>CAXAJV010000017.1:5020400-10984104 GCA_963969225.1 Xylocopa violacea | reverse complement strand
ACGCGCTATCTCAGAGTTGACAACATTCCAGGCGTGCCGGACCCTACTTATCGGTGGGAACATTATATGCGTCTATAACGTTATATATCCTAACCTAAGGCAGCCTAACATCTCGGATGTGATATTTGACAACATTCCAGGCGTGTCGAACCCTACTTCTCGGTGGGAACATTATATACGTCTATAACGTTGTATATCCTAACCTAAGGCAACCCAAAAGCTCGGATGTAATATTTGACAACATTCCATGCGTGTCGGACCTACTTCTCAGTGGGAACAGTATATGCGTCTATAACGTTATATATCCTAACCTAAGGCAACCTGACATCTCGGATGTAACGTTTGACAACATTCCAGGTATGTCGGTCCCTACTTCTCGGTGGGAGCATTATATGCGTCTATAACCTTGTATTTCCTAACCTAAGGCAACCAAACAACTTGGATGTAATATTTGAAAACATTCCAAGCCTGTCGGTACCCTACTTCTCGGTGGGAACATTATATGCGTCTATAACGTTGTATATCCTAACCTAAGGCAACCCAAAAGCTCGGTTGTAATATTTGACAACATTCCATGCGTGTCGGACCTACTTCTCGGTGGGAACATTATATGCGTCTATAACGTTATATATCCTAACCTAAGGCAACCTAACTCCTCGGATGTAATATTTGACAACATTCCAAGCGTGTCGGACCCTACTTCTCGATGGGAACATTGTATGCGTCTATAACGTTGTATATCCCAACCTAAGGCTACACAACAACTCGGATGTAATATTTTACAACATTGCTGGCTTGTCGAACCTACTTCTCGGTGGGTACATTGTATACGTCTATAACGTTATATGTCCCAACCTAAGTTAACCTATCATCTAGGACGTAATATTTTACAACATTCCTAGCGTGTCGGACCCTACTTCTAGGTGGGAACAGTACATACGTCTATACGTTATATATCCTGACCTAAGGCAAACTAACACCTCGGATGTAATATTTGACAACATTCCAGGCGTGTCGGGTCCTACTTCTCGGTGGGAAAATTATATGCGTATATAACGTTATATATCCTAAAACTACGGCAACCTAGCACCTCGAATGTACATTTGACAACATTCCAGGCGTGTCGAACCTACTTCTCGGTGGGAACATTATATGCGTCTGTAACGTCATATGTCCTAACCTAAGGCAACCTAATACCTCGGATGTAACATTTGACCACATTCCAAGCGTGTCGGGCCCTACTTCTCGGTGGGAACATTATATGCGCCTATAACGTTATATATCCTAACCTAAGGCAACCCAACAAATCGGATGTAATATTTTACAACATTCCTGGCGTGTCGTCCCCTACTTCTCGGTGGGAATGTTATGTACGTATATAACGTTGTATAGCCTAACCTAAGGCAGCCCAAAAACTCGGATGTAATATTTGACAACATTCCTGGCGTGTCGGTCCCTACTTCTCGGTGGGAACAGTATATACGTCTATAACATTATACATCCTAACCTAAGGCAACCTAACACCTCGGATGTAACATTTGACAACATTCCAAGCGTGTCGGACCTACTTCTCGGTGGGAACATTATATGCGTCTGTAACGTTATATGTCCTAACTTAAGGCAACCTAACACTTCCTATGTAGCATTTGACAACATTCCAAGCGTGTCGGGCCCTACTTCTCGGTGGGAACATTATATGCGTCTATAACGTTATATATCCTAACCTGAGGCAACCTAACAACTCGGGTGTAATACTTGACAACATTCCAAGCCGTGTCGGTCCCTACTTCTCGGTGGGAACATTATATGCGTCTATAACGTTGTATACCCTAACCTAAGGCAACCTAACACCTCGGATGTAACATTTGACAACATTGCATGCCAGTCGGACCATACTTCTCGGTGGGAACACTATATGCGTCTAGAACGTTATATATCCTAACCTGAGGCAACCTAACACCTCGGATGTAACATTTGACAACATTCCAAGCCTGTCGGAACCTACTTCTCGGTGGGAACATTATATGCGTCTCTAACGTTATATATCCTAAACTAAGGCAACCTAGCACCTCGAATGTAACATTTGACAACATTCCAAGCCTGTCGGAACCTACTTCTCGGTGGGAACATTATATGCGTCTATAACGTTGTATATCCTATCCTAAGGCAAAACAACAAATCGGATGTAATATTTTACAACATTCCTGGCGTGTCGTCCCCTACTTCTCGGTGGGAATGTTATATACGTCTATAACGTTGCATAGCCTAACCTAAGGCAGCCCAAAAACTCGGATGTAATATTTGACAACATTCCTGGCGTGTCGGTCCCTACTTCTCGGTGGGAACAGTATATACGTCTATAACATTAAACATCCTAACCTAAGGCAACCTAACACCTCGGATGTAACATTTGACAACATTCCAAGCGTGTCGGACCTACTTCTCGGTGGGAACATTATATGCGTCTGTAACGTTATATGTCCTAACTTAAGGCAACCTAACACTTCCTATGTAGCATTTGACAACATTCCAAGCGTGTCGGGCCCTACTTCTCGGTGGGAACATTATATGCGTCTATAACGTTATATATCCTAACCTGAGGCAACCTAACAACTCGGGTGTAATACTTGACAACATTCCTGGCGTGTCGTCCCCTACTTCTCGGTGGGAATGTTATATACGTCTATAACGTTGCATAGCCTAACCTAAGGCAGCCCAAAAACTCGGATGTAATATTTGACAAGATTCCTGGCGTGTCGGTCCCTACTTCTCGGTGGGAACAGTATATACGTCTATAACATTATATATCCTAACCTAAGGCAACCTAAGTCCTCGGATGTAACATTAGACAACATTCCAAGCGTGTCGGACCCTACCTCTCGGTGGGAATGTTATGTACGTCTATAACGTTGTATAGCCTAACCTAAGGCAGCCCAAAAACTCGGATGTAATATTTGACAACATTCCTGGCGTGTCGGTCCCTACTTCTCGGTGGGAACGGTATATACGTCTATAACATTATACATCCTAACCTAAGGCAACCTAACACCTCGGATGTAATATTTGAAAACATTCCAAGCCTGTCGTACCCTACTTCTCGGTGGGAACATTATATGCGTCTATAACGTTGTATATCCTAACCTAAGACAACCTAGCACCTCGAATGTAACATTTGACAACATTCCAGGCGTGCCGGACCCTACTTATCGGTGGGAACATTATATGCGTCTATAACGTTATATATCCTAACCTAAGGCAGCCTAACATCTCGGATGTGATATTTGACAACATTCCAGGCGTGTCGAACCCTACTTCTCGGTGGGAACATTATATACGTCTATAACGTTGTATATCCTAACCTAAGGCAACCCAAAAGCTCGGATGTAATATTTGACAACATTCCATGCGTGTCGGACCTACTTCTCAGTGGGAACAGTATATGCGTCTATAACGTTATATATCCTAACCTAAGGCAACCTGACATCTCGGATGTAACGTTTGACAACATTCCAGGTATGTCGGTCCCTACTTCTCGGTGGGAGCATTATATGCGTCTATAACCTTGTATTTCCTAACCTAAGGCAACCAAACAACTTGGATGTAATATTTGAAAACATTCCAAGCCTGTCGGTACCCTACTTCTCGGTGGGAACATTATATGCGTCTATAACGTTGTATATCCTAACCTAAGGCAACCCAAAAGCTCGGTTGTAATATTTAACAACATTCCATGCGTGTCGGACCTACTTCTCGGTGGGAACATTATATGCGTCTATAACGTTATATATCCTAACCTAAGGCAACCTAACTCCTCGGATGTAATATTTGACAACATTCCAAGCGTGTCGGACCCTACTTCTCGATGGGAACATTGTATGCGTCTATAACGTTGTATATCCCAACCTAAGGCTACACAACAACTCGGATGTAATATTTTACAACATTGCTGGCTTGTCGGAACCTACTTCTCGGTGGGTACATTGTATACGTCTATAACGTTATATGTCCCAACCTAAGTTAACCTATCATCTAGGACGTAATATTTTACAACATTCCTAGCGTGTCGGACCCTACTTCTAGGTGGGAACAGTACATACGTCTATAACGTTATATATCCTGACCTAAGGCAAACTAACACCTCGGATGTAATATTTGACAACATTCCAGGCGTGTCGGGTCCTACTTCTCGGTGGGAAAATTATATGCGTATATAACGTTATATATCCTAAACTACGGCAACCTAGCACCTCGAATGTAACATTTGACAACATTCCAGGCGTGTCGAACCTACTTCTCGGTGGGAACATTATATGCGTCTGTAACGTCATATGTCCTAACCTAAGGCAACCTAATACCTCGGATGTAACATTTGACCACATTCCAAGCGTGTCGGGCCCTACTTCTCGGTGGGAACATTATATGCGCCTATAACGTTATATATCCTAACCTAAGGCAACCCAACAAATCGGATGTAATATTTTACAACATTCCTGGCGTGTCGTCCCCTACTTCTCGGTGGGAATGTTATGTACGTATATAACGTTGTATAGCCTAACCTAAGGCAGCCCAAAAACTCGGATGTAATATTTGACAACATTCCTGGCGTGTCGGTCCCTACTTCTCGGTGGGAACAGTATATACGTCTATAACATTATACATCCTAACCTAAGGCAACCTAACACCTCGGATGTAACATTTGACAACATTCCAAGCGTGTCGGACCTACTTCTCGGTGGGAACATTATATGCGTCTGTAACGTTATATGTCCTAACTTAAGGCAACCTAACACTTCCTATGTAGCATTTGACAACATTCCAAGCGTGTCGGGCCCTACTTCTCGGTGGGAACATTATATGCGTCTATAACGTTATATATCCTAACCTGAGGCAACCTAACAACTCGGGTGTAATACTTGACAACATTCCAAGCCGTGTCGGTCCCTACTTCTCGGTGGGAACATTATATGCGTCTATAACGTTGTATACCCTAACCTAAGGCAACCTAACACCTCGGATGTAACATTTGACAACATTGCATGCCAGTCGGACCATACTTCTCGGTGGGAACACTATATGCGTCTAGAACGTTATATATCCTAACCTGAGGCAACCTAACACCTCGGATGTAACATTTGACAACATTCCAAGCCTGTCGGAACCTACTTCTCGGTGGGAACATTATATGCGTCTCTAACGTTATATATCCTAAACTAAGGCAACCTAGCACCTCGAATGTAACATTTGACAACATTCCAAGCCTGTCGGAACCTACTTCTCGGTGGGAACATTATATGCGTCTATAACGTTGTATATCCTATCCTAAGGCAAAACAACAAATCGGATGTAATATTTTACAACATTCCTGGCGTGTCGTCCCCTACTTCTCGGTGGGAATGTTATATACGTCTATAACATTGCATAGCCTAACCTAAGGCAGCCCAAAAACTCGGATGTAATATTTGACAACATTCCTGGCGTGTCGGTCCCTACTTCTCGGTGGGAACAGTATATACGTCTATAACATTAAACATCCTAACCTAAGGCAACCTAACACCTCGGATGTAACATTTGACAACATTCCAAGCGTGTCGGACCTACTTCTCGGTGGGAACATTATATGCGTCTGTAACGTTATATGTCCTAACTTAAGGCAACCTAACACTTCCTATGTAGCATTTGACAACATTCCAAGCGTGTCGGGCCCTACTTCTCGGTGGGAACATTATATGCGTCTATAACGTTATATATCCTAACCTGAGGCAACCTAACAACTCGGGTGTAATACTTGACAACATTCCTGGCGTGTCGTCCCCTACTTCTCGGTGGGAATGTTATATACGTCTATAACGTTGCATAGCCTAACCTAAGGCAGCCCAAAAACTCGGATGTAATATTTGACAAGATTCCTGGCGTGTCGGTCCCTACTTCTCGGTGGGAACAGTATATACGTCTATAACATTATATATCCTAACCTAAGGCAACCTAAGTCCTCGGATGTAACATTAGACAACATTCCAAGCGTGTCGGACCCTACCTCTCGGTGGGAATGTTATGTACGTCTATAACGTTGTATAGCCTAACCTAAGGCAGCCCAAAAACTCGGATGTAATATTTGACAACATTCCTGGCGTGTCGGTCCCTACTTCTCGGTGGGAACGGTATATACGTCTATAACATTATACATCCTAACCTAAGGCAACCTAACACCTCGGATGTAATATTTGAAAACATTCCAAGCCTGTCGTACCCTACTTCTCGGTGGGAACATTATATGCGTCTATAACGTTGTATATCCTAACCTAAGACAACCTAGCACCTCGAATGTAACATTTGACAACATTCCAGGCGTGCCGGACCCTACTTATCGGTGGGAACATTATATGCGTCTATAACGTTATATATCCTAACCTAAGGCAGCCTAACATCTCGGATGTGATATTTGACAACATTCCAGGCGTGTCGAACCCTACTTCTCGGTGGGAACATTATATACGTCTATAACGTTGTATATCCTAACCTAAGGCAACCCAAAAGCTCGGATGTAATATTTGACAACATTCCATGCGTGTCGGACCTACTTCTCAGTGGGAACAGTATATGCGTCTATAACGTTATATATCCTAACCTAAGGCAACCTGACATCTCGGATGTAACGTTTGACAACATTCCAGGTATGTCGGTCCCTACTTCTCGGTGGGAGCATTATATGCGTCTATAACCTTGTATTTCCTAACCTAAGGCAACCAAACAACTTGGATGTAATATTTGAAAACATTCCAAGCCTGTCGGTACCCTACTTCTCGGTGGGAACATTATATGCGTCTATAACGTTGTATATCCTAACCTAAGGCAACCCAAAAGCTCGGTTGTAATATTTAACAACATTCCATGCGTGTCGGACCTACTTCTCGGTGGGAACATTATATGCGTCTATAACGTTATATATCCTAACCTAAGGCAACCTAACTCCTCGGATGTAATATTTGACAACATTCCAAGCGTGTCGGACCCTACTTCTCGATGGGAACATTGTATGCGTCTATAACGTTGTATATCCCAACCTAAGGCTACACAACAACTCGGATGTAATATTTTACAACATTGCTGGCTTGTCGGAACCTACTTCTCGGTGGGTACATTGTATACGTCTATAACGTTATATGTCCCAACCTAAGTTAACCTATCATCTAGGACGTAATATTTTACAACATTCCTAGCGTGTCGGACCCTACTTCTAGGTGGGAACAGTACATACGTCTATAACGTTATATATCCTGACCTAAGGCAAACTAACACCTCGGATGTAATATTTGACAACATTCCAGGCGTGTCGGGTCCTACTTCTCGGTGGGAAAATTATATGCGTATATAACGTTATATATCCTAAACTACGGCAACCTAGCACCTCGAAGGTAACATTTGACAACATTCCAGGCGTGTCGAACCTACTTCTCGGTGGGAACATTATATGCGTCTGTAACGTCATATGTCCTAACCTAAGGCAACCTAATACCTCGGATGTAACATTTGACCACATTCCAAGCGTGTCGGGCCCTACTTCTCGGTGGGAACATTATATGCGCCTATAACGTTATATATCCTAACCTAAGGCAACCCAACAAATCGGATGTAATATTTTACAACATTCCTGGCGTGTCGTCCCCTACTTCTCGGTGGGAATGTTATGTACGTATATAACGTTGTATAGCCTAACCTAAGGCAGCCCAAAAACTCGGATGTAATATTTGACAACATTCCTGGCGTGTCGGTCCCTACTTCTCGGTGGGAACAGTATATACGTCTATAACATTATACATCCTAACCTAAGGCAACCTAACACCTCGGATGTAACATTTGACAACATTCCAAGCGTGTCGGACCTACTTCTCGGTGGGAACATTATATGCGTCTGTAACGTTATATGTCCTAACTTAAGGCAACCTAACACTTCCTATGTAGCATTTGACAACATTCCAAGCGTGTCGGGCCCTACTTCTCGGTGGGAACATTATATGCGTCTATAACGTTATATATCCTAACCTGAGGCAACCTAACAACTCGGGTGTAATACTTGACAACATTCCAAGCCGTGTCGGTCCCTACTTCTCGGTGGGAACATTATATGCGTCTATAACGTTGTATACCCTAACCTAAGGCAACCTAACACCTCGGATGTAACATTTGACAACATTGCATGCCAGTCGGACCATACTTCTCGGTGGGAACACTATATGCGTCTAGAACGTTATATATCCTAACCTGAGGCAACCTAACACCTCGGATGTAACATTTGACAACATTCCAAGCCTGTCGGAACCTACTTCTCGGTGGGAACATTATATGCGTCTCTAACGTTATATATCCTAAACTAAGGCAACCTAGCACCTCGAATGTAACATTTGACAACATTCCAAGCCTGTCGGAACCTACTTCTCGGTGGGAACATTATATGCGTCTATAACGTTGTATATCCTATCCTAAGGCAAAACAACAAATCGGATGTAATATTTTACAACATTCCTGGCGTGTCGTCCCCTACTTCTCGGTGGGAATGTTATATACGTCTATAACGTTGCATAGCCTAACCTAAGGCAGCCCAAAAACTCGGATGTAATATTTGACAACATTCCTGGCGTGTCGGTCCCTACTTCTCGGTGGGAACGGTATATACGTCTATAACATTATACATCCTAACCTAAGGCAACCTAACACCTCGGATGTAATATTTGAAAACATTCCAAGCCTGTCGTACCCTACTTCTCGGTGGGAACATTATATGCGTCTATAACGTTGTATATCCTAACCTAAGACAACCTAACACCTCGGATGTAACATTTGACAACATTCCAAGCCTGTCGGACCATACTTCTCGGTGGGAACATTATATGCGTCTATAACGTTATATATCCTAACCTAAGGCAGCCTAACATCTCGGATGTGATATTTGACAACATTCCAGGCGTGTCGAACCCTACTTCTCGGTGGGAACATTATATACGTCTATAACGTTGTATATCCTAACCTAAGGCAACCCAAAAGCTCGGATGTAATATTTGACAACATTCCATGCGTGTCGGACCTACTTCTCAGTGGGAACAGTATATGCGTCTATAACGTTATATATCCTAACCTAAGGCAACCTGACATCTCGGATGTAACATTTGACAACATTCCAGGTATGTCGGTCCCTACTTCTCGGTGGGAGCATTATATGCGTCTATAACCTTGTATTTCCTAACCTAAGGCAACCAAACAACTTGGATGTAATATTTGAAAACATTCCAAGCCTGTCGGTACCCTACTTCTCGGTGGGAACATTATATGCGTCTATAACGTTGTATATCCTAACCTAAGGCAACCCAAAAGCTCGGTTGTAATATTTGACAACATTCCATGCGTGTCGGACCTACTTCTCGGTGGGAACATTATATGCGTCTATAAACGCGCTATCTCAGAGTTAAGGCAACCTAACTCCTCGGATGTAATATTTGACAACATTCCAAGCGTGTCGGACCCTACTTCTCGATGGGAACATTGTATGCGTCTATAACGTTGTATATCCCAACCCAAGGCTACACAACAACTCGGATGTAATATTTTACAACATTGCTGGCTTGTCGGAACCTACTTCTCGGTGGGTACATTGTATACGTCTATAACGTTACATGTCCCAACCTAAGTTAACCTATCATCTAGGACGTAATATTTTACAACATTCCTAGCGTGTCGGACCCTACTTCTAGGTGGGAACAGTACATACGTCTATAACGTTATATATCCTGACCTAAGGCAAACTAACACCTCGGATGTAATATTTGACAACATTCCAGGCGTGTCGGGTCCTACTTCTCGGTGGGAAAATTATATGCGTATATAACGTTATATATCCCAAACTAAGGCAACCTAGCACCTCGAATGTAACATTTGACAACATTCCAAGCCTGTCGGACCATACTTCTCGGTGGGAACATGATGTGCGTCTATAACGTTGTATATCCTAACCTAAGGCAACACAACAACTCGGATGTAAAATTTGACAACATTCCAGTCGTGTCGCACCCTACTTCTCGGTGGGACAATTATACGCGTCTATAACGTTATATATCCAAACCTAAGGCAACCTAAGTCCTCGGATGTAACATTTGACAACATTCCAAGCGTGTCGGACCCTACCTCTCGGTGGGAACATTAGACGCGTCTATAACGTTAAATGTCCTAACCTGAGGCAACCTAACATCGCGAATGTAACATTTTACAACATTCCTGCCTTGTCGGGCCCTACATCTCGGTGGGAACATTATATGCGTCTATAACGTTATATATCCTAACCTAAGGCAACCTAGCACCTCGAATGTAACATTTGACCACATTCCAAGCGTGTCGGGCCCTACTTCTCGGTGGGAACATTATATGCGCCTATAACGTTATATATCCTAACCTAAGGCAACCCAACAAATCGTATGTAATATTTTACAACATTCCTGGCGCGTCGTCCCCTACTTCTCGGTGGGAATGTTATGTACGTATATAACGTTGTATAGCCTAACCTAAGGCAGCCCAAAAACTCGGATGTAATATTTGACAACATTCCTGGCGTGTCGGTCCCTACTTCTCGGTGGGAACAGTATATACGTCTATAACATTATACATCCTAACCTAAGGCAACCTAACACCTCGGATGTAACATTTGACAACATTCCAAGCGTGTCGGACCTACTTCTCGGTGGGAACATTATATGCGTCTGTAACGTTATATGTCCTAACTTAAGGCAACCTAACACTTCCTATGTAGCATTTGACAACATTCCAAGCGTGTCGGGCCCTACTTCTCGGTGGGAACATTATATGCGTCTATAACGTTATATATCCTAACCTGAGGCAACCTAACAACTCGGGTGTAATACTTGACAACATTCCAAGCCGTGTCGGACCCTACTTCTCGGTGGGAACATTATATGCGTCTATAACGTTATATACCCTAACCTAAGGCAACCTAACACCTCGGATGTAACATTTGACAACATTCCATGCCAGTCGGACCATACTTCTCGGTGGGAACACTATATGCGTCTATAACGTTATATATCCTAAACTGAGGCAACCTAACACCTCGGATGTAACATTTGACAACATTC
This sequence comes from Xylocopa violacea, assembly GCA_963969225.1. Lineage (NCBI taxonomy): Eukaryota > Metazoa > Arthropoda > Insecta > Hymenoptera > Apidae > Xylocopa > Xylocopa violacea. The sequence goes on along the minus strand of CAXAJV010000017.1, from coordinate 10,972,969 downwards.
CAAGCCTGTCGGAACCTACTTCTCGGCGGGAACATTATATGCGTCTCTAACATTATATATCCTAAACTAAGGCAACCTGACATCTCGGATGTAACATTTGACAACATTCCAGGTATGTCGGTCCCTACTTCTCGGTGGGAGCATTATATGCGTCTATAACGTTGTATATCCTATCCTAAGGCAAAACAACAAATCGGATGTAATATTTTACAACATTCCTGGCGTGTCGTCCCCTACTTCTCGGCGGGAATGTTATATACGTCTATAACGTTGCATAGCCTAACCTAAGGCAGCCCAAAAACTCGGATGTAATATTTGACAACATTCCTGGCGTGTCGGTCCCTACTTCTCGGTGGGAACGGTATATACGTCTATAACATTATACATCCTAACCTAAGGCAACCTAACACCTCGGATGTAATATTTGAAAACATTCCAAGCCTGTCGTACCCTACTTCTCGGTGGGAACATTATATGCGTCTATAACGTTGTATATCCTAACCTAAGACAACCTAGCACCTCGAATGTAACATTTGACAACATTCCAGGCGTGCCGGACCCTACTTATCGGTGGGAACATTATATGCGTCTATAACGTTATATATCCTAACCTAAGGCAGCCTAACATCTCGGATGTGATATTTGACAACATTCCAGGCGTGTCGAACCCTACTTCTCGGTGGGAACATTATATACGTCTATAACGTTGTATATCCTAACCTAAGGCAAACCAAAAGCTCGGATGTAATATTTGACAACATTCCATGCGTGTCGGACCTACTTCTCAGTGGGAACAATATATGCGTCTATAACGTTATATATCCTAACCTAAGGCAACCTGACATCTCGGATGTAACATTTGACAACATTCCAGGTATGTCGGTCCCTACTTCTCGGTGGGAGCATTATATGCGTCTATAACCTTGTATTTCCTAACCTAAGGCAACCAAACAACTTGGATGTAATATTTGAAAACATTCCAAGCCTGTCGGTACCCTACTTCTCGGTGGGAACATTATATGCGTCTATAACGTTGTATATCCTAACCTAAGGCAACCCAAAAGCTCGGTTGTAATATTTGACAACATTCCATGCGTGTCGGTCCTACTTCTCGGTGGGAACATTATATGCGTCTATAACGTTATATATCCTAACCTAAGGCAACCTAACTCCTCGGATGTAATATTTGACAACATTCCAAGCGTGTCGGACCCTACTTCTCGATGGGAACATTGTATGCGTCTATAACGTTGTATATCCCAACCTAAGGCTACACAACAACTCGGATGTAATATTTTACAACATTGCTGGCTTGTCGGAACCTACTTCTCGGTGGGTACATTGTATACGTCTATAACGTTATATGTCCCAACCTAAGTTAACCTATCATCTAGGACGTAATATTTTACAACATTCCTAGCGTGTCGGACCCTACTTCTAGGTGGGAACAGTACATACGTCTATAACGTTATATATCCTGACCTAAGGCAAACTAACACCTCGGATGTAATGTTTGACAACATTCCAGGCGTGTCGGGTCCTACTGCCCGGTGGGAAAATTATATGCGTATATAACGTTATATATCCTAAACTACGGCAACCTAGCACCTCGAATGTAACATTTGACAACATTCCAGGCGTGCCGGACCCTACTAGTCGGTGGGAACATTATATGCCTCTATAACGTTATATATCCTAACCTAAGGCAGCCTAACATCTCGGATGTGATATTTGACAACATTCCAGGAGTGTCGGACCTACTTCCCGGTGGGAAAATTATATGCGTCTATAACGCTGTATATTCTAGAATAAGGCAACCTAACGACTCGGATGTAATATTTGACAACATTCCAGGCGTGTCGGACCTACTTCTCGGTGGGAACATTATATGCGTCTGTAACGTTATATGTCCTAACTTAAGGCAACCTAACACCTCCTATGTAGCATTTGACAACATTCCAAGCCGTGTCGGACCCTACTTCTCGGTGGGAAAATTACATGCGTCTATAACGTTATATATCCTAACCTAAGGCAACCTAACCCCTCGGATGTAATATTGGACAACATTCCAAGCGTGTCGGACCCTACTTCTCGGTGGGAACATTATATGCGTCTATAACGTTATATATCCTAACCTAAGGCAACATAACACCTCGGATGTAACATTTGACAACATTCCAAGCCTGTCGGACCATACTTCTCGGTGGGAACATTATGTGCGTCTATAACGTTGCATATCCTAACCTAAGGCAACACAACAACTCGGATGTAATATTTGACAAAATTCCAGGCGTGCCGGACCCTACTTATCGGTGGGAACATTATATGCGTCTATAACGTTATATATCCTAACCTAAGGCAGCCTAACATCTCGGATGTGATATTTGACAACATTCCAGGCGTGTCGAACCCTACTTCTCGGTGGGAACATTATATACGTCTATAACGTTGTATATCCTAACCTAAGTCAACCCAAAAGCTCGGATGTAATATTTGACAACATTCCATGCGTGTCGGACCTACCTCTCAGTGGGAACATTATATGCGTCTATAACGCTGTATATTCTAGAATAAGGCAACCTAACGACTCGGATGTAATATTTGACAACATTCCAGGCGTGTCGGACCTACTTCTCGGTGGGAACATTATATGCGTCTGTAACGTTATATGTCCTAACTTAAGCCAACCTAACACCTCCTATGTAGCATTTGACAACATTCCAAGCGTGTCGGGCCCTACTTCTCGGTGGGAACATAATATGCGTCTATAACGTTATATATCCCAACCTGAGGCAACCTAACAACTCGGATGTAATATTTGACAACATTCCAAGCCGTGTCGGACCCTACTTCTCGGTGGGAAAATTACATGCGTCTATAACGTTATATATCCCAACCTAAGGCAACCTAACCCCTCGGATGTAATATTGGACAACATTCCAAGCGTGTCGGACCCTACTTCTCGGTGGGAACATTATATGCGTCTATAACGTTATATATCCTAACCTAAGGCAACCTAACACCTCGGATGTAACATTTGACAACATTCCAAGCCTGTCGGACCATACTTCTCGGTGGGAACATGATGTGCGTCTATAACGTTATATATCCTAACCTAAGGCAACCTAGCACCTCGAATGTAACATTTGACAACATTCCAGGCGTGTCGAACCTACTTCTCGGTGGGAACATTATATGCGTCTGTAACGTCATATGTCCTAACCTAAGGCAACCTAACCCCTCGGATGTAATATTGGACAACATTCCAAGCGTGTCGGACCCTACTTCTCGGTGGGAACATTATATGCGTCTATAACGTTATATATCCTAACCTAAGGCAACATAACACCTCGGATGTAACATTTGACAACATTCCAAGCCTGTCGGAACCTACTTCTCGGTGGGAACATTATATGCGTCTCTAACGTTATATATCCTAAACTAAGGCAACCTAGCACCTCGAATGTAACATTTGACAACATTCCAAGCCTGTCGGAACCTACTTCTCGGTGGGAACATTATATGCGTCTATAACGTTGTATATCCTATCCTAAGGCAAAACAACAAATCGGATGTAATATTTTACAACATTCCTGGCGTGTCGTCCCCTACTTCTCGGTGGGAATGTTATATACGTCTATAACGTTGCATAGCCTAACCTAAGGCAGCCCAAAAACTCGGATGTAATATTTGACAACATTCCTGGCGTGTCGGTCCCTACTTCTCGGTGGGAACAGTATATACGTCTATAACATTAAACATCCTAACCTAAGGCAACCTAACACCTCGGATGTAACATTTGACAACATTCCAAGCGTGTCGGACCTACTTCTCGGTGGGAACATTATATGCGTCTGTAACGTTATATGTCCTAACTTAAGGCAACCTAACACTTCCTATGTAGCATTTGACAACATTCCAAGCGTGTCGGGCCCTACTTCTCGGTGGGAACATTATATGCGTCTATAACGTTATATATCCTAACCTGAGGCAACCTAACAACTCGGGTGTAATACTTGACAACATTCCTGGCGTGTCGTCCCCTACTTCTCGGTGGGAATGTTATATACGTCTATAACGTTGCATAGCCTAACCTAAGGCAGCCCAAAAACTCGGATGTAATATTTGACAAGATTCCTGGCGTGTCGGTCCCTACTTCTCGGTGGGAACAGTATATACGTCTATAACATTATATATCCTAACCTAAGGCAACCTAAGTCCTCGGATGTAACATTAGACAACATTCCAAGCGTGTCGGACCCTACCTCTCGGTGGGAATGTTATGTACGTCTATAACGTTGTATAGCCTAACCTAAGGCAGCCCAAAAACTCGGATGTAATATTTGACAACATTCCTGGCGTGTCGGTCCCTACTTCTCGGTGGGAACGGTATATACGTCTATAACATTATACATCCTAACCTAAGGCAACCTAACACCTCGGATGTAATATTTGAAAACATTCCAAGCCTGTCGTACCCTACTTCTCGGTGGGAACATTATATGCGTCTATAACGTTGTATATCCTAACCTAAGACAACCTAGCACCTCGAATGTAACATTTGACAACATTCCAGGCGTGCCGGACCCTACTTATCGGTGGGAACATTATATGCGTCTATAACGTTATATATCCTAACCTAAGGCAGCCTAACATCTCGGATGTGATATTTGACAACATTCCAGGCGTGTCGAACCCTACTTCTCGGTGGGAACATTATATACGTCTATAACGTTGTATATCCTAACCTAAGGCAACCCAAAAGCTCGGATGTAATATTTGACAACATTCCATGCGTGTCGGACCTACTTCTCAGTGGGAACAGTATATGCGTCTATAACGTTATATATCCTAACCTAAGGCAACCTGACATCTCGGATGTAACGTTTGACAACATTCCAGGTATGTCGGTCCCTACTTCTCGGTGGGAGCATTATATGCGTCTATAACCTTGTATTTCCTAACCTAAGGCAACCAAACAACTTGGATGTAATATTTGAAAACATTCCAAGCCTGTCGGTACCCTACTTCTCGGTGGGAACATTATATGCGTCTATAACGTTGTATATCCTAACCTAAGGCAACCCAAAAGCTCGGTTGTAATATTTAACAACATTCCATGCGTGTCGGACCTACTTCTCGGTGGGAACATTATATGCGTCTATAACGTTATATATCCTAACCTAAGGCAACCTAACTCCTCGGATGTAATATTTGACAACATTCCAAGCGTGTCGGACCCTACTTCTCGATGGGAACATTGTATGCGTCTATAACGTTGTATATCCCAACCTAAGGCTACACAACAACTCGGATGTAATATTTTACAACATTGCTGGCTTGTCGGAACCTACTTCTCGGTGGGTACATTGTATACGTCTATAACGTTATATGTCCCAACCTAAGTTAACCTATCATCTAGGACGTAATATTTTACAACATTCCTAGCGTGTCGGACCCTACTTCTAGGTGGGAACAGTACATACGTCTATAACGTTATATATCCTGACCTAAGGCAAACTAACACCTCGGATGTAATATTTGACAACATTCCAGGCGTGTCGGGTCCTACTTCTCGGTGGGAAAATTATATGCGTATATAACGTTATATATCCTAAACTACGGCAACCTAGCACCTCGAATGTAACATTTGACAACATTCCAGGCGTGTCGAACCTACTTCTCGGTGGGAACATTATATGCGTCTGTAACGTCATATGTCCTAACCTAAGGCAACCTAATACCTCGGATGTAACATTTGACCACATTCCAAGCGTGTCGGGCCCTACTTCTCGGTGGGAACATTATATGCGCCTATAACGTTATATATCCTAACCTAAGGCAACCCAACAAATCGGATGTAATATTTTACAACATTCCTGGCGTGTCGTCCCCTACTTCTCGGTGGGAATGTTATGTACGTATATAACGTTGTATAGCCTAACCTAAGGCAGCCCAAAAACTCGGATGTAATATTTGACAACATTCCTGGCGTGTCGGTCCCTACTTCTCGGTGGGAACAGTATATACGTCTATAACATTATACATCCTAACCTAAGGCAACCTAACACCTCGGATGTTACATTTGACAACATTCCAAGCGTGTCGGACCTACTTCTCGGTGGGAACATTATATGCGTCTGTAACGTTATATGTCCTAACTTAAGGCAACCTAACACTTCCTATGTAGCATTTGACAACATTCCAAGCGTGTCGGGCCCTACTTCTCGGTGGGAACATTATATGCGTCTATAACGTTATATATCCTAACCTGAGGCAACCTAACAACTCGGGTGTAATACTTGACAACATTCCAAGCCGTGTCGGTCCCTACTTCTCGGTGGGAACATTATATGCGTCTATAACGTTGTATACCCTAACCTAAGGCAACCTAACACCTCGGATGTAACATTTGACAACATTGCATGCCAGTCGGACCATACTTCTCGGTGGGAACACTATATGCGTCTAGAACGTTATATATCCTAACCTGAGGCAACCTAACACCTCGGATGTAACATTTGACAACATTCCAAGCCTGTCGGAACCTACTTCTCGGTGGGAACATTATATGCGTCTCTAACGTTATATATCCTAAACTAAGGCAACCTAGCACCTCGAATGTAACATTTGACAACATTCCAAGCCTGTCGGAACCTACTTCTCGGTGGGAACATTATATGCGTCTATAACGTTGTATATCCTATCCTAAGGCAAAACAACAAATCGGATGTAATATTTTACAACATTCCTGGCGTGTCGTCCCCTACTTCTCGGTGGGAATGTTATATACGTCTATAACGTTGCATAGCCTAACCTAAGGCAGCCCAAAAACTCGGATGTAATATTTGACAACATTCCTGGCGTGTCGGTCCCTACTTCTCGGTGGGAACGGTATATACGTCTATAACATTATACATCCTAACCTAAGGCAACCTAACACCTCGGATGTAATATTTGAAAACATTCCAAGCCTGTCGTACCCTACTTCTCGGTGGGAACATTATATGCGTCTATAACGTTGTATATCCTAACCTAAGACAACCTAACACCTCGGATGTAACATTTGACAACATTCCAAGCCTGTCGGACCATACTTCTCGGTGGGAACATTATATGCGTCTATAACGTTATATATCCTAACCTAAGGCAGCCTAACATCTCGGATGTGATATTTGACAACATTCCAGGCGTGTCGAACCCTACTTCTCGGTGGGAACATTATATACGTCTATAACGTTGTATATCCTAACCTAAGGCAACCCAAAAGCTCGGATGTAATATTTGACAACATTCCATGCGTGTCGGACCTACTTCTCAGTGGGAACAGTATATGCGTCTATAACGTTATATATCCTAACCTAAGGCAACCTGACATCTCGGATGTAACATTTGACAACATTCCAGGTATGTCGGTCCCTACTTCTCGGTGGGAGCATTATATGCGTCTATAACCTTGTATTTCCTAACCTAAGGCAACCAAACAACTTGGATGTAATATTTGAAAACATTCCAAGCCTGTCGGTACCCTACTTCTCGGTGGGAACATTATATGCGTCTATAACGTTGTATATCCTAACCTAAGGCAACCCAAAAGCTCGGTTGTAATATTTGACAACATTCCATGCGTGTCGGACCTACTTCTCGGTGGGAACATTATATGCGTCTATAACGTTATATATCCTAACCTAAGGCAACCTAACTCCTCGGATGTAATATTTGACAACATTCCAAGCGTGTCGGACCCTACTTCTCGATGGGAACATTGTATGCGTCTATAACGTTGTATATCCCAACCCAAGGCTACACAACAACTCGGATGTAATATTTTACAACATTGCTGGCTTGTCGGAACCTACTTCTCGGTGGGTACATTGTATACGTCTATAACGTTACATGTCCCAACCTAAGTTAACCTATCATCTAGGACGTAATATTTTACAACATTCCTAGCGTGTCGGACCCTACTTCTAGGTGGGAACAGTACATACGTCTATAACGTTATATATCCTGACCTAAGGCAAACTAACACCTCGGATGTAATATTTGACAACATTCCAGGCGTGTCGGGTCCTACTTCTCGGTGGGAAAATTATATGCGTATATAACGTTATATATCCCAAACTAAGGCAACCTAGCACCTCGAATGTAACATTTGACAACATTCCAAGCCTGTCGGACCATACTTCTCGGTGGGAACATGATGTGCGTCTATAACGTTGTATATCCTAACCTAAGGCAACACAACAACTCGGATGTAAAATTTGACAACATTCCAGTCGTGTCGCACCCTACTTCTCGGTGGGACAATTATACGCGTCTATAACGTTATATATCCAAACCTAAGGCAACCTAAGTCCTCGGATGTAACATTTGACAACATTCCAAGCGTGTCGGACCCTACCTCTCGGTGGGAACATTAGACGCGTCTATAACGTTAAATGTCCTAACCTGAGGCAACCTAACATCGCGAATGTAACATTTTACAACATTCCTGCCTTGTCGGGCCCTACATCTCGGTGGGAACATTATATGCGTCTATAACGTTATATATCCTAACCTAAGGCAACCTAGCACCTCGAATGTAACATTTGACCACATTCCAAGCGTGTCGGGCCCTACTTCTCGGTGGGAACATTATATGCGCCTATAACGTTATATATCCTAACCTAAGGCAACCCAACAAATCGTATGTAATATTTTACAACATTCCTGGCGCGTCGTCCCCTACTTCTCGGTGGGAATGTTATGTACGTATATAACGTTGTATAGCCTAACCTAAGGCAGCCCAAAAACTCGGATGTAATATTTGACAACATTCCTGGCGTGTCGGTCCCTACTTCTCGGTGGGAACAGTATATACGTCTATAACATTATACATCCTAACCTAAGGCAACCTAACACCTCGGATGTAACATTTGACAACATTCCAAGCGTGTCGGACCTACTTCTCGGTGGGAACATTATATGCGTCTGTAACGTTATATGTCCTAACTTAAGGCAACCTAACACTTCCTATGTAGCATTTGACAACATTCCAAGCGTGTCGGGCCCTACTTCTCGGTGGGAACATTATATGCGTCTATAACGTTATATATCCTAACCTGAGGCAACCTAACAACTCGGGTGTAATACTTGACAACATTCCAAGCCGTGTCGGACCCTACTTCTCGGTGGGAACATTATATGCGTCTATAACGTTATATACCCTAACCTAAGGCAACCTAACACCTCGGATGTAACATTTGACAACATTCCATGCCAGTCGGACCATACTTCTCGGTGGGAACACTATATGCGTCTATAACGTTATATATCCTAAACTGAGGCAACCTAACACCTCGGATGTAACATTTGACAACATTCCAAGCCTGTCGGAACCTACTTCTCGGCGGGAACATTATATGCGTCTCTAACATTATATATCCTAAACTAAGGCAACCTGACATCTCGGATGTAACATTTGACAACATTCCAGGTATGTCGGTCCCTACTTCTCGGTGGGAGCATTATATGCGTCTATAACGTTGTATATCCTATCCTAAGGCAAAACAACAAATCGGATGTAATATTTTACAACATTCCTGGCGTGTCGTCCCCTACTTCTCGGCGGGAATGTTATATACGTCTATAACGTTGCATAGCCTAACCTAAGGCAGCCCAAAAACTCGGATGTAATATTTGACAACATTCCTGGCGTGTCGGTCCCTACTTCTCGGTGGGAACGGTATATACGTCTATAACATTATACATCCTAACCTAAGGCAACCTAACACCTCGGATGTAATATTTGAAAACATTCCAAGCCTGTCGTACCCTACTTCTCGGTGGGAACATTATATGCGTCTATAACGTTGTATATCCTAACCTAAGACAACCTAGCACCTCGAATGTAACATTTGACAACATTCCAGGCGTGCCGGACCCTACTTATCGGTGGGAACATTATATGCGTCTATAACGTTATATATCCTAACCTAAGGCAGCCTAACATCTCGGATGTGATATTTGACAACATTCCAGGCGTGTCGAACCCTACTTCTCGGTGGGAACATTATATACGTCTATAACGTTGTATATCCTAACCTAAGGCAAACCAAAAGCTCGGATGTAATATTTGACAACATTCCATGCGTGTCGGACCTACTTCTCAGTGGGAACAATATATGCGTCTATAACGTTATATATCCTAACCTAAGGCAACCTGACATCTCGGATGTAACATTTGACAACATTCCAGGTATGTCGGTCCCTACTTCTCGGTGGGAGCATTATATGCGTCTATAACCTTGTATTTCCTAACCTAAGGCAACCAAACAACTTGGATGTAATATTTGAAAACATTCCAAGCCTGTCGGTACCCTACTTCTCGGTGGGAACATTATATGCGTCTATAACGTTGTATATCCTAACCTAAGGCAACCCAAAAGCTCGGTTGTAATATTTGACAACATTCCATGCGTGTCGGTCCTACTTCTCGGTGGGAACATTATATGCGTCTATAACGTTATATATCCTAACCTAAGGCAACCTAACTCCTCGGATGTAATATTTGACAACATTCCAAGCGTGTCGGACCCTACTTCTCGATGGGAACATTGTATGCGTCTATAACGTTGTATATCCCAACCTAAGGCTACACAACAACTCGGATGTAATATTTTACAACATTGCTGGCTTGTCGGAACCTACTTCTCGGTGGGTACATTGTATACGTCTATAACGTTATATGTCCCAACCTAAGTTAACCTATCATCTAGGACGTAATATTTTACAACATTCCTAGCGTGTCGGACCCTACTTCTAGGTGGGAACAGTACATACGTCTATAACGTTATATATCCTGACCTAAGGCAAACTAACACCTCGGATGTAATGTTTGACAACATTCCAGGCGTGTCGGGTCCTACTGCCCGGTGGGAAAATTATATGCGTATATAACGTTATATATCCTAAACTACGGCAACCTAGCACCTCGAATGTAACATTTGACAACATTCCAGGCGTGCCGGACCCTACTAGTCGGTGGGAACATTATATGCCTCTATAACGTTATATATCCTAACCTAAGGCAGCCTAACATCTCGGATGTGATATTTGACAACATTCCAGGAGTGTCGGACCTACTTCCCGGTGGGAAAATTATATGCGTCTATAACGCTGTATATTCTAGAATAAGGCAACCTAACGACTCGGATGTAATATTTGACAACATTCCAGGCGTGTCGGACCTACTTCTCGGTGGGAACATTATATGCGTCTGTAACGTTATATGTCCTAACTTAAGGCAACCTAACACCTCCTATGTAGCATTTGACAACATTCCAAGCCGTGTCGGACCCTACTTCTCGGTGGGAAAATTACATGCGTCTATAACGTTATATATCCTAACCTAAGGCAACCTAACCCCTCGGATGTAATATTGGACAACATTCCAAGCGTGTCGGACCCTACTTCTCGGTGGGAACATTATATGCGTCTATAACGTTATATATCCTAACCTAAGGCAACATAACACCTCGGATGTAACATTTGACAACATTCCAAGCCTGTCGGACCATACTTCTCGGTGGGAACATTATGTGCGTCTATAACGTTGCATATCCTAACCTAAGGCAACACAACAACTCGGATGTAATATTTGACAAAATTCCAGGCGTGCCGGACCCTACTTATCGGTGGGAACATTATATGCGTCTATAACGTTATATATCCTAACCTAAGGCAGCCTAACATCTCGGATGTGATATTTGACAACATTCCAGGCGTGTCGAACCCTACTTCTCGGTGGGAACATTATATACGTCTATAACGTTGTATATCCTAACCTAAGTCAACCCAAAAGCTCGGATGTAATATTTGACAACATTCCATGCGTGTCGGACCTACCTCTCAGTGGGAACATTATATGCGTCTATAACGCTGTATATTCTAGAATAAGGCAACCTAACGACTCGGATGTAATATTTGACAACATTCCAGGCGTGTCGGACCTACTTCTCGGTGGGAACATTATATGCGTCTGTAACGTTATATGTCCTAACTTAAGCCAACCTAACACCTCCTATGTAGCATTTGACAACATTCCAAGCGTGTCGGGCCCTACTTCTCGGTGGGAACATAATATGCGTCTATAACGTTATATATCCCAACCTGAGGCAACCTAACAACTCGGATGTAATATTTGACAACATTCCAAGCCGTGTCGGACCCTACTTCTCGGTGGGAAAATTACATGCGTCTATAACGTTATATATCCCAACCTAAGGCAACCTAACCCCTCGGATGTAATATTGGACAACATTCCAAGCGTGTCGGACCCTACTTCTCGGTGGGAACATTATATGCGTCTATAACGTTATATATCCTAACCTAAGGCAACCTAACACCTCGGATGTAACATTTGACAACATTCCAAGCCTGTCGGACCATACTTCTCGGTGGGAACATGATGTGCGTCTATAACGTTATATATCCTAACCTAAGGCAACCTAGCACCTCGAATGTAACATTTGACAACATTCCAGGCGTGTCGAACCTACTTCTCGGTGGGAACATTATATGCGTCTGTAACGTCATATGTCCTAACCTAAGGCAACCTAACCCCTCGGATGTAATATTGGACAACATTCCAAGCGTGTCGGACCCTACTTCTCGGTGGGAACATTATATGCGTCTATAACGTTATATATCCTAACCTAAGGCAACATAACACCTCGGATGTAACATTTGACAACATTCCAAGCCTGTCGGACCATACTTCTCGGTGGGAACATTATGTGCGTCTATAACGTTGCATATCCTAACCTAAGGCAACACAACAACTCGGATGTAATATTTGACAAAATTCCAGGCGTGCCGGACCCTACTTATCGGTGGGAACATTATATGCGTCTATAACGTTATATATCCTAACCTAAGGCAGCCTAACATCTCGGATGTGATATTTGACAACATTCCAGGCGTGTCGAACCCTACTTCTCGGTGGGAACATTATATACGTCTATAACGTTGTATATCCTAACCTAAGTCAACCCAAAAGCTCGGATGTAATATTTGACAACATTCCATGCGTGTCGGACCTACCTCTCAGTGGGAAAATTATATGCGTCTATAACGCTGTATATTCTAGAATAAGGCAACCTAACGACTCGGATGTAATATTTGACAACATTCCAGGCGTGTCGGACCTACTTCTCGGTGGGAACATTATATGCGTCTGTAACGTTATATGTCCTAACTTAAGGCAACCTAACACCTCCTATGTAGCATTTGACAACATTCCAAGCCGTGTCGGACCCTACTTCTCGGTGGGAAAATTACATGCGTCTATAACGTTATATATCCTAACCTAAGGCAACCTAACCCCTCGGATGTAATATTGGACAACATTCCAAGCGTGTCGGACCCTACTTCTCGGTGGGAACATTATATGCGTCTATAACGTTATATATCCTAACCTAAGGCAACATAACACCTCGGATGTAACATTTGACAACATTCCAAGCTTGTCGGACCATACTTCTCGGTGGGAACATTATGTGCGTCTATAACGTTGCATATCCTAACCTAAGGCAACACAACAACTCGGATGTAATATTTGACAAAATTCCAGGCGTGCCGGACCCTACTTATCGGTGGGAACATTATATGCGTCTATAACGTTATATATCCTAACCTAAGGCAGCCTAACATCTCGGATGTGATATTTGACAACATTCCAGGCGTGTCGAACCCTACTTCTCGGTGGGAACATTATATACGTCTATAACGTTGTATATCCTAACCTAAGTCAACCCAAAAGCTCGGATGTAATATTTGACAACATTCCATGCGTGTCGGACCTACCTCTCAGTGGGAACATTATATGCGTCTATAACGCTGTATATTCTAGAATAAGGCAACCTAACGACTCGGATGTAATATTTGACAACATTCCAGGCGTGTCGGACCTACTTCTCGGTGGGAACATTATATGCGTCTGTAACGTTATATGTCCTAACTTAAGCCAACCTAACACCTCCTATGTAGCATTTGACAACATTCCAAGCGTGTCGGGCCCTACTTCTCGGTGGGAACATAATATGCGTCTATAACGTTATATATCCCAACCTGAGGCAACCTAACAACTCGGATGTAATATTTGACAACATTCCAAGCCGTGTCGGACCCTACTTCTCGGTGGGAAAATTACATGCGTCTATAACGTTATATATCCCAACCTAAGGCAACCTAACCCCTCGGATGTAATATTGGACAACATTCCAAGCGTGTCGGACCCTACTTCTCGGTGGGAACATTATATGCGTCTATAACGTTATATATCCTAACCTAAGGCAACCTAACACCTCGGATGTAACATTTGACAACATTCCAAGCCTGTCGGACCATACTTCTCGGTGGGAACATGATGTGCGTCTATAACGTTATATATCCTAACCTAAGGCAACCTAGCACCTCGAATGTAACATTTGACAACATTCCAGGCGTGTCGAACCTACTTCTCGGTGGGAACATTATATGCGTCTGTAACGTCATATGTCCTAACCTAAGGCAACCTAATACCTCGGATGTAACATTTGACCACATTCCAAGCGTGTCGGGCCCTACTTCTCGGTGGGAACATTATATGCGTCTATAACGTTATATATCCTAACCTGAGGCAACCTAACAACTCGGGTGTAATACTTGACAACATTCCAAGCCGTGTCGGACCCTACTTCTCGGTGGGAACATTATATGCGTCTATAACGTTATATACCCTAACCTAAGGCAACCTAACACCTCGGATGTAACATTTGACAACATTCCATGCCAGTCGGACCATACTTCTCGGTGGGAACACTATATGCGTCTATAACGTTATATATCCTAACCTGAGGCAACCTAACACCTCGGATGTAACATTTGACAACATTCCAAGCCTGTCGGAACCTACTTCTCGGTGGGAACATTATATGCGTCTCTAACATTATATATCCTAAACTAAGGCAACCTGACATCTCGGATGTAACATTTGACAACATTCCAGGTATGTCGGTCCCTACTTCTCGGTGGGAGCATTATATGCGTCTATAACGTTATATATCCTAACCTGAGGCAACCTAACAACTCGGATGTAATATTTTACAACATTCCAAGCCGTGTCGGACCCTACTTCTCGGTGGGAAAATTACATGCGTCTATAACGTTATATATCCTAAGCTAAGGCAACCTAACCCCTCGGATGTAATATTGGACAACATTCCAAGCGTGTCGGACCCTACTTCTCGGTGGGAACATTATATGCGTCTATAACGTTATATATCCTAACCTAAGGCAACCTAACACCTCGGATGTAACATTTGACAACATTCCAAGCCTGTCGGACCATACTTCTCGGTGGGAACATTATGTGCGTCTATAACGTTGTATATCCTAACCTAAGGCAACACAACAACTCGGATGTAATATTTGACAACATTCCAGGCGTGCCGGACCCTACTTATCGGTGGGAACATTATATGCGTCTATAACGTTATATATCCAAACGTAAGGCAGCCTAACATCTCGGATGTGATATTTGACAACATTCCAGGCGTGTCGAACCCTACTTCTCGGTGGGAACATTATATACGTCTATAACGTTGTATATCCTAACCTAAGTCAACCCAAAAGCTCGGATGTAATATTTGACAACATTCCATGCGTGTCGGACCTACTTCTCAGTGCGAACATTATATGCGTCTATAACGCTGTATATTCTAGAATAAGGCAACCTAACGACTCGGATGTAATATTTGACAACATTCCAGGCGTGTCGGACCTACTTCTCGGTGGGAACATTATATGCGTCTGTAACGTTATATGTCCTAACTTAAGGCAACCTAACACCTCCTATGTAGCATTTGACAACATTCCAAGCGTGTCGGGCCCTACTTCTCGGTGGGAACATAATATGCGTCTATAACGTTATATATACCAACCTGAGGCAACCTAACAACTCGGATGTAATATATGACAACATTCCAAGCCGTGTCGGACCCTACTTCTCGGTGGGAAAATTACATGCGTCTATAACGTTATATATCCTAACCTAAGGCAACCTAACCCCTCGGATGTAATATTGGACAACATTCCAAGCCTGTCGGACCCTACTTCTCGGTGGGAACATTATATGCGTCTATAACGTTATATATCCTAACCTAAGGCAACCTAACACCTCGGATGTAACATTTGACAACATTCCAAGCCTGTCGGACCATACTTCTCGGTGGGAACATGATGTGCGTCTATAACGTTATATATCCTAACCTAAGGCAACCTAGCACCTCGAATGTAACATTTGACAACATTCCAGGCGTGTCGAACCTACTTCTCGGTGGGAACATTATATGCGTCTGTAACGTCATATGTCCTAACCTAAGGCAACCTAATACCTCGGATGTAACATTTGACCACATTCCAAGCGTGTCGGGCCCTACTTCTCGGTGGGAACATTATATGCGCCTATAACGTTATATATCCTAACCTAAGGCAACCCAACAAATCGGATGTAATATTTTACAACATTCCTGGCGTGTCGTCCCCTACTTCTCGGTGGGAATGTTATGTACGTATATAACGTTGTATAGCCTAACCTAAGGCAGCCCAAAAACTCGGATGTAATATTTGACAACATTCCTGGCGTGTCGGTCCCTACTTCTCGGTGGGAACAGTATATACGTCTATAACATTATACATCCTAACCTAAGGCAACCTAACACCTCGGATGTAACATTTGACAACATTCCAAGCGTGTCGGACCTACTTCTCGGTGGGAACATTATATGCGTCTGTAACGTTATATGTCCTAACTTAAGGCAACCTAACACTTCCTATGTAGCATTTGACAACATTCCAAGCGTGTCGGGCCCTACTTCTCGGTGGGAACATTATATGCGTCTATAACGTTATATATCCTAACCTGAGGCAACCTAACAACTCGGGTGTAATACTTGACAACATTCCAAGCCGTGTCGGACCCTACTTCTCGGTGGGAACATTATATGCGTCTATAACGTTATATACCCTAACCTAAGGCAACCTAACACCTCGGATGTAGCATTTGACAACATTCCATGCCAGTCGGACCATACTTCTCTGTGGGAACACTATATGCGTCTATAACGTTATATATCCTAACCTGAGGCAACCTAACACCTCGGATGTAACATTTGACAACATTCCAAGCCTGTCGGAACCTACTTCTCGGTGGGAACATTATATGCGTCTCTAACATTATATATCCTAAACTAAGGCAACCTGAGATCTCGGATGTAACATTTGACAACATTCCAGGTATGTCGGTCCCTACTTCTCGGTGGGAGCATTATATGCGTCTATAACCTTGTATTTCCTAACCTAAGGCAACCAAACAACTTGGATGTAATATTTTACAACATTCCTGGCGTGTCGTCCCCTACTTCTCGGTGGGAATGTTATATACGTCTATAACGTTGCATAGCCTAACCTAAGGCAGCCCAAAAACTCGGATGTAATATTTGACAAGATTCCTGGCGTGTCGGTCCCTACTTCTCGGTGGGAACAGTATATACGTCTATAACATTATATATCCTAACCTAAGGCAACCTAAGTCCTCGGATGTAACATTAGACAACATTCCAAGCGTGTCGGACCCTACCTCTCGGTGGGAATGTTATGTACGTCTATAACGTTGTATAGCCTAACCTAAGGCAGCCCAAAAACTCGGATGTAATGTTTGACAACATTCCTGGCGTGTCGGTCCCTACTTCTCGGTGGGAACATTATACGCGTCTATAACGTTATATATCCTAACCTAAGGCAACCTAGCACCTCGAATGTAACATTTGACAACATTCCAGGCGTGTCGAACCTACTTCTCGGTGGGAACATTATATGCGTCTGTAACGTCATATGTCCTAACCTAAGGCAACCTAACACCTCGGATGTAACATTTGACCACATTCCAAGCGTGTCGGGCCCTACATCTCGGTGGGAACATTATATGCGCCTATAACGTTATATATCCTAACCTAAGGCAACCCAACAAATCGGATGTAATATTTTACAACATTCCTGGCGTGTCGTCCCCTACTTCTCGGTGGGAATGTTATGTACGTATATAACGTTGTATAGCCTAACCTAAGGCAGCCCAAAAACTCGGATGTAATATTTGACAACATTCCTGGCGTGTCGGTCCCTACTTCTCGGTGGGAACAGTATATACGTCTATAACGTTATATATCCTAACCTAAGGCAACCTAGCACCTCGGATGTAACATTTGACAACATTCCAAGCCTGTCGGAACCTACTTCTCGGTGGGAACATTATATGCGTCTCTAACATTATATATCCTAAACTAAGCCAACCTGACATCTCGGATGTAACATTTGACAACATTCCAGGTATGTCGGTCCCTACTTCTCGGTGGGAGCATTATATGCGTCTATAACCTTGTATTTCCTAACCTAAGGCAACCAAACAACTTGGATGTAATATTTTACAACATTCCTGGCGTGTCGTCCCCTACTTCTCGGTGGGAATGTTATGTACGTATATAACGTTGTATAGCCTAACCTAAGGCAGCCCAAAAACTCGGATGTAATATTTGACAACATTCCTGGCGTGTCGGTCCCTACTTCTCGGTGGGAACAGTATATACGTCTATAACATTATACATCCTAACCTAAGGCAACCTAACACCTCGGATGTAACATTTGACAACATTCCATGCCAGTCGGACCATACTTCTCGGTGGGAACACTATATGCGTCTATAACGTTATATATCCTAACCTGAGGCAACCTAACACCTCGGATGTAACATTTGACAACATTCCAAGCCTGTCGGAACCTACTTCTCGGTGGGAACATTATATGCGTCTCTAACATTATATATCCTAAACTAAGGCAACCTGACATCTCGGATGTAATATTTGACAACATTCCAGGTATGTCGGTCCCTACTTCTCGGTGGGAGCATTATATGCGTCTATAACGTTATATATCCTAACCTGAGGCAACCTAACAACTCGGATGTAATATTTTACAACATTCCAAGCCGTGTCGGACCCTACTTCTCGGTGGGAAAATTACATGCGTCTATAACGTTATATATCCTAAGCTAAGGCAACCTAACCCCTCGGATGTAATATTGGACAACATTCCAAGCGTGTCGGACCCTACTTCTCGGTGGGAACATTATATGCGTCTATAACGTTATATATCCTAACCTAAGGCAACCTAACACCTCGGATGTAACATTTGACAACATTCCAAGCCTGTCGGACCATACTTCTCGGTGGGAACATTATGTGCGTCTATAACGTTGTATATCCTAACCTAAGGCAACACAACAACTCGGATGTAATATTTGACAACATTCCAGGCGTGCCGGACCCTACTTATCGGTGGGAACATTATATGCGTCTATAACGTTATATATCCAAACCTAAGGCAGCCTAACATCTCGGATGTGATATTTGACAACATTCCAGGCGTGTCGAACCCTACTTCTCGGTGGGAACATTATATACGTCTATAACGTTGTATATCCTAACCTAAGTCAACCCAAAAGCTCGGATGTAATATTTGACAACATTCCATGCGTGTCGGACCTACTTCTCAGTGCGAACATTATATGCGTCTATAACGCTGTATATTCTAGAATAAGGCAACCTAACGACTCGGATGTAATATTTGACAACATTCCAGGCGTGTCGGACCTACTTCTCGGTGGGAACATTATATGCGTCTGTAACGTTATATGTCCTAACTTAAGGCAACCTAACACCTCCTATGTAGCATTTGACAACATTCCAAGCGTGTCGGGCCCTACTTCTCGGTGGGAACATAATATGCGTCTATAACGTTATATATACCAACCTGAGGCAACCTAACAACTCGGATGTAATATATGACAACATTCCAAGCCGTGTCGGACCCTACTTCTCGGTGGGAAAATTACATGCGTCTATAACGTTATATATCCTAACCTAAGGCAACCTAACCCCTCGGATGTAATATTGGACAACATTCCAAGCCTGTCGGACCCTACTTCTCGGTGGGAACATTATATGCGTCTATAACGTTATATATCCTAACCTAAGGCAACCTAACACCTCGGATGTAACATTTGACAACATTCCAAGCCTGTCGGACCATACTTCTCGGTGGGAACATGATGTGCGTCTATAACGTTATATATCCTAACCTAAGGCAACCTAGCACCTCGAATGTAACATTTGACAACATTCCAGGCGTGTCGAACCTACTTCTCGGTGGGAACATTATATGCGTCTGTAACGTCATATGTCCTAACCTAAGGCAACCTAATACCTCGGATGTAACATTTGACCACATTCCAAGCGTGTCGGGCCCTACTTCTCGGTGGGAACATTATATGCGCCTATAACGTTATATATCCTAACCTAAGGCAACCCAACAAATCGGATGTAATATTTTACAACATTCCTGGCGTGTCGTCCCCTACTTCTCGGTGGGAATGTTATGTACGTATATAACGTTGTATAGCCTAACCTAAGGCAGCCCAAAAACTCGGATGTAATATTTGACAACATTCCTGGCGTGTCGGTCCCTACTTCTCGGTGGGAACAGTATATACGTCTATAACATTATACATCCTAACCTAAGGCAACCTAACACCTCGGATGTAACATTTGACAACATTCCAAGCGTGTCGGACCTACTTCTCGGTGGGAACATTATATGCGTCTGTAACGTTATATGTCCTAACTTAAGGCAACCTAACACTTCCTATGTAGCATTTGACAACATTCCAAGCGTGTCGGGCCCTACTTCTCGGTGGGAACATTATATGCGTCTATAACGTTATATATCCTAACCTGAGGCAACCTAACAACTCGGGTGTAATACTTGACAACATTCCAAGCCGTGTCGGACCCTACTTCTCGGTGGGAACATTATATGCGTCTATAACGTTATATACCCTAACCTAAGGCAACCTAACACCTCGGATGTAACATTTGACAACATTCCATGCCAGTCGGACCATACTTCTCTGTGGGAACACAATATGCGTCTATAACGTTATATATCCTAACCTGAGGCAACCTAACACCTCGGATGTAACATTTGACAACATTCCAAGCCTGTCGGAACCTACTTCTCGGTGGGAACATTATATGCGTCTCTAACATTATATATCCTAAACTAAGGCAACCTGAGATCTCGGATGTAACATTTGACAACATTCCAGGTATGTCGGTCCCTACTTCTCGGTGGGAGCATTATATGCGTCTATAACCTTGTATTTCCTAACCTAAGGCAACCAAACAACTTGGATGTAATATTTTACAACATTCCTGGCGTGTCGTCCCCTACTTCTCGGTGGGAATGTTATATACGTCTATAACGTTGCATAGCCTAACCTAAGGCAGCCCAAAAACTCGGATGTAATATTTGACAAGATTCCTGGCGTGTCGGTCCCTACTTCTCGGTGGGAACAGTATATACGTCTATAACATTATATATCCTAACCTAAGGCAACCTAAGTCCTCGGATGTAACATTAGACAACATTCCAAGCGTGTCGGACCCTACCTCTCGGTGGGAATGTTATGTACGTCTATAACGTTGTATAGCCTAACCTAAGGCAGCCCAAAAACTCGGATGTAATGTTTGACAACATTCCTGGCGTGTCGGTCCCTACTTCTCGGTGGGAACATTATACGCGTCTATAACGTTATATATCCTAACCTAAGGCAACCTAGCACCTCGAATGTAACATTTGACAACATTCCAGGCGTGTCGAACCTACTTCTCGGTGGGAACATTATATGCGTCTGTAACGTCATATGTCCTAACCTAAGGCAACCTAACACCTCGGATGTAACATTTGACCACATTCCAAGCGTGTCGGGCCCTACATCTCGGTGGGAACATTATATGCGCCTATAACGTTATATATCCTAACCTAAGGCAACCCAACAAATCGGATGTAATATTTTACAACATTCCTGGCGTGTCGTCCCCTACTTCTCGGTGGGAATGTTATGTACGTATATAACGTTGTATAGCCTAACCTAAGGCAGCCCAAAAACTCGGATGTAATATTTGACAACATTCCTGGCGTGTCGGTCCCTACTTTTCGGTGGAAACAGTATATACGTCTGTAACGTTATATATCCTAACCTAAGGCAACCTAGCACCTCGGATGTAACATTTGACAACATTCCAAGCCTGTCGGAACCTACTTCTCGGTGGGAACATTATATGCGTCTCTAACATTATATATCCTAAACTAAGCCAACCTGACATCTCGGATGTAACATTTGACAACATTCCAGGTATGTCGGTCCCTACTTCTCGGTGGGAGCATTATATGCGTCTATAACCTTGTATTTCCTAACCTAAGGCAACCAAACAACTTGGATGTAATATTTTACAACATTCCTGGCGTGTCGTCCCCTACTTCTCGGTGGGAATGTTATGTACGTATATAACGTTGTATAGCCTAACCTAAGGCAGCCCAAAAACTCGGATGTAATATTTGACAACATTCCTGGCGTGTCGGTCCCTACTTCTCGGTGGGAACAGTATATACGTCTATAACATTATACATCCTAACCTAAGGCAACCTAACACCTCGGATGTAACATTTGACAACATTCCAAGCGTGTCGGACCTACTTCTCGTTGGGAACATTATATGCATCTGTAACGTTATATGTCCTAACTTAAGGCAACCTAACACTTCCTGTGTAGCATTTGACAACATTCCAAGCGTGTCGGTCCCTACTTCTCGGTGGGAACGGTATATACGTCTATAACATTATACATCCTAACCTAAGGCAACCTAACACCTCGGATGTAATATTTGAAAACATTCCAAGCCTGTCGTACCCTACTTCTCGGTGGGAACATTATATGCGTCTATAACGTTGTATATCCTAACCTAAGACAACCTAGCACCTCGAATGTAACATTTGACAACATTCCAGGCGTGCCGGACCCTACTTATCGGTGGGAACATTATATGCGTCTATAACGTTATATATCCTAACCTAAGGCAGCCTAACATCTCGGATGTGATATTTGACAACATTCCAGGCGTGTCGAACCCTACTTCTCGGTGGGAACATTATATACGTCTATAACGTTGTATATCCTAACCTAAGGCAAACCAAAAGCTCGGATGTAATATTTGACAACATTCCATGCGTGTCGGACCTACTTCTCAGTGGGAACAATATATGCGTCTATAACGTTATATATCCTAACCTAAGGCAACCTGACATCACGGATGTAACATTTGACAACATTCCAGGTATGTCGGTCCCTACTTCTCGGTGGGAGCATTATATGCGTCTATAACCTTGTATTTCCTAACCTAAGGCAACCAAACAACTTGGATGTAATATTTGAAAACATTCCAAGCCTGTCGGTACCCTACTTCTCGGTGGGAACATTACATGCGTCTATAACGTTGTATATCCTAACCTAAGGCAACCCAAAAGCTCGGTTGTAATATTTGACAACATTCCATGCGTGTCGGATCTACTTCTCGGTGGGAACATTATATGCGTCTATAACGTTATATATCCTAACCTAAGGCAACCTAACTCCTCGGATGTAATATTTGACAACATTCCAAGCGTGTCGGACCCTACTTCTCGATGGGAACATTGTATGCGTCTATAACGTTGTATATCCCAACCTAAGGCTACACAACAACTCGGATGTAATATTTTACAACATTGCTGGCTTGTCGGAACCTACTTCTCGGTGGGTACATTGTATACGTCTATAACGTTATATGTCCCAACCTAAGTTAACCTATCATCTAGGACGTAATATTTTACAACATTCCTAGCGTGTCGGACCCTACTTCTAGGTGGGAACAGTACATACGTCTATAACGTTATATATCCTGACCTAAGGCAAACTAACACCTCGGATGTAATATTTGACAACATTCCAGGCGTGTCGGGTCCTACTTCTCGGTGGGAAAATTATATGCGTATATAACGTTATATATCCTAAACTACGGCAACCTAGCACCTCGAATGTAACATTTGACAACATTCCAGGCGTGCCGGACCCTACTAGTCGGTGGGAACATTATATGCCTCTATAACGTTATATATCCTAACCTAAGGCAGCCTAACATCTCGGATGTGATATTTGACAACATTCCAGGAGTGTCGGACCTACTTCCCGGTGGGAATGTTATGTACGTATATAACGTTGTATAGCCTAACCTAAGGCAGCCCAAAAACTCGGATGTAATATTTGACAACATTCCTGGCGTGTCGGTCCCTACTTCTCGGTGGGAACAGTATATACGTCTATAACATTATACATCCTAACCTAAGGCAACCTAACACCTCGGATGTAACATTTGACAACATTCCAAGCGTGTCGGACCTACTTCTCGTTGGGAACATTATATGCATCTGTAACGTTATATGTCCTAACTTAAGGCAACCTAACACTTCCTGTGTAGCATTTGACAACATTCCAAGCGTGTCGGGCCCTACTTCTCGGTGGGAACATTATATGCGTCTATAACGTTATATATCCTAACCTGAGGCAACCTAACAACTCGGGTGTAATACTTGACAACATTCCAAGCCGTGTCGGACCCTACTTCTCGGTGGGAACATTATATGCGTCTATAACGTTGTATACCCTAACCTAAGGCAACCTAACACCTCGGATGTAACATTTGACAACATTCCATGCCAGTCGGACCATACTTCTCGGTGGGAACACTATATGCGTCTAGAACGTTATACATCCTAACCTGAGGCAACCTAACACCTCGGATGTAACATTTGACAACATTCCAAGCCTGTCGGAACCTACTTCTCGGTGGGAACATTATATGTGTCTCTAACGTTATATATCCTAAACTAAGGCAACCTAGCACCTCGAATGTAACATTTGACAACATTCCAAGCCTGTCGGAACCTACTTCTCGGTGGGAACATTATATGCGTCTATAACGTTGTATATCCTAACCTAAGGCAAAACAACAAATCGGATGTAATATTTTACAACATTCCTGGCGTGTCGTCCCCTACTTCTCGGTGGGAATGTTATATACGTCTATAACGTTGCATAGCCTAACCTAAGGCAGCCCAAAAACTCGGATGTAATATTTGACAACATTCCTGGCGTGTCGGTCCCTACTTCTCGGTGGGAACGGTATATACGTCTATAACATTATACATCCTAACCTAAGGCAACCTAACACCTCGGATGTAATATTTGAAAACATTCCAAGCCTGTCGTACCCTACTTCTCGGTGGGAACATTATATGCGTCTATAACGTTGTATATCCTAACCTAAGACAACCTAGCACCTCGAATGTAACATTTGACAACATTCCAGGCGTGCCGGACCCTACTTATCGGTGGGAACATTATATGCGTCTATAACGTTATATATCCTAACCTAAGGCAGCCTAACATCTCGGATGTGATATTTGACAACATTCCAGGCGTGTCGAACCCTACTTCTCGGTGGGAACATTATATACGTCTATAACGTTGTATATCCTAAACTAAGGCAAACCAAAAGCTCGGATGTAATATTTGACAACATTCCATGCGTGTCGGACCTACTTCTCAGTGGGAACAATATATGCGTCTATAACGTTATATATCCTAACCTAAGGCAACCTGACATCACGGATGTAACATTTGACAACATTCCAGGTATGTCGGTCCCTACTTCTCGGTGGGAGCATTATATGCGTCTATAACCTTGTATTTCCTAACCTAAGGCAACCAAACAACTTGGATGTAATATTTGAAAACATTCCAAGCCTGTCGGTACCCTACTTCTCGGTGGGAACATTACATGCGTCTATAACGTTGTATATCCTAACCTAAGGCAACCCAAAAGCTCGGTTGTAATATTTGACAACATTCCATGCGTGTCGGACCTACTTCTCGGTGGGAACATTATATGCGTCTATAACGTTATATATCCTAACCTAAGGCAACCTAACTCCTCGGATGTAATATTTGACAACATTCCAAGCGTGTCGGACCCTACTTCTCGATGGGAACATTGTATGCGTCTATAACGTTGTATATCCCAACCTAAGGCTACACAACAACTCGGATGTAATATTTTACAACATTGCTGGCTTGTCGGAACCTACTTCTCGGTGGGTACATTGTATACGTCTATAACGTTATATGTCCCAACCTAAGTTAACCTATCATCTAGGACGTAATATTTTACAACATTCCTAGCGTGTCGGACCCTACTTCTAGGTGGGAACAGTACATACGTCTATAACGTTATATATCCTGACCTAAGGCAAACTAACACCTCGGATGTAATATTTGACAACATTCCAGGCGTGTCGGGTCCTACTTCTCGGTGGGAAAATTATATGCGTATGTAACGTTATATATCCTAAACTACGGCAACCTAGCACCTCGAATGTAACATTTGACAACATTCCAGGCGTGCCGGACCCTACTAGTCGGTGGGAACATTATATGCCTCTATAACGTTATATATCCTAACCTAAGGCAGCCTAACATCTCGGATGTGATATTTGACAACATTCCAGGAGTGTCGGACCTACTTCCCGGTGGGAAAATTATATGCGTCTATAACGCTGTATATTCTAGAATAAGGCAACCTAACGACTCGGATGTAATATTTGACAACATTCCAGGCGTGTCGGACCTACTTCTCGGTGGGAACATTATATGCGTCTGTAACGTTATATGTCCTAACTTAAGGCAACCTAACACCTCCTATGTAGCATTTGACAACATTCCAAGCGTGTCGGGCCCTACTTCTCGGTGGGAACATTATATGCGTCTATAACGTTATATATCCTAACCTGAGGCAACCTAATAACTCGGATGTAATTTTTTACAACATTCCAAGCCGTGTCGGACCCTACTTCTCGGTGGGAAAATTACATGCGTCTATAACGTTATATATCCTAACCTAAGGCAACCTAACCCCTCGGATGTAATATTGGACAACATTCCAAGCGTGTCGGACCCTACTTCTCGGTGGGAACATTATATGCGTCTATAACGTTATATATCCTAACCTAAGGCAACCTAACACCTCGGATGTAACATTTGACAACATTCCAAGCCTGTCGGACCATACTTCTCGGTGGGAACATTATGTGCGTCTATAACGTTGTATATCCTAACCTAAGGCAACACAACGACTCGGATGTAATATTTGACAACATTCCAGTCGTGTCGCACCCTACTTCTCGGTGGGACAATTATACGCGTCTATAACGTTATATATCCTAACCTAAGGCAACCTAAGTCCTCGGATGTAACATTTGACAACATTCCAAGCGTGTCGGACCCTACCTCTCGGTGGGAACATTAGACGCGTCTATAACGTTAAATGTCCTAACCTGAGGCAACCTAACATCGCGAATGTAACATTTTACAACATTCCTGCCTTGTCGGTCCCTACTTCTCGGTGGGAACATTATATGCGTCTATAACGTTCTATATCCTAACCTAAGGCAACATAGCACCTCGAATGTAACATTTGACAACATTCCAGGCGTGTCGGACCTACTTCTCGGTGGGAACATTATATGCGTCTGTAACGTCATATATCCTAACCTAAGGCAACCTAACACCTCGGATGTAACATTTGACCACATTCCAAGCGTGTCGGGCCCTACTTCTCGGTGGGAACACTATATGCGCCTATAACGTTGTATATCCTAACCTAAGGCAACCCAACAAATCGGATGTAATATTTTACAACATTCCTGGCGTGTCGTCCCCTACTTCTCGGTGGGAATGTTATGTACGTCTATAACGTTGTATAGCCTAACCTAAGGCAACCTAACAACTCGGGTGTAATATTTGACAACATTCCAAGCCGTGTCGGACCCTACTTCTCGGTGGGAACATTATATGCGCCTATAACGTTATATACCCTAACCTGAGGCAACCTAACACCTCGGATGTAACATTTGACAACATTCCAAGCCTGTCGGAACCTACTTCTCGGTGGGATCATTATATGCGTCTCTAACGTTATATATCCTAAACTAAGGCAACCTAGCACCTCGAATGTAACATTTGACAACATTCCAAGCCAGTCGGACCATACTTCTCGGTGGGAACACTATATGCGTCTATAACGTTATATATCCTAACCTGAGGCAACCTAACACCTCGGATGTAACATTTGACAACATTCCAAGCCTGTCGGAACCTACTTCTCGGTGGGAACATTATATGCGTCTCTAACGTTACATATCCTAAACTAAGGCAACCTAGCACCTCGAATGTAACATTTGACAACATTCCAGGCGTGCCGGACCCTACTTATCGGTGGGAACATTATATGCGTCTATAACGTTATAAATCCTAACCTAAGGCAGCCTAACATCTCGGATGTGATATTTGACAACATTCCAGGAGTGTCGGACCTACTTCCCGGTGGGAAAATTATATGCGTCTATAACGCTGTATATTCTAGAATAAGGCAACCTAACAACTCAGATGTAATATTTGACAACATTCAAGGCGTGTCGGACCAACTTCTCGGTGGGAACATTATATGCGTCTGTAACGTTATATGTCCTAACTTAAGGCAACCTAACACCTCCTATGTAGTATTTGACAACATTCCAACCGTGTCGGGCCCTACTTCTCGGTGGGAACATTATATGCGTCTATAACGTTATATATCCTAACCTGAGGCAACCTAACAACTCCGATGTAATATTTGACAACATTCCAAGCCGTGTCGGACCCTACTTCTCGGTGGGAACATTGTATGCGTCTATATCGTTGTATATCCTAACCTAAGGCAACACAACAACTCGGATGTAATATTTGACAACATTCCAGGCGTGTCGCACCCTACTTCTCGGTGGGAAGATTATACGCGTCTATAACGTTATATATCCTAACCTAAGGCATCCTATGTCCTCGGATGTAACATTTGACAACATTCCAAGCGTGTCGGACCCTACCTCTCGGTGGGAACATTATATGCGTCTATAACGTTATATATCCTAACCTAAGGCAATCTAGCACCTCGGATGTAACATTTGACAACATTCCAAGCCTGTCGGAACCTACTTCTCGGTGGGAACATTATATGCGTCTATAACGTTGTATATCCTAACCTAAGGCTACACAACAACTCGGATGTAATATTTTACAACATAGCTGGCTTGTCGGAACCTACTTCTCGGTGGGTACATTGTATACGTCTATAACGTTATATGTCCCAACCTAAGTTAACCTATCATCTAGGACGTAATATTTTACAACATTCCTAGCGTGTCGGACCCTACTTCTAGGTGGGAACAGTACATACGTCTATAACGTTATATATCCTGACATAAGGCAAACTAACACCTCGGATGTAATATTTGACAACATTCCAGGCGTGTCGGGGCCTACTTCTCGGTGGGAACATTATATGCGTATATAACGTTATATATCCTAAACTAAGGCAACCTAGCACCTCGAATGTAACATTTGACAACATTCCAGGCGTGCCGGACCCTACTAGTCGGTGGGAACATTATATGCGTCTATAACGTTATATATCCTAACCTAAGGCAGCCTAACATCTCGGATGTGATATTTGACAACATTCCAGGAGTGTCGGACCTACTTCCCGGTGGGAAAATTATATGCGTCTATAACGCTGTATATTCTAGAATAAGGCAACCTAACAACTCGGATGTAATATTTGACAACATTCCAGGCGTGTCGGACCTACTTCTCGGTGGGAACATTATATGCGTCTGTAACGTTATATGTCCTAACTTAAGGCAACCTAACACCTCCTATGTAGCATTTGACAGCATTCCAAGCGTGTGGGGCCCTACTTCTCGGTGGGAACATTATATGCGTCTATAACGTTATATATCCTAACCTGAGGCAACCTAACAACTCGGATGTAATATTTGACAACATTCCAAGCCGTGTCGGACCCTACTTCTCGGTGGGAAAATTATATGCGTCTGTAACGTTACATATCCTAACCTAAGGCAACCTAACCCCTCGGATGTAATATTGGACAACATTCCAAGCGTGTCGGACCCTACTTCTCGGTGGGAACATTATATGCGTCTATAACGTTATATATCCTAACCTAAGGCAACCTAACACCTCGGATGTAACATTTGACAACATTCCAAGCCTGTCGGACCATACTTCTCGGTGGGAACATTATGTGCGTCTATAACGTTGTATATCCTAACCTAAGGCAACACAACAACTCGGATGTAATATGTGACAACATTCCAGTCGTGTCGCACCCTACTTCTCGGTGGGACCATTATACGCGTCTATAACGTTATATATCCTAACCTAAGGCAACCTAAGTCCTCGGATGTAACATTTGACAACATTCCAAGCGTGTCGGACCCTACCTCTCGGTGGGAACATTAGACGCGTCTATAACGTTAAATGTCCTAACCTGAGGCAACCTAACATCGCGAATGTAACATTTTACAACATTCCTGCCTTGTCGGTCCCTACTTCTCGGTGGGAACATTATATGCGTCTATAACGTTATATATCCTAACCTAAGGCAACATAGCACCTCGAATGTAACATTTGACAACATTCCAGGCGTGTCGGACCTACTTCTCGGTGGGAACATTATATGCGTCTGTAACGTCATATATCCTAACCTAAGGCAACCTAACACCTCGGATGTAACATTAGACCACATTCCAAGCGTGTCGGGCCCTACTTCTCGGTGGGAACACTATATGCGCCTATAACGTTGTATATCCTAACCTAAGGCAACCCAACAAATCGGATGTAATATTTTACAACATTCCTGGCGTGTCGTCCCCTACTTCTCGGTGGGAATGTTATGTACGTCTATAACGTTGTATAGCCTAACCTAAGGCAACCTAACAACTCGGGTGTAATATTTGACAACATTCCAAGCCGTGTCGGACCCTACTTCTCGGTGGGAACATTATATGCGCCTATAACGTTATATACCCTAACCTGAGGCAACCTAACACCTCGGATGTAACATTTGACAACATTCCAAGCCTGTCGGAAGCTACTTCTCGGTGGGATCATTATATACGTCTATAACGTTGTATAGCCTAACCTAAGGCAACCCAAAAGCTCGGATGTAATATTAGACAACATTCCATGCGTGTCGGACCTACTTCTCGGTGGGAACATTATATGCGTCTTTAACGTTATATATCCTAACCTAAGGCAACCTAACATCTCGGATGTAACATTTGACAACATTCCAGGTATGTCGGTCCCTACTTCTCGGTGGGAGCATTATATGCGTCTATAACCTTGTATTTCCTAACCTAAGGCAACCAAACAACTTGGATGTAATATTTGAAAACATTCCAAGCCTGTCGGTACCCTACTTCTCGGTGGGAACATTATATGCGTCTATAACGTTGTATATCCTAACCTAAGGCAACCCAAAAGCTCGGTTGTAACATTTGACAACATTCCAGGCGTGTCGGACCTACTTCTCGGTGGGAACATTATATGCGTCTATAACGTTATATATCCTAACCTAAGGCAAACTATCTCCTCGGATGTAATATTTGACAACATTCCAAGCGTGTCGGACCCTACTTCTCGATGGGAACATTGTATGCGTCTATAACGTTGTATATCCCAACCTAAGGCTACACAACAACTCGGATGTAATATTTTACAACATTGCTGGCTTGTCGGAACCTACTTCTCGGTGGGTACATTGTATACGTCTATAACGTTATATGTCCCAACCTAAGTTAACCTATCATCTAGGACGTAATATTTTACAACATTCCTAGCGTGTCGGACCCTACTTCTAGGTGGGAACAGTACATACGTCTATAACGTTATATATCCTGACCTAAGGCAAACTAACACCTCGGATGTAATATTTGACAACATTCCAGGCGTGTCGGGTCCTACTTCTCGGTGGGAAAATTATATGCGTATGTAACGTTATATATCCTAAACTACGGCAACCTAGCACCTCGAATGTAACATTTGACAACATTCCAGGCGTGCCGGACCCTACTAGTCGGTGGGAACATTATATGCCTCTATAACGTTATATATCCTAACCTAAGGCAGCCTAACATCTCGGATGTGATATTTGACAACATTCCAGGAGTGTCGGACCTACTTCCCGGTGGGAAAATTATATGCGTCTATAACGCTGTATATTCTAGAATAAGGCAACCTAACGACTCGGATGTAATATTTGACAACATTCCAGGCGTGTCGGACCTACTTCTCGGTGGGAACATTATATGCGTCTGTAACGTTATATGTCCTAACTTAAGGCAACCTAACACCTCCTATGTAGCATTTGACAACATTCCAAGCGTGTCGGGCCCTACTTCTCGGTGGGAACATTATATGCGTCTATAACGTTATATATCCTAACCTGAGGCAACCTAATAACTCGGATGTAATTTTTTACAACATTCCAAGCCGTGTCGGACCCTACTTCTCGGTGGGAAAATTACATGCGTCTATAACGTTATATATCCTAACCTAAGGCAACCTAACCCCTCGGATGTAATATTGGACAACATTCCAAGCGTGTCGGACCCTACTTCTCGGTGGGAACATTATATGCGTCTATAACGTTATATATCCTAACCTAAGGCAACCTAACACCTCGGATGTAACATTTGACAACATTCCAAGCCTGTCGGACCATACTTCTCGGTGGGAACATTATGTGCGTCTATAACGTTGTATATCCTAACCTAAGGCAACACAACGACTCGGATGTAATATTTGACAACATTCCAGTCGTGTCGCACCCTACTTCTCGGTGGGACAATTATACGCGTCTATAACGTTATATATCCTAACCTAAGGCAACCTAAGTCCTCGGATGTAACATTTGACAACATTCCAAGCGTGTCGGACCCTACCTCTCGGTGGGAACATTAGACGCGTCTATAACGTTAAATGTCCTAACCTGAGGCAACCTAACATCGCGAATGTAACATTTTACAACATTCCTGCCTTGTCGGTCCCTACTTCTCGGTGGGAACATTATATGCGTCTATAACGTTCTATATCCTAACCTAAGGCAACATAGCACCTCGAATGTAACATTTGACAACATTCCAGGCGTGTCGGACCTACTTCTCGGTGGGAACATTATATGCGTCTGTAACGTCATATATCCTAACCTAAGGCAACCTAACACCTCGGATGTAACATTTGACCACATTCCAAGCGTGTCGGGCCCTACTTCTCGGTGGGAACACTATATGCGCCTATAACGTTGTATATCCTAACCTAAGGCAACCCAACAAATCGGATGTAATATTTTACAACATTCCTGGCGTGTCGTCCCCTACTTCTCGGTGGGAATGTTATGTACGTCTATAACGTTGTATAGCCTAACCTAAGGCAACCTAACAACTCGGGTGTAATATTTGACAACATTCCAAGCCGTGTCGGACCCTACTTCTCGGTGGGAACATTATATGCGCCTATAACGTTATATACCCTAACCTGAGGCAACCTAACACCTCGGATGTAACATTTGACAACATTCCAAGCCTGTCGGAACCTACTTCTCGGTGGGATCATTATATGCGTCTCTAACGTTATATATCCTAAACTAAGGCAACCTAGCACCTCGAATGTAACATTTGACAACATTCCAAGCCAGTCGGACCATACTTCTCGGTGGGAACACTATATGCGTCTATAACGTTATATATCCTAACCTGAGGCAACCTAACACCTCGGATGTAACATTTGACAACATTCCAAGCCTGTCGGAACCTACTTCTCGGTGGGAACATTATATGCGTCTCTAACGTTACATATCCTAAACTAAGGCAACCTAGCACCTCGAATGTAACATTTGACAACATTCCAGGCGTGCCGGACCCTACTTATCGGTGGGAACATTATATGCGTCTATAACGTTATAAATCCTAACCTAAGGCAGCCTAACATCTCGGATGTGATATTTGACAACATTCCAGGAGTGTCGGACCTACTTCCCGGTGGGAAAATTATATGCGTCTATAACGCTGTATATTCTAGAATAAGGCAACCTAACAACTCAGATGTAATATTTGACAACATTCAAGGCGTGTCGGACCAACTTCTCGGTGGGAACATTATATGCGTCTGTAACGTTATATGTCCTAACTTAAGGCAACCTAACACCTCCTATGTAGTATTTGACAACATTCCAACCGTGTCGGGCCCTACTTCTCGGTGGGAACATTATATGCGTCTATAACGTTATATATCCTAACCTGAGGCAACCTAACAACTCCGATGTAATATTTGACAACATTCCAAGCCGTGTCGGACCCTACTTCTCGGTGGGAACATTGTATGCGTCTATATCGTTGTATATCCTAACCTAAGGCAACACAACAACTCGGATGTAATATTTGACAACATTCCAGGCGTGTCGCACCCTACTTCTCGGTGGGAAGATTATACGCGTCTATAACGTTATATATCCTAACCTAAGGCAACCTATGTCCTCGGATGTAACATTTGACAACATTCCAAGCGTGTCGGACCCTACCTCTCGGTGGGAACATTATATGCGTCTATAACGTTATATATCCTAACCTAAGGCAATCTAGCACCTCGGATGTAACATTTGACAACATTCCAAGCCTGTCGGAACCTACTTCTCGGTGGGAACATTATATGCGTCTATAACGTTGTATATCCTAACCTAAGGCTACACAACAACTCGGATGTAATATTTTACAACATAGCTGGCTTGTCGGAACCTACTTCTCGGTGGGTACATTGTATACGTCTATAACGTTATATGTCCCAACCTAAGTTAACCTATCATCTAGGACGTAATATTTTACAACATTCCTATCGTGTCGGACCCTACTTCTAGGTGGGAACAGTACATACGTCTATAACGTTATATATCCTGACCTAAGGCAAACTAACACCTCGGATGTAATATTTGACAACATTCCAGGCGTGTCGGGGCCTACTTCTCGGTGGGAACATTATATGCGTATATAACGTTATATATCCTAAACTAAGGCAACCTAGCACCTCGAATGTAACATTTGACAACATTCCAGGCGTGCCGGACCCTACTAGTCGGTGGGAACATTATATGCGTCTATAACGTTATATATCCTAACCTAAGGCAGCCTAACATCTCGGATGTGATATTTGACAACATTCCAGGAGTGTCGGACCTACTTCCCGGTGGGAAAATTATATGCGTCTATAACGCTGTATATTCTAGAATAAGGCAACCTAACAACTCGGATGTAATATTTGACAACATTCCAGGCGTGTCGGACCTACTTCTCGGTGGGAACATTATATGCGTCTGTAACGTTATATGTCCTAACTTAAGGCAACCTAACACCTCCTATGTAGCATTTGACAGCATTCCAAGCGTGTGGGGCCCTACTTCTCGGTGGGAACATTATATGCGTCTATAACGTTATATATCCTAACCTGAGGCAACCTAACAACTCGGATGTAATATTTGACAACATTCCAAGCCGTGTCGGACCCTACTTCTCGGTGGGAAAATTATATGCGTCTGTAACGTTACATATCCTAACCTAAGGCAACCTAACCCCTCGGATGTAATATTGGACAACATTCCAAGCGTGTCGGACCCTACTTCTCGGTGGGAACATTATATGCGTCTATAACGTTATATATCCTAACCTAAGGCAACCTAACACCTCGGATGTAACATTTGACAACATTCCAAGCCTGTCGGACCATACTTCTCGGTGGGAACATTATGTGCGTCTATAACGTTGTATATCCTAACCTAAGGCAACACAACAACTCGGATGTAATATGTGACAACATTCCAGTCGTGTCGCACCCTACTTCTCGGTGGGACCATTATACGCGTCTATAACGTTATATATCCTAACCTAAGGCAACCTAAGTCCTCGGATGTAACATTTGACAACATTCCAAGCGTGTCGGACCCTACCTCTCGGTGGGAACATTAGACGCGTCTATAACGTTAAATGTCCTAACCTGAGGCAACCTAACATCGCGAATGTAACATTTTACAACATTCCTGCCTTGTCGGTCCCTACTTCTCGGTGGGAACATTATATGCGTCTATAACGTTATATATCCTAACCTAAGGCAACATAGCACCTCGAATGTAACATTTGACAACATTCCAGGCGTGTCGGACCTACTTCTCGGTGGGAACATTATATGCGTCTGTAACGTCATATATCCTAACCTAAGGCAACCTAACACCTCGGATGTAACATTAGACCACATTCCAAGCGTGTCGGGCCCTACTTCTCGGTGGGAACACTATATGCGCCTATAACGTTGTATATCCTAACCTAAGGCAACCCAACAAATCGGATGTAATATTTTACAACATTCCTGGCGTGTCGTCCCCTACTTCTCGGTGGGAATGTTATGTACGTCTATAACGTTGTATAGCCTAACCTAAGGCAACCTAACAACTCGGGTGTAATATTTGACAACATTCCAAGCCGTGTCGGACCCTACTTCTCGGTGGGAACATTATATGCGCCTATAACGTTATATACCCTAACCTGAGGCAACCTAACACCTCGGATGTAACATTTGACAACATTCCAAGCCTGTCGGAAGCTACTTCTCGGTGGGATCATTATATACGTCTATAACGTTGTATAGCCTAACCTAAGGCAACCCAAAAGCTCGGATGTAATATTAGACAACATTCCATGCGTGTCGGACCTACTTCTCGGTGGGAACATTATATGCGTCTTTAACGTTATATATCCTAACCTAAGGCAACCTAACATCTCGGATGTAACATTTGACAACATTCCAGGTATGTCGGTCCCTACTTCTCGGTGGGAGCATTATATGCGTCTATAACCTTGTATTTCCTAACCTAAGGCAACCAAACAACTTGGATGTAATATTTGAAAACATTCCAAGCCTGTCGGTACCCTACTTCTCGGTGGGAACATTATATGCGTCTATAACGTTGTATATCCTAACCTAAGGCAACCCAAAAGCTCGGTTGTAATATTTGACAACATTCCATGCGTGTCGGACCTACTTCTCGGTGGGAACATTATATGCGTCTATAACGTTATATATCCTAACCTAAGGCAACCTATCTCCTCGGATGTAATATTTGACAACATTCCAAGCGTGTCGGACCCTACTTCTCGATGGGAACATTGTATGCGTCTATAACGTTGTATATCCCAACCTAAGGCTACACAACAACTCGGATGTAATATTTTACAACATTCCTAGCGTGTCGGACCCTACTTCTAGGTGGGAACAGTACATACGTCTATAACGTTATATATCCTGACCTAAGTCAAACTAACACCTCGGATGTAATATTTGACAACATTCCAGGCGTGTCGGGTCCTACTTCTCGGTGGGAAAATTATATGCGTATATAACGTTATATATCCTAAACTACGGCAACCTAGCACCTCGAATGTAACATTTGACAACATTCCAGGCGTGCCGGACCCTACTAGTCGGTGGGAACATTATATGCCTCTATAACGTTATATATCCTAACCTAAGGCAGCCTAACATCTCGGATGTGATATTTGACAACATTCCAGGAGTGTCGGACCTACTTCCCGGTGGAAAAATTATATGCGTCTATAACGCTGTATATTCTAGAATAAGGCAACCTAACGACTCGGATGTAATATTTGACAACATTCCAGGCGTGTCGGACCTACTTCTCGGTGGGAACATTATATGCGTCTGTAACGTTATATGTCCTAACTTAAGGCAACCTAACACCTCCTATGTAGCATTTGACAACATTCCAAGCGTGTCGGGCCCTACTTCTCGGTGGGAACATTATATGCGTCTATAACGTTATATATCCTAACCTGAGGCAACCTAACAACTCGGATGTAATATTTGACAACATTCCAAGCCGTGTCGGACCCTACATCTCGGTGGGAAAATTACATGCGTCTATAACGTTATATATCCTAACCTAATGCAACCTAACCCCTCGGATGTAATATTGGACAACATTCCAAGCGTGTCGGACCCTACTTCTCGGTGGGAACATTATATGCGTCTATAACGTTATATATCCTAACCTAAGGCAACCTAACACCTCGGATGTAACATTTGACAACATTCCAAGCCTGTCGGACCATACTTCTCGGTGGGAACATTATGTGCGTCTATAACGTTGTATATCCTAACCTAAGGCAACACAACGACTCGGATGTAATATTTGACAACATTCCAGTCGTGTCGCACCCTACTTCTCGGTGGGACAATTATACGCGTCTATAACGTTATATATCCTAACCTAAGGCAACCTAAGTCCTCGGATGTAACATTTGACAACATTCCAAGCGTGTCGGACCCTACCTCTCGGTGGGAACATTAGACGCGTCTATAACGTTAAATGTCCTAACCTGAGGCAACCTAACATCGCGAATGTAACATTTTACAACATTCTTGCCTTGTCGGTCCCTACTTCTCGGTGGGAACATTATATGCGTCTATAACGTTCTATATCCTAACCTAAGGCAACATAGCACCTCGAATGTAACATTTGACAACATTCCAGGCGTGTCGGACCTACTTCTCGGTGGGAACATTATATGCGTCTGTAACGTCATATATCCTAACCTAAGGCAACCTAACACCTCGGATGTAACATTTGACCACATTCCAAGCGTGTCGGGCCCTACTTCTCGGTGGGAACACTATATGCGCCTATAACGTTGTATATCCTAACCTAAGGCAACCCAACAAATCGGATGTAATATTTTACAACATTCCTGGCGTGTCGTCCCCTACTTCTCGGTGGGAATGTTATGTACGTCTATAACGTTGTATAGCCTAACCTAAGGCAACCTAACAACTCGGGTGTAATATTTGACAACATTCCAAGCCGTGTCGGACCCTACTTCTCGGTGGGAACATTATATGCGCCTATAACGTTATATACCCTAACCTGAGGCAACCTAACACCTCGGATGTAACATTTGACAACATTCCAAGCCTGTCGGAACCTACTTCTCGGTGGGATCATTATATGCGTCTCTAACGTTATATATCCTAAACTAAGGCAACCTAGCACCTCGAATGTAACATTTGACAACATTCCAGGCGTGCCGGACCCTACTTATCGGTGGGAACATTATATGCGTCTATAACGTTATAAATCCTAACCTAAGGCAGCCTAACATCTCGGATGTGATATTTGACAACATTCCAGGAGTGTCGGACCTACTTCCCGGTGGGAAAATTATATGCGTCTATAACGCTGTATATTCTAGAATAAGGCAACCTAACAACTCGGATGTAATATTTGACAACATTCAAGGCGTGTCGGACCAACTTCTCGGTGGGAACATTATATGCGTCTGTAACGTTATATGTCCTAACTTAAGGCAACCTAACACCTCCTATGTAGCATTTGACAACATTCCAACCGTGTCGGGCCCTACTTCTCGGTGGGAACATTATATGCGTCTATAACGTTATATATCGTAACCTGAGGCAACCTAACAACTCCGATGTAATATTTGACAACATTCCAAGCCGTGTCGGACCCTACTTCTCGGTGGGAACATTATATGCGTCTATATCGTTGTATATCCTAACCTAAGGCAACACAACAACTCGGATGTAATATTTGACAACATTCCAGGCGTGTCGCACCCTACTTCTCGGTGGGAAGATTATACGCGTCTATAACGTTATATATCCTAACCTAAGGCAACCTATGTCCTCGGATGTAACATTTGACAACATTCCAAGCGTGTCGGACCCTACCTCTCGGTGGGAACATTATATGCGTCTATAACGTTATATATCCTAACCTAAGGCAATCTAGCACCTCGGATGTAACATTTGACAACATTCCAAGCCTGTCGGAACCTACTTCTCGGTGGGAACATTATATGCGTCTATAACGTTGTATATCCTAACCTAAGGCAAAACAACAAATTCGGATGTAATATTTGACAACATTCCAGGCATGTCGAACCCTACTTCTCGGTGGGAACATTATATACGTCTATAACGTTGTATAGCCTAACCTAAGGCAACCTAACACCTCGGATGTAACATTTGACAACATTCCAAGCCAGTCGGACCATACTTCTCGGTGGGAACACTATATGCGTCTATAACGTTATATATCCTAACCTGAGGCAACCTAACACCTCGGATGTAACATGTGACAACATTCCAAGCCTGTCGGTACCTACTTCTCGGTGGGAACATTATATGCGTCTCTAACGTTACATATCCTAAACTAAGGCAACCTAGCACCTCGAATGTAACATTTGACAACATTCCAGGCGTGCCGGACCCTACTTATCGGTGGGAACATTATATGCGTCTATAACGTTATAAATCCTAACCTAAGGCAGCCTAACATCTCGGATGTGATATTTGACAACATTCCAGGAGTGTCGGACCTACTTCCCGGTGGGAAAATTATATGCGTCTATAACGCTGTATATTCTAGAATAAGGCAACCTAACAACTCGGATGTAATATTTGACAACATTCCAGGCGTGTCGGACCTACTTCTCGGTGGGAACATTATACGCGTCTGTAACGTTATATATCCTAACCTGAGGCAACCCAAAAGCTCGGATGTAATATTAGACAACATTCCATGCGTGTCGGACCTACTTCTCGGTGGGAACATTATATGCGTCTATAACGTTATATATCCTAACCTAAGGCAACCTAACATCTCGGATGTAACATTTGACAACATTCCAGGTATGTCGGTCCCTACTTCTCGGTGGGAGCATTATATGCGGCTATAACGTTGTATTTCCTAACCTAAGGCAACCAAACAACTCGGATGTAATATTTGAAAACATTCCTGGCGTGTCGGTCCCTATTTCTCGGTGGGAACAGTATATACGTCTATAACATTATACATCCTAACCTAACGCAACCTAACACCTCGGATGTAACATTTGACAACATTCCAAGCGTGTCGGACCTACTTCTCGGTGGGAACATTATATGCGTCTATAACGTTATATATCCTAACCTGAGGCAACCTAACAACTCGGGTGTAATATTTGACAACATTCCAAGCCGTGTCGGACCCTACTTCTCGGTGGGAACATTATATGCGTCTATAACGTTATATACCCTAACCTAAGGCAACCTAACACCTCGGATGTAACATATGACAACATTCCAAGCCAGTCGGACCATACTTCTCGGTGGGAACACTATATGCGTCTATAACGTTATATATCCTAACCTGAGGCAACCTAACACCTCGGATGTAACATTTGACAACATTCCAAGCCTGTCGGAACCTACTTCTCGTTGGGAACATTATATGCGTCTCTAACGTTATATATCCTAAACTAAGGCAACCTAGCACCTCGAATGTAACATTTGACAACATTCCAGGCGTGCCGGACCCTACTTATCGGTGGGAACATTATATGCGTCTATAACGTTATATATCCTAACCTAAGGCAATCTAGCACCTCGGATGTAACATTTGACAACATTCCAAGCCTGTCGGAACCTACTTCTCGGTGGGAACACTATATGCGCTTATAACGTTGTATATCCTAACCTAAGGCAACCCAACAAATCGGATGTAATATTTGAAAACATTCCAAGCCTGTCGTACCCTACTTCTCGGTGGGAACATTATATGCGTCTATAACGTTGTATATCCTAACCTAAGACAACCTAACTCCTCGAATGTAACATTTGACAACATTCCAGGCGTGCCGGACCCTACTTATCGGTGGGAACATTATATGCGTCTATAACGTTATAAATCCTAACCTAAGGCAGCCTAACATCTCGGATGTGATATTTGACAACATTCCAGGAGTGTCGGACCTACTTCCCGGTGGGAAAATTATATGCGTCTATAACGCTGTATATTCTAGAATAAGGCAACCTAACGACTCGGATGTAATATTTGACAACATTCCAGGCGTGTCGGACCTACTTCTCGGTGGGAACATTATATGCGTCTGTAACGTTATATGTCCTAACTCAAGGCAACCTAACACCTCCTATGTAGCATTTGACAACATTCCAACCGTGTCGGGCCCTACTTCTCGGTGGGAACATTATATGCGTCTATAACGTTATATATCGTAACCTGAGGCAACCTAACAACTCCGATGTAATATTTGACAACATTCCAAGCCGTGTCGGACCCTACTTCTCGGTGGGAACATTATATGCGTCTATATCGTTGTATATCCTAACCTAAGGCAACACAACAACTCGGATGTAATATTTGACAACATTCCAGGCGTGTCGCACCCTACTTCTCGGTGGGAAGATTATACGCGTCTATAAC
The DNA here is from genome assembly GCA_963969225.1 of Xylocopa violacea. Lineage (NCBI taxonomy): Eukaryota > Metazoa > Arthropoda > Insecta > Hymenoptera > Apidae > Xylocopa > Xylocopa violacea. Next base: position 10,930,661 of record CAXAJV010000017.1, on the reverse strand, counting down.
GTTATATATCCTAACCTAAGGCAACCTATGTCCTCGGATGTAACATTTGACAACATTCCAAGCGTGTCGGACCCTACCTCTCGGTGGGAACATTATATGCGTCTATAACGTTATATATCCTAACCTAAGGCAATCTAGCACCTCGGATGTAACATTTGACAACATTCCAAGCCTGTCGGAACCTACTTCTCGGTGGGAACATTATATGCGTCTATAACGTTGTATATCCTAACCTAAGGCAAAACAACAAATTCGGATGTAATATTTGACAACATTCCAGGCATGTCGAACCCTACTTCTCGGTGGGAACATTATATACGTCTATAACGTTGTATAGCCTAACCTAAGGCAACCTAACACCTCGGATGTAAGATTTGACAACATTCCAAGCCAGTCGGACCATACTTCTCGGTGGGAACACTATATGCGTCTATAACGTTATATATCCTAACCTGAGGCAACCTAACACCTCGGATGTAACATTTGACAACATTCCAAGCCTGTCGGAACCTACTTCTCGGTGGGAACATTATATGCGTCTCTAACGTTATATATCCTAAACTAAGGCAACCTAGCACCTCGAATGTAACATTTGACAACATTCCAGGCGTGCCGGACCCTACTTATCGGTGGGAACATTATATGCGTCTATAACGTTATAAATCCTAACCTAAGGCAGCCTAACGTCTCGGATGTGATATTTGACAACATTCCAGGAGTGTCGGACCTACTTCTCGGTGGGAACATTATATGCGTCTGTAACGTTATATGTCCTAACTCAAGGCAACCTAACACCTCCTATGTAGCATTTGACAACATTCCAACCGTGTCGGGCCCTACTTCTCGGTGGGAACATTATATGCGTCTATAACGTTATATATCGTAACCTGAGGCAACCTAACAACTCCGATGTAATATTTGACAACATTCCAAGCCGTGTCGGACCCTACTTCTCGGTGGGAACATTATATGCGTCTATATCGTTGTATATCCTAACCTAAGGCAACACAACAACTCGGATGTAATATTTGACAACATTCCAGGCGTGTCGCAACCTACTTCTCGGTGGGAAGATTATACGCGTCTATAACGTTATATATCCTAACCTAAGGCAACCTATGTCCTCGGATGTAACATTTGACAACATTCCAAGCGTGTCGGACCCTACCTCTCGGTGGGAACATTATATGCGTCTATAACGTTATATATCCTATCCTAAGGCAATCTAGCACCTCGGATGTAACATTTGACAACATTCCAAGCCTGTCGGAACCTACTTCTCGGTGGGAACATTATATGCGTCTATAACGTTGTATAGCCTAACCTAAGGCAACCCAAAAGCTCGGATGTAATATTAGACAACATTCCATGCGTGTCGGACCTACTTCTCGGTGGGAACATTATATGCGTCTTTAACGTTATATATCCTAACCTAAGGCAACCTAACATCTCGGATGTAACATTTGACAACATTCCAGGTATGTCGGTCCCTACTTCTCGGTGGGAGCATTATATGCGTCTATAACCTTGTATTTCCTAACCTAAGGCAACCAAACAACTTGGATGTAATATTTGAAAACATTCCAAGCCTGTCGGTACCCTACTTCTCGGTGGGAACATTATATGCGTCTATAACGTTGTATATCCTAACCTAAGGCAACCCAAAAGCTCGGTTGTAATATTTGACAACATTCCATGCGTGTCGGACCTACTTCTCGGTGGGAACATTATATGCGTCTATAACGTTATATATCCTAACCTAAGGCAACCTATCTCCTCGGATGTAATATTTGACAACATTCCAAGCGTGTCGGACCCTACTTCTCGATGGGAACATTGTATGCGTCTATAACGTTGTATATCCCAACCTAAGGCTACACAACAACTCGGATGTAATATTTTACAACATTCCTAGCGTGTCGGACCCTACTTCTAGGTGGGAACAGTACATACGTCTATAACGTTATATATCCTGACCTAAGTCAAACTAACACCTCGGATGTAATATTTGACAACATTCCAGGCGTGTCGGGTCCTACTTCTCGGTGGGAAAATTATATGCGTATATAACGTTATATATCCTAAACTACGGCAACCTAGCACCTCGAATGTAACATTTGACAACATTCCAGGCGTGCCGGACCCTACTAGTCGGTGGGAACATTATATGCCTCTATAACGTTATATATCCTAACCTAAGGCAGCCTAACATCTCGGATGTGATATTTGACAACATTCCAGGAGTGTCGGACCTACTTCCCGGTGGAAAAATTATATGCGTCTATAACGCTGTATATTCTAGAATAAGGCAACCTAACGACTCGGATGTAATATTTGACAACATTCCAGGCGTGTCGGACCTACTTCTCGGTGGGAACATTATATGCGTCTGTAACGTTATATGTCCTAACTTAAGGCAACCTAACACCTCCTATGTAGCATTTGACAACATTCCAAGCGTGTCGGGCCCTACTTCTCGGTGGGAACATTATATGCGTCTATAACGTTATATATCCTAACCTGAGGCAACCTAACAACTCGGATGTAATATTTGACAACATTCCAAGCCGTGTCGGACCCTACATCTCGGTGGGAAAATTACATGCGTCTATAACGTTATATATCCTAACCTAAGGCAACCTAACCCCTCGGATGTAATATTGGACAACATTCCAAGCGTGTCGGACCCTACTTCTCGGTGGGAACATTATATGCGTCTATAACGTTATATATCCTAACCTAAGGCAACCTAACACCTCGGATGTAACATTTGACAACATTCCAAGCCTGTCGGACCATACTTCTCGGTGGGAACATTATGTGCGTCTATAACGTTGTATATCCTAACCTAAGGCAACACAACGACTCGGATGTAATATTTGACAACATTCCAGTCGTGTCGCACCCTACTTCTCGGTGGGACAATTATACGCGTCTATAACGTTATATATCCTAACCTAAGGCAACCTAAGTCCTCGGATGTAACATTTGACAACATTCCAAGCGTGTCGGACCCTACCTCTCGGTGGGAACATTAGACGCGTCTATAACGTTAAATGTCCTAACCTGAGGCAACCTAACATCGCGAATGTAACATTTTACAACATTCTTGCCTTGTCGGTCCCTACTTCTCGGTGGGAACATTATATGCGTCTATAACGTTCTATATCCTAACCTAAGGCAACATAGCACCTCGAATGTAACATTTGACAACATTCCAGGCGTGTCGGACCTACTTCTCGGTGGGAACATTATATGCGTCTGTAACGTCATATATCCTAACCTAAGGCAACCTAACACCTCGGATGTAACATTTGACCACATTCCAAGCGTGTCGGGCCCTACTTCTCGGTGGGAACACTATATGCGCCTATAACGTTGTATATCCTAACCTAAGGCAACCCAACAAATCGGATGTAATATTTTACAACATTCCTGGCGTGTCGTCCCCTACTTCTCGGTGGGAATGTTATGTACGTCTATAACGTTGTATAGCCTAACCTAAGGCAACCTAACAACTCGGGTGTAATATTTGACAACATTCCAAGCCGTGTCGGACCCTACTTCTCGGTGGGAACATTATATGCGCCTATAACGTTATATACCCTAACCTGAGGCAACCTAACACCTCGGATGTAACATTTGACAACATTCCAAGCCTGTCGGAACCTACTTCTCGGTGGGATCATTATATGCGTCTCTAACGTTATATATCCTAAACTAAGGCAACCTAGCACCTCGAATGTAACATTTGACAACATTCCAGGCGTGCCGGACCCTACTTATCGGTGGGAACATTATATGCGTCTATAACGTTATAAATCCTAACCTAAGGCAGCCTAACATCTCGGATGTGATATTTGACAACATTCCAGGAGTGTCGGACCTACTTCCCGGTGGGAAAATTATATGCGTCTATAACGCTGTATATTCTAGAATAAGGCAACCTAACAACTCGGATGTAATATTTGACAACATTCAAGGCGTGTCGGACCAACTTCTCGGTGGGAACATTATATGCGTCTGTAACGTTATATGTCCTAACTTAAGGCAACCTAACACCTCCTATGTAGCATTTGACAACATTCCAACCGTGTCGGGCCCTACTTCTCGGTGGGAACATTATATGCGTCTATAACGTTATATATCGTAACCTGAGGCAACCTAACAACTCCGATGTAATATTTGACAACATTCCAAGCCGTGTCGGACCCTACTTCTCGGTGGGAACATTATATGCGTCTATATCGTTGTATATCCTAACCTAAGGCAACACAACAACTCGGATGTAATATTTGACAACATTCCAGGCGTGTCGCACCCTACTTCTCGGTGGGAAGATTATACGCGTCTATAACGTTATATATCCTAACCTAAGGCAACCTATGTCCTCGGATGTAACATTTGACAACATTCCAAGCGTGTCGGACCCTACCTCTCGGTGGGAACATTATATGCGTCTATAACGTTATATATCCTAACCTAAGGCAATCTAGCACCTCGGATGTAACATTTGACAACATTCCAAGCCTGTCGGAACCTACTTCTCGGTGGGAACATTATATGCGTCTATAACGTTGTATATCCTAACCTAAGGCAAAACAACAAATTCGGATGTAATATTTGACAACATTCCAGGCATGTCGAACCCTACTTCTCGGTGGGAACATTATATACGTCTATAACGTTGTATAGCCTAACCTAAGGCAACCTAACACCTCGGATGTAACATTTGACAACATTCCAAGCCAGTCGGACCATACTTCTCGGTGGGAACACTATATGCGTCTATAACGTTATATATCCTAACCTGAGGCAACCTAACACCTCGGATGTAACATGTGACAACATTCCAAGCCTGTCGGTACCTACTTCTCGGTGGGAACATTATATGCGTCTCTAACGTTACATATCCTAAACTAAGGCAACCTAGCACCTCGAATGTAACATTTGACAACATTCCAGGCGTGCCGGACCCTACTTATCGGTGGGAACATTATATGCGTCTATAACGTTATAAATCCTAACCTAAGGCAGCCTAACATCTCGGATGTGATATTTGACAACATTCCAGGAGTGTCGGACCTACTTCCCGGTGGGAAAATTATATGCGTCTATAACGCTGTATATTCTAGAATAAGGCAACCTAACAACTCGGATGTAATATTTGACAACATTCCAGGCGTGTCGGACCTACTTCTCGGTGGGAACATTATATGCGTCTGTAACGTTATATATCCTAACCTGAGGCAACCCAAAAGCTCGGATGTAATATTAGACAACATTCCATGCGTGTCGGACCTACTTCTCGGTGGGAACATTATATGCGTCTATAACGTTATATATCCTAACCTAAGGCAACCTAACATCTCGGATGTAACATTTGACAACATTCCAGGTATGTCGGTCCCTACTTCTCGGTGGGAGCATTATATGCGGCTATAACGTTGTATTTCCTAACCTAAGGCAACCAAACAACTCGGATGTAATATTTGAAAACATTCCTGGCGTGTCGGTCCCTATTTCTCGGTGGGAACAGTATATACGTCTATAACATTATACATCCTAACCTAACGCAACCTAACACCTCGGATGTAACATTTGACAACATTCCAAGCGTGTCGGACCTACTTCTCGGTGGGAACATTATATGCGTCTATAACGTTATATATCCTAACCTGAGGCAACCTAACAACTCGGGTGTAATATTTGACAACATTCCAAGCCGTGTCGGACCCTACTTCTCGGTGGGAACATTATATGCGTCTATAACGTTATATACCCTAACCTAAGGCAACCTAACACCTCGGATGTAACATATGACAACATTCCAAGCCAGTCGGACCATACTTCTCGGTGGGAACACTATATGCGTCTATAACGTTATATATCCTAACCTGAGGCAACCTAACACCTCGGATGTAACATTTGACAACATTCCAAGCCTGTCGGAACCTACTTCTCGTTGGGAACATTATATGCGTCTCTAACGTTATATATCCTAAACTAAGGCAACCTAGCACCTCGAATGTAACATTTGACAACATTCCAGGCGTGCCGGACCCTACTTATCGGTGGGAACATTATATGCGTCTATAACGTTATATATCCTAACCTAAGGCAATCTAGCACCTCGGATGTAACATTTGACAACATTCCAAGCCTGTCGGAACCTACTTCTCGGTGGGAACACTATATGCGCTTATAACGTTGTATATCCTAACCTAAGGCAACCCAACAAATCGGATGTAATATTTGAAAACATTCCAAGCCTGTCGTACCCTACTTCTCGGTGGGAACATTATATGCGTCTATAACGTTGTATATCCTAACCTAAGACAACCTAACTCCTCGAATGTAACATTTGACAACATTCCAGGCGTGCCGGACCCTACTTATCGGTGGGAACATTATATGCGTCTATAACGTTATAAATCCTAACCTAAGGCAGCCTAACATCTCGGATGTGATATTTGACAACATTCCAGGAGTGTCGGACCTACTTCCCGGTGGGAAAATTATATGCGTCTATAACGCTGTATATTCTAGAATAAGGCAACCTAACGACTCGGATGTAATATTTGACAACATTCCAGGCGTGTCGGACCTACTTCTCGGTGGGAACATTATATGCGTCTGTAACGTTATATGTCCTAACTCAAGGCAACCTAACACCTCCTATGTAGCATTTGACAACATTCCAACCGTGTCGGGCCCTACTTCTCGGTGGGAACATTATATGCGTCTATAACGTTATATATCGTAACCTGAGGCAACCTAACAACTCCGATGTAATATTTGACAACATTCCAAGCCGTGTCGGACCCTACTTCTCGGTGGGAACATTATATGCGTCTATATCGTTGTATATCCTAACCTAAGGCAACACAACAACTCGGATGTAATATTTGACAACATTCCAGGCGTGTCGCACCCTACTTCTCGGTGGGAAGATTATACGCGTCTATAACGTTATATATCCTAACCTAAGGCAACCTATGTCCTCGGATGTAACATTTGACAACATTCCAAGCGTGTCGGACCCTACCTCTCGGTGGGAACATTATATGCGTCTATAACGTTATATATCCTAACCTAAGGCAATCTAGCACCTCGGATGTAACATTTGACAACATTCCAAGCCTGTCGGAACCTACTTCTCGGTGGGAACATTATATGCGTCTATAACGTTGTATATCCTAACCTAAGGCAAAACAACAAATTCGGATGTAATATTTGACAACATTCCAGGCATGTCGAACCCTACTTCTCGGTGGGAACATTATATACGTCTATAACGTTGTATAGCCTAACCTAAGGCAACCTAACACCTCGGATGTAAGATTTGACAACATTCCAAGCCAGTCGGACCATACTTCTCGGTGGGAACACTATATGCGTCTATAACGTTATATATCCTAACCTGAGGCAACCTAACACCTCGGATGTAACATTTGACAACATTCCAAGCCTGTCGGAACCTACTTCTCGGTGGGAACATTATATGCGTCTCTAACGTTATATATCCTAAACTAAGGCAACCTAGCACCTCGAATGTAACATTTGACAACATTCCAGGCGTGCCGGACCCTACTTATCGGTGGGAACATTATATGCGTCTATAACGTTATAAATCCTAACCTAAGGCAGCCTAACGTCTCGGATGTGATATTTGACAACATTCCAGGAGTGTCGGACCTACTTCTCGGTGGGAACATTATATGCGTCTGTAACGTTATATGTCCTAACTCAAGGCAACCTAACACCTCCTATGTAGCATTTGACAACATTCCAACCGTGTCGGGCCCTACTTCTCGGTGGGAACATTATATGCGTCTATAACGTTATATATCGTAACCTGAGGCAACCTAACAACTCCGATGTAATATTTGACAACATTCCAAGCCGTGTCGGACCCTACTTCTCGGTGGGAACATTATATGCGTCTATATCGTTGTATATCCTAACCTAAGGCAACACAACAACTCGGATGTAATATTTGACAACATTCCAGGCGTGTCGCAACCTACTTCTCGGTGGGAAGATTATACGCGTCTATAACGTTATATATCCTAACCTAAGGCAACCTATGTCCTCGGATGTAACATTTGACAACATTCCAAGCGTGTCGGACCCTACCTCTCGGTGGGAACATTATATGCGTCTATAACGTTATATATCCTATCCTAAGGCAATCTAGCACCTCGGATGTAACATTTGACAACATTCCAAGCCTGTCGGAACCTACTTCTCGGTGGGAACATTATATGCGTCTATAACGTTGTATATCCTAACCTAAGGCAAAACAACAAATTCGGATGTAATATTTGACAACATTCCAGGCATGTCGAACCCTACTTCTCGGTGGGAACATTATATACGTCTATAACGTTGTATAGCCTAACCTAAGGCAACCTAACACCTCGGATGTAAGATTTGACAACATTCCAAGCCAGTCGGACCATACTTCTCGGTGGGAACACTATATGCGTCTATAACGTTATATATCCTAACCTGAGGCAACCTAACACCTCGGATGTAACATTTGACAACATTCCAAGCCAGTCGGACCATACTTCTCGGTGGGAACACTATATGCGTCTATAACGTTATATATCCTAACCTGATGCAACCTAACACCTCGGATGTAACATTTGACAACATTCCAAGCCTGTCGGAACCTACTTCTCGGTGGGAACATTATATGCGTCTCTAACGTTACATATCCTAAACTAAGGCAACCTAGCACCTCGAATGTAACATTTGACAACATTCCAGGCGTGCCGGAACCTACTAGTCGGTGGGAACATTATATGCGTCTATAACGTTATATATCCTAACCTAAGGCAGCCTAACATCTCGGATGTGATATTTGACAACATTCCAGGAGTGTCGGACCTACTTCCCGGTGGGAAAATTATATGCGTCTATAACGCTGTATATTCTAGAATAAGGCAACCTAACAACTCGGATGTAATATTTGACAACATTCCAGGCGTGTCGGACCTACTTCTCGGTGGGAACATTATATGCGTCTGTAACGTTATATGTCCTAACTTAAGGCAACCTAACACCTCCTATGTAGCATTTGACAGCATTCCAAGCGTGTCGGGCCTTACTTCTCGGTGGGAACATTATATGCGTCTATAACGTTATATATCCTAACCTGAGGCAACCTAACAACTCGGATGTAATATTTGACAACATTCCAGTCGTGTCGCACCCTACTTCTCGGTGGGACCATTATACGCGTCTATAACGTTATATATCCTAACCTAAGGCAACCTAAGTCCTCGGATGTAACATTTGACAACATTCCAAGCGTGTCGGACCCTACATCTCGGTGGGAACATTAGACGCGTCTATAACGTTAAATGTACTAACCTGAGGCAACGTAACATCGCGAATGTAACATTTTACAACATTCCTGCCTTGTCGGTCCCTACTTCTCGGTGGGAACATTATATGCGTCTATAACGTTATATATCCTAACCTAAGGCAACATAGCACCTCGAATGTAACATTTGACAACGTTCCAGGCGTGTCGGACCTACTTCTCGGTGGGAACATTATATGCGTCTGTAACGTCATATATCCTAACCTAAGGCAACCTAACACCTCGGATGTAACATTTGACCACATTCCAAGCGTGTCGGGCCCTACTTCTCGGTGGGAACACTATATGCGCCTATAACGTTGTATATCCTAACCTAAGGCAACCCAACAAATCGGATGTAATATTTGAAAACATTCCAAGCCTGTCGTACCCTACTTCTCGGTGGGAACATTATATGCGTCTATAACGTTGTATATCCTAACCTAAGACAACCTAACTCCTCGAATGTAACATTTGACAACATTCCAGGCGTGCCGGACCCTACTTATCGGTGGGAACATTATATGCGTCTATAACGTTATAAATCCTAACCTAAGGCAGCCTAACATCTCGGATGTGATATTTGACAACATTCCAGGAGTGTCGGACCTACTTCCCGGTGGGAAAATTATATGCGTCTATAACGCTGTATATTCTAGAATAAGGCAACCTAACGACTCGGATGTAATATTTGACAACATTCCAGGCGTGTCGGACCTACTTCTCGGTGGGAACATTATATGCGTCTGTAACGTTATATGTCCTAACTCAAGGCAACCTAACACCTCCTATGTAGCATTTGACAACATTCCAACCGTGTCGGGCCCTACTTCTCGGTGGGAACATTATATGCGTCTATAACGTTATATATCGTAACCTGAGGCAACCTAACAACTCCGATGTAATATTTGACAACATTCCAAGCCGTGTCGGACCCTACTTCTCGGTGGGAACATTATATGCGTCTATATCGTTGTATATCCTAACCTGAGGCAACACAACAACTCGGATGTAATATTTGACAACATTCCAGGCATGTCGCACCCTACTTCTCGGTGGGAAGATAATACGCGTCTATAACGTTATATATCCTAAGCTAAGGCAACCTATGTCCTCGGATGTAACATTTGACAACATTCCAAGCGTGTCGGACCCTACCTCTCGGTGGGAACATTATATGCGTCTATAACGTTATATATCCTAACCTAAGGCAATCTAGCACCTCGGATGTAACATTTGACAACATTCCAAGCCTGTCGGAACCTACTTCTCGGTGGGAACATTATATGCGTCTATAACGTTGTATATCCTAACCTAAGGCAAAACAACAAATTCGGATGTAATATTTGACAACATTCCAGCCATGTCGAACCCTACTTCTCGGTGGGAACATTATATACGTCTATAACGTTGTATAGCCTAACCTAAGGCAACCTAACACCTCGGATGTAAGATTTGACAACATTCCAAGCCAGTCGGACCATACTTCTCGGTGGGAACACTATATGCGTCTATAACGTTATATATCCTAACCTGAGGCAACCTAACACCTCGGATGTAACATTTGACAACATTCCAAGCCTGTCGGAACCTACTTCTCGGTGGGAACATTATATGCGTCTCTAACGTTATATATCCTAAACTAAGGCAACCTAGCACCTCGAATGTAACATTTGACAACATTCCAGGCGTGCCGGACCCTACTTATCGGTGGGAACATTATATGCGTCTATAACGTTATAAATCCTAACCTAAGGCAGCCTAACGTCTCGGATGTGATATTTGACAACATTCCAGGAGTGTCGGACCTACTTCTCGGTGGGAACATTATATGCGTCTGTAACGTTATATGTCCTAACTCAAGGCAACCTAACACCTCCTATGTAGCATTTGACAACATTCCAACCGTGTCGGGCCCTACTTCTCGGTGGGAACATTATATGCGTCTATAACGTTATATATCGTAACCTGAGGCAACCTAACAACTCCGATGTAATATTTGACAACATTCCAAGCCGTGTCGGACCCTACTTCTCGGTGGGAACATTATATGCGTCTATATCGTTGTATATCCTAACCTAAGGCAACACAACAACTCGGATGTAATATTTGACAACATTCCAGGCGTGTCGCAACCTACTTCTCGGTGGGAAGATTATACGCGTCTATAACGTTATATATCCTAACCTAAGGCAACCTATGTCCTCGGATGTAACATTTGACAACATTCCAAGCGTGTCGGACCCTACCTCTCGGTGGGAACATTATATGCGTCTATAACGTTATATATCCTATCCTAAGGCAATCTAGCACCTCGGATGTAACATTTGACAACATTCCAAGCCTGTCGGAACCTACTTCTCGGTGGGAACATTATATGCGTCTATAACGTTGTATATCCTAACCTAAGGCAAAACAACAAATTCGGATGTAATATTTGACAACATTCCAGGCATGTCGAACCCTACTTCTCGGTGGGAACATTATATACGTCTATAACGTTGTATAGCCTAACCTAAGGCAACCTAACACCTCGGATGTAAGATTTGACAACATTCCAAGCCAGTCGGACCATACTTCTCGGTGGGAACACTATATGCGTCTATAACGTTATATATCCTAACCTGAGGCAACCTAACACCTCGGATGTAACATTTGACAACATTCCAAGCCAGTCGGACCATACTTCTCGGTGGGAACACTATATGCGTCTATAACGTTATATATCCTAACCTGATGCAACCTAACACCTCGGATGTAACATTTGACAACATTCCAAGCCTGTCGGAACCTACTTCTCGGTGGGAACATTATATGCGTCTCTAACGTTACATATCCTAAACTAAGGCAACCTAGCACCTCGAATGTAACATTTGACAACATTCCAGGCGTGCCGGAACCTACTAGTCGGTGGGAACATTATATGCGTCTATAACGTTATATATCCTAACCTAAGGCAGCCTAACATCTCGGATGTGATATTTGACAACATTCCAGGAGTGTCGGACCTACTTCCCGGTGGGAAAATTATATGCGTCTATAACGCTGTATATTCTAGAATAAGGCAACCTAACAACTCGGATGTAATATTTGACAACATTCCAGGCGTGTCGGACCTACTTCTCGGTGGGAACATTATATGCGTCTGTAACGTTATATGTCCTAACTTAAGGCAACCTAACACCTCCTATGTAGCATTTGACAGCATTCCAAGCGTGTCGGGCCTTACTTCTCGGTGGGAACATTATATGCGTCTATAACGTTATATATCCTAACCTGAGGCAACCTAACAACTCGGATGTAATATTTGACAACATTCCAGTCGTGTCGCACCCTACTTCTCGGTGGGACCATTATACGCGTCTATAACGTTATATATCCTAACCTAAGGCAACCTAAGTCCTCGGATGTAACATTTGACAACATTCCAAGCGTGTCGGACCCTACATCTCGGTGGGAACATTAGACGCGTCTATAACGTTAAATGTACTAACCTGAGGCAACGTAACATCGCGAATGTAACATTTTACAACATTCCTGCCTTGTCGGTCCCTACTTCTCGGTGGGAACATTATATGCGTCTATAACGTTATATATCCTAACCTAAGGCAACATAGCACCTCGAATGTAACATTTGACAACGTTCCAGGCGTGTCGGACCTACTTCTCGGTGGGAACATTATATGCGTCTGTAACGTCATATATCCTAACCTAAGGCAACCTAACACCTCGGATGTAACATTTGACCACATTCCAAGCGTGTCGGGCCCTACTTCTCGGTGGGAACACTATATGCGCCTATAACGTTGTATATCCTAACCTAAGGCAACCCAACAAATCGGATGTAATATTTGAAAACATTCCAAGCCTGTCGTACCCTACTTCTCGGTGGGAACATTATATGCGTCTATAACGTTGTATATCCTAACCTAAGACAACCTAACTCCTCGAATGTAACATTTGACAACATTCCAGGCGTGCCGGACCCTACTTATCGGTGGGAACATTATATGCGTCTATAACGTTATAAATCCTAACCTAAGGCAGCCTAACATCTCGGATGTGATATTTGACAACATTCCAGGAGTGTCGGACCTACTTCCCGGTGGGAAAATTATATGCGTCTATAACGCTGTATATTCTAGAATAAGGCAACCTAACGACTCGGATGTAATATTTGACAACATTCCAGGCGTGTCGGACCTACTTCTCGGTGGGAACATTATATGCGTCTGTAACGTTATATGTCCTAACTCAAGGCAACCTAACACCTCCTATGTAGCATTTGACAACATTCCAACCGTGTCGGGCCCTACTTCTCGGTGGGAACATTATATGCGTCTATAACGTTATATATCGTAACCTGAGGCAACCTAACAACTCCGATGTAATATTTAACAACATTCCAAGCCGTGTCGGACCCTACTTCTCGGTGGGAACATTATATGCGTCTATATCGTTGTATATCCTAACCTGAGGCAACACAACAACTCGGATGTAATATTTGACAACATTCCAGGCATGTCGCACCCTACTTCTCGGTGGGAAGATAATACGCGTCTATAACGTTATATATCCTAAGCTAAGGCAACCTATGTCCTCGGATGTAACATTTGACAACATTCCAAGCGTGTCGGACCCTACCTCTCGGTGGGAACATTATATGCGTCTATAACGTTATATATCCTAACCTAAGGCAATCTAGCACCTCGGATGTATCATTTGACAACATTCCAAGCCTGTCGGAACCTACTTCTCGGTGGGAACATTATATGCGTCTATAACGTTGTATATCCTAACCTAAGGCAAAACAACAAATTCGGATGTAATATTTGACAACATTCCAGCCATGTCGAACCCTACTTCTCGGTGGGAACATTATATACGTCTATAACGTTGTATAGCCTAACCTAAGGCAACCTAACACCTCGGATGTAAGATTTGACAACATTCCAAGCCAGTCGGACCATACTTCTCGGTGGGAACACTATATGCGTCTATAACGTTATATATCCTAACCTGAGGCAACCTAACACCTCGGATGTAACATTTGACAACATTCCAAGCCTGTCGGAACCTACTTCTCGGTGGGAACATTATATGCGTCTCTAACGTTATATATCCTAAACTAAGGCAACCTAGCACCTCGAATGTAACATTTGACAACATTCCAGGCGTGCCGGACCCTACTTATCGGTGGGAACATTATATGCGTCTATAACGTTATAAATCCTAACCTAAGGCAGCCTAACGTCTCGGATGTGATATTTGACAACATTCCAGGAGTGTCGGACCTACTTCTCGGTGGGAACATTATATGCGTCTGTAACGTTATATGTCCTAACTCAAGGCAACCTAACACCTCCTATGTAGCATTTGACAACATTCCAACCGTGTCGGGCCCTACTTCTCGGTGGGAACATTATATGCGTCTATAACGTTATATATCGTAACCTGAGGCAACCTAACAACTCCGATGGAATATTTGACAACATTCCAAGCCGTGTCGGACCCTACTTCTCGGTGGGAACATTATATGCGTCTATATCGTTGTATATCCTAACCTAAGGCAACACAACAACTCGGATGTAATATTTGACAACATTCCAGGCGTGTCGCACCCTACTTCTCGGTGGGAAGATTATACGCGTCTATAACGTTATATATCCTAACCTAAGGCAACCTATGTTCTCGGATGTAACATTTGACAACATTCCAAGCGTGTCGGACCCTACCTCTCGGTGGGAACATTATATGCGTCTATAACGTTATATATCCTAACCTAAGGCAATCTAGCACCTCGGATGTAACATTTGACAACATTCCAAGCCTGTCGGAACCTACTTCTCGGTGGGAACATTATATGCGTCTATAACGTTGTATATCCTAACCTAAGGCAAAACAACAAATTCGGATGTAATATTTGACAACATTCCAGGCATGTCGAACCCTACTTCTCGGTGGGAACATTATATACGTCTATAACGTTGTATAGCCTAACCTAAGGCAACCTAACACCTCGGATGTAAGATTTGACAACATTCCAAGCCAGTCGAACCATACTTCTCGGTGGGAACACTATATGCGTCTATAACGTTATATATCCTAACCTGAGGCAACCTAACACCTCGGATGTAACATTTGACAACATTCCAAGCCTGTCGGAACCTACTTCTCGGTGGGAACATTATATGCGTCTCTAACGTTATATATCCTAAACTAAGGCAACCTAGCACCTCGAATGTAACATTTGACAACATTCCAGGCGTGCCGGACCCTACTTATCGGTGGGAACATTATATGCGTCTATAACGTTATAAATCCTAACCTAAGGCAGCCTAACGTCTCGGATGTGATATTTGACAACATTCCAGGAGTGTCGGACCTACTTCCCGGTGGGAAAATTATATGCGTCTATAACGCTGTATATTCTAGAATAAGGCAACCTAACAACTCGGATGTAATATTTGACAACATTCAAGGCGTGTCGGACCAACTTCTCGGTGGGAACATTATATGCGTCTGTAACGTTATATGTCCTAACTTAAGGCAACCTAACACCTCCTATGTAGTATTTGACAACATTCCAACCGTGTCGGGCCCTACTTCTCGGTGGGAACATTATATGCGTCTATAACGTTATATATCCTAACCTGAGGCAACCTAACAACTCCGATGTAATATTTGACAACATTCCAAGCCGTGTCGGACCCTACTTCTCGGTGGGAACATTATATGCGTCTATATCGTTGTATATCCTAACCTAAGGCAACACAACAACTCGGATGTAATATTTGACAACATTCCAGGCGTGTCGCACCCTACTTCTCGGCGGGAAGATTATACGCGTCTATAACGTTATATATCCTAACCTAAGGCAACCTACGTCCTCGGATGTAACATTTGACAACATTCCAAGCGTGTCGGACCCTACCTCTCAGTGGGAACATTATATGCGTCTATAACGTTATATATCCTAACCTAAGGCAATCTAGCACCTCGGATGTAACATTTGACAACATTCCAAGCCTGTCGGAACCTAGTTCTCGGTGGGAACATTATATGCGTCTATAACGTTGTATATCCTAACCTAAGGCAAAACAACAAATTCGGATGTAATATTTGACAACATTCCAGGCATGTCGAACCCTACTTCTCGGTGGGAACATTATATACGTCTATAACGTTGTATAGCCTAACCTAAGGCAACCCAAAAGCTCGGATGTAATATTAGACAACATTCCATGCGTGTCGGACCTACTTCTCGGTGGGAACATTATATGCGTCTATAACGTTATATATCCTAACCTAAGGCAACCTAACATCTCGGATGTAACATTTGACAACATTACAGGTATGTCGCTCCCTACTTCTAGGAGGGAGCATTATATGCGTCTATAACCTTGTATTTCCTACCCTAAGGCAACCAAACAACTCGGATGTAATATTTGAAAACATTCCAAGCCTGTCGGACCCTACTTCTCGGTGGGAACATTATATGCGTCTATAACGTTGTATATCCTAACCTAAGACAACCTAACTCCTCGAATGTAACATTTGACAACATTCCAGGCGTGCCGGACCCTACTTATCGGTGGGAACATTATATGCGTCTATAACGTTATAAATCCTAACCTAAGACAGCCTAACATCTCGGATGTGATATTTGACAACATTCCAGGAGTGTCGGACCTACTTCCCGGTGGGAAAATTATATGCGTCTATAACGCTGTATATTCTAGAATAAGGCAACCTAACGACTCGGATGTAATATTTGACATCATTCCAGGCGTGTCGGACCTACTTCTCGGTGGGAACATTATATGCGTCTGTAACGTTATATGTCCTAACTCAAGGCAACCTAACACCTCCTATGTAGCATTTGACAACATTCCAACCGTGTCGGGCCCTACTTCTCGGTGGGAACATTATATGCGTCTATAACGTTATATATCGTAACCTGAGGCAACCTAACAACTCCGATGTAATATTTGACAACATTCCAAGCCGTGTCGGACCCTACTTCTCGGTGGGAACATTATATGCGTCTATATCGTTGTATATCCTAACCTAAGGCAACACAACAACTCGGATGTAATATTTGACAACATTCCAGGCGTGTCGCACCCTACTTCTCGGTGGGAAGATTATACGCGTCTATAACGTTATATATCCTAACCTAAGGCAACCTATGTCCTCGGATGTAACATTTGACAACATTCCAAGCGTGTCGGACCCTACCTCTCGGTGGGAACATTATATGCGTCTATAACGTTATATATCCTAACCTAAGGCAATCTAGCACCTCGGATGTAACATTTGACAACATTCCAAGCCTGTCGGAACCTACTTCTCGGTGGGAACATTATATGCGTCTATAACGTTGTATATCCTAACCTAAGGCAAAACAACAAATTCGGATGTAATATTTGACAACATTCCAGGCATGTCGAACCCTACTTCTCGGTGGGAACATTATATACGTCTATAACGTTGTATAGCCTAACCTAAGGCAACCTAACACCTCGGATGTAAGATTTGACAACATTCCAAGCCAGTCGGACCATACTTCTCGGTGGGAACACTATATGCGTCTATAACGTTATATATCCTAACCTGAGGCAACCTAACACCTCGGATGTAACATTTGACAACATTCCAAGCCTGTCGGAACCTACTTCTCGGTGGGAACATTATATGCGTCTCTAACGTTATATATCCTAAACTAAGGCAACCTAGCACCTCGAATGTAACATTTGACAACATTCCAGGCGTGCCGGACCCTACTTATCGGTGGGAACATTATATGCGTCTATAACGTTATAAATCCTAACCTAAGGCAGCCTAACGTCTCGGATGTGATATTTGACAACATTCCAGGAGTGTCGGACCTACTTCCCGGTGGGAAAATTATATGCGTCTATAACGCTGTATATTCTAGAATAAGGCAACCTAACAACTCGGATGTAATATTTGACAACATTCAAGGCGTGTCGGACCAACTTCTCGGTGGGAACATTATATGCGTCTGTAACGTTATATGTCCTAACTTAAGGCAACCTAACACCTCCTATGTAGTATTTGACAACATTCCAAACGTGTCGGGCCCTACTTCTCGGTGGGAACATTATATGCGTCTATAACGTTATATATCCTAACCTGAGGCAACCTAACAACTCCGATGTAATATTTGACAACATTCCAAGCCGTGTCGGACCCTACTTCTCGGTGGGAACATTATATGCGTCTATATCGTTGTATATCCTAACCTAAGGCAACACAACAACTCGGATGTAATATTTGACAACATTCCAGGCGTGTCGCACCCTACTTCTCGGTGGGAACATTATACGCGTCTATAACGTTATATATCCTAACCTAAGGCAACCTACGTCCTCGGATGTAACATTTGACAACATTCCAAGCGTGTCCGACCCTACCTCTCAGTGGGAACATTATATGCGTCTATAACGTTATATATCCTAACCTAAGGCAATCTAGCACCTCGGATGTAACATTTGACAACATTCCAAGCCTGTCGGAACCTACTTCTCGGTGGGAACATTATATGCGTCTATAACGTTGTATATCCTAACCTAAGGCAAAACAACAAATTCGGATGTAATATTTGACAACATTCCAGGCATGTCGAACCCTACTTCTCGGTGGGAACATTATATACGTCTATAACGTTGTATAGCCTAACCTAAGGCAACCCAAAAGCTCGGATGTAATATTAGACAACATTCCATGCGTGTCGGACCTACTTCTCGGTGGGAACATTATATGCGTCTATAACGTTATATATCCTAACCTGAGGCAACCTAACACCTCGGATGTAACATTTGACAACATTCCTCAGCCTGTCGGAACCTACTTCTCGGTGGGAACATTATATGCGTCTCTAACGTTATATATCCTAAACTAAGGCAACCTAGCACCTCGAATGTAACATTTGACAACATTCCAGGCGTGCCGGACCCTACTTATCGGTGGGAACATTATATGCGTCTATAACGTTATAAATCCTAACCTAAGGCAGCCTAACGTCTCGGATGTGATATTTGACAACATTCCAGGAGTGTCGGACCTACTTCCCGGTGGGAAAATTATATGCGTCTATAACGCTGTATATTCTAGAATAAGGCAACCTAACAACTCGGATGTAATATTTGACAACATTCAAGGCGTGTCGGACCAACTTCTCGGTGGGAACATTATATGCGTCTGTAACGTTATATGTCCTAACTTAAGGCAACCTAACACCTCCTATGTAGTATTTGACAACATTCCAACCGTGTCGGGCCCTACTTCTCGGTGGGAACATTATATGCGTCTATAACGTTATATATCCTAACCTGAGGCAACCTAACAACTCCGATGTAATATTTGACAACATTCCAAGCCGTGTCGGACCCTACTTCTCGGTGGGAACATTATATGCGTCTATATCGTTGTATATCCTAACCTAAGGCAACCTACGTCCTCGGATGTAACATTTGACAACATTCCAAGCGTGTCGGACCCTACCTCTCAGTGGGAACATTATATGCGTCTATAACGTTATATATCCTAACCTAAGGCAATCTAGCACCTCGGATGTAACATTTGACAACATTCCAAGCCTGTCGGAACCTACTTCTCGGTGGGAACATTATATGCGTCTATAACGTTGTATATCCTAACCTAAGGCAAAACAACAAATTCGGATGTAATATTTGACAACATTCCAGGCATGTCGAACCCTACTTCTCGGTGGGAACATTATATACGTCTATAACGTTGTATAGCCTAACCTAAGGCAACCCAAAAGCTCGGATGTAATATTAGACAACATTCCATGCGTGTCGGACCTACTCCTCGGTGGGAACATTATATGCGTCTATAACGTTATATATCCTAACCTAAGGCAAGCTAACATCTCGGATGTAACATTTGACAACATTCCAAGCCTGTCGGACCATACTTCTCGGTGGGAACATTATGTGCGTCTATAACGTTGTATATCCTAACCTAAGGCAACCTAGCACCTCGAATGTAACATTTGACAACATTCCAGGCGTGTCGGACCTACTTCTCGGTGGGAACATTATATGCGTCTGTAACGTCATATGTCCTAACTTAAGGCAACCTAACACCTCGGATGTAACATTTGACCACATTCCAAGCGTGTCGGGCCCTACTTCTCGGTGGGAACATTATATGCGCCTATAACGTTATATATCCTAACCTAAGGCAACCCAACAAATCGGATGTAATATTTTACAACATTCCTGGCGTGTCGTCCCCTACTTCTCGGTGGGAATGTTATGTACGTCTATAACGTTGTATAGCCTAACCTAAGGCAGCCCAAAAACTCGGATGTAATATTTGACAACATTCCTGGCGTGTCGGTCCCTACTTCTCGGTGGGAACAGTATATACGTCTATAACATTATACATCCTACCCTAACGCAACCTAACACCTCGGATGTAACATTTGACAACATTCCAAGCGTGTCGGACCTACTTCTCGGTGGGAACATTATATGCGTCTATAACGTTATATATCCTAACCTGAGGCAACCTAACAACTCGGGTGTAATATTTGACAACATTCCAAGCCGTGTCGGACCCTACTTCTCGGTGGGAACATTATATGCGTCTATAACGTTATATACCCTAACCTAAGGCAACCTAACACCTCGGATGTAACATTTGACAACATTCCAAGCCAGTCGGACCATACTTCTCGGTGGGAACACTATATGCGTCTATAACGTTATATATCCTAACCTGAGGCAACCTAACACCTCGGATGTAACATTTGACAACATTCCAAGCGTGTCGGACCTACTTCTCGGTGGGAACATTATATGCGTCTATAACGTTATATATCCTAACCTGAGGCAACCTAACAACTCGGGTGTAATATTTGACAACATTCCAAGCCGTGTCGGACCCTACTTCTCGGTGGGAACATTATATGCGTCTATAACGTTATATACCCTAACCTAAGGCAACCTAACACCTCGGATGTAACATTTGACAACATTCCAAGCCAGTCGGACAATACTTCTCGGTGGGAACACTATATGCGTCTATAACGTTATATATCCTAACCTGAGGCAACCTAACACCTCGGATGTAACATTTGACAACATTCCAAGCCTGTCGGAACCTACTTCTCGGTGGGAACATTATATGCGTCTCTAACGTTATATATCCTAAACTAAGGCAACCTAGCACCTCGAATGTAACATTTGACAACATTCCAGGCGTGCCGGACCCTACTTATCGGTGGGAACATTATATGCGTCTATAACGTTATATATCCTAACCTAAGGCAATCTAGCTCCTCGGATGTAACATTTGACAACATTCCAAGCCTGTCGGAACCTACTTCTCGGTGGGAACATTATATGCGTCTAAAACGTTGTATATCCTAACCTAAGGCAAACAACAAATTCTGATGTAATATTTGACAACATTCCAGGCATGTCGAACCCTACTTCTCGGTGGGAACATTATATACGTCTATAACGTTGTATAGCCTAACCTAAGGCAACCCAAAAGCTCGGATGTAATATTAGACAACATTCCATGCGTGTCGGACCTACTTCTCGGTGGGAACATTATATGCGTCTATAACGTTATATATCCTAACCTAAGGCAACCTAACATCTCGGATGTAACATTTGACAACATTCCAGGTATGTCGGTCCCTACTTCTCGGTGGGAGCATTATATGCGGCTATAACGTTGTATTTCCTAACCTAAGGCAACCAAACAACTCGGATGTAATATTTGAAAACATTCCTGGCGTGTCGGTCCCTACTTCTCGGTGGGAACAGTATATACGTCTATAACATTATACATCCTAACCTAACGCAACCTAACACCTCGGATGTAACATTTGACAACATTCCAAGCGTGTCGGACCTACTTCTCGGTGGGAACATTATATGCGTCTATAACGTTATATATCCTAACCTGAGGCAACCTAACAACTCGGGTGTAATATTTGACAACATTCCAAGCCGTGTCGGACCCTACTTCTCGGTGGGAACATTATATGCGTCTATAACGTTATATACCCTAACCTAAGGCAACCTAACACCTCGGATGTAACATATGACAACATTCCAAGCCAGTCGGACCATACTTCTCGGTGGGAACACTATATGCGTCTATAACGTTATATATCCTAACCTGAGGCAACCTAACACCTCGGATGTAACATTTGACAACATTCCAAGCCTGTCGGAACCTACTTCTCGGTGGGAACATTATATGCGTCTATAACGTTATATATCCTAACCTGAGGCAACCTAACAACTCGGGTGTAATATTTGACAACATTCCAAGCCGTGTCGGACCCTACTTCTCGGTGGGAACATTATATGCGTCTATAACGTTATATAACCTAACCTAAGGCAACCTAACACCTCGGATGTAACATTTGACAACATTCCAAGCCAGTCGGACAATACTTCTCGGTGGGAACACTATATGCGTCTATAACGTTATATATCCTAACCTGAGGCAACCTAACACCTCGGATGTAACATTTGACAACATTCCAAGCCTGTCGGAACCTACTTCTCGGTGGGAACATTATATGCGTCTAAAACGTTGTATATCCTAACCTAAGGCAAACAACAAATTCTGATGTAATATTTGACAACATTCCAGGCATGTCGAACCCTACTTCTCGGTGGGAACATTATATGCGTCTGTAACGTCATATGTCCTAACTTAAGGCAACCTAACACCTCGGATGTAACATTTGACCACATTCCAAGCGTGTCGGGCCCTACTTCTCGGTGGGAACATTATATGCGCCTATAACGTTATATATCCTAACCTAAGGCAACCCAACAAATCGGATGTAATATTTTACAACATTCCTGGCGTGTCGTCCCCTACTTCTCGGTGGGAATGTTATGTACGTCTATAACGTTGTATAGCCTAACCTAAGGCAGCCCAAAAACTCGGATGTAATATTTGACAACATTCCTGGCGTGTCGGTCCCTACTTCTCGGTGGGAACAGTATATACGTCTATAACATTATACATCCTACCCTAACGCAACCTAACACCTCGGATGTAACATTTGACAACATTCCAAGCGTGTCGGACCTACTTCTCGGTGGGAACATTATATGCGTCTATAACGTTATATATCCTAACCTGAGGCAACCTAACAACTCGGGTGTAATATTTGACAACATTCCAAGCCGTGTCGGACCCTACTTCTCGGTGGGAACATTATATGCGTCTATAACGTTATATACCCTAACCTAAGGCAACCTAACACCTCGGATGTAACATTTGACAACATTCCAAGCCAGTCGGACAATACTTCTCGGTGGGAACACTATATGCGTCTATAACGTTATATATCCTAACCTGAGGCAACCTAACACCTCGGATGTAACATTTGACAACATTCCAAGCCTGTCGGAACCTACTTCTCGGTGGGAACATTATATGCGTCTAAAACGTTGTATATCCTAACCTAAGGCAAACAACAAATTCTGATGTAATATTTGACAACATTCCAGGCATGTCGAACCCTACTTCTCGGTGGGAACATTATATACGTCTATAACGTTGTATAGCCTAACCTAAGGCAACCCAAAAGCTCGGATGTAATATTAGACAACATTCCATGCGTGTCGGACCTACTTCTCGGTGGGAACATTATATGCGTCTATAACGTTATATATCCTAACCTAAGGCAACCTAACATCTCGGATGTAACATTTGACAACATTCCAGGTAAGTCGGTCCCTACTTCTCGGTGGGAGCATTATATGCGGCTATAACGTTGTATTTCCTAACCTAAGGCAACCAAACAACTCGGATGTAATATTTGAAAACATTCCTGGCGTGTCGGTCCCTACTTCTCGGTGGGAACAGTATATACGTCTATAACATTATACATCCTAACCTAACGCAACCTAACACCTCGGATGTAACATTTGACAACATTCCAAGCGTGTCGGACCTACTTCTCGGTGGGAACATTATATGCGTCTATAACGTTATATATCCTAACCTGAGGCAACCTAACAACTCGGGTGTAATATTTGACAACATTCCAAGCCGTGTCGGACCCTACTTCTCGGTGGGAACATTATATGCGTCTATAACGTTATATACCCTAACCTAAGGCAACCTAACACCTCGGATGTAACATATGACAACATTCCAAGCCAGTCGGACCATACTTCTCGGTGGGAACACTATATGCGTCTATAACGTTATATATCCTAACCTGAGGCAACCTAACACCTCGGATGTAACATTTGACAACATTCCAAGCCTGTCGGAACCTACTTCTCGTTGGGAACATTATATGCGTCTCTAACGTTATATATCCTAAACTAAGGCAACCTAGCACCTCGAATGTAACATTTGACAACATTCCAGGCGTGCCGGACCCTACTTATCGGTGGGAACATTATATGCGTCTATAACGTTATATATCCTAACCTATGGCAATCTAGCACCTCGGATGTAACATTTGACAACATTCCAAGCCTGTCGGAACCTACTTCTCGGTGGGAACATTATTTGCGTCTCTAACGTTATATATCCTAAACTAAGGCAACCTAGCACCTCGAATGTAACATTTGACAACATTCCAGGCGTGCCGGACCCTACTTATCGGTGGGAACATTATATGCGTCTATAACGTTATAAATCCTAACCTAAGGCAGCCTAACGTCTCGGATGTGATATTTGACAACATTCCAGGAGTGTCGGACCTACTTCCCGGTGGGAAAATTATATGCGTCTATAACGCTGTATATTCTAGAATAAGGCAACCTAACAACTCGGATGTAATATTTGACAACATTCAAGGCGTGTCGGACCAACTTCTCGGTGGGAACATTATATGCGTCTGTAACGTTATATGTCCTAACTTAAGGCAACCTAACACCTCCTATGTAGTATTTGACAACATTCCAACCGTGTCGGGCCCTACTTCTCGGTGGGAACATTATATGCGTCTATAACGTTATATGTCATAACCTGAGGCAACCTAACAACTCCGATGTAATATTTGACAACATTCCAAGCCGTGTCGGACCCTACTTCTCGGTGGGAACATTATATGCGTCTATATCGTTGTATATCCTAACCTAAGGCAACACAACAACTCGGATGTAATATTTGACAACATTCCAGGCGTGTCGCACCCTACTTCTCGGTGGGAAGATTATACGCGTCTATAACGTTATATATCCTAACCTAAGGCAACCTACGTCCTCGGATGTAACATTTGACAACATTCCAAGCGTGTCGGACCCTACCTCTCAGTGGGAACATTATATGCGTCTATAACGTTATATATCCTAACCTAAGGCAATCTAGCACCTCGGATGTAACATTTGACAACATTCCAAGCCTGTCGGAACCTACTTCTCGGTGGGAACATTATATGCGTCTATAACGTTGTATATCCTAACCTAAGGCAAAACAACAAATTCGGATGTAATATTTGACAACATTCCAGGCATGTCGAACCCTACTTCTCGGTGGGAACATTATATACGTCTATAACGTTGTATAGCCTAACCTAAGGCAACCCAAAAGCTCGGATGTAATATTAGACAACATTCCATGCGTGTCGGACCTACTTCTCGGTGGGGACATTATATGCGTCTATAACGTTATATATCCTAACCTGAGGCAACCTAACACCTCGGATGTAACATTTGACAACATTCCAAGCCTGTCGGAACCTACTTCTCGGTGGGAACATTATATGCGTCTCTAACGTTATATATCCTAAACTAAGGCAACCTAGCACCTCGAATGTAACATTTGACAACATTCCAGGCGTGCCGGACCCTACTTATCGGTGGGAACATTATATGCGTCTATAACGTTATAAATCCTAACCTAAGGCAGCCTAACGTCTCGGATGTGATATTTGACAACATTCCAGGAGTGTCGGACCTACTTCCCGGTGGGAAAGTTATATGCGTCTATAACGCTGTATATTCTAGAATAAGGCAACCTAACAACTCGGATGTAATATTTGACAACATTCAAGGCGTGTCGGACCAACTTCTCGGTGGGAACATTATATGCGTCTGTAACGTTATATGTCCTAACTTAAGGCAACCTAACACCTCCTATGTAGTATTTGACAACATTCCAACCGTGTCGGGCCCTACTTCTCGGTGGGAACATTATATGCGTCTATAACGTTATATATCCTAACCTGAGGCAACCTAACAACTCCGATGTAATATTTGACAACATTCCAAGCCGTGTCGGACCCTACTTCTCGGTGGGAACATTATATGCGTCTATATCGTTGTATATCCTAACCTAAGGCAACACAACAACTCGGATGTAATATTTGACAACATTCCAGGCGTGTCGCACCCTACTTCTCGGTGGGAAGATTATACGCGTCTATAACGTTATATATCCTAACCTAAGGCAACCTACGTCCTCGGATGTAACATTTGACAACATTCCAAGCGTGTCGGACCCTACCTCTCAGTGGGAACATTATATGCGTCTATAACGTTATATATCCTAACCTAAGGCAATCTAGCACCTCGGATGTAACATTTGACAACATTCCAAGCCTGTCGGAACCTACTTCTCGGTGGGAACATTATATGCGTCTATAACGTTGTATATCCTAACCTAAGGCAAAACAACAAATTCGGATGTAATATTTGACAACATTCCAGGCATGTCGAACCCTACTTCTCGGTGGGTACATTATATACGTCTATAACGTTGTATAGCCTAACCTAAGGCAACCCAAAAGCTCGGATGTAATATTAGACAACATTCCATGCGTGTCGGACCTACTTCTCGGTGGGGACATTATATGCGTCTATAACGTTATATATCCTAACCTGAGGCAACCTAACACCTCGGATGTAACATTTGACAACATTCCAAGCCTGTCGGAACCTACTTCTCGGTGGGAACATTATATGCGTCTCTAACGTTATATATCCTAAACTAAGGCAACCTAGCACCTCGAATGTAACATTTGACAACATTCCAGGCGTGCCGGACCCTACTTATCGGTGGGAACATTATATGCGTCTATAACGTTATAAATCCTAACCTAAGGCAGCCTAACGTCTCGGATGTGATATTTGACAACATTCCAGGAGTGTCGGACCTACTTCCCGGTGGGAAAGTTATATGCGTCTATAACGCTGTATATTCTAGAATAAGGCAACCTAACAACTCGGATGTAATATTTGACAACATTCAAGGCGTGTCGGACCAACTTCTCGGTGGGAACATTATATGCGTCTGTAACGTTATATGTCCTAACTTGAGGCAACCTAACACCTCCTATGTAGTATTTGACAACATTCCAACCGTGTCGGGCCCTACTTCTCGGTGGGAACATTATATGCGTCTATAACGTTATATATCCTAACCTGAGGCAACCTAACAACTCCGATGTAATATTTGACAACATTCCAAGCCGTGTCGGACCCTACTTCTCGGTGGGAACATTATATGCGTCTATATCGTTGTATATCCTAACCTAAGGCAACACAACAACTCGGATGTAATATTTGACAACATTCCAGGCGTGTCGCACCCTACTTCTCGGTGGGAAGATTATACGCGTCTATAACGTTATATATCCTAACCTAAGGCAACCTACGTCCTCGGATGTAACATTTGACAACATTCCAAGCGTGTCGGACCCTACCTCTCCGTGGGAACATTATATGCGTCTATAACGTTATATATCCTAACCTAAGGCAATCTAGCACCTCGGATGTAACATTTGACAACATTCCAAGCCTGTCGGAACCTACTTCTCGGTGGGAACATTATATGCGTCTATAACGTTGTATATCCTAACCTAAGGCAAAACAACAAATTCGGATGTAATATTTGACAACATTCCAGGCATGTCGAACCCTACTTCTCGGTGGGAACATTATATACGTCTATAACGTTGTATAGCCTAACCTAAGGCAACCCAAAAGCTCGGATGTAATATTAGACAACATTCCATGCGTGTCGGACCTACTTCTCGGTGGGAACATTATATGCGTCTATAACGTTATATATCCTAACCTAAGGCAACCTAACATCTCGGATGTAACATTTGACAACATTCCAAGCCTGTCGGACCATACTTCTCGGTGGGAACATTATGTGCGTCTATAACGTTGTATATCCTAACCTAAGGCAACCTAGCACCTCGAATGTAACATTTGACAACATTCCAGGCGTGTCGGACCTACTTCTCGGTGGGAACATTATATGCGTCTGTAACGTCATATGTCCTAACCTAAGGCAACCTAACACCTCGGATGTAACATTTGACCACATTCCAAGCGTGTCGGGCCCTACTTCTCGGTGGGAACATTATATGCGCCTATAACGTTATATATCCTAACCTAAGGCAACCCAACAAATCGGATGTAATATTTTACAACATTCCTGGCGTGTCGTCCCCTACTTCTCGGTGGGAATGTTATGTACGTCTATAACGTTGTATAGCCTAACCTAAGGCAGCCCAAAAACTCGGATGTAATATTTGACAACATTCCTGGCGTGTCGGTCCCTACTTCTCGGTGGGAACAGTATATACGTCTATAACATTATACATCCTAACCTAACGCAACCTAACACCTCGGATGTAACATTTGACAACATTCCAAGCGTGTCGGACCTACTTCTCGGTGGGAACATTATATGCGTCTATAACGTTATATATCCTAACCTGAGGCAACCTAACAACTCGGGTGTAATATTTGACAACATTCCAAGCCGTGTCGGATCCTACTTCTCGGTGGGAACATTATATGCGTCTATAACGTTATATATCCTAACCTAAGGCAATCTAGCACCTCGGATGTAACATTTGACAACATTCCAAGCCTGTCGGAACCTACTTCTCGGTGGGAACATTATATGCGTCTAAAACGTTGTATATCCTAACCTAAGGCAAACAACAAATTCTGATGTAATATTTGACAACATTCCAGGCATGTCGAACCCTACTTCTCGGTGGGAACATTATATACGTCTATAACGTTGTATAGCCTAACCTAAGGCAACCCAAAAGCTCGGATGTAATATTAGACAACATTCCATGCGTGTCGGACCTACTTCTCGGTGGGAACATTATATGCGTCTATAACGTTATATATCCTAACCTAAGGCAACCTAACATCTCGGATGTAACATTTGACAACATTCCAGGTATGTCGGTCCCTACTTCTCGGTGGGAGCATTATATGCGTCTATAACGTTGTATTTCCTAACCTAAGGCAACCAAACAACTCGGATGTAATATTTGAAAACATTCCTGGCGTGTCGGTCCCTACTTCTCGGTGGGAACAGTATATACGTCTATAACATTATACATCCTAACCTAACGCAACCTAACACCTCGGATGTAACATTTGACAACATTCCAAGCGTGTCGGACCTACTTCTCGGTGGGAACATTATATGCGTCGATAACGTTATATATCCTAACCTGAGGCAACCTAACAACTCGGGTGTAATATTTGACAACATTCCAAGCCGTGTCGGCCCCTACTTCTCGGTGGGAACATTATATGCGTCTATAACGTTATATACCCTAAACTAAGGCAACCTAGCACCTCGAATGTAACATTTGACAACATTCCAGGCGTGCCGGACCCTACTTATCGGTGGGAACATTATATGCGTCTATAACGTTATATATCCTAACCTAAGGCAACCTAACACCTCGGATGTAACATTTGACAACATTCCAAGCCTGTCGGTCCATACTTCTCGGTGGGAACATTATATGCGTCTATAACGTTGTATATCCTAACCTAAGGCAACACAACAACTCTGATGTAATATTTGACAACATTCCAGGCGTGTCGCACCCTACTTCTCGGTGGGAACATTATATGCGTCTATAACGTTGTATATCCTAACCTAAGGCAAACAACAAATTCTGATGTAATATTTGACAACATTCCAGGCATGTCGAACCCTACTTCTCGGTGGGAACATTATATACGTCTATAACGTTGTATAGCCTAACCTAAGGCAACACAAAAGCTCGGATGTAATATTAGACAACATTCCATGCGTGTCGGACCTACTTCGCGGTGGGAACATTATATGCGTCTATAACGTTATATATCCTAACCTAAGGCAACCTAACATCTCGGATGTAACATTTGACAACATTCCAGGTATGTCGGTCCCTACTTCTCGGTGCGAGCATTATATGCGTCTATAACGTTGTATTTCCTAACCTAAGGCAACCAAACAACTCGGATGTAATATTTGAAAACATTTCAAGCCTGTCGTACCCTACTTCTCGGTGGGAACATTATATGCGTCTATAACGTTGTATATCCTAACCTAAGACAACCTAACTCCTCGAATGTGACATTTGAGAACATTCCAAGCGTGTCGGACCCTACTTATCGGTGGGAACATTATATGCGTCTATAACGTCATATATCCTAAACTAAGGCAACCTAGCACCTCGAATGTAACATTTGACAACATTCCAGGCGTGGCGGATCCTACTTATCGGTGGGAACATTATATGCGTCTATAACGTTATATATCCTAACCTAAGGCAGCCTAACATGTCGGATGTGATATTTGACAACATTCCAAGCCTGTCGGACCCTACTTCTCGGTGGGAACATTATATGCGTCTATAACGTTGTATATCCTAACCTAAGGCAACCTAACTCCTCGAATGTAATATTGGTCAACATTCCAAGCGTGTCGGACCCTACTTCTCGGTGGGAACATTATATGCGTCTATAACGTTATATATCCTAACCTAAGGCAACCTAACACCTCGGATGTAACATTTGACAACATTCCAAGCCTGTCGGACCATACTTCTCGGTGGGAACATTATATGCGTCTATAACGTTGTATATCCTAACCTAAGGCAACACAACAACTCTGATGTAATATTTGACAACATTCCAGGCGTGTCGCACCCTACTTCTCGGTGGGAACATTATACGCGTCTATAACTTTACATATCCTAACCTAAGGCAACCTAAGTCCTCGGATGTAACATTTGACAACATTCCAAGCGTGTCGGACCCTACCTCTCGGTAGGAACATTATATGCGTCTATAACGCTATATATCCTAACCTAAGGCAACCTAACACCTCGGATGTAACATTTGACAACATTCCAAGCCTGTCGGAACCTACTTCTCGGTGGGAACATTATATGCGTCTATAACGTTGTATATCCTAACCTAAGGCAACACAACAAATTCGGATGTAATATTTGACAACATTCCAGGCGTGTCGAACCCTACTTCTCGGTGGGAACATTATATACGTCTATAACGTTGTATATCCTAACCTAAGGCGACCCAAAAGCTCGGATGTAATATTTGACAACATTCCATGCGTGTCGGACCTACTTCTCGGTGGGAACATTATATGCGTCTATAACGTTATATATCCTAACCTAAGGCAACCTAACATCTCGGATGTAACATTTGACAACATTACAGGTATGTCGCTCCCTACTTCTAGGAGGGAGCATTATATGCGTCTATAACCTTGTATTTCCTACCCTAAGGCAACCAAACAACTCGGATGTAATATTTGAAAACATTCCAAGCCTGTCGGACCCTACTTCTCGGTGGGAACATTATATGCGTCTATAACGTTGTATATCCTAACCTAAGACAACCTAATTCCTAGAATGTAACATTTGACAACATTCCAAGCGCGTCGGACCCTACTTCTCGGTGGGAACATTATATGCGTCTATAACGTTATATATCCTTAACTAAGGCAACCTAGCACCTCGAATGTAACATTTGACAACATTCCAGGCGTGCCGGCCCCTCTTATCGGTGGGAATATTATATACGTCTATAACGTTAAATATCCTAACCTATGGCAGCCTAACATCTCGGATATGATATTTGACAACATTCCAGGAGTGTCGGACCTACTTCCCGGTGGGAACATTATATGCGTCTATAACGCTGTATATTCTAGAATAAGGCAACATAACACCTAGGATGTAACATTTGACCACATTCCAAGCGTGTCGGTCCCTACTTCTCGGTGGGAACATTATATGCGCCTATAACGTTATATATCCTAACCTAAGGCAACCCAACAAATCGGATGTAATATTTTACAACATTCCTGGCGTGTCGTCCCCTACTTCTCGGTGGGAATGTTATGTACGTCTATAACGTTGTATAGCCTAACCCAAGGCAACCTAACACCTCGGATGTAACATTTAACAACATTCCAAGGCTGTCGGACCATACTTCCCGGTGGGAACATTATATGCGTCTATAACGTTGTATATCCTAACCTAAGGCAACACAACAACTCTGATGTAATATTTGACAACATTCCAGGCGTGTCGCATCCTACTTCTCGGTGGGAACATTATACGCGTCTATAACGTTATATATCCTAACCTAAGGCAACCTAACACCTCGGATGTAACATTTGACAACATTCCAAGCGTGTCGGACCCTACCTCTCGGTGGGAACATTATATGCGTCTATAACGTTAAATAGCCTAACCTGAGGCAACCTAACATCGCGAATGTAACATTTTACAACATTCCTGCCTTGTCGGGCCCTACTTCTCGGTGGGAACATTATATGCGTCTATAACGTTATATATCCTAACCTAAGGCAACCTAGCACCTCGAATGTAACATTTGACAACATTCCACGCGTGTCGGACCTACTTCTCGGTGGGAACATTATATGCGTCTGTAACGTCATATGTCCTAACCTAAGGCAACCTAACACCTCGGATGTAACATTTGACAACATTCCAAGCGTTTCGGACCTACTTCTCGGTGGGAACATTATATGCGTCTGTAACGTTATATGTCCTAACTTAAGGCACCCTAACACTTGCTATGTAGCATTTGACAACATACCAAGCGTGTCGGGCCCTACTTCTCGGTGGGAACATTATATGCGTCAATAACGTTATATATCCTAACCTGAGGCAACTTAACAACTCGGGTGTAATATTTGACAACATTCCAAGCCGTGTCGGACCCTACTTCTCGGTGGAAAAATTATATGCGTCTATAACGTTATATATCCTAACCTAAGGCAACCTAACTCCTCGGATGTAATATTGGACAACATTCCAAGGCGTGTCGGACCCTACTTCTCGGTGGGAAAATTATATGCGTCTATAACGTTATATATCCTAACCTAAGGCAACCTAACTCCTCGGATGTAATATTGAACAGCATTCCAAGCGTGCCGGACGCTACTTCTCGGTGGGAACATTATATGCGTCTATAACGTTATATATCCTAACCTAAGGCAACCTAACACCTCGGATGTAACATTTGACAACATTCCAAGCCTGTCGGACCATACTTCTCGGTGGGAACATTATATGCGTCTATAACGTTAAATATCCTAACCTGAGGCAACCTAACATCGCGAATGTAACATTTTACAACATTCCTGCCTTGTCGGGCCCTACTTCTCGGTGGGAACATTATATGCTCCTAGAACGTTATATATCCTAACCTCAGGCAACCTAGCACCTCGAATGTAACATTTGACAACATTCCAGGCGTGCCGGACCCTACTTATCGGTGGGAACATTATATGCGTCTATAACGTTAAATATCCTAACCTAAGGCAGCCTAACATCTCGGATATGATATTTGACAACATTCCAGGAGTGTCGGACCTACTTC
The DNA here is from genome assembly GCA_963969225.1 of Xylocopa violacea. Lineage (NCBI taxonomy): Eukaryota > Metazoa > Arthropoda > Insecta > Hymenoptera > Apidae > Xylocopa > Xylocopa violacea. Next base: position 10,896,593 of record CAXAJV010000017.1, on the reverse strand, counting down.
CCGGTGGGAACATTATATGCGTCTGTAACGTTATATGTCCTAACTTAAGGCAACCTAACACCTCCTATGTAGCATTTGACAACATTCCAAGCGTGTCGGGCCCTACTTCTCGGTGGGAACATTATATGCGTCTATAACGTTATATATCCTAACCTGAGGCAACCTAACAACTCGGATGTAATATTTGACAACATTCCAAGCCGTGTCGGACCCTACTTCTCGGTGGGAAAATTATATGCGTCTATAACGTTATATATCCTAACCTAAGGCAACCTAACTCCTCGGATGTAATATTGAACAACATTCCAAGCGTGTCGGACCCTACTTCTCGGTGGGAACATTATATGCGTCTATAACGTTATATATCCTAACCTAAGGCAACCTAACACCTCGAATGTAACATTTGACCACATTCCAAACGTGTCGGGCCCTACTTCTCGGTGGGAACATTATATGCGCCTATACCGTTATATATCCTAACCTAAGGCAACCCAACAAATCGGATGTAATATTTTACAACATTCCTGGCGTGTCGTCCCCTATTTCTCGGTGGGAATGTTATGTACGTCTATAACGTTGTATAGCCTAACCTAAGGCAGCCCAAAAACTCGGATGTAATATTTGAAAACATTCCTGGTGTGTCGGACCCTACTTCTCGGTGGGAACATTATATGCGTCTATAACGTTATATACCCTAACCTAAGGCAACCTAACAGCTCGGATGTAACATTTGACAACATTCCAAGCCTGTCGGACCATACTTCTCGGTCTGAACATTATATGCGCCTATAACGTTATATATCCTAACCTAAGGCAACCCAACAAATCGGATGTAATATTTTACAACATTCCTGGCGTGTCGTCCCCTATTTCTCGGTGGGAATGTTATGTACGTCTATAACGTTGTATAGCCTAACCTAAGGCAGCCCAAAAACTCGGATGTAATATTTGACAACATTCCTGGCGTGTCGGACCCTACTTCTCGGTGGAAAAATTATATGCGTCTATAACGTTATATATCCTAACCTAAGGCAACCTAACTCCTCGGATGTAATATTGGACAACATTCCAAGCGTGTCGGACCCTACTTCTCGGTGGGAACATTATATGCGTCTATAACGTTATATACCCTAACCTACGGCAACCTAACAGCTCGGATGTAACATTTGACAACATTCCAAGCCTGTCGGACCATACTTCTCGGTGGGAACATTATATGCGTGTATAACGTTAAATATCCCAACCTAAGGCAGCCTAACATCTCGGATGTGATATTTGACAACATTCCAGGAGTGTTGGACCTACTTCCCGGTGGGAACATTATATGCGTCTATAACGCTGTATATTCTAGAATAAGGCAACGTAACAACTCTGATGTAATATTTGACAACATTCCAGGCGTGTCGCACCCTACTTCTCGGTGGGAACATTATACGCGTCTATAACGTTATATATCCTAACCTAAGGCAACCTAACACCTCGGATGTAACATTTGACAACATTCCAAGGCTGTCGGACCATACTTCCCGGTGGGAACATTATATGCGTCTATAACGTTGTATATCCTAACCTAAGGCAACACAACAACTCTGATGTAATATTTGACAACATTCCAGGCGTGTCGCACCCTACTTCTCGGTGGGAACATTATATGCGTCTGTAACGTTATATACCCTAACCTAAGGCAACCTAACAGCTCGGATGTAACATTTGACAACATTCCAAGCCGTGTCGGACCCTACTTCTCGGTGGGAACATTATATGCGTCTATAACGTTATATATCCTTAACTAAGGCAACCTAGCACATCGAATGTAACATTTGACAACATTCCAGGCGTGCCGGACCCTACTTATCTGTGGGAACATTATATGCGTCTATAACGTTATATATCCTAACCTAAGGCAGCCTAACATCTCGGATGTGATATTTGACAACATTCCAGGAGTGTCGGACCTACTTCCCGGTGGGAACATTATATGCGTCTATAACGCTGTATATTCTAGAATAAGGCAACCTAACAACTCGGATGTAATATTTGACAACATTCCAGGCGTGTCGGACCTACTTCCCGGTGGGAACATTATATGCGTCTGTAACGTTATATGTCCTAACTTAAGGCAACCTAACACCTCCTATGTAGCATTTGACAACATTCCAAGCGTGTCGGGCCCTACTTCTCGTTGGGAACATTATATGCGTCTATAACGTTATATATCCTAACCTGAGGCAACCTAACAACTCGGATGTAATATTTGACAACATTCCAAGCCGTGTCGGACCCTACTTCTCGGTGGGAAAATTATATGCGTCTATAACGTTATATATCCTAACCTAAGGCAACCTAACTCCTCGGATGTAATATTGAACAACATTCCAAGAGTGTCGGACCCTACTTCTCGGTGGGAATATTATATGCGTCTATAACGTTATATATCCTAACCTAAGGCAACCTAACACCTCGAATGTAACATTTGACCACATTCCAAACGTGTCGGGCCCTACTTCTCGGTGGGAACATTATATGCGCCTATAACGTTATATATCCTAACCTAAGGCAACCCAACAAATCGGATGTAATATTTTACAACATTCCTGGCGTGTCGTCCCCTATTTCTCGGTGGGAATGTTATGTACGTCTATAACGTTGTATAGCCTAACCTAAGGCAGCCCAAAAACTCGGATGTAATATTTGACAACATTCCTGGCGTGTCGGACCCTACTTCTCGGTGGGAACATTATATGCGTCTATAACGTTATATACCCTAACCTAAGGCAACCTAACAGCTCGGATGTAACATTTGACAACATTCCAAGCCTGTCGGACCATACTTCTCGGTGGGAACAGTATATACGTCTATAACATTATATATCCTAACTTAAGGCACCCTAACACTTGCTATGTAGCATTTGACAACATACCAAGCGTGTCGGGCCCTACTTCTCGGTGGGAACATTATATGCGTCAATAACGTTATATATCCTAACCTGAGGCAACTTAACAACTCGGGTGTAATATTTGACAACATTCCCAGCGTGTCGGGCCCTACTTCTCGGTGGGAACATTATATGCGTCTATAACGTTATATTTTTTTTTTTTTTTTTTTTTTTTTTTTTTTTTTTTTTTTTTTTTTTTTACGTGGGGAAATCCATCATGGATACCCCGGAGTCCTGGGGGGGACTCCGGGGTTATGCCGGACTCTTACCGGCTAAAACCCCACGGTGGCCTACTTCTGCGCTTCTGGGGGTGAACCGGGATCTCAAAATGAACACAACCGGTTCACCCCCAGCGCCTGAGCCGCCCATGACGCACTTATTCAACGCTAAGTGCGTCATGGGCGGCCCCCAACACACGGAGTTATACTCCGCAGCGACTCCAGGGCCACACTGGAGCCGCCGCCGCCACGGGAGGAGTTGCGTGCAATGACCATGACGGGCCCCCACCCGTCACGGTCTGCAACTCCCCCCAGGACGGCTCCCCGCGCAAAGACTTGGGGCATGATCACCCGAAGGTGATCTTCCCCGCGCGGGGAGTCGTCCGTCCACCCAAGTCCATAGATGGACTTGATCGCGAAGTCGGGACCCCGGGTGCGCGAGTACCCGTACCGTGGCTGACGGATGGTCGGTCAGCCACGGCCCCTGGGGTTAACGGTTGAGGGGGGGTTTTTTACATCCCCCCGAACCGCTAAGGTGGACGGCGATTGCGCCGTCGACGCCGAGTCGGGTCGCGGAGTTCGCGCTCCCGCTCGGCGTCCTCCTTAACTCTCATGACGGCCTCACAAAAGGCCGTCATCGCCCGCCAGGACCTATCATTCCCTACCATCCGCTGGATTACGGATGGTAGAGACAGGTCCTGGCCCACTATTTCCCGGAGATCACGACGCAGCATCCCCCACGCTGGACACCACTCCAGCGTGTGCTGCGCCGTGTCCCCGGGACTGCCACAATGGTGGCATGCCCCCGTGACTTCCCTGCCGATCCGACGCAGGTACTCACCGAAGCATCCGTGCCCGGTGAGCACCTGCGTGGTCCGGAAGGTAAGCCGGCCATGGCTGCGGTCTGCCCATCTTGACAGGACGGGCAAAAAACCCGTCTATAACGTTATATATCCTAACCTGAGGCAACCTAACAACTCGGGTGTAATATTTGACAACATTCCAAGCGTGTCGGACCCTACTTCTCGGTGGGAACATTATATGCGTCTATAACGTTATATACCCTAACCTACGGCAACCTAACACCTCGGATGTAACATTTGACAACATTCCAAGCGTGTCGGACCTACTTCTCGGTGGGAACATTATATGCGTCTGTAACGTTATATGTCCTAACTTAAGGCAACCTAACACTTCCTATGTAGCATTTGACAACATTCCAAGCGTGTCGGGCCCTACTTCTCGGTGGGAACATTATATGCGTCTATAACGTTATATATCCTAACCTGAGGCAACCTAACAACTCGGGTGTAATATTTGACAACATTCCAAGCCGTGTCGGACCCTACTTCTCGGTGGAAAAATTATATGCGTCTATAACGTTATATATCCTAACCTAAGGCAACCTAACTCCTCGGATGTAATATTTGACAACATTCCAGGCGTGTCGCACCCTACTTCTCGGTGGGAACATTATACGCGTCTATAACGTTATATATCCTAACCTAAGGCAACCTAACACCTCGGATGTAACATTTGACAACATTCCAAGCGTGTCGGACCCTACCTCTCGGTGGGAACATTATATGCGTCTATAACGTTAAATATCCTAACCTGAGGCAACCTAACATCGCGAATGTAACGTTTTACAACATTCCTGCCTTGTCGGGCCCTACTTCACGGTGGGAACATTATATACGTCTATAACGTTATATATCCTAACCTGAGGCAACCTAACAACTCGGGTGTAATATTTGACAACATTCCAAGCCGTGTCGGACCCTACTTCTCGGTGGGAACATTATATGCGTCTATAACGTTATATATCCTTAACTAAGGCAACCTAGCACATCGAATGTAACATTTGACAACATTCCAGGCGTGCCGGACCCTACTTATCTGTGGGAACATTATATGCGTCTATAACGTTATATATCCTAACCTAAGGCAGCCTAACATCTCGGATGTGATATTTGACAACATTCCAGGAGTGTCGGACCTACTTCCCGGTGGGAACATTATGTGCGTCTATACCGCTGTATATTCTAGAATAAGGCAACCTAACAACTCGGATGTAATATTTGACAACATTCCAGGCGTGTCGGACCTACTTCCCGGTGGGAACATTATATGCGTCTGTGACGTTATATGTCCTAACTTAAGGCAACCTAACACCTCCTATGTAGCATTTGACAACATTCCAAGCGTGTCGGGCCCTACTTCTCGGTGGGAACATTATATGCGTCTATAACGTTATATATCCTAACCTGAGGCAACCTAACAACTCGGATGTAATATTTGACAACATTCCAAGCGTGTCAGACCTACTTCTCGGTGGGAACATTATATGCGTCTGTAACGTTATATGTCCTAACTTAAGGCAACCTAACACTTCCTATGTAGCATTTGACAACATACCAAGCGTGTCGGGCCCTACTTCTCGGTGGGAACATTATATGCGTCAATAACGTTATATATCCTAACCTGAGGCAACTTAACAACTCGGGTGTAATATTTGACAACATTCCAAGCCGTGTCGGACCCTACTTCTCGGTGGAAAAATTATATGCGTCTATAACGTTATATATCCTAACCTAAGGCAACCTAACTCCACGGATGTAATATTGAACAACATTCCAAGCGTGTCGGACGCTACTTCTCGGTGGGAATATTATATGCGTCTATAACGTTATATATCCTAACCTAAGGCAACCTAACACCTCGGATGTAACATTTGATAACATTCCAAGCCTGTCGGACCTACTTCTCGGTGGGAACATTATATGCGTCTGTAACGTTATATGTCCTAACTTAAGGCAACCTAACACTTCCTATGTAGCATTTGACAACATTCCAAGCGTGTCGGGCCCTACTTCTCGGTGGGAACATTATATACGTCTATAACGTTATATATCCTTAACTAAGGCAACCTAGCACATCGAATGTAACATTTGACAACATTCCAGGCGTGCCGGACCCTACTTATCGGTGGGAACATTATATGCGTCTATAACGTTATATATCCTAACCTAAGGCAGCCTAACATCTCGGATGTGATATTTGACAACATTCCAGGAGTGTCGGACCTACTTCCCGGTGGGAACATTATATGCGTCTATAACGCTGTATATTCTATAATAAGGCAACCTAACAACTCGGATGTAATATTTGACAACATTCCAGGCGTGTCGGACCTACTTCTCGGTGGGAACATTATATGCGTCTGTGACGTTATATGTCCTAACTTAAGGCAACCTAACACCTCCTATGTAGCATTTGACAACATTCCAAGCGTGTCGGGCCCTACTTCTCGGTGGGAATATTATATGCGTCTATAACGTTATATATCCTAACCTGAGGCTACCTAACAACTCGGATGTAATATTTGACAACATTCCAAGCGTGTCGGACCTACTTCTCGGTGGGAACATTATATGCGTCTGTAACGTTATATGTCCTAACTTAAGGCAACCTAACACTTCCTATGTAGCATTTGACAACATACCAAGCGTGTCGGGCCCTACTTCTCGGTGGGAACATTATATGCGTCAATAACGTTATATATCCTAACCTGAGGCAACTTAACAACTCGGGTGTAATATTTGACAACATTCCAAGCCGTGTCGGACCCTACTTCTCGGTGGAAAAATTATATGCGTCTATAACGTTATATATCCTAACCTAAGGCAACCTAACTCCTCGGATGTAATATTGGACAACATTCCAAGCCGTGTCGGACCCTACTTCTCGGTGGGAAAATTATATGCGTATATAACGTTATATATCCTAACCTAAGGCAACCTAACTCCTCGGATGTAATATTGAACAACATTCCAAGCGTGTCGGACGCTACTTCTCGGTGGGAACATTATATGCGTCTATAACGTTGTATATCCTAACCTAAGGCAACCTAACACCTCGGATGTAACATTTGACAACATTCCAAGCCTGTCGGACCATACTTCTCAGTGGGAACATTATATGCGTCTATAACGTTAAATATCCTAACCTGAGGCAACCTAACATCGCGAATGTAACATTTTACAACATTCCTGCCTTGTCGGGCCCTACTTCTCGGTGGGAACATTATATGCTCCTAGAACGTTATATATCCTAACCTCAGGCAACCTAGCACCTCGAATGTAACATTTGACAACATTCCAGGAGTGTCGGACCTACTTCCCGGTGGGAACATTATATGCGTCTATAACGCTGTATATTCTAGAATAAGGCAACCTAACAACTCGGATGTAATATTTGACAACATTCCAGGCGTGTCGGACCTACTTCTCGGTGGGAACATTATATGCGTCTGTGACGTTATATGTCCTAACTTAAGGCAACCTAACACCTCCTATGTAGCATTTGACAACATTCCAAGCGTGTCGGGCCCTACTTCTCGGTGGGAACATTATATGCGTCTATAACGTTATATATCCTAACCTGAGGCAACCTAACAACTCGGATGTAATATTTCACAACATTCCAAGCGTCTCGGACCTACTTCTCGGTGGGAACATTATATGCGTCTGTAACGTTATATGTCCTAACTTAAGGCAACCTAACACTTCCTATGTAGCATTTGACAACATACCAAGCGTGTCGGGCCCTACTTCTCGGTGGGAACATTATATGCGTCAATAACGTTATATATCCTAACCTGAGGCAACTTAACAACTCGGGTGTAATATTTGACAACATTCCAAGCCGTGTCGGTCCCTACTTCTCGGTGGAAAAATTATATGCGTCTATAACGTTATATATCCTAACCTAAGGCAACCTAACTCCTCGGATGTAATATTGAACAACATTCCAAGCGTGTCGGACGCTACTTCTCGGTGGGAACATTATATGCGTCTATAACGTTATATATCCTAACCTAAGGCAACCTAACACCTCGGATGTAACATTTGATAACATTCCAAGCCTGTCGGACCTACTTCTCGGTGGGAACATTATATGCGTCTGTAACGTTATATGTCCTAACTTAAGGCAACCTAACACTTCCTATGTAGCATTTGACAACATTCCAAGCGTGTCGGGCCCTACTTCTCGGTGGGAACATTATATGCGTCTATAACGTTATATATCCTTAACTAAGGCAACCTAGCACATCGAATGTAACATTTGACAACATTCCAGGCGTGCCGGACCCTACTTATCGGTGGGAACATTATATGCGTCTATAACGTTATATATCCTAACCTAAGGCAGCCTAACATCTCGGATGTGATATTTGACAACATTCCAGGAGTGTCGGACCTACTTCCCGGTGGGAACATTATATGCGTCTATAACGCTGTATATTCTATAATAAGGCAACCTAACAACTCGGATGTAATATTTGACAACATTCCAGGCGTGTCGGACCTACTTCTCGGTGGGAACATTATATGCGTCTGTGACGTTATATGTCCTAACTTAAGGCAACCTAACACCTCCTATGTAGCATTTGACAACATTCCATCGTGTCGGGCCCTACTTCTCGGTGGGAACATTATATGCGTCTATAACGTTATATATCCTAACCTGAGGCTACCTAACAACTCGGATGTAATATTTGACAACATTCCAAGCCGTGTCGGACCCTACTTCTCGGTGGAAAAATGATATGCGTCTATAACGTTATATATCCTAACCTAAGGCAACCTAACTCCTCGGATGTAATATTGGACAACATTCCAAGCCGTGTCGGACCCTACTTCTCGGTGGGAAAATTATATGCGTCTATAACGTTATATATCCTAACCTAAGGCAACCTAACTCCTCGGATGTAATATTGAACAACATTCCAAGCGTGTCGGACGCTACTTCTCGGTGGGAACATTATATGCGTCTATAACGTTATATATCCTAACCTAAGGCAACCTAACACCTCGGATGTAACATTTGACAACATTCCAAGCCTGTCGGACCATACTTCTCGGTGGGAACATTATATGCGTCTATAACGTTAAATATCCTAACCTGAGGCAACCTAACATCGCGAATGTAACATTTTGCAACATTCCTGCCTTGTCGGGCCCTACTTCTCGGTGGGAACATTATATGCGTCTATAACGTTATATATCCTAACCTGAGGCAACCTAACAACTCGGATGTAATATTTGACAACATTCCAAGCGTGTCAGACCTACTTCTCGGTGGGAACATTATATGCGTCTGTAACGTTATATGTCCTAACTTAAGGCAACCTAACACTTCCTATGTAGCATTTGACAACATACCAAGCGTGTCGGGCCCTACTTCTCGGTGGGAACATTATATGCGTCAATAACGTTATATATCCTAACCTGAGGCAACTTAACAACTCGGGTGTAATATTTGACAACATTCCAAGCCGTGTCGGACCCTACTTCTCGGTAGAAAAATTATATGCGTCTATAACGTTATATATCCTAACCTAAGGCAACCTAACTCCTCGGATGTAATATTGAACAACATTCCAAGCGTGTCGGACGCTACTTCTCGGTGGGAACATTATATGCGTCTATAACGTTATATATCCTAACCTAAGGCAACCTAACACCTCGGATGTAACATTTGATAACATTCCAAGCCTGTCGGACCTACTTCTCGGTGGGAACATTATATGCGTCTGTAACGTTATATGTCCTAACTTAAGGCAACCTAACACTTCCTATGTAGCATTTGACAACATTCCAAGCGTGTCGGGCCCTACTTCTCGGTGGGAACATTATATGCGTCTATAACGTTATATATCCTTAACTAAGGCAACCTAGCACATCGAATGTAACATTTGACAACATTCCAGGCGTGCCGGACCCTACTTATCGGTGGGAACATTATATGCGTCTATAACGTTATATATCCTAACCTAAGGCAGCCTAACATCTCGGATGTGATATTTGACAACATTCCAGGAGTGTCGGACCTACTTCCCGGTGGGAACATTATATGCGTCTATAACGCTGTATATTCTATAATAAGGCAACCTAACAACTCGGATGTAATATTTGACAACATTCCAGGCGTGTCGGACCTACTTCTCGGTGGGAACATTATATGCGTCTGTGACGTTATATGTCCTAACTTAAGGGAACCTAACACCTCCTATGTAGCATTTGACAACATTCCATCGTGTCGGGCCCTACTTCTCGGTGGGAACATTATATGCGTCTATAACGTTATATATCCTAACCTGAGGCTACCTAACAACTCGGATGTAATATTTGACAACATTCCAAGCGTGTCGGACCTACTTCTCGGTGGGAACATTATATGCGTCTGTAACGTTATATGTCCTAACTTAAGGCAACCTAACACTTCCTATGTAGCATTTGACAACATACCAAGCGTGTCGGGCCCTACTTCTCGGTGGGAACATTATATGCGTCAATAACGTTATATATCCTAACCTGAGGCAACTTAACAACTCGGGTGTAATATTTGACAACATTCCAAGCCGTGTCGGACCCTACTTCTCGGTGGAAAAATGATATGCGTCTATAACGTTATATATCCTAACCTAAGGCAACCTAACTCCTCGGATGTAATATTGGACAACATTCCAAGCCGTGTCGGACCCTACTTCTCGGTGGGAAAATTATATGCGTCTATAACGTTATATATCCTAACCTAAGGCAACCTAACTCCTCGGATGTAATATTGAACAACATTCCAAGCGTGTCGGACGCTACTTCTCGGTGGGAACATTATATGCGTCTATAACGTTATATATCCTAACCTAAGGCAACCTAACACCTCGGATGTAACATTTGACAACATTCCAAGCCTGTCGGACCATACTTCTCGGTGGGAACATTATATGCGTCTATAACGTTAAATATCCTAACCTGAGGCAACCTAACATCGCGAATGTAACATTTTACAACATTCCTGCCTTGTCGGGCCCTACTTCTCGGTGGGAACATTATATGCGTCTATAACGTTATATATCCTAACCTGAGGCAACCTAACAACTCGGATGTAATATTTGACAACATTCCAAGCGTGTCAGACCTACTTCTCGGTGGGAACATTATATGCGTCTGTAACGTTATATGTCCTAACTTAAGGCAACCTAACACTTCCTATGTAGCATTTGACAACATACCAAGCGTGTCGGGCCCTACTTCTCGGTGGGAACATTATATGCGTCAATAACGTTATATATCCTAACCTGAGGCAACTTAACAACTCGGGTGTAATATTTGACAACATTCCAAGCCGTGTCGGACCCTACTTCTCGGTGGAAAAATTATATGCGTCTATAACGTTATATATCCTAACCTAAGGCAACCTAACTCCTCGGATGTAATATTGAACAACATTCCAAGCGTGTCGGACGCTACTTCTCGGTGGGAACATTATATGCGTCTATAACGTTATATATCCTAACCTAAGGCAACCTAACACCTCGGATGTAACATTTGATAACATTCCAAGCCTGTCGGACCTACTTCTCGGTGGGAACATTATATGCGTCTGTAACGTTATATGTCCTAACTTAAGGCAACCTAACACTTCCTATGTAGCATTTGACAACATTCCAAGCGTGTCGGGCCCTACTTCTCGGTGGGAACATTATATGCGTCTATAACGTTATATATCCTTAACTAAGGCAACCTAGCACATCGAATGTAACATTTGACAACATTCCAGGCGTGCCGGACCCTACTTATCGGTGGGAACATTATATGCGTCTATAACGTTATATATCCTAACCTAAGGCAGCCTAACATCTCGGATGTGATATTTGACAACATTCCAGGAGTGTCGGACCTACTTCCCGGCGGGAACATTATATGCGTCTATAACGCTGTATATTCTATAATAAGGCAACCTAACAACTCGGATGTAATATTTGACAACATTCCAGGCGTGTCGGACCTACTTCTCGGTGGGAACATTATATGCGTCTGTGACGTTATATGTCCTAACTTAAGGCAACCTAACACCTCCTATGTAGCATTTGACAACATTCCATCGTGTCGGGCCCTACTTCTCGGTGGGAACATTATATGCGTCTATAACGTTATATATCCTAACCTGAGGCTACCTAACAACTCGGATGTAATATTTGACAACATTCCAAGCGTGTCGGACCTACTTCTCGGTGGGAACATTATATGCGTCTGTAACGTTATATGTCCTAACTTAAGGCAACCTAACACTTCCTATGTAGCATTTGACAACATACCAAGCGTGTCGGGCCCTACTTCTCGGTGGGAACATTATATGCGTCAATAACGTTATATATCCTAACCTGAGGCAACTTAACAACTCGGGTGTAATATTTGACAACATTCCAAGCCGTGTCGGACCCTACTTCTCGGTGGAAAAATGATATGCGTCTATAACGTTATATATCCTAACCTAAGGCAACCTAACTCCTCGGATGTAATATTGGACAACATTCCAAGCCGTGTCGGACCCTACTTCTCGGTGGGAAAATTATATGCGTCTATAACGTTATATATCCTAACCTAAGGCAACCTAACTCCTCGGATGTAATATTGAACAACATTCCAAGCGTGTCGGACGCTACTTCTCGGTGGGAACATTATATGCGTCTATAACGTTGTATATCCTAACCTAAGGCAACCTAACACCTCGGATGTAACATTTGACAACATTCCAAGCCTGTCGGACCATACTTCTCAGTGGGAACATTATATGCGTCTATAACGTTAAATATCCTAACCTGAGGCAACCTAACATCGCGAATGTAACATTTTACAACATTCCTGCCTTGTCGGACCCTACTTCTCGGTGGAAAAATTATATGCGTCTATAACGTTATATGTCCTAACCTAAGGCAACCTAACTCCTCGGATGTAATATTGGACAACATTCCAAGCGTGTCGGACCCTACTTCTCGGTGGGAACATTATATGCGTCTATAACGTTATATATCCTAACCTAAGGCAACCTAACACCTCGGATGTAACATTTGATAACATTCCAAGCCTGTCGGACCTACTTCTCGGTGGGAACATTATATGCGTCTGTAACGTTATATGTCCTAACTTAAGGCAACCTAACACTTCCTATGTAGCATTTGACAACATTCCAAGCGTGTCGGGCCCTACTTCTCGGTGGGAACATTATATGCGTCTATAACGTTATATATCCTTAACTAAGGCAACCTAGCACATCGAATGTAACATTTGACAACATTCCAGGCGTGCCGGACCCTACTTATCGGTGGGAACATTATATGCGTCTATAACGTTATATATCCTAACCTAAGGCAGCCTAACATCTCGGATGTGATATTTGACAACATTCCAGGAGTGTCGGACCTACTTCCCGGCGGGAACATTATATGCGTCTATAACGCTGTATATTCTATAATAAGGCAACCTAACAACTCGGATGTAATATTTGACAACATTCCAGGCGTGTCGGACCTACTTCTCGGTGGGAACATTATATGCGTCTGTGACGTTATATGTCCTAACTTAAGGCAACCTAACACCTCCTATGTAGCATTTGACAACATTCCATCGTGTCGGGCCCTACTTCTCGGTGGGAACATTATATGCGTCTATAACGTTATATATCCTAACCTGAGGCTACCTAACAACTCGGATGTAATATTTGACAACATTCCAAGCGTGTCGGACCTACTTCTCGGTGGGAACATTATATGCGTCTGTAACGTTATATGTCCTAACTTAAGGCAACCTAACACTTCCTATGTAGCATTTGACAACATACCAAGCGTGTCGGGCCCTACTTCTCGGTGGGAACATTATATGCGTCAATAACGTTATATATCCTAACCTGAGGCAACTTAACAACTCGGGTGTAATATTTGACAACATTCCAAGCCGTGTCGGACCCTACTTCTCGGTGGAAAAATGATATGCGTCTATAACGTTATATATCCTAACCTAAGGCAACCTAACTCCTCGGATGTAATATTGGACAACATTCCAAGCCGTGTCGGACCCTACTTCTCGGTGGGAAAATTATATGCGTCTATAACGTTATATATCCTAACCTAAGGCAACCTAACTCCTCGGATGTAATATTGAACAACATTCCAAGCGTGTCGGACGCTACTTCTCGGTGGGAACATTATATGCGTCTATAACGTTGTATATCCTAACCTAAGGCAACCTAACACCTCGGATGTAACATTTGACAACATTCCAAGCCTGTCGGACCATACTTCTCAGTGGGAACATTATATGCGTCTATAACGTTAAATATCCTAACCTGAGGCAACCTAACATCGCGAATGTAACATTTTACAACATTCCTGCCTTGTCGGACCCTACTTCTCGGTGGAAAAATTATATGCGTCTATAACGTTATATATCCTAACCTAAGGCAACCTAACTCCTCGGATGTAATATTGGACAACATTCCAAGCGTGTCGGACCCTACTTCTCGGTGGGAACATTATATGCGTCTATAACGTTATATACCCTAACCTACGGCAACCTAACAGCTCGGATGTAACATTTGACAACATTCCAAGCCTGTCGGACCATACTTCTCTGTGGGAACATTATATGCGTGTATAACGTTAAATATCCTAACCTAAGGCAGCCTAACATCTCGGATGTGATATTTGACAACATTCCAGGAGTGTTGGACCTACTTCCCGGTGGGAACATTATATGCGTCTATAACGCTGTATATTCTAGAATAAGGCAACGTAACAACTCTGATGTAATATTTGACAACATTCCAGGCGTGTCGCACCCTACTTCTCGGTGGGAACATTATACGCGTCTATAACGTTATATATCCTAACCTAAGGCAACCTAACACCTCGGATGTAACATTTGACAACATTCCAAGGCTGTCGGACCATACTTCCCGGTGGGAACATTATATGCGTCTATAACGTTGTATATCCTAACCTAAGGCAACACAACAACTCTGATGTAATATTTGACAACATTCCAGGCGTGTCGCACCCTACTTCTCGGTGGGAACATTATATGCGTCTGTAACGTTATATACCCTAACCTAAGGCAACCTAACAGCTCGGATGTAACATTTGACAACATTCCAAGCCTGTCGGACCATACTTCTCGGTGGGAACAGTATATACGTCTATAACATTATATATCCTAACCTAAGGCAACCTAACACCTCGGATGTAACATTTGACAACATTCCAGGCGTGTCGGACCTACTTCTCGGTGGGAACATTATATGCGTCTGTAACGTTATATGTCCTAACTTAAGGCAACCTAACACCTCCTATGTAGCATTTGACAACATTCCAAGCGTGTCGGGCCCTACTTCTCGTTGGGAACATTATATGCGTCTATAACGTTATATATCCTAACCTGAGGCAACCTAACAACTCGGATGTAATATTTGACGACATTCCAAGCAGTGTCGGACCCTACTTCTCGGTGGGAAAATTATATGCGTCTATAACGTTATATATCCTAACCTGAGGCAACCTAACTCCTCGGATGTAATATTGAACAACATTCCAAGAGTGTCGGACCCTACTTCTCGGTGGGAATATTATATGCGTCTATAACGTTATATATCCTAACCTAAGGCAACCTAACACCTCGAATGTAACATTTGACCACATTCCAAACGTGTCGGGCTCTACTTCTCGGTGGGAACATTATATGCGCCTATAACGTTATATATCCTAACCTAAGGCAACCCAACAAATCGGATGTAATATTTTACAACATTCCTGGCGTGTCGTCCCCTATTTCTCGGTGGGAATGTTATGTACGTCTATAACGTTGTATAGCCTAACCTAAGGCAGCCCAAAAACTCGGATGTAATATTTGACAACATTCCTGGCGTGTCGGACCCTACTTCTCGGTGGGAACAGTATATACGTCTATAACATTATATATCCTAACCTAAGGCAACCTAACACCTCGGATGTAACATTTGACAACATTCCAAGCGTGTCGGACCTACTTCTCGGTGGGAACATTATATGCGTCTGTAACGTTATATGTCCTAACTTAAGGCAACCTAACACTTCCTATGTAGCATTTGACAACATTCCAAGCGTGTCGGGCCCTACTTCTCGGTGGGAACATTATATGCGTCTATAACGTTATATATCCTAACCTGAGGCAACCTAACAACTCGGGTGTAATATTTGACAACATTCCAAGCCGTGTCGGACCCTACTTCTCGGTGGAAAAATTATATGCGTCTATAACGTTATATATCCTAACCTAAGGCAACCTAACTCCTCGGATGTAATATTTGACAACATTCCAGGCGTGTCGCACCCTACTTCTCGGTGGGAACATTATACGCGTCTATAACGTTATATATCCTAACCTAAGGCAACCTAACACCTCGGATGTAACATTTGACAACATTCCAAGCGTGTCGGACCCTACCTCTCGGTGGGAACATTATATGCGTCTATAACGTTAAATATCCTAACCTGAGGCAACCTAACATCGCGAATGTAACGTTTTACAACATTCCTGCCTTGTCGGGCCCTACTTCACGGTGGGAACATTATATACGTCTATAACGTTATATATCCTAACCTGAGGCAACCTAACAACTCGGGTGTAATATTTGACAACATTCCAAGCCGTGTCGGACCCTACTTCTCGGTGGGAACATTATATGCGTCTATAACGTTATATATCCTTAACTAAGGCAACCTAGCACATCGAATGTAACATTTGACAACATTCCAGGCGTGCCGGACCCTACTTATCTGTGGGAACATTATATGCGTCTATAACGTTATATATCCTAACCTAAGGCAGCCTAACATCTCGGATGTGATATTTGACAACATTCCAGGAGTGTCGGACCTACTTCCCGGTGGGAACATTATATGCGTCTATAACGCTGTATATTCTAGAATAAGGCAACCTAACAACTCGGATGTAATATTTGACAACATTCCAGGCGTGTCGGACCTACTTCCCGGTGGGAACATTATATGCGTCTGTAACGTTATATGTCCTAACTTAAGGCAACCTAACACCTCCTATGTAGCATTTGACAACATTCCAAGCGTGTCGGGCCCGAATTCTCGGTGGGAACATTATATGCGCCTATAACGTTATATATCCTAACCTAAGGCAACCCAACAAATCGGATGTAATATTTTACAACATTCCTGGCGTGTCGTCCCCTATTTCTCGGTGGGAATGTTATGTACGTCTATAACGTTGTATAGCCTAACCTAAGGCAGCCCAAAAACTCGGATGTAATATTTGACAACATTCCTGGCGTGTCGGACCCTACTTCTCGGTGGGAACATTATATGCGTCTATAACGTTATATACCCTAACCTAAGGCAACCTAACAGCTCGGATGTAACATTTGACAACATTCCAAGCCTGTCGGACCATACTTCTCGGTGGGAACAGTATATACGTCTATAACATTATATATCCTAACCTAAGGCAACCTAACACCTCGGATGTAACATTTGACAACATTCCAAGCGTGTCGGACCTACTTCTCGGTGGGAACATTATATGCGTCTGTAACGTTATATGTCCTAACTTTGGGCAACCTAACACTTCCTATGTAGCATTTGACAACATTCCCAGCGTGTCGGGCCCTACTTCTCGGTGGGAACATTATATGCGTCTATAACGTTATATATCCTAACCTGAGGCAACCTAACAACTCGGGTGTAATATTTGACAACATTCCAAGCCGTGTCGGACCCTACTTCTCGGTGGAAAAATTATATGCGTCTATAACGTTATATATCCTAACCTAAGGCAACCTAACTCCTCGGATGTGATATTGGACAACATTCCAAGCGTGTCGGACCCTACTTCTCGGTGGGAACATTATATGCGTCTATAACGTTATATACCCTAACCTACGGCAACCTAACACCTCGGATGTAACATTTGACAACATTCCAAGCGTGTCGGACCTACTTCTCGGTGGGAACATTATATGCGTCTGTAACGTTATATGTCCTAACTTAAGGCAACCTAACACTTCCTATGTAGCATTTGACAACATTCCAAGCGTGTCGGGCCCTACTTCTCGGTGGGAACATTATATGCGTCTATAACGTTATATATCCTAACCTGAGGCAACCTAACAACTCGGGTGTAATATTTGACAACATTCCAAGCCGTGTCGGACCCTACTTCTCGGTGGAAAAATTATATGCGTCTATAACGTTATATATCCTAACCTAAGGCAACCTAACTCCTCGGATGTAATATTTAACAACATTCCAGGCGTGTCGCACCCTACTTCTCGGTGGGAACATTATACGCGTCTATAACGTTATATATCCTAACCTAAGGCAACCTAACACCTCGGATGTAACATTTGACAACATTCCAAGCGTGTCGGACCCTACCTCTCGGTGGGAACATTATATGCGTCTATAACGTTAAATATCCTAACCTGAGGCAACCTAACATCGCGAATGTAACGTTTTACAACATTCCTGCCTTGTCGGGCCCTACTTCACGGTGGGAACATTATATACGTCTATAACGTTATATATCCTAACCTGAGGCAACCTAACAACTCGGGTGTAATATTTGACAACATTCCAAGCCGTGTCGGACCCTACTTCTCGGTGGGAACATTATATGCGTCTATAACGTTATATATCCTTAACTAAGGCAACCTAGCACATCGAATGTAACATTTGACAACATTCCAGGCGTGCCGGACCCTACTTATCTGTGGGAACATTATATGCGTCTATAACGTTATATATCCTAACCTAAGGCAGCCTAACATCTCGGATGTGATATTTGACAACATTCCAGGAGTGTCGGACCTACTTCCCGGTGGGAACATTATATGCGTCTATAACGCTGTATATTCTAGAATAAGGCAACCTAACAACTCGGATGTAATATTTGACAACATTCCAGGCGTGTCGGACCTACTTCCCGGTGGGAACATTATATGCGTCTGTGACGTTATATGTCCTAACTTAAGGCAACCTAACACCTCCTATGTAGCATTTGACAACATTCCAAGCGTGTCGGGCCCTACTTCTCGGTGGGAACATTATATGCGTCTATAACGTTATATATCCTAACCTGAGGCAACCTAACAACTCGGATGTAATATTTGACAACATTCCAAGCGTGTCAGACCTACTTCTCGGTGGGAACATTATATGCGTCTGTAACGTTATATGTCCTAACTTAAGGCAACCTAACACTTCCTATGTAGCATTTGACAACATACCAAGCGTGTCGGGCCCTACTTCTCGGTGGGAACATTATATGCGTCAATAACGTTATATATCCTAACCTGAGGCAACTTAACAACTCGGGTGTAATATTTGACAACATTCCAAGCCGTGTCGGACCCTACTTCTCGGTGGAAAAATTATATGCGTCTATAACGTTATATATCCTAACCTAAGGCAACCTAACTCCACGGATGTAATATTGAACAACATTCCAAGCGTGTCGGACGCTACTTCTCGGTGGGAACATTATATGCGTCTATAACGTTATATATCCTTAACTAAGGCAACCTAGCACATCGAATGTAACATTTGACAACATTCCAGGCGTGCCGGACCCTACTTATCGGTGGGAACATTATATGCGTCTATAACGTTATATATCCTAACCTAAGGCAGCCTAACATCTCGGATGTGATATTTGACAACATTCCAGGAGTGTCGGACCTACTTCCCGGTGGGAACATTATATGCGTCTATAACGCTGTATATTCTATAATAAGGCAACCTAACAACTCGGATGTAATATTTGACAACATTCCAGGCGTGTCGGACCTACTTCTCGGTGGGAACATTAAATGCGTCTGTGACGTTATATGTCCTAACTTAAGGCAACCTAACACCTCCTATGTAGCATTTGACAACATTCCAAGCGTGTCGGGCCCTACTTCTCGGTGGGAACATTATATGCGTCTATAACGTTATATATCCTAACCTGAGGCTACCTAACAACTCGGATGTAATATTTGACAACATTCCAAGCGTGTCGGACCTACTTCTCGGTGGGAACATTATATGCGTCTGTAACGTTATATGTCCTAACTTAAGGCTACCTAACACTTCCTATGTAGCATTTGACAACATACCAAGCGTGTCGGGCCCTACTTCTCGGTGGGAACATTATATGCGTCAATAACGTTATATATCCTAACCTGAGGCAACTTAACAACTCGGGTGTAATATTTGACAACATTCCAAGCCGTGTCGGACCCTACTTCTCGGTGGAAAAATTATATGCGTCTATAACGTTATATATCCTAACCTAAGGCAACCTAACTCCTCGGATGTAATATTGGACAACATTCCAAGCCGTGTCGGACCCTACTTCTCGGTGGGAAAATTATATGCGTATATAACGTTATATATCCTAACCTAAGGCAACCTAACTCCTCGGATGTAATATTGAACAACATTCCAAGCGTGTCGGACGCTACTTCTCGGTGGGAACATTATATGCGTCTATAACGTTGTATATCCTAACCTAAGGCAACCTAACACCTCGGATGTAACATTTGACAACATTCCAAGCCTGTCGGACCATACTTCTCAGGGGGAACATTATATGCGTCTATAACGTTAAATATCCTAACCTGAGGCAACCTAACATCGCGAATGTAACATTTTACAACATTCCTGCCTTGTCGGGCCCTACTTCTCGGTGGTAACATTATATGCTCCTAGAACGTTATATATCCTAACCTAAGGCAACCTAACACCTCGGATGTAACATTTGATAACATTCCAAGCCTGTCGGACCTACTTCTCGGTGGGAACATTATATGCGTCTGTAACGTTATATGTCCTAACTTAAGGCAACCTAACACTTCCTATGTAGCATTTGACAACATTCCAAGCGTGTCGGGCCCTACTTCTCGGTGGGAACATTATATTCGTCTATAACGTTATATATCCTTAACTAAGGCAACCTAGCACATCGAATGTAACATTTGACAACATTCCAGGCGTGCCGGACCCTACTTATCGGTGGGAACATTATATGCGTCTATAACGTTATATATCCTAACCTAAGGCAGCCTAACATCTCGGATGTGATATTTGACAACATTCCAGGAGTGTCGGACCTACTTCCCGGTGGGAACATTATATGCGTCTATAACGCTGTATATTCTATAATAAGGCAACCTAACAACTCGGATGTAATATTTGACAACATTCCAGGCGTGTCGGACCTACTTCTCGGTGGGAACATTAAATGCGTCTGTGACGTTATATGTCCTAACTTAAGGCAACCTAACACCTCCTATGTAGCATTTGACAACATTCCAAGCGTGTCGGGCCCTACTTCTCGGTGGGAACATTATATGCGTCTATAACGTTATATATCCTAACCTGAGGCTACCTAACAACTCGGATGTAATATTTGACAACATTCCAAGCGTGTCGGACCTACTTCTCGGTGGGAACATTATATGCGTCTGTAACGTTATATGTCCTAACTTAAGGCTACCTAACACTTCCTATGTAGCATTTGACAACATACCAAGCGTGTCGGGCCCTACTTCTCGGTGGGAACATTATATGCGTCAATAACGTTATATATCCTAACCTGAGGCTACCTAACAACTCGGATGTAATATTTGACAACATTCCAAGCGTGTCGGACCTACTTCTCGGTGGGAACATTATATGCGTCTGTAACGTTATATGTCCTAACTTAAGGCTACCTAACACTTCCTATGTAGCATTTGACAACATACCAAGCGTGTCGGGCCCTACTTCTCGGTGGGAACATTATATGCGTCAATAACGTTATATATCCTAACCTGAGGCAACTTAACAACTCGGGTGTAATATTTGACAACATTCCAAGCCGTGTCGGACTCTACTTCTCGGTGGAAAAATTATATGCGTCTATAACGTTATATATCCTAACCTAAGGCAACCTAACTCCTCGGATGTAATATTGGTCAACATTCCAAGCCGTGTCGGACCCTACTTCTCGGTGGGAAAATTATATGCGTATATAACGTTATATATCCTAACCTAAGGCAACCTAACTCCTCGGATGTAATATTGAACAACATTCCAAGCGTGTCGGACGCTACTTCTCGGTGGGAACATTATATGCGTCTATAACGTTGTATATCCTAACCTAAGGCAACCTAACACCTCGGATGTAACATTTGACAACATTCCAAGCCTGTCGGACCATACTTCTCAGGGGGAACATTATATGCGTCTATAACGTTAAATATCCTAACCTGAGGCAACCTAACATCGCGAATGTAACATTTTACAACATTCCTGCCTTGTCGGGCCCTACTTCTCGGTGGTAACATTATATGCTCCTAGAACGTTATATATCCTAACCTCAGGCAACCTAGCACCTCGAATGTAACATTTGACAACATTCCAGGAGTGTCGGACCTACTTCCCGGTGGGAACATTATATGCGTCTATAACGCTGTATATTCTAGAATAAGGCAACCTAACAACTCGGATGTAATATTTGACAACATTCCAGGCGTGTCGGACCTACTTCTCGGTGGGAACATTATATGCGTCTGTGACGTTATATGTCCTAACTTAAGGCAACCTAACACCTCCTATGTAGCATTTGACAACATTCCAAGCGTGTCGGGCCCTACTTCTCGGTGGGAACATTATATGCGTCTATAACGTTATATATCCTAACCTGAGGCAACCTAACAACTCGGATGTAATATTTGACAACATTCCAAGCGTCTCGGACCTACTTCTCGGTGGGAACATTATATGCGTCTGTAACGTTATATGTCCTAACTTAAGGCAACCTAACACTTCCTATGTAGCATTTGACAACATACCAAGCGTGTCGGGCCCTACTTCTCGGTGGGAACATTATATGCGTCAATAACGTTATATATCCTAACCTGAGGCAACTTAACAACTCGGGTGTAATATTTGACAACATTCCAAGCCGTGTCGGACCCTACTTCTCGGTGGAAAAATGATATGCGTCTATAACGTTATATATCCTAACCTAAGGCAACCTAACTCCTCGGATGTAATATTGGACAACATTCCAAGCCGTGTCGGACCCTACTTCTCGGTGGGAAAATTATATGCGTCTATAACGTTATATATCCTAACCTAAGGCAACCTAACTCCTCGGATGTAATATTGAACAACATTCCAAGCGTGTCGGACGCTACTTCTCGGTGGGAACATTATATGCGTCTATAACGTTATATATCCTAACCTAAGGCAACCTAACACCTCGGATGTAACATTTGACAACATTCCAAGCCTGTCGGACCATACTTCTCGGTGGGAACATTATATGCGTCTATAACGTTAAATATCCTAACCTGAGGCAACCTAACATCGCGAATGTAACATTTTACAACATTCCTGCCTTGTCGGGCCCTACTTCTCGGTGGGAACATTATATGCGTCTATAACGTTATATATCCTAACCTGAGGCAACCTAACAACTCGGATGTAATATTTGACAACATTCCAAGCGTGTCAGACCTACTTCCCGGTGGGAACATTATATGCGTCTATAACGCTGTATATTCTATAATAAGGCAACCTAACAACTCGGATGTAATATTTGACAACATTCCAGGCGTGTCGGACCTACTTCTCGGTGGGAACATTATATGCGTCTGTGACGTTATATGTCCTAACTTAAGGCAACCTAACACCTCCTATGTAGCATTTGACAACATTCCAAGCGTGTCGGGCCCTACTTCTCGGTGGGAACATTATATGCGTCTATAACGTTATATATCCTAACCTGAGGCTACCTAACAACTCGGATGTAATATTTGACAACATTCCAAGCGTGTCGGACCTACTTCTCGGTGGGAACATTATATGCGTCTGTAACGTTATATGTCCTAACTTAACGCAACCTAACACTTCCTATGTAGCATTTGACAACATACCAAGCGTGTCGGGCCCTACTTCTCGGTGGGAACATTATATGCGTCAATAACGTTATATATCCTAACCTGAGGCAACTTAACAACTCGGGTGTAATATTTGACAACATTCCAAGCCGTGTCGGACCCTACTTCTCGGTGGAAAAATTATATGCGTCTATAACGTTATATATCCTAACCTAAGGCAACCTAACTCCTCGGATGTAATATTGGACAACATTCCAAGCCGTGTCGGACCCTACTTCTCGGTGGGAAAATTATATGCGTCTATAACGTTATATATCCTAACCTAAGGCAACCTAACTCCTCGGATGTAATATTGAACAACATTCCAAGCGTGTCGGACGCTACTTCTCGGTGGGAACATTATATGCGTCTATAACGTTGTATATTCTAGAATAAGGCAACCTAACAACTCGGATGTAATATTTGACAACATTCCAGGCGTGTCGGACCTACTTCTCGGTGGGAACATTATATGCGTCTGTAACGTTATATGTCCTAACTTAAGGCAACCTAACACCTCCTATGTAGCATTTGACAACATTCCAAGCGTGTCGGGCCCTACTTCTCGGTGGGAACATTATATGCGTCTATAACGTTATATATCCTAACCTGAGGCAACCTAACAACTCGGATGTAATATTTGACAACATTCCAAGCGTGTCAGACCTACTTCTCGGTGGGAACATTATATGCGTCTGTAACGTTATATGTCCTAACTTAAGGCAACCTAACACTTCCTATGTAGCATTTGACAACATTCCAAGCGTGTCGGGCCCTACTTCTCGGTGGGAACATTATATGCGTCTATAACGTTATATATCCTAACCTGAGGCAACCTAACAACTCGGATGTAATATTTGACAACATTCCAAGCGTCTCGGACCTACTTCTCGGTGGGAACATTATATGCGTCTGTAACGTTATATGTCCTAACTTAAGGCAACCTAACACTTCCTATGTAGCATTTGACAACATTCCAAGCGTGTCGGGCCCTACTTCTCGGTGGGAACATTATATGCGTCTATAACGTTATATATCCTAACCTAAGGCAGCCTAACATCTCGGATGTTATATTTGACAACATTCCAGGAGTGTCGGACCTACTTCCCGGTGGGAACATTATATGCGTCTATAACGCTGTATATTCTATAATAAGGCAACCTAACAACTCGGATGTAATATTTGACAACATTCCAGGCGTGTCGGACCTACTTCTCGGTGGGAACATTATATGCGTCTGTGACGTTATATGTCCTAACTTAAGGCAACCTAACACCTCCTATGTAGCATTTGACAACATTCCAAGCGTGTCGGGCCCTACTTCTCGGTGGGAACATTATATGCGTCTATAACGTTATATATCCTAACCTGAGGCTACCTAACAACTCGGATGTAATATTTGACAACATTCCAAGCGTGTCGGACCTACTTCTCGGTGGGAACATTATATGCGTCTGTAACGTTATATGTCCTAACTTAAGGCAACCTAACACTTCCTATGTAGCATTTGACAACATACCAAGCGTGTCGGGCCCTACTTCTCGGTGGGAACATTATATGCGTCAATAACGTTATATATCCTAACCTGAGGCAACTTAACAACTCGGGTGTAATATTTGACAACATTCCAAGCCGTGTCGGACCCTACTTCTCGGTGGAAAAATTATATGCGTCTATAACGTTATATATCCTAACCTAAGGCAACCTAACTCCTCGGATGTAATATTGGACAACATTCCAAGCGTGTCGGACCCTACTTCTCGGTGGGAAAATTATATGCGTCTATAACGTTATATATCCTAACCTAAGGCAACCTAACTCCTCGGATGTAATATTGAACAACATTCCAAGCGTGTCGGACGCTACTTCTCGGTGGGAACATTATATGCGTCTATAACGTTATATATCCTAACCTAAGGCAACCTAACACCTCGGATGTAACATTTGACAACATTCCAAGCCTGTCGGACCATACTTCTCGGTGGGAACATTATATGCGTCTATAACGTTAAATATCCTAACCTGAGGCAACCTAACATGGCGAATGTAACATTTTACAACATTCCTGCCTTGTCGGGCCCTACTTCTCGGTGGGAACATTATATGCTCCTAGAACGTTATATATCCTAACCTCAGGCAACCTAGCACCTCGAATGTAACATTTGACAACATTCCAGGCGTGTCGGACCTACTTCTCGGTGGGAACATTATATGCGTCTGTAACGTCATATGTCCTAACCTAAGGCAAACCTAACACCTCGGATGTAACATTTGACAACATTCCAAGCGTGTCGGACCTACTTCTCGGTGGGAACATTATATGCGTCTGTAACGTTATATGTCCTAACTTAAGGCAACCTAACACTTCCTATGTAGCATTTGACAACATTCCAAGCGTGTCGGGCCCTACTTATCGGAGGGAACATTATATGCGTCTATAACGTTATATATCCTAACCTAAGGCAGCCTAACATCTCGGATGTGATATTTGGCAACATTCCAGGAGTGTCGGACCTACTTCCCGGTGGGAACATTATATGCGTCTATAACGTTGTATATTCTAGAATAAGGCAACCTAACAACTCGGATGTAATATTTGACAACATTCCAGGCGTGTCGGACCTACTTCTCGGTGGGAACATTATATGCGTCTGTAACGTTATATGTCCTAACTTAAGGCAACCTAACACCTCCTATGTAGCATTTGACAACATTCCAAGCGTGTCGGGCCCTACTTCTCGGTGGGAACATTATATGCGTCTATAACGTTATATATCCTAACCTGAGGCAACCTAACAACTCGGATGTAATATTTGACAACATTCCAAGCGTGTCAGACCTACTTCTCGGTGGGAACATTATATGCGTCTGTAACGTTATATGTCCTAACTTAAGGCAACCTAACACTTCCTATGTAGCATTTGACAACATACCAAGCGTGTCGGGCCCTACTTCTCGGTGGGAACATTATATGCGTCAATAACGTTATATATCCTAACCTGAGGCAACTTAACAACTCGGGTGTAATATGTGACAACATTCCAAGCCGTGTCGGACCCTACTTCGCGGTGGAAAAATTATATGCGTCTATAACGTTATATATCCTAACCTAAGGCAACCTAACTCCTCGGATGTAATATTGAACAACATTCCAAGCGTGTCGGACGCTACTTCTCGGTGGGAACATTATATGCGTCTATAACGTTATATATCCTAACCTAAGGCAACCTAACACCTCGGATGTAACATTTGATAACATTCCAAGCCTGTCGGACCTACTTCTCGGTGGGAACATTATATGCGTCTGTAACGTTATATGTCCTAACTTAAGGCAACCTAACACTTCCTATGTAGCATTTGACAACATTCCAAGCGTGTCGGGCCCTACTTCTCGGTGGGAACATTATATGCGTCTATAACGTTATATATCCTTAACTAAGGCAACCTAGCACATCGAATGTAACATTTGACAACATTCCAGGCGTGCCGGACCCTACTTATCGGTGGGAACATTATATGCGTCTATAACGTTATATATCCTAACCTAAGGCAGCCTAACATCTCGGATGTGATATTTGACAACATTCCAGGAGTGTCGGACCTACTTCTCGGTGGGAACATTATATGCGTCTATAACGTTATATATCCTAACCTGAGGCTACCTAACAACTCGGATGTAATATTTGACAACATTCCAAGCGTGTCGGGCCCTACTTCTCGGTGGGAACATTATATGCGTCTATAACGTTATATATCCTTAACTAAGGCAACCTAGCACATCGAATGTAACATTTGACAACATTCCAGGCGTGCCGGACCCTACTTATCGGTGGGAACATTATATGCGTCTATAACGTTATATATCCTAACCTAAGGCAGCCTAACATCTCGGATGTGATATTTGACAACATTCCAGGAGTGTCGGACCTACTTCCCGGTGGGAACATTATATGCGTCTATAACGCTGTATATTCTATAATAAGGCAACCTAACAACTCGGATGTAATATTTGACAACATTCCAGGCGTGTCGGACCTACTTCTCGGTGGGAACATTATATGCGTCTGTGACGTTATATGTCCTAACTTAAGGCAACCTAACACCTCCTATGTAGCATTTGACAACATTCCAAGCGTGTCGGGCCCTACTTCTCGGTGGGAACATTATATGCGTCTATAACGTTATATATCCTAACCTGAGGCTACCTAACAACTCGGATGTAATATTTGACAACATTCCAAGCGTGTCGGACCTACTTCTCGGTGGGAACATTATATGCGTCTGTAACGTTATATGTCCTAACTTAAGGCAACCTAACACTTCCTATGTAGCATTTGACAACATACCAAGCGTGTCGGGCCCTACTTCTCGGTGGGAACATTATATGCGTCAATAACGTTATATATCCTAACCTGAGGCAACTTAACAACTCGGGTGTAATATTTGACAACATTCCAAGCCGTGTCGGACCCTACTTCTCGGTGGAAAAATTATATGCGTCTATAACGTTATATATCCTAACCTAAGGCAACCTAACTCCTCGGATGTAATATTGGACAACATTCCAAGCCGTGTCGGACCCTACTTCTCGGTGGGAAAATTATATGCGTCTATAACGTTATATATCCTAACCTAAGGCAACCTAACTCCTCGGATGTAATATTGAACAACATTCCAAGCGTGTCGGACGCTACTTCTCGGTGGGAACATTATATGCGTCTATAACGTTATATATCCTAACCTAAGGCAACCTAACACCTCGGATGTAACATTTGACAACATTCCAAGCCTGTCGGACCATACTTCTCGGTGGGAACATTATATGCGTCTATAACGTTAAATATCCTAACCTGAGGCAACCTAACATCGCGAATGTAACATTTTACAACATTCCTGCCATGTCGGGCTCTACTTCTCGGTGGGAACATTATATGCTCCTAGAACGTTATATATCCTAACCTCAGGCAACCTAGCACCTCGAATGTAACATTTGACAACATTCCAGGCGTGTCGGACCTACTTCTCGGTGGGAACATTATATGCGTCTGTAACGTCATATGTCCTAACCTAAGGCAAACCTAACACCTCGGATGTAACATTTGACAACATTCCAAGCGTGTCGGACCTACTTCTCGGTGGGAACATTATATGCGTCTGTAACGTTATATGTCCTAACTTAAGGCAACCTAACACTTCCTATGTAGCATTTGACAACATTCCAAGCGTGTCGGGCCCTACTTATCGGAGGGAACATTATATGCGTCTATAACGTTATATATCCTAACCTAAGGCAGCCTAACATCTCGGATGTGATATTTGGCAACATTCCAGGAGTGTCGGACCTACTTCCCGGTGGGAACATTATATGCGTCTATAACGTTGTATATTCTAGAATAAGGCAACCTAACAACTCGGATGTAATATTTGACAACATTCCAGGCGTGTCGGACCTACTTCTCGGTGGGAACATTATATGCGTCTGTAACGTTATATGTCCTAACTTAAGGCAACCTAACACCTCCTATGTAGCATTTGACAACATTCCAAGCGTGTCGGGCCCTACTTCTCGGTGGGAACATTATATGCGTCTATAACGTTATATATCCTAACCTGAGGCAACCTAACAACTCGGATGTAATATTTGACAACATTCCAAGCGTGTCAGACCTACTTCTCGGTGGGAACATTATATGCGTCTGTAACGTTATATGTCCTAACTTAAGGCAACCTAACACTTCCTATGTAGCATTTGACAACATGCCAAGCGTGTCGGGCCCTACTTCTCGGTGGGAACATTATATGCGTCAATAACGTTATATATCCTAACCTGAGGCAACTTAACAACTCGGGTGTAATATTGGACAACATTCCAAGCCGTGTCGGACCCTACATCTCGGTGGAAAAATTATATGCGTCTATAACGTTATATATCCTAACCTAAGGCAACCTAACTCCTCGGATGTAATATTGAACAACATTCCAAGCGTGTCGGACGCTACTTCTCGGTGGGAACATTATATGCGTCTATAACGTTATATATCCTAACCTGAGGCAACCTAACAACTCGGATGTAATATTTGACAACATTCCAAGCCGTGTCGGACCCTACTTCTCGGTGGGAACATTATATGCGTCTATAACGCTATATATCCCAACGTAAAGCAACCTAACTCCTCGGATGTAATATTGAACAACATTCCAAGCGTGTCGGACGCTACTTCTCGGTGGGAACATTATATGCGTCTATAACGTTATATATCCTTAACTAAGGCAACCTAGCACATCGAATGTAACATTTGACAACATTCCAGGCGTGCCGGACCCTACTTATCGGTGGGAACATTATATGCGTCTATAACGTTATATATCCTAACCTAAGGCAGCCTAACATCTCGGATGTGATATTTGACAACATTCCAGGAGTGTCGGACCTACTTCCCGGTGGGAACATTATATGCGTCTGTGACGTTATATGTCCTAACTTAAGGCAACCTAACACCTCCTATGTAGCATTTGACAACATTCCAAGCGTGTCGGGCCCTACTTCTCGGTGGGAACATTATATGCGTCTATAACGTTATATATCCTAACCTGAGGCTACCTAACAACTCGGATGTAATATTTGACAACATTCCAAGCGTGTCGGACCTACTTCTCGGTGGGAACATTATATGCGTCTGTAACGTTATATGTCCTAACTTAAGGCAACCTAACACTTCCTATGTAGCATTTGACAACATACCAAGCGTGTCGGGCCCTACTTCTCGGTGGGAACATTATATGCGTCAATAACGTTATATATCCTAACCTGAGGCAACTTAACAACTCGGGTGTAATATTTGACAACATTCCAAGCCGTGTCGGACCCTACTTCTCGGTGGAAAAATTATATGCGTCTATAACGTTATATATCCTAACCTAAGGCAACCTAACTCCTCGGATGTAATATTGGACAACATTCCAAGCCGTGTCGGACCCTACTTCTCGGTGGGAAAATTATATGCGTCTATAACGTTATATATCCTAACCTAAGGCAACCTAACTCCTCGGATGTAATATTGAACAACATTCCAAGCGTGTCGGACGCTACTTCTCGGTGGGAACATTATATGCGTCTATAACGTTGTATATCCTAACCTAAGGCAACCTAACACCTCGGATGTAACATTTGACAACATTCCAAGCCTGTCGGACCATACTTCTCAGTGGGAACATTATATGCGTCTATAACGTTAAATATCCTAACCTGAGGCAACCTAACATCGCGAATGTAACATTTTACAACATTCCTGCCTTGTCGGGCCCTACTTCTCGGTGGGAACATTATATGCTCCTAGAACGTTATATATCCTAACCTCAGGCAACCTAGCACCTCGAATGTAACATTTGACAACATTCCAGGAGTGTCGGACCTACTTCCCGGTGGGAACATTATATGCGTCTATAACGCTGTATATTCTAGAATAAGGCAACCTAACAACTCGGATGTAATATTTGACAACATTCCAGGCGTGTCGGACCTACTTCTCGGTGGGAACATTATATGCGTCTGTGACGTTATATGACCTAACTTAAGGCAACCTAACACCTCCTATGTAGCATTTGACAACATTCCAAGCGTGTCGGGCCCTACTTCTCGGTGGGAACATTATATGCGTCTATAACGTTATATATCCTTAACTAAGGCAACCTAGCACATCGAATGTAACATTTGACAACATTCCAAGCGTCTCGGACCTACTTCTCGGTGGGAACATTATATGCGTCTGTAACGTTATATGTCCTAACTTAAGGCAACCTAACACTTCCTATGTAGCATTTGACAACATACCAAGCGTGTCGGGCCCTACTTCTCGGTGGGAACATTATATGCGTCAATAACGTTATATATCCTAACCTGAGGCAACTTAACAACTCGGGTGTAATATTTGACAACATTCCAAGCCGTGTCGGACCCTACTTCTCGGTGGAAAAATGATATGCGTCTATAACGTTATATATCCTAACCTAAGGCAACCTAACTCCTCGGATGTAATATTGGACAACATTCCCAGCCGTGTCGGACCCTACTTCTCGGTGGGAAAATTATATGCGTCTATAACGTTATATATCCTAACCTAAGGCAACCTAACTCCTCGGATGTAATATTGAACAACATTCCAAGCGTGTCGGACGCTACTTCTCGGTGGGAACATTATATGCGTCTATAACGTTAAATATCCTAACCTGAGGCAACCTAACATCGCGAATGTAACATTTTACAACATTCCTGCCTTGTCGGGCCCTACTTCTCGGTGGGAACATTATATGCGTCTATAACGTTATATATCCTAACCTGAGGCAACCTAACAACTCGGATGTAATATTTGACAACATTCCAAGCGTGTCAGACCTACTTCTCGGTGGGAACATTATATGCGTCTGTAACGTTATATGTCCTAACTTAAGGCAACCTAACACTTCCTATGTAGCATTTGACAACATACCAAGCGTGTCGGGCCCTACTTCTCGGTGGGAACATTATATGCGTCTATAACGTTATATATCCTAACCTAAGGCAGCCTAACATCTCGGATGTTATATTTGACAACATTCCAGGAGTGTCGGACCTACTTCCCGGTGGGAACATTATATGCGTCTATAACGCTGTATATTCTATAATAAGGCAACCTAACAACTCGGATGTAATATTTGACAACATTCCAGGCGTGTCGGACCTACTTCTCGGTGGGAACATTATATGCGTCTGTGACGTTATATGTCCTAACTTAAGGCAACCTAACACCTCCTATGTAGCATTTGACAACATTCCAAGCGTGTCGGGCCCTACTTCTCGGTGGGAACATTATATGCGTCTATAACGTTATATATCCTAACCTGAGGCTACCTAACAACTCGGATGTAATATTTGACAACATTCCAAGCGTGTCGGACCTACTTCTCGGTGGGAACATTATATGCGTCTGTAACGTTATATGTCCTAACTTAAGGCAACCTAACACTTCCTATGTAGCATTTGACAACATACCAAGCGTGTCGGGCCCTACTTCTCGGTGGGAACATTATATGCGTCAATAACGTTATATATCCTAACCTGAGGCAACTTAACAACTCGGGTGTAATATTTGACAACATTCCAAGCCGTGTCGGACCCTACTTCTCGGTGGAAAAATTATATGCGTCTATAACGTTATATATCCTAACCTAAGGCAACCTAACTCCTCGGATGTAATATTGGACAACATTCCAAGCGTGTCGGACCCTACTTCTCGGTGGGAAAATTATATGCGTCTATAACGTTATATATCCTAACCTAAGGCAACCTAACTCCTCGGATGTAATATTGAACAACATTCCAAGCGTGTCGGACGCTACTTCTCGGTGGGAACATTATATGCGTCTATAACGTTATATATCCTAACCTAAGGCAACCTAACACGTCGGATGTAACATTTGACAACATTCCAAGCCTGTCGGACCATACTTCTCGGTGGGAACATTATATGCGTCTATAACGTTAAATATCCTAACCTGAGGCAACCTAACATCGCGAATGTAACATTTTACAACATTCCTGCCTTGTCGGGCCCTACTTCTCGGTGGGAACATTATATGCTCCTAGAACGTTATATATCCTAACCTCAGGCAACCTAGCACCTCGAATGTAACATTTGACAACATTCCAGGCGTGTCGGACCTACTTCTCGGTGGGAACATTATATGCGTCTGTAACGTCATATGTCCTAACCTAAGGCAAACCTAACACCTCGGATGTAACATTTGACAACATTCCAAGCGTGTCGGACCTACTTCTCGGTGGGAACATTATATGCGTCTGTAACGTTATATGTCCTAACTTAAGGCAACCTAACACTTCCTATGTAGCATTTGACAACATTCCAAGCGTGTCGGGCCCTACTTATCGGAGGGAACATTATATGCGTCTATAACGTTATATATCCTAACCTAAGGCAGCCTAACATCTCGGATGTGATATTTGGCAACATTCCAGGAGTGTCGGACCTACTTCCCGGTGGGAACATTATATGCGTCTATAACGTTGTATATTCTAGAATAAGGCAACCTAACAACTCGGATGTAATATTTGACAACATTCCAGGCGTGTCGGACCTACTTCTCGGTGGGAACATTATATGCGTCTGTAACGTTATATGTCCTAACTTAAGGCAACCTAACACCTCCTATGTAGCATTTGACAACATTCCAAGCGTGTCGGGCCCTACTTCTCGGTGGGAACATTATATGCGTCTATAACGTTATATATCCTAACCTGAGGCAACCTAACAACTCGGATGTAATATTTGACAACATTCCAAGCGTGTCAGACCTACTTCTCGGTGGGAACATTATATGCGTCTGTAACGTTATATGTCCTAACTTAAGGCAACCTAACACTTCCTATGTAGCATTTGACAACATACCAAGCGTGTCGGGCCCTACTTCTCGGTGGGAACATTATATGCGTCAATAACGTTATATATCCTAACCTGAGGCAACTTAACAACTCGGGTGTAATATGTGACAACATTCCAAGCCGTGTCGGACCCTACTTCGCGGTGGAAAAATTATATGCTTCTATAACGTTATATATCCTAACCTAAGGCAACCTAACTCCTCGGATGTAATATTGAACAACATTCCAAGCGTGTCGGACGCTACTTCTCGGTGGGAACATTATATGCGTCTATAACGTTATATATCCTAACCTAAGGCAACCTAACACCTCGGATGTAACATTTGATAACATTCCAAGCCTGTCGGACCTACTTCTCGGTGGGAACATTATATGCGTCTGTAACGTTATATGTCCTAACTTAAGGCAACCTAACACTTCCTATGTAGCATTTGACAACATTCCAAGCGTGTCGGGCCCTACTTCTCGGTGGGAACATTATATGCGTCTATAACGTTATATATCCTTAACTAAGGCAACCTAGCACATCGAATGTAACATTTGACAACATTCCAGGCGTGCCGGACCCTACTTATCGGTGGGAACATTATATGCGTCTATAACGTTATATATCCTAACCTAAGGCAGCCTAACATCTCGGATTTGATATTTGACAACATTCCAGGAGTGTCGGACCTACTTCTCGGTGGGAACATTATATGCGTCTATAACGTTATATATCCTAACCTGAGGCTACCTAACAACTCGGATGTAATATTTGACAACATTCCAAGCGTGTCGGGCCCTACTTCTCGGTGGGAACATTATATGCGTCTATAACGTTATATATCCTTAACTAAGGCAACCTAGCACATCGAATGTAACATTTGACAACATTCCAGGCGTGCCGGACCCTACTTATCGGTGGGAACATTATATGCGTCTATAACGTTATATATCCTAACCTAAGGCAGCCTAACATCTCGGATGTGATATTTGACAACATTCCAGGAGTGTCGGACCTACTTCCCGGTGGGAACATTATATGCGTCTATAACGCTGTATATTCTATAATAAGGCAACCTAACAACTCGGATGTAATATTTGACAACATTCCAGGCGTGTCGGACCTACTTCTCGGTGGGAACATTATATGCGTCTGTGACGTTATATGTCCTAACTTAAGGCAACCTAACACCTCCTATGTAGCATTTGACAACATTCCAAGCGTGTCGGGCCCTACTTCTCGGTGGGAACATTATATGCGTCTATAACGTTATATATCCTAACCTGAGGCTACCTAACAACTCGGATGTAATATTTGACAACATTCCAAGCGTGTCGGACCTACTTCTCGGTGGAAAAATTATATGCGTCTATAACGTTATATATCCTAACCTAAGGCAACCTAACTCCTCGGATGTAATATTGGACAACATTCCAAGCCGTGTCGGACCCTACTTCTCGGTGGGAAAATTATATGCGTCTATAACGTTATATATCCTAACCTAAGGCAACCTAACTCCTCGGATGTAATATTGAACAACATTCCAAGCGTGTCGGACGCTACTTCTCGGTGGGAACATTATATGCGTCTATAACGTTATATATCCTAACCTAAGGCAACCTAACACCTCGGATGTAACATTTGACAACATTCCAAGCCTGTCGGACCATACTTCTCGGTGGGAACATTATATGCGTCTATAACGTTAAATATCCTAACCTGAGGCAACCTAACATCGCGAATGTAACATTTTACAACATTCCTGCCTTGTCGGGCTCTACTTCTCGGTGGGAACATTATATGCTCCTAGAACGTTATATATCCTAACCTCAGGCAACCTAGCACCTCGAATGTAACATTTGACAACATTCCAGGCGTGTCGGACCTACTTCTCGGTGGGAACATTATATGCGTCTGTAACGTCATATGTCCTAACCTAAGGCAAACCTAACACCTCCTATGTAGCATTTGACAACATTCCAAGCGTGTCGGGCCCTACTTCTCGGTGGGAACATTATATGCGTCTATAACGTTATATATCCTAACCTGAGGCTACCTAACAACTCGGATGTAATATTTGACAACATTCCAAGCGTGTCGGACCTACTTCTCGGTGGGAACATTATATGCGTCTGTAACGTTATATGTCCTAACTTAAGGCAACCTAACACTTCCTATGTAGCATTTGACAACATACCAAGCGTGTCGGGCCCTACTTCTCGGTGGGAACATTATATGCGTCAATAACGTTATATATCCTAACCTGAGGCAACTTAACAACTCGGGTGTAATATTTGACAACATTCCAAGCCGTGTCGGACCCTACTTCTCGGTGGAAAAATTATATGCGTCTATAACGTTATATATCCTAACCTAAGGCAACCTAACTCCTCGGATGTAATATTGGACAACATTCCAAGCGTGTCGG
Organism: Xylocopa violacea; assembly: GCA_963969225.1. NCBI lineage: Eukaryota > Metazoa > Arthropoda > Insecta > Hymenoptera > Apidae > Xylocopa > Xylocopa violacea. Next base: position 10,859,773 of record CAXAJV010000017.1, on the reverse strand, counting down.
ACCCTACTTCTCGGTGGGAAAATTATATGCGTCTATAACGTTATATATCCTAACCTAAGGCAACCTAACTCCTCGGATGTAATATTGAACAACATTCCAAGCGTGTCGGACGCTACTTCTCGGTGGGAACATTATATGCGTCTATAACGTTATATATCCTAACCTAAGGCAACCTAACACGTCGGATGTAACATTTGACAACATTCCAAGCCTGTCGGACCATACTTCTCGGTGGGAACATTATATGCGTCTATAACGTTAAATATCCTAACCTGAGGCAACCTAACATCGCGAATGTAACATTTTACAACATTCCTGCCTTGTCGGGCCCTACTTCTCGGTGGGAACATTATATGCTCCTAGAACGTTATATATCCTAACCTCAGGCAACCTAGCACCTCGAATGTAACATTTGACAACATTCCAGGCGTGTCGGACCTACTTCTCGGTGGGAACATTATATGCGTCTGTAACGTCATATGTCCTAACCTAAGGCAAACCTAACACCTCGGATGTAACATTTGACAACATTCCAAGCGTGTCGGACCTACTTCTCGGTGGGAACATTATATGCGTCTGTAACGTTATATGTCCTAACTTAAGGCAACCTAACACTTCCTATGTAGCATTTGACAACATTCCAAGCGTGTCGGGCCCTACTTATCGGAGGGAACATTATATGCGTCTATAACGTTATATATCCTAACCTAAGGCAGCCTAACATCTCGGATGTGATATTTGGCAACATTCCAGGAGTGTCGGACCTACTTCCCGGTGGGAACATTATATGCGTCTATAACGTTGTATATTCTAGAATAAGGCAACCTAACAACTCGGATGTAATATTTGACAACATTCCAGGCGTGTCGGACCTACTTCTCGGTGGGAACATTATATGCGTCTGTAACGTTATATGTCCTAACTTAAGGCAACCTAACACCTCCTATGTAGCATTTGACAACATTCCAAGCGTGTCGGGCCCTACTTCTCGGTGGGAACATTATATGCGTCTATAACGTTATATATCCTAACCTGAGGCAACCTAACAACTCGGATGTAATATTTGACAACATTCCAAGCGTGTCAGACCTACTTCTCGGTGGGAACATTATATGCGTCTGTAACGTTATATGTCCTAACTTAAGGCAACCTAACACTTCCTATGTAGCATTTGACAACATACCAAGCGTGTCGGGCCCTACTTCTCGGTGGGAACATTATATGCGTCAATAACGTTATATATCCTAACCTGAGGCAACTTAACAACTCGGGTGTAATATGTGACAACATTCCAAGCCGTGTCGGACCCTACTTCGCGGTGGAAAAATTATATGCTTCTATAACGTTATATATCCTAACCTAAGGCAACCTAACTCCTCGGATGTAATATTGAACAACATTCCAAGCGTGTCGGACGCTACTTCTCGGTGGGAACATTATATGCGTCTATAACGTTATATATCCTAACCTAAGGCAACCTAACACCTCGGATGTAACATTTGATAACATTCCAAGCCTGTCGGACCTACTTCTCGGTGGGAACATTATATGCGTCTGTAACGTTATATGTCCTAACTTAAGGCAACCTAACACTTCCTATGTAGCATTTGACAACATTCCAAGCGTGTCGGGCCCTACTTCTCGGTGGGAACATTATATGCGTCTATAACGTTATATATCCTTAACTAAGGCAACCTAGCACATCGAATGTAACATTTGACAACATTCCAGGCGTGCCGGACCCTACTTATCGGTGGGAACATTATATGCGTCTATAACGTTATATATCCTAACCTAAGGCAGCCTAACATCTCGGATTTGATATTTGACAACATTCCAGGAGTGTCGGACCTACTTCTCGGTGGGAACATTATATGCGTCTATAACGTTATATATCCTAACCTGAGGCTACCTAACAACTCGGATGTAATATTTGACAACATTCCAAGCGTGTCGGGCCCTACTTCTCGGTGGGAACATTATATGCGTCTATAACGTTATATATCCTTAACTAAGGCAACCTAGCACATCGAATGTAACATTTGACAACATTCCAGGCGTGCCGGACCCTACTTATCGGTGGGAACATTATATGCGTCTATAACGTTATATATCCTAACCTAAGGCAGCCTAACATCTCGGATGTGATATTTGACAACATTCCAGGAGTGTCGGACCTACTTCCCGGTGGGAACATTATATGCGTCTATAACGCTGTATATTCTATAATAAGGCAACCTAACAACTCGGATGTAATATTTGACAACATTCCAGGCGTGTCGGACCTACTTCTCGGTGGGAACATTATATGCGTCTGTGACGTTATATGTCCTAACTTAAGGCAACCTAACACCTCCTATGTAGCATTTGACAACATTCCAAGCGTGTCGGGCCCTACTTCTCGGTGGGAACATTATATGCGTCTATAACGTTATATATCCTAACCTGAGGCTACCTAACAACTCGGATGTAATATTTGACAACATTCCAAGCGTGTCGGACCTACTTCTCGGTGGAAAAATTATATGCGTCTATAACGTTATATATCCTAACCTAAGGCAACCTAACTCCTCGGATGTAATATTGGACAACATTCCAAGCCGTGTCGGACCCTACTTCTCGGTGGGAAAATTATATGCGTCTATAACGTTATATATCCTAACCTAAGGCAACCTAACTCCTCGGATGTAATATTGAACAACATTCCAAGCGTGTCGGACGCTACTTCTCGGTGGGAACATTATATGCGTCTATAACGTTATATATCCTAACCTAAGGCAACCTAACACCTCGGATGTAACATTTGACAACATTCCAAGCCTGTCGGACCATACTTCTCGGTGGGAACATTATATGCGTCTATAACGTTAAATATCCTAACCTGAGGCAACCTAACATCGCGAATGTAACATTTTACAACATTCCTGCCTTGTCGGGCTCTACTTCTCGGTGGGAACATTATATGCTCCTAGAACGTTATATATCCTAACCTCAGGCAACCTAGCACCTCGAATGTAACATTTGACAACATTCCAGGCGTGTCGGACCTACTTCTCGGTGGGAACATTATATGCGTCTGTAACGTCATATGTCCTAACCTAAGGCAAACCTAACACCTCGGATGTAACATTTGACAACATTCCAAGCGTGTCGGACCTACTTCTCGGTGGGAACATTATATGCGTCTGTAACGTTATATGTCCTAACTTAAGGCAACCTAACACTTCCTATGTAGCATTTGACAACATTCCAAGCGTGTCGGGCCCTACTTATCGGAGGGAACATTATATGCGTCTATAACGTTATATATCCTAACCTAAGGCAGCCTAACATCTCGGATGTGATATTTGGCAACATTCCAGGAGTGTCGGACCTACTTCCCGGTGGGAACATTATATGCGTCTATAACGTTGTATATTCTAGAATAAGGCAACCTAACAACTCGGATGTAATATTTGACAACATTCCAGGCGTGTCGGACCTACTTCTCGGTGGGAACATTATATGCGTCTGTAACGTTATATGTCCTAACTTAAGGCAACCTAACACCTCCTATGTAGCATTTGACAACATTCCAAGCGTGTCGGGCCCTACTTCTCGGTGGGAACATTATATGCGTCTATAACGTTATATATCCTAACCTGAGGCAACCTAACAACTCGGATGTAATATTTGACAACATTCCAAGCGTGTCAGACCTACTTCTCGGTGGGAACATTATATGCGTCTGTAACGTTATATGTCCTAACTTAAGGCAACCTAACACTTCCTATGTAGCATTTGACAACATGCCAAGCGTGTCGGGCCCTACTTCTCGGTGGGAACATTATATGCGTCAATAACGTTATATATCCTAACCTGAGGCAACTTAACAACTCGGGTGTAATATTGGACAACATTCCAAGCCGTGTCGGACCCTACTTCTCGGTGGAAAAATTATATGCGTCTATAACGTTATATATCCTAACCTAAGGCAACCTAACTCCTCGGATGTAATATTGAACAACATTCCAAGCGTGTCGGACGCTACTTCTCGGTGGGAACATTATATGCGTCTATAACGTTATATATCCTAACCTAAGGCAACCTAACACCTCGGATGTAACATTTGATAACATTCCAAGCCTGACGGACCTACTTCTCGGTGGGAACATTATATGCGTCTGTAACGTTATATGTCCTAACTTAAGGCAACCTAACACTTCCTATGTAGCATTTGACAACATTCCAAGCGTGTCGGGCCCTACTTCTCGGTGGGAACATTATATGCGTCTATAACGTTATATATCCTTAACTAAGGCAACCTAGCACATCGAATGTAACATTTGACAACATTCCAGGCGTGCCGGACCCTACTTATCGGTGGGAACATTATATGCGTCTATAACGTTATATATCCTAACCTAAGGCAGCCTAACATCTCGGATGTGATATTTGACAACATTCCAGGAGTGTCGGACCTACTTCCCGGTGGGAACATTATATGCGTCTGTGACGTTATATGTCCTAACTTAAGGCAACCTAACACCTCCTATGTAGCATTTGACAACATTCCAAGCGTGTCGGGCCCTACTTCTCGGTGGGAACATTATATGCGTCTATAACGTTATATATCCTAACCTGAGGCTACCTAACAACTCGGATGTAATATTTGACAACATTCCAAGCGTGTCGGACCTACTTCTCGGTGGGAACATTATATGCGTCTGTAACGTTATATGTCCTAACTTAAGGCAACCTAACACTTCCTATGTAGCATTTGACAACATACCAAGCGTGTCGGGCCCTACTTCTCGGTGGGAACATTATATGCGTCAATAACGTTATATATCCTAACCTGAGGCAACTTAACAACTCGGGTGTAATATTTGACAACATTCCAAGCCGTGTCGGACCCTACTTCTCGGTGGAAAAATTATATGCGTCTATAACGTTATATATCCTAACCTAAGGCAACCTAACTCCTCGGATGTAATATTGGACAACATTCCAAGCCGTGTCGGACCCTACTTCTCGGTGGGAAAATTATATGCGTCTATAACGTTATATATCCTAACCTAAGGCAACCTAACTCCTCGGATGTAATATTGAACAACATTCCAAGCGTGTCGGACGCTACTTCTCGGTGGGAACATTATATGCGTCTATAACGTTGTATATCCTAACCTAAGGCAACCTAACACCTCGGATGTAACATTTGACAACATTCCAAGCCTGTCGGACCATACTTCTCAGTGGGAACATTATATGCGTCTATAACGTTAAATATCCTAACCTGAGGCAACCTAACATCGCGAATGTAACATTTTACAACATTCCTGCCTTGTCGGGCCCTACTTCTCGGTGGGAACATTATATGCTCCTAGAACGATATATATCCTAACCTCAGGCAACCTAGCACCTCGAATGTAACATTTGACAACATTCCAGGAGTGTCGGACCTACTTCCCGGTGGGAACATTATATGCGTCTATAACGCTGTATATTCTAGAATAAGGCAACCTAACAACTCGGATGTAATATTTGACAACATTCCAGGCGTGTCGGACCTACTTCTCGGTGGGAACATTATATGCGTCTGTGACGTTATATGACCTAACTTAAGGCAACCTAACACCTCCTATGTAGCATTTGACAACATTCCAAGCGTGTCGGGCCCTACTTCTCGGTGGGAACATTATATGCGTCTATAACGTTATATATCCTAACCTGAGGCAACCTAACAACTCGGATGTAATATTTGACAACATTCCAAGCGTGTCGGACCTACTTCTCGGTGGGAACATTATATGCGTCTGTAACGTTATATGTCCTAACTTAAGGCAACCTAACACTTCCTATGTAGCATTTGACAACATACCAAGCGTGTCGGGCCCTACTTCTCGGTGGGAACATTATATGCGTCAATAACGTTATATATCCTAACCTGAGGCAACTTAACAACTCGGGTGTAATATTTGACAACATTCCAAGCCGTGTCGGACCCTACTTCTCGGTGGAAAAATGATATGCGTCTATAACGTTATATATCCTAACCTAAGGCAACCTAACTCCTCGGATGTAATATTGGACAACATTCCAAGCCGTGTCGGACCCTACTTCTCGGTGGGAAAATTATATGCGTCTATAACGTTATATATCCTAACCTAAGGCAACCTAACTCCTCGGATGTAATATTGAACAACATTCCAAGCGTGTCGGACGCTACTTCTCGGTGGGAACATTATATGCGTCTATAACGTTAAATATCCTAACCTGAGGCAACCTAACATCGCGAATGTAACATTTTACAACATTCCTGCCTTGTCGGGCCCTACTTCTCGGTGGGAACATTATATGCGTCTATAACGTTATATATCCTAACCTGAGGCAACCTAACAACTCGGATGTAATATTTGACAACATTCCAAGCGTGTCAGACCTACTTCTCGGTGGGAACATTATATGCGTCTGTAACGTTATATGTCCTAACTTAAGGCAACCTAACACTTCCTATGTAGCATTTGACAACATACCAAGCGTGTCGGGCCCTACTTCTCGGTGGGAACATTATATGCGTCTATAACGTTATATATCCTAACCTAAGGCAGCCTAACATCTCGGATGTTATATTTGACAACATTCCAGGAGTGTCGGACCTACTTCCCGGTGGGAACATTATATGCGTCTATAACGCTGTATATTCTATAATAAGGCAACCTAACAACTCGGATGTAATATTTGACAACATTCCAGGCGTGTCGGACCTACTTCTCGGTGGGAACATTATATGCGTCTGTGACGTTATATGTCCTAACTTAAGGCAACCTAACACCTCCTATGTAGCATTTGACAACATTCCAAGCGTGTCGGGCCCTACTTCTCGGTGGGAACATTATATGCGTCTATAACGTTATATATCCTAACCTGAGGCTACCTAACAACTCGGATGTAATATTTGACAACATTCCAAGCGTGTCGGACCTACTTCTCGGTGGGAACATTATATGCGTCTGTAACGTTATATGTCCTAACTTAAGGCAACCTAACACTTCCTATGTAGCATTTGACAACATACCAAGCGTGTCGGGCCCTACTTCTCGGTGGGAACATTATATGCGTCAATAACGTTATATATCCTAACCTGAGGCAACTTAACAACTCGGGTGTAATATTTGACAACATTCCAAGCCGTGTCGGACCCTACTTCTCGGTGGAAAAATTATATGCGTCTATAACGTTATATATCCTAACCTAAGGCAACCTAACTCCTCGGATGTAATATTGGACAACATTCCAAGCGTGTCGGACCCTACTTCTCGGTGGGAAAATTATATGCGTCTATAACGTTATATATCCTAACCTAAGGCAACCTAACTCCTCGGATGTAATATTGAACAACATTCCAAGCGTGTCGGACGCTACTTCTCGGTGGGAACATTATATGCGTCTATAACGTTATATATCCTAACCTAAGGCAACCTAACACGTCGGATGTAACATTTGACAACATTCCAAGCCTGTCGGACCATACTTCTCGGTGGGAACATTATATGCGTCTATAACGTTAAATATCCTAACCTGAGGCAACCTAACATCGCGAATGTAACATTTTACAACATTCCTGCCTTGTCGGGCCCTACTTCTCGGTGGGAACATTATATGCTCCTAGAACGTTATATATCCTAACCTCAGGCAACCTAGCACCTCGAATGTAACATTTGACAACATTCCAGGCGTGTCGGACCTACTTCTCGGTGGGAACATTATATGCGTCTGTAACGTCATATGTCCTAACCTAAGGCAAACCTAACACCTCGGATGTAACATTTGACAACATTCCAAGCGTGTCGGACCTACTTCTCGGTGGGAACATTATATGCGTCTGTAACGTTATATGTCCTAACTTAAGGCAACCTAACACTTCCTATGTAGCATTTGACAACATTCCAAGCGTGTCGGGCCCTACTTATCGGAGGGAACATTATATGCGTCTATAACGTTATATATCCTAACCTAAGGCAGCCTAACATCTCGGATGTGATATTTGGCAACATTCCAGGAGTGTCGGACCTACTTCCCGGTGGGAACATTATATGCGTCTATAACGTTGTATATTCTAGAATAAGGCAACCTAACAACTCGGATGTAATATTTGACAACATTCCAGGCGTGTCGGACCTACTTCTCGGTGGGAACATTATATGCGTCTGTAACGTTATATGTCCTAACTTAAGGCAACCTAACACCTCCTATGTAGCATTTGACAACATTCCAAGCGTGTCGGGCCCTACTTCTCGGTGGGAACATTATATGCGTCTATAACGTTATATATCCTAACCTGAGGCAACCTAACAACTCGGATGTAATATTTGACAACATTCCAAGCGTGTCAGACCTACTTCTCGGTGGGAACATTATATGCGTCTGTAACGTTATATGTCCTAACTTAAGGCAACCGAACACTTCCTATGTAGCATTTGACAACATACCAAGCGTGTCGGGCCCTACTTCTCGGTGGGAACATTATATGCGTCAATAACGTTATATATCCTAACCTGAGGCAACTTAACAACTCGGGTGTAATATGTGACAACATTCCAAGCCGTGTCGGACCCTACTTCGCGGTGGAAAAATTATATGCGTCTATAACGTTATATATCCTAACCTAAGGCAACCTAACTCCTCGGATGTAATATTGAACAACATTCCAAGCGTGTCGGACGCTACTTCTCGGTGGGAACATTATATGCGTCTATAACGTTATATATCCTAACCTAAGGCAACCTAACACCTCGGATGTAACATTTGATAACATTCCAAGCCTGTCGGACCTACTTCTCGGTGGGAACATTATATGCGTCTGTAACGTTATATGTCCTAACTTAAGGCAACCTAACACTTCCTATGTAGCATTTGACAACATTCCAAGCGTGTCGGGCCCTACTTCTCGGTGGGAACATTATATGCGTCTATAACGTTATATATCCTTAACTAAGGCAACCTAGCACATCGAATGTAACATTTGACAACATTCCAGGCGTGCCGGACCCTACTTATCGGTGGGAACATTATATGCGTCTATAACGTTATATATCCTAACCTAAGGCAGCCTAACATCTCGGATTTGATATTTGACAACATTCCAGGAGTGTCGGACCTACTTCTCGGTGGGAACATTATATGCGTCTATAACGGTATATATCCTAACCTGAGGCTACCTAACAACTCGGATGTAATATTTGACAACATTCCAAGCGTGTCGGGCCCTACTTCTCGGTGGGAACATTATATGCGTCTATAACGTTATATATCCTTAACTAAGGCAACCTAGCACATCGAATGTAACATTTGACAACATTCCAGGCGTGCCGGACCCTACTTATCGGTGGGAACATTATATGCGTCTATAACGTTATATATCCTAACCTAAGGCAGCCTAACATCTCGGATGTGATATTTGACAACATTCCAGGAGTGTCGGACCTACTTCCCGGTGGGAACATTATATGCGTCTATAACGCTGTATATTCTATAATAAGGCAACCTAACAACTCGGATGTAATATTTGACAACATTCCAGGCGTGTCGGACCTACTTCTCGGTGGGAACATTATATGCGTCTGTGACGTTATATGTCCTAACTTAAGGCAACCTAACACCTCCTATGTAGCATTTGACAACATTCCAAGCGTGTCGGGCCCTACTTCTCGGTGGGAACATTATATGCGTCTATAACGTTATATATCCTAACCTGAGGCTACCTAACAACTCGGATGTAATATTTGACAACATTCCAAGCGTGTCGGACCTACTTCTCGGTGGGAACATTATATGCGTCTGTAACGTTATATGTCCTAACTTAAGGCAACCTAACACTTCCTATGTAGCATTTGACAACATACCAAGCGTGTCGGGCCCTACTTCTCGGTGGGAACATTATATGCGTCAATAACGTTATATATCCTAACCTGAGGCAACTTAACAACTCGGGTGTAATATTTGACAACATTCCAAGCCGTGTCGGACCCTACTTCTCGGTGGAAAAATTATATGCGTCTATAACGTTATATATCCTAACCTAAGGCAACCTAACTCCTCGGATGTAATATTGGACAACATTCCAAGGCGTGTCGGACCCTACTTCTCGGTGGGAAAATTATATGTGTCTATAACGTTATATATCCTAACCTAAGGCAACCTAACTCCTCGGATGTAATATTGAACAACATTCCAAGCGTGTCGGACGCTACTTCTCGGTGGGAACATTATATGCGTCTATAACGTTATATATCCTAACCTAAGGCAACCTAACACCTCGGATGTAACATTTGACAACATTCCAAGCCTGTCGGACCATACTTCTCGGTGGGAACATTATATGCGTCTATAACGTTAAATATCCTAACCTGAGGCAACCTAACATCGCGAATGTAACATTTTACAACATTCCTGCCTTGTCGGGCCCTACTTCTCGGTGGGAACATTATATGCTCCTAGAACGTTATATATCCTAACCTCAGGCAACCTAGCACCTCGAATGTAACATTTGACAACATTCCAGGCGTGTCGGACCTACTTCTCGGTGGGAACATTATATGCGTCTGTAACGTTATATGTCCTAACTTAAGGCAACCTAACACTTCCTATGTAGCATTTGACAACATTCCAAGTGTGTCGGACCCTACCTCTCGGTGGGAACATTATATGCGTCTATAACGCTATATATCCTAAGCTAAGGCAACCTAACACCTCGGATGTAACATTTGACAACATTCCAAGCCTGTCGGAACCTACTTCTCGGTGGGAACATTATATGCGTCTATAACGTTGTATATCCTAACCTAAGGCAACACAACAAATTCGGATGTAATATTTGACAACATTCCAGGCGTGTCGAAACCTACTTCTCGGTGGGAACATTATATACGTCTATAACGTTGTATATCCTAACCTAAGGCGACCCAAAATCTCGGATGTAATATTTGACAACATTCCATGCGTGTCGGACCTACTTCTCGGTGGGAACATTATATGCGTCTATAACGTTATATATCCTAACCTAAGGCAACCTAACATCTCGGAAGTAACATTTGACAACATTCCAGGTATGTCGGTCCCTACTTCTCGGTGGGAGCATTATATGCGTCTATAACGTTGTATTTCCTAACCTAAGGCAACCAAACAACTCGGATGTAATATTTGAAAACATTCCAAGGCTGTCGGACCCTACTTCTCGGTGGGAAAATTATATGCGTCTATAACGTTGTATATCCTATCCTAAGACAACCTAATTCCTCGAATGTAACATTTGACAACATTCCAAGCGCGTCGGACCCTACTTCTCGGTGGAAACATTATATGCGTCTATAACGTTATATATCCTAACCTAAGGCAACCTAACTCCTCGGATGTAATATTGGACAACATTCCAAGCGTGTTGGACCCTACTTCTCGGTGGGAACATTATATGCGTCTATAACGTTATATACCCTAACCTAAGGCAACCTAACACTTCGGATGTAACATTTGACAACATTCCAAGCGTGTCGGACCTACTTCTCGGTGGGAACATTATATGCGTCTGTAACGTTATATGTCCTAACTTAAGGCAACCTAACACTTCCTATGTAGCATTTGACAACATTCCAAGCCGTGTCGGACCCTACTTCTCGGTGGGAACATTATATGCGTCTATAACGTTATATATCCTTAACTAAGGCAACCTAGCACATCGAATGTAACATTTGACAACATTCCAGACGTGCCGGACCCTACTTCTCGGTGGGAACATTATATGCGTCTATAACGTTATATATCCTAACCTAAGGCAGCCTAACATCTCGGATGTGATATTTGACAACATTCCAGGAGTGTCGGTCCTACTTCCCGGTGGGAACATTATATGCGTCTATAACGCTGTATATTCTATAATAAGGCAACCTAACAACTCGGATGTAATATTTGACAACATTCCAGGCGTGTCGCACCCTACTTCTCGGTGGGAACATTATATGCGTCTGTGACGTTATATGTCCTAACTTAAGGCAACCTAACACCTCCTATGTAGCATTTGACAACATTCCAAGCGTGTCGGGCCCTACTTCTCGGTGGGAACATTATATGCGTCTATAACGTTATATATCCTAACCTGAGGCTACCTAACAACTCGGATGTAATATTTGACAACATTCCAAGCGTGTCGGACCTACTTCTCGGTGGGAACATTATATGCGTCTGTAACGTTATATGTCCTAACTTAAGGCAACCTAACACTTCCTATGTAGCATTTGACAACATACCAAGCGTGTCGGGCCCTACTTCTCGGTGGGAACATTATATGCGTCAATAACGTTATATATCCTAACCTGAGGCAACTTAACAACTCGGGTGTAATATTTGACAACATTCCAAGCCGTGTCGGACCCTACTTCTCGGTGGAAAAATTATATGCGTCTATAACGTTATATATCCTAACCTAAGGCAACCTAACTCCTCGGATGTAATATTGGACAACATTCCAAGCCGTGTCGGACCCTACATCTCGGTGGGAAAATTATATGCGTCTATAACGTTATATATCCTAACCTAAGGCAACCTAACTCCTCGGATGTAATATTGAACAACATTCCAAGCGTGTCGGACGCTACTTCTCGGTGGGAACATTATATGCGTCTATAACGTTGTATATCCTAACCTAAGGCAACCTAACACCTCGGATGTAACATTTGACAACATTCCAAGCCTGTCGGACCATACTTCTCAGTGGGAACATTATATGCGTCTATAACGTTAAATATCCTAACCTGAGGCAACCTAACATCGCGAATGTAACATTTTACAACATTCCTGCCTTGTCGGGCCCTACTTCTCGGTGGGAACATTATATGCTCCTAGAACGTTATATATCCTAACCTCAGGCAACCTAGCACCTCGAATGTAACATTTGACAACATTCCAGGAGTGTCGGACCTACTTCCCGGTGGGAACATTATATGCGTCTATAACGCTGTATATTCTAGAATAAGGCAACCTAACAACTCGGATGTAATATTTGACAACATTCCAGGCGTGTCGGACCTACTTCTCGGTGGGAACATTATATGCGTCTGTGACGTTATATGACCTAACTTAAGGCAACCTAACACCTCCTATGTAGCATTTGACAACATTCCAAGCGTGTCGGGCCCTACTTCTCGGTGGGAACATTATATGCGTCTATAACGTTATATATCCTAACCTGAGGCAACCTAACAACTCGGATGTAATATTTGACAACATTCCAAGCGTCTCGGACCTACTTCTCGGTGGGAACATTATATGCGTCTGTAACGTTATATGTCCTAACTTAAGGCAACCTAACACTTCCTATGTAGCATTTGACAACATACCAAGCGTGTCGGGCCCTACTTCTCGGTGGGAACATTATATGCGTCAATAACGTTATATATCCTAACCTGAGGCAACTTAACAACTCGGGTGTAATATTTGACAACATTCCAAGCCGTGTCGGACCCTACTTCTCGGTGGAAAAATGATATGCGTCTATAACGTTATATATCCTAACCTAAGGCAACCTAACTCCTCGGATGTAATATTGGACAACATTCCAAGCCGTGTCGGACCCTACTTCTCGGTGGGAAAATTATATGCGTCTATAACGTTATATATCCTAACCTAAGGCAACCTAACTCCTCGGATGTAATATTGAACAACATTCCAAGCGTGTCGGACGCTACTTCTCGGTGGGAACATTATATGCGTCTATAACGTTATATATCCTAACCTAAGGCACCTAACACCTCGGATGTAACATTTGACAACATTCCAAGCCTGTCGGACCATACTTCTCGGTGGGAACATTATATGCGTCTATAACGTTAAATATCCTAACCTGAGGCAACCTAACATCGCGAATGTAACATTTTACAACATTCCTGCCTTGTCGGGCCCTACTTCTCGGTGGGAACATTATATGCTCCTAGAACGTTATATATCCTAACCTCAGGCAACCTAGCACCTCGAATGTAACATTTGACAACATTCCAGGCGTGTCGGACCTACTTCTCGGTGGGAACATTATATGCGTCTGTAACGTCATATGTCCTAACCTAAGGCAACCTAACACCTCGGATGTAACATTTGACAACATTCCAAGCGTGTCGGACCTACTTCTCGGTGGGAACATTATATGCGTCTGTAAAGTTATATGTCCTAACTTAAGGCAACCTAACACTTCCTATGTAGCATTTGACAACATTCCAAGCGTGTCGGGCCCTACTTATCGGAGGGAACATTATATGCGTCTATAACGTTATATATCCTAACCTAAGGCAGCCTAACATCTCGGATGTGATATTTGACAACATTCCAGGAGTGTCGGACCTACTTCCCGGTGGGAACATTATATGCGTCTATAACGTTGTATATTCTAGAATAAGGCAACCTAACAACTCGGATGTAATATTTGACAACATTCCAGGCGTGTCGGACCTACTTCTCGGTGGGAACATTATATGCGTCTGTAACGTTATATGTCCTAACTTAAGGCAACCTAACACCTCCTATGTAGCATTTGACAACATTCCAAGCGTGTCGGGCCCTACTTCTCGGTGGGAACATTATATGCGTCTATAACGTTATATATCCTAACCTGAGGCAACCTAACAACTCGGATGTAATATTTGACAAAATTCCAAGCGTGTCGGACCTACTTCTCGGTGGGAAAGTTATATGCGTCTGTAACGTTATATGTCCTAACTTAAGGCAACCTAACACTTCCTATGTAGCATTTGACAACATTCCAAGCGTGTCGGGCCCTACTTCTCGGTGGGAACATTATATGCGTCTATAGCGTTATATATCCTAACCTAAGGCAACCTAACAACTCGGATGTAATATTTGACAACATTCCAAGCGTGTCGGACCTACTTCTCGGTGGGAACATTATATGCGTCTGTAACGTTATATGTCCTAACTTAAGGCAACCTAACACTTCCTATGTAGCATTTGACAACATACCAAGCGTGTCGGGCCCTACTTCTCGGTGGGAACATTATATGCGTCAATAACGTTATATATCCTAACCTGAGGCAACTTAACAACTCGGGTGTAATATTTGACAACATTCCAAGCCGTGTCGGACCCTACTTCTCGGTGGAAAAATGATATGCGTCTATAACGTTATATATCCTAACCTAAGGCAACCTAACTCCTCGGATGTAATATTGGACAACATTCCAAGGCGTGTCGGACCCTACTTCTCGGTGGGAAAATTATATGCGTCTATAACGTTATATATCCTAACCTAAGGCAACCTAACTCCTCGGATGTAATATTGAACAACATTCCAAGCGTGTCGGACGCTACTTCTCGGTGGGAACATTATATGCGTCTATAACGTTATATATACTAACCTAAGGCAACCTAACACCTCGGATGTAACATTTGACAACATTCCAAGCCTGTCGGACCATACTTCTCGGTGGGAACATTATATGCGTCTATAACGTTAAATATCCTAACCTGAGGCAACCTAACATCGCGAATGTAACATTTTACAACATTCCTGCCTTGTCGGGCCCTACTTCTCGGTGGGAACATTATATGCTCCTAGAACGTTATATATCCTAACCTCAGGTAACCTAGCACCTCGAATGTAACATTTGACAACATTCCAGGCGTGTCGGACCTACTTCTCGGTGGGAACATTATATGCGTCTGTAACGTTATATGTCCTAACTTAAGGCAACCTAACACTTCCTATGTTGCATTTGACAACATTCCAAGCGTGTCGGACCCTACCTCTCGGTGGGAACATTATATGCGTCTATAACGCTATATATCCTAACCTAAGGCAGCCTAACATCTCGGATGTGATATTTGACAACATTCCAGGAGTGTCGCACCTACTTTCCGGTGGGAACATTATATGCGTCTATAACGTTATATATCCTAACCTAAGGCAACCTAACACCTCGGATGTAACATTTGACAACATTCCAACCGTGTCGGACCCTACCTCTCGGTGGGAACATTATATGCGTCTATAACGTTAAATATCCCTACCTGAGGCAACCTAACATCGCGAATGTAACATTTTACAACATTCCTGCCTTGTCGGGCCCTACTTCTCGGTGGGAACATTATATGCGTCTATAACGTTATATATCCTAACCTAAGGCTACCTAGCACCTCGAATGTAACATTTGACAACATTCCAGGCGTGTCGGACCTACTTCTCGGTGGGAACATTATATGCGTCTGTAACGTCATATGTCCTAACCTAAGGCAACCTAACACCTCGGATGTAACATTTGACCACATTCCAAGCGTGTCGGTCCCTACTTCTCGGTGGGAACATTATATGCGTCTATAACGTTATATATCCTAACCTGAGGCAACCTAACAACTCGGGTGTAATATTTGACAACATTCCAAGCCGTGTCGGACCCTACTTCTCGGTGGGAACATTATATGCGTCTATAACGTTATATATCCTTAACCAAGGCAATCTAGCACATCGAATGTAACATTTGACAACATTCCAGGCGTGCCGGACCCTACTTATCGGTAGGAACATTATATGCGTCTATAACGTTATATATCCTAACCTAAGGCAGCCTAACATCTCGGATGTGATATTTGACAACATTCCAGGAGCGTCGGACCTACTTCCTGGTGGGAACATTATATGCGTCTATAACGCTGTATATTCTAGAATAAGGCAACCTAACAACTCGGATGTAATATTTGACAACATTCCACGCGTGTCGGGCCCTACTTCTCGGTGGGAACATTCTATGCGTCTATAACGTTATATATCCTAACCTGAGGCAACCTAACATCGCGAATGTAACATTTTACAACATTCCTGGATTGTCTGAGCCTACTTCTCGGTGGGACCATGTATACGTCTATAACGTTACATATCCCAACCTAAGTTAACCTATCACCTAGGACGTAATATTTAACAACATTCCTGGCGTGTCGGAACCTACTTCTCGGTGGGAACATTATATGCGTCTATAACGTTGTATATCCTAGCCTAAGGCAACGCAACAACTCGGGTGTAATATTTTACAACATTTCTGGCTTGTCGTCCACTACTTCTCGGTGGGAATGTTAGATACGTCTATAACGTTATATATCCTGACCTAAAGGCAACCCAACAACTCGGATGTAATATTTGACAACATTGCAGGCGTGTCGCACCCTACTTCTCGGTGGGAACATTATACGCGTCTATAACGTTATATATCCTAACCTAAGGCAACCTAACATGTCGGATGTGATATTTGACAACATTCCAGGCGTGTCGGACCTACTTCTGGGTGGGAATATTACATGCGTCTGTGACGTCATATGTCCTAACCTAAGGCAACCTAACATCTCGGATGTGATATTTGACAACATTCCAGGAGTGTCGGACCTACTTCCCGGTGGGAACATTATATGCGTCTATGACGCTGTATATTCTAGAATAAGGCAACCTAACAACTCGGATGTAATATTTGACAACATTCAAGGCGTGTCGGACCTACTTCTCGGTGGGAACATTATATGCGTCTGCAACGTTATATGTCCTAACTTAAGGCTACCTAACAGCTCCTATGTTGCATTTGACAACATTCCAAGCGTGTCGGGCCCTACTTCTCGGTGGGAACATTATATGCGTCTATAACGTTATATATCCTAACCTGAGGCAACCTAACAACTCGGGTGTAATATTTGACAACATTCCAAGCCGTGTCGGACCCTACTTCTCGGTGGGAACATTATATGCGTCTGTAACGTTATATATCCTTAACCAAGGCAACCTAGCACATCGAATGTAACACTTGACAACATTCCAGGCGTGCCGGACCCTACTTATCGGTGGGAACATTATATGCGTCTATAACGTTATATATCCTAACCTAAGGCAGCCTAACATCTCGGATGTGATATTTGACAACATTCCAGGAGTGTCGGACCTACTTCCCGGTGGGAACATTATATGCGTCTATAACGCTGTATATTCTAGAATAAGGCAACCTAACAACTCGGATGTAATATTTGACAACATTGCAGGCGTGTCGGGCCCTACTTCTCGGTGGGAACATTATATGCGTCTATAACGTTATATATCCTAACCTGAGGCAACCTAACATCGCGAATGTATCATTTTACAACATTCCTGGATTGTCGGAGCCTACTTCTCGGTGGGACCATGTATACGTATATAACGTTACATATCCCAACCTAAGTTAACCTATCATCTAGGACGTAATATTTAACAACATTCCTGGCGTGTCGGACCCTACTTCTCGGTGGGAACATTATATGCGCCTATAACGTTGTCTATCCTAACCTAAGGCAACCCAACAAATCGGATGTAATATTTTACAACATTCCTGGCGCGCCGTCCCCTACTTCTCGGTGGGAATGTTATATACGTCTATAACGTTGTATAGCCTAACCTAAGGCAACCCAAAAGCTCGGATGTAATATTTGACAACATTCCATGCGTGTCGGACCTACTTCTCGGTGGGAACATTATATGCGTCTATAACGTTATATATCCTAACCTAAGGCAACCTAACATCTCGGATGTAACATTTGACAACATTCCAGGTATGTCGGTCCCTACTTCTCGGTGGGAGCATTATATGCGTCTATAACGTTGTATTTCCTAACCTAAGGCAACCTAGCACCTCGAATGTAACATTTGACAACATTCCAGGCGTGCCGGACCCTTCTTATCGGTGGGAACATTATAGGCGTCTATAACGTTATATGTCCTAACCTAAGGCAACCTAGCACCTCGAATGTAACATTTGACAACATTCCAAGCCTGTCGGAACCTACTTCTCGGTGGAAACATTATATGCGCCTATAACGATGTATATCCTAACCAAAGGCAACCCAACAAATCGGATGTAATATTTTACAACATTCCTGGCGCGTCGTCCCCTACTTCTCGGTGGGAATGTTATATACGTCTATAACGTTGTATACCCTAACCTAAGGCAACCCAACAACTCGGATGTAATATTTGACAACATTCCAAGCGTGTCGTCCCCTACTCCTCGGTGGGAATGTTATATACGTCTATAACGTTATATATCCTAAAATAAGGCAACCTAACACCTCGAATGTAACATTTGACAACATTCCAAGCCAGTCGGAACCTACTTCTCGGTGGGAACATTATATGCGTCTACAACGTTGTATATCCTAACCTAAGGCAACCTAACTCCTCGGATGTAATATTGGACAACATTCCAAGCGTGTCGGACCCTACTTCTCGGTGGGAACATTATATGCGTCTATAACGTTATATATCCTAACCTAAGGCAACCTAACACCTCGGATGTAACATTTGACAACATTCCAACCGTGTCGGACCCTACCTCTCGGTGGGAACATTATATGCGTCTATAACGTTAAATATCCCTACCTGAGGCAACCTAACATCGCGAATGTAACATTTTACAACATTCCTGCCTTGTCGGGCCCTACTTCTCGGTGGGAACATTATATGCGTCTATAACGTTATATATCCTAACCTAAGGCTACCTAGCACCTCGAATGTAACATTTGACAACATTCCAGGCGTGTCGGACCTACTTCTCGGTGGGAACATTATATGCGTCTGTAACGTCATATGTCCTAACCTAAGGCAACCTAACACCTCGGATGTAACATTTGACCACATTCCAAGCGTGTCGGGCCCTACTTCTCGGTGGGAACATTATATGCGTCTATAACGTTATATATCCTAACCTGAGGCAACCTAACAACTCGGGTGTAATATTTGACAACATTCCAAGCCGTGTCGGACCCTACTTCTCGGTGGGAACATTATATGCGTCTATAACGTTATATATCCTTAACCAAGGCAATCTAGCACATCGAATGTAACATTTGACAACATTCCAGGCGTGCCGGACCCTACTTATCGGTAGGAACATTATATGCGTCTATAACGTTATATATCCTAACCTAAGGCAGCCTAACATCTCGGATGTGATATTTGACAACATTCCAGGAGTGTCGGACCTACTTCCCGGTGGGAACATTATATGCGTCTATAACGCTGTATATTCTAGAATAAGGCAACCTAACAACTCGGATGTAATATTTGACAACATTCCACGCGTGTCGGGCCCTACTTCTCGGTGGGAACATTCTATGCGTCTATAACGTTATATATCCTAACCTGAGGCAACCTAACATCGCGAATGTAACATTTTACAACATTCCTGGATTGTCTGAGCCTACTTCTCGGTGGGACCATGTATACGTCTATAACGTTACATATCCCAACCTAAGTTAACCTATCACCTAGGACGTAATATTTAACAACATTCCTGGCGTGTCGGAACCTACTTCTCGGTGGGAACATTATATGCGTCTATAACGTTGTATATCGTAGCCTAAGGCAACGCAACAACTCGGGTGTAATATTTTACAACATTTCTGGCTTGTCGTCCACTACTTCTCGGTGGGAATGTTAGATACGTCTATAACGTTATATATCCTGACCTAAAGGCAACCCAACAACTCGGATGTAATATTTGACAACATTGCAGGCGTGTCGCACCCTACTTCTCGGTGGGAACATTATACGCGTCTATAACGTTATATATCCTAACCTAAGGCAACCTAACATGTCGGATGTGATATTTGACAACATTCCAGGCGTGTCGGACCTACTTCTGGGTGGGAATATTACATGCGTCTGTGACGTCATATGTCCTAACCTAAGGCAACCTAACATCTCGGATGTGATATTTGACAACATTCCAGGAGTGTCGGACCTACTTCCCGGTGGGAACATTATATGCGTCTATAACGCTGTATATTCTAGAATAAGGCAACCTAACAACTCGGATGTAATATTTGACAACATTCCAGGCGTGTCGGACCTACTTCTCGGTGGGAACATTATATGCGTCTGCAACGTTATATGTCCTAACTTAAGGCTACCTAACACCTCCTATGTTGCATTTGACAACATTCCAAGCGTGTCGGGCCCTACTTCTCGGTGGGAACATTATATGCGTCTATAACGTTATATATCCTAACCTGAGGCAACCTAACAACTCGGGTGTAATATTTGACAACATTCCAAGCCGTGTCGGACCCTACTTCTCGGTGGGAACATTATATGCGTCTGTAACGTTATATATCCTTAACCAAGGCAACCTAGCACATCGAATGTAACACTTGACAACATTCCAGGCGTGCCGGACCCTACTTATCGGTGGGAACATTATATGCGTCTATAACGTTATATATCCTAACCTAAGGCAGCCTAACATCTCGGATGTGATATTTGACAACATTCCAGGAGTGTCGGACCTACTTCCCGGTGGGAACATTATATGCGTCTATAACGCTGTATATTCTAGAATAAGGCAACCTAACAACTCGGATGTAATATTTGACAACATTGCAGGCGTGTCGGGCCCTACTTCTCGGTGGGAACATTATATGCGTCTATAACGTTATATATCCTAACCTGAGGCAACCTAACATCGCGAATGTATCATTTTACAACATTCCTGGATTGTCGGAGCCTACTTCTCGGTGGGACCATGTATACGTATATAACGTTACATATCCCAACCTAAGTTAACCTATCATCTAGGACGTAATATTTAACAACATTCCTGGCGTGTCGGACCCTACTTCTCGGTGGGAACATTATATGCGCCTATAACGTTGTCTATCCTAACCTAAGGCAACCCAACAAATCGGATGTAATATTTTACAACATTCCTGGCGCGCCGTCCCCTACTTCTCGGTGGGAATGTTATATACGTCTATAACGTTGTATAGCCTAACCTAAGGCAACCCAAAAGCTCGGATGTAATATTTGACAACATTCCATGCGTGTCGGACCTACTTCTCGGTGGGAACATTATATGCGTCTATAACGTTATATATCCTAACCTAAGGCAACCTAACATCTCGGATGTAACATTTGACAACATTCCAGGTATGTCGGTCCCTACTTCTCGGTGGGAGCATTATATGCGTCTATAACGTTGTATTTCCTAACCTAAGGCAACCTAGCACCTCGAATGTAACATTTGACAACATTCCAGGCGTGCCGGAACCTTCTTATCGGTGGGAACATTATAGGCGTCTATAACGTTATATGTCCTAACTTAAGGCAACCTAGCACCTCGAATGTAACATTTGACAACATTCCAAGCCTGTCGGAACCTACTTCTCGGTGGGAACATTATATGCGCCTATAACGATGTATATCCTAACCAAAGGCAACCCAACAAATCGGATGTAATATTTTACAACATTCCTGGCGCGTCGTCCCCTACTTCTCGGTGGGAATGTTATATACGTCTATAACGTTGTATACCCTAACCTAAGGCAACCCAACAACTCGGATGTAATATTTGACAACATTCCAAGCGTGTCGTCCCCTACTCCTCGGTGGGAATGTTATATACGTCTATAACGTTATATATCCTAAAATAAGGCAACCTAACACCTCGAATGTAACATTTGACAACATTCCAAGCCAGTCGGAACCTACTTCTCGGTGGGAACATTATATGCGTCTACAACGTTGTATATCCTAACCTAAGGCAAAAGAAGAAATTCGGATGTAATATTTGACAACATTCCAGGCGTGTCGAACTCTACTTCTCGGTGGGAACATTATATACGTCTATAACGTTGTATAGCCTAACCTAAGGCAACCCAAAAGCTCGGATGTAATATTTGACAACATTCCATGCGTGTCGGACCTACTTCTCGGTGGGAACATTATATGCGTCTATAACGTTATATATCCTAGCCTAAGGCAACCTAGCACCTCGAATGTAACATTTGACAACATTCCAAGCCTGTCGGAACCTACTTCTCGGTGGGAACATTATATGCGCCTATAACGTTGTATATCCTAACCTAAGGCAACACAACAAACTCGGATGTAATATTTGACAACATTCCAGGCGTGTCGAACCCTACTTCTCGGTGGGAACATTATACGCGTCTATAACGCTATATATCCTAACCTAAGGCAACCTAAGTCCTCGGATGTAACATTTGACAACATTCCAAGCGTGTCGGACCCTACCTCTCGGTGGGAACATTATATGCGTCTATAACGTTATATATCCTAACCTAAGGCAACCTAACATCTCGGATGTAACATTTGACAACATTTCAGGTATGTCGGTCCCTACTTCTCGGTGGGAGCATTATATGCGTCTATAACGTTGTATTTCCTAACCTAAGGCAACCAAACAACTCGGATGTAATATTTGAAAACATTCCAAGCCTGTCGGTACCTACTTCTCAGTGGGAAAAGTATATACGTCTATAACATTATATATCCTAACCTAAGGCAACCTAACATCTCGGATGTAACATTTGACAACATCCCAAACCTGTGGGACCCTACTTATCGGTGGGAACATTATATGCGTCTATAACGTTATATATCCTAACCTGAGGCAACCTAACACCGCGAATGTAACATTTTACAACATTCCTGGCTTGTCGGGACCTACTTCGCGGTGGGAACATTATATGCGTCTATAACATTATATATCCTAACCTAAGGCTACCTAACACCTCCTATGTAGCATTTGACAACATTCCAAGCGTGTCGGACCCTACCTCTCGGTGGGAACATTATATGCGTCTATAACGTTATATATTCTAACCTAAGGCAACCTAACACCTCGAATGTAACATTTGACAACATTCCAAGCCTGTCGGACCATACTTCTCGGTGGGAACATTATATGCGTCTATAACGTTGTATATCCTAACCTAAGGCAACACAACAAATTCGGATGTAATATTTGACAACATTCCAGGCGTGTCGAACCCTACTTCTCGGTGGGAACATTATAGGCGTCTATAACGTTATATATCCTAACCTAAGGCAACCTAAGTCCTCGGATGTAACATTTGACAACATTCCAAGCGTGTCGGGCCCTACTTCTCGGTGGGAACATTATATGCGTCTATAACGTTATATATCCTAACCTGAGGCAACCTAACAACTCGGATGTAATATTTGACAACATTCCAAGCCGTGTCGGACCCTACTTCTCGGTGGGAACATTATATGCGTCTATAACGCTATATATCCCAACGTAAAGCAACCTAACTCCTCGGATGTAATATTGAACAACATTCCAAGCGTGTCGGACGCTACTTCTCGGTGGGAACATTATATGCGTCTATAACGTTATATATCCTAACCTAAGGCAACCTAACACCTCGGATGTAACATTTGACAACATTCCAATGCTGTCGGACCATACTTCCCGGTGGGAACATTATATGCGTCTATAACGTTGTATATCCTAACCTAAGGCAACACAACAACTCTGATGTAATATTTGACAACATTCCAGGCGTGTCGCACCCTACTTCTCGGTGGGACCATTGTACGCGTCTATAACGTTATATATCCTAACCTAAGGCAACCTAACTCCTCGGATGTAATATTGGACAACATTCCAAGCGTGTCGGACCCTACTTCTCGGTGGGAACATTATATGCGTCTATAACGTTATATATCCTAACCTAAGGCAACCTAACACCTCGGATGTAACATTTGACAACATTCCAACCGTGTCGGACCCTACCTCTCGGTGGGAACATTATATGCGTCTATAACGTTAAATATCCCTACCTGAGGCAACCTAACATCGCGAATGTAACATTTTACAACATTCCACGCGTGTCGGGCCCTACTTCTCGGTGGGAACATTCTATGCGTCTATAACGTTATATATCCTAACCTGAGGCAACCTAACATCGCGAATGTAACATTTTACAACATTCCTGGATTGTCTGAGCCTACTTCTCGGTGGGACCATGTATACGTCTATAACGTTACATATCCCAACCTAAGTTAACCTATCACCTAGGACGTAATATTTAACAACATTCCTGGCGTGTCGGAACCTACTTCTCGGTGGGAACATTATATGCGTTTATAACGTTGTATATCCTAGCCTAAGGCAACGCAACAACTCGGGTGTAATATTTTACAACATTTCTGGCTTGTCGTCCACTACTTCTCGGTGGGAATGTTAGATACGTCTATAACGTTATATATCCTGACCTAAAGGCAACCCAACAACTCGGATGTAATATTTGACAACATTGCAGGCGTGTCGCACCCTACTTCTCGGTGGGAACATTATACGCGTCTATAACGTTATATATCCTAACCTAAGGCAACCTAACATGTCGGATGTGATATTTGACAACATTCCAGGCGTGTCGGACCTACTTCTGGGTGGGAATATTACATGCGTCTGTGACGTCATATGTCCTAACCTAAGGCAACCTAACATCTCGGATGTGATATTTGACAACATTCCAGGAGTGTCGGACCTACTTCCCGGTGGGAACATTATATGCGTCTATAACGCTGTATATTCTAGAATAAGGCAACCTAACAACTCGGATGTAATATTTGACAACATTCCAGGCGTGTCGGACCTACTTCTCGGTGGGAACATTATATGCGTCTGTAACGTTATATGTCCTAACTTAAGGCTACCTAACACCTCCTATGTTGCATTTGACAACATTCCAAGCGTGTCGGGCCCTACTTCTCGGTGGGAACATTATATGCGTCTATAACGTTATATATCCTAACCTGAGGCAACCTAACAACTCGGGTGTAATATTTGACAACATTCCAAGCCGTGTCGGACCCTACTTCTCGGTGGGAACATTATATGCGTCTGTAACGTTATATATCCTTAACCAAGGCAACCTAGCACATCGAATGTAACACTTGACAACATTCCAGGCGTGCCGGACCCTACTTATCGGTGGGAACATTATATGCGTCTATAACGTTATATATCCTAACCTAAGGCAGCCTAACATCTCGGATGTGATATTTGACAACATTCCAGGAGTGTCGGACCTACTTCCCGGTGGGAACATTATATGCGTCTATAACGCTGTATATTCTCGAATAAGGCAACCTAACAACTCGGATGTAATATTTGACAACATTGCAGGCGTGTCGGGCCCTACTTCTCGGTGGGAACATTATATGCGTCTATAACGTTATATATCCTAACCTGAGGCAACCTAACATCGCGAATGTATCATTTTACAACATTCCTGGATTGTCGGAGCCTACTTCTCGGTGGGACCATGTATACGTCTATAACGTTACATATCCCAACCTAAGTTAACCTATCATCTAGGACGTAATATTTAACAACATTCCTGGCGTGTCGGACCCTACTTCTCGGTGGGAACATTATATGCGCCTATAACGTTGTCTATCCTAACCTAAGGCAACCCAACAAATCGGATGTAATATTTTACAACATTCCTGGCGCGCCGTCCCCTACTTCTCGGTGGGAATGTTATATACGTCTATAACGTTGGATAGCCTAACCTAAGGCAACCCAAAAGCTCGGATGTAATATTTGACAACATTCCATGCGTGTCGGACCTACTTCTCGGTGGGAACATTATATGCGTCTATAACGTTATATATCCTAACCTAAGGCAACCTAACATCTCGGATGTAACATTTGACAACATTCCAGGTATGTCGGTCCCTACTTCTCGGTGGGAGCATTATATGCGTCTATAACGTTGTATTTCCTAACCTAAGGCAACCTAGCACCTCGAATGTAACATTTGACAACATTCCAGGCGTGCCGGACCCTTCTTATCGGTGGGAACATTATAGGCGTCTATAACGTTATATGTCCTAACCTAAGGCAACCTAGCACCTCGACTGTAACATTTGACAACATTCCAAGCCTGTCGGAACCTACTTCTCGGTGGGAACATTATATGCGCCTATAACGATGTATATCCTAACCAAAGGCAACCCAACAAATCGGATGTAATATTTTACAACATTCCTGGCGCGTCGTCCCCTACTTCTCGGTGGGAATGTTATATACGTCTATAACGTTGTATACCCTAACCTAAGGCAACCCAACAACTCGGATGTAATATTTGACAACATTCCAAGCGTGTCGTCCCCTACTCCTCGGTGGGAATGTTATATACGTCTATAACGTTATATATCCTAAAATAAGGCAACCTAACACCTCGAATGTAACATTTGACAACATTCCAAGCCAGTCGGAACCTACTTCTCGGTGGGAACATTATATGCGTCTACAACGTTGTATATCCTAACCTAAGGCAAAAGAAGAAATTCGGATGTAATATTTGACAACATTCCAGGCGTGTCGGACCTACTTCTCGGTGGGAACATTATATGCGTCTATAACGTTATATATCCTAGCCTAAGGCAACCTAGCACCTCGAATGTAACATTTGACAACATTCCAAGCCTGTCGGAACCTACTTCTCGGTGGGAACATTATATGCGTCTATAACGTTGTATATCCTAACCTAAGGCAACACAACAAACTCGGATGTAATATTTGACAACATTCCAGGCGTGTCGAACCCTACTTCTCGGTGGGAACATTATACGCGTCTATAACGCTATATATCCTAACCTAAGGCAACCTAAGTCCTCGGATGTAACATTTGACAACATTCCAAGCGTGTCGGACCCTACCTCTCGGTGGGACCATTATATGCGTCTATAACGTTATATATCCTAACCTAAGGCAACCTAACATCTCGGATGTAACATTTGACAACATTTCAGGTATGTCGGTCCCTACTTCTCGGTGGGAGCATTATATGCGTCTATAACGTTGTATTTCCTAACCTAAGGCAACCAAACAACTCGGATGTAATATTTGAAAACATTCCAAGCCTGTCGGTACCTACTTCTCAGTGGGAAAAGTATATACGTCTATAACATTATATATCCTAACCTAAGGCAACCTAACGCCTCGGATGTAACATTTGACAACATCCCAAACCTGTGGGACCCTACTTATCGGTGGGAACATTATATGCGTCTATAACGTTATATATCCTAACCTGAGGCAACCTAACACCGCGAATGTAACATTTTACAACATTCCTGGCTTGTCGGGACCTACTTCGCGGTGGGAACATTATATGCGTCTATAACATTATATATCCTAACCTAAGGCAACCTAGCACCTCGAATGTAACATTTGACAACATTCCAGGCGTGCCGGACCCTACTTATCGGTGGGAAAATTGTATGTGTCTATAACGTTATATATCCTGACCTAAGGCAAACTAACACCTCGGATGTAATATTTGACAACATTCCAGGCGTGTCGCACCCTACTTCTCGGTGGGAACATTATACGCGTCTATAACGTTATATGTCCTAACTTAAGGCTACCTAACACCTCTTATGTAGCATTTGACAACATTCCAAGCGTGTCGGACCCTACCTCTCGGTGGGAACATTATATGCGTCTATAACGTTATATATTCTAACCTAAGGCAACCTAACACCTCGAATGTAACATTTGACAACATTCCAAGCCTGTCGGACCATACTTCTCGGTGGGAACATTATATGCGTCTATAACGTTGTATATCCTAACCTAAGGCAACACAACAAATTCGGATGTAATATTTGACAACATTCCAGGCGTGTCGAACCCTACTTCTCGGTGGGAACATTATAGGCGTCTATAACGTTATATATCCTAACCTAAGGCAACCTAAGTCCTCGGATGTAACATTTGACAACGTTCCAAGCGTGTCGGACCCTACCTCTCGGTGGGAACATTATACGCGTCTATAACGTTATATATCCTAACCTAAGGCAACCTAACACCTCGGACGTAACATTTGACAACATTCCAAGCGTGTCGGGCCTACTTCTCGGTGGGAACATTATATGCGTCTGTAACGTTATATGTCCTAACTTAAGGCTACCTAACACCTCCTATGTAGCATTTGACAACATTCCAAGCGTGTCGGGCCCTACCTCTCGGTGGGAACATTATATGCGTCTATAACGTTATATATCCTAACCTAAGGCAACCTAACACCTCGGATGTAACATTTGACAACATTCCAAGCCTGTCGGAACCTACTTCTCGGTGGGAACATTATATGCGTCTATAACGTTGTATATCCTAACCTAAGGCAACACAACAAATTCGGATGTAATATTTGACAACATTCCAGGCGTGTCGAACCCTACTTCTCGGTGGGAACATTATAGGCGTCTATAACGTCATATGTCTTAACCTAAGGCAACCTAAGTCCTCGGATGTAACATTTGACAACATTCCAAGCGTGTCGGACCCTACCTCTCGGTGGGAACATTATATGCGTCTATAACGTTATATATCCTAACCTAATGCAACCTAACACCTCGAATGTAACATTTGACAACATTCCAAGCCTGTCGGAACCTACTTCTCGGTGGGAACATTATATGCGTCTATAACGTTGTATATCCTAACCTAAGGCAAAACAACAAACTCGGATGTAATATTTGACAACATTCCAGGCGTGTCGAAGCCTACTTCTCGGTGGGAACATTATACGCGTCTATAACGTTATATATCCTAACCTAAGGCAACCTAAGTCCCCGGATGTAACATTTGACAACGTTCCAAGCGTGTCGGACCCTACCTCTCGGTGCGAACATTATACGCGTCTATAACGTTATATATCCTAACCTAAGGCAACCTAACACCTCGGATGTAACATTTGACAACATTCCAAGCGTGTCGGACCTTACCTCTCGGTGGGAACATTATATGCGTCTATAACGTTATATATCCTAACCTAAGGCAACCTAACACCTCGGATGTAACATTTGACAACATTCCAAGCCTGTCGGAACCTACTTCTCGATGGGAACATTATATGCGTCTATAACGTTGTATATCCTAACCTAAGGCAACACAACAAATTCGGATGTAACATTTGACAACATTTCAGGTATGTCGGTCCCTACTTCTCGGTGGGAGCATTATATGCGTCTATAACGTTGTATTTCCTAACCTAAAGCAACCAAACAACTCGGATGTAATATTTAAAAACATTCCAAGCCTGTCGGTACCTACTTCTCAGTGGGAAAAGTATATACGTCTATAACATTATATATCCTAACCTAAGGCAACCTAACACCTCGGATGTAACATTTGACAACACCCCAAACCTGTGGGACCCTACTTATCGGTAGGAACATTATATGCGTCTATAACGTTATATATCCTAACCTGAGGCAACCTAACACCGCGAATGTAACATTTTACAACATTCCTGGCTTGTCGGGACCTACTTCGCGGTGGGAACATTATATGCGTCTATAACATTATATATCCTAACCTAAGGCAACCTAGCACCTCGAATGTAACATTTGACAACATTCCAGGCGTGCCGGACCCTACTTATCGGTGGGAAAATTGTATGTGTCTATAACGTTATATATCCTGACCTAAGGCAAACTAACACCTCGGATGTAATATTTGACAACATTCCAGGCGTGTCGCACCCTACTTCTCGGTGGGAACATTATACGCGTCTGTAACGTTATATATCCTAACCTGAGGCAACCTAAGTCCTCGGATGTAACATTTGACAACATTCCAAGCCTGTCGGACCATACTTATCGGTGGGAACATTATATGCGTCTATAACGTTGTATATCCTAACCTAAGGCAACACAACAACTCTGATGTAATATTTGACAACATTCCAGGCGTGTCGCACCCTACTTCTCGGTGGGAACATTATACGCGTCTATAACGTTATATATCCTAACCTAAGGCAACCTAAGTACTCGGATGTAACATTTGCCAACATTCCAAGCGGGTCGGACCTTACCTCTCGGTGGGTACATTATATGCGTCTATAACGTTATATATCCTAACCTAAGGCAACCTAACACCTCGAATGTAACATTTGACAACATTCCAAGCCTGTCGGAACCTACTTCTCGGTGGGAACATTATACGCGTCTATAACGTTATATATCCTAACCTAAGGCAAACTAAGTCCTCGGATGTAACATTTGACAACATTCCAAGCGTGTCGGACCTTACCTCTCGGTGGGAACATTATATGCGTCTATAACGTTATATATCCTAACCTAAGGCAACCTAACACCTCGGATGTAACATTTGACAACATTCCAAGCCTGTCGGAACCTACTTCTCGGTGGGAACATTATATGCGTCTATAACATTGTATACCCTAACCTAAGGCAACACAAAATATTCGGATGTAATATTTGACAACATTCCAGGCGTGTCGAAGCCTACTTCTCGGTGGGAACATTATACGCGTCTATAACGTTATATATCCTAACCTAAGGCAACCTAAGTCCTCGGATGTAACATTTGACAACGTTCCAAGCGTGTCGGACCCTACCTCTCGGTGGGAACATTATACGCGTCTATAACGTTATATATCCTAACCTAAGGCAACATAACACCTCGGATGTAACATTTGACAACATTCCAAGCGTGTCGGACCTTACCTCTCGGTGGGAACATTATATGCGTCTATAACGTTATATATCCTAACCTGAGGCAACCTAACAACTCGGGTGTAATATTTGACAACATTCCAAGCCGTGTCGGACCCTACTTCTCGGTGGGAACATTATATGCGCCTATAACGTTATATATCCTTAACCAAGGCAACCCAGCACATCGAATGTAACATTTGACAACATTCCAAGCGTGTCGGGCCCTACCTCTCGGTGGGAACATTATACGCGTCTATAACGTTATATATCCTAACCTAAGGCAACCTAACATGTCGGATGTGATATTTGACAACATTCCAGGCGTGTCGAACCCTACTTCTCGGTGGGAACATTATACGCGTCTATAACGCTATATATCCTAACCTAAGGCAACCTAAGTCCTCGGATGTAACATTTGACAACATTCCAAGCGTGTCGGACCCTACCTCTCGGTGGGAACATTATATGCGTCTATAACGTTATATATCCTAACCTAAGGCAACCTAACATCTCGGATGTAACATTTGACAACATTTCAGGTATGTCGGTCCCTACTTCTCGGTGGGAGCATTATATGCGTCTATAACGTTGTATTTCCTAACCTAAGGCAACCAAACAACTCGGATGTAATATTTGAAAACATTCCAAGCCTGTCGGTACCTACTTCTCAGTGGGAAAAGTATATACGTCTATAACATTATATATCCTAACCTAAGGCAACCTAACACCTCGGATGTAACATTTGACAACATCCCAAACCTGTGGGACCCTACTTATCGGTGGGAACATTATATGCGTCTATAACGTTATATATCCTAACCTGAGGCAACCTAACAACTCGGATGTAATATTTGACAACATTCCAAGCCGTGTCGGACCCTACTTCTCGGTGGGAACATTATATGCGTCTATAACGCTATATATCCCAACGTAAAGCAACCTAACTCCTCGGATGTAATATTGAACAACATTCCAAGCGTGTCGGACGCTACTTCTCGGTGGGAACATTATATGCGTCTATAACGTTATATATCCTAACCTAAGGCAACCTAACACCTCGGATGTAACATTTGACAACATTCCAATGCTGTCGGACCATACTTCCCGGTGGGAACATTATATGCGTCTATAACGTTGTATATCCTAACCTAAGGCAACACAACAACTCTGATGTAATATTTGACAACATTCCAGGCGTGTCGCACCCTACTTCTCGGTGGGACCATTGTACGCGTCTATAACGTTATATATCCTAACCTAAGGCAACCTAACTCCTCGGATGTAATATTGGACAACATTCCAAGCGTGTCGGACCCTACTTCTCGGTGGGAACATTATATGCGTCTATAACGTTATATATCCTAACCTAAGGCAACCTAACACCTCGGATGTAACATTTGACAACATTCCAACCGTGTCGGACCCTACCTCTCGGTGGGAACATTATATGCGTCTATAACGTTAAATATCCCTACCTGAGGCAACCTAACATCGCGAATGTAACATTTTACAACATTCCACGCGTGTCGGGCCCTACTTCTCGGTGGGAACATTCTATGCGTCTATAACGTTATATATCCTAACCTGAGGCAACCTAACATCGCGAATGTAACATTTTACAACATTCCTGGATTGTCTGAGCCTACTTCTCGGTGGGACCATGTATACGTCTATAACGTTACATATCCCAACCTAAGTTAACCTATCACCTAGGACGTAATATTTAACAACATTCCTGGCGTGTCGGAACCTACTTCTCGGTGGGAACATTATATGCGTTTATAACGTTGTATATCCTAGCCTAAGGCAACGCAACAACTCGGGTGTAATATTTTACAACATTTCTGGCTTGTCGTCCACTACTTCTCGGTGGGAATGTTAGATACGTCTATAACGTTATATATCCTGACCTAAAGGCAACCCAACAACTCGGATGTAATATTTGACAACATTGCAGGCGTGTCGCACCCTACTTCTCGGTGGGAACATTATACGCGTCTATAACGTTATATATCCTAACCTAAGGCAACCTAACATGTCGGATGTGATATTTGACAACATTCCAGGCGTGTCGGACCTACTTCTGGGTGGGAATATTACATGCGTCTGTGACGTCATATGTCCTAACCTAAGGCAACCTAACATCTCGGATGTGATATTTGACAACATTCCAGGAGTGTCGGACCTACTTCCCGGTGGGAACATTATATGCGTCTATAACGCTGTATATTCTAGAATAAGGCAACCTAACAACTCGGATGTAATATTTGACAACATTCCAGGCGTGTCGGACCTACTTCTCGGTGGGAACATTATATGCGTCTGTAACGTTATATGTCCTAACTTAAGGCTACCTAACACCTCCTATGTTGCATTTGACAACATTCCAAGCGTGTCGGGCCCTACTTCTCGGTGGGAACATTATATGCGTCTATAACGTTATATATCCTAACCTGAGGCAACCTAACAACTCGGGTGTAATATTTGACAACATTCCAAGCCGTGTCGGACCCTACTTCTCGGTGGGAACATTATATGCGTCTGTAACGTTATATATCCTTAACCAAGGCAACCTAGCACATCGAATGTAACACTTGACAACATTCCAGGCGTGCCGGACCCTACTTATCGGTGGGAACATTATATGCGTCTATAACGTTATATATCCTAACCTAAGGCAGCCTAACATCTCGGATGTGATATTTGACAACATTCCAGGAGTGTCGGACCTACTTCCCGGTGGGAACATTATATGCGTCTATAACGCTGTATATTCTCGAATAAGGCAACCTAACAACTCGGATGTAATATTTGACAACATTGCAGGCGTGTCGGGCCCTACTTCTCGGTGGGAACATTATATGCGTCTATAACGTTATATATCCTAACCTGAGGCAACCTAACATCGCGAATGTATCATTTTACAACATTCCTGGATTGTCGGAGCCTACTTCTCGGTGGGACCATGTATACGTCTATAACGTTACATATCCCAACCTAAGTTAACCTATCATCTAGGACGTAATATTTAACAACATTCCTGGCGTGTCGGACCCTACTTCTCGGTGGGAACATTATATGCGCCTATAACGTTGTCTATCCTAACCTAAGGCAACCCAACAAATCGGATGTAATATTTTACAACATTCCTGGCGCGCCGTCCCCTACTTCTCGGTGGGAATGTTATATACGTCTATAACGTTGTATAGCCTAACCTAAGGCAACCCAAAAGCTCGGATGTAATATTTGACAACATTCCATGCGTGTCGGACCTACTTCTCGGTGGGAACATTATATGCGTCTATAACGTTATATATCCTAACCTAAGGCAACCTAACATCTCGGATGTAACATTTGACAACATTCCAGGTATGTCGGTCCCTACTTCTCGGTGGGAGCATTATATGCGTCTATAACGTTGTATTTCCTAACCTAAGGCAACCTAGCACCTCGAATGTAACATTTGACAACATTCCAGGCGTGCCGGACCCTTCTTATCGGTGGGAACATTATAGGCGTCTATAACGTTATATGTCCTAACCTAAGGCAACCTAGCACCTCGACTGTAACATTTGACAACATTCCAAGCCTGTCGGAACCTACTTCTCGGTGGGAACATTATATGCGCCTATAACGATGTATATCCTAACCAAAGGCAACCCAACAAATCGGATGTAATATTTTACAACATTCCTGGCGCGTCGTCCCCTACTTCTCGGTGGGAATGTTATATACGTCTATAACGTTGTATACCCTAACCTAAGGCAACCCAACAACTCGGATGTAATATTTGACAACATTCCAAGCGTGTCGTCCCCTACTCCTCGGTGGGAATGTTATATACGTCTATAACGTTATATATCCTAAAATAAGGCAACCTAACACCTCGAATGTAACATTTGACAACATTCCAAGCCAGTCGGAACCTACTTCTCGGTGGGAACATTATATGCGTCTACAACGTTGTATATCCTAACCTAAGGCAAAAGAAGAAATTCGGATGTAATATTTGACAACATTCCAGGCGTGTCGGACCTACTTCTCGGTGGGAACATTATATGCGTCTATAACGTTATATATCCTAGCCTAAGGCAACCTAGCACCTCGAATGTAACATTTGACAACATTCCAAGCCTGTCGGAACCTACTTCTCGGTGGGAACATTATATGCGTCTATAACGTTGTATATCCTAACCTAAGGCAACACAACAAACTCGGATGTAATATTTGACAACATTCCAGGCGTGTCGAACCCTACTTCTCGGTGGGAACATTATACGCGTCTATAACGCTATATATCCTAACCTAAGGCAACCTAAGTCCTCGGATGTAACATTTGACAACATTCCAAGCGTGTCGGACCCTACCTCTCGGTGGGACCATTATATGCGTCTATAACGTTATATATCCTAACCTAAGGCAACCTAACATCTCGGATGTAACATTTGACAACATTTCAGGTATGTCGGTCCCTACTTCTCGGTGGGAGCATTATATGCGTCTATAACGTTGTATTTCCTAACCTAAGGCAACCAAACAACTCGGATGTAATATTTGAAAACATTCCAAGCCTGTCGGTACCTACTTCTCAGTGGGAAAAGTATATACGTCTATAACATTATATATCCTAACCTAAGGCAACCTAACGCCTCGGATGTAACATTTGACAACATCCCAAACCTGTGGGACCCTACTTATCGGTGGGAACATTATATGCGTCTATAACGTTATATATCCTAACCTGAGGCAACCTAACACCGCGAATGTAACATTTTACAACATTCCTGGCTTGTCGGGACCTACTTCGCGGTGGGAACATTATATGCGTCTATAACATTATATATCCTAACCTAAGGCAACCTAGCACCTCGAATGTAACATTTGACAACATTCCAGGCGTGCCGGACCCTACTTATCGGTGGGAAAATTGTATGTGTCTATAACGTTATATATCCTGACCTAAGGCAAACTAACACCTCGGATGTAATATTTGACAACATTCCAGGCGTGTCGCACCCTACTTCTCGGTGGGAACATTATACGCGTCTATAACGTTATATGTCCTAACTTAAGGCTACCTAACACCTCTTATGTAGCATTTGACAACATTCCAAGCGTGTCGGACCCTACCTCTCGGTGGGAACATTATATGCGTCTATAACGTTATATATTCTAACCTAAGGCAACCTAACACCTCGAATGTAACATTTGACAACATTCCAAGCCTGTCGGACCATACTTCTCGGTGGGAACATTATATGCGTCTATAACGTTGTATATCCTAACCTAAGGCAACACAACAAATTCGGATGTAATATTTGACAACATTCCAGGCGTGTCGAACCCTACTTCTCGGTGGGAACATTATAGGCGTCTATAACGTTATATATCCTAACCTAAGGCAACCTAAGTCCTCGGATGTAACATTTGACAACGTTCCAAGCGTGTCGGACCCTACCTCTCGGTGGGAACATTATACGCGTCTATAACGTTATATATCCTAACCTAAGGCAACCTAACACCTCGGATGTAACATTTGACAACATTCCAAGCGTGTCGGGCCTACTTCTCGGTGGGAACATTATATGCGTCTGTAACGTTATATGTCCTAACTTAAGGCTACCTAACACCTCCTATGTAGCATTTGACAACATTCCAAGCGTGTCGGGCCCTACCTCTCGGTGGGAACATTATATGCGTCTATAACGTTATATATCCTAACCTAAGGCAACCTAACACCTCGGATGTAACATTTGACAACATTCCAAGCCTGTCGGAACCTACTTCTCGGTGGGAACATTATATGCGTCTATAACGTTGTATATCCTAACCTAAGGCAACACAACAAATTCGGATGTAATATTTGACAACATTCCAGGCGTGTCGAACCCTACTTCTCGGTGGGAACATTATAGGCGTCTATAACGTCATATGTCTTAACCTAAGGCAACCTAAGTCCTCGGATGTAACATTTGACAACATTCCAAGCGTGTCGGACCCTACCTCTCGGTGGGAACATTATATGCGTCTATAACGTTATATATCCTAACCTAATGCAACCTAACACCTCGAATGTAACATTTGACAACATTCCAAGCCTGTCGGAACCTACTTCTCGGTGGGAACATTATATGCGTCTATAACGTTGTATATCCTAACCTAAGGCAAAACAACAAACTCGGATGTAATATTTGACAACATTCCAGGCGTGTCGAAGCCTACTTCTCGGTGGGAACATTATACGCGTCTATAACGTTATATATCCTAACCTAAGGCAACCTAAGTCCCCGGATGTAACATTTGACAACGTTCCAAGCGTGTCGGACCCTACCTCTCGGTGCGAACATTATACGCGTCTATAACGTTATATATCCTAACCTAAGGCAACCTAACACCTCGGATGTAACATTTGACAACATTCCAAGCGTGTCGGACCTTACCTCTCGGTAGGAACATTATATGCGTCTATAACGTTATATATCCTAACCTGAGGCAACCTAACACCGCGAATGTAACATTTTACAACATTCCTGGCTTGTCGGGACCTACTTCGCGGTGGGAACATTATATGCGTCTATAACATTATATATCCTAACCTAAGGCAACCTAGCACCTCGAATGTAACATTTGACAACATTCCAGGCGTGCCGGACCCTACTTATCGGTGGGAAAATTGTATGTGTCTATAACGTTATATATCCTGACCTAAGGCAAACTAACACCTCGGATGTAATATTTGACAACATTCCAGGCGTGTCGCACCCTACTTCTCGGTGGGAACATTATACGCGTCTGTAACGTTATATATCCTAACCTGAGGCAACCTAAGTCCTCGGATGTAACATTTGACAACATTCCAAGCCTGTCGGACCATACTTATCGGTGGGAACATTATATGCGTCTATAACGTTGTATATCCTAACCTAAGGCAACACAACAACTCTGATGTAATATTTGACAACATTCCAGGCGTGTCGCACCCTACTTCTCGGTGGGAACATTATACGCGTCTATAACGTTATATATCCTAACCTAAGGCAACCTAAGTACTCGGATGTAACATTTGCCAACATTCCAAGCGGGTCGGACCTTACCTCTCGGTGGGTACATTATATGCGTCTATAACGTTATATATCCTAACCTAAGGCAACCTAACACCTCGAATGTAACATTTGACAACATTCCAAGCCTGTCGGAACCTACTTCTCGGTGGGAACATTATACGCGTCTATAACGTTATATATCCTAACCTAAGGCAAACTAAGTCCTCGGATGTAACATTTGACAACATTCCAAGCGTGTCGGACCTTACCTCTCGGTGGGAACATTATATGCGTCTATAACGTTATATATCCTAACCTAAGGCAACCTAACACCTCGGATGTAACATTTGACAACATTCCAAGCCTGTCGGAACCTACTTCTCGGTGGGAACATTATATGCGTCTATAACATTGTATACCCTAACCTAAGGCAACACAAAATATTCGGATGTAATATTTGACAACATTCCAGGCGTGTCGAAGCCTACTTCTCGGTGGGAACATTATACGCGTCTATAACGTTATATATCCTAACCTAAGGCAACCTAAGTCCTCGGATGTAACATTTGACAACGTTCCAAGCGTGTCGGACCCTACCTCTCGGTGGGAACATTATACGCGTCTATAACGTTATATATCCTAACCTAAGGCAACATAACACCTCGGATGTAACATTTGACAACATTCCAAGCGTGTCGGACCTTACCTCTCGGTGGGAACATTATATGCGTCTATAACGTTATATATCCTAACCTGAGGCAACCTAACAACTCGGGTGTAATATTTGACAACATTCCAAGCCGTGTCGGACCCTACTTCTCGGTGGGAACATTATATGCGCCTATAACGTTATATATCCTTAACCAAGGCAACCCAGCACATCGAATGTAACATTTGACAACATTCCAAGCGTGTCGGGCCCTACCTCTCGGTGGGAACATTATACGCGTCTATAACGTTATATATCCTAACCTAAGGCAACCTAACATGTCGGATGTGATATTTGACAACATTCCAGGCGTGTCGAACCCTACTTCTCGGTGGGAACATTATACGCGTCTATAACGCTATATATCCTAACCTAAGGCAACCTAAGTCCTCGGATGTAACATTTGACAACATTCCAAGCGTGTCGGACCCTACCTCTCGGTGGGAACATTATATGCGTCTATAACGTTATATATCCTAACCTAAGGCAACCTAACATCTCGGATGTAACATTTGACAACATTTCAGGTATGTCGGTCCCTACTTCTCGGTGGGAGCATTATATGCGTCTATAACGTTGTATTTCCTAACCTAAGGCAACCAAACAACTCGGATGTAATATTTGAAAACATTCCAAGCCTGTCGGTACCTACTTCTCAGTGGGAAAAGTATATACGTCTATAACATTATATATCCTAACCTAAGGCAACCTAACACCTCGGATGTAACATTTGACAACATCCCAAACCTGTGGGACCCTACTTATCGGTGGGAACATTATATGCGTCTATAACGTTATATATCCTAACCTGAGGCAACCTAACACCGCGAATGTAACATTTTACAACATTCCTGGCTTGTCGGGACCTACTTCGCGGTGGGAACATTATATGCGTCTATAACATTATATATCCTAACCTAAGGCAACCTAGCACCTCGAATGTAACATTTGACAACATTCCAGGCGTGCCGGACCCTACTTATCGGTGGGAAAATTGTATGTGTCTATAACGTTATATATCCTGACCTAAGGCAAACTAACACCTCGGATGTAATATTTGACAACATTCCAGGCGTGTCGCACCCTACTTCTCGGTGGGAACATTATACGCGTCTATAACGTTATATGTCCTAACTTAAGGCTACCTAACACCTCTTATGTAGCATTTGACAACATTCCAAGCGTGTCGGACCCTACCTCTCGGTGGGAACATTATATGCGTCTATAACGTTATATATTCTAACCTAAGGCAACCTAACACCTCGAATGTAACATTTGACAACATTCCAAGCCTGTCGGATCATACTTCTCGGTGGGAACATTATATGCGTCTATAACGTTGTATATCCTAACCTAAGGCAACACAACAAATTCGGATGTAATATTTGACAACATTCCAGGCGTGTCGAACCCTACTTCTCGGTGGGAACATTATAGGCGTCTATAACGTTATATATCATAACCTAAGGCAACCTAAGTCCTCGGATGTAACATTTGACAACGTTCCAAGCGTGTCGGACCCTACCTCTTGGTGGGAACATTATACGCGTCTATAACGTTATATATCCTAACCTAAGGCAACCTAACACCTCGGATGTAACATTTGACAACATTCCAAGCGTGTCGGGCCTACTTCTCGGTGGGAACATTATATGCGTCTGTAACGTTATATGTCCTAACTTAAGGCTACCTAACACCTCCTATGTAGCATTTGACAACATTCCAAGCGTGTCGGGCCCTACTTCTCGGTGGGAACATTATATGCGTCTATAACGTTGTATAGCCTAACCTAAGGCAACCCAAAAGCTCGGATGTAATATTTGACAACATTCCATGCGTGTCGGACCTACTTCTCGGTGGGAACATTATATGCGTCTATAACGTTATATGTCCTAGCCTAAGGCAACCTACCACCTCGAATGTAACATTTGACAACATTCCAAGCCTGTCGGAACCTACTTCTCGGTGGGAACATTATATGCGTCTATAACGTTGTATATCCTAACCTAAGGCAACACAACAAACTCGGATGTAATATTTGACAACATTCCAGGCGTGTCGAACCCTACTTCTCGGTGGGAACATTATACGCGTCTATAACGCTATATATCCTAACCTAAGGCAACCTAAGTCCTCGGATGTAACATTTGACAACATTCCAAGCGTGTCGGACCCTACCTCTCGGTGGGAACATTATATGCGTCTATAACGTTATATATCCTAACCTAAGGCAACCTAACATCTCGGATGTAACATTTGACAACATTTCAGGTATGTCGGTCCCTACGTCTCGGTGGGAGCATTATATGCGTCTATAACGTTGTATTTCCTAACCTAAGGCAACCAAACAACTCGGATGTAATATTTGAAAACATTCCAAGCCTGTCGGTACCTACTTCTCAGTGGGAAAAGTATATACGTCTATAACATTATATATCCTAACCTAAGGCAACCTAACACCTCGGATGTAACATTTGACAACATCCCAAACCTGTGGGACCCTACTTATCGGTGGGAACATTATATGCGTCTATAACGTTATATATCCTAACCTGAGGCAACCTAACACCGCGAATGTAACATTTTACAACATTCCTGGCTTGTCGGGACCTACTTCGCGGTGTGAACATTATATGCGTCTATAACATTATATATCCTAACCTAAGGCAACCTAGCACCTCGAATGTAACATTTGACAACATTCCAGGCGTGCCGGACCCTACTTATCGGTGGGAAAATTGTATGTGTCTATAACGTTATATATCCTGACCTAAGGCAAACTAACACCTCGGATGTAATATTTGACAACATTCCAGGCGTGTCGCACCCTACTTCTCGGTGGGAACATTATACGCGTCTATAACGTTATATATCCTAACCTAAGGCAACCTGAGTCCTCGGATGTAACACTTGACAACATTCCAAGCGTGTCGGACCCTACCTCTCGGTGGGAACATTATATGCGTCTATAACGTTATATATTCTAACCTAAGGCAACCTAACACCTCGAATGTAACATTTGACAACATTCCAAGCCTGTCGGACCATACTTCTCGGTGGGAACATTATATGCGTCTATAACGTTGTATATCCTAACCTAAGGCAACACAACAAATTCGGATGTAACATTTGACAACATTCCAAGCGTGTCGGACCTTACCTCTCGGTGGGAACATTATATGCGTCTATAACGTTATATATCCTAACCTAAGGCAACCTAACACCTCGGATGTAACATTTGACAACATTCCAAGCCTGTCGGAACCTACTTCTCGGTGGGAACATTATATGCGTCTATAACGTTGTATATCCTAACCTAAGGCAACACAACAAATTCGGATGTAATATTTGACAACATTCCAGGCGTGTCGAACCCTACTTCTCGGTGGGAACATTATAGGCGTCTATAACGTCATATGTCTTAACCTAAGGCAACCTAAGTCCTCGGATGTAACATTTGACAACATTCCAAGCGTGTCGGACCCTACCTCTCGGTGGGAACATTATATGCGTCTATGACGTTATATATCCTAACCTAAGGCAACCTAACACCTCGAATGTAACATTTGACAACATTCCAAGCCTGTCGGAACCTACTTCTCGGTGGGAACATTATATGCGTCTATAACGTTGTATATCCTAACCTAAGGCAAAACAACAAACTCGGATGTAATATTTGACAACATTCCAGGCGTGTCGAAGCCTACTTCTCGGTGGGAACATTATACGCGTCTATAACGTTATATATCCTAACCTAAGGCAACCTAAGTCCCCGGATGTAACATTTGACAACGTTCCAAGCGTGTCGGACCCTACCTCTCGGTGCGAACATTATACGCGTCTATAACGTTATATATCCCAACCTAAGGCAACCTAACACCTCGGATGTAACATTTGACAACATTCCAAGCGTGTCGGACCTTACCTCTCGGTGGGAACATTATATGCGTCTATAACGTTATATATCCTAACCTAAGGCAACCTAACACCTCGGATGTAACATTTGACAACATTCCAAGCCTGTCGGAACCTACTTCTCGATGGGAACATTATATGCGTCTATAACGTTGTATATCCTAACCTAAGGCAACCAAACAACTCGGATGTAATATTTGAAAACATTCCAAGCCTGTCGGTACCTACTTCTCAGTGGGAAAAGTATATACGTCTATAACATTATATATCCTAACCTAAGGCAACCTAACACCTCGGATGTAACATTTGACAACATCCCAAACCTGTGGGACCCTACTTATCGGTAGGAACATTATATGCGTCTATAACGTTATATATCCTAACCTGAGGCAACCTAACACCGCGAATGTAACATTTTACAACATTCCTGGCTTGTCGGGACCTACTTCGCGGTGGGAACATTATATGCGTCTATAACATTATATATCCTAACCTAAGGCAACCTAGCACCTCGAATGTAACATTTGACAACATTCCAGGCGTGCCGGACCCTACTTATCGGTGGGAACATTATATGCGTCTATAACGTTGTATATCCTAACCTAAGGCAACACAACAACTCTGATGTAATATTTGACAACATTCCAGGCGTGTCGCACCCTACTTCTCGGTGGGAACATTATACGCGTCTATAACGTTATATATCCTAACCTAAGGCAACCTAAGTACTCGGATGTAACATTTGACAACATTCCAAGCGTGTCGGACCTTACCTCTCGGTGGGTACATTATATGCGTCTATAACGTTATATATCCTAACCTAAGGCAACCTAACACCTCGAATGTAACATTTGACAACATTCCAAGCCTGTCGGAACCTACTTCTCGGTGGGAACATTATACGCGTCTATAACGTTATATATCCTAACCTAAGGCAAACTAAGTCCTCGGATGTAACATTTGACAACATTCCAAGCGTGTCGGACCTTACCTCTCGGTGGGAACATTATATGCGTCTATAACGTTATATATCCTAACCTAAGGCAACCTAACACCTCGGATGTAACATTTGACAACATTCCAAGCCTGTCGGAACCTACTTCTCGGTGGGAACATTATATGCGTCTATAACATTGTATACCCTAACCTAAGGCAACACAAAATATTCGGATGTAATATTTGACAACATTCCAGGCGTGTCGAAGCCTACTTCTCGGTGGGAACATTATACGCGTCTATAACGTTATATATCCTAACCTAAGGCAACCTAAGTCCTCGGATGTAACATTTGACAACGTTCCAAGCGTGTCGGACCCTACCTCTCGGTGGGAACATTATACGCGTCTATAACGTTATATATCCTAACCTAAGGCAACATAACACCTCGGATGTAACATTTGACAACATTCCAAGCGTGTCGGACCTTACCTCTCGGTGGGAACATTATATGCGTCTATAACGTTATATATCCTAACCTGAGGCAACCTAACAACTCGGGTGTAATATTTGACAACATTCCAAGCCGTGTTGGACCCTACTTCTCGGTGGGAACATTATATGCGTCTATAACGTTATATATCCTTAACCAAGGCAACCCAGCACATCGAATGTAACATTTGACAACATTCCAAGCGTGTCGGGCCCTACCTCTCGGTGGGAACATTATATGCGTCTATAACGTTATATATCCTAACCTAAGGCAACCTAACGCCTCGAATGTAACATTTGACAACATTCCAAGCCTGTCGGAACCTACTTCTCGGTGGGAACATTATATGCGTCTATAACGTTGTATATCCTAACCTAAGGCAAAACAACAAACT
This sequence comes from Xylocopa violacea, assembly GCA_963969225.1. Taxonomy (NCBI): domain Eukaryota; kingdom Metazoa; phylum Arthropoda; class Insecta; order Hymenoptera; family Apidae; genus Xylocopa; species Xylocopa violacea. The sequence continues at coordinate 10,814,932 of CAXAJV010000017.1, read as the reverse complement.
CGGATGTAATATTTGACAACATTCCAGGCGTGTCGAACCCTACTTCTCGGTGGGAACATTTTATACGTCTATAACGTTGCATAGCCTAACCTAAGGCAACCCAAACCTCGGATGTAATATTTGACAACATTCCATGCGTGTCGGACCTACTTCTCGGTGGGAACATTATACGCGTCTATAACGTTATATATCCTAACCTAAGGCAACCTAAGTCCTCGGATGTAACATTTGACAACATTCCAAGCCTGTCGGAACCTACTTCTCGGTGGGAACATTATATGCGTCTAGAACGTTGTATATCCTAACCTAAGGCAACACAACAAATTCGGATGTAATATTTGACAACATTCCAGGCGTGTCGAACCCTACTTCTCGGTGGGAACATTATACGCGTCTATAACGTTATATATCCTAACCTAAGGCAACCTAAGTCCTCGGATGTAACATTTGACAACATTCCAAGCGTGTCGGACCCTACCTCTCGGTGGGAACATTATATGTGTCTATAACGTTATATATCCTAACCTATGGCAACCTAACATCTCGGATGTAACATTTGACAACATTCCAGATATGTCGGTCCCTACTTCTCGGTGGGAGCATTATATGCGTCTATAACGTTGTATTTCCTAACCTAAGACAACCAAACAACTCGGATGTAATATTTGAAAACATTCCAAGCCTGTCGGTACCTACTTCTCAGTGGGAAAAGTATATACGTCTATAACATTATATATCCTAACCTAAGGCAACCTAACACCTCGGATGTAACATTTGACAACATCCCAAATCTGTGGGACCCTACTTATCGGTGGGAACATTATATGCGTCGATAACGTTATATATCCTAACCTGAGGCAACCTAACACCGCGAATGTAACATTTTACAACATTCCTGGCTTGTCGGGACCTACTTCGCGGTGGGAACATTATATGCATCTATAACATTATATGTCCTAACCTAAGGCAACCTAGCACCCCGAATGTAACATTTGACAACATTCCAGGCGTGCCGGACCCTACTTATCGGTGGGAAAATTGTGTGTGTCTATAACGTTATATATCCTGACCTAAGGCAAACTAACACCTCGGATGTAATATTTGACAACATTCCAGGCGTGTCGCACCCTACTTCACGGTGGGAACATTATACGCGTCTATAACGTTATATATCCTAACCTAAGGCAACCTAAGTCCTCGGATGTAACATTGGACAACATTCCAAGCGTGTCGGACCCTACCTCTCGGTGGGAACATTATATGCATGTATAACGTTATATATCCTAACCTAAGGCAACCTAACACCTCGGATGTAACATTTGACAACATTCCAAGCCTGTCGGAACCTACTTCTCGGTGGGAACATTATATGCGTCTATAACGTCGTATAACCTAACCTAAGGCAACACAACAAATTCGGATGTAATATTTGACAACATTCCAGGCGTGTCGAACCCTACTTCACGGTGGGAACATTATACGCGTCTATAACGTTATATATCCTAACCTAAGGCAACCTAAGTCCTCGGATGTAACATTGGACAACATTCCAAGCGTGTCGGACCCTACCTCTCGGTGGGAACATTATATGCATGTATAACGTTATATATCCTAACCTAAGGCAACCTAACACCTCGGATGTAACATTTGACAACATTCCAAGCCTGTCGGAACCTACTTCTCGGTGGGAACATTATATGCGTCTATAACGTTGTATACCTTAACCTAAGGCAACACAACAAATTCGGATGTAATATTTGACAACATTCCAGGCGTGTCCAAGCCTACTTCTCGGTGGGAATATTATACGCGTCTATAACGTTATATATCCTAACCTAAGTCAACCTAAGTCCTCGGATGTAACATTTGACAACATTCCAAGCGTGTCGGACCCTACCTCTCGGTGGGAACATTATATGCGTCTATAACGTTATATATCCTAACCTAAGGCAACCTAAGTCCTCGGATGTAACATTTGACAACGTTCCAAGCGTGTCGGACCCGACCTCTCGGTGGGAACATTATACGCGTCTATAACGTTATATATCCTAACCTAAGGCAACCTAACACCTCAGATGTAACATTTGACAACATTCCAATCATGTCGGAACCTACTTCTCGGTGGGAACATTATATGCGTCTATAACGTCGTATAACCTAACCTAAGGCAACACAACAAATTCGGATGTAATATTTGACAACATTCCAGGCGTGTCGAACCCTACTTCACGGTGGGAACATTATACGCGTCTATAACGTTATATATCCTAACCTAAGGCAACCTAAGTCCTCGGATGTAACATTGGACAACATTCCAAGCGTGTCGGACCCTACCTCTCGGTGGGAACATTATATGCATCTATAACGTTATATATCCTAACCTAAGGCAACCTAACACCTCGGATGTAACATTTGACAACATTCCAAGCATGTCGGAACCTACTTCTCGGTGGGAACATTATATGCGTCTATAACGTCGTATAACCTAACCTAAGGCAACACAACAAATTCGGATGTAATATTTGACAACATTCCAGGCGTGTCGAACCCTACTTCACGGTGGGAACATTATACGCGTCTATAACGTTATATATCCTAACCTAAGGCAACCTAAGTCCTCGGATGTAACATTGGACAACATTCCAAGCGTGTCGGACCCTACCTTTCGGTGGGAACATTATATGCGTCTATAACGTTATATATCCTAACCTAAGGCAACCTAACACCTCCGATGTAACATTTGACAACATTCCAATCATGTCGGAACCTACTTCTCGGTGGGAACATTATATGCGTCTATAACGTCGTATAACCTAACCTGAGGCAACACAACAAATTCGGATGTAATATTTGACAACATTCCAGGCGTGTCGAACCCTACTTCACGGTGGGAACATTATACGCGTCTATAACGTTATATATCCTAACCTAAGGCAACCTAAGTCCTCGGATGTAACATTGGACAACATTCCAAGCGTGTCGGACCCTACCTCTCGGTGGGAACATTATATGCATCTATAACGTTATATATCCTAACCTAAGGCAACCTAACACCTCGGATGTAACATTTGACAACATTCCAAGCATGTCGGAACCTACTTCTCGGTGGGAACATTATATGCGTCTATAACGTTATATATCCTAACCTAAGGCAACCTAACACCTCGAATGTAACATTTGACAACATTCCAAGCCTGTCGGAACCTACTTCTCGGTGGGAACATTATATGCGTTTATAACGTTTTATATCCTAACCTAAGGCAACCTAGCACCTCGAATGTAACATTTGACAACATTCCAAGCGTGTCGGACCCTACCTCTCGGTGGGAACATTATATGCGTCTATAACGTTATATATCCTAACCTAAGGCAACCTGACACCTCGGATGTAACATTTGACAACATTCCAAACGTGTCGGACCTTACCTCTCGGTGGGAACATTATATGCGTCTATAACATTATATATCCTAACCTAAGGCAACCTAACACCTCGGATGTAACATTTGACAACATTCCAAGTCTGTCGGAACCTACTTCTCGGTGGAAACATTATATGCGTCTATAACGTTGTATATCCTAACCTAAGGCAACACAACAAATTCGGATGTAATATTTGACAACATTCCAGGCGTGTCGAACCCTACTTCTCGGTGGGAACATTATATGCGTCTATAACGTTATATATCCTAACCTAAGGCAACCTAACACCTCGAATGTAACATTTGACAACATTCCAGGCGTGCCGGACCCTACTTATCGGTGGGAACATTATATGCGTCTATAACGTTATATATCCTAACCTGAGGCAACCTAACACCTCAGATGTAACATTTGACAACATTCCAATCATGTCGGAACCTACTTCTCGGTGGGAACATTATATGCGTCTATAACGTCGTATAACCTAACCTAAGGAAACACAACAAATTCGGATGTAATATTTGACAACATTCCAGGCGTGTCGAACCCTACTTCACGGTGGGAACATTATACGCGTCTATAACGTTATATATCCTAACCTAAGGCAACCTAAGTCCTCGGATGTAACATTGGACAACATTCCAAGCGTGTCGGACCCTACCTCTCGGTGGGAACATTATATGCATCTATAACGTTATATATCCTAACCTAAGGCAACCTAACACCTCGGATGTAACATTTGACAACATTCCAAGCATGTCGGAACCTACTTCTCGGTGGGAACATTATATGCGTCTATAACGTTGTATAACCTAACCTAAGGCAACACAACAAATTCGGATGTAATATTTGACAACATTCCAGGCGTGTCGAATTCTACTTCTCGGTGGGAACATTACACGCGTCTATAACGTTATATATCCTAACCTAAGGCAACCTAACTCCTCGGATGTAACATTTGACAACATTCCAAGCCTGTCGGAACCTACTTCTCGGTGGGAACATTATATGCGTCTATAACGTTGTATACCTTAACCTAAGGCAACACAACAAATTCGGATGTAATATTTGACAACATTCCAGGCGTGTCGAAGCCTACTTCTCGGTGGGAACATTATAAGCGTCTATAACGTTATATATCCTAACCTAAGTCAACCTAAGTCCTCGGATGTAACATTTGACAACATTCCAAGCGTGTCGGACCCTACCTCTCGGTGGGAACATTATATGCGTCTATAACGTTATATATCCTAACCTAAGGCAACCTAAGTCCTCGGATGTAACATTTGACAACATTCCAAGCGTGTCGGACCCTACCTCTCGGTGGGAACATTATATGCGTCTATAACGTTATATATCCTAACCTAAGGCAACCTAACACCTCGGATGTAACATTTGACAACATTCCAAGCATGTCGGAACCTACTTCTCGGTGGGAACATTATATGCGTCTATAACGTTATATATCCTAACCTAAGGCAACCTAACACCTCGAATGTAACATTTGACAACATTCCAAGCCTGTCGGAACCTACTTCTCGGTGGGAACATTATATGCGTTTATAACGTTGTATATCCTAACCTAAGGCAACCTAGCACCTCGAATGTAACATTTGACAACATTCCAGGCGTGCCGGACCCTACTTATCGGTGGGAACATTATATGCGTCTATAACGTTATATATCCTAACCTGAGGCAACCTAACACAGCGAATGTAACATTTTGCAACATTCCTGGCTTGTCGGGCCCTACTTCTAGGTGGGAACATTATATGCGTCTATAACGTTATATATCCTAACCTAAGGCAACCTAGCACCTCGAATGTAACATTTGACAACATTCCAGGCGTGCCGGACCCTACTTATCAGTGGGAAAATTATATGTGTCTATAACGTTATATATACTGACCTAAGGCAAACTAACACCTCGGATGTAATATTTGACAACATTCCAGGCGTGTCGCACCCTACTTCTCGGTGGGAACATTATACGCGTCTATAACGTTATATATCCTAACCTAAGGCAACCTGAGTCCTCGGATGTAACATTTGACAACATTCCAAGCGTGTCGGACCCTACCTCTCGGTGGGAACATTATATGCGTCTATAACGTTATATATCCTAACCTAAGGCAACCTAACACCTCGAATGTAACATTTGACAACATTCCAAGCCTGTCGGAACCTACTTCTCGGTGGGAACATTATATGCGTCTATAACGTTGTATACCTTAACCTAAGGCAACACAACAAATTCGGATGTAATATTTGACAACATTCCAGGCGTGTCCAAGCCTACTTCTCGGTGGGAATATTATACGCGTCTATAACGTTATATATCCTAACCTAAGTCAACCTAAGTCCTCGGATGTAACATTTGACAACATTCCAAGCGTGTCGGACCCTACCTCTCGGTGGGAACATTATATGCGTCTATAACGTTATATATCCTAACCTAAGGCAACCGAACACCTCGAATGTAACATTTGACAACATTCCAAGCCTGTCGGACCATACTTCTCGGTGGGAACATTATATGCGTCTATAACGTTGTATATCCTAACCTAAGGCAACACAACAACTCTGATGTAATATTTGACAACATTCCAAGCGTGTCGGACCTTACCTCTCGGTGGGAACATTATATGCGTCTATAACGTTATATATCCTAACCTAAGGCAACCTAACTCCTCGGATGTAACATTTGACAACATTCCAAGCCTGTCGGAACCTACTTCTCGGTGGGAACATTATATGCGTCTATAACGTTGTATACCTTAACCTGAGGCAACACAACAAATTCGGATGTAATATTTGACAACATTCCAGGCGTGTCCAAGCCTACTTCTCGGTGGGAATATTATACGCGTCTATAACGTTATATATCCTAACCTAAGTCAACCTAAGTCCTCGGATGTAACATTTGACAACATTCCAAGCGTGTCGGACCCTACCTCTCGGTGGGAACATTATATGCGTCTATAACGTTATATATCCTAACCTAAGGCAACCTAAGTCCTCGGATGTAACATTTGACAACATTCCAAGCGTGTCGGACCCTACCTTTCGGTGGGAACATTATATGCGTCTATAACGTTATATATCCTAACCTAAGGCAACCTAACACCTCCGATGTAACATTTGACAACATTCCAATCATGTCGGAACCTACTTCTCGGTGGGAACATTATATGCGTCTATAACGTCGTATAACCTAACCTAAGGCAACACAACAAATTCGGATGTAATATTTGACAACATTCCAGGCGTGTCGAACCCTACTTCACGGTGGGAACATTATACGCGTCTATAACGTTATATATCCTAACCTAAGGCAACCTAAGTCCTCGGATGTAACATTGGACAACATTCCAAGCGTGTCGGACCCTACCTCTCGGTGGGAACATTATATGCATCTATAACGTTATATATCCTAACCTAAGGCAACCTAACACCTCGGATGTAACATTTGACAACATTCCAAGCCTGTCGGAACCTACTTCTCGGTGGGAACATTATATGCGTCTATAACGTTGTATACCTTAACCTAAGGCAACACAACAAATTCGGATGTAATATTTGACAACATTCCAGGCGTGTCCAAGCCTACTTCTCGGTGGGAATATTATACGCGTCTATAACGTTATATATCCTAACCTAAGTCAACCTAAGTCCTCGGATGTAACATTTGACAACATTCCAAGCGTGTCGGACCCTACCTCTCGGTGGGAACATTATATGCGTCTATAACGTTATATATCCTAACCTAAGGCAACCTAACACCTCGAATGTAACATTTGACAACATTCCAAGCCTGTCGGAACCTACTTCTCGGTGGGAACATTATATGCGTTTATAACGTTGTATATCCTAACCTAAGGCAACCTAGCACCTCGAATGTAACATTTGACAACATTCCAGGCGTGCCGGACCCTACTTATCGGTGGGAACATTATATGCGTCTATAACGTTATATATCCTAACCTGAGGCAACCTAACACAGCGAATGTAACATTTTGCAACATTCCTGGCTTGTCGGGCCCTACTTCTAGGTGGGAACATTATATGCGTCTATAACGTTATATATCCTAACCTAAGGCAACCTAACACCTCGAATGTAACATTTTACAACATTCCTGGCTTATCGGGACCTACTTCTCGGTGGGAACATTATATGCGTCTATAACGTTATATATCGTAACCTAAGGCAACCTAACATCTCGGATGTAACATTGACAACATTCCAGGTATGTCGGTCCCTACTTCTCGGTGGGAGCATTATATGCGTCTATAACGTTGTATTTCCTAACCTAAGGCAACCAAACAACTCGGATGTAATATTTGAGAACATTCCAAGCCTGTCGGTACCTACTTCTCAGTGGGAAAAGTATATACGTCTATAACATTATATATCCTAACCTAAGGCAACCTAACACCTCGGATGTAACATTTGACAACATCCCAAACCTGTGGGACCCTACTTCTCGGTGGGAACATTATATGCGTTTATAACGTTGTATATCCTAACCTAGGGCAACCTAGCACATCGAATGTAACATTTGACAACATTCCAGGCGTGCCGGACCCTACTTATCGGTGGGAACATTATATGCGTCTATAACGTTATATATCCTAACCTGAGGCAACCTAACACCTCCGATGTAACATTTGACAACATTCCAATCATGTCGGAACCTACTTCTCGGTGGGAACATTATATGCGTCTATAACGTCGTATAACCTAACCTAAGGCAACACAACAAATTCGGATGTAATATTTGACAACATTCCAGGCGTGTCGAACCCTACTTCACGGTGGGAACATTATACGCGTCTATAACGTTATATATCCTAACCTAAGGCAACCTAGCACCTCGAATGTAACATTTGACAACATTCCAGGCGTGCCGGACCCTACTTATCAGTGGGAAAATTATATGTGTCTATAACGTTATATATACTGACCTAAGGCAAACTAACACCTCGGATGTAATATTTGACAACATTCCAGGCGTGTCCAAGCCTACTTCTCGGTGGGAATATTATACGCGTCTATAACGTTATATATCCTATCCTAAGTCAACCTAAGTCCTCGGATGTAACATTTGACAACATTCCAAGCGTGTCGGACCCTACCTCTCGGTGGGAACATTATATGCGTCTATAACGTTATATATCCTAACCTAAGTCAACCTAAGTCCTCGGATGTAACATTTGACAACATTCCAAGCGTGTCGGACCCTACCTCTCGGTGGGAACATTATATGCGTCTATAACGTTATATATCCTAACCTAAGGCAACCTAAGTCCTCGGATGTAACATTTGACAACATTCCAAGCGTGTCGGACCCTACCTCTCGGTGGGAACATTATATGCGTCTATAACGTTATATATCCTAACCTAAGGCAACCTAACACCTCGGATGTAACATTTGACAACATTCCAAGCATGTCGGAACCTACTTCTCGGTGGGAACATTATATGCGTCTATAACGTTATATATCCTAACCTAAGGCAACCTAACACCTCGAATGTAACATTTGACAACATTCCAAGCCTGTCGGAACCTACTTCTCGGTGGGAACATTATATGCGTTTATAACGTTGTATATCCTAACCTAAGGCAACCTAGCACCTCGAATGTAACATTTGACAACATTCCAGGCGTGCCGGACCCTACTTATCGGTGGGAAAATTATATGCGTCTATAACGTTATATATCCTAACCTGAGGCAACCTAACACAGCGAATGTAACATTTTGCAACATTCCTGGCTTGTCGGGCCCTACTTCTAGGTGGGAACATTATATGCGTCTATAACGTTATATATCCTAACCTAAGGCAACCTAGCACCTCGAATGTAACATTTGACAACATTCCAGGCGTGCCGGACCCTACTTATCAGTGGGAAAATTATATGTGTCTATAACGTTATATATACTGACCTAAGGCAAACTAACACCTCGGATGTAATATTTGACAACATTCCAGGCGTGTCCAAGCCTACTTCTCGGTGGGAATATTATACGCGTCTATAACGTTATATATCCTAACCTAAGTCAACCTAAGTCCTCGGATGTAACATTTGACAACATTCCAAGCGTGTCGGACCCTACCTCTCGGTGGGAACATTATATGCGTCTATAACGTTATATATCCTAACCTAAGGCAACCTAATTCCTCGGATGTAACATTTGACAACATTCCAAGCGTGTCGGACCCTACCTTTCGGTGGGAACATTATATGCGTCTATAACGTTATATATCCTAACCTAAGGCAACCTAACACCTCCGATGTAACATTTGACAACATTCCAATCATGTCGGAACCTACTTCTCGGTGGGAACATTATATGCGTCTATAACGTCGTATAACCTAACCTAAGGCAACACAACAAATTCGGATGTAATATTTGACAACATTCCAGGCGTGTCGAACCCTACTTCACGGTGGGAACATTATACGCGTCTATAACGTTATATATCCTAACCTAAGGCAACCTAGCACCTCGAATGTAACATTTGACAACATTCCAGGCGTGCCGGACCCTACTTATCAGTGGGAAAATTATATGTGTCTATAACGTTATATATACTGACCTAAGGCAAACTAACACCTCGGATGTAATATTTGACAACATTCCAGGCGTGTCCAAGCCTACTTCTCGGTGGGAATATTATACGCGTCTATAACGTTATATATCCTATCCTAAGTCAACCTAAGTCCTCGGATGTAACATTTGACAACATTCCAAGCGTGTCGGACCCTACCTCTCGGTGGGAACATTATATGCGTCTATAACGTTATATATCCTAACCTAAGGCAACCTAAGTCCTCGGATGTAACATTTGACAACATTCCAAGCGTGTCGGACCCTACCTTTCGGTGGGAACATTATATGCGTCTATAACGTTATATATCATAACCTAAGGCAACCTAACACCTCCGATGTAACATTTGACAACATTCCAATCATGTCGGAACCTACTTCTCGGTGGGAACATTATATGCGTCTATAACGTCGTATAACCTAACCTAAGGCAACACAACAAATTCGGATGTAATATTTGACAACATTCCAGGCGTGTCGAACCCTACTTCACGGTGGGAACATTATACGCGTCTATAACGTTATATATCCTAACCTAAGGCAACCTAGCACCCCGAATGTAACATTTGACAACATTCCAGGCGTGCCGGACCCTACTTATCGGTGGGAAAATTGTGTGTGTCTATAACGTTATATATCCTGACCTAAGGCAAACTAACACCTCGGATGTAATATTTGACAACATTCCAGGCGTGTCGCACCCTACTTCTCGGTGGGAACATTATACGCGTCTGTAACGTTATATATCCTAACCTGAGGCAACCTAAGTCCTCGGATGTAACATTTGACAACATTCCAAGCGTGTCGGACCCTACCTCTCGGTGGGAACATTATATGCGTCTATAACGTTATATATCCTAACCTAAGGCAACCGAACACCTCGAATGTAACATTTGACAACATTCCAAGCCTGTCGGACCATACTTCTCGGTGGGAACATTATATGCGTCTATAACGTTGTATATCCTAACCTAAGGCAACACAACAACTCTGATGTAATATTTGACAACATTCCAAGCGTGTCGGACCTTACCTCTCGGTGGGAACATTATATGCGTCTATAACGTTATATATCCTAACCTAAGGCAACCTAACTCCTCGGATGTAACATTTGACAACATTCCAAGCCTGTCGGAACCTACTTCTCGGTGGGAACATTATATGCGTCTATAACGTTGTATACCTTAACCTAAGGCAACACAACAAATTCGGATGTAATATTTGACAACATTCCAGGCGTGTCCAAGCCTACTTCTCGGTGGGAATATTATACGCGTCTATAACGTTATATATCCTAACCTAAGTCAACCTAAGTCCTCGGATGTAACATTTGACAACATTCCAAGCGTGTCGGACCCTACCTCTCGGTGGGAACATTATATGCGTCTATAACGTTATATATCCTAACCTAAGGCAACCTAAGTCCTCGGATGTAACATTTGACAACATTCCAAGCGTGTCGGACCCTACCTTTCGGTGGGAACATTATATGCGTCTATAACGTTATATATCCTAACCTAAGGCAACCTAACACCTCCGATGTAACATTTGACAACATTCCAATCATGTCGGAACCTACTTCTCGGTGGGAACATTATATGCGTCTATAACGTCGTATAACCTAACCTAAGGCAACACAACAAATTCGGATGTAATATTTGACAACATTCCAGGCGTGTCGAACCCTACTTCACGGTGGGAACATTATACGCGTCTATAACGTTATATATCCTAACCTAAGGCAACCTAAGTCCTCGGATGTAACATTGGACAACATTCCAAGCGTGTCGGACCCTACCTCTCGGTGGGAACATTATATGCATCTATAACGTTATATATCCTAACCTAAGGCAACCTAACACCTCGGATGTAACATTTGACAACATTCCAAGCCTGTCGGAACCTACTTCTCGGTGGGAACATTATATGCGTCTATAACGTTGTATACCTTAACCTAAGGCAACACAACAAATTCGGATGTAATATTTGACAACATTCCAGGCGTGTCCAAGCCTACTTCTCGGTGGGAATATTATACGCGTCTATAACGTTATATATCCTAACCTAAGTCAACCTAAGTCCTCGGATGTAACATTTGACAACATTCCAAGCGTGTCGGACCCTACCTCTCGGTGGGAACATTATATGCGTCTATAACGTTATATATCCTAACCTAAGGCAACCTAACACCTCGAATGTAACATTTGACAACATTCCAAGCCTGTCGGAACCTACTTCTCGGTGGGAACATTATATGCGTTTATAACGTTGTATATCCTAACCTAAGGCAACCTAGCACCTCGAATGTAACATTTGACAACATTCCAGGCGTGCCGGACCCTACTTATCGGTGGGAACATTATATGCGTCTATAACGTTATATATCCTAACCTGAGGCAACCTAACACAGCGAATGTAACATTTTGCAACATTCCTGGCTTGTCGGGCCCTACTTCTAGGTGGGAACATTATATGCGTCTATAACGTTATATATCCTAACCTAAGGCAACCTAACACCTCGAATGTAACATTTTACAACATTCCTGGCTTATCGGGACCTACTTCTCGGTGGGAACATTATATGCGTCTATAACGTTATATATCGTAACCTAAGGCAACCTAACATCTCGGATGTAACATTGACAACATTCCAGGTATGTCGGTCCCTACTTCTCGGTGGGAGCATTATATGCGTCTATAACGTTGTATTTCCTAACCTAAGGCAACCAAACAACTCGGATGTAATATTTGAGAACATTCCAAGCCTGTCGGTACCTACTTCTCAGTGGGAAAAGTATATACGTCTATAACATTATATATCCTAACCTAAGGCAACCTAACACCTCGGATGTAACATTTGACAACATCCCAAACCTGTGGGACCCTACTTCTCGGTGGGAACATTATATGCGTTTATAACGTTGTATATCCTAACCTAGGGCAACCTAGCACATCGAATGTAACATTTGACAACATTCCAGGCGTGCCGGACCCTACTTATCGGTGGGAACATTATATGCGTCTATAACGTTATATATCCTAACCTGAGGCAACCTAACACCTCAGATGTAACATTTGACAACATTCCAATCATGTCGGAACCTACTTCTCGGTGGGAACATTATATGCGTCTATAACGTCGTATAACCTAACCTAAGGCAACACAACAAATTCGGATGTAATATTTGACAACATTCCAGGCGTGTCGAACCCTACTTCACGGTGGGAACATTATACGCGTCTATAACGTTATATATCCTAACCTAAGGCAACCTAAGTCCTCGGATGTAACATTGGACAACATTCCAAGCGTGTCGGACCCTACCTCTCGGTGGGAACATTATATGCATCTATAACGTTATATATCCTAACCTAAGGCAACCTAACACCTCGGATGTAACATTTGACAACATTCCAAGCCTGTCGGAACCTACTTCTCGGTGGGGACATTATATGCGTCTATAACGTTGTATAACCTAACCTAAGGCAACACAACAAATTCGGATGTAATATTTGACAACATTCCAGGCGTGTCGAATTCTACTTCTCGGTGGGAACATTACACGCGTCTATAACGTTATATATCCTAACCTAAGTCAACCTAAGTCCTCGGATGTAACATTTGACAACATTCCAAGCGTGTCGGACCCTACCTCTCGGTGGGAACATTATATGCGTCTATAACGTTATATATCCTAACCTAAGGCAACCTAAGTCCTCGGATGTAACATTTGACAACATTCCAAGCGTGTCGGACCCTACCTCTCGGTGGGAACATTATATGCGTCTATAACGTTATATATCCTAACCTAAGGCAACCTAACACCTCGGATGTAACATTTGACAACATTCCAAGCATGTCGGAACCTACTTCTCGGTGGGAACATTATATGCGTCTATAACGTTATATATCCTAACCTAAGGCAACCTAACACCTCGAATGTAACATTTGACAACATTCCAAGCCTGTCGGAACCTACTTCTCGGTGGGAACATTATATGCGTTTATAACGTTGTATATCCTAACCTAAGGCAACCTAGCACCTCGAATGTAACATTTGACAACATTCCAGGCGTGCCGGACCCTACTTATCGGTGGGAAAATTATATGCGTCTATAACGTTATATATCCTAACCTGAGGCAACCTAACACAGCGAATGTAACATTTTGCAACATTCCTGGCTTGTCGGGCCCTACTTCTAGGTGGGAACATTATATGCGTCTATAACGTTATATATCCTAACCTAAGGCAACCTAGCACCTCGAATGTAACATTTGACAACATTCCAGGCGTGCCGGACCCTACTTATCAGTGGGAAAATTATATGTGTCTATAACGTTATATATACTGACCTAAGGCAAACTAACACCTCGGATGTAATATTTGACAACATTCCAGGCGTGTCCAAGCCTACTTCTCGGTGGGAATATTATACGCGTCTATAACGCTATATATCCTAACCTAAGTCAACCTAAGTCCTCGGATGTAACATTTGACAACATTCCAAGCGTGTCGGACCCTACCTCTCGGTGGGAACATTATATGCGTCTATAACGTTATATATCCTAACCTAAGGCAACCTAATTCCTCGGATGTAACATTTGACAACATTCCAAGCGTGTCGGACCCTACCTTTCGGTGGGAACATTATATGCGTCTATAACGTTATATATCCTAACCTAAGGCAACCTAACACCTCCGATGTAACATTTGACAACATTCCAATCATGTCGGAACCTACTTCTCGGTGGGAACATTATATGCGTCTATAACGTCGTATAACCTAACCTAAGGCAACACAACAAATTCGGATGTAATATTTGACAACATTCCAGGCGTGTCGAACCCTACTTCACGGTGGGAACATTATACGCGTCTATAACGTTATATATCCTAACCTAAGGCAACCTAGCACCTCGAATGTAACATTTGACAACATTCCAGGCGTGCCGGACCCTACTTATCAGTGGGAAAATTATATGTGTCTATAACGTTATATATACTGACCTAAGGCAAACTAACACCTCGGATGTAATATTTGACAACATTCCAGGCGTGTCCAAGCCTACTTCTCGGTGGGAATATTATACGCGTCTATAACGTTATATATCCTATCCTAAGTCAACCTAAGTCCTCGGATGTAACATTTGACAACATTCCAAGCGTGTCGGACCCTACCTCTCGGTGGGAACATTATATGCGTCTATAACGTTATATATCCTAACCTAAGGCAACCTAAGTCCTCGGATGTAACATTTGACAACATTCCAAGCGTGTCGGACCCTACCTTTCGGTGGGAACATTATATGCGTCTATAACGTTATATATCCTAACCTAAGGCAACCTAACACCTCCGATGTAACATTTGACAACATTCCAATCATGTCGGAACCTACTTCTCGGTGGGAACATTATATGCGTCTATAACGTCGTATAACCTAACCTAAGGCAACACAACAAATTCGGATGTAATATTTGACAACATTCCAGGCGTGTCGAACCCTACTTCACGGTGGGAACATTATACGCGTCTATAACGTTATATATCCTAACCTAAGGCAACCTAGCACCCCGAATGTAACATTTGACAACATTCCAGGCGTGCCGGACCCTACTTATCGGTGGGAAAATTGTGTGTGTCTATAACGTTATATATCCTGACCTAAGGCAAACTAACACCTCGGATGTAATATTTGACAACATTCCAGGCGTGTCGCACCCTACTTCTCGGTGGGAACATTATACGCGTCTGTAACGTTATATATCCTAACCTGAGGCAACCTAAGTCCTCGGATGTAACATTTGACAACATTCCAAGCGTGTCGGACCCTACCTCTCGGTGGGAACATTATATGCGTCTATAACGTTATATATCCTAACCTAAGGCAACCGAACACCTCGAATGTAACATTTGACAACATTCCAAGCCTGTCGGACCATACTTCTCGGTGGGAACATTATATGCGTCTATAACGTTGTATATCCTAACCTAAGGCAACACAACAACTCTGATGTAATATTTGACAACATTCCAAGCGTGTCGGACCTTACCTCTCGGTGGGAACATTATATGCGTCTATAACGTTATATATCCTAACCTAAGGCAACCTAACTCCTCGGATGTAACATTTGACAACATTCCAAGCCTGTCGGAACCTACTTCTCGGTGGGAACATTATATGCGTCTATAACGTTGTATACCTTAACCTAAGGCAACACAACAAATTCGGATGTAATATTTGACAACATTCCAGGCGTGTCCAAGCCTACTTCTCGGTGGGAATATTATACGCGTCTATAACGTTATATATCCTAACCTAAGTCAACCTAAGTCCTCGGATGTAACATTTGACAACATTCCAAGCGTGTCGGACCCTACCTCTCGGTGGGAACATTATATGCGTCTATAACGTTATATATCCTAACCTAAGGCAACCTAAGTCCTCGGATGTAACATTTGACAACATTCCAAGCGTGTCGGACCCTACCTTTCGGTGGGAACATTATATGCGTCTATAACGTTATATATCCTAACCTAAGGCAACCTAACACCTCCGATGTAACATTTGACAACATTCCAATCATGTCGGAACCTACTTCTCGGTGGGAACATTATATGCGTCTATAACGTCGTATAACCTAACCTAAGGCAACACAACAAATTCGGATGTAATATTTGACAACATTCCAGGCGTGTCGAACCCTACTTCACGGTGGGAACATTATACGCGTCTATAACGTTATATATCCTAACCTAAGGCAACCTAAGTCCTCGGATGTAACATTGGACAACATTCCAAGCGTGTCGGACCCTACCTTTCGGTGGGAACATTATATGCGTCTATAACGTTATATATCCTTACCTAAGGCAACCTAACACCTCAGATGTAACATTTGACAACATTCCAATCATGTCGGAACCTACTTCTCGGTGGGAACATTATATGCGTCTATAACGTCGTATAACCTAACCTAAGGCAACACAACAAATTCGGATGTAATATTTGACAACATTCCAGGCGTGTCGAACCCTACTTCACGGTGGGAACATTATACGCGTCTATAACGTTATATATCCTAACCTAAGGCAACCTAAGTCCTCGGATGTAACATTGGACAACATTCCAAGCGTGTCGGACCCTACCTCTCGGTGGGAACATTATATGCGTCTATAACGTTATATATCCTAACCTAAGGCAACCTAACACCTCGGATGTAACATTTGACAACATTCCAAGCATGTCGGAACCTACTTCTCGGTGGGAACGTTATATGCGTCTATAACGTTATATATCCTAACCTAAGGCAACCTAACACCTCGAATGTAACATTTGACAACATTCCAAGCCTGTCGGAACCTACTTCTCGGTGGGAACATTATATGCGTTTATAACGTTATATATCCTAACCTAAGGCAACCTAGCACCTCGAATGTAACATTTGACAACATTCCAGGCGTGCCGGACCCTACTTATCGGTGGGAACATTATATGCGTCTATAACGTTATATATCCTAACCTGAGGCAACCTAACACAGCGAATGTAACATTTTGCAACATTCCTGGCTTGTCGGGCCCTACTTCTAGGTGGGAACATTATATGCGTCTATAACGTTATATATCCTAACCTAAGGCAACCTAGCACCTCGAATGTAACATTTGACAACATTCCAGGCGTGCCGGACCCTACTTATCAGTGGGAAAATTATATGTGTCTATAACGTTATATATACTGACCTAAGGCAAACTAACACCTCGGATGTAATATTTGACAGCATTCCAGGCGTGTCGCACCCTACTTCTCGGTGGGAACATTATACGCGTCTATAACGTTATATATCCTAACCTAAGGCAACCTGAGTCCTCGGATGTAACATTTGACAACATTCCAAGCGTGTCGGACCCTACCTCTCGGTGGGAACATTATATGCGTCTATAACGTTATATATCCTAACCTAAGGCAACCTAACACCTCGAATGTAACATTTGACAACATTCCAAGCCTGTCGGAACCTACTTCTCGGTGGGAACATTATATGCGTCTATAACGTTGTATACCCTAACCTAAGGCAACACATCAAATTCGGATGTAATATTTGACAACATTCCAGGCGTGTCGAATTCTACTTCTCGGTGGGAACATTACACGCGTCTATAACGTTATATATCCTAACCTAAGGCAACCTAACTCCTCGGATGTAACATTTGACAACATTCCAAGCCTGTCGGAACCTACTTCTCGGTGGGAACATTATATGCGTCTATAACGTTGTATACCTTAACCTAAGGCAACACAACAAATTCGGATGTAATATTTGACAACATTCCAGGCGTGTCGAAGCCTACTTCTCGGTGGGAACATTATACGCGTCTATAACGTTATATATCCTAACCTAAGTCAACCTAAGTCCTCGGATGTAACATTTGACAACATTCCAAGCGTGTCGGACCCTACCTCTCGGTGGGAACATTATATGCGTCTATAACGTTATATATCCTAACCTAAGGCAACCTAAGTCCTCGGATGTAACATTTGACAACATTCCAAGCGTGTCGGACCCTACCTCTCGGTGGGAACATTATATGCGTCTATAACGTTATATATCCTAACCTAAGGCAACCTAGCACCTCGGATGTAACATTTGACAACATTCCAAGCATGTCGGAACCTACTTCTCGGTGGGAACATTATATGCGTCTATAACGTTATATATCCTAACCTAAGGCAACCTAACACCTCGAATGTAACATTTGACAACATTCCAAGCCTGTCGGAACCTACTTCTCGGTGGGAACATTATATGCGTTTATAACGTTGTATATCCTAACCTAAGGCAACCTAGCACCTCGAATGTAACATTTGACAACATTCCAGGCGTGCCGGACCCTACTTATCGGTGGGAACATTATATGCGTCTATAACGTTATATATCCTAACCTGAGGCAACCTAACACAGCGAATGTAACATTTTGCAACATTCCTGGCTTGTCGGGCCCTACTTCTAGGTGGGAACATTATATGCGTCTATAACGTTATATATCCTAACCTAAGGCAACCTAACTCCTCGGATGTAACATTTGACAACATTCCAAGCCTGTCGGAACCTACTTCTCGGTGGGAACATTATATGCGTCTATAACGTTGTATACCTTAACCTAAGGCAACACAACAAATTCGGATGTAATATTTGACAACATTCCAGGCGTGTCGAAGCCTACTTCTCGGTGGGAACATTATACGCGTCTATAACGTTATATATCCTAACCTAAGTCAACCTAAGTCCTCGGATGTAACATTTGACAACATTCCAAGCGTGTCGGACCCTACCTCTCGGTGGGAACATTATATGCGTCTATAACGTTATATATCCTAACCTAAGGCAACCTAAGTCCTCGGATGTAACATTTGACAACATTCCAAGCGTGTCGGACCCTACCTCTCGGTGGGAACATTATATGCGTCTATAACGTTATATATCCTAACCTAAGGCACCCTAGCACCTCGGATGTAACATTTGACAACATTCCAAGCATGTCGGAACCTACTTCTCGGTGGGAACATTATATGCGTCTATAACGTTATATATCCTAACCTAAGGCAACCTAAGTCCTCGGATGTAACATTTGACAACATTCCAAGCGTGTCGGACCCTACCTCTCGGTGGGAACATTATATGCGTCTATAACGTTATATATCCTAACCTAAGGCAACCTAACACCTCGAATGTAACATTTTACAACATTCCTGGCTTATCGGGACCTACTTCTCGGTGGGAACATTATATGCGTCTATAACGTTATATATCCTAACCTAAGGCAACCTAACATCTCGGATGTAACATTGACAACATTCCAGGTATGTCGGTCCCTACTTCTCGGTGGGAGCATTATATGCGTCTATAACGTTGTATTTCCTAACCTAAGGCAACCAAACAACTCGGATGTAATATTTGAGAACATTCCAAGCCTGTCGGTACCTACTTCTCAGTGGGAAAAGTATATACGTCTATAACATTATATATCCTAACCTAAGGCAACCTAACACCTCGGATGTAACATTTGACAACATCCCAAACCTGTGGGACCCTACTTCTCGGTGGGAACATTATATGCGTTTATAACGTTGTATATCCTAACCTAGGGCAACCTAGCACATCGAATGTAACATTTGACAACATTCCAGGCGTGCCGGACCCTACTTATCGGTGGGAACATTATATGCGTCTATAACGTTATATATCCTAACCTGAGGCAACCTAACACCTCAGATGTAACATTTGACAACATTCCAATCATGTCGGAACCTACTTCTCGGTGGGAACATTATATGCGTCTATAACGTCGTATAACCTAACCTAAGGCAACACAACAAATTCGGATGTAATATTTGACAACATTCCAGGCGTGTCGAACCCTACTTCACGGTGGGAACATTATACGCGTCTATAACGTTATATATCCTAACCTAAGGCAACCTAAGTCCTCGGATGTAACATTGGACAACATTCCAAGCGTGTCGGACCCTACCTCTCGGTGGGAACATTACATGCATCTATAACGTTATATATCCTAACCTAAGGCAACCTAACACCTCGGATGTAACATTTGACAACATTCCAAGCATGTCGGAACCTACTTCTCGGTGGGAACATTATATGCGTCTATAACGTTGTATAACCTAACCTAAGGCAACACAACAAATTCGGATGTAATATTTGACAACATTCCAGGCGTGTCGAATTCTACTTCTCGGTGGGAACATTACACGCGTCTATAACGTTATATATCCTAACCTAAGGCAACCTAACTCCTCGGATGTAACATTTGACAACATTCCAAGCCTGTCGGAACCTACTTCTCGGTGGGAACATTATATGCGTCTATAACGTTGTATACCTTAACCTAAGGCAACACAACAAATTCGGATGTAATATTTGACAACATTCCAGGCGTGTCGAAGCCTACTTCTCGGTGGGAACATTATACGCGTCTATAACGTTATATATCCAAACCTAAGTCAACCTAAGTCCTCGGATGTAACATTTGACAACATTCCAAGCGTGTCGGACCCTACCTCTCGGTGGGAACATTATATGCGTCTATAACGTTATATATCCTAACCTAAGGCAACCTAAGTCCTCGGATGTAACATTTGACAACATTCCAAGCGTGTCGGACCCTACCTCTCGGTGGGAACATTATATGCGTCTATAACGTTATATATCCTAACCTAAGGCAACCTAGCACCTCGGATGTAACATTTGACAACATTCCAAGCATGTCGGAACCTACTTCTCGGTGGGAACATTATATGCGTCTATAACGTTATATATCCTAACCTAAGGCAACACAACAAATTCGGATGTAATATTTGACAACATTCCAGGCGTGTCGAATTCTACTTCTCGGTGGGAACATTACACGCGTCTATAACGTTATATATCCTAACCTAAGGCAACCTAACTCCTCGGATGTAACATTTGACAACATTCCAAGCCTGTCGGAACCTACTTCTCGGTGGGAACATTATATGCGTCTATAACGTTGTATACCTTAACCTAAGGCAACACAACAAATTCGGATGTAATATTTGACAACATTCCAGGCGTGTCGAAGCCTACTTCTCGGTGGGAACATTATACGCGTCTATAACGTTATATATCCTAACCTAAGTCAACCTAAGTCCTCGGATGTAACATTTGACAACATTCCAAGCGTGTCGGACCCTACCTCTCGGTGGGAACATTATATGCGTCTATAACGTTATATATCCTAACCTAAGGCAACCTAAGTCCTCGGATGTAACATTTGACAACATTCCAAGCGTGTCGGACCCTACCTCTCGGTGGGAACATTATATGCGTCTATAACGTTATATATCCTAACCTAAGGCAACCTAGCACCTCGGATGTAACATTTGACAACATTCCAAGCATGTCGGAACCTACTTCTCGGTGGGAACATTATATGCGTCTATAGCGTTATATATCCTAACCTAAGGCAACCTAACACCTCGAATGTAACATTTGACAACATTCCAAGCCTGTCGGAACCTACTTCTCGGTGGGAACATTATATGCGTTTATAACGTTGTATATCCTAACCTAAGGCAACCTAGCACCTCGAATGTAACATTTGACAACATTCCAGGCGTGCCGGACCCTACTTATCGGTGGGAACATTATATGCGTCTATAACGTTATATATCCTAACCTGAGGCAACCTAACACAGCGAATGTAACATTTTGCAACATTCCTGGCTTGTCGGGCCCTACTTCTAGGTGGGAACATTATATGCGTCTATAACGTTATATATCCTAACCTAAGGCAACCTAGCACCTCGAATGTAACATTTGACAACATTCCAGGCGTGCCGGACCCTACTTATCAGTGGGAAAATTATATGTGTCTATAACGTTATATATACTGACCTAAGGCAAACTAACACCTCGGATGTAATATTTGACAACATTCCAGGCGTGTCGCACCCTACTTCTCGGTGGGAACATTATACGCGTCTATAACGTTATATATCCTAACCTAAGGCAACCTGAGTCCTCGGATGTAACATTTGACAACATTCCAAGCGTGTCGGACCCTACCTCTCGGTGGGAACATTATATGCGTCTATAACGTTATATATCCTAACCTAAGGCAACCTAACACCTCGAATGTAACATTTGACAACATTCCAAGCCTGTCGGACCATACTTCTCGGTGGGAACATTATATGCGTCTATAACGTTGTATATCCTAACCTAAGGCAACACAACAACTCTGATGTAATATTTGACAACATTCCAGGCGTGTCGCACCCTACTTCTCGGTGGAAACATTATACGCGTCTATAACGTTATATATCCTAACCTAAGGCAACCTAAGTCCTCGGATGTAACATTTGACAACATTCCAAGCCTGTCGGAACCTACTTCTCGGTGGGAACATTATATGCGTCTATAACGTTGTATACCTTAACCTAAGGCAACACAACAAATTCGGATGTAATATTTGACAACATTCCAGGCGTGTCGAAGCCTACTTCTCGGTGGGAACATTATACGCGTCTATAACGTTATATATCCTAACCTAAGTCAACCTAAGTCCTCGGATGTAACATTTGACAACATTCCAAGCGTGTCGGACCCTACCTCTCGGTGGGAACATTATATGCGTCTATAACGTTATATATCCTAACCTAAGGCAACCTAAGTCCTCGGATGTAACATTTGACAACATTCCAAGCGTGTCGGACCCTACCTCTCGGTGGGAACATTATATGCGTCTATAACGTTATATATCCTAACCTAAGGCAACCTAACACCTCGAATGTAACATTTGACAACATTCCAAGCCTGTCGGAACCTACTTCTCGGTGGGAACATTATATGCGTCTATAACGTTGTATGCCCTAACCTAAGGCAACACATCAAATTCGGATGTAATATTTGACAACATTCCAGGCGTGTCGAAGCCTACTTCTCGGTGGGAACATTATACGCGTCTATAACGTTATATATCCTAACCTAAGGCAACCTAAGTCCTCGGATGTAACATTTGACAACATTCCAAGCGTGTCGGACCCTACCTCTCGGTGGGAACATTATATGCGTCTATAACGTTATATATCCTAACCTAAGGCAACCTGACACCTCGGATGTAACATTTGACAACATTCCAAACGTGTCGGACCTTACCTCTCGGTGGGAACATTATATGCGTCTATAACATTATATATCCTAACCTAAGGCAACCTAACACCTCGGATGTAACATTTGACAACATTCCAAGTCTGTCGGAACCTACTTCTCGGTGGAAACATTATATGCGTCTATAACGTTGTATATCCTAACCTAAGGCAACACAACAAATTCGGATGTAATATTTGACAACATTCCAGGCGTGTCGAACCCTACTTCTCGGTGGGAACATTATACGCGTCTATAACGTTATATATCCTAACCTAAGGCATCCTAAGTCCTCGGATGTAACATTTGACAACATTCCAAGCGTGTCGGAACCTACCTCTCGGTGGGAACATTATATGCGTCTATAACGTTGTATATCCTAACCTAAGGCAACACAACAAATTCGGATGTAATATTTGACAACATTCCAGGCGTGTCGAACCCTACTTCTCGGTGGGAACATTATACGCGTCTATAACGTTATATATCCTAACCTAAGGCAACCTAAGTCCTCGGATGTAACATTTGACAACATTCCAAGCGTGTCGGACCCTACCTCTCGGTGGGAACATTATATGCGTCTATAACGTTATATATCCTAACCTAAGGCAACCTAACACCTCGAATGTAACATTTTACAACATTCCTGGCTTATCGGGACCTACTTCTCGGTGGGAACATTATATGCGTCTATAACGTTATATATCCTAACCTAAGGCAACCTAACATCTCGGATGTAACATTGACAACATTCCAGGTATGTCGGTCCCTACTTCTCGGTGGGAGCATTATATGCGTCTATAACGTTGTATTTCCTAACCTAAGGCAACCAAACAACTCGGATGTAATATTTGAGAACATTCCAAGCCTGTCGGTACCTACTTCTCAGTGGGAAAAGTATATACGTCTATAACATTATATATCCTAACCTAAGGCAACCTAACACCTCGGATGTAACATTTGACAACATCCCAAACCTGTGGGACCCTACTTCTCGGTGGGAACATTATATGCGTTTATAACGTTGTATATCCTAACCTAGGGCAACCTAGCACATCGAATGTAACATTTGACAACATTCCAGGCGTGCCGGACCCTACTTATCGGTGGGAACATTATATGCGTCTATAACGTTATATATCCTAACCTGAGGCAACCTAACACCTCAGATGTAACATTTGACAACATTCCAATCATGTCGGAACCTACTTCTCGGTGGGAACATTATATGCGTCTATAACGTCGTATAACCTAACCTAAGGCAACACAACAAATTCGGATGTAATATTTGACAACATTCCAGGAGTGTCGAACCCTACTTCACGGTGGGAACATTATACGCGTCTATAACGTTATATATCCTAACCTAAGGCAACCTAAGTCCTCGGATGTAACATTGGACAACATTCCAAGCGTGTCGGACCCTACCTCTCGGTGGGAACATTATATGCATCTATAACGTTATATATCCTAACCTAAGGCAACCTAACACCTCGGATGTAACATTTGACAACATTCCAAGCATGTCGGAACCTACTTCTCGGTGGGAACATTATATGCGTCTATAACGTTGTATAACCTAACCTAAGGCAACACAACAAATTCGGATGTAATATTTGACAACATTCCAGGCGTGTCGAATTCTACTTCTCGGTGGGAACATTACACGCGTCTATAACGTTATATATCCTAACCTAAGTCAACCTAAGTCCTCGGATGTAACATTTGACAACATTCCAAGCGTGTCGGACCCTACCTCTCGGTGGGAACATTATATGCGTCTATAACGTTATATATCCTAACCTAAGGCAACCTAAGTCCTCGGATGTAACATTTGACAACATTCCAAGCGTGTCGGACCCTACCTCTCGGTGGGAACATTATATGCGTCTATAACGTTATATATCCTAACCTAAGGCAACCTAACACCTCGAATGTAACATTTGACAACATTCCAAGCCTGTCGGAACCTACTTCTCGGTGGGAACATTATATGCGTCTATAACGTTGTATACCCTAACCTAAGGCAACACATCAAATTCGGATGTAATATTTGACAACATTCCAGGCGTGTCGAAGCCTACTTCTCGGTGGGAACATTATACGCGTCTATAACGTTATATATCCTAACCTAAGGCAACCTAAGTCCTCGGATGTAACATTTGACAACATTCCAAGCGTGTCGGACCCTACCTCTCGGTGGGAACATTATATGCGTCTATAACGTTATATATCCTAACCTAAGGCAACCTGACACCTCGGATGTAACATTTGACAACATTCCAAACGTGTCGGACCTTACCTCTCGGTGGGAACATTATATGCGTCTATAACATTATATATCCTAACCTAAGGCAACCTAACACCTCGGATGTAACATTTGACAACATTCCAAGTCTGTCGGAACCTACTTCTCGGTGGAAACATTATATGCGTCTATAACGTTGTATATCCTAACCTAAGGCAACACAACAAATTCGGATGTAATATTTGACAACATTCCAGGCGTGTCGAACCCTACTTCTCGGTGGGAACATTATACGCGTCTATAACGTTATATATCCTAACCTAAGGCATCCTAAGTCCTCGGATGTAACATTTGACAACATTCCAAGCGTGTCGGAACCTACCTCTCGGTGGGAACATTATATGCGTCTATAACGTTGTATATCCTAACCTAAGGCAACACAACAAATTCGGATGTAATATTTGACAACATTCCAGGCGTGTCGAACCCTACTTCTCGGTGGGAACATTATACGCGTCTATAACGTTATATATCCTAACCTAAGGCAACCTAAGTCCTCGGATGTAACATTTGACAACATTCCAAGCGTGTCGGACCCTACCTCTCGGTGGGAACATTATATGCGTCTATAACGTTATATATCCTAACCTAAGGCAACCTAACACCTCGAATGTAACATTTTACAACATTCCTGGCTTATCGGGACCTACTTCTCGGTGGGAACATTATATGCGTCTATAACGTTGTATTTCCTAACCTAAGGCAACCAAACAACTCGGATGTAATATTTGAGAACATTCCAAGCCTGTCGGTACCTACTTCTCAGTGGGAAAAGTATATACGTCTATAACATTATATATCCTAACCTAAGGCAACCTAACACCTCGGATGTAACATTTGACAACATCCCAAACCTGTGGGACCCTACTTCTCGGTGGGAACATTATATGCGTTTATAACGTTGTATATCCTAACCTAGGGCAACCTAGCACATCGAATGTAACATTTGACAACATTCCAGGCGTGCCGGACCCTACTTATCGGTGGGAACATTATATGCGTCTATAACGTTATATATCCTAACCTGAGGCAACCTAACACCTCAGATGTAACATTTGACAACATTCCAATCATGTCGGAACCTACTTCTCGGTGGTAACATTATATGCGTCTATAACGTCGTATAACCTAACCTAAGGCAACACAACAAATTCGGATGTAATATTTGACAACATTCCAGGCGTGTCGAACCCTACTTCACGGTGGGAACATTATACGCGTCTATAACGTTATATATCCTAACCTAAGGCAACCTAAGTCCTCGGATGTAACATTGGACAACATTCCAAGCGTGTCGGACCCTACCTCTCGGTGGGAACATTATATGCATCTATAACGTTATATATCCTAACCTAAGGCAACCTAACACCTCGGATGTAACATTTGACAACATTCCAAGCATGTCGGAACCTACTTCTCGGTGGGAACATTATATGCGTCTATAACGTTGTATAACCTAACCTAAGGCAACACAACAAATTCGGATGTAATATTTGACAACATTCCAGGCGTGTCGAATTCTACTTCTCGGTGGGAACATTACACGCGTCTATAACGTTATATATCCTAACCTAAGGCAACCTAACTCCTCGGATGTAACATTTGACAACATTCCAAGCCTGTCGGAACCTACTTCTCGGTGGGAACATTATATGCGTCTATAACGTTGTATACCTTAACCTAAGGCAACACAACAAATTCGGATGTAATATTTGACAACATTCCAGGCGTGTCGAAGCCTACTTCTCGGTGGGAACATTATACGCGTCTATAACGTTATATATCCTAACCTAAGTCAACCTAAGTCCTCGGATGTAACATTTGACAACATTCCAAGCGTGTCGGACCCTACCTCTCGGTGGGAACATTATATGCGTCTATAACGTTATATATCCTAACCTAAGGCAACCTAAGTCCTCGGATGTAACATTTGACAACATTCCAAGCGTGTCGGACCCTACCTCTCGGTGGGAACATTATATGCGTCTATAACGTTATATATCCTAACCTAAGGCAACCTAGCACCTCGGATGTAACATTTGACAACATTCCAAGCATGTCGGAACCTACTTCTCGGTGGGAACATTATATGCGTCTATAACGTTATATATCCTAACCTAAGGCAACCTAACACCTCGAATGTGACATTTGACAACATTCCAAGCCTGTCGGAACCTACTTCTCGGTGGGAACATTATATGCGTTTATAACGTTGTATATCCTAACCTAAGGCAACCTAGCACCTCGAATGTAACATTTGACAACATTCCAGGCGTGCCGGACCCTACTTATCGGTGGGAACATTATATGCGTCTATAACGTTATATATCCTAACCTGAGGCAACCTAACACAGCGAATGTAACATTTTGCAACATTCCTGGCTTGTCGGGCCCTACTTCTAGGTGGGAACATTATATGCGTCTATAACGTTATATATCCTAACCTAAGGCAACCTAGCACCTCGAATGTAACATTTGACAACATTCCAGGCGTGCCGGACCCTACTTATCAGTGGGAAAATTATATGTGTCTATAACGTTATATATACTGACCTAAGGCAAACTAACACCTCGGATGTAATATTTGACAACATTCCAGGCGTGTCGCACCCTACTTCTCGGTGGGAACATTATACGCGTCTATAACGTTATATATCCTAACCTAAGGCAACCTGAGTCCTCGGATGTAACATTTGACAACATTCCAAGCGTGTCGGACCCTACCTCTCGGTGGGAACATTATATGCGTCTATAACGTTATATATCCTAACCTAAGGCAACCTAACACCTCGAATGTAACATTTGACAACATTCCAAGCCTGTCGGACCATACTTCTCGGTGGGAACATTATATGCGTCTATAACGTTGTATATCCTAACCTAAGGCAACACAACAACTCTGATGTAATATTTGACAACATTCCAGGCGTGTCGCACCCTACTTCTCGGTGGGAACATTATACGCGTCTATAACGTTATATATCCTAACCTAAGGCAACCTAAGTCCTCGGATGTAACATTTGACAACATTCCAAGCGTGTCGGACCTTACCTCTCGGTGGGAACATTATATGCGTCTATAACGTTATATATCCTAACCTAAGGCAACCTAACACCTCGGATGTAACATTTGACAACATTCCAAGCCTGTCGGAACCTACTTCTCGGTGGGAACATTATATGCGTCTATAACGTTGTATACCCTAACCTAAGGCAACACATCAAATTCGGATGTAATATTTGACAACATTCCAGGCGTGTCGAAGCCTACTTCTCGGTGGGAACATTATACGCGTCTATAACGTTATATATCCTAACCTAAGGCAACCTAAGTCCTCGGATGTAACATTTGACAACATTCCAAGCGTGTCGGACCCTACCTCTCGGTGGGAACATTATATGCGTCTATAACGTTGTATACCTTAACCTAAGGCAACACAACAAATTCGGATGTAATATTTGACAACATTCCAGGCGTGTCCAAGCCTACTTCTCGGTGGGAATATTATACGCGTCTATAACGTTATATATCCTAACCTGAGTCAACCTAAGTCCTCGGATGTAACATTTGACAACATTCCAAGCGTGTCGGACCCTACCTCTCGGTGGGAACATTATATGCGTCTATAACGTTATATATCCTAACCTAAGGCAACCTAAGTCCTCGGATGTAACATTTGACAACATTCCAAGCGTGTCGGACCCTACCTTTCGGTGGGAACATTATATGCGTCTATAACGTTATATATCCTAACCTAAGGCAACCTAACACCTCGGATGTAACATTTGACAACATTCCAAGCATGTCGGAACCTACTTCTCGGTGGGAACATGATATGCGTCTATAACGTCGTATAACCTAACCTAAGGCAACACAACAAATTCGGATGTAATATTTGACAACATTCCAGGCGTGTCGAACCCTACTTCACGGTGGGAACATTATACGCGTCTATAACGTTATATATCCTAACCTAAGGCAACCTAAGTCCTCGGATGTAACATTGGACAACATTCCAAGCGTGTCGGACCCTACCTCTCGGTGGGAACATTATATGCATCTATAACGTTATATATCCTAACCTAAGGCAACCTAACACCTCGGATGTAACATTTGACAACATTCCAA
Source organism: Xylocopa violacea (assembly GCA_963969225.1). Lineage (NCBI taxonomy): Eukaryota > Metazoa > Arthropoda > Insecta > Hymenoptera > Apidae > Xylocopa > Xylocopa violacea. Next base: position 10,784,777 of record CAXAJV010000017.1, on the reverse strand, counting down.
GCCTGTCGGAACCTACTTCTCGGTGGGAACATTATATGCGTCTATAACGTTGTATACCTTAACCTAAGGCAACACAACAAATTCGGATGTAATATTTGACAACATTCCAGGCGTGTCCAAGCCTACTTCTCGGTGGGAACATTATACGCGTCTATAACGTTATATATCCTAACCTAAGGCAACCTGAGTCCTCGGATGTAACATTTGACAACATTCCAAGCGTGTCGGACCCTACCTCTCGGTGGGAACATTATATGCGTCTATAACGTTATATATCCTAACCTAAGGCAACCTAACACCTCGAATGTAACATTTGACAACATTCCAAGCCTGTCGGAACCTACTTCTCGGTGGGAACATTATATGCGTCTATAACGTTGTATACCCTAACCTAAGGCAACACATCAAATTCGGATGTAATATTTGACAACATTCCAGGCGTGTCGAAGCCTACTTCTCGGTGGGAACATTATACGCGTCTATAACGTTATATATCCTAACCTAAGGCAACCTAAGTCCTCGGATGTAACATTTGACAACATTCCAAGCGTGTCGGACCCTACCTCTCGGTGGGAACATTATATGCGTCTATAACGTTATATATCCTAACCTAAGGCAACCTGACACCTCGGATGTAACATTTGACAACATTCCAAACGTGTCGGACCTTACCTCTCGGTGGGAACATTATATGCGTCTATAACATTATATATCCTAACCTAAGGCAACCTAACACCTCGGATGTAACATTTGACAACATTCCAAGTCTGTCGGAACCTACTTCTCGGTGGAAACATTATATGCGTCTATAACGTTGTATATCCTAACCTAAGGCAACACAACAAATTCGGATGTAATATTTGACAACATTCCAGGCGTGTCGAACCCTACTTCTCGGTGGGAACATTATACGCGTCTATAACGTTATATATCCTAACCTAAGGCATCCTAAGTCCTCGGATGTAACATTTGACAACATTCCAAGCGTGTCGGAACCTACCTCTCGGTGGGAACATTATATGCGTCTATAACGTTGTATATCCTAACCTAAGGCAACACAACAAATTCGGATGTAATATTTGACAACATTCCAGGCGTGTCGAACCCTACTTCTCGGTGGGAACATTATACGCGTCTATAACGTTATATATCCTAACCTAAGGCAACCTAAGTCCTCGGATGTAACATTTGACAACATTCCAAGCGTGTCGGACCCTACCTCTCGGTGGGAACATTATATGCGTCTATAACGTTATATATCCTAACCTATGGCAACCTAACACCTTGAATGTAACATTTGACAACATTCCAGTCGTGCCGGACCCTACTTATCGGTGGGAACATTATATGCGTCTATAACGTTATATATCCTAACCTAAGGCAACCTAACACCTCGGATGTAACATTTGACAACATTCCAAGCATGTCGGAACCTACTTCTCGGTGGGAACATTATATGCGTCTATAACGTCGTATAACCTAACCTAAGGCAACACAACAAATTCGGATGTAATATTTGACAACATTCCAGGCGTGTCGAACCCTACTTCACGGTGGGAACATTATACGCGTCTATAACGTTATATATCCTAACCTAAGGCAACCTAAGTCCTCGGATGTAACATTGGACAACATTCCAAGCGTGTCGGACCCTACCTCTCGGTGGGAACATTATATGCATCTATAACGTTATATATCCTAACCTAAGGCAACCTAACACCTCGGATGTAACATTTGACAACATTCCAAGCCTGTCGGAACCTACTTCTCGGTGGGAACATTATATGCGTCTATAACGTTGTATACCTTAACCTAAGGCAACACAACAAATTCGGATGTAATATTTGACAACATTCCAGGCGTGTCCAAGCCTACTTCTCGGTGGGAATATTATACGCGTCTATAACGTTATATATCCTAACCTAAGTCAACCTAAGTCCTCGGATGTAACATTTGACAACATTCCAAGCGTGTCGGACCCTACCTCTCGGTGGGAACATTATATGCGTCTATAACGTTATATATCCTAACCTAAGGCAACCTAAGTCCTCGGATGTAACATTTGACAACATTCCAAGCGTGTCGGACCCTACCTTTCGGTGGGAACATTATATGCGTCTATAACGTTATATATCCTAACCTAAGGCAACCTAACACCTCAGATGTAACATTTGACAACATTCCAATCATGTCGGAACCTACTTCTCGGTGGGAACATTATATGCGTCTATAACGTCGTATAACCTAACCTAAGGCAACACAACAAATTCGGATGTAATATTTGACAACATTCCAGGCGTGTCGTACCCTACTTCACGGTGGGAACATTATACGCGTCTATAACGTTATATATCCTAACCTAAGGCAACCTAAGTCCTCGGATGTAACATTGGACAACATTCCAAGCGTGTCGGACCCTACCTCTCGGTGGGAACATTATATGCATCTATAACGTTATATATCCTAACCTAAGGCAACCTAACACCTCGGATGTAACATTTGACAACATTCCAAGCATGTCGGAACCTACTTCTCGGTGGGAACATTATATGCGTCTATAACGTTGTATAACCTAACCTAAGGCAACCTAAGTCCTCGGATGTAACATTTGACAACATTCCAAGCGTGTCGGACCCTACCTCTCGGTGGGAACATTATATGCGTCTATAACGTTATATATCCTAACCTAAGGCAACCTAACACCTCGAATGTAACATTTGACAACATTCCAAGTCTGTCGGAACCTACTTCTCGGTGGAAACATTATATGCGTCTATAACGTTGTATATCCTAACCTAAGGCAACACAACAAATTCGGATGTAATATTTGACAACATTCCAGGCGTGTCGAATTCTACTTCTCGGTGGGAACATTACACGCGTCTATAACGTTATATATCCTAACCTAAGGCAACCTAACTCCTCGGATGTAACATTTGACAACATTCCAAGCCTGTCGGAACCTACTTCTCGGTGGGAACATTATATGCGTCTATAACGTTGTATACCTTAACCTAAGGCAACACAACAAATTCGGATGTAATATTTGACAACATTCCAGGCGTGTCGAAGCCTGCTTCTCGGTGGGAACATTATACGCGTCTATAACGTTATATATCCTAACCTAAGTCAACCTAAGTCCTCGGATGTAACATTTGACAACATTCCAAGCGTGTCGGACCCTACCTCTCGGTGGGAACATTATATGCGTCTATAACGTTATATATCCTAACCTAAGGCAACCTAAGTCCTCGGATGTAACATTTGACAACATTCCAAGCGTGTCGGACCCTACCTCTCGGTGGGAACATTATATGCGTCTATAACGTTATATATCCTAACCTAAGGCAACCTAACACCTCGGATGTAACATTTGACAACATTCCAAGCATGTCGGAACCTACTTCTCGGTGGGAACATTATATGCGTCTATAACGTTATATATCCTAACCTAAGGCAACCTAACACCTCGAATGTAACATTTGACAACATTCCAAGCCTGTCGGAACCTACTTCTCGGTGGGAACATTATATGCGTTTATAACGTTGTATATCCTAACCTAAGGCAACCTAGCACCTCGAATGTAACATTTGACAACATTCCAGGCGTGCCGGACCCTACTTATCGGTGGGAACATTATATGCGTCTATAACGTTATATATCCTAACCTGAGGCAACCTAACACAGCGAATGTAACATTTTGCAACATTCCTGGCTTGTCGGGCCCTACTTCTAGGTGGGAACATTATATGCGTCTATAACGTTATATATCCTAACCTAAGGCAACCTAGCACCTCGAATGTAACATTTGACAACATTCCAGGCGTGCCGGACCCTACTTATCAGTGGGAAAATTATATGTGTCTATAACGTTATATATACTGACCTAAGGCAAACTAACACCTCGGATGTAATATTTGACAACATTCCAGGCGTGTCGCACCCTACTTCTCGGTGGGAACATTATACGCGTCTATAACGTTATATATCCTAACCTAAGGCAACCTGAGTCCTCGGATGTAACATTTGACAACATTCCAAGCGTGTCGGACCCTACCTCTCGGTGGGAAGATTATATGCGTCTATAACGTTATATATCCTAACCTAAGGCAACCTAACACCTCGAATGTAACATTTGACAACATTCCAAGCCTGTCGGACCATACTTCTCGGTGGGAACATTATATGCGTCTATAACGTTGTATATCCTAACCTAAGGCAACACAACAACTCTGATGTAATATTTGACAACATTCCAGGCGTGTCGCACCCTACTTCTCGGTGGGAACATTATACGCGTCTATGACGTTATATATCCTAACCTAAGGCAACCTAAGTCCTCGGATGTAACATTTGACAACATTCCAAGCGTGTCGGACCTTACCTCTCGGTGGGAACATTATATGCGTCTATAACGTTATACATCCTAACCTAAGGCAACCTAACACCTCGGATGTAACATTTGACAACATTCCAAGCCTGTCGGAACCTACTTCTCGGTGGGAACATTATATGCGTCTATAACCTTGTATACCCTAACCTAAGGCAACACATCAAATTCGGATGTAATATTTGACAACATTCCAGGCGTGTCGAAGCCTACTTCTCGGTGGGAACATTATACGCGTCTATAACGTTATATATCCTAACCTAAGGCAACCTAAGTCCTCGGATGTAACATTTGACAACATTCCAAGCGTGTCGGACCCTACCTCTCGGTGGGAACATTATATGCGTCTATAACGTTACATATCCTAACCTAAGGCAACCTGACACCTCGGATGTAACATTTGACAACATTCCAAGCGTGTCGGACCCTACCTCTCGGTGGGAACATTATATGCGTCTATAACGTTATATATCCTAACCTAAGGCAACCTAACACCTCGAATGTAACATTTGACAACATTCCAAGCCTGTCGGAACCTACTTCTCGGTGGGAACATTATATGCGTCTATAACGTTGTATATCCTAACCTAAGGCAAAACAACAAACTCGGATGTAATATTTGACAACATTCCAGGCGTGTCGAACCCTACTTCTCGGTGGGAACATTATATACGTCTATAACGTTGCATAGCCTAACCTAAGGCAACCAAACAACTCGGATGTAATATTTGAAAACATTCCAAGCCTGTCGGTCCCTACTTCTCAGTGGGAAAAGTATATACGTCTATAACATTATATATCCTAACCTAAGGCAACCTAACACCTCGGATGTAACATTTGACAACATCCCAAACCTGTGGGACCCTACTTCTCGGTGGGAACATTATATGCGTTTATAACGTTGTATATCCTAACCTAAGGCAACCTAGCACATCGAATGTAACATTTGACAACATTCCAGGCGTGCCGGACCCTACTTATCGGTGGGAACATTATATGCGTCTATAACGTTATATATCCTAACCTGAGGCAACCTAACACCGCGAATGTAACATTTTACAACATTCCTGGCTTATCGGGACCTACTTCTCGGTGGGAACATTATATGCGTCTATAACGTTATATATCCTAACCTAAGGCAACCTAACATCTCGGATGTAACATTTGACAACATTCCAGGTATGTCGGTCCCTACTTCTCGGTGGGAGCATTATATGCGTCTATAACGTTGTATTTCCTAACCTAAGGCAACCAAACAACTCGGATGTAATATTTGAAAACATTCCAAGCCTGTCGGTCCCTACTTCTCAGTGGGAAAAGTATATACGTCTATAACATTATATATCCTAACCTAAGGCAACCTAACACCTCGGATGTAACATTTGACAACATCCCAAACCTGTGGGACCCTACTTCTCGGTGGGAACATTATATGCGTTTATAACGTTGTATATCCTATCCTAAGGCAACCTAGCACCTCGAATGTAACATTTGACAACATTCCAGTCGTGCCGGACCCTACTTATCGGTGGGAACATTATATGCGTCTATAACGTTATATATCCTAACCTGAGGCAACCTAACACCGCGAATGTAACATTTTACAACATTCCTGGCTTATCGGGACCTACTTCTCGGTGGGAACATTATATGCGTCTATAACGTTATATATCCTAACCTAAGGCAACCTAACATCTCGGATGTAACATTGACAACATTCCAGGTATGTCGGTCCCTACTTCTCGGTGGGAGCATTATATGCGTCTATAACGTTGTATTTCCTAACCTAAGGCAACCAAACAACTCGGATGTAATATTTGAAAACATTCCAAGCCTGTCGGTACCTACTTCTCAGTGGGAAAAGTATATACGTCTATAACATTATATATCCTAACCTAAGGCAACCTAACACCTCGGATGTAACATTTGACAACATCCCAAACCTGTGGGACCCTACTTCTCGGTGGGAACATTATATGCGTTTATAACGTTGTATATCCTAACCTAGGGCAACCTAGCACATCGAATGTAACATTTGACAACATTCCAGGCGTGCCGGACCCCACTTATCGGTGGGAACATTATATGCGTCTATAACGTTATATATCCTAACCTAAGGCAACCTAACACCGCGAATGTAACATTTTACAACATTCCTGGCTTATCGGGACCTACTTCTCGGTGGGAACATTATATGCGTCTATAACGTTATATATCCTAACCTAAGGCAACCTAACATCTCGGATGTAACATTTGACAACATTCCAGGTATGTCGGTCCCTACTTCTCGGTGGGAGCATTATATGCGTCTATAACGTTGTATTTCCTAACCTAAGGCAACCAAACAACTCGGATGTAATGTTTGAAAACATTCCAAGCCTGTCGGTACCTACTTCTCAGTGGGAAAAGTATATACGTCTATAACATTATATATCCTAACCTAAGGCAACCTAACACCTCGGATGTAACATTTGACAACATCCCAAACCTGTGGGACCCTACTTATCGGTGGGAACATTATATGCGTCTATAACGTTATATATCCTAACCTGAGGCAACCTAACACAGCGAATGTAACATTTTACAACATTCCTGGCTTGTCGGGCCCTACTTCTAGGTGGGAAAATTATATCCGTCTATAACGTTATATATCCTAACCTAAGGCAACCTAGCACCTCGAATGTAACATTTGACAACATTCCAGGCGTGCCGGACCCTACTTATCAGTGGGGAAATTATATGTGTCTATAACGTTATATATACTGACCTAAGGCAAACTAACACCTCGGATGTAATATTTGACACCATTCCAGGCGTGTCGCACCCTACTTCTCGGTGGGAACATTATACGCGTCTATAACGTTATATATCCTAACCTAAGGCAACCTGAGTCCTCGGATGTAACATTTGACAACATTCCAAGCGTGTCGGACCCTACCTCTCGGTGGGAACATTATATGCGTCTATAACGTTATATATCCTAACCTAAGGCAACCTAACACCTCGAATGTAACATTTGACAACATTCCAAGCCTGTCGGACCATACTTCTCGGTGGGAACATTATATGCGTCTATAAAGTTGTATATCCTAACCTAAGGCAACACAACAACTCTGATGTAATATTTGACAACATTCCAGGCGTGTCGCACCCTACTTCTCGGTGGGAACATTATACGCGTCTATAACGCTATATATCCTAACCTAAGGCAACCTAAGTCCTCGGATGTAACATTTGACAACATTCCAAGCGTGTCGGACCTTACCTCTCGGTGGGAACATTATATGCGTCTATAACGTTATATATCCTAACCTAAGGCAACCTAACACCTCGGATGTAACATTTGACAACATTCCAAGCCTGTCGGAACCTACTTCTCGGTGGGAACATTATACGCGTCTATAACGTTATATATCCTAACCTAAGGCAACCTAAGTCCTCGGATGTAACATTTGACAACATTCCAAGCGTGTCGGACCTTACCTCTCGGTGGGAACATTATATGCGTCTATAACGTTATATATCCTAACCTAAGGCAACCTAACACCTCGGATGTAACATTTGACAACATTCCAAGCCTGTCGGAACCTACTTTTCGGTGGGAACATTATATGCGTCTATAACGTTGTATACCCTAACCTAAGGCAACACATCAAATTCGGATGTAATATTTGACAACATTCCAGGCGTGTCGAAGCCTACTTCTCGGTGGGAACATTATACGCGTCTATAACGTTATATATCCTAACCTAAGGCAACCTAAGTCCTCGGATGTAACATTTGACAACATTCCAAGCGTGTCGGACCCTACCTCTCGGTGGGAACATTATATGCGTCTATAACGTTATATATCCTAACCTAAGGCAACCTAACACCTCGGATGTAACATTTGATAACATTCCAAGCGTGTCGGACCTTACCTCTCGGTGGGAACATTATATGCGTCTATAACATTATATATCCTAACCTAAGGCAACCTAACACCTCGGATGTAACATTTGACAACATCCCAAACCTGTGGGACCCTACTTCTCGGTGGGAACATTATATGCGTTTATAACGTTGTATATCCTAACCTAAGGCAACCTAGCACCTCGAATGTAACATTTGACAACATTCCAGGCGTGCCGGACCCTACTTATCGGTGGGAACATTATATGCGTCTATAACGTTATATATCCTAACCTGAGGCAACCTAACACCGCGAATGTAACATTTTACAACATTCCTGGCTTATCGGGACCTACTTCTCGGTGGGAACATTATATGCGTCTATAACGTTATATATCCTAACCTAAGGCAACCTAACGTCTCGGATGTAACATTTGACAACATTCCAGGTATGTCGGTCCCTACTTCTCGGTGGGAGCATTATATGCGTCTATAACGTTATATATCCTAACCTAAGGCAACCTAACATCTCGGATGTAACATTTGACAACATTCCAGGTATGTCGGTCCCTACTTCTCGGTGGGAGCATTATATGCGTCTATAACGTTGTATTTCCTAACCTAAGGCAACCAAACAACTCGGATGTAATATTTGAAAACATTCCAAGCCTGTCGGTCCCTACTTCTCAGTGGGAAAAGTATATACGTCTATAACATTATATATCCTAACCTAAGGCAACCTAACACCTCGGATGTAACATTTGACAACATCCCAAACCTGTGGGACCCTACTTCTCGGTGGGAACATTATATGCGTTTATAACGTTGTATATCCTAACCTAAGGCAACCTAGCACCTCGAATGTAACATTTGACAACATTCCAGGCGTGCCGGACCCTACTTATCGGTGGGAACATTATATGCGTCTATAACGTTATATATCCTAACCTGAGGCAACCTAACACCGCGAATGTAACATTTTACAACATTCCTGGCTTATCGGGACCTACTTCTCGGTGGGAACATTATATGCGTCTATAACGTTATATATCCTAACCTAAGGCAACCTAACGTCTCGGATGTAACATTTGACAACATTCCAGGTATGTCGGTCCCTACTTCTCGGTGGGAGCATTATATGCGTCTATAACGTTGTATTTCCTAACCTAAGGCAACCAAACAACTCGGATGTAATATTTGAAAACATTCCAAGCCTGTCGGTACCTACTTCTCAGTGGGAAAAGTATATACGTCTATAACATTATATATCCTAACCTAAGGCAACCTAACACCTCGGATGTAACATTTGACAACATCCCAAACCTGTGGGATTCTACTTATCGGTGGGAACATTATATGCGTCTATAACGTTATATATCCTAACTTAAGGCAACCTAACATCTCGGATGTAACATTTGACAACATTCCAGGTATGTCGGTCTCTACTTCTCGGTGGGAGCATTATATGCGTCTATAACGTTGTATATCCTAAACTAAGGCAACCTAAGTCCTCGGATGTAACATTTGACAACATTCCAAGCATGTCGGAACCTACCTCTCGGTGGGAACATTATATGCGTCTATAACGTTATATATCCTAACCTAAGGCAACCTAACACCTCGGATGTAACATTTGACAACATTCCAAGCATATCGGAACCTAATTCTCGGTGGGAACATTATATGCGTCTATAACGTTGTATAACCTAACCTAAGGCAACACAACAAATTCGGATGTAATATTTGACAACATTCCAGGCGTGTCGAACCCTACTTCTCGGTGGGAACATTATACGCGTCTATAACGTTATATATCCTAACCTAAGGCAACCTAAGTCCTCGGATGTAACATTTGAAAACATTCCAAGCGTGTCGGACCCTACCTCTCGGTGGGAACATTATATGCGTCTATAACGTTATATATCCTAACCTACGGCAACCTAACACCTCGGATGTAACATTTGAGAACATTCCAAGCGTGTCGGACCCTACCTCTCGGTGGGAACATTATATGCGTCTATAACGTTATATATCCTAACCTAAGGCAAACTAACACCTCGAATGTAACATTTGACAACATTCCAAGCATGTCGGAACCTACTTCTCGGTGGGAACATTATATGCGTCTATAACGTTGTATATCCTAACCTAAGGCAACACAACAAATTTGGATGTAATACTTGACAACATTCCAGGCGTGTCGAACCCTACTTCTCGGTGGGAACATTATATGCGTCTATAACGTTGTATATCCTAACCTAAGGCAAAACAACAAACTCGGATGTAATATTTGACAACATTCCAGGCGTGTCGAACCCTACTTCTCGGTGGGAACATTATATACGTCCATAACGTTGTATAGCCTAACCTAAGGCAACCCAAAACCTCGGATGTAATATTTTACAACATTCCATGCGTGTCGGACCTACTTCTCGGTGGGAACATTATATGCGTCTATAACGTTATATATCCTAACCTAAGGCAAACTAACACCTCGGATGTAACATTTGACAACATTCCAAGCGTGTCGGACCCTACCTCTCGGTGGGAACATTATATGCGTCTATAACGTTATATATCCTAACCTAAGGCAACCTAACACCTCGAATGTAACATTTGACAACATTCCAAGCCTGTCGGAACCTACTTCTCGGTGGGAACATTATATGCGTTTATAACGTTGTATATCCTAACCTAAGGCAACCTAGCACCTCGAATGTAACATTTGACAACATTCCAGGCGTGCCGGACCCTACTTATCGGTGGGAACATTATATGCGTCTATAACGTTATATATCCTAACCTGAGGCAACCTAACACAGCGAATGTAACATTTTGCAACATTCCTGGCTTGTCGGGCCCTACTTCTAGGTGGGAACATTATATGCGTCTATAACGTTATATATCCTAACCTAAGGCAACCTAGCACCTCGAATGTAACATTTGACAACATTCCAGGCGTGCCGGACCCTACTTATCAGTGGGAAAATTATATGTGTCTATAACGTTATATATACTGACCTAAGGCAAACTAACACCTCGGATGTAATATTTGACAACATTCCAGGCGTGTCGCACCCTACTTCTCGGTGGGAACATTATACGCGTCTATAACGTTATATATCCTAACCTAAGGCAACCTGAGTCCTCGGATGTAACATTTGACAACATTCCAAGCGTGTCGGACCTTACCTCTCGGTGGGAACATTATATGCGTCTATAACGTTATACATCCTAACCTAAGGCAACCTAACACCTCGAATGTAACATTTGACAACATTCCAAGCCTGTCGGAACCTACTTCTCGGTGGGAACATTATATGCGTCTATAACGTTGTATATCCTAACCTAAGGCAAAACAACAAACTCGGATGTAATATTTGACAACATTCCAGGCGTGTCGAACCCTACTTCTCGGTGGGAACATTATATACGTCTATAACGTTGCATAGCCTAACCTAAGGCAACCAAACAACTCGGATGTAATATTTGAAAACATTCCAAGCCTGTCGGTCCCTACTTCTCAGTGGGAAAAGTATATACGTCTATAACATTATATATCCTAACCTAAGGCAACCTAACACCTCGGATGTAACATTTGACAACATCCCAAACCTGTGGGACCCTACTTCTCGGTGGGAACATTATATGCGTTTATAACGTTGTATATCCTAACCTAAGGCAACCTAGCACATCGAATGTAACATTTGACAACATTCCAGGCGTGCCGGACCCTACTTATCGGTGGGAACATTATATGCGTCTATAACGTTATATATCCTAACCTGAGGCAACCTAACACCGCGAATGTAACATTTTACAACATTCCTGGCTTATCGGGACCTACTTCTCGGTGGGAACATTATATGCGTCTATAACGTTATATATCCTAACCTAAGGCAACCTAACATCTCGGATGTAACATTGACAACATTCCAGGTATGTCGGTCCCTACTTCTCGGTGGGAGCATTATATGCGTCTATAACGTTGTATTTCCTAACCTAAGGCAACCAAACAACTCGGATGTAATATTTGAAAACATTCCAAGCCTGTCGGTACCTACTTCTCAGTGGGAAAAGTATATACGTCTATAACATTATATATCCTAACCTAAGGCAACCTAACACCTCGGATGTAACATTTGACAACATCCCAAACCTGTGGGACCCTACTTCTCGGTGGGAACATTATATGCGTTTATAACGTTGTATATCCTAACCTAGGGCAACCTAGCACATCGAATGTAACATTTGACAACATTCCAGGCGTGCCGGACCCTACTTATCGGTGGGAACATTATATGCGTCTATAACGTTATATATCCTAACCTAAGGCAACCTAACACCGCGAATGTAACATTTTACAACATTCCTGGCTTGTCGGGCCCTACTTCTAGGTGGGAAAATTATATCCGTCTATAACGTTATATATCCTAACCTAAGGCAACCTAGCACCTCGAATGTAACATTTGACAACATTCCAGGCGTGCCGGACCCTACTTATCAGTGGGGAAATTATATGTGTCTATAACGTTATATATACTGACCTAAGGCAAACTAACACCTCGGATGTAATATTTGACAACATTCCAGGCGTGTCGCACCCTACTTCTCGGTGGGAACATTATACGCGTCTATAACGTTATATATCCTAACCTAAGGCAACCTGAGTCCTCGGATGTAACATTTGACAACATTCCAAGCGTGTCGGACCCTACCTCTCGGTGGGAACATTATATGCGTCTATAACGTTATATATCCTAACCTAAGGCAAACTAACACCTCGAATGTAACATTTGACAACATTCCAAGCATGTCGGAACCTACTTCTCGGTGGGAACATTATATGCGTCTATAACGTTGTATATCCTAACCTAAGGCAACACAACAAATTTGGATGTAATACTTGACAACATTCCAGGCGTGTCGAACCCTACTTCTCGGTGGGAACATTATATGCGTCTATAACGTTGTATATCCTAACCTAAGGCAAAACAACAAACACGGATGTAATATTTGACAACATTCCAGGCGTGTCGAACCCTACTTCTCGGTGGGAACATTATATACGTCCATAACGTTGTATAGCCTAACCTAAGGCAACCCAAAAGCTCGGATGTAATATTTTACAACATTCCATGCGTGTCGGACCTACTTCTCGGTGGGAACATTATATGCGTCTATAACGTTATATATCCTAACCTAAGGCAACCTAACATCTCGGATGTAACATTTGACAACATTCCAGGTATGTCGGTCCCTACTTCTCGGTGGGAACATTATATGCGTCTATAACGTTGTATATCCTAACCTAAGGCAACCTAGCACATCGAATGTAACATTTGACAACTTTCCAGGCGTGCCGGACCCTACTTATCGCTGGGAACATTATATGCGTCTATAACGTTATATATCCTAACCTAAGGCAGCCTAACATCTCGGATGTGGTATTTGACAACATTCCAGGAGTGTCGGAAATACTTCCCGGTGGGAATATTATATGCGTCTATAACGCTGTATATTCTAGAATAAGGCAACCTATCATCTAGGACGTAATATTTAACAACATTCCTGGCGTGTCGGACCCTACTTCTCGGTGGGAACATTATATGCGTCTATAACGTTGTATATCCTAACCTAAGGCAACCCAACAAATCGGATGTAATATTTTACAACATTCCTGGCGCGTCGTCCCCTACTTCTCGGTGGGAATATTACATGCGTCTGTGACGTCATATGTCCTAACCTAAGGCAACCTATGTCCTCGGATGTAACATTTGCCAACATTCCAAGCGTGTCGGACCCTACCTCTCGGTGGGAACATTATATGCGTCTATAACGTTATATATCCTAACCTAAGGCAACCTAACACCTCGAATGTAACATTTGACAACATTCCAAGCCTGTCGGAACCTACTTCGCGGTGGGAACATTATATGCGTCTATAACGTTATATATCCTTAACTAAGGCAACCCAAAAGCTCGGATGTAATATTTGAAAACATTCCAAGCATGTCGGACCCTACATCTCGGTGGGAACATTATATGCGTCTATAACGTTGTATATCCTAACCTAAGACAACCTAACCCCTCGGATGTAGCATTTAACAACATTCCAAGCGTGTCGGACCCTACTTCTCGGTGGAAAGATTATATGCGCCTATTACGTCATATATCCTATCCTAAGGCAACCTAACACCTCGGATGTAGCATTTGACAACATTCCAAGGGTGTCGGACCCTACTTCCCGTTGGGAATATTATATGCGTCTATAACGTTGTATATCGTAACCTAAGGCAACCCACCAACTCGGATGTAATATTTGACGACATTGTAGGCGTGTCGCACCCTACTTCTCGGTGGGAAAATTATATGCGTCTATAACGTTATATATCATAACCTAAGGCAACCTAACTTCTCGGATGTAATGTTTGAAAACATTCCAAGCCTGTCGGACCCTACTTCTCGGTGGGAAAATTATAAGCGTCTATAACGTTGTATATCCTAACCTAAGACAACCTAACTCCTCGAATGTAACATTTGACAACATTCCAAGCGTGTCGGACCCTACTTCGCGGTGGGAACATTATATGCGTCTATAACGTTATATATCCTTAACTAAGGCAACCTAGCACATCGAATGTAACATTTGACAACATTCCAGGCGTGCCGGACCCTACTTATCGGTGGGAACATTATATGCGTCTATAACGTTATATATCCTAACCTGAGGCAACCTAACATCGCGAATGTAACATTTTACAACATTCCTGGCTTGTCGGAACCTACTTCTCGGTGGGAATATTACATGCGTCTTTGACGTCATATGTCCTAACCTAAGGCAACCTATCACCTCGGATGTAACATTTGACAACATGCCAAGCGTGTCGGGCCCTACTTCTCGGTGGGAACATTATATGCGCCTATAACGTTGTATATCCTAACCTAAGGCAACCCAACAAATCGGATGTTATATTTTACAACATTACTGGCGCGTCGTCCCCTACTTCTCGGTGGGAATGTTATATACGTCTATAACGTTATATATCCTAAAATAAGGCAACGTAACAACTCGGATGTAACATTTGACAACATTCCAAACCTGTCGGACCCTACTTCTCGTTGGGAACAGTATATACGTCTATAACGTTATATGTCCTAACCCAAGGCAACCTAACATCTCGGATCTAATATTTGACAACATTCCATTCATGTCGGACCTACTTCTTGGTGGGAACATTATATGCGTCTATAACGTTGTATATCCTAACCTAAGGCAAAACAACAAACTCGGATGTAATATTTGAAAACATTCCAAGCCTGTCGGACCCTACTTCTCGGTGGGAACATTCTATGCGTCTATAACGTTGTATATCCTAACCTAAGACAACCTAGCTCCTCGAATGTAACATTTGACAACATTCCAAGCGTGTCGGACCCTACTTCTCGGTGGGAAGATTATATGCGTCTATTACGTCATATATCCTATCCTAAGGCAACCTAACACCTCGGATGTAATATTTGACAACATTCCAGGTGTGTCGGACCCTACTTCTCGGTGGGAGCATTATATGCGTCTATAACGTTATATATCCAAACCTAAGGCAACCTAACACCTCGGATGTAACATTTGACAACATTCCAGTTGTGTCGGACCCTACTTCTCGGTGGGAGCATTATATGCGTCTATAACGTTGTATATCCTAACCTAAGGCAACCTAACTCCTCGGATGTAGCATTTGACAACATTCCAAGCGTGTCGGACCCTACTTCTCGGTGGGAAGATTATATGCGTCTATTACGTCATATATCCTATCCTAAGGCAACCTAACACCTCGGATGTAGCATTTGACAACATTCCAAGGGTGTCGGACCCTACTTCCCGTTGGGAAGATTATATGCGTCTATAACGTTGTATATCATAACCTAAGGCAACCCAACAACTCGGATGTAATATTTGACGACATTCCAGGCGTGTCGCACCCTACTTCTCGGTGGGAAAATTATATGCGTCTATAACGTTATATATCATAACCTAAGGCAACCCAACTTCTCGGATGTAATATTTAACAACATTGCAGGCGTGTCGCACCCTACTTCTCGGTGGGAACATTATACGGGTCTATAACGTTATATATCCTAACCTAAGGCAACCCAAAAGCTCGGATGTAATAGTTGACAACATTCCATGCGTGTCGGACCTACTTCTCGGTGGGAACTTTATATGCTTCTATAACGTTATATATCCTAACCTAAGACAACCTAACTCCTCGAGTGTAACATTTGACAATATTCCAAGCGCGTCGGACACTACTTCTCGGTGGGAACATTATATGCGTCTATAACGTTATATATCCTGACCTAAAGGCAACCCAACAACTCGGATGTAATATTTTACAACACTGCAGGCGTGTCGCATCCTACTTCTCGGTGGGAACATTATACCCGTCTATAACGTTATGTATCCTAACCTAAGGCAACCTAACTCCTCGGATGTAATATTTGACAACATTCCAGGCGTGTCGGTCCTACTTCTGGGTGGGAATATTACATGCGTCTGTGACGTCATATGTCCTAACCTAAGGCAACCTAAGTCCTCGGATGTAACATTTGACAACATTCCAAGCGTGTCGGACCCTACCTCTCGGTGGCAACATTATATGCGTCTATAACGTTATATATCCTAACATAAGGCAGCCTAACATCTCGGATGTGATATTTGACAACATTCCAGGAGTGTCGGACCTACTTCCCGGTGGGAATATTATATGCGTCTATAACGCTGTATATTCTAGAATAAGGCAACCTAACAACTCGGATGTAATATTTGACAACATTCCAGGCGTGTCGGGCCCTACTTCTCGGTGGGAACATTATATGCGTCTATAACGTTATATATCCTAACCTGGGGCAACCTAACATCGCGAATGTAACATTTTACAACATTCCTGGATTGTCGGAACCTACTTCTCGGTGGGACCATGTATACGTCTATAACGTTACATATCCCAACCTAAGTTAACCTATCATCCAGGACGTAATATTTAACAACATTGCAGGCGTGTCGCACCCTACTTCTCGGTGGGAACATTATACGCTTCTATAACGTTATATATCCTAACCTAAGGCAACCTAACTCCTCGGATGTAATATTTAACAACATTCCGGGCGTGTCGGACCTACTTCTGGGTGGGAATATTACATGCGTCTGTGACGTCATATGTCCTAACCTAAGGCAACCTATCACCTCGGATGTAACATTTGACAACATTCCAAGCGTGTCGGGCCCTACTTCTCGTTGGGAAGATTATATGCGTCTATAACGTTGTATATCCTAACCTAAGACAACCTAACTCCTCGGATGTAGCATTTGACAACATTCCAAGCGTGTCGGACCCTACTTCCCGTTGGGAAGATTATATGCGTCTATAACGTTGTATATCATAACCTAAGGCAACCCAACAACTCGGATGTAATATTTGACGACATTCCAGGCGTGCAGGACCCTACTTATCGGTGGGAACATTATATGCGTCTATAACGTTATATATCCTAACCTAAGGCAGCCTAACATCTCGGATGTGTTATTTGACAATATTCCAGGAGTGTCGGACCTACTTCCGGTGCGAACATTATATGCGTCTATAACGTCATATATCCTAACCTAAGGCAACCCAACAACTCGGATGTAATATTTGAGAACATTCCAGGCGTTTCGCACCCTACTTCTCGGTCGGAACATTATATGCGTCTATAACGTTATATATCCAAACCTAAGGCAACCTAACACCTCGGATGTAAAATTTGACAACATTCCAGGTGTGTCGCACCCTACTTCTCGGTGGGAGCATTATATGCGTCTATAACGTTGTATATCCTAACCTAAGGCAACCCAACAACTCGAATGTAATATTTGACAACATTCCAGGCGTGTCGGACCTACTTCTCGGTGGGAACATTATATGCGTCTATTACGTCATATATCCTAACCTAAGGCAACCTAACTCCTCGGATGTAGCATTTGACAACATTCCAAGGGTGTCGGACCCTACTTCCCGTTGGGAAGATTATATGCGTCTATAACGTTGTATATCATAACCTAAGGCAACCCAACAACTCGGATGTAATATTTGACGACATTTCAGGCGTGTCGCACCCTACTTCTCGGTGGGAAAATTGTATGCGTCTATAACGTTATATATCATAACCTAAGGCAACCTAAGTCCTCGGATATAACATTTGACAACATTCCAAGCGTGTCGGACCCTACCTCTCGGTGGCAACATTATATGCGTCTATAACGTTATATATCCTAACCTAAGGCAACCTAACACCTCGAATGTAACATTTGACAACATTCCAAGCCTGTCGGAACCTACTTCTCGGTGGGAACATTATATGCGTTTATAACGTTGTATATCCTATCCTAAGGCAACCTAGCACCTCGAATGTAACATTTGACAACATTCCAGTCGTGCCGGACCCTACTTATCGGTGGGAACATTATATGCGTCTATAACGTTATATATCCTAACCTGAGGCAACCTAACACCGCGAATGTAACATTTTACAACATTCCTGGCTTATCGGGACCTACTTCTCGGTGGGAACATTATATGCGTCTATAACGTTATATATCCTAACCTAAGGCAACCTAACATCTCGGATGTAACATTGACAACATTCCAGGTATGTCGGTCCCTACTTCTCGGTTGGAGCATTATATGCGTCTATAACGTTGTATTTCCTAACCTAAGGCAACCAAACAACTCGGATGTAATATTTGAAAACATTCCAAGCCTGTCGGTCCCTACTTCTCAGTGGGAAAAGTATATACGTCTATAACATTATATATCCTAACCTAAGGCAACCTAACACCTCGGATGTAACATTTGACAACATCCCAAACCTGTGGGACCCTACTTCTCGGTGGGAACATTATATGCGTTTATAACGTTGTATATCCTAACCTAAGGCAACCTAGCACCTCGAATGTAACATTTGACAACATTCCAGGCGTGCCGGACCCTACTTATCGGTGGGAACATTATATGCGTCTATAACGTTATATATCCTAACCTGAGGCAACCTAACACCGCGAATGTAACATTTTACAACATTCCTGGCTTATCGGGACCTACTTCTCGGTGGGAACATTATATGCGTCTATAACGTTATATATCCTAACCTAAGGCAACCTAACGTCTCGGATGTAACATTTGACAACATTCCAGGTATGTCGGTCCCTACTTCTCGGTGGGAGCATTATATGCGTCTATAACGTTGTATTTCCTAACCTAAGGCAACCAAACAACTCGGATGTAATATTTGAAAACATTCCAAGCCTGTCGGTACCTACTTCTCAGTGGGAAAAGTATATACGTCTATAACATTATATATCCTAACCTAAGGCAACCTAACACCTCGGATGTAACATTTGACAACATCCCAAACCTGTGGGATTCTACTTATCGGTGGGAACATTATATGCGTCTATAACGTTATATATCCTAACTTAAGGCAACCTAACATCTCGGATGTAACATTTGACAACATTCCAGGTATGTCGGTCCCTACTTCTCGGTGGGAGCATTATATGCGTCTATAACGTTGTATATCCTAAACTAAGGCAACCTAAGTCCTCGGATGTAACATTTGACAACATTCCAAGCATGTCGGAACCTACCTCACGGTGGGAACATTATATGCGTCTATAACGTTATATATCCTAACCTAAGGCAACCTAACACCTCGGATGTAACATTTGACAACATTCCAAGCATATCGGAACCTACTTCTCGGTGGGAACATTATATGCGTCTATAACGTTGTATAACCTAACCTAAGGCAACACAACAAATTCGGATGTAATATTTGACAACATTCCAGGCGTGTCGAACCCTACTTCTCGGTGGGAACATTATACGCGTCTATAACGTTATATATCCTAACCTAAGGCAACCTAAGTCCTCGGATGTAACATTTGAAAACATTCCAAGCGTGTCGGACCCTACCTCTCGGTGGGAACATTATATGCGTCTATAACGTTATATATCCTAACCTAAGGCAAACTAACACCTCGAATGTAACATTTGACAACATTCCAAGCATGTCGGAACCTACTTCTCGGTGGGAACATTATATGCGTCTATAACGTTGTATATCCTAACCTAAGGCAACACAACAAATTTGGATGTAATACTTGACAACATTCCAGGCGTGTCGAACCCTACTTCTCGGTGGGAACATTATATGCGTCTATAACGTTGTATATCCTAACCTAAGGCAAAACAACAAACTCGGATGTAATATTTGACAACATTCCAGGCGTGTCGAACCCTACTTCTCGGTGGGAACATTATATACGTCCATAACGTTGTATAGCCTAACCTAAGGCAACCCAAAAGCTCGGATGTAATATTTTACAACATTCCATGCGTGTCGGACCTACTTCTCGGTGGGAACATTATATGCGTCTATAACGTTATATATCCTAACCTAAGGCAACCTAACATCTCGGATGTAACATTTGACAACATTCCAGGTATGTCGGTCCCTACTTCTCGGTGGGAACATTATATGCGTCTATAACGTTGTATATCCTAACCTAAGGCAACCCAACAACTCGGGTGTAATATTTTACAACATTCCTGGCTTGTCGTCCACTACTTCTCGGTGGGAATGTTATATACGTCTATAACGTTATATATCCTGACCTAAGGGCAACCCAACAACTCGGATGTAATATTTGACAACATTGCAGGTGTGTCGCACCCTACTTCTCGGTGGGAACATTATACGCGTCTATAACGTTATATATCCTAACCTAAGGCAACCTAACTCCTCGGATGTAATATTTGACAACATTCCAGGCGTGTCGGACCTGCTTCTGGGTGGGAATATTACATGCGTCTGTGACGTCATATGTCCTAACCTAAGGCAACCTATCACCTCGGTTGTAACATTTGACAACATTCCAAGCGTGTCGGGCCCTACTTCTCGGTGGGAACATTATATGCGCCTATAACGTTGTATATCCTAACCTAAGGCAACCCAACAAATCGGATGTAATATTTTACAACATTCCTGGCGCGTCGTCCCCTACTTCTCGGTGGGAATGTTATATACGTCTACAACGTTGTATAGCCTAACCTAAGGCAACCCAACAACTCGGATGTAATATTTGACAACATTCCAAGCGTGTCGTCCCCTACTTCTCGGTGGGAATGTTATATACGTCTATAACGTTATATATCCTAAAATAAGGCAACGTAACAAATCGGATGTAACATTTGACAACATTCCAAGCCTGTCGGACCCTACTTCTCGGTGGGAACATTATATGCGTCTATAACGTTATATATCCTAACCTGAGGCAACCTAACAACTCGGATGTAATATTGGACAACATTCCAAGCGTGTCGGACCCTACTTCTCGGTGGGATCATTATATGCGTCTATAACGTTATATATCCTTAACTAAGGCAACCTAGCACATCGAATGTAACATTTGACAACTTTCCAGGCGTGCCGGACCCTACTTATCGCTGGGAACATTATATGCGTCTATAACGTTATATATCCTAACCTAAGGCAGCCTAACATCTCGGATGTGGTATTTGACAACATTCCAGGAGTGTCGGAAATACTTCCCGGTGGGAATATTATATGCGTCTATAACGCTGTATATTCTAGAATAAGGCAACCTATCATCTAGGACGTAATATTTAACAACATTCCTGGCGTGTCGGACCCTACTTCTCGGTGGGAACATTATATGCGTCTATAACGTTGTATATCCTAACCTAAGGCAACCCAACAAATCGGATGTAATATTTTACAACATTCCTGGCGCGTCGTCCCCTACTTCTCGGTGGGAATATTACATGCGTCTGTGACGTCATATGTCCTAACCTAAGGCAACCTATGTCCTCGGATGTAACATTTGCCAACATTCCAAGCGTGTCGGACCCTACCTCTCGGTGGGAACATTATATGCGTCTATAACGTTATATATCCTAACCTAAGGCAACCTAACACCTCGAATGTAACATTTGACAACATTCCAAGCCTGTCGGAACCTACTTCTCGGTGGGAGGATTATATGCGTCTATAACGTTGTATATCCTAACCTAAGGCAAAACAACAAACTCGGATGTAATATTTGACAACATTCCAGGCGTTTCGAACCCTTCTTCTCGGTGGGAACTTTATATACGTCTATAACGTTGTATATCCTAACCTAAGGCAACCCAAAAGCTCGGATGTAATATTTGAAAACATTCCAAGCATGTCGGACCCTACATCTCGGTGGGAACATTATATGCGTCTATAACGTTGTATATCCTAACCTAAGACAACCTAACCCCTCGGATGTAGCATTTAACAACATTCCAAGCGTGTCGGACCCTACTTCTCGGTGGAAAGATTATATGCGCCTATTACGTCATATATCCTATCCTAAGGCAACCTAACACCTCGGATGTAGCATTTGACAACATTCCAAGGGTGTCGGACCCTACTTCCCGTTGGGAATATTATATGCGTCTATAACGTTGTATATCGTAACCTAAGGCAACCCACCAACTCGGATGTAATATTTGACGACATTGCAGGCGTGTCGCACCCTACTTCTCGGTGGGAAAATTATATGCGTCTATAACGTTATATATCATAACCTAAGGCAACCTAACTTCTCGGATGTAATGTTTGAAAACATTCCAAGCCTGTCGGACCCTACTTCTCGGTGGGAAAATTATAAGCGTCTATAACGTTGTATATCCTAACCTAAGACAACCTAACTCCTCGAATGTAACATTTGACAACATTCCAAGCGTGTCGGACCCTACTTCTCGGTGGGAACATTATATGCGTCTATAACGTTATATATCCTTAACTAAGGCAACCTAGCACATCGAATGTAACATTTGACAACATTCCAGGCGTGCCGGACCCTACTTATCGGTGGGAACATTATATGCGTCTATAACGTTATATATCCTAGCCTGAGGCAACCTAACATCGCGAATGTAACATTTTACAACATTCCTGGCTTGTCGGAACCTACTTCTCCGTGGGAATATTACATGCGTCTTTGACGTCATATGTCCTAACCTAAGGCAACCTATCACCTCGGATGTAACATTTGACAACATGCCAAGCGTGTCGGGCCCTACTTCTCGGTGGGAACATTATATGCGCCTATAACGTTGTATATCCTAACCTAAGGCAACCCAACAAATCGGATGTAATATTTTACAACATTACTGGCGCGTCGTCCCCTACTTCTCGGTGGGAATGTTATATACGTCTATAACGTTATATATCCTAAAATAAGGCAACGTAACAACTCGGATGTAACATTTGACAACATTCCAAACCTGTCGGACCCTACTTCTCGTTGGGAACAGTATATACGTCTATAACGTTATATGTCCTAACCCAAGGCAACCTAACATCTCGGATCTAATATTTGACAACATTCCATTCATGTCGGACCTACTTCTTGGTGGGAACATTATATGCGTCTATAACGTTGTATATTCTAACCTAAGGCAACACAACAACTCGGATGTAATATTTGACGACATTCCAGGCGTGTCGCACCCTACTTCTCGGTGGGAACATTATATGCGTCTATAACGTTATATATCCTAACATAAGGCAACCTAGCACCTCGAATGTAACATTTGACAACATTCCAGGCGTGCCGGACCCTACTTATCGGTGGGAAAATTATATGTGTCTATAACGTTATATATCCTGACCTAAGGCAAACTAACACCTCGGATGTAATATTTGACAACATTCCAGGCGTGTGGCACCCTACTTCTCGGTGGGAACATTATACGCGTCTGTAACGTTATATATCCTAACCTGAGGCAACCTAAGTCCTCGGATGTAACATTTGACAACATTCCAAGCGTGTCGGACCCTACCTCTCGGTGGGAACATTATATGCGTCTATAACGTTATATATCCTAACCTAAGGCAACCTAACACCTCGAATGTAACATTTGACAACATTCCAAGCCTGTCGGACCATACTTCTCGGTGGGAACATTATATGCGTCTATAACGTTGTATATCCTAACCTAAGGCAAAACAACAAACTCGGATGTAATATTTGAAAACATTCCAAGCCTGTCGGACCCTACTTCTCGGTGGGAACATTCTATGCGTCTATAACGTTGTATATCCTAACCTAAGACAACCTAGCTCCTCGAATGTAACATTTGACAACATTCCAAGCGTGTCGGACCCTACTTCTCGGTGGGAAGATTATATGCGTCTATTACGTCATATATCCTATCCTAAGGCAACCTAACACCTCGCATGTAATATTTGACAACATTCCAGGTGTGTCGGACCCTACTTCTCGGTGGGAGCATTATATGCGTCTATAACGTTATATATCCAAACCTAAGGCAACCTAACACCTCGGATGTAGCATTTGACAACATTCCAAGGGTGTCGGACCCTACTTCCCGTTGGGAAGATTATATGCGTCTATAACGTTGTATATCATAACCTAAGGCAACCCAACAACTCGGATGTAATATTTGACGACATTCCAGGCGTGTCGCACCCTACTTCTCGGTGGGAAAATTATATGCGTCTATAACGTTATATATCATAACCTAAGGCAACCCAACTTCTCGGATGTAATATTTAACAACATTGCAGGCGTGTCGCACCCTACTTCTCGGTGGGAACATTATACGGGTCTATAACGTTATATATCCTAACCTAAGGCAACCCAAAAGCTCGGATGTAATAGTTGACAACATTCCATGCGTGTCGGACCTACTTCTCGGTGGGAACTTTATATGCTTCTATAACGTTATATATCCTAACCTAAGACAACCTAACTCCTCGAGTGTAACATTTGACAATATTCCAAGCGCGTCGGACACTACTTCTCGGTGGGAACATTATATGCGTCTATAACGTTATATATCCTGACCTAAAGGCAACCCAACAACTCGGATGTAATATTTTACAACACTGCAGGCGTGTCGCATCCTACTTCTCGGTGGGAACATTATACCCGTCTATAACGTTATGTATCCTAACCTAAGGCAACCTAACTCCTCGGATGTAATATTTGACAACATTCCAGGCGTGTCGGACCTACTTCTGGGTGGGAATATTACATGCGTCTGTGACGTCATATGTCCTAACCTAAGGCAACCTAAGTCCTCGGATGTAACATTTGACAACATTCCAAGCGTGTCGGACCCTACCTCTCGGTGGCAACATTATATGCGTCTATAACGTTATATATCCTAACATAAGGCAGCCTAACATCTCGGATGTGATATTTGACAACATTCCAGGAGTGTCGGACCTACTTCCCGGTGGGAATATTATATGCGTCTATAACGCTGTATATTCTAGAATAAGGCAACCTAACAACTCGGATGTAATATTTGACAACATTCCAGGCGTGTCGGGCCCTACTTCTCGGTGGGAACATTATATGCGTCTATAACGTTATATATCCTAACCTGGGGCAACCTAACATCGCGAATGTAACATTTTACAACATTCCTGGATTGTCGGAACCTACTTCTCGGTGGGACCATGTATACGTCTATAACGTTACATATCCCAACCTAAGTTAACCTATCATCCAGGACGTAATATTTAACAACATTGCAGGCGTGTCGCACCCTACTTCTCGGTGGGAACATTATACGCTTCTATAACGTTATATATCCTAACCTAAGGCAACCTAACTCCTCGGATGTAATATTTAACAACATTCCGGGCGTGTCGGACCTACTTCTGGGTGGGAATATTACATGCGTCTGTGACGTCATATGTCCTAACCTAAGGCAACCTATCACATCGGATGTAACATTTGACAACATTCCAAGCGTGTCGGGCCCTACTTCTCGTTGGGAAGATTATATGCGTCTATAACGTTGTATATCCTAACCTAAGACAACCTAACTCCTCGGATGTAGCATTTGACAACATTCCAAGCGTGTCGGACCCTACTTCCCGTTGGGAAGATTATATGCGTCTATAACGTTGTATATCATAACCTAAGGCAACCCAACAACTCGGATGTAATATTTGACGACATTCCAGGCGTGCAGGACCCTACTTATCGGTGGGAACATTATATGCGTCTATAACGTTATATATCCTAACCTAAGGCAGCCTAACATCTCGGATGTGTTATTTGACAATATTCCAGGAGTGTCGGACCTACTTCCGGTGCGAACATTATATGCGTCTATAACGTCATATATCCTAACCTAAGGCAACCCAACAACTCGGATGTAATATTTGAGAACATTCCAGGCGTTTCGCACCCTACTTCTCGGTCGGAACATTATATGCGTCTATAACGTTATATATCCAAACCTAAGGCAAGCTAATACCTCGGATGTAAAATTTGACAACATTCCAGGTGTGTCGCACCCTACTTCTCGGTGGGAGCATTATATGCGTCTATAACGTTGTATATCCTAACCTAAGGCAACCCAACAACTCGAATGTAATATTTGACAACATTCCAGGCGTGTCGGACCTACTTCTCGGTGGGAACATTATATGCGTCTATTACGTCATATATCCTAACCTAAGGCAACCTAACTCCTCGGATGTAACATTTGACAACATTCCAAGCGTGTCGGACCCTGCCTCTAGGTGGGAACATTATATGCGTCTATAACGTTATATATCCTAACCTAAGGCAACGTAACACCTCGAATGTAACATTTGACAACATTCCAAGCCTGTCGGAACCTACTTCTCGGTGGGAACATTATATGCGTCTATAACGTTGTATATCCTAACCTAAGGCAACGCAACAACTCGGGTGTAATATTTTACAACATTCCTGGCTTGTCGTCCACTACTTCTCGGTGGGAATGTTATATACGTCTGTAACGTTATATATCCTGACCTAAAGGCAACCCAATAACTCGGATGTAATATTTTACAACATTGCAGGCGTGTCGCACCCTACTTCTCGGTGGGAACATTATACCCGTCTATAACGTTATATATCCTAACCTAAGGCAACCTAACTCCTCGGATGTAATATTTGACAACATTCCAGGCGTGTCGGACCCTACTTCTCGGTGGGAACATTATATGCGTCTATTACGTCATATATCCTAACCTAAGGCAACCTAACTCCTCGGATGTAGCATTTGACAACATTCCAAGGGTGTCGGACCCTACTTCCCGTTGGGAAGATTATATGCGTCTATAACGTTGTATATCATAACCTAAGGCAACCCAACAACTCGGATGTAATATTTGACGACATTTCAGGCGTGTCGCACCCTACTTCTCGGTGGGAAAATTGTATGCGTCTATAACGTTATATATCATAACCTAAGGCAACCTAAGTCCTCGGATATAACATTTGACAACATTCCAAGCGTGTCGGACCCTACCTCTCGGTGGCAACATTATATGCGTCTATAACGTTATATATCCTAACCTAAGGCAACCTAACACCTCGAATGTAACATTTGACAACATTCCAAGCCTGTCGGAACCTACATCTCGGTGGGAACATTATATGCGTTTATAACGTTATATATCCTATCCTAAGGCAACCTAGCACCTCGAATGTAACATTTGACAACATTCCAGTCGTGCCGGACCCTACTTATCGGTGGGAACATTATATGCGTCTATAACGTTATATATCCTAACCTGAGGCAACCTAACACCGCGAATGTAACATTTTACAACATTCCTGGCTTATCGGGACCTACTTCTCGGTGGGAACATTATATGCGTCTATAACGTTATATATCCTAACCTAAGGCAACCTAACATCTCGGATGTAACATTGACAACATTCCAGGTATGTCGGTCCCTACTTCTCGGTGGGAGCATTATATGCGTCTATAACGTTGTATTTCCTAACCTAAGGCAACCAAACAACTCGGATGTAATATTTGAAAACATTCCAAGCCTGTCGGTACCTACTTCTCAGTGGGAAAAGTATATACGTCTATAACATTATATATCCTAACCTAAGGCAACCTAACACCTCGGATGTAACATTTGACAACATCCCAAACCTGTGGGACCCTACTTCTCGGTGGGAACATTATATGCGTTTATAACGTTGTATATCCTAACCTAGGGCAACCTAGCACATCGAATGTAACATTTGACAACATTCCAGGCGTGCCGGACCCTACTTATCGGTGGGAACATTATATGCGTCTATAACGTTATATATCCTAACCTAAGGCAACCTAACACCGCGAATGTAACATTTTACAACATTCCTGGCTTATCGGGACCTACTTCTCGGTGGGAACATTATATGCGTCTATAACGTTATATATCCTAACCTGAGGCAACCTAACACCGCGAATGTAACATTTTACAACATTCCTGGCTTATCGGGACCTACTTCTCGGTGGGAACATTATATGCGTCTATAACGTTATATATCCTAACCTAAGGCAACCTAACACCGCGAATGTAACATTTTACAACATTCCTGGCTTGTCGGGCCCTACTTCTAGGTGGGAAAATTATATCCGTCTATAACGTTATATATCCTATCCTAAGGCAACCTAGCACCTCGAATGTAACATTTGACAACATTCCAGGCGTGCCGGACCCTACTTATCAGTGGGGAAATTATATGTGTCTATAACGTTATATATACTGACCTAAGGCAAACTAACACCTCGGATGTAATATTTGACAACATTCCAGGCGTGTCGCACCCTACTTCTCGGTGGGAACATTATACGCGTCTATAACGTTATATATCCTAACCTAAGGCAACCTAAGTCCTCGGATGTAACATTTGACAACATTCCAAGCGTGTCGGACCCTACCTCTCGGTGGGAACATTATATGCGTCTATAACGTTATATATCCTAACCTAAGGCAACCTAACACCTCGAATGTAACATTTGACAACATTCCAAGCCTGTCGGAACGTACTTCTCGGTGGGAACATTATATGCGTCTATAACGTTGTATATCCTAACCTAAGGCAAAACAACAAACTCGGATGTAATATTTGGCAACATTCCAGGCGTGTCGAACCCTACTTCTCGGTGGGAACATTATATACGTCTATAACGTTGCATAGCCTAACCTAAGGCAACCCAAAAGCTCGGATGTAATATTTGACAACATTCCATGCGTGTCGGATCTACTTCTCGGTGGGAACATTATATGCGTCTATAACGTTATATATCCTAACCTAAGGCAACCTAACATCTCGGATGTAACATTTGACAACATTCCAGGTATGTCGGTCCCTACTTCTCGGTGGGAGCATTATATGCGTCTATAACGTTGTATTTCCTAACCTAAGGCAACCAAACAACTCGGATGTAATATTTGAAAACATTCCAAGCCTGTCGGTCCCTACTTCTCAGTGGGAAAAGTATATACGTCTATAACATTATATATCCTAACCTAAGGCAACCTAACACCTCGGATGTAACATTTGACAACATCCCAAACCTGTGGGACCCTACTTCTCGGTGGGAACATTATATGCGTTTATAACGTTGTATATCCTAACCTAAGGCAACCTAGCACCTCGAATGTAACATTTGACAACATTCCAGGCGTGCCGGACCCTACTTATCGGTGGGAACATTATATGCGTCTATAACGTTATATATCCTAACCTGAGGCAACCTAACACCGCGAATGTAACATTTTACAACATTCCTGGCTTATCGGGACCTACTTCTCGGTGGGAACATTATATGCGTCTATAACGTTATATATCCTAACCTAAGGCAACCTAACATCTCGGATGTAACATTTGACAACATTCCAGGTATGTCGGTCCCTACTTCTCGGTGGGAGCATTATATGCGTCTATAACGTTGTATTTCCTAACCTAAGGCAACCAAACAACTCGGATGTAATATTTGAAAACATTCCAAGCCTGTCGGTACCTACTTCTCAGTGGGAAAAGTATATACGTCTATAACATTATATATCCTAACCTAAGGCAACCTAACACCTCGGATGTAACATTTGACAACATCCCAAACCTGTGGGATTCTACTTATCGGTGGGAACATTATATGCGTCTATAACGTTATATATCCTAACTTAAGGCAACCTAACATCTCGGATGTAACATTTGACAACATTCCAGGTATGTCGGTCCCTACTTCTCGGTGGGAGCATTATATGCGTCTATAACGTTGTATATCCTAAACTAAGGCAACCTAAGTCCTCGGATGTAACATTTGACAACATTCCAAGCATGTCGGAACCTACCTCTCGGTGGGAACATTATATGCGTCTATAACGTTATATATCCTAACCTAAGGCAACCTAACACCTCGGATGTAACATTTGACAACATTCCAAGCATATCGGAACCTACATCTCGGTGGGAACATTATATGCGTCTATAACGTTGTATAACCTAACCTAAGGCAACACAACAAATTCGGATGTAATATTTGACAACATTCCAGGCGTGTCGAACCCTACTTCTCGGTGGGAACATTATACGCGTCTATAACGTTATATATCCTAACCTAAGGCAACCTAAGTCCTCGGATGTAACATTTGAAAACATTCCAAGCGTGTCGGACCCTACCTCTCGGTGGGAACATTATATGCGTCTATAACGTTATATATCCTAACCTACGGCAACCTAACACCTCGGATGTAACATTTGAGAACATTCCAAGCGTGTCGGACCCTACCTCTCGGTGGGAACATTATATGCGTCTATAACGTTATATATCCTAACCTAAGGCAAACTAACACCTCGAATGTAACATTTGACAACATTCCAAGCATGTCGGAACCTACTTCTCGGTGGGAACATTATATGCGTCTATAACGTTGTATATCCTAACCTAAGGCAACACAACAAATTTGGATGTAATACTTGACAACATTCCAGGCGTGTCGAACCCTACTTCTCGGTGGGAACATTATATGCGTCTATAACGTTGTATATCCTAACCTAAGGCAAAACAACAAACTCGGATGTAATATTTGACAACATTCCAGGCGTGTCGAACCCTACTTCTCGGTGGGAACATTATATACGTCTATAACGTTGTATAGCCTAACCTAAGGCAACCCAAAAGCTCGGATGTAATATTTTACAACATTCCATGCGTGTCGGACCTACTTCTCGGTGGGAATGTTATATACGTCTATAACGTTATATATCCTGACCTAAGGGCAACCCAACAACTCGGATGTAATATTTGACAACATTGCAGGTGTGTCGCACCCTACTTCTCGGTGGGAACATTATACGCGTCTATAACGTTATATATCCTAACCTAAGGCAACCTAACTCCTCGGATGTAATATTTGACAACATTCCAGGCGTGTCGGACCTACTTCTGGGTGGGAATATTACATGCGTCTGTGACGTCATATGTCCTAACCTAAGGCAACCTATCACCTCGGATGTAACATTTGACAACATTCCAAGCGTGTCGGGCCCTACTTCTCGGTGGGAACATTATATGCGCCTATAACGTTGTATATCCTAACCTAAGGCAACCCAACAAATCGGATGTAATATTTTACAACATTCCTGGCGCGTCGTCCCCTACTTCTCGGTGGGAATGTTATATACGTCTACAACGTTGTATAGCCTAACCTAAGGCAACCCAACAACTCGGATGTAATATTTGACAACATTCCAAGCGTGTCGTCCCCTACTTCTCGGTGGGAATGTTATATACGTCTATAACGTTATATATCCTAAAATAAGGCAACGTAACAAATCGGATGTAACATTTGACAACATTCCAAGCCTGTCGGACCCTACTTCTCGGTGGGAACATTATATGCGTCTATAACGTTATATATCCTAACCTGAGGCAACCTAACAACTCGGATGTAATATTGGACAACATTCCAAGCGTGTCGGACCCTACTTCTCGGTGGGATCATTATATGCGTCTATAACGTTATATATCCTTAACTAAGGCAACCTAGCACATCGAATGTAACATTTGACAACTTTCCAGGCGTGCCGGACCCTACTTATCGCTGGGAACATTATATGCGTCTATAACGTTATATATCCTAACCTAAGGCAGCCTAACATCTCGGATGTGGTATTTGACAACATTCCAGGAGTGTCGGACCTACTTCCCGGTGGGAATATTATATGCGTCTATAACGCTGTATATTCTAGAATAAGGCAACCTATCATCTAGGACGTAATATTTAACAACATTCCTGGCGTGTCGGACCCTACTTCTCGGTGGGAACATTATATGCGTCTATAACGTTGTATATCCTAACCTAAGGCAACCCAACAAATCGGATGTAATATTTTACAACATTCCTGGCGCGTCGTCCCCTACTTCTCGGTGGGAATATTACATGCGTCTGTGACGTCATATGTCCTAACCTAAGGCAACCTATGTCCTCGGATGTAACATTTGCCAACATTCCAAGCGTGTCGGACCCTACCTCTCGGTGGGAACATTATATGCGTCTATAACGTTATATATCCTAACCTAAGGCAACCTAACACCTCGAATGTAACATTTGACAACATTCCAAGCCTGTCGGAACCTACGTCTCGGTGGGAGGATTATATGCGTCTATAACGTTGTATATCCTAACCTAAGGCAAAACAACACACTCGGATGTAATATTTGACAACATTCCAGGCGTTTCGAACCCTTCTTCTCGGTGGGAACTTTATATACGTCTATAACGTTGTATATCCTAACCTAAGGCAACCCAAAAGCTCGGATGTAATATTTGAAAACATTCCAAGCATGTCGGACCCTACTTCTCGGTGGGAACATTATATGCGTCTATAACGTTGTATATCCTAACCTAAGACAACCTAACCCCTCGGATGTAGCATTTAACAACATTCCAAGCGTGTCGGACCCTACTTCTCGGTGGAAAGATTATATGCGCCTATTACGTCATATATCCTATCCTAAGGCAACCTAACACCTCGGATGTAGCATTTGACAACATTCCAAGGGTGTCGGACCCTACTTCCCGTTGGGAATATTATATGCGTCTATAACGTTGTATATCGTAACCTAAGGCAACCCAACAACTCGGATGTAATATTTGACGACATTGCAGGCGTGTCGCACCCTACTTCTCGGTGGGAAAATTATATGCGTCTATAACGTTATATATCATAACCTAAGGCAACCTAACTTCTCGGATGTAATGTTTGAAAACATTCCAAGCCTGTCGGACCCTACTTCTCGGTGGGAAAATTATAAGCGTCTATAACGTTGTATATCCTAACCTAAGACAACCTAACTCCTCGAATGTAACATTTGACAACATTCCAAGCGTGTCGGACCCTACTTCTCGGTGGGAACATTATATGCGTCTATAACGTTATATATCCTTAACTAAGGCAACCTAGCACATCGAATGTAACATTTGACAACATTCCAGGCGTGCCGGACCCTACTTATCGGTGGGAACATTATATGCGTCTATAACGTTATATATCCTAACCTGAGGCAACCTAACATCGCGAATGTAACATTTTACAACATTCCTGGCTTGTCGGAACCTACTTCTCGGTGGGAATATTACATGCGTCTTTGACGTCATATGTCCTAACCTAAGGCAACCTATCACCTCGGATGTAACATTTGACAACATGCCAAGCGTGTCGGGCCCTACTTCTCGGTGGGAACATTATATGCGCCTATAACGTTGTATATCCTAACCTAAGGCAACCCAACAAATCGGATGTAATATTTGACAACATTCCAGTTGTGTCGGACCCTACTTCTCGGTGGGAGCATTATATGCGTCTATAACGTTGTATATCCTAACCTAAGGCAACCTAACTCCTCGGATGTAGCATTTGACAACATTCCAAGCGTGTCGGACCCTACTTCTCGGTGGGAAGATTATATGCGTCTATTACGTCATATATCCTATCCTAAGGCAACCTAACACCTCGGATGTAGCATTTGACAACATTCCAAGGGTGTCGGACCCTACTTCCCGTTGGGAAGATTATATGCGTCTATAACGTTGTATATCATAACCTAAGGCAACCCAACAACTCGGATGTAATATTTGACGACATTCCAGGCGTGTCGCACCCTACTTCTCGGTGGGAAAATTATATGCGTCTATAACGTTATATATCATAACCTAAGGCAACCCAACTTCTCGGATGTAATATTTAACAACATTGCAGGCGTGTCGCACCCTACTTCTCGGTGGGAACATTATACGGGTCTATAACGTTATATATCCTAACCTAAGGCAACCCAAAAGCTCGGATGTAATAGTTGACAACATTCCATGCGTGTCGGACCTACTTCTCGGTGGGAACTTTATATGCTTCTATAACGTTATATATCCTAACCTAAGACAACCTAACTCCTCGAGTGTAACATTTGACAATATTCCAAGCGCGTCGGACACTACTTCTCGGTGGGAACATTATATGCGTCTATAACGTTATATATCCTGACCTAAAGGCAACCCAACAACTCGGATGTAATATTTTACAACACTGCAGGCGTGTCGC
Source organism: Xylocopa violacea (assembly GCA_963969225.1). NCBI lineage: Eukaryota > Metazoa > Arthropoda > Insecta > Hymenoptera > Apidae > Xylocopa > Xylocopa violacea. The sequence continues at coordinate 10,749,995 of CAXAJV010000017.1, read as the reverse complement.
ATCCTACTTCTCGGTGGGAACATTATACCCGTCTATAACGTTATGTATCCTAACCTAAGGCAACCTAACTCCTCGGATGTAATATTTGACAACATTCCAGGCGTGTCGCACCTAGTTCTGGGTGGGAATATTACATGCGTCTGTGACGTCATATGTCCTAACCTAAGGCAACCTAAGTCCTCGGATGTAACATTTGACAACATTCCAAGCGTGTCGGACCCTACCTCTCGGTGGCAACATTATATGCGTCTATAACGTTATATATCCTAACATAAGGCAGCCTAACATCTCGGATCTGATATTTGACAACATTCCAGGAGTGTCGGACCTACTTCCCGGTGGGAATATTATATGCGTCTATAACGCTGTATATTCTAGAATAAGGCAACCTAACAACTCGGATGTAATATTTGACAACATTCCAGGCGTGTCGGGCCCTACTTCTCGGTGGGAACATTATATGCGTCTATAACGTTATATATCCTAACCTGGGGCAACCTAACATCGCGAATGTAACATTTTACAACATTCCTGGATTGTCGGAACCTACTTCTCGGTGGGACCATGTATACGTCTATAACGTTACATATCCCAACCTAAGTTAACCTATCATCCAGGACGTAATATTTAACAACATTGCAGGCGTGTCGCACCCTACTTCTCGGTGGGAACATTATACGCTTCTATAACGTTATATATCCTAACCTAAGGCAACCTAACTCCTCGGATGTAATATTTAACAACATTCCGGGCGTGTCGGACCTACTTCTGGGTGGGAATATTACATGCGTCTGTGACGTCATTTGTCCTAACCTAAGGCAACCTATCACCTCGGATGTAACATTTGACAACATTCCAAGCGTGTCGGGCCCTACTTCTCGTTGGGAAGATTATATGCGTCTATAACGTTGTATATCCTAACCTAAGACAACCTAACTCCTCGGATGTAGCATTTGACAACATTCCAAGCGTGTCGGACCCTACTTCCCGTTGGGAAGATTATATGCGTCTATAACGTTGTATATCATAACCTAAGGCAACCCAACAACTCGGATGTAATATTTGACGACATTCCAGGCGTGCAGGACCCTACTTATCGGTGGGAACATTATATGCGTCTATAACGTTATATATCCTAACCTAAGGCAGCCTAACATCTCGGATGTGTTATTTGACAATATTCCAGGAGTGTCGGACCTACTTCCGGTGCGAACATTATATGCGTCTATAACGTCATATATCCTAACCTAAGGCAACCCAACAACTCGGATGTAATATTTGAGAACATTCCAGGCGTTTCGCACCCTACTTCTCGGTCGGAACATTATATGCGTCTATAACGTTATATATCCAAACCTAAGGCAACCTAACACCTCGGATGTAAAATTTGACAACATTCCAGGTGTGTCGCACCCTACTTCTCGGTGGGAGCATTATATGCGTCTATAACGTTGTATATCCTAACCTAAGGCAACCCAACAACTCGAATGTAATATTTGACAACATTCCAGGCGTGTCGGACCTACTTCTCGGTGGGAACATTATATGCGTCTATTACGTCATATATCCTAACCTAAGGCAACCTAACTCCTCGGATGTAACATTTGACAACATTCCAAGCGTGTCGGACCCTGCCTCTAGGTGGGAACATTATATGCGTCTATAACGTTATATATCCTAACCTAAGGCAACGTAACACCTCGAATGTAACATTTGACAACATTCCAAGCCTGTCGGAACCTACTTCTCGGTGGGAACATTATATGCGTCTATAACGTTGTATATCCTAACCTAAGGCAACGCAACAACTCGGGTGTAATATTTTACAACATTCCTGGCTTGTCGTCCACTACTTCTCGGTGGGAATGTTATATACGTCTGTAACGTTATATATCCTGACCTAAAGGCAACCCAATAACTCGGATGTAATATTTTACAACATTGCAGGCGTGTCGCACCCTACTTCTCGGTGGGAACATTATACCCGTCTATAACGTTATATATCCTAACCAAAGGCAACCTAACTCCTCGGATGTAATATTTGACAACATTCCAGGCGTGTCGGACCCTACTTCTCGGTGGGAACATTATATGCGTCTATTACGTCATATATCCTAACCTAAGGCAACCTAACTCCTCGGATGTAGCATTTGACAACATTCCAAGGGTGTCGGACCCTACTTCCCGTTGGGAAGATTATATGCGTCTATAACGTTGTATATCATAACCTAAGGCAACCCAACAACTCGGATGTAATATTTGACGATATTTCAGGCGTGTCGCACCCTACTTCTCGGTGGGAAAATTGTATGCGTCTATAACGTTATATATCATAACCTAAGGCAACCTAAGTCCTCGGATATAACATTTGACAACATTCCAAGCGTGTCGGACCCTACCTCTCGGTGGCAACATTATATGCGTCTATAACGTTATATATCCTAACCTAAGGCAACCTAACACCTCGAATGTAACATTTGACAACATTCCAAGCCTGTCGGAACCTACTTCTCGGTGGGATCATTATATACGTCTATAACGTTGTATATCCTAACCTAAGACAACCTAACTCCTCTGATGTAGCATTTGACAACATTCCAAGCGTGTCGGACCCTACCTCTCGGTGGGAAGATTATATGCGTCTATTACGTCATATATCCTATCCTAAGGCAACCTAACACCTCGGATGTAGCATTTGACAACATTCCAAGTGTGTCGGACCCTACTTCCCGTTGGGAAGATTATATGCGTCTATAACGTTGTATACCATAACCTAAGGCAACCCAACAACTCGGATGTAATATTTGACGACATTCCAGGCTTGTCGCACCCTACTTCTCGGTGGGAAAATTATATGCGTCTATAACGTTATATATCATAACCTAAGGCAACCTAACTTCTCGGATGTAATATTTGAAAACATTCCAAGCGTGTCGGACCCTACTTCTCGGTGGGAACATTATATGCGTCTATAACGTTATATATCCTTAACTAAGGCAACCTAGCACATCGAATGTAACATTTGACAACATTCCAAGCGCGTCGGACCCTACTTCTCGGTGGGAGCATTATATGCGTCTATAACGTTGTATATCCGAACCTAAGGCAACCCAACAACTCGAATGTAATATTTGACAACATTCCAGGCGTGTCGGACCTACTTCTCGGTGGGAACATTATATGCGTCTATTACGTCATATATCCTAACCTAAGGCAACCTAACACCTCGGATGTAGCATTTGACAACATTCCAAGCGTGTCGGACCCTACTTCTCGTTGGGAAGATTATATGCGTCTATAACGTTGTATATACTAACCTAAGACAACCTAACTCCTCGGATGTAGCATTTGACAACATTCCAAGCGTGTCGGACCCTACTTCTCGGTGGGAAGATTATATGCGTCTATTACGTCTTATATCCTATCCTAAGGCAACCTAACACCTCGGATGTAGCATTTGACAACATTCCAAGGATGTCGGACCCTACTTCCCGTTGGGAAGATTATATGCGTCTATAACGTTATATATCCTTAACTAAGGCAACCTAGCACATCGAATGTAACATTTGACAACATTCGAGGCGTGCGGGATCCTACTTACCGGTGGGAACATTATATGCGTCTATAACGTAATATATCCTAACCTAAGGCAGTCTAACATCTCGGATGTGATATTTGACAACATTCCAGCAGTGTCGGACCTACTTCCCGGTGGGAATATTATATGCGTCTATAACGCTGTATATTCTAGAATAAGGCAACCTAACAACTCGGATGTAATATTTGACAACATTCCAGGCGTGTCGGGCCCTACTTCTCGGTGGGAACATTATATGCGTCTATAACGTTATATATCCTAACCTAAGGCAAACTAATAACTCGGATGTAACATTTGTAGTAAGGCGTAATGTGAGGAATACAAAATAATAAAGATAAAAAGAGATATATTTTAAAAGGTACATAAGGTATAATAAACAAACTAAGGAACTGCGACTCCTCGCGAATCTCACTGAAATGCAACTGCTGTTCTTCCCCGTTCTGCAAACAGCCGAACGTCGCTGAACAGCCGACGATCGTTTTGCGTTCGACGCAATTCGCGAAGACAGGCGTGTCTTCGACTATAGTTTCGGCCATCCTGACCTACGATTGCCCTCAATCGTTATCATATAAACTTACAACCTAACGCAAAATAATATAGTAAAGTAAAGTAAGTATAGTAAAGTAACATAATATAAAGTAACGCAAAGTGTAATATAAAGTGATACAAAGATATATAAATGGAATAATTAGTGTACGGTAATAAACAGTAATACAAATGCTGTAGAAGATGATACGATAAACTTATAATGTTAATAATTAAAACTTATATTGTCTAGCCTTTATCACTATCTGGTTTCGCCCATCTCCGCATGTTTTCTGGGGAAGATATACCTTCGAAAGGAATTTGAGTCACCTGATGTTCTTCCGGATCACAAATAACATATCTATTTTTGTCGAGTACTTTTTTAACGACGTACGGACCCCTAAATTTCGGCAGCAATTTTTTATTAATTCCCGCCGTAACATCTACGTTTTTTACCATTACATAGTCGCCTACGTTATATTGTATCGGCAGTTTATGTCGTTTGTCGTAACTTTTTTTATTATATGCGTTCGTTGCGTGGATTTTCGCAACAGCATTCTCTCTACTCGTAACTAATTCACGATCATTGACATTTCCTTCGCTCAAAACTTTATGCAAATCGTCGCGTACCGTACCTACTTGATTAATTCCAAATAATAACTGACTCGGCGTGTTTCCCGTAGAACGATTTATAGTATTATTAAAGGCGTATTCGGCGTCGGCTAACACTTGGTTCCATGTACCGGCGCTCGAAGTTAATTTGGCTAACATTGGTGTGAGGGAACGATTTATCCGTTCGATTTGGCCGTTTGCGTGTGGCGTTGCCGTCGCGATTAATACGTGCTGGATACTTAACTCTGACAAAAATTCCTTAAATTTATTCGAGGTAAAAGCGCTGCCTCGGTCGGAAACAATTTTGCGCGGTTTACTATACGCAGAAAAATACGTTCGTAAATGTCGTATCGCTTCTTCCGCATTGGTACTCACGGTCGGGTAAAATCTTACAAATTTTGTGAACGCGTCAATTACTTCAAAAATGTATTTATAGCGGTGATTCGTTCGCTCCAACGGACCATAGTGATCAACGTGCACGCAGTAGAACGGTACCGAACCCTTATCCGGACATTCCAATATACCTTCCACCCGATTCGCATTGGCGGAATAGGTAATACACTTTAAACAGTTCGCGATGCATTGTCGGATCTTTTGTTTTTTCTGCGGAAACCAATAAATTCGAGAAATGTACTCGAGAGTCTTATCTACTCCCTGATGACCTATTTCTTCATGGTTCTTCCTAATTACATTTTCCTCCATTGAAGACGGAACACAAAATAAGCGGTTGTTGTTAACTTTACGATAAATCAATCCGTTGTTTAATTCGTAAAATTTATTTTCCGAGTTTTGTAATTCTTCTCGTAATATTTTTAATCGCGGATCTTGATTTTGTAAAATCGAAAGGTTTTGTTCGAAACTATTTTCGGTGATGATCAACACGCTAAATTCGCGACTAAGTGCATCTGCATGTACCATTTTTTCTCCCGGTCGATGTTCTAAGGTATACTGATAATTACGTAAAATTAGTGACCATCGCAAAATCCGTGGGTTTATTTCTTTTCGCTCCAGAGTCAGTTTCAGGCTATTACAATCTGTCACGATCTTAAACGGTATGCCTTGCAAATATATTCGAAAACGCTCCAACGCATAAACCACAGCAAGTGCCTCCAACTCAAAACTGTGATATTTACTTTCGGCCTGTGTGGTTCTTCTACTAAAATAACAAATAGGGTGGAATTTGCCGTCCGTCTGCCTCTGTAGCAAAACCGATCCGAATCCGTGCGAACTTGCGTCACAATGCAGTTCAGTTTCCGCCTGTGGAGAGTAAACGGCTAATACGGGTTCTGACATTAATAATTTTTTCAAATGTTCGAAACAAATCAACAGCTCGTCGTCCCATCGGAATTTGACTTTCGATTTTAACAAGTCGTACAGCGGCTTTGCTATTAACGCAAAATTTTTTATAAACTTTCTAAAATAAGAAACCAAGCCCAAAAAGCTTTGCAATTCGCGGTAATTTCTGGGAATAGGGTAATCGTAAACGGCCTTTAGATTTTCTTCACTGGGTCTAATGCCTTGTGAATTTATTCGGTAGCCTAGGTAAACTATTTCCGTAAGCAGAAAAGCGCACTTTGCCAATTTCAAATCCAAACAATTTCTAACTAATACGTGAAAAACTTCTGCTAGTATTTTTAAATTTTCGCAAGCGGTCTCGGTGGCAATTAAAATATCGTCCAAATATATCAAAATTTTTTGCTGATCTAATAATTGTCGAAATGCGGTATTTATAAATCTCATAAAAAACGATGTACCGTTCGACAGACCAAAAGGCATACGTAAATATTCGAATTGTCCCATAAAACATGTAAATGCTGTATATTTAATTGAATTTTCCTTCATAAAGACATGGTGAAACGCATCTTTCAAATCTAATCGAGTAAAATATAATTTGTTTCTCAATTGAACAATTTGATCATCTATCCGAGGAATAGGGAAATTATCGCGCAAGGTTAACTTATTCAAATTTCTATAGTCTACGGCCATTCTGTATTGCCCATTTTTCTTTCTTATCAACACGATCGTGCTACAGTAATGTGAAGTACTCGGACGAATAATTCCTCGACTTAGTAGATCTTGAACGATTTGCGCGACTGCGTTCTTTTCACAATATGATAAACGTCGCGGATTGTAGTAAAACGGTTGGTGATTAGGTTTCAAAATTAATTCCATTTCTAGTTTCACATCTGGGAGTTCCGGTCTACTCGGCTTTACGTAATGCTCGTTAGCAATTTGGCATACTTTTTCCTGCCATTCGTGCCCTAAATCTGGATTAATTTTTAAATTGTTTACGACATCGTTGTTCGCTTGATCCTCTACCACATCTATCTTCATGACTTCCGCTATTGAACTAGGACGAATACTAACCGTCTTTCCGATCGTTACCTCTAAATTGTCATTATTAATAAAATCACGACCTAATAAACAATCGCAATTAAGAGTCCGATCCGGAATCACGTAAAAGTCGAGCATTGCCTCGCAACCCGAAACTAGCGTTTTCTGCGTCAATCGGCCTAATATTTCTATCGCACTTCTATTCACCCCTTCAAATCGAGTTGTACGGTCGTAATTATTCAATTTTACATTCGCGGGAACTAATTTCTGACATAAAAAGGACACTGGACTTCCGGTATCGATAACTGCTTCGATCTTACCTATATCTAATGTTAAGTCGATAGTGTAACACGGGTTGATTTCGCACGCTCTTGAATGAACCAAGTGAGTGCTCGTCTCGCTCTTCGCTCCTCCCGCTTCCCTCGACGCTCCCGATCGCTGTGGACAAAACTGTTTCCGGTGCTCAGCTGATCCACAGACGTAGCACGATCCTGGGCTCCTTTTTGGCTTCGGGCAGACGTTGGCCAAATGTCCTACCTCGTTGCAATTGAAGCATCGGGGCGACGGTCCAACGCGTCCCGGCGTCGCGTACGTCCTCGCCGTTGAGCTGCTCGCGCTCGCTGCATCAGCTGACTGCGTCACCGGTATCAAGGATCCCTTCTTCGCCACCGGTCGAATCCCGTTTCGCACTCGTTCATAAATTTTTAATTTGTCCTTTAGTTCATTCAAGTTCTTGGCCTCGTAAAGATTAAACTTCTTCGTTGGATCGTCCGGAATCCCGTCCACAATATATTGGATCAGCGATTCGGGCTCGATCCAACCCCGCGCCGAAATTTCCTTCATTTTTAAGAAATACTCATGCACTGACTCGTCCCGCTGCATCCTTCTACTGCGCAACATTTCATGCAATTGCGCACTGTTTACTCGCGTAGAGAATTCCTCCAACAAGCGGCTTTTCAGTCGTGCCCACGAGGAAAGACCCTGCTCTCCCTGCACGAACAGTCTCGCCAATCCGCTCAAACATTTCCTCGCGAACAAAAGTTTTTGCAGGTCGGACCACGCAAATAAAATCGCATTCTCCTCAAACTCTTCCATCCACCTTTCGATGGGATATCCATCACTTCCGTTGAATGGGCGCATCGAGTCTTCGACATCTCGAAAGTTCAGCGTAAATCGAGGTGCATCGTAATGACGATCAGTTGTTTCCGCCATACGCGGTGCACAACCCTCAGTGGTCCCTGGTGTCTGCCGTGCGAGACGATGGCCAGCGTCCTCCCCTCGAACAGATCGCATTGTCACGTTTGTGACGTCATCTTCCGATTCCTCTTCCGAAACGGCCACTGCCGCATTCGCCTCTTTTAATAACGTTAAATCTGACAAATGCTGACAAATCCGCCGGCCAATTTCTTCCTTTTGCCCATCCGAATCGACGTTCAAAACACCCGCGATCCCGATTAACTCGCCCAAGCTAAACGAAGCCACAACCGACGAGACCATGCTTTCCATTTCCGTTTCACTTTGAAACACAAAACCGGAGAAACTTCTTAGGCGTTTCCGATTGTGTCGGTCGCCATCCTCCCCAAAAACTAGCCTGTGCAGAGCGCGAATCGGCTGAGTCGCACTTCTGCCGAGGTTTTCGTATACGTTCGGTATATCTTTCAGGAACATGGCGGTTACAATTCACGTTACACAACCGGATTTAACTGACACAATTATAGCGATCGTTCAGATAGTTCAATCCCACTTCTGAAGCTGTAGTAAGGCGTAATGTGAGGAATACAAAATAATAAAGATAAAAAGAGATATATTTTAAAAGGTACATAAGGTATAATAAACAAACTAAGGAACTGCGACTCCTCGCGAATCTCACAGAAATGCAACTGCTGTTCTTCCCCGTTCTGCAAACAGCCGAACGTCGCTGAACAGCCGACGATCGTTTTGCGTTCGACGCAATTCGCGAAGACAGGCGTGTCTTCGACTATACATTTGACAACATTCCAAGCCTGTCGGACCCTACTTCTCGGTGGGAACATTATATGCGTCTATTACGTCATATATCCTAACCTAAGGCACCCTAACTCCTCGGATGTAGCATTTGACAACATTCCAAGCGTGTCGGACCCTACTTCCCGGTGGGAACATTATAAGCGTCTATAACGTTATATATCCTAACCTGAGGCAACCTAACAACTCGGATGTAATATTTGACAACATTCCAAGCCGTGTCGGACCATACTTCTCGGTGGGAACATTATATGCGTCTATAACGTTGTATATCCCAACCTAAGGCAACCAAACATCTCGTATGTAAGATTTTACAACATTCCAGGCTTGTCGGAACCTACTTCTCGGCGGGAACAGTATTTACATCTACAACGTTATATATCCTAACCTAAGGCAACCAAACATCTCGGATGTAATATTTGACAACATTCCTGGCTTGTCGGAACCTACTTCTCGGCGGGAACAGTATTTACGTCAATAACGTTATATATCCTAACCTATTTCAACTTTACATCTCGGATGTAATATTTGACAACTTTCCAGGCGTGTCGGAGCCTACTTCTCGGTGCTAACATTATATACGTCTATAATGTTATATATCCTAACCAAAGGCAACCAAACATCTCGGATGTAACATTTTACAACATTCCTGGCTTTTCGGAACCTACTTCTCGATGGGAACAGTACATACGTCTATAACGATATATATCTTATGCTACGGTAACCTAATTACTCGGATGTAACATTGTACAACATTCCTGGCTTGTCGGACCCTACTTCTCGGTGGGAACATTATATACGTCTATAACGTTGTTATCCTAACCTAAGATAACCTATCATATCGGATGTAATATTTGACAACATTTCAGCCGAGTCGGAGCCCACTTCTCGGTGGGAATATTATATGCGTCTACAACGGCATATATACTAACCTAAGGCAACCAAACATCTCGGATGTAACATTGTACAACATTCCTGGCGTGTCGGTCCCTACTTCTCGGTGGGAACATTATATACGTCTATAACATAATATAAGCTAACCTAACCGATCTAGCCCCTCTATGGTAGTGTTTTACAGAATCCCGTTCGTGTCGGCCCGTACTTCTCGGTGGGGACATTATGTACGTCTATAGCGTTATATATCCCAACCTAAGGCAGCCTAACACATCGGATGTAGTATTTTCCAACATTCCTGGCGTGTCGGGCCCCACTTCTCGGTGGGAACATTATATACGTCTATAACATAATATAACCTAACCTAACCGATCTAGCCCCTCAATGGTAATGTTTTACAGAATCCCGTTCGTGTCGGCCCGTACTTCTCGGTGGGAAAATTATATGCGTCTATAACGTTATATACCCTAACCTAAGGCAAACTAACAACTCGGATGTAACATTTAACAACATTCCAAGCCTGTCGGACCCTACTTCTCGGTGGGAACAGTATATACGTCTATAACGTTATATATCCTAACCTAAGGCAACCTAACATCTCGGATGTAACATTTGACAACATTCCAAGCATGTCGGACCCTACTTCTCGGTGGGAACATTATATACGTCTATAACGTTGTATATCCTAAAATAAGGCAACCTAACAACTCGGATGTTATATTTGACAACTTTACTGGCGTGTCGGAGCATACTCCTCGGTGGGAACATTATATGCGTCTATAACGTTATATATCCTAACCTTAGGCAACCCAACAACTCGGATGTAATATTTGAGAACATTCCAGGCGTGTCGCACCATACTTCTCGGTGGGAACATTATACGCGCCTATAACGTGATATGTCCTAACCTAAGGCAACCTAACTCCTCGGATGTAACATTTGACAACATTCCAAGCGTATCGGACCCTACTTCTCGGTGGGAACAGTATATACGTCTATAACGTTGTATATCCTAACCTAAGGCAACCCAACAACTCGGATGTAATATTTGACAACATTCCAGGTTGTGTGGCACCCTACTTCTCGGTGGGAACATTATATGAGTCTATAACGTTATATACCGTAACCTAAGGCAACCTAACACCTCGGATGTAACATTTGACAACATTCCAGGTGTGTTGGACCCTACTTCTCGGTGGGAGCATTATATGCGTCTATAACGTTGTATATCCTAACCTAAGGCAACCCAACTACTTGGATGTAATATTTGACAACATTCCAGGCGTGTCGCACCTACTTCTCGGTGGGAATGTTATATATGTCTATAACGTTATATATACTGACCTAAGGCAAACTAACATCTCGGGTGCAATATCTGACAACATTCCAGGCGTGTCGCACCCTACTTCTCGGTGGGAAAATTATATGCGTCTATAACGTTATATATCCTAACCTAAGGCAAACTAACAACTCGGATGTAACATTTAACAACATTCCAAGCCTGTCGGACCCTACTTCTCGGTGGGAACAGTATATACGTCTATAACGTTATATATCCTAACCTAAGGCAACCTAACAACTCGGATGTAACATTGTTCAACATTCCTGGCTTGTCGGAACCTACTTCTCGGTGGGAAGATTATATGCGTCTATAACGTTATATATCCTAACCTAAGGCAACCTAACAACTCGGATGTAACATTTGACAACATTCCAAGCCTGTCGGACCCTACTTCTCGGTGGGAACAGTATATACGTCTATAACGTTATGTGTCCTAATCTAGGGCAACCAAACATCTCGGATGTAACATTTTACAACATTCCTGGCTTTTCGGAACCTACCTCTCGGTGGGATCAGTATATACGTCTATAACGGTATTATCCTAATCTAAGACAACCTAACATCTTGGATGTAATATTTGACAACATTCCTGGCGAGTCGGACCCTAGTTCTCGGTGGGAACATTATATGCGTTTATAACGTTATATATCCTAGCCTATGGCAACCTAACATCTCGGATGTAACATTTTACAACATTCCTGGCTTGTCGGATCCTACTTGTCGGTGGAATCATTATATACGTCTATAACGGTATATATCCTAATCTAAGTTAACCTATCATTTCGGACGTAATATTTTACAACATTCCTGGAGCATACGAGCATACTTCACGGTGGGTATATTATATACGTCTATAACGGTATATATCCTAATCTAAAGCAACCTAACATCTTGGACGTAATATTTGACAACATTCCTGGCGAGTCGGACCCTACTTCTCGGTGGGAACATTATATGCGTTTATAACGTTATATATCCTAAACTAAGGCAACCCAACAACTCGTATGTAACATTTTACAACATTCCTGGCTTGTCGGAACCTACTTCCTGGTGGGAACAGTACATACGTCTATAACGATATATATCTTAACCTAAGGTAACCTAATTACTCGGATGTAACATTGTACAACATTCCTGGCTTGTCGGACCCTACTTCTCGGTGGGCACATTATATACGTCTATAACGTTGTTATCCTAACCTAAGATAACCTATCATATCGGATGTAATATTTGACAACATTTCAGCCGAGTCGGAGCCCACTTCTCGGTGGGAATATTATATGCGTCTACAACGGTATATATACTAAACTAAGGCAACCAAACATCTCGGATGTAACATTTTACAACATTCCTGGCTTGTCGGAACCTACTTCACGGTGGGAACATTATATACGTCTATAACGTTGTATATCCTAACCTAAGATAACCTATCGTATCGGATGTAATATTTGACAACATTCCAGTCGTGTCGGAGCCTACTTCTCGGTGGGAATATTATATACGTCTATAACGGTATATATCCTAACCTAAGGCAACCAAACGTCTCGGATGTAATATTTGACAACATTCCAGTCGTGTCGGGCCTACTTCTCGTTGGGAATATTATATACGTCTATAACGTTATATATCCTAATCTAAGGCAACATAACATCTCGGATGTAATATTTGACAACATTCCTGCCGTGTCGGACCCTACTTCTCGGTGGGAACATTATATGCGTCTATAAGGTTGTATATCCTAAAATAAGGCAACCTAACAACTCGAATGTGATATTTGTCAACATTCCTGGCGTGTGGGACCCTACTTCTCCGTGGGCACATTATATACGTCTTTAACGCTGTATATACTAACCTAAGGCAACCTAACGTATCGGACCAAATATTTTACAACATTCCTGGCGAGTCGGACCCTACTTCTCGGTGGGAACATTATGTGCGTGTACAACGTTATATATCCTACCGTAAGGCAACCTGACACCTCGGATGTAACATTTGACAACATTTCAGTCGTGCCGGATCCTACTTCTCGGTGGGAATATTATATGCGTCCTTAACGTTGTATATCCTAAAATAAGGCAACCTAACAACTCGAATGTGATATTTGTCATCATTCCTGGCCTGTCGTACTCTACTTCTCCGTGGGCACATTATATACGTCTATAACGTTGTATATACTAACCTAAGGCAACCAAACATCTCGGACCTAATATTTTACAACATTCCTGGCGTGTCGGAGCATTCTTCTCGGTGGTAATATTATATACGTCTATAGCGTTATATATCCTAACTTAAGGCAACCTAACTACTCGGATGTAACATTGTACAACATTCCTGGCTTGTCGGACCCTACTTCTCGGTGGGAACATTATATACGTCTATAACGTTGTTATACTAACCTAAGATAACCTATCATATCGGATGTAATATTTGACAACATTTCAGCCGAGTCGGAGCCCACTTCTCGGTGGGAATATTATATGCGTCTACAACGGTATATATACTAACCTAAGGCAACCAAACATCTCGGATGTAACATTTTACAACATTCCTGGCTTGTCGGAACCTACTTCACGGTGGGAACATTATATACGTCTATAACGTTGTATATCCTAACCTAAGATAACCTGTAATATCGGATGTAATATTTGACAACATTCCTGGCACGTCGGAGCCTACTTCTCGGTGGGATTATTATATACGTCTATAACGTTATATAGCCTAATCTAAGGCAACCTAACGACTCGGTTGTAACATTTGACAACATTCCTGGCGTGTCGGAACCTACTTCTCGATGGGCACATTATATACGTCTATAACGTTGTATATCCCAACATAAGGCAACCTAGCACCTCGAATGTAGTATTTTCCAACATTCCTGGCGGGTCGGCCCCTACTTCTCGGTGAGAACATTATATACGACTATCACGTAATATAACCTAACCTAATCCATCTAGACTCTCGCTGGTAATGTTTTACAATATTCCCGTCGTGTCGGCCTGTACGTCTCGGTGGGGAAATTATATACGTCTACAACGTTATATAACCCAACCTAATGCAACCTAACATCTCGAATGTAGTATTTTCCAACATTCCTGGCGGGTCGGCCCCTACTTCTCGGTGAGAACATTATATACGACTATCACGTAATATAACCTAACCTAATCCATCTAGACTCTCGCTGGTAATGTTTTACAATATTCCCGTCGTGTAGACCTGTACGTCTCGGTGGGGAAATTATATACGTCTACAACGTTATATAACCCAACCTAAGGCAACCTAACATCTCGAATGTAGTATTTTCCAACATTCCTGGCTGGTCGGCCCCTACTTCTCGGTGAGAACATTATATACGTCTAAAACGTAATATAACCTAACCTAACCCATCTAGCCCCTCGCTAGAAATGTTCTACAGAATCCCGTTCGTGTCGGCCCGCACTTCTCGGTGGGGTCATTATGCACGTCTATAACGTTTTATATCCGAACATAAGGCAACCTAGCATCTCGAATGTAGTATTTTCCAACATTCCTGGCGTGTCGGGCCCTACTTCTCGGTGGGAACATTATATAGGTCTATAACGTAATATAACCTAACCTAACCTATCTAGCGCCTCGCTGGTAATGTTTTACTGAAACCCGTTCGTGTCGGCCCGTACGCCTCTGTTGGGACATTATATAAGTCTATAGCGTTATATATCCTAACCTAAGGCAACCTAACATTTAGAATGTAGTATTTTCCAACATTCCTGGCGGGTCGGCCCCTACTTCTCCGTGGGAACAATATATAGGTCTATAACGTAATATAACCTAACCTAACCCATCTAGCCCCTCGCTGGTAATGTTCTATAGAATCCCGTACGTGTCGGCCCGTCCTTCTCGGTGGGGTCATTATGCACGTCTATAACGTTATATATCCCAACCTAAGGCAACCTGGCATCTGGAATGTAGTATTTTCCAACATTCCTGGCGGTTCGGCTCCGACTTCTCGGTGGGAACATTATATACATCTATAACATAATACAACCTAATTTAACCCATCTTGCCCCTCGGTGTTAATATTTTCCAGAATGCCGTTCGTGTCGGCCCGTACGTCTCGGTGCGGACGTTATGTACGTCTATAACGTTATTTATCCCAACCTAAGGCAACCTAACATCTCGGATGTAGTATTTACCATCATTCCTGGCGGGTGAGACCCTACATCTCAGTGGGAACATTATATACGTCGGTAACATAATATAACCTAACCTAACCCATCTACCCCCTCGCTGGTAATGTTTTACAGAATCCCCTCCGTGTCGCCCCGTACGACTCGGTTGGGACATTATTTACGTCAATAGCGTTATACATCCTAACCTAATGCAGTCTAACACCTCGGATGTAGTATTTTCCAACATTCCTGGCGTGTCGGCCCCTACTTCTCGGTGATAACATTATATACGTCTATCACGTAATATAACCTAACCTAACCCATATATACCTTCGCTGGTAATGTTTTATAAAATCCCGGTTGTGTCGGCCTGTACGTCTCGGTGGGTACATTATGTACGTCTATAATGTTATATAACCCAACCTAATGCAACCTAACATCTCGAATGTAGTATTTTCCATCATTCCTGGCGGGTCGGCCCCTAATTCTCGGTGAGATCATTATATACGTCTATAACGTAATATAACCTAACCTAACCCATCTAGCCCCTCGCTGGTAATGTTTTACAGAATCCCGTTCGTGTCGGCTCCTAATTCTCGGTGTGGACATTATGTACGTCTATATCGTTATATAACCCAACCTAAGGCAACCTAACATCACGAATGTAGTATTTTCCAACATTCCTGGCGGGTCGGCCCCTACTTCTTGGTGATAACATTATATACGTCTATCACGTAATATAACCTAACCTAACCCATCTAGCGCCTCGCTGGTAATGTTTTACTGAATCCCCTTCGTGTCGGCCCTTTCTTCACGGTGGGGACATTATGTACGTCTATAGCGTTATATATCCCAACCTAAGGCAGCATAACACATCGGATGTAGTATTTTTCAACATTCCTGGCGTGTCGGCCCCTACTTCTCGGTGGGAACATTATATACGTCTATAACATAATATAAGCTAACCTAACCGATCTAGCCCCTCGCTGGTAGTGTTTTACAGAATCCCGTTCGTGTCGGCCCGTACTTCTCGGTGGGTACATTATGCACGTCTATAACGTTATATATCCCAACCTAAGGCAACCTAGCATCTCGAATGTAGTATTTTCCAACATTCCTGGCGGGTCGGCCCCTACTTCTCGGTGATAACATTATATACGTCTATCACGTAATATAACCTAACCTAACCCATCTTGCCCCTCGGTGTTAATATTTTCCAGAATGCCGGTTGTGTCGGCCCGTACGTCCCGGTGGGGACATTATGTACGTCTATAACGTTATTTATCCCAACCTAAGGCAACCTAACATCTCGGATGTAGTATTTACCAACATTCCTGGCGGGTGGGACCCTACTTCTCAGTGTGAACATTATATACGTCTGTAACATAATATAACCTAACCTAACCCATCTACCCCCTCGCTGGTAATGTTTTACAGAATCACCTCCGTGTCGTACGGTACGTCTTGGTTGGGACATTATTTACGTCAATAGCGTTATACATCCTAACCTAAGGCAATCTAACACCTCGGATGTAGTATTTTCCAACATTCCTGGCGTGTCGGCCCCTACTTCTCGGTGGGAACATTATATTCGTCTATAACGTAATATAACCTAACCTAACCCATCTAGCCCCTCTTCGGTAATGTTTTACAGAATCCCGTTCGTGTCGTCCCGTACGTCCCGGTTCGGACATTATATAAGTCTATAGCGTTATATATCCTAACCTAAGGCAACCTAACGTCTCGAATGTAGTATTTTCCAACATTCCTGGCGGGTCGGCCCCTACTTCTCGGTGAGAACATTATATACGACTATCACGTAATATAACCTAACCTAATCCATCTAGACTCTCGCTGGTAATGTTTTACAATATTCCCGTCGTGTCGGCCTGTACGTCTCGGTGGGGAAACTATATACGTCTACAACGTTATATAACCCAACCTAATGCAACCTAACATCTCGAATGTAGTATTTTCCAACATTCCTGGCGGTTCGGCTCCGACTTCTCGGTGGGAACATTATATACGTCTATAACATAATATAACCTAACCTAACCCATCTAGCCCCTCGCTGGTAATGTTTTACAGAATCCCGTTTGTTTCCGCTCGTACTTCTCGGTGGGGATATTATGTACGACTATAACGTTATATATCCCAACCTAAGACAACATAACATCACGGATGTAGTATTTACCAACATTCCTGGCGGGTCGGACCCTACTTTTCGGAGGGAACATTATATACGTCTATATCGTAATATAACCTAACCTAACCCATCTTGCCCCACGGTGATAATGTTTTCCAGAATCCCCTTCGTGTCGTCCCGTACGACTCGGTTGGGACATTATATACATCTATAGCGTTATATATCCCAACCTAAGGCAGCCTAACACATCGGATGTAGTATTTTCCAACATTCCTGGCGTGTCGGGCCCTACTTCTCGGTGGGAACATTATATACGTCTATAACATAATATAAGCTAACCTAACCCATCTAGCCCCTCATTGGTAATGTTTTACTGAAACTCGTACGTGTCGGCCCGTACGCCTCTGTTGGGACATTATATAAGACTATAGCGTTATATATCCTAACCTAAGGCAACCTAACATTTAGAATGTAGTATTTTCCAACATTCCTGGCGTGTCGGCCCCTACTTCTCGGTGGGAACATTATATACGTCTATCACGTAATATAACCTAACCTAACCCATATATACCCTCGCTGGTAATGTTTTATAAAATCCCGGTTGTGTCGGCCTGTACGTCTCGGTGGGTACATTATATACGTCTATAACGTTATATATCCCAACCTGAGGCAACCTATCATCTGGGATGTAGTATTTTCTAACATTCCTGGCGTGTCGGGCCCTACTTCTCGGTGGGAACATTATATAGGTCTATAACGTAATATAACCTAACCTAACCTATCTAGCGCCTCGCTGGTAATGTTTTACTGAAACCCGTTCGTGTCGGCCCGTACGCCTCTGTTAGGACATTATATAAGACTATAGCGTTATATATCCTAACCTAAGGCAACCTAACATTTAGAATGTAGTATTTTCCAACATTCCTGGCGGGTCGGCCCCTACTTCTCCGTGGGAACAATATATATGTCTATAACGTAATATAACCTAACCTAACCCATCTTGCCCCTCGCTGGTAGTGTTTTACAATATCCCGGTCGTGTCGGCCTGTACCTCTCGGTGGGTACATTATGCACGTCTATAGCGTTATATATCCCAACCTAAGGCAACCTAGCATCTCGAATGTAGTATTTTCCAACATTCCTGGCGGGTCGGCCCCTACTTCTCGGTGATAACATTATATACGTCTATCACGTAATATAACCTAACCTAACCCATCTAGCCCCTCGCTGGTAATGTTTTACTGAATCCCGTTCGTGTCGGCCCGTTCTTCACGGTGGGGACATTATGTACGTCTATAGCGTTATATATCCCAACCTAAGGCAGCATAACACATCGGATGTAGTATTTTTCAACATTCCTGGCGTGTCGGCCCTTACTTCTCGGTGGGAACATTATATACGTCTATAACATAATATAAGCTAACCTAACCGATCTAGCCCCTCGCTGGTAGTGTTTTACAGAATCCCGTTCGTGTCGGCCCGTACTTCTCGGTGGGTACATTATGCACGTCTATAACGTTATATATCCCAACCTAAGGCAACCTAGCATCTCGAATGTAGTATTTTCCAACATTCCTGGCGGGTCGGCCCCTACTTCTCGGTGATAACATTATATACGTCTATCACGTAATATAACCTAACCTAACCCATCTAGCCCCTCGCTGGTAATGTTTTACTGAATCCCGTTCGTGTCGGCCCGTTCTTCACGGTGGGGACATTATGTACGTCTACAGCGTTATATATCCCAACCTAAGGCAGCATAACACATCGGATGTAGTATTTTTCAACATTCCTGGCGTGTCGGCCCCTACTTCTCGGTGGGAACATTATATACGTCTATCACGTAATATAACCTAACCTAACCCATCTAGCCCCTCGCTGGTAATGTTCTACAGAATCCCGTTCGTGTCGGCCCGCACTTCTCGGTGGGGTCATTATGCACGTCTATAACGTTTTATATCCCAACATAAGGCAACCTAGCATCTCGAATGTAGTATTTTCCAACATTCCTGGCGGTTCGGCTCCGACTTCTCGGTGGGAACATTATATACGTCTATAACATAATATAACCTAACCTAACCCATCTAGCCCCTCGCTGGTAATGTTCTACAGAATCCCCTCCGTGTCGTCCGGTACGTCTCGGTTGGGACATTATTTACGTCAATAGCGTTATACATCCTAACCTAAGGCAATCTAACACCTCGGATGTAGTATTTTCCAACATTCCTGGCGTGTCGGCCCCTACTTCTCGGTGGGAACCTTATGTACGTCTATAACGTAATATAACCCAACCTAACCCATCTAGCCCCTCTTCGGTAATGTTTTACAGAATCCCGTTCGTGTCGTCCCGAACGTCTCGGTTCGGACATTATATTAGTCTATAGCGTTATATATCCTAACCTAAGGCAACCTAACGTCTCGAATGTAGTATTTTCCAACATGCCTGGCGGGTCGGCCCCTACTTCTCGGTGAGAACATTATATACGACTATCACGTAATATAACCTAACCTAATCCATCTAGACTCTCGCTGGTAATGTTTTACAATATTCCCGTCCTGTCGGCCTGTACGTCTCGGTGGGGAAATTATATACGTCTACAACGTTATATAACCCAACCTAAGGCAACCTAACATCTCGAATGTAGTATTTTCCAACATTCCTGGCGGGTCGGCCCCTACTTCTCGGTGATAACATTATATACGTCTATCACGTAATATAACCTAACCTAACCCATCTAGCCCCTCGCTGGTAATGTTTTACTGAATCCCGTTCGTGTCGGCCCGTTCTTCACGGTGGGGACATTATGTACGTCTATAGCGTTATATATCCCAACCTAAGGCAGCATAACACATCGGATGTAGTATTTTTCAACATTCCTGGCGTGTCGGCCCCTACTTCTCGGTGGGAACATTATATACGTCTATAACATAATATAAGCTAACCTAACCGATGTAGCCCCTCGCTGGTAGTGTTTTACAGAATCCCGTTCGCGTCGGCCCGTACTTCTCGGTGGGTACATTATGCACGTCTATAACGTTATATATCCCAACCTAAGGCAACCTAGCATCTCGAATGTAGTATTTTCCAACATTCCTGGCGGGTCGGCCCCTACTTCTCGGTGATAACATTATATACGTCTATCACGTAATATAACCTAACCTAACCCATATATACCTTCGCTGGTAATGTTTTATAAAATCCCGGTTGTGTCGGCCTGTACGTCTCGGTGGGTACATTATGTACGCCTATAATGTTATATAACCCAACCTAATGCAACCTAACATCTCGAATGTAGTATTTTCCATCATTCCTGACGGGTCGGCCCCTAATTCTCGGTGAGATCATTATATACGTCTATAACGTAATATAACCTAACCTAACCCATCTAGCCCCTCGCTGGTAATGTTATACAGAATCCCGTTCGTGTCGGCTCCTAATTCTCGGTGTGGACATTATGTACGTCTATATCGTTATATAACCCAACCTAAGGCAACCTAACATCTCGAATGTAGTATTTTCCAACATTCCTGGCGGGTCGGCCCCTACTTCTTGGTGATAACATTATATACGTCTATCACGTAATATAACCTAACCTAACCCATCTAGCCCTTCGCTGGTAATGTTTTACTGAATCCCGTTCGTGTCGGCCCGTTCTTCACGGTGGGGACATTATGTACGTCTATAGCGTTAGATATCCCAACCTAAGGCAGCATAACACATCGGATGTAGTATTTTTCAACATTCCTGGCGTGTCGGCCCCTACTTCTCGGTGGGAACATTATATGCGTCTATAACATAATATAAGCTAACCTAACCGATCTAGCCCCTCGCTGGTAGTGTTTTACAGAATCCCGTTCGTGTCGGCCCGTACTTCTCGGTGGGTACATTATGCACGTCTATAACGTTATATATCCCAACCTAAGGCAACCTAGCATCTCGAATGTAGTATTTTCCAACATTTCTGGCGGGTCGGCCCCTACTTCTCGGTGATAACATTATATACGTCTATCACGTAATATAACCTAACCTAACCCATCTAGCCCCTCGCTGGTAATGTTTTACTGAATCCCGTTCGTGTCGGCCCGTTCTTCACGGTGGGGACATTATGTACGTCTATAGCGTTATATATCCCAACCTAAGGCAGCATAACACATCGGATGTAGTATTTTTCAACATTCCTGGCGTGTCGGTCCCTACTTTTCGGTGGGAACATTATATACGTCTATAACATAATATAAGCTAACCTAACCGATCTAGCCCCTCGCTGGTAGTGTTTTACAGTATCCCGTTCGTGTCGGCCCGTACTTCTCGGTGGGGACATTATGTACGTCTATAGCGTTATATATCCCAACCTAAGGCAGCCTATCACATCGGATGTAGTATTTTCCAACATTCCTGTCGTGTCGGGCCCCACTTCTCGGTGGGAACATTATATACGTCTATAACATAATATAACCTAACCTAACCGATCTAGCCCCTCAATGGTAGTGTTTTACAGAATCCCGTTCGTGTCGGCCCGTACTTCTCGGTGGGTACATTATGCACGTCTATAACGTTATATATCCCAACCTAAGGCAACCTAGCATCGCGAATGTAGTATTTTCCAACATTCCTGGCGGGTCGGCCCCTACTTCTTGGTGAGAACATTATATACGTCTATCACGTAATATAACCTAACCTAATCCATCTAGTCTCTCGCTGGTAATGTTTTACAATATCCCGGTCGTGTCGGCCTGTACGTCTCGGTAGGGACATTATATACGTCTACAACGTTACATAACCCAACCTCATGCAACCTAACATCTCGAATGTAGTATTTACCAACATTCCTGGCGGGTCGGACCCTACCTTTCGGAGGGAATATTATATACGTCTATATCGTAATATAACCTAACCTAACCCATCTAGCCCCTCGCTGGTAATGTTCTACAGAATCCCGTTCGTGTCGACCCGTACATCGCGGTGGGGTCATTTTGCACGTCTGTAACGTTATATATCCCAACCTAAGGCAACCTAGCATCTCGAATGTAGTATTTTCCAACATTCCTGGCGGGTCGGCCCCTACTTCTCGGTGAGAACATTATATACGTCTATCACGTAATATAACCTAAACTACTCCATCTAGTCTCTCGCTGGTAATGTTTTACAATATTCCGGTCGTGTCGGCTCGTACTTCTCGGTGGGGACATTATGTACGTCTATATCGTTATATAACCCAACCTAAGGCAACCTAACATCTCGGATGTAGTATTTACCAACATTCCTGGCGGGTCGGACCCTACTTCTCGGTGGGCACATTATATACGTCTATCACTTAATATAACCTAACCTAACCCATCTAGACTCTCGCTGGTAATGTTTTACAGAATCCCGTTCGTGTCGGCCTGTACGTCTCGGTTGGGACATTATTTACGTCAATAGCGTTATACATCCTAACCTAAGGCAATCTAACACCTCGGATGTAGTATTTTCCATCATTCCTGGCGTGTCGGCCCCTACTTCTCGGTGGGAACATTATGTACGTCTATAACGTAATATAACCTAACCTAACCTATCTAGCGCCTTGCTGGTAATGTTTTACTGAAACTCGTACGTGTCGGCCCGTACGCCTCTGTTGGGACATTATATAAGACTATAGCGTTATATATCCTAACCTAAGGCAACCTAACATTTAGAATGTAGTATTTTCCAACATTCCTGGCGGGTCGGCCCCTACGTCTCCGTGGGAACAATATATACGTCTATAACGTAATATAACCTAACCTAACCCATCTTGCTGCTCGCTGGTAGTGTTTTACAATATCCCGGTCGTGTCGGCCTGTACTTCTCGGTGGGTACATTATGCACGTCTATAACGTTATATATCCCAACCTAAGGCAACCTAGCATCTCGAATGTAGTATTTTCCAACATTCCTGGCGTGTCGGGCCCTACTTCTCGGTGGGAACATTATATAGGTCTATAACGTAATATAACCTAACCTAACCTATCTAGCGCCTCGCTGGTAATGTTTTACTGAAACCCGTTCGTGTCGGCCCGTACGCCTCTGTTGGGACATTATATAAGTCTATAGCGTTATATATCCTAACCTAAGGCAACCTAACATTTAGAATGTAGTATTTTCCAACATTCCTGGCGGGTCGGCCCCTACTTTTCGGTGGGAACATTATATACGTCTATAACATAATATAAGCTAACCTAACCGATCTAGCCCCTCGCTGGTAGTGTTTTACAGTATCCCGTTCGTGTCGGCCCGTACTTCTCGGTGGGGACATTATGTACGTCTATAGCGTTATATATCCCAACCTAAGGCAGCATAACACATCGGATGTAGTATTTTTCAACATTCCTGGCGTGTCGGCCCCTACTTCTCGGTGGGAACATTATATACGTCTATAACATAATATAAGCTAACCTAACCGATCTAGCCCCTCGCTGGTAGTGTTTTACAGAATCCCGTTCGTGTCGGCCCGTACTTCTCGGTGGGTACATTATGCACGTCTATAACGTTATATATCCCAACCTAAGGCAACCTAGCATCTCGAATGTAGTATTTTCCAACATTTCTGGCGGGTCGGCCCCTACTTCTCGGTGATAACATTATATACGTCTATCACGTAATATAACCTAACCTAACCCATCTAGCCCCTCGCTGGTAATGTTTTACTGAATCCCGTTCGTGTCGGCCCGTTCTTCACGGTGGGGACATTATGTACGTCTATAGCGTTATATATCCCAACCTAAGGCAGCATAACACATCGGATGTAGTATTTTTCAACATTCCTGGCGTGTCGGCCCCTACTTTTCGGTGGGAACATTATATACGCCTATAACATAATATAAGCTAACCTAACCGATCTAGCCCCTCGCTGGTAGTGTTTTACAGTATCCCGTTCGTGTCGGCCCGTACTTCTCGGTGGGGACATTATGTACGTCTATAGCGTTATATATCCCAACCTAAGGCAGCCTATCACATCGGATGTAGTATTTTCCAACATTCCTGTCGTGTCGGGCCCCACTTCTCGGTGGGAACATTATATACGTCTATAACATAATATAACCTAACCTAACCGATCTAGCCCCTCAATGGTAGTGTTTTACAGAATCCCGTTCGTGTCGGGCCGTACTTCTCGGTGGGTACATTATGCACGTCTATAACGTTATATATCCCAACCTAAGGCAACCTAGCATCGCGAATGTAGTATTTTCCAACATTCCTGGCGGGTCGGCCCCTACTTCTTGGTGAGAACATTATATACGTCTATCACGTAATATAACCTAACCTAATCCATCTAGTCTCTCGCTGGTAATGTTTTACAATATCCCGGTCGTGTCGGCCTGTACGTCTCGGTAGGGACATTATATACGTCTACAACGTTACATAACCCAACCTCATGCAACCTAACATCTCGAATGTAGTATTTACCAACATTCCTGGCGGGTCGGACCCTACCTTTCGGAGGGAATATTATATACGTCTATATCGTAATATAACCTAACCTAACCCATCTAGCCCCTCGCTGGTAATGTTCTACAGAATCCCGTTCGTGTCGACCCGTACATCGCGGTGGGGTCATTTTGCACGTCTGTAACGTTATATATCCCAACCTAAGGCAACCTAGCATCTCGAATGTAGTATTTTCCAACATTCCTGGCGGGTCGGCCCCTACTTCTCGGTGAGAACATTATATACGTCTATCACGTAATATAACCTAAACTACTCCATCTAGTCTCTCGCTGGTAATGTTTTACAATATTCCGGTCGTGTCGGCTCGTACTTCTCGGTGGGGACATTATGTACGTCTATATCGTTATATAACCCAACCTAAGGCAACCTAACATCTCGGATGTAGTATTTACCAACATTCCTGGCGGGTCGGACCCTACTTCTCGGTGGGCACATTATATACGTCTATCACTTAATATAACCTAACCTAACCCATCTAGACTCTCGCTGGTAATGTTTTACAGAATCCCGTTCGTGTCGGCCTGTACTTCTCGGTGGGGACATTATGTACGTCTATAGCGTTATATATCCCAACCTAAGGCAGCCTAACACATCGGATGTAGTATTTTCCAACATTCCTGGCGTGTCGGGCCCTACTTCTCGGTGGGAACATTATATACGTCTATAACATAATATAACCTAACCTAACCCATCTAGCCCCTCGCTGGTAATGTTCTACAGAATCCCCTCCGTGTCGTCCGGTACGTCTCGGTTGGGACATTATTTACGTCAATAGCGTTATACATCCTAACCTAAGGCAATCTAACACCTCGGATGTAGTATTTTCCATCATTCCTGGCGTGTCGGCCCCTACTTCTCGGTGGGAACATTATGTACGTCTATAACGTAATATAACCTAACCTAACCTATCTAGCGCCTTGCTGGTAATGTTTTACTGAAACTCGTACGTGTCGGCCCGTACGCCTCTGTTGGGACATTATATAAGACTATAGCGTTATATATCCTAACCTAAGGCAACCTAACATTTAGAATGTAGTATTTTCCAACATTCCTGGCGGGTCGGCCCCTACGTCTCCGTGGGAACAATATATACGTCTATAACGTAATATAACCTAACCTAACCCATCTTGCTGCTCGCTGGTAGTGTTTTACAATATCCCGGTCGTGTCGGCCTGTACTTCTCGGTGGGTACATTATGCACGTCTATAACGTTATATATCCCAACCTAAGGCAACCTAGCATCTCGAATGTAGTATTTTCCAACATTCCTGGCGTGTCGGGCCCTACTTCTCGGTGGGAACATTATATAGGTCTATAACGTAATATAACCTAACCTAACCTATCTAGCGCCTCGCTGGTAATGTTTTACTGAAACCCGTTCGTGTCGGCCCGTACGCCTCTGTTGGGACATTATATAAGTCTATAGCGTTATATATCCTAACCTAAGGCAACCTAACATTTAGAATGTAGTATTTTCCAACATTCCTGGCGGGTCGGCCCCTACTTCTCGGTGGGAACATTATATACGCCTATAACATAATATAAGCTAACCTAACCCATCTAGCCCCTCATTGGTAATGTTTTACAGAATCCCGTTCGTGTCGTCCTGTACCTCTCGGTGGGTACATTATGCACGTCTATAGCGTTATATATCCCAACCTAAGGCAACCTAGCATCTCGAATGTAGTATTTTCCAACATTCCTGGCGGGTCGGCCCCTACTTCTCGGTGATAACATTATATACGTCTATCACGTAATATAACCTAACCTAACCCATCTAGCCCCTCGCTGGTAATGTTTTACTGAATCCCGTTCGTGCCGGCCCGTACTTCTCGGTGGGTACATTATGCACGTCTATAACGTTATATATCCCAACCTAAAGCCAACTAGCATCTCGAATGTAGTATTTTCCAACATTCCTGGCGGTTGGGCTCCGACTTCTCAGTGGGAACATTATATACGTCTATAACATAATACAACTTAACTTAACCCATCTTGCCCCTCGGTGTTAATATTTTCCAGAATGCCGGTCGTGTCGGCCCGTACGTCTCGGTGAGGACGTTATGTACGTCTATAACGTTATTTATCCCAACCTAAGGCAACCTAACATCTCGGATGTAGTATTTACCAACATTCCTGGCGGGTGAGACCCTACATCTCAGTGGGAACATTATATACGTCGGTAACATAATATAACCTAACCTAACCCATCTACACCCTCGCTGGTAATGTTTTACAGAATCCCCTCCGTGTCGTCCCGTACGACTCGGTTGGGACATTATTTACGTCAATAGCGTTATACATCCTAACCTAATGCAGCCTAACACCTCGGATGTAGTATTTTCCAACATTCCTGGCGTGTCGGCCCCTACTTCTCGGTGATAACATTATATACGTCTATCACGTAATATAACCTAACCTAACCCATATATACCTTCGTGGGTAATGTTTTATAAAATCCCGGTTGTGTCGGCCTGTACGTCTCGGTGGGTACATTATGTACGTCTATAATGTTATATAACCCAACCTAATGCAACCTAACATCTCGAATGTAGTATTTTCCATCATTCCTGGCGGGTCGGCCCCTAATTCTCGGTGAGATCATTATATACGTCTATAACGTAATATAACCTAACCTAACCCATCTAGCCCCTCGCTGGTAATGTTATACAGAATCCCGTTCGTGTCGGCTCCTAATTCTCGGTGTGGACATTATGTACGTCTATATCGTTATATAACCCAACCTAAGGCAACCTAACATCTCGAATGTAGTATTTTCCAACATTCCTGGCGGGTCGGCCCCTACTTCTTGGTGATAACATTATATACGTCTATCACGTAATATAACCTAACCTAACCCATCTAGCCCTTCGCTGGTAATGTTTTACTGAATCCCGTTCGTGTCGGCCCGTTCTTCACGGTGGGGACATTATGTACGTCTATAGCGTTATATATCCCAACCTAAGGCAGCATAACACATCGGATGTAGTATTTTTCAACATTCCTGGCGTGTCGGCCCCTACTTCTCGGTGGGAACATTATATGCGTCTATAACATAATATAAGCTAACCTAACCGATCTAGCCCCTCGCTGGTAGTGTTTTACAGAATCCCGTTCGTGTCGGCCCGTACTTCTCGGTGGGTACATTATGCACGTCTATAACGTTATATATCCCAACCTAAGGCAACCTAGCATCTCGAATGTAGTATTTTCCAACATTCCTGGCGGGTCGGCCCCTACTTCTCGGTGATAACATTATATACGTCTATCACGTAATATAACCTAAACTACTCCATCTAGTCTCTCGCTGGTAATGTTTTACAATATTCCGGTCGTGTCGGCTCGTACTTCTCGGTGGGGACATTATGTACGTCTATATCGTTATATAACCCAACCTAAGGCAACCTAACATCTCGGATGTAGTATTTACCAACATTCCTGGCGGGTCGGACCCTACTTCTCGGTGGGCACATTATATACGTCTATCACTTAATATAACCTAACCTAACCCATCTAGAATCTCGCTGGTAATGTTTTACAGAATCCCGTACGTGTCGGCTCGTACGTCTCGGTGGGCACATTATATACGTCTATAGCGTTATATATCCCAACCTGAGGCAAACTAACATCTCGGATGTAGTATTTTCCAACATTCCTGGCGGGTGAGACCCTACATCTCAGTGGGAACATTATATACGTCGGTAACATAATATAACCTAACCTAACCCATCTACACCCTCGCTGGTAATGTTTTACAGAATCCCGTTTGTTTCCGCTCGTACTTCTCGGTGGGGATATTATGTACGTCTATAACGTTATATATCCCAACCTAAGGCAACATAACATCACGGATGTAGTATTTACCAACATTCCTGGCGGGTCGGACCCTACTTTTCGGAGGGAACATTATATACGTCTATATCGTAATATAACCTAACCTAACCCATCTTGCCCCACGGTGATAATGTTTTCCAGAATCCCCTTCGTGTCGTCCCGTACGACTCGGTTGGGACATTATATACATCTATAGCGTTATATATCCTAACCTAAGGCAACCTAACATCTCGAATGTAGTATTTTCCAACATTCCTGGCGTGTCGGGCCCTACTTCTTGGTGATAACAATATATACGTCTATCACGTAATATAACCTAACCTAACACATCTAGACCTTCGCTGGTAATGTTTTATAAAATCCCGGTCGTGTCGTCCTGTACGTCTCGGTGGGCACATTATATACGTCTATAACGTTATATATCCCAACCTGGGGCAACCTAACATATCGGATGTAGTATTTTCCAACATTCCTGGCGGGTCAGCTCCTACTTCTCGGTGGGAACATAATATACGTCTATAACATAGTATAACCTAACCTAACCCATCTAGACCCTCGCTGGTAGTGTTTTACGGAATCCCATTCGTGTCGGCCCGTACTTCTCGGTGGGTACATTATGCACGTGTATAACGTTATATATCCCAATCTAAGGCAATCTAGCATCTCGAATGTAGTATTTTCCAACATTCCTGGCGGGTCGGCTTCTACTTCTCGGTGGGAACATTATATACGTCTATAACATAATATAACCTAACCTAACCCATTTAGCCCCTCGCTGGTAGTGTTTTACAGAATCCCGTTCGTGTCGGCCCGTACATCTCGGAGGGGTCATTATGCACGTCTATAACGTTATATATCCCAACGTAAGGCAACCTAACATTTAGAATGTAGTATTTTCCAACATTCCTGGCGGGTCGGCCTCTACTTCTCCGTGGGAACAATATATACGTCTATCACGCAATATAACCTAACCTACTCCGTCTAGTCTCTCGCTGGTAATGTTTTACAATATTCCGGTCGCGTCGGCCCGTACTTCTCGGTGGGGACATTATGTACGTCTATATCGTTATATAACCCAACCTAAGGCAACCTAACATCTCGCATGTAGTATTTTCCAACATTCCTGGCGGGTCGGCCCCTACTTCTCCGTGGGAACAATATATACGTCTATAACGTAATATAACCTAACCTAACCCATCTAGCCCCTCGCTGGTAATGTTTTACAGAATCCCGTTCGTGTCGGCTCGTACTTCTCGGTGGGGACATTATGTACGTCTATATCGTTATATAACCCAACCTAAGGCAACCTAACATTTGGAATGTAGTATTTTCCAACATTCCTGGCGGGTCGGCTTCTACTTCTCGGTGAGAACATTATATACGTCTATCACGTAATATAACCTAACCTAATCCATCTAGTCTCTCGCTGGTAATGTTTTACAGAATCCCGTTCGTGTCGGCCCGTACTTCTCGGTGGGTACATTATGCACGTGTATAACGTTATATATCCCAACCTAAGGCAGCCTAACACATCGGATGTAGTATTTTCCAACATTCCTGACGTGTCGGGCCCTACTTCTCGGTGATAACATTATATACGTCTATCACGTAATATAACCTAACCTAACCCATCTAGACCCTCGCTGGTAATGTTTTATAAAATCCCGGTCGTGTAGTCCTGTACGTCTCGGTGGGCACATTATGTACGTCTATAACGTTATATATCCCAACCTGTGGCAACCTAACATCTCGGATGTAGTATTTTCCAACATTCCTGGCGGGTCGGCTCCTACTTCTCGGTGGGAACATTATATACGTCTATAACATAATATAACCTAACCTAACCCATCTAGCCCCTCGCTGGTAATGTTTTACTAAATCCCGTTCGTGTCGACCCGTTCTTCCCGGTGGGGACATTATGTACGTCTATAGCGTTATATATCCCAACCTAAGGCAGCCTAACACATCGGATGTAGTATTTTCCAACATTCCTGGCGTGTCGGGCCCTACTTCTCGGTGATAACATTATATGTCTATCACGTAATATAACCTAGCCTAACCCATCTAGACCTTCGCTGGTAATGTTTTATAAAATCCCGGTCGTGTCGTCCTGTACGTCTCGGTGGGCACATTATGCACGTCTATAAGGTTATATATCCCAAAATAAGGCACCCTAGCATCTCGAATGTAGTATTTTCCAACATTCCTGGCGTATCGGCCCCTACTTCTCGGTGGGAACATTATATACGTCTATAACGTATTATAGCCTAACCTAACCTATCTAGCCCCTCGCTGGTAATGTTTTATAAAATCCCGTTCGTGTCGTCCAGTACGTCACGGTGGGGACATTATGTACGTCTATATCGCTATATAACACAACCTAAGGCAACCAAACATATCGAATGTAGTATTTTCCAACATTCCTGGCGGATCGGCCCCTACTTCTCGGTGGGAACATTATATACGTCGATCACGTAATATAACCTAACCTAACCCATCTAGCCCCTCGCTGGTAATGCTTTACAGAATCCCGTTCGTGTCGGCCCGTACTTCTCGGTGGGGACATTATGTACGTCTATAGCGTTATATATCCCAACCTAAGGCAGCCTATCACATCGGATGTAGTATTTTCCAACATTCCTGTCGTGTCGGGCCCCACTTCTCGCTGGGAACATTATATACGTCTATAACGTAATATAACCTAACCTAACCCATCTAGCCCCTCGCTGGCAATGTCTTATAAAATCCCGTTCGTGTCGTTTCGTAAGTCTCGGTGCGGACATTATATACTTCTATAACGTTATATATCCCCACCTGAGGCAACGTAACATCTCGGATGTAGTATTTTACATCATTCCTGGCGGATCGGCCCCTACTTCTCGGTGGGAACATTATATACGTCTATAACGTAATATAACCTAACCTAACCCATCTGGCACCTCGCTGGTAATGTTTTATAAAATCCCGTTCGTTTCGTCCCGTAAGTCTCGGTGGGGACATTATCTACTTCTATAACATTATATATCCCAACCTGAGGCAACCTAACAGCTCGGATGTAGTATTTTACAACATTCATGTCGGATCGGCCCCTACTTCTCGGTGGGACCATTATATACGTGTATAACGTATTATAACCTAACCTAATCCATCTAGCCCCTTGCTGGTAATGTTTTATAAAATCCCGTACGTGTCGTCCAGTACGTCTCGGTGGGAAGATTATATACGTCTATAACGTAATATAACCTAACATAATCCATCTAGCCCCTCGCTGGTAATGTTTTATAAAATCCCGAACGTGTCGTCCAGTACGTCTCGGTGGGGACATTATGTACGTCTATATCGTTATATAACACAACCTAAGGCAACCTAACATATCGAATGTAGTATTTTCCAACATTACTGGCGGGTCGGCCCCTACTTCTCGGTGAGAACATTATATACGTCTATCACGTAATATAACCTAACCTAACGCATTTAGCCCCTCGCTGGTAACGTTTTACAGAATCCCGTTCGTGTCGGCCCGTACTTCTCGGTGGGGACATTATGCACGTCTATAACGTTATATATCCCAACCTAAGGCAACCTATCATCTCGCACGTAGTATTTTCCAACATACCTGACGGGTCGGCTCCTACTTGTCGGTGGGTACATTATATTCGTCTATAACATAATGTAACCTAACCTAACCCATCTAACCCCTCGCTGGTAATGTTTCACAGAATCCCGGTCGTGTCGTCCCGTACGTCTCGGTGGGGTCATTATATATGTCTATAACGTTATATATCCCAACCTAAGGCAACCTAGCATCTCGAATGTAGTATTTTATAGCATTCCTGGCGGGTCGGCTCCTACTTCTCGGTGGGAACAATATATACGTCTATAACGTAATATAACATAACCTAACCCATCTAGCCCCTCGCTGGTAGTGCTTTATAAAATCCCGTTCGTGTCGACCCGTAAGTCTCGGTGAGGACATTATATACTTCTATAACGTTATATATCCTACCCTAAGGCAGTCTAACACCTCTGATGTAGTATTTTCTAACATTCCTGGCGGATCGGCCTCTAGTTCTCGGTGGGAACAATATATACGTCTATAACGTATTATAACCTCACCTAACCCATCTAGCCCCTCGCTGGTAATGCTTACAGAATCCCGTTCGTGTCGGCCCGTACCTCTCGGTGGAGACATTATGTACGTCTATATCGTTATGTAACACAACCTAAGGCAACCTAACATATCGAATGTAGTATTTTCCAACATTACTGGCGGGTCGGCCCCTACTTCTCGGTGAGAACATTATATACGTCTATCACGTAATATAACCTAACCTAACCCATTTTGCCCCTCGCTGGTAATGTCTTATAAAATCCCGGTCGTGTCGGCCTGTACGCCTCGGTGGGGACATTATATACGTCTATAACGTTATATATCCCAACCTAAGGCAACCTACCATCTCGAATGTAGTATTTTCCAACATTCCTGGCGGATCGGCCCCTACTTCTCGGCGGGAACATTATATACGTGTATAACGTATTATAACCTAACCTAATCCATCTAGCCCCTCGCTGGTAATGTTTACAGAATCCCGTTCGTGTCGGCGCGTACTTCTCGGTGGGGACATTATGTACGTCTTTATCGTTATATAACTCAACCTGAGGCAACCTAACATCTCGGATGTAGTATATTAAAACATTCCTGGCGGATCGGCCACTACTTCTCGGTGGGAACATTATATACGTCTATAACGTAATATAACCTAACCTAACCCATCTAGCCCCTCGCTGGTAATGTTTTATAAAATCCCGTACGTGTCGTCCAGTACGTCTCGGTGGGGACATTATGTACGTCTATATCGTTATATAACCCAACCTAAGGCCACCTAACATATCGAATGTAGTATTTTCCAACATTCCTGGCGGATCGGCCCCTACTTCTCGGTGGGAACATTATATACGTCTATAACTTATTATAACCTCACCTAACCCATCTAGCCCCTCGCTGGTAATGCTTACAGAATCCCGTTCGTGTCGTCCCGTACGTCTCGGTGGGTATATTATATAATTCGATAACGTTATATATCCCAACCTAAGGCAACCTAACATCTCGGATGTAGTATTTTACAGCATTCCGGGCGGGTCGGCCCCTACATCTCGGTGAGAACATTATATACGTCTATCGCGTAAATATAACCTAACCTAACCCATCTAGACTCTCGCTGGTAGTGTTTTATAATATCCCGTTCGTGTCGGCCTGTACGCCTCGGTGGGGACATTATGCACGTCTATAAGGTTATATATCCCAACCTAAGGCAACCTAGCATCTCGGATGTAGTATTTACCAACATTTCTGGCGGGCGGGTCCCTACTCCTCAGTGGGAACATTATATACGTCTGTAACATAATATAACCTAACCTAACCCATCTACCCCCTCGCTGGTAATGTTTTACAGAATCCCGTTCGTGTCGTCCCGTACGTCTCGTTAGGGACATTATTTACGTCAATAACGTTATACATCCTAACCTAAGGCAGCCTAACACCTCGGATGTAGTACTTACCAACATTCCTGGCGGGTCGAACCGTACTTTTTGGAAGGAACATTATATACGTCTATAACGTAATATAACCTAACCTAACCCATCTAACACCTCGCTGGCAATGTTTTATAAAATCCCGTTCGTTTCGTCCCGTAAGTCTCGGTGGGGACATTATCTACTTCTATAACGTTATATATCCCAGCCTGAGGCAACCTAACATCTCGGATGTAGTATATTACAACATTCCTGGCGGATCGGCCCCTACTTCTCGTTGGGAACATTATATACGTCTATAACGTATTATAACCTAACCTGACCCATCTAGCCCCTCGCTGGTAATGTTTTATAAAATCCCGTTCGTTTCGTCCAGTACGTCTCGGTGGGGACAGTATGTACGTCTATATCGCTATATAACACAACCTAAGGCAACCTAACATATCGAATGTAGTATTTTCCAACATTCCTGGCGGGTCGGCCCCTACTTCTAGGTGGGAACATTATATACGTCTATCACGTAATATAACCTAACCTAACCCATCTAGCCCCTCGCTGGTAATGCTTTATAAAATCCCGTTCGTGTCGACCCGTAAGTCTCGGTGAGGACATTATATACTTCTATATCGTTATATATCCTACCTTAAGGCAGTCTAACACCTCTGATGTAGTATCTTCCAACATTCGTGGCGGATCGGCCACTACTTCTCGGTGGGAACATTATATACGTCTATAACGTAATATAACCTAACCTAACCCATCTAGCCCCTCGCTGGTAATGTCTTATAAAATCCCGTTCGTGTCGTCCAGTACGTCTCGGTGGGGACATTATATACGTATATAACGTAATATAACCTAACCTAATCCAACTAGCCCCTCGCTGGTAATGTTTTATAAAATCCCGTTCGTGTCGTACCGTACGTCTCGGTCTGGACATTATACTCTTCTATAACAATATATATCCCAACCTGAGGCAACCTAACATCTCGGATGTAGTTTTCACCAACATTCCTGGCGGGTCGGAACCTACTTCTCGGTGGGAACATTATATACGTTTATATCGTAATATAACCTATCCTAACCCATCTTGCACCTCTGTGATAATGTTTTGCAGAATACCGGTTGTGTCGGCCCGTACGTGTCGGTGGGAACATTACATACGTCTATAACGTAATATAACCTAACCTAACCCATCTAGCCCCTCGCTGGTAATGCTTTATAAAATCCCGTCCGTGTCGACACGTAAGTCTCGGTGAGGACATTATATACTTCTATAACGTTATATATCCCAGCTTGAGGCAAACTAACAGCTCGGATATAGTATTTTACAACATTCCTGGCGGATCGGCCCCTACTTCTCGGTGGGAACATTATATACGTGTATAACGTATTATAACCTAACCTAATCCATCTAGCCCCTCGCTGGTAATGTTTGCAGAATCCCGTTCGTGTCGGCCCGTTCTTCTCGGTGGAGACATTATGTACGTCTATATCGTTATATAACACAACATAAGGCAACCTAACATATCGAATGTAGTATTTTCCAACATTACTCTCGGGTCGGCCCCTACTTCTCGGTGAGAACATTATATACGTCTATCACGTAATATAACCTAACCTAACCCATCTAGCCCCTCGCTGGCAATGTCTTATAAAATCCCGTTCGTGTCGTTCCGTAAGTCTCGGTGGGGACATTATATACTTCTATAACGTTATATATCCCAACCTGAGGCAACCTAACAGCTCGGATGTAGTATATTACAACATTCCTGGCGGTTCGGCCCCTACTTCTTGGTGGGAACATTATATACGTCTATAACGTAATATAACCTAACCTAACCCATCTAGCCCCTCGCTGGTAATGCTTTATTAAATCTCGTTCGTGTAGACCCGTAAGTCTCGGTCTGGACATTATATTCTTCTATAACGATATATATCCCA
Source organism: Xylocopa violacea (assembly GCA_963969225.1). Taxonomy (NCBI): domain Eukaryota; kingdom Metazoa; phylum Arthropoda; class Insecta; order Hymenoptera; family Apidae; genus Xylocopa; species Xylocopa violacea. Next base: position 10,713,620 of record CAXAJV010000017.1, on the reverse strand, counting down.
ACCTGAGGCAACCTAACATCTCGGATGTAGTATTCACCAACATTCCTGGCGGGTCGGAACCTACTTCTCGGTGGGAACATTATATACATCTATATCGTAATATAACCTAACCCATGCCATCTTGCCCCTCGGTGATAATGTTTTACAGAATACCGGTTGTGTCGGCCCGTACGTCTCGGTGGGGACATTATATACGTCTAAAACGTTATATATCCCAACCTAAGACAACCTAACATCTCGGATGTAGTATTCACCAACATTCCTGGCGGGTCGGACCCTACTTCTCGGTGGGAACATTATATACTTCTATAACATAATATAACCTAACCTAACCCATTTAGCACCGCGCTGGAAATATTTTACAGAATCCCGGTCGTGTCGGCTCGTACTTCTGCGTGGGGAAATTATGTACGTCTATAACGTAATATAACCTAACCTAACCCATCTAGCCCCTCGCTGGTAGTGCTTTATAAAATCCCGTTCGTGTCGATCCGTAAGTCTCGGTGAGGACATTATATACTTCTATAACGTTATATATCCTACCCTAAGGCAGTCTAACACCTCTGATGTAGTATTTTCTAACATTCCTGGCGGATCGGCCTCTAGATCTCGGTGGGAACAATATATACGTCTATAACGTATTATAACCTCACCTAACCCATCTAGCCCCTCGCTGGTAATGCTTACAGAATCCCGTTCGTGTCGTCCCGTACGTCTCGGTGGGTATATTATATAATTCGATAACGTTATATATCCCAACCTAAGGCATCCTAACATCTCGGATGTAGTATTTTACAGCATTCCGGGCGGGTCGGCCCCTACATCTCGGTGAGAACATTATATACGTCTATCGCGTAAATATAACCTAACCTAACCCATCTAGACTCTCGCTGGTAGTGTTTTACAATATCCCGTTCGTGTCGGCCTGTACGCCTCGGTGGGGACATTATGCACGTCTATAAGGTTATATATCCCAACCTAAGGCAACCTAGCATCTCGGATGTAGTATTTACCAACATTTCTGGCGGGCGGGTCCCTACTCCTCAGTGGGAACATTATATACGTCTGTAACATAATATAACCTAACCTAACCCATCTACCCCCTCGCTGGTAATGTTTTACAGAATCCCGTTCGTGTCGTCCCGTACGTCTCGTTAGGGACATTATTTACGTCAATAACGTTATACATCCTAACCTAAGGCAGCCTAACACCTCGGATGTAGTACTTACCAACATTCCTGGCGGGTCGAACCCTACTTTTTGGAAGGAACATTATATACGTCTATAACGTAATATAACCTAACCTAACCCATCTAACACCTCGCTGGCAATGTTTTATAAAATCCCGTTCGTTTCGTCCCGTAAGTCTCGGTGGGGACATTATCTACTTCTATAACGTTATATATCCCAGCCTGAGGCAACCTAACATCTCGGATGTAGTATATTACAACATTCCTGGCGGATCGGCCCCTACTTCTCGTTGGGAACATTATATACGTCTATAACGTATTATAACCTAACCTGACCCATCTAGCCCCTCGCTGGTAATGTTTTATAAAATCCCGTTCGTTTCGTCCAGTACGTCTCGGTGGGGACAGTATGTACGTCTATATCGCTATATAACACAACCTAAGGCAACCTAACATATCGAATGTAGTATTTTCCAACATTCCTGGCGGGTCGGCCCCTACTTCTAGGTGGGAACATTATATACGTCTATCACGTAATATAACCTAACCTAACCCATCTAGCCCCTCGCTGGTAATGTCTTATAAAATCCCGTTCGTGTCGTCCAGTACGTCTCGGTGGGGACATTATATACGTATATAACGTAATATAACCTAACCTAATCCAACTAGCCCCTCGCTGGTAATGTTTTATAAAATCCCGTTCGTGTCGTACCGTACGTCTCGGTCTGGACATTATACTCTTCTATAACAATATATATCCCAACCTGAGGCAACCTAACATCTCGGATGTAGTATTCACCAACATTCCTGGCGGGTCGGAACCTACTTCTCGGTGGGAACATTATATACGTTTATATCGTAATATAACCTATCCTAACCCATCTTGCACCTCTGTGATAATGTTTTGCAGAATACCGGTTGTGTCGGCCCGTACGTGTCGGTGGGAACATTACATACGTCTATAACGTAATATAACCTAACCTAACCCATCTAGCCCCTCGCTGGTAATGCTTTATAAAATCCCGTCCGTGTCGACACGTAAGTCTCGGTGAGGACATTATATACTTCTATAACGTTATATATCCCAGCTTGAGGCAAACTAACAGCTCGGATATAGTATTTTACAACATTCCTGGCGGATCGGCCCCTACTTCTCGGTGGGAACATTATATACGTGTATAACGTATTATAACCTAACCTAATCCATCTAGCCCCTCGCTGGTAATGTTTGCAGAATCCCGTTCGTGTCGGCCCGTTCTTCTCGGTGGAGACATTATGTACGTCTATATCGTTATATAACACAACATAAGGCAACCTAACATATCGAATGTAGTATTTTCCAACATTACTCTCGGGTCGGCCCCTACTTCTCGGTGAGAACATTATATACGTCTATCACGTAATATAACCTAACCTAACCCATCTAGCCCCTCGCTGGCAATGTCTTATAAAATCCCGTTCGTGTCGTTCCGTAAGTCTCGGTGGGGACATTATATACTTCTATAACGTTATATATCCCAACCTGAGGCAACCTACCAGCTCGGATGTAGTATTTTCTAGCATTCCTGGCGTGTCGGGCCCTACTTCTCGGTGGGAACATTATATAGGTCTATAACGTAATATAACCTAACCTAACCCATCTAGCCCCTTGCTGGTAATGTTTTATAAAATCCCGTTCGTGTCGTCCCGTAAGTCTCGGTGGGAACATTATATACGTCTATAACGTAATATAACCTAACATAACCCATCTAGCCCCTCGCTGGTAATGTTTTATAAAATCCCGTACGTGTCGTCCAGTACGTCTCGGTGGGGACATTATGTACGTCTATATCGTTATATAACTCAACCTAATGCAACCTACCATATCGAATGTAGTATTTTCAGACATTACTGGCGGGTCGGCCCCTACTTCTCTGTGGGAACATTATATACGTCTATAACGTAATATAACCTAACCTAACACATCTAGCACCTCGCTGGTAATGTTTTATAAAATCGCGTGCGTGTCGACCCGAAAGTCTCGGTGAGGACATTATATACTTCTATAACGTTATATATCCCAACCTGAGGCAACCTAACAGCTCGGATGTAGTGTTTTACAACATTCCTGGCGGATCGGATCCTACTTCTCGGTGGGAACATTATATACGTCTATAACGTAATATAACCTAACCTAACCCATCTAGCCCCTCGCTGGTAATGCTTTATAAAATCCCGTTCGTGTCGACCCGTAAGTCTCGGTGAGGACATTATATACCTCTATAACGTTATATATCCTAACCGAAGGCAGCCTAACACCTCTGATGTAGTATTTTCCAACATTCCTGGCGGATCGGCCTCTACTTCTCGGTTGGAACGTTATATACGTCTATCACGTAATATAACCTAACCTAACCCATCTAGCCCCTCGCTGGTAATGTCTTATAAAATCCCGTTCGTGTCGTCCCGTAAGTCTCGGTGGGAACACTATATACGTCTACAACGTTATATAACCTAACATAACCCATCTAGCCCCTCGCTGGTAATATTTTATAAAATCCCGTACGTGTCGTCCAGTACGTCTCGGCGGGGACATTACGTACGTCTATATCGTTATATAACCAAACCTAAGGCAACCTAACATATCAAATGTAGTATTTTCCAACATTCATGGCGGGTCGCCCCCTACTTCTAGGTGAGAACATTATATACGTCTATCACGTAATATAACCTAACCTAACCCATCTAGCCCCTTGTTGGTAATGCTTTATAAAATCCCGTTCGTGTCGACCCGTAAGTCTCGGTGAGGACATTATATACTTCTATAACGTTATATATCCTAACCTAAGGCAGCCTAACACCTCTGATGTAGTATTTTCCAACATTCTTGGCGGATCGTCCTCTACTTCTCGGTGGGAACATTATATACGTCTATAACGTAATATAACCTAACCTAACCCATCTAGCCCCTCGCTGGTAATGTTTTATAAAATCCCGTTCGTGTCGTCCAGAACGTCTCGGTGGGGACATTATGTACGTCTGTATCGTTATATAACCCAACCTAAGGCAACCTAACATATCGAATGTAGTATTTTCCAACATTCCTGGCGGGTCGGCCCCTACTTCTCGGTGGGAACATTATATACGTCTATAACGTATTATAACCTAACCTAACCCATCTAGCCCCTTGCTGGTAATGCTTTATAAAATCCCGTTCGTGTCGACCCGAAGTCTCGGTGAGGACATTATATACTTCTATAACGTTATATATCCTAACCTAAGGCAGCCTAACACCTCTGATGTAGTATTTTCCAACATTCTTGGCGGATCGTCCTCTACTTCTCGGTGGGAACATTATATACGTCTATAACGTAATATAACCTAACCTAACCCATCTAGCCCCTCGCTGGTAATGCTTTATAAAATCCCGTTCGTGTCGACCCGTAAGTCTCGGTGAGAACATTATATACTTCTATAACGTTATATATCCCAACCTGAGGCAATCTAACATCTCGGATGTAGTATATTACAACATTCCTGGCGGATCGGCCCCTGCTTCTCGGTGGGAACATTATATACGTCTATAACGTAATATAACCTAACCTAACCCATCTAGCCCCTCGCTGGTAATGCTTACAGAATCCCGTTCGTGTCGGCGTGTACTTCTCGGTGGGGCAGTATGTACGTCTATATCGTTATATAACTCAACCTGAGGCAACCTAACATCTCGGATGTAGTATATTACAACATTCCTGGCCGATCGGCCACTACTTCTCGGTGGGAACATTATATACGTCTATAACGTGTTATAACATAACCTAACCTAACCCATCTAGCCCCTTGCTGGTAATGTTCGCAGAATCCCGTTCGTGTCGGCCCGTACTTCTCGGTGGGGACATTATGTACGTCTGTATCGTTATATAACCCAACCTAAGGCAACCTAACATATCGCATGTAGTATTTTCCAACATTCCTGGCGGGTCGGCCCCTACTTCTCGGTGGGAACATTATATACGTCCATAACGTATTATAACCTAACCTAACCCATCTAGCCCCTCGCGGGTAATGCTTTATAAAATCCCGTTCGTGTCAACCCGTAAGTCTCGGTGAGGACATTATATACTTCTATAACGTTATATACCCTAACCTAAGGCAGCCTAACACCTCTGATGTAGTATTATCCAACATTCCTGGCGGATCGGCCTCTACTTCTCGGTGGGAACATTATATACGTCTATAACGTATCGTAACCTAACCTAATCCATCTAGCCCCTCGCTGGTAATGTTTTATAAAATCCCGTACTTGTCGTCCAGTACGTCTCGGTGGGGACATTATGTACGTCTATATCGTTATATAACCCAACCTAAGGCAGCCTAACATATCGAATGTTGTATTTTCCAACATTCATGGCGGGTCGGTCCCTACTTCTAGGTGAGATCATTATATACGTCTATCACGTAATATAACCTAACCTAACCCATCTAGCCCCTCGCTGGTAATGCCTTATAAAATCCCGTTCGTGTCGACCCGTAAGTCTCGGTGAGGACATTATATACTTCTATAACGTTATATATACTAACCTAAGGCAGCCTAACACCTCTGATGTAGTATTTTCCAACATTCCTGGCGGATCGGCCTCTACTTCTCGGTGGGAACGTTATATACGTCTATCACGTAATATAACCTAACCTAACCCATCTAGCCCCTCGCTGGTAATGTCTTATAAAATCCCGTTCGTGTCGTCCCGTAAGTCTCGGTGGGAACACTATATACGTCTACAACGTTATATAACCTAACATAACCCATCTAGCCCCTCGCTGGTAATATTTTATAAAATCCCGTACGTGTCGTCCAGTACGTCTCGGTGGGGACATTATGTACGTCTATATCGTTATATAACCCAACCTAAGGCAGCCTAACATATCGAATGTTGTATTTTCCAACATTCATGGCGGGTCGGTCCCTACTTCTAGGTGAGATCATTATATACGTCTATCACGTAATATAACCTAACCTAACCCATCTAGCCCCTCGCTGGTAATGCCTTATAAAATCCCGTTCGTGTCGACCCGTAAGTGTCGGTGAGGACATTATATACTTCTATAACGTTATATATACTAACCTAAGGCAGCCTAACACCTCTGATGTAGTATTTTCCAACATTCCTGGCGGATCGGCCTCTACTTCTCGGTGGGAACGTTATATACGTCTATCACGTAATATAACCTAACCTAACCCATCTAGCCCCTCGCTGGTAATGTTTTATAAAATCCCGTACGTGTCGTCCAGTACGTCTCGGTGGGGACATTATGTACGTCTATATCGTTATATAACCCAACCTAAGGCCACCTAACATATCGAATGTAGTATTTTCCAACATTCCTGGCGGATCGGCCCCTACTTCTCGGTGGGAACATTATATACGTCTATAACTTATTATAACCTCACCTAACCCATCTAGCCCCTCGCTGGTAATGCTTACAGAATCCCGTTCGTGTCGTCCCGTACGTCTCGGTGGGTATATTATATAATTCGATAACGTTATATATCCCAACCTAAGGCAACCTAACATCTCGGATGTAGTATTTTACAGCATTCCGGGCGGGTCGGCCCCTACATCTCGGTGAGAACATTATATACGTCTATCGCGTAAATATAACCTAACCTAACCCATCTAGACTCTCGCTGGTAGTGTTTTATAATATCCCGTTCGTGTCGGCCTGTACGCCTCGGTGGGGACATTATGCACGTCTATAAGGTTATATATCCCAACCTAAGGCAACCTAGCATCTCGGATGTAGTATTTACCAACATTTCTGGCGGGCGGGTCCCTACTCCTCAGTGGGAACATTATATACGTCTGTAACATAATATAACCTAACCTAACCCATCTACCCCCTCGCTGGTAATGTTTTACAGAATCCCGTTCGTGTCGTCCCGTACGTCTCGTTAGGGACATTATTTACGTCAATAACGTTATACATCCTAACCTAAGGCAGCCTAACACCTCGGATGTAGTACTTACCAACATTCCTGGCGGGTCGAACCGTACTTTTTGGAAGGAACATTATATACGTCTATAACGTAATATAACCTAACCTAACCCATCTAACACCTCGCTGGCAATGTTTTATAAAATCCCGTTCGTTTCGTCCCGTAAGTCTCGGTGAGGACATTATATACTTCTATAACGTTATATATCCCAACCTAAAGCAGGCTATCATCTCGGATGTAGTATTTTACAACATTCCTGGTGGATCGGCCACTACTTCTCGGTGGGAACATTATATACGTCTATAACGTAATATAACCTAACCTAACCCATCTAGCTCCTCGCTGGTAATGTTTACAGAATCCCGTTCGTGTCGGCCCGTACTTCTCGGTGGAGACATTATATACTTCTAGAACGTTATATATCCCAACTTGGGGCAACCTAACAGCTCGCATGTTGTATTTTCCAACATTCCTGGCGGACCGGCACCTACGTCTCTGTGGGAACATTATATACGTCTATAACGTAATATAACCTAACCTAACCCATCTAGACCCTCGCTGGTAATGGTTTATAAAATCCCGTTCGTGTCGTCCAGTACGTCTCGGTGGGGACATTATGTACGTCTATATCGTTATATAATCCCAACGTAAGGCAACTTAACATATCGAACGTAGTATTTTCCAACATTCCTGGCGGGTCAGCCCCTACTTCTAGGTGAGAACATTATATACGTCTATCACGTAATATAACATAACCTAACCCATCTAGCCCCTCGCTGGTAATGCTTTATAAAATCCCGTTCGTGTCGTCCCGTAAGTCTCGGTGGGGACATTATATACTTCTACAACGTTATATTTCCGAACCTGAGGCATACTAACAGCTCGGATGTAGTATATTACAACACTCCTGTCCAGTCCACTAACCTAAGCCATCTAGCCCCTTGCTGGTAATGTTTTATAAAATCCCGTTCGTGTCGTTCCGTAAGTCGCGGTGGGGACATTATCTACTTCTATAACGTTATATATCCCAACCTGAGGCAACCTAACAGCTTGGATGTAGTATTTTACAACATTCCTGGCGGATCGGCCTCTACTTCTCGGTGGGAACGTTATATACGTCTATCACGTAATATAACCTAACCTAACCCATCTAGCCCCTCGCTGGTAATATCTTATAAAATCCCGTTCGTGTCGTCCCGTAAGTCTCGGTCTGGAAATTATATTCTTCTACAACAATATATATCCCAACCTGAGCCAAACTAACATCCCGGATGTAGTTTTCACCAACATTCCTGGCGGGTCGGAACCTACTTCTCGGTGGGAACATTATATACGTCTATAACGTAATATAACCTAACGTAACCAATCTAACCCCTCGCTGGTAATTTTTACAGAATCCCGTTCGTTTCGTCCGTAAGTCTCGATGGGGACATTATCTACTTGTATAACGTCATATATCCAAATCTGAGGCAACCTAACATCTCGGATGTAGTATTTTCCAACAGTCCTGGTGGATCGGCCCCTACTTCTAGGTGAGAACATTATATACGTCTATAACGTATTATAACCTAACCTAACCCATCTAGCCCCTTGCTGGTAATGCTTTATAAAATCCCGTTCGTGTCGACCCGAAGTCTCGGTGAGGACATTATATACTTCTATAACGTTATATATCCTAACCTAAGGCAGCCTAACACCTCTGATGTAGTATTTTCCAACATTCTTGGCGGATCGTCCTCTACTTCTCGGTGGGAACATTATATACGTCTATAACGTAATATAACCTAACCTAACCCATCTAGCCCCTCGCTGGTAATGCTTTATAAAATCCCGTTCGTGTCGACCCGTAAGTCTCGGTGAGAACATTATATACTTCTATAACGTTATATATCCCAACCTGAGGCAATCTAACATCTCGGATGTAGTATATTACAACACTCCTGGCGGATCGGCCCCTGCTTCTCGGTGGGAACATTATATACGTCTATAACGTAATATAACCTAACCTAACCCATCTAGCCCCTCGCTGGTAATGCTTACAGAATCCCGTTCGTGTCGGCGTGTACTTCTCGGTGGGGCAGTATGTACGTCTATATCGTTATATAACTCAACCTGAGGCAACCTAACATCTCGGATGTAGTATATTACAACATTCCTGGCCGATCGGCCACTACTTCTCGGTGGGAACATTATATACGTCTATAACGTGTTATAACATAACCTAACCTAACCCATCTAGCCCCTTGCTGGTAATGTTCGCAGAATCCCGTTCGTGTCGGCCCGTACTTCTCGGTGGGGACATTATGTACGTCTGTATCGTTATATAACCCAACCTAAGGCAACCTAACATATCGCATGTAGTATTTTCCAACATTCCTGGCGGGTCGGCCCCTACTTCTCGGTGGGAACATTATATACGTCCATAACGTATTATAACCTAACCTAACCCATCTAGCCCCTCGCGGGTAATGCTTTATAAAATCCCGTTCGTGTCGACCCGTAAGTCTCGGTGAGGACATTATATACTTCTATAACGTTATATACCCTAACCTAAGGCAGCCTAACACCTCTGATGTAGTATTATCCAACATTCCTGGCGGATCGGCCTCTACTTCTCGGTGGGAACATTATATACGTCTATAACGTATCGTAACCTAACCTAATCCATCTAGCCCCTCGCTGGTAATGTTTTATAAAATCCCGTACTTGTCGTCCAGTACGTCTCGGTGGGGACATTATGTACGTCTATATCGTTATATAACCCAACCTAAGGCAGCCTAACATATCGAATGTTGTATTTTCCAACATTCATGGCGGGTCGGTCCCTACTTCTAGGTGAGATCATTATATACGTCTATCACGTAATATAACCTAACCTAACCCATCTAGCCCCTCGCTGGTAATGCCTTATAAAATCCCGTTCGTGTCGACCCGTAAGTGTCGGTGAGGACATTATATACTTCTATAACGTTATATATACTAACCTAAGGCAGCCTAACACCTCTGATGTAGTATTTTCCAACATTCCTGGCGGATCGGCCTCTACTTCTCGGTGGGAACGTTATATACGTCTATCACGTAATATAACCTAACCTAACCCATCTAGCCCCTCGCTGGTAATGTTTTATAAAATCCCGTTCGTGTCGTCCCGTACGTCTCGGTCTGGACATTATATTCTTCTCTAACGATATATATCCCAACCTGAGCCAAACTAACATCCCGGATGTAGTTTTCACCAACATACCTGGCGGGTCGGAACCTACTTCTCGGTGGGAACATTATATACGTCTATAACGTAATATAACCTAACCTAACCAATCTAGCCCCTCGCTGGTAATTTTTACAGAATCCCGTTCGTTTCGTCCGTAATACTCGGTGGGGAGATTATCTACTTCTATAACGTTATATATCCCAACCTGAGGCAACCTAACAGCGCGGATGTAGTATATTACAACATTCCTGGCGGATCGGCCCCTACTTCTTGGTGGGAACATTATATACGTCTATAACGTATTATAACCTAACCTAACCCTTCTAGCCCCTCGCTGGTAATGTTTTATAAAATCCCGTTCGTGTCGTCGCGTAAGTCGCGGTGGGGACATTATCTACATCTATAACGTTATATATCCCAACCTGAGGCAACCTAACATCTCGGATGTAGAATATTACAACATTCCTGGCGGATTAGCCCCTACTTCTCGGTGGGAACATTATATACGTCTATAACGTATTATAACCTAACCTAACCCATGTAGGCCCTCGCTGGTAATTTTTACAGAATCCCGTTCGTTTCGTCCCGTAAGTCTCGGTGAGGACATTATATACTTCTATAACGTTATATATCCCAACCTAAAGCAGGCTATCATCTCGGATGTAGTATTTTACAACATTCCTGGTGGATCGGCCACTACTTCTCGGTGGGAACATTATATACGTCTATAACGTAATATAACCTAACCTAACCCATCTAGCTCCTCGCTGGTAATGTTTACAGAATCCCGTTCGTGTCGGCCCGTACTTCTCGGTGGAGACATTATATACTTCTAGAACGTTATATATCCCAACTTGGGGCAACCTAACAGCTCGCATGTTGTATTTTCCAACATTCCTGGCGGACCGGCACCTACGTCTCTGTGGGAACATTATATACGTCTATAACGTAATATAACCTAACCTAACCCATCTAGACCCTCGCTGGTAGTGGTTTATAAAATCCCGTTCGTGTCGTCCAGTACGTCTCGGTGGGGACATTATGTACGTCTATATCGTTATATAATCCCAACGTAAGGCAACTTAACATATCGAACGTAGTATTTTCCAACATTCCTGGCGGGTCAGCCCCTACTTCTAGGTGAGAACATTATATACGTCTATCACGTAATATAACATAACCTAACCCATCTAGCCCCTCGCTGGTAATGCTTTATAAAATCCCGTTCGTGTCGTCCCGTAAGTCTCGGTGGGGACATTATATACTTCTACAACGTTATATTTCCGAACCTGAGGCAAACTAACAGCTCGGATGTAGTATATTACAACACTCCTGTCCAGTCCACTAACCTAAGCCATCTAGCCCCTTGCTGGTAATGTTTTATAAAATCCCGTTCGTGTCGTTCCGTAAGTCGCGGTGGGGACATTATCTACTTCTATAACGTTATATATCCCAACCTGAGGCAACCTAACAGCTTGGATGTAGTATTTTACAACATTCCTGGCGGATCGGCCTCTACTTCTCGGTGGGAACGTTATATACGTCTATCACGTAATATAACCTAACCTAACCCATCTAGCCCCTCGCTGGTAATATCTTATAAAATCCCGTTCGTGTCGTCCCGTAAGTCTCGGTCTGGAAATTATATTCTTCTACAACAATATATATCCCAACCTGAGCCAAACTAACATCCCGGATGTAGTTTTCACCAACATTCCTGGCGGGTCGGAACCTACTTCTCGGTGGGAACATTATATACGTCTATAACGTAATATAACCTAACGTAACCAATCTAACCCCTCGCTGGTAATTTTTACAGAATCCCGTTCGTTTCGTCCGTAAGTCTCGATGGGGACATTATCTACTTGTATAACGTCATATATCCAAATCTGAGGCAACCTAACATCTCGGATGTAGTATTTTCCAACAGTCCTGGTGGATCGGCCCCTACTTCTAGGTGAGAACATTATATACGTCTATCACGTAATATAACCTAACCTAACCCATTTTGCCCCTCGCTGGTAATGCTTTATGAAATCCCGTTCGTGTCGACCCGTATGTCTCCGTGAGGACATTATATACTTCTATAACGTTATATATCCCAACCTGAGGCAACCTAACATCTCGGTCCTAGTATTTTACAACATTCCTGGCGGATCGGCCCCTACCTCTCGGTGGGAACATTATATACGTCTATAACGTAATATAACCTAACCTAATCCAACTAGCCCCTCGCTGGTAATGTTTTATAAAATCCCGTTCGTGTCGTCCCGTACGTCTCGGTCTGGACATTATATTCTTCTATAACGATATATATCCCAACCTGAGCCAAACTAACATCCCGGATGTAGTTTTCACCAACATTCCTGGCGGGTCGGAACCTACTTCTCGGTGGGAACATTATATACGTCTATAACGTAATATAACCTAACCTAACCAATCTAGCCCCTCGCTGGTAATTTTTACAGAATCCCGTTCGTTTCGTCCGTAAGTCTCGGTGGGGACATTATCTACTTCTATAACGTTATATATCCCAACCTGAGGCAACCTAACAGCTCGGATGTAGTGTTTTACAACATTCCTGGCGGATCGGATCCTACTTCTCGGTGGGAACATTATATACGTCTATCACGCAATATAACCTAACCTAACCCATCTAGCCCTTCGCTGGTAATGCTTTATAAAATCCCGTTCGTGTCGACCCGTAGGTTTCGGTGAGGACATTATATACTTCTATAACGTTATATATCCCAACCTGACGCAATCTAACATCTCGGATGTAGTATATTACAACATTCCTGGCGGATCGGCCCCTGCCTCTCGGTGGGAACATTATATACGTCTATAACGTATTATAACCTAACCTAACCCATCTAGCCCCTCGCTGGTAATGTTTTATAAAATCCCGTTTGTGTCGACCAGTAAGTCGCGGTGTGGACATTATCTACTTCTATAACGTTATATATCCCAACCTGAGGCAACCTAACATCTCGGATGTAGTATATTACAACATTCCTGGCGGATCGGCCACTACTTCTCGGTGGGAACATTATATACGTCTATAACGTAATATAACCTAACCTAACAAATCTAGCCCCTCGCTGGTAATGCTTTATAAAGTCCCGTTCGTGTCGACCCATAAGTCTCGGTGAGGACATTATAGACTTCTAGAACGTTATATATCCTAACCTAAGCCAGCCTAACACCTCTGATGTAGTATTTTCCAACATTCCTGGCGGATCGGGCTCAAATTCTCGGTGGGAACGTTATATACGTCTATCACGTAATATAACCTAACCTAACCCATCTAGCCCCTTGCTGGTAATGTCTTATAAAATCCCGTTCGTGTCGTCCCGTAAGTCTCGGTGGGAACATTATATACGTCTATAACGTAATATAACGTAACCTAACCCATCTAGCCCCTCGCTGGTAATGCTTTATAAAATCCCGTTCGTGTCGTCCAGTACGTCTCGGTGGGGACATTATGTACGTCTATATCGTTATATATCCCAACCTGAGGCAACCTAACATCTCGGATGTAGAATATTACAACATTCCTGGTGGATCGGTCTCTACTTCTAGGTGAGAACATTATATACGTCTGTCACGTAATATAACCTAACCTAACCCATCTAGCCCCTCGCTGGTAATGTTTTATAAAATCCCGTTCGTGTCGACCCGTAAGTCTCGGTGAGGACATTATATACTTCCATAACGTTATATATCCTAACCAAAGGCAGCCTAACACCTCTGATGTAGTATTTTCCAACATTCATGGCGGATCGGCCTCTACTTCTCGGAGGGAACATTATATATGTCTATAACGTAGTATAACCTAACCTGACCCATCTAGCAGCTCGCTGGTAATGTTTTATAAAATCCCGTTCGTTTCGTCCGGTAAGTCTCGGTGGGGACATTATCTACTTCTATAACGTTATATATCCCAACCTGAGGCAACCTAACATCTCGTATGTAGTATATTACAACATTCCTGGCGGATCGGCCCCTACTTCTCGGTGGGAACATTATATACGTCTATCACGTAATACAACCTAACCTAACCCATCTAGCCCCTCGCTGGTAATGTCTTATAAAATCCCGTTCGTGTTGTCCCGTAGGTCTCGGTGGGGATATTAAGTACGTGTATAACGTTATATATGTCAACCTATGGCAACCTAATATCTCGGATGTAGTATTTTCCAACATTGCTGGCGGATCGGCCCCTACTTCTCGGCGGGAACATTATATACGTCTATAAGGTAATATTACCTACCCTAACCCATCTAGCACCTCCGTGATAATGTTTTACAGAATCCCGTTCGTGTCGTCCCGTACGTCTCGGTTGGGACATAATATTCTTCTATAACGATATATATCCCAACCTAAGGCAGGCCATCATCTCGGATGTAGTATTTTACAACATTCCTGGTGGATCGGCCTCTGCTTCTCGGTGGGAACATTATATACGTCTATAACGTATTATAACCTAACCTAACCCATCTAGCTCCTCGCTGGTAATGTCTTATAAAATCCCGTTCGTGTCCACCCGTAAGTCTCGGTGGGGACATTATATTCTTCTATAACGTTATATATCCCAACCTGAGGCAACCTAACAGCTCGGATGTAGTATTTTCCAACATTCCTGGCGGGTCGGCCCCTACTTCTCGGTGAGAACATTATATACATCTATCACGTAATATAACCTAACCTAACCCATCTAGCCCCTCGCTGGTAATGTTTTATAAAATCCCGTTCGTGTCGTCCCGTAAGTCTCGGTGGGGACCTTATCTACTTCTATAACATTAAATATCCCAACCTGAGGCAACTTAACATCTCGGATGTAGTATATTACAACATTCCTTGCGGATCGGCCCCTACTTCTCGGTGGGAACATTATATATGTCTATAACGTAGTATAACCTAACCTAACCCATCTAGCACCTCGCTGGTAATGTTTACAGAATCCCGTTCATGTGGGCCCGTACTTCTCGGTGGGTACATTATGTACGTCTATATCGTTATATAACCCAACCTAAGGCAACCTAACACCTCTGATGTAGTATTCTCCGTCATTCCTGGCGGATTGGTCTCTACTTCTCGGTGGGAACATTATATACGTCTATCACGTAATATAACCTAACCTAACCCATCTAGCACCTCGCTGGTAATGTTTTATAAAATCCCGTTCGTGTCGTCCCGTACGTCTCGGTCTGGACATTATATTCTTCTATAACGATATATATCCCAACCTGAGCCAAACTAACATCCCGGATGTAGTTTTCACCAACATTCCTGGCGGGTCGGAACCTACTTCTCGGTGGGAACATTATATACGTCTATAACGTAATATAACCTAACCTAACCAATCTAGCCCCTCGCTGGTAATTTTTACAGAATCCCGTTCGTTTCGTCCGTAAGTCTCGGTGGGGACATTATCTACTTCTATAGCGTTATATATCTTAACCTGAGGCAACCTAACATCTCGGATGTAGTATTTTACAACATTCCTGGCGGATCGGCCTCTACTTCTCGGTGGGAACGTTATATACGTCTATCACGTAATATAACCTAACCTAACCCATCTAGCCCCTCGCTGGTAATATCTTATAAAATCCCGTTCGTGTCGTCCCGTAAGTCTCGGTCTGGAAATTATATTCTTCTATAACGATATATATCCCAACCTGAGCCAAACTAACATCCCGGATGTAGTTTTCACCAACATTCCTGGCGGGTCGGAACCTACTTCTCGGTGGGAACATTATATACGTCTATAACGTAATATAACCTAACCTAACCCATCTGGCCGCTCGCTGGTAATGTTTTATAAAATCCCGTTCGTGTCGTCCAGTACGTCTCGGTGGGGACATTGTGTACGTTTATATCGTTATATAACCCAACCTAAGGCAACCTAACATATCGAATGTAGTATTTTCCAACATTCCTGGTGGATCGGCCCCTACTTCTAGGTGAGAACATTATATGCGTCAATCACGTAATATAACCTAACCTAACCCATTTTGCCCCTCGCTGGTAATGCTTTATAAAATCCCGTTCGTGTCGACCCGTAAGTCTCGGTGAGGACATTATATACTTCTATAACGTTATATATCCTAACCAAAGGCAGCCTAACACCTCTGATGTTGTATTATCCAACATTCATGGCGGATCGGCCTCTACTTCTCGGTGGGAACATTATATATGTCTATAACGTAATATAACCTAACCTAACCCATCTAGCCCCTCGCTGGTAATGTTTTATAAAATCCCGTTCGTGTCGTCCCGTAAGTCTCGGTGGGGACCTTATCTACTTCTATAACATTAAATATCCCAACCTGAGGCAACTTAACATCTCGGATGTAGTATTTTACAACATTCCTGGTGGATCGGCCCCTACTTCTAGGTGAGAACATTATATACGTCTATCACGTAATATAACCTAACCTAACCCATTTTGCCCCTCGCTGGTAATGCTTTATAAAATCCCGTTCGTGTCGACCCGTATGTCTCGGTGAGGACATTATATACTTCTATAACGTTATATATCCTAACCAAAGGCAGCCTAACACCTCTGATGTAGTATTTTCCAACATTCCTGGCGGATCGGCCCCTACTTCTCGGTGGGAACATTATATACGTCTATAACGTAATATAACCTGACCTAATCCAACTAGCCCCTCGCTGGTAATGTTTTATAAAATCCCGTTCGGGTCGTCCCGTACGTCTCGGTGGGGACATTATATTCTTCTATAACGATATATATCCCAACCTGAGGCAACCTAACATCTCAGATGTAGTATATTACAACATTCCTGTCGGATCGGCACCTACTTCTCGGCGGGAACATTATATACGTCTATAACGTATTATAACCTAACCTAACCCATCTAGCCCGTCGCTGGTAATGTTTACAGAATCCCGTTCGTGTCGGCCCGTAAGTCTCGGTGGGGACATTATATACTTCTATAACGTTATATATCCCAACCTGAGGGAACCTAACATCTCGGATGTAGTATTTTCCAACATTACTGGCGGGTCGGCCCCTACTTCTCGGTGAGAACATTATATACGTCTATCACGTAATATAACCTAACCTAACCCATTTAGACGCTCGCTGGTAATGTTTTATAAAATCCCGTTCGTGTCGACCCGTAAGTCGCGGTGGGGACATTATCTACTTCTATAACGTTATATATCCCAACCTGAGGCAAGCTGACATCTCGGATGTAGTATATTACAACATTCCTTGCGGATCGGCCTCTACTTCTCGGTGGGAACATTATATACGTCTATAACGTAATATAACCTAACCTAACCCATCTAGCACCTCGCTGGTAATGTTTTATAAAATCCCGTTCGTTTCGTCCGGTAAGTCTCGGTGGGGACATTATCTACTTCTATAACGTTATATATCCCAACCTGAGGCAACCTAATATCTCGGATGTAGTATATTACAACATTCCTGTCGGATCGGCACCTACTTCTCGATGGGAACATTATATACGTTTATAACGTATTATAACCTAACCTACCCCATCTAGCCCGTCGCTGGTAATGTTTACAGAATCCCGTTCGTGCCGGCCCGTACTTCTCGGTGGAGATATTATGTACGTCTATATCGTTATATAACCCAACCTAAGGCAACATAACATATCGAATGTAGTATTTTCAAACATTACTGGCGGGTCGACCCCTACTTCTCGGTGGGAACATTATATACATCTATTACGTAATATAACCTAACCTAATCCAACTAGCCCCTCGCTGGTAATGTTTTATAAAATCCCGTTCGTGTCGTCCCGTACTTCTCGGTCTGGACATTATATTCTTCTATAACGATATATATCCCAACCTGAGGCAACCTAACATCTCGGATGTAGTATTCACCAACATTCCTAGCGGGTCGGAACCTACTTCTCGGTGGGAACATTATATACGTCTATATCGTAATATAACCTAACCTAACCCATATCGCCCCTCGCTGGTAATGCTTTATAAAAGCCCGTTCCTGTCGTCCCGTAAGTCGCGGTGGGGACATTATCTACTTCTATAAAGTTGTATATCCCAACCTGAGGCAACCTAACGTCTCGGATGTAATATATTACAACATTCCCGGCGGATCGGCCCCTACTTCTCGGTGGGAACATTATATACGTCTATAACGTAGTATAACCTAACCTAACCCATCTAGCACCTCGCTGGTAATGTCTTATAAAATCCCGTACGTGTCGTCCCGTAAGTCTCGGTGGGGACATTATATACTTCTATAACGTTATACATCCCAACCTGAGGCAACCTAACAGCTCGGATGTAGTATTTTGCAACATTCCTGGCGGATCGGCCCCTACTTCTCGGTGGGAACATTATATACGTCTATAACGTAATATAACCTGACCTAATCCAACTAGCACCTCGCTGGTAATGTTTTATAAAATCCCGTTCGTTTCGTCCCGTAAGTCTCGGTGGGAACATTATCTACTTCTATAACGTTATATATCCCAACCTGAGGCAACCTAACATCTCGGATGTAGTATACTACAACATTCCCGGCGGATCGGCCCCTTCTTCTCGGTGGGAACATTATATACGCCTATAACGTATTATAACCTAACCTAACCCATCTAGCGCCTCGCTGGTAATGTTTACAGAATCCCGTTCGTGTCGGCCCGTACTTCTCGGTGGAGACATTATGTACGTCTATATCGTTATATAACCCAACCTAAGGCAACCTAACATATCGAATGTAGTATTTTCTAACATTACTGGCGGGTCGGCCCCTACTTCTCGGTGGGAATATTATATACGTCTATCACGTAATATGACCTAACCTTACCCATCTAGCCCCTCGCTGGTAATGTCTTATAAAATCCCGTTCGTGTCGTCCTATAAGTCTCGGTGGGGACCATATCTACTTCTATAACATTATATATCCCAACCTGAGGCAACTTAACATCTCGGGTGTAGTATATTACAACATTCCTTGCGGAGCTGCCCCTACTTCTCGGTGGGAACATTATATACGTCTATAAGGTAATATAACCTACCCTAACCCATCTAGCACCTCAGTGATAATGTTTTACAGAATCCTGTTCGTGGCGTCCCGTACGTCTCGGTTGGGATATTATATACGTCTATAACGTTATATATCCCAATCTAAGGCAACCTAACATCTCGAATGTAGTATTTACCGACATTCCTGTCGGTTCGGACTCTACTTCTCGGTGGGATCATTATATACGCCTATAAGGTAATATAACCTAACCTAACCCGTCTAGCACCTCCGTGATAATGTTTTACAGAATCCCGTTCGTGTCGTCCCGTACGTCTCGGTTGGGATATTATATACGTCTACAACGTTATATTTCCCAACCTGAGGCAACCTAACATTTCGGATGTAGTATATTACAACATTCCTGGCGGATCGGCCCCTACTTCTCGGTGGGAACATTATACACGTCTATAACGTAGTATAACCTAACCTAACCCATCTAGCACCTCGCTGGTAATGTTGTATAAAATCCCGTTCGTTTCGTACGGTAAGTCTCGGTGGGGACATTATCTACTTCTACAACGTTATATATCCCAACCTGAGGCAACCTAACATCTCGGATGTAGTATATTACAACATACCTGGCGGATCGGCCACTACTTCTCGGTGGGAACATTATATACGTCTATAACGTATTATAACCTAACCTAACCCGTCTATCCCCTCGCTGGTAATGTTTACAGAATCCCGTTCGTGTCGGCCCGCACTTCTCGGTGGAGATATTATGTACGTCTATATCGTTATTTAACCCGACCTAAGGCAAACTAACATATCGAATGTAGTATTTTCCAACATTACTGGCGGGTCGGCACCTACTTCTCGGTGAGAACATTATATACGTCTATCACGTAATATAACCTAACCTAACCCATCTAGCCCCTCGCTGGTAATGTCTTATAAAATCCCGTTCGTGTCGTACCGTAAGTCTCGGTGGGGAGATTATATACTTCTATAACGTTATATATCCTATCCTAAGGCAGCCTAACACCTCTGGTGTAGTATTATCCCACATTGCTGGCGGATCGGCCTCTACTTCTCGGTGGGAACATTATATACGTCTATAACGTAATATAACCTAACCTAATCCATCTAGCCCATCGCTGCTAATGTTTACAGAATCCCGTTCGTGTGGGCCCGTACTTCTCGGTGGGGACATTATGTACGTCTATATCGTTATATAACCCAACCTAAGGCAACCTAACACCTCTGATGTAGTATTTTCCATCATTCCTGGCGGATTGGCCTCTACTTCTCGGTGGGAACATTATATACGTCTATCACGTAATATAACCTAACCTAACCCATCTAGCACCTCGCTGGTAATGTCTTATAAAATCCCGTACGTGTCGTCCCGTAAGTCTCGGTGGGGACATTATCTAGTTCTATAACGTTATATATCCCAACCTGAGGCAACCTAACATCTCGGATGTAGTATATTACAACATTCCTGGCGGATCGGCCTCTACTTCTCGGTGGGAACATTATATACATCTATAACGTAATATAATCTAACCTAACCAATCTAGCCCTTCGCTGGTAATGTTTTATAAAATCCCGTTCGTGTCGTCCAGTACGTCTCGGTGGGGACATTGTGTACGTTTATATCGTTATATAACCCAACCTAAGGCAACCTAACATATCGAATGTAGTATTTTCCAACATTCCTGGTGGATCGGCCCCTACTTCTAGGTGAGAACATTATATACGTCTATCACGTAATATAACCTAACCTAACCCATTTTGCCCCTCGCTGGTAATGCTTTATAAAATCCAGTTCGTGTCGACCCGTAAGTCTCGGTGAGGACATTATATACTTCTATAACGTTATATATCCTAACCAAAGGCAGCCTAACACCTCTGATGTAGTATTTTCCAACATTCATGGCGGATCGGCCTCTACTTCTTGGTGGGAACATTATATATGTCTATAACGTAGTATAACCTAACCTAACCCATCTAGCACCTCGCTGGTAATGTTTTATAAAATCCCGTTCGTTTCGTCCGGTAAGTCTCGGTGGGGACATTATCTACTTCTATAACGTTATATATCCCAACCTGAGGCAACCTAACATCTCGGATGTAGTATATTACAACATTCCTGGCGGATCGGCCCCTACTTCTCGGTGGGAACATTATATACATCTATAACGTAATATAACCTAACCTAACCAATCTAGTCCTTCGCTGGTAATGTTTTATAAAATCCCGTTCGTGTCGTCCAGTACGTCTCGGTGGGGACATTGTGTACGTTTATATCGTTATATAACCCAACCTAAGGCAACCTAACATATCGAATGTAGTATTTTCCAACATTCCTGGTGGATCGGCCCCTACTTCTAGGTGAGAACATTATATACGTCTATCACGTAATATAACCTAACCTAACCCATTTTGCCCCTCGCTGGTAATGCTTTATAAAATCCAGTTCGTGTCGACCCGTAAGTCTCGGTGGGGACATTATCTACTTCTATAACGTTATATATCCCAACCTGAGGCAACCTAACATCTCGGATGTAGTATTTTCCATCATTCCTGGCGGATTGGCCTCTACTTCTTGGTGGGAACATTATCTACGTCTATCACGTAATATAACCTAACCTAACCCATCTAGCACCTCGCTGGTAATGTCTTATAAAATCCCGTACGTGTCGTCCCGTAAGTCTCGGTGGGGCATTATATACTTCTATAACGTTATATATCCCAACCTGAGGCAAGCTGACATCTCGGATGTAGTATATTACAACATTCCTTGCGGATCGGCCTCTACTTCTCGGTGGGAACATTATATACGTCTATAACGTAATATAACCTAACCTAACCCATCTAGCACCTCGCTGGTAATGTTTTATAAAATCCCGTTCGTTTCGTCCGGTAAGTCTCGGTGGGGACATTATCTACTTCTATAACGTTATATATCCCAACCTGAGGCAACCTAATATCTCGGATGTAGTATATTACAACATTCCTGTCGGATCGGCACCTACTTCTCGGTGGGAACATTATATACGTCTATAACGTATTATAACCTAACCTAACCCATCTAGCCCGTCGCTGGAAATGTTTACAGAATCCCGTTCGTGTCGGCCCGTACTTCTCGGTGGAGATATTATGTACGTCTATATCGTTATATAACCCAACCTAAGGCAACATAACATATAGAATGTAGTATTTTCAAACATTACTGGCGGGTCGGCCCCTACTTCTCGGTGGGAACATTATATACGTCTATAACGTAATATAACCTAACCTAACCCATCTAGCCCCTCGCTGGTAATGTTTTATAAAATCCCGTTCGTGTCGTCCAGTACGCCTCGGTGGGGACATTATGTACGTTTATATCGTTATATAACCCAACCTAAGGCAACCTAACATATCGAATGAAGTATTTTGAAACATTCCTGGTGGATCGGCCCCTAGTTCTAGGTGAGAACATTATATACGTCTATCACGTAATGTAACCTAACCTAACCCATTTTGCCCCTCGCTGGTAATGCTTTATAAAATCCCGTTCGTGTCGTCCCGTAAGTCTCGGTGAGGACACTATATACTTCTATAACGTTATATATCCTAACCTAAGGCAGCCTAACACCTCTGATGTAGTATTTTACAACATTTCTGGCGGATCGGCCACTACTTCTCCGTGGGAACATTATATACGTCTATAACGTAAAATAACCTGACCTAACCCATCTAGACCCTCGCTGGTAATGTTTTACAGAATCCCGGTCGTGTCGGCCCGTACTTCTCCGTGGGGATATTATGTACGTCTATAACGTTATATATGTCAACCTGAGGCAAGCTGACATCTCGGATGTAGTATATTACAACATTCCTTGCGAATCGGCCTCTACTTCTCGGTGGGAACATTATATACGTTTATAACGTATTATAACCTAACCTAACCCATCTAGCCCGTCGCTGGTAATGTTTACAGAATCCCGTTCGTGTCGGCCCGTACCTCTCGGTGGAGATATTATGTACGTCTATATCGTTATATAACCCAACCTAAGGCAACATAACATATCGAATGTAGTATTTTCAAACATTACTGGCGGGTCGACCCCTACTTCTCGGTGGGAACATTATATACGTCTATTACGTAATATAACCTAACCTAATCCAACTAGCCCCTCGCTGGTAATGTTTTATAAAATCCCGTTCGTGTCGTCCCGTACTTCTCGGTCTGGACATTATATTCTTCTATAACGATATATATCCCAACCTGAGGCAACCTAACATCTCGGATGTAGTATTCACCAACATTCCTGGCGGGTCGGTACCTACTTCTCGGTGGGAACATTATATACGTCTATATCGTAATATAACCTAACCTAACCCATCTCGCCCCTCGCTGGTAATGCTTTATAAAAGCCCGTTCGTGTCGTCCCGTAAGTCGCGGTGGGGACATTATCTACTTCTATAAAGTTATATATCCCAACCTGAGGCAACCTAACATCTCGGATGTAGTATATTACAACATTCCTGGCGGATCGGCCCCTACTTCTCGGTGGGAACATTATATACGTCTATAACGTAATATAACCTGACCTAATCCAACTAGCCCCTCGCTGGTAATGTTTTATAAAATCCCGTTCGGGTCGTCCCGTACGTCTCGGTGGGGACATTATATTCTTCTATAACGATATATATCCCAACCTGAGGCAACCTAACATCTCAGATGTAGTATATTACAACATTCCTGTCGGATCGGCACCTACTTCTCGGTGGGAACATTATATACGTCTATAACGTATTATAACCTAACCTAACCCATCTAGCCCGTCGCTGGAAATGTTTACAGAATCCCGTTCGTGTCGGCCCGTACTTCTCGGTGGAGATATTATGTACGTCTATATCGTTATATAACCCAACCTAAGGCAACATAACATATCGAATGTAGTATTTTCAAACATTACTGGCGGGTCGGCCCCTACTTCTCGGTGGGAACATTATATACGTCTATAACGTAATATAACCTAACCTAACCCATCTAGCCCCTCGCTGGTAATGTTTTATAAAATCCCGTTCGTGTTGTCCAGTACGCCTCGGTGGGGACATTATGTACGTCTATATCGTTCTATATCCCAACCTGAGGCAACCTAACATCTCGGATGTAGAATATTACAACATTCCTGGTGGATCGGTCTCTACTTCTAGGTGAGAACATTATATACGTCTGTCACGTAATATAACCTAACCTAACCCATCTAGCCCCTCGCTGGTAATGTTTTATAAAATCCCGTTTGTGTCGACCAGTAAGTCGCGGTGTGGACATTATCTACTTCTATAACGTTATATATCCCAACCTGAGGCAACCTAACATCTCGGATGTAGTATATTACAACATTCCTGGCGGATCGGCCACTACTTCTCGGTGGGAACATTATATACGTCTATAACGTAATATAACCTAACCTAACAAATCTAGCCCCTCGCTGGTAATGCTTTATAAAGTCCCGTTCGTGTCGACCCATAAGTCTCGGTGAGGACATTATAGACTTCTAGAACGTTATATATCCTAACCTAAGCCAGCCTAACACCTCTGATGTAGTATTTTCCAACATTCCTGGCGGATCGGGCTCAAATTCTCGGTGGGAACGTTATATACGTCTATCACGTAATATAACCTAACCTAACCCATCTAGCCCCTTGCTGGTAATGTCTTATAAAATCCCGTTCGTGTCGTCCCGTAAGTCTCGGTGGGAACATTATATACGTCTATAACGTAATATAACGTAACCTAACCCATCTAGCCCCTCGCTGGTAATGCTTTATAAAATCCCGTTCGTGTCGTCCAGTACGTCTCGGTGGGGACATTATGTACGTCTATATCGTTATATATCCCAACCTGAGGCAACCTAACATCTCGGATGTAGAATATTACAACATTCCTGGTGGATCGGTCTCTACTTCTAGGTGAGAACATTATATACGTCTGTCACGTAATATAACCTAACCTAACCCATCTAGCCCCTCGCTGGTAATGTTTTATAAAATCCCGTTCGTGTCGACCCGTAAGTCTCGGTGAGGACATTATATACTTCCATAACGTTATATATCCTAACCAAAGGCAGCCTAACACCTCTGATGTAGTATTTTCCAACATTCATGGCGGATCGGCCTCTACTTCTCGGAGGGAACATTATATATGTCTATAACGTAGTATAACCTAACCTAACCCATCTAGCAGCTCGCTGGTAATGTTTTATAAAATCCCGTTCGTTTCGTCCGGTAAGTCTCGGTGGGGACATTATCTACTTCTATAACGTTATATATCCCAACCTGAGGCAACCTAACATCTCGTATGTAGTATATTACAACATTCCTGGCGGATCGGCCCCTACTTCTCGGTGGGAACATTATATACGTCTATCACGTAATACAACCTAACCTAACCCATCTAGCCCCTCGCTGGTAATGTCTTATAAAATCCCGTTCGTGTTGTCCCGTAGGTCTCGGTGGGGATATTAAGTACGTGTATAACGTTATATATGTCAACCTATGGCAACCTAATATCTCGGATGTAGTATTTTCCAACATTGCTGGCGGATCGGCCCCTACTTCTCGGCGGGAACATTATATACGTCTATAAGGTAATATTACCTACCCTAACCCATCTAGCACCTCCGTGATAATGTTTTACAGAATCCCGTTCGTGTCGTCCCGTACGTCTCGGTTGGGACATAATATTCTTCTATAACGATATATATCCCAACCTAAGGCAGGCCATCATCTCGGATGTAGTATTTTACAACATTCCTGGTGGATCGGCCTCTGCTTCTCGGTGGGAACATTATATACGTCTATAACGTATTATAACCTAACCTAACCCATCTAGCTCCTCGCTGGTAATGTCTTATAAAATCCCGTTCGTGTCCACCCGTAAGTCTCGGTGGGGACATTATATTCTTCTATAACGTTATATATCCCAACCTGAGGCAACCTAACAGCTCGGATGTAGTATTTTCCAACATTCCTGGCGGGTCGGCCCCTACTTCTCGGTGAGAACATTATATACATCTATCACGTAATATAACCTAACCTAACCCATCTAGCCCCTCGCTGGTAATGTTTTATAAAATCCCGTTCGTGTCGTCCCGTAAGTCTCGGTGGGGACCTTATCTACTTCTATAACATTAAATATCCCAACCTGAGGCAACTTAACATCTCGGATGTAGTATATTACAACATTCCTTGCGGATCGGCCCCTACTTCTCGGTGGGAACATTATATATGTCTATAACGTAGTATAACCTAACCTAACCCATCTAGCACCTCGCTGGTAATGTTTACAGAATCCCGTTCATGTGGGCCCGTACTTCTCGGTGGGTACATTATGTACGTCTATATCGTTATATAACCCAACCTAAGGCAACCTAACACCTCTGATGTAGTATTCTCCGTCATTCCTGGCGGATTGGTCTCTACTTCTCGGTGGGAACATTATATACGTCTATCACGTAATATAACCTAACCTAACCCATCTAGCACCTCGCTGGTAATGTTTTATAAAATCCCGTTCGTGTCGTCCCGTACGTCTCGGTCTGGACATTATATTCTTCTATAACGATATATATCCCAACCTGAGCCAAACTAACATCCCGGATGTAGTTTTCACCAACATTCCTGGCGGGTCGGAACCTACTTCTCGGTGGGAACATTATATACGTCTATAACGTAATATAACCTAACCTAACCAATCTAGCCCCTCGCTGGTAATTTTTACAGAATCCCGTTCGTTTCGTCCGTAAGTCTCGGTGGGGACATTATCTACTTCTATAGCGTTATATATCTTAACCTGAGGCAACCTAACATCTCGGATGTAGTATTTTAGAACATTCCTGGCGGATCGGCCTCTACTTCTCGGTGGGAACGTTATATACGTCTATCACGTAATATAACCTAACCTAACCCATCTAGCCCCTCGCTGGTAATATCTTATAAAATCCCGTTCGTGTCGTCCCGTAAGTCTCGGTCTGGAAATTATATTCTTCTATAACGATATATATCCCAACCTGAGCCAAACTAACATCCCGGATGTAGTTTTCACCAACATTCCTGGCGGGTCGGAACCTACTTCTCGGTGGGAACATTATATACGTCTATAACGTAATATAACCTAACCTAACCCATCTGGCCGCTCGCTGGTAATGTTTTATAAAATCCCGTTCGTGTCGTCCAGTACGTCTCGGTGGGGACATTGTGTACGTTTATATCGTTATATAACCCAACCTAAGGCAACCTAACATATCGAATGTAGTATTTTCCAACATTCCTGGTGGATCGGCCCCTACTTCTAGGTGAGAACATTATATGCGTCAATCACGTAATATAACCTAACCTAACCCATTTTGCCCCTCGCTGGTAATGCTTTATAAAATCCCGTTCGTGTCGACCCGTAAGTCTCGGTGAGGACATTATATACTTCTATAACGTTATATATCCTAACCAAAGGCAGCCTAACACCTCTGATGTTGTATTATCCAACATTCATGGCGGATCGGCCTCTACTTCTCGGTGGGAACATTATATATGTCTATAACGTAATATAACCTAACCTAACCCATCTAGCCCCTCGCTGGTAATGTTTTATAAAATCCCGTTCGTGTCGTCCCGTAAGTCTCGGTGGGGACCTTATCTACTTCTATAACATTAAATATCCCAACCTGAGGCAACTTAACATCTCGGATGTAGTATTTTACAACATTCCTGGTGGATCGGCCCCTACTTCTAGGTGAGAACATTATATACGTCTATCACGTAATATAACCTAACCTAACCCATTTTGCCCCTCGCTGGTAATGCTTTATAAAATCCCGTTCGTGTCGACCCGTATGTCTCGGTGAGGACATTATATACTTCTATAACGTTATATATCCTAACCAAAGGCAGCCTAACACCTCTGATGTAGTATTTTCCAACATTCCTGGCGGATCGGCCCCTACTTCTCGGTGGGAACATTATATACGTCTATAACGTAATATAACCTGACCTAATCCAACTAGCCCCTCGCTGGTAATGTTTTATAAAATCCCGTTCGGGTCGTCCCGTACGTCTCGGTGGGGACATTATATTCTTCTATAACGATATATATCCCAACCTGAGGCAACCTAACATCTCAGATGTAGTATATTACAACATTCCTGTCGGATCGGCACCTACTTCTCGGCGGGAACATTATATACGTCTATAACGTATTATAACCTAACCTAACCCATCTAGCCCGTCGCTGGTAATGTTTACAGAATCCCGTTCGTGTCGGCCCGTAAGTCTCGGTGGGGACATTATATACTTCTATAACGTTATATATCCCAACCTGAGGGAACCTAACATCTCGGATGTAGTATTTTCCAACATTACTGGCGGGTCGGCCCCTACTTCTCGGTGAGAACATTATATACGTCTATCACGTAATATAACCTAACCTAACCCATTTAGACGCTCGCTGGTAATGTTTTATAAAATCCCGTTCGTGTCGACCCGTAAGTCGCGGTGGGGACATTATCTACTTCTATAACGTTATATATCCCAACCTGAGGCAAGCTGACATCTCGGATGTAGTATATTACAACATTCCTTGCGGATCGGCCTCTACTTCTCGGTGGGAACATTATATACGTCTATAACGTAATATAACCTAACCTAACCCATCTAGCACCTCGCTGGTAATGTTTTATAAAATCCCGTTCGTTTCGTCCGGTAAGTCTCGGTGGGGACATTATCTACTTCTATAACGTTATATATCCCAACCTGAGGCAACCTAATATCTCGGATGTAGTATATTACAACATTCCTGTCGGATCGGCACCTACTTCTCGATGGGAACATTATATACGTTTATAACGTATTATAACCTAACCTACCCCATCTAGCCCGTCGCTGGTAATGTTTACAGAATCCCGTTCGTGCCGGCCCGTACTTCTCGGTGGAGATATTATGTACGTCTATATCGTTATATAACCCAACCTAAGGCAACATAACATATCGAATGTAGTATTTTCAAACATTACTGGCGGGTCGACCCCTACTTCTCGGTGGGAACATTATATACATCTATTACGTAATATAACCTAACCTAATCCAACTAGCCCCTCGCTGGTAATGTTTTATAAAATCCCGTTCGTGTCGTCCCGTACTTCTCGGTCTGGACATTATATTCTTCTATAACGATATATATCCCAACCTGAGGCAACCTAACATCTCGGATGTAGTATTCACCAACATTCCTAGCGGGTCGGAACCTACTTCTCGGTGGGAACATTATATACGTCTATATCGTAATATAACCTAACCTAACCCATATCGCCCCTCGCTGGTAATGCTTTATAAAAGCCCGTTCCTGTCGTCCCGTAAGTCGCGGTGGGGACATTATCTACTTCTATAAAGTTGTATATCCCAACCTGAGGCAACCTAACGTCTCGGATGTAATATATTACAACATTCCCGGCGGATCGGCCCCTACTTCTCGGTGGGAACATTATATACGTCTATAACGTAGTATAACCTAACCTAACCCATCTAGCACCTCGCTGGTAATGTCTTATAAAATCCCGTTCGTGTCCACCCGTAAGTCTCGGTGGGGACATTATATTCTTCTATAACGTTATATATCCCAACCTGAGGCAACCTAACAGCTCGGATGTAGTATTTTCCAACATTCCTGGCGGGTCGGCCCCTACTTCTCGGTGAGAACATTATATACATCTATCACGTAATATAACCTAACCTAACCCATCTAGCCCCTCGCTGGTAATGTTTTATAAAATCCCGTTCGTGTCGTCCCGTAAGTCTCGGTGGGGACCTTATCTACTTCTATAACATTAAATATCCCAACCTGAGGCAACTTAACATCTCGGATGTAGTATATTACAACATTCCTTGCGGATCGGCCCCTACTTCTCGGTGGGAACATTATATATGTCTATAACGTAGTATAACCTAACCTAACCCATCTAGCACCTCGCTGGTAATGTTTACAGAATCCCGTTCATGTGGGCCCGTACTTCTCGGTGGGTACATTATGTACGTCTATATCGTTATATAACCCAACCTAAGGCAACCTAACACCTCTGATGTAGTATTCTCCGTCATTCCTGGCGGATTGGTCTCTACTTCTCGGTGGGAACATTATATACGTCTATCACGTAATATAACCTAACCTAACCCATCTAGCACCTCGCTGGTAATGTTTTATAAAATCCCGTTCGTGTCGTCCCGTACGTCTCGGTCTGGACATTATATTCTTCTATAACGATATATATCCCAACCTGAGCCAAACTAACATCCCGGATGTAGTTTTCACCAACATTCCTGGCGGGTCGGAACCTACTTCTCGGTGGGAACATTATATACGTCTATAACGTAATATAACCTAACCTAACCAATCTAGCCCCTCGCTGGTAATTTTTACAGAATCCCGTTCGTTTCGTCCGTAAGTCTCGGTGGGGACATTATCTACTTCTATAGCGTTATATATCTTAACCTGAGGCAACCTAACATCTCGGATGTAGTATTTTACAACATTCCTGGCGGATCGGCCTCTACTTCTCGGTGGGAACGTTATATACGTCTATCACGTAATATAACCTAACCTAACCCATCTAGCCCCTCGCTGGTAATATCTTATAAAATCCCGTTCGTGTCGTCCCGTAAGTCTCGGTCTGGAAATTATATTCTTCTATAACGATATATATCCCAACCTGAGCCAAACTAACATCCCGGATGTAGTTTTCACCAACATTCCTGGCGGGTCGGAACCTACTTCTCGGTGGGAACATTATATACGTCTATAACGTAATATAACCTAACCTAACCCATCTGGCCGCTCGCTGGTAATGTTTTATAAAATCCCGTTCGTGTCGTCCAGTACGTCTCGGTGGGGACATTGTGTACGTTTATATCGTTATATAACCCAACCTAAGGCAACCTAACATATCGAATGTAGTATTTTCCAACATTCCTGGTGGATCGGCCCCTACTTCTAGGTGAGAACATTATATGCGTCAATCACGTAATATAACCTAACCTAACCCATTTTGCCCCTCGCTGGTAATGCTTTATAAAATCCCGTTCGTGTCGACCCGTAAGTCTCGGTGAGGACATTATATACTTCTATAACGTTATATATCCTAACCAAAGGCAGCCTAACACCTCTGATGTTGTATTATCCAACATTCATGGCGGATCGGCCTCTACTTCTCGGTGGGAACATTATATATGTCTATAACGTAATATAACCTAACCTAACCCATCTAGCCCCTCGCTGGTAATGTTTTATAAAATCCCGTTCGTGTCGTCCCGTAAGTCTCGGTGGGGACCTTATCTACTTCTATAACATTAAATATCCCAACCTGAGGCAACTTAACATCTCGGATGTAGTATTTTACAACATTCCTGGTGGATCGGCCCCTACTTCTAGGTGAGAACATTATATACGTCTATCACGTAATATAACCTAACCTAACCCATTTTGCCCCTCGCTGGTAATGCTTTATAAAATCCCGTTCGTGTCGACCCGTATGTCTCGGTGAGGACATTATATACTTCTATAACGTTATATATCCTAACCAAAGGC
The DNA here is from genome assembly GCA_963969225.1 of Xylocopa violacea. Classification (NCBI taxonomy): domain Eukaryota; kingdom Metazoa; phylum Arthropoda; class Insecta; order Hymenoptera; family Apidae; genus Xylocopa; species Xylocopa violacea. The sequence continues at coordinate 10,681,625 of CAXAJV010000017.1, read as the reverse complement.
AGCCTAACACCTCTGATGTAGTATTTTCCAACATTCCTGGCGGATCGGCCCCTACTTCTCGGTGGGAACATTATATACGTCTATAACGTAATATAACCTGACCTAATCCAACTAGCCCCTCGCTGGTAATGTTTTATAAAATCCCGTTCGGGTCGTCCCGTACGTCTCGGTGGGGACATTATATTCTTCTATAACGATATATATCCCAACCTGAGGCAACCTAACATCTCAGATGTAGTATATTACAACATTCCTGTCGGATCGGCACCTACTTCTCGGCGGGAACATTATATACGTCTATAACGTATTATAACCTAACCTAACCCATCTAGCCCGTCGCTGGTAATGTTTACAGAATCCCGTTCGTGTCGGCCCGTAAGTCTCGGTGGGGACATTATATACTTCTATAACGTTATATATCCCAACCTGAGGGAACCTAACATCTCGGATGTAGTATTTTCCAACATTACTGGCGGGTCGGCCCCTACTTCTCGGTGAGAACATTATATACGTCTATCACGTAATATAACCTAACCTAACCCATTTAGACGCTCGCTGGTAATGTTTTATAAAATCCCGTTCGTGTCGACCCGTAAGTCGCGGTGGGGACATTATCTACTTCTATAACGTTATATATCCCAACCTGAGGCAAGCTGACATCTCGGATGTAGTATATTACAACATTCCTTGCGGATCGGCCTCTACTTCTCGGTGGGAACATTATATACGTCTATAACGTAATATAACCTAACCTAACCCATCTAGCACCTCGCTGGTAATGTTTTATAAAATCCCGTTCGTTTCGTCCGGTAAGTCTCGGTGGGGACATTATCTACTTCTATAACGTTATATATCCCAACCTGAGGCAACCTAATATCTCGGATGTAGTATATTACAACATTCCTGTCGGATCGGCACCTACTTCTCGATGGGAACATTATATACGTTTATAACGTATTATAACCTAACCTACCCCATCTAGCCCGTCGCTGGTAATGTTTACAGAATCCCGTTCGTGCCGGCCCGTACTTCTCGGTGGAGATATTATGTACGTCTATATCGTTATATAACCCAACCTAAGGCAACATAACATATCGAATGTAGTATTTTCAAACATTACTGGCGGGTCGACCCCTACTTCTCGGTGGGAACATTATATACATCTATTACGTAATATAACCTAACCTAATCCAACTAGCCCCTCGCTGGTAATGTTTTATAAAATCCCGTTCGTGTCGTCCCGTACTTCTCGGTCTGGACATTATATTCTTCTATAACGATATATATCCCAACCTGAGGCAACCTAACATCTCGGATGTAGTATTCACCAACATTCCTAGCGGGTCGGAACCTACTTCTCGGTGGGAACATTATATACGTCTATATCGTAATATAACCTAACCTAACCCATATCGCCCCTCGCTGGTAATGCTTTATAAAAGCCCGTTCCTGTCGTCCCGTAAGTCGCGGTGGGGACATTATCTACTTCTATAAAGTTGTATATCCCAACCTGAGGCAACCTAACGTCTCGGATGTAATATATTACAACATTCCCGGCGGATCGGCCCCTACTTCTCGGTGGGAACATTATATACGTCTATAACGTAGTATAACCTAACCTAACCCATCTAGCACCTCGCTGGTAATGTCTTATAAAATCCCGTACGTGTCGTCCCGTAAGTCTCGGTGGGGACATTATATACTTCTATAACGTTATACATCCCAACCTGAGGCAACCTAACAGCTCGGATGTAGTATTTTGCAACATTCCTGGCGGATCGGCCCCTACTTCTCGGTGGGAACATTATATACGTCTATAACGTAATATAACCTGACCTAATCCAACTAGCACCTCGCTGGTAATGTTTTATAAAATCCCGTTCGTTTCGTCCCGTAAGTCTCGGTGGGAACATTATCTACTTCTATAACGTTATATATCCCAACCTGAGGCAACCTAACATCTCGGATGTAGTATACTACAACATTCCCGGCGGATCGGCCCCTTCTTCTCGGTGGGAACATTATATACGCCTATAACGTATTATAACCTAACCTAACCCATCTAGCGCCTCGCTGGTAATGTTTACAGAATCCCGTTCGTGTCGGCCCGTACTTCTCGGTGGAGACATTATGTACGTCTATATCGTTATATAACCCAACCTAAGGCAACCTAACATATCGAATGTAGTATTTTCTAACATTACTGGCGGGTCGGCCCCTACTTCTCGGTGGGAATATTATATACGTCTATCACGTAATATGACCTAACCTTACCCATCTAGCCCCTCGCTGGTAATGTCTTATAAAATCCCGTTCGTGTCGTCCTATAAGTCTCGGTGGGGACCATATCTACTTCTATAACATTATATATCCCAACCTGAGGCAACTTAACATCTCGGGTGTAGTATATTACAACATTCCTTGCGGAGCTGCCCCTACTTCTCGGTGGGAACATTATATACGTCTATAAGGTAATATAACCTACCCTAACCCATCTAGCACCTCAGTGATAATGTTTTACAGAATCCTGTTCGTGGCGTCCCGTACGTCTCGGTTGGGATATTATATACGTCTATAACGTTATATATCCCAATCTAAGGCAACCTAACATCTCGAATGTAGTATTTACCGACATTCCTGTCGGTTCGGACTCTACTTCTCGGTGGGATCATTATATACGCCTATAAGGTAATATAACCTAACCTAACCCGTCTAGCACCTCCGTGATAATGTTTTACAGAATCCCGTTCGTGTCGTCCCGTACGTCTCGGTTGGGATATTATATACGTCTACAACGTTATATTTCCCAACCTGAGGCAACCTAACATTTCGGATGTAGTATATTACAACATTCCTGGCGGATCGGCCCCTACTTCTCGGTGGGAACATTATACACGTCTATAACGTAGTATAACCTAACCTAACCCATCTAGCACCTCGCTGGTAATGTTGTATAAAATCCCGTTCGTTTCGTACGGTAAGTCTCGGTGGGGACATTATCTACTTCTACAACGTTATATATCCCAACCTGAGGCAACCTAACATCTCGGATGTAGTATATTACAACATACCTGGCGGATCGGCCACTACTTCTCGGTGGGAACATTATATACGTCTATAACGTATTATAACCTAACCTAACCCGTCTATCCCCTCGCTGGTAATGTTTACAGAATCCCGTTCGTGTCGGCCCGCACTTCTCGGTGGAGATATTATGTACGTCTATATCGTTATTTAACCCGACCTAAGGCAAACTAACATATCGAATGTAGTATTTTCCAACATTACTGGCGGGTCGGCACCTACTTCTCGGTGAGAACATTATATACGTCTATCACGTAATATAACCTAACCTAACCCATCTAGCCCCTCGCTGGTAATGTCTTATAAAATCCCGTTCGTGTCGTACCGTAAGTCTCGGTGGGGAGATTATATACTTCTATAACGTTATATATCCTATCCTAAGGCAGCCTAACACCTCTGGTGTAGTATTATCCCACATTGCTGGCGGATCGGCCTCTACTTCTCGGTGGGAACATTATATACGTCTATAACGTAATATAACCTAACCTAATCCATCTAGCCCATCGCTGCTAATGTTTACAGAATCCCGTTCGTGTGGGCCCGTACTTCTCGGTGGGGACATTATGTACGTCTATATCGTTATATAACCCAACCTAAGGCAACCTAACACCTCTGATGTAGTATTTTCCATCATTCCTGGCGGATTGGCCTCTACTTCTCGGTGGGAACATTATATACGTCTATCACGTAATATAACCTAACCTAACCCATCTAGCACCTCGCTGGTAATGTCTTATAAAATCCCGTACGTGTCGTCCCGTAAGTCTCGGTGGGGACATTATCTAGTTCTATAACGTTATATATCCCAACCTGAGGCAACCTAACATCTCGGATGTAGTATATTACAACATTCCTGGCGGATCGGCCTCTACTTCTCGGTGGGAACATTATATACATCTATAACGTAATATAATCTAACCTAACCAATCTAGCCCTTCGCTGGTAATGTTTTATAAAATCCCGTTCGTGTCGTCCAGTACGTCTCGGTGGGGACATTGTGTACGTTTATATCGTTATATAACCCAACCTAAGGCAACCTAACATATCGAATGTAGTATTTTCCAACATTCCTGGTGGATCGGCCCCTACTTCTAGGTGAGAACATTATATACGTCTATCACGTAATATAACCTAACCTAACCCATTTTGCCCCTCGCTGGTAATGCTTTATAAAATCCAGTTCGTGTCGACCCGTAAGTCTCGGTGAGGACATTATATACTTCTATAACGTTATATATCCTAACCAAAGGCAGCCTAACACCTCTGATGTAGTATTTTCCAACATTCATGGCGGATCGGCCTCTACTTCTTGGTGGGAACATTATATATGTCTATAACGTAGTATAACCTAACCTAACCCATCTAGCACCTCGCTGGTAATGTTTTATAAAATCCCGTTCGTTTCGTCCGGTAAGTCTCGGTGGGGACATTATCTACTTCTATAACGTTATATATCCCAACCTGAGGCAACCTAACATCTCGGATGTAGTATATTACAACATTCCTGGCGGATCGGCCCCTACTTCTCGGTGGGAACATTATATACATCTATAACGTAATATAACCTAACCTAACCAATCTAGTCCTTCGCTGGTAATGTTTTATAAAATCCCGTTCGTGTCGTCCAGTACGTCTCGGTGGGGACATTGTGTACGTTTATATCGTTATATAACCCAACCTAAGGCAACCTAACATATCGAATGTAGTATTTTCCAACATTCCTGGTGGATCGGCCCCTACTTCTAGGTGAGAACATTATATACGTCTATCACGTAATATAACCTAACCTAACCCATTTTGCCCCTCGCTGGTAATGCTTTATAAAATCCAGTTCGTGTCGACCCGTAAGTCTCGGTGGGGACATTATCTACTTCTATAACGTTATATATCCCAACCTGAGGCAACCTAACATCTCGGATGTAGTATTTTCCATCATTCCTGGCGGATTGGCCTCTACTTCTTGGTGGGAACATTATCTACGTCTATCACGTAATATAACCTAACCTAACCCATCTAGCACCTCGCTGGTAATGTCTTATAAAATCCCGTACGTGTCGTCCCGTAAGTCTCGGTGGGGCATTATATACTTCTATAACGTTATATATCCCAACCTGAGGCAAGCTGACATCTCGGATGTAGTATATTACAACATTCCTTGCGGATCGGCCTCTACTTCTCGGTGGGAACATTATATACGTCTATAACGTAATATAACCTAACCTAACCCATCTAGCACCTCGCTGGTAATGTTTTATAAAATCCCGTTCGTTTCGTCCGGTAAGTCTCGGTGGGGACATTATCTACTTCTATAACGTTATATATCCCAACCTGAGGCAACCTAATATCTCGGATGTAGTATATTACAACATTCCTGTCGGATCGGCACCTACTTCTCGGTGGGAACATTATATACGTCTATAACGTATTATAACCTAACCTAACCCATCTAGCCCGTCGCTGGAAATGTTTACAGAATCCCGTTCGTGTCGGCCCGTACTTCTCGGTGGAGATATTATGTACGTCTATATCGTTATATAACCCAACCTAAGGCAACATAACATATAGAATGTAGTATTTTCAAACATTACTGGCGGGTCGGCCCCTACTTCTCGGTGGGAACATTATATACGTCTATAACGTAATATAACCTAACCTAACCCATCTAGCCCCTCGCTGGTAATGTTTTATAAAATCCCGTTCGTGTCGTCCAGTACGCCTCGGTGGGGACATTATGTACGTTTATATCGTTATATAACCCAACCTAAGGCAACCTAACATATCGAATGAAGTATTTTGAAACATTCCTGGTGGATCGGCCCCTAGTTCTAGGTGAGAACATTATATACGTCTATCACGTAATGTAACCTAACCTAACCCATTTTGCCCCTCGCTGGTAATGCTTTATAAAATCCCGTTCGTGTCGTCCCGTAAGTCTCGGTGAGGACACTATATACTTCTATAACGTTATATATCCTAACCTAAGGCAGCCTAACACCTCTGATGTAGTATTTTACAACATTTCTGGCGGATCGGCCACTACTTCTCCGTGGGAACATTATATACGTCTATAACGTAAAATAACCTGACCTAACCCATCTAGACCCTCGCTGGTAATGTTTTACAGAATCCCGGTCGTGTCGGCCCGTACTTCTCCGTGGGGATATTATGTACGTCTATAACGTTATATATGTCAACCTGAGGCAAGCTGACATCTCGGATGTAGTATATTACAACATTCCTTGCGAATCGGCCTCTACTTCTCGGTGGGAACATTATATACGTTTATAACGTATTATAACCTAACCTAACCCATCTAGCCCGTCGCTGGTAATGTTTACAGAATCCCGTTCGTGTCGGCCCGTACCTCTCGGTGGAGATATTATGTACGTCTATATCGTTATATAACCCAACCTAAGGCAACATAACATATCGAATGTAGTATTTTCAAACATTACTGGCGGGTCGACCCCTACTTCTCGGTGGGAACATTATATACGTCTATTACGTAATATAACCTAACCTAATCCAACTAGCCCCTCGCTGGTAATGTTTTATAAAATCCCGTTCGTGTCGTCCCGTACTTCTCGGTCTGGACATTATATTCTTCTATAACGATATATATCCCAACCTGAGGCAACCTAACATCTCGGATGTAGTATTCACCAACATTCCTGGCGGGTCGGTACCTACTTCTCGGTGGGAACATTATATACGTCTATATCGTAATATAACCTAACCTAACCCATCTCGCCCCTCGCTGGTAATGCTTTATAAAAGCCCGTTCGTGTCGTCCCGTAAGTCGCGGTGGGGACATTATCTACTTCTATAAAGTTATATATCCCAACCTGAGGCAACCTAACATCTCGGATGTAGTATATTACAACATTCCTGGCGGATCGGCCCCTACTTCTCGGTGGGAACATTATATACGTCTATAACGTAATATAACCTGACCTAATCCAACTAGCCCCTCGCTGGTAATGTTTTATAAAATCCCGTTCGGGTCGTCCCGTACGTCTCGGTGGGGACATTATATTCTTCTATAACGATATATATCCCAACCTGAGGCAACCTAACATCTCAGATGTAGTATATTACAACATTCCTGTCGGATCGGCACCTACTTCTCGGTGGGAACATTATATACGTCTATAACGTATTATAACCTAACCTAACCCATCTAGCCCGTCGCTGGAAATGTTTACAGAATCCCGTTCGTGTCGGCCCGTACTTCTCGGTGGAGATATTATGTACGTCTATATCGTTATATAACCCAACCTAAGGCAACATAACATATCGAATGTAGTATTTTCAAACATTACTGGCGGGTCGGCCCCTACTTCTCGGTGGGAACATTATATACGTCTATAACGTAATATAACCTAACCTAACCCATCTAGCCCCTCGCTGGTAATGTTTTATAAAATCCCGTTCGTGTTGTCCAGTACGCCTCGGTGGGGACATTATGTACGTCTATATCGTTCTATATCCCAACCTGAGGCAACCTAACATCTCGGATGTAGAATATTACAACATTCCTGGTGGATCGGTCTCTACTTCTAGGTGAGAACATTATATACGTCTGTCACGTAATATAACCTAACCTAACCCATCTAGCCCCTCGCTGGTAATGTTTTATAAAATCCCGTTCGTGTCGACCCGTAAGTCTCGGTGAGGACATTATATACTTCCATAACGTTATATATCCTAACCAAAGGCAGCCTAACACCTCTGATGTAGTATTTTCCAACATTCATGGCGGATCGGCCTCTACTTCTCGGTGGGAACATTATATATGTCTATAACGTAGTATAACCTAACCTAACCCATCTAGCAGCTCGCTGGTAATGTTTTATAAAATCCCGTTCGTTTCGTCCGGTAAGTCTCGGTGGGGACATTATCTACTTCTATAACGTTATATATCCCAACCTGAGGCAACCTAACATCTCGTATGTAGTATATTACAACATTCCTGGCGGATCGGCCCCTACTTCTCGGTGGGAACATTATATACGTCTATCACGTAATATAACCTAACCTAATCCAACTAGCCCCTCGCTGGTAATGTTTTATAAAATCCCGTTCGTGTCGTCCCGTACTTCTCTGTCTGGACATTATATTCTTCTATAACGATATATATCCCAACCTGAGGCAACCTAACATCTCGGATGTAGTATTCACCAACATTCCTGGCGGGTCGGTACCTACTTCTCGGTGGGAACATTATATACGTCTATATCGTAATATAACCTAACCTAACCCATCTCGCCCCTCGCTGGTAATGCTTTATAAAAGCCCGTTCGTGTCGTCCCGTAAGTCGCGGTGCGGACATTATCTACTTCTATAAAGTTATATATCCCAACCTGAGGCAACCTAACATCTCGGATGTAGTATATTACAACATTCCCGGCGGATCGGCCCCTACTTCTCGGTGGGAACATTATATACGTCTATAACGTAATATAACCTAACCTAACCCATCTAGCCCCTCGCTGGTAATGTCTTATAAAATACCGTTCGTGTCGTCCCGTATGTCTCGGTGGGGACATTATATACTTCTATAACGTTATACATCCCAACCTGAGGCAACCTAACAGCTCGGATGTAGTATTTTGCAACATTCCTGGCGGATCGGCCCCTACTTCTCGGTGGGAACATTATATACGTCTATAACGTAATATAACCTGACCTAATCCAACTAGCCCCTCGCTGGTAATGTTTTATAAAATCCCGTTCGGGTCGTCCCGTACGTCTCGGTGGGGACATTATATTCTTCTATAACGATATATATCCCAACCTGAGGCAACCTAACATCTCAGATGTAGTATATTACAACATTCCTGTCGGATCGGCACCTACTTCTCGGTGGGAACATTATATACGTCTATAACGTATTATAACCTAACCTAACCCATCTAGCCCGTCGCTGGAAATGTTTACAGAATCCCGTTCGTGTCGGCCCGTACTTCTCGGTGGAGATATTATGTACGTCTATATCGTTATATAACCCAACCTAAGGCAACATAACATATAGAATGTAGTATTTTCAAACATTACTGGCGGGTCGGCCCCTACTTCTCGGTGGGAACATTATATACGTCTATAACGTAATATAACCTAACCTAACCCATCTAGCCCCTCGCTGGTAATGTTTTATAAAATCCCGTTCGTGTCGTCCAGTACGCCTCGGTGGGGACATTATGTACGTTTATATCGTTATATAACCCAACCTAAGGCAACCTAACATATCGAATGAAGTATTTTGAAACATTCCTGGTGGATCGGCCCCTAGTTCTAGGTGAGAACATTATATACGTCTATCACGTAATGTAACCTAACCTAACCCATTTTGCCCCTCGCTGGTAATGCTTTATAAAATCCCGTTCGTGTCGTCCCGTAAGTCTCGGTGAGGACACTATATACTTCTATAACGTTATATATCCTAACCTAAGGCAGCCTAACACCTCTGATGTAGTATTTTACAACATTTCTGGCGGATCGGCCACTACTTCTCCGTGGGAACATTATATACGTCTATAACGTAAAATAACCTGACCTAACCCATCTAGACCCTCGCTGGTAATGTTTTGCAGAATCCCGGTCGTGTCGGCCCGTACTTCTCCGTGGGGATATTATGTACGTCTATAACGTTATATATGTCAACCTGAGGCAAGCTGACATCTCGGATGTAGTATATTACAACATTCCTTGCGAATCGGCCTCTACTTCTCGGTGGGAACATTATATACGTTTATAACGTATTATAACCTAACCTAACCCATCTAGCCCGTCGCTGGTAATGTTTACAGAATCCCGTTCGTGTCGGCCCGTACCTCTCGGTGGAGATATTATGTACGTCTATATCGTTATATAACCCAACCTAAGGCAACATAACATATCGAATGTAGTATTTTCAAACATTACTGGCGGGTCGACCCCTACTTCTCGGTGGGAACATTATATACGTCTATTACGTAATATAACCTAACCTAATCCAACTAGCCCCTCGCTGGTAATGTTTTATAAAATCCCGTTCGTGTCGTCCCGTACTTCTCGGTCTGGACATTATATTCTTCTATAACGATATATATCCCAACCTGAGGCAACCTAACATCTCGGATGTAGTATTCACCAACATTCCTGGCGGGTCGGTACCTACTTCTCGGTGGGAACATTATATACGTCTATATCGTAATATAACCTAACCTAACCCATCTCGCCCCTCGCTGGTAATGCTTTATAAAAGCCCGTTCGTGTCGTCCCGTAAGTCGCGGTGGGGACATTATCTACTTCTATAAAGTTATATATCCCAACCTGAGGCAACCTAACATCTCGGATGTAGTATATTACAACATTCCCGGCGGATCGGCCCCTACTTCTCGGTGGGAACATTATATACGTCTATAACGTAATATAACCTAACCTAACCCATCTAGCCCCTCGCTGGTAATGTCTTATAAAATACCGTTCGTGTCGTCCCGTATGTCTCGGTGGGGACATTATATACTTCTATAACGTTATACATCCCAACCGGAGGCAACCTAACAGCTCGGATGTAGTATTTTGCAACATTCCTGGCGGATCGGCCCCTACTTCTCGGTGGGAACATTATATACGTCTATAACGTAATATAACCTGACCTAATCCAACTAGCCCCTCGCTGGTAATGTTTTATAAAATCCCGTTCGGGTCGTCCCGTACGTCTCGGTGGGGACATTATATTCTTCTATAACGATATATATCCCAACCTGAGGCAACCTAACATCTCAGATGTAGTATATTACAACATTCCTGTCGGATCGGCACCTACTTCTCGGTGGGAACATTATATACGTCTATAACGTATTATAACCTAACCTAACCCATCTAGCCCGTCGCTGGAAATGTTTACAGAATCCCGTTCGTGTCGGCCCGTACTTCTCGGTGGAGATATTATGTACGTCTATATCGTTATATAACCCAACCTAAGGCAACATAACATATCGAATGTAGTATTTTCAAACATTACTGGCGGGTCGGCCCCTACTTCTCGGTGGGAACATTATATACGTCTATAACGTAATATAACCTAACCTAACCCATCTAGCCCCTCGCTGGTAATGTTTTATAAAATCCCGTTCGTGTCGTCCAGTACGCCTCGGTGGGGACATTATGTACGTCTATATCGTTCTATATCCCAACCTGAGGCAACCTAACATCTCGGATGTAGAATATTACAACATTCCTGGTGGATCGGTCTCTACTTCTAGGTGAGAACATTATATACGTCTGTCACGTAATATAACCTAACCTAACCCATCTAGCCCCTCGCTGGTAATGTTTTATAAAATCCCGTTCGTGTCGACCCGTAAGTCTCGGTGAGGACATTATATACTTCCATAACGTTATATATCCTAACCAAAGGCAGCCTAACACCTCTGATGTAGTATTTTCCAACATTCATGGCGGATCGGCCTCTACTTCTCGGTGGGAACATTATATATGTCTATAACGTAGTATAACCTAACCTAACCCATCTAGCAGCTCGCTGGTAATGTTTTATAAAATCCCGTTCGTTTCGTCCGGTAAGTCTCGGTGGGGACATTATCTACTTCTATAACGTTATATATCCCAACCTGAGGCAACCTAACATCTCGTATGTAGTATATTACAACATTCCTGGCGGATCGGCCCCTACTTCTCGGTGGGAACATTATATACGTCTATCACGTAATATAACCTAACCTAATCCAACTAGCCCCTCGCTGGTAATGTTTTATAAAATCCCGTTCGTGTCGTCCCGTACTTCTCTGTCTGGACATTATATTCTTCTATAACGATATATATCCCAACCTGAGGCAACCTAACATCTCGGATGTAGTATTCACCAACATTCCTGGCGGGTCGGTACCTACTTCTCGGTGGGAACATTATATACGTCTATATCGTAATATAACCTAACCTAACCCATCTCGCCCCTCGCTGGTAATGCTTTATAAAAGCCCGTTCGTGTCGTCCCGTAAGTCGCGGTGCGGACATTATCTACTTCTATAAAGTTATATATCCCAACCTGAGGCAACCTAACATCTCGGATGTAGTATATTACAACATTCCCGGCGGATCGGCCCCTACTTCTCGGTGGGAACATTATATACGTCTATAACGTAATATAACCTAACCTAACCCATCTAGCCCCTCGCTGGTAATGTCTTATAAAATACCGTTCGTGTCGTCCCGTATGTCTCGGTGGGGACATTATATACTTCTATAACGTTATACATCCCAACCTGAGGCAACCTAACAGCTCGGATGTAGTATTTTGCAACATTCCTGGCGGATCGGCCCCTACTTCTCGGTGGGAACATTATATACGTCTATAACGTAATATAACCTGACCTAATCCAACTAGCCCCTCGCTGGTAATGTTTTATAAAATCCCGTTCGGGTCGTCCCGTACGTCTCGGTGGGGACATTATATTCTTCTATAACGATATATATCCCAACCTGAGGCAACCTAACATCTCAGATGTAGTATATTACAACATTCCTGTCGGATCGGCACCTACTTCTCGGTGGGAACATTATATACGTCTATAACGTATTATAACCTAACCTAACCCATCTAGCCCGTCGCTGGAAATGTTTACAGAATCCCGTTCGTGTCGGCCCGTACTTCTCGGTGGAGATATTATGTACGTCTATATCGTTATATAACCCAACCTAAGGCAACATAACATATAGAATGTAGTATTTTCAAACATTACTGGCGGGTCGGCCCCTACTTCTCGGTGGGAACATTATATACGTCTATAACGTAATATAACCTAACCTAACCCATCTAGCCCCTCGCTGGTAATGTTTTATAAAATCCCGTTCGTGTCGTCCAGTACGCCTCGGTGGGGACATTATGTACGTTTATATCGTTATATAACCCAACCTAAGGCAACCTAACATATCGAATGAAGTATTTTGAAACATTCCTGGTGGATCGGCCCCTAGTTCTAGGTGAGAACATTATATACGTCTATCACGTAATGTAACCTAACCTAACCCATTTTGCCCCTCGCTGGTAATGCTTTATAAAATCCCGTTCGTGTCGTCCCGTAAGTCTCGGTGAGGACACTATATACTTCTATAACGTTATATATCCTAACCTAAGGCAGCCTAACACCTCTGATGTAGTATTTTACAACATTTCTGGCGGATCGGCCACTACTTCTCCGTGGGAACATTATATACGTCTATAACGTAAAATAACCTGACCTAACCCATCTAGACCCTCGCTGGTAATGTTTTGCAGAATCCCGGTCGTGTCGGCCCGTACTTCTCCGTGGGGATATTATGTACGTCTATAACGTTATATATGTCAACCTGAGGCAAGCTGACATCTCGGATGTAGTATATTACAACATTCCTTGCGAATCGGCCTCTACTTCTCGGTGGGAACATTATATACGTTTATAACGTATTATAACCTAACCTAACCCATCTAGCCCGTCGCTGGTAATGTTTACAGAATCCCGTTCGTGTCGGCCCGTACCTCTCGGTGGAGATATTATGTACGTCTATATCGTTATATAACCCAACCTAAGGCAACATAACATATCGAATGTAGTATTTTCAAACATTACTGGCGGGTCGACCCCTACTTCTCGGTGGGAACATTATATACGTCTATTACGTAATATAACCTAACCTAATCCAACTAGCCCCTCGCTGGTAATGTTTTATAAAATCCCGTTCGTGTCGTCCCGTACTTCTCGGTCTGGACATTATATTCTTCTATAACGATATATATCCCAACCTGAGGCAACCTAACATCTCGGATGTAGTATTCACCAACATTCCTGGCGGGTCGGTACCTACTTCTCGGTGGGAACATTATATACGTCTATATCGTAATATAACCTAACCTAACCCATCTCGCCCCTCGCTGGTAATGCTTTATAAAAGCCCGTTCGTGTCGTCCCGTAAGTCGCGGTGGGGACATTATCTACTTCTATAAAGTTATATATCCCAACCTGAGGCAACCTAACATCTCGGATGTAGTATATTACAACATTCCCGGCGGATCGGCCCCTACTTCTCGGTGGGAACATTATATACGTCTATAACGTAATATAACCTAACCTAACCCATCTAGCCCCTCGCTGGTAATGTCTTATAAAATACCGTTCGTGTCGTCCCGTATGTCTCGGTGGGGACATTATATACTTCTATAACGTTATACATCCCAACCGGAGGCAACCTAACAGCTCGGATGTAGTATTTTGCAACATTCCTGGCGGATCGGCCCCTACTTCTCGGTGGGAACATTATATACGTCTATAACGTAATATAACCTGACCTAATCCAACTAGCCCCTCGCTGGTAATGTTTTATAAAATCCCGTTCGGGTCGTCCCGTACGTCTCGGTGGGGACATTATATTCTTCTATAACGATATATATCCCAACCTGAGGCAACCTAACATCTCAGATGTAGTATATTACAACATTCCTGTCGGATCGGCACCTACTTCTCGGTGGGAACATTATATACGTCTATAACGTATTATAACCTAACCTAACCCATCTAGCCCGTCGCTGGAAATGTTTACAGAATCCCGTTCGTGTCGGCCCGTACTTCTCGGTGGAGATATTATGTACGTCTATATCGTTATATAACCCAACCTAAGGCAACATAACATATCGAATGTAGTATTTTCAAACATTACTGGCGGGTCGGCCCCTACTTCTCGGTGGGAACATTATATACGTCTATAACGTAATATAACCTAACCTAACCCATCTAGCCCCTCGCTGGTAATGTTTTATAAAATCCCGTTCGTGTCGTCCAGTACGCCTCGGTGGGGACATTATGTACGTCTATATCGTTCTATATCCCAACCTGAGGCAACCTAACATCTCGGATGTAGAATATTACAACATTCCTGGTGGATCGGTCTCTACTTCTAGGTGAGAACATTATATACGTCTGTCACGTAATATAACCTAACCTAACCCATCTAGCCCCTCGCTGGTAATGTTTTATAAAATCCCGTTCGTGTCGACCCGTAAGTCTCGGTGAGGACATTATATACTTCCATAACGTTATATATCCTAACCAAAGGCAGCCTAACACCTCTGATGTAGTATTTTCCAACATTCATGGCGGATCGGCCTCTACTTCTCGGTGGGAACATTATATATGTCTATAACGTAGTATAACCTAACCTAACCCATCTAGCAGCTCGCTGGTAATGTTTTATAAAATCCCGTTCGTTTCGTCCGGTAAGTCTCGGTGGGGACATTATCTACTTCTATAACGTTATATATCCCAACCTGAGGCAACCTAACATCTCGTATGTAGTATATTACAACATTCCTGGCGGATCGGCCCCTACTTCTCGGTGGGAACATTATATACGTCTATCACGTAATACAACCTAACCTAACCCATCTAGCCCCTCGCTGGTAATGTCTTATAAAATCCCGTTCGTGTTGTCCCGTAGGTCTCGGTGGGGATATTAAGTACGTGTATAACGTTATATATGTCAACCTATGGCAACCTAATATCTCGGATGTAGTATTTTCCAACATTGCTGGCGGATCGGCCCCTACTTCTCGGCGGGAACATTATATACGTCTATAAGGTAATATAACCTACCCTAACCCATCTAGCACCTCCGTGATAATGTTTTACAGAATCCCGTTCGTGTCGTCCCGTACGTCTCGGTTGGGACATAATATTCTTCTATAACGATATATATCCCAACCTAAGGCAGGCCATCATCTCGGATGTAGTATTTTACAACATTCCTGGTGGATCGGCCTCTGCTTCTCGGTGGGAACATTATATACGTCTATAACGTATTATAACCTAACCTAACCCATCTAGCTCCTCGCTGGTAATGTCTTATAAAATCCCGTTCGTGTCCACCCGTAAGTCTCGGTGGGGACATTATATTCTTCTATAACGTTATATATCCCAACCTGAGGCAACCTAACAGCTCGGATGTAGTATTTTCCAACATTCCTGGCGGGTCGGCCCCTACTTCTCGGTGAGAACATTATATACATCTATCACGTAATATAACCTAACCTAACCCATCTAGCCCCTCGCTGGTAATGTTTTATAAAATCCCGTTCGTGTCGTCCCGTAAGTCTCGGTGGGGACCTTATCTACTTCTATAACATTAAATATCCCAACCTGAGGCAACTTAACATCTCGGATGTAGTATATTACAACATTCCTTGCGGATCGGCCCCTACTTCTCGGTGGGAACATTATATATGTCTATAACGTAGTATAACCTAACCTAACCCATCTAGCACCTCGCTGGTAATGTTTACAGAATCCCGTTCATGTGGGCCCGTACTTCTCGGTGGGTACATTATGTACGTCTATATCGTTATATAACCCAACCTAAGGCAACCTAACACCTCTGATGTAGTATTCTCCGTCATTCCTGGCGGATTGGTCTCTACTTCTCGGTGGGAACATTATATACGTCTATCACGTAATATAACCTAACCTAACCCATCTAGCACCTCGCTGGTAATGTTTTATAAAATCCCGTTCGTGTCGTCCCGTACGTCTCGGTCTGGACATTATATTCTTCTATAACGATATATATCCCAACCTGAGCCAAACTAACATCCCGGATGTAGTTTTCACAAACATTCCTGGCGGGTCGGAACCTACTTCTCGGTGGGAACATTATATACGTCTATAACGTAATATAACCTAACCTAACCAATCTAGCCCCTCGCTGGTAATGTTTTATAAAATCCCGTTCGGGTCGTCCCGTACGTCTCGGTGGGGACATTATATTCTTCTATAACGATATATATCCCAACCTGAGGCAACCTAACATCTCAGATGTAGTATATTACAACATTCCTGTCGGATCGGCACCTACTTCTCGGTGGGAACATTATATACGTCTATAACGTATTATAACCTAACCTAACCCATCTAGCCCCTCGCTGGTAATATCTTATAAAATCCCGTTCGTGTCGTCCCGTAAGTCTCGGTCTGGAAATTATATTCTTCTATAACGATATATATCCCAACCTGAGCCAAACTAACATCCCGGATGTAGTTTTCACCAACATTCCTGGCGGGTCGGAACCTACTTCTCGGTGGGAACATTATATACGTCTATAACGTAATATAACCTAACCTAACCCATCTGGCCGCTCGCTGGTAATGTTTTATAAAATCCCGGTCGTGTCGTCCAGTACGTCTCGGTGGGGACATTGTGTACGTTTATATCGTTATATAACCCAACCTAAGGCAACCTAACATATCGAATGTAGTATTTTCCAACATTCCTGGTGGATCGGCCCCTACTTCTAGGTGAGAACATTAAATGCGTCAATCACGTAATATAACCTAACCTAACCCATTTTGCCCCTCGCTGGTAATGCTTTATAAAATCCCGTTCGTGTCGACCCGTAAGTCTCGGTGAGGACATTATATATTTCTATAACGTTATATATCCTAACCAAAGGCAGCCTAACACCTCTGATGTTGTATTTTCCAACATTCATGGCGGATCGGCCTCTACTTCTCGGTGGGAACATTATATATGTCTATAACGTAATATAACCTAACCTAACCCATCTAGCCCCTCGCTGGTAATGTTTTATAAAATCCCGTTCGTGTCGTCCCGTAAGTCTCGGTGGGGACCTTATCTACTTCTATAACATTAAATATCCCAACCTGAGGCAACTTAACATCTCGGATGTAGTATATTACAACATTCCTTGCGGATCGGCCCCTACTTCTCGGTGGGAACATTATATATGTCTATAACGTAGTATAACCTAACCTAACCCATCTAGCACCTCGCTGGTAATGTTTACAGAATCCCGTTCATGTGGGCCCGTACTTCTCGGTGGGTACATTATCTACTTCTATAACGTTATATATCCCAACCTGAGGCAACCTAACATCTCGGATGTAGTATATTACAACATTCCTGGCGGATCGGCCCCTACTTCTCGGTGGGAACATTATATACGTCTATAACGTAATATAACCTAACCTAACCCATCTAGCACTTCGCTGGTAATGTTTTATAAAATCCCGTTCGTGTCGTCCAGTACGTCTCGGTGGGGACATTGTGTACGTTTATATCGTTATATAACCCAACCTAAGGCAACCTAACATATCGAATGTAGTATTTTCCAACATTTCTGGTGGATCGGCCCCTACTTCTAGGTGAGAACATTATATACGTCTATCACGTAATATAACCTACCCTAACCCATTTTGCCCCTCGCTGGTAATGCTTTATAAAATCCCGTTCGTGTCGACCCGTAAGTCTCGGTGAGGAAATTATATACTTCTATAACGTTATATATCCTAACCAAAGGCAGCCTAACACCTCTGATGTAGTATTTTCCAACATTCATGGCGGATCGGCCTCTACTTCTCGGTGGGAACATTATGTATGTCTATAACGTAGTATAACCTAACCTAACCCATCTAGCACCTCGCTGGTAATGTTTTATAAAATCCCGTTCGTTTCGTCCGGTAAGTCTCGGCGGGGACATTATCTACTTCTATAACGTTATATATCCCAACCTGTGGCAACCTAACATCTCGGATGTAGTATTTTCCATCATTCCTGGCGGATTGGCCTCTACTTCTCGGTGGGAACATTATATACGTCTATCACGTAATATAACCTAACCTAACCCATCTAGCACCTCGCTGGTAATGTCTTATAAAATCCCGTACGTGTCGTCCAGTAAGTCTCGGTGGGGCATTATATACTTCTATAACGTTATGTATCCCAACTTGAGGCAACCTAACAGCTCGGATGTAGTATTTTACAACATTCCTGGCGGATCGGCCCCTACTTCTCGGTGGGAACATTATATACGTCTATAACGTAATATAACGTAACCTAACCCATCTGGCCCCTCGCTGGTAATGTTTTATAAAATCCCGTTCGCGGCGTCCCGTACGTCTCGGTTGGGATATTATATACGTCTACAACGTTATATTTCCCAACCTGAGGCAACCTAACATCTCGGATGTAGTATATTACAACATTCGTGGCGGATCGGCCCCTACTTCTCGGTGGGAACATTATATACGTCTATCACGTAATATAACCTAACCTAACCCATATAGCCCCTCGCTGGTAATGTTTTATAAAATCCCGTTCTTGTCGTCCCATAAGTCTCGGTGGGGACCTTATCTACTTCTATAACATTATATATCCCAACCTGAGGCAACTTAACATCTCGGACGTAGTATATTACAACATTCCTTGCGGATCGGCCCCTACTTCTCGGTGGGAACATTATATACGTCTATAACGTATTATAATCTAACCTAACCCATCTAGCCCATCGCTGCTAATGTTTACAGAATCCCGTTCGTGTGGGCTCGTACTTCTCGGTGGGGACATTATGTACGTCTATATCGTTATATAACCCAACCTAAGGCAACCTAACACCTCTGATGTAGTATTTTCCATCATTCCTGGCGGATTGGCCTCTACTTCTCGGTGGGAACATTATATACGTCTATCACGTAATATAACCTAACCTAACCCATCTAGCACCTCGCTGGTAATGTCTTATAAAATCCCGTACGTGTCGTCCCGTAAGTCTCGGTGGGGACATTATATACTTCTATAACGTTATATATCCCAACTTGAGGCAAGCTAACAGCTCGGATGTAGTATTTTCCAACATTACTGGCGGGTCGGCCCCTACTTCTCGGTGAGAACATTATATACGTCTATCACGTAATATAACCTAACCTAATCCAACTAGCCCCTCGCTGGTAATGTTTTATAAAATCCCGTTCGTGTCGTCCCGTACTTCTCGGTCTGGACATTATATTCTTCTATAACGATATATATCCTAACCTGAGGCAACCTAACATCTCGGATGTAGTATTCACCAACATTCCTGGCGGGTCGGAACCTACTTCTCGGTGGGAACATTATATACGTCTATATCGTAATATAACCTAACCTAAGCCATCTCGCCCCTCGCTGGTAATGCTTTATAAAAGCCCGTTCGTGTCGTCCCGTAATTCGCGGTGGGGACATTATCTACTACTATAAAGTTATATGTCCCAACCTGAGGCAACCTAACATCTCGGATGTAGTATATTACAACATTCCCGGCGGATCGGCCCCTACTTCTCGGTGGGAACATTATATACGTCTATAACGTAATATAACCTATCCTAACCCATCTAGCCCCTCGCTGGTAATGTCTTATAAAATCCCGTACGTGTCGTACCGTAAGTCTCGGTGGGGACATTATATACTTCTATAACGTTATATATCCCAACTTGAGGCAACGTACCAGCTCAGATGTAGTATTTTACAACATTCCTGGTGGATCGGCCCCTACTTCTAGGTGAGAACATTATATACGTCTATCACGTAATATAACCTAACCTAACCCATTTTGCCCCTCGCTGGTAATGCTTTATAAAATCCCGTTCGTGTCGACCCGTATGTCTCGGTGAGGACATTATATACTTCTATAACGTTATATATCCTAACCAAAGGCAGCCTAACACCTCTGATGTAGTATTTTCCAACATTCCTGGCGGATCGGCACCTACTTCTCGGCGGGAACATTATATACGTCTATAACGTATTATAACCTAACCTAACCCATCTAGCCCGTCGCTGGTAATGTTTACAGAATCCCGTTCGTGTCGGCCCGTAAGTCTCGGTGGGGACATTATATACTTCTATAACGTTATATATCCCAACCTGAGGGAACCTAACATCTCGGATGTAGTATTTTCCAACATTACTGGCGGGTCGGCCCCTACTTCTCGGTGAGAACATTATATACGTCTATCACGTAATATAACCTAACCTAACCCATTTAGACGCTCGCTGGTAATGTTTTATAAAATCCCGTTCGTGTCGACCCGTAAGTCGCGGTGGGGACATTATCTACTTCTATAACGTTATATATCCCAACCTGAGGCAAGCTGACATCTCGGATGTAGTATATTACAACATTCCTTGCGGATCGGCCTCTACTTCTCGGTGGGAACATTATATACGTCTATAACGTAATATAACCTAACCTAACCCATCTAGCACCTCGCTGGTAATGTTTTATAAAATCCCGTTCGTTTCGTCCGGTAAGTCTCGGTGGGGACATTATCTACTTCTATAACGTTATATATCCCAACCTGAGGCAACCTAATATCTCGGATGTAGTATATTACAACATTCCTGTCGGATCGGCACCTACTTCTCGATGGGAACATTATATACGTTTATAACGTATTATAACCTAACCTACCCCATCTAGCCCGTCGCTGGTAATGTTTACAGAATCCCGTTCGTGCCGGCCCGTACTTCTCGGTGGAGATATTATGTACGTCTATATCGTTATATAACCCAACCTAAGGCAACATAACATATCGAATGTAGTATTTTCAAACATTACTGGCGGGTCGACCCCTACTTCTCGGTGGGAACATTATATACATCTATTACGTAATATAACCTAACCTAATCCAACTAGCCCCTCGCTGGTAATGTTTTATAAAATCCCGTTCGTGTCGTCCCGTACTTCTCGGTCTGGACATTATATTCTTCTATAACGATATATATCCCAACCTGAGGCAACCTAACATCTCGGATGTAGTATTCACCAACATTCCTGGCGGGTCGGAACCTACTTCTCGGTGGGAACATTATATACGTCTATAACGTAATATAACCTAACCTAACCCATCTGGCCGCTCGCTGGTAATGTTTTATAAAATCCCGGTCGTGTCGTCCAGTACGTCTCGGTGGGGACATTGTGTACGTTTATATCGTTATATAACCCAACCTAAGGCAACCTAACATATCGAATGTAGTATTTTCCAACATTCCTGGTGGATCGGCCCCTACTTCTAGGTGAGAACATTATATGCGTCAATCACGTAATATAACCTAACCTAACCCATTTTGCCCCTCGCTGGTAATGCTTTATAAAATCCCGTTCGTGTCGACCCGTAAGTCTCGGTGAGGACATTATATATTTCTATAACGTTATATATCCTAACCAAAGGCAGCCTAACACCTCTGATGTTGTATTTTCCAACATTCATGGCGGATCGGCCTCTACTTCTCGGTGGGAACATTATATATGTCTATAACGTAATATAACCTAACCTAACCCATCTAGCCCCTCGCTGGTAATGTTTTATAAAATCCCGTTCGTGTCGTCCCGTAAGTCTCGGTGGGGACCTTATCTACTTCTATAACATTAAATATCCCAACCTGAGGCAACTTAACATCTCGGATGTAGTATATTACAACATTCCTTGCGGATCGGCCCCTACTTCTCGGTGGGAACATTATATATGTCTATAACGTAGTATAACCTAACCTAACCCATCTAGCACCTCGCTGGTAATGTTTACAGAATCCCGTTCATGTGGGCCCGTACTTCTCGGTGGGTACATTATCTACTTCTATAACGTTATATATCCCAACCTGAGGCAACCTAACATCTCGGATGTAGTATATTACAACATTCCTGGCGGATCGGCCCCTACTTCTCGGTGGGAACATTATATACGTCTATAACGTAATATAACCTAACCTAACCCATCTAGCACTTCGCTGGTAATGTTTTATAAAATCCCGTTCGTGTCGTCCAGTACGTCTCGGTGGGGACATTGTGTACGTTTATATCGTTATATAACCCAACCTAAGGCAACCTAACATATCGAATGTAGTATTTTCCAACATTTCTGGTGGATCGGCCCCTACTTCTAGGTGAGAACATTATATACGTCTATCACGTAATATAACCTACCCTAACCCATTTTGCCCCTCGCTGGTAATGCTTTATAAAATCCCGTTCGTGTCGACCCGTAAGTCTCGGTGAGGAAATTATATACTTCTATAACGTTATATATCCTAACCAAAGGCAGCCTAACACCTCTGATGTAGTATTTTCCAACATTCATGGCGGATCGGCCTCTACTTCTCGGTGGGAACATTATGTATGTCTATAACGTAGTATAACCTAACCTAACCCATCTAGCACCTCGCTGGTAATGTTTTATAAAATCCCGTTCGTTTCGTCCGGTAAGTCTCGGCGGGGACATTATCTACTTCTATAACGTTATATATCCCAACCTGTGGCAACCTAACATCTCGGATGTAGTATTTTCCATCATTCCTGGCGGATTGGCCTCTACTTCTCGGTGGGAACATTATATACGTCTATCACGTAATATAACCTAACCTAACCCATCTAGCACCTCGCTGGTAATGTCTTATAAAATCCCGTACGTGTCGTCCAGTAAGTCTCGGTGGGGCATTATATACTTCTATAACGTTATGTATCCCAACTTGAGGCAACCTAACAGCTCGGATGTAGTATTTTACAACATTCCTGGCGGATCGGCCCCTACTTCTCGGTGGGAACATTATATACGTCTATAACGTAATATAACGTAACCTAACCCATCTGGCCCCTCGCTGGTAATGTTTTATAAAATCCCGTTCGCGGCGTCCCGTACGTCTCGGTTGGGATATTATATACGTCTACAACGTTATATTTCCCAACCTGAGGCAACCTAACATCTCGGATGTAGTATATTACAACATTCGTGGCGGATCGGCCCCTACTTCTCGGTGGGAACATTATATACGTCTATCACGTAATATAACCTAACCTAACCCATATAGCCCCTCGCTGGTAATGTTTTATAAAATCCCGTTCTTGTCGTCCCATAAGTCTCGGTGGGGACCTTATCTACTTCTATAACATTATATATCCCAACCTGAGGCAACTTAACATCTCGGACGTAGTATATTACAACATTCCTTGCGGATCGGCCCCTACTTCTCGGTGGGAACATTATATACGTCTATAACGTATTATAATCTAACCTAACCCATCTAGCCCATCGCTGCTAATGTTTACAGAATCCCGTTCGTGTGGGCTCGTACTTCTCGGTGGGGACATTATGTACGTCTATATCGTTATATAACCCAACCTAAGGCAACCTAACACCTCTGATGTAGTATTTTCCATCATTCCTGGCGGATTGGCCTCTACTTCTCGGTGGGAACATTATATACGTCTATCACGTAATATAACCTAACCTAACCCATCTAGCACCTCGCTGGTAATGTCTTATAAAATCCCGTACGTGTCGTCCCGTAAGTCTCGGTGGGGACATTATATACTTCTATAACGTTATATATCCCAACTTGAGGCAAGCTAACAGCTCGGATGTAGTATTTTCCAACATTACTGGCGGGTCGGCCCCTACTTCTCGGTGAGAACATTATATACGTCTATCACGTAATATAACCTAACCTAATCCAACTAGCCCCTCGCTGGTAATGTTTTATAAAATCCCGTTCGTGTCGTCCCGTACTTCTCGGTCTGGACATTATATTCTTCTATAACGATATATATCCTAACCTGAGGCAACCTAACATCTCGGATGTAGTATTCACCAACATTCCTGGCGGGTCGGAACCTACTTCTCGGTGGGAACATTATATACGTCTATATCGTAATATAACCTAACCTAAGCCATCTCGCCCTCGCTGGTAATGCTTTATAAAAGCCCGTTCGTGTCGTCCCGTAATTCGCGGTGGGGACATTATCTACTACTATAAAGTTATATGTCCCAACCTGAGGCAACCTAACATCTCGGATGTAGTATATTACAACATTCCCGGCGGATCGGCCCCTACTTCTCGGTGGGAACATTATATACGTCTATAACGTAATATAACCTATCCTAACCCATCTAGCCCCTCGCTGGTAATGTCTTATAAAATCCCGTACGTGTCGTACCGTAAGTCTCGGTGGGGACATTATATACTTCTATAACGTTATATATCCCAACTTGAGGCAACGTACCAGCTCAGATGTAGTATTTTACAACATTCCTGGTGGATCGGCCCCTACTTCTAGGTGAGAACATTATATACGTCTATCACGTAATATAACCTAACCTAACCCATTTTGCCCCTCGCTGGTAATGCTTTATAAAATCCCGTTCGTGTCGACCCGTATGTCTCGGTGAGGACATTATATACTTCTATAACGTTATATATCCTAACCAAAGGCAGCCTAACACCTCTGATGTAGTATTTTCCAACATTCCTGGCGGATCGGCACCTACTTCTCGGCGGGAACATTATATACGTCTATAACGTATTATAACCTAACCTAACCCATCTAGCCCGTCGCTGGTAATGTTTACAGAATCCCGTTCGTGTCGGCCCGTAAGTCTCGGTGGGGACATTATATACTTCTATAACGTTATATATCCCAACCTGAGGGAACCTAACATCTCGGATGTAGTATTTTCCAACATTACTGGCGGGTCGGCCCCTACTTCTCGGTGAGAACATTATATACGTCTATCACGTAATATAACCTAACCTAACCCATTTAGACGCTCGCTGGTAATGTTTTATAAAATCCCGTTCGTGTCGACCCGTAAGTCGCGGTGGGGACATTATCTACTTCTATAACGTTATATATCCCAACCTGAGGCAAGCTGACATCTCGGATGTAGTATATTACAACATTCCTTGCGGATCGGCCTCTACTTCTCGGTGGGAACATTATATACGTCTATAACGTAATATAACCTAACCTAACCCATCTAGCACCTCGCTGGTAATGTTTTATAAAATCCCGTTCGTTTCGTCCGGTAAGTCTCGGTGGGGACATTATCTACTTCTATAACGTTATATATCCCAACCTGAGGCAACCTAATATCTCGGATGTAGTATATTACAACATTCCTGTCGGATCGGCACCTACTTCTCGATGGGAACATTATATACGTTTATAACGTATTATAACCTAACCTACCCCATCTAGCCCGTCGCTGGTAATGTTTACAGAATCCCGTTCGTGCCGGCCCGTACTTCTCGGTGGAGATATTATGTACGTCTATATCGTTATATAACCCAACCTAAGGCAACATAACATATCGAATGTAGTATTTTCAAACATTACTGGCGGGTCGACCCCTACTTCTCGGTGGGAACATTATATACATCTATTACGTAATATAACCTAACCTAATCCAACTAGCCCCTCGCTGGTAATGTTTTATAAAATCCCGTTCGTGTCGTCCCGTACTTCTCGGTCTGGACATTATATTCTTCTATAACGATATATATCCCAACCTGAGGCAACCTAACATCTCGGATGTAGTATTCACCAACATTCCTGGCGGGTCGGAACCTACTTCTCGGTGGGAACATTATATACGTCTATATCGTAATATAACCTAACCTAACCCATATCGCCCCTCGCTGGTAATGCTTTATAAAAGCCCGTTCCTGTCGTCCCGTAAGTCGCGGTGGGGACATTATCTACTTCTATAAAGTTGTATATCCCAATCTGAGGCAACCTAACGTCTCGGATGTAATATATTACAACATTCCCGGCGGATCGGCCCCTACTTCTCGGTGGGAACATTATATACGTCTATAACGTAGTATAACCTAACCTAACCCATCTAGCACCTCGCTGGTAATGTCTTATAAAATCCCGTACGTGTCGTCCCGTAAGTCTCGGTGGGGACATTATATACTTCTATAACCTTATACATCCCAACCTGAGGCAACCTAACAGCTCGGATGTAGTATTTTGCAACATTCCTGGCGGATCGGCCCCTACTTCTCGGTGGGAACATTATATACGTCTATAACGTAATATAACCTGACCTAATCCAACTAGCACCTCGCTGGTAATGTTTTATAAAATCCCGTTCGTTTCGTCCCGTAAGTCTCGGTGGGAACATTATCTACTTCTATAACGTTATATATCCCAACCTGAGGCAACCTAACATCTCGGATGTAGTATACTACAACATTCCCGGCGGATCGGCCCCTTCTTCTCGGTGGGAACATTATATACGTCTATAACGTATTATAACCTAACCTAACCCGTCTATCCCCTCGCTGGTAATGTTTACAGAATCCCGTTCGTGTCGGCCCGCACTTCTCGGTGGAGATATTATGTACGTCTATATCGTTATTTAACCCGACCTAAGGCAAACTAACATATCGAATGTAGTATTTTCCAACATTACTGGCGGGTCGGCACCTACTTCTCGGTGAGAACATTATATACGTCTATCACGTAATATAACCTAACCTAACCCATCTAGCCCCTCGCTGGTAATGTCTTATAAAATCCCGTTCGTGTCGTACCGTAAGTCTCGGTGGGGAGATTATATACTTCTATAACGTTATATATCCTATCCTAAGGCAGCCTAACACCTCTGGTGTAGTATTATCCCACATTGCTGGCGGATCGGCCTCTACTTCTCGGTGGGAACATTATATACGTCTATAACGTAATATAACCTAACCTAATCCATCTAGCCCATCGCTGCTAATGTTTACAGAATCCCGTTCGTGTGGGCCCGTACTTCTCGGTGGGGACATTATGTACGTCTATATCGTTATATAACCCAACCTAAGGCAACCTAACACCTCTGATGTAGTATTTTCCATCATTCCTGGCGGATTGGCCTCTACTTCTCGGTGGGAACATTATATACGTCTATCACGTAATATAACCTAACCTAACCCATCTAGCACCTCGCTGGTAATGTCTTATAAAATCCCGTAAGTGTCGTCCCGTAAGTCTCGGTGGGGACATTATATACTTCTATATCGTTATATATCCCAACTTGAGGCAACCTAACAGCTCGGATGTAGTATTTTACAACATTCCTGGCGGATCGGCCCCTACTTCTCGGTGGGAACATTATATACGTCTATAACGTATTATAACCTAACCTAACCCATCTAGCCCCTCGCTGGTAATGTTTACAGAATCCCGTTCGTGTCGGCCCGTAAGTCTCGGTGGGGACATTATATACTTCTACAACGTTATATATCCCAACCTGAAGGAACCTAACACCTATGATGTAGTATTTTCCAACATTCATGGCGAATCGGGCCCTACTTCTAGGTGAGAACATTATATACGTCTATCACGTAGTATAACCTAACCTAACCCATTTTGCCCCTCGCTGGTAATGCTTTATAAAATCCCGTTCGTTTCGTCCGGTAAGTCTCGGTGGTGACATTATCTACTTCTATAACGTTATATATCCCAACCTGAGGCAACCTAACATCTCGGATGTAGTATATTACAACATTCCTGGCGGATCGGCCCCTACTTCTCGGTGGGAACATTATATACGTCTATAACGTAATATAACCTAACCTAACCCATCTAGCCCTTCGCTGGTAATGTTTTATAAAATCCCGTTCGTGTCGGCCCGTACTTCTCGGTGGAGATATTATGTACGTCTATATCGTTATTTAACCCGACCTAAGGCAACCTAACATATCGAATGTAGTATTTTCCAACATTACTGGCGGGTCGGCACCTACTTCTCGGTGAGAACATTATATACGTCTATCACGTAATATAACCTAACCTAACCCATTTTGCCCCTCGCTGGTAATGCTTTATAAAATCCCGTTCGTGTCGACCCGTAAGTCTCGGTGAGGACATTATATACTTCCATAACGTTATATATCCTAACCAAAGGCAACCTAACACCTCTGATGTAGTATTTTCCAACATTCATGGCGGATTGGCCTCTACTTCTCGGTGGGAACATTATATATGTCTATAACGTAGTATAATCTAACCTAACCCATCTAGCACCTCGCTGGTAATGTTTTATAAAATCCCGTTCGTTTCGTACGGTAAGTCTCGGTGGGGACATTATCTAGTTCTATAACGTTATATATCCCAACCTGAGGCAACCTAACATCTCGGTTGTAGTATATTACAACATTCCTGGCGGATCGGCCTCTACTTCTCGGTGGGAACATTATATACATCTATAACGTAATATAATCTAACCTAACCAATCTAGCCCTTCGCTGGTAATGTTTTATAAAATCCCGTTCGTGTCGTCCAGTACGTCTCGGTGGGGACATTGTGTACGTTTATATCGTTATATAACCCAACCTAAGGCAACCTAACATATCGAATGTAGTATTTTCCAACATTCCTGGTGGATCGGCCCCTACTTCTAGGTGAGAACATTATATACGTCTATCACGTAATATAACCTAACCTAACCCATTTTGCCCCTCGCTGGTAATGCTTTATAAAATCCAGTTCGTGTCGACCCGTAAGTCTCGGTGAGGACATTATATACTTCTATAACGTTATATATCCTAACCAAAGGCAGCCTAACACCTCTGATGTAGTATTTTCCAACATTCATGGCGGATCGGCCTCTACTTCTTGGTGGGAACATTATATATGTCTATAACGTAGTATAACCTAACCTAACCCATCTAGCACCTCGCTGGTAATGTTTTATAAAATCCCGTTCGTTTCGTCCGGTAAGTCTCGGTGGGGACATTATCTACTTCTATAACGTTATATATCCCAACCTGAGGCAACCTAACATCTCGGATGTAGTATATTACAACATTCCTGGCGGATCGGCCCCTACTTCTCGGTGGGAACATTATATACATCTATAACGTAATATAACCTAACCTAACCAATCTAGTCCTTCGCTGGTAATGTTTTATAAAATCCCGTTCGTGTCGTCCAGTACGTCTCGGTGGGGACATTGTGTACGTTTATATCGTTATATAACCCAACCTAAGGCAACCTAACATATCGAATGTAGTATTTTCCAACATTCCTGGTGGATCGGCCCCTACTTCTAGGTGAGAACATTATATACGTCTATCACGTAATATAACCTAACCTAACCCATTTTGCCCCTCGCTGGTAATGCTTTATAAAATCCAGTTCGTGTCGACCCGTAAGTCTCGGTGGGGACATTATCTACTTCTATAACGTTATATATCCCAACCTGAGGCAACCTAACATCTCGGATGTAGTATTTTCCATCATTCCTGGCGGATTGGCCTCTACTTCTTGGTGGGAACATTATCTACGTCTATCACGTAATATAACCTAACCTAACCCATCTAGCACCTCGCTGGTAATGTCTTATAAAATCCCGTACGTGTCGTCCCGTAAGTCTCGGTGGGGCATTATATACTTCTATAACGTTATATATCCCAACTTGAGGCAACCTAACAGCTCGGATGTAGTATATTAGAACATTCCTGGCGGATCGGCCCCTACTTCTCGGTGGGAACATTATATACGTCTATAACGTAATATAACCTAACCTAACCCATCTCGCCCCTCGCTGGTAATGCTTTATAAAAGCCCGTTCGTGTCGTCCCGTAAGTCGCGGTGGGGACATTATCTACTTCTATAAAGTTATATATCCCAACCTGAGGCAACCTAACATCTCGGATGTAGTATATTACAACATTCCCGGCGGATCGGCCCCTACTTCTCGGTGGGAACATTATATACGTCTATAACGTAATATAACCTAACCTAACCCATCTAGCCCCTCGCTGGTAATGTCTTATAAAATACCGTTCGTGTCGTCCCGTATGTCTCGGTGGGGACATTATATACTTCTATAACGTTATACATCCCAACCTGAGGCAACCTAACAGCTCGGATGTAGTATTTTGCAACATTCCTGGCGGATCGGCCCCTACTTCTCGGTGGGAACATTATATACGTCTATAACGTAATATAACCTGACCTAATCCAACTAGCCCCTCGCTGGTAATGTTTTATAAAATCCCGTTCGGGTCGTCCCGTACGTCTCGGTGGGGACATTATATTCTTCTATAACGATATATATCCCAACCTGAGGCAACCTAACATCTCAGATGTAGTATATTACAACATTCCTGTCGGATCGGCACCTACTTCTCGGCGGGAACATTATATACGTCTATAACGTATTATAACCTAACCTAACCCATCTAGCCCGTCGCTGGTAATGTTTACAGAATCCCGTTCGTGTCGGCCCGTAAGTCTCGGTGGGGACATTATATACTTCTATAACGTTATATATCCCAACCTGAGGGAACCTAACATCTCGGATGTAGTATTTTCCAACATTACTGGCGGGTCGGCCCCTACTTCTCGGTGAGAACATTATATACGTCTATCACGTAATATAACCTAACCTAACCCATTTAGACGCTCGCTGGTAATGTTTTATAAAATCCCGTTCGTGTCGACCCGTAAGTCGCGGTGGGGACATTATCTACTTCTATAACGTTATATATCCCAACCTGAGGCAAGCTGACATCTCGGATGTAGTATATTACAACATTCCTTGCGGATCGGCCTCTACTTCTCGGTGGGAACATTATATACGTCTATAACGTAATATAACCTAACCTAACCCATCTAGCACCTCGCTGGTAATGTTTTATAAAATCCCGTTCGTTTCGTCCGGTAAGTCTCGGTGGGGACATTATCTACTTCTATAACGTTATATATCCCAACCTGAGGCAACCTAATATCTCGGATGTAGTATATTACAACATTCCTGTCGGATCGGCACCTACTTCTCGGTGGGAACATTATATACGTTTATAACGTATTATAACCTAACCTACCCCATCTAGCCCGTCGCTGGTAATGTTTACAGAATCCCGTTCGTGCCGGCCCGTACTTCTCGGTGGAGATATTATGTACGTCTATATCGTTATATAACCCAACCTAAGGCAACATAACATATCGAATGTAGTATTTTCAAACATTACTGGCGAGTCGACCCCTACTTCTCGGTGGGAACATTATATACATCTATTACGTAATATAACCTAACCTAATCCAACTAGCCCCTCGCTGGTAATGTTTTATAAAATCCCGTTCGTGTCGTCCCGTACTTCTCGGTCTGGACATTATATTCTTCTATAACGATATATATCCCAACCTGAGGCAACCTAACATCTCGGATGTAGTATTCACCAACATTCCTGGCGGGTCGGAACCTACTTCTCGGTGGGAACATTATATACGTCTATATCGTAATATAACCTAACCTAACCCATCTCGCCCCTCGCTGGTAATGCTTTATAAAAGCCCGTTCGTGTCGTCCCGTAAGTCGCGGTGGGGACATTATCTACTTCTATAAAGTTATATATCCCAACCTGAGGCAACCTAACGTCTCGGATGTAATATATTACAACATTCCCGGCGGATCGGCCCCTACTTCTCGGTGGGAACATTATATACGTCTATAACGTAATATAACCTAACCTAACCCATCTAGCCCCTCGCTGGTAATGTCTTATAAAATACCGTTCGTGTCGTCCCGTATGTCTCGGTGGGGACATTATATACTTCCATAACGTTATACATCCCAACCTGAGGCAACCTAACAGCTCGGATGTAGTATTTTGCAACATTCCTGGCGGATCGGCCCCTACTTCTCGGTGGGAACATTATAAACGTCTATAACGTAATATAACCTGACCTAATCCAACTAGCACCTCGCTGGTAATGTTGTATAAAATCCCGTTCGTTTCGTACGGTAAGTCTCGGTGGGGACATTATCTACTTCTACAACGTTATATATCCCAACCTGAGGCAACCTAACATCTCGGATGTAGTATATTACAACATACCTGGCGGATCGGCCACTACTTCTCGGTGGGAACATTATATACGTCTATAACGTATTATAACCTAACCTAACCCGTCTATCCCCTCGCTGGTAATGTTTACAGAATCCCGTTCGTGTCGGCCCGCACTTCTCGGTGGAGATATTATGTACGTCTATATCGTTATTTAACCCGACCTAAGGCAAACTAACATATCGAATGTAGTATTTTCCAACATTACTGGCGGGTCGGCACCTACTTCTCGGTGAGAACATTATATACGTCTATCACGTAATATAACCTAACCTAACCCATCTAGCCCCTCGCTGGTAATGTCTTATAAAATCCCGTTCGTGTCGTACCGTAAGTCTCGGTGGGGAGATTATATACTTCTATAACGTTATATATCCTATCCTAAGGCAGCCTAACACCTCTGGTGTAGTATTATCCCACATTGCTGGCGGATCGGCCTCTACTTCTCGGTGGGAACATTATATACGTCTATAACGTAATATAACCTAACCTAATCCATCTAGCCCATCGCTGCTAATGTTTACAGAATCCCGTTCGTGTGGGCCCGTACTTCTCTGTGGGGACATTATGTACGTCTATATCGTTATATAACCCAACCTAAGGCAACCTAACACCTCTGATGTAGTATTTTCCATCATTCCTGGCGGATTGGCCTCTACTTCTCGGTGGGAACATTATATACGTCTATCACGTAATATAACCTAACCTAACCCATCTAGCACATCGCTGGTAATGTCTTATAAAATCCCGTACGTGTCGTCCCGTAAGTCTCGGTGGGGACATTATATACTTCTATATCGTTATATATCCCAACTTGAGGCAACCTAACAGCTCGGATGTAGTATTTTACAACATTCCTGGCGGATCGGCCCCTACTTCTCGGTGGGAACATTATATACGTCTATAACGTATTATAACCTAACCTAACCCATCTAGCCCCTCGCTGGTAATGTTTACAGAATCCCGTTCGTGTCGGCCCGTAAGTCTCGGTGGGGACATTATATACTTCTATAACGTTATATATCCCAACCTGAGGGAACCTAACACCTATGATGTAGTATTTTCCAACATTCATGGCGAATCGGCCCCTACTTCTAGGTGAGAACATTATATACGTCTATCACGTAGTATAACCTAACCTAACCCATTTTGCCCCTCGCTGGTAATGCTTTATAAAATCCAGTTCGTGTCGTCCCGTAAGTCTCGGTGAGGACATTATATACTTCTATAACGTTATATATCCTAACCTAAGGCAGCCTAACACCCCTGATGTAGTATTTTCCAACATTCATGGCGGAGCGGCCTCTACTTCTCGGTGGGAACATTATATACGTCTATAACGTAAAATAACCTGACCTAACCCATCTAGACCCTCGCTGGTAATGTTTTACAGAATCACGGTCGTGTCGGCCCGTACTTCTCCGTGGCGATATTATGTACGTCTATAACGTTATATATGTCAACCTGAGGCAAGCTGACATCTCGGATGTAGTATATTACAACATTCCTTGCGGATCGGCCTCTACTTCTCGGTGGGAACATTATATACGTCTATAACGTATTATAACCTAACCTAACCCGTCTAGCCCCTCGCTGGTAATGTTTACAGAATCCCGTTCGTGTCGGCCCGTACTTCTCGGTGGAGATATCATGTACGTCTATATCGTTATTTAACCCGACCTAAGGCAACCTAACATATCGAATGTAGTATTTTCCAACATTACTGGCGGGTCGGCACCTACTTCTCGGTGAGAACATTATAAACGTCTATCACGTAATATAACCTAACCTAACCCATCTAGCCCCTCGCTGGTAATGTCTTAGAAAATGCCGTTCGTGTCGTACCGTAAGTCTCGTTGGGGACATTATATACTTCTATAACGTTATATATCCTCTCCTAAGGCAGCCTAACACCTCTGGTGTAGTATTTTCCAACATTGCTGGCGGATCGGCCTCTACTTCTCGGTGGGAACATTATTTACGTCTATAACGTAATATAACCTAACCTATCCCATCTAGCCCCTCGCTGGTAATGTTTTATAAAATCCCGTACGTGTCGTCCCGTAAGTCTCGGTGGGGACATTATATACTTCTATAACGTTATATATCCCAACTTGAGGCAACGTACCAGCTCAGATGTAGTATTTTACAACATTCCTGGCGGATCGGCACCTACTTCTCGCTGGGAACATTATATACGTCTATAACGTAATATAACCTAACCTAACCCATCTAGCCCCTCGCTGGTAATGTTTTATAAAATCCCGTTCGTGTCGTCCAGTACGCCTCGGTGGGGACATTATGTACGTTTATATCGTTATATAACCCAACCTAAGGCAACCTAACATATCGAATGTAGTATTTTGAAACATTCCTGGTGGATCGGCCCCTACTTCTAGGTGAGAACATTATATACGTCTATCACGTAATGTAACCTAACCTAACCCATTTTGCCCCTCGCTGGTAATGCTTTATAAAATCCCGTTCGTGTCGTCCCGTAAGACTCGGTGAGGACATTATATACTTCTATAACGTTATATATCCTAACCTAAGGCAGCCTAACACCTCTGATGTAGTATTTTACAATATTTCTGGCGGATCGGCCACTACTTCTCCGTGGGAACATTATATACGTCTATAACGTAAAATAACCTGACCTAACCCATCTAGACCCTCGCTGGTAATGTTTTACAGAATCCCGGTCGTGTCGGCCCGTACTTCTCCGTGGGGATATTATGTACGTCTATAACGTTATATATGTCAACCTGAGGCAAGCTGACATCTCGGATGTAGTATATTACAACATTCCTTGCGGATCGGCCTCTACTTCTCGGTGGGAACATTATATACGTTTATAACGTATTATAACCTAACCTAACCCATCTAGCCCGTCGCTGGTAATGTTTACAGAATCCCGTTCGTGTCGGCCCGTACCTCTTGGTGGAGATATTATGTACGTCTATATCGTTATATAACCCAACCTAAGGCAACATAACATATCGAATGTAGTATTTTCAAACATTACTGGCGGGTCGACCCCTACTTCTCGGTGGGAACATTATATACGTCTATTACGTAATATAACCTAACCTAATCCAACTAGCCCCTCGCTGGTAATGTTTTATAAAATCCCGTTCGTGTCGTCCCGTACTTCTCGGTCTGGACATTATATTCTTCTATAACGATATATATCCCAACCTGAGGCAACCTAACATCTCGGATGTAGTATTCACCAACATTCCTGGCGGGTCGGTACCTACTTCTCGGTGGGAACATTATATACGTCTATATCGTAATATAACCTAACCTAACCCATCTCGCCCCTCGCTGGTAATGCTTTATAAAAGCCCGTTCGTGTCGTCCCGTAAGTCGCGGTGGGGACATTATCTACTTCTATAAAGTTATATATCCCAACCTGAGGCAACCTAACATCTCGGATGTAGTATATTACAACATTCCCGGCGGATCGGCCCCTACTTCTCGGTGGGAACATTATATACGTCTATAACGTAATATAACCTAACCTAACCCATCTAGCCCCTCGCTGGTAATGTCTTATAAAATACCGTTCGTGTCGTCCCGTATGTCTCGGTGGGGACATTATATACTTCTATAACGTTATACATCCCAACCTGAGGCAACCTAACAGCTCGGATGTAGTATTTTGCAACATTCCTGGCGGATCGGCCCCTACTTCTCGGTGGGAACATTATATACGTCTATAACGTAATATAACCTGACCTAATCCAACTAGCCCCTCGCTGGTAATGTTTTATAAAATCCCGTTCGGGTCGTCCCGTACGTCTCGGTGGGGACATTATATTCTTCTATAACGATATATATCCCAACCTGAGGCAACCTAACATCTCAGATGTAGTATATTACAACATTCCTGTCGGATCGGCACCTACTTCTCGGTGGGAACATTATATACGTCTATAACGTATTATAACCTAACCTAACCCATCTAGCCCGTCGCTGGAAATGTTTACAGAATCCCGTTCGTGTCGGCCCGTACTTCTCGGTGGAGATATTATGTACGTCTATATCGTTATATAACCCAACCTAAGGCAACATAACATATCGAATGTAGTATTTTCAAACATTACTGGCGGGTCGGCCCCTACTTCTCGGTGGGAACATTATATACGTCTATTACGTAATATAACCTAACCTAATCCAACTAGCCCCTCGCTGGTAATGTTTTATAAAATCCCGCTCGTGTCGTCCCGTACTTCTCAGTCTGGACATTATATTCTTCTATAACGATATATATCCCAACCTAAGGCAGCCTAACACCTATGATGTAGTATTTTCCAACATTCATGGCGGATCGGCCCCTACTTCTAGGTGAGACCATTATATACGTCTATCACGTAGTATAACCTAACCTAACCCATTTTGCACCTCGCTGGTAATGCTTTATAAAATCCCGTTCGTGTCGTCCCGTAAGTCTCGGTGAGGACACTATATACTTCTATAACGTTATATATCCTAACCTAAGGCAGCCTAACACCCCTGATGTAGTATTTTCCAACATTCATGGCGGATCGGCCTCTACTTCTCGGTGGGAACATTATATATGTCTATAACGTAGTATAACCTAACCTAACCCATCTAGCACCTCGCTGGTAATGTTTTATAAAATCCCGTTCGTTTCGTCCCGTAAGTCTCGGTGGGAACATTATCTACTTCTATAACGTTATATATCCCAACCTGAGGCAACCTAACATCTCGGATGTAGTATACTACAACATTCCCGGCGGATCGGCCCCTTCTTCTCGGTGGGAACATTATATACGCCTATAACGTATTATAACCTAACCTAACCCATCTAGCGCCTCGCTGGTAATGTTTACAGAATCCCGTTCGTGTCGGTCCGTACTTCTCGGTGGAGACATTATGTACGTCTATATCGTTATACAACCCAACCTAAGGCAACCTAACATATCGAATGTAGTATTTTCTAACATTACTGGCGGGTCGGCCCCTACTTCTCGGTGAGAACATTATATACGTCTATCACGTAATATGACCTAACCTTACCCATCTAGCCCCTCGCTGGTAATGTCTTATTAAATCCCGTTCGTGTCGTCCTATAAGTCTCGGTGGGGACCTTATCTACTTCTATAACATTATATATCCCAACCTGAGGCAACTTAACATCTGGGGTGTAGTATATTACAACATTCCTTGCGGAGCGGCCCCTACTTCTCGGTGGGAACATTATATACGTCTATAAGGTAATATAACCTACCCTAACCCATCTAGCACCTCGGTGATAATGTTTTACAGAATCCTGTTCGTGGCGTCCCGTACGTCTCGGTGGGGATATTATATACGTCTATAACGTTATATATCCCAATCTAAGGCAACCAAACATCTCGAATGTAGTATTTACCGACATTCCTGTCGGTTCGGACTCTACTTCTCGGTGGGATCATTATATACGCCTATAAGGTAATATAACCTAACTTAACCCGTCTAGCACCTCCGTGATAATGTTTTACAGAATCCCGTTCGTGTCGATCGGTAAGTCTCGGTGAGGACATTATATACTTCCATAATGTTATATATCCTAACCTAAGGCAGCCTAACACCTCTGATGTAGTATTTTCCAACATTCCTTGCGGATCGGCCTCTACTTCTCGGTGGGAACATTATATACGTCTATAACGTAATATAACCTAACCTATCCCATCTAGCCCCTCGCTGGTAATGTTTTATAAAATCCCGTACGTGTCGTCCCGTAAGTCTCGGTGGGGACATTATATACTTCTATAACGTTATATATCCCAACTTGAGGCAACGTACCAGCTCAGATGTAGTATTTTACAACATTCCTGGCGGATCGGCACCTATTTCTCGCTGGGAACATTATATACGTCTATAACGTAATATAACCTAACCTAACCCATCTAACCCCTCGCTGGTAATGTTTTATAAAATCCCGTTCGTGTCGTCCAGTACGTCTCGGTGGGGACATTATGTACGTTTATATCGTTATATAACCCAACCTAAGGCAACATAACATATCGAATGTAGTATTTTCAAACATTACTGGCGGGTCGGCCCCTACTTCTCGGTGGGAACATTATATACGTCTATTACGTAATATAACCTAACCTAATCCAACTAGCCCCTCGCTGGTAATGTTTTATAAAATCCCGTTCGTGTTGTCCCGTACTTCTCGGTCTGGACATTATAATCTTCTATAACGATATATATCCCAACCTAAGGCAGCCTAACACCTATGATGTAGTATTTTCCAACATTCATGGCGGATCGGCCCCTACTTCTAGGTGAGAACATTATATACGTCTATCACGTAGTATAACCTAACCTAACCCATTTTGCCCCTCGCTGGTAATGCTTTATAAAATCCAGTTCGTGTCGTCCCGTAAGTCTCGGTGAGGACATTATGTACTTCTATAACGTTATATATCCTAACCTAAGGCAGCCTAACACCCCTGATGTAGTATTTTCCAACATTCATGGCGGATCGGCCTCTACTTCTCGGTGGGAACATTATATATGCCTATAACGTAGTATAACCTAACCTAACCCATCTAGCACCTCGCTGGTAATGTTTTATAAAATCCCGTTCGTTTCGTCCCGTAAGTCTCGGTGGGAACATTATCTACTTCTATAACGTTATATATCCCAACCTGAGGCAACCTAACATCTCGAATGTAGTATTTACCGACATTCCTGGCGTGTCGGACCCTACTTCTCGGTGGGAACATTATATACGCCTATAACATAATATAACCTAACCTAACCCATCTAGCACCTCGGTGATAATGTTTTACAGAATCCTGTTCGTGGCGTCCCGTACGTCTCGGTTGGGATATTATATACGTCTATAACGTTATATATCCCAATCTAAGGCAACCTAACATCTCGAATGTAGTATTTACCGACATTCCTGTCGGTTCGGACTCTACTTCTCGGTGGGATCATTATATACGCCTATAAGGTAATATAACCTAACCTAACCCGTCTAGCACCTCCGTGATAATGTTTTACAGAATCCCGTTCGTGTCGACCCGTAAGTCTCGGTGAGGACATTATATACTTCCATAATGTTATATATCCTAACCTAAGGCAGCCTAACACCTCTGATGTAGTATTTTCCAACATTCCTTGCGGATCGGCCTCTACTTCTCGGTGGGAACATTATATACGTCTATAACGTAATATAACCTAAGCTAACCCATCTAGCACTTCGCTGGTAATGTTTTATAAAATCCCGTTCGTTTCGTCCGGTAAGTCTCGGTGGGGACATTATCTACTTCTATAACGTTATATATCCCAACCTGAGGCAACCTAACATCTCGGATGTAGTATATTACAACATTCCTGGCGGATCGTCCCCTACTTCTCGGTGGGAACATTATATACGTCTATAACGTATTATAACCTAACCTAACCCGCCTAGCCCCTCGCTGGTAATGTTTACAGAATCCCGTTCTTGTCGGCCCGTACTTCTCGGTGGAGACATCATGTACGTCTATATCGTTATTTAACCCGACCTAAGGCAACCTAACATATCGAATGTAGTATTTTCCAACATTACTGGCGGGTCGGCACCTACTTATCGGTGAGAACATTATAAACGTCTATCACGTAATATAACTTAACCTAACCCATCTAGCCTCTCGCTGGTAATGTCTAATAAAATCCCGTTCGTGTCGTCCCGTAAGTCTCGGTGGTGACATTATATACTTCTATAACGTTATATATCCCAACTTGAGGCAACCTAACAGCTCGGATGTAGTATTTTACAACATTCCTGGCGGGTCGGCCCCTACTTCTCGGTGAGAACATTATATACGTCTCTCACGTAATATAACCTAACCTAACCCATCTAGACCCTCGCTGGTAATGTTTTACAGAATCCCGTGCGTGTCGTCCCGTACTTCTCGGTGGGGACATTATATACTTCTATAACGTTATATATCCCAACCTGAGGCAGCCTAACCTCTCAGATGTAGTATATTACAACATTCCCGGCGGGTCGGCTCCTACTCTTGCGGCGGGAACATTATATACTTCAATAACGTTATATAACCTAACCTAACACATCTAAACCCTCGCTGGTAATGTTTTACAGAATCCCGTTCGTGTCGTCCCGTACGTCTCGATGGGTACATTATATACGTGTATAACGTTATATATCCCAACCTGAGGCCACCTAACAGCTCGGATGTAGTATTTTCAACATTGCTGGCGGATCGGCCCCTACTTCTCGGTGGGAACATTATATACGTATATAACCTAATATAACCTAACCTAACCCATCTAGCCCCTCGCTGGTAATGTTTTATAAAATCCCGTTCGTGTCGTCCAGTACTTCTCCGTGGGGACATTATATACGTCTATATCGTTATATATCCCAACCAAAGGCAATCTAACATCTCGGATGTAGTATTTACCACCATTCCTGTCGGGTGGGACCCTACGTCTCGGTGGAGACATTATATGCGTCTATCACGTAATATAACCTTACCTAACCCATCTAGACACTCACTGGTAATGTTTACAGAATTCCGTTCGTGTCGGCCCGTACTTCTCAGTGGGGACATTATACACGTCTATAACCTTATATATCCCAACCTGAGGCAACCTAACATCACGGATGTAGTATTTTCAACATTCCTGGCGGATCGGCCCCTACTTCCCGGTGGGAACATTATATACGTATATAACCTAATATAACCTAACGTAACCCATCTAGCCCCTCGCTGGTAATGTTTTATAAAATCCCGTTCGTGTCGTCCAGTACGTCTCGGTGGGGACATTATATACGTCTATATCGTTATATAACCCAACCTAAGGCAACCTAACTTCTCGGATGTAGTATTTACCAACATTCCTGTCGGGTGGGACCCTACGTCTCGGTGGGAACATTACATACGTATATAACCTAATATAACCTAACCTAACCCATCTAGACACTCACTGATAATGTTTTTGCAGAATTCCGTTCGTGTCGGCCCGTACCTCTCCGTGGGGACATTATGTACGCCTATCGTTATATAACCCAACCTAAGGCAACCTAACATATCGAATGTAGTATTTTCCAACATTACTGGCGGGTCGGCCCCTACTTCTAGGTGAGATCATTATATACGTCTATCACGTAATATAACCTAACCTAACCCATCTAGACCCTCGCTGGTAATGTTTTACAAAATCCCCATCGCGTCGGCCTGTACGTCTCGGTGGGGACATTATATACGTCTATAGCGTTATATATCCTAACCTGAGGCAACCTAACATCTCGGATGTAGTATTTTACAACATTCCTGGCGGATCGGCCCCTACTTCTCGGTGGGAACATTATATACGTCTATAACGTAATATAACCTAACCAAACCCAACTAGCCCCTCGCTGGTAATGTTTTACAGAATCCCGTTCGTGTCGTCCCGTACGTCTCGATGGGTACATTATATACGTCTATAACGTTATATATCCCAACCTGAGGCCACCTAACAGCTCGGATGTAGTATTTTCAACATTCCTGGCGGATCGGCCCCTACTCCTCGGTGGGAACATTATATACGTATATAACCTAATATAACCTAGCCTAACCCATCTAGCCCCTCGATGGTAATGTTTTACAGAATCCCGTTCGTGTCGGCCCGTACGTCTCGGTGGGGACATTATACACGTCTATAACGTTATATATCCCAACCTATGGCAACCTAACATCTCGGATGTAGTATTACCAACATTCCTGGCGGATCGGCCCCTACTTCCCGGTGGGAACATTATATACGTATATAACCTAATATAACCTAACCTAACCCATCTAGCCCCTCGCTGGTAATGCTTTATAAAATCCTGTTCGTGTCGTCCCGTACGTCTGGATGGGTACATTATATACGTCTATAACGTTATATATCCCAACCTGAGGCCACCTAACAGCTCGGATGTAGTATATTACAACATTCCTGGCGGATCGGCCGCTACTTCTCGGTGGGAAAATTATATACGTCTTTAACGTAATATAACCTAACCAAATCCAACTAGCCCCTCGCTGGTAATGTTTTACAGAATCCCGTTCGTGTCGGCCCGTACTTCTCGGTGGGGACATTATGTACGTCTATATCGTTATATAACCCAACCTAAGGCAACCTAGCATCTCGAATGCAGTATTTTCCAACATTCCTGTGGGGTCGGCCCCTACTTCTCAGTGAGAACATTATATACGTCTGTAACGTTATATAACCTAACCTAACACATGTAGACCCTCGCTGGTAATGTTTTACAGAATCCCGTTCGTGTCGTCTCGTACGCCTCGGTGGGTACATTATATACGTCTATAGCGTTATATATCCTAACCTAAGGCAACCTAGCATCTCGAATGTAATATTTCACAACATTCCAAGCGAGTCGGACGCTACTTCTCGGTGGGCACATTATATGCGTCTATAACGCTGTATATCGTAAAATAAGGCAACCTAACATCTCGGATGTGATATATGAGAACATTCCAGGCATGTCGGACCTACTTCTCGGTGGGAACATTATATGCGTCTATAACGTTGTATATTCTAACCTAAGGCAACCCAAAAACTCGTATGTAATATTTGACAACATTCCAGGCGTGTCGCACCCTACTTCTCGGTTGGAAAATTATATGCGTCTATAACGTTATATATCCTAACCTAAAGCAACCTAACTCCTCGGATGTAATATTTCACAACATTCCAAGCGTGTCGGACGCTACTTCTCGGTGGGCTCATTATATGCGTCTATAACGCTGTATATCGTAAAATAAGGCAACCTAACATCTCGGATGTAATATTTGACAACATTCCAGGCGTGTCGGACCTACTTCTCGGTGGGAACATTATATCCGTCTATAACGCTGTATATCGTAAAATAAGGCAACCTAACATCTCGGATGTAATATTTGACAACATTCCAGGCATGCCCGACCTACTTCTCTGTGGGAACATTATATGCGTCTATTACGTCATATATCCTAACCTAAGGCAACCTAACATCTGGTATGTAATATTTGACAACATTCCAGGCATGTCAGTCCTACTTCTCGGTGGGAACATTATATGCGTCTATAACGTTGTATCTTCTAACCTAAGGCAACCCAACAACTCGTATGTAATATTTGACAACATTCCAGGCGTGTCGCGCC
This sequence comes from Xylocopa violacea, assembly GCA_963969225.1. Lineage (NCBI taxonomy): Eukaryota > Metazoa > Arthropoda > Insecta > Hymenoptera > Apidae > Xylocopa > Xylocopa violacea. The sequence goes on along the minus strand of CAXAJV010000017.1, from coordinate 10,637,895 downwards.
CTACTTCTCGGTGGGAACATTATACGCGTCTATAACGTCATATATCCTAACCTAAGGCAACCTAACTCCTCGGATGTAATATTTGACAACATTCCAGGCGTGTCGGACCTACGTCTCGGTGGGAACAATATATGCGTCTATTACGTCATATATCCTAACCTAAGGCAACCTAACACCTCGGATGTAACAATTGACAACATTCCAAGCGTGTCGGGCCCTGCTTCTCGGTGGCAACATTATATGCGCCTATAACGTTGTATATCCTAACCTAAGGCAACCCAACAAATCGGATGTAATATTTTACAACATTCCTGGCGCGTCGTCCCCTACTTCTCGGTGGGAATTTTATATACGTCTATAACGTTGTATAGCCTAACCTAAGGCAACCTAACACCTAGGATGTAACATTTGACAACATTCCAAGCCTGTCGGACACTACTTCTCGGTGGGAACAGTACATACGTCTATAACGTTATATATCTTAACCTAAGGCAAACTAACATCTCGGATGTAATATTGGGAACATTCCAGGCGTGTCGGACCCTACTTCTCGGTGGGAACATTATACGCGTCTATAACGTTATATATCCTAACCTAAGGCAATCTAACAACTCGGATGTAACGTTTGACAACATTCCAAGCCTGTCGGACCCTACTTCCCGGTGGGAACAGTATATACGTCTACAACGTTGTACATCCTATCGTAAGGCAACCTAACATCTCGGATGTAATATTTGAGAACATTCCGGGCGTGTCGGACCCTACTTCTCGGTGGGAACATTATATGCGTCTATAACGTTATATATCCTAACCTAAGGCAGCCTAACTACTCGGATGTAATATTTGACAACATTCCAGGAGTATCGGACCTACTTCCCGGTGGGAACGTTATATGCGTCTATAGCGCTGTATATTCTAGAATAAGGCAACCTAACAACTCGGATGTAATATTTGACAACATTCCAGGCGAGTCGGACCTACTTCTCGGTGGGAAAATTATATGCGTCTGTAACGTCATATGTCCTAACCTAAGGCAACCTAACACCTCGGATGTAACATTTGGCAACACTCCAAGCGTGTCGGACACTACTTCTCGGTGGGAAAATTATATGCGTCTATAACGTTATATATCCTAACCTAAAGCAACCTAACTCCTCGGATGTAATATGTCACAACGTTCCAAGCGTGTCGGACGCTACTTCTCGGTGGGCACATTATATGCTTCTATAACGCTGTATATCGTAAAATAAGGCAACCTAACATCTCGGATGTAATATTTGACAACATGCCAGACGTGTCGGACCTAATTCTCGGTGGGTACATTATAGGCGTCTATAACGCTGTTTATCGTAAAATAAGGCAACCTAACATCTCGGATGTAATATTTGACAACATTCCAGGCATGCCGGACCTACTTCACTGTGGGAACATTATATGCGTCTATAACGTTATATATCCTAACCTGAATCAACCAATCATCGCGAATGTAACATTTTACAACATTCCTGGCTTGTCGGGACCTACATCCCGGTGGGATCAGTAAATACGTTTATAAGGTTATATATCCTGACCTAAGGCAAACTAACATCTCGGGTGTAATATTTGACAACATTCCAGGACTGTCGGACTCTATTTCTCGGTGGGAACATTATATGCGTTTATAACGTTGTATATCCTAACCTAATGCAACCCAACAACTCGGATGTAATATTTTGCAACATTCCTGGCTTGTCGTACCCTACTTCTCGGTGGAAATATTATATACGTCTATAACGTTATATATCCTGACCTAAGGCAAACTAACATCTCGGATGTAATACTTGACAACATTCCAGGCGTGTCGCACCCTACTTCTCGGTGGGAAAATTATATGCGTCTATAACGTTATATATCCTAACCTAAAGCAACCTAACTCGTCGGATGTAATATTTCACAACATTCCAAGCGTGTCGGACGCTACTTCTCGGTGGGCACATTATATGCGTCTATAACGCTGTATATCGTAAAATAAGGCAACCTAACATCTCGGATGTAATATTTGACAACATTCCAGGCGTGTCGGACCTACTTCTCGGTGGGCACATTATATGCGTCTATAACGCTGTATATCGTAAAATAAGGCAACCTAACATCTCGGATGTAATATTTGACAACATCCTAGGCGTGTCGGACCTACTTCACGGTGGGCACATTATATGCGTCTATAACGCTGTATATCGTAAAATAAGGCAACCTAACATCTCGGATGTATAATACGAGAACATTCCAGGCGTGTCGGACCCTACTTCTCGGTGGGAACATTATATGCGTCTATAACGTTATATATCCTAACCTAAGGCAACCTAACTCCTCGGATGTAATATTTGAAAACATTCCAGGCGTGTCGGACCTACTTCTCGGTGGGAACATTATATCCGTCTATAACGTTATATGTCCTAACCTAAGGCAACCTAAGATCTCGGATGTAACATTTGACAACATTCCAAGCCTGTCGGACCCTACTTCTCGGTGGGAAGATTATATGCGTCTATAACGTTGTATATCCTAAAATAAGGCAACCTAACAACTCGGATGTAATATTTGACAACATTCCAGGCGTGTCGGACCGTACATCTCGGTGGGAACAATAAATGCGTCTTTAACGTTATATATCTTAACCTAAGGTAAGCTAACAACTCGGATGTAACATTGTTCAACATTCCTGGCTTGTCGGAACCTACTTCTCCGTGGGCACATAATATACGTCTATAACGTTGTATATACTAACCTAAGACAACCTATCATCTCGGACCTAATATTTTACAACATTCCTGGCGTGTCGGAGCATACTCCTCGGTGGGAATATTATATACGTCTATAACGGTATATATCCTAATCTAAGGCAAGCTAACAACTCGGATGTAACATTGTTCAGCATTCCTGCCTTGCCGGAACCTACTTCTCGGCGGGAACATTATATGCGTCTATAACGGTATATATCCTAACCTAAGGCAACCTAACAACTCGGATGTAACATTTGACAACATTCCAAGCCTGTCGGACCCTACTTCTCGGTGGGAACAGTATATACGTCTATAACGTTATGTATCCTAATCTAGGGCAACCAAACATCTCGGATGTAACATTTTACAACATTCCTGGCTTGTCGGAACCTACCTCTCGGTGGGATCAGTATATACGTCTATAACGGTATTATCCTAATCTAAGGCAACCTAACATCTTGAATGTAATATTTGACAACATTCCTGGCGAGTCGGACCCTACTTCTCGGTGGGATCATTATATGCGTTTATAACGTTATATATCCTAGCCTATGGCAACCTAACATCTCGGATGTAACATTTTACAACATTCCTGGCTTGTCGGATCCTACTTGTCGGTGGAATCACTATATACGTCTATAACGGTATATATCCTAATCTAAGTTAACCTATCATTTCGGACGTAATATTTTACAACATTCCTGGAGCATACGAGCATACTTCACGGTGGGTATATTATATACGTCTATAACGGTATATATCCTAATCTAAAGCAACCTAACATCTTGGACGTAATATTTGACAACATTCCTGGCGAGTCGGACCCTACTTCTCGGTGGGAACATTATATGCGTTTATAACGTTATATATCCTAATCTAAGGCAACCTAACATATCGGATGTAACATTTTACAACATTCCTGGCTTGTCGGATCCTACTTGTCGGTGGAATCATTATATACATCTATAACGGTATATATCCTAATCTAAGGCAACCTAACGACTCGGATGTAACATTTGACAACATTCCTGGCGTGTCGGACCCTACTTCTCGGTGGGAACATTCTATACGTCTATAAAGATATATATCCTAATCTAAGGCAACCTAACAACTCGGCTGTAACATTTGACAACATTCCTGGCGAGTCGGAGCATACTTCTCGGTGGGAATATTCTATACGTCTATAACGGTATATATCCTAATCTAAGGCAACTTAACAACTCGGATGTAATATTTGACAACATTCCTGGCTTGTCGGAACCTACTTCTCGATGGGCACATTATATACGTCTATAACGTTGTATATCCCAACCTAAGGCAACCTAGCACCTCGAATGTAGTATTTTCCAACATTCCTGGCGGATCGGCCCCTACTTCTCGGTGATAACATTATATACGTCAATCACGTAATATAACCTAACCTAACCCATCTAGACCCTCGCTGGTAATGTTTTATAAATCTCGGTCGTGTCGGCCGGTACGTATCGGTGGGTACATTATATACGTCTATAACGTTATATATCCCAACCTGAGGCAACCTAACATCTCGGATGCAGTATTTTCCAACATTCCTGGCGTGTCGGCCCCTACTTCTCCGTGGGAACAATATATACCTCTATAACGTAATATAACCTACCCTAACCCATCTAGCCCCTCGCTGGTAATGTTTTACAGAATCCCGTTCGTGTCGGCCCGTACGTCTCGGTGGGGACATTATATACGTGTATAACGTTATATATACCAACCTAAGGCAACCTAAAATCACGGATGTAGTATTTACCAACATTCCTGGCGGGTCGGACCCTACTTTTCGGAGGGAACATTATATACGTCTATATCGTAATATAACCTAACCTAACCCATCTTGCCCCTCGGTGATAATGTTTTCCAGAATCCCGTTCGTGTCGTCCCGTACGACTCGGTTGGGACATTATATAAGTCTATAGCGTTATATATCCTAACCTAAGGCATCCTAACATCTCGAATGTAGTATTTTCCAACATTCCTGGCGGGTCGGCCCCTACGTCTTCCCGTACGTCTCGGTTGGGACATTATTTACGTCAATAGCGTTATACATCCTAACCTAAGGCAGCCTAACACATCGGATGTAGTATTTTCCAACATTCCTGGCGTGTCGGCCCCTACTTTTCGGTGGGAACATTATATACGTCTATAACATAATATAAGCTAACCTAACCGATCTAGCCGCTCGCTGGTAGTGTTTTACAGTATCCCGTTCGTGTCGGCCCGTACTTCTCGGTGGGGACATTATGTACGTCTATAGCGTTATATATCCCAACCTAAGGCAGCCTAACACATCGGATGTAGTATTTTCCAACATTCCTGTCGTGTCGGGCCCCACTTCTCGGTGGGAACATTATATACGTCTATAACATAATATAACCTAACCTAACCCATCTAGCCCCTCGCTGGTAATGTTTTACAGAATCCCGTTTGTTTCCGCTCGTACTTCTCGGTGGGGATATTATGTACGTCTATAACGTTATATATCCCAACCTAAGGCAACCTAACATCACGGATGTAGTATTTACCAACATTCCTGGCGGGTCGGACCCTACTTTTCGGAGGGAACATTATATACGTCTATATCGTAATATAACCTCACCTAACCCATCTTGCCCCACGGTGATAATGTTTTCCAGAATCCCCTTCGTGTCGTCCCGTACGACTCGGTTGGGACATTATATACATCTATAGCGTTATATATCCTAACCTAAGGCAACCTAACATCTCGAATGTAGTATTTTCCAACATTCCTGGCGGGTCGGCACCTACTTCTCGGTGAGAACATTATATACGGCTATCACGTAATATAACCTAACCTAATCCATCTAGACTCTCGCTGGTAATGTTTTACAATATTCCCGTCCTGTCGGCCTGTACGTCTCGGTGGGGAAATTATATACGTCTACAACGTTATATAACCCAACCTAATGCAACCTAACATCTGGAATGAAGTATTTTCCAACATTCCTGGCTGGTCGGCCCCTACTTCTCGGTGAGAACATTATATACGTCTATAACGTAATATAACCTAACCTAACCCATCTAGCCCCTCGCTGGTAATGTTCTACAGAATCCCGTTCGTGTCGGCCCGCACTTCTCGGTGGGGTCATTATGCACGTCTATAACGTTTTATATCCCAACATAAGGCAACCTAGCATCTCGAATGTAGTATTTTCCAACATTCCTGGCGGTTCGGCTCCGACTTCTCGGTGGGAACATTATATACGTCTATAACATAATATAAGCTAACCTAACCGATCTAGCCCCTCGATGGTAGTGTTTTACAGAATCCCGTTCCTGTCGGCCCGTACTTCTCGGTGGGGACATTATGTACGTCTATAGCGTTATATATCCCAACCTAAGGCAACCTAGCATCTCGAATGTAGTATTTTCCAACATTCCTGGCGGGTCGGCTCCGACTTCTCGGTGGGAACATTATATACGTCTATAACGTTATATATCCCAACCTAAGGCAACCTGGCATCTCGAATGTAGTATTTTCCAACATTCCTGGCGGTTCGGCTCCGACTTCTCGGTGGGAACATTATATACGTCTATAACATAATATAACCTAACCTAACCCATCTTGCCCCTCGATGTTAATATTTTCCAGAATGCCGGTTGTGTCGGCCCGTACGTCCCGGTGGGGACATTATGTACGTATATAACGTTATTTATCCCAACCTAAGGCAACCTAACATCTCGGATGTAGTATTTACCAACATTCCTGGCGGGTGGGATCCTACTTCTCAGTGGGAACATTATATACGTCTGTAACATAATATAACCTAACCTAACCCATCTACCCCCTCGCTGGTAATGTTTTACAGAATCCCCTCCGTGTCGTCCGGTACGTCTCGGTTGGGACATTATTTACGTCAATAGCGTTATACATCCTAACCTAAGGCAATCTAACACCTCGGATGTAGTATTTTCCAACATTCCTGGCGTGTCGGTCCCTACTTTTCGGTGGGAACATTATATACGTCTATAACATAATATAAGCTAACCTAACCGATCTAGCCCCTCGCTGGTAGTGTTTTACAGTATCCCGTTCGTGTCGGCCCGTACTTCTCGGTGGGGACATTATGTACGTCTATAGCGTTATATATCCCAACCTAAGGCAGCCTAACACATCGGATGTAGTATTTTCCAACATTCCTGTCGTGTCGGGCCCCACTTCTCGGTGGGAACATTATATACGTCTATAACATAATATAACCTAACCTAACCCATCTTGCCCCTCGATGTTAATATTTTCCAGAATGCCGGTTGTGTCGGCCCGTACGTCCCGGTGGGGACATTATGTACGTCTATAACGTTATTTATCCCAACCTAAGGCAACCTAACATCTCGGATGTAGTATTTACCAACATTCCTGGCGGGTGGGACCCTACTTCTCAGTGGGAACATTATATACGTCTGTAACATAATATAACCTAACCTAACCCATCTACCCCCTCGCTGGTAATGTTTTACAGAATCCCCTCCGTGTCGTCCGGTACGTCTCGGTTGGGACATTATTTACATCTATAGCGTTATATATCCTAACCTAAGGCAACCTAACATCTCGAATGTAGTATTTTCCAACATTCCTGGCGGGTCGGCCCCTACTTCTCGGTGAGAACATTATATACGACTATCACGTAATATAACCTAACCTAATCCATCTAGACTCTCGCTGGTAATGTTTTACAATATTCCCGTCCTGTCGGCCTGTACGTCTCGGTGGGGAAATTATATACGTCTACAACGTTATACAACCCAACCTAATGCAACCTAACATCTCGAATGTGGTATTTTCCAACATTCCTGGCGGTTCGGCTCCGACTTCTCGGTGGGAACATTATATAGGTCTATAACGTAATATAACCTAACCTAACCTATCTAGCGCCTCGCTGGTAATGTTTTACTGAAACCCGTTCGTGTCGGCCCGTACGCCTCTGTTGGGACATTATGTAAGTCTATAGCGTTATATATCCTAACCTAAGGCAACCTAGCATCTCGAATGTTGTATTTTCCAACATTCCTTGCGGGTCGGCCCCTACTTCTCCGTGGGAACAATATATACGTCTATAATGTAATATAACCTAACCTAACCCATCTAGCCCCTCGCTGGTAATGTTCTACAGAATCCCGTTCGTGTCGGCCCGTACTTCTCGGTGGGGTCATTATGCACGTCTATAACGTTATATATCCCCACCTAAGGCAACCTAACATCACGGATGTAGTATTTACCAACATTCCTGGCGGATCGGACCCTACTTTTCGGAGGGAACATTATATACGTCTATATCGTAATATAACCTAACCTAACCCATCTTGCCCCTCGGTGATAATGTTTTCCAGAATCCCCTCCGTGTCGTCCGGTACGTCTCGGTTGGGACATTATTTACGTCAATAGCGTTATACATCCTAACCTAATGCAGCCTAACACCTCGGATGTAGTATTTTCCAACATTCCTGGCGTGTCGGCCCCTACTTCTCGGTGATAACATTATATACGTCTATCACGTAATATAACCTAACCTAACGCATATATACCCTCGCTGGTAATGTTTTATAAAATCCCGGTTGTGTCGGCCTGTACGTCTCGGTGGGTACATTATATACGTCTATGACGTTATATATCCCAAACTGAGGCAACCTATCATCTCGGATGTAGTATTTTCTAACATTCCTGGCGTGTCGGGCCCTACATCTCGGTGGGAACATTATATAGGTCTATAACGTAATATAACCTAACCTAACCTATCTAGCGCCTCACTGGTAATGTTTTACTGAAACCCGTTCGTGTCGGCCCGTACGCCTCTGTTGGGACATTATATAAGTCTATAGCGTTATATATCCTAACCTAAGGCAACCTAGCATCTCGAATGTAGTATTTTCCAACATTCCTGGCGGGTCGGCCCCTACGTCTTCCCGTACATCTCGGTTGGGACATTATTTACGTCAATAGCGTTATACATCCTAACCTAAGGCAGCCTAACGCCTCGGATGTAGTATTTTCCAACATTCCTGGCGTGTCGGTCCCTACTTCTCGGTGGGAACATTATATACGTCTATAACATAATATAAGCTAACCTAACCGATCTAGCCCCTCGATGGTAGTGTTTTACAGAATCCCGTTCCTGTCGGCCCGTACTTCTCGGTGGGGACATTATGTACGTCTATAGCGTTATATATCCCAACCTAAGGCAACCTAGCATCTCGAATGTAGTATTTTCCAACATTCCTGGCGGGTCGGCTCCGACTTCTCGGTGGGAACATTATATACGTCTATAACGTTATACATCCTAACCTAAGGCAATCTAACACCTCGGATGTAGTATTTTCCAACATTCCTGGCGTGTCGGCCCCTACTTCTCGGTGGGAACATTATATACGTCTATAACGTAATATAACCTAACCTAATCCATCTAGACTCTCGCTGGTAATGTTTTACAATATTCCCGTCGTGTCGGCCTGTACGTCTCGGTGGGGAAATTATATACGTCTACAACGTTATACAACCCAACCTAATGCAACCTAACATCTCGAATGTAGTATTTTCCATAATTCCTGGCGGTTCGGCTCCGACTTCTCGGTGGGAACATTATATACGTCTATAACATAATATAACCTAACCTAACCCATCTAGCCCCTCGCTGGTAATGTTTTACAGAATCCCGTTTGTTTTCGCTCGTACTTCTCGGTGGGGATATTATGTACGTCTATAACGTTATATATCCCAACCTAAGGCAACCTAACATCACGGATGTAGTATTTACCAACATTCCTGGCGCGTCGGACCCTACTTTTCGGAGGGAACATTATATACGTCTATACCGTAATATAACCTAACCTAACCCATCTTGCCCCACGGTGATAATGTTTTGCAGAATCCCCTTCGTGTCGTCCCGTACGACTCGGTTGGGACATTATATACATCTATAGCGTTATATATCCTAACGTAAGGCAACCTAACATCTCGAATGTAGTATTTTCCAACATTCCTGGCGGGCCGGCCCCTACTTCTCGGTGAGAACATTATATACGACTATCACGTAATATAACCTAACCTAATCCATCTAGACTCTCGCTGGTAATGTTTTACAATATTCCCGTCCTGTCGGCCTGTACGTCTCGGTGGGGAAATTATATACGTCTACAACGTTATATAACCCAACCTAATGCAACCTAACATCTCGAATGTAGTATTTTCCAACATTCCTGGCTGGTCGGCCCCTACTTCTCGGTGAGAACATTATATACGTCTATAACGTAATATAACCTAACCTAACCCATCTAGCCCCTCGCTGGTAATGTTCTACAGAATCCCGTTCGTGTCGGCCCGCACTTCTCGGTGGGGTCATTATGCACGTCTATAACGTTTTATATCCCAACATAAGGCAACCTAGCATCTCGAATGTAGTATTTACCAACATTCCTGGCGGGTCGGACCCTACTTTTCAGAGGGAACATTGTATACGTCTATATCGTAATATAACCTAACCTAACCCATCTTGCCCCTCGGTGATAATGTTTTCCAGAATCCCGTTCGTGTCGTCCCGTACGACTCGGTTGGGACATTATATAAGTCTATAGCGTTATATATCCTAACCTAAGGCATCCTAACATCTCGAATGTAGTATTTTCCGACATTCCTGGCGGGTCGGCCCCTACGTCTTCCCGTACGTCTCGGTTGGGACATTATTTACGTCAATAGCGTTATACATCCTAACCTAAGGCAGCCTAACACCTCGGATGTAGTATTTTCCAACATTCCTGGCGTGTCGGCCCCTACTTTTCGGTGGGAACATTATATACGTCTATAACATAATATAAGCTAACCTAACCGATCTAGCCCCTCGCTGGTAGTGTTTTACAGTATCCCGTTCGTGTCGGCCCGTACTTCTCGGTGGGGACATTATGTACGTCTATAGCGTTATATATCCCAACCTAAGGCAGCCTAACACATCGGATGTAGTATTTTCCAACATTCCTGTCGTGTCGGGCCCCACTTCTCGGTGGGAACATTATATACGTCTATAACATAATATAACCTAACCTAACCCATCTTGCCCCTCGATGTTAATATTTTCCAGAATGCCGGTTGTGTCGGCCCGTACGTCCCGGTGGGGACATTATGTACGTCTATAACGTTATTTATCCCAACCTAAGGCAACCTAACATCTCGGATGTAGTATTTACCAACATTCCTGGCGGGTGGGACCCTACTTCTCAGTGGGAACATTATATACGTCTGTAACATAATATAACCTAACCTAACCCATCTACCCCCTCGCTGGTAATGTTTTACAGAATCCCCTCCGTGTCGTCCGGTACGTCTCGGTTGGGACATTATTTACATCTATAGCGTTATATATCCTAACCTAAGGCAACCTAACATCTCGAATGTAGTATTTTCCAACATTCCTGGCGGGTCGGCCCCTACTTCTCGGTGAGATCATTATATACGACTATCACGTAATATAACCTAACCTAATCCATCTAGACTCTCGCTGGTAATGTTTTACAATATTCCCGTCCTGTCGGCCTGTACGTCTCGGTGGGGAAATTATATACGTCTACAACGTTATACAACCCAACCTAATGCAACCTAACATCTCGAATGTAGTATTTTCCAACATTCCTGGCGGTTCGCCTCCGACTTCTCGGTGGGAACATTATATAGGTCTATAACGTAATATAACCTAACCTAACCTATCTAGCGCCTCGCTGGTAATGTTTTACTGAAACCCGTTCGTGTCGGCCCGTACGCCTCTGTTGGGACATTATGTAAGTCTATAGCGTTATATATCCTAACCTAAGGCAACCTAGCATCTCGAATGTAGTATTTTCCAACATTCCTTGCGGGTCGGCCCCTACTTCTCCGTGGGAACAATATATACGTCTATAATGTAATATAACCTAACCTAACCCATCTAGCCCCTCGCTGATAATGTTCTACAGAAACCCGTTCGTGTCGGCCCGTACTTCTCGGTGGGGTCATTATGCACGTCTATAACGTTATATATCCCCACCTAAGGCAACCTAACATCACGGATGTAGTATTTACCAACATTCCTGGCGGATCGGACCCTACTTTTCGGAGGGAACATTATATACGTCTATATCGTAATATAACCTAACCTAACCCATCTTGCCCCTCGGTGATAATGTTTTCCAGAATCCCGTTCGTGTCGTCCCGTACGACTCGGTTGGGACATTATATAAGTCTATAGCGGTATATATCCTATCCTAAGGCAACCTAACGTCTCGAATGTAGTATTTTCCAACATTCCTGGCGGGTCGGCCCCTACTTCTCGGTGATAACATTATATACGTCTATCACGTAATATAACCTAACCTAACCCATATATACCCTCGCTGGTAATGTTTTATAAAATCCCGGTCGTGTCGGCCTGTACGTCTCGGTGGGGACATTATATACGTCTATAATGTTATATAACCCAACCTAATGCAACCTAACATCTCGAATGTAGTATTTTCCATCATTCCTGGCGGGTCGGCCCCTAATTCTCGGTGAGATCATTATATACGTCTATAACGTAATATAACCTAACATAACCCATCTAGCCCCTCGCTGGTAATGTTTTACAGAATCCCGTTCGTGTCGGCTCCTAATTCTCGATGTGGACGTTATGTACGTCTATATCGTTATATAACCCAACCTAAGGCAACCTAACATCTCGAATGTGGTATTTTCCAACATTCCTGGCCGGTCGGCCCCTACTTCTCGGTGATAACATTATATACGTCTATCACGTAATATAACCTAGCCTAACCCATCTAGCCCCTCGCTGGTAATGTTTTACTGAATCCCGTTCGTGTCGGCCCGTTCTTCACGGTGGGGATATTATGTACGTCTATAGCGTTATATATCCCAACCTAAGGCAGCATAACACATCGGATGTAGTATTTTTCAACATTCCTGGCGGGTCGGCGCCTACTTCTCCGTGGGAAAAATATATACTTCTATAACGTAATATAACCTAACCTAACCCATCTAGCCCCTCGCTGGTAATGTTCTACAAAATCCCGTTCGTGTCGGCCCGTACTTCTCGGTGGGGTCATTATGCACGTCTATAACGTTTTATATCCCAACATAAGGCAACCTAGCATCTCGAATGTAGTATTTTCCAACATTCCTGGCGGTTCGGCTCCGACTTCTCAGTGGGAACATTATATACGTCTATAACATAATACAACCTAACTTAACCCATCTTGCCCCTCGGTGTTAATATTTTCCAGAATGCCGGTCGTGTCGGCCCGTACGTCTCGGTGGGGACGTTATGTACGTCTATAACGTTATATATCCCAACCTAAGGCAACCTAACATCACGGATGTAGTATTTACCAACATTCCTGGCGTGTGAGACCCTACTTCTCAGTGGGAACATTATATACGTCGGTAACATAATATAACCTAACCTAACCCATCTACCCCCTCGCTGGTAATGTTTTGCAGAATCCCCTCCGTGTCTTCCGTACAACTCGGTTGGGACATTATTTACGTCAATAGCGTTATACATCCTAACCTAATGCAGCCTAACACCTCGGATGTAGTATTTTCCAACATTCCTGGCGTGTCGGCCCCTACTTCTCGGTGATAACATTATATACGTCTATCACGTAATATAACCTAACCTAACCCATATATACCCTCGCTGGTAATGTTTTATAAAATCCCGGTTGTGTCGGCCTGTACGTCTCGGTGGGTACATTATATACGTCTATAACGTTATATATCCCAACCTGAGGCAACCTAGCATCTCGAATATAGTATTTTCCAACATTCCAGGCGGGTCGAACCCTACTTTTCGGAGGGAACATTATATTCGTCTATATCGTAATATAACCTAACCTAACCCATCTTGCCCCTCGGTGATAATGTTTTACAGAATGCCGGTCGTGTCGGACCGTACGTCTTGGTTGGGACATTATATACGTCTATAGCGTAATATATCCTAACCTAAGGCAGCCTAACACCTCTGATGTTGTATTTTCCAACATTCCGGGCGGATCGGCCTCTACTTCTTGGTGGGAACATTATATACGTCTATAACGTAATATAACCTAACCTAACCCATCTAGCCCCTCGCTGGTAATGTTTTACAGAATCCCGTTCGTGTCGGCCCGTACTTCACGGTGGGGACATTATGCACGTCTATAACGTTATATATCCCAACGTAAGGCAACCTAGCATATCGGGTGTAGTATTTACCAACATTCCTGGCGGGTCCGACCCTACTTTTCGGAGGGAACATTATATACGTCTATATCGTAATATAACCTAACCTAACCCATCTTGCCCCTCGGTGATAATGTTTAACAGAATGTCGGTTGTGTCGGCACGTACGTCTCGGTGGGGACATTATATGCGTCTGTAACCTTATCTATCCCAACCTAAGGCAACCTAGCATCTCGGATGTAGTATTTACCAACATTCCTGGCGGGTCCGACCCTACTTCTCGGTGGGCACATTATATACTTCTATAACATAATATAACCTAACCTAACCCATCTAGCCCCTCGCTAGAAATGTTTTACAGAATCCTGGTCGTGTCGGCCCGTACTTCTGCGTGGGGACATTATGTACGTCTATAACTTTATATAACCTAACCTAATACATCTAGAACCTCGCTGGTAATGTTTTGCAGAATCCCGTTCGTGTCGTCCCGTACGTCTCGGTTGGGACATTATTTACGTCAATAACGTTATACATCCTAACCTAAGGCAGCCTAACACCTCGGATGTAGTATTTACCAACATTCCTGGCGGGTCGAACCCTACTTTTCGGAGGGAACATTATATACGTCTATATCGTAATATAACCTAACCTAACCCATCTTGCCCCTCGGTGATAATGTTTTACAGAATGCCGGTCGGGTCGGCCCGTACGTCTCGGTGGGGATATTATATACGTCTATAACGTTATATATCCCAACCTAAGGCAACCTAGCATCTCGGATGTAGTATTTACCAACATTCCTGGCGGGTTGGACCCTACTTCTCGGTGGGAACATTATATACGTCTATAACGTAATATAACCTATCCTAACCCATCTTGCCCCTCGGTGATAATGTTTTACAGAATCCCGTTCGTGTCGTCCCGTACGTCTCGGTTGGGACATTATTTACGTCAATAACGTTATACATCCTAACCTAAGGCAGCCTAACACCTCGGATGTAGTACTTACCAAAATTCCAGGCGGGTCGAACCCTACTTTTCGGAGGGAACATTATATTCGTCTATATCGTAATATAACCTAACCTAACCCATCTTGCCCCTCGGTGATAATGTTTTACAGAATGCCGGTCGGGTCGGCCCGTACGTCTCGGTGGGGACATTATATACGTCTATAACGTTATATATCCCAACCTAAGGCAACCTAGCATCTCGGATGTAGTATTTACCAACATTCCTGGCGGGTCGGACCCTACTTCTCGGTGGGAACATTATATACGTCTATATCGTAATATAACTTAACCTAACCCATCTTGGCCCTCGGTGATAATGTTTTACAGAATGCCGGTCGTGTCGGACCGTACGTCTTGGTTGGGACACTATATACGTCTATAGCGTAATATATCCTAACCTAAGGCAGCCTAACACCTCTGATGTTGTATTTTCCAACATTCCTGGCGGATCGGCCTCTACTTCTCGGTGGGAACATTATATACGTCTATAACGTAATATAACCTAACCTAACCAATCTAGCCCCTCGCTGGTAATGTTTTACAGAATCCCGTTCGTGTCGGCCCGTACTTCTCGGTGGGGACATTATGCACGTCTATAACGTTATATATCCCAACGTAAGGCAACCTAGCATATCGGGTGTAGTATTTACCAACATTCCTGGCGGGTGGGACCCTACTTTTCGGTGGGAACATTATATACGTGTATAACGTAATTTAACCTAACCAAACCCATCTAGCCCATCGCTGGTAATGTTCTACAGAATCACGTTCGTGTCGCCCCGTACTTCTCGGTGGTGTTATTATCTACGTCTATACCGTTATATAACCCAACCTAAGGCAACCTAGCATCTCGAATGTAGTATTTGCCAACATTCCTGGCGGGTCGGCTCCTACTTCTCGGTGGGAACATCATATACGTTTATGACATAATATAACCTAACCTAACACATCTAGCCCCTCGCTGGTAACGTTTTACAGAATCCCGTTCGTGTCGACCCGTACTTCTCGGTGGGGACATTATGCACGTCTATAACGTTATATGACCCAACCTAAGGCAACCTATCATCTCGCACGTAGTATTTTCCAACATTCCTGACGGGTCGGCTCCTACTTGTCGGTGGGAACATTATATTCGTCTATAACATAATGTAACCTAACCTAACCCATCTAACCCCTCGCTGGTAATGTTTCACAGAATCCCGGTCGTGTCGTCCCGTACGTCTCGGTGGGGACATTATATATGTCTATAACGTTATATATCCCAACCTAAGGCAACCTAGCATCTCGAATGTAGTATTTTATAGCATTCCTGGCGGGTCGGCTCCTACTTCTCGGTGGGAACAATATATACGTCTATAACGTAATATAACCTAACTTAACCCATCTAGCCCCTCGCTGGTAGTGCTTTATAAAATCCCGTTCGTGTCGACCCGTAAGTCTCGGTGAGGACATTATATGCTTCTATAACGTTATATATCCTACCCTAAGGCAGTCTAACACCTCTGATGTACTATTTTCTAACATTCCTGGCGGATCGGCCTCTAGTTCTCGGTGGGAACAATATATACGTTTATGACATAATATAACCTAACCTAACACATCTAGCCCCTAGCTGGTAACGTTTTACAGAATCCCGTTCGTGTCGGCCCGTACTTCTCGGTGGGGACATTATGCACGTCTATAACGTTATATATCCCAACCTAAGGCAACCTATCATCTCGCACGTAGTATTTTCCAACATTCCTGACGGGTCGGCTCCTACTTGTCGGTGGGAACATTATATTCGTCTATTACATAATGTAACCTAACCTAACCCATCTAACCCCTCGCTGGTAATGTTTCACAGAATCCCGGTCGTGTCGTCCCGTACGTCTCGGTGGGGACATTATATATGTCTATAACGTTATATATCCCAACCTAAGGCAACCTAGCATCTCGAATGTAGTATTCACCAACATTCCTGGCGGGTCGGACCCTACTTCTCGGTGGGAACATTATATACTTCTATAACATAATATAACCTAACCTAACCCATTTAGCACCGCGCTGGAAATGTTTTACAGAATCCCGGTCGTGTCGGCTCGTACTTCTGCGTGGGGAAATTATGTACGTCTATAACGTAATATAACCTAACCTAACCCATCTAGCCCCTCGCTGGTAATGTTTTATAAAATCCCGTTCGTTTCGTCCTGTAAGTCTCGGTGGGGACATTATCTACTTCTATAACGTTATACATCCCAACCTGAGGCAACCTTACATCTCGGATGTAGTATATTACAACATTCCTGGTGGATCGGCCCCTACTTCTCGGTGGGAACATTATATACGTCTATAACGTAATATAACCTAACCTAACCGATCTTGCCCCTCGGTGATAATGTTTTACAGAATACCGGTTGTGTCGGCCCTTACGTGTCGGTGGGGACATTATATACGTCTATAACGTTATATATCCCAACCTAAGACAACCTAACAGCTCGGATGTAGTATATTACAACATTCCTGGCGAATCGGCCCCTACTTCTCGGTGGGAACATTATATACGTCTATAACGTATTCTAACCTAACCTAACCCATCTAGCCCCTTGCTGTTAATGTTTTATAAAATCCCGTTCGTGTCGTCCCGTAAGTCTCGGTGGGAACATTATATACGTCTATAACGTAATATAACCTAACCTAACCCATCTAGCCCCTCGCTGGCAATGTCTTATAAAATCCCGTTCGTGTCGTTCCGTAAGTCTCGGTGGGGACATTATATACTTCTATAACGTTATATATCCCAACCTGAGGCAACCTAACATCACGGATGTAGTATATTACAACATTCCTGGCGGATCGGCCCCTACTTCTCGGTGGGAACATTATATACGTCTATAACGTAACATAACCTAACATAACCCATCTAGCCCCTCGCTGGTAATGCTTTATAAAATCCCGTTCGTGTCGGCCCGTACTTCTCGGTGGAGACATTATGTACGTCTATATCGTTATATAACACAACCTAAGGCAACCTAACATATCGAATGTAGTATTTTCCAACATTACTGGCGGGTCGGCCCCTACTTCTCGGTGAAAACATTATATACGTCTATCACGTAATATAACCTAACCCAACGCATTTAGCCCCTCGCTGGTAATGTCTTATAAAATCCCGTTCGTTTCGTCCTGTAAGTCTCGGTGGGGACATTATCTACTTCTATAACGTTATACATCCCAACCTGAGGCAACCTAACATCTCGGATGTAGTATATTACAACATTCCTGGTGGATCGGCCCCTACTTCTCGGTGGGAACATTATATACGTCTATGACGTAATATATCCTAACCTAACCGATCTTGCCCCTCGGTGATAATGTTTTACAGAATACCGGTTGTGTCGGCCCGTACGTGTCGGTGGGGACATTATATACGTCTATAACGTTATATATCCCAACCTAAGACAACCTAAAATCTCGGATGTAGTATTCACCAACATTCCTGGCGGGTCGGGCCCTACTTCTCGGTGGGAACATTATATACGTCTATAACGTATTCTAACCTAACCTAACCCATCTAGCCCCTTGCTGGTAATGTTTTATAATATCCCGTTCGTGTCGTCCCGTAAGTCTCGGTGGGAACATTATATACGTCTACAACGTAATATAGCCTAACATAACCCATCTAGCCCCTCGCTGGTAATGTTTTATAAAATCCCGTACGTATCGTCCAGTACGTCTCGGTGGGGACATTATGTACGTCTATATCGTTATATAACAAAACCTAAGGCAACCTAACATATCGAATGTAGTATTTTCCAACATTCATGGCGGGTCGCCCCCTACTTCTAGGTGGGAACATTATATACGTCTATAACGTATTCTAACCTAACCTAATCCATCTAGCCCCTCGCTGGTAATGTTTGCAGAATCCCGTTCGTGTCGGCCCGTTCTTCTCGGTGGAGACATTATGTACGTCTATGTCGTTATATAACACAACATAAGGCAACATAACACATCGAATGTAGTATTTTCCAACATTACTGGCGGGTCGGCCCCTACTTCTCGGTGAGAACAGTATATACGTCTATCACGTAATACAACCTAACCTAACCCATCTAGCCCCTCGCTGGCAATGTCTTATAAAATCCCGTTCGTGTCGTTCCGTAAGTCTCGGTGGGGACATTATATACTTGTATAACGTTATATATCCTAACCTGAGGCAACCTAACAGCTCGGATGTAGTATATTACAACAATCCTGGTGGATCAGCCCCTACTTCTCGGTGGGAACATTATATACGTCTATAACGTATTATAACCTAACCTAACCCATCTAGCCCCTCGCTGGTAATGTCTTATAAAATCCCATTCGTGTCGTTCCGTAAGTCTCGGTGGGGACATTATATACTTCTATAACGTTATATATCCCAACCTGAGGCAACCTAACAGCTCGGATGTAGTATATTACAGCATTCCTGGCGGTTCGGCCCCTACTTCTCGGTGGGAACATTATATACGTCTATAACGTAATATAACCTAACCTAACCCATCTAGCCCCTCGCTGGTAATGTCTTATAAAATCCCATTCGTGTCGTCCCGTAAGTCTCGGTGGGGACATTATATACTTCTATAACTTTATATATCCCAACTTGAAGCAACCCAACATCTCAGATGTAGTATATTACTACACTCTTTGCGGATCGGCCCCTACTTCTCGGTGGGAACATTGTATACGTCTATAACGTATTATAACC
This sequence comes from Xylocopa violacea, assembly GCA_963969225.1. Taxonomy (NCBI): domain Eukaryota; kingdom Metazoa; phylum Arthropoda; class Insecta; order Hymenoptera; family Apidae; genus Xylocopa; species Xylocopa violacea. The sequence continues at coordinate 10,618,167 of CAXAJV010000017.1, read as the reverse complement.
TAACCTAATCCATCTAGCCCCTCGCTGGTAATATTTGCAGAATCCCATTCGTGTCGGCCCGTACTTCTCGGTGGAGACATCATGTACGTCTATATCGTTATATAACACAACCTGAGGCAACCTAACATATCGAATGTAGTATTTTCCAACATTACTGGCGGGTCGGCCCCTACTTCTCGGTGAGAACATTATATACGTCTATCACGTAATATAACGTAACCTAACCCATCTAGCCCCTCGCTGGCAATGTCTTATAAAATCCCGTTCGTGTCGTTGCGTAAGTCTCGGTGGTGACATTATATACTTCTATAACGTTATATATCCCAACCTGAGGCAACCTAACATCACGGATGTAGTATATTACAACATTCCTGGCGGATCGGCCCCTACTTCTCGGTGGGAACATTATATACGTCTATAACGTAACATAACCTAACCTAACCCATCTAGCCCCTCGCTGGTAATGCTTTATAAAATCCCGTTCGTGTCGACCCGTAAGTCTCGGTGAGGACATTATATACTTCTATAACGTTATATATCCTACCCTAAGGCAGTCTAACACCTCTGATGTAGTATTTTCTAACATTCCTGACGGATCGGACTCTAGTTCCCGGTGGGAACAATATATACGTCTATAACGTATTATAACCTCACCTATCCAATCTAGTCCCTCGCTGGTAATGTTTACAGAATCCCGTTCGTGTCGGCCCGTACTTCTCGGTGGAGACATTATGTACGTCTATATCGTTATATAACACAACCTAAGGCAACCTAACATATCGAATGTAGTATTTTCCAACATTACTGGCGGGTCGGCCCCTACTTCTCGGTGAAAACATTATATACGTCTATCACGTAATATAACATAACCCAACGCATTTAGCCCCTCGCTGGTAATGTCTTATAAAATCCCGTTCGTTTCGTCCTGTAAGTCTCGGTGGGGACATTATCTACTTCTATAACGTTATACATCCCAACCTGAGGCAACCTAACATCTCGGATGTAGTATATTACAACATTCCTGGTGGATCGGCCCCTACTTCTCGGTGGGAACATTATATACGTCTATAACGTAATATATCCTAACCTAACCGATCTTGCCCCTCGGTGATAATGTTTTACAGAATACCGGTTGTGTCGGCCCGTACGTGTCGGTGGGGACATTATATACGTCTATAACGTTATATATCCCAACCTAAGACAACCTAACATCTCGGATGTAGTATTCACCAACATTCCTGGCGGGTCGGCCCCTACTTCTCGGTGAGAACATTATATACGTCTATCACGTAATATAACCTAACCTAACCCATCTAGCCCCTCGCTGGCAATGTCTTATAAAATCCCGTTCGTGTCGTTCCGTAAGTCTCGGTGGGGACATTATATACTTCTATAACGTTATATATCCCAACCTGAGGCAACCTAACAGCTCGGATGTAGTATATTACAACAATCCTGGCGGATCGGCCCCTACTTCTCGGTGGGAACATTATATACATCTATAACGTATTATAACCTAACCTAACCCATCTAGCCCCTCGCTGGTAATGTCTTATAAAATCCCATTCGTGTCGTTCCGTAAGTCTCGGTGGGGACATTATATACTTCTATAACGTTATATATCCCAACCTGAGGCAACCTAACAGCTCGGATGTAGTATATTACAGCATTCCTGGCGGTTCGGCCCCTACTTCTCGGTGGGAACATTATATACGTCTATAACGTAATATAACCTAACCTAACCCATCTAGCCCCTCGCTGGTAATGTCTTATAAAATCCCGTTCGTGTCGTTCCGTAAGTCTCGGTGGGGACATTATATACTTCTATAACGTTATATATCCCAACCTGAGGCAACCTAACAGCTCGGATGTAGTATATTACAACAATCCTGGCGGATCGGCCCCTACTTCTCGGTGGGAACATTATATACGTCTATAACGTAATATAACCTAACCTAACCCATCTAGCCCCTCGCTGGCAATGTCTTATAAAATCCCGTTCGTGTCGTTCCGTAAGTCTCGGTGGGGACATTATATACTTCTATAACGTTATATATCCCAACCTGAGGCAACCTAACATCACGGATGTAGTATATTACAACATTCCTGGCGGATCGGCCCCTACTTCTCGGTGGGAACATTATATACGTCTATAACGTAACATAACCTAACATAACCCATCTAGCCCCTCGCTGGTAATGCTTTATAAAATCCCGTTCGTGTCGGCCCGTACTTCTCGGTGGAGACATTATGTACGTCTATATCGTTATATAACACAACCTAAGGCAACCTAACATATCGAATGTAGTATTTTCCAACATTACTGGCGGGTCGGCCCCTACTTCTCGGTGAAAACATTATATACGTCTATCACGTAATATAACCTAACCCAACGCATTTAGCCCCTCGCTGGTAATGTCTTATAAAATCCCGTTCGTTTCGTCCTGTAAGTCTCGGTGGGGACATTATCTACTTCTATAACGTTATACATCCCAACCTGAGGCAACCTAACATCTCGGATGTAGTATATTACAACATTCCTGGTGGATCGGCCCCTACTTCTCGGTGGGAACATTATATACGTCTATGACGTAATATATCCTAACCTAACCGATCTTGCCCCTCGGTGATAATGTTTTACAGAATACCGGTTGTGTCGGCCCGTACGTGTCGGTGGGGACATTATATACGTCTATAACGTTATATATCCCAACCTAAGACAACCTAAAATCTCGGATGTAGTATTCACCAACATTCCTGGCGGGTCGGGCCCTACTTCTCGGTGGGAACATTATATACGTCTATAACGTATTCTAACCTAACCTAACCCATCTAGCCCCTTGCTGGTAATGTTTTATAATATCCCGTTCGTGTCGTCCCGTAAGTCTCGGTGGGAACATTATATACGTCTACAACGTAATATAGCCTAACATAACCCATCTAGCCCCTCGCTGGTAATGTTTTATAAAATCCCGTACGTATCGTCCAGTACGTCTCGGTGGGGACATTATGTACGTCTATATCGTTATATAACAAAACCTAAGGCAACCTAACATATCGAATGTAGTATTTTCCAACATTCATGGCGGGTCGCCCCCTACTTCTAGGTGGGAACATTATATACGTCTATAACGTATTCTAACCTAACCTAATCCATCTAGCCCCTCGCTGGTAATGTTTGCAGAATCCCGTTCGTGTCGGCCCGTTCTTCTCGGTGGAGACATTATGTACGTCTATGTCGTTATATAACACAACATAAGGCAACATAACACATCGAATGTAGTATTTTCCAACATTACTGGCGGGTCGGCCCCTACTTCTCGGTGAGAACAGTATATACGTCTATCACGTAATACAACCTAACCTAACCCATCTAGCCCCTCGCTGGCAATGTCTTATAAAATCCCGTTCGTGTCGTTCCGTAAGTCTCGGTGGGGACATTATATACTTGTATAACGTTATATATCCTAACCTGAGGCAACCTAACAGCTCGGATGTAGTATATTACAACAATCCTGGTGGATCAGCCCCTACTTCTCGGTGGGAACATTATATACGTCTATAACGTATTATAACCTAACCTAACCCATCTAGCCCCTCGCTGGTAATGTCTTATAAAATCCCATTCGTGTCGTTCCGTAAGTCTCGGTGGGGACATTATATACTTCTATAACGTTATATATCCCAACCTGAGGCAACCTAACAGCTCGGATGTAGTATATTACAGCATTCCTGGCGGTTCGGCCCCTACTTCTCGGTGGGAACATTATATACGTCTATAACGTAATATAACCTAACCTAACCCATCTAGCCCCTCGCTGGTAATGTCTTATAAAATCCCATTCGTGTCGTCCCGTAAGTCTCGGTGGGGACATTATATACTTCTATAACTTTATATATCCCAACTTGAAGCAACCCAACATCTCAGATGTAGTATATTACTACACTCTTTGCGGATCGGCCCCTACTTCTCGGTGGGAACATTGTATACGTCTATAACGTATTATAACCTAACCTAATCCATCTAGCCCCTCGCTGGTAATATTTGCAGAATCCCATTCGTGTCGGCCCGTACTTCTCGGTGGAGACATCATGTACGTCTATATCGTTATATAACACAACCTGAGGCAACCTAACATATCGAATGTAGTATTTTCCAACATTACTGGCGGGTCGGCCCCTACTTCTCGGTGAGAACATTATATACGTCTATCACGTAATATAACGTAACCTAACCCATCTAGCCCCTCGCTGGCAATGTCTTATAAAATCCCGTTCGTGTCGTTGCGTAAGTCTCGGTGGTGACATTATATACTTCTATAACGTTATATATCCCAACCTGAGGCAACCTAACATCACGGATGTAGTATATTACAACATTCCTGGCGGATCGGCCCCTACTTCTCGGTGGGAACATTATATACGTCTATAACGTAACATAACCTAACCTAACCCATCTAGCCCCTCGCTGGTAATGCTTTATAAAATCCCGTTCGTGTCGACCCGTAAGTCTCGGTGAGGACATTATATACTTCTATAACGTTATATATCCTACCCTAAGGCAGTCTAACACCTCTGATGTAGTATTTTCTAACATTCCTGACGGATCGGACTCTAGTTCCCGGTGGGAACAATATATACGTCTATAACGTATTATAACCTCACCTATCCAATCTAGTCCCTCGCTGGTAATGTTTACAGAATCCCGTTCGTGTCGGCCCGTACTTCTCGGTGGAGACATTATGTACGTCTATATCGTTATATAACACAACCTAAGGCAACCTAACATATCGAATGTAGTATTTTCCAACATTACTGGCGGGTCGGCCCCTACTTCTCGGTGAAAACATTATATACGTCTATCACGTAATATAACATAACCCAACGCATTTAGCCCCTCGCTGGTAATGTCTTATAAAATCCCGTTCGTTTCGTCCTGTAAGTCTCGGTGGGGACATTATCTACTTCTATAACGTTATACATCCCAACCTGAGGCAACCTAACATCTCGGATGTAGTATATTACAACATTCCTGGTGGATCGGCCCCTACTTCTCGGTGGGAACATTATATACGTCTATAACGTAATATATCCTAACCTAACCGATCTTGCCCCTCGGTGATAATGTTTTACAGAATACCGGTTGTGTCGGCCCGTACGTGTCGGTGGGGACATTATATACGTCTATAACGTTATATATCCCAACCTAAGACAACCTAACATCTCGGATGTAGTATTCACCAACATGCCTGGCGGGTCGGCCCCTACTTCTCGGTGAGAACATTATATACGTCTATCACGTAATATAACCTAACCTAACCCATCTAGCCCCTCGCTGGCAATGTCTTATAAAATCCCGTTCGTGTCGTTCCGTAAGTCTCGGTGGGGACATTATATACTTCTATAACGTTATATATCCCAACCTGAGGCAACCTAACAGCTCGGATGTAGTATATTACAACAATCCTGGCGGATCGGCCCCTACTTCTCGGTGGGAACATTATATACATCTATAACGTATTATAACCTAACCTAACCCATCTAGCCCCTCGCTGGTAATGTCTTATAAAATCCCATTCGTGTCGTTCCGTAAGTCTCGGTGGGGACATTATATACTTCTATAACGTTATATATCCCAACCTGAGGCAACCTAACAGCTCGGATGTAGTATATTACAGCATTCCTGGCGGTTCGGCCCCTACTTCTCGGTGGGAACATTATATACGTCTATAACGTAATATAACCTAACCTAACCCATCTAGCCCCTCGCTGGTAATGTCTTATAAAATCCCGTTCGTGTCGTTCCGTAAGTCTCGGTGGGGACATTATATACTTCTATAACGTTATATATCCCAACCTGAGGCAACCTAACAGCTCGGATGTAGTATATTACAACAATCCTGGCGGATCGGCCCCTACTTCTCGGTGGGAACATTATATACGTCTATCACGTAATATAACCTAACCTAACCCATCTAGCCCCTCGCTGGCAATGTCTTATAAAATCCCGTTCGTGTCGTTCCGTAAGTCTCGGTGGGGACATTATATACTTCTATAACGTTTTATATCCCAACCTGAGGCAACCTAACAGCTCGGATGTAGTATATTACAACATTCCTGGCGGTTCGGCCCCTACTTCTCGGTGGGAACATTATATACGTCTATAACGTATTCTAACCTAACCTAATCGATCTAGCCCCTCGCTGGTAATATTTGCAGAATCCCGTTCGTGTCGGCCCGTTCTTCTCGGTGGAGACATTATGTACGTCTATATCGTTATATAACACAACATAAGGCAACATAACATATCGAATGTAGTATTTTCCAACATTACTGGCGGGTCGGCCCCTACTTCTCGGTGAGAACATTATATACGTCTATCACGTAATACAACCTAACCTAACCCATCTAGCCCCTCGCTGGCAATGTCTTATAAAATCCCGTTCGTGTCGTTCCGTAAGTCTCGGTGGGGACATTATATACTTCTATAACGTTATATATCCCAACCTGAGGCAACCTAACAGCTCGGATGTAGTATATTACAACATTCCTGGCCGATCGGCCCCTACTTCTCGGTGGGAACATTATATACGTCTATAACGTATTCTAACCTAACCTAACCCATCTAGCCCCTTGCTGTTAATGTTTTATAAAATCCCGTTCGTGTCGTCCCGTAAGTCTCGGTGGGAACATTATATACGTCTATAACGTAATATAACCTAACCTAACCCATCTAGCCCCTCGCTGGTAATGTTTTATAAAATCCCGTTCGTGTCGTCAAGTACTTCTCGGTGGGGACATTATGTACGTCTGTATCGCTATATAACACCACCTAAGGCAACCTAACGTATCGAATGTAGTATTTTCCAACATTCCTGGAGGGTCGGCCCCCACTTCTAGGTGAGAACATTATATACGTCTATCACGTAATATAACCGAACCTAACCCATCTAGCCCCTCGCTGGTAATGCTTTATAAAATCCCGTTCGTGTGGACCCGTAAGTCTTGGTGAGGGCATTATATACTTCTATAACGTTATATATCCTACCCTAAGGCAGTCTAACACCTCTGATGTAGTATTTTCCAACATTCCTGGCGGATCGGCATCTACTTCTCGGTGGGAACATTATGTACGTCTATAACGTATTATAACCTAACCTAATCCATCTAGCCCCTCGCTGGTAATGTTTGCAGAATCCCATTCGTGTCGGCCCGTACTTCTCGGTGGAGACATCATGTACGTCTATATCGTTATATAACACAACCTGAGGCAACCTAACATATCGAATGTAGTATTTTCCAACATTACTGGCGGGTCGGCCCCTACTTCTCGGTGAGAACATTATATACGTCTATCACGTAATATAACCTAACCTAACCCATCTAGCCCCTCGCTGGCAATGTCTTATAAAATCCCGTTCGTGTCGTCCCGTAAGTCTCGGTGGGAACATTATATACGTCTACAACGTAATATAGCCTAACATAACCCATCTAGCCCCTCGCTGGTAATGTTTTATAAAATCCCGTACGTGTCGTCCAGTACGTCTCGGTGGGGACATTATGTACGTCTATATCGTTATATAACCCAACCTAAGGCAACCTAACATATCGAATGTAGTATTTTCCAACATTCATGGCGGGTCGCCCCCTACTTCAAGGTGAGAACATTATATACGTCTACCACGTAATATAACCTAACCTAACCCATCTAGCCCCTTGCTGTTAATGTTATATAAAATCCCGTTCGTGTCGTTCCGTAAGTCTCGGTGGGGACATTATATACTTCTATAACGTTATATATCCCAACCTGAGGCAACCTAACAGCTCGGATGTAGTATATTACAACATTCCTGGCGGATCGGCATCTACTTCTCGGTGGGAACATTATATACGTCTATAACGTATTCTAACCTAACCTAACCCATCTAGCCCCTTGCTGTTAATGTTTTATAGAATCCCGTTCGTGTCGTCCCGTAAGTCTCGGTGGGAACATTATATACGTCTATAACGTAATATAACCTAACCTAACCCATCTAGCCCCTCGCTGGTAATGTTTTATAAAATCCCGTTCGTGTCGTCAAGTACTTCTCGGTGGGGACATTATGTACGTCTGTATCGCTATATAACACAACCTAATGCAACCTAACGTATCGAATGTAGTATTTTCCAACATTCCTGGAGGATCGGCCCCCACTTCTAGGTGGGAACATTATATACGTCTATAACGTATTATAACCTAACCCGACCCATCTAGCCCCTCGCTGGTAATGTTTGCAGAATCCCGTTCGTGTCGGCCCGTACTTCTCGGTGGGGACATTGTGTACGTCTATATAGTTATATAACTCAACCTAAGGCAACCTACCATATCGAATGTAGTATGTTCCAACATTACTGGCGGGTCGGCCTCTACTTCTCGGTGGGAACATTATATACGTCTATAACGTAATATAACCTAACCTAACCCATCTAGCCCCTCGCTGGTAATGTTTTATAAAATCCCGTTCGTTTCGTCCAGAACGTCTCGGTGGGGACATTATATACTTCTATAACGTTATATATCCTAACCTAAGGCAGCCTAACACCTCTGATGTAGTATTTTCCAACATTCCTGGCGGGTCGGCCCCTACTTCTCGGTGGGAACATTATATACGTCTACAATGTAATATAACCTAACCTAATCTAACTAGCCCCTCGCTGGTAATGTTTTATAAAATCCCGTTCGTGTCGTCCCGTACGTCTCGGTCTGGACATTATATTCTTCTATAACGATATATAGCCCAACCTGAGCCAAACTAACATCCCGGATGTAGTTTTCACCAACATTCCTGGCGGGTCGGAACCTACTTCTCGGTGGGAACATTATATACGTCTATAACGTAATATAACCTAACCTAACCAATCTAGCCCCTCCCTGGTAATTTTTACAGAATCCCGTTCGTTTCGTCCGTAAGTCTCGGTGGGGACATTATCTACTTCTATAACGTTATATATCCCAACCTGAGGCAACCTAACAGCTCGGATGTAATGTTTTACAACATTCCTGGCGGAACGGATCCTACTTCTCGGTGGGAACATTATATACGTCTATCACGTAATATAACCTAACCTAACCCATCTAGCCCCTCGCTGGTAATGCTTTATAAAATCCCGTTCGTGTCGACCCGTAGGTTTCGGTGGGGACATTATATACTTCTATAACGTTATATATCCCAACCTGAGGCAATCTAACATCTCGGATGTAGTATATTACAACATTCCTGGCGGATCGGCCCCTGCCTCTCGGTGGGAACATTATATACGTCTATAACGTATTATAACCTAACCTAACCCATCTAGCCCCTCGCTGGTAATGTTTTATAAAATCCCGTTTGTGTCGTCCAGTAAGTCGCGGTGGGGACATTATCTACTTCTATAACGTTATATATCCCAACCTGAGGCAACCTAACATCTCGGATGTAGTATATTACAACATTCCTGGCGGATCGGTCACTACTTCTCGGTGGGAACATAATATACGTCTATATCGTTATATAACCCAACCTAAGGCAACCTAATATATCGAATGTAGTATTTTCCAACATTCCTGGCGGGTCGGCCCCTACTTCTAGGTGAGAACATTATATACGTCTGTCACGTAATATAACCTAACCTAACCCATCTAGCCCCTCGCTGGTAATGCTTTATAAAATCCCGTTCGTGTCGACCCGTAAGTCTCGGTGAGGACATTATATACTTCTATAACGTTATATACCCTAACCTAAGGCAGCCTAACACCTCTGATGTAGTATTATCCAACATTCCTGGCGGATCGGCCTCTACTTGTCGGCGGGAACATTATATACGTCTATAAAGTAACATAACCTAACCTAACCCATCCAGCACCTCGCTGGTAATGTTTTATAAAATCCCGTTTGTTTCGTCCCGTAAGTCTCGGTGGGGACATTATCTACTTCTATAACGTCATATATCCCAACCTGAGGCAACCTAACATCTCGGATGTAGTATATTACAACATTCCTGGCGGATCGGCCTCAAATTCTCGGTGGGAAAGTTATATACGTCTATCACGTAATGTAACCTAACCTAACCCATCTAGCCCCTTGCTGGTAATGTCTTATAAAATCCCGTTCGTATCGTCCTGTAAGTCTCGGTAGGAACATTATATACGTCTATAACGTAATATAACCTAACCTAACCCATGTAGCACCTCGCTGGTAATGTTTTATAGAATCCCGTTCGTTTCGTCCCGTAAGTCTCGGTGGGCACATTATTTACTTTTATAACGTCATATATCCCAACCTGAGGCAACGTAACATCTCGGATGTAGTATATTACAACATTCCTGGCGGATCGGCCCCTACTTCTCGGTGGGAACATTATATACGTCTGTAACGTATTATAACCTAACCTAACCCATCTAGCACCTCGCTGGTAATGTTTTATAAAATCCCGTTCGTGTCGTCCCGTAAGTCGCGGTGGGGACATTATCTACTTCTATAACGTTATATATCCCAACCTGAGGCAATCTAACATCTCGGATGTAGTATATTACAACAATCCTGGCGGATCGGCTCCCACTTCTCGGTGGGAACATTATATACGTCTATAACGTATTATAACCTAACCTAACCCATCTAGCCCCTCGCTGGTAACGTTTTATAAAATCCCGTTCGTGTCGTCAAGTACTTCTCGGTGGGGACATTATGTACGTCTCTATCGCTATATAACACAACCTAAGGCAACCTAACGTATCGAATGTAGTATTTTCCAACATTCCTGGAGGGTCGGCCCCCACTTCTAGGTGAGAACATTATATACGTCTATCACGTAATATAACCGAACCTAACCCATCTGGCCCCTCGCTGCTAATGCTTTATAAAATCCCGTTCGTGTGGACCCGTAAGTCTCGGTGAGGGCATTATATACTTCTATAACGTTATATATCCTACCCTAAGGCAGTCTAACACCTCTGATGTAGTATTTTCCAACATTCCTGGCGGATCGGCATCTACTTCTCGGTGGGAACTTTATGTACGTCTATAACGTATTATAACCTAACCTAATCCATCTAGCCCCTCGCTGATAATGTTTGCAGAATCCCATTCGTGTCGGCCCGTACTTCTCGGTGGAGACATCATGTACGTCTATATCGTTATATAACACAACCTGAGGCAACCTAACATATCGAATGTAGTATTTTCCAACATTGCTGGCGGGTCAGCCCCTACTTCTCGGTGAGAACAGTATATACGTCTGTCACGTAATATAACCTAACCTAACCCATCTAGCCCCTCGCTGGCAATGTCTTATAAAATCCCGTTCGTGTCGTTCCGTAAGTCTCGGTGGGGACATTATATACTTCTATAACGTTATATATCCCAACCTGAGGCAACCTAACAGCTCGGATGTAGTATATTACAACATTCCTGGCGGATCGGCCCCTACTTCTCGGTGGGAACATTATATACGTCTATAACGTATTCTAACCTAACCTAATCGATCTAGCCCCTCGCTGGTAATGTTTGCAGAATCCCGTTCGTGTCGGCCCGTTCTTCTCGGTGGAGACATTATGTACGTCTATATCGTTATATAACACAACATAAGGCAACATAACATATCGAATGTAGTATTTTCCAACATTACTGGCGGGTCGGCCCCTACTTCTCGGTGAGAACATTATATACGTCTATCACGTAATATAACCTAACCTAACCCATCTAGCCCCTCGCTGGCAATGTCTTATAAAATCCCGTTCGTGTCGTTCCGTAAGTCTCGGTGGGGACATTATATACTTCTATAACGTTATATATCCCAACCTGAGGCAACCTAACAGCTCGGATGTAGTATATTACAACATTCCTGGCGGATCGGCCCCTACTTCTCGGTGGGAACATTATATACGTCTATAACGTATTCTAACCTAACCTAACCCATCTAGCCCCTTGCTGTTAATGTTTTATAAAATCCCGTTCGTGTCGTCCCGTAAGTCTCGGTGGGAACATTATATACGTCTATAACGTAATATAACCTAACCTAACCCATCTAGCCCCTCGCTGGTAATGTTTTATAAAATCCCGTTCGTGTCGTCAAGTACTTCTCGGTGGGGACATTATGTACGTCTGTATCGCTATATAACACAACCTAAGGCAACCTAACGTATCGAATGTAGTATTTTCCAACATTCCTGGAGGGTCGGCCCCCACTTCTAGGTGAGAACATTATATACGTCTATCACGTAATATAACCGAACCTAACCCATCTAGCCCCTCGCTGGTAATGCTTTATAAAATCCCGTTCGTGTGGACCCGTAAGTCTCGGTGAGGGCATAATATACTTCTATAACGTTATATATCCTACCCTAAGGCAGTCTAACACCTCTGATGTAGTATTTTCCAACATTCCTGGCGGATCGGCATCTACTTCTCGGTGGGAACATTATGTACGTCTATAACGTATTATAACCTAACCTAATCCATCTAGCCCCTCGCTGGTAATATTTGCAGAATCCCATTCGTGTCGGCCCGTACTTCTCGGTGGAGACATCATGTACGTCTATATCGTTATATAACACAACCTGAGGCAACCTAACATATCGAATGTAGTATTTTCCAACATTACTGGCGGGTCGGCCCCTACTTCTCGGTGAGAACATTATATACGTCTATCACGTAATATAACCTAACCTAACCCATCTAGCCCCTCGCTGGCAATGTCTTATAAAATCCCGTTCGTGTCGTTGCGTAAGTCTCGGTGGGGACATTATATACTTCTATAACGTTATATATCCCAACCTGAGGCAACCTAACATCACGGATGTAGCATATTACAACATTCCTGGCGGATCGGCCCCTACTTCTCGGTGGGAACATTATATACGTCTATAACGTAACATAACCAAACCTAACCCATCTAGCCCCTCGCTGGTAATGCTTTATAAAATCCCGTTCGTGTCGACCCGTAAGTCTCGGTGAGGACATTATATACTTCTATAACGTTATATATCCTACCCTAAGGCAGTCTAACACCTCTGATGTAGTATTTTCTAACATTCCTGACGGATCGGACTCTAGTTCCCGGTGGGAACAATATATACGTCTATAACGTATTATAACCTCACCTATCCAATCTAGTCCCTCGCTGGTAATGTTTACAGAATCCCGTTCGTGTCGGCCCGTACTTCTCGGTGGAGACATTATGTACGTCTATATCGTTATATAACACAACCTAAGGCAACCTAACATATCGAATGTAGTATTTTCCAACATTACTGGCGGGTCGGCCCCTACTTCTCGGTGAAAACATTATATACGTCTATCACGTAACATAACATAACCCAACGCATTTAGCCCCTCGCTGGTAATGTCTTATAAAATCCCGTTCGTTTCGTCCTGTAAGTCTCGGTGGGGACATTATCTACTTCTATAACGTTATACATCCCAACCTGAGGCAACCTAACATCTCGGATGTAGTATATTACAACATTCCTGGTGGTTCGGCCCCTACTTCTCGGTGGGAACATTATATACGTCTATAACGTAATATATCCTAACCTAACCGATCTTGCCCCTCGGTGATAATGTTTTACAGAATACCGTTTGTGTCGGCCCGTACGTGTCGGTGGGGACATTATATACGTCTATAACGTTATATATCCCAACCTAAGACAACCTAACATCTCGGATGTAGTATTCACCAACATTCCTGGCGGGTCGGCATCTACTTCTCGGTGGGAACTTTATGTACGTCTATAACGTATTATAACCTAACCTAATCCATCTAGCCCCTCGCTGGTAATGTTTGCAGAATCCCATTCGTGTCGGCCCGTACTTCTCGGTGGAGACATCATGTACGTCTATATCGTTATATAACACAACCTGAGGCAACCTAACATATCGAATGTAGTATTTTCCAACATTACTGGCGGGTCAGCCCCTACTTCTCGGTGAGAACAGTATATACGTCTGTCACGTAATATAACCTAACCTAACCCATCTAGCCCCTCGCTGGCAATGTCTTATAAAATCCCGTTCGTGTCGTTCCGTAAGTCTCGGTGGGGACATTATATACTTCTATAACGTTATATATCCCAACCTGAGGCAACCTAACAGCTCGGATGTAGTATATTACAACATTCCTGGCGGTTCGGCCCCTACTTCTCGGTGGGAACATTATATACGTCTATAACGTATTCTAACCTAACCTAATCGATCTAGCCCCTCGCTGGTAATGTTTGCAGAATCCCGTTCGTGTCGGCCCGTTCTTCTCGGTGGAGACATTATGTACGTCTATATCGTTATATAACACAACATAAGGCAACATAACATATCGAATGTAGTATTTTCCAACATTACTGGCGGGTCGGCCCCTACTTCTCGGTGAGAACATTATATACGTCTATCACGTAATATAACCTAACCTAACCCATCTAGCCCCTCGCTGGCAATGTCTTATAAAATCCCGTTCGTGTCGTTCCGTAAGTCTCGGTGGGGACATTATATACTTCTATAACGTTATATATCCCAACCTGAGGCAACCTAACAGCTCGGATGTAGTATATTACAACATTCCTGGCGGATCGGCCCCTACTTCTCGGTGGGAACATTATATACGTCTATAACGTATTCTAACCTAACCTAACCCATCTAGCCCCTTGCTGTTAATGTTTTATAAAATCCCGTTCGTGTCGTCCCGTAAGTCTCGGTGGGAACATTATATACGTCTATAACGTAATATAACCTAACCTAACCCATCTAGCCCCTCGCTGGTAATGTTTTATAAAATCCCGTTCGTGTCGTCAAGTACTTCTCGGTGGGGACATTATGTACGTCTGTATCGCTATATAACACAACCTAAGGCAACCTAACGTATCGAATGTAGTATTTTCCAACATTCCTGGAGGGTCGGCCCCCACTTCTAGGTGAGAACATTATATACGTCTATCACGTAATATAACCGAACCTAACCCATCTAGCCCCTCGCTGGTAATGCTTTATAAAATCCCGTTCGTGTGGACCCGTAAGTCTCGGTGAGGGCATAATATACTTCTATAACGTTATATATCCTACCCTAAGGCAGTCTAACACCTCTGATGTAGTATTTTCCAACATTCCTGGCGGATCGGCATCTACTTCTCGGTGGGAACATTATGTACGTCTATAACGTATTATAACCTAACCTAATCCATCTAGCCCCTCGCTGGTAATATTTGCAGAATCCCATTCGTGTCGGCCCGTACTTCTCGGTGGAGACATCATGTACGTCTATATCGTTATATAACACAACCTGAGGCAACCTAACATATCGAATGTAGTATTTTCCAACATTACTGGCGGGTCGGCCCCTACTTCTCGGTGAGAACATTATATACGTCTATCACGTAATATAACCTAACCTAACCCATCTAGCCCCTCGCTGGCAATGTCTTATAAAATCCCGTTCGTGTCGTTGCGTAAGTCTCGGTGGGGACATTATATACTTCTATAACGTTATATATCCCAACCTGAGGCAACCTAACATCACGGATGTAGCATATTACAACATTCCTGGCGGATCGGCCCCTACTTCTCGGTGGGAACATTATATACGTCTATAACGTAACATAACCAAACCTAACCCATCTAGCCCCTCGCTGGTAATGCTTTATAAAATCCCGTTCGTGTCGACCCGTAAGTCTCGGTGAGGACATTATATACTTCTATAACGTTATATATCCTACCCTAAGGCAGTCTAACACCTCTGATGTAGTATTTTCTAACATTCCTGACGGATCGGACTCTAGTTCCCGGTGGGAACAATATATACGTCTATAACGTATTATAACCTCACCTATCCAATCTAGTCCCTCGCTGGTAATGTTTACAGAATCCCGTTCGTGTCGGCCCGTACTTCTCGGTGGAGACATTATGTACGTCTATATCGTTATATAACACAACCTAAGGCAACCTAACATATCGAATGTAGTATTTTCCAACATTACTGGCGGGTCGGCCCCTACTTCTCGGTGAAAACATTATATACGTCTATCACGTAACATAACATAACCCAACGCATTTAGCCCCTCGCTGGTAATGTCTTATAAAATCCCGTTCGTTTCGTCCTGTAAGTCTCGGTGGGGACATTATCTACTTCTATAACGTTATACATCCCAACCTGAGGCAACCTAACATCTCGGATGTAGTATATTACAACATTCCTGGTGGTTCGGCCCCTACTTCTCGGTGGGAACATTATATACGTCTATAACGTAATATATCCTAACCTAACCGATCTTGCCCCTCGGTGATAATGTTTTACAGAATACCGTTTGTGTCGGCCCGTACGTGTCGGTGGGGACATTATATACGTCTATAACGTTATATATCCCAACCTAAGACAACCTAACATCTCGGATGTAGTATTCACCAACATTCCTGGCGGGTCGGCATCTACTTCTCGGTGGGAACTTTATGTACGTCTATAACGTATTATAACCTAACCTAATCCATCTAGCCCCTCGCTGGTAATGTTTGCAGAATCCCATTCGTGTCGGCCCGTACTTCTCGGTGGAGACATCATGTACGTCTATATCGTTATATAACACAACCTGAGGCAACCTAACATATCGAATGTAGTATTTTCCAACATTACTGGCGGGTCAGCCCCTACTTCTCGGTGAGAACAGTATATACGTCTGTCACGTAATATAACCTAACCTAACCCATCTAGCCCCTCGCTGGCAATGTCTTATAAAATCCCGTTCGTGTCGTTCCGTAAGTCTCGGTGGGGACATTATATACTTCTATAACGTTATATATCCCAACCTGAGGCAACCTAACAGCTCGGATGTAGTATATTACAACATTCCTGGCGGTTCGGCCCCTACTTCTCGGTGGGAACATTATATACGTCTATAACGTATTCTAACCTAACCTAATCGATCTAGCCCCTCGCTGGTAATGTTTGCAGAATCCCGTTCGTGTCGGCCCGTTCTTCTCGGTGGAGACATTATGTACGTCTATATCGTTATATAACACAACATAAGGCAACATAACATATCGAATGTAGTATTTTCCAACATTACTGGCGGGTCGGCCCCTACTTCTCGGTGAGAACATTATATACGTCTATCACGTAATATAACCTAACCTAACCCATCTAGCCCCTCGCTGGCAATGTCTTATAAAATCCCGTTCGTGTCGTTCCGTAAGTCTCGGTGGGGACATTATATACTTCTATAACGTTATATATCCCAACCTGAGGCAACCTAACAGCTCGGATGTAGTATATTACAACATTCCTGGCGGATCGGCCCCTACTTCTCGGTGGGAACATTATATACGTCTATAACGTATTCTAACCTAACCTAACCCATCTAGCCCCTTGCTGTTAATGTTTTATAAAATCCCGTTCGTGTCGTCCCGTAAGTCTCGGTGGGAACATTATATACGTCTATAACGTAATATAACCTAACCTAACCCATCTAGCCCCTCGCTGGTAATGTTTTATAAAATCCCGTTCGTGTCGTCAAGTACTTCTCGGTGGGGACATTATGTACGTCTGTATCGCTATATAACACAACCTAAGGCAACCTAACGTATCGAATGTAGTATTTTCCAACATTCCTGGAGGGTCGGCCCCCACTTCTAGGTGAGAACATTATATACGTCTATCACGTAATATAACCGAACCTAACCCATCTAGCCCCTCGCTGGTAATGCTTTATAAAATCCCGTTCGTGTGGACCCGTAAGTCTCGGTGAGGGCATAATATACTTCTATAACGTTATATATCCTACCCTAAGGCAGTCTAACACCTCTGATGTAGTATTTTCCAACATTCCTGGCGGATCGGCATCTACTTCTCGGTGGGAACATTATGTACGTCTATAACGTATTATAACCTAACCTAATCCATCTAGCCCCTCGCTGGTAATATTTGCAGAATCCCATTCGTGTCGGCCCGTACTTCTCGGTGGAGACATCATGTACGTCTATATCGTTATATAACACAACCTGAGGCAACCTAACATATCGAATGTAGTATTTTCCAACATTACTGGCGGGTCGGCCCCTACTTCTCGGTGAGAACATTATATACGTCTATCACGTAATATAACCTAACCTAACCCATCTAGCCCCTCGCTGGCAATGTCTTATAAAATCCCGTTCGTGTCGTTGCGTAAGTCTCGGTGGGGACATTATATACTTCTATAACGTTATATATCCCAACCTGAGGCAACCTAACATCACGGATGTAGCATATTACAACATTCCTGGCGGATCGGCCCCTACTTCTCGGTGGGAACATTATATACGTCTATAACGTAACATAACCAAACCTAACCCATCTAGCCCCTCGCTGGTAATGCTTTATAAAATCCAGTTCGTGTCGACCCGTAAGTCTCGGTGAGGACATTATATACTTCTATAACGTTATATATCCTACCCTAAGGCAGTCTAACACCTCTGATGTAGTATTTTCTAACATTCCTGACGGATCGGACTCTAGTTCCCGGTGGGAACAATATATACGTCTATAACGTATTATAACCTCACCTATCCAATCTAGTCCCTCGCTGGTAATGTTTACAGAATCCCGTTCGTGTCGGCCCGTACTTCTCGGTGGAGACATTATGTACGTCTATATCGTTATATAACACAACCTAAGGCAACCTAACATATCGAATGTAGTATTTTCCAACATTACTGGCGGGTCGGCCCCTACTTCTCGGTGAAAACATTATATACGTCTATCACGTAACATAACATAACCCAACGCATTTAGCCCCTCGCTGGTAATGTCTTATAAAATCCCGTTCGTTTCGTCCTGTAAGTCTCGGTGGGGACATTATCTACTTCTATAACGTTATACATCCCAACCTGAGGCAACCTAACATCTCGGATGTAGTATATTACAACATTCCTGGTGGTTCGGCCCCTACTTCTCGGTGGGAACATTATATACGTCTATAACGTAATATATCCTAACCTAACCGATCTTGCCCCTCGGTGATAATGTTTTACAGAATACAGTTTGTGTCGGCCCGTACGTGTCGGTGGGGACATTATATACGTCTATAACGTTATATATCCCAACCTAAGACAACCTAACATCTCGGATGTAGTATTCACCAACATTCCTGGCGGGTCGGCCCCTACTTCTCGGTGAGAACATTATATACGTCTATCACGTAATATAACCTAACCTAACCCATCTAGCCCCTCGCTGGCAATGTCTTATAAAATCCCGTTCGTGTCGTTCCGTAAGTCTCGGTGGGGACATTATATACTTCTATAACGTTATATATCCCAACCTGAGGCAACCTAACAGCTCGGATGTAGTATATTACAGCATTCCTGGCGGTTCGGCCCCTACTTCTCGGTGGGAACATTATATACGTCTATAACGTAATATAACCTAACCTAACCCATCTAGCCCCTCGCTGGTAATGTCTTATAAAATCCCGTTCGTGTCGTTCCGTAAGTCTCGGTGGGGACATTATATACTTCTATAACGTTATATATCCCAACCTGAGGCAACCTAACAGCTCGGATGTAGTATATTACAACAATCCTGGCGGATCGGCCCCTACTTCTCGGTGGGAACATTATATACGTCTATCACGTAATATAACCTAACCTAACCCATCTAGCCCCTCGCTGGCAATGTCTTATAAAATCCCGTTCGTGTCGTTCCGTAAGTCTCGGTGGGGACATTATATACTTCTATAACGTTTTATATCCCAACCTGAGGCAACCTAACAGCTCGGATGTAGTATATTACAACATTCCTGGCGGTTCGGCCCCTACTTCTCGGTGGGAACATTATATACGTCTATAACGTATTCTAACCTAACCTAATCGATCTAGCCCCTCGCTGGTAATGTTTGCAGAATCCCGTTCGTGTCGGCCCGTTCTTCTCGGTGGAGACATTATGTACGTCTATATCGTTATATAACACAACATAAGGCAACATAACATATCGAATGTAGTATTTTCCAACATTACTGGCGGGTCGGCCCCTACTTCTCGGTGAGAACATTATATACGTCTATCACGTAATACAACCTAACCTAACCCATCTAGCCCCTCGCTGGCAATGTCTTATAAAATCCCGTTCGTGTCGTTCCGTAAGTCTCGGTGGGGACATTATATACTTCTATAACGTTATATATCCCAACCTGAGGCAACCTAACAGCTCGGATGTAGTATATTACAACATTCCTGGCGGATCGGCCCCTACTTCTCGGTGGGAACATTATATACGTCTATAACGTATTCTAACCTAACCTAACCCATCTAGCCCCTTGCTGTTAATGTTTTATAAAATCCCGTTCGTGTCGTCCCGTAAGTCTCGGTGGGAACATTATATACGTCTATCACGTAATATAACCTAACCTAACCCATCTAGCCCCTCGCTGGTAATGTTTTATAAAATCCCGTTCGTGTCGTCAAGTACTTCTCGGTGGGGACATTATGTACGTCTGTATCGCTATATAACACAACCTAAGGCAACCTAACGTATCGAATGTAGTATTTTCCAACATTCCTGGAGGGTCGGCCCCCACTTCTAGGTGAGAACATTATATACGTCTATCACGTAATATAACCGAACCTAACCCATCTAGCCCCTCGCTGGTAATGCTTTATAAAATCCCGTTCGTGTGGACCCGTAAGTCTCGGTGGGGGCATTATATACTTCTATAACGTTATATATCCTACCCTAAGGCAGTCTAACACCTCTGATGTAGTATTTTCCAACATTCCTGGCGGATCGGCATCTACTTCTCGGTGGGAACATTATGTACGTCTATAACGTATTATAACCTAACCTAATCCATCTAGCCCCTCGCTGGTAATGTTTGCAGAATCCCATTCGTGTCGGCCCGTACTTCTCGGTGGAGACATCATGTACGTCTATATCGTTATATAACACAACCTGAGGCAACCTAACATATCGAAAGTAGTATTTTCCAACATTACTGGCGGGTCGGCCCCTACTTCTCGGTGAGAACATTATATACGTCTACCACGTAATATAACCTAACCTAACCCATCTAGCCCCTTGCTGTTAATGTTATATAAAATCCCGTTCGTGTCGTTCCGTAAGTCTCGGTGGGGACATTATATACTTCTATAACGTTATATATCCCAACCTGAGGCAACCTAACAGCTCGGATGTAGTATATTACAACATTCCTGGCGGATCGGCCCCTACTTCTCGGTGGGAACATTATATACGTCTATAACGTATTCTAACCTAACCTAACCCATCTAGCCCCTTGCTGTTAATGTTTTATAGAATCCCGTTCGTGTCGTCCCGTAAGTCTCGGTGGGAACATTATATACGTCTATAACGTAATATAACCTAACCTAACCCATCTAGCCCCTCGCTGGTAATGTTTTATAAAATCCCGTTCGTGTCGTCAAGTACTTCTCGGTGGGGACATTATGTACGTCTGTATCGCTATATAACACAACCTAAGGCAACCTAACGTATCGAATGTAGTATTTTCCAACATTCCTGGAGGATCGGCCCCCACTTCTAGGTGGGAACATTATATACGTCTATAACGTATTATAACCTAACCCGACCCATCTAGCCCCTCGCTGGTAATGTTTGCAGAATCCCGTTCGTGTCGGCCCGTACTTCTCGGTGGGGACATTGTGTACGTCTATATAGTTATATAACTCAACCTAAGGCAACCTACCATATCGAATGTAGTATGTTCCAACATTACTGGCGGGTCGGCCTCTACTTCTCGGTGGGAACATTATATACGTCTATAACGTAATATAACCTAACCTAACCCATCTAGCCCCTCGCTGGTAATGTTTTATAAAATCCCGTTCGTTTCGTCCAGAACGTCTCGGTGGGGACATTATATACTTCTATAACGTTATATATCCTAACCTAAGGCAGCCTAACACCTCTGATGTAGTATTTTCCAACATTCCTGGCGGGTCGGCCCCTACTTCTCGGTGGGAACATTATATACGTCTACAACGTAATATAACCTAACCTAATCTAACTAGCCCCTCGCTGGTAATGTTTTATAAAATCCCGTTCGTGTCGTCCCGTACGTCTCGGTCTGGACATTATATTCTTCTATAACGATATATAGCCCAACCTGAGCCAAACTAACATCCCGGATGTAGTTTTCACCAACATTCCTGGCGGGTCGGAACCTACTTCTCGGTGGGAACATTATATACGTCTATAACGTAATATAACCTAACCTAACCAATCTAGCCCCTCCCTGGTAATTTTTACAGAATCCCGTTCGTTTCGTCCGTAAGTCTCGGTGGGGACATTATCTACTTCTATAACGTTATATATCCCAACCTGAGGCAACCTAACAGCTCGGATGTAATGTTTTACAACATTCCTGGCGGAACGGATCCTACTTCTCGGTGGGAACATTATATACGTCTATCACGTAATATAACCTAACCTAACCCATCTAGCCCCTCGCTGGTAATGCTTTATAAAATCCCGTTCGTGTCGACCCGTAGGTTTCGGTGGGGACATTATATACTTCTATAACGTTATATATCCCAACCTGAGGCAATCTAACATCTCGGATGTAGTATATTACAACATTCCTGGCGGATCGGCCCCTGCCTCTCGGTGGGAACATTATATACGTCTATAACGTATTATAACCTAACCTAACCCATCTAGCCCCTCGCTGGTAATGTTTTATAAAATCCCGTTTGTGTCGTCCAGTAAGTCGCGGTGGGGACATTATCTACTTCTATAACGTTATATATCCCAACCTGAGGCAACCTAACATCTCGGATGTAGTATATTACAACATTCCTGGCGGATCGGTCACTACTTCTCGGTGGGAACATAATATACGTCTATATCGTTATATAACCCAACCTAAGGCAACCTAATATATCGAATGTAGTATTTTCCAACATTCCTGGCGGGTCGGCCCCTACTTCTAGGTGAGAACATTATATACGTCTGTCACGTAATATAACCTAACCTAACCCATCTAGCCCCTCGCTGGTAATGCTTTATAAAATCCCGTTCGTGTCGACCCGTAAGTCTCGGTGAGGACATTATATACTTCTATAACGTTATATACCCTAACCTAAGGCAGCCTAACACCTCTGATGTAGTATTATCCAACATTCCTGGCGGATCGGCCTCTACTTGTCGGCGGGAACATTATATACGTCTATAAAGTAACATAACCTAACCTAACCCATCCAGCACCTCGCTGGTAATGTTTTATAAAATCCCGTTTGTTTCGTCCCGTAAGTCTCGGTGGGGACATTATCTACTTCTATAACGTCATATATCCCAACCTGAGGCAACCTAACATCTCGGATGTAGTATATTACAACATTCCTGGCGGATCGGCCTCAAATTCTCAGTGGGAAAGTTATATACGTCTATCACGTAATGTAACCTAACCTAACCCATCTAGCCCCTTGCTGGTAATGTCTTATAAAATCCCGTTCGTATCGTCCTGTAAGTCTCGGTAGGAACATTATATACGTCTATAACGTAATATAACCTAACCTAACCCATCTAGCACCTCGCTGGTAATGTTTTATAGAATCCCGTTCGTTTCGTCCCGTAAGTCTCGGTGGGCACATTATTTACTTTTATAACGTCATATATCCCAACCTGAGGCAACGTAACATCTCGGATGTAGTATATTACAACATTCCTGGCGGATCGGCCCCTACTTCTCGGTGGGAACATTATATACGTCTGTAACGTATTATAACCTAACCTAACCCATCTAGCACCTCGCTGGTAATGTTTTATAAAATCCCGTTCGTGTCGTCCCGTAAGTCGCGGTGGGGACATTATCTACTTCTATAACGTTATATATCCCAACCTGAGGCAATCTAACATCTCGGATGTAGTATATTACAACAATCCTGGCGGATCGGCCCCCACTTCTCGGTGGGAACATTATATACGTCTATAACGTATTATAACCTAACCTAACCCATCTAGCCCCTCGCTGGTAATGTCTTATAAAATCCCATTCGTGTCGTTCCGTAAGTCTCGGTGGGGACATTATATACTTCTATAACGTTATATATCCCAACATGAGGCAACCTAAGAGCTCGGATGTAGTATATTACAGCATTCCCGGCGGTTCGGCCCCTACTTCTCGGTGGGAACATTATATACGTCTATAACGTAATATAACCTAACCTAACCCATCTAGCCCCTCGCTGGTAATGTCTTATAAAATCCCATTCGTGTCGTCCCGTAAGTCTCGGTGGGGACATTATATACTTCTATAACTTTATATATCCCAACTTGAAGCAACCTAACATCTCGGATGTAGTATATTACTATATTCTTTGCGGATCGGCCCCTACTTCTCGGTGGGAACATTATATACGTCTATAACGTATTATAACCTAACCTAATCCATCTAGCCCCTCGCTGGTAATGTTTGCAGAATCCCATTCGTGTCGGCCCGTACTTCTCGGTGGAGACATCATGTACGTCTATATCGTTATATAACACAACCTGAGGCAACCTAACATATCGAATGTAGTATTTTCCAACATTCCTGGCGGGTCGGCCCCTACTTCTCGGTGGGAACATTATATACGTCTATAACGTATTATAACCTAACCTAACGCATCTAGCCCTTCGCTGGTAATGTTTGCAGAATCCCGTTCGTGTCGGCCCGTACTTCTCGGTGGGGACATTATGTACGTCTGTATCGTTATATAACCCAACCTAAGGCATCCTGACATATCGAATGTAGTATATTACAACATTCCTGGCGGATCGGCCACTACTTCTCGGTGGGAACATTATATACGTCTATAACGTAATATAACCTAACCTAACCCATCTAGCACCTCGCTGGTAATGCTTTATAAAATCCCGTTCGTGTCGACCCGTAAGTCTCGGTGAGAACATTATATACTTCTATAACGTTATATATCCCAACCTGAGGCAATCTAACATCTCGGATGTAGTATATTACAACATTCCTGGCGGATCGGCCCCTGCTTCTCGGTGGGAACATTATATACGTCTATAACGTAATATAACCTAACCTAACCCATCTAGCCCCTCGCTGGTGATGTTTTATAAAATCCCGTTCGTGTCGTCCAGAACGTCTCGGTGGGGACATTATGTACGTCTGTATCGTTATATAACCCAACCTAAGGCAACCTAACATATCGAATTTAGTATTTTCCAACATTCCTGGCGGGTCGGCCCCTACTTCTCGGTGGGAACATTATATACGTCTATAACGTATTATAACCTAACCTAACCCATCTAGCCCCTTGCTGGTAATGTTTTATAAAATCCCGTTTGTGTCGTCCCGTAAGTTGCGGTGGGGAGATTATCTACTTCTCTAACGTTATATATCCCAACCTGAGGCAACCTAACATCTCGGATGTAGTATATTACAACATTCCTGGCGGATCGCCCCCTACTTCTAGGTGAGAACATTATATACGTCTATCACGTAATATATCCTAACCTAACCCATCTAGCCCCTTGCTGGTAATGCTTTATAAAATCCCGTTCGTGTCGACCCGTAAGTCTCGGTGAGGACATTATATACTTCTATAACGTTATATATCCTAACCTAAGGCAGCCTAACACCTCTGATGTAGTATTTTCCAACATTCTTGGCGGATCGTCCTCTACTTCTCGGTGGGAACATTATATACGTCCATAACGTAATATAACCTAACCTAACCCATCTAGCACCTCGCTGGTAATGTTTTATAAAATCCCGTTCGTTTCGTCCCGTAAGTCTCGGTGGGGACATCATCTACTTCTATAACTTTATACATCCCAACCTGAGACAACCTAATATCTCGGATGTAGTATATTACAACATTCCTGGCGGATCGGACCCTACTACTCGGTGGGAACATTATATACGTCTATAACGTATTATAACCTAACCTGACCCATCTAGCCCCTCGCTGGTAATGTTTGCAGAATCCCGTTCGTGTCGGCCCGTACTTCTCGGTGGGGACATTGTGTACGTCTAAATCGTTATATAACTCAACCTAAGGCAACCTACCATATCGAATGTAGTATGTTCCAACATTACTGGCGGGTCGGCCTCTACTTCTCGGTGGGAACATTATATACGTCTATAACATAATATAACCTAACCTAACCCATCTAGCCCCTCGCTGGTAATGTTTTATAAAATCCCGTTCGTGTCGTCCAGAACGTCTCGGTGGGGACATTATGTACGTCTGTATCGTTATATAACCCAACCTAAGGCAACCTAACATATCGAATGTAGTATTTTCCAACATTCCTGGCGGGTCGGCCCCTACTTCTCGGTGGGAACATTATATACGTCTATAACGTATTATAACCTAACCTAACCCATATAGCCCCTGGCTGGTAATGCTTTATAAAATCCCGTTCGTGTCGACCCGAAGTCTCGGTGAGGACATTATAAACTTCTATAACCTTATATATCCTAACCTAAGGCAGCCTAACACCTCTCATGTGGTATTTTCCAACATTCTTGGCGGATCGTCCTCTACTTCTCGGTGGGAACATTATATACGTCTATACCGAAATATAACCTAACCTAACCCATCTAGCACCTCGCTGGTAATGTTTTATAAAATCCCGGTCGTTTCGTCCCGTAAGTCTCGGTGGAGACATTATCTTCTTCTATAACGTTATATATCCCAACCTGAGGCAACCTAACATCTCGGATGTAGTATATTACAACATTCCTGGCGGATCGGTCCCTACTTCTCGGTGGGAACATTATATACGTCTATAACGTATTATAACCTAACCCAACCCATCTAGCCCTTCGCTGGTAATGTTTGCAGAATCCCGTTCGTGTCGGCCCGTACTTCTCGGTGGGGACATTGTGTACGTCTGTATCGTTATATAACCCAACCTAAGGCATCCTAACATATCGAATGTAGTATATTACAACATTCCTGGCGGATCGGCCACTACTTCTCGGTGGGAACATTATATACGTCTATAACGTAATATAACCTAACCTAACCCATCTAGCACCTCGCTGGTAATGCTTTATAAAATCCCGTTCGTGTCGACCCGTAAGTCTCGGTGAGAACATTATATACTTCTATAACGTTATATATCCCAACCTGAGGCAATCTAACATCTCGGATGTAGTATATTACAACATTCCTGGCGGATCGGCCCCTGCTTCTCGGTGGGAACATTATATACGTCTATAACGTAATATAACCTAACCTAACCCATCTAGCCCCTCGCTGGTAATGCTTTATAAAATCCCGTTCGTGTCGACCCGTAAGTCTCGGTGAGGACATTATATACTTCTATAACGTTATATATCCCAACTTGAGGCAACCTAACACCTCTGATGTAGTATTTTCCAACATTCCTCGCGGATCGGCCTCTACTTCTCGGTGGGAACATTATATACGTCTATAACGTATTATAACCTACCCTAACCCATCTAGCCCCTCGCTGGTAATGCTTACAGAATCCCGTTCGTGTCGGCGCGTACTTCTCGGTGGGGCAGTATGTACGTCTATATCGTTATATAACTCAACCTGAGGCAACCTAACATCTCGGATGTAGTATATTACAACATTCCTGGCGGATCGGCCACTACTCCTCGGTGGGAACATTATATACCTCTATAACGTAATATAACCTAACCTAACCCATCTAGCCCCTCGCTGGTAATGCTTACAGAATCCCGTTCGTGTCGGCGCGTACTTCTCAGTGGGGCAGTATGTACGTCTATATCGTTATATAACTCAACCTGAGGCAACCTAACATCTCGGATGTAGTATATTACAACATTCCTGGCGGATCGGCCACTACTTCTCGGTGGGAACATTATATACGTCTATAACGTATTATAACCTAACCTAACCCATCTAGCCCCTCGCTGGTAATGTTTGCAGAATCCCGTTCGTGTCGGCCCGTACTTCTCGGTGGGGACATTGTGTACGTCTATATCGTTATATAACTCAACCTAAGGCAACCTACCATATCGAATGTAGTATTTTCCAACATTACTGGCGGGTCGGCCTCTACTTCTCGGTGGGAACATTATATACGTCTATAACGTAATATAACCTAACCTAACCCATCTAGCCCCTCGCTGGTGATGTTTTATAAAATCCCGTTCGTGTCGTCCAGAACGTCTCGGTGGGGACATTATGTACGTCTGTATCGTTATATAACCCAACCTAAGGCAACCTAACATATCGAATTTAGTATTTTCCAACATTCCTGGCGGGTCGGCCCCTACTTCTCGGTGGGAACATTATATACGTCTATAACGTATTATAACCTAACCTAACCCATCTAGCCCCTAGCTGGTAATGTTTAATAAAATCCCGTTTGTGTCGTCCCGTAAGTTGCGGTGGGGAGATTATCTACTTCTCTAACGTTATATATCCCAACCTGAGGCAACCTAACATCTCGGATGTAGTATATTACAACATTCCTGGCGGATCGGCCACTACTTCTCGGTGAGAACATTATATACGTCTATCACGTAATATAACCTAACCTAACCCATCTAGCACCTCGCTGGTAATGTTTTATAAAATCCCGGTCGTTTCGTCCCGTAAGTCTCGGTGGAGACATTATCTACTTCTATAACGTTATATATCCCAACCTGAGGCAACCTAACATCTCGGATGTCGTATATTACAACATTCCTGGCGGATCGGCCCCTGCTTCTCGGTGGGAACATTACATACGTCTATAACGTAATATAACCTAACCTAACCCATCTAGCCCCTCGCTGGTAATGCTTTATAAAATCCCGTTCGTGTCGACCCGTAAGTCTCGGTGAGGACATTATATACTTCTATAACGTTATATATCCCAACTTGAGGCAACCTAACACCTCGGATGTAGTATATTACAACATTCCTGGCGGATCAGCCACTACTTCTCGGTGGGAACATTATATACGTCTATAACGTAATATAACCTAACCTAACCCATCTAGCCCCTCGCTGGTAATAATTTATAAAATCCCGTCCGTGTCGACCCGTAAGTCTCGGTGAGGACATTATATACTTCTATAACGTTATATATCCTAACCTAAGAAAGCATAACACCTCTGATGTAGTATTTTCCAACATTCCTCGCGGATCGGCCTCTACTTCTCGGTGGGAACATTATATACGTCCATAACGTATTATAACCTACCCTAACCCATCTAGCCCCTCGCTGGTAATGCTTACAGAATCCCGTTCGTGTCGGCGCGTACTTCTCAGTGGGGCAGTATGTACGTCTATATCGTTATATAACTCAACCTGAGGCAACCTAACATCTCGGATGTAGTATATTACAACATTCCTGGCGGATCGGCCACTACTTCTCGGTGGGAACATTATATACGTCTATGACGTATTATAACCTAACCTAACCCATCTAGCCCCTCGCTGGTAATGTTTGCAGAATCCCGTTCGTGTCGGCCCGTACTTCTCGGTGGGGACATTGTGTACGTCTATATCGTTATATAACTCAACCTAAGGCAACCTACCATATCGAATGTAGTATTTTCCAACATTACTGGCGGGTCGGCCTCTACTTCTCGGTGGGAACATTATATACGTCTATAACGTAATATAACCTAACCTAACCCATCTAGTCCCTCGCTGGTGATGTTTTATAAAATCCCGTTCGTGTCGTCCAGAACGTCTCGGTGGGGACATTATGTACGTCTGTATCGCTATATAACCCAACCTAAGGCAACCTAACATATCGAATTTAGTATTTTCCAACATTCCTGGCGGGTCGGCCCCTACTTCTCGGTGGGAACATTATATACGTCTATAACGTATTATAACCTAACCTAACCCATCTAGCCCCTTGCTGGTAATGTTTTATAAAATCCCGTTCGTGTCGTCCCGTACGTCTCGGTCTGGACATTATATTCTTCTATAACGATATATAGCCCAACCTGAGCCAAACTAACATCCCTGATGTAGTTTTCACCAACATTCCTGGCGGGTCGGAACCTACTTCTCGGTGGGAACATTATATACGTCTATAACGTAATATAACCTAACCTAACCAATCTAGCCCCTCCCTGGTAATTTTTACAGAATCCCGTTCGTTTCGTCCGTAAGTCTCGGTGGGGACATTATCTACTTCTATAACGTTATATATCCCAACCTGAGGCAACCTAACAGCTCGGATGTAATGTTTTACAACATTCCTGGCGGATCGGATCCTACTTCTCGGTGGGAACATTATATACGTCTATCACGTAATATAACCTAACCTAACCCATCTAGCCCCTCGCTGGTAATGCTTTATAAAATCCCGTTCGTGTCGACCCGTAGGTTTCGGTGGGGACATTATATACTTCTATAACGTTATATATCCCAACCTGAGGCAATCTAACATCTCGGATGTAGTATATTACAACATTCCTGGCGGATCGGCCCCTACCTGTCGGTGGGAACATTATATACGTCTATAACGTATTATAACCTAACCTAACCCATCTAGCCCCTCGCTGGTAATGTTTTATAAAATCCCGTTTTTGTCGTCCCGTAAGTCGCGTTGGGGAGATTATCTACTTCTATAACGTTATATATTCCAACCTGAGGCAACCCAACATCTCGGATGTAGTATATTACAACATTCCTGGCGGATCGGCCCCTACTTCTCGGTGGGAACATTATATACGTCTATAACGTATTATAACCTAACCTAACCCATCTAGCCCCTCGCTGGTAATGTTTTATAAAATCCCGTTTGTGTCGTCCAGTAAGTCGCGGTGGGGACATTATCTACTTCTATAACGTTATATATCCCAACCTGAGGCAACCTAACATCTCGGATGTAGTATATTACAACATTCCTGGCGGATCGGCCACTACTTCTCGGTGGGAACATAATATACGTCTATATCGTTATATAACCCAACCTATGGCAACCTAATATATCGAATGTAGTATTTTCCAACATTCCTGGCGGGTCGGCCCCTACTTCTAGGTGAGAACATTATATACGTCTGTCACGTAATATAACCTAACCTAACCCATCTAGCCCCACGCTGGTAATGCTTTATAAAATCCCGTTCGTATCGACCCGTAAGTCTCGGTGAGGACATTATATACTTCTATAACGTTATATACCCTAACCTAAGGCAGCCTAACACCTCTGATGTAGTATTATCCAACATTCCTGGCGGATCGGCCTCTACTTGTCGGCGGGAACATTATATACGTCTATAAAGTAACATAACCTAACCTAACCCATCTAGCACCTCGCTGGTAATGTTTTATAAAATCCCGTTTGTGTCGTCCAGTAAGTCGCGGTGGGGACATTATCTACTTCTATAACGTTATATATCCCAACCTGAGGCAACCTAACATCTCGGATGTAGTATATTACAACATTCCTGGCGGATCGGCCACTACTTCTCGGTGGGAACATAATATACGTCTATATCGTTATATAACCCAACCTATGGCAACCTAATATATCGAATGTAGTATCTTCCAACATTCCTGGCGGGTCGGCCCCTACTTCTAGGTGAGAACATTATATACGTCTGTCACGTAATATAACCTAACCTAACCCATCTAGCCCCTCGCTGGTAATGCTTTATAAAATCCCGTTCGTGTCGACCCGTAAGTCTCGGTGAGGACATTATATACTTCTATAACGTTATATACCCTAACCTAAGGCAGCCTAACACCTCTGATGTAGTATTATCCAACATTCCTGGCGGATCGGCCTCTACTTGTCGGCGGGAACATTATATACGTCTATAAAGTAACATAACCTAACCTAACCCATCTAGCACCTCGCTGGTAATGTTTTATAAAATCCCGTTTGTTTCGTCCCGTAAGTCTCGGTGGGGACATTATCTACTTCTATAACGTCATATATCCCAACCTGAGGCAACCTAACATCTCGGATGTAGTATATTACAACATTCCTGGCGGATCGGCCCCTACCTCTCGGTGGGAACATTATATACGTCTATAACGTAATATAACCTAACCTAATCCAACTAGCCCCTCGCTGGTAATGTTTTATAAAATCCCGTTCGTTTCGTCCGTAAGTCTCGGTGGGGACATTATCTACTTCTATAACGTTATATATCCCAACCTGAGGCAACCTAACAGCTCGGATGTAGTGTTTTACAACATTCCTGGCGGATCGGGCTCAAATTCTCGGTGGGAACGTTATATACGTCTATCACGTATTATAACCTAACCTAACCCATCTAGCCCCTCGCTGGTAATGTTTTATAAAATCCCGTTTGTGTCGTCCAGTAAGTCGCGGTGGGGACATTATCTACTTCTATAACGTTATATATCCCAACCTGAGGCAACCTAACATCTCGGATGTAGTATATTACAACATTCCTGGCGGATCGGCCACTACTTCTCGGTGGGAACATAATATACGTCTATATCGTTATATAACCCAACCTAAGGCAACCTAATATATCGAATGTAGTATTTTCCAACATTCCTGGCGGGTCGGCCCCTACTTCTAGGTGAGAACATTATATACGTCTGTCACGTAATATAACCTAACCTAACCCATCTAGCCCCTCGCTGGTAATGCTTTATAAAATCCCGTTCGTGTCGACCCGTAAGTCTCGGTGAGGACATTATATACTTCTATAACGTTATATACCCTAACCTAAGGCAGCCTAACACCTCTGATGTAGTATTATCCAACATTCCTGGCGGATCGGCCTCTACTTGTCGGCGGGAACATTATATACGTCTATAAAGTAACATAACCTAACCTAACCCATCCAGCACCTCGCTGGTAATGTTTTATAAAATCCCGTTTGTTTCGTCCCGTAAGTCTCGGTGGGGACATTATCTACTTCTATAACGTCATATATCCCAACCTGAGGCAACCTAACATCTCGGATGTAGTATATTACAACATTCCTGGCGGATCGGCCTCAAATTCTCGGTGGGAAAGTTATATACGTCTATCACGTAATGTAACCTAACCTAACCGATCTAGCCCCTTGCTGGTAATGTCTTATAAAATCCCGTTCGTATCGTCCTGTAAGTCTCGGTAGGAACATTATATACGTCTATAACGTAATATAACCTAACCTAACCCATCTAGCACCTCGCTGGTAATGTTTTATAGAATCCCGTTCGTTTCGTCCCGTAAGTCTCGGTGGGCACATTATTTACTTTTATAACGTCATATATCCCAACCTGAGGCAACGTAACATCTCGGATGTAGTATATTACAACATTCCTGGCGGATCGGCCCCTACTTCTCGGTGGGAACATTATATACGTCTGTAACGTATTATAACCTAACCTAACCCATCTAGCACCTCGCTGGTAATGTTTTATAAAATCCCGTTCGTGTCGTCCCGTAAGTCGCGGTGGGGACATTATCTACTTCTATAACGTTATATATCCCAACCTGAGGCAATCTAACATCTCGGATGTAGTATATTACAACAATCCTGGCGGATCGGCCCCCACTTCTCGGTGGGAACATTATATACGTCTATAACGTATTATAACCTAACCTAACCCATCTAGCCCCTCGCTGGTAATGTCTTATAAAATCCCATTCGTGTCGTTCCGTAAGTCTCGGTGGGGACATTATATACTTCTATAACGTTATATATCCCAACATGAGGCAACCTAACAGCTCGGATGTAGTATATTACAGCATTCCCGGCGGTTCGGCCCCTACTTCTCGGTGGGAACATTATATACGTCTATAACGTAATATAACCTAACCTAACCCATCTAGCCCCTCGCTGGTAATGTCTTATAAAATCCCATTCGTGTCGTCCCGTAAGTCTCGGTGGGGACATTATATACTTCTATAACTTTATATATCCCAACTTGAAGCAACCTAACATCTCGGATGTAGTATATTACTATATTCTTTGCGGATCGGCCCCTACTTCTCGGTGGGAACATTATATACGTCTATAACGTATTATAACCTAACCTAATCCATCTAGCCCCTCGCTGGTAATGTTTGCAGAATCCCATTCGTGTCGGCCCGTACTTCTCGGTGGAGACATCATGTACGTCTATATCTTTATATAACACAACCGGAGGCAACCTAACATATCGAATGTAGTATTTTCCAACATTCCTGGCGGGTCGGCCCCTACTTCTCGGTGGGAACATTATATACGTCTATAACGTATTATAACCTAACCTAACCCATCTAGCCCTTCGCTGGTAATGTTTGCAGAATCCCGTTCGTGTCGGCCCGTACTTCTCGGTGGGGACATTATGTACGTCTGTATCGTTATATAACCCAACCTAAGGCATCCTGACATATCGAATGTAGTATATTACAACATTCCTGGCGGATCGGCCACTACTTCTCGGTGGGAACATTATATACGTCTATAACGTAATATAACCTAACCTAACCCATCTAGCACCTCGCTGGTAATGCTTTATAAAATCCCGTTCGTGTCGACCCGTAAGTCTCGGTGAGAACATTATATACCTCTATAACGTTATATATCCCAACCTGAGGCAATCTAACATCTCGGATGTAGTATATTACAACATTCCTGGCGGATCGGCCCATGCTTCTCGGTGGGAACATTATATACGTCTATAACGTAATATAACCTAACCTAACCCATCTAGCCCCTCGCTGGTGATGTTTTATAAAATCCCGTTCGTGTCGTCCAGAACGTCTCGGTGGGGACATTATGTACGTCTGTATCGTTATATAACCCAACCTAAGGCAACCTAACATATCGAATTTAGTATTTTCCAACATTCCTGGCGGGTCGGCCCCTACTTCTCGGTGGGAACATTATATACGTCTATAACGTATTATAACCTAACCTAACCCATCTAGCCCCTTGCTGGTAATGTTTTATAAAATCCCGTTTGTGTCGTCCCGTAAGTTGCGGTGGGGAGATTATCTACTTCTCTAACGTTATATATCCCAACCTGAGGCAACCTAACATCTCGGATGTAGTATATTACAACATTCCTGGCGGATCGCCCCCTACTTCTAGGTGAGAACATTATATACGTCTATCACGTAATATATCCTAACCTAACCCATCTAGCCCCTTGCTGGTAATGCTTTATAAAATCCCGTTCGTGTCGACCCGAAGTCTCGGTGAGGACATTATAAACTTCTATAACCTTATATATCCTAACCTAAGGCAGCCTAACACCTCTCATGTAGTATTTTCCAACATTCTTGGCGGATCGTCCTCTACTTCTCGGTGGGAACATTATATACGTCTATACCGAAATATAACCTAACCTAACCCATCTAGCACCTCGCTGGTAATGTTTTATAAAATCCCGGTCGTTTCGTCCCGTAAGTCTCGGTGGAGACATTATCTACTTCTATAACGTTATATATCCCAACCTGAGGCAACCTAACATCTCGGATGTAGTATATTACAACATTCCTGGCGGATCGGTCCCTACTTCTCGGTGGGAACATTATATACGTCTATAACGTATTATAACCTAACCTAACCCATCTAGCCCTTCGCTGGTAATGTTTGCAGAATCCCGTTCGTGTCGGCCCGTACTTCTCGGTGGGGACATTATGTACGTCTGTATCGTTATATAACCCAACCTAAGGCATCCTAACATATCGAATGTAGTATATTACAACATTCCTGGCGGATCGGCCACTACTTCTCGGTGGGAACATTATATACGTCTATAACGTAATATAACCTAACCTAACCCATCTAGCACCTCGCTGGTAATGCTTTATAAAATCCCGTTCGTGTCGACCCGTAAGTCTCGGTGAGAACATTATATACTTCTATAACGTTATATATCCCAACCTGAGGCAATCTAACATCTCGGATGTAGTATATTACAACATTCCTGGCGGATCGGTCCCTACTTCTCGGTGGGAACATTATATACGTCTATAACGTATTATAACCTAACCTAACCCATCTAGCCCTTCGCTGGTAATGTTTGCAGAATCCCGTTCGTGTCGGCCCGTACTTCTCGGTGGGGACATTATGTACGTCTGTATCGTTATATAACCCAACCTAAGGCATCCTAACATATCGAATGTAGTATATTACAACATTCCTGGCGGATCGGCCACTACTTCTCGGTGGGAACATTATATACGTCTATAACGTAATATAACCTAACCTAACCCATCTAGCCCCTCGCTGGTAATACTTTATAAAATCCCGTCCGTGTCGACCCGTAAGTCTCGGTGAGGACAATATATACTTCTATAACGTTATATATCCTAACCTAAGAAAGCATAACACCTCTGATGTAGTATTTTCCAACATTCCTCGCGGATCGGCCTCTACTTCTCGGTGGGAACATTATATACGTCTATAACGTATTATAACCTACCCTAACCCATCTAGCCCCTCGCTGGTAATGCTTACAGAATCCCGTTCGTGTCGGCGCGTACTTCTCGGTGGGGCAGTATGTACGTCTATATCGTTATATAACTCAACCTGAGGCAACCTAACATCTCGGATGTAGTATATTACAACATTCCTGGCGGATCAGCCACTACTCCTCGGTGGGAACATTATATACCTCTATAACGTAATATAACCTAACCTAACCCATCTAGCCCCTCGCTGGTAATGCTTACAGAATCCCGTTCGTGTCGGCGCGTACTTCTCAGTGGGGCAGTATGTACGTCTATATCGTTATATAACTCAACCTGAGGCAACCTAACATCTCGGATGTAGTATATTACAACATTCCTGGCGGATCGGCCCCTGCTTCTTGGTGGGAACATTATATACGTCTATAACGTATTATAACCTAACCTAACCCTTCTAGCCCCTCGCTGGTAATGTTTTATAAAATCCCGTTCGTGTCGTCCCGTAAGTCGCGGTGGGGACATTATCTACATCTATAACGTTATATATCCCAACCTGAGGCAACCTAACATCTCGGATGTAGTATATTACAACATTCCTGGCGGATCGACCACAAATTCTCGGTGGGAACGTTATATACGTCTATCACGTAATGTAACCTAACCTAACCCATCTAGCCCCTTGCTGGTAATGTCTTATAAAATCCCGTTCGTATCGTCCTGTAAGTCTCGGTAAGAACATTATATACGTCTATAACGTAATATAACCTAAACCTAACCCATCTAGCACCTCGCTGGTAATGTTTTATAAAATCCCGTTCGTTTCGTCCCGTAAGTCTCGGTGGGGACATTATTTACTTTTATAACGTCATATATCCCAACCTGAGGCAATCTAACATCTCGGATGTAGTATATTACAACATTCCTGGCGGATCGGCCCCTACCTCTCGGTGGGAACATTATATACGTCTATAACGTAATATAACCTAACCTAATCCAACTAGCCCCTCGCTGGTAATGTTTTATAAAATCCCGTTCGTGTCGTCCCGTACGTCTCGGTCTGGACATTATATTCTTCTATAACGATATATATCCCAACCTGAGCCAAACTAACATCCCGGATGTAGTTTTCACCAACATTCCTGGCGGGTCGGAACCTACTTCTCGGTGGGAACATTATATACGTCTATAACGTAATATAACCTAACCTAACCAATCTAGCCCCTCGCTGGTAATTTTTACAGAATCCCGTTCGTTTCGTCCGTAAGTCTCGTTGGGGACATTATCTACTTCTATAACGTTATATATCCCAACCTGAGGCAACCTAACAGCTCGGATGTAGTGTTTTACAACATTCCTGGCGGATCGGGCTCAAATTCTCGGTGGGAACGTTATATACGTCTATCACGTAATATAACCTAACCTAACCCATCTAGCCTCTTGCTGGTAATGTCTTATAAAATCCCGTTCGTGTCGTGCCGTAAGTCTCGGTGGGAACATTATATACGTCTATAACGTATTATAACCTAACCTAACCCATCTAGCCCCTCGCTGGTAATGCTTTATAAAATCCCGTTCGTGTCGTCCAGTACGTCTCGGTGGGGACATTATGTACGTCTATATCGTTATATATCCCAACCTGAGGCAACCTAACATCTCGGATGTAGAATATTACAACATTCCTGGTGGATCGGTCTCTACTTCTAGGTGAGAACATTATATACGTCTGTCACGTAATATAACCTAACCTAACCCATCTAGCCCCTCGCTGGTAATGCTTTATAAAATCCCGTTCGTGTCGACCCGTAAGTCTCGGTGAGGACATTATATACTTCTATAACCTTATATACACTAACCTAAGGCAGCCTAACACCTCTGATGTAGTATTATCCTACATTCCTGGCGGATCGGCCTCTACTTGTCGGCGGGAACATTATATACGTCTATAAAGTAACATAACCTAACCTAACCCATCTAGCACCTCGCTGGTAATGTTTTATAAAATCCCGTTCGTTTCGTCCCGTAAGTCTCGGTGGGGACATTATCTACTTCTATAACGTCATATATCCCAACCTGAGGCAACCTAACATCTCGGATGTAGTATATTACAACATTCCTGGCGGATCGGCCCCTACTTCTCGGTGGGAACATTATATACGTCTATAACGTAATATAACCTAACCTAACCCATCTAGCCCCTCGCTGGTGATGTTTTATAAAATCCCGTTCGTGTCGTCCAGAACGTCTCGGTGGGGACATTATGTACGTCTGTATCGCTATATAACCCAACCTAAGGCAACCTAACATATCGAATTTAGTATTTTCCAACATTCCTGGCGGGTCGGCCCCTACTTCTCGGTGGGAACATTATATACGTCTATAACGTATTATAACCTAACCTAACCCATCTAGCCCCTTGCTGGTAATGTTTTATAAAATCCCGTTTGTGTCGTCCCGTGAAGTTGCGGTGGGGAGATTATCTACTTCTCTAACGTTATATATCCCAACCTGAGGCAACCTAACATCTCGGATGTAGTATATTACAACATTCCTGGCGGATCGGCCCCTACTTCTCGGTGGGAACATTATATACGTCTATAACGTAATATAACCTAACCTAACCAATCTAGCCCCTCCCTGGTAATTTTTACAGAATCCCGTTCGTTTCGTCCGTAAGTCTCGGTGGGGACATTATCTACTACTATAACGTTATATATCCCAACCTGAGGCAACCTAACATCTCGGATGTAGTATATTACAACATTCCTGGCGGATCGGCCACTACTTCTCGGTGGGAACGTTATATACGTCTATCACGTAATGTAACCTAACCTAACCCATCTAGCCCCTTGCTGGTAATGTCTTATAAAATCCCGTTCGTATCGTCCCGTAAGTCTCGGTAGGAACATTATATACGTCTATAACGTAATATAACCTAACCTAACCCATCTAGCCCCTAGCTGGTAATGCTTTATAAAATCCCGTTCGTGTCGTCCAGTACGTCTCGGTGGGCACATTATGTACGTCTATATCGTTACATAACCCAACCTAAGGCAACCTAACATATCGAATGTAGTATTTTCCAACATTCCTGGCGGGTCGGCCCCTACTTCTAGGTGATAACATTATATACGTCTGTCACGTAATATAACCTAACCTTACCCATCTAGCCCCTCGCTGGTAATGCTTTATAAAATCCCGTTCGTTTCGTCCCGTAAGTCTCGGTGGGCACATTATTTACTTTTATAACGTCATATATCCCAACCTGAGGCAACCTAACATCTCGGATGTAGTATATTACAACATTCCTGGCGGATCGGCCCCTACTTCTCGGTGGGAACATTATATACGTCTATAACGTATTATAACCTAACCTAACCCATCTAGCCCCTCGCTGGTAATGTTTTATAAAATCCCGTTCGTGTCGTCCCGTAAGTCGCGGTGGGGACATTATCTACTTCTATAACGTTATATATCCCAACCTGAGGCAATCTAACATCTCGGATGTAGTATATTACAACATTCCTGGCGGATCGGCCCCTACCTGTCGGTGGGAACATTATATACGTCTATAACGTATTATAACCTAACCTAACCCATCTAGCCCCTCGCTGGTAATGTTTTATAAAATCCCGTTTTTGTCGTCCAGTACGTCTCGGTCTGGACATTATATTCTTCTATAACGATATATATCGCAACCTGAGCCAAACTAACATCCCGGATGTAGTTTTCACCAACATTCCTGGCGGGTCGGAACCTACATCTCGGTGGGAACATTATATACGTCTATAACGTAATATAACCTAACCTAACCCATCTAGCCCCTCGCTGGTAATGCTTTATAAAATCCCGTTCGTGTCGACCCGTAAGTCTCGGTGAGGACATTATATACTTCTATAACCTTATATACCCTAACCTAAGGCAGCCTAACACCTCTGATGTAGTATTATCCAACATTCCTGGCGGATCGGCCTCTACTTGTCGGCGGGAACATTATATACGTCTATAAACTAACATAACCTAACCTAACCCATCTAGCACCTCGCTGGTAATGTTTTATAAAATCCCGTTCGTGTCGTGCCGTAAGTCTCGGTGGGAACATTATATACGTCTATAACGTAATATAACCTAACCTAACCCATCTAGCCCCTCGCTGGTAATGCTTTATAAAATCCCGTTCGTGTCGTCCAGTACGTCTCGGTGGGACATTATGTACGTCTATATCGTTATATATCCCAACCTGAGGCAACCTAACATCTCGGATGTAGAATATTACAACATTCCTGGTGGATCGGTCTCTACTTCTAGGTGAGAACATTATATACGTCTGTCACGTAATATAACCTAACCTAACCCATCTAGCCCCTCGCTGGTAATGCTTTATAAAATCCCGTTCGTGTCGACCCGTAAGTCTCGGTGAGGACATTATATACTTCTATAATCTTATATACACTAACCTAAGGCAGCCTAACACCTCTGATGTAGTATTATCCTACATTCCTGGCGGATCGGCCTCTACTTGTCGGCGGGAACATTATATACGTCTATAAAGTAACATAACCTAACCTAACCCATCTAGCACCTCGCTGGTAATGTTTTATAAAATCCCGTTCGTTTCGTCCCGTAAGTCTCGGTGGGGACATTATCTACTTCTATAACGTCATATATCCCAACCTGAGGCAACCTAACATCTCGGATGTAGTATATTACAACATTCCTGGCGGATCGGCCCCTACTTCTCGGTGGGAACATTATATACGTCTATAACGTATTATAACCTAACCTAACCCTTCTAGCCCCTCGCTGGTAATGTTTTACAAAATCCCGTTCGTGTCGTCCCGTAAGTCGCGGTGGGGACATTATCTACATCTATAACGTTATATATCCCAACCTGAGGCAACCTAACATCTCGGATGTAGAATATTACAACATTCCTGGCGGATCGGCCCCTACTTCTCGGTGGGAACATTATATACGTCTATAACGTATTATAACCTAACCTAACCCATGTAGGCCCTCGCTGGTAATTTTTACAGAATCCCGTTCGTTTCGTCCCGTAAGTCTCGGTGAGGACATTATATACTTCTATAACGTTATATATCCCAACCTAAGGCAGGCTATCATTTCGGATGTAGTATTTTACAACATTCCTGGTGGATCGGCCACTACTTCTCGGTGGGAACATTATATACGTCTATAACGTAATATAACCTAACCTAACCCATCTAGCTCCTCGCTGGTAATGTCTTATAAAATCCCGCTCGTGTCGTCCCGTAAGTCTCGGTGGGGACATTATATACTTCTATAACGTTATATATCCCAACCTGAGGCAACCTAACAGCTCGGATGCAGTATATTACAATATTCCTGGCGGATCGGCCCCTACTTCTCGGTGTGAACATTATATACGTCTATAACGTATTATAACCTAACCTAACCCATCTAGCGCCTCGCTGGTAATGTTTACAGAATCCCGTTCGTGTCGGCCCGTACTTCTCGGTGGAGACATTATATACTTCTATAACGTTATATATCCCAACTTGAGGCAACCTGACAGCTCGCATGTTGTATTTTCCAACATTCCTGGCGGACCGGCCCCTATGTCTCTGTGTGAACATTATATACGTCTATAACGTATTATAACCTAACCTAACCCTTCTAGACCCTCGCTGGTAATGGTTTATAAAATCCCGTTCGTGTCGTCCAGTACGTCTCGGTGGGGACATTATGTACGTCTATATCGTTATATAACCCAACCTAAGGCAACCTAACACCTCTGATGTAGTATTTTCCGTCATTCCTGGCGGATTGGCCTCTACTTCTCGGTGGGAACATTATATACGTCTACCACGTAACATAACCTAACCTAACCCATCTAGCACCTCGCTGGTAATGTCTTATAAAATCCCGTACGTGTCGTCCCGTAAGTCTCGGTGGGGACATTATATACTTCTATAACGTTATATATCCCAACTTGAGGCAACGTACCAGCTCAGATGTAGTATTTTACAACATTCCTGGCGGATCGGCCACTACTTCTCGGTGAGAACGTTATATACGTCTATAACGTATTATAACCTAACCTAACCCTTCTAGACCCTCGCTGGTAATGGTTTATAAAATCCCGTTCGTGTCGTCCAGTACGTCTCGGTGGGGACATTATCTACTTCTATAACGTTATATATCCCAACCTAAGGCAGGCTATCATTTCGGATGTAGTATTTTACAACATTCCTGATGGATCGGCCACTACTTCTCGGTGGGAACATTATATACGTCTATAACGTAATATAACCTAACCTAACCCATCTAGCTCCTCGCTGGTAATGTCTTATAAAATCCCGCTCGTGTCGTCCCGTAAGTCTCGGTGGGCACATTATTTACTTTTATAACGTCATATATCCCAACCTGAGGCAACCTAACATCTCGGATGTAGTATATTACAACATTCCTGGCGGATCGGCCCCTACTTCTCGGTGGGAACATTATATACGTCTATAACGTATTATAACCTAACCTAACCCATGTAGGCCCTCGCTGGTAATTTTTACAGAATCCCGTTCGTTTCGTCCCGTAAGTCTCGGTGAGGACATTATATACTTCTATAACGTTATATATCCCAACCTAAGGCAGGCTATCATTTCGGATGTAGTATTTTACAACATTCCTGGTGGATCGGCCACTACTTCTCGGTGGGAACATTATATACGTCTATAACGTAATATAACCTAACCTAACCCATCTAGCTCCTCGCTGGTAATGTCTTATAAAATCCCGCTCGTGTCGTCCCGTAAGTCTCGGTGGGGACATTATATACTTCTATAACGTTATATATCCCAACCTGAGGCAACCTAACAGCTCGGATGCAGTATATTACAATATTCCTGGCGGATCGGCCCCTACTTCTCGGTGTGAACATTATATACGTCTATAACGTATTATAACCTAACCTAACCCATCTAGCGCCTCGCTGGTAATGTTTACAGAATCCCGTTCGTGTCGGCCCGTACTTCTCGGTGGAGACATTATATACTTCTATAACGTTATATATCCCAACTTGAGGCAACCTGACAGCTCGCATGTTGTATTTTCCAACATTCCTGGCGGACCGGCCCCTATGTCTCTGTGTGAACATTATATACGTCTATAACGTATTATAACCTAACCTAACCCTTCTAGACCCTCGCTGGTAATGGTTTATAAAATCCCGTTCGTGTCGTCCAGTACGTCTCGGTGGGGACATTATGTACGTCTATATCGTTATATAACCCAACCTAAGGCAACCTAACACCTCTGATGTAGTATTTTCCGTCATTCCTGGCGGATTGGCCTCTACTTCTCGGTGGGAACATTATATACGTCTACCACGTAACATAACCTAACCTAACCCATCTAGCACCTCGCTGGTAATGTCTTATAAAATCCCGTACGTGTCGTCCCGTAAGTCTCGGTGGGGACATTATATACTTCTATAACGTTATATATCCCAACTTGAGGCAACGTACCAGCTCAGATGTAGTATTTTACAACATTCCTGGCGGATCGGCCACTACTTCTCGGTGAGAACGTTATATACGTCTATAACGTATTATAACCTAACCTAACCCTTCTAGACCCTCGCTGGTAATGGTTTATAAAATCCCGTTCGTGTCGTCCAGTACGTCTCGGTGGGGACATTATCTACTTCTATAACGTTATATATCCCAACCTAAGGCAGGCTATCATTTCGGATGTAGTATTTTACAACATTCCTGATGGATCGGCCACTACTTCTCGGTGGGAACATTATATACGTCTATAACGTAATATAACCTAACCTTAACCATCTAGCTCCTCGCTGGTAATGTCTTATAAAATCCCGCTCGTGTCGTCCCGTAAGTCTCGGTGGGCACATTATTTACTTTTATAACGTCATATATCCCAACCTGAGGCAACCTAACATCTCGGATGTAGTATATTACAACATTCCTGGCGGATCGGCCCCTACTTCTCGGTGGGAACATTATATACGTCTATAACGTATTATAACCTAACCTAAACCATCTAGCCCCTCGCTGGTAATGTTTTATAAAATCCCGTTCGTGTCGTCCCGTAAGTCGCGGTGGGGACATTATCTACTTCTATAACGTTATATATCCCAACCTGAGGCAATCTAACATCTCGGATGTAGTATATTACAACATTCCTGGCGGATCGGCCCCTACCTGTCGGTGGGAACATTATATACGTCTATAACGTATTATAACCTAACCTAACCCATCTAGCCCCTCGCTGGTAATGTTTTATAAAATCCCGTTCGTGTCGTCCCGTACGTCTCGGTCTGGACATTATATTCTTCTATAACGATATATATCCCAACCTGAGCCAAACTAACATCCCGGATGTAGTTTTCACCAACATTCCTGGCGGGTCGGAACCTACTTCTCGGTGGGAACATTATATACGTCTATAACGTAATATAACCTAACCTAACCCATCTAGCCCCTCGCTGGTAATGCTTTATAAAATCCCGTTCGTGTCGACCCGTAAGTCTCGGTGAGGACATTATATACTTCTATAA
This sequence comes from Xylocopa violacea, assembly GCA_963969225.1. Classification (NCBI taxonomy): domain Eukaryota; kingdom Metazoa; phylum Arthropoda; class Insecta; order Hymenoptera; family Apidae; genus Xylocopa; species Xylocopa violacea. The sequence goes on along the minus strand of CAXAJV010000017.1, from coordinate 10,573,325 downwards.
CCTTATATACCCTAACCTAAGGCAGCCTAACACCTCTGATGTAGTATTATCCAACATTCCTGGCGGATCGGCCTCTACTTGTCGGCGGGAACATTATATACGTCTATAAACTAACATAACCTAACCTAACCCATCTAGCACCTCGCTGGTAATGTTTTATAAAATCCCGTTCGTTTCGTCCCGTAAGTCTCGGTGGGGACATTATCTACTTCTATAACGTCATATATCCCAACCTGAGGCAACCCAACATCTCGGATGTAGTATATTACAACATTCCTGGCGGATCGGCCCCTACTTCTCGGTGGGAACATTATATACGTCTATAACGTATTATAACCTAACCTAACCCATCTAGCCCCTTGCTGGTAATGTTTTATAAAATCCCGTTCGTGTCGTCCCGTATGTCGCGGTGGGGACATTATCTACTTCTATAACGTTATATATCCCAACCTGAGGCAACCTAACAGCTCGGATGTAGTATATTACAACATTCCTGGCGGATCGGCCCCTGCTTCTTGGTGGGAACATTATATACGTCTATAACGTATTATAACCTAACCTAACCCTTCTAGCCCCTCGCTGGTAATGTTTTATAAAATCCCGTTCGTGTCGTCCCGTAAGTCGCGGTGGGGACATTATCTACATCTATAACGTTATATATCCCAACCTGAGGCAACCTAACATCTCGGATGTAGTATATTACAACATTCCTGGCGGATCGACCACAAATTCTCGGTGGGAACGTTATATACGTCTATCACGTAATGTAACCTAACCTAACCCATCTAGCCCCTTGCTGGTAATGTCTTATAAAATCCCGTTCGTATCGTCCTGTAAGTCTCGGTAAGAACATTATATACGTCTATAACGTAATATAACCTAAACCTAACCCATCTAGCACCTCGCTGGTAATGTTTTATAAAATCCCGTTCGTTTCGTCCCGTAAGTCTCGGTGGGGACATTATTTACTTTTATAACGTCATATATCCCAACCTGAGGCAATCTAACATCTCGGATGTAGTATATTACAACATTTCTGGCGGATCGGCCCCTACCTGTCGGTGGGAACATTATATACGTCTATAACGTATTATAACCTAACCTAACCCATCTAGCCCCTCGCTGGTAATGTTTTATAAAATCCCGTTTTTGTCGTCCCGTAAGTCGCGTTGGGGAGATTATCTACTTCTATAACGTTATATATTCCACCCTGAGGCAACCTAACATCTCGGATGTAGTATATTACAACATTCCTGGCGGATCGGCCCCTACCTCTCGGTGGGAACATTATATACGTCTATAACGTAATATAACCTAACCTAATCCAACTAGCCCCTCGCTGGTAATGTTTTATAAAATCCCGTTCGTGTCGTCCCGTACGTCTCGGTCTGGACATTATATTCTTCTATAACGATATATATCCCAACCTGAGCCAAACTAACATCCCGGATGTAGTTTTCACCAACATTCCTGGCGGGTCGGAACCTACTTCTCGGTGGGAACATTATATACGTCTATAACGTAATATAACCTAACCTAACCAATCTAGCCCCTCGCTGGTAATTTTTACAGAATCCCGTTCGTTTCGTCCGTAAGTCTCGTTGGGGACATTATCTACTTCTATAACGTTATATATCCCAACCTGAGGCAACCTAACAGCTCGGGTGTAGTGTTTTACAACATTCCTGGCGGATCGGGCTCAAATTCTCGGTGGGAACGTTATATACGTCTATCACGTAATATAACCTAACCTAACCCATCTAGCCTCTTGCTGGTAATGTCTTATAAAATCCCGTTCGTGTCGTGCCGTAAGTCTCGGTGGGAACATTATATACGTCTATAACGTAATATAACCTAACCTAACCCATCTAGCCCCTCGCTGGTAATGCTTTATAAAATCCCGTTCGTGTCGTCCAGTACGTCTCGGTGGGGACATTATGTACGTCTATATCGTTATATATCCCAACCTGAGGCAACCTAACATCTCGGATGTAGAATATTACAACATTCCTGGTGGATCGGTCTCTACTTCTAGGTGAGAACATTATATACGTCTATAACGTATTATAACCTAACCTAACCCATGTAGGCCCTCGCTGGTAATTTTTACAGAATCCCGTTCGTTTCGTCCCGTAAGTCTCGGTGAGGACATTATATACTTCTATAACGTTATATATCCCAACCTAAGGCAGGCTATCATTTCGGATGTAGTATTTTACAACATTCCTGGTGGATCGGCCACTACTTCTCGGTGGGAACATTATATACGTCTATAACGTAATATAACCTAACCTAACCCATCTAGCTCCTCGCTGGTAATGTCTTATAAAATCCCGCTCGTGTCGTCCCGTAAGTCTCGGTGGGGACATTATATACTTCTATAACGTTATATATCCCAACCTGAGGCAACCTAACAGCTCGGATGCAGTATATTACAATATTCCTGGCGGATCGGCCCCTACTTCTCGGTGTGAACATTATATACGTCTATAACGTATTATAACCTAACCTAACCCATCTAGCGCCTCGCTGGTAATGTTTACAGAATCCCGTTCGTGTCGGCCCGTACTTCTCGGTGGAGACATTATATACTTCTATAACGTTATATATCCCAACTTGAGGCAACCTGACAGCTCGCATGTTGTATTTTCCAACATTCCTGGCGGACCGGCCCCTATGTCTCTGTGGGAACATTATATACGTCTATAACGTATTATAACCTAACCTAACCCTTCTAGACCCTCGCTGGTAATGGTTTATAAAATCCCGTTCGTGTCGTCCAGTACGTCTCGGTGGGGACATTATGTACGTCTATATCGTTATATAACCCAACCTAAGGCAACCTAACACCTCTGATGTAGTATTTTCCGTCATTCCTGGCGGATTGGCCTCTGCTTCTCGGTGGGAACATTATATACGTCTACCACGTAACATAACCTAACCTAACCCATCTAGCACCTCGCTGGTAATGTCTTATAAAATCCCGTACGTGTCGTCCCGTAAGTCTCGGTGGGGATATTATGTACGTGTATAACGTTATATATGTCAACCTATGGCAACCTAACATATCGGATGTAGTATTTTCCAACATTGCTGGCGGATCGGCCCCCACTTCTCGGTGAGAACGTTATATACGTCTATAACGTATTATAACCTAACCTAACCCTTCTAGACCCTCGCTGGTAATGGTTTATAAAATCCCGTTCGTGTCGTCCAGTACGTCTCGGTGGGGACATTATCTACTTCTATAACGTTATATATCCCAATCTGAGGCAACCTAACATCTCGGATGTAGTATTTTCCAACATTCCTGGTGGATCGGCCCCTACTTCTAGGTGAGAACATTATATACGTCTATCACGTAATATAACCTAACCTAACCCATTTTGCCCCTCGCTGGTAATGCTTTATAAAATCCCGTTCGTGTCGACCCGTAAGTCTCGGTGAGGACATTATATACTTCTATAACGTTATATATCCCAACCTAAGACAGGCTATCATCTCGGATGTAGTATTTTACAACATTCCTGGTGGATCGGCCTCTACTTCTCGGTGGGAACATTAGATACGTCTATCACGTAATATAACCTAACCTAACCCATCTAGCACCTCGCTGGTAATGTCTTATAAAATCCCGCACGTGTCGTCCCGTAAGTCTCGGTGGGGACATTATATACTTCTATAACGTTATATATCCCAACTTGAGGCAACGTACCAGCTCAGATGTAGTATCTTACAACATTCCTGGCGGATCGGCCACTACTTCTCGGTGGGAACATTATATACGTCTATAAGGTAATATAACCTACCCTAACCCATCTAGCACCTCCGTGATAATGTTTTCCAGAATCCCGTTCGTGTCGTCCCGTACGACTCGGTTGGGACATTATATAAGTCTATAGCGGTATATATCCTATCCTAAGGCAACCTAACATCTCGAATGTAGTATTTTCCAACATTCCTGGCGGATCGGACCCTACGTCGTCCCGTACGTCTCGGTTGGGAAATTATTTACGTCAATAGCGTTATACATCCTAACCTAAGGCAGCCTAACACCTCGGATGTAGTATTTTCCAACATTCCTGGCGTGTCGGCCCCTACTTCTCGGTGGGAACATTATATACGTCTATAACATAATATAACCTAACCTAACCCATCTACCCCCTCGCTGGTAATGTTTTACAGAATCCCCTCCGTGTCGTCCCGTACGTCTCGGTTGGGACATTATTTACGTCAATAGCGTTATACATCTTAACCGAGGGCAATCTAACATCTCGGATGTAGTATTTTCCAACATTCCTGGCGGGTCAGCTCCTACTTCTCGGTGGGAACATTATATACGTCTATCACGTAATATAACCTAACCTAACCCATCTAGCCCCTCGCTGGTAATGTTTTACTGAATCCCGTTCGTGTCGGCCCGTTCTTCACGGTGGGGATATTATGTACGTCTATAGCGTTATATATCCCAACCTAAGGCAGCATAACACATCGGATGTAGTATTTTCCAACATTCCTGGCGGGTCGGCCCCAACTTTTCGGTGGGAACATTATATACGTCTATAACATAATATAAGCTAACCTAACCGATCTAGCCCCTCGCTGGTAGTGTTTTACAGTATCCCGTTCGTGTCGGCCCGTACTTCTCGGTGGGTACATTATGCACGTCTATAACGTTATATATCCCAACCTAAAGCAAACTAGCATCTCGAATGTAGTGTTTTCCAACATTCCTGGCGGTTCGGCTCCGACTTCTCAGTGGGAACATTATATACGTCTATAACATAATACAACCTAACTTAACCCATCTTGCCCCTCGGTGTTAATATTTTCCAGAATGCCGGTCGTGTCGGCCCGTACGTCTCGGTGGGGACGTTATGTACGTCTATAACGTTATTTATCCCAACCTAAGGCAACCTAACATCACGGATGTAGTATTTACCAACATTCCTGGCGGATCGGACCCTACTTTTCGGAGGGAACATTATATACGTCTATATCGTAATATAACCTAACCTAACCCATCTTGCCCCTCGGTGATAATGATTTCCAGAATCCCGTTCGTGTCGTCCCGTACGACTCGGTTGGGACATTATATAAGTCTATAGCGGTATATATCCTATCCTAAGGCAACCTAACATCTCGAATGTAGTATTTTCCAACATTCCTGGCGGGTCGGCCCCTACGTCGTCCCGTACGTCTCGGTTGGGACATTATTTACGTCAATAGCGTTATACATCCTAACCTAAGGCAGCCTAACACCTCGGATGTAGTATTTTGCAACATTCCTGGCGTGTCGGCCCCTACTTCTCGGTGGGAACATTATATACGTCTATAACATAATATAACCTAACCTTCCCATCTACCCCCTCGCTGGTAATGTTTTACAGAATCCCGTTCGTGCCGGCCCGTATTTCTCGGTGGGTACATTATGCACGTCTATAACGTTATATATCCCAACCTAAGGCAACCTAGCATCTCGAATGTAGTATTTTCCAACATTCCTGGCGGGTCGGCCCCTACTTCTCGGTGATAACATTATATACGTCTATCAGGTAATATAACCTAACCTAACCCATATATACCCTCGCTGGTAATGTTTTATAAAATCCCGGTCGTGTCGGCCTGTACGTCTCGGTGGGTACATTATATACGTCTATAACGTTATATATCCCAACCAGAGGCAACCTATTATCTCCGATGTAGTATTTTCTAACATTCCTAGCGTGTCGGGCCCTACTTCTCGGTGGGAACAATATATAGGCCTATAACGTAATATAACCTAACCTAACCTATCTAGCGCCTCGCTGGTAATGTTTTACTGAAACCCGTTCGTGTCGTCCGGTACGACTCGGTTGGGACATTATATAAGTCTATAGCGTTATATATCCTAACCTAAGGCAACCTAACATCTCGAATGTAGTATTTTCCAACATTTCTGGCGGGTGGGACCCTACTTCTCCGTGGGAACAATATATACGTCTATAACGTAATATAACTTAACCTAACCAATCTAGCCCCTCGCTGGTAATGTTCTACAGAATCCTGTTCGTGTCGTCCCGTACGTCTCGGTTGGGACATTATATAAGTCTATAGCGTTATATATCCTAACCTAAGGCAACCTAACATACCGAATGTAGTATTTTCCAACATTCCTGGCGGGTCGGCCCCTACTTGTCGGTGAGAACATTATATACGTTTATAACGTAATATAACCTAACCTAACCCATCTAGCCCCTCGCTGGTAATGTTTTACAGAATCCCGTACGTGTCCGCTCGTACTTCTCGGTGGGGACATTATGTACGTCTATAACGTTATATATCCCAACCTAAGGCAACCTAACGTCACGGATGTAGTATTTACCAACATTCCTGGCGTGTGAGACCCTACTTCTCAGTGGGAACATTATATACGTCGGTAACGTAATATAACCTAACCTAACCCATCTACCCCCTCGCTGGTAATGTTTTACAGAATCCCCTCCGTGTCTTCCCGTACAACTCGGTTGGGACATTATTTACGTCAATAGCGTTATACATCCTAACCTAATGCAGCCTAACACCTCGGATGTAGTTTTTTCCAACATTCCTGGCGTGTCGGCCCCTACTTCTCGGTGATAACATTATATACGTCTATCACGTAATATAACCTAACCTAACCCATATATACCCTCGCTGGTAATGTTTTATAAAATCCCGGTTGTGTCGGCCTGTACGTCTCGGTGGGTACATTATATACGTGTATAACGTTATATATCCCAACCTGAGGCAACCTAGCATCTCGAATATAGTATTTTCCAACATTCCTGTCGAGTCGGTCCCTACTTTTCGGAGGGAACATTATATACGTCTGTATCGTAATATAACCTAACCTAACCCATCTTGGCCCTCGGTGATAACGTTTTACAGAATGCCGGTCGTGTCGTCCCGTACGTCTCGGTTGGGACATTATATACGTCTATAGCGTTATATATCCTAACCTAAGGCAGCCTAACACCTCTGATGTTGTATTTTCCAAAATTCCTGGCGGGTCGGACCCTACTTTTCGGAGGGAACATTATATACGTCTATATCGTAATATAACCTAACCTAACCCATCTTGCCCCTCGGTGATAATGTTTAACAGAATCCCGGTTTTGTCCGCCCGTACGTCTCGGTGGGGACATTATATACGTCTATAACATTATCTATCACAACCCAAGGCAACCTAGCATCTCGGATGTAGTATTTACCAACATTCCTGGCGGGTCCGACCCTACTTTTCGGAGGGAACATTATATACGTCTATATCGTAATATAACCTAACCTAACCCATCTTGCCCCTCGGTGATAATGTTTAACAGAATGCCGGTTGTGTCGTCCCGTACGTCCCGTTTGGGACATTATTTACGTCAATAACGTTATACATCCTAACCTAAGGCAGCCCAACACCTCGGATGTAGTACTTACCAACATTCCTGGCGGGTCGAACCCTACTTTTTGGAAGGCACATTATATACGTCTATATCGTAATATAACCTAACCTAACCCATCTTGCCCCTCGGTGATAATGTTTACAGAATGCCGGTCGTGTCGGACCGTACGTCTTGGTTGGGACATTATATACGTCTATAGCGTAATATATTCTAACCTAAGGCAGCCTAACACCTCTGATGTTGTATTTTCCAACATTCCTGGCGGATCGGCCTCTACTTCTCGGTGGGAACATTATATACGTCTATAACGTAATATAACCTAACCTAACCCATCTAGCCCCTCGCTGGTAATGTTTTACAGAATGCCGGTCGGGTCGGCCCGTACGTCTCGGTGGGGATATTATATACGTCTATAACGTTATATATCCCAACCTAAGGCAACCTAGCATCTCGGATGTAGTATTTACCAACATTCCAGGCGGGTCGGACCCTACTTCTCGGTGGGAACATTATATACGTCTATAACGTAATATAACCTAACCTAACCCATCTTGCCCCTCGGTGATAATGTTTTACAGAATCCCGTTCGTGTCGTCCCGTACGTCTCGGTTGGGACATTATTTACGTCAATAACGTTATACATCCTAACCTAAGGCAGCCCAACACCTCGGATGTAGTACTTACCATCATTCCTGGCGGGTCGAACCCTACTTTTTGGAAGGAACATTATATACGTCTATAGCGTAATATAACCTAACCTAACCCATCTTGCGCCTCGGTGATAATGTTTTACAGAATCCCGTTCGTGTCGTCCCGTACGTCTCGGTTGGGATATTATATACGTCTATAACGTTATATATCCCAATCTAAGGCAACCTAACATCTCGAATGTAGTATTTACCGACATTCCTGTCGGTTCGGACTCTACTTCTCGGTGGGAACATTATATACGCCTATAAGGTAATATAACCTAACCTAACCCGTCTAGCACCTCCGTGATAATGTTTTACAGAATCCCGTTCGTGTCGACCCGTAAGTCTCGATGAGGACATTATATACTTCCATAATGTTATATATCCTCACCTAAGGCAGCCTAACACCTCTGATGTAGTATTTTCCAACATTCCTTGCGGATCGGCCTCTACTTCTCGGTGGGAACATTATATACGTCTATAACGTAATATAACCTATCCTAACCAATCTAGCCCCTCGCTGGTAATGTTTTATAAAATCCCGTTCGTGTCGTCCCGTAAGTCTCGGTGGGGACCTTATCTACTTCTATAACATTAAATATCCCAACCTGAGGCAACTTAACATCTCGGATGTAGTATATTACAACATTCCTTGCGGATCGGCCCCTACTTCTCGGTGGGAACATTATATACGTCTATAACGTATTATAACCTAACCTAACCCATCTAGCCCATCGCTGCTAATGTTTACAGAATCCCGTTCATGTGGGACCGTACTTCTCGGTGGGTGCATTATGTACGTCTATATCGTTATATAACCAACCTAAGGCAACCTAACACCTCTGATGTAGTATTTTCCGTCATTCCTGGCGGATTGGCCTCTACTTCTCGGTGGGAACATTATATACGTCTATCACGTAATATAACCTAACCTAACCCATTTAGCACCTCGCTGGTAATGTCTTATAAAATCCCGTACGTGTCGTCCAGTACGTCTCGGTGGGGACATTGTGTACGTTTATATCGTTATATAACCCAACCTAAGGCAACCTAACATATCGGATGTAGTATTTTCCAACATTTCTGGTGGATCGGCCCCTACTTCTAGGTGAGAACATTATATACGTCTATCACGTAATATAACCTAACCTAACCCATTTTGCCCCTCGCTGGTAATGCTTTATAAAATCCCGTTCGTGTCGACCCGTAAGTCTCGGTGAGGACATTATATACTTCTATAACGTTATATATCCTAACCAAAGGCAGCCTAACACCTCTGATGTAGTATTCTCCAACATTCATGGCGGATCGGCCCCTACTTCTCGGTGGGAACATTATATACGTCTATAACGTATTATAACCTAACCTAACCCGTCTAGCCCCTCGCTGGTAATGTTTACAGAATCCCGTTCGTGTCGGCCCGTACTTCTCGGTGGAGATATTATGTACGTCTATATCGTTATTTAACCCGACCTAAGGCAACCTAACATATCGAATGTAGTATTTTCCAACATTACTGGCGGGTCGGCACCTACTTCTCCGTGAGAACATTATATACGTCTATCACGTAATATAACCTAACCTAACCCATCTAGCCCCTCGCTGGTAATGTCTTATAAAGTCCCGTTCGTGTCGTACCGTAAGTCTCGGTGGGGACATTATATACTTCTATAACGTTATATATCCTATCCTAAGGCAGCCTAACACCTCTGGTGTAGTATTTTCCAACATTCCTGGTGGATCGGCCCCTACTTCTAGGTGAGAACATTATATACGTCTATCGCGTAATATAACCTAACCTAACCCATTTTGCCCCTCGCTGGTAATGCTTTATAAAATCCTGTCCGTGTCGACCCGTAAGTCTCGGTGAGGACATTATATACTTCTATAACGTTATATATCCTAACCAAAGGCAGCCTAACACCTCTGATGTAGTATTTTCCAACATTCATGGCGGATCGGCCTCTACTTCTTGGTGGGAACATTATATATGTCTGTAACGTATTATAACCTAACCTAACCCATCTAGCACCTCGCTGGTAATGTTTTATAAAATCCCGTTCGTTTCGTCCGGTAAGTCTCGGTGGGGACCTTATCTACTTCTATAACATTAAATATCCCAACCTGAGGCAACTTAACATCTCGGATGTAGTATGTTACAACATTCCTTGCGGATCGGCCCCTACTTCTCGGTGGGAACATTATATACGTCTATAACGTAGTATAACCTAACCTAACCCATCTAGCCCATCGCTGCTAATGTTTACAGAATCCCCTTCATGTGGGCCCGTACTTCTCGGTGGGTACATTATGTACGTCTATATCGTTATATAACCCAACCTAAGGCAACCTAACACCTCTGATGTAGTATTTTCCGTCATTCCTGGCGGATTGGCCTCTACTTCTCGGTGGGAACATTATATACGTCTATCACGTAATATAACCTAACCTAACCCATCTAGCACCTCGCTGGTAATGTCTTATAAAGTCCCGTACGTGTCGTCCCGTAAGTCTCGGTGGGGACATTATATACTTCTATAACGTTATATATCCCAACTTGAGGCAACGTACCAGCTCAGATGTAGTATTTTACAACATTCCTGGCGGATCGTCCCCTACTTCTCGGTGGGAACATTATATACGTCTATAACGTAATATAACCTAACCTAACCCATCTAGCCCCTCGCTGGTAATGTTTTATAAAATCCCGTTCGTGTCGTCCAGTACGTCTCGGTGGGGACATTATGTACGTTTATATCGTTATATAACCCAACCTAAGGCAACCTAACATATCGAATGTAGTATTTTGAAACATTCCTGGTGGATCGGCTCCTACTTCTAGGTGAGAACATTATATACGTCTATCACGTAATGTAACCTAACCTAACCCATTTTGCCCCTCGCTGGTAATGCTTTATAAAATCCCGTTCGTGTCGTCCCGTAAGCCTCGGTGAGGACATTATACACTTCTATAACGTTATATATCATAACCTAAGGCAGGCTATCATCTCGGATGTAGTATTTTACAACATTCCTGGTGGATCGGTCTCTACTTCTCGGTGGGAACATTATATACGTCTATAACGTAATATAACCTAACCTAACCCATCTAGCCCCTCGCTGGTAATGTCTTATAAAATCCCGTTCGTGTCGGCCCGTACTTCTCGGTGGAGACATTATGTACGTCTATGTCGTTATATAACCCAACCTATGGCAACCTAATATCTCGGATGTAGTATTTTCCAACATTGCTGGCGGATCGGCCCCTACTTCTCGGCGGGAACATTATATACGTCTATAAGGTAATATAACCTACCCTAACCCATCTAGCACCTCCGTGATAATATTTTACAGAATCCCGTTCGTGTCGTCCCGTACGTCTCGGTTGGGATATTATATACGTCTATAATGTTATATATCCCAATCTAAGGCAACCTAACATCTCGAATGTAGTATTTACCGACATTCCTGTCGGTTCGGACTCTACTTCTCGGTGGGAACATTATATACGCCTATAAGGTAATATAACCTAACCTAACCCGTCTAGCACCTCCGTGATAATGTTTTACAGAATCCCGTTCGTGTCGACCCGTAAGTCTCGATGAGGACATTATATACTTCCATAATGTTATATATCCTAACCTAAGGCAACCTAACACCTCTGATGTAGTATTTTCCAACATTCCTTGCGGATCGGCCTCTACTTCTCGGTGGGAACATTATATACGTCTATAACGTAATATAACCTATCCTAACCCATCTAGCCCTTCGCTGGTAATGTTTTATAAAATCCCGTTCGTGTCGTCCAGTACGTCTCGGTGGGGACATTGTGTACGTTTATATCGTTATATAACCCAACCTAAGGCAACCTAACATATCGAATGTAGTATTTTCCAACATTTCTGGTGGATCGGCCCCTACTTCTAGGTGAGAACATTATATACGTCTATCACGTAATATAACTTAACCTAACCCATTTTGCCCCTCGCTGGTAATGCTTTATAAAATCCCGTTCGTGTCGACCCGTAAGTCTCGGTGAGGACATTATATACTTCTATAACGTTATATATCCTAACCAAAGGCAGCCTAACACCTCTGATGTAGTATTTTCCAACATTCATGGCGGATCGGCCTCTACTTCTCGGTGGGAACATTATATATGTCTATAACGTAATATAACCTAACCTAACCCATCTAGCCCCCGCTGGTAATGTTTTATAAAATCCCGTTCGTGTCGTCCCGTAAGTCTCGGTGGGGACCTTATCTACTTCTATAACATTAAATATCCCAACTTGAGGCAACTTAACATCTCGGATGTAGTATATTACAGCATTCCTTGCGGATCGGCCCCTACTTCTCGGTGGGAACGTTATATACGTCTATCACGTAATATAACCTAACCTAACCCATCTAGCACCTCGCTGGTAATTTCTTATAAAATCCCGTACGTGTCGTCCCGTAAGTCGCGGTGGGGACATTATATACTTCTATAACGTTATATATCCCAACTTGAGGCAACGTACCAGCTCAGATGTAGTATTTTACAACATTCCTGGCGGATCGTCCCCTACTTCTCGGTGGGAACATTATATACGTCTATAACGTAATATAACCTAACCTAACCCATCTAGCCCCTCGCTGGTAATGTTTTATAAAATCCCGTTCGTTTCGTCCGGTAAGTCTCGGTGGGGACATTATCTACTTCTATAACGTTATATATCCCAACCTGAGGCAACCTAATATCTCGGATGTAGTATATTACAACATTCCTGGCGGATCGGCCCCTACTTCTCGGTGGGAACATTATATACGTCTATAACGTAATATAACCTAACCTAACCAATCTAGCCCTTCGCTGGTAATGTTTTATAAAATCCCGTTCGTGTCATCCAGTACGTCTCGGTGGGGACATTGTGTACGTTTATATCGTTATATAACCCAACCCAAGGCAACCTAACATATCGAATGTAGTATTTTCCAACATTTCTGGTGGATCGGCCCCTACTTCTAGGTGAGAACATTATATACGTCTATCACGTAATATAACCTAACCTAACCCATTTTGCCCCTCGCTGGTAATGCTTTATAAAATCCCCTTCGTGTCGACCCGTAAGTCTCGGTGAGGACATTATATACTTCCATAACGTTATATATCCTAACCAAAGGCAGCCTAACACCTCTGATGTAGTATTTTCCAACATTCATGGCGGATCGGCCTCTACTTCTCGGTGGGAACATTATATATGTCTATAACGTAGAATAACCTAACCTAACCCATCTAGCACCTCGCTGGTAATGTTTTATAAAATCCCGTTCGTTTCGTCCGGTAAGTCTCGGTGGGGACATTATCTACTTCTATAACGTTATATATCCCAACCTGAGGCAACCTAACATCTCGGATGTAGTATATTACAACATTCCTGGCGGATCGGCCCCTACTTCTCGGTGGGAACATTATATACGTCTATAACGTAATATAACCTAACCTAACCAATCTAGCCCTTCGCTGGTAATGTTTTATAAAATCCCGTTCGTGTCATCCAGTACGTCTCGGTGGGGACATTGTGTACGTTTATATCGCTATATAACCCAACCTAAGGCAACCTAACATATCGAATGTAGTATTTTCCAACATTCCTGGTATATCGGCCCCTACTTCTAGGTAAGAACATTATATACGTCCATCACGTAATATAACCTAACCTAACCCATTTTGCCCCTCGCTGGTAATGCTTTATAAAATCCCGTTCGTGTCGACCCGTAAGCCTCGGTGAGGACATTATATACTTCTATAACGTTATATATCCTAACCAAAGGCAGCCTAACACCTCTGATGTAGTATTTTCCAACATTCATGGCGGATCGGCCTCTACTTCTCGGTGGGAACATTATATATGTCTATAACGTAATATAACCTAACCTAACCCATCTAGTCCCTCGCTGGTAATGTTTTATAAAATCCCGTTCGTGTCGTCCCGTAAGTCTCGGTGGGGACCTTATCTACTTCTATAACATTAAATATCCCAACCTGAGGCAACTTAACATCTCGGATGTAGTATATTACAACATTCCTTGCGGATCGGCCCCTACTTCTCGGTGACAACATTATATACGTCTATCACGTAATATAACCTAACCTAACCCATCTAGCTTCTCGCTGGTAATGTCTTATAAAATCCCGTACGTGTCGTCCCGTAAGTCGCGGTGGGGACATTATATACTTCTATAACGTTATATATCCCAACTTGAGGCAACGTACCAGCTCAGATGTAGTATTTTACAACATTCCTGGCGGATCGTCCCCTACTTCTCGGTGGGAACATTATATACGTCTATAACGTAATATAACCTAACCTAACCCATCTAGCCCCTCGCTGGTAATGTTTTATAAAATCCCGTTCGTTTCGTCCGGTAAGTCTCGGTGGGGACATTATCTACTTCTATAACGTTATATATCCCAACCTGAGGCAACCTAACATCTCGGATGTAGTATATTACAACATTCCTGGCGGATCGGCCCCTACTTCTCGGTGAGAACATTATATACGTCTATAACGTAATATAACCTAACCTAACCCATCTAGCCCTTCGCTGGTAATGTTTTATAAAATCCCGTTCGTGTCGTCCAGTACGTCTCGGTGGGGACATTGTGTACGTTTATATCGTTATATAACCCAACCTAAGGCAACCTAACATATCGAATGTAGTATTTTCCAACATTTCTGGTGGATCGGCCCCTACTTCTAGGTGAGAACATTATATACGTCTATCACGTAATATAACCTAACCTAACCCATTTTGCCCCTCGCTGGTAATGCTTTATAAAATCCCGTTCGTGTCGACCCGTAAGTCTCGGTGAGGATATTATATACTTCCATAACGTTATATATCCTAACCAAAGGCAGCCTAACACCTCTGATGTAGTATTTTCCAACATTCATGGCGGATCGACCTCTACTTCTCGGTGGGAACAGTATATATGTCTATAACGTAGTATAACCTAACCTAACCCATCTAGCACCTCGCTGGTAATGATTTATAAACTCCCGTTCGTTTCGTCCGGTAAGTCTCTGTGGGGACATTATCTACTTCTATAACGTTATATATCCCAACCTGAGGCAACCTAACATCTCGGATGTAGTATATTACAACATTCCTGGCGGATCGGCCCCTACTTCTCGGTGGGAACATTATATACGTCTATAACGTAATATAACCTAACCTAACCAATCTAGCCCTTCGCTGGTAATGTTTTATAAAATCCCGTTCGTGTCATCCAGTACGTCTCGGTGAGGACATTGTGTACGTTTATATCGTTATATAACCCAACCCAAGGCAACCTAACATATCGAATGTAGTGTTTTCCAACATTCCTGGTGGATCGGCCCCTACTTCTAGGTGAGAACATTATATACGTCTATCACGTAATATAACCTAACCTAACCCATTTTGCCCGTCGCTGGTAATGCTTTATAAAATCCCGTTCGTGTCGTCCCATAAGCCTCGGTGAGGACATTATACACTTCTATAATGTTATATATCCTAACGTAAGGCAGCCTAACAACTCTGATGTAGTATTTTCCAACATTCATGGCGGATCGGCCTCTACTTCTCGGTGGGAACATTATATGCGTCTATAACGTAACATAACCTAACCTAACCCATCTAGCCCCACGCTGGTAATGTTTTATAAAATCCCGTTCGTGTCGTCCCGTACGTCTCGGTGGGGACATTATATTCTTCTATAACGATATATATCCCAACCTAAGGCAGGCTATCATCTCGGATGTAGTATTTTACAACATTCCTGGTGGATCGGTCTCTACTTCTCGGTGGGAACATTATATGCGTCTATAACGTAATATAACCTAACCTAACCCATCTAGACCCTCGCTGGTAATGTCTTATAAAATCCCTTTCGTGTCGGCCCGTACTTCTCGGTGGAGACATTATGTACGTCTATATCGTTATATAACCCAACCTAAGGCAACCTAACATATTGAATGTAGTATTTTCCAACATTCCTTGCGGATCGGCCTCTACTTCTCGGTGGGAACATTATATACGTCTATAACGTAATATAACCTATCCTAACCCATCTAGCCCCTCGCTGGTAATGTTTTATAAAATCCCGTTCGTGTCGTCCCGTAAGTCTCGGTGGGGACCTTATCTACTTCTATAACATTAAATATCCCAACCTGAGGCAACTTAACATCTCGGATGTAGTATATTACAACATTCCTTGCGGATCGGCCCCTACTTCTCGGTGGGAACATTATATACGCCTATCACGTAATATAACCTAACCTAACCCATCTAGCACCTCGCTGGTAATGTCTTATAAAATCCCGTACGTGTCGTCCCGTAAGTCTCGGTGGGGACATTATATACCTCTATAACGTTATATATCCCAACTTGAGGCAACGTACCAGCTCAGATGTAGTATTTTAGAACATTCCTGGCGGATCGTCCCCTACTTCTCGGTGGGAACATTATATACGTCTTTAACGTAATATAACCTAACCTAACCCATCTAGCCCCTCGCTGGTAATGTTTTATAAAATCCCGTTCGTGTCGTCCAGTACGTCTCGGTGGGGACATTATGTACGTTTATATCGTTATATAACCCAACCTAAGGCAACCTAACATATCGAATGTAGTGTTTTCCAACATTCCTGGTGGATCGGCCCCTACTTCTAGGTGGGAACATTATATACGTCTATCACGTAATATAACCTAACCTAACCCATTTTGCCCCTCGCTGGGAATGCTTTATAAAATCCCGTTCGTGTCGACCCGTAAGTCTCGGTGAGGACATTATATACTTCTATAACGTTATATATCCTAACCAAAGGCAGCCTAACACCTCTGATGTAGTATTTTCCAACATTCATGGCGGATCGGCCTCTACTTCTCGGTGGGAACATTATATATGTCTATAACGTAATATAACCTAACCTAACCCGTCTAGCCCCTCGCTGGTAATGTTTTATAAAATCCCGTTCGTGTCGTCCCGTAAGTCTCGGTGGGGACCTTATCTACTTCTATAACATTAAATATCCCAACCTGAGGCAACTTAACATCTCGGATGTAGTATATTACAACATTCCTTGCGGATCGGCCCCTACTTCTAGGTGAGAACATTATATACGTCTATCACGTAATGTAACCTAACCTAACCCATTTTGCCCCTCGCTGGTAATGCTTTATAAAATCTCGTTCGTGTCGTCCCATAAGCCTCGGTGAGGACATTATACACTTCTATAACGTTATATATCCTAACGTAAGGCAGCCTAACAACTCTGATGTAGTATTTTCCAACATTCATGGCGGATCGGCCTCTACTTCTCGGTGGGAACATTATATACGTCTATCACGTAATGTAACCTAACCTAACCCATTTTGCCCCTCGCTGGTAATGCTTTATAAAATCCCGTTCGTGTCGTCCAATAAGCCTCGGTGAGGACATTATACACTTCTATAACGTTATATATCCTAACGTAAGGCAGCCTAACAACTCTGATGTAGTATTTTCCAACATTCATGGCGGATCGGCCTCTACTTCTCGGTGGGAACATTATATGCGTCTATAACGTAACATAACCTAACCTAACCCATCTAGCCCCTCGCTGGTAATGTTTTATAAAATCCCGTTCGTGTCGTCCAGTACGTCTCGGTGGGGACATTGTGTACGTTTATATCGTTATATAACCCAACCTAAGGCAACCTAACATATCGAATGTAGTATTTTCCAACATTTCTGGTGGATCGGCCCCTACTTCTAGGTGAGAACATTATATACGTCTATCACGTAATATAACCTAACCTAACCCATTTTGCCCCTCGCTGGTAATGCTTTATAAAATCCCGTTCGTGTCGACCCGTAAGTCTCGGTGATGATATTATATACTTCCATAACGTTATATATCCTAACCAAAGGCAGCCTAACACCTCTGATGTAGTATTTTCCAACATTCATGGCGGATCGACCTCTACTTCTCGGTGGGAACATTATATATGTCTATAACGTAATATAACCTAACCTAACCCGTCTAGCCCCTCGCTGGTAATGTTTTATAAAATCCCGTTCGTGTCGTCCCGTAAGTCTCGGTGGGGACCTTATCTACTTCTATAACATTAAATATCCCAACCTGAGGCAACTTAACATCTCGGATGTAGTATATTACAACATTCCTTGCGGATCGGCCCCTACTTCTCGGTGGGAACATTATATACGTCTATCACGTAATATAACCTAACCTAACCCATCTAGCACCTCGCTGGTAATGTCTTATAAAATCCCGTACGTGTCGTCCAGTACGTCTCGGTGGGGACATTATATACTTCTATAACGTTATATATCCTAACCAAAGGCAGCCTAACACCTCTGATGTAGTATTTTCCAACATTCATGGCGGATCGGCCTCTACTTCTCGGTCGGAACATTATATATGCCTATAACGTAATATAACCTAACCTAACCCATCTAGCCCCTCGCTGGTAATGTCTTATAAAATCCCGTACGTGTCGTCCCGTAAGTCTCGGTGGGGACATTATATACTTCTATAACGTTATATATCCCAACTTGAGGCAGCGTACCAGCTCAGATGTAGTATTTTACAACATTCCTGGCGGATCGTCCCCTACTTCTCGGTGGGAACATTATATACGTCTTTAGCGTAATATAACCTAACCTAACCCATCTAGCCCCTCGCTGGTAATGTTTTATAAAATCCCGTTCGTGTCGTCCAGTACGTCTCGGTGGGGCATTATGTATGTTTATATCGTTATATAACCCAACCTAAGGCAACCTAACATATCGAATGTAGTATTTTGAAACATTCCTGGTGGATCGGCTCCTACTTCTAGGTGAGAACATTATATACGTCTATCACGTAATGTAACCTAACCTAACCCATTTTGCCCCTCGCTGGTAATGCTTTATAAAATCCCGTTCGTGTCGTCCAATAAGCCTCGGTGAGGACATTATACACCTCTATAACGTTATATATCCTAACGTAAGGCAGCCTAACAACTCTGATGTAGTATTTTCCAACATTCATGGCGGATCGGCCTCTACTTCTCGGTGGGAACATTATATGCGTCTATAACGTAACATAACCTAACCTAACCCATCTAGCCCCTCGCTGGTAATGTTTTATAAAATCCCGTTCGTGTCGTCCCGTACGTCTCGGTGGGGACATTATATTCTTCTATAACGATATATATCCCAACCTAAGGCAGGCTATCATCTCGGATGTAGTATTTTACAACATTCCTGGTGGATCGGTCTCTACTTCTCGGTGGGAACATTATATACGTCTATAACGTAATATAACCTAACCTAACCCATCTAGACCCTCGCTGGTAATGTCTTATAAAATCCCGTTCGTGTCGGCCCGTACTTCTCGGTGGAGACATTATGTACGTCTATATCGTTATATAACCCAACCTAAGGCAACCTAACATATTGAATGTAGTATTTTCCAACATTCCTTGCGGATCGGCCCCTACTTCTCGGTGGGAACATTATATACGTCTATAACGTAATATAACCTAACCTAACCCATCTGGCACTTCGCTGGTAATGTTTTATAAAATCCCGTTCGTGTCGTCCAGTACGTCTCGGTGGGGACATTGTGTACGTTTATATCGTTATATAACACAACCTAAGGCAACCTAACATATCGAATGTAGTGTTTTCCAACATTTCTGGTGGATCGGCCCCTACTTCTAGGTGAGAACATTATATACGTCTATCACGTAATATAACCTAACCTAACCCATTTTGCCCCTCGCTGGTAATGCTTTATAAAATCCCGTTCGTGTCGACCCGTAAGTCACGGTGAGGACATTATTATCTTCCATAACGTTATATATCCTAACCAAAGGCAGCCTAACACCTCTGATGTAGTATTTTCCAACATTCATGGCGGATCGGCCTCTACTTCTCGGTGTGAACATTATATATGTCTATAACGTAGTATAACCTAACCTAACCCATCTAGCACCTCGCTGGTAATGTTTTATAAAATCCCGTTCGTGTCGTCCAGTACGTCTCGGTGGGGACATTATGTACGTTTATATCGTTATATAACCCAACCTAAGGCAACCTAACATATCGAATGTAGTATTTTGAAACATTCCTGGTGGATCGGCTCCTACTTCTAGGTGAGAGCATTATATACGTCTATCACGTAATGTAACCTAACCTAACCCATTTTGCCCCTCGCTGGTAATGCTTTATAAAATCCCGTTCGTGTCGTCCCATAAGCCTCGGTGAGGACATTATACACTTCTATAACGTTATATATCCTAACGTAAGGCAGCCTAACAACTCTGATGTAGTATTTTCCAACATTCATGGCGGATCGGCCTCTACTTCTCGGTGGGAACATTATATGCGTCTATAACGTAACATAACCTAACCTAACCCATCTAGCCCCTCGCTGGTAATGTTTTATAAAATCCCGTTCGTGTCGTCCCGTACGTCTCGGTGGGGACATTATATTCTTCTATAACGATATATATCCCAACCTAAGGCAGGCTATCATCTCGGATGTAGTATTTTACAACATTCCTGGTGGATCGGTCTCTACTTCTCGGTGGGAACATTATATACGTCTATAACGTAATATAACCTAACCTAACCCATCTAGACCCTCGCTGGTAATGTCTTATAAAATCCCGTTCGTGTCGGCCCGTACTTCTCGGTGGAGACATTATGTACGTCTATATCGTTATATAACCCAACCTAAGGAAACCTAACATATTGAATGTAGTATTTTCCAACATTCCTTGCGGATCGGCCTCTACTTCTCGGTGGGAACATTATATACGTCTATAACGTAATATAACCTATCCTAACCCATCTAGCCCCTCGCTGCTAATGTTTTATAAAATCCGGTTCGTGTCGTCCCGTAAGTCTCGGTGGGGACCTTATCTACTTCTATAACATTAAATATCCCAACCTGAGGCAGCTTAACATGTCGGATGTAGTATTTTCCAACATTCATGGCGGATCGGCCTCTACTTCTCGGTGGGAACATTATATATGTCCATAACGTAGTATAACCTAACCTAACCCATCTAGCTCCTCGCTGGTAATGTTTTATAAAATCCCGTTCGTTTCGTCCGGTAAGTCTCGGTGGGGACATTATCTACTTCTATAACGTTATATATCCCAACCTGAGGCAACCTAACATCTCGGATGTAGTATATTACAACATTCCTGCCGGATCGGCCCCTATTTCTCGGTGGGAACATTATATACGTCTATAACGTATTATAACCTAACCTAACCCGTCTAGCCCCTCGCTGGTAATGTTTACAGAATCCCGTTCGTGTCGGCCCGTACTTCTCGGTGGAGATATTATGTAAGTCTATATCCTTATTTAACCCAACCTAAGGCAACCTAACATATCGAATGTAGTATTTTCCAACATTTCTGGTGGATCGGCCCCTACTTCTAGCTGAGAACATTATATACGTCTATCACGTAATATAACCTAACCTAACCCATTGTGCCCCTCGCTGGTAATGCTTTATAAAATCCCGTACGTGTCGTCCCGTAAGTCTCGGTGAGGACATTATATACTTCTATAACGTTATATATCCCAACCTGAGGCAACCTAACATCTCGGATGTAGTATTTTACAACATTCCTGGCGGATCGTCCCCTACTTCTCGGTGGGAACATTATATACGTCTATAACGTAATATAACCTAACCTAACCCATCTAGCCCCTCGCTGGTAATATTTTATAAAATCCCGTTCGTGTCGTCCAGTACGTCTCGGTGGGGACATTATGTACGTTTATATCGTTATATAACCCAACCTAAGGCAACCTAACATATCGAATGTAGTATTTTGA
Organism: Xylocopa violacea; assembly: GCA_963969225.1. NCBI lineage: Eukaryota > Metazoa > Arthropoda > Insecta > Hymenoptera > Apidae > Xylocopa > Xylocopa violacea. The sequence goes on along the minus strand of CAXAJV010000017.1, from coordinate 10,551,344 downwards.
AACATTCCTGGTGGATCGGCTCCTACTTCTAGGTGAGAACATTATATACGTCTATCACGTAATGTAACCTAACCTAACCCATTTTGCCCCTCGCTGGTAATGCTTTATAAAATCCCGTTCGTGTCGACCCGTAAGTCTCGGTGAGGACATTATATACTTCTATAACGTTATATATCCTAACCAAAGGCAGCCTAACACCTCTGATGTAGTATTTTCCAACATTCATGGCGGATCGGCCTCTACTTCTCGGTGGGAACATTATATATGTCTATAACGTAATATAACCTAACCTAACCCGTCTAGCCCCTCGCTGGTAATGTTTTATAAAATCCCGTTCGTGTCGTCCCGTAAGTCTCGGTGGGGACCTTATCTACTTCTATAACATTAAATATCCCAACCTGAGGCAACTTAACATCTCGGATGTAGTATATTACAACATTCCTTGCGGATCGGCCCCTACTTCTCGGTGGGAACATTATATACGTCTATCACGTAATATAACCTAACCTAACCCATCTAGCACCTCGCTGGTAATGTCTTATAAAATCCCGTACGTGTCGTCCAGTACGTCTCGGTGGGGACATTATGTACGTTTATATCGTTATATAACCCAACCTAAGGCAACCTAACATATCGAATGTAGTATTTTGAAACATTCCTGGTGGATCGGCTCCTACTTCTAGGTGAGAACATTATATACGTCTATCACGTAATGTAACCTAACCTAACCCATTTTGCCCGTCGCTGGTAATGCTTTATAAAATCCCGTTCGTGTCGTCCCATAAGCCTCGGTGAGGACATTATACACTTCTATAACGTTATATATCCTAACGTAAGGCAGCCTAACAACTCTGATGTAGTATTTTCCAACATTCATGGCGGATCGGCCTCTACTTCTCGGTGGGAACATTATATGCGTCTATAACGTAACATAACCTAACCTAACCCATCTAGCCCCACGCTGGTAATGTTTTATAAAATCCCGTTCGTGTCGTCCCGTACGTCTCGGTGGGGACATTATATTCTTCTATAACGATATATATCCCAACCTAAGGCAGGCTATCATCTCGGATGTAGTATTTTACAACATTCCTGGTGGATCGGTCTCTACTTCTCGGTGGGAACATTATATGCGTCTATAACGTAATATAACCTAACCTAACCCATCTAGACCCTCGCTGGTAATGTCTTATAAAATCCCTTTCGTGTCGGCCCGTACTTCTCGGTGGAGACATTATGTACGTCTATATCGTTATATAACCCAACCTAAGGCAACCTAACATATTGAATGTAGTATTTTCCAACATTCCTTGCGGATCGGCCTCTACTTCTCGGTGGGAACATTATATACGTCTATAACGTAATATAACCTATCCTAACCCATCTAGCCCCTCGCTGGTAATATTTTATAAAATCCCGTTCGTGTCGTCCCGTAAGTCTCGGTGGGGACCTTATCTACTTCTATAACATTAAATATCCCAACCTGAGGCAACTTAACATCTCGGATGTAGTATATTACAACATTCCTTGCGGATCGGCCCCTACTTCTCGGTGGGAACATTATATACGCCTATCACGTAATATAACCTAACCTAACCAATCTAGCCCTTCGCTGGTAATGTCTTATAAAATCCCGTTCGTGTCATCCAGTACGTCTCGGTGGGGACATTATGTACGTTTATATCGTTATATAACCCAACCTAAGGCAACCTAACATATCGAATGTAGTATTTTCCAACATTCCTGGTGGATCGGCCCGTACTTCTAGGTGAGAACATTATATACGTCTATCACGTAATATAACCTAACCTAACCCATTTTGCCCCTCGCTGGGAATGCTTTATAAAATCCCGTTCGTGTCGACCCGTAAGTCTCGGTGAGGACATTATATACTTCTATAACGTTATATATCCTAACCAAAGGCAGCCTAACACCTCTGATGTAGTATTTTCCAACATTCATGGCGGATCGGCCTCTACTTCTCGGTCGGAACATTATATATGCCTATAACGTAATATAACCTAACCTAACCCATCTAGCCCCTCGCTGGTAATGTCTTATAAAATCCCGTACGTGTCGTCCCGTAAGTCTCGGTGGGGACATTATATACTTCTATAACGTTATATATCCCAACTTGAGGCAACGTACCAGCTCAGATGTAGTATTTTACAACATTCCTGGCGGATCGTCCCCTACTTCTCGGTGGGAACATTATATACGTCTTTAGCGTAATATAACCTAACCTAACCCATCTAGCCCCTCGCTGGTAATGTTTTATAAAATCCCGTTCGTGTCGTCCAGTACGTCTCGGTGGGGCATTATGTATGTTTATATCGTTATATAACCCAACCTAAGGCAACCTAACATATCGAATGTAGTATTTTGAAACATTCCTGGTGGATCGGCTCCTACTTCTAGGTGAGAACATTATATACGTCTATCACGGAATGTAACCTAACCTAACCCATTTTGCCCCTCGCTGGTAATGCTTTATAAAATCCCGTTCGTGTCGTCCAATAAGCCTCGGTGAGGACATTATACACCTCTATAACGTTATATATCTTAACGTAAGGCAGCCTAACAACTCTGATGTAGTATTTTCCAACATTCATGGCGGATCGGCCTCTACTTCTCGGTGGGAACATTATATGCGTCTATAACGTAACATAACCTAACCTAACCCATCTAGCCCCTCGCTGGTAATGTTTTATAAAATCCCGTTCGTGTCGTCCCGTACGTCTCGGTGGGGACATTATATTCTTCTATAACGATATATATCCCAACCTAAGGCAGGCTATCATCTCGGATGTAGTATTTTACAACATTCCTGGTGGATCGGTCTCTACTTCTCGGTGGGAACATTATATACGTCTATAACGTAATATAACCTAACCTAACCCATCTAGACCCTCGCTGGTAATGTCTTATAAAATCCCGTTCGTGTCGGCCCGTACTTCTCGGTGGAGACATTATGTACGTCTATATCGTTATATAACCCAACCTAAGGCAACCTAACATATTGAATGTAGTATTTTCCAACATTCCTTGCGGATCGGCCCCTACTTCTCGGTGGGAACATTATATACGTCTATAACGTAATATAACCTAACCTAACCCATCTAGCACTTCGCTGGTAATGTTTTATAAAATCCCGTTCGTGTCGTCCAGTACGTCTCGGTGGGGACATTGTGTACGTTTATATCGTTATATAACCCAACCTAAGGCAACCTAACATATCGAATGTAGTGTTTTCCAACATTTCTGGTGGATCGGCCCCTACTTCTAGGTGAGAACATTATATACGTCTATCACGTAATATAACCTAACCTAACCCATTTTGCCCCTCGCTGGTAATGCTTTATAAAATCCCGTTCGTGTCGACCCGTAAGTCACGGTGAGGACATTATTATCTTCCATAACGTTATATATCCTAACCAAAGGCAGCCTAACACCTCTGATGTAGTATTTTCCAACATTCATGGCGGATCGGCCTCTACTTCTCGGTGTGAACATTATATATGTCTATAACGTAGTATAACCTAACCTAACCCATCTAGCACCTCGCTGGTAATGTTTTATAAAATCCCGTTCGTGTCGTCCAGTACGTCTCGGTAGGGACATTATGTACGTTTATATCGTTATATAACCCAACCTAAGGCAACCTAACATATCGAATGTAGTATTTTGAAACATTCCTGGTGGATCGGCTCCTACTTCTAGGTGAGAGCATTATATACGTCTATCACGTAATGTAACCTAACCTAACCCATTTTGCCCCTCGCTGGTAATGCTTTATAAAATCCCGTTCGTGTCGTCCCATAAGCCTCGGTGAGGACATTATACACTTCTATAACGTTATATATCCTAACGTAAGGCAGCCTAACAACTCTGATGTAGTATTTTCCAACATTCATGGCGGATCGGCCTCTACTTCTCGGTGGGAACATTATATGCGTCTATAACGTAACATAACCTAACCTAACCCATCTAGCCCCTCGCTGGTAATGTTTTATAAAATCCCGTTCGTGTCGTCCCGTACGTCTCGGTGGGGACATTATATTCTTCTATAACGATATATATCCCAACCTAAGGCAGGCTATCATCTCGGATGTAGTATTTTACAACATTCCTGGTGGATCGGTCTCTACTTCTCGGTGGGAACATTATATACGTCTATAACGTAATATAACCTAACCTAACCCATCTAGACCCTCGCTGGTAATGTCTTATAAAATCCCGTTCGTGTCGGCCCGTACTTCTCGGTGGAGACATTATGTACGTCTATATCGTTATATAACCCAACCTAAGGAAACCTAACATATTGAATGTAGTATTTTCCAACATTCCTTGCGGATCGGCCTCTACTTCTCGGTGGGAACATTATATACGTCTATAACGTAATATAACCTATCCTAACCCATCTAGCCCCTCGCTGCTAATGTTTTATAAAATCCGGTTCGTGTCGTCCCGTAAGTCTCGGTGGGGACCTTATCTACTTCTATAACATTAAATATCCCAACCTGAGGCAGCTTAACATGTCGGATGTAGTATTTTCCAACATTCATGGCGGATCGGCCTCTACTTCTCGGTGGGAACATTATATATGTCCATAACGTAGTATAACCTAACCTAACCCATCTAGCTCCTCGCTGGTAATGTTTTATAAAATCCCGTTCGTTTCGTCCGGTAAGTCTCGGTGGGGACATTATCTACTTCCATAACGTTATATATCCCAACCTGAGGCAACCTAACATCTCGGATGTAGTATATTACAACATTCCTGCCGGATCGGCCCCTACTTCTCGGTGGGAACATTATATACGTCTATAACGTATTATAACGTAACCTAACCCGTCTAGCCCCTCGCTGGTAATGTTTACAGAATCCCGTTCGTGTCGGCCCGTACTTCTCGGTGGAGATATTATGTACGTCTATATCCTTATTTAACCCAACCTAAGGCAACCTAACATATCGAATGTAGTATTTTCCAACATTTCTGGTGGATCGGCCCCTACTTCTAGGTGAGAACATTATATACGTCTATCACGTAATATAACCTAACCTAACCCATTGTGCCCCTCGCTGGTAATGCTTTATAAAATCCCGTACGTGTCGTCCCGTAAGTCTCGGTGAGGACATTATATACTTCTATAACGTTATATATCCCAACCTGAGGCAACCTAACATCTCGGATGTAGTATTTTACAACATTCCTGGCGGATCGTCCCTTACTTCTCGGTGGGAACATTATATACGTCTATAACGTAATATAACCTAACCTAACCCATCTAGCCCCTCGCTGGTAATATTTTATAAAATCCCGTTCGTGTCGTCCAGTACGTCTCGGTGGGGACATTATGTACGTTTATATCGTTATATAACCCAACCTAAGGCAACCTAACATATCGAATGTAGTATTTTGAAACATTCCTGGTGGATCGGCTCCTACTTCTAGGTGAGAACATTATATACGTCTATCACGTAATGTAACCTAACCTAACCCATTTTGCCCCTCGCTGGTAATGCTTTATAAAATCCCGTTCGTGTCGTCCCATAAGCCTCGGTGAGGACATTATACACTTCTATAACGTTATATATCCTAACGTAAGGCAGCCTAACAACTCTGATTTAGTATTTTCCAACATTCATGGCGGATCGGCCTCTACTTCTCGGTGGGAACATTATATACGTCTATAACGTAATATAACCTAACCTAACCCATCTAGACCCTCGCTGGTAATGTCTTATAAAATCCCGTTCGTGTCGGCCCGTACTTCTCGGTGGAGACATTATGTACGTCTATATCGTTATATAACCCAACCTAAGGCAACCTAACATATTGAATGTAGTATTTTCCAACATTACTGGCGGGTCGGCCCCTACTTCTCGGTGAGAACATTATATACGTCTATCACGTAATATAACCTACCCTAACCCATCTAGCCCCTCGCTGGTATTGTCTTATAAAATCCCGTTCGTGTCGTCCCGTAAGTCTCGGTGGGGATATTATGTACGTGTATAACGTTATATATGTCAACCTATGGCAAACTAACATCTCGGATGTAGTATTTTCCAACATTGCCGGCGGATCGGCCCCTACTTCTCGGCGGGAACATTATATACGTCTATAAGGTAATATAACCTACCCTAACCCATCTAGCACCTCCGTGATAATGTTTTACAGAATCCCGTTCGTGTCGTCCCGTACGTCTCGGTTGGGATATTATATACGTCTATAACGTTATATATCCCAATCTAAGGCAACCTAACATCTCCAATGTAGTATTTACCGACATTCCTGTCGGTTCGGTCTCTACTTCTCGGTGGGAACATTATATACGCCTTTAAGGTAATATAACCTAACCTAACCCGTCTAGCACCTCCGTGATAATGTTTTACAGAATCCCGTTCGTGTCGACCCGTAAGTCTCGATGAGGACATTATATACTTCCATAATGTTATATATCCTAACCTAAGGTAGCCTAACACCTCTGATGTAGTATTTTCCAACATTCCTTGCGGATCGGCCTCTACTTCTCGGTGGGAACATTATATACGTCTATAACGCAATATAACCTATCCTAACCCATCTAGCCCCTCGCTGGTAATGTTTTATAAAATCCCGTTCGTGTCGTCCCGTAAGTGTCGGTGGGGACCTTATCTACTTCTATAACATTAAATATCCCAACCTGAGGCAACTTAACATCTCGGATGTAGTATATTACAACATTCCTTGCGGATTGGCCCCTACTTCTCGGTGGGAACATTATATATGTCTATAACGTATTATAACCTAACCTAACCCATCTAGCCCATCGCTGCTAATGTTTACAGAATCCCGTTCATGTGGGCCCGTACTTCTCGGTGGGGACATTATGTACGTCTATATCGTTATATAACCCAACCTAAGCCAACCTAACACCTCTGATGTAGTATTTTCCGTCATTCCTGGCGGATCGGCCCCTACTTCTCGGTGGGAACATTATATACGTCTAGAACGTAATATAACCTAACCTAACCAATCTAGCCCTTCGCTGGTAATGTTTTATAAAATACCGTTCGTGTCGTCCAGTACGTCTCGGTGGGGACATTGTGTACGTTTATATCGTTATATAACCCAACCTAAGGCAACCTAACATATCGAATGTAGTATTTTCCAACATTCCTGGTGGATCGGCCCCTGCTTCTTGGTGAGAACATTATATACGTCTATCACGTAATATAACCTAACCTAACCCATTTTGCCCCTCGCTGGTAATGCTTTATAAAATCCCGTTCGTGTCGACGCGTAAGTCTCGGTGAGGACATTATATACTTCTATAACGTTATATATCCTAACCAAAGGCAGCCTAACACCTCTGATGTAGTCTTTTCCAACATTCATGGCGGATCGGCCTCTACTTCTCGGTGGGAACATTATATATGTCTATAACGTAGTATAACCTAACCTAACCCATCTAGCACCTCGCTGGTAATGTTTTATAAAATCCCGTTCGTTTCGTCCGGTAAGTCTCGGTGGGGACATTATCTACTTCTATAACGTTATATATCCCAACCTGAGGCAACCTAACATCTCGGATGTAGTATTTTCCATCATTCCTGGCGGATTGGCCTCTACTTCTCGGTGGGAACATTATATACGTCTATCACGTAATATAACCTAACCTAACCCACCTAGCCCATCGCTGCTAATGTTTACAGAATCCCGTTCATGTGGGCCCGTACTTCTCGGTGGGGACGTTATGTACGTCTATATCGTTATATAACCCAACCTAAGGCAACCTAACACCTCTGATGTAGTATTTTCCGTCATTCCTGGCTGATTGGCCTCCATTTCTCGGTGGGAACATTATATACGTCTATAACGTAGTATAACCTATTCTAACCCATCTAGCCCCTCGCTGGTAATGTCTTATAAAATCCCGTACGTGTCGTCCCGTAAGTCTCGGTGGGGACATTATATACTTCCATAACGTTATATATCCCAGCTTGAGGCAACGTACCAGCTCAGATGTAGTATTTTACAACATTCCTGGTGGATCGGCCCCTACTTCTAGGTGAGAACATTATATACGTCTATCACGTAATATAACCTAACCTAACCCATTTTGCCCCTCGCTGGTAACGCTTTATAAAATCCCGTTCGTGTCGTCCCGTATGTTTCGGTGAGGACATTATATACTTCAATAACGTTATATATCCTAACCAAAGGCAGCCTAACACCTCTGATGTAGTATTTTCCAACATTCATGGCGGATCGGCCTCTACTTCTCGGTGGGAACATTATATATGTCCATAACGTAGTGTAACTTAACCTAACCCATCTAGCACCTCGCTGGTGATGTTTTATAAAATCCCGTTCGTTTCGTCCGGTAAGTCTCGGTGGGGACATTATCTACTTCTATAACGTTATATATCCCAACCTGAGGCAACCTAACATCTCGGATGTAGTATATTACAACATTCCTTGCGGATCGGCCCCTACTTCTCGGTGGGAACATTATATACGTCTATCACGTAATATAACCTAACCTAACCCATCTAGCCCCTCGCTGGTAATGTCTTATAAAATCCCGTTCGTGTCGTACCGTAAGTCTCGGTGGGGACATTATATACTTCTATAACGTTATATATCCTATCCTAAGGCAGCCTAACACCTCTGGTGTAATATTTTTCAACATTCCTGGTGGATCGGCCCCTACTTCTAGGTGAGAACATTATATACGTCTATCACGTAATATAACCTAACCTAACCCATTGTGCCCCTCGCTGGTAATGCTTTATAAAATCCCGTTCGTGTCGACCCGTAAGTCTCGGTGAGGACATTATATACTTCTATAACGTTATATATCCCAACCTGAGGCAACCTAACATCTCGGATGTAGTATATTACAACATTCCTGGCGGATCGGCCCCTACTTCTCGGTGGGAACATTATATACGTCTATAACGTAATATAACCTAACCTAACCAATCTAGCCCTTCGCTGGTAATGTTTTATAAAATCCCGTTCGTGTCATCCAGTACGTCTCGGTGGGGACATTGTGTACGTTTATATCGTTATATAACCCAACCTAAGGCAACCTAACATATCGAATGTAGTATTTTCCAACATTCCTGGTGGATCGGCCCCTACTTCTAGGTGAGAACATTATATACGTCTATCACGTAATATAACCTAACCTAACCCAGTTTGCCCCTCGCTGGTAATGCTTTATAAAATCCCGTTCGTGTCAACCCGTATGTCTCGGTGAGGACATTATATACTTCTATAACGTTATATATCCTAACCAAAGGCAGCCTAACACCTCTGATGTACTATTTTCCAACATTCATGGCGGATCGGCCTCTACTTCTCGGTGGGAACATTATATATGTCCATAACGTAGTATAACCTAACCTAACCCATCTAGCACCTCGCTGGTAATGTTTTATAAAATCCCGTTCGTTTCGTCCGGTAAGTCTCGGTGGGGACATTATCTACTTCTATAACGTTATATATCCCAACCTGAGGCAACATAACATCTCGGATGTAGTATTTTCCATCATTCCTGGCGGATTGGCCTCTACTTCTCGGTGGGAACATTATATACGTCTATCACGTAATATAACCTAACCTAACCCATCTAGCACCTCGCTGGTAATGTCTTATAAAATCCCGTTCGTGTCGTACCGTAAGTCTCGGTGGGGACATTATATACTTCTATAACGTTATATATCCTATCCTAAGGCAGCCTAAGACCTCTGGTGTAGTATTTTTCAACATTCCTGGTGGATCGGCCCCTACTTCTAGGTGAGAACATTATATACGTCTATCACGTAATATAACCTAACCTAACCCATTTTGCCCCTCGCTGGTAATGCTTTATAAAATCCCGTCCGTGTCGACCCGTAAGTTTCGGTGAGGACATTATATACTTCTATAACGTTATATATCCTAACCAAAGGCAGCCTAATACCTCTGATGTATTTTCCAACATTCATGGCGGATCGGCCTCTTCTTCTTGGTGGGAACATTATATATGTCTATAACGTAGTATAACCTAACCTAACCCACCTAGCACCTCGCTGGTAATGTTTTATAAAATCCCGTTCGTTTCGTCCGGTAAGTCTCGGTGGGGACATTATCTACTTCTATAACGTTATATATCCCAACCTGAGGCAACCTAACATCTCGGATGTAGTATATTACAACATTCCTGGCGGATCGGCCCCTACTTCTCGGTGGGAACATTATATACGTCTATAACGTATTATAACCTAACCTAACCCGTCTAGCCCCTCGCTGGTAATGTTTACAGATCCCCGTTCGTGTCGGCCCGTACTTCTCGGTGGAGATATTATGTACGTCTATATCCTTATTTAACCCGACCTAAGGCAACCTAACATATCGAATGTAGTATTTTCCAACATTACTGGCGGGTCGGCACCTACTTCTCGGTGAGAACATTATATACGTCTATCACGTAATATAACCTAACCTAACCTATCTAGCCCCTCGCTGGTAATGTCTTATAAAATCCCGTTCGTGTCGTACCGTAAGTCTCGGTGGGGACATTATATACTTCTATAACGTCATATATCCTATCCTAAGGCAGCCTAACACCTCTGGTGTAGTATTTTCCAACATTCCTGGTGGATCGTCCCCTACTTCTAGGTGAGAACATTATATACGTCTATCACGTAATATAACCTAACCTAACCCATTTTGCCCCTCGCTGGTAATGCTTTATAAAATCCCGTTCGTGTCAACCCGCATGTCTCGGTGAGGACATTATATACTTCTATAACGTTATATATCCTAACCAAAGGCAGCCTAACACCTCTGATGTAGTATTTTCCAACATTCATGGCGGATCGGCCTCTACTTCTCGGTGGGAACATTATATATGTCCATAACGTAGTATAACCTAACCTAACCCATCTAGCACCTCGCTGGTAATGTTTTATAAAATCCCGTTCGTTTCGTCCGGTAAGTCTCGGTGGGGACATTATCTACTTCTATAACGTTATATATCCCAACCTGAGGCAACCTAACATCTCGGATGTAGTATTTTCCATCATTCCTGGCGGATTGGCCTCTACTTTTCGGTGGGAACATTATATACGTCTATCACGTAATATAACCTAACCTAACCCATCTAGCACCTCGCTGGTAATGTCTTATAAAATCCCGTACGTGTCGTCCAGTACGTCTCGGTGGGGACATTGTGTACGTTTATATCGTTATATAACCCAACCTAAGGCAACCTAACATATCGAATGTAGTATATTCCAACATTCCTGGTGGATCGGCCCCTACTTCTAGGTGAGAACATTATATACGTCTATCACGTAATATAACCTAACATAGCCCATTTTGCCCCTCGCTGGTAATGCTTTATAAAATCCCGTTCGTGTCGACCCGTAAGTCTCGGTGAGGACATTATATACTTCTATAACGTTATATATCCCAACCTGAGGCAACCTAACATCTCGGATGTAGTATTTTCCATCATTCCTGGCGGATTGGCCTCTACTTCTCGGTGGGAACATTATATACGTCTATCACGTAATATAATCTAACCTAACCCATCTAGCACCTCGCTGGTAATGCCTTATAAAATCCCGTACGTGTCGTCCCGTAAGTCTCGGTGGGGCATTATATACTTCTATAACGTTATATATCCCAACTTGAGGCAACCTAACAGCTCGGATGTAGTATTTTACAACATTCCTGGCGGATCGGCCCCTACTTCTCGGTGGGAACATTATATACGTCTATAACGTAGTATAACCTAACCTAACCCATCTAGCACCTCGCTGGTAATGTTGTATTAAATCCCGTTCGTTTCGTCCGGTAAGTCTCGGTGGGGACATTATCTACTTCTATAACGTTATATATCCCAACCTGAGGCAACCTAACATCTCGGATGTAGTATATTACAACATTCCTGGCGGATCGGCCCCTACTTCTCGGTGGGAACATTATATACGTCTATCACGTAATATAACCTAACCTAACCCATCTAGCACCTCGCTGGTAATGTCTCATAAAATCCCGTACGTGTCGTCCCGTAAGTCTCGGTGGGGACATTATATACTTCTATAACGTTATATATCCCAACTTGAGGCAACCTAACAGCTCGGATGTAGTATTTTACAACATTCCTGGCGGATCGGCCCCTACTTCTCGGTGGGAACATTATATACGTCTATAACGTATTATAACCTAACCTAACCCATCTAACACCTCGCTGGTAATGCTTTATAAAATCCCGTTCGTGTCGACCCGTAAGACTCGGTGAGGACATTATATACTTCTATAACGTTATATATCCTAACCAAAGGCAGCCTAACACCTCTGATGTAGTATTTTCCAACATTCATGGCGGATCGGCCTCTACTTCTTGGTGGGAACATTATATATGTCTATAACGTAGTATAACCTAACCTAACCCATCTAGCACCTCGCTGGTAATGTTTTATAAAATCCCGTTCGTTTCGTCCGGTAAGTCTCGGTGGGGACATTATCTACTTCTATAACGTTATATATCCCAACCTGAGGCAAACTAACATCTCGGATGTAGTATATTACAACATTCCTGGCGGATCGGCCCCTACTTCTCGGTGGGAACATTATATACGTGTATAACGTAATATAACCTAACCTAACCCATCTAGCCCTTCGCTGGTAATGTTTTATAAAATCCCGTTCGTGTCGGCCCGTACTTCTCGGTGGAGATATTATGTACGTCTATATCCTTATTTAACCCGACCTAAGGCAACCTAACATATCGAATGTAGTATTTTCCAACATTACTGGCGGGTCGGCACCTACTTCTCGGTGAGAACATTATATACGTCTATCACGTAATATAACCTAACCTAACCCATCTAGCCCCTCGCTGGTAATGTCTTATAAAATCCCGTTCGTGTCGTACCGTAAGTCTCGGTGGGGACATTATATACTTCTATAACGTTATATATCCTATCCAAAGGCAGCCTAACACCTCTGGTGTAGTATTTTCCAACATTCCTGGTGGATCGGCCCCTACTTCTAGGTGAGAACATTATATACGTCTATCACGTAATATAACCTAACCTAACCCATTTTGCCCCTCGCTGGTAATGCTTTATAAAATCCCGTTCGTGTCAACCCGTATGTCTCGGTGAGGACATTATATACTTCTATAACGTTATATATCCTAACCAAAGGCAGCCTAACACCTCTGATGTAGTATTTTCCAACATTCATGGCGGATCGGCCTCTACTTCTTGGTGGGAACATTATATATGTCTATAACGTAGTATAACCTAACCTAACCCATCTAGCACCTCGCTGGTAATGTTTTATAAAATCCCGTTCGTTTCGTCCGGTAAGTCTCGGTGGGGACATTATCTACTTCTATAACGTTATATATCCCAACCTGAGGCAAACTAACATCTCGGATGTAGTATATTACAACATTCCTGGCGGATCGGCCCCTACTTCTCGGTGGGAACATTATATACGTCTATAACGTAATATAACCTAACCTAACCCATCTAGCCCTTCGCTGGTAATGTTTTATAAAATCCCGTTCGTGTCGGCCCGTACTTCTCGGTGGAGATATTATGTACGTCTATATCCTTATTTAACCCGACCTAAGGCAACCTAACATATCGAATGTAGTATTTTCCAACATTACTGGCGGGTCGGCACCTACTTCTCGGTGAGAACATTATATACATCTATCACGTAATATAACCTAACCTAACCCATCTAGCCCCTCGCTGGTAATGTCTTATAAAATCCCGTTCGTGTCGTACCGTAAGTCTAGGTGGGGACATTATATACTTCTGTAACGTTATATATCCTATCCAAAGGCAGCCTAACACCTCTCGTGTAGTATTTTCCAACATTCCTGGTGGATCGGCCCCTACTTCTAGGTGAGAACATTATATACGTCTATCACGTAATATAACCTAACCTAACCCATTTTGCCCCTCGCTGGTAATGCTTTATAAAATCCCGTTCGTGTCGACCCGTAAGTCTCGGTGAGGACATTATATACTTCTATAACGTTATATATCCTAACCAAAGGCAGCCTAACACATCTGATGTAGTATTTTCCAACATTCATGGCGGATCGGTCTCTACTTCTCGGTGGGAACATTATATATGTCCATAACGTAGTATAACCTAACCTAACCCATCTAGCACCTCGCTGGTAATGTTTTATAAAATCCCGTTCGTTTCGTCCGGTAAGTCTCGGTGGGGACATTATCTACGTCTATAACGTTATATATCCCAACCTGAGGCAACCTAACATCTCGGATGTAGTATATTACAACATTCCTGGCGGATCGGCCCCTACTTCTCGGTGGGAACATTATATACGTCTATAACGTAATATAACCTAAGATAACCCATCTGGCCCCTCGCTGGTAATGTTTTATAAAATCCCGTTCGCGGCGTCCCGTACGTCTCGGTTGGGATATTATTTACGTCTACAACGTTATATTTCCCAACCTGAGGCAACCTAACATCTCGGATGTAGTATATTACAACATTCCTGGCGGATCGGCCCCTACTTCTCGGTGGGAACATTATATACGTCTATAACGTAGTATAACCTAACCTAACCCATCTAGTACCTCGCTGGTAATGTTGTATAAAATCCCGTTCGTTTCGTCCGGTAAGTCTCGGTGGGGACATTATCTACTTCTATAAGGTTATATATCCCAACCTGAGGCAACCTAACATCTCGGATGTAGTATATTACAACATTCCTGGCGGATCGGCCCCTACTTCTCGGTGGGAACATTATATACGTCTATAGCGTATTATAACCTAACCTAACCCGTCTATCTCCTCGCTGGTAATGTTTACAGAATCCCGTTCGTGTCGGCCCGTACTTCTCGGTGGAGATATTATGTACGTCTATATCCTTATTTAACCCGACCTAAGGCAACCTAACATATCGAATGTAGTATTTTCCAACATTACTGGCGGGTCGGCACCTACTTCTCGGTGAGAAAATTATATACGTCTATAACGTAGTATAACCTAACCTAACCCATCTAGTACCTCGCTGGTAATGTTGTATTAAATCCCGTTCGTTTCGTCCGGTAAGTCTCGGTGGGGACATTATCTACTTCTATAACGTTATATATCCCAACCTGAGGCAACCTAACATCTCGGATGTAGTATATTACAACATTCCTGGCGGATCGGCCCCTACTTCTCGGTGGGAACATTATATACGTCTATCACGTAATATAACCTAACCTAACCCATCTAGCACCTCGCTGGTAATGTCTCATAAAATCCCGTACGTGTCGTCCCGTAAGTCTCGGTGGGGACATTATATACTTCTATAACGTTATATATCCCAACTTGAGGCAACCTAACAGCTCGGATGTAGTATTTTTCAACATTCCTGGCGGATCGGCCCCTACTTCTCGGTGGGAACATTATATACGTCTATAACGTATTATAACCTAACCTAACCCATCTAACACCTCGCTGGTAATGTCTTATAAAATCCCGTACGTGTCGTCCCGTAAGTCTCGGTGGGGACATTATATACTTCTATAACGTTACATATCCCAACTTGAGGCTACGTACCAGCTCAGATGTAGTATTTTACAACATTCCTGGTGGATCGGCCCCTACTTCTAGGTGAGAACATTATATACGTCTATCACGTAATATAACCTAACCTAACCCATTTTGCCCCTCGCTGGTAATGCTTTATAAAATCCCGTTCGTGTCGACCCGTAAGACTCGGTGAGGACATTATATACTTCTATAACGTTATATATCCTAACCAAAGGCAGCCTAACACCTCTGATGTAGTATTTTCCAACATTCATGGCGGATCGGCCTCTACTTCTTGGTGGGAACATTATATATGTCTATAACGTAGTATAACCTAACCTAACCCATCTAGCACCTCGCTGGTAATGTTTTATAAAATCCCGTTCGTTTCGTCCGGTAAGTCTCGGTGGGGACATTATCTACTTCTATAACGTTATATATCCCAACCTGAAGCAAACTAACATCTCGGATGTAGTATATTACAACATTCCTGGCGGATCGGCCCCTACTTCTCGGTGGGAACATTATATACGTCTATAACGTAATATAACCTAACCTAACCCATCTAGCCCTTCGCTGGTAATGTTTTATAAAATCCCGTTCGTGTCGGCCCGTACTTCTCGGTGGAGATATTATGTACGTCTATATCCTTATTTAACCCGACCTAAGGTAACCTAACATATCGAATGTAGTATTTTCCAACATTACTGGCGGGTCGGCACCTACTTCTCGGTGAGAACATTACATACGTCTATCACGTAATATAACCTAACCTAACCCATCTAGCCCCTCGCTGGTAATGTCTTATAAAATCCCGTTCGTGTCGTACCGTAAGTCTCGGTGGGGACATTATATACTTCTATAACGTTATATATCCTATCCAAAGGCAGCCTAACACCTCTGGTGTAGTATTTTCCAACATTCCTGGTGGATCGGCCCCTACTTCTAGGTGAGAACATTATATACGTCTATCACGTAATATAACCTAACCTAACCCATTTTGCCCCTCGCTGGTAATGCTTTATAAAATCCCGTTCGTGTCGACCCGTAAGTCTCGGTGAGGACATTATATACTTCTATAACGTTAAATATCCTAACCAAAGGCAGCCTAACACATCTGATGTAGTATTTTCCAACATTCATGGCGGATCGGTCTCTACTTCTCGGTGGGAACATTATATATGTCCATAACGTAGTATAACCTAACCTAACCCATCTAGCACCTCGCTGGTAATGTTTTATAAAATCCCGTTCGTTTCGTCCGGTAAGTCTCGGTGGGGACATTATCTACTTCTATAACGTTATATATCCCAACCTGAGGCAACCTAACATCTCGGATGTAGTATATTACAACATTCCTGGCGGATCGGCCCCTACTTCTCGGTGGGAACATTATATACGTCTATAACGTATTATAACCTAACCTAACCCGTCTATCTCCTCGCTGGTAATGTTTACAGAATCCCGTTCGTGTCGGCCCGTACTTCTCGGTGGAGATATTATGTACGTCTATATCCTTATTTAACCCGACCTAAGGCAACCTAACATATCGAATGTAGTATTTTCCAACATTACTGGCGGGTCGGCACCTACTTCTCGGTGGGAACATTATATACGTCTATAACGTAGTATAACCTAACCTAACCCATCTAGTACCTCGCTGGTAATGTTGTATAAAATCCCGTTCGTTTCGTCCGGTAAGTCTCGGTGGGGACATTATCTACTTCTATAAGGTTATATATCCCAACCTGAGGCAACCTAACATCTCGGATGTAGTATATTACAACATTCCTGGCGGATCGGCCCCTACTTCTCGGTGGGAACATTATATACGTCTATAACGTATTATAACCTAACCTAACCCGTCTATCTCCTCGCTGGTAATGTTTACAGAATCCCGTTCGTGTCGGCCCGTACTTCTCGGTGGAGATATTATGTACGTCTATATCCTTATTTAACCCGACCTAAGGCAACCTAACATATCGAATGTAGTATTTTCCAACATTACTGGCGGGTCGGCACCTACTTCTCGGTGAGAACATTATATACGTCTATCACGTAATATAACCTAACCTAACCTATCTAGCCCCTCGCTGGTAATGTCTTATAAAATCCCGTTCGTGTCGTACCGTAAGTCTCGGTGGGGACATTATATACTTCAATAACGTTATATATCCTATCCTAAGGCAGCCTAACACCTCTGGTGTAGTATTTTCCAACATTCCTGGTGGATCGGCCCCTACTTCTAGGTGAGAACATTATATACGTCTATCACGTAATATAACCTAACCTAACCCATTTTGCCCCTCGCTGGTAATGCTTTATAAAATCCCGTTCGTGTCAACCCGTATGTCTCGGTGAGGACATTATATACTTCTATAACGTTATATATCCTAACCAAAGGCAGCCTAACACCTCTGATGTAGTATTTTCCAACATTCATGGCGGATCGGCCTCTACTTCTCGGTGGGAACATTATATATGTCCATAACGTAGTATAACCTAACCTAACCCATCTAGCACCTCGCTGGTAATGTTTTATAAAATCCCGTTCGTTTCGTCCGGTAAGTCTCGGTGGGGACATTATCTACTTCTATAACGTTATATATCCCAACCTGAGGCAACCTAACATCTCGGATGTAGTATTTTCCATCATTCCTGGCGGATTGGCCTCTACTTCTCGGTGGGAACATTATATACGTCTATCACGTAATATAACCTAACCTAACCCATCTAGCACCTCGCTGGTAATGTCTTATAAAATCCCGTACGTGTCGTCCCGTAAGTCTCGGTGGGGCATTATATACTTCTATAACGTTATATATCCCAACTTGAGGCAACCTAACAGCTCGGATGTAGTATTTTACAACATTCCTGGCGGATCGGCCCCTACTTCTCGGTGGGAACATTATATACGTCTATAACGTAATATAACCTAACCTAACCAATCTAGCCCTTCGCTGGTAATGTTTTATAAAATCCCGTTCGTGTCGTCCAGTACGTCTCGGTGGGGACATTGTGTACGTTTATATCGTTATATAACCCAACCTAAGGCAACCTAACATATCGAATGTAGTATTTTCCAACATTCCTGGTGGATCGTCCCCTACTTCTAGGTGAGAACATTATATACGTCTATCACGTAATATAACCTAACATAACCCATTTTGCCTCTCGCTGGTAATGCTTTATAAAATCCCGTTCGTGTCGACCCGTAAGTCTCGGTGAGGACATTATATACTTCTATAACGTTATATATCGTAACCAAAGGCAGCCTAACACCTCTGATGTAGTATTCTCCAACATTCATGGCGGATCGGCCTCTACTTCTCGGTGGGAACATTATATATGTCTATAACGTAGTATAACCTAACCTAACCCATCTAGCACATCGCTGGTAATGTGTTATAAAATCCCGTTCGTTTCGTCCGGTAAGTCTCGGTGGGGACATTATCTACTTCTATAACGTTATATATCCCAACCTGAGGCAACCTAACATCTCGGATGTAGTATTTTCCATCATTCCTGGCGGATTGGCCTCTACTTCTCGGTGGGAACATTATATACGTCTATCACGTAGTATAATCTAACCTAACCCATCTAGCACCTCGCTGGTAATGCCTTATAAAATCCCGTACGTGTCGTCCCGTAAGTCTCGGTGGGGCATTATATACTTCTATAACGTTATATATCCCAACTTGAGGCAACCTAACAGCTCGGATGTAGTATTTTACAACATTCCTGGCGGATCGGCCCCTACTTCTCGGTGGGAACATTATATACGTCTATAACGTAATATAACCTAACCTAACCCATCTGGCCCCTCGCTGGTAATGTTTTATAAAATCCCGTTCGCGGCGTCCCGTACGTCTCGGTTGGGATATTATATACGTCTACAACGTTATATTTCCCAACCTGAGGCAACCTAACATCTCGGATGTAGTATATTACAACATTCCTGGCGGATCGGCCCCTACTTCTCGGTGGGAACATTATATACGTCTATAACGTAGTATAACCTAACCTAACCCATCTAGCACCTCGCTGGTAATGTTGTATAAAATCCCGTTCGTTTCGTCCGGTAAGTCTCGGTGGGGACATTATCTACTTCTATAACGTTATATATCCCAACCTGAGGCAACCTAACATCTCGGATGTAGTATATTACAACATTCCTGGCGGATCGGCCCCTACTTCTCGGTGGGAACATTATATACGTCTATAACGTATTATAACCTAACCTAACCCGTCTATCCCCTCGCTGGTAATGTTTACAGAATCCCGTTCGTGTCGGCCTGTACTTCTCGGTGGAGATATGTACGTCTATATCGTTATTTAACCCGACCTAAGGCAACCTAACATATCGAATGTAGTATTTTCCAACATTACTGGCGGGTCGGCACCTACTTCTCGGTGAGAACATTATATACGTCTATCACGTAATATAACCTAACCTAACCCATCTAGCCCCTCGCTGGTAATGTCTTATAAAATCCCGTTCGTGTCGTACCGTAAGTCTCGGTGGGGACATTATGTACGTCTATATCGTTATATAACCCAACCTAAGGCAACCTAGCACCTCTGATGTAGTATTTTCCATCATTCCTGGCGGATTGGCCTCTACTTCTCGGTGGGAACATTATATACGTCTATAACGTATTATAACCTAACCTAACCCATCTAGCACCTCGCTGGTAATGTTTTATAAAATCCCGTACGTGTCGTCCCGTAAGTCTCGGTGGGGACATTATATACTTCTATAACGTTACATATCCCAACTTGAGGCTACGTACCAGCTCAGATGTAGTATTTTACAACATTCCTGGTGGATCGGCCCCTACTTCTAGGTGAGAACATTATATACGTCTATCACGTAATATAACCTAACCTAACCCATTTTGCCCCTCGCTGGTAATGCTTTATAAAATCCCGTTCGTGTCGACCCGTAAGACTCGGTGAGGACATTATATACTTCTATAACGTTATATATCCTAACCAAAGGCAGCCTAACACCTCTGATGTAGTATTTTCCAACATTCATGGCGGATCGGCCTCTACTTCTTGGTGGGAACATTATATATGTCTATAACGTAGTATAACCTAACCTAACCCATCTAGCACCTCGCTGGTAATGTTTTATAAAATCCCGTTCGTTTCGTCCGGTAAGTCTCGGTGGGGACATTATCTACTTCTATAACGTTATATATCCCAACCTGAGGCAACCTAACATCTCGGATGTAGTATATTACAACATTCCTGGCGGATCGGCCCCTACTTCTCGGTGGGAACATTATATACGTCTATAACGTAATATAACCTAACCTAACCCATCTAGCCCTTCGCTGGTAATGTTTTATAAAATCCCGTTCGTGTCGGCCCGTACTTCTCGGTGGAGATATTATGTACGTCTATATCCTTATTTAACCCGACCTAAGGCAACCTAACATATCGAATGTAGTATTTTCCAACATTACTGGCGGGTCGGCACCTACTTCTCGGTGAGAACATTATATACGTCTATCACGTAATATAACCTAACCTAACCCATCTAGCCCCTCGCTGGTAATGTCTTATAAAATCCCGTTCGTGTCGTACCGTAAGTCTCGGTGGGGACATTATATACTTCTATAACGTTATATATCCTATCCAAAGGCAGCCTAACACCTCTGGTGTAGTATTTTCCAACATTCCTGGTGGATCGGCCCCTACTTCTAGGTGAGAACATTATATACGTCTATCACGTAATATAACCTAACCTAACCCATTTTGCCCCTCGCTGGTAATGCTTTATAAAATCCCGTTCGTGTCGACCCGTAAGTCTCGGTGAGGACATTATATACTTCTATAACGTTATATATCCTAACCAAAGGCAGCCTAACACCTCTGATGTAGTATTCTCCAACATTCATGGCGGATCGGCCTCTACTTCTCGGTGGGAACATTATATATGTCTATAACGTAGTATAACCTAACCTAACCCATCTAGCACATCGCTGGTAATGTTTTATAAAATCCCGTTCGTTTCGTCCGGTAAGTCTCGGTGGGGACATTATCTACTTCTATAACGTTATATATCCCAACCTGAGGCAACCTAACATCTCGGATGTAGTATTTTCCATCATTCCTGGCGGATTGGCCTCTACTTCTCGGTGGGAACATTATATACGTCTATCACGTAATATAACCTAACCTAACCCATCTAGCACCTCGCTGGTAATGCCTTATAAAATCCCGTACGTGTCGTCCCGTAAGTCTCGGTGGGGTCATTATATACTTCTATAACGTTATATATCCTAACCTAAGGCAGCCTAACACCTCTGATGTAGTATTTTCCAACATTGCTGGCGGATCGGCCTCTAGTTCTCGGTGGGAACATTATATACGTCTATAACGTAATATAACCAAACCTAACCAATCTAGCCCCTCGCTGGTAATGTTTTACAGAATCCCGTTCATGTCGGCCCGTACTTCTCGGTGGGGACAATATGTACGTCTATCGTTATATAACGCAACCTAAGGCAACCTAACATATCGAATGTCGTATTTTCCAACATTCCTGGCGGTTCGGCCCCTACTTCTCGGTGACAGCATTATATGCGTTTATCACGTAATATAACCTTAGCTAACCCATCTAGACCCTCGCTGGTAATGTTTTAGAGAATCCCGTTCGTGTCGTACCGTACGTCTCGGTTGGAACATTATGTACGTCTATAACGTTATATACCCCAACCTAAGGCAACCTAACATCTCGGATGTAGTATTTACAAATATTCCTGGCGGGTCGGAACTTACTTCTCGGTGCGAACATTATATACGTCTATAGCGTTATATAACCTAAACTAACTCATCTAGTCCCTCGCTTGTAATGTTTTAGAGAATCCAGTTCGTATCGTCCCGTACAGCTCGGTTGGGACATTATTTACGCCTATACCGTTATATAACCCATCCTAAGGCAACCTAACATCAGGAATGTAGTATTTTCCAATATTCGTGGCGGGTCGGCCCCTACTTCTCGGTGACAGCATTATATACGTCTATCACGTAATATAACCTTACCTAACCCATCTAGACCCTCGCTGGTAATGCTTTATAAAATCCCGTTCGTGTCGACCCGTAAGTCTCGGTAAGGACATTATATACTTCTATAACGTTATATATCCCAACCTGAGGCAACCTAGCATCTCGAATGTAGTTTTTTCCAACATTCCTGGCGGGTCGGCTCCTACTCCTCGGTGGGAACATTATATACGTCTATAACGTTATATAACCTAACCTAACACATCTAGAACCTAGCTGGTAATGTTTTACAGAATCCCGTTCGTGTCGTCCCGTACGTCTCGGTGGGTACATTATATACGTGTATAGCGTTATATATCCTAACCTAAGGCAGCCTAACACCTCTGATGTAGTATTTTCCAACATTCTTGGCGGATTGGCCTCTACTTCTCGGTGGGAACATTATATACGTCTATATCGTAATATAACCTAACCTAACCCATCCTGCCCCTCGGTGATAATGTTTTACAGAATACCGGATGTGTCGGCCCGTACGTCTCGGTGGGGACATTATATACGTCTATAACGTCATATATCGCAACCTAAGGCAAGCTAACATCTCGAATGTAGTATTATCCAACATTCCTGGCGTGGCGGCCCCTACTTCTCGGTGGGAACATTATATACGTCTATAACGTATTATAACCTAACCTAACCCATCTAGCCCCTCGCTGGTATTGTTTTATAAGATCCCGTTCGTGTCGTCCCGTACGTCTCGGTGGGGACATTATATACTTCTATAACGTTGTATATCCCAACTTGAGGCAACCTAACATCTCGGATGTAGTATTTACCAACATTCCAGTCGGTCCGGACCCTACTTCTCGGTGGGAACATTATATACGTCTATATCGTAATAAAACCTAACCTAACCTATCTTGCCCATCGCTGGTAATGTTTTACAAAATCCCGGTCGTGTCGGCCCGTACGTCTCGGTGGGGACAATATATACGTCTATAACTTTATATATCCCAACCTAAGACAACCTATCATCTCGGATGTAGTATTTTCCAACATTCCTGACGTGTCGGCCCCTACGTCTCGGTGGGAACATTATATACGTCTATAACGTAATATAACCGAACCTAACCCATCTAGACCCTCGCTGGTAATGTTTTATAAAATCCCGTTCGTGTCGTCCCGTACGTCTCGGTGGGGACATTATATACTTCTATAACGTTGTATATCCCAACTTGAGGCAACCCAACATCTCGGATGTAGTATTTACCAACATTCCAGTCGGTCCGGACCCTACTACTCGGTGGGAACATTATATACGTCTATATCGTAATAAAACCTAACCTAACCCATCTTGCCCCTCGGTGATAATGTTTTACAGAATGCCGGTCGTGGCGGCCCGTACGTCTCGGTGGGGACATTATGTACGTCTATAACGTCATATATCGCAACCTAAGGCAAGCTAACATCTCGAATGTAGTATTATCCAACATTCCTGGCGTGTCGGCCCCTACTTCTCGGGCCGAACATTATATACGTCTATAACGTAATATAACCTAGCCTAACCCATCTAGAACCCCGCTGACAATGTTTTACAAAATCCCGGTCGTGTCGGCCCGTACGTCTCGGTGGGGACATTATATACGTCTATAGCGTTATATATCCCAACCTAAGGCAACTTAACATCTCGGATGTAGTATTTACCACCATTCCTGGCGGGTCGGAGCCTACTTCTCGGTGGGAACGTTATATACGTCTATAACATGATATAACATAACCTAACACATCTAGCTCCTCGCTGGTAATGATTTACAGAATCCCGTTCGTGTCGTCCCGTACATCTCGGTGGGGATATTATATACGTCTATAGCGTTATGCATCCTAACCTAAGGCAGCCTAACACCTCGGATGTAGTATTTTCCAACATTCCTGACGTGTCGGCCTCTACTTCTCGGTGGGAACATTATATACGTCTATAACATGATATAACCTAGCCTAACCCATCTAGAACCTCGCTGGCAATGTTTTACAAAATCCCGGTCGTGTCGGCCTGTACGTCTCGGTGGGGACATTATATACGTCTATAGCGTTATATATCCTAACCTAAGGCAGGAAGAAACCTTGGATGTTGTATTTACCAACATTCCTGGCGGATCGGGCTCTACTTCTCGGTGGGAACGTTATATACGTCTATAACGTAATATAACCGAACCTAACCCATCTAGCCCCTCGCTGGTAATGTTTTACAGAATCCCGGTCGTGTCGTCCCGTACTTCTCCGTATGTCCATTGTGTACGTCTATAACGTTATATATCACAAACTAAGGCAACATAACCTCTCGGATGTAGTCTTCACCCACATTCCTGGCGCGTCGGCCCCTACTTCTCGGTGGGAGCATTATATACATCTATAAAGTCATTTAACCAAACCTAACCCATCTAGCCCCTCGATGGTAATGTTTTACAGAATCCCGTTCGTGTCGGCCCGTACCTATCGGTGGGGACATTATGTACGTCTATAACGTTAATATCCCAACCTAAGGCAACGTAACATCTCGAACGTAGTATTTTCCAACATTCCTGGCGTGTCGGCCCCTACATCTCGGTGGGAACATTATATACGTCTATAACGTAATATAACCTAGCCTAACCCATCTAGACCCTCGCTGGTAATGTTTTCAAAATCCCGGTCCTGTCGGCCTGCACGTCTCGGTGGAGACATTGTGTACGTCTATAACGTTATATATCTCAACCTAAGGCAACCTAACATCTCGGATGAAGTATTTACCAACATTCCTATCGGGTCGGACCCCTACTTCTCGGTGGGAACATTATATACGTCTATAACATGATATAACCTAACCTAACCCATCTAGCTCCACGCTGGTAATGATTTACAGAATCCCGCTCGTGTCGTCCAGTACGTCTCGTTGGGGACATTATATACGTCTATAGCGTAATATATCCTAACCTAAGGCAGCCTAACACCTCGGATGTAGTATTTACCAACATTCCTGGCGGGTCAGACCCGTCTTCTCGGTGGGAACATTATATACTTCTATATCGTAATGTACCCTAACCTAACCCATCTTGCCCCTCGGTGATAATGTTCTACAGAATGCCGGTCGTGTCGGCCCGTACGTCTCGGTGGGGACATTATATACGTCTCTAACGTTATATATTCCAACCTACGGCAACCTAACATATCGGATGTAGTATTTACCAACATTCCTGGCGGGTCGGACCAGACTTCTCGGTGGGAACATTATATACGTATATATCGTAATATACCCTAACCCAACCCATCTTGCTCCTCGGCGATAATGTTTTACATAATGCCGGTCGTGTCGGCCCGTACGTCTCGGTGGGGACGTTATATACGTCTATACCGTTATATATCCCAACCTAAGGCAGCCTAACATTTCGGATGTAGTATTTACCAACATTTCTGGCGGGTCCGACCCTACTTCTCGGCTGGAACATTATATACGTCTATATCGTAATATAACCTAACCTGACCCATCTAGACCCTCGCTGGTAATGTTTTACAAAATCCCGGTCCTGGCGGCTTGTATGTCTCGGTGAGGACATTCTATACGTCTATCGCGTCATATATCCAACCTGAGGCAACCTAACATCTCGGATGTAGTATTTATCAACATTCCTGGCGGGTCGGACCCTACTTCTCGGTGGGAACATTATATACGTCTATAACATGATATAACCTAACCTAACACATCTAGCTTCTCGCTGGTAATGATTTACAGAATCCCGTTTGTGTCATCCCGTAGGTCTCGGTGGGGACATTATGTACGTCTATAATGTTATATATCCGAACTTAAGGCAACCTAACATCTCGAATGTAGTATCTTCC
The DNA here is from genome assembly GCA_963969225.1 of Xylocopa violacea. Classification (NCBI taxonomy): domain Eukaryota; kingdom Metazoa; phylum Arthropoda; class Insecta; order Hymenoptera; family Apidae; genus Xylocopa; species Xylocopa violacea. The sequence goes on along the minus strand of CAXAJV010000017.1, from coordinate 10,524,892 downwards.
AACATTCCTGGCGGGTCGGTCCCTACTTCTCGGTGGGGACATTATATACTACTATACCGTTATATATCCCAACTTGAGGCAACCTAACATCTCGGATGTAGTATTTACCAACATTCCAGGCGGGTCGGACCCTACTTCTCGGTGGGAACATTATATACGTCTATAACGTAATATAACCTAGCCTAACCCATCTAGAACCTCGCTGGTAATGTTTTACAAAATCCCGGTCCTGTCGGCCTGCACGTCTCGGTGGGGACATTGTGTACGTCTATAACGTTATATATCTCAACCTAAGGCAACCTAACATCTCGGATGAAGTATTTACCAACATTCCTATCGGTTCGGACCCTACTTCTCGGTGGGAACATTATATACGGCTATAACATGATATAACCTAACCTAACCCATCTAGCTCCACGCTGGTAATGATTTACAGAATCCCGCTCGTGTCGTCCCGTACGTCTCGTTGGGGACATTATATACGTCTATAGCGTAATATATCCTAACCTAAGGCAGCCTAACACCTCGGATGTAGTATTTACCAACATTCCTGGCGTGTCAGACCCTACTTCTCGGTGGGAACATTATATACGTCTATAACATGATATAACCTAACCTAACCCATCTAGCTCCACGCTGGTAATGATTTACAGAATCCCGCTCGTGTCGTCCCGTTCGTCTCGTTGGGGACATTATATACGTCTATAGCGTAATATATCCTAACCTAAGGCAGCCTAACACCTCGGATGTAGTATTTACCAACATTCCTGTCGGGTCAGACCCGACTTCTCGGTGGGAACATTATATACGTATATATCGTAATATACCCTAACCCAACCCATCTTGCTCCTCGGCGATAATGTTTTACATAATGCCGGTCGTGTCGGCCCGTACGTCTCGGTGTGGACATTATATACGTCTATAGCGTTATGTATCCTAACGTAAGGCAGCCTAACACCTCGGATGTAGTATTTACCAACATTCCTGGCGGGTCGGACCCGACTTCTCGGTGAGAACATTATATACTTCTATATCGTAATGTACCCTAACCTAACCCGTCTTGCCCCTCGGTGATAATGTTCTACAGAATGCCGGCCGTGTCGGCCCGTACGTCTCGGTGGGGAAATTATATATGTATATAACGTTATATATTCCAACCTAAGGCAACCTAACTTATCGGATGTAGTATTTTCCAACATTCCTGGCGGTTCGGCCACTACTTCTCTGTGGGAACATTATATACGTCTATAACGTAATATAACCTAACCTAACCCATCTAGCCACTCACTGGTAATGTTTTATCAGAATCCCGTGGGTGTCGTCCCGTACTTCTCGGTTGGGAAACTATATACGTCTATAGCGTTATATATCCTAACCTAAGGCAATCTAACATCTCGGATGTAGTATTTTCCAACATTCCTGGCGGGTCGGACCCTACTTCTCGGTGGGAACATTATATACGTCTATAACGTAATATAACCTAACCTAATCCATCTAGACCCTCGCTGTTAATGTTTTACAGAATCCCGTTCGTGTCGTCCCGTACGTCTCGGTTGGGGACATTATATACGTCTTGAGCGTTATATATCCTAACCTAAGGCAGGCCAACATTTCGGATGTAGTATTTTCAATCATTTCTTGCGTGTCGGTATCTACTTCTCGGTGGGAACATTATATACGTATATAACGTAACATAACCTATCCTAACCGATCTATGCCCTCGCTGGTAATGTTTTACAGAATCCAGGTCGTGTCGGCCCGTACTTCTCCGTGGGGACATTCTGTACGTCTATAACGTTATATATCCTAACCTAAGGCAGCCTAACATCTCGGATGTAGTATTTTCCCACATTCCTGGCGGGTCGAACCCTACTTCTCGGCGGGAACATTATACAGGTCTATAACGTAACATAACCAAACCTAATCCACTTAACCCCTCGCTGGTAATGTTTTACAGAATGCCTGTCGTGTCGGCTCCTACTTCTCGGTGTGGACATTATATGCGTCTATAACGTTAGATATCCTAACCTAAGGCAACCTAACATCCCGGATGTAGTATTTTACAGCATTCCTGGCGCGTCGGCCCCCACTTCTCGGTGGGAACATTATATATCTCTATAACGTAATATAACCTAACCTAACACATCTAGCCCCTCGCTGGTAATGTTTTACAGAATCCCGATCGTGTCGTCCCGTACGTCTCGGTTCAGACATTATATACGTCTACAGCGTTATATATCCTAACCTAAGGCAGGCCAACATCTCGGATGTAGTATTTTGCAACATTCCTGACGGGTCGCCCCCTACTTCTCGGTGGGAACATTATTTCCGTCTATAACGTAACATAAGCTAACCTAATCCATCTAGACCCTCGCTGGTAATGTTTTACAGAATCCCGGACGTGTCGTCCCGTACTTCTCTGTGGGGACATTATATACCTCTTTGGCTTTATGTATCCTAACCTAAGGAAGTCTAACACCTCGGATGTAGTATTTTTCAACATTCCTGGCGGGTCGGCCACTACTTCTCTGTGGGAACATTATATACGTCTGTAACGTAATATAACCTAACCTAACCCATCTAGACCCTCGCTGGTGATGTTTTACAGAATCCCGTTCGTTTCGTCCCGTACGTCTCGTTGGGGACATTATATACATCTATAGCGTTATATATCCTAACCCAAGGCAGCCTATTACCTCGGATGTAGTATTTTACAACATTCCTGGCGTGTCGGTATCTACTTCTCGGTGGGAACATTATATACGTCTATAACGTAATATAACCTAACCTAACCCATCTAGCCACTCACTGGTAATGTTTTATCAGAATCCCGTGGGTGTCGTCCCGTACTTCTCGGTTGGGAAACTATATACGTCTATAGCGTTATATATCCTAACCTAAGGCAATCTAACATCTCGGATGTAGTATTTTCCAACATTCCTGGCGGGTCGGACCCTACTTCTCGGTGGGAACATTATATACGTCTATAACGTAATATAACCTAACCTAATCCATCTAGACCCTCGCTGTTAATGTTTTACAGAATCCCGTTCGTGTCGTCCCGTACGTCTCGGTTGGGGACATTATATACGTCTTGAGCGTTATATATCCTAACCTAAGGCAGGCCAACATTTCGGATGTAGTATTTTCAATCATTTCTGGCGTGTCGGTATCTACTTCTCGGTGGGAACATTATATACGTATATAACGTAACATAACCTATCCTAACCGATCTATGCCCTCGCTGGTAATGTTTTACAGAATCCAGGTCGTGTCGGCCCGTACTTCTCCGTGGGGACATTCTGTACGTCTATAACGTTATATATCCTAACCTAAGGCAGCCTAACATCTCGGATGTAGTATTTTCCAACATTCCTGGCGGGTCGGACCCTACTTCTCGGCGGGAACATTATACACGTCTATAACGTAACATAACCAAACCTAATCCACTTAACCCCTCGCTGGTAATGTTTTACAGAATCCCTGTCGTGTCGGCCCGTACTTCTCGGTGTGGACATTATATACGTCTATAACGTTATATATCCTAACCTAAGGCAGGCTAAGATCTCGGATGTAGTGTTTTCCATCATTTCTGGCGGGTCGGTATCTACTTCTCGGTGGGAACATTATGTACGCATATAATGTTGTATAACCGAACCTAACCCATCTAGCCCCTCGCTGGTAATGTTTTACAGAATGCCTGTCCTGTCGTCCCGTACTTCTCGGTGTGGACATTATATGCGTCTATAGCGTTTTATATCCTAACCCAAGGCAGCCTATCACCTCGGATGTAGTATTTTACAGCATTCCTGGTGCGTCGGCCTCCACTTCTCGGTGGGAACATTATATATGTCTATAACGTAATATAACCTGACCTAACACATCTAGCCCCACGCTGGTAATGTTTAACAGAATCCCGGTCGTGGCGGCACGTACGTCTCGTTTGAGACATTATATACGTCTATAGCGTTATATATCCTAACCTAAGGCAGGCTGACATCTCGGATGTAGTATTTTCCATCATTCCCGACAGGTCGGTATCTACGTCTCGGTGGGGACATTATATACGTCTATAACGTAATATAACCTAACCTAACCCATCTAGCCCCTCGCTGTTAGTGTTTTACAGAATTCCTGTCGTGTCGGCCCGTACTTCTCGGTGTGGACATTATACACGTCTATAACTTTAGATATCCTAACCTAAGGCAACCTAACATCTCGGATGTAGTATTTTACAACATTCCTGGCGTTTCGACCTCTACTTCTCGGTGGGAACATTATATACGTCTATAACGTAACATAACCTAACCTAATCCATCTAGACCTAGCAGGTAATGTTGTAGGGAATCACGGTCGTGTCGGCACGTACTTCTCGGTGTGGACATTATATACGTCTATAACTTTATATATAGCAACCTGAGTCCACCTCGGATGTAGTATTTTCCATCATTCCCGGCAGGTCGGTATCTACTTCTCGGTGGGAACATTATATACGTCTATAACGTAGTATAGCCTAACCTAACCCATCTAGCCCCTCGCTGGTAATGTTTTACAGAACCCCTGTCGTGTCGTCCCGTACGTCTCGGATGGGACTTTGTATAGGTCTATAGCGTTATATATCCTAACCTAAGGCAGCCTAGCATCTCGGATGTAGTATTTTCCAATATTCCTGGCGGGTCGGACCCTACTTCTCGGTGGGATCATTATATACGCCCATATCGTAATATAACCTAACTTAACCCATCTAGCCCTTCGCTGGTAATGTTTTACAGAATCCCTGCCGTGTCGGCCCGTACTTCTCGGTGTGGACATTATATACGTCTATAACGTTAGATATCTTAAGCTAAGGCAACCTAACATTTCGGACGTAGTATTTTACAGCATTCCTGGCGCGTCGGCCCCACTTCTCGGTGGGAACATTATATACGCATATAACGTAATATAACCTAACCTAAGCCACCTAGCCCCTCGCTTGTAATGTTTTACAGAATCCCGTTCGTGTCGTCCCCTCGGTGGGGACATTATATACGTCTATTGCGTTATATATCCTAACCTAAGGCAGCGAAACATCTCGGATGTAGTATTTTACAACATTCCTGGCGGGTCGGACCCTACTTCTCGGTGGGAACATTATATACGTCTATAACGTAATATAACCTAACCTAACCCATCTAGCCCCTCACTGGTAATGTTTTACAGAATCCCTGTCGTGTCGGCCCGTACTTCTCGGTTGGGACATTATATACGTCTATTGCGTTATATATCCTAACCTAAGGCAGCCAAACATCTCGGATGTAGTATTTTCCAACATTCCTGGCGGGTCGGACCCTACTTCTCGGTGGGATCATTATATACGCCTATAACGTAATATAACCTAACCTAACCCATCTAGCCCCTCGCTGGTAATGTTTTACAGAATCCCTGTCGTGTCGGCCCGTACTTCTCGGTGTGGACATTATATACGTCTATAACGTTAGATATCTTAACCTAAGGCAACCTAACATTTCGGACGTAGTATTTTCCAGCATTCCTGGCTGGTCGGCCCCTACTTCTCGGTGGGAACTTTATATACGTCTATAACGTAATATAACCTAACCTAACCCATCTAGCCCCTCGCTGGTAATGTTTTACAGAATCCCTGTCGTGTCGGCCCGTACTTCTCGGTGTGGACATTATATGCGTCTATAACGTTAGATATCCTAACCTAAGGCAACCTAACATCTCGGATGTAGTATTTTCCAACATTCCTGGCGGGTCGGACCCTATTTCTCGGTGGGAACATTATACACGTCTATAACGTAACATAACCAAACCTAATCCATCTAGCCCCTCGCTGGTAATGTTTTACAGAATCCCGTTCGTTTCGTCCCGTACGTCTCGGTTGGGACATTATATACGTCTATTGCGTTATATATCCTAACCTATGGCAGCCAAACATCTCGGATGTAGTATTTTACAACATTCCTGGCGGGTCGGACGCTACTTCTCGGTGGGAACATTATATACGTCTATAACGTAATATAACCTTTCCTAACCCATCTAGCCCCTCGCTGGTAATGTTTTACAGAATCCCTGTCGTGTCGGCCCGTTCTTCTCGGTGTGGACATTATATGCGTCTATAACGTTATATATCCTAACCTAAGGCAGCGAAACATCTCGGATGTAGTATTTTACAACATTCCTGGCGGGTCGGACCCTACTTCTCGGTGGGAACATTATATACGTATATAACGTAACATAACCTATCCTAACCGATCTATGCCCTCGCTGGTAATGTTTTACAGAATCCAGGTCGTGTCGGCCCGTACTTCTCCGTGGGGACATTCTGTACGTCTATAACGTTATATATCCTAACCTAAGGCAGCCTAACATCTCGGATGTAGTATTTTCCAACATTCCTGGCGGGTCGGACCCTACTTCTCGGCGGGAACATTATACACGTCTATAACGTAACATAACCAAACCTAATCCACTTAACCCCGCGCTGGTAATGTTTTACAGAATCCCTGTCGTGTCGGCCCGTACTTCTCGGTGTGGACATTATATACGACTATACCGTTATATATCCTAACCTAAGGCAGGCTAACATCTCGGATGTTGTATTTTCCATCATTCCCGGCGGGTCGGTATCTACTTCTCGGTGGGAACATTATATACGTCTATAACGTAATATATCCTAACCTAACCCATCTAGCCCCTCGCTGGTAATGTTTTACAGAATGCCTGTCGTGTCGGCTCCTACTTCTCGGTGTGGACATTATATGCGTCTATAACGTTAGATATCCTAACCTAAGGCAACCTAACATCCCGGATGTAGTATTTTACAGCATTCCTGGCGCGTCGGCCCCCACTTCTCGGTGGGAACATTATACACGTCTATAACGTAACATAACCAAACCTAATCCATCTAACTCCTCGCTGGTAATGTTTTACAGAATCCCGTTCGTGTCGTCCCCTCGGTGGGGACATTATATACGTCTATTGCGTTATATATCCTAACCTAAGGCAGCCAAACATCTCGGATGTAGTATTCTACAACATTCCTGGCGGGTCGGACCCTACTTCTCGGTGGGAACATTATATACGTCTATAACGTAATATAACCTAACCTAACCCATCTAGCCCCTCGCTGGTAATGTTTTACAGAATCCCGGTCGTGTCGGCCCGTTCTTCTCGGTGTGGACATTATATGCGTCTATAACGTTATATATCCTAACCTAAGGCAGCGAAACATCTCGGATGTAGTATTTTACAACATTCCTGGCGGGTCGGACCCTACTTCTCGGTGGGAACATTATATACGTCTATAACGTAATATAACCTAACCTAACCCATCTAGCCCCTCACTGGTAATGTTTTACAGAATCCCTGTCGTGTCGGCCCGTACTTCTCGGTTGGGACATTATATACGTCTATTGCGTTATATATCCTAACCTAAGGCAATCTAACATCTCGGATGTAGTATTTTCCAACATTCCTGGCGGGTCGGACCCTACTTCTCGGTGGGAACATTATATACGTCTATAACGTAATATAACCTAACCTAATCCATCTAGACCCTCGCTGTTAATGTTTTACAGAATCCCGTTCGTGTCGTCCCGTACGTCTCGGTTGGGGACATTATATACGTCTTGAGCGTTATATATCCTAACCTAAGGCAGGCCAACATTTCGGATGTAGTATTTTCAATCATTTCTTGCGTGTCGGTATCTACTTCTCGGTGGGAACATTATATACGTATATAACGTAACATAACCTATCCTAACCGATCTATGCCCTCGCTGGTAATGTTTTACAGAATCCAGGTCGTGTCGGCCCGTACTTCTCCGTGGGGACATTCTGTACGTCTATAACGTTATATATCCTAACCTAAGGCAGCCTAACATCTCGGATGTAGTATTTTCCCACATTCCTGGCGGGTCGGACCCTACTTCTCGGCGGGAACATTATACAGGTCTATAACGTAACATAACCAAACCTAATCCACTTAACCCCTCGCTGGTAATGTTTTACAGAATCCCTGTCGTGTCGGCCCGTACTTCTCGGTGTGGACATTATATACGACTATACCGTTATATATCCTAACCTAAGGCAGGCTAACATCTCGGATGTTGTATTTTCCATCATTCCCGGCGGGTCGGTATCTACTTCTCGGTGGGAACATTATATACGTCTATAACGTAATATAACCTAACCTAACCCATCTAGCCCCTCGCTGGTAATGTTTTACAGAATGCCTGTCGTGTCGGCTCCTACTTCTCGGTGTGGACATTATATGCGTCTATAACGTTAGATATCCTAACCTAAGGCAACCTAACATCCCGGATGTAGTATTTTACAGCATTCCTGGCGCGTCGGCCCCCACTTCTCGGTGGGAACATTATATATCTCTATAACGTAATATAACCTAACCTAATCCATCTAGCCCCTCGCTGGTAATGTTTTACAGAATCCCGTTCGTTTCGTCCCGTACGTCTCGGTTGGGACATTATATACGTCTATTGCTTTATATATCCTAACCTATGGCAGCCAAACATCTCGGATGTAGTATTTTACAACATTCCTGGCGGGTCGGACGCTACTTCTCGGTGGGAACATTATATACGTCTATAACGTAATATAACCTTTCCTAACCCATCTAGCCCCTCGCTGGTAATGTTTTACAGAATCCCTGTCGTGTCGGCCCGTTCTTCTCGGTGTGGACATTATATGCGTCTATAACGTTATATATCCTAACCTAAGGCAGCGAAACATCTCGGATGTAGTATTTTACAACATTCCTGGCGGGTCGGACCCTACTTCTCGGTGGGAACATTATATACGTATATAACGTAACATAACCTATCCTAACCGATCTATGCCCTCGCTGGTAATGTTTTACAGAATCCAGGTCGTGTCGGCCCGTACTTCTCGGTGTGGACATTATATACGACTATACCGTTATATATCCTAACCTAAGGCAGGCTAACATCTCGGATGTTGTATTTTCCATCATTCCCGGCGGGTCGGTATCTACTTCTCGGTGGGAACATTATATACGTCTATAACGTAATATAACCTAACCTAACCCATCTAGCCCCTCGCTGGTAATGTTTTACAGAATGCCTGTCGTGTCGGCTCCTACTTCTCGGTGTGGACATTATATGCGTCTATAACGTTAGATATCCTAACCTAAGGCAACCTAACATCCCGGATGTAGTATTTTACAGCATTCCTGGCGCGTCGGCCCCCACTTCTCGGTGGGAACATTATATATCTCTATAACGTAATATAACCTAACCTAACACATCTAGCCCCTCGCTGGTAATGTTTTACAGAATCCCGATCGTGTCGTCCCGTACGTCTCGGTTCAGACATTATATACGTCTACAGCGTTATATATCCTAAGCTAAGGCAGGCCAACATCTCGGATGTAGTATTTTGCAACATTCCTGACGGGTCGCCCCCTACTTCTCGGTGGGAACATTATTTCCGTCTATAACGTAACATAAGCTAACCTAATCCATCTAGACCCTCGCTGGTAATGTTTTACAGAATCCCGGACGTGTCGTCCCGTACTTCTCTGTGGGGACATTATATACCTCTTTGGCTTTATGTATCCTAACCTAAGGAAGCCTAACACCTCGGATGTAGTATTTTTCAACATTCCTGGCGTGTCGGCCACTACTTCTCTGTGGGAACATTATATACGTCTGTAACGTAATATAACCTAACCTAACCCATCTAGACCCTCGCTGGTGATGTTTTACAGAATCCCGTTCGTTTCGTCCCGTACGTCTCGTTGGGGACATTATATACATCTATAGCGTTATATATCCTAACCCAAGGCAGCCTATTACCTCGGATGTAGTATTTTACAACATTCCTGGCGTGTCGGTATCTACTTCTCGGTGGGAACATTATATACGTCTATAACGTAATATAACCTAACCTAACCCATCTAGCCACTCACTGGTAATGTTTTATCAGAATCCCGTGGGTGTCGTCCCGTACTTCTCGGTTGGGAAACTATATACGTCTATAGCGTTATATATCCTAACCTAAGGCAATCTAACATCTCGGATGTAGTATTTTCCAACATTCCTGGCGGGTCGGACCCTACTTCTCGGTGGGAACATTATATACGTCTATAACGTAATATAACCTAACCTAATCCATCTAGACCCTCGCTGTTAATGTTTTACAGAATCCCGTTCGTGTCGTCCCGTACGTCTCGGTTGGGGACATTATATACGTCTTGAGCGTTATATATCCTAACCTAAGGCAGGCCAACATTTCGGATGTAGTATTTTCAATCATTTCTGGCGTGTCGGTATCTACTTCTCGGTGGGAACATTATATACGTATATAACGTAACATAACCTATCCTAACCGATCTATGCCCTCGCTGGTAATGTTTTACAGAATCCAGGTCGTGTCGGCCCGTACTTCTCCGTGGGGACATTCTGTACGTCTATAACGTTATATATCCTAACCTAAGGCAGCCTAACATCTCGGATGTAGTATTTTCCAACATTCCTGGCGGGTCGGACCCTACTTCTCGGCGGGAACATTATACACGTCTATAACGTAACATAACCAAACCTAATCCACTTAACCCCTCGCTGGTAATGTTTTACAGAATCCCTGTCGTGTCGGCCCGTACTTCTCGGTGTGGACATTATATACGTCTATAACGTTATATATCCTAACCTAAGGCAGGCTAAGATCTCGGATGTAGTGTTTTCCATCATTTCTGGCGGGTCGGTATCTACTTCTCGGTGGGAACATTATGTACGCATATAATGTTGTATAACCGAACCTAACCCATCTAGCCCCTCGCTGGTAATGTTTTACAGAATGCCTGTCCTGTCGTCCCGTACTTCTCGGTGTGGACATTATATGCGTCTATAGCGTTTTATATCCTAACCCAAGGCAGCCTATCACCTCGGATGTAGTATTTTACAGCATTCCTGGTGCGTCGGCCTCCACTTCTCGGTGGGAACATTATATATGTCTATAACGTAATATAACCTGACCTAACACATCTAGCCCCACGCTGGTAATGTTTAACAGAATCCCGGTCGTGGCGGCACGTACGTCTCGTTTGAGACATTATATACGTCTATAGCGTTATATATCCTAACCTAAGGCAGGCTGACATCTCGGATGTAGTATTTTCCATCATTCCCGACAGGTCGGTATCTACGTCTCGGTGGGGACATTATATACGTCTATAACGTAATATAACCTAACCTAACCCATCTAGCCCCTCGCTGTTAGTGTTTTACAGAATTCCTGTCGTGTCGGCCCGTACTTCTCGGTGTGGACATTATACACGTCTATAACTTTAGATATCCTAACCTAAGGCAACCTAACATCTCGGATGTAGTATTTTACAACATTCCTGGCGTTTCGACCTCTACTTCTCGGTGGGAACATTATATACGTCTATAACGTAACATAACCTAACCTAATCCATCTAGACCTAGCAGGTAATGTTGTAGGGAATCACGGTCGTGTCGGCACGTACTTCTCGGTGTGGACATTATATACGTCTATAACTTTATATATAGCAACCTGAGTCCACCTCGGATGTAGTATTTTCCATCATTCCCGGCAGGTCGGTATCTACTTCTCGGTGGGAACATTATATACGTCTATAACGTAGTATAGCCTAACCTAACCCATCTAGCCCCTCGCTGGTAATGTTTTACAGAACCCCTGTCGTGTCGTCCCGTACGTCTCGGATGGGACTTTGTATAGGTCTATAGCGTTATATATCCTAACCTAAGGCAGCCTAGCATCTCGGATGTAGTATTTTCCAATATTCCTGGCGGGTCGGACCCTACTTCTCGGTGGGATCATTATATACGCCCATATCGTAATATAACCTAACTTAACCCATCTAGCCCTTCGCTGGTAATGTTTTACAGAATCCCTGCCGTGTCGGCCCGTACTTCTCGGTGTGGACATTATATACGTCTATAACGTTAGATATCTTAAGCTAAGGCAACCTAACATTTCGGACGTAGTATTTTACAGCATTCCTGGCGCGTCGGCCCCACTTCTCGGTGGGAACATTATATACGCATATAACGTAATATAACCTAACCTAAGCCACCTAGCCCCTCGCTTGTAATGTTTTACAGAATCCCGTTCGTGTCGTCCCCTCGGTGGGGACATTATATACGTCTATTGCGTTATATATCCTAACCTAAGGCAGCGAAACATCTCGGATGTAGTATTTTACAACATTCCTGGCGGGTCGGACCCTACTTCTCGGTGGGAACATTATATACGTCTATAACGTAATATAACCTAACCTAACCCATCTAGCCCCTCACTGGTAATGTTTTACAGAATCCCTGTCGTGTCGGCCCGTACTTCTCGGTTGGGACATTATATACGTCTATTGCGTTATATATCCTAACCTAAGGCAGCCAAACATCTCGGATGTAGTATTTTCCAACATTCCTGGCGGGTCGGACCCTACTTCTCGGTGGGATCATTATATACGCCTATAACGTAATATAACCTAACCTAACCCATCTAGCCCCTCGCTGGTAATGTTTTACAGAATCCCTGTCGTGTCGGCCCGTACTTCTCGGTGTGGACATTATATACGTCTATAACGTTAGATATCTTAACCTAAGGCAACCTAACATTTCGGACGTAGTATTTTCCAGCATTCCTGGCTGGTCGGCCCCTACTTCTCGGTGGGAACTTTATATACGTCTATAACGTAATATAACCTAACCTAACCCATCTAGCCCCTCGCTGGTAATGTTTTACAGAATCCCTGTCGTGTCGGCCCGTACTTCTCGGTGTGGACATTATATGCGTCTATAACGTTAGATATCCTAACCTAAGGCAACCTAACATCTCGGATGTAGTATTTTCCAACATTCCTGGCGGGTCGGACCCTATTTCTCGGTGGGAACATTATACACGTCTATAACGTAACATAACCAAACCTAATCCATCTAGCCCCTCGCTGGTAATGTTTTACAGAATCCCGTTCGTTTCGTCCCGTACGTCTCGGTTGGGACATTATATACGTCTATTGCGTTATATATCCTAACCTATGGCAGCCAAACATCTCGGATGTAGTATTTTACAACATTCCTGGCGGGTCGGACGCTACTTCTCGGTGGGAACATTATATACGTCTATAACGTAATATAACCTTTCCTAACCCATCTAGCCCCTCGCTGGTAATGTTTTACAGAATCCCTGTCGTGTCGGCCCGTTCTTCTCGGTGTGGACATTATATGCGTCTATAACGTTATATATCCTAACCTAAGGCAGCGAAACATCTCGGATGTAGTATTTTACAACATTCCTGGCGGGTCGGACCCTACTTCTCGGTGGGAACATTATATACGTATATAACGTAACATAACCTATCCTAACCGATCTATGCCCTCGCTGGTAATGTTTTACAGAATCCAGGTCGTGTCGGCCCGTACTTCTCCGTGGGGACATTCTGTACGTCTATAACGTTATATATCCTAACCTAAGGCAGCCTAACATCTCGGATGTAGTATTTTCCAACATTCCTGGCGGGTCGGACCCTACTTCTCGGCGGGAACATTATACACGTCTATAACGTAACATAACCAAACCTAATCCACTTAACCCCGCGCTGGTAATGTTTTACAGAATCCCTGTCGTGTCGGCCCGTACTTCTCGGTGTGGACATTATATACGACTATACCGTTATATATCCTAACCTAAGGCAGGCTAACATCTCGGATGTTGTATTTTCCATCATTCCCGGCGGGTCGGTATCTACTTCTCGGTGGGAACATTATATACGTCTATAACGTAATATATCCTAACCTAACCCATCTAGCCCCTCGCTGGTAATGTTTTACAGAATGCCTGTCGTGTCGGCTCCTACTTCTCGGTGTGGACATTATATGCGTCTATAACGTTAGATATCCTAACCTAAGGCAACCTAACATCCCGGATGTAGTATTTTACAGCATTCCTGGCGCGTCGGCCCCCACTTCTCGGTGGGAACATTATACACGTCTATAACGTAACATAGCCAAACCTAATCCATCTAACTCCTCGCTGGTAATGTTTTACAGAATCCCGTTCGTGTCGTCCCCTCGGTGGGGACATTATATACGTCTATTGCGTTATATATCCTAACCTAAGGCAGCCAAACATCTCGGATGTAGTATTCTACAACATTCCTGGCGGGTCGGACCCTACTTCTCGGTGGGAACATTATATACGTCTATAACGTAATATAACCTAACCTAACCCATCTAGCCCCTCGCTGGTAATGTTTTACAGAATCCCGGTCGTGTCGGCCCGTTCTTCTCGGTGTGGACATTATATGCGTCTATAACGTTATATATCCTAACCTAAGGCAGCGAAACATCTCGGATGTAGTATTTTACAACATTCCTGGCGGGTCGGACCCTACTTCTCGGTGGGAACATTATATACGTCTATAACGTAATATAACCTAACCTAACCCATCTAGCCCCTCACTGGTAATGTTTTACAGAATCCCTGTCGTGTCCGCCCGTACTTCTCGGTTGGGACATTATATACGTCTATTGCGTTATATATCCTAACCTAAGGCAGCCAAACATCTCGGATGTAGTATTTTCCAACATTCCTGGCGGGTCGGACCCTACTTCTCGGTGGGATCATTATATACGCCTATAACGTAATATAACCTAACCTAACCCATCTATCCCCTCGCTGGTAATGTTTTACAGAATCCCTGTCGTGTCGGCGCGTACTTCTCGGTGTGGACATTATATACGTCTATAACGTTAGATATCTTAACCTAAGGCAACCTAACATTTCGGACGTAGTATTTTCCAGCATTCCTGGCGGGTCGGCCCCTACTTTTCGGTGCGAAATTTATATACGTCTATAACGTAATATAACCTTACCTAACCCATGTAGCCCCTCGCTGGTAATGTTTTATAGAATCCCGGTCGTGTCGGCCCGTACGTCTCGGTTGGAACATTATATACGTCTATAGCGTTATATATCCTCACCTAAGGCAGGCTAAAATCTCGGATGTAGTATTTTACAACATTCCTGGCGGATCGGCACCTACTTCTCGGTGGGAACATTATATACGTCTATAACGTAATATAGCCTAACCTAACCCATCTAGCCCCTCGCTGGTAATGTTTTACAGAATCCCTGTCGTGTCGGCCCGTACTTCTCGGTGTGGACATTATTTGCGTCTATAACGTTAGATATCCTAACCTAAGGCAACCTAACATCTCGGATGTAGTATTTTCCAACATTCCTGGCGGGTCGGACCCTATTTCTCGGTGGGAACATTATACACGTCTATAACGTAACATAACCAAACCTAATCCATCTAGCCCCTCGCTGGTAATGTTTTACAGAATCCCGTTCGTTTCGTCCCGTACGTCTCGGTTGGGACATTATATACGTCTATTGCTTTATATATCCTAACCTATGGCAGCCAAACATCTCGGATGTAGTATTTTACAACATTCCTGGCGGGTCGGACGCTACTTCTCGGTGGGAACATTATATACGTCTATAACGTAATATAACCTTTCCTAACCCATCTAGCCCCTCGCTGGTAATGTTTTACAGAATCCCTGTCGTGTCGGCCCGTTCTTCTCGGTGTGGACATTATATGCGTCTATAACGTTATATATCCTAACCTAAGGCAGCGAAACATCTCGGATGTAGTATTTTACAACATTCCTGGCGGGTCGGACCCTACTTCTCGGTGGGAACATTATATACGTATATAACGTAACATAACCTATCCTAACCGATCTATGCCCTCGCTGGTAATGTTTTACAGAATCCAGGTCGTGTCGGCCCGTACTTCTCGGTGTGGACATTATATACGACTATACCGTTATATATCCTAACCTAAGGCAGGCTAACATCTCGGATGTTGTATTTTCCATCATTCCCGGCGGGTCGGTATCTACTTCTCGGTGGGAACATTATATACGTCTATAACGTAATATAACCTAACCTAACCCATCTAGCCCCTCGCTGGTAATGTTTTACAGAATGCCTGTCGTGTCGGCTCCTACTTCTCGGTGTGGACATTATATGCGTCTATAACGTTAGATATCCTAACCTAAGGCAACCTAACATCCCGGATGTAGTATTTTACAGCATTCCTGGCGCGTCGGCCCCCACTTCTCGGTGGGAACATTATATATCTCTATAACGTAATATAACCTAACCTAACACATCTAGCCCCTCGCTGGTAATGTTTTACAGAATCCCGATCGTGTCGTCCCGTACGTCTCGGTTCAGACATTATATACGTCTACAGCGTTATATATCCTAAGCTAAGGCAGGCCAACATCTCGGATGTAGTATTTTGCAACATTCCTGACGGGTCGCCCCCTACTTCTCGGTGGGAACATTATTTCCGTCTATAACGTAACATAAGCTAACCTAATCCATCTAGACCCTCGCTGGTAATGTTTTACAGAATCCCGGACGTGTCGTCCCGTACTTCTCTGTGGGGACATTATATACCTCTTTAGCTTTATGTATCCTAACCTAAGGAAGCCTAACACCTCGGATGTAGTATTTTTCAACATTCCTGGCGGGTCGGCCACTACTTCTCTGTGGGAACATTATATACGTCTGTAACGTAATATAACCTAACCTAACCCATCTAGACCCTCGCTGGTAATGTTTTAGAGAATCCCGTTCGTTTCGTCCCGTACGTCTCGTTGGGGACATTATATACGTCTATAGCGTTATATATCCTAACCCAAGGCAGCCTATTACCTCGGATGTGGTATTTTCCATCATTCCTGGCGGATCGGTATCTACTTCTCGGTGGGAACATTATATACGCCTATAACGTAATATAACCTATCCTAACCCATCTAGCCCCTCGCTGGTAATGTTTTACAGAATCCCTGTCGTGTCGACCCGTACTTCTCGGTGTGAACATTATATGCGCATATAACGTTAGATATCCTAACCTAAGGCAACCTAACATCTCGGGTGTAGTATTTTCCAGCATTCCTGGTGGGTCGGCCCCTACTTCTCGGTGGGAACATTATATCCGTCTATATCTTAATATAACATAAACTAGCCCGTCTTGCCCATCGCTGGTAATGTTTTACAGAATCCCGGTCGTGTCGGCCCGTACGTCTCGGTGGGGACGTTATATACGTCTATAGCGTTATATATCTTAACCGAAGGCAGGCCAACATCTCGGATGTTGTATTTTCCATCATTCCTTGCGGGTCGGACCCTACTTCTCGGCGAGAACATTATATACGTCTATAACGTAACATAAGCTAACCTAATCAATCTAGACCCTCGCTGGTAATGTTTTACAGAATCCCGGACGTGTCGTCCCGTACTTCTCTGTGGGGACATTATATACCTCTATAGCTTTATGTATCCTAACCTAAGGAAGCCTAACACCTCGGATGTAGTATTTTCCAACATTCCTGGCGGGTCGGCCACTACTTCTCTGTGGGAACATTATATACGTCTATAACGTAATATAACCTAACCTAACCCATCTAGACCCTCGCTGGTAATGTTTTACAGAATCCCGTTCGTTTCGTCCCATACGTCTCGTTGGGGACATTATATACGTCTATAGCGTTATATATCATAACCCAAGGCAGCCTATTACCTCGGATGTAGTATTTTACAACATTCCTGGCGTGTTGGTATCTACTTCTCGGTGGGAACATTATATACGTCTATAACGTAATATAACCTAACCTAACCCATCTAGCCACTCACTGGTAATGTTTTATCAGAATCCCGTGCGTGTCGTCCAGTACTTCTCGGTTGGGAAACTATATACGTCTATAGCGTTATATATCCTAACCTAAGGCAATCTAACATCTCGGATGTAGTATTTTCCAACATTCCTGGCGGGTCGGACCCTACTTCTCGGTGGGAACATTATACACGTCTATAACGTAATATAACCTAACCTAATCCATCTATCCCCTCGCTGGTAATGTTTTACAGAATCCCGTTCTTGTGGACCCGTATTTGTCGGTGGGGACATTATATACGTCTATAACGTTAGATATCCTAACCTAAGGCAACCTAACATCCCGGATGTAGTATTTTACAGCATTCCTGGCGCGTCGGCCCCCACTTCTCGGTGGGAACATTATATATCTCTATAACGTAATATAACCTAACCTAACACATCTAGCCCCTCGCTGGTAATGTTTTACAGAATCCCGATCGTGTCGTCCCGTACGTCTCGGTTCAGACATTATATACGTCTACAGCGTTATATATCCTAAGCTAAGGCAGGCCAACATCTCGGATGTAGTATTTTGCAACATTCCTGACGGGTCGCCCCCTACTTCTCGGTGGGAACATTATTTCCGTCTATAACGTAACATAAGCTAACCTAATCCATCTAGACCCTCGCTGGTAATGTTTTACAGAATCCCGGACGTGTCGTCCCGTACTTCTCTGTGGGGACATTATATACCTCTTTAGCTTTATGTATCCTAACCTAAGGAAGCCTAACACCTCGGATGTAGTATTTTTCAACATTCCTGGCGGGTCGGCCACTACTTCTCTGTGGGAACATTATATACGTCTGTAACGTAATATAACCTAACCTAACCCATCTAGACCCTCGCTGGTAATGTTTTAGAGAATCCCGTTCGTTTCGTCCCGTACGTCTCGTTGGGGACATTATATACGTCTATAGCGTTATATATCCTAACCCAAGGCAGCCTATTACCTCGGATGTGGTATTTTCCATCATTCCTGGCGGATCGGTATCTACTTCTCGGTGGGAACATTATATACGCCTATAACGTAATATAACCTATCCTAACCCATCTAGCCCCTCGCTGGTAATGTTTTACAGAATCCCTGTCGTGTCGACCCGTACTTCTCGGTGTGAACATTATATGCGCATATAACGTTAGATATCCTAACCTAAGGCAACCTAACATCTCGGGTGTAGTATTTTCCAGCATTCCTGGTGGGTCGGCCCCTACTTCTCGGTGGGAACATTATATCCGTCTATATCTTAATATAACATAAACTAGCCCGTCTTGCCCATCGCTGGTAATGTTTTACAGAATCCCGGTCGTGTCGGCCCGTACGTCTCGGTGGGGACGTTATATACGTCTATAGCGTTATATATCTTAACCGAAGGCAGGCCAACATCTCGGATGTTGTATTTTCCATCATTCCTTGCGGGTCGGACCCTACTTCTCGGCGAGAACATTATATACGTCTATAACGTAACATAAGCTAACCTAATCAATCTAGACCCTCGCTGGTAATGTTTTACAGAATCCCGGACGTGTCGTCCCGTACTTCTCTGTGGGGACATTATATACCTCTATAGCTTTATGTATCCTAACCTAAGGAAGCCTAACACCTCGGATGTAGTATTTTCCAACATTCCTGGCGGGTCGGCCACTACTTCTCTGTGGGAACATTATATACGTCTATAACGTAATATAACCTAACCTAACCCATCTAGACCCTCGCTGGTAATGTTTTACAGAATCCCGTTCGTTTCGTCCCATACGTCTCGTTGGGGACATTATATACGTCTATAGCGTTATATATCATAACCCAAGGCAGCCTATTACCTCGGATGTAGTATTTTACAACATTCCTGGCGTGTTGGTATCTACTTCTCGGTGGGAACATTATATACGTCTATAACGTAATATAACCTAACCTAACCCATCTAGCCACTCACTGGTAATGTTTTATCAGAATCCCGTGCGTGTCGTCCAGTACTTCTCGGTTGGGAAACTATATACGTCTATAGCGTTATATATCCTAACCTAAGGCAATCTAACATCTCGGATGTAGTATTTTCCAACATTCCTGGCGGGTCGGACCCTACTTCTCGGTGGGAACATTATACACGTCTATAACGTAATATAACCTAACCTAATCCATCTATCCCCTCGCTGGTAATGTTTTACAGAATCCCGTTCTTGTGGACCCGTATTTGTCGGTGGGGACATTATATACGTCTATAACGTTATAAATCCTAACCCAAGGCAACCTAACATCTCGGATGTAGTATTTTAAAACATTCCTGGCCGGTCGGTATCTACTTCTCGGTAGGAACATTATATACGTCTATAACGTAATATAGCCTAACCTAACACATTTAGCCCCTCGCTGGTAATGTTTTACAGAATCGCGGTCGTGTCGGCCCCTACGTCTCGGTGGGGACATTATATACGTCTATAACGTAATATAACCTAACCTAACCCATCTAGCCCCTCGCTGTTAGTGTTTTACAGAATTCCTGTCGTGTCGGCCCGTACTTCTCGGTGTGGACATTATACACGTCTATAACTTTAGATATCCTAACCTAAGGCAACCTAACATCTCGGATGTAGTATTTTACTACATTCCTGGCGTTTCGACCTCTACTTCTCGGTGGGAACATTATATACGTCTATAACGTAACATAACCTAACCTAATCCATCTAGACCTAGCAGGTAATGTTGTAGGGAATCACGGTCGTGTCGGCACGTACTTCTCGGTGTGGACATTATATACGTCTATAACTTTATATATAGCAACCTGAGTCCACCTCGGATGTAGTATTTTCCATCATTCCCGGCAGGTCGGTATCTACTTCTCGGTGGGAACATTATATACTTCTATAACGTAATATAACCTAACCTAACCCATCTAGCCCCTCGCTGGTAATGTTTTACAGAATCCATGTCATGTGGGCCCGTACTTCCCGGTGTGGACATTATATACGTCTATAAGTTTAGATATCCTAACCTAAGGCAACCTAACATCTCGGATGTAGTATTTTACAACATTCCTGGCGTTTCGACCTCTACTTCTCGGTGGGAACATTATATACGTCTATAACGTAATATAACCTGACCTAACATCTGGGATGTAGTATTTTCCAACATTCCTGGCGGGTCGGACCCTACTTCTCGGTGGGAACATTATATACGTCTATAACGTAATATAACCTAACCTAACCCATCTAGCCCCTCGCTGGTAATGTTTTACAGAATCCCTGTCGTGTGGCCCGTTCTTCTCGGTGTGGACATTATATGCGTCTATAACGTTATATATCCTAACCTAAGGCAGCGAAACATTTCGGATGTAGTATTTTCCAACATTCCTGGCGGGTCGGACCCTACTTCTCGGTGGGAACATTATATACGTCTATAACGTAATATAACCTTACCTAACCCATGTAGCCCCTCGCTGGTAATGTTTTATAGAATCCCGATCGTGTCGGCCCGTACGTCTCGTTTGGGACATTATATACGTCTATAGCGTTATATATCCTAACCTAAGGCAGGCTAACATGTCGGATGTAGTATTTTCCATCATTCCTGGCGGATCGGTTTCTACTTCTCGGTGGGAACATTATATACGCCTATATCGTAATATAACCTAACCTAACCCATGTAGCCCCTCGCTGATAATGTTTTACAGAATCCCGTTCGTGTCGTCCCGAACGTCTCGGTTGGGACATTATTACGTCTATAGCGTTATATCCTAACCCAAGGCAGCCTATCACCTCGGATGTAGTATTTTACAGCATTCCTGGCGCGTCGGCCCCCACTTCTCGGTGGGAACATTATATACGCCTATAACGTAATATAACCTAACCTAAGCCACCTAGCCCCTCGCTGGTAATGTTTTACAGAATCCCTGTCGTGTCGGCCCGTACTTCTCGGTGTGGACATTATATGCGTCCATAACGTTAGATATCCTAACCTAAGGCAACCTAACATCTCGGATGTAGTATTTTCCAGCATTCCTGGCGGGTCGGCCCCAACTTCTCGGTGGGAACATTATATACGTCTATAACGTAATATAACCTAACCTAACCCATGTAGCCCCTCGCTGGTAATGTTTTACTGAATCCCGTGCGTGTCGTCCCGAACGTCTCGGTTAGGACATTATATACGTCTATAACGTTAGATATCTTAACCTAAGGCAACCTAATATTTCGGATGTAGTATTTTACAGCATTCCTGGCGCGTCGGACCCCACTTCTCGGTGGGATCATTATATACGCCTATAACGTAGTATAACCTAACCTAACCCATCTAGCCCCTCGCTGGTAATGCTTTACAGAATCCCTGTCGTGTCGGCCCGTATTTCTCGGTGTGGACATTATATACGTCTATTACGTTAGATATCTTAACCTAAGGCAACCTAACATTTCGGACGTAGTATTTTCCAGCATTCCTGGCGGGTCGGCCCCTACTTCTCGGTGGGAACTTTATATACGTCTATAACGTAATATAACCTAACCTAACCCATGTAGCCCCTCGCTGGTAATGTTTCATAGAATCCCGGTCGTGTCGGCCCGTACGTCTCGGTTGGAACATTATATACGTCTATAGCGTTATATATCCTAACCTAAGGCAGGCTAACATCTCGGATGTAGTATTTTACAACATTCCCGGCGGATCGGCACCTACTTCTCGGTGGGAACATTATATACGTCTATAACGTAATATAGCCTAACCTAACCCATCTAGCCCCTCGCTGGTAATGTTTTACAGAACCCCTGTCGTGTCGTCCCGTACGTCTCGGTTGGGACACTGTATAGGTCTATAGCGTTATATATCCTAACCTAAGGCAGCCTAGCATCTCGGATGTAGTATTTTCCAATATTCCTGGCGCGTCGGACCCTACTTCTCGGCGTGGACATTATATGCGTCTATAACGTTAGATATCCTAACCTAAGGCAACCTAACATCTCGGATGTAGTATTTTCCAGCATTCCTGGCGGGTCGGCCCCAACTTCTCGGTGGGAACATTATATACGTCTATAACGTAATATAACCTAACCTAACCCATGTAGCCCCTCGCTGGTAATGTTTTACTGAATCCCGTGCGTGTCGTCCCGAACGTCTCGGTTAGGACATTATATACGTCTATAACGTTAGATATCTTAACCTAAGGCAACCTAATATTTCGGATGTAGTATTTTACAGCATTCCTGGCGCGTCGGACCCCACTTCTCGGTGGGAACATTATATACGCCTACAACGTAATAAAACCTAACCTAAGCCACCTAGCCCCTCGCTGGTAATGTTTTACAGAATCCCTGTCGTGTCGGCCCGTACTTCTCGGTGTGGACATTATATGCGTCCATAACGTTAGATATCCTAACCTAAGGCAACCTAACATCTCGGATGTAGTATTTTCCAACATTCCTGGCAGGTCGGTATCTACTTCTCGGTGGGAACATTATATACTTCTATAACGTAATATAACCTAACCTAACCCATCTAGCCCCTCGCTGGTAATGTTTTACAGAATCCATGTCATGTGGGCCCGTACTTCCCGGTGTGGACATTATATACGTCTATAAGTTTAGATATCCTAACCTAAGGCAACCTAACATCTCGGATGTAGTATTTTACAACATTCCTGGCGTTTCGACCTCTACTTCTCGGTGGGAACATTATATACGTCTATAACGTAATATAACCTGACCTAACATCTGGGATGTAGTATTTTCCAACATTCCTGGCGGGTCGGACCCTACTTCTCGGTGGGAACATTATATACGTCTATAACGTAATATAACCTAACCTAACCCATCTAGCCCCTCGCTGGTAATGTTTTACAGAATCCCTGTCGTGTGGCCCGTTCTTCTCGGTGTGGACATTATATGCGTCTATAACGTTATATATCCTAACCTAAGGCAGCGAAACATTTCGGATGTAGTATTTTCCAACATTCCTGGCGGGTCGGACCCTACTTCTCGGTGGGAACATTATATACGTCTATAACGTAATATAACCTTACCTAACCCATGTAGCCCCTCGCTGGTAATGTTTTATAGAATCCCGATCGTGTCGGCCCGTACGTCTCGTTTGGGACATTATATACGTCTATAGCGTTATATATCCTAACCTAAGGCAGGCTAACATGTCGGATGTAGTATTTTCCATCATTCCTGGCGGATCGGTTTCTACTTCTCGGTGGGAACATTATATACGCCTATATCGTAATATAACCTAACCTAACCCATGTAGCCCCTCGCTGATAATGTTTTACAGAATCCCGTTCGTGTCGTCCCGAACGTCTCGGTTGGGACATTATTACGTCTATAGCGTTATATCCTAACCCAAGGCAGCCTATCGCCTCGGATGTAGTATTTTACAGCATTCCTGGCGCGTCGGCCCCCACTTCTCGGTGGGAACATTATATACGCCTATAACGTAATATAACCTAACCTAAGCCACCTAGCCCCTCGCTGGTAATGTTTTACAGAATCCCTGTCGTGTCGGCCCGTACTTCTCGGTGTGGACATTATATGCGTCCATAACGTTAGATATCCTAACCTAAGGCAACCTAACATCTCGGATGTAGTATTTTCCAACATTCCTGGCGGGTCGGACCCTACGTCTCGGCGGGATCATTATATACACCTATAACGTAGTATAACCTAACCTAACCCATCTAGCCCCTCGCTGGTAATGCTTTACAGAATCCCTGTCGTGTCGGCCCGTATTTCTCGGTGTGGACATTATATACGTCTATTACGTTAGATATCTTAACCTAAGGCAACCTAACATTTCGGACGTAGTATTTTCCAGCATTCCTGGCGGGTCGGCCCCTACTTCTCGGTGGGAACTTTATATACGTCTATAACGTAATATAACCTAACCTAACCCATGTAGCCCCTCGCTGGTAATGTTTCATAGAATCCCGGTCGTGTCGGCCCGTACGTCTCGGTTGGAACATTATATACGTCTATAGCGTTATATATCCTAACCTAAGGCAGGCTAACATCTCGGATGTAGTATTTTACAACATTCCCGGCGGATCGGCACCTACTTCTCGGTGGGAACATTATATACGTCTATAACGTAATATAGCCTAACCTAACCCATCTAGCCCCTCGCTGGTAATGTTTTACAGAACCCCTGTCGTGTCGTCCCGTACGTCTCGGTTGGGACATTGTATAGGTCTATAGCGTTATATATCCTAACCTAAGGCAGCCTAGCATCTCGGATGTAGTATTTTCCAATATTCCTGGCGCGTCGGACCCTACTTCTCGGCGTGGACATTATATGCGTCTATAACGTTAGATATCCTAACCTAAGGCAACCTAACATCTCGGATGTAGTATTTTCCAGCATTCCTGGCGGGTCGGCCCCAACTTCTCGGTGGGAACATTATATACGTCTATAACGTAATATAACCTAACCTAACCCATGTAGCCCCTCGCTGGTAATGTTTTACTGAATCCCGTGCGTGTCGTCCCGAACGTCTCGGTTAGGACATTATATACGTCTATAACGTTAGATATCTTAACCTAAGGCAACCTAATATTTCGGATGTAGTATTTTACAGCATTCCTGGCGCGTCGGACCCCACTTCTCGGTGGGATCATTATATACGCCTATAACGTAGTATAACCTAACCTAACCCATCTAGCCCCTCGCTGGTAATGCTTTACAGAATCCCTGTCGTGTCGGCCCGTATTTCTCGGTGTGGACATTATATACGTCTATTACGTTAGATATCTTAACCTAAGGCAACCTAACATTTCGGACGTAGTATTTTCCAGCATTCCTGGCGGGTCGGCCCCTACTTCTCGGTGGGAACTTTATATACGTCTATAACGTAATATAACCTAACCTAACCCATGTAGCCCCTCGCTGGTAATGTTTCATAGAATCCCGGTCGTGTCGGCCCGTACGTCTCGGTTGGAACATTATATACGTCTATAGCGTTATATATCCTAACCTAAGGCAGGCTAACATCTCGGATGTAGTATTTTACAACATTCCCGGCGGATCGGCACCTACTTCTCGGTGGGAACATTATATACGTCTATAACGTAATATAGCCTAACCTAACCCATCTAGCCCCTCGCTGGTAATGTTTTACAGAACCCCTGTCGTGTCGTCCCGTACGTCTCGGTTGGGACACTGTATAGGTCTATAGCGTTATATATCCTAACCTAAGGCAGCCTAGCATCTCGGATGTAGTATTTTCCAATATTCCTGGCGCGTCGGACCCTACTTCTCGGCGTGGACATTATATGCGTCTATAACGTTAGATATCCTAACCTAAGGCAACCTAACATCTCGGATGTAGTATTTTCCAGCATTCCTGGCGGGTCGGCCCCAACTTCTCGGTGGGAACATTATATACGTCTATAACGTAATATAACCTAACCTAACCCATGTAGCCCCTCGCTGGTAATGTTTTACTGAATCCCGTGCGTGTCGTCCCGAACGTCTCGGTTAGGACATTATATACGTCTATAACGTTAGATATCTTAACCTAAGGCAACCTAATATTTCGGATGTAGTATTTTACAGCATTCCTGGCGCGTCGGACCCCACTTCTCGGTGGGAACATTATATACGCCTACAACGTAATAAAACCTAACCTAAGCCACCTAGCCCCTCGCTGGTAATGTTTTACAGAATCCCTGTCGTGTCGGCCCGTACTTCTCGGTGTGGACATTATATGCGTCCATAACGTTAGATATCCTAACCTAAGGCAACCTAACATCTCGGATGTAGTATTTTCCAACATTCCTGGCAGGTCGGTATCTACTTCTCGGTGGGAACATTATATACTTCTATAACGTAATATAACCTAACCTAACCCATCTAGCCCCTCGCTGGTAATGTTTTACAGAATCCATGTCATGTGGGCCCGTACTTCCCGGTGTGGACATTATATACGTCTATAAGTTTAGATATCCTAACCTAAGGCAACCTAACATCTCGGATGTAGTATTTTACAACATTCCTGGCGTTTCGACCTCTACTTCTCGGTGGGAACATTATATACGTCTATAACGTAATATAACCTGACCTAACATCTGGGATGTAGTATTTTCCAACATTCCTGGCGGGTCGGACCCTACTTCTCGGTGGGAACATTATATACGTCTATAACGTAATATAACCTAACCTAACCCATCTAGCCCCTCGCTTGGTAATGTTTTACAGAATCCCTGTCGTGTGGCCCGTTCTTCTCGGTGTGGACATTATATGCGTCTATAACGTTATATATCCTAACCTAAGGCAGCGAAACATATCGGATGTAGTATTTTACAACATTCCTGGCGGGTCGGACCCTACTTCTCGGTGGGAACATTATATACGTCTATAACGTAATATAACCTAACCTAACCCATCTAGCCCCTCGCTGGTAATGTTTTACAGAATCTCTGTCGTGTCGGCCCGTACTTCTCGGTGTGGACATTATATACGTCTATAACGTTAGATATGCTAACCTAAGGCAACCTAACATCTCGGATGTAGTATTTTCCAACATTCCTGGCGGGTCGGACCCTACTTCTCGGTGGGAACATTATATACGTCTATAACGTAATATAACCTTACCTAACCCATGTAGCCCCTCGCTGGTAATGTTTTATAGAATCCCGATCGTGTCGGCCCGTACGTCTCGGTTGGAACATTATATACGTCTATAGCGTTATATATCCTCACCTAAGGCAGGCTAAAATCTCGGATGTAGTATTTTACAACATTCCTGGCGGATCGGCACCTACTTCTCGGTGAGAACATTATATACGTCTATAATGTAATATAGCCTAACCTAACCCATCTAGCCCCTCGCTGGTAATGTTTTACAGAACCCCTGTCGTGTCGTCCCGTACGTCTGGGTTGGGAATTTGTATAGGTCTATAGCGTTATATATCCTAACCTAAGGCAGCCTAGCATCTCGGATGTAGTATTTTCCAATATTCATGGCGGGTCAGGCCCTACTTCTCGGTGGGATCATTATATACGTCTATAACGTAACATAACCTAACCTAACCCATCTAGCACTTCGCTGGTATTGTTTCATTGAATCCCGGTCGTGTCGGCCCGTACTTCTCCGTGGGGACATTACGTACGTCTATAACGTTATATAACCTAACCTAACACATCTAGCCCCTCGCTGGTAATGTTTTACAGAATCCCGTTCGTGTCGTCCCGTACGTCTCGTTTGGGACATTATATACGTCTATAGCGTTATATATCCTAACCTAAGGCAGGCTAACATGTCGGATGTAGTATTTTCCATCATTCCTGGCGGATCGGTATCTACTTCTCGGTGGGAACATTATATACGCCTATATCGTAATATAACCTAACCTAAGCCATGTAGCCCCTCGCTGATAATGTTTTACAGAATCCCGTTCGTGTCGTCCCGAACGTCTCGGTTGGGACATTATTACGTCTATAGCGTTATATCCTAACCCAAGGCAGCCTATCACCTCGGATGTAGTATTTTACAGCATACCTGGCGCGTCGGCCCCCACTTCTCGGTGGGAACATTATATACGCCTATAACGTAATATAACCTAACCTAAGCCACCTAGCACCTCGCTGGTAATGTTTTACAGAATCCCTGTCGTGTTGGCCCGTACTTCTCGGTGTGGACATTATATGCGTCCATAACGTTAGATATCCTAACCTAAGGCAACCTAACATCTCGGATGTAGTATTTTCCAACATTCCTGGCGGGTCGGACCCTACTTCTCGGCGGGATCATTATATACGCCTATAACGTAGTATAACCTAACCTAACCCATCTAGCCCCACGCTGGTAATGTTTTACAGAATCCCTGTCGTGTCGGCCCGTATTTCTCGGTGTGGACATTATATACGTCTATAGCGTTATATATCCTAACCTAAGGCAGGCTAACATCTCGGATGTAGTATTTTACAACATTCCCGGCGGGTCGGACCCTACTTCTCGGCGGGATCATTATATACGCCTATAACGTAGTATAACCTAACCTAACCCATCTAGCCCCACGCTGGTAATGTTTTACAGAATCCCTGTCGTGTCGGCCCGTACTTCTCGGCGTGGACATTATATGCGTCTATAACGTTAGATATCCTAACCTAAGGCAACCTAACATCTCGGATGTAGTATTTTCCAGCATTCCTGGCGGGTCGGCCCCAACTTCTCGGTGGGAACATTATATACGTCTATAACGTAATATAGCCTAACCTAACACATTTAGCCCCTCGCTGGTAATGTTTTACAGAATCGCGGTCGTGTCGGCCCCTACGTCTCGGTGGGGACATTATATACGTCTATAACGTAATATAACCTAACCTAACCCATCTAGCCCCTCGCTGTTAGTGTTTTACAGAATTCCTGTCGTGTCGGCCCGTACTTCTCGGTGTGGACATTATACACGTCTATAACTTTAGATATCCTAACCTAAGGCAACCTAGCATCTCGGATGTAGTATTTTACAACATTCCTGGCGTTTCGACCTCTACTTCTCGGTGGGAACATTATATACGTCTATAACGTAACATAACCTAACCTAATCCATCTAGACCTAGCAGGTAATGTTGTAGGGAATCACGGTCGTGTCGGCACGTACTTCTCGGTGTGGACATTATATACGTCTATAACTTTATATATAGCAACCTGAGTCCACCTCGGATGTAGTATTTTCCATCATTCCCGGCAGGTCGGTATCTACTTCTCGGTGGGAACATTATATACTTCTATAACGTAATATAACCTAACCTAACCCATCTAGCCCCTCGCTGGTAATGTTTTACAGAATCCATGTCATGTGGGCCCGTACTTCCCGGTGTGGACATTATATACGTCTATAAGTTTAGATATCCTAACCTAAGGCAACCTAACATCTCGGATGTAGTATTTTACAACATTCCTGGCGTTTCGACCTCTACTTCTCGGTGGGAACATTATATACGTCTATAACGTAATATAACCTGACCTAACATCTGGGATGTAGTATTTTCCAACATTCCTGGCGGGTCGGACCCTACTTCTCGGTGGGAACATTATATACGTCTATAACGTAATATAACCTAACCTAACCCATCTAGCCCCTCGCTGGTAATGTTTTACAGAATCCCTGTCGTGTGGCCCGTTCTTCTCGGTGTGGACATTATATGCGTCTATAACGTTATATATCCTAACCTAAGGCAGCGAAACATTTCGGATGTAGTATTTTCCAACATTCCTGGCGGGTCGGACCCTACTTCTCGGTGGGAACATTATATACGTCTATAACGTAATATAACCTTACCTAACCCATGTAGCCCCTCGCTGGTAATGTTTTATAGAATCCCGATCGTGTCGGCCCGTACGTCTCGTTTGGGACATTATATACGTCTATAGCGTTATATATCCTAACCTAAGGCAGGCTAACATGTCGGATGTAGTATTTTCCATCATTCCTGGCGGATCGGTTTCTACTTCTCGGTGGGAACATTATATACGCCTATATCGTAATATAACCTAACCTAACCCATGTAGCCCCTCGCTGATAATGTTTTACAGAATCCCGTTCGTGTCGTCCCGAACGTCTCGGTTGGGACATTATTACGTCTATAGCGTTATATCCTAACCCAAGGCAGCCTATCACCTCGGATGTAGTATTTTACAGCATTCCTGGCGCGTCGGCCCCCACTTCTCGGTGGGAACATTATATACGCCTATAACGTAATATAACCTAACCTAAGCCACCTAGCCCCTCGCTGGTAATGTTTTACAGAATCCCTGTCGTGTCGGCCCGTACTTCTCTGTGTGGACATTATATGCGTCCATAACGTTAGATATCCTAACCTAAGGCAACCTAACATCTCGGATGTAGTATTTTCCAACATTCCTGGCGGGTCGGACCCTACGTCTCGGCGGGATCATTATATACGCCTATAACGTAGTATAACCTAACCTAACCCATCTAGCCCCTCGCTGGTAATGCTTTACAGAATCCCTGTCGTGTCGGCCCGTATTTCTCGGTGTGGACATTATATACGTCTATTACGTTAGATATCTTAACCTAAGGCAACCTAACATTTCGGACGTAGTATTTTCCAGCATTCCTGGCGGGTCGGCCCCTACTTCGCGGTGGGAACTTTATATACGTCTATAACGTAATATAACCTAACCTAACCCATGTAGCCCCTCGCTGGTAATGTTTCATAGAATCCCGGTCGTGTCGGCCCGTACGTCTCGGTTGGAACATTATATACGTCTATAGCGTTATATATCCTAACCTAAGGCAGGCTAACATCTCGGATGTAGTATTTTACAACATTCCCGGCGGATCGGCACCTACTTCTCGGTGGGAACATTATATACGTCTATAACGTAATATAGCCTAACCTAACCCATCTAGCCCCTCGCTGGTAATGTTTTACAGAACCCCTGTCGTGTCGTCCCGTACGTCTCGGTTGGGACATTGTATAGGTCTATAGCGTTATATATCCTAACCTAAGGCAGCCTAGCATCTCGGATGTAGTATTTTCCAATATTCCTGGCGCGTCGGACCCTACTTCTCGGCGTGGACATTATATGCGTCTATAACGTTAGATATCCTAACCTAAGGCAACCTAACATCTCGGATGTAGTATTTTCCAGCATTCCTGGCGGGTCGGCCCCAACTTCTCGGTGGGAACATTATATACGTCTATAACGTAATATAACCTAACCTAACCCATGTAGCCCCTCGCTGGTAATGTTTTACTGAATCCCGTGCGTGTCGTCCCGAACGTCTCGGTTAGGACATTATATACGTCTATAACGTTAGATATCTTAACCTAAGGCAACCTAATATTTCGGATGTAGTATTTTACAGCATTCCTGGCGCGTCGGACCCCACTTCTCGGTGGGATCATTATATACGCCTATAACGTAGTATAACCTAACCTAACCCATCTAGCCCCTCGCTGGTAATGCTTTACAGAATCCCTGTCGTGTCGGCCCGTATTTCTCGGTGTGGACATTATATACGTCTATTACGTTAGATATCTTAACCTAAGGCAACCTAACATTTCGGACGTAGTATTTTCCAGCATTCCTGGCGGGTCGGCCCCTACTTCTCGGTGGGAACTTTATATACGTCTATAACGTAATATAACCTAACCTAACCCATGTAGCCCCTCGCTGGTAATGTTTCATAGAATCCCGGTCGTGTCGGCCCGTACGTCTCGGTTGGAACATTATATACGTCTATAGCGTTATATATCCTAACCTAAGGCAGGCTAACATCTCGGATGTAGTATTTTACAACATTCCCGGCGGATCGGCACCTACTTCTCGGTGGGAACATTATATACGTCTATAACGTAATATAGCCTAACCTAACCCATCTAGCCCCTCGCTGGTAATGTTTTACAGAACCCCTGTCGTGTCGTCCCGTACGTCTCGGTTGGGACACTGTATAGGTCTATAGCGTTATATATCCTAACCTAAGGCAGCCTAGCATCTCGGATGTAGTATTTTCCAATATTCCTGGCGCGTCGGACCCTACTTCTCGGCGTGGACATTATATGCGTCTATAACGTTAGATATCCTAACCTAAGGCAACCTAACATCTCGGATGTAGTATTTTCCAGCATTCCTGGCGGGTCGGCCCCAACTTCTCGGTGGGAACATTATATACGTCTATAACGTAATATAACCTAACCTAACCCATGTAGCCCCTCGCTGGTAATGTTTTACTGAATCCCGTGCGTGTCGTCCCGAACGTCTCGGTTAGGACATTATATACGTCTATAACGTTAGATATCTTAACCTAAGGCAACCTAATATTTCGGATGTAGTATTTTACAGCATTCCTGGCGCGTCGGACCCCACTTCTCGGTGGGAACATTATATACGCCTACAACGTAATAAAACCTAACCTAAGCCACCTAGCCCCTCCCTGGTAATGTTTTACAGAATCCCTGTCGTGTCGGCCCGTACTTCTCGGTGTGGACATTATATGCGTCCATAACGTTAGATATCCTAACCTAAGGCAACCTAACATCTCGGATGTAGTATTTTCCAACATTCCTGGCAGGTCGGTATCTACTTCTCGGTGGGAACATTATATACTTCTATAAC
This sequence comes from Xylocopa violacea, assembly GCA_963969225.1. Lineage (NCBI taxonomy): Eukaryota > Metazoa > Arthropoda > Insecta > Hymenoptera > Apidae > Xylocopa > Xylocopa violacea. Next base: position 10,492,059 of record CAXAJV010000017.1, on the reverse strand, counting down.
GTAATATAACCTAACCTAACCCATCTAGCCCCTCGCTGGTAATGTTTTACAGAATCCATGTCATGTGGGCCCGTACTTCCCGGTGTGGACATTATATACGTCTATAAGTTTAGATATCCTAACCTAAGGCAACCTAACATCTCGGATGTAGTATTTTACAACATTCCTGGCGTTTCGACCTCTACTTCTCGGTGGGAACATTATATACGTCTATAACGTAATATAACCTGACCTAACATCTGGGATGTAGTATTTTCCAACATTCCTGGCGGGTCGGACCCTACTTCTCGGTGGGAACATTATATACGTCTATAACGTAATATAACCTAACCTAACCCATCTAGCCCCTCGCTTGGTAATGTTTTACAGAATCCCTGTCGTGTGGCCCGTTCTTCTCGGTGTGGACATTATATGCGTCTATAACGTTATATATCCTAATCTAAGGCAGCGAAACATATCGGATGTAGTATTTTACAACATTCCTGGCGGGTCGGACCCTACTTCTCGGTGGGAACATTATATACGTCTATAACGTAATATAACCTAACCTAACCCATCTAGCCCCTCGCTGGTAATGTTTTACAGAATCTCTGTCGTGTCGGCCCGTACTTCTCGGTGTGGACATTATATACGTCTATAACGTTAGATATGCTAACCTAAGGCAACCTAACATCTCGGATGTAGTATTTTCCAACATTCCTGGCGGGTCGGACCCTACTTCTCGGTGGGAACATTATATACGTCTATAACGTAATATAACCTTACCTAACCCATGTAGCCCCTCGCTGGTAATGTTTTATAGAATCCCGATCGTGTCGGCCCGTACGTCTCGGTTGGAACATTATATACGTCTATAGCGTTATATATCCTCACCTAAGGCAGGCTAAAATCTCGGATGTAGTATTTTACAACATTCCTGGCGGATCGGCACCTACTTCTCGGTGAGAACATTATATACGTCTATAATGTAATATAGCCTAACCTAACCCATCTAGCCCCTCGCTGGTAATGTTTTACAGAACCCCTGTCGTGTCGTCCCGTACGTCTGGGTTGGGAATTTGTATAGGTCTATAGCGTTATATATCCTAACCTAAGGCAGCCTAGCATCTCGGATGTAGTATTTTCCAATATTCATGGCGGGTCAGGCCCTACTTCTCGGTGGGATCATTATATACGTCTATAACGTAACATAACCTAACCTAACCCATCTAGCCCTTCGCTGGTATTGTTTTATTGAATCCCGGTCGTGTCGGCCCGTACTTCTCCGTGGGGACATTACGTACGTCTATAACGTTATATAACCTAACCTAACACATCTAGCCCCTCGCTGGTAATGTTTTACAGAATCCCGTTCGTGTCGTCCCGTACGTCTCGTTTGGGACATTATATACGTCTATAGCGTTATATATCCTAACCTAAGGCAGGCTAACATGTCGGATGTAGTATTTTCCATCATTCCTGGCGGATCGGTATCTACTTCTCGGTGGGAACATTATATACGCCTATATCGTAATATAACCTAACCTAAGCCATGTAGCCCCTCGCTGATAATGTTTTACAGAATCCCGTTCGTGTCGTCCCGAACGTCTCGGTTGGGACATTATTACGTCTATAGCGTTATATCCTAACCCAAGGCAGCCTATCACCTCGGATGTAGTATTTTACAGCATACCTGGCGCGTCGGCCCCCACTTCTCGGTGGGAACATTATATACGCCTATAACGTAATATAACCTAACCTAAGCCACCTAGCCCCTCGCTGGTAATGTTTTACAGAATCCCTGTCGTGTCGGCCCGTACTTCTCTGTGTGGACATTATATGCGTCCATAACGTTAGATATCCTAACCTAAGGCAACCTAACATCTCGGATGTAGTATTTTCCAACATTCCTGGCGGGTCGGACCCTACGTCTCGGCGGGATCATTATATACGCCTATAACGTAGTATAACCTAACCTAACCCATCTAGCCCCTCGCTGGTAATGCTTTACAGAATCCCTGTCGTGTCGGCCCGTATTTCTCGGTGTGGACATTATATACGTCTATTACGTTAGATATCTTAACCTAAGGCAACCTAACATTTCGGACGTAGTATTTTCCAGCATTCCTGGCGGGTCGGCCCCTACTTCGCGGTGGGAACTTTATATACGTCTATAACGTAATATAACCTAACCTAACCCATGTAGCCCCTCGCTGGTAATGTTTCATAGAATCCCGGTCGTGTCGGCCCGTACGTCTCGGTTGGAACATTATATACGTCTATAGCGTTATATATCCTAACCTAAGGCAGGCTAACATCTCGGATGTAGTATTTTACAACATTCCCGGCGGATCGGCACCTACTTCTCGGTGGGAACATTATATACGTCTATAACGTAATATAGCCTAACCTAACCCATCTAGCCCCTCGCTGGTAATGTTTTACAGAACCCCTGTCGTGTCGTCCCGTACGTCTCGGTTGGGACATTGTATAGGTCTATAGCGTTATATATCCTAACCTAAGGCAGCCTAGCATCTCGGATGTAGTATTTTCCAATATTCCTGGCGCGTCGGACCCTACTTCTCGGCGTGGACATTATATGCGTCTATAACGTTAGATATCCTAACCTAAGGCAACCTAACATCTCGGATGTAGTATTTTCCAGCATTCCTGGCGGGTCGGCCCCAACTTCTCGGTGGGAACATTATATACGTCTATAACGTAATATAACCTAACCTAACCCATGTAGCCCCTCGCTGGTAATGTTTTACTGAATCCCGTGCGTGTCGTCCCGAACGTCTCGGTTAGGACATTATATACGTCTATAACGTTAGATATCTTAACCTAAGGCAACCTAATATTTCGGATGTAGTATTTTACAGCATTCCTGGCGCGTCGGACCCCACTTCTCGGTGGGATCATTATATACGCCTATAACGTAGTATAACCTAACCTAACCCATCTAGCCCCTCGCTGGTAATGCTTTACAGAATCCCTGTCGTGTCGGCCCGTATTTCTCGGTGTGGACATTATATACGTCTATTACGTTAGATATCTTAACCTAAGGCAACCTAACATTTCGGACGTAGTATTTTCCAGCATTCCTGGCGGGTCGGCCCCTACTTCTCGGTGGGAACTTTATATACGTCTATAACGTAATATAACCTAACCTAACCCATGTAGCCCCTCGCTGGTAATGTTTCATAGAATCCCGGTCGTGTCGGCCCGTACGTCTCGGTTGGAACATTATATACGTCTATAGCGTTATATATCCTAACCTAAGGCAGGCTAACATCTCGGATGTAGTATTTTACAACATTCCCGGCGGATCGGCACCTACTTCTCGGTGGGAACATTATATACGTCTATAACGTAATATAGCCTAACCTAACCCATCTAGCCCCTCGCTGGTAATGTTTTACAGAACCCCTGTCGTGTCGTCCCGTACGTCTCGGTTGGGACACTGTATAGGTCTATAGCGTTATATATCCTAACCTAAGGCAGCCTAGCATCTCGGATGTAGTATTTTCCAATATTCCTGGCGCGTCGGACCCTACTTCTCGGCGTGGACATTATATGCGTCTATAACGTTAGATATCCTAACCTAAGGCAACCTAACATCTCGGATGTAGTATTTTCCAGCATTCCTGGCGGGTCGGCCCCAACTTCTCGGTGGGAACATTATATACGTCTATAACGTAATATAACCTAACCTAACCCATGTAGCCCCTCGCTGGTAATGTTTTACTGAATCCCGTGCGTGTCGTCCCGAACGTCTCGGTTAGGACATTATATACGTCTATAACGTTAGATATCTTAACCTAAGGCAACCTAATATTTCGGATGTAGTATTTTACAGCATTCCTGGCGCGTCGGACCCCACTTCTCGGTGGGAACATTATATACGCCTACAACGTAATAAAACCTAACCTAAGCCACCTAGCCCCTCCCTGGTAATGTTTTACAGAATCCCTGTCGTGTCGGCCCGTACTTCTCGGTGTGGACATTATATGCGTCCATAACGTTAGATATCCTAACCTAAGGCAACCTAACATCTCGGATGTAGTATTTTCCAACATTCCTGGCAGGTCGGTATCTACTTCTCGGTGGGAACATTATATACTTCTATAACGTAATATAACCTAACCTAACCCATCTAGCCCCTCGCTGGTAATGTTTTACAGAATCCATGTCATGTGGGCCCGTACTTCCCGGTGTGGACATTATATACGTCTATAAGTTTAGATATCCTAACCTAAGGCAACCTAACATCTCGGATGTAGTATTTTACAACATTCCTGGCGTTTCGACCTCTACTTCTCGGTGGGAACATTATATACGTCTATAACGTAATATAACCTGACCTAACATCTGGGATGTAGTATTTTCCAACATTCCTGGCGGGTCGGACCCTACTTCTCGGTGGGAACATTATATACGTCTATAACGTAATATAACCTAACCTAACCCATCTAGCCCCTCGCTTGGTAATGTTTTACAGAATCCCTGTCGTGTGGCCCGTTCTTCTCGGTGTGGACATTATATGCGTCTATAACGTTATATATCCTAATCTAAGGCAGCGAAACATATCGGATGTAGTATTTTACAACATTCCTGGCGGGTCGGACCCTACTTCTCGGTGGGAACATTATATACGTCTATAACGTAATATAACCTAACCTAACCCATCTAGCCCCTCGCTGGTAATGTTTTACAGAATCTCTGTCGTGTCGGCCCGTACTTCTCGGTGTGGACATTATATACGTCTATAACGTTAGATATGCTAACCTAAGGCAACCTAACATCTCGGATGTAGTATTTTCCAACATTCCTGGCGGGTCGGACCCTACTTCTCGGTGGGAACATTATATACGTCTATAACGTAATATAACCTTACCTAACCCATGTAGCCCCTCGCTGGTAATGTTTTATAGAATCCCGATCGTGTCGGCCCGTACGTCTCGGTTGGAACATTATATACGTCTATAGCGTTATATATCCTCACCTAAGGCAGGCTAAAATCTCGGATGTAGTATTTTACAACATTCCTGGCGGATCGGCACCTACTTCTCGGTGAGAACATTATATACGTCTATAATGTAATATAGCCTAACCTAACCCATCTAGCCCCTCGCTGGTAATGTTTTACAGAACCCCTGTCGTGTCGTCCCGTACGTCTGGGTTGGGAATTTGTATAGGTCTATAGCGTTATATATCCTAACCTAAGGCAGCCTAGCATCTCGGATGTAGTATTTTCCAATATTCATGGCGGGTCAGGCCCTACTTCTCGGTGGGATCATTATATACGTCTATAACGTAACATAACCTAACCTAACCCATCTAGCCCTTCGCTGGTATTGTTTTATTGAATCCCGGTCGTGTCGGCCCGTACTTCTCCGTGGGGACATTACGTACGTCTATAACGTTATATAACCTAACCTAACACATCTAGCCCCTCGCTGGTAATGTTTTACAGAATCCCGTTCGTGTCGTCCCGTACGTCTCGTTTGGGACATTATATACGTCTATAGCGTTATATATCCTAACCTAAGGCAGGCTAACATGTCGGATGTAGTATTTTCCATCATTCCTGGCGGATCGGTATCTACTTCTCGGTGGGAACATTATATACGCCTATATCGTAATATAACCTAACCTAAGCCATGTAGCCCCTCGCTGATAATGTTTTACAGAATCCCGTTCGTGTCGTCCCGAACGTCTCGGTTGGGACATTATTACGTCTATAGCGTTATATCCTAACCCAAGGCAGCCTATCACCTCGGATGTAGTATTTTACAGCATACCTGGCGCGTCGGCCCCCACTTCTCGGTGGGAACATTATATACGCCTATAACGTAATATAACCTAACCTAAGCCACCTAGCACCTCGCTGGTAATGTTTTACAGAATCCCTGTCGTGTTGGCCCGTACTTCTCGGTGTGGACATTATATGCGTCCATAACGTTAGATATCCTAACCTAAGGCAACCTAACATCTCGGATGTAGTATTTTCCAACATTCCTGGCGGGTCGGACCCTACTTCTCGGCGGGATCATTATATACGCCTATAACGTAGTATAACCTAACCTAACCCATCTAGCCCCACGCTGGTAATGTTTTACAGAATCCCTGTCGTGTCGGCCCGTATTTCTCGGTGTGGACATTATATACGTCTATAGCGTTATATATCCTAACCTAAGGCAGGCTAACATCTCGGATGTAGTATTTTACAACATTCCCGGCGGGTCGGACCCTACTTCTCGGCGGGATCATTATATACGCCTATAACGTAGTGTAACCTAACCTAATCCATCTAGCCCCTCGCTGGTAATGTTTTACAGAATCCCTGTCGTGTCGGCCCGTACTTCTCGGCGTGGACATTATATGCGTCTATAACGTTAGATATCCTAACCTAAGGCAACCTAACATCTCGGATGTAGTATTTTCCAGCATTCCTGGCGGGTCGGCCCCAACTTCTCGGTGGGAACATTATATACGTCTATAACGTAATATAACCTAACCTAACCCATGTAGCCCCTCGCTGGTAATGTTTTACTGAATCCCGTGCGTGTCGTCCCGAACGTCTCGGTTAGGACATTATATACGTCTATAACGTTAGATATCTTAACCTAAGGCAACCTAATATTTCGGATGTAGTATTTTACAGCATTCCTGGCGCGTCGGACCCCACTTCTCGGTGGGAACATTATATACGCCTACAACGTAATAAAACCTAACCTAAGCCACCTAGCCCCTCGCTGGTAATGTTTTACAGAATCCCTGTCGTGTCGGCCCGTACTTCTCGGTGTGGACATTATATGCGTCCATAACGTTAGATATCCTAACCTAAGGCAACCTAACATCTCGGATGTAGTATTTTCCAACATTCCTGGCAGGTCGGTATCTACTTCTCGGTGGGAACATTATATACTTCTATAACGTAATATAACCTAACCTAACCCATCTAGCCCCTCGCTGGTAATGTTTTACAGAATCCATGTTATGTGGGCCCGTACTTCCCGGTGTGGACATTATATACGTCTATAAGTTTAGATATCCTAACCTAAGGCAACCTAACATCTCGGATGTAGTATTTTACAACATTCCTGGCGTTTCGACCTCTACTTCTCGGTGGGAACATTATATACGTCTATAACGTAATATAACCTGACCTAACATCTGGGATGTAGTATTTTCCAACATTCCTGGCGGGTCGGACCCTACTTCTCGGTGGGAACATTATATACGTCTATAACGTAATATAACCTAACCTAACCCATCTAGCCCCTCGCTTGGTAATGTTTTACAGAATCCCTGTGGTGTGGCCCGTTCTTCTCGGTGTGGACATTATATGCGTCTATAACGTTATATATCCTAACCTAAGGCAGCGAAACATATCGGATGTAGTATTTTACAACATTCCTGGCGGGTCGGACCCTACATCTCGGTGGGAACATTATATACGTCTATAACGTAATATAACCTAACCTAACCCATCTAGCCCCTCGCTGGTAATGTTTTACAGAATCTCTGTCGTGTCGGCCCGTACTTCTCGGTGTGGACATTATATACGTCTATAACGTTAGATATCCTAACCTAAGGCAACCTAACATCTCGGATGTAGTATTTTCCAACATTCCTGGCGGGTCGGACCCAACTTCTCGGTGGGAACATTATATACGTCTATAACGTAATATAACCTAACCTAACCCATGTAGCCCCTCGCTGGTAATGTTTTACTGAATCCCGTGCGTGTCGTCCCGAACGTCTCGGTTAGGACATTATATACGTCTATAACGTTAGATATCTTAACCTAAGGCAACCTAATATTTCGGATGTAGTATTTTACAGCATTCCTGGCGCGTCGGACCCCACTTCTCGGTGGGAACATTATATACGCCTACAACGTAATAAAACCTAACCTAAGCCACCTAGCCCCTCGCTGGTAATGTTTTACAGAATCCCTGTCGTGTCGGCCCGTACTTCTCGGTGTGGACATTATATGCGTCCATAACGTTAGATATCCTAACCTAAGGCAACCTAACATCTCGGATGTAGTATTTTCCAACATTCCTGGCAGGTCGGTATCTACTTCTCGGTGGGAACATTATATACTTCTATAACGTAATATAACCTAACCTAACCCATCTAGCCCCTCGCTGGTAATGTTTTACAGAATCCATGTTATGTGGGCCCGTACTTCCCGGTGTGGACATTATATACGTCTATAAGTTTAGATATCCTAACCTAAGGCAACCTAACATCTCGGATGTAGTATTTTACAACATTCCTGGCGTTTCGACCTCTACTTCTCGGTGGGAACATTATATACGTCTATAACGTAATATAACCTGACCTAACATCTGGGATGTAGTATTTTCCAACATTCCTGGCGGGTCGGACCCTACTTCTCGGTGGGAACATTATATACGTCTATAACGTAATATAACCTAACCTAACCCATCTAGCCCCTCGCTTGGTAATGTTTTACAGAATCCCTGTCGTGTGGCCCGTTCTTCTCGGTGTGGACATTATATGCGTCTATAACGTTATATATCCTAACCTAAGGCAGCGAAACATATCGGATGTAGTATTTTACAACATTCCTGGCGGGTCGGACCCTACATCTCGGTGGGAACATTATATACGTCTATAACGTAATATAACCTAACCTAACCCATCTAGCCCCTCGCTGGTAATGTTTTACAGAATCTCTGTCGTGTCGGCCCGTACTTCTCGGTGTGGACATTATATACGTCTATAACGTTAGATATCCTAACCTAAGGCAACCTAACATCTCGGATGTAGTATTTTCCAACATTCCTGGCGGGTCGGACCCTACTTCTCGGTGGGAACATTATATACGTCTATAACGTAATATAACCTTACCTAACCCATGTAGCCCCTCGCTGGTAATGTTTTATAGAATCCCCATCGTGTCGGCCCGTACGTCTCGGTTGGAACATTATATACGTCTATAGCGTTATATATCCTCACCTAAGGCAGGCTAAAATCTCGGATGTAGTATTTTACAACATTCCTGGCGGATCGGCACCTACTTCTCGGTGAGAACATTATATACGTCTATAATGTAATATAGCCTAACCTAACCCATCTAGCCCCTCGCTGGTAATGTCTTACAGAACCCCTGTCGTGTCGTCCCGTACGTCTGGGTTGGGAATTTGTATAGGTCTATAGCGTTATATATCCTAACCTAAGGCAGCCTAGCATCTCGGATGTAGTATTTTCCAATATTCATGGCGGGTCGGGCCCTACTTCTGGGTGGGATCATTATATACGTCTATAACGTAACATAACCTAACCTAACCCATCTAGCCCTTCGCTGGTATTGTTTTATTGAATCTCGGTCGTGTCGGCCCGTACTTCTCCGTGGGGACATTACGTACGTCTATAAGGTTATATAACCTAACCTAACACATCTAGCCCCTCGCTGGTAATGTTTTACAGAATCCCGTTCGTGTCGTCCCGTACGTCTCGTTTGGGACATTATATACGTCTATAGCGTTATATATCCTAACCTAAGGCAGGCTAACATGTCGGATGTAGTATTTTCCATCATTCCTGGCGGATCGGTATCTACTTCTCGGTGGGAACATTATATACGTCTATAACGTAATATAGCCTAACCTAACCCATCTAGCCCCTCGCTGGTAATGTTTTACAGAACCCCTGTCGTGTCGTCCCGTACGTCTCGGTTGGGACATTGTATAGGTCTATAGCGTTATATATCCTAACCTAAGGCAGCCTAGCATCTCGGATGTAGTATTTTCCAATATTCCTGGCGCGTCGGACCCTACTTCTCGGCGTGGACATTATATGCGTCTATAACGTTAGATATCCTAACCTAAGGCAACCTAACATCTCGGATGTAGTATTTTCCAGCATTCCTGGCGGGTCGGCCGCAACTTCTCGGTGGGAACATTATATACGTCTATAACGTAATATAACCTAACCTAACCCATGTAGCCCCTCGCTGGTAATGTTTTACTGAATCCCGTGCGTGTCGTCCCGAACGTCTCGGTTAGGACATTATATACGTCTATAACGTTAGATATCTTAACCTAAGGCAACCTAATATTTCGGATGTAGTATTTTACAGCATTCCTGGCGCGTCGGACCCCACTTCTCGGTGGGAACATTATATACGCCTACAACGTAATAAAACCTAACCTAAGCCACCTAGCCCCTCGCTGGTAATGTTTTACAGAATCCCTGTCGTGTCGGCCCGTACTTCTCGGTGTGGACATTATATGCGTCCATAACGTTAGATATCCTAACCTAAGGCAACCTAACATCTCGGATGTAGTATTTTCCAACATTCCTGGCAGGTCGGTATCTACTTCTCGGTGGGAACATTATATACTTCTATAACGTAATATAACCTAACCTAACCCATCTAGCCCCTCGCTGGTAATGTTTTACAGAATCCATGTTATGTGGGCCCGTACTTCCCGGTGTGGACATTATATACGTCTATAAGTTTAGATATCCTAACCTAAGGCAACCTAACATCTCGGATGTAGTATTTTACAACATTCCTGGCGTTTCGACCTCTACTTCTCGGTGGGAACATTATATACGTCTATAACGTAATATAACCTGACCTAACATCTGGGATGTAGTATTTTCCAACATTCCTGGCGGGTCGGACCCTACTTCTCGGTGGGAACATTATATACGTCTATAACGTAATATAACCTAACCTAACCCATCTAGCCCCTCGCTTGGTAATGTTTTACAGAATCCCTGTCGTGTGGCCCGTTCTTCTCGGTGTGGACATTATATGCGTCTATATCGTTATATATCCTAACCTAAGGCAGCGAAACATATCGGATGTAGTATTTTACAACATTCCTGGCGGGTCGGACCCTACATCTCGGTGGGAACATTATATACGTCTATAACGTAATATAACCTAACCTAACCCATCTAGCCCCTCGCTGGTAATGTTTTACAGAATCTCTGTCGTGTCGGCCCGTACTTCTCGGTGTGGACATTATATACGTCTATAACGTTAGATATCCTAACCTAAGGCAACCTAACATCTCGGATGTAGTATTTTCCAACATTCCTGGCGGGTCGGACCCTACTTCTCGGTGGGAACATTATATACGTCTATAACGTAATATAACCTTACCTAACCCATGTAGCCCCTCGCTGGTAATGTTTTATAGAATCACGATCGTGTCGGCCCGTACGTCTCGGTTGGAACATTATATACGTCTATAGCGTTATATATCCTCACCTAAGGCAGGCTAAAATCTCGGATGTAGTATTTTACAACATTCCTGGCGGATCGGCACCTACTTCTCGGTGAGAACATTATATACGTCTATAATGTAATATAGCCTAACCTAACCCATCTAGCCCCTCGCTGGTAATGTTTTACAGAACCCCTGTCGTGTCGTCCCGTACGTCTGGGTTGGGAATTTGTATAGGTCTATAGCGTTATATATCCTAACCTAAGGCAACCTAGCATCTCGGATGTAGTATTTTCCAATATTCATGGCGGGTCGGGCCCTACTTCTCGGTGGGATCATTATATACGTCTATAACGTAACATAACCTAACCTAACCCATCTAGCCCTTCGCTGGTATTGTTTTATTGAATCTCGGTCGTGTCGGCCCGTACTTCTCCGTGGGGACATTACGTACGTCTATAAGGTTATATAACCTAACCTAACCCATGTAGCCCCTCGCTGGTAATGTTTCATAGAATCCCGGTCGTGTCGGCCCGTACGTCTCGGTTGGAACATTATATACGTCTATAGCGTTATATATCCTAACCTAAGGCAGGCTAACATCTCGGATGTAGTATTTTACAACATTCCCGGCGGATCGGCACCTACTTCTCGGTGGGAACATTATATACGTCTATAACGTAATATAGCCTAACCTAACCCATCTAGCCCCTCGCTGGTAATGTTTTACAGAACCCCTGTCGTGTCGTCCCGTACGTCTCGGTTGGGACACTGTATAGGTCTATAGCGTTATATATCCTAACCTAAGGCAGCCTAGCATCTCGGATGTAGTATTTTCCAATATTCCTGGCGCGTCGGACCCTATTTCTCGGCGTGGACATTATATGCGTCTATAACGTTAGATATCCTAACCTAAGGCAACCTAACATCTCGGATGTAGTATTTTCCAGCATTCCTGGCGGGTCGGCCCCAACTTCTCGGTGGGAACATTATATACGTCTATAACGTAATATAACCTAACCTAACCCATGTAGCCCCTCGCTGGTAATGTTTTACTGAATCCCGTGCGTGTCGTCCCGAACGTCTCGGTTAGGACATTATATACGTCTATAACGTTAGATATCTTAACCTAAGGCAACCTAATATTTCGGATGTAGTATTTTACAGCATTCCTGGCGCGTCGGACCCCACTTCTCGGTGGGAACATTATATACGCCTACAACGTAATAAAACCTAACCTAAGCCACCTAGCCCCTCGCTGGTAATGTTTTACAGAATCCCTGTCGTGTCGGCCCGTACTTCTCGGTGTGGACATTATATGCGTCCATAACGTTAGATATCCTAACCTAAGGCAACCTAACATCTCGGATGTAGTATTTTCCAACATTCCTGGCAGGTCGGTATCTACTTCTCGGTGGGAACATTATATACTTCTATAACGTAATATAACCTAACCTAACCCATCTAGCCCCTCGCTGGTAATGTTTTACAGAATCCATGTCATGTGGGCCCGTACTTCCCGGTGTGGACATTATATACGTCTATAAGTTTAGATATCCTAACCTAAGGCAACCTAACATCTCGGATGTAGTATTTTACAACATTCCTGGCGTTTCGACCTCTACTTCTCGGTGGGAACATTATATACGTCTATAACGTAATATAACCTGACCTAACATCTGGGATGTAGTATTTTCCAACATTCCTGGCGGGTCGGACCCTACTTCTCGGTGGGAACATTATATACGTCTATAACGTAATATAACCTAACCTAACCCATCTAGCCCCTCGCTTGGTAATGTTTTACAGAATCCCTGTCGTGTGGCCCGTTCTTCTCGGTGTGGACATTATATGCGTCTATAACATTATATATCCTAACCTAAGGCAGCGAAACATATCGGATGTAGTATTTTACAACATTCCTGGCGGGTCGGACCCTACTTCTCGGTGGGAACATTATATACGTCTATAACGTAATATAACCTAACCTAACCCATCTAGCCCCTCGCTGGTTATGTTTTACAGAATCTCTGTCGTGTCGGCCCGTACTTCTCGGTGTGGACATTATATACGTCTATAACGTTAGATATGCTAACCTAAGGCAACCTAACATCTCGGATGTAGTATTTTCCAACATTCCTGGCGGGTCGGACCCTACTTCTCGGTGGGAACATTATATACGTCTATAACGTAATATAACCTTACCTAACCCATGTAGCCCCTCGCTGGTAATGTTTTATAGAATCCCGATCGTGTCGGCCCGTACGTCTCGGTTGGAACATTATATACGTCTATAGCGTTATATATCCTCACCTAAGGCAGGCTAAAATCTCGGATGTAGTATTTTACAACATTCCTGGCGGATCGGCACCTACTTCTCGGTGAGAACATTATATACGTCTATAATGTAATATAGCCTAACCTAACCCATCTAGCCCCTCGCTGGTAATGTTTTACAGAACCCCTGTCGTGTCGTCCCGTACGTCTGGGTTGGGAATTTGTATAGGTCTATAGCGTTATATATCCTAACCTAAGGCAGCCTAGCATCTCGGATGTAGTATTTTCCAATATTCATGGCGGGTCAGGCCCTACTTCTCGGTGGGATCATTATATACGTCTATAACGTAACATAACCTAACCTAACCCATCTAGCCCTTCGCTGGTATTGTTTTATTGAATCCCGGTCGTGTCGGCCCGTACTTCTCCGTGGGGACATTACGTACGTCTATAACGTTATATAACCTAACCTAACACATCTAGCCCCTCGCTGGTAATGTTTTACAGAATCCCGTTCGTGTCGTCCCGTACGTCTCGTTTGGGACATTATATACGTCTATAGCGTTATATATCCTAACCTAAGGCAGGCTAACATGTCGGATGTAGTATTTTCCATCATTCCTGGCGGATCGGTATCTACTTCTCGGTGGGAACATTATATACGCCTATATCGTAATATAACCTAACCTAAGCCATGTAGCCCCTCGCTGATAATGTTTTACAGAATCCCGTTCGTGTCGTCCCGAACGTCTCGGTTGGGACATTATTACGTCTATAGCGTTATATCCTAACCCAAGGCAGCCTATCACCTCGGATGTAGTATTTTACAGCATACCTGGCGCGTCGGCCCCCACTTCTCGGTGGGAACATTATATACGCCTATAACGTAATATAACCTAACCTAAGCCACCTAGCACCTCGCTGGTAATGTTTTACAGAATCCCTGTCGTGTTGGCCCGTACTTCTCGGTGTGGACATTATATGCGTCCATAACGTTAGATATCCTAACCTAAGGCAACCTAACATCTCGGATGTAGTATTTTCCAACATTCCTGGCGGGTCGGACCCTACTTCTCGGCGGGATCATTATATACGCCTATAACGTAGTATAACCTAACCTAACCCATCTAGCCCCACGCTGGTAATGTTTTACAGAATCCCTGTCGTGTCGGCCCGTATTTCTCGGTGTGGACATTATATACGTCTATAGCGTTATATATCCTAACCTAAGGCAGGCTAACATCTCGGATGTAGTATTTTACAACATTCCCGGCGGGTCGGACCCTACTTCTCGGCGGGATCATTATATACGCCTATAACGTAGTGTAACCTAACCTAATCCATCTAGCCCCTCGCTGGTAATGTTTTACAGAATCCCTGTCGTGTCGGCCCGTACTTCTCGGCGTGGACATTATATGCGTCTATAACGTTAGATATCCTAACCTAAGGCAACCTAACATCTCGGATGTAGTATTTTCCAGCATTCCTGGCGGGTCGGCCCCAACTTCTCGGTGGGAACATTATATACGTCTATAACGTAATATAACCTAACCTAACCCATGTAGCCCCTCGCTGGTAATGTTTTACTGAATCCCGTGCGTGTCGTCCCGAACGTCTCGGTTAGGACATTATATACGTCTATAACGTTAGATATCTTAACCTAAGGCAACCTAATATTTCGGATGTAGTATTTTACAGCATTCCTGGCGCGTCGGACCCCACTTCTCGGTGGGAACATTATATACGCCTACAACGTAATAAAACCTAACCTAAGCCACCTAGCCCCTCGCTGGTAATGTTTTACAGAATCCCTGTCGTGTCGGACCGTACTTCTCGGTGTGGACATTATATGCGTCCATAACGTTAGATATCCTAGCCTAAGGCAACCTAACATCTCGGATGTAGTATTTTCCAACATTCCTGGCAGGTCGGTATCTACTTCTCGGTGGGAACATTATATACTTCTATAACGTAATATAACCTAACCTAACCCATCTAGCCCCTCGCTGGTAATGTTTTACAGAATCCATGTTATGTGGGCCCGTACTTCCCGGTGTGGACATTATATACGTCTATAAGTTTAGATATCCTAACCTAAGGCAACCTAACATCTCGGATGTAGTATTTTACAACATTCCTGGCGTTTCGACCTCTACTTCTCGGTGGGAACATTATATACGTCTATAACGTAATATAACCTGACCTAACATCTGGGATGTAGTATTTTCCAACATTCCTGGCGGGTCGGACCCTACTTCTCGGTGGGAACATTATATACGTCTATAACGTAATATAACCTAACCTAACCCATCTAGCCCCTCGCTTGGTAATGTTTTACAGAATCCCTGTCGTGTGGCCCGTTCTTCTCGGTGTGGACATTATATGCGTCTATAACGTTATATATCCTAACCTAAGGCAGCGAAACATATCGGATGTAGTATTTTACAACATTCCTGGCGGGTCGGACCCTACATCTCGGTGGGAACATTATATACGTCTATAACGTAATATAACCTAACCTAACCCATCTAGCCCCTCGCTGGTAATGTTTTACAGAATCTCTGTCGTGTCGGCCCGTACTTCTCGGTGTGGACATTATATACGTCTATAACGTTAGATATCCTAACCTAAGGCAACCTAACATCTCGGATGTAGTATTTTCCAACATTCCTGGCGGGTCGGACCCTTCTTCTCGGTGGGAACATTATATACGTCTATAACGTAATATAACCTTACCTAACCCATGTAGCCCCTCGCTGGTAATGTTTTATAGAATCCCGATCGTGTCGGCCCGTACGTCTCGGTTGGAACATTATATACGTCTATAGCGTTATATATCCTCACCTAAGGCAGGCTAAAATCTCGGATGTAGTATTTTACAACATTCCTGGCGGATCGGCACCTACTTCTCGGTGAGAACATTATATACGTCTATAATGTAATATAGCCTAACCTAACCCATCTAGCCCCTCGCTGGTAATGTTTTACAGAACCCCTGTCGTGTCGTCCCGTACGTCTGGGTTGGGAATTTGTATAGGTCTATAGCGTTATATATCCTAACCTAAGGCAGCCTAGCATCTCGGATGTAGTATTTTCCAATATTCATGGCGAGTCGGGCCCTACTTCTGGGTGGGATCATTATATACGTCTATAACGTAACATAACCTAACCTAACCCATCTAGCCCTTCGCTGGTATTGTTTTATTGAATCTCGGTCGTGTCGGCCCGTACTTCTCCGTGGGGACATTACGTACGTCTATAAGGTTATATAACCTAACCTAACACATCTAGCCCCTCGCTGGTAATGTTTTACAGAATCCCGTTCGTGTCGTCCCGTACGTCTCGTTTGGGACATTATATACGTCTATAGCGTTATATATCCTAACCTAAGGCAGGCTAACATGTCGGATGTAGTATTTTCCATCATTCCTGGCGGATCGGTATCTACTTCTCGGTGGGAACATTATATACGTCTATAACGTAATATAGCCTAACCTAACCCATCTAGCCCCTCGCTGGTAATGTTTTACAGAACCCCTGTCGTGTCGTCCCGTACGTCTCGGTTGGGACATTGTATAGGTCTATAGCGTTATATATCCTAACCTAAGGCAGCCTAGCATCTCGGATGTAGTATTTTCCAATATTCCTGGCGCGTCGGACCCTACTTCTCGGCGTGGACATTATATGCGTCTATAACGTTAGATATCCTAACCTAAGGCAACCTAACATCTCGGATGTAGTATTTTCCAGCATTCCTGGCGGGTCGGCCGCAACTTCTCGGTGGGAACATTATATACGTCTATAACGTAATATAACCTAACCTAACCCATGTAGCCCCTCGCTGGTAATGTTTTACTGAATCCCGTGCGTGTCGTCCCGAACGTCTCGGTTAGGACATTATATACGTCTATAACGTTAGATATCTTAACCTAAGGCAACCTAATATTTCGGATGTAGTATTTTACAGCATTCCTGGCGCGTCGGACCCCACTTCTCGGTGGGAACATTATATACGCCTACAACGTAATAAAACCTAACCTAAGCCACCTAGCCCCTCGCTGGTAATGTTTTACAGAATCCCTGTCGTGTAGGCCCGTACTTCTCGGTGTGGACATTATATGCGTCCATAACGTTAGATATCCTAACCTAAGGCAACCTAACATCTCGGATGTAGTATTTTCCAACATTCCTGGCAGGTCGGTATCTACTTCTCGGTGGGAACATTATATACTTCTATAACGTAATATAACCTAACCTAACCCATCTAGCCCCTCGCTGGTAATGTTTTACAGAATCCATGTTATGTGGGCCCGTACTTCCCGGTGTGGACATTATATACGTCTATAAGTTTAGATATCCTAACCTAAGGCAACCTAACATCTCGGATGTAGTATTTTACAACATTCCTGGCGTTTCGACCTCTACTTCTCGGTGGGAACATTATATACGTCTATAACGTAATATAACCTAACCTAACCCATCTAGCCCCTCGCTTGGTAATGTTTTACAGAATCCCTGTCGTGTGGCCCGTTCTTCTCGGTGTGGACATTATATGCGTCTATAACGTTATATATCCTAACCTAAGGCAGCGAAACATATCGGATGTAGTATTTTACAACATTCCTGGCGGGTCGGACCCTACATCTCGGTGGGAACATTATATACGTCTATAACGTAATATAACCTAACCTAACCCATCTAGCCCCTCGCTGGTAATGTTTTACAGAATCTCTGTCGTGTCGGCCCGTACTTCTCGGTGTGGACATTATATACGTCTATAACGTTAGATATCCTAACCTAAGGCAACCTAACATCTCGGATGTAGTATTTTCCAACATTCCTGGCGGGTCGGACCCTACTTCTCGGTGGGAACATTATATACGTCTATAACGTAATATAACCTTACCTAACCCATGTAGCCCCTCGCTGGTAATGTTTTATAGAATCACGATCGTGTCGGCCCGTACGTCTCGGTTGGAACATTATATACGTCTATAGCGTTATATATCCTCACCTAAGGCAGGCTAAAATCTCGGATGTAGTATTTTACAACATTCCTGGCGGATCGGCACCTACTTCTCGGTGAGAACATTATATACGTCTATAATGTAATATAGCCTAACCTAACCCATCTAGCCCCTCGCTGGTAATGTTTTACAGAACCCCTGTCGTGTCGTCCCGTACGTCTGTGTTGGGAATTTGTATAGGTCTATAGCGTTATATATCCTAACCTAAGGCAGCCTAGCATCTCGGATGTAGTATTTTCCAATATTCATGGCGGGTCGGGCCCTACTTCTCGGTGGGATCATTATATACGTCTATAACGTAACATAACCTAACCTAACCCATCTAGCCCTTCGCTGGTATTGTTTTATTGAATCTCGGTCGTGTCGGCCCGTACTTCTCCGTGGGGACATTACGTACGTCTATAAGGTTATATAACCTAACCTAACACATCTAGCCCCTCGCTGGTAATGTTTTACAGAATCCCGTTCGTGTCGTCCCGTACGTCTCGTTTGGGACATTATATACGTCTATAGCGTTATATATCCTAACCTAAGGCAGGCTAACATGTCGGATGTAGTATTTTCCATCATTCCTGGCGGATCGGTATCTACTTCTCGGTGGGAACATTATATACGTCTATAACGTAATATAGCCTAACCTAACCCATCTAGCCCCTCGCTGGTAATGTTTTACAGAACCCCTGTCGTGTCGTCCCGTACGTCTCGGTTGGGACATTGTATAGGTCTATAGCGTTATATATCCTAACCTAAGGCAGCCTAGCATCTCGGATGTAGTATTTTCCAATATTCCTGGCGCGTCGGACCCTACTTCTCGGCGTGGACATTATATGCGTCTATAACGTTAGATATCCTAACCTAAGGCAACCTAACATCTCGGATGTAGTATTTTCCAGCATTCCTGGCGGGTCGGCCGCAACTTCTCGGTGGGAACATTATATACGTCTATAACGTAATATAACCTAACCTAACCCATGTAGCCCCTCGCTGGTAATGTTTTACTGAATCCCGTGCGTGTCGTCCCGAACGTCTCGGTTAGGACATTATATACGTCTATAACGTTAGATATCTTAACCTAAGGCAACCTAATATTTCGGATGTAGTATTTTACAGCATTCCTGGCGCGTCGGACCCCACTTCTCGGTGGGAACATTATATACGCCTACAACGTAATAAAACCTAACCTAAGCCACCTAGCCCCTCGCTTGGTAATGTTTTACAGAATCCCTGTCGTGTGGCCCGTTCTTCTCGGTGTGGACATTATATGCGTCTATAACGTTATATATCCTAACCTAAGGCAGCGAAACATATCGGATGTAGTATTTTACAACATTCCTGGCGGGTCGGACCCTACATCTCGGTGGGAACATTATATACGTCTATAACGTAATATAACCTAACCTAACCCATCTAGCCCCTCGCTGGTAATGTTTTACAGAATCTCTGTCGTGTCGGCCCGTACTTCTCGGTGTGGACATTATATACGTCTATAACGTTAGATATCCTAACCTAAGGCAACCTAACATCTCGGATGTAGTATTTTCCAACATTCCTGGCGGGTCGGACCCTACTTCTCGGTGGGAACATTATATACGTCTATAACGTAATATAACCTTACCTAACCCATGTAGCCCCTCGCTGGTAATGTTTTATAGAATCCCGATCGTGTCGGCCCGTACGTCTCGGTTGGAACATTATATACGTCTATAGCGTTATATATCCTCACCTAAGGCAGGCTAAAATCTCGGATGTAGTATTTTACAACATTCCTGGCGGATCGGCACCTACTTCTCGGTGAGAACATTATATACGTCTATAATGTAATATAGCCTAACCTAACCCATCTAGCCCCTCGCTGGTAATGTTTTACAGAACCCCTGTCGTGTCGTCCCGTACGTCTGGGTTGGGAATTTGTATAGGTCTATAGCGTTATATATCCTAACCTAAGGCAGCCTAGCATCTCGGATGTAGTATTTTCCAATATTCATGGCGGGTCGGGCCCTACTTCTGGGTGGGATCATTATATACGTCTATAACGTAACATAACCTAACCTAACCCATCTAGCCCTTCGCTGGTATTGTTTTATTGAATCTCGGTCGTGTCGGCCCGTACTTCTCCGTGGGGACATTACGTACGTCTATAAGGTTATATAACCTAACCTAACACATCTAGCCCCTCGCTGGTAATGTTTTACAGAATCCCGTTCGTGTCGTCCCGTACGTCTCGTTTGGGACATTATATACGTCTATAGCGTTATATATCCTAACCTAAGGCAGGCTAACATGTCGGATGTAGTATTTTCCATCATTCCTGGCGGATCGGTATCTACTTCTCGGTGGGAACATTATATACGTCTATAACGTAATATAGCCTAACCTAACCCATCTAGCCCCTCGCTGGTAATGTTTTACAGAACCCCTGTCGTGTCGTCCCGTACCTCTCGGTTGGGACATTGTATAGGTCTATAGCGTTATATATCCTAACCTAAGGCAGCCTAGCATCTCGGATGTAGTATTTTCCAATATTCCTGGCGCGTCGGACCCTACTTCTCGGCGTGGACATTATATGCGTCTATAACGTTAGATATCCTAACCTAAGGCAACCTAACATCTCGGATGTAGTATTTTCCAGCATTCCTGGCGGGTCGGCCGCAACTTCTCGGTGGGAACATTATATACGTCTATAACGTAATATAACCTAACCTAACCCATGTAGCCCCTCGCTGGTAATGTTTTACTGAATCCCGTGCGTGTCGTCCCGAACGTCTCGGTTAGGACATTATATACGTCTATAACGTTAGATATCTTAACCTAAGGCAACCTAATATTTCGGATGTAGTATTTTACAGCATTCCTGGCGCGTCGGACCCCACTTCTCGGTGGGAACATTATATACGCCTACAACGTAATAAAACCTAACCTAAGCCACCTAGCCCCTCGCTGGTAATGTTTTACAGAATCCCTGTCGTGTCGGCCCGTACTTCTCGGTGTGGACATTATATGCGTCCATAACGTTAGATATCCTAACCTAAGGCAACCTAACATCTCGGATGTAGTATTTTCCAACATTCCTGGCAGGTCGGTATCTACTTCTCGGTGGGAACATTATATACTTCTATAACGTAATATAACCTAACCTAACCCATCTAGCCCCTCGCTGGTAATGTTTTACAGAATCCATGTTATGTGGGCCCGTACTTCCCGGTGTGGACATTATATACGTCTATAAGTTTAGATATCCTAACCTAAGGCAACCTAACATCTCGGATGTAGTATTTTACAACATTCCTGGCGTTTCGACCTCTACTTCTCGGTGGGAACATTATATACGTCTATAACGTAATATAACCTGACCTAACATCTGGGATGTAGTATTTTCCAACATTCCTGGCGGGTCGGACCCTACTTCTCGGTGGGAACATTATATACGTCTATAACGTAATATAACCTAACCTAACCCATCTAGCCCCTCGCTTGGTAATGTTTTACAGAATCCCTGTCGTGTGGCCCGTTCTTCTCGGTGTGGACATTATATGCGTCTATAACGTTATATATCCTAACCTAAGGCAGCGAAACATATCGGATGTAGTATTTTACAACATTCCTGGCGGGTCGGACCCTACATCTCGGTGGGAACATTATATACGTCTATAACGTAATATAACCTAACCTAACCCATCTAGCCCCTCGCTGGTAATGTTTTACAGAATCTCTGTCGTGTCGGCCCGTACTTCTCGGTGTGGACATTATATACGTCTATAACGTTAGATATCCTAACCTAAGGCAACCTAACATCTCGGATGTAGTATTTTCCAACATTCCTGGCGGGTCGGACCCTACTTCTCGGTGGGAACATTATATACGTCTATAACGTAATATAACCTTACCTAACCCATGTAGCCCCTCGCTGGTAATGTTTTATAGAATCACGATCGTGTCGGCCCGTACGTCTCGGTTGGAACATTATATACGTCTATAGCGTTATATATCCTCACCTAAGGCAGGCTAAAATCTCGGATGTAGTATTTTACAACATTCCTGGCGGATCGGCACCTACTTCTCGGTGAGAACATTATATACGTCTATAATGTAATATAGCCTAACCTAACCCATCTAGCCCCTCGCTGGTAATGTTTTACAGAACCCCTGTCGTGTCGTCCCGTACGTCTGGGTTGGGAATTTGTATAGGTCTATAGCGTTATATATCCTAACCTAAGGCAGCCTAGCATCTCGGATGTAGTATTTTCCAATATTCATGGCGGGTCGGGCCCTACTTCTCGGTGGGATCATTATATACGTCTATAACGTAACATAACCTAACCTAACCCATCTAGCCCTTCGCTGGTATTGTTTTATTGAATCTCGGTCGTGTCGGCCCGTACTTCTCCGTGGGGACATTACGTACGTCTATAAGGTTATATAACCTAACCTAACACATCTAGCCCCTCGCTGGTAATGTTTTACAGAATCCCGTTCGTGTCGTCCCGTACGTCTCGTTTGGGACATTATATACGTCTATAGCGTTATATATCCTAACCTAAGGCAGGCTAACATGTCGGATGTAGTATTTTCCATCATTCCTGGCGGATCGGTATCTACTTCTCGGTGGGAACATTATATACGTCTATAACGTAATATAGCCTAACCTAACCCATCTAGCCCCTCGCTGGTAATGTTTTACAGAACCCCTGTCGTGTCGTCCCGTACGTCTCGGTTGGGACATTGTATAGGTCTATAGCGTTATATATCCTAACCTAAGGCAGCCTAGCATCTCGGATGTAGTATTTTCCAATATTCCTGGCGCGTCGGACCCTACTTCTCGGCGTGGACATTATATGCGTCTATAACGTTAGATATCCTAACCTAAGGCAACCTAACATCTCGGATGTAGTATTTTCCAGCATTCCTGGCGGGTCGGCCGCAACTTCTCGGTGGGAACATTATATACGTCTATAACGTAATATAACCTAACCTAACCCATGTAGCCCCTCGCTGGTAATGTTTTACTGAATCCCGTGCGTGTCGTCCCGAACGTCTCGGTTAGGACATTATATACGTCTATAACGTTAGATATCTTAACCTAAGGCAACCTAATATTTCGGATGTAGTATTTTACAGCATTCCTGGCGCGTCGGACCCCACTTCTCGGTGGGAACATTATATACGCCTACAACGTAATAAAACCTAACCTAAGCCACCTAGCCCCTCGCTGGTAATGTTTTACAGAATCCCTATCGTGTCGGCCCGTACTTCTCGGTGTGGACATTATATGCGTCCATAACGTTAGATATCCTAACCTAAGGCAACCTAACATCTCGGATGTAGTATTTTCCAACATTCCTGGCAGGTCGGTATCTACTTCTCGGTGGGAACATTATATACTTCTATAACGTAATATAACCTAACCTAACCCATCTAGCCCCTCGCTGGTAATGTTTTACAGAATCCATGTCATGTGGGCCCGTACTTCCCGGTGTGGACATTATATACGTCTATAAGTTTAGATATCCTAACCTAAGGCAACCTAACATCTCGGATGTAGTATTTTACAACATTCCTGGCGTTTCGACCTCTACTTCTCGGTGGGAACATTATATACGTCTATAACGTAATATAACCTGACCTAACATCTGGGATGTAGTATTTTCCAACATTCCTGGCGGGTCGGACCCCACTTCTCGGTGGGAACATTATATACGTCTATAACGTAATATAACCTAACCTAACCCATCTAGCCCCTCGCTTGGTAATGTTTTACAGAATCCCTGTCGTGTGGCCCGTTCTTCTCGGTGTGGACATTATATGCGTCTATAACGTTATATATCCTATCCTAAGGCAGCGAAACATATCGGATGTAGTATTTTACAACATTCCTGGCGGGTCGGACCCTACTTCTCGGTGGGAACATTATATACGTCTATAACGTAATATAACCTAACCTAACCCATCTAGCCCCTCGCTGGTAATGTTTTACAGAATCTCTGTCGTGTCGGCCCGTACTTCTCGGTGTGGACATTATATACGTCTATAACGTTAGATATCCTAACCTAAGGCAACCTAACATCTCGGATGTAGTATTTTCCAACATTCCTGGCGGGTCGGACCCTACTTCTCGGTGGGAACATTATATACGTCTATAACGTAATATAACCTTACCTAACCCATGTAGCCCCTCGCTGGTAATGTTTTATAGAATCCCGATCGTGTCGGCCCGTACGTCTCGGTTGGAACATTATATACGTCTATAGCGTTATATATCCTCACCTAAGGCAGGCTAAAATCTCGGATGTAGTATTTTACAACATTCCTGGCGGATCGGCACCTACTTCTCGGTGAGAACATTATATACGTCTATAATGTAATATAGCCTAACCTAACCCATCTAGCCCCTCGCTGGTAATGTTTTACAGAACCCCTGTCGTGTCGTCCCGTACGTCTGGGTTGGGAATTTGTATAGGTCTATAGCGTTATATATCCTAACCTAAGGCAGCCTAGCATCTCGGATGTAGTATTTTCCAATATTCATGGCGGGTCGGGCCCTACTTCTCGGTGGGATCATTATATACGTCTATAACGTAACATAACCTAACCTAACCCATCTAGCCCTTCGCTGGTATTGTTTTATTGAATCCCGGTCGTGTCGGCCCGTACTTCTCCGTGGGGACATTACGTACGTCTATAACGTTATATAACCTAACCTAACACATCTAGCCCCTCGCTGGTAATGTTTTACAGAATCCCGTTCGTGTCGTCCCGTACGTCTCGTTTGGGACATTATATACGTCTATAGCGTTATATATCCTAACCTAAGGCAGGCTAACATGTCGGATGTAGTATTTTCCATCATTCCTGGCGGATCGGTATCTACTTCTCGGTGGGAACATTATATACGCCTATATCGTAATATAACCTAACCTAACCCATGTAGCCCCTCGCTGATAATGTTTTACAGAATCCCGTTCGTGTCGTCCCGAACGTCTCGGTTGGGACATTATTACGTCTATAGCGCTATATCCTAACCCAAGGCAGCCTATCACCTCGGATGTAGTATTTTACAGCATACCTGGCGCGTCGGCCCCCACTTCTCGGTGGGAACATTATATACGCCTATAACGTAATATAACCTAACCTAAGCCACCTAGCCCCTCGCTGGTAATGTTTTACAGAATCCCTGTCCTGTCGGCCCGTACTTCTCGGTGTGGACATTATATGCGTCCATAACGTTAGATATCCTAACCTAAGGCAACCTAACATCTCGGATGTAGTATTTTCCAACATTCCTGGCGGGTCGGACCCTACTTCTCGGCGGGATCATTATATACGCCTATAACGTAGTATAACCTAACCTAACCCATCTAGCCCCTCGCTGGTAATGTTTTACAGAATCCCTGTCGTGTCGGCCCGTATTTCTCGGTGTGGACATTATATACGTCTATTACGTTAGATATCTTAACCTAAGGCAACCTAACATTTCGGACGTAGTATTTTCCAGCATTCCTGGCGGGTCGGCCCCTACTTCTCGGTGGGAACTTTATATACGTCTATAACGTAATATAACCTAACCTAACCCATGTTGCCCCTCGCTGGTAATGTTTCATAGAATCCCGGTCGTGTCGGCCCGTACGTCTCGGTTGGAACATTATATACGTCTATAGCGTTATATATCCTAACCTAAGGCAGGCTAACATCTCGGATGTAGTATTTTACAACATTCCCGGCGGATCGGCACCTACTTCTCGGTGGGATCATTATATACGCCTATAACGTAGTATAACCTAACCTAACCCATCTAGCCCCTCGCTGGTAATGCTTTACAGAATCCCTGTCGTGTCGGCCCGTATTTCTCGGTGTGGACATTATATACGTCTATTACGTTAGATATCTTAACCTAAGGCAACCTAACATTTCGGACGTAGTATTTTCCAGCATTCCTGGCGGGTCGGCCCCTACTTCTCGGTGGGAACTTTATATACGTTTATAACGTAATATAACCTAACCTAACCCATGTAGCCCCTCGCTGGTAATGTTTCATAGAATCCCGGTCGTGTCGGCCCGTACGTCTCGGTTGGAACATTATATACGTCTATAGCGTTATATATCCTAACCTAAGGCAGGCTAACATCTCGGATGTAGTATTTTACAACATTCCCGGCGGATCGGCACCTACTTCTCGGTGGGAACATTATATACGTCTATAACGTAATATAGCCTAACCTAACCCATCTAGCCCCTCGCTGGTAATGTTTTACAGAACCCCTGTCGTGTCGTCCCGTACGTCTCGGTTGGGACATTGTATAGGTCTATAGCGTTATATATCCTAACCTAAGGCAGCCTAGCATCTCGGATGTAGTATTTTCCAATATTCCTGGCGCCTCGGACCCTACTTCTCGGCGTGGACATTATATGCGTCTATAACGTTAGATATCCTAACCTAAGGCAACCTAACATCTCGGATGTAGTATTTTCCAGCATTCCTGGCGGGTCGGCCCCAACTTCTCGGTGGGAACATTATATACGTCTATAACGTAATATAACCTAACCTAACCCATGTAGCCCCTCGCTGGTAATGTTTTACTGAATCCCGTGCGTGTCGTCCCGAACGTCTCGGTTAGGACATTATATACGTCTATAACGTTAGATATCTTAACCTAAGGCAACCTAATATTTCGGATGTAGTATTTTACAGCATTCCTGGCGCGTCGGACCCCACTTCTCGGTGGGAACATTATATACGCCTACAACGTAATAAAACCTAACCTAAGCCACCTAGCCCCTCGCTGGTAATGTTTTACAGAATCCCTGTCGTGTCGGCCCGTACGTCTGGGTTGGGAATTTGTATAGGTCTATAGCGTTATATATCCTAACCTAAGGCAGCCTAGCATCTCGGATGTAGTGTTTTCCAATATTCCTGGCGGGTCGGGCCCTACTTCTCGGTGGGATCATTATATACGTCTATAACGTAACATAACCTAACCTAACCCATCTAGCCCTTCGCTGGTACTGTTTTATTGAATCCCGGTCGTGTCGGCCCGTACTTCTCCGTGGGGACATTACGTACGTCTATAACGTTATATAACCTAACCTAACACATCTAGCACCTCGCTGGTAATGTTTTACAGAATCCCGTTCGTGTCGTCCCGTACGTCTCGTTTGGGACATTATATACGTCTATAGCGTTATATATCCTAACCTAAGGCAGGCTAACATGTCGGATGTAGTATTTTCCATCATTCCTGGCGGATCGGTATCTACTTCTCGGTGGGAACATTATATACGCCTATATCGTAATATAACCTAACCTAACCCATGTAGCCCCTCGCTGATAATGTTTTACAGAATCCCGTTCGTGTCGTCCCGAACGTCTCGGTTGGGACATTATTACGTCTATAGCGTTATATCCTAACCCAAGGCAGCCTATCACCTCGGATGTAGTATTTTACAGCATACCTGGCGCGTCGGCCCCCACTTCTCGGTGGGAACATTATATACGCCTATAACGTAATATAACCTAACCTAAGCCACCTAGCCCCTCGCTGGTAATGTTTTACAGAATCCCTGTCGTGTCGGCCCGTACTTCTCGGTGTGGACATTATATGCGTCCATAACGTTAGATATCCTAACCTAAGGCAACCTAACATCTCGGATGTAGTATTTTCCAACATTCCTGGCGGGTCGGACCCTACTTCTCGGCGGGATCATTATATACGCCTATAACGTAGTATAACCTAACCTAACCCATCTAGCCCCTCGCTGGTAATGTTTTACAGAATCCCTGTCGTGTCGGCCCGTATTTCTCGGTGTGGACATTATATACGTCTATAGCGTTATATATCCTAACCTAAGGCAGGCTAACATCTCGGATGTAGTATTTTACAACATTCCCGGCGGATCGGCACCTACTTCTCGGTGGGAACATTATATACGTCTATAACGTAATATAGCCTAACCTAACCCATCTAGCCCCTCGCTGGTAATGTTTTACAGAACCCCTGTCGTGTCGTCCCGTACGTCTCGGTTGGGACATTGTATAGGTCTATAGCGTTATATATCCTAACCTAAGGCAGCCTAGCATCTCGGATGTAGTATTTTCCAATATTCCTGGCGCGTCGGACCCTACTTCTCGGTGGGATCATTATATACGCCTATATCGTAATATAACCTAACTTAACCCATCTAGCCCCTCGCTGGTAATGTTTTACAGAATCCCTGTCGTGTCGGCCCGTACTTCTCGGCGTGGACATTATATGCGTCTATAACGTTAGATATCCTAACCTAAGGCAACCTAACATCTCGGATGTAGTATTT
Source organism: Xylocopa violacea (assembly GCA_963969225.1). NCBI lineage: Eukaryota > Metazoa > Arthropoda > Insecta > Hymenoptera > Apidae > Xylocopa > Xylocopa violacea. The sequence continues at coordinate 10,463,252 of CAXAJV010000017.1, read as the reverse complement.
TCCAGCATTCCTGGCGGGTCGGCCCCAACTTCTCGGTGGGAACATTATATACGTCTATAACGTAATATAACCTAACCTAACCCATGTAGCCCCTCGCTGGTAATGTTTTACTGAATCCCGTGCGTGTCGTCCCGAACGTCTCGGTTAGGACATTATATACGTCTATAACGTTAGATATCTTAACCTAAGGCAACCTAATATTTCGGATGTAGTATTTTACAGCATTCCTGGCGCGTCGGACCCCACTTCTCGGTGGGAACATTATATACGCCTACAACGTAATAAAACCTAACCTAAGCCACCTAGCCCCTCGCTGGTAATGTTTTACAGAATCCCTGTCGTGTCGGCCCGTACTTCTCGGTGTGGACATTATATGCGTCCATAACGTTAGATATCCTAACCTAAGGCAACCTAACATCTCGGATGTAGTATTTTCCAACATTCCTGGCAGGTCGGTATCTACTTCTCGGTGGGAACATTATATACTTCTATAACGTAATATAACCTAACCTAACCCATCTAGCCCCTCGCTGGTAATGTTTTACAGAATCCATGTCATGTGGGCCCGTACTTCCCGGTGTGGACATTATATACGTCTATAAGTTTAGATATCCTAACCTAAGGCAACCTAACATCTCGGATGTAGTATTTTACAACATTCCTGGCGTTTCGACCTCTACTTCTCGGTGGGAACATTATATACGTCTATAACGTAATATAACCTGACCTAACATCTGGGATGTAGTATTTTCCAACATTCCTGGCGGGTCGGACCCTACTTCTCGGTGGGAACATTATATACGTCTATAACGTAATATAACATAACCTAACCCATCTAGCCCCTCGCTTGGTAATGTTTTACAGAATCCCTGTCGTGTGGCCCGTTCTTCTCGGTGTGGACATTATCTGCGTCTATAACGTTATATATCCTAACCTAAGGCAGCGAAACATATCGGATGTAGTATTTTACAACATTCCTGGCGGGTCGGACCCTACTTCTCGGTGGGAACATTATATACGTCTATAACGTAATATAACCTAACCTAACCCATCTAGCCCCTCGCTGGTAATGTTTTACAGAATCTCTGTCGTGTCGGCCCGTACTTCTCGGTGTGGACATTATATACGTCTATAACGTTAGATATCCTAACCTAAGGCAACCTAACATCTCGGATGTAGTATTTTCCAACATTCCTGGCGGGTCGGACCCTACTTCTCGGTGGGAACATTATATACGTCTATAACGTAATATAACCTTACCTAACCCATGTAGCCCCTCGCTGGTAATGTTTTATAGAATCCCGATCGTGTCGGCCCGTACGTCTCGGTTGGAACATTATATACGTCTATAGCGTTATATATCCTCACCTAAGGCAGGCTAAAATCTCGGATGTAGTATTTTATAACATTCCTGGCGGATCGGCACCTACTTCTCGGTGAGAACATTATATACGTCTATAATGTAATATAGCCTAACCTAACCCATCTAGCCCCTCGCTGGTAATGTTTTACAGAACCCCTGTCGTGTCGTCCCGTACGTCTGGGTTGGGAATTTGTATAGGTCTATAGCGTTATATATCCTAACCTAAGGCAGCCTAGCATCTCGGATGTAGTATTTTCCAATATTCATGGCGGGTCGGGCCCTACTTCTCGGTGGGATCATAATATACGTCTATAACGTAACATAACCTAACCTAACCCATCTAGCCCTTCGCTGGTATTGTTTTATTGAATCCCGGTCGTGTCGGCCCGTACTTCTCCGTGGGGACATTACGTACGTCTATAACGTTATATAACCTAACCTAACACATCTAGCCCCTCGCTGGTAATGTTTTACAGAATCCCGTTCGTGTCATCCCGTACGTCTCGTTTGGGACATTATATACGTCTATAGCGTTATATATCCTAACCTAAGGCAGGCTAACATGTCGGATGTAGTATTTTCCATCATTGCTGGCGGATCGGTATCTACTTCTCGGTGGGAACATTATATACGCCTATATCGTAATATAACCTAACCTAACCCATGTAGCCCCTCGCTGATAATGTTTTACAGAATCCCGTTCGTGTCGTCCCGAACGTCTCGGTTGGGACATTATTACGTCTATAGCGTTATATCCTAACCCAAGGCAGCCTATCACCTCGGATGTAGTATTTTACAGCATACCTGGCGCGTCGGCCCCCACTTCTCGGTGGGAACATTATATACGCCTATAACGTAATATAACCTAACCTAAGCCACCTAGCCCCTCGCTGGTAATGTTTTACAGAATCCCTGTCGTGTCGGCCCGTACTTCTCGGTGTGGACATTATATGCGTCCATAACGTTAGATATCCTAACCTAAGGCAACCTAACATCTCGGATGTAGTATTTTCCAACATTCCTGGCGGGTCGGACCCTACTTCTCGGCGGGATCATTATATACGCCTATAACGTAGTATAACCTAACCTAACCCATCTAGCCCCTCGCTGGTAATGTTTTACAGAATCCCTGTCGTGTCGGCCCGTATTTCTCGGTGTGGACATTATATACGTCTATTACGTTAGATATCTTAACCTAAGGCAACCTAACATTTCGGACGTAGTATTTTCCAGCATTCCTGGCGGGTCGGCCCCTACTTCTCGGTGGGAACTTTATATACGTCTATAACGTAATATAACCTAACCTAACCCACGTTGCCCCTCGCTGGTAATGTTTCATAGAATCCCGGTCGTGTCGGCCCGTACGTCTCGGTTGGAACATTATATACGTCTATAGCGTTATATATCCTTACCTAAGGCAGGCTAACATCTCGGATGTAGTATTTTACAACATTCCCGGCGGATCGGCACCTACTTCTCGGTGGGAACATTATATACGCCTATAACGTAGTATAACCTAACCTAACCCATCTAGCCCCTCGCTGGTAATGTTTTACAGAATCCCTGTCGTGTCGGCCCGTACTTCTCGGTGTGGACATTATATACGTCTATTACGTTAGATATCTTAACCTAAGGCAACCTAACATTTCGGACGTAGTATCTTCCAGCATTCCTGGCGGGTCGGCCCCTACTTCTCGGTGGGAACTTTATATACGTCTATAACGTAATATAACCTAACCTAACCCATGTAGCCCCTCGCTGGTAATGTTTCATAGAATCCCGGTCGTGTCGGCCCGTACGTCTCGGTTGGAACATTATATACGTCTATAGCGTTATATATCCTAACCTAAGGCAGGCTAACATCTCGGATGTAGTATTTTACAACATTCCCGGCGGATCGGCACCTACTTCTCGGTGGGAACATTATGTACGTCTATAACGTAATATAGCCTAACCTAACCCATCTAGCCCCTCGCTGGTAATGTTTTACAGAACCCCTGTCGTATCGTCCCGTACGTCTCGGTTGGGACATTGTATAGGTCTATAGCGTTATATATCCTAACCTAAGGCAGCCTAGCATCTCGGATGTAGTATTTTCCAATATTCCTGGCGCGTCGGACCCTACTTCTCGGTGGGATCATTATATACGCCTATATCGTAATATAACCTAACTTAACCCATCTAGCCCCTCGCTGGTAATGTTTTACAGAATCCCTGTTGTGTCGGCCCGTTCTTCTCGGTGTGGACATTATATGCGTCTATAACGTTATATATCCTAACCTAAGGCAGCGAAACACCTCGGATGTAGTATTTTACAACATTCCTGGCGGATCGGCACCTACTTCTCGGTGGGAACATTATATACGTCTATAACGTAATATAGCCTAACCTAACCCATCTAGCCCCTCGCTGGTAATGTTTTACAGAACCCCTGTCGTGTCGTCCCGTACGTCTGGGTTGGGAATTTGTATAGGTCTATAGCGTTATATATCCTAACCTAAGGCAGCCTAGCATCTCGGATGTAGTATTTTCCAATATTCGTGGCGGGTCGGGCCCTACTTCTCGGTGGGATCATTATATACGTCTATAACGTAACATAACCTAACCTAACCCATCTAGCCCTTCGCTGGTATTGTTTTATTGAATCCCGGTCGTGTCGGCCCGTACTTCTCCGTGGGGACATTACGTACGTCTATAACGTTATATAACCTAACCTAACACATCTAGCCCCTCGCTGGTAATGTTTTACAGAATCCCGTTCGTGTCGTCCCGTACGTCTCGTTTGGGACATTATATACGTCTATAGCGTTATATATCCTAACCTAAGGCAGGCTAACATGTCGGATGTAGTATTTTCCATCATTCCTGGCGGATCGGTATCTACTTCTCGGTGGGAACATTATATACGCCTATATCGTAATATAACCTAACCTAACCCATCTAGCCCCTCGCTGGTAATGTTTTACAGAATCCCTGCCGTGTCGGCCCGTACTTCTCGGTGTGGACATTATATACGTCTATTACGTTATATATCCTAACCTAAGGCAGCCTAGCATCTCGGATGTAGTATTTTCCAATATTCCTGGCGCGTCGGACCCTACTTCTCGGTGGGATCATTATATACGCCTATATCGTAATATAACCTTCCCTAACCCATGTAGCCCCTCGCTGGTAATGTTTTATAGAATCCCGGTCGTGTCGGCCCGTACGTCTCGGTTGGAACATTATATACGTCTATAGCGTTATATATCCTCACCTAAGGCAGGCTAAAATCTCGGATGTAGTATTTTACAACATTCCTGGCGGATCGGCACCTACTTCTCGGTGGGAACATTATATACGTCTATAACGTAATATAGCCTAACCTAACTCATCTAGCCCCTCGCTGGTAATGTTTTACAGAACCCCTGTCGTGTCGTCCCGTACGTCTGGGTTGGGAATTTGTATAGGTCTATAGCGTTATATATCCTAACCTAAGGCAGCCTAGCATCTCGGATGTAGTATTTTCCAATATTCCTGGCGGGTCGGGCCCTACTTCTCGGTGGGATCATTATATACGTCTATAACGTAACATAACCTAACCTAACCCATCTAGCCCTTCGCTGGTATTGTTTTATTGAATCCCGGTCGTGTCGGCCCGTACTTCTCCGTGGGGACATTACGTACGTCTATAACGTTATATAACCTAACCTAACACATCTAGCCTCTCGCTGGTAATGTTTTACAGAATCCCGTTCGTGTCGTCCCGTACGTCTCGTTTGGGACATTATATACGTCTATAGCGTTATATATCCTAACCTAAGGCAGGCTAACATGTCGGATGTAGTATTTTCCATCATTGCTGGCGGATCGGTATCTACTTCTCGGTGGGAACATTATATACGCCTATATCGTAATATAACCTAACCTAACCCATGTAGCCCCTCGCTGATAATGTTTTACAGAATCCCGTTCGTGTCGTCCCGAACGTCTCGGTTGGGACATTATTACGTCTATAGCGTTCTATCCTAACCCAAGGCACCCTATCACCTCGGATGTAGTATTTTACAGCATACCGGGCGCGTCGGCCCCCACTTCTCGGTGGGAACATTATATACGCCTATAACGTAATATAACCTAACCTAAGCCACCTAGCCCCTCGCTGGTAATGTTTTACAGAACCCCTGTCGTGTCGTCCCGTACGTCTCGGTTGGGACATGGTATAGGTCTATAGCGTTATATATCCTAACCTAAGGCAGCCTAGCATCTCGGATGTAGTATTTTCCAATATTCCTGGCGCGGCGGACCCTACTTCTCGGTGGGATCATTATATACGCCTATATCGTAATATAACCTAACTTAACCCATCTAGCCCCTCGCTGGTAATGTTTTACAGAATCCCTGTCGTGTCGGGCCGTACTTCTCGGTGTGGACATTATATACGTCTATAACGTTAGATATCTTAACCTAAGGCAACCTAACATTTCGGACGTAGTATTTTCCAGCATTCCTGGCGGGTCGGCCCCTACTTCTCGGTGGGAACTTTATATACGTCTATAACGTAATATAACATAACCTAACCCATCTAGCCCCTCGCTGGTAATGTTTCATAGAATCCCGGTCGTGTCGGCCCGTTCGTCTCGGTTGGAACATTATATACGTCTATAGCGTTATATATCCTAACCTAAGGCAGGCTAACATCTCGGATGTAGTATTTTACAACATTCCCGGCGGATCGGCACCTACTTCTCGGTGGGAACATTATATACGTCTACAACGTAATATAGCCTAACCTAACCCATCTAGCCCCTCGCTGGTAATGTTTTACAGAATCCCTGTCGTGTCGGCCCGTACTTCTCGGTGTGGACATTATATGCGTCTATAACGTTATATATCCTAACCTAAGGCAGCGAAACATCTGGGATGTAGTATTTTCCAACATTCCTGGCGGGTCGGACCCTATTTCGCGGTGGGAACATTATACACGTCTATAACGTAACATAACCAAACCTAATCCATCTAACTCCTCGCTGGCAATGTTTTACAGAATCCCGTTCGTGTCGTCCCGTACGTCTCGGTTTGGACACCATATACGTCTATTGCGTTATATATCCTAACCTAAGGCAGCCAAACATCTCGGATGTAGTATTCTACAACATTCCTGGCGGGTCGGACCCTACTTCTCGGTGGGAACATTATATACGTCTATAACGTAATATAACCTAACCTAACCCATCTAGCCCCTCGCTGGTAATGTTTTACAGAATCCCTGTCGTGTCGGCCCGTTTTTCTCGGTGTGGACATTATATGCGTCTATAACGTTATATATCCTAACCTAAGGCCGCGAAACATCTCGGATGTAGTATTTTCCAACATTCCTGGCGGGTCGGACCCTACTTCGCGGTGGGAACATTATATACGTCTATAACGTAATATAACCTAACCTAACCCATCTAGCCCCTCGCTGGTAATGTTTTACGGAATCCCGTTCGTGTCGTCCCGTACGTCTCGGTTGGGACATTATATACGTCTATTGCGTTAGATATCCTAACCTAAGGCAACCTAACATCTCGGATGTAGTATTTTCCAACATTCCTGGCGGGTCGGACCCTGCTTCTCGGTGGGATCATTATATACGCCTATAACGTAATATAACCTAACCTAACCCATCTAGCCCCTCGCTGGTAATGTTTTACAGAATCCCTGTCGTGTCGGCCCGTACTTCTCGGTGTGGACATTATATACGTCTATAACGTTAGATATCTTAACCTAAGGCAACCTAACATTTCGGACGTAGTATTTTCCAGCATTCCTGGCGGGTCGGCCCCTACTTCACGGTGGGAACTTTATATACGTCTATAACGTAATATAACCTAACCTAACCCATCTAACCCCTCGCTGTTAATGTTTTACAGAATCCCTGTCGTGTCGGGCCGTACTTCTCGGTGTGGACATTATATACGTCTATAACGTTAGATATCTTAACCTAAGGCAACCTAACATTTCGGACGTAGTATTTTCCAGCATTCCTGGCGGGTCGGCCCCTACTTCTCGGTGGGAACTTTATATACGTCTATAACGTAATATAACCTAACCTAACCCATGTAGCCCCTCGCTGGTAATGTTTCATAGAATCCCGGTCGTGTCGGCCCGTTCGTCTCGGTTGGAACATTATATACGTCTATAGCGTTATATATCCTAACCTAAGGCAGGCTAACATCTCGGATGTAGTATTTTACAACATTCCCGGCGGATCGGCACCTACTTCTCGGTGGGAACATTATATACGTCTACAACGTAATATAGCCTAACCTAACCCATCTAGCCCCTCGCTGGTAATGTTTTACAGAACCCCTGTCGTGTCGTCCCGTACGTCTCGGTTGGGACATTGTATAGGTCTATAGCGTTATATATCCTAACCTGAGGCAGCCTAGCATCTCGGATGTAGTATTTTCCAATATTCCTGGCGGGTCGGACCCTACTTCTCGGTGGGATCATTATATACGCCTATATCGTAATATAACCTAACTTAACCCATCTAGCCCCTCGCTGGTAATGTTTTACAGAATCCCTGTCGTGTCGGCCCGTACTTCTCGGCGTGGACATTATATGCGTCTATAACGTTAGATATCCTAACCTAAGGCAACCTAACATCTCGGATGTAGTATTTTCCAGCATTCCTGGCGGGTCGGCCCCAACTTCTCGGTGGGAACATTATATACGTCTATAACGTAATATAACCTAACATAACCCATGTAGCCCCTCGCTGGTAATGTTTTACAGAATCCCGTTCGTGTCGTCCCGAACGTCTCGGTTGGGACATTATTACGTCTATAGCGTTATATCTTAGCCCAAGGCAGCCTATCACCTCGGATGTAGTATTTTCCAACATTCCTGGCGGGTCGGACCCTGCTTCTCGGTGGGATCATTATATACGCCTATAACGTAATATAACCAAACCTAACCCATCTAGCCCCTCGCTGGTAATGTTTTACAGAATCCCTGTCGTGTCGGCCCGTACTTCTCGGTGTGGACATTATATACGTCTATAACGTTAGATATCTTAACCTAAGGCAACCTAACATTTCGGACGTAGTATTTTCCAGCATTCCTGGCGGGTCGGCCCCTACTTCACGGTGGGAACTTTATATACGTCTGTAACGTAATATAACCTAACCTAACCCATCTAGCCCCTCGCTGTTAATGTTTTACAGAATCCCTGTCGTGTCGGCCCGTTCTTCTCGGTGTGGACATTATATGCGTCTATAACGTTATATATCCTAACCTAAGGCAGCGAAACATCTCGGATGTAGTATTTTACAACATTCCTGGAGGGTCGGACGCTACTTCTCGGTGGGAACATTATATACGTCTATTACGTAATATAACCTTATCTAACCCATGTAGCCCCTCGCTGATAATGTTTTATAGAATCCCGGTCGTGTCGGCCCGTACGTCTCGGTTGGAACATTATATACGTCTATAGCGTTATATATCCTCACCTAAGGCAGGCTAAAATCTCGGATGTAGTATTTTACAACATTCCTGGCGGATCGGCACCTACTTCTCGGTGGGAACATTATATACGTCTATAACGTAATATAGCCTAACCTAACCCATCTAGTCCCTCGCTGGTAATGTTTTACAGAACCCCTGTCGTGTCGTCCCGTACGTCTCGGTTGGGACTTTGTATAGGTCTATAGCGTTATATATCCTAACCTAAGGCAGCCTAGCATCTCGGATGTAGTATTTTCCAATATTCCTGGCGGGTCGGACCCTACTTCTCGGTGGGATCATTATATACGCCTATATCGTAATATAACCTAACTTAACCCATCTAGCCCCTCGCTGGTAATGTTTTACAGAATCCCTGTCGTGTCGGCCCGTACTTCTCGGCGTGGACATTATATGCGTCTATAACGTTAGATATCCTAACCTAAGGCAACCTAACATCTCGGATGTAGTATTTTCCAGCATTCCTGGCGGGTCGGCCCCAACTTCTCGGTGGGAACATTATATACGTCTATAACGTAATATAACCTAACATAACCCATGTAGCCCCTCGCTGGTAATGTTTTACAGAATCCCGTTCGTGTCGTCCCGAACGTCTCGGTTGGGACATTATTACGTCTATAGCGTTATATCTTAGCCCAAGGCAGCCTATCACCTCGGATGTAGTATTTTCCAACATTCCTGGCGGGTCGGACCCTGCTTCTCGGTGGGATCATTATATACGCCTATAACGTAATATAACCAAACCTAACCCATCTAGCCCCTCGCTGGTAATGTTTTACAGAATCCCTGTCGTGTCGGCCCGTACTTCTCGGTGTGGACATTATATACGTCTATAACGTTAGATATCTTAACCTAAGGCAACCTAACATTTCGGACGTAGTATTTTCCAGCATTCCTGGCGGGTCGGCCCCTACTTCACGGTGGGAACTTTATATACGTCTGTAACGTAATATAACCTAACCTAACCCATCTAGCCCCTCGCTGGTAATGTTTCATAGAATCCCGGTCGTGTCGGCCCGTTCGTCTCGGTTGGAACATTATATACGTCTATAGCGTTATATATCCTAACCTAAGGCAGGCTAACATCTCGGATGTAGTATTTTACAACATTCCCGGCGGATCGGCACCTACTTCTCGGTGGGAACATTATATACGTCTACAACGTAATATAGCCTAACCTAACCCATCTAGCCCCTCGCTGGTAATGTTTTACAGAATCCCTGTCGTGTCGGCCCGTACTTCTCGGTGTGGACATTATATGCGTCTATAACGTTATATATCCTAACCTAAGGCAGCGAAACATCTGGGATGTAGTATTTTCCAACATTCCTGGCGGGTCGGACCCTATTTCGCGGTGGGAACATTATACACGTCTATAACGTAACATAACCAAACCTAATCCATCTAACTCCTCGCTGGCAATGTTTTACAGAATCCCGTTCGTGTCGTCCCGTACGTCTCGGTTTGGACACCATATACGTCTATTGCGTTATATATCCTAACCTAAGGCAGCCAAACATCTCGGATGTAGTATTCTACAACATTCCTGGCGGGTCGGACCCTACTTCTCGGTGGGAACATTATATACGTCTATAACGTAATATAACCTAACCTAACCCATCTAGCCCCTCGCTGGTAATGTTTTACAGAATCCCTGTCGTGTCGGCCCGTTTTTCTCGGTGTGGACATTATATGCGTCTATAACGTTATATATCCTAACCTAAGGCCGCGAAACATCTCGGATGTAGTATTTTCCAACATTCCTGGCGGGTCGGACCCTACTTCGCGGTGGGAACATTATATACGTCTATAACGTAATATAACCTAACTTAACCCATCTAGCCCCTCGCTGGTAATGTTTTACAGAATCCCTGTCGTGTCGGCCCGTACTTCTCGGCGTGGACATTATATGCGTCTATAACGTTAGATATCCTAACCTAAGGCAATCTAACATCTCGGATGTAGTATTTTCCAGCATTCCTGGCGGGTCGGCCCCAACTTCTCGGTGGGAACATTATATACGTCTATAACGTAATATAACCTAACATAACCCATGTAGCCCCTCGCTGGTAATGTTTTACAGAATCCCGTTCGTGTCGTCCCGAACGTCTCGGTTGGGACATTATTACGTCTATAGCGTTATATCTTAACCCAAGGCAGCCTATCACCTCGGATGTAGTATTTTCCAACATTCCTGGCGGGTCGGACCCTGCTTCTCGGTGGGATCATTATATACGCCTATAACGTAATATAACCTAACCTAACCCATCTAGCCCCTCGCTGGTAATGTTTTACAGAATCCCGGTCGTGTCGGCCCGTTCTTCTCGGTGTGGACATTATATGCGTCTATAACGTTATATATCCTAACCTAAGGCAGCGAAACATCTCGGATGTAGTATTTTACAACATTCCTGGCGGGTCGGACCCTACTTCTCGGTGGGAACATTATATACGTCTATAACGTAATATAACCTAACCTAACCCATCTAGCCCCTCGCTGGTAATGTTTTACAGAATCCCTGTCGTGTCGGCCCGTACTTCTCGGTGTGGACACTATATACGTCTATAGCGTTAGATATCTTAACCTAAGGCAACCTAACATTTCGGACGTAGTATTTTCCAGCATTCCTGGCGGGTCGGCCCCTACTTTTCGGTGCGAAATTTATATACGTCTATAACGTAATGTAACCTTACCTAACCCATGTAGCCCCTCGCTGGTAATGTTTTATAGAATCCCGGTCGTGTCGGCCCGTACGTCTCGGTTGGAACATTATATACGTCTATAGCGTTATATATCCTCACCTAAGGTAGGCTAAAATCTCGGATGTAGTATTTTACAACATTCCTGGCGGATCGGCACCTACTTCTCGGTGGGAACATTATATACGTCTATAACGTAATATAGCCTAACCTAGCCCATCTAGCCCCTCGCTGGTAATGTTTTACAGAACCCCTGTCGTGTCGTCACGTACGTCTCGGTTGGGACTTTGTATAGGTCTATAGCGTTATATATCCTAACCTAAGGCAGCCTAGCATCTCGGATGTAGTATTTTCCAATATTCCTGGCGGGTCGGACCCTACTTCTCGGTGGGATCATTATATACGCCTATATCGTAATATAACCTAACTTAACCCATCTAGCCCCTCGCTGGTAATGTTTTACAGAATCCCTGTCGTGTCGGCCCGTACTTCTCGGCGTGGACATTATATGCGTCTATAACGTTAGATATCCTATCCTAAGGCAACCTAACATCTCGGATGTAGTATTTTCCAGCATTCCTGGCGGGTCGGCCCCAACTTCTCGGTGGGAACATTATATACGTCCATAACGTAATATAACCTAACATAACCCATGTAGCCCCTCGCTGGTAATGTTTTACAGAATCCCGTTCGTGTCGTCCCGAACGTTTCGGTTGGGACATTATTACGTCTATAGCGTTATATCTTAACCCAAGGCAGCCAAACATCTCGGATGTAGTATTCTACAACATTCCTGGCGGGTCGGACCCTACTTCTCGGTGGGAACATTATATACGTCTATAACGTAATATAACCTAACCTAACCCATCTAGCCCCTCGCTGGTAATGTTTTACAGAATCCCGGTCGTGTCGGCCCCTTCTTCTCGGTGTGGACATTATATGCGTCTATAACGTTATATATCCTAACCTAAGGCAGCGAAACATCTCGGATGTAGTATTTTACAACATTCCTGGCGGGCTGGACCCTACTTCTCGGTGCGAAATTTATATACGTTTATAACGTAATATAACCTTTCCTAACCCATCTAGCCCCTCGCTGGTAATGTTTTACAGAATCCCTGTCGTGTCGGCCCGTTCTTCTCGGTGTGGATATTATATGCGTCTATAACGTTATATATCCTAACCTAAGGCAGCGAAACATCTCGGATGTAGTATTTTACAACATTCCTGGCGGGTCGGACCCTACTTCTCGGTGGGAACATTATATACGTCTATAACGTAATATAACCTAACCTAACCCATCTAGCCCCTCGCTGGTAATGTTTTACAGAATCCCTGTCGTGTCGGCCCGTACTTCTCGGTGTGGACATTATATACGTCTATAACGTTAGATATCTTAACCTAAGGCAACCTAACATTTCGGACGTAGTATTTTCCAGCATTCCTGGCGGGTCGGCCCCTACTTTTCGGTGCGAAATTTATATACGTCTATAACGTAATATAACCTTACCTAACCCATGTAGCCCCTCGCTGGTAATGTTTTATAGAATCCCGGTCGTGTCGGCCCGTACGTCTCTGTTGGAACATTATATACGTCTATAGCGTTATATATCCTCACCTAAGGTAGGCTAAAATCTCGGATGTAGTATTTTACAACATTCCTGGCGGATCGGCACCTACTTCTCGGTGGGAACATTATATACGTCTATAACGTAATATAGCCTAACCTAACCCATCTAGCCCCTCGCTGGTAATGTTTTACAGAACCCCTGTCGTGTCGTCACGTACGTCTCGGTTGGGACTTTGTATAGGTCTATAGCGTTATATATCCTAACCTAAGGCAGCCTAGCATTTCGGATGTAGTATTTTCCAATATTCCTGGCGGGTCGGACCCTACTTCTCGGTGGGATCATTATATACGCCTATATCGTAATATAACCTAACTTAACCCATCTAGCCCCTCGCTGGTAATGTTTTACAGAATCCCTGTCGTGTCGGCCCGTACTTCTCGGCGTGGACATTATATGCGTCTATAACGTTAGATATCCTAACCTAAGGCAACCTAACATCTCGGATGTAGTATTTTCCAGCATTCCTGGCGGGTCGGCCCCAACTTCTCGGTGGGAACATTATATACGTCCATAACGTAATATAACCTAACATAACCCATGTAGCCCCTCGCTGGTAATGTTTTACAGAATCCCGTTCGTGTCGTCCCGAACGTTTCGGTTGGGACATTATTACGTCTATAGCGTTATATCTTAACCCAAGGCAGCCAAACATCTCGGATGTAGTATTCTACAACATTCCTGGCGGGTCGGACCCTACTTCTCGGTGGGAACATTATATACGTCTATAACGTAATATAACCTAACCTAACCCATCTAGCCCCTCGCTGGTAATGTTTTACAGAATCCCGGTCGTGTCGGCCCCTTCTTCTCGGTGTGGACATTATATGCGTCTATAACGTTATATATCCTAACCTAAGGCAGCGAAACATCTCGGATGTAGTATTTTACAACATTCCTGGCGGGCTGGACCCTACTTCTCGGTGCGAAATTTATATACGTCTATAACGTAATATAACCTTTCCTAACCCATCTAGCCCCTCGCTGGTAATGTTTTACAGAATCCCTGTCGTGTCGGCCCGTTCTTCTCGGTGTGGATATTATATGCGTCTATAACGTTATATATCCTAACCTAAGGCAGCGAAACATCTCGGATGTAGTATTTTACAACATTCCTGGCGGGTCGGACCCTACTTCTCGGTGGGAACATTATATACGTCTATAACGTAATATAACCTAACCTAACCCATCTAGCCCCTCGCTGGTAATGTTTTACAGAATCCCTGTCGTGTCGGCCCGTACTTCTCGGTGTGGACATTATATACGTCTATAACGTTAGATATCTTAACCTAAGGCAACCTAACATTTCGGACGTAGTATTTTCCAGCATTCCTGGCGGGTCGGCCCCTACTTTTCGGTGCGAAATTTATATACGTCTATAACGTAATGTAACCTTACCTAACCCATGTAGCCCCTCGCTGGTAATGTTTTATAGAATCCCGGTCGTGTCGGCCCGTACGTCTCGGTTGGAACATTATATACGTCTATAGCGTTATATATCCTCACCTAAGGTAGGCTAAAATCTCGGATGTAGTATTTTACAACATTCCTGGCGGATCGGCACCTACTTCTCGGTGGGAACATTATATACGTCTATAACGTAATATAGCCTAACCTAGCCCATCTAGCCCCTCGCTGGTAATGTTTTACAGAACCCCTGTCGTGTCGTCACGTACGTCTCGGTTGGGACTTTGTATAGGTCTATAGCGTTATATATCCTAACCTAAGGCAGCCTAGCATCTCGGATGTAGTATTTTCCAATATTCCTGGCGGGTCGGACCCTACTTCTCGGTGGGATCATTATATACGCCTATATCGTAATATAACCTAACTTAACCCATCTAGCCCCTCGCTGGTAATGTTTTACAGAATCCCTGTCGTGTCGGCCCGTACTTCTCGGCGTGGACATTATATGCGTCTATAACGTTAGATATCCTATCCTAAGGCAACCTAACATCTCGGATGTAGTATTTTCCAGCATTCCTGGCGGGTCGGCCCCAACTTCTCGGTGGGAACATTATATACGTCCATAACGTAATATAACCTAACATAACCCATGTAGCCCCTCGCTGGTAATGTTTTACAGAATCCCGTTCGTGTCGTCCCGAACGTTTCGGTTGGGACATTATTACGTCTATAGCGTTATATCTTAACCCAAGGCAGCCAAACATCTCGGATGTAGTATTCTACAACATTCCTGGCGGGTCGGACCCTACTTCTCGGTGGGAACATTATATACGTCTATAACGTAATATAACCTAACCTAACCCATCTAGCCCCTCGCTGGTAATGTTTTACAGAATCCCGGTCGTGTCGGCCCCTTCTTCTCGGTGTGGACATTATATGCGTCTATAACGTTATATATCCTAACCTAAGGCAGCGAAACATCTCGGATGTAGTATTTTACAACATTCCTGGCGGGCTGGACCCTACTTCTCGGTGCGAAATTTATATACGTTTATAACGTAATATAACCTTTCCTAACCCATCTAGCCCCTCGCTGGTAATGTTTTACAGAATCCCTGTCGTGTCGGCCCGTTCTTCTCGGTGTGGATATTATATGCGTCTATAACGTTATATATCCTAACCTAAGGCAGCGAAACATCTCGGATGTAGTATTTTACAACATTCCTGGCGGGTCGGACCCTACTTCTCGGTGGGAACATTATATACGTCTATAACGTAATATAACCTAACCTAACCCATCTAGCCCCTCGCTGGTAATGTTTTACAGAATCCCTGTCGTGTCGGCCCGTACTTCTCGGTGTGGACATTATATACGTCTATAACGTTAGATATCTTAACCTAAGGCAACCTAACATTTCGGACGTAGTATTTTCCAGCATTCCTGGCGGGTCGGCCCCTACTTTTCGGTGCGAAATTTATATACGTCTATAACGTAATATAACCTTACCTAACCCATGTAGCCCCTCGCTGGTAATGTTTTATAGAATCCCGGTCGTGTCGGCCCGTACGTCTCTGTTGGAACATTATATACGTCTATAGCGTTATATATCCTCACCTAAGGTAGGCTAAAATCTCGGATGTAGTATTTTACAACATTCCTGGCGGATCGGCACCTACTTCTCGGTGGGAACATTATATACGTCTATAACGTAATATAGCCTAACCTAACCCATCTAGCCCCTCGCTGGTAATGTTTTACAGAACCCCTGTCGTGTCGTCACGTACGTCTCGGTTGGGACTTTGTATAGGTCTATAGCGTTATATATCCTAACCTAAGGCAGCCTAGCATCTCGGATGTAGTATTTTCCAATATTCCTGGCGGGTCGGACCCTACTTCTCGGTGGGATCATTATATACGCCTATATCGTAATATAACCTAACTTAACCCATCTAGCCCCTCGCTGGTAATGTTTTACAGAATCCCTGTCGTGTCGGCCCGTACTTCTCGGCGTGGACATTATATGCGTCTATAACGTTAGATATCCTAACCTAAGGCAACCTAACATCTCGGATGTAGTATTTTCCAGCATTCCTGGCGGGTCGGCCCCAACTTCTCGGTGGGAACATTATATACGTCCATAACGTAATATAACCTAACATAACCCATGTAGCCCCTCGCTGGTAATGTTTTACAGAATCCCGTTCGTGTCGTCCCGAACGTTTCGGTTGGGACATTATTACGTCTATAGCGTTATATCTTAACCCAAGGCAGCCAAACATCTCGGATGTAGTATTCTACAACATTCCTGGCGGGTCGGACCCTACTTCTCGGTGGGAACATTATATACGTCTATAACGTAATATAACCTAACCTAACCCATCTAGCCCCTCGCTGGTAATGTTTTACAGAATCCCGGTCGTGTCGGCCCCTTCTTCTCGGTGTGGACATTATATGCGTCTATAACGTTATATATCCTAACCTAAGGCAGCGAAACATCTCGGATGTAGTATTTTACAACATTCCTGGCGGGCTGGACCCTACTTCTCGGTGCGAAATTTATATACGTCTATAACGTAATATAACCTTTCCTAACCCATCTAGCCCCTCGCTGGTAATGTTTTACAGAATCCCTGTCGTGTCGGCCCGTTCTTCTCGGTGTGGATATTATATGCGTCTATAACGTTATATATCCTAACCTAAGGCAGCGAAACATCTCGGATGTAGTATTTTACAACATTCCTGGCGGGTCGGACCCTACTTCTCGGTGGGAACATTATATACGTCTATAACGTAATATAACCTAACCTAACCCATCTAGCCCCTCGCTGGTAATGTTTTACAGAATCCCTGTCGTGTCGGCCCGTACTTCTCGGTGTGGACATTATATACGTCTATAACGTTAGATATCTTAACCTAAGGCAACCTAACATTTCGGACGTAGTATTTTCCAGCATTCCTGGCGGGTCGGCCCCTACTTTTCGGTGCGAAATTTATATACGTCTATAACGTAATATAACCTTACCTAACCCATGTAGCTCCTCGCTGGTAATGTTTTATAGAATCCCGGTCGTGTCGGCCCGTACGTCTCTGTTGGAACATTATATACGTCTATAGCGTTATATATCCTCACCTAAGGTAGGCTAAAATCTCGGATGTAGTATTTTACAACATTCCTGGCGGATCGGCACCTACTTCTCGGTGGGAACATTATATACGTCTATAACGTAATATAGCCTAACCTAACCCATCTAGCCCCTCGCTGGTAATGTTTTACAGAACCCCTGTCGTTTCGTCACGTACGTCTCGGTTGGGACTTTGTATAGGTCTATAGCGTTATATATCCTAACCTAAGGCAGCCTAGCATCTCGGATGTAGTATTTTCCAATATTCCTGGCGGGTCGGACCCTACTTCTCGGTGGGATCATTATATACGCCTATATCGTAATATAACCTAACTTAACCCATCTAGCCCCTCGCTGGTAATGTTTTACAGAATCCCTGTCGTGTCGGCCCGTACTTCTCGGCGTGGACATTATATGCGTCTATAACGTTAGATATCCTAACCTAAGGCAACCTAACATCTCGGATGTAGTATTTTCCAGCATTCCTGGCGGGTCGGCCCCAACTTCTCGGTTGGAACATTATATACGTCTATAACGTAATATAACCTAACATAACCCATGTAGCCCCTCGCTGGTAATGTTTTACAGAATCCCGTTCGTGTCGTCCCGAACGTCTCGGTTGGGACATTATTACGTCTATAGCGTTATATCTTAACCCAAGGCAGCCTATCACCTCGGATGTAGTATTTTCCAACATTCCTGGCGGGTCGGACCCTGCTTCTCGGTGGGATCATTATATACGCCTATAACGTAATATAACCTAACCTAACCCATCTAGCCCCTCGCTGGTAATGTTTTACAGAATCCCTGTCGTGTCGTCCCGAACGTTTCGGTTGGGACATTATTACGTCTATAGCGTTATATCTTAACCCAAGGCAGCCAAACATCTCGGATGTAGTATTCTACAACATTCCTGGCGGGTCGGACCCTACTTCTCGGTGGGAACATTATATACGTCTATAACGTAATATAACCTAACCTAACCCATCTAGCCCCTCGCTGGTAATGTTTTACAGAATCCCTGTCGTGTCGGCCCGTACTTCTCGGTGTGGACATTATATACGTCTATAACGTTAGATATCTTAACCTAAGGCAACCTAACATTTTGGACGTAGTATTTTCCAGCATTCCTGGCGGGTCGGCCCCTACTTTTCGGTGCGAAATTTATATACGTCTATAACGTAATATAACCTAACCTAACCCATGTAGCCCCTCGCTGGTAATGTTTCATAGAATCCCGGTCGTGTCGGCCCGTTCGTCTCGGTTGGAACATTATATACGTCCATAGCGTTATATATCCTAACCTAAGGCAGGCTAACATCTCGGATGTAGTATTTTCCAGCATTCCTGGCGGGTCGGCCCCAACTTCTCGGTTGGAACATTATATACGTCTATAACGTAATATAACCTAACATAACCCATGTAGCCCCTCGCTGGTAATGTTTTACAGAATCCCGTTCGTGTCGTCCCGAACGTCTCGGTTGGGACATTATTACGTCTATAGCGTTATATCTTAACCCAAGGCAGCCTATCACCTCGGATGTAGTATTTTCCAACATTCCTGGCGGGTCGGACCCTACTTCTCGGTGGCATCATTCTATACGCCTATAACGTAATATAACCTAACCTAACCCATCTAGCCCCTCGCTGGTAATGTTTTACAGAATCCCTGTCGTGTCCGCCCGTACTTCTCGGTGTGGACATTATATACGTCTATAACGTTAGATATCTTAACCTAAGGCAACCTAACATTTTGGACGTAGTATTTTCCAGCATTCCTGGCGGGTCGGCCCCTACTTTTCGGTGCGAAATTTATATACGTCTATAACGTAATATAACCTTACCTAACCCATGTAGCCCCTCGCTGGTAATGTTTTATAGAATCCCGGTCGTGTCGGCCCGTACGTCTCGGTTGGAACATTATATACGTCTAAAGCGTTATATATCCTCACCTAAGGCAGGCTAAAATCTCGGATGTAGTATTTTACAACATTCCTGGCGGATCGGCACCTACTTCTCGGTGGGAACATTATATACGTCTATAACGTAATATAGCCTAACCTAACCCATCTAGCCCCTCGCTTGTAATGTTTTACAGAACCCCTGTCGTGTCGTCCCGTACGTCTCGGTTGGGACTTTGTATAGGTCTATAGCGTTATATATCCTAACCTAAGGCAGCCTAGCATCTCGGATGTAGTATTTTCCAATATTCCTGGCGGGTCGGACCCTACTTCTCGGTGGGATTATTATATACGCCTATATCGTAATATAACCTAACTTAACCCATCTAGCCCCTCGCTGGTAATGTTTTACAGAATCCCTGTCGTGTCGGCCCGTACTTCTCGGCGTGGACATTATATGCGTCTATAACGTTAGATATCCTAACCTAAGGCAACCTAACATCTCGGATGTGGTATTTTCCAGCATTCCTGGCGGGTCGGCCCCAACTTCTCGGTGGGAACATTATATACGTCTATAACGTAATATAACCTAACATAACCCATGTAGCCCCTCGCTGGTAATGTTTTACAGAATCCCGTTCGTGTCGTCCCGAACGTTTCGGTTGGGACATTATTACGTCTATAGCGTTATATCCTAACCTAAGGCAGCGAAACATCTCGGATGTAGTATTTTACAACATTCCTGGCGGGTCGGACCCTACTTCTCGGTGGGATCATTCTATACGCCTATAACGTAATATAACATAACCTAACCCATCTAGCCCCTCGCTGGTAATGTTTTACAGAATCTCTGTCGTGTCGGCCCGTACTTCTCGGTGTGGACATTATATACGTCTATAACGTTAGATATCTTAGCCTAAGGCAACCTAACATTTCGGACGTAGTATTTTCCAGCATTCCTGGCGGGTCGGCCCCTACTTTTCGGTGCGAAATTTATATACGTCTATAACGTAATATAACCTTACCTAACCCATGTAGCCCCTCGCTGGTAATGTTTTATAGAATCCCGGTCGTGTCGGCCCGTACGTCTCGGTTGGAACATTATATACGTCTATAGCGTTATATATCCTCACCTAAGGCAGGCTAATATCTCGGATGTAGTATTTTACAACATTCCTGGCGGATCGGCACCTACTTCTCGCTGGGAACATTATATACGTCTATAACGTAATATAGCCTAACCTAACCCATCTAGCCCCTCGCTTGTAATGTTTTACAGAACCCCTGTCGTGTCGTCCCGTACGTCTCGGTTGGGACTTTGTATAGGTCTATAGCGTTATATATCCTAACCTAAGGCAGCCTAGCATCTCGGATGTAGTATTTTCCAATATTCCTGGCGGGTCGGACCCTACTTCTCGGTGGGAATATTATATACGCCTATATCGTAATATAACCTAACTTAACCCATCTAGCCCCTCGCTGGTAATGTTTTACAGAATCCCTGTCGTGTCGGCCCGTACTTCTCGGCGTGGACATTATATGCGTCTATAACGTTAGATATCCTAACCTAAGGCAACCTAACATCTCGGATGTGGTATTTTCCAGCATTCCTGGCGGGTCGGCCCCAACTTCTCGGTGGGAACATTATATACGTCTATAACGTAATATAACCTAACATAACCCATGTAGCCCCTCGCTGGTAATGTTTTACAGAATCCCGTTCGTGTCGTCCCGAACGTTTCGGTTGGGACATTATTACGTCTATAGCGTTATATCTTAACCCAAGGCAGCCTATCACCTCGGATGTAGTATTTTCCAACATTCCTGGCGGGTCGGACCCTACTTCTCGGTGGGATCATTATATACGCCTATAACGTAATATAACCTAACCTAACCCATCTAGCCCCTCGCTGGTAATGTTTCACAGAATCCCGGTCGTGTCGGCCCGTACTTCTCGGTGTGGACATTATATACGTCTATAACGTTAGATATCTTAACCTAAGGCAACCTAACATTTCGGACGTAGTATTTTCCAGCATTCCTGGCTGGTCGGCCCCTACTTCTCGGTGGGAACTTTATATACGTCTATAACGTAATATAACCTAACCTAACCCATCTAGCCCCTCGCTGGTAATGTTTTACAGAATCCCTGTCGTGTCGGCCCGTTCTTCTCGGTGTGGACATTATATGCGTCTATAACGTTATATATCCTAACCTAAGGCAGCGAAACATCTCGGATGTAGTATTTTACAACATTCCTGGCGGGTCGGACCCTACTTCTCGGTGGGAACATTATATACGTCTATAACGTAATATAACCTAACCTAACCCATCTAGCCCCTCGCTGGTAATGTTTTACAGAATCCCGGTCGTGTCGGCCCGTACTTCTCGGTGTGGACATTATATACGTCTATAACGTTAGATATCTTAACCTAAGGCAACCTAACATTTCGGACGTAGTATTTTCCAGCATTCCTGGCTGGTCGGCCCCTACTTCTCGGTGGGATCATTATATTCGCCTATATCGTAATATAACCTAACCTAACTCATCTAGCCCTTCGCTGTTAATGTTTTACAGAATCCCTGTCGTGTCGGCCCGTACTTCTCGGTGTGGACATTATATGCGTCTATAACGTTAGATATCCTAACCTAAGGCAACCTAACCTCTCGGATGTAGTATTTTCCAAAATTCCTGGCGGGTCGGACCCTATTTCTCGGTGGGAACATTATACACGTCTATAACGTAACATAACCAAACCTAATCCATCTAACTCCTCGCTGGTAATGTTTTACAGAATCCCGTTCGTGTCGTCCGTACGTCTCGGTTGGGACATTATATACGTCTATTGCGTTATATATCCTAACCTAAGGCAGCCAAACATCTCGGATGTAGTATTCTACAACATTCCTGGCGGGTCGGACCCTACTTCTCGGTGGGAACATTATATACGTCTATAACGTAATATAACCTAACCTAACCCATCTAGCCCCTCGCTGGTAATGTTTTACAGAATCCCGGTCGTGTCGGCCCGTTCTTCTCGGTGTGGACATTATATGCGTCTATAACGTTATATATCCTAACCTAAGGCAGCGAAACATCTCGGATGTAGTATTTTACAACATTCCTGGCGGGTCGGACCCTACTTCTCGGTGCGAAATTTATATACGTCTATAACGTAATATAACCTTACCTAACCCATGTAGCCCCTCGCTGGTAATGTTTTACAGAATCCCTGTCGTGTCGGCCCGTACTTCTCGGTGTGGACACTATATACGTCTATAACGTTAGATATCTTAACCTAAGGCAACCTAACATTTCGGACGTAGTATTTTCCAGCATTCCTGGCGGGTCGGACCCTACTTTTCGGTGCGAAATTTATATACGTCTATAACGTAATATAACCTTACCTAACCCATGTAGCCCCTCGCTGGTAATGTTTTATAGAATCCCGGTCGTGTCGGCCCGTACGTCTCGGTTGGAACATTATATACGTCTATAGCTTTATATATCCTCATCTAAGGCAGGCTAAAATCTCGGATGTAGTATTTTCCAGCATTCCTGGCGGGTCGGCCCCAACTTCTCGGTTGGAACATTATATACGTCTATAACGTAATATAACCTAACATAACCCATGTAGCCCCTCGCTGGTAATGTTTTACAGTATCCCATTCGTGTCGTCCCGAACGTCTCGGTTGGGACATTATTACGTCTATAGCGTTATATCTTAACCCAAGGCAGCCTATCACCTCGGATGTAGTATTTTCCAACATTCCTGGCGGGTCGGACCCTACTTCTCGGTGGGATCATTCTATACGCCTATAACGTAATATAACCTAACCTAACCCATCTAGCCCCTCGCTGGTAATGTTTTACAGAATCCCTGTCGTGTCGGCCCGTACTTCTCGGTGTGGACATTATATACGTCTATAACGTTAGATATCTTAACCTAAGGCAACCTAACATTTCGGACGTAGTATTTTCCAGCATTCCTGGCGGGTCGGCCCCTACATTTCGGTGCGAAATTTATATACGTCTATAACGTAATATAACCTTACCTAACCCATGTACCCCTCGCTGGTAATGTTTTATAGAATCCCGGTCGTGTCGGCCCGTACGTCACGGTTGGAACATTATATACGTCTATAGCGTTATATATCCTCACCTAAGGCAGGCTAAAATCTCGGATGTAGTATTTTACAACATTCCTGGCGGATCGGCACCTACTTCTCGCTGGGAACATTATATACGTCTATAACGTAATATAGCCTAACCTAACCCATCTAGCCCCTCGCTTGTAATGTTTTACAGAACCCCTGTCGTGTCGTCCCGTACGTCTCGGTTGGGACTTTGTATAGGTCTATAGCGTTATATATCCTAACCTAAGGCAGCCTAGCATCTCGGATGTAGTATTTTCCAATATTCCTGGCGGGTCGGACCCTACTTCTCGGTGGGAATATTATATACGCCTATATCGTAATATAACCTAACTTAACCCATCTAGCCCCTCGCTGGTAATGTTTTACAGAATCCCTGTCGTGTCGGCCCGTACTTCTCGGCGTGGACATTATATGCGTCTATAACGTTAGATATCCTAACCTAAGGCAACCTAACATCTCGGATGTGGTATTTTCCAGCATTCCTGGCGGGTCGGCCCCAACTTCTCGGTGGGAACATTATATACGTCTATAACGTAATATAACCTAACATAACCCATGTAGCCCCTCGCTGGTAATGTTTTACAGAATCCCGTTCGTGTCGTCCCGAACGTTTCGGTTGGGACATTATTACGTCTATAGCGTTATATCTTAACCCAAGGCAGCCTATCACCTCGGATGTAGTATTTTCCAACATTCCTGGCGGGTCGGACCCTACTTCTCGGTGGGATCATTATATACGCCTATAACGTAATATAACCTAACCTAACCCATCTAGCCCCTCGCTGGTAATGTTTCACAGAATCCCGGTCGTGTCGGCCCGTACTTCTCGGTGTGGACATTATATACGTCTATAACGTTAGATATCTTAACCTAAGGCAACCTAACATTTCGGACGTAGTATTTTCCAGCATTCCTGGCTGGTCGGCCCCTACTTCTCGGTGGGAACTTTATATACGTCTATAACGTAATATAACCTAACCTAACCCATCTAGCCCCTCGCTGGTAATGTTTTACAGAATCCCTGTCGTGTCGGCCCGTTCTTCTCGGTGTGGACATTATATGCGTCTATAACGTTATATATCCTAACCTAAGGCAGCGAAACATCTCGGATGTAGTATTTTACAACATTCCTGGCGGGTCGGACCCTACTTCTCGGTGGGAACATTATATACGTCTATAACGTAATATAACCTAACCTAACCCATCTAGCCCCTCGCTGGTAATGTTTTACAGAATCCCGGTCGTGTCGGCCCGTACTTCTCGGTGTGGACATTATATACGTCTATAACGTTAGATATCTTAACCTAAGGCAACCTAACATTTCGGACGTAGTATTTTCCAGCATTCCTGGCTGGTCGGCCCCTACTTCTCGGTGGGATCATTATATTCGCCTATATCGTAATATAACCTAACCTAACTCATCTAGCCCTTCGCTGATAATGTTTTACAGAATCCCTGTCGTGTCGGCCCGTACTTCTCGGTGTGGACATTATATGCGTCTATAACGTTAGATATCCTAACCTAAGGCAACCTAACCTCTCGGATGTAGTATTTTCCAAAATTCCTGGCGGGTCGGACCCTATTTCTCGGTGGGAACATTATACACGTCTATAACGTAACATAACCAAACCTAATCCATCTAACTCCTCGCTGGTAATGTTTTACAGAATCCCGTTCGTTTCGTCCCGTACGTCTCGGGTGGGACATTATATACGTCTATTGCGTTATATATCCTAACCTAAGGCAGCCAAACATCTCGGATGTAGTATTTTCCAATATTCCTGGCGGGTCGGACCCTACTTCTCGGTGGGATTATTATATACGCCTATATCGTAATATAACCTAACTTAACCCATCTAGCCCCTCGCTGGTAATGTTTTACAGAATCCCTGTCGTGTCGGCCCGTACTTCTCGGCGTGGACATTATATGCGTCTATAACGTTATATATCCTAACCTAAGGCAGCGAAACATCTCGGATGTAGTATTTTACGACATTCCTGGCGGGTAGGACCCTACTTCTCGGTGGGAACATTATATACGTCTATAACGTAATATAACCTAACCTAACCCATCTAGCCCCTCGCTGGGAATGTTTTACAGAATCCCTGTCGTGTCGGCCCGTACTTATCGGTGTGGACACTATATACGTTTATAACGTTAGATATCTTAACCTAAGGCAACCTAACATTTCGGACGTTGTATTTTCCAGCATTCCTGGCGGGTCGGACCCTACTTTTCGGTGCGAAATTTATATACGTCTATAACGTAATATAACCTTACCTAACCCATGTAGCCCCTCGCTGGTAATGTTTTATAGAATCCCGGTCGTATCGGCCCGTACGTCTCGGTTTGAACATTATATACGTCTATAGCGTTATATATCCTCACCTAAGGCAGGCTAAAATCTCGGATGTAGTATTTTACAACATTCCTGGCGGATCGGCACCTACTTCTCGGTGGGACCATTCTATACGCCTATAACGTAATATAACCTAACCTAACCCATCTAGCCCCTCGCTGGTGATGTTTTACAGAATCCCTGTCGTGTCGGCCCGTACTTCTCGGTGTGGACATTATATACGTCTATAACGTTAGATATCTTAACCTAAGGCAACCTAACATTTCGGACGTAGTATTTTCCAGCATTCCTGGCGGGTCGGCCCCTACTTTTCGGTGCGAAATTTATATACGTCTATAACGTAATATAACCTTACCTAACCCATGTACCCCTCGCTGGTAATGTTTTATAGAATCCCGGTCGTGTCGGCCCGTACGTCACGGTTGGAACATTATATACGTCTATAGCGTTATATATCCTCACCTAAGGCAGGCTAAAATCTCGGATGTAGTATTTTACAACATTCCTGGCGGATCGGCACCTACTTCTCGCTGGGAACATTATATACGTCTATAACGTAATATAGCCTAACCTAACCCATCTAGCCCCTCGCTTGTAATGTTTTACAGAACCCCTGTCGTGTCGTCCCGTACGTCTCGGTTGGGACTTTGTATAGGTCTATAGCGTTATATATCCTAACCTAAGGCAGCCTAGCATCTCGGATGTAGTATTTTCCAATATTCCTGGCGGGTCGGACCCTACTTCTCGGTGGGATTATTATATACGCCTATATCGTAATATAACCTAACTTAACCCATCTAGCCCCTCGCTGGTAATGTTTTACAGAATCCCTGTCGTGTCGGCCCGTACTTCTCGGCGTGGACATTATATGCGTCTATAACGTTAGATATCCTAACCTAAGGCAACCTAACATCTCGGATGTGGTATTTTCCAGCATTCCTGGCGGGTCGGCCCCAACTTCTCGGTGGGAACATTATATACGTCTATAACGTAATATAACCTAACATAACCCATGTAGCCCCTCGCTGGTAATGTTTTACAGAATCCCGTTCGTGTCGTCCCGAACGTTTCGGTTGGGACATTATTACGTCTATAGCGTTATATCTTAACCCAAGGCAGCCTATCACCTCGGATGTAGTATTTTCCAACATTCCTGGCGGGTCGGACCCTACTTCTCGGTGGGATCATTATATACGCCTATAACGTAATATAACCTAACCTAACCCATCTAGCCCCTCGCTGGTAATGTTTTACAGAATCCCGGTCGTGTCGCCCCGTACTTCTCGGTGTGGACATTATATACGTCTATAACGTTAGATATCTTAACCTAAGGCAACCTAACATTTCGGACGTAGTATTTTCCAGCATTCCTGGCTGGTCGGCCCCTACTTCTCGGTGGGAACTTTATATACGTCTATAGCGTAATATAACCTAACCTAACCCATCTAGCCCCTCGCTGGTAATGTTTTACAGAATCCCTGTCGTGTCGGCCCGTTCTTCTCGGTGTGGACATTATATGCGTCTATAACGTTATATATCCTAACCTAAGGCAGCCAAACATCTCGGATGTAGTATTTTACAACATTCCTGGCGGGTCGGACCCTACTTCTCGGTGGGAACATTATATACGTCTATAACGTAATATAGCCTAACCTAACCCATCTAGCCCCTCGCTGGTAATGTTTTACAGAACCCCTGTCGTGTCGTCCCGTACGTCTCGGTTGGGACTTTGTATAGGTCTATAGCGTTATATATCCTAACCTAAGGCAGCCTAGCATCTGGGATGTAGTATTTTCCAATATTCCTGGCGGGTCGGACCCTACTTCTCGGTGGGATCATTATATACGCCTATATCGTAATATAACCTAACTTAACCCATCTAACCCCTCGCTGGTAATGTTTTACAGAATCCCTGTCGTGTCGGCCCGTACTTCTCGGCGTGGACATTATATGCGTCTATAACGTTAGATATCCTAACCTAAGGCAACCTAACATCTCGGATGTAGTATTTTCCAGCATTCCTGGCAGGTCGGCCCCAACTTCTCGGTGGGAACATTATATACGTCTATAACGTAATATAACCTAACATAACCCATGTAGCCCCTCGCTGGTAATGTTTTACAGAATCCCGTTCGCGTCGTCCCGAACGTTTCGGTTGGGACATTATTACGTCTATAGCGTTATACCTTAACCCAAGGCAGCCTATCACCTCGGATGTAGTATTTTCCAACATTCCTGGCGGGTCGGACCCTACTTCTCGGTGGGATCATTATATACGCCTATAACGTAATATAACCTAACCTAACCCATCTAGCCCCTCGCTGGTAATGTTTCACAGAATCCCGGTCGTGTCGGCCCGTACTTCTCGGTGTGGACATTATATACGTCTATAACGTTAGATATCTTAACCTAAGGCAACCTAACATTTCGGACGTAGTATTTTCCAGCATTCCTGGCTGGTCGGCCCCTACTTCTCGGTGGGAACTTTATATACGTCTATAACGTAATATAACCTAACCTAACCCATCTAGCCCCTCGCTGGTAATGTTTCACAGAATCCCTGTCGTGTCGGCCCGTTCTTCTCGGTGTGGACATTATATGCGTCTATAACGTTATATATCCTAACCTAAGGCAGCGAAACATCTCGGATGTAGTATTTTACAACATTCCTGGCGGGTCGGACCCTACTTCTCGGTGGGAACATTATATTCGTCTATAACGTAATATAACCTAACCTAACCCATCTAGCCCCTCGCTGGTAATGTTTTACAGAATCCCGGTCGTGTCGGCCCGTACTTCTCGGTGTGGACATTATATACGTCTATAACGTTAGATATCTTAACCTAAGGCAACCTAACATTTCGGACGTAGTATTTTCCAGCATTCCTGGCTGGTCGGCCCCTACTTCTCGGTGGGATCATTATATTCGCCTATATCGTAATATAACCTAACCTAACTCATCTAGCCCTTCGCTGATAATGTTTTACAGAATCCCTGTCGTGTCGGCCCGTACTTCTCGGTGTGGACATTATATGCGTCTATAACGTTAGATATCCTCACCTAAGGCAGGCTAAAATCTCGGATGTAGTATTTTACAACATTCCTGGCGGATCGGCACCTACTTCTCGCTGGGAACATTATATACGTCTATAACGTAATATAGCCTAACCTAACCCATCTAGCCCCTCGCTTGTAATGTTTTACAGAACCCCTGTCGTGTCGTCCCGTACGTCTCGGTTGGGACTTTGTATAGGTCTATAGCGTTATATATCCTAACCTAAGGCAGCCTAGCATCTCGGATGTAGTATTTTCCAATATTCCTGGCGGGTCGGACCCTACTTCTCGGTGGGATTATTATATACGCCTATATCGTAATATAACCTAACTTAACCCATCTAGCCCCTCGCTGGTAATGTTTTACAGAATCCCTGTCGTGTCGGCCCGTACTTCTCGGCGTGGACATTGTATGCGTCTATAACGTTAGATATCCTAACCTAAGGCAACCTAACATCTCGGATGTGGTATTTTCCAGCATTCCTGGCGGGTCGGCCCCAACTTCTCGGTGGGAACATTATATACGTCTATAACGTAATATAACCTAACATAACCCATGTAGCCCCTCGCTGGTAATGTTTTACAGAATCCCGTTCGTGTCGTCCCGAACGTTTCGGTTGGGACATTATTACGTCTATAGCGTTATATCTTAACCCAAGGCAGCCTATCACCTCGGATGTAGTATTTTCCAACATTCCTGGCGGGTCGGACCCTACTTCTCGGTGGGATCATTATATACGCCTATAACGTAATATAACCTAACCTAACCCATCTAGCCCCTCGCTGGTAATGTTTTACAGAATCCCGGTCGTGTCACCCCGTACTTCTCGGTGTGGACATTATATACGTCTATAACGTTAGATATCTTAACCTAAGGCAACCTAACATTTCGGACGTAGTATTTTCCAGCATTCCTGGCTGGTCGGCCCCTACTTCTCGGTGGGAACTTTATATACGTCTATAGCGTAATATAACCTAACCTAACCCATCTAGCCCCTCGCTGGTAATGTTTTACAGAATCCCTGTCGTGTCGGCCCGTTCTTCTCGGTGTGGACATTATATGCGTCTATAACGTTATATATCCTAACCTAAGGCAGCGAAACATCTCGGATGTAGTATTTTACAACATTCCTGGCGGGTCGGACCCTACTTCTCGGTGGGAACATTATATACGTCTATAACGTAATATAACCTAACCTAACCCATCTAGCCCCTCGCTGGTAATGTTTTACAGAATCCCGGTCGTGTCGGCCCGTACTTCTCGGTGTGGACATTATATACGTCTATAACGTTAGATATCTTAACCTAAGGCAACCTAACATTTCGGACGTAGTATTTTCCAGCATTCCTGGCTGGTCGGCCCCTACTTCTCGGTGGGAACTTTATATACGTCTATAACGTAATATAACCTAACCTAACCCATCTAGCCCCTCGCTGTTAATGTTTTACAGAATCCCTGTCGTGTCGGGCCGTACTTCTCGGTGTGGACATTATATACGTCTATAACGTTGGATATCTTAACCTAAGGCAACCTAACATTTCGGACGTAGTATTTTCCAGCATTCCTGGCGGGTCGGCCCCTACTTCTCGGTGGGAACTTTATATACGTCTATAACGTAATATAACCTAACCTAACCCATGTAGCCCCTCGCTGGTAATGTTTCATAGAATCCCGGTCGTGTCGGCCCGTTCGTCTCGGTTGGAACATTATATACGTCTATAGCGTTATATATCCTAACCTAAGGCAGGCTAACATCTCGGATGTAGTATTTTGCAACATTCCCGGCGGATCGGCACCTACTTCTCGGTGGGAACATTATACACGTCTATAACGTAACATAACCAAACCTAATCCATCTAACTCCTCGCTGGTAATGTTTTACAGAATCCCGTTCGTTTCGTCCCGTACGTCTCGGGTGGGACATTATATACGTCTATTGCGTTATATATCCTAACCTAAGGCAGCCAAACATCTCGGATGTAGTATTTTACAACATTCCTGGCGGGTCGGACGCTACTTCTCGGTGGGAACATTATATACGTCTATAACGTAATATAACCTTTCCTAGCCCATCTAGCCCCTCGCTTGTAATGTTTTACAGAATCCCTGTCGTGTCGGCCTGTTCTTCTCGGTGTGGACATTATATGCGTCTATAACGTTATATATCCTAACCTAAGGCAGCGAAACATCTCGGATGTAGTATTTTACGACATTCCTGGCGGGTAGGACCCTACTTCTCGGTGGGAACATTATATACGTCTATAACGTAATATAACCTAACCTAACCCATCTAGCCCCTCGCTGGGAATGTTTTACAGAATCCCTGTCGTGTCGGCCCGTACTTATCGGTGTGGACACTATATACGTTTATAACGTTAGATATCTTAACCTAAGGCAACCTAACATTTCGGACGTTGTATTTTCCAGCATTCCTGGCGGGTCGGACCCTACTTTTCGGTGCGAAATTTATATACGTCTATAACGTAATATAACCTTACCTAACCCATGTAGCCCCTCGCTGGTAATGTTTTATAGAATCCCGGTCGTATCGGCCCGTACGTCTCGGTTTGAACATTATATACGTCTATAGCGTTATATATCCTCACCTAAGGCAGGCTAAAATCTCGGATGTAGTATTTTACAACATTCCTGGCGGATCGGCACCTACTTCTCGGTGGGATCATTCTATACGCCTATAACGTAATATAACCTAACCTAACCCATCCAGCCCCTCGCTGGTAATGTTTTACAGAATCCCTGTCGTGTCGGCCCGTACTTCTCGGTGTGGACATTATATACGTCTATAACGTTAGATATCTTAACCTAAGGCAACCTAACATTTCGGACGTAGTATTTTCCAGCATTCCTGGCGGGTCGGCCCCTACTTTTCGGTGCGAAATTTATATACGTCTATAACGTAATATAACCTTACCTAACCCATGTACCCCTCGCTGGTAATGTTTTATAGAATCCCGGTCGTGTCGGCCCGTACGTCAAGGTTGGAACATTATATACGTCTATAGCGTTATATATCCTCACCTAAGGCAGGCTAAAATCTCGGATGTAGTATTTTACAACATTCCTGGCGGATCGGCACCTACTTCTCGCTGGGAACATTATATACGTCTATAACGTAATATAGCCTAACCTAACCCATCTAGCCCCTCGCTTGTAATGTTTTACAGAACCCCTGTCGTGTCGTCCCGTACGTCTCGGTTGGGACTTTGTATAGGTCTATAGCGTTATATATCCTAACCTAAGGCAGCCTAGCATCTCGGATGTAGTATTTTCCAATATTCCTGGCGGGTCGGACCCTACTTCTCGGTGGGATTATTATATACGCCTATATCGTAATATAACCTAACTTAACCCATGTAGCCCCTCGCTGGTAATGTTTTACAGAATCCCGTTCGTGTCGTCCCGAACGTTTCGGTTGGGACATTATTACGTCTATAGCGTTATATCTTAACCCAAGGCAGCCTATCACCTCGGATGTAGTATTTTCCAACATTCCTGGCGGGTCGGACCCTACTTCTCGGTGGGATCATTATATACGCCTATAACGTAATATAACCTAACCTAACCCATCTAGCCCCTCGCTGGTAATGTTTTACAGAATCCCGGTCGTGTCGCCCCGTACTTCTCGGTGTGGACATTATATACGTCTATAACGTTAGATATCTTAACCTAAGGCAACCTAACATTTCGGACGTAGTATTTTCCAGCATTCCTGGCTGGTCGGCCCCTACTTCTCGGTGGGAACTTTATATACGTCTATAGCGTAACATAACCTAACCTAACCCATCTAGCCCCTCGCTGGTAATGTTTTACAGAATCCCTGTCGTGTCGGCCCGTTCTTCTCGGTGTGGACATTATATGCGTCTATAACGTTATATATCCTAACCTAAGGCAGCGAAACATCTCGGATGTAGTATTTTACAACATTCCTGGCGGGTCGGACCCTACTTCTCGGTGGGAACATTATATACGTCTATAACGTAATATAACCTAACCTAACCCATCTAGCCCCTCGCTGGTAATGTTTTACAGAATCCCGGTCGTGTCGGCCCGTACTTCTCGGTGTGGACATTATATACGTCTATAACGTTAGATATCTTAACCTAAGGCAACCTAACATTTCGGACGTAGTATTTTCCAGCATTCCTGGCTGGTCGGCCCCTACTTCTCGGTGGGAACTTTATATACGTCTATAACGTAACATAACCTAACCTAACCCATCTAGCCCCTCGCTGGTAATGTTTTACAGAATCCCTGTCGTGTCGGCCCGTTCTTCTCGGTGTGGACATTATATGCGTCTATAACGTTATATATCCTAACCTAAGGCAGCGAAACATCTCGGATGTAGTATTTTACAACATTCCTGGCGGGTCGGACCCTACTTCTCGGTGGGAACATTATATACGTCTATAACGTAATATAACCTAACCTAACCCATCTAGCCCCTCGCTGGTAATGTTTTACAGAATCCCGGTCGTGTCGGCCCGTACTTCTCGGTGTGGACATTATATACGTCTATAACGTTAGATATCTTAACCTAAGGCAACCTAACATTTCGGACGTAGTATTTTCCAGCATTCCTGGCTGGTCGGCCCCTACTTCTCGGTGGGAACTTTATATACGTCTATAACGTAATATAACCTAACCTAACCCATCTAGCCCCTCGCTGTTAATGTTTTACAGAATCCCTGTCGTGTCGGGCCGTACTTCTCGGTGTGGACATTATATACGTCTATAACGTTAGATATCTTAACCTAAGGCAACCTAACATTTCGGACGTAGTATTTTCCAGCATTCCTGGCGGGTCGGCCCCTACTTCTTGGTGGGAACTTTATATACGTCTATAACGTAATATAACCTAACCTAACCCATGTAGCCCCTCGCTGGTAATGTTTCATAGAATCCCGGTCGTGTCGGCCCGTTCGTCTCGGTTGGAACATTATATACGTCTATAGCGTTATATATCCTAACCTAAGGCAGGCTAACATCTCGGATGTAGTATTTTACAACATTCCCGGCGGATCGGCACCTACTTCTCGGTGGGAACATTATACACGTCTATAACGTAACATAACCAAACCTAATCCATCTAACTCCTCGCTGGTAATGTTTTACAGAATCCCGTTCGTTTCGTCCCGTACGTCTCGGGTGGGACATTATATACGTCTATTGCGTTATATATCCTAACCTAAGGCAGCCAAACATCTCGGATGTAGTATTTTACAACATTCCTGGCGGGTCGGACGCTACTTCTCGGTGGGAACATTATATACGTCTATAACGTAATATAACCTTTCCTAACCCATCTAGCCCCTCGCTGGTAATGTTTTACAGAATCCCTGTCGTGTCGGCCTGTTCTTCTCGGTGTGGACATTATATGCGTCTATAACGTTATATATCCTAACCTAAGGCAGCGAAACATCTCGGATGTAGTATTTTACGACATTCCTGGCGGGTCGGACCCTACTTCTCGGTGGGAACATTATATACGTCTATAACGTAATATAACCTAACCTAACCCATCTAGCCCCTCGCTGGTAATGTTTTACAGAATCCCTGTCGTGTCGGCCCGTACTTATCGGTGTGGACACTATATACGTCTATAACGTTAGATATCTTAACCTAAGGCAACCTAACATTTCGGACGTAGTATTTTCCAGCATTCCTGGCGGGTCGGACCCTACTTTTCGGTGCGAAATTTATATACGTCTATAACGTAATATAACCTTACCTAACCCATGTAGCCCCTCGCTGGTAATGTTTTATAGAATCCCGGTCGTATCGGCCCGTACGTCTCGGTTTGAACATTATATACGTCTATAGCGTTATATATCCTCACCTAAGGCAGGCTAAAATCTCGGATGTAGTATTTTACAACATTCCTGGCGGATCGGCACCTACTTCTCGGTGGGAACATTATATACGTCTATAACGTAATATAGCCTAACCTAACCCATCTAGCCCCTCGCTGGTAATGTTTTACAGAACCCCTGTCTTGTCGTCCCGTACGTCTCGGTTGGGACTTTGTATAGGTCTATAGCGTTATATATCCTAACCTAAGGCAGCCTAGCATCTGGGATGTAGTATTTTCCAATATTCCTGGCGGGTCGGACCCTACTTCTCGGTGGGATCATTATATACGCCTATATCGTAATATAACCTAACTTAACCCATCTAACCCCTCGCTGGTAATGTTTTACAGAATCCCTGTCGTGTCGGCCCGTACTTCTCGGCGTGGACATTATATGCGTCTATAACGTTAGATATCCTAACCTAAGGCAACCTAACTTCTCGGATGTAGTATTTTCCAGCATTCCTGGCAGGTCGGCCCCAACTTCTCGGTGGGAACATTATATACGTCTATAACGTAATATAGCCTAACCTAACCCATCTAGCCCCTCGCTGGTAATGTTTTACAGAACCCCTGTCGTGTCGTCCCGTACGTCTCGGTTGGGACTTTGTATAGGTCTATAGCGTTATATATCCTAACCTAAGGCAGCCTAGCATCTGGGATGTAGTATTTTCCAATATTCCTGGCGGGTCGGACCCTACTTCTCGGTGGGATCATTATATACGCCTATATCGTAATATAACCTAACTTAACCCATCTAACCCCTCGCTGGTAATGTTTTACAGAATCCCTGTCGTGTCGGCCCGTACTTCTCGGCGTGGACATTATATGCGTCTATAACGTTAGATATCCTAACCTAAGGCAACCTAACATCTCGGATGTAGTATTTTCCAGCATTCCTGGCAGGTCGGCCCCAACTTCTCGGTGGGAACATTATATACGTCTATAACGTAATATAACCTAACATAACCCATGTAGCCCCTCGCTGGTAATGTTTTACAGAATCCCTGTCGTGTCGGCCCGTACTTCTCGGTGTGGACATTATATGCGTCTATAACGTTAGATATCCTAACCTAAGGCAACCTAACATCTCGGATGTAGTATTTTCCAACATTCCTGGCGGGTCGGACCCTATTTCTCGGTGGGAACATTATACACGTCTATAACGTAACATAACCAAACCTAATCCATCTAGCGCCTCGCTGGTAATGTTTTACAGAATCCCGTTCGTTTCGTCCCGTACGTCTCGGTTGGGACATTATATACGTCTATTGCGTTATATATCCTAACCTAAGGCAGCCAAACATCTCGGATGTAGTATTTTACAACATTCCTGGCGGGTCGGACGCTACTTCTCGGTGCGAAATTTATATACGTCTATAACGTAATATAACCTTACCTAACCCATGTAGCCCCTCGCTGGTAATGTTTTATAGAATCCCGGTCGTATCGGCCCGTACGTCTCGGTTTGAACATTATATACGTCTATAGCGTTATATATCCTCACCTAAGGCAGGCTAAAATCTCGGATGTAGTATTTTACAACATTCCTGGCGGATCGGCACCTACTTCTCGGTGGGAACATTATATACGTCTATAACGTAATATAGCCTAACCTAACCCATCTAGCCCCTCGCTGGTAATGTTTTACAGAACCCCTGTCGTGTCGTCCCGTACGTCTCGGTTGGGACTTTGTATAGGTCTATAGCGTTATATATCCTAACCTAAGGCAGCCTAGCATCTGGGATGTAGTATTTTCCAATATTCCTGGCGGGTCGGACCCTACTTCTCGGTGGGATCATTATATACGCCTATATCGTAATATAACCTAACTTAACCCATCTAACCCCTCGCTGGTAATGTTTTACAGAATCCCTGTCGTGTCGGCCCGTACTTCTCGGCGTGGACATTATATGCGTCTATAACGTTAGATATCCTAACCTAAGGCAACCTAACATCTCGGATGTAGTATTTTCCAGCATTCCTGGCAGGTCGGCCCCAACTTCTCGGTGGGAACATTATATACGTCTATAACGTAATATAGCCTAACCTAACCCATCTAGCCCCTCGCTGGTAATGTTTTACAGAACCCCTGTCGTGTCGTCCCGTACGTCTCGGTTGGGACTTTGTATAGGTCTATAGCGTTATATATCCTAACCTAAGGCAGCCTAGCATCTGGGATGTAGTATTTTCCAATATTCCTGGCGGGTCGGACACTACTTCTCGGTGGGATCATTATATACGCCTATATCGTAATATAACCTAACTTAACCCATCTAACCCCTCGCTGGTAATGTTTTACAGAATCCCTGTCGTGTCGGCCCGTACTTCTCGGCGTGGACATTATATGCGTCTATAACGTTAGATATCCTAACCTAAGGCAACCTAACATCTCGGATGTAGTATTTTCCAGCATTCCTGGCAGGTCGGCCCCAACTTCTCGGTGGGAACATTATATACGTCTATAACGTAATATAACCTAACATAACCCATGTAGCCCCTCGCTGGTAATGTTTTACAGAATCCCGTTCGTGTCGTCCCGAACGTTTCGGTTGGGACATTATTACGTCTATAGCGTTATATCTTAACCCAAGGCAGCCTATCACCTCGGATGTAGTATTTTCCAACATTCCTGGCGGGTCGGACCCTACTTCTCGGTGGGATCATTATATACGCCTATAACGTAATATAACCTAACCTAACCCATCTAGCCCCTCGCTGGTAATGTTTTACAGAATCCCGGTCGTGTCGGCCCGTACTTCTCGGTGTGGACATTATATACGTCTATAACGTTAGATATCTTAACCTAAGGCAACCTAACATTTCGGACGTAGTATTTTCCAGCATTCCTGGCTGGTCGGCCCCTACTTCTCGGTGGGAACTTTATATACGTCTATAACGTAATATAACCTAACCTAACCCATCTAGCCCCTCGCTGGTAATGTTTTACAGAATCCCTGTCGTGTCGGCCCGTACTTCTCGGTGTGGACATTATATGCGTCTATAACGTTAGATATCCTAACCTAAGGCAACCTAACATCTCGGATGTAGTATTTTCCAACATTCCTGGCGGGTCGGACCCTATTTCTCGGTGGGAACATTATACACGTCTATAACGTAAAATATCCAAACCTAGTCCATCTAGCCCCTCGCTGGTAATGTTTTACAGAATCCCGTTCGTTTCGTCCCGTACGTCTCGGTTGGGACATTATATACGTCTATTGCGTTATATATCCTAACCTAAGGCAGCAAAACATCTCGGATGTAGTATTTTACAACATTCCTGGCGGGTCGGACGCTACTTCTCGGTGGGAACATTATATACGTCTATAACGTAATATAACCTTTCCTAACCCATCTAGCCCCTCGCTGGTAATGTTTTACAGAATCCCTGTCGTGTCGGCCCGTACTTCTCGGTTGGGACATTGTATAGGTCTATAGCGTTATATATCCTAACCTAAGGCAACCTAGCATCTCGGATGTAGTATTTTACAACATTCCTGGCGGATCGGCACCTACTTCTCGGTGGGAACATTATATACGTCTATAACGTAATATAGCCTAACCTAACCCATCTAGCCCCTCGCTGGTAATGTTTTACAGAACCCCTGTCGTGTCGTCCCGTACGTCTCGGTTGGGACTTTGTATAGGTCTATAGCGTTATATATCCTAACCTAAGGCAGCCTAGCATCTGGGATGTAGTATTTTCCAATATTCCTGGCGGGTCGGACCCTACTTCTCGGTGGGATCATTATATACGCCTATATCGTAATATAACCTAACTTAACCCATCTAACCCCTCGCTGGTAATGTTTTACAGAATCCCTGTCGTGTCGGCCCGTACTTCTCGGCGTGGACATTATATGCGTCTATAACGTTAGATATCCTAACCTAAGGCAACCTAACATCTCGGATGTAGTATTTTCCAGCATTCCTGGCAGGTCGGCCCCAACTTCTCGGTGGGAACATTATATACGTCTATAACGTAATATAGCCTAACCTAACCCATCTAGCCCCTCGCTGGTAATGTTTTACAGAACCCCTGTCGTGTCGTCCCGTACGTCTCGGTTGGGACTTTGTATAGGTCTATAGCGTTATATATCCTAACCTAAGGCAGCCTAGCATCTGGGATGTAGTATTTTCCAATATTCCTGGCGGGTCGGACACTACTTCTCGGTGGGATCATTATATACGCCTATATCGTAATATAACCTAACTTAACCCATCTAACCCCTCGCTGGTAATGTTTTACAGAATCCCTGTCGTGTCGGCCCGTACTTCTCGGCGTGGACATTATATGCGTCTATAACGTTAGATATCCTAACCTAAGGCAACCTAACATCTCGGATGTAGTATTTTCCAGCATTCCTGGCAGGTCGGCCCCAACTTCTCGGTGGGAACATTATATACGTCTATAACGTAATATAACCTAACATAACCCATGTAGCCCCTCGCTGGTAATGTTTTACAGAATCCCGTTCGTGTCGTCCCGAACGTTTCGGTTGGGACATTATTACGTCTATAGCGTTATATCTTAACCCAAGGCAGCCTATCACCTCGGATGTAGTATTTTCCAACATTCCTGGCGGGTCGGACCCTACTTCTCGGTGGGATCATTATATACGCCTATAACGTAATATAACCTAATCTAACCCATCTAGCCCCTCGCTGGTAATGTTTTACAGAATCCCGGTCGTGTCGGCCCGTACTTCTCGGTGTGGACATTATATACGTCTATAACGTTAGATATCTTAACCTAAGGCAACCTAACATTTCGGACGTAGTATTTTCCAGCATTCCTGGCTGGTCGGCCCCTACTTCTCGGTGGGAACTTTATATACGTCTATAACGTAATATAACCTAACCTAACCCATCTAGCCCCTCGCTGGTAATGTTTTACAGAATCCCTGTCGTGTCGGCCCGTACTTCTCGGTGTGGACATTATATGCGTCTATAACGTTAGATATCCTAACCTAAGGCAACCTAACATCTCGGATGTAGTATTTTCCAACATTCCTGGCGGGTCGGACGCTACTTCTCGGTGGGAACATTATACACGTCTATAACGTAAAATAACCAAACCTAGTCCATCTAGCCCCTCGCTGGTAATGTTTTACAGAATCCCGTTCGTTTCGTCCCGTACGTCTCGGTTGGGACATTATATACGTCTATTGCGTTATATATCCTAACCTAAGGCAGCAAAACATCTCGGATGTAGTATTTTACAACATTCCTGGCGGGTCGGACGCTACTTCTCGGTGGGAACATTATATACGTCTATAACGTAATATAACCTTTCCTAACCCATCTAGCCCCTCGCTGGTAATGTTTTACAGAATCCCTGTCGTGTCGGCCCGTACTTCTCGGTTGGGACATTGTATAGGTCTATAGCGTTATATATCCTAACCTAAGGCAACCTAGCATCTCGGATGTAGTATTTTCCAATATTCCTGGCGGGTCGGACCCTACTTCTCGGTGGAATCATTATATACGCCTATAACGTAATATAACCTAACCTAACCCATCTAGCCCCTCGCTGGTAATGTTTTACAGAATCCCTCTCGCGTCGGCCCGTACTTAACGGTGTGGACATAATATACGTCTATAACGTTAGATATCTTAACCTAAGGCAACCTAACATTTCGGACGTAGTATTTTCCAGCATTCCTGGCGGGTCGGACCCTACTTTTCGGTGCGAAATTTATATACGTCTATAACGTAATATAACCTTACCTAACCCATGTAGCCCCTCGCTGATAATGTTTTATAGAATCCCGGTCGTGTCCGCCCGTACGTCTCGGTTTGAACATTATATACGTCTATAGCGTTATATATCCTCACCTAAGGCAGGCT
The DNA here is from genome assembly GCA_963969225.1 of Xylocopa violacea. Lineage (NCBI taxonomy): Eukaryota > Metazoa > Arthropoda > Insecta > Hymenoptera > Apidae > Xylocopa > Xylocopa violacea. The sequence goes on along the minus strand of CAXAJV010000017.1, from coordinate 10,422,341 downwards.
AACATCTCGGATGTAGTATTTTACAACATTCCTGGCAGATCGGCACCTACTTCTCGATGGGAACATTATATACGTCTATAACGTAATATAGCCTAACCTAACCCATCTAGCCCCTCGCTGGTAACGTTTTACAGAACACCTGTCGTGTCGTCCCGTACGTCTCGGTTGGGACATTGTATAGGTCTATAGCGTTATATATCCTAACCTAAGGCAACCTAGCATCTCGGATGTAGTATTTTCCAATATTCCTGGCGGGTCGGACCCTACTTCTCGGTGGGATCATTATATACGCCTATAACGTAATATAACCTAACCTAACCCATCTAGCCCCTCGCTGGTAATGTTTTACAGAATCCCTCTCGCGTCGGCCCGTACTTAACGGTGTGGACATTATATACGTCTATTACGTAACATAACCTAACCTAACCCATCTAGCCCTTCGCTGGTATTGTTTTATTGAATCCCGGTCTTGTCGGCCCGTACTTCTCCGTGGGTACATTACGTACGTCTATAACGTTATATAACCTAACCTAACCCATCTAGCCCCTCGCTGGTAATGTCTTACAGAATCCCGGTCGTGTCGGCCCGTACTTCTCGGTGTGGACATTATATACGTCTATAACGTTCGATATCTTAACCTAAGGCAACCTAACATTTCGGACGTAGTATTTTCCAGCATTCCTGGCTGGTCGGCCCCTACTTCTCGGTGGGAACTTTATATACGCCTATATCGTAATATAACCTAACCCAACCCATGTAGCCCCTCGCTGGTAATGTTTTACAGAATCCCGTTCGTGTCGTCCCGAACGTCTCGGTTGGGACATTATATACGTCTATAGCGTTATATCTTAACCCAAGGCAGCCTAACATTTCGGACGTAGTATTTTCCAGCATTCCTGGCGGGTCGGACCCTACTTTTCGGTGCGAAATTTATATACGTCTATAACGTAATATAACCTTACCTAACCCATGTAGCCCCTCGCTGGTAATGTTTTATAGAATCCCGGTCGTATCGGCCCGTACGTCTCGGTTTGAACATTATATACGTCTATAGCGTTATATATCCTCACCTAAGGCAGGCTAAAATCTCGGATGTAGTATTTTACAACATTCCTGGCGGATCGGCACCTACTTCTCGGTGGGAGCATTATATACGTCTATAACGTAATATAGCCTAACCTAACCCATCTAGCCCCTCGCTGGTAATGTTTTACAGAACCCCTGTCGTGTCGTCCCGTACGTCTCGGTTGGGACTTTGTATAGGTCTATAGCGTTATATATCCTAACCTAAGGCAGCCTAGCATCTGGGATGTAGTATTTTCCAATATTCCTGGCGGGTCGGACCCTACTTCTCGGTGGGATCATTATATACGCCTATATCGTAATATAACCTAACTTAACCCATCTAACCCCTCGCTGGTAATGTTTTACAGAATCCCTGTCGTGACGGCCCGTACTTCTCGGCGTGGACATTATATGCGTCTATAACGTTAGATATCCTAACCTAAGGCAACCTAACAACCCGGATGTAGTATTTTCCAGCATTCCTGGCAGGTCGGCCCCAACTTCTCGGTGGGAACATTATATACGTCTATAACGTAATATAACCTAACATAACCCATGTAGCCCCTCGCTGGTAATGTTTTACAGAATCCCGTTCGTGTCGTCCCGAACGTTTCGGTTGGGTCATTATTACGTCTATAGCGTTATATCTTAACCCAAGGCAGCCTATCACCTCGGATGTAGTATTTTCCAACATTCCTGGCGGGTCGGACCCTACTTCTCGGTGGGATCATTATATACGCCTATAACGTAATATAACCTAACCTAACCCATCTAGCCCCTCGCTGGTAATGTTTTACAGAATCCCGGTCGTGTCGGCCCGTACTTCTCGGTGTGGACATTATATACGTCTATAACGTTAGATATCTTAACCTAAGGCAACCTAACATTTCGGACGTAGTATTTTCCAGCATTCCTGGCTGGTCGGCCCCTACTTCTCGGTGGGAACCTTATATACGTCTATAACGTAATATAACCTAACCTAACCCATCTAGCCCCTCGCTGGTAATGTTTTACAGAATCCCTGTCGTGTCGGCCCGTACTTCTCGGTGTGGACATTATATGCGTCTATAACGTTAGATATCCTAACCTAAGGCAACCTAACATCTCGGATGTAGTATTTTCCAACATTCCTGGCGGGTCGGACCCTATTTCTCGGTGGGAACATTATACACGTCTATAACGTAAAATAACCAAACCTAATCCATCTAGCCCCTCGCTGGTAATGTTTTACAGAATCCCGTTCGTTTCGTCCCGTACGTCTCGGTTGGGACATTATATACGTCTATTGCGTTATATATCCTAACCTAAGGCAGCAAAACATCTCGGATGTAGTATTTTACAACATTCCTGGCGGGTCGGACGCTACTTCTCGGTGGGAACATTATATACGTCTATAACGTAATATAACCTTTCCTAACCCATCTAGCCCCTCGCTGGTAATGTTTTACAGAATCCCTGTCGTGTCGGCCCGTACTTCTCGGTGTGGACATTATATACGTCTATAACGTTAGATATCTTAACCTAAGGCAACCTAACATTTCGGACGTAGTATTTTCCAGCATTCCTGGCGGGTCGGACCCTACTTTTCGGTGCGAAATTTATATACGTCTATAACGTAATATAACCTTACCTAACCCATGTTGCCCCTCGCTGATAATGTTTTACAGAATCCCGTTCGTGTCGTCCCGAACGTCTCGGTTGGGACATTATATACGTCTATAGCGTTATATCTTAACCGAAGGCAGCCTATCACCTCGGATGTAGTATTTTACAGCATTCCTGGCGCGTCGGCCCCCACTTCTCGGTGGGAACATTATATACGTCTATAACGTAATATAGCCTAACCTAACACATCTAGCCCCTCGCTGGTAATGTTTTACAGAATCCCTGTCGCGTCGGCCCGTACTTCTCGGTGTGGACATTATATACGTCTATAACGTTAGATATCTTAACCTAAGGCAACCTAACATTTCGGACGTAGTATTTTCCAGCATTCCTGGCGGGTCGGCCCCTACTTCTCGGTGCAAACTTTATATACGTCTATAACGTAATATAACCTAACCTAACCCATGTAGCCCCTCGCTGGTAATGTTTTATAGAATCCCGGTCGTGTCGGCCCGTACGTCTCGGTTGGAACATTATATACGTCTATAGCGTTATATATCCTAACCTAAGGCAGGCTAACATCTCGGATGTAGTATTTTACAACATTCCTGGCGGATCGGCACCTACTTCTCGGTGGGATCATTATATACGTCTATAACGTAATATAACCTTACCTAACCCATGTAGCCCCTCGCTGGTAATGTTTTATAGAATCCCGGTTGTGTCGGCCCGTACGTCTCGGTTGGAACATTATATACGTCTATAGCGTTATATATCCTAACCTAAGGCAGCGAAAAATCTCGGATGTAGTATTTTACAACATTCCTGGCGGGTCGGACCCTACTTCTCGGTGGGAACATTATATACGTCTATAACGTAATATAGCCTAACCTAACCCATCTAGCCCCTCGCTGGTAATGTTTTACAGAACACCTGTCGTGTCGTCCCGTACGTCTCGGTTGGGACATTGTATAGGTCTATAGCGTTATATATCCTAACCTAAGGCAGCCTAGCATCTCGGATGTAGTATTTTCCAATATTCCTGGCGGGTCGGACCCTACTTCTCGGTGGGATCATTATATACGCCTATAACGTAATATAACCTAACCTAACCCATCTAGCCCCTCGCTGGTAATGTTTTACAGAATCCCTCTCGCGTCGGCCCGTACTTAACGGTGTGGACATTATATACGTCTATAACGTAACATAACCTAACCTAACCCATCTAGCCCTTCGCTGGTATTGTTTTATTGAATCCCGGTCGTGTCGGCCCGTACTTCTCCGTGGGGACATTACGTACGTCTATAACCTTATATAACCTAACCTAACACATCTAGCCCCTCGCTGGTAATGTTTTACAGAATCCCTGTCGTGTCGGCCCGTACTTCTCGGTGTGGACATTATGTACGTCTATAACGTTAGATATCTTAACCTAAGGCAACCTAACATTTCGGACGTAGTATTTTCCAGCATTCCTGGCGGGTCGGCCCCTACTTCTCGGTGCAAACATTATATACGTCTATAATGTAATATAACCTAACCTAACCCATCTAGCCCCTCGCTGGTAATGTTTTACAGAATCCCTGTCGTGTCGGCCCGTACTTCTCGGTGTGGACATTATATACGTCTATAACATTAGATATCTTAACCTAAGGCAACCTAACATTTCGGACGTAGTATTTTCCAGCATTCCTGGCGGGTCGGCCCCTACTTCTCGGGGGGGGAACTTTATATACGTCTATAACGTAATATAGCCTAACCTAACACATCTAGCCCCTCGCTGGTAATGTTTTACAGAATCCCTGTCGTGTCGGCCCGTTCTTCTCGGTGTGGACATTATATGCGTCTATAACGTTATATATCCTAACCTAAGGCAGCGAAACATCTCGGATGTAGTATTTTACAACATTCCTGGCGGGTCGGACCCTACTTCTCGGTGGGAACATTATATACGTCTATAACGTAATATAATCTAACCTAACCCATCTAGCCCCTCGCTGGTAATGTTTTACAGAATCCCTGTCGTGTCGGCCCGTTCTTCTCGGTGTGGTCATTATATGCGTCTATAACGTTCTATATCCTAACCTAAAGCAGCGAAACATCTCGGATGTAGTATTTTTCAACATTCCTGGCGGGTCGGACCCTACTTCTCGGTGGGAACATTATATACGTCTATAACGTAATATAACCTAACCTAACCCATCTAGCCCCTCGCTGGTAATGTTTTACAGAATCCCTGTCGTGTCGGCCCGTTCTTCTCGGTGTGGTCATTATATGCGTCTATAACGTTCTATATCCTAACCTAAAGCAGCGAAACATCTCGGATGTAGTATTTTTCAACATTCCTGGCGGGTCGGACCCTACTTCTCGGTGGGAACATTATATACGTCTATAACGTAATATAACCTAACCTAACCCATCTAGCCCCTCGCTGGTAATGTTTTACAGAATCCCTGTCGTGTCGGCCCGTACTTCTCGGTGTGGACATTATATACGTCTATAACGTTAGATATCTTAACCTAAGGCAACCTAACATTTCGGACGTAGTATTTTCCAGCATTCCTGGCGGGTCGGCCCCTACTTCTCGGTGCAAACTTTATATACGTCTATAACGTAATATAACCTAACCTAACCCATGTAGGCCCTCGCTGGTAATGTTTTATAGAATCCCGGTCGTGTCGGCCCGTACGTCTCGGTTGGAACATTATATACGTCTATAGCGTTATATATCCTAACCTAAGGCAGGCTAACATCTCGGATGTAGTATTTTACAACATTCCTGGCGGGTCGGACCCTACTTCTCGGTGAGAACATTATATACGTCTATAACGTAATATAACCTAACCTAACCCATCTAGCCCCTCGCTGGTAATGTTTTACAGAATCCCTGTCGTGTCGGCCCGTACTTCTCGGTTGTTCCATTATATACGTCTATTGCGTTATATATCCTAACCTAAGGCAGCCAAACATCTCGGATGTAGTATTTTCCAACATTCCTGGCGGGTCGGACGCTACTTCTCGGTGGGAACATTATATACGTCTATAACGTAATATAGCCTAACCTAACCCATCTAGCCCCTCGCTGGTAATGTTTTACAGAATCCCTGTCGTGTCGGCCCGTTCTTCTCGGTGTGGACATTATATGCGTCTGTAACGTTACATATCCTAACCTAAGGCAACCTAACATTTCGGACGTAGTATTTTCCAGCATTCCTGGCGGGTCGGCCCCTACTTCTCGGTGCAAACTTTATATACGTCTATAACGTAATATAACCTAACCTAACCCATGTAGGCCCTCGCTGGTAATGTTTTATAGAATCCCGGTCGTGTCGGCCCGTACGTCTCGGTTGGAACATTATATACGTCTATAGCGTTATATATCCTAACCTAAGGCAGGCTAACATCTCGGATGTAGTATTTTACAACATTCCTGGCGGGTCGGACCCTACTTCTCGGTGAGAACATTATATACGTCTATAACGTAATATAACCTAACCTAACCCATCTAGCCCCTCGCTGGTAATGTTTTATAGAATCCGGGTTGTGTCGGCCCGTACGGCTCGGTTGGAACATTATATACGTCTATAGCGTTATATATCCTCACCTAAGCCAGGCTAAAATCTCGGATGTAGTATTTTACAACATTCCTGGCGGATCGGCACCTACTTCTCGGTGGGAACAATATATACGTCTATAACGTAATATAGCCTAACTTAACCCATCTAGCCCCTCGCTGGTAATGTTTTACAGAACCCCTGTCGTGTCGTCCCGTACGTCTCGGTTGGGACTTTGTATAGGTCTATAGCGTTATATATCCTAACCTAAGGCAGCCTAGCATCTCGGATGTAGTATTTTCCAATATTCCTGGCGGGTCGGACCCTACTTCTCGGTGGGATCATTATATACGCCTATATCGTAATATAACCTAACTTAACCCATCTAGCCCCTCGCTGGTAATGTTTTACAGAATCCCTGTCGTGTCGGCCCGTACTTCTCGGCGTGGACAGTATATGCGTCTATAACGTTAGATATCCTAACCTAAGGCAACCTAACATCTCGGATGTAGTATTTTCCAACATTCCTGACGGGTCGGACCCTATTTCTCGGTGGGAACATTATAAACGTCTATAACGTAACATAACCAAACCTAATCCATCTAGCCCCTCGCTGGTAATGTTTTACAGAATCCCGTTCGTTTCGTCCCGTACGTCTCGGTTGGGACATTATATACGTCTATTGCGTTATATATCCTAATCTAAGGCAGCCAAACATCTCGGATGTAGTATTTTACAACATTCCTGGCGGGTCGGACGCTACTTCTCGGTGCGAAATTTATATACGTCTATAACGTAATATAACCTTACCTAACCCATGTAGCCCCTCGCTGATAATGTTTTATAGAATCCCGGTCGTATCGGCCCGTACGTCTCGGTTTGAACATTATATACGTCTATAGCGTTATATATCCTCACCTAAGGCAGCGAAACATCTCGGATGTAGTATTTTACAACATTCCTGGCGGATCGGCACCTACTTATCGATGGGAACATTATATACGTCTATAACGTAATATAGCCTAACCTAACCCATCTAGCCCCTCGCTGGTAATGTTTTACAGAACACCTGTCGTGTCGTCCCGTACGTCTCGGTTGGGACATTGTATAGGTCTATAGCGTTATATATCCTAACCTAAGGCAGCCTAGCATCTCGGATGTAGTATTTTCCAATATTCCTGGCGGGTCGGACCCTACTTCTCGGTGGGATCATTATATACGCCTATAACGTAATATAACCTAACCTAACCCATCTAGCCCCTCGCTGGTAATGTTTTACAGAATCCCTCTGGCGTCGGCCCGTACTTAACGGTGTGGACATTATATACGTCTATAACGTAACATAACCTAACCTAACCCATCTAGCCCTTCGCTGGTATTGTTTTATTGAATCCCGGTCGTGTCGGCCCGTACTTCTCCGTGGGGACATTACGTACGTCTATAACGTTATATAACCTAACCTAACCCATCTAGCCCCTCGCTGGTAATGTTTTACAGAATCCCGGTCGTGTCGGCCCGTACTTCTCGGTGTGGACATTATATACGTCTATAACGTTAGATATCTTAACCTAAGGCAACCTAACATTTCGGACGTAGTATTTTCCAGCATTCCTGGCGGGTCGGCCCCTACTTCTCGGTGCAAACTTTATATACGTCTATAACGTAATATAACCTAACCTAACCCATGTAGCCCCTCGCTGGTAATGTTTTATAGAATCCCGGTCGTGTCGGCCCGTACGTCTCGGTTGGAACATTATATACGTCTATAGCGTTATATATCCTAACCTAAGGCAGGCTAACATCTCGGATGTAGTATTTTACAACATTCCTGGCGGATCGGCACCTACTTCTCGGTGGGATCATTATATACGTCTATAACGTAATATAACCTTACCTAACCCATGTAGCCCCTCGCTGGTAATGTTTTATAGAATCCCGATTGTGTCGGCCCGTACGTCTCGGTTGGAACATTATATACGTCTATAGCGTTATATATCCTAACCTAAGGCAGCGAAACATCTCGGATGTAGTATTTTACAACATTCCTGGCGGGTCGGACCCTACTTCGCGGTGGGAAACTTATATACGTCAATAACGTAATATAGCCTAACCTAACCCATCTAGCCCCTCGCTGGTAATGTTTTACAGAACACCTGTCGTGTCGTCCCGTACGTCTCGGTTGGGACATTGTATAGGTCTATAGCGTTATATATCCTAACCTAAGGCAGGCTAACATCTCGGATGTAGTATTTTACAACATTCCTGGCGGGTCGGACCCTACTTCTCGGTGAGAACATTATATACGTCTATAATGTAATATAACCTAACCTAACCCATCTAGCCCCTCGCTGGTAATGTTTTACAGAATCCCTGTCGTGTCGGCCCGTACTTCTCGGTGTGGACATTATATGCGTCTATAACATTAGATATCTTAACCTAAGGCAACCTAACATTTCGGACGTAGTATTTTCCAGCATTCCTGGCGGGTCGGCCCCTACTTCTCGGGGGGGGGGGGGAACTTTATATACGTCTATAACGTAATATAGCCTAACCTAACACATCTAGCCCCTCGCTGGTAATGTTTTACAGAATCCCTGTCGTGTCGGCCCGTTCTTCTCGGTGTGGACATTATATGCGTCTATAACGTTATATATCCTAACCTAAGGCAGCGAAACATCTCGGATGTAGTATTTTACAACATTCCTGGCGGGTCGGACCCTACTTCTCGGTGGGAACATTATATACGTCTATAACGTAATATAATCTAACCTAACCCATCTAGCCCCTCGCTGGTAATGTTTTACAGAATCCCTGTCGTGTCGGCCCGTTCTTCTCGGTGTGGTCATTATATGCGTCTATAACGTTCTATATCCTAACCTAAAGCAGCGAAACATCTCGGATGTAGTATTTTTCAACATTCCTGGCGGGTCGGACCCTACTTCTCGGTGGGAACATTATATACGTCTATAACGTAATATAACCTAACCTAACCCATCTAGCCCCTCGCTGGTAATGTTTTACAGAATCCCTGTCGTGTCGGCCCGTTCTTCTCGGTGTGGTCATTATATGCGTCTATAACGTTCTATATCCTAACCTAAAGCAGCGAAACATCTCGGATGTAGTATTTTTCAACATTCCTGGCGGGTCGGACCCTACTTCTCGGTGGGAACATTATATACGTCTATAACGTAATATAACCTAACCTAACCCATCTAGCCCCTCGCTGGTAATGTTTTACAGAATCCCTGTCGTGTCGGCCCGTACTTCTCGGTGTGGACATTATATACGTCTATAACGTTAGATATCTTAACCTAAGGCAACCTAACATTTCGGACGTAGTATTTTCCAGCATTCCTGGCGGGTCGGCCCCTACTTCTCGGTGCAAACTTTATATACGTCTATAACGTAATATAACCTAACCTAACCCATGTAGGCCCTCGCTGGTAATGTTTTATAGAATCCCGGTCGTGTCGGCCCGTACGTCTCGGTTGGAACATTATATACGTCTATAGCGTTATATATCCTAACCTAAGGCAGGCTAACATCTCGGATGTAGTATTTTACAACATTCCTGGCGGGTCGGACCCTACTTCTCGGTGAGAACATTATATACGTCTATAACGTAATATAACCTAACCTAACCCATCTAGCCCCTCGCTGGTAATGTTTTACAGAATCCCTGTCGTGTCGGCCCGTACTTCTCGGTTGTTCCATTATATACGTCTATTGCGTTATATATCCTAACCTAAGGCAGCCAAACATCTCGGATGTAGTATTTTCCAACATTCCTGGCGGGTCGGACGCTACTTCTCGGTGGGAACATTATATACGTCTATAACGTAATATAGCCTAACCTAACCCATCTAGCCCCTCGCTGGTAATGTTTTACAGAATCCCTGTCGTGTCGGCCCGTTCTTCTCGGTGTGGACATTATATGCGTCTGTAACGTTATATATCCTAACCTAAGGCAACCTAACATTTCGGACGTAGTATTTTCCAGCATTCCTGGCGGGTCGGCCCCTACTTCTCGGTGCAAACTTTATATACGTCTATAACGTAATATAACCTAACCTAACCCATGTAGGCCCTCGCTGGTAATGTTTTATAGAATCCCGGTCGTGTCGGCCCGTACGTCTCGGTTGGAACATTATATACGTCTATAGCGTTATATATCCTAACCTAAGGCAGGCTAACATCTCGGATGTAGTATTTTACAACATTCCTGGCGGGTCGGACCCTACTTCTCGGTGAGAACATTATATACGTCTATAACGTAATATAACCTAACCTAACCCATCTAGCCCCTCGCTGGTAATGTTTTATAGAATCCGGGTTGTGTCGGCCCGTACGGCTCGGTTGGAACATTATATACGTCTATAGCGTTATATATCCTCACCTAAGGCAGGCTAAAATCTCGGATGTAGTATTTTACAACATTCCTGGCGGATCGGCACCTACTTCTCGGTGGGAACAATATATACGTCTATAACGTAATATAGCCTAACTTAACCCATCTAGCCCCTCGCTGGTAATGTTTTACAGAACCCCTGTCGTGTCGTCCCGAACGTCTCGGTTGGGACTTTGTATAGGTCTATAGCGTTATATATCCTAACCTAAGGCAGCCTAGCATCTCGGATGTAGTATTTTCCAATATTCCTGGCGGGTCGGACCCTACTTCTCGGTGGGATCATTATATACGCCTATAACGTAATATAACCTAACCTAACCCATCTAGCCCCTCGCTGGTAATGTTTTACAGAATCCCTCTGGCGTCGGCCCGTACTTAACGGTGTGGACATTCTATACGTCTATAACGTAACATAACCTAACCTAACCCATCTAGCCCTTCGCTGGTATTGTTTTATTGAATCCCGGTCGTGTCGGCCCGTACTTCTCCGTGGGGACATTACGTACGTCTATAACGTTATATAACCTAACCTAACCCATCTAGCCCCTCGCTGGTAATGTTTTACAGAATCCCGGTCGTGTCGGCCCGTACTTCTCGGTGTGGACATTATATACGTATATAACGTTAGATATCTTAACCTAAGGCAACCTAATATTTCGGACGTAGTATTTTCCAGCATTCCTGGCGGGTCGGCCCCTACTTCTCGGTGCAAACTTTATATACGTCTATAACGTAATATAACCTAACCTAACCCATGTAGCCCCTCGCTGGTAATGTTTTATAGAATCCCGGTCGTGTCGGCCCGTACGTCTCGGTTGGAACATTATATACGTCTATAGCGTTATATATCCTAACCTAAGGCAGGCTAACATCTCGGATGTAGTATTTTACAACATTCCTGGCGGATCGGCACCTACTTCTCGGTGGGATCATTATATACGTCTATAACGTAATATAACCTTACCTAACCCATGTAGCCCCTCGCTGGTAATGTTTTATAGAATCCCGATTGTGTCGGCCCGTACGTCTCGGTTGGAACATTATATACGTCTATAGCGTTATATATCCTAACCTAAGGCAGCGAAACATCTCGGATGTAGTATTTTACAACATTCCTCGCGGGTCGGACCCTACTTCGCGGTGGGAAACTTATATACGTCAATAACGTAATATAGCCTAACCTAACCCATCTAGCCCCTCGCTGGTAATGTTTTACAGAACACCTGTCGTGTCGTCCCGTACGTCTCGGTTGGGACATTGTATAGGTCTATAGCGTTATATATCCTAACCTAAGGCAGCCTAGCATCTCGGATGTAGTATTTTCCAATATTCCTGGCGGGTCGGACCCTACTTCTCGGTGGGATCATTATATACGCCTATAACGTAATATAACCTAACCTAACCCATCTAGCCCCTCGCTGGTAATGTTTTACAGAATCCCTCTCGCGTCGGCCCGTACTTAACGGTGTGGACATTATATACGTCTATAACGTAACATAACCTAACCTAACCCATCTAGCCCTTCGCTGGTATTGTTTTATTGAATCCCGGTCGTGTCGGCCCGTACTTCTCCGTGGGGACATTACGTACGTCTATAACGTTATATAACCTAACCTAACACATCTAGCCCCTCGCTGGTAATGTTTTACAGAATCCCGTTCGTGTCGTCCCGTACGTCTCGTTTGGGACATTATATACGTCTATAGCGTTATATATCCTAACCTAAGGCAGGCTAACATGTCGGATGTAGTATTTTCCATCATTCCTGGCGGATCGGTATCTACTTCTCAGTGGGAGCATTATATACGCATATATCGTAGTATAACCTAACCTAACCCATCCAGCCCCTCGCTGGTAATGTTTTACAGAATCCCTGTCGTGTCGGCCCGTACTTCTCGGCGTGGACATTATATGCGTCTATAACGTTAGATACCCTAACCTAAGGCAACCTAACATCTCGGATGTAGTATTTTCCAGCATTCCTGGCGGGTCGGCCCCAACTTCTCGGTGGGAACATTATATACGTCTATAACGTAGCATAACCTAACCTAACCCATGTAGCCCCTCGCTGGTAATGTTTTACAGAATCCCGTTCGTGTCGTCCCGAACGTCTCGGTTGGGACATTATATACGTCTATAGCGTTATATCTTAACCCAAGGCAGCCTATCACCTCGGATGTAGTATTTTACAGCATTCCTGGCGCGTCGGCCCCCACTTCTCGGTGGGAACATTATATACGTCTATAACGTAATATAGCCTAACCTAACACATCTAGCCCCTCGCTGGTAATGTTTTACAGAATCCCTGTCGTGTCGTCCCGAACGTCCCGGTTGGGACATTATATACGTCTATAGCGTTATATCCTAACCCAAGGTAGCCTATCACCTCGGATGTAGTATTTTACAGCATTCCTGGCGCGTCGGCCCCCACTTCTCGGTGGGACCATTATATACGCCTATAACGTAATATAACCTAACTTAACCCATCTAGCCCCTCGCTGGTAATGTTTTACAGAATCCCTGTCGTGTCGGCCCGTACTTCTCGGTTGTTCCATTATATACGTCTATTGCGTTATATATCCTAACCTAAGGCAGCCAAACATCTCGGATGTAGTATTTTCCAACGTTCCTGGCGGGTCGGACCCTACTTCTCGGTGGGATCATTATATACGCCTATATCGTAATATAACCTAACTTAACCCATCTAGCCCCTCGCTGGTAATGTTTTACAGAATCCCTGTCGTGTCGGCCCGTACGTCTCGGTTGGGACATTATATACGTCTATTGCGTTATATATCCTAATCTAAGGCAGCCAAACATCTCGGATGTAGTATTTTACAACATTCCTGGCGGGTCGGACGCTACTTCTCGGTGGGAACATTATATACGTCTATAACGTAATATAACCTTTCCTAACCCATCTAGCCCCTCGCTGGTAATGTTTTACAGAATCCCTCTCGTGTCGGCCCGTACTTCTCGGTGTGGACATTATATACGTCTATAACGTTAGATATCTTAACCTAAGGCAACCTAACATTTCGGACGTAGTATTTTCCAGCATTCCTGGCGGGTCGGACCCTACTTTTCGGTGCGAAATTTATATACGTCTATAACGTAATATAACCTTACCTAACCCATGTAGCCCCTCGCTGATAATGTTTTATAGAATCCCGGTCGTATCGGCCCGTACGTCTCGGTTTGAACATTATATACGTCTATAGCGTTATATATCCTCACCTAAGGCAGCGAAACATCTCGGATGTAGTATTTTACAACATTCCTGGCGGATCGGCACCTACTTCTCGATGGGAACATTATATACGTCTATAACGTAATATAGCCTAACCTAACCCATCTAGCCCCTCGCTGGTAATGTTTTACAGAACACCTGTCGTGTCGTCCCGTACGTCTCGGTTGGGACATTGTATAGGTCTATAGCGTTATATATCCTAACCTAAGGCAGCCTAGCATCTCGGATGTAGTATTTTCCAATATTCCTGGCGGGTCGGACCCTACTTCTCGGTGGGATCATTATATACGCCTATAACGTAATGTAACCTAACCTAACCCATCTAGCCCCTCGCTGGTAATGTTTTACAGAATCCCTCTCCCGTCGGCCCGTACTTAACGGTGTGGACATTATATACGTCTATAACGTAACATAACCTAACCTAACCCATCTAGCCCTTCGCTGGTATTGTTTTATTGAATCCCGGTCGTGTCGGCCCGTACTTCTCCGTGGGGACATTACGTACGTCTATAACGTTATATAACCTAACCTAACCCATCTAGCCCCTCGCTGGTAATGTTTTACAGAATCCCGGTCGTGTCGGCCCGTACTTCTCGGTGTGGACATTATATACGTCTATAACGTTAGATATCTTAACCTAAGGCAACCTAACATTTCGGACGTAGTATTTTCCAGCATTCCTGGCGGGTCGGCCCCAACTTCTCGGTGGGAACATTATATACGTCTATAACGTAGCATAACCTAACCTAACCCATGTAGCCCCTCGCTGGTAATGTTTTACAGAATCCCGTTCGTGTCGTCCCGAACGTCTCGGTTGGGACATTATATACGTCTATAGCGTTATATCTTAACCCAAGGCAGCCTATCACCTCGGATGTAGTATTTTACAGCATTCCTGGCGCGTCGGCCCCCACTTCTCGGTGGGAACATTATATACGTCTATAACGTAATATAGCCTAACCTAACACATCTAGCCCCTCGCTGGTAATGTTTTACAGAATCCCTGTCGTGTCGTCCCGAACGTCCCGGTTGGGACATTATATACGTCTATAGCGTTATATCCTAACCCAAGGTAGCCTATCACCTCGGATGTAGTATTTTACAGCATTCCTGGCGCGTCGGCCCCCACTTCTCGGTGGGACCATTATATACGCCTATAACGTAATATAACCTAACTTAACCCATCTAGCCCCTCGCTGGTTATGTTTTACAGAATCCCGTTCGTGTCGTCCCGTACGTCTCGGTTGGGACATTATATACGTTTATTGCGTTATATATCCTAACCTAAGGTAGCCAAACATCTCGGATGTAGTATTTTACAACATTCCTGGCGGGTCGGACGCTACTTCTCGGTGGGAACATTATATACGTCTATAACGTAATATAGCCTAACCTAACCCATCTAGCCCCTCGCTGGTAATGTTTTACAGAACTCCTGTCGTGTCGTCCCGTACGTCTCGGTTGGGACTTTGTATAGGTCCATAGCGTTATATATCCTAACCTAAGGCAGCCTAGCATCTCGGATGTAGTATTTTCCAATATTCCTGGCGGGTCGGACCCTACTTCTCGGTGGGATCATTATATACGCCTATATCGTAATATAACCTAACTTAACCCATCTAGCCCCTCGCTGGTAATGTTTTACAGAATCCCTGTCGTGTCGGCCCGTGCTTCTCGGCGTGGACATTATATGCGTCTATAACGTTAGATATCCTAACCTAAGGCAACCTAACATCTCGGATGTAGTATTTTCCAGCATTCCTGGCGGGTCGGCCCCAACTTCTCGGTGGGAACATTATATACGTCTATAACGTAATATAACCTAGCATAACCCATGTAGCCCCTCGCTGGTAATGTTTTACAGAATCCCGTTCGTGTCGTCCCGTACGTGTCGGTTGGGACATTATTACGTCTATAGCGTTATATCTTAACCCAAGGCAGCCTATCACCTCGGATGTAGTATTTTCCAACATTCCTGGCGGGTCGGACCCTACTTCTCGGTGGGATCATTATATACGCCTATAACGTAATATAACCTAACCTAACCCATCTAGCCCCTCGCTGGTAATGTTTTACAGAATCCCTGTCGTGTCGGCCCGTACTTCTCGGTGTGGACATTATATACGTCTATAACGTTAGATATCTTAACCTAAGGCAACCTAACATTTCGGACGTAGTATTTTCCAGCATTCCTGGCGGGTCGGCCCCTACTTCTCGGTGGGAACTTTATATACGTCTATAACGTAATATAACCTAACCTAACCCATCTAGCCCCTCGCTGGTAATGTTTTACAGAATCCCTCTCGCGTCGGCCCGTACTTAACGGTGTGGACATTATATACGTCTATAACGTAACATAACCTAACCTAACCCATCCAGCCCTTCGCTGGTATTGTTTTATTGAATCCCGGTCGTGTCGGCCCGTACTTCTCCGTGGGGACATTACGTACGTCTATAACGTTATATAACCTAACCTAACACATCTAGCCCCTCGCTGGTAATGTTTTACAGAATCCCGTTCGTGTCGTCCCGTACGTCTCGTTTGGGACATTATATACGTCTATAGCGTTATATATCCTAACCTAATGCAGGCTAACATGTCGGATGTAGTATTTTCCATCATTCCTGGCGGATCGGTGTCTACTTCTCAGTGGGAGCATTATATACGCCTATATCGTAATATAACCTAACCTAACCCATCCAGCCCCTCGCTGGTAATGTTTTACAGAATCCCTGTCGTGTCGGCCCGTACTTCTCGGCGTGGACATTATATGCGTCTATAACGTTAGATATCCTAACCTAAGGCAACCTAACATCTCGGATGTAGTATTTTCCAGCATTCCTGGCGGGTCGGCCCCAACTTCTCGGTGGGAACATTATATACGTCTATAACGTAACATAACCTAACCTAACCCATGTAGCCCCTCGCTGGTAATGTTCTACAGAATCCCGTTCGTGTCGTCCCGAACGTCTCGGTTGGTACATTATATACGTCTATAGTGTTATATCTTAACCCAAGGCAGCCTATCACCTCGGATGTAGTATTTTACAGCATTCCTGGCGCGTCGGCCCCCACTTCTCGGTGGGAACATTATATACGTCTATAACGTAATATAGCCTAACCTAACACATCTAGCCCCTCGCTGGTAATGTTTTACAGAATCCCTGTCGTGTCGGCCCGTACTTCTCGGCGTGGACATTATATGCGTCTATAACGTTAGATATCCTAACCTAAGGCAACCTAATATCTCGGATGTAGTATTTTCCAGCATTCCTGGCGGGTCGGCCCCAACTTCTCGGTGGGAACATTATATACGTCTATAACGTAATATAACCTAACATAACCCATGTAGCCCCTCGCTGGTAATGTTTTACAGAATCCCGTTCGTGTCGTCCCGAACGTGTCGGTTGGGACATTATTACGTCTATAGCGTTATATCTTAACCCAAGGCAGCCTATCATCTCGGATGTAGTATTTTCCAACATTCCTGGCGGGTCGGACCCTACTTCTCGGTGGGATCATTATATACGCCTATAACGTAATATAACCTAACCTAACCCATCTGGCCCCTCGCTGGTAATGTTTTACAGAATCCCTGTCGTGTCGGCCCGTACTTCTCGGTGTGGACATTATATACGTCTATAACGTTAGATATCTTAACCTAAGGCAACCTAACATTTCGGACGTAGTATTTTCCAGCATTCCTGGCGGGTCGGCCCCTACTTCTCGGTGGGAACTTTATATACGTCTATAACGTAATATAACCTAACCTAACCCATCTAGCCCCTCGCTGGTAATGTTTAACAGAATCCCTGTCGTGTCGGCCCGTTCTTCTCGGTGTGCATATTATATGCGTCTATAACGTTATATATCCTAACCTAAGGCAGCGAAAAATCTCGGATGTAGTATTTTACAACATTCCTGGCGGGTCGGACCCTACTTCTCGGTGGGTAGATTATATACGTCTATAACGTAATATAACCTAACCTAACCCATCTAGCCCCTCGCTGGTAATGTTTTACAGAATCCCTGTCGTGTCGGCCCGTTCTTCTCGGTGTGGACATTATATGCGTCTATAACGTTATATATACTAACCTAAGGCAGCGAAACATCTCGGATGTAGTATTTTCCAGCATTCCTGGCGGGTCGGCCCCAACTTCTCGGTGGGAACATTATATACGTCTATAACGTAACATAACCTAACATAACCCATGTAGCCCCTCGCTGGTAATGTTTTACAGAATCCCGTTCGTGTCGTCCCGAACGTGTCGGTTGGGACATTATTACGTCTATAGCGTTATATCTTAACCCAAGGCAGCCTATCATCTCGGATGTAGTATTTTCCAACATTCCTGGCGGGTCGGACCCTACTTCTCGGTGGGATCATTATATACGCCTATAACGTAATATAACCTAACCTAACCCATCTGGCCCCTCGCTGGTAATGTTTTACAGAATCCCTGTCGTGTCGGCCCGTACTTCTCGGTGTGGACATTATATACGTCTATAACGTTAGATATCTTAACCTAAGGCAACCTAACATTTCGGACGTAGTATTTTCCAGCATTCCTGGCGGGTCGGCCCCTACTTCTCGGTGGGAACTTTATATACGTCTATAACGTAATATAACCTAACCTAACCCATCTAGCCCCTCGCTGGTAATGTTTAACAGAATCCCTGTCGTGTCGGCCCGTTCTTCTCGGTGTGCATATTATATGCGTCTATAACGTTATATATCCTAACCTAAGGCAGCGAAACATCTCGGATGTAGTATTTTACAACATTCCTGGCGGGTCGGACCCTACTTCTCGGTGGGTAGATTATATACGTCTATAACGTAATATAACCTAACCTAACCCATCTAGCCCCTCGCTGGTAATGTTTTACAGAATCCCTGTCGTGTCGGCCCGTTCTTCTCGGTGTGGACATTATATGCGTCTATAACGTTATATATACTAACCTAAGGCAGCGAAACATCTCGGATGTAGTATTTTACAACATTCCTGGCGGGTCGGACCCTACTTCTCGGTGAGAACATTATATACGTCTATAACGTAATATAACCTAACCTAACCCATCTAGCCCCTCGCTGGTAATGTTTTGCAGAATCCCTGTCGTGTGGGCCCGTACTTCTCGGTTGTTCCATTATATACGTCTATTGCGTTATATATCCTAACCTAAGGCAGCCAAACATCTCGGATGTAGTATTTTCCAACGTTCCTGGCGGGTCGGACCCTACTTCTCGGTGGGATCATTATATACGCCTATAACGTAATATAACCTAACCTAACCCATCTAGCCCCTCGCTGGTAATGTTTTACAGAATCCCTGTCGTGTCGGCCCGTTCTTCTCGGTGTGGACATTATATGCGTCTATAACGTTATATATACTAACCTAAGGCAGCGAAACATCTCGGATGTAGTATTTTACAACATTCCTGGCGGGTCGGACCCTACTTCTCGGTGAGAACATTATATACGTCTATAACGTAATATAACCTAACCTAACGCATCTAGCCCCTCGCTGGTAATGTTTTGCAGAATCCCTGTCGTGTCGGCCCGTACTTCTCGGTTGTTCCATTATATACGTCTATTGCGTTATATATCCTAACCTAAGGCAGCCAAACATCTCGGATGTAGTATTTTCCAACGTTCCTGGCGGGTCGGACCCTACTTCTCGGTGGGATCATTATATACGCCTATAACGTAATATAACCTAACCTAACCCATCTAGCCCCTCGCTGGTAATGTTTTACAGAATCCCTGTCGTGTCGGCCCGTACTTCTCGGTGTGGACATTATATGCGTCTATAACGTTAGATATCCTAACCTAAGGCAACCTAACATCTCGGATGTAGTATTTTCCAACATTCCTGGCAGGTCCGGACCCTATTTCTCGGTGGGAACATTATACACGTCTATAACGTAACATAACCAAACCTAATCCATCTAGCCCCTCGCTGGTAATGTTTTACAGAATCCCGTTCGTGTCGTCCCGTACGTCTCGGTTGGGACATTATATACGTCTATTGCGTTATATATCCTAACCTAAGCCAGCCTAACATCTCGGATGTAGTATTTTCCAATATGCCTGGCGGGTCGGACCCTACTTCTCGGTGGGAACATTATATACGTCTATAACTTAATATAACCGAACCTAACCATTCTACACCTCGCTGCTAATGTTTCACAGAATCCCGGTCGTGTCGTCCCGTTCGTCTCGGTTGCTACATTATATAGGTCTATAGCGTTATATATCCTAACCTAAGGCAGCCTAACATCTCGGATGTAGTATTTACCAACATTCCTGGCGGATCGGCTTCTACTTCTCGGTGGGAGCATTATATACGTCTATAACATAATATAACCTAACCTAACCCCTCTAGCCCCCCGCTGCAAATGTTTCACAGAATCCCGGTCGTGTCGTCCCGTACGTCTCGGTGGGGACATTATATACGTCTATAGTGTTATATATCCTAACCCAAGGCAGCCTATTACCTCGAATGTAGTATTTTACAACATTCCTGGCGCGTCGGCCCCCACTTCTCGTTGGGAACATTATATACGTCTATAAGGTTATTTAACCTAACCTAACACATCCAGCCACTCGCTGGTCATGTTTTACAGAATCCCGCTGGTGTCGTCCCGTACGTCTCGGTTGGGACATTATATACGTCTATAGCGTTATATATCCTAACCTAAGGCAGGCTAACATCTCGGATGTAGTGTTTTCCAATATCCCTGGCGGGTCGGAACCTACGTCTCGGTGGGAACATTATATACGTCTATAACGTAACATAACCTAACCTAACACATCTAGCCCCTCGCTGGTAATGTTTTACAGAATCCCGTTGGTGTCGTCCCGTACCTCTCAGGCGGGACATTCTATACGTCTATAGCGTTATATATCCTAACCTAAGGCAGGCTATCATCTCGGATGTAGTACTTTCCATCATTCCTGGCGGGTCGGACCCTACTTCTCGATGGGAACATTATATACGTCTATAACGTAACATAACCTAACCTAACACATCTAGCCCCTCGCTGGTAATGTTTTACAGAATCCCGTTGGTGTCGTCCCGTACGTCTCGGTTGGGACATTATATACGTCTATAGCGTTATATATCCTAACCTAAGGCAGGCTAACATCTCGGATGTAGTGTTTTCCAATATCCCTGGCGGGTCGGACCCTACGTCTCGGTGGGAACATTATATACGTCTATAACGTAACATAACCTAACCTAACACATCTAGCCCCTCGCTGGTAATGTTTTACAGAATCCCGTTGGTGTCGTCCCGTACGTCTCGGTTGGGACATTATATACGTCTATAGCGTTATATATCCTAACCTAAGGCAGCCTAATATCTCGTATGTAGTATTTTACAACATTCCTGGCGCGTCGGCCCCCACTTCTCGGTGGGAACATAATATACGTCTATAACATAATATAACCTAACCTAATCCATCTACACCTCGCTGCTAATGCTTCACAGAATCCCGGTACCGTGTCGTCCCGTACGTCTCGGTTGGGACATTATATAGGTCTATAGCGTTATATATCCGAACTTAAGGCAGCCTAACATTTCGGATGTTCTATTTTCCAATATCCCTGGCGGGTCGGACCCTACTTCTCTGTGGGAACATTATATACGTCTATAACGTAACATAACCTAACCTAACACATCTAGCCCCTCGCTGGTAATGTTTTACAGAATCCCGTTGGTGTCGTCCCGTATGTCTCGGCTGGGACATTATATACGTCTATAGCGTTATATATCCTAACCTAAGGCAGCCTAATATCTCGTATGTAGTATTTTACAACATTCCTGGCGCGTCGGCCCCCACTTCTCGGTGGGAACATAATATACGTCTATAACATAATATAACCTAACCTAATCCATCTACACCTCGCTGCTAATGTTTCACAGAATCCCGTTCGTGTCGTCCCGTTCGTCTCGGTTGCTACATTATATAGGTCTATAGCGTTATATATCCTAAGCTAAGGCAGCCTAACATCTCGGATGTAGTATTTTCCAATATCCCTGGCGGGTCGGACCCTACTTCTCGATGGGAACATTATATACGTCTATAACGTAACATAACCTAACCTAACACATCTAGCCCCTCGCTGGTAATGTTTTACAGAATCCCGTTGGTGTCGTCCTGTACGTCTCGGTTGGGACATTATATACGTCTATAGCGTTATATATCCTAACCTAAGGCAGGCTAACATCTCGGATGTAGTGTTTTCCAATATCCCTGGCGGGTCGGACCCTACGTCTCGGTGGGAACATTATATACGTCTATAACGTAACATAACCTAACCTAACACATCTAGCCCCTCGCTGGTAATGTTTTACAGAATCCCGTTGGTGTCGTCCCGTACGTCTCGGTTGGGACATTATATACGTCTATAGCGTTATATATCCTAACCTAAGGCAGCCTAATATCTCGTATGTAGTATTTTACAACATTCCTGGCGCGTCGGCCCCCACTTCTCGGTGGGAACATAATATACGTCTATAACATAATATAACCTAACCTAATCCATCTACACCTCGCTGCTAATGCTTCACAGAATCCCGGTACCGTGTCGTCCCGTACGTCTCGGTTGGGACATTATATAGGTCTATAGCGTTATATATCCGAACTTAAGGCAGCCTAACATTTCGGATGTTCTATTTTCCAATATCCCTGGCGGGTCGGACCCTACATCTCTGTGGGAACATTATATACGTCTATAACGTAACATAACCTAACCTAACACATCTAGCCCCTCGCTGGTAATGTTTTACAGAATCCCGTTGGTGTCGTCCCGTATGTCTCGGCTGGGACATTATATACGTCTATAGCGTTATATATCCTAACCTAAGGCAGCCTAATATCTCGTATGTAGTATTTTACAACATTCCTGGCGCGTCGGCCCCCACTTCTCGGTGGGAACATAATATACGTCTATAACATAATATAACCTAACCTAATCCATCTACACCTCGCTGCTAATGCTTCACAGAATCCCGGTACCGTGTCGTCCCGTACGTCTCGGTTGGGACATTATATAGGTCTATAGCGTTATATATCCGAACTTAAGGCAGCCTAACATTTCGGATGTTCTATTTTCCAATATCCCTGGCGGGTCGGACCCTACTTCTCTGTGGGAACATTATATACGTCTATAACGTAACATAACCTAACCTAACACATCTAGCCCCTCGCTGGTAATGTTTTACAGAATCCCGTTGGTGTCGTCCCGTACCTCTCAGGCGGGACATTCTATACGTCTATAGCGTTATATATCCTAACCTAAGGCAGGCTATCATCACGGATGTAGTACTTTCCATCATTCCTGGCGGGTCTGCCCCTATTTCTCGGTGGGAACATTATATACATCTATAACGTAATATAACCGAGCCTAACACATCTAGCCCCTCGCTGGTAATGTTTCACAGAATCCCTGTCGTGTCGTCCCGTACGTCTCTGTTGGGACATTATATAGGTCTATAGCGTTATATATTCTAACCTAAGGCAGCCTAACATCTCGGATGTAGTATTTTCCAATATCCCTGTCGGGTCGGAACCTACTTCTCGGTGGGAACATTATATACGTCTATAACTTAATATAACCGAACCTAACCCATCTATACCTCGCTGCTAATGTTTCACAGAATCCCGTTCGTGTCGTCCCGTTCGTCTCGGTTGCTACATTATATAGGTCTATAGCGTTATATATCCTAAACTAAGGCAGCCTAACATCTCGGATGTAGTATTTTCCAATATCCCTGGCGGGTCGGACCCTACTTCTCGATGGGAACATTATATACGTCTATAACGTAACATAACCTAACCTAACACATCTAGCCCCTCGCTGGTAATGTTTTACAGAATCCCATTGGTGTCGTCCCGTACGTCTCGGTTGGGACATTATATACGTCTATAGCGTTATATATCCTAATATAAGGCAGGCTAACATCTCGGATGTAGTATTTTCCATCATTCCTGGGGCTCGGCCGCTATTTCTCGGTGGGAACATTATATACGTCTACAACGAAATATAACCGAACCTAACACATCTGGCTCCTCGCTGGTAATGATTTACAGAATCCCTGTCGTGTCGTCCCGTACGTCTCGGCTGGGACATTATATACGTCTATAACGTTATATATCCTAACCTAAGGCAACAAAACATCACGGATGTAGTATTTTACAACATTCCTGGCGTTTCGGCCTCTACTTCTCGGTGGGAACATAATATACGTTTATAACGTAATATAACATAACCTAACCCATCTACACCTCGCTGCTAATGTTTCACAGAATCCCGGTCGTGTCGTCCCGTACGTCTCGGTTGGGCCATTATATAGGTCTATAGCCTTATATATCCTAACCTAAGGCAGGCTAACATCTCGGATGTAGTACTTTCCATCATTCCTGGCGGGTCGGCCCCTATTTCTCGGTGGGAACATTATATACGTATATAACGTAATATAACCTAACCTAACACATCCAGCCCCTCGCTGGTAATGTTTTACAGAATCCCTGTCGTGCCGTCCCGTATGTCTTGGCTGGGACATTATATACGTCTATAACGTTATATATCCTAACCTAAGCCAGCCTAACATCTCGGATGTAGTATTTTCCAATATGCCTGGCGGGTCGGACCCTACTTCTCGGTGGGAACATTATATACGTCTATAACTTAATATAACCGAACCTAACCATTCTACACCTCGCTGCTAATGTTTCACAGAATCCCGGTCGTGTCGTCCCGTTCGTCTCGGTTGCTACATTATATAGGTCTATAGCGTTATATATCCTAACCTAAGGCAGCCTAACATCTCGGATGTAGTGTTTTCCAATATTCCTGGCGGGTCGGAACCTACTTCTCGGTGGGAACATTATATACGTCTATAACTTAATATAACCGAACCTAACCCATCCATACCTCGCTGCTAATGTTTCACAGAATCCCGTTCGTGTCGTCCTGTTCGTCTCGGTGGCTACATTATATAGGTCTATAGCGTTATATATCCTAACCTAAGGCAGCCTAACATCTCGGATGTAATATTTTCCAATATCCCTGGCGGGTCGGACCCTACTTCTCGATGGGAACATTATATACGTCTATAACGTAACATAACCTAACCTAACACATCTAGCCCCTCGCTGGTAATGTTTTACAGAATCCCGTTGGTGTCGTCCCGTACGTCTCGGTTGGGACATTATATACGTCTATAGCGTTATATATCCTAACCTGAGGCAGGCTAACATCTCGGATGTAGTATTTTCCATCATTCCTGGGGGGTCGGCCCCTATTTCTCGGTGGGAACATTATATACGTCTACAACGAAATATAACCTAACCTAACACATCTACACCTCGCTGCTAATGTTTCACAGAATCCCGGTCGTGTCGTCCCGTACGTCTCGGTTGGGACATCTTATAGGTCTATAGCGTTATATATCCTAACCTAAGGCAGCCTAACATCTCGGATGTAGTATTTTCCAATATCCCTGGCGGGTCGGACCCTACTTCTCGATGGGAACATTATATACGTCTATAACGTAACATAACCTAACCTAACACATCTAGCCCCTCGCTGGTAATGTTTTACAGAATCCCGTTGGTGTCGTCCCGTACGTCTCGGTTGGGACATTATATACGTCTATAGCGTTATATATCCTAACCTGAGGCAGGCTAACATCTCGGATGTAGTATTTTCCATCATTCCTGGGGGGTCGGCCCCTATTTCTCGGTGGGAACATTATATACGTCTACAACGAAATATAACCTAACCTAACACATCTGGCTACTCGCTGGTAATGATTTACAGAATCCCTGTCGTGTCGTCCCGTACGTCTCGGCTGGGACATTATATACGTCTATAACGTAATATAACCTAACCTAACCCATCTACACCTCGCTGCTAATGTTTCACAGAATCCCGGTCGTGCCGTCCCGTACGTCTCGGTTGGGACGTTCTATACGTCTATAGCGTTATATATCCTAACCTAAGGCAGGCTAACATCTCGGATGTAGTACTTTCCATCATTCCTGGCGGGTCGGCCCCTATTTCTCTGTGGGAAAATTATATACATCTATAACGTAATGTAACCGAACCTAACACATCTAGCCACTCGCGGGTAATGTTTCACAGTATCCTTGTCGTGCCGTCCCGGACGTCTCAGCTGGGACATTATATACGTCTATAGCGTTATATATCATAACCTAAGGCAGCCTAACATGTCAGATGTAGTATTTTCCATCATTCCTGGCGGGTCGGCCCCTACTTCTCGGTGGGAACATTATATACGTCTATAACGTAATGTAACCTAACCTAACACATCTAGCCTCTCGCTGGTAATGTTTCACAGAATCCCGGTCATGTCGGCCCGTACGTTTCGGTTGGGACATTATATAGGTCTATAGCGTTATATATCCTAACCTAAGGCTGCCTAACATCTCGGATGTTGTGTTTTCCAATATCCCTGGCGGGTCGGACCCTACTTCTCGGTGGGAACATTATATACGTCTATAACGTAACATAACCTAACCTAACACACCTAGCCCCTCGCTGGTAATGTTTTACAGAATCCCTGTCGCGTCGTCCCGTACGTCTCGGTTGGGACATTATATACGTCTATAGCGTTATATATCCTAACCTGAGGCAGGCTAACATCTCGGATGTAGCATTTTCCATCATTCCTGGCGGGTCGGAGCCTACATCTCGGTGGCAACATTATATACGTCTATAACGTAATATAACCTAACCTAACACATCCAGCCCCTCGCTGGTAATGTTTTACAGTATCCCGTTGGTGTCGCCCCGTTCGTCTCGGTTGGGATATTATATACGTCTATAGCGTTATATATCCTAACCTAAGGCAGGCTAACATCTCGGATGTAGTATTTTCCATCATTCCTGGGGGGTCGGCCCCTTTTTCTCGGTGGGAAAATTATATACGTCTATAACGTAATATAACCTAACCTAACACATCCAGCCCCTCGCTGGTAATGTTTTACAGAATCCCTGTCGTGCCGTCCCGTACGTCTCGGCTGGGACATTATATACGTCTATAACGTTATATATCCTAACCTAAGGCAACCTAACATCTAGTATGTAGTATTATACGACATTCCTGGCGTTTCGGCCTCTACTACTCGGTGGGAACATTATATACGTCTATAACATAATATAACCTAACCTAACCAATCTACACATCGCTGCTAATGTTTCACAGAATCCCGGTCGTGTCGTCCCGTTCGTCTCGGTTGGGACATTATATAGGTGTATAGCGTTATATATCCTAACCTAAGGCAGCCTAACATCTCGGATGTAGTATTTTCCAATATCGCTGGCGGGTCGGACCCTACTCCTCGGTGGGAACATTATATACGTCTATAACGTATTATAAGATAACCTGACCCATCTACACCTCGCTGCTAATGTTTCACAGAATCCCGGTCATGTCGTCCCGTACGTCTCGGTTGGGACATTATATAGGTCTATAGCGTTATATATCCTAACCTAAGGCTGCCTAACATCTCGGATGTTGTGTTTTCCAATATCCCTGGCGGGTCGGACCCTACATCTCGGGGGGAACATGATATACGTCTATAACGTAATATAACCTAACCTAACACATCCAGCCCCTCGCTGGTAATGTTTTACAGAATCCCTGTCGTGCCGTCCCGTACGTCTCGGTTGGGACATTATATAGGTCTATAGCGTTATATATCCAAACCTAAGGCAGGCTAACATCTGGGATGTAGTACTTTCCATCATTCCTGGCGGGTCGGACCCTACTTCTCGGTGGGAACATTATATATGTCTATAACGTAACATAACCTAACCTAACACATCTAGCCCCTCGCTACTAATGTTTCACAGAATCCCGGTCGTGTCGTCCCGTTCGTCTCGACTGGGACATTATATACGTCTATAACGTTATATATCCCACCCTAAGGCAACCTAACATCTCGAATGTAGTATTTTCCAACATTCCTGGCGGGTCGGCCGCTACTTCTCAGTGGGAACATTATATACGTCTATAACGTAATATAACCTAACCTACCCCATCTAGACCCTCGTTGGTAATGTTTTACTGAATCCCGTTCTTGTCTGCCCGTACTTCTCGGTGGAGACATTATGTACGTCTATAACGTTATATATCCCAACCGAAGGCAACCTAACATCTCGAATGTAGTATTTAACAACATTCCTGGCGGGTCGGACCCTACTTCTCGGCTGGAACATTATATACGTCTATAACGTAATATAACCTAACCTAACCCATCTAGCCCCTCGCTGGTAATGTTTTACGGAATCCCGTTAGTGTCGGCCCGCACTTCTCGGTGAGGACATTATGTACGTCTATAACGTTATATATCCCAACCTAAGGCAGCCTAACACCTCGGATGTAGTATTTTCCAACATTTCTGGCGTGTCGGCCCCTACTTCTCGATGGGAACATTATATACGTCTATAACGTAATATAACCTAACCTAACCCATCTAGCCCCTCGATGGTAATGTTTTACAGAATGCCGTTCGTGTCGGCCCGCACTTCTCGGTGGAGACATTATGTACGTCTATAACGTTATATACCCCAACCTGAGGCAACCTTACATCTCGGATGTAGTATTCACCAACATTCCTGGCGGGTCGGCCCCTACTTCTCGGTGGGAACATTATATACGTCTATAACGTAATATAACCTAACCTAACCCATCTAGGCCCTCGCTGGAAATATTTTATAAAATCCCGTCGTGTCGCCCCGTACGTCTCGGTGGGGACATTATATACTTCTATAAGGTTATATATCCCAACCTGAGGCAACCTTATATCTCGGATGTAGTATTTACCAACATTCCTGGCGGATCGGCCTCTACTTCTGGGTGGGAACATTATATACGTCTATAACATAATATATCCTAACCTAACCCATCTATCCCCTCGCTGGTAATGTTTTACGGAATCCCGTTAGTGTCGGCCCGTACTTCTCGGTGAGGACACTATGTACTTCTATAACGTTATATATCCCACACTAAGGCAGCCTAACACCTCGGATGTAGTATTTTCCAACATTTCTGGCGTGTCGGCCCCTACTTCTCGATGGGAACATTATATACGTCTATAACGTAATATAACCTAACCTAACCCATCTAGCCCCTCGCTGGTAATGTCTTACAGAATCCCGTTCGCGTCGTCCCGTACTTCTCGGTGGGGACATTATGTACGTCTATAACGTTATATATTCCAACCTAAGGCAACCTAACATCTCGAATGTAGTATTTTCTAACATTCCTGGCGGGTCGGCCCCTACTTCTCGGTGGGAACATTATATAGGTCTATAACGTAATATAACCTAACCTAACCCATCTAGGCCCTCGGTGGACATATTTTATAAAATCCCGTCGTGTCGTCCCGTACGTCTCGGTGGGGACATTATATACTTCTATAACGTTATATATCCCAACCTGAGGCAACCTTATATCTCGGATGTAGTATTTACCAACATTCCTGGCGGATCGGCCTCTACTTCTCGGTGGGAGCATTATATACGTCTGTAACGTAATATAACCTAACCTAACCCCTCTAGCCCCCCGCTGCTAATGTTTTATAAGATCCCGTTCGTGTCGTACCGTACGTCTCGGTTGGGAAATTATATACGTCTATAGCGTTACATATCCTAACCTAAGGCAGCCTAGCACCTCGGATGTAGTATTTTCCAACATTCCTGACGTGTCGGAACCTACTTCTCGGTTGGAACATTATATACGTCTATAACGTAATATAACCTAACCTAAGCCATCTAGCACCTCGCTGGTTATGTTTTACAGAATCCCGTTCGTGTCGGCCCGCACTTCTCGGTGGAGACATTATGTACGTCTATAACGTTATATATGCCAACCTGAGGCAACCTTATATCTCGGATGTAAAATTTACCAACATTCCTGGCGTTTGGGCCTCTACTACTCGGTGGGATCATTATATACGTCTGTAACATAATATAACCTAACCTAACCCATCTACACCTCGCTGCAAATGTTTCACAGAATCCCGGTCGTGTCGTCCCGTACGTCTCGGTGGGGACATTATATACGTCTATAGTGTTATATATCCTAACCCAAGGCAGCCTATTACCTCGAATGTAGTATTTTACAACATTCCTGGCGCGTCGGCCCCCACTTCTCGTTGGGAACATTATATACGTCTATAAGGTTATATAACCTAACCTAACACATCCAGCCACTCGCTGGTCATGTTTTACAGAATCCCGTTGGTGTCGTCCCGTACGTCTCGGTTGGGACATTATATACGTCTATAGCGTTATATATCCTAACCTAAGGCAGGCTAACATCTCGGATGTAGTGTTTTCCAATATCCCTGGCGGGTCGGACCCTACGTCTCGGTGGGAACATTATATACGTCTATTACGTAACATAACCTAACCTAACACATCTAGCCCCTCGCTGGTAATGTTTTACA
This sequence comes from Xylocopa violacea, assembly GCA_963969225.1. Classification (NCBI taxonomy): domain Eukaryota; kingdom Metazoa; phylum Arthropoda; class Insecta; order Hymenoptera; family Apidae; genus Xylocopa; species Xylocopa violacea. The sequence goes on along the minus strand of CAXAJV010000017.1, from coordinate 10,391,971 downwards.
GAATCCCGTTGGTGTCGTCCCGTACGTCTCGGTGGAGACATTATGTACGTCTATAACGTTATATATCCCAACCTGAGGCAATCTTATATCTCGGATGTAGTATTTACCAACATTCCTGGCGGATCGGCTTCTACTTCTCGGTGGGAGCATTATATACGTCTATAACATAATATAACCTAACCTAACCCCTCTAGCCCCCCGCTGCAAATGTTTCACAGAATCCCGGTCGTGTCGTCCCGTACGTCTCGGTGGGGACATTATATACGTCTATAGTGTTATATATCCTAACCCAAGGCAGCCTATTACCTCGAATGTAGTATTTTACAACATTCCTGGCGCGTCGGCCCCCACTTCTCGTTGGGAACATTATATACGTCTATAAGGTTATATAACCTAACCTAACACATCCAGCCACTCGCTGGTCATGTTTTACAGAATCCCGTTGGTGTCGTCCCGTACGTCTCGGTTGGGACATTATATACGTCTATAGCGTTATATATCCTAACCTAAGGCAGGCTAACATCTCGGATGTAGTGTTTTCCAATATCCCTGGCGGGTCGGAACCTACGTCTCGGTGGGAACATTATATACGTCTATAACGTAACATAACCTAACCTAACACATCTAGCCCCTCGCTGGTAATGTTTTACAGAATCCCGTTGGTGTCGTCCCGTACCTCTCAGGCGGGACATTCTATACGTCTATAGCGTTATATATCCTAACCTAAGGCAGGCTATCATCTCGGATGTAGTACTTTCCATCATTCCTGGCGGGTCTGCCCCTATTTCTCGGTGGGAACATTATATACATCTATAACGTAATATAACCGAACCTAACACATCTAGCCCCTCGCTGGTAATGTTTTACAGAATCCCGTTGGTGCCGTCCCGTACGTCTCGGTTGGGACATTATATACGTCTATAGCGTTATATATCCTAACCTAAGGCAGGCTAACATCTCGGATGTAGTATTTTCCATCATTCCAGGGGGGTCGGCCCCTATTTCTCGGTGGGAACATTATATACGTCTATAACGTAATATAACCTAACCTAACACATCCAGCCCCTCGCTGGTAATGTTTTACAGAATCCCTGTCGCGTCGCCCCTTACGTCTCGGCTGGGACATTATATACGTCTATAACGTTATATATCCAAACCTAAGGCAACCTAACATCTCGGATGTAGTATTTTACAACATTCCTGGCGTTTCGGCCTCTACTTCTCGGTGGGAACATTATATACGTCTATAACATAATATAACCGAACCTAACCCATCTATACCTCGCTGCTAATGTTTCACAGAATCCCGTTCGTGTCGTCCCGTTCGTCTCGGTTGCTACATTATATAGGTCTATAGCGTTATATATCCTAACCTAAGGCAGCCTAACATCTCGGATGTAGTATTTTCCAATATCCCTGGCGGGTCGGACCCTACTTCTCGATGGGAACATTATATACGTCTATAACGTAACATAACCTAACCTAACACATCTAGCCCCTCGCTGGTAATGTTTTACAGAATCCCGTTGGTGTCGTCCCGTACGTCTCGGTTGGGACATTATATACGTCTATAGCGTTATATATCCTAACCTAAGGCAGGCTAACATCTCGGATGTAGTGTTTTCCAATATCCCTGGCGGGTCGGACCCTACGTCTCGGTGGGAACATTATATACGTCTATAACGTAACATAACCTAACCTAACACATCTAGCCCCTCGCTGGTAATGTTTTACAGAATCCCGTTGGTGTCGTCCCGTACGTCTCGGTTGGGACATTATATACGTCTATAGCGTTATATATCCTAACCTAAGGCAGCCTAATATCTCGTATGTAGTATTTTACAACATTCCTGGCGCGTCGGCCCCCACTTCTCGGTGGGAACATAATATACGTCTATAACATAATATAACCTAACCTAATCCATCTACACCTCGCTGCTAATGCTTCACAGAATCCCGGTACCGTGTCGTCCCGTACGTCTCGGTTGGGACATTATATAGGTCTATAGCGTTATATATCCGAACTTAAGGCAGCCTAACATTTCGGATGTTCTATTTTCCAATATCCCTGGCGGGTCGGACCCTACTTCTCTGTGGGAACATTATATACGTCTATAACGTAACATAACCTAACCTAACACATCTAGCCCCTCGCTGGTAATGTTTTACAGAATCTCGTTGGTGTCGTCCCGTACCTCTCAGGCGGGACATTCTATACGTCTATAGCGTTATATATCCTAACCTAAGGCAGGCTATCATCACGGATGTAGTACTTTCCATCATTCCTGGCGGGTCTGCCCCTATTTCTCGGTGGGAACATTATATACATCTATAACGTAATATAACCGAGCCTAACACATCTAGCCCCTCGCTGGTAATGTTTCACAGAATCCCTGTCGTGTCGTCCCGTACGTCTCTGTTGGGACATTATATAGGTCTATAGCGTTATATATTCTAACCTAAGGCAGCCTAACATCTCGGATGTAGTATTTTCCAATATCCCTGTCGGGTCGGAACCTACTTCTCGGTGGGAACATTATATACGTCTATAACTTAATATAACCGAACCTAACCCATCTATACCTCGCTGCTAATGTTTCACAGAATCCCGTTCGTGTCGTCCCGTTCGTCTCGGTTGCTACATTATATAGGTCTATAGCGTTATATATCCTAAACTAAGGCAGCCTAACATCTCGGATGTAGTATTTTCCAATATCCCTGGCGGGTCGGACCCTACTTCTCGATGGGAACATTATATACGTCTATAACGTAACATAACCTAACCTAACACATCTAGCCCCTCGCTGGTAATGTTTTACAGAATCCCATTGGTGTCGTCCCGTACGTCTCGGTTGGGACATTATATACGTCTATAGCGTTATATATCCTAATATAAGGCAGGCTAACATCTCGGATGTAGTATTTTCCATCATTCCTGGGGGTCGGCCGCTATTTCTCGGTGGGAACATTATATACGTCTACAACGAAATATAACCGAACCTAACACATCTGGCTCCTCGCTGGTAATGATTTACAGAATCCCTGTCGTGTCGTCCCGTACGTCTCGGCTGGGACATTATATACGTCTATAACGTTATATATCCTAACCTAAGGCAACAAAACATCACGGATGTAGTATTTTACAACATTCCTGGCGTTTCGGCCTCTACTTCTCGGTGGGAACATAATATACGTTTATAACGTAATATAACATAACCTAACCATTCTACACCTCGCTGCTAATGTTTCACAGAATCCCGGTCGTGTCGTCCCGTTCGTCTCGGTTGCTACATTATATAGGTCTATAGCGTTATATATCCTAACCTAAGGCAGCCTAACATCTCGGATGTAGTGTTTTCCAATATTCCTGGCGGGTCGGAACCTACTTCTCGGTGGGAACATTATATACGTCTATAACTTAATATAACCGAACCTAACCCATCCATACCTCGCTGCTAATGTTTCACAGAATCCCGTTCGTGTCGTCCTGTTCGTCTCGGTGGCTACATTATATAGGTCTATAGCGTTATATATCCTAACCTAAGGCAGCCTAACATCTCGGATGTAATATTTTCCAATATCCCTGGCGGGTCGGACCCTACTTCTCGATGGGAACATTATATACGTCTATAACGTAACATAACCTAACCTAACACATCTAGCCCCTCGCTGGTAATGTTTTACAGAATCCCGTTGGTGTCGTCCCGTACGTCTCCGTTGGGACATTACATACGTCTATAGCGTTATATATCCTAATCTAGGGCAGGCTAACATCTCGGATGTAGTATTTTCCATCATTCCTGGAGGGTCGGCCCCTATTTCTCGGTGGGAACATTATATACGTCTATAACGTAATATAACCTAACCTAACACATCTAGCCCCTCGCTGGTAATGTTTTACAGAATCCCGTTGGTGTCGTCCCGTACGTCTCGGTTGCGACATTATATACGTCTATAGCGTTATATATCCTAACCTGAGGCAGGCTAACATCTCGGATGTAGTATTTTCCATCATTCCTGGGGGGTCGGCCCCTATTTCTCGGTGGGAACATTATATACGTCTACAACGAAATATAACCTAACCTAACACATCTGGCTCCTCGCTGGTAATGATTTACAGAATCCCTGTCGTATCGTCCCGTACGTCTCGGCTGGGACATTATATACGTCTATAACGTTATATATCCTAACCTAAGGCAACAAAACATCACGGATGTAGTATTTTACAACATTCCTGGCGTTTCGGCCTCTACTTCTCGGTGGGAACATTATATACGTCTATAACATAATATAACCTATCCTAACCCATCTACACCTCGCTGCTAATGTTTCACAGAATCCCTGTCGTGTCGTCCCGTACGTCTCGGTTGGGACATTATATAGGTCTATAGCGTTATATATCCTAACCTAAGGCAGCCTAACATCTCGGATGTAGTATTTTCCAATATCCCTGTCGGGTCGGAACCTACTTCTCGGTGGGAACATTATATACGTCTATAACTTAATATAACCGAACCTAACCCATCTATACCTCGCTGCTAATGTTTCACAGAATCCCGTTGGTGCCGTCCCGTACGTCTCGGTTGGGACATTATATACGTCTATAGCGTTATATATCCTAACCTAAGGCAGGCTAACATCTCGGATGTAGTATTTTCCATCATTCCAGGGGGGTCGGCCCCTATTTCTCGGTGGGAACATTATATACGTCTATAACGTAATATAACCTAACCTAACACATCCAGCCCCTCGCTGGTAATGTTTTACAGAATCCCTGTCGCGTCGCCCCTTACGTCTCGGCTGGGACATTATATACGTCTATAACGTTATATATCCAAACCTAAGGCAACCTAACATCTCGGATGTAGTATTTTACAACATTCCTGGCGTTTCGGCCTCTACTTCTCGGTGGGAACATTATATACGTCTATAACATAATATAACCGAACCTAACCCATCTATACCTCGCTGCTAATGTTTCACAGAATCCCGTTCGTGTCGTTCCGTTCGTCTCGGTTGCTACATTATATAGGTCTATAGCGTTATATATCCTAACCTAAGGCAGCCTAACATCTCGGATGTAGTATTTTCCAATATCCCTGGCGGGTCGGACCCTACTTCTCGATGGGAACATTATATACGTCTATAACGTAACATAACCTAACCTAACACATCTAGCCCCTCGCTGGTAATGTTTTACAGAATCCCGTTGGTGTCGTCCCGTACGTCTCGGTTGGGACATTATATACGTCTATAGCGTTATATATCCTAACCTAAGGCAGGCTAACATCTCGGATGTAGTGTTTTCCAATATCCCTGGCGGGTCGGACCCTACGTCTCGGTGGGAACATTATATACGTCTATAACGTAACATAACCTAACCTAACACATCTAGCCCCTCGCTGGTAATGTTTTACAGAATCCCGTTGGTGTCGTCCCGTACGTCTCGGTTGGGACATTATATACGTCTATAGCGTTATATATCCTAACCTAAGGCAGCCTAATATCTCGTATGTAGTATTTTACAACATTCCTGGCGCGTCGGCCCCCACTTCTCGGTGGGAACATAATATACGTCTATAACATAATATAACCTAACCTAATCCATCTACACCTCGCTGCTAATGCTTCACAGAATCCCGGTACCGTGTCGTCCCGTACGTCTCGGTTGGGACATTATATAGGTCTATAGCGTTATATATCCGAACTTAAGGCAGCCTAACATTTCGGATGTTCTATTTTCCAATATCCCTGGCGGGTCGGACCCTACTTCTCTGTGGGAACGTTATATACGTCTATAACGTAACATAACCTAACCTAACACATCTAGCCCCTCGCTGGTAATGTTTTACAGAATCCCGTTGGTGTCGTCCCGTATGTCTCGGCTGGGACATTATATACGTCTATAGCGTTATATATCCTAACCTAAGGCAGCCTAATATCTCGTATGTAGTATTTTACAACATTCCTGGCGCGTCGGCCCCCACTTCTCGGTGGGAACATAATATACGTCTATAACATAATATAACCTAACCTAATCCATCTACACCTCGCTGCTAATGCTTCACAGAATCCCGGTACCGTGTCGTCCCGTACGTCTCGGTTGGGACATTATATAGGTCTATAGCGTTATATATCCGAACTTAAGGCAGCCTAACATTTCGGATGTTCTATTTTCCAATATCCCTGGCGGGTCGGACCCTACTTCTCTGTGGGAACATTATATACGTCTATAACGTAACATAACCTAACCTAACACATCTAGCCCTCGCTGGTAATGTTTTACAGAATCCCGTTGGTGTCGTCCCGTACCTCTCAGGCGGGACATTCTATACGTCTATAGCGTTATATATCCTAACCTAAGGCAGGCTATCATCACGGATGTAGTACTTTCCATCATTCCTGGCGGGTCTGCCCCTATTTCTCGGTGGGAACATTATATACATCTATAACGTAATATAACCGAGCCTAACACATCTAGCCCCTCGCTGGTAATGTTTCACAGAATCCCTGTCGTGTCGTCCCGTACGTCTCTGTTGGGACATTATATAGGTCTATAGCGTTATATATTCTAACCTAAGGCAGCCTAACATCTCGGATGTAGTATTTTCCAATATCCCTGTCGGGTCGGAACCTACTTCTCGGTGGGAACATTATATACGTCTATAACTTAATATAACCGAACCTAACCCATCTATACCTCGCTGCTAATGTTTCACAGAATCCCGTTCGTGTCGTCCCGTTCGTCTCGGTTGCTACATTATATAGGTCTATAGCGTTATATATCCTAAACTAAGGCAGCCTAACATCTCGGATGTAGTATTTTCCAATATCCCTGGCGGGTCGGACCCTACTTCTCGATGGGAACATTATATACGTCTATAACGTAACATAACCTAACCTAACACATCTAGCCCCTCGCTGGTAATGTTTTACAGAATCCCATTGGTGTCGTCCCGTACGTCTCGGTTGGGACATTATATACGTCTATAGCGTTATATATCCTAATATAAGGCAGGCTAACATCTCGGATGTAGTATTTTCCATCATTCCTGGGGGTCGGCCGCTATTTCTCGGTGGGAACATTATATACGTCTACAACGAAATATAACCGAACCTAACACATCTGGCTCCTCGCTGGTAATGATTTACAGAATCCCTGTCGTGTCGTCCCGTACGTCTCGGCTGGGACATTATATACGTCTATAACGTTATATATCCTAACCTAAGGCAACAAAACATCACGGATGTAGTATTTTACAACATTCCTGGCGTTTCGGCCTCTACTTCTCGGTGGGAACATAATATACGTTTATAACGTAATATAACATAACCTAACCCATCTACACCTCGCTGCTAATGTTTCACAGAATCCCGGTCGTGTCGTCCCGTACGTCTCGGTTGGGCCATTATATAGGTCTATAGCCTTATATATCCTAACCTAAGGCAGGCTAACATCTCGGATGTAGTACTTTCCATCATTCCTGGCGGGTCGGCCCCTATTTCTCGGTGGGATCATTATATACGTATATAACGTAATATAACCTAACCTAACACATCCAGCCCCTCGCTGGTAATGTTTTACAGAATCCCTGTCGTGCCGTCCCGTATGTCTTGGCTGGGACATTATATACGTCTATAACGTTATATATCCTAACCTCAACCAGCCTAACATCTCGGATGTAGTATTTTCCAATATGCCTGGCGGGTCGGACCCTACTTCTCGGTGGGAACATTATATACGTCTATAACTTAATATAACCGAACCTAACCATTCTACACCTCGCTGCTAATGTTTCACAGAATCCCGGTCGTGTCGTCCCGTTCGTCTCGGTTGCTACATTATATAGGTCTATAGCGTTATATATCCTAACCTAAGGCAGCCTAACATCTCGGATGTAGTGTTTTCCAATATTCCTGGCGGTTCGGAACCTACTTCTCGGTGGGAACATTACATACGTCTATAACTTAATATAACCGAACCTAACCCATCCATACCTCGCTGCTAATGTTTCACAGAATCCCGTTCGTGTCGTCCCGTACGTCTCGGTTGGGACATTATATACGTCTATAGCGTTATATATCCTAATCTAAGGCAGGCTAACATCTCGGATGTAGTATTTTCCATCATTCCTGGGGGGTCGGCCCCTACTTCTCGGTGGGAACATTATATACGTCTATAACATAATATAACCTATCCTAACCCATCTACACCTCGCTGCAAATGTTTCACAGAATCGCGGTCGTGTCGTCCCGTACGTCTCGGCTGGGACATTATATAGGTCTATAGCGTTATATATCCTAACCTAAGGCTGCCTAACATCTGGGATGTTGTGTTTTCCAATATCCCTGGCGGGTCGGAGCCTACATCTCGGTGGCAACATTATATACGTCTATAACGTAATATAACCTAACCTAACACATCCAGCCCCTCGCTGGTAATGTTTTACAGTATCCCGTTGGTGTCGCCCCGTTCGTCTCGGTTGGGATATTATATACGTCTATAGCGTTATATATCCTAACCTAAGGCAGGCTAACATCTCGGATGTAGTATTTTCCATCATTCCTGGCGGGTCGGACCCTACTTCTCGATGGGAACATTATATACGTCTATAACGTAACATAACCTAACCTAACACATCTAGCCCCTCGCTGGTAATGTTTTACAGAATCCCGTTGGTGTCGTCCCGTACGTCTCGGTTGGGACATTATATACGTCTATAGCGTTATATATCCTAACCTGAGGCAGGCTAACATCTCGGATGTAGTATTTTCCATCATTCCTGGGGGGTCGGCCCCTATTTCTCGGTGGGAACATTATATACGTCTACAACGAAATATAACCTAACCTAACACATCTGGCTCCTCGCTGGTAATGATTTACAGAATCCCTGTCGTGTCGTCCCGTACGTCTCGGCTGGGACATTATATACGTCTATAACGTTATATATCCTAACCTAAGGCAACAAAACATCACGGATGTAGTATTTTACAACATTCCTGGCGTTTCGGCCTCTACTTCTCGGTGGGAACATTATATACGTCTATAACATAATATAACCTATCCTAACCCATCTACACCTCGCTGCTAATGTTTCACAGAATCCCGGTTGTGTCGTCCCGTACGTCTCGGTTGGGACATTATATATGTCTATAGCGTTATATATCCTAACCTAAGGCAGCCTAACATCTCGGATGTAGTGTTTTCCGTCATTCCTGGCGGGTCGGCCCCTACATCTCGGTGGGAACATTATATACGTCTATAACGTAATATAACCGAACCTAACACATCTGGCTCCTCGCTGGTAATGATTTACAGAATCCCTGTCGTGTCGTGCCGTACGTCTCGGCTGGGACATTATATACGTCTATAACGTTATATATCCTAACCTAAGGCAACAAAACATCACGGATGTAGTATTTTACAACATTCCTGGCGTTTCGGCCTCTACTTCTCGGTGGGAACATAATATACGTCTATAACGTAATATAACCTAACCTAACCCATCTACACCTCGCTGCTAATGTTTCACAGAATCCCGGTCGTGCCGTCCCGTACGTCTAGGTTGGGACGTTCTATACGTCTATAGCGTTATATATCCTACCCTAAGGCAGGCTAACATCTCGGATGTAGTACTTTCCATCATTCCTGGCGGGTCGGCCCCTATTTCTCGGAGGGAACATTATATACATCTATAACGTAATATAACCGAACCTAACACATCTAGCCACTCGCGGGTAATGTTTCACAGTATCCTTGTCGTGCCGTCCCGGACGTCTCGGCTGGGACATTATATACGTCTATAGCGTTATATATCATAACCTAAGGCAGGCTAACATCTCAGATGTAGTATTTTCCATCATTCCTGGCGGGTCGGCCCCTACTTCTCGGTGGGAACATTATATACGTCTATAACGTAATGTAACCTAACCTAACACATCTAGCCTCTCGCTGGTAATGTTTCACAGAATCCCGGTCATGTCGTCCCGTACGTCTCGGTTGGGACATTATATAGGTCTATAGCGTTATATATCCTAACCTAAGGCTGCCTAACATCTCGGATGTTGTGTTTTCCAATATCCCTGGCGGGTCGGACCCTACTTCTCGGTGGGAACATTATATACGTATATAACGTAATATAACCTAACCTAACACATCCAGCCCCTCGCTGGTAATGTTTTACAGAATCCCGGTCGTGTCGTCCCGTACGTCTCGATTGGGACATTATATAGGTCTATAGCGTTATATATCCTAACCTAAGGCAGCCTAACATCTCGGATGTAGTATTTTCCAATATCCCTGGCGGGTCGGACCCTACTTCTCGATGGGAACATTATATACGTCTATAACGTAACATAACCTAACCTAACACATCTAGCCCCTCGCTGGTAATGTTTTACAGAATCCCGTTGGTGTCGTCCCGTACGTCTCGGTTGGGACATTATATACGTCTATAGCGTTATATATCCTAATCTAAGGCAGGCTAACATCTCGGATGTAGTATTTTCCATCATTCCTGGGGGGTCGGCCACTATTTCTCGGTGGGAACATTATATACGTCTATAACGTAACATAACCTAACCTAACACATCTAGCCCCTCGCTGGTAATGTTTTACAGAATCCCTGTCGCGTCGCCCCTTACGTCTCGGCTGGGACATTATATACGTCTATAACGTTATATATCCAAACCTAAGGCAACCTAACATCTCGGATGTAGTATTTTACAACATTCCTGGCGTTTCGGCCTCTACTTCTCGGTGGGAACATTATATACGTCTATAACATAATATAACCTATCCTAACCTATCTACACCTCGCTGCTAATGTTTCACAGAATCCCGGTCGTGTCGTCCTGTACGTCTCGGTTGAGACATTATATAGGTCTATAGCGTTATATATCCTAACCTAAGGCAGCCTAACATCTCGGATGTAGTATTTTCCAATATCCCTGGCGGGTCGGAACCTACTTCTCGGTGGGAACATTATATACGTCTATAACTTAATATAACCGAACCTAACCCATCTATACCTCGCTGCTAATGTTTCACAGAATCCCGTTCGTGTCGTCCCGTACGTCTCGGTTGGGACATTATATATGTCTATAGCGTTATATATCCTAACCTAAGGCAGCCTAACATCTCGGATGTAGTGTTTTCCGTCATTCCTGGCGGGTCGGACCCTACATCTCGGTGGGAACATTATATACGTCCACAACGTAATATAACCTAACCTAACACATCTAGCTCCTCGCTGGTAATGATTTACAGAATCCCGTTCGTGTCGTACCGTACGTCTCGGTTGGGACATTATATACGTCTATAGGGTTATATATCCTAACCCAAGGCAGTCTATCACCTCGAATGTAGTATTTTACAACATTCCTGGCGCGTCGGCCCCCACTTCTCGGTGGGAACATTATATACGTCTATAACGTAATATAACCTAACCTAACACATCCAGCCCTTCGCTGGTAATGTTTTACAGAATCCCTGTCGTGCCGTCCCGTATGTCTTGGCTGGGACATTATATACGTCTATAACGTTATATATCCTAACCTCAACCAGCCTAACATCTCGGATGTAGTATTTTCCAATATGCCTGGCGGGTCGGACCCTACTTCTCGGTGGGAACATTATATACGTCTATAACTTAATATAACCGAACCTAACCATTCTACACCTCGCTGCTAATGTTTCACAGAATCCCGGTCGTGTCGTCCCGTTCGTCTCGGTTGCTACATTATATAGGTCTATAGCGTTATATATCCTAACCTAAGGCAGCCTAACATCTCGGATGTAGTGTTTTCCAATATTCCTGGCGGTTCGGAACCTACTTCTCGGTGGGAACATTACATACGTCTATAACTTAATATAACCGAACCTAACCCATCCATACCTCGCTGCTAATGTTTCACAGAATCCCGTTCGTGTCGTCCCGTACGTCTCGGTTGGGACATTATATACGTCTATAGCGTTATATATCCTAATCTAAGGCAGGCTAACATCTCGGATGTAGTATTTTCCATCATTCCTGGGGGGTCGGCCCCTACTTCTCGGTGGGAACATTATATACGTCTATAACATAATATAACCTATCCTAACCCATCTACACCTCGCTGCAAATGTTTCACAGAATCGCGGTCGTGTCGTCCCGTACGTCTCGGCTGGGACATTATATAGGTCTATAGCGTTATATATCCTAACCTAAGGCTGCCTAACATCTGGGATGTTGTGTTTTCCAATATCCCTGGCGGGTCGGAGCCTACATCTCGGTGGCAACATTATATACGTCTATAACGTAATATAACCTAACCTAACACATCCAGCCCCTCGCTGGTAATGTTTTACAGTATCCCGTTGGTGTCGCCCCGTTCGTCTCGGTTGGGATATTATATACGTCTATAGCGTTATATATCCTAACCCAAGGCAGTCTATCACCTCGAATGTAGTATTTTACAACATTCCTGGCGCGTCGGCCCCCACTTCTCAGTGGGAACATTATATACGTCTATAACGTAATATAACCTAACCTAACACATCCAGCCCTTCGCTGGTAATGTTTTACAGAATCCCGTTGGTGCCGTCCCGTACGTCTCGGTTGGGACATTATATACGTCTATAGCGTTATATATCCTAACCTGAGGCAGGCTAACATCTCGGATGCAGTATTTTCCATCATTCCTGGCGGGTCGGCCCCTACTTCTCGGTGGGAACATTATATACGTCTATAACGTAATATAACCTAACCTAACACATCCAGACCCTCGCTGGTAATGTTTTACAGAATCCCTGCCGTGCCGTCCCGTACGTCACGGCTGGGACATTATATACGACTATAACGTTATATATCCTAACCTAAGGCAACCTAACATCTCGGATGTAGCATTCTCCGACATTCCTGGCGTTTCGGCCTCTACTACTCGGTGGGAACATTATATACGTCTATAACGTAACATAACCTAACCTAACACATCTAGCCCCTCGCTGGTAATGTTTTACAGAATCCCTGTCGCGTCGCCCCTTACGTCTCGGCTGGGACATTATATACGTCTATAACGTTATATATCCAAACCTAAGGCAACCTAACATCTCGGATGTAGTATTTTACAACATTCCTGGCGTTTCGGCCTCTACTTTTCGGTGGGAACATTATATACGTCTATAACATAATATAACCTATCCTAACCCATCTACACCTCGATGCTAATGTTTCACAGAATCCCGTTCGTGTCGTCCCGTTCGTCTCGGTTGCTACATTATATAGGTCTATAGCGTTATATATCCTAACCTAAGGCCGCCTAACATCTCGGACGTAGTATTTTCCAATATCCCTGGCGGGTCGGACCCTACTTCTCGGTGGGAACATTATATATGTCTATAACGTAACATAGCCTAACCTAACACATCTAGCCCCTCGATGGTAATGCTTTACAGAATCCCTGTCGTGTCGTCCCGTACGTCTCGGCTGGGACATTATATACGTCTATAACGTTATATATCCTAACCTAAGGCAACCCAACATCACGGATGTAGTGTTTTACAACATTCCTGGCGTTTCGGCCTCTACTTCTCGGTGGAAACATATTATACGTCTATAACATAATATAACCTAACCTAACCCATCTACACCTCGCTGCTAATGTTTCACAGAATCCCGGTCGTGTAGTCCCGTACGTCTCGGTTGGGACATTATAGATGTCTATAACGTTATATATCCTAACCTAAGGCAGCCTATCACCTCGAATGTAGTATTTTACAACATTCCTGGCGCGTCGGCCCGCACTTCTCGGTGGGAACATTATATACGTCTACAACGTAATCTAACCTAACCTAAAACATCTAGCAACTCGCTGGAATGTTTTACGGAATCCCTGTCGCGTCGTCTCGTACGTCTCGGCTGGGACATTATATACGTCTATAACGTTACATATCCTAACCTAAGGCAACCCAACATCACGGATGTAGTATTTTACAACATTCCTGGCGTTTCGGCCTCTACTTCTCGGTGGAAACATAATATACATCTATAACATAATATAACCTAACCTAACCCATCTACACCTCGCTGCTAATGTCTCACAGAATCCCGGTCGTGTCGTCCCGTACGTCTCGTTTGGGACATTATATAGGTCTGTAGCGTTATATATCCCAACCTGAGGCAACCTTATATCTCGGATGTAGTATTTACCAACATTCCTGGCGGATCGGCCTCTACTTCTCGGTGGGAGCATTATATACGTCTGTAACGTAATATAACCTAACCTAACCCCTCTAGCCCCCCGCTGCTAATGTTTTATAAGATCCCGTTCGTGTCGTACCGTACGTCTCGGTTGGGAAATTATATACGTCTATAGCGTTACATATCCTAACCTAAGGCAGCCTAGCACCTCGGATGTAGTATTTTCCAACATTCCTGACGTGTCGGAACCTACTTCTCGGTTGGAACATTATATACGTCTATAACGTAATATAACCTAACCTATGCCATCTAGCACCTCGCTGGTTATGTTTTACAGAATCCCGTTCGTGTCGGCCCGCACTTCTCGGTGGAGACATTATGTACGTCTATAACGTTATATATGCCAACCTGAGGCAACCTTATATCTCGGATGTAAAATTTACCAACATTCCTGGCGTTTGGGCCTCTACTACTCGGTGGGATCATTATATACGTCTATAACATAATATAACCTAACCTAACCCATCTACACCTCGCTGCAAATGTTTCACAGAATCCCGGTCGTGTCGTCCCGTACGTCTCGGTGGGGACATTATATACGTCTATAGTGTTATATATCCTAACCCAAGGCAGCCTATTACCTCGAATGTAGTATTTTACAACATTCCTGGCGCGTCGGCCCCCACTTCTCGTTGGGAACATTATATACGTCTATAAGGTTATATAACCTAACCTAACACATCCAGCCACTCGCTGGTCATGTTTTACAGAATCCCGTTGGTGTCGTCCCGTACGTCTCGGTTGGGACATTATATACGTCTATAGCGTTATATATCCTAACCTAAGGCAGGCTAACATCTCGGATGTAGTGTTTTCCAATATCCCTGGCGGGTCGGACCCTACGTCTCGGTGGGAACATTATATACGTCTATAACGTAACATAACCTAACCTAACACATCTAGCCCCTCGCTGGTAATGTTTTACAGAATCCCGTTGGTGTCGTCCCGTACGTCTCGGTGGAGACATTATGTATGTCTATAACGTTATATATCCCAACCTGAGGCAATCTTATATCTCGGATGTAGTATTTACCAACATTCCTGGCGGATCGGCTTCTACTTCTCGGTGGGAGCATTATATACGTCTATAACATAATATAACCTAACCTAACCCCTCTAGCCCCCCGCTGCAAATGTTTCACAGAATCCCGGTCGTGTCGTCCCGTACGTCTCGGTGGGGACATTATATACGTCTATAGTGTTATATATCCTAACCCAAGGCAGCCTATTACCTCGAATGTAGTATTTTACAACATTCCTGGCGCGTCGGCCCCCACTTCTCGTTGGGAACATTATATACGTCTATAAGGTTATTTAACCTAACCTAACACATCCAGCCACTCGCTGGTCATGTTTTACAGAATCCCGCTGGTGTCGTCCCGTACGTCTCGGTTGGGACATTATATACGTCTATAGCGTTATATATCCTAACCTAAGGCAGGCTAACATCTCGGATGTAGTGTTTTCCAATATCCCTGGCGGGTCGGAACCTACGTCTCGGTGGGAACATTATATACGTCTATAACGTAACATAACCTAACCTAACACATCTAGCCCCTCGCTGGTAATGTTTTACAGAATCCCGTTGGTGTCGTCCCGTACCTCTCAGGCGGGACATTCTATACGTCTATAGCGTTATATATCCTAACCTAAGGCAGGCTATCATCTCGGATGTAGTACTTTCCATCATTCCTGGCGGGTCGGACCCTACTTCTCGATGGGAACATTATATACGTCTATAACGTAACATAACCTAACCTAACACATCTAGCCCCTCGCTGGTAATGTTTTACAGAATCCCGTTGGTGTCGTCCCGTACGTCTCGGTTGGGACATTATATACGTCTATAGCGTTATATATCCTAACCTAAGGCAGGCTAACATCTCGGATGTAGTGTTTTCCAATATCCCTGGCGGGTCGGACCCTACGTCTCGGTGGGAACATTATATACGTCTATAACGTAACATAACCTAACCTAACACATCTAGCCCCTCGCTGGTAATGTTTTACAGAATCCCGTTGGTGTCGTCCCGTACGTCTCGGTTGGGACATTATATACGTCTATAGCGTTATATATCCTAACCTAAGGCAGCCTAATATCTCGTATGTAGTATTTTACAACATTCCTGGCGCGTCGGCCCCCACTTCTCGGTGGGAACATAATATACGTCTATAACATAATATAACCTAACCTAATCCATCTACACCTCGCTGCTAATGTTTCACAGAATCCCGTTCGTGTCGTCCCGTTCGTCTCGGTTGCTACATTATATAGGTCTATAGCGTTATATATCCTAAGCTAAGGCAGCTTAACATCTCGGATGTAGTATTTTCCAATATCCCTGGCGGGTCGGACCCTACTTCTCGATGGGAACATTATATACGTCTATAACGTAACATAACCTAACCTAACACATCTAGCCCCTCGCTGGTAATGTTTTACAGAATCCCGTTGGTGTCGTCCTGTACGTCTCGGTTGGGACATTATATACGTCTATAGCGTTATATATCCTAACCTAAGGCAGGCTAACATCTCGGATGTAGTGTTTTCCAATATCCCTGGCGGGTCGGACCCTACGTCTCGGTGGGAACATTATATACGTCTATAACGTAACATAACCTAACCTAACACATCTAGCCCCTCGCTGGTAATGTTTTACAGAATCCCGTTGGTGTCGTCCCGTACGTCTCGGTTGGGACATTATATACGTCTATAGCGTTATATATCCTAACCTAAGGCAGCCTAATATCTCGTATGTAGTATTTTACAACATTCCTGGCGCGTCGGCCCCCACTTCTCGGTGGGAACATAATATACGTCTATAACATAATATAACCTAACCTAATCCATCTACACCTCGCTGCTAATGCTTCACAGAATCCCGGTACCGTGTCGTCCCGTACGTCTCGGTTGGGACATTATATAGGTCTATAGCGTTATATATCCGAACTTAAGGCAGCCTAACATTTCGGATGTTCTATTTTCCAATATCCCTGGCGGGTCGGACCCTACATCTCTGTGGGAACATTATATACGTCTATAACGTAACATAACCTAACCTAACACATCTAGCCCCTCGCTGGTAATGTTTTACAGAATCCCGTTGGTGTCGTCCCGTATGTCTCGGCTGGGACATTATATACGTCTATAGCGTTATATATCCTAACCTAAGGCAGCCTAATATCTCGTATGTAGTATTTTACAACATTCCTGGCGCGTCGGCCCCCACTTCTCGGTGGGAACATAATATACGTCTATAACATAATATAACCTAACCTAATCCATCTACACCTCGCTGCTAATGCTTCACAGAATCCCGGTACCGTGTCGTCCCGTACGTCTCGGTTGGGACATTATATAGGTCTATAGCGTTATATATCCGAACTTAAGGCAGCCTAACATTTCGGATGTTCTATTTTCCAATATCCCTGGCGGGTCGGACCCTACTTCTCTGTGGGAACATTATATACGTCTATAACGTAACATAACCTAACCTAACACATCTAGCCCCTCGCTGGTAATGTTTTACAGAATCCCGTTGGTGTCGTCCCGTACCTCTCAGGCGGGACATTCTATACGTCTATAGCGTTATATATCCTAACCTAAGGCAGGCTATCATCACGGATGTAGTACTTTCCATCATTCCTGGCGGGTCTGCCCCTATTTCTCGGTGGGAACATTATATACATCTATAACGTAATATAACCGAGCCTAACACATCTAGCCCCTCGCTGGTAATGTTTCACAGAATCCCTGTCGTGTCGTCCCGTACGTCTCTGTTGGGACATTATATAGGTCTATAGCGTTATATATTCTAACCTAAGGCAGCCTAACATCTCGGATGTAGTATTTTCCAATATCCCTGTCGGGTCGGAACCTACTTCTCGGTGGGAACATTATATACGTCTATAACTTAATATAACCGAACCTAACCCATCTATACCTCGCTGCTAATGTTTCACAGAATCCCGTTCGTGTCGTCCCGTTCGTCTCGGTTGCTACATTATATAGGTCTATAGCGTTATATATCCTAAACTAAGGCAGCCTAACATCTCGGATGTAGTATTTTCCAATATCCCTGGCGGGTCGGACCCTACTTCTCGATGGGAACATTATATACGTCTATAACGTAACATAACCTAACCTAACACATCTAGCCCCTCGCTGGTAATGTTTTACAGAATCCCATTGGTGTCGTCCCGTACGTCTCGGTTGGGACATTATATACGTCTATAGCGTTATATATCCTAATATAAGGCAGGCTAACATCTCGGATGTAGTATTTTCCATCATTCCTGGGGCTCGGCCGCTATTTCTCGGTGGGAACATTATATACGTCTACAACGAAATATAACCGAACCTAACACATCTGGCTCCTCGCTGGTAATGATTTACAGAATCCCTGTCGTGTCGTCCCGTACGTCTCGGCTGGGACATTATATACGTCTATAACGTTATATATCCTAACCTAAGGCAACAAAACATCACGGATGTAGTATTTTACAACATTCCTGGCGTTTCGGCCTCTACTTCTCGGTGGGAACATAATATACGTTTATAACGTAATATAACATAACCTAACCCATCTACACCTCGCTGCTAATGTTTCACAGAATCCCGGTCGTGTCGTCCCGTACGTCTCGGTTGGGCCATTATATAGGTCTATAGCCTTATATATCCTAACCTAAGGCAGGCTAACATCTCGGATGTAGTACTTTCCATCATTCCTGGCGGGTCGGCCCCTATTTCTCGGTGGGAACATTATATACGTATATAACGTAATATAACCTAACCTAACACATCCAGCCCCTCGCTGGTAATGTTTTACAGAATCCCTGTCGTGCCGTCCCGTATGTCTTGGCTGGGACATTATATACGTCTATAACGTTATATATCCTAACCTAAGCCAGCCTAACATCTCGGATGTAGTATTTTCCAATATGCCTGGCGGGTCGGACCCTACTTCTCGGTGGGAACATTATATACGTCTATAACTTAATATAACCGAACCTAACCATTCTACACCTCGCTGCTAATGTTTCACAGAATCCCGGTCGTGTCGTCCCGTTCGTCTCGGTTGCTACATTATATAGGTCTATAGCGTTATATATCCTAACCTAAGGCAGCCTAACATCTCGGATGTAGTGTTTTCCAATATTCCTGGCGGGTCGGAACCTACTTCTCGGTGGGAACATTATATACGTCTATAACTTAATATAACCGAACCTAACCCATCCATACCTCGCTGCTAATGTTTCACAGAATCCCGTTCGTGTCGTCCTGTTCGTCTCGGTGGCTACATTATATAGGTCTATAGCGTTATATATCCTAACCTAAGGCAGCCTAACATCTCGGATGTAATATTTTCCAATATCCCTGGCGGGTCGGACCCTACTTCTCGATGGGAACATTATATACGTCTATAACGTAACATAACCTAACCTAACACATCTAGCCCCTCGCTGGTAATGTTTTACAGAATCCCGTTGGTGTCGTCCCGTACGTCTCGGTTGGGACATTATATACGTCTATAGCGTTATATATCCTAACCTGAGGCAGGCTAACATCTCGGATGTAGTATTTTCCATCATTCCTGGGGGGTCGGCCCCTATTTCTCGGTGGGAACATTATATACGTCTACAACGAAATATAACCTAACCTAACACATCTACACCTCGCTGCTAATGTTTCACAGAATCCCGGTCGTGTCGTCCCGTACGTCTCGGTTGGGACATCTTATAGGTCTATAGCGTTATATATCCTAACCTAAGGCAGCCTAACATCTCGGATGTAGTATTTTCCAATATCCCTGGCGGGTCGGACCCTACTTCTCGATGGGAACATTATATACGTCTATAACGTAACATAACCTAACCTAACACATCTAGCCCCTCGCTGGTAATGTTTTACAGAATCCCGTTGGTGTCGTCCCGTACGTCTCGGTTGGGACATTATATACGTCTATAGCGTTATATATCCTAACCTGAGGCAGGCTAACATCTCGGATGTAGTATTTTCCATCATTCCTGGGGGGTCGGCCCCTATTTCTCGGTGGGAACATTATATACGTCTACAACGAAATATAACCTAACCTAACACATCTGGCTACTCGCTGGTAATGATTTACAGAATCCCTGTCGTGTCGTCCCGTACGTCTCGGCTGGGACATTATATACGTCTATAACGTAATATAACCTAACCTAACCCATCTACACCTCGCTGCTAATGTTTCACAGAATCCCGGTCGTGCCGTCCCGTACGTCTCGGTTGGGACGTTCTATACGTCTATAGCGTTATATATCCTAACCTAAGGCAGGCTAACATCTCGGATGTAGTACTTTCCATCATTCCTGGCGGGTCGGCCCCTATTTCTCTGTGGGAAAATTATATACATCTATAACGTAATGTAACCGAACCTAACACATCTAGCCACTCGCGGGTAATGTTTCACAGTATCCTTGTCGTGCCGTCCCGGACGTCTCAGCTGGGACATTATATACGTCTATAGCGTTATATATCATAACCTAAGGCAGCCTAACATGTCAGATGTAGTATTTTCCATCATTCCTGGCGGGTCGGCCCCTACTTCTCGGTGGGAACATTATATACGTCTATAACGTAATGTAACCTAACCTAACACATCTAGCCTCTCGCTGGTAATGTTTCACAGAATCCCGGTCATGTCGGCCCGTACGTTTCGGTTGGGACATTATATAGGTCTATAGCGTTATATATCCTAACCTAAGGCTGCCTAACATCTCGGATGTTGTGTTTTCCAATATCCCTGGCGGGTCGGACCCTACTTCTCGGTGGGAACATTATATACGTCTATAACGTAACATAACCTAACCTAACACACCTAGCCCCTCGCTGGTAATGTTTTACAGAATCCCTGTCGCGTCGTCCCGTACGTCTCGGTTGGGACATTATATACGTCTATAGCGTTATATATCCTAACCTGAGGCAGGCTAACATCTCGGATGTAGCATTTTCCATCATTCCTGGCGGGTCGGAGCCTACATCTCGGTGGCAACATTATATACGTCTATAACGTAATATAACCTAACCTAACACATCCAGCCCCTCGCTGGTAATGTTTTACAGTATCCCGTTGGTGTCGCCCCGTTCGTCTCGGTTGGGATATTATATACGTCTATAGCGTTATATATCCTAACCTAAGGCAGGCTAACATCTCGGATGTAGTATTTTCCATCATTCCTGGGGGGTCGGCCCCTTTTTCTCGGTGGGAAAATTATATACGTCTATAACGTAATATAACCTAACCTAACACATCCAGCCCCTCGCTGGTAATGTTTTACAGAATCCCTGTCGTGCCGTCCCGTACGTCTCGGCTGGGACATTATATACGTCTATAACGTTATATATCCTAACCTAAGGCAACCTAACATCTAGTATGTAGTATTATACGACATTCCTGGCGTTTCGGCCTCTACTACTCGGTGGGAACATTATATACGTCTATAACATAATATAACCTAACCTAACCAATCTACACATCGCTGCTAATGTTTCACAGAATCCCGGTCGTGTCGTCCCGTTCGTCTCGGTTGGGACATTATATAGGTGTATAGCGTTATATATCCTAACCTAAGGCAGCCTAACATCTCGGATGTAGTATTTTCCAATATCGCTGGCGGGTCGGACCCTACTCCTCGGTGGGAACATTATATACGTCTATAACGTATTATAAGATAACCTGACCCATCTACACCTCGCTGCTAATGTTTCACAGAATCCCGGTCATGTCGTCCCGTACGTCTCGGTTGGGACATTATATAGGTCTATAGCGTTATATATCCTAACCTAAGGCTGCCTAACATCTCGGATGTTGTGTTTTCCAATATCCCTGGCGGGTCGGACCCTACATCTCGGGGGGAACATGATATACGTCTATAACGTAATATAACCTAACCTAACACATCCAGCCCCTCGCTGGTAATGTTTTACAGAATCCCTGTCGTGCCGTCCCGTACGTCTCGGTTGGGACATTATATAGGTCTATAGCGTTATATATCCAAACCTAAGGCAGGCTAACATCTGGGATGTAGTACTTTCCATCATTCCTGGCGGGTCGGACCCTACTTCTCGGTGGGAACATTATATATGTCTATAACGTAACATAACCTAACCTAACACATCTAGCCCCTCGCTACTAATGTTTCACAGAATCCCGGTCGTGTCGTCCCGTTCGTCTCGACTGGGACATTATATACGTCTATAACGTTATATATCCCACCCTAAGGCAACCTAACATCTCGAATGTAGTATTTTCCAACATTCCTGGCGGGTCGGCCGCTACTTCTCAGTGGGAACATTATATACGTCTATAACGTAATATAACCTAACCTACCCCATCTAGACCCTCGTTGGTAATGTTTTACTGAATCCCGTTCTTGTCTGCCCGTACTTCTCGGTGGAGACATTATGTACGTCTATAACGTTATATATCCCAACCGAAGGCAACCTAACATCTCGAATGTAGTATTTAACAACATTCCTGGCGGGTCGGACCCTACTTCTCGGCTGGAACATTATATACGTCTATAACGTAATATAACCTAACCTAACCCATCTAGCCCCTCGCTGGTAATGTTTTACGGAATCCCGTTAGTGTCGGCCCGCACTTCTCGGTGAGGACATTATGTACGTCTATAACGTTATATATCCCAACCTAAGGCAGCCTAACACCTCGGATGTAGTATTTTCCAACATTTCTGGCGTGTCGGCCCCTACTTCTCGATGGGAACATTATATACGTCTATAACGTAATATAACCTAACCTAACCCATCTAGCCCCTCGATGGTAATGTTTTACAGAATGCCGTTCGTGTCGGCCCGCACTTCTCGGTGGAGACATTATGTACGTCTATAACGTTATATACCCCAACCTGAGGCAACCTTACATCTCGGATGTAGTATTCACCAACATTCCTGGCGGGTCGGCCCCTACTTCTCGGTGGGAACATTATATACGTCTATAACGTAATATAACCTAACCTAACCCATCTAGGCCCTCGCTGGAAATATTTTATAAAATCCCGTCGTGTCGCCCCGTACGTCTCGGTGGGGACATTATATACTTCTATAAGGTTATATATCCCAACCTGAGGCAACCTTATATCTCGGATGTAGTATTTACCAACATTCCTGGCGGATCGGCCTCTACTTCTGGGTGGGAACATTATATACGTCTATAACATAATATATCCTAACCTAACCCATCTATCCCCTCGCTGGTAATGTTTTACGGAATCCCGTTAGTGTCGGCCCGTACTTCTCGGTGAGGACACTATGTACTTCTATAACGTTATATATCCCACACTAAGGCAGCCTAACACCTCGGATGTAGTATTTTCCAACATTTCTGGCGTGTCGGCCCCTACTTCTCGATGGGAACATTATATACGTCTATAACGTAATATAACCTAACCTAACCCATCTAGCCCCTCGCTGGTAATGTCTTACAGAATCCCGTTCGCGTCGTCCCGTACTTCTCGGTGGGGACATTATGTACGTCTATAACGTTATATATTCCAACCTAAGGCAACCTAACATCTCGAATGTAGTATTTTCTAACATTCCTGGCGGGTCGGCCCCTACTTCTCGGTGGGAACATTATATAGGTCTATAACGTAATATAACCTAACCTAACCCATCTAGGCCCTCGGTGGACATATTTTATAAAATCCCGTCGTGTCGTCCCGTACGTCTCGGTGGGGACATTATATACTTCTATAACGTTATATATCCCAACCTGAGGCAACCTTATATCTCGGATGTAGTATTTACCAACATTCCTGGCGGATCGGCCTCTACTTCTCGGTGGGAGCATTATATACGTCTGTAACGTAATATAACCTAACCTAACCCCTCTAGCCCCCCGCTGCTAATGTTTTATAAGATCCCGTTCGTGTCGTACCGTACGTCTCGGTTGGGAAATTATATACGTCTATAGCGTTACATATCCTAACCTAAGGCAGCCTAGCACCTCGGATGTAGTATTTTCCAACATTCCTGACGTGTCGGAACCTACTTCTCGGTTGGAACATTATATACGTCTATAACGTAATATAACCTAACCTAAGCCATCTAGCACCTCGCTGGTTATGTTTTACAGAATCCCGTTCGTGTCGGCCCGCACTTCTCGGTGGAGACATTATGTACGTCTATAACGTTATATATGCCAACCTGAGGCAACCTTATATCTCGGATGTAAAATTTACCAACATTCCTGGCGTTTGGGCCTCTACTACTCGGTGGGATCATTATATACGTCTGTAACATAATATAACCTAACCTAACCCATCTACACCTCGCTGCAAATGTTTCACAGAATCCCGGTCGTGTCGTCCCGTACGTCTCGGTGGGGACATTATATACGTCTATAGTGTTATATATCCTAACCCAAGGCAGCCTATTACCTCGAATGTAGTATTTTACAACATTCCTGGCGCGTCGGCCCCCACTTCTCGTTGGGAACATTATATACGTCTATAAGGTTATATAACCTAACCTAACACATCCAGCCACTCGCTGGTCATGTTTTACAGAATCCCGTTGGTGTCGTCCCGTACGTCTCGGTTGGGACATTATATACGTCTATAGCGTTATATATCCTAACCTAAGGCAGGCTAACATCTCGGATGTAGTGTTTTCCAATATCCCTGGCGGGTCGGACCCTACGTCTCGGTGGGAACATTATATACGTCTATTACGTAACATAACCTAACCTAACACATCTAGCCCCTCGCTGGTAATGTTTTACAGAATCCCGTTGGTGTCGTCCCGTACGTCTCGGTGGAGACATTATGTACGTCTATAACGTTATATATCCCAACCTGAGGCAATCTTATATCTCGGATGTAGTATTTACCAACATTCCTGGCGGATCGGCTTCTACTTCTCGGTGGGAGCATTATATACGTCTATAACATAATATAACCTAACCTAACCCCTCTAGCCCCCCGCTGCAAATGTTTCACAGAATCCCGGTCGTGTCGTCCCGTACGTCTCGGTGGGGACATTATATACGTCTATAGTGTTATATATCCTAACCCAAGGCAGCCTATTACCTCGAATGTAGTATTTTACAACATTCCTGGCGCGTCGGCCCCCACTTCTCGTTGGGAACATTATATACGTCTATAAGGTTATATAACCTAACCTAACACATCCAGCCACTCGCTGGTCATGTTTTACAGAATCCCGTTGGTGTCGTCCCGTACGTCTCGGTTGGGACATTATATACGTCTATAGCGTTATATATCCTAACCTAAGGCAGGCTAACATCTCGGATGTAGTGTTTTCCAATATCCCTGGCGGGTCGGAACCTACGTCTCGGTGGGAACATTATATACGTCTATAACGTAACATAACCTAACCTAACACATCTAGCCCCTCGCTGGTAATGTTTTACAGAATCCCGTTGGTGTCGTCCCGTACCTCTCAGGCGGGACATTCTATACGTCTATAGCGTTATATATCCTAACCTAAGGCAGGCTATCATCTCGGATGTAGTACTTTCCATCATTCCTGGCGGGTCTGCCCCTATTTCTCGGTGGGAACATTATATACATCTATAACGTAATATAACCGAACCTAACACATCTAGCCCCTCGCTGGTAATGTTTTACAGAATCCCGTTGGTGCCGTCCCGTACGTCTCGGTTGGGACATTATATACGTCTATAGCGTTATATATCCTAACCTAAGGCAGGCTAACATCTCGGATGTAGTATTTTCCATCATTCCAGGGGGGTCGGCCCCTATTTCTCGGTGGGAACATTATATACGTCTATAACGTAATATAACCTAACCTAACACATCCAGCCCCTCGCTGGTAATGTTTTACAGAATCCCTGTCGCGTCGCCCCTTACGTCTCGGCTGGGACATTATATACGTCTATAACGTTATATATCCAAACCTAAGGCAACCTAACATCTCGGATGTAGTATTTTACAACATTCCTGGCGTTTCGGCCTCTACTTCTCGGTGGGAACATTATATACGTCTATAACATAATATAACCGAACCTAACCCATCTATACCTCGCTGCTAATGTTTCACAGAATCCCGTTCGTGTCGTCCCGTTCGTCTCGGTTGCTACATTATATAGGTCTATAGCGTTATATATCCTAACCTAAGGCAGCCTAACATCTCGGATGTAGTATTTTCCAATATCCCTGGCGGGTCGGACCCTACTTCTCGATGGGAACATTATATACGTCTATAACGTAACATAACCTAACCTAACACATCTAGCCCCTCGCTGGTAATGTTTTACAGAATCCCGTTGGTGTCGTCCCGTACGTCTCGGTTGGGACATTATATACGTCTATAGCGTTATATATCCTAACCTAAGGCAGGCTAACATCTCGGATGTAGTGTTTTCCAATATCCCTGGCGGGTCGGACCCTACGTCTCGGTGGGAACATTATATACGTCTATAACGTAACATAACCTAACCTAACACATCTAGCCCCTCGCTGGTAATGTTTTACAGAATCCCGTTGGTGTCGTCCCGTACGTCTCGGTTGGGACATTATATACGTCTATAGCGTTATATATCCTAACCTAAGGCAGCCTAATATCTCGTATGTAGTATTTTACAACATTCCTGGCGCGTCGGCCCCCACTTCTCGGTGGGAACATAATATACGTCTATAACATAATATAACCTAACCTAATCCATCTACACCTCGCTGCTAATGCTTCACAGAATCCCGGTACCGTGTCGTCCCGTACGTCTCGGTTGGGACATTATATAGGTCTATAGCGTTATATATCCGAACTTAAGGCAGCCTAACATTTCGGATGTTCTATTTTCCAATATCCCTGGCGGGTCGGACCCTACTTCTCTGTGGGAACATTATATACGTCTATAACGTAACATAACCTAACCTAACACATCTAGCCCCTCGCTGGTAATGTTTTACAGAATCTCGTTGGTGTCGTCCCGTACCTCTCAGGCGGGACATTCTATACGTCTATAGCGTTATATATCCTAACCTAAGGCAGGCTATCATCACGGATGTAGTACTTTCCATCATTCCTGGCGGGTCTGCCCCTATTTCTCGGTGGGAACATTATATACATCTATAACGTAATATAACCGAGCCTAACACATCTAGCCCCTCGCTGGTAATGTTTCACAGAATCCCTGTCGTGTCGTCCCGTACGTCTCTGTTGGGACATTATATAGGTCTATAGCGTTATATATTCTAACCTAAGGCAGCCTAACATCTCGGATGTAGTATTTTCCAATATCCCTGTCGGGTCGGAACCTACTTCTCGGTGGGAACATTATATACGTCTATAACTTAATATAACCGAACCTAACCCATCTATACCTCGCTGCTAATGTTTCACAGAATCCCGTTCGTGTCGTCCCGTTCGTCTCGGTTGCTACATTATATAGGTCTATAGCGTTATATATCCTAAACTAAGGCAGCCTAACATCTCGGATGTAGTATTTTCCAATATCCCTGGCGGGTCGGACCCTACTTCTCGATGGGAACATTATATACGTCTATAACGTAACATAACCTAACCTAACACATCTAGCCCCTCGCTGGTAATGTTTTACAGAATCCCATTGGTGTCGTCCCGTACGTCTCGGTTGGGACATTATATACGTCTATAGCGTTATATATCCTAATATAAGGCAGGCTAACATCTCGGATGTAGTATTTTCCATCATTCCTGGGGGTCGGCCGCTATTTCTCGGTGGGAACATTATATACGTCTACAACGAAATATAACCGAACCTAACACATCTGGCTCCTCGCTGGTAATGATTTACAGAATCCCTGTCGTGTCGTCCCGTACGTCTCGGCTGGGACATTATATACGTCTATAACGTTATATATCCTAACCTAAGGCAACAAAACATCACGGATGTAGTATTTTACAACATTCCTGGCGTTTCGGCCTCTACTTCTCGGTGGGAACATAATATACGTTTATAACGTAATATAACATAACCTAACCATTCTACACCTCGCTGCTAATGTTTCACAGAATCCCGGTCGTGTCGTCCCGTTCGTCTCGGTTGCTACATTATATAGGTCTATAGCGTTATATATCCTAACCTAAGGCAGCCTAACATCTCGGATGTAGTGTTTTCCAATATTCCTGGCGGGTCGGAACCTACTTCTCGGTGGGAACATTATATACGTCTATAACTTAATATAACCGAACCTAACCCATCCATACCTCGCTGCTAATGTTTCACAGAATCCCGTTCGTGTCGTCCTGTTCGTCTCGGTGGCTACATTATATAGGTCTATAGCGTTATATATCCTAACCTAAGGCAGCCTAACATCTCGGATGTAATATTTTCCAATATCCCTGGCGGGTCGGACCCTACTTCTCGATGGGAACATTATATACGTCTATAACGTAACATAACCTAACCTAACACATCTAGCCCCTCGCTGGTAATGTTTTACAGAATCCCGTTGGTGTCGTTCCGTACGTCTCCGTTGGGACATTACATACGTCTATAGCGTTATATATCCTAATCTAGGGCAGGCTAACATCTCGGATGTAGTATTTTCCATCATTCCTGGAGGGTCGGCCCCTATTTCTCGGTGGGAACATTATATACGTCTATAACGTAATATAACCTAACCTAACACATCTAGCCCCTCGCTGGTAATGTTTTACAGAATCCCGTTGGTGTCGTCCCGTACGTCTCGGTTGCGACATTATATACGTCTATAGCGTTATATATCCTAACCTGAGGCAGGCTAACATCTCGGATGTAGTATTTTCCATCATTCCTGGGGGGTCGGCCCCTATTTCTCGGTGGGAACATTATATACGTCTACAACGAAATATAACCTAACCTAACACATCTGGCTCCTCGCTGGTAATGATTTACAGAATCCCTGTCGTATCGTCCCGTACGTCTCGGCTGGGACATTATATACGTCTATAACGTTATATATCCTAACCTAAGGCAACAAAACATCACGGATGTAGTATTTTACAACATTCCTGGCGTTTCGGCCTCTACTTCTCGGTGGGAACATTATATACGTCTATAACATAATATAACCTATCCTAACCCATCTACACCTCGCTGCTAATGTTTCACAGAATCCCTGTCGTGTCGTCCCGTACGTCTCGGTTGGGACATTATATAGGTCTATAGCGTTATATATCCTAACCTAAGGCAGCCTAACATCTCGGATGTAGTATTTTCCAATATCCCTGTCGGGTCGGAACCTACTTCTCGGTGGGAACATTATATACGTCTATAACTTAATATAACCGAACCTAACCCATCTATACCTCGCTGCTAATGTTTCACAGAATCCCGTTGGTGCCGTCCCGTACGTCTCGGTTGGGACATTATATACGTCTATAGCGTTATATATCCTAACCTAAGGCAGGCTAACATCTCGGATGTAGTATTTTCCATCATTCCAGGGGGGTCGGCCCCTATTTCTCGGTGGGAACATTATATACGTCTATAACGTAATATAACCTAACCTAACACATCCAGCCCCTCGCTGGTAATGTTTTACAGAATCCCTGTCGCGTCGCCCCTTACGTCTCGGCTGGGACATTATATACGTCTATAACGTTATATATCCAAACCTAAGGCAACCTAACATCTCGGATGTAGTATTTTACAACATTCCTGGCGTTTCGGCCTCTACTTCTCGGTGGGAACATTATATACGTCTATAACATAATATAACCGAACCTAACCCATCTATACCTCGCTGCTAATGTTTCACAGAATCCCGTTCGTGTCGTTCCGTTCGTCTCGGTTGCTACATTATATAGGTCTATAGCGTTATATATCCTAACCTAAGGCAGCCTAACATCTCGGATGTAGTATTTTCCAATATCCCTGGCGGGTCGGACCCTACTTCTCGATGGGAACATTATATACGTCTATAACGTAACATAACCTAACCTAACACATCTAGCCCCTCGCTGGTAATGTTTTACAGAATCCCGTTGGTGTCGTCCCGTACGTCTCGGTTGGGACATTATATACGTCTATAGCGTTATATATCCTAACCTAAGGCAGGCTAACATCTCGGATGTAGTGTTTTCCAATATCCCTGGCGGGTCGGACCCTACGTCTCGGTGGGAACATTATATACGTCTATAACGTAACATAACCTAACCTAACACATCTAGCCCCTCGCTGGTAATGTTTTACAGAATCCCGTTGGTGTCGTCCCGTACGTCTCGGTTGGGACATTATATACGTCTATAGCGTTATATATCCTAACCTAAGGCAGCCTAATATCTCGTATGTAGTATTTTACAACATTCCTGGCGCGTCGGCCCCCACTTCTCGGTGGGAACATAATATACGTCTATAACATAATATAACCTAACCTAATCCATCTACACCTCGCTGCTAATGCTTCACAGAATCCCGGTACCGTGTCGTCCCGTACGTCTCGGTTGGGACATTATATAGGTCTATAGCGTTATATATCCGAACTTAAGGCAGCCTAACATTTCGGATGTTCTATTTTCCAATATCCCTGGCGGGTCGGACCCTACTTCTCTGTGGGAACGTTATATACGTCTATAACGTAACATAACCTAACCTAACACATCTAGCCCCTCGCTGGTAATGTTTTACAGAATCCCGTTGGTGTCGTCCCGTATGTCTCGGCTGGGACATTATATACGTCTATAGCGTTATATATCCTAACCTAAGGCAGCCTAATATCTCGTATGTAGTATTTTACAACATTCCTGGCGCGTCGGCCCCCACTTCTCGGTGGGAACATAATATACGTCTATAACATAATATAACCTAACCTAATCCATCTACACCTCGCTGCTAATGCTTCACAGAATCCCGGTACCGTGTCGTCCCGTACGTCTCGGTTGGGACATTATATAGGTCTATAGCGTTATATATCCGAACTTAAGGCAGCCTAACATTTCGGATGTTCTATTTTCCAATATCCCTGGCGGGTCGGACCCTACTTCTCTGTGGGAACATTATATACGTCTATAACGTAACATAACCTAACCTAACACATCTAGCCCTCGCTGGTAATGTTTTACAGAATCCCGTTGGTGTCGTCCCGTACCTCTCAGGCGGGACATTCTATACGTCTATAGCGTTATATATCCTAACCTAAGGCAGGCTATCATCACGGATGTAGTACTTTCCATCATTCCTGGCGGGTCTGCCCCTATTTCTCGGTGGGAACATTATATACATCTATAACGTAATATAACCGAGCCTAACACATCTAGCCCCTCGCTGGTAATGTTTCACAGAATCCCTGTCGTGTCGTCCCGTACGTCTCTGTTGGGACATTATATAGGTCTATAGCGTTATATATTCTAACCTAAGGCAGCCTAACATCTCGGATGTAGTATTTTCCAATATCCCTGTCGGGTCGGAACCTACTTCTCGGTGGGAACATTATATACGTCTATAACTTAATATAACCGAACCTAACCCATCTATACCTCGCTGCTAATGTTTCACAGAATCCCGTTCGTGTCGTCCCGTTCGTCTCGGTTGCTACATTATATAGGTCTATAGCGTTATATATCCTAAACTAAGGCAGCCTAACATCTCGGATGTAGTATTTTCCAATATCCCTGGCGGGTCGGACCCTACTTCTCGATGGGAACATTATATACGTCTATAACGTAACATAACCTAACCTAACACATCTAGCCCCTCGCTGGTAATGTTTTACAGAATCCCATTGGTGTCGTCCCGTACGTCTCGGTTGGGACATTATATACGTCTATAGCGTTATATATCCTAATATAAGGCAGGCTAACATCTCGGATGTAGTATTTTCCATCATTCCTGGGGGTCGGCCGCTATTTCTCGGTGGGAACATTATATACGTCTACAACGAAATATAACCGAACCTAACACATCTGGCTCCTCGCTGGTAATGATTTACAGAATCCCTGTCGTGTCGTCCCGTACGTCTCGGCTGGGACATTATATACGTCTATAACGTTATATATCCTAACCTAAGGCAACAAAACATCACGGATGTAGTATTTTACAACATTCCTGGCGTTTCGGCCTCTACTTCTCGGTGGGAACATAATATACGTTTATAACGTAATATAACATAACCTAACCCATCTACACCTCGCTGCTAATGTTTCACAGAATCCCGGTCGTGTCGTCCCGTACGTCTCGGTTGGGCCATTATATAGGTCTATAGCCTTATATATCCTAACCTAAGGCAGGCTAACATCTCGGATGTAGTACTTTCCATCATTCCTGGCGGGTCGGCCCCTATTTCTCGGTGGGATCATTATATACGTATATAACGTAATATAACCTAACCTAACACATCCAGCCCCTCGCTGGTAATGTTTTACAGAATCCCTGTCGTGCCGTCCCGTATGTCTTGGCTGGGACATTATATACGTCTATAACGTTATATATCCTAACCTCAACCAGCCTAACATCTCGGATGTAGTATTTTCCAATATGCCTGGCGGGTCGGACCCTACTTCTCGGTGGGAACATTATATACGTCTATAACTTAATATAACCGAACCTAACCATTCTACACCTCGCTGCTAATGTTTCACAGAATCCCGGTCGTGTCGTCCCGTTCGTCTCGGTTGCTACATTATATAGGTCTATAGCGTTATATATCCTAACCTAAGGCAGCCTAACATCTCGGATGTAGTGTTTTCCAATATTCCTGGCGGTTCGGAACCTACTTCTCGGTGGGAACATTACATACGTCTATAACTTAATATAACCGAACCTAACCCATCCATACCTCGCTGCTAATGTTTCACAGAATCCCGTTCGTGTCGTCCCGTACGTCTCGGTTGGGACATTATATACGTCTATAGCGTTATATATCCTAATCTAAGGCAGGCTAACATCTCGGATGTAGTATTTTCCATCATTCCTGGGGGGTCGGCCCCTACTTCTCGGTGGGAACATTATATACGTCTATAACATAATATAACCTATCCTAACCCATCTACACCTCGCTGCAAATGTTTCACAGAATCGCGGTCGTGTCGTCCCGTACGTCTCGGCTGGGACATTATATAGGTCTATAGCGTTATATATCCTAACCTAAGGCTGCCTAACATCTGGGATGTTGTGTTTTCCAATATCCCTGGCGGGTCGGAGCCTACATCTCGGTGGCAACATTATATACGTCTATAACGTAATATAACCTAACCTAACACATCCAGCCCCTCGCTGGTAATGTTTTACAGTATCCCGTTGGTGTCGCCCCGTTCGTCTCGGTTGGGATATTATATACGTCTATAGCGTTATATATCCTAACCTAAGGCAGGCTAACATCTCGGATGTAGTATTTTCCATCATTCCTGGCGGGTCGGACCCTACTTCTCGATGGGAACATTATATACGTCTATAACGTAACATAACCTAACCTAACACATCTAGCCCCTCGCTGGTAATGTTTTACAGAATCCCGTTGGTGTCGTCCCGTACGTCTCGGTTGGGACATTATATACGTCTATAGCGTTATATATCCTAACCTGAGGCAGGCTAACATCTCGGATGTAGTATTTTCCATCATTCCTGGGGGGTCGGCCCCTATTTCTCGGTGGGAACATTATATACGTCTACAACGAAATATAACCTAACCTAACACATCTGGCTCCTCGCTGGTAATGATTTACAGAATCCCTGTCGTGTCGTCCCGTACGTCTCGGCTGGGACATTATATACGTCTATAACGTTATATATCCTAACCTAAGGCAACAAAACATCACGGATGTAGTATTTTACAACATTCCTGGCGTTTCGGCCTCTACTTCTCGGTGGGAACATTATATACGTCTATAACATAATATAACCTATCCTAACCCATCTACACCTCGCTGCTAATGTTTCACAGAATCCCGGTTGTGTCGTCCCGTACGTCTCGGTTGGGACATTATATATGTCTATAGCGTTATATATCCTAACCTAAGGCAGCCTAACATCTCGGATGTAGTGTTTTCCGTCATTCCTGGCGGGTCGGCCCCTACATCTCGGTGGGAACATTATATACGTCTATAACGTAATATAACCGAACCTAACACATCTGGCTCCTCGCTGGTAATGATTTACAGAATCCCTGTCGTGTCGTGCCGTACGTCTCGGCTGGGACATTATATACGTCTATAACGTTATATATCCTAACCTAAGGCAACAAAACATCACGGATGTAGTATTTTACAACATTCCTGGCGTTTCGGCCTCTACTTCTCGGTGGGAACATAATATACGTCTATAACGTAATATAACCTAACCTAACCCATCTACACCTCGCTGCTAATGTTTCACAGAATCCCGGTCGTGCCGTCCCGTACGTCTAGGTTGGGACGTTCTATACGTCTATAGCGTTATATATCCTACCCTAAGGCAGGCTAACATCTCGGATGTAGTACTTTCCATCATTCCTGGCGGGTCGGCCCCTATTTCTCGGAGGGAACATTATATACATCTATAACGTAATATAACCGAACCTAACACATCTAGCCACTCGCGGGTAATGTTTCACAGTATCCTTGTCGTGCCGTCCCGGACGTCTCGGCTGGGACATTATATACGTCTATAGCGTTATATATCATAACCTAAGGCAGGCTAACATCTCAGATGTAGTATTTTCCATCATTCCTGGCGGGTCGGCCCCTACTTCTCGGTGGGAACATTATATACGTCTATAACGTAATGTAACCTAACCTAACACATCTAGCCTCTCGCTGGTAATGTTTCACAGAATCCCGGTCATGTCGTCCCGTACGTCTCGGTTGGGACATTATATAGGTCTATAGCGTTATATATCCTAACCTAAGGCTGCCTAACATCTCGGATGTTGTGTTTTCCAATATCCCTGGCGGGTCGGACCCTACTTCTCGGTGGGAACATTATATACGTATATAACGTAATATAACCTAACCTAACACATCCAGCCCCTCGCTGGTAATGTTTTACAGAATCCCGGTCGTGTCGTCCCGTACGTCTCGATTGGGACATTATATAGGTCTATAGCGTTATATATCCTAACCTAAGGCAGCCTAACATCTCGGATGTAGTATTTTCCAATATCCCTGGCGGGTCGGACCCTACTTCTCGATGGGAACATTATATACGTCTATAACGTAACATAACCTAACCTAACACATCTAGCCCCTCGCTGGTAATGTTTTACAGAATCCCGTTGGTGTCGTCCCGTACGTCTCGGTTGGGACATTATATACGTCTATAGCGTTATATATCCTAATCTAAGGCAGGCTAACATCTCGGATGTAGTATTTTCCATCATTCCTGGGGGGTCGGCCACTATTTCTCGGTGGGAACATTATATACGTCTATAACGTAACATAACCTAACCTAACACATCTAGCCCCTCGCTGGTAATGTTTTACAGAATCCCTGTCGCGTCGCCCCTTACGTCTCGGCTGGGACATTATATACGTCTATAACGTTATATATCCAAACCTAAGGCAACCTAACATCTCGGATGTAGTATTTTACAACATTCCTGGCGTTTCGGCCTCTACTTCTCGGTGGGAACATTATATACGTCTATAACATAATATAACCTATCCTAACCCATCTACACCTCGCTGCTAATGTTTCACAGAATCCCGGTCGTGTCGTCCTGTACGTCTCGGTTGAGACATTATATAGGTCTATAGCGTTATATATCCTAACCTAAGGCAGCCTAACATCTCGGATGTAGTATTTTCCAATATCCCTGGCGGGTCGGAACCTACTTCTCGGTGGGAACATTATATACGTCTATAACTTAATATAACCGAACCTAACCCATCTATACCTCGCTGCTAATGTTTCACAGAATCCCGTTCGTGTCGTCCCGTACGTCTCGGTTGGGACATTATATATGTCTATAGCGTTATATATCCTAACCTAAGGCAGCCTAACATCTCGGATGTAGTGTTTTCCGTCATTCCTGGCGGGTCGGACCCTACATCTCGGTGGGAACATTATATACGTCCACAACGTAATATAACCTAACCTAACACATCTAGCTCCTCGCTGGTAATGATTTACAGAATCCCGTTCGTGTCGTACCGTACGTCTCGGTTGGGACATTATATACGTCTATAGGGTTATATATCCTAACCCAAGGCAGTCTATCACCTCGAATGTAGTATTTTACAACATTCCTGGCGCGTCGGCCCCCACTTCTCGGTGGGAACATTATATACGTCTATAACGTAATATAACCTAACCTAACACATCCAGCCC
Organism: Xylocopa violacea; assembly: GCA_963969225.1. NCBI lineage: Eukaryota > Metazoa > Arthropoda > Insecta > Hymenoptera > Apidae > Xylocopa > Xylocopa violacea. The sequence continues at coordinate 10,355,478 of CAXAJV010000017.1, read as the reverse complement.
TTCGCTGGTAATGTTTTACAGAATCCCTGTCGTGCCGTCCCGTATGTCTTGGCTGGGACATTATATACGTCTATAACGTTATATATCCTAACCTCAACCAGCCTAACATCTCGGATGTAGTATTTTCCAATATGCCTGGCGGGTCGGACCCTACTTCTCGGTGGGAACATTATATACGTCTATAACTTAATATAACCGAACCTAACCATTCTACACCTCGCTGCTAATGTTTCACAGAATCCCGGTCGTGTCGTCCCGTTCGTCTCGGTTGCTACATTATATAGGTCTATAGCGTTATATATCCTAACCTAAGGCAGCCTAACATCTCGGATGTAGTGTTTTCCAATATTCCTGGCGGTTCGGAACCTACTTCTCGGTGGGAACATTACATACGTCTATAACTTAATATAACCGAACCTAACCCATCCATACCTCGCTGCTAATGTTTCACAGAATCCCGTTCGTGTCGTCCCGTACGTCTCGGTTGGGACATTATATACGTCTATAGCGTTATATATCCTAATCTAAGGCAGGCTAACATCTCGGATGTAGTATTTTCCATCATTCCTGGGGGGTCGGCCCCTACTTCTCGGTGGGAACATTATATACGTCTATAACATAATATAACCTATCCTAACCCATCTACACCTCGCTGCAAATGTTTCACAGAATCGCGGTCGTGTCGTCCCGTACGTCTCGGCTGGGACATTATATAGGTCTATAGCGTTATATATCCTAACCTAAGGCTGCCTAACATCTGGGATGTTGTGTTTTCCAATATCCCTGGCGGGTCGGAGCCTACATCTCGGTGGCAACATTATATACGTCTATAACGTAATATAACCTAACCTAACACATCCAGCCCCTCGCTGGTAATGTTTTACAGTATCCCGTTGGTGTCGCCCCGTTCGTCTCGGTTGGGATATTATATACGTCTATAGCGTTATATATCCTAACCTAAGGCAGGCTAACATCTCGGATGTAGTATTTTCCATCATTCCTGGCGGGTCGGACCCTACTTCTCGATGGGAACATTATATACGTCTATAACGTAACATAACCTAACCTAACACATCTAGCCCCTCGCTGGTAATGTTTTACAGAATCCCGTTGGTGTCGTCCCGTACGTCTCGGTTGGGACATTATATACGTCTATAGCGTTATATATCCTAACCTGAGGCAGGCTAACATCTCGGATGTAGTATTTTCCATCATTCCTGGGGGGTCGGCCCCTATTTCTCGGTGGGAACATTATATACGTCTACAACGAAATATAACCTAACCTAACACATCTGGCTCCTCGCTGGTAATGATTTACAGAATCCCTGTCGTGTCGTCCCGTACGTCTCGGCTGGGACATTATATACGTCTATAACGTTATATATCCTAACCTAAGGCAACAAAACATCACGGATGTAGTATTTTACAACATTCCTGGCGTTTCGGCCTCTACTTCTCGGTGGGAACATAATATACGTCTATAACGTAATATAACCTAACCTAACCCATCTACACCTCGCTGCTAATGTTTCACAGAATCCCGGTCGTGCCGTCCCGTACGTCTAGGTTGGGACGTTCTATACGTCTATAGCGTTATATATCCTACCCTAAGGCAGGCTAACATCTCGGATGTAGTACTTTCCATCATTCCTGGCGGGTCGGCCCCTATTTCTCGGAGGGAACATTATATACATCTATAACGTAATATAACCGAACCTAACACATCTAGCCACTCGCGGGTAATGTTTCACAGTATCCTTGTCGTGCCGTCCCGGACGTCTCGGCTGGGACATTATATACGTCTATAGCGTTATATATCATAACCTAAGGCAGGCTAACATCTCAGATGTAGTATTTTCCATCATTCCTGGCGGGTCGGCCCCTACTTCTCGGTGGGAACATTATATACGTCTATAACGTAATGTAACCTAACCTAACACATCTAGCCTCTCGCTGGTAATGTTTCACAGAATCCCGGTCATGTCGTCCCGTACGTCTCGGTTGGGACATTATATAGGTCTATAGCGTTATATATCCTAACCTAAGGCTGCCTAACATCTCGGATGTTGTGTTTTCCAATATCCCTGGCGGGTCGGACCCTACTTCTCGGTGGGAACATTATATACGTATATAACGTAATATAACCTAACCTAACACATCCAGCCCCTCGCTGGTAATGTTTTACAGAATCCCGGTCGTGTCGTCCCGTACGTCTCGATTGGGACATTATATAGGTCTATAGCGTTATATATCCTAACCTAAGGCAGCCTAACATCTCGGATGTAGTATTTTCCAATATCCCTGGCGGGTCGGACCCTACTTCTCGATGGGAACATTATATACGTCTATAACGTAACATAACCTAACCTAACACATCTAGCCCCTCGCTGGTAATGTTTTACAGAATCCCGTTGGTGTCGTCCCGTACGTCTCGGTTGGGACATTATATACGTCTATAGCGTTATATATCCTAATCTAAGGCAGGCTAACATCTCGGATGTAGTATTTTCCATCATTCCTGGGGGGTCGGCCACTATTTCTCGGTGGGAACATTATATACGTCTATAACGTAACATAACCTAACCTAACACATCTAGCCCCTCGCTGGTAATGTTTTACAGAATCCCTGTCGCGTCGCCCCTTACGTCTCGGCTGGGACATTATATACGTCTATAACGTTATATATCCAAACCTAAGGCAACCTAACATCTCGGATGTAGTATTTTACAACATTCCTGGCGTTTCGGCCTCTACTTCTCGGTGGGAACATTATATACGTCTATAACATAATATAACCTATCCTAACCCATCTACACCTCGCTGCTAATGTTTCACAGAATCCCGGTCGTGTCGTCCTGTACGTCTCGGTTGAGACATTATATAGGTCTATAGCGTTATATATCCTAACCTAAGGCAGCCTAACATCTCGGATGTAGTATTTTCCAATATCCCTGGCGGGTCGGAACCTACTTCTCGGTGGGAACATTATATACGTCTATAACTTAATATAACCGAACCTAACCCATCTATACCTCGCTGCTAATGTTTCACAGAATCCCGTTCGTGTCGTCCCGTACGTCTCGGTTGGGACATTATATATGTCTATAGCGTTATATATCCTAACCTAAGGCAGCCTAACATCTCGGATGTAGTGTTTTCCGTCATTCCTGGCGGGTCGGACCCTACATCTCGGTGGGAACATTATATACGTCCACAACGTAATATAACCTAACCTAACACATCTAGCTCCTCGCTGGTAATGATTTACAGAATCCCGTTCGTGTCGTACCGTACGTCTCGGTTGGGACATTATATACGTCTATAGGGTTATATATCCTAACCCAAGGCAGTCTATCACCTCGAATGTAGTATTTTACAACATTCCTGGCGCGTCGGCCCCCACTTCTCGGTGGGAACATTATATACGTCTATAACGTAATATAACCTAACCTAACACATCCAGCCCTTCGCTGGTAATGTTTTACAGAATCCCGTTGGTGCCGTCCCGTACGTCTCGGTTGGGACATTATATACGTCTATAGCGTTATATATCCTAACCTGAGGCAGGCTAACATCTCGGATGTAGTATTTTCCATCATTCCTGGCGGGTCGGCCCCTACTTCTCGGTGGGAACATTATATACGTCTATAACGTAATATAACCTAACCTAACACATCCAGACCCTCGCTGGTAATGTTTTACAGAATCCCTGTCGTGCCGTCCCGTACGTCACGGCTGGGACATTATATACGACTGTAACGTTATATATCCTAACCTAAGGCAACCTAACATCTCGGATGTAGCATTCTCCGACATTCCTGGCCTTTCGGCCTCTACTACTCGGTGGGAACATTATATACGTCTATAACATAATATAACCTAACCTAACACATCTAGCCCCTCGCCGGTAATGTTTTACAGAATCCCTGTCGCGTCGCCCCTCACGTCTCGGCTGGGACATTATATACGTCTATAACGTTATATATCCTAACCTAAGGCAACCCAACATCACGGATGTAGTATTTTACAACATTCCTGGCGTTTCGGCCTCTACTTCTCGGTGGAAACATAATATACATCTATAACATAATATAACCTAACCTAACCCATCTACACCTCGCTGCTAATGTCTCACAGAATCCCGGTCGTGTCGTCCCGTACGTCTCGTTTGGGACATTATATAGGTCTATAGCGTTATATATCCTAACCTAAGGCAGCCTAACATCTCGGATGTAGTGTTTTCCAATATTCCTGGCGGGTCGGACCCTACTTCTCGGTGGGAACATTATATACGTCTATAACGTAACATAACCTAACCTAACGCATCTAGCCCCTCGCTGGTAATGTTTTACAGAATCCCGTTCGTGTCGTCCCTTACGTCTCGGCTGGGACATTATATACGTCTATAACGTTATATATCCAAACCTAAGGCAACCTAACATCTCGGATGTAGTATTTTACAACATTCCTGGCGTTTCGGCCTCTACTTTTCGGTGGGAACATTATATACGTCTATAACATAATATAACCTATCCTAACCCATCTACACCTCGATGCTAATGTTTCACAGAATCCCGTTCGTGTCGTCCCGTTCGTCTCGGTTGCTACATTATATAGGTCTATAGCGTTATATATCCTAACCTAAGGCAGCCTAACATCTCGGACGTAGTATTTTCCAATATCCCTGGCGGGTCGGACCCTACTTCTCGGTGGGAGCATTATATATGTCTATAACGTAACATAACTTAACCTAACACATCTAGCCCCTCGCTGGTAATGCTTTACAGAATCCCTGTCGTGCCGTCCCGTACGTCTCGGCTGGGACATTATATACGTCTATAACGTTATATATCCTAACCTAAGGCAACCCAACATCACGGATGTAGTGTTTTACAACATTCCTGGCGTTTCGGCCTCTACTTCTCGGTGGAAACATATTATACGTCTATAACATAATATAACCTAACCTAACCCATCTACACCTCGCTGCTAATGTTTCACAGAATCCCGTTGGTGTCGTCCCGTACGTCTCGGTTGGGACATTATATACGTCTATAGCGTTATATATCCTAACCTGAGGCAGGCTAACATCTCGGATGTATTATTTTCCATCATTCCTGGGGGGTCGGCCCCTATTTCTCGGTGGGAACATTATATACGTCTACAACGAAATATAACCTAACCTAACACATCTGGCTACTCGCTGGTAATGATTTACAGAATCCCTGTCGTGTCGTCCCGTACGTCTCGGCTGGGACATTATATACGTCTATAACGTAATATAACCTAACCTAACCCATCTACACCTCGCTGCTAATGTTTCACAGAATCCCGGTCGTGCCGTCCCGTACGTTTCGGTTGGGACGTTCTATACGTCTATAGCGTTATATATCCTAACCTAAGGCAGGCTAACATCTCGGATGTAGTACTTTCCATCATTCCTGGCGGGTCGGCCCCTATTTCTCGATGGGAAAATTATATACATCTATAACGTAATATAACCGAACCTAACACATCTAGCCACTCGCGGGTAATGTTTCACAGTATCCTTGTCGTGCCGTCCCGGACGTCTCAGCTGGGACATTATATACGTCTATAGCGTTATATATCATAACCTAAGGCAGCCTAACATGTCAGATGTAGTATTTTCCATCATTCCTGGCGGGTCGGCCCCTACTTCTCGGTGTGAACATTATATACGTCTATAACGTAATGTAACCTAACCTAACACATCTAGCCTCTCGCTGGTAATGTTTCACAGAATCCCGGTCATGTCGTCCCGTACGTCTCGGTTGGGACATTATATAGGTCTATAGCGTTATATATCCTAACCTAAGGCTGCCTAACATCTCGGATGTTGTGTTTTCCAATATCCCTGGCGGGTCGGACCCTACTTCTCGGTGGGAACATTATATACGTATATAACGTAATATAACCTAACCTAACACATCCAGCCCCTCGCTGGTAATGTTTTACAGAATCCCGGTCGTGTCGTCCCGTACGTCTCGATTGGGACATTATATAGGTCTATAGCGTTATATATCCTAACCTAAGGCAGCCTAACATCTCGGATGTAGTATTTTCCAATATCCCTGGCGGGTCGGACCCTACTTCTCGATGGGAACATTATATACGTCTATAACGTAACATAACCTAACCTAACACATCTAGCCCCTCGCTGGTAATGTTTTACAGAATCCCGTTGGTGTCGTCCCGTACGTCTCGGTTGGGACATTATATACGTCTATAGCGTTATATATCCTAATCTAAGGCAGGCTAACATCTCGGATGTAGTATTTTCCATCATTCCTGGGGGGTCGGCCACTATTTCTCGGTGGGAACATTATATACGTCTATAACGTAACATAACCTAACCTAACACATCTAGCCCCTCGCTGGTAATGTTTTACAGAATCCCTGTCGCGTCGCCCCTTACGTCTCGGCTGGGACATTATATACGTCTATAACGTTATATATCCAAACCTAAGGCAACCTAACATCTCGGATGTAGTATTTTACAACATTCCTGGCGTTTCGGCCTCTACTTCTCGGTGGGAACATTATATACGTCTATAACATAATATAACCTATCCTAACCCATCTACACCTCGCTGCTAATGTTTCACAGAATCCCGGTCGTGTCGTCCTGTACGTCTCGGTTGAGACATTATATAGGTCTATAGCGTTATATATCCTAACCTAAGGCAGCCTAACATCTCGGATGTAGTATTTTCCAATATCCCTGGCGGGTCGGAACCTACTTCTCGGTGGGAACATTATATACGTCTATAACTTAATATAACCGAACCTAACCCATCTATACCTCGCTGCTAATGTTTCACAGAATCCCGTTCGTGTCGTCCCGTACGTCTCGGTTGGGACATTATATATGTCTATAGCGTTATATATCCTAACCTAAGGCAGCCTAACATCTCGGATGTAGTGTTTTCCGTCATTCCTGGCGGGTCGGACCCTACATCTCGGTGGGAACATTATATACGTCCACAACGTAATATAACCTAACCTAACACATCTAGCTCCTCGCTGGTAATGATTTACAGAATCCCGTTCGTGTCGTACCGTACGTCTCGGTTGGGACATTATATACGTCTATAGGGTTATATATCCTAACCCAAGGCAGTCTATCACCTCGAATGTAGTATTTTACAACATTCCTGGCGCGTCGGCCCCCACTTCTCGGTGGGAACATTATATACGTCTATAACGTAATATAACCTAACCTAACACATCCAGCCCTTCGCTGGTAATGTTTTACAGAATCCCGTTGGTGCCGTCCCGTACGTCTCGGTTGGGACATTATATACGTCTATAGCGTTATATATCCTAACCTGAGGCAGGCTAACATCTCGGATGTAGTATTTTCCATCATTCCTGGCGGGTCGGCCCCTACTTCTCGGTGGGAACATTATATACGTCTATAACGTAATATAACCTAACCTAACACATCCAGACCCTCGCTGGTAATGTTTTACAGAATCCCTGTCGTGCCGTCCCGTACGTCACGGCTGGGACATTATATACGACTGTAACGTTATATATCCTAACCTAAGGCAACCTAACATCTCGGATGTAGCATTCTCCGACATTCCTGGCGTTTCGGCCTCTACTACTCGGTGGGAACATTATATACGTCTATAACATAATATAACCTAACCTAACACATCTAGCCCCTCGCCGGTAATGTTTTACAGAATCCCTGTCGCGTCGCCCCTCACGTCTCGGCTGGGACATTATATACGTCTATAACGTTATATATCCAAACCTAAGGCAACCTAACATCTCGGATGTAGTATTTTACAACATTCCTGGCGTTTCGGCCTCTACTTTTCGGTGGGAACATTATATACGTCTATAACATAATATAACCTATCCTAACCCATCTACACCTCGATGCTAATGTTTCACAGAATCCCGTTCGTGTCGTCCCGTTCGTCTCGGTTGCTACATTATATAGGTCTATAGCGTTATATATCCTAACCTAAGGCCGCCTAACATCTCGGACGTAGTATTTTCCAATATCCCTGGCGGGTCGGACCCTACTTCTCGGTGGGAACATTATATATGTCTATAACGTAACATAGCCTAACCTAACACATCTAGCCCCTCGATGGTAATGCTTTACAGAATCCCTGTCGTGTCGTCCCGTACGTCTCGGCTGGGACATTATATACGTCTATAACGTTATATATCCTAACCTAAGGCAACCCAACATCACGGATGTAGTGGTTTACAACATTCCTGGCGTTTCGGCCTCTACTTCTCGGTGGAAACATATTATACGTCTATAACATAATATAACCTAACCTAACCCATCTACACCTCGCTGCTAATGTTTCACAGAATCCCGGTCGTGTCGTCCCGTACGTCTCGGTTGGGACATTATAGATGTCTATAACGTTATATATCCTAACCTAAGGCAGCCTATCACCTCGAATGTAGTATTTTACAACATTCCTGGCGCGTCGGCCCGCACTTCTCGGTGGGAACATTATATACGTCTACAACGTAATCTAACCTAACCTAAAACATCTAGCCCCTCGCTGGAATGTTTTACGGAATCCCTGTCGCGTCGTCTCGTACGTCTCGGCTGGGACATTATATACGTCTATAACGTTACATATCCTAACCTAAGGCAACCCAACATCACGGATGTAGTATTTTACAACATTCCTGGCGTTTCGGCCTCTACTTCTCGGTGGAAACATAATATACATCTATAACATAATATAACCTAACCTAACCCATCTACACCTCGCTGCTAATGTCTCACAGAATCCCGGTCGTGTCGTCCCGTACGTCTCGTTTGGGACATTATATAGGTCTATAGCGTTATATATCCTAACCTAAGGCAGCCTAACATCTCGGATGTAGTGTTTTCCAATATTCCTGGCGGGTCGGACCCTACTTCTCGGTGGGAACATTATATACGTCTATAACGTAACATAACCTAACCTAACGCATCTAGCCCCTCGCTGGTAATGTTTTACAGAATCCCGTTCGTGTCGTCCCTTACGTCTCGGCTGGGACATTATATACGTCTATAACGTTATATATCCAAACCTAAGGCAACCTAACATCTCGGATGTAGTATTTTACAACATTCCTGGCGTTTCGGCCTCTACTTTTCGGTGGGAACATTATATACGTCTATAACATAATATAACCTATCCTAACCCATCTACACCTCGATGCTAATGTTTCACAGAATCCCGTTCGTGTCGTCCCGTTCGTCTCGGTTGCTACATTATATAGGTCTATAGCGTTATATATCCTAACCTAAGGCAGCCTAACATCTCGGACGTAGTATTTTCCAATATCCCTGGCGGGTCGGACCCTACTTCTCGGTGGGAGCATTATATATGTCTATAACGTAACATAACTTAACCTAACACATCTAGCCCCTCGCTGGTAATGCTTTACAGAATCCCTGTCGTGTCGTCCCGTACGTCTCGGCTGGGACATTATATACGTCTATAACGTTATATATCCTAACCTAAGGCAACCCAACATCACGGATGTAGTGTTTTACAACATTCCTGGCGTTTCGGCCTCTACTTCTCGGTGGAAACATATTATACGTCTATAACATAATATAACCTAACCTAACCCATCTACACCTCGCTGCTAATGTTTCACAGAATCCCGTTGGTGTCGTCCCGTACGTCTCGGTTGGGACATTATATACGTCTATAGCGTTATATATCCTAACCTGAGGCAGGCTAACATCTCGGATGTAGTATTTTCCATCATTCCTGGGGGGTCGGCACCTATTTCTCGGTGGGAACATTATATACGTCTACAACGAAATATAACCTAACCTAACACATCTGGCTACTCGCTGGTAATGATTTACAGAATCCCTGTCGTGTCGTCCCGTACGTCTCGGCTGGGACATTATATACGTCTATAACGTAATATAACCTAACCTAACCCATCTACACCTCGCTGCTAATGTTTCACAGAATCCCGGTCGTGCCGTCCCGTACGTGTCGGTTGGGACGTTCTATACGTCTATAGCGTTATATATCCTAACCTAAGGCAGGCTAACATCTCGGATGTAGTACTTTCCATCATTCCTGGCGGGTCGGCCCCTATTTCTCGGTGGGAAAATTATATACATCTATAACGTAATATAACCGAACCTAACACATCTAGCCACTCGCGGGTAATGTTTCACAGTATCCTTGTCGTGCCGTCCCGGACGTCTCAGCTGGGACATTATATACGTCTATAGCGTTATATATCATAACCTAAGGCAGCCTAACATGTCAGATGTAGTATTTTCCATCATTCCTGGCGGGTCGGCCCCTACTTCTCGGTGTGAACATTATATACGTCTATAACGTAATGTAACCTAACCTAACACATCTAGCCTCTCGCTGGTAATGTTTCACAGAATCCCGGTCATGTCGGCCCGTACGTTTCGGTTGGGACATTATATAGGTCTATAGCGTTATATATCCTAACCTAAGGCTGCCTAACATCTCGGATGTTGTGTTTTCCAATATCCCTGGCGGGTCGGACCCTACTTCTAGGTGGGAACATTATATACGTCTATAACGTAATATAGCCTAACCTAACCCATCTAGCACCTAGGTGATAATGTTTTACAGAATCCCGTTCGTGTCGTCCCGTACGTCTCGTTTGAGACATTATATACGTCTATAGCGTTATATATCCTAACGCAGGCTAACATCTCGGATGTAGTATTTTCCAACATTCCTGGCGGGTCGGACCCTACTTCTAGGTGGGAACATTATATACGTCTATAACGTAATATAGCCTAACCTAACCCATCTAGCCCCTAGCTGGTAATGTTTTACAGAATCCCTGTCGTGTCGGCCCGTACTTCTCGGTGTGGACATTATACACGTCTATAACTTTATATATCCCAACCTAAGGCCACATAATATCTCGGATGCAGTATTTTCCAGCATTGCTGGCGGGTCGGCCCCAACTTCTCGGTGGGAACACTATATACGTCTATGACGTAACATAACCTAACCTAATCCATCTAGACCCTCGCTGTTAATGTTTTACAGAATACCGCTCGTGTCGTCCCGTACGTCTTGGTTGGGTCATTATATACGTCTATTGCGTTTTATATCCTAACCCAAGGCAGCTTATCACCTCGGATGTAGTATTTTACAGCACTCCTGGCGCGTCGGACCCCACTTCTCGGATTGAACATTATATACGTCTATAACGTAATATGACCTAACCTAACCCATCTAGCGCCTCGCTGGTAATGTTCTACAGAATCCCTGTCGTGTCGGCCCGTACTTCACGGTGTGGACATTATATACGTCTATAACGTTAGATATGCTAACCTAAGGCAACACAATATCTCGGATGTAGTATTTTCCAACATTGCTGGCGGGTCGGACCCTACTTCTCGGTGGGAACATTATACACGTCTATAGCGTTATATAACCTAACCTAACCCATCTGGCCCCTCGCTGGTAATGTTTTACAGAACCCCGTTCGTGTCGGCCCGTACTTCTCGGTGGGAACATTGTATACGTCTACAACGTAATCTAACCTATCCTAACCCATCTACACCTCGATGCTAATGTATCACAGAATCCCGGTCGTGTCGTCCCGTACGTCTCGGTTGGGACATTATATAGGTCTATAGCGTTATATATCCTAACCAAAGGCAGCCTAAAATCTCGCATGTAGTATTTTCCAATATCCCTGGAGGGTTGGAACCTACTTCTCGTTGGGAACATTATATACGTCTATAACTTAATATAACCGAACCTAACCCATCTATACCTCGCTGCTAATGTTTCACAGAATCCCGTTCGTGTCGTCCCGTTCGTCTCGGTTGCTACATTATATAGGTCTATAGCGTTATACATCCAAACCTAAGACAGCCTAACATCTCGGATGTAGTGTTTTCCAATATCCCTGGCGGGTCGGAACCTACTTCGCGGTGGGAACATTATATACGTCTATAACGCAACATAACCTAACCTAACACATCTAGCCCCTCGCTGGTAATGTTTTACACAATCCCGGTCGCGTCGTCCCGTACGTCTCGGTTGGGACATTATATACGTCTATAGGGTTATATATGCTAACCCAAGGCAGCCTATCACCTCGAATGTAGTATTTTACAACATTCCTGGCGCGTCGGCCCCCACTTCTCGGTGGGAACATTATATACGTCTATAACGTAATATAACCTAACCTAACACATCCAGCCCCTCGCTGGTAATGTTTTACAGAATCCCGTTGGTGCCGTCCCGTACGTCTCGGTTTGGACATTATATACGTCTATAGCGTTATATATCCTAACCTAAGGCAGGCTAACATCTCGGATGTAGTATTTTCCATCATTCCAGGGGGGTCGGCCCCTATTTCTCGGTGGGAACATTATATACGTCTATAACGTAATATAACCTAACCTAACACAACTAGACCCTCGCTGGTAATGTTTTACAGAATCCCTGTCGTGTCGTCCCGCACGTCTCGGCTGGGACATTATATACGTCTATAACGTTAGATATCCTAACCTAAGGTAACCTAACATCTCGGATGTAGTATTTTCCAGCATTGCTGCCGTGTCGGACCGTACTTCTCGGTGTGGACATTATATACGTTTATAACTTTATACATCCCAATCTAAGGCAACCTAACATGTAGGATGTAGTATTTACCAACATACCTGGCGGATAGGAACCTACTTCTCGGTGGGAACATTATATTCGTATATATCGTAATATAACCTAACCTAACCCATCTAGCGCCTCGCTGGTAATGTTTTACAGAATCCCTGTCGTGTCAGCACGTACCTCTCGGTTTGAACATTATATACGTCTATAACTTTATATATCCCAACCTAAGGCCACACAATATCTCGGATGCAGTATTTTCCAACATTGCTGGCGGATCGGACCCTACTTCTCGGTGGGAACATTATATACGTCTATAACGTAATATAGCCTAACCTAACCCATCTAGCACCTAGGTGATAATGTTTTACAGAATCCCGTTCGTGTCGTCCCGTACGTCTCGTTTGAGACATTATATACGTCTATAGCGTTATATATCCTAACGCAGGCTAACATCTCGGATGTAGTATTTTCCAACATTCCTGGCGGGTCGGACCCTACTTCTAGGTGGGAACATTATATACGTCTATAACGTAATATAGCCTAACCTAACCCATCTAGCCCCTAGCTGGTAGTGTTTTACAGAATCCCTGTCGTGTCGGCCCGTACTTCTCGGTGTGGACATTATACACGTCTATGACTTTATATATCCCAACCTAAGGCCACATAATATCTCGGATGCAGTATTTTCCAGCATTGCTGGCGGGTCGGCCCCAACTTCTCGGTGGGAACACTATATACGTCTATGACGTAACATAACCTAACCTAATCCATCTAGACCCTCGCTGTTAATGTTTTACAGAATACCGCTCGTGTCGTCCCGTACGTCTCGGTTGGGTCATTATATACGTCTATAGCGTTTTATATCCTAACCCAAGGCAGCTTATCACCTCGGATGTAGTATTTTACAGCACTCCTGGCGCGTCGGACCCCACTTCTCGGATTGAACATTATATACGTCTATAACGTAATATGACCTAACCTAACCCATCTAGCGCCTCGCTGGTAATGTTCTACAGAATCCCTGTCGTGTCGGCCCGTACTTCACGGTGTGGACATTATATACGTCTATAACGTTAGATATGCTAACCTAAGGCAACACAATATCTCGGATGTAGTATTTTCCAACATTGCTGGCGGGTCGTACCCTACTTCTCGGTGGGAACATTATACACGTCTATAGCGTTATATAACCTAACCTAACCCATCTGGCCCCTCGCTGGTAGTGTTTTACAGAACCCCGTTCGTGTCGGCCCGTACTTCTCGGTGGGAACATTGTATACGTCTACAACGTAATCTAACCTATCCTAACCCATCTACACCTCGATGCTAATGTTTCACAGAATACCGGTCGTGTCGTCCCGTACGTCTCGGTTGGGACATTATATAGGTCTATAGCGTTATATATCCTAACCAAAGGCAGCCTAAAATCTCGGATGTAGTATTTTCCAATATCCCTGGAGGGTCGGAACCTACTTCTCGTTGGGAACATTATATACGTCTATAACTTAATATAACCGAACCTAACCCATCTATACCTCGCTGCTAATGTTTCACAGAATCCCGTTCGTGTCGTCCCGTTCGTCTCGGTTGCTACATTATATAGGTCTATAGCGTTATATATCCTAACCTAAGGCAGCCTAACATCTCGGATGTAGTATTTTCCAATATCCCTGGCGGGTCGGACCCTACTTCTCGGTGGGAACATTATATATGTCTATAACGTAACATAACCTAACCTAACACATCTAGCCCCTCGCTGGTAATGTTTTACAGAATCCCGTTGTAGTCGTCCCGTACGTCTCGGTTGGGACATTATATACGTCTATAGAGTTATATATCCTAACCCAAGGCAGCCTAACATCTCGGATGTAGTATTTTGCAACATTCCTGGCGGGTCGGACCCTACTTTTCGGTGGGAACATTATATACGTCTACAACGTAACACAACCTAGCCTAATCCATCTAGAACCCCCTGTTAATGTTTTACAGAAACCCGTTCGTGTCGTTACGTACGTCTGGGTGGGGACATTATATACGTCTATAGCGATATATATCCTAACCCAAGGCAGCCTAACATCTCGGATGTAGTGTTTTCCAATATCCCTGGCGGGTCGGACCCTACTTCTCGGTGGGAACATTATATACGTCTATAACATAATATGACCTATCCTAACCCATCTATACCTCGCTGCTAATGTTTCACAGAATCCCGTTCGTGTCGTCCCGTTCGTCTCGGTTGCTACATTATATAGGTCTATAGCGTTATACATCCAAACCTAAGACAGCCTAACATCTCGGATGTAGTGTTTTCCAATATCCCTGGCGGGTCGGAACCCACTTCGCGGTGGGAACATTATATACGTCTATAACGTAACATAACCTAACCTAACACATCTAGCCCCTCGCTGGTAATGTTTTACAGAATCCCTGTCGCGTCGTCCCGTACGTCTCGGTTGGGACATTATATACGTCTATAGGGTTATATATGCTAACCCAAGGCAGCCTATCACATCGAATGTAGTATTTTTCAACATTCCTGGCGCGTCGGCCCCCACATCTCGGTGGGAACATTATATACGTCTATAACGTAATATAACCTAACCTAACACATCCAGCCCCTCGCTGGTAATGTTTTACAGAATCCCGTTGGTGACGTCCCGTACGTCTCGGTTGGGACATTATATACGTCTATAGCGTTATATATCCTAACCTAAGGCAGGCTAACATCTCGGATGTAGTATTTTCCATCATTCCAGGGGGGTCGGCCCCTATTTCTCGGTGGGAACATTATATACGTCTATAACGTAATATAACCTAACCTAACACATCTGGACCCTCGCTGGTAATGTTTTACAGAATCCCTGTCGTGTCGTCCCGCACGTCTCGGCTGGGACATTATATACGTCTATAACGTTAGATATCCTAACCTAAGGTAACCTAACATCTCGGATGTAGTATTTTCCAGCATTGCTGCCGTGTCGGCCCGTACTTCTCGGTGTGGACATTATATACGTTTATAACTTTATACATCCCAACCTAAGGCCACATAATATCTCGGATGCAGTATTTTCCAGCATTGCTGGCGGGTCGGCCCCAACTTCTCGGTGGGAACACTATATACGTCTATGACGTAACATAACCTAACCTAATCCATCTAGACCCTCGCTGTTAATGTTTTACAGAATACCGCTCGTGTCGTCCCGTACGTCTCGGTTGGGTCATTATATACGTCTATAGCGTTTTATATCCTAACCCAAGGCAGCTTATCACCTCGGATGTAGTATTTTACAGCACTCCTGGCGCGTCGGACCCCACTTCTCGGATTGAACATTATATACGTCTATAACGTAATATGACCTAACCTAACCCATCTAGCGCCTCGCTGGTAATGTTCTACAGAATCCCTGTCGTGTCGGCCCGTACTTCACGGTGTGGACATTATATACGTCTATAACGTTAGATATGCTAACCTAAGGCAACACAATATCTCGGATGTAGTATTTTCCAACATTGCTGGCGGGTCGGACCCTACTTCTCGGTGGGAACATTATACACGTCTATAGCGTTATATAACCTAACCTAACCCATCTGGCCCCTCGCTGGTAATGTTTTACAGAACCCCGTTCGTGTCGGCCCGTACTTCTCGGTGTGGACATTATACACGTCTATAGCGTTATATATCCTAACCTAAGGCAGCCTAACATCTCGGATGTAGTATTTTCCAACATTCCTGGCGGGTCGGCCTCTACTTCTCGGTGGGAACATTATATACGTCTATAACATAATATAACCTATCCTAACCCATCTACACCTCGCTGCTAATGTTTCACAAAATCCCGGTCGTGTCGTCCCGTACGTCTCGGTTGGGACATTATATAGGTCTACAACGTTATATATCCTAACCTAAGGCAGCCTATCACCTCGAATGTAGTATTTTACAACATTCCTGGCGGGTCGGCCCTTACTTCTCGGTGGGAACATTATATACGTCTATAACGTAATATACCCTAACCTAACCCATGTAGCCCCTCGCTGGTAATGTTTTACGGAATCCCGTTCGTGTCGTCCCGAACGTCTCGGTTGGGACATTATTACGCCTATAGCGTTATATCTTAACCCAAGGCAGCCTATCACCTCGGATGTAGTATTTTACAGCATTCCTGGCGCGTCGGCCCCCACTTCTCGGTGGGAACATTATATACGTCTATAACGTAATATAACCTAACATAACCCATGTAGCCCCTCGCTGGTAATGTTTTACAGAATCTCGTTAGTGTCGTCCCGAACGTCTCGGTTGGGACATTATTACGTCTATAGCGTTATATCTTAACCCAAGGCAGCCTATCACCTCGGATATAGTATTTTACAACATTCCCGGCGGATCGGCACCTACTTCTCGGTGGGAACATTATATACGTCTATAACGTAATATAGCCTAACCTAACCCATCTAGCCCCTCGCTGGTAATGTTTTACAGAACCCCTGTCGTGTCGTCCCGTACGTCTCGGTAGGGACATAGTATAGGTCTATAGCGTTATATATCCTAACCTAAGGCAGCCTAGCATCTCGGATGTAGTATTTTCCAATATTCCTGGCGGGTCGGACCCTACTTCTCGGTGGGATCATTATATACGCCTATATCGTAATATAACCTAACCTAACCCATCTAGCCCCTCGCTGGTAATGTTTTACAGAATCCCTGTCGTGTCGGCCCGTACTTCTCGGTGTGGACATTATATGCGTCTATAACGTTAGATATCCTAACCTAAGGCAACCTAACATCTCGGATGTAGTATTTTCCAACATTCCTGGCGGGTCTGACCCTATTTCTCGGTGGGAACATTATACACGTCTATAACGTAGCATAACCAAACCTAATCCTTCTAACTCCTCGCTGGTAATGTTTTACAGAATCCCGTTCGTGTCGTCCCTTACGTCTCGGTTGGGACATTATATACGTCTATTGCGTTATATATCCTAACCTAAGGCAGCCAAACATCTCGGATGTAGTATTCTAGAACATTTCTGGCGGGTCGGACCCTACTTCTCGGTGGGAACATTATATACGTCTATAACGTAATATAACCTAACCTAACCCATCTAGCCCCTCGCTGGTAATGTTTTACAGAATCCCTGTCGTGTCGGCCCGTTCTTCTCGGTGTGGACATTATATGCGTCTATAACGTTATATATCCTAACCTAAGGCAGCGAAACATCGCGGATGTAGTATTTTACAACATTCCTGGCGGTTCGGACGCTACTTCTCGGTGGGAACATTATATACGTCTATAACGTAATATAACCTAACCTAACCCATCTAGCCCCTCGCTGGTAATGTTTTACAGAATCCCTGTCGTGTCGGCCCGTTCTTCTCGGTGTGGACATTATATGCGTCTATAACTTTATATATCCTAACCTAAGGCAACCTAACATCTCGGATGTAGTATTTTCCAGCATTCCTGGCGGGTCGGCCCCTACTTCTCGGTGGGAACATTATATACGTCTATAACGTAATATAACCTAACCTAACCCATGTAGCCCCTCGCTGGTAATGTTTTACGGAATCCCGTTCGTGTCGTCCCGAACGTCTCGGTTGGGACATTATTACGTCTATAGCGTTATATCTTAACCCAAGGCAGCCTATCACCTCGGATGTAGTATTTTACAGCATGCCTGGCTCGTCGGCCCCCACTTCTCGGTGGGAACATTATATACGTCTATCACATAATATAACCTAACCTAATCCATCTAACCCCTCGCTGGTAATGTTTTACAGAATCCCGTTCGTGTCGTCCCGTACGTCTCGGTTGGGTCATTATATACGTCTATAGCGTTATATATCCTAACCTAAGGGAGCCTAACATCTCGGATGTAGTATTTTGCAACATTCCCGGCGGGTCGGACCCTACTTTTCGGTGGGAACATTATATACGTCTACAACGTAACACAACCTAGCCTAATCCATCTAGAAACCCCTGTTAATGTTTTACAGAAACCCGTTCGTGTCGTTACGTACGTCTGGGTGGGGACATTATATACGTCTATAGCGATACATATCCTAACCCAAGGCAGCCTAACATCTCGGATGTAGTGTTTTCCAATATCCCTGGCGGGTCGGACCCTACTTCTCGGTGGGAACATTATATACGTCTATAACATAATATAACCTATCCTAACCCATCTATACCTCGCTGCTAATGTTTCACAGAATCCCGTTCGTGTCGTCCCGTACGTCTCGGCTGGGACATTATATACGTCTATAACGTTAGATATCCTAACCTAAGGTAAGCTAACATCTCGGATGTAGTATTTTCCAGCATTGCTGTCGTGTCGGCCCGTACTTCTCGGTGTGGACATTATACACGTCTATAACTTTATATATCCCAACCTAAGGCCACATAATATCTCGGATGCAGTATTTTCCAGCATTGCTGGCGGGTCGGCCCCAACTTCTCGGTGGGAACACTATATACGTCTATAACGTAACATAACCTAACCTAATCCATCTAGACCCTCGCTGTTAATGTTTTACAGAATACCGCTCGTGTCGTCCCGTACGTCTCGGTTGGGTCATTATATACGTCTATAGCGTTTTATATCCTAACCCAAGGCAGCTTATCACCTCGGATGTAGTATTTTACAGCACTCCTGGCGCGTCGGACCCCACTTCTCGGATTGATCATTATGTACGTCTATAACGTAATATAACCTAACCTAACCCATCTAGCGCCTCGCTGGTAATGTTCTGCAGAATCCCGGACGTGTCGGCCCGTACGTCTCGGTTGGAACATTATATACGTCTATAGCGTTATATATCCTAACCTAAGGCAGGCTAACATCTCGGATGTAGTATTTTACAACATTCCTGGCGGATCGGCACATACTTCTCGGTGGGAGCACTATATATGTCTATAACGTAACATAGCCTAACCTAACCCATCTAGCCCCTCGCTGGTAATGTTTTACAGAATCCCGGTCGTGTCGGCACGTACTTCTCGGTGTGGACATTATATACGTTTATAACTTTATATATCCCAATCTAACGCAACCTAACATGTGGGATGTAGTATTTACCAACATACCTGGCGGATACGACCCTACTTCTCGGTGGGAACATTATATTCGTCTATATCGTAGTGTAACCTAACCTAACCCATCTAGCGCCTCGCTGGTAATGTTTTACAGAATCCCTGTCGTGTCGGCCCGTACTTCTCGGTGTGGACATTATACACGTCTATAACTTTATATATCCCAACCTAAGGCCACATAATATCTCGGATGCAGTATTTTCCAGCATTGCTGGCGGGTCGGCCCCTACTTCTCGGTGGGAACATTATATACGTCTATAACGTAATATAACCTAACCTAACACATCTGGACCCTCGCTGGTAATGTTTTACAGAATCCCTGTCGTGTCGTCCCGCACGTCTCGGCTGGGACATTATATACGTCTATAACGTTAGATATCCTAACCTAAGGTAACCTAACATCTCGGATGTAGTATTTTCCAGCATTGCTGCCGTGTCGGCCCGTACTTCTCGGTGTGGACATTATATACGTTTATAACTTTATACATCCCAATCTAAGGCAACCTAACATGTAGGATGTAGTATTTACCAACATACCTGGCGGATAGGAACCTACTTCTCGGTGGGAACATTATATTCGTATATATCGTAATATAACCTAACCTAACCCATCTAGCGCCTCGCTGGTAATGTTTTACAGAATCCCTGTCGTGTCAGCACGTACCTCTCGGTTTAAACATTATATACGTCTATAACTTTATATATCCCAACCTAAGGCCACACAATATCTCGGATGCAGTATTTTCCAACATTGCTGGCGGATCGGACCCTACTTCTCGGTGGGAACATTATATACGTCTATCACATAATATAACCTAACCTAATCCATCTAACCCCTCGCTGGTAATGTTTTACAGAATCCCTGTCGTGTCGCCACGTACTTCTCCGTGGGGACATCATATACATCCATAACGTTATATATCCCAACCTAAGGCAACCTAATATCTCGGATGTGGTACCTTCCAACATTCCTGTCGGATCGGCCCCTACTTCTATGTGGGAACATTATATACGTCTATAACCTAATATAACCTAACCTAACCCATCTAGCCCCACGCTGGTAATGTTTTACAGAATCCCGTTCGTGTCGTCCCGTACGTCTCGGTTGGGGCATTATACAGGCCTATAGCGTTATATATCCTAACCCAAGGCAGCCTATCACCTCGGATGTAGTATTTTGCAGCATTGCTGGCGGGTCGGCCCCTACTTATCGGTGGGAACATTATATACGTCTATAGCGTAATGTAATCTAACCTGACCCATCTGGCCCCTCGCTGGTAATGTTTTACAGAATCCCGTTCGTGTCGTCCCGTACGTCTCGGTTGGGACAATATATACGTCTATAGCGTTATGTATCCTAACCTAAGGCAGCCTAACAACTCGGATGTATCATTTTACAACATTCCTGGAGGGTCGGCCCCTGCTTCGCGGTGGGAACATTATATATGTCTGTATCGTAATATAACCTAACCTAATCCATCTAGCCCCTCCCTGGTAATGCTTTACAGAATCCCGTTCGTGTCGTCCCATACGTCTCGGTTGGGACATTATATACGTCTATAACGTTATATATCCCAACCTAAGGCAACCTAATATCTCGGATATAGTACCTTACAACTTTCCTGGCGGATCGGCTCCTACTTCTAGGTGGGAACATTATATACGTCTATAACCAAATATAACCTAACCTAACCCATCTAGCCCCTCGCTGGTAATGTTTTACAGAATCCCGTTCGGGTCGTCCCGTACGTCTCGGTTGGGGCACTATATAGGTCAATAGCGTTGTATATCCTAACCCAAGGCAGCCTATCACCTCGGATGTAATATTTTCCAGCATTGCTGGCAGGTCGGCCCCTACTTATCGGTGGGAACGTTATATACGTCTATAGCGTAATATAACCTAACCTAACCCATCTAGCCCCTCGCTGGTAATGTTTTATAGAATCCCGTTCGTGTCGTCTCGTAAGTCTCGGTTG
Source organism: Xylocopa violacea (assembly GCA_963969225.1). Lineage (NCBI taxonomy): Eukaryota > Metazoa > Arthropoda > Insecta > Hymenoptera > Apidae > Xylocopa > Xylocopa violacea. The sequence continues at coordinate 10,333,770 of CAXAJV010000017.1, read as the reverse complement.
GGTAATTATATACGACTACGGCGTTATATATCCTAACCTAAGGCAGCCTAACGTCTCGGATGTAGTATTTTCCAGCATTCCTGGCGGGTCGGCCCCTACTTCTCGGTGGGAACATTATATACGTCTATAACGTAACATAACCCAACCTAATCCATCTAGACCCACGCTGTTAATGTTTTACAGAATCCCGATTGTGCCGTCCCGTGCGTCTCGGTGTGGACATTATATACGACTGTAACTTTATATATCCCAACCTAAGGCCACCTGATATCTCGGATGTAGTATTTTCCAACATTCCTGGCGGGTCGGACCCTACTTCTGGGTGGGAACATTATATACGTCTATAACGTAACATAACCTAACCTAACCCATCTAACCCCTCGCTGGTAATGTTTTACAGAATACCGTTCGTGTCGTCCCGTACGTCTCGGTTGGGACATTATATACGTCTATAGCATTATATATCCTAACCTAAGGCAGGCTAACATCTCGGATGTAGTATTTTCCAACATTCCTGGCGGGTCGGCCCCTACTTCTCGGTGGGAACATTATATACGTCTATAACGTAATATAACCTAACCTAACACATCTGGACCCTCGCTGGTAATGTTTTACAGAATCCCTGTCGTGTCGTCCCGCACGTCTCGGCTGGGACATTATATACGTCTATAACGTTAGATATCCTAACCTAAGGTAACCTAACATCTCGGATGTAGTATTTTCCAGCATTGCTGCCGTGTCGGCCCGTACTTCTCGGTGTGGACATTATATACGTTTATAACTTTATACATCCCAATCTAAGGCAACCTAACATGTAGGATGTAGTATTTACCAACATACCTGGCGGATAGGAACCTACTTCTCGGTGGGAACATTATATTCGTATATATCGTAATATAACCTAACCTAACCCATCTAGCGCCTCGCTGGTAATGTTTTACAGAATCCCTGTCGTGTCAGCACGTACCTCTCGGTTTAAACATTATATACGTCTATAACTTTATATATCCCAACCTAAGGCCACACAATATCTCGGATGCAGTATTTTCCAACATTGCTGGCGGATCGGACCCTACTTCTCGGTGGGAACATTATATACGTCTATCACATAATATAACCTAACCTAATCCATCTAACCCCTCGCTGGTAATGTTTTACAGAATCCCTGTCGTGTCGCCACGTACTTCTCCGTGGGGACATCATATACATCCATAACGTTATATATCCCAACCTAAGGCAACCTAATATCTCGGATGTGGTACCTTCCAACATTCCTGTCGGATCGGCCCCTACTTCTATGTGGGAACATTATATACGTCTATAACCTAATATAACCTAACCTAACCCATCTAGCCCCACGCTGGTAATGTTTTACAGAATCCCGTTCGTGTCGTCCCGTACGTCTCGGTTGGGGCATTATACAGGCCTATAGCGTTATATATCCTAACCCAAGGCAGCCTATCACCTCGGATGTAGTATTTTGCAGCATTGCTGGCGGGTCGGCCCCTACTTATCGGTGGGAACATTATATACGTCTATAGCGTAATGTAATCTAACCTGACCCATCTGGCCCCTCGCTGGTAATGTTTTACAGAATCCCGTTCGTGTCGTCCCGTACGTCTCGGTTGGGACAATATATACGTCTATAGCGTTATGTATCCTAACCTAAGGCAGCCTAACAACTCGGATGTATCATTTTACAACATTCCTGGAGGGTCGGCCCCTGCTTCGCGGTGGGAACATTATATATGTCTGTATCGTAATATAACCTAACCTAATCCATCTAGCCCCTCCCTGGTAATGCTTTACAGAATCCCGTTCGTGTCGTCCCATACGTCTCGGTTGGGACATTATATACGTCTATAACGTTATATATCCCAACCTAAGGCAACCTAATATCTCGGATATAGTACCTTACAACTTTCCTGGCGGATCGGCTCCTACTTCTAGGTGGGAACATTATATACGTCTATAACCAAATATAACCTAACCTAACCCATCTAGCCCCTCGCTGGTAATGTTTTACAGAATCCCGTTCGGGTCGTCCCGTACGTCTCGGTTGGGGCACTATATAGGTCAATAGCGTTGTATATCCTAACCCAAGGCAGCCTATCACCTCGGATGTAGTATTTTCCAGCATTGCTGGCAGGTCGGCCCCTACTTATCGGTGGGAACGTTATATACGTCTATAGCGTAATATAACCTAACCTAACCCATCTAGCCCCTCGCTGGTAATGTTTTATAGAATCCCGTTCGTGTCGTCTCGTAAGTCTCGGTTGGGTAATTATATACGACTACGGCGTTATATATCCTAACCTAAGGCAGCCTAACGTCTCGGATGTAGTATTTTCCAGCATTCCTGGCGGGTCGGACCCTACTTCTCGGTGGGAACATTATATACGTCTATAACGTAACATAACCCAACCTAATCCATCTAGACCCACGCTGTTAATGTTTTACAGAATCCCGATTGTGCCGTCCCGTGCGTCTCGGTGTGGACATTATATACGACTGTAACGTTATATATCCCAACCTAAGGCCACCTGATATCTCGGATGTAGTATTTTCCAACATTCCTGGCGGGTCGGACCCTACTTCTGGGTGGGAACATTATATACGTCTATAACGTAACATAACCTAACCTAACCCATCTAACCCCTCGCTGGTAATGTTTTACAGAATACCGTTCGTGTCGTCCCGTACGTCTCGGTTGGGACATTATATACGTCTATAGCATTATATATCCTAACCTAAGGCAGGCTAACATCTCGGATGCAGTATTTTCCAACATTCCTGGCGGTCGGACCCTACTTCTCGGTGGGAATATTATATAAGTTTATGACGTAACATAACCTAACCTAACACACATAGCTCGTCGCTGGTAATGTTTTACAGAATCCCGTTCGTGTCGTCCCGTACGTCTCGGTTGGGACATTATATAGGTCTACAACGTTATATATCCTAACCTAAGGCAGCCTATCACCTCGAATGTTGTATTTTACAACATTCCTGGCGCGTCGGCCCCCACTTCTCGGTGGGAACATTATATACGTCTATAACGTAATAAAACCTAACCTAACACATCTAGCCCCTCGCTGGTAATGTTTTACAGAATCCCGTTCGGGTCGTCCCGTACGTCTCGGTTGGGGCATTATATAGGTCTATAGCGTTGTATATCCAACCCAAGGCAGCCTATAACCTCGGATGTAGTATTTTCCAGCATTGCTGGCAGGTCGGCCCCTACTTATCGGTGGGAACATTATATTCGTCTATATCGTAGTGTAACCTAACCTAACCCATCTAGCGCCTCGCTGGTAATGTTTTACAGAATCCCTGTCGTGTCGGCCCGTACTTCTCGGTGTGGACATTATACACGTCTATAACTTTATATATCCCAACCTAAGGCCACATAATATCTCGGATGCAGTATTTTCCAGCATTGCTGGCGGGTCGGCCCGTACTTCTCGGTGGGAACATTATATACGTCTATCACATAATATAACCTAACCTAATCCATCTAACCCCTCGCTGGTAATGTTTTACAGAATCCCTGTCGTGTCGCCACGTACTTCTCCGTGGGGACATCATATACATCCATAACGTTATATATCCCAACCTAAGGCAACCTAATATCTCGGATGTGGTACCTTCCAACATTCCTGTCGGATCGGCCCCTACTTCTATGTGGGAACATTATATACGTCTATAACCTAATATAACCTAACCTAGCCCATCTAGCCCCACGCTGGTAATGTTTTACAGAATCCCGTTCGTGTCGTCCCGTACGTCTCGGTTGGGGCATTATACAGGCCTATAGCGTTATATATCCTAACCCAAGGCAGCCTATCACCTCGGATGTAGTATTTTGCAGCATTGCTGGCGGGTCGGCCCCTACTTATCGGTGGGAACATTATATACGTCTATAACCAAATATAACCTAACCTAACCCATCTAGCCCCTCGCTGGTAATGTTTTACAGAATCCCGTTCGGGTCGTCCCGTACGTCTCGGTTGGGGCACTATATAGGTCAATAGCGTTGTATATCCTAACCCAAGGCAGCCTATCACCTCGAATGTAGTATTTTCCAGCATTGCTGGCAGGTCGGCCCCTACTTATCGGTGGGAACGTTATATACGTCTATAGCGTAATATAACCTAACCTAACCCATCTAGCCCCTCGCTGGTAATGTTTTATAGAATCCCGTTCGTGTCGTCTCGTAAGTCTCGGTTGGGTAATTATATACGACTACGGCGTTATATATCCTAACCGAAGGCAGCCTAACGTCTCGGATGTAGTATTTTCCAGCATTCCTGGCGGGTCGGCCCCTACTTCTCGGTGGGAACATTATATACGTCTATAACGTAACATAACCCAACCTAATCCATCTAGACCCACGCTGTTAATGTTTTACAGAATCCCGATTGTGCCGTCCCGTGCGTCTCGGTGTGGACATTATATACGACTGTAACTTTATATATCCCAACCTAAGGCCACCTGATATCTCGGATGTAGTATTTTCCAACATTCCTGGCGGGTCGGACCCTACTTCTGGGTGGGAACATTATATACGTCTATAACGTAACATAACCTAACCTAACCCATCTAACCCCTCGCTGGTAATGTTTTACAGAATACCGTTCGTGTCGTCCCGTACGTCTCGGTTGGGACATTATATACGTCTATAGCATTATATATCCTAACCTAAGGCAGGCTAACATCTCGGATGTAGTATTTTCCAACATTCCTGGCGGGTCGGCCCCCACTTCTCGGTGGGAACATTATATACGTCTATAACGTAATAAAACCTAACCTAACACATCTAGCCCCTCGCTGGTAATGTTTTACAGAATCCCGTTCGGGTCGTCCCGTACGTCTCGGTTGGGGCATTATATAGGTCTATAGCGTTGTATATCCAACCCAAGGCAGCCTATAACCTCGGATGTAGTATTTTCCAGCATTGCTGGCAGGTCGGCCCCTACTTATCGGTGGGAACATTATATTCGTCTATATCGTAGTGTAACCTAACCTAACCCATCTAGCGCCTCGCTGGTAATGTTTTACAGAATCCCTGTCGTGTCGGCCCGTACTTCTCGGTGTGGACATTATACACGTCTATAACTTTATATATCCCAACCTAAGGCCACATAATATCTCGGATGCAGTATTTTCCAGCATTGCTGGCGGGTCGGCCCCTACTTCTCGGTGGGAACATTATATACGTCTATCACATAATATAACCTAACCTAATCCATCTAACCCCTCGCTGGTAATGTTTTACAGAATCCCTGTCGTGTCGCCACGTACTTCTCCGTGGGGACATCATATACATCCATAACGTTATATATCCCAACCTAAGGCAACCTAATATCTCGGATGTGGTACCTTCCAACATTCCTGTCGGATCGGCCCCTACTTCTATGTGGGAACATTATATACGTCTATAACCTAATATAACCTAACCTAACCCATCTAGCCCCACGCTGGTAATGTTTTACAGAATCCCGTTCGTGTCGTCCCGTACGTCTCGGTTGGGGCATTATACAGGCCTATAGCGTTATATATCCTAACCCAAGGCAGCCTATCACCTCGGATGTAGTATTTTGCAGCATTGCTGGCGGGTCGGCCCCTACTTATCGGTGGGAACATTATATACGTCTATAACCAAATATAACCTAACCTAACCCATCTAGCCCCTCGCTGGTAATGTTTTACAGAATCCCGTTCGGGTCGTCCCGTACGTCTCGGTTGGGGCACTATATAGGTCAATAGCGTTGTATATCCTAACCCAAGGCAGCCTATCACCTCGAATGTAGTATTTTCCAGCATTGCTGGCAGGTCGGCCCCTACTTATCGGTGGGAACGTTATATACGTCTATAGCGTAATATAACCTAACCTAACCCATCTAGCCCCTCGCTGGTAATGTTTTATAGAATCCCGTTCGTGTCGTCTCGTAAGTCTCGGTTGGGTAATTATATACGACTACGGCGTTATATATCCTAACCTAAGGCAGCCTAACGTCTCGGATGTAGTATTTTCCAGCATTCCTGGCGGGTCGGCCCCTACTTCTCGGTGGAAACATTATATACGTCTATAACGTAACATAACCCAACCTAATCCATCTAGACCCACGCTGTTAATGTTTTACAGAATCCCGATTGTGCCGTCCCGTGCGTCTCGGTGTGGACATTATATACGACTGTAACTTTATATATCCCAACCTAAGGCCACCTGATATCTCGGATGTAGTATTTTCCAACATTCCTGGCGGGTCGGACCCTACTTCTGGGTGGGAACATTATATACGTCTATAACGTAACATAACCTAACCTAACCCATCTAACCACTCGCTGGTAATGTTTTACAGAATACCGTTCGTGTCGTCCCGTACGTCTCGGTTGGGACATTATATACGTCTATAGCATTATATATCCTAACCTAAGGCAGGCTAACATCTCGGATGTAGTATTTTCCAACATTCCTGGCGGGTCGGCCCCTACTTCTCGGTGGGAACATTATATACGTCTATAACGTAATATAACCTAACCTAACCCATCTAGGCCCTCGCTGGAAATGTTTTATAGAATCCCCGTCGTGTCGGCCCGTACATCTCCGTCGGGACATTACGTGCGTCTATAACGTTATATAACCTAACCTAACACATTTAGCCCCTCGCTGCTAATGGTTTACAGAATCCCGCACGTGTCGTCCAGTACGTCCCGGCTGGGACATTATATTCGTCTATAGCGTTATATATCCTATCCTAAGGCAGGCTAACAACTCGGATGTAGTATTTTACAGCATTCCTGGCGTGTCGGACCCTACTTCTCGGTGGGAACATTATACACGTCTATAACTTAATATAACCTAACCTGACACATCTGGCCTCTCGCTGGTAATGTTTTACAGAATCCCGTTCGTGTCGTCCCGTACGTCTCGGTTGGGACATTATATACGTCTATAGCGTTATATATCCTAACCTAAGGCAGGCTAACATCTCGGATGCAGTATTTTCCAACATTCCTGGCGGTCGGACCCTACTTCTCGGTGGGAATATTATATAAGTTTATGACGTAACATAACCTAACCTAACACATATAGCTCGTCGCTGGTAATGTTTTACAGAATCCCGTTCGTGTCGTCCCGTACGTCTCGGTTGGGACATTATATAGGTCTACAACGTTATATATCCTAACCTAAGGCAGCCTATCACCTCGAATGTAGTATTTTACAACATTCCTGGCGTATCAGCCCCTTCTTCTCGATGGGAATATTATATACGTCTGTAACGTAATATAAGCTAACCCAACCCCTCTAGCCCCTCGCTGTAAATGTTTTGCAGAATCCATGTCGTGTCGGCCCGTACTTATCGGTGGAGACATTATATACGTCTATAACATTATATATCCCAACCTAAGGCCACCTAACGCTTCGGATGTTGTATTTTCCAGCATTCCTGGCGGGTCGGACCCTACGTCTCGGTTGGAACATTATGTACGTCTATAACGTTATATAACCTAACCTCACACATCTAGCCCCTCGCTGGTAATGTTTTACAGAACCCCGTTCGTGTCGTCCCGTACGTCTCGGTGGGTACATTTTATACGTTTATAACGTTATATATCTTAACCTAAGGCAACCTAACACCTCACATGTAGTATTTTCCAACATTCCTGACGGGCCGGCCACTACTTCTCGGTGGGAACATTATATACGTCTATATAGTAATATAATCGAACCTAACCCATCTAGCACCTCGGTGATAATGTTTTACAGAGTCCCGCTCGTGTCGTCCCGTACGTCTCGGTTGGGATATTATATACGTCTATAATGTTATATATCCCAATCTAAGTCAAGCTAACATCTCGAATGTAGTATTTACCGACATTCCTGGGGGGTCGGACCCTACTTCACGGTGGGAACATTATATACGTCTATAACGTAGCATAACCTAACCTAACCCATCCAGCCCCTCGCTGGTAATGTTTTACAGAATCCCGGTCGTGTCGTCCCGTACGTCTCGGTGGGGACATTATGTACGTCTATAACGTTATATATCCCAACCTGAGGCAACCTAACATTTCGGATGTTGTATTTTCCAACATTCCTGGCGGGTCGGCCCCTACTTCTCGTTGGGAACATTATATACGTCTATAACGTAATATATCCTAACCTAACCCATCTAGGACCTCGGTGATAATGTTTTGCAGAATCCCGGTCGTGTCGGCCCGTACTTCTCCGTGGGGACGTTATGTACGTTTATAACGTAATATAACCTAACCTAACTCATCCAGCCCCTCGCTGTAAATGTTTTACAGAATCCCTGTCGTGTCGGCCCGTACTTATCGGTGGGGACATTATATACGTCTATAACATTATATATCCCAACCTAAGGCCACCTATCACTTCGGATGTAGTATTTTCCAGCATTCCTGGCGGGTCAGACCCTACGTCTCGGTTGGAACATTATGTACGTCTATAACGTTATATAACCTAAACCAATCCATCTAGACCCTCGCTGTTAATGTTTTACAGAATCCCGTTCGTGTCCTCCCGTAAGTCTCGGTTGGGACATTATATACGTCTATAGCGTTATATATCCTAACCTAAGGCAGGCCAACATCTCGGATGTAGTATTTTCCACCATTCCTGGCTGGTCGGCCCCTACTTCTCGGTGGGAACATTATATGCGTCTGTAACGTAACATAACATAACCTAATCCATCTAGAGCCTGGCCGTTAATGTTTTGCAGAATCCATGTCGTGTCGGCCCGTACTTATCGGTGGGGACATTATATACGTCTATAACATTATATATCCCAACCTAAGGCCACCTAACGCTTCGGATGTTGTATTTTCCAGCATTCCTGGCGGGTCGGACCCTACGTCTCGGTTGGAACATTATGTACGTCTATAACGTTATATAACCTAACCTAATCCATCCAGACCCTCGCTGTTAATGTTTTACAGAATCCCGTTCGTGTCGTCCCGTACGTCTCGGTGGGGACATTATGTACGTCTATAACGTTATATATCCCAACCTGAGGCAACCTAACATTTGGGATGTTGTATTTTCCAACATTCCTGGCGGGGCGGCTCCTACTTCTCGGTGGGAACATTATATACGTCTATAACGTAACATAACCTAACCTAATCCATCTAGCCTCTCGCTGGTAATGTTTGATAGAATCCCGGTCGTGTCGGCCCGTACTTCTCCGTGGGGACATTATGTACGTTTATAACGTAATATAACCTAACCTAACTCATCCAGCCCCTCGCTGTAAATGTTTTACAGAATCCCTGTCGTGTCGGCCCGTACTTATCGGTGGGGACATTATATACGTCTATAACATTATATATCCCAACCTAAGGCCACCTATCACTTCGGATGTAGTATTTTCCAGCATTCCTGGCGGGTCGGACCCTACGTCTCGGTTGGAACATTATGTACGTCTATAACGTTATATAACCTAAACTAATCCATCTAGACCCTCGCTGTTAATGTTTTACAGAATCCCGTTCGTGTCCTCCCGTACGTCTCGGTTGGGACATTATATACGTCTATAGCGTTATATATCCTAACCTAAGGCAGGCCAACATCTCGGATGTAGTATTTTCCACCATTCCTGGCTGGTCGGCCCCTACTTCTCGGTGGGAACATTATATGCGTCTGTAACGTAACATAACATAACCTAATCCATCTAGAGCCTGGCCGTTAATGTTTTGCAGAATCCATGTCGTGTCGGCCCGTACTTATCGGTGGGGACATTATATACGTCTATAACATTATATATCCCAACCTAAGGCCACCTAACGCTTCGGATGTTGTATTTTCCAGCATTCCTGGCGGGTCGGACCCTACGTCTCGGTTGGAACATTATGTACGTCTATAACGTTATATAACCTAACCTAATCCATCCAGACCCTCGCTGTTAATGTTTTACAGAATCCCGTTCGTGTCGTCCCGTACGTCTCGGTGGGGACATTATGTACGTCTATAACGTTATATATCCCAACCTGAGGCAACCTAACATTTGGGATGTTGTATTTTCCAACATTCCTGGCGGGGCGGCTCCTACTTCTCGGTGGGAACATTATATACGTCTATAACGTAACATAACCTAACCTAATCCATCTAGCCTCTCGCTGGTAATGTTTGATAGAATCACGGTCGTGTCGGCCCGTACTTCTCCGTGGGGACATTATGTACGTTTATAACGTAATATAACCTAACCTAACTCATCCAGCCCCTCGCTGTAAATGTTTTACAGAATCCCTGTCGTGTCGGCCCGTACTTATCGGTGGGGACATTATATACGTCTATAACATTATATATCCCAACCTAAGGCCACCTATCACTTCGGATGTAGTATTTTCCAGCATTCCTGGCGGGTCGGACCCTACGTCTCGGTTGGAACATTATGTACGTCTATAACGTTATATAACCTAAACTAATCCATCTAGACCCTCGCTGTTAATGTTTTACAGAATCCCGTTCGTGTCCTCCCGTACGTCTCGGTTGGGACATTATATACGTCTATAGCGTTATATATCCTAACCTAAGGCAGGCCAACATCTCGGATGTAGTATTTTCCACCATTCCTGGCTGGTCGGCCCCTACTTCTCGGTGGGAACATTATATGCGTCTGTAACGTAACATAACATAAGCTAATCCATCTAGAGCCTGGCCGTTAATGTGTTACAGAATCCCGTTCGTGTCGTCCCGTACGTCTCTCTTGGTACGTTATATACGTCTATAGCGTTATATATCCTAACCTAAGGCAACCTAACATCTCGGATGTAGTATTTTCCAGCATTCCTGGCGAGTCGGCCCCTACTTCTCGGTGGGAACATTATATACGTCTATAACGTAACATAACCTAACCTAATCCATCTAGACCCTGGCCGTTAATGTTTTACAGAATCCCGTTCGTGTCGGCCCGTACTTATCGGTGGGGACATTATATACGTCTATAACATTATATATCCCAACCTAAGGCCACCTAACGCTTCGGATGTTGTATTTTCCAGCATTCCTGGCGGGGCGGCTCCTACTTCTCGGTGGGAACATTATGTACGTCTATAACGTAACATAACCTAACCTAATCCATCTAGCCTCTCGCTGGTAATGTTTGATAGAATCCCGGTCGTGTCGGCCCGTACTTCTCCGTGGGGACATTATGTACGTTTATAACGTCATATAACCTAACCTAACTCACCCAGCCCCTCGCTGTAAATGTTTTACAGAATCCCTGTCGTGTCGGCCCGTACTTATCGGTGGGGACATTATATACGTCTATAACATTATATATCCCAACCTAAGGCCACCTAACGCTTCGGATGTTGTATTTTCCAGCATTCCTGGCGGGTCGGACCCTACTTCTCGGTGGGAACATTATATACGTCTATAACGTTATATAACCTAACCTCACACATCTAGCCCCTCGCTGGTAATGTTTTACAGAACCCCGTTCGTGTCGTCCCGTACGTCTCGGTGGGTACATTTTATACGTTTATAAAGTTATATATCTTAACCTAAGGCAACCTAACACCTCACATGTAGTATTTTCCAACATTCCTGACGGGCCGGTCACTACTTCTCGGTGGGAACATTATATACGTCTATATCGTAATATAATCGAACCTAACCCATCTAGCACCTCGGTGATAATGCTTTACAGAGTCCCGCTCGTGTCGTCCCGTACGTCTCGGTTGGGATATTATATACGTCTATAGCGTTATATACCCTAACCTTAGGCAGGCTAACATCTCGGATGTAGTATTTTACAACATTCCTAACGGATCGGCCCCTACTTCCCGGTGGGAACATTATATATGTCTATAACGTAACATAACCTAACATAAGCCATCTAGCACTTCGGTGATAATGTTTTACAGAGTCCCCCTCGTGTCGTCCCGTATGTCTCGGTGGGGACATTATGTACGTCTATAACATTATGTATCCCAACTTAAGGCAACCTAACACCTCAGATGTAGTATTTTCCAACATTCCTGACGGGTCGGCCACTACTTCTCCGTGGGAACATTATATACGTCTACATAGTAATATAACCTAACCTAACCCACCTTACCCCTCGGTTACAATGTTTTACACATTGCCGGTCGTGTCGGCCCGTCCTTCTCCGTGGGGACATTATGTACGTCTATAACGTTATATATCCCAACCTGAGGCAACCTAACATTTCGGATGTTGTATTTTCGAACATTCCTGGCGGGTCGGCCCCTACTTCTCGTTGGGAACATTATATACGTCTATAACGTAATATATCCTAACCTAACCCATCTAGCACCTCGGTGATAATGTTTTGCAGAATCCCGGTCGTGTCGGCCCGAACGTCTCGGTGCGGTCATTATATACGTCTATAACGTTATATATCCCAACCTAAGCCAACCTAACATCTCGGATGTAGTATTTACCAACATTCCTGGCGTGTCGGACCCTACTTCTCGGTGGGAACATTATATACGTCTATAACGTTATATAACTTAACCTCACACATCTAGCCCCTCGCTGGTAATGTTTTACAGAACCCCGTTCGTGTCGTCCCGTACGTCTCGGTGGGTACATTTTATACGTTTATAACGTTATATATCTTAACCTAAGGCAACCTAACATCTCGGATGTAGTATTTACCAACATTCCTGGCGTGTCGGACCCTACTTCTCGGTGGGAACATTATATACGTCTATAACATTATATATCCCAACCTAAGGCCACCTAACGCTTCGGATGTTGTATTTTCCAGCATTCCTGGCGGGTCGGACCCTACGTCTCGGTTGGAACATTATGTACGTCTATAACGTTATATAACCTAACCTAATCCATCCAGACCCTCGCTGTTAATGTTTTACAGAATCCCGTTCGTGTCGTCCCGTACGTCTCGGTTGGTACATTATATACGTCTATAGCGTTACATATCCTAACCTAAGGCAACCTAACATCTCGGATGTAGTATTTTCCAGCATTCCTGGCGAGTCGGCTCCTACTTCTCGGTGGGAACATTATATACGTCTATAACGTAACATAACCTAACCTAATCCATCTAGCCTCTCGCTGGTAATGTTTGATAGAATCCCGGTCGTGTCGGCCCGTACTTCTCCGTGGGGACATTATGTACGTTTATAACGTCATATAACCTAACCTAACTCATCCAGCCCCTCGCTGTAAATGTTTTACAGAATCCCTGTCGTGTCGGCCCGTACTTATCGGTGGGGACATTATATACATCTATAACATTATATATCCCAACCTAAGGCCACCTAACGCTTCGGATGTTGTATTTTCCAGCATTCCTGGCGGGTCGGACCCTACTTCTCGGTGGGAACATTATATACGTCTATAACGTTATATAACCTAACCTCACACATCTAGCCCCTCGCTGGTAATGTTTTACAGAACCCCGTTCGTGTCGTCCCGTACGTCTCGGTGGGTACATTTTATACGTTTATAAAGTTATATATCTTAACCTAAGGCAACCTAACACCTCGCATGTAGTATTTTCGAACATTCCTGGCGGGTCGGCCCCTACTTCTCGTTGGGAACATTATATACGTCTATAACGTAATATATCCTAACCTAACCCATCTAGCACCTCGGTGATAATGTTTTGCAGAATCCCGGTCGTGTCGGCCCGAACGTCTCGGTGCGGACATTATATACGTCTATAACGTTATATATCCCAACCTAAGCCAACCTAACATCTCGGATGTAGTATTTACCAACATTCCTGGCGTGTCGGACCCTACTTCTCGGTGGGAACATTATATACGTCTATAACGTTATATAACCTAACCTCACACATCTAGCCCCTCGCTGGTAATGTTTTACAGAACCCCGTTCGTGTCGTCCCGTACGTCTCGGTGGGTACATTTTATACGTTTATAACGTTATATATCTTAACCTAAGGCAACCTGACATCTCGGATGTAGTATTTACCAACATTCCTGGCGTGTCGGACCCTACTTCTCGGTGGGAACATTATATACGTCTATAACGTAACATAACTTAACCTAATCCATCTAGACCCTGGCCGTTAATGTCTTACAGAATCCCGTTCGTGTCGTCCCGTACGTCTAGGGTGGTACATTATATACGTCTATAGCGTTATATATCCTATCCTAAGGCAACCTAACATCTCGGATGTAGTATTTTCCAGCATTCCTGGCAAGTCGGCCCCTACTTCTCGGTGGGAACATTATATACGTCAATAACGTAATATATCCTAACCTAACCCATCTAGCACCGCGGTGATAATGTTTTGCAGAATCCCGGTCGTGTCGGCCCGTACGTCTCGGTGCGGACATTATATACGTCTATAACGTTATATATCCCAACCTAAGCCAACCTAACATCTCGGATGTAGTATTTACCAACATTCCTGGCGAGTCGGACCCTACTTCTCGGTGGGAACATTATATACGTCTATAATATAATATAACCTAACCTAATCCATCTAGACCCACGGTGATAATATTTTACAGAATTCCGGTCGTCTTGGCCCGTACGTCTCGGTGGGGACCTTATATACGTCTATAGCATTATATATCCTAACCTAAGGCAGGCTAACATCTCGGATGTGGTATTTTCCAACATTCCTGGCGGGTCGGCCCCTACTTCTCGGTGGGAACATTATATACGTCTATAACGTAACATAACCTAACCTAATCCATCTAGCCTCTCGCTGGTAATGTTTGATAGAATCCCGGTCGTGTCGGCCCGTACTTCTCCGTGGGGACATTATGTACGTTTATAACGTCATATAACCTAACCTAACTCATCCAGCCCCTCGCTGTAAATGTTTTACAGAATCCCTGTCGTGTCGGCCCGTACTTATCGGTGGGGACATTATATACGTCTATAACATTATATATCCCAACCTAAGGCCACCTAACGCTTCGGATGTTGTATTTTCCAGCATTCCTGGCGGGTCGGACCCTACTTCTCGGTGGGAACATTATATACGTCTATAACGTTATATAACCTAACCTCACACATCTAGCCCCTCGCTGGTAATGTTTTACAGAACCCCGTTCGTGTCGTCCCGTACGTCTCGGTGGGTACATTTTATACGTTTATAAAGTTATATATCTTAACCTAAGGCAACCTAACACCTCACATGTAGTATTTTCCAACATTCCTGACGGGCCGGTCACTACTTCTCGGTGGGAACATTATATACGTCTATATCGTAATATAATCGAACCTAACCCATCTAGCACCTCGGTGATAATGCTTTACAGAGTCCCGCTCGTGTCGTCCCGTACGTCTCGGTTGGGATATTATATACGTCTATAGCGTTATATACCCTAACCTTAGGCAGGCTAACATCTCGGATGTAGTATTTTACAACATTCCTAGCGGATCGGCCCCTACTTCTCGGTGGGAACATTATATATGTCTATAACGTAACATAACCTAACATAAGCCATCTAGCACTTCGGTGATAATGTTTTACAGAGTCCCCCTCGTGTCGTCCCGTACGTCGCGGTGGGGACATTATGTACGTCTATAACATTATGTATCCCAACTAAAGGCAACCTAACACCTCAGATGTAGTATTTTCCAACATTCCTGACGGGTCGGCCACTACTTCTCCGTGGGAACATTATATACGTCTACATAGTAATATAACCTAACCTAACCCACCTT
Organism: Xylocopa violacea; assembly: GCA_963969225.1. NCBI lineage: Eukaryota > Metazoa > Arthropoda > Insecta > Hymenoptera > Apidae > Xylocopa > Xylocopa violacea. The sequence continues at coordinate 10,318,103 of CAXAJV010000017.1, read as the reverse complement.
ACCCCTCGGTTACAATGTTTTACACATTGCCGGTCGTGTCGGCCCGTCCTTCTCCGTGGGGACATTATGTACGTCTATAACGTTATATATCCCAACCTGAGGCAACCTAACATTTCGGATGTTGTATTTTCGAACATTCCTGGCGGGTCGGCCCCTACTTCTCGTTGGGAACATTATATACGTCTATAACGTAACATATCCTAACCTAACCCATCTAGCACCTCGGTGATAATGTTTTGCAGAATCCCGGTCGTGTCGGCCCGAACGTCTCGGTGCGGACATTATATACGTCTATAACGTTATATATCCCAACCTAAGCCAACCTAACATCTCGGATGTAGTATTTACCAACATTCCTGGCGTGTCGGACCCTACTTCTCGGTGGGAACATTATATACGTCTATAACGTTATATAACCTAACCTCACACATCTAGCCCCTCGCTGGTAATGTTTTACAGAACCCCGTTCGTGTCGTCCCGTACGTCTCGGTGGGTACATTTTATGCGTTTATAACGTTATATATCTTAACCTAAGGCAACCTAACACCTCACATGTAGTATCTTCCAACATTCCTGACGGGCCGGCCACTACTTCTCGGTGGGAACATTATATACGTCTATATCGTAATATAATCGAACCTAACCCATCTAGCACCTCGGTGATAATACTTTACAGAGTCCCGCTCGTGTCGTCCCGTACGTCTCGGTTGGGATATTATATACGTCTATAATGTTATATATCCCAATCTAAGTCAAGCTAACATCTCGAATGTAGTATTTACCGACATTCCTGGGGGGTCGGACCCTACTTCACGGTGGGAACATTATATACGTCTATAACGTAGCATAACCTAACCTAACCCATCCAGCCCCTCGCTGGTAATGCTTTACAGAATCCCGGTCGTGTCGTCCCGTACGTCTCGGTGGGGACATTATGTACGTCTATAACGTTATATATCCCAACCTGAGGCAACCTAACATTTCGGATGTTGTATTTTCCAACATTCCTGGCGGGTCGGCCCCTACTTCTCGTTGGGAACATTATATACGTCTATAACGTAATATATCCTAACCTAACCCATCTAGCACCTCGGTGATAATGTTTTGCAGAATCCCGGTCGTGTCGGCCCGTACGTCTCGGTGCGAACATTATATACGTCTATAACGTTATATATCCCAACCTAAGCCAACTTAACATCTCGGATGTAGTATTTACCAACATTCCTGGCGGGTCGGAGCCTACTTCTCGGTGGGAACATTATATACGTCTATAACGTAACATAACCTAACCTAATGCATCTAGCCCCTCGCTGGTAATGTTTTACAGAATGCCGGTCGTGTCGGCCCGTACGTCTCGTTGGGGACATTATATATGTCTGTAGCGTTATATAACCTAAACTAACACATCTAGCCACTCGCTCGTAATGTTTTACAGAATCCCGTTCGTGTCGTCCCGTACATCTCGGTTGGGATATTATATACGTCTATAAGGTTATATAACCTAACCTAACACATCTAGCCCCTCGCTGGTAATGTTTTACACAATCCCGTTCGTGTCGTCCCGTACGTCTCGGTTGGGATATTATATACGTCTATAGCGTTATATACCCTAACCTAAGGCAGGCTAACATCTCGGATGTAGTATTTTACAACATTCCTAGCGGATCGGCCCCTACTTCTCGGTGGGAACATTTTATATGTCTATAACGTAACATAACCTAACATACGCCATCTAGCACTTCGGTGATAATGTTTTACAGAGTCCCGCTCGTGTCGTCCCGTACGTCTCGGTTGGGACATTGTTTACGTCTAACATTTTATATATCCCAATCTAAGGCAACCTAACATCTCGAATGTAGTATTTACCGACATTCCTGGCGGATCGGACCCTACTTCTCGGTGGGAACATTATATAGGTCTATAACGTAATATAACCTAACCGAAACCATCTAGCACCTCGGTGATACTGTTTTACAGAATCCCGTTCGTGTCGTCCCGTACGTCTCGGTTGGGACATTATATACGTCTATAATGTTATATATCCCAATCTAAGGCAACCCAACATCTCGAATGCAGTATTTACCGACATTCCTGGTGGGTCGGACCCTGCTTCTCGGTGGAAACATTATATACGTCTATAACGTAATATAACCTAACCTAACCTATCTAGCTCCTCGGTGATAATGTTTTACAGAATCCCGGTCGTGTCGGCCCGTACTTCTCGGTGGGAACATTATATACGTCTGCAACGTAATATAACCTAACCTAACCCATCTAGGCCCTCGCTGGTAATGTTTTACAGAATCCCGTTCGTGTCGTCCCATACGTCTTGGTGGGTACATTATGTACGTCTGTAACGTTATATATCCTAACCTAAGGCAACCTAACGCCACACATGTAGTATTTTCAAACATTCCTGACGGGTCGGCCACTACTCCTCGGTGGGAACATTATATACGTCTATAACGTAACATAACCTAACGTAACCCATCTAACCCCTCGCTGGTAATGTTTTACAGAATCCCTTTCGTGTCGTCCCGTACGTCTCGGTTGGGATATTATATACGTCTATAGCGTTAAATAACCTAACCTGAGGCAACCTATCATCTCGGATGTAATATTTACCAACATTCCTGGCAGGTCGGACGCTACATCTCGGTGGGAACATTATATACTTCTGTATCGTAATATAACCTAACCTAACCCATCTAACCCCTCGCTGGTAATGTTTTACAGAATCCCGTTCGTGTCGTCCCGTCCGTCTCGGTTGGGATATTATATACGCCTATAGCGTTAAATAACCTAACCTAAGGCAGGCTAACATCTCAGATGTAGTAATTTACAACATTCCTGGCGGATCGGCCCCTTCTTCCCGGTGGGAACATTATATACGTCTACATCGTAATATAAGCTAACCTAACCCATCTTCCCCCTCGGTGCTAATGTTTTACAGAATGCCGGTCGTGTCGGCCCATACCTGTCGGTGGGGACATTATATACGTCTATAACGTTATATATCCCAATCTAGGGCAACCCAACATCTCGGATGTAGTATTTACCAACATTCCTGGCGGTTCGGATCCTACTTCTCAGAGGGAACATTATATACGTCTATAACATAATATAACCTAACCTAACCCATCTAGCACCTAGCTGGTAATGTTTTACAGAATCCCGTTCGTGTCGTCCCGTACGTCTTGGTGGGTACATTATGTACGTCTGTCACGTTATATATCCTAACCTAAGGCAACCTAGAACCACAGATGTAGTATTTTCCAACATTCCTGGCGGGTCGGCCCCTACTTCTCGGTGGGAACATTATATACGTCTGCAACGTAATATAACCTAACCTAACCCATCTAGGCCCTCGCTGGTAATGTTTTGCAGAATCCCGTTCGTTTCGTCCCGTACGTCTTGGTGGGTACATTATGTACGTCTGTAACGTTATATATCCTAACCTAAGGCAACCTAACACCACAGATGTAGTATTTTCCAACATTCCTGACGGGTCGGCCACTACTCCTCGGTGGGAACATTATATACGTCTATATCGTATTATAACCTAACCTAACCCACCTAGCACCTCGGTGATAATGTTTTACAGAAACCCGTTCGTGTCGTCCCGTACGTCTTGGTGGGTACATTATGTACGTCTGTCACGTTATATATCCTAACCTAAGGCAACCTAGAACCACAGATGTAGTATTTTCCAACATTCCTGGCGGGTCGGCCCCTACATCTCGCTGGGAACATTATATACGTCTATAACATAACATAACCTAACATAACCCATCTAACCCCTCGATGATAATGTTTTACAGAATCCCGTTCGTGTCGTCCCGTACGTCTCGGTTGGGACATTATATACGTCTATAATGTTATATATCCCAATCTAAGGCAACCCAACATCTCGAATGCAGTATTTACCGACATTCCTGGTGGGTCGGACCCTGCTTCTCGGTGGAAACATTATATACGTCTATAACGTAATATAACCTAACCTAACCTATCTAGCTCCTCGGTGATAATGTTTTACAGAATCCCGGTCGTGTCGGCCCGTACTTCTCGGTGGGAACATTATATACGTCTGCAACGTAATATAACCTAACCTAACCCATCTAGGCCCTCGCTGGTAATGTTTTACAGAATCCCGTTCGTGTCGTCCCATACGTCTTGGTGGGTACATTATGTACGTCTGTAACGTTATATATCCTAACCTAAGGCAACCTAACGCCACACATGTAGTATTTTCAAACATTCCTGACGGGTCGGCCACTACTCCTCGGTGGGAACATTATATACGTCTATAACGTAACATAACCTAACGTAACCCATCTAACCCCTCGCTGGTAATGTTTTACAGAATCCCTTTCGTGTCGTCCCGTACGTCTCGGTTGGGATATTATATACGTCTATAGCGTTAAATAACCTAACCTGAGGCAACCTATCATCTCGGATGTAATATTTACCAACATTCCTGGCAGGTCGGACGCTACATCTCGGTGGGAACATTATATACTTCTGTATCGTAATATAACCTAACCTAACCCATCTAACCCCTCGCTGGTAATGTTTTACAGAATCCCGTTCGTGTCGTCCCGTCCGTCTCGGTTGGGATATTATATACGCCTATAGCGTTAAATAACCTAACCTAAGGCAGGCTAACATCTCAGATGTAGTAATTTACAACATTCCTGGCGGATCGGCCCCTTCTTCCCGGTGGGAACATTATATACGTCTACATCGTAATATAAGCTAACCTAACCCATCTTCCCCCTCGGTGCTAATGTTTTACAGAATGCCGGTCGTGTCGGCCCATACCTGTCGGTGGGGACATTATATACGTCTATAACGTTATATATCCCAATCTAGGGCAACCCAACATCTCGGATGTAGTATTTACCAACATTCCTGGCGGTTCGGATCCTACTTCTCAGAGGGAACATTATATACGTCTATAACATAATATAACCTAACCTAACCCATCTAGCACCTAGCTGGTAATGTTTTACAGAATCCCGTTCGTGTCGTCCCGTACGTCTTGGTGGGTACATTATGTACGTCTGTCACGTTATATATCCTAACCTAAGGCAACCTAGAACCACAGATGTAGTATTTTCCAACATTCCTGGCGGGTCGGCCCCTACTTCTCGGTGGGAACATTATATACGTCTGCAACGTAATATAACCTAACCTAACCCATCTAGGCCCTCGCTGGTAATGTTTTGCAGAATCCCGTTCGTTTCGTCCCGTACGTCTTGGTGGGTACATTATGTACGTCTGTAACGTTATATATCCTAACCTAAGGCAACCTAACACCACAGATGTAGTATTTTCCAACATTCCTGACGGGTCGGCCACTACTCCTCGGTGGGAACATTATATACGTCTATATCGTATTATAACCTAACCTAACCCACCTAGCACCTCGGTGATAATGTTTTACAGAAACCCGTTCGTGTCGTCCCGTACGTCTTGGTGGGTACATTATGTACGTCTGTCACGTTATATATCCTAACCTAAGGCAACCTAGAACCACAGATGTAGTATTTTCCAACATTCCTGGCGGGTCGGCCCCTACATCTCGCTGGGAACATTATATACGTCTATAACATAACATAACCTAACATAACCCATCTAACCCCTCGATGATAATGTTTTACAGAATCCCGTTCGTGTCGTCCCGTACGTCTCGGTTGGGACATTATATACGTCTATAATGTTATATATCCCAATCTAAGGCAACCCAACATCTCAAATATATTATTTGCAGACGGGACCGACCCTAGTATTCCTTCCGGGTCGGACCCTACTTCTCGGTGGGAACATTATATACGTCTATAACATAATATAACCTAACCTAACACATCTAGCTCCTAGCTGGTAATGTTTTACAGAATCCCGTTCGTGTGGACCCGTACGTTTCGGTGGGGACATTATATACTTCTATAACGTTATATATCCCAACCTGAGGCAACCTATCATCTCGGATGTAGTATTTACCAACATTCCTGGCAGGTCGGACGCTACATCTCGGTGGGATCATTATATACTTCTATATCGTAATGTAACCTAACCTAACCCATCTTGCCCCTCGGTGATAATGTTTTACAGAATCCCGGTCGTTTCGGCCCGTACGTCTCGGTGGGGACATTACATACGTCTATATCCTTATACATCCCAACTTGAGGCAACCTAACATCTCGGATGTAGTATTTACCAACTTTCCTGGCGGGTCGGACCCTACTTCTCGGTGGGAACATTATATACGTCTACAACGTAATATAACCTAACCTAACCCATCTAGGCCCTCGCTGGTAATGTTTTACAGAATCCCGTTCGTGTGGTCCCGTACGTCTTGGTTGGTACATTATGTACGTCTGTAACGTTATATGTCCTAACCTAAGGCAACCTAACACCACAGATGTAGTATTTTCAAACATTCCTGACGGGTCGGCCACTACTCCTCGGTGGGAACATTATATACGTCTATAACGTAACATAACCTAACGTAACCCATCTCACCCCTCGCTGGTAATGTTTTACAGAATCCCTTTCGTGTCGTCCCGTGCGTCTCGGTTGGGATATAATATACGTCTATAACGTTATATATCCCAATCTAAGGCAGCCTAGCATCTCGGATGTAGTATTTTCCAACAATCCTGGCGGGTCGGCCCCTACTTCTCGGTGGGAACATTATATACGTCTACAACGTAATATAACCTAACCTGACCCATCTAGGCCCTCGCTGGTAATGTTTTACAGAATCCCGTTCGTGTCGTCCCGTACGTCTTGGTGGGTACATTGTTTACGTCTAAAATGTTATATATCCCAATCTAAGGCAACCCAACATCTCGAGTGTAGTATTTACCGACATTCCTGGCGGATCGGACCCTACTTCTCGGTGGGAACATTATATAGGTCTATAACGTAATATAACCTAACCGAACCCATCTAGCACCTCGCTGGTAGTGTTTTACAGAATCTCGTTCGTGTCGTCCCGTACGTCTCGGTTGGGATATTATATACGTCTATAACGTTATATATCCCAATCTAAGGCAACCTAACATCTCAAATATATTATTTGCAGACGGGACCGACCCTAGTATTCCTTGCGGGTCGGACCCTACTTCTCGGTGGGAAGATTATATACGTCTATAACATAATATAACCTAACCTAACACATCTAGCTCCTAGCTGGTAATGTTTTACAGAATCCCGTTCGTGTCGTCACGTACGTCTTGGTGGGTACATTATGTACGTCTGTAACGTTATATATCCTAACCTAAGGCAACCTAACACCACAGATGTAGTATTTTCAAACATTCCTGACGGGTCGGCCACTATTCCTCGGTGGGAACATTATATACGTCTATAACGTAATATAACCTAACCTAACCCATCTAGCCCCTCGCTAGTAGTGTTTTACAGAATCCCGTTCGTGTCGTCCCTTACGTGTCGGTGGGATATTATATACGTCTATAGCGTTATATACTCTAACCTATTGCAGCCAAACACCTCGGATGTAGTATTTTCCAATATTCCTGGCGGGTCGGCCCCTACTTCTCGGTGGGAACATTGTATACGTCTATAACGAAATATAACCTAACCGAACCCATCTAGCACCTCGGTGATAATGTTTTACAGGATCCCGTTCGTGTCGTCCCGTGCGTCTCGGTTGGGATATAATATACGTCTATAACGTTATATATCCCAATCTAAGGCAGCCTAGCATCTCGGATGTAGTATTTACCAACATTCCTGGCGGGTCGGTCCCTACTTCTCGGTGGGAACATTATATACGTCTATAACGTAACATAACCTAACATAACCCATCTAGCCCCTCGGTGATAATGTTTTACAGAATCCCGTACGTGTCGTCCCGTCCGTCTCGGATGGGACATTATATACGTCTATAGCGTTATATACCCTAACCTAAGGCAGCCTAACACCTCGGATATAGTATTTTCCAACAATCCTGGCGGGTCGGCCCCTACTTCTCGGTGGGAACATTATATACGTCTATAACGTAATATAACCTAACCTAACACATCTAGCACCTCGGTGATAATGTTTTACGGAATCCCGTTCCTGTCGGCCCGTATTTCTACGTGGGGACATTATGTACGTCTATAACGTTATATATGTCAACCGCAGGCAACCTAACATCTCGAATATATTAATTACAGACGGGTCGGACCCTAGTATTCCTTGCGGGTCGGACCCTACTTCTCGGTGGGAACATTATATACGTCTATAACGTAACATAACCTAACGTAACCCATCTAACCCCTCGCTGGTAATGTTTTACAGAATCCCTTTCGTGTCGTCCCGTACGTCTCGGTAGGGATATTATATATGTCTATAGCGTTAAATAACCTAAGCTAAGGCAGGCTAACATCTCAGATGTAGTATTTTACAACATTCCTGGCGGATCGGCCCCTACTTCTCGGTGGGAACATTATATACGTCTATAACCTAATATAACCTAACCTAACCCATCTAGCACCTCGGTGATAATGTTTTACGGAATCCCGTTCCTGTCGGCCCGTATTTCTACATGGGGACATTATGTACGTCTATAACGTTATATATGTCAACCGCAGGCAACCTAACACCTCGGATGTAGTATTTTCCAACATTCCTTGCGGTTCGGCCCCTACTTCTCGGTGGGAACATTATACACGTCTATAACGTAATATAACCTAACCTAACCCATCTAGCACCTCGGTGATAATGTTTTACGGAATCCCGTTCCTGTCGGCCCGTATTTCTACGTGGGGACATTATGTACGTCTATAACGTTATATATGTCAACCGCAGGCAACCTAACACCTCGGATGTAGTATTTTCCAACATTCCTTGCGGTTCGGCCCCTACTTCTCCGTGGGAACATTATATGCGTCTATAACATAATATAACCTAACCTAACGCATCCATCCCCTCGCTGGTAATGGTTTACAGAATCCCGTTCGTGTCGTCCCGTACGTCACGGTTGGAATATTATATACGTCTATAACGTTATATATCCCAATCGCAGGCAACCTAACATCTCGAATATATTAATTACAGACGGGTCGGACGCTAGTATTCCTTGCGGGTCGGACCCTACTTCTCGGTGGGAACATTATATACGTCTATAACATAATATAACCTAACCTAACCCATCTAGCGCCTCGCTGGTAATGTTTTACAGAATCCCGTTCCTGTCGGCCCGTATTTCTACGTGGGGACATTATGTACGTCTATATCGTTATATATGTCAACCGCAGGCAACCTGACACCTCGGATGTAGTATTTTCCAACATTCCTTGCGGTTCGGTCCCTACTTCTTGGTGGGATCATTATTCACGTCTACAACGTAATATAACCTAACCTAACCCATCTAGGCCCTCGCTAGTAATGTTTTACAGAATCCCGTTCGTGTCGTTCCGTACGTCTTGGTGGGTACATTATGTACGTCTGTAACGTTATATATCCTAACCTAAAGCAACCTAACACCACAGATGTAGTATTTTCAAACATTCCTGACGGGTCGGCCACTACTCCTCGGTGGGAACATTATATACGTCTATAACGTAACATAACCTAACGTAACCCATCTAACCCCTCGCTGGTAATGTTTTACAGAATCCCTTTCGTGTCGTCCCGTACGTCTCGGTAGGGATATTATATATGTCTATAGCGTTAAATAACCTAACCTAAGGCAGGCTAACATCTCAGATGTAGTATTTTACAACATTCCTGGCGGATCGGCCCCTACTTCTCGGTGGGAACATTATATACGTCTACATCGTAATATAACCTAACCTAAACCATCTTGCCCCTCGGTGATAATGTTTTACAGAATGCCGGTCGTGTCTGCCCATACCTCTCGGTGGCGACATTATATACGTCTATAACGTAACATAACCTAACCTAACCCATCTAGCACCTCGCTGGTAGTGTTTTACAGAATCCCGTTCGTGTCGACCCGTACGTCTAGGTTGGGATATTATATACGTCTATAACGTTATATATCCCAATCTAAGGCAACCTAACATCTCAAATATATTATTTGCAGACGGGACCGACCCTAGCATTCCTTGCGGGTCGGACCCTACTTCTCGGTGGGAACATTATATACGTCTACATCGTAAGATAAACTAACCTAACACATCTAGCCCCTCACTGGTAATGTTTTACAGAACCCCCTTCGTGTCGTCCATTACGTGTCGGTGGGATATTATATACGTCTACAGCGTTATATACTCTAACCTATTGCAGCCAAACACCTCGGATGTAGTATTTTCCAATATTCCTGGCGGGTCGGCCCCTACTTCTCGGTGGGAACATTTTATACGTCTATAACGTAATATAATCTAACCTAACCCATCTAGCACCTCGGTGATAATGTTTTACAGAATCCCGTTCATGTCGTCCCGTACGTCTCGGTTGGGATATTATGTGCGTCTATAACGTTATATATCCCAATCTAAGGCAACCTAACATCTGGAATGTAGTATTTACCGACATTATTGGAGGGTCGGACCCTACTTCTCGGTGGGAACATTATATACGTCTATAACGTAATATAATCTAACGTAACCCATCTAGCACCTCGTTGATAATGTTTTACAGAATCCCGTTCGTGTCGTCCCGTATGTCTCGGTTGGGACATTATATACGTCTATCCAGATATATATCCTAACCTAAGGCAGCCTAACACCTCGGATGTAGTATTTTCCAACATTCCTGGCGTGTCGGCCCCAACTTCTCGGTGGGAACATTATATACGTCTATAACGTAATATAATCTAACCTACCCATCTAGCACCTCGTTGATAATGTTTTACAGAATCCCGTTCGTGTCGTCGCGTATGTCTCGGTTGGGATAATATATACGTCTATAACGTTATATATCCCAATCTAAGGCAACCTAACATTTCGAATGTAGTATTTACCGACATACCTGGCGGGTCGGTCCCTACTTCGCGGTGGGAACTTTATATACGTCTATAACGTAAGATAACCTAACCTAACCCATCTAGCACCTCGCTGGTAGTGTTTTACAGAATCTCGTTCGTGTCGTCCCGTACGTCTCGGTTGGGATATTATATACGTCTATAACGTTATATATCCCAATCTAAGGCAACCTAACATCTCAAATATATTATTTGCTGACGGGACCGACCCTAGTATTCCTTGCGGGTCGGACCCTACTTCTCGGTGGGAACATTATATACGTCTATAACATAATATAACCTAACCTAACACATCTAGCTCCTAGCTGGTAATGTTTTACAGAATCCCGTTCGTGTCGTCCCGTACGTCTCGGTGGGATATTATATACGTCTATAGCTTTATATACACTAAAATATTGCAGCCTAACATCCCGGATGTAGTATTTACCAACATTCCTGGCGGTTCGGATCCTACACCTCGGTGGGAACATTATATACGTCTATACCGTAATATAACCTAACCTAACCCATCTAGCACCTCGCTAGTAGTGTTTTACAGAATCCCGTTCGTGTCGTCCCTTACGTGTCGGTGGGATATTATATACGTCTATAGCGTTATATACTCTAACCTATTGCAGCCAAACACCTCGGATGTAGTATTTTCCAATATTCCTGGCGGGTCGGCCCCTACTTCTCGGTGGGAACATTGTATACGTCTATAACGAAATATAACCTAACCGAACCCATCTAGCACCTCGGTGATAATGTTTTAAAGGATCCCGTTCGTGTCGTCCCGTGCGTCTCGGTTGGGATATAATATACGTCTATAACGTTATATATCCCAATCTAAGGCAGCCTAGCATCTCGGATGTAGTATTTACCAACATTCCTGGCGGGTCGGTCCCTACTTCTCGGCGGGAACATTATATACGTCTATAACATAATATAACCTAACATAACACTTCTAACTCCTCGCTGGTTATGTTTTACAGAATCCCATTCGTGTCGTGCCGTACGTCTCGGTTGGGACATTATATACGTCTATCCCGTTATATATCCTAACCTAAGGCAGCCTAGCACCTCGGATGTAGTATTTTCCAACATTCCTGGCGTGTCGGCCCCAACTTCTCGGTGGGAACATTATTTACGTCTATAACGTAATATAACCTAACCTAACCCATCTAGCACCTCGGTGATAATGGTTTACAGAATCCCGTTTGTGTCGTCCCGTACGTCTCGGTTGGGATATTATATACGTCTATAACGTTATATATCCCAATCGAAGGCAACCTAACATCTCGAATATATTAATTACAGACGGGTCGGACCCTAGTATTCCTTGCGGGTCGGACCCTACTTCTCGGTGGGAACATTATACACGTCTATAACGTAATATAACCTAACCTAACCCATCTAGCACCTCGGTGATAATGTTTTACGGAATCCCGTTCCTGTCGGCCCGTATTTCTACGTGGGGACATTATGTACGTCTATAACGTTATATATGTCAACCGCAGGCAACCTAACACCTCGGATGTAGTATTTTCCAACATTCCTTGCGGTTCGGCCCCTACTTCTCCGTGGGAACATTATATGCGTCTATAACATAATATAACCTAACCTAACGCATCCATCCCCTCGCTGGTAATGGTTTACAGAATCCCGTTCGTGTCGTCCCGTACGTCTCGGTTGGAATATTATATACGTCTATAACGTTATATATCCCAATCGCAGGCAACCTAACATCTCGAATATATTAATTACAGACGGGTCGGACGCTAGTATTCCTTGCGGGTCGGACCCTACTTCTCGGTGGGAACATTATATACGTCTATAACATAATATAACCTAACCTAACCCATCTAGCGCCTCGCTGGTAATGTTTTACAGAATCCCGTTCCTGTCGGCCCGTATTTCTACGTGGGGACATTATGTACGTCTATATCGTTATATATGTCAACCGCAGGCAACCTGACACCTCGGATGTAGTATTTTCCAACATTCCTTGCGGTTCGGTCCCTACTTCTTGGTGGGATCATTATTCACGTCTACAACGTAATATAACCTAACCTAACCCATCTAGGCCCTCGCTAGTAATGTTTTACAGAATCCCGTTCGTGTCGTTCCGTACGTCTTGGTGGGTACATTATGTACGTCTGTAACGTTATATATCCTAACCTAAAGCAACCTAACACCACAGATGTAGTATTTTCAAACATTCCTGACGGGTCGGCCACTACTCCTCGGTGGGAACATTATATACGTCTATAACGTAACATAACCAAACGTAACCCATCTAACCCCTCGCTGGTAATGTTTTACAGAATCCCTTTCGTGTCGTCCCGTACGTCTCGGTAGGGATATTATATATGTCTATAGCGTTAAATAACCTAACCTAAGGCAGGCTAACATCTCAGATGTAGTATTTTACAACATTCCTGGCGGATCGGCCCCTACTTCTCGGTGGGAACATTATATACGTCTACATCGTAATATAACCTAACCTAAACCATCTTGCCCCTCGGTGATAATGTTTTACAGAATGCCGGTCGTGTCTGCCCATACCTCTCGGTGGAGACATTATATACGTCTATAACGTAACATAACCTAACCTAACCCATCTAGCACCTCGCTGGTAGTGTTTTACAGAATCCCGTTCGTGTCGACCCGTACGTCTAGGTTGGGATATTATATACGTCTATAACGTTATATATCCCAATCTAAGGCAACCTAACATCTCAAATATATTATTTGCAGACGGGACCGACCCTAGCATTCCTTGCGGGTCGGACCCTACTTCTCGGTGGGAACATTATATACGTCTACATCGTAAGATAAACTAACCTAACACATCTAGCCCCTCACTGGTAATGTTTTACAGAACCCCCTTCGTGTCGTCCATTACGTGTCGGTGGGATATTATATACGTCTACAGCGTTATATACTCTAACCTATTGCAGCCAAACACATCGGATGTAGTATTTTCCAATATTCCTGGCGGGTCGGCCCCTACATCTCGGAGGGAACATTATATACGTCTATAACGTAATATAACCTAACCTAACCCATCTACCACCTCGCTGGTAATGTTTTACAGAATCCCGATCGTGTCTGCCCGTACTTCTCCGTGGGGACATTATGTACGTCTATAACGTTATATATGTCAACCTAAGGCAACCTAACATCTCGGATGTAGTATTTTCCAACAATGCTGGCGGGTCGGCTCCTACTTCTCGGTGGGAACATTATATACGTCTATAACGTAATATAACCTAACATAACCCATCTAGCACCTCGGTGATAATGATTTAAAGAATGCCGGTCGTGTAGGCCCGTACGTCACGGTTGGGACATTATATACGTCTATAGCGTTATATATCCTCACCTAAGGCAGGCTAACATCTCGGATGTAGTATTTTCCATATTCCTGGCGTATCGGGCCCTACTTCACGGTGGGAACATTATATCCGTCTATAACGTAACATAAGCTATCCTAACCCATCAAGCCCTTCGCTGGTAATGTTTTACAGATTCCCGCTCGTGTCTGCCCGCACTTCTCTGTAGGGACATTATGTACGTCTATAACGTTATATATCCCAACCTTATGCAACCTAACATCTCGAATGTAGTATATTCCAACATTCCTGTCGGATCGGCCTCTACATTTCGGTGGGAACATTATATACGTCTACAACCTAATATAACCTGAACTAACCTAATCTAGAAGCTCGCTGGTAATGTTTTACAAAATCCCGGTCGTGTCGGCCTGTACGTCGCGGTGGGGACATTGTGTACGCCTAAAGCGTTATATAACCGAAACTAACACAACTAGCCCCTCGCTGGTAATGTTTTACAGAATCCCGTTCGTGTCGTCCCGTACGTCTCCTTGGGGACTACCCTAAGGTAGGGTAAACATCTCGCATGTAGTATTTTACAAAATTCCTGGCCTATCGGCCTCTACTTCTCTGTGGGAACATTATATACGTCTATAACGTAACGTAACCTAACCTAACCCATCTAGCCCCTCGCTGGTAATGTTTTACAGAATCCCGGACGTGTCGGCCCGTACTTCTCCGTGAGAACATTATATACGTCTATAACGTAATATAACCTAACCTAACCCATCAAGCCCCTCGGTGATAACGTTTTACAGAATCCCGGTCGTATCGGCCCGTACGTCTCGGTGGGAACATCATACCCGTCTATAACGTAACATATCCTATCCTAAGCCATCTAGGCCTTCGCTGGTAATGTTTTACAGCATCCCGGTCGTGTCGGCCCGTACATCTCCGTGGGGAAACTATGTACGTCTACAGCGTTATATAACCTAACCGAACCCATCTAGCCCCTCGGTGATAATGTTTTACAGAATGCCGGTCGGGTCGGCCCGTAC
This sequence comes from Xylocopa violacea, assembly GCA_963969225.1. Classification (NCBI taxonomy): domain Eukaryota; kingdom Metazoa; phylum Arthropoda; class Insecta; order Hymenoptera; family Apidae; genus Xylocopa; species Xylocopa violacea. Next base: position 10,302,768 of record CAXAJV010000017.1, on the reverse strand, counting down.
GTATTGGTGGGGATATTATATACGTCTATAACGTTATATATCCCAATCTAAGGCAACCTAACATGTGGGATGTAGTATTTACCAACATACCTGGCGGATAGGACACTACTTCTCGGTGGGAACATTATATTCGTCTATATTGTAATATATCCTAACCTAACCCATCTTGTCCCTCCGTGATAATGTTTTAAAGAATGCCGGTCGTGTCGGCCCGTACGTATTGGTGGGGATATCATATACGTCTATAACGTTATATATCCCTACCTAAGGCAACCTAATATCTCGGATGTAGTATTTTCCATCATTCCTGGCGGGTTGGCCACTACTTTTCGGTGGGAACATTATATGCGTCTATAACGTAATATAACCTAACCTAACCCATCTAGCACCTCGGTGATAATGTTTTACAGAATGCCGGTCGTGTCGGCCCGTACATCTCGGTGGGTACATTATACACGTCTATAAAGTTATATATCCCAATTTAAGGCAACCTAACATCTCGGATGTAGTATTTTCCATCATTCCTGGCGCGTCGGCCACTACTTCTCGGTGAGAACCTTATATTCGTCTATATCGTAATATAACCTAACATAATCCATCCTCCCCCTCGGTGATAATGTTTTACAGAATCCCGGACGTGTCGGCCCGTACTTATCCGTGGGAACATTATATACGCCTATAACGTAATATAACCTATCCTAACCCATCTATCCCCTCGCTGGTAATGTTTTACGGAATCCCGGTCGTGTCGGCCCGTACTTCTCCGAGGGGACATTATGTACGTCTTTAACGTTATATATCCTAACCTAAGGCAGCTTAACATCTCGGATATAGTATTTTCCAACATTCCTGGCGGGTCGGCCCCTACTTCTCGGTGAGAACATTATATACTTCTATGGCGTAATATAACCTAACCTAACCCATCTAGCCCCTCGGTGATAATGTTTTACAGAATCCCGGTCGTATCGGCACGTACGTACGTCTCGGTGGGAACATTATATACGTCTATAACGTTATACATCCCAATCTAAGGCAACCTAACATGTCGGATGTAGTATTTACCAATATTCCTGGCGCATCGGCCCCTACTTCTCGGTGGGAACATCATACCCGTCTATAACGTAACATATCCTATCCTAAGCCATCTAGGCCTTCGCTGGTAATGTTTTACAGCATCCCGGTCGTGTCCGCCCGTACATCTCCGTGGGGAAATTATGTACGTCTACAGCGTTATATAACCTAACCGAACCCATCTAGCCCCTCGGTGATAATGTTTTACAGAATGCCGGTCTTGTCGGCCCGTACATCTCGGTGGGTACATTATACACGTCTATGAAGTTATATATCCCAATTTAAGGCAACCTAACATCTCGGATGTAGTATTTTCCATCATTCCTGGCGCATCTGCCACTACTTCTCGGTGGGAACATCATACCCGTCTATAACGTAATATAACCTATCCTAACCCATCTATCCCCTCGCTGGTAATGTTTTACAGAATCCCGGTCGTGTCGGCCCGTACTTTACCGAGGGGACATTATGTACGTCTTTAACGTTATATATCCTTACCTAAGGCAGCTTAACATCTGGGAAGTAGTATTTTCCAACATTCCAGGCGGGTCGGCCCCTACTCCTCGGTGAGAACATTATTTACGTCTATAACATAATATAACCTAACCTAACCCATCTAGCCCCTCGGTGATAATGTTTTACAGAATCCCGATCGCATCGGCCCGTACGTCTCGGTGGGTACATTATAAACGTCTATAACGTTATATATCCCAATTTGAGGCAACCTAACATCTCGGATGTAGTTTTTACCAACATTCCTGGCGGGTCGGACCCTACTTCTCGGGGGGAACATTATATTCTTCTATATCGTAATATAACCTAACATAACCCATCCTCCACCTCGGTGATAATGTTTTACAGAATCCCGGACGTGTCGGCCCGTACTTATCCGTGGGCACATTATATACGCCTATAACGTAATATAACCTATCCTAACCCATCTATCCCCCCGCTGGTAATGTTTTACGGAATCCCGGTCGTGTCGGCCCGTACTTCTCCGAAGGGACATTATGTACGTCTTTAACGTTATATATCCTAACCTAAGGCAGCTTAACATCTCGGATGTAGTATTTACCAACATTCCTGGCGCATCGGCCCCTACTTCTCGGTGGGAACATCATACCCGTCTATGACGTTACATATCCTATCCTAAGCCATCTAGGCCTTCGCTGGTAATGTTTTACAGCATCCCGGTCGTGTCGGCTCGTACATCTCCGTGGGGAAATTATGTACGTCTACAGCGTTATATAACGTAACCGAACCCATCTAGCCCCTCGGTGATAATGTTTCACAGAATGCCGGTCGGGTCGGCCCGTACGTATTGGTGGGGATATTATATACGTCTATAACGTTATATATCCCTACCTAAGGCAACCTAACATCTCGGATGTAGTATTTTCCATCATTCCTGGCGGGTCGGCCACTACTTCTCGGTGGGAACATTATATGCGTCTATAACGTAATATAACCTAACCTAACCCATCTAGCACCTCGGTGATAATGTTTTACAGAATGCCGGTCGTGTCGGCCCGTACATCTCGGTGGGTACATTATACTCGTCTATAAAGTTATATATCCCAATTTAAGGCAACCTAACATCTCGGATGTAGTATTTTCCATCATTCCTGGCGCGTCGGCCACTACTTCTCGGTGGGAACATTATATACGCCTATAACGTAAAATAACCTATGCTAACCCATCCATCCCCTCGCTGGCAATGTTTTACAGAATCCCGGTCGTGTCGGCCCGTACTTCTCCGAGGGGACATTATGTACGTCTTTAACGTTATATATCCTAACCTAAGGCAGCTTAACATCTCGGATGTCGTATTTTACAACATTCCTGGCTTGTCGTCCCCTACTTCTCGCTGGGAATGTTATATACTTCTATAACGTTATATATACTGACCTAAGGCAAACTAACATCTCGGATGTAATATTTGACAACATTCCAGGCGTGTCGCACCCTACTTCTCGTTTGGGAAAATTATATGCGTCTATAACGTTATATATCCTAACCTAAAGCAACCTAACTCCTCGGATGTAATATGTCACAACGATCCAAGCGTGTCGGACGCTACTTCTCGGTGGGCACACTATATGCGTCTATAATGCTGTATATCGTAAAATAAGGCAGCCTAACATCTCGGATGTAATATTTGACAACATTCCAGGCGTGTCGGACCTACTTCTCGGTGGGAACATTATACGCGACTATAACGTTATATATCCTAGAATATGGCAACCTAACAACTCGGATGTAATATTTGACAACATTCCTGGCATGTCGGAACCTACTTCAGGGTGGGAACATTATATAAGTCTATAACGGTATATATCCTAACCTAAGGCAACCTAACATCTCGAATGTAACATTTTACAACATTCCTGGCTTGTCCGAACCTACTCCCTGGTGGGAACAGTATATACGTCTACAACGTTATATATCCCAACCTAAGTTAACCTTTCATCTCGGACGTAATATTTGAAAACATTCCTGGCGTGTCGGACCCTACTTCTCGGTGGGAACATTACATGCGTCTATAACGTTATATATCCTAACCTAAGGCAACCTAACACCTCGGATGTAACATTTGACAACATTTCAGTCGTGCCGGACCCTACTTCTCGGTGGGAATATTATATGCGCCTATAGGGTTGTATATCCTAAAATAAGGCAACCTAACAACTCGAATGTGATATTTGTCAACATTCCCGGCGTGTCGGACCCTACTTCTCCGTGGGCACATTATATACGTCTATAACGTTGTATATACTAACCTAAGGCAACCTAACATATCGGACCTAATATTTTACAACATTCCCGGCGTGTCGGAGCATACTTCTCGGTGGGAATATTATATAAGTCTATAACGGTATTATCCTAGCCTATGGCATCCTAACATCTCGGATGTAGTTTTTACCAACATTCCTGGCGGGTCGGTCCCTACTTCTCGGTGGGAACATTATATTCTTCTATATCGTAATATAACCTAACATAACCCATCCTCCACCTCGGTGATAATGTTTTACAGAATCCCGGACGTGTCGGCCCGTACTTATCCGTGGGCACATTATATACGCCTATAACGTAATATAACCTATCCTAACCCATCTATCCCCCCGCTGGTAATGTTTTACGGAATCCCGGTCGTGTCGGCCCGTACTTCTCCGAAGGGACATTATGTACGTCTTTAACGTTATATATCCTAACCTAAGGCAGCTTAACATCTCGGATGTAGTATTTACCAACATTCCTGGCGCATCGGCCCCTACTTCTCGGTGGGAACATCATACCCGTCTATAACGTAACATATCCTATCCTAAGCCATCTAGGCCTTCGCTGGTAATGTTTTACAGCATCCCGGTCGTGTCGGCTCGTACATCTCCGTGGGGAAATTATGTACGTCTACAGCGTTATATAACCTAACCTAACCCATCTTGCCCCTCCGTGATAATGATTTAAAGAATGCCGGTCGTGTCGGCCCGTACGTATTGGTGGGGATAGTATATACGTCTATAACGTTATATATCCCTACCTAAGGCAACCTAACATCTCGGATGTAGTATATTCCATCATTCCTGGCGGGTCGGCCACTACTTCTCGGTGGGAACATTATATGCGTCTATAACGTAATATAACCTAACCTAACCCATCTAGCCCCTCGGTGATAATGTTTTACAGAATCCCGATCGCATCGGCCCGTACGTCTCGGTGGGTACATTATAAACGTCTATAACGTTATATATCCCAATTTGAGGCAACCTAACATCTCGGATGTAGTTTTTACCAACATTCCTGGCGGGTCGGTCCCTACTTCTCGGTGGGAACATTATATTCTTCTATATCGTAATATAACCTAACATAACCCATCCTCCACCTCGGTGATAATGTTTTACAGAATCCCGGACGTGTCGGCCCGTACTTATCCGTGGGCACATTATATACGCCTATAACGTAATATAACCTATCCTAACCCATCTATCCCCCCGCTGGTAATGTTTTACGGAATCCCGGTCGTGTCGGCCCGTACTTCTCCGAAGGGACATTATGTACGTCTTTAACGTTATATATCCTAACCTAAGGCAGCTTAACATCTCGGATGTAGTATTTACCAACATTCCTGGCGCATCGGCCCCTACTTCTCGGTGGGAACATCATACCCGTCTATAACGTTACATATCCTATCCTAAGCCATCTAGGCCTTCGCTGGTAATGTTTTACAGCATCCCGGTCGTGTCGGCTCGTACATCTCCGTGGGGAAATTATGTACGTCTACAGCGTTATATAACGTAACCGAACCCATCTAGCCCCTCGGTGATAATGTTTTACAGAATGCCGGTCGGGTCGGCCCGTACGTATTGGTGGGGATATTATATACGTCTATAACGTTATATATCCCTACCTAAGGCAACCTAACATCTCGGATGTAGTATTTTCCATCATTCCTGGCTGGTCGGCCACTACTTCTCGGTGGGAACATTATATGCGTCTATAACGTAATATAACCTAACCTAACCCATCTAGCACCTCGGTGATAATGTTTTACAGAATGCCGGTCGTGTCGGCCCGTACATCTCGGTGGGTACATTATACTCGTCTATAAAGTTATATATCCCAATTTAAGGCAACCTAACATCTCGGATGTAGTATTTTCCATCATTCCTGGCGCGTCGGCCACTACTTCTCGGTGGGAACATTATATACGCCTATAACGTAAAATAACCTATGCTAACCCATCCATCCCCTCGCTGGCAATGTTTTACAGAATCCCGGTCGTGTCGGCCCGTACTTCTCCGAGGGGACATTATGTACGTCTGTAACGTTATATATCCTTACCTAAGCCAGCTTAACATCTCGGAAGTAGTATTTTCCAACATTCCCGGCGGGTCGGCCCCTACTTCTCGGTGAGAACATTATTTACGTCTATAACATAATATAACCTAACCTAACCCATCTAGCCCCTCGGTGATAATGTTTTACAGAATCCCGGTCGTATCGGCCCGTACGTACGTCTCGGTGGGTACATTATATACGTCTATAACGTTATACATCCCAATCTAAGGCAACCTAACATGTCGGATGTAGTATTTACCAACATTCCTGGCGCATCGGCCCCTACTTCTCGGTGGGAACATCATACCCGTCTATAACGTAACATATCCTATCCTAAGCCATCTAGGCCTTCGCTGGTAATGTTTTACAGCATCCCGGTCGTGTCGGCTCGTACATCTCCGTGGGGAAATTATGTACGTCTACAGCGTTATATAACCTAACCTAACCCATCTTGCCCCTCCGTGATAATGATTTAAAGAATGCCGGTCGTGTCGGCCCGTACGTATTGGTGGGGATAGTATATACGTCTATAACGTTATATATCCCTACCTAAGGCAACCTAACATCTCGGATGTAGTATATTCCATCATTCCTGGCGGGTCGGCCACTACTTCTCGGTGGGAACATTATATGCGTCTATAACGTAATATAACCTAACCTAACCCATCTAGCCCCTCGGTGATAATGTTTTACAGAATCCCGATCGCATCGGCCCGTACGTCTCGGTGGGTACATTATAAACGTCTATAACGTTATATATCCCAATTTGAGGCAACCTAACATCTCGGATGTAGTTTTTACCAACATTCCTGGCGGGTCGGTCCCTACTTCTCGGTGGGAACATTATATTCTTCTATATCGTAATATAACCTAACATAACCCATCCTCCACCTCGGTGATAATGTTTTACAGAATCCCGGACGTGTCGGCCCGTACTTATCCGTGGGCACATTATATACGCCTATAACGTAATATAACCTATCCTAACCCATCTATCCCCCCGCTGGTAATGTTTTACGGAATCCCGGTCGTGTCGGCCCGTACTTCTCCGAAGGGACATTATGTACGTCTTTAACGTTATATATCCTAACCTAAGGCAGCTTAACATCTCGGATGTAGTATTTACCAACATTCCTGGCGCATCGGCCCCTACTTCTCGGTGGGAACATCATACCCGTCTATAACGTTACATATCCTATCCTAAGCCATCTAGGCCTTCGCTGGTAATGTTTTACAGCATCCCGGTCGTGTCGGCTCGTACATCTCCGTGGGGAAATTATGTACGTCTACAGCGTTATATAACGTAACCGAACCCATCTAGCCCCTCGGTGATAATGTTTTACAGAATGCCGGTCGGGTCGGCCCGTACGTATTGGTGGGGATATTATATACGTCTATAACGTTATATATCCCTACCTAAGGCAACCTAACATCTCGGATGTAGTATTTTCCATCATTCCTGGCTGGTCGGCCACTACTTCTCGGTGGGAACATTATATGCGTCTATAACGTAATATAACCTAACCTAACCCATCTAGCACCTCGGTGATAATGTTTTACAGAATGCCGGTCGTGTCGGCCCGTACATCTCGGTGGGTACATTATACTCGTCTATAAAGTTATATATCCCAATTTAAGGCAACCTAACATCTCGGATGTAGTATTTTCCATCATTCCTGGCGCGTCGGCCACTACTTCTCGGTGGGAACATTATATACGCCTATAACGTAAAATAACCTATGCTAACCCATCCATCCCCTCGCTGGCAATGTTTTACAGAATCCCGGTCGTGTCGGCCCGTACTTCTCCGAGGGGACATTATGTACGTCTGTAACGTTATATATCCTTACCTAAGCCAGCTTAACATCTCGGAAGTAGTATTTTCCAACATTCCCGGCGGGTCGGCCCCTACTTCTCGGTGAGAACATTATTTACGTCTATAACATAATATAACCTAACCTAACCCATCTAGCCCCTCGGTGATAATGTTTTACAGAATCCCGGTCGTATCGGCCCGTACGTACGTCTCGGTGGGTACATTATATACGTCTATAACGTTATACATCCCAATCTAAGGCAACCTAACATGTCGGATGTAGTATTTACCAACATTCCTGGCGCATCGGCCCCTACTTCTCGGTGGGAACATCATACCCGTCTATAACGTAACATATCCTATCCTAAGCCATCTAGGCCTTCGCTGGTAATGTTTTACAGCATCCCGGTCGTGTCGGCTCGTACATCTCCGTGGGGAAATTATGTACGTCTACAGCGTTATATAACCTAACCTAACCCATCTTGCCCCTCCGTGATAATGATTTAAAGAATGCCGGTCGTGTCGGCCCGTACGTATTGGTGGGGATAGTATATACGTCTATAACGTTATATATCCCTACCTAAGGCAACCTAACATCTCGGATGTAGTATATTCCATCATTCCTGGCGGGTCGGCCACTACTTCTCGGTGGGAACATTATATGCGTCTATAACGTAATATAACCTAACCTAACCCATCTAGCCCCTCGGTGATAATGTTTTACAGAATCCCGATCGCATCGGCCCGTACGTCTCGGTGGGTACATTATAAACGTCTATAACGTTATATATCCCAATTTGAGGCAACCTAACATCTCGGATGTAGTTTTTACCAACATTCCTGGCGGGTCGGTCCCTACTTCTCGGTGGGAACATTATATTCTTCTATATCGTAATATAACCTAACATAACCCATCCTCCACCTCGGTGATAATGTTTTACAGAATCCCGGACGTGTCGGCCCGTACTTATCCGTGGGCACATTATATACGCCTATAACGTAATATAACCTATCCTAACCCATCTATCCCCCCGCTGGTAATGTTTTACGGAATCCCGGTCGTGTCGGCCCGTACTTCTCCGAAGGGACATTATGTACGTCTTTAACGTTATATATCCTAACCTAAGGCAGCTTAACATCTCGGATGTAGTATTTACCAACATTCCTGGCGCATCGGCCCCTACTTCTCGGTGGGAACATCATACCCGTCTATAACGTTACATATCCTATCCTAAGCCATCTAGGCCTTCGCTGGTAATGTTTTACAGCATCCCGGTCGTGTCGGCTCGTACATCTCCGTGGGGAAATTATGTACGTCTACAGCGTTATATAACGTAACCGAACCCATCTAGCCCCTCGGTGATAATGTTTTACAGAATGCCGGTCGGGTCGGCCCGTACGTATTGGTGGGGATATTATATACGTCTATAACGTTATATATCCCTACCTAAGGCAACCTAACATCTCGGATGTAGTATTTTCCATCATTCCTGGCGGGTCGGCCACTACTTCTCGGTGGGAACATTATATGCGTCTATAACGTAATATAACCTAACCTAACCCATCTAGCACCTCGGTGATAATGTTTTACAGAATGCCGGTCGTGTCGGCCCGTACATCTCGGTGGGTACATTATACTCGTCTATAAAGTTATATATCCCAATTTAAGGCAACCTAACATCTCGGATGTAGTATTTTCCATCATTCCTGGCGCGTCGGCCACTACTTCAGGGTGGGAACATTATATACGCCTATAACGTAAAATAACCTATGCTAACCCATCCATCCCCTCGCTGGCAATGTTTTACAGAATCCCGGTCGTGTCGGCCCGTACTTCTCCGAGGGGACATTATGTACGTCTGTAACGTTATATATCCTTACCTAAGCCAGCTTAACATCTCGGAAGTAGTATTTTCCAACATTCCCGCCGGGTCGGCACCTACTTCTCGGTGAGAACATTATTTACGTCTATAACATAATATAACCTAACCTAACCCATCTAGCCCCTCGGTGATAATGTTTTACAGAATCCGTGTCGTATCGGCCCGTACGTCTCGGTGGGTACATTATATACGTCTATAACGTTATATATCCCAATCTGAGGCAACCTAACATCTCGGATGTAGTATTTACCAACTTTCCCGGCGGGTCGGTCCCTACATCTCGGTGGGAACATTTTATTCGTCTATAACGCAATATAACCTAGCACAACCCATCCTCCCCATCGGTGATAATGTTTTACAGAATCACGGTCGTGTCGGCCCGTACCTCTCCGTGGGAACATTATATACGTCTATGACATAATATAACCTAACCTAACCCATCTAGCCCCTCGGTGATAATGTTTTACAGAATCCCGGTCGTATCGGCCCGTACGTCTCGGTGGGTACATTATATACGTCTATAACGTTATATATCCCAATCTGAGGCAACCTAACATCTCGGATGTAGTATTTACCAACATTCCCGGCGGGTCGGTCCCTACATCTCGGTGGGAACATTTTATTCGTCTATATCGCAATATAACCTAGCACAACCCATCCTCCCCAACGGTGATAATGTTTTACAGAATCACGGTCGTGTCGGCCCGTACCTCTCCGTGGGAACATTATATACGTCTATGACATAATATAACCTAACCTAACCCATCTAGCCCCTCGGTGATAATGTTTTACAGAATCCGTGTCGTATCGGCCAGTACGTCTCGGTGGGTACATTATATACGTCTATAACGTTATATATCCCAATCTGAAGCAACCTAACATCTCGGATGTAGTATCTTCCATCATTCCTGGCGCGTCGGCCACTACTTCTCGTTGGGAACATTATATACGCCTATAACGTAATATAACCTATCCTAACCCATCTATCCCCTCGCTGGTAATGTTTTACAGAATCCCGGTCGTGTCGGCCCGTACTTCTCCGCGGGGACATTATGTACGTCTTTAACGTTATATATCCTAACCTAAGGCAGCTTAACATCTCGGATGTCGTATTTTACAACATTCCTGGCTTGTCGTCCCCTACTTCTCGCTGGGAATGTTATATACTTCTATAACGTTATATATACTGACCTAAGGCAAACTAACATCTCGGATGTAATATTTGACAACATTCCAGGCGTGTCGCACCCTACTTCTCGGTGGGAACATTATACGCGACTATAACGTTATATATCCTAACCTAAGGCAACCTAACTCCTCGGATGTAATATTTGACAACATTCCAGGCGTGTCGGACCGTACTTCTCGGTAGGAACATTATTTGCATCTATAACGTTATACATCCTAACCTAAGGCAAATTAACAACACGGATGTAATATTTTACAACATTACTGGTGTGTCGGGGCATGCTTCTCGGTGGGAACATTATATACGTCTATAACGATATATATCCTAATCTAAGGCAACCTAACATCTTGGATGTAATATTTGACAACATTCCTGGCGAGTCGGACCCTACTTCTCGGTGGGAACATTATATGCGTCTACAACGTTATATATCCTAACCTAAGGCAACCTAACAACTCGGATATAACATTTGACAACATTTCAGTCGTGCCGGATCCTACTTCTCGTGGGAATATTATATGCGACTATAACGTTGTATATCCTAAAATAAGGCAACCTAACAACTCGAATGTAATATTTGACAACATTCCTGGCATGTCGGAACCTGCTTCAGGGTGGGAACATTATATAAGTCTATAACGGTATATATCCTAACCTAAGGCAACCTAACATCTCGAATGTAACATTTTACAACATTCCTGGCGTGTCGGACCCTACTTCTCGGTGGAACATTACATGCGTCTATAACGTTATATATCCTAAACTAAGGCAACCTAACACCTCGGATGTAACATTTGACAACATTTCAGTCGTGCCGGACCCTACTTCTCGGTGGGAATATTATATGCGTCTAAAAGGTTGTATACCCTAAAATAAGGCAACCTAACAACTCAAATGTGATATTTGTCAACATTCCTGGCATGTCGGACCCTACTTCTCCGTGGGCACATTATATACGTCTATAACGTTGTATATACTAACCTAAGGCAACCTAGCATATCGGACCTAATATTTTACAACATTCCTGGCGTGTCGGAGCATACTTCTCGGTGGGAATATTATATACGTCTATAGCGGTATTATCCTAATCTAAGGCAACCTAACATCTTGGATGTAATATTTGACAACATTCCTGGCGTGTCGGACCCTACTTCTCGGTGGGAACATTATATGCGTCTATAACGTTGTATATCCGAGAATATGGCAACCTAACAACTCGGATGTAATATTTGGCAACACTCCTGGCATGTCGTAACCTACTTCAGGGTGGGAACATTATATAAGTCTATAACGATATATATCCTAGCCTAAGGCAACCTAACATCTCGAATGTAACATTTTACAACATTCCTGGCTTGTCGGAACCTACTTCCTGGTGGGAACAGTATATACGTCTATAACGTTATATATCCCAACCTAAGGTAACCTTTCATCTCGGACGTAATATTTGACAACACGCCTGGCGAGTCGGACCCTACATCTCGGTGGGAACATTATATGCGTTTATAACGTTATATATCCTAAAGTAAGGCAACCCAACAACTCGTATGTAACATTTTACAACATTCCTGGCTTGTCGGAACCTACTTCTCGGTGGGAACAGTATATACGTCTATAACGTTGTATATCCCAACCTAAGTTAACCTATCATCTCGGACGTAATATTTGACAACATTCCTGGCGTGTCGGACCCTACTTCTCGGTGGGAACATTATATGCGCCTATAACGTTATATATCCTAGAATATGGCAACCTAACATCTCGGATGTAATATTTGACAACATTCCTGACATGTCGGAACCTACTTCAGGGTGGGAACATTATATAAGTCTATAACGGTATATATCCTAACCTAAGGCAACCTAACACCTCGGATGTAACATTTGACAACATTACAGTCGTGCCGGACCCTACTTCTCGGTGGGAATATTATATGCGTCTATAAGGTTGTATATCCTAAAATAAGGCAATCTAACAACTCGAATGTAATATTTGTCAACATTCCTGGCTTGTCGGACCCTACTTCTCCGTGGGCACATTATATACGTCTATAACGCTGTATATACTAACCTAAGGCAACCTAACGTTTCGGACCTAATATTTTACAACATTCCTGGCGTGTCGGAGCATACTTCTCGGTGGAAATATTATATACGTCTATAACGGTATATATCCTAATCTAAGGCAACCTAACATCTTGGATGTAATATTTGACAACATTCCTGGCGTGTCGGACCGTACTTCTCGGAAGGAACATTATTTGCATCTATAACGTTATACATCCTAACCTAAGGCAAATTAACAACTCGGATGTAATATTTTACAACATTACTGGTGTGTCGGGGCATGCTTCTCGGTGGGAACATTATATACGTCTATAACGATATATATCCTAATCTAAGGCAACCTAACATCTTGGATGTAGTATTTTACAACATTCCTGGCGTGTCGGAGCATACGTCTCGGTGGGAATATTATAAACGTCTATAACGGTATATATCCTAATCTAAGGCAACCTTACATCTTGGATGTAATATTTGACAACATTCCTGGCGTGTCGGACCGTACTTCTCGGTAGGAACATTATTTGCATCTATAACGTTATACATCCTAACCTAAGGCAAATTAACAACTCGGATGTAATATTTTACAACATTACTGGTGTGTCGGGGCATGCGTCTCGGTGGGAACATTATATACGTCTATAACGATATATATCCTAATCTAAGGCAACCTAACATCTTGGATGTAATATTTGACAACATTCCTGGCGAGTCGGACCCTACTTCTCGGTGGGAACATTATATGCGTTTATAACGATATATATCCTAGCCTATGGCAACCTAACATCTCGGATGTAACATTTTACAACATTCCTGGCTTGTCGGATCCAACTTGTCGGTGGAATCATTATATACGTCTATAACGGTATATATCCTAATCTAAGTTAACCTATCATCTCGGACGTAATATTTTACAACATTCCTGGAGCATACGAGCATACTTCACGGTGGGTATATTATATACGTCTATAACGGTATATATCCTAATCTAAAGCAACCTAACATCTTGGACGTAATATTTGACAACATTCCTGGCGAGTCGGACCCTACTTCTCGGTGGGAACATTATATGCGTTTATAACGTTATATATCCTAAACTAAGGCAACCCAGCAACTCGTATGTAACATTTCACAACATTCCTGGCTTGTCGGAACCTACTTCTCGGTGGGAACAGTATATACGTCTATAACGTTGTATATCCCAACCTAAGTTAACCTATCAGCTCGGACGTAATATTTGACAACATTCCTGGCGTGTCGGACCCTACTTCTCGGTGGGAACATTATATGCGCCTGTAACGTTATATATCCTAGAATATGGCAACCTAACAACTCGGATGTAATATTTGACAACATTCCTGGCATGTCGGAACCTACTTCAGGGTGGGAACATTATATAAGTCTATAACGATATATATTCTAACCTAAGGCAACCTAACATCTCGAATGTAACATTTTACAACATTCCTGGCTTGTCCGAACCTACTCCCTGGTGGGAATAGTATATACGTCTATAACGTTATATATCCCAACCTAAGTTAACCTTTCATCTCGGACGTAATATTTGAAAACATTCCTGGCGTGTCGGACCCTACTTCTCGGTGGGAATATTACATGCGTCTATAACGGTATATATCCTAACCTAAGGCAACCTAACACCTCGGATGTAACATTTGACAACATTACAGTCGTGCCGGACCCTACTTCTCGGTGGGAATATTATATGCGTCTATAAGGTTGTATATCCTAAAATAAGGCAACCTAACAACTCGAATGTAATATTTGTCAACATTCCTGGCGTGTCGGACCCTACTTCTCCGTGGGCACATTATATACGTCTATAACGCTGTATATACTAACCTAAGGCAACCTAACGTATCGGACCTAATATTTTACAACATTCCTGGCGTGTCGGAGCATACTTCTCGGTGGGAATATTATATACGTCTATAACGGTATATATCCTAATCTAAGGCAACCTAACATCTTGGATGTAATATTTGACAACATTCCTGGCGTGTCGGACCGTACTTCTCGGAAGGAACATTATTTGCATCTATAACGTTATACATCCTAACCTAAGGCAAATTAACAACTCGGATGTAATATTTTACAACATTACTGGTGTGTCGGGGCATGCTTCTCGGTGGGAACATTATATACGTCTATAACGATATATATCCTAATCTAAGGCAACCTAACATCTTGGATGTAATATTTTACAACATTCCTGGCGTGTCGGAGCATACTTCTCGGTGGGAATATTATAAACGTCTATAACGGTATATATCCTAATCTAAGGCAACCTTACATCTTGGATGTAATATTTGACAACATTCCTGGCGTGTCGGACCGTACTTCTCGGTAGGAACATTATTTGCATCTATAACGTTATACATCCTAACCTAAGGCAAATTAACAACTCGGATGTAATATTTTACAACATTACTGGTGTGTCGGGGCATGCGTCTCGGTGGGAACATTATATACGTCTATAACGATATATATCCTAATCTAAGGCAACCTAACATCTTGGATGTAATATTTGACAACATTCCTGGCGAGTCGGACCCTACTTCTCGGTGGGAACATTATATGCGTCTACAACGTTATATATCCTAACCTAAGGCAACCTAACACCTCGGATGTAGCATTTGACAACATTTCAGTCGTGCCGGATCCTACTTCTCGTGGGAATATTATATACGTCTATAACGTTGTATATCCCAACCTAAGTTAACCTATCACCTCGGACGTAATATTTGACAACATTCCTGGCGTGTCGGACCCTACTTCTCGGTGGGAACATTATATGCGTTTATAACGTTATATATCCTAAACTAAGGCAACCCAGCAACTCGTATGTAACATTTCACAACATTCCTGGCTTGTCGGAACCTACTTCTCGGTGGGAACAGTATATACGTCTATAACGTTGTATATCCCAACCTAAGTTAACCTATCAGCTCGGACGTAATATTTGACAACATTCCTGGCGTGTCGGACCCTACTTCTCGGTGGGAACATTATATGCGCCTGTAACGTTATATATCCTAGAATATGGCAACCTAACAACTCGGATGTAATATTTGACAACATTCCTGGCATGTCGGAACCTACTTCAGGGTGGGAACATTATATAAGTCTATAACGATATATATTCTAACCTAAGGCAACCTAACATCTCGAATGTAACATTTTACAACATTCCTGGCTTGTCCGAACCTACTCCCTGGTGGGAATAGTATATACGTCTATAACGTTATATATCCCAACCTAAGTTAACCTTTCATCTCGGACGTAATATTTGAGAACATTCCTGGCGTGTCGGACCCTACTTCTCGGTGGGAATATTACATGCGTCTATAACGTTATATATCCTAACCTAAGGCAACCTAACACCTCGGATGTAACATTTGACAACATTTCAGTCGTGCCGGACCCTACTTCTCGGTGGGAATATTATATGCGCCTATAAGGTTGTATATCCTAAAATAAGGCAACCTAACATCTCGAATGTGATATTTGTCAACATTCCTGGCGTGTCGGACCCTACTTCTCCGTGGGCACATTATATACGTCTATAACGTTGTATATACTAACCTAAGGCAACCTAACATATCGGACCTAATATTTTACAACATTCCCGGCGTGTCGGCGCATACTTCTCGGTGGGAATATTATATACGTCTATAACGGTATTATCCTAATCTAAGGCAACCTAACATCTTGGATGTAATATTTGACAACATTCCTGGCGAGTCGGACCCTACTTCTCGGTGGGAACATTATATGCGTTTATAACGATATATATCCTAGCCTATGGCAACCTAACATCTCGGATGTAACATTTTACAACATTCCTGGCTTGTCGGATCCTACTTGTCGGTGGAATCATTATATACGTCTATAACGGTATATATCCTAATCTAAGTTAACCTATCATCTCGGACGTAATATTTTACAACATTCCTGGAGCATACGAGCATACTTCACGGTGGGTATATTATATACGTCTATAACGGTATATATCCTAATCTAAAGCAACCTAACATCTTGGACGTAATATTTGACAACATTCCTGGCGAGTCGGACCCTACTTCTCGGTGGGAACATTATATGCGTTTATAACGTTATATATCCTAAACTAAGGCAACCCAGCAACTCGTATGTAACATTTCACAACATTCCTGGCTTGTCGGAACCTACTTCTCGGTGGGAACAGTATATACGTCTATAACGTTGTATATCCCAACCTAAGTTAACCTATCAGCTCGGACGTAATATTTGACAACATTCCTGGCGTGTCGGACCCTACTTCTCGGTGGGAACATTATATGCGCCTATAACGTTATATATCCTAATCTAAGGCAACCTAACATCTTGGATGTAATATTTGACAACATTCCTGGCGAGTCGGACCCTACTTCTCGGTGAGAACATTATATGCGTTTATAACGATATATATCCTAGCCTATGGCAACCTAACATCTCGGATGTAACATTTTACAACATTCCTGGCTTGTCGGATCCAACTTGTCGGTGGAATCATTATATACGTCTATAACGGTATATATCCTAATCTAAGTTAACCTATCATCTCGGACGTAATATTTTACAACATTCCTGGAGCATACGAGCATACTTCACGGTGGGTATATTATATACGTCTATAACGGTATATATCCTAATCTAAAGCAACCTAACATCTTGGACGTAATATTTGACAACATTCCTGGCGAGTCGGACTCTACTTCTCGGTGGGAACATTATATGCGTTTATAACGTTATATATCCTAAACTAAGGCAACCCAGCAACTCGTACGTAACATTTCACAACATTCCTGGCTTGTCGGAACCTACTTCTCGGTGGGAACAGTATATACGTCTATAACGTTGTATATCCCAACCTAAGTTAACCTATCAGCTCGGACGTAATATTTGACAACATTCCTGGCGTGTCGGACCCTACTTCTCGGTGGGAACATTATATGCGCCTGTAACGTTATATATCCTAGAATATGGCAACCTAACAACTCGGATGTAATATTTGACAACATTCCTGGCATGTCGGAACCTACTTCAGGGTGGGAACATTATATAAGTCTATAACGATATATATTCTAACCTAAGGCAACCTAACATCTCGAATGTAACATTTTACAACATTCCTGGCTTGTCCGAACCTACTCCCTGGTGGGAATAGTATATACGTCTATAACGTTATATATCCCAACCTAAGTTAACCTTTCATCTCGGATGTAATATTTGAAAACATTCCTGGCGTGTCGGACCCTACTTCTCGGTGGGAATATTACATGCGTCTATAACGTTATATATCCTAACCTAAGGCAACCTAACACCTCGGATGTAACATTTGACAACATTTCAGTCGTGCCGGACCCTACTTCTCGGTGGGAATATTATATGCGCCTATAAGGTTGTATATCCTAAAATAAGGCAACCTAACATCTCGAATGTGATATTTGTCAACATTCCTGGCGTGTCGGACCCTACTTCTCCGTGGGCACATTATATACGTCTATAACGTTGTATATACTAACCTAAGGCAACCTAACATATCGGACCTAATATTTTACAACATTCCCGGCGTGTCGGAGCATACTTCTCGGTGGGAATATTATATACGTCTATAACGGTATTATCCTAATCTAAGGCAACCTAACATCTTGGATGTAATATTTGACAACATTCCTGGCGAGTCGGACCCTACTTCTCGGTGGGAACATTATATGCGTTTATAACGATATATATCCTAGCCTATGGCAACCTAACATCTCGGATGTAACATTTTACAACATTCCTGGCTTGTCGGATCCTACTTGTCGGTGGAATCATTATATACGTCTATAACGGTATATATCCTAATCTAAGTTAACCTATCATCTCGGACGTAATATTTTACAACATTCCTGGAGCATACGAGCATACTTCACGGTGGGTATATTATATACGTCTATAACGGTATATATCCTAATCTAAAGCAACCTAACATCTTGGACGTAATATTTGACAACATTCCTGGCGAGTCGGACCCTACTTCTCGGTGGGAACATTATATGCGTTTATAACGTTATATATCCTAAACTAAGGCAACCCAGCAACTCGTATGTAACATTTCACAACATTCCTGGCTTGTCGGAACCTACTTCTCGGTGGGAACAGTATATACGTCTATAACGTTGTATATCCCAACCTAAGTTAACCTATCAGCTCGGACGTAATATTTGACAACATTCCTGGCGTGTCGGACCCTACTTCTCGGTGGGAACATTATATGCGCCTATAACGTTATATATCCTAGAATATGGCAACCTATCAACTCGGATGTAATATTTGACAACATTCCTGGCATGTCGGAACCTACTTCAGGGTGGGAACATTATATAAGTCTATAACGGTATATATCCTAACCTAAGGCAACCTAACATCTCGAATGTAACATTTTACAACATTCCTGGCTTGTCGGAACCTACTTCCTGGTGGGAACAGTATATACGTCTATAACGTTATATATCCCAACCTAAGTTAACCTTTCATCTCGGACGTAATATTTGACAACATTTCTGGCGTGTCGGACCCTACTCCTCGGTGGGATCATTACATGCGTCTATAACGTTATATATCCTAACCTAAGGCAACCTAACACCTCGGATGTCACATTTGACAAGATTTCAGTCGTGCCGGACCCTACTTCTCGGTGGGAACATTATATGCGCCTATAACGTTATATATCCTAGAATATTGCAACCTATCAACTCGGATGTAATATCTGACAACATTCCAGGCGTGTCGGACCTACTTCTCGGTGGGAACATTATATCCGTCTATAACGTTATATATCCTAGCCTAAGGCAACCTAACATCTCGGATGTAATATTTGACAACATTCCAGGCATGTCGGACCTACTTCTCTGTGGGAACATTATATGCGTCTATAACGGTATATATCCTAACCTAAGGCAACCTAACATCTCGAATGTAACATTTTACAACATTCCTGGCTTGTCCGAACCTACTTCCTGGTGGGAACAGTATATACGTCTATAACGTTATATATCCCAACCTAAGTTAACCTTTCATCTCGGACGTAATATTTGACAACATTCCTGGCGTGTCGGACCCTACTTCTCGGTGGAACATTACATGCGTCTATAACGTTATATATCCTAAACTAAGGCAACCTAACACCTCGGATGTAACATTTGACAACATTTCAGTCGTGCCGGACCCTACTTCTCGGTGGGAATATTATATGCGTCTAAAAGGTTGTATACCCTAAAATAAGGCAACCTAACAACTCAAATGTGATATTTGTCAACATTCCTGGCGTGTCGGACCCTACTTCTCCGTGGGCACATTATATACGTCTATAACGTTGTATATACTAACCTAAGGCAACCTAACATATCGGACCTAATATTTTACAACATTCCCGGCGTGTCGGAGCATACTTCTCGGTGGGAATATTATATACATCTATAACGGTATTATCGTAATCTAAGGCAACCTAACATCTTGGATGTAATATTTGACAACATTCCTGGCGAGTCGGACCCTACTTCTCGGTGGGAACATTAAATGCGTCTACAACGTTATATATCCTAACCTAAGGCAACCTAACACCTCGGATATAACATTTGACAACATTTCAGTCGTGCCGGATCCTACTTCTCGTGGGAATATTATATGCGACTATAACGTTGTATATCCTAAAATAAGGCAACCTAACAATTCGAATGTGATATTTGTCAACATTCCTGGCCTGTCGGACTCTACTTCGCGGTGGGAACATTTTATGCGCCTATAACGTTATATATCCTAGAATATGGCAACCTAACAACTCGGATGTAATATTTGACAACATTCCTGGCATGTCGGAACCTGCTTCAGGGTGGGAACATTATATAAGTCTATAACGGTATATATCCTAACCTAAGGCAACCTAACATCTCGAATGTAACATTTTACAACATTCCTGGCTTGTCCGAACCTACTTCCTGGTGGGAACAGTATATACGTCTATAACGTTATATATCCCAACCTAAGTTAACCTTTCATCTCGGACGTAATATTTGACAACATTCCTGGCGTGTCGTTCCCTACTTCTCGGTGGAACATTACATGCGTCTATAACGTTATATATCCTAAACTAAGGCAACCTAACACCTCGGATGTAACATTTGACAACATTTCAGTCGTGTCGGACCCTACTTCTCGGTGGGAATATTATATGCGTCTCAAAGGTTGTATACCCTAAAATAAGGCAACCTAACAACTCAAATGTGATATTTGTCAACATTCCTGGCGTGTCGGACCCTACTTCTCCGTGGGCACATTATATACGTCTATAACGTTGTATATACTAACCTAAGGCAACCTAACATATCGGACCTAATATTTTACAACATTCCTGGCGTGTCGGAGCATACTTCTCGGTGGGAATATTATATACGTCTATAACGGTATTATCCTAATCTAAGGCAACCTAACATCTTGGATGTAATATTTGACAACATTCCTGGCGTGTCGGACCGTACTTCTCGGTAGGAACATTATTTGCATCTATAACGTTATACATCCTAACCTAAGGCAAATTAACAACTCGGATGTAATATTTTACAACATTACTGGTGTGTCGGGGCATGCTTCTCGGTGGGAACATTATATACGTCTATAACGATATATATCCTAATCTAAGGCAACCTAACATCTTGGATGTAATATTTGACAACATTCCTGGCGTGTCGTACCCTACTTCTCGGTGGGAACATTATATGCGTCTATAACGTTGTATATCCGAGAATATGGCAACCTAACAACTCGGATGTAATATTTGACAACACTCCTGGCATGTCGTAACCTACTTCAGGGTGGGAACATTATATAAGTCTATAACGATATATATCCTAGCCTAAGGCAACCTAACATCTCGAATGTAACATTTTACAATATTCCTGGCTTGTCGGAACCTACTTCCTGGTGGGAACAGTATATACGTCTATAACGTTATATATCCCAACCTAAGTTAACCTTTCATCTCGGACGTAATATTTGAAAACATTCCTGGCGTGTCGGACCCTACTTCTCGGTGGGAACATTACATGCGTCTATAACGTTATATATCCTAACCTAAGGCAACCTAACACCTCGGATGTAACATTTGACAACATTTCAGTCGTGCCGGACCCTACTTCTCGGTGGGAATATTATATGCGCCTATAAGGTTGTATATCCTAAAATAAGGCAACCTAACAACTCGAATGTGATATTTGTCAACATTCCTGGCGTGTCGGACCCTACTTCTCCGTGGGCACATTATATACGTCTATAACGTTGTATATACTAACCTAAGGCAACCTAACATATCGGACCTAATATTTTACAACATTCCCGGCGTGTCGGAGCATACTTCTCGGTGGGAATATTATATACGTCTATAACGGTATTATCCTAATCTAAGGCAACCTAACATCTTGGATGTAATAATATTTGACAACATTCCTGGCGAGTCGGACCCTACTCCTCGGTGGGATCATTACATGCGTCTATAACGTTATATATCCTAACCTAAGGCAACCTAACACCTCGGATGTAACATTTGACAAGATTTCAGTCGTGCCGGACCCTACTTCTCGGTGGGAACATTATATGCGCCTATAACGTTATATATCCTAGAATATTGCAACCTATCAACTCGGATGTAATATTTGACAACATTCCAGGCGTGTCGGACCTACTTCTCGGTGGGAACATTATATCCGTCTATAACGTTATATATCCTAGCCTAAGGCAACCTAACATCTGGGATGTAATATTTGACAACATTCCAGGCATGTCGGACCTACTTCTCTGTGGGAACATTATATGCGTCTATAACGTTGTATATTCTAACCTAAGGCAACCCAACAACTCGGTTGTAATATTTGACAACATTCCAGGCGTGTCGCACCCTACTTCTCGGTGGGAACATTATACGCGACTATAACGTTATATATCCTAACCTAAGGCAACCTAACTCCTCGGATGTAATATTTGACAACATTCCAGGCGTGTCGGACCGTACATCTCGGTAGGAACATTATTTGCATCTATAACGTTATACATCCTAACCTAAGGCAAATTAACAACTCGGATGTAATATTTTACAACATTACTGGTGTGTCGGGGCATGCTTCTCGGTGGGAACATTATATACGTCTATAACGATATATATCCTAATCTAAGGCAACCTAACATCTTGGATGTAATATTTGACAACATTCCTGGCTTGTCCGAACCTACTTCCTGGTGGGAACAGTATATACGTCTATAACGTTATATATCCCAACCTAAGTTAACCTTTCATCTCGGACCTAATATTTGACAACATTCCAGGCGTGTCGCACCCTACTTCTCGGTGGGAACATTATATGCGTCTACAACGTTATATATCCTAACCTAAGGCAACCTAACACCTCGGATATAACATTTGACAACATTTCAGTCGTGCCGGATCCTACTTCTCGTGGGAATATTATATGCGACTATAACGTTGTATATCCTAAAATAAGGCAACCTAACAACTCGAATGTGATATTTGTCAACATTCCTGGCCTGTCGGACTCTACTTCGCGGTGGGAACATTATATGCGCCTATAACGTTATATATCCTAGAATATGGCAACCTAACAACTCGGATGTAATATTTGACAACATTCCTGGCATGTCGGAACCTACTTCAGGGTGGGAACATTATATAAGTCTATAACGGTATATATCCTAACCTAAGGCAACCTAACACCTCGGATGTAACATTTGACAACATTACAGTCGTGCCGGACCCTACTTCTCGGTGGGAATGTTATATGCGTCTATAAGGTTGTATATCCTAAAATAAGGCAACCTAACAACTCGAATGTGATATTTGTCAACATTCCTGGCGTGTCGGACCCTACTTCTCCGTGGGCACAATATATACGTCTATAACGCTGTATATACTAACCTAAGGCAACCTAACGTATCGGACCTAATATTTTACAACATTCCTGGCGTGTCGGAGCATACTTCTCGGTGGGAATATTATACACGTCTATAACGATATATATCCTAATCTAAGGCAACCTAACATCTTGGATGTAATATTTGACAACATTCCTGGCGTGTCGGACCGTACTTCTCGGTAGGAACATTATTTGCATCTATAACGTTATACATCCTAACCTAAGGCAAATTAACAACTCGGATGTAATATTTTACAACATTACTGGTGTGTCGGGGCATGCTTCTCGGTGGGCACATTATATACGTCTATAACGTTGTATATACTAACCAAAGGGAACCTAACATATCGGACCTAATATTTTACAACATTCCTGGCGTGTCGGAGCATACTTCTCGGTGGGAATATTATATACGTCTATAACGGTATATATCCTAATCTAAGGCAACCTAACATCTTGGATGTAATATTTGACAACATTCCTGGCGAGTCGGACCCTACTTCTCGGTGGGAACATTATATGCGTTTATAACGTTATATATCCTAAACTAAGGCAACCCAACAACTCGTATGTAACATTTCACAACATTCCTGGCTTGTCGGAACCTACTTCTCGGTGGGAACAGTATATACGTCTATAACGTTGTATATCCCAACCTAAGTTAACCTATCATCTCGGACGTAATATTTGACAACATTCCTGGCGTGTCGGACCCTACTTCTCGGTGGGAACATTATATGCGCCTATAACGTTATATATCCTAGAATATGGCATCCTATCAACTCGGATGTAATATTTGACAACATTCCTGGCATGTCGGAACCTACTTCAGGGTGGGAACATTATATAAGTCTATAACGGTATATATCCTAACCTAAGGCAACCTAACATCTCGAATGTAACATTTTACAACATTCCTGGCTTGTCGGAACCTACTTCCTGGTGGGAACAGTATATACGTCTATAACGTTATATATCCCAACCTAAGTTAACCTTTCATCTCGGACCTAATATTTGACAACATTCCTGGCGTGTCGGACCCTACTCCTCGGTGGGATCATTACATGCGTCTATAACGTTATATATCCTAACCTAAGGCAACCTAACACCTCGGATGTAACATTTGACAAGATTTCAGTCGTGCCGGACCCTACTTCTCGGTGGGAACATTATATGTGCCTATAACGTTATATATCCTAGAATATTGCAACCTATCAACTCGGATGTAATATTTGACAACATTCCAGGCGTGGCGGACCTACTTCTCGGTGGGAACATTATATCCGTCTATAACGTTATATATCCTAGCCTAAGGCAACCTAACATCTCGGATGTAATATTTGACAACATTCCAGGCATGTCGGACCTACTTCTCTGTGGGAACATTATATGCGTCTATAACGTTGTATATTCTAACCTAAGGCAACCCAACAACTCGGTTGTAATATTTGACAACATTCCAGGCGTGTCGCTCCCTACTTCTCGGTGGGAACATTATACGCGACTATAACGTTATATATCCTAATCTAAGGCAACCTAACTCCTCGGATGTAATATTTGACAACATTCCAGGCGTGTCGGACCGTACTTCTCGGTAGGAACATTATTTGCATCTATAACGTTATACATCCTAACCTAAGGCAAATTAACAACTCGGATGTAATATTTTACAACATTACTGGTGTGTCGGGGCATGCTTCTCGGTGGGAACATTATATACGTCTATAACGATATATATCCTAATCCAAGGCAACCTAACATCTTGGATGTAATATTTGACAACATTCCTGGCGAGTCGGACCCTACTTCTCGGTGGGAACATTATATGCGTCTACAACGTTATATATCCTAACCTAAGGCAACCTAACACCTCGGATATAACATTTGACAACATTTCAGTCGTGCCGGATCCTACTTCTCGTGGGAATATTATATGCGACTATAACGTTGTATATCCTAAAATAAGGCAACCTAACAACTCGAATGTGATATTTGTCAACATTCCTGGCCTGTCGGACTCTACTTCTCCGTGGGCACATTATATACGTCTATAACGTTGTATATACTAACCTAAGGGAACCTAACATATCGGACCTAATATTTTACAACATTCCTGGCGTGTCGGAGCAGACTTCTCGGTGGGAATATTATATACGTCTATAACGGTATATATCCTAATCTAAGGCAACCTAACATCTTGGACGTAATATTTGACAACATTGCTGGCGTGTCGGACCCTACTTCTCGGTGGGAACATTATATGCGTCTATAACGTTGTATATCCGAGAATATGGCAACCTAACAACTCGGATGTAATATTTGACAACACTCCTGGCATGTCGTAACCTACTTCAGGGTGGGAACATTATATAAGTCTATAACGATATATATCCTAGCCTAAGGCAACCTAACATCTCGAATGTAACATTTTACAACATTCCTGGCTTGTCGGAACCTACTTCCTGGTGGGAACAGTATATACGTCTATAACGTTATATATCCCAACCTAAGTTAACCTTTCATCTCGGACGTAATATTTGACAACACTCGTGGCGAGTCGGACCCTACATCTCGGTGGGAACATTATATGCGTTTATAACGTTATATATCCTAAAGTAAGGCAACCCAACAACTCGTATGTAACATTTTACAACATTCCTGGCTTGTCGGAACCTACTTCTCGGTGGGAACAGTATATACGTCTATAACGTTGTATATCCCAACCTAAGTTAACCTATCATCTCGGACGTAATATTTGACAACATTCCTGGCGTGTCGGACCCTACTTCTCGGTGGGAACATTATATGCGCCTATAACGTTATATATCCTAGAATATGGCAACCTAACAACTCGGATGTAATATTTGACAACATTCCTGGCATGTCGGAACCTACTTCAGGGTGGGAACATTATATAAGTCTATAACGGTATATATCCTAACCTAAGGCAACCTAACACCTCGGATGTAACATTTGACAACATTTCAGTCGTGCCGGACCCTACTTCTCGGTGGGAATGTTATATGCGCCTATAAGGTTGTATATCCTAAAATAAGGCAACCTAACAACTCGAATGTGATATTTGTCAACATTCCTGGCGTGTCGGACCCTACTTCTCCGTGGGCACATTATATATGTCTATAACGTTGTATATACTAACCTAAGGCAACCTAACATATCGGACCTAATATTTTACAACATTCCCGGCGTGTCGGAGCATACTTCTCGGTGGGAATATTATATACGTCTATAACGGTATTATCCTAATCTAAGGCAACCTAACATCTTGGATGTAATATTTGACAACATTCCTGGCGAGTCGGACCCTACTTCTCGGTGGGAACATTATATGCGTTTATAACGATATATATCCTAGCCTATGGCAACCTAACATCTCGGATGTAACATTTTACAACATTCCTGGCTTGTCGGATCCTACTTGTCGGTGGAATCATTATATACGTCTATAACGGTATATATCCTAATCTAAGTTAACCTATCATCTCGGACGTAATATTTTACAACATTCCTGGAGCATACGAGCATACTTCACGGTGGGTATATTATATACGTCTATAACGGTATATATCCTAATCTAAAGTAACCTAACATCTTGGATGTAATATTTGACAACATTCCTGGCGAGTCGGACCCTACTTCTCGGTGGGAACATTATATGCGTTTATAACGTTATATATCCTAAACTAAGGCAACCCAACAACTCGTATGTAACATTTCACAACATTCCTGGCTTGTCGGAACCTACTTCTCGGTGGGAACAGTATATACGTCTATAACGTTGTATATCCCAACCTAAGTTAACCTATCATCTCGGACGTAATATTTGACAACATTCCTGGCGTGTCGGACCCTACTTCTCGGTGGGAACATTATATGCGCCTATAACGTTATATATCCTAGAATATGGCATCCTATCAACTCGGATGTAATATTTGACAACATTCCTGGCATGTCGGAACCTACTTCAGGGTGGGAACATTATATAAGTCTATAACGGTATATATCCTAACCTAAGGCAACCTAACATCTCGAATGTAACATTTTACAACATTCCTGGCTTGTCGGAACCTACTTCCTGGTGGGAACAGTATATACGTCTATAACGTTATATATCCCAACCTAAGTTAACCTTTCATCTCGGACCTAATATTTGTAAACATTCCTGGCGTGTCAGACCCTACTCCTCGGTGGGATCATTACATGCGTCTATAACGTTATATATCCTAACCTAAGGCAACCTAACACCTCGGATGTAACATTTGACAAGATTTCAGTCGTGCCGGACCCTACTTCTCGGTGGGAACATTATATGCGCCTATAACGTTATATATCCTAGAATATTGCAACCTATCAACTCGGATGTAATATTTGACAACATTCCAGGCGTGTCGGACCTACTTCTCGGTGGGAACATTATATCCGTCTATAACGTTATATATCCTAGCCTAAGGCAATCTAACATCTCGGATGTAATATTTGACAACATTCCAGGCATGTCGGACCTACTTCTCTGTGGGAACATTATATGCGTCTATAACGTTGTATATTCTAACCTAAGGCAACCCAACAACTCGGTTGTAATATTTGACAACATTCCAGTCGTGTCGCTCCCTACTTCTCGGTGGGAACATTATACGCGACTATAACGTTATATATCCTAATCTAAGGCAACCTAACTCCTCGGATGTAATATTTGACAACATTCCAGGCGTGTCGGACCGTACTTCTCGGTAGGAACATTATTTGCATCTATAACGTTATACATCCTAACCTAAGGCAAATTAACAACTCGGATGTAATATTTTACAACATTACTGGTGTGTCGGGGCATGCTTCTCGGTGGGAACATTATATACGTCTATAACGATATATATCCTAATCCAAGGAAAACTACCATCTTGGATGTAATATTTGACAACATTCCTGGCGAGTCGGACCCTACTTCTCGGTGGGAACATTATATGCGTCTACAACGTTATATATCCTAACCTAAGGCAACCTAACACCTCGGATATAACATTTGACAACATTTCAGTCGTGCCGGATCCTACTTCTCGTGGGAATATTATATGCGACTATAACGTTGTATATCCTAAAATAAGGCAACCTAACAACTCGAATGTGATATTTGTCAACATTCCTGGCCTGTCGGACTCTACTTCTCCGTGGGCACATTATATACGTCTATAACGTTGTATATACTAACCTAAAGGAACCTAACATATCGGACATAATATTTTACAACATTCCTGGCGTGTCGGAGCATACTTCTCGGTGGGAATATTATATACGTCTATAACGGTATATATCCTAATCTAAGGCAACCTAACATCTTGGACGTAATATTTGACAACATTCCTGGCGTGTCGGACCCTACTTCTCGGTGGGAACATTATATGCGCCTATAACGTTGTATATCCGAGAATATGGCAACCTAACAACTCGGATGTAATATTTGACAACACTCCTGGCATGTCGTAACCTACTTCAGGGTGGGAAAATTATATAAGTCTATAACGATATATATCCTAGCCTAAGGCAACCTAACATCTCGAATGTAACATTTTACAACATTCCTGGCTTGTCGGAACCTACTTCCTGGTGGGAACAGTATATACGTCTATAACGTTATATATCCCAACCTAAGTTAACCTTTCATCTCGGACGTAATATTTGACAACACTCCTGGCGAGTCGGACCCTACATCTCGGTGGGAACATTATATGCGTTTATAACGTTATATATCCTAAAGTAAGGCAACCCAACAACTCGTATGTAACATTTTACAACATTCCTGGCTTGTCGGAACCTACTTCTCGGTGGGAACAGTATATACGTCTATAACGTTGTATATCCCAACCTAAGTTAACCTATCATCTCGGACGTAATATTTGACAACATTCCTGGCGTGTCGGACCCTACTTCTCGGTGGGAACATTATATGCGCCTATAACGTTATATATCCTAGAATATGGCAACCTAACAACTCGGATGTAATATTTGACAACATTCCTGGCATGTCGGAACCTACTTCAGGGTGGGAACATTATATAAGTCTATAACGGTATATATCCTAACCTAAGGCAACCTAACACCTCGGATGTAACATTTGACAACATTACAGTCGTGCCGGACCCTACTTCCCGGTGGGAATATTATATGCGTCTATAAGGTTGTATATCCTAAAATAAGGCAACCTAACAACTCGAATGTGATATTTGTCAACATTCCTGGCGTGTCGGACCCTACTTCTCCGTGGGCACATTATATACGTCTATAACGCTGTATATACTAACCTAAGGCAACCTAACGTATCGGACCTAATATTTTACAACATTCCTGGCGTGTCGGAGCATACTTCTCGGTGGGAATATTATATACGTCTATAACGGTATATATCCTAATCTAAGGCAACCTAACATCTTGGATGTAATATTTGACAACATTCCTGGCGTGTCGGACCGTACTTCTCGGTAGGAACATTATTTGCATCTATAACGTTATACATCCTAACCTAAGGCAAATTAACAACTCGGATGTAATATTTTACAACATTCCTGGCGTGTCGGAGCATACTTCTCGGTGGGAATATTATATACGTCTATAACGGTATATATCCTAATCTAAGGCAACCTAACATCTTGGACGTAATATTTGACAACATTCCTGGCGTGTCGGACCCTACTTCTCGGTGGGAACATTATATGCGTCTATAACGTTGTATATCCGAGAATATGGCAACCTAACAACTCGGATGTAATATTTGACAACACTCCTGGCATGTCGTAACCTACTTCAGGGTGGGAACATTATATAAGTCTATAACGATATATATCCTAGCCTAAGGCAACCTAACATCTCGAATGTAACATTTTACAACATTCCTGGCTTGTCGGAACCTACTTCCTGGTGGGAACAGTATATACGTTTATAACGTTATATATCCCAACCTAAGTTAACCTTTCATCTCGGACGTAATATTTGACAACACTCCTGGCGAGTCGGACCCTACATCTCGGTGGGAACATTATATGCGTTTATAACGTTATATATCCTAAAGTAAGGCAACCCAACAACACGTATGTAACATTTTACAACATTCCTGGCTTGTCGGAACCTACTTCTCGGTGGGAACAGTATATACGTCTATAACGTTGTATATCCCAACCTAAGTTAACATATCATCTCGGACGTAATATTTGACAACATTCCTGGCGTGTCGGACCCTACTTCTCGGTGGGAACATTATATGCGCCTATAACGTTATATATCCTAGAATATGGCAACCTAACAACTCGGATGTAATATTTGACAACATTCCTGGCATGTCGGAACCTACTTCAGGGTGGGAACATTATATAAGTCTATAACCGTATATATCCTAACCTAAGGCAACCTAACACCTCGGATGTAACATTTGACAACATTACAGTCGTGCCGGACCCTACTTCTCGGTGGGAATATTATATGCGTCTATAAGGTTGTATATCCTAAAATAAGGCAACCTAACAACTCGAATGTGATATTTGTCAACATTCCTGGCGTGTCGGACCCTACTTCTCCGTGGGCACATTATATACGTCTATAACGCTGTATATACTAACCTAAGGCAACCTAACGTATCGGACCTAATATTTTACAACATTCCTGGCGTGTCGGAGCATACTTCTCGGTGGGAATATTATATACGTCTATAACGGTATATATCCTAATCTAAGGCAACCTAACATCTTGGATGTAATATTTGACAACATTACTGGCGTGTCGGACCGTACTTCTCGGTGGGAACATTATATGCGTTTATAACGATATATATCCTAGCCTATGGCAACCTAACATCTCGGATGTAACATTTTACAACATTCCTGGCTTGTCGGATCCTACTTGTCGGTGGAATCATTATATACGTCTATAACGGTATATATCCTAATCTAAGTTAACCTATCATCTCGGACGTAATATTTTACAACATTCCTGGAGCATACGAGCATACTTCACGGTGGGTATATTATATACGTCTATAACGGTATATATCCTAATCTAAAGTAACCTAACATCTTGGACGTAATATTTGACAACATTCCAGGCGTGTCGGACCTACTTCTCGGTGGGAACATTATATCCGTCTATAACGTTATATATCCTAGCCTAAGGCAACCTAACATCTCGGATGTAATATTTGACAACATTCCAGGCATGTCGGACCTACTTCTCTGTGGGAACATTATATGCGTCTATAACGTTGTATATTCTAACCTAAGGCAACCCAACAACTCGGTTGTAATATTTGACAACATTCCAGGCGTGTCGCTCCCTACTTCTCGGTGGGAACATTATACGCGACTATAACGTTATATATCCTAATCTAAGGCAACCTAACTCCTCGGATGTAATATTTGACAACATTCCAGGCGTGTCGGACCGTACTTCTCGGTAGGAACATTATTTGCATCTATAACGTTATACATCCTAACCTAAGGCAAATTAACAACTCGGATGTAATATTTTACAACATTACTGGTGTGTCGGGGCATGCTTCTCGGTGGGAACATTATATACGTCTATAACGATATATATCCTAATCCAAGGCTACCTAACATCTTGGATGTAATATTTGACAACATTCCTGGCGAGTCGGACCCTACTTCTCGGTGGGAACATTATATGCGTCTACAACGTTATATATCCTAACCTAAGGAAACCTAACACCTCGGATATAACATTTGACAACATTTCAGTCGTGCCGGATCCTACTTCTCGTGGGAATATTATATGCGACTATAACGTTGTATATCCTAAAATAAGGCAACCTAACAACTCGAATGTGATATTTGTCAACATTCCTGGCCTGTCGGACTCTACTTCTCCGTGGGCACATTATATACGTCTATAACGTTGTATATACTAACCTAAGGGAACCTAACATATCGGACATAATATTTTACAACATTCCTGGCGTGTCGGAGCATACTTCTCGGTGGGAATATTATATACGTCTATAACGGTATATATCCTAATCTAAGGCAACCTAACATCTTGGACGTAATATTTGACAACATTCCTGGCGTGTCGGACCCTACTTCTCGGTGGGAACATTATATGCGTCTATAACGTTGTATATCCGAGAATATGGCAACCTAACAACTCGGATGTAATATTTGACAACACTCCTGGCATGTCGTAACCTACTTCAGGGTGGGAAAATTATATAAGTCTATAACGATATATATCCTAGCCTAAGGCAACCTAACATCTCGAATGTAACATTTTACAACATTCCTGGCTTGTCGGAACCTACTTCCTGGTGGGAACAGTATATACGTCTATAACGTTATATATCCCAACCTAAGTTAACCTTTCATCTCGGACGTAATATTTGACAACACTCCTGGCGAGTCGGACCCTACATCTCGGTGGGAACATTATATGCGTTTATAACGTTATATATCCTAAAGTAAGGCAACCCAACAACTCGTATGTAACATTTTACAACATTCCTGGCTTGTCGGAACCTACTTCTCGGTGGGAACAGTATATACGTCTATAACGTTGTATATCCCAACCTAAGTTAACCTATCATCTCGGACGTAATATTTGACAACATTCCTGGCGTGTCGGACCCTACTTCTCGGTGGGAACATTATATGCGCCTATAACGTTATATATCCTAGAATATGGCAACCTAACAACTCGGATGTAATATTTGACAACATTCCTGGCATGTCGGAACCTACTTCAGGGTGGGACCATTATATAAGTCTATAACGGTATATATCCTAACCTAAGGCAACCTAACACCTCGGATGTAACATTTGACAACATTACAGTCGTGCCGGACCCTACTTCTCGGTGGGAATATTATATGCGTCTATAAGGTTGTATATCCTAAAATAAGGCAACCTAACAACTCGAATGTGATATTTGTCAACATTCCTGGCGTGTCGGACCCTACTTCTCCGTGGGCACATTATATACGTCTATAACGCTGTATATACTAACCTAAGGCAACCTAACGTATCGGACCTAATATTTTACAACATTCCTGGCGTGTCGGAGCATACTTCTCGGTGGGAATATTATATACGTCTATAGCGGTATATATCCTAATCTAAGGCAACCTAACATCTTGGATGTAATATTTGACAACATTCCTGGCGTGTCGGACCGTACTTCTCGGTAGGAACATTATTTGCATCTATAACGTTATACATCCTAACCTAAGGCAAATTAACAACTCGGATGGAATATTTTACAACATTCCTGGCGTGTCGGAGCATACTTCTCGGTGGGAATATTATATACGTCTATAACGGTATATATCCTAATCTAAGGCAACCTAACATCTTGGACGTAATATTTGACAACATTCCTGGCGTGTCGGACCCTACTTCTCGGTGGGAACATTATATGCGTCTATAACGTTGTATATCCGAGAATATGGCAACCTAACAACTCGGATGTAATATTTGACAACACTCCTGGCATGTCGTAACCTACTTCAGGGTGGGAACATTATATAAGTCTATAACGATATATATCCTAGCCTAAGGCAACCTAACATCTCGAATGTAACATTTTACAACATTCCTGGCTTGTCGGAACCTACTTCCTGGTGGGAACAGTATATACGTCTATAACGTTATATATCCCAACCTAAGTTAACCTTTCATCTCGGACGTAATATTTGACAACACTCCTGGCGAGTCGGACCCTACATCTCGGTGGGAACATTATATGCGTTTATAACGTTATATATCCTAAAGTAAGGCAACCCAATAACTCGTATGTAACATTTTACAACATTCCTGGCTTGTCGGAACCTACTTCTCGGTGGGAACAGTATATACGTCTATAACGTTGTATATCCCAACCTAAGTTAACCTATCATCTCGGACGTAATATTTGACAACATTCCTGGCGTGTCGGACCCTACTTCTCGGTGGGAACATTATATGCGCCTATAACGTTATATATCCTAGAATATGGCAACCTAACAACTCGGATGTAATATTTGACAACATTCCTGGCATGTCGGAACCTACTTCAGGGTGGGAACATTATATAAGTCTATAACGGTATATATCCTAACCTAAGGCAACCTAACACCTCGGATGTAACATTTGACAACATTACAGTCGTGCCGGACCCTACTTCTCGGTGGGAATATTATATGCGTCTATAAGGTTGTATATCCTAAAATAAGGCAACCTAACAACTCGAATGTGATATTTGTCAACATTCCTGGCGTGCCGGACCCTACTTCTCCGTGGGCACATTATATACGTCTATAACGCTGTATATACTAACCTAAGGCAACCTAACGTATCGGACCAAATATTTTACAACATTCCTGGCGTGTCGGAGCATACTTCTCGGTGGGAATATTATATACGTCTATAACGGTATATATCCTAATCTAAGGCAACCTAACATCTTGGATGTAATATTTGACAACACTCCTGGCGTGTCGGTCCGTACTTCTCGGTAGGAACATTATTTGCATCTATAACGTTATACATCCTAACCTAAGGCAAATTAACAACTCGGATGTAATATTTTACAACATTACTGGTGTGTCGGGGCATGCTTCTCGGTGGGAACATTATATACGTCTATAACGATATATATCCTAATCTAAGGCAACCTAACATCTTGGATGTAATATTTTACAACATTCCTGGCGTGTCGGAGCATACTTCTCGGTGGGAATATTATATACGTCTATAACGGTATATATCCTAATCTAAGGCAACCTTACATCTTGGATGTAATATTTGACAACATTCCTGGCGTGTCGGACCGTACTTCTCGGTAGGAACATTATTTGCATCTATAACGTTATACATCCTAACCTAAGGCAAATTAACAACTCGGATGTAATATTTTACAACATTACTGGTGTGTCGGGGCATGCTTCTCGGTGGGAACATTATATACGTCTATAACGATATATATCCTAATCTAAGGCAACCTAACATCTTGGATGTAATATTTGACAACATTCCTGGCGAGTCGGACCCTACTTCTCGGTGGGAACATTATATGCGTCTACAGCGTTATATATCCTAACCTAAGGCAACCTAACACCTCGGATGTAGCATTTGACAACATTTCAGTCGTGCTGGATCCTACTTCTCGTGGGAATATTATATACGTCTATAACGTTGTATATCCCAACCTAAGTTAACCTATCACCTCGGACGTAATATTTGACAACATTCCTGGCGTGTCGGACCCTACATCTCGGTGGGAACATTATATGCGTTTATAACGTTATATATCCTAAACTGAGGCAACTCAGCAACTCGTATGTAACATTTTACAAAATTCCTGGCTTGTGGGAACCTACTTCTCGGTGGGAAGAGTATATACGTCTATAACGTTGTATATCCCAACCTAAGTTAACCTATCATCTCGGACGTAATATTTGACAACATTCCTGGCGTGTCGGACCCTACTTCTCGGTGGGAACATTATATGCGCCTATAACGTTATATATCCTAGAATATGGCAACCTAACAACTCGGATGTAATATTTGACAACATTCCTGGCATGTCGGAACCTACTTCAGGGTGGGAACCTTATATAAGTCTATAACGGTATATATCCTAACCTAAGGCAACCTAACACCTCGGATGTAACATTTGACAACATTACAGTCGTGCCGGACCCTACTTCTCGGTGGGAATATTATATGCGTCTATAAGGTTGTATATCCTAAAATAAGGCAACCTAACAACTCGAATGTGATATTTGTCAACATTCCTGGCGTGCCGGACCCTACTTCTCCGTGGGCACATTATATACGTCTATAACGCTGTATATACTAACCTAAGGCAACCTAACGTATCGGACCAAATATTTTACAACATTCCTGGCGTGTCGGAGCATACTTCTCGGTGGGAATATTATATACGTCTATAACGGTATATATCCTAATCTAAGGCAACCTAACATCTTGGATGTAATATTTGACAACACTCCTGGCGTGTCGGTCCGTACTTCTCGGTAGGAACATTATTTGCATCTATAACGTTATACATCCTAACCTAAGGCAAATTAACAACTCGGATGTAATATTTTACAACATTACTGGTGTGTCGGGGCATGCTTCTCGGTGGGAACATTATATACGTCTATAACGATATATATCCTAATCTAAGGCAACCTAACATCTTGGATGTAATATTTTACAACATTCCTGGCGTGTCGGAGCATACTTCTCGGTGGGAATATTATATACGTCTATAACGGTATATATCCTAATCTAAGGCAACCTTACATCTTGGATGTAATATTTGACAACATTCCTGGCGTGTCGGACCGTACTTCTCGGTAGGAACATTATTTGCATCTATAACGTTATACATCCTGACCTAAGGCAAATTAACAACTCGGATGTAATATTTTACAACATTACTGGTGTGTCGGGGCATGCTTCTCGGTGGGAACATTATATACGTCTATAACGATATATATCCTAATCTAAGGCAACCTAACATCTTGGATGTAATATTTGACAACATTCCTGGCGAGTCGGACCCTACTTCTCGGTGGGAACATTATATGCGTCTACAACGTTATATATCCTAACCTAAGGCAACCTAACACCTCGGATGTAGCATTTGACAACATTTCAGTCGTGCTGGATCCTACTTCTCGTGGGAATATTATATACGTCTATAACGTTGTATATCCCAACCTAAGTTAACCTATCACCTCGGACGTAATATTTGACAACATTCCTGGCGTGTCGGACCCTACTTCTCCGTGGGAACATTATATGCGTTTATAACGTTATATATCCTAAACTGAGGCAACTCAGCAACTCGTATGTAACATTTTACAAAATTCCTGGCTTGTGGGAACCTACTTCTCGGTGGGAAGAGTATATACGTCTATAACGTTGTATATCCCAACCTAAGTTAACCTATCACCTCGGACGTAATATTTGACAACATTCCTGGAGTGTCGGACCCTACTTCTCGGTGGACCATTATATGCGTCTATAACGTTGTATATCCTAGAATATGGCAACCTAACAACTCGGATATAATATTTGACAACACTCCTGGCATGTCGGAACCTACTTCAGGGTGGGAACATTATATAAGTCTATAACGATACATATACTAGCCTAAGGCAACCTAACATCTCGAATGTAACGTTTTACAACATTCCTGGCATGTCGGAACCTACTTCCTGGTGGGAACACTATATACGTCTATAACGTTATATACGCCAACCTAAGTTAACCTTTCATCTCGGACGTAATATTTGACAACAGTCCTGGCGTGTCGGACCCTACTTCCCGGTGGGATCATTACATGCGTCTATAACGTTATATATCCTAACCTAAGGCAACCTAACACCTCGGATGTAACATTTGACAACATTTCAGTCGTGCGGGTCCCTACTTCTCGGTGGGAACATTATATGCGTCTATAAGGTTGTATATCCTAAAATAAGGCAACCTAACAACTCGAATGTGATATTTGTCAACATTCCTGGCGTGTCGGACCCTACTTCTCCGTGGGCACATTATATACGTCTATAACGTTGTATACACTAACCTAAGGCAACCTAACATATCGGACCTAATATTTTACAACATTCCTGGCGTGTCGGAGCATACTTCTCGGTGGGAATATTATATACGTCTATAACGGTATATATCCTAATCTAAGGCAACCTAACATCTTGGATGTAATATTTGACAACATTCCTGGCGTGTCGGACCGTACTTCTCGGTAGGAACATTATTTGCATCTATAACGTTATACATCCTAACCTAAGGCAAATTAACAACTCGGATGTAATATTTTACAACATTACTGGTGTGTCGGGGCATGCTTCTCGGTGGGAACATTATATACGTCTATAACGATATATATCCTTATCTAAGGCAACCTAACATCTTGGATGTAATATTTGACAACATTCCTGGCGAGTCGGACCCTACTTCTCGGTGGGAACATTATATGCGTCTACAACGTTATATATCCTAACCTAAGGCAACCTAACAACTCGGATGTAACATTTGACAACAATTCAGTCGTGCCGGATCCTACTTCTCGTGGGAATATTATATGCGACTATAACGTTGTATATCCTAAAATAAGGCAACCTAACAACTCGAATGTGATATTTGTCAACATTCCTGGCGAGTCGGACCCTACTTCTCGGTGGGAACATTATATGCGTTTATAACGTTATATATCCTAAACTAAGGCAACCCAACAACTCGTATGTGACATTTTACAACATTCCTGGCTTGTGGGAACCTACTTCTCGGTGGGAACAGTATATACGTCTATAACGTTGTATATCCCAACCTAAGTTAACCTATCATCTCGGACGTAATGTTTGACAACATTCCAGGCGTGTCGGACCCTACTCCTCGGTGGGAACATTATATGCGTCTATAACGTTGAAAATCCTAAAATAAGGCAACGTAGCAACTCGGATGTAATATTTGACAACATTCCTGGCGAGTCGGACCCTACTTCTCGGTGGGAACATTATAAGCGTCTATAACGTTATATATCATAACCTAAGTTAGCCTATCATCTGGGACGTAATATTTTACAATATTACTGGTGTGTCGGAGCATACTTCTCGGTGGGAATATTATATACGTCTATAACCGTATATATCCTAATCTAGGGCAACCTAGCATCTCGAATGTAACATTTTACAACATTACTGTCATGTCGGAACCTACTTCTCGGTGGGAACATTATATACGTCTATAACGTTGTATATACTAACGTAAGGCAACATATCATCTCGGATGTAATATTTTACAACATTCCTGGCTTGTCGTCCCCTACTTCTCGGTGGGAATGTTATATACGTCTATAACGTTATATATCCTGACCTAAGGCAAACTAACATCTCGGATGTAATATTTGACAACATTCTAGGCGTGTCGCACCCTACTTCTCGGTGGGAAAATTATATGCGTCTATAACGTTATATATCCTAACCTAAAGCAACCTAACTCCTCGGATGTAATATGTCACAACGTTCCAAGCGTGTCGGACGCTACTTCTCGGTGGGCACATAATATGCGTCTATAACGCTGTATATCGTAAAATAAGGCAACCTAACATCTCGGATGTAATATATGAGAACATTCCAGGCGTGTCGGACCCTACTTCTCGGTGGGAACATTATATGCATCTATAACGTTATATATCCTAACCTAAGGCAACCTAGCACCTCGGATGTAACATTTGACAACATTCCAAGCCTGTCGGACCCTACTTCTCGGTGGGAACAGTATATACGTCTATTACGTTATATATCCTAACCTAAGGCAACCTAAGATCTCGG
The DNA here is from genome assembly GCA_963969225.1 of Xylocopa violacea. NCBI lineage: Eukaryota > Metazoa > Arthropoda > Insecta > Hymenoptera > Apidae > Xylocopa > Xylocopa violacea. Next base: position 10,262,547 of record CAXAJV010000017.1, on the reverse strand, counting down.
ATGTAACATTTGACAACATTCCAAGCCTGTCGGACCCTACTTCTCGGTGGGAACATTATATGCGTCTATAACGTTGTATATCCTAAAATAAGGCAACGTAGCAACTCGGATGTAATATTTGACAACATTCCTGGCCAGTCGGACCCTACTTCTCGGTGGGAACATTATAAGCGTCTATAACGTTATATATCATAACCTAAGTTAGCCTATCATCTGGGACGTAATATTTTACAATATTACTGGTGTGTCGGAGCATACTTCTCGGTGGGAATATTATATACGTCTATAACCGTATATATCCTAATCTAGGGCAACCTAGCATCTCGAATGTAACATTTTACAACATTACTGTCATGTCGGAACCTACTTCTCGGTGGGAACATTATATATGTCTATAACGTTGTATATACTAACCTAAGGCAACATATCATCTCGGATGTAATATTTTACACCATTCCTGGCTTGTCGTCCCCTACTTCTCGGTGGGAATATTATATACGTCTATAACGGTATATATCCTAACCTAAGGCAACCTAACAACTCGGATGTAACATTTGACAACATTCCAAGCCTGTCGGACCCTACTTCTCGGTGGGAACAGTATATACGTCTATAACGTTATGTGTCCTAATCTAGGGCAACCAAACATCTCGGATGTAACATTTTACAACATTCCTGACTTGTCGGAACCTACCTCTCGGTGGGAATGTTATATACGTCTATAACGTTATATATCCTGACCTAAGGCAAACTAACATCTCGGATGTAATATTTGACAACATTCCAGGCGTGTCGCACCCTACTTCTCGGTGGGAAAATTATATGCGTCTATAACGTTATATATCCTTACCTAAAGCAACCTAACTCCTCGGGTGTAATATGTCACAACGTTCCAAGCGTGTCGGACGCTACTTCTCGGTGGGCACATTATATGCGTCTATAACGCTGTATATCGTAAAATAAGGCAACCTAACATCTCGGATGTAATATTTGACAACATGCCAGGCGTGTCGGACCTAATTCTCGGTGCGCACATTATAGGCGTCTATAACGCTGTATATCGTAAAATAAGGCAACCTAACATCTCGGATGTAATATTTGACAACATTCCAGGCGTGTCGGACCTACTTCTCGGTGGGAACATTATATGCGTCTATTACGTCATATATCCTAGCCTAAGGCAACCTAACACCTCGGATGTAACATTTGACAACATTCCATGCGTGTCGGGCCCTACTTCTCGGTGTGAACATTATATGCGTCTATAACGTTGTATATTCTAACCTAAGGCAACCCAACAACTCGGATGTAATATTTGACAACATTCTAGGCGTGTCGCACCCTACTTCTCGGTGGGAACATTATACGCGACTATAACGTTATATATCCTAACCTAAGGCAACCTAACTCCTCGGATGTAATATTTGACAACATTCCTGGCGAGTCGGATCCTACTTCCCTGAGGAAACAATATATATGTCTATAACGGTATTTACCCTAGTGTAAGGCAACATAACATCTCGGATGTAACATTTTAGAACATTCCTGGCTTGTCGGACCCTACTTCTCGGTGGGAACATTATATGCGTCTATAACGGTATATATCCTAATCTAAGGCAACCTAACATCTTGGATGTAATATTTGACAACATTCCTGGCGAGTCGGACCCTACTTCTCGGTGGGAACATTATATGCGTTTATAACGTTATATATCCTAAACTAAGGCAACCCAACAACTCGTATGTAACATTTTACAACATTCCTGGCTTGTCGGAACCTACTTCTCGGTGGGAACAGTATATACGTCTATAACGTTGTATATCCCAACCTAAGTTAACCTAACATCTCGGACGTAATATTTGACAACATACCTGGCGTGTCGGACCCTACTTCTCGGTGGGAACATTATATGCGCCTATAACGTTATATATCCTAGAATATGGCAACCTAACAACTCGGATGTAATATTTGACAACATTCCTGGCATGTCGGAACCTACTTCAGGTTGGGAACATTATATAAGTCTATAACGGTATATATCCTAACCTAAGGCAACCTAACATCTCGAATGTAACATTTTACAACATTCCTGGCTTGTCCGAACCTACTTCCTGGTGGGAACAGTATATACGTCTATAACGTTATATATCCCAACCTAAGTTAACCTTTCATCTCGGACGCAATATTTGACAACATTCCTGGCGTGTCGGACCCTCCTTCTCGGTGGGAACATTACATGCGTCTATAACGTTATATATCCTAACCTAAGGCAACCTAACACCTCGGATGTAACATTTGACAAGATTTCAGTCGTGCCGGACCCTACTTCTTGGTGGGAACATTATATGCGCCTATAACGTTATATATCCTAGAATATGGCAACCTATCAACTCGGATGTAATATTTGACAACATTCCAGGCGTGTCGGACCTACTTGTCGGTGGGAACATTATATCCGTCTATAACGTTATATATCCTAGCCTAAGGCAACCTAACATCTCGGATGTAATATTTGACAACATTCCAGGCATGTCGGACCTACTTCTCTGTGGGAACATTATATGCGTCTATAACGTTGTATATTCTAACCTAAGGCAACCCAACAACTCGGTTGTAATATTTGACAACATTCCAGGCGTGTCGCACCCTACTTCTCGGTGGGAACGTTATACGCGACTATAACGTTATATATCCTAACCTAAGGCAACCTAACTCCTCGGATGTAATATTTGACAACATTCCAGGCGTGTCGGACCGTACTTCTCGGTAGGAACATTATTTGCATCTATAACGTTATACATCCTAACCTATGGCAACCTAACAACTCGGATGTAATATTTGACAACATTCCTGGCATGTCGGAACCTACTTCAGGTTGGGAACATTATATAAGTCTATAAGGGTATATATCCTAACCTAAGGCAACCTAACATCTCGAATGTAACATTTTACAACATTCCTGGCGTGTCGGAGCATACTTCTCGGTGGGAATATTATAAGCGTCTATAACGGTATATATCCTAATCTAAGGCAACCTAACATCTTGGATGTAATATTTGACAACATTCCTGGCTTGTCGGATCCTACTTGTCGGTGGAATCATTATATACGTCTATAACGGTATATATCCTAATCTAAGTTAACCTATCATCTCGGACGTAATATTTTACAACATTCCTGGAGCATACGAGCATACTTCACGGTGGGTATATTATATACGTCTATAACGGTATATATCCTAATCTAAAGCAACCTAACATCTTGGACGTAATATTTGACAACATTCCTGGCGAGTCGGACCCTACTTCTCGGTGGGAACATTATATGCGTTTATAACGTAATATATCCTAAACTAAGGCAACCCAGCAACTCGTATGTAACATTTCACAACATTCCTGGCTTGTCGGAACCTACTTCTTGGTGGGAACAGTATATACGTCTATAACGTTGTATATCCCAACCTAAGTTAACCTATCATCTCGGACGTAATATTTGACAACATTCCTGGCGTGTCGGACCCTACTTCTCGGTGGGAACATTATATGCGCCTATAACGTTATATATCCTAGAATATGGCAACCTAACAACTCGGATGTAATATTTGACAACATTCCTGGCATGTCGGAACCTACTTCAGGTTGGGAACATTATATAAGTCTATAAGGGTATATATCCTAACCTAAGGCAACCTAACATCTCGAATGTAACATTTTACAACATTCCTGGCGTGTCGGAGCATACTTCTCGGTGGGAATATTATATACGTCTATAACGGTATATATCCTAATCTAAGGCAACCTAACATCTTGGATGTAATATTTGACAACATTCCTGGCGAGTCGGACCCTACTTCTCGGTGGGAACATTATATGCGTCTATAACGTTGTATATACTAACCTAAGGGAACCTAACATATCGGACCTAATATTTTACAACATTCCTGGCGTGTCGGAGCATATTTCTCGGTGGGAATATTATATACGTCTATAACGGTATATATCCTAATCTAAGGCAACCTAACATCTTGGATGTAATATTTGACAACATTCCTGGCGAGTCGGACCCTACTTCTCGGTGGGAACATTATATGCGTTTATAACGTTATATATCCTAAACTAAGGCAACCCAACAACTCGTATGTAACATTTCACAACATTCCTGACTTGTCGGAACCTACTTCTCGGTGGGAACAGTATATACGTCTATAACGTTGTATATCCCAACCTAAGTTAACCTATCATCTCGGACGTAATATTTGACAACATTCCAGGCGTGTCGGACCCTACTTCTCGGTGGGAACATTACATGCGTCTATAACGTTATATATCCTAACCTAAGGCAACCTAACACCTCGGATGTAACATTTGACAACATTTCAGTCGTGCCGGACCCTACTTCTCGGTGGGAATATTATATGCGTCTATAAGGTTGTATATCCTTAAATAAGGCAACCTAACAACTCGAATGTGATATTTGTCAACATTCCTGGCGTGTCGGAACCTACTTCTCCGTGGGCACATTATATACGTCTATGACGTTGTATATACTAACCTGAGGCAACCTAACATATCGGACCTAATATTTTACAACATTCCCGGCGTGTCGGAGCATACTTCTCGGTGGGAATATTATATACGTTTATAACGGTATTATCCTAATCTAAGGCAACCTAACATCTTGGATGTAATATTTGACAACATTCCTGGCGAGTCGGACCCTACTTCTCGGTGGGAACATTATATGCGTTTATAACGTTATATATCCTAGCCTATGGCAACCTAACATCTCGGATGTAACATTTTACAACATTCCTGGCTTGTCGGATCCTACTTGTCGGTGGAATCATTATATACGTCTATAACGGTATATATCCTAATCTAAGTTAACCTATCATCTCGGACGTAATATTTTACAACATTCCTGGAGCATACGAGCATACTTCACGGTGGGTATATTATATACGTCTATAACGGTATATATCCTAATCTAAAGCAACCTAACATCTTGGACGTAATATTTGACAACATTCCTGGCGAGTCGGACCCTACTTCTCGGTGGGAACATTATATGCGTTTATAACGTTATATATCCTAAACTAAGGCAACCCAGCAACTCGTATGTAACATTTCACAACATTCCTGGCTTGTCGGAACCTACTTCTTGGTGGGAACAGTATATACGTCTATAACGTTGTATATCCCAACCTAAGTTAACCTATCATCTCGGACGTAATATTTGACAACATTCCTGGCGTGTCGGACCCTACTTCTCGGTGGGAACATTATATGCGCCTATAACGTTATATATCCTAGAATATGGCAACCTAACAACTCGGATGTAATATTTGACAACATTCCTGGCATGTCGGAACCTACTTCAGGGTGGGAACATTATATAAGTCTATAAGGGTATATATCCTAACCTAAGGCAACCTAACATCTCGAATGTAACATTTTACAACATTCCTGGCTTGTCCGAACCTACTTCCTGGTGGGAACAGTATATACGTCTATAACGTTATATATCCCAACCTAAGTTAACCTTTCATCTCGGACGTAATATTTGACAACATTCCTGGCGTGTCGGACCCTACCTCTCGGTGGGAACATTACATGCGTCTATAACGTTATATATCCTAACCTAAGGCAACCTAACATCTCGGATGTAACATTTTACAACATACCTGGCTTGTCGGATCCTACTTGTCGGTGGAATCATTATATACGTCTATAACGGTATATATCCTAATCTAAGTTAACCTATCATCTCGGACGTAATATTTGACAACATTCCTGGAGCATACGAGCATACTTCACGGTGGGTATATTATATACGTCTATAACGGTGTATATCCTAATCTAAAGCAACCTAACATCTTGGACGTAATATTTGACAACATTCCTGGCGAGTCGGACCCTACTTCTCGGTGGGAACATTATATGCGTTTATAACGTTATATATCCTAAACTAAGGCAGCCCAACAACTCGTATGTAACATTTCACAACATTCCTGGCTTGTCGGAACCTACTTCTCGGTGGGAACAGTACATACGTCTATAACGTTGTATATCCCAACCTAAGTTAACGTATCATCTCGGACGTAATATTTGACAACATTCCTGGCGTGTCGGACCCTACTTCTCGGTGGGAACATTATATGCGCCTATAACGTTATATATCCTAGAATATGGCAACCTATCAACTCGGATGTAATATTTGACAACATTCCTGGCATGTCGGAACCTACTTCAGGGTGGGAACATTATATAAGTCTATAACGGCATATATCCTAACCTAACGCAACCTAACATCTCGAATGTAACATTTTACAACATTCCTGGCTTGTCGGAACCTACTTCCTGGTGGGAACAGTATATACGTCTATAACGTTATATATCCCAACCTAAGTTAACCTTTCATCTCGGACGTAATATTTGACAACATTCCTGGCGTGTCGGACCCTATTTCTCGGTGGGATCATTACATGCGTCTATAACGTTATATATCCTAACCTAAGGCAACCTAACACCTCGGATGTAACATTTGACAAGATTTCAGTCGTGCCGTACCCTACTTCTTGGTGGGAACATTATATGCGCCTATAACGTTATATATCCTAGAATATGGCAACCTATCAACTCGGATGTAATATTTGACAACATTCCAGGCGTGTCGGACCTACTTGTCGGTGGGAACATTATATCCGTCTATAACGTTATATATCCTAGCCTAAGGCAACCTAACATCTCGGATGTAATATTTGACAACATTCCAGGCATGTCGGACCTACTTCTCTGTGGGAACATTATATGCGTCTATAACGTTGTATATTCTAACCTAAGGCAACCCAACAACTCGGTTGTAATATTTGACAACATTCCAGGCGTGTCGCACCCTACTTCTCGGTGGGAACATTATACGCGACAATAACGTTATATATCCTAACCTAAGGCAACCTAACTCCTCGGATGTAATATTTGACAACATTCCAGGCGTGTCGGACCGTACTTCTCGGTAGGAACATTATTTGCATCTATAACGTTATACATCCTAACCTAAGGCAAATTAACAACTCGGATGTAATATTTGACAACATTCCAGGCGTGTCGGACCTACTTGTCGGTGGGAACATTATATCCGTCTATAACGTTATATATCCTAGCCTAAGGCAACCTAACATCTCGGATGTAATATTTGACAACATTCCTGGCGAGTCGGACCCTACTTCTCGGTGGGAACATTATATGCGTCTACAACGTTATATATCCTAACCTAAGGCAACCTAACACCTCGTATATAACATTTGACAACATTTCAGTCGTGCCGGATCCTACTTCTCGTGGGAATATTATATGCGACTATAACGTTGTATATCCTAAAATAAGGCAACCTAACAACTCGAATGTGATATTTGTCAACATTCCTGGCCTGTCGGACTCTACTTCTCCGTGGGCACATTATATACGTCTATAACGTTGTATATACTAACCTAAGGGAACCTAACATATCGGACCTAATATTTTACAACATTCCTGGCGTGTCGGAGCATACTTCTCGGTGGGAATATTATATACGTCTATAACGGCATGTATCCTAATCTAAGGCAACCTAACATCTTGGATGTAATATTTGACAACATTCCTGGCGTGTCGGACCCTACTTCTCGGTGGGAACATTATATGCGCCTATAACGTTATATATCCTAGAATATGGTAACCCATCAACTCGGATGTAATATTTGACAACATTCCTGGCATGTCGGAACCTACTTCAGGGTGGGAACATTATATAAGTCTATAACGGTATATATCCTAACCTAAGGCAACCTAACATCTCGAATGTAACATTTTACAACATTCCTGGCTTGTCGGAACCTACTTCCTGGTGGGAACAGTATATACGTCTATAACGTTATATATCCCAACCTAAGTTAACCTTTCATCTCGGACGTAATATTTGACAACATTCCTGGCGAGTCGGACCCTACTTCTCGGTGGGAACATTATATGCGTCTACAACGTTATATATCCTAAACTAAGGCAACCTAACACCTCGGATATAACATTTGACAACATTTCAGTCGTGCCGGATCCTACTTCTCGTGGGAATATTATATGCGACTATAACGTTGTATATCCTAAAATAAGGCAACCTAACAACTCGAATGTGATATTTGTCAACATTCCTGGCCTGTCGGACTCTACTTCTCCGTGGGCACATTATATACGTCTATAACGTTGTATATACTAACCTAAGGGAACCTAACATATCGGACCTAATATTTTACAACATTCCTGGCGTGTCGGAGCATACTTCTCGGTGGGAATATTATATACGTCTATAACGGTATATATCCTAACCTAAGGCAACCTAACAACTCGGATGTAACATTTGACAACATTCCATGCGTGTCGGGCCCTACTTCTCGGTGGGAACATTATATGCGTCTATAACGTTGTATATTCTAACCTAAGGCAACCCAACAACTCGGATGTAATATTTGACAACATTCTAGGCGTGTCGCACCCTACTTCTCGGTGGGAAAATTATATGCGTCTATAACGTTATATATCCTAACCTAAAGCAACCTAACTCCTCGGATGTAATATGTCACAACGTTCCAAGCGTGTCGGACGCTACATCTCGGTGGGCACATTATATGCGTCTATAACGCTGTATATCGTAAAATAAGGCAACCTAACATCTCGGATGTAATATTTGACAACATGCCAGGCGTGTCGGACCTAATTCTCGGTGCGCACATTATAGGCGTCTATAACGCTGTATATCGTAAAATAAGGCAACCTAACATCTCGGATGTAATATTTGACAACATTCCAGGCGTGTCGGACCTACTTCTCGGTGGGAACATTATATGCGTCTATTACGTCATATATCCTAGCCTAAGGCAACCTAACACCTCGGATGTAACATTTGACAACATTCCATGCGTGTCGGGCCCTACTTCTCGGTGTGAACATTATATGCGTCTATAACGTTGTATATTCTAACCTAAGGCAACCCAACAACTCGGATGTAATATTTGACAACATTCTAGGCGTGTCGCACCCTACTTCTCGGTGGGAACATTATACGCGACTATAACGTTATATATCCTAACCTAAGGCAACCTAACTCCTCGGATGTAATATTTGACAACATTCCTGGCGAGTCGGATCCTACTTCCCTGAGGAAACAATATATATGTCTATAACGGTATTTACCCTAGTGTAAGGCAACATAACATCTCGGATGTAACATTTTAGAACATTCCTGGCTTGTCGGACCCTACTTCTCGGTGGGAACATTATATGCGTCTATAACGGTATATATCCTAATCTAAGGCAACCTAACATCTTGGATGTAATATTTGACAACATTCCTGGCGAGTCGGACCCTACTTCTCGGTGGGAACATTATATGCGTTTATAACGTTATATATCCTAAACTAAGGCAACCCAACAACTCGTATGTAACATTTTACAACATTCCTGGCTTGTCGGAACCTACTTCTCGGTGGGAACAGTATATACTTCTATAACGTTGTATATCCCAACCTAAGTTAACCTATCATCTCGGATGTAATATTTGACAACATACCTGGCGTGTCGGACCCTACTTCTCGGTGGGAACATTATATGCGCCTATAACGTTATATATCCTAGAATATGGCAACCTAACAACTCGGATGTAATATTTGACAACATTCCTGGCATGTCGGAACCTACTTCAGGTTGGGAACATTATATAAGTCTATAACGGTATATATCCTAACCTAAGGCAACCTAACATCTCGAATGTAACATTTTACAACATTCCTGGCTTGTCCGAACCTACTTCCTGGTGGGAACAGTATATACGTCTATAACGTTATATATCCCAACCTAAGTTAACCTTTCATCTCGGACGCAATATTTGACAACATTCCTGGCGTGTCGGACCCTCCTTCTCGGTGGGAACATTACATGCGTCTATAACGTTATATATCCTAACCTAAGGCAACCTAACACCTCGGATGTAACATTTGACAAGATTTCAGTCGTGCCGGACCCTACTTCTTGGTGGGAACATTATATGCGCCTATAACGTTATATATCCTAGAATATGGCAACCTATCAACTCGGATGTAATATTTGACAACATTCCAGGCGTGTCGGACCTACTTGTCGGTGGGAACATTATATCCGTCTATAACGTTATATATCCTAGCCTAAGGCAACCTAACATCTCGGATGTAATATTTGACAACATTCCAGGCATGTCGGACCTACTTCTCTGTGGGAACATTATATGCGTCTATAACGTTGTATATTCTAACCTAAGGCAACCCAACAACTCGGTTGTAATATTTGACAACATTCCAGGCGTGTCGCACCCTACTTCTCGGTGGGAACGTTATACGCGACTATAACGTTATATATCCTAACCTAAGGCAACCTAACTCCTCGGATGTAATATTTGACAACATTCCAGGCGTGTCGGACCGTACTTCTCGGTAGGAACATTATTTGCATCTATAACGTTATACATCCTAACCTATGGCAACCTAACAACTCGGATGTAATATTTGACAACATTCCTGGCATGTCGGAACCTACTTCAGGTTGGGAACATTATATAAGTCTATAAGGGTATATATCCTAACCTAAGGCAACCTAACATCTCGAATGTAACATTTTACAACATTCCTGGCGTGTCGGAGCATACATCTCGGTGGGAATATTATAAGCGTCTATAACGGTATATATCCTAATCTAAGGCAACCTAACATCTTGGATGTAATATTTGACAACATTCCTGGCTTGTCGGATCCTACTTGTCGGTGGAATCATTATATACGTCTATAACGGTATATATCCTAATCTAAGTTAACCTATCATCTCGGACGTAATATTTTACAACATTCCTGGAGCATACGAGCATACTTCACGGTGGGTATATTATATACGTCTATAACGGTATATATCCTAATCTAAAGCAACCTAACATCTTGGACGTAATATTTGACAACATTCCTGGCGAGTCGGACCCTACTTCTCGGTGGGAACATTATATGCGTTTATAACGTAATATATCCTAAACTAAGGCAACCCAGCAACTCGTATGTAACATTTCACAACATTCCTGGCTTGTCGGAACCTACTTCTTGGTGGGAACAGTATATACGTCTATAACGTTGTATATCCCAACCTAAGTTAACCTATCATCTCGGACGTAATATTTGACAACATTCCTGGCGTGTCGGACCCTACTTCTCGGTGGGAACATTATATGCGCCTATAACGTTATATATCCTAGAATATGGCAACCTAACAACTCGGATGTAATATTTGACAACATTCCTGGCATGTCGGAACCTACTTCAGGGTGGGAACATTATATAAGTCTATAAGGGTATATATCCTAACCTAAGGCAACCTAACATCTCGAATGTAACATTTTACAACATTCCTGGCGTGTCGGAGCATACTTCTCGGTGGGAGTATTATATACGTCTATAACGGTATATATCCTAATCTAAGGCAACCTAACATCTTGGATGTAATATTTGACAACATTCCTGGCGAGTCGGACCCTACTTCTCGGTGGGAACATTATATGCGTCTATAACGTTATATATCCTAACCTAAGGCAACCTAACACCTCGGATGTAACATTTGACAAGATTTCAGTCGTGCCGGACCCTACTTCTTGGTGGGAACATTATATGCGCCTATAACGTTATATATCCTAGAATATGGCAACCTATCAACTCGGATGTAATATTTGACAACATTCCAGGCGTGTCGGACCTACTTGTCGGTGGGAACATTATATCCGTCTATAACGTTATATATCCTAGCCTAAGGCAACCTAACATCTCGGATGTAATATTTGACAATATTCCAGGCATGTCGGACCTACTTCTCTGTGGGAACATTATATGCGTCTATAACGTTGTATATTCTAACCTAAGGCAACCCAACAACTCGGTTGTAATATTTGACAACATTCCAGGCGTGTCGCACCCTACTTCTCGGTGGGAACGTTATACGCGACTATAACGTTATATATCCTAACCTAAGGCAACCTAACTCCTCGGATGTAATATTTGACAACATTCCAGGCGTGTCGGACCGTACTTCTCGGTAGGAACATTATTTGCATCTATAACGTTATACATCCTAACCTAAGGCAAATTAACAACTCGGATGTAATATTTGACAACATTCCAGGCGTGTCGGACCTACTTGTCGGTGGGAACATTATATCCGTCTATAACGTTATATATCCTAGCCTAAGGCAACCTAACATCTCGGATGTAATATTTGATAACATTCCAGGCATGTCGGACCTACTTCTCTGTGGGAACATTATATGCGTCTATAACGTTGTATATTCTAACCTAAGGCAACCCAACAACTCGGTTGTAATATTTGACAACATTCCAGGCGTGTCGCACCCTACTTCTCGGTGGGAACGTTATACGCGACTATAACGTTATATATCCTAACCTAAGGCAACCTAACTCCTCGGATGTAATATTTGACAACATTCCAGGCGTGTCGGACCGTACTTCTCGGTAGGAACATTATTTGCATCTATAACGTTATACATCCTAACCTAAGGCAAATTAACAACTCGGATGTAATATTTGACAACATTCCAGGCGTGTCGGACCTACTTGTCGGTGGGAACATTATATCCGTCTATAACGTTATATATCCTAGCCTAAGGCAACCTAACATCTCGGATGTAATATTTGACAACATTCCTGGCGAGTCGGACCCTACTTCTCGGTGGGAACATTATATGCGTCTACAACGTTATATATCCTAACCTAAAGCAACCTAACTCCTCGGATGTAATATGTCCCAACGTTCCAAGCGTGTCGGACGCTACTTCTCGGTGGGCACATTATATGCGTCTATAACGCTGTATATCGTAAAATAAGGCAACCTAACATCTCGGATGTAATATTTGACAACATGCCAGGCGTGTCGGACCTAATTCTCGGTGCGCACATTATAGGCGTCTATAACGCTGTATATCGTAAAATAAGGCAACCTAACATCTCGGATGTAATATTTGACAACATTCCAGGCGTGTCGGACCTACTTCTCGGTGGGAACATTATATGCGTCTATTACGTCATATATCCTAGCCTAAGGCAACCTAACACCTCGGATGTAACATTTGACAACATTCCATGCGTGTCGGGCCCTACTTCTCGGTGGGAACATTATATGCGTCTATAACGTTGTATATTCTAACCTAAGGCAACCCAACAACTCGGATGTAATATTTGACAACATTCTAGGCGTGTCGCACCCTACTTCTCGGTGGGAACATTATACGCGACTATAACGTTATATATCCTAACCTAAGGCAACCTAACTCCTCGGATGTAATATTTGACAAATTCCTGGCGAGTCGGATCCTACTTCCCTGAGGAAACAATATATATGTCTATAACGGTATTTACCCTAGTGTAAGGCAACATAACATCTCGGATGTAACATTTTAGAACATTCCTGGCTTGTCGGACCCTACTTCTCGGTGGGAACATTATATGCGTCTATAACGTTGTATATACTAACCTAAGGGAACCTAACATATCGGACCTAATATTTTACAACATTCCTGGCGTGTCGGAGCATATTTCTCGGTGGGAATATTATATACGTCTATAACGGTATATATCCTAATCTAAGGCAACCTAACATCTTGGATGTAATATTTGACAACATTCCTGGCGAGTCGGACCCTACTTCTCGGTGGGAACATTATATGCGTTTATAACGTTATATATCCTAAACTAAGGCAACCCAACAACTCGTATGTAACATTTTACAACATTCCTGACTTGTCGGAACCTACTTCTCGGTGGGAACAGTATATACGTCTATAACGTTGTATATCCCAACCTAAGTTAACCTATCATCTCGGACGTAATATTTGACAACATTCCAGGCGTGTCGGACCCTACTTCTCGGTGGGAACATTACATGCGTCTATAACGTTATATATCCTAACCTAAGGCAACCTAACACCTCGGATGTAACATTTGACAACATTTCAGTCGTGCCGGACCCTACTTCTCGGTGGGAATATTATATGCGTCTATAAGGTTGTATATCCTTAAATAAGGCAACCTAACAACTCGAATGTGATATTTGTCAACATTCCTGGCGTGTCGGAACCTACTTCTCCGTGGGCACATTATATACGTCTATGACGTTGTATATACTAACCTGAGGCAACCTAACATATCGGACCTAATATTTTACAACATTCCCGGCGTGTCGGAGCATACTTCTCGGTGGGAATATTATATACGTTTATAACGGTATTATCCTAATCTAAGGCAACCTAACATCTTGGATGTAATATTTGACAACATTCCTGGCGAGTCGGACCCTACTTCTCGGTGGGAACATTATATGCGTTTATAACGTTATATATCCTAGCCTATGGCAACCTAACATCTCGGATGTAACATTTTACAACATTCCTGGCTTGTCGGATCCTACTTGTCGGTGGAATCATTATATACGTCTATAACGGTATATATCCTAATCTAAGTTAACCTATCATCTCGGACGTAATATTTTACAACATTCCTGGAGCATACGAGCATACTTCACGGTGGGTATATTATATACGTCTATAACGGTATATATCCTAATCTAAAGCAACCTAACATCTTGGACGTAATATTTGACAACATTCCTGGCGAGTCGGACCCTACTTCTCGGTGGGAACATTATATGCGTTTATAACGTTATATATCCTAAACTAAGGCAACCCAGCAACTCGTATGTAACATTTCACAACATTCCTGGCTTGTCGGAACCTACTTCTTGGTGGGAACAGTATATACGTCTATAACGTTGTATATCCCAACCTAAGTTAACCTATCATCTCGGACGTAATATTTGACAACATTCCAGGCGTGTCGGACCTACTTGTCGGTGGGAACATTATATCCGTCTATAACGTTATATATCCTAGCCTAAGGCAACCTAACATCTCGGATGTAATATTTGACAACATTCCTGGCGAGTCGGACCCTACTTCTCGGTGGGAACATTATATGCGTCTACAACGTTATATATCCTAACCTAAAGCAACCTAACTCCTCGGATGTAATATGTCCCAACGTTCCAAGCGTGTCGGACGCTACTTCTCGGTGGGCACATTATATGCGTCTATAACGCTGTATATCGTAAAATAAGGCAACCTAACATCTCGGATGTAATATTTGACAACATGCCAGGCGTGTCGGACCTAATTCTCGGTGCGCACATTATAGGCGTCTATAACGCTGTATATCGTAAAATAAGGCAACCTAACATCTCGGATGTAATATTTGACAACATTCCAGGCGTGTCGGACCTACTTCTCGGTGGGAACATTATATGCGTCTATTACGTCATATATCCTAGCCTAAGGCAACCTAACACCTCGGATGTAACATTTGACAACATTCCATGCGTGTCGGGCCCTACTTCTCGGTGGGAACATTATATGCGTCTATAACGTTGTATATTCTAACCTAAGGCAACCCAACAACTCGGATGTAATATTTGACAACATTCTAGGCGTGTCGCACCCTACTTCTCGGTGGGAACATTATACGCGACTATAACGTTATATATCCTAACCTAAGGCAACCTAACTCCTCGGATGTAATATTTGACAAATTCCTGGCGAGTCGGATCCTACTTCCCTGAGGAAACAATATATATGTCTATAACGGTATTTACCCTAGTGTAAGGCAACATAACATCTCGGATGTAACATTTTAGAACATTCCTGGCTTGTCGGACCCTACTTCTCGGTGGGAACATTATATGCGTCTATAACGTTGTATATACTAACCTAAGGGAACCTAACATATCGGACCTAATATTTTACAACATTCCTGGCGTGTCGGAGCATATTTCTCGGTGGGAATATTATATACGTCTATAACGGTATATATCCTAATCTAAGGCAACCTAACATCTTGGATGTAATATTTGACAACATTCCTGGCGAGTCGGACCCTACTTCTCGGTGGGAACATTATATGCGTTTATAACGTTATATATCCTAAACTAAGGCAACCCAACAACTCGTATGTAACATTTTACAACATTCCTGACTTGTCGGAACCTACTTCTCGGTGGGAACAGTATATACGTCTATAACGTTGTATATCCCAACCTAAGTTAACCTATCATCTCGGACGTAATATTTGACAACATTCCTGGCGTGTCGGACCCTACTTCTCGGTGGGAACATTATATGCGCCTATAACGTTATATATCCTAGAATATGGCAACCTAACAACTCGGATGTAATATTTGACAACATTCCTGGCATGTCGGAACCTACTTCAGGGTGGGAACATTATATAAGTCTATAAGGGTATATATCCTAACCTAAGGCAACCTAACATCTCGAATGTAACATTTTACAACATTCCTGGCTTGTCCGAACCTACTTCCTGGTGGGAACAGTATATACGTCTATAACGTTATATATCCCAACCTAAGTTAACCTTTCATCTCGGACGTAATATTTGACAACATTCCTGGCGTGTCGGACCCTACCTCTCGGTGGGAACATTACATGCGTCTATAACGTTATATATCCTAACCTAAGGCAACCTAACACCTCGGATGTAACATTTGACAACATTTCTGTCGTGCCGGACCCTACTTCTCGGTGGGAATATTATATGCGCCTATAAGGTTGTATATCCTAAAATAAGGCAACCTAACAACTCGAATGTGATATTTGTCAACATTCCTGGCGTGTCGGACCCTACTTCTCCGTGGGCACATTATATACGTCTATAACGTTGTATATACTAACCTAAGGCAACCTAACATATCGGACCTAATATTTTACAACATTCCCGGCGTGTCGGAGCATACTTCTCGGTGGGAATATTATATACGTCTATAACGGTATTATCCTAATCTAAGGCAACCTAACATCTTGGATGTAATATTTGACAACATTCCTGGCGAGTCGGAGCCTACTTCTCGGTGGGAACATTATATGCGTTTATAACGTTATATATCCTAGCCTATGGCAACCTAACATCTCGGATGTAACATTTTACAACATACCTGGCTTGTCGGATCCTACTTGTCGGTGGAATCATTATATACGTCTATAACGGTATATATCCTAATCTAAGTTAACCTATCATCTCGGACGTAATATTTTACAACATTCCTGGAGCATACGAGCATACTTCACGGTGGGTATATTATATACGTCTATAACGGTGTATATCCTAATCTAAAGCAACCTAACATCTTGGACGTAATATTTGACAACATTCCTGGCGTGTCGGACCCTACCTCTCGGTGGGAACATTACATGCGTCTATAACGTTATATATCCTAACCTAAGGCAACCTAACACCTCGGATGTAACATTTGACAACATTTCTGTCGTGCCGGACCCTACTTCTCGGTGGGAATATTATATGCGCCTATAAGGTTGTATATCCTAAAATAAGGCAACCTAACAACTCGAATGTGATATTTGTCAACATTCCTGGCGTGTCGGACCCTACTTCTCCGTGGGCACATTATATACGTCTATAACGTTGTATATACTAACCTAAGGCAACCTAACATATCGGACCTAATATTTTACAACATTCCCGGCGTGTCGGAGCATACTTCTCGGTGGGAATATTATATACGTCTATAACGGTATTATCCTAATCTAAGGCAACCTAACATCTTGGATGTAATATTTGACAACATTCCTGGCGAGTCGGAGCCTACTTCTCGGTGGGAACATTATATGCGTTTATAACGTTATATATCCTAGCCTATGGCAACCTAACATCTCGGATGTAACATTTTACAACATACCTGGCTTGTCGGATCCTACTTGTCGGTGGAATCATTATATACGTCTATAACGGTATATATCCTAATCTAAGTTAACCTATCATCTCGGACGTAATATTTTACAACATTCCTGGAGCATACGAGCATACTTCACGGTGGGTATATTATATACGTCTATAACGGTGTATATCCTAATCTAAAGCAACCTAACATCTTGGACGTAATATTTGACAACATTCCTGGCGAGTCGGACCCTACTTCTCGGTGGGAACATTATATGCGTTTATAACGTTATATATCCTAAACTAAGGCAGCCCAACAACTCGTATGTAACATTTCACAACATTCCTGGCTTGTCGGAACCTACTTCTCGGTGGGAACAGTACATACGTCTATAACGTTGTATATCCCAACCTAAGTTAACCTATCATCTCGGACGTAATATTTGACAACATTCCTGGCGTGTCGGACCCTACTTCTCGGTGGGAACATTATATGCGCCTATAACGTTATATATCCTAGAATATGGCAACCTATCAACTCGGATGTAATATTTGACAACATTCCTGGCATGTCGGAACCTACTTCAGGGTGGGAACATTATATAAGTCTATAACGGTATATATCCTAACCTAAGGCAACCTAACATCTCGAATGTAACATTTTACAACATTCCTGGCTTGTCGGAACCTACTTCCTGGTGGGAACAGTATATACGTCTATAACGTTATATATCCCAACCTAAGTTAACCTTTCATCTCGGACGTAATATTTGACAACATTCCTGGCGTGTCGGACCCTATTTCTCGGTGGGATCATTACATGCGTCTATAACGTTATATATCCTAACCTAAGGCAACCTAACACCTCGGATGTAACATTTGACAAGATTTCAGTCGTGCCGGACCCTACTTCTTGGTGGGAACATTATATGCGCCTATAACGTTATATATCCTAGAATATGGCAACCTATCAACTCGGATGTAATATTTGACAACATTCCAGGCGTGTCGGACCTACTTGTCGGTGGGAACATTATATCCGTCTATAACGTTATATATCCTAGCCTAAGGCAACCTAACATCTCGGATGTAATATTTGACAACATTCCAGGCATGTCGGACCTACTTCTCTGTGGGAACATTATATGCGTCTATAACGTTGTATATTCTAACCTAAGGCAACCCAACAACTCGGTTGTAATATTTGACAACATTCCAGGCGTGTCGCACCCTACTTCTCGGTGGGAACATTATACGCGACAATAACGTTATATATCCTAACCTAAGGCAACCTAACTCCTCGGATGTAATATTTGACAACATTCCAGGCGTGTCGGACCGTACTTCTCGGTAGGAACATTATTTGCATCTATAACGTTATACATCCTAACCTAAGGCAAATTAACAACTCGGATGTAATATTTGACAACATTCCAGGCGTGTCGGACCTACTTGTCGGTGGGAACATTATATCCGTCTATAACGTTATATATCCTAGCCTAAGGCAACCTAACATCTCGGATGTAATATTTGACAACATTCCTGGCGAGTCGGACCCTACTTCTCGGTGGGAACATTATATGCGTCTACAACGTTATATATCCTAACCTAAGGCAACCTAACACCTCGGATATAACGTTTGACAACATTTCAGTCGTGCCGGATCCTACTTCTCGTGGGAATATTATATGCGACTATAACGTTGTATATCCTAAAATAAGGCAACCTAACAACTCGAATGTGATATTTGTCAACATTCCTGGCCTGTCGGACTCTACTTCTCCGTGGGCACATTATATACGTCTATAACGTTGTATATACTAACCTAAGGGAACCTAACATATCGGACCTAATATTTTACAACATTCCTGGCGTGTCGGAGCATACTTCTCGGTGGGAATATTATATACGTCTATAACGGCATGTATCCTAATCTAAGGCAACCTAACATCTTGGATGTAATATTTGACAACATTCCTGGCGTGTCGGACCCTACTTCTCGGTGGGAACATTATATGCGCCTATAACGTTATATATCCTAGAATATGGTAACCCATCAACTCGGATGTAATATTTGACAACATTCCTGGCATGTCGGAACCTACTTCAGGGTGGGAACATTATATAAGTCTATAACGGTATATATCCTAACCTAAGGCAACCTAACATCTCGAATGTAACATTTTACAACATTCCTGGCTTGTCGGAACCTACTTCCTGGTGGGAACAGTATATACGTCTATAACGTTATATATCCCAACCTAAGTTAACCTTTCATCTCGGACGTAATATTTGACAACATTCCTGGCGAGTCGGACCCTACTTCTCGGTGGGAACATTATATGCGTCTACAACGTTATATATCCTAAACTAAGGCAACCTAACACCTCGGATATAACATTTGACAACATTTCAGTCGTGCCGGATCCTACTTCTCGTGGGAATATTATATGCGACTATAACGTTGTATATCCTAAAATAAGGCAACCTAACAACTCGAATGTGATATTTGTCAACATTCCTGGCCTGTCGGACTCTACTTCTCCGTGGGCACATTATATACGTCTATAACGTTGTATATACTAACCTAAGGGAACCTAACATATCGGACCTAATATTTTACAACATTCCTGGCGTGTCGGAGCATACTTCTCGGTGGGAATATTATATACGTCTATAACGGTATATATCCTAACCTAAGGCAACCTAACAACTCGGATGTAACATTTGACAACATTCCATGCGTGTCGGGCCCTACTTCTCGGTGGGAACATTATATGCGTCTATAACGTTGTATATTCTAACCTAAGGCAACCCAACAACTCGGATGTAATATTTGACAACATTCTAGGCGTGTCGCACCCTACTTCTCGGTGGGAAAATTATATGCGTCTATAACGTTATATATCCTAACCTAAAGCAACATAACTCCTCGGATGTAATATGTCACAACGTTCCAAGCGTGTCGGACGCTACATCTCGGTGGGCACATTATATGCGTCTATAACGCTGTATATCGTAAAATAAGGCAACCTAACATCTCGGATGTAATATTTGACAACATGCCAGGCGTGTCGGACCTAATTCTCGGTGCGCACATTATAGGCGTCTATAACGCTGTATATCGTAAAATAAGGCAACCTAACATCTCGGATGTAATATTTGACAACATTCCAGGCGTGTCGGACCTACTTCTCGGTGGGAACATTATATGCGTCTATAACGTTGTATATACTAACCTAAGGGAACCTAACATATCGGACCTAATATTTTACAACATTCCTGGCGTGTCGGAGCATATTTCTCGATGGGAATATTATATACGTCTATAACGGTATATATCCTAAACTAAGGCAACCCAACAACTCGTATGTAACATTTTACAACATTCCTGGCTTGTCGGAACCTACTTCTCGGTGGGAACAGTATATACGTCTATAACGTTGTATATCCCAACCTAAGTTAACCTATCATCTCGGACGTAATATTTGACAACATTCCAGGCGTGTCGGACACTACTTCTCGGTGGGAACATTATATGCGCCTATAACGTTATATATCCTGGAATATGGCAACCTAACAACTCGGATGTAATATTTGACAACATTCCTGGCATGTCGGAACCTACTTCAGGTTGGGAACATTATATAAGTCTATAACGGTATATATCCTAACCTAAGGCAACCTAACATCTCGAATGTAACATTTTACAACATTCCTGGCTTGTCCGAACCTACTTCCTGGTGGGAACAGTATATACGTCTATAACGTTATATATCCCAACCTAAGTTAACCTTTCATCTCGGACGTAATATTCGACAACATTCCTGGCGTGTCGGACCCTCCTTCTCGGTGGGAACATTACATGCGTCTATAACGTTATATATCCTAACCTAAGGCAACCTAACACCTCGGATGTAACATTTGACAACATTTCAGTCGTGCCGGACCCTACTTCTCGGTGGGAATATTATATGCGTCTATAAGGTTGTGTATCCTTAAATAAGGCAACCTAACAACTCGAATGTGATATTTGTCAACATTCCTGGCGTGTCGGAACCTACTTCTCCGTGGGCACATTATATACGTCTATGACGTTGTATATACTAACCTAAGGCAACCTAACATATCGGACCTAATATTTTACAACATTCCCGGCGTGTCGGAGCATACTTCTCGGTGGGAATATTATATACGTCTATAACGGTATTATCCTAATCTAAGGCAACCTAACATCTTGGATGTAATATTTGACAACATTCCTGGCGAGTCGGACCCTACTTCTCGGTGGGAACATTATATGCGTTTATAACGTTATATATCCTAGCCTATGGCAACCTAACATCTCGGATGTAACATTTTACAACATTCCTGGCTTGTCGGATCCTACTTGTCGGTGGAATCATTATATACGTCTATAACGGTATATATCCTAATCTAAGTTAACCTATCATCTCCGACGTAATATTTTACAACATTCCTGGAGCATACGAGCATACTTCACGGTGGGTATATTATATACGTCTATAACGGTATATATCCTAATCTAAAGCAACCTAACATCTTGGACGTAATATTTGACAACATTCCTGGCGAGTCGGACCCTACTTCTCGGTGGGAACATTATATGCGTTTATAACGTTATATATCCTAAACTAAGGCAACCCAGCAACTCGTATGTAACATTTCACAACATTCCTGGCTTGTCGGAACCTACTTCTTGGTGGGAACAGTATATACGTCTATAACGTTGTATATCCCAACCTAAGTTAACCTATCATCTCGGACGTAATATTTGACAACATTCCTGGCGTGTCGGACCCTACTTCTCGGTGGGAACATTATATGCGCCTATAACGTTATATATCCTAGAATATGGCAACCTAACAACTCGGATGTAATATTTGACAACATTCCTGGCATGTCGGAACCTACTTCAGGGTGGGAACATTATATAAGTCTATAACGGTATATATCCTAACCTAAGGCAACCTAACATCTCGAATGTAACATTTTACAACATTCCTGGCTTGTCCGAACCTACTTCCTGGTGGGAACAGTATATACGTCTATAACGTTATATATCCCAACCTAAGTTAACCTTTCATCTCGGACGTAATATTTGACAACATTCCTGGCGTGTCGGAGCCTACTTCTCGGTGGGAACATTATATGCGTTTATAACGTTATATATCCTAGCCTATGGCAACCTAACATCTCGGATGTAACATTTTACAACATTCCTGGCTTGTCGGATCCTACTTGTCGGTGGAATCATTATATACGTCTATAACGGTATATATCCTAATCTAAGTTAACCTATCATCTCGGACGTAATATTTTACAACATTCCTGGAGCATACGAGCATACTTCACGGTGGGTATATTATATACGTCTATAACGGTATATATCCTAATCTAAAGCAACCTAACATCTTGGACGTAATATTTGACAACATTCCTGGCGAGTCGGACCCTACTTCTCGGTGGGAACATTATATGCGTTTATAACGTTATATATCCTAAACTAAGGCAACCCAGCAACTCGTATGTAACATTTCACAACATTCCTGGCTTGTCGGAACCTACTTCTTGGTGGGAACAGTATATACGTCTATAACGTTGTATATCCCATCCTAAGTTAACCTATCATCTCGGACGTAATATTTGACAACATTCCTGGCGTGTCGGACCCTACTTCTCGGTGGGAACATTATATGCGCCTATAACGTTATATATCCTAGAATATGGCAACCTAACAACTCGGATGTAATATTTGACAACATTCCTGGCATGTCGGAACCTACTTCAGGGTGGGAACATTATATAAGTCTATAACGGTATATATCCTAACCTAAGGCAACCTAACATCTCGAATGTAACATTTTACAACATTCCTGGCTTGTCCGAACCTACTTCCTGGTGGGAACAGTATATACGTCTATAACGTTATATATCCCAACCTAAGTTAACCTTTCATCTCGGACGTAATATTTGACAACATTCCTGGCGTGTCGGACCCTACCTCTCGGTGGGAACATTACATGCGTCTATAACGTTATATATCCTAACCTAAGGCAACCTAACACCTCGGATGTAACATTTGACAACATTTCTGTCGTGCCGGACCCTACTTCTCGGTGGGAATATTATATGCGCCTATAAGGTTGTATATCCTAAAATAAGGCAACCTAACAACTCGAATGTGATATTTGTCAACATTCCTGGCGTGTCGGACCCTACTTCTCCGTGGGCACATTATATACGTCTATAACGTTGTATATACTAACCTAAGGCAACCTAACATATCGGACCTAATATTTTACAACATTCCCGGCGTGTCGGAGCATACTTCTCGGTGGGAATATTATATACGTCTATAACGGTATTATCCTAATCTAAGGCAACCTAACATCTTGGATGTAATATTTGACAACATTCCTGGCGAGTCGGAGCCTACTTCTCGGTGGGAACATTATATGCGTTTATAACGTTATATATCCTAGCCTATGGCAACCTAACATCTCGGATGTAACATTTTACAACATTCCTGGCTTGTCGGATCCTACTTGTCGGTGGAATCATTATATACGTCTATAACGGTATATATCCTAATCTAAGTTAACCTATCATCTCCGACGTAATATTTTACAACATTCCTGGAGCATACGAGCATACTTCACGGTGGGTATATTATATACGTCTATAACGGTATATATCCTAATCTAAAGCAACCTAACATCTTGGACGTAATATTCGACAACATTCCTGGCGAGTCGGACCCTACTTCTCGGTGGGAACATTATATGCGTTTATAACGTTATATATCCTAAACTAAGGCAACCCAGCAACTCGTATGTAACATTTCACAACATTCCTGGCTTGTCGGAACCTACTTCTTGGTGGGAACAGTATATACGTCTATAACGTTGTATATCCCATCCTAAGTTAACCTATCATCTCGGACGTAATATTTGACAACATTCCTGGCGTGTCGGACCCTACTTCTCGGTGGGAACATTATATGCGCCTATAACGTTATATATCCTAGAATATGGCAACCTAACAACTCGGATGTAATATTTGACAACATTCCTGGCATGTCGGAACCTACTTCAGGGTGGGAACATTATATAAGTCTATAACGGTATATATCCTAACCTAAGGCAACCTAACATCTCGAATGTAACATTTTACAACATTCCTGGCTTGTCCGAACCTACTTCCTGGTGGGAACAGTATATACGTCTATAACGTTATATATCCCAACCTAAGTTAACCTTTCATCTCGGACGTAATATTTGACAACATTCCTGGCGTGTCGGACCCTACCTCTCGGTGGGAACATTACATGCGTCTATAACGTTATATATCCTAACCTAAGGCAACCTAACACCTCGGATGTAACATTTGACAACATTTCTGTCGTGCCGGACCCTACTTCTCGGTGGGAATATTATATGCGCCTATAAGGTTGTATATCCTAAAATAAGGCAACCTAACAACTCGAATGTGATATTTGTCAACATTCCTGGCGTGTCGGACCCTACTTCTCCGTGGGCACATTATATACGTCTATAACGTTGTATATACTAACCTAAGGCAACCTAACATATCGGACCTAATATTTTACAACATTCCCGGCGTGTCGGAGCATACTTCTCGGTGGGAATATTATATACGTCTATAACGGTATTATCCTAATCTAAGGCAACCTAACAACTTGGATGTAATATTTGACAACATTCCTGGCGAGTCGGAGCCTACTTCTCGGTGGGAACATTATATGCGTTTATAACGTTATATATCCTAGCCTATGGCAACCTAACATCTCGGATGTAACATTTTACAACATTCCTGGCTTGTCGGATCCTACTTGTCGGTGGAATCATTATATACGTCTATAACGGTATATATCCTAATCTAAGTTAACCTATCATCTCCGACGTAATATTTTACAACATTCCTGGAGCATACGAGCATACTTCACGGTGGGTATATTATATACGTCTATAACGGTATATATCCTAATCTAAAGCAACCTAACATCTTGGACGTAATATTTGACAACATTCCTGGCGAGTCGGACCCTACTTCTCGGTGGGAACATTATATGCGTTTATAACGTTATATATCCTAAACTAAGGCAACCCAGCAACTCGTATGTAACATTTCACAACATTCCTGGCTTGTCGGAACCTACTTCTTGGTGGGAACAGTATATACGTCTATAACGTTGTATATCCCATCCTAAGATAACCTATCATCTCGGACGTAATATTTGACAACATTCCTGGCGTGTCGGACCCTACTTCTCGGTGGGAACATTATATGCGCCTATAACGTTATATATCCTAGAATATGGCAACCTAACAACTCGGATGTAATATTTGACAACATTCCTGGCATGTCGGAACCTACTTCAGGGTGGGAACATTATATAAGTCTATAACGGTATATATCCTAACCTAAGGCAACCTAACATCTCGAATGTAACATTTTACAACATTCCTGGCTTGTCCGAACCTACTTCCTGGTGGGAACAGTATATACGTCTATAACGTTATATATCCCAACCTAAGTTAACCTTTCATCTCGGACGTAATATTTGACAACATTCCTGGCGTGTCGGACCCTACCTCTCGGTGGGAACATTACATGCGTCTATAACGTTATATATCCTAACCTAAGGCAACCTAACACCTCGGATGTAACATTTGACAACATTTCTGTCGTGCCGGACCCTACTTCTCGGTGGGAATATTATATGCGCCTATAAGGTTGTATATCCTAAAATAAGGCAACCTAACAACTCGAATGTGATATTTGTCAACATTCCTGGCGTGTCGGACCCTACTTCTCCGTGGGCACATTATATACGTCTATAACGTTGTATATACTAACCTAAGGCAACCTAACATATCGGACCTAATATTTTACAACATTCCCGGCGTGTCGGAGCATACTTCTCGGTGGGAATATTATATACGTCTATAACGGTATTATCCTAATCTAAGGCAACCTAACATCTTGGATGTAATATTTGACAACATTCCTGGCGAGTCGGAGCCTACTTCTCGGTGGGAACATTATATGCGTTTATAACGTTATATATCCTAGCCTATGGCAACCTAACATCTCGGATGTAACATTTTACAACATACCTGGCTTGTCGGATCCTACTTGTCGGTGGAATCATTATATACGTCTATAACGGTATATATCCAAATCTAAGTTAACCTATCATCTCGGACGTAATATTTTACAACATTCCTGGAGCATACGAGCATACTTCACGGTGGGTATATTATATACGTCTATAACGGTATATATCCTAACCTAAGGCAACCTAACATCTCGAATGTAACATTTTACAACATTCCTGGCTTGTCCGAACCTACTTCCTGGTGGGAACAGTATATACGTCTATAACGTTATATATCCCAACCTAAGTTAACCTTTCATCTCGGACGTAATATTCGACAACATTCCTGGCGAGTCGGACCCTACTTCTGGGTGGGAACATTATATGCGTTTATAACGATATATATCCTAGCCTATGGCAACCTAACATCTCGGATGTAACATTTTACAACATTCCTGGCTTGTCGGATCCTACTTTTCGGTGGAATCATTATATACGTCTATAACGGTATATATCCTAATCTAAGTTAACCTATCATCTCGGACGTAATATTTTACAACATTCCTGGAGCATACGAGCATACTTCACGGTGGGTATATTATATACGTCTATAACGGTATATATCCTAATCTAAAGCAACCTAACATCTTGGACGTAATGTTCGACAACATTCCTGGCGAGTCGGACCCTACTTCTCGGTGGGAACATTATATGCGTTTATAACGTTATATATCCTAAACTAAGGCAACCCAGCAACTCGTATGTAACATTTCACAACATTCCTGGCTTGTCGGAACCTACTTCTTGGTGGGAACAGTATATACGTCTATAACGTTGTATATCCCAACCTAAGTTAACCTATCATCTCGGACGTAATATTTGACAACATTCCTGGCGTGTCGGACCCTACTTCTCGGTGGGAACATTATATGCGCCTATAACGTTATATATCCTAGAATATGGCAACCTAACAACTCGGATGTAATATTTGACAACATTCCTGGCATGTCGGAACCTACTTCAGGGTGGGAACATTATATAAGTCTATAAGGGTATATATCCTAACCTAAGGCAACCTAACATCTCGAATGTAACATTTTACAACATTCCTGGCTTGTCCGAACCTACTTCCTGGTGGGAACAGTATATACGTCTATAACGTTATATATCCCAACCTAAGTTAACCTTTCATCTCGGACGTAATATTTGACAACATTCCTGGCGTGTCGGACCCTACCTCTCGGTGGGAACATTACATGCGTCTATAACGTTATATATCCTAACCTAAGGCAACCTAACACCTCGGATGTAACATTTGACAACATTTCTGTCGTGCCGGACCCTACTTCTCGGTGGGAATATTATATACGTCTATAACGGTATTATCCTAATCTAAGGCAACCTAACATCTTGGATGTAATATTTGACAACATTCCTGGCGAGTCGGAGCCTACTTCTCGGTGGGAACATTATATGCGTTTATAACGTTATATATCCTAGCCTAAGGCAACCTAACATCTCGGATGTAATATTTGACAACATTCCAGGCATGTCGGACCTACTTCTCTGTGGGAACATTATATGCGTCTATAACGTTGTATATTCTAACCTAAGGCAACCCAACAACTCGGTTGTAATATTTGACAACATTCCAGGCGTGTCGCACCCTACTTCTCGGTGGGAACATTATACGCGACTATAACGTTATATATCCTAACCTAAGGCAACCTAACTCCTCGGATGTAATATTTGACAACATTCCAGGCGTGTCGGACCGTACTTCTCGGTAGAAACATTATTTGCATCTATAACGTTATACATCCTAACCTAAGGCAAATTAACAACTCGGATGTAATATTTGACAACATTCCAGGCGTGTCGGACCTACTTGTCGGTGGGAACATTATATCCGTCTATAACGTTATATATCCTAGCCTAAGGCAACCTAACATCTCGGATGTAATATTTGACAACATTCCTGGCGAGTCGGACCCTACTTCTCGGTGGGAACATTATATGCGTCTACAACGTTATATATCCTAACCTAAGGCAACCTAACACCTCGGATATAACATTTGACAACATTTCAGTCGTGCCGGATCCTACTTCTCGTGGGAATATTATATGCGACTATAACGTTGTATATCCTAAAATAAGGCAACCTAACAACTCGAATGTGATATTTGTCAACATTCCTGGCCTGTCGGACTCTACTTCTCCGTGGGCACATTATATACGTCTATAACGTTGTATATACTAACCTAAGGGAACCTAACATATCGGACCTAATATTTTACAACATTCCTGGCGTGTCGGAGCATACTTCTCGGTGGGAATATTATATACGTCTATAACGGCATGTATCCTAATCTAAGGCAACCTCACATCTTGGATGTAATATTTGTCAACATTCCTGGCGAGTCGGACCCTACTTCTCGGTGGGAACATTATATGCGTTTATAACGTTATATATCCTAAACTAAGGCAACCCAACAACTCGTATGTAACATTTTACAACATTCCTGGCTTGTCGGAACCTACTTCTCGGTGGGAACAGTATATACGTCTATAACGTTGTATATCCCAACCTAAGTTAACCTATCATCTCGGATGTAATATTTGACAACATTCCTGGCGAGTCGGACCCTACTTCTCGGTGGGAACATTATATGCGTCTACAACGTTATATATCCTAACCTAAGGCAACCTAACACGTCGGATATAACATTTGACAACATTTCAGTCGTGCCGGATCCTACTTCTCGTGGGAATATTATATGCGACTATAACGTTGTATATCCTAAAATAAGGCAACCTAACAACTCGAATGTGATATTTGTCAACATTCCTGGCCTGTCGGACTCTACTTCTCCGTGGGCACATTATATACGTCTATAACGTTGTATATACTAACCTAAGGGAACCTAACATATCGGACCTAATATTTTACAACATTCCTGGCGTGTCGGAGCATACTTCTCGGTGGGAATATTATATACGTCTATAACGGCATGTATCCTAATCTAAGGCAACCTCACATCTTGGATGTAATATTTGACAACATTCCTGGCGAGTCGGACCCTACTTCTCGGTGGGAACATTATATGCGTTTATAACGTTATATATCCTAAACTAAGGCAACCCAACAACTCGTATGTAACATTTTACAACATTCCTGGCTTGTCGGAACCTACTTCTCGGTGGGAACAGTATATACGTCTATAACGTTGTATATCCCAACCTAAGTTAACCTATCATCTCGGACGTAATATTTTACAACATTCCTGGCGTGTCGGACCCTACTTCTCGGTGGGAACATTATATGCGCCTATAACGTTATATATCCTAGAATATGGCAACCCATCAACTCGGATGTAATATTTGACAACATTCCTGGCATGTCGGAACCTACTTCAGGGTGGGAACTTTATATAAGTCTATAACGGTATATATCCTAACCTAAGGCAACCTAACATCTCGAATGTAACATTTTACAACATTCCTGGCTTGTCGGAACCTACTTCCTGGTGGTAACAGTATATACGTCTATAACGTTATATATCCCAACCTAAGTTAACCTTTCATCTCGGACGTAATATTTGACAACATTCCTGGCGTGTCGGACCCTACTTCTCGGTGGGATCATTACATGCGTCTATAACGTTATATATCCTAACCTAAGGCAACCTAACACCTCGGATGTAACATTTGACAAGATTTCAGTCGTGCCGGACCCTACTTCTCGGTGGGAACATTATATGCGCCTATAACGTTATATATCCTAGAATATGGCAACCTATCAACTCGGATGTAATATTTGACAACATTCCAGGCGTGTCGGACCTACTTGACGGTGGGAACATTATATCCGTCTATAACGTTATATATCCTAGCCTAAGGCAACCTAACATCTCGGATGTAATATTTGACAACATTCCAGGCATGTCGGACCTACTTCTCTGTGGGAAGATTATATGCGTCTATAACGTTGTATATTCTAACCTAAGGCAACCCAACAACTCGGTTGTAATATTTGACAACATTCCAGGCGTGTCGCACCCTACTTCTCGGTGGGAACATTATACGCGACTATAACGTTATATATCCTAACCTAAGGCAACCTAACTCCTCGGATGTAATATTTGACAACATTCCAGGCGTGTCGGACCGTACTTCTCGGTAGGAACATTATTTGCATCTATAACGTTATACATCCTAACCTAAGGCAAATTAACAACTCGGATGTAATATTTTACAACATTACTGGTGTGTCGGGGCATGCTTCTCGGTGGGAACATTATATACGTCTATAACGATATATATCCTAATCTAAGGCAACCTAACATCTTGGATGTAATATTTGACAACATTCCTGGCTTGCCGGATCCTACTTGTCGGTGGAATCATTATATACGTCTATAACGGTATATATCCTAATCTAAGTTAACCTATCATCTCGGACGTAATATTTTACAACATTCCTGGAGCATACGAGCATACTTCACGGTGGGTATATTATATACGTCTATAACGGTATATATCCTAATCTAAAGCAACCTAACATCTTGGACGTAATATTTGGCAACATTCCTGGCGAGTCGGACCCTACTTCTCGGTGGGAACATTATATGCGTTTATAACGTTATATATCCTAAACTAAGGCAACCCAGCAACTCGTATGTAACATCTCACAACATTCCTGGCTTGTCGGAACCTACTTCTCGGTGGGAACAGTATATACGTCTATAACGTTGTATATCCCAACCTAAGTTAACCTATCATCTCGGACGTAATATTTGACAACATTCCTGGCGTGTCGGACCCTACTTCTCGGTGGGAACATTATATGCGCCTATAACGTTATATATCCTAGAATATGGCAACCTAACAACTCGGATGTAATATTTGACAACATTCCTGGCATGTCGGAACCTACTTCAGGGTGGGAACATTATATAAGTCTATAAGGGTATATATCCTAACCTAAGGCAACCTAACATCTCGAATGTAACATTTTACAACATTCCTGGCTTGTCCGAACCTACTTCCTGGTGGGAACAGTATATACGTCTATAACGTTATATATCCCAACCTAAGTTAACCTTTCATCTCGGACGTAATATTTGACAACATTCCTGGCGTGTCGGACCCTACCTCTCGGTGGGAACATTACATGCGTCTATAACGTTATATATCCTAACCTAAGGCAACCTAACACCTCGGATGTAACATTTGACAACATTTCTGTCGTGCCGGACCCTACTTCTCGGTGGGAATATTATATACGTCTATAACGGTATTATCCTAATCTAAGGCAACCTAACATCTTGGATGTAATATTTGACAACATTCCTGGCGAGTCGGAGCCTACTTCTCGGTGGGAACATTATATGCGTTTATAACGTTATATATCCTAGCCTAAGGCAACCTAACATCTCGGATGTAATATTTGACAACATTCCAGGCATGTCGGACCTACTTCTCTGTGGGAACATTATATGCGTCTATAACGTTGTATATTCTAACCTAAGGCAACCCAACAACTCGGTTGTAATATTTGACAACATTCCAGGCGTGTCGCACCCTACTTCTCGGTGGGAACATTATACGCGACTATAACGTTATATATCCTAACCTAAGGCAACCTAACTCCTCGGATGTAATATTTGACAACATTCCAGGCGTGTCGGACCGTACTTCTCGGTAGAAACATTATTTGCATCTATAACGTTATACATCCTAACCTAAGGCAAATTAACAACTCGGATGTAATATTTGACAACATTCCAGGCGTGTCGGACCTACTTGTCGGTGGGAACATTATATCCGTCTATAACGTTATATATCCTAGCCTAAGGCAACCTAACATCTCGGATGTAATATTTGACAACATTCCTGGCGAGTCGGACCCTACTTCTCGGTGGGAACATTATATGCGTCTACAACGTTATATATCCTAACCTAAGGCAACCTAACACCTCGGATATAACATTTGACAACATTTCAGTCGTGCCGGATCCTACTTCTCGTGGGAATATTATATGCGACTATAACGTTGTATATCCTAAAATAAGGCAACCTAACAACTCGAATGTGATATTTGTCAACATTCCTGGCCTGTCGGACTCTACTTCTCCGTGGGCACATTATATACGTCTATAACGTTGTATATACTAACCTAAGGGAACCTAACATATCGGACCTAATATTTTACAACATTCCTGGCGTGTCGGAGCATACTTCTCGGTGGGAATATTATATACGTCTATAACGGCATGCATCCTAATCTAAGGCAAGCTCACATCTTGGATGTAATATTTGTCAACATTCCTGGCGAGTCGGACCCTACTTCTCGGTGGGAACATTATATGCGTTTATAACGTTATATATCCTAAACTAAGGCAACCCAACAACTCGTATGTAACATTTTACAACATTCCTGGCTTGTCGGAACCTACTTCTCGGTGGAAACAGTATATACGTCTATAACGTTGTATATCCCAACCTAAGTTAACCTATCATCTCGGATGTAATATTTGACAACATTCCTGGCGAGTCGGACCCTACTTCTCGGTGGGAACATTATATGCGTCTACAACGTTATATATCCTAACCTAAGGCAACCTAACACGTCGGATATAACATTTGACAACATTTCAGTCGTGCCGGATCCTACTTCTCGTGGGAATATTATATGCGACTATAACGTTGTATATCCTAAAATAAGGCAACCTAACAACTCGAATGTGATATTTGTCAACATTCCTGGCCTGTCGGACTCTACTTCTCCGTGGGCACATTATATACGTCTATAACGTTGTATATACTAACCTAAGGGAACCTAACATATCGGACCTAATATTTTACAACATTCCTGGCGTGTCGGAGCATACTTCTCGGTGGGAATATTATATACGTCTATAACGGCATGTATCCTAATCTAAGGCAACCTCACATCTTGGATGTAATATTTGACAACATTCCTGGCGAGTCGGACCCTACTTCTCGGTGGGAACATTATATGCGTTTATAACGTTATATATCCTAAACTAAGGCAACCCAACAACTCGTATGTAACATTTTACAACATTCCTGGCTTGTCGGAACCTACTTCTCGGTGGGAACAGTATATACGTCTATAACGTTGTATATCCCAACCTAAGTTAACCTATCATCTCGGACGTAATATTTTACAACATTCCTGGCGTGTCGGACCCTACTTCTCGGTGGGAACATTATATGCGCCTATAACGTTATATATCCTAGAATATGGCAACCCATCAACTCGGATGTAATATTTGACAACATTCCTGGCATGTCGGAACCTACTTCAGGGTGGGAACTTTATATAAGTCTATAACGGTATATATCCTAACCTAAGGCAACCTAACATCTCGAATGTAACATTTTACAACATTCCTGGCTTGTCGGAACCTACTTCCTGGTGGTAACAGTATATACGTCTATAACGTTATATATCCCAACCTAAGTTAACCTTTCATCTCGGACGTAATATTTGACAACATTCCTGGCGTGTCGGACCCTACTTCTCGGTGGGATCATTACATGCGTCTATAACGTTATATATCCTAACCTAAGGCAACCTAACACCTCGGATGTAACATTTGACAAGATTTCAGTCGTGCCGGACCCTACTTCTCGGTGGGAACATTATATGCGCCTATAACGTTATATATCCTAGAATATGGCAACCTATCAACTCGGATGTAATATTTGACAACATTCCAGGCGTGTCGGACCTACTTGACGGTGGGAACATTATATCCGTCTATAACGTTATATATCCTAGCCTAAGGCAACCTAACATCTCGGATGTAATATTTGACAACATTCCAGGCATGTCGGACCTACTTCTCTGTGGGAAGATTATATGCGTCTATAACGTTGTATATTCTAACCTAAGGCAACCCAACAACTCGGTTGTAATATTTGACAACATTCCAGGCGTGTCGCACCCTGCTTCTCGGTGGGAACATTATACGCGACTATAACGTTATATATCCTAACCTAAGGCAACCTAACTCCTCGGATGTAATATTTGACAACATTCCAGGCGTGTCGGACCGTACTTCTCGGTAGGAACATTATTTGCATCTATAACGTTATACATCCTAACCTAAGGCAAATTAACAACTCGGATGTAATATTTTACAACATTACTGGTGTGTCGGGGCATGCTTCTCGGTGGGAACATTATATACGTCTATAACGATATATATCCTAATCTAAGGCAACCTAACATCTTGGATGTAATATTTGACAACATTCCTGGCTTGCCGGATCCTACTTGTCGGTGGAATCATTATATACGTCTATAACGGTATATATCCTAATCTAAGTTAACCTATCATCTCGGACGTAATATTTTAC
Organism: Xylocopa violacea; assembly: GCA_963969225.1. Taxonomy (NCBI): domain Eukaryota; kingdom Metazoa; phylum Arthropoda; class Insecta; order Hymenoptera; family Apidae; genus Xylocopa; species Xylocopa violacea. The sequence continues at coordinate 10,227,162 of CAXAJV010000017.1, read as the reverse complement.
AACATTCCTGGAGCATACGAGCATACTTCACGGTGGGTATATTATATACGTCTATAACGGTATATATCCTAATCTAAAGCAACCTAACATCTTGGACGTAATATTTGGCAACATTCCTGGCGAGTCGGACCCTACTTCTCGGTGGGAACATTATATGCGTTTATAACGTTATATATCCTAAACTAAGGCAACCCAGCAACTCGTATGTAACATCTCACAACATTCCTGGCTTGTCGGAACCTACTTCTCGGTGGGAACAGTATATACGTCTATAACGTTGTATATCCCAACCTAAGTTAACCTATCATCTCGGACGTAATATTTGACAACATTCCTGGCGTGTCGGACCCTACTTCTCGGTGGGAACATTATATGCGCCTATAACGTTATATATCCTAGAATATGGCAACCTAACAACTCGGATGTAATATTTGACAACATTCCTGGCATGTCGGAACCTACTTCAGGGTGGGAACATTATATAAGTCTATAACGGTATATATCCTAACCTAAGGCAACCTAACATCTCGAATGTAACATTTTACAACATTCCTGGCTTGTCCGAACCTACTTCCTGGTGGGAACAGTATATACGTCTATAACGTTATATATCCCAACCTAAGTTAACCTTTCATCTCGGACGTAATATTTGACAACATTCCTGGCGTGTCGGACCCTACTTCTCGGTGGGAACATTACATGCGTCTATAACGTTATATATCCTAACCTAAGGCAACCTAACACCTCGGATGTAACATTTGACAACATTTCTGTCGTGCCGGACCCTACTTCTCGGTGGGAATATTATATGCGCCTATAAGGTTGTATATCCTAAAATAAGGCAACCTAACAACTCGAATGTGGTATTTGTCAACATTCCTGGCGTGTCGGACCCTACTTCTCCGTGGGCACATTATATACGTCTATAACGTTGTATATACTAACCTAAGGCAACCTAACATATCGGACCTAATATTTTACAACATTCCCGGCGTGTCGGAGCATACTTCTCGGTGGGAATATTATATACGTCTATAACGGTATTATCCTAATCTAAGGCAACCTAACATCTTGGATGTAATATTTGACAACATTCCTGGCGAGTCGGAGCCTACTTCTCGGTGGGAACATTATATGCGTTTATAACGTTATATATCCTAGCCTATGGCAACCTAACATCTCGGATGTAACATTTGACAACATTCCTGGCTTGTCGGATCCTACTTGTCGGTGGAATCATTATATACGTCTATAACGGTATATATCCTAATCTAAGTTAACCTATCATCTCGGACGTAATATTTTACAACATTCCTGGAGCATACGAGCATACTTCACGGTGGGTATATTATATACGTCTATAACGGTATATATCCTAATCTAAAGCAACCTAACATCTTGGACGTAATATTTGGCAACATTCCTGGCGAGTCGGACCCTACTTCTCGGTGGGAACATTATATGCGTTTATAACGTTATATATCCTAAACTAAGGCAACCCAGCAACTCGTATGTAACATTTCACAACATTCCTGGCTTGTCGGAACCTACTTCTCGGTGGGAACTGTATATACGTCTATAACGTTGTATATCCCAACCTAAGTTAACCTATCATCTCGGACGTAATATTTGACAACATTCCTGGCGTGTCGGACCCTACTTCTCGGTGGGAACATTATATGCGCCTATAACGTTATATATCCTAGAATATGGCAACCTATCAACTCGGATGTAATATTTGACAACATTCCAGGCGTGTCGGACCTACTTGTCGGTGGGAACATTATATCCGTCTATAACGTTATATATCCTAGCCTAAGGCAACCTAACATCTCGGATGTAATATTTGACAACATTCCAGGCATGTCGGACCTACTTCTCTGTGGGAACATTATATGCGTTTATAACGGTGTATATTCTAACCTAAGGCAACCCAACAACTCGGTTGTAATATTTGACAACATTCCAGGCGTGTCGGACCGTACTTCTCGGTAGGAACATTATTTGCATCTATAACGTTATACATCCTAACCTAAGGCAAATTAACAACTCGGATGTAATATTTTACAACATTACTGGTGTGTCGGGGCATGCTTCTCGGTGGGAACATTATATACGTCTATAACGATATATATCCTAATCTAAGGCAACCTAACATCTTGGATGTAATATTTGACAACATTCCTGGCGAGTCGGACCCTACTTCTCGGTGGGAACATTATATGCGTCTACAACGTTATATATCCTAACCTAAGGCCACCTAACACCTCGGATATAACATTTGACAACATTTCAGTCGTGCCGGATCCTACTTCTCGTGGGAATATTATATGCGACTATAACGTTGTATATGCTAAAATAAGGCAACCTAACAACTCGAATGTGATATTTGTCAACATTCCTGGCCTGTCGGACTCTACTTCTCCGTGGGCACATTATATACGTCTATAACGTTGTATATACTAACCTAAGGGAACCTAACATATCGGACCTAATATTTTACAACATTCCTGGCGTGTCGGAGCATACTTCTCGGTGGGAATATTATATACGTCTATAACGGCATGTATCCTAATCTAAGGCAACCTAACATCTTGGATGTAATATTTGACAACATTCCTGGCGAGTCGGACCCTACTTCTCGGTGGGAACATTATATGCGTTTATAACGTTGTATATCCTAAACTAAGGCAACCCAACAACTCGTATGTAACATTTTACAACATTCCTGGCTTGTCGGAACCTACTTCTCGGTGGGAACAGTATATACGTCTATAACGTTGTATATCCCAACCTAAGTTAACCTATCATCTCGGACGTAATATTTTACAACATTCCTGGCGTGTCGGACCCTACTTCTCGGTGGGAACATTATATGCGCCTATAACGTTATATATCCTAGAATATGGTAACACATCAACTCGGATGTAATATTTGACAACATTCCTGGCATGTCGGAACCTACTTCAGGGTGGGAACATTATATAAGTCTATAACGATATATATCCTAGCCTAAGGCAACCTATAATCTCGAATGTAACATTTTACAACATTCCTGGCTTGTCGGAACCTACTTACTGGTGGGAACAGTATATACGTCTATAACGTTATATATCCCAACCTAAGTTAACCTTTCATCTCGGACGTAATATTTGACAACATTCCTGGCGTGTCGGACCCTACTTCTCGGCGGGATCATTACATGCGTCTATAACGTTATATATCCAAACCTAAGGCAACCTAACACCTCGGATGTAACATTTGACAACATTTCAGTCGTGCCGGACCCTACTTCTCGGTGGGAACATTATATGCGTCTATAAGGTTGTATATCCTAAAATAAGGCAACCTAACAACTCGAATGTGATATTTGTCAACATTCCTGGCGTGTCGGACCCTACTTCTCCGTGGACACATTATATACGTCTATAACGTTGTATACACTAACCTAAGGCAACCTAACATATCGGACCTAATATTTTACAACATTCCTGGCGTGTCGGAGCATACTTCTCGGTGGGAATATTATATACGTCTATAACGGTATTATCCTAATCTAAGGCAACCTAACATCTTGGATGTAATATTTGACAACATTTCTGGCGTGTCGGACCGTACTTCTCGGTAGGAACATTATTTGCATCTATAACGTTATACATCCTAACCTAAGGCAAATTAACAACTCGGATGTAATATTTTACAACATTACTGGTGTGTCGGGGCATGCTTCTCGGTGGGAACATTATATACGTCTATAACGATATATATCCTAATCTAAGGCAACCTAACATCTCGGAAGTAATATTTGACAACATTCCTGGCGAGTCGGACCCTACTTCTCGGTGGGAACATTATATGCGTCTACAACGTTATATATCCTAAACTAAGGCAACCCAACAACTCGTATGTAACATTTGACAACATTTCAGTCGTGCCGGATCCTACTTCTCGTTGGGAAGAGTATATACGTCTATAACGTTGTATATCCCAACCTAAGTTAACCTATCACCTCGGACGTAATATTTGACAACATTCCTGGCGTGTCGGACCCTACTTCTCGGCGGGAACATTATATGCGTCTATAACGTTGTATATCCTAGAATATGGCAACCTAACAACTCGGATATAATATTTGACAACACTCCTGGCATGTCGGTACCTACTTCACGGTGGGAACATTATATAAGTCTATAACGATATATATCCTAGCCTAAGGCAACCTAACATCTCGAATGTAACATTTTACAACATTCCTGGCTTGTCGGAACCTACTTCCTGGTGGGAACAGTATATACGTCTATAAAGTTATATATCCCAACCTAAGTTAACCTTTCATCTCGGACGTAATATTTGACAACATTCCTGGCGTGTCGGACCCTACTTCTCGGTGGGATCATTACATGCGTCTATAACGTTATATATCCTAACCTAAGGCAACCTAACACCTCGGATGTAACATTTGACAAGATTTCAGTCGTGCCGGACCCTACTTCTCGGTGGGAACATTATATGCGCCTATAACGTTATATATCCTAGAATATGGCAACCTATCAACTCGGATGTAATATTTGACAACATTCCAGGCGTGTCGGACCTACTTGTCGGTGGGAACATTATATCCGTCTATAACGTTATATATCCTAGCCTAAGGCAACCTAACATCTCGGATGTAAAATTTGACAACATTCCAGGCATGTCGGACCTACTTCTCTGTGGGAACATTATATGCGTCTATAACGTTGTATATTCTAACCTAAGGCAACCCAACAACTCGGTTGTAATATTTGACAACATTCCAGGCGTGTCGCTCCCTACTTCTCGGTCGGAACATTATACGCGACTATAACGTTATATATCCTAACCTAAGGCAACCTAACTCCTCGGATGTAATATTTGACAACATTCCAGGCGTGTCGGACCGTACTTCTCGGTAGGAACATTATTTGCATCTATAATGTTATACATCCTAACCTAAGGCAAATTAACAACTCGGATGTAATATTTTACAACATTACTGGTGTGTCGGGGCATGCTTCTCGGTGGGAACATTATATACGTCTATAACGATATATATCCTAATCTAAGGCAACCTAACATCTTGGATGTAATATTTGACAATATTCCTGGCGAGTCGGACCCTACTTCTCGGTGGGAACATTATATGCGTCTACAACGTTATATATCCTAACCTAAGGCAACCTAACACCTCGGATATAACATTTGACAACATTTCAGTCGTGCCGGATCCTACTTCTCGTGGGAATATTATATGCGACTATAACGTTGTATATCCTAAAATAAGGCAACCTAACAACTCGAATGTGATATTTGATAACATTCCTGGCCTGTCGGACTCTACATCTCCGTGGGCACATTATATACGTCTATAACGTTGTATATACTAACCTAAGGGAACCTAACATATCGGACCTAATATTTTACAACATTCCTGGCGTGTCGGAGCATACTTCTCGGTGGGAATATTATATACGTCTATAACGGCATATATCCTAATCTAAAGCAACCTAACATCTTGGATGTAATATTTGGCAACATTCCTGGCGAGTCGGACCCTACTTCTCGGTGGGAACATTATATGCGTTTGTAACGTTATATATCCTAAACTAAGGCAACCCAACAACTCGTATGTAACATTTTACAACATTCCTGGTTTGTCGGAACCTACTTCTCGGTGGGAACAGTATATACGTCTATAACGTTGTATATCCCAACCTAAGTTAACCTATCATCTCGAACGTAATATTTTACAACATTCCTGGCGTGTCGGACCCTACTTCTCGGTGGGAACATTATATGCGCCTATAACGTTATATATCCTAGAATATGGCAACCTAACAACTCGGATGTAATATTTGACAACATTCCTGGCATGTCGGAACCTACTTCAGGGTGGGAACATTATATAAGTCTATAACGGTATATATCCTAACCGAAGGCAACCTAACATCTCGAATGTAACATTTTACAACATTCCTGGCTTGTCCGAACCTACTTCCTGGTGGGAACAGTATATACGTCTATAACGTTATATATCCCAACATAAGTTAACCTTTCATCTCGGACGTAATATTTGACAACATTCCTGGCGTGTCGGACCCTACTTCTCGGTGGGATCATTACATGCGTCTATAACGTTATATATCCTAACCTAAGGCAACCTAACACCTCGGATGTAACATTTGACAACATTTCAGTCGTGCCGGACCCTACTTCGCGGTGGGAACACTATATGCGTCTATAAGGTTGTATATCCTAAAATAAGGCAACCTAACAACTCGAATGTGATATTTGTCAACATTCCTGGCGTGTCGGACCCTACTTCTCCGTGGGCACATTATATACGTCTATAACGTTGTATACACTAACCTAAGGCAACCTAACATATCGGATGTAACATTTGACAACATTTCAGTCGTGCCGTACCCTATTCTCGGTGGGAATATTATATGCGTCTCATAAGGTTGTATATCCTAAAATAAGGCAACCTAACAACTCAAATGTGATATTTGTCAACATTCCTGGCGTGTCGGACCCTACTTCTCCGTGGACACATTATATACGTCTATAACGTTGTATACACTAACCTAAGGCAACCTAACATATCGGACCTAATATTTTACAACATTCCTGGCGTGTCGGAGCATACTTCTCGGTGGGAATATTATATACGTCTATAACGGTATTATCCTAATCTAAGGCAACCTAACATCTTGGATGTAATATTTGACAACATTCCTGGCGTGTCGGACCGTACTTCTCGGTAGGAACATTATTTGCATCTATAACGTAATACATCCTAACCTAAGGCAAATTAACAACTCGGATGTAATATTTTACAACATTACTGGTGTGTCGGGGCATGCTTCTCGGTGGGAACATTATATACGTCTATAACGATATATATCCTAATCTAAGGCAACCTAACATCTCGGAAGTAATATTTGACAACATTCCTGGCGAGTCGGACCCTACTTCTCGGTGGGAACATTATATGCGTCTACAACGTTATATATCCTAACCTAAGGCAACCTAACACCTCGGATATAACATTTGACAACATTTCAGTCGTGCCGGATCCTACTTCTCGTGGGAATATTATATGCGACTATAACGTTGTATATCCTAAAATAAGGCAACCTAACAACTCGAATGTGATATTTGTCAACATTCCTGGCCTGTCGGACTCTACTTCTCGGTGGGAACATTATATGCGCCTATAACGTTATATATCCTAGAATATGGCAACCTAACAACTCGGATGTAATATTTGACAACATTCCTGGCATGTCGGAACCTACTTCAGGGTGGGAACATTGTATAAGTCTATAACGGTATATATCCTAACCTAAGGCAACCTAACATCTCGAATGTAACATTTTACAACATTCCTGGCTTGTCCGAACCTACTTCCTGGTGGGAACAGTATATACGTCTATAACGTTATATATCCCAACCTATGTTAACCTTTCATCTCGGACGTAATATTTGACAACATTCCTGGCGGGTCGGACCCTACTTCTCGGTGGGATCATTACATGCGTCCATAACGTTATATATCCTAACCTAAGGCAACCTAACACCTCGGATGTAACATTTGACAACATTTCAGTCGTGCCGGACCCTACTTCTCGGTGGGAACATTATATGCGTCTATAAGATTGTATATCCTAAAATAAGGCAACCTAACAACTCGAATGTGATATTTGTCAACATTCCTGGCGTGTCGGACACTACTTCTCCGTGGGCACATTATATACGTCTATAACGTTGTATACACTAACCTAAGGCAACCTAACATATCGGACCTAATATTTTACAACATTCCTGGCGTGTCGGAGCATACTTCTCGGTGGGAATATTATATACGTCTATAACGGTATATATCCTAATCTAAGGCAACCTAACATCTTGGATGTAATATTTGACAACATTCCTGGCGAGTCGGACCCTACTTCTCGGTGGGAACATTATATGCGTCTACAACGTTATATATCCTAACCTAATGCAACCTAACAACTCGGATGTAACATTTGACAACATTTCAGTCGTGCCGGATCCTACTTCTCGTGGGAACATTATATGCGCCTATAACGTTATATATCCTAGAATATGGCAACCTATCAACTCGGATGTAATATTTGACAACATTCCTGGCATGTCGGAACCTTCTTCAAGGTGGGAACATTATATAAGTCTATAACGTTATATATCCAAACCTAAGGCAACCTAACATCTCGAATGTAACATTTTACAACATTCCTGGCTTGTCCGAACCTACTTCCTGGTGGGAACAGTATATACGTCTATAACGTTATATATCCCAACCTAAGTTAACCTTTCATCTCGGACGTAATATTTGACAACTTTCCTGGCGTGTCGGACCCTACTTCTCGGTGGAACATTACATGCGTCTATAACGTTATATATCCTAACCTAAGGCAACCTAACACCTCGGATGTAACATTTGCCAACATTTCAGTCGTGCCGGACCCTACTTCTCGGTGGGAATATTATATGCGTCTATAAGGTTGTATACCCTAAAATAAGGCAACCCAACAACTCAAATGTGATATTTGTCAACATTCCTGGCGTGTCGGACCCTACTTCTCCGTGGGCACATTATATACGTCTATAACGTTGTATATACTAACCTAAGGCAACCTAACATATCGGACCTAATATTTTACAACATTCCTGGCGTGTCGGAGCATACTTCTCGGTGGGAATATTATATACGTCTATAACGGTATTATCCTAATCTAAGGCAACCTAACATCTTGGATGTAATATTTGACAACATTCCTGGCGTGTCGGAACCTACTTCTCGGTGGGAACACTATATGCGTCTATAACGTTGTATTATCCTAGAATATGGCAACCTAACAACTCGGATGTAATATTTGACAACACTCCTGGCATGTCGTAACCTACTTCAGGGTGGGAACATTATATAAGTCTATAACGATATATATCCTATCCTAAGGCAACCTAACATCTCGAATGTTACATTTTACAACATTCCTGGCTTGTCGGAACCTACTTCCTGGTGGGAACAGTATATACGTCTATAACGTTATATATCCCAACCTAAGTTAACCTTTCATCTCGGACGTAATATTTGACAACACTCCTGGCGTTTCGGACCCTACTTCTCGGTGCGATCATTACATGCGTCTATAACGTTATGTATCCTAACCTAAGGCAACCTAACACCTCGGATGTAACATTTGACAACATTTCAGTCGTGCCGGACCCTACTTCTCGGTGGGAACATTATATGCGTCTATAAGGTTGTATATCCTAAAATAAGGCAACCTAACAACTCGAATGTGATATTTGTCAACATTCCTGGCGTGTCGGACCCTACTTCTCCGTGGGCACATTATATACGTCTAGAACGTTGTATACACTAACCTAAGGCAACCTAACATATCGGACCTAATATTTTACAACATTCCTGGCGTGTCGAAGCATACTTCTCGGTGGGAATATTATATACGTCTATAACGGTATATATCCTAATCTAAGGCAACCTAACATCTTGGATGTAATATTTGACAACATTCCTGGCGTGTCGGACCGTACTTCTCGGTAGGAACATTATTTGCATCTATAACGTTATACATCCTAACCTAAGGCAAATTAACAACTCGGATGTAATATTTTACAACATTACTGGTGTGTCGGGGCATGCTTCTCGGTGGGAACATTATATACGTCTATAACGATATATATCCTAATCTAAGGCAACCTAACATCTTGGATGTAATATTTGACAACATTCCTGGCGAGTCGGACCCTACTTCTCGGTGGGAACATTATATGCGTTTATAACGTTATATATCCTAAACTAAGGCAACCCAACAACTCGTACGTAACATTTTACAACATTCCTGGCTTGTGGGAACCTACTTCTCGGTGGGAACAGTATATACGTCTATAACGTTGTATATCCCAACATAAGTTAACCTATCACCTCGGACGTAATATTTGACAACATTCCTGGCGTGTCGGACCCTACTTCTCGGTGGGAACATTATATGCGCCTATAACGTTATATATCCTAGAATATGGCAACCTATCAACTCGGATGTAATATTTGACAACATTCCTGGCATGTCGGAACCTACTTCAAGGTGGGAACATTATATAAGTCTATAACGGTATATATCCTAACCTATGGCAACCTAACATCTCGAATGTAACATTTTACAACATTCCTGGCTTGTCGGAACCTACTTCCCGGTGGGAACAGTATATACGTCTATAACGTTATATATCCCAACCTAAGTTAACCTTTCATCTCGGACGTAATATTTGACAACATTCCTGGCGTGTCGGACCCTACTTCTCGGCGGGATCATTACATGCGTCTATAACGTTATATATCCAAACCTAAGGCAACCTAACACCTCGGATGTAACATTTGACAACATTTCAGTCGTGCCGGACCCTACTTCTCGGTGGGAACATTATATGCGTCTATAAGGTTGTACATTCTAAAATAAGGCAACCTAACAACTCGAATGTGATATTTGTCAACATTACTGGTGTGTCGGGGCATGCTTCTCGGTGGGAACATTGTATACGTCTATAACGATATATATCCTAATCTAAGGCAACCTAACACCTTGGATGTAATATTTGACAACATTCCTGGCGAGTCGGACCCTACTTCTCGGTGGGAACATTATATGCGTCTACAACGTTATATATCCTAAACTAAGGCAACCCAACAACTCGTATGTAACATTTTACAACATTCCTGGCTTGTGGGAACCTACTTCTCGGTGGGAACAGTATATACATCTATAACGTTGTATATCCCAACCTAAGTTAACCTATCACCTCGGACGTAATATTTGAAAACATTCCTGGCGTGTCGGACCCTACTTCTCGGTGGGAACATTATATGCGTCTATAACGTTGTATATCCGAGAATATGGCAACCTAACAACTCGGTTGTAATATTTGACAACACTCCTGGCATGTCGTAACCTACTTCAGGGTGGGAACATTATATAAGTCTATAACGATATATATCCTAGCCTAAGGCAACCTAACATCTCGAATGTAACATTTTACAACATTCCTGGCTTGTCGGAACCGACTTCCTGGTGGGAACAGTATATACGTCTATAAAGTTATATATCCCAACCTAAGTTAACCTTTCATCTCGGACGTAATATTTGACAACATTCCTGGCGAGTCGGACCCTACTTCTCGGTGGGAACATTATATGCGTTTATAACGTTATATATCCTAAAGTAAGGCAACCCAACAACTCGTATGTAACATTTGACAACATTTCAGTCGTGCCGGACCCGACTTCTCGGTGGGAATATTATATGCGTCTATAAGGTTGTATATCCTAAAATAAGGCAACCTAACAACTCGAATGTGATATTTGTCAACATTCCTGGCGTGTCGGACTCTACTTCTCCTCTTCTGGGCACATTATATACGTCTATAACGTTGTATATACTAACCTAAGGCAACCTAACATATCGGACCTAATACTTTACAACATTCCTGGCGTGTCGGAGCATACTTCTCGGTGGGAATATTATATACGTCTATAACGGTATTATCCTAATCTAGGCAACCTAACATCTTGGATGTAATATTTGACAACATTCCTGGCGTGTCGGACCCTACTTCTCCGTGGGCACATTATATACGTCTATAACGTTGTATACACTAACCTAAGGCAACCTAACATATCGGACCTAATACTTTACAACATTCCTGGCGTGTCGGAGCATACTTCTCGGTGGGAATATTATATACGTCTATAACGGTATTATCCTAATCTAAGGCAACCTAACATCTTGGATGTAATATTTGACAACATTCCTGGCGTGTCGGACCGTACTTCTCGGTAGGAACATTATTTGCATCTATAACGTTATACATCCTAACCTAAGGCAAATTAACAACCTGGATGTAATATTTTACAACATTACTGGTGTGTCGGGGCATGCTTCTCGGTGGGAACATTATATACGTCTATAACGATATATATCCTAATCTAAGGCAACCTAACATCTCGGATGTAATATTTGACAACATTCCTGGCGAGTCGGACCCTACTTCTCGGTGGGAACATTATATGCGTCTACAACGTTATATATCCTAACCTAAGGCAACCTAACATCTTGGATGTAATATTTGACAACATTCCTGGCGAGTCGGACCCTACTTCTCGGTGAGAACATTATATGCGTCTACAACGTTATATATCCTAACCTAAGGCAACCTAACACCTCGGATATAACATTTGACAACATTTCAGTCGTGCCGGATCCTACTTCTCGTGGGAATATTATATGCGACTATAACGTTGTATATCCTAAAATAAGGCAACCTAACAACTCGAATGTGATATTTGTCAACATTCCTGGCCTGTCGGACTCTACTTCTCCGTGGGCACATTATATACGTCTATAACGTTGTATATACTAACCTAAGGGAACCTAACATATCGGACCTAATATTTTACAACATTCCTGGCGTGTCGGAGCATACTTCTCGGTGGGAATATTATATACGTCTGTAACGGTATATATCCTAATCTAAGGCAACCTAACATCTTGGATGTAATATTTGACAACATTCCTGGCGAGTCGGACCCTACTTCTCGGTGGGAACATTATATGCGTTTATAACGTTATACATCCTAACCTAAGGCAAATTAACAACTCGGATGTAATATTTTACAACATTACTGGTGTGTCGGAACCTACTTCCTGGTGGGAACAGTATATACGTCTATAACGTTATATATCCCAACCCAAGTTAACCTTTCATCTCGGACGTAATATTTGACAACATTCCTGGCGTGTCGGACCCTACTTCTCGGTGGGATCATTACATGCGTCCATAACGTTATATATCCTAACCTAAGGCAACCTAACACCTCGGATGTAACATTTGACAACATTTCAGTCGTGCCGGACCCTACTTCTCGGTGGGAACATTATATGCGTCTATAAGGTTGTATTTCCTAAAATAAGGCAACCTAACAACTCGAATGTGATATTTGTCAACATTCCTGGCGTGTCGGACCCTACTTCTCCGTGGGCACATTATATACGTCTATAACGCTGTATATACTAACCTAAGGCAACCTAACGTATCGGACCTAATATTTTACAACATTCCTGGCGTGTCGGAGCATACTTCTCGGTGGGAATATTATATACGTCTATAACGGTATATATCCTAATCTAAGGCAACCTAACATCTTGGATGTAATATTTGACAACATTCCTGGCGTGTCGGACCGCACTTCTCGGTAGGAACATTATTTGCATCTATAACGTTATACATCCTAACCTAAGGCAAATTAACAACTCGGATGTAATATTTTACAACATTACTGGTGTGTCGGGGCATGCTTCTCGGTGGGAACATTATATACGTCTATAACGATATATATCCTAATCTAAGGCAACCTAACATCTTGGATGTAATATTTGACAACATTCCTGGCGTGTCGGACCGTACTTCTCGGTGGGAACATTATATGCGTCTACAACGTTATATATCCTAACCTAAGGCAACCTAACACCTCGGATATAACATTTGACAACATTTCAGTCGTGCCGGATCCTACTTCTCGTGGGAATATTATATGCGACTATAACGTTGTATATCCTAAAATAAGGCAACCTAACAACTCGAATGTGATATTTGTCAACATTCCTGGCCTGTCGGACTCTACTTCTCCGTGGGCACATTATATACGTCTATAACGTTGTATATACTAACCTAAGGGAACCTAACATATCGGACCTAATATTTTACAACATTCCTGGCGTGTCGGAGCATACTTCTCGGTGGGAATATTATATACGTCTGTAACGGTATATATCCTAATCTAAGGCAACCTAACATCTTGGATGTAATATTTGACAACATTCCTGGCGAGTCGGACCCTACTTCTCGGTGGGAACATTATATGCGTTTATAACGTTATATATCCTAAACTAAGGCAACCTAACATCTTGGATGTAATATTTGACAACATTCCTGGCGTGTCGGACCCTACTTCTCGGTTTGAACATTATATGCGCCTATAACGTTATATATCCTAGAATATGGCAACCTATCAACTCGGATGTAATATTTGACAACATTCCTGGCATGTCGGAACCTACTTCAAGGTGGGAACATTATATAAGTCTATAACGGTATATATCCTAACCTATGGCAACCTAACATCTCGAATGTAACATTTTACAACATTCCTGGCTTGTCGGAACCTACTTCCTGGTGGGAACAGTATATACGTCTATAACGTTATATATCCCAACCTAAGTTAACCTTTCATCTCGGACGTAATATTTGACAACATTCCTGGCGTGTCGGACCCTACTTCTCGGTGGGATCATTACATGCGTCCATAACGTTATATATCCTAACCTAAGGCAACCTAACACCTCGGATGTAACATTTGACAACATTTCAGTCGTGCCGGACCCTACTTCTCGGTGGGAACATTATATGCGTCTATAAGGTTGTATATCCTAAAATAAGGCAACCTAACAACTCGAATGTGACATTTGTCAACATTCCTGGCGTGTCGGACCCTACTTCTCCGTGGGCACATTATATACGTCTATAACGCTGTATATACTAACCTTAGGCAACCTAACGTATCGGACCTAATATTTTACAACATTCCTGGCGTGTCGGAGCATACTTCTCGGTGGGAATATTATATACGTCTATAACGGTATATATCCTAATCTAAGGCAACCTAACATCTTGGATGTAATATTTGACAACATTCCTGGCGTGTCGGACCGTACTTCTCGGTAGGAACATTATTTGCATCTATAACGTTATACATCCTAACCTAAGGCAAATTAACAACTCGGATGTAATATTTTACAACATTACTGGTGTGTCGGGGCATGCTTCTCGGTGGGAACATTATATACGTCTATAACGATATATATCCTAATCTAAGGCAACCTAACATCTTGGATGTAATATTTGACAACATTCCTGGCGAGTCGGACCCTACTTCTCGGTGGGAACATTATATGCGTCTACAACGTTATATATCCTAACCTAAGGCAACCTAACACCTCGGATATAACATTTGACAACATTTCAGTCGTGCCGGATCCTACTTCTCGTGGGAATATTATATGCGACTATAACGTTGTATATCCGAGAATATGGCAACCTAACAACTCGGATGTAATATTTGACAACACTCCTGGCATGTCGTAACCTACTTCAGGGTGGGAACATTATATAAGTCTATAACGATATATATCCTAGCCTAAGGCAACCTAACATCTCGAATGTAACATTTTACAACATTCCTGGCTTGTCGGAACCTACTTCCTGGTGGGAACAGTATATACGTCTATAAAGTTATATATCCCAACCTAAGTTAACCTTTCATCTCGGACGTAATATTTGATAACATTCCTGGCGTGTCGGACCCTACTTCTCGGTGGGAACATTATATGCGTTTATAACGTTATATATCCTAAAGTAAGGCAACCCAACAACTCGTATGTAACATTTGACAACATTTCAGTCGTGCCGGACCCGACTTCTCGGTGGGAATGTTATATGCGTCTATAAGGTTGTATATCCTAAAATAAGGCAACCTAACAACTCGAATGTGATATTTGTCAACATTCCTGGCGTGTCGGACTCTACTTCTCCTCTTCTGGGCACATTATATACGTCTATAACGTTGTATATACTAACCTAAGGCAACCTAACATATCGGACCTAATACTTTACAACATTCCTGGCGTGTCGGAGCATACTTCTCGGTGGGAATATTATATACATCTATAACGGTATTATCCTAATCTAAGGCAACCTAACATCTTGGATGTAATATTTGACAACATTCCTGGCGTGTCGGACCGTACTTCTCGGTAGGAACATTATTTGCATCTATAACGTTATACATCCTAACCTAAGGCAAATTAACAACTCGGATGTAATATTTTACAACATTACTGGTGTGTCGGAACCTACTTCCTGGTGGGAACAGTATATACGTCTATAACGTTATATATCCCAACCTAAGTTAATCTTTCATCTCGGACGTAATATTTGACAACATTCCTGGCGTGTCGGACCCTACTTCTCGGTGGGATCATTACATGCGTCCATAACGTTATATATCCTAACCTAAGGCAACCTAACACCTCGGATGTAACATTTGACAACATTTCAGTCGTGCCGGACCCTACTTCTCGGTGGGAACATTATATGCGTCTATAAGGTTGTATATCCTAAAATAAGGCAACCTAACAACTCGAATGTGATATTTGTCTACATTCCTGGCGTGTCGGACCCTACTTCTCCGTGGGCACATTATATACGTCTATAACGCTGTATATACTATCCTAAGGCAACCTAACGTATCGGACCTAATATTTTACAACATTCCTGGCGTGTCGGAGCATACTTCTCGGTGGGAATATTATATACGTCTATAACGGTATATATCCTAATCTAAGGCAACCTAACATCTTGGATGTAATATTTGACAACATTCCTGGCGTGTCGGACCGTACTTCTCGGTAGGAACATTATTTGCATCTATAACGTTATACATCCTAACCTAAGGCAAATTAACAACTCGCATGTAATATTTTACAACATTACTGGTGTGTCGGGGCATGCTTCTCGGTGGGAACATTATATACGTCTATAACGATATATATCCTAATCTAAGGCAACCTAACATCTTGGATGTAATATTTGACAACATTCCTGGCGAGTCGGACCCTACTTCTCGGTGGGAACATTATATGCGTCTACAACGTTATATATCCTAACCTAAGGCAACCTAACACCTCGGATGTAACATTTGACAACATTTCAGTCGTGCCGGATCCTACTTCTCGTGGGAATATTATATACGTCTATAACGTTGTATATCCCAACCTAAGTTAACCTATCACCTCGGACGTAATATTTGACAACATTCCTGGCGTGTCGGAACCTACTTCTCGGTGGGAACATTATATGCGTTTATAACGTTATATATCCTAAACTAAGGCAACCCAACAACTCGTATGTAACATTTTACAACATTCCTGGCTTGTGGGAACCTACTTCTCGGTGGGAAGAGTATATACGTCTATAACGTTGTATATCCCAACCTAAGTTAACCTTTCATCTCGGACGTAATATTTGACAACATTCCTGGCGAGTCGGACCCTACTTCTCGGTGGGAACATTATATGCGTTTATAACGTTATATATCCTAAAGTAAGGCAACCCAACAACTCGTATGTAACGTTTGACAACATTTCAGTCGTGCCGGACCCGACTTCTCGGTGGGAATATTATATGCGTCTATAAGGTTGTATATCCTGAAATAAGGCAACCTAACAACTCGAATGTGATATTTGTCAACATTCCTGGCGTGTCGGACTCTACTTCTCCTCTTCTGGGCACATTATATACGTCTATAACGTTGTATATACTAACCTAAGGCAACCTAACATATCGGACCTAATACTTTACAACATTCCTGGCGTGTCGGAGCATACTTCTCGGTGGGAATATTATATACGTCTATAACGGTATTATCCTAATCTAAGGCAACCTAACATCTTGGATGTAATATTTGACAACATTCCTGGCGTGTCGGACCGTACTTCTCGGTAGGAACATTATTTGCATCTATAACGTTATACATCCTAACCTAAGGCAAATTAACAACTCGGATGTAATATTTTACAACATTACTGGTGTGTCGGAACCTACTTCCTGGTGGGAACAGTATATACGTCTATAACGTTATATATCCCAACCTAAGTTAACCTTTCATCTCGGACGTAATATTTGACAACATTCCTGGCGTGTCGGACCCTACTTCTCGGTGGGATCATTAAATGCGTCCATAACGTTATATATCCTAACCTAAGGCAACCTAACACCTCGGATGTAACATTTGACAACATTTCAGTCGTGCCGGACCCTACTTCTCGGTGGGAACATTATATGCGTCTATAAGGTTGTATATCCTAAAATAAGGCAACCTAACATCTTGGATGTAATATTTGACAACATTCCTGGCGAGTCGGACCCTACTTCTCCGTGGGCACATTATATACGTCTATAACGCTGTATATACTAACCTAAGGCAACCTAACGTATCGGACCTAATATTTTACAACATTCCTGGCGTGTCGGAGCATACTTCTCGGTGGGAATATTATATACATCTATAACGGTATATATCCTAATCTAAGGCAACCTAACATCTTGGATGTAATATTTGACAACATTCCTGGCGTGTCGGACCGTACTTCTCGGTAGGAACATTATTTGCATCTATAACGTTATACATCCTAACCTAAGGCAAATTAACAACTCGGATGTAATATTTTACAACATTACTGGTGTGTCGGGGCATGCTTCTCGGTGGGAACATTATATACGTCTATAACGATATATATCCTAATCTAAGGCAACCTAACATCTTGGATGTAATATTTGACAACATTCCTGGCGAGTCGGACCCTACTTCTCGGTGGGAACATTATATGCGTCTACAACGTTATATATCCTAACCTAAGGCAACCTAACACCTCGGATGTAACATTTGACAACATTTCAGTCGTGCCGGATCCTACTTCTCGTGGGAATATTATATACGTCTATAACGTTGTATATCCCAACCTAAGTTAACCTATCACCTCGGACGTAATATTTGACAACATTCCTGGCGTGTCGGAACCTACTTCTCGGTGGGAACATTATATGCGTTTATAACGTTATATATCCTAAACTAAGGCAACCCAACAACTCGTATGTAACATTTTACAACATTCCTGGCTTGTGGGAACCTACTTCTCGGTGGGAAGAGTATATACGTCTATAACGTTGTATATCCCAACCTAAGTTAACCTATCATCTCGGACGTAATATTTGACAACATTCCTGGCGTGTCGGACCCTACTTCTCGGTGGGAACATTATATGCGTCTATAACGTTGTATATCCTAGAATATGGCAACCTAACAACTCGGATATAATATTTGACAACACTCCTGGCATGTCGGTACCTACTTCACGGTGGGAACATTATATAAGTCTATAACGATATATATCCTAGCCTAAGGCAACCTAACATCTCGAATGTAACATTTTACAACATTCCTGGCTTGTCGGAACCCACTTCCTGGTGGGAACAGTATATACGTCTATAACGTTATATATCCCAACCTAAGTTAACCTTTCATCTCGGACGTAATATTTGACAACATTCCTGGCGTGTCGGAACCTACTTCTCGGCGGGATCATTACATGCGTCTATAACGTTATATATCCAAACCTAAGGCAACCTAACACCTCGGATGTAACATTTGACAACATTTCAGTCGTGCCGGACCCTACTTCTCGGTGGGAACATTATATGCGTCTATAAGGTTGTACATTCTAAAATAAGGCAACCTAACAACTCGAATGTGATATTTGTCAACATTACTGGTGTGTCGGGGCATGCTTCTCGGTGGGAACATTGTATACGTCTATAACGATATATATCAAAATCTAAGGCAACCTAACATCTTGGATGTAATATTTGACAACATTCCTGGCGAGTCGAACCCTACTTCTCGGTGGGAACATTATATGCGTCTACTACGTTATATATCCTAACCTAAGGCAACCCAACAACTCGTATGTAACATTTTACAACATTCCTGGCTTGTGCGAACCTACTTCTCGGTGGGAACAGTATATACGTCTATAACGTTGTATATCCCAACCTAAGTTAACCTATCACCTCGGACGTAATATTTGACAACATTCCTGGCGTGTCGGACCTTACTTCTCGGTGGGAACATTATATGCGTCTATAACGTTGTATATCCGACAATATGGCAACCTAACAACTCGGATGTAATATTTGACAACACTCCTGGCATGTCGTAACCTACTTCAGGGTGGGAACATTATATAAGTCTATAACGATATATATCCTAGCCTAAGGCAACCTAACATCTCGAATGTAACATTTTACAACATTCCTGGCTTGTCGGAACCTACTTCCTGGTGGGAACAGTATATACGTCTATAAAGTTATATATCCCAACCTAAGTTAACCTTTCATCTCGGACGTAATATTTGACAACATTCCTGGCGAGTCGGACCCTACTTCTCGGTGGGAACATTATATGCGTTTATAACGTTATATATCCTAAAGTAAGGCAACCCAACAACTCGTATGTAACATTTGACAACATTTCAGTCGTGCCGGACCCGACTTCTCGGTGGGAACATTATATGCGTCTACTACGTTATATATCCTAAACTAAGGCAACCCAACAACTCGTATGTAACATTTTACAACATTCCTGGCTTGTGGGAACCTACTTCTCGGTGGGAACAGTATATACGTCTATAACGTTATATATCCCAACCTAAGTTAACCTTTCATCTCGGACGTAATATTTGACAACATTCCTGGCGTGTCGGACCCTACTTCTCGGTGGGATCATTACATGCGTCCATAACGTTATATATCCTAACCTAAGGCAACCTAACACCTCGGATGTAACATTTGACAACATTTCAGTCGTGCGGGACCCTACTTCTCGGTGGGAACATTATATGCGTCTATAAGGTTGTATATCCTAAAATAAGGCAACCTAACAACTCGAATGTGATATTTGTCAACATTCCTGGCGTGTCGGACCCTACTTCTCCGTGGGCACATTATATACGTCTATAACGCTGTATATACTAACCTAAGGCAACCTAACGTATCGGACCTAATATTTTACAACATTCCTGGCGTGTCGGAGCATACTTCTCGGTGGGAATATTATATACGTCTATAACGGTATATATCCTAATCTAAGGCAACCTAACATCTTGGATGTAATATTTGACAACATTCCTGGCGTGTCGGACCGTACTTCTCGGTAGGAACATTATTTGCATCTATAACGTTATACATCCTAACCTAAGGCAAATTAACAACTCGGATGTAATATTTTACAACATTACTGGTGTGTCGGGGCATGCTTCTCGGTGGGAACATTATATACGTCTATAACGATATATATCCTAATCTAAGGCAACCTAACATCTTGGATGTAATATTTGACAACATTCCTGGCGTGTCGGACCGTACTTCTCGGTGGGAACATTATATGCGTCTACAACGTTATATATCCTAACCTAAGGCAACCTAACACCTCGGATATAACATTTGACAACATTTCAGTCGTGCCGGATCCTACTTCTCGTGGGAATATTATATGCGACTATAACGTTGTATATCCTAAAATAAGGCAACCTAACAAGTCGAATGTGATATTTGTCAACATTCCTGGCCTGTCGGACTCTACTTCTCCGTGGGCACATTATATACGTCTATAACGTTGTATATACTAACCTAAGGGAACCTAACATATCGGACCTAATATTTTACAACATTCCTGGCGTGTCGGAGCATACTTCTCGGTGGGAATATTATATACGTCTGTAACGGTATATATCCTAATCTAAGGCAACCTAACATCTTGGATGTAATATTTGACAACATTCCTGGCGAGTCGGACCCTACTTCTCGGTGGGAACATTATATGCGTTTATAACGTTATATATCCTAAACTAAGGCAACCTAACATCTTGGATGTAATATTTGACAACATTCCTGGCGTGTCGGACCCTACTTCTCGGTGGGAACATTATATGCGCCTATAACGTTATATATCCTAGAATATGGCAACCTATCAACTCGGATGTAATATTTGACAACATTCCTGGCATGTCGGAACCTACTTCAAGGTGGGAACATTATATAAGTCTATAACGGTATATATCCTAACCTATGGCAACCTAACATCTCGAATGTAACATTTTACAACATTCCTGGCTTGTCGGAACCTACTTCCTGGTGGGAACAGTATATACGTCTATAACGTTATATATCCCATCCTAAGTTAACCTTTCATCTCGGACGTAATATTTGACAACATTCCTGGCGTGTCGGACCCTACTTCTCGGCGGGATCATTACATGCGTCTATAACGTTATATATCCAAACCTAAGGCAACCTAACACCTCGGATGTAACATTTGACAACATTTCAGTCGTGCCGGACCCTACTTCTCGGTGGGAACATTATATGCGTCTATAAGGTTGTACATTCTAAAATAAGGCAACCTAACAACTCGAATGTGATATTTGTCAACATTACTGGTGTGTCGGGGCATGCTTCTCGGTGGGAACATTGTATACGTCTATAACGATATATATCAAAATCTAAGGCAACCTAACATCTTGGATGTAATATTTGACAACATTCCTGGCGAGTCGAACCCTACTTCTCGGTGGGAACATTATATGCGTCTACTACGTTATATATCCTAAACTAAGGCAACCCAACAACTCGTATGTAACATTTTACAACATTCCTGGCTTGTGGGAACCTACTTCTCGGTGGGAACAGTATATACGTCTATAACGTTGTATATCCCAACCTAAGTTAACCTATCACCTCGGACGTAATATTTGACAACATTCCTGGCGTGTCGGACCGTACTTCTCGGTAGGAACATTATTTGCATCTATAACGTTATACATCCTAACCTAAGGCAAATTAACAACTCGGATGTAATATTTTACAACATTACTGGTGTGTCGGGGCATGCTTCTCGGTGGGAACATTATATACGTCTATAACGATATATATCCTAATCTAAGGCAACCTAACATCTTGGATGTAATATTTGACAACATTCCTGGCGAGTCGGACCCTACTTCTCGGTGGGAACATTATATGCGTCTACAACGTTATATATCCTAACCTAAGGCAACCTAACACCTCGGATGTAACATTTGACAACATTTCAGTCGTGCCGGATCCTACTTCTCGTGGGAATATTATATACGTCTATAACGTTGTATATCCCAACCTAAGTTAACCTATCACCTCGGACGTAATATTTGACAACATTCCTGGCGTGTCGGAACCTACTTCTCGGTGGGAACATTATATGCGTTTATAACGTTATATATCCTAAACTAAGGCAACCCAACAACTCGTATGTAACATTTTACAACATTCCTGGCTTGTGGGAACCTACTTCTCGGTGGGAAGAGTATATACGTCTATAACGTTGTATATCCCAACCTAAGTTAACCTATCATCTCGGACGTAATATTTGACAACATTCCTGGCGTGTCGGACCCTACTTCTCGGTGGGAACATTATATGCGTCTATAACGTTGTATATCCTAGAATATGGCAACCTAACAACTCGGATATAATATTTGACAACACTCCTGGCATGTCGGTACCTACTTCACGGTGGGAACATTATATAAGTCTATAACGATATATATCCTAGCCTAAGGCAACCTAACATCTCGAATGTAACATTTTACAACATTCCTGGCTTGTCGGAACCCACTTCCTGGTGGGAACAGTATATACGTCTATAACGTTATATATCCCAACCTAAGTTAACCTTTCATCTCGGACGTAATATTTGACAACATTCCTGGCGTGTCGGAACCTACTTCTCGGCGGGATCATTACATGCGTCTATAACGTTATATATCCAAACCTAAGGCAACCTAACACCTCGGATGTAACATTTGACAACATTTCAGTCGTGCCGGACCCTACTTCTCGGTGGGAACATTATATGCGTCTATAAGGTTGTACATTCTAAAATAAGGCAACCTAACAACTCGAATGTGATATTTGTCAACATTACTGGTGTGTCGGGGCATGCTTCTCGGTGGGAACATTGTATACGTCTATAACGATATATATCAAAATCTAAGGCAACCTAACATCTTGGATGTAATATTTGACAACATTCCTGGCGAGTCGAACCCTACTTCTCGGTGGGAACATTATATGCGTCTACTACGTTATATATCCTAACCTAAGGCAACCCAACAACTCGTATGTAACATTTTACAACATTCCTGGCTTGTGGGAACCTACTTCTCGGTGGGAACAGTATATACGTCTATAACGTTGTATATCCCAACCTAAGTTAACCTATCACCTCGGACGTAATATTTGACAACATTCCTGGCGTGTCGGACCTTACTTCTCGGTGGGAACATTATATGCGTCTATAACGTTGTATATCCGACAATATGGCAACCTAACAACTCGGATGTAATATTTGACAACACTCCTGGCATGTCGTAACCTACTTCAGGGTGGGAACATTATATAAGTCTATAACGATATATATCCTAGCCTAAGGCAACCTAACATCTCGAATGTAACATTTTACAACATTCCTGGCTTGTCGGAACCTACTTCCTGGTGGGAACAGTATATACGTCTATAAAGTTATATATCCCAACCTAAGTTAACCTTTCATCTCGGACGTAATATTTGACAACATTCCTGGCGAGTCGGACCCTACTTCTCGGTGGGAACATTATATGCGTTTATAACGTTATATATCCTAAAGTAAGGCAACCCAACAACTCGTATGTAACATTTGACAACATTTCAGTCGTGCCGGACCCGACTTCTCGGTGGGAACATTATATGCGTCTACTACGTTATATATCCTAAACTAAGGCAACCCAACAACTCGTATGTAACATTTTACAACATTCCTGGCTTGTGGGAACCTACTTCTCGGTGGGAACAGTATATACGTCTATAACGTTGTATATCCCAACCTAAGTTAACCTATCACCTCGGACGTAATATTTGACAACATTCCTGGCGTGTCGGACCCTACTTCTCGGTGGGAACATTATATGCGTCTATAACGTTGTATATCCGAGAATATGGCAACCTAACAACTCGGATGTAATATTTGACAACACTCCTGGCATGTCGTAACCTACTTCAGGGTGGGAACATTATATAAGTCTATAACGATATATATCGTAGCCTAAGGCAACCTAACATCTCGAATGTAACATTTTACAACATTCCTGGCTTGTCGGAACCTACTTCCTGGTGGGAACAGTATATACGTCTATAAAGTTATATATCCCAACCTAAGTTAACCTTTCATCTCGGACGTAATATTTGACAACATTCCTGGCGAGTCGGACCCTACTTCTCGGTGGGAACATTATATGCGTTTATAACGTTATATATCCTAAAGTAAGGCAACCCAACAACTCGTATGTAACATTTGACAACATTTCAGTCGTGCCGGACCCGACTTCTCGGTGGGAATATTATATGCGTCTATAAGGTTGTATATCCTAAAATAAGGCAACCTAACAACACGAATGTGATATTTGTCAACATTCCTGGCGTGTCGGACTCTACTTCTCCTCTTCTGGGCACATTATATACGTCTATAACGTTGTATATACTAACCTAAGGCAACCTAACATATCGGACCTAATACTTTACAACATTCCTGGCGTGTCGGAGCATACTTCTCGGTGGGAATATTATATACGTCTATAACGGTATTATCCTAATCTAAGGCAACCTAACATCTTGGATGTAATATTTGACAACATTCCTGGCGTGTCGGACCGTACTTCTCGGTAGGAACATTATTTGCATCTATAACGTTATACATCCTAACCTAAGGCAAATTAACAACTCGGATGTAATATTTTACAACATTACTGGTGTGTCGGAACCTACTTCCTGGTGGGAACAGTATATACGTCTATAACGTTATATATCCCAACCTAAGTTAACCTTTCATCTCGGACGTAATATTTGACAACATTCCTGGCGTGTGGGACCCTACTTCTCGGTGGGATCATTAAATGCGTCCATAACGTTATATATCCTAACCTAAGGCAACCTAACACCTCGGATGTAACATTTGACAACATTTCAGTCGTGCCGGACCCTACTTCTCGGTGGGAACATTATATGCGTCTATAAGGTTGTATATCCTAAAATAAGGCAACCTAACATCTTGGATGTAATATTTGACAACATTCCTGGCGAGTCGGACCCTACTTCTCCGTGGGCACATTATATACGTCTATAACGCTGTATATACTAACCTAAGGCAACCTAACGTATCGGACCTAATATTTTACAACATTCCTGGCGTGTCGGAGCATACTTCTCGGTGGGAATATTATATACGTCTATAACGGTATATATCCTAATCTAAGGCAACCTAACATCTTGGATGTAATATTTGACAACATTCCTGGCGTGTCGGACCGTACTTCTCGGTAGGAACATTATTTGCATCTATAACGTTATACATCCTAACCTAAGGCAAATTAACAACTCGGATGTAATATTTTACAACATTACTGGTGTGTCGGGGCATGCTTCTCGGTGGGAACATTATATACGTCTATAACGATATATATCCTAATCTAAGGCAACCTAACATCTTGGATGTAATATTTGACAACATTCCTGGCGAGTCGGACCCTACTTCTCGGTGGGAACATTATATGCGTCTACAACGTTATATATCCTAACCTAAGGCAACCTAACACCTCGGATGTAACATTTGACAACATTTCAGTCGTGCCGGATCCTACTTCTCGTGGGAATATTATATACGTCTATAACGTTGTATATCCCAACCTAAGTTAACCTATCACCTCGGACGTAATATTTGACAACATTCCTGGCTTGTGGGAACCTACTTCTCGGTGGGAAGAGTATATACGTCTATAACGTTGTATATCCCAACCTAAGTTAACCTATCACCTCGGACGTAATATTTGACAACATTCCTCGCGTGTCGGACCCTACTTCTCGGTGGGAACATTATATGCGTCTATAACGTTGTATATCCTAGAATATGGCAACCTAAAAACTCGGATATAATATTTGACAACACTCCTGGCATGTCGGTACCTACTTCACGGTGGGAACATTATATAAGTCTATAACGATATATATCCTAGCCTAAGGCAACCTAACATCTCGAATGTAACATTTTACAACATTCCTGGCTTGTCGGAACCTACTTCCTGGTGGGAACAGTATATACGTCTATAAAGTTATATATCCCAACCTATGTTAACCTTTCATCTCGGACGTAATATTTGACAACATTCCTGGCGAGTCGGACCCTACTTCTCGGTGGGAACATTATATGCGTTTATAACGTTATATATCCTAAAGTAAGGCAACCCAACAACTCGTATGTAACATTTGACAACATTTCAGTCGTGCCGGACCCGACTTCTCGGTGGGAATATTATATGCGTCTATAAGGTTGTATATCCTAAAATAAGGCAACCTAACAACTCGAATGTGATATTTGTCAACATTCCTGGCGTGTCGGACTCTACTTCTCCTCTTCTGGGCACATTATATACGTCTATAACGTTGTATATACTAACCTAAGGCAACCTAACATATCGGACATAATATTTTACAACATTCCTGGCGTGTCGGAGCATACTTCCCGGTGGGAATATTATATACGTCTATAACGGTATTATCCTAATCTAAGGCAACCTAACATCTTGGATGTAATATTTGACAACATTCCTGGCGTGTCGGACCGTACTTCTCTGTAGGAACATTATTTGCATCTATAACGTTATACATCCTAACCTAAGGCAAATTAACAACTCGGATGTAATATTTTACAACATTCCTGGCTTGTGGGAACCTACTTCTCGGTGGGAACAGTATATACGTCTATAACGTTGTATATCCCAACATAAGTTAACCTATCACCTCGGACGTAATATTTGACAACATTCCTGGCGTGTCGGACCCTACTTCTCGGTGGGAACATTACATGCGTCTATAACGCTGTATATACTAACCTAAGGCAACCTAACATATCGGACCTAATATTTTACAACATTCCTGGCGTGTCGGAGCATACTTCTCGGTGGGAATATTATATACGTCTATAACGGTATATATCCTAATCTAAGGCAACCTAACATCTTGGATGTAATATTTGACAACATTCCTGGCGTGTCGGACCGTACTTCTCGGTAGGAACATTATTTGCATCTATAACGTTATACATCCTAACCTAAGGCAAATTAACAACTCGGATGTAATATTTTACAACATTCCTGGTGCGTCGCGGCATGCTTCTCGGTGGGAACATTATATACGTCTATAACGATATATATCCTAATCTAAGGCAACCTAACATCTTGGATGTAATATTTGACAACATTCCTGGCGAGTCGGACCCTACTTCTCGGTGGGAACATTATATGCCTCTACAACGTTATATATCCTAACCTAAGGCAACCTAACACCTCGGATATAACATTTGACATCATTTCAGTCGTGCCGGATCCTACTTCTCGTGGGAATATTATATGCGACTATAACGTTGTATATCCTAAAATAAGGCAACCTAACAACTCGAATGTGATATTTGTCAACATTCCTGGCCTGTCGGACTCTACTTCTCCGTGGGCACATTATATACGTCTATAACGTTGTATATACTAACCTAAGGGAACCTAACATATCGGACCTAATATTTTACAACATTCCTGGCGTGCCGGATCCTACTTCTCGTGGGAATATTATATACGTCTATAACGTTGTATATCCCAACCTAAGTTAACCTATCACCTCGGACGTAATATTTGACAACATTCCTGGCGTGTCGGAACCTACTTCTCGGTGGGAACATTATATGCGTTTATAACGTTATATATCCTAAACTAAGGCAACCCAACAACTCGTATGTAACATTTTACACCATTCCTGGCTTGTGGGAACCTACTTCTCGGTGGGAAGAGTATATACGTCTATAACGTTGTATATCCCAACCTAAGTTAACCTATCACCTCGGACGTAATATTTGACAACATTCCTGGCGTGTCGGACCCTACTTCTCGGTGGGAACATTATCTGCGTCTATAACGTTGTATATCCTAGAATATGGCAACCTAACAACTCGGATATAATATTTGACAACACTCCTGGCATGTCGGTACCTACTTCACGGTGGGAACATTATATAAGTCTATAACGATATATATCCTAGCCTAAGGCAACCTAACATCTCGAATGTAACATTTTACAACATTCCTGGCTTGTCGGAACCTACTTCCTGGTGGGAACAGTATATACGTCTATAACGTTATATATCCCAACCTAAGTTAACCTTTCATCTCGGACGTAATATTTGACAACATTCCGGGCGTGTCGGAACCTACTTCTCGGCGGGATCATTACATGCGTCTATAACGTTATATATCCAAACCTAAGGCAACCTAACACCTCGGATGTAACATTTGACAACATTTCAGTCGTGCCGGACTCTACTTCTCGGTGGGAACATTATATGCGTCTATAAGGTTGTACATTCTAAAATAAGGCAACCTAACAACTCGAATGTGATATTTGTCAACATTACTGGTGTGTCGGGGCACGCTTCTCGGTCGGAACATTGTATACGTCTATAACGATATATATCAAAATCTAAGGCAACCTAACATCTTGGATGTAATATTTGACAACATTCCTGGCGAGTCGAACCCTACTTCTCGGTGGGAACATTATATGCGTCTACTACGTTATATATCCTAAACTAAGGCAACCCAACAACTCGTATGTAACATTTTACAACATTCCTGGCTTGTGGGAACCTACTTCTCGGTGGGAACAGTATATACGTCTATAACGTTGTATATCCCAACCTAAGTTAACCTATCACCTCGGACGTAATATTTGACAACATTCCTGGCGTGTGGGACCCTACTTCTCGGTGGGAACATTATATGCGTCTATAACGTTGTATATCCGAGAATATGGCAACCTAACAACTCGGATGTAATATTTGACAACACTCCTGGCATGTCGTAACCTACTTCAGGGTGGGAACATTATATAAGTCTATAACGATATATATCCTAGCCTAAGGCAACCTGACATCTCGAATGTAACATTTTACAACATTCCTGGCTTGTCGGAACCTACTTCCTGGTGGGAACAGTATATACGTCTATAAAGTTATATATCCCAACCTAAGTTAACCTTTCATCTCGGACGTAATATTTGACAACATTCCTGGCGAGTCGGACCCTACTTCTCGGTGGGAACATTATATGCGTTTATAACGTTATATATCCTAAAGTAAGGCAACCCAACAACTCGTATGTAACATTTGACAACATTTCAGTCGTGCCGGACCCGACTTCTCGGTGGGAATATTATATGCGTCTATAAGGTTGTATATCCTAAAATAAGGCAACCTAACAACTCGAATGTGATATTTGTCAACATTCCTGGCGTGTCGGACTCTACTTCTCCTCTTCTGGGCACATTATATACGTCTATAACGTTGTATATACTAACCTAAGGCAACCTAACATATCGGACCTAATACTTTACAACATTCCTGGCGTGTCGGAGCATACTTCTCGGTGGGAATATTATATACGTCTATAACGGTATTATCCTAATCTAAGGCGACCTAACATCTTGGATGTAATATTTGACAACATTCCTGGCGTGTCGGACCGTACTTCTCGGTAGGAACATTATTTGCATCTATAACGTTATACATCCTAACCTAAGGCAAATTAACAACTCGGATGTAATATTTTACAACATCACTGGTGTGTCGGAACCTACTTCCTGGTGGGAACAGTATATACGTCTATAACGTTATATATCCCAACCTAAGTTAACCTTTCATCTCGGACGTAATATTTGACAACATTCCTGGCGTGTCGGACCCTACTTCTCGGTGGGATCATT
The DNA here is from genome assembly GCA_963969225.1 of Xylocopa violacea. Taxonomy (NCBI): domain Eukaryota; kingdom Metazoa; phylum Arthropoda; class Insecta; order Hymenoptera; family Apidae; genus Xylocopa; species Xylocopa violacea. The sequence continues at coordinate 10,196,496 of CAXAJV010000017.1, read as the reverse complement.
AAATGCGTCCATAACGTTATATATCCTAACCTAAGGCAACCTAACACCTCGGATGTAACATTTGACAACATTTCAGTCGTGCCGGACCCTACTTCTCGGTGGGCACATTATATGCGTCTATAAGGTTGTATATCCTAAAATAAGGCAACCTAACAACTCGAATGTGATATTTGTCAACATTCCTGGCGTGTCGGACCCTACTTCTCCGTGGGCACATTATATACGTCTATAACGCTGTATATACTAACCTAAGGCAACCTAACGTATCGGACCTAATATTTTACAACATTCCTGGCGTGTCGGAGCATACTTCTCGGTGGGAATATTATATACGTCTATAACGGTATATATCCTAATCTAAGGCAACCTAACATCTTGGATGTAATATTTGACAACATTCCTGGCGTGTCGGACCGTACTTCTCGGTAGGAACATTATTTGCATCTATAACGTTATACATCCTAACCTAAGGCAAATTAACAACTCGGATGTAATATTTTACAACATTACTGGTGTGTCGGGGCATGCTTCTCGGTGGGAACATTATATACGTCTATAACGATATATATCCTAATCTAAGGCAACCTAACATCTTGGATGTAATATTTGACAACATTCCTGGCGAGTCGGACCCTACTTCTCGGTGGGAACATTATATGCGTCTACAACGTTATATATCCTAACCTAAGGCAACCAAACACCTCGGATGTAACATTTGACAACATTTCAGTCGTGCCGGATCCTACTTCTCGTGGGAATATTATATACGTCTATAACGTTGTATATCCCAACCTAAGTTAACCTATCACCTCGGACGTAATATTTGACAACATTCCTGGCGTGTCGGAACCTACTTCTCGGTGGGAACATTATATGCGTTTATAACGTTATATATTCTAAAGTAAGGCAACCCAACAACTCGTATGTAACATTTGACAACATTTCAGTCGTGCCGGACCCGACTTCTCGGTGGGAATATTATATGTGTCTATAAGGTTGTATATCCTAAAATAAGGCAACCTAACAACTCGAATGTGATATTTGTCAACATTCCTGGCGTGTCGGACTCTACTTCTCCTCTTCTGGGCACATTATATACGTCTATAACGTTGTATATACTAACCTAAGGCAACCTAACATATCGGACCTAATATTTTACAACATTCCTGGCGTGTCGGAGCATACTTCTCGGTGGGAATATTATATACGTCTATAACGGTATTATCCTAATCTAAGGCAACCTAACATCTTGGATGTAATATTTGAAAACATTCCTGGCGTGTCGGACCGTACTTCTCTGTAGGAACATTATTTGCATCTATAACGTTATACATCCTAACCTAAGGCAAATTAACAACTCGGATGTAATATTTTACAACATTCCTGGCTTGTGGGAACCTACTTCTCGGTGGGAACAGTATATACGTCTATAACGTTGTATATCCCAACATAAGTTAACCTATCACCTCGGACGTAATATTTGACAACATTCCTGGCGTGTCGGACCCTACTTCTCGGTGGGAACATTACATGCGTCTATAACGCTGTATATACTAACCTAAGGCAACCTAACATATCGGACCTAATATTTTACAACATTCCTGGCGTGTCGGAGCATACTTCTCGGTGGGAATATTATATACGTCTATAACGGTATATATCCTAATCTAAGGCAACCTAACATCTTGGATGTAATATTTGACAACATTCCTGGCGTGTCGGACCGTACTTCTCGGTAGGAACATTATTTGCATCTATAACGTTATACATCCTAACCTAAGGCAAATTAACACCTCGGATATAACATTTGACAACATTTCAGTCGTGCCGGATCCTACTTCTCGTGGGAATATTATATGCGACTATAACGTTGTATATCCTAAAATAAGGCAACCTAACAACTCGAATGTGATATTTGTCAACATTCCTGGCCTGTCGGACTCTACTTCTCCGTGGGCACATTATATACGTCTATAACGTTGTATATACTAACCTAAGGGAACCTAACATATCGGACCTAATATTTTACAACATTCCTGGCGTGTCGGAGCATACTTCTCGGTGGGAATATTATATACGTCTATAACGGTATATATCCTAATCTAAGGCAACCTAACATCTTGGATGTAATATTTGACAACATTCCTGGCGAGTCGGACCCTACTTCTCGGTGGGAACATTATATGCGTTTATAACGTTATATATCCTAAACTAAGGCAACCCAACAACTCGTATGTAACATTTTACAACATTCCTGGCTTGTGGGAACCTACTTCTCGGTGGGAAGAGTATATACGTCTATAACGTTGTATATCCCAACCTAAGTTAACCTATCACCTCGGACGTAATATTTGACAACATTCCTGGCGTGTCGGACCCTACTTCTCGGTGGGAACATTATATGCGTCTATAACGTTGTATATCCTAGAATATGGCAACCTAACAACTCGGATATAATATTTGACAACACTCCTGGCATGTCGGTACCTACTTCACGGTGGGAACATTATATAAGTCTATAACGATATATATCCTAGCCTAAGGCAACCTAACATCTCGAATGTAACATTTTACAACATTCCTGGCTTGTCGGAACCTACTTCCTGGTGGGAACAGTATATACGTCTATAACGTTATATATCCCAACCTAAGTTAACCTTTCATCTCGGACGTAATATTTGACAACATTGCTGGCGTGTCGGAACCTACTTCTCGGCGGGATCATTACATGCGTCTATAACGTTATATATCCAAACCTAAGGCAACCTAACACCTCGGATGTAACATTTGACAACATTTCAGTCGTGCCGGACCCTACTTCTCGGTGGGAACATTATATGCGTCTATAAGGTTGTACATCCTAAAATAAGGCAACCTAACAACTCGAATGTGATATTTGTCAACATTACTGGTGTGTCGGGGCATGCTTTTCGGTGGGAACATTGTATACGTCTATAACGATATATATCCTAATCTAAGGCAACCTAACATCTTGGATGTAATATTTGACAACATTCCTGGCGAGTCGGACCCTACTTCTCGGTGGGAAAATTATATGCGTCTACAACGTTATATATCCTAAACTAAGGCAACCCAACAACTCGTATGTAACATTTTACAACATTCCTGGCTTGTGGGAACCTACTTCTCGGTGGGAACAGTATATACGTCTATAACGTTGTATATCCCAACCTAAGTTAACCTATCACCTCGGACATAATATTTGACAACATTCCTGGCGTGTCGGACCCTACTTCTCGGTGGGAACATTATATGCGTCTATAACGTTGTGTATCCGAGAATATGGCAACCTAACAACTCGGATGTAATATTTGACAACACTCCTGGCATGTCGTAACCTACTTCAGGGTGGGAACATTATATAAGTCTATAACGATATATATCCTAGCCTAAGGCAACCTAACATCTCGAATGTAACATTTTACAACATTCCTGGCTTGTCGGAACCTACTTCCTGGTGGGAACAGTATATACGTCTATAAAGTTATATATCCCAACCTAAGTTAACCTTTCATCTCGGACGTAATATTTGACAACATTCCTGGCGAGTCGGACCCTACTTCTCGGTGGGAACATTATATGCGTTTATAACGTTATATATCCTAAAGTAAGGCAACCCAACAACTCGTATGTAACATTTGACAACATTTCAGTCGTGCCGGACCCGACTTCTCGGTGGGAATATTATATGCGTCTATAAGGTTGTATATCCTAAAATAAGGCAACCTAACAACTCGAATGTGATATTTGTCAACATTCCTGGCGTGTCGGACTCTACTTCTCCTCTTCTGGGCACATTATATACGTCTATAACGTTGTATATACTAACCTAAGGCAACCTAACATATCGGACCTAATACTTTACAACATTCCTGGCGTGTCGGAGCATACTTCTCGGTGGGAATATTATATACGTCTATAACGGTATTATCCTAATCTAAGGCAACCTAACATCTTGGATGTAATATTTGACAACATTCCTGGCGTGTCGGACCGTACTTCTCGGTAGGAACATTATTTGCATCTATAACGTTATACATCCTAACCTAAGGCAAATTAACAACTCGGATGTAATATTTTACAACATCACTGGTGTGTCGGAACCTACTTCCTGGTGGGAACAGTATATACGTCTATAACGTTATATATCCCAACCTAAGTTAACCTTTCATCTCGGACGTAATATTTGACAACATTCCTGGCGTGTCGGACCCTACTTCTCGGTGGGATCATTAAATGCGTCCATAACGTTATATATCCTAACCTAAGGCAACCTAACACCTCGGATGTAACATTTGACAACATTTCAGTCGTGCCGGACCCTACTTCTCGGTGGGCACATTATATGCGTCTATAAGGTTGTATATCCTAAAATAAGGCAACCTAACAACTCGAATGTGATATTTGTCAACATTCCTGGCGTGTCGGACCCTACTTCTCCGTGGGCACATTATATACGTCTATAACGCTGTATATACTAACCTAAGGCAACCTAACGTATCGGACCTAATATTTTACAACATTCCTGGCGTGTCGGAGCATACTTCTCGGTGGGAATATTATATACGTCTATAACGGTATATATCCTAATCTAAGGCAACCTAACATCTTGGATGTAATATTTGACAACATTCCTGGCGTGTCGGACCGTACTTCTCGGTAGGAACATTATTTGCATCTATAACGTTATACATCCTAACCTAAGGCAAATTAACAACTCGGATGTAATATTTTACAACATTACTGGTGTGTCGGGGCATGCTTCTCGGTGGGAACATTATATACGTCTATAACGATATATATCCTAATCTAAGGCAACCTAACATCTTGGATGTAATATTTGACAACATTCCTGGCGAGTCGGACCCTACTTCTCGGTGGGAACATTATATGCGTCTACAACGTTATATATCCTAACCTAAGGCAACCAAACACCTCGGATGTAACATTTGACAACATTTCAGTCGTGCCGGATCCTACTTCTCGTGGGAATATTATATACGTCTATAACGTTGTATATCCCAACCTAAGTTAACCTATCACCTCGGACGTAATATTTGACAACATTCCTGGCGTGTCGGAACCTACTTCTCGGTGGGAACATTATATGCGTTTATAACGTTATATATTCTAAAGTAAGGCAACCCAACAACTCGTATGTAACATTTGACAACATTTCAGTCGTGCCGGACCCGACTTCTCGGTGGGAATATTATATGCGTCTATAAGGTTGTATATCCTAAAATAAGGCAACCTAACAACTCGAATGTGATATTTGTCAACATTCCTGGCGTGTCGGACTCTACTTCTCCTCTTCTGGGCACATTATATACGTCTATAACGTTGTATATACTAACCTAAGGCAACCTAACATATCGGACCTAATATTTTACAACATTCCTGGCGTGTCGGAGCATACTTCTCGGTGGGAATATTATATACGTCTATAACGGTATTATCCTAATCTAAGGCAACCTAACATCTTGGATGTAATATTTGAAAACATTCCTGGCGTGTCGGACCGTACTTCTCTGTAGGAACATTATTTGCATCTATAACGTTATACATCCTAACCTAAGGCAAATTAACAACTCGGATGTAATATTTTACAACATTCCTGGCTTGTGGGAACCTACTTCTCGGTGGGAACAGTATATACGTCTATAACGTTGTATATCCCAACATAAGTTAACCTATCACCTCGGACGTAATATTTGACAACATTCCTGGCGTGTCGGACCCTACTTCTCGGTGGGAACATTACATGCGTCTATAACGCTGTATATACTAACCTAAGGCAACCTAACATATCGGACCTAATATTTTACAACATTCCTGGCGTGTCGGAGCATACTTCTCGGTGGGAATATTATATACGTCTATAACGGTATATATCCTAATCTAAGGCAACCTAACATCTTGGATGTAATATTTGACAACATTCCTGGCGTGTCGGACCGTACTTCTCGGTAGGAACATTATTTGCATCTATAACGTTATACATCCTAACCTAAGGCAAATTAACACCTCGGATATAACATTTGACAACATTTCAGTCGTGCCGGATCCTACTTCTCGTGGGAATATTATATGCGACTATAACGTTGTATATCCTAAAATAAGGCAACCTAACAACTCGAATGTGATATTTGTCAACATTCCTGGCCTGTCGGACTCTACTTCTCCGTGGGCACATTATATACGTCTATAACGTTGTATATACTAACCTAAGGGAACCTAACATATCGGACCTAATATTTTACAACATTCCTGGCGTGTCGGAGCATACTTCTCGGTGGGAATATTATATACGTCTATAACGGTATATATCCTAATCTAAGGCAACCTAACATCTTGGATGTAATATTTGACAACATTCCTGGCGAGTCGGACCCTACTTCTCGGTGGGAACATTATATGCGTTTATAACGTTATATATCCTAAACTAAGGCAACCCAACAACTCGTATGTAACATTTTACAACATTCCTGGCTTGTGGGAACCTACTTCTCGGTGGGAAGAGTATATACGTCTATAACGTTGTATATCCCAACCTAAGTTAACCTATCACCTCGGACGTAATATTTGACAACATTCCTGGCGTGTCGGACCCTACTTCTCGGTGGGAACATTATATGCGTCTATAACGTTGTATATCCTAGAATATGGCAACCTAACAACTCGGATATAATATTTGACAACACTCCTGGCATGTCGGTACCTACTTCACGGTGGGAACATTATATAAGTCTATAACGATATATATCCTAGCCTAAGGCAACCTAACATCTCGAATGTAACATTTTACAACATTCCTGGCTTGTCGGAACCTACTTCCTGGTGGGAACAGTATATACGTCTATAACGTTATATATCCCAACCTAAGTTAACCTTTCATCTCGGACGTAATATTTGACAACATTCCTGGCGTGTCGGAACCTACTTCTCGGCGGGATCATTACATGCGTCTATAACGTTATATATCCAAACCTAAGGCAACCTAACACCTCGGATGTAACATTTGACAACATTTCAGTCGTGCCGGACCCTACTTCTCGGTGGGAACATTATATGCGTCTATAAGGTTGTACATCCTAAAATAAGGCAACCTAACAACTCGAATGTGATATTTGTCAACATTACTGGTGTGTCGGGGCATGCTTTTCGGTGGGAACATTGTATACGTCTATAACGATATATATCCTAATCTAAGGCAACCTAACATCTTGGATGTAATATTTGACAACATTCCTGGCGAGTCGGACCCTACTTCTCGGTGGGAAAATTATATGCGTCTACAACGTTATATATCCTAAACTAAGGCAACCCAACAACTCGTATGTAACATTTTACAACATTCCTGGCTTGTGGGAACCTACTTCTCGGTGGGAAAAGTATATACGTCTATAACGTTGTATATCCCAACCTAAGTTAACCTATCACCTCGGACATAATATTTGACAACATTCCTGGCGTGTCGGACCCTACTTCTCGGTGGGAACATTATATGCGTCTATAACGTTGTGTATCCGAGAATATGGCAACCTAACAACTCGGATGTAATATTTGACAACACTCCTGGCATGTCGTAACCTACTTCAGGGTGGGAACATTATATAAGTCTATAACGATATATATCCTAGCCTAAGGCAACCTAACATCTCGAATGTAACATTTTACAACATTCCTGGCTTGTCGGAACCTACTTCCTGGTGGGAACAGTATATACGTCTATAAAGTTATATATCCCAACCTAAGTTAACCTTTCATCTCGGACGTAATATTTGACAACATTCCTGGCGAGTCGGACCCTACTTCTCGGTGGGAACATTATATGCGTTTATAACGTTATATATCCTAAAGTAAGGCAACCCAACAACTCGTATGTAACATTTGACAACATTTCAGTCGTGCCGGACCCGACTTCTCGGTGGGAATATTATATGCGTCTATAAGGTTGTATATCCTAAAATAAGGCAACCTAACAACTCGAATGTGATATTTGTCAACATTCCTGGCGTGTCGGACTCTACTTCTCCTCTTCTGGGCACATTATATACGTCTATAACGTTGTATATACTAACCTAAGGCAACCTAACATATCGGACCTAATACTTTACAACATTCCTGGCGTGTCGGAGCATACTTCTCGGTGGGAATATTATATACGTCTATAACGGTATTATCCTAATCTAAGGCAACCTAACATCTTGGATGTAATATTTGACAACATTCCTGGCGTGTCGGACCGTACTTCTCGGTAGGAACATTATTTGCATCTATAACGTTATACATCCTAACCTAAGGCAAATTAACAACTCGGATGTAATATTTTACAACATTACTGGTGTGTCGGAACCTACTTCCTGGTGGGAACAGTATATACGTCTATAACGTTATATATCCCAACCTAAGTTAACCTTTCATCTCGGACGTAATATTTGACAACATTCCTGGCGTGTCGGACCCTACTTCTCGGTGGGATCATTAAATGCGTCCATAACGTTATATATCCTAACCTAAGGCAACCTAACACCTCGGATGTAACATGTGACAACATTTCAGTCGTGCCGGACCCTACTTCTCGGTGGGCACATTATATGCGTCTATAAGGTTGTATATCCTAAAATAAGGCAACCTAACAACTCGAATGTGATATTTGTCAACATTCCTGGCGTGTCGGACCCTACTTCTCCGTGGGCACATTATATACGTCTATAACGCTGTATATACTAACCTAAGGCAACCTAACGTATCGGACCTAATATTTTACAACATTCCTGGCGTGTCGGAGCATAGTTCTCGGTGGGAATATTATATACGTCTATAACGGTATATATCCTAATCTAAGGCAACCTAACATCTTGGATGTAATATTTGACAACATTCCTGGCGTGTCGGACCGTACTTCTCGGTAGGAACATTATTTGCATCTATAACGTTATACATCCTAACCTAAGGCAAATTAACAACTCGGATGTAATATTTTACAACATTACTGGTGTGTCGGGGCATGCTTCTCGGTGGGAACATTATATACGTCTATAACGATATATATCCTAATCTAAGGCAACCTAACATCTTGGATGTAATATTTGACAACATTCCTGGCGAGTCGGACCCTACTTCTCGGTGGGAACATTATATGCGTCTACAACGTTATATATCCTAACCTAAGGCAACCAAACACCTCGGATGTAACATTTGACAACATTTCAGTCGTGCCGGATCCTACTTCTCGTGGGAATATTATATACGTCTATAACGTTGTATATCCCAACCTAAGTTAACCTATCACCTCGGACGTAATATTTGACAACATTCCTGGCGTGTCGGAACCTACTTCTCGGTGGGAACATTATATGCGTTTATAACGTTATATATTCTAAAGTAAGGCAACCCAACAACTCGTATGTAACATTTGACAACATTTCAGTCGTGCCGGACCCGACTTCTCGGTGGGAATATTATATGCGTCTATAAGGTTGTATATCCTAAAATAAGGCAACCTAACAACTCGAATGTGATATTTGTCAACATTCCTGGCGTGTCGGACTCTACTTCTCCTCTTCTGGGCACATTATATACGTCTATAACGTTGTATATACTAACCTAAGGCAACCTAACATATCGGACCTAATATTTTACAACATTCCTGGCGTGTCGGAGCATACTTCTCGGTGGGAATATTATATACGTCTATAACGGTATTATCCTAATCTAAGGCAACCTAACATCTTGGATGTAATATTTGACAACATTCCTGGCGTGTCGGACCGTACTTCTCTGTAGGAACATTATTTGCATCTATAACGTTATACATCCTAACCTAAGGCAAATTAACAACTCGGATGTAATATATTACAACATTCCTGGCTTGTGGGAACCTACTTCTCGGTGGGAACAGTATATACGTCTATAACGTTGTATATCCCAACATAAGTTAACCTATAACCTCGGACGTAATATTTGACAACATTCCTGGCGTGTCGGACCCTACTTCTCGGTGGGAACATTACATGCGTCTATAACGCTGTATATACTAACCTAAGGCAACCTAACATATCGGACCTAATATTTTACAACATTCCTGGCGTGTCGGAGCATACTTCTCGGTGGGAATATTATATACGTCTATAACGGTATATATCCTAATCTAAGGCAACCTAACATCTTGGATGTAATATTTGACAACATTCCTGGCGAGTCGGACCCTACTTCTCGGTGGGAACATTATATGCGTTTATAACGTTATATATCCTAAACTAAGGCAACCCAACAACTCGTATGTAACATTTTACAACATTCCTGGCTTGTGGGAACCTACTTCTCGGTGGGAAGAGTATATACGTCTATAACGTTGTATATCCCAACCTAAGTTAACCTATCACCTCGGACGTAATATTTGACAACATTCCTGGCGTGTCGGACCCTACTTCTCGGTGGGAACATTATATGCGTCTATAACGTTGTATATCCTAGAATATGGCAACCTAACAACTCGGATATAATATTTGACAACACTCCTGGCATGTCGGTACCTACTTCACGGTGGGAACATTATATAAGTCTATAACGATATATATCCTAGCCTAAGGCAACCTAACATCTCGAATGTAACATTTTACAACATTCCTGGCTTGTCGGAACCTACTTCCTGGTGGGAACAGTATATACGTCTATAACGTTATATATCCCAACCTAAGTTAACCTTTCATCTCGGACGTAATATTTGACAACATTCCTGGCGTGTCGGAACCTACTTCTCGGCGGGATCATTACATGCGTCTATAACGTTATATATCCAAACCTAAGGCAACCTAACACCTCGGATGTAACATTTGACAACATTTCAGTCGTGCCGGACCCTACTTCTCGGTGGGAACATTATATGCGTCTATAAGGTTGTACATCCTAAAATAAGGCAACCTAACAACTCGAATGTGATATTTGTCAACATTACTGGTGTGTCGGGGCATGCTTCTCGGTGGGAACATTGTATACGTCTATAACGATATATATCCTAATCTAAGGCAACCTAACATCTTGGATGTAATATTTGACAACATTCCTGGCGAGTCGGACCCTACTTCTCGGTGGGAAAATTATATGCGTCTACAACGTTATATATCCTAAACTAAGGCAACCCAACAACTCGTATGTAACATTTTACAACATTCCTGGCTTGTGGGAACCTACTTCTCGGTGGGAACAGTATATACGTCTATAACGTTGTATATCCCAACCTAAGTTAACCTATCACCTCGGACATAATATTTGACAACATTCCTGGCGTGTCGGACCCTACTTCTCGGTGGGAACATTATATGCGTCTATAACGTTGTGTATCCGAGAATATGGCAACCTAACAACTCGGATGTAATATTTGACAACACTCCTGGCATGTCGTAACCTACTTCAGGGTGGGAACATTATATAAGTCTATAACGATATATATCCTAGCCTAAGGCAACCTAACATCTCGAATGTAACATTTTACAACATTCCTGGCTTGTCGGAACCTACTTCCTGGTGGGAACAGTATATACGTCTATAAAGTTATATATCCCAACCTAAGTTAACCTTTCATCTCGGACGTAATATTTGACAACATTCCTGGCGAGTCGGACCCTACTTCTCGGTGGGAACATTATATGCGTTTATAACGTTATATATCCTAAAGTAAGGCAACCCAACAACTCGTATGTAACATTTGACAACATTTCAGTCGTGCCGGACCCGACTTCTCGGTGGGAATATTATATGCGTCTATAAGGTTGTATATCCTAAAATAAGGCAACCTAACAACTCGAATGTGATATTTGTCAACATTCCTGGCGTGTCGGACTCTACTTCTCCTCTTCTGGGCACATTATATACGTCTATAACGTTGTATATACTAACCTAAGGCAACCTAACATATCGGACCTAATATTTTACAACATTCCTGGCGTGTCGGAGCATACTTCTCGGTGGGAATATTATATACGTCTATAACGGTATTATCCTAATCTAAGGCAACCTAACATCTTGGATGTAATATTTTACAACATTCCTGGCGTGTCGGACCGTACATCTCTGTAGGAACATTATTTGCATCTATAACGTTATACATCCTAACCTAAGGCAAATTAACAACTCGGATGTAATATTTTACAACATTCCTGGCTTGTGGGAACCTACTTCTCGGTGGGAACAGTATATACGTCTATAACGTTGTATATCCCAACATAAGTTAACCTATCACCTCGGACGTAATATTTGACAACATTCCTGGCGTGTCGGACCCTACTTCTCGGTGGGAACATTACATGCGTCTATAACGCTGTATATACTAACCTAAGGCAACCTAACATATCGGACCTAATATTTTACAACATTCCTGGCGTGTCGGAGCATACTTCTCGGTGGGAATATTATATACGTCTATAACGGTATATATCCTAATCTAAGGCAACCTAACATCTTGGATGTAATATTTGACAACATTCCTGGCGAGTCGGACCCTACTTCTCGGTGGGAACATTATATGCGTCTACAACGTTATATATCCTAACCTAAGGCAACCTAACACCTCGGATATAACATTTGACAACATTTCAGTCGTGCCGGATCCTACTTCTCGTGGGAATATTATATGCGACTATAACGTTGTATATCCTAAAATAAGGCAACCTAACAACTCGAATGTGATATTTGTCAACATTCCTGGCCTGTCGGACTCTACTTCTCCGTGGGCACATTATATACGTCTATAACGTTGTATATACTAACCTAAGGGAACCTAACATATTGGACCTAATATTTTACAACATTCCTGGCGTGTCGGAGCATACTTCTCGGTGGGAATATTATATACGTCTATAACGGTATATATCCTAATCTAAGGCAACCTAACATCTTGGATGTAATATTTGACAACGTTCCTGGCGAGTCGGACCCTACTTCTCGGTGGGAACATTATATGCGTTTATAACGTTATATATCCTAAACTAAGGCAACCCAACAACTCGTATGTAACATTTTACAACATTCCTGGCTTGTGGGAACCTACTTCTCGGTGGGAACAGTATATACGTCTATAACGTTGTATATCCCAACCTAAGTTAACCTATCACCTCGGACGTAATATTTAACAACATTCCTGGCGTGTCGGACCCTACTTCTCGGTGGGAACATTATATGCGTCTATAACGTTGTATATCCTAGAATATGGCAACCTAACAACTCGGATGTAATATTTGACAACTACTCCTGGCATGTCGGAACCTACTTCAGGGTGGGAACATTATATAAGTCTATAACGATATATATCCTAGCCTAAGGCAACCTAACATCTCGAATGTAACATTTTACAACATTCCTGGTTTGTCGGAACCTACTTCCTGGTGGGAACAGTATATACGTCTATAACGTTATATATCCCAACCTAAGTTAACCTTTCATCTCGGACGTAATATTTGACAACATTCCTGGCGTGTCGGCCCCTACTTCTCGGTGGGAACATTACATACGTCTATAACATAATATAAACTAACCTAACCCATCTAGCCCCTCATTGGTAATGTTTTACAGAATCCCGTACGTGTCGGCTCCTACTTCTCGGTGTGGACATTATGTACGTCTATATCGTTATATAACCCAACCTAAGGAAACCTAACATCTCGAATGTAGTATTTTCCAACATTCCTGGCGGGTCGGCCCCTACTTCTCGGTGATAACATTATATACGTCTATCACGTAATATAACCTAACCTAACCCATATATACCCTCGCTGGTAATGTTTTATAAAATCCCGGTTGTGTCGGCCTGTACGTCTCGGTGGGTACATTATATACGTCTATAACGTTATATACTCCAACCTGAGGTAACCTATCATCTCGGATGTAGTATTTTCTAACATTCCTGGCGTGTCGGGCCCTACTTCTCGGTGGGAACATTATATAGGTCTATAACGTAATATAACCTAACCTAACCTATCTAGCGCCTCGCTGGTAATGTTTTACTGAAACCCGTTCGTGTCGGCCCGTACGCATCTGTTGGGACATTATATAAGACTATAGCGTTATATATCCTAACCTAAGGCAACCTAACATTTAGAATGTAGTATTTTCCAACATTCCTGGCGGGTCGGCCCCTACTTCGCCGTGGGAACAATATATACGTCTATAACGTAATATAACCTAACCTAACACATCTTGCCCTCGCTGGTAGTGTTTTACAATATCCCGGTCGTGTCGGCCTGTACCTCTCGGTGGGTACATTATGCACGTCTATAGCGTTATATATCCCAACCTAAGGCAACCTAGCATCTCGAATGTAGTATTTTCCAACATTCCTGGCGGGTCGGCCCCTACTTCTCCGTGGGAACAATATATACGTCTATAATGTAATATAACCTAACCTAACCCATCTAGCCCCTCGCTGGTAATGTTCTACAGAATCCCGTTCGTGTCGGACCGTACTTCTCGGTGGGGTCATTATGCACGTCTATAACGTTATATATCCCAACCTAAGGCATCCTGGCATCTCGAATGTAGTATTTTCCAACATTCCTGGCGGGTCGGCCCCTACGTCGTCCCGTACGTCTCGGTTGGGACATTATTTACGTCAATAGCGTTATACATCCTAACCTAAGGCAGCCTAACCCCTCGGATGTAGTATTTTCCAACATTCCTGGCGGTCGGCCCCTACTTCTCGGTGGGCACATTATATACGTCTATAACATAATATAAGCTAACCTAACCGATCTAGCTCCTCGCTGGTAGTGTTTTACAGAATCCCGTTCGTGTCGGCCCGTACTTCTCGGTGGGGTCATTATGCACGTCTATAACGTTATATATCCCAACCTAAGGCATCCTGGCATCTCGAATGTAGTATTTTCCAACATTCCTGGCGGGTCGGCCCCTAGTTCTCGGTGAGAACATTATATACGTCTATAACGTAATATAACCTAACCTAACCCATCTAGCCCCTCGCTGGTAATGTTTTACAGAATCCCGTTCGTGTCCGCTCGTACTTCTCGGTGGGGACATTATGTACGTCTATAACGTTATATATCCCAACCTAAGGCAACCTAACATCACGGATGTAGTATTTACCAACATTCCTGCCGGATCGGACCCTACTTTTCGGAGGAAACATTATATACGTCTATATCGTAATATAACCTAACCTAACCCATCTTGCCCCTCGGTGATAATGTTTTACAGAATCCCGTTCGTGTCGTCCCGTACTACTCGGTTGGGACATTATATAAGACTATAGCGTTATATATCCTAACCTAAGGCAACCTAACATCTCGAATGTAGTATTTTCCAACATTCCTGGCGGGTCGGCCCCTACGTCGTCCCGTACGTCTCGGTGGGTACATTATGCACATCTATAACGTTATATATCCCAACCTAAGGCAACCTAGCATCTCGAATGTAGTATTTTCCAACATTCCTGGCGGGTCGGCGCCTACTTCTCCGTGGGAACAATATATACGTCTATAACGTAATATAACCTAACCTAACCCATCTTGCCCCTCGGTGTTAATATTTTCCAGAATGCCGGTTGTGTCGGCCCGTACGTCCCGGTGGGGACATTATGTACGTCTATAACGTTATTTATCCCAACCTAAGGCAACCTAACATCTCGGATGCAGTATTTACCAACATTCCTGGCGGGTGGGACCCTACTTCTCAGTGGGAACATTATATACGTCTGTAACATAATATAACCTAACCTAACCCATCTACCCCCTCGCTGGTAATGTTTTACAGAATCCCCTCCGTGTCGTCCGGTACGTCTCGGTTGGGACATTATTTACGTCAATAGCATTATACATCCTAAGCTAAGGCAACCTAACATCTCGAATGTAGTATTATCCAACATTCCTGGCGGGTGGGACCCTACTTCTCAGTGGGAACATTATGTACGTCTATAACGTAATATAACCTAACCTAACCCATCTAGCTCCTCTTCGGTAATGTTTTACAGAATCCCGTTCGTGTCGTCCCGTACGTCTCGGTTCGGACATTATATAAGTCTATAGCGTTATATATTCTAACCTAAGGCAACCTAGCATCTCGAATGTAGTATTTTCCAACATTCCTGGCGGCTCGGGCCCTACTTCTCCGTGGGAACAATATATACGTCTATAACGTAATATAGTTTAACCTAACCAATCTAGCCCCCCGCTGGTAATGTTCTACAGAATCCTGTTCGTGTCGTCCCGTACGTCTCGGTTGGGACATTATATAAGTCTATAGCGTTATATATCCTAACCTAAGGCAACCTAACATCCCGAATGTAGTATTTTCCAACATTCCTGGCGGGTCGGCCCCTACTTCTCGGTGAGAACATTATATACGTCTATAACGTAATATAACCTAACCTAACCCATCTAGCCCCTCGCTGGTAATGTTTTACAGAATTCCGTTCGTGTCCGCTCGTACTTCTCGGTGGGGACATTATGTACGTCTATAACGTTATATATCCCAACCTAAGGCAACCTAACATCACGGATGTAGTATTTACCAACATTCCTGGCGGGTCGCACCCTACGTTTCGGAGGGAACATTATATACGTCTATATCGTAATATAACCTAATCTAACCCATCTTGCCCCTCGCTGGTAAGGTTTTACAGAATTCCGTTCGTGTTGTCCCGTACGTTTCGGTTGGGATATTATATACGTCTATAGCGTTATATATCCTAACCTAAGGCAACCTAACGCATCGGTTGTAGTATTTTCCAACATTCCTGGCGTGTCGACCCCTAGTTCTCGGTGGGCACATTATATACGTCTATAACGTAATATAACCTAATCTAACCCATCGAGCCCCTCGCTGGTAATGTTTTACAGAATTCCGTTCGTGTCCGCTCGTACTTCTCGGTGGGGACATTATGTACGTCTATAACGTTATATATCCCAACCTAAGGCAACCTAACATCTCGAATGTAGTATTTTCCAACATTCCTGGCGGGTCGGCCCCTACTTCTCAGTGGGAACATTATATACCTCTATAACGTAATATAACCTAACCTAACCCATCTAGCCCCTCTTCGGTAATGTTTTACAGAATCCCATTCGTGTCGTGCCTTACGTCTCGGTTCGGACAATATATATGTCTATAGCGTTATATATCCTAAGCTAAGGCAACCTAACATCTCGAATGTAGTATTTTCCAACATTCCTGGCGGGTCGGCTCCTACTTCTCGGTGGGAACATTATATACGTCTATAACATAATATAACCTAACCTAACCCATCTATCCCCTCGCTGGTAATGTTTTACTAAATCCCGTTCGTGTCGACCCGTACTTCCCGGTGGGGACATTATGTACGTCTATAGCGTTATATATCCCAACCTAATGCAGCCTAACACATCGGATGTAGTATTTTCCAACATTCCTGGCGTGTCGGGCCCTACTTCTCGGTGATAACATTATATACGTCTATCACGTAATATAACCTAACCTAACCCATCTAACCCTCGCTGGTAATGTTTTATAAAATCCCGGTCGTGTCGTCCTGTACGTTTCGGTGGGCACATTATATACGTCTATAACGTTATATATCCCCTCCTGTGGCAACCTAACATCTCGGATGTAGTATTTTCCAACATTCCTGGCGGGTCAGCTCCTACTTCTCGGTGGGAACATTATATACGTCTATAACATAATATAACCTAACCTAACCCATCTAGCCCCTCGCTGGTAGTGTTTTACGGAATCCCGTTCGTGTCCGCCCGTATTTCTCGGTGGGTACATTATACACGTCTATAACATTATATAACCTAACCTGTCCCATCTAGGCCCTCGCTGGTAATGTTATACAGAATGCCGGTCGGGTCGGGCCGTACGTCTCGGTGGATACATTATATACGTCTATAACGTTATATATCCCAACATGAGGCAACCTAACATCTCGGATGTAGTATTTTCCAACATTCCTGGCGGGTCGGACCCTACTTTTCGGAGGGAACATTATATACGTCTATATCGTAATATAACCTAACCCAACCCATCTTGCCCCTAGGTGATAATGTTTTACAGAATGCCGGTCGGGTCGGCCCGTACGTCTCGGTGGGGATATTATATACGTCTATAACGTTATATATCCCAACCTAAGGCAACCTAGCATCTCGGATGTAGTATTTACCAACATTCCTGGCGGGTCGGACCCTACTTCTCGGTGGGAACATTATATACGTCTATAACGTAATATAACCTAACCTAACCCATCTTGCCCCTCGGTGATAATGTTTTACAGAATCCCGTTCGTGTCGTCCCGTACGTCTCGGTTGGGACATTATTTACGTCAATAACGTTATACATCCTAACCTAAGGCAGCCTAACACCACGGATGTAGTACTTACCAACATTCCTGGCGGGTCGAACCCTACTTCTCGGTGAGAACATTATATACGTCTATCACGTATTATACCCTAACCTAACCCATCCAGCCCCGCGCTGGTAATGTTTTACAGAATCCCGTTCGTGTCGGCACGTACTTCTCGGTGGGGACATTATGTACGTCTATATCGTTATATAACCCAACCTAAGGCAACCTAACATCTCGAATGTGGTATTTTCCAACATTCCTGGCGTGTCGGGCCCTACTTCTCGGTGATAACATTATATACTTCTATCATGTAATATAACCTAACCTAACCCATCTAGACCCTCTCTGGTAATGTTTTATAAAATCCCGGTCGTGTCGGCCTGTACGTCTCGGTGGGCACATTATATACGTCTATAACGTTATATATTCCAACCTGAGGCAACCTAACATCTCGGATGTAGTATTTTCCAACATTCCTGGCGGGTCGGCTCCTACTTCTCGGTGGGAACATTATATACGTCTATAACATAATATAACCTAACCTAACCCATCTATCCCCTCGCTGGTAATGTTTTACTAAATCCCGTTCGTGTCGACCCGTACTTCCCGGTGGGAACATTATGTACGTCTATAGCGTTATATATCCCAACCTAATGCAGCCTAACACATCGGATGTAGTATTTTCCAACATTCCTGGCGTGTCGGGCCCTACTTCTCGGTGATAACATTATATACGTCTATCACGTAATATAACCTAACCTAACCCATCTAACCTTCGCTGGTAATGTTTTATAAAATCCCGGTCGTGTCGTCCTGTACGTCTCGGTGGGCACATTATATACGTCTATAACGTTATATATCCCCTCCTGTGGCAACCTAACATCTCGGATGTAGTATTTTCCAACATTCCTGGCGGGTCAGCTCCTACTTCTCGGTGGGAACATTATATACGTCTATAACATAATATAACCTAACCTAACCCATCTAGCCCCTCGCTGGTAGTGTTTTACGGAATCCCGTTCGTGTCCGCCCGTATTTCTCGGTGGGTACATTATACACGTCTATAACATTATATAACCTAACCTGTCCCATCTAGGCCCTCGCTGGTAATGTTATACAGAATGCCGGTCGGGTCGGGCCGTACGTCTCGGTGGATACATTATATACGTCTATAACGTTATATATCCCAACATGAGGCAACCTAACATCTCGGATGTAGTATTTTCCAACATTCCTGGCGGGTCGGACCCTACTTTTCGGAGGGAACATTATATACGTCTATATCGTAATATAACCTAACCCAACCCATCTTGCCCCTAGGTGATAATGTTTTACAGAATGCCGGTCGTGTCGGCCTGTACGTCTCGGTGGGCACATTATATACGTCTATAACGTTATATATCCCAACCTGAGGCAACCTAACATCTCGGATGTAGTATTTTCCAACATTCCTGGCGGGTCGGCTCCTACTTCTCGGTGGGAACATTACATACGTCTGTAACATAATATAAACTAACCTAACCCATCTAGCCCCTCATTGGTAATGTTTTACAGAATCCCGTACGTGTCGGCTCCTACTTCTCGGTGTGGACATTATGTACGTCTATATCGTTATATAACCCAACCTAAGGAAACCTAACATCTCGAATGTAGTATTTTCCAACATTCCTGGCGGGTCGGCCCCTACTTCTCGGTGATAACATTATATACGTCTATCACGTAATATAACCTAACCTAACCCATATATACCCTCGCTGGTAATGTTTTATAAAATCCCGGTTGTGTCGGCCTGTACGTCTCGGTGGGTACATTATATACGTCTATAACGTTATATACTCCAACCTGAGGTAACCTATCATCTCGGATGTAGTATTTTCTAACATTCCTGGCGTGTCGGGCCCTACTTCTCGGTGGGAACATTATATAGGTCTATAACGTAATATAACCTAACCTAACCTATCTAGCGCCTCGCTGGTAATGTTTTACTGAAACCCGTTCGTGTCGGCCCGTACGCATCTGTTGGGACATTATATAAGACTATAGCGTTATATATCCTAACCTAAGGCAACCTAACATTTAGAATGTAGTATTTTCCAACATTCCTGGCGGGTCGGCCCCTACTTCGCCGTGGGAACAATATATACGTCTATAACGTAATATAACCTAACCTAACACATCTTGCCCTCGCTGGTAGTGTTTTACAATATCCCGGTCGTGTCGGCCTGTACCTCTCGGTGGGTACATTATGCACGTCTATAGCGTTATATATCCCAACCTAAGGCAACCTAGCATCTCGAATGTAGTATTTTCCAACATTCCTGGCGGGTCGGCCCCTACTTCTCCGTGGGAACAATATATACGTCTATAATGTAATATAACCTAACCTAACCCATCTAGCCCCTCGCTGGTAATGTTCTACAGAATCCCGTTCGTGTCGGACCGTACTTCTCGGTGGGGTCATTATGCACGTCTATAACGTTATATATCCCAACCTAAGGCATCCTGGCATCTCGAATGTAGTATTTTCCAACATTCCTGGCGGGTCGGCCCCTACGTCGTCCCGTACGTCTCGGTTGGGACATTATTTACGTCAATAGCGTTATACATCCTAACCTAAGGCAGCCTAACCCCTCGGATGTAGTATTTTCCAACATTCCTGGCGGTCGGCCCCTACTTCTCGGTGGGCACATTATATACGTCTATAACATAATATAAGCTAACCTAACCGATCTAGCTCCTCGCTGGTAGTGTTTTACAGAATCCCGTTCGTGTCGGCCCGTACTTCTCGGTGGGGTCATTATGCACGTCTATAACGTTATATATCCCAACCTAAGGCATCCTGGCATCTCGAATGTAGTATTTTCCAACATTCCTGGCGGGTCGGCCCCTAGTTCTCGGTGAGAACATTATATACGTCTATAACGTAATATAACCTAACCTAACCCATCTAGCCCCTCGCTGGTAATGTTTTACAGAATCCCGTTCGTGTCCGCTCGTACTTCTCGGTGGGGACATTATGTACGTCTATAACGTTATATATCCCAACCTAAGGCAACCTAACATCACGGATGTAGTATTTACCAACATTCCTGCCGGATCGGACCCTACTTTTCGGAGGAAACATTATATACGTCTATATCGTAATATAACCTAACCTAACCCATCTTGCCCCTCGGTGATAATGTTTTACAGAATCCCGTTCGTGTCGTCCCGTACTACTCGGTTGGGACATTATATAAGACTATAGCGTTATATATCCTAACCTAAGGCAACCTAACATCTCGAATGTAGTATTTTCCAACATTCCTGGCGGGTCGGCCCCTACGTCGTCCCGTACGTCTCGGTGGGTACATTATGCACATCTATAACGTTATATATCCCAACCTAAGGCAACCTAGCATCTCGAATGTAGTATTTTCCAACATTCCTGGCGGGTCGGCGCCTACTTCTCCGTGGGAACAATATATACGTCTATAACGTAATATAACCTAACCTAACCCATCTTGCCCCTCGGTGTTAATATTTTCCAGAATGCCGGTTGTGTCGGCCCGTACGTCCCGGTGGGGACATTATGTACGTCTATAACGTTATATATCCCAACCTAAGGCAACCTAGCATCTCGAATGTAGTATTTTCCAACATTCCTGGCGGGTCGGCCCCTACTTCGCCGTGGGAACAATATATACGTCTATAACGTAATATAACCTAACCTAACACATCTTGCCCTCGCTGGTAGTGTTTTACAATATCCCGGTCGTGTCGGCCTGTACCTCTCGGTGGGTACATTATGCACGTCTATAGCGTTATATATCCCAACCTAAGGCAACCTAGCATCTCGAATGTAGTATTTTCCAACATTCCTGGCGGGTCGGCCCCTACTTCTCCGTGGGAACAATATATACGTCTATAATGTAATATAACCTAACCTAACCCATCTAGCCCCTCGCTGGTAATGTTCTACAGAATCCCGTTCGTGTCGGACCGTACTTCTCGGTGGGGTCATTATGCACGTCTATAACGTTATATATCCCAACCTAAGGCATCCTGGCATCTCGAATGTAGTATTTTCCAACATTCCTGGCGGGTCGGCCCCTACGTCGTCCCGTACGTCTCGGTTGGGACATTATTTACGTCAATAGCGTTATACATCCTAACCTAAGGCAGCCTAACCCCTCGGATGTAGTATTTTCCAACATTCCTGGCGGTCGGCCCCTACTTCTCGGTGGGCACATTATATACGTCTATAACATAATATAAGCTAACCTAACCGATCTAGCTCCTCGCTGGTAGTGTTTTACGGAATCCCGTTCGTGTCGGCCCGTACTTCTCGGTGGGGTCATTATGCACGTCTATAACGTTATATATCCCAACCTAAGGCATCCTGGCATCTCGAATGTAGTATTTTCCAACATTCCTGGCGGGTCGGCCCCTAGTTCTCGGTGAGAACATTATATACGTCTATAACGTAATATAACCTAACCTAACCCATCTAGCCCCTCGCTGGTAATGTTTTACAGAATCCCGTTCGTGTCCGCTCGTACTTCTCGGTGGGGACATTATGTACGTCTATAACGTTATATATCCCAACCTAAGGCAACCTAACATCACGGATGTAGTATTTACCAACATTCCTGCCGGATCGGACCCTACTTTTCGGAGGGAACATTATATACGTCTATATCGTAATATAACCTAACCTAACCCATCTTGCCCCTCGGTGATAATGTTTTACAGAATCCCGTTCGTGTCGTCCCGTACTACTCGGTTGGGACATTATATAAGACTATAGCGTTATATATCCTAACCTAAGGCAACCTAACATCTCGAATGTAGTATTTTCCAACATTCCTGGCGGGTCGGCCCCTACGTCGTCCCGTACGTCTCGGTGGGTACATTATGCACATCTATAACGTTATATATCCCAACCTAAGGCAACCTAGCATCTCGAATGTAGTATTTTCCAACATTCCTGGCGGGTCGGCGCCTACTTCTCCGTGGGAACAATATATACGTCTATAACGTAATATAACCTAACCTAACCCATCTTGCCCCTCGGTGGTAATGTTTTACAGAATCCCCTCCGTGTCGTCCGGTACGTCTCGGTTGGGACATTATTTACGTCAATAGCATTATACATCCTAAGCTAAGGCAACCTAACATCTCGAATGTAGTATTATCCAACATTCCTGGCGGGTGGGACCCTACTTCTCAGTGGGAACATTATATACGTCTATAACGTAATATAACCTAACCTAACCCATCTAGCTCCTCTTCGGTAATGTTTTACAGAATCCCGTTCGTGTCGTCCCGTACGTCTCGGTTCGGACATTATATAAGTCTATAGCGTTATATATCCTAACCTAAGGCAACCTAGCATCTCGAATGTAGTATTTTCCAACATTCCTGGCGGCTCGGGCCCTACTTCTCCGTGGGAACAATATATACGTCTATAACGTAATATAGTTTAACCTAACCAATCTAGCCCCCCGCTGGTAATGTTCTACAGAATCCTGTTCGTGTCGTCCCGTACGTCTCGGTTGGGACATTATATAAGTCTATAGCGTTATATATCCTAACCTAAGGCAACCTAACATCCCGAATGTAGTATTTTCCAACATTCCTGGCGGGTCGGCCCCTACTTCTCGGTGAGAACATTATATACGTCTATAACGTAATATAACCTAACCTAACCCATCTAGCCCCTCGCTGGTAATGTTTTACAGAATTCCGTTCGTGTCCGCTCGTACTTCTCGGTGGGGACATTATGTACGTCTATAACGTTATATATCCCAACCTAAGGCAACCTAACATCACGGATGTAGTATTTACCAACATTCCTGGCGGGTCGCACCCTACGTTTCGGAGGGAACATTATATACGTCTATATCGTAATATAACCTAATCTAACCCATCTTGCCCCTCGCTGGTAAGATTTAAAGAATTCCGTTCGTGTTGTCCCGTACGTTTCGGTTGGGATATTATATACGTCTATAGCGTTATATATCCTAACCTAAGGCAGCCTAACGCATCGGTTGTAGTATTTTCCAACATTCCTGGCGTGTCGACCCCTAGTTCTCGGTGGGCACATTATATACGTCTATAACGTAATATAACCTAACCTAACCCATCGAGCCCCTCGCTGGTAATGTTTTACAGAATTCCGTTCGTGTCCGCTCGTACTTCTCGGTGGGGACATTATGTACGTCTATAACGTTATATATCCCAACTTAAGGCAACCTAGCATCTCGAATGTAGTATTTTCCAACATTCCTGGCGGGTCGGCCCCTAGTTCTCGGTGGGAACATTATATACGTCTATAACATAATATAACCTAACCTATCCCATCTTGCCCCTCGGTGTTAATATTTTCCAGAATGCCGGTTGTGTCGGCCCGTACGTCTCGGTGGGGACATTATATACGTCTATAACGTTATTTATCCCAACCTAAGGCAACCTAACATCTCGAATGTAGTATTTTCCAACATTCCTGGCGGGTCGGCCCCTACTTCTCAGTGGGAACATTATATACCTCTATAACGTAATATAACCTAACCTAACCCATCTAGCCCCTCTTCGGTAATGTTTTACAGAATCCCATTCGTGTCGTCCCTTACGTCTCGGTTCGGACAATATATATGTCTATAGCGTTATATATCCTAAGCTAAGGCAACCTAACATCTCGAATGTAGTATTTTCCAACATTCCTGGCGGGTCGGCTCCTACTTCTCGGTGGGAACATTATATACGTCTATAACATAATATAACCTAACCTAACCCATCTATCCCCTCGCTGGTAATGTTTTACTAAATCCCGTTCGTGTCGACCCGTACTTCCCGGTGGGGACATTATGTACGTCTATAGCGTTATATATCCCAACCTAATGCAGCCTAACACATCGGATGTAGTATTTTCCAACATTCCTGGCGTGTCGGGCCCTACTTCTCGGTGATAACATTATATACGTCTATCACGTAATATAACCTAACCTAACCCATCTAACCCTCGCTGGTAATGTTTTATAAAATCACGGTCGTGTCGTCCTGTACGTTTCGGTGGGCACATTATATACGTCTATAACGTTATATATCCCCTCCTGTGGCAACCTAACATCTCGGATGTAGTATTTTCCAACATTCCTGGCGGGTCAGCTCCTACTTCTCGGTGGGAACATTATATACGTCTATAACATAATATAACCTAACCTAACCCATCTAGCCCCTCGCTGGTAGTGTTTTACGGAATCCCGTTCGTGTCCGCCCGTATTTCTCGGTGGGTACATTATACACGTCTATAACATTATATAACCTAACCTGTCCCATCTAGGCCCTCGCTGGTAATGTTATACAGAATGCCGGTCGGGTCGGGCCGTACGTCTCGGTGGATACATTATATACGTCTATAACGTTATATATCCCAACATGAGGCAACCTAACATCTCGGATGTAGTATTTTCCAACATTCCTGGCGGGTCGGACCCTACTTTTCGGAGGGAACATTATATACGTCTATATCGTAATATAACCTAACCCAACCCATCTTGCCCCTAGGTGATAATGTTTTACAGAATGCCGGTCGGGTCGGCCCGTACGTCTCGGTGGGGATATTATATACGTCTATAACGTTATATATCCCAACCTAAGGCAACCTAGCATCTCGGATGTAGTATTTACCAACATTCCTGGCGGGTCGGACCCTACTTCTCGGTGGGAACATTATATACGTCTATAACGTAATATAACCTAACCTAACCCATCTTGCCCCTCGGTGATAATGTTTTACAGAATCCCGTTCGTGTCGTCCCGTACGTCTCGGTTGCGACATTATTTACGTCAATAACGTTATACATCCTAACCTAAGGCAGCCTAACACCACGGATGTAGTACTTACCAACATTCCTGGCGGGTCGAACCCTACTTCTCGGTGAGAACATTATATACGTCTATCACGTATTATACCCTAACCTAACCCATCCAGCCCCGCGCTGGTAATGTTTTACAGAATCCCGTTCGTGTCGGCACGTACTTCTCGGTGGGGACATTATGTACGTCTATATCGTTATATAACCCAACCTAAGGCAACCTAACATCTCGAATGTGGTATTTTCCAACATTCCTGGCGTGTCGGGCCCTACTTCTCGGTGATAACATTATATACTTCTATCATGTAATATAACCTAACCTAACCCATCTAGACCCTCTCTGGTAATGTTTTATAAAATCCCGGTCGTGTCGGCCTGTACGTCTCGGTGGGCACATTATATACGTCTATAACGTTATATATTCCAACCTGAGGCAACCTAACATCTCGGATGTAGTATTTTCCAACATTCCTGGCGGGTCGGCTCCTACTTCTCGGTGGGAACATTATATACGTCTATAACAAAATATAACCTAACCTAACCCATCTAGCCCCTCGCTGGTAATGTTTTACTGAATCCCATTCTTGTCGGCCCGTACTTCTCGGCGGGGACATTATGTACGTCTATAGCGTGATATATTCCAACAAAAGGCAGCCTAACACATCGGATGTAGTATTTTCCAACATTCCTGGCGGGTCGGCTCCTACTTCTCGGTGGGAACATTATATACGTCTATAACATAATATAACCTAACCTAACCCATCTATCCCCTCGCTGGTAATGTTTTACTAAATCCCGTTCGTGTCGACCCGTACTTCCCGGTGGGGACATTATGTACGTCTATAGCGTTATATATCCCAACCTAATGCAGCCTAACACATCGGATGTAGTATTTTCCAACATTCCTGGCGTGTCGGGCCCTACTTCTCGGTGATAACATTATATACGTCTATCACGTAATATAACCTAACCTAACCCATCTAGACCTTCGCTGGTAATGTTTTATAAAATCCCGGTCGTGTCGTCCTGTACGTTTCGGTGGGCACATTATATACGTCTATAACGTTATATATCCCCTCCTGTGGCAACCTAACATCTCGGATGTAGTATTTTCCAACATTCCTGGCGGGTCAGCTCCTACTTCTCGGTGGGAACATTATATACGTCTATAACATAATATAACCTAACCTAACCCATCTAGCCCCTCGCTGGTAGTGTTTTACGGAATCCCGTTCGTGTCCGCCCGTATTTCTCGGTGGGTACATTATACACGTCTATAACATTATATAACCTAACCTGTCCCATCTAGGCCCTCGCTGGTAATGTTTTACAGAATCCCGTTCGTGTCGGCACGTACTTCTCGGTGGGGACATTATGTACGTCTATATCGTTATATAACCCAACCTAAGGCAACCTAACATCTCGAATGTGGTATTTTCCAACATTCCTGGCGTGTCGGGCCCTACTTCTCGGTGATAACATTATATACTTCTATCACGTAATATAACCTAACCTAACCCATCTAGACCCTCACTGGTAATGTTTTATAAAATCCCGGTCGTGTCGGCCTGTACGTCTCGGTGGGCACATTATATACGTCTATAACGTTATATATCCCAACCTGAGGCAACCTAACATCTCGGATGTAGTATTTTCCAACATTCCTGGCGGGTCGGCTCCTACTTCTCGGTGGGAACATTATATACGTCTAAAACAAAATATAACCTAACCTAACCCATCTAGCCCCTCGCTGGTAATGTTTTACTGAATCCCATTCTTGTCGGCCCGTACTTCTCGGCGGGGACATTATGTACGTCTATAGCGTGATATATTCCAACAAAAGGCAGCCTAACACATCGGATGTAGTATTTTCCAACATTCCTGGCGGGTCGGCTCCTACTTCTCGGTGGGAACATTATATACGTCTATAACATAATATAACCTAACCTAACCCATCTATCCCCTCGCTGGTAATGTTTTACTAAATCCCGTTCGTGTCGACCCGTCCTTCCCGGTGGGGACATTATGTACGTCTATAGCGTTATATATCCCAACCTAATGCAGCCTAACACATCGGATGTAGTATTTTCCAACATTCCTGGCGTGTCGGGCCCTACTTCTCGGTCATAACATTATATACGTCTATCACGTAATATAACCTAACCTAACCCATCTAGACCTTCGCTGGTAATGTTTTATAAAATCCCGGTCGTGTCGTCCTGTACGTCTGGGTGGGCACATTATATACGTCTATAACGTTATATATCCCCTCCTGTGGCAACCTAACATCTCGGATGTAGTATTTTCCAACATTCCTGGCGGGTCAGCTCCTACTTCTCGGTGGGAACATTATATACGTCTATAACATAATATAACCTAACCTAACCCATCTAGCCCCTCGCTGGTAGTGTTTTGCGGAATCCCGTTCGTGTCCGCCCGTATTTCTCGGTGGGTACATTATACACGTCTATAACATTATATAACCTAACCTGTCCCATCTAGGCCCTCGCTGGTAATGTTATACAGAATGGCTGTCGGGTCGGGCCGTACGTCTCGGTGGGGACATTATTTACGTCAATAACGTTATACATCCTAACCTAAGGCAGCCTAACACCTCGGATGTAGTATTTACGAACATTCCTGGCGGGTCGAACCATACTTTTCGGAGGGAACATTATATACGTCTATATCGTAATATAACCTAACCTAACCCATCTTGCCCCTAGGTGATAATGTTTTACAGAATGCCGGTCGGGTCGGCCCGTACGTCTCGGTGGGGATATTATATACGTCTATAACGTTATATATCCCAACCTAAGGCAACCTAGCATCTCGGATGTAGTATTTACCAACATTCCTGGCGGGTCGGACCCTACTTCTCGGTGAGAACATTATATACGTCTATCACGTATTATACCCTAACCTAACCCATCTTGCCCCTCGGTGATAATGTTTTACAGAATCCCGTTTGTGTCGGCACGTACTTCTCGGTGGGGACATTATGTACGTCTATATCGTTATATAACCCAACCTAAGGCAACCTAACATCTCGAATGTGGTATTTTCCAACATTCCTGGCGTGTCGGGCCCTACTTCTCGGTGATAACATTATATACTTCTATCACGTATTATACCCTAACCTAACCCATCCAGCCCCGCGCTGGTAATGTTTTACAGAATCCCGTTCGTGTCGGCACGTACTTCTCGGTGGGGACATTATGTACGTCTATATCGTTATATAACCCAACCTAAGGCAACCTAACTTCTCGAATGTGGTATTTTCCAACATTCCTGGCGTGTCGGGCCCTACTTCTCGGTGATAACATTATATACTTCTATCACGTAATATAACCTAACCTAACCCATCTAGACCCTCACTGGTAATGTTTTATAAAATCCCGGTCGTGTCGGCCTGTACGTCTCGGTGGGCACATTATATACGTCTATAACGTTATATATCCCAACCTGAGGCAACCTAACATCTCGGATGTAGTATTTTCCAACATTCCTGGCGGGTCGGCTCCTACTTCTCGGTGGGAACATTATATACGTCTATAACAAAATATAACCTAACCTAACCCATCTAGCCCCTCGCTGGTAATGTTTTACTGAATCCCATTCTTGTCGGCCCGTACTTCTCGGCGGGGACATTATGTACGTCTATAGCGTGATATATTCCAACAAAAGGCAGCCTAACACATCGGATGTAGTATTTTCCAACATTCCTGGCGGGTCGGCTCCTACTTCTCGGTGGGAACATTATATACGTCTATAACATAATATAACCTAACCTAACCCATCTATCCCCTCGCTGGTAATGTTTTACTAAATCCCGTTCGTGTCGACCCGTACTTCCCGGTGGGGACATTATGTACGTCTATAGCGTTATATATCCCAACCTAATGCAGCCTAACACATCGGATGTAGTATTTTCCAACATTCCTGGCGTGTCGGGCCCTACTTCTCGGTGATAACATTATATACGTCTATCACGTAATATAACCTAACCTAACCCATCTAGACCTTCGCTGGTAATGTTTTATAAAATCCCGGTCGTGTCGTCCTGTACGTTTCGGTGGGCACATTATATACGTCTATAACGTTATATATCCCCTCCTGTGGCAACCTAACATCTCGGATGTAGTATTTTCCAACATTCCTGGCGGGTCAGCTCCTACTTCTCGGTGGGAACATTATATACGTCTATAACATAATATAACCTAACCTAACCCATCTAGCCCCTCGCTGGTAGTGTTTTACGGAATCCCGTTCGTGTCCGCCCGTATTTCTCGGTGGGTACATTATACACGTCTATAACATTATATAACCTAACCTGTCCCATCTAGGCCCTCGCTGGTAATGTTTTACAGAATCCCGTTCGTGTCGGCACGTACTTCTCGGTGGGGACATTATGTACGTCTATATCGTTATATAACCCAACCTAAGGCAACCTAACATCTCGAATGTGGTATTTTCCAACATTCCTGGCGTGTCGGGCCCTACTTCTCGGTGATAACATTATATACTTCTATCACGTAATATAACCTAACCTAACCCATCTAGACCCTCACTGGTAATGTTTTATAAAATCCCGGTCGTGTCGGCCTGTACGTCTCGGTGGGCACATTATATACGTCTATAACGTTATATATCCCAACCTGAGGCAACCTAACATCTCGGATGTAGTATTTTCCAACATTCCTGGCGGGTCGGCTCCTACTTCTCGGTGGGAACATTATATACGTCTAAAACAAAATATAACCTAACCTAACCCATCTAGCCCCTCGCTGGTAATGTTTTACTGAATCCCATTCTTGTCGGCCCGTACTTCTCGGCGGGGACATTATGTACGTCTATAGCGTGATATATTCCAACAAAAGGCAGCCTAACACATCGGATGTAGTATTTTCCAACATTCCTGGCGGGTCGGCTCCTACTTCTCGGTGGGAACATTATATACGTCTATAACATAATATAACCTAACCTAACCCATCTATCCCCTCGCTGGTAATGTTTTACTAAATCCCGTTCGTGTCGACCCGTCCTTCCCGGTGGGGACATTATGTACGTCTATAGCGTTATATATCCCAACCTAATGCAGCCTAACACATCGGATGTAGTATTTTCCAACATTCCTGGCGTGTCGGGCCCTACTTCTCGGTCATAACATTATATACGTCTATCACGTAATATAACCTAACCTAACCCATCTAGACCTTCGCTGGTAATGTTTTATAAAATCCCGGTCGTGTCGTCCTGTACGTCTGGGTGGGCACATTATATACGTCTATAACGTTATATATCCCCTCCTGTGGCAACCTAACATCTCGGATGTAGTATTTTCCAACATTCCTGGCGGGTCAGCTCCTACTTCTCGGTGGGAACATTATATACGTCTATAACATAATATAACCTAACCTAACCCATCTAGCCCCTCGCTGGTAGTGTTTTGCGGAATCCCGTTCGTGTCCGCCCGTATTTCTCGGTGGGTACATTATACACGTCTATAACATTATATAACCTAACCTGTCCCATCTAGGCCCTCGCTGGTAATGTTATACAGAATGGCTGTCGGGTCGGGCCGTACGTCTCGGTGGGGACATTATTTACGTCAATAACGTTATACATCCTAACCTAAGGCAGCCTAACACCTCGGATGTAGTATTTACGAACATTCCTGGCGGGTCGAACCATACTTTTCGGAGGGAACATTATATACGTCTATATCGTAATATAACCTAACCTAACCCATCTTGCCCCTAGGTGATAATGTTTTACAGAATGCCGGTCGGGTCGGCCCGTACGTCTCGGTGGGGATATTATATACGTCTATAACGTTATATATCCCAACCTAAGGCAACCTAGCATCTCGGATGTAGTATTTACCAACATTCCTGGCGGGTCGGACCCTACTTCTCGGTGAGAACATTATATACGTCTATCACGTATTATACCCTAACCTAACCCATCTTGCCCCTCGGTGATAATGTTTTACAGAATCCCGTTTGTGTCGGCACGTACTTCTCGGTGGGGACATTATGTACGTCTATATCGTTATATAACCCAACCTAAGGCAACCTAACATCTCGAATGTGGTATTTTCCAACATTCCTGGCGTGTCGGGCCCTACTTCTCGGTGATAACATTATATACTTCTATCACGTATTATACCCTAACCTAACCCATCCAGCCCCGCGCTGGTAATGTTTTACAGAATCCCGTTCGTGTCGGCACGTACTTCTCGGTGGGGACATTATGTACGTCTATATCGTTATATAACCCAACCTAAGGCAACCTAACTTCTCGAATGTGGTATTTTCCAACATTCCTGGCGTGTCGGGCCCTACTTCTCGGTGATAACATTATATACTTCTATCACGTAATATAACCTAACCTAACCCATCTAGACCCTCACTGGTAATGTTTTATAAAATCCCGGTCGTGTCGGCCTGTACGTCTCGGTGGGCACATTATATACGTCTATAACGTTATATATCCCAACCTGAGGCAACCTAACATCTCGGATGTAGTATTTTCCAACATTCCTGGCGGGTCGGCTCCTACTTCTCGGTGGGAACATTATATACGTCTATAACAAAATATAACCTAACCTAACCCATCTAGCCCCTCGCTGGTAATGTTTTACTGAATCCCATTCTTGTCGGCCCGTACTTCTCGGCGGGGACATTATGTACGTCTATAGCGTGATATATTCCAACAAAAGGCAGCCTAACACATCGGATGTAGTATTTTCCAACATTCCTGGCGGGTCGGCTCCTACTTCTCGGTGGGAACATTATATACGTCTATAACATAATATAACCTAACCTAACCCATCTATCCCCTCGCTGGTAATGTTTTACTAAATCCCGTTCGTGTCGACCCGTACTTCCCGGTGGGGACATTATGTACGTCTATAGCGTTATATATCCCAACCTAATGCAGCCTAACACATCGGATGTAGTATTTTCCAACATTCCTGGCGTGTCGGGCCCTACTTCTCGGTGATAACATTATATACGTCTATCACGTAATATAACCTAACCTAACCCATCTAGACCTTCGCTGGTAATGTTTTATAAAATCCCGGTCGTGTCGTCCTGTACGTCTCGGTGGGCACATTATATACGTCTATAACGTTATATATCCTCTCCTGTGGCAACCTAACATCTCGGATGTAGTATTTTCCAACATTCCTGGCGGGTCAGCTCCAACTTCTCGGTGGGAACATTATATACGTCTATAACATAATATAACCTAACCTAACCCATCTAGCCCCTCGCTGGTAGTGTTTTACGGAATCCCGTTCGTGTCCGCCCGTATTTCTCGGTGGGTACATTATACACGTCTGTAACATTATATAACCTAACCTGTCCCATCTAGGTCCTCGCTGGTAATGTTATACAGAATGCCGGTCGGGTCGGGCCGTACGTCTTGGTGGATACATTATATACGTCTATATCGTAATATAACCTAACCTAACCCATCTTGCCCCTCGGTGATAATGTTATACAGAATGCCGGTCGGGTCGGCCCGTACGTCTCGGTGGGGACATTATGTACGTCTATAACGTTATATATCCCAACCTAAGGCAACCTACCATCTCGGAAGTAGTATTTACCAACATTCCTGGCGAGTCGGACCCTATTTTTCGCCGGGAACATTATATACGTCTATATCGTAATATAACCTAACCTAACCCATCTTGCCCCTCGGTGATAACGTTTTACAGAATGCCGGTCGGGTCGGACCGTACGTCTCGGTGGGGACATTATATACGTCTATAACCTTATCTATCACAACCTAAGGCAACCTAGCATCTCGGATGTAGTATTTACCAACATTCCTGGCGGGTCCGACCCTACTTCTCGGTGGGCACATTATATACTTCTATAACATAATAGAACCTAACCTAACCCACCTAGCCCCTCGCTGGAAATGTATTACAGAATCCCGGTCGTGTCCGCCCGT
The DNA here is from genome assembly GCA_963969225.1 of Xylocopa violacea. Lineage (NCBI taxonomy): Eukaryota > Metazoa > Arthropoda > Insecta > Hymenoptera > Apidae > Xylocopa > Xylocopa violacea. The sequence goes on along the minus strand of CAXAJV010000017.1, from coordinate 10,162,311 downwards.
ACCTCTGCGTGGGGACATTATGAACGTCTATAACGTTATATATCCCAACCTAAGGCAACCTATCATCTCGCACGTAGTATTTTCCAACATTCCTGACGGGTCGTCTCCTACTTGTCGGTGGGAACATTATATTCGTCTATAACATAATGTAACCTAACCTAACCCATCTAACCCCTCGCTGGTAATGTTTCACAGAATCCCGGTCGTGTCGTCCCGTACGTCTCGGTGGGGACATTATATATGTCTATAACGTTATATATCCCAACCGAAGGCAACCTAGCATCTCGAATGTAGCATTTTATAGCATTCCTGGCGGGTCGGCTCCTACTTCTCGGTGGGAACAATATATACGTCTACAACGTAATATAACCATACCTAACCCATCTAGCCCCTCGCTGGTAGTGCTTTATAAAATCCCGTTCGTGTCGACCCGTAAGTCTCGGTGAGGATATTCTATACTTCTATAACGTTATATATCCTACCCTAAGGCAGCCTAACACCTCTGATGTAGTATTTTCTAACATTCCTGGCGGATCGGCCTCTAGTTCGCGGTGGGAACAATATATACGTCTATAACGTATTATAACCTCACCTAACCCATCTAGCCCCTCGCTGGTAATGCTTACAGAATCCCGTTCGTGTCGGCCCGTACTTCTCGGTGGAGACATTATGTACGTCTATATCGTTATATAACACAACCTAAGGCAACCTAACATATCGAATGTAGTATTTTCCAACATTACTGGCGGGTCGGCCCCTACTTCTCGGAGAGAACATTATATACGTCTATCACGTAATATAACCTAACCTAACCCATTTTGCCCCTCGCTGGTAATGTCTTATAAAATCCCGTTCGTGTCGTCCCGTACGTCTCGGTGGGTATATTATATAATTCGATAACGTTATATATCCAAACCTAAGGCAACCTAACATCTCGGATGTAGTATTTTACAGCATTCCGGGCGGGTCGGCCCCTACATCTCGGTGAGAACATTATATACGTCCATCGCGTAAATATAACCTAACCTAACCCATCTAGACTCTCGCTGGTAGTGTTTTACAATATCCCGGTCGTGTCGGCCTGTACGCCTCGGTGGGGACATTATATACGTCTATAACGTTATATATTCCAACCTGAGGCAACCTAACATCTCGGATGTAGTATTTTCCAGCATTCCTGGCGTGTCGGCCCGTACTTCTCGGTGGGGACATTATGCACGTCTATAACGTTATATATCCCAACGTAAGGCAACCTAGCATCTCGGATGTAGTATTTCCCAACATTCCTTGCGGGTCGGACCCTTCTTTTCGGTGGGAACATTATATACGTCTATAACGTAATTTAACCTAACCTAACCCATCTACTTCCTCGCTGGTAATGTTTTACAGAATCCCGTTCCTGTCGGCCCGTACTTCTCGGTGGGTACATTATGCACGTCTATAAGGTTATATATCCCAACCGAAGGCAACCTAGCATCTCGAATGTAGCATTTTATAGCATTCCTGGCGGGTCGGCTCCTACTTCTCGGTGGGAACAATATATACGTCTACAACGTAATATAACCATACCTAACCCATCTAGCCCCTCGCTGGTAGTGCTTTATAAAATCCCGTTCGTGTCGACCCGTAAGTCTCGGTGAGGATATTCTATACTTCTATAACGTTATATATCCTACCCTAAGGCAGCCTAACACCTCTGATGTAGTATTTTCTAACATTCCTGGCGGATCGGCCTCTAGTTCTCGGTGGGAACAATATATACGTCTATAACGTATTATAACCTCACCTAACCCATCTAGCCCCTCGCTGGTAATGCTTACAGAATCCCGTTCGTGTCGGCCAGTACTTCTCGGTGGAGACATTATGTACCTCTATATCGTTACATAACACAACCTAAGGCAACCTAACATATCGAATGTAGTATTTTCCAACATTACTGGCGGGTCGGCCCCTACTTCTCGGTGAGAACATTATATACGTCTATCACATAATATAACCTAACCTAACCCATTTTGCCCCTCGCTGGCAATGTCTTATAAAATCCCGTTCGTATCGTCCAGTACGTCTCGGTGGGGACATTATATACTTCTATAACGTTATATATCCCAACTTGAGGCAACCTAAGAGCTCGGATGTAGTGTTTTACAACATTCCTGGCGGATCGGATCCTACTTCTCGGTGGGAACATTATATACGTCTATCACGTAATATAACCTAACCTAACACATCTAGCACCTCGCTGGTAATGCTTTAGAAAATCGCGTGCGTGTCGACCCGAAAGTCTCGGTGAGGACATTATATACTTCTATAACGTTATATATCCCAACCTGAGGCAACCTAACAGCTCGGATGTAGTGTTTTACAACATTCCTGGCGGATCGGATCCTACTTCTCGGTGGGAACATTATATACGTCTATCACGTAATATAACCTAACCTAACCCATCTAGCCCCTCGCTGGTAATGCTTTATAAAATCCCGTTCGTGTCGACCCGTAAGTCGCGTTGGGGAGATTATCTACTTCTATAACTTTATATATTCCAACCTGAGGCAACCTAACATCTCGGATGTAGTATATTACAACATTCCTGGCGGATCGGCCACTACTTCTCGGTGGGAACATTCTATACGTCTATAACGTATTATAACCTAACCGAACCCATCTAGTGCCTCGCTGGTAATGTTTACAGTATCCCGTTCGTTTCGGCGCGTACATTTCGGTGTGGACATTATGTACGTCTATATCGTTATATAACTCAACCTGAGGCAACCTAACATCTCGGATGTAGTATATTAAAACATTCCTGGCGGATCGGCCCTTACTTCTCGGTGGGACCATTATATACGTCTATAGCGTATTATAACCTAACCTAACCCATCTAGCCCCTCGCTGGTAATGTTTACAGAATACCGTTCGTGTCGGCCCGTACTTCTCGGTGGAGACATTATGTACTTCTATATCGTTATATAACCCATCCTAAGGCAATCTAACATATCGAACGTAGTATTTTCCAACATTACCGGCGGGTCGGCCACTACTTCTCGGTGAGAACATTATATACGTCTATCACGTAATATAACCTAACCTAACCCATCTAGCCCCTCGCTGGTAATGCTTTATAAAATCCCGTTCGTGTCGACCCGTAAGTCTGGGTGAGAACATTATATACTTCTATAACGTTATATATCCCAACCTGAGGCAATCTAACATCTCGGATGTAGTATATTACAACATTCCTGGCGGATCGGCCTCTCCTTCTCGGTGGGAACATTATATACGTCTATAACGTAATATAACCTAACCTAACCCATCTAGCCCCTCGCTGGTAATGCTTTATAAAATCCCGTTCGTGTCGACCCGTAAGTCTCGGTGAGAACATTATATACTTCTATAACGTGTTATATTCCAACCTGAGGCAATCTAACATCTCGGATGTAGTATATTACAACATTCCTGGCGGATCGGCCCCTGCTTCTCGGTGGGAACATTATATACGTCTATAACGTAATATAACCTAACCTAACCCTTCTAGCCCCTCGCTGGTAATGCTTTATAAAATCCCGTTCGTGTCGACCCGTAAGTCTCGGTGAGGACATTATATACTTCTATAACGTTATATATCCTAACCTAAGGCAGCCTGACACCTCTGATCTAATATTTTCCAACATTCTTGGCGGATCGTCCTCTACTTCTCGGTGGGAACATTATATACGTCTATAACGTATTATAACCTAACCTAACCCATCTAGCACCTCGCTGGTAATGTTTTATAAAATCCCGGTCGTTTCGTCCCGTAAGTCTCGGTGGGGACATTATCTACTTCTATAACGTTATGTATCCCTACGTGAGGCAACCTAACATCTCGGATGTAGTATATTACAACATTCCTGGCGGATCGGTCCCTACTTCTCGGTGGGAACATTATATACGTCTATAACGTATTATAACCTAACCTAACCCATCTAGCCCCTCGCTGGTAATGTTTGCAGAATCCCGTTCGTGTCGGCCCGTACTTCTCGGTGGGGACATTATGTACGTCTGTATCGTTACATAACCCAACCTAAGGCATCCTAACATATCGAATGTAGTATATTACAACATTCCTGGCGGATCGGCCACTACTTCTCGGTGGGAACATTATATACGTCTATAACGTAATATAACCTAACCTAACCCATCTAGCCCCTCGCTGGTAATGCTTTATAAAATCCCGTTCGTGTCGACCCGTAAGTCTCGGTGAGAACATTATATACTTCTATAACGTTATATATCCCAACCTGAGGCAATCTAACATCTCGGATGTAGTATATTACAACATTCCTGGCGGATCGGCCCCTGCTTCTCGGTGGGAACATTATATACGTGTATAACGTAATATAACCTAACCTAACCCATCTAGCCCCTCGCTGGTAATGCTTTATAAAATCCCGTTCGTGTCGACCCGTAAGTCTCGGTGAGGGCATTATATACCTCTATAACGTTATATATCCTAACCTAAGGCAGCCTAACATCTCTGATGTAGTATTTTCCAACATTCCTGGCGGATCGGCCTCTACTTCTCTGTTGGAACGTTATATACGTCTATCACGTAATATAACCTAACCTAACCCATCTAGCCCCTCGCTGGTAATGTCTTATAAAATCCCGTTCGTGTCGTCCCGTAAGTCTCGGTGGGAACATTATATATGTCTATAACGTAATATAACCTAACATAACCCATCTAGCCTCTCGCTGGTAATATTTTATAAAATCCCGTACGTGTCGTCCAGTACGTCTCGGTGGGGACATTACGTACGTCTATATCGTTATATAACCAAACCTAAGGCAACCTAACATATCAAATGTAGTATTTTCCAACATTCATGGCGGGTCGCCCCCTACTTCTAGGTGAGAACATCATATACGTCTATCACGTAATATAACCTAACCTAACCCATCTTGCCCCTTGCTGGTAATGCTTTATAAAATCCCGTTCGTGTCGACCCGTAAGTCTCGGTGAGGACATTATATACTTCTATAACGTTATATATCCTAACCTAAGGCAGCCTAACACCTCTGATGTAGTATTTTCCAACATTCTTGGCGGTTCGTCCTCTACTTCTCGGTGGGAACATTATATACGTCTATAACGTAATATAACCTAACCTAACCCATGTAGCACCTCGCTGGTAATGTTTTATAAAATCCCGGTCGTTTCGTCCCGTAAGTCTCGGTGGGGACATTATCTACTTCTATAACTTTATGTATCCCAACGTGAGGCAACCTAACATCTCGGATGTAGTATATTACAACATTCCTGGCGGATCGGTCCCTACTTCTCGGTGGGAACATTATATACGTCTATAATGTAATATAACCAAACCTAACCCATCTAGCACCTCGCTGGTAATGTTTTATAAAATCCCGTTCGTTTCGTCCCGTAAGTCTCGGTGGGGACATTATCTACTTCTATAACTTTATATATCCCAACCTGAGACAACCTAATATCTCGGATGTAGTATATTACAACATTCCTGGCGAATCGGCCCCTACTACTCGGTGGGAACATTATATACGTCTATCACGTAATATAACCTAACCTAACCCATCTAGCCCCTCGCTGGTAATGCTTTATAAAATCCCGTTCGTGTCGACCCGTAAGTCGCGTTGGGGAGATTATCTACTTCTATAACTTTATATATTCCAACCTGAGGCAACCTAACATCTCGGATGTAGTATATTACAACATTCCTGGCGGATCGGCCACTACTTCTCGGTGGGAACATTCTATACGTCTATAACGTATTATAACCTAACCGAACCCATCTAGTGCCTCGCTGGTAATGTTTACAGTATCCCGTTCGTTTCGGCGCGTACATTTCGGTGGGGACATTATGTACGTCTATATCGTTATATAACTCAACCTGAGGCAACCTAACATCTCGGATGTAGTATATTAAAACATTCCTGGCGGATCGGCCCTTACTTCTCGGTGGGACCATTATATACGTCTATAGCGTATTATAACCTAACCTAACCCATCTAGCCCCTCGCTGGTAATGTTTACAGAATACCGTTCGTGTCGGCCCGTACTTCTCGGTGGAGACATTATGTACTTCTATATCGTTATATAACCCATCCTAAGGCAATCTAACATATCGAACGTAGTATTTTCCAACATTACCGGCGGGTCGGCCACTACTTCTCGGTGAGAACATTATATACGTCTATCACGTAATATAACCTAACCTAACCCATCTAGCCCCTCGCTGGTAATGCTTTATAAAATCCCGTTCGTGTCGACCCGTAAGTCTGGGTGAGAACATTATATACTTCTATAACGTTATATATCCCAACCTGAGGCAATCTAACATCTCGGATGTAGTATATTACAACATTCCTGGCGGATCGGCCTCTCCTTCTCGGTGGGAACATTATATACGTCTATAACGTAATATAACCTAACCTAACCCATCTAGCCCCTCGCTGGTAATGCTTTATAAAATCCCGTTCGTGTCGACCCGTAAGTCTCGGTGAGAACATTATATACTTCTATAACGTGTTATATTCCAACCTGAGGCAATCTAACATCTCGGATGTAGTATATTACAACATTCCTGGCGGATCGGCCCCTGCTTCTCGGTGGGAACATTATATACGTCTATAACGTAATATAACCTAACCTAACCCTTCTAGCCCCTCGCTGGTAATGCTTTATAAAATCCCGTTCGTGTCGACCCGTAAGTCTCGGTGAGGACATTATATACTTCTATAACGTTATATATCCTAACCTAAGGCAGCCTGACACCTCTGATCTAATATTTTCCAACATTCTTGGCGGATCGTCCTCTACTTCTCGGTGGGAACATTATATACGTCTATAACGTATTATAACCTAACCTAACCCATCTAGCACCTCGCTGGTAATGTTTTATAAAATCCCGGTCGTTTCGTCCCGTAAGTCTCGGTGGGGACATTATCTACTTCTATAACGTTATGTATCCCTACGTGAGGCAACCTAACATCTCGGATGTAGTATATTACAACATTCCTGGCGGATCGGTCCCTACTTCTCGGTGGGAACATTATATACGTCTATAACGTATTATAACCTAACCTAACCCATCTAGCCCCTCGCTGGTAATGATTGCAGAATCCCGTTCGTGTCGGCCCGTACTTCTCGGTGGGGACATTATGTACGTCTGTATCGTTACATAACCCAACCTAAGGCATCCTAACATATCGAATGTAGTATATTACAAGATTCCTGGCGGATCGGCCACTACTTCTCGGTGGGAACATTATATACGTCTATAACGTAATATAACCTAACCTAACCCATCTAGCCCCTCGCTGGTAATGCTTTATAAAATCCCGTTCGTGTCGACCCGTAAGTCTCGGTGAGAACATTATATACTTCTATAACGTTATATATCCCAACCTGAGGCAATCTAACATCTCGGATGTAGTATATTACAACATTCCTGGCGGATCGGCCCCTGCTTCTCGGTGGGAACATTATATACGTGTATAACGTAATATAACCTAACCTAACCCATCTAGCCCCTCGCTGGTAATGCTTTATAAAATCCCGTTCGTGTCGACCCGTAAGTCTCGGTGAGGGCATTATATACCTCTATAACGTTATATATCCTAACCTAAGGCAGCCTAACATCTCTGATGTAGTATTTTCCAACATTCCTGGCGGATCGGCCTCTACTTCTCTGTTGGAACGTTATATACGTCTATCACGTAATATAACCTAACCTAACCCATCTAGCCCCTCGCTGGTAATGTCTTATAAAATCCCGTTCGTGTCGTCCCGTAAGTCTCGGTGGGAACATTATATATGTCTATAACGTAATATAACCTAACATAACCCATCTAGCCTCTCGCTGGTAATATTTTATAAAATCCCGTACGTGTCGTCCAGTACGTCTCGGTGGGGACATTACGTACGTCTATATCGTTATATAACCAAACCTAAGGCAACCTAACATATCAAATGTAGTATTTTCCAACATTCATGGCGGGTCGCCCCCTACTTCTAGGTGAGAACATCATATACGTCTATCACGTAATATAACCTAACCTAACCCATCTTGCCCCTTGCTGGTAATGCTTTATAAAATCCCGTTCGTGTCGACCCGTAAGTCTCGGTGAGGACATTATATACTTCTATAACGTTATATATCCTAACCTAAGGCAGCCTAACACCTCTGATGTAGTATTTTCCAACATTCTTGGCGGTTCGTCCTCTACTTCTCGGTGGGAACATTATATACGTCTATAACGTAATATAACCTAACCTAACCCATGTAGCACCTCGCTGGTAATGTTTTATAAAATCCCGGTCGTTTCGTCCCGTAAGTCTCGGTGGGGACATTATCTACTTCTATAACTTTATGTATCCCAACGTGAGGCAACCTAACATCTCGGATGTAGTATATTACAACATTCCTGGCGGATCGGTCCCTACTTCTCGGTGGGAACATTATATACGTCTATAATGTAATATAACCAAACCTAACCCATCTAGCACCTCGCTGGTAATGTTTTATAAAATCCCGTTCGTTTCGTCCCGTAAGTCTCGGTGGGGACATTATCTACTTCTATAACTTTATATATCCCAACCTGAGACAACCTAATATCTCGGATGTAGTATATTACAACATTCCTGGCGGATCGGCCCCTACTACTCGGTGGGAACATTATATACGTCTATCACGTAATATAACCTAACCTAACCCATCTAGCCCCTCGCTGGTAATGCTTTATAAAATCCCGTTCGTGTCGACCCGTAAGTCGCGTTGGGGAGATTATCTACTTCTATAACTTTATATATTCCAACCTGAGGCAACCTAACATCTCGGATGTAGTATATTACAACATTCCTGGCGGATCGGCCACTACTTCTCGGTGGGAACATTCTATACGTCTATAACGTATTATAACCTAACCGAACCCATCTAGTGCCTCGCTGGTAATGTTTACAGTATCCCGTTCGTTTCGGCGCGTACATTTCGGTGGGGACATTATGTACGTCTATATCGTTATATAACTCAACCTGAGGCAACCTAACATCTCGGATGTAGTATATTAAAACATTCCTGGCGGATCGGCCCTTACTTCTCGGTGGGACCATTATATACGTCTATAGCGTATTATAACCTAACCTAACCCATCTAGCCCCTCGCTGGTAATGTTTACAGAATACCGTTCGTGTCGGCCCGTACTTCTCGGTGGAGACATTATGTACTTCTATATCGTTATATAACCCATCCTAAGGCAATCTAACATATCGAACGTAGTATTTTCCAACATTACCGGCGGGTCGGCCACTACTTCTCGGTGAGAACATTATATACGTCTATCACGTAATATAACCTAACCTAACCCATCTAGCCCCTCGCTGGTAATGCTTTATAAAATCCCGTTCGTGTCGACCCGTAAGTCTGGGTGAGAACATTATATACTTCTATAACGTTATATATCCCAACCTGAGGCAATCTAACATCTCGGATGTAGTATATTACAACATTCCTGGCGGATCGGCCTCTCCTTCTCGGTGGGAACATTATATACGTCTATAACGTAATATAACCTAACCTAACCCATCTAGCCCCTCGCTGGTAATGCTTTATAAAATCCCGTTCGTGTCGACCCGTAAGTCTCGGTGAGAACATTATATACTTCTATAACGTGTTATATTCCAACCTGAGGCGATCCAACATCTTGGATGTAGTATATTACAACATTCCTGGCGGATCGGCCCCTGCTTCTCGGTGGGAACATTATATACGTCTATAACGTAATATAACCTAACCTAACCCTTCTAGCCCCTCGCTGGTAATGCTTTATAAAATCCCGTTCGTGTCGACCCGTAAGTCTCGGTGAGGACATTATATACTTCTATAACGTTATATATCCTAACCTAAGGCAGCCTGACACCTCTGATCTAATATTTTCCAACATTCTTGGCGGATCGTCCTCTACTTCTCGGTGGGAACATTATATACGTCTATAACGTATTATAACCTAACCTAACCCATCTAGCACCTCGCTGGTAATGTTTTATAAAATCCCGGTCGTTTCGTCCCGTAAGTCTCGGTGGGGACATTATCTACTTCTATAACGTTATGTATCCCTACGTGAGGCAACCTAACATCTCGGATGTAGTATATTACAACATTCCTGGCGGATCGGTCCCTACTTCTCGGTGGGAACATTATATACGTCTATAACGTATTATAACCTAACCTAACCCATCTAGCCCCTCGCTGGTAATGCTTTATAAAATCCCGTTCGTGTCGACCCGTAAGTCTCGGTGAGAACATTATATACTTCTATAACGTTATATATCCCAACCTGAGGCAATCTAACATCTCGGATGTAGTATATTACAACATTCCTGGCGGATCGGCCCCTGCTTCTCGGTGGGAACATTATATACGTGTATAACGTAATATAACCTAACCTAACCCATCTAGCCCCTCGCTGGTAATGCTTTATAAAATCCCGTTCGTGTCGACCCGTAAGTCTCGGTGAGGGCATTATATACCTCTATAACGTTATATATCCTAACCTAAGGCAGCCTAACATCTCTGATGTAGTATTTTCCAACATTCCTGGCGGATCGGCCTCTACTTCTCTGTTGGAACGTTATATACGTCTATCACGTAATATAACCTAACCTAACCCATCTAGCCCCTCGCTGGTAATGTCTTATAAAATCCCGTTCGTGTCGTCCCGTAAGTCTCGGTGGGAACATTATATATGTCTATAACGTAATATAACCTAACATAACCCATCTAGCCTCTCGCTGGTAATATTTTATAAAATCCCGTACGTGTCGTCCAGTACGTCTCGGTGGGGACATTACGTACGTCTATATCGTTATATAACCAAACCTAAGGCAACCTAACATATCAAATGTAGTATTTTCCAACATTCATGGCGGGTCGCCCCCTACTTCTAGGTGAGAACATCATATACGTCTATCACGTAATATAACCTAACCTAACCCATCTTGCCCCTTGCTGGTAATGCTTTATAAAATCCCGTTCGTGTCGACCCGTAAGTCTCGGTGAGGACATTATATACTTCTATAACGTTATATATCCTAACCTAAGGCAGCCTAACACCTCTGATGTAGTATTTTCCAACATTCTTGGCGGTTCGTCCTCTACTTCTCGGTGGGAACATTATATACGTCTATAACGTAATATAACCTAACCTAACCCATGTAGCACCTCGCTGGTAATGTTTTATAAAATCCCGGTCGTTTCGTCCCGTAAGTCTCGGTGGGGACATTATCTACTTCTATAACTTTATGTATCCCAACGTGAGGCAACCTAACATCTCGGATGTAGTATATTACAACATTCCTGGCGGATCGGTCCCTACTTCTCGGTGGGAACATTATATACGTCTATAATGTAATATAACCAAACCTAACCCATCTAGCACCTCGCTGGTAATGTTTTATAAAATCCCGTTCGTTTCGTCCCGTAAGTCTCGGTGGGGACATTATCTACTTCTATAACTTTATATATCCCAACCTGAGACAACCTAATATCTCGGATGTAGTATATTACAACATTCCTGGCGGATCGGCCCCTACTACTCGGTGGGAACATTATATACGTCTATAACGTATTATAACCTAACCTAACCCATCTAGCCCCTCGCTGGTAATGTTTTATAAAATCCCGTTCGTGTCGTCCAGAACGTCTCGGTGGGGACATTATGTACGTCTGTATCGTTACATAACCCAACCTAAGGCATCCTAACATATCGAATGTAGTATATTACAACATTCCTGGCAGATAGGCCACTACTTCTCGGTGGGAACATTATATACGTCTATAACGTAATATAACCTAACCTAACCCATCTAGCCCCTCGCTGGTAATGCTTTATAAAATCCCGTTCGTGTCGACCCGTAAGTCTCGGTGAGAACATTATATACTTCTATAACGTGTTATATTCCAACCTGAGGCAATCTAACATCTCGGATGTAGTATATTACAACATTCCTGGCGGATCGGCCCCTGCTTCTCGGTGGGAACATTATATACGTGTATAACGTAATATAACCTAACCTAACCCATCTAGCCCCTTGCTGGTAATGCTTTATAAAATCCCGTTCGTGTCGACCCGAAGTCTCGGTGAGGACATTATATACTTTTATAACGTTATATATCCTAACCTAAGGCAGCCTAACACCTCTGATGTAATATTTTCCAACATTCTTGGCGGATCGTCCTCTACTTCTCGGTGGGAACATTATATACGTCTATAACGTAATGTAACCTAACCTAACCCATCTAGCACCTCGCTGGTAATGTTTTATAAAATCCCGGTCGTTTCGTCCCGTAAGTCTCGGTGGGGACATTATCTACTTCTATAACGTTATGTATCCCAACGTGAGGCAACCTAACATCTCGGATGTAGTATATTACAACATTCCTGGCGGATCTGTCCCTACCTCTCGGTGGGAACATTATATACGTCTATAACGTAATATAACCTAACCTAACCCATCTAGCCCCTCGCTGGTAATGTTTGCAGAATCCCGTTCGTGTCGGCCCGTACTTCTCGGTGGGGACATTGTGTACGTCTATATCGTTATATAACTCAACCTAAGGCAACCTACCATATCGAATGTAGTATTTTCCAACATTCCTGGCGGGTCGGCCCCTACTTCTCGGTGGGAACATTATATACGTCTATAACGTATTATAACCTAACCTAATCCATCTAGCCCCTTGCTGGTAATGCTTTATAAAATCCCGTTCGTGTCGACCCGAAGTCTCGGTGAGGACATTATATACTTCTATAACGTTATATATCCTAACCTAAGGCAGCCTAACACCTCTGATGTAATATTTTGCAACATTCTTGGCGGATCGTCCTCTACTTCTCGGTGGGAACATTATATACGTTTATAACGAAATATAACCTAACCTAACCCATCTAGCACCTCGCTGGTAATGTTTTATAAAATCCCGGTCGTTTCGTCCCGTAAGTCTCGGTGGGGACAATATCAACTTCTACAACGTTATATATCCCAACCTGAGGCAACCTAACATCTCGGATGTAGTATATTACAACATGCCTGGCGGATCGGCCCCTACTACTCGGTGGGAACATTATATACGTCTATAACGTATTATAACCTAACCTAACCCATCTAGCCCCTCGCTGGTAATGTTTGCAGAATCCCGTTCGTGTCGGCCCGTACTTCTCGGTGGGGACATTATGTACGTCTGTATCGTTACATAACCCAACCTAAGGCATCCTAACATATAGAATGTAGTATATTACAACATTCCTGGCGGATCGGCCACTACTTCTCGGTGGGAACATTATATACGTCTATAACGTAATATAACCTAACCTAACCCATCTAGCCCCCCGCTGGTAATGCTTTATAAAATCCCGTTCGTGTCGACCCGTAAGTCTCGGTAAGGACATTATATACTTCTATAACGTTATATATCCTAACCTAAGGCAGCCTAACACCTCTGATGTAGTATTTTCCAACATTCTTGGCGGATCGTCCTCTACTTCTCGGTGGGAACATTATATACGTTTATAACGAAATATAACCTAACCTAACCCATCTAGCACCTCGCTGGTAATGTTTTATAAAATCCCGGTCGTTTCGTCCCGTAAGTCTCGGTGGGGACATTATCTACTTCTACAACGTTATATATCCCAACCTGAGGCAACCTAACATCTCGGATGTAGTATATTACAACATGCCTGGCGGATCGGCCCCTACTACTCGGTGGGAACATTATATACATCTATAACGTATTATAACCTAACCTAACCCATCTAGCCCCTCGCTGGTAATGCTTTATAAAATCCCGTTCGTGTCGACCCGTAAGTCTCGGTGAGGACATTATATACTTCTATAACGTTATATATCCCAACTTGAGGCAACCTAACACCTCGGATGTAGTATATTACAACATTCCTGGCGGATCGGCCACTACTTCTCGGTGGGAACATTGTATACGTCTATAACGTAATATAACCTAACCTAACCCATCTAGCCCCTTGCTTGTAATGCTTTATAAAATTACGTTCGTGTCGACCCGAAGTCTCGGTGAGGACATTATATACTTCTATAACGTTATATATCCTATCCTATGGCAGCCTAACACTTCTGATGTAATATTTTCCAACATTCTTGGCGGATCGTCCTCTACTTCTCGGTGGGAACATTATATACGTTTATAACGAAATATAACCTAACCTAACCCATCTAGCACCTCGCTGGTAATGTTTTATAAAATCCCGGTCGTTTCGTCCCGTAAGTCTCGGTGGGGACATTATCTACTTCTACAACGTTATATATCCCAACCTGAGGCAACCTAACATCTCGGATGTAGTATATTACAACATTCCTGGCGGATCGGCCCCTACTACTCGGTGGGAACATTATATACGTCTATAACGTATTATAACCTAACCTAACCTATCTAGCCCCTCGCTGGTAATGTTTGCAGAATCCCGTTCGTGTCGGCCCGTACTTCTCGGTGGGGACATTATGTACGCCTGTATCGTTACATAACCCAACCTAAGGCATCCTAACATATCGAATGTAGTATATTACAACATTCCTGGCGGATCGGCCACTACTTCTCGGTGGGAACATTATATACGTCTATAACGTAATATAACCTAACCTAACCCATCTAGCCCCTCGCTGGTAATGCTTTATAAAATCCCGTTCGTGTCGACCCGTAAGTCTCGGTGAGAACATTATATACTTCTATAACGTTATATATCCCAACCTGAGGCAATCTAACGTCTCGGATGTAGTATATTACAACATTCCTGGCGGATCGGCCCCTGCTTCTCGGTGGGAACATTATATACGTGTATAACGTAATATAACCTAACCTAACCCATCTAGCCCCTCGCTGGTAATGTCTTATAAAATCCCGTTCGTGTCGTCCCGTAAGTCTCGGTGGGAACATTATATATGTCTATAACGTAATATAACCTAACATAACCCATCTAGCCTCTCGCTGGTAATATTTTATAAAATCCCGTACGTGTCGTCCAGTACGTCTCGGTGGGGACATTACGTACGTCTATACCGTTATATAACCAAACCTAAGGCAACATAACATATCAAATGTAGTATTTTCCAACATTCATGGCGGGTCGCCCCCTACTTCTAGGTGAGAACATTATATACGTCTATCACGTAATATAACCTAACCTAACCCATCTTGCCCCTTGCTGGTAATGCTTTATAAAATCCCGTTCGTGTCGACCCGTAAGTCTCGGTGAGGACATTATATACTTCTATAACGTTATATATCCTAACCTAAGGCAGCCTAACACCTCTGATGTAGTATTTTCCAACATTCTTGGCGGATCGTCCTCTACTTCTCGGTGGGAACATTATATACGTTTATAACGAAATATAACCTAACCTAACCCATCTAGCACCTCGCTGGTAATGTTTTAATAACTCCCGGTCGTTTCGTCCCGTAAGTCTCGGTGGGGACATTATCTACTTCTACAACGTTATATATCACAACCTGAGGCAACCTAACATCTCGGATGTAGTATATTACAACATGCCTGGCGGATCGGCCCCTACTACTCGGTGGGAACATTATATACGTCTATAACGTATTATAACCTAACCTAACCCATCTAGCCCCTCGCTGGTAATGCTTTATAAAATCCCGTTCGTGTCGACCCGTAAGTCTCGGTGAGGACATTATATACTTCTATAACGTTATATATCCCAACTTGAGGCAACCTAACACCTCGGATGTAGTATATTACAACATTACTGGCGGATCGGCCACTACTTCTCGGTGGGAACATTGTATACGTCTATAACGTAATATAACCTAACCTAACCCATCTAGCCCCTTGCTGGTAATGTTTTATAAAATCCCGGTCGTTTCGTTCCGTAAGTCTCGGTGGGGACATTATCTACTTCTACAACGTTATATATCCCAACCTGAGGCACCCTAGCATCTCGAATGTAGTATTTTCCAACATTCCTGGCGGGTCGGCTCCTACTTCTCGGTGGGAACATTATATACGTCTATAACGTAATATAACCTAACCTAACACATCTAGCACCTCGCTGGTAATGCTTTAGAAACTCGCGTGCGTGTCGACCCGAAAGTCTCGGTGAGGACATTATATACTTCTATAACGTTATATATCCCAACCTGAGGCAACCTAACAGCTCGGATGTAGTGTTTTACAACATTCCTGGCGGATCGGATCCTACTTCTCGGTGGGAACATTATATACGTCTATCACGTAATATAACCTAACCTAACCCATCTAGCCCCTCGCTGGTAATGCTTTATAAAATCCCGTTCGTGTCGACCCGTAAGTCGCGTTGGGGAGATTATCTACTTCTATAACTTTATATATTCCAACCTGAGGCAACCTAACATCTCGGATGTAGTATATTACAACATTCCTGGCGGATCGGCCACTACTTCTCGGTGGGAAAATTCTATACGTCTATAACGTATTATAACCTAACCGAACCCATCTAGTGCCTCGCTGGTAATGTTTACAGTATCCCGTTCGTGTCGGCGCGTACATTTCGGTGGGGACATTATGTACGTCTATATCGTTATATAACTCAACCTGAGGCAACCTAACATCTCGGATGTAGTATATTACAACATTCATGGCGTATCGGCCACTACTTCTCGGTGGGAACATTATATACGTCTATAACGTAATATAACCTAACCTAACCCATCTAGCCCCTCGCTGGTAATGCTTTATAAAATCCCGTTCGTGTCGACCCGTAAGTCTCGGTGAGAACATTATATACTTCTATAACGTTATATATCCCAACCTGAGGCAATCTAACGTCTCGGATGTAGTATATTACAACATTCCTGGCGGATCGGCCCCTGCTTCTCGGTGGGAACATTATATACGTGTATAACGTAATATAACCTAACCTAACCCATCTAGCCCCTCGCTGGTAATGTCTTATAAAATCCCGTTCGTGTCGTCCCGTAAGTCTCGGTGGGAACATTATATATGTCTATAACGTAATATAACCTAACATAACCCATCTAGCCTCTCGCTGGTAATATTTTATAAAATCCCGTACGTGTCGTCCAGTACGTCTCGGTGGGGACATTACGTACGTCTATACCGTTATATAACCAAACCTAAGGCAACATAACATATCAAATGTAGTATTTTCCAACATTCATGGCGGGTCGCCCCCTACTTCTAGGTGAGAACATTATATACGTCTATCACGTAATATAACCTAACCTAACCCATCTTGCCCCTTGCTGGTAATGCTTTATAAAATCCCGTTCGTGTCGACCCGTAAGTCTCGGTGAGGACATTATATACTTCTATAACGTTATATATCCTAACCTAAGGCAGCCTAACACCTCTGATGTAGTATTTTCCAACATTCTTGGCGGATCGTCCTCTACTTCTCGGTGGGAACATTATATACGTTTATAACGAAATATAACCTAACCTAACCCATCTAGCACCTCGCTGGTAATGTTTTAATAACTCCCGGTCGTTTCGTCCCGTAAGTCTCGGTGGGGACATTATCTACTTCTACAACGTTATATATCACAACCTGAGGCAACCTAACATCTCGGATGTAGTATATTACAACATGCCTGGCGGATCGGCCCCTACTACTCGGTGGGAACATTATATACGTCTATAACGTATTATAACCTAACCTAACCCATCTAGCCCCTCGCTGGTAATGCTTTATAAAATCCCGTTCGTGTCGACCCGTAAGTCTCGGTGAGGACATTATATACTTCTATAACGTTATATATCCCAACTTGAGGCAACCTAACACCTCGGATGTAGTATATTACAACATTACTGGCGGATCGGCCACTACTTCTCGGTGGGAACATTGTATACGTCTATAACGTAATATAACCTAACCTAACCCATCTAGCCCCTTGCTGGTAATGTTTTATAAAATCCCGGTCGTTTCGTTCCGTAAGTCTCGGTGGGGACATTATCTACTTCTACAACGTTATATATCCCAACCTGAGGCACCCTAGCATCTCGAATGTAGTATTTTCCAACATTCCTGGCGGGTCGGCTCCTACTTCTCGGTGGGAACATTATATACGTCTATAACGTAATATAACCTAACCTAACACATCTAGCACCTCGCTGGTAATGCTTTAGAAACTCGCGTGCGTGTCGACCCGAAAGTCTCGGTGAGGACATTATATACTTCTATAACGTTATATATCCCAACCTGAGGCAACCTAACAGCTCGGATGTAGTGTTTTACAACATTCCTGGCGGATCGGATCCTACTTCTCGGTGGGAACATTATATACGTCTATCACGTAATATAACCTAACCTAAGCCATCTAGCCCCTCGCTGGTAATGTCTTATAAAATCCCGTTCGTGTCGTCCCGTAAGTCTCGGTGGGAACATTATATATGTCTATAACGTAATATAACCTAACATAACCCATCTAGCCTCTCGCTGGTAATATTTTATAAAATCCCGTACGTGTCGTCCAGTACGTCTCGGTGGGGACATTACGTACGTCTATATCGTTATATAACCAAACCTAGGGCAACCTAACATATCAAATGTAGTATTTTCCAACATTCATGGCGGGTCGCCCCCTACTTCTAGGTGAGAACATCATATACGTCTATCACGTAATATAACCTAACCTAACCCATCTTGCCCCTTGCTGGTAATGCTTTATAAAATCCCGTTCGTGTCGACCCGTAAGTCTCGGTGAGGACATTATATACTTCTATAACGTTATATATCCTAACCTAAGGCAGCCTAACACCTCTGATGTAGTATTTTCCAACATTCTTGGCGGTTCGTCCTCTACTTCTCGGTGGGAACATTATATACGTCTATAACGTAATATAACCTAACCTAACCCATGTAGCACCTCGCTGGTAATGTTTTATAAAATCCCGGTCGTTTCGTCCCGTAAGTCTCGGTGGGGACATTATCTACTTCTATAACGTTATGTATCCCAACGTGAGGCAACCTAACATCTCGGATGTAGTATATTACAACATTCCTGGCGGATCTGTCCCTACCTCTCGGTGGGAACATTATATACGTCTATAACGTAATATAACCTAACCTAACCCATCTAGCCCCTCGCTGGTAATGTTTGCAGAATCCCGTTCGTGTCGGCCCGTACTTCTCGGTGGGGACATTGTGTACGTCTATATCGTTATATAACTCAACCTAAGGCAACCTACCATATCGAATGTAGTATTTTCCAACATTCCTGGCGGGTCGGCCCCTACTTCTCGGTGGGAACATTATATACGTCTATAACGTATTATAACCTAACCTAACCCATCTAGCCCCTTGCTGGTAATGCTTTATAAAATCCCGTTCGTGTCGACCCGAAGTCTCGGTGAGGACATTATATACTTCTATAACGTTATATATCCTAACCTAAGGCAGCCTAACACCTCTGATGTAATATTTTGCAACATTCTTGGCGGATCGTCCTCTACTTCTCGGTGGGAACATTATATACGTTTATAACGAAATATAACCTAACCTAACCCATCTAGCACCTCGCTGGTAATGTTTTATAAAATCCCGGTCGTTTCGTCCCGTAAGTCTCGGTGGGGACATTATCAACTTCTACAACGTTATATATCCCAACCTGAGGCAACCTAACATCTCGGATGTAGTATATTACAACATGCCTGGCGGATCGGCCCCTACTACTCGGTGGGAACATTATATACGTCTATAACGTATTATAACCTAACCTAACCCATCTAGCCCCTCGCTGGTAATGTTTGCAGAATCCCGTTCGTGTCGGCCCGTACTTCTCGGTGGGGACATTATATACGTCTGTATCGTTACATAACCCAACCTAAGGCATCCTAACATATCGAATGTAGTATATTACAACATTCCTGGCGGATCGGCCACTACTTCTCGGTGGGAACATTATATACGTCTATAACGTAATATAACCTAACCTAACCCATCTAGCCCCTCGCTGGTAATGCTTTATAAAATCCCGTTCGTGTCGAACCGTAAGTCTCGGTGAGAACATTATATACTTCTATAACGTTATATATCCCAACTTGAGGCAACCTAACACCTCGGATGTAGTATATTGCAACATTCCTGGCGGATCGGCCACTACTTCTCGGTGGGAACATTATATACGTCTATAACGTAATATAACCTAACCTAACCCATCTTGTCCCTCGCTGGTAATGCTTTATAAAATCCCGTTCGTGTCGACCCGTAAGTCTCGGTGAGGGCATTATATACCTCTATAACGTTATATATCCTAACCTAAGGCAGCCTAACACCTCTGATGTAGTATTTTCCAACATTCCTGGCGGATCGGCCTCTACTTCTCTGTCGGAACGTTATATACGTCTATCACGTAATATAACCTAACCTAACCCATCCAGCCCCTCGCTGGTAATGTCTTATAAAATCCCGTTCGTGCCGTCCCGTAAGTCTCGGTGGGAACATTATATATGTCTATAACGTAATATAACCTAACATAACCCATCTAGCCTCTCGCTGGTAATATTTTATAAAATCCCGTACGTGTCGTCCAGTACGTCTCGGTGGGGACATTACGTACGTCTATACCGTTATATAACCAAACCTAAGGCAACATAACATATCAAATGTAGTATTTTCCAACATTCATGGCGGGTCGCCCCCTACTTCTAGGTGAGAACATTATATACGTCTATCACGTAATATAACCTAACCTAACCCATCTTGCCCCTTGCTGGTAATGCTTTATAAAATCCCGTTCGTGTCGACCCGTAAGTCTCGGTGAGGACATTATATACTTCTATAACGTTATATATCCTAACCTAAGGCAGCCTAACACCTCTGATGTAGTATTTTCCAACATTCTTGGCGGATCGTCCTCTACTTCTCGGTGGGAACATTATATACGTTTATAACGAAATATAACCTAACCTAACCCATCTAGCACCTCGCTGGTAATGTTTTAAAAACTCCCGGTCGTTTCGTCCCGTAAGTCTCGGTGGGGACATTATCTACTTCTACAACGTTATATATCACAACCTGAGGCAACCTAACATCTCGGATGTAGTATATTACAACATGCCTGGCGGATCGGCCCCTACTACTCGGTGGGAACATTATATACGTCTATAACGTATTATAACCTAACCTAACCCATCTAGCCCCTCGCTGGTAATGCTTTATAAAATCCCGTTCGTGTCGACCCGTAAGTCTCGGTGAGGACATTATATACTTCTATAACGTTATATATCCCAACTTGAGGCAACCTAACACCTCGGATGTAGTATATTACAACATTCCTGGCCGATCGGCCACTACTTCTCGGTGGGAACATTGTATACGTCTATAACGTAATATAACCTAACCTAACCCATCTAGCCCCTTGCTGGTAATGTTTTATAAAATCCCGGTCGTTTCGTTCCGTAAGTCTCGGTGGGGACATTATCTACTTCTACAACGTTATATATCCCAACCTGAGGCAACCTAACCTCTCGGATGTAGTATATTACAACATTCCTGGCGGATCGGCCCCTACTACTCGGTGGGAACATTATATACGTCTATAACGTATTATAACCTAACCTAACCTATCTAGCCCCTCGCTGGTAATGTTTGCAGAATCCCGTTCGTGTCGGCCCGTACTTCTCGGTGGGGACATTATGTACGTCTGTATCGTTACATAACCCAACCTAAGGCATCCTAACATATCGAATGTAGTATATTACAACATTCCTGGCGGATCGGCCACTACTTCTCGGTGGGAACATTATATACGTCTATAACGTAGGATAACCTAACCTAACCCATCTAGCCCCTCGCTGGTAATGCTTTATAAAATCCCGTTCGTGTCGACCCGTAAGTCTCGGTGAGAACATTATATACTTCTATAACGTTATATATCCCAACCTGAGGCAATCTAACGTCTCGGATGTAGTATATTACAACATTCCTGGCGGATCGGCCCCTGCTTCTCGGTGGGAACATTATATACGTGTATAACGTAATATAACCTAACCTAACCCATCTAGCCCCTCGCTGGTAATGCTTTATAAAATCCCGTTCGTGTCGACCCGTAAGTCTCGGTGAGGACATTATATACTTCTATAACGTTATATATGACAACTTGAGGCAACCTAACACCTCGGATGTAGTATATTACAACATTCCTGGCGGATCGGCCACTACTTCTCGGTGGGAACATTATATACGTCTATAACGTAATATAACCTAACCTAACCCATCTAACCCCTCGCTGGTAATGCTTTATAAAATCCCGTTCGTGTCGACCCGTATGTCTCGGTGAGGGCATTATATACCTCTATAACGTTATATATCCTAACCTAAGGCAGCCTAACACCTCTGATGTAGTATTTTCCAACATTCCTGGCGGATCGGCCTCTACTTCTCTGTTGGAACGTTATATACGTCTATCACGTAATATAACCTAACCTAACCCATCTAGCCCCTCGCTGGTAATGTCTTATAAAATCCCGTTCGTGTCGTCCCGTAAGTCTCGGTGGGAACATTATATACGTCTATCACGTAATATAACCTAACCTAACCCATCTTGCCCCTTGCTGGTAATGCTTTATAAAATCCCGTTCGTGTCGACCCGTAAGTCTCGGTGAGGACATTATATACTTCTATAACGTTATATATCCTAACCTAAGGCAGCCTAACACCTCTGATGTAGTATTTTCCAACATTCTTGGCGGATCGTCCTCTACTTCTCGGTGGGAACATTATATACGTTTATAACGAAATATAACCTAACCTAACCCATCTAGCACCTCGCTGGTAATGTTTTATAAACTCCCGGTCGTTTCGTCCCGTAAGTCTCGGTGGGGACATTATCTACTTCTACAACGTTATATATCACAACCTGAGGCAACCTAACATCTCGGATGTAGTATATTACAACATGCCTGGCGGATCGGCCCCTACTACTCGGTGGGAACATTATATACGTCTATAACGTATTATAACCTAACCTAACCCATCTAGCCCCTCGCTGGTAATGCTTTATAAAATCCCGTTCGTGTCGACCCGTAAGTCTCGGTGAGGACATTATATACTTCTATAACGTTATATATCCCAACTTGAGGCAACCTAACACCTCGGATGTAGTATATTACAACATTCCTGGCGGATCGGCCACTACTTCTCGGTGGGAACATTGTATACGTCTATAACGTAATATAACCTAACCTAACCCATCTAGCCCCTTGCTGGTAATGTTTACAGAATCCCGTTCGTGTCGGCGCGTACTTCTCGGTGGGGCAGTATGTACGTCTATATTGTTATATAACTCAACCTGAGGCAACCTAACATCTCGGATGTAGTATATTACAACATTCCTGGCGGATCGGCCACTACTTCTCGGTTGGAACGTTATATACGTCTATCACGTAATATAACCTAACCTAACCCATCTAGCCCCTCGCTGGTAATGTCTTATAAAATCCCGGTCGTGTCGTCCCGTAAGTCTCGGTGGGAACATTATACACGTCTATAACGTAATATAACCTAACATAACCCATCTAGCCCCTCGCTGGTAATATTTTATAAAATCCCGTACGTGTCGTCCAGTACGTCTCGGTGGGGACATTATGTACGTCTGTATCGTTATATAACCCAACCTAAGGCAACCTAACATATCGAATGTAGTATTTTCCAACATTCCTGGCGGGTCGGCCCCTACTTCTCGGTGGGAACATTATATACGTCTATAACGTATTATAACCTAACCTAACCCATCTAGCCCCTTGCTGGTAATGCTTTATAAAATCCCGTTCGTGTCGACCCGAAGTCTCGGTGAGGACATTATATACTTCTATAACGTGTTATATTGCAACCTGAGGCAATCTAACAT
This sequence comes from Xylocopa violacea, assembly GCA_963969225.1. NCBI lineage: Eukaryota > Metazoa > Arthropoda > Insecta > Hymenoptera > Apidae > Xylocopa > Xylocopa violacea. The sequence continues at coordinate 10,138,402 of CAXAJV010000017.1, read as the reverse complement.
CTCGGATGTAGTATATTACAACATTCCTGGCGGATCGTCCTCTACTTCTCGGTGGGAACATTATATACGTCTATACCGTAATATAACCTAACCTAACCCATGTAGCACCTCGCTGGTAATGTTTTATAAAATCCCGGTCGTTTCGTCCCGTAAGTCTCGGTGGGGACATTATCTACTTCTATAACTTTATGTATCCCAACGTGAGGCAACCTAACATCTCGGATGTAGTATATTACAACATTCCTGGCGGATCGGTCCCTACTTCTCGGTGGGAACATTATATACGTCTATAACGTAATATAACCAAACCTAACCCATCTAGCCCCTCGCTGGTAATGCTTTATAAAATCCCGTTCGTGTCGACCCGTAAGTCTCAGTGAGGACATTATATACTTCTATATCGTTATATATCCTAACCTAAGGCAGCCTAACACCTCTGATGTAGTATTTTCCAACATTCCTGGCGGATCGGCCTCGACTTCTCGGTGGGAACATTATATACGTCTATAACGTATTATAACCTAACCTAACCCATCTAGCCCCTCGCTGGTAATGTTTACAGAATCCCGTTCGTTTCGGCGCGTACTTCTCGTTGGGGCAGTATGTACGTCTATATCGTTATATAACTCAACCTGAGGCAACCTAACATCTCGGATGTAGTATATTACAACATTCCTGGCGGATCGGCCACTACTTCTCGGTGGGAACATTATATACGTCTATAACGTAATATAACCTAACCTAACCCATCTAGCCCCTCGCTGGTAATGCTTTATAAAATCCCGTTCGTGTCGACCCGTAAGTCTCGGTGAGGACATTATATACCTCTATAACGTTATATATCCTAACCTAAGGCAGCCTAACACCTCTGATGTAGTATTTTCCAACATTCCTGGCGGATCGGCCTCTACTTCTCGGTTGGAACGTTATATACGTCTATCACGTAATATAACCTAACCTAACCCATCTAGCCCCTCGCTGGTAATGTCTTATAAAATCCCGGTCGTGTCGTCCCGTAAGTCTTGGTGGGAACATTATATACGTCTATAACGTAATATAACCTAACATAACCCATCTAGCCCCTCGCTGGTAATATTTTATAAAATCCCGTACGTGTCGTCCAGTACGTCTCGGTGGGGACATTACGTACGTCTATATCGTTATATAACCAAACCTAAGGCAACCTAACATATCAAATGTAGTATATTACAACATTCCTGGCGGATCGGCCCCTGCTTCTCGGTGGGAACATTATATACGTCTATAACGTAATATAACCTAACCTAACCCATCTAGCCCCTCGCTGGTAATGTTTTATAAAATCCCGTTCGTGTCGTCCAGAACGTCTCGGTGGGGACATTATGTACGTCTGTATCGTTATATAACCCAACCTAAGGCAACCTAACATATCGAATGTAGTATTTTCCAACATTCCTGGCGGGTCGGCCCCTACTTCTCGGTGGGAACATTATATACGTCTATAACGTATTATAACCTAACCTAACCCATCTAGCCCCTTGCTGGTAATGCTTTATAAAATCTCGTTCGTGTCGACCCGAAGTCTCGGTGAGGACATTATATACTTCTATAACGTTATATATCCTAACCTAAGGCAGCCTAACACCTCTGATGCAGTATTTTCCAACATTCTGGGCGGATCGTCCTCTACTTCTCGGTGGGAACATTATATACGTCTATAAAGAAATATAACCTAACCTAACCCATCTAGCACCTCGCTGGTAATGTTTTATAAAATCCCGGTCGTTTCGTCCCGTAAGTCTCGGTGGGGACATTATCTACTTCTACAACGTTATATATCCCAACCTGAGGCAACCTAACATCACGGATGTAGTATATTACAACATTCCTGGCGGATCGGTCCCTACTTCTCGGTGGGAACACTATATACGTCTATAACGTATTATAACCTAACCTAACCCATCTAGCCCTTCGCTGGTAATGTTTGCAGAATTCCGTTCGTGTCGGCCCGTACTTCTCGGTGGGGACATTATGTACGTCTGTATCGTTACATAACCCAACCTAGGGCATCCTAACATATCGAATGTAGTATATTACAACATTCCTGGCGGATCGGCCACTACTTCTCGGTGGGAACATTATATACGTCTATAACGCAATATAACCTAACCTAACCCATCTAGCCCCTCGCTGGTAATGCTTTATAAAATCCCGTTCGTGTCGACCCGTAAGTCTCGGTGAGAACATTATATACTTCTATAACGTTATATATCCCAACCTGAGGCAATCTAACATCTCGGATGTAGTATATTACAACATTCCTGGCGGATCGGCCCCTGGTTCTCGGTGGGAACATTATATACGTCTATAACGTAATATAACCTAACCTAACCCATCTAGCCCCTCGCTGGTAATGCTTTATAAAATCCCGTTCGTGTCGACCCGTAAGTCTCGGAGAGGACATTATATACTTCTATAACGTTATATATCCCAACTTGAGGCAACCTAACACCTCGGATGTAGTATATTACAACATTCCTGTCGGATCAGCCACTACTTCTCGGTGGGAACATTATATACATCTATAACGTAATATAACCTAACCTAACCCATCTAGCCCCTCGCTGGTAATGCTTTATAAAATCCCGTTCGTGTCGACCCGTAAGTCTCAGTGAGGACATTATATACTTCTATATCGTTATATATCCTAACCTAAGGCAGCCTAACACCTCTGATGTAGTATTTTCCAACATTCCTGGCGGATCGGCCTCGACTTCTCGGTGGGAACATTATATACGTCTATAACGTATTATAACCTAACCTAACCCATCTAGCCCCTCGCTGGTAATGTTTACAGAATCCCGTTCGTTTCGGCGCGTACTTCTCGTTGGGGCAGTATGTACGTCTATATCGTTATATAACTCAACCTGAGGCAACCTAACATCTCGGATGTAGTATATTACAACATTCCTGGCGGATCGGCCACTACTTCTCGGTGGGAACATTATATACGTCTATAACGTAATATAACCTAACCTAACCCATCTAGCCCCTCGCTGGTAATGCTTTATAAAATCCCGTTCGTGTCGACCCGTAAGTCTCGGTGAGGAAATTATATACCTCTATAACGTTATATATCCTAACCTAAGGCAGCCTAACACCTCTGATGTAGTATTTTCCAACATTCCTGGCGGATCGGCCTCTACTTCTCGGTTGGAACGTTATATACGTCTATCACGTAATATAACCTAACCTAACCCATCTAGCCCCTCGCTGGTAATGTCTTATAAAATCCCGGTCGTGTCGTCCCGTAAGTCTTGGTGGGAACATTATATACGTCTATAACGTAATATAACCTAACATAACCCATCTAGCCCCTCGCTGGTAATATTTTATAAAATCCCGTACGTGTCGTCCAGTACGTCTCGGTGGGGACATTACGTACGTCTATATCGTTATATAACCAAACCTAAGGCAACCTAACATATCAAATGTAGTATATTACAACATTCCTGGCGGATCGGCCCCTGCTTCTCGGTGGGAACATTATATACGTCTATAACGTAATATAACCTAACCTAACCCATCTAGCCCCTCGCTGGTAATGCTTTATAAAATCCCGTTCGTGTCGACCCGAAGTCTCGGTGAGGACATTATATACTTCTATAACGTTATATATCCCAACTTGAGGCAACCTAACACCTCGGATGTAGTATATTACAACATTCCTGGCGGATCGGCCACTACTTCTCGGTGGGAACATTATATACGTCTATAACGTAATATAACCTAACCTAACCCATCTAGCCCCTCGCTGGTAATGCTTTATAAAATCCCGTTCGTGTCGACCCGTAAGTCTCGGTGAGGGCATTATATACCTCTATAACGTTATATATCCTAACCTAAGGCAGCCTAACATCTCTGATGTAGTATTTTCCAACATTCCTGGCGGATCGGCCTCTACTTCTCTGTTGGAACGTTATATACGTCTATCACGTAATATAACCTAACCTAACCCATCTAGCCCCTCGCTGGTAATGTCTTATAAAATCCCGTTCGTGTCGTCCCGTAAGTCTCGGTGGGAACATTATATACGTCTATAACGTATTATAACCTAACCTAACCCATCTAGCCCCTCGCTGGTAATGTTTTACAAAATCCCGTTCGTGTCGTCCAGAACGTCTCGGTGGGGACATTATGTACGTCTGTATCGTTACATAACCCAACCTAAGGCATCCTAACATATCGAATGTAGTATATTACAACATTCCTGGCGGATCGGCCACTACTTCTCGGTGGGAACATTATATACGTCTATCACGTAATATAACCTAACCTAACCCATCTTGCCCCTTGCTGGTAATGCTTTATAAAATCCCGTTCGTGTCGACCCGTAAGTCTCGGTGAGGACATTATATACTTCTATAACGTTATATATCCTAACCTAAGGCAGCCTAACACCCCTGATGTAGTATTTTCCAACATTCTTGGCGGATCGTCCTCTACTTCTCGGTGGGAACATTATATACGTCTATAACGTAATATAACCTAACCTAACCCATGTAGCACCTCGCTGGTAATGTTTTATAAAATCCCGGTCGTTTCGTCCCGTAAGTCTCGGTGGGGACATTATCTACTTCTATAACTTTATGTATCCCAACGTGAGGCAACCTAACATCTCGGATGTAGTATATTACAACATTCCTGGCGGATCGGTCCCTACTTCTCGGTGGGAACATTATATACGTCTATAACGTAATATAACCTAACCTAACCCATCTAGCCCCTCGCTGGTAATGTTTTATAAAATCCCGTTCGTGTCGTCCAGAACGTCTCGGTGGGGACATTATGTACGTCTGTATCGTTATATAACCCAACCTAAGGCAACCTAACATATCGAATGTAGTATTTTCCAACATTCCTGGCGGGTCGGCCCCTACTTCTCGGTGGGAACATTATATACGTCTATAACGTAATATAACCTAACCTAACCCATCTAGCCCCTCGCTGGTAATGCTTTATAAAATCCCGTTCGTGTCGACCCGTAAGTCTCGGAGAGGACATTATATACTTCTATAACGTTATATATCCCAACTTGAGGCAACCTAACACCTCGGATGTAGTATATTACAACATTCCTGTCGGATCAGCCACTACTTCTCGGTGGGAACATTATATACATCTATAACGTAATATAACCTAACCTAACCCATCTAGCCCCTCGCTGGTAATGCTTTATAAAATCCCGTTCGTGTCGACCCGTAAGTCTCAGTGAGGACATTATATACTTCTATATCGTTATATATCCTAACCTAAGGCAGCCTAACACCTCTGATGTAGTATTTTCCAACATTCCTGGCGGATCGGCCTCGACTTCTCGGTGGGAACATTATATACGTCTATAACGTATTATAACCTAACCTAACCCATCTAGCCCCTCGCTGGTAATGTTTACAGAATCCCGTTCGTTTCGGCGCGTACTTCTCGTTGGGGCAGTATGTACGTCTATATCGTTATATAACTCAACCTGAGGCAACCTAACATCTCGGATGTAGTATATTACAACATTCCTGGCGGATCGGCCACTACTTCTCGGTGGGAACATTATATACGTCTATAACGTAATATAACCTAACCTAACCCATCTAGCCCCTCGCTGGTAATGCTTTATAAAATCCCGTTCGTGTCGACCCGTAAGTCTCGGTGAGGAAATTATATACCTCTATAACGTTATATATCCTAACCTAAGGCAGCCTAACACCTCTGATGTAGTATTTTCCAACATTCCTGGCGGATCGGCCTCTACTTCTCGGTTGGAACGTTATATACGTCTATCACGTAATATAACCTAACCTAACCCATCTAGCCCCTCGCTGGTAATGTCTTATAAAATCCCGGTCGTGTCGTCCCGTAAGTCTTGGTGGGAACATTATATACGTCTATAACGTAATATAACCTAACATAACCCATCTAGCCCCTCGCTGGTAATATTTTATAAAATCCCGTACGTGTCGTCCAGTACGTCTCGGTGGGGACATTACGTACGTCTATATCGTTATATAACCAAACCTAAGGCAACCTAACATATCAAATGTAGTATATTACAACATTCCTGGCGGATCGGCCCCTGCTTCTCGGTGGGAACATTATATACGTCTATAGCGTAATATAACCTAACCTAACCCATCTAGCCCCTCGCTGGTAATGCTTTATAAAATCCCGTTCGTGTCGACCCGAAGTCTCGGTGAGGACATTATATACTTCTATAACGTTATATATCCCAACTTGAGGCAACCTAACACCTCGGATGTAGTATATTACAACATTCCTGGCGGATCGGCCACTACTTCTCGGTGGGAACATTATATACGTCTATAACGTAATATAACCTAACCTAACCCATCTAGCCCCTCGCTGGTAATGCTTTATAAAATCCCGTTCGTGTCGACCCGTAAGTCTCGGTGAGGGCATTATATACCTCTATAAAGTTATATATCCTAACCTAAGGCAGCCTAACATCTCTGATGTAGTATTTTCCAACATTCCTGGCGGATCGGCCTCTACTTCTCTGTTGGAACGTTATATACGTCTATCACGTAATATAACCTAACCTAACCCATCTAGCCCCTCGCTGGTAATGTCTTATAAAATCCCGTTCGTGTCGTCCCGTAAGTCTCGGTGGGAACATTATATACGTCTATAACGTATTATAACCTAACCTAACCCATCTAGCCCCTCGCTGGTAATGTTTTACAAAATCCCGTTCGTGTCGTCCAGAACGTCTCGGTGGGGACATTATGTACGTCTGTATCGTTACATAACCCAACCTAAGGCATCCTAACATATCGAATGTAGTATATTACAACATTCCTGGCGGATCGGCCACTACTTCTCGGTGGGAACATTATATACGTCTATCACGTAATATAACCTAACCTAACCCATCTTGCCCCTTGCTGGTAATGCTTTATAAAATCCCGTTCGTGTCGACCCGTAAGTCTCGGTGAGGGCATTATATACCTCTATAACGTTATATATCCTAACCTAAGGCAGCCTAACATCTCTGATGTAGTATTTTCCAACATTCCTGGCGGATCGGCCTCTACTTCTCTGTTGGAACGTTATATACGTCTATCACGTAATATAACCTAACCTAACCCATCTAGCCCCTCGCTGGTAATGTCTTATAAAATCCCGTTCGTGTCGTCCCGTAAGTCTCGGTGGGAACATTATATATGTCTATAACGTAATATAACCTAACATAACCCATCTAGCCTCTCGCTGGTAATATTTTATAAAATCCCGTACGTGTCGTCCAGTACGTCTCGGTGGGGACATTACGTACGTCTATATCGTTATATAACCAAACCTAAGGCAACCTAACATATCAAATGTAGTATTTTCCAACATTCATGGCGGGTCGCCCCCTACTTCTAGGTGAGAACATTATATACGTCTACCACGTAACATAACCTAACCTAACCCATCTTGCCCCTTGCTGGTAATGCTTTATAAAATCCCGTTCGTGTCGACCCGTAAGTCTCGGTGAGGACATTATATACTTCTATAACGTTATATATCCTAACCTAAGGCAGCCTAACACCCCTGATGTAGTATTTTCCAACATTCTTGGCGGATCGTCCTCTACTTCTCGGTGGGAACATTATATACGTCTATAACGTAATATAACCTAACCTAACCCATGTAGCACCTCGCTGGTAATGTTTTATAAAATCCCGGTCGTTTCGTCCCGTAAGTCTCGGTGGGGACATTATCTACTTCTATAACTTTATGTATCCCAACGTGAGGCAACCTAACATCTCGGATGTAGTATATTACAACATTCCTGGCGGATCGGTCCCTACTTCTCGGTGGGAACATTATATACGTCTATAACGTAATACAACCAAACCTAACCCATCTAGCACCTCGCTGGTAATGTTTTATAAAATCCCGATCGTTTCGTCCCGTAAGTCTCGGTGGGGACATTATCTACTTCTATAACTTTATATATCCCAACCTGAGACAACCTAATATCTCGGATGTAGTATATTACAACATTCCTGGCGGATCGGCCCCTACTACTCGGTGGGAACATTATATACGTCTATAACGTATTATAACCTAACCTAACCCATCTAGCCCCTCGCTGGTAATGTTTTATAAAGTCCCGTTCGTGTCGTCCAGAACGTCTCGGTGGGGACATTATGTACGTCTGTATCGTTACATAACCCAACCTAAGGCATCCTAACATATCGAATGTAGTATATTACAACATTCCTGGCGGATCGGCCACTACTTCTCGGTGGGAACATTATATACGTCTATAACGTAATATAACCTAACCTAACCCATCTAGCCCCTCGCTGGTAATGCTTTATAAAATCCCGTTCGTGTCGACCCGTAAGTCTCGGTGAGAACATTATATACTTCTATAACGTTATATATCCCAACCTGAGGCAATCTAACATCTCGGATGTAGTATTTTCCAACATTCCTGGCGGATCGGCCTCGACTTCTCGGTGGGAACATTATATACGTCTATAACGTATTATAACCTAACCTAACCCATCTAGCCCCTCGCTGGTAATGTTTACAGAATCCCGTTCGTTTCGGCGCGTACTTCTCGTTGGGGCAGTATGTACGTCTATATCGTTATATAACTCAACCTGAGGCAACCTAACATCTCGGATGTAGTATATTACAACATTCCTGGCGGATCGGCCACTACTTCTCGGTGGGAACATTATATACGTCTATAACGTAATATAACCTAACCTAACCCATCTAGCCCCTCGCTGGTAATGCTTTATAAAGTCCCGTTCGTGTCGACCCGTAAGTCTCGGTGAGGACATTATATACCTCTATAACGTTATATATCCTAACCTAAGGCAGCCTAACACCTCTGATGTAGTATTTTCCAACATTCCTGGCGGATCGGCCTCTACTTCTCGGTTGGAACGTTATATACGTCTATCACGTAATATAACCTAACCTAACCCATCTAGCCCCTCGCTGGTAATGTCTTATAAAATCCCGGTCGTGTCGTCCCGTAAGTCTTGGTGGGAACATTATATACGTCTATAACGTAATATAACCTAACATAACCCATCTAGCCCCTCGCTGGTAATATTTTATAAAATCCCGTACGTGTCGTCCAGTACGTCTCGGTGGGGACATTACGTACGTCTATATCGTTATATAACCAAACCTAAGGCAACCTAACATATCAAATGTAGTATATTACAACATTCCTGGCGGATCGGCCCCTGCTTCTCGGTGGGAACATTATATACGTCTATAACGTAATATAACCTAACCTAACCCATCTAGCCCCTCGCTGGTAATGCTTTATAAAATCCCGTTCGTGTCGACCCGTAAGTCTCAGTGAGGACATTATATACTTCTATATCGTTATATATCCTAACCTAAGGCAGCCTAACACCTCTGATGTAGTATTTTCCAACATTCCTGGCGGATCGGCCTCGACTTCTCGGTGGGAACATTATATACGTCTATAACGTAATATAACCTAACCTAACCCATCTAGCCCCTCGCTGGTAATGCTTTATAAAATCCCGTTCGTGTCGACCCGAAGTCTCGGTGAGGACATTATATACTTCTATAACGTTATATATCCCAACTTGAGGCAACCTAACACCTCGGATGTAGTATATTACAACATTCCTGGCGGATCGGCCACTACTTCTCGGTGGGAACATTATATACGTCTATAACGTAATATAACCTAACCTAACCCATCTAGCCCCTCGCTGGTAATGCTTTACAAAATCCCGTTCGTGTCGACCCGTAAGTCTCGGTGAGGGCATTATATACCTCTATAACGTTATATATCCTAACCTAAGGCAGCCTAACATCTCTGATGTAGTATTTTCCAACATTCCTGGCGGATCGGCCTCTACTTCTCTGTTGGAACGTTATATACGTCTATCACGTAATATAACCTAACCTAACCCATCTAGCCCCTCGCTGGTAATGTCTTATAAAATCCCGTTCGTGTCGTCCCGTAAGTCTCGGTGGGAACATTATATACGTCTATAACGTATTATAACCTAACCTAACCCATCTAGCCCCTCGCTGGTAATGTTTTATAAAATCCCGTTCGTGTCGTCCAGAACGTCTCGGTGGGGACATTATGTACGTCTGTATCGTTACATAACCCAACCTAAGGCATCCTAACATATCGAATGTAGTATATTACAACATTCCTGGCGGATCGGCCACTACTTCTCGGTGGGAACATTATATACGTCTATAACGTAATATAACCTAACCTAACCCATCTAGCCCCTCGCTGGTAATGCTTTATCAAATCCCGTTCGTGTCGACCCGTAAGTCTCGGTGAGAACATTATATACTTCTATAACGTTATATATCCCAACCTGAGGCAATCTAACATCTCGGATGTAGTATATTACAACATTCCTGGCGGATCGGCCCCTGGTTCTAGGTGGGAACATTATATACGTCTATAACGTAATATAACCTAACCTAACCCATCAAGCCCCTCGCTGGTAATGCTTTATAAAATCCCGTTCGTGTCGACCCGTAAGTCTCGGAGAGGACATTATATACTTCTATAACGTTATATATCCCAACTTGAGGCAACCTAACACCTCGGATGTAGTATATTACAACATTCCTGTCGGATCAGCCACTACTTCTCGGTGGGAACATTATATACATCTATAACGTAATATAACCTAACCTAACCCATCTAGCCCCTCGCTGGTAATGCTTTATAAAATCCCGTTCGTGTCGACCCGTAAGTCTCAGTGAGGACATTATATACTTCTATATCGTTATATATCCTAACCTAAGGCAGCCTAACACCTCTGATGTAGTATTTTCCAACATTCCTGGCGGATCGGCCTCGACTTCTCGGTGGGAACATTATATACGTCTATAACGTATTATAACCTAACCTAACCCATCTAGCCCCTCGCTGGTAATGTTTACAGAATCCCGTTCGTTTCGGCGCGTACTTCTCGTTGGGGCAGTATGTACGTCTATATCGTTATATAACTCAACCTGAGGCAACCTAACATCTCGGATGTAGTATATTACAACATTCCTGGCGGATCGGCCACTACTTCTCGGTGGGAACATTATATACGTCTATAACGTAATATAACCTAACCTAACCCATCTAGTCCCTCGCTGGTAATGCTTTATAAAATCCCGTTCGTGTCGACCCGTAAGTCTCGGTGAGGACATTATATACCTCTATAACGTTATATATCCTAACCTAAGGCAGCCTAACACCTCTGATGTAGTATTTTCCAACATTCCTGGCGGATCGGCCTCTACTTCTCGGTTGGAACGTTATATACGTCTATCACGTAATATAACCTAACCTAACCCATCTAGCCCCTCGCTGGTAATGTCTTATAAAATCCCGGTCGTGTCGTCCCGTAAGTCTTGGTGGGAACATTATATACGTCTATAACGTAATATAACCTAACATAACCCATCTAGCCCCTCGCTGGTAATATTTTATAAAATCCCGTACGTGTCGTCCAGTACGTCTCGGTGGGGACATTACGTACGTCTATATCGTTATATAACCAAACCTAAGGCAACCTAACATATCAAATGTAGTATATTACAACATTCCTGGCGGATCGGCCCCTGCTTCTCGGTGGGAACATTATATACGTCTATAACGTAATATAACCTAACCTAACCCATCTAGCCCCTCGCTGGTAATGCTTTATAAAATCCCGTTCGTGTCGACCCGAAGTCTCGGTGAGGACACTATATACTTCTATAACGTTATATATCCCAACTTGAGGCAACCTAACACCTCGGATGTAGTATATTACAACATTCCTGGCGGATCGGCCACTACTTCTCGGTGGGAACATTATATACGTCTATAACGTAATATAACCTAACCTAACCCATCTAGCCCCTCGCTGGTAATGCTTTATAAAATCCCGTTCGTGTCGACCCGTAAGTCTCGGTGAGGGCATTATATACCTCTATAACGTTATATATCCTAACCTAAGGCAGCCTAACATCTCTGATGTAGTATTTTCCAACATTCCTGGCGGATCGGCCTCTACTTCTCTGTTGGAACGTTATATACGTCTATCACGTAATATAACCTAACCTAACCCATCTAGCCCCTCGCTGGTAATGTCTTATAAAATCCCGTTCGTGTCGTCCCGTAAGTCTCGGTGGGAACATTATATACGTCTATAACGTATTATAACCTAACCTAACCCATCTAGCCCCTCGCTGGTAATGTTTTATAATATCCCGTTCGTGTCGTCCAGAACGTCTCGGTGGGGACATTATGTACGTCTGTATCGTTACATAACCCAACCTAAGGCATCCTAACATATCGAATGTAGTATATTACAACATTCCTGGCGGATCGGCCACTACTTCTCGGTGGGAACATTATATACGTCTATAACGTAATATAACCTAACCTAACCCATCTAGCCCCTCGCTGGTAATGCTTTATAAAATCCCGTTCGTGTCGACCCGTAAGTCTCGGTGAGAACATTATATACTTCTATAACGTTATATATCCCAACCTGAGGCAATCTAACATCTCGGATGTAGTATATTACAACATTCCTGGCGGATCGGCCCCTGGTTCTCGGTGGGAACATTATATACGTCTATAACGTAATATAACCTAACATAACCCATCTAGCCCCTCGCTGGTAATATTTTATAAAATCCCGTACGTGTCGTCCAGTACGTCTCGGTGGGGACATTACGTACGTCTATATCGTTATATAACCAAACCTAAGGCAACCTAACATATCAAATGTAGTATATTACAACATTCCTGGCGGATCGGCCCCTGCTTCTCGGTGGGAACATTATATACGTCTATAACGTAATATAACCTAACCTAACCCATCTAGCCCCTCGCTGGTAATGCTTTATAAAATCCCGTTCGTGTCGACCCGAAGTCTCGGTGAGGACATTATATACTTCTATAACGTTATATATCCCAACTTGAGGCAACCTAACACCTCGGATGTAGTATATTACAACATTCCTGGCGGATCGGCCACTACTTCTCGGTGGGAACATTATATACGTCTATAACGTAATATAACCTAACCTAACCCATCTAGCCCCTCGCTGGTAATGCTTTATAAAATCCCGTTCGTGTCGACCCGTAAGTCTCGGTGAGGGCATTATATACCTCTATAACGTTATATATCCTAACCTAAGGCAGCCTAACATCTCTGATGTAGTATTTTCCAACATTCCTGGCGGATCGGCCTCTACTTCTCTGTTGGAACGTTATATACGTCTATCACGTAATATAACCTAACCTAACCCATCTAGCCCCTCGCTGGTAATGTCTTATAAAATCCCGTTCGTGTCGTCCCGTAAGTCTCGGTGGGAACATTATATACGTCTATAACGTATTATAACCTAACCTAACCCATCTAGCCCCTCGCTGGTAATGTTTTACAAAATCCCGTTCGTGTCGTCCAGAACGTCTCGGTGGGGACATTATGTACGTCTGTATCGTTACATAACCCAACCTAAGGCATCCTAACATATCGAATGTAGTATATTACAACATTCCTGGCGGATCGGCCACTACTTCTCGGTGGGAACATTATATACGTCTATCACGTAATATAACCTAACCTAACCCATCTTGCCCCTCGCTGGTAATGCTTTATAAAATCCCGTTCGTGTCGACCCGTAAGTCTCGGTGAGGACATTTTATACCTCTATAACGTTATATATCCTAACCTAAGGCAGCCTAACATCTCTGATGTTGTATTTTCCAACATTCCTGGCGGAACGGCCTCTACTTCTCTGTTGGAACGTTATATACGTCTATCACGTAATATAACCTAACCTAACCCATCTAGCCCCTCGCTGGTAATGTCTTATAAAATCCCGTTCGTGTCGTCCCGTAAGTCTCGGTGGGAACATTATATATGTCTATAACGTAATATAACCTAACATAACCCATCTAGCCTCTCGCTGGTAATATTTTATAAAATCCCGTACATGTCGTCCAGTACGTCTCGGTGGGGACATTACGTACGTCTATATCGTTATATAACCAAACCTAAGGCAACCTAACATATCAAATGTAGTATTTTCCAACATTCATGGCGGGTGGCCCCCTACTTCTAGGTGAGAACATTATATACGTCTATCACGTAATATAACCTAACCTAACCCATCTTGCCCCTTGCTGGTAATGCTTTATAAAATCCCGTTCGTGTCGACCCGTAAGTCTCGGTGAGGACATTATATACTTCTATAACGTTATATATCCTAACCTAAGGCAGCCTAACACCTCTGATGTAGTATTTTCCAACATTCTTGGCGGATCGTCCTCTAGTTCTCGGTGGGAACATTATATACGTCTATAACGTAATATAACCTAACCTAACCCATGTAGCACTTCGCTGGTAATGTTTTATAAAATCCCGGTCGTTTCGTCCCGTAAGTCTCGGTGGGGACATTATCTACTTCTATAACTTTATGTATCCCAACGTGAGGCAACCTAACATCTCGGATGTAGTATATTACAACAGTCCTGGCGGATCGGTCCCTACTTCTCGGTGGGAACATTATATACGTCTATAACGTAATATAACCAAACCTAACCCATCTAGCCCCTCGCTGGTAATGCTTTATAAAATCCCGTTCGTGTCGACCCGTAAGTCTCGGTGAGGACATTATATACCTCTATAACGTTATATATCCTCACCTAAGGCAGCCTAACACCTCTGATGTAGTATTTTCCAACATTCCTGGCGGATCGGCCTCTACTTCTCGGTTGGAACGTTATATACGTCTATCACGTAATATAACCTAACCTAACCCATCTAGCCCCTCGCTGGTAATGTCTTATAAAATCCCGGTCGTGTCGTCCCGTAAGTCTTGGTGGAAACATTATATACGTCTATAACGTAATATAACCTAACATAACCCATCTAGCCCCTCGCTGGTAATATGTTATAAAATCCCGTACGTGTCGTCCAGTACGTCTCGGTGGGGACATTACGTACGTCTATATCGTTATATAACCAAACCTAAGGCAACCTAACATATCAAGTGTAGTATATTACAACATTCCTGGCGGATCGGCCCCTGCTTCTCGGTGGGAACATTATATACGTCTATAACGTAATATAACCTAACCTAACCCATCTAGCCCCTCGCTGGTAATGCTTTATAAAATCCCGTTCGTGTCGACCCGAAGTCTCGGTGAGGACATTATATACTTCTATAACGTTATATATCCTAACCTAAGGCAGCCTAACACCTCCGATGTAGTATTTTCCAACATTCTTGGCGGATCGTCCTCTACTTCTCGGTGGGAACATTATATACGTCTATAACGAAATATAACCTAACCTAACCCATCTAGCACCTCGCTGGTAATGTTTTATAAAATCCCGGTCGTTTCGTCCTGTAAGTCTCGGTGGGAACATTATATACGTCTATAACGCAATATAACCTTACCTAACCCATCTAGCCCCTCGCTGGTAATGCTTTATAAAATCCCGTTCGTGTCGACCCGTAAGTCTCGGTGAGAACATTATATACTTCTATAACGTTATATATCCCAACCTGAGGCAATCTAACATCTCGGATGTAGTATATTACAACATTCCTGGCGGATCAGCCACTACTTCTCGGTGGGAACATTATATACGTCTATAACGTAATATAACCTAACCTAACCCATCTAGCCCCTCGCTGGTAATGCTTTATAAAATCCCGTTCGTGTCGACCCGTAAGTCTCGGTGAGGACATTATATACTTCTATAACGTTATATATCCTAACCTAAGGCAGCCTAACACCTCTGATGTAGTATTTTCCAACATTCCTGGCGGATCGGCCTCTACTTCTCGGTGGGAACATTATATACGTCTATAACGTATTATAACCTAACCTAACCCATCTAGCCCCTCGCTGGTAATGTTTACAGAATCCCGTTCGTTTCGGCGCGTACTTCTCGTTGGGGCAGTATGTACGTCTATATCGTTATATAACTCAACCTGAGGCAACCTAACATCTCGGATGTAGTATATTACAACATTCCTGGCGGATCGGCCACTACTTCTCGGTGGGAACATTATATACGTCTATAACGTAATATAACCTAACCTAACCCATCTAGCCCCTCGCTGGTAATGTTTTATAAAATCCCGTTCGTGTCGTCCAGAACGTCTCGGTGGGGACATTATGTACGTCTGTATCGTTATATAACCCAACCTAAGGCAACCTAACATATCGAATGTAGTATTTTCCAACATTCCTGGCGGGTCGGCCCCTACTTCTCGGTGGGAACATTATATACGTCTATAACGTATTATAACCTAACCTAACCCATCTAGCCCCTTGCTGGTAATGCTTTATAAAATCCCGTTCGTGTTGACCCGAAGTCTCGGTGAGGACATTATGTACTTCTATGACGTTATATATCCTAACCTAAGGCAGCCTAATACCTCTGATGTAGTATTTTCCAACATTCTTGGCGGATCGTCCTCTACTTCCCGGTGGGAACATTATATACGTCTATAACGTAATATAACCTAACCTAACCCATCTAGCCCCTCGCTGGTAATGTCTTATAAAATCCCGGTCGTGTCGTCCCGTAAGTCTTGGTGGAAACATTATATACGTCTATAACGTAATATAACCTAACATAACCCATCTAGCCCCTCGCTGGTAATATGTTATAAAATCCCGTACGTGTCGTCCAGTACGTCTCGGTGGGGACATTACGTACGTCTATATCGTTATATAACCAAACCTAAGGCAACCTAACATATCAAATGTAGTATATTACAACATTCCTGGCGGATCGGCCCCTGCTTCTCGGTGGGAACATTATATACGTCTATAACGTAATATAACCTAACCTAACCCATCTAGCCCCTCGCTGGTAATGCTTTATAAAATCCCGTTCGTGTCGACCCGAAGTCTCGGTGAGGACATTATATACTTCTATAACGTTATATATCCTAACCTAAGGCAGCCTAACACCTCCGATGTAGTATTTTCCAACATTCTTGGCGGATCGTCCTCTACTTCTCGGTGGGAACATTATATACGTCTATAACGAAATATAACCTAACCTAACCCATCTAGCACCTCGCTGGTAATGTTTTATAAAATCCCGGTCGTTTCGTCCTGTAAGTCTCGGTGGGGACATTATCTACTTCTACAACGTTATATATCCCAACCTGAAGCAACCTAACATCTCGGATGTAGTATATTACAACATTCCTGGCGGATCGGCCACTACTTCTCGGTGGGAACATTATATACGTCTATAACGTAATATAACCTAACCTAACCCATCTAGTCCCTCGCTGGTAATGCTTTATAAAATCCCGTTCGTGTCGACCCGTAAGTCTCGGTGAGGACATTATATACCTCTATAACGTTATATATCCTAACCTAAGGCAGCCTAACACCTCTGATGTAGTATTTTCCAACATTCCTGGCGGATCGGCCTCTACTTCTCGGTTGGAACGTTATATACGTCTATCACGTAATATAACCTAACCTAACCCATCTAGCCCCTCGCTGGTAATGTCTTATAAAATCCCGGTCGTGTCGTCCCGTAAGTCTTGGTGGGAACATTATATACGTCTATAACGTAATATAACCTAACATAACCCATCTAGCCCCTCGCTGGTAATATTTTATAAAATCCCGTACGTGTCGTCCAGTACGTCTCGGTGGGGACATTACGTACGTCTATATCGTTATATAACCAAACCTAAGGCAACCTAACATATCAAATGTAGTATATTACAACATTCCTGGCGGATCGGCCCCTGCTTCTCGGTGGGAACATTATATACGTCTATAACGTAATATAACCTAACCTAACCCATCTAGCCCCTCGCTGGTAATGCTTTATAAAATCCCGTTCGTGTCGACCCGAAGTCTCGGTGAGGACATTATATACTTCTATAACGTTATATATCCCAACTTGAGGCAACCTAACACCTCGGATGTAGTATATTACAACATTCCTGGCGGATCGGCCACTACTTCTCGGTGGGAACATTATATACGTCTATAACGTAATATAACCTAACCTAACCCATCTAGCCCCTCGCTGGTAATGCTTTATAAAATCCCGTTCGTGTCGACCCGTAAGTCTCGGTGAGGGCATTATATACCTCTATAACGTTATATATCCTAACCTAAGGCAGCCTAACATCTCTGATGTAGTATTTTCCAACATTCCTGGCGGATCGGCCTCTACTTCTCTGTTGGAACGTTATATACGTCTATCACGTAATATAACCTAACCTAACCCATCTAGCCCCTCGCTGGTAATGTCTTATAAAATCCCGTTCGTGTCGTCCCGTAAGTCTCGGTGGGAACATTATATACGTCTATAACGTATTATAACCTAACCTAACCCATCTAGCCCCTCGCTGGTAATGTTTTATAATATCCCGTTCGTGTCGTCCAGAACGTCTCGGTGGGGACATTATGTACGTCCGTATCGTTACATAACCCAACCTAAGGCATCCTAACATATCGAATGTAGTATATTACAACATTCCTGGCGGATCGGCCACTACTTCTCGGTGGGAACATTATATACGTCTATAACGTAATATAACCTAACCTAACCCATCTAGCCCCTCGCTGGTAATGCTTTATAAAATCCCGTTCGTGTCGACCCGTAAGTCTCGGTGAGAACATTATATACTTCTATAACGTTATATATCCCAACCTGAGGCAATCTAACATCTCGGATGTAGTATATTACAACATTCCTGGCGGATCGGCCCCTGGTTCTCGGTGGGAACATTATATACGTCTATAACGTAATATAACCTAACATAACCCATCTAGCCCCTCGCTGGTAATATTTTATAAAATCCCGTACGTGTCGTCCAGTACGTCTCGGTGGGGACATTACGTACGTCTATATCGTTATATAACCAAACCTAAGGCAACCTAACATATCAAATGTAGTATATTACAACATTCCTGGCGGATCGGCCCCTGCTTCTCGGTGGGAACATTATATACGTCTATAACGTAATATAACCTAACCTAACCCATCTAGCCCCTCGCTGGTAATGCTTTATAAAATCCCGTTCGTGTCGACCCGAAGTCTCGGTGAGGACATTATATACTTCTATAACGTTATATATCCCAACTTGAGGCAACCTAACACCTCGGATGTAGTATATTACAACATTCCTGGCGGATCGGCCACTACTTCTCGGTGGGAACATTATATACGTCTATAACGTAATATAACCTAACCTAACCCATCTAGCCCCTCGCTGGTAATGCTTTATAAAATCCCGTTCGTGTCGACCCGTAAGTCTCGGTGAGGGCATTATATACCTCTATAACGTTATATATCCTAACCTAAGGCAGCCTAACATCTCTGATGTAGTATTTTCCAACATTCCTGGCGGATCGGCCTCTACTTCTCTGTTGGAACGTTATATACGTCTATCACGTAATATAACCTAACCTAACCCATCTAGCCCCTCGCTGGTAATGTCTTATAAAATCCCGTTCGTGTCGTCCCGTAAGTCTCGGTGGGAACATTATATACGTCTATAACGTATTATAACCTAACCTAACCCATCTAGCCCCTCGCTGGTAATGTTTTACAAAATCCCGTTCGTGTCGTCCAGAACGTCTCGGTGGGGACATTATGTACGTCTGTATCGTTACATAACCCAACCTAAGGCATCCTAACATATCGAATGTAGTATATTACAACATTCCTGGCGGATCGGCCACTACTTCTCGGTGGGAACATTATATACGTCTATCACGTAATATAACCTAACCTAACCCATCTTGCCCCTCGCTGGTAATGCTTTATAAAATCCCGTTCGTGTCGACCCGTAAGTCTCGGTGAGGACATTTTATACCTCTATAACGTTATATATCCTAACCTAAGGCAGCCTAACATCTCTGATGTTGTATTTTCCAACATTCCTGGCGGAACGGCCTCTACTTCTCTGTTGGAACGTTATATACGTCTATCACGTAATATAACCTAACCTAACCCATCTAGCCCCTCGCTGGTAATGTCTTATAAAATCCCGTTCGTGTCGTCCCGTAAGTCTCGGTGGGAACATTATATATGTCTATAACGTAATATAACCTAACATAACCCATCTAGCCTCTCGCTGGTAATATTTTATAAAATCCCGTACATGTCGTCCAGTACGTCTCGGTGGGGACATTACGTACGTCTATATCGTTATATAACCAAACCTAAGGCAACCTAACATATCAAATGTAGTATTTTCCAACATTCATGGCGGGTGGCCCCCTACTTCTAGGTGAGAACATTATATACGTCTATCACGTAATATAACCTAACCTAACCCATCTTGCCCCTTGCTGGTAATGCTTTATAAAATCCCGTTCGTGTCGACCCGTAAGTCTCGGTGAGGACATTATATACTTCTATAACGTTATATATCCTAACCTAAGGCAGCCTAACACCTCTGATGTAGTATTTTCCAACATTCTTGGCGGATCGTCCTCTAGTTCTCGGTGGGAACATTATATACGTCTATAACGTAATATAACCTAACCTAACCCATGTAGCACTTCGCTGGTAATGTTTTATAAAATCCCGGTCGTTTCGTCCCGTAAGTCTCGGTGGGGACATTATCTACTTCTATAACTTTATGTATCCCAACGTGAGGCAACCTAACATCTCGGATGTAGTATATTACAACAGTCCTGGCGGATCGGTCCCTACTTCTCGGTGGGAACATTATATACGTCTATAACGTAATATAACCAAACCTAACCCATCTAGCACCTCGCTGGTAATGTTTTATAAAATCCCGTTCGTTTCGTCCCGTAAGTCTCGGTGGGGACATTATCTACTTCTATAACTTTATATATCCCAACCTGAGACAACCTAATATCTCGGATGTAGTATATTACAACATTCCTGGCGGATCGGCCCCTACTACTCGGTGGGAACATTATATACGTCTATAACGTATTATAACCTAACCTAACCCATCTAGCCCCTCGCTGGTAATGTTTTATAAAATCCCGTTCGTGTCGTCC
Source organism: Xylocopa violacea (assembly GCA_963969225.1). Classification (NCBI taxonomy): domain Eukaryota; kingdom Metazoa; phylum Arthropoda; class Insecta; order Hymenoptera; family Apidae; genus Xylocopa; species Xylocopa violacea. The sequence continues at coordinate 10,117,347 of CAXAJV010000017.1, read as the reverse complement.
AGAACGTCTCGGTGGGGACATTATGTACGTCTGTATCGTTATATAACCCAACCTAAGGCAACCTAACATATCGAATGTAGTATTTTCCAACATTCTTGGCGGATCGTCCTCTACTTCTCGGTGGGAACATTATATACGTCTATAACGTAATATAACCTAACCTAACCCATCTAGCCCCTCGCTGGTAATGTTTTATAAAATCCCGGTCGTTTCGGCCCGTAAGTCTCGGTGGGGACATTATCTACTTCTACAACGTTATATATCCCAACCTGAGGCAACCTAACATCTCGGATGTAGTATATTACAACATTCCTGGCGGATCGGCCACTACTTCTCGGTGGGAACATTATATACGTCTATAACGTAATATAACCTAGCCTAACCCATCTAGCCCCTCGCTGGTAATGCTTTATAAAATCCCGTTCGTGTCGACCCGTAAGTCTCGGTGAGGACATTATATACCTCTATAACGTTATATATCCTCACCTAAGGCAGCCTAACACCTCTGATGTAGTATTTTCCAACATTCCTGGCGGATCGGCCTCTACTTCTCGGTTGGAACGTTATATACGTCTATCACGTAATATAACCTAACCTAACCCATCTAGCCCCTCGCTGGAAATGTCTTATAAAATCCCGGTCGTGTCGTCCCGTAAGTCTTGGTGGAAACATTATATACGTCTATAACGTAATATAACCTAACATAACCCATCTAGCCCCTCGCTGGTAATATGTTATAAAATCCCGTACGTGTCGTCCAGTACGTCTCGGTGGGGACATTACGTACGTCTATATCGTTATATAACCAAACCTAAGGCAACCTAACATATCAAGTGTAGTATATTACAACATTCCTGGCGGATCGGCCCCTGCTTCTCGGTGGGAACATTATATACGTCTATAACGTAATATAACCTAACCTAACCCATCTAGCCCCTCGCTGGTAATGCTTTATAAAATCCCGTTCGTGTCGACCCGTAAGTCTCGGTGAGAACATTATATACTTCTATAACGTGTTATATTCCAACCTGAGGCAATCTAACATCTCGGATGTAGTATATTACAACATTCCTGGCGGATCGGCCCCTGCTTCTCGGTGGGAACATTATATACGTCTATAACGTAATATAACCTAACCTAACCCATCTAGCCCCTCGCTGGTGATGTTTACAGAATCCCGTTCGTGTCGGCGCGTACTTCTCGGTGGGGCAGTATGTACGTCTATATTGTTATATAACTCAACCTGAGGCAACCTAACATCTCGGATGTAGTATATTACAACATTCCTGGCGGATCGGCCACTACTTCTCGGTTGGAACGTTATATACGTCTATCACGTAATATAACCTAACCTAACCCATCTAGCCCCTCGCTGGTAATGTCTTATAAAATCCCGGTCGTGTCGTCCCGTAAGTCTCGGTGGGAACATTATACACGTCTATAACGTAATATAACCTAACATAACCCATCTAGCCCCTCGCTGGTAATATTTTATAAAATCCCGTACGTGTCGTCCAGTACGTCTCGGTGGGGACATTACGTACGTCTATATCGTTATATAACCAAACCTAAGGCAACCTAACATATCAAATGTAGTATTTTCCAACATTCATGGCGGGTCGCCCCCTACTTCTAGGTGAGAACATTATATACGTCTATCACGTAATATAACCTAACCTAACCCATCTAGCCCCTCGCTGGTAATGTTTTATAAAATCCCGTTCGTGTCGTCCAGAACGTCTCGGTGGGGACATTATGTACGTCTGTATCGTTATATAACCCAACCTAAGGCAACCTAACATATCGAATGTAGTATTTTCCAACATTCCTGGCGGGTCGGCCCCTACTTCTGGGTGGGAACATTATATACGTCTATAACGTATTATAACCTAACCTAACCCATCTAGCCCCTCGCTGGTAATGTTTACAGAATCCCGTTCGTTTCGGCGCGTACTTCTCGTTGGGGCAGTATGTACGTCTTTATCGTTATATAACTCAACCTGAGGCAACCTAACATCTCGGATGTAGTATATTACAACATTCCTGGCGGATCGGCCACTACTTCTCGGTGGGAACATTATATACGTCTATAACGTAATATAACCTAACCTAACCCATCTAGCCCCTCGCTGGTAATGCTTTATAAAATCCCGTTCGTGTCGACCCGTAAGTCTCGGTGAGGACATTATATACCTCTATAACGTTATATATCCTAACCTAAGGCAGCCTAACACCTCTGATGTAGTATTTTCCAACATTCCTGGCGGATCGGCCTCTACTTCTCGGTTGGAACGTTATATACGTCTATCACGTAATATAACCTAACCTAACCCATCTAGCCCCTCGCTGGTAATGTCTTATAAAATCCCGGTCGTGTCGTCCCGTAAGTCTTGGTGGAAACATTATATACGTCTATAACGTAATATAACCTAACATAACCCATCTAGCCCCTCGCTGGTAATATGTTATAAAATCCCGTACGTGTCGTCCAGTACGTCTCGGTGGGGACATTACGTACGTCTATATCGTTATATAACCAAACCTAAGGCAACCTAACATATCAAATGTAGTATATTACAACATTCCTGGCGGATCGGCCCCTGCTTCTCGGTGGGAACATTATATACGTCTATAACGTAATATAACCTAACCTAACCCATCTAGCCCCTCGCTGGTAATGCTTTATAAAATCCCGTTCGTGTCGACCCGAAGTCTCGGTGAGGACATTATATACTTCTATAACGTTATATATCCTAACCTAAGGCAGCCTAACACCTCCGGTGTAGTATTTTCCAACATTCTTGGCGGATCGTCCTCTACTTCTCGGTGGGAACATTATATACGTCTATAACGAAATATAACCTAACCTAACCCATCTAGCACCTCGCTGGTAATGTTTTATAAAATCCCGGTCGTTTCGTCCCGTAAGTCTCGGTGGGGACATTATCTACTTCTACAACGTTATATATCCCAACCTGAAGCAACCTAACATCTCGGATGTAGTATATTACAACATTCCTGGCGGATCGGTCCCTACATCTCGGTGGGAACATTATATACGTCTATAACGTATTATAACCTAACCTAACCCATCTAGCCCTTCGCTGGTAATGTTTGCAGAATCCCGTTCGTGTCGGCCCGTACTTCTCGGTGGGGACATTATGTACGTCTGTATCGTTATATAACCCAACCTAAGGCATCCTAACATATCGAATGTAGTATATTACAACATTCTTGGCGCATCGGCCACTACTTCTCGGTGTTAACATTATGTACGTCTATAACGTAATATAACCTAACCTAACCCATCTAGCCCCTCGCTGGTAATGCTTTATAAAATCCCGTTCGTGTCGACCCGAAGTCTCGGTGAGGACATTATATACTTCTATGACGTTATATATCCTAACCTAAGGCAGCCTAACACCTCTGATGTAGTATTTTCCAACATTCTTGGCGGATCGTCCTCTACTTCTTGGTGGGAACATTATATACGTCTATAACGTAATATAACCTAACCTAACCCATCTAGCCCCTCGCTGGTAATGCTTTATAAAATCCCGTTCGTGTCGACCCGTAAGTCTCGGTGAGAGCATTATATACTTCTATAACGTTATATATCCCAACCTGAGGCAATCTAACATCTCGGATGTAGTATATTACAACATTCCTGGCGGATCGGCCCCTGCTTCTCGGTGGGAACATTATATACGTCTATAACGTAATATAACCTAACCTAACCCATCTTGCCCCTTGCTGGTAATGCTTTATAAAATCCCGTTCGTGTCGACCCGTAAGTCTCGGTGAGGACATTATATACTTCTATGACGTTATATATCCTAACCTAAGGCAGCCTAACACCTCTGATGTAGTATTTTCCAACATTACCGGCGGGTCGGCCACTACTTCTCGGTGAGAACATTATATACGTCTATCACGTAATATAACCTAACCTAACCCATCTAGCCCCTCGCTGGTAATGCTTTATAAAATCCCGTTCGTGTCGACCCGTAAGTCTGGGTGAGAACATTATATACTTCTATAACGTTATATATCCCAACCTGAGGCAATCTAACATCTCGGATGTAGTATATTACAACATTCCTGGCGGATCGGCCTCTGCTACTCGGTGGGAACATTATATACGTCTATAACGTAATATAACCTAACCTAACGCATCTAGCCCCTCGCTGGTAATGCTTTATAAAATCCCGTGCGTGTCGACCCGTAAGTCTCGGTGAGGACATTATATACTTCTATAACGTTATATATCCCAACTTGAGGCAACCTAACACCTCGGATGTAGTATATTACAACATTCCTGGCGGATCAGCCACTACTTCTCGGTGGGAACATTATATACGTCTATAACGTAATATAACCTAACCTAACCCATCTAGCCCCTCGCTGGTAATGCTTTATAAAATCCCGTTCGTGTCGACCCGTAAGTCTCGGTGAGGACATTATATACTTCTATAACGTTATATATCCTAACCTAAGGCAGCCTAACACCTCTGATGTAGTATTTTCCAACATTCCTGGCGGATCGGCCTCTACTTCTCGGTGGGAACATTATATACGTCTATAACGTATTATAACCTAACCTAACCCATCTAGCCCCTCGCTGGTAATGTCTTATAAAATCCCGGTCGTGTCGTCCCGTAAGTCTCGGTGGGAACATTATACACGTCTATAACGTAATATAACCTAACATAACCCATCTAGCCCCTCGCTGGTAATATTTTATAAAATCCCGTACGTGTCGTCCAGTACGTCTCGGTGGGGACATTACGTACGTCTATATCGTTATATAACCAAACCTAAGGCAACCTAACATATCAAATGTAGTATTTTCCAACATTCATGGCCGGTCGCCCCCTACTTCTAGGTGAGAACATTATATACGTCTATCACGTAATATAACCTAACCTAACCCATCTAGCCCCTCGCTGGTAATGTTTTATAAAATCCCGTTCGTGTCGTCCAGAACGTCTCGGTGGGGACATTATGTACGTCTGTATCGTTATATAACCCAACCTAAGGCAACCTAACATATCGAATGTAGTATTTTCCAACATTCCTGGCGGGTCGGCCCCTACTTCTCGGTGGGAACATTATATACGTCTATAACGTATTATAACCTAACCTAACCCATCTAGCCCCTCGCTGGTAATGTTTACAGAATCCCGTTCGTTTCGGCGCGTACTTCTCGTTGGGGCAGTATGTACGTCTATATCGTTATATAACTCAACCTGAGGCAACCTAACATCTCGGATGTAGTATATTACAACATTCCTGGCGGATCGGCCACTACTTCTCGGTGGGAACATTATATACGTCTATAACGTAATATAACCTAACCTAACCCATCTAGCCCCTCGCTGGTAATGCTTTATAAAATCCCGTTCGTGTCGACCCGTAAGTCTCGGTGAGGACATTATATACCCCTATAACGTTATATATCCTAACCTAAGGCAGCCTAACACCTCTGATGTAGTATTTTCCAACATTCCTGGCGGATCGGCCTCTACTTCTCGGTTGGAACGTTATATACGTCTATCACGTAATATAACCTAACCTAACCCATCTAGCCCCTCGCTGGTAATGTCTTATAAAATCCCGGTCGTGTCGTCCCGTAAGTCTTGGTGGAAACATTATATACGTCTATAACGTAATATAACCTAACATAACCCATCTAGCCCCTCGCTGGTAATATGTTATAAAATCCCGTACGTGTCGTCCAGTACGTCTCGGTGGGGACATTACGTACGTCTATATCGTTATATAACCAAACCTAAGGCAACCTAACATATCAAATGTAGTATATTACAACATTCCTGGCGGATCGGCCCCTGCTTCTCGGTGGGAACATTATATACGTCTATAACGTAATATAACCTAACCTAACCCATCTAGCCCCTCGCTGGTAATGCTTTATAAAATCCCGTTCGTGTCGACCCGAAGTCTCGGTGAGGACATTATATACTTCTATAACGTTATATATCCTAACCTAAGGCAGCCTAACACCTCCGATGTAGTATTTTCCAACATTCTTGGCGGATCGTCCTCTACTTCTCGGTGGGAACATTATATACGTCTATAACGAAATATAACCTAACCTAACCCATCTAGCACCTCGCTGGTAATGTTTTATAAAATCCCGGTCGTTTCGTCCCGTAAGTCTCGGTGGGGACATTATCTACTTCTACAACGTTATATATCCCAACCTGAAGCAACCTAACATCTCGGATGTAGTATATTACAACATTCCTGGCGGATCGGTCCCTACTTCTCGGTGGGAACATTATATACGTCTATAACGTATTATAACCTAACCTAACCCATCTAGCCCTTCGCTGGTAATGTTTGCAGAATCCCGTTCGTGTCGGCCCGTACTTCTCGGTGGGGACATTATGTACGTCTGTATCGTTATATAACCCAACCTAAGGCATCCTAACATATCGAATGTAGTATATTACAACATTCTTGGCGCATCGGCCACTACTTCTCGGTGGGAACATTATGTACGTCTATAACGTAATATAACCTAACCTAACCCATCTAGCCCCTCGCTGGTAATGCTTTATAAAATCCCGTTCGTGTCGACCCGAAGTCTCGGTGAGGACATTATATACTTCTATGACGTTATATATCCTAACCTAAGGCAGCCTAACACCTCTGATGTAGTATTTTCCAACATTCTTGGCGGATCGTCCTCTACTTCTCGGTGGGAACATTATATACGTCTATAACGTAATATAACCTAACCTAACCCATCTAGCCCCTCGCTGGTAATGCTTTATAAAATCCCGTTCGTGTCGACCCGTAAGTCTCGGTGAGAGCATTATATACTTCTATAACGTTATATATACCAACCTGAGGCAATCTAACATCTCGGATGTAGTATATTACAACATTCCTGGCGGATCGGCCCCTGCTTCTCGGTGGGAACATTATATACGTCTATAACGTAATATAACCTAACCTAACCCATCTTGCCCCTTGCTGGTAATGCTTTATAAAATCCCGTTCGTGTCGACCCGTAAGTCTCGGTGAGGACATTATATACTTCTATGACGTTATATATCCTAACCTAAGGCAGCCTAACACCTCTGATGTAGTATTTTCCAACATTACCGGCGGGTCTGCCACTACTTCTCGGTGAGAACATTATATACGTCTATCACGTAATATAACCTAACCTAACCCATCTAGCCCCTCGCTGGTAATGCTTTATAAAATCCCGTTCGTGTCGACCCGTAAGTCTGGGTGAGAACATTATATACTTCTATAACGTTATATATCCCAACCTGAGGCAATCTAACATCTCGGATGTAGTATATTACAACATTCCTGGCGGATCGGTCCCTACTTCTCGGTGGGAACACTATATAAGTCTATAACGTATTATAACCTAACCTAACCCATCTAGCCCTTCGCTGGTAATGTTTGCAGAATCCCGTTCGTGTCGGCCCGTACTTCTCGGTGGAGACATTATGTACGTCTGTATCGTTACATAACCCAACCTAGGGCATCCTAACATATCGAATGTAGTATATTACAACATTCCTGGCGGATCGGCCACTACTTCTCGGTGGGAACATTATATACGTCTATAACGCAATATAACCTAACCTAACCCATCTAGCCCCTCGCTGGTAATGCTTTATAAAATCCCGTTCGTGTCGACCCGTAAGTCTCGGTGAGAACATTATATACTTCTATAACGTTATATATCCCAACCTGAGGCAATCTAACATCTCGGATGTAGTATATTACAGCATTCCTGGCGGATCGGCCCCTGGTTCTCGGTGGGAACATTATATACGTCTATAACGTAATATAACCTAACCTAACCCATCTAGCCCCTCGCTGGTAATGCTTTATAAAATCCCGTTCGTGTCGACCCGTAAGTCTCGGTGAGGACATTATATACCCCTATAACGTTATATATCCTAACCTAAGGCAGCCTAACACCTCTGATGTAGTATTTTCCAACATTCCTGGCGGATCGGCCTCTACTTCTCGGTTGGAACGTTATATACGTCTATCACGTAATATAACCTAACCTAACCCATCTAGCCCCTCGCTGGTAATGTCTTATAAAATCCCGGTCGTGTCGTCCCGTAAGTCTTGGTGGAAACATTATATACGTCTATAACGTAATATAACCTAACATAACCCATCTAGCCCCTCGCTGGTAATATGTTATAAAATCCCGTACGTGTCGTCCAGTACGTCTCGGTGGGGACATTACGTACGTCTATATCGTTATATAACCAAACCTAAGGCAACCTAACATATCAAATGTAGTATATTACAACATTCCTGGCGGATCGGCCCCTGCTTCTCGGTGGGAACATTATATACGTCTATAACGTAATATAACCTAACCTAACCCATCTAGCCCCTCGCTGGTAATGCTTTATAAAATCCCGTTCGTGTCGACCCGAAGTCTCGGTGAGGACATTATATACTTCTATGACGTTATATATCCTAACCTAAGGCAGCCTAACACCTCTGATGTAGTATTTTCCAACATTCTTGGCGGATCGTCCTCTACTTCTCGGTGGGAACATTATATACGTCTATAACGTAATATAACCTAACCTAACCCATCTAGCCCCTCGCTGGTAATGCTTTATAAAATCCCGTTCGTGTCGACCCGTAAGTCTCGGTGAGAGCATTATATACTTCTATAACGTTATATATCCCAACCTGAGGCAATCTAACATCTCGGATGTAGTATATTACAACATTCCTGGCGGATCGGCCCCTGCTTCTCGGTGGGAACATTATATACGTCTATAACGTAATATAACCTAACCTAACCCATCTTGCCCCTTGCTGGTAATGCTTTATAAAATCCCGTTCTCGTCGACCCGTAAGTCTCGGTGAGGACATTATATACTTCTATGACGTTATATATCCTAACCTAAGGCAGCCTAACACCTCTGATGTAGTATTTTCCAACATTACCGGCGGGTCGGCCACTACTTCTCGGTGAGAACATTATATACGTCTATCACGTAATATAACCTAACCTAACCCATCTAGCCCCTCGCTGGTAATGCTTTATAAAATCCCGTTCGTGTCGACCCGTAAGTCTGGGTGAGAACATTATATACTTCTATAACGTTATATATCCCAACCTGAGGCAATCTAACATCTCGGATGTAGTATATTACAACATTCCTGGCGGATCGGCCTCTGCTTCTCGGTGGGAACATTATATACGTCTATAACGTAATATAACCTAACCTAACCCATCTAGCCCCTCGCTGGTAATGCTTTATAAAATCCCGTGCGTGTCGACCCGTAAGTCTCGGTGAGGACATTATATACTTCTATAACGTTATATATCCCAACTTGAGGCAACCTAACACCTCGGATGTAGTATATTACAACATTCCTGGCGGATCAGCCACTACTTCTCGGTGGGAACATTATATACGTCTATAACGTAATATAACCTAACCTAACCCATCTAGCCCCTCGCTGGTAATGCTTTATAAAATCCCGTTCGTGTCGGCCCGTAAGTCTCGGTGAGGACATTATATACTTCTATAACGTTATATATCCTAACCTGAGGCAGCCTAACACCTCTGATGTAGTATTTTCCAACATTCCTGGCGGATCGGCCTCTACTTCTCCGTGGGAACATTATATACGTCTATAACGTATTATAACCTAACCTAACCCATCTAGCCCCTCGCTGGTAATGTTTACAGAATCCCGTTCGTGTCGGCGCGTACTTCTCGGTGGGGCAGTATGTACGTCTATATTGTTATATAACTCAACCTGAGGCAACCTAACATCTCGGATGTAGTATATTACAACATTCCTGGCGGATCGGCCACTACTTCTCGGTTGGAACGTTATATACGTCTATCACGTAATATAACCTAACCTAACCCATCTAGCCCCTCGCTGGTAATGTCTTATAAAATCCCGGTCGTGTCGTCCCGTAAGTCTCGGTGGGAACATTATACACGTCTATAACGTAATATAACCTAACATAACCCATCTAGCCCCTCGCTGGTAATATTTTATAAAATCCCGTACGTGTCGTCCAGTACGTCTCGGTGGGGACATTACGTACGTCTATATCGTTATATAACCAAACCTAAGGCAACCTAACATATCAAATGTAGTATTTTCCAACATTCATGGCGGGTCGCCCCCTACTTCTAGGTGAGAACATTATATACGTCTATCACGTAATATAACCTAACCTAACCCATCTAGCCCCTCGCTGGTAATGTTTTATAAAATCCCGTTCGTGTCGTCCAGAACGTCTCGGTGGGGACATTATGTACGTCTGTATCGTTATATAACCCAACCTAAGGCAACCTAACATATCGAATGTAGTATTTTCCAACATTCCTGGCGGGTCGGCCCCTACTTCTCGGTGGGAACATTATATACGTCTATAACGTATTATAACCTAACCTAACCCATCTAGCCCCTTGCTGGTAATGCTTTATAAATTCCCGTTCGTGTCGACCCGAAGTCTCGGTGAGGACATTATATACTTCTATAACGTTATATATCCTAACCTAAGGCAGCCTAACACCTCTGATGCAGTATTTTCCAACATTCTTGGCGGATCGTCCTCTACTTCTCGGTGGGAACATTATATACGTCTATAAAGAAATATAACCTAACCTAACCCATCTAGCACCTCGCTGGTAATGTTTTATAAAATCCCGGTCGTTTCGTCCCGTAAGTCTCGGTGGGGACATTATCTACTTCTACAACGTTATATATCCCAACCTGAGGCAACCTAACATCTCGGATGTAGTATATTACAACATTCCTGGCGGATCGGTCCCTACTTCTCGGTGGGAACACTATATACGTCTATAACGTATTATAACCTAACCTAACCCATCTAGCCCTTCGCTGGTAATGTTTGCAGAATCCCGTTCGTGTCGGCCCGTACTTCTCGGTGGAGACATTATGTACGTCTGTATCGTTACATAACCCAACCTAGGGCATCCTAACATATCGAATGTAGTATATTACAACATTCCTGGCGGATCGGCCACTACTTCTCGGTGGGAACATTATATACGTCTATAACGCAATATAACCTAACCTAACCCATCTAGCCCCTCGCTGGTAATGCTTTATAAAATCCCGTTCGTGTCGACCCGTAAGTCTCGGTGAGAACATTATATACTTCTATAACGTTATATATCCCAACCTGAGGCAATCTAACATCTCGGATGTAGTATATTACAGCATTCCTGGCGGATCGGCCCCTGGTTCTCGGTGGGAACATTATATACGTCTATAACGTAATATAACCTAACCTAACCCATCTAGCCCCTCGCTGGTAATGCTTTATAAAATCCCGTTCGTGTCGACCCGTAAGTCTCGGTGAGGACATTATATACTTCTATAACGTTATATATCCTAACCTAAGGCAGCCTAACACCTCTGATGTAGTATTTTCCAACATTCCTGGCGGATCGGCCTCTACTTCTCGGTGGGAACATTATATACGTCTATAACGTATTATAACCTAACCTAACCCATCTAGCCCCTCGCTGGTAATGTTTACAGTATCCCGTTCGTTTCGGCGCGTACTTCTCGTTGGGGCAGTATGTACGTCTATATCGTTATATAACTCAACCTGAGGCAACCTAACATCTCGGATGTAGTATATTACAACATTCCTGGCGGATCGGCCACTACTTCTCGGTGGGAACATTATATACGTGTATAACGTAATATAACCTAACCTAACCCATCTAGCCCCTCGCTGGTAATGCTTTATAAAATCCCGTTCGTGTCGACCCGTAAGTCTCGGTGAGGACATTATATACCCCTATAACGTTATATATCCTAACCTAAGGCAACCTAACACCTCTGATGTAGTATTTTCCAACATTCCTGGCGGATCGGCCTCTACTTCTCGGTTGGAACGTTATATACGTCTATCACGTAATATAACCTAACCTAACCCATCTAGCCCCTCGCTGGTAATGTCTTATAAAATCCAGGTCGTGTCGTCCCGTAAGTCTTGGTTGGAACATTATATACGTCTATAACGTAATATAACCTAACATAACCCATCTAGCCCCTCGCTGGTAATATTTTATAAAATCCCGTACGTGCCGTCCAGTACGTCTCGGTGGGGACATTACGTACGTCTATATCGTTATATAACCAAACCTAAGGCAACCTAACATATCAAATGTAGTATATTACAACATTCCTGGCGGATCGTTCTCTACTTCTCGGTGGGAACATTATATACGTCTATAACGAAATATAACCTAACTTAACCCATCTAGCACCTCGCTGGTAATGTTTTATAAAATCCCGGTCGTTTCGTCCCGTAAGTCTCGGTGGGTACATTATCTACTTCTACAACGTTATATATCCCAACCTGAAGCAACCTAACATCTCGGATGTAGTATATTACAACATTCCTGGCGGATCGGTCCCTACTTCTCGGTGGGAACATTATATACGTCTATAACGTATTATAACCTAACCTAACCCATCTAGCCCTTCGCTGGTAATGTTTGCAGAATCCCGTTCGTGTCGGCCCGTACTTCTCGGTGGGGACATTATGTACGTCTGTATCGTTATATAACCCAACCTAAGGCATCCTAACATATCGAATGTAGTATTTTCCAACATTCCTGGCGGGTCGGCCCCTACTTCTCGGTGGGATCATTATATACGTCTATAACGTATTATAACCTAACCTAACCCATCTAGCCCCTCGCTGGTAATGCTTTATAAAATCCCGTGCGTGTCGACCCGTAAGTCTCGGTGAGGACATTATATACTTCTATAACGTTATATATCCCAACCTGAGGCAATCTAACATCTCGGATGTAGTATATTACAACATTCCTGGCGGATCGGCCACTACTTCTCGGTGGGAACATTATATACGTCTATAACGTATTATAACCTAACCTAACCCATCTAGCCCTTCGCTGGTAATGTTTGCAGAATCCCGTTCGTGTCGGCCCGTACTTCTCGGTGGGGACATTATGTACGTCTGTATCGTTATATAACCCAACCTAAGGCATCCTAACATATCGAATGTAGTATTTTCCAACATTCATGGCGGGTCGCCCCCTACTTCTAGGTGAGAACATTATATACGTCTATCACGTAATATAACCTAACCTAACCCATCTTGCCCCTTGCTGGTAATGCTTTATAAAATCCCATTCGTGTCGACACGTAAGTCTCGGTGAGGACATTATATACTTCTATAACGTTATATATCCTAACCTAAGGCAGCCTAACACCTCTGATGTAGTATTTTCCAACATTCTTGGCGGATCGTCCTCTACTTCTCGGTGGGAACATTATATACGTCTATAACGTAATATAACCTAACCTAACCCATCTAGCACCTCGCTGGTAATGTTTTATAAAATCCCGTTTGTTTCGTCCCGTAAGTCTCGGTGGGGACATTATCTACTTCTATAACGTTATATATCCCAACCTGAGGCAACCTAACGTCACGGATGTAGTATATTACAACATTCCTGGCGGATCGGCCCCTGCTTCTCGGTTGGAACGTTATATACGTCTAGCACGTAATATAACCTAACCTAACCCATCTAGCCCCTCGCTGGTAATATTTTATAAAATCCCGTACGTGTCGTCCAGTACGTCTCGGTGGGGACATTACGTACGTCTATATCGTTATATAACCAAACCTAAAGCAACCTAACATATCAAATGTAGTATTTTCCAACATTCATGGCGGGTCGCCCCCTACTTCTAGGTGAGAACATTATATACGTCTATCACGTAATATAACCTAACCTAACCCATCTAGCCCCTTGCTGGTAATGCTTTATAAAATCCCGTTCGTGTCGACCCGTAAGTCTCGGTGAGGAGATTATATACTTCTATAACGTTATATATCCTAACCTAAGGCAGCCTAACACCTCTGATGTAGTATTTTCCAACATTCTTGGCGGATCGTCCTCTACTTCTCGGTGGGAACATTATATACGTCTATAACGTAATATAACCTAACCTAACCCATCTAGCACCTCGCTGGTAATGTTTTATAAAATCCCGGTCGTTTCGTCCCGTAAGTCTCGGTGGGGATATTATCTACTTCTATAACGTTATATATCCCAACGTGAGGCAACCTAACATCTCGGATGTAGTATATTACAACACTCCTGGCGGATCGGTCCCTACTTCTCGGTGGGAACATTATATACGTCTATAACGTAATATAACCAAACCTAACCCATCTAGCACCTCGCTGGTAATGTTTTATAAAATCCCGTTCGTTTCGTCCCGTAAGTCTCGGTGAGAACATTATATACTTCTATAACGTTATATATCCCAACCTGAGGCAATCTAACATCTCGGATGTAGTATATTACAACATTCCTGGCGGATCGGCCCCTGCTTCTCGGTGGGAACATTATATACGTCTATAACGTAATATAACCTAACCTAACCCATCTAGCCCCTCGCTGGTAATGCTTTATAAAATCCCGTTCGTGTCGACCCGAAGTCTCGGTGAGGAGATTATATACTTCTATAACGTTATATATCCTAACCTAAGGCAGCCTAACACCTCTGATGTAGTATTTTCCAACATTCTTGGCGGATCGTCCTCTACTTCTCGGTGGGAACATTATATACGTCTATAACGTAATATAACCTAACCTAACCCATCTAGCACCTCGCTGGTAATGTTTTATAAAATCCCGGTCGTTTCGTCCCGTAAGTCTCGGTGGGGATATTATCTACTTCTATAACGTTATATATCCCAACGTGAGGCAACCTAACATCTCGGATGTAGTATATTACAACACTCCTGGCGGATCGGTCCCTACTTCTCGGTGGGAACATTATATACGTCTATAACGTAATATAACCAAACCTAACCCATCTAGCACCTCGCTGGTAATGTTTTATAAAATCCCGTTCGTTTCGTCCCGTAAGTCTCGGTGAGAACATTATATACTTCTATAACGTTATATATCCCAACCTGAGGCAATCTAACATCTCGGATGTAGTATATTACAACATTCCTGGCGGATCGGCCCCTGCTTCTCGGTGGGAACATTATATACGTCTATAACGTATTATAACCTAACCTAACCCATCTAGCCCCTCGCTGGTAATGTTTACAGAATCCCGTTCGTTTCGGCGCGTACTTCTCGTTGGGGCAGTATGTACGTCTATATCGTTATATAACTCAACCTGAGGCAACCTAACATCTCGGATGTAGTATATTACAACATTCCTGGCGGATCGGCCCCTGCTTCTCGGTGGGAACATTATATACGTGTATAACGTAATATAACCTAACCTAACCCATCTAGCCCCTCGCTGGTAATGCTTTATAAAATCCCGGTCGTTTCGTCCCGTAAGTCTCGGTGGGGACATTATCTACTTCTATAACGTTATATATCCCAACGTGAGGCAACCTAACATCTCGGATGTAGTATATTACAACATTCCTGGCGGATCGGTCCCTACTTCTCGGTGGGAACATTATATACGTCTATAACGTAATATAACCAAACCTAACCCATCTAGCACCTCGCTGGTAATGTTTTATAAAATCCCGGTAGTTTTGTCCCGTAAGTCTCGGTGGGGACATTATCTACTTCTATAACGTTATATATCCCAACCTGAGGCAACCTAACATCTCGGATGTAGTATATTACAACATTCCTGGCGGATCGGTCCCTACTTCTCGGTGGGAACATTATATACGTCTATACCGTATTATAACCTAACCTAACCCATCTAGCCCTTCGCTGGTAATGTTTGCAGAATCCCGTTCGTGTCGGCCCGTACTTCTCGGTGGGGACATTATGTACGTCTGTATCGTTATATAACCCAACCTAAGGCATCCTAACATATCGAATGTAGTATTTTCCAACATTCCTGGCGGGTCGGCCCCTACTTCTCGGTGGGATCATTATATACGTCTATAACGTATTATAACCTAACCTAACCCATCTAGCCCCTCGCTGGTAATGCTTTATAAAATCCCGTTCGTGTCGACCCGTAAGTCTCGGTGAGGACATTATATACTTCTATAACGTTATATATCCTAACCTAAGGCAGCCTAACACCTCTGATGTAGTATTTTCCAACATTCCTGGCGGATCGGCCTCTACTTCTCGGTGGGAACATTATATACGTCTATAACGTATTATAACCTAACCTAACCCATCTAGCCCTTCGCTGGTAATGTTTGCAGAATCCCGTTCGTGTCGGCCCGTACTTCTCGGTGGGGACATTATGTACGTCTGTATCGTTATATAACCCACCCTAAGGCATCCTAACATATCGAATGTAGTATTTTCCAACATTCATGGCGGGTCGCCCCCTACTTCTAGGTGAGAACATTATATACGTCTATCACGTAATATAACCTAACCTAACCCATCTTGCCCCTTGCTGGTAATGCTTTATAAAATCCCGTTCGTGTCGACACGTAAGTCTCGGTGAGGACATTATATACTTCTATAACGTTATATATCCTAACCTAAGGCAGCCTAACACCTCTGATGTAGTATTTTCCAACATTCTTGGCGGATCGTCCTCTACTTCTCGGTGGGAACATTATATACGTCTATAACGTAATATAACCTAACCTAACCCATCTAGCACCTCGCTGGTAATGTTTTATAAAATCCCGTTTGTTTCGTCCCGTAAGTCTCGGTGGGGACATTATCTACTTCTATAACGTTATATATCCCAACCTGAGGCAACCTAACGTCACGGATGTAGTATATTACAACATTCCTGGCGGATCGGCCCCTGCTTCTCGGTTGGAACGTTATATACGTCTAGCACGTAATATAACCTAACCTAACCCATCTAGCCCCTCGCTGGTAATATTTTATAAAATCCCGTACGTGTCGTCCAGTACGTCTCGGTGGGGACATTACGTACGTCTATATCGTTATATAACCAAACCTAAAGCAACCTAACATATCAAATGTAGTATTTTCCAACATTCATGGCGGGTCGCCCCCTACTTCTAGGTGAGAACATTATATACGTCTATCACGTAATATAACCTAACCTAACCCATCTAGCCCCTTGCTGGTAATGCTTTATAAAATCCCGTTCGTGTCGACCCGTAAGTCTCGGTGAGGAGATTATATACTTCTATAACGTTATATATCCTAACCTAAGGCAGCCTAACACCTCTGATGTAGTATTTTCCAACATTCTTGGCGGATCGTCCTCTACTTCTCGGTGGGAACATTATATACGTCTATAACGTAATATAACCTAACCTAACCCATCTAGCACCTCGCTGGTAATGTTTTATAAAATCCCGGTCGTTTCGTCCCGTAAGTCTCGGTGGGGATATTATCTACTTCTATAACGTTATATATCCCAACGTGAGGCAACCTAACATCTCGGATGTAGTATATTACAACACTCCTGGCGGATCGGTCCCTACTTCTCGGTGGGAACATTATATACGTCTATAACGTAATATAACCAAACCTAACCCATCTAGCACCTCGCTGGTAATGTTTTATAAAATCCCGTTCGTTTCGTCCCGTAAGTCTCGGTGAGAACATTATATACTTCTATAACGTTATATATCCCAACCTGAGGCAATCTAACATCTCGGATGTAGTATATTACAACATTCCTGGCGGATCGGCCCCTGCTTCTCGGTGGGAACATTATATACGTCTATAACGTAATATAACCTAACCTAACCCATCTAGCCCCTCGCTGGTAATGCTTTATAAAATCCCGTTCGTGTCGACCCGAAGTCTCGGTGAGGACATTATATACTTCTATAACGTTATATATCCTAACCTAAGGCAGCCTAACACCTCTGATGTAGTATTTTCCAACATTCTTGGCGGATCGTCCTCTACTTCTCGGTGGGAACATTATATACGTCTATAACGTAATATAACCTAACCTAACCCATCTAGCACCTCGCTGGTAATGTTTTATAAAATCCCGGTCGTTTCGTCCCGTAAGTCTCGGTGGGGACATTATCTACTTCTATAACGTTATATATCCCAACGTGAGGCAACCTAACATCTCGGATGTAGTATATTACAACACTCCTGGCGGATCGGTCCCTACTTCTCGGTGGGAACATTATATACGTCTATAACGTAATATAACCAAACCTAACCCATCTAGCACCTCGCTGGTAATGTTTTATAAAATCCCCTTCGTTTCGTCCCGTAAGTCTCGGTGAGAACATTATATACTTCTATAACGTTATATATCCCAACCTGAGGCAATCTAACATCTCGGATGTAGTATATTACAACATTCCTGGCGGATCGGCCCCTGCTTCTCGGTGGGAACATTATATACGTCTATAACGTAATATAACCTAACCTAACCCATCTAGCCCCTCGCTGGGAATGCTTTATAAAATCCCGTTCGTGTCGACCCGAAGTCTCGGTGAGGACATTATATACTTCTATAACGTTATATATCCTAACCTAAGGCAGCCTAACACCTCTGATGTAGTATTTTCCAACATTCTTGGCGGATCGTCCTCTACTTCTCGGTGGGAACATTATATACGTCTATAACGTAATATAACCTAACCTAACCCATCTAGCACCTCGCTGGTAATGTTTTATAAAATCCCGGTCGTTTCGTCCCGTAAGTCTCGGTGGGGACATTATCTACTTCTATAACGTTATATATCCCAACATGAGGCAACCTAACAGCTCGGATGTAGTGTTTTACAACATTCGTGGCGGATCTGATCCTACTTCTCGGTGGGAACATTATATACGTCTATCACGTAATATAACCTAACCTAACCCATCTAGCCCCTCGCTGGTAATGCTTTATAAAATCCCGTTCGTGTGGACCCGAAGTCTCGGTGAGGACATTATATACATCTATAACGTTATATATCCTAACCTAAGGCAGCCTAACACCTCTGATGTAGTATTTTCCAACATTCTTGGCGGATCGTCCTCTACTTCTCGGTGGGAACATTATATACGTCTATAACGTAATATAACCTAACCTAACCCATCTAGCACCTCGCTGGTAATGTTTTATAAAATCCCGGTCGTTTCGTCCCGTAAGTCTCGGTGGGGACATTATCTACTTCTATAACGTTATATATCCCAACGTGAGGCAACCTAACATCTCGGATGTAGTATATTACAACATTCCTGGCGGATCGGTCCCTACTTCTCGGTGGGAACATTATATACGTCTATAACGTAATATAACCAAACCTAACCCATCTAGCACCTCGCTGGTAATGTTTTATAAAATCCCGGTAGTTTTGTCCCGTAAGTCTCGGTGGGGACATTATCTACTTCTATAACGTTATATATCCCAACCTGAGGCAACCTAACATCTCGGATGTAGTATATTACAACATTCCTGGCGGATCGGTCCCTACTTCTCGGTGGGAACATTATATACGTCTATACCGTATTATAACCTAACCTAACCCATCTAGCCCTTCGCTGGTAATGTTTGCAGAATCCCGTTCGTGTCGGCCCGTACTTCTCGGTGGGGACATTATGTACGTCTGTATCGTTATATAACCCAACCTAAGGCATCCTAACATATCGAATGTAGTATTTTCCAACATTCATGGCGGGTCGCCCCCTACTTCTAGGTGAGAACATTATATACGTCTATCACGTAATATAACCTAACCTAACCCATCTTGCGCCTTGCTGGTAATGCTTTATAAAATCCCGTTCGTGTCGACACGTAAGTCTCGGTGAGGACATTATATACTTCTATAACGTTATATATCCTAACCTAAGGCAGCCTAACACCTCTGATGTAGTATTTTCCAACATTCTTGGCGGATCGTCCTCTACTTCTCGGTGGGAACATTATATACGTCTATAACGTAATATAACCTAACCTAACCCATCTAGCACCTCGCTGGTAATGTTTTATAAAATCCCGTTTGTTTCGTCCCGTAAGTCTCGGTGGGGACATTATCTACTTCTATAACGTTATATATCCCAACCTGAGGCAACCTAACGTCACGGATGTAGTATATTACAACATTCCTGGCGGATCGGCCCCTGCTTCTCGGTTGGAACGTTATATACGTCTAGCACGTAATATAACCTAACCTAACCCATCTAGCACCTCGCTGGTAATGTTTTATAAAATCCCGTTCGTTTCGTCCCGTAGGTCTCGGTGAGAACATTATATACTTCTATAACGTTATATATCCCAACCTGAGGCAATCTAACATCTCGGATGTAGTATATTACAACATTCCTGGCGGATCGGCCCCTGCTTCTCGGTGGGAACATTATATACGTCTATAACGTAATATAACCTAACCTAACCCATCTAGCCCCTCGCTGGTAATGCTTTATAAAATCCCGTTCGTGTCGACCCGAAGTCTCGGTGAGGACATTATATACTTCTATAACGTTATATATCCTAACCTAAGGCAGCCTAACACCTCTGATGTAGTATTTTCCAACATTCTTGGCGGATCGTCCTCTACTTCTCGGTGGGAACATTATATACGTCTATAACGTAATATAACCTAACCTAACCCATCTAGCACCTCGCTGGTAATGTTTTATAAAATCCCGGTCGTTTCGTCCCGTAAGTCTCGGTGGGGACATTATCTACTTCTATAACGTTATATATCCCAACGTGAGGCAACCTAACAGCTCGGATGTAGTGTTTTACAACATTCGTGGCGGATCTGATCCTACTTCTCGGTGGGAACATTATATACGTCTATCACGTAATATAACCTAACCTAACCCATCTAGCCCCTCGCTGGTAATGCTTTATAAAATCCCGTTCGTGTGGACCCGAAGTCTCGGTGAGGACATTATATACATCTATAACGTTATATATCCTAACCTAAGGCAGCCTAACACCTCTGATGTAGTATTTTCCAACATTCTTGGCGGATCGTCCTCTACTTCTCGGTGGGAACATTATATACGTCTATAACGTAATATAACCTAACCTAACCCATCTAGCACCTCGCTGGTAATGTTTTATAAAATCCCGGTCGTTTCGTCCCGTAAGTCTCGGTGGGGACATTATCTACTTCTATAACGTTATATATCCCAACGTGAGGCAACCTAACATCTCGGATGTAGTATATTACAACATTCCTGGCGGATCGGTCCCTACTTCTCGGTGGGAACATTATATACGTCTATAACGTAATATAACCAAACCTAACCCATCTAGCACCTCGCTGGTAATGTTTTATAAAATCCCGGTAGTTTTGTCCCGTAAGTCTCGGTGGGGACATTATCTACTTCTATAACGTTATATATCCCAACCTGAGGCAACCTAACATCTCGGATGTAGTATATTACAACATTCCTGGCGGATCGGTCCCTACTTCTCGGTGGGAACATTATATACGTCTATACCGTATTATAACCTAACCTAACCCATCTAGCCCTTCGCTGGTAATGTTTGCAGAATCCCGTTCTTGTCGGCCCGTACTTCTCGGTGGGGACATTATGTACGTCTGTATCGTTATATAACCCAACCTAAGGCATCCTAACATATCGAATGTAGTATTTTCCAACATTCCTGGCGGGTCGGCCCCTACTTCTCGGTGGGATCATTATATACGTCTATAACGTATTATAACCTAACCTAACCCATCTAGCCCCTCGCTGGTAATGCTTTATAAAATCCCGTGCGTGTCGACCCGTAAGTCTCGGTGAGGACATTATATACTTCTATAACGTTATATATCCCAACCTGAGGCAATCTAACATCTCGGATGTAGTATATTACAACATTCCTGGCGGATCGGCCACTACTTCTCGGTGGGAACATTATATACGTCTATAACGTATTATAACCTAACCTAACCCATCTAGCCCTTCGCTGGTAATGTTTGCAGAATCCCGTTCGTGTCGGCCCGTACTTCTCGGTGGGGACATTATGTACGTCTGTATCGTTATATAACCCAACCTAAGGCATCCTAACATATCGAATGTAGTATTTTCCAACATTCATGGCGGGTCGCCCCCTACTTCTAGGTGAGAACATTATATACGTCTATCACGTAATATAACCTAACCTAACCCATCTTGCCCCTTGCTGGTAATGCTTTATAAAATCCCGTTCGTGTCGACACGTAAGTCTCGGTGAGGACATTATACACTTCTATAACGTTATATATCCTAACCTAAGGCAGCCTAACACCTCTGATGTAGTATTTTCCAACATTCTTGGCGGATCCTCCTCTACTTCTCGGTGGGAACATTATATACGTCTATAACGTAATATAACCTAACCTAACCCATCTAGCACCTCGCTGGTAATGTTTTATAAAATCCCGTTTGTTTCGTCCCGTAAGTCTCGGTGGGGACATTATCTACTTCTATAACGTTATATATCCCAACCTGAGGCAACCTAACGTCACGGATGTAGTATATTACAACATTCCTGGCGGATCGGCCCCTACTTCTCGGTGGGAACATTATATACGTCTATAACGTAATATAACCTAACATAACCCATCTAGCCCCTCGCTGGTAATGTTTTATAAAATCCCGTACGTGTCGTCCAGTACGTCTCGGTGGGGACATTATGTACGTCTATATCGTTATATAACTCAACCTAAGGCAACCTACCATATCGAATGTAGTATTTTCCAACATTACTGGCGGGTCGGCCCCTACTTCTCTGTGGGAACATTATATACGTCTATAACGTAATATAACCTAACCTAACACATCTAGCACCTCGCTGGTAATGCTTTATAAAATCGCGTGCGTGTCGACCCGAAAGTCTCGGTGAGGAAATTATATACTTCTATAACTTTATATATCCCAACCTGAGGCAACCTAACAGCTCGGATGTAGTGTTTTACAACATTCGTGGCGGATCGGATCCTACTTCTCGGTGGGAACATTATATACGTCTATAACGTAATATAACCTAACCTAACCGATCTAGCCCCTCGCTGGTAATGCTTTATAAAATCCCGTTCGTGTCGACCCGTAAGTCTCGGTGAGGACATTATATACTTCTATAACGTTATATATCCTAACCTAAGGCAGCCTAACACATCTGATGTAGTATTTTCCAACATTCCTGGCGGATCGGCCTCTACTTCTCGGTGGGAACATTATATACGTCTATAACGTATTATAACCTAACCTAACCCAACTAGCCCCTCGCTGGTAATGTTTACAGAATCCCGTTCGTGTCGGCGCGTACTTCTCGGTGGGGACATTATCTACTTCTATAACGTTATATATCCCAACGTGAGGCAACCTAACATCTCGGATGTAGTATATCACAACATTCCTGGCGGATCGGTCCCTACTTCTCGGTGGGAACATTATATACGTCTATAACGTAATATAACCAAACCTAACCCATCTAGCACCTCGCTGGTAATGTTTTATAAAATCCCGGTAGTTTTGTCCAGTAAGTCTCGGTGGGGACATTATCTACTTCTATAACGTTATATATCCCAACCTGAGGCAACCTAACATCTCGGATGTAGTATTTTCCAACATTCCTGGCGGGTCGGCCCCTACTTCTCGGTGGGATCATTATATACGTCTATAACGTATTATAACCTAATCTAACCCATCTAGCCCCTCGCTGGTAATGCTTTATAAAATCCCGTGCGTGTCGACCCGTAAGTCTCGGTGAGGACATTATATACTTCTATAACGTTATATATCCCAACCTGAGGCAATCTAACATCTCGGATGTAGTATATTACAACATTCCTGGCGGATCGGCCACTACTTCTCGGTTGGAACGTTATATACGTCTAGCACGTAATATAACCTAACCTAACCCATCTAGCACCTCGCTGGTAATGTTTTATAAAATCCCGTTCGTTTCGTCCCGTAGGTCTCGGTGAGAACATTATATACTTCTATAACGTTATATATCCCAACCTGAGGCAATCTAACATCTCGGATGTAGTATATTACAACATTCCTGGCGGATCGGCCCCTGCTTCTCGGTGGGAACATTATATACGTCTATAACGTAATATAACCTAACCTAACCCATCTAGCCCCTCGCTGGTAATGCTTTATAAAATCCCGTTCGTGTCGACCCGAAGTCTCGGTGAGGACATTATATACTTCTATAACGTTATATATCCTAACCTAAGGCAGCCTAACACCTCTGATGTAGTATTTTCCAACATTCTTGGCGGATCGTCCTCTACTTCTCGGTGGGAACATTATATACGTCTATAACGTAATATAACCTAACCTAACCCATCTAGCACCTCGCTGGTAATGTTTTATAAAATCCCGGTCGTTTCGTCCCGTAAGTCTCGGTGGGGACATTATCTACTTCTATAACGTTATATATCCCAACGTGAGGCAACCTAACAGCTCGGATGTAGTGTTTTACAACATTCGTGGCGGATCTGATCCTACTTCTCGGTGGGAACATTATATACGTCTATCACGTAATATAACCTAACCTAACCCATCTAGCCCCTCGCTGGTAATGCTTTATAAAATCCCGTTCGTGTGGACCCGAAGTCTCGGTGAGGACATTATATACATCTATAACGTTATATATCCTAACCTAAGGCAGCCTAACACCTCTGATGTAGTATTTTCCAACATTCTTGGCGGATCGTCCTCTACTTCTCGGTGGGAACATTATATACGTCTATAACGTAATATAACCTAACCTAACCCATCTAGCACCTCGCTGGTAATGTTTTATAAAATCCCGGTCGTTTCGTCCCGTAAGTCTCGGTGGGGACATTATCTACTTCTATAACGTTATATATCCCAACGTGAGGCAACCTAACATCTCGGATGTAGTATATTACAACATTCCTGGCGGATCGGTCCCTACTTCTCGGTGGGAACATTATATACGTCTATAACGTAATATAACCAAACCTAACCCATCTAGCACCTCGCTGGTAATGTTTTATAAAATCCCGGTAGTTTTGTCCCGTAAGTCTCGGTGGGGACATTATCTACTTCTATAACGTTATATATCCCAACCTGAGGCAACCTAACATCTCGGATGTAGTATATTACAACATTCCTGGCGGATCGGTCCCTACTTCTCGGTGGGAACATTATATACGTCTATACCGTATTATAACCTAACCTAACCCATCTAGCCCTTCGCTGGTAATGTTTGCAGAATCCCGTTCTTGTCGGCCCGTACTTCTCGGTGGGGACATTATGTACGTCTGTATCGTTATATAACCCAACCTAAGGCATCCTAACATATCGAATGTAGTATTTTCCAACATTCCTGGCGGGTCGGCCCCTACTTCTCGGTGGGATCATTATATACGTCTATAACGTATTATAACCTAACCTAACCCATCTAGCCCCTCGCTGGTAATGCTTTATAAAATCCCGTGCGTGTCGACCCGTAAGTCTCGGTGAGGACATTATATACTTCTATAACGTTATATATCCCAACCTGAGGCAATCTAACATCTCGGATGTAGTATATTACAACATTCCTGGCGGATCGGCCACTACTTCTCGGTGGGAACATTATATACGTCTATAACGTATTATAACCTAATCTAACCCATCTAGCCCTTCGCTGGTAATGTTCGCAGAATCCCGTTCGTGTCGGCCCGTACTTCTCGGTGGGGACATTATGTACGTCTGTATCGTTATATAACCCAACCTAAGGCATCCTAACATATCGAATGTAGTATTTTCCAACATTCATGGCGGGTCGCCCCCTACTTCTAGGTGAGAACATTATATACGTCTATCACGTAATATAACCTAACCTAACCCATCTTGCCCCTTGCTGGTAATGCTTTATAAAATCCCGTTCGTGTCGACACGTAAGTCTCGGTGAGGACATTATATACTTCTATAACGTTATATATCCTAACCTAAGGCAGCCTAACACCTCTGATGTAGTATTTTCCAACATTCTTGGCGGATCCTCCTCTACTTCTCGGTGGGAACATTATATACGTCTATAACGTAATATAACCTAACCTAACCCATCTAGCACCTCGCTGGTAATGTTTTATAAAATCCCGTTTGTTTCGTCCCGTAAGTCTCGGTGGGGACATTATCTACTTCTATAACGTTATATATCCCAACCTGAGGCAACCTAACGTCACGGATGTAGTATATTACAACATTCCTGGCGGATCGGCCCCTACTTCTCGGTGGGAACATTATATACGTCTATAACGTAATATAACCTAACATAACCCATCTAGCCCCTCGCTGGTAATGTTTTATAAAATCCCGTACGTGTCGTCCAGTACGTCTCGGTGGGGACATTATGTACGTCTATATCGTTATATAACTCAACCTAAGGCAACCTACCATATCGAATGTAGTATTTTCCAACATTACTGGCGGGTCGGCCCCTACTTCTCTGTGGGAACATTATATACGTCTATAACGTAATATAACCTAACCTAACACATCTAGCACCTCGCTGGTAATGCTTTATAAAATCGCGTGCGTGTCGACCCGAAAGTCTCGGTGAGGAAATTATATACTTCTATAACTTTATATATCCCAACCTGAGGCAACCTAACAGCTCGGATGTAGTGTTTTACAACATTCGTGGCGGATCGGATCCTACTTCTCGGTGGGAACATTATATACGTCTATAACGTAATATAACCTAACCTAACCGATCTAGCCCCTCGCTGGTAATGCTTTATAAAATCCCGTTCGTGTCGACCCGTAAGTCTCGGTGAGGACATTATATACTTCTATAACGTTATATATCCTAACCTAAGGCAGCCTAACACCTCTGATGTAGTATTTTCCAACATTCTTGGCGGATCGTCCTCTACTTCTCGGTGGGAACATTATATACGTCTATAACGTAATATAACCTAACCTAACCCATCTAGCACCTCGCTGGTAATGTTTTATAAAATCCCGTTTGTTTCGTCCCGTAAGTCTCGGTGGGGACATTATCTACTTCTATAACGTTATATATCCCAACCTGAGGCAACCTAACGTCACGGATGTAGTATATTACAACATTCCTGGCGGATCGGCCCCTGCTTCTCGGTTGGAACGTTATATACGTCTAGCACGTAATATAACCTAACCTAACCCATCTAGCACCTCGCTGGTAATGTTTTATAAAATCCCGGTAGTTTTGTCCAGTAAGTCTCGGTGGGGACATTATCTACTTCTATAACGTTATATATCCCAACCTGAGGCAACCTAACATCTCGGATGTAGTATTTTCCAACATTCCTGGCGGGTCGGCCCCTACTTCTCGGTGGGATCATTATATACGTCTATAACGTATTATAACCTAATCTAACCCATCTAGCCCCTCGCTGGTAATGCTTTATAAAATCCCGTGCGTGTCGACCCGTAAGTCTCGGTGAGGACATTATATACTTCTATAACGTTATATATCCCAACCTGAGGCAATCTAACATCTCGGATGTAGTATATTACAACATTCCTGGCGGATCGGCCACTACTTCTCGGTGGGAACATTATATACGTCTATAACGTATTATAACCTAACCTAACCCATCTAGCCCTTCGCTGGTAATGTTTGCAGAATCCCGTTCGTGTCGGCCCGTACTTCTCGGTGGGGACATTATGTACGTCTGTATCGTTATATAACCCAACCTAAGGCATCCTAACATATCGAATGTAGTATTTTCCAACATTCATGGCGGGTCGCCCCCTACTTCTAGGTGAGAACATTATATACGTCTATCACGTAATATAACCTAACCTAACCCATCTTGCCCCTTGCTGGTAATGCTTTATAAAATCCCGTTCGTGTCGACACGTAAGTCTCGGTGAGGACATTATATACTTCTATAACGTTATATATCCTAACCTAAGGCAGCCTAACACCTCTGATGTAGTATTTTCCAACATTCTTGGCGGATCGTCCTCTACTTCTCGGTGGGAACATTATATACGTCTATAACGTAATATAACCTAACCTAACCCATCTAGCACCTCGCTGGCAATGTTTTATAAAATCCCGTTTGTTTCGTCCCGTAAGTCTCGGTGGGGACATTATCTACTTCTATAACGTTATATATCCCAACCTGAGGCAACCTAACGTCACGGATGTAGTATATTACAACATTCCTGGCGGATCGGCCCCTACTTCTCGGTGGGAACATTATATACGTCTATAACGTAATATAACCTAACATAACCCATCTAGCCCCTCGCTGGTAATGTTTTATAAAATCCCGTACGTGTCGTCCAGTAC
This sequence comes from Xylocopa violacea, assembly GCA_963969225.1. Taxonomy (NCBI): domain Eukaryota; kingdom Metazoa; phylum Arthropoda; class Insecta; order Hymenoptera; family Apidae; genus Xylocopa; species Xylocopa violacea. The sequence continues at coordinate 10,089,177 of CAXAJV010000017.1, read as the reverse complement.
GTCTCGGTGGGGACATTATGTACGTCTATATCGTTATATAACTCAACCTAAGGCAACCTACCATATCGAATGTAGTATTTTCCAACATTACTGGCGGGTCGGCCCCTACTTCTCTGTGGGAACATTATATACGTCTATAACGTAATATAACCTAACCTAACACATCTAGCACCTCGCTGGTAATGCTTTATAAAATCGCGTGCGTGTCGACCCGAAAGTCTCGGTGAGGAAATTATATACTTCTATAACGTTATATATCCCAACCTGAGGCAACCTAACAGCTCGGATGTAGTGTTTTACAACATTCGTGGCGGATCGGATCCTACTTCTCGGTGGGAACATTATATACGTCTATAACGTAATATAACCTAACCTAACCGATCTAGCCCCTCGCTGGTAATGCTTTATAAAATCCCGTTCGTGTCGACCCGTAAGTCTCGGTGAGGACACTATATACTTCTATAACGTTATATATCCTAACCTAAGGCAGCCTAACACATCTGATGTAGTATTTTCCAACATTCCTGGCGGATCGGCCTCTACTTCTCGGTGGGAACATTATATACGTCTATAACGTATTATAACCTAACCTAACCCAACTAGCCCCTCGCTGGTAATGTTTACAGAATCCCGTTCGTGTCGGCGCGTACTTCTCGGTGGGGACATTATCTACTTCTATAACGTTATATATCCCAACGTGAGGCAACCTAACATCTCGGATGTAGTATATCACAACATTCCTGGCGGATCGGTCCCTACTTCTCGGTGGGAACATTATATACGTCTATAACGTAATATAACCAAACCTAACCCATCTAGCACCTCGCTGGTAATGTTTTATAAAATCCCGGTAGTTTTGTCCCGTAAGTCTCGGTGGGGACATTATCTACTTCTATAACGTTATATATCCCAACCTGAGGCAACCTAACATCTCGGATGTAGTATTTTCCAACATTCCTGGCGGGTCGGCCCCTACTTCTCGGTGGGATCATTATATACGTCTATAACGTATTATAACCTAATCTAACCCATCTAGCCCCTCGCTGGTAATGCTTTATAAAATCCCGTGCGTGTCGACCCGTAAGTCTCGGTGAGGACATTATATACTTCTATAACGTTATATATCCCAACCTGAGGCAATCTAACATCTCGGATGTAGTATATTACAACATTCCTGGCGGATCGGCCACTACTTCTCGGTGGGAACATTATATACGTCTATAACGTATTATAACCTAACCTAACCCATCTAGCCCTTCGCTGGTAATGTTTGCAGAATCCCGTTCGTGTCGGCCCGTACTTCTCGGTGGGGACATTATGTACGTCTGTATCGTTATATAACCCAACCTAAGGCATCCTAACATATCGAATGTAGTATTTTCCAACATTCATGGCGGGTCGCCCCCTACTTCTAGGTGAGAACATTATATACGTCTATCACGTAATATAACCTAACCTAACCCATCTTGCCCCTTGCTGGTAATGCTTTATAAAATCCCGTTCGTGTCGACACGTAAGTCTCGGTGAGGACATTATATACTTCTATAACGTTATATATCCTAACCTAAGGCAGCCTAACACCTCTGATGTAGTATTTTCCAACATTCTTGGCGGATCGTCCTCTACTTCTCGGTGGGAACATTATATACGTCTATAACGTAATATAACCTAACCTAACCCATCTAGCACCTCGCTGGCAATGTTTTATAAAATCCCGTTTGTTTCGTCCCGTAAGTCTCGGTGGGGACATTATCTACTTCTATAACGTTATATATCCCAACCTGAGGCAACCTAACGTCACGGATGTAGTATATTACAACATTCCTGGCGGATCGGCCCCTACTTCTCGGTGGGAACATTATATACGTCTATAACGTAATATAACCTAACATAACCCATCTAGCCCCTCGCTGGTAATGTTTTATAAAATCCCGTACGTGTCGTCCAGTACGTCTCGGTGGGGACATTATGTACGTCTATATCGTTATATAACTCAACCTAAGGCAACCTACCATATCGAATGTAGTATTTTCCAACATTACTGGCGGGTCGGCCCCTACTTCTCTGTGGGAACATTATATACGTCTATAACGTAATATAACCTAACCTAACACATCTAGCACCTCGCTGGTAATGCTTTATAAAATCGCGTGCGTGTCGACCCGAAAGTCTCGGTGAGGACATTATATACTTCTATAACGTTATATATCCCAACCTGAGGCAATCTAACATCTCGGATGTAGTATATTACAACATTCCTGGCGGATCGGCCCCTACCTCTCGGTGGGAACATTATATACGTCTATAACGTATTATAACCTAACCCAACCCATCTAGCCCCTCGCTGGTAATATTTTATAAAATCCCGTTTGTGTCGTCCCGTAAGTCGCGTTGGGGAGATTATCTACTTCTATAACTTTATATATTCCAACCTGAGGCAACCTAACATCTCGGATGTAGTATATTACAACATTCCTGGCGGATCGGCCACTACTTCTCGGTGGGAACATTCTATACGTCTATAACGTATTATAACCTAACCGAACCTATCTAGTCCCTCGCTGGTAATGTTTACAGTATCCCGTTCGTGTCGGCGCGTACATCTCGGTGTGGACATTATGTACGTCTATATCGTTATATAACTCAACCTGAGGCAACCTAACATCTCGGATGTAGTATATTAAAACATTCCTGGCGGATCGGCCCTTACTTCTCGGTGGGACCATTATATACGTCTATAGCGTATTATAACCTAACCTAACCCATCTAGCCCCTCGCTGGTAATGTTTACAGAATACCGTTCGTGTCGGCCCGTACTTCTCGGTGGAGACATTATGTACTTCTATATCGTTATATAACCCATCCTAAGGCAATCTAACATATCGAACGTAGTATTTTCCAACATTACCGGCGGGTCGCCACTACTTCTTGGTGAGAACATTATATACGTCTATCACGTAATATAACCTAACCTAACCCATCTAGCCCCTCGCTGGTAATGCTTTATAAAATCCCGTTCGTGTCGACCAGTAAGTCTGGGTGAGAACATTATATACTTCTATAACGTTATATATCCCAACCTGAGGCAATCTAACATCTCGGATGTAGTATATTACAACATTCCTGGCGGATCGGCCTCTGCTTCTCGGTGGGAACATTATATACGTCTATAACGTAATATAACCTAACCTAACCCATCTAGCCCCTCGCTGGTAATGCTTTATAAAATCCCGTTCGTGTCGACCCGTAAGTCTCGGTGAGAGCATTATATACTTCTATAACTTGTTATATTCCAACCTGAGGCAATCTAACATCTCGGATGTAGTATATTACAACATTCCTGGCGGATCGGCCCCTGCTTCTCGATGGGAACATTATATACGTCTATAACGTAATCTAACCTAACCTAACCCATCTAGCCCCTCGCTGGTAATGCTTTATAAAATCCCGTTCGTGTCGACCCGTAAGTCTCGGTGAGGACATTATATACTTCTATAACGTTATATATCCCAACTTGAGGCAACCTAACACCTCGGATGTAGTATATTACAACATTCCTGGCGGATCAGCCACTACTTCTCGGTGGGAACATTATATACGTCTATAACGTAATATAACCTAACCGAACCCATCCAGCCCCTCGCTGGTAATGCTTTATAAAATCCCGTTCGTGTCGACCCGAAAGTCTCGGTGAGGACATTATATACTTGTATAACGTTATATATCCCAACCTGAGGCAACCTAACAGCTCGGATGTAGTGTTTTACAACATTCCTGGCGGATCGGATCCTACTTCTCGGTGGGAACATTATATACGTCTATCACGTAATATAACCTAACCTAACCCATCTAGCCCCTCGCTGGTAATGCTTTATAAAATCCCGTTCGTGTCGACCCGTAAGTCTCGGTGAGGACATTATATACTTCTATAGCGTTATATATCCCAACCTGAGGCAATCTAACATCTCGGATGTAGTATATTACAACATTCCTGGCGGATCGGCCCCTACCTCTCGGTGGGAACATTATATACGTCTATAACGTAATATAACCTAACCTAACCCATCTAGCCCCTCGCTGGTAATGTTTTATAAAATCCCGTTTGTGTCGTCCCGTAAGTCGCGTTGGGGAGATTATCTACTTGTATAACTTTATATATTCCAACCTGAGGCAACCTAACATCTCGGATGTAGTATATTACAACATTCCTGGCGGATCGGCCACTACTTCTCGGTGGGAACATTCTATACGTCTATAACGTATTATAACCTAACCGAACCCATCTAGTCCCTCGCTGGTAATGTTTACAGTATCCCGTTCGTGTCGGCGCGTACATCTCGGTGTGGACATTATGTACGTCTATATCGTTATATAACTCAACCTGAGGCAACCTAACATCTCGGATGTAGTATATTAAAACATTCCTGGCGGATCGGCCCTTACTTCTCGGTGGGACCATTGTTTACGTCTATAGCGTATTATAACCTAACCTAACCCATCTAGCCCCTCGCTGGTAATGTTTACAGAATACCGTTCGTGTCGGCCCGTACTTCTCGGTGGAGACATTATGTACTTCTATATCGTTATATAACCCATCCTAAGGCAATCTAACATATCGAACGTAGTATTTTCCAACATTACCGGCGGGTCGGCCACTACTTCTCGGTGAGAACATTATATACATCTATCACGTAATATAACCTAACCTAACCCATCTAGCCCCTCGCTGGTAATGCTTTATAAAATCCCGTTCGTGTCGACCCGTAAGTCTCGGTGAGAACATTATATACTTCTATAACTTGTTATACTCCAACCTGAGGCAATCTAACATCTCGGATGTAGTATATTACAACATTCCTGGCGGATCGGCCCCTGCTTCTCGGTGGGAACATTATATACGTCTATAACGTAATATAACCTAACCTAACCCATCTAGCCCCTCGCTGGTATTGCTTTATAAAATCCCGTTCGTGTCGACCCGTAAGTCTCGGTGAGGACATTATATACTTCTATAACGTTATATATCCCAACTTGAGGCAACCTAACACCTCGGATGTAGTATATTACAACATTCCTGGCGGATCAGCCACTACTTCTCGGTGGGAACATTATATACGTCTATAACGTAATATAACCTAACGTAACCCATCTAGCCCCTCGCTGGTAATGCTTTTTAAAATCCCGTTCGTGTCGACCCGTAAGTCTCGGTGAGGACATTATATACTTCTATAACGTTATATACCCTAACCTAAGGCAGCCTAACACCTCTGATGTAGTATTTTCCAACATTCCTGGCGGATCGGCCTCTACTTCTCGGTGGGAACATTATATACGTCTATAACGTATTATAACCTAAACTAACCCATCTAGCCCCTCGCTGGTAATGTTTACAGAATCCTGTTCGTGTCGGCGCGTACTTCTCGGTGGGGCAGTATGTACGTCTATATTGTTATATAACTCAACCTGACGCAGCCTAACACCTCTGATGTAGTATTTTCCAACATTCTTGGCGGATCGTCCTCTACTTCTCGGTGGGAACATTATATACGTCTATAACGTAATATAACCTAACCTAACCCATCTTGTCCCTCTCTGATAATGTTTTATAAAATCCCGTTCGTGTCGTCCAGAACGTCTCGGTGGGGACATTATGTACGTCTGTATCGTTATATATCTCAACCTGAGACAACCTAATATCTCGGATGTAGTATATTACAACATTCCTGGCGGATCGGCCCCTACTTCTCGGTGGGAACATTATATACGTCTATAACGTAATATAACCTAACCTAACCCATCTAGCCCCTCGCTGGTAATGTTTTATAAAATCCCGTTTGTGTCGTCCCGTAAGTCGCGTTGGGGAGATTATCTACTTCTATAACTTTATATATTCCAACCTGAGGCAACCTAACATCTCGGATGTAGTATATTACAACATTCCTGGCGGATCGGCCACTACTTCTCGGTGGGAACATTCTATACGTCTATAACGTATTACAACCTAACCGAACCCATCTAGTCCCTCGCTGGTAATGTTTACAGTATCCCGTTCGTGTCGGCGCGTACATCTCGGTGTGGACATTATGTACGTCTATATCGTTATATAACTCAATCTGAGGCAACCTAACATCTCGGATGTAGTATATTAAAACATTCCTGGCGGATCGGCCCTTACTTCTCGGTGGGACCATTATATACGTCTATAGCGTATTATAACCTAACCTAACCCATCTAGCCCCTCGCTGGTAATGTTTACAGAATACCGTTCGTGTCGGCCCGTACTTCTCGGTGGAGACATTATGTACTTCTATATCGTTATATAACCCATCCTAAGGCAATCTAACATATCGAACGTAGTATTTTCCAACATTACCGGCGGGTCGGCCACTACTTCTCGGTGAGAACATTATATACGTCTATCACGTAATATAACCTAACCTAACCCATCTGGCCCCTCGCTGGTAATGCTTTATAAAATCCCGTTCGTGTTGACCCGTAAGTCTGGGTGAGAAAATTATATACTTCTATAACGTTATATATCCCAACTTGAGGCAACCTAACACCTCGGATGTAGTATATTACAACATTCCTGGCGGATCAGCCACTACTTCTCGGTGGGAACATTATATACGTCTATAACGTAATATAACCTAACCTAACCCATCTAGCCCCTCGCTGGTAATGCTTTATAAAATCCCGTTCGTGTCGACCCGTAAGTCTCGGTGAGGACATTATATACTTCTATAACGTTATATACCCTAACCTAAGGCAGCCTAACACCTCTGTTGTAGTATTTTCCAACATTCCTGGCGGATCGGCCTCTACTTCTCGGTGGGAACATTATATACGTCTATAACGTATTATAACCTAAACTAACCCATCTAGCCCCTCGCTGGTAATGTTTACAGAATCCTGTTCGTGTCGGCGCGTACTTCTCGGTGGGGCAGTATGTACGTCTATATTGTTATATAACTCAACCTGACGCAACCTAACATTGCGGATGTAGTATATTACAACATTCCTGGCGGATCGGCCCCTACTTCTCGGTGGGAACATTATATACGTCTATAACGTAATATAACCTAACCTAACCCATCAAGCCCCTCGCTGGTAATGTTTTATAAAATCCCGTTTGTGTCGTCCCGTAAGTCGCGTTGGGGAGATTATCTACTTCTATAACTTTATATATTCCAACCTGAGGCAACCTAACATCTCGGATGTAGTATATTACAACATTCCTGGCGGATCGGCCACTACTTCTCGGTGGGAACATTCTATACGTCTATAACGTATTATAACCTAACCGAACCCATCTGGTCCCTCGCTGGTAATGTTTACAGTATCCCGTTCGTGTCGGCGCGTACATCTCGGTGTGGACATTATGTACGTCTATATCGTTATATAACTCAACCTGAGGCAACCTAACATCTCGGATGTAGTATATTAAAACATTCCTGGCGGATAGGCCCTTACTTCTCGGTGGGACCATTATATACGTCTATAGCGTATTATAACCTAACCTAACCCATCTAGCCCCTCGCTGGTAATGTTTACAGAATACCGTTCGTGTCGGCCCGTACTTCTCGGTGGAGACATTATGTACTTCTATATCGTTATATAACCCATCCTAAGGCAATCTAACATATCGAACGTAGTATTTTCCAACATTACCTGCGGGTCGGCCACTACTTCTCGGTGAGAACATTATATACGTCTATCACGTAATATAACCTAACCTAACCCTTCTAGCCCCTCTCTGGTAATGCTTTATAAAATCCCGTTCGTGTCGACCCGTAAGTCTGGGTGAGAACATTATATACTTCTATAACGTTATATATCCCAACCTGAGGCAATCTAACACCTCTGATGTAGTATTTTCCAACATTCCTGGCGGATCGGCCTCTACTTCTCGGTGGGAACATTATATACGTCTATAACGTATTATAACCTAACCTAACCCATCTAGCGCTTCGCTGGTAATGTTTGCAGAATCCCGTTCGTGTCGGCCCGTACTTCTCGGTGGGGACATTATGTACGTCTGTATCGTTATATAACCCAACCTAAGGCATCCTAACATATCGAATGTAGTATATTACATCATTCCTGGCGGATCGGCCACTACTTCTCGGTGGGAACATTATATACGTCTATAACGTAATATAACCTAACCTAACCCATCTAGCCCCTCGCTGGTAATGCTTTATAAAATCCCGTTCGTGTCGACCCGTAAGTCTCGGTGAGGACATTATATACCTCTATAACGTTATATATCCTGACTTAAGGCAGCCTAACACCTCTGATGTAGTATTTTCAAACATTCCTGGCGGATCGGCCTCTACTTCTCGGTTGGAACGTTATATACGTCTACCACGTAATATAACCTAACCTAACCCATCTATCCCCTTGCTGGTAATGCTTTATAAAATCCCGTTCGTGTCGACCCGTAAGTCTCGGTGAGGACATTATATACTTCTATAACGTTATATATCCTAACCTAAGGCAGCCTAACACCTCTGATGTAGTATTTTCCAACATTCTTGGCGGATCGTCCTCGACTCCTCGGTGGGAACACTATATACGTCTATAACGTAATATAACCTAACCTAACCCATCTAGCACCTCGCTGGTAATGTTTTATAAAATCCCGGTCGTTTCGTCCCGTAAGTCTCGGTGGGGACATTATCAACTTCTATAACGTTATATATCCCAACGTGAGGCAACCTAACATCTCGGATGTAGTATATTACAACATTCCTGGCGGATCGGTCCCTACTTCTCGGTGGGAACATTATATACGTCTATAACGTAATATAACCAAACCTAACCCATCTAGCCCCTCGCTGGTAATGCTTTACAAAATCCCGTTCGTGTCGACCCGTAAGTCTCGGTGAGAACATTATATACTTCTATAACGTTATATATCCCAACCTGAGGCAATCTAACATCTCGGATGTAGTATATTACAACATTCCTGGCGGATCGGCCACTACTTCTCGGTGGGAACATTATATACGTCTATAACGTATTATAACCTAACCTAACCCATCTAGCCCTTCGCTGGTAATGTTTGCAGAATCCCGTTCGTGTCGGCCCGTACTTCTCGGTGGGGACATTATGTACGTCTGTATCGTTATATAACCCAACCTAAGGCATCCTAACATATCGAATGTAGTATTTTCCAACATTCATGGCGGGTCGCTCCCTACTTCTGGGTGAGAACATTATATACGTCTATCACGTAATATAACCTAACCTAACCCATCTTGCACCTTGCTGGTAATGCTTTATAAAATCCCGTTCGTGTCGACCCGTAAGTCTCGGTGAGGACATTATATACTTCTATAACGTTATATATCCTAACCTAAGGCAGCCTAACACCTCTGATGTAGTATTTTCCAACATTCTTGGCGGATCGTCCTCTACTTCTCGGTGGGAACATTATATACGTCTATAACGTAATATAACCTAACCTAACCCATCTAGCACCTCGCTGGTAATGTTTTATAAAATCCCGGTCGTTTCGTCCCGTAAGTCTCGGTGGGGACATTATCTACTTCTATAACGTTATGTTTCCCAACGTGAGGCAACCTAACATCTCGGATGTAGTATATTACAACATTCCTGGCGGATCGGTCCCTACTTCTCGGTGGGAACAATATATACGTCTATAACGTAATATAACCAAACCTAACCCATCTACTACCTCGCTGGTAATGTTTTATAAAATCCCGTTCGTTTCGTCGCGTAAGTCTCGGTGGGGACATTATCTACTTCTATAACTTTATATATCCCAACCTGAGACAACCTAATATCTCGGATGTAGTATATTACAACATTCCTGATGGATCGGCCCCTACTTCTCGGTGGGAACATTATATACGTCTATAACGTATTATAACCTAACCTAACCCATCTAGCCCCTTGCTGGTAATGCTTTATAAAATCCCGTTCGTGTCGACCCGAAGTCTCGGTGAGGACATTATATACTTCTATAACGTTATATATCCTAACCTAAGGCAGCCTAACACCTCTGATGTAGTATTTTCCATCATTCTTGGCGGATCGTCCTCTACTTCTCGGTGGGAACATTATATACGTCTATAACGTAATATAACCTAACCTAACCCATCTAGCCCCTCGCTGGTAATGCTTTACAAAATCCCGTTCGTGTCGACCCGTAAGTCTCGGTGAGAACATTATATACTTCTATAACGTTATATATCCCAACCTGAGGCAATCTAACATCTCGGATGTAGTATATTACAACATTCCTGGCGGATCGGCCCCTACTACACGGTGGGAACATTATATACGTCTATAACGTATTATAACCTAACCTAACCCATCTAGCACCTCGCTGGTAATGTTTTATAAAATCCCGTTTGTTTCGTCCCGTAAGTCTCGGTGGGGACATTATCTACTTCTATAACGTTATATATCCCAACCTGAGGCAACCTAACATCACGGATGTAGTATATTACAACATTCCTGGCGGATCGGCCCCTACTTCTCGGTGGGAACATTATATACGTCTATAGCGTATTCTAGCTTAACCTAACCCATCTAGCCCCTTGCTGGTAATGTTTTATAAAATCCCGTTCGTGTCGTCCCGTAAGTCTCGGTGGGAACATTATATACGTCTACAACGTAATATAACCTAACCTAAGGCAGCCTAACACCTCTGATGTAGTATTTTCCAACATTCTTGGCGGATCGTCCTCTACTTCTCGGTGGGAACATTATATACGTCTATAACGTAATATAACCTAACCTAACCCATCTAGCCCCTCGCTGGTAATGCTTTATAAAATCCCGTGCGTGTCGACCCGTAAGTCTCGGTGAGGACATTATATACTTCTATAACGTTATATATCCCAACCTGAGGCAATCTAACATCTCGGATGTAGCATATTACAACATTCCTGGCGGATCGGCCACTACTTCTCGGTGGGAACATTATATACGTCTATAACGTATTATAACCTAACCTAACCCATCTACTCCCTCGCTGGTAATGTTTACAGTATCCCGTTCGTGTCGGCGCGTACATCTCGGTGGGGACATTATGTACGTCTATATCGTTATATAACTCAACCTGAGGAAACCTAACATCTCGGATGTAGTATATTAAAACATTCCTGGCGGATCGGCCCTTACTTCTCGGTGGGACCATTATATACGTCTATAGCGTATTATAACCTAACCTAACCCATCTAGCCCCTCGCTGGTAATGTTTACAGAATACCGTTCGTGTCGGCCCGTACTTCTCGGTGGAGACATTATGTACTTCTATATCGTTATATAACCCATCCTAAGGCAATCTAACATATCGAACGTAGTATTTTCCAACATTACCGGCGGGTCGGCCACTACTTCTCGGTGGGAACATTATATACGTCTATAACGTAATATAACCTAACCTAACCCATCTAGCCCCTCGCTGGTAATGCTTTACAAAATCCCGTTCGTGTCGACCCGTAAGTCTCGGTGAGAACATTATATACTTCTATAACGTTATATATCCCAACCTGAGGCAATCTAACATCTCGGATGTAGTATATTACAACATTCCTGGCGGATCGGCCCCTACTACACGGTGGGAACATTATATACGTCTATAACGTATTATAACCTAACCTAACCCATCTAGCACCTCGCTGGTAATGTTTTATAAAATCCCGTTTGTTTCGTCCCGTAAGTCTCGGTGGGGACATTATCTACTTCTATAACGTTATATATCCCAACCTGAGGCAACCTAACATCACGGATGTAGTATATTACAGCATTCCTGGCGGATCGGCCCCTACTTCTCGGTGGGAACATTATATACGTCTATAGCGTATTCTAGCTTAACCTAACCCATCTAGCCCCTTGCTGGTAATGTTTTATAAAATCCCGTTCGTGTCGTCCCGTAAGTCTCGGTGGGAACATTATATACGTCTACAACGTAATATAACCTAACCTAAGGCAGCCTAACACCTCTGATGTAGTATTTTCCAACATTCTTGGCGGATCGTCCTCTACTTCTCGGTGGGAACATTATATACGTCTATAACGTAATATAACCTAACCTAACCCATCTAGCCCCTCGCTGGTAATGCTTTATAAAATCCCGTGCGTGTCGACCCGTAAGTCTCGGTGAGGACATTATATACTTCTATAACGTTATATATCCCAACCTGAGGCAATCTAACATCTCGGATGTAGTATATTACAACATTCCTGGCGGATCGGCCACTACTTCTCGGTGGGAACATTATATACGTCTATAACGTATTATAACCTAACCTAACCCATCTAATCCCTCGCTGGTAATGTTTACAGTATCCCGTTCGTGTCGGCGCGTACATCTCGGTGGGGACATTATGTACGTCTATATCGTTATATAACTCAACCTGAGGCAACCTAACATCTCGGATGTAGTATATTAAAACATTCCTGGCGGATCGGCCCTTACTTCTCGGTGGGACCATTATATACGTCTATAGCGTATTATAACCTAACCTAACCCATCTAGCCCCTCGCTGGTAATGTTTACAGAATACCGTTCGTGTCGGCCCGTACTTCTCGGTGGAGACATTATGTACTTCTATATCGTTATATAACCCATCCTAAGGCAATCTAACATATCGAACGTAGTATTTTCCAACATTACCGGCGGGTCGGCCACTACTTCTCGGTGAGAACATTATATACGTCTATCACGTAATATAACCTAACCTAACCCATCTAGCCCCTCGCTGGTAATGCTTTATAAAATCCCGTTCGTGTTGACCCGTAAGTCTGGGTGAGAAAATTATATACTTCTATAACGTTATATATCCCAACTTGAGGCAACCTAACACCTCGGATGTAGTATATTACAACATTCCTGGCGGATCAGCCACTACTTCTCGGTGGGAACATTATATACGTCTATAACGTAATATAACCTAACCTAACCCATCTAGCCCCTCGCTGGTAATGCTTTATAAAATCCCGTTCGTGTCGACCCGTAAGTCTCGGTGAGGACATTATATACTTCTATAACGTTATATACCCTAACCTAAGGCAGCCTAACACCTCTGTTGTAGTATTTTCCAACATTCCTGGCGGATCGGCCTCTACTTCTCGGTGGGAACATTATATACGTCTATAACGTATTATAACCTAAACTAACCCATCTAGCCCCTCGCTGGTAATGTTTACAGAATCCTGTTCGTGTCGGCGCGTACTTCTCGGTGGGGCAGTATGTACGTCTATATTGTTATATAACTCAACCTGACGCAACCTAACATTGCGGATGTAGTATATTACAACATTCCTGGCGGATCGGCCCCTACTTCTCGGTGGGAACATTATATACGTCTATAACGTAATATAACCTAACCTAACCCATCAAGCCCCTCGCTGGTAATGTTTTATAAAATCCCGTTTGTGTCGTCCCGTAAGTCGCGTTGGGGAGATTATCTACTTCTATAACTTTATATATTCCAACCTGAGGCAACCTAACATCTCGGATGTAGTATATTACAACATTCCTGGCGGATCGGCCACTACTTCTCGGTGGGAACATTCTATACGTCTATAACGTATTATAACCTAACCGAACCCATCTGGTCCCTCGCTGGTAATGTTTACAGTATCCCGTTCGTGTCGGCGCGTACATCTCGGTGTGGACATTATGTACGTCTATATCGTTATATAACTCAACCTGAGGCAACCTAACATCTCGGATGTAGTATATTAAAACATTCCTGGCGGATAGGCCCTTACTTCTCGGTGGGACCATTATATACGTCTATAGCGTATTATAACCTAACCTAACCCATCTAGCCCCTCGCTGGTAATGTTTACAGAATACCGTTCGTGTCGGCCCGTACTTCTCGGTGGAGACATTATGTACTTCTATATCGTTATATAACCCATCCTAAGGCAATCTAACATATCGAACGTAGTATTTTCCAACATTACCTGCGGGTCGGCCACTACTTCTCGGTGAGAACATTATATACGTCTATCACGTAATATAACCTAACCTAACCCTTCTAGCCCCTCTCTGGTAATGCTTTATAAAATCCCGTTCGTGTCGACCCGTAAGTCTGGGTGAGAACATTATATACTTCTATAACGTTATATATCCCAACCTGAGGCAATCTAACACCTCTGATGTAGTATTTTCCAACATTCCTGGCGGATCGGCCTCTACTTCTCGGTGGGAACATTATATACGTCTATAACGTATTATAACCTAACCTAACCCATCTAGCGCTTCGCTGGTAATGTTTGCAGAATCCCGTTCGTGTCGGCCCGTACTTCTCGGTGGGGACATTATGTACGTCTGTATCGTTATATAACCCAACCTAAGGCATCCTAACATATCGAATGTAGTATATTACATCATTCCTGGCGGATCGGCCACTACTTCTCGGTGGGAACATTATATACGTCTATAACGTAATATAACCTAACCTAACCCATCTAGCCCCTCGCTGGTAATGCTTTATAAAATCCCGTTCGTGTCGACCCGTAAGTCTCGGTGAGGACATTATATACCTCTATAACGTTATATATCCTGACTTAAGGCAGCCTAACACCTCTGATGTAGTATTTTCAAACATTCCTGGCGGATCGGCCTCTACTTCTCGGTTGGAACGTTATATACGTCTACCACGTAATATAACCTAACCTAACCCATCTATCCCCTTGCTGGTAATGCTTTATAAAATCCCGTTCGTGTCGACCCGTAAGTCTCGGTGAGGACATTATATACTTCTATAACGTTATATATCCTAACCTAAGGCAGCCTAACACCTCTGATGTAGTATTTTCCAACATTCTTGGCGGATCGTCCTCGACTCCTCGGTGGGAACACTATATACGTCTATAACGTAATATAACCTAACCTAACCCATCTAGCCCCTCGCTGGTAATGCTTTATAAAATCCCGTTCGTGTCGACCCGTAAGTCTCGGTGAGGACATTATATACTTCTATAACGTTATATATCCCAACCTGAAGCAATCTAACATCACGGATGTAGTATATTACAACATTCCTGGCGGATCGGCCACTACTTCTCGGTGGGAACATTATATACGTCTATAACGTAATATAACCTAATCTAACCCATCTAGCACCTCGCTGGTAATGTTTTATAAAATCCCGGTCGTTTCGTCCCGTAAGTCTCGGTGGGGACATTATCTACTTCTATAACGTTATGTATCCCAACGTGAGGCAACCTAACATCTCGGATGTAGTACATTACAACATTCCTGGCGGATCGGTCCCTACTTCTCGGTGGGAACATTATATACGTCTATAACGTAATATAACCAAACCTAACCCATCTAGCCCCTCGCTGGTAATGCTTTACAAAATCCCGTTCGTGTCGACCCGTAAGTCTCGGTGAGAACATTATATACTTCTATAACGTTATATATCCCAACCTGAGGCAATCTAACATCTCGGATGTAGTATATTACAACATTCCTGGCGGATCGGCCACTACTTCACGGTGGGAACATTATATACGTCTATAACGTATTATAACCTAACCTAACCCATCTAGCCCTTCGCTGGTAATGTTTGCAGAATCCCGTTCGTGTCGGCCCGTACTTCTCGGTGGGGACATTATGTACGTCTGTATCGTTATATAACCCAACCTAAGGCATCCTAACATATCGAATGTAGTATTTTCCAACATTCATGGCGGGTCGCTCCCTACTTCTGGGTGAGAACATTATATACGTCTATCACGTAATATAACCTAACCTAACCCATCTTGCACCTTGCTGGTAATGCTTTATAAAATCCCGTTCGTGTCGACCCGTAAGTCTCGGTGAGGACATTATATACTTCTATAACGTTATATATCCTAACCTAAGGCAGCCTAACACCTCTGATGTAGTATTTTCCAACATTCTTGGCGGATCGTCCTCTACTTCTCGGTGGGAACATTATATACGTCTATAACGTAATATAACCTAACCTAACCCATCTAGCACCTCGCTGGTAATGTTTTATAAAATCCCGGTCGTTTCGTCCCGTAAGTCTCGGTGGGGACATTATCTACTTCTATAACGTTATGTTTCCCAACGTGAGGCAACCTAACATCTCGGATGTAGTATATTACAACATTCCTGGCGGATCGGTCCCTACTTCTCGGTGGGAACAATATATACGTCTATAACGTAATATAACCAAACCTAACCCATCTACTACCTCGCTGGTAATGTTTTATAAAATCCCGTTCGTTTCGTCGCGTAAGTCTCGGTGGGGACATTATCTACTTCTATAACTTTATATATCCCAACCTGAGACAACCTAATATCTCGGATGTAGTATATTACAACATTCCTGATGGATCGGCCCCTACTTCTCGGTGGGAACATTATATACGTCTATAACTTATTATAACCTAACCTAACCCATCTAGCCCCTTGCTGGTAATGCTTTATAAAATCCCGTTCGTGTCGACCCGAAGTCTCGGTGAGGACATTATATACTTCTATAACGTTATATATCCTAACCTAAGGCAGCCTAACACCTCTGATGTAGTATTTTCCATCATTCTTGGCGGATCGTCCTCTACTTCTCGGTGGGAACATTATATACGTCTATAACGTAATATAACCTAACCTAACCCATCTAGCCCCTCGCTGGTAATGCTTTACAAAATCCCGTTCGTGTCGACCCGTAAGTCTCGGTGAGAACATTATATACTTCTATAACGTTATATATCCCAACCTGAGGCAATCTAACATCTCGGATGTAGTATATTACAACATTCCTGGCGGATCGGCCCCTACTACACGGTGGGAACATTATATACGTCTATAACGTATTATAACCTAACCTAACCCATCTAGCACCTCGCTGGTAATGTTTTATAAAATCCCGTTCGTGTCGACCCGAAGTCTCGGTGAGGACATTATATACTTCTATAACGTTATATATCCTAACCTAAGGCAGCCTAACACCTCTGATGTAGTATTTTCCATCATTCTTGGCGGATCGTCCTCTACTTCTCGGTGGGAACATTATATACGTCTATAACGTAATATAACCTAACCTAACCCATCTAGCCCCTCGCTGGTAATGCTTTACAAAATCCCGTTCGTGTCGACCCGTAAGTCTCGGTGAGAACATTATATACTTCTATAACGTTATATATCCCAACCTGAGGCAATCTAACATCTCGGATGTAGTATATTACAACATTCCTGGCGGATCAGCCACTACTTCTCGGTGGGAACATTATATACGTCTATAACGTAATATAACCTAACCTAACCCATCTAGCCCCTCGCTGGTAATGCTTTATAAAATCCCGTTCGTGTCGACCCGTAAGTCTCGGTGAGGACATTATATACTTCTATAACGTTATATACCCTAACCTAAGGCAGCCTAACACCTCTGTTGTAGTATTTTCCAACATTCCTGGCGGATCGGCCTCTACTTCTCGGTGGGAACATTATATACGTCTATAACGTATTATAACCTAAACTAACCCATCTAGCCCCTCGCTGGTAATGTTTACAGAATCCTGTTCGTGTCGGCGCGTACTTCTCGGTGGGGCAGTATGTACGTCTATATTGTTATATAACTCAACCTGACGCAACCTAACATTGCGGATGTAGTATATTACAACATTCCTGGCGGATCGGCCCCTACTTCTCGGTGGGAACATTATATACGTCTATAACGTAATATAACCTAACCTAACCCATCAAGCCCCTCGCTGGTAATGTTTTATAAAATCCCGTTTGTGTCGTCCCGTAAGTCGCGTTGGGGAGATTATCTACTTCTATAACTTTATATATTCCAACCTGAGGCAACCTAACATCTCGGATGTAGTATATTACAACATTCCTGGCGGAGCGGCCACTACTTCTCGGTGGGAACATTCTATACGTCTATAACGTATTATAACCTAACCGAACCCATCTGGTCCCTCGCTGGTAATGTTTACAGTATCCCGTTCGTGTCGGCGCGTACATCTCGGTGTGGACATTATGTACGTCTATATCGTTATATAACTCAACCTGAGGCAACCTAACATCTCGGATGTAGTATATTAAAACATTCCTGGCGGATAGGCCCTTACTTCTCGGTGGGACCATTATATACGTCTATAGCGTATTATAACCTAACCTAACCCATGTAGCCCCTCGCTGGTAATGTTTACAGAATACCGTTCGTGTCGGCCCGTACTTCTCGGTGGAGACATTATGTACTTCTATATCGTTATATAACCCATCCTAAGGCAATCTAACATATCGAACGTAGTATTTTCCAACATTACCTGCGGGTCGGCCACTACTTCTCGGTGAGAACATTATATACGTCTATCACGTAATATAACCTAACCTAACCCTTCTAGCCCCGCTCTGGTAATGCTTTATAAAATCCCGTTCGTGCCGACCCGTAAGTCTGGGTGAGAACATTATATACTTCTATAACGTTATATATCCCAACCTGAGGCAATCTAACACCTCTGATGTAGTATTTTCCAACATTCCTGGCGGATCGGCCTCTACTTCTCGGTGGGAACATTATATACGTCTATAACGTATTATAACCTAACCTAACCCATCTAGCGCTTCGCTGGTAATGTTTGCAGAATCCCGTTCGTGTCGGCCCGTACTTCTCGGTGGGGACATTATGTACGTCTGTATCGTTATATAACCCAACCTAAGGCATCCTAACATATCGAATGTAGTATATTACATCATTCCTGGCGGATCGGCCACTACTTCTCGGTGGGAACATTATATACGTCTATAACGTAATATAACCTAACCTAACCCATCTAGCCCCTCGCTGGTAATGCTTTATAAAATCCCGTTCGTGTCGACCCGTAAGTCTCGGTGAGGACATTATATACCTCTATAACGTTATATATCCTGACTTAAGGCAGCCTAACACCTCTGATGTAGTATTTTCAAACATTCCTGGCGGATCGGCCTCTACTTCTCGGTTGGAACGTTATATACGTCTACCACGTAATATAACCTAACCTAACCCATCTATCCCCTTGCTGGTAATGCTTTATAAAATCCCGTTCGTGTCGACCCGTAAGTCTCGGTGAGGACATTATATACTTCTATAACGTTATATATCCTAACCTAAGGCAGCCTAACACCTCTGATGTAGTATTTTCCAACATTCTTGGCGGATCGTCCTCGACTCCTCGGTGGGAACACTATATACGTCTATAACGTAATATAACCTAACCTAACCCATCTAGCACCTCGCTGGTAATGTTTTATAAAATCCCGGTCGTTTCGTCCCGTAAGTCTCGGTGGGGACATTATCAACTTCTATAACGTTATATATCCCAACGTGAGGCAACCTAACATCTCGGATGTAGTATATTACAACATTCCTGGCGGATCGGTCCCTACTTCTCGGTGGGAACATTATATACGTCTATAACGTAATATAACCAAACCTAACCCATCTAGCACCTCGCTGGTAATGTTTTATAAAATCCCGGTCGTTTTGTCCCGTAAGTCTCGGTGGGGACATTATCTACTTCTATAACGTTATATATCCCAACCTGAGGCAACCTAACATCTCGGATGTAGTATATTACAACATTCCTGGCGGATCGGTCCCTACTTCTCGGTGGGAACATTATATACGTCCATAACGTATTATAACCTAACCTAACCCATCTAGCCCTTCGCTGGTAATGTTTGCAGAATCCCGTTCGTGTCGGCCCGTACTTCTCGGTGGGGACATTATGTACGTCTGTATCGTTATATAACCCAAACTAAGGCATCCTAACATATCGAATGTAGTATTTTCCAACAATCCTGGCGGGTCGGCCCCTACTTCTCGGTGGGATCATTATATACGTCTATAACGTATTATAACCTAACCTAACCCATCTAGCCCCTCGCTGGTAATGCTTTATAAAATCCCGTGCGTGTCGACCCGTAAGTCTCGGTGAGGACATTATATACTTCTATAACGTTATATATCCCAACCTGAAGCAATCTAACATCACGGATGTAGTATATTACAACATTCCTGGCGGATCGGCCACTACTTCTCGGTGGGAACATTATATACGTCTATAACGTAATATAACCTAATCTAACCCATCTAGCACCTCGCTGGTAATGTTTTATAAAATCCCGGTCGTTTCGTCCCGTAAGTCTCGGTGGGGACATTATCTACTTCTATAACGTTATGTATCCCAACGTGAGGCAACCTAACATCTCGGATGTAGTACATTACAACATTCCTGGCGGATCGGTCCCTACTTCTCGGTGGGAACATTATATACGTCTATAACGTAATATAACCAAACCTAACCCATCTAGCCCCTCGCTGGTAATGCTTTACAAAATCCCGTTCGTGTCGACCCGTAAGTCTCGGTGAGAACATTATATACTTCTATAACGTTATATATCCCAACCTGAGGCAATCTAACATCTCGGATGTAGTATATTACAACATTCCTGGCGGATCGGCCACTACTTCTCGGTGGGAACATTATATACGTCTATAACGTATTATAACCTAACCTAACCCATCTAGCCCTTCGCTGGTAATGTTTGCAGAATCCCGTTCGTGTCGGCCCGTACTTCTCGGTGGGGACATTATGTACGTCTGTATCGTTATATAACCCAACCTAAGGCATCCTAACATATCGAATGTAGTATTTTCCAACATTCATGGCGGGTCGCTCCCTACTTCTGGGTGAGAACATTATATACGTCTATCACGTAATATAACCTAACCTAACCCATCTTGCACCTTGCTGGTAATGCTTTATAAAATCCCGTTCGTGTCGACCCGTAAGTCTCGGTGAGGACATTATATACTTCTATAACGTTATATATCCTAACCTAAGGCAGCCTAACACCTCTGATGTAGTATTTTCCAACATTCTTGGCGGATCGTCCTCTACTTCTCGGTGGGAACATTATATACGTCTATAACGTAATATAACCTAACCTAACCCATCTAGCACCTCGCTGGTAATGTTTTATAAAATCCCGGTCGTTTCGTCCCGTAAGTCTCGGTGGGGACATTATCTACTTCTATAACGTTATGTTTCCCAACGTGAGGCAACCTAACATCTCGGATGTAGTATATTACAACATTCCTGGCGGATCGGTCCCTACTTCTCGGTGGGAACAATATATACGTCTATAACGTAATATAACCAAACCTAACCCATCTACTACCTCGCTGGTAATGTTTTATAAAATCCCGTTCGTTTCGTCGCGTAAGTCTCGGTGGGGACATTATCTACTTCTATAACTTTATATATCCCAACCTGAGACAACCTAATATCTCGGATGTAGTATATTACAACATTCCTGATGGATCGGCCCCTACTTCTCGGTGGGAACATTATATACGTCTATAACGTATTATAACCTAACCTAACCCATCTAGCCCCTTGCTGGTAATGCTTTATAAAATCCCGTTCGTGTCGACCCGAAGTCTCGGTGAGGACATTATATACTTCTATAACGTTATATATCCTAACCTAAGGCAGCCTAACACCTCTGATGTAGTATTTTCCATCATTCTTGGCGGATCGTCCTCTACTTCTCGGTGGGAACATTATATACGTCTATAACGTAATATAACCTAACCTAACCCATCTAGCCCCTCGCTGGTAATGCTTTACAAAATCCCGTTCGTGTCGACCCGTAAGTCTCGGTGAGAACATTATATACTTCTATAACGTTATATATCCCAACCTGAGGCAATCTAACATCTCGGATGTAGTATATTACAACATTCCTGGCGGATCGGCCCCTACTACACGGTGGGAACATTATATACGTCTATAACGTATTATAACCTAACCTAACCCATCTAGCACCTCGCTGGTAATGTTTTATAAAATCCCGTTTGTTTCGTCCCGTAAGTCTCGGTGGGGACATTATCTACTTCTATAACGTTATATATCCCAACCTGAGGCAACCTAACATCACGGATGTAGTATATTACAGCATTCCTGGCGGATCGGCCCCTACTTCACGGTGGGAACATTATATACGTCTATAGCGTATTCTAGCTTAACCTAACCCATCTAGCCCCTTGCTGGTAATGTTTTATAAAATCCCGTTCGTGTCGTCCCGTAAGTCTCGGTGGGAACATTATATACGTCTACAACGTAATATAACCTAACCTAAGGCAGCCTAACACCTCTGATGTAGTATTTTCCAACATTCTTTGCGGATCGTCCTCTACTTCTCGGTGGGAACATTATATACGTCTATAACGTAATATAACCTAACCTAACCCATCTAGCCCCTCGCTGGTAATGCTTTATAAAATCCCGTGCGTGTCGACCCGTAAGTCTCGGTGAGGACATTATATACTTCTATAACGTTATATATCCCAACCTGAGGCAATCTAACATCTCGGATGTAGTATATTACAACATTCCTGGCGGATCGGCCACTACTTCTCGGTGGGAACGTTATATACGTCTATAACGTATTATAACCTAACCTAACCCATCTAATCCCTCGCTGGTAATGTTTACAGTATCCCGTTCGTGTCGGCGCGTACATCTCGGTGGGGACATTATGTACGTCTATATCGTTATATAACTCAACCTGAGGCAACCTAACATCTCGGATGTAGTATATTAAAACATTCCTGGCGGATCGGCCCTTACTTCTCGGTGGGACCATTATATACGTCTATAGCGTATTATAACCTAACCTAACCCATCTAGCCCCTCGCTGGTAATGTTTACAGAATACCGTTCGTGTCGGCCCGTACTTCTCGGTGGAGACATTATGTACTTCTATATCGTTATATAACCCATCCTAAGGCAATCTAACATATCGAACGTAGTATTTTCCAACATTACCGGCGGGTCGGCCACTACTTCTCGGTGAGAACATTATATACGTCTATCACGTAATATAACCTAACCTAACCCATCTAGCCCCTCGCTGGTAATGCTTTATAAAATCCCGTTCGTGTCGACCCGTAAGTCTCGGTGGGGACATTATGTACGTCTGTATCGTTATATAACCCAACCTAAGGCATCCTAACATATCGAATGTAGTATATTACATCATTCCTGGCGGATCGGCCACTACTTCTCGGTGGGAACATTATATACGTCTATAACGTAATATAACCTAACCTAACCCATCTAGCCCCTCGCTGGTAATGCTTTATAAAATCCCGTTCGTGTCGACCCGTAAGTCTCGGTGAGGACATTATATACCTCTATAACGTTATATATCCTGACTTAAGGCAGCCTAACACCTCTGATGTAGTATTTTCAAACATTCCTGGCGGATCGGCCTCTACTTCTCGGTTGGAACGTTATATACGTCTACCACGTAATATAACCTAACCTAACACATCTAGCCCCTTGCTGGTAATGCTTTATAAAATCCCGTTCGTGTCGACCCGTAAGTCTCGGTGAGGACATTATATACTTCTATAACGTTATATATCCTAACCTAAGGCAGCCTAACACCTCTGATGTAGTATTTTCCAACATTCTTGGCGGATCGTCCTCTACTTCTCGGTGGGAACATTATATACGTCTATAACGTAATATAACCTAACCTAACCCATCTAGCCCCTCGCTGGTAATGCTTTATAAAATCCCGTGCGTGTCGACCCGTAAGTCTCGGTGAGGACATTATATACTTCTATAACGTTATATATCCCAACCTGAGGCAATCTAACATCTCGGATGTAGTATATTACAACATTCCTGGCGGATCGGCCACTACTTCTCGGTGGGAACATTATATACGTCTATAACGTATTATAACCTAACCTAACCCATCTAGCACTTCGCTGGTAATGTTTGCAGAATCCCGTTCGTGTCGGCCCGTACTTCTCGGTGGGGACATTATGTACGTCTGTATCGTTATATAACCCAACCTAAGGCATCCTAACATATCGAATGTAATATTTTCCAACATTCATGGCGGGTCGACCCCTACTTCTAGGTGAGAACATTATATACGTCTATCACGTAATATAACCTAACCTAACCCATCTTGCCCCTTGCTGGTAATGCTTTATAAAATCCCGTTCGTGTCGACCCGTAAGTCTCGGTGAGGACATTATATACTTCTATAACGTTATATATCCTAACCTAAGGCAGCCTAACACCTCTGATGTAGTATTTTCCAACATTCTTGGTGGATCGTCCTCTACTTCTCGGTGGGAACATTATATACGTCTATAACGTAATATAACCTAACCTAACCCATCTAGCACCTCGCTGGTAATGTTTTATAAAATCCCGGTCGTTTCGTACCGTAAGTCTCGGTGGGGACATTATCTACTTCTATAACGTTATGTATCCCAACGTGAGGCAACCTAACATCTCGGATGTAGTATATTACAACATTCCTGGCGGATCGGTCACTACTTCTCGGTGGGAACATTATATACGTCTATAACGTAATATAACCAAACCTAACCCATCTAGCACCTCGCTGGTAATGTTTTATAAAATCCAGTTCGTTTCGTCCCGTAAGTCTCGGTGGGGACATTATCTACTCCTATAACTTTATATATCCCAACCTGAGACAACCTAATATCTCGGATGTAGTATATTACAACATTCCTGGCGGATCGGCCCCTACTTCTCGGTGGGAACATTATATACGTCTATAACGTATTATAACCTAACCTAACCCATCTAGCCCCTTGCTGGTTATGCTTTATAAAATCCCGTTCGTGTCGACCCGAAGTCTCGGTGAGGACATTATATACTTCTATAACGTTATATATCCTAACCTAAGGCAGCCTAACACCTCTGATGTAGTATTTTCCAACATTCTTGGCGGATCGTCCTCTACTTCTCGGTGGGAACATTATATACGTCTATAACGTAATATAACCTAACCTAACCCATCTAGCCCCTCGCTGGTAATGCTTTACAAAATCCCGTTCGTGTCGACCCGTAAGTCTCGGTGAGAACATTATATACTTCTATAACGTTATATATCCCAACCTGAGGCAACCTAACATCACGGATGTAGTATATTACAACATTCCTGGCGGATCGGCCCCTACTTCTCGGTGGGAACATTATATACGTCTATAGCGTATTCTAGCTTAACCTAACCCATCTAGCCCCTTGCTGGTAATGTTTTATAAAATCCCGTTCGTGTCGTCCCGTAAGTCTCGGTGGGAACATTATATACGTCTATAACGTAATATAGCCTAACATAACCCATCTAGCCCCTCGCTGGTAATGTTTTATAAAATCCCGTACGTGTCGTCCAGTACGTCTCGGTGGGGACATTATGTACGTCTATATCGTTATATAACTCAACCTATGGCAACCTACCATATCGAATGTAGTATTTTCCAACATTACTGGCGGGTCGGCCCCTACTTCTCTGTGGGAACATTATATACGTCTATAACGTAATATAACCTAACCTAACACATCTAGCACCTCGCTGGTAATGCTTTATAAAATCGCGTGCGTGTCGACCCGAAAGTCTCGGTGAGGACATTATATACTTCTATAACGTTATATATCCCAACCTGAGGCAACCTAACAGCTCGGATGTAGTGTTTTACAACATTCCTGGCGGATCGGATCCTACTTCTCGGTGGGAACATTATATACGTCTATCACGTAATATAACCTAACCTAACCCATCTAGCCCCTCGCTGGTAATGCTTTATAAAATCCCGTTCGTGTCGACCCGTAAGTCTCGGTGAGGACATTATATACTTCTATAACGTTATATATCCCAACCTGAGGCAATCTAACATCTCGGATGTAGTATATTACAA
The DNA here is from genome assembly GCA_963969225.1 of Xylocopa violacea. Taxonomy (NCBI): domain Eukaryota; kingdom Metazoa; phylum Arthropoda; class Insecta; order Hymenoptera; family Apidae; genus Xylocopa; species Xylocopa violacea. Next base: position 10,063,420 of record CAXAJV010000017.1, on the reverse strand, counting down.
CATTCCTGGCGGATCGGCCCCTACCTCTCGGTGGGAACATTATATACGTCTATAACGTATTATAACCTAACCTAACCCATCTAGCCCCTCGCTGGTAATGTTTTATAAAATCCCGTTTGTGTCGTCCCGTAAGTCGCGTTGGGGAGATTATCTACTTCTATAACTTTATATATTCCAACCTGAGGCAACCTAACATCTCGGATGTAGTATATTACAACATTCCTGGCGGATCGGCCACTACGTCTCGGTGGGAACATTCTATACGTCTATAACGTATTATAACCTAACCGAACCCATCTAATCCCTCGCTGGTAATGTTTACAGTATCCCGTTCGTGTCGGCGCGTACATCTCGGTGGGGACATTATGTACGTCTATATCGTTATATAACTCAACCTGAGGCAACCTAACATCTCGGATGTAGTATATTAAAACATTCCTGGCGGATCGGCCCTTACTTCTCGGTGGGACCATTATATACGTCTATAGCGTATTATAACCTAACCTAACCCATCTAGCCCCTCGCTGGTAATGTTTACAGAATACCGTTCGTGTCGGCCCGTACTTCTCGGTGGAGACATTATGTACTTCTATATCGTTATATAACCCATCCTAAGGCAATCTAACATATCGAACGTAGTATTTTCCAACATTACCGGCGGATCGGCCACTACTTCTCGGTGAGAACATTATATACGTCTATCACGTAATATAACCTAACCTAACCCATCTAGCCCCTCGCTGGTAATGCTTTATAAAATCCCGTTCGTGTCGACCCGTCAGTCTCGGTGGGGACATTATGTACGTCTGTATCGTTATATAACCCAACCTAAGGCATCCTTACATATCGAATGTAGTATTTTCCAACATTCATGGCGTGTCGCTCCCTACTTCTAGGTGAGAACATTATATACGTCTATCACGTAATATAACCTAACCTAACCCATCTTGCCCCTTGCTGGTAATGCTTTATAAAATCCCGTTCGTGTCGACCCGTAAGTCTCGGTGAGGACATTATATACTTCTATAACGTTATATATCCTAACCTAAGGCAGCCTAACACCTCTGATGTAGTATTTTCCAACATTCTTGGCGGATCGTCCTCTACTTCTCGGTGGGAACATTATATACGTCTATAACGTAATATAACCTAACCTAACCCATCTAGCACCTCGCTGGTAATGTTTTATAAAATCCCGGTCGTTTCGTCCCGTAAGTCTCGGTGGGGACATTATCTACTTCTATAACGTTATGTATCCCAACGTGAGGCAACCTAACATCTCGGATGTAGTATATTACAACATTCCTGGCGGATCGGTCCCTACTTCTCGGTGGGAACATTATATACGTCTATAACGTAATATAACCAAACCTAACCCATCTAGCACCTCGCTGGTAATGTTTTATAAAATCCCGTTCGTTTCGTCGCGTAAGTCTCGGTGGGGACATTATCTACTTCTATAACTTTATATATCCCAACCTGAGACAACCTAATATCTCGGATGTAGTATATTACAACATTCCTGGCGGATCGGCCCCTACTGCTCTGGTGGGAACATTATATACGTCTATAACGTATTATAACCTAACCTAACCCATCTAGCCCCTCGCTGGTAATGTTTTATGAAATCCCGTTCGTGTCGCCCAGAACGTCTCGGTGGGGACATTATGTACGTCTGTATCGTTATATAACCCAACCTAAGGCATCCTAACATATCGAATGTAGTATTTTCCAACATTCCTGGCGGGTCGGCCCCTACTTCTCGGTGGGAACATTATATACGTCTACAACGTATTATAACCTAACCTAACCCATCTAGCCCTTCGCTGGTAATGTTTGCAGAATCCCGTTCGTGTCGGCCCGTACTTCTCGGTGGGGACATTATGTACGTCTGTATCGTTATATAACCCAACCTAAGGCATCCTAACATATCGAATGTAGTATTTTCCAACATTCATGGCGGGTCGCCCCCTACTTCTAGGTGAGAACATTATATACGTCTATCACGTAATATAACCTAACCTAACCCATCTTGCCCCTTGCTGGTAATGCTTTATAAAATCCCGTTCGTGTTGACGCGTAAGTCTCGGTGAGGACATTATTTACTTCTATAACGTTATATATCCTAACCTAAGGCAGCCTAACACCTCTGATGTAGTATTTTCCAACATTCTTGGCGGATCGTCCTCTACTTCTCGGTGGGAACATTATATACGTCTATAACGTAATATAACCAAACCTAACCCATCTAGCACCTCGCTGGTAATGTTTTATAAAATCCCGTTCGTTTCGTCGCGTAAGTCTCGGTGGGGACATTATCTACTTCTATAACTTTATATATCCCAACCTGAGACAACCTAATATCTCGGATGTAGTATATTACAACATTCCTGGCGGATCGGCCCCTACTACTCGGTGGGAACATTATATACGTCTATAACGTATTATAACCTAACCTAACCCATCTAGCCCCTCGCTGGTAATGTTTTATAAAATCCCGTTCGTGTCGCCCAGAACGTCTCGGTGGGGACATTATGTACGTCTGTACCGTTATATAACCCAACCTGAGACAACCTAATATCTCGGATGTAGTATATTACAACATTCCTGGCGGATCGGCCCCTACTACACGGTGGGAACATTATATACGTCTATAACGTATTATAACCTAACCTAACCCATCTAGCACCTCGCTGGTAATGTTTTATAAAATCCCGTTTGTTTCGTCCCGTAAGTCTCGGTGGGGACATTATCTACTTCTATAACGTTATATATCCCAACCTGAGGCAACCTAACATCACGGATGTAATATTCTCCAACATTCATGGCGGGTCGCCCCCTACTTCTAGGTGAGAACATTATATACGTCTATCACGTAATATAACCTAACCTAACCCATCTTGCCCCTTGCTGGTAATGCTTTATAAAATCCCGTTCGTGTCGACCCGTAAGTCTCGGTGAGGACATTATATACTTCTATAACGTTATATATCCTAACCTAAGGCAGCCTAACACCTCTGATGTAGTATTTTCCAACATTCTTGGTGGATCGTCCTCTACTTCTCGGTGGGAACATTATATACGTCTATAACGTAATATAACCTAACCTAACCCATCTAGCACCTCGCTGGTAATGTTTTATAAAATCCCGGTCGTTTCGTACCGTAAGTCTCGGTGGGGACATTATCTACTTCTATAACGTTATGTATCCCAACGTGAGGCAACCTAACATCTCGGATGTAGTATATTACAACATTCCTGGCGGATCGGCCCCTACTTCTCGGTGGGAACATTATATACGTCTATAACGTATTATAACCTAACCTAACCCATCTAGCCCCTTGCTGGTTATGCTTTATAAAATCCCGTTCGTGTCGACCCGAAGTCTCGGTGAGGACATTATATACTTCTATAACGTTATATATCCTAACCTAAGGCAGCCTAACACCTCTGATGTAGTATTTTCCAACATTCTTGGCGGATCGTCCTCTACTTCTCGGTGGGAACATTATATACGTCTATAACGTAATATAACCTAACCTAACCCATCTAGCCCCTCGCTGGTAATGCTTTACAAAATCCCGTTCGTGTCGACCCGTAAGTCTCGGTGAGAACATTATATACTTCTATAACGTTATATATCCCAACCTGAGGCAATCTAACATCTCGGATGTAGTATATTACAACATTCCTGGCGGATCGGCCCCTGCTTCTCGGTGGGAACATTATATACGTCTATAACGTAATATAACCTAACCTAACCCATCTAGCCCCTCGCTGATAATGTTTTATAAAATCCCGTTCGTGTCGTCCAGAACGTCTCGGTGGGGACATTATGTACGTCTGTATCGTTATATATCCCAACCTGAGACAACCTAATATCTCGGATGTAGTATATTACAACATTCCTGGCGGATCGGCCCCTACTACACGGTGGGAACATTATATACGTCTATAACGTATTATAACCTAACCTAACCCATCTAGCACCTCGCTGGTAATGTTTTATAAAATCCCGTTTGTTTCGTCCCGTAAGTCTCGGTGGGGACATTATCTACTTCTATAACGTTATATATCCCAACCTGAGGCAACCTAACATCACGGATGTAGTATATTACAACATTCCTGGCGGATCGGCCCCTACTTCTCGGTGGGAACATTATATACGTCTATAGCGTATTCTAGCTTAACCTAACCCATCTAGCCCCTTGCTGGTAATGTTTTATAAAATCCCGTTCGTGTCGTCCCGTAAGTCTCGGTGGGAACATTATATACGTCTATAACGTAATATAGCCTAACATAACCCATCTAGCCCCTCGCTGGTAATGTTTTATAAAATCCCGTACGTGTCGTCCAGTACGTCTCGGTGGGGACATTATGTACGTCTATATCGTTATATAACTCAACCTATGGCAACCTACCATATCGAATGTAGTATTTTCCAACATTACTGGCGGGTCGGCCCCTACTTCTCTGTGGGAACATTATATACGTCTATAACGTAATATAACCTAACCTAACACATCTAGCACCTCGCTGGTAATGCTTTATAAAATCGCGTGCGTGTCGACCCGAAAGTCTCGGTGAGGACATTATATACTTCTATAACGTTATATATCCCAACCTGAGGCAACCTAACAGCTCGGATGTAGTGTTTTACAACATTCCTGGCGGATCGGATCCTACTTCTCGGTGGGAACATTATATACGTCTATCACGTAATATAACCTAACCTAACCCATCTAGCCCCTCGCTGGTAATGCTTTATAAAATCCCGTTCGTGTCGACCCGTCAGTCTCGGTGGGGACATTATGTACGTCTGTATCGTTATATAACCCAACCTAAGGCATCCTTACATATCGAATGTAGTATTTTCCAACATTCATGGCGGGTCGCTCCCTACTTCTAGGTGAGAACATTATATACGTCTATCACGTAATATAACCTAACCTAACCCATCTTGCCCCTTGCTGGTAATGCTTTATAAAATCCCGTTCGTGTCGACCCGTAAGTCTCGGTGAGGACATTATATACTTCTATAACGTTATATATCCTAACCTAAGGCAGCCTAACACCTCTGATGTAGTATTTTCCAACATTCTTGGCGGATCGTCCTCTACTTCTCGGTGGGAACATTATATACGTCTATAACGTAATACAACCTAACCTAACCCATCTAGCACCTCGCTGGTAATGTTTTATAAAATCCCGGTCGTTTCGTCCCGTAAGTCTCGGTGGGGACATTATCTACTTCTATAACGTTATGTATCCCAACGTGAGGCAACCTAACATCTCGGATGTAGTATATTACAACATTCCTGGCGGATCGGTCCCTACTTCTCGGTGGGAACATTATATACGTCTATAACGTAATATAACCAAACCTAACCCATCTAGCACCTCGCTGGTAATGTTTTATAAAATCCCGTTCGTTTCGTCGCGTAAGTCTCGGTGGGGACATTATCTACTTCTATAACTTTATATATCCCAACCTGAGACAACCTAATATCTCGGATGTAGTATATTACAACATTCCTGGCGGATCGGCCCCTACTGCTCTGGTGGGAACATTATATACGTCTATAACGTATTATAACCTAACCTAACCCATCTAGCCCCTCGCTGGTAATGTTTTATGAAATCCCGTTCGTGTCGCCCAGAACGTCTCGGTGGGGACATTATGTACGTCTGTATCGTTATATAACCCAACCTAAGGCATCCTAACATATCGAATGTAGTATTTTCCAACATTCCTGGCGGGTCGGCCCCTACTTCTCGGTGGGAACATTATATACGTCTACAACGTATTATAACCTAACCTAACCCATCTAGCCCTTCGCTGGTAATGTTTGCAGAATCCCGTTCGTGTCGGCCCGTACTTCTCGGTGGGGACATTATGTACGTCTGTATCGTTATATAACCCAACCTAAGGCATCCTAACATATCGAATGTAGTATTTTCCAACATTCATGGCGGGTCGCCCCCTACTTCTAGGTGAGAACATTATATACGTCTATCACGTAATATAACCTAACCTAACCCATCTTGCCCCTTGCTGGTAATGCTTTATAAAATCCCGTTCGTGTTGACGCGTAAGTCTCGGTGAGGACATTATTTACTTCTATAACGTTATATATCCTAACCTAAGGCAGCCTAACACCTCTGATGTAGTATTTTCCAACATTCTTGGCGGATCGTCCTCTACTTCTCGGTGGGAACATTATATACGTCTATAACGTAATATAACCAAACCTAACCCATCTAGCACCTCGCTGGTAATGTTTTATAAAATCCCGTTCGTTTCGTCGCGTAAGTCTCGGTGGGGACATTATCTACTTCTATAACTTTATATATCCCAACCTGAGACAACCTAATATCTCGGATGTAGTATATTACAACATTCCTGGCGGATCGGCCCCTACTACTCGGTGGGAACATTATATACGTCTATAACGTATTATAACCTAACCTAACCCATCTAGCCCCTCGCTGGTAATGTTTTATAAAATCCCGTTCGTGTCGCCCAGAACGTCTCGGTGGGGACATTATGTACGTCTGTACCGTTATATAACCCAACCTGAGACAACCTAATATCTCGGATGTAGTATATTACAACATTCCTGGCGGATCGGCCCCTACTACACGGTGGGAACATTATATACGTCTATAACGTATTATAACCTAACCTAACCCATCTAGCACCTCGCTGGTAATGTTTTATAAAATCCCGTTTGTTTCGTCCCGTAAGTCTCGGTGGGGACATTATCTACTTCTATAACGTTATATATCCCAACCTGAGGCAACCTAACATCACGGATGTAATATATTACAACATTCCTGGCGGATCGGCCCCTACTTCTCGGTGGGAACATTATATACGTCTATAGCGTATTCTAGCTTAACCTAACCCATCTAGCCCCTTGCTGGTAATGTTTTATAAAATCCCGTTCGTGTCGTCCCGTAAGTCTAGGTGGGAACATTATATACGTCTATAACGTAATATAACCTAACATAACCCATCTAGCCCCTCGCTGGTAATGTTTTATAAAATCCCGTACGTGTCGTCCAGTACGTCTCGGTGGGGACATTATGTACGTCTATATCGTTATATAACTCAACCTAAGGCAACCTACCATACCGAATGTAGTATTTTCCAACATTACTGGCGGGTCGGCCCCTACTTCTCTGTGGGAACATTATATACGTCTATAACGTAATATAACCTAACCTAACCCATCTAGCCCCTCGCTGGTAATGCTTTATAAAATCCCGTTCGTGTCGACCCGTAAGTCTCGGTGAGGACATTATATACCTCTATAACGTTATATATCCTAACTTAAGGCAGCCTAACACCTCTGATGTAGTATTTTCCAACATTCCTGGCGGATCGGCCTCTACTTCTCGGTTGGAACGTTATATACGTCTACCACGTAATATAACCTAACCTAACCCATCTAGCCACTTGCTGGTAATGCTTTATAAAATCCCGTTCGTGTCGACCCGTAAGTCTCGGTGAGGACATTATATACTTCTATAACGTTATATATCCTAACTTAAGGCAGCCTAACACCTCTGATGTAGTATTTTCCAACATTCCTGGCGGATCGGCCTCTACTTCTCGGTTGGAACGTTATATACGTCTACCACGTAATATAACCTAACCTAACCCATCTAGCCACTTGCTGGTAATGCTTTATAAAATCCCGTTCGTGTCGACCCGTAAGTCTCGGTGAGGACATTATATACTTCTATAACGTTATATATCCTAACTTAAGGCAGCCTAACACCTCTGATGTAGTATTTTCCAACATTCCTGGCGGATCGGCCTCTACTTCTCGGTTGGAACGTTATATACGTCTACCACGTAATATAACCTAACCTAACCCATCTAGCCCCATGCTGGTAATGCTTTATAAAATCCCGTTCGTGTCGACCCGTAAGTCTCGGTGAGGACATTATATACTTCTATAACGTTATATATCCTTACCTAAGGCAGCCTAACACCTCTGATGTAGTATTTTCCAACATTCTTGGCGGATCGTCCTCTACTTCTCGGTGGGAACATTATATACGTCTATAACGTAATATAACCTAACCTAACCCATCTAGCACCTCGCTGGTAATGTTTTATAAAATCCCGGTCGTTTCGTCCCGTAAGTCTCGGTGGGGACATTATCTACTTCTATAACGTTATATATCCCAACGTGAGGCAACCTAACATCTCGGATGTAGTATATTACAACATTCCTGGCGGATCGGTCCCTACTTCTCGGTGGGAACATTATATACGTCTATAACGTAATATAACCAAACCTAACCCATCTAGCACCTCGCTGGTAATGTTTTACAAAATCCCGGTCGTTTTGTCCCGTAAGTCTCGGTGGGGACATTATCTACTTCTATAACGTTATATATCCCAACCTGAGGCAACCTAACATCTCGGATGTAGTATATTACAACATTCCTGGCGGATCGGTCCCTACTTCTCGGTGGGAACATTATATACGTCTATAACGTATTATAACCTAACCTAACCCATCTAGCCCCTCGCTGATAATGTTTTATAAAATCCCGTTCGTGTCGTCCAGAACGTCTCGGTGGGGACATTATGTACGTCTGTATCGTTATATATCCCAACCTGAGACAACCTAATATCTCGGATGTAGTATATTACAACATTCCTGGCGGATCGGCCCCTACTACTCGGTGGAAAATTATATACGTCTATAACGTATTATAACCTAACCTAACCCATCTAGCCCCTCGCTGGTAATGTTTTATAAAATCCCGTTCGTGTCGCCCAGAACGTCTCGGTGGGGACATTATGTACGTCTGTATCGTTATATAACCCAACCTAAGGCAACCTAACATATCGAATGTAGTATTTTCCAACATTCCTGGCGGGTCGGCCCCTACTTCTCGGTGGGAACATTATATACGTCTATAACGTATTATAACCTAACCTAACCCATCTAGCCCCTTGCTGGTAATGCTTCATAAAATCCCGTTCGTGTCGACCCGAAGTCTCGATGAGGACATTATATACTTCTATAACGTTATATATCCTAACCTAAGGCAGCCTAACACCTCTGATGTAGTATTTTCCAACATTCTTGGCGGATCGTCCTCTACTTCTCGGTGGGAACATTATATACGTCTATAACGTAATATAACCTAACCTAACCCATCTAGCCCCTCGCTGGTAATGCTTTACAAAATCCCGTTCGTGTCGACCCGTAAGTCTCGGTGAGAACATTATATACTTCTATAACGTTATATATCCCAACCTGAGGCAATCTAACATCTCGGATATAGTATATTATAACATTCCTGGCGGATCGGCCCTTGCTTCTCGGTGGGAACATTATATACGTCTATAACGTAATATAACCTAACCTAACCCATCTAGCCCCTCGCTGATAATGTTTTATAAAATCCCGTTCGTGTCGTCCAGAACGTCTCGGTGGGGACATTATGTACGTCTGTATCGTTATATATCCCAACCTGAGACAACCTAATATCTCGGATGTAGTATATTACAACATTCCTGGCGGATCGGCCCCTACTACTCGGTGGGAACATTATATACGTCTATAACGTATTATAACCTAACCTAACCCATCTAGCACCTCGCTGGTAATGTTTTATAAAATCCCGTTTGTTTCGTCCCGTAAGTCTCGGTGGGGACATTATCTACTTCTATAACGTTATATATCCCAACCTGAGGCAACCTAACATCACGGATGTAGTATATTACAAAATTCCTGGCGGATCGGCCCCTACTTCTCGGTGGGAACATTATATACGTCTATAGCGTATTCTAACCTAACCTAACCCATCTAGCCCCTTGCTGGTAATGTTTTATAAAATCCCGTTCGTGTCGACCCGTAAGTCTCGGTGAGGACATTATATACTTCTATAACGTTATATATCCTAACCTAAGGCAGCCTAACACCTCTGATGTAGTATTTTCCAACATTCTTGGCGGATCGTCCTCTACTTCTCGGTGGGAACATTATATACGTCTATAACGTAATATAACCTAACCTAAACCATCTAGCACCTCGCTGGTAATGTTTTATAAAATCCCGGTCGTTTCGTCCCGTAAGTCTCGGTGGGGACATTATCTACTTCTATAACGTTATATATCCCAACGTGAGGCAACCTTACATCTCGGATGTAGTATATTACAACATTCCTGGCGGATCGGCCCCTACTACTCGGTGGGAACATTATATACGTCTATAACGTATTATAACCTAACCTAACCCATCTAGCCCCTCGCTGGTAATGTTTTATAAAATCCCGTTCGTGTCGACCCGTAAGTCTCGGTGAGGACATTATATACTTCTATAACGTTATATATCCCAACCTGAGGCAATCTAACATCTCGGATGTAGTATATTACAACATTCCTGGCGGATCGGCCCCTACTACTCGGTGGGAACATTATATACGTCTATAACGTATTATAACCTAACCTAACCCATCTAGCCCCTCGCTGGTAATGTTTTATAAAATCCCGTTTGTGTCGCCCAGAACGTCTCGGTGGGGACTTTATGTACGTCTGTACCGTTATATAACCCAACCTAAGGCAACCTAACATATCGAATGTAGTATTTTCCAACATTCCTGGCGGGTCGGCCCCTACTTCTCGGTGGGAACATTATATACGTCTATAACGTATTATAACCTAACCTAACCCATCTAGCCCCTCGCTGGTAATGCTTTATAAAATCCCGTTCGTGTCGACCCGTAAGTCTCGGTGAGGACATTATATACCTCTATAACGTTATATATCCTAACTTAAGGCAGCCTAACACCTCTGATGTAGTATTTTCCAGCATTCCTGGCGGATCGGCCTCTACTTCTCGGTTGGAACGTTATATACGTCTACCACGTAATATAACCTAACCTAACCCATCTAGCCACTTGCTGGTAATGCTTTATAAAATCCCGTTCGTGTCGACCCGTAAGTCTCGGTGAGGACATTATATACTTCTATAACGTTATATATCCTAACTTAAGGCAGCCTAACACCTCTGATGTAGTATTTTCCAACATTCCTGGCGGATCGGCCTCTACTTCTCGGTTGGAACGTTATATACGTCTATAACGTAATATAACCTAACCTAACCCATCTAGCCCCATGTTGGTAATGCTTTATAAAATCCCGTTCGTGTCGACCCGTAAGTCTCGGTGAGGACATTATATACTTCTATAACGTTATATATCCTAACCTAAGGCAGCCTAACACCTCTGATGTAGTATTTTCCAACATTCTTGGCGGATCGTCCTCTACTTCTCGGTGGGAACATTATATACGTCTATAACGTAATATAACCTAACCTAACCCATCTAGCACCTCGCTGGTAATGTTTTATAAAATCCCGGTCGTTTCGTCCCGTAAGTCTCGGTGGGGACATTATCTACTTCTATAACGTTATATATCCCAACCTGAGGCAACCTAATATCTCGGATGTAGTATATTACAACATTCCTGGCGGATCGGCCCCTACTACTCGGTGGGAACATTATATACGTCTATAACGTATTATAACCTAACCTAACCCATCTAGCCCCTCGCTGGTAATGTTTTATAAAATCCCGTTCGTGTCACCCAGAACGTCTCGGTGGGGACATTATGTACGTCTGTATCGTTATATAACCCAACCTAAGGCAACCTAACATATCGAATGTAGTATTTTCCAACATTCCTGGCGGGTCGGCCCCTACTTCTCGGTGGGAACATTATATACGTCTATAACGTATTATAACCTAACCTAACCCATCTAGCCCCTTGCTGGTAATGCTTTATAAAATCCCGTTCGTGTCGACCCGAAGTCTCGGTGAGGACATTATATACTTCTATAACGTTATATATCCTAACCTAAGGCAGCCTAACACCTCTGATGTAGTATTTTCCAACATTCTTGGCGGTTCGTCCTCTACTTCTCGGTGGGAACATTATATACGTCTATAACGTAATATAACCTAACCTAACCCATCTAGCCCCGCGCTGGTAATGCTTTACAAAATCCCGTTCGTGTCGACCCGTAAGTCTCGGTGAGAACATTATATACTTCTATAACGTTATATATCCCAACCTGAGGCAACCTAACATCTCGGATGTAGTATATTACAACATTCCTGGCGGATCGGCCCCTACTACTCGGTGGGAACATTATATACGTCTATAACGTATTATAACCTAACCTAACCCATCTAGCCCCTCGCTGGTAATGTTTTATAAAATCCCGTTCGTGTCGACCCGTAAGTCTCGGTAAGGACATTATATACTTCTATAACGTTATATATCCCAACCTGAGGCAATCTAACATCTCGGATGTAGTATATTACAACATTCCTGGCGGATCGGCCCCTACTACTCGGTGGGAACATTATATACGTCTATAACGTATTATAACCTAACCTAACCCATCTAGCCCCTCGCTGGTAATGTTTTATAAAATCCCGTTTGTGTCGCCCAGAACGTCTCGGTGGGGACTTTATGTACGTCTGTACCGTTATATAACCCAACCTAAGGCAACCTAACATATCGAATGTAGTATTTTCCAACATTCCTGGCGGGTCGGCCCCTACTTCTCGGTGGGAACATTATATACGTCTATAACGTATTATAACCTAACCTAACCCATCTAGCCCCTTGCTGGTAATGCTTTATAAAATTCCGTTCGTGTCGACCCGAAGTCTCGGTGAGGACATTATATACTTCTATAACGTTATATATCCTAACCTAAGGCAGCCTAACACCTCTGATGTAGTATTTTCCAACATTCTTGGCGGATCGTCCTCTACTTCTCGGTGGGAACATTATATACATCTATAACGTATTATAACCTAACCTAACCCATCTAGCACCTCGCTGGTAATGTTTTATAAAATCCCGTTTGTTTCGTCCCGTAAGTCTCGGTGGGGACATTATCTACTTCTATAACGTTATATATCCCAACCTGAGGCAACCTAACATCACGGATGTAGTATATTACAACATTCCTGGCGGATCGGCCCCTACTTCTCGGTGGGAACATTATATAAGTCTATAGCGTATTCTAACCTAACCTAACCCATCTAGCCCCTTGCTGGTAATGTTTTATAAAATCCCGTTCGTGTCGTCCCGTAAGTCTCGGTGGGAACATTATATACGTCTATAACGTAATATAACCTAACATAACCCATCTAGCCCCTCGCTGGTAATGTTTTATAAAATCCCGTACGTGTCGTCCAGTACGTCTCGGTGGGGACATTATGTACGTCTATATCGTTATATAACTCAACCTAAGGCAACCTACCATATCGAATGTAGTATTTTCCAACATTACTGGCGGGTCGGCCCCTACTTCTCTGTGGGAACATTATATACGTCTATAACGTAATATAACCTAACCTAACACATCTAGCACCTCGCTGGTAATGCTTTATAAAATCGCGTGCGTGTCGACCCGAAAGTCTCGGTGAGGACATTATATACTTCTATAACGTTATATATCCTAACTTAAGGCAGCCTAACACCTCTGATGTAGTATTTTCCAACATTCCTGGCGGATCGGCCTCTACTTCTCGGTTGGAACGTTATATACGTCTACCACGTAATATAACCTAACCTAACCCATCTAGCCACTTGCTGGTAATGCTTTATAAAATCCCGTTCGTGTCGACCCGTAAGTCTCGGTGAGGACATTATATACTTCTATAACGTTATATATCCTAACTTAAGGCAGCCTAACACCTCTGATGTAGTATTTTCCAACATTCCTGGCGGATCGGCCTCTACTTCTCGGTTGGAACGTTATATACGTCTACCACGTAATATAACCTAACCTAACCCATCTAGCCCCTTGCTGGTAATGCTTTATAAAATCCCGTTCGTTTCGACCCGTAAGTCTCGGTGAGGACATTATATACTTCTATAACGTTATATATCCTAACCTAAGGCAGCCTAACACATCTGATGTAGTATTTTCCAACATTCTTGGCGGATCGTCCTCTACTTCTCGGTGGGAACATTATATACGTCTATAACGTAATATAACCTAACCTAACCCATCTAGCACCTCGCTGGTAATGTTTTATAAAATCCCGGTCGTTTCGTCCCGTAAGTCTCGGTGGGGACATTATCTACTTCTATAACGTTATATATCCCAACGTGAGGCAACCTAACATCTCGGATGTAGTATATTACAACATTCCTGGCGGATCGGTCCCTACTTCTCGGTGGGAACATTATATACGTCTATAACGTAATATAACCAAACCTAACCCATCTAGCACCTCGCTGGTAATGTTTTACAAAATCCCGGTCATTTTGTCCCGTAAGTCTCGGTGGGGACATTATCTACTTCTATAACGTTATATATCCCAACCTGAGGCAACCTAACATCTCGGATGTAGTATATTACAACATTCCTGGCGGATCGGTCCCTACTTCTCGGTGGGAGCATTATATACGTCTATAACGTATTATAACCTAACCTAACCCATCTAGCCCCTCGCTGATAATGTTTTATAAAATCCCGTTCGTGTCGTCCAGAACGTCTCGGTGGGGACATTATGTACGTCTGTATCGTTATATATCCCAACCTGAGACAACCTAATATCTCGGATGTAGTATATTACAACATTCCTGGCGGATCGTCCTCTACTTCTCGGTGGGAACATTATATACGTCTATAACGTAATATAACCTAACCTAACCCATCTAGCCCCTCGCTGGTAATGCTTTACAAAATCCCGTTCGTGTCGACCCGTAAGTCTCGGTGAGAACATTATATACTTCTATAACGTTATATATCCCAACCTGAGGCAATCTAACATCTCGGATGTAGTATATTACAACATTCCTGGCGGATCGGCCCCTGCTTCTCGGTGGGAACATTATATACGTCTATAACGTAATATAACCTAACCTAACCCATCTAGCCCCTCGCTGATAATGTTTTATAAAATCCCGTTCGTGTCGTCCAGAACGTCTCGGTGGGGACATTATGTACGTCTGTATCGTTATATATCCCAACCTGAGACAACCTAATATCTCGGATGTAGTATATTACAACATTCCTGGCGGATCGGCCCCTACTACTCGGTGGGAACATTATATACGTCTATAACGTATTATAACCTAACCTAACCCATCTAGCACCTCGCTGGTAATGTTTTATAAAATCCCGTTCGTGTCGACCCGTAAGTCTCGGTGAGGACATTATATACTTCTATAACGTTATATATCCTAACCTAAGGCAGCCTAACACCTCTGATGTAGTATTTTCCAACATTCTTGGCGGATCGTCCTCTACTTCTCGGTGGGAACATTATATACGTCTATAACGTAATATAACCTAACCTAACCCATCTAGCACCTCGCTGGTAATGTTTTATAAAATCCCGGTCGTTTTGTCCCGTAAGTCTCGGTGGGGACATTATCTACTTCCATAACGTTATATATCCCAACCTGAGGCAACCTAACATCTCGGATGTAGTATATTACAACATTCCTGGCGGATCGGTCCCTACTTCTCGGTGGGAACATTATATACGTCTATAACGTATTATAACCTAACCTAACCCATCTAGCCCTTCGCTGGTAATGTTTGCAGAATCCCGTTCGTGTCGGCCCGTACTTCTCGGTGGGGACATTATGTACGTCTGTATCGTTATATAACCCAACCTAAGGCATCCTAACATATCGAATGTAGTATTTTCCAACAATCCTGGCGGGTCGGCCCCTACTTCTCGGTGGGATCATTATATACGTCTATAACGTATTATAACCTAACCTAACCCATCTAGCCCCTCGCAGGTAATGCTTTATAAAATCCCGTGCGTGTCGACCCGTAAGTCTCGGTGAGGACATTATATACTTCTATAACGTTATATATCCCAACCTGGCAATCTAACATCTCGGATGTAGTATATTACAACATTCCTGGCGGATCGGCCACTACTTCTCGGTGGGAACATTATATACGTCTATAACGTATTATAACCTAACCTAACCCATCTAGCCCCTCGCTGGTAATGTTTTATAAAATCCCGTTCGTGTCGCCCAGAACGTCTCGGTGGGGACATTATGTACGTCTGTACCGTTATATAACCCAACCTAAGGCAACCTAACATATCGAATGTAGTATTTTCCAACATTCCTGGCGGGTCGGCCCCTACTTCTCGGTGGGAACATTATATACGTCTATAACGTATTATAACCTAACCTAACCCATCTAGCCCCTTGCTGGTAATGCTTTATAAAATCCCGTTCGTGTCGACCCGTAAGTCTCGGTGAGGACATTATATACTTCTATAACGTTATATATCCTAACCTAAGGCAGCCTAACACCTCTGATGTAGTATTTTCCAACATTCTTGGCGGATCGTCCTCTACTTCTCGGTGGGAACATTATATACGACTATAACGTAATATAACCTAACCTAACCCATCTAGCACCTCGCTGGTAATGTTTTATAAAATCCCGGTCGTTTCGTCCCGTAAGTCTCGGTGGGGACATTATCTACTTCTATAACGTTATATATCCCAACCTGAGGCAACCTAACATCACGGATGTAGTATATTACAACATTCCTGGCGGATCGGCCCCTACTACTCGGTGGGAACATTATATACGTCTATAACGTATTATAACCTAACCTAACCCATCTAGCCCCTCGCTGGTAATGTTTTATAAAATCCCGTTCGTGTCACCCAGAACGTCTCGGTGGGGACATTATGTACGTCTGTATCGTTATATAACCCAACCTAAGGCAACCTAACATATCGAATGTAGTATTTTCCAACATTCCTGGCGGGTCGGCCCCTACTTCTCGGTGGGAACATTATATACGTCTATAACGTATTATAACCTAACCTAACCCATCTAGCCCCTTGCTGGTAATGCTTTATAAAATCCCGTTCGTGTCGACCCGAAGTCTCGGTGAGGACATTATATACTTCTATAACGTTATATATCCTAACCTAAGGCAGCCTAACACCTCTGATGTAGTATTTTCCAACATTCTTGGCGGTTCGTCCTCTACTTCTCGGTGGGAACATTATATACGTCTATAACGTAATATAACCTAACCTAACCCATCTAGCCCCGCGCTGGTAATGCTTTACAAAATCCCGTTCGTGTCGACCCGTAAGTCTCGGTGAGAACATTATATACTTCTATAACGTTATATATCCCAACCTGAGGCAACCTAACATCTCGGATGTAGTATATTACAACATTCCTGGCGGATCGGCCCCTACTACTCGGTGGGAACATTATATACGTCTATAACGTATTATAACCTAACCTAACCCATCTAGCCCCTCGCTGGTAATGTTTTATAAAATCCCGTTCGTGTCGACCCGTAAGTCTCGGTAAGGACATTATATACTTCTATAACGTTATATATCCCAACCTGAGGCAATCTAACATCTCGGATGTAGTATATTACAACATTCCTGGCGGATCGGCCCCTACTACTCGGTGGGAACATTATATACGTCTATAACGTATTATAACCTAACCTAACCCATCTAGCCCCTCGCTGGTAATGTTTTATAAAATCCCGTTTGTGTCGCCCAGAACGTCTCGGTGGGGACTTTATGTACGTCTGTACCGTTATATAACCCAACCTAAGGCAACCTAACATATCGAATGTAGTATTTTCCAACATTCCTGGCGGGTCGGCCCCTACTTCTCGGTGGGAACATTATATACGTCTATAACGTATTATAACCTAACCTAACCCATCTAGCCCCTTGCTGGTAATGCTTTATAAAATTCCGTTCGTGTCGACCCGAAGTCTCGGTGAGGACATTATATACTTCTATAACGTTATATATCCTAACCTAAGGCAGCCTAACACCTCTGATGTAGTATTTTCCAACATTCTTGGCGGATCGTCCTCTACTTCTCGGTGGGAACATTATATACATCTATAACGTATTATAACCTAACCTAACCCATCTAGCACCTCGCTGGTAATGTTTTATAAAATCCCGTTTGTTTCGTCCCGTAAGTCTCGGTGGGGACATTATCTACTTCTATAACGTTATATATCCCAACCTGAGGCAACCTAACATCACGGATGTAGTATATTACAACATTCCTGGCGGATCGGCCCCTACTTCTCGGTGGGAACATTATATAAGTCTATAGCGTATTCTAACCTAACCTAACCCATCTAGCCCCTTGCTGGTAATGTTTTATAAAATCCCGTTCGTGTCGTCCCGTAAGTCTCGGTGGGAACATTATATACGTCTATAACGTAATATAACCTAACATAACCCATCTAGCCCCTCGCTGGTAATGTTTTATAAAATCCCGTACGTGTCGTCCAGTACGTCTCGGTGGGGACATTATGTACGTCTATATCGTTATATAACTCAACCTAAGGCAACCTACCATATCGAATGTAGTATTTTCCAACATTACTGGCGGGTCGGCCCCTACTTCTCTGTGGGAACATTATATACGTCTATAACGTAATATAACCTAACCTAACACATCTAGCACCTCGCTGGTAATGCTTTATAAAATCGCGTGCGTGTCGACCCGAAAGTCTCGGTGAGGACATTATATACTTCTATAACGTTATATATCCTAACTTAAGGCAGCCTAACACCTCTGATGTAGTATTTTCCAACATTCCTGGCGGATCGGCCTCTACTTCTCGGTTGGAACGTTATATACGTCTACCACGTAATATAACCTAACCTAACCCATCTAGCCACTTGCTGGTAATGCTTTATAAAATCCCGTTCGTGTCGACCCGTAAGTCTCGGTGAGGACATTATATACTTCTATAACGTTATATATCCTAACTTAAGGCAGCCTAACACCTCTGATGTAGTATTTTCCAACATTCCTGGCGGATCGGCCTCTACTTCTCGGTTGGAACGTTATATACGTCTACCACGTAATATAACCTAACCTAACCCATCTAGCCCCTTGCTGGTAATGCTTTATAAAATCCCGTTCGTTTCGACCCGTAAGTCTCGGTGAGGACATTATATACTTCTATAACGTTATATATCCTAACCTAAGGCAGCCTAACACATCTGATGTAGTATTTTCCAACATTCTTGGCGGATCGTCCTCTACTTCTCGGTGGGAACATTATATACGTCTATAACGTAATATAACCTAACCTAACCCATCTAGCACCTCGCTGGTAATGTTTTATAAAATCCCGGTCGTTTCGTCCCGTAAGTCTCGGTGGGGACATTATCTACTTCTATAACGTTATATATCCCAACGTGAGGCAACCTAACATCTCGGATGTAGTATATTACAACATTCCTGGCGGATCGGTCCCTACTTCTCGGTGGGAACATTATATACGTCTATAACGTAATATAACCAAACCTAACCCATCTAGCACCTCGCTGGTAATGTTTTACAAAATCCCGGTCATTTTGTCCCGTAAGTCTCGGTGGGGACATTATCTACTTCTATAACGTTATATATCCCAACCTGAGGCAACCTAACATCTCGGATGTAGTATATTACAACATTCCTGGCGGATCGGTCCCTACTTCTCGGTGGGAGCATTATATACGTCTATAACGTATTATAACCTAACCTAGCCCATCTAGCCCCTCGCTGATAATGTTTTATAAAATCCCGTTCGTGTCGTCCAGAACGTCTCGGTGGGGACATTATGTACGTCTGTATCGTTATATATCCCAACCTGAGACAACCTAATATCTCGGATGTAGTATATTACAACATTCCTGGCGGATCGTCCTCTACTTCTCGGTGGGAACATTATATACGTCTATAACGTAATATAACCTAACCTAACCCATCTAGCCCCTCGCTGGTAATGCTTTACAAAATCCCGTTCGTGTCGACCCGTAAGTCTCGGTGAGAACATTATATACTTCTATAACGTTATATATCCCAACCTGAGGCAATCTAACATCTCGGATGTAGTATATTACAACATTCCTGGCGGATCGGCCCCTGCTTCTCGGTGGGAACATTATATACGTCTATAACGTAATATAACCTAACCTAACCCATCTAGCCCCTCGCTGATAATGTTTTATAAAATCCCGTTCGTGTCGTCCAGAACGTCTCGGTGGGGACATTATGTACGTCTGTATCGTTATATATCCCAACCTGAGACAACCTAATATCTCGGATGTAGTATATTACAACATTCCTGGCGGATCGGCCCCTACTACTCGGTGGGAACATTATATACGTCTATAACGTATTATAACCTAACCTAACCCATCTAGCACCTCGCTGGTAATGTTTTATAAAATCCCGTTCGTGTCGACCCGTAAGTCTCGGTGAGGACATTATATACTTCTATAACGTTATATATCCTAACCTAAGGCAGCCTAACACCTCTGATGTAGTATTTTCCAACATTCTTGGCGGATCGTCCTCTACTTCTCGGTGGGAACATTATATACGTCTATAACGTAATATAACCTAACCTAACCCATCTAGCACCTCGCTGGTAATGTTTTATAAAATCCCGGTCGTTTTGTCCCGTAAGTCTCGGTGGGGACATTATCTACTTCCATAACGTTATATATCCCAACCTGAGGCAACCTAACATCTCGGATGTAGTATATTACAACATTCCTGGCGGATCGGTCCCTACTTCTCGGTGGGAACATTATATACGTCTATAACGTATTATAACCTAACCTAACCCATCTAGCCCTTCGCTGGTAATGTTTGCAGAATCCCGTTCGTGTCGGCCCGTACTTCTCGGTGGGGACATTATGTACGTCTGTATCGTTATATAACCCAACCTAAGGCATCCTAACATATCGAATGTAGTATTTTCCAACAATCCTGGCGGGTCGGCCCCTACTTCTCGGTGGGATCATTATATACGTCTATAACGTATTATAACCTAACCTAACCCATCTAGCCCCTCGCAGGTAATGCTTTATAAAATCCCGTGCGTGTCGACCCGTAAGTCTCGGTGAGGACATTATATACTTCTATAACGTTATATATCCCAACCTGGCAATCTAACATCTCGGATGTAGTATATTACAACATTCCTGGCGGATCGGCCACTACTTCTCGGTGGGAACATTATATACGTCTATAACGTATTATAACCTAACCTAACCCATCTAGCCCCTCGCTGGTAATGTTTTATAAAATCCCGTTCGTGTCGCCCAGAACGTCTCGGTGGGGACATTATGTACGTCTGTACCGTTATATAACCCAACCTAAGGCAACCTAACATATCGAATGTAGTATTTTCCAACATTCCTGGCGGGTCGGCCCCTACTTCTCGGTGGGAACATTATATACGTCTATAACGTATTATAACCTAACCTAACCCATCTAGCCCCTTGCTGGTAATGCTTTATAAAATCCCGTTCGTGTCGACCCGTAAGTCTCGGTGAGGACATTATATACTTCTATAACGTTATATATCCTAACCTAAGGCAGCCTAACACCTCTGATGTAGTATTTTCCAACATTCTTGGCGGATCGTCCTCTACTTCTCGGTGGGAACATTATATACGACTATAACGTAATATAACCTAACCTAACCCATCTAGCACCTCGCTGGTAATGTTTTATAAAATCCCGGTCGTTTCGTCCCGTAAGTCTCGGTGGGGACATTATCTACTTCTATAACGTTATATATCCCAACCTGAGGCAACCTAACATCACGGATGTAGTATATTACAACATTCCTGGCGGATCGGCCCCTACTTCTCGGTGGGAACATTATATACGTCTATAGCGTATTCTAACCTAACGTAACCCATCTAGCCCCTTGCTGGTAATGTTTTATAAAATCCCGTTCGTTTCGTCCCGTAAGTCTCGGTGGGAACATTATATACGTCTATAACGTAATATAACCTAACATAACCCATCTAGCCCCTCGCTGGTAATGTTTTATAAAATCCCGTACGTGTCGTCCAGTACGTCTCGGTGGGGACATTATGTACGTCTATATCGTTATATAACTCAACCTAAGGCAACCTACCATATCGAATGTAGTATTCTCCAACATTACTGGCGGGTCGGCCCCTACTTCTCTGTGGGAACATTATATACGTCTATAACGTAATATAACCTAACCTAACACATCTAGCACCTCGCTGGTAATGCTTTATAAAATCGCGTGCGTGTCGACCCGAAAGTCTCGGTGAGGACATTATATACTTCTATAACGTTATATATCCCAACCTGAGGCAATCTAATATCTCGGATGTAGTATATTACAACATTCCTGGCGGATCGGCCCCTACCTTTCGGTGGGAACATTATATACGTCTATAACGTAATATAACCTAACCTAACCCATCTAGCCCCTCGCTGGTAATGCTTTATAAAATCCCGTTCGTGTCGACCCGTAAGTCTCGGTGAGGACATTATTTACTTCTAGAACGTTATATATCCTAACCTAAGGCAGCCTAACACCTCTGATGTAGTATTTTCCAACATTCTTGGCGGATCGTCCTCTACTTCTCGGTGGGAACATTATATACGTCTATAACGTAATATAACCAAACCTAACCCATCTAGCAAATCGCTGGTAATGTTTTATAAAATCCCGTTCGTTTCGTCGCGTAAGTCTCGGTGGGGACATTATCTACTTCTATAACTTTATATATCCCAACCTGAGACAACCTAATATCTCGGATGTAGTATATTACAACATTCCTGGCGGATCGGCCCCTACTACTCGGTGGGAACATTATATACGTCTATAACGTATTATAACCTAACCTAACCCATCTAGCCCCTCGCTGGTAATGTTTTATAAAATCCCGTTCGTGTCGCCCAGAACGTCTCGGTGGGGACATTATGTACGTCTGTACCGTTATATAACCCAACCTAAGGCAACCTAACATATCGAATGTAGTATTTTCCAACATTCCTGGCGGGTCGGCCCCTACTTCTCGGTGGGAACATTATATACGTCTATAACGTATTATAACCTAACCTAACCCATCTAGCCCCTTGCTGGTAATGCTTCATAAAATCCCGTTCGTGTCGACCCGAAGTCTCGGTGAGGACATTATATACTTCTATAACGTTATATATCCTAACCTAAGGCAGCCTAACACCTCTGATGTAGTATTTTCCAACATTCTTGGCGGATCGTCCTCTACTTCTCGGTGGGAACATTATATACGTCTATAACGTATTATAACCTAACCTAACCCATCTAGCACCTCGCTGGTAATGTTTTATAAAATCCCGTTTGTTTCGTCCAGTAAGTCTCGGCGGGGACATTATCTACTTCTATAACGTTATATATCCCAACCTGAGGCAACCTAACATCACGGATGTAGTATATTACAACATTCCTGGCGGATCGGCCCCTACTTCTCGGTGGGAACATTATATACGTCTATAGCGTATTCTAACCTAACCTAACCCATCTAGCCCCTTGCTGGTAATGTTTTATAAAATCCCGTTCGTGTCGTCCCGTAAGTCTCGGTGGGAACATTATATACGTCTATAACGTAATATAACCTAACATAACCCATCTAGCCCCTCGCTGGTAATGTTTTATAAAATCCCGTACGTGTCGTCCAGTACGTCTCGGTGGGGACATTATGTACGTCTATATCGTTATATAACTCAACCTAAGGCAACCTACCATATCGAATGTAGTATTTTCCAACATTACTGGCGGGTCGGCCCCTACTTCTCTGTGGGAACATTATATACGTCTATAACGTAATATAACCTAACCTAACACATCTAGCACCTCGCTGGTAATGCTTTATAAAATCGCGTGCGTGTCGACCCGAAAGTCTCGGTGAGGACATTATATACTTCTATAACGTTATATATCCCAACCTGAGGCAATCTAATATCTCGGATGTAGTATATTACAACATTCCTGGCGGATCGGCCCCTACCTCTCGGTGGGAACATTATATACGTCTATAACGTAATATAACCTAACCTAACCCATCTAGCCCCTCGCTGGTAATGCTTTATAAAATCCCGTTCGTGTCGACCCGTAAGTCTCGGTGAGGACATTATATACCTCTATAACGTTATATATCCTAACTTAAGGCAGCCTAACACCTCTGATGTAGTATTTTCCAACATTCCTGGCGGATCGGCCTCTACTTCTCGGTTGGAACGTTATATACGTCTACCACGTAATATAACCTAACCTAACCCATCTAGCCCCTTGCTGGTAATGCTTTATAAAATCCCGTTCGTGTCGACCCGTAAGTCTCGGTGAGGACATTATATACTTCTATAACGTTATATATCCTAACCTAAGGCAGCCTAACACCTCTGATGTAGTATTTTCCAACATTCTTGGCGGATCGTCCTCTACTTCTCGGTGGGAACATTATATACGACTATAACGTAATATAACCTAACCTAACCCATCTAGCACCTCGCTGGTAATGTTTTATAAAATCCCGGTCGTTTCGTCCCGTAAGTCTCGGTGGGGACATTATCTACTTCTATAACGTTATATATCCCAACGTGAGGCAACCTAACATCTCGGATGTAGTATATTACAACATTCCTGGCGGATCGGTCCCTACTTCTCGGTGGGAACATTATATACGTCTATAACGTAATATAACCAAACCTAACCCATCTAGCACCTCGCTGGTAATGTTTTACAAAATCCCGGTCGTTTTGTCCCGTAAGTCTCGGTGGGGACATTATCTACTTCTATAACGTTATATATCCCAACCTGAGGCAACCTAACATCTCGGATGTAGTATATTACAACATTCCTGGCGGATCGGTCCCTACTTCTCGGTGGGAACATTATATACGTCTATAACGTATTATAACCTAACCTAACCCATCTTGCCCCTCGCTGATAATGTTTTATAAAATCCCGTTCGTGTCGTCCAGAACGTCTCGGTGGGGACATTATGTACGTCTGTATCGTTATATATCCCAACCTGAGACAACCTAATATCTCGGATGTAGTATATTACAACATTCCTGGCGGATCGGCCCCTACTACTCGGTGGAAAATTATATACGTCTATAACGTATTATAACCTAACCTAACCCATCTAGCCCCTCGCTGGTAATGTTTTATAAAATCCCGTTCGTGTCGCCCAGAACGTCTCGGTGGGGACATTATGTACGTCTGTATCGTTATATAACCCAACCTAAGGCAACCTAACATATCGAATGTAGTATTTTCCAACATTCCTGGCGGGTCGGCCCCTACTTCTCGGTGGGAACATTATATAAGTCTATAGCGTATTCTAACCTAACCTACCCCATCTAGCCCCTTGCTGGTAATGTTTTATAAAATCCCGTTCGTGTCGACCCGTAAGTCTCGGTGAGGACATTATATACTTCTATAACGTTATATATCCTAACCTAAGGCAGCCTAACACCTCTGATGTAGTATTTTCCAACATTCTTGGCGGATCGTCCTCTACTTCTCGGTGGGAACATTATATACGTCTATAACGTAATATAACCTAACCTAACCCATCTAGCACCTCGCTGGTAATGTTTTATAAAATCCCGGTCGTTTCGTCCCGTAAGTCTCGGTGGGGACATTATCTACTTCTATAACGTTATATATCCCAACGTGAGGCAACCTAACATCTCGGACGTAGTATATTACAACATTCCTGGCGGATCGGCCACTACTTCTCGGTGGGAACATTATATACGTCTATAACGTATTATAACCTAACCTAACCCATCTAGCCCTTCGCTGGTAATGTTTGCAGAATCCCGTTCGTGTCGGCCCGTACTTCTCGGTGGGGACATTATGTACGTCTGTATCGTTATATAACCCAACCTAAGGCATCCTAACATATCGAATGTAGTATTTTCCAACATTCATGGCGGGTCGCACCCTACTTCTAGGTGAGAACATTATATACGTCTATCACGTAATATAACCTAACCTAACCCATCTTGCCCCTTGCTGGTAATGCTTTATAAAATCCCGTTCGTGTCGACCCGTAAGTCTCGGTGAGGACATTATATACTTCTATAACGTTATATATCCTAACCTAAGGCAGCCTAACACCTCTGATGTAGTATTTTCCAACATTCTTGGCGGATCGTCCTCTACTTCTCGGTGGGAACATTATATACGTCTATAACGTAATATAACCTAACCTAACCCATCTAGCACCTCGCTGGTAATGTTTTATAAAATCCCGGTCGTTTCGTCCCGTAAGTCTCGGTGGGGACATTATCTACTTCTATAACGTTATATATCCCAACGTGAGGCAACCTAACATCTCGGACGTAGTATATTACAACATTCCTGGCGGATCGGCCACTACTTCTCGGTGGGAACATTATATACGTCTATAACGTATTATAACCTAACCTAACCCATCTAGCCCTTCGCTGGTAATGTTTGCAGAATCCCGTTCGTGTCGGCCCGTACTTCTCGGTGGGGACATTATGTACGTCTGTATCGTTATATAACCCAACCTAAGGCATCCTAACATATCGAATGTAGTATTTTCCAACATTCATGGCGGGTCGCCCCCTACTTCTAGGTGAGAACATTATATACGTCTATCACGTAATATAACCTAACCTAACCCATCTTGCCCCTTGCTGGTAATGCTTTATAAAATCCCGTACGTGTTGACGCGTAAGTCTCGGTGAGGACATTATTTACTTCTATAACGTTATATATCCTAACCTAAGGCAGCCTAACACCTCTGATGTAGTATTTTCCAACATTCTTGGCGGATCGTCCTCTACTTCTCGGTGGGAACATTATATACGTCTATAACGTAATATAACCAAACCTAACCCATCTAGCACCTCGCTGGTAATGTTTTATAAAATCCCGTTCGTTTCGTCGCGTAAGTCTCGGTGGGGACATTATCTACTTCTATAACTTTATATATCCCAACCTGAGACAACCTAATATCTCGGATGTAGTATATTACAACATTCCTGGCGGATCGGCCCCTACTACTCGGTGGGAACATTATATACGTCTATAACGTATTATAACCTAACCTAACCCATCTAGCCCCTCGCTGGTAATGTTTTATAAAATCCCGTTCGTGTCGCCCAGAACGTCTCGGTGGGGACATTATGTACGTCTGTACCGTTATATAACCCAACCTAAGGCAACCTAACATATCGAATGTAGTATTTTCCAACATTCCTGGCGGGTCGGCCCCTACTTCTCGGTGGGAACATTATATACGTCTATAACGTATTATAACCTAACCTAACCCATCTAGCCCCTTGCTGGTAATGCTTTATAAAATCCCGTTCGTGTCGACCCGTAAGTCTCGGTGAGGACATTATATACTTCTATAACGTTATATATCCTAACCTAAGGCAGCCTAACACCTCTGATGTAGTATTTTCCAACATTCTTGGCGGATCGTCCTCTACTTCTCGGTGGGAACATTATATACGACTATAACGTAATATAACCTAACCTAACCCATCTAGCACCTCGCTGGTAATGTTTTATAAAATCCCGGTCGTTTCGTCCCGTAAGTCTCGGTGGGGACATTATCTACTTCTATAACGTTATATATCCCAACGTGAGGCAACCTAACATCTCGGACGTAGTATATTACAACATTCCTGGCGGATCGGCCACTACTTCTCGGTGGGAACATTATATACGTCTATAACGTATTATAACCTAACCTAACCCATCTAGCCCTTCGCTGGTAATGTTTGCAGAATCCCGTTCGTGTCGGCCCGTACTTCTCGGTGGGGACATTATGTATGTCTGTATCGTTATATAAGCCAACCTAAGGCATCCTAACATATCGAATGTAGTATTTTCCAACATTCATGGCGGGTCGGCCCCTACTTCTCGGTGGGAACATTATATACGTCTATAACGTATTATAACCTAACCTAACCCATCTAGCCCCTTGCTGGTAATGCTTTATAAAATCCCGTTCGTGTCGACCCGAAGTCTCGGTGAGGACATTATATACTTCTATAACGTTATATATCCTAACCTAAGGCAGCCTAACACCTCTGATGTAGTATTTTCCAACATTCTTGGCGGATCGTCCTCTACTTCTCGGTGGGAACATTATATACGTCTATAACGTATTATAACCTAACCTAACCCATCTAGCACCTCGCTGGTAATGTTTTATAAAATCCCGTTTGTTTCGTCCCGTAAGTCTCGGTGGGGACATTATCTACTTCTATAACGTTATATATCCCAACCTGAGGCAACCTAACATCACGGATGTAGTATATTACAACATTCCTGGCGGATCGGCCCCTACTTCTCGGTGGGAACATTATATACGTCTATAGCGTATTCTAACCTAACCTAACCCATCTAGCCCCTTGCTGGTAATGTTTTATAAAATCCCGTTCGTGTCGTCCCGTAAGTCTCGGTGGGAACATTATATACGTCTATAACGTAATATAACCTAACATAACCCATCTAGCCCCTCGCTGGTAATGTTTTATAAAATCCCGTACGTGTCGTCCAGTACGTCTCGGTGGGGACATTATGTACGTCTATATCGTTATATAACTCAACCTAAGGCAACCTACCATATGGAATGTAGTATTTTCCAACATTAGTGGCGGGTCGGCCCCTACTTCTCTGTGGGAACATTATATACGTCTATAACGTAATATAACCTAACCTAACACATCTAGCACCTCGCTGGTAATGCTTTATAAAATCGCGTGCGTGTCGACCCGAAAGTCTCGGTGAGGACATTATATACTTCTATAACGTTATATATCCCAACCTGAGGCAATCTAATATCTCGGATGTAGTATATTACAACATTCCTGGCGGATCGGCCCCTACCTCTCGGTGGGAACATTATATACGTCTATAACGTATTATAACCTAACCGAACCCATCTAGCCCCTCGCTGGTAATGTTTTATAAAATCCCGTTTGTGTCGTCCCGTAAGTCGCGTTGGGGAGATTATCTACTTCTCTAACTTTATATATTCCAACCTGAGGCAACCTAACATCTCGGATGTAGTATATTACAACATTCCTGGCGGATCGGCCACTACTTCTCGGTGGGAACATTCTATACGTCTATAACGTATTATAACCTAACCGAACCCATCTAGTCCCTCGCTGGTGATGTTTACAGTATCCCGTTCGTGTCGGCCCGTACTTCTCGGTGGGGACATTATGTACGTCTGTATCGTTACATAACCCAACCTAAGGCATCCTAACATATCGAATGTAGTATTTTCCAACATTCATGGCGGGTCGCACCCTACTTCTAGGTGAGAACATTATATACGTCTATCACGTAATATAACCTAACCTAACCCATCTTGCCCCTTGCTGGTAATGCTTTATAAAATCCCGTTCGTGTCGACCCGTAAGTCTCGGTGAGGACATTATATACTTCTATAACGTTATATATCCTAACCTAAGGCAGCCTAACACCTCTGATGTAGTATTTTCCAACATTCTTGGCGGATCGTCCTCTACTTCTCGGTGGGAACATTATATACGTCTATAACGTAATATAACCTAACCTAACCCATCTAGCACCTCGCTGGTAATGTTTTATAAAATCCCGGTCGTTTCGTCCCGTAAGTCTCGGTGGGGACATTATCTACTTCTATAACGTTATGTATCCCAACGTGAGGCAACCTAACATCTCGGATGTAGTATATTACAACATTCCTGGCGGATCGGTCCCCACTTCTCGGTGGGAACATTATATACGTCTATAACGTAATATAACCAAACCTAACCCATCTAGCACCTCGCTGGTAATGTTTTATAAAATCCCGTTCGTTTCGTCGCGTAAGTCTCGGTGGGGACATTATCTACTTCTATAACTTTATATATCCCAACCTGAGACAACCTAATATCTCGGATGTAGTATATTACAACATTCCTGGCGGATCGGCCCCTACTACTCGGTGGGAACATTATATACGTCTATAACGTATTATAACCTAACCTAACCCATCTAGCCCCTCGCTGGTAATGTTTTATAAAATCCCGTTCGTGTCGCCCAGAACGTCTCGGTGGGGACATTATGTACGTCTGTATCGTTATATAACCCAACCTAAGGCAACCTAACATATCGAATGTAGTATTTTCCAACATTCGTGGCGGGTCGGCCCCTACTTCTCGGTGGGAACATTATATACGTCTATAACGTATTATAACCTAACCTAACCCATCTAGCCCTTCGCTGGTAATGTTTGCAGAATCCCGTTCGTGTCGGCCCGTACTTCTCGGTGGGGACATTATGTACGTCTGTATCGTTATATAACCCAACCTAAGGCATCCTAACATATCGAATGTAGTATTTTCCAACATTCATGGCGGGTCGCACCCTACTTCTAGGTGAGAACATTATATACGTCTATCACGTAATATAACCTAACCTAACCCATCTTGCCCCTTGCTGGTAATGCTTTATAAAATCCCGTTCGTGTCGACCCGTAAGTCTCGGTGAGGACATTATATACTTCTATAACGTTATATATCCTAACCTAAGGCAGCCTAACACCTCTGATGTAGTATTTTCCAACATTCTTGGCGGATCGTCCTCTACTTCTCGGTGGGAACATTATATACGTCTATAACGTAATATAACCAAACCTAACCCATCTAGCACCTCGCTGGTAATGTTTTACAAAATCCCGGTCGTTTTGTCCCGTAAGTCTCGGTGGGGACATTATCTACTTCTATAACGTTATATATCCCAACCTGAGGCAACCTAACATCTCGGATGTAGTATATTACAACATTCCTGGCGGATCGGTCCCTACTTCTCGGTGGGAACATTATATACGTCTATAACGTATTATAACCTAACCTAACCCATCTTGCCCCTCGCTGATAATGTTTTATAAAATCCCGATCGTGTCGTCCAGAACGTCTAGGTGGGGACATTATGTACGTCTGTATCGTTATATATCCCAACCTGAGACAACCTAATATCTCGGATGTAGTATATTACAACATTCCTGGCGGATCGGCCCCTACTACTCGGTGGAAAATTATATACGTCTATAACGTATTATAACCTAACCTAACCCATCTAGCCCCTCGCTGGTAATGTTTTATAAAATCCCGTTCGTGTCGCCCAGAACGTCTCGGTGGGGACATTATGTACGTCTGTATCGTTATATAACCCAACCTAAGGCAACCTAACATATCGAATGTAGTATTTTCCAACATTCCTGGCGGGTCGGCCCCTACTTCTCGGTGGGAACATTATATAAGTCTATAGCGTATTCTAACCTAACCTACCCCATCTAGCCCCTTGCTGGTAATGTTTTATAAAATCCCGTTCGTGTCGACCCGTAAGTCTCGGTGAGGACATTATATACTTCTATAACGTTATATATCCTAACCTAAGGCAGCCTAACACCTCTGATGTAGTATTTTCCAACATTCTTGGCGGATCGTCCTCTACTTCTCGGTGGGAACATTATATACGTCTATAACGTAATATAACCTAACCTAACCCATCTAGCACCTCGCTGGTAATGTTTTATAAAATCCCGGTCGTTTCGTCCCGTAAGTCTCGGTGGGGACATTATCTACTTCTATAACGTTATATATCCCAACGTGAGGCAACCTAACATCTCGGACGTAGTATATTACAACATTCCTGGCGGATCGGCCACTACTTCTCGGTGGGAACATTATATACGTCTATAACGTATTATAACCTAACCTAACCCATCTAGCCCTTCGCTGGTAATGTTTGCAGAATCCCGTTCGTGTCGGCCCGTACTTCTCGGTGGGGACATTATGTACGTCTGTATCGTTATATAACCCAACCTAAGGCATCCTAACATATCGAATGTAGTATTTTCCAACATTCATGGCGGGTCGCACCCTACTTCTAGGTGAGAACATTATATACGTCTATCACGTAATATAACCTAACCTAACCCATCTTGCCCCTTGCTGGTAATGCTTTATAAAATCCCGTTCGTGTCGACCCGTAAGTCTCGGTGAGGACATTATATACTTCTATAACGTTATATATCCTAACCTAAGGCAGCCTAACACCTCTGATGTAGTATTTTCCAACATTCTTGGCGGATCGTCCTCTACTTCTCGGTGGGAACATTATATACGTCTATAACGTAATATAACCTAACCTAACCCATCTAGCACCTCGCTGGTAATGTTTTATAAAATCCCGGTCGTTTCGTCCCGTAAGTCTCGGTGGGGACATTATCTACTTCTATAACGTTATATATCCCAACGTGAGGCAACCTAACATCTCGGACGTAGTATATTACAACATTCCTGGCGGATCGGCCACTACTTCTCGGTGGGAACATTATATACGTCTATAACGTATTATAACCTAACCTAACCCATCTAGCCCTTCGCTGGTAATGTTTGCAGAATCCCGTTCGTGTCGGCCCGTACTTCTCGGTGGGGACATTATGTACGTCTGTATCGTTATATAACCCAACCTAAGGCATCCTAACATATCGAATGTAGTATTTTCCAACATTCATGGCGGGTCGCCCCCTACTTCTAGGTGAGAACATTATATACGTCTATCACGTAATATAACCTAACCTAACCCATCTTGCCCCTTGCTGGTAATGCTTTATAAAATCCCGTTCGTGTTGACGCGTAAGTCTCGGTGAGGACATTATTTACTTCTATAACGTTATATATCCTAACCTAAGGCAGCCTAACACCTCTGATGTAGTATTTTCCAACATTCTTGGCGGATCGTCCTCTACTTCTCGGTGGGAACATTATATACGTCTATAACGTAATATAACCAAACCTAACCCATCTAGCACCTCGCTGGTAATGTTTTATAAAATCCCGTTCGTTTCGTCGCGTAAGTCTCGGTGGGGACATTATCTACTTCTATAACTTTATATATCCCAACCTGAGACAACCTAATATCTCGGATGTAGTATATTACAACATTCCTGGCGGATCGGCCCCTACTACTCGGTGGGAACATTATATACGTCTATAACGTATTATAACCTAACCTAACCCATCTAGCCCCTCGCTGGTAATGTTTTATAAAATCCCGTTCGTGTCGCCCAGAACGTCTCGGTGGGGACATTATGTACGTCTGTACCGTTATATAACCCAACCTAAGGCAACCTAACATATCGAATGTAGTATTTTCCAACATTCCTGGCGGGTCGGCCCCTACTTCTCGGTGGGAACATTATATACGTCTATAACGTATTATAACCTAACCTAACCCATCTAGCCCCTTGCTGGTAATGCTTTATAAAATCCCGTTCGTGTCGACCCGTAAGTCTCGGTGAGGACATTATATACTTCTATAACGTTATATATCCTAACCTAAGGCAGCCTAACACCTCTGATGTAGTATTTTCCAACATTCTTGGCGGATCGTCCTCTACTTCTCGGTGGGAACATTATATACGACTATAACGTAATATAACCTAACCTAACCCATCTAGCACCTCGCTGGTAATGTTTTATAAAATCCCGGTCGTTTCGTCCCGTAAGTCTCGGTGGGGACATTATCTACTTCTATAACGTTATATATCCCAACGTGAGGCAACCTAACATCTCGGACGTAGTATATTACAACATTCCTGGCGGATCGGCCACTACTTCTCGGTGGGAACATTATATACGTCTATAACGTATTATAACCTAACCTAACCCATCTAGCCCTTCGCTGGTAATGTTTGCAGAATCCCGTTCGTGTCGGCCCGTACTTCTCGGTGGGGACATTATGTATGTCTGTATCGTTATATAAGCCAACCTAAGGCATCCTAACATATCGAATGTAGTATTTTCCAACATTCATGGCGGGTCGGCCCCTACTTCTCGGTGGGAACATTATATACGTCTATAACGTATTATAACCTAACCTAACCCATCTAGCCCCTTGCTGGTAATGCTTTATAAAATCCCGTTCGTGTCGACCCGAAGTCTCGGTGAGGACATTATATACTTCTATAACGTTATATATCCTAACCTAAGGCAGCCTAACACCTCTGATGTAGTATTTTCCAACATTCTTGGCGGATCGTCCTCTACTTCTCGGTGGGAACATTATATACGTCTATAACGTATTATAACCTAACCTAACCCATCTAGCACCTCGCTGGTAATGTTTTATAAAATCCCGTTTGTTTCGTCCCGTAAGTCTCGGTGGGGACATTATCTACTTCTATAACGTTATATATCCCAACCTGAGGCAACCTAACATCACGGATGTAGTATATTACAACATTCCTGGCGGATCGGCCCCTACTTCTCGGTGGGAACATTATATACGTCTATAGCGTATTCTAACCTAACCTAACCCATCTAGCCCCTTGCTGGTAATGTTTTATAAAATCCCGTTCGTGTCGTCCCGTAAGTCTCGGTGGGAACATTATATACGTCTATAACGTAATATAACCTAACATAACCCATCTAGCCCCTCGCTGGTAATGTTTTATAAAATCCCGTACGTGTCGTCCAGTACGTCTCGGTGGGGACATTATGTACGTCTATATCGTTATATAACTCAACCTAAGGCAACCTACCATATGGAATGTAGTATTTTCCAACATTAGTGGCGGGTCGGCCCCTACTTCTCTGTGGGAACATTATATACGTCTATAACGTATTATAACCTAACCGAACCCATCTAGCCCCTCGCTGGTAATGTTTTATAAAATCCCGTTTGTGTCGTCCCGTAAGTCGCGTTGGGGAGATTATCTACTTCTCTAACTTTATATATTCCAACCTGAGGCAACCTAACATCTCGGATGTAGTATATTACAACATTCCTGGCGGATCGGCCACTACTTCTCGGTGGGAACATTCTATACGTCTATAACGTATTATAACCTAACCGAACCCATCTAGTCCCTCGCTGGTGATGTTTACAGTATCCCGTTCGTGTCGGCCCGTACTTCTCGGTGGGGACATTATGTACGTCTGTATCGTTACATAACCCAACCTAAGGCATCCTAACATATCGAATGTAGTATTTTCCAACATTCATGGCGGGTCGCACCCTACTTCTAGGTGAGAACATTATATACGTCTATCACGTAATATAACCTAACCTAACCCATCTTGCCCCTTGCTGGTAATGCTTTATAAAATCCCGTTCGTGTCGACCCGTAAGTCTCGGTGAGGACATTATATACTTCTATAACGTTATATATCCTAACCTAAGGCAGCCTAACACCTCTGATGTAGTATTTTCCAACATTCTTGGCGGATCGTCCTCTACTTCTCGGTGGGAACATTATATACGTCTATAACGTAATATAACCTAACCTAACCCATCTAGCACCTCGCTGGTAATGTTTTATAAAATCCCGGTCGTTTCGTCCCGTAAGTCTCGGTGGGGACATTATCTACTTCTATAACGTTATGTATCCCAACGTGAGGCAACCTAACATCTCGGATGTAGTATATTACAACATTCCTGGCGGATCGGTCCCCACTTCTCGGTGGGAACATTATATACGTCTATAACGTAATATAACCAAACCTAACCCATCTAGCACCTCGCTGGTAATGTTTTATAAAATCCCGTTCGTTTCGTCGCGTAAGTCTCGGTGGGGACATTATCTACTTCTATAACTTTATATATCCCAACCTGAGACAACCTAATATCTCGGATGTAGTATATTACAACATTCCTGGCGGATCGGCCCCTACTACTCGGTGGGAACATTATATACGTCTATAACGTATTATAACCTAACCTAACCCATCTAGCCCCTCGCTGGTAATGTTTTATAAAATCCCGTTCGTGTCGCCCAGAACGTCTCGGTGGGGACATTATGTACGTCTGTATCGTTATATAACCCAACCTAAGGCAACCTAACATATCGAATGTAGTATTTTCCAACATTCGTGGCGGGTCGGCCCCTACTTCTCGGTGGGAACATTATATACGTCTATAACGTATTATAACCTAACCTAACCCATCTAGCCCTTCGCTGGTAATGTTTGCAGAATCCCGTTCGTGTCGGCCCGTACTTCTCGGTGGGGACATTATGTACGTCTGTATCGTTATATAACCCAACCTAAGGCATCCTAACATATCGAATGTAGTATTTTCCAACATTCATGGCGGGTCGCACCCTACTTCTAGGTGAGAACATTATATACGTCTATCACGTAATATAACCTAACCTAACCCATCTTGCCCCTTGCTGGTAATGCTTTATAAAATCCCGTTCGTGTCGACCCGTAAGTCTCGGTGAGGACATTATATACTTCTATAACGTTATATATCCTAACCTAAGGCAGCCTAACACCTCTGATGTAGTATTTTCCAACATTCTTGGCGGATCGTCCTCTACTTCTCGGTGGGAACATTATATACGTCTATAACGTAATATAACCTAACCTAACCCATCTAGCACCTCGCTGGTAATGTTTTATAAAATCCCGGTCGTTTCGTCCCGTAAGTCTCGGTGGGGACATTATCTACTTCTATAACTTTATATATCCCAACCTGAGACAACCTAATATCTCGGATGTAGTATATTACAACATTCCTGGCGGATCGGCCCCTACTACTCGGTGGGAACATTATATACGTCTATAACGTATTATAACCTAACCTAACCCATCTAGCCCCTCGCTGGTAATGTTTTATAAAATCCCGATCGTGTCGACCCGTAAGTCTCGGTGAGGACATTATATACTTCTATAACGTTATATATCCCAACCTGAGGCAATCTAACATCTCGGATGTAGTATATTACAACATTCCTGGCGGATCGGCCCCTACCTCTCGGTGGGAACATTATATACGTCTATAACGTATTATAACCTAACCTAACCCATCCAGCCCCTCGCTGGTAATGTTTTATAAAATCCCGTTTGTGTCGTCCCGTAAGTCGCGTTGGGGAGATTATCTACTTCTATAACTTTATATATTCCAACCTGAGGCAACCTAACATCTCGGATGTAGTATATTACAACATTCCTGGCGGATCGGCCACTACTTCTCGGTGGGAACATTCTATACGTCTATAACGTAATATAACCAAACCTAACCCATCTAGCACCTCGCTGGTAATGTTTTATAAAATCCCGGTCGTTTTGTCCCGTAAGTCTCGGTGGGGACATTATCTACTTCTATAACGTTATATATCCCAACCTGAGGCAACCTAACATCTCGGATGTAGTATATTACAACATTCCTGGCGGATCGGTCCCTACTTCTCGGTGGGAACATTATATACGTCTATAACGTATTATAACCTAACCTAACCCATCTAGCCCTTCGCTGGTAATGTTTGCAGAATCCCATTCGTGTCGGCCCGTACTTCTCGGTGGGGACATTATGTACGTCTGTATCGTTATATAACCCAACCTAAGGCATCCTAACATATCGAATGTAGTATTTTCCAACAATCCTGGCGGGTCGGCCCCTACTTCTCGGTGGGATCATTATATACGTCTATAACGTATTATAACCTAACCTAACCCATCTAGCCCCTCGCTGGTAATGCTTTATAAAATCCCGTGCGTGTCGACCCGTAAGTCTCGGTGAGGACATTATATACTTCTATAACGTTATATATCCAAACCTGGCAATCTAACATCTCGGATGTAGTATATTACAACATTCCTGGCGGATCGGCCACTACTTCTCGGTGGGAACATTATATACGTCTATAACGTATTATAACCTAGCCTAACCCATCTAGCCCCTCGCTGGTAATGTTTTATAAAATCCCGTTCGTGTCGCCCAGAACGTCTCGGTGGGGACATTATGTACGTCTGTATCGTTATATAACCCAACCTAAGGCAACCTAACATATCGAATGTAGTATTTTCCAACATTCCTGGCGGGTCGGCCCCTACTTCTCGGTGGGAACATTATATACGTCTATAACGTATTATAACCTAACCTAACCCATCTAGCCCCTTGCTGGTAATGCTTTATAAAATCCCGTTCGTGTCGACCCGAAGTCTCGGTGAGGACATTATATACTTCTATAACGTTATATATCCTAACCTAAGGCAGCCTAACACCTCTGATGCAGTATTTTCCAACATTCTTGGCGGATCGTCCTCTACTTCTCGGTGGGAACATTATATACGTCTATAACGAAATATAACCTAACCTAACCCATCTAGCACCTCGCTGGTAATGTTTTATAAAATCCCGGTCGTTTCGTCCCGTAAGTCTCGGTGCGGACATTATCTACTTCTACAACGTTATATATCCCAACCTGAGGCAACCTAACATCTCGGATGTAGTATATTACAACATTCATGGCGGAACGGTCCCTACTTCCCGGTGGGAACACTATATACGTCTATAACGTATTATAACCTAACCTAACCCATCTAGCCCTTCGCTGGTAATGTTTGCAGAATCCCGTTCGTGTCGGCCCGTACTTCTCGGTGGGGACATTATGTACGTCTGTATCGTTACATAACCCAACCTAAGGCATCCTAACATATCGAATGTAGTATATTACAACATTCCTGGCGGATCGGCCACTACTTCTCGGTGGGAACATTATATACGTCTATAACGTAATATAACCTAACCTAACCCATCTAGCACCTCGCTGGTAATGCTTTATAAAATCCCGTTCGTGTCGACCCGTAAGTCTCGGTGAGAACATTATATACTTCTATAACGTTATATATCCCAACCTGAGGCAATCTAACATCTCGGATGTAGTATATTACAACATTCCTGGCGGATCGGTCCCTACTTCTCGGTGGGAACATTATATACGTCTATAACGTATTATAACCTAACCTAACCCATCTAGCCCTTCGCTGGTAATGTTTGCAGAATCCCATTCGTGTCGGCCCGTACTTCTCGGTGGGGACATTATGTACGTCTGTATCGTTATATAACCCAACCTAAGGCATCCTAACATATCGAATGTAGTATTTTCCAACAATCCTGGCGGGTCGGCCCCTACTTCTCGGTGGGATCATTATATACGTCTATAACGTATTATAACCTAACCTAACCCATCTAGCCCCTCGCTGGTAATGCTTTATAAAATCCCGTGCGTGTCGACCCGTATGTCTCGGTGAGGACATTATATACTTCTATAACGTTATATATCCAAACCTGGCAATCTAACATCTCGGATGTAGTATATTACAACATTCCTGGCGGATCGGCCACTACTTCTCGGTGGGAACATTATATACGTCTATAACGTATTATAACCTAACCTAACCCATCTAGCCCCTCGCTGGTAATGTTTTATAAAATCCCGTTCGTGTCGCCCAGAACGTCTCGGTGGGGACATTATGTACGTCTGTATCGTTATATAACCCAACCTAAGGCAACCTAACATATCGAATGTAGTATTTTCCAACATTCCTGGCGGGTCGGCCCCTACTTCTCGGTGGGAACATTATATACGTCTATAACGTATTATAACCTAACCTAACCCATCTAGCCCCTTGCTGGTAATGCTTTATAAAATCCCGTTCGTGTCGACCCGAAGTCTCGGTGAGGACATTATATACTTCTATAACGTTATATATCCTAACCTAAGGCAGCCTAACACCTCTGATGCAGTATTTTCCAACATTCTTGGCGGATCGTCCTCTACTTCTCGGTGGGAACATTATATACGTCTATAACGTATTATAACCTAACCTAACCCATCTAGCACCTCGCTGGTAATGTTTTATAAAATCCCGGTCGTTTCGTCCCGTAAGTCTCGGTGGGGACATTATCTACTTCTACAAAGTTATATATCCCAACCTGAGGCAACCTAACATCTCGGATGTAGTATATTTCAACATTCCTGGCGGATCGGTCCCTACTTCTCGGTGGGAACACTATATACGTCTATAACGTATTATAACCTAACCTAACCCATCTAGCCCTTCGCTGGTAATGTTTGCAGAATCCCGTTCGTGTCGGCCCGTACTTCTTTGTGGGGACATTGTGTACGTCTATATCGTTATATAACTCAACCTAAGGCAACCTACCATATCGAATGTAGTATTTTCCAACATTCCTGGCGGGTCGGCCCCTACTTCTCGGTGGGAACATTATATACGTCTATAACGTATTATAACCTAACCTAACCCATCTAGCCCCTTGCTGGTAATGCTTTATAAAATCCCGTTCGTGTCGTCCAGAACGTCTCGGTGAGGACATTATATACTTCTATAACGTTATATATCCTAACCTAAGGCAGCCTAACACCTCTGATGTAATATTTCCCAAAATTCTTTGCGGATCGTCCTCTACTTCTCGGTGGGAACATTATATACGTGTATAACGTAATATAACCTAACCTAACCCATCTAGCCCCTCGCTGGTAATGCTTTATAAAATCCCGTTCGTGTCGACCGGTAAGTCTCGGGGAGGACATTATATACTTCTATAACGTTATATATCCCAACTTGAGGCAACCTAACAACTCGGAAGTAGTATATTACAACATTCCTGGCGGATCGGCCACTACTTCTCGGTGGGAACATTATATACGTCTATAACGTAATATAACCTAACCTAGCCCATCTAGCCCCTCGCTGGTAATGCTTTATAAAATCCCGTTCGTGTCGACCCGTAAGTCTCGGTGAAGACATTATATACCTCTATAACGTTATATATCCTAACCTAAGGCAGCCTAACACCTCTGATGCAGTATTTTCCAACATTCTTGGCGGATCGTCCTCTACTTCTCGGGGGGAACATTATATACGTCTATAACGAAATATAACCTAACCTAACCCATCTAGCACCTCGCTGGTAATGTTTTATAAAATCCCGGTCGTTTCGTCCCGTAAGTCTCGGTGCGGACATTATCTACTTCTACAACGTTATATATCCCAACCTGAGGCAACCTAACATCTCGGATGTAGTATATTACAACATTCATGGCGGAACGGTCCCTACTTCCCGGTGGGAACACTATATACGTCTATAACGTATTATAACCTAACCTAACCCATCTAGCCCTTCGCTGGTAATGTTTGCAGAATCCCGTTCGTGTCGGCCCGTACTTCTCGGTGGGGACATTATGTACGTCTGTATCGTTACATAACCCAACCTAAGGCATCCTAACATATCGAATGTAGTATATTACAACATTCCTGGCGGATCGGCCACTACTTCTCGGTGGGAACATTATATACGTCTATAACGTAATATAACCTAACCTAACCCATCTAGCACCTCGCTGGTAATGCTTTATAAAATCCCGTTCGTGTCGACCCGTAAGTCTCGGTGAGAACATTATATACTTCTATAACGTTATATATCCCAACCTGAGGCAATCTAACATCTCGGATGTAGTATATTACAACATTCCTGGCGGATCGGTCCCTACTTCTCGGTGGGAACATTATATACGTCTATAACGTATTATAACCTAACCTAACCCATCTAGCCCTTCGCTGGTAATGTTTGCAGAATCCCATTCGTGTCGGCCCGTACTTCTCGGTGGGGACATTATGTACGTCTGTATCGTTATATAACCCAACCTAAGGCATCCTAACATATCGAATGTAGTATTTTCCAACAATCCTGGCGGGTCGGCCCCTACTTCTCGGTGGGATCATTATATACGTCTATAACGTATTATAACCTAACCTAACCCATCTAGCCCCTCGCTGGTAATGCTTTATAAAATCCCGTGCGTGTCGACCCGTATGTCTCGGTGAGGACATTATATACTTCTATAACGTTATATATCCAAACCTGGCAATCTAACATCTCGGATGTAGTATATTACAACATTCCTGGCGGATCGGCCACTACTTCGCGGTGGGAACATTATATACGTCTATAACGTATTATAACCTAACCTAACCCATCTAGCCCCTCGCTGGTAATGTTTTATAAAATCCCGTTCGTGTCGCCCAGAACGTCTCGGTGGGGACATTATGTACGTCTGTATCGTTATATAACCCAACCTAAGGCAACCTAACATATCGAATGTAGTATTTTCCAACATTCCTGGCGGGTCGGCCCCTACTTCTCGGTGGGAACATTATATACGTCTATAACGTATTATAACCTAACCTAACCCATCTAGCCCCTTGCTGGTAATGCTTTATAAAATCCCGTTCGTGTCGACCCGAAGTCTCGGTGAGGACATTATATACTTCTATAACGTTATATATCCTAACCTAAGGCAGCCTAACACCTCTGATGCAGTATTTTCCAACATTCTTGGCGGATCGTCCTCTACTTCTCGGTGGGAACATTATATACGTCTATAACGTATTATAACCTAACCTAACCCATCTAGCACCTCGCTGGTAATGTTTTATAAAATCCCGGTCGTTTCGTCCCGTAAGTCTCGGTGGGGACATTATCTACTTCTACAAAGTTATATATCCCAACCTGAGGCAACCTAACATCTCGGATGTAGTATATTTCAACATTCCTGGCGGATCGGTCCCTACTTCTCGGTGGGAACACTATATACGTCTATAACGTATTATAACCTAACCTAACCCATCTAGCCCTTCGCTGGTAATGTTTGCAGAATCCCGTTCGTGTCGGCCCGTACTTCTTTGTGGGGACATTGTGTACGTCTATATCGTTATATAACTCAACCTAAGGCAACCTACCATATCGAATGTAGTATTTTCCAACATTCCTGGCGGGTCGGCCCCTACTTCTCGGTGGGAACATTATATACGTCTATAACGTATTATAACCTAACCTAACCCATCTAGCCCCTTGCTGGTAATGCTTTATAAAATCCCGTTCGTGTCGTCCAGAACGTCTCGGTGAGGACATTATATACTTCTATAACGTTATATATCCTAACCTAAGGCAGCCTAACACCTCTGATGTAATATTTCCCAAAATTCTTTGCGGATCGTCCTCTACTTCTCGGTGGGAACATTATATACGTGTATAACGTAATATAACCTAACCTAACCCATCTAGCCCCTCGCTGGTAATGCTTTATAAAATCCCGTTCGTGTCGACCGGTAAGTCTCGGGGAGGACATTATATACTTCTATAACGTTATATATCCCAACTTGAGGCAACCTAACAACTCGGAAGTAGTATATTACAACATTCCTGGCGGATCGGCCACTACTTCTCGGTGGGAACATTATATACGTCTATAACGTAATATAACCTAACCTAGCCCATCTAGCCCCTCGCTGGTAATGCTTTATAAAATCCCGTTCGTGTCGACCCGTAAGTCTCGGTGAAGACATTATATACCTCTATAACGTTATATATCCTAACCTAAGGCAGCCTAACACCTCTGATGCAGTATTTTCCAACATTCTTGGCGGATCGTCCTCTACTTCTCGGGGGGAACATTATATACGTCTATAACGAAATATAACCTAACCTAACCCATCTAGCACCTCGCTGGTAATGTTTTATAAAATCCCGGTCGTTTCGTCCCGTAAGTCTCGGTGCGGACATTATCTACTTCTACAACGTTATATATCCCAACCTGAGGCAACCTAACATCTCGGATGTAGTATATTACAACATTCATGGCGGAACGGTCCCTACTTCCCGGTGGGAACACTATATACGTCTATAACGTATTATAACCTAACCTAACCCATCTAGCCCTTCGCTGGTAATGTTTGCAGAATCCCGTTCGTGTCGGCCCGTACTTCTCGGTGGGGACATTATGTACGTCTGTATCGTTACATAACCCAACCTAAGGCATCCTAACATATCGAATGTAGTATATTACAACATTCCTGGCGGATCGGCCACTACTTCTCGGTGGGAACATTATATACGTCTATAACGTAATATAACCTAACCTGACCCATCTAGCACCTCGCTGGTAATGTTTGCAGAATCCCGTTCGTGTCGGCCCGTACTTCTCTGTGGGGACATTGTGTACGTCTATATCGTTATATATCCCAACCTGAGGCAATCTAACATCTCGGATGTAGTATATTACAACATTCCTGGCGGATCGGCCCCTGCTTCTCGGTGGGAACATTATATACGTCTATAACGTAATATAACCTAACCTAACCCATCTAGCCCCTCGCTGGTAATGTTTACAGAATCCCGTTCGTTTCGGCGCGTACTTCTCGGTGGGGCAGTATGTACGTCTATATCGTTATATAACCAAACCTAAGGCAACCTAACATATCAAATGTAGTATTTTCCAACATTCATGGCGGGTCGCCCCCTACTTCTAGGTGAGAACATTATATACGTCTATCACGTAATATAGCCTAACCTAACCCATCTTGCCCCTTGCTGGTAATGCTTTATAAAATCCCGTTCGTGTCGACCCGTAAGTCTCGGTGAGGACATTATATACTTCTATAACGTTATATATCCTAACCTAAGGCAGCCTAACACCTCTGATGTAGTATTTTCCAACATTCTTGGCGGATCGTCCTCTACTTCTCGGTGGGAACATTATATACGTCTATAACGTAATATAACCTAACCTAACCCATCTAGCACCTCGCTGGTAATGTTTTATAAAA
The DNA here is from genome assembly GCA_963969225.1 of Xylocopa violacea. Lineage (NCBI taxonomy): Eukaryota > Metazoa > Arthropoda > Insecta > Hymenoptera > Apidae > Xylocopa > Xylocopa violacea. The sequence continues at coordinate 10,019,096 of CAXAJV010000017.1, read as the reverse complement.
TCCCGGTCGTTTCGTCCCGTAAGTCTCGGTGGGGACATTATCTACTTCTATAACGTTATATATCCCAACGTGAGGCAACCTAACATCTCGGATGTAGTATATTACAACATTCTTGGCGGATCGTCCTCTACTTCTCGGGGGGAACATTATATACGTCTGTAACGAAATATAACCTAACCTAACCCATCTAGCACCTCGCTGGTAATGTTTTATAAAATTCCGGTCGTTTCGTCCCGTAAGTCTCGGTGGGGACATTATCTACTTCTACAACGTTATATATCCCAACCTGAGGCAACCTAACATCTCAGATGTAGTATATTACAACATTCCTGGCGGATCGGTCCCTACTTCTCGGTGGGAACACTATATACGTCTATAACGTATTATAACCTAACCTAACCCATCTAGCCCTTCGCTGGTAATGTTTGCAGAATCCCGTTCGTGTCGGCCCGTACTTCTCGGTGGGGACATAATGTACGTCTGTATCGTTACATAACCCAACCTAAGGCATCCTAACATATCGAATGTAGTATATTACAACATTCCTGGCGGATCGGCCACTACTTCTCGGTGGGAACATTATATACGTCTATAACGTAATATAACCTAACCTAACCCATCTAGCACCTCGCTGGTAATGCTTTATAAAATCCCGTTCGTGTCGACCCGTAAGTCTCGGTGAGAACATTATATACTTCTATAACGTTATATATCCCAACCTGAGGCAATCTAACATCTCGGATGTAGTATATTACAACATTCCTGGCGGATCGGCCCCTGCTTCTCGGTGGGAACATTATATACGTCTATAACGTAATATAACCTAACCTAACCCATCTAGCCCGTCGCTGGTAATGTTTACAGAATCCCGTTCGTTTCGGCGCGTACTTCTCGGTGGGGCAGTATGTACGTCTATATCGTTATATAACTCAACCTGAGGCAACCTAACATCTCGGATGTAGTATATTACAACATTCCTGGCGTATCGGCCACTACTTCTCGGTGGGAACATTATATACGTCTATAACGTAATATAACCTAACCTAACCCATCTAGCCCCTCGCTGGTAATGCTTTATAAAATCCCGTTCGTTTCGACCCGTAAGTCTCGGTGAGGACATTATATACCTCCATAACGTTATATATCCTAACCTAAGGCAGCCTAACACCTCTGATGTAGTATTTTCCAACATTCCTGGCGGATCGGCCTCTACTTCTCGGTTGGAACGTTATATACGTCTATCACGTAATATAACCTAACCTAACCCATCTAGCCCCTCGCTGGTAATGTCTTATAAAATCCCGTTCGTGTCGTCCCGTAAGTCTCGGTGGGAACATTATATATGTCTATAACGTAATATAACCTAACATAACCCATCTAGCCCCTCGCTGGTAATATTTTATAAAATCCCGTACGTGTCGTCCAGTACGTCTCGGTGGGGACATTACGTACGTCTATATCGTTATATAACCAAACCTAAGGCAACCTAACATATCAAATGTAGTATTTTCCAACATTCATGGCGGGTCGCCCCCTACTTCTAGGTGAGAACATTATATACGTCTATCACGTAATATAGCCTAACCTAACCCATCTTGCCCCTTGCTGGTAATGCTTTATAAAATCCCGTTCGTGTCGACCCGTAAGTCTCGGTGAGGACATTATATACTTCTATAACGTTATATATCCTAACCTAAGGCAGCCTAACACCTCTGATGTAGTATTTTCCAACATTCTTGGCGGATCGTCCTCTACTTCTCGGTGGGAACATTATATACGTCTATAACGTAATATAACCTAACCTAACCCATCTAGCCCCTCGCTGGTAATGTTTTATAAAATCCCGGCCGTTTCGTCCCGTAAGTCTCGGTGGGGACATTATCTACTTCTATAACGTTATATATCCCAACTTGAGGCAACCTAACACCTCGGATGTAGTATATTACAACATTCCTGCGGATCGGCCACTACTTCTCGGTGGGAACATTATATACGTCTATAACGTAATATAACCTAACCTAACCCATCTAGCCCCTCGCTGGTAATGCTTTATAAAATCCCGTTCGTGTCGACCCGTAAGTCTCGGTGAGGATATTATATACCTCTATAACGTTATATATCCTAACCTAAGGCAGCCTAACACCTCTGATGCAGTATTTTCCAACATTCTTGGCGGATCGTCCTCTACTTCTCGGGGGGGACATTATATACGTCTATAACGAAATATAACCTAACCTGACCCATCTAGCACCTCGCTGGTAATGCTTTATAAAATCCCGTTCGTGTCGACCCGTAAGTCTCGGTGAGAACATTATATACTTCTATAACGTTATATATCCCAACCTGAGGCAATCTAACATCTCGGATGTAGTATATTACAACATTCCTGGCGGATCGGCCCCTGCTTCTCGGTGGGAACATTATATACGTCTATAACGTAATATAACCTAACCTAACCCATCTAGCCCCTCGCTGGTAATGTTTACAGAATCCCGTTCGTTTCGGCGCGTACTTCTCGGTGGGGCAGTATGTACGTCTATATCGTTATATAACTCAACCTGAGGCAACCTAACATCTCGGATGTAGTATATTACAACATTCCTGGCGGATCGGCCACTACTTCTCGGTGGGAACATTATATACGTCTATAACGTAATATAACCTAACCTAACCCATCTAGCACCTCGCTGGTAATGCTTTATAAAATCCCGTTCGTGTCGACCCGTAAGTCTCGGTGAGAACATTATATACTTCTATAACGTTATATATCCCAACCTGAGGCAATCTAACATCTCGGATGTAGTATATTACAACATTCCTGGCGGATCGGCCCCTGCTTCTCGGTGGGAACATTATATACGTCTATAACGTAATATAACCTAACCTAACCCATCTAGCCCCTCGCTGGTAATGTTTACAGAATCCCGTTCGTTTCGGCGCGTACTTCTCGGTGGGGCAGTATGTACGTCTATATCGTTATATAACTCAACCTGAGGCAACCTAACATCTCGGATGTAGTATATTACAACATTCCTGGCGGATCGGCCACTACTTCTCGGTGGGAACATTATATACGTCTATAACGTAATATAACCTAACCTAACCCATCTAGCCCCTCGCTGGTAATGCTTTATAAAATCCCGTTCGTGTCGACCCGTAAGTCTCGGTGAGGATATTATATACCTCTATAACGTTATATATCCTAACCTAAGGCAGCCTAACACCTCTGATGCAGTATTTTCCAACATTCTTGGCGGATCGTCCTCTACTTCTCGGGGGGAACATTATATACGTCTATAACGAAATATAACCTAACCTAACCCATCTAGCACCTCGCTGGTAATGTTTTATAAAATCCCGGTCGTTTCGTCCCGTAAGTCTCGGTGGGGACATTATCTACTTCTACAACGTTATATATCCCAACCTGAGGCAACCTAACATCTCGGATGTAGTATATTACAACATTCCTGGCGGATCGGTCCCTACTTCTCGGTGGGAACACTATATACGTCTATAACGTATTATAACCTAACCTAACCCATCTAGCCCTTCGCTGGTAATGTTTGCAGGATCCCGTTCGTGTCGGCCCGTACTTCTCGGTGGGGACATTATGTACGTCTGTATCGTTACATAACCCAACCTAAGGCATCCTAACATATCGAATGTAGTATATTACAACATTCCTGGCGGATCGGCCACTACTTCTCGGTGGGAACATTATATACGTCTATAACGTAATATAACCTAACCTAACCCATCTAGCCCCTCGCTGGTAATGCTTTATAAAATCCCGTTCGTGTCGACCCGTAAGTCTCGGTGAGGACATTATATACCTCCATAACGTTATATATCCTAACCTAAGGCAGCCTAACACCTCTGATGTAGTATTTTCCAACATTCCTGGCGGATCGGCCTCTACTTCTCGGTTGGAACGTTATATACGTCTATCACGTAATATAACCTAACCTAACCCATCTAGCCCCTCGCTGGTAATGTCTTATAAAATCCCGTTCGTGTCGTCCCGTAAGTCTCGGTGGGAACATTATATATATCTATAACGTAATATAACCTAACATAACCCATCTAGCCCCTCGCTGGTAATATTTTATAAAATCCCGTACGTGTCGTCCAGTACGTCTCGGTGGGGACATTACGTACGTCTATATCGTTATATAACCAAACCTAAGGCAACCTAACATATCAAATGTAGTATTTTCCAACAGTCATGGCGGGTCGCCCCCTACTTCTAGGTGAGAACATTATATACGTCTATCACGTAATATAGCCTAACCTAACCCATCTTGCCCCTTGCTGGTAATGCTTTATAAAATCCCGTTCGTGTCGACCCGTAAGTCTCGGTGAGGACATTATATACTTCTATAACGTTATATATCCTAACCTAAGGCAGCCTAACACCTCTGATGTAGTATTTTCCAACATTCTTTGCGGATCGTCCTCTACTTCTCGGTGGGAACATTATATACGTCTATAACGTAATATAACCTAACCTAACCCATCTAGCACCACGCTGGTAATGTTTTATAAAATCCCGTTCGTGTCGTCCAGAACGTCTCGGTGGGGACATTATGTACGTCTGTATCGTTATATAACCCATCCTAAGGCAACCTAACATGTCGAATGTAGTATTTTCCAACATTCCTGGCGGGTCGGCCCCTACTTCTCGGTGGGAACATTATATACGTCTATAACGTATTATAACCTAACCTAAACCATCTAGCCCCTTGCTGGTAATGCTTTATAAAATCCCGTTCGTGTCGACCCGAAGTCTCGGTGAGGACATTATATACTTCTATAACGTTATATATCCTAACCTAAGGCAGCCTAACACCTCTGATGTAGTATTTTCCAACATTCTTGGCGGATCGTCCTCTACTTCTCGGTGGGAACATTATATACGTCTATAACGTAATATAACCTAACCTAACCCATCTAGCCCCTCGCTGGTAATGTTTGCAGAATCCCGTTCGTGTCGGCCCGTACTTCTCGGTGGGGACATTATGTACGTCTGTATCGTTACATAACCCAACCTAAGGCATCCTAACATATCGAATGTAGTATATTACAACATTTCTGGCGGATCGGCCACTACTTCTCGGTGGGAACATTATATACGTGTATAACGTAATATAACCTAACCTAACCCATCTAGCCCCTCGCTGGTAATGCTTTATAAAATCCCGTTCGTGTCGACCCGTAAGTCTCGGTGAGGACATTATATACTTCTATAACGTTATATATCCCAACTTGAGGCAACCTAACACCTCGGATGTAGTATATTACTACATTCCTGGCGGATCGGCCACTACTTCTCGGTGGGAACATTATATACGTCTATAACGTATTATAACCTAACCTAACCCATCTAGCCCCTCGCTGGTAATGTTTGCAGAATCCCGTTCGTGTCGGCCCGTACTTCTCGGTGGGGACATTATGTACGTCTGTATCGTTACATAACCCAACCTAAGGCATCCTAACATATCGAATGTAGTATATTACAACATTCCCGGCGGATCGGCCACTACTTCTCGGTGGGAACATTATATACGTCTATAACGTAATATAACCTAACCTAACCCATCTAGCCCCTCGCTGGTAATGCTTTATAAAATCTCGTTCGTGTCGACACGTAAGTCTCGGTGAGAACATTATATACTTCTATAACGTTATATATCCCAACCTGAGGAAATCTAACATCTCGGATGTAGTGTATTACAACATTCCTGGCGGATCGGCCCCTGCTTCTCGGTGGGAACATTATATACGCGTATAACGTAATATAACCTAACCTAACCCATCTAGCCCCTCGCTGGTAATGCTTTATAAAATCCCGTTCGTGTCGACCCGTAAGTCTCGGTGAGGACATTATATACCTCTATAACGTTATATATCCTAACCTAAGGCAGCCTAACATATCAAATGTAGTATTTTCCAACATTCATGGCGGGTCGCCCCCTACTTCTAGGTGAGAACATTATATACGTCTGTCACGTAATATAGCCTAACCTAACCCATCTAGCACCTCGCTGGTAATGTTTTATAAAATCCCGTTCGTTTCGTCCCGTAAGTCTCGGTGGGGACATTATCTACTTCTATAACTTTATATATCCCAACCTGAGACAACCTCATATCTCGGATGTAGTATATTACAACATTCCTGGCGGATCGGCCCCTACTACTCGGTGGGAACATTATATACGTCTATAACGTATTATAACCTAACCTAACCCATCTAGCCCCTTGCTAGTAATGCTTTATAAAATCCCGTTCGTGTCGACCCGAAGTCTCGGTGAGGACATTATATACTTCTATAACGTTATATATCCTAACCTAAGGCAGCCTAACACCTCTGATGCAGTATTTTCCAACATTCTTGGCGGATCGTCCTCTACTTCTCGGTGGGAACATTATATACGTCTATAACGAAATATAACCTAACCTAACCCATCTAGCACCTCGCTGGTAATGTTTTATAAAATCCCGGTCGTTTCGTCCCGTAAGTCCCGGTGCGGACATTATCTACTTCTACAACGTTATATATCCCAACCTGAGGCAACCTAACATCTCGGATGTAGTATATTACAACATTCATGGCGGAACGGTCCCTACTTCCCGGTGGGAACACTATATACGTCTATAACGTATTATAACCTAACCTAACCCATCTAGCCCTTCGCTGGTAATGTTTGCAGAATCCCGTTCGTGTCGGCCCGTACTTCTCGGTGGGGACATTATGTACGTCTGTATCGTTACATAACCCAACCTAAGGCATCCTAACATATCGAATGTAGTATATTACAACATTCCTGGCGGATCGGCCACTACTTCTCGGTGGGAACATTATATACGTCTATAACGTAATATAACCTAACCTAACCCATCTAGCACCTCGCTGGTAATGCTTTATAAAATCCCGTTCGTGTCGACCCGTAAGTCTCGGTGAGAACATTATATACTTCTATAACGTTATATATCCCAACCTGAGGCAATCTAACATCTCGGATGTAGTATATTACAACATTCCTGGCGGATCGGCCCCTGCTTCTCGGTGGGAACATTATATACGTCTATAACGTATTATAACCTAACCTAACCCATCTAGCCCCTCGCTGGTAATGTTTTATAAAATCCCGGTCGTTTTGTCCCGTAAGTCTCGGTGGGGACATTATCTACTTCTATAACGTTATATATCCCAACCTGAGGCAACCTAACATCTCGGATGTAGTATATTACAACATTCCTGGCGGATCGGTCCCTACTTCTCGGTGGGAACATTATATACGTCTATAACGTATTATAACCTAACCTAACCCATCTAGCCCTTCGCTGGTAATGTTTGCAGAATCCCATTCGTGTCGGCCCGTACTTCTCGGTGGGGACATTATGTACGTCTGTATCGTTATATAACCCAACCTAAGGCATCCTAACATATCGAATGTAGTATTTTCCAACAATCCTGGCGGGTCGGCCCCTACTTCTCGGTGGGATCATTATATACGTCTATAACGTATTATAACCTAACCTAACCCATCTAGCCCCTCGCTGGTAATGCTTTATAAAATCCCGTGCGTGTCGACCCGTAAGTCTCGGTGAGGACATTATATACTTCTATAACGTTATATATCCAAACCTGGCAATCTAACATCTCGGATGTAGTATATTACAACATTCCTGGCGGATCGGCCACTACTTCTCGGTGGGAACATTATATACGTCTATAACGTATTATAACCTAACCTAACCCATCTAGCCCCTCGCTGGTAATGTTTTATAAAATCCCGTTCGTGTCGCCCAGAACGTCTCGGTGGGGACATTATGTACGTCTGTATCGTTATATAACCCAACCTAAGGCAACCTAACATATCGAATGTAGTATTTTCCAACATTCCTGGCGGGTCGGCACCTACTTCTCGGTGGGAACATTATATACGTCTATAACGTATTATAACCTAACCTAACCCATCTAGCCCCTTGCTGGTAATGCTTTATAAAATCCCGTTCGTGTCGACCCGAAGTCTCGGTGAGGACATTATATACTTCTATAACGTTATATATCCTAACCTAAGGCAGCCTAACACCTCTGATGTAGTATTTTCCAACATTCCTGGCGGGTCGGCCCCTACTTCTCGGTGGGAACATTATATACGTCTATAACGTATTATAACCTAACCTAACCCATCTAGCCCCTTGCTGGTAATGCTTTATAAAATCCCGTTCGTGTCGTCCAGAACGTCTCGGTGAGGACATTATATACTTCTATAACGTTATATATCCTAACCTAAGGCAGCCTAACACCTCTGATGTAATATTTTCCAAAATTCTTTGCGGATCGTCCTCTACTTCTCGGTGGGAACATTATATACGTGTATAACGTAATATAACCTAACCTAACCCATCTAGCCCCTCGCTGGTAATGCTTTATAAAATCCCGTTCGTGTCGACCGGTAAGTCTCGGGGAGGACATTATATACTTCTATAACGTTATATATCCCAACTTGAGGCAACCTAACAACTCGGAAGTAGTATATTACAACATTCCTGGCGGATCGGCCACTACTTCTCGGTGGGAACATTATATACGTCTATAACGTAATATAACCTAACCTAGCCCATCTAGCCCCTCGCTGGTAATGCTTTATAAAATCCCGTTCGTGTCGACCCGTAAGTCTCGGTGAAGACATTATATACCTCTATAACGTTATATATCCTAACCTAAGGCAGCCTAACACCTCTGATGCAGTATTTTCCAACATTCTTGGCGGATCGTCCTCTACTTCTCGGGGGGAACATTATATACGTCTATAACGAAATATAACCTAACCTAACCCATCTAGCACCTCGCTGGTAATGTTTTATAAAATCCCGGTCGTTTCGTCCCGTAAGTCTCGGTGCGGACATTATCTACTTCTACAACGTTATATATCCCAACCTGAGGCAACCTAACATCTCGGATGTAGTATATTACAACATTCATGGCGGAACGGTCCCTACTTCCCGGTGGGAACACTATATACGTCTATAACGTATTATAACCTAACCTAACCCATCTAGCCCTTCGCTGGTAATGTTTGCAGAATCCCGTTCGTGTCGGCCCGTACTTCTCGGTGGGGACATTATGTACGTCTGTATCGTTACATAACCCAACCTAAGGCATCCTAACATATCGAATGTAGTATATTACAACATTCCTGGCGGATCGGCCACTACTTCTCGGTGGGAACATTATATACGTCTATAACGTAATATAACCTAACCTGACCCATCTAGCACCTCGCTGGTAATGTTTGCAGAATCCCGTTCGTGTCGGCCCGTACTTCTCTGTGGGGACATTGTGTACGTCTATATCGTTATATATCCCAACCTGAGGCAATCTAACATCTCGGATGTAGTATATTACAACATTCCTGGCGGATCGGCCCCTGCTTCTCGGTGGGAACATTATATACGTCTATAACGTAATATAACCTAACCTAACCCATCTAGCCCCTCGCTGGTAATGTTTACAGAATCCCGTTCGTTTCGGCGCGTACTTCTCGGTGGGGCAGTATGTACGTCTATATCGTTATATAACCAAACCTAAGGCAACCTAACATATCAAATGTAGTATTTTCCAACATTCATGGCGGGTCGCCCCCTACTTCTAGGTGAGAACATTATATACGTCTATCACGTAATATAGCCTAACCTAACCCATCTTGCCCCTTGCTGGTAATGCTTTATAAAATCCCGTTCGTGTCGACCCGTAAGTCTCGGTGAGGACATTATATACTTCTATAACGTTATATATCCTAACCTAAGGCAGCCTAACACCTCTGATGTAGTATTTTCCAACATTCTTGGCGGATCGTCCTCTACTTCTCGGTGGGAACATTATATACGTCTATAACGTAATATAACCTAACCTAACCCATCTAGCACCTCGCTGGTAATGTTTTATAAAATCCCGGTCGTTTCGTCCCGTAAGTCTCGGTGGGGACATTATCTACTTCTACAACGTTATATATCCCAACGTGAGGCAACCTAACATCTCGGATGTAGTATATTACAACATTCTTGGCGGATCGTCCTCTACTTCTCGGGGGGAACATTATATACGTCTGTAACGAAATATAACCTAACCTAACCCATCTAGCACCTCGCTGGTAATGTTTTATAAAATTCCGGTCGTTTCGTCCCGTAAGTCTCGGTGGGGACATTATCTACTTCTACAACGTTATATATCCCAACCTGAGGCAACCTAACATCTCAGATGTAGTATATTACAACATTCCTGGCGGATCGGTCCCTACTTCTCGGTGGGAACACTATATACGTCTATAACGTATTATAACCTAACCTAACCCATCTAGCCCTTCGCTGGTAATGTTTGCAGAATCCCGTTCGTGTCGGCCCGTACTTCTCGGTGGGGACATTATGTACGTCTGTATCGTTACATAACCCAACCTAAGGCATCCTAACATATCGAATGTAGTATATTACAACATTCCTGGCGGATCGGCCACTACTTCTCGGTGGGAACATTATATACGTCTATAACGTAATATAACCTAACCTAACCCATCTAGCACCTCGCTGGTAATGCTTTATAAAATCCCGTTCGTGTCGACCCGTAAGTCTCGGTGAGAACATTATATACTTCTATAACGTTATATATCCCAACCTGAGGCAATCTAACATCTCGGATGTAGTATATTACAACATTCCTGGCGGATCGGCCCCTGCTTCTCGGTGGGAACATTATATACGTCTATAACGTAATATAACCTAACCTAACCCATCTAGCCCGTCGCTGGTAATGTTTACAGAATCCCGTTCGTTTCGGCGCGTACTTCTCGGTGGGGCAGTATGTACGTCTATATCGTTATATAACTCAACCTGAGGCAACCTAACATCTCGGATGTAGTATATTACAACATTCCTGGCGTATCGGCCACTACTTCTCGGTGGGAACATTATATACGTCTATAACGTAATATAACCTAACCTAACCCATCTAGCCCCTCGCTGGTAATGCTTTATAAAATCCCGTTCGTTTCGACCCGTAAGTCTCGGTGAGGACATTATATACCTCCATAACGTTATATATCCTAACCTAAGGCAGCCTAACACCTCTGATGTAGTATTTTCCAACATTCCTGGCGGATCGGCCTCTACTTCTCGGTTGGAACGTTATATACGTCTATCACGTAATATAACCTAACCTAACCCATCTAGCCCCTCGCTGGTAATGTCTTATAAAATCCCGTTCGTGTCGTCCCGTAAGTCTCGGTGGGAACATTATATATGTCTATAACGTAATATAACCTAACATAACCCATCTAGCCCCTCGCTGGTAATATTTTATAAAATCCCGTACGTGTCGTCCAGTACGTCTCGGTGGGGACATTACGTACGTCTATATCGTTATATAACCAAACCTAAGGCAACCTAACATATCAAATGTAGTATTTTCCAACATTCATGGCGGGTCGCCCCCTACTTCTAGGTGAGAACATTATATACGTCTATCACGTAATATAGCCTAACCTAACCCATCTTGCCCCTTGCTGGTAATGCTTTATAAAATCCCGTTCGTGTCGACCCGTAAGTCTCGGTGAGGACATTATATACTTCTATAACGTTATATATCCTAACCTAAGGCAGCCTAACACCTCTGATGTAGTATTTTCCAACATTCTTGGCGGATCGTCCTCTACTTCTCGGTGGGAACATTATATACGTCTATAACGTAATATAACCTAACCTAACCCATCTAGCCCCTCGCTGGTAATGTTTTATAAAATCCCGGCCGTTTCGTCCCGTAAGTCTCGGTGGGGACATTATCTACTTCTATAACGTTATATATCCCAACTTGAGGCAACCTAACACCTCGGATGTAGTATATTACAACATTCCTGGCGGATCGGCCACTACTTCTCGGTGGGAACATTATATACGTCTATAACGTAATATAACCTAACCTAACCCATCTAGCCCCTCGCTGGTAATGCTTTATAAAATCCCGTTCGTGTCGACCCGTAAGTCTCGGTGAGGATATTATATACCTCTATAACGTTATATATCCTAACCTAAGGCAGCCTAACACCTCTGATGCAGTATTTTCCAACATTCTTGGCGGATCGTCCTCTACTTCTCGGGGGGGGACATTATATACGTCTATAACGAAATATAACCTAACCTAACCCATCTAGCACCTCGCTGGTAATGTTTTATAAAATCCCGGTCGTTTCGTCCCGTAAGTCTCGGTGGGGACATTATCTACTTCTACAACGTTATATATCCCAACCTGAGGCAACCTAACATCTCGGATGTAGTATATTACAACATTCCTGGCGGATCGGTCCCTACTTCTCGGTGGGAAAACTATATACGTCTATAACGTATTATAACCTAACCTAACCCATCTAGCCCTTCGCTGGTAATGTTTGCAGAATCGCGTTCGTGTCGGCCCGTACTTCTCGGTGGGGACATTATGTACGTCTGTATCGTTACATAACCCAACCTAAGGCATCCTAACATATCGAATGTAGTATATTACAACATTCCTGGCGGATCGGCCACTACTTCTCGGTGGGAACATTATATACGTCTATAACGTAATATAACCTAACCTAACCCATCTAGCACCTCGCTGGTAATGCTTTATAAAATCCCGTTCGTGTCGACCCGTAAGTCTCGGTGAGAAAATTATATACTTCTATAACGTTATATATCCCAACCTGAGGCAATCTAACATCTCGGATGTAGTATATTACAACATTCCTGGCGGATCGGCCCCTACTACTCGGTGGGAACATTATATACGTCTATAACGTATTATAACCTAACCTAACCCATCTAGCCCCTCGCTGGTAATGTTTACAGAATCCCGTTCGTTTCGGCGCGTACTTCTCGGTGGGGCAGTATGTACGTCTATATCGTTATATAACTCAACCTGAGGCAACCTAACATCTCGGATGTAGTATATTACAACATTCCTGGCGGATCGGCCACTACTTCTCGGTGGGAACATTATATACGTCTATAACGTAATATAACCTAACCTAACCCATCTAGCCCCTCGCTGGTAATGCTTTATAAAATCCCGTTCGTGTCGACCCGTAAGTCTCGGTGAGGATATTATATACCTCTATAACGTTATATATCCTAACCTAAGGCAGCCTAACACATCTGATGCAGTATTTTCCAACATTCTTGGCGGATCGTCCTCTACTTCTCGGGGGGAACATTATATACGTCTATAACGAAATATAACCTAACCTAACCCATCTAGCACCTCGCTGGTAATGTTTTATAAAATCCCGGTCGTTTCGTCCCGTAAGTCTCGGTGGGGACATTATCTACTTCTACAACGTTATATATCCCAACCTGAGGCAACCTAACATCTCGGATGTAGTATATTACAACATTCCTGGCGGATCGGTCCCTACTTCTCGGTGGGAACACTATATACGTCTATAACGTATTATAACCTAACCTAACCCATCTAGCCCTTCGCTGGTAATGTTTGCAGAATCCCGTTCGTGTCGGCCCGTACTTCTCGGTGGGGACATTATGTACGTCTGTATCGTTACATAACCCAACCTAAGGCATCCTAACATATCGAATGTAGTATATTACAACATTCCTGGCGGATCGGCCACTACTTCTCGGTGGGAACATTATATACGTCTATAACGTAATATAACCTAACCTAACCCATCTAGCCCCTCGCTGGTAATGCTTTATAAAATCCCGTTCGTGTCGACCCGTAAGTCTCGGTGAGGACATTATATACCTCCATAACGTTATATATCCTAACCTAAGGCAGCCTAACACCTCTGATGTAGTATTTTCCAACATTCCTGGCGGATCGGCCTCTACTTCTCGGTTGGAACGTTATATACGTCTATCACGTAATATAACCTAACCTAACCCATCTAGCCCCTCGCTGGTAATGTCTTATAAAATCCCGTTCGTGTCGTCCCGTAAGTCTCGGTGGGAACATTATATATATCTATAACGTAATATAACCTAACATAACCCATCTAGCCCCTCGCTGGTAATATTTTATAAAATCCCGTACGTGTCGTCCAGTACGTCTCGGTGGGGACATTACGTACGTCTATATCGTTATATAACCAAACCTAAGGCAACCTAACATATCAAATGTAGTATTTTCCAACAGTCATGGCGGGTCGCCCCCTACTTCTAGGTGAGAACATTATATACGTCTATCACGTAATATAGCCTAACCTAACCCATCTTGCCCCTTGCTGGTAATGCTTTATAAAATCCCGTTCGTGTCGACCCGTAAGTCTCGGTGAGGACATTATATACTTCTATAACGTTATATATCCTAACCTAAGGCAGCCTAACACCTCTGATGTAGTATTTTCCAACATTCTTTGCGGATCGTCCTCTACTTCTCGGTGGGAACATTATATACGTCTATAACGTAATATAACCTAACCTAACCCATCTAGCACCACGCTGGTAATGTTTTATAAAATCCCGTTCGTGTCGTCCAGAACGTCTCGGTGGGGACATTATGTACGTCTGTATCGTTATATAACCCATCCTAAGGCAACCTAACATATCGAATGTAGTATTTTCCAACATTCCTGGCGGGTCGGCCCCTACTTCTCGGTGGGAACATTATATACGTCTATAACGTATTATAACCTAACCTAAACCATCTAGCCCCTTGCTGGTAATGCTTTATAAAATCCCGTTCGTGTCGGCCCGAAGTCTCGGTGAGGACATTATATACTTCTATAACGTTATATATCCTAACCTAAGGCAGCCTAACACCTCTGATGTAGTATTTTCCAACATTCTTGGCGGATCGTCCTCTACTTCTCGGTGGGAACATTATATACGTCTGTAACGTAATATAACCTAACCTAACCCATCTAGCCCCTCGCTGGTAATGTTTGCAGAATCCCGTTCGTGTCGGCCCGTACTTCTCGGTGGGGACATTATGTACGTCTGTATCGTTACATAACCCAACCTAAGGCATCCTAACATATCGAATGTAGTATATTACAACATTTCTGGCGGATCGGCCACTACTTCTCGGTGGGAACATTATATACGTGTATAACATAATATAACCTAACCTAACCCATCTAGCCCCTCGCTGGTAATGCTTTATAAAATCCCGTTCGTGTCGACCCGTAAGTCTCGGTGAGGACATTATATACTTCTATAACGTTATATATCCCAACTTGAGGCAACCTAACACCTCGGATGTAGTATATTACTACATTCCTGGCGGATCGGCCACTACTTCTCGGTGGGAACATTATATACGTCTATAACGTAATATAACCTAACCTAACCCATCTAGCCCCTCGCTGGTAATGCTTTATAAAATCCCGTTCGTGTCGACCCGTAAGTCTCGGTGAGGACATTATATACCTCTATAACGTTATATATCCTAACCTAAGGCAGCCTAACATATCAAATGTAGTATTTTCCAACATTCATGGCGGGTCGCCCCCTACTTCTAGGTGAGAACATTATATACGTCTGTCACGTAATATAGCCTAACCTAACCCATCTAGCACCTCGCTGGTAATGTTTTATAAAATCCCGTTCGTTTCGTCCCGTAAGTCTCGGTGGGGACATTATCTACTTCTATAACTTTATATATCCCAACCTGAGACAACCTCATATCTCGGATGTAGTATATTACAACATTCCTGGCGGATCGGCCCCTACTACTCGGTGGGAACATTATATACGTCTATAACGTATTATAACCTAACCTAACCCATCTAGCCCCTCGCTGGTAATGTTTTATAAATTCTCGTTCGTGTCGTCCAGAACGTCTCGGTGGGGACATTATGTACGTCTGTATCGTTATATAACCCAACCTAAGGCAACCTAACATATCGAATGTAGTATTTTCCAACATTCCTGGCGGGTCGGCCCCTACTTCTCGGTGCGAACATTATATACGTCTATAACGTATTATAACCTAACCTAAACCATCTAGCCCCTTGCTGGTAATGCTTTATAAAATCCCGTTCGTGTCGACCCGAAGTCTCGGTGAGGACATTATATACTTCTATAACGTTATATATCCTAACCTAAGGCAGCCTAACACCTCTGATGTAGTATTTTCCAACATTCTTGGCGGATCGTCCTCTACTTCTCGGTGGGAACATTATATACGTCTATAACGTAATATAACCTAACCTAACCCATCTAGCCCCTCGCTGGTAATGCTTTATAAAATCCCGTTCGTGTCGACCCGTAAGTCTCGGTGAGAAAATTATATACTTCTATAACGTTATATATCCCAACCTGAGGCAATCTAACATCTCGGATGTAGTATATTACAACATTCCTGGCGGATCGGCCCCTGCTTCTCGGTGGGAACATTATATACGTCTATAACGTAATATAACCTAACCTAACCCATCTAGCCCCTCGCTGATAATGTTTTATAAAATCCCGTTCGTGTCGTCCAGAACGTCTCGGTGGGGACATTATATACTTCTATAACGTTATATATCCTAACCTAAGGCAGCCTAACACCTCTGATGTAATATTTTCCAAAATTCTTGGCGGATCGTCCTCTACTTCTCGGTGGGAACATTATATACGTCTATAACGAAATATAACCTAACCTAACCCATCTAGCACCTCGCTGGTAATGTTTTATAAAATCCCGGTCGTTTCGTCCCGTAAGTCTCGGTAGGGACATTATCTACTTCTACAACGTTATATATCCCAACCTGAGGCAACCTAACATCTCGGATGTAGTATATTACAACATTCCTGGCGGATCGGCCCCTACTACTCGGTGGGAACATTATATACGTCTATAACGTATTATAACCTAACCTAACCCATCTAGCCCCTCGCTGGTAATGTTTGCAGAATCCCGTTCGTGTCGGCCCGTACTTCTCGGTGGGGACATTATGTACGTCTGTATCGTTACATAACCCAACCTAAGGCATCCTAACATATCGAATGTAGTATATTACAACATTCCCGGCGGATCGGCCACTACTTCTCGGTGGGAACATTATATACGTCTATAACGTAATATAACCTAACCTAACCCATCTAGCCCCTCGCTGGTAATGCTTTGTAAAATCCCGTTCGTGTCGACCCGTAAGTCTCGGTGAGGACATTATATACCTCTATAACGTTATATATCCTAACCTAAGGCAGCCTAACACCTCTGATGTAGTATTTTCCAACATTCTTGGCGGATCGTCCTCTACTTCTCGGTGGGAACATTATATACGTCTATAACGTAATATAACCTAACCTAACCCATCTAGCCCCTCGCTGGTAATGCTTTATAAAATCCCGTTCGTGTCGACCCGTAAGTCTCGGTGAGAAAATTATATACTTCTATAACGTTATATATCCCAACCTGAGGCAATCTAACATCTCGGATGTAGTATATTACAACATTCCTGGCGGATCGGCCCCTACTACTCGGTGGGAACATTATATACGTCTATAACGTATTATAACCTAACCTAACCCATCTAGCCCCTCGCTGGTAATGTTTGCAGAATCCCGTTCGTGTCGGCCCGTACTTCTCGGTGAGGACATTATGTACGTCTGTATCGTTACATAACCCAACCTAAGGCATCCTAACATATCGAATGTAGTATATTACAACATTCCCGGCGGATCGGCCACTACTTCTCGGTGGGAACATTATATACGTCTATAACGTAATATAACCTAACCTAACCCATCTAGCCCCTCGCTGGTAATGCTTTATAAAATCTCGTTCGTGTCGACACGTAAGTCTCGGTGAGAACATTATATACTTCTATAACGTTATATATCCCAACCTGAGGAAATCTAACATCTCGGATGTAGTGTATTACAACATTCCTGGCGGATCGGCCCCTGCTTCTCGGTGGGAACATTATATACGCGTATAACGTAATATAACCTAACCTAACCCATCTAGCCCCTCGCTGGTAATGCTTTATAAAATCCCGTTCGTGTCGACCCGTAAGTCTCGGTGAGGACATTATATACCTCTATAACGTTATATATCCTAACCTAAGGCAGCCTAACATATCAAATGTAGTATTTTCCAACATTCATGGCGGGTCGCCCCCTACTTCTCGGTGGGAACATTATATACGTCTATAACGTAATATAACCTAACCTAACCCATCTAGCCCCTCGCTGGTAATGCTTTATAAAATCTCGTTCGTGTCGACACGTAAGTCTCGGTGAGAACATTATATACTTCTATAACGTTATATATCCCAACCTGAGGAAATCTAACATCTCGGATGTAGTGTATTACAACATTCCTGGCGGATCGGCCCCTGCTTCTCGGTGGGAACATTATATACGCGTATAACGTAATATAACCTAACCTAACCCATCTAGCCCCTCGCTGGTAATGCTTTATAAAATCCCGTTCGTGTCGACCCGTAAGTCTCGGTGAGGACATTATATACCTCCATAACGTTATATATCCTAACCTAAGGCAGCCTAACACCTCTGATGTAGTATTTTCCAACATTCCTGGCGGATCGGCCTCTACTTCTCGGTTGGAACGTTATATACGTCTATCACGTAATATAACCTAACCTAACCCATCTAGCCCCTCGCTGGTAATGTCTTATAAAATCCCGTTCGTGTCGTCCCGTAAGTCTCGGTGGGAACATTATATATATCTATAACGTAATATAACCTAACATAACCCATCTAGCCCCTCGCTGGTAATATTTTATAAAATCCCGTACGTGTCGTCCAGTACGTCTCGGTGGGGACATTACGTACGTCTATATCGTTATATAACCAAACCTAAGGCAACCTAACATATCAAATGTAGTATTTTCCAACAGTCATGGCGGGTCGCCCCCTACTTCTAGGTGAGAACATTATATACGTCTATCACGTAATATAGCCTAACCTAACCCATCTTGCCCCTTGCTGGTAATGCTTTATAAAATCCCGTTCGTGTCGACCCGTAAGTCTCGGTGAGGACATTATATACTTCTATAACGTTATATATCCTAACCTAAGGCAGCCTAACACCTCTGATGTAGTATTTTCCAACATTCTTTGCGGATCGTCCTCTACTTCTCGGTGGGAACATTATATACGTCTATAACGTAATATAACCTAACCTAACCCATCTAGCACCACGCTGGTAATGTTTTATAAAATCCCGTTCGTGTCGTCCAGAACGTCTCGGTGGGGACATTATGTACGTCTGTATCGTTATATAACCCATCCTAAGGCAACCTAACATATCGAATGTAGTATTTTCCAACATTCCTGGCGGGTCGGCCCCTACTTCTCGGTGGGAACATTATATACGTCTATAACGTATTATAACCTAACCTAAACCATCTAGCCCCTTGCTGGTAATGCTTTATAAAATCCCGTTCGTGTCGACCCGAAGTCTCGGTGAGGACATTATATACTTCTATAACGTTATATATCCTAACCTAAGGCAGCCTAACACCTCTGATGTAGTATTTTCCAACATTCTTGGCGGATCGTCCTCTACTTCTCGGTGGGAACATTATATACGTCTATAACGTAATATAACCTAACCTAACCCATCTAGCCCCTCGCTGGTAATGTTTGCAGAATCCCGTTCGTTTCGGCGCGTACTTCTCGGTGGGGCAGTATGTACGTCTATATCGTTATATAACTCAACCTGAGGCAACCTAACATCTCGGATGTAGTATATTACAACATTCCTGGCGGATCGGCCACTACTTCTCGGTGGGAACATTATATACGTCTATAACGTAATATAACCTAACCTAACCCATCTAGCCCCTCGCTGGTAATGCTTTATAAAATCCCGTTCGTGTCGACCCGTAAGTCTCGGTGAGGATATTATATACCTCTATAACGTTATATATCCTAACCTAAGGCAGCCTAACACATCTGATGCAGTATTTTCCAACATTCTTGGCGGATCGTCCTCTACTTCTCGGGGGGAACATTATATACGTCTATAACGAAATATAACCTAACCTAACCCATCTAGCACCTCGCTGGTAATGTTTTATAAAATCCCGGTCGTTTCGTCCCGTAAGTCTCGGTGGGGACATTATCTACTTCTACAACGTTATATATCCCAACCTGAGGCAACCTAACATCTCGGATGTAGTATATTACAACATTCCTGGCGGATCGGTCCCTACTTCTCGGTGGGAACACTATATACGTCTATAACGTATTATAACCTAACCTAACCCATCTAGCCCTTCGCTGGTAATGTTTGCAGAATCCCGTTCGTGTCGGCCCGTACTTCTCGGTGGGGACATTATGTACGTCTGTATCGTTACATAACCCAACCTAAGGCATCCTAACATATCGAATGTAGTATATTACAACATTCCTGGCGGATCGGCCACTACTTCTCGGTGGGAACATTATATACGTCTATAACGTAATATAACCTAACCTAACCCATCTAGCCCCTCGCTGGTAATGCTTTATAAAATCCCGTTCGTGTCGACCCGTAAGTCTCGGTGAGGACATTATATACCTCCATAACGTTATATATCCTAACCTAAGGCAGCCTAACACCTCTGATGTAGTATTTTCCAACATTCCTGGCGGATCGGCCTCTACTTCTCGGTTGGAACGTTATATACGTCTATCACGTAATATAACCTAACCTAACCCATCTAGCCCCTCGCTGGTAATGTCTTATAAAATCCCGTTCGTGTCGTCCCGTAAGTCTCGGTGGGAACATTATATATATCTATAACGTAATATAACCTAACATAACCCATCTAGCCCCTCGCTGGTAATATTTTATAAAATCCCGTACGTGTCGTCCAGTACGTCTCGGTGGGGACATTACGTACGTCTATATCGTTATATAACCAAACCTAAGGCAACCTAACATATCAAATGTAGTATTTTCCAACAGTCATGGCGGGTCGCCCCCTACTTCTAGGTGAGAACATTATATACGTCTATCACGTAATATAGCCTAACCTAACCCATCTTGCCCCTTGCTGGTAATGCTTTATAAAATCCCGTTCGTGTCGACCCGTAAGTCTCGGTGAGGACATTATATACTTCTATAACGTTATATATCCTAACCTAAGGCAGCCTAACACCTCTGATGTAGTATTTTCCAACATTCTTTGCGGATCGTCCTCTACTTCTCGGTGGGAACATTATATACGTCTATAACGTAATATAACCTAACCTAACCCATCTAGCACCACGCTGGTAATGTTTTATAAAATCCCGTTCGTGTCGTCCAGAACGTCTCGGTGGGGACATTATGTACGTCTGTATCGTTATATAACCCATCCTAAGGCAACCTAACATATCGAATGTAGTATTTTCCAACATTCCTGGCGGGTCGGCCCCTACTTCTCGGTGGGAACATTATATACGTCTATAACGTATTATAACCTAACCTAAACCATCTAGCCCCTTGCTGGTAATGCTTTATAAAATCCCGTTCGTGTCGACCCGAAGTCTCGGTGAGGACATTATATACTTCTATAACGTTATATATCCTAACCTAAGGCAGCCTAACACCTCTGATGTAGTATTTTCCAACATTCTTGGCGGATCGTCCTCTACTTCTCGGTGGGAACATTATATACGTCTATAACGTAATATAACCTAACCTAACCCATCTAGCCCCTCGCTGGTAATGTTTGCAGAATCCCGTTCGTGTCGGCCCGTACTTCTCGGTGGGGACATTATGTACGTCTGTATCGTTACATAACCCAACCTAAGGCATCCTAACATATCGAATGTAGTATATTACAACATTTCTGGCGGATCGGCCACTACTTCTCGGTGGGAACATTATATACGTGTATAACATAATATAACCTAACCTAACCCATCTAGCCCCTCGCTGGTAATGCTTTATAAAATCCCGTTCGTGTCGACCCGTAAGTCTCGGTGAGGACATTATATACTTCTATAACGTTATATATCCCAACTTGAGGCAACCTAACACCTCGGATGTAGTATATTACTACATTCCTGGCGGATCGGCCACTACTTCTCGGTGGGAACATTATATACGTCTATAACGTAATATAACCTAACCTAACCCATCTAGCCCCTCGCTGGTAATGCTTTATAAAATCCCGTTCGTGTCGACCCGTAAGTCTCGGTGAGGACATTATATACCTCTATAACGTTATATATCCTAACCTAAGGCAGCCTAACACCTCTGATGTAGTATTTTCCAACATTCTTGGCGGATCGTCCTCTACTTCTCGGTGGGAACATTATATACGTCTATAACGTAATATAACCTAACCTAACCCATCTAGCCCCTCGCTGGTAATGCTTTATAAAATCCCGTTCGTGTCGACCCGTAAGTCTCGGTGAGAAAATTATATACTTCTATAACGTTATATATCCCAACCTGAGGCAATCTAACATCTCGGATGTAGTATATTACAACATACCTGGCGGATCGGCCCCTACTACTCGGTGGGAACATTATATACGTCTATAACGTATTATAACCTAACCTAACCCATCTAGCCCCTCGCTGGTAATGTTTGCAGAATCCCGTTCGTGTCGGCCCGTACTTCTCGGTGGGGACATTATGTACGTCTGTATCGTTACATAACCCAACCTAAGGCATCCTAACATATCGAATGTAGTATATTACGACATTCCCGGCGGATCGGCCACTACTTCTCGGTGGGAACATTATATACGTCTATAACGTAATATAACCTAACCTAACCCATCTAGCCCCTCGCTGGTAATGCTTTATAAAATCTCGTTCGTGTCGACACGTAAGTCTCGGTGAGAACATTATATACTTCTATAACGTTATATATCCCAACCTGAGGAAATCTAACATCTCGGATGTAGTGTATTACAACATTCCTGGCGGATCGGCCCCTGCTTCTCGGTGGGAACATTATATACGCGTATAACGTAATATAACCTAACCTAACCCATCTAGCCCCTCGCTGGTAATGCTTTATAAAATCCCGTTCGTGTCGACCCGTAAGTCTCGGTGAGGACATTATATACCTCTATAACGTTATATATCCTAACCTAAGGCAGCCTAACATATCAAATGTAGTATTTTCCAACATTCATGGCGGGTCGCCCCCTACTTCTAGGTGAGAACATTATATACGTCTGTCACGTAATATAGCCTAACCTAACCCATCTAGCACCTCGCTGGTAATGTTTTATAAAATCCCGTTCGTTTCGTCCCGTAAGTCTCGGTGGGGACATTATCTACTTCTATAACTTTATATATCCCAACCTGAGACAACCTCATATCTCGGATGTAGTATATTACAACATTCCTGGCGGATCGGCCCCTACTACTCGGTGGGAACATTATATACGTCTATAACGTATTATAACCTAACCTAACCCATCTAGCCCCTCGCTGGTAATGTTTTATAAATTCTCGTTCGTGTCGTCCAGAACGTCTCGGTGGGGACATTATGTACGTCTGTATCGTTATATAACCCAACCTAAGGCAACCTAACATATCGAATGTAGTATTTTCCAACATTCCTGGCGGGTCGGCCCCTACTTCTCGGTGCGAACATTATATACGTCTATAACGTATTATAACCTAACCTAAACCATCTAGCCCCTTGCTGGTAATGCTTTATAAAATCCCGTTCGTGTCGACCCGAAGTCTCGGTGAGGACATTATATACTTCTATAACGTTATATATCCTAACCTAAGGCAGCCTAACACCTCTGATGTAGTATTTTCCAACATTCTTGGCGGATCGTCCTCTACTTCTCGGTGGGAACATTATATACGTCTATAACGTAATATAACCTAACCTAACCCATCTAGCCCCTCGCTGGTAATGCTTTATAAAATCCCGTTCGTGTCGACCCGTAAGTCTCGGTGAGAAAATTATATACTTCTATAACGTTATATATCCCAACCTGAGGCAATCTAACATCTCGGATGTAGTATATTACAACATTCCTGGCGGATCGGCCCCTGCTTCTCGGTGGGAACATTATATACGTCTATAACGTAATATAACCTAACCTAACCCATCTAGCCCCTCGCTGATAATGTTTTATAAAATCCCGTTCGTGTCGTCCAGAACGTCTCGGTGGGGACATTATATACTTCTATAACGTTATATATCCTAACCTAAGGCAGCCTAACACCTCTGATGTAATATTTTCCAAAATTCTTGGCGGATCGTCCTCTACTTCTCGGTGGGAACATTATATACGTCTATAACGAAATATAACCTAACCTAACCCATCTAGCACCTCGCTGGTAATGTTTTATAAAATCCCGGTCGTTTCGTCCCGTAAGTCTCGGTAGGGACATTATCTACTTCTACAACGTTATATATCCCAACCTGAGGCAACCTAACATCTCGGATGTAGTATATTACAACATTCCTGGCGGATCGGCCCCTACTACTCGGTGGGAACATTATATACGTCTATAACGTATTATAACCTAACCTAACCCATCTAGCCCCTCGCTGGTAATGTTTGCAGAATCCCGTTCGTGTCGGCCCGTACTTCTCGGTGGGGACATTATGTACGTCTGTATCGTTACATAACCCAACCTAAGGCATCCTAACATATCGAATGTAGTATATTACAACATTCCCGGCGGATCGGCCACTACTTCTCGGTGGGAACATTATATACGTCTATAACGTAATATAACCTAACCTAACCCATCTAGCCCCTCGCTGGTAATGCTTTGTAAAATCCCGTTCGTGTCGACCCGTAAGTCTCGGTGAGGACATTATATACCTCTATAACGTTATATATCCTAACCTAAGGCAGCCTAACACCTCTGATGTAGTATTTTCCAACATTCTTGGCGGATCGTCCTCTACTTCTCGGTGGGAACATTATATACGTCTATAACGTAATATAACCTAACCTAACCCATCTAGCCCCTCGCTGGTAATGCTTTATAAAATCCCGTTCGTGTCGACCCGTAAGTCTCGGTGAGAAAATTATATACTTCTATAACGTTATATATCCCAACCTGAGGCAATCTAACATCTCGGATGTAGTATATTACAACATTCCTGGCGGATCGGCCCCTACTACTCGGTGGGAACATTATATACGTCTATAACGTATTATAACCTAACCTAACCCATCTAGCCCCTCGCTGGTAATGTTTGCAGAATCCCGTTCGTGTCGGCCCGTACTTCTCGGTGAGGACATTATGTACGTCTGTATCGTTACATAACCCAACCTAAGGCATCCTAACATATCGAATGTAGTATATTACAACATTCCCGGCGGATCGGCCACTACTTCTCGGTGGGAACATTATATACGTCTATAACGTAATATAACCTAACCTAACCCATCTAGCCCCTCGCTGGTAATGCTTTATAAAATCTCGTTCGTGTCGACACGTAAGTCTCGGTGAGAACATTATATACTTCTATAACGTTATATATCCCAACCTGAGGAAATCTAACATCTCGGATGTAGTGTATTACAACATTCCTGGCGGATCGGCCCCTGCTTCTCGGTGGGAACATTATATACGCGTATAACGTAATATAACCTAACCTAACCCATCTAGCCCCTCGCTGGTAATGCTTTATAAAATCCCGTTCGTGTCGACCCGTAAGTCTCGGTGAGGACATTATATACCTCTATAACGTTATATATCCTAACCTAAGGCAGCCTAACATATCAAATGTAGTATTTTCCAACATTCATGGCGGGTCGCCCCCTACTTCTCGGTGGGAACATTATATACGTCTATAACGTAATATAACCTAACCTAACCCATCTAGCCCCTCGCTGGTAATGCTTTATAAAATCTCGTTCGTGTCGACACGTAAGTCTCGGTGAGAACATTATATACTTCTATAACGTTATATATCCCAACCTGAGGAAATCTAACATCTCGGATGTAGTGTATTACAACATTCCTGGCGGATCGGCCCCTGCTTCTCGGTGGGAACATTATATACGCGTATAACGTAATATAACCTAACCTAACCCATCTAGCCCCTCGCTGGTAATGCTTTATAAAATCCCGTTCGTGTCGACCCGTAAGTCTCGGTGAGGACATTATATACCTCCATAACGTTATATATCCTAACCTAAGGCAGCCTAACACCTCTGATGTAGTATTTTCCAACATTCCTGGCGGATCGGCCTCTACTTCTCGGTTGGAACGTTATATACGTCTATCACGTAATATAACCTAACCTAACCCATCTAGCCCCTCGCTGGTAATGTCTTATAAAATCCCGTTCGTGTCGTCCCGTAAGTCTCGGTGGGAACATTATATATATCTATAACGTAATATAACCTAACATAACCCATCTAGCCCCTCGCTGGTAATATTTTATAAAATCCCGTACGTGTCGTCCAGTACGTCTCGGTGGGGACATTACGTACGTCTATATCGTTATATAACCAAACCTAAGGCAACCTAACATATCAAATGTAGTATTTTCCAACAGTCATGGCGGGTCGCCCCCTACTTCTAGGTGAGAACATTATATACGTCTATCACGTAATATAGCCTAACCTAACCCATCTTGCCCCTTGCTGGTAATGCTTTATAAAATCCCGTTCGTGTCGACCCGTAAGTCTCGGTGAGGACATTATATACTTCTATAACGTTATATATCCTAACCTAAGGCAGCCTAACACCTCTGATGTAGTATTTTCCAACATTCTTTGCGGATCGTCCTCTACTTCTCGGTGGGAACATTATATACGTCTATAACGTAATATAACCTAACCTAACCCATCTAGCACCACGCTGGTAATGTTTTATAAAATCCCGTTCGTGTCGTCCAGAACGTCTCGGTGGGGACATTATGTACGTCTGTATCGTTATATAACCCATCCTAAGGCAACCTAACATATCGAATGTAGTATTTTCCAACATTCCTGGCGGGTCGGCCCCTACTTCTCGGTGGGAACATTATATACGTCTATAACGTATTATAACCTAACCTAAACCATCTAGCCCCTTGCTGGTAATGCTTTATAAAATCCCGTTCGTGTCGACCCGAAGTCTCGGTGAGGACATTATATACTTCTATAACGTTATATATCCTAACCTAAGGCAGCCTAACACCTCTGATGTAGTATTTTCCAACATTCTTGGCGGATCGTCCTCTACTTCTCGGTGGGAACATTATATACGTCTATAACGTAATATAACCTAACCTAACCCATCTAGCCCCTCGCTGGTAATGTTTGCAGAATCCCGTTCGTGTCGGCCCGTACTTCTCGGTGGGGACATTATGTACGTCTGTATCGTTACATAACCCAACCTAAGGCATCCTAACATATCGAATGTAGTATATTACAACATTTCTGGCGGATCGGCCACTACTTCTCGGTGGGAACATTATATACGTGTATAACGTAATATAACCTAACCTAACCCATCTAGCCCCTCGCTGGTAATGCTTTATAAAATCCCGTTCGTGTCGACCCGTAAGTCTCGGTGAGGACATTATATACTTCTATAACGTTATATATCCCAACTTGAGGCAACCTAACACCTCGGATGTAGTATATTACTACATTCCTGGCGGATCGGCCACTACTTCTCGGTGGGAACATTATATACGTCTATAACGTAATATAACCTAACCTAACCCATCTAGCCCCTCGCTGGTAATGCTTTATAAAATCCCGTTCGTGTCGACCCGTAAGTCTCGGTGAGGACATTATATACCTCTATAACGTTATATATCCTAACCTAAGGCAGCCTAACACCTCTGATGTAGTATTTTCCAACATTCTTGGCGGATCGTCCTCTACTTTCGGTGGGAACATTATATACGTCTATAACGTAATATAACCTAACCTAACCCATCTAGCCCCTCGCTAGTAATGCTTTATAAAATCCCGTTCGTGTCGACCCGTAAGTCTCGGTGAGAAAATTATATACTTCTATAACGTTATATATCCCAACCTGAGGCAATCTAACATCTCGGATGTAGTATATTACAACATTCCTGGCGGATCGGCCCCTACTACTCGGTGGGAACATTATATACGTCTATAACGTATTATAACCTAACCTAACCCATCTAGCCCCTCGCTGGTAATGTTTGCAGAATCCCGTTCGTGTCGGCCCGTACTTCTCGGTGGGGACATTATGTACGTCTGTATCGTTACATAACCCAACCTAAGGCATCCTAACATATCGAATGTAGTATATTACAACATTCCCGGCGGATCGGCCACTACTTCTCGGTGGGAACATTATATACGTCTATAACGTAATATAACCTAACCTAACCCATCTAGCCCCTCGCTGGTAATGCTTTATAAAATCTCGTTCGTGTCGACACGTAAGTCTCGGTGAGAACATTATATACTTCTATAACGTTATATATCCCAACCTGAGGAAATCTAACATCTCGGATGTAGTGTATTACAACATTCCTGGCGGATCGGCCCCTGCTTCTCGGTGGGAACATTATATACGCGTATAACGTAATATAACCTAACCTAACCCATCTAGCCCCTCGCTGGTAATGCTTTATAAAATCCCGTTCGTGTCGACCCGTAAGTCTCGGTGAGGACATTATATACCTCTATAACGTTATATATCCTAACCTAAGGCAGCCTAACATATCAAATGTAGTATTTTCCAACATTCATGGCGGGTCGCCCCCTACTTCTAGGTGAGAACATTATATACGTCTGTCACGTAATATAGCCTAACCTAACCCATCTAGCACCTCGCTGGTAATGTTTTATAAAATCCCGTTCGTTTCGTCCCGTAAGTCTCGGTGGGGACATTATCTACTTCTATAACTTTATATATCCCAACCTGAGACAACCTCATATCTCGGATGTAGTATATTACAACATTCCTGGCGGATCGGCCCCTACTACTCGGTGGGAACATTATATACGTCTATAACGTATTATAACCTAACCTAACCCATCTAGCCCCTCGCTGGTAATGCTTTATAAAATCCCGTTCGTGTCGACCCGTAAGTCTCGGTGAGGACATTATATACCTCTATAACGTTATATATCCTAACCTAAGGCAGCCTAACACCTCTGATGTAGTATTTTCCAACATTCTTGGCGGATCGTCCTCTACTTCTCGGTGGGAACATTATATACGTCTATAACGTAATATAACCTAACCTAACCCATCTAGCCCCTCGCTGGTAATGCTTTATAAAATCCCGTTCGTGTCGACCCGTAAGTCTCGGTGAGAAAATTATATACTTCTATAACGTTATATATCCCAACCTGAGGCAATCTAACATCTCGGATGTAGTATATTACAACATTCCTGGCGGATCGGCCCCTGCTTCTCGGTGGGAACATTATATACGTCTATAACGTAATATAACCTAACCTAACCCATCTAGCCCCTCGCTGATAATGTTTTATAAAATCCCGTTCGTGTCGTCCAGAACGTCTCGGTGGGGACATTATATACTTCTATAACGTTATATATCCTAACCTAAGGCAGCCTAACACCTCTGATGTAATATTTTCCAAAATTCTTGGCGGATCGTCCTCTACTTCTCGGTGGGAACATTATATACGTCTATAACGAAATATAACCTAACCTAACCCATCTAGCACCTCGCTGGTAATGTTTTATAAAATCCCGGTCGTTTCGTCCCGTAAGTCTCGGTAGGGACATTATCTACTTCTACAACGTTATATATCCCAACCTGAGGCAACCTAACATCTCGGATGTAGTATATTACAACATTCCTGGCGGATCGGCCCCTACTACTCGGTGGGAACATTATATACGTCTATAACGTATTATAACCTAACCTAACCCATCTAGCCCCTCGCTGGTAATGTTTGCAGAATCCCGTTCGTGTCGGCCCGTACTTCTCGGTGGGGACATTATGTACGTCTGTATCGTTACATAACCCAACCTAAGGCATCCTAACATATCGAATGTAGTATATTACAACATTCCCGGCGGATCGGCCACTACTTCTCGGTGGGAACATTATATACGTCTATAACGTAATATAACCTAACCTAACCCATCTAGCCCCTCGCTGGTAATGCTTTGTAAAATCCCGTTCGTGTCGACCCGTAAGTCTCGGTGAGGACATTATATACCTCTATAACGTTATATATCCTAACCTAAGGCAGCCTAACACCTCTGATGTAGTATTTTCCAACATTCTTGGCGGATCGTCCTCTACTTCTCGGTGGGAACATTGTATACGTCTATAACGTAATATAACCTAACCTAACCCATCTAGCCCCTCGCTGGTAATGCTTTATAAAATCCCGTTCGTGTCGACCCGTAAGTCTCGGTGAGAAAATTATATACTTCTATAACGTTATATATCCCAACCTGAGGCAATCTAACATCTCGGATGTAGTATATTACAACATTCCTGGCGGATCGGCCCCTACTACTCGGTGGGAACATTATATACGTCTATAACGTATTATAACCTAACCTAACCCATCTAGCCCCTCGCTGGTAATGTTTGCAGAATCCCGTTCGTGTCGGCCCGTACTTCTCGGTGAGGACATTATGTACGTCTGTATCGTTACATAACCCAACCTAAGGCATCCTAACATATCGAATGTAGTATATTACAACATTCCCGGCGGATCGGCCACTACTTCTCGGTGGGAACATTATATACGTCTATAACGTAATATAACCTAACCTAACCCATCTAGCCCCTCGCTGGTAATGCTTTATAAAATCTCGTTCGTGTCGACACGTAAGTCTCGGTGAGAACATTATATACTTCTATAACGTTATATATCCCAACCTGAGGAAATCTAACATCTCGGATGTAGTGTATTACAACATTCCTGGCGGATCGGCCCCTGCTTCTCGGTGGGAACATTATATACGCGTATAACGTAATATAACCTAACCTAACCCATCTAGCCCCTCGCTGGTAATGCTTTATAAAATCCCGTTCGTGTCGACCCGTAAGTCTCGGTGAGGACATTATATACCTCTATAACGTTATATATCCTAACCTAAGGCAGCCTAACATATCAAATGTAGTATTTTCCAACATTCATGGCGGGTCGCCCCCTACTTCTAGGTGAGAACATTATATACGTCTGTCACGTAATATAGCCTAACCTAACCCATCTAGCACCTCGCTGGTAATGTTTTATAAAATCCCGTTCGTTTCGTCCCGTAAGTCTCGGTGGGGACATTATCTACTTCTATAACTTTATATATCCCAACCTGAGACAACCTCATATCTCGGATGTAGTATATTACAACATTCCTGGCGGATCGGCCCCTACTACTCGGTGGGAACATTATATACGTCTATAACGTATTATAACCTAACCTAACCCATCTAGCCCCTCGCTGGTAATGCTTTATAAAATCCCGTTCGTGTCGACCCGTAAGTCTCGGTGAGGACATTATATACCTCTATAACGTTATATATCCTAACCTAAGGCAGCCTAACACCTCTGATGTAGTATTTTCCAACATTCTTGGCGGATCGTCCTCTACTTCTCGGTGGGAACATTATATACGTCTATAACGTAATATAACCTAACCTAACCCATCTAGCCCCTCGCTGGTAATGCTTTATAAAATCCCGTTCGTGTCGACCCGTAAGTCTCGGTGAGAAAATTATATACTTCTATAACGTTATATATCCCAACCTGAGGCAATCTAACATCTCGGATGTAGTATATTACAACATTCCTGGCGGATCGGCCCCTGCTTCTCGGTGGGAACATTATATACGTCTATAACGTAATATAACCTAACCTAACCCATCTAGCCCCTCGCTGATAATGTTTTATAAAATCCCGTTCGTGTCGTCCAGAACGTCTCGGTGGGGACATTATATACTTCTATAACGTTATATATCCTAACCTAAGGCAGCCTAACACCTCTGATGTAATATTTTCCAAAATTCTTGGCGGATCGTCCTCTACTTCTCGGTGGGAACATTATATACGTCTATAACGAAATATAACCTAACCTAACCCATCTAGCACCTCGCTGGTAATGTTTTATAAAATCCCGGTCGTTTCGTCCCGTAAGTCTCGGTAGGGACATTATCTACTTCTACAACGTTATATATCCCAACCTGAGGCAACCTAACATCTCGGATGTAGTATATTACAACATTCCTGGCGGATCGGCCCCTACTACTCGGTGGGAACATTATATACGTCTATAACGTATTATAACCTAACCTAACCCATCTAGCCCCTCGCTGGTAATGTTTGCAGAATCCCGTTCGTGTCGGCCCGTACTTCTCGGTGGGGACATTATGTACGTCTGTATCGTTACATAACCCAACCTAAGGCATCCTAACATATCGAATGTAGTATATTACAACATTCCCGGCGGATCGGCCACTACTTCTCGGTGGGAACATTATATACGTCTATAACGTAATATAACCTAACCTAACCCATCTAGCCCCTCGCTGGTAATGCTTTGTAAAATCCCGTTCGTGTCGACCCGTAAGTCTCGGTGAGGACATTATATACCTCTATAACGTTATATATCCTAACCTAAGGCAGCCTAACACCTCTGATGTAGTATTTTCCAACATTCTTGGCGGATCGTCCTCTACTTCTCGGTGGGAACATTATATACGTCTATAACGTAATATAACCTAACCTAACCCATCTAGCCCCTCGCTGGTAATGCTTTATAAAATCCCGTTCGTGTCGACCCGTAAGTCTCGGTGAGAAAATTATATACTTCTATAACGTTATATATCCCAACCTGAGGCAATCTAACATCTCGGATGTAGTATATTACAACATTCCTGGCGGATCGGCCCCTACTACTCGGTGGGAACATTATATACGTCTATAACGTATTATAACCTAACCTAACCCATCTAGCCCCTCGCTGGTAATGTTTGCAGAATCCCGTTCGTGTCGGCCCGTACTTCTCGGTGAGGACATTATGTACGTCTGTATCGTTACATAACCCAACCTAAGGCATCATAACATATCGAATGTAGTATATTACAACATTCCCGGCGGATCGGCCACTACTTCTCGGTGGGAACATTATATACGTCTATAACGTAATATAACCTAACCTAACCCATCTAGCCCCTCGCTGGTAATGCTTTATAAAATCTCGTTCGTGTCGACACGTAAGTCTCGGTGAGAACATTATATACTTCTATAACGTTATATATCCCAACCTGAGGAAATCTAACATCTCGGATGTAGTGTATTACAACATTCCTGGCGGATCGGCCCCTGCTTCTCGGTGGGAACATTATATACGCGTATAACGTAATATAACCTAACCTAACCCATCTAGCCCCTCGCTGGTAATGCTTTATAAAATCCCGTTCGTGTCGACCCGTAAGTCTCGGTGAGGACATTATATACCTCTATAACGTTATATATCCTAACCTAAGGCAGCCTAACATATCAAATGTAGTATTTTCCAACATTCATAGCGGGTCGCCCCCTACTTCTCGGTGGGAACATTATATACGTCTATAACGTAATATAACCTAACCTAACCCATCTAGCCCCTCGCTGGTAATGCTTTATAAAATCTCGTTCGTGTCGACACGTAAGTCTCGGTGAGAACATTATATACTTCTATAACGTTATATATCCCAACCTGAGGAAATCTAACATCTCGGATGTAGTGTATTACAACATTCCTGGCGGATCGGCCCCTGCTTCTCGGTGGGAACATTATATACGCGTATAGCGTAATATAACCTAACCTAACCCATCTAGCCCCTCGCTGGTAATGCTTTATAAAATCCCGTTCGTGTCGACCCGTAAGTCTCGGTGAGGACATTATATACCTCCATAACGTTATATATCCTAACCTAAGGCAGCCTAACACCTCTGATGTAGTATTTTCCAACATTCCTGGCGGATCGGCCTCCACTTCTCGGTTGGAACGTTATATACGTCTATCACGTAATATAACCTAACCTAACCCATCTAGCCCCTCGCTGGTAATGTCTTATAAAATCCCGTTCGTGTCGTCCCGTAAGTCTCGGTGGGAACATTATATATATCTATAACGTAATATAACCTAACATAACCCATCTAGCCCCTCGCTGGTAATATTTTATAAAATCCCGTACGTGTCGTCCAGTACGTCTCGGTGGGGACATTACGTACGTCTATATCGTTATATAACCAAACCTAAGGCAACCTAACATATCAAATGTAGTATTTTCCAACAGTCATGGCGGGTCGCCCCCTACTTCTAGGTGAGAACATTATATACGTCTATCACGTAATATAGCCTAACCTAACCCATCTTGCCCCTTGCTGGTAATGCTTTATAAAATCCCGTTCGTGTCGACCCGTAAGTCTCGGTGAGGACATTATATACTTCTATAACGTTATATATCCTAACCTAAGGCAGCCTAACACCTCTGATGTAGTATTTTCCAACATTCTTTGCGGATCGTCCTCTACTTCTCGGTGGGAACATTATATACGTCTATAACGTAATATAACCTAACCTAACCCATCTAGCACCACGCTGGTAATGTTTTATAAAATCCCGTTCGTGTCGTCCAGAACGTCTCGGTGGGGACATTATGTACGTCTGTATCGTTATATAACCCATCCTAAGGCAACCTAACATATCGAATGTAGTATTTTCCAACATTCCTGGCGGGTCGGCCCCTACTTCTCGGTGGGAACATTATATACGTCTATAACGTATTATAACCTAACCTAAACCATCTAGCCCCTTGCTGGTAATGCTTTATAAAATCCCGTTCGTGTCGACCCGAAGTCTCGGTGAGGACATTATATACTTCTATAACGTTATATATCCTAACCTAAGGCAGCCTAACACCTCTGATGTAGTATTTTCCAACATTCTTGGCGGATCGTCCTCTACTTCTCGGTGGGAACATTATATACGTCTATAACGTAATATAACCTAACCTAACCCATCTAGCCCCTCGCTGGTAATGTTTGCAGAATCCCGTTCGTGTCGGCCCGTACTTCTCGGTGGGGACATTATGTACGTCTGTATCGTTACATAACCCAACCTAAGGCATCCTAACATATCGAATGTAGTATATTACAACATTTCTGGCGGATCGGCCACTACTTCTCGGTGGGAACATTATATACGTGTATAACGTAATATAACCTAACCTAACCCATCTAGCCCCTCGCTGGTAATGCTTTATAAAATCCCGTTCGTGTCGACCCGTAAGTCTCGGTGAGGACATTATATACTTCTATAACGTTATATATCCCAACTTGAGGCAACCTAACACCTCGGATGTAGTATATTACTACATTCCTGGCGGATCGGCCACTACTTCTCGGTGGGAAAATTATATACGTCTATAACGTAATATAACCTAACCTAACCCATCTAGCCCCTCGCTGGTAATGCTTTATAAAATCCCGTTCGTGTCGACCCGTAAGTCTCGGTGAGGACATTATATACCTCTATAACGTTATATATCCTAACCTAAGGCAGCCTAACACCTCTGATGTAGTATTTTCCAACATTCTTGGCGGATCGTCCTCTACTTCTCGGTGGGAACATTATATACGTCTATAACGTAATATAACCTAACCTAACCCATCTAGCCCCTCGCTGGTAATGCTTTATAAAATCCCGTTCGTGTCGACCCGTAAGTCTCGGTGAGAAAATTATATACTTCTATAACGTTATATATCCCAACCTGAGGCAATCTAACATCTCGGATGTAGTATATTACAACATTCCTGGCGGATCGGCCCCTACTACTCGGTGGGAACATTATATACGTCTATAACGTATTATAACCTAACCTAACCCATCTAGCCCCTCGCTGGTAATGTTTGCAGAATCCCGTTCGTGTCGGCCCGTACTTCTCGATGGGGACATTATGTACGTCTGTATCGTTACATAACCCAACCTAAGGCATCCTAACATATCGAATGTAGTATATTACAACATTCCCGGCGGATCGGCCACTACTTCTCGGTGGGAACATTATATACGTCTATAACGTAATATAACCTAACCTAACCCATCTAGCCCCTCGCTGGTAATGCTTTATAAAATCTCGTTCGTGTCGACACGTAAGTCTCGGTGAGAACATTATATACTTCTATAACGTTATATATCCCAACCTGAGGAAATCTAACATCTCGGATGTAGTGTATTACAACATTCCTGGCGGATCGGCCCCTGCTTCTCGGTGGGAACATTATATACGCGTATAACGTAATATAACCTAACCTAACCCATCTAGCCCCTCGCTGGTAATGCTTTATAAAATCCCGTTCGTGTCGACCCGTAAGTCTCGGTGAGGACATTATATACCTCTATAACGTTATATATCCTAACCTAAGGCAGCCTAACATATCAAATGTAGTATTTTCCAACATTCATGGCGGGTCGCCCCCTACTTCTAGGTGAGAACATTATATACGTCTGTCACGTAATATAGCCTAACCTAACCCATCTTGCCCCTTGCTGGTAATGCTTTATAAAATCCCGTTCGTGTCGACCCGTAAGTCTAGGTGAGGACATTATATACTTCTATAACGTTATATATCCTAACCTAAGGCAGCCTAACACCTCTGATGTAGTATTTTCCAACATTCTTGGCGGATCGTCCTCTACTTCTCGGTGGGAACATTATATACGTCTATAACGTATTATAACCTAACCTAACCCATCTAGCCCCTCGCTGGTAATGCTTTATAAAATCCCGTGCGTGTCGACCCGTAAGTCTCGGTGAGGACATTATATACTTCTATAACGTTATATATCCCAACCTGAGGCAATCTAACATCTCGGATGTAGTATATTACAACATTCCTGGCGGATCGGCCACTACTTCTCGGTGGGAACATTATATACGTCTATAACGTATTATAACCTAACCTAACCCATCTAGCCCTTCGCTGGTAATGTTTGCAGAATCCCGTTCGTGTCGGCCCGTACTTCTCGGTGGGGACATTATGTACGTCTGTATCGTTATATAACCCAACCTAAGTCATCCTAACATATCGAATGTAGTATTTTCCAACATTCATGGCGGGTCGCACCCTACTTCTAGGTGAGAACATTATATACGTCTATCACGTAATATAACCTAACCTAACCCATCTTGCCCCTTGCTGGTAATGCTTTATAAAATCCCGTTCGTGTCGACCCGTAAGTCTCGGTGAGGACATTATATACTTCTATAACGTTATATATCCTAACCTAAGGCAGCCTAACACCTCTGATGTAGTATTTTCCAACATTCTTGGCGGATCGTCCTCTACTTCTCGGTGGGAACATTATATACGTCTATAACGTAATATAACGTAACCTAACCCATCTAGCACCTCGCTGGTAATGTTTTATAAAATCCCGGTCGTTTCGTCCCGTTAGTCTCGGTGGGGACATTATCTACTTCTATAACGTTATGTATCCCAACGTGAGGCAACCTAACATCTCGGATGTAGTATATTACAACATTCCTGGCGGATCGGTCCCTACTTCTCGGTGGGAACATTATATACGTCTATAACGTAATATAACCAAACCTAACCCATCTAGCACCTCGCTGGTAATGTTTTATAAAATCCCGTTCGTTTCGTCCCGTAAGTCTCGGTGGGGACATTATCTACTTCTATAACTTTATATATCCCAACCTGAGACAACCTCATATCTCGGATGAAGTATATTACAACATTCCTGGCGGATCGGCCCCTACTACTCGGTGGGAACATTATATACGTCTATAACGTATTATAACCTAACCTAACCCATCTAGCCCCTCGCTGGTAATGTTTTATAAATTCTCGTTCGTGTCGTCCAGAACGTCTCGGTGGGGACATTATGTACGTCTGTATCGTTATATAACCCAACCTAAGGCAACCTAACATATCGAATGTAGTATTTTCCAACATTCCTGGCGGGTCGGCCCCTACTTCTCGGTGCGAACATTATATACGTCTATAACGTATTATAACCTAACCTAAACCATCTAGCCCCTTGCTGGTAATGCTTTATAAAATCCCGTTCGTGTCGACCCGAAGTCTCGGTGAGGACATTATATACTTCTATAACGTTATATATCCTAACCTAAGGCAGCCTAACACCTCTGATGTAGTATTTTCCAACATTCTTGGCGGATCGTCCTCTACTTCTCGGTGGGAACATTATATACGTCTATAACGTAATATAACCTAACCTAACCCATCTAGCCCCTCGCTGGTAATGCTTTATAAAATCCCGTTCGTGTCGACCCGTAAGTCTCGGTGAGAAAATTATATACTTCTATAACGTTATATATCCCAACCTGAGGCAATCTAACATCTCGGATGTAGTATATTACAACATTCCTGGCGGATCGGCCCCTGCTTCTCGGTGGGAACATTATATACGTCTATAACGTAATATAACCTAACCTAACCCATCTAGCCCCTCGCTGATAATGTTTTATAAAATCCCGTTCGTGTCGTCCAGAACGTCTCGGTGGGGACATTATATACTTCTATAACGTTATATATCCTAACCTAAGGCAGCCTAACACCTCTGATGTAATATTTTCCAAAATTCTTGGCGGATCGTCCTCTACTTCTCGGTGGGAACATTATATACGTCTATAACGAAATATAACCTAACCTAACCCATCTAGCACCTCACTGGTAATGTTTTATAAAATCCCGGTCGTTTCGTCCCGTAAGTCTCGGTAGGGACATTATCTACTTCTACAACGTTATATATCCCAACCTGAGGCAACCTAACATCTCGGATGTAGTATATTACAACATT
Source organism: Xylocopa violacea (assembly GCA_963969225.1). Lineage (NCBI taxonomy): Eukaryota > Metazoa > Arthropoda > Insecta > Hymenoptera > Apidae > Xylocopa > Xylocopa violacea. Next base: position 9,980,419 of record CAXAJV010000017.1, on the reverse strand, counting down.
CCTGGCGGATCGGCCCCTACTACTCGGTGGGAACATTATATACGTCTATAACGTATTATAACCTAACCTAACCCATCTAGCCCCTCGCTGGTAATGTTTGCAGAATCCCGTTCGTGTCGGCCCGTACTTCTCGGTGGGGACATTATGTACGTCTGTATCGTTACATAACCCAACCTAAGGCATCCTAACATATCGAATGTAGTATATTACAACATTCCCGGCGGATCGGCCACTACTTCTCGGTGGGAACATTATATACGTCTATAACGTAATATAACCTAACCTAACCCATCTAGCCCCTCGCTGGTAATGCTTTGTAAAATCCCGTTCGTGTCGACCCGTAAGTCTCGGTGAGGACATTATATACCTCTATAACGTTATATATCCTAACCTAAGGCAGCCTAACACCTCTGATGTAGTATTTTCCAACATTCTTGGCGGATCGTCCTCTACTTCTCGGCGGGAACATTATATACGTCTATAACGTAATATAACCTAACCTAACCCATCTAGCCCCTCGCTGGTAATGCTTTATAAAATCCCGTTCGTGTCGACCCGTAAGTCTCGGTGAGAAAATTATATACTTCTATAACGTTATATATCCCAACCTGAGGAAATCTAACATCTCGGATGTAGTGTATTACAACATTCCTGGCGGATCGGCCCCTGCTTCTCGGTGGGAACATTATATACGCGTATAACGTAATATAACCTAACCTAACCCATCTAGCCCCTCGCTGGTAATGCTTTATAAAATCCCGTTCGTGTCGACCCGTAAGTCTCGGTGAGGACATTATATACCTCTATAACGTTATATATCCTAACCTAAGGCAGCCTAACATATCAAATGTAGTATTTTCCAACATTCATGGCGGGTCGCCCCCTACTTCTAGGTGAGAACATTATATACGTCTGTCACGTAATATAGCCTAACCTAACCCATCTAGCACCTCGCTGGTAATGCTTTATAAAATCCCGTTCGTGTCGACCCGTAAGTCTCGGTGAGAACATTATATACTTCTATAACGTTATATATCCCAACCTGAGGCAATCTAACATCTCGGATGTATTATATTACAACATTCCTGGCGGATCGGCCCCTGCTTCTCGGTGGGAACATTATATACGTCTATAACGTAATATAACCTAACCTAACCCATCTAGCCCCTCGCTGGTAATGTTTACAGAATCCCGTTCGTTTCGGCGCGTACTTCTCGGTGGGGCAGTATGTACGTCTATATCGTTATATAACTCAACCTGAGGCAACCTAACATCTCGGATGTAGTATATTACAACATTCCTGGCGGATCGGCCACTACTTCTCGGTGGGAACATTATATACGGCTATAACGTAATATAACCTAATCTAACCCATCTAGCCCCTCGCTGGTAATGCTTTATAAAATCCCGTTCGTGTCGACCCGTAAGTCTCGGTGAGGATATTATATACCTCTATAACGTTATATATCCTAACCTAAGGCAGCCTAACACCTCTGATGCAGTATTTTCCAACATTCTTGGCGGATCGTCCTCTACTTCTCGGGGGGAACATTATATACGTCTATAACGAAATATAACCTAACCTAACCCATCTAGCACCTCGCTGGTAATGTTTTATAAAATCCCGGTCGTTTCGTCCCGTAAGTCTCGGTGGGGACATTATCTACTTCTACAACGTTATATATCCCAACCTGAGGCAACCTAACATCTCGGATGTAGTATATTACAACATTCCTGGCGGATCGGTCCCTACTTCTCGGTGGGAACACTATATACGTCTATAACGTAATATAACCTAACCTAACCCATCTAGCCCCTCGCTGGTAATGCTTTATAAAATCCCGTTCGTGTCGACCCGTAAGTCTCGGTGAGGACATTATATACCTCCATAACGTTATATATCCTAACCTAAGGCAGCCTAACACCTCTGATGTAGTATTTTCCAACATTCCTGGCGGATCGGCCTCTACTTCTCGGTTGGAACGTTATATACGTCTATCACGTAATATAACCTAACCTAACCCATCTAGCCCCTCGCTGGTAATGTCTTATAAAATCCCGTTCGTGTCGTCCCGTAAGTCTCGGTGGGAACATTATATATATCTATAACGTAATATAACCTAACATAACCCATCTAGCCCCTCGCTGGTAATATTTTATAAAATCCCGTACGTGTCGTCCAGTACGTCTCGGTGGGGACATTACGTACGTCTATATCGTTATATAACCAAACCTAAGGCAACCTAACATATCAAATGTAGTATTTTCCAACAGTCATGGCGGGTCGCCCCCTACTTCTAGGTGAGAACATTATATACGTCTATCACGTAATATAGCCTAACCTAACCCATCTTGCCCCTTGCTGGTAATGCTTTATAAAATCCCGTTCGTGTCGACCCGTAAGTCTCGGTGAGGACATTATATACTTCTATAACGTTATATATCCTAACCTAAGGCAGCCTAACACCTCTGATGTAGTATTTTCCAACATTCTTTGCGGATCGTCCTCTACTTCTCGGTGGGAACATTATATACGTCTATAACGTAATATAACCTAACCTAACCCATCTAGCACCACGCTGGTAATGTTTTATAAAATCCCGTTCGTGTCGTCCAGAACGTCTCGGTGGGGACATTATGTACGTCTGTATCGTTATATAACCCATCCTAAGGCAACCTAACATATCGAATGTAGTATTTTCCAACATTCCTGGCGGGTCGGCCCCTACTTCTCGGTGGGAACATTATATACGTCTATAACGTATTATAACCTAACCTAAACCATCTAGCCCCTTGCTGGTAATGCTTTATAAAATCCCGTTCGTGTCGACCCGAAGTCTCGGTGAGGACATTATATACTTCTATAACGTTATATATCCTAACCTAAGGCAGCCTAACACCTCTGATGTAGTATTTTCCAACATTCTTGGCGGATCGTCCTCTACTTCTCGGTGGGAACATTATATACGTCTATAACGTAATATAACCTAACCTAACCCATCTAGCCCCTCGCTGGTAATGTTTGCAGAATCCCGTTCGTGTCGGCCCGTACTTCTCGGTGGGGACATTATGTACGTCTGTATCGTTACATAACCCAACCTAAGGCATCCTAACATATCGAATGTAGTATATTACAACATTTCTGGCGGATCGGCCACTACTTCTCGGTGGGAACATTATATACGTGTATAACGTAAGATAACCTAACCTAACCCATCTAGCCCCTCGCTGGTAATGCTTTATAAAATCCCGTTCGTGTCGACCCGTAAGTCTCGGTGAGGACATTATATACTTCTATAACGTTATATATCCCAACTTGAGGCAACCTAACACCTCGGATGTAGTATATTACTACATTCCTGGCGGATCGGCCACTACTTCTCGGTGGGAACATTATATACGTCTATAACGTAATATAACCTAACCTAACCCATCTAGCCCCTCGCTGGTAATGCTTTATAAAATCCCGTTCGTGTCGACCCGTAAGTCTCGGTGAGGACATTATATACCTCTATAACGTTATATATCCTAACCTAAGGCAGCCTAACATCTCTGATGTAGTATTTTCCAACATTCTTGGCGGATCGTCCTCTACTTCTCGGTGGGAACATTATATACGTCTATAACGTAATATAACCTAACCTAACCCATCTAGCCCCTCGCTGGTAATGCTTTATAAAATCCCGTTCGTGTCGACCCGTAAGTCTCGGTGAGAAAATTATATACTTCTATAACGTTATATATCCCAACCTGAGGCAATCTAACATCTCGGATGTAGTATATTACAACATTCCTGGCGGATCGGCCCCTACTACTCGGTGGGAACATTATATACGTCTATAACGTATTATAACCTAACCTAACCCATCTAGCCCCTCGCTGGTAATGCTTTATAAAATCTCGTTCGTGTCGACACGTAAGTCTCGGTGAGAACATTATATACTTCTATAACGTTATATATCCCAACCTGAGGAAATCTAACATCTCGGATGTAGTGTATTACAACATTCCTGGCGGATCGGCCCCTGCTTCTCGGTGGGAACATTATATACGCGTATAACGTAATATAACCTAACCTAACCCATCTAGCCCCTCGCTGGTAATGCTTTATAAAATCCCGTTCGTGTCGACCCGTAAGTCTCGGTGAGGACATTATATACCTCTATAACGTTATATATCCTAACCTAAGGCAGCCTAACATATCAAATGTAGTATTTTCCAACATTCATGGCGGGTCGCCCCCTACTTCTAGGTGAGAACATTATATACGTCTGTCACGTAATATAGCCTAACCTAACCCATCTTGCCCCTTGCTGGTAATGCTTTATAAAATCCCGTTCGTGTCGACCCGTAAGTCTCGGTGAGGACATTATATACTTCTATAACGTTATATATCCTAACCTAAGGCAGCCTAACACCTCTGATGTAGTATTTTCCAACATTCTTGGCGGATCGTCCTCTACTTCTCGGTGGGAACATTATATACGTCTATAACGTATTATAACCTAACCTAACCCATCTAGCCCCTCGCTGGTAATGCTTTATAAAATCCCGTGCGTGTCGACCCGTAAGTCTCGGTGAGGACATTATATACTTCTATAACGTTATATATCCCAACCTGAGGCAATCTAACATCTCGGATGTAGTATATTACAACATTCCTGGCGGATCGGCCACTACTTCTCGGTGGGAACATTATATACGTCTATAACGTATTATAACCTAACCTAACCCATCTAGCCCTTCGCTGGTAATGTTTGCAGAATCCCGTTCGTGTCGGCCCGTACTTCTCGGTGGGGACATTATGTACGTCTGTATCGTTATATAACCCAACCTAAGTCATCCTAACATATCGAATGTAGTATTTTCCAACATTCATGGCGGGTCGCACCCTACTTCTAGGTGAGAACATTATATACGTCTATCACGTAATATAACCTAACCTAACCCATCTTGCCCCTTGCTGGTAATGCTTTATAAAATCCCGTTCGTGTCGACCCGTAAGTCTCGGTGAGGACATTATATACTTCTATAACGTTATATATCCTAACCTAAGGCAGCCTAACACCTCTGATGTAGTATTTTCCAACATTCTTGGCGGATCGTCCTCTACTTCTCGGTGGGAACATTATATACGTCTATAACGTAATATAACGTAACCTAACCCATCTAGCACCTCGCTGGTAATGTTTTATAAAATCCCGGTCGTTTCGTCCCGTTAGTCTCGGTGGGGACATTATCTACTTCTATAACGTTATGTATCCCAACGTGAGGCAACCTAACATCTCGGATGTAGTATATTACAACATTCCTGGCGGATCGGTCCCTACTTCTCGGTGGGAACATTATATACGTCTATAACGTAATATAACCAAACCTAACCCATCTAGCACCTCGCTGGTAATGTTTTATAAAATCCCGTTCGTTTCGTCCCGTAAGTCTCGGTGGGGACATTATCTACTTCTATAACTTTATATATCCCAACCTGAGACAACCTCATATCTCGGATGTAGTATATTACAACATTCCTGGCGGATCGGCCCCTACTACTCGGTGGGAACATTATATACGTCTATAACGTATTATAACCTAACCTAACCCATCTAGCCCCTCGCTGGTAATGTTTTATAAATTCTCGTTCGTGTCGTCCAGAACGTCTCGGTGGGGACATTATGTACGTCTGTATCGTTATATAACCCAACCTAAGGCAACCTAACATATCGAATGTAGTATTTTCCAACATTCCTGGCGGGTCGGCCCCTACTTCTCGGTGCGAACATTATATACGTCTATAACGTATTATAACCTAACCTAAACCATCTAGCCCCTTGCTGGTAATGCTTTATAAAATCCCGTTCGTGTCGACCCGAAGTCTCGGTGAGGACATTATATACTTCTATAACGTTATATATCCTAACCTAAGGCAGCCTAACACCTCTGATGTAGTATTTTCCAACATTCTTGGCGGATCGTCCTCTACTTCTCGGTGGGAACATTATATACGTCTATAACGTAATATAACCTAACCTAACCCATCTAGCCCCTCGCTGGTAATGCTTTATAAAATCCCGTTCGTGTCGACCCGTAAGTCTCGGTGAGAAAATTATATACTTCTATAACGTTATATATCCCAACCTGAGGCAATCTAACATCTCGGATGTAGTATATTACAACATTCCTGGCGGATCGGCCCCTGCTTCTCGGTGGGAACATTATATACGTCTATAACGTAATATAACCTAACCTAACCCATCTAGCCCCTCGCTGATAATGTTTTATAAAATCCCGTTCGTGTCGTCCAGAACGTCTCGGTGGGGACATTATATACTTCTATAACGTTATATATCCTAACCTAAGGCAGCCTAACACCTCTGATGTAATATTTTCCAAAATTCTTGGCGGATCGTCCTCTACTTCTCGGTGGGAACATTATATACGTCTATAACGAAATATAACCTAACCTAACCCATCTAGCACCTCGCTGGTAATGTTTTATAAAATCCCGGTCGTTTCGTCCCGTAAGTCTCGGTAGGGACATTATCTACTTCTACAACGTTATATATCCCAACCTGAGGCAACCTAACATCTCGGATGTAGTATATTACAACATTCCTGGCGGATCGGCCCCTACTACTCGGTGGGAACATTATATACGTCTATAACGTATTATAACCTAACCTAACCCATCTAGCCCCTCGCTGGTAATGTTTGCAGAATCCCGTTCGTGTCGGCCCGTACTTCTCGGTGGGGACATTATGTACGTCTGTATCGTTATATAACCCAACCTAAGGCATCCTAACATATCGAATGTAGTATATTACAACATTCCCGGCGGATCGGCCACTACTTCTCGGTGGGAACATTATATACGTCTATAACGTAATATAACCTAACCTAACCCATCTAGCCCCTCGCTGGTAATGCTTTGTAAAATCCCGTTCGTGTCGACCCGTAAGTCTCGGTGAGGACATTATATACCTCTATAACGTTATATATCCTAACCTAAGACAGCCTAACACCTCTGATGTAGTATTTTCCAACATTCTTGGCGGATCGTCCTCTACTTCTCGGTGGGAACATTATATACGTCTATAACGTAATATAACCTAACCTAACCCATCTAGCCCCTCGCTGGTAATGCTTTATAAAATCCCGTTCGTGTCGACCCGTAAGTCTCGGTGAGAAAATTATATACTTCTATAACGTTATATATCCCAACCTGAGGCAATCTAACATCTCGGATGTAGTATATTACAACATTCCTGGCGGATCGGCCCCTACTACTCGGTGGGAACATTATATACGTCTATAACGTATTATAACCTAACCTAACCCATCTAGCCCCTCGCTGGTAATGTTTTATAAATTCTCGTTCGTGTCGTCCAGAACGTCTCGGTGGGGACATTATGTACGTCTGTATCGTTATATAACCCAACCTAAGGCAACCTAACATATCGAATGTAGTATTTTCCAACATTCCTGGCGGGTCGGCCCCTACTTCTCGGTGCGAACATTATATACGTCTATAACGTATTATAACCTAACCTAAACCATCTAGCCCCTTGCTGGTAATGCTTTATAAAATCCCGTTCGTGTCGACCCGAAGTCTCGGTGAGGACATTATATACTTCTATAACGTTATATATCCTAACCTAAGGCAGCCTAACACCTCTGATGTAGTATTTTCCAACATTCTTGGCGGATCGGCCACTACTTCTCGGTGGGAACATTATATACGTCTATAACGTAATATAACCTAACCTAACCCATCTAGCCCCTCGCTGGTAATGCTTTATAAAATCCCGTTCGTGTCGACCCGTAAGTCTCGGTGAGAAAATTATATACTTCTATAACGTTATATATCCCAACCTGAGGCAATCTAACATCTCGGATGTAGTATATTACAACATTCCTGGCGGATCGGCCCCTGCTTCTCGGTGGGAACATTATATACGTCTATAACGTAATATAACCTAACCTAACCCATCTAGCCCCTCGCTTATAATGTTTTATAAAATCCCGTTCGTGTCGTCCAGAACGTCTCGGTGGGGACATTATATACTTCTATAACGTTATATATCCTAACCTAAGGCAGCCTAACACCTCTGATGTAATATTTTCCAAAATTCTTGGCGGATCGTCCTCTACTTCTCGGTGGGAACATTATATACGTCTATAACGAAATATAACCTAACCTAACCCATCTAGCACCTCGCTGGTAATGTTTTATAAAATCCCGGTCGTTTCGTCCCGTAAGTCTCGGTAGGGACATTATCTACTTCTACAACGTTATATATCCCAACCTGAGGCAACCTAACATCTCGGATGTAGTATATTACAACATTCCTGGCGGATCGGCCCCTACTACTCGGTGGGAACATTATATACGTCTATAACGTATTATAACCTAACCTAACCCATCTAGCCCCTCGCTGGTAATGTTTGCAGAATCCCGTTCCTGTCGGCCCGTACTTCTCGGTGGGGACATTATGTACGTCTGTATCGTTACATAACCCAACCTAAGGCATCCTAACATATCGAATGTAGTATATTACAACATTCCCGGCGGATCGGCCACTACTTCTCGGTGGGAACATTATATACGTCTATAACGTAATATAACCTAACCTAACCCATCTAGCCCCTCGCTGGTAATGCTTTGTAAAATCCCGTTCGTGTCGACCCGTAAGTCTCGGTGAGGACATTATATACCTCTATAACGTTATATATCCTAACCTAAGGCAGCCTAACACCTCTGATGTAGTATTTTCCAACATTCTTGGCGGATCGTCCTCTACTTCTCGGTGGGAACATTATATACGTCTATAACGTAATATAACCTAACCTAACCCATCTAGCCCCTCGCTGGTAATGCTTTATAAAATCCCGTTCGTGTCGACCCGTAAGTCTCGGTGAGAAAATTATATACTTCTATAACGTTATATATCCCAACCTGAGGCAATCTAACATCTCGGATGTAGTATATTACAACATTCCTGGCGGATCGGCCCCTACTACTCGGTGGGAACATTATATACGTCTATAACGTATTATAACCTAACCTAACCCATCTAGCCCCTCGCTGGTAATGTTTGCAGAATCCCGTTCGTGTCGGCCCGTACTTCTCGGTGGGGACATTATGTACGTCTGTATCGTTACATAACCCAACCTAAGGCATCCTAACATGTCGAATGTAGTATATTACAACATTCCCGGCGGATCGGCCACTACTTCTCGGTGGGAACATTATATACGTCTATAACGTAATATAACCTAACCTAACCCATCTAGCCCCTCGCTGGTAATGCTTTATAAAATCTCGTTCGTGTCGACACGTAAGTCTCGGTGAGAACATTATATACTTCTATAACGTTATATATCCCAACCTGAGGAAATCTAACATCTCGGATGTAGTGTATTACAACATTCCTGGCGGATCGGCCCCTGCTTCTCGGTGGGAACATTATATACGCGTATAACGTAATATAACCTAACCTAACCCATCTAGCCCCTCGCTGGTAATGCTTTATAAAATCCCGTTCGTGTCGACCCGTAAGTCTCGGTGAGAAAATTATATACTTCTATAACGTTATATATCCCAACCTGAGGCAATCTAACATCTCGGATGTAGTATATTACAACATTCCTGGCGGATCGGCCCCTACTTCTAGGTGAGAACATTATATACGTCTGTCACGTAATATAGCCTAACCTAACCCATCTTGCCCCTTGCTGGTAATGCTTTATAAAATCCCGTTCGTGTCGACCCGTAAGTCTCGGTGAGGACATTATATACTTCTATAACGTTATATATCCCAACCTGAGGCAATCTAACATCTCGGATGTAGTATATTACAACATTCCCGGCGGATCGGCCACTACTTCTCGGTGGGAACATTATATACGTCTATAACGTAATATAACCTAACCTAACCCATCTAGCCCCTCGCTGGTAATGCTTTATAAAATCCCGTTCGTGTCGACCCGTAAGTCTCGGTGAGAAAATTATATACTTCTATAACGTTATATATCCCAACCTGAGGCAATCTAACATCTCGGATGTAGTATATTACAACATTCCTGGCGGATCGGCCCCTGCTTCTCGGTGGGAACATTATATACGTCTATAACGTAATATAACCTAACCTAACCCATCTAGCCCCTCGCTGATAATGTTTTATAAAATCCCGTTCGTGTCGTCCAGAACGTCTCGGTGGGGACATTATATACTTCTATAACGTTATATATCCTAACCTAAGGCAGCCTAACACCTCTGATGTAATATTTTCCAAAATTCTTGGCGGATCGTCCTCTACTTCTCGGTGGGAACATTATATACGTCTATAACGAAATATAACCTAACCTAACCCATCTAGCACCTCGCTGGTAATGTTTTATAAAATCCCGGTCGTTTCGTCCCGTAAGTCTCGGTAGGGACATTATCTACTTCTACAACGTTATATATCCCAACCTGAGGCAACCTAACATCGCGGATGTAGTATATTACAACATTCCTGGCGGATCGGCCCCTACTACTCGGTGGGAACATTATATACGTCTATAACGTATTATAACCTAACCTAACCCATCTAGCCCCTCGCTGGTAATGTTTGCAGAATCCCGTTCGTGTCGACCCGTAAGTCTCGGTGAGGACATTATATACTTCTATAACGTTATATATCCCAACCTGAGGCAATCTAACATCTCGGATGTAGTATATTACAACATTCCTGGCGGATCGGCCACTACTTCTCGGTGGGAACATTATATACGTCTATAACGTATTATAACCTAACCTAACCCATCTAGCCCTTCGCTGGTAATGTTTGCAGAATCCCGTTCGTGTCGGCCCGTACTTCTCGGTGGGGACATTATGTACGTCTGTATCGTTATATAACCCAACCTAAGTCATCCTAACATATCGAATGTAGTATTTTCCAACATTCATGGCGGGTCGCACCCTACTTCTAGGTGAGAACATTATATACGTCTATCACGTAATATAACCTAACCTAACCCATCTTGCCCCTTGCTGGTAATGCTTTATAAAATCCCGTTCGTGTCGACCCGTAAGTCTCGGTGAGGACATTATATACTTCTATAACGTTATATATCCTAACCTAAGGCAGCCTAACAACTCTGATGTAGTATTTTCCAACATTCTTGGCGGATCGTCCTCTACTTCTCGGTGGGAACATTATATACGTCTATAACGTAATATAACCTAACCTAACCCATCTAGCACCTCGCTGGTAATGTTTTATAAAATCCCGGTCGTTTCGTCCCGTTAGTCTCGGTGGGGACATTATCTACTTCTATAACGTTATGTATCCCAACGTGAGGCAACCTAACATCTCGGATGTAGTATATTACAACATTCCTGGCGGATCGGTCCCTACTTCTCGGTGGGAACATTATATACGTCTATAACGTAATATAACCAAACCTAACCCATCTAGCACCTCGCTGGTAATGTTTTATAAAATCCCGTTCGTTTCGTCCCGTAAGTCTCGGTGGGGACATTATCTACTTCTATAACTTTATATATCCCAACCTGAGACAACCTCATATCTCGGATGTAGTATATTACAACATTCCTGGCGGATCGGCCCCTACTACTCGGTGGGAACATTATATACGTCTATAACGTATTATAACCTAACCTAACCCATCTAGCCCCTCGCTGGTAATGTTTTATAAATTCTCGTTCGTGTCGTCCAGAACGTCTCGGTGGGGACATTATGTACGTCTGTATCGTTATATAACCCAACCTAAGGAAACCTAACATATCGAATGTAGTATTTTCCAACATTCCTGGCGGGTCGGCCCCTACTTCTCGGTGCGAACATTATATACGTCTATAACGTATTATAACCTAACCTAAACCATCTAGCCCCTTGCTGGTAATGCTTTATAAAATCCCGTTCGTGTCGACCCGAAGTCTCGGTGAGGACATTATATACTTCTATAACGTTATATATCCTAACCTAAGGCAGCCTAACACCTCTGATGTAGTATTTTCCAACATTCTTGGCGGATCGTCCTCTACTTCTCGGTGGGAACATTATATACGTCTATAACGTAATATAACCTAACCTAACCCATCTAGCCCCTCGCTGGTAATGCTTTATAAAATCCCGTTCGTGTCGACCCGTAAGTCTCGGTGAGAAAATTATATACTTCTATAACGTTATATATCCCAACCTGAGGCAATCTAACATCTCGGATGTAGTATATTACAACATTCCTGGCGGATCGGCCCCTGCTTCTCGGTGGGAACATTATATACGTCTATAACGTAATATAACCTAACCTAACCCATCTAGCCCCTCGCTGATAATGTTTTATAAAATCCCGTTCGTGTCGTCCAGAACGTCTCGGTGGGGACATTATATACTTCTATAACGTTATATATCCTAACCTAAGGCAGCCTAACACCTCTGATGTAATATTTTCCAAAATTCTTGGCGGATCGTCCTCTACTTCTCGGTGGGAACATTATATACGTCTATAACGAAATATAACCTAACCTAACCCATCTAGCACCTCGCTGGTAATGTTTTATAAAATCCCGGTCGTTTCGTCCCGTAAGTCTCGGTAGGGACATTATCTACTTCTACAACGTTATATATCCCAACCTGAGGCAACCTAACATCTCGGATGTAGTATATTACAACATTCCTGGCGGAGCGGCCCCTACTACTCGGTGGGAACATTATATACGTCTATAACGTATTATAACCTAACCTAACCCATCTAGCCCCTCGCTGGTAATGTTTGCAGAATCCCGTTCGTGTCGGCCCGTACTTCTCGGTGGGGACATTATGTACGTCTGTATCGTTACATAACCCAACCTAAGGCATCCTAACATATCGAATGTAGTATATTACAACATTCCCGGCGGATCGGCCACTACTTCTCGGTGGGAACATTATATACGTCTATAACGTAATATAACCTAACCTAACCCATCTAGCCCCTCGCTGGTAATGCTTTGTAAAATCCCGTTCGTGTCGACCCGTAAGTCTCGGTGAGGACATTATATACCTCTATAACGTTATATATCCTAACCTAAGGCAGCCTAACACCTCTGATGTAGTATTTTCCAACATTCTTGGCGGATCGTCCTCTACTTCTCGGTGGGAACATTATATACGTCTATAACGTAATATAACCTAACCTAACCCATCTAGCCCCTCGCTGGTAATGCTTTATAAAATCCCGTTCGTGTCGACCCGTAAGTCTCGGTGAGAAAATTATATACTTCTATAACGTTATATATCCCAACCTGAGGCAATCTAACATCTGGGATGTAGTATATTACAACATTCCTGGCGGATCGGCCCCTACTACTCGGTGGGAACATTATATACGTCTATAACGTATTATAACCTAACCTAACCCATCTAGCCCCTCGCTGGTAATGTTTGCAGAATCCCGTTCGTGTCGGCCCGTACTTCTCGGTGGGGACATTATGTACGTCTGTATCGTTACATAACCCAACCTAAGGCATCCTAACATATCGAATGTAGTATATTACAACATTCCCGGCGGATCGGCCACTACTTCTCGGTGGGAACATTATATACGTCTATAACGTAATATAACCTAACCTAACCCATCTAGCCCCTCGCTGGTAATGCTTTATAAAATCTCGTTCGTGTCGACACGTAAGTCTCGGTGAGAACATTATATACTTCTATAACGTTATATATCCCAAACTGAGGAAATCTAACATCTCGGATGTAGTGTATTACAACATTCCTGGCGGATCGGCCCCTGCTTCTCGGTGGGAACATTATATACGCGTATAACGTAATATAACCTAACCTAACCCATCTAGCCCCTCGCTGGTAATGCTTTATAAAATCCCGTTCGTGTCGACCCGTAAGTCTCGGTGAGGACATTATATACCTCTATAACGTTATATATCCTAACCTAAGGCAGCGTAACATATCAAATGTAGTATTTTCCAACATTCATGGCGGGTCGCCCCCTACTTCTAGGTGAGAACATTATATACGTCTGTCACGTAATATAGCCTAACCTAACCCATCTTGCCCCTTGCTGGTAATGCTTTATAAAATCCCGTTCGTGTCGACCCGTAAGTCTCGGTGAGGACATTATATACTTCTATAACGTTATATATCCTAACCTAAGGCAGCCTAACACCTCTGATGTAGTATTTTCCAACATTCTTGGCGGATCGTCCTCTACTTCTCAGTGGGAACATTATATACGTCTATAACGTATTATAACCTAACCTAACCCATTTAGCCCCTCGCTGGTAATGCTTTATAAAATCCCGTGCGTGTCGACCCGTAAGTCTCGGTGAGGACATTATATACTTCTATAACGTTATATATCCCAACCTGAGGCAATCTAACATCTCGGATGTAGTATATTACAACATTCCTGGCGGATCGGCCACTACTTCTCGGTGGGAACATTATATACGTCTATAACGTATTATAACCTAACCTAACCCATCTAGCCCTTCGCTGGTAATGTTTGCAGAATCCCGTTCGTGTCGGCCCGTACTTCTCGGTGGGGACATTATGTACGTCTGTATCGTTATATAACCCAACCTAAGGCATCCTAACATATCGAATGTAGTATTTTCCAACATTCATGGCGGGTCGCACCCTACTTCTAGGTGAGAACATTATATACGTCTATCACGTAATATAACCTAACCTAACCCATCTTGCCCCTTGCTGGTAATGCTTTATAAAATCCCGTTCGTGTCGACCCGTAAGTCTCGGTGAGGACATTATATACTTCTATAACGTTATATATCCTAACCTAAGGCAGCCTAACACCTCTGATGTAGTATTTTCCAACATTCTTGGCGGATCGTTCTCTACTTCTCGGTGGGAACATTATATACGTCTATAACGTAATATAACCTAACCTAACCCATCTAGCACCTCGCTGGTAATGTTTTATAAAATCCCGGTCGTTTCGTCCCGTTAGTCTCGGTGGGGACATTATCTACTTCTATAACGTTATGTATCCCAACGTGAGGCAACCTAACATCTCGGATGTAGTATATTACAACATTCCTGGCTTATCGGTCCCTACTTCTCGGTGGGAACATTATATACGTCTATAACGTAATATAACCAAACCTAACCCATCTAGCACCTCGCTGGTAATGTTTTATAAAATCCCGTTCGTTTCGTCCCGTAAGTCTCGGTGGGGACATTATCTACTTCTATAACTTTATATATCCCAACCTGAGACAACCTCATATCTCGGATGTGGTATATTACAACATTCCTGGCGGATCGGCCCCTACTACTCGGTGGGAACATTATATACGTCTATAACGTATTATAACCTAACCTAACCCATCTAGCCCCTCGCTGGTAATGCTTTATAAAATCCCGTTCGTGTCGACCCGTAAGTCTCGGTGAGAAAATTATATACTTCTATAACGTTATATATCCCAACCTGAGGCAACCTAACATCTCGGATGTAGTATATTACAACATTCCTGGCGGATCGGCCCCTACTACTCGGTGGGAACATTATATACGTCTATAACGTATTATAACCTAACCTAACCCATCTAGCCCCTCGCTGGTAATGTTTGCAGAATCCCGTTCGTGTCGGCCCGTACTTCTCGGTGGGGACATTATGTACGTCTGTATCGTTACATAACCCAACCTAAGGCATCCTAACATATCGAATGTAGTATATTACAACATTCCCGGCGGATCGGCCACTACTTCTCGGTGGGAACATTATATACGTCTATAACGTAACATAACCTAACCTAACCCATCTAGCCCCTCGCTGGTAATGCTTTATAAAATCCCGTTCGTGTCGACCCGTAAGTCTCGGTGAGGACATTATATACCTCTATAACGTTATATATCCTAACCTAAGGCAGCCTAACATATCAAATGTAGTATTTTCCAACATTCATGGCGGGTCGCCCCCTACTTCTAGGTGAGAACATTATATACGCCTGTCACGTAATATAGCCTAACCGAACCCATCTTGCCCCTTGCTGGTAATGCTTTATAAAATCCCGTTCGTGTCGACCCGTAAGTCTCGGTGAGGACATTATATACTTCTATAACGTTATATATCCTATCCTAAGGCAGCCTAACACCTCTGATGTAGTATTTTCCAACATTCTTGGCGGATCGTCCTCTACTTCTCGGTGGGAACATTATATACGTCTATAACGTATTATAACCTAACCTAACCCATCTAGCCCCTCGCTGGTAATGTTTTATAAATTCTCGTTCGTGTCGTCCAGAACGTCTCGGTGGGGACATTATGTACGTCTGTATCGTTATATAACCCAACCTAAGGCAACCTAACATATCGAATGTAGTATTTTCCAACATTCCTGGCGGGTCGGCCCCTACTTCTCGGTGCGAACATTATATACGTCTATAACGTATTATAACCTAACCTAAACCATCTAGCCCCTTGCTGGTAATGCTTTATAAAATCCCGTTCGTGTCGACCCGAAGTCTCGGTGAGGACATTATATACTTCTATAACGTTATATATCCTAACCTAAGGCAGCCTAACACCTCTGATGTAGTATTTTCCAACATTCTTGGCGGATCGTCCTCTACTTCTCGGTGGGAACATTATATACGTCTATAACGTAATATAACCTAACCTAACCCATCTAGCCCCTCGCTGGTAATGCTTTATAAAATCCCGTTCGTGTCGACCCGTAAGTCTCGGTGAGAAAATTATATACTTCTATAACGTTATATATCCCAACCTGAGGCAATCTAACATCTCGGATGTAGTATATTACAACATTCCTGGCGGATCGGCCCCTGCTTCTCGGTGGGAACATTATATACGTCTATAACGTAATATAACCTAACCTAACCCATCTAGCCCCTCGCTGATAATGTTTTATAAAATCCCGTTCGTGTCGTCCAGAACGTCTCGGTGGGGACATTATATACTTCTATAACGTTATATATCCTAACCTAAGGCAGCCTAACACCTCTGATGTAATATTTTCCAAAATTCTTGGCGGATCGTCCTCTACTTCTCGGTGGGAACATTATATACGTCTATAACGAAATATAACCTAACCTAACCCATCTAGCACCTCGCTGGTAATGTTTTATAAAATCCCGGTCGTTTCGTCCCGTAAGTCTCGGTAGGGACATTATCTACTTCTACAACGTTATATATCCCAACCTGAGGCAACCTAACATCTCGGATGTAGTATATTACAACATTCCTGGCGGAGCGGCCCCTACTACTCGGTGGGAACATTATATACGTCTATAACGTATTATAACCTAACCTAACCCATCTAGCCCCTCGCTGGTAATGTTTGCAGAATCCCGTTCGTGTCGGCCCGTACTTCTCGGTGGGGACATTATGTACGTCTGTATCGTTACATAACCCAACCTAAGGCATCCTAACATATCGAATGTAGTATATTACAACATTCCCGGCGGATCGGCCACTACTTCTCGGTGGGAACATTATATACGTCTATAACGTAATATAACCTAACCTAACCCATCTAGCCCCTCGCTGGTAATGCTTTGTAAAATCCCGTTCGTGTCGACCCGTAAGTCTCGGTGAGGACATTATATACCTCTATAACGTTATATATCCTAACCTAAGGCAGCCTAACACCTCTGATGTAGTATTTTCCAACATTCTTGGCGGATCGTCCTCTACTTCTCGGTGGGAACATTATATACCTCTATAACGTAATATAACCTAACCTAACCCATCTAGCCCCTCGCTGGTAATGCTTTATAAAATCCCGTTCGTGTCGACCCGTAAGTCTCGGTGAGAAAATTATATACTTCTATAACGTTATATATCCCAACCTGAGGCAATCTAACATCTCGGATGTAGTATATTACAACATTCCTGGCGGATCGGCCCCTGCTTCTCGGTGGGAACATTATATACGTCTATAACGTAATATAACCTAACCTAACCCATCTAGCCCCTCGCTGATAATGTTTTATAAAATCCCGTTCGTGTCGTCCAGAACGTCTCGGTGGGGACATTATATACTTCTATAACGTTATATATCCTAACCTAAGGCAGCCTAACACCTCTGATGTAATATTTTCCAAAATTCTTGGCGGATCGTCCTCTACTTCTCGGTGGGAACATTATATACGTCTATAACGAAATATAACCTAACCTAACCCATCTAGCACCTCGCTGGTAATGCTTTATAAAATCTCGTTCGTGTCGACACGTAAGTCTCGGTGAGAACATTATATACTTCTATAACGTTATATATCCCAAACTGAGGAAATCTAACATCTCGGATGTAGTGTATTACAACATTCCTGGCGGATCGGCCCCTGCTTCTCGGTGGGAACATTATATACGCGTATAACGTAATATAACCTAACCTAACCCATCTAGCCCCTCGCTGGTAATGCTTTATAAAATCCCGTTCGTGTCGACCCGTAAGTCTCGGTGAGGACATTATATACCTCTATAACGTTATATATCCTAACCTAAGGCAGCCTAACATATCAAATGTAGTATTTTCCAACATTCATGGCGGGTCGCCCCCTACTTCTAGGTGAGAACATTATATACGTCTGTCACGTAATATAGCCTAACCTAACCCATCTTGCCCCTTGCTGGTAATGCTTTATAAAATCCCGTTCGTGTCGACCCGTAAGTCTCGGTGAGGACATTATATACTTCTATAACGTTATATATCCTAACCTAAGGCAGCCTAACACCTCTGATGTAGTATTTTCCAACATTCTTGGCGGATCGTCCTCTACTTCTCGGTGGGAACATTATATACGTCTATAACGTATTATAACCTAACCTAACCCATTTAGCCCCTCGCTGGTAATGCTTTATAAAATCCCGTGCGTGTCGACCCGTAAGTCTCGGTGAGGACATTATATACTTCTATAACGTTATATATCCCAACCTGAGGCAATCTAACATCTCGGATGTAGTATATTACAACATTCCTGGCGGATCGGCCACTACTTCTCGGTGGGAACATTATATACGTCTATAACGTATTATAACCTAACCTAACCCATCTAGCCCTTCGCTGGTAATGTTTGCAGAATCCCGTTCGTGTCGGCCCGTACTTCTCGGTGGGGACATTATGTACGTCTGTATCGTTATATAACCCAACCTAAGGCATCCTAACATATCGAATGTAGTATTTTCCAACATTCATGGCGGGTCGCACCCTACTTCTAGGTGAGAACATTATATACGTCTATCACGTAATATAACCTAACCTAACCCATCTTGCCCCTTGCTGGTAATGCTTTATAAAATCCCGTTCGTGTCGACCCGTAAGTCTCGGTGAGGACATTATATACTTCTATAACGTTATATATCCTAACCTAAGGCAGCCTAACACCTCTGATGTAGTATTTTCCAACATTCTTGGCGGATCGTTCTCTACTTCTCGGTGGGAACATTATATACGTCTATAACGTAATATAACCTAACCTAACCCATCTAGCACCTCGCTGGTAATGTTTTATAAAATCCCGGTCGTTTCGTCCCGTTAGTCTCGGTGGGGACATTATCTACTTCTATAACGTTATGTATCCCAACGTGAGGCAACCTAACATCTCGGATGTAGTATATTACAACATTCCTGGCTTATCGGTCCCTACTTCTCGGTGGGAACATTATATACGTCTATAACGTAATATAACCAAACCTAACCCATCTAGCACCTCGCTGGTAATGTTTTATAAAATCCCGTTCGTTTCGTCCCGTAAGTCTCGGTGGGGACATTATCTACTTCTATAACTTTATATATCCCAACCTGAGACAACCTCATATCTCGGATGTGGTATATTACAACATTCCTGGCGGATCGGCCCCTACTACTCGGTGGGAACATTATATACGTCTATAACGTATTATAACCTAACCTAACCCATCTAGCCCCTCGCTGGTAATGCTTTATAAAATCCCGTTCGTGTCGACCCGTAAGTCTCGGTGAGAAAATTATATACTTCTATAACGTTATATATCCCAACCTGAGGCAACCTAACATCTCGGATGTAGTATATTACAACATTCCTGGCGGATCGGCCCCTACTACTCGGTGGGAACATTATATACGTCTATAACGTATTATAACCTAACCTAACCCATCTAGCCCCTCGCAGGTAATGTTTGCAGAATCCCGTTCGTGTCGGCCCGTACTTCTCGGTGGGGACATTATGTACGTCTGTATCGTTACATAACCCAACCTAAGGCATCCTAACATATCGAATGTAGTATATTACAACATTCCCGGCGGATCGGCCACTACTTCTCGGTGGGAACATTATATACGTCTATAACGTAATATAACCTAACCTAACCCATCTAGCCCCTCGCTGGTAATGCTTTATAAAATCTCGTTCGTGTCGACACGTAAGTCTCGGTGAGAACATTATATACTTCTATAACGTTATATATCCCAACCTGAGGAAATCTAACATCTCGGATGTAGTGTATTACAACATTCCTGGCGGATCGGCCCCTGCTTCTCGGTGGGAACATTATATACGCGTATAACGTAATATAACCTAACCTAACCCATCTAGCCCCTCGCTGGTAATGCTTTATAAAATCCCGTTCGTGTCGACCCGTAAGTCTCGGTGAGGACATTATATACTTCTATAACGTTATATATCCCAACTTGAGGCAACCTAACACCTCGGATGTAGTATATTACAACATTCCTGGCGGATCGGCCACTACTTCTCGGTGGGAACATTATATACGTCTATAACGTAACATAACCTAACCTAACCCATCTAGCCCCTCGCTGGTAATGCTTTATAAAATCCCGTTCGTGTCGACCCGTAAGTCTCGGTGAGGACATTATATACCTCTATAACGTTATATATCCTAACCTAAGGCAGCCTAACATATCAAATGTAGTATTTTCCAACATTCATGGCGGGTCGCCCCCTACTTCTAGGTGAGAACATTATATACGCCTGTCACGTAATATAGCCTAACCTAACCCATCTTGCCCCTTGCTGGTAATGCTTTATAAAATCCCGTTCGTGTCGACCCGTAAGTCTCGGTGAGGACATTATATACTTCTATAACGTTATATATCCTAACCTAAGGCAGCCTAACACCTCTGATGTAGTATTTTCCAACATTCTTGGCGGATCGTCCTCTACTTCTCGGTGGGAACATTATATACGTCTATAACGTATTATAACCTAACCTAACCCATTTAGCCCCTCGCTGGTAATGCTTTATAAAATCCCGTGCGTGTCGACCCGTAAGTCTCGGTGAGGACATTATATACTTCTATAACGTTATATATCCCAACCTGAGGCAATCTAACATCTCGGATGTAGTATATTACAACATTCCTGGCGGATCGGCCACTACTTCTCGGTGGGAACATTATATACGTCTATAACGTATTATAACCTAACCTAACCCATCTAGCCCTTCGCTGGTAATGTTTGCAGAATCCCGTTCGTGTCGGCCCGTACTTCTCGGTGGGGACATTATGTACGTCTGTATCGTTATATAACCCAACCTAAGGCATCCTAACATATCGAATGTAGTATTTTCCAACATTCATGGCGGGTCGCACCCTACTTCTAGGTGAGAACATTATATACGTCTATCACGTAATATAACCTAACCTAACCCATCTTGCCCCTTGCTGGTAATGCTTTATAAAATCCCGTTCGTGTCGACCCGTAAGTCTCGGTGAGGACATTATATACTTCTATAACGTTATATATCCTAACCTAAGGCAGCCTAACACCTCTGATGTAGTATTTTCCAACATTCTTGGCGGATCGTTCTCTACTTCTCGGTGGGAACATTATATACGTCTATAACGTAATATAACCTAACCTAACCCATCTAGCACCTCGCTGGTAATGTTTTATAAAATCCCGGTCGTTTCGTCCCGTTAGTCTCGGTGGGGACATTATCTACTTCTATAACGTTATGTATCCCAACGTGAGGCAACCTAACATCTCGGATGTAGTATATTACAACATTCCTGGCTTATCGGTCCCTACTTCTCGGTGGGAACATTATATACGTCTATAACGTAATATAACCAAACCTAACCCATCTAGCACCTCGCTGGTAATGTTTTATAAAATCCCGTTCGTTTCGTCCCGTAAGTCTCGGTGGGGACATTATCTACTTCTATAACTTTATATATCCCAACCTGAGACAACCTCATATCTCGGATGTGGTATATTACAACATTCCTGGCGGATCGGCCCCTACTACTCGGTGGGAACATTATATACGTCTATAACGTATTATAACCTAACCTAACCCATCTAGCCCCTCGCTGGTAATGCTTTATAAAATCCCGTTCGTGTCGACCCGTAAGTCTCGGTGAGAAAATTATATACTTCTATAACGTTATATATCCCAACCTGAGGCAACCTAACATCTCGGATGTAGTATATTACAACATTCCTGGCGGATCGGCCCCTACTACTCGGTGGGAACATTATATACGTCTATAACGTATTATAACCTAACCTAACCCATCTAGCCCCTCGCAGGTAATGTTTGCAGAATCCCGTTCGTGTCGGCCCGTACTTCTCGGTGGGGACATTATGTACGTCTGTATCGTTACATAACCCAACCTAAGGCATCCTAACATATCGAATGTAGTATATTACAACATTCCCGGCGGATCGGCCACTACTTCTCGGTGGGAACATTATATACGTCTATAACGTAATATAACCTAACCTAACCCATCTAGCCCCTCGCTGGTAATGCTTTATAAAATCTCGTTCGTGTCGACACGTAAGTCTCGGTGAGAACATTATATACTTCTATAACGTTATATATCCCAACCTGAGGAAATCTAACATCTCGGATGTAGTGTATTACAACATTCCTGGCGGATCGGCCCCTGCTTCTCGGTGGGAACATTATATACGCGTATAACGTAATATAACCTAACCTAACCCATCTAGCCCCTCGCTGGTAATGCTTTATAAAATCCCGTTCGTGTCGACCCGTAAGTCTCGGTGAGGACATTATATACTTCTATAACGTTATATATCCCAACTTGAGGCAACCTAACACCTCGGATGTAGTATATTACAACATTCCTGGCGGATCGGCCACTACTTCTCGGTGGGAACATTATATACGTCTATAACGTAACATAACCTAACCTAACCCATCTAGCCCCTCGCTGGTAATGCTTTATAAAATCCCGTTCGTGTCGACCCGTAAGTCTCGGTGAGGACATTATATACCTCTATAACGTTATATATCCTAACCTAAGGCAGCCTAACATATCAAATGTAGTATTTTCCAACATTCATGGCGGGTCGCCCCCTACTTCTAGGTGAGAACATTATATACGCCTGTCACGTAATATAGCCTAACCTAACCCATCTTGCCCCTTGCTGGTAATGCTTTATAAAATCCCGTTCGTGTCGACCCGTAAGTCTCGGTGAGGACATTATATACTTCTATAACGTTATATATCCTAACCTAAGGCAGCCTAACACCTCTGATGTAGTATTTTCCAACATTCTTGGCGGATCGTCCTCTACTTCTCGGTGGGAACATTATATACGTCTATAACGTATTATAACCTAACCTAACCCATCTAGCCCCTCGCTGGTAATGCTTTATAAAATCCCGTGCGTGTCGACCCGTAAGTCTCGGTGAGGACATTATATACTTCTATAACGTTATACATCCCAACCTGAGGCAATCTAACATCTCGGATGTAGTATATTACAACATTCCTGGCGGATCGGCCACTACTTCTCGGTGGGAACATTATATACGTCTATGACGTATTATAACCTAACCTAACCCATCTAGCCCTTCGCTGGTAATGTTTGCAGAATCCCGTTCGTGTCGGCCCGTACTTCTCGGTGGGGACATTATGTACGTCTGTATCGTTATATAACCCAACCTAAGGCATCCTAACATATCGAATGTAGTATTTTCCAACATTCATGGCGGGTCGCACCCTACTTCTAGGTGAGAACATTATATACGTCTATCACGTAATATAACCTAACCTAACCCATCTTGCCCCTTGCTGGTAACGCTTTATAAAATCCCGTTCGTGTCGACCCGTAAGTCTCGGTGAGGACATTATATACTTCTATAACGTTATATATCCTAACCTAAGGCAGCCTAACACCTCTGATGTAGTATTTTCCAACATTCTTGGCGGATCGTCCTCTACTTCTCGGTGGGAACATTATATACGTCTATAACGTAATATAACCTAACCTAACCCATCTAGCACCTCGCTGGTAATGTTTTATAAAATCCCGGTCGTTTCGTCCCGTTAGTCTCGGTGGGGACATTATCTACTTCTATAACGTTATGTATCCCAACGTGAGGCAACCTAACATCTCTGATGTAGTATATTACAACATTCCTGGCGGATCGGTCCCTACTTCTCGGTGGGAACATTATATACGTCTATAACGTAATATAACCAAACCTAACCCATCTAGCACCTCGCTGGTAATGTTTTATAAAATCCCGTTCGTTTCGTCCCGTAAGTCTCGGTGGGGACATTATCTACTTCTATAACTTTATATATCCCAACCTGAGACAACCTCATATCTCGGATGTAGTATATTACAACATTCCTGGCGGATCGGCCCCTACTACTCGGTGGGAACATTATATACGTCTATAACGTATTATAACCTAACCTAACCCATCTAGCCCCTCGCTGGTAATGTTTTATAAATTCTCGTTCGTGTCGTCCAGAACGTCTCGGTGGGGACATTATGTACGTCTGTATCGTTATATAACCCAACCTAAGGCAACCTAACATATCGAATGTAGTATTTTCCAACATTCCTGGCGGGTCGGCCCCTACTTCTCGGTGGGAACATTATATACGTCTATAACGTATTATAACCTAACCTAAACCATCTAGCCCCTTGCTGGTAATGCTTTATAAAATCCCGTTCGTGTCGACCCGAAGTCTCGGTGAGGACATTATATACTTCTATAACGTTATATATCCTAACCTAAGGCAGCCTAACACCTCTGATGTAGTATTTTCCAACATTCTTGGCGGATCGTCCTCTACTTCTCGGTGGGAACATTATATACGTCTATAACGTAATATAACCTAACCTAACCCATCTAGCCCCTCGCTGGTAATGCTTTATAAAATCCCGTTCGTGTCGACCCGTAAGTCTCGGTGAGAAAATTATATACTTCTATAACGTTATATATCCCAACCTGAGGCAATCTAACATCGCGGATGTAGTATATTACAACATTCCTGGCGGATCGGCCCCTACTACTCGGTGGGAACATTATATACGTCTATGACGTATTATAACCTAACCTAACCCATCTAGCCCCTCGCTGGTAATGTTTGCAGAATCCCGTTCGTGTCGGCCCGTACTTCTCGGTGGGGACATTGTGTACGTCTATATCGTTATATAACTCAACCTAAGGCAACCTACCATATCGAATGTAGTATTTTCCAACATTACTGGCGGGTCGGCCTCTACTTCTCGGTGGGAACATTATATACGTCTATAACGTAATATAACCTAACCTAACCCATCTAGCCCCTCGCTGGTAATGTTTTATAAAATCCCGTTCGTGTCGTCCAGAACTTCTCGGTGGGGACATTATGTACGTCTGTATCGTTATATAACCCAACCTAAGGCAACCTAACATATCGAATGTAGTATTTTCCAACATTCTTGGCGAATCGTCCTCTACTTCTCGGTGGGAACATTATATACGTCTATAACGTATTATAACCTAACCTAACCCATCTAGCCCCTCGCTGGTAATGTTTGCAGAATCCCGTTCGTGTCGGCCCGTACTTCTCGGTGGGGACATTATGTACGTCTGAATCGTTATATAACCCAACCTTAGGCATCCTCACGTACCGAATGTAGTATATTACAACATTCCTGGCGGATCGGCCCCTACTTCTCGGTGGGAACATTATATACGTCTATAACGTAATATAACCTAACCTAACCCATCTAGCCCCTCGCTGGTAATGCTCTATAAAATCCCGTTCGTGTCGACCCGTAAGTCTCGGTGAGTACATTATATACTTCTATAACGTTATATATCCCAACCTGAGGCAATCTAACATCTCGGATGTAGTATATTACAACATTCCTGGCGGATCGGCCCCTACTACTCGGTGGGAACATTATATACGTCTATAACGTATTATAACCTAACCTAACCCATCTAGCCCCTCGCTGGTAATGTTTGCAGAATCCCGTTCGTGTCGACCCGTACTTCTCGGTGGGGACATTGTGTACGTCTATATCGTTATATAACTCAACCTAAGGCAACCTACCATATCGAATGTAGTATTTTCCAACATTACTGGCGGGTCGGCCTCTACTTCTCGGTGGGAACATTATATACGTCTATAACGTAATATAACCTAACCTAACCCATCTAGCCCCTCGCTGGTAATGTTTTATAAAATCCCGTTCGTGTCGTCCAGAACTTCTCGGTGGGGACATTATGTACGTCTGTATCGTTATATAACCCAACCTAAGGCAACCTAACGTATCGAATGTAGTATTTTCCAACATTCTTGGCGGATCGTCCTCTACTTCTCGGTGGGAACATTATATACGTCTATAACGTATTATAACCTAACCTAACCCATCTAGCCCCTCGCTGGTAATGTTTGCAGAATCCCGTTCGTGTCGGCCCGTACTTCTCGGTGGGGACATTATGTACGTCTGAATCGTTATATAACCCAACCTTAGGCATCCTCACGTACCGAATGTAGTATATTACAACATTCCTGGCGGATCGGCCACTACTTCTCGGTGGGAACATTATATACGTCTATAACGTAATATAACCTAACCTAACCCATCTAGCCCCTCGCTGGTAATGCTTTATAAAATCCCGTTCGTGTCGACCCGTAAGTCTCGGTGAGGACATTATATACTTCGATAACGTTATATATCCCAACTTGAGGCATCCTAACATATCGAATGTAGTATTTTCCAATATTCCTGGCGGGTCGGCCCCTACTTCTCGGTGGGATCATTATATACGTCTATAACGTATTATAACCTAACCTAACCCATCTAGCCCCTCGCTGGTAATGCTTTATAAAATCCCGTGCGTGTCGACCCGTAAGTCTCGGTGAGGACATTATATACTTCTATAACGTTATATATCCCAACCTGAGGCAATCTAACATCTCGGATGTAGCATATTACAACATTCCTGGCGGATCGGCCACTACTTCTCGGTGGGAACATTATATACGTCTATAACGTGTTATAACCTAACCTAACCCATCTAGCCCCTCGCTGGTAATGTTTGCAGAATCCCGTGCGTGTCGGCCCGTACTTCTCGGTGGGGACATTATGTACGTCTATATCGTTATATAACCCAACCTAAGGCATCCTAACATATCGAATGTAGTATTTTCCAACATTACTGGCTGGTCGGCCCCTACTTCTCGGTGGGAACATTATATACGTCCATAACGTATTATAACCTAACCTAACCCATCTAGCACCTCGCTGGTAATGTTTTATAAAATCCCGGTCGTTTCGTCCCGTAAGTCGCGGTGGGGACATTATCTACTTCTATAACGTTATATATCCCAACGTGAGGCAACCTAATATCTCGGATGTAGTATATTACAACATTCCTGCGGATCGGCCCCTACTACTCGGTGGGAACATTATATACGTCTATAACGTATTATAACCTAACCTAACCCATCTAGCCCCTCGCTGGTAATGTTTGCAGAATCCCGTTCGTGTCGGCCCGTACTTCTCGGTGGGGACATTGTGTACGTCTATATCGTTATATAACTCAACCTAAAGCAACCTACCATATCGAATGTAGTATTTTCCAACATTACTAGCGGGTCGGCCTCTACTTCTCGGTGGGAACATTATATACGTCTATAACGTAATATAACCTAACCTAACCCATCTAGCCCCTCGCTGGTAATGCTTTATAAAATCCCGTTCGTGTCGACCCGTAAGTCTCGGTGAGAACATTATATACTTCTATAACGTTATATATCCCAACCTGAGGCAATCTAACATCTCGGATGTAGTATATTACAACATTCCTGGCGGATCGGCCCCTACTACTCGGTGGGAACATTATATACGTCTATAACGTATTATAACCTAACCTAACCCATCTAGCCCCTCGCTGGTAATGTTTGCAGAATCCCGTTCGTGTCGGCCCGTACTTCTCGGTGGGGACATTGTGTACGTCTATATCGTTATATAACTCAACCTAAGGCAACCTACCATATCGAATGTAGTATTTTCCAACATTACTGGCGGGTCGGCCTCTACTTCTCGGTGGGAACATTATATACGTCTATAACGTAATATAACCTAACCTAACCCATCTAGCCCCTCGCTGGTAATGTTTTATAAAATCCCGTTCGTGTCGTCCAGAACTTCTCGGTGGGGACATTATGTACGTCTGTATCGTTATATAACCCAACCTAAGGCAACCTAACATATTGAATGTAGTATTTTCCAACATTACTGGCTGGTCGGCCCCTACTTCTCGGTGGGAACATTATATACGTCCATAACGTATTATAACCTAACCTAACCCATCTAGCACCTCGCTGGTAATGTTTTATAAAATCCCGGTCGTTTCGTCCCGTAAGTCTCGGTGGGGACATTATCTACTTCTATAACGTTATATATCCCAACGTGAGGCAACCTAACATCTCGGATGTAGTATATTACAACATTCCTGGCGGATCGGTCCCTACTTCTCGGTGGGAACATTATATACGTCTATAACGTAATATAACCTAACCTAACCCATCTAGCACCTCGTTGGTAATATTTTATAAAATCCCGTTCGTTTCGTCCTGTAAGTCTCGGTGGGGACATTATCTACTTCTATAACTTTATATATCCCAACCTGAGACAACCTAATATCTCGGATGTAGTATATTACAACATTCCTGCGGATCGGCCCCTACTACTCGGTGGGAACATTATATACGTCTATAACGTATTATATCCTAACCTAACCCATCTAGCCCCTCGCTGGTAATGTTTGCAGAATCCCGTTCGTGTCGGCCCGTACTTCTCGGTGGCGACATTATGTACGTCTGTATCGTTATATAACCCAACCTTAGGCATCCTCACATATCGAATGTAGTATTTTCCAACATTCCTGGCGGGTCGGCCCCTACTTTTCGGTGGGATCATTATATACGTCTATAACGTATTATAACCTAACCTAACCCATCTAGACCCTCGCTGGTAATGCTTTATAAAATCCCGTGCGTGTCGACCCGTAAGTCTCGGTGAGGACATTATATACTTCTATAACGTTATATATCCCAACCTGGGGCAATCTAACATCTCGGATGAAGTATATTACAACATTCCTGGCAGATCGGCCACTACTTCTCGGTGGGAACATTATATACGTCTATAACGTAATATAACCTAACCTAACCCATCTAGCACCTCGCTGGTAATGTTTTATAAAATCCATGTCGTTTCGTCCAGAACGTCTCGGTGGGGACATTATGTACGTCTGTATCGTTATATAACCCAACCTAAGGCAACCTAACATATCGAATGTAGTATTATCCAACATTCCTGGCGGATCGGCCTCTACTTCTCGGTGGGAACATTATATACGTCTATAACGTAACATAACCTAACCTAACCCATCTAGCCCCTCGCTGGTAATGTTTTATAAAATCCCGTACGTGTCGTCCAGTAAGTCTCGGTGGGAACATTATGTACGTCTATATCGTTATATAACTCTACCGAAGGCAACCTACCATATCGAATGTAGTATTTTCCAACATTACTGGCGGGTCGGCCCCAACTTCTCTGTGGGAACATTATATACGTCCATAACGTAATATAACCTAACCTAACCCATCTAGCCCCTCGCTGGTAATGCTTTATAAAATCCCGTGCGTGTCGACCCGTAAGTCTCGGTGAGGACATTATATACTTCTATAACGTTATATATCCCAACCTGAGGCAACCTAACAGCTCGGATGTAGTGTTTTACAACATTCCTGGCGGATCGGATCCTACTTCTCGGTGGGAACATTGTATACGTCTATCACGTAATATAACCTAACCTAATCCATATAGCCCCTCGCTGGTAATGCTTTATAAAATCCCGATCGTGTCGACCCGTAGGTCTCGGTGAGGACATTATATACTTCTATAACGTTATATATCCCAACCTGAGGCAACCTAACATCTCGGATGTAGTATATTACAACATTCCTGGCGGATCGGTCCCTACTTCTCGGTGGGAACATTATATACGTCTATAACGTAATATAACCAAACCTAACCCATCTAGCACCTCGCTGGTAATGTTTTATAAAATCCCGTTCGTTTCGTACCGTAAGTCTCGGTGGGGACATTATCTACTTCTATAACTTTATATATCCCAACCTGAGACAACCTAACATCTCGGATGTAGTATATTACAACATTCCTGGCGGATCGGCCACTACTTCTCGGTAGGAACATTATATACGTCTATAACGTAATATAACCTAACCTAACCCATCTAGCCCCTCGCTGGTAATGCTTTATAAAATCCCGTTCGTGTCGACCCGTAAGTCTCGGTGAGGACATTATATACTTCTATAACGTTATATACCCTAACCTAAGGCAGCCTAACACCTCTGATGTAGTATTATCCAACATTCCTGGCGGATCGGCCTCTACTTGTCGGTGGGAACATTATATACTTCTATAACGTATTATAACCTAACCTAACCCATGTAGGCCCTCGCTTGTAATTTTTACAGAATCCCGTTCGTGTCGACCCGTAAGTCTCGGTGAGGACATTATATACTTCTATAACGTTATATATCCCAACCTGAGGCAACCTAACAGCTCGGATGTAGTGTTTTACAACATACATGGCGGATGGGATCCTACTTCTCGGTGGGAACATTATGTACGTCTATCACGTAATATAACCTAACCTAACCCATCTAGCCCCTCGCTGGTAATGCTTTATAAAATCCCGATCGTGTCGACCCGTAGGTCTCGGTGAGGACATTATATACTTCTATAACGTTATATATCCCAACCTGAGGCAATCTAACATCTCGGATGTAGTATATTACAACATTCCTGGCGGATCGGCCCATGCCTCTCGGTGGGAACATTATATACGTCTATAACGTATTATAACCTAACCTAACCCATCTAGCCCCTCGCTGGTAATGTTTTATAAAATCCCGTTTGTGTCGTCCCGTAAGTCGCGGTGGGGACATTATCTACTTCTATAACGTTATATATCCCAACCTGAGGCAACCTAACATCTCGGATGTAGTATATTACAACATTCCTGGCGGATCGGCCACTACTTCTCGGTGGGAACATTATATACGTCTATAACGTATTATAACCTAACCTAACCCATCTAGCCCCTCGCTGGTAATGTTTGCAGAATCCCGTTCGTGTCGGCCCGTACTTCTCGGTGGGGACATTATATACTTCTACAACGTTATATACCCTAACCTAAGGCAGCCTAACACCTCTGATGTAGTATTATCCAAAATTCCTCTCGGATCGGCCTCTACTTCTCGGTGGGAACATTACATACGTCTATAACGTAACGTAACCTAACCTAACCCATCTAGCCCCTCGCTGGTAATGTTTTATAAAATCCCGTACGTGTCGTCCAGTACGTCTCGGTGGGGACATTATGTACGTCTATATCGTTATATAACCCAACCTAAGGCAGCCTAACATATCGAATGTAGTATTTACCAACATTACTGGCGGGTCTGCCCCTACTTCTCTGTGGGAACATTATATACGTCTATAACGTAATATAACCTAACCTAACCCATCTAGCCCCTCGCTGGTAATGCTTTATAAAATCCCGTGCGTGTCGACCCGTAAGTCTCGGTGAGGACATTATATACTTCTAGAACGTTATATATCCTAACCTAAGCCAGCCTAACACCTCTGATGTAGTATTTTCCAACATTCCTGGCGGATCGGCCTCAAATTCTCGGTGGGAACGTTATATACGTCTATCACGTAATATAACCTAACCTAACCCATCTAGCCCCTCGCTGGTAATGCTTTATAAAATCCCGATCGTGTCGACCCGTAGGTCTCGGTGAGGACATTATATACTTCTATAACGTTATATATCCCAACATGAGGCAACCTAACATCTCGGATGTAGTATATTACAACATTCCTGGCGGATCGGTCCCTACTTCTCGGTGGGAACATTATATACGTCTATAACGTAATATAACCAAACCTAACCCATCTAGCACCTCGCTGGTAATGTTTTATAAAATCCCGTTCGTTTCGTACCGTAAGTCTCGGTGGGGACATTATCTACTTCTATAACTTTATATATCCCAACCTGAGACAACCTAACATCTCGGATGTAGTATATTACAACATTCCTGGCGGATCGGCCACTACTTCTCGGTGGGAACATTATATACGTCTATAACGTATTATAACCTAACCTAACCCATCTAGCCCCTCGCTGGTAATGTTTACAGAATCCCGTTCGTGTCGGCGCGTACTTCTCGGTGGGGACATTATGTACGTCTATATCGTTATATAACTCAACCTGAGGCAACCTAACATCTCGGATGTAGTATATTACAACATTCCTGGCGGATCGGCCACTACTTCTCGGTGGGAACATTATATACGTCTATAACGTAATATAACCTAACCTAACAAATCTAGCCCCTCGCTGGTAATGCTTTATAAAATCCCGTTCGGCCGACCCGTAAGTCTCGGTGAGGACATTATATACTTCTAGAACGTTATATATCCTAACCTAAGCCAGCCTAACACCTCTGATGTAGTATTTTCCAACATTCCTGGCGGATCGGCCTCTACTTGTCGGTGGGAACATTACATACGTCTATAACGTAACGTAACCTAACCTAACCCATCTAGCCCCTCGCTGGTAATGTTTTATAACATCCCGTACGTGTCGTCCTGTACGTCTCGGTGGGGACATTATGTACGTCTATATCGTTATATAACCCAACCTAAGGCAGCCTAACATATCGAATGTAGTATTTACCAACATTACTGGCGGGTCGGCCCCTACTTCTCTGTGGGAACATTATATACGTCTATAACGTAATATAACCTAACCTAACCCATCTAGCCCCTCGCTGGTAATGCTTTATAAAATCCCGTGCGTGTCGACCCGTAAGTCTCGGTGAGGACATTATATACTTCTATAACGTTATATATCCCAACCTGAGGCAACCTAACTGCTCGGATGTAGTGTTTTACAATATTCCTGGCGGATCGGATCCTACTTCTCGGTGGGAACATTATATACGTCTATCACGTAATATAACCTAACCTAACCCATCTCGCCCCTCGCTGGTAATGTTTTATAAAATCCCGTTTGTGTCGTCCCGTAAGTCGCGGTGGGGACATTATCTACTTCTATAACGTTATATATCCCAACCTGAGGCAACCTAACATCTCGGATGTAGTATATTACAACATTCCTGGCGGATCGGCCACTACTTCTCGGTGGGAACATTATATACGTCTATAACGTAATATAACCTAACCTAACAAATCTAGCCCCTCGCTGGTAATGCTTTATAAAATCCCGTTCGGCCGACCCGTAAGTCTCGGTGAGGACATTATATACTTCTAGAACGTTATATATCCTAACCTAAGCCAGCCTAACACCTCTGATGTAGTATTTTCCAACATTCCTGGCGGATCGGCCTCTAATTCTCGGTGGGAACGTTATATACGTCTATCACGTAATATAACCTAACCTAACCCATCTAGCCCCTTGGTGGTAATGTCTTATAAAATCCCGTTCGTATCGTCCCGTAAGTCTCGGCAGGAACATTATATACGTCTATAACGTAATATAACCTAACCTAACCCATCTAGCCCCTCGCTGGTAATGCTTTATAAAATCCCGTTCGTGTCGACCCGTAAGTCTCGGTGAGGACATTATATACTTCTATAACGTTATATACCCTAACCTAAGGCAGCCTAACACCTCTGATGTAGTATTATCCAACATTCCTGGCGGATCGGCCTCTACTTGTCGGTGGGAACATTATATACGTCTATAACGTATTATAACCTAACCTAACCCATGTAGGCCCTCGTTTGTAATTTTTACAGAATCCCGTTCGTGTCGACCCGTAAGTCTCGGTGAGGACATTATATACTTCTATAACGTTATATATCCCAACCTGAGGCAATCTAACATCTCGGATGTAGTATATTACAACATTCTTGGCGGATCGGCCCCTACCTGTCGGTGGGAACATTATATACGTCTATAACGTATTATAACCTAACCTAACCCATCTAGCCCCTCGCTGGTAATGTTTTATAAAATCCCGTTTTTGTCGTCCCGTAAGTCGCGTTGGGGAGATTATCTACTTCTATAACGTTATATATTCCAACCTGAGGCAACCTAACATCTCGGATGTAGTATATTACAACATTCCTGGCGGATCGGCCACTACTTCTCGGTGGGAACATTATATACGTCTATAACGTATTATAACCTAACCTAACCCATCTAGCCCCTCGCTGGTAATGTTTACAGAATCCCGTTCGTTTTGTACCGTAAGTCTCGGTGGGGACATTATATACTTCGATAACGTTATATATCCCAACTTGAGGCAACCTAACAGCTCGGATGTATTATTTTCCAACATTCCTGGCTGGTTGGCCCCTACTTCTCGGTGAGAACATTATATACGTGTATCACGTAATATAATCTAACCTAACCCATCCAGCCCCTCGCTGGTAATGCTTTATAAAATCCCGTTCGTGTCGACCTGTAAGTCTCGGTGAAGACATTATATACTTCTATAACGTTATATATCCCAACCTGAGGCAACCTAACATCTCGGACGTAGTATTTTACAACATTCCTGGCGGATCGGCCCCTACCTCTCGGTGGGAACATTATATACGTCTATAACGTAATATAACCTAACCTAATCCAACTAGCCCCTCGCTGGTAATGTTTTATAAAATCCCGTTCGTGTCGTCCCGTAATTCTCGGTGGGAACACTATATACGTCTATAACGTATTATAACCTAACCTAACCCTTCTAGCCCCTCGCTGGTAATGATTTATAAAATCCCGTTCGTGTCGTCCCGTAAGTCGCGGTGGGGACATTATCTACATCTATAACGTTATATATCCCAACCAGAGGCAACCTAACATCTCGGATGTAGAATATTACAACATTCCTGGCGGATCGGCCTCTACTTCTCGGTGGGAACATTACATACGTCTATAACGTAACGTAACCTAACCTAACCTATCTAGCCCCTCGCTGGTAATGTTTTATAAAATCCCGTACGTGTCGTCCAGTACGTCTCGGTGGGGACATTATGTACGTCTATTTCGTTATATAACCCAACCTATGGCAGCCTAACATATCGAATGTAGTATTTACCAACATTACTGGCGGGTCGGCCCCTACTTCTCTGTGGGAACATTATATACGTCTATAACGTAATATAACCTAACCTAACCCATCTAGCCCCTCGCTGGTAATGCTTTATAAAATCCCGTGCGTGTCGACCCGTAAGTCTCGGTGAGGACATTATATACTTCTATAACGTTATATATCCCAACCTGAGGCAACCTAACAGCTCGGATGTAGTGTTTTACAACATTCCTGGCGGATCGGATCCTACTTCTCGGTGGGAACATTATATACGTCTATCACGTAATATAACCTAACCTAACCCATCTAGCCCCTCGCTGGTAATGCTTTATAAAATCACGATCGTGTCGACCCGTAGGTCTCGGTGAGGACAGTATATACTTCTATAACGTTATATATCCCAACCTGAGGCAATCTAACATCTCGGATATAGTATATTACAATATTCCTGGCGGATCGGCCCCTGCCTCTCGGTGGGAACATTATATACGTCTATAACGTATTATAACCTAACGTAACCCATCTAGCCCCTCGCTGGTAATGTTTTATAAAATCCCGTTTGTGTCGTCCCGTAAGTCGCGGTGGGGCATTATCTACTTCTATAACGTTATATATCCCAACCTGAGGCAACCTAACATCTCGGATGTAGTATATTACAACATTCCTGGAGGATCGGCCACTACTTCTCGGTGGGAACATTATATACGTCTATAACGTATTATAACCTAACCTAACCCATCTAGCCCCTCGCTGGTAATGTTTGCAGAATCCCGTTCGTGTCGGCCCGTACTTCTCGGTGGGGACATTATATACTTCTATAACGTTATATACCCTAACCTAAGGCAGCCTAACACCTCTGATGTAGTGTTATCCAAAATTCCTCTCGGATCGGCCTCTACTTCTCGGTGGGAACATTACATACGTCTATAACGTAACGTAACCTAACCTAACCCATCTAGCCCCTCGCTGGTAATGTTTTATAACATCCCGTACGTGTCGTCCTGTACGTCTCGGTGGGGACATTATGTACGTCTATATCGTTATATAACCCAACCTAAGGCAGCCTAACATATCGAATGTAGTATTTACCAACATTACTGGCGGGTCGGCCCCTACTTCTCTGTGGGAA
Source organism: Xylocopa violacea (assembly GCA_963969225.1). NCBI lineage: Eukaryota > Metazoa > Arthropoda > Insecta > Hymenoptera > Apidae > Xylocopa > Xylocopa violacea. The sequence continues at coordinate 9,943,868 of CAXAJV010000017.1, read as the reverse complement.
CATTATATACGTCTATAACGTAATATAACCTAACCTAACCCATCTAGCCCCTCGCTGGTAATGCTTTATAAAATCCCGTGCGTGTCGACCCGTAAGTCTCGGTGAGGACATTATATACTTCTATAACGTTATATATCCCAACCTGAGGCAACCTAACTGCTCGGATGTAGTGTTTTACAATATTCCTGGCGGATCGGATCCTACTTCTCGGTGGGAACATTATATACGTCTATCACGTAATATAACCTAACCTAACCCATCTCGCCCCTCGCTGGTAATGTTTTATAAAATCCCGTTTGTGTCGTCCCGTAAGTCGCGGTGGGGACATTATCTACTTCTATAACGTTATATATCCCAACCTGAGGCAACCTAACATCTCGGATGTAGTATATTACAACATTCCTGGCGGATCGGCCACTACTTCTCGGTGGGAACATTATATACGTCTATAACGTAATATAACCTAACCTAACAAATCTAGCCCCTCGCTGGTAATGCTTTATAAAATCCCGTTCGTGCCGACCCGTAAGTCTCGGTGAGGACATTATATACTTCTAGAGCGTTATATATCCTAACCTAAGCCAGCCTAACACTTCTGATGTAGTATTTTCCAACATTCCTGGCGGATCGGCCTCAAATTCTCGGTGGGAACGTTATTTACGTCTATCACGTAATATAACCTAACCTAACCCATCTAGCCTCTTGCTGGTAATGTCTTATAAAATCCCGTTCGTATCATCCCGTAAGTCTCGGTAGGAACATTATATACGTCTATAACGTAATATAACCTAACCTAACCCATCTAGCCCCTCGCTGGTAATGCTTTATAAAATCCCGTTCGTGTCGACCCGTAAGTCTCGGTGAGGACATTATATACTTGTATAACGTTATATACCCTAACCTAAGGCAGCCTAACACCTCTGATGTAGTATTATCCAACATTCCTGGCGGATCGGCCTCTACTTCTCGGTGGGAACATTATATACGTCTATAACGTAACATAACCTAACCTAACCCATCTAGCCCCTCGCTGGTAATGTTTTATAAAATCCCGTACGTGTCGTCCAGTAAGTCTCGGTGGGAACATTATGTACGTCTATATCGTTATATAACTCTACCGAAGGCAACCTACCATATCGAATGTAGTATTTTCCAACATTACTGGCGGGTCGGCCCCTACTTCTCTGTGGGAACATTATATACGTCTATAACGTAATATAACCTAACCTAACCCATCTAGCCCCTCGCTGGTAATGCTTTATAAAATCCCGTGCGTGTCGACCCGTAAGTCTCGGTGAGGACATTATATACTTCTATAACGTTATATATCCCAACCTGAGGCAACCTAACAGCTCGGATGTAGTGTTTTACAACATTCCTGGCGGATCGGATCCTACTTCTCGGTGGGAACATTATATACGTCTATAACGTATTATAACCTAACCTAACTCATCTAGCCCCTCGCTGGTAATGTTTACAGAATCCCGTTCGTGTCGGCGCGTACTTCTCGGTGGGGACATTATGTACGTCTATATCGTTATATAACTCAACCTGAGGCAACCTAACATCTCGGATGTAGTATATTACAACATTCCTGGCGGATCGGCCACTACTTCTCGGTGGGAACATTATATACGTCTATAACGTAATATAACCTAACCTAACAAATCTAGCCCCTCGGCGGTAGTGCTTTATAAAATCCCGTTCGTGCCGACCCGTAAGTCTCGGTGAGGACATTATATACTTCTAGAACGTTATATATCCTAACCTAAGCCAGCCTAACACCTCTGATGTAGTATTTTACAACATTCCTGGCGGATCGGCCTCAAATTCTCGGCGGGAACGCTATATACGTCTATCACGTAATATAACCTAACCTAACCCATCTAGCCCCTTGCTGGTAATGTCTTATAAAATCCCGTTCGTATCGTCCCGTCAGTCTCGGTAGGAACATTATATACGTCTATAACGTAATATAACCTAACCTAACCCATCTAGCCCCTCGCTGGTAATGCTTTATAAAATCCCGTTCGTGTCGACCCGTAAGTCTCGGTGAGGACATTATATACTTCTATAACGTTATATACCCTAACCTAAGGCAGCCTAACACCTCTGATGTAGTATTATCCAACATTCCTGGCGGATCGGCCTCTACTTGTCGGTGGGAACATTATATACGTCTATAACGTATTATAACCTAACCTAACCCATGTAGGCCCTCGCTTGTAATTTTTACAGAATCCCGTTCGTGTCGACCCGTAAGTCTCGGTGAGGACATTATATACTTCTATAACGTTATATATCCCAACCTGAGGCAACCTAACAGCTCGGATGTAGTGTTTTACAACATACATGTCGGATCGGATCCTACTTCTCGGTGGGAACATTATGTACGTCTATCACGTAATATAACCTAACCTAACCCATCTAGCCCCTCGCTGGTAATGCTTTATAAAATCCCGATCGTGTCGACCCGTAGGTCTCGGTGAGGACATTATATACTTCCATAACGTTATATATCCCAACCTGAGGCAATCTAACATCTCGGATGTAGTATATTACAACATTCCTGGCGGATCGGCCCATGCCTCTCGGTGGGAACATTATATACGTCTATAACGTATTATAACCTAACCTAACCCATCTAGCCCCTCGCTGGTAATGTTTTATAAAATCCCGTTTGTGTCGTCCCGTAAGTCGCGGTGGGGACATTATCTACTTCTATAACGTTATATATCCCAACCTGAGGCAACCTAACATCTCGGATGTAGTATATTACAACATTCCTGGCGGATCGGCCACTACTTCTCGGTGGGAAAATTATATACGTCTATAACGTATTATAACCTAACCTAACCCATCTAGCCCCTCGCTGGTAATGTTTGCAGAATCCCGTTCGTGTCGGCCCGTACTTCTCGGTGGGGACATTATATACTTCTATAACGTTATATACCCTAACCTAAGGCAGCCTAACACCTCTGATGTAGTATTATCCAAAATTCCTCTCGGATCGGCCTCTACTTCTCGGTGGGAACATTACATACGTCTATAACGTAACGTAACCTAACCTAACCCATCTAGCCCCTCGCTGGTAATGTTTTATAAAATCCCGTACGTGTCGTCCAGTACGTCTCGGTGGGGACATTATGTACGTCTATATCGTTATATAACCCAACCTAAGGCAGCCTAACATATCGAATGTAGTATTTACCAACATTACTGGCGGGTCGGCCCCTACTTCTCTGTGGGAACATTATATACGTCTATAACGTAATATAACCTAACCTAACGCATCTAGCCCCTCACTGGTAATGCTTTATAAAATCCCGTGCGTGTCGACCAGTAAGTCTCGGTGAGGACATTATATACTTCTATAACGTTATATATCCCAACCTGAGGCAACCTAACAGCTCGGATGTAGTGTTTTACAACATTCCTGGCGGATCGGATCCTACTTCTCGGTGGGAACATTATATACGTCTATAACGTATTATAACCTAACCTAACCCATCTAGCCCCTCGCTGGTAATGTTTACAGAATCCCGTTCGTGTCGGCGCGTACTTCTCGGTGGGGACATTATGTACGTCTATATCGTTATATAACTCAACCTGAGGCAACCTAACATCTCGGATGTAGTATATTACAACATTCCTGGCGGATCGGCCACTGCTTCTCGGTGGGAACATTATATACGTCTATAACGTAATATAACCTAACCTAACAAATCTAGCCCCTCGCTGGTAATGCTTTATAAAATCCCGTTCGTGCCGACCCGTAAGTCTCGGTGAGGACATTATATACTTCTAGAACGTTATATATCCCATCCTGAGGCAACCTAACAGCTCGGATGTAGTGTTTTACAACATTCCTGGCGGATCGGATCCTACTTCTCGGTGGGAACATTATATACGTCTATAACGTATTATAACCTAACCTAACCCATCTAGCCCCTCGCTGGTAATGTTTACAGAATCCCGTTCGTGTCGGCGCGTACTTCTCGGTGGGGACATTATGTACGTCTATATCGTTATATAACTCAACCTGAGGCAACCTAACATCTCGGATGTAGTATATTACAACATTCCTGGCGGATCGGCCACTGCTTCTCGGTGGGAACATTATATACGTCTATAACGTAATATAACCTAACCTAACAAATCTAGCCCCTCGCTGGTAATGCTTTATAAAATCCCGTTCGTGCCGACCCGTAAGTCTCGGTGAGGACATTATATACTTCTAGAACGTTATATACCCTAACCTAAGCCAGCCTAACACCTCTGATGTAGTATTTTACAACATTCCTGGCGGATCGGCCTCAAATTCTCGGTGGGAACGCTATATACGTCTATCACGTAATATAACCTAACCTAACCCATCTAGCCCCTTGCTGGTAATGTCTTATAAAATCCCGTTCGTATCGTCCCGTCAGTCTCGGTAGGAACATTATATACGTCTATAACGTAATATAACCTAACCTAACCCATCTAGCCCCTCGCTGGTAATGCTTTATAAAATCCCGTTCGTGTCGACCCGTAAGTCTCGGTGAGGACATTATATACTTCTATAACGTTATATACCCTAACCTAAGGCAGCCTAACACCTCTGATGTAGTATTATCCAACATTCCTGGCGGATCGGCCTCTACTTGTCGGTGGGAACATTATATACGTCTATAACGTATTATAACCTAACCTAACCCATGTAGGCCCTCGCTTGTAATTTTTACAGAATCCCGTTCGTGTCGACCCGTAAGTCTCGGTGGGGACATTATCTACTTCTATAACGTTATATATCCCAACCTGAGGCAACCTAACATCTCGGATGTAGTATATTACAACATTCCTGGCGGATCGGCCACTACTTCTCGGTGGGACAATTATATACGTCTATAACGTATTATAACCTAACCTAACCCATCTAGCCCCTCGCTGGTAATGTTTGCAGAATCCCGTTCGTGTCGGCCCGTACTTCTCGGTGGGGACATTATATACTTCTATAACGTTATATACCCTAACCTAAGGCAGCCTAACACCTCTGATGTAGTATTATCCAAAATTCCTCTCGGATCGGCCTCTACTTCTCGGTGGGAACATTACATACGTCTATAACGTAACGTAACCTAACCTAACCCATCTAGCCCCTCGCTGGTAATGTTTTATAAAATCCCGTACGTGTCGTCCAGTACGTCTCGGTGGGGACATTATGTACGTCTATATCGTTATATAACCCAACCTAAGGCAGCCTAACATATCGAATGTAGTATTTACCAACATTACTGGCGGGTCGGCCCCTACTTCTCTGTGGGAACATTATATACGTCTATAACGTAATATAACCTAACCTAACGCATCTAGCCCCTCGCTGGTAATGCTTTATAAAATCCCGTGCGTGTCGACCCGTAAGTCTCGGTGAGGACATTATATACTTCTATAACGTTATATATCCCAACCTGAGGCAACCTAACAGCTCGGATGTAGTGTTTTACAACATTCCTGGCGGATCGGATCCTACTTCTCGGTGGGAACATTATATACGTCTATAACGTATTATAACCTAACCTAACCCATCTAGCCCCTCGCTGGCAATGTTTACAGAATCCCGTTCGTGTCGGCGCGTACTTCTCGGTGGGGACATTATGTACGTCTATATCGTTATATAACTCAACCTGAGGCAACCTAACATCTCGGATGTAGTATATTACAACATTCCTGGCGGATCGGCCACTGCTTCTCGGTGGGAACATTATATACGTCTATAACGTAATATAACCTAACCTAACAAATCTAGCCCCTCGCTGGTAATGCTTTATAAAATCCCGTTCGTGCCGACCCGTAAGTCTCGGTGAGGACATTATATACTTCTAGATCGTTATATATCCTAACCTAAGCCAGCCTAACACCTCTGATGTAGTATTTTACAACATTCCTGGCGGATCGGCCTCAAATTCTCGGTGGGAACGCTATATACGTCTATCACGTAATATAACCTAACCTAACCCATCTAGCCCCTTGCTGGTAATGTCTTATAAAATCCCGTTCGTATCGTCCCGTCAGTCTCGGTAGGAACATTATATACGTCTATAACGTAATATAACCTAACCTAACCCATCTAGCCCCTCGCTGGTAATGTTTGCAGAATCCCGTTCGTGTCGGCCCGTACTTCTCGGTGGGGACATTATATACTTCTATAACGTTATATACCCTAACCTAAGGCAGCCTAACACCTCTGATGTAGTATTATCCAAAATTCCTCTCGGATCGGCCTCTACTTCTCGGTGGGAACATTACATACGTCTATAACGTAACGTAACCTAACCTAACCCATCTAGCCCCTCGCTGGTAATGTTTTATAAAATCCCGTACGTGTCGTCCAGTACGTCTCGGTGGGGACATTATGTACGTCTATATCGTTATATAACCCAACCTAAGGCAGCCTAACATATCGAATGTAGTATTTACCAACATTACTGGCGGGTCGGCCCCTACTTCTCTGTGGGAACATTATATACGTCTATAACGTAATATAACCTAACCTAACGCATCTAGCCCCTCGCTGGTAATGCTTTATAAAATCCCGTGCGTGTCGACCCGTAAGTCTCGGTGAGGACATTATATACTTCTATAACGTTATATATCCCAACCTGAGGCAACCTAACAGCTCGGATGTAGTGTTTTACAACATTCCTGGCGGATCGGATCCTACTTCTCGGTGGGAACATTATATACGTCTATAACGTATTATAACCTAACCTAACCCATCTAGCCCCTCGCTGGCAATGTTTACAGAATCCCGTTCGTGTCGGCGCGTACTTCTCGGTGGGGACATTATGTACGTCTATATCGTTATATAACTCAACCTGAGGCAACCTAACATCTCGGATGTAGTATATTACAACATTCCTGGCGGATCGGCCACTGCTTCTCGGTGGGAACATTATATACGTCTATAACGTAATATAACCTAACCTAACAAATCTAGCCCCTCGCTGGTAATGCTTTATAAAATCCCGTTCGTGCCGACCCGTAAGTCTCGGTGAGGACATTATATACTTCTAGATCGTTATATATCCTAACCTAAGCCAGCCTAACACCTCTGATGTAGTATTTTACAACATTCCTGGCGGATCGGCCTCAAATTCTCGGTGGGAACGCTATATACGTCTATCACGTAATATAACCTAACCTAACCCATCTAGCCCCTTGCTGGTAATGTCTTATAAAATCCCGTTCGTATCGTCCCGTCAGTCTCGGTAGGAACATTATATACGTCTATAACGTAATATAACCTAACCTAACCCATCTAGCCCCTCGCTGGTAATGCTTTATAAAATCCCGTTCGTGTCCACCCGTAAGTCTCGGTGAGGACATTATATACTTCTATAACGTTATATACCCTAACCTAAGGCAGCCTAACACCTCTGATGTAGTATTATCCAACATTCCTGGCGGATCGGCCTCTACTTGTCGGTGGGAACATTATATACGTCTATAACGTATTATAACCTAACCTAACCCATGTAGGCCCTCGCTTGTAATTTTTACAGAATCCCGTTCGTGTCGACCCGTAAGTCTCTGTGAGGACATTATATACTTCTATAACGTTATATATCCCAACCTGAGGCAACCTAACAGCACGGATGTAGTGTTTTACAACATACATGGCGGATCGGATCCTACTTCTCGGTGGGAACATTATGTACGTCTATCACGTAATATAACCTAACCTAACCCATCTAGCCCCTCGCTGGTAGTGCTTTATAAAATCCCGATCGTGTCGACCCGTAGGTCTCGGTGAGGACATTATATACTTCTATAACGTTATATATCCCAACCTGAGGCAATCTAACATCTCGGATGTAGTATATTACAACATTCCTGGCGGATCGGCCCATGCCTCTCGGTGGGAACATTATATACGTCTATAACGTAATATAACCTAACCTAACCCATCTAGCCCCCCGCTGGTAATGCTTTATAAAATCCCGTGCGTGTCGACCCGTAAGTCTCGGTGAGGACATTATATACGTCTATAACGTTATATATCCCAACCTGAGGCAACCTAACATCTCGGATGTAGTATATTACAACATTCCTGGCGGATCGGATCCTACTTCTCGGTGGGAACATTATATACGTCTATCACGTAATATAACCTAACCTAACCCATCTCGCCCCTCGCTGGTAATGTTTTATAAAATCCCGTTCGTTTCGTACCGTAAGTCTCGGTGGGGACATTATCTACTTCTATAACGTTATATATCCCAACCTGAGGCAACCTAACATCTCGGATGTAGTATATTACAACATTCCTGGCGGATCGGCCACTACATCTCGGTGGGAACATTATATACGTCTATAACGTATTATAACCTAACCTAACCCATCTAGCCCCTCGCTGGTAATGTTTACAGAATCCCGTTCGTGTCGGCGCGTACTTCTCGGTGGGGACATTATGTACGTCTATATCGTTATATAACTCAACCTGAGGCAACCTAACATCTCGGATGTAGTATATTACAACATTCCTGGCGGATCGGCCACTACTTCTCGGTGGGATCATTATATACGTCTATAACGTAATATAACCTAACCTAACAAATCTAGCCCCTCGCTGGTAATGCTTTACAAAATCCCGTTCGTGCCGACCCGTAAGTCTCGGTGAGGACATTATATACTTCTAGAACGTTATATATCCTAACCTAAGCCAGCCTAACACCTCTGATGTAGTATTTTCCAACATTCCTGGCGGATCGGCCTCAAATTCTCTGTGGGAACGCTATATACGTCTATCACGTAATATAACCTAACCTAACCCATCTAGCCCCTTGCTGGTAATGTCTTATAAAATCCCGTTCGTATCGTCCCGTCAGTCTCGGTAGGAACATTATATACGTCTATAACGTAATATAACCTAACCTAACCCATCTAGCCCCTCGCTGGTAATGCTTTATAAAATCCCGTTCGTGTCGACCCGTAAGTCTCGGTGAGGACATTATATACTTCTATAACGTTATATACCCTAACCTAAGGCAGCCTAACACCTCTGATGTAGTATTATCCAACATTCCTGGCGGATCGGCCTCTACTTGTCGGTGGGAACATTATATACGTCTATAACGTATTATAACCTAACCTAACCCATGTAGGCCCTCGCTTGTAATTTTTACAGAATCCCGTTCGTGTCGACCCGTAAGTCTCGGTGAGGACATTATATACTTCTATAACGTTATATATCCCAACCTGAGGCAACCTAACAGCACGGATGTAGTGTTTTACAACATACATGGCGCATCGGATCCTACTTCTCGGTGGGAACATTATGTACGTCTATCACGTAATATAACCTAACCTAACCCATCTAGCCCCTCGCTGGTAATGTTTTATAAAATCCCGTTTGTGTCGTCCCGTAAGTCGCGGTGGGGACATTATCTACTTCTATAACGTTATATATCCCAACCTGAGGCAACCTAACATCTCGGATGTAGTATATTACAACATTCCTGGCGGATCGGCCACTACTTCTCGGTGGGAAAATTATATACGTCTATAACGTATTATAACCTAACCTAACCCATCTAGCCCCTCGCTGGTAATGTTTGCAGAATCCCGTTCGTGTCGGCCCGTACTTCTCGGTGGGGACATTATATACTTCTATAACGTTATATACCCTAACCTAAGGCAGCCTAACACCTCTGATGTAGTATTATCCAAAATTCCTCTCGGATCGGCCTCTACTTCTCGGTGGGAACATTACATACGTCTATAACGTAACGTAACCTAACCTAACCCATCTAGCCCCTCGCTGGTAATGTTTTATAAAATCCCGTACGTGTCGTCCAGTACGTCTCGGTGGGGACATTATGTACGTCTATATCGTTATATAACCCAACCTAAGGCAGCCTAACATATCGAATGTAGTATTTACCAACATTACTGGCGGGTCGGCCCCTACTTCTCTGTGGGAACATTATATACGTCTATAACGTAATATAACCTAACCTAACCCATCTAGCCCCTCGCTGGTAATGCTTTATAAAATCCCGTGCGTGTCGACCCGTAAGTCTCGGTGAGGACATTATATACGTCTATAACGTTATATATCCCAACCTGAGGCAACCTAACATCTCGGATGTAGTATATTACAACATTCCTGGCGGATCGGATCCTACTTCTCGGTGGGAACATTATATACGTCTATCACGTAATATAACCTAATCTAACCCATCTCGCCCCTCGCTGGTAATGTTTTATAAAATCCCGTTCGTTTCGTACCGTAAGTCTCGGTGGGGACATTATCTACTTCTATAACGTTATATATCCCAACCTGAGGCAACCTAACATCTCGGATGTAGTATATTACAACATTCCTGGCGGATCGGCCACTACTTCTCGGTGGGAACATTATATACGTCTATAACGTATTATAACCTAACCTAACCCATCTAGCCCCTCGCTGGTAATGTTTACAGAATCCCGTTCGTGTCGGCGCGTACTTCTCGGTGGGGACATTATGTACGTCTATATCGTCATATAACTCAACCTGAGGCAACCTAACATCTCGGATGTAGTATATTACAACATTCCTGGCGGATCGGCCACTACTTCTCGGTGGGAACATTATATACGTCTATAACGTAATATAACCTAACCTAACCCATCTAGCCCCTTGCTGGTAATGTTTTATAAAATCGCGTTCGTGTCGTCCCGTAAGTCGCGGTGGGGACATTATCTACTTCTATAACGTTATATATCCCAACCTGAGGCAACCTAACAGCTCGGATGTAGTTTTCACCAACATTCCTGGCGGGTCGGAACCTACTTCTCGGTGGGAACATTATATACGTCTATAACGTAATATAACCTAACCTAACCAATCTAGCTCCTCTGTGGTAATTTTTACAGAATCCCGTTCGTTTCGTCCGTAAGTCTCGGTGGGGACATTATCTACTTCTATAACGTTATATATCCCAACCTGAGGCAACCTAACATCTCGGATGTAGTATTTTCCAACATTCCTGGTGGATCGGCCCCTACTTCTAGGTGAGAACATTATATACGCCTATCACGTAATATAACCTAACCTAACCCATTTTGCCCCTCGCTGGTAATGCTTTATAAAATCCCGTTCGTGTCGACCCGTAAGTCTCGGTGAGGACATTATATACTTCTATAACGTTATATATCCCAACCTAAGGCAGGCTATCATCTCGGATGTAGTATTTTACAACATTCCTGGTGGATCGGCCACTACTTCTCGGTGGGAACATTATATACGCCTATAACGTAATATAACCTAACCTATCCCATCTAGCGCCTCGCTGGTAATGTTTACAGAATCCCGTTCGTGTCGGCCCGTACTTCTCGGTGGAGACAGTATATACTTCTATAACGTTATATATCCCAACTTGAGGCAACCTAACAGCTCGCATGTTGTATTTTCCAACATTCCTGGCGGACCGGCCCCTATGTCTCTGTGGGAACATTATATACGTCTATAACGTAATATAACCTAACCTAACCCATCGAGACCCTCGCTGGTAATGGTTTATAAAATCCCGTTCGTGTCGTCCAGTACGTCTCGGTGGGGACATTATGTACGTCTATATCGTTATATAATCCCAACCTAAGGCAACCTAACATATCGAATGTAGTATTTTCCAACATTCCTGGCGGGTCGGCCCCTACTTCTAGGTGAGAACATTATATACGTCTATCACGTAATATAACCTAACCTAACCCATCTAGCCCCTCGCTGGTAATGCTTTATAAAATCCCGTTCGTGTCGACCCGTAAGTCTCGGTGAGGACATTATCTACTTCTATAACGTTATATATCCCAACCTGAGGCAACCTAACATCTCGGATGTAGTATATTACAACATTCCTGGCGGATCGGATCCTACTTCTCGGTGGGAACATTATATACGTCTATCACGTAATATAACCTAACCTAACCCATCTCGCCCCTCGCTGGTAATGTTTTATAAAATCCCGTTCGTTTCGTACCGTAAGTCTCGGTGGGGACATTATCTACTTCTATAACGTTATATATCCCAACCTGAGGCAACCTAACATCTCGGATGTAGTATATTACAACATTCCTGGCGGATCGGCCACTACTTCTCGGTGGGAACATTATATACGTCTATAACGTATTATAACCTAACCTAACCCATCTAGCCCCTCGCTGGTAATGTTTACAGAATCCCGTTCGTGTCGGCGCGTACTTCTCGGTGGGGACATTATGTACGTCTATATCGTCATATAACTCAACCTGAGGCAACCTAACATCTCGGATGTAGTATATTACAACATTCCTGGCGGATCGGCCACTACTTCTCGGTGGGAACATTATATACGTCTATAACGTAATATAACCTAACCTAACCCATCTAGCCCCTTGCTGGTAATGTTTTATAAAATCGCGTTCGTGTCGTCCCGTAAGTCGCGGTGGGGACATTATCTACTTCTATAACGTTATATATCCCAACCTGAGGCAACCTAACAGCTCGGATGTAGTTTTCACCAACATTCCTGGCGGGTCGGAACCTACTTCTCGGTGGGAACATTATATACGTCTATAACGTAATATAACCTAACCTAACCAATCTAGCTCCTCTGTGGTAATTTTTACAGAATCCCGTTCGTTTCGTCCGTAAGTCTCGGTGGGGACATTATCTACTTCTATAACGTTATATATCCCAACCTGAGGCAGGCTATCATCTCGGATGTAGTATTTTACAACATTCCTGGTGGATCGGCCACTACTTCTCGGTGGGAACATTATATACGCCTATAACGTAATATAACCTAACCTATCCCATCTAGCGCCTCGCTGGTAATGTTTACAGAATCCCGTTCGTGTCGGCCCGTACTTCTCGGTGGAGACAGTATATACTTCTATAACGTTATATATCCCAACTTGAGGCAACCTAACAGCTCGCATGTTGTATTTTCCAACATTCCTGGCGGACCGGCCCCTATGTCTCTGTGGGAACATTATATACGTCTATAACGTAATATAACCTAACCTAACCCATCGAGACCCTCGCTGGTAATGGTTTATAAAATCCCGTTCGTGTCGTCCAGTACGTCTCGGTGGGGACATTATGTACGTCTATATCGTTATATAATCCCAACCTAAGGCAACCTAACATATCGAATGTAGTATTTTCCAACATTCCTGGCGGGTCGGCCCCTACTTCTAGGTGAGAACATTATATACGTCTATCACGTAATATAACCTAACCTAACCCATCTAGCCCCTCGCTGGTAATGCTTTATAAAATCCCGTTCGTGTCGACCCGTAAGTCTCGGTGAGGACATTATATACTTCTATAACGTTATATATCCCAACCTAAGGCAGGCTATCATCTCGGATGTAGTATTTTACAACATTCCTGGTAGATCGGCCACTACTTCTCGGTGGGAACATTATATACGTCTATAACGTAATATAACATAACCTAACCCATCTAGCTCCTCGCTGGAAATGTCTTATAAAATCCCGTTCGTGCCGACCCGTAAGTCTCGGTGAGGACATTATATACTTCTATAACGTTATATATCCCAACCTAAGGCAGGCTATCATCTCGGATGTAGTATTTTACAACATTCCTGGTGGATCGGCCCCTACTTCTCGGTGTGAACATTATATACGTCTATAACGTATTATAACCTAACCTAACCCATCTAGCGCCTCGCTGGTAATGTTTACAGAATCCCGTTCGTGTCGGCCCGTACTTCTCGGTGGAGACATTATATACTTCTATAACGTTATATATCCCAACTTGAGGCAACCTAACAGCTCGCATGTTGTATTTTCCAACATTCCTGGCGGACCGGCCCCTATGTCTCTGTGGGAACATTATATACGTCTATAACGTAATATAACCTAACATAACCCATCGAGACCCTCGCTGGTAATGGTTTATAAAATCCCGTTCGTGTCGTCCAGTACGTCTCGGTGGGGACATTATGTACGTCTATATCGTTATATAATCCCAACCTAAGGCAACCTAACATATCGAATGTAGTATTTTCCAACATTCCTGGCGGGTCGGCCCCTACTTCTAGGTGAGAACATTATATACGTCTATCACGTAGTATAACCTAACCTAACCCATCTAGCCCCTCGCTGGTAATGCTTTATAAAATCCCGGTCGTTTCGTCCCGTAAGTCTCGGTGGGGACATTATCTACTTCTATAACGTTATATATCCCAACCTGAGGCAAACTAACATCTCGGATGTAGTATATTACAACATTCCTGGCGGATCGGTCCCTATTTCTCGGTGGGAACAATATATACGTCTATAACGAATTATAACCTAACCTAACCCATCTAGCCCCTCGCTGGTAATGTTTGCAGAATCCCGTTCGTGTCGGCCCGTACTTCTCGGTGGGGACATTATGTACGTCTATAACGTATTATAACCTAACCTAACCCATTTTGCCCCTCGCTGGTAATGCTTTATAAAATCCCGTTCGTGTCGTTCCGTAAGTCGCGGTGCGGAAATTATCTACTTCTATAACGTTATATAATCCCAACCTAAGGCAACCTAACATATCGAATGTAGTATTTTCCAACATTCCTGGCGGGTCGGCCCCTACTTCTAGGTGAGAACATTATATACGTCTATCACGTAATATAACCTAACCTAACCCATCTAGCCCCTCGCTGGTAATGCTTTATAAAATGCCGTTCGTGTCGACCCGTAAGCCTCGGTGGGGACATTATCTACTTCTATAGCGTTATATATCCCAACCTGAGGCAACCTAACATCTCGGATGTAGTATATTACAACATTCCTGGCGGATCGGCCCCTACTTCTAGGTGAGAACATTATATACGTCTATCACGTAATATAACATAACCTAACCCATCTAGCCCCTCGCTGGTAATGCTTTATAAAATCCCGTTCGTGTCGACCCGTAAGTCTCGGTGAGGACATTATATACTTCTATAACTTTATATATCCCAACTCTAGGCAACGTACCAGCTCAGATGTAGTATTTTCCAACATTACTGGCGGGTCGGCTCCAGCTTCTCGGTGAGAACATTATATACTTCTATAACGAAATATAACCTAACCTAACACATCTAGCACCTCGCTGGTAATGTTTTATAAAATCCCGGTCGTTTCGTCCCGTAAGTCTCGGTGGGGACATTATCTACTTCTGTAACGTTATATATCCCAACCTGAGGCAACCTAACATCTCGGATGTAGTATATTACAACATTCCTGGCGGATCGGTCCCTACTTCTCGGTGGGAACATTATATACGTCTATAACGTATTATAACCTAACCTAACCCATATATCCCCTCGCTGGTAATGTTTGCAGAATCCCGTTCGTGTCGGCCCGTACTTCTCGGTGGGGACATTATGTACGTCTGTATCGTTATATAACCCAACCTAAGGCATCCTAACATATCGAATGTAGTATTTTCCAACATTCCTGGCGGGTCGGCCCCTACTTCTCGGTGGGAACATTATATACGTCTATAACGTATTATAACCTAACCTAACCCATTTTGCCCCTCGCTGGTAATGCTTTATAAAATCCCGTTCGTATCGACCCGTAAGTCTCGGTGAGGACATTATATACTTCTATAACGTTATATATCCCAACCTAAGGCAGGCTATCATCTCGGATGTAGTATTTTATAACATTCCTGGTGAATCGGCCACTACTTCTTGGTGGGAACATTATATACGTCTATAACGTAATATAACCTATCCTAACCCATCTAGCTCCTCGCTGGTAATGTCTTATAAAATCCCGTTCGTGCCGACCCGTAAGTCTCGGTGAGGACATTATATACTTCTATAACGTTATATATCCCAACCTAAGGCAGGCTATCATCTCGGATGTAGTATTTTACAACATTCCTGGTGGATCGGCCCCTACTTCTCGGTGTGAACATTATATACGTCTATAACGTATTATAACCTAACCTAACCCATCTAGCGCCTCGCTGGTAATGTTTACAGAATCCCGTTCGTGTCGGCCCGTACTTCTCGGTGGAGACATTATATACTTCTATAACGTTATATATCCCAACTTGAGGCAACCTAACAGCTCGCATGTTGTATTTTCCAACATTCCTGGCGGACCGGCCCCTATGTCTCTGTGGGAACATTATATACGTCTATAACGTAATATAACCTAACATAACCCATCGAGACCCTCGCTGGTAATGGTTTATAAAATCCCGTTCGTGTCGTCCAGTACGTCTCGGTGGGGACATTATGTACGTCTATATCGTTATATAATCCCAACCTAAGGCAACCTAACATATCGAATGTAGTATTTTCCAACATTCCTGGCGGGTCGGCCCCTACTTCTAGGTGAGAACATTATATACGTCTATCACGTAATATAACCTAACCTAACCCATCTAGCCCCTCGCTGGTAATGCTTTACAAAATCCCGTTCGTTTCGTCCCGTAAGTCTCGGTGGGGACATTATCTACTTCTATAACGTCATATATCCCAACCTGAGGCAACCTAACATCTCGGATGTAGTATATTACAACATTCCTGGCGGATCGGCCCCTACTTCCCGGTGGAAACATTATATACGTCTATAACGTATTATAACCTAACCTAACCCATCTAGCCCCTTGCTGGTAATGTTTTATAAAATCCCGTTCGTGTCGTCCCGTAAGTCGCGGTGGGGACATTATCTACTTCTATAACGTTATATATCCCAACCTGAGGCAACCTAACAGCTCGGATGTAGTTTTCACCAACATTCCTGCCGGGTCGGAACCTACTTCTCGGTGGGAACATTATATACGTCTATAACGTAATATAACCTAACCTAACCAATCTAGCCCCTCTGTGGTAATTTTTACAGAATCCCGTTCGTTTCGTCCGTAAGTCTCGGTGGGGACATTATCTACTTCTATAACGTTATATATCCCAACCTGAGGCAACCTAACATCTCGGATGTATTATTTTCCAACATTCCTATCACGTAATATAACCTAACCTAACCCATCTAGCCCCTCGCTGGTAATGTTTTATAAAATCCCGGTCGTTTCGTCCCGTAAGTCTCGGTGGGGACATTATCTACTTCTGTAACGTTATATATCCCAACCTGAGGCAACCTAACATCTCGGATGTAGTATATTACAACATTCCTGGCGGATCGGTCCCTACTTCTCGGTGGGAACATTATATACGTCTATAACGTGTTATAACCTAACCTAACCCATCTAGCCCCTCGCTGGTAATGTTTGCAGAATCCCGTTCGTGTCGGCCCGTACTTCTCGGTGTGAACATCATATACGTCTATAACGTATTATAACCTAACCTAACCCAGTTTGCCCCTCGCTGGTAATGCTTTATAAAATCCCGTTCGCGTCGTCCCGTAAGTCTCGGTGGGCACATTATATACTTCTACAACGTTATATATCCGAACCTGAGGCAAACTAACAGCTCGGATGTAGTATATTACAACATTCCTGGCGGATCGGCCCCTACTTCTTGGTGGGAACATTATATACGTCTATAACGTATTATAACCTAACATAACCCATCTAGCCCCTCGCTGGTAATGTTTTATAAAATCCCGTTCGTGTCGTTCCGTAAGTCGCGGTGGGGACATTATCTACTTCTATAACGTTATATAATCCCAACCTAAGGCAACCTAACATATCGAATGTAGTATTTTCCAACATTCCTGGCGGGTCGGCCCCTACTTCTAGGTGAGAACATTATATACGTCTATCACGTAATATAACCTAACCTAACCCATCTAGCCCCTCGCTGGTAATGCTTTATAAAATGCCGTTCGTGTCGACCCGTAAGTCTCGGTGGGGACATTATCTACTTCTATAACGTTATATATCCCAACCTGAGGCAACCTAACATCTCGGATGTAGTATATTACAACATTCCTGGCAGATCGGCCCCTACTTCTCGGTGGGAACATTATATACGTCTATAACGTAATATAACCTAACCTAACCAATCTAGCCCCTCGCTGGTAATGTTTAATAAAATCCCGTTCGTGTCGTCCAGTACGTCTCGGTGGGGACATTACGTACATTTATATCGTTATATAACCCAACCTAAGGCAACCTAACATATCGAATGTAGTATTTTCCAACATTCCTGGTGGATCGGCCCCTACTTCTCGGTGGGAATATTATATACGTCTATAACGTATTATAACCTAACCTAACCCATCTACCTCCTCGCTGGTAATGTTTACAGAATCCCGTTCGTGTCGGCCCGTACTTCTCGGTGGAGACATTATATACTTCTATAACGTTATATATCCCAACTTGAGGCAACCTAACAGCTCGCATGTTGTATTTTCCAACATTCCTTGCGGACCGGCCCCTACGTCTCTGTGGGAACATTATACACGTCTATAACGTAATATAACCTAACCTAACCCATCTAGACCCTCGCTGGTAATGTTTTATAAAATCCCGTTCGTGTCGTCCAGTACGTCTCGGTGGGGACATTACCTACTTCTATAACGTTATACATCCCAACCTGAGGCAACCTAACATCTCGGATGTAGTATACTACAACATTCCTGGCGGATCGGCCCCTACTTCTCGGTGGGAACATTATATACGTCTACAACGTATTATAACCTGACCTATCCCATCTAGCGCCTCGCTGGTAATGTTTACAGAATCCCGTTCATGTCGGCCCGTACTTCTCGGTGGAGACATTATGTACGTCTATATCGTTATATATCCCAACCTAAGGCAACCTAACATATTGAATGTAGTATTTTCCAACATAACTGGAGGGTAGGCCCCTACTTCTCGGTGAGAACATTATATACGTCTATAACGTAATATAACCTATCCTAACCCATCTAGCCCCTCGCTGGTAATGTTTAATAAAATCCCGTTCGTGTCGTCCAGTACGTCTCGGTGGGGACATTATGTACGTCTATATCGTTATATAATCCCAACCTAAGGCAACCTAACATATCGAATGTAGTATTTTCCAACATTCCTGGCGGGTCGGGCCGTACTTCTAGGTGAGAACATTATATACGTCTATCACGTAATATAACCTAACCTAACCCATCTAGCCCATCGCTGCTAATGTTTACAGAATCCCGTTCATGTAGGCCCGTACTTCTCGGTGGGGACATTATGTACGTCTATATCGTTATATAACCCAACCTAAGGCAACCTAGCACCTCTGATGTAGTATTTTCCGTCATTCCTGGCGGATTGGCCTCTATTTCTCGGTGGGAACATTATATACGTCTATAACGTAATATAACCTATCCTAACCCATCTAGCCCCTCGCTGGTAATGTCTTATAAAATCCCGTACGTGTCGTCCCGTAAGTCTCGGTGGGGACATTATATACTTCTATAACGTTATATATCCCAACTTGCGGCAACGTACCAGCTCAGATGTAGTATTTTACAACATTCCTGGTGGATCGGCCCCTACTTCTAGGTGAGAACATTATATACGTCTATCACATCATATAACCTAACCTAACCGATTTTGCCCCTCGCTGGTAATGCTTTATAAAATCCCGTTCGTGTCGACCAGTAAGTTTCGGTGAGGACATTATATACTTCTATAACGTTATATATCCTAACCAAAGGCAGCCTAACACCTCTGATGTAGTATTTTCCAACATTCATGGCGGATCGGCCTCTACTTCTCGGTGGGAACATTATATATGTCTATAACGTAGTATAACCTAACCTAACCCATCTAGCACCTCGCTGGTAATGTTGTATGAAATCCCGTTCGTTTCGTCCCGTAAGTCTCGGTAGGGACATTATATACTTCTATAACGTTATATATCCCAACCTGAGGCAACCTAACAGCTCGGATGTAGTATATTACAACATTCCTGGCGGATCGGCCCCTACTTCTCGGTGGGAACATTATATACGTCTATAACGTAATATAACCTATCCTAACCCATCTAGCTCCTCGCTGGTAATGTCTTATAAAATCCCGTTCGTGTCGACCCGTAAGTCTCGGTGAGGACATTATATACTTCTATAACGTTATATATCCCGACCTAAGGCAGGCTATCATCTCGGATGTAGTATTTTACAACATTCCTGGTGGATCGGCCACTACTTCTCGGTGGGAACATTATATACGTCTATAACGTAATATAACCTAACCTAACCCATCTAGCTCCTCGCTGGTAATGTCTTATAAAATCCCGTTCGTGTCGTCCCGTAAGTCTCGGTGGGGACATTATATACTTCTATAACGTTATATATCCCAACCTGAGGCAACCTAACAGCTCGGATGTAGTATATTACAACATTCCTGGCGGATCGGCCCCTACTTCTCGGTGGGAACATTATATGCGTCTATAACGTATTATAACCTAACCTAACCCATCTAGCCCCTCGCTGGTAATGCTTTATAAAATCACGTTCGTGTCGACCCGTAAGTCTCGGTGAGGACATTATATACTTCTATAACGCTATATATCCCAACTTGAGGCAACGTACCAGCTCAGATGTAGTATTTTCCAACATTACTGGCGGGTCGGCTCCAGTATCTCGGTGAGAACATTATATACTTCTATAACGAAATATAACCTAACCTCACCCATCTAGCACCTCGCTGGTAATGTTTTATAAAATCCCGGTCGTTTCGTCCCGTAAGTCTCGGTGGGGACATTATCTACTTCTATAACGTTATATATCCCAACCTGAGGCAAACTAACATCTCGGATGTAGTATATTACAACACTCCTGGCGGATCGGTCCCTACTTCTCGGTGGGAACATTATATACGTCTATAACGTGTTATAACCTAACCTAACCCATCTAGCCCCTCGCTGGTAATGTTTGCAGAATCCCGTTCGTGTCGGCCCGTACTTCTCGGTGTGAACATTATATGCGTCTATAACGTATTATAACCTAACCTAACCCATTTTGCCCCTCGCTGGTAATGCTTTATAAAATCCCGTTCGCGTCGTCCCGTAAGTCTCGGTGGGCACATTATATACTTCTACAACGTTATATATCCGAACCTGAGGCAAACTAACAGCTCGGATGTAGTATATTACAACATTCCTGGCGGATCGGCCCCTACTTCTCGGTGGGAACATTATATACGTCTATAACGTAATATAATCTGACCTAATCCAACTAGCCCCTAGCTCGTAATGTTTTATAAAATCCCGTTCGTGTCGTCCCGTACGTCTCGGTGGGGACATTATATTCTTCTATAACGTTATATATCCCAACCTGAGGAAACCTAACAGCTCGGATGTAGTATATTACAACATTCCTGGCGGATCGGCCCCTACTTCTTGGTGGGAACATTATATACGTCTATAACGTATTATAACCTAACATAACCCATCTAGCCCCTCGCTGGTAATGTTTTATAAAATCCCGTTCGTGTCGTTCCGTAAGTCGCGGTGGGGACATTATCTACTTCTATAACGTTATATAATCCCAACCTAAGGCAACCTAACATATCGAATGTAGTATTTTCCTACATTCCTGGCGGGTCGGCCCCTACTTCTAGGTGAGAACATTATATACGTCTATCACGTAATATAACCTAACCTAACCCATCTAGCCCCTCGCTGGTAATGCTTTATAAAATGCCGTTCGTGTCGACCCGTAAGTCTCGGTGGGGACATTATCTACTTCTATAACGTTATATATCCCAACCTGAGGCAACCTAACATCTCGGATGTTGTATATTACAACATTCCTGGCAGATCGGCCCCTACTTCTCGGTGGGAACATTATATACGTCTATAACGTAATATAACCTAACCTAACCAATCTAGCCCCTCGCTGGTAATGTTTAATAAAATCCCGTTCGTGTCGTCCAGTACGTCTCGGTGGGGACATTACGTACATTTATATCGTTATATAACCCAACCTAAGGCAACCTAACATATCGAATGTAGTATTTTCCAACATTCCTGGTGGATCGGCCCCTACTTCTCGGTGGGAATATTATATACGTCTATAACGTATTATAACCTAACCTAACCCATCTACCTCCTCGCTGGTAATGTTTACAGAATCCCGTTCGTGTCGGCCCGTACTTCTCGGTGGAGACATTATATACTTCTATAACGTTATATATCCCAACTTGAGGCAACCTAACAGCTCGCATGTCGTATTTTCCAACATTCTTTGCGGACCGGCCCCTACGTCTCTGTGGGAACATTATACACGTCTATAACGTAATATAACCTAACCTAACCCATCTAGACCCTCGCTGGTAATGTTTTATAAAATCCCGGTCGTTTCGTCCCGTTAGTCTCGGTGGGGACATTATCTACTTCTATAACGTTATGTATCCCAACGTGAGGCAACCTAACATCTCGGATGTAGTATATTACAACATTCCTGGCGGATCGGTCCCTACTTCTCGGTGGGAACATTATATACGTCTATAACGTAATATAACCAAACCTAACCCATCTAGCACCTCGCTGGTAATGTTTTATAAAATCCCGTTCGTTTCGTCCCGTAAGTCTCGGTGGGGACATTATCTACTTCTATAACTTTATATATCCCAACCTGAGACAACCTCATATCTCGGATGTAGTATATTACAACATTCCTGGCGGATCGGCCCCTACTACTCGGTGGGAACATTATATACGTCTATAACGTATTATAACCTAACCTAACCCATCTAGCCCCTTGCTGGTAATGCTTTATAAAATCCCGTTCGTGTCGACCCGAAGTCTCGGTGAGGACATTATGTACGTCTATATCGTTATATAATCCCAACCTAAGGCAACCTAACATATCGAATGTAGTATTTTCCAACATTCCTGGCGGGTCGGCCCCTACTTCTAGGTGAGAACATTATATACGTCTATCACGTAATATAACCTAACCTAACTCATCTAGCCCCTCGCTGGTAATGCTTTATAAAATCACGTTCGTGTCGACCCGTAAGTCTCGGTGGGAATATTACCTACTTCTATAACGTTATACATCCCAACCTGAGGCAACCTAACATCTCGGATGTAGTATATTACAACATTCCTGGCGGATCGGCCCCTACTTCTCGGTGGGAACATTATATACGTCTACAACGTATTATAACCTGACCTATCCCATCTAGCGCCTCGCTGGTAATGTTTACAGAATCCCGTTCATGTCGGCCCGTACTTCTCGGTGGAGACATTATGTACGTCTATATCGTTATATATCCCAACCTAAGGCAACCTAACATATTGAATGTAGTATTTTCCAACATAACTGGAGGTTCGGCCCCTACTTCTCGGTGAGAACATTATATACGTCTATAACGTAATATAACCTATCCTAACCCATCTAGCCCCTCGCTGGTAATGTTTAATAAAATCCCGTTCGTGTCGTCCAGTACGTCTCGGTGGGGACATTATGTACGTCTATATCGTTATATAATCCCAACCTAAGGCAACCTAACATATCGAATGTAGTATTTTCCAACATTCCTGGCGGGTCGGCCCGTACTTCTAGGTGAGAACATTATATACGTCAATCACGTAATATAACCTAACCTAACCCATCTAGCCCCTCGCTGGTAATGCTTTATAAAATCCCGTTCGTGTCGACCCGTAAGTCTCGGTGGGAACATTACCTACTTCTATAACGTTATATATCCTAACCTAAGGCAGCCTAACACCTCTGATGTAGTATTTTCCAACATGCCTGGCGGATCGGCCCCTACTTCTCGGTGGGAACATTATATACGTCTATAACGTATTATAACCTAACCTAACCCATCTAGCGCCTCGCTGGTAATGTTTACAGAATCCCGTTCGTGTCGGCCCGTACTACTCGGTGGAGACATTATATACTTCTATAACGTTATATATCCCAACCTGAGGCAACCTAGCATCTCGGATGTAGTATATTACAACATTCCTGGCGGGTCGGCCCCTACTTCTCGGTGGGAACATTATATACGTCTATCACGTAATATAACCTAACCTAACCCATCTAGCCCCTCGCTGGTAATGTCTTATAAAATCCCGTTCGTGTTGTCCCGTAAGTCTCGGTGGGGATATTATGTACGTGTATAACGTTATATATGTCAACCTATGGCAATCTAACACCTCTGATGTAGTATTTTCCAACATTCCTTGCGGATCGGCCTCTACTTCTCGGTGGGAACATTATATACGTCTATAACGTAATATAACCTATCCTAACCCATCTAGCCCCTCGCTGGTAATGTTTCATAAAATCCCGTTCGTGTCGTCCAGTACGTCTCGGTGGGGACATTACGTACATTTATATCGTTATATAACCCAACCTAAGGCAACCTAACATATCGAATGTAGTATATTACAACATTCCTTGCGGATCGGCCCCTACTTCTCGGTGGGAACATTATATACGTCTATAACGTATTATAACCTAACCTAACCCATCCAGCCCATCGCTGCTAATGTTTACAGAATCCCGTTCATGTAGGCCCGTACTTCTCGGTGGGGACATTATGTACGCCTATATCGTTATATAACCCAACCTAAGGCAACCTAGCACCTCTGATGTAGTATTTTCCGTCATTCCTGGCGGATTGGCCTCTATTTCTCGGTGGGAACATTATATACGTCTATCACGTAATATAACCTAACCTAACCCATCTAGCACCTCGCTGGTAATGTCTTATAAAATCCCGTACGTGTCGTCCCGTAAGTCTCGGTGGGGCATTATATACTTCTATAACGTTATATATCCCAACTTGAGGCAACCTAACAGCTCGGATGTAGTATTTTACAACATTCCTGGCGGATCGGCCCCTACTTCTAGGTGAGAACATTATATACGTCTATCACGTAATATAACCTAACCTAACCCATTTTGCCCCTCGCTGGTAATGCTTTATAAAATCCCGTTCGTGTCGACCCGTAAGTCTCGGTGAGGACATTATATACTTCTATAACGTTATACATCCTAACCAAAGGCAGCCTAACACCTCTGATGTAGTATTTTCCAACATTCATGGCGGATCGGCCTCTACTTCTCGGTGGGAACATTATATATGTCTATAACGTAGTATAACCTAACCTAACCCATCTAGCACCTCGCTGGTAATGTTGTATGAAATCCCGTTCGTTTCGTCCGGTAAGTCTCGGTGGGGACATTATCTACTTCTATAACGTTATATATCCCAACCTGAGGCAACCTAACATCTCGGATGTAGTATATTACAACATTCCTGGCGGATCGGCCCCTACTTCTCGGTGGGAACATTATATACGTCTATAACGTATTATAACCTAACCTAACCCGTCTAGCCCCTCGCTGGTAATGTTTACAGAATCCCGTTCGTGTCGGCCCGTACTTCTCGGTGGAGATATTATGTACGTCTATATCGTTATGTAACCCGACCTAAGGCAACCTAACATATCGAATGTAGTATTTTCCAACATTACTGGCGGGTCGGCACCTACTTCTCGGTGAGAACATAATATACGTCTATCACGTAATATAACCTAACATAACCCATCTAGCCCCTCGCTGGTAATGTCTTATAAAATGCCGTTCGTGTCGTACCGTAAGTCTCGGTGGGGACATTGTATACTTCTATAACGTTATATATCCTATCCTAAGGCAGCCTAACACCTCTGGTGTAGTATTTTCCAACACTGCTGGCGGATCGGCCTCTACTTCTCGGTGGGAACATTATATACGTCTATAACGTAATATAACCTAACCTAACCCATCTAGCACCTCGCTGGTAATGTTTTATAAAATCCCGTACGTGTTGTCCCGTAAGTCTCGGTGGGGACATTATATACTTCTATAACGTTATATATCCCAACTTGAGGCAACGTACCAGCTCAGATGTAGTATTTTACAACATTCCTGGCGGATCGGCCCCTACTTCTCGGTGGGAACATTATATACGTCTATAACGTAATATAACCTAACCTAACCAATCTAGCCCCTCTGTGGTAATTTTTACAGAATCCCGTTCGTTTCGTCCGTAAGTCTCGGTGGGGACATTATCTACTTCTATAACGTAATATAACCTAAGCTAACCCATCTAGCACCTCGGTGATAATGTTTTACAGAATCCTGTTCGTGGCGTCCCGTACGTCTCGGTTGGGATATTATATACGTCTATAACGTTATATATCCCAATCTAAGGCAACCTAACATCTCGAATGTAGTATTTACCGTCATTCCTGGCGTGTCGGACCCTACTTCTCGGTGGGAACATTATATACTCCGATAACATAATATAACCTAACCTAACCCATCTAGCACCTCGATGATAATGTTTTACAGAATCCCGTTCGCGGCGTCCCGTACGTCTCGGTTGCGATATTATATACGTCTACAACGTTATATTTCCCAATCTAAGGCAACCTAACATCTCGGATGTAGTATTTTCCAATATTCCTGGCGGGTCGGCACCTTCTTCTCGGTGAGAACATTATATACGTCTATCACGTAATATAACCTAACCTAACCCATCTAGCCCCTCGCTGGTAATGTTTACAGAATCCCGTTCGTGTCGGCCCGTACTTCTCGGTGGAGACATTATGTACGTCTATATCGTTATATAACCCGACCTAAGGCAACCTAACATATCGAATGTAGTATTTTCCAACATTACTGGCGGGTCGGCACCTTCTTCTCGGTGAGAACATTATATACGTCTATCACGTAATATAACCTAACCTAACCCATCTAGCACATCGCTGGTAATGTCTTATAAAATCCCGTTCGTGTCGTCCCGTAAGTCTCGGTGGGGACCTTATCTACTTCTGTAACGTTATATATCCCAACCTGAGGCAACCTAACAGCTCGGATGTAGTATTTTAGAACATTCCTGGAGGATCGGCCTCTACTTCTCGGTGAGAACATTATATACGTCTATCACGTAATATAACCTAACCTAACCCATTTAGCCCATCGCTGGTAACATCTTATAAAATCCCGTTCGTGTCGTACCGTAAGTCTCGGTGGGGACATTATATACTTCTATAACGTTATATATCCTAACCTAAGGCAGCCTAACACCTCTGATGTAGTATTTTACAACATTCCTGGCGGACGGCCCCTACTTCTCGGTTACGAATATTATATACGTCTATAACGTAATGTAACCTGACCTAATTCAACTAGCCCCTCGCTGGTAATGTTTTATAAAATCCCGTTCGTGTCGTGCCGTACGTCTCGGTGGGGACATTATATTCTTCTATAACGTTATATATTCCAAACTGAGGATACCTAACATCTCGGATGTAGTATATTACAACATTCCTGGCGGATCGGAACCTACTTCTCGGTGGGAACATTATATACGTCTATATCGTAACATAACCTAGCCTAAGCCATCTTGCCCCGCGGTGATAAAGTTTTACAGAATACCGGTTGTGTCGGCCCGTACGTTTCGGAGGGGACATTATATACGTCTATAACCTTATATATCCCAACCTGAGGAAACCTAACACCTCGGATGTAGTATATTACAACATTCCTGGCGGATCGGCCCCTACTTCTCGGTGGGAACATTATATACGTCTATAACGTATTATAACCTAACCTAACCCATCTAGCCCCTCGCTGGTAATGTTTACAGAATCCCGTTCGTGTCGGGCCGCACTTCTCGGTGGGGACATTATGTACGTCTATATCGTTATATAACCCAACCTAAGGTAACCTAACATATCGAATGTATTATTTTCCAACATTACTGGCGGGTCGGCCCCTACTTCTCGGTGAGAACATTATATACGTCTATCACGTAATATAACCTAACCTAACCCATCTAGACCCGCGCTGGTAATGTTTTACGAAATCCCGGTCGTGTGGGCCTGTACGTATCGGTGGGGACATTATATACGTCTATAGCGTTCTATATCCTAACCTGAGGTAACCTAACATCTCGGATGTAGTATTTTACAACATTCCTGGCGGATCGGCCCCTACTTCTCGGTGGGAACATTATATACGTCTATAACGTAATATAACCTAACCTAACCCATCTAGACCCTCGCTGGTAATGTTTTACAGAATCCCGGTCGTATCGGCCCGTACTTCTCCGTAGGGATATTATGTACGTCTATAACGTTATATATCTCAACCTGTGGCAACCTAACATCTCGGATGTAGTATTTTCCAACATTGCTGGCGGGTCGGCCCCTACTTCTCGGTGGGAACATTATATACGTCTATAAGGTAATATAACCTACTCTAACCCATCTAGCACCTCCGTGATAATGTTTTACAGAATCCCGTTCGTGTCGGCCCGTACTTCTCGGTGGAGATATTATATACTTCTATAACGTTATATGTCCCAACTTGAGGCAACCTAACAGCTCCGATGTAGTATTTTACAACATTCCTGGCGGGTCGGACCCTACTTCTCGGTGGGAACATTATATACGCCTATAACATAATATAACCTAACCTAACCCATCTAGCACCTCGGTGATAATGTTTTACAGAATCTCTTCGTGGCGTCCCGTACGTCTCGGTGGGGACATTATATACTTCTATAACGTTATACACCCCAACCTGAGGCAACCTAACAGCTCGGATGTAGTATTTTACAACATTCCTGGCGGATCGGCCCCTACTTCTCGGTGGGAACATTATATATGTCTATAAGGTAATATAACCTAACCTAACCCATCTAGCACCTCCGTGATAATGTTTTACAGAATCCCGTTCGTGTCGTCCCGTACGTCTCCGTTGGGATATTATATACGTCTATAACGTTATATATCCCAATCTAAGGCAACCTAATATCTCGAATGTAGTATTTACCGACATTCCTGGCGGGTCGGACCCTACTTCTCGGTGGGAACATTATATACGCCTATAACATAAT
This sequence comes from Xylocopa violacea, assembly GCA_963969225.1. NCBI lineage: Eukaryota > Metazoa > Arthropoda > Insecta > Hymenoptera > Apidae > Xylocopa > Xylocopa violacea. The sequence continues at coordinate 9,915,067 of CAXAJV010000017.1, read as the reverse complement.
ATAACCTAACCTAACCCATCTAGCACCTCGGTGATAATGTTTTACAGAATCCCGTTCGTGGCGTCCCGTACGTCTCGGTTGGGATATTATATACGTCTATAACGTTATATTTCCCAACCTGAGGCAACCTAACAGCTCGGATGTAGTATTTTACAACATTCCTGGCGGATCGGCCCCTACTTCTCGGTGGGAACTTTATATACGTCTATAACGTATTATAACCTAACCTAAACCATCTAGCACCTCGCTGGTAATGTTTACAGAATCCCGTTCGTGTCGGCCCGTACTTCTCGGTGGAGACATTATGTACGTCTATATCGTTATATAACCCGACCTAAGGCAACCTAACATATCGAATGTAGTATTTTCCAACATTACTGGCGGGTCGGCACCTACTTCTCGGTGAGAACATTATATACGTCTATCACGTAATATAACCTAACCTAACCCATCTAGCCCATCGCTGGTAATGTCTTATAAAATCCCGTTCGTGTCGTACCGTAAGTCTCGGTGGCGACATTATATACTTCTATAACGTTATATATCCCAACTTGAGGCAACCTAACAGCTCGGATGTAGTATTTTACAACATTCCTGGCGGATCGGCCCCTATTTCTCGGTGGGAATATTATATACGTCTATAACGTAATATAACCTGACCTAATTCAACTAGACCCTCGCTGGTAATGTTTTATAAAATCCCGTTCGTGTCGTCCCGTAAGTCTCGGTGGGGACATTATCTACTTCTATAACGTTATATAACCCAACCTAAGGTAACCTAACATATCGAATGTAGTATTTTCCAACATAACTGGGGGGTCGGCCCCTACTTCTCGGTGAGAACATTATATACGTCTATCACATAATATAACCTAACCTAACCCATCTAGAACCTCGCTGGTAATGTTTTACGAAATCCCTGTCGTGTGGGCCTGTACGTCTCGGTGGGGACATTATATACGTCTATAGGGTTATATATCCTAACCTGAGGCAACCTAACATCTCGGATGTAGTGTTTTACAACATTCCTGGCGGATCGGCCCCTACTTCTCGGTGGGAACATTATATACGTCTATAAGGTAATATAACCTAACCTAACCCATCTAGCACCTCCGTGATAATGTTTTACAGAATCCCGTTCGTGTCGTCCCGTACGTCTCGATTGGGATATTATATACGTCTATAACGTTATATATCCCAATCTAAGGCAACCTAACATCTCGAATATAGTATTTACCGACATTACTGGCGGGTCGGCACCTTCTTCTCGGTGAGAACATTATATACGTCTATCACGTAATATAACCTAACCTAACCCATCTAGCACCTCGGTGATAATGTTTTACAGAATCCCGTTCGTGGCGTCCCGTACGTCTCGGTGGGAACATTATATACTTCTATAACGTTATACATCCCAACCTGAGGCAACCTAACATCTCGGATGTAGTATTTTCCAATATTCCTGGCGGGTCGGCACCTTCTTCTCGGTGAGAACATTATATACGTCTATCACGTAATATAACCTAACCTAACCCATCTAGCCCCTCGCTGGTAATGTTTACAGAATCCCGTTCGTGTCGGCCCGTACTTCTCGGTGGAGACATTATGTACGTCTATATCGTTATATAACCCAACCTAAGGCAACCTAACATATCGAATGTAGTATTTTCCAACATTACTGGCGGGTCGGCACCTTCTTCTCGGTGAGAACATTATATACGTCTATCACGTAATATAACCTAACCTAACCCATCTAGCACATCGCTGGTAATGTCTTATAAAATCCCGTTCGTGTCGTCCCGTAAGTCTCGGTGGGGACCTTATCTACTTCTGTAACGTTATATAATCCCAACCTAAGGCAACCTAACAGCTCGGATGTAGTATTTTACAACATTCCTGGCGGATCGGCCCCTATTTCTCGGTGGGAATATTATATACGTCTATAACGTAATATAACCTGACCTAATTCAACTAGACCCTCGCTGGTAATGTTTTATAAAATCCCGTTCGTGTCGTCCCGTAAGTCTCGGTGGGGACATTATCTACTTCTATAACGTTATATAACCCAACCTAAGGTAACCTAACATATCGAATGTAGTATTTTCCAACATAACTGGGGGGTCGGCCCCTACTTCTCGGTGAGAACATTATATACGTCTATCACATAATATAACCTAACCTAACCCATCTAGAACCTCGCTGGTAATGTTTTACGAAATCCCGGTCGTGTGGGCCTGTACGTCTCGGTGGGGACATTATATACGTCTATAGCGTTATATAACCCAACCTAAGGTAACCTAACATACCGAATGTAGTATTTTCCAACATTACTGGCGGGTCGGCCCCTACTTCTCGGTGAGAACATTATATAAGTCTATCACGTAATATAACCTAACCTAACCCATCTAGAACCTCGCTGGTAATGTTTTACGAAATCCCTGTCGTGTGGGCCTGTACGTCTCGGTGGGGACATTATATACGTCTATAGGGTTATATATCCTAACCTGAGGCAACCTAACATCTCGGATGTAGTGTTTTACAACATTCCTGGCGGATCGGCCTCTACTTCTCGGTGGGAACATTATATACGTCTATAAGGTAATATAACCTAACCTAACCCATCTAGCACCTCCGTGATAATGTTTTACAGAATCCCGTTCGTGTCGTCCCGTACGTCTCGATTGGGATATTATATACGTCTATAACGTTATATATCCCAATCTAAGGCAACCTAACATCTCGAATATAGTATTTACCGACATTACTGGCGGGTCGGCACCTTCTTCTCGGTGAGAACATTATATACGTCTATCACGTAATATAACCTAACCTAACCCATCTAGCACCTCGGTGATAATGTTTTACAGAATCCCGTTCGTGGCGTCCCGTACGTCTCGGTGGGAACATTATATACTTCTATAACGTTATACATCCCAACCTGAGGCAACCTAACATCTCGGATGTAGTATTTTCCAATATTCCTGGCGGGTCGGCACCTTCTTCTCGGTGAGAACATTATATACGTCTATCACGTAATATAACCTAACCTAACCCATCTAGCCCCTCGCTGGTAATGTTTACAGAATCCCGTTCGTGTCGGCCCGTACTTCTCGGTGGAGACATTATGTACGTCTATATCGTTATATAACCCAACCTAAGGCAACCTAACATATCGAATGTAGTATTTTCCAACATTACTGGCGGGTCGGCACCTTCTTCTCGGTGAGAACATTATATACGTCTATCACGTAATATAACCTAACCTAACCCATCTAGCACATCGCTGGTAATGTCTTATAAAATCCCGTTCGTGTCGTCCCGTAAGTCTCGGTGGGGACCTTATCTACTTCTGTAACGTTATATAATCCCAACCTAAGGCAACCTAACATATCGAATGTAGTATTTTCCAACATTCCTGGCGGGTCGGCCCCTACTTCTAGGTGAGAACATTATATACGTCTATCACGTAATATAACCTAACCTAACCCATCTAGCCCCTCGCTGGTAATGCTTTACAAAATCCCGTTCGTTTCGTCCCGTAAGTCTCGGTGGGGACATTATCTACTTCTATAACGTCATATATCCCAACCTGAGGCAACCTAACATCTCGGATGTAGTATATTACAACATTCCTGGCGGATCGGCCCCTACTTCCCGGTGGGAACATTATATACGTCTATAACGTATTATAACCTAACCTAACCCATCTAGCCCCTTGCTGGTAATGTTTTATAAAATCCCGTTCGTGTCGTCCCGTAAGTCGCGGTGGGGACATTATCTACTTCTATAACGTTATATATCCCAACCTGAGGCAACCTAACAGCTCGGATGTAGTTTTCACCAACATTCCTGGCGGGTCGGAACCTACTTCTCGGTGGGAACATTATATACGTCTATAACGTAATATAACCTAACCTAACCAATCTAGCCCCTCTGTGGTAATTTTTACAGAATCCCGTTCGTTTCGTCCGTAAGTCTCGGTGGGGACATTATCTACTTCTATAACGTTATATATCCCAACCTGAGGCAACCTAACATCTCGGATGTAGTATTTTCCAACATTCCTGGTGGATCGGCCCCTACTTCTAGGTGAGAACATTATATACGTCTATCACGTAATATAACCTAACCTAACCCATTTTGCCCCTCGCTGGTAATGCTTTATAAAATCCCGTTCGTGTCGACCCGTAAGTCTCGGTGAGGACATTATATACTTCTATAACGTTATATATCCCAACCTAAGGCAGGCTATCATCTCGGATGTAGAATTTTATAACATTCCTGGTGGATCGGCCACTACTTCTCGGTGGGAACATTATATACGCCTATAACGTAATATAACCTAACCTATCCCATCTAGCTCCTCGCTGGTAAAGTCTTATAAAATCCCGTTCGTGTCGTCCCGTAAGTCTCGGTAGGGACATTATATACTTCTATAACGTTATATATCCCAACCTGAGGCAACCTAACAGCTCGGATGTAGTATATTACAACATTCCTGGCGGATTGGCCCCTACTTCTCGGTGGGAACATTATATACGTCTATAACGTATTATAACCTAACCTAACCCATTTTGCCCCTCGCTGGTAATGCTTTATAAAATCCCGTTCGTGTCGACCCGTAAGTCTCGGTGAGGACATTATATACTTCTATAACGTTATATATCCCAACCTAAGGCAGGCTATCATCTCGGATGTAGTATTTTATAACATTCCTGGTGAATCGGCCACTACTTCTCGGTAGGCACATTATATACGTCTATAACGTAATATAACCTATCCTAATCCATCTAGCTCCTCGCTGGTAATGTCTTATAAAATCCCGTTCGTGTCGTCCCGTAAGTCTCGGTGGGGACATTATATACTTCTATAACGTTATATATCCCAACCTGAGGCAACCTAACAGCTCGGATGTAGTATATTACAACATTCCTGGCGGATCGGCCCCTACTTCTCGGTGTGAACATTATATACGTCTATAACGTATTATAACCTAACTTAACCCATCTAGCGCCTCGCTGGTAATGTTTACAGAATCCCGTTCGTGTCGGCCCGTACTTCTCGGTGGAGACATTATACACTTCTATAACGTTATATATCCCAACTTGAGGCAACCTAACAGCTCGCATGTTGTATTTTCCAACATTCCTGGCGGACCGGCCCCTATGTCTCTGTGGGAACATTATATACGTCTATAACGTAATATAACCTAACCTAACCCATCGAGACCCTCGCTGGTAATGGTTTATAAAATCCCGTTCGTGTCGTCCAGTACGTCTCGGTGGGGACATTATGTACGTCTATATCGTTATATAATCCCAACCTAAGGCAACCTAACATATCGAATGTAGTATTTTCCAACATTCCTGGCGGGTCGGCCCCTACTTCTAGGTGAGAACATTATATACGTCTATCACGTAATATAACCTAACCTAACCCATCTAGCCCCTCGCTGGTAATGCTTTATAAAATCCCGTTCGTTTCGTCCCGTAAGTCTCGGTGGGGACATTATCTATTTCTATATAGTCATATATCCCAACTTGAGGCAAGCTAACATCTCGGATGTAGTATATTACAACATTCCTGGCGGATCGGCCCCTACTTCCCGGTGGAAACATTGTATACGTCTATAACGTATTGTAACCTAACCTAACCCATCTAGCCCCTTGCTGGTTATGTTTTATAAAATCCCGTTCGTGTCGTCCCGTAAGTCTCGGTGGGGACATTATCTACTTCTATAACGTCATATATCCCAACCTGAGGCAACCTAACATCTCGGATGTAGTATATTACAACATTCCTGGCGGATCGGCCCCTACTTCCCGGTGGGAACATTATATACGTCTATAACGTATTATAACCTAACCTAACCCATCTAGCCCCTTGCTGGTAATGTTTTATAAAATCCCGTTCGTGTCGTCCCGTAAGTCGCGGTGGGGACATTATCTACTTCTATAACGTTATATATCCCAACCTGAGGCAACCTAACAGCTCGGATGTAGTTTTCACCAACATTCGTGGCGGGTCGGAACCTACTTCTCGGTGGGAACATTATATACGTCTATAACGTAATATAACCTAACCTAACCAATCTAGCCCCTCTGTGGTAATTTTTACAGAATCCCGTTCGTTTCGTCCGTAAGTCTCGGTGGGGACATTATCTACTTCTATAACGTTATATATCCCAACCTGAGGCAACCTAACATCTCGGATGTAGTATTTTCCAACATTCCTGGTGGATCGGCCCCTACTTCTAGGTGAGAACATTATATACGTCTATCACGTAATATAACCTAACCTAACCCATTTTGCCCCTCGCTGGTAATGCTTTATAAAATCCCGTTCGTGTCGACCCGTAAGTCTCGGTGAGGACATTATATACTTCTATAACGTTATATATCCCAACCTAAGGCAGGCTATCATCTCGGATGTAGTATTTTATAACATTCCTGGTGAATCGGCCACTACTTCTCGGTGGGCACATTATATACGTCTATAACGTAATATAACCTATCCTAACCCATCTAGCTCCTCGCTGGTAATGTCTTATAAAATCCCGTTCGTGTCGTCCCGTAAGTCTCGGTGGGGACATTATATACTTCTATAACGTTATATATCCCAACCTGAGGCAACCTAACAGCTCGGATGTAGTATATTACAACATTCCTGGCGGATCGGACCCTACTTCTCGGTGTGAACATTATATACGTCTATAACGTATTATAACCTAACTTAACCCATCTAGCGCCTCGCTGGTAATGTTTACAGAATCCCGTTCGTGTCGGCCCGTACTTCTCGGTGGAGACATTATATACTTCTATAACGTTATATATCCCAACTTGAGGCAACCTAACAGCTCGCATGTTGTATTTTCCAACATTCCTGGCGGACCGGCCCCTATGTCTCTGTGGGAACATTATATACGTCTATAACGTAATATAACCTAACCTAACCCATCGAGACCCTCGCTGGTAATGGTTTATAAAATCCCGTTCGTGTCGTCCAGTACGTCTTGGTGGGGACATTATGTACGTCTATATCGTTATATAATCCCAACCTAAGGCAACCTAACATATCGAATGTAGTATTTTCCAACATTCCTGGCGGGTCGGCCCCTACTTCTAGGTGAGAACATTATATACGTCTATCACGTAATATAACCTAACCTAACCCATCTAGCCCCTCGCTGGTAATGCTTTATAAAATCCCGTTCGTTTCGTCCCGTAAGTCTCGGTGGGGACATTATCTACTTCTATAACGTTATATATCCCAACCTGAGGCAACCTAACATCTCGGATGTAGTATTTTCCAACATTCCTGGTGGATCGGCCCCTACTTCTAGGTGAGAACTTTATATACGTCTATCACGTAATATAACCTAACCTAACCCATCTAGCCCCTCGCTGGTAATGCTTTATAAAATCCCGTTCGTTTCGTCCCGTAAGTCGCGGTGGGGACATTATCTACTTCTATAACGTTATATATCCCAACCTGAGGCAACCTAACAGCTCGGATGTAGTATTTTCCAACATTCCTGGTGGATCGGCCCCTACTTCTAGGTGAGAACATTATATACGTCTATCACGTAATATAACCTAACCTAACCCATCTAGCCCCTCTGTGGTAATTTTTACAAAATCCCGTTCGTTTCGTCCGTAAGTCTCGGTGGGGACATTATCTACTTCTATAACGTTATATATCCCAACCTGAGGCAACCTAACATCTCGGATGTAGTATTTTCCAACATTCCTGGTGGATCGGCCCCTACTTCTAGGTGAGAACATTATATACGTCTATCACGTAATATAACCTAACCTAACCCATTTTGCCCCTCGCTGGTAATGCTTTATAAAATCCCGTTCGTGTCGACCCGTAAGTCTCGGTGAGGACATTATATACTTCTATAACGTTATATATCCCAACCTAAGGCAGGCTATCATCTCGGATGTAGTATTTTATAACATTCCTGGTGAGTCGGCCACTACTTCTCGGTGGGCACATTATATACGTCTATAACGTAATATAACCTATCCTAACCCATCTAGCTCCCCGCTGGTAATGTCTTATAAAATCCCGTTCGTGTCGTCCCGTAAGTCTCGGTGGGGACATTATATACTTCTATAACGTTATATATCCCAACCTGAGGCAACCTAACAGCTCGGATGTAGTATATTACAACATTCCTGGCGGATCGGCCCCTACTTCTCGGTGTGAACATTATATACGTCTATAACGTATTATAACCTAACTTAACCCATCTAGCGCCTCGCTGGTAATGTTTACAGAATCCCGTTCGTGTCGGCCCGTACTTCTCGGTGGAGACATTATATACTTCTATAACGTTATATATCCCAACTTGAGGCAACCTAACAGCTCGCATGTTGTATTTTCCAACATTCCTGGCGGACCGGCCCCTATGTCTCTGTGGGACCATTATATACGTCTATAACATAATATAACCTAACCTAACCCATCGAGACCCTCGCTGGTAATGGTTTATAAAATCCCGTTCGTGTCGTCCAGTACGTCTCGGTGGGGACATTATGTACGTCTATATCGTTATATAATCCCAACCTAAGGCAACCTAACATATCGAATGTAGTATTTTCCAACATTCCTGGCGGGTCGGCCCCTACTTCTAGGTGAGAACATTATATACGTCTATCACGTAATATAACCTAACCTAACCCATCTAGCCCCTCGCTGGTAATGCTTTATAAAATCCCGTTCGTTTCGTCCCGTAAGTCTCGGTGGGGACATTATCTACTTCTATAACGTTATATATCCCAACCTGAGGCAACCTAACATCTCGGATGTAGTATTTTCCAACATTCCTGGTGGATCGGCCCCTACTTCTAGGTGAGAACTTTATATACGTCTATCACGTAATATAACCTAACCTAACCCATCTAGCCCCTCGCTGGTAATGCTTTATAAAATCCCGTTCGTTTCGTCCCGTAAGTCGCGGTGGGGACATTATCTACTTCTATAACGTTATATATCCCAACCTGAGGCAACCTAACAGCTCGGATGTAGTATTTTCCAACATTCCTGGTGGATCGGCCCCTACTTCTAGGTGAGAACATTATATACGTCTATCACGTAATATAACCTAACCTAACCCATCTAGCCCCTCGCTGGTAATGCTTTATAAAATCCCGTTCGTGTCGACCCGTAAGTCTCGGTGAGGACATTATATACTTCTATAACGTTATATATCCCAACCTAAGGCAGGCTATCATCTCGGATGTAGTATTTTACAACATTCCTGGTGGATCGGCCACTACTTCTCGGTGGGAACATTATATACGTCTATAACGTAATATAACCTAACCTAACCCATCTAGCTCCTCGCTGGTAAAGTCTTATAAAATCCCGTTCGTGTCGTGCCGTAAGTCTCGGTAGGAACATTATATACTTCTATAACGTTATATATCCCAACCTGAGGCAACCTAACAGCTCGGATGTAGTATATTACAACATTCCTGGCGGATCGGCCCCTACTTCTCGGTGGGAACATTATATACGTCTATAACGTATTATAACCTAACCTAACCCATCTAGCTCCTCGCTGGTAATGTCTTATAAAATCCCGTTCGTGTCGTCCCGTAAGTCTCGGTGGGGACATTATATACTTCTATAACGTTATATATCCCAACCTGAGGCAACCTAGCAGCTCGGATGTTGTATATTACAACATTCCTGGCGGATCGGCCCCTACTTCTCGGTGTGAACATTATATACGTCTATAACGTATTATAACCTAACCTAACCCATCTAGCGCCTCGCTGGTAATGTTTACAGAATCCCGTTCGTGTCGGCCCGTACTTCTCGGTGGAGACATTATATACTTCTATAACGTTATATATCCCAACTTGAGGCAACCTAACAGCTCGCATGTTGTATTTTCCAACATTCCTGGCGGACCGGCCCCTATGTCTCTGTGGGAACATTATATACGTCTATAACGTAATATAACCTAACCTAACCCATCGAGACCCTCGCTGGTAATGGTTTATAAAATCCCGTTCGTGTCGTCCAGTACGTCTCGGTGGGGACATTATGTACGTCTATATCGTTATATAATCCCAACCTAAGGCAACCTAACATATCGAATGTAGTATTTTCCAACATTCCTGGCGGGTCGGCCCCTACTTCTAGGTGAGAACATTATATACGTCTATCACGTAGTATAACCTAACCTAACCCATCTAGCCCCTCGCTGGTAATGCTTAATAAAATCACGTTCGTGTCGACCCGTAAGTCTCGGTGAGGACATTATATACTTCTATAACGTTATATATCCCAACTTGAGGCAACGTACCAGGTCAGATGTAGTATTTTCCAACATTACTGGCGGGTCGGCTCCAGCTTCTCGGTGAGAACATTATATATTTCTATAACGAAATATAACCCAACCTCACCCATCTAGCACCTCGCTGGTAATGTTTTATAAAATCCCGGTCGTTTCGTCCCGTAAGTCTCGGTGGGGACATTATCTACTTCTATAACGTTATATATCCCAACCTGAGGCAAACTAACATCTCGGATGTAGTATATTACAACATTCCTGGCGGATCGGCCCCTACTTCTCGGTGGGAACATTATATACGTCTATAACGTATTATAACCTAACCTAACCCATCTAGCCCCTCGCTGGTAATGTTTGCAGAATCCCGTTCGTGTCGGCCCGTACTTCTCGGTGGGGACATTATGTACGTCTGCATCGTTATATAACTCAATCTAAGGCATCCTAACATATCGAATGTAGTATTTTCCAACACTCCTGGCCGGTCGGCCCCTACTTCTCGCTGTGAACATTATATACGTCTATAACGTATTATAACCTAACCTAACCCATTTTGCCCCTCGCTGGTAATGCTTTATAAAATGCCGTTCGTGTCGACCCGTAAGTCTCGGTGGGGACATTATCTACTTCTATAACGTTATATATCCCAACCTGAGGCAACCTAACATCTCGGATGTAGTATATTACAACATTCCTGGCGGATCGGCCCCTACTTCTAGGTGAGAACATTATATACGTCTATCACGTAATATAACCTAACCTAACCCATCTAGCCCCTCGCTGGTAATGCTTTATAAAATCCCGTTCGTGTCGACCCGTAAGTCTCGGTGAGGACATTATATACTTCTATAACGTTATATATCCCAACCTAAGGCAGGCTATCATCTCGGATGTAGAATTTTATAACATTCCTGGTGGATCGGCCACTACTTCTCGGTGGGAACATTATATACGCCTATAACGTAATATAACCTAACCTATCCCATCTAGCCCCTCGCTGGTAATGCTTTATAAAATCACGTTCGTGTCGACCCGTAAGTCTCGGTGAGGACATTATATACTTCTATAACGTTATATATCCCAACTTGAGGCAACGTACCAGCTCAGATGTAGTATTTTCCAACATTACTGGCGGGTCGGCTCCAGCTTCTCGGTGAGAACATTATATATTTCTATAACGAAATATAACCCAACCTCACCCATCTAGCACCTCGCTGGTAATGTTTTATAAAATCCCGGTCGTTTCGTCCCGTAAGTCTCGGTGGGGACATTATCTACTTCTATAACGTTATATATCCCAACCTGAGGCAAACTAACATCTCGGATGTAGTATATTACAACATTCCTGGCGGATCGGTCCCTACTTCTCGGTGGGAACATTATATACGTCTATAACGTATTATAACCTAACCTAACCCATCCAGCCCCTCGCTGGTAATGTTTGCAGAATCCCGTTCGTGTCGGCCCGTACTTCTCGGTGGGGACATTATGTACGTCTGTATCGTTATATAACTCAATCTAAGGCATCCTAACATATCGAATGTAGTATTTTCCAACACTCCTGGCCGGTCGGCCCCTACTTCTCGCTGTGAACATTATATACGTCTATAACGTATTATAACCTAACCTAACCCATTTTGCCCCTCGCTGGTAATGCTTTATAAAATGCCGTTCGTGTCGACCCGTAAGTCTCGGTGGGGACATTATCTACTTCTATAACGTTATATATCCCAACCTGAGGCAACCTAACATCTCGGATGTAGTATATTACAACATTCCTGGCGGATCGGCCCCTACTTCTAGGTGAGAACATTATATACGTCTATCACGTAATATAACCTAACCTAACCCATCTAGCCCCTCGCTGGTAATGCTTTATAAAATCCCGTTCGTGTCGACCCGTAAGTCTCGGTGAGGACATTATATACTTCTATAACGTTATATATCCCAACCTAAGGCAGGCTATCATCTCGGATGTAGAATTTTATAACATTCCTGGTGGATCGGCCACTACTTCTCGGTGGGAACATTATATACGCCTATAACGTAATATAACCTAACCTATCCCATCTAGCTCCTCGCTGGTAAAGTCTTATAAAATCCCGTTCGTGTCGTCCCGTAAGTCTCGGTAGGGACATTATATACTTCTATAACGTTATATATCCCAACCTGAGGCAACCTAACAGCTCGGATGTAGTATACTACAACATTCCTGGCGGATCGGCCCCTACTTCTCGGTGTGAACATTATATACGTCTATAACGTATTATAACTTAACTTAACCCATCTAGCGCCTCGCTGGTAATGTTTACAGAATCCCGTTCGTGTCGGCCCGTACTTCTCGGTGGAGACATTATATACTTCTATAACGTTATATATCCCAACTTGAGGCAACCTAACAGCTCGCATGTTGTATTTTCCAACATTCCTGGCGGACCGGCCCCTATGTCTCTGTGGGAACATTATATACGTCTATAACGTAATATAACCTAACCTAACCCATCGAGACCCTCGCTGGTAATGGTTTATAAAATCCCGTTCGTGTCGTCCAGTACGTCTCGGTGGGGACATTATGTACGTCTATATCGTTATATAATCCCAACCTAAGGCAACCTAACATATCGAATGTAGTATTTTCCAACATTCCTGGCGGGTCGGCCCCTACTTCTAGGTGAGAACATTATATACGTCTATCACGTAATATAACCTAACCTAACCCATCTAGCCCCTCGCTGGTAATGCTTTATAAAATCCCGTTCGTTTCGTCCCGTAAGTCTCGGTGGGGACATTATCTATTTCTATAACGTCATATATCCCAACCTGAGGCAACCTAACATCTCGGATGTAGTATATTACAACATTCCTGGCGGATCGGCCCCTACTTCCCGGTGGAAACATTATATACGTCTATAACGTATTATAACCTAACCTAACCCATCTAGCCCCTTGCTGGTTATGTTTTATAAAATCCCGTTCGTGTCGTCCCGTAAGTCTCGGTGGGGACATTATCTACTTCTATAACGTCATATATCCCAACCTGAGGCAACCTAACATCTCGGATGTAGTATATTTCAACATTCCTGGCGGATCGGCCCCTACTTCCCGGTGGGAACATTATATACGTCTATAACGTATTATAACGTAACCTAACCCATCTAGCCCCTTGCTGGTAATGTTTTATAAAATCCCGTTCGTGTCGTCCCGTAAGTCGCGGTGGGGACATTATCTACTTCTATAACGTTATATATCCCAACCTGAGGCAACCTAACAGCTCGGATGTAGTTTTCACCAACATTCCTGGCGGGTCGGAACCTACTTCTCGGTGGGAACATTATATACGTCTATAACGTAATATAACCTAACCTAACCAATCTAGCCCCTCTGTGGTAATTTTTACAGAATCCCGTTCGTTTCGTCCGTAAGTCTCGGTGGGGACATTATCTACTTCTATAACGTTATATATCCCAACCTGAGGCAACCTAACATCTCGGATGTAGTATTTTCCAACATTCCTGGTGGATCGGCCCCTACTTCTAGGTGAGAACATTATATACGTCTATCACGTAATATAACCTAACCTAACCCATTTTGCCCCTCGCTGGTAATGCTTTATAAAATCCCGTTCGTGTCGACCCGTAAGTCTCGGTGAGGACATTATATACTTCTATAACGTTATATATCCCAACCTAAGGCAGGCTATCATCTCGGATGTAGAATTTTATAACATTCCTGGTGGATCGGCCACTACTTCTCGGTGGGAACATTATATACGCCTATAACGTAATATAACCTAACCTATCCCATCTAGCTCCTCGCTGGTAAAGTCTTATAAAATCCCGTTCGTGTCGTCCCGTAAGTCTCGGTGGGGACATTATATACTTCTATAACGTTATATATCCCAACCTGAGGCAACCTAACAGCTCGGATGTAGTATATTACAACATTCCTGGCGGATCGGCCCCTACTTCTCGGTGTGAACATTATATACGTCTATAACGTATTATAACCTAACTTAACCCATCTAGCGCCTCGCTGGTAATGTTTACTGAATCCCGTTCGTGTCGGCCCGTACTTCTCGGTGGAGACATTATATACTTCTATAACGTTATATATCCCAACTTGAGGCAACCTAACAGCTCGCATGTTGTATTTTCCAACATTCCTGGCGGACCGGCCCCTATGTCTCTGTGGGAACATTATATACGTCTATAACGTAATATAACCTAACCTAACCCATCGAGACCCTCGCTGGTAATGGTTTATAAAATCCCGTTCGTGTCGTCCAGTACGTCTCGGTGGGGACATTATGTACGTCTATATCGTTATATAATCCCAACCTAAGGCAACCTAACATATCGAATGTAGTATTTTCCAACATTCCTGGCGGGTCGGCCCCTACTTCTAGGTGAGAACATTATATACGTCTATCACGTAATATAACCTAACCTAACCCATCTAGCCCCTCGCTGGTAATGCTTTATAAAATCCCGTTCGTTTCGTCCCGTAAGTCTCGGTGGGGACATTATCTACTTCTATAACGTTATATATCCCAACCTGAGGCAACCTAACATCTCGGATGTAGTATTTTCCAACATTCCTGGTGGATCGGCCCCTACTTCTAGGTGAGAACTTTATATACGTCTATCACGTAATATAACCTAACCTAACCCATCTAGCCCCTCGCTGGTAATGCTTTATAAAATCCCGTTCGTTTCGTCCCGTAAGTCGCGGTGGGGACATTATCTACTTCTATAACGTTATATATCCCAACCTGAGGCAACCTAACAGCTCGGATGTAGTATTTTCCAACATTCCTGGTGGATCGGCCCCTACTTCTAGGTGAGAACATTATATACGTCTATCACGTAATATAACCTAACCTAACCCATCTAGCCCCTCGCTGGTAATGCTTTATAAAATCCCGTTCGTGTCGACCCGTAAGTCTCGGTGAGGACATTATATACTTCTATAACGTTATATATCCCAACCTAAGGCAGGCTATCATCTCGGATGTAGTATTTTACAACATTCCTGGTGGATCGGCCACTACTTCTCGGTGGGAACATTATATACGTCTATAACGTAATATAACCTAACCTAACCCATCTAGCTCCTCGCTGGTAAAGTCTTATAAAATCCCGTTCGTGTCGTGCCGTAAGTCTCGGTAGGAACATTATATACTTCTATAACGTTATATATCCCAACCTGAGGCAACCTAACAGCTCGGATGTAGTATATTACAACATTCCTGGCGGATCGGCCCCTACTTCTCGGTGGGAACATTATATACGTCTATAACGTATTATAACCTAACCTAACCCATCTAGCTCCTCGCTGGTAATGTCTTATAAAATCCCGTTCGTGTCGTCCCGTAAGTCTCGGTGGGGACATTATATACTTCTATAACGTTATATATCCCAACCTGAGGCAACCTAGCAGCTCGGATGTTGTATATTACAACATTCCTGGCGGATCGGCCCCTACTTCTCGGTGTGAACATTATATACGTCTATAACGTATTATAACCTAACCTAACCCATCTAGCGCCTCGCTGGTAATGTTTACAGAATCCCGTTCGTGTCGGCCCGTACTTCTCGGTGGAGACATTATATACTTCTATAACGTTATATATCCCAACTTGAGGCAACCTAACAGCTCGCATGTTGTATTTTCCAACATTCCTGGCGGACCGGCCCCTATGTCTCTGTGGGAACATTATATACGTCTATAACGTAATATAACCTAACCTAACCCATCGAGACCCTCGCTGGTAATGGTTTATAAAATCCCGTTCGTGTCGTCCAGTACGTCTCGGTGGGGACATTATGTACGTCTATATCGTTATATAATCCCAACCTAAGGCAACCTAACATATCGAATGTAGTATTTTCCAACATTCCTGGCGGGTCGGCCCCTACTTCTAGGTGAGAACATTATATACGTCTATCACGTAGTATAACCTAACCTAACCCATCTAGCCCCTCGCTGGTAATGCTTTATAAAATCACGTTCGTGTCGACCCGTAAGTCTCGGTGAGGACATTATATACTTCTATAACGTTATATATCCCAACTTGAGGCAACGTACCAGCTCAGATGTAGTATTTTCCAACATTACTGGCGGGTCGGCTCCAGCTTCTCGGTGAGAACATTATATATTTCTATAACGAAATATAACCCAACCTCACCCATCTAGCACCTCGCTGGTAATGTTTTATAAAATCCCGGTCGTTTCGTCCCGTAAGTCTCGGTGGGGACATTATCTACTTCTATAACGTTATATATCCCAACCTGAGGCAAACTAACATCTCGGATGTAGTATATTACAACATTCCTGGCGGATCGGTCCCTACTTCTCGGTGGGAACATTATATACGTCTATAACGTATTATAACCTAACCTAACCCATCCAGCCCCTCGCTGGTAATGTTTGCAGAATCCCGTTCGTGTCGGCCCGTACTTCTCGGTGGGGACATTATGTACGTCTGTATCGTTATATAACTCAATCTAAGGCATCCTAACATATCGAATGTAGTATTTTCCAACACTCCTGGCCGGTCGGCCCCTACTTCTCGCTGTGAACATTATATACGTCTATAACGTATTATAACCTAACCTAACCCATTTTGCCCCTCGCTGGTAATGCTTTATAAAATGCCGTTCGTGTCGACCCGTAAGTCTCGGTGGGGACATTATCTACTTCTATAACGTTATATATCCCAACCTGAGGCAACCTAACATCTCGGATGTAGTATATTACAACATTCCTGGCGGATCGGCCCCTACTTCTAGGTGAGAACATTATATACGTCTATCACGTAATATAACCTAACCTAACCCATCTAGCCCCTCGCTGGTAATGCTTTATAAAATCCCGTTCGTGTCGACCCGTAAGTCTCGGTGAGGACATTATATACTTCTATAACGTTATATATCCCAACCTAAGGCAGGCTATCATCTCGGATGTAGAATTTTATAACATTCCTGGTGGATCGGCCACTACTTCTCGGTGGGAACATTATATACGCCTATAACGTAATATAACCTAACCTATCCCATCTAGCTCCTCGCTGGTAAAGTCTTATAAAATCCCGTTCGTGTCGTCCCGTAAGTCTCGGTAGGGACATTATATACTTCTATAACGTTATATATCCCAACCTGAGGCAACCTAACAGCTCGGATGTAGTATATTACAACATTCCTGGCGGATCGGCCCCTACTTCTCGGTGTGAACATTATATACGTCTATAACGTATTATAACTTAACTTAACCCATCTAGCGCCTCGCTGGTAATGTTTACAGAATCCCGTTCGTGTCGGCCCGTACTTCTCGGTGGAGACATTATATACTTCTATAACGTTATATATCCCAACTTGAGGCAACCTAACAGCTCGCATGTTGTATTTTCCAACATTCCTGGCGGACCGGCCCCTATGTCTCTGTGGGAACATTATATACGTCTATAACGTAATATAACCTAACCTAACCCATCGAGACCCTCGCTGGTAATGGTTTATAAAATCCCGTTCGTGTCGTCCAGTACGTCTCGGTGGGGACATTATGTACGTCTATATCGTTATATAATCCCAACCTAAGGCAACCTAACATATCGAATGTAGTATTTTCCAACATTCCTGGCGGGTCGGCCCCTACTTCTAGGTGAGAACATTATATACGTCTATCACGTAATATAACCTAACCTAACCCATCTAGCCCCTCGCTGGTAATGCTTTATAAAATCCCGTTCGTTTCGTCCCGTAAGTCTCGGTGGGGACATTATCTATTTCTATAACGTCATATATCCCAACCTGAGGCAACCTAACATCTCGGATGTAGTATATTACAACATTCCTGGCGGATCGGCCCCTACTTCCCGGTGGAAACATTATATACGTCTATAACGTATTATAACCTAACCTAACCCATCTAGCCCCTTGCTGGTTATGTTTTATAAAATCCCGTTCGTGTCGTCCCGTAAGTCTCGGTGGGGACATTATCTACTTCTATAACGTCATATATCCCAACCTGAGGCAACCTAACATCTCGGATGTAGTATATTTCAACATTCCTGGCGGATCGGACCCTACTTCCCGGTGGGAACATTATATACGTCTATAACGTATTATAACCTAACCTAACCCATCTAGCCCCTTGCTGGTAATGTTTTATAAAATCCCGTTCGTGTCGTCCCGTAAGTCGCGGTGGGGACATTATCTACTTCTATAACGTTATATATCCCAACCTGAGGCAACCTAACAGCTCGGATGTAGTTTTCACCAACATTCCTGGCGGGTCGGAACCTACTTCTCGGTGGGAACATTATATACGTCTATAACGTAATATAACCCAACCTAACCAATCTAGCCCCTCTGTGGTAATTTTTACAGAATCCCGTTCGTTTCGTCCGTAAGTCTCGGTGGGGACATTATCTACTTCTATAACGTTATATATCCCAACCTGAGGCAACCTAACATCTCGGATGTAGTATTTTCCAACATTCCTGGTGGATCGGCCCCTACTTCTAGGTGAGAACATTATATACGTCTATCACGTAATATAACCTAACCTAACCCATTTTGCCCCTCGCTGGTAATGCTTTATAAAATCCCGTTCGTGTCGACCCGTAAGTCTCGGTGAGGACATTATATACTTCTATAACGTTATATATCCCAACCTAAGGCAGGCTATCATCTCGGATGTAGAATTTTATAACATTCCTGGTGGATCGGCCACTACTTCTCGGTGGGAACATTATATACGCCTATAACGTAATATAACCTAACCTATCCCATCTAGCTCCTCGCTGGTAAAGTCTTATAAAATCCCGTTCGTGTCGTCCCGTAAGTCTCGGTAGGGACATTATATACTTCTATAACGTTATATATCCCAACCTGAGACAACCTAACAGCTCGGATGTAGTATATTACAACATTCCTGGCGGATTGGCCCCTACTTCTCGGTGGGAACATTATATACGTCTATAACGTATTATAACCTAACCTAACCCATTTTGCCCCTCGCTGGTAATGCTTTATAAAATCCCGTTCGTGTCGACCCGTAAGTCTCGGTGAGGACATTATATACTTCTATAACGTTATATATCCCAACCTAAGGCAGGCTATCATCTCGGATGTAGTATTTTATAACATTCCTGGTGAATCGGCCACTACTTCTCGGTGGGCACATTATATACGTCTATAACGTAATATAACCTATCCTAACCCATCTAGCTCCTCGCTGGTAATGTCTTATAAAATCCCGTTCGTGTCGTCCCGTAAGTCTCGGTGGGGACATTATATACTTCTATAACGTTATATATCCCAATCTGAGGCAACCTAACAGCTCGGATGTAGTATATTACAACATTCCTGGCGGATCGGCCCCTACTTCTCGGTGTGAACATTATATACGTCTATAACGTATTATAACCTAACTTAACCCATCTAGCGCCTCGCTGGTAATGTTTACAGAATCCCGTTCGTGTCGGCCCGTACTTCTCGGTGGAGACATTATATACTTCTATAACGTTATATATCCCAACTTGAGGCAACCTAACAGCTCGCATGTTGTATTTTCCAACATTCCTGGCGGACCGGCCTCTATGTCTCTGTGGGAACATTATATACGTCTATAACGTAATATAACCTAACCTAACCCATCGAGACCCTCGCTGGTAATGGTTTATAAAATCCCGTTCGTGTCGTCCAGTACGTCTCGGTGGGGACATTATGTACGTCTATATCGTTATATAATCCCAACCTAAGGCAACCTAACATATCGAATGTAGTATTTTCCAACATTCCTGGCGGGTCGGCCCCTACTTCTAGGTGAGAACATTATATACGTCTATCACGTAATATAACCTAACCTAACCCATCTAGCGCCTCGCTGGTAATGCTTTATAAAATCCCGTTCGTTTCGTCCCGTAAGTCTCGGTGGGGACATTATCTATTTCTATAACGTCATATATCCCAACCTGAGGCAACCTAACATCTCGGATGTAGTATATTACAACATTCCTGGCGGATCGGCCCCTACTTCCCGGTGGAAACATTATATACGTCTATAACGTATTATAACCTAACCTAACCCATCTAGCCCCTTGCTGGTTATGTTTTATAAAATCCCGTTCGTGTCGTCCCGTAAGTCGCGGTGGGGACATTATCTACTTCTATAACGTTATATATCCCAACGTGAGGCAACCTAACAGCTCGGATGTAGTTTTCACCAACATTCCCGGCGGGTCCGAACCTACTTCTCGGTGGGAACATTATATACGTCTATAACGTAATATAACCTAACCTAACCAATCTAGCCCCTCTGTGGTAATTTTTACAGAATCCCGTTCGTTTCGTCCGTAAGTCTCGGTGGGGACATTATCTACTTCTATAACGTTATATATCCCAACCTGAGGCAACCTAACAGCTCGGATGTAGTATATTACAACATTCCTGGCGGATCGGCCCCTACTTCTCGGTGTGAACATTATATACGTCTATAACGTAATATAACCTAACCTAACCCATCTAGCGCCTCGCTGGTAATGCTTTATAAAATCCCGTTCGTTTCGTCCCGTAAGTCTCGGTGGGGACATTATCTATTTCTATAACGTCATATATCCCAACCTGAGGCAACCTAACATCTCGGATGTAGTATATTACAACATTCCTGGCGGATCGGCCCCTACTTCCCGGTGGAAACATTATATACGTCTATAACGTATTATAACCTAACCTAACCCATCTAGCCCCTTGCTGGTTATGTTTTATAAAATCCCGTTCGTGTCGTCCCGTAAGTCGCGGTGGGGACATTATCTACTTCTATAACGTTATATATCCCAACGTGAGGCAACCTAACAGCTCGGATGTAGTTTTCACCAACATTCCCGGCGGGTCCGAACCTACTTCTCGGTAGGCACATTATATACGTCTATAACGTAATATAACCTATCCTAATCCATCTAGCTCCTCGCTGGTAATGTCTTATAAAATCCCGTTCGTGTCGTCCCGTAAGTCTCGGTGGGGACATTATATACTTCTATAACGTTATATATCCCAACCTGAGGCAACCTAACAGCTCGGATGTAGTATATTACAACATTCCTGGCGGATCGGCCCCTACTTCTCGGTGTGAACATTATATACGTCTATAACGTATTATAACCTAACTTAACCCATCTAGCGCCTCGCTGGTAATGTTTACAGAATCCCGTTCGTGTCGGCCCGTACTTCTCGGTGGAGACATTATACACTTCTATAACGTTATATATCCCAACTTGAGGCAACCTAACAGCTCGCATGTTGTATTTTCCAACATTCCTGGCGGACCGGCCCCTATGTCTCTGTGGGAACATTATATACGTCTATAACGTAATATAACCTAACCTAACCCATCGAGACCCTCGCTGGTAATGGTTTATAAAATCCCGTTCGTGTCGTCCAGTACGTCTCGGTGGGGACATTATGTACGTCTATATCGTTATATAATCCCAACCTAAGGCAACCTAACATATCGAATGTAGTATTTTCCAACATTCCTGGCGGGTCGGCCCCTACTTCTAGGTGAGAACATTATATACGTCTATCACGTAATATAACCTAACCTAACCCATCTAGCCCCTCGCTGGTAATGCTTTATAAAATCCCGTTCGTTTCGTCCCGTAAGTCTCGGTGGGGACATTATCTATTTCTATATAGTCATATATCCCAACTTGAGGCAAGCTAACATCTCGGATGTAGTATATTACAACATTCCTGGCGGATCGGCCCCTACTTCCCGGTGGAAACATTGTATACGTCTATAACGTATTGTAACCTAACCTAACCCATCTAGCCCCTTGCTGGTTATGTTTTATAAAATCCCGTTCGTGTCGTCCCGTAAGTCTCGGTGGGGACATTATCTACTTCTATAACGTCATATATCCCAACCTGAGGCAACCTAACATCTCGGATGTAGTATATTACAACATTCCTGGCGGATCGGCCCCTACTTCCCGGTGGGAACATTATATACGTCTATAACGTATTATAACCTAACCTAACCCATCTAGCCCCTTGCTGGTAATGTTTTATAAAATCCCGTTCGTGTCGTCCCGTAAGTCGCGGTGGGGACATTATCTACTTCTATAACGTTATATATCCCAACCTGAGGCAACCTAACAGCTCGGATGTAGTTTTCACCAACATTCGTGGCGGGTCGGAACCTACTTCTCGGTGGGAACATTATATACGTCTATAACGTAATATAACCTAACCTAACCAATCTAGCCCCTCTGTGGTAATTTTTACAGAATCCCGTTCGTTTCGTCCGTAAGTCTCGGTGGGGACATTATCTACTTCTATAACGTTATATATCCCAACCTGAGGCAACCTAACATCTCGGATGTAGTATTTTCCAACATTCCTGGTGGATCGGCCCCTACTTCTAGGTGAGAACATTATATACGTCTATCACGTAATATAACCTAACCTAACCCATTTTGCCCCTCGCTGGTAATGCTTTATAAAATCCCGTTCGTGTCGACCCGTAAGTCTCGGTGAGGACATTATATACTTCTATAACGTTATATATCCCAACCTAAGGCAGGCTATCATCTCGGATGTAGTATTTTATAACATTCCTGGTGAATCGGCCACTACTTCTCGGTGGGCACATTATATACGTCTATAACGTAATATAACCTATCCTAACCCATCTAGCTCCTCGCTGGTAATGTCTTATAAAATCCCGTTCGTGTCGTCCCGTAAGTCTCGGTGGGGACATTATATACTTCTATAACGTTATATATCCCAACCTGAGGCAACCTAACAGCTCGGATGTAGTATATTACAACATTCCTGGCGGATCGGACCCTACTTCTCGGTGTGAACATTATATACGTCTATAACGTATTATAACCTAACTTAACCCATCTAGCGCCTCGCTGGTAATGTTTACAGAATCCCGTTCGTGTCGGCCCGTACTTCTCGGTGGAGACATTATATACTTCTATAACGTTATATATCCCAACTTGAGGCAACCTAACAGCTCGCATGTTGTATTTTCCAACATTCCTGGCGGACCGGCCCCTATGTCTCTGTGGGAACATTATATACGTCTATAACGTAATATAACCTAACCTAACCCATCGAGACCCTCGCTGGTAATGGTTTATAAAATCCCGTTCGTGTCGTCCAGTACGTCTTGGTGGGGACATTATGTACGTCTATATCGTTATATAATCCCAACCTAAGGCAACCTAACATATCGAATGTAGTATTTTCCAACATTCCTGGCGGGTCGGCCCCTACTTCTAGGTGAGAACATTATATACGTCTATCACGTAATATAACCTAACCTAACCCATCTAGCCCCTCGCTGGTAATGCTTTATAAAATCCCGTTCGTTTCGTCCCGTAAGTCTCGGTGGGGACATTATCTACTTCTATAACGTTATATATCCCAACCTGAGGCAACCTAACATCTCGGATGTAGTATTTTCCAACATTCCTGGTGGATCGGCCCCTACTTCTAGGTGAGAACTTTATATACGTCTATCACGTAATATAACCTAACCTAACCCATCTAGCCCCTCGCTGGTAATGCTTTATAAAATCCCGTTCGTTTCGTCCCGTAAGTCGCGGTGGGGACATTATCTACTTCTATAACGTTATATATCCCAACCTGAGGCAACCTAACAGCTCGGATGTAGTATTTTCCAACATTCCTGGTGGATCGGCCCCTACTTCTAGGTGAGAACATTATATACGTCTATCACGTAATATAACCTAACCTAACCCATCTAGCCCCTCTGTGGTAATTTTTACAAAATCCCGTTCGTTTCGTCCGTAAGTCTCGGTGGGGACATTATCTACTTCTATAACGTTATATATCCCAACCTGAGGCAACCTAACATCTCGGATGTAGTATTTTCCAACATTCCTGGTGGATCGGCCCCTACTTCTAGGTGAGAACATTATATACGTCTATCACGTAATATAACCTAACCTAACCCATTTTGCCCCTCGCTGGTAATGCTTTATAAAATCCCGTTCGTGTCGACCCGTAAGTCTCGGTGAGGACATTATATACTTCTATAACGTTATATATCCCAACCTAAGGCAGGCTATCATCTCGGATGTAGTATTTTATAACATTCCTGGTGAGTCGGCCACTACTTCTCGGTGGGCACATTATATACGTCTATAACGTAATATAACCTATCCTAACCCATCTAGCTCCCCGCTGGTAATGTCTTATAAAATCCCGTTCGTGTCGTCCCGTAAGTCTCGGTGGGGACATTATATACTTCTATAACGTTATATATCCCAACCTGAGGCAACCTAACAGCTCGGATGTAGTATATTACAACATTCCTGGCGGATCGGCCCCTACTTCTCGGTGTGAACATTATATACGTCTATAACGTATTATAACCTAACTTAACCCATCTAGCGCCTCGCTGGTAATGTTTACAGAATCCCGTTCGTGTCGGCCCGTACTTCTCGGTGGAGACATTATATACTTCTATAACGTTATATATCCCAACTTGAGGCAACCTAACAGCTCGCATGTTGTATTTTCCAACATTCCTGGCGGACCGGCCCCTATGTCTCTGTGGGACCATTATATACGTCTATAACATAATATAACCTAACCTAACCCATCGAGACCCTCGCTGGTAATGGTTTATAAAATCCCGTTCGTGTCGTCCAGTACGTCTCGGTGGGGACATTATGTACGTCTATATCGTTATATAATCCCAACCTAAGGCAACCTAACATATCGAATGTAGTATTTTCCAACATTCCTGGCGGGTCGGCCCCTACTTCTAGGTGAGAACATTATATACGTCTATCACGTAATATAACCTAACCTAACCCATCTAGCCCCTCGCTGGTAATGCTTTATAAAATCCCGTTCGTTTCGTCCCGTAAGTCTCGGTGGGGACATTATCTACTTCTATAACGTTATATATCCCAACCTGAGGCAACCTAACATCTCGGATGTAGTATTTTCCAACATTCCTGGTGGATCGGCCCCTACTTCTAGGTGAGAACTTTATATACGTCTATCACGTAATATAACCTAACCTAACCCATCTAGCCCCTCGCTGGTAATGCTTTATAAAATCCCGTTCGTTTCGTCCCGTAAGTCGCGGTGGGGACATTATCTACTTCTATAACGTTATATATCCCAACCTGAGGCAACCTAACAGCTCGGATGTAGTATTTTCCAACATTCCTGGTGGATCGGCCCCTACTTCTAGGTGAGAACATTATATACGTCTATCACGTAATATAACCTAACCTAACCCATCTAGCCCCTCGCTGGTAATGCTTTATAAAATCCCGTTCGTGTCGACCCGTAAGTCTCGGTGAGGACATTATATACTTCTATAACGTTATATATCCCAACCTAAGGCAGGCTATCATCTCGGATGTAGTATTTTACAACATTCCTGGTGGATCGGCCACTACTTCTCGGTGGGAACATTATATACGTCTATAACGTAATATAACCTAACCTAACCCATCTAGCTCCTCGCTGGTAAAGTCTTATAAAATCCCGTTCGTGTCGTGCCGTAAGTCTCGGTAGGAACATTATATACTTCTATAACGTTATATATCCCAACCTGAGGCAACCTAACAGCTCGGATGTAGTATATTACAACATTCCTGGCGGATCGGCCCCTACTTCTCGGTGGGAACATTATATACGTCTATAACGTATTATAACCTAACCTAACCCATCTAGCTCCTCGCTGGTAATGTCTTATAAAATCCCGTTCGTGTCGTCCCGTAAGTCTCGGTGGGGACATTATATACTTCTATAACGTTATATATCCCAACCTGAGGCAACCTAGCAGCTCGGATGTTGTATATTACAACATTCCTGGCGGATCGGCCCCTACTTCTCGGTGTGAACATTATATACGTCTATAACGTATTATAACCTAACCTAACCCATCTAGCGCCTCGCTGGTAATGTTTACAGAATCCCGTTCGTGTCGGCCCGTACTTCTCGGTGGAGACATTATATACTTCTATAACGTTATATATCCCAACTTGAGGCAACCTAACAGCTCGCATGTTGTATTTTCCAACATTCCTGGCGGACCGGCCCCTATGTCTCTGTGGGAACATTATATACGTCTATAACGTAATATAACCTAACCTAACCCATCGAGACCCTCGCTGGTAATGGTTTATAAAATCCCGTTCGTGTCGTCCAGTACGTCTCGGTGGGGACATTATGTACGTCTATATCGTTATATAATCCCAACCTAAGGCAACCTAACATATCGAATGTAGTATTTTCCAACATTCCTGGCGGGTCGGCCCCTACTTCTAGGTGAGAACATTATATACGTCTATCACGTAGTATAACCTAACCTAACCCATCTAGCCCCTCGCTGGTAATGCTTAATAAAATCACGTTCGTGTCGACCCGTAAGTCTCGGTGAGGACATTATATACTTCTATAACGTTATATATCCCAACTTGAGGCAACGTACCAGGTCAGATGTAGTATTTTCCAACATTACTGGCGGGTCGGCTCCAGCTTCTCGGTGAGAACATTATATATTTCTATAACGAAATATAACCCAACCTCACCCATCTAGCACCTCGCTGGTAATGTTTTATAAAATCCCGGTCGTTTCGTCCCGTAAGTCTCGGTGGGGACATTATCTACTTCTATAACGTTATATATCCCAACCTGAGGCAAACTAACATCTCGGATGTAGTATATTACAACATTCCTGGCGGATCGGCCCCTACTTCTCGGTGGGAACATTATATACGTCTATAACGTATTATAACCTAACCTAACCCATCTAGCCCCTCGCTGGTAATGTTTGCAGAATCCCGTTCGTGTCGGCCCGTACTTCTCGGTGGGGACATTATGTACGTCTGCATCGTTATATAACTCAATCTAAGGCATCCTAACATATCGAATGTAGTATTTTCCAACACTCCTGGCCGGTCGGCCCCTACTTCTCGCTGTGAACATTATATACGTCTATAACGTATTATAACCTAACCTAACCCATTTTGCCCCTCGCTGGTAATGCTTTATAAAATGCCGTTCGTGTCGACCCGTAAGTCTCGGTGGGGACATTATCTACTTCTATAACGTTATATATCCCAACCTGAGGCAACCTAACATCTCGGATGTAGTATATTACAACATTCCTGGCGGATCGGCCCCTACTTCTAGGTGAGAACATTATATACGTCTATCACGTAATATAACCTAACCTAACCCATCTAGCCCCTCGCTGGTAATGCTTTATAAAATCCCGTTCGTGTCGACCCGTAAGTCTCGGTGAGGACATTATATACTTCTATAACGTT
Organism: Xylocopa violacea; assembly: GCA_963969225.1. Lineage (NCBI taxonomy): Eukaryota > Metazoa > Arthropoda > Insecta > Hymenoptera > Apidae > Xylocopa > Xylocopa violacea. The sequence goes on along the minus strand of CAXAJV010000017.1, from coordinate 9,887,423 downwards.
ATATATCCCAACCTAAGGCAGGCTATCATCTCGGATGTAGAATTTTATAACATTCCTGGTGGATCGGCCACTACTTCTCGGTGGGAACATTATATACGCCTATAACGTAATATAACCTAACCTATCCCATCTAGCCCCTCGCTGGTAATGCTTTATAAAATCACGTTCGTGTCGACCCGTAAGTCTCGGTGAGGACATTATATACTTCTATAACGTTATATATCCCAACTTGAGGCAACGTACCAGCTCAGATGTAGTATTTTCCAACATTACTGGCGGGTCGGCTCCAGCTTCTCGGTGAGAACATTATATATTTCTATAACGAAATATAACCCAACCTCACCCATCTAGCACCTCGCTGGTAATGTTTTATAAAATCCCGGTCGTTTCGTCCCGTAAGTCTCGGTGGGGACATTATCTACTTCTATAACGTTATATATCCCAACCTGAGGCAAACTAACATCTCGGATGTAGTATATTACAACATTCCTGGCGGATCGGTCCCTACTTCTCGGTGGGAACATTATATACGTCTATAACGTATTATAACCTAACCTAACCCATCCAGCCCCTCGCTGGTAATGTTTGCAGAATCCCGTTCGTGTCGGCCCGTACTTCTCGGTGGGGACATTATGTACGTCTGTATCGTTATATAACTCAATCTAAGGCATCCTAACATATCGAATGTAGTATTTTCCAACACTCCTGGCCGGTCGGCCCCTACTTCTCGCTGTGAACATTATATACGTCTATAACGTATTATAACCTAACCTAACCCATTTTGCCCCTCGCTGGTAATGCTTTATAAAATGCCGTTCGTGTCGACCCGTAAGTCTCGGTGGGGACATTATCTACTTCTATAACGTTATATATCCCAACCTGAGGCAACCTAACATCTCGGATGTAGTATATTACAACATTCCTGGCGGATCGGCCCCTACTTCTAGGTGAGAACATTATATACGTCTATCACGTAATATAACCTAACCTAACCCATCTAGCCCCTCGCTGGTAATGCTTTATAAAATCCCGTTCGTGTCGACCCGTAAGTCTCGGTGAGGACATTATATACTTCTATAACGTTATATATCCCAACCTAAGGCAGGCTATCATCTCGGATGTAGAATTTTATAACATTCCTGGTGGATCGGCCACTACTTCTCGGTGGGAACATTATATACGCCTATAACGTAATATAACCTAACCTATCCCATCTAGCTCCTCGCTGGTAAAGTCTTATAAAATCCCGTTCGTGTCGTCCCGTAAGTCTCGGTAGGGACATTATATACTTCTATAACGTTATATATCCCAACCTGAGGCAACCTAACAGCTCGGATGTAGTATACTACAACATTCCTGGCGGATCGGCCCCTACTTCTCGGTGTGAACATTATATACGTCTATAACGTATTATAACTTAACTTAACCCATCTAGCGCCTCGCTGGTAATGTTTACAGAATCCCGTTCGTGTCGGCCCGTACTTCTCGGTGGAGACATTATATACTTCTATAACGTTATATATCCCAACTTGAGGCAACCTAACAGCTCGCATGTTGTATTTTCCAACATTCCTGGCGGACCGGCCCCTATGTCTCTGTGGGAACATTATATACGTCTATAACGTAATATAACCTAACCTAACCCATCGAGACCCTCGCTGGTAATGGTTTATAAAATCCCGTTCGTGTCGTCCAGTACGTCTCGGTGGGGACATTATGTACGTCTATATCGTTATATAATCCCAACCTAAGGCAACCTAACATATCGAATGTAGTATTTTCCAACATTCCTGGCGGGTCGGCCCCTACTTCTAGGTGAGAACATTATATACGTCTATCACGTAATATAACCTAACCTAACCCATCTAGCCCCTCGCTGGTAATGCTTTATAAAATCCCGTTCGTTTCGTCCCGTAAGTCTCGGTGGGGACATTATCTATTTCTATAACGTCATATATCCCAACCTGAGGCAACCTAACATCTCGGATGTAGTATATTACAACATTCCTGGCGGATCGGCCCCTACTTCCCGGTGGAAACATTATATACGTCTATAACGTATTATAACCTAACCTAACCCATCTAGCCCCTTGCTGGTTATGTTTTATAAAATCCCGTTCGTGTCGTCCCGTAAGTCTCGGTGGGGACATTATCTACTTCTATAACGTCATATATCCCAACCTGAGGCAACCTAACATCTCGGATGTAGTATATTTCAACATTCCTGGCGGATCGGCCCCTACTTCCCGGTGGGAACATTATATACGTCTATAACGTATTATAACGTAACCTAACCCATCTAGCCCCTTGCTGGTAATGTTTTATAAAATCCCGTTCGTGTCGTCCCGTAAGTCGCGGTGGGGACATTATCTACTTCTATAACGTTATATATCCCAACCTGAGGCAACCTAACAGCTCGGATGTAGTTTTCACCAACATTCCTGGCGGGTCGGAACCTACTTCTCGGTGGGAACATTATATACGTCTATAACGTAATATAACCTAACCTAACCAATCTAGCCCCTCTGTGGTAATTTTTACAGAATCCCGTTCGTTTCGTCCGTAAGTCTCGGTGGGGACATTATCTACTTCTATAACGTTATATATCCCAACCTGAGGCAACCTAACATCTCGGATGTAGTATTTTCCAACATTCCTGGTGGATCGGCCCCTACTTCTAGGTGAGAACATTATATACGTCTATCACGTAATATAACCTAACCTAACCCATTTTGCCCCTCGCTGGTAATGCTTTATAAAATCCCGTTCGTGTCGACCCGTAAGTCTCGGTGAGGACATTATATACTTCTATAACGTTATATATCCCAACCTAAGGCAGGCTATCATCTCGGATGTAGAATTTTATAACATTCCTGGTGGATCGGCCACTACTTCTCGGTGGGAACATTATATACGCCTATAACGTAATATAACCTAACCTATCCCATCTAGCTCCTCGCTGGTAAAGTCTTATAAAATCCCGTTCGTGTCGTCCCGTAAGTCTCGGTGGGGACATTATATACTTCTATAACGTTATATATCCCAACCTGAGGCAACCTAACAGCTCGGATGTAGTATATTACAACATTCCTGGCGGATCGGCCCCTACTTCTCGGTGTGAACATTATATACGTCTATAACGTATTATAACCTAACTTAACCCATCTAGCGCCTCGCTGGTAATGTTTACTGAATCCCGTTCGTGTCGGCCCGTACTTCTCGGTGGAGACATTATATACTTCTATAACGTTATATATCCCAACTTGAGGCAACCTAACAGCTCGCATGTTGTATTTTCCAACATTCCTGGCGGACCGGCCCCTATGTCTCTGTGGGAACATTATATACGTCTATAACGTAATATAACCTAACCTAACCCATCGAGACCCTCGCTGGTAATGGTTTATAAAATCCCGTTCGTGTCGTCCAGTACGTCTCGGTGGGGACATTATGTACGTCTATATCGTTATATAATCCCAACCTAAGGCAACCTAACATATCGAATGTAGTATTTTCCAACATTCCTGGCGGGTCGGCCCCTACTTCTAGGTGAGAACATTATATACGTCTATCACGTAATATAACCTAACCTAACCCATCTAGCCCCTCGCTGGTAATGCTTTATAAAATCCCGTTCGTTTCGTCCCGTAAGTCTCGGTGGGGACATTATCTACTTCTATAACGTTATATATCCCAACCTGAGGCAACCTAACATCTCGGATGTAGTATTTTCCAACATTCCTGGTGGATCGGCCCCTACTTCTAGGTGAGAACTTTATATACGTCTATCACGTAATATAACCTAACCTAACCCATCTAGCCCCTCGCTGGTAATGCTTTATAAAATCCCGTTCGTTTCGTCCCGTAAGTCGCGGTGGGGACATTATCTACTTCTATAACGTTATATATCCCAACCTGAGGCAACCTAACAGCTCGGATGTAGTATTTTCCAACATTCCTGGTGGATCGGCCCCTACTTCTAGGTGAGAACATTATATACGTCTATCACGTAATATAACCTAACCTAACCCATCTAGCCCCTCGCTGGTAATGCTTTATAAAATCCCGTTCGTGTCGACCCGTAAGTCTCGGTGAGGACATTATATACTTCTATAACGTTATATATCCCAACCTAAGGCAGGCTATCATCTCGGATGTAGTATTTTACAACATTCCTGGTGGATCGGCCACTACTTCTCGGTGGGAACATTATATACGTCTATAACGTAATATAACCTAACCTAACCCATCTAGCTCCTCGCTGGTAAAGTCTTATAAAATCCCGTTCGTGTCGTGCCGTAAGTCTCGGTAGGAACATTATATACTTCTATAACGTTATATATCCCAACCTGAGGCAACCTAACAGCTCGGATGTAGTATATTACAACATTCCTGGCGGATCGGCCCCTACTTCTCGGTGGGAACATTATATACGTCTATAACGTATTATAACCTAACCTAACCCATCTAGCTCCTCGCTGGTAATGTCTTATAAAATCCCGTTCGTGTCGTCCCGTAAGTCTCGGTGGGGACATTATATACTTCTATAACGTTATATATCCCAACCTGAGGCAACCTAGCAGCTCGGATGTTGTATATTACAACATTCCTGGCGGATCGGCCCCTACTTCTCGGTGTGAACATTATATACGTCTATAACGTATTATAACCTAACCTAACCCATCTAGCGCCTCGCTGGTAATGTTTACAGAATCCCGTTCGTGTCGGCCCGTACTTCTCGGTGGAGACATTATATACTTCTATAACGTTATATATCCCAACTTGAGGCAACCTAACAGCTCGCATGTTGTATTTTCCAACATTCCTGGCGGACCGGCCCCTATGTCTCTGTGGGAACATTATATACGTCTATAACGTAATATAACCTAACCTAACCCATCGAGACCCTCGCTGGTAATGGTTTATAAAATCCCGTTCGTGTCGTCCAGTACGTCTCGGTGGGGACATTATGTACGTCTATATCGTTATATAATCCCAACCTAAGGCAACCTAACATATCGAATGTAGTATTTTCCAACATTCCTGGCGGGTCGGCCCCTACTTCTAGGTGAGAACATTATATACGTCTATCACGTAGTATAACCTAACCTAACCCATCTAGCCCCTCGCTGGTAATGCTTTATAAAATCACGTTCGTGTCGACCCGTAAGTCTCGGTGAGGACATTATATACTTCTATAACGTTATATATCCCAACTTGAGGCAACGTACCAGCTCAGATGTAGTATTTTCCAACATTACTGGCGGGTCGGCTCCAGCTTCTCGGTGAGAACATTATATATTTCTATAACGAAATATAACCCAACCTCACCCATCTAGCACCTCGCTGGTAATGTTTTATAAAATCCCGGTCGTTTCGTCCCGTAAGTCTCGGTGGGGACATTATCTACTTCTATAACGTTATATATCCCAACCTGAGGCAAACTAACATCTCGGATGTAGTATATTACAACATTCCTGGCGGATCGGTCCCTACTTCTCGGTGGGAACATTATATACGTCTATAACGTATTATAACCTAACCTAACCCATCTAGCCCCTCGCTGGTAATGTTTGCAGAATCCCGTTCGTGTCGGCCCGTACTTCTCGGTGGGGACATTATGTACGTCTGTATCGTTATATAACTCAATCTAAGGCATCCTAACATATCGAATGTAGTATTTTCCAACACTCCTGGCCGGTCGGCCCCTACTTCTCGCTGTGAACATTATATACGTCTATAACGTATTATAACCTAACCTAACCCATTTTGCCCCTCGCTGGTAATGCTTTATAAAATGCCGTTCGTGTCGACCCGTAAGTCTCGGTGGGGACATTATCTACTTCTATAACGTTATATATCCCAACCTGAGGCAACCTAACATCTCGGATGTAGTATATTACAACATTCCTGGCGGATCGGCCCCTACTTCTAGGTGAGAACATTATATACGTCTATCACGTAATATAACCTAACCTAACCCATCTAGCCCCTCGCTGGTAATGCTTTATAAAATCCCGTTCGTGTCGACCCGTAAGTCTCGGTGAGGACATTATATACTTCTATAACGTTATATATCCCAACCTAAGGCAGGCTATCATCTCGGATGTAGAATTTTATAACATTCCTGGTGGATCGGCCACTACTTCTCGGTGGGAACATTATATACGCCTATAACGTAATATAACCTAACCTATCCCATCTAGCTCCTCGCTGGTAAAGTCTTATAAAATCCCGTTCGTGTCGTCCCGTAAGTCTCGGTAGGGACATTATATACTTCTATAACGTTATATATCCCAACCTGAGGCAACCTAACAGCTCGGATGTAGTATATTACAACATTCCTGGCGGATCGGCCCCTACTTCTCGGTGTGAACATTATATACGTCTATAACGTATTATAACTTAACTTAACCCATCTAGCGCCTCGCTGGTAATGTTTACAGAATCCCGTTCGTGTCGGCCCGTACTTCTCGGTGGAGACATTATATACTTCTATAACGTTATATATCCCAACTTGAGGCAACCTAACAGCTCGCATGTTGTATTTTCCAACATTCCTGGCGGACCGGCCCCTATGTCTCTGTGGGAACATTATATACGTCTATAACGTAATATAACCTAACCTAACCCATCGAGACCCTCGCTGGTAATGGTTTATAAAATCCCGTTCGTGTCGTCCAGTACGTCTCGGTGGGGACATTATGTACGTCTATATCGTTATATAATCCCAACCTAAGGCAACCTAACATATCGAATGTAGTATTTTCCAACATTCCTGGCGGGTCGGCCCCTACTTCTAGGTGAGAACATTATATACGTCTATCACGTAATATAACCTAACCTAACCCATCTAGCCCCTCGCTGGTAATGCTTTATAAAATCCCGTTCGTTTCGTCCCGTAAGTCTCGGTGGGGACATTATCTATTTCTATAACGTCATATATCCCAACCTGAGGCAACCTAACATCTCGGATGTAGTATATTACAACATTCCTGGCGGATCGGCCCCTACTTCCCGGTGGAAACATTATATACGTCTATAACGTATTATAACCTAACCTAACCCATCTAGCCCCTTGCTGGTTATGTTTTATAAAATCCCGTTCGTGTCGTCCCGTAAGTCTCGGTGGGGACATTATCTACTTCTATAACGTCATATATCCCAACCTGAGGCAACCTAACATCTCGGATGTAGTATATTTCAACATTCCTGGCGGATCGGACCCTACTTCCCGGTGGGAACATTATATACGTCTATAACGTATTATAACCTAACCTAACCCATCTAGCCCCTTGCTGGTAATGTTTTATAAAATCCCGTTCGTGTCGTCCCGTAAGTCGCGGTGGGGACATTATCTACTTCTATAACGTTATATATCCCAACCTGAGGCAACCTAACAGCTCGGATGTAGTTTTCACCAACATTCCTGGCGGGTCGGAACCTACTTCTCGGTGGGAACATTATATACGTCTATAACGTAATATAACCCAACCTAACCAATCTAGCCCCTCTGTGGTAATTTTTACAGAATCCCGTTCGTTTCGTCCGTAAGTCTCGGTGGGGACATTATCTACTTCTATAACGTTATATATCCCAACCTGAGGCAACCTAACATCTCGGATGTAGTATTTTCCAACATTCCTGGTGGATCGGCCCCTACTTCTAGGTGAGAACATTATATACGTCTATCACGTAATATAACCTAACCTAACCCATTTTGCCCCTCGCTGGTAATGCTTTATAAAATCCCGTTCGTGTCGACCCGTAAGTCTCGGTGAGGACATTATATACTTCTATAACGTTATATATCCCAACCTAAGGCAGGCTATCATCTCGGATGTAGAATTTTATAACATTCCTGGTGGATCGGCCACTACTTCTCGGTGGGAACATTATATACGCCTATAACGTAATATAACCTAACCTATCCCATCTAGCTCCTCGCTGGTAAAGTCTTATAAAATCCCGTTCGTGTCGTCCCGTAAGTCTCGGTAGGGACATTATATACTTCTATAACGTTATATATCCCAACCTGAGACAACCTAACAGCTCGGATGTAGTATATTACAACATTCCTGGCGGATTGGCCCCTACTTCTCGGTGGGAACATTATATACGTCTATAACGTATTATAACCTAACCTAACCCATTTTGCCCCTCGCTGGTAATGCTTTATAAAATCCCGTTCGTGTCGACCCGTAAGTCTCGGTGAGGACATTATATACTTCTATAACGTTATATATCCCAACCTAAGGCAGGCTATCATCTCGGATGTAGTATTTTATAACATTCCTGGTGAATCGGCCACTACTTCTCGGTGGGCACATTATATACGTCTATAACGTAATATAACCTATCCTAACCCATCTAGCTCCTCGCTGGTAATGTCTTATAAAATCCCGTTCGTGTCGTCCCGTAAGTCTCGGTGGGGACATTATATACTTCTATAACGTTATATATCCCAATCTGAGGCAACCTAACAGCTCGGATGTAGTATATTACAACATTCCTGGCGGATCGGCCCCTACTTCTCGGTGTGAACATTATATACGTCTATAACGTATTATAACCTAACTTAACCCATCTAGCGCCTCGCTGGTAATGTTTACAGAATCCCGTTCGTGTCGGCCCGTACTTCTCGGTGGAGACATTATATACTTCTATAACGTTATATATCCCAACTTGAGGCAACCTAACAGCTCGCATGTTGTATTTTCCAACATTCCTGGCGGACCGGCCTCTATGTCTCTGTGGGAACATTATATACGTCTATAACGTAATATAACCTAACCTAACCCATCGAGACCCTCGCTGGTAATGGTTTATAAAATCCCGTTCGTGTCGTCCAGTACGTCTCGGTGGGGACATTATGTACGTCTATATCGTTATATAATCCCAACCTAAGGCAACCTAACATATCGAATGTAGTATTTTCCAACATTCCTGGCGGGTCGGCCCCTACTTCTAGGTGAGAACATTATATACGTCTATCACGTAATATAACCTAACCTAACCCATCTAGCGCCTCGCTGGTAATGCTTTATAAAATCCCGTTCGTTTCGTCCCGTAAGTCTCGGTGGGGACATTATCTATTTCTATAACGTCATATATCCCAACCTGAGGCAACCTAACATCTCGGATGTAGTATATTACAACATTCCTGGCGGATCGGCCCCTACTTCCCGGTGGAAACATTATATACGTCTATAACGTATTATAACCTAACCTAACCCATCTAGCCCCTTGCTGGTTATGTTTTATAAAATCCCGTTCGTGTCGTCCCGTAAGTCGCGGTGGGGACATTATCTACTTCTATAACGTTATATATCCCAACGTGAGGCAACCTAACAGCTCGGATGTAGTTTTCACCAACATTCCCGGCGGGTCCGAACCTACTTCTCGGTGGGAACATTATATACGTCTATAACGTAATATAACCTAACCTAACCAATCTAGCCCCTCTGTGGTAATTTTTACAGAATCCCGTTCGTTTCGTCCGTAAGTCTCGGTGGGGACATTATCTACTTCTATAACGTTATATATCCCAACCTGAGGCAACCTAACATCTCGGATGTAGTATTTTCCAACATTCCTGGTGGATCGGCCCCTACTTCTAGGTGAGAACATTATATACGTCTATCACGTAATATAACCTAACCTAACCCATCTAGCCCCTCGCTGGTAATGCTTTATAAAATCCCGTTCGTTTCGTCCCGTAAGTCTGGGTGGGGACATTATCTACTTCTATAACGTCATATATCCCAACCTGAGGCAACCTAACATCTCGGATGTAGTATATTACAACATTCCTGGCGGATCGGCCCCTACTTCCCGGTGGGAACATTATATACGTCTATAACGTATTATAACCTAACCTAACCCATCTAGCCCCTTGCTGCTAATGTTTTATAAAATCCCGTTCCTGTCGTCCCGTAAGTCGCGGTGGGGACATTATCTACTTCTATAACGTTATATATCCCAACCTGAGGCAACCTAACAGCTCGGATGTAGTTTTCACCAACATTCCTGGCGGGTCGGAACCTACTTCTCGGTGGGAACATTATATATGTCTATAACGTAATATAACCTAACCTAACCAATCTAGCCCCTCGCTGGTAATTTTTACAGAATCCCGTTCGTTTCGTCCGTATGTCTCGGTGGTGACATTATCTACTTCTATAACGTTATATATCCCAACCTGAGGCAACCTAACATCTCGGATGTAGTATTTTCCAACATTCCTGGTGGATCGGCCCCTACTTCTAGGTGAGAACATTATATACGTCTATCACGTAATATAACCTAACCTAACCCATCTAGCCCCTCGCTGGTAATGCTTTATAAAATCCCGTTCGTGTCGACCCGTAAGTCTCGGTGAGGACATTATATACTTCTATAACGTTATATATCCCAACCTAAGGCAGGCTATCATCTCGGATGTAGTATTTTACAACATTCCTGGTGGATCGGCCACTACTTCTCGGTGGGAACATTATATACGTCTATAACGTAATATAACCTAACCTAACCCATCTAGCTCCTCGCTGGTAAAGTCTTATAAAATCCCGTTCGTGTCGTGCCGTAAGTCTCGGTAGGAACATTATATACTTCTATAACGTTATATATCCCAACCTGAGGCAACCTAACAGCTCGGATGTAGTATATTACAACATTCCTGGCGGATCGGCCCCTACTTCTCGGTGGGAACATTATATACGTCTATAACGTATTATAACCTAACCTAACACATATATCCCCTCGCTGGTAATGTTTGCAGAATCCCGTTCGTGTCGGCCCGTACTTCTCGGTGGGGACATTATGTACGTCTGTATCGTTATATAACCCAACCTAAGGCATCCTAACATATCGAATGTAGTATTTTCCAACATTCCTGGCGGGTCGGCCCCTACTTCTCGGTGGGAACATTATATACGTCTATAACGTATTATAACCTAACCTAACCCATATATCCCCTCGCTGGTAATGTTTGCAGAATCCCGTTCGTGTCGGCCCGTACTTCTCGGTGGGGACATTATGTACGTCTGTATCGTTATATAACCCAACCTAAGGCATCCTAACATATCGAATGTAGTATTTTCCAACATTCCTGTCGGGTCGGCCCCTACTTCTCCGTGGGAACATTATATACGTCTATAACGTATTATAACCTAACCTAACCCATTTTGCCCCTCGCTGGTAATGCTTTATAAAATCCCGTTCGTGTCGACCCGTAAGTCTCGGTGAGGATTATTGTATACTTCTATAACGTTATATATCCCAACCTAAGGCAGGCTATCATCTCGGATGTAGTATTTTATAACATTCCTGGTGAATCGGCCACTACTTCTCGGTGGGCACATTATATACGTCTATAACGTAATATAACCTATCCTAACCCATCTAGCTCCTCGCTGGTAATGTCTTATAAAATCCCGTTCGTGTCGTCCCGTAAGTCTCGGTGGGGACATTATATACTTCTATAACGTTATATATCCCAACCTGAGGCAACCTAGCAGCTCGGATGTAGTATTTTCCAACATTCCTGGCGGACCGGCCCCTATGTCTCTGTGGGAACATTATACACGTCTATAACGTAATATAACCTAACCTAACCCATCGAGACCCTCGCTGGTAATGGTTTATAAAATCCCGTTCGTGTCGTCCAGTACGTCTCGGTGGGGACATTATGTACGTCTATATCGTTATATAATCCCAACCTAAGGCAACCTAACATATCGAATGTAGTATTTTCCAACATTCCTGGCGGATCGGCCCCTACTTCTAGGTGAGAACATTACATACGTCTATCACGTAGTATAACCTAACCTAACCCATCTAGCCCCTCGCTGGTAATGCTTTATAAAATCACGTTCGTGTCGACCCGTAAGTCTCGGTGAGGACATTATATACTTCTATAACGTTATATATCCCAACTTGAGGCAACGTACCAGCTCAGATGTAGTATTTTCCAACATTACTGGCGGGTCGGCTCCAGCTTCTCGGTGAGAACATTATATATTTCTATAACGAAATATAACCCAACCTCACCCATCTAGCACCTCGCTGGTAATGTTTTATAAAATCCCGGTCGTTTCGTCCCGTAAGTCTCGGTGGGGACATTATCTACTTCTATAACGTTATATATCCCAACCTGAGGCAAACTAACATCTCGGATGTAGTATATTACAACATTCCTGGCGGATCGGTCCCTATTTCTCGGTAGGAACATTATATACGTCTATAACGTATTATAACCTAACCTAACCCATCTATCCCCTCGCTGGTAATGTTTGCAGAATCCCGTTCGTGTCGGCCCGTACTTCTCGGTGGGGACATTATGTACGTCTGTATCGTTATATAACCCAATCTAAGGCATCCTAACATATCGAATGTAGTATTTTCCAACACTCCTGGCCGGTCGGCCCCTAATTCTCGCTGTGAACATTATATACGTCTATAACGTATTATAACCTAACATAACCCATTTTGCCCCTCGCTGGTAATGCTTTATAAAATCCCGTTCGTGTCGTCCCGTAAGTCTCGGTGGGGACATTATATACTTCTACAACGTTATATATCCGAACCTGAGGCAAACTAACAGCTCGGATGTAGTATATTACAACATTCCTGGCGGATCGGCCCCTACTTCTTGGTGGGAACATTATATACGTCTATAACGTATTATAACCTAACATAACCCATCTAGCCCCTCGCTGGTAATGTTCTATAAAATCCCGTTCGTGTCGTTCCGTAAGTCGCGGTGGGGACATTATCTACTTCTATAACGTTATATAATCACAACCTAAGGCAACCTAACATATCGAATGTAGTATTTTCCAACATTCCTGGCGGGTCGGCCCCTACTTCTAGGTGAGAACATTATATACGTCTATCACGTAATATAACCTAACCTAACCCATCTGGCCCCTCGCTGGTAATGCTTTATAAAATGCCGTTCGTGTCGACCCGTAAGTCGCGGTGGGGACATTATCTACTTCTATAACGTTATATATCCCAACCTGAGGCAACCTAACATCTCGGATGTAGTATACTACAACATTCCTGGCGGATCGGCCCCTACTTCTAGGTGAGAACATTATATACGTCTATCACGTAATATAACCTAACCTAACCCATCTAGCCCCTCGCTGGTAATGCTTTATAAAATCCCGTTCGTGTCGACCCGTAAGTCTCGGTGAGGACATTATATACTTCTATAACTTTATATATCCCAACTTGAGGCAACGTACCAGCTCAGATGTAGTATTTTCCAACATTACTGGCGGGTCGGCTCCAGCTTCTCGGTGAGAACATTATATACTTCTATAACGAAATATAACCTAACCTAACACATCTAGCACCTCGCTGGTAATGTTTTATAAAATCCCGGTCGTTTCGTCCCGTAAATATCGGTGGGGACATTATCTACTTCTATAACGTTATATATCCCAACCTGAGGCAACCTATCATCTCGGATGTAGTATATTACAACATTCCTGGCGGGTCGGCCCCTACTTCTCGGTGGGAACATTATATACGTCTATAACGTATTATAACCTAACCTAACCCATTTTGCCCCTCGCTGGTAATGCTTTATATAATCCCGTTCGTGTCGACCCGTAAGTCTCGGTGAGGACATTATATACTGCTATAACGTTATATATCCCAACCTAAGGCAGGCTATCATCTCGGATGTAGTATTTTATAACATTCCTGGTGAATCGGCCACTACTTCTCGGTGAGAACATTATATACGTCTATAACGTAATATAACCTATCCTAACCCATCTAGCTCCTCGCTGGTAATGTCTTATAAAATCCCGTTCGTGTCGTCCCTTAAGTCTCGGTGGGGACATTATATACTTCTATAACGTTATATATCCCAACCTGAGGCAACCTAACAGCTCGGATGTAGTATATTACAACATTCCTGGCTGATCGGCCCCTACTTCTCGGTGTGAACATTATATACGTCTATAACGTATTATAACCTAACCTAACCCATCTAGCCCCTCGCTGGTAATGCTTTATAAAATGCCGTTCGTGTCGACCCGTAAGTCTCGGTGGGGACATTATCTACTTCTATAACGTTATATATCCCAACCTGAGGCAACCTAACATCTCGGATGTAGTATATTACAACATTCCTGGCGGATCGGCCCCTACTTCTTGGTGGGAACATTATATACGTCTATAACGTATTATAACCTAACATAACCCATCTAGCCCCTCGCTGGTAATGTTCTATAAAATCCCGTTCGTGTCGTTCCGTAAGTCGCGGTGGGGACATTATCTACTTCTATAACGTTATATAATCACAACCTAAGGCAACCTAACATATCGAATGTAGTATTTTCCAACATTCCTGGCGGGTCGGCCCCTACTTCTAGGTGAGAACATTATATACGTCTATCACGTAATATAACCTAACCTAACCCATCTGACCCCTCGCTGGTAATGCTTTATAAAATGCCGTTCGTGTCGACCCGTAAGTCTCGGTGGGGACATTATCTACTTCTATAACGTTATATATCCCAACCTGAGGCAACCTAACATCTCGGATGTAGTATATTACAACATTCCTGGCGGATCGGCCCCTACTTCTAGGTGAGAACATTATATACGTCTATCACGTAATATAACCTAACCTAACCCATCTAGCCCCTCGCTGGTAATGCTTTATAAAATCCCGTTCGTGTCGACACGTAAGTCTCGGTGAGGACATTATATACTTCTATAACTTTATATATCCCAACTTGAGGCAACGTACCAGCTCAGATGTAGTATTTTCCAACATTACTGGCGGGTCGGCTCCAGCTTCTCGGTGAGAACATTATATACTTCTATAACGAAATATAACCTAACCTAACACATCTAGCACCTCGCTGGTAATGTTTTATAAAATCCCGGTCGTTTCGTCCCGTAAATCTCGGTGGGGACATTATCTACTTCTATAACGTTATATATCCCAACCTGAGGCAACGTAACATCTCGGATGTAGTATATTACAACATTCCTGGCGGGTCGGCCCCTACTTCTCGGTGGGAACATTATATACGTCTATAACGTATTATAACCTAACCTAACCCATTTTGCCCCTCGCTGGTAATGCTTTATAAAATCCCGTTCGTGTCGACCCGTAAGTCTCGGTGAGGACATTATATACTTCTATAACGTTATATATCCCAACGTAAGGCATGCTATCATCTCGGATGTAGTATTTTATAACATTCCTGGTGAATCGGCCACTACTTCTCGGTGGGAACATTATATACGTCTATAACGTAATATAACCTATCCTAACCCATCTAGCTCCTCGCTGGTAATGTCTTATAAAATCCCGTTCGTGTCGTCCCTTAAGTCTCGGTGGGGACATTATATACTTCTATAACGTTATATATCCCAACCTGAGGCAACCTAACAGCTCGGATGTAGTATATTACAACATTCCTGGCTGATCGGCCCCTACTTCTCGGTGGGAACATTATATACGTCTATCACGTAATATAACCTAACCTAACCCATCTAGCCCCTCGCTGGTAATGCTTTATAAAATCCCGTTCGTGTCGACCCGTAAGTCTCGGTGAGGACATTATATACTTCTATAACTTTATATATCCCAACTTGAGGCAACGTACCAGCTCAGATGTAGTATTTTCCGACATTACTGGCGGGTCGGCTCCAGCTTCTCGGTGAGAATATTATATACTTCTATAACGAAATATAACCTAACCTAACACATCTAGCACCTCGCTGGTAATGTTTTATAAAATCCCGGTCGTTTCGTCCCGTAAGTCTCGGTGGGGACATTATCTACTTCTGTAACGTTATATATCCCAACCTGAGGCAACCTAACATCTCGGATGTAGTATATTACAACATTCCTGGCGGATCGGTCCCTACTTCTCGGTGGGAACATTATATACGTCTATAACGTATTATAACCTAACCTAACACATATATCCCCTCGGTGGTAATGTTTGCAGAATCCCGTTCGTGTCGGCCCGTACTTCTCGGTGGGGACATTATGTACGTCTGTATCGTTATATAACCCAACCTAAGGCATCCTAACATATCGAATGTAGTATTTTCCAACATTCCTGGCGGGTCGGCCCCTACTTCTCGGTGGGAACATTATATACGTCTATAACGTATTATAACCTAACCTAACCCATATATCCCCTCGCTGGTAATGTTTGCAGAATCCCGTTCGTGTCGGCCCGTACTTCTCGGTGGGGACATTATGTACGTCTGTATCGTTATATAACCCAACCTAAGGCATCCTAACATATCGAATGTAGTATTTTCCAACATTCCTGTCGGGTCGGCCCCTACTTCTCGGTGGGAACATTATATACGTCTATAACGTATTATAACCTAACCTAACCCATTTTGCCCCTCGCTGGTAATGCTTTATAAAATCCCGTTCGTGTCGACCCGTAAGTCTCGGTGAGGATTATTGTATACTTCTATAACGTTATATATCCCAACCTAAGGCAGGCTATCATCTCGGATGTAGTATTTTATAACATTCCTGGTGAATCGGCCACTACTTCTCGGTGGGCACATTATATACGTCTATAACGTAATATAACCTATCCTAACCCATCTAGCTCCTCGCTGGTAATGTCTTATAAAATCCCGTTCGTGTCGTCCCGTAAGTCTCGGTGGGGACATTATATACTTCTATAACGTTATATATCCCAACCTGAGGCAACCTAACAGCTCGGATGTAGTATATTACAACATTCCTGGCGGATCGGCCCCTACTTCTCGGTGGGAACATTATATACGTCTATAACGTATTATAACCTAACCTAACCCATTTTGCCCCTCGCTGGTAATGCTTTATAAAATCCCGTTCGTGTCGACCCGTAAGTCTCGGTGAGGACATTATATACTTCTATAACGTTATATATCCCAACCTAAGGCAGGCTATCATCTCGGATGTAGTATTTTATAACATTCCTGGTGAATCGGCCACTACTTCTCGGTGGGAACATTATATACGTCTATAACGTAATATAACCTATCCTAACCCATCTAGCTCCTCGCTGGTAATGTCTTATAAAATCCCGTTCGTGTCGTCCCTTAAGTCTCGGTGGGGACATTATATACTTCTATAACGTTATATATCCCAACCTGAGGCAACCTAACAGCTCGGATGTAGTATATTACAACATTCCTGGCTGATCGGCCCCTACTTCTCGGTGTGAACATTATATACGTCTATAACGTATTATAACCTAACCTAACCCATCTAGCCCCTCGCTGGTAATGCTTTATAAAATGCCGTTCGTGTCGACCCGTAAGTCTCGGTGGGGACAT
The DNA here is from genome assembly GCA_963969225.1 of Xylocopa violacea. NCBI lineage: Eukaryota > Metazoa > Arthropoda > Insecta > Hymenoptera > Apidae > Xylocopa > Xylocopa violacea. The sequence continues at coordinate 9,870,092 of CAXAJV010000017.1, read as the reverse complement.
TATCTACTTCTATAACGTTATATATCCCAACCTGAGGCAACCTAACATCTCGGATGTAGTATATTACAACATTCCTGGCGGATCGGCCCCTACTTCTAGGTGAGAACATTATATACGTCTATCACGTAATATAACCTAACCTAACCCATCTAGCCCCTCGCTGGTAATGCTTTATAAAATCCCGTTCGTGTCGACCCGTAAGTCTCGGTGAGGACATTATATACTTCTATAACTTTATATATCCCAACTTGAGGCAACGTACCAGCTCAGATGTAGTATTTTCCGACATTACTGGCGGGTCGGCTCCAGCTTCTCGGTGAGAACATTATATACTTCTATAACGAAATATAACCCAACCTAACACATCTAGCACCTCGCTGGTAATGTTTTATAAAATCCCGGTCGTTTCGTCCCGTAAGTCTCGGTGGGGACATTATCTACTTCTGTAACGTTATATATCCCAACCTGAGGCAACCTAACATCTCGGATGTAGTATATTACAACATTCCTGGCGGATCGGTCCCTACTTCTCGGTGGGAACATTATATACGTCTATAACGTATTATAACCTAACCTAACACATATATCCCCTCGCTGGTAATGTTTGCAGAATCCCGTTCGTGTCGGCCCGTACTTCTCGGTGGGGACATTATGTACGTCTGTATCGTTATATAACCCAACCTAAGGCATCCTAACATATCGAATGTAGTATTTTCCAACATTCCTGGCGGGTCGGCCCCTACTTCTCGGTGGGAACATTATATACGTCTATAACGTATTATAACCTAACCTAACCCATATATCCCCTCGCTGGTAATGTTTGCAGAATCCCGTTCGTGTCGGCCCGTACTTCTCGGTGGGGACATTATGTACGTCTGTATCGTTATATAACCCAACCTAAGGCATCCTAACATATCGAATGTAGTATTTTCCAACATTCCTGTCGGGTCGGCCCCTACTTCTCGGTGGGAACATTATATACGTCTATAACGTATTATAACCTAACCTAACCCATTTTGCCCCTCGCTGGTAATGCTTTATAAAATCCCGTTCGTGTCGACCCGTAAGTCTCGGTGAGGATTATTGTATACTTCTATAACGTTATATATCCCAACCTAAGGCAGGCTATCATCTCGGATGTAGTATTTTATAACATTCCTGGTGAATCGGCCACTACTTCTCGGTGGGCACATTATATACGTCTATAACGTAATATAACCTATCCTAACCCATCTAGCTCCTCGCTGGTAATGTCTTATAAAATCCCGTTCGTGTCGTCCCGTAAGTCTCGGTGGGGACATTATATACTTCTATAACGTTATATATCCCAACCTGAGGCAACCTAACAGCTCGGATGTAGTATATTACAACATTCCTGGCGGATCGGCCCCTACTTCTCGGTGGGAACATTATATACGTCTATAACGTATTATAACCTAACCTAACCCATTTTGCCCCTCGCTGGTAATGCTTTATAAAATCCCGTTCGTGTCGACCCGTAAGTCTCGGTGAGGACATTATATACTTCTATAACGTTATATATCCCAACCTAAGGCAGGCTATCATCTCGGATGTAGTATTTTATAACATTCCTGGTGAATCGGCCACTACTTCTCGGTGGGAACATTATATACGTCTATAACGTAATATAACCTATCCTAACCCATCTAGCTCCTCGCTGGTAATGTCTTATAAAATCCCGTTCGTGTCGTCCCTTAAGTCTCGGTGGGGACATTATATACTTCTATAACGTTATATATCCCAACCTGAGGCAACCTAACAGCTCGGATGTAGTATATTACAACATTCCTGGCTGATCGGCCCCTACTTCTCGGTGTGAACATTATATACGTCTATAACGTATTATAACCTAACCTAACCCATCTAGCCCCTCGCTGGTAATGCTTTATAAAATGCCGTTCGTGTCGACCTGTAAGTCTCGGTGGGGACATTATCTACTTCTATAACGTTATATATCCCAACCTGAGGCAACCTAACATCTCGGATGTAGTATATTACAACATTCCTGGCGGATCGGCCCCTACTTCTAGGTGAGAACATTATATACGTCTATCACGTAATATAACCTAACCTAACCCATCTAGCCCCTCGCTGGTAATGCTTTATAAAATCCCGTTCGTGTCGACCCGTAAGTCTCGGTGAGGACATTATATACTTCTATAACTTTATATATCCCAACTTGAGGCAACGTACCAGCTCAGATGTAGTATTTTCCGACATTACTGGCGGGTCGGCTCCAGCTTCTCGGTGAGAACATTATATACTTCTATAACGAAATATAACCCAACCTAACACATCTAGCACCTCGCTGGTAATGTTTTATAAAATCCCGGTCGTTTCGTCCCGTAAGTCTCGGTGGGGACATTATCTACTTCTGTAACGTTATATATCCCAACCTGAGGCAACCTAACATCTCGGATGTAGTATATTACAACATTCCTGGCGGATCGGTCCCTACTTCTCGGTGGGAACATTATATACGTCTATAACGTATTATAACCTAACCTAACACATATATCCCCTCGCTGGTAATGTTTGCAGAATCCCGTTCGTGTCGGCCCGTACTTCTCGGTGGGGACATTATGTACGTCTGTATCGTTATATAACCCAACCTAAGGCATCCTAACATATCGAATGTAGTATTTTCCAACATTCCTGGCGGGTCGGCCCCTACTTCTCGGTGGGAACATTATATACGTCTATAACGTATTATAACCTAACCTAACCCATATATCCCCTCGCTGGTAATGTTTGCAGAATCCCGTTCGTGTCGGCCCGTACTTCTCGGTGGGGACATTATGTACGTCTGTATCGTTATATAACCCAACCTAAGGCATCCTAACATATCGAATGTAGTATTTTCCAACATTCCTGGCGGGTCGGCCCCTACTTCTCGGTGGGAACATTATATACGTCTATAACGTATTATAACCTAACCTAACCCATTTTGCCCCTCGCTGGTAATGCTTTATAAAATCCCGTTCGTGTCGACCCGTAAGTCTCGGTGAGGATTATTGTATACTTCTATAACGTTATATATCCCACCCTAAGGCAGGCTATCATCTCGGATGTAGTATTTTATAACATTCCTGGTGAATCGGCCACTACTTCTCGGTGGGCACATTATATACGTCTATAACGTAATATAACCTATCCTAACCCATCTAGCTCCTCGCTGGTAATGTCTTATAAAATCCCGTTCGTGTCGTCCCGTAAGTCTCGGTGGGGACATTATATACTTCTATAACGTTATATATCCCAACCTGAGGCAACCTAACAGCTCGGATGTAGTATATTACAACATTCCTGGCGGATCGGCCCCTACTTCTAGGTGAGAACATTATATACGTCTATCACGTAGTATAACCTAACCTAACCCATCTAGCCCCTCGCTGGTAATGCTTTATAAAATCACGTTCGTGTCGACCCGTAAGTCTCGGTGAGGACATTATATACTTCTATAACGTTATATATCCCAACTTGAGGCAACGTACCAGCTCAGATGTAGTATTTTCCAACATTACTGGCGGGTCGGCTCCAGCTTCTCGGTGAGAACATTATATATTTCTATAACGAAATATAACCCAACCTCACCCATCTAGCACCTCGCTGGTAATGTTTTATAAAATCCCGGTCGTTTCGTCCCGTAAGTCTCGGTGGGGACATTATCTACTTCTATAACGTTATATATCCCAACCTGAGGCAAACTAACATCTCGGATGTAGTATATTACAACATTCCTGGCGGATCGGTCCCTATTTCTCGGTAGGAACATTATATACGTCTATAACGTATTATAACCTAACCTAACCCATCTATCCCCTCGCTGGTAATGTTTGCAGAATCCCGTTCGTGTCGGCCCGTACTTCTCGGTGGGGACATTATGTACGTCTGTATCGTTATATAACCCAATCTAAGGCATCCTAACATATCGAATGTAGTATTTTCCAACACTCCTGGCCGGTCGGCCCCTAATTCTCGCTGTGAACATTATATACGTCTATAACGTATTATAACCTAACATAACCCATTTTGCCCCTCGCTGGTAATGCTTTATAAAATCCCGTTCGTGTCGTCCCGTAAGTCTCGGTGGGGACATTATATACTTCTACAACGTTATATATCCGAACCTGAGGCAAACTAACAGCTCGGATGTAGTATATTACAACATTCCTGGCGGATCGGCCCCTACTTCTTGGTGGGAACATTATATACGTCTATAACGTATTATAACCTAACATAACCCATCTAGCCCCTCGCTGGTAATGTTCTATAAAATCCCGTTCGTGTCGTTCCGTAAGTCGCGGTGGGGACATTATCTACTTCTATAACGTTATATAATCACAACCTAAGGCAACCTAACATATCGAATGTAGTATTTTCCAAAATTCCTGGCGGGTCGGCCCCTACTTCTAGGTGAGAACATTATATACGTCTATCACGTAATATAACCTAACCTAACCCATCAAGCCCCTCGCTGGTAATGCTTTATAAAATCCCGTTCGTGTCGACCCGTAAGTCTCGGTGAGGACATTATATACTTCTATAACTTTATATATCCCAACTTGAGGCAACGTACCAGCTCAGATGTAGTATTTTCCAACATTACTGGCGGGTCGGCTCCAGCTTCTCGGTGAGAACATTATATACTTCTATAACGAAATATAACCTAACCTAACACATCTAGCACCTCGCTGGTAATGTTTTATAAAATCCCGGTCGTTTCGTCCCGTAAATCTCGGTGGGGACATTATCTACTTCTATAACGTTATATATCCCAACCTGAGGCAACCTAACATCTCGGATGTAGTATATTACAACATTCCTGGCGGGTCGGCCCCTACTTCTCGGTGGGAATATTATATACGTCTATAACGTATTATAACCTAACCTAACCCATCTACCTCCTCGCTGGTAATGTTTACAGAATCCCGTTCGTGTCGGCCCGTACTTCTCGGTGGAGACATTATATACTTCTATAACGTTATATATCCCAACTTGAGGCAACCTAACAGCTCGCATGTTGTATTTTCCAACATTCCTTGTGGACCGGCCCCTACGTCTCTGTGGGAACATTATACACGTCTATAACGTAATATAACCTAACCTAACCCATCTAGACCCTCGCTGGTAATGTTTTATAAAATCCCGTTCGTGTCGTCCAGTACGTCTCGGTGGGGACATTATGTACGTCTATATCGTTATATAATCCCAACCTAAGGCAACCTAACATATCGAATGTAGTATTTTCCAACATTCCTGGCGGGTCGGCCCCTACTTCTAGGTGAGAACATTATATACGTCTATCACGTAATATAACCTAACCTAACTCATCTAGCCCCTCGCTGGTAATGCTTTATAAAATCCCGTTCGTGTCGACCCGTAAGTCTCGGTGGGAACATTACCTACTTCTATAACGTTATACATCCCAACCTGAGGCAACCTAACATCTCGGATGTAGTATATTACAACATTCCTGGCGGATCGGCCCCTACTTCTCAGTGGGAACATTATATACGTCTACAACGTATTATAACCTGACCTATCCCATCTAGCGCCTCGCTGGTAATGTTTACAGAATCCCGTTCATGTCGGCCCGTACTTCTCGGTGGAGACATTATGTACGTCTATATCGTTATATAACCCAACCTAAGGCAACCTAACATATCGAATGTAGTATTTTCCAACATTACTGGCGGGTCGGCCCCAACTTCTCGGTGAGAACATTATATACTTCTATAACGTAATATAACCTAACCCAACCCATGTTGCCCCACGGTGATAATGTTTTACAGAATGCCGGCCGTGTCGACCCGTAAGTCTCGGTGAGGACATTATATACTTCTATAACGTTATATATCCGAACATGAGGCAACCTATCATATCGAATGTAGTATTTTCCAACATTCCTGGTGGATCGGCCCCTACTTCTCGGTGAGGACATTATATACGTCTATAACGTAACATAACCTAACCTAACCCATCTAGCCCCTCGCTGGTAATGTTTCATAAAATCCCGTTCGTGTCGTCCCGTACGTCTCGGTGGGGACATTATATTCATCTATAACGATATATATCCCAACCTAAGGCAGGCTATCATCTCGGATGTAGTATTTTACAACATTCCTGGTGGATCGGTCTCTACTTCTCGGTGGGAACATTATATACGTCTATAACGTAATATAACCTAACCTAACCCATCTAGCCCCTCGCTGGTAATGTCTTATAAAATCCCGTTCGTGTCGGCCCGTACTTCTCGGTGGAGACATTTTGTACGTCTATATCGTTATATATCCGAACCTAAGGCAACCTAACATATTGAATGTAGTATTTTCCAACATAACTGGAGGGTCGGCCCCTACTTCTCGGTGAGAACATTATATACGTCTATAACGTAATATAACCTATCCTAACCCATCTAGCCCCTCGCTGGTAATGTTTTATAAAATCCTGTTCGTGTCGTCCAGTACGTCTCGGTGGGGACATTATGTACGTCTATATCGTTATATAATCCCAACCTAAGGCAACCTAACATATCGAATGTAGTATTTTCCAACATTCCTGGCGGGTCGGCCCCTACTTCTAGGTGAGAACATTCTATACGTCTATCACGTAATATAACCTAACCTAACCCATCTAGCCCCTCGCTGGTAATGCTTTATAAAATCCCGTTCGTGTCGACCCGTAAGTCTCGGTGGGAACATTACCTACTTCTATAACGTTATATATCCTAACCTAAGGCAGCCTAACACCTCTGATGTAGTATTTTCCAACATGCCTGGCGGATCGGCCCCTACTTCTCGGTGGGAACATTATATACGTCTATAACGTATTATAACCTAACCTAACCCATCTAGCGCCTCGCTGGTAATGTTTACAGAATCCCGTTCGTGTCGGCCAGTACTTCTCGGTGGAGACATGATATACTTCTATAACGTTATACATCCCAACCTGAGGCAACCTAGCATCTCGGATGTAGTATATTACAACATTCCTGGCGGATCGGCCCCTACTTCTAGGTGAGAACATTATATACGTCTATCACGTAATATAACCTAACCTAACCCATCTAGCCCCTCGCTGGTAATGCTTTATAAAATCCCGTTCGTCTCGGTGAGGACATTATATACTTCTATAACGTTATATATCCCAACCTGAGGCAACCTAACAGCTCGGATGTAGTATATTACAACATTCCTGGCGGATCGGTCCCTACTTCTCGGTGGGAACATTATATACGTCTATAACGTATTATAACCTAACCTAACCCATATAGCCCCTCGCTGGTAATGTTTGCAGAATCCCGTTCGTGTCGGCCCGTACTTCTCGGTGGGGACATTATGTACGTCTGTATCGTTATATAACCCAACCTAAGGCATCCTAACATATCGAATGTAGTATTTTCCAACATTCCTGGCGTGTCGGCCCCTACTTCTCGGTGGGAACATTATATACATCTATAACGTATTATAACCTAACCTAACCCATTTTGCCCCTCGCTGGTAATGCTTTATAAAATCCCGTTCGTGTCGACCCGTAAGTCTCGGTGAGGACATTATATACTTCTATAACGTTATATATCCTAACCTAAGGCAGCGTAACACCTCTGATGTAGTATTTTACAACATTCCTGGCGGATCGGCCCCTACTTCTCGGTGGGAACATTATATACCTCTATAACGTAATATAACCTAACCTAACCAATCTAGCCCCTCGCTGGTAATGTTTTATAAAATCCCGTTCGTGTCGTCCAGTACGTCTCGGTGGGGACATTACGTACATTTATATCGTTATATAACCCAACCTAAGGCAACCTAACATATCGAATGTAGTATTTTCCAACATTCCTGGTGGATCGGCCCCTACTTCTCGGTGGGAATATTATATACGTCTATGACGTATTATAACCTAACCTAACCCATCTACCTCCTCGCTGGTAATGTTTATAGAATCCCGTTCGTGTCGGCCCGTACTTCTCGGTGGAGACATTATATACATCTATAACGTTATATATCCCAACTTGAGGCAACCTAACAGCTCGCATGTTGTATTTTCCAACATTCCTTGTGGACGGGCCCCTACGTCTCTGTGGGAACATTATACACGTCTATAACGTAATATAACCTAACCTAACCCATCTAGACCCTCGCTGGTAATGTTTTATTAAATCCCGTTCGTGTCGTCCAGTACGTCTCGGTGGGGACATTATGTACGTCTATATCGTTATATAATCCCAACCCAAGGCAACCTAACATATCGAATGTAGTATTTTCCAACATTCCTGGCGGGTCGGCCCCTACTTCTAGGTGAGAACATTATATACGTCTATCACGTAATATAACCTAACCTAACTCATCTAGCCCCTCGCTGGTAATGCTTTATAAAATCCCGTTCGTGTCGACACGTAAGTCTCGGTGGGAACATTACCTACTTCTATAACGTTATACATCCCAACCTGAGGCAACCTAACATCTCGGATGTAGTATATTACAACATTCCTGGCGGATCGGCCCCTACTTCTCGGTGGGAACATTATATACGTCTACAACGTATTATAACCTGACCTATCCCATCTAGCGCCTCGCTGGTAATGTTTACAGAATCCCGTTCATGTCGGCCCGTACTTCTCGGTGGAGACATTATGTACGTCTATATCGTTATATAACCCAACCTAAGGCAACCTAACATATCGAATGTAGTATTTTCCAACATTACTGGCGGGTCGGCCCCAACTTCTCGGTGAGAACATTATATACTTCTATAACGTAATATAACCTAACCCAACCCATGTTGCCCCACGGTGATAATGTTTTACAGAATGCCGGCCGTGTCGACCCGTAAGTCTCGGTGAGGACATTATATACTTCTATAACGTTATATATCCGAACATGAGGCAACCTATCATATCGAATGTAGTATTTTCCAACATTCCTGGTGGATCGGCCCCTACTTCTCGGTGAGGACATTATATACGTCTATAACGTAAAATAACCTGACCTAACCCATCTAGACCCTCGCTGGTAATGTTTTACAGAATCCCGGTCGTGTCGGCCCGTACTTCTCCGTGGGGATATTATGTACGTCTATAACGTTATATATGTCAACCTGTGGCAACCTAACATCTCGGATGTAGTATTTTCCAACATTGTTGGCGGGTCGGCCCCTACTTCTCGGTGAGAACATTATATACGTCTATCACGTAATATAACCTAACCTAACCCATCTAGCCCCTCGCTGGTAATGTCTTATAAAATCCCGTTCGTGTTGTCCCGTAAGTCTCGGTGGGGATATTATGTACGTGTATAACGTTATATATGTCAACCTATGGCAACCTAATATCTCGGATGTAGTATTTTCCAACATTGCTGGCGGATCGGCCCCTACTTCTCGGTGGGAACATTATATACGTCTATAACGTAAAATAACCTGACCTAACCCATCTAGACCCTCGCTGGTAATGTTTTACAGAATCCCGGTCTTGTTGGCCCGTACTTCTCCGTGGGGATATTATGTACGTCTGTAACGTTATATATGTCAACCTGTGGCAACCTAACATCTCGGATGAAGTATTTTCCAACATTGCTGGCGGGTCGGCCCCTACTTCTCGGTGGGAATATTATATACGTCTATAATGTAATATAACCTACCCTAACCCATCTAGCACCTCCGTGATAATGTTTTACAGAATCCCGTTCGTGTCGTCCCGTACGTCTCGGTTGGGATATTATATACGTCTATAAGGTTATATATCCCAATCTAAGGCAACCTAACATCTCGAATGTAGCATTTACCGACATTCCTGGCGTGTCGGACCCTACTTCTCGGTGGGAACATTATATACGCCTATAACATAATATAACCTAACCTAACCCATCTAGCACCTCGGTGATAATGTTTTACAGAATCCCGTTCGTGGCGTCCCGTACGTCCCGATTGGGATATTATTTACGTCTATAATGTTATATTCCCCAATCTAAGGCAACCTAACATCTCGAATGTAGTATGTACCGACATTCTTGGCGGGTCGGACCCTATTTCTCGGTGGGAACATCATATACGCCTATAACATAATATAACCTAACCTAACTCATCTAGCACCTCGGTGATAATGTTTTACAGAATCCCGTTCGTGGCGTCCCGTACGTCTCGGTTGGGATATTATATACGTCTATAACGTTATATTTCCCAATCCAAGGCAACATAACATCTCGAATGTAGTATTTACCGACATTCCTGGTGGGTCGGACCCTACATCTGTGTGGGAACATTACATACGCCTATAACATAATATAACCTAACCTAACCCGTCTAGCACCTCCGTGATAATGTTTTACAGAATCCCGTTCGTGTCGACCCGTAAGTCTCGGTGAGAACATTATATACTTCCATAATGTTATATATCATAACCTAAGGCAGCCTAACACCTCTGATGTAGTATTTTCCAACATTCCTTTCGGATCGGCCTCTACTTCTCGGTGGGAACATTATATACGTCTATAACGTAATATAACCTAACCTAACCCATCTAGCACCTCGCTGGTAATGTTTTATAAAATCCCGTTCGTTTCGTCCGGTAAGTCTCGGTGGGGACATTATCTACTTCTATAACGTTATATATCCCAACCTGAGGCAACCTAACATCTCGGATGTAGTATATTACAACATTCCTGGCGGATCGGCCCCTACTTCTCGGTGGGAACATTATATACGTCTATAACGTATTATAACCTAACCTAACCCGTCTAGCCCCTCGCTGGTAATGTTTACAGAATCCCGTTCGTGTCGGCCCGTACTTCTCGGTGGAGATATTATGTACGTCTATATCGTTATTTAACCCGACCTAAGGCAACCTAACATATCGAATGTAGTATTTTCCAACATTACTGGCGGGTCGGCACCTACTTCTCGGTGAGAACATTATATACGTCTATCACGTAATATAACCTATCATAACCCATATAGCCCCTCGCTGGTAATGTTTTATAAAATGCCGTTCGTGTCGTACCGTAAGTCTCGGTGGGGACATTATATACTTCTATAACGTTATATATCCTATCCTAAGGCAGCCTAACACCTCTGGTGTAGTATTTTCCAACATTGCTGGCGGATCGGCCTCTACTTCGCGGTGGGAACATTATATACGTCTATAACGTAATATAACCTATCCTAACCCATCTAGCCCCTCTCTGGTAATGCCTTATAAAATCCCGTACGTGTCGTCCCGTAAGTCTCGGTGGGGACATTATATACTTCTATAACGTTATATATCCCAACTTGCGGCAACGTACCAGCTCAGATGTAGTATTTTACAACATTCCTGGTGGATCGGCCCCTACTTCTAGGTGAGAACATTATATACGTCTATAACGTAATATAACCTAACCTAACCCATCTGGCCCCTCGCTGGTAATGTTTTATAAAATCCCGTTCGCGGCGTCCCGTACGTCTCGGTTGGGATATTATATACGTCTAGAACGTTATACTTCCCAACCTGAGGCAACCTAACATCTCGGATGTAGTATATTACAACATTCCTGGCGGATCGGCCCCTACTTCTCGGTGGGAACATTATATACGTCTATAACGTAAAATAACCTGACCTAACCCATCTAGACCCTCGCTGGTAATGTTTTACAGAATCCCGGTCTTGTCGGCCCGTACTTCTCCGTGGGGATATTATGTACGTCTATAACGTTATATATGTCAACCTGTGGCAACCTAACATCTCGGATGAAGTATTTTCCAACATTGCTGGCGGGTCGGCCCCTACTTCTCGGTGGGAATATTATATACGTCTATAAGGTAATATAACCTACCCTAACCCATCTAGCACCTCCGTGATAATGTTTTACAGAATCCCGTTCGTGGCGTCCCGTACGTCTCGGTTGGGATATTATATACGTCTTTAACGTTATATATCCCAATCTAAGGCAACCTAACATCTCGAATATAGTATTTACCGACATTCCTGGCGGGTCGGACCCTACTTCTCGCTGGGAACATTATATACGCCTGTAACATAATATAACCTAACCTAACCCATCTAGCACCTCGGTGATAATGTTTTACAGAATCCCGTTGGTGGCGTCCCGTACGTCTCGGTGGGAACATTATATACTTCTATAACGTTATACATCCCAACCTGAGGCAACCTAACATCTCGGATGTAGTATTTTCTAATATTCCTGGCGGGTCGGCACCTTCTTCTCGGTGAGAACATTATATACGTCTATCACGTAATATAACCTAACCTAACCCATCTAGCCCCTCGCTGGTAATGTTTACAGAATCCCGTTCGTGTCGGCCCGTACTTCTCGGTGGAGACATTATGTACGTCTATATCGTTATATAACCCGACCTAAGGCAACCTAACATATCGAAAGTAGTATTTTCCAACATTACTGGCGGGTCGACACCTTCTTCTCGGTGAGAACATTATATACGTCTATCACGTAATATAACCTAACCTAACCCATCTAGCACCTCGGTGATAATGTTTTACAGAATCCCGTTCGTGGCGTCCCGTACGTCTCGGTGGGAACATTATATACTTCTATAACGTTATACATCCCAACCTGAGGCAACCTAACATCTCGGATGTAGTATTTTCCAATATTCCTGGCGGGTCGGCACCTTCTTCTCGGTGAGAACATTATATACGTCTATCACGTAATATAACCTAACCTAACCCATCTAGCCCCTCGCTGGTAATGTTTACAGAATCCCGTTCGTGTCGGCCCGTACTTCTCGGTGGAAACATTATGTACGTCTATATCGTTATATAACCCGACCTAAGGCAACCTAACATATCGAATGTAGTATTTTCCAACATTACTGGCGGGTCGGACCCTACTTCTCGGTGGGAACATTATATACGTCTATCACGTAATATAACCTAACCTAACCCATCTAGCCCCTCGCTGGTGATGTTTACAGAATCCCGTTCGTGTCGTCCCGTAAGTCTCGGTGGGGACATTATATACTTCTATAACGTTATATATCCCAACCTGAGGCAACCTAACAGCTAGGATGTAGTATTTTACAACATTCCTGGCGGATCGGCCCCTACTTCTCGGTGGGAACATTATATACGTCTATAACGTAATATAACCTTACCTAATCCAACTAGCCCCTCGTTGGTAATGTTTTATAAAATACCGTTCGTGTCGTCCGGTACGTCTTGGTGGGTACATTATATTCTTCTATTACGATATATATCCCAACCTAAGGCAGGCTATCATCTCGGATGTAGTATTTTAGAACATTCCTGGAGGATCGGCCTCTACTTCTAGGTGGGAACGTTATATACGTCTATAACGTAATATAACCTAACCTAACCCATCTAGCCCCTTGCTGGTAATGTCTTATAAAATCCCGTTCGTGTCGTACCGTAAGTCTCGGTGGGGACATTATATACTTCTATAACGTTATATATCCTAACCTAAGGCAGCCTAACACCTCTGGTGTAGTATTTTCCAACATTGCTGGCGGATCGGCCTCTACTTCTCGGTGGGAACATTATATACGTCTATAACGTAATATAACCTAACCTAACCCATCTAGCCCCTCGCTGGTAATGTTTTATAAAATCCCGTACGTGTCGTCCCGTAAGTCTCGGTGGGGACCTTATCTACTTCTATAACATTAAATATCCCAACCTGAGGTAACTTAACATTTCGGATGTAGTATATTACAACATTCCTTGCGGATCGGCCCCTACTTCTCGGTGGGAACATTATATACGTCTATAACGTATTATAACCTAACCTAACACATCTAGCCCATCGCTGCTAATGTTTACAGAATCCCGTTCATGTAGGCCCGTACTTCTCGGTGGGGACATTATGTACGTCTATATCGTTATATAACCCAACCTAAGGCAACCTAGCACCTCTGATGTAGTATTTTCCGTCATTCCTGGCAGATTGGCCTCTATTTCTCGGTGGGAACATTATATACGTCTATAACGTAATATAACCTATCCTAACCCATCAAGCCCCTCGCTGGTAATGCCTTATAAAATCCCGTACGTGTCGTACCGTAAGTCTCGGTGGGGACATTATATACTTCTATAACGTTATATATCCCAACTTGCGGCAACGTACCAGCTCAGATGTAGTATTTTACAACATTCCTGGTGGATCGGCCCCTACTTCTAGGTGAGAACATTATATACGTTTATAACGTAATATAACCTAACCTAACCCATCTGGCCCCTCGCTGGTAATGTTTTATAAAATCCCGTTCGCGGCGTCCCGTACGTCTCGGTTGGGATATTATATACGTCTACAACGTTATAATTCCCAACCTGAGGCAACCTAACATCTCGGATGTAGTATATTACAACATTCCTGGCGGATCGGCCCCTACTTCTCGGTGGGAACATTATATACGCCTATAACGTAAAATAACCTGACCTAACCCATCTAGACCCTCGCTGGTAATGTTTTACAGAATCCCGGTCTTGTCGGCCCGTACTTCTCCGTGGGGATATTATGTACGTCTATAACGTTATATATGTCAACCTGTGGCAACCTAACATCTCGGATGTAGTATTTTCCAACATTGTTGGCGGGTCGGCCCCTACTTCTCGGTGGGAACATTATATACGTCTATCACGTAATATAACCTAACCTAACCCATCTAGCACATCGCTGGTAATGTCTTATAAAATCCCGTTCGTGTCGTCCCGTAAGTCTCGGTGGGGACCTTATCTACTTCTGTAACGTTATATATCCCAACGTGAGGCAACCTAACAGCTCGGATGTAGTGTTTTACAACATTCCTGGCGGATCGGATCCTACTTCTCGGTGGGAACATTATATACGTCTATCACGTAATATAACCTAACCTAACCCATCTAGCCCCTCGCTGGTGATGTTTACAGAATCCCGTTCGTGTCGTCCCGTAAGTCTCGGTGGGGACATTATATACTTCTATAACGTTATATATCCCAACCTGAGGCAACCTAACAGCTAGGATGTAGTATTTTACAACATTCCTGGCGGATCGGCCCCTACTTCTCGGTGGGAACATTATATACGTCTATAACGTAATATAACCTTACCTAATCCAACTAGCCCCTCGTTGGTAATGTTTTATAAAATACCGTTCGTGTCGTCCGGTACGTCTTGGTGGGTACATTATATTCTTCTATTACGATATATATCCCAACCTAAGGCAGGCTATCATCTCGGATGTAGTATTTTAGAACATTCCTGGAGGATCGGCCTCTACTTCTAGGTGGGAACGTTATATACGTCTATAACGTAATATAACCTAACCTATCCCATCTAGCCCCTTGCTGGTAATGTCTTATAAAATCCCGTTCGTGTCGTACCGTAAGTCTCGGTGGGGACATTATATACTTCTATAACGTTATATATCCTAACCTATGGCAACCTAATATCTCGGATGTAGTATTTTCCAACATTGCTGGCGGATCGGCCCCTACTTCTCGGTGGGAACATTATATACGTCTATAACGTAAAATAACCTGACCTAACCCATCTAGACCCTCGCTGGTAATGTTTTACAGAATCCCGGTCTTGTTGGCCCGTACTTCTCCGTGGGGATATTATGTACGTCTGTAACGTTATATATGTCAACCTGTGGCAACCTAACATCTCGGATGAAGTATTTTCCAACATTGCTGGCGGGTCGGCCCCTACTTCTCGGTGGGAATATTATATACGTCTATAATGTAATATAACCTACCCTAACCCATCTAGCACCTCCGTGATAATGTTTTACAGAATCCCGTTCGTGTCGTCCCGTACGTCTCGGTTGGGATATTATATACGTCTATAAGGTTATATATCCCAATCTAAGGCAACCTAACATCTCGAATGTAGCATTTACCGACATTCCTGGCGTGTCGGACCCTACTTCTCGGTGGGAACATTATATACGCCTATAACATAATATAACCTAACCTAACCCATCTAGCACCTCGGTGATAATGTTTTACAGAATCCCGTTCGTGGCGTCCCGTACGTCCCGATTGGGATATTATTTACGTCTATAATGTTATATTCCCCAATCTAAGGCAACCTAACATCTCGAATGTAGTATGTACCGACATTCTTGGCGGGTCGGACCCTATTTCTCGGTGGGAACATCATATACGCCTATAACATAATATAACCTAACCTAACTCATCTAGCACCTCGGTGATAATGTTTTACAGAATCCCGTTCGTGGCGTCCCGTACGTCTCGGTTGGGATATTATATACGTCTATAACGTTATATTTCCCAATCCAAGGCAACATAACATCTCGAATGTAGTATTTACCGACATTCCTGGTGGGTCGGACCCTACATCTGTGTGGGAACATTACATACGCCTATAACATAATATAACCTAACCTAACCCGTCTAGCACCTCCGTGATAATGTTTTACAGAATCCCGTTCGTGTCGACCCGTAAGTCTCGGTGAGAACATTATATACTTCCATAATGTTATATATCATAACCTAAGGCAGCCTAACACCTCTGATGTAGTATTTTCCAACATTCCTTTCGGATCGACCTCTACTTCTCGGTGGGAACATTATATACGTCTATAACGTAATATAACCTAACCTAACCCATCTAGCACCTCGCTGGTAATGTTTTATAAAATCCCGTTCGTTTCGTCCGGTAAGTCTCGGTGGGGACATTATCTACTTCTATAACGTTATATATCCCAACCTGAGGCAACCTAACATCTCGGATGTAGTATATTACAACATTCCTGGCGGATCGGCCCCTACTTCTCGGTGGGAACATTATATACGTCTATAACGTATTATAACCTAACCTAACCCGTCTAGCCCCTCGCTGGTAATGTTTACAGAATCCCGTTCGTGTCGGCCCGTACTTCTCGGTGGAGATATTATGTACGTCTATATCGTTATTTAACCCGACCTAAGGCAACCTAACATATCGAATGTAGTATTTTCCAACATTACTGGCGGGTCGGCACCTACTTCTCGGTGAGAACATTATATACGTCTATCACGTAATATAACCTATCATAACCCATATAGCCCCTCGCTGGTAATGTTTTATAAAATGCCGTTCGTGTCGTACCGCAAGTCTCGGTGGGGACATTATATACTTCTATAACGTTATATATCCTATCCTAAGGCAGCCTAACACCTCTGGTGTAGTATTTTCCAACATTGCTGGCGGATCGGCCTCTACTTCGCGGTGGGAACATTATATACGTCTATAACGTAATATAACCTATCCTAACCCATCTAGCCCCTCTCTGGTAATGCCTTATAAAATCCCGTACGTGTCGTCCCGTAAGTCTCGGTGGGGACATTATATACTTCTATAACGTTATATATCCCAACTTGCGGCAACGTACCAGCTCAGATGTAGTATTTTACAACATTCCTGGTGGATCGGCCCCTACTTCTAGGTGAGAACATTATATACGTCTATAACGTAATATAACCTAACCTAACCCATCTGGCCCCTCGCTGGTAATGTTTTATAAAATCCCGTTCGCGGCGTCCCGTACGTCTCGGTTGGGGTATTATATACGTCTAGAACGTTATACTTCCCAACCTGAGGCAACCTAACATCTCGGATGTAGTATATTACAACATTCCTGGCGGATCGGCCCCTACTTCTCGGTGGGAACATTATATACGTCTATAACGTAAAATAACCTGACCTAACCCATCTAGACCCTCGCTGGTAATGTTTTACAGAATCCCGGTCTTGTCGGCCCGTACTTCTCCGTGGGGATATTATGTACGTCTATAACGTTATATATGTCAACCTGTGGCAACCTAACATCTCGGATGAAGTATTTTCCAACATTGCTGGCGGGTCGGCCCCTACTTCTCGGTGGGAATATTATATACGTCTATAAGGTAATATAACCTACCCTAACCCATCTAGCACCTCCGTGATAATGTTTTACAGAATCCCGTTCGTGTCGTCCCGTACGTCTCGGTTGGGATATTATATACGTCTATAAGGTTATATATCCCAATCTAAGGCAACCTAACATCTCGAATGTAGCATTTACCGACATTCCTGGCGTGTCGGACCCTACTTCTCGGTGGGAACATTATATACGCCTATAACATAATATAACCTAACCTAACCCATCTAGCACCTCGGTGATAATGTTTTACAGAATCTCGTTCGTGGCGTCCCGTACGTCCCGATTGGGATATTATTTACGTCTATAATGTTATATTTCCCAATCTAAGGCAACCTAACAGCTCGGATGTAGTATTTTACAACATTCCTGGCGGATCGGCCCCTACCTCTCGGTGGGAACATTATATACTTCTATAACGTAATATAACCTAAACTAACCCATCTAGCACCTCGGTGATAATGTTTTACAGAATCCTGTTCGTGGCGTCCCGTACGTCTCGGTTGGGATATTATATACGTCTATAACGTTATATATCCCAATCTAAGGCAACCTAACATCTCGAATGTAGTATTTACCGACATTCCTGGCGTGTCGGACCCTACTTCTCGGTGGGAACATTATATACTCCTATAACATAATATAACCTAACCTAACCCATCTAGCACCTCGATGATAATGTTTCTCAGAATCCCGTTCGCGGCGTCCCGTACGTCTCGGTTGCGATATTATATACGTCTACAACGTTATATTTCCCAATCTAAGGCAACCTAACATCTCGAATGTAGTGTTTACCGACATTCCTGGCGTGTCGGACCCTACTTCTCGGTGGGAACATTATATACGCCTATAACATAATATAACCTAACCTAACCCATCTAGCACCTCGGTGATAATGTTTTACAGAATCCTGTTCGTGGCGTCCCGTACGTCTCGGTTGGGATATTATATACGTCTATAACGTTATATATCCCAATCTAAGGCAACCTAACATCTCGAATATAGTATTTACCGACATTCCTGGCGGGTCGGCCCCTACTTCTCGGTGGGAACATTATATACGCCTATAACATAATATAACCTAACCTAACCCATCTAGCACCTCGGTGATAATGTTTTACAGAATCCCGTTGGTGGCGTCCCGTACGTCTCGGTGGGAACATTATATACTTCTATAACGTTATACATCACAACCTGAGGCAACCTAACATCTCGGATGTAGTGTTTTCCAATATTCCTGGCGGGTCGGCACCTTCTTCTCGGTGAGAACATTATATACGTCTATCACGTAATATAACCTAACCTAACCCATCTAGCCCCTCGCTGGTAATGTTTACAGAATTCCGTTCGTGTCGGCCCGTACTTCTCGGTGGAGACATTATGTACGTCTATATCGTTATATAACCCGACCTAAGGCAACCTAACATATCGAAAGTAGTATTTTCCAACATTACTGGCGGGTCGGCACCTTCTTCTCGGTGAGAACATTATATACGTCTATCACGTAATATAACCTAACCTAACCCTTCTAGCACCTCGCTGGTAATGTCTTATAAAATGCGGTTCGTGTCGTACCGTAAGCCTCGGTGAGGACATTATATACTTCTATAACGTTATATATCCTAACCTAAGGCAGCCTAACACCTCTGATGTAGTATTTTACAACATTCCTGGCGGATCGGCCACTACTTCTCCCTGGGAACATTATATACGTCTATAACGTAAAATAACCTGACCTAACCCATCTAGACCCTCGCTGGTAATGTTTTACAGAATCCCGGTCGTGTCGGCCCGTACTTCTCCGTGGGGATATTATGTACGTCTATAACGTTATATATGTCAACCTGTGGCAACCTAACATCTCGGATGTAGTATTTTCCAACATTGTTGGCGGGTCGGCCCCTACTTCTCGGTGGGAACATTATATACGTCTATAAGGTAATATAACCTACCCTAACCCATCTAGCACCTCCGTGATAATGTTTTACAGAATCCCGTTCGTGGCGTCCCGTACGTCTCGGTGGGGACATTATATACTTCTATAACGTTATACATCCCAACCTGAGGCAACCTAACAGCTCGGATGTAGTATTTTACAACATTCCTGGCGGATCGGCCCCTACTTCTCGGTGGGAACATTATATACGTCTATAAGGTAATATAACCTAACCTAACCCATCTAGCACCTCCGTGATAATGTTTTACAGAATCCCGTTCGTGTGGTCCCGTACGTCTCGGTTGGGATATTATATACGTCTTTAACGTTATATATCCCAATCTAAGGCAACCTAACATCTCGAATATAGTATTTACCGACATTCCTGGCGGGTCGGACCCTACTTCTCGGTGGGAACATTATATACGTCTATCACGTAATATAACCTAACCTAACCCATCTAGCCCCTCGCTGGTGATGTTTACAGAATCCCGTTCGTGTCGTCCCGTAAGTCTCGGTGGGGACATTATATACTTCTATAACGTTATATATCCCAACCTGAGGCAACCTAACAGCTAGGATGTAGTATTTTACAACATTCCTGGCGGATCGGCCCCTACTTCTCGGTGGGAACATTATATACGTCTATAACGTAATATAACCTTACCTAATCTAACTAGCCCCTCGTTGGTAATGTTTTATAAAATACCGTTCGTGTCGTCCGGTACGTCTTGGTGGGTACATTATATTCTTCTATTACGATATATATCCCAACCTAAGGCAGGCTATCATCTCGGATGTAGTATTTTAGAACATTCCTGGAGGATCGGCCTCTACTTCTCGGTGGGAACGTTATATACGTCTATAACGTAATATAACCTAACCTAACCCATCTAGCCCCTTGCTGGTAATGTCTTATAAAATCCCGTTCGTGTCGTACCGTAAGTCTCGGTGGGGACATTATATACTTCTATAACGTTATATATCCTAACCTAAGGCAGCCTAACACCTCTGGTGTAGTATTTTCCAACATTGCTGGCGGATCGGCCTCTACTTCTCGGTGGGAACATTATATACGTCTATAACGTAATATAACCTAACCTAACCCATCTAGCCCCTCGCTGGTAATGTTTTATAAAATCCCGTACGTGTCGTCCCGTAAGTCTCGGTGGGGACCTTATCTACTTCTATAACATTAAATATCCCAACCTGAGGTAACTTAACATTTCGGATGTAGTATATTACAACATTCCTTGCGGATCGGCCCCTACTTCTCGGTGGGAACATTATATACGTCTATAACGTATTATAACCTAACCTAACACATCTAGCCCATCGCTGCTAATGTTTACAGAATCCCGTTCATGTAGGCCCGTACTTCTCGGTGGGGACATTATGTACGTCTATATCGTTATATAACCCAACCTAAGGCAACCTAGCACCTCTGATGTAGTATTTTCCGTCATTCCTGGCAGATTGGCCTCTATTTCTCGGTGGGAACATTATATACGTCTATAACGTAATATAACCTATCCTAACCCATCAAGCCCCTCGCTGGTAATGCCTTATAAAATCCCGTACGTGTCGTACCGTAAGTCTCGGTGGGGACATTATATACTTCTATAACGTTATATATCCCAACTTGCGGCAACGTACCAGCTCAGATGTAGTATTTTACAACATTCCTGGTGGATCGGCCCCTACTTCTAGGTGAGAACATTATATACGTCTATAACGTAATATAACCTAACCTAACCCATCTGGCCCCTCGCTGGTAATGTTTTATAAAATCCCGTTCGCGGCGTCCCGTACGTCTCGGTTGGGATATTATATACGTCTACAACGTTATACTTCCCAACCTGAGGCAACCTAACATCTCGGATGTAGTATATTACAACATTCCTGGCGGATCGGCCCCTACTTCTCGGTGGGAACATTATATACGCCTATAACGTAAAATAACCTGACCTAACCCATCTAGACCCTCGCTGGTAATGTTTTACAGAATCCCGGTCTTGTCGGCCCGTACTTCTCCGTGGGGATATTATGTACGTCTATAACGTTATATATGTCAACCTGTGGCAACCTAACATCTCGGATGAAGTATTTTCCAACATTGCTGGCGGGTCGGCCCCTACTTCTCGGTGGGAATATTATATACGTCTATAAGGTAATATAACCTACCCTAACCCATCTAGCACCTCCGTGATAATGTTTTACAGAATCCCGTTCGTGTCGTCCCGTACGTCTCGGTTGGGATATTATATACGTCTATAAGGTTATATATCCCAATCTAAGGCAACCTAACATCTCGAATGTAGCATTTACCGACATTCCTGGCGTGTCGGACCCTACTTCTCGGTGGGAACACTATATACGCCTATAACATAATATAACCTAACCTAACCCATCTAGCACCTCGGTGATAATGTTTTACAGAATCCCGTTCGTGGCGTCCCGTACGTCCCGATTGGGATATTATTTACGTCTATAATGTTATATTTCCCAATCTAAGGCAACCTAACATCTCGAATGTAGTATGTACCGACATTCTTGGCGGGTCGGACCCTATTTCTCGGTGGGAACATCATATACGGCTATAACATAATATAACCTAACCTAACTCATCTAGCACCTCGGTGATAATGTTTTACAGAATCCCGTTCGTGGCGTCCCGTACGTCTCGGTTGGGATATTATATACGTTTATAACGTTATATTTCCCAATCCAAGGCAACATAACATCTCGAATGTAGTATTTACCGACATTCCTGGCGGGTCGGACCCTACATCTGTGTGGGAACATTACATACGCCTATAACATAATATAACCTAACCTAACCCATCTAGCACCTCGGTGATAATGTTTTACAGAATCCCGTTCGTGGCGTCCCGTACGTCTCGGTGGGGACATTATATACTTCTATAACGTTATACATCCCAACTTGAGGCAACCTAACAGCTCGGATGTAGTATTTTACAACATTCCTGGCGGATCGGCCCCTACTTCTCTGTGGGAACATTATATACTTCTATAACGTAATATAACCTAAACTAACCCATCTAGCACCTCGGTGATAATGTTTTACAGAATCCTGTTCGTGGCGTCCCGTACGTCTCGGTTGGGATATTATATACGTCTATAACGTTATATATCCCAATCTAAGGCAACCTAACATCTCGAATGTAGTATTTACCGACATTCCTGGCGTGTCGGACCCTACTTCTCGGTGGGAACATTATATACTCCTATAACATAATATAACCTAACCTAACCCATCTAGCACCTCGATGATAATGTTTTACAGAATCCCGTTCGCGGCGTCCCGTACGTCTCGGTTGCAATATTATATACGTCTACAACGTTATATTTCCCAATCTAAGGCAACCTAACATCTCGAATGTAGTATTTACCGACATTCCTGGCGTGTCGGACCCTACTTCTCGGTGGGTACATTATATACGCCTATAACATAATATAACCTAACCTAACCCATCTAGCACCTCGGTGATAATGTTTTACAGAATCCTGTTCGTGGCGTCCCGTACGTCTCGGTTGGGATACTATATACGTCTATAACGTTATATATCCCAATCTAAGGCAACCTAACATCTCGAATATAGTATTTACCGACATTCCTGGCGGGTCGGACCCTACTTCTCGGTGGGATCATTATATACGCCTATAACATAATATAACCTAACCTAACCCATCTAGCACCTCGGTGATAATGTTTTACAGAATCCCGTTGGTGGCGTCCCGTACGTCTCGGTGGGGACATTATATACTTCTATAACGTTATACATCCCAACCTGAGGCAACCTAACAGCTCGGATGTAGTATTTTACAACATTCCTGGCGGATCGGCCCCTACTTCTCGGTGGGAACATTATATACGTCTATAAGGTAATATAACCTAACCTAACCCATCTAGCACCTCCGTGATAATGTTTTACAGAATCCCGTTCGTGTGGTCCCGTACGTCTCGGTTGGGATATTATATACGTCTATAACGTTATATATCCCAATTTAAGGCAACCTAACATCTCGAATATAGTATTTACCGACATTCCTGGCGGGTCGGACCCTACTTCTCGGTGGGAACATTATATACGCCTATAACATAATATAACCTAACCTAATCCATCTAGCACCTCGGTGATAATGTTTTACAGAATCCCGTTGGTGGCGTCCCGTACGTCTCGGTGGGAACATTATATACTTCTATAACGTTATACATCCCAACCTGAGGCAACCTAACATCTCGGATGTAGTATTTTCCAATATTCCTGGCGGGTCGGCACCTTCTTCTCGGTGAGAACATTATATACGTCTATCACGTAATATAACCTAACCTAACCCATCTAGCCCCTCGCTGGTAATGTTTACAGAATCCCGTTCGTGTCGGCCCGTACTTCTCGGTGGAAACATTATGTACGTCTATATCGTTATATAACCCGACCTAAGGCAACCTAACATATCGAATGTAGTATTTTCCAACATTACTGGCGGGTCGGCACCTTCTTCTCGGTGAGAACATTATATACGTCTATCACGTAATATAACCTAACCTAACCCATCTAGCACATCGCTGGTAATGTCTTATAAAATCCCGTTCGTGTCGTCCCGTAAGTCTCGGTGGGGACCTTATCTACTTCTGTAACGTTATATATCCCAACCTGAGGCAACCTAACAGCTCGGATGTAGAGTTTTACAACATTCCTGGCGGATCGGATCCTACTTCTCGGTGGGAACATTATATACGTCTATCACGTAATATAACCTAACCTAACCCATCTAGCCCCTCGCTGGTGATGTTTACAGAATCCCGTTCGTGTCGTCCCGTAAGTCTCGGTGGGGACATTATATACTTCTATAACGTTATATATCCCAACCTGAGGCAACCTAACAGCTAGGATGTAGTATTTTACAACATTCCTGGCGGATCGGCCCCTACTTCTCGGTGGGAACATTATATACGTCTATAACGTAATATAACCTTACCTAATCCAACTAGCCCCTCGTTGGTAATGTTTTATAAAATACCGTACGTGTCGTCCGGTACGTCTTGGTGGGTACATTACATTCTTCTATTACGATATATATCCCAACCTAAGGCAGGCTATCATCTCGGATGTAGTATTTTAGAACATTCCTGGAGGATCGGCCTCTACTTCTCGATGGGAACGTTATATACGTCTATAACGTAATATAACCTAACCTAACCCATCTAGCCCCTTGCTGGTAATGTCTTATAAAATCCCGTTCGTGTCGTACCGTAAGTCTAGGTGGGGACATTATATACTTCTATAACGTTATATATCCTAACCTAAGGCAGCCTAACACCTCTGGTGTAGTATTTTCCAACATTGCTGGCGGATCGGCCTCTACTTCTCGGTGGGAACATTATATACGTCTATAACGTAATATAACCTAACCTAACCCATCTAGCCCCTCGCTGGTAATGTTTTATAAAATCCCGTACGTGTCGTCCCGTAAGTCTCGGTGGGGACCTTATCTACTTCTATAACATTAAATATCCCAACCTGAGGTAACTTAACATTTCGGATGTAGTATATTACAACATTCCTTGCGGATCGGCCCCTACTTCTCGGTGGGAACATTATATACGTCTATAACGTATTATAACCTAACCTAACCCATCTAGCCCATCGCTGCTAATGTTTACAGAATCCCGGTCTTGTCGGCCCGTACTTCTCCGTGGGGATATTATGTACGTCTATAACGTTATATATGTCAACCTGTGGCAACCTAACATCTCGGATGAAGTATTTTCCAACATTGCTGGCGGGTCGGCCCCTACTTCTCGGTGGGAACATTATATACGTCTATAAGGTAATATAACCTAACCTAACCCATCTAGCACCTCCGTGATAATGTTTTACAGAATCCCGTTCGTGTGGTCCCGTACGTCTCGGTTGGGATATTATATACGTCTATAACGTTATATATCCCAATCTAAGGCAACCTAACATCTCGAATGTAGCATTTACCGACATTCCTGGCGTGTCGGACCCTACTTCTCGGTGGGAACACTATATACGCCTATAACATAATATAACCTAACCTAACCCATCTAGCACCTCGGTGATAATGTTTTACAGAATCCCGTTCGTGGCGTCCCGTACGTCCCGATTGGGATATTATTTACGTCTATAATGTTATATTTCCCAATCTAAGGCAACCTAACATCTCGAATGTAGTATGTACCGACATTCTTGGCGGGTCGGACCCTATTTCTCGGTGGGAACATCATATACGGCTATAACATAATATAACCTAACCTAACTCATCTAGCACCTCGGTGATAATGTTTTACAGAATCCCGTTCGTGGCGTCCCGTACGTCTCGGTTGGGATATTATATACGTTTATAACGTTATATTTCCCAATCCAAGGCAACATAACATCTCGAATGTAGTATTTACCGACATTCCTGGCGGGTCGGACCCTACATCTGTGTGGGAACATTACATACGCCTATAACATAATATAACCTAACCTAACCCATCTAGCACCTCGGTGATAATGTTTTACAGAATCCCGTTCGTGGCGTCCCGTACGTCTCGGTGGGGACATTATATACTTCTATAACGTTATACATCCCAACTTGAGGCAACCTAACAGCTCGGATGTAGTATTTTACAACATTCCTGGCGGATCGGCCCCTACTTCTCGGTGGGAACATTATATACTTCTATAACGTAATATAACCTAAACTAACCCATCTAGCACCTCGGTGATAATGTTTTACAGAATCCTGTTCGTGGCGTCCCGTACGTCTCGGTTGGGATATTATATACGTCTATAACGTTATATATCCCAATCTAAGGCAACCTAACATCTCGAATGTAGTATTTACCGACATTCCTGGCGTGTCGGACCCTACTTCTCGGTGGGAACATTATATACTCCTATAACATAATATAACCTAACCTAACCCATCTAGCACCTCGATGATAATGTTTTACAGAATCCCGTTCGCGGCGTCCCGTACGTCTCGGTTGCAATATTATATACGTCTACAACGTTATATTTCCCAATCTAAGGCAACCTAACATCTCGAATGTAGTATTTACCGACATTCCTGGCGTGTCGGACCCTACTTCTCGGTGGGTACATTATATACGCCTATAACATAATATAACCTAACCTAACCCATCTAGCACCTCGGTGATAATGTTTTACAGAATCCTGTTCGTGGCGTCCCGTACGTCTCGGTTGGGATACTATATACGTCTATAACGTTATATATCCCAATCTAAGGCAACCTAACATCTCGAATATAGTATTTACCGACATTCCTGGCGGGTCGGACCCTACTTCTCGGTGGGATCATTATATACGCCTATAACATAATATAACCTAACCTGACCCATCTAGCACCTCGGTGATAATGTTTTACAGAATCCCGTTGGTGGCGTCCCGTACGTCTCGGTGGGGACATTATATACTTCTATAACGTTATACATCCCAACCTGAGGCAACCTAACAGCTCGGATGTAGTATTTTACAACATTCCTGGCGGATCGGCCCCTACTTCTCGGTGGGAACATTATATACGTCTATAAGGTAATATAACCTAACCTAACCCATCTAGCACCTCCGTGATAATGTTTTACAGAATCCCGTTCGTGTGGTCCCGTACGTCTCGGTTGGGATATTATATACGTCTATAACGTTATATATCCCAATTTAAGGCAACCTAACATCTCGAATATAGTATTTACCGACATTCCTGGCGGGTCGGACCCTACTTCTCGGTGGGAACATTATATACGCCTATAACATAATATAACCTAACCTAATCCATCTAGCACCTCGGTGATAATGTTTTACAGAATCCCGTTGGTGGCGTCCCGTACGTCTCGGTGGGAACATTATATACTTCTATAACGTTATACATCCCAACCTGAGGCAACCTAACATCTCGGATGTAGTATTTTCCAATATTCCTGGCGGGTCGGCACCTTCTTCTCGGTGAGAACATTATATACGTCTATCACGTAATATAACCTAACCTAACCCATCTAGCCCCTCGCTGGTAATGTTTACAGAATCCCGTTCGTGTCGGCCCGTACTTCTCGGTGGAAACATTATGTACGTCTATATCGTTATATAACCCGACCTAAGGCAACCTAACATATCGAATGTAGTATTTTCCAACATTACTGGCGGGTCGGCACCTTCTTCTCGGTGAGAACATTATATACGTCTATCACGTAATATAACCTAACCTAACCCATCTAGCACATCGCTGGTAATGTCTTATAAAATCCCGTTCGTGTCGTCCCGTAAGTCTCGGTGGGGACCTTATCTACTTCTGTAACGTTATATATCCCAACCTGAGGCAACCTAACAGCTCGGATGTAGAGTTTTACAACATTCCTGGCGGATCGGATCCTACTTCTCGGTGGGAACATTATATACGTCTATCACGTAATATAACCTAACCTAACCCATCTAGCCCCTCGCTGGTGATGTTTACAGAATCCCGTTCGTGTCGTCCCGTAAGTCTCGGTGGGGACATTATATACTTCTATAACGTTATATATCCCAACCTGAGGCAACCTAACAGCTAGGATGTAGTATTTTACAACATTCCTGGCGGATCGGCCCCTACTTCTCGGTGGGAACATTATATACGTCTATAACGTAATATAACCTTACCTAATCCAACTAGCCCCTCGTTGGTAATGTTTTATAAAATACCGTTCGTGTCGTCCGGTACGTCTTGGTGGGTACATTACATTCTTCTATTACGATATATATCCCAACCTAAGGCAGGCTATCATCTCGGATGTAGTATTTTAGAACATTCCTGGAGGATCGGCCTCTACTTCTCGATGGGAACGTTATATACGTCTATAACGTAATATAACCTAACCTAACCCATCTAGCCCCTTGCTGGTAATGTCTTATAAAATCCCGTTCGTGTCGTACCGTAAGTCTAGGTGGGGACATTATATACTTCTATAACGTTATATATCCTAACCTAAGGCAGCCTAACACCTCTGGTGTAGTATTTTCCAACATTGCTGGCGGATCGGCCTCTACTTCTCGGTGGGAACATTATATACGTCTATAACGTAATATAACCTAACCTAACCCATCTAACCCCTCGCTGGTAATGTTTTATAAAATCCCGTACGTGTCGTCCCGTAAGTCTCGGTGGGGACCTTATCTACTTCTATAACATTAAATATCCCAACCTGAGGTAACTTAACATTTCGGATGTAGTATATTACAACATTCCTTGCGAATCGGCCCCTACTTCTCGGTGGGAACATTATATACGTCTATAACGTATTATAACCTAACCTAACCCATCTAGCCCATCGCTGCTAATGTTTACAGAATCCCGGTCTTGTCGGCCCGTACTTCTCCGTGGGGATATTATGTACGTCTATAACGTTATATATGTCAACCTGTGGCAACCTAACATCTCGGATGAAGTATTTTCCAACATTGCTGGCGGGTCGGCCCCTACTTCTCGGTGGGAACATTATATACGTCTATAAGGTAATATAACCTAACCTAACCCATCTAGCACCTCCGTGATAATGTTTTACAGAATCCCGTTCGTGTGGTCCCGTACGTCTCGGTTGGGATATTATATACGTCTATAACGTTATATATCCCAATCTAAGGCAACCTAACATCTCGAATATAGTATTTACCGACATTCCTGGCGGGTCGGACCCTACTTCTCGGTGGGAACATTATATACGCCTATAACATAATATAACCTAACCTAACCCATCTAGCACCTCGGTGATAATGTTTTACAGAATCCCGTTCGTGGCGTCCCGTACGTCCCGATTGGGATATTATTTACGTCTATAATGTTATATTTCCCAATCTAAGGCAACCTAACATCTCGAATGTAGTATGTACCGACATTCTTGGCGGGTCGGACCCTATTTCTCGGTGGGAACATCATATACGGCTATAACATAATATAACCTAACCTAACTCATCTAGCACCTCGGTGATAATGTTTTACAGAATCCCGTTCGTGGCGTCCCGTACGTCTCGGTTGGGATATTATATACGTTTATAACGTTATATTTCCCAATCCAAGGCAACATAACATCTCGAATGTAGTATTTACCGACATTCCTGGCGGGTCGGACCCTACATCTGTGTGGGAACATTACATACGCCTATAACATAATATAACCTAACCTAACCCATCTAGCACCTCGGTGATAATGTTTTACAGAATCCCGTTCGTGGCGTCCCGTACGTCTCGGTGGGGACATTATATACTTCTATAACGTTATACATCCCAACTTGAGGCAACCTAACAGCTCGGATGTAGTATTTTACAACATTCCTGGCGGATCGGCCCCTACTTCTCGGTGGGAACATTATATACTTCTATAACGTAATATAACCTAAACTAACCCATCTAGCACCTCGGTGATAATGTTTTACAGAATCCTGTTCGTGGCGTCCCGTACGTCTCGGTTGGGATATTATATACGTCTATAACGTTATATATCCCAATCTAAGGCAACCTAACATCTCGAATGTAGTATTTACCGACATTCCTGGCGTGTCGGACCCTACTTCTCGGTGGGAACATTATATACTCCTATAACATAATATAACCTAACCTAACCCATCTAGCACCTCGATGATAATGTTTTACAGAATCCCGTTCGCGGCGTCCCGTACGTCTCGGTTGCAATATTATATACGTCTATAACGTTATATATCCCAATCTAAGGCAACCTAACATCTCGAATATAGTATTTACCGACATTCCTGGCGGGTCGGACCCTACTTCTCGGTGGGATCATTATATACGCCTATAACATAATATAACCTAACCTAACCCATCTAGCACCTCGGTGATAATGTTTTACAGAATCCCGTTGGTGGCGTCCCGTACGTCTCGGTGGGGACATTATATACTTCTATAACGTTATACATCCCAACCTGAGGCAACCTAACAGCTCGGATGTAGTATTTTACAACATTCCTGGCGGATCGGCCCCTACTTCTCGGTGGGAACATTATATACGTCTATAAGGTAATATAACCTAACCTAACCCATCTAGCACCTCCGTGATAATGTTTTACAGAATCCCGTTCGTGTGGTCCCGTACGTCTCGGTTGGGATATTATATACGTCTATAACGTTATATATCCCAATTTAAGGCAACCTAACATCTCGAATATAGTATTTACCGACATTCCTGGCGGGTCGGACCCTACTTCTCGGTGGGAACATTATATACGCCTATAACATAATATAACCTAACCTAATCCATCTAGCACCTCGGTGATAATGTTTTACAGAATCCCGTTGGTGGCGTCCCGTACGTCTCGGTGGGAACATTATATACTTCTATAACGTTATACATCCCAACCTGAGGCAACCTAACATCTCGGATGTAGTATTTTCCAATATTCCTGGCGGGTCGGCACCTTCTTCTCGGTGAGAACATTATATACGTCTATCACGTAATATAACCTAACCTAACCCATCTAGCCCCTCGCTGGTAATGTTTACAGAATCCCGTTCGTGTCGGCCCGTACTTCTCGGTGGAAACATTATGTACGTCTATATCGTTATATAACCCGACCTAAGGCAACCTAACATATCGAATGTAGTATTTTCCAACATTACTGGCGGGTCGGCACCTTCTTCTCGGTGAGAACATTATATACGTCTATCACGTAATATAACCTAACCTAACCCATCTAGCACATCGCTGGTAATGTCTTATAAAATCCCGTTCGTGTCGTCCCGTAAGTCTCGGTGGGGACCTTATCTACTTCTGTAACGTTATATATCCCAACCTGAGGCAACCTAACAGCTCGGATGTAGAGTTTTACAACATTCCTGGCGGATCGGATCCTACTTCTCGGTGGGAACATTATATACGTCTATCACGTAATATAACCTAACCTAACCCATCTAGCCCCTCGCTGGTGATGTTTACAGAATCCCGTTCGTGTCGTCCCGTAAGTCTCGGTGGGGACATTATATACTTCTATAACGTTATATATCCCAACCTGAGGCAACCTAACAGCTAGGATGTAGTATTTTACAACATTCCTGGCGGATCGGCCCCTACTTCTCGGTGGGAACATTATATACGTCTATAACGTAATATAACCTTACCTAATCCAACTAGCCCCTCGTTGGTAATGTTTTATAAAATACCGTTCGTGTCGTCCGGTACGTCTTGGTGGGTACATTACATTCTTCTATTACGATATATATCCCAACCTAAGGCAGGCTATCATCTCGGATGTAGTATTTTAGAACATTCCTGGAGGATCGGCCTCTACTTCTCGATGGGAACGTTATATACGTCTATAACGTAATATAACCTAACCTAACCCATCTAGCCCCTTGCTGGTAATGTCTTATAAAATCCCGTTCGTGTCGTACCGTAAGTCTAGGTGGGGACATTATATACTTCTATAACGTTATATATCCTAACCTAAGGCAGCCTAACACCTCTGGTGTAGTATTTTCCAACATTGCTGGCGGATCGGCCTCTACTTCTCGGTGGGAACATTATATACGTCTATAACGTAATATAACCTAACCTAACCCATCTAGCCCCTCGCTGGTAATGTTTTATAAAATCCCGTACGTGTCGTCCCGTAAGTCTCGGTGGGGACCTTATCTACTTCTATAACATTAAATATCCCAACCTGAGGTAACTTAACATTTCGGATGTAGTATATTACAACATTCCTTGCGAATCGGCCCCTACTTCTCGGTGGGAACATTATATACGTCTATAACGTATTATAACCTAACCTAACCCATCTAGCCCATCGCTGCTAATGTTTACAGAATCCCGGTCTTGTCGGCCCGTACTTCTCCGTGGGGATATTATGTACGTCTATAACGTTATATATGTCAACCTGTGGCAACCTAACATCTCGGATGAAGTATTTTCCAACATTGCTGGCGGGTCGGCCCCTACTTCTCGGTGGGAACATTATATACGTCTATAAGGTAATATAACCTAACCTAACCCATCTAGCACCTCCGTGATAATGTTTTACAGAATCCCGTTCGTGTGGTCCCGTACGTCTCGGTTGGGATATTATATACGTCTATAACGTTATATATCCCAATCTAAGGCAACCTAACATCTCGAATATAGTATTTACCGACATTCCTGGCGGGTCGGACCCTACTTCTCGGTGGGAACATTATATACGCCTATAACATAATATAACCTAACCTAACCCATCTAGCACCTCGGTGATAATGTTTTACAGAATCCCGTTCGTGGCGTCCCGTACGTCCCGATTGGGATATTATTTACGTCTATAATGTTATATTTCCCAATCTAAGGCAACCTAACATCTCGAATGTAGTATGTACCGACATTCTTGGCGGGTCGGACCCTATTTCTCGGTGGGAACATCATATACGGCTATAACATAATATAACCTAACCTAACTCATCTAGCACCTCGGTGATAATGTTTTACAGAATCCCGTTCGTGGCGTCCCGTACGTCTCGGTTGGGATATTATATACTTCTATAACGTTATACATCCCAACCTGAGGCAACCTAACATCTAGGATGTAGTATTTTCCAATATTCCTGGCGGGTCGGCACCTTCTTCTCGGTGAGAACATTATATACGTCTATCACGTAATATAACCTAACCTAACCCATCTAGCCCCTCGCTGGTAATGTTTACAGAATCCCGTTCGTGTCGGCCCGTACTTCTCGGTGGAAACATTATGTACGTCTATATCGTTATATAAACCGACCTAAGGCAACCTAACATATCGAATGTAGTATTTTCCAACATTACTGGCGGGTCGGCACCTTCCTCTCGGTGAGAACATTATATATGTCTATCACGTAATATAACCTAACCCAACCCATCTAGCACATCGCTGGTAATGTCTTATAAAATCCCGTTCGTGTCGTCCCGTAAGTCTCGGTGGGGACCTTATCTACTTCTGTAACGTTATATATCCCAACCTGAGGCAACCTAACAGCTCGGATGTAGTGTTTTACAACATTCCTGGCGGATCGGATCCTACTTCTCGGTGGGAACATTATATACGTCTATCACGTAATATAACCTAACCTAACCCATCTAGCCCCTCGCTGGTGATGTTTACAGAATCCCGTTCGTGTCGTCCCGTAAGTCTCGGTGGGGACATTATATACTTCTATAACGTTATATATCCTAACCTAAGGCAGCCTAACACCTCTGATGTAGTATTTTACAACATTCCTGGCGGACGGCCCCTACTTCTCGGTTACGAATATTATATACGTCTATAACGTAATATAACCTGACCTAATTCAACTAGCCCCTCGCTGGTAATGTTTTATAAAATCCCGTTCGTGTCGTCCCGTACCTCTCGGTGGGGACATTATATTCTTCTATAACGTTATATATTCCAACCTGAGGATACCTAACATCTCGGATGTAGTATATTACAACATTCCTGGCGGATCGGCCACTACTTCTCCCTGGGAACATTATATACGTCTATAACGTAAAATAACCTGACCTAACCCATCTAGACCCTCGCTGGTAATGTTTTACAGAATCCCGGTCGTGTCGGCCCGTACTTCTCCGTGGGGATATTATGTACGTCTATAACGTTATATATGTCAACCTGTGGCAACCTAACATCTCGGATGTAGTATTTTCCAACATTGTTGGCGGTTCGGCCCCTACTTCTCGGTGGGAACATTATATACGTCTATAAGGTAATATAACCTACCCTAACCCATCTAGCACCTCCGTGATAATGTTTTACAGAATCCCGTTCGTGGCGTCCCGTACGCCTCGGTGGGGACATTATATACTTCTATAACGTTATACATCCCAACCTGAGGCAACCTAACAGCTCGGATGTAGTATTTTACAACATTCCTGGCGGATCGGCCCCTACTTCTCGGTGGGAACATTATATACGTCTATAAGGTAATATAACCTAACCTAACCCATCTAGCACCTCCGTGATAATGTTTTACAGAATCCCGTTCGTGTGGTCCCATACGTCTCGGTTGGGATATTATATACGTCTATAACGTTATATATCCCAATCTAAGGCAACCTAACATCTCGAATATAGTATTTACCGACATTCCTGGCGGGTCGGACCCTACTTCTCGGTGGGAACATTATATACGCCTATAACATAATATAACCTAACCTAACCCATCTAGCACCTCGGTGATAATGTTTTACAGAATCCCGTTGGTGGCGTCCCGTACGTCTCGGTGGGAACATTATATACTTCTATAACGTTATACATCCCAACCTGAGGCAACCTAACATCTCGGATGTAGTATTTTCCAATATTCCTGGCGGGTCGGCACCTTCTTCTCGGTGAGAACATTATATACGTCTATCACGTAATATAACCTAACCTAACCCATCTAGCCCCTCGCTGGTAATGTTTACAGAATCCCGTTCGTGTCGGCCCGTACTTCTCGGTGGAAACATTATGTACGTCTATATCGTTATATAACCCGACCTAAGGCAACCTAACATATCGAATGTAGTATTTTCCAACATTACTGGCGGGTCGGCACCTTCTTCTCGGTGAGAACATTATATACGTCTATCACGTAATATAACCTAACCTAACCCATCTAGCACATCGCTGGTAATGTCTTATAAAATCCCGTTCGTGTCGTCCCGTAAGTCTCGGTGGGGACCTTATCTACTTCTGTAACGTTATATATCCCAACCTGAGGCAACCTAACAGCTCGGATGTAGAGTTTTACAACATTCCTGGCGGATCGGATCCTACTTCTCGGTGGGAACATTATATACGTCTATCACGTAATATAACCTAACCTAACCCATCTAGCCCCTCGCTGGTGATGTTTACAGAATCCCGTTCGTGTCGTCCCGTAAGTCTCGGTGGGGACATTATATACTTCTATAACGTTATATATCCCAACCTGAGGCAACCTAACAGCTAGGATGTAGTATTTTACAACATTCCTGGCGGATCGGCCCCTACTTCTCGGTGGGAACATTATATACGTCTATAACGTAATATAACCTTACCTAATCCAACTAGCCCCTCGTTGGTAATGTTTTATAAAATACCGTTCGTGTCGTCCGGTACGTCTTGGTGGGTACATTACATTCTTCTATTACGATATATATCCCAACCTAAGGCAGGCTATCATCTCGGATGTAGTATTTTAGAACATTCCTGGAGGATCGGCCTCTACTTCTCGGTGGGAACGTTATATACGTCTATAACGTAATATAACCTAACCTAACCCATCTAGCCCCTTGCTGGTAATGTCTTATAAAATCCCGTTCGTGTCGTACCGTAAGTCTAGGTGGGGACATTATATACTTCTATAACGTTATATATCCTAACCTAAGGCAGCCTAACACCTCTGGTGTAGTATTTTCCAACATTGCTGGCGGATCGGCCTCTACTTCTCGGTGGGAACATTATATACGTCTATAACGTAATATAACCTAACCTAACCCATCTAGCCCCTCGCTGGTAATGTTTTATAAAATCCCGTACGTGTCGTCCCGTAAGTCTCGGTGGGGACCTTATCTACTTCTATAACATTAAATATCCCAACCTGAGGTAACTTAACATTTCGGATGTAGTATATTACAACATTCCTTGCGGATCGGCCCCTACTTCTCGGTGGGAACATTATATACGTCTATAACGTATTATAACCTAACCTAACCCATCTAGCCCATCGCTGCTAATGTTTACAGAATCCCGGTCTTGTCGGCCCGTACTTCTCCGTGGGGATATTATGTACGTCTATAACGTTATATATGTCAACCTGTGGCAACCTAACATCTCGGATGAAGTATTTTCCAACATTGCTGGCGGGTCGGCCCCTACTTCTCGGTGGGAATATTATATACGTCTATAAGGTAATATAACCTACCCTAACCCATCTAGCACCTCCGTGATAATGTTTTACAGAATCCCGTTCGTGTCGTCCCGTACGTCTCGGTTGGGATATTATATACGTCTATAAGGTTATATATCCCAATCTAAGGCAACCTAACATCTCGAATGTAGCATTTACCGACATTCCTGGCGTGTCGGACCCTACTTCTCGGTGGGAACATTATATACGCCTATAACATAATATAACCTAACCTAACCCATCTAGCACCTCGGTGATAATGTTTTACAGAATCCCGTTCGTGGCGTCCCGTACGTCCCGATTGGGATATTATTTACGTCTATAATGTTATATTTCCCAATCTAAGGCAACCTAACATCTCGAATGTAGTATGTACCGACATTCTTGGCGGGTCGGACCCTATTTCTCGGTGGGAACATCATATACGGCTATAACATAATATAACCTAACCTAACTCATCTAGCACCTCGGTGATAATGTTTTACAGAATCCCGTTCGTGGCGTCCCGTACGTCTCGGTTGGGATATTATATACTTCTATAACGTTATACATCCCAACCTGAGGCAACCTAACATCTCGGATGTAGTATTTTCCAATATTCCTGGCGGGTCGGCACCTTCTTCTCGGTGAGAACATTATATACGTCTATCACGTAATATAACCTAACCTAACCCATCTAGCCCCTCGCTGGTAATGTTTACAGAATCCCGTTCGTGTCGGCCCGTACTTCTCGGTGAAAACATTATGTACGTCTATATCGTTATATAACCCGACCTAAGGCAACCTAACATATCGAATGTAGTATTTTCCAACATTACTGGCGGGTCGGCACCTTCTTCTCGGTGAGAACATTATATACGTCTATCACGTAATATAACCTAACCTAACCCATCTAGCACATCGCTGGTAATGTCTTATAAAATCCCGTTCGTGTCGTCCCGTAAGTCTCGGTGGGGACCTTATCTACTTCTGTAACGTTATATATCCCAACCTGAGGCAACCTAGCAGCTCGGATGTAGTGTTTTACAACATTCCTGGCGGATCGGATCCTACTTCTCGGTGGGAACATTATATACGTCTATCACGTAATATAACCTAACCTAACTCATCTAGCCCCTCGCTGGTAATGTTTACAGAATCTCGTTCGTGTCGTCCCGTAAGTCTCGGTGGGGACATTATATACTTCTATAACGTTATATATCCCAACCTGAGGCAACCTAACAGCTAGGATGCAGTATTTTACAACATTCCTGGCGGATCGGCCCCTACTTCTCGGTGGGAACATTATATACGTCTATAACGTAATATAACCTTACCTAATCCAACTAGCCCCTCGTTGGTAATGTTTTATAAAATACCGTTCGTGTCGTCCGGTACGTCTTGGTGGGGACAATGTATACGTCTATATCGTTATATAACCCGACCTAAGGCAACCTAACATATCGAATGTAGTATTTTCCAACATTACTAGCGTGTCGGCACCTATTTCTCGGTGAGAACATTATATACGTCTATCACGTAATATAACCTAACCTAACCCATTTAGCCCATCGCTGGTAATGTCTTATAAAATCCAGTTCGTGTCGTACCGTAAGTCTCGGTGGGGACATTATATACTTCTATAACGTTATATATCCTAACCTAAGGCAGCCTAACACCTCGAATGTAGTATTTTACAATATTCCTGGCGGACGGTCCCTACTTCTCGGTTACGAATATTATATACGTCTATAACGTAATATAACCTGACCTAATTCAACTAGCCCCTCGCTGGTAATGTTTTATAAAATCCCGTTCGTGTCGTCCCGTACGTCTCAGTGGGGACATTATATTCTTCTATAACGTTATATATTCCAACCTGAGGATACCTAACATCTCGGATGTAGTATATTACAACATTCCTGGCGGATCGGAACCTACTTCTCGGTGGGAACATTATATACGTCTATATCGTAATATAACCTAGCCTAAGCCATCTTGCCCCTCGGTGATAAAGTTTTACAGAATACCGGTTGTGTCGGCCCGTACGTTTCGGAGGGGACATTATATACGTCTATAACCTTATATATCCCAACCTGAGGAAACCTAACACCTCGGATGTAGTATATTACAACATTCCTGGCGGATCGGCCCCTACTTCTCGGTGGGAACATTATATACGTCTATAACGTATTATAACCTAACCTAACCCATCTAGCCCCTCGCTGGTAATGTTTACAGAATCCCGTTCGTGTCGGGCCGCACTTCTCGGTGGGGACATTATGTACGTCTATATCGTTATATAACCCAACCTAAGGTAACCTAACATATCGAATGTAGTATTTTCCAACATTACTGGCGCGTCGGCCCCTACTTCTCGGTGAGAACATTATATACGTCTATCACGTAATATAACCTAACCTAACCCATCTAGACCCGCGCTGGTAATGTTTTACGAAATCCCGGTCGTGTGGGCCTGTACGCATCGGTGGGGACATTATATACGTCTATAGCGTTCTATATCCTAACCTGAGGCAACCTAACATCTCGGATGTAGTATTTTACAACATTCCTGGCGGGTCGGCCCCGACTTCTCGGTGAGAACATTATATACGTCTATCACGTAATATAACCTAACCTAACCCATCTAGACCCTCGCTGGTAATGTTTTACAGAATCCCGGTCGTATCGGCCCGTACTTCTCCGTAGGGATATTATGTACGTCTATAACGTTATATATCTCAACCTGTGGCAACCTAACATCTCGGATGTAGTATTTTCCAACATTGCTGGCGGGTCGGCCCCTACTTCTCGGTGGGAACATTATATACGTCTATAAGGTAATATAACCTACTCTAACCCATCTAGCACCTCCGTGATAATGTTTTACAGAATCCCGTTCGTGTCGGCCCGTACTTCTCGGTGGAGATATTATATACTTCTATAACGTTATATGTCCCAACTTGAGGCAACCTAACAGCTCGGATGTAGTATTTTACAACATTCCTGGCGGGTCGGACCCTACTTCTCGGTGGGAACATTATATACGCCTATAACATAATATAACCTAACCTAACCCATCTAGCACCTCGGAGATAATGTTTTACAGAATCCCGTTCGTGGCGTCCCGTACGTCTCGGATGGGATATTATATACGTCTATAACGTTCTATATCCCAATCTAAGGCAACCTAACATCTCGAATGTAGTATTTACCGACATTCCTGGCGGGTCGGACCCTACTTCTCGGTGGGAACATTATATACGCCTATAACATAATATAACCTAACCTAACCCATCTAGCACCTCGGTGATAATGTTTTACAGAATCCCCTTCGTGGCGTCCCGTACGTCTCGGTGGGGACATTATATACTTCTATAACGTTATACATCCCAACCTGAGGCAACCTAACAGCTCGGATGTAGTATTTTACAACATTCCTGGCGGATCGGCCCCTACTTCTCGGTGGGAACATTATATATGTCTATAAGGTAATATAACCTAACCTAACCCATCTAGCACCTCCGTGATAATGTTTTACAGAATCCCGTTCGTGTCGTCCCGTACGTCTCGGTTGGGATATTATATACGTCTATAACGTTATATATCCCAATCTAAGGCAACCTAACATCTCGAATATAGTATTTACCGACATTCCTGGCGGGTCGGACCCTAGTTCTAGGTGGGAACATTATGTACGCCTATAACATAATATAACCTAACCTAATCCATCTAGCACCTCGGAGATAATGTTTTACACAATCCCGTTCGTGGCGTCCCGTACGTCTCAGTGGGGACATTATATTCTTCTATAACGTTATATATTCCAACCTGAGGATACCTAACATCTCGGATGTAGTATATTACAACATTCCTGGCGGATCGGAACCTACTTCTCGGTGGGAACATTATATACGTCTATATCGTAATATAACCTAGCCTAAGCCATCTTGCCCCTCGGTGATAAAGTTTTACAGAATACCGGTTGTGTCGGCCCGTACGTTTCGGAGGGGACATTATATACGTCTATAACCTTATATATCCCAACCTGAGGAAACCTAACACCTCGGATGTAGTATATTACAACATTACTGGCGGATCGGCCCCTACTTCTCGGTGGGAACATTATATACGTCTATAACGTATTATAACCTAACCTAACCCATCTAGCCCCTCGCTGGTAATGTTTACAGAATCCCGTTCGTGTCGGGCCGCACTTCTCGGTGGGGACATTATGTACGTCTATATCGTTATATAACCCAACCTAAGGTAACCTAACATATCGAATGTAGTATTTTCCAACATTACTGGCGCGTCGGCCCCTACTTCTCGGTGAGAACATTATATACGTCTATCACGTAATATAACCTAACCTAACCCATCTAGACCCGCGCTGGTAATGTTTTACGAAATCCCGGTCGTGTGGGCCTGTACGCATCGGTGGGGACATTATATACGTCTATAGCGTTCTATATCCTAACCTGAGGCAACCTAACATCTCGGATGTAGTATTTTACAACATTCCTGGCGGGTCGGCCCCGACTTCTCGGTGAGAACATTATATACGTCTATCACGTAATATAACCTAACCTAACCCATCTAGACCCTCGCTGGTAATGTTTTACAGAATCCCGGTCGTATCGGCCCGTACTTCTCCGTAGGGATATTATGTACGTCTATAACGTTATATATCTCAACCTGTGGCAACCTAACATCTCGGATGTAGTATTTTCCAACATTGCTGGCGGGTCGGCCCCTACTTCTCGGTGGGAACATTATATACGTCTATAAGGTAATATAACCTACTCTAACCCATCTAGCACCTCCGTGATAATGTTTTACAGAATCCCGTTCGTGGCGTCCCGTACGTCTCGGATGGGATATTATATACGTCTATAACGTTCTATATCCCAATCTAAGGCAACCTAACATCTCGAATGTAGTATTTACCGACATTCCTGGCGGGTCGGACCCTACTTCTCGGTGGGAACATTATATACGCCTATAACATAATATAACCTAACCTAACCCATCTAGCACCTCGGTGATAATGTTTTACAGAATCCCCTTCGTGGCGTCCCGTACGTCTCGGTGGGGACATTATATACTTCTATAACGTTATACATCCCAACCTGAGGCAACCTAACAGCTCGGATGTAGTATTTTACAACATTCCTGGCGGATCGGCCCCTACTTCTCGGTGGGAACATTATATATGTCTATAAGGTAATATAACCTAACCTAACCCATCTAGCACCTCCGTGATAATGTTTTACAGAATCCCGTTCGTGTCGTCCCGTACGTCTCGGTTGGGATATTATATACGTCTATAACGTTATATATCCCAATCTAAAGCAACCTAACATCTCGAATGTAGTATTTACCGACATTCCTGGCGGGTCGGACCCTACTTCTCGGTGGGAACATTATATACGCCTATAACATAATATAACCTAACCTAACCAATCTAGCACCTCGGTGATAATGTTTTACAGAATCCCGTTCGTGGCGTCCCGTACGTTTCGGTTGGGATATTATATACGTCTATAACGTTATATTTCCCAACCTGAGGCAACCTAACAGCTCGGATGTAGTATTTTACAACATTCCTGGCGGATCGGCCCCTACTTCTCGGTGGGAACATTATATACGTCTATAACGTATTATAACCTAACCTAACCCATCTAGCACCTCGCTGGTAATGTTTACAGAATCCCGTTCGTGTCGGCCCGTACTTCTCGGTGGAGACATTATATACTTCTATAACGTTATATATCCTAACCTAAGGCAGCCTAACACCTATGATGTAGTATTTTCCAACATTGCCGGCGGATCGGCCTCTACTTCTCGGTGGGAACATTATATACGTCTATAACGTAATATAACCTAACCTAACCCATCTAGCCCCTCGCTGGTAATGTT
The DNA here is from genome assembly GCA_963969225.1 of Xylocopa violacea. NCBI lineage: Eukaryota > Metazoa > Arthropoda > Insecta > Hymenoptera > Apidae > Xylocopa > Xylocopa violacea. Next base: position 9,827,437 of record CAXAJV010000017.1, on the reverse strand, counting down.
TTATAAAATCCCGTCCGTGTCGTCCCGTAAGTCTCGGTGGGGACCTTATCTACTTCTATAACGTTATATATCCCAACCTGAGGCAACCTAACATCTCGGATGTAGCATTTTCCAACATTCCTGGCGGATCGGCCCCTACTTCTCGGTGGGAACATTATATACGTCTATCACGTAATATAACCTAACCTAACCCATCTAGAGCCTCGCTGGTAATGTTTTACGAAATCCCGGTCGTGTGGGCCTGTACGTCTCGGTGGGGACATTATATACGTCTATAGCGTTATATAACCCAACCTAAGGTAACCTAACATACCGAATGTAGTATTTTCCAGCATTACTGGCGGGTCGGCCCCTACATCTCGGTGAGAACATTATATAAGTCTATCACGTAATATAACCTAACCTAACCCATCTAGAACCTCGCTGGTAATGTTTTACGAAATCCCGGTCGTGTGGGCCTGTACGTATCGGTGGGGTCATTATATACGTCTATAGGGTTATATATCCTAACCTGAGGCAACCTAACATCTCGGATGTAGTGTTTTACAACATTCCTGGCGGATCGGCCTCTACTTCTCGGTGGGAACATTATATACGTCTATAACGTAATACAACCTAACCTAACTCATCTAGCCCCCCGCTGGTAATGTTATATAAAATCCAGTTCGTGTCGTCCCGTAAGTCGCGGTGGGGACATTATCTACTTCTATAACGTTATATATCCCAACTTGAGGCAACCTAACACCTCGGATGTAGTATTTTCCAACATTCCTAGCGTGTCGGGCCCTACTTCTCGGTGGGAACATTATATACGTCTATAACGTAATATAACCTAACCTAACCCATCTAGCCCCCCACTGATAATGTTTTATAAAATCCCGTTCGTGTCGACCCGTAAGTCGCGGTGGGGACATTATCTACTTCTATAACGTTATATATCCCAACCTGAGGCAAGCTGACATCTCGGATGTAGTATATTACAACATTCCTGGCGGATCGGCCACTACTTCTCGGTGGGAACATTATATACGTCTATAACCTAATATAACCTGACCTAATCAAACTAGCCCCTCGCTGGTAATGTTTTATAAAATCCCGTTCGTGTCGTCCCGTACGTGTCCGTCTGGACATTATATATTTCTATAACGTTATATATACCAACCTGAGGCAACCTAAGATCTCGGATGTAGTATTTTACAACATTCCTGGCGGATCGGCCCCTACTTCTCGGTGGGAACATTATATACGTCTATAACGTAATATAACCTGACCTAATTCAACTAGCCCCTCGCTGGTAATGTTTTATAAAATCCCGTTCGTGTCGTCCCGTACGTCTCGGTGGGGACATTATATTCTTCTATAACGATATATATTCCAACCTAAGGCAGGCTATCTTCTCGGATGTAGTGTTTTACAACATTCCTGGCGGATCGGCCTCTACTTCTCGGTGGGAACATTATATACGTCTATCTCGTAATACAACCTAACCTAACCCATCTAGACCCTCGCTGGCAATGTTTTATAAAATCCCGTTCGTGTCGTCCCGTAAGTCTCGGTGGGGACATTATATACTTCTATAACGTTATATATCGCAACCTGAGGCAACCTTACATCTCGAACGTAGTATTCACCAACATTACTGGCAGGTCGGAAACTACTTCTCGGTGGGAACATTATATGCGTCTATATCGTAATATAACCTAACCTAATCTATCCTGCCCCTCGATGATAATGTTTTACAGAATACCGGTTGTGTCGGCCCGTACTTGTCCGTGGAGGCATTATGTCCGTCTATATCGTTATATAACCCAACCTAAGGCAACATAACATGTCGGATGTAGTATTTTACAACATTCCTGGCGGATTGGCCACTACTTCTCGGTGGGAACATTATATACGTCTATAACGTAATATAACCTGACCTAATCCAACTAGCCCCTCCCTGGTAATGTTTTACAAAATCCCGGTCATGTCGGCCTGTGCGTCTCGGTGGGGACATTATATACGTCTATAGCGTTATATATCCCAACCTAAGGCAGGCTAACATCTCGGATGTAGTATTTTACAACATTCCTGGCGGATCTGCCTCTACTTCTCGGTGGGAACATTACATACGTCTATCGCGTAATATAACCTAACCTAACCCATCTAGACCCTCGCTGGTAATGCTTTACGAAATCCCAGTCGTGTGGGCCTGTACGTCTCGGTGGGGACAGTATATACGTCTATAGCGTTATATACCCTAACCTGAGGCAACCTAACATCTCGGATGTAGTATTCACCAACATTCTTGGCGGGTCGGCCCCTACTTCTCGGTGGGAACATTATATACGTCTATAACGTAATATAACCTAACCTAACCCGTCTAGCCCCTCGCTGGTAATGTTTACAGAATCCCGTTCGAGTCAGCCCGTACTTCTCGGTGGGGACATTATGTACGTCTATATCGTTATATAACCCAACCTAAGGTAACTTAACATATCGAATGCAGTATTTTCCAACATTACTGGCGGGTCGGCCCCTACTTCTCGGTGAGAACATTATATACGTCTATCACGTAATATAACTTAACCTAACCCATCTAGACTCTCGCTGGTAATGTCTAATAAAATCCCGTTTGTGTCGTCCCGTAAGTCTCGGTGGCGACATTATATACTTCTATAACGTTATATATCCCAACTTGAGGCAACCTAACTGCTCGGAGGTAGTATTTTACAACATTCCTGGCGGATCGGCCCCTACTTCTCGGTGGGAATATTATATACGTCTATAACGTAATATAACCTGACCTAATTCAACTAGCCCCTCGCTGGTAATGTTTTGTAAAATCCCGTTCGTGTCGTCCCGTACGTCTCGGTGGAGACATTATATTCTTCTATAACGATATATATCCCAACCTAAGGCAGGCTATCTTCTCGGATGTAGTGTTTTACAACATTCCTGGCGGATCGGTCTCTACTTGTCGGTGGGAACATTATATACGTCTATCACGTAATACAACCTAACCTAACCCATCTAGACCCTCGCTGGTAATGTTTTATAAAATCCCGTTCGTGTCGTCCCGTAAGTCTCGGTGGGGACATTATCTACTTCTATAACGTTATATAACCCAACCTAAGGTAACCTAACATATCGAATGTAGTATTTTCCAACATAACTGGGGTGTCGGCCCCTACTTCTCGGTGAGAACATTATATACGTCTATCACATAATATAACCTAACCTAACCCATCTAGAACCTCGCTGGTAATGTTTTACTAAATCCCGGTCGTGTGGGCCTGTACGTCTCGGTGGGGACATTATATACGTCTATAGCGTTATATAACCCAACCTAAGGTAACCTAACATATCGAATGTAGTATTTTCCAACATTACTGGCGGGTCGGCCCCTACTTCTCGGTGGGAACATTATATACGTCTATAACGTAATATAACCTAACCTAACTCATCTAGCCCCCCGCTGGTAATGTTATATAAAATCCAGTTCGTGTCGTCCCGTAAGTCGCGGTGGGGACATTATCTACTTCTATAACGTTATATATCCCAACTTGAGGCAACCTAACACCTCGGATGTAGTATTTTCCAACATTCCTAGCGTGTCGGGCCCTACTTCTCGGTGGGAACATTATATACGTCTATAACGTAATATAACCTAACCTAACACATCTAGCCCCCCACTGGTAATGTTATATAAAATCCAGTTCGTGTAGTCCCGTAAGTCGCGGTGGGGACATTATCTACTTCTATAACGTTATATATCCCAACTTGAGACAACCTAACACCTCGGATGTAGTATTTTCCAACATTCCTAGCGTGTCGGGCCCTACTTCTCGGTGAGAACATTATATACGTCTATAACGTAATATAACCTAACCTAACCCATCTAGCCCCCCGCTGATAATGTTTTATAAAATCCCGTTCGTGTCGACCCGTAAGTCGCGGTGGGGACATTATCTACTTCTATAACGTTATATATCCCAACCTGAGGCAAGCTGACATCTCGGATGTAGTATATTACAACATTCCTGGCGGATCGGCCACTACTTCTCGGTGGGAACATTATATACGTCTATAACCTAATATAACCTGACCTAATCAAACTAGCCCCTCGCTGGTAATGTTTTATAAAATCCCGTTCGTGTCGTCCCGTACGTGTCCGTCTGGACATTATATATTTCTATAACGTTATATATACCAACCTGAGGCAACCTAAGATCTCGGATGTAGTATTTTACAACATTCCTGGCGGATCGGCCCCTACTTCTCGGTGGGAACATTATGTACGTCTATAACGTAATACAACCTAACCTGACCCATCTAGACCCTCGCTGGCAATGTTTTATAAAATCCCGCTCGTGTCGTCCCGTAAGTCTCGGTAGGGACATTATATACTTCTATAATGTTATATATCGCAACCTGAGGCAACCTTAAATCTCGGACGTAGTATTCACCAACATTACTGGCGGGTCGGAAACTACTTCTCGGTGGGAACATTATATGCGTCTATATCGTAATATAACCTATCCTAACCCATCCTGCCCCTCGATGATAATGTTTTACAGAATACCGGTTGTGTCGGCCCGTACTTCTCCGTGGAGGCATTATGTCCGTCTATATCGTTATATAACCCAACCTAAGGCAACATAACATGTCGGATGTAGTATTTTACAACATTCCTGGCGGATTGGCCACTACTTCTCGGTGGGAACATTATATACGTCTATAACGTAATATAACCTGACCTAATCCAACTAGCCCCTCCCTGGTAATGTTTTACAAAATCCCGGTCATGTCGGCCTGTACGTCTCGGATGGGATATTATATACGTCTATAACGTTCTATATCCCAATCTAAGGCAACCTAACATCTCGAATGTAGTATTTACCGACATTCCTGGCGGGTCGGACCCTACTTCTCGGTGGGAACATTATATACGCCTATAACATAATATAACCTAACCTAACCCATCTAGCACCTCGGTGATAATGTTTTACAGAATCCCCTTCGTGGCGTCCCGTACGTCTCGGTGGGGACATTATATACTTCTATAACGTTATACATCCCAACCTGAGGCAACCTAACAGCTCGGATGTAGTATTTTACAACATTCCTGGCGGATCGGCCCCTACTTCTCGGTGGGAATATTATATATGTCTATAAGGTAATATAACCTAACCTAACCCATCTAGCACCTCCGTGATAATGTTTTACAGAATCCCGTTCGTGTCGTCCCGTACGTCTCGGTTGGGATATTATATACGTCTATAACGTTATATATCCCAATCTAAGGCAACCTAACATCTCGAATATAGTATTTACCGACATTCCTGGCGGGTCGGACCCTAGTTCTAGGTGGGAACATTATGTACGCCTATAACATAATATAACCTAACCTAATCCATCTAGCACCTCGGAGATAATGTTTTACACAATCCCGTTCGTGGCGTCCCGTACGTCTCGGTGGGGACATTATATACGTCTATAACGTTATGTATCCCAATCTAAGACAACCTAACATCTCGAATGTAGTATTTACCGACATTCCTGGCGGGTCGGACCCTACTTCTCGGTGGGAACATTATATACGCCTATAACATAATATAACCTAACCTAACCAATCTAGCACCTCGGTGATAATGTTTTACAGAATCCCGTTCGTGGCGTCCCGTACGTTTCGGTTGGGATATTATATACGTCTATAACGTTATATTTCCCAACCTGAGGCAACCTAACAGCTCGGATGTAGTATTTTACAACATTCCTGGCGGATCGGCCCCTACTTCTCGGTGGGAACATTATATACGTCTATAACGTATTATAACCTAACCTAACCCATCTAGCACCTCGCTGGTAATGTTTACAGAATCCCGTTCGTGTCGGCCCGTACTTCTCGGTGGAGACATTATATACTTCTATAACGTTATATATCCTAACCTAAGGCAGCCTAACACCTATGATGTAGTATTTTCCAACATTGCCGGCGGATCGGCCTCTACTTCTCGGTGGGAACATTATATACGTCTATAACGTAATATAACCTAACCTAACCCATCTAGCCCCTCGCTGGTAATGTTTTATAAAATCCCGTCCGTGTCGTCCCGTAAGTCTCGGTGGGGACCTTATCTACTTCTATAACGTTATATATCCCAACCTGAGGCAACCTAACATCTCGGATGTAGCATTTTCCAACATTCCTGGCGGATCGGCCCCTACTTCTCGGTGGGAACATTATATACGTCTATCACGTAATATAACCTAACCTAACCCATCTAGAGCCTCGCTGGTAATGTTTTACGAAATCCCGGTCGTGTGGGCCTGTACGTCTCGGTGGGGACATTATATACGTCTATAGCGTTATATAACCCAACCTAAGGTAACCTAACATACCGAATGTAGTATTTTCCAGCATTACTGGCGGGTCGGCCCCTACATCTCGGTGAGAACATTATATAAGTCTATCACGTAATATAACCTAACCTAACCCATCTAGAACCTCGCTGGTAATGTTTTACGAAATCCCGGTCGTGTGGGCCTGTACGTATCGGTGGGGTCATTATATACGTCTATAGGGTTATATATCCTAACCTGAGGCAACCTAACATCTCGGATGTAGTGTTTTACAACATTCCTGGCGGATCGGCCTCTACTTCTCGGTGGGAACATTATATACGTCTATAACGTAATACAACCTAACCTAACTCATCTAGCCCCCCGCTGGTAATGTTATATAAAATCCAGTTCGTGTCGTCCCGTAAGTCGCGGTGGGGACATTATCTACTTCTATAACGTTATATATCCCAACTTGAGGCAACCTAACACCTCGGATGTAGTATTTTCCAACATTCCTAGCGTGTCGGGCCCTACTTCTCGGTGGGAACATTATATACGTCTATAACGTAATATAACCTAACCTAACCCATCTAGCCCCCCACTGATAATGTTTTATAAAATCCCGTTCGTGTCGACCCGTAAGTCGCGGTGGGGACATTATCTACTTCTATAACGTTATATATCCCAACCTGAGGCAAGCTGACATCTCGGATGTAGTATATTACAACATTCCTGGCGGATCGGCCACTACTTCTCGGTGGGAACATTATATACGTCTATAACCTAATATAACCTGACCTAATCAAACTAGCCCCTCGCTGGTAATGTTTTATAAAATCCCGTTCGTGTCGTCCCGTACGTGTCCGTCTGGACATTATATATTTCTATAACGTTATATATACCAACCTGAGGCAACCTAAGATCTCGGATGTAGTATTTTACAACATTCCTGGCGGATCGGCCCCTACTTCTCGGTGGGAACATTATATACGTCTATAACGTAATATAACCTGACCTAATTCAACTAGCCCCTCGCTGGTAATGTTTTATAAAATCCCGTTCGTGTCGTCCCGTACGTCTCGGTGGGGACATTATATTCTTCTATAACGATATATATTCCAACCTAAGGCAGGCTATCTTCTCGGATGTAGTGTTTTACAACATTCCTGGCGGATCGGCCTCTACTTCTCGGTGGGAACATTATATACGTCTATCTCGTAATACAACCTAACCTAACCCATCTAGACCCTCGCTGGCAATGTTTTATAAAATCCCGTTCGTGTCGTCCCGTAAGTCTCGGTGGGGACATTATATACTTCTATAACGTTATATATCGCAACCTGAGGCAACCTTACATCTCGAACGTAGTATTCACCAACATTACTGGCAGGTCGGAAACTACTTCTCGGTGGGAACATTATATGCGTCTATATCGTAATATAACCTAACCTAATCCATCCTGCCCCTCGATGATAATGTTTTACAGAATACCGGTTGTGTCGGCCCGTACTTCTCCGTGGAGGCATTATGTCCGTCTATATCGTTATATAACCCAACCTAAGGCAACATAACATGTCGGATGTAGTATTTTACAACATTCCTGGCGGATTGGCCACTACTTCTCGGTGGGAACATTATATACGTCTATAACGTAATATAACCTGACCTAATCCAACTAGCCCCTCCCTGGTAATGTTTTACAAAATCCCGGTCATGTCGGCCTGTGCGTCTCGGTGGGGACATTATATACGTCTATAGCGTTATATATCCCAACCTAAGGCAGGCTAACATCTCGGATGTAGTATTTTACAACATTCCTGGCGGATCTGCCTCTACTTCTCGGTGGGAACATTATATACGTCTATAACGTAATATAACCTAACATAACCCATCTAACCTCTCCCTGGTAATGTCTTATAAAATCCCGTTCGTGTCGTCCCGTAAGTCTCGGTGGGGACATTATATACTTCTATAACGTTATATATCCCAACCTGAGGCAACCTAACAGCTCGGATGTAGTATTTTACAACATTCCTGGTGGATCGGCCCCTACTTCTCGGTGGGAACATTACATACGTCTATCGCGTAATATAACCTAACCTAACCCATCTAGACCCTCGCTGGTAATGCTTTACGAAATCCCAGTCGTGTGGGCCTGTACGTCTCGGTGGGGACAGTATATACGTCTATAGCGTTATATACCCTAACCTGAGGCAACCTAACATCTCGGATGTAGTATTCACCAACATTCTTGGCGGGTCGGCCCCTACTTCTCGGTGGGAACATTATATACGTCTATAACGTAATATAACCTAACCTAACCCGTCTAGCCCCTCGCTGGTAATGTTTACAGAATCCCGTTCGAGTCAGCCCGTACTTCTCGGTGGGGACATTATGTACGTCTATATCGTTATATAACCCAACCTAAGGTAACTTAACATATCGAATGCAGTATTTTCCAACATTACTGGCGGGTCGGCCCCTACTTCTCGGTGAGAACATTATATACGTCTATCACGTAATATAACTTAACCTAACCCATCTAGACTCTCGCTGGTAATGTCTAATAAAATCCCGTTTGTGTCGTCCCGTAAGTCTCGGTGGCGACATTATATACTTCTATAACGTTATATATCCCAACTTGAGGCAACCTAACTGCTCGGAGGTAGTATTTTACAACATTCCTGGCGGATCGGCCCCTACTTCTCGGTGGGAATATTATATACGTCTATAACGTAATATAACCTGACCTAATTCAACTAGCCCCTCGCTGGTAATGTTTTGTAAAATCCCGTTCGTGTCGTCCCGTACGTCTCGGTGGGGACATTATATTCTTCTATAACGATATATATCCCAACCTAAGGCAGGCTATCTTCTCGGATGTAGTGTTTTACAACATTCCTGGCGGATCGGTCTCTACTTGTCGGTGGGAACATTATATACGTCTATCACGTAATACAACCTAACCTAACCCATCTAGACCCTCGCTGGTAATGTTTTATAAAATCCCGTTCGTGTCGTCCCGTAAGTCTCGGTGGGGACATTATCTACTTCTATAACGTTATATAACCCAACCTAAGGTAACCTAACATATCGAATGTAGTATTTTCCAACATAACTGGGGTGTCGGCCCCTACTTCTCGGTGAGAACATTATATACGTCTATCACATAATATAACCTAACCTAACCCATCTAGAACCTCGCTGGTAATGTTTTACTAAATCCCGGTCGTGTGGGCCTGTACGTCTCGGTGGGGACATTATATACGTCTATAGCGTTATATAACCCAACCTAAGGTAACCTAACATATCGAATGTAGTATTTTCCAACATTACTGGCGGGTCGGCCCCTACTTCTCGGTGGGAACATTATATACGTCTATAACGTAATATAACCTAACCTAACTCATCTAGCCCCCCGCTGGTAATGTTATATAAAATCCAGTTCGTGTCGTCCCGTAAGTCGCGGTGGGGACATTATCTACTTCTATAACGTTATATATCCCAACTTGAGGCAACCTAACACCTCGGATGTAGTATTTTCCAACATTCCTAGCGTGTCGGGCCCTACTTCTCGGTGGGAACATTATATACGTCTATAACGTAATATAACCTAACCTAACACATCTAGCCCCCCGCTGGTAATGTTATATAAAATCCAGTTCGTGTAGTCCCGTAAGTCGCGGTGGGGACATTATCTACTTCTATAACGTTATATATCCCAACTTGAGACAACCTAACACCTCGGATGTAGTATTTTCCAACATTCCTAGCGTGTCGGGCCCTACTTCTCGGTGAGAACATTATATACGTCTATAACGTAATATAACCTAACCTAACCCATCTAGCCCCCCGCTGATAATGTTTTATAAAATCCCGTTCGTGTCGACCCGTAAGTCGCGGTGGGGACATTATCTACTTCTATAACGTTATATATCCCAACCTGAGGCAAGCTGACATCTCGGATGTAGTATATTACAACATTCCTGGCGGATCGGCCACTACTTCTCGGTGGGAACATTATATACGTCTATAACCTAATATAACCTGACCTAATCAAACTAGCCCCTCGCTGGTAATGTTTTATAAAAACCCGTTCGTGTCGTCCCGTACGTGTCCGTCTGGACATTATATATTTCTATAACGTTATATATACCAACCTGAGGCAACCTAAGATCTCGGATGTAGTATTTTACAACATTCCTGGCGGATCGGCCCCTACTTCTCGGTGGGAACATTATGTACGTCTATAACGTAATACAACCTAACCTGACCCATCTAGACCCTCGCTGGCAATGTTTTATAAAATCCCGCTCGTGTCGTCCCGTAAGTCTCGGTAGGGACATTATATACTTCTATAATGTTATATATCGCAACCTGAGGCAACCTTAAATCTCGGACGTAGTATTCACCAACATTACTGGCGGGTCGGAAACTACTTCTCGGTGGGAACATTATATGCGTCTATATCGTAATATAACCTAACCTAACCCATCCTGCCCCTCGATGATAATGTTTTACAGAATACCGGTTGTGTCGGCCCGTACTTCTCCGTGGAGGCATTATGTCCGTCTATATCGTTATATAACCCAACCTAAGGCAACATAACATGTCGGATGTAGTATTTTACAACATTCCTGGCGGATTGGCCACTACTTCTCGGTGGGAACATTATATACGTCTATAACGTAATATAACCTGACCTAATCCAACTAGCTCCTCCCTGGTAATGTTTTACAAAATCCCGGTCATGTCGGCCTGTACGTCTCGGTGGGGACATTATATACGTCTATAGCGTTATATATCCCAACTTGAGGCAACCTAACAGCTCGGATGTAGTATTTTACAACATTCCTGGCGGATCGGCCCCTACTTCTCAGTGGGAACATTATATACGTCTATAACGTAATATAACCTAACCTAACCCATCTAGCCCCTCGCTGGTAATGTCTTATAAAATCCCGTTTGTGTCGTCCCGTACGCCTCGGTGGGTACATTATATACGTCTATAGCGTTATATATGCTAACCTAAGGCAGCCTAACACCTCTGATGTAGTATTTTCCAACATTCCTGGCGAATCGGCCCCTACTTCTCGGCGGGAACATTATATACGTCTATAACGTAATATAACCTAACCTAAACCAACTAGCCCCTCGCTGGTAATGTTTTATAAAATCCCGTTCGTGTCGGCCCGTACGTCTCGGTGGGGACATTATATACTTGTATAACGTTACATATCCCAATCTGAGGCAACCTAACATATCGAATGTAGTATTTTCCAACATTCCTGGCGGGTCGGCCCCTACTTCTCGGTGAGAACATTACATACGTCTATCACGTAATATAACCTAATCTAAACCAACTAGCCCCTCGCTGGTAATGTTTTATAAAGTCCCGTTCGTGTCGGCCCGTTCGTCTCGGTGGGGACATTATATACTTGTATAACGTTACATATCCCAACCTGAGGCAACCTAACATATCGAATGTAGTATTTTCCAACATTCCTGGCGGGTCGGCCCCTACTTCTCGGAGAGAACATTACATACGTCTATCACGTAATATAACCTAACCTAACCCATCTAGAACCTCGCTGGTAATGTTTTACGAAATCCCGGTCGTGTGGGCCTGTACGTCTCGGTGGGGACATTATATACGTTTATAGCGTTATATATCCTAACCTGAGGCAACCTAACATCTCGGATGTAGTATTTTACAACATTCCTGGCGGATCGGCCTCTACTTCTCGGTGGGAACATTATATACTTCTATAACGTAATGTAAGCTAATCTAACCCATCTAGAACCTCGCTGGTAATGTTTTACAAAATCCTGTACGTGTCGGCCCGTACTTCTCGGTGGGGACATTATGTACGTCTATAGCGTTATATATCCTAACCTAAGGCAGCCTAACATCTCGAATGTAGTATTATCCAACATTCCTGGCGTGTCGGCCCCTACTTCTCGGTGGGAACATTATATACGTCTATAACATGATATAACCTAGCCTAACCCATCTAGAACCTCGCTGGCAATGTTTTACAAAATCCCGGTCGTGTCGGCCTGTACGTCTCGGTGGGAACATTATATACGTCTATAACGTAATATAACCTGACCTAATCAAACTAGACCCTCGCTGGTAATGTTTTACGAAATCCCGGTCGTGTGGCCTGTACGTCTCGGTGGGGACATTATATACGTCTATAGCGTTATATAACCCAACCTAAGGTAACCTAACATACCGAATGTAGTATTTTCCAACATTACTGGCGGGTCGGCCCCTACTTCTCGGTGAGAACATTATATAAGTCTATCACGTAATATAACCTAACCTAACCCATCTAGACCCTCGCTGGTAATGTTTTACAGAATCCCGGTCGTATCGGCCCGTACTTCTCCGTAGGGATATTATGTACGTCTATAACGTTATATATCTCAACCTGTGGCAACCTAACATCTCGGATGTAGTATTTTCCAACATTGCTGGCGGGTCGGCCCCTACTTCTCGGTGGGAACATTATATACGTCTATAAGGTAATATAACCTACTCTAACCCATCTAGCACCTCCGTGATAATGTTTTACAGAATCCCGTTCGTGTCGGCCCGTACTTCTCGGTGGAGATATTATGTACTTCTATAACGTTATATGTCCCAACTTGAGGCAACCTAACAGCTCGGATGTAGTATTTTACAACATTCCTGGCGGGTCGGACCCTACTTCTCGGTGGGAACATTATATACGCCTATAACATAATATAACCTAACCTAACCCATCTAGCACCTCGGAGATAATGTTTTACAGAATCCCGTTCGTGGCGTCCCGTACGTCTCGGATGGGATATTATATACGTCTATAACGTTATATATCCCAATCTAAGGCAACCTAACATCTCGAATGTAGTATTTACCGACATTCCTGGCGGGTCGGACCCTACTTCTCGGTGGGAACATTATATACGCCTATAACATAATGTAACCTAACCTAACCCATCTAGCACCTCGGTGATAATGTTTTACAGAATCCCCTTCGTGGCGTCCCGTACGTCTCGGTGGGGACATTATATACTTCTATAACGTTATACATCCCAACCTGAGGCAACCTAACAGCTCGGATGTAGTATTTTACAACATTCCTGGCGGATCGGCCCCTACTTCTCGGTGGGAACATTATATATGTCTATGAGGTAATATAACCTAACCTAACCCATCTAGCACCTCCGTGATAATGTTTTACAGAATCCCGTTCGTGTCGTCCCGTACGTCTCGGTTGGGATATTATATACGTCTATAACGTTATATATCCCAATCTAAGGCAACCTAACATCTCGAATATAGTATTTACCGACATTCCTGGCGGGTCGGACCCTAGTTCTAGGTGGGAACATTATGTACGCCTATAACATAATATAACCTAACCTAATCCATCTAGCACCTCGGAGATAATGTTTTACACAATCCCGTTCGTAGCGTCCCGTACGTCTCGGTGGGGACATTATATACGTCTATAACGTTATGTATCCCAATCTAAGGCAACCTAACATCTCGAATGTAGTATTTACCGACATTCCTGGCGGGTCGGACCCTACTTCTCGGTGGGAACATTATATACGCCTATAACATAATATAACCTAACCTAACCAATCTAGCACCTCGGTGATAATGTTTTACAGAATCCCGTTCGTGGCGTCCCGTACGTTTCGGTTGGGATATTATATACGTCTATAACGTTATATTTCCCAACCTGAGGCAACCTAACAGCTCGGATGTAGTATTTTACAACATTCCTGGCGGATGGGCCCCTACTTCTCGGTGGGAACATTATATACGTCTATAACGTATTATAACCTAACCTAACCCATCTAGCACCTCGCTGGTAATGTTTACAGAATACCGTTCGTGTCGGCCCGTACTTCTCGGTGGAGACATTATGTACGTCTATAACGTTATATATCCCAACCTGAGGCAACCTAACATCTCGGATGTAGCATTTTCCAACATTCCTGGCGGATCGGCCCCTACTTCTCGGTGGGAACATTATATACGTCTATCACGTAATATAACCTAACCTAACCCATCTAGAGCCTCGCTGGTAATGTTTTACGAAATTCCGGTCGTGTGGGCCTGTACGTCTCGGTGGGGACATTATATACGTCTATAGCGTTATATATCCTAACCTGAGGCAACCTAACATCTCGGATGTAGAATTTTACAACATTCTTGGCGGATCGGCCACTACTTCTCGGTGGGAACATTATATACGTCTATAACGTATTATAACCTAACCTAACCCATCTAGCCCCTCGCTGGTAATGTTTACAGAATCCCGTTCGTGTCAGCCCGTACTTCTCGGTGGGGACATTATGTACGTCTATATCGTTATATAACCCAACCTAAGGTAACTTAACATATCGAATGCAGTATTTTCCAACATTACTGGCGGGTCGGCCCCTACTTCTCGGTGAGAACATTATATACGTCTATCACGTAATATAACTTAACCTAACCCATCTAGCCTCTCGCTGGTAATGTCTAATAAAATCCCGTTTGTGTCGTCCCGTAAGTCTCGGTGGCGACATTATATACTTCTATAACGTTATATATCCCAACTTGAGGCAACCCAACAGCTCGGATGTAGTATTTTACAACATTCCTGGCGGATCGGCCCCTACTTCTCGGTGGGAATATTATATACGTCTATAACGTAATATAACCTGACCTAATTCAACTAGCCCCTCGCTGGTAATGTTTTGTAAAATCCCGTTCGTGTCGTCCCGTACGTCTCGGTGGGGACATTATATTCTTCTATAACGATATATATCCCAACCTAAGGCAGGCTATCTTCTCGGATGTAGTGTTTTACAACATTCCTGGCGGATCGGTCTCTACTTGTCGGTAGGAACATTATATACGTCTATAACGTAATATAACCTAACCTAACCCATCTAGCCCCTCGCTGGTAATGTCTTATAAAATCCCGTTTGTGTCGTCCCGTACGTCTCGGTGGGTACATTATATACGTCTATAGCGTTATATATCCTAACCTAAGGCAGCCTAACACCTCTGATGTAGTATTTTCCAACATTCCTGGCGAATCGGCCCCTACTTCTCGGCGGGAACATTATATACGTCTATAACGTAATATAACCTAACCTAAACCAACTAGCCCCTCGCTGGTAATGTTTTATAAAATCCCGTTCGTGTCGGCCCGTACGTCTCGGTGGGGACATTATATACTTGTATAACGTTACATATCCCAACCTGAGGCAACCTAACATATCGAATGTAGTATTTTCCAACATTCCTGGCGGGTCGGCCCCTACTTCTCGGTGAGAACATTACATACGTCTATCACGTAATATAACCTAATCTAAACCAACTAGCCCCTCGCTGGTAATGTTTTATAAAGTCCCGTTCGTGTCGGCCCGTACGTCTCGGTGGGGACATTATATACTTGTATAACGTTACATATCCCAACCTGAGGCAACCTAACATATCGAATGTAGTATTTTCCAACATTCCTGGCGGGTCGGCCCCTACTTCTCGGAGAGAACATTACATACGTCTATCACGTAATATAACCTAACCTAACCCATCTAGAACCTCGCTGGTAATGTTTTACGAAATCCCGGTCGTGTGGGCCTGTACGTCTCGGTGGGGACATTATATACGTCTATAGCGTTATATATCCTAACCTGAGGCAACCTAACATCTCGGATGTAGTATTTTACAACATTCCTGGCGGATCGGCCCCTACTTCTCGGTGGGAACATTATATACTTCTATAACGTAATGTAAGCTAATCTAACCCATCTAGAACCTCGCTGGTAATGTTTTACAAAATCCTGTACGTGTCGGCCCGTACTTCTCGGTGGGGACATTATGTACGTCTATAGCGTTATATATCCTAACCTAAGGCAGCCTAACATCTCGAATGTAGTATTATCCAACAGTCCTGGCGTGTCGGCCCCTACTTCTCGGTGGGAACATTATATACGTCTATAACATGATATAACCTAGCCTAACCCATCTAGAACCTCGCTGGCAATGTTTTACAAAATCCCGGTCGTGTCGGCCTGTACGTCTCGGCGGGAACATTATATACGTCTATAACGTAATATAACCTGACCTAATCAAACTAGCCCCTCGCTGGTAATGTTTTACGAAATCCCGGTCGTGTGGCCTGTACGTCTCGGTGGGGACATTATATACGTCTATAGCGTTATATAACCCAACCTAAGGTAACCTAACATACCGAATGTAGTATTTTCCAACATTACTGGCGGGTCGGCCCCTACTTCTCGGTGAGAACATTATATAAGTCTATCACTTAATATAACCTAACCTAACCCATCTAGACCCTCGCTGGTAATGTTTTACAGAATCCCGGTCGTATCGGCCCGTACTTCTCCGTAGGGATATTATGTACCTCTATAACGTTATATATCTCAACCTGTGGCAACCTAACATCTCGGATGTAGTATTTTCCAACATTGCTGGCGGGTCGGCACCTACTTCTCGGTGGGAACATTATATACGTCTATAAGGTAATATAACCTACTCTAACCCATCTAGCACCTCCGTGATAATATTTTACAGAATCCCGTTCGTGTCGGCCCGTACTTCTCGGTGGAGATATTATATACTTCTATAACGTTATATGTCCCAACTTGAGGCAACCTAACAGCTCGGATGTAGTATTTTACAACATTCCTGGCGGGTCGGACCCTACTTCTCGGTGGGAACATTATATACGCCTATAACATAATATAACCTAACCTAACCCATCTAGCACCTCGGAGATAATGTTTTACAGAATCCCGTTCGTGGCGTCCCGTACGTCTCGGATGGGATATTATATACGTCTATAACGTTATATATCCCAATCTAAGGCAACCTAACATCTCGAATGTAGTATTTACCGACATTCCTGGCGGGTCGGACCCTACTTCTCGGTGGGAACATTATATACGCCTATAACATAATATAACCTAACCTAACCCATCTAGCACCTCGGTGATAATGTTTTACAGAATCCCCTTCGTGGCGTCCCGTACGTGTCCGTCTGGACATTATATATTTCTATAACGTTATATATACCAACCTGAGGCAACCTAAGATCTCGGATGTAGTATTTTACACATTCCTGGCGGATCGGCCCCTACTTCTCGGTGGGAACATTATGTACGTCTATAACGTAATACAACCTAACCTAACCCATCTAGACCCTCGCTGGCAATGTTTTATAAAATCCCGCTCGTGTCGTCCCGTAAGTCTCGGTAGGGACATTATATACTTCTATAATGTTATATATCGCAACCTGAGGCAACCTTAAATCTCGGACGTAGTATTCACCAACATTACTGGCGGGTCGGAAACTACTTCTCGGTGGGAACATTATATGCGTCTATATCGTAATATAACCTAACCTAACCCATCCTGCCCCTCGATGATAATGTTTTACAGAATACCGGTTGTGTCGGCCCGTACTTCTCCGTGGAGGCATTATGTCCGTCTATATCGTTATATAACCCAACCTAAGGCAACATAACATGTCGGATGTAGTATTTTACAACATTCCTGGCGGATTGGCCACTACTTCTCGGTGGGAACATTATATACGTCTATAACGTAATATAACCTGACCTAATCCAACTAGCCCCTCCCTGGTAATGTTTTACAAAATCCCGGTCATGTCGGCCTGTACGTCTCGGTGGGGACATTATATACGTCTATAGCGTTATATATCCCAACTTGAGGCAACCTAACAGCTCGGATGTAGTATTTTACAACATTCCTGGCGGATCGGCCCCTACTTCTCAGTGGGAACATTATATACGTCTATAACGTAATATAACCTAACCTAACCCATCTAGCCCCTCGCTGGTAATGTCTTATAAAATCCCGTTTGTGTCGTCCCGTACGTCTCGGTGGGTACATTATATACGTCTATAGCGTTATATATCCTAACCTAAGACAGCCTAACACCTCTGATGTAGTATTTTCCAACATTCCTGGCGAATCGGCCCCTACTTCTCGGCGGGAACATTATATACGTCTATAACGTAATATAACCTAACCTAAACCAACTAGCCCCTCGCTGGTAATGTTTTATAAAATCCCGTTCGTGTCGGCCCGTACGTCTCGGTGGGGACATTATATACTTGTATAACGTTACATATCCCAACCTGAGGCAACCTAACATATCGAATGTAGTATTTTCCAACATTCCTGGCGGGTCGGCCCCTACTTCTCGGTGAGAACATTACATACGTCTATCACGTAATATAACCTAATCTAAACCAACTAGCCCCTCGCTGGTAATGTTTTATAAAGTCCCGTTCGTGTCGGCCCGTACGTCTCGGTGGGGACATTATATACTTGTATAACGTTACATATCCCAACCTGAGGCAACCTAACATATCGAATGTAGTATTTTCCAACATTCCTGGCGGGTCGGCCCCTACTTCTCGGAGAGAACATTACATACGTCTATCACGTAATATAACCTAACCTAACCCATCTAGAACCTCGCTGGTAATGTTTTACGAAATCCCGGTCGTGTGGGCCTGTACGTCTCGGTGGGGACATTATATACGTTTATAGCGTTATATATCCTAACCTGAGGCAACCTAACATCTCGGATGTAGTATTTTACAACATTCCTGGCGGATCGGCCTCTACTTCTCGGTGGGAACATTATATACTTCTATAACGTAATGTAAGCTAATCTAACCCATCTAGAACCTCGCTGGTAATGTTTTACAAAATCCTGTACGTGTCGGCCCGTACTTCTCGGTGGGGACATTATGTACGTCTATAGCGTTATATATCCTAACCTAAGGCAGCCTAACATCTCGAATGTAGTATTATCCAACATTCCTGGCGTGTCGGCCCCTACTTCTCGGTGGGAACATTATATACGTCTATAACATGATATAACCTAGCCTAACCCATCTAGAACCTCGCTGGCAATGTTTTACAAAATCCCGGTCGTGTCGGCCTGTACGTCTCGGTGGGAACATTATATACGTCTATAACGTAATATAACCTGACCTAATCAAACTAGCCCCTCGCTGGTAATGTTTTACGAAATCCCGGTCGTGTGGCCTGTACGTCTCGGTGGGGACATTATATACGTCTATAGCGTTATATAACCCAACCTAAGGTAACCTAACATACCGAATGTAGTATTTTCCAACATTACTGGCGGGTCGGCCCCTACTTCTCGGTGAGAACATTATATAAGTCTATCACTTAATATAACCTAACCTAACCCATCTAGACCCTCGCTGGTAATGTTTTACAGAATCCCGGTCGTATCGGCCCGTACTTCTCCGTAGGGATATTATGTACGTCTATAACGTTATATATCTCAACCTGTGGCAACCTAACATCTCGGATGTAGTATTTTCCAACATTGCTGGCGGGTCGGCACCTACTTCTCGGTGGGAACATTATATACGTCTATAAGGTAATATAACCTACTCTAACCCATCTAGCACCTCCGTGATAATATTTTACAGAATCCCGTTCGTGTCGGCCCGTACTTCTCGGTGGAGATATTATATACTTCTATAACGTTATATGTCCCAACTTGAGGCAACCTAACAGCTCGGATGTAGTATTTTACAACATTCCTGGCGGGTCGGACCCTACTTCTCGGTGGGAACATTATATACGCCTATAACATAATATAACCTAACCTAACCCATCTAGCACCTCGGTGATAATGTTTTACAGAATCCCCTTCGTGGCGTCCCGTACGTGTCCGTCTGGACATTATATATTTCTATAACGTTATATATACCAACCTGAGGCAACCTAAGATCTCGGATGTAGTATTTTACACATTCCTGGCGGATCGGCCCCTACTTCTCGGTGGGAACATTATGTACGTCTATAACGTAATACAACCTAACCTAACCCATCTAGACCCTCGCTGGCAATGTTTTATAAAATCCCGCTCGTGTCGTCCCGTAAGTCTCGGTAGGGACATTATATACTTCTATAATGTTATATATCGCAACCTGAGGCAACCTTAAATCTCGGACGTAGTATTCACCAACATTACTGGCGGGTCGGAAACTACTTCTCGGTGGGAACATTATATGCGTCTATATCGTAATATAACCTAACCTAACCCATCCTGCCCCTCGATGATAATGTTTTACAGAATACCGGTTGTGTCGGCCCGTACTTCTCCGTGGAGGCATTATGTCCGTCTATATCGTTATATAACCCAACCTAAGGCAACATAACATGTCGGATGTAGTATTTTACAACATTCCTGGCGGATTGGCCACTACTTCTCGGTGGGAACATTATATACGTCTATAACGTAATATAACCTGACCTAATCCAACTAGCCCCTCCCTGGTAATGTTTTACAAAATCCCGGTCATGTCGGCCTGTACGTCTCGGTGGGGACATTATATACGTCTATAGCGTTATATATCCCAACTTGAGGCAACCTAACAGCTCGGATGTAGTATTTTACAACATTCCTGGCGGATCGGCCCCTACTTCTCAGTGGGAACATTATATACGTCTATAACGTAATATAACCTAACCTAACCCATCTAGCCCCTCGCTGGTAATGTCTTATAAAATCCCGTTTGTGTCGTCCCGTACGTCTCGGTGGGTACATTATATACGTCTATAGCGTTATATATCCTAACCTAAGACAGCCTAACACCTCTGATGTAGTATTTTCCAACATTCCTGGCGAATCGGCCCCTACTTCTCGGCGGGAACATTATATACGTCTATAACGTAATATAACCTAACCTAAACCAACTAGCCCCTCGCTGGTAATGTTTTATAAAATCCCGTTCGTGTCGGCCCGTACGTCTCGGTGGGGACATTATATACTTGTATAACGTTACATATCCCAACCTGAGGCAACCTAACATATCGAATGTAGTATTTTCCAACATTCCTGGCGGGTCGGCCCCTACTTCTCGGTGAGAACATTACATACGTCTATCACGTAATATAACCTAATCTAAACCAACTAGCCCCTCGCTGGTAATGTTTTATAAAGTCCCGTTCGTGTCGGCCCGTACGTCTCGGTGGGGACATTATATACTTGTATAACGTTACATATCCCAACCTGAGGCAACCTAACATATCGAATGTAGTATTTTCCAACATTCCTGGCGGGTCGGCCCCTACTTCTCGGAGAGAACATTACATACGTCTATCACGTAATATAACCTAACCTAACCCATCTAGAACCTCGCTGGTAATGTTTTACGAAATCCCGGTCGTGTGGGCCTGTACGTCTCGGTGGGGACATTATATACGTTTATAGCGTTATATATCCTAACCTGAGGCAACCTAACATCTCGGATGTAGTATTTTACAACATTCCTGGCGGATCGGCCTCTACTTCTCGGTGGGAACATTATATACTTCTATAACGTAATGTAAGCTAATCTAACCCATCTAGAACCTCGCTGGTAATGTTTTACAAAATCCTGTACGTGTCGGCCCGTACTTCTCGGTGGGGACATTATGTACGTCTATAGCGTTATATATCCTAACCTAAGGCAGCCTAACATCTCGAATGTAGTATTATCCAACATTCCTGGCGTGTCGGCCCCTACTTCTCGGTGGGAACATTATATACGTCTATAACATGATATAACCTAGCCTAACCCATCTAGAACCTCGCTGGCAATGTTTTACAAAATCCCGGTCGTGTCGGCCTGTACGTCTCGGTGGGAACATTATATACGTCTATAACGTAATATAACCTGACCTAATCAAACTAGCCCCTCGCTGGTAATGTTTTACGAAATCCCGGTCGTGTGGCCTGTACGTCTCGGTGGGGACATTATATACGTCTATAGCGTTATATAACCCAACCTAAGGTAACCTAACATACCGAATGTAGTATTTTCCAACATTACTGGCGGGTCGGCCCCTACTTCTCGGTGAGAACATTATATAAGTCTATCACTTAATATAACCTAACCTAACCCATCTAGACCCTCGCTGGTAATGTTTTACAGAATCCCGGTCGTATCGGCCCGTACTTCTCCGTAGGGATATTATGTACGTCTATAACGTTATATATCTCAACCTGTGGCAACCGAACATCTCGGATGTAGTATTTTCCAACATTGCTGGCGGGTCGGCACCTACTTCTCGGTGGGAACATTATATACGTCTATAAGGTAATATAACCTACTCTAACCCATCTAGCACCTCCGTGATAATATTTTACAGAATCCCGTTCGTGTCGGCCCGTACTTCTCGGTGGAGATATTATATACTTCTATAACGTTATATGTCCCAACTTGAGGCAACCTAACAGCTCGGATGTAGTATTTTACAACATTCCTGGCGGGTCGGACCCTACTTCTCGGTGGGAACATTATATACGCCTATAACATAATATAACCTAACCTAACCCATCTAGCACCTCGGAGATAATGTTTTACAGAATCCCGTTCGTGGCGTCCCGTACGTCTCGGATGGGATATTATATACGTCTATAACGTTATATATCCCAATCTAAGGCAACCTAACATCTCGAATGTAGTATTTACCGACATTCCTGGCGGGTCGGACCCTACTTCTCGGTGGGAACATTATATACGCCTATAACATAATATAACCTAACCTAACCCATCTAGCACCTCGGTGATAATGTTTTACAGAATCCCCTTCGTGGCGTCCCGTACGTGTCCGTCTGGACATTATATATTTCTATAACGTTATATATACCAACCTGAGGCAACCTAAGATCTCGGATGTAGTATTTTACACATTCCTGGCGGATCGGCCCCTACTTCTCGGTGGGAACATTATGTACGTCTATAACGTAATACAACCTAACCTAACCCATCTAGACCCTCGCTGGCAATGTTTTATAAAATCCCGCTCGTGTCGTCCCGTAAGTCTCGGTAGGGACATTATATACTTCTATAATGTTATATATCGCAACCTGAGGCAACCTTAAATCTCGGACGTAGTATTCACCAACATTACTGGCGGGTCGGAAACTACTTCTCGGTGGGAACATTATATGCGTCTATATCGTAATATAACCTAACCTAACCCATCCTGCCCCTCGATGATAATGTTTTACAGAATACCGGTTGTGTCGGCCCGTACTTCTCCGTGGAGGCATTATGTCCGTCTATATCGTTATATAACCCAACCTAAGGCAACATAACATGTCGGATGTAGTATTTTACAACATTCCTGGCGGATTGGCCACTACTTCTCGGTGGGAACATTATATACGTCTATAACGTAATATAACCTGACCTAATCCAACTAGCCCCTCCCTGGTAATGTTTTACAAAATCCCGGTCATGTCGGCCTGTACGTCTCGGTGGGGACATTATATACGTCTATAGCGTTATATATCCCAACTTGAGGCAACCTAACAGCTCGGATGTAGTATTTTACAACATTCCTGGCGGATCGGCCCCTACTTCTCAGTGGGAACATTATATACGTCTATAACGTAATATAACCTAACCTAACCCATCTAGCCCCTCGCTGGTAATGTCTTATAAAATCCCGTTTGTGTCGTCCCGTACGTCTCGGTGGGTACATTATATACGTCTATAGCGTTATATATCCTAACCTAAGACAGCCTAACACCTCTGATGTAGTATTTTCCAACATTCCTGGCGAATCGGCCCCTACTTCTCGGCGGGAACATTATATACGTCTATAACGTAATATAACCTAACCTAAACCAACTAGCCCCTCGCTGGTAATGTTTTATAAAATCCCGTTCGTGTCGGCCCGTACGTCTCGGTGGGGACATTATATACTTGTATAACGTTACATATCCCAACCTGAGGCAACCTAACATATCGAATGTAGTATTTTCCAACATTCCTGGCGGGTCGGCCCCTACTTCTCGGTGAGAACATTACATACGTCTATCACGTAATATAACCTAATCTAAACCAACTAGCCCCTCGCTGGTAATGTTTTATAAAGTCCCGTTCGTGTCGGCCCGTACGTCTCGGTGGGGACATTATATACTTGTATAACGTTACATATCCCAACCTGAGGCAACCTAACATATCGAATGTAGTATTTTCCAACATTCCTGGCGGGTCGGCCCCTACTTCTCGGAGAGAACATTACATACGTCTATCACGTAATATAACCTAACCTAACCCATCTAGAACCTCGCTGGTAATGTTTTACGAAATCCCGGTCGTGTGGGCCTGTACGTCTCGGTGGGGACATTATATACGTTTATAGCGTTATATATCCTAACCTGAGGCAACCTAACATCTCGGATGTAGTATTTTACAACATTCCTGGCGGATCGGCCTCTACTTCTCGGTGGGAACATTATATACTTCTATAACGTAATGTAAGCTAATCTAACCCATCTAGAACCTCGCTGGTAATGTTTTACAAAATCCTGTACGTGTCGGCCCGTACTTCTCGGTGGGGACATTATGTACGTCTATAGCGTTATATATCCTAACCTAAGGCAGCCTAACATCTCGAATGTAGTATTATCCAACATTCCTGGCGTGTCGGCCCCTACTTCTCGGTGGGAACATTATATACGTCTATAACATGATATAACCTAGCCTAACCCATCTAGAACCTCGCTGGCAATGTTTTACAAAATCCCGGTCGTGTCGGCCTGTACGTCTCGGTGGGAACATTATATACGTCTATAACGTAATATAACCTGACCTAATCAAACTAGCCCCTCGCTGGTAATGTTTTACGAAATCCCGGTCGTGTGGCCTGTACGTCTCGGTGGGGACATTATATACGTCTATAGCGTTATATAACCCAACCTAAGGTAACCTAACATACCGAATGTAGTATTTTCCAACATTACTGGCGGGTCGGCCCCTACTTCTCGGTGAGAACATTATATAAGTCTATCACGTAATATAACCTAACCTAACCCATCTAGACCCTCGCTGGTAATGTTTTACAGAATCCCGGTCGTATCGGCCCGTACTTCTCCGTAGGGATATTATGTACGTCTATAACGTTATATATCTCAACCTGTGGCAACCTAAAATCTCGGATGTAGTATTTTCCAACATTGCTGGCGGGTCGGCCCCTACTTCTCGGTGGGAACATTATATACGTCTATAAGGTAATATAACCTACTCTAACCCATCTAGCACCTCCGTGATAATGTTTTACAGAATCCCGTTCGTGTCGGCCCGTACTTCTCGGTGGAGATATTATATACTTCTATAACGTTATATGTCCCAACTTGAGGCAACCTAACAGCTCGGATGTAGTATTTTACAACATTCCTGGCGGGTCGGACCCTACTTCTAGGTGGGAACATTATATACGCCTATAACATAATATAACCTATCCTAACCCATCTAGCACCTCGGAGATAATGTTTTACAGAATCCCGTTCGTGGCGTCCCGTACGTCTCGGATGGGATATTATATACGTCTATAACGTTATATATCCCAATCTAAGGCAACCTAACATCTCGAATGTAGTATTTACCGACATTCCTGGCGGGTCGGACCCTACTTCTCGGTGGGAACATTATATACGCCTATAACATAATGTAACCTAACCTAACCCATCTAGCACCTCGGTGATAATGTTTTACAGAATCCCCTTCGTGGCGTCCCGTACGTCTCGGTGGGGACATTATATACTTCTATAACGTTATACATCCCAACCTCAGGCAACCTAACAGCTCGGATGTAGTATTTTACAACATTCCTGGCGGATCGGCCCCTACTTCTCGGTGGAAACATTATATATGTCTATGAGGTAATATAACCTAACCTAACCCATCTAGCACCTCGGTGATAATGTTTTACAGAATCCCCTTCGTGGCGTCCCGTACGTGTCCGTCTGGACATTATATATTTCTATAACGTTATATATACCAACCTGAGGCAACCTAAGATCTCGGATGTAGTATTTTACACATTCCTGGCGGATCGGCCCCTACTTCTCGGTGGGAACATTATGTACGTCTATAACGTAATACAACCTAACCTAACCCATCTAGACCCTCGCTGGCAATGTTTTATAAAATCCCGCTCGTGTCGTCCCGTAAGTCTCGGTAGGGACATTATATACTTCTATAATGTTATATATCGCAACCTGAGGCAACCTTAAATCTCGGACGTAGTATTCTCCAACATTACTGGCGGGTCGGAAACTACTTCTTGGTGGGAACATTATATGCGTCTATATCGTAATATAACCTAACCTAACCCATCCTGCCCCTCGATGAAAATGTTTTACAGAATACCGGTTGTGTCGGACCGTACTTCTCCGTGGAGGCATTATGTCCGTCTATATCGTTATATAACCCAACCTAAGGCAACATAACATGTCGGATGTAGTATTTTACAACATTCCTGGCGGATTGGCCACTACTTCTCGGTGGGAACATTATATACGTCTATAACGTAATATAACCTGACCTAATCCAACTAGCCCCTCCCTGGTAATGTTTTACAAAATCCCGGTCATGTCGGCCTGTACGTCTCGGTGGGGACATTATATACGTCTATAGCGTTATATATCCCAACTTGAGCCAACCTAACAGCTCGGATGTAGTATTTTACAACATTCCTGGCGGATCGGCCCCTACTTCTCAGTGGGAACATTATATACGTCTATAACGTAATATAACCTAACCTAACCCATCTAGCCCCTCGCTGGTAATGTCTTATAAAATCCCGTTTGTGTCGTCCCGTTCGTCTCGGTGGGTACATTATATACGTCTATAGCGTTATATATCCTAACCTAAGGCAGCCTAACACCTCTGATGTAGTATTTTCCAACATTCCTGGCGAATCGGCCCCTACTTCTCGGCGGGAACATTATATACGTCTATAACGTAATATAACCTAACCTAAACCAACTAGCCCCTCGCTGGTAATGTTTTATAAAATCCCGTTCGTGTCGGCCCGTACGTCTCGGTGGGGACATTATATACTTGTATAACGTTACATATCCCAACCTGAGGCAACCTAACATATCGAATGTAGTATTTTCCAACATTCCTGGCGGGTCGGCCCCTACTTCTCGGTGAGAACATTACATACGTCTATCACGTAATATAACCTAATCTAAACCAACTAGCCCCTCGCTGGTAATGTTTTATAAAGTCCCGTTCGTGTCGGCCCGTACGTCTCGGTGGGGACATTATATACTTGTATAACGTTACATATCCCAACCTGAGGCAACCTAACATATCGAATGTAGTATTTTCCAACATTCCTGGCGTGTCGGCCCCTACTTCTCGGTGGGAACATTATATACGTCTATAACATGATATAACCTACCCTAACCCATCTAGAACCTCGCTGGCAATGTTTTACGAAATCCCGGTCGTGTGGCCTGTACGTCTCGGTGGGGACATTATATACGTCTATAACGTAATATAACCTGACCTAATCAAACTAGCCCCTCGCTGGTAATGTTTTACGAAATCCCGGTCGTGTGGCCTGTACGTCTCGGTGGGGACATTATATACGTCTATAGCGTTATATAACCCAACCTAAGGTAACCTAACATACCGAATGTAGTATTTTCCAACATTACTGGCGGGGCGGCCCCTACTTCTCGGTGAGAACATTATATAAGTCTATCACGTAATATAACCTAACCTAACCCATCTAGACCCTCGCTGGTAATGTTTTACAGAATCCCGGTCGTATCGGCCCGTACTTCTCCGTAGGGATATTATGTACGTCTATAACGTTATATATCTCAACCTGTGGCAACCTAACATCTCGGATGTAGTATTTTCCAACATTGCTGGCGGGTCGGCCCCTACTTCTCGGTGGGAACATTATATACGTCTATAAGGTAATATAACCTACTCTAACCCATCTAGCACCTCCGTGATAATGTTTTACAGAATCCCGTTCGTGTCGGCCCGTACTTCTCGGTGGAGATATTATATACTTCTATAACGTTATATGTCCCAACTTGAGGCAACCTAACAGCTCGGATGTAGTATTTTACAACATTCCTGGCGGGTCGGACCCTACTTCTCGGTGGGAACATTATATACGCCTATAACATAATATAACCTAACCTAACCCATCTAGCACCTCGGAGATAATGTTTTACAGAATCCCGTTCGTGGCGTCCCGTACGTCTCGGATGGGATATTATATACGTCTATAACGTTATATATCCCAATCTAAGGCAACCTAACATCTCGAATGTAGTATTTACCGACATTCCTGGCGGGTCGGGCCCTACTTCTCGGTGGGAACATTATATACGCCTATAACATAATGTAACCTAACCTAACCCATCTAGCACCTCGGTGATAATGTTTTACAGAATCCCCTTCGTGGCGTCCCGTACGTCTCGGTGGGGACATTATATACTTCTATAACGTTATACATCCCAACCTGAGGCAACCTAACAGCTCGGATGTAGTATTTTACAACATTCCTGGCGGATCGGCCCCTACTTCTCGGTGGGAACATTATATATGTCTATGAGGTAATATAACCTAACCTAACCCATCTAGCACCTCGGTGATAATGTTTTACACAATCCCGTTCGTAGCGTCCCGTACGTCTCGGTGGGGACATTATATACGTCTATAACGTTATATGTCCCAACTTGAGGCAACCTAACAGCTCGGATGTAGTATTTTACAACATTCCTGGCGGGTCGGACCCTACTTCTCGGTGGGAACATTATGTACGTCTATAACGTAATACAACCTAACCTAACCCATCTAGACCCTCGCTGGCAATGTTTTATAAAATCCCGCTCGTGTCGTCCCGTAAGTCTCGGTAGGGACATTATATACTTCTATAATGTTATATATCGCAACCTGAGGCAACCTTAAATCTCGGACGTAGTATTCTCCAACATTACTGGCGGGTCGGAAACTACTTCTTGGTGGGAACATTATATGCGTCTATATCGTAATATAACCTAACCTAACCCATCCTGCCCCTCGATGATAATGTTTTACAGAATACCGGATGTGTCGGCCCGTACTTCTCCGTGGAGGCATTATGTCCGTCTATATCGTTATATAACCCAACCTAAGGCAACATAACATGTCGGATGTAGTATTTTACAACATTCCTGGCGGATTGGCCACTACTTCTCGGTGGGAACATTATATACGTCTATAACGTAATATAACCTGACCTAATCCAACTAGCCCCTCCCTGGTAATGTTTTACAAAATCCCGGTCATGTCGGCCTGTACGTCTCGGTGGGGACATTATATACGTCTATAGCGTTATATATCCCAACTTGAGGCAACCTAACAGCTCGGATGTAGTATTTTACAACATTCCTGGCGGATCGGCCCCTACTTCTCAGTGGGAACATTATATACGTCTATAACGTAATATAACCTAACCTAACCCATCTAGCCCCTCGCTGGTAATGTCTTATAAAATCCCGTTTGTGTCGTCCCGTACGTCTCGGTGGGTACATTATATACGTCTATAGCGTTATATATCCTAACCTAAGACAGCCTAACACCTCTGATGTAGTATTTTCCAACATTCCTGGCGAATCGGCCCCTACTTCTCGGCGGGAACATTATATACGTCTATAACGTAATATAACCTAACCTAAACCAACTAGCCCCTCGCTGGTAATGTTTTATAAAATCCCGTTCGTGTCGGCCCGTACGTCTCGGTGGGGACATTATATACTTGTATAACGTTACATATCCCAACCTGAGGCAACCTAACATATCGAATGTAGTATTTTCCAACATTCCTGGCGGGTCGGCCCCTACTTCTCGGTGAGAACATTACATACGTCTATCACGTAATATAACCTAATCTAAACCAACTAGCCCCTCGCTGGTAATGTTTTATAAAGTCCCGTTCGTGTCGGCCCGTACGTCTCGGTGGGGACATTATATACTTGTATAACGTTACATATCCCAACCTGAGGCAACCTAACATATCGAATGTAGTATTTTCCAACATTCCTGGCGGGTCGGCCCCTACTTCTCGGAGAGAACATTACATACGTCTATCACGTAATATAACCTAACCTAACCCATCTAGAACCTCGCTGGTAATGTTTTACGAAATCCCGGTCGTGTGGGCCTGTACGTCTCGGTGGGGACATTATATACGTTTATAGCGTTATATATCCTAACCTGAGGCAACCTAACATCTCGGATGTAGTATTTTACAACATTCCTGGCGGATCGGCCTCTACTTCTCGGTGGGAACATTATATACTTCTATAACGTAATGTAAGCTAATCTAACCCATCTAGAACCTCGCTGGTAATGTTTTACAAAATCCTGTACGTGTCGGCCCGTACTTCTCGGTGGGGACATTATGTACGTCTATAGCGTTATATATCCTAACCTAAGGCAGCCTAACATCTCGAATGTAGTATTATCCAACATTCCTGGCGTGTCGGCCCCTACTTCTCGGTGAGAACATTACATACGTCTATCACGTAATATAACCTAATCTAAACCAACTAGCCCCTCGCTGGTAATGTTTTATAAAGTCCCGTTCGTGTCGGCCCGTACGTCTCGGTGGGGACATTATATACTTGTATAACGTTACATATCCCAACCTGAGGCAACCTAACATATCGAATGTAGTATTTTCCAACATTCCTGGCGTGTCGGCCCCTACTTCTCGGTGGGAACATTATATACGTCTATAACATGATATAACCTACCCTAACCCATCTAGAACCTCGCTGGCAATGTTTTACGAAATCCCGGTCGTGTGGCCTGTACGTCTCGGTGGGGACATTATATACGTCTATAACGTAATATAACCTGACCTAATCAAACTAGCCCCTCGCTGGTAATGTTTTACGAAATCCCGGTCGTGTGGCCTGTACGTCTCGGTGGGGACATTATATACGTCTATAGCGTTATATAACCCAACCTAAGGTAACCTAACATACCGAATGTAGTATTTTCCAACATTACTGGCGGGGCGGCCCCTACTTCTCGGTGAGAACATTATATAAGTCTATCACGTAATATAACCTAACCTAACCCATCTAGACCCTCGCTGGTAATGTTTTACAGAATCCCGGTCGTATCGGCCCGTACTTCTCCGTAGGGATATTATGTACGTCTATAACGTTATATATCTCAACCTGTGGCAACCTAACATCTCGGATGTAGTATTTTCCAACATTGCTGGCGGGTCGGCCCCTACTTCTCGGTGGGAACATTATATACGTCTATAAGGTAATATAACCTACTCTAACCCATCTAGCACCTCCGTGATAATGTTTTACAGAATCCCGTTCGTGTCGGCCCGTACTTCTCGGTGGAGATATTATATACTTCTATAACGTTATATGTCCCAACTTGAGGCAACCTAACAGCTCGGATGTAGTATTTTACAACATTCCTGGCGGGTCGGACCCTACTTCTCGGTGGGAACATTATATACGCCTATAACATAATATAACCTAACCTAACCCATCTAGCACCTCGGAGATAATGTTTTACAGAATCCCGTTCGTGGCGTCCCGTACGTCTCGGATGGGATATTATATACGTCTATAACGTTATATATCCCAATCTAAGGCAACCTAACATCTCGAATGTAGTATTTACCGACATTCCTGGCGGGTCGGGCCCTACTTCTCGGTGGGAACATTATATACGCCTATAACATAATGTAACCTAACCTAACCCATCTAGCACCTCGGTGATAATGTTTTACAGAATCCCCTTCGTGGCGTCCCGTACGTCTCGGTGGGGACATTATATACTTCTATAACGTTATACATCCCAACCTGAGGCAACCTAACAGCTCGGATGTAGTATTTTACAACATTCCTGGCGGATCGGCCCCTACTTCTCGGTGGGAACATTATATATGTCTATGAGGTAATATAACCTAACCTAACCCATCTAGCACCTCGGTGATAATGTTTTACACAATCCCGTTCGTAGCGTCCCGTACGTCTCGGTGGGGACATTATATACGTCTATAACGTTATATGTCCCAACTTGAGGCAACCTAACAGCTCGGATGTAGTATTTTACAACATTCCTGGCGGGTCGGACCCTACTTCTCGGTGGGAACATTATGTACGTCTATAACGTAATACAACCTAACCTAACCCATCTAGACCCTCGCTGGCAATGTTTTATAAAATCCCGCTCGTGTCGTCCCGTAAGTCTCGGTAGGGACATTATATACTTCTATAATGTTATATATCGCAACCTGAGGCAACCTTAAATCTCGGACGTAGTATTCTCCAACATTACTGGCGGGTCGGAAACTACTTCTTGGTGGGAACATTATATGCGTCTATATCGTAATATAACCTAACCTAACCCATCCTGCCCCTCGATGATAATGTTTTACAGAATACCGGATGTGTCGGCCCGTACTTCTCCGTGGAGGCATTATGTCCGTCTATATCGTTATATAACCCAACCTAAGGCAACATAACATGTCGGATGTAGTATTTTACAACATTCCTGGCGGATTGGCCACTACTTCTCGGTGGGAACATTATATACGTCTATAACGTAATATAACCTGACCTAATCCAACTAGCCCCTCCCTGGTAATGTTTTACAAAATCCCGGTCATGTCGGCCTGTACGTCTCGGTGGGGACATTATATACGTCTATAGCGTTATATATCCCAACTTGAGGCAACCTAACAGCTCGGATGTAGTATTTTACAACATTCCTGGCGGATCGGCCCCTACTTCTCAGTGGGAACATTATATACGTCTATAACGTAATATAACCTAACCTAACCCATCTAGCCCCTCGCTGGTAATGTCTTATAAAATCCCGTTTGTGTCGTCCCGTACGTCTCGGTGGGTACATTATATACGTCTATAGCGTTATATATCCTAACCTAAGACAGCCTAACACCTCTGATGTAGTATTTTCCAACATTCCTGGCGAATCGGCCCCTACTTCTCGGCGGGAACATTATATACGTCTATAACGTAATATAACCTAACCTAAACCAACTAGCCCCTCGCTGGTAATGTTTTATAAAATCCCGTTCGTGTCGGCCCGTACGTCTCGGTGGGGACATTATATACTTGTATAACGTTACATATCCCAACCTGAGGCAACCTAACATATCGAATGTAGTATTTTCCAACATTCCTGGCGGGTCGGCCCCTACTTCTCGGTGAGAACATTACATACGTCTATCACGTAATATAACCTAATCTAAACCAACTAGCCCCTCGCTGGTAATGTTTTATAAAGTCCCGTTCGTGTCGGCCCGTACGTCTCGGTGGGGACATTATATACTTGTATAACGTTACATATCCCAACCTGAGGCAACCTAACATATCGAATGTAGTATTTTCCAACATTCCTGGCGGGTCGGCCCCTACTTCTCGGAGAGAACATTACATACGTCTATCACGTAATATAACCTAACCTAACCCATCTAGAACCTCGCTGGTAATGTTTTACGAAATCCCGGTCGTGTGGGCCTGTACGTCTCGGTGGGGACATTATATACGTTTATAGCGTTATATATCCTAACCTGAGGCAACCTAACATCTCGGATGTAGTATTTTACAACATTCCTGGCGGATCGGCCTCTACTTCTCGGTGGGAACATTATATACTTCTATAACGTAATGTAAGCTAATCTAACCCATCTAGAACCTCGCTGGTAATGTTTTACAAAATCCTGTACGTGTCGGCCCGTACTTCTCGGTGGGGACATTATGTACGTCTATAGCGTTACATATCCTAACCTAAGGCAGCCTAACATCTCGAATGTAGTATTATCCAACATTCCTGGCGTGTCGGCCCCTACTTCTCGGTGGGAACATTATATACGTCTATAACATGATATAACCTAGCCTAACCCATCTAGAACCTCGCTGGCAATGTTTTACAAAATCCCGGTCGTGTCGGCCTGTACGTCTCGGTGGGAACATTATATACGTCTATAACGTAATATAACCTGACCTAATCAAACTAGCCCCTCGCTGGTAATGTTTTACGAAATCCCGGTCGTGTGGCCTGTACGTCTCGGTGGGGACATTATATACGTCTATAGCGTTATATAACCCAACCTAAGGTAACCTAACATACCGAATGTAGTATTTTCCAACATTACTGGCGGGTCGGCCCCTACTTCTCGGTGAGAACATTATATAAGTCTATCACGTAATATAACCTAACCTAACCCATCTAGACCCTCGCTGGTAATGTTTTACAGAATCCCGGTCGTATCGGCCCGTACTTCTCCGTAGGGATATTATGTACGTCTATAACGTTATATATCTCAACCTGTGGCAACCTAAAATCTCGGATGTAGTATTTTCCAACATTGCTGGCGGGTCGGCCCCTACTTCTCGGTGGGAACATTATATACGTCTATAAGGTAATATAACCTACTCTAACCCATCTAGCACCTCCGTGATAATGTTTTACAGAATCCCGTTCGTGTCGGCCCGTACTTCTCGGTGGAGATATTATATACTTCTATAACGTTATATGTCCCAACTTGAGGCAACCTAACAGCTCGGATGTAGTATTTTACAACATTCCTGGCGGGTCGGACCCTACTTCTAGGTGGGAACATTATATACGCCTATAACATAATGTAACCTAACCTAACCCATCTAGCACCTCGGTGATAATGTTTTACAGAATCCCCTTCGTGGCGTCCCGTACGTCTCGGTGGGGACATTATATACTTCTATAACGTTATACATCCCAACCTCAGGCAACCTAACAGCTCGGATGTAGTATTTTACAACATTCCTGGCGGATCGGCCCCTACTTCTCGGTGGAAACATTATATATGTCTATGAGGTAATATAACCTAACCTAACCCATCTAGCACCTCGGTGATAATGTTTTACAGAATCCCCTTCGTGGCGTCCCGTACGTGTCCGTCTGGACATTATATATTTCTATAACGTTATATATACCAACCTGAGGCAACCTAAGATCTCGGATGTAGTATTTTACACATTCCTGGCGGATCGGCCCCTACTTCTCGGTGGGAACATTATGTACGTCTATAACGTAATACAACCTAACCTAACCCATCTAGACCCTCGCTGGCAATGTTTTATAAAATCCCGCTCGTGTCGTCCCGTAAGTCTCGGTAGGGACATTATATACTTCTATAATGTTATATATCGCAACCTGAGGCAACCTTAAATCTCGGACGTAGTATTCTCCAACATTACTGGCGGGTCGGAAACTACTTCTTGGTGGGAACATTATATGCGTCTATATCGTAATATAACCTAACCTAACCCATCCTGCCCCTCGATGAAAATGTTTTACAGAATACCGGTTGTGTCGGACCGTACTTCTCCGTGGAGGCATTATGTCCGTCTATATCGTTATATAACCCAACCTAAGGCAACATAACATGTCGGATGTAGTATTTTACAACATTCCTGGCGGATTGGCCACTACTTCTCGGTGGGAACATTATATACGTCTATAACGTAATATAACCTGACCTAATCCAACTAGCCCCTCCCTGGTAATGTTTTACAAAATCCCGGTCATGTCGGCCTGTACGTCTCGGTGGGGACATTATATACGTCTATAGCGTTATATATCCCAACTTGAGCCAACCTAACAGCTCGGATGTAGTATTTTACAACATTCCTGGCGGATCGGCCCCTACTTCTCAGTGGGAACATTATATACGTCTATAACGTAATATAACCTAACCTAACCCATCTAGCCCCTCGCTGGTAATGTCTTATAAAATCCCGTTTGTGTCGTCCCGTTCGTCTCGGTGGGTACATTATATACGTCTATAGCGTTATATATCCTAACCTAAGGCAGCCTAACACCTCTGATGTAGTATTTTCCAACATTCCTGGCGAATCGGCCCCTACTTCTCGGCGGGAACATTATATACGTCTATAACGTAATATAACCTAACCTAAACCAACTAGCCCCTCGCTGGTAATGTTTTATAAAATCCCGTTCGTGTCGGCCCGTACGTCTCGGTGGGGACATTATATACTTGTATAACGTTACATATCCCAACCTGAGGCAACCTAACATATCGAATGTAGTATTTTCCAACATTCCTGGCGGGTCGGCCCCTACTTCTCGGTGAGAACATTACATACGTCTATCACGTAATATAACCTAATCTAAACCAACTAGCCCCTCGCTGGTAATGTTTTATAAAGTCCCGTTCGTGTCGGCCCGTACGTCTCGGTGGGGACATTATATACTTGTATAACGTTACATATCCCAACCTGAGGCAACCTAACATATCGAATGTAGTATTTTCCAACATTCCTGGCGTGTCGGCCCCTACTTCTCGGTGGGAACATTATATACGTCTATAACATGATATAACCTACCCTAACCCATCTAGAACCTCGCTGGCAATGTTTTACAACATCCCGGTCGTGTCGGCCTGTACGTCTCGGTGGGAACATTATATACGTCTATAACGTAATATAACCTGACCTAATCAAACTAGCCCCTCGCTGGTAATGTTTTACGAAATCCCGGTCGTGTGGCCTGTACGTCTCGGTGGGGACATTATATACGTCTATAACGTAATATAACCTGACCTAATCAAACTAGCCCCTCGCTGGTAATGTTTTACGAAATCCCGGTCGTGTGGCCTGTACGTCTCGGTGGGGACATTATATACGTCTATAGCGTTATATAACCCAACCTAAGGTAACCTAACATACCGAATGTAGTATTTTCCAACATTACTGGCGGGTCGGCCCCTACTTCTCGGTGAGAACATTATATAAGTCTATCACGTAATATAACCTAACCTAACCCATCTAGACCCTCGCTGGTAATGTTTTACAGAATCCCGGTCGTATCGGCCCGTACTTCTCCGTAGGGATATTATGTACGTCTATAACGTTATATATCTCAACCTGTGGCAACCTAACATCTCGGATGTAGTATTTTCCAACATTGCTGGCGGGTCGGCCCCTACTTCTCGGTGGGAACATTATATACGTCTATAAGGTAATATAACCTACTCTAACCCATCTAGCACCTCCGTGATAATGTTTTACAGAATCCCGTTCGTGTCGGCCCGTACTTCTCGGTGGAGATATTATATACTTCTATAACGTTATATGTCCCAACTTGAGGCAACCTAACAGCTCGGATGTAGTATTTTACAACATTCCTGGCGGGTCGGACCCTACTTCTCGGTGGGAACATTATATACGCCTATAACATAATATAACCTAACCTAACCCATCTAGCACCTCGGAGATAATGTTTTACAGAATCCCGTTCGTGGCGTCCCGTACGTCTCGGATGGGATATTATATACGTCTATAACGTTATATATCCCAATCTAAGGCAACCTAACATCTCGAATGTAGTATTTACCGACATTCCTGGCGGGTCGGGCCCTACTTCTCGGTGGGAACATTATATACGCCTATAACATAATGTAACCTAACCTAACCCATCTAGCACCTCGGTGATAATGTTTTACAGAATCCCCTTCGTGGCGTCCCGTACGTCTCGGTGGGGACATTATATACTTCTATAACGTTATACATCCCAACCTGAGGCAACCTAACAGCTCGGATGTAGTATTTTACAACATTCCTGGCGGATCGGCCCCTACTTCTCGGTGGGAACATTATATATGTCTATGAGGTAATATAACCTAACCTAACCCATCTAGCACCTCGGTGATAATGTTTTACACAATCCCGTTCGTAGCGTCCCGTACGTCTCGGTGGGGACATTATATACGTCTATAACGTTATATGTCCCAACTTGAGGCAACCTAACAGCTCGGATGTAGTATTTTACAACATTCCTGGCGGGTCGGACCCTACTTCTCGGTGGGAACATTATGTACGTCTATAACGTAATACAACCTAACCTAACCCATCTAGACCCTCGCTGGCAATGTTTTATAAAATCCCGCTCGTGTCGTCCCGTAAGTCTCGGTAGGGACATTATATACTTCTATAATGTTATATATCGCAACCTGAGGCAACCTTAAATCTCGGACGTAGTATTCTCCAACATTACTGGCGGGTCGGAAACTACTTCTTGGTGGGAACATTATATGCGTCTATATCGTAATATAACCTAACCTAACCCATCCTGCCCCTCGATGAAAATGTTTTACAGAATACCGGTTGTGTCGGCCCGTACTTCTCCGTGGAGGCATTATGTCCGTCTATATCGTTATATAACCCAACCTAAGGCAACATAACATGTCGGATGTAGTATTTTACAACATTCCTGGCGGATTGGCCACTACTTCTCGGTGGGAACATTATATACGTCTATAACGTAATATAACCTGACCTAATCCAACTAGCCCCTCCCTGGTAATGTTTTACAAAATCCCGGTCATGTCGGCCTGTACGTCTCGGTGGGGACATTATATACGTCTATAGCGTTATATATCCCAACTTGAGCCAACCTAACAGCTCGGATGTAGTATTTTACAACATTCCTGGCGGATCGGCCCCTACTTCTCAGTGGGAACATTATATACGTCTATAACGTAATATAACCTAACCTAACCCATCTAGCCCCTCGCTGGTAATGTCTTATAAAATCCCGTTTGTGTCGTCCCGTACGTCTCGGTGGGTACATTATATACGTCTATAGCGTTATATATCCTAACCTAAGGCAGCCTAACACCTCTGATGTAGTATTTTCCAACATTCCTGGCGAATCGGCCCCTACTTCTCGGCGGGAACATTATATACGTCTATAACGTAATATAACCTAACCTAAACCAACTAGCCCCTCGCTGGTAATGTTTTATAAAATCCCGTTCGTGTCGGCCCGTACGTCTCGGTGGGGACATTATATACTTGTATAACGTTACATATCCCAACCTGAGGCAACCTAACATATCGAATGTAGTATTTTCCAACATTCCTGGCGGGTCGGCCCCTACTTCTCGGTGAGAACATTACATACGTCTATCACGTAATATAACCTAATCTAAACCAACTTGCCCCTCGCTGGTAATGTTTTATAAAGTCCCGTTCGTGTCGGCCCGTACGTCTCGGTGGGGACATTATATACTTGTATAACGTTACATATCCCAACCTGAGGCAACCTAACATATCGAATGTAGTATTTTCCAACATTCCTGGCGGGTCGGCCCCTACTTCTCGGAGAGAACATTACATACGTCTATCACGTAATATAACCTAACCTAACCCATCTAGAACCTCGCTGGTAATGTTTTACGAAATCCCGGTCGTGTGGGCCTGTACGTCTCGGTGGGGACATTATATACGTCTATAGCGTTATATATCCTAACCTGAGGCAACCTAACATCTCGGATGTAGTATTTTACAACATTCCTGGCGGACCGGCCCCTACTTCTCGGTGGGAACATTATATACTTCTATAACGTAATGTAAGCTAATCTAACCCATCTAGAACCTCGCTGGTAATGTTTTACAAAATCCTGTACGTGTCGGACCGTACTTCTCGGTGGGGACATTATGTACGTCTATAGCGTTATATATCCTAACCTAAGGCAGCCTAACATCTCGAATGTAGTATTATCCAACATTCCTGGCGTGTCGGCCCCTACTTCTCGGTGGGAACATTATATACGTCTATAACATGATATAACCTAGCCTAACCCATCTAGAACCTCGCTGGCAATGTTTTACAAAATCCCGGTCGTGTCGGCCTGTACGTCTCGGTGGGAACATTATATACGTCTATAACGTAATATAACCTGACCTAATCAAACTAGCCCCTCGCTGGTAATGTTTTACGAAATCCCGGTCGTGTGGCCTGTACGTCTCGGTGGGGACATTATATACTTGTATAACGTTACATATCCCAACCTGAGGCAACCTAACATATCGAATGTAGTATTTTCCAACATTCCTGGCGGGTCGGCCCCTACTTCTCGGAGAGAACATTACATACGTCTATCACGTAATATAACCTAACCTAACCCATCTAGAACCTCGCTGGTAATGTTTTACGAAATCCCGGTCGTGTGGGCCTGTACGTCTCGGTGGGGACATTATATACGTCTATAGCGTTATATATCCTAACCTGAGGCAACCTAACATCTCGGATGTAGTATTTTACAACATTCCTGGCGGATCGGCCCCTACTTCTCGGTGGGAACATTATATACTTCTATAACGTAATGTAAGCTAATCTAACCCATCTAGAACCTCGCTGGTAATGTTTTACAAAATCCTGTACGTGTCGGCCCGTACTTCTCGGTGGGGACATTATGTACGTCTATAGCGTTATATATCCTAACCTAAGGCAGCCTAACATCTCGAATGTAGTATTATCCAACATTCCTGGCGTGTCGGCCCCTACTTCTCGGTGGGAACATTATATACGTCTATAACATGATATAACCTAGCCTAACCCATCTAGAACCTCGCTGGCAATGTTTTACAAAATCCCGGTCGTGTCGGCCTGTACGTCTCGGTGGGAACATTATATACGTCTATAACGTAATATAACCTGACCTAATCAAACTAGCCCCTCGCTGGTAATGTTTTACGAAATCCCGGTCGTGTGGCCTGTACGTCTCGGTGGGGACATTATATACGTCTATAGCGTTATATAACCCAACCTAAGGTAACCTAACATACCGAATGTAGTATTTTCCAACATTCCTGGCGGATCGGCCCCTACTTCTCGGTGGGAACATTATATATGTCTATAAGGTAATATAACCTAACCTAACCCATCTAGCACCTCCGTGATAATGTTTTACAGAATCCCGTTCGTGTCGTCCCGTACGTCTCGGTTGGGATATTATATACGTCTATAACGTTATATATCCCAATCTAAGGCAACCTAACATCTCGAATATAGTATTTACCGACATTCCTGGCGGGTCGGACCCTAGTTCTAGGTGGGAACATTATGTACGCCTATAACATAATATAACCTAACCTAATCCATCTAGCACCTCGGAGATAATGTTTTACATAATCCCGTTCGTAGCGTCCCGTACGTCTCGGTGGGGACATTATATACGTCTATAACGTTATGTATCCCAATCTAAGGCAACCTAACATCTCGAATGTAGTATTTACCGACATTCCTGGCGGGTCGGACCCTACTTCTCGGTGGGAACATTATATACGCCTATAACATAATATAACCTAACCTAACCAATCTAGCACCTCGGTGATAATGTTTTACAAAATCCCGTTCGTGGCGTCCCGTACGTTGCGGTTGGGATATTATATACGTCTATAACGTTATATTTCCCAACCTGAGGCAACCTAACAGCTCGGATGTAGTATTTTACAACATTCCTGGCGGATCGGCCCCTACTTCTCGGTGGGAACATTATATACGTCTATAACGTATTATAACCTAACCTAACCCATCTAGCACCTCGCTGGTAATGTTTACAGAATCCCGTTTGTGTCGGCCCGTACTTCTCGGTGGAGACATTATGTACGTCTATAACGTTATATATCCCAACCTGAGGCAACCTAACATCTCGGATGTAGCATTTTCCAACATTCCTGGCGGATCGGCCCCTACTTCTCGGTGGGAACATTATATACGTCTATCACGTAATATAACCTAACCTAACCCATCTAGAGCCTCGCTGGTAATGTTTTACGAAATTCCGGTCGTGTGGGCCTGTACGTCTCGGTGGGGACATTATATACGTCTATAGCGTTATATATCCTAACCTGAGGCAACCTAACATCTCGGATGTAGAATTTTACAACATTCCTGGCGGATCGGCCACTACTTCTCGGTGGGAACATTATATACGTCTATAACGTATTATACCCTAACCTAACCCATCTAGCCCCTCGCTGGTAATGTTTACAGAATCCCGTTCGTGTCGTCCCGTAAGTTGCGGTGGGGACATTATCTACTTCTATAACGTTATATATCGCAACCTGAGGCAACCTTACATCTCGGACGTAGTATTCACCAACACTCTTGGCGGGTCGGCCCCTACTTCTCGGTGGGAACATTATATACGTCTATAACGTAATATAACCTAACCTAACCCGTCTAGCCCCTCGCTGGTAATGTTTGCAGAATCCCGTTCGAGTCAGCCCGTACTTCTCGGTGGGGACATTATGTACGTCTATATCGTTATATAACCCAACCTAAGGTAACTTAACATATCGAATGCAGTATTTTCCAACATTACTGGCGGGTCGGCCCCTACTTCTCGGTGAGAACATTATATACGTCTATCACGTAATATAACTTAACCTAACCCATCTAGCCTCTCGCTGGTAATGTCTAATAAAATCCCGTTGGTGTCGTCCCGTAAGTCTCGGTGGCGACATTATATACTTCTATAACGTTATATATCCCAACTTGAGGCAACCCAACAGCTCGGATGTAGTATTTTGCAACATTCCTGGCGGATCGGCCCCTACTTCTCGGTGGGAATATTATATACGTCTATAACGTAATATAACCTGACCTAATTCAACTAGCCCCTCGCTGGTAATGTTTTGTAAAATCCCGTTCGTGTCGTCCCGTACGTCTCGGTGGGGACATTATATTCTTCTATAACGATATATATCCCAACCTAAGGCAGGCTATCTTCTCGGATGTAGTGTTTTACAACATTCCTGGCGGATCGGTCTCTACTTGTCGGTAGGAACATTATATACGTCTATCACGTAATACAACCTAACCTAACCCATCTAGACCCTCGCTGGTAATGTTTTATAAAATCCCGTTCGTGTCGTCCCGTAAGTCTCGGTGGAGACATTATCTACTTCTATAACGTTATATAACCCAACCTAAGGTAACCTAACATATCGAATGTAGTATTTTCCAACATAACTGGGGTGTCGGCCCCTACTTCTCGGTGAGAACATTATATACGTCTATCACATAATATAACCTAACCTAACCCATCTAGAACCTCGCTGGTAATGTTTTACTAAATCCCGGTCGTGTGGGCCTGTACGTCTCGGTGGGGACATTATATACGTCTATAGCGTTATATAACCCAACCTAAGGTAACCTAACATATCGAATGTAGTATTTTCCAACATTACTGGCGGGTCGGCCCCTACGTCTCGGTGAGAACATTATA
This sequence comes from Xylocopa violacea, assembly GCA_963969225.1. Classification (NCBI taxonomy): domain Eukaryota; kingdom Metazoa; phylum Arthropoda; class Insecta; order Hymenoptera; family Apidae; genus Xylocopa; species Xylocopa violacea. The sequence goes on along the minus strand of CAXAJV010000017.1, from coordinate 9,784,128 downwards.
TACGTCTATCACGTAATATAACTTAACCTAACCCATCTAGCCTCTCGCTGGTAATGTCTAATAAAATCCCGTTGGTGTCGTCCCGTAAGTCTCGGTGGCGACATTATATACTTCTATAACGTTATATATCCCAACTTGAGGCAACCCAACAGCTCGGATGTAGTATTTTACAACATTCCTGGCGGATCGGCCCCTACTTCTCGGTGGGAATATTATATACGTCTATAACGTAATATAACCTGACCTAATTCAACTAGCCCCTCGCTGGTAATGTTTTGTAAAATCCCGTTCGTGTCGTCCCGTACGTCTCGGTGGGGACATTATATTCTTCTATAACGATATATATCCCAACCTAAGGCAGGCTATCTTCTCGGATGTAGTGTTTTACAACATTCCTGGCGGATCGGTCTCTACTTGTCGGTAGGAACATTATATACGTCTATCACGTAATACAACCTAACCTAACCCATCTAGACCCTCGCTGGTAATGTTTTATAAAATCCCGTTCGTGTCGTCCCGTAAGTCTCGGTGGAGACATTATCTACTTCTATAACGTTATATAACCCAACCTAAGGTAACCTAACATATCGAATGTAGTATTTTCCAACATAACTGGGGTGTCGGCCCCTACTTCTCGGTGAGAACATTATATACGTCTATCACATAATATAACCTAACCTAACCCATCTAGAACCTCGCTGGTAATGTTTTACTAAATCCCGGTCGTGTGGGCCTGTACGTCTCGGTGGGGACATTATATACGTCTATAGCGTTATATAACCCAACCTAAGGTAACCTAACATATCGAATGTAGTATTTTCCAACATTACTGGCGGGTCGGCCCCTACTTCTCGGTGGGAACATTATATACGTCTATAACGTAATATAACCTAACCTAACTCATCTAGCCCCCCGCTGGTAATGTTATATAAAATCCAGTTCGTGTCGTCCCGTAAGTCGCGGTGGGGACATTATCTACTTCTATAACGTTATATATCCCAACTTGAGGCAACCTAACACCTCGGATGTAGTATTTTCCAACATTCCTAGCGTGTCGGGCCCTACTTCTCGGTGGGAACATTATATACGTCTATAACGTAATATAACCTAACCTAACTCATCTAGCCCCCCGCTGGTAATGTTATATAAAATCCAGTTCGTGTAGTCCCGTAAGTCGCGGTGGGGACATTATCTACTTCTATAACGTTATATATCCCAACTTGAGACAACCTAACACCTCGGATGTAGTATTTTCCAACATTCCTAGCGTGTCGGGCCCTACTTCTCGGTGGGAACATTATATACGTCTATAACGTAATATAACCTAACCTAACCCATCTAGCCCCCCGCTGATAATGTTTTATAAAATCCCGTTCGTGTCGACCCGTAAGTCGCGGTGGGGACATTATCTACTTCTATAACGTTATATATCCCAACCTGAGGCAAGCTGACATCTCGGATGTAGTATATTACAACATTCCTGGCGGATCGGCCACTACTTCTCGGTGGGAACATTATATACGTCTATAACCTAATATAACCTGACCTAATCAAACTAGCCCCTCGCTGGTAATGTTTTATAAAATCCCGTTCGTGTCGTCCCGTACGTGTCCGTCTGGACATTATATATTTCTATAACGTTATATATACCAACCTGAGGCAACCTAAGATCTCGGATGTAGTATTTTACAACATTCCTGGCGGATCGGCCCCTACTTCTCGGTGGGAACATTATGTACGTCTATAACGTAATACAACCTAACCTAACCCATCTAGACCCTCGCTGGCAATGTTTTATAAAATCCCGTTCGTGTCGTCCCGTAAGTCTCGGTAGGGACATTATATACTTCTATAATGTTATATATCGCAACCTGAGGCAACCTTAAATCTCGGACGTAGTATTCACCAACATTACTGGCGGGTCGGAAACTACTTCTCGGTGGGAACATTATATGCGTCTATATCGTAATATAACCTAACCTAACCCATCCTGCCCCTCGATGATAATGTTTTACAGAATACCGGTTGTGTCGGCCCGTACTTCTCCGTGGAGGCATTATGTCCGTCTATATCGTTATATAACTCAACCTAAGGCAACATAACATGTCGGATGTAGTATTTTACAACATTCCTGGCGGATTGGCCACTACTTCTCGGTGGGAACATTATATACGTCTATAACGTAATATAACCTGACCTAATCCAACTAGCCCCTCCCTGGTAATGTTTTACAAAATCCCGGTCATGTCGGCCTGTACGTCTCGGTGGGGACATTATATACGTCTATATCGTTATATATCCCAACTTGAGGCAACCTAACAGCTCGGATGTAGTATTTTACAACATTCCTGGCGGATCGGCCCCTACTTCTCAGTGGGAACATTATATACGTCTATAACGTAATATAACCTAACCTAACCCATCTAGCCCCTCGCTGGTAATGTCTTATAAAATCCCGTTTGTGTCGTCCCGTACGTCTCGGTGGGTACATTATATACGTCTATAGCGTTATATATCCTAACCTAAGGCAGCCTAACACCTCTGATGTAGTATTTTCTACATTCCTGGCGAATCGGCCCCTACTTCTCGGCGGGAACATTATATACGTCTATAACGTAATATAACCTAACCTAAACCAACTAGCCCCTCGCTGGTAATGTTTTATAAAATCCCGTTCGTGTCGGCCCGTACGTCTCGGTGGGGACATTATATACTTGTATAACGTTACATATCCCAACCTGAGGCAACCTAACATATCGAATGTAGTATTTTCCAACATTCCTGGCGGGTCGGCCCATACTTCTCGGTGAGAACATTACATACGTCTATCACGTAATATAACCTAACCTAACCCATCTAGAACCTCGCTGGTAATGTTTTACGAAATCCCGGTCGTGTGGGCCTGTACGTCTCGGTGGGGACATTATATACGTCTATAACTTTATATATCCCAACCTAAGACAACCTAACATCTCGGATGTAGTATTTTCCAACATTCCTGACGTGTCGGCCCCTACTTCTCGGTGGGAACATTATATACGTCTATAACGTAATATAACCTAACCTAACCCATCTAGCCTCTCGCTGGTAATGTTTTACAGAATCCCGTTCGAGTCGTCCCGTACGTCTCCGTAGGGACATTATATACGTCTATAGCGTTATATTACTTAAACTAACACATCTAGCCCCTCGCTTGTAATGTTTTATAGAATCCCGTTCCTGTCGTCCCTTACGTCTCGGTTGGGACATTATATACGTCTATAGCGTTATATATCCTAACCTAAGGCAGCCTAACAGCTCTGATGTAGTATTTTCCAACATTCCTGGCGCGTCAGTCCCTACTTCTCGGTGAGAACATTATATACATCTATAAAGTCATATAACCAAACCTAACCCATCTAGGCCCTCGCTGGTAATGTTTTACAGAATCCCGGTCGTGTCGTCCCGTACTTCTCCGTGGGTACATTATGTACGTCTATAACGTTATATATCACAACCTAAGGGAACCTAACATCTCGGATGTAGTCTTCACCCACTTTCCTGGCGCGTCGGCCCCTACTTCTCGGTCGGAGCATTATATACATCTATAGAGTCATATAACCAAACCTAACCCATCTAGAACATCGATGGTAATGTTTTACAGAATCCCGTTCGTGTCGGCCCGTACTTCTCGGTGGGGACATTATGTACGTCTATAACGTTATATAACTCAACCTAAGCAACCTAACATCTCGAATGTAATATTTTCCAGCATTCCTGGCGTGCCGGCTGCTACTTCTCGATGGGAACATTATATACGTCTATAACATAATATAACCTATCCTAACCCATCTAGCCCCTCGCTGGTAATGTTTTACAGAATCCCGTTCGTGTCGTCCCGTACGTCTCGGTGGCGACATTATATACTTCTATAACGTTATATATCCCAACCTGAGGCAACCTAACATCTCGGATGTAGTATTTACCAACATGCCTGGCGGGTCGGACCCTACTTCTCGGTGGGAACATTATATACGTCTATATCGTAATATAACCTAACCTAACCCATCTAGCCCCTCGCTGGTAATGTTTTACAGAATCCCGGTCGTGTCGTCCCGTACTTCTCTGTGGGGACATTATGTACGTCTATGGCGTTATATATCCTAACCTAAGGTGACCTAACTCCTCGGATGTAGTATTTACCAACATTCCTGGCGGGTCGGACCAGACTTCTCGGTGGGAACATTATATACGTCTATAACGTATTATAACCTAGCCTAACCCATCTAGCCCCTCGCTGGTATTGTTTTATAAAATCCCGTTCGTGTCGTCCCGTACGTCTCGGTGGGGACATTATATACTACTATAACGTTGTATATCCCAACTTGAGGCAACCTAACATCTCGGATGTAGTATTTACCAACATTCCAGTCGGTCCGCACCCTACTTCTCGGTGGGAATATTATATACGTCTATAACATAGTATAACCTATCGTAACCCATCTAGCCCCTCGCTGGTAATGTTTTACAGAATCCCGGTCGTGTCGTTCCGTGCTTCTCCGTGGGGACATTATGTACGTCTATAACGTTATATGTCCAAACCTAAGGCAACCTAATATCTCGGACGTGGTATTTACCAACATTCCTGGCGGGTCGGCCCCTACTTCTCGGTGGGAAATTATATACTTCTATCACGTAATATAACCTAACCTAACCCATCTAGACCCTCGCTGGTAATGTTTTCCAAAATCCCCGTCGTGTCGGCCTGTACTTCTCGGTGGGTACATTATGTACGTTTATAGCGTTATATATCCTAACCTAAGACAGCCTAACACCTCGGATGTAGTATTTTTCAACATTCCTGGCGGGTCGGACCAGACTTCTCGGTGGGAACATTATATACGTCTATAACGTATTATAACCTAACCTAACACATCTAGCCCCTCGCTGGTATTGTTTTATAAAATCCCGTTCGTTTCGTCCCGTACGTCTCGGTGGGGAAATTATATACGTCTATAACGTTATATATCCCAACCTAAGGCAACTTAACATCTCGGATGTAGTATTTACCATCATTCCTGGCGGGTCGATCCCTACTTCTCGTTGGGAACATTATATACGTCTATAACGTATTATAACCTGACCTAACCCATCTAGCCCCTCGCTGGTATTGTTTTATAAAATCCCGTTCGTGTCGTCCCGTACGTCTCGGTAGGGACATTATATACTTCTATAACGTTGTATATCCCAACTTGAGGCAACCTAACATCTCGGATGTAGTATTTACCAACATTCCAGTCGGTCCGGACCCTACTTCTCGGTGGGAACATTATATACGTCTATAACATGATATAACCTAACCTAACACATCTAGCTCCTCGCTGGTAATGATTTACAAAATCCCGTTCTTGTCGTCCCGTACGTCTCGGTGGGGACATTATATACGTCTATAGCGTTATGTATCCTAACCTAAGGCAGCCTAACACCTCGGATGGAGTATTTTCCAACATTCCTGACGTGTCGGCCCCTACTTCTCGGTGGGAACATTATATACGTCTATAACGTAATGTAACCTAACCTAACCCATCTAGACCCTCGCTGGTAATGTTTTACAGAATCCCGTTCGTGTCGTCCCGTACGTCTCGGTAGGGACATTATATACATCTATAGCGTTATATTACTTAAACTAACACATCTAGCCCCTCGCTGGTAATGTTTTATAGAATCCCGTTCGTGTCGTCCCGTACGTCTCGGTTGGGACATTATATACGTCTATAGCGTTATATATCCTAACCTAAGGCAGCCTAACAGCTCTGATGTAGTATTTTGCAACATTCCTGGCGTGTCAGTCCCTACTTCTCGGTGAGAACATTATATACATCTATAAAGTCATATAACCAAACCTAACCCATCTAGCCCCTCGCTGGTAATGTTTTACAGAACCCCGGTCGTGTCGTCCCGTACTTCTCCGTGGGTACATTATGTACGTCTATAACGTTATATATCACAACCTAAGGGAACCTAACATCTCGGATGTAGTCTTCACCCACTTTCCTGGCGCGTCGGCCCCTACTTCTCGGTGGGAGCATTATATACATCTATAGAGTCATATAACCAAACCTAACCCATCTAGCACATCGATGGTAATGTTTTACAGAATCCCGTTCGTGTCGGGCCGTACTTCTCGGTGGGGACATTATGTACGTCTATAACGTTATATAACTCAACCTAAGCAACCTAACATCTCGAATGTAATATTTTCCAGCATTCCTGGCGTGCCGGCTGCTACTTCTCGATGGCACCATTATATACGTCTATAACATAATATAACCTATCCTAACCCATCTAGCCCCTCGCTGGTAATGTTTTACAGAATCCCGTTCGTGTCGTCCCGTACGTCTCGGTGGCGACATTATATACTTCTATAACGTTATATATCCCAACCTGAGGCAACCTAACATCTCGGATGTAGTATTTACCAACATGCCTGGCGGGTCGGACCCTACTTCTCGGTGGGAACATTATATACGTCTATATCGTAATATAACCTAACATAACCCATCTAGCCCCTCGCTGGTAATGTTTTACAGAATCCCGGTCGTGTCGTCCCGTACTTCTCTGTGGGGACATTATGTACGTCTATGGCGTTATATATCCTAACCTAAGGTGACCTAACTCCTCGGATGTAGTATTTACCAACATTCCTGGCGGGTCGGACCAGACTTCTCGGTGGGAACATTATATACGTCTATAACGTATTATAACCTAGCCTAACCCATCTAGCCCCTCGCTGGTATTGTTTTATAAAATCCCGTTCGTGTCGTCCCGTACGTCTCGGTGGGGACATTATATACTACTATAACGTTGTATATCCCAACTTGAGGCAACCTAACATCTCGGATGTAGTATTTACCAACATTCCAGTCGGTCCGGACCCTACTTCTCGGTGGGAACATTATATACGTCTATATCGTAATAAAACCTAACCTAACCCATCTCGCCCCTCGGTGATAATGTTTTACAGAATCCTGTTCGTGTCGGCCCGTACTTCTCGGTGGGGACATTATGTACGTCTATAGCGTTATATATCCTAACCTGAGGCAACCTAACATCTCGGATGTACTATTTTACAACATTCCTGGCGGCTCGGCCACTACTTCCCGGTGGGAACATAATATACGTCTATAACGTAATATAACCTAACCTAACCCATCTAGCCCCTCGCTGGTATTGTTTTATAAAATCCCGTTCGTGTCGTCCCGTACGTCTCGGTGGGGACATTATATACTTCTATAACGTTGTATATCCCAACTTGAGGCAACCTAATATCTCGGATGTAGTATTTACCAACATTCCAGTCGGTCCGCACCCTATTTCTCGGTGGGAACATTATATACGTCTATAACATGATATAACCTAACCTAACACATCTAGCTCCTGGCTGGTAATGATTTACAAAATCCCGTTCGTGTCGTCCCGTACGTCTCGGTGGGGACATTATATACGTCTATAGCGTTATGTATCCTAACCTAAGGCAGCCTAACACCTCGGATGGAGTATTTTCCAACATTCCTGACGTGTCGGCCCCTACTTCTCGGTGGGATCATTATATACGTCTATAACGTAATGTAACCTAACCTAACCCATCTAGACCCTCGCTGGTAATGTTTTACAGAATCCCGTTCGTGTCGTCCCGTACATCTCGGTAGGGACATTATATACGTCTATAGCGTTATATTACTTAAACTAACACATCTAGCCCCTCGCTGGTAATGTTTTATAGAATCCCGTTCGTGTCGTCCCGTACGTCTCGGTTGGGACATTATATACGTCTATAGCGTTATGTATCCTAACCTAAGGCAGCCTAACACCTCGGATGGAGTATTTTCCAACATTCCTGACGTGTCGGCCCCTACTTCTCGGTGGGAACATTATATACGTCTATAACGTAATGTAACCTAACCTAACCCATCTAGACCCTCGCTGGTATTGTTTTATAAAATCCCGTTCGTGTCGTCCCGTACGTCTCGGTAGGGACATTATATACTTCTATAACGTTGTATATCCCAACTTGAGGCAACCTAATATCTCGGATGTAGTATTTACCAACATTCCAGTCGGTCCGCACCCTATTTCTCGGTGGGAACATTATATACGTCTATAACATGATATAACCTAACCTAACACATCTAGCTCCTCGCTGGTAATGATTTACAAAATCCCGTTCGTGTCGTCCCGTACGTCTCGGTGGGGACATTATATACGTCTATAGCGTTATGTATCCTAACCTAAGGCAGCCTAACACCTCGGATGGAGTATTTTCCAACATTCCTGACGTGTCGGCCCCTACTTCTCGGTGGGAACATTATATACGTCTATAACGTAATGTAACCTAACCTAACCCATCTAGACCCTCGCTGGTATTGTTTTATAAAATCCCGTTCGTGTCGTCCCGTACGTCTCGGTAGGGACATTATATACTTCTATAACGTTGTATATCCCAACTTGAGGCAACCTAATATCTCGGATGTAGTATTTACCAACATTCCAGTCGGTCCGCACCCTATTTCTCGGTGGGAGCATTATATACGTCTATAACATGATATAACCTAACCTAACACATCTAGCTCCTCGCTGGTAATGATTTACAAAATCCCGTTCGTGTAGTCCCGTACGTCTCGGTGGGGACATTATATACGTCTATAGCGTTATGTATCCTAACCTAAGGCAGCCTAACACCTCGGATGGAGTATTTTCCAACATTCCTGACGTGTCGGCCCCTACTTCTCGGTGGGATCATTATATACGTCTATAACGTAATGCAACCTAACCTAACCCATCTAGACCCTCGCTGGTAATGTTTTACAGAATCCCGTTCGTGTCGTCCCGTACATCTCGGTAGGGACATTATATACGTCTATAGCGTTATATTACTTAAACTAACACATCTAGCCCCTCGCTGGTAATGTTTTACAGATTCCCGTTCGTGTCGTCCCGTACGTCTCGGTGGCGACATTATATACTTCTATAACGTTATATATCCCAACCTGAGGCAACCTAACATCTCGGATGTAGTATTTACCAACATGCCTGGCGGGTCGGACCCTACTTCTCGGTGGGAACATTATATACGTCTATATCGTAATATAACCTAACATAACCCATCTAGCCCCTCGCTGGTAATGTTTTACAGAATCCCGGTCGTGTCGTCCCGTACTTCTCTGTGGGGACATTATGTACGTCTATGGCGTTATATATCCTAACCTAAGGTGACCTAACTCCTCGGATGTAGTATTTACCAACATTCCTGGCGGGTCGGACCAGACTTCTCGGTGGGAACATTATATACGTCTATAACGTATTATAACCTAGCCTAACCCATCTAGCCCCTCGCTGGTATTGTTTTATAAAATCCCGTTCGTGTCGTCCCGTACGTCTCGGTGGGGACATTATATACTACTATAACGTTGTATATCCCAACTTGAGGCAACCTAACATCTCGGATGTAGTATTTACCAACATTCCAGTCGGTCCGGACCCTACTTCTCGGTGGGAACATTATATACGTCTATATCGTAATAAAACCTAACCTAACCCATCTCGCCCCTCGGTGATAATGTTTTACAGAATCCTGTTCGTGTCGGCCCGTACTTCTCGGTGGGGACATTATGTACGTCTATAGCGTTATATATCCTAACCTGAGGCAACCTAACATCTCGGATGTACTATTTTACAACATTCCTGGCGGCTCGGCCACTACTTCCCGGTGGGAACATAATATACGTCTATAACGTAATATAACCTAACCTAACCCATCTAGCCCCTCGCTGGTATTGTTTTATAAAATCCCGTTCGTGTCGTCCCGTACGTCTCGGTGGGGACATTATATACTTCTATAACGTTGTATATCCCAACTTGAGGCAACCTAATATCTCGGATGTAGTATTTACCAACATTCCAGTCGGTCCGCACCCTATTTCTCGGTGGGAACATTATATACGTCTATAACATGATATAACCTAACCTAACACATCTAGCTCCTGGCTGGTAATGATTTACAAAATCCCGTTCGTGTCGTCCCGTACGTCTCGGTGGGGACATTATATACGTCTATAGCGTTATGTATCCTAACCTAAGGCAGCCTAACACCTCGGATGGAGTATTTTCCAACATTCCTGACGTGTCGGCCCCTACTTCTCGGTGGGATCATTATATACGTCTATAACGTAATGTAACCTAACCTAACCCATCTAGACCCTCGCTGGTAATGTTTTACAGAATCCCGTTCGTGTCGTCCCGTACATCTCGGTAGGGACATTATATACGTCTATAGCGTTATATTACTTAAACTAACACATCTAGCCCCTCGCTGGTAATGTTTTATAGAATCCCGTTCGTGTCGTCCCGTACGTCTCGGTTGGGACATTATATACGTCTATAGCGTTATGTATCCTAACCTAAGGCAGCCTAACACCTCGGATGGAGTATTTTCCAACATTCCTGACGTGTCGGCCCCTACTTCTCGGTGGGAACATTATATACGTCTATAACGTAATGTAACCTAACCTAACCCATCTAGACCCTCGCTGGTATTGTTTTATAAAATCCCGTTCGTGTCGTCCCGTACGTCTCGGTAGGGACATTATATACTTCTATAACGTTGTATATCCCAACTTGAGGCAACCTAATATCTCGGATGTAGTATTTACCAACATTCCAGTCGGTCCGCACCCTATTTCTCGGTGGGAACATTATATACGTCTATAACATGATATAACCTAACCTAACACATCTAGCTCCTCGCTGGTAATGATTTACAAAATCCCGTTCGTGTCGTCCCGTACGTCTCGGTGGGGACATTATATACGTCTATAGCGTTATGTATCCTAACCTAAGGCAGCCTAACACCTCGGATGGAGTATTTTCCAACATTCCTGACGTGTCGGCCCCTACTTCTCGGTGGGAACATTATATACGTCTATAACGTAATGTAACCTAACCTAACCCATCTAGACCCTCGCTGGTATTGTTTTATAAAATCCCGTTCTCGTCGTCCCGTACGTCTCGGTAGGGACATTATATACTTCTATAACGTTGTATATCCCAACTTGAGGCAACCTAATATCTCGGATGTAGTATTTACCAACATTCCAGTCGGTCCGCACCCTATTTCTCGGTGGGAACATTATATACGTCTATAACATGATATAACCTAACCTAACACATCTAGCTCCTCGCTGGTAATGATTTACAAAATCCCGTTCGTGTAGTCCCGTACGTCTCGGTGGGGACATTATATACGTCTATAGCGTTATGTATCCTAACCTAAGGCAGCCTAACACCTCGGATGGAGTATTTTCCAACATTCCTGACGTGTCGGCCCCTACTTCTCGGTGGGAACATTATATACGTCTATAACGTAATGTAACCTAACCTAACCCATCTAGACCCTCGCTGGTAATGTTTTACAGAATCCCGTTCGTGTCGTCCCGTACGTCTCGGTAGGGACATTATATACATCTATAGCGTTATATTACTTAAACTAACACATCTAGCCCCTCGCTGGTAATGTTTTATAGAATCCCGTTCGTGTCGTCCCGTACGTCTCGGTTGGGACATTATATACGTCTATAGCGTTATATATCCTAACCTAAGGCAGCCTAACAGCTCTGATGTAGTATTTTGCAACATTCCTGGCGTGTCAGTCCCTACTTCTCGGTGAGAACATTATATACATCTATAAAGTCATATAACCAAACCTAACCCATCTAGCCCCTCGCTGGTAATGTTTTACAGAACCCCGGTCGTGTCGTCCCGTACTTCTCCGTGGGTACATTATGTACGTCTATAACGTTATATATCACAACCTAAGGGAACCTAACATCTCGGATGTAGTCTTCACCCACTTTCCTGGCGCGTCGGCCCCTACTTCTCGGTGGGAGCATTATATACATCTATAGAGTCATATAACCAAACCTAACCCATCTAGCACATCGATGGTAATGTTTTACAGAATCCCGTTCGTGTCGGCCCGTACTTCTCGGTGGGGACATTATGTACGTCTATAACGTTATATAACTCAACCTAAGCAACCTAACATCTCGAATGTAATATTTTCCAGCATTCCTGGCGTGCCGGCTGCTACTTCTCGATGGGAACATTATATACGTCTATAACATAATATAACCTATCCTAACCCATCTAGCCCCTCGCTGGTAATGTTTTACAGAATCCCGTTCGTGTCGTCCCGTACGTCTCGGTGGCGACATTATATACTTCTATAACGTTATATATCCCAACCTGAGGCAACCTAACATCTCGGATGTAGTATTTACCAACATGCCTGGCGGGTCGGACCCTACTTCTCGGTGGGAACATTATATACGTCTATATCGTAATATAACCTAACATAACCCATCTAGCCCCTCGCTGGTAATGTTTTACAGAATCCCGGTCGTGTCGTCCCGTACTTCTCTGTGGGGACATTATGTACGTCTATGGCGTTATATATCCTAACCTAAGGTGACCTAACTCCTCGGATGTAGTATTTACCAACATTCCTGGCGGGTCGGACCAGACTTCTCGGTGGGAACATTATATACGTCTATAACGTATTATAACCTAGCCTAACCCATCTAGCCCCTCGCTGGTATTGTTTTATAAAATCCCGTTCGTGTCGTCCCGTACGTCTCGGTGGGGACATTATATACTACTATAACGTTGTATATCCCAACTTGAGGCAACCTAACATCTCGGATGTAGTATTTACCAACATTCCAGTCGGTCCGGACCCTACTTCTCGGTGGGAACATTATATACGTCTATATCGTAATAAAACCTAACCTAACCCATCTCGCCCCTCGGTGATAATGTTTTACAGAATCCTGTTCGTGTCGGCCCGTACTTCTCGGTGGGGACATTATGTACGTCTATAGCGTTATATATCCTAACCTGAGGCAACCTAACATCTCGGATGTACTATTTTACAACATTCCTGGCGGCTCGGCCACTACTTCCCGGTGGGAACATAATATACGTCTATAACGTAATATAACCTAACCTAACCCATCTAGCCCCTCGCTGGTATTGTTTTATAAAATCCCGTTCGTGTCGTCCCGTACGTCTCGGTGGGGACATTATATACTTCTATAACGTTGTATATCCCAACTTGAGGCAACCTAATATCTCGGATGTAGTATTTACCAACATTCCAGTCGGTCCGCACCCTATTTCTCGGTGGGAACATTATATACGTCTATAACATGATATAACCTAACCTAACACATCTAGCTCCTGGCTGGTAATGATTTACAAAATCCCGTTCGTGTCGTCCCGTACGTCTCGGTGGGGACATTATATACGTCTATAGCGTTATGTATCCTAACCTAAGGCAGCCTAACACCTCGGATGGAGTATTTTCCAACATTCCTGACGTGTCGGCCCCTACTTCTCGGTGGGATCATTATATACGTCTATAACGTAATGTAACCTAACCTAACCCATCTAGACCCTCGCTGGTAATGTTTTACAGAATCCCGTTCGTGTCGTCCCGTACATCTCGGTAGGGACATTATATACGTCTATAGCGTTATATTACTTAAACTAACACATCTAGCCCCTCGCTGGTAATGTTTTATAGAATCCCGTTCGTGTCGTCCCGTACGTCTCGGTTGGGACATTATATACGTCTATAGCGTTATATATCCTAACCTAAGGCAGCCTAACAGCTCTGATGTAGTATTTTCCAACATTCCTGGTGTGTCAGTCCCTACTTCTCGGTGAGAACATTATATACATCTATAAAGTCATATAACCAAACCTAACCCATCTAGCCCCTCGCTGGTAATGTTTTACAGAACCCCGGTCGTGTCGTCCCGTACTTCTCCGTGGGTACATTATGTACGTCTATAACGTTATATATCACAACCTAAGGGAACCTAACATCTCGGATGTAGTCTTCACCCACTTTCCTGGCGCGTCGGCCCCTACTTCTCGGTGGGAGCATTATATACATCTATAGAGTCATATAACCAAACCTAACCCATCTAGCACATCGATGGTAATGTTTTACAGAATCCCGTTCGTGTCGGCCCGTACTTCTCGGTGGGGACATTATGTACGTCTATAACGTTATATAACTCAACCTAAGCAACCTAACATCTCGAATGTAATATTTTCCAGCATTCCTGGCGTGCCGGCTGCTACTTCTCGATGGGAACATTATATACGTCTATAACATAATATAACCTATCCTAACCCATCTAGCCCCTCGCTGGTAATGTTTTACAGAATCCGGTTCGTGTCGTCCCGTACGTCTCGGTGGCGACATTATATACTTCTATAACGTTATATATCCCAACCTGAGGCAACCTAACATCTCGGATGTAGTATTTACCAACATGCCTGGCGGGTCGGACCCTACTTCTCGGTGGGAACATTATATACGTCTATATCGTAATATAACCTAACATAACCCATCTAGCCCCTCGCTGGTAATGTTTTACAGAATCCCGGTCGTGTCGTCCCGTACTTCTCTATGGGGACATTATGTACGTCTATGGCGTTATATATCCTAACCTAAGGTGACCTGACTCCTCGGATGTAGTATTTACCAACATTCCTGGCGGGTCGGACCAGACTTCTCGGTGGGAACATTATATACGTCTATAACGTATTATAACCTAGCCTAACCCATCTAGCCCCTCGCTGGTATTGTTTTATAAAATCCCGTTCGTGTCGTCCCGTACGTCTCGGTGGGGACATTATATACTACTATAACGTTGTATATCCCAACTTGAGGCAACCTAACATCTCGGATGTAGTATTTACCAACATTCCAGTCGGTCCGCACCCTACTTCTCGGTGGGAATATTATATACGTCTATAACATAGTATAACCTATCGTAACCCATCTAGCCCCTCGCTGGTAAGGTTTTACAGAATCCCGGTCGTGTCGTTCCGTGCTTCTCCGTGTGGACATTATGTACGTCTATAACGTTATATGTCCAAACCTAAGGCAACCTAATATCTCGGACGTGGTATTTACCAACATTCCTGGCGGGTCGGCCCCTACTTCTCTGTGGGAAATTATATACTTCTATCACGTAATATAACCTAACCTAACCCATCTAGACCCTCGCTGGTAATGTTTTCCAAAATCCCCGTCGTGTCGGCCTGTACTTCTCGGTGGGTACATTATGTACGTTTATAGCGTTATATATCCTAACCTAAGACAGCCTAACACCTCGGATGTAGTATTTTTCAACATTCCTGGCGGGTCGGACCAGACTTCTCGGTGGGAACATTATATACGTCTATAACGTATTATAACCTAACCTAACACATCTAGCCCCTCGCTGGTATTGTTTTATAAAATCCCGTTCGTTTCGTCCCGTACGTCTCGGTGGGGAAATTATATACGTCTATAACGTTATATATCCCAACCTAAGGCAACTTAACATCTCGGATGTAGTATTTACCATCATTCCTGGCGGGTCGATCCCTACTTCTCGTTGGGAACATTATATACGTCTATAACGTATTATAACCTGACCTAACCCATCTAGCCCCTCGCTGGTATTGTTTTATAAAATCCCGTTCGTGTCGTCCCGTACGTCTCGGTAGGGACATTATATACTTCTATAACGTTGTATATCCCAACTTGAGGCAACCTAACATCTCGGATGTAGTATTTACCAACATTCCAGTCGGTCCGGACCCTACTTCTCGGTGGGAACATTATATACGTCTATATCGTAATAAAACCTAACCTAACCCATCTCGCCCCTCGGTGATAATGTTTTACAGAATCCTGTTCGTGTCGGCCCGTACTTCTCGGTGGGGACATTATGTACGTCTATAGCGTTATATATCCTAACCTAAGGTGACCTAACTCCACGGATGTAGTATTTACCAACATTCCTGGCGGGTCGGACCAGACTTCTCGGTGGGAACATTATATACGTCTATAACGTTATATAACCTAACCTAACACATCTAGTCCCTCGCTGGTAATGTTTTAAAGAATTCCGTTCGTGTCGTCCCGTACGTCTCAGTGGGTACATTATATACTACTATAACGTTGTATATCCCAACTTGAGGCAACCTAACATCTCGGATGTAGTATTTACCAACATTCCAGTCGGTCCGCACCCTACTTCTCGGTGGGAATATTATCTACGTCTATAACATAGTATAACCTATCGTAACCCATCTAGCCCCTCGCTGGTAATGTTTTACAGAATCCCGGTCGTGTCGGCCCGTACTTCTCGGTGGGGACATTATGTACGTCTATAGCGTTATATATCCTAACCTAAGGTGACCTAACTCCTCGGATGTAGTATTTACCAGCATTCCTGGCGGGTCGGACCAGACTTCTCGGTGGGAACATTATATACGTCTATAACGTATTATAACCTAACCTAACCCATCTAGCACCTCGCTGGTATTGTTTTATAAAATCCCGTTCGTGTCGTCCCGTACGTCTCGGTGGGGACATTATATACTACTATAACGTTGTATATCCCAACTTGAGGCAACCTAACATCTCGGATGTAGTATTTACCAACATTCCAGTCGGTCCGCACCCTACTTCTCGGTGGGAATATTATATACGTCTATAACATAGTATAACCTATCGTAACCCATCTAGCCCCTCGCTGGTAATGTTTTACAGAATCCCGGTCGTGTCGGTCCGTGCTTCTCCGTGGGGACATTATGTACGTCTATAACGTTATATGTCCAAACCTAAGGCAACCTAATATCTCGGATGTGGTATTTACCAACATTCCTGGCTGGTCGGCACCTACTTCTCGGTGGGAACATTATATACGTCTATATCGTAATATAACCTAACCTAACCCATCTAGCCCCTCGCTGGTAATGTTTTACAGAATCCCGGTCGTGTCGTCCCGTACGTCTCGGTAGGGACATTATATACTTCTATAACGTTGTATATTCCAACTTGAGGCAACCTAACATCTCGGATGTAGTATTTACCAACATTCCAGTCGGTCCGGACCCTACTTCTCGGTGGGAACATTATATACGTCTATATCGTAATAAAACCTAACCTAACCCATCTCGCACCTCGGTGATAATGTTTTACAGAATCCTGTTCGTGTCGGCCCGTACTTCTCGGTGGGGACATTATGTACGTCTATAGCGTTATATATCCTAACCTAAGGTGACCTAACTCCTCGGATGTAGTATTTACCAACATTCCTGGCGGGTCGGACCAGACTTCTCGGTGGGAACATTATATACGTCTATAACGTATTATATCCTAACCTAACCCATCTAGCCCCTCGCTGGTAATGTTTTACAAAATCCCGTTCGTGTCGTCCCGTACGTCTCGGTGGGGACATTATATACGTCTATATCGTTATGTATCCTAACCTAAGGCAGCCTAACACCTCGGATGGAGTATTTTCCAACATTCCTGACGTGTCGGCCCCTACTTCTCGGTGGGAACATTATATACGTCTATAACGTAATGTAACCTAACCTAACCCATCTAGACACTCGCTGGTAATGTTCTACAGAATCCTGTTCGTGCCGGCCCGTACTTCTCGGTGGGGACATTATGTACGTCTATAGCGTAATATATCCTAACCTACGGCAGCCTAACATCTCGGATGTAGTATTTACCAACATTCCTGGCGGGGCGGACCCTACTTCTCGGTGGGAACATTATATACGTCTATAACGTAATATAACCTAACCTAACCCATCTAGACCCTCGCTTGTAATGTTTTCCAAAATCCCGGTCGTGTCGGCCTGTACGTCTCGGTGGGGATATTATATACGTCTATAGCGTTATATATCCTAACCTAAGGCAGGATTACATCTCGGATGTAGTATTTTACAACATTCCTGGCGTATCGGTCCCTACTTCTCGGTGGAAACATTATATACGTCTATAACGTAATATAACCTAACCTAACCCATCTAACTCCTCGCTGGTAATGTTTTATAAAATCCCGTTCGTGTCGTTCCGTACGTATCGGTAGGCACATTATATACGTCTATAGCGTTATGCATCCTAACCTAAGGCAGCCTAACACCTTGGATGTAGTATTTACCAACATTCTTGGCGGGTCGGACCAGACTTCTAGGTGGGAACATTATATACGTCTATAACATAATATATCCTAACCTAACCCATCTAGCCCCTTGCGGGTAATGTTTTACAGAATCCCGCTCGTGTCGTCCCGTACGTCTCGCTGGGGACATTATGTACGTCTATAGCGTAATATATCCTAACCTAAGGCAGCCTAACACCCCGGATGATGTATTTACAAACATTCCTGGCAGGTCGGACCAGACTTCTCGGTGGGGACATTATATACGTCTATAGCGTTATATATCCCAACCTAAGGCAACCTAATACCTCGGATGTAGTATTTTCCAACATTCCTGGCGTGTCGGCCCCTACTGCTCGGTGGGAACATTATATACGTCTATAACGTATTATAACCTAACCTAACCCATTTGAACCCTCGCTGGTAATGTTTTGCAGAATCCTGTACGTGTCGGCCCGCAGTTCTCGGTGGGGACATTATATACGTCTATAGCGTTATATTACTTAAACTAACACATCTAGCCCCTCGCTTGTAATGTTTTATAGAATCCCGTTCCTGTCGTCCCTTACGTCTCGGTTGGGACATTATATACTTCTATAGCGTTATATATCCTAACCTAAGGCAGCCTAACAGCTCTGATGTAGTATTTTCCAACATTCCTGGCGTGTCAGTCCCTACTTCTCGGTGAGAACATTATATACATCTATAAAGTCATATAACCAAACCTAACCCATCTAGCCCCTCGCTGGTAATGTTTTACAGAATCCCGGCCGTGTCGTCCCGTACTTCTCCGTGGGTCCATTATGTACGTCTATAACGTTATATATCACAACCTAAGGCAACCTAACATCTCGGATGTAGTCTTCACCCACATTCCTGGCGCGTCGGCCCCTACTTCTCGGTGGGAGCATTATATACATCTATAAAGTCATATAACCAAACCTAACCCATCTAGCCCCTCGATGGTAATGTTTTACAGAATCCCGTTCGTGTCGGCCCGTACTTCTCGGTGGGGACATTATGTACGTCTATAACGTTATATAACTCAACCTAAGGCAACCTAACATCTCGAATGTAATATTTTCCAGCATTCCTGGCGTGCCGGCCCCTACTGCTCGATGGGAACATTATATACGTCTATAACATAATATAACCTATCCTAACCCATCTAGCCCCTCGCTGGTAATGTTTTACAGAATCCCGTTCGTGTCGTCCCGTACGTCTCGGTAGGGACATTATATACGTCTATAGCGTTATATTACTTAAACCAACACATCTAGCCCCTCGCTGGTAATGTTTTGTAGAATCCCGTTCGTGTCGTCCCGTACTTCTCCGTGGGTCCATTATGTACGTCTATAACGTTATATATCACAACCTAAGGCAACCTAACATCTCGGATGTAGTCTTCACCCACATTCCTGGCGCGTCGGCCCCTACTTCTCGGTGGGAGCATTATATACATCTATGAAGTCATATAACCAAACCTAACCCATCTAGCCCCTCGATGGTAATGTTTTACAGAATCCCGTTCGTTTCGGTCCGTACTTCTCGGTGGGGACATTATGTACGTCTATAACGTTATATAACTCAACCTAAGGCAACCTAACATCTCGAATGTAATATTTTCCAGCATTCCTGGCGTGCCGGCTCCTACTGCTCGATGGGAACATTATATACGTCTATAACATAATATAACCTATCCTAACCCATCTAGCCCCTCGCTGGTAATGTTTTACAGAATCCCGTTCGTGTCGTCCCGTACGTCTCGGTAGGGACATTATATACGTCTATAGCGTTATATTACTTAAACCAACACATCTAGCCCCTCGCTGGTAATGTTTTGTAGAATCCCGTTCGTGTCGTCCCGTACGTCTCGGTTGGGACATTATATACGTCTATAGCGTTATATATCCTAACCTAAGGCAGCCTAACAGCTCTTATGTAGTATTTTCCAACATTCCTGGCGTGTCAGTCCCTACTTCTCGGTGAGAACATTATATACATCTATAAAGTCATATAACCAAACCTAACCCATCTAGCCCCTCGCTGGTAATGTTTTACAGAATCCCGGTCGTGTCGTCCCGTACTTCTCCGTGGGCACATTATGTACGTCTATAACGTTATATATCACAACCTAAGGGAACCTAACATCTCGGATGTAGTCTTCACCCACTTTCTTGGCGCGTCGGCCCCTACTTCTCGGTGGGTGCATTATATACATCTATAGAGTCATATAACCAAACCTAACCCATCTAGCCCCTCGCTGGTAATGTTTTCCAGAATCCCGTCCGTGTCGTCCCGTATGTCTCGGTTGGGATATTATATACGTCTATAGCGTTATATATCCTAACCTAAGGCAGCCTAACACCTCGGATGGAGTATTTTCCAACATTCCTGACGTGTCGGCCCCTACTTCTCGGTGGGATCATTATATACGTCTATAACGTAATGTAACCTAACCTAACCCATCTAGACCCTCGCTGGTAATGTTTTACAGAATCCCGTTCGTGTCGTCCCGTACATCTCGGTAGGGACATTATATACGTCTATAGCGTTATATTACTTAAACTAACACATCTAGCCCCTCGCTGGTAATGTTTTATAGAATCCCGTTCGTGTCGTCCCGTACGTCTCGGTTGGGACATTATATACGTCTATAGCGTTATATATCCTAACCTAAGGCAGCCTAACAGCTCTGATGTAGTATTTTCCAACATTCCTGGTGTGTCAGTCCCTACTTCTCGGTGAGAACATTATATACATCTATAAAGTCATATAACCAAACCTAACCCATCTAGCCCCTCGCTGGTAATGTTTTACAGAACCCCGGTCGTGTCGTCCCGTACTTCTCCGTGGGTACATTATGTACGTCTATAACGTTATATATCACAACCTAAGGGAACCTAACATCTCGGATGTAGTCTTCACCCACTTTCCTGGCGCGTCGGCCCCTACTTCTCGGTGGGAGCATTATATACATCTATAGAGTCATATAACCAAACCTAACCCATCTAGCACATCGATGGTAATGTTTTACAGAATCCCGTTCGTGTCGGCCCGTACTTCTCGGTGGGGACATTATGTACGTCTATAACGTTATATAACTCAACCTAAGCAACCTAACATCTCGAATGTAATATTTTCCAGCATTCCTGGCGTGCCGGCTGCTACTTCTCGATGGGAACATTATATACGTCTATAACATAATATAACCTATCCTAACCCATCTAGCCCCTCGCTGGTAATGTTTTACAGAATCCGGTTCGTGTCGTCCCGTACGTCTCGGTGGCGACATTATATACTTCTATAACGTTATATATCCCAACCTGAGGCAACCTAACATCTCGGATGTAGTATTTACCAACATGCCTGGCGGGTCGGACCCTACTTCTCGGTGGGAACATTATATACGTCTATATCGTAATATAACCTAACATAACCCATCTAGCCCCTCGCTGGTAATGTTTTACAGAATCCCGGTCGTGTCGTCCCGTACTTCTCTATGGGGACATTATGTACGTCTATGGCGTTATATATCCTAACCTAAGGTGACCTGACTCCTCGGATGTAGTATTTACCAACATTCCTGGCGGGTCGGACCAGACTTCTCGGTGGGAACATTATATACGTCTATAACGTATTATAACCTAGCCTAACCCATCTAGCCCCTCGCTGGTATTGTTTTATAAAATCCCGTTCGTGTCGTCCCGTACGTCTCGGTGGGGACATTATATACTACTATAACGTTGTATATCCCAACTTGAGGCAACCTAACATCTCGGATGTAGTATTTACCAACATTCCAGTCGGTCCGCACCCTACTTCTCGGTGGGAATATTATATACGTCTATAACATAGTATAACCTATCGTAACCCATCTAGCCCCTCGCTGGTAAGGTTTTACAGAATCCCGGTCGTGTCGTTCCGTGCTTCTCCGTGTGGACATTATGTACGTCTATAACGTTATATGTCCAAACCTAAGGCAACCTAATATCTCGGACGTGGTATTTACCAACATTCCTGGCGGGTCGGCCCCTACTTCTCTGTGGGAAATTATATACTTCTATCACGTAATATAACCTAACCTAACCCATCTAGACCCTCGCTGGTAATGTTTTCCAAAATCCCCGTCGTGTCGGCCTGTACTTCTCGGTGGGTACATTATGTACGTTTATAGCGTTATATATCCTAACCTAAGACAGCCTAACACCTCGGATGTAGTATTTTTCAACATTCCTGGCGGGTCGGACCAGACTTCTCGGTGGGAACATTATATACGTCTATAACGTATTATAACCTAACCTAACACATCTAGCCCCTCGCTGGTATTGTTTTATAAAATCCCGTTCGTTTCGTCCCGTACGTCTCGGTGGGGAAATTATATACGTCTATAACGTTATATATCCCAACCTAAGGCAACTTAACATCTCGGATGTAGTATTTACCATCATTCCTGGCGGGTCGATCCCTACTTCTCGTTGGGAACATTATATACGTCTATAACGTATTATAACCTGACCTAACCCATCTAGCCCCTCGCTGGTATTGTTTTATAAAATCCCGTTCGTGTCGTCCCGTACGTCTCGGTAGGGACATTATATACTTCTATAACGTTGTATATCCCAACTTGAGGCAACCTAACATCTCGGATGTAGTATTTACCAACATTCCAGTCGGTCCGGACCCTACTTCTCGGTGGGAACATTATATACGTCTATATCGTAATAAAACCTAACCTAACCCATCTCGCCCCTCGGTGATAATGTTTTACAGAATCCTGTTCGTGTCGGCCCGTACTTCTCGGTGGGGACATTATGTACGTCTATAGCGTTATATATCCTAACCTAAGGTGACCTAACTCCACGGATGTAGTATTTACCAACATTCCTGGCGGGTCGGACCAGACTTCTCGGTGGGAACATTATATACGTCTATAACGTTATATAACCTAACCTAACACATCTAGTCCCTCGCTGGTAATGTTTTAAAGAATTCCGTTCGTGTCGTCCCGTACGTCTCAGTGGGTACATTATATACTACTATAACGTTGTATATCCCAACTTGAGGCAACCTAACATCTCGGATGTAGTATTTACCAACATTCCAGTCGGTCCGCACCCTACTTCTCGGTGGGAATATTATCTACGTCTATAACATAGTATAACCTATCGTAACCCATCTAGCCCCTCGCTGGTAATGTTTTACAGAATCCCGGTCGTGTCGGCCCGTACTTCTCGGTGGGGACATTATGTACGTCTATAGCGTTATATATCCTAACCTAAGGTGACCTAACTCCTCGGATGTAGTATTTACCAGCATTCCTGGCGGGTCGGACCAGACTTCTCGGTGGGAACATTATATACGTCTATAACGTATTATAACCTAACCTAACCCATCTAGCACCTCGCTGGTATTGTTTTATAAAATCCCGTTCGTGTCGTCCCGTACGTCTCGGTGGGGACATTATATACTACTATAACGTTGTATATCCCAACTTGAGGCAACCTAACATCTCGGATGTAGTATTTACCAACATTCCAGTCGGTCCGCACCCTACTTCTCGGTGGGAATATTATATACGTCTATAACATAGTATAACCTATCGTAACCCATCTAGCCCCTCGCTGGTAATGTTTTACAGAATCCCGGTCGTGTCGGTCCGTGCTTCTCCGTGGGGACATTATGTACGTCTATAACGTTATATGTCCAAACCTAAGGCAACCTAATATCTCGGATGTGGTATTTACCAACATTCCTGGCTGGTCGGCACCTACTTCTCGGTGGGAACATTATATACGTCTATATCGTAATATAACCTAACCTAACCCATCTAGCCCCTCGCTGGTAATGTTTTACAGAATCCCGGTCGTGTCGTCCCGTACGTCTCGGTAGGGACATTATATACTTCTATAACGTTGTATATTCCAACTTGAGGCAACCTAACATCTCGGATGTAGTATTTACCAACATTCCAGTCGGTCCGGACCCTACTTCTCGGTGGGAACATTATATACGTCTATATCGTAATAAAACCTAACCTAACCCATCTCGCACCTCGGTGATAATGTTTTACAGAATCCTGTTCGTGTCGGCCCGTACTTCTCGGTGGGGACATTATGTACGTCTATAGCGTTATATATCCTAACCTAAGGTGACCTAACTCCTCGGATGTAGTATTTACCAACATTCCTGGCGGGTCGGACCAGACTTCTCGGTGGGAACATTATATACGTCTATAACGTATTATATCCTAACCTAACCCATCTAGCCCCTCGCTGGTAATGTTTTACAAAATCCCGTTCGTGTCGTCCCGTACGTCTCGGTGGGGACATTATATACGTCTATATCGTTATGTATCCTAACCTAAGGCAGCCTAACACCTCGGATGGAGTATTTTCCAACATTCCTGACGTGTCGGCCCCTACTTCTCGGTGGGAACATTATATACGTCTATAACGTAATGTAACCTAACCTAACCCATCTAGACACTCGCTGGTAATGTTCTACAGAATCCTGTTCGTGCCGGCCCGTACTTCTCGGTGGGGACATTATGTACGTCTATAGCGTTATATATCCTAACCTAAGGCAGCCTAACACCTCGGATGTAGTATTTACGAACATTCCTGGCAGGTCGGACCAGACTTCTCGGTGGGAACATTATATACGTCTATATCGTAATGTACCCTAACCTAACCCATCTTGCCCCTCGGTGATAATGTTTTACAGAATGCCGGTCGTGTCGGCCTGTACGTCTCGGTGGGGACATTATATACGTCTGTTTGTTATATATCGTAACCTAAGGCCGCCTAACACCTCGGATGTAGTATTTACAAACATTCTTGGCGGGTCGGACCCTACTTCTCGGTGGAAACATTATATACGTCTATAACGTAATATAACCTAACCTAACCCATCTAACTCCTCGCTGGTAATGTTTTATAAAATCCCGTTCGTGTCGTCCCGTACGTCTCGGTGTGGACATTATATACGTCTATAGCGTAATATATCCTAACCTACGGCAGCCTAACATCTCGGATGTAGTATTTACCAACATTCCTGGCGGGGCGGACCCTACTTCTCGGTGGGAACATTATATACGTCTATAACGTAATATAACCTAACCTAACCCATCTAGACCCTCGCTTGTAATGTTTTCCAAAATCCCGGTCGTGTCGGCCTGTACGTCTCGGTGGGGATATTATATACGTCTATAGCGTTATATATCCTAACCTAAGGCAGGATTACATCTCGGATGTAGTATTTTACAACATTCCTGGCGTATCGGTCCCTACTTCTCGGTGGAAACATTATATACGTCTATAACGTAATATAACCTAACCTAACCCATCTAACTCCTCGCTGGTAATGTTTTATAAAATCCCGTTCGTGTCGTTCCGTACGTATCGGTAGGCACATTATATACGTCTATAGCGTTATGCATCCTAACCTAAGGCAGCCTAACACCTTGGATGTAGTATTTACCAACATTCTTGGCGGGTCGGACCAGACTTCTAGGTGGGAACATTATATACGTCTATAACATAATATATCCTAACCTAACCCATCTAGCCCCTTGCGGGTAATGTTTTACAGAATCCCGCTCGTGTCGTCCCGTACGTCTCGCTGGGGACATTATGTACGTCTATAGCGTAATATATCCTAACCTAAGGCAGCCTAACACCCCGGATGATGTATTTACAAACATTCCTGGCAGGTCGGACCAGACTTCTCGGTGGGGACATTATATACGTCTATAGCGTTATATATCCCAACCTAAGGCAACCTAATACCTCGGATGTAGTATTTTCCAACATTCCTGGCGTGTCGGCCCCTACTGCTCGGTGGGAACATTATATACGTCTATAACGTATTATAACCTAACCTAACCCATTTGAACCCTCGCTGGTAATGTTTTGCAGAATCCTGTACGTGTCGGCCCGCAGTTCTCGGTGGGGACATTATATACGTCTATAGCGTTATATTACTTAAACTAACACATCTAGCCCCTCGCTTGTAATGTTTTATAGAATCCCGTTCCTGTCGTCCCTTACGTCTCGGTTGGGACATTATATACTTCTATAGCGTTATATATCCTAACCTAAGGCAGCCTAACAGCTCTGATGTAGTATTTTCCAACATTCCTGGCGTGTCAGTCCCTACTTCTCGGTGAGAACATTATATACATCTATAAAGTCATATAACCAAACCTAACCCATCTAGCCCCTCGCTGGTAATGTTTTACAGAATCCCGGCCGTGTCGTCCCGTACTTCTCCGTGGGTCCATTATGTACGTCTATAACGTTATATATCACAACCTAAGGCAACCTAACATCTCGGATGTAGTCTTCACCCACATTCCTGGCGCGTCGGCCCCTACTTCTCGGTGGGAGCATTATATACATCTATGAAGTCATATAACCAAACCTAACCCATCTAGCCCCTCGCTGGTAATGTTTTCCAGAATCCCGTCCGTGTCGTCCCGTATGTCTCGGTTGGGATATTATATACGTCTATAGCGTTATATATCCTAACCTAAGGCAGGCTAACATCTCGGATGTAGTATTTTACAACATTCCAGCCGATCGGCCCCTAATTCTCGGAGGGAACATTATATACGTCTATAACGTAACATAACCTAACCTAACGCATCTATCCCCTCGCTGGTAATGATTTACAGAGTCCCGTACGTGTCGGGCCGTACTGCTCCGTGGCGACATTATGTACGTCTATAACGTTAATATCCCAACCTAAGGCAACCTAACATCTCGAATGTAGTATATTCCAACATTCCTGGCGTGTCGGCCCCTACTTCTCGGTGGGCACATTATATACGTCTATAACGCAATATAACCTAACCTAGCCCATCTAGCCCCTCGCTGGTAATGTTTTACAAAATCCAGGTCGTGGCGGCCTGTACGTCTCGGTGGGGACATTATATACGTCTATAACGTTATATATCCTAACCTAAGGCAACCTAACACCTCGGATGTAGTATTTACAAACATTCCTGACACGTCGGCCCCTGCTTCTCGGTGCGAACATTATATACTTCTATATCGTAATATAACCTAACCTAACCCATCTTTCCCCTCGGTGATAATGTTTTACCGAATCCCGTTCGTGTCGTCCCGTACGTCTAGGTGGGAGCATTATATCCGTCTATAGCGTTATATATACTAACCTAAGGCAGGCTAACACCTCGGATGTAGTATTTACAAACATTCCTGGCGGGTCGGACCCTACTTCTCCGTGGAAACATTATATACGTCTATAACGTAATATAACCTAACCTAACCCATCTAACTCCTCGCTGGTAATGTTTTATAAAATCCCGTTCGTGTCGTCCCGTACGTCTCGGTGGGGACATTATATACGTCTATAGCGTAATATATCCTAACCTAAGGCAGCCTAACACCTCGCATGTTGTATTTACCAACATTCCATGCGGATCGGACCCTACTTCTCGGTGGGAACATTATATACGTCTATATCGTAATAAAACCTAACCCAACCCATCTTGAACCTCGGTGATAATGTTTTACAGAATGCCGGTCGTGTCGGCCCGTACGTCTCGGTGGGGACATTATGTACGTCTATAACGTCATATATTGCAACCTAAGGCAAGCTAAGATTTCGAACGTAGTATTTTCTAACATTCCTGGCGTGTCGGCCCCTACTTCTCGGTGGGAACATTATATACGTCTATGACGTAATGTAACCTAACCTAACCCATCTAGACACTCGCTGGTAATGTTCTACAGAATCCCGTACGTGTCGGACCGTACTTCTCGGTGGGGACATTATGTACGTCTATAGCGTTATATATCCTAACCTAAGGCAGCCTAACACCTCGGATGTAGTATTTACCAACATTCCTGGCGGGTCGGTCCCTACTTCTCGGTGGGGACATTATATACGTCTATAACGTTATATATCCTAACCTAAGGCTTGCTGACATCTCGGATGTAGTATTTCACAACATTCCTGGCGGATCGGCCCCTACTTCCCGGCTGGAACATTATATACGTCTATAACATAATATAACCTAACCTAAACTATCTAGCTCCTCGCTGGTAATGTTTTACAGAATCCCGTTCGTGTCGTCCCGTCCGCCTCGGTGGTGACATTATATACTTCTATAACTTTATATATCCCAACCTGAGGCAACCTAACCTTCTCGGATGTAGTATTTACCAATATTCCTGGCGGGTCGGACCCTACTTCTCGGTGGGAACATTATATACGTCTATATCGTAATATACCCTAACCTAACCCATCTTGCCCCTCGGGGATAATGTTTTATAAAATCCCGTTCGTGTCGGACCGTACTTCCTGGTGGGGACATTATGTACGTCTATAACGTTATATATCCCAACCTGAGGCAACCTAACATCTCGGATGTAGTATTTACCAATATTCCTGGCGGGTCGGCCCCAACTTCTCGGTGGGAACATTATACACGTCTATAACGTAATATAACCTAACCTAACCCATCTAGACCCTCCCTTTTAATGTTTTATAAAATCCAGTACGTGTCGGCCCGTACTTCTCGGTGGGGATATTATGTATGTCTATAACGTTATATATCCCAACCTAAGGCAACCTAACATCTCGAATGTAGTACTTTCCAACATTCCTGGCGGGTCGGCCCCAACTTCTCGTTGGGAACATTATATACGTCTATATCGTAATATAACCTAACCTAACCCATCTAGCCCCTCGCTGGTAATGTTTTACAGAATCCCTGTCGTGTCGGCTCCTATTTCTCGGTGTGGACATTATATACGTCTATATCGTAATATAACCTAACCTAACGCATCTTGCCCCTCGCTGGTAATGTTTTACAGAATCCCGTTCGTGTCATTCCGTACGTCTCGATTGGGACATTATATACGTCTATAGCGTTATATATCCTAACCTAAGGCAGGCTAACATCTTGGATATAGTATTTTACAACATTCCCGGCGGGTCGGCCCCTACTTCTCGGTGGGAACATTTTATACGTCTATAACGTAATATAACCTAACCTAACCCATCTAGCCCCTCGCTGGTAATGTTTTACAGAACCCCGGTCGCGTCGGCCCGTATTTCTCCGTGTGGGCATTATATACGTCTATAGCGTTATATATCCAAACCTAAGGCAACCTAACACCTCGGATGTAGTATTTTACAACATTCCTGGCGTGTCGGCCCCTGCTTCTCGGTGGGAACATTATATACGTCTATATCGTAATATACCCTAACCTAACCCATCTTGCACCTCGGTGATAATGTTTTACAGAATGCCGGTCTTGTCGTCCCGTACGTCTCGGTGGGGACATTATATACTTCTATAACGTTATATATCCCAACCTGAGGCAACCTAACATCTCGAATGTAGTATTATCCAACATTCCTGTCGTGTCGGCCACTACTTCTCGGTGCGAACATTATATACGTCTATGACGTAATGTAACCTAACCTCACCCATCTAGGCACTCGCTGGTAATGTTCTACATAATCCCGTACGTGTCGGACCGTACTTCTCGGTGGGGACATTATGTACGTCTATAGCGTTATATATCCTAACCTAAGGCAGCCTAACACCTCGGATGTAGTATTTACCAACATTCCTGGCGGGTCGGTCCCTACTTCTCGGTGGGGACATTATATACGTCTATAGCGTTATATATCCTAACCTAAGGCTTGCTGACATCTCGGATGTAGTATTTCACAACATTCCTGGCGGATCGGCCCCTACTTCCCGGCTGGAACATTATATACGTCCGTATCGTAATATAACCTAACCTCACCCATCTAGAACCTCGCTGGGAATGTTTTACAAAATCCCGGTCGTGGCGGCCAGTACGTCTCGGTGGGTACATTGTATACGTCTATAGCGTCATATATCCTAACCTAAGGCAGGGTAACATCTCGAATACAGTATTTTCCAACATTCCTGGCGGGTCGGCCCCAACTTCTCGGTGGGAACATTATACACGTCTATAACGCAATATAACGTAACCTAACCCATTCAGACCCTCGCTTTTAATGTTTTATAAAATCCTGTACGTGTCGGCCCGTACTTCTCGGTGGGGATATTATGTATGTCTATAACGTTATATATCCCAACCTAAGGCAACCTAACATCTCGAATGTAGTATTTTCCAACATTCCTGGCGGGTCGGCCCCAACTTCTCGTTGGGAACATTATATACGTCTATATCGTAATATAACCTAACCCAACCCATCTAGCCCCTCGCTGGTAATGTTTTACAGAATCCCTGTCGTGTCGGCCCGTACTTATCGGTGTGGAAATTATATACGTCTATAGCGTTATATATCCTAACCTAAGGCAGGCTAACATCTCGGATGTAGTATTTTACATAATTCCTGGCGGATCGGCACCTACTTCTCGGTGGGAACATTATATACGTCTATAACGTAATATAGCCTAACCTAACCCATCTAGCCCCTCGCTGGTAATGTTTTACAGAACCCCTGTCGTGTCGTCCCGAACGTCTCGGTTGGGACATTAAATACGTCTATAGCGTTATATCCTAACCCAAGGCAGCCTATCACCTCGGATGTAGTATTTTACAGCATTCCTGGCGCGTCGGCCCCCACTTCTCGGTGGGAACATTATATACGCATATAACGTAATATAACCTGACCTAAGCCACCTAGCCCCTCGCTGGTAATGTTTTACAGAATCCCTGTCGTGTCGGCCCGTACTTCTCGGTGTGGACATTATATGCGTCTATAACGTTATATATCCTAACCTAAGGCAGCGAAACATCTCGGATGTAGTATTTTACAACATTCCTGGCGGATCGTCACCTACTTCTCGGTGGGGACATTATATACGTCTATAACGTAATATAGCCTAACCTAACCCATCTAGCCCCTCGCTGGTAATGTTTTACAGAAACCCTGTCGTGTCGGCCCGTACGTCTCGGTGGGGACATTATGTATGTCTATAACGTCATATATTGCAACCTAAGGCAAGCTAAGATCTCGAACGTAGTATTTTCTAACATTCCTGGCGTGTCGGCCCCTACTTCTCGGTGGGAACATTATATACGTCTATGACGTAATGTAACCTAACCTAACCCATCTAGACACTCGCTGGTAATGTTCTACAGAATCCCGTACGTGTCGGACCGTACTTCTCGGTGGGGACATTATGTACGTCTACAGCGTTATATATCCTAACCTAAGGCAGCCTAACACCTCGGATGTAGTATTTACCAACATTCCTGGCGGGTCGGTCCCTACTTCTCGGTGGGGACATTATATACGTCTATAACGTTATATATCCTAACCTAAGGCTTGCTGACATCTCGGATGTAGTATTTCACAACATTCCTGGCGGATCGGCCCCTACTTCCCGGCTGGAACATTATATACGTCTATAACATAATATAACCTAACCTAAACCATCTAGCTCCTCGCTGGTAATGTTTTACAGAATCCCGTTCGTGTCGTCCCGTCCGCCTCGGTGGTGACATTATATACTTCTATAACTTTATATATCCCAACCTGAGGCAACCTAACCTTCTCGGATGTAGTATTTACCAATATTCCTGGCGGGTCGGACCCTACTTCTCGGTGGGAACATTATATACGTCTATATCGTAATATACCCTAACCTAACCCATCTTGCACCTCGGTGATAATGTTTTACAGAATGCCGGTCTTGTCGTCCCGTACGTCTCGGTGGGGACATTATATACTTCTATAACGTTATATATCCCAACCTGAGGCAACCTAACATCTCGAATGTAGTATTATCCAACATTCCTGTCGTGTCGGCCACTACTTCTCGGTGCGAACATTATATACGTCTATGACGTAATGTAACCTAACCTCACCCATCTAGACACTCGCTGGTAATGTTCTACATAATCCCGTACGTGTCGGACCGTACTTCTCGGTGGGGACATTATGTACGTCTATAGCGTTATATATCCTAACCTAAGGCAGCCTAACACCTCGGATGTAGTATTTACCAACATTCCTGGCGGGTCGGTCCCTACTTCTCGGTGGGGACATTATATACGTCTATAGCGTTATATATCCTAACCTAAGGCTTGCTGACATCTCGGATGTAGTATTTCACAACATTCCTGGCGGATCGGCCCCTACTTCCCGGCTGGAACATTATATACGTCCATATCGTAATATAACCTAACCTCACCCATCTAGAACCTCGCTGGGAATGTTTTACAAAATCCCGGTCGTGGCGGCCAGTACGTCTCGGTGGGTACATTGTATACGTCTATAGCGTCATATATCCTAACCTAAGGCAGGGTAACATCTCGAATACAGTATTTTCCAACATTCCTGGCGGGTCGGCCCCAACTTCTCGGTGGGAACATTATACACGTCTATAACGCAATATAACGTAACCTAACCCATTCAGACCCTCGCTTTTAATGTTTTATAAAATCCTGTACGTGTCGGCCCGTACTTCTCGGTGGGGATATTATGTATGTCTATAACGTTATATATCCCAACCTAAGGCAACCTAACATCTCGAATGTAGTATTTTCCAACATTCCTGGCGGGTCGGCCCCAACTTCTCGTTGGGAACATTATATACGTCTATATCGTAATATAACCTAACCTAACCCATCTAGCCCCTCGCTGGTAATGTTTTACAGAATCCCTGTCGTGTCGGCCCGTACTTATCGGTGCGGAAATTATATACGTCTATAGCGTTATATATCCTAACCTAAGGCAGGCTAACATCTCGGATGTAGTATTTTACATAATTCCTGGCGGATCGGCACCTACTTCTCGGTGGGAACATTATATACGTCTATAACGTAATATAGCCTAACCTAACCCATCTAGCCCCTCGCTGGTAATGTTTTACAGAACCCCTGTCGTGTCGTCCCGAACGTCTCGGTTGGGACATTAAATACGTCTATAGCGTTATATCCTAACCCAAGGCAGCCTATCACCTCGGATGTAGTATTTTACAGCATTCCTGGCGCGTCGGCCCCCACTTCTCGGTGGGAACATTATATACGCATATAACGTAATATAACCTAACCTAAGCCACCTAGCCCCTCGCTGGTAATGTTTTACAGAATCCCTGTCGTGTCGGCCCGTACTTCTCGGTGTGGACATTATATGCGTCTATAACGTTATATATCCTAACCTAAGGCAGCGAAACATCTCGGATGTAGTATTTTACAACATTCCTGGCGGATCGTCACCTACTTCTCGGTGGGAACATTATATACGTCTATAACGTAATATAGCCTAACCTAACCCATCTAGCCCCTCGCTGGTAATGTTTTACAGAAACCCTGTCGTGTCGGCCCGTACGTCTCGGTGGGGACATTATGTACGTCTATAACGTCATATATTGCAACCTAAGGCAAGCTAAGATCTCGAACGTAGTATTTTCTAACATTCCTGGCGTGTCGGCCCCTACTTCTCGGTGGGAACATTATATACGTCTATGACGTAATGTAACCTAACCTAACCCATCTAGACACTCGCTGGTAATGTTCTACAGAATCCCGTACGTGTCGGACCGTACTTCTCGGTGGGGACATTATGTACGTCTATAGCGTTATATATCCTAACCTAAGGCAGCCTAACACCTCGGATGTAGTATTTACCAACATTCCTGGCGGGTCGATCCCTACTTCTCGGTGGGGACATTATATACGTCTATAACGTTATATATCCTAACCTAAGGCTTGCTGACATCTCGGATGTAGTATTTCACAACATTCCTGGCGGATCGGCCCCTACTTCCCGGCTGGAACATTATATACGTCTATAAGATAATATAACCTAACCTAAACTATCTAGCTCCTCGCTGGTAATGTTTTACAGAATCCCGTTCGTGTCGTCCCGTCCGCCTCGGTGGTGACATTATATACTTCTATAACTTTATATATCCCAACCTGAGGCAACCTAACCTTCTCGGATGTAGTATTTACCAATATTCCTGGCGGGTCGGACCCTACTTCTCGGTGGGAACATTATATACGTCTATATCGTAATATACCCTAACCTACCCCATCTTGCCCCTCGGGGATAATGTTTTATAAAATCCCGTTCGTGTCGGCCCGTACTTCCTGGTGGGGACATTATGTACGTCTATAACGTTATATATCCCAACCTGAGGCAACCTAACATCTCGGATGTAGTATTTACCAATATTCCTGGCGGGTCGGTCCCTACTTCTCGGTGGGAACATTATATACGTCTATAACATAATATAACCTAACCTCACCCATCTAGCTCCTCGCTGGTAACGTTTTACAGAATCCCGTTCGTGTCGTCACGCACGTCTCGTTGGGGCATTATATACGTCTATAGCGTTATATATCCAAACCTAAGGCAACCTAACACCTCGGATGTAGTACTTTACAACATTCCTGGCGTGTCGGCCCCTGCTTCTCGGTGGGAACATTATATACGTCTATATCGTAATATACCCTAATCTAACCCATCTTGCACCTCGGTGATAATGTTTTACAGAATGCCGGTCTTGTCGTCCCGTACGTCTCGGTGGGGACATTATATACTTCTATAACGTTATATATCCCAACCTGAGGCAACCTAACATCTCGAATGTAGTATTATCCAACATTCCTGGCGGGTCGGCCCCAACTTCTCGGTGGGAACATTATACACGTCTATAACGTAATATAACCTAACCTAACCCATCTAGACCCTCCCTTTTAATGTTTTATAAAATCCAGTACGTGTCGGCCCGTACTTCTCGGTGGGGATATTATGTATGTCTATAACGTTATATATCCCAACCTAAGGCAACCTAACATCTCGAATGTAGTACTTTCCAACATTCCTGGCGGGTCGGCCCCAACTTCTCGTTGGGAACATTATATACGTCTATATCGTAATATAACCTAACCTAACCCATCTAGCCCCTCGCTGGTAATGTTTTACAGAATCCCTGTCGTGTCGGCTCCTATTTCTCGGTGTGGACATTATATACGTCTATATCGTAATATAACCTAACCTAACGCATCTTGCCCCTCGCTGGTAATGTTTTACAGAATCCCGTTCGTGTCATTCCGTACGTCTCGATTGGGACATTATATACGTCTATAGCGTTATATATCCTAACCTAAGGCAGGCTAACATCTTGGATATAGTATTTTACAACATTCCCGGCGGGTCGGCCCCTACTTCTCGGTGGGAACATTTTATACGTCTATAACGTAATATAACCTAACCTAACCCATCTAGCCCCTCGCTGGTAATGTTTTACAGAACCCCGGTCGCGTCGGCCCGTATTTCTCCGTGTGGACATTATATACGTCTATAGCGTTATATATCCAAACCTAAGGCAACCTAACACCTCGGATGTAGTATTTTACAACATTCCTGGCGTGTCGGCCCCTGCTTCTCGGTGGGAACATTATATACGTCTATATCGTAATATACCCTAACCTAACCCATCTTGCACCTCGGTGATAATGTTTTACAGAATGCCGGTCTTGTCGTCCCGTACGTCTCGGTGGGGACATTATATACTTCTATAACGTTATATATCCCAACCTGAGGCAACCTAACATCTCGAATGTAGTATTATCCAACATTCCTGTCGTGTCGGCCACTACTTCTCGGTGCGAACATTAGATACGTCTATAACGTAATGTAACCTAACCTCACCCATCTAGACACTCGCTGGTAATGTTCTACATAATCCCGTACGTGTCGGACCGTACTTCTCGGTGGGGACATTATGTACGTCTATAGCGTTATATATCCTAACCTAAGGCAGCCTAACACCTCGGATGTAGTATTTACCAACATTCCTGGCGGGTCGGTCCCTACTTCTAGGTGGCGACATTATATACGTCTATAGCGTTATATATCCTAACCTAAGGCTTGCTGACATCTCGGATGTAGTATTTCACAACATTCCTGGCGGATCGGCCCCTACTTCCCGGCTGGAACATTATATACGTCCATATCGTAATATAACCTAACCTCACCCATCTAGAACCTCGCTGGGAATGTTTTACAAAATCCCGGTCGTGGCGGCCAGTACGTCTCGGTGGGTACATTGTATACGTCTATAGCGTCATATATCCTAACCTAAGGCAGGGTAACATCTCGAATACAGTATTTTCCAACATTCCTGGCGGGTCGGCCCCAACTTCTCGGTGGGAACATTATACACGTCTATAACGCAATATAACGTAACCTAACCCATTCAGACCCTCGCTTTTAATGTTTTATAAAATCCTGTACGTGTCGGCCCGTACTTCTCGGTGGGGATATTATGTATGTCTCTAACGTTATATATCCCAACCTAAGGCAACCTAACATCTCGAATGTAGTATTTTCCAACATTCCTGGCGGGTCGGCCCCAACTTCTCGTTGGGAACATTATATACGTCTATATCGTAATATAACCTAACCTAACCCATCTAGCCCCTCGCTGGTAATGTTTTACAGAATCCCTGTCGTGTCGGCCCGTACTTATCGGTGTGGAAATTATATACGTCTATAGCGTTATATATCCTAACCTAAGGCAGGCTAACATCTCGGATGTAGTATTTTACATAATTCCTGGCGGATCGGTATCTACTTCTCGGTGGGAACATTATATACGCCTATATCGTAATATAACCTAACCTAACCCATGTAGCCCCTCGCTGATAATGTTTTACAGAATCCCGTTCGTGTCGTCCCGAACGTCTCGGTTGGGACATTATTACGTCTATAGCGTTATATCCTAACCCAAGGCAGCCTATCACCTCGGATGTAGTATTTTACAGCATTCCTGGCGCGTCGGCCCCCACTTCTCGGTGGGAACATTATATACGCCTTAAACGTAATATAACATAACCTAACCCATCTAGCCCCTCGCTGGTAATGTTTTACAGAATCCCTGTCGTGTCGGACCGTACTTCTCAGTGGGGATATTATGTACGTCTATAGCGTTATATATCCTAACCTAAGGCAGTCTGAAATCTCGGATGTAGTATTTTCCAACATTCCTGGCGGGTCGGCCACTACTTCTCTGTGGGAACATTATATACGTCTATAACGTAATATAACCTAACCTAACCCATCTAGACCCTCGCTGGTAATGTTTTACAGAATCCCGTTCGTTTCGTCCCATACGTCTCGTTGGGGACATTACATACGTCTATAGCGTTATATGTCCTAACCCAAGGCAGCCTATTACCTCGGATGTAGTATTTTGCAACAATCCTGGCGTGTCAGTATCTACTTCGCCGTGGGAACAATATATACGTCTATAACGTAATATAACCTAACCTAACCCATCTAGCCACACACTGGTAATGTTTTATCAGAATCCCGTGCGTGTCGTCCCGTACTTCTCGGTTGGGAAACTATATACGTCTATAGCGTTATATATCCTAACCTAAGGCAATCTAACATCTCGGATGTAGTATTTTCCAACATTCCTGGCGGGTCGGCCACTACTTCTCTGTGGGAACATTATATACGTCTATAACGTAATATAACCTAACCTAACCCATCTAGACCCTCGCTGGTAATGTTTTACAGAATCCCGTTCGTTTCGTCCCATACGTCTCGTTGGGGACATTACATACGTCTATAGCGTTATATGTCCTAACCCAAGGCAGCCTATTACCTCGGATGTAGTATTTTGCAACAATCCTGGCGTGTCGGTATCTACTTCGCCGTGGGAACAATATATACGTCTATAACGCAATATAACCTAACCTAACCCATCTAGCCAAACACTGGTAAAGTTTTATCAGAATCCCGTGCGTGTCGTCCCGTACTTCTCGGTTGGGAAACTATATACGTCTATAGCGTTATATATCCTAACCTAAGGCAATCTAACATCTCGGATGTAGTATTTTCCAACATTCCTGGCGGGTCGGACCCTACTTCTCGGTGGGAACATTATATACGTCTATAACGTAATATAACCTAACCTAATCCATCTAGACCCTCGCTGTTAATGTTTTACAGAATCCCGTTCGTGTCGTCCCGTACGTCTCGGTTGGGGACATTACATACGTCTTGAGCGTTATATATCCAAACCTAAGGCAGGCCAACATTTCGGATGTAGTATTTTCAATCATTCCTGGCTTGTCGGTATCTACTTCTCGGTGGGAACATTATATACGTATATAACGTAACATAACCTATCCTAACCGATCTATGCCCTAGCTGGTAATGTTTTACAGAATCCAGGTCGTGTCGGCCCGTACTTCTCCGTGGGGACATTCTGTACGTCTATAACGTTATATATCCTAACCTGAGGCAGCCTAACATCTCGGATGTAGTATTTTCCAACATTCCTGGCGGGTCGGACACTTCTTCTCGGCGGGAACATTATACACGTCTATAACGTAACATAACCAAACCTAATCCACTTAACCCCTCGCTGGTAATGTTTTACAGAATCCCTGTCGTGTCGGCCCGTACTTCTCGGTGTGGACATTATATACGTCTATAACGTGAGATATCTTAACCTAAGGCAACCTAACATTTCGGACGTAGTATTTTCCAGCATTCCTGGCGGGTCGGCCCCTAATTCTCGGTGGGAACTTTATATACGTCTATAACGTAATATAACCTAACCTAACCCATGTAGCCCCTCGCTGGTAATGTTTCATAGAATCCCGGTCGTGTCGGCCCGTACGTCTCGGTTGGAACATTATATACGTCTATAGCGTTATATATCCTAACCTAAGACAGGCTAACATCTCGGATGTAGTATTTTACAACATTGCCGGCGGATCGGCACCTACTTCTCGGTGGGAACATTATATACGTCTATAACGTAATATAGCCTAACCTAACCCATCTAGCCCCTCGCTGGTAATGTTTTACAGAATCCCGATCGTGTCGTCCCGTACGTCTCGGTTCAGACATTATATACGTCTATAGCGTTATATATCCTAACCTAAGGCAGACCAACATCTCGGATGTAGTATTTTGCAACATTCCTGACGGGTCGCCCCCTACTTCTCGGTGGGAACATTATTTCCGTCTATATCGTAATATAACTTAACCTAGCCCATCTTGCCCATCGCTGGTAATATTTTACAGAATCCCAGTCGTGTCGGCCCGTACGACCCGGTGGGGCATTATATACGTCTATAACGTAACATAACCTAACCTAACCCATCTAGCACTTCGCTGGTAATGTTTTATTGAATCCCGGTCGTGTCGGCCCGTACCTCTCCGTGGGGACATTACGTACGTCTATAACGTTATATAACATAACCTAACACATCTAGCCCCTCGCTGGTAATGTTTTACGGAATCCCGTTCGTGTCGTCCCGTACGTCTCGTTTGGGACATTATATACGTCTATAGCGTTATATATCCTAACCTAAGGCAGGCTAACATCTCGGATGTAGTATTTTCCATCATTTCTGGCGGGTCGGTATCTACTTCTCGGTGGGAACATTATGTACGCATATAACGTTATATAACCGAACCTAACCCATCTAGCCCCTCGCTGGTAATGTTTTACAGAATGCCTGTCGTGTCGTCCCGTACTTCTCGGTGTGGACACTATATGCGTCTATAGCGTTTTATATCCTAACCCAAGGCAGCCTATCACCTCGGATGTAGTATTTTACAGCATTCCTGGTGCGTCGGCCTCCACTTCTCGGTGGGAACATTATATATGTCTATAACGTAATATAAGCTGACCTAACACATCTAGCCCCACGCTGGTAATGTTTTACAGAATCCCGGTCGTGGCGGCCCGTACGTCTCGTTTGGGACATTATATACGTCTATAGCGTTATATATCCTAAGGTAAGGCAGGCTAATATCTCGGAAGTAGTATTTTCCATCATTCCCGACAGGTCGGTATCTACTTCGAGGTGGGAACATTATATACCCATATAACGTAATATAACCTAACCTAAGCCACCTAGCCCCTCGCTGGTAATGTTTTACAGAATCTCTGTCGTGTCGGCCAGTACTTCTCGGTGTGGACATTATATGCGTCTATAACGTTATATATCCTAACCTAAGGCAGCGAAACATCTCGGATGTAGTATTTTCCAGCATTCCTGGCGGGTCGGCCCCTAATTCTCGGTGGGAACTTTATATACGTCTATAACGTAATATAACCTAACCGAACCCATGTAGCCCCTCGCTGGTAATGTTTCATAGAATCCCGGTCGTGTCGGCCCGTACGTCTCGGTTGGAACATTATATACGTCTAAAGCGTTATATATCCTAACCTAAGACATGCTAACATCTCGGATGTAGTATTTTACAACATTGCTGGCGGATCGGCACCTACTTCTCGGTGGGAACATTATATACGTCTATAACGTAATATAGCCTAACCTAACCCATCTAGCCCCTCGCTGGTAATGTTTTACAGAACCCCTGCCGTGTCGTCCCGAACGTCTCGGTTGGGACATTATATACGTCTATAGCGTTATATCCTAACCCAAGGCAGCCTATCACCTCGGATGTAGTATTTTACAGCATTCCTGGCGCGTCGGCCCCCACTTCTCGGTGGGAACATTATATACGCATATAACGTAATATAACCTAACCTAAGCCACCTAGCCCCTCGCTGGTAATGTTTTATCAGAATCCCGTGCGTGTCGTCCCGTACTTCTCGGTTGGGAAACTATATACGTCTATAGCGTTATATATCCTAACCTAAGGCAATCTAACATCTCGGATGTAGTATTTTCCAACATTCCTGGCGGGTCGGACCCTACTTCTCGGTGGGAACATTATATACGTCTATAACGTAATATAACCTAACCTAATCCATCTAGACCCTCGCTGTTAATGTTTTACAGAATCCCGTTCGTGTCGTCCCGTACGTCTCGGTTGGGGACATTACATACGTCTTGAGCGTTATATATCCTAACCTAAGGCAGGGTAACATCTCGAATACAGTATTTTCCAACATTCCTGGCGGGTCGGCCCCAACTTCTCGGTGGGAACATTATACACGTCTATAACGCAATATAACGTAACCTAACCCATTCAGACCCTCGCTTTTAATGTTTTATAAAATCCTGTACGTGTCGGCCCGTACTTCTCGGTGGGGATATTATGTATGTCTATAACGTTATATAGCCCAACCTATGGCAACCTAACATCTCGAATGTAGTATTTTCCAACATTCCTGGCGGGTCGGCCCCAACTTCTCGTTGGGAACATTATATACGTCTATATCGTAATATAACCTAACCTAACCCATCTAGCCCCTCGCTGGTAATGTTTTACAGAATCCCTGTCGTGTCGGCCCGTACTTATCGGTGTGGAAATTATATACGTCTATAGCGTTATATATCCTAACCTAAGGCAGGATAACATCTCGGATGTAGTATTTTACATAATTCCTGGCGGATCGGCACCTACTTCTCGGTGGGAACATTATATACGTCTATAAAGTAATATAGCCTAACCTATCCCATCTAGCCCCTTGCTGGTAATGTTTTACAGAATTCCTGTCGTGTCGGCTCGTATTTCTCGGTGTGGACATTATGTACGCCTATAACTTTATGTAACCTAACCTAAAACTTCTAGCCCCTCTCTGTTAATGTTTTACAGAATCCCGTTCGTGTCATTCCGTACGTCTCGATTGGGACATTATATACGTCTATAGCGTTATATATCCTAACCTAAGGCAGGCTAACATCTCGGACGTAGTTTTTTACACCATTCCTGGCGGATCGGCACCTACTTCTCGGTGGGAACATCATATGAGTCTATAACGTAATATAGCCGAACCTAAGCCACCTAGCCCCTCGCTGGTAATGTTTTACAGAATCTCTGTCGTGTCGGCCAGTACTTCTCGGTGTGGACATTATATGCGTCTATAACGTTATATATCCTAACCTAAGGCAGCGAAACATCTCGGATGCAGTATTTTACAACATTCCTGGCGGGTCGGACCCTACGTCTCGGTGGGAACATTATATACGTCTATAACGTAATATAACCTAACCTAACCCATCTAGCCCCTCGCTGGTAATGTTTTACAGAATCCCTGTCGTGTCGGCCCGTACTTCTCGGTGTGGACATTATATACGTCTATAACGTGAGATATCTTAACCTAAGGCAACCTAACATTTCGGACGTAGTATTTTCCAGCATTCCTGGCGGGTCGGCCCCTAATTCTCGGTGGGAACGTTATATACGTCTATAACGTAATATAACCTAACCTAACCCATGTAGCCCCTCGCTGGTAATGTTTCATAGAATCCCGGTCGTGTCGGCTCGTACGTCTCGGTTGGAACATTATATACGTCTATAGCGTTATATATCCTAACCTAAGACAGGCTAACATCTCGGATGTAGTATTTTACAACATTGCCGGCGGATCGGCACCTACTTCTCGGTGGGAACATTATATACGTCTATAACGTAATATAGCCTGACCTAACCCATCTAGCCCCTCGCTGGTAATGTTTTACAGAACCCCTGTCGTGTCGTCCCGAACGTCTCGGTTGGGACATTATATACGTCTATAGCGTTATATCCTAACCCAAGGCAGCCTATCACCTCGGATGTAGTATTTTACAGCATTCCTGGCGCGTCGGCCCCCACTTCGCGGTGGGAACATTATATACGCATATAACGTAATATAACCTAACCTAAGCCACGTAGCCCCTCGCTGGTAATGTTTTACAGAACCCCTGTCGTGTCGTCCCGTACGTCTCGGTTGGGAATTTGTATAGGTCTATAGCGTTATATATCCTAACCTAAGGCAGCCTAGCATCTCGGATGTAGTATTTTCCAATATTCTTGGCGGGTCGGGCCCTACTTCTCGGTGGGATGATTATATACGTCTATAACGTAACATAACCTAACCTAACCCATCTAGATCTTCGCTGGCATTGTTTTATTGAATCCCGGTCGTGTCGGCCCGTACTTCTCCGTGGGGACATTACGTACGTCTATAACGATATATAACCTAACCTAACACATCTAGCCCCTCGCTGGTAATGTTTTACAGAATCCCGTTCGTGTCGTCCCGTACGTCTCGTTTGGGACATTATATACGTCTATAGCGTTATATATCCTAACCTAAGGCAGGCTAACATGTCGGATGTAGTATTTTCCATCATTCCTGGCGGATCGGTATCTACTTCTCGGTGGGAACATTATATACGCCTATATCGTAATATAACCTAACCTAACCCATGTAGCCCCTCGATGATAATGTTTTACAGAATCCCTGTCGTGTCGGCCCGTACTTCTCGGTGTGGACATTATATGCGTCCATAACGTTAGATATCCTAACCTAAGGCAGCGAAACATCTCGGATGTAGTATTTTACAACATTCCTGGCGGATCGGCACCTACTTCTCGGTGGGAACATTATATACGTCTATAACGTAATATAGCCTAACCTAACCCATCTAGCCCCTCGCTGGTAATGTTTTACAGAACCCCTGTCGTGTCGGCCCGTACTTCTCGGTGTGGACATTATATGCGTCTATAACGTTAGATATCCTAACCTAAGGCAACCTAACATCTCGGATGTAGTGTTTTCCAACATTCCTGGCGGGTCGGACCCTACTTCTCGGTGGGATCATTATATACGCCTATATCGTAATATAACCTAACTTAACCCATCTAGCCCCTCGCCGGTAATGTTTTACAGAATCCCTGTCGTTTCGGCCCGTACTTCTCGGCGTGGACATTATATGCGTCTATAACGTTAGATATCCTAACCTAAGGCAACCTAACATCTCGGATGTAGTATTTTCCAGCATTCCTGGCGGGTCACCCCCAACTTCTCGGTGGGAACATTATATACGTCTATAACGTAATATAACCTAACCTAACCCATCTAGCCCCTCGCTGGTAATGTTTTACAGAACCCCTGTCGTGTCGTCCCGTACGTCTCGGTAGGGACATAGTATAGGTCTATAGCGTTATATATCCTAACCTAAGGCAGCCTAGCATCTCGGATGTAGTATTTTCCAATATTCCTGGCGGGTCGGACCCTACTTCTCGGTGGGATCATTATATACGCCTATATCGTAATATAACCTAACCTAACCCATCTAGCCCCTCGCTGGTAATGTTTTACAGAATCCCTGTCGTGTCGGCCCGTACTTCTCGGTGTGGACATTATATGCGTCTATAACGTTAGATATCCTAACCTAAGGCAACCTAACATCTCGGATGTAGTATTTTCCAACATTCCTGGCGGGTCGGACCCTATTTCTCGGTGGGAACATTATACACGTCTATAACGTAACATAACCAAACCTAATCCTTCTAACTCCTCGCTGGTAATGTTTTACAGAATCCCGTTCGTGTCGTCCCTTACGTCTCGGTTGGGACATTATATACGTCTATTGCGTTATATATCCTAACCTATGACAGCCAAACATCTCGGATGTAGTATTCTAGAACATTCCTGGCGGGTCGGACCCTACTTCTCGGTGGGAACATTATATACGTCTATAACGTAATATAACCTAACCTAACCCATCTAGCACCTCGCTGGTAATGTTTTACA
The DNA here is from genome assembly GCA_963969225.1 of Xylocopa violacea. Lineage (NCBI taxonomy): Eukaryota > Metazoa > Arthropoda > Insecta > Hymenoptera > Apidae > Xylocopa > Xylocopa violacea. The sequence continues at coordinate 9,739,602 of CAXAJV010000017.1, read as the reverse complement.
GAATCCCTGTCGTGTCGGCCCGTACTTCTCGGTGTGGACATTATATGCGTCTATAACGTTAGATATCCTAACCTAAGGCAACCTAACATCTCGGATGTAGTATTTTCCAACATTCCTGGCGGGTCGGACCCTATTTCTCGGTGGGAACATTATACACGTCTATAACGTAGCATAACCAAACCTAATCCTTCTAACTCCTCGCTGGTAATGTTTTACAGAATCCCGTTCGTGTCGTCCCTTACGTCTCGGTTGGGACATTATATACGTCTATTGCGTTATATATCCTAACCTAAGGCAGCCAAACATCTCGGATGTAGTATTCTAGAACATTCCTGGCGGGTCGGACCCTACTTCTCGGTGGGAACATTATATACGTCTATAACGTAATATAACCTAACCTAACCCATCTAGACCCTCGCTGGTAATGTTTTACAGAATCCCGTTCGTTTCGTCCCATACGTCTCGTTGGGGACATTACATACGTCTATAGCGTTATATGTCCTAACCCAAGGCAGCCTATTACCTCGGATGTAGTATTTTGCAACAATCCTGGCGTGTCAGTATCTACTTCGCCGTGGGAACAATATATACGTCTATAACGTAATATAACCTAACCTAACCCATCTAGCCACACACTGGTAATGTTTTATCAGAATCCCGTGCGTGTCGTCCCGTACTTCTCGGTTGGGAAACTATATACGTCTATAGCGTTATATATCCTAACCTAAGGCAATCTAACATCTCGGATGTAGTATTTTCCAACATTCCTGGCGGGTCGGCCACTACTTCTCTGTGGGAACATTATATACGTCTATAACGTAATATAACCTAACCTAACCCATCTAGACCCTCGCTGGTAATGTTTTACAGAATCCCGTTCGTTTCGTCCCATACGTCTCGTTGGGGACATTACATACGTCTATAGCGTTATATGTCCTAACCCAAGGCAGCCTATTACCTCGGATGTAGTATTTTGCAACAATCCTGGCGTGTCGGTATCTACTTCGCCGTGGGAACAATATATACGTCTATAACGCAATATAACCTAACCTAACCCATCTAGCCAAACACTGGTAAAGTTTTATCAGAATCCCGTGCGTGTCGTCCCGTACTTCTCGGTTGGGAAACTATATACGTCTATAGCGTTATATATCCTAACCTAAGGCAATCTAACATCTCGGATGTAGTATTTTCCAACATTCCTGGCGGGTCGGACCCTACTTCTCGGTGGGAACATTATATACGTCTATAACGTAATATAACCTAACCTAATCCATCTAGACCCTCGCTGTTAATGTTTTACAGAATCCCGTTCGTGTCGTCCCGTACGTCTCGGTTGGGGACATTACATACGTCTTGAGCGTTATATATCCAAACCTAAGGCAGGCCAACATTTCGGATGTAGTATTTTCAATCATTCCTGGCTTGTCGGTATCTACTTCTCGGTGGGAACATTATATACGTATATAACGTAACATAACCTATCCTAACCGATCTATGCCCTAGCTGGTAATGTTTTACAGAATCCAGGTCGTGTCGGCCCGTACTTCTCCGTGGGGACATTCTGTACGTCTATAACGTTATATATCCTAACCTGAGGCAGCCTAACATCTCGGATGTAGTATTTTCCAACATTCCTGGCGGGTCGGACACTTCTTCTCGGCGGGAACATTATACACGTCTATAACGTAACATAACCAAACCTAATCCACTTAACCCCTCGCTGGTAATGTTTTACAGAATCCCTGTCGTGTCGGCCCGTACTTCTCGGTGTGGACATTATATACGTCTATAACGTGAGATATCTTAACCTAAGGCAACCTAACATTTCGGACGTAGTATTTTCCAGCATTCCTGGCGGGTCGGCCCCTAATTCTCGGTGGGAACTTTATATACGTCTATAACGTAATATAACCTAACCTAACCCATGTAGCCCCTCGCTGGTAATGTTTCATAGAATCCCGGTCGTGTCGGCCCGTACGTCTCGGTTGGAACATTATATACGTCTATAGCGTTATATATCCTAACCTAAGACAGGCTAACATCTCGGATGTAGTATTTTACAACATTGCCGGCGGATCGGCACCTACTTCTCGGTGGGAACATTATATACGTCTATAACGTAATATAGCCTAACCTAACCCATCTAGCCCCTCGCTGGTAATGTTTTACAGAATCCCGATCGTGTCGTCCCGTACGTCTCGGTTCAGACATTATATACGTCTATAGCGTTATATATCCTAACCTAAGGCAGACCAACATCTCGGATGTAGTATTTTGCAACATTCCTGACGGGTCGCCCCCTACTTCTCGGTGGGAACATTATTTCCGTCTATATCGTAATATAACTTAACCTAGCCCATCTTGCCCATCGCTGGTAATATTTTACAGAATCCCAGTCGTGTCGGCCCGTACGACCCGGTGGGGCATTATATACGTCTATAACGTAACATAACCTAACCTAACCCATCTAGCACTTCGCTGGTAATGTTTTATTGAATCCCGGTCGTGTCGGCCCGTACCTCTCCGTGGGGACATTACGTACGTCTATAACGTTATATAACATAACCTAACACATCTAGCCCCTCGCTGGTAATGTTTTACGGAATCCCGTTCGTGTCGTCCCGTACGTCTCGTTTGGGACATTATATACGTCTATAGCGTTATATATCCTAACCTAAGGCAGGCTAACATCTCGGATGTAGTATTTTCCATCATTTCTGGCGGGTCGGTATCTACTTCTCGGTGGGAACATTATGTACGCATATAACGTTATATAACCGAACCTAACCCATCTAGCCCCTCGCTGGTAATGTTTTACAGAATGCCTGTCGTGTCGTCCCGTACTTCTCGGTGTGGACACTATATGCGTCTATAGCGTTTTATATCCTAACCCAAGGCAGCCTATCACCTCGGATGTAGTATTTTACAGCATTCCTGGTGCGTCGGCCTCCACTTCTCGGTGGGAACATTATATATGTCTATAACGTAATATAAGCTGACCTAACACATCTAGCCCCACGCTGGTAATGTTTTACAGAATCCCGGTCGTGGCGGCCCGTACGTCTCGTTTGGGACATTATATACGTCTATAGCGTTATATATCCTAAGGTAAGGCAGGCTAATATCTCGGAAGTAGTATTTTCCATCATTCCCGACAGGTCGGTATCTACTTCGAGGTGGGAACATTATATACCCATATAACGTAATATAACCTAACCTAAGCCACCTAGCCCCTCGCTGGTAATGTTTTACAGAATCTCTGTCGTGTCGGCCAGTACTTCTCGGTGTGGACATTATATGCGTCTATAACGTTATATATCCTAACCTAAGGCAGCGAAACATCTCGGATGTAGTATTTTCCAGCATTCCTGGCGGGTCGGCCCCTAATTCTCGGTGGGAACTTTATATACGTCTATAACGTAATATAACCTAACCGAACCCATGTAGCCCCTCGCTGGTAATGTTTCATAGAATCCCGGTCGTGTCGGCCCGTACGTCTCGGTTGGAACATTATATACGTCTAAAGCGTTATATATCCTAACCTAAGACATGCTAACATCTCGGATGTAGTATTTTACAACATTGCTGGCGGATCGGCACCTACTTCTCGGTGGGAACATTATATACGTCTATAACGTAATATAGCCTAACCTAACCCATCTAGCCCCTCGCTGGTAATGTTTTACAGAACCCCTGCCGTGTCGTCCCGAACGTCTCGGTTGGGACATTATATACGTCTATAGCGTTATATCCTAACCCAAGGCAGCCTATCACCTCGGATGTAGTATTTTACAGCATTCCTGGCGCGTCGGCCCCCACTTCTCGGTGGGAACATTATATACGCATATAACGTAATATAACCTAACCTAAGCCACCTAGCCCCTCGCTGGTAATGTTTTATCAGAATCCCGTGCGTGTCGTCCCGTACTTCTCGGTTGGGAAACTATATACGTCTATAGCGTTATATATCCTAACCTAAGGCAATCTAACATCTCGGATGTAGTATTTTCCAACATTCCTGGCGGGTCGGACCCTACTTCTCGGTGGGAACATTATATACGTCTATAACGTAATATAACCTAACCTAATCCATCTAGACCCTCGCTGTTAATGTTTTACAGAATCCCGTTCGTGTCGTCCCGTACGTCTCGGTTGGGGACATTACATACGTCTTGAGCGTTATATATCCTAACCTAAGGCAGGGTAACATCTCGAATACAGTATTTTCCAACATTCCTGGCGGGTCGGCCCCAACTTCTCGGTGGGAACATTATACACGTCTATAACGCAATATAACGTAACCTAACCCATTCAGACCCTCGCTTTTAATGTTTTATAAAATCCTGTACGTGTCGGCCCGTACTTCTCGGTGGGGATATTATGTATGTCTATAACGTTATATAGCCCAACCTATGGCAACCTAACATCTCGAATGTAGTATTTTCCAACATTCCTGGCGGGTCGGCCCCAACTTCTCGTTGGGAACATTATATACGTCTATATCGTAATATAACCTAACCTAACCCATCTAGCCCCTCGCTGGTAATGTTTTACAGAATCCCTGTCGTGTCGGCCCGTACTTATCGGTGTGGAAATTATATACGTCTATAGCGTTATATATCCTAACCTAAGGCAGGATAACATCTCGGATGTAGTATTTTACATAATTCCTGGCGGATCGGCACCTACTTCTCGGTGGGAACATTATATACGTCTATAAAGTAATATAGCCTAACCTATCCCATCTAGCCCCTTGCTGGTAATGTTTTACAGAATTCCTGTCGTGTCGGCTCGTATTTCTCGGTGTGGACATTATGTACGCCTATAACTTTATGTAACCTAACCTAAAACTTCTAGCCCCTCTCTGTTAATGTTTTACAGAATCCCGTTCGTGTCATTCCGTACGTCTCGATTGGGACATTATATACGTCTATAGCGTTATATATCCTAACCTAAGGCAGGCTAACATCTCGGACGTAGTTTTTTACACCATTCCTGGCGGATCGGCACCTACTTCTCGGTGGGAACATCATATGAGTCTATAACGTAATATAGCCGAACCTAAGCCACCTAGCCCCTCGCTGGTAATGTTTTACAGAATCTCTGTCGTGTCGGCCAGTACTTCTCGGTGTGGACATTATATGCGTCTATAACGTTATATATCCTAACCTAAGGCAGCGAAACATCTCGGATGCAGTATTTTACAACATTCCTGGCGGGTCGGACCCTACGTCTCGGTGGGAACATTATATACGTCTATAACGTAATATAACCTAACCTAACCCATCTAGCCCCTCGCTGGTAATGTTTTACAGAATCCCTGTCGTGTCGGCCCGTACTTCTCGGTGTGGACATTATATACGTCTATAACGTGAGATATCTTAACCTAAGGCAACCTAACATTTCGGACGTAGTATTTTCCAGCATTCCTGGCGGGTCGGCCCCTAATTCTCGGTGGGAACGTTATATACGTCTATAACGTAATATAACCTAACCTAACCCATGTAGCCCCTCGCTGGTAATGTTTCATAGAATCCCGGTCGTGTCGGCTCGTACGTCTCGGTTGGAACATTATATACGTCTATAGCGTTATATATCCTAACCTAAGACAGGCTAACATCTCGGATGTAGTATTTTACAACATTGCCGGCGGATCGGCACCTACTTCTCGGTGGGAACATTATATACGTCTATAACGTAATATAGCCTGACCTAACCCATCTAGCCCCTCGCTGGTAATGTTTTACAGAACCCCTGTCGTGTCGTCCCGAACGTCTCGGTTGGGACATTATATACGTCTATAGCGTTATATCCTAACCCAAGGCAGCCTATCACCTCGGATGTAGTATTTTACAGCATTCCTGGCGCGTCGGCCCCCACTTCGCGGTGGGAACATTATATACGCATATAACGTAATATAACCTAACCTAAGCCACGTAGCCCCTCGCTGGTAATGTTTTACAGAACCCCTGTCGTGTCGTCCCGTACGTCTCGGTTGGGAATTTGTATAGGTCTATAGCGTTATATATCCTAACCTAAGGCAGCCTAGCATCTCGGATGTAGTATTTTCCAATATTCTTGGCGGGTCGGGCCCTACTTCTCGGTGGGATGATTATATACGTCTATAACGTAACATAACCTAACCTAACCCATCTAGATCTTCGCTGGCATTGTTTTATTGAATCCCGGTCGTGTCGGCCCGTACTTCTCCGTGGGGACATTACGTACGTCTATAACGATATATAACCTAACCTAACACATCTAGCCCCTCGCTGGTAATGTTTTACAGAATCCCGTTCGTGTCGTCCCGTACGTCTCGTTTGGGACATTATATACGTCTATAGCGTTATATATCCTAACCTAAGGCAGGCTAACATGTCGGATGTAGTATTTTCCATCATTCCTGGCGGATCGGTATCTACTTCTCGGTGGGAACATTATATACGCCTATATCGTAATATAACCTAACCTAACCCATGTAGCCCCTCGATGATAATGTTTTACAGAATCCCTGTCGTGTCGGCCCGTACTTCTCGGTGTGGACATTATATGCGTCCATAACGTTAGATATCCTAACCTAAGGCAGCGAAACATCTCGGATGTAGTATTTTACAACATTCCTGGCGGATCGGCACCTACTTCTCGGTGGGAACATTATATACGTCTATAACGTAATATAGCCTAACCTAACCCATCTAGCCCCTCGCTGGTAATGTTTTACAGAACCCCTGTCGTGTCGGCCCGTACTTCTCGGTGTGGACATTATATGCGTCTATAACGTTAGATATCCTAACCTAAGGCAACCTAACATCTCGGATGTAGTGTTTTCCAACATTCCTGGCGGGTCGGACCCTACTTCTCGGTGGGATCATTATATACGCCTATATCGTAATATAACCTAACTTAACCCATCTAGCCCCTCGCCGGTAATGTTTTACAGAATCCCTGTCGTTTCGGCCCGTACTTCTCGGCGTGGACATTATATGCGTCTATAACGTTAGATATCCTAACCTAAGGCAACCTAACATCTCGGATGTAGTATTTTCCAGCATTCCTGGCGGGTCACCCCCAACTTCTCGGTGGGAACATTATATACGTCTATAACGTAATATAACCTAACCTAACCCATCTAGCCCCTCGCTGGTAATGTTTTACAGAACCCCTGTCGTGTCGTCCCGTACGTCTCGGTAGGGACATAGTATAGGTCTATAGCGTTATATATCCTAACCTAAGGCAGCCTAGCATCTCGGATGTAGTATTTTCCAATATTCCTGGCGGGTCGGACCCTACTTCTCGGTGGGATCATTATATACGCCTATATCGTAATATAACCTAACCTAACCCATCTAGCCCCTCGCTGGTAATGTTTTACAGAATCCCTGTCGTGTCGGCCCGTACTTCTCGGTGTGGACATTATATGCGTCTATAACGTTAGATATCCTAACCTAAGGCAACCTAACATCTCGGATGTAGTATTTTCCAACATTCCTGGCGGGTCGGACCCTATTTCTCGGTGGGAACATTATACACGTCTATAACGTAACATAACCAAACCTAATCCTTCTAACTCCTCGCTGGTAATGTTTTACAGAATCCCGTTCGTGTCGTCCCTTACGTCTCGGTTGGGACATTATATACGTCTATTGCGTTATATATCCTAACCTATGACAGCCAAACATCTCGGATGTAGTATTCTAGAACATTCCTGGCGGGTCGGACCCTACTTCTCGGTGGGAACATTATATACGTCTATAACGTAATATAACCTAACCTAACCCATCTAGCACCTCGCTGGTAATGTTTTACAGAATCCCTGTCGTGTCGGCCCGTACTTCTCGGTGTGGACATTATATGCGTCTATAACGTTAGATATCCTAACCTAAGGCAACCTAACATCTCGGATGTAGTATTTTCCAACATTCCTGGCGGGTCGGACCCTATTTCTCGGTGGGAACATTATACACGTCTATAACGTAGCATAACCAAACCTAATCCTTCTAACTCCTCGCTGGTAATGTTTTACAGAATCCCGTTCGTGTCGTCCCTTACGTCTCGGTTGGGACATTATATACGTCTATTGCGTTATATATCCTAACCTAAGGCAGCCAAACATCTCGGATGTAGTATTCTAGAACATTCCTGGCGGGTCGGACCCTACTTCTCGGTGGGAACATTATATACGTCTATAACGTAATATAACCTAACCTAACCCATCTAGTCCCTCGCTGGTAATGTTTTACAGAATCCCTGTCGTGTCGGCCCGTTCTTCTCGGTGTGGACATTATATGCGTCTATAACGTTATATATCCTAACCTAAGGCAGCGAAACATCGCGGATGTAGTATTTTACAACATTCCTGGCGGTTCGGACGCTACTTCTCGGTGGGAACATTATATACGTCTATAACGTAGCATAACCAAACCTAATCCTTCTAACTCCTCGCTGGTAATGTTTTACAGAATCCCGTTCGTGTCGTCCCTTACGTCTCGGTTGGGACATTATATACGTCTATTGCGTTATATATCCTAACCTAAGGCAGCCAAACATCTCGGATGTAGTATTCTAGAACATTCCTGGCGGGTCGGACCCTACTTCTCGGTGGGAACATTATATACGTCTATAACGTAATATAACCTAACCTAACCCATCTAGTCCCTCGCTGGTAATGTTTTACAGAATCCCTGTCGTGTCGGCCCGTTCTTCTCGGTGTGGACATTATATGCGTCTATAACGTTATATATCCTAACCTAAGGCAGCGAAACATCGCGGATGTAGTATTTTACAACATTCCTGGCGGTTCGGACGCTACTTCTCGGTGGGAACATTATATACGTCTATAACGTAATATAACCTAACCTAACCCATCTAGCCCCTCGCTGGTAATGTTTTACAGAATCCCTGTCGTGTCGGCCCGTACTTCTCGGTGTGGACATTATATACCTCTATAACGTTAGATATCTTAACCTAAGGCAACCTAACATCTCGGATGTAGTATTTTCCAGCATTCCTGGCGGGTCGGCCCCTACTTCTCGGTGGGAACATTATATACGTCTATAACGAAATATAACCTAACCTAACCCATCTAGCCCCTCTCTGGTAATGTTTTACAGAATCCCTGTCGTGTCGGCCCGTACTTCTCGGTGTGGACATTATATACCTCTATAACGTTAGATATCTTAACCTAAGGCAACCTAACATCTCGGATGTAGTATTTTCCAGCATTCCTGGCGGGTCGGCCCCTACTTCTCGGTGGGAACATTATATACGTCTATAACGTAATATAACCTAACCTAACCCATGTAGCCCCTCGCTGGTAATGTTTTACGGAATCCCGTTCGTGTCGTCCCGAACGTCTCGGTTGGGACATTGTTACGTCTATAGCGTTATATCTTAACCCAAGGCAGCCTATCACCTCGGATATAGTATTTTACAACATTTCCGGCGGATCGGCACCTACTTCTCGGTGGGAACATTATATACGTCTATAACGTAATATAGCCTAACCTAACCCATCTAGCCCCTCGCTGGTAATGTTTTACAGAACCCCTGTCGTGTCGTCCCGTACGTCTCGGTAGGCACATAGTATAGGTCTACAGCGTTATATATCCTAACCTAAGGCAGCCTAGCATCTCGGATGTAGTATTTTCCAATATTCCTGGCGGGTCGGACCCTACTTCTCGGTGGGATCATTATATACGCCTATATCGTAATATAACCTAACCTAACCCATCTAGCCCCTCGCTGGTAATGTTTTACAGAATCCCTGTCGTGTCGGCCCGTACTTCTCGGTGTGGACATTATATACCTCTATAACGTTAGATATCTTAACCTAAGGCAACCTAACATCTCGGATGTAGTATTTTACAACATTCCTGACGGGTCGGACCCTACATCGCGGTGGGAACATTATATACGTCTATAACGTAATATAACCTAACCTAACCCATCTAGCCCCTCGCTGGTAATGTTTCACAGAATCCCGGTCGTGTCGGCCCGTACGTCTCGGTTGGAACATTATATACGTCTATAGCATTATATATCCTCACCTAAGGCAGGCTAACATCTCGGATGTAGTGTTTTCCAACATTCCTGGCGGGTCGGACCCTACTTCTCGGTGGGATCATTATATACGCCTATATCGTAATATAACCTAACTTAACCCATCTAGCCCCTCGCCGGTAATGTTTTACAGAATCCCTGTCGTTTCGGCCCGTACTTCTCGGCGTGGACATTATATGCGTCTATAACGTTAGATATCCTAACCTAAGGCAACCTAACATCTCGGATGTAGTATTTTCCAGCATTCCTGGCGGGTCGGCCCCAACTTCTCGGTGGGAACATTATGTACTTCTATAACGTAATATAACCTAACATAACCCATGTAGCCCCTCGCTGGTAATGTTTTACAGAATCCCGTTCGTGTCGTCCCGAACGTCTCGGTTGGGACATTATTACGTCTATAGCGTTATATCTTAACCCAAGGCAGCCTATCACCTCGGATATAGTATTTTACAACATTCCCGGCGGATCGGCACCTACTTCTCGGTGGGAACATTATATACGTCTATAACGTAATATAGCCTAACTTAACCCATCTAGCCCCTCGCTGGTAATGTTTTACAGAATCCCTGTCGTGTCGGCCCGTACTTCTCGGTGTGGACATTATATACCTCTATAACGTTAGATATCTTAACCTAAGGCAGCCTAGCATCTCGGATGTAGTATTTTCCAGCATTCCTGGCGGGTCGGCCCCTACTTCTCGGTGGGAACATTATATACGTCTATAACGTAATATAACCAAACCTAACCCATCTAGCCCCTCTCTGGTAATGTTTTACAGAATCCCTGTCGTGTCGGCCCGTACTTCTCGGTGTGGACATTATATACCTCTATAACGTTAGATATCTTAACCTAAGGCAACCTAACATCTCGGATGTAGTATTTTCCAGCATTCCTGGCGGGTCGGCCCCTACTTCTCGGTGGGAACATTATATACGTCTATAACGTAATATAACCTAACCTAACCCATGTAGCCCCTCGCTGGTAATGTTTTACGGAATCCCGTTCGTGTCGTCCCGAACGTCTCGGTTGGGACATTATTACGTCTATAGCGTTATATCTTAACCCAAGGCAGCCTATCACCTCGGATATAGTATTTTACAACATTTCCGGCGGATCGGCACCTACTTCTCGGTGGGAACATTATATACGTCTATAACGTAATATAGCCTAACCTAACCCATCTAGCCCCTCGCTGGTAATGTTTTACAGAACCCCTGTCGTGTCGTCCCGTACGTCTCGGTAGGGACATAGTATAGGTCTACAGCGTTATATATCCTAACCTAAGGCAGCCTAGCATCTCGGATGTAGTATTTTCCAATATTCCTGGCGGGTCGGACCCTACTTCTCGGTGGGATCAGTATATACGCCTATATCGTAATATAACCTAACCTAACCCATCTAGCCCCTCGCTGGTAATGTTTTACAGAATCCCTGTCGTGTCGGCCCGTACTTCTCGGTGTGGACATTATATACCTCTATAACGTTAGATATCTTAACCTAAGGCAACCTAACATCTCGGATGTAGTATTTTCCAGCATTCCTGGCGGGTCGGCCCCTACTTCTCGGTGGGAACATTATATACGTCTATAACGTAATATAACCTAACCTAACCCATGTAGCCCCTCGCTGGTAATGTTTTACGGAATCCCGTTCGTGTCGTCCCGAACGTCTCGGTTGGGACATTATTACGTCTATAGCGTTATATCTTAACCCAAGGCAGCCTATCACCTCGGATATAGTATTTTACAACATTTCCGGCGGATCGGCACCTACTTCTCGGTGGGAACATTATATACGTCTATAACGTAATATAGCCTAACCTAACCCATCTAGCCCCTCGCTGGTAATGTTTTACAGAACCCCTGTCGTGTCGTCCCGTACGTCTCGGTAGGGACATAGTATAGGTCTACAGCGTTATATATCCTAACCTAAGGCAGCCTAGCATCTCGGATGTAGTATTTTCCAATATTCCTGGCGGGTCGGACCCTACTTCTCGGTGGGATCATTATATACGCCTATATCGTAATATAACCTAACCTAACCCATCTAGCCCCTCGCTGGTAATGTTTTACAGAATCCCTGTCGTGTCGGCCCGTTCTTCTCGGTGTGGACATTATATGCGTCTATAACTTTATATATCCTAACCTAAGGCAGCGAAACATCTCGGATGTAGTATTTTACAACATTCCTGGCGGGTCGGACCCTACTTCTCGGTGGGAACATTATATACGTCTATAACGTAATATAACCTAACCTAACCCATCTAGCCCCTCGCTGGTAATGTTTTACAGAATCCCTGTCGTGTCGGCCCGTACTTCTCGGTGTGGACATTATATACGTCTATAACGGTAGATATCTTAACCTAAGGCAACCTAACATCTCGGATGTAGTATTTTCCAGCATTCCTGGCGGGTCGGCCCCTACTTCTCGGTGGGAACATTATATACGTCTATAACGTAATATAACCTAACCTAACCCATGTAGCCCCTCGCTGGTAATGTTTTACGGAATCCCGTTCGTGTCGTCCCGAACGTCTCGGTTGGGACATTATTACGTCTATAGCGTTATATCTTAACCCAAGGCAGCCTATCACCTCGGATGTAGTATTTTACAGCATTCCTGGCGCGTCGGGCCCCACTTCTCGGTGGGAACATTATATAAGTCTATAACGTAATATAGCCTAACCTAACCCATCTAGCCCCTCGCTGGTAATGTTTTACAGAACCCCTGTCGTGTCGTCCCGAACGTCTCGGTTGGGACATTATATACGTCTATAGCGTTATCACCTCGGATGTAGTATTTTACAGCATTCCTGGCGCGTCGGCCCCCACTTCTCGGTGGGAACATTATATACGCATATAACGTAATATAACCTAACCTAAGCCACCTAGGCCCTCGCTGGTAATGTTTTACAGAATCCCTGTCGTGTCGGCCCGTACTTCTCGGTGTGGACATTATATGCGTCTATAACGTTATATATCCTAACCTAAGGCAGCGAAACATCTCGGATGTAGTATTTTACAACATTCCTGACGGGTCGGACCCTACTTCGCTGTGGGAACATTATATACGTCTATAACGTAATATAACCTAACCTAACCCATCTAGCCCCTCGCTGGTAATGTTTCACAGAATCCCGTTCGTGTCGTCCCGTACGTCTCGGTTGGGACATTATATACGTCTATTGCGTTATATATCCTAACCTAAGGCAGCCAAACATCTCGGATGTAGTATTTTACAACATTCCTGGCGGATCGGACGCTACTTCTCGGTGGGAACATTATATACGTATATAACGTAATATAACCTAACCTAAGCCATGTAGCCCCTCGCTGGTAATGTTTTATAGAATCCCGGTCGTGTCGGCCCGTACGTCTCGGTTGGAACATTATATACGTCTATAGCATTATATATCCTCACCTAAGGCAGGCTAACATCTCGGATGTAGTGTTTTCCAACATTCCTGGCGGGTCGGACCCTACTTCTCGGTGGGATCATTATATACGCCTATATCGTAATATAACCTAACTTAACCCATCTAGCCCCTCGCCGGTAATGTTTTACAGAATCCCTGTCGTTTCGGCCCGTACTTCTCGGCGTGGACATTATATGCGTCTATAACGTTAGATATCCTAACCTAAGGCAACCTAACATCTCGGATGTAGTATTTTCCAGCATTCCTGGCGGGTCGGCCCCAACTTCTCGGTGGGAACATTATATACTTCTATAACGTAATATAACCTAACATAACCCATGTAGCCCCTCGCTGGTAATGTTTTACAGAATCCCGTTCGTGTCGTCCCGAACGTCTCGGTTGGGACATTATTACGTCTATAGCGTTATATCTTAACCCAAGGCAGCCTATCACCTCGGATATAGTATTTTACAACATTCCCGGCGGATCGGCACCTACTTCTCGGTGGGAACATTATATACGTCTATAACGTAATATAGCCTAACCTAACCCATCTAGCCCCTCGCTGGTAATGTTTTACAGAACCCCTGTCGTGTCGTCCCGTACGTCTCGGTAGGGACATAGTATAGGTCTATAGCGTTATATATCCTAACCTAAGGCAGCCTAGCATCTCGGATGTAGTATTTTCCAATATTCCTGGCGGGTCGGACCCTACTTCTCGGTGGGATCATTATATACGCCTATATCGTAATATAACCTAACCTAACCCATCTAGCCCCTCGCTGGTAATGTTTTACAGAATCCCTGTCGTGTCGGCCCGTACTTCTCGGTGTGGACATTATATGCGTCTATAACGTTAGATATCCTAACCTAAGGCAACCTAACATCTCGGATGTAGTATTTTCCAACATTCCTGGCGGGTCGGACCCTATTTCTCGGTGGGAACATTATACACGTCTATAACGTAACATAACCAAACCTAATCCTTCTAACTCCTCGCTGGTAATGTTTTACAGAATCCCGTTCGTGTCGTCCCTTACGTCTCGGTTGGGACATTATATACGTCTATTGCGTTATATATCCTAACCTATGGCAGCCAAACATCTCGGATGTAGTATTCTAGAACATTCCTGGCGGGTCGGACCCTACTTCTCGGTGGGAACATTATATACGTCTATAACGTAATATAACCTAACCTAACCCATCTAGCCCCTCGCTGGTAATGTTTTACAGAATCCCTGTCGTGTCGGCCCGTACTTCTCGGTGTGGACATTATATGCGTCTATAACGTTAGATATCCTAACCTAAGGCAACCTAACATCTCGGATGTAGTATTTTCCAACATTCCTGGCGGGTCGGACCCTATTTCTCGGTGGGAACATTATACACGTCTATAACGTAGCATAACCAAACCTAATCCTTCTAACTCCGCGCTGGTAATGTTTTACAGAATCCCGTTCGTGTCGTCCCTTACGTCTCGGTTGGGACATTATATACGTCTATTGCGTTATATATCCTAACCTAAGGCAGCCAAACATCTCGGATGTAGTATTCTAGAACATTCCTGGCGGGTCGGACCCTACTTCTCGGTGGGAACATTATATACGTCTATAACGTAATATAACCTAACCTAACCCATCTAGTCCCTCGCTGGTAATGTTTTACAGAATCCCTGTCGTGTCGGCCCGTTCTTCTCGGTGTGGACATTATATGCGTCTATAACGTTATATATCCTAACCTAAGGCAGCGAAACATCGCGGATGTAGTATTTTACAACATTCCTGGCGGTTCGGACGCTACTTCTCGGTGGGAACATTATATACGTCTATAACGTAATATAACCTAACCTAACCCATCTAGCCCCTCGCTGGTAATGTTTTACAGAATCCCTGTCGTGTCGGCCCGTTCTTCTCGGTGTGGACATTATATGCGTCTATAACTTTATATATCCTAACCTAAGGCAGCGAAACATCTCGGATGTAGTATTTTACAACATTCCTGGCGGGTCGGACCCTACTTCTCGGTGGGAACATTATATACGTCTATAACGTAATATAACCTAACCTAACCCATCTAGCCCCTCGCTGGTAATGTTTTACAGAATCCCTGTCGTGTCGGCCCGTACTTCTCGGTGTGGACATTATATACCTCTATAACGTTAGATATCTTAACCTAAGGCAACCTAACATCTCGGATGTAGTATTTTCCAGCATTCCTGGCGGGTCGGCCCCTACTTCTCGGTGGGAACATTATATACGTCTATAACGTAATATAACCTAACCTAACCCATCTAGCACCTCTCTGGTAATGTTTTACAGAATCCCTGTCGTGTCGGCCCGTACTTCTCGGTGTGGACATTATATACCTCTATAACGTTAGATATCTTAACCTAAGGCAACCTAACATCTCGGATGTAGTATTTTCCAGCATTCCTGGCGGGTCGGCCCCTACTTCTCGGTGGGAACATTATATACGTCTATAACGTAATATAACCTAACCTAACACATGTAGCCCCTCGCTGGTAATGTTTTACGGAATCCCGTTCGTGTCGTCCCGAACGTCTCGGTTGGGACATTATTACGTCTATAGCGTTATATCTTAACCCAAGGCAGCCTATCACCTCGGATATAGTATTTTACAACATTTCCGGCGGATCGGCACCTACTTCTCGGTGGGAACATTATATACGTCTATAACGTAATATAGCCTAACCTAACCCATCTAGCCCCTCGCTGGTAATGTTTTACAGAACCCCTGTCGTGTCGTCCCGTACGTCTCGGTAGGGACATAGTATAGGTCTACAGCGTTATATATCCTAACCTAAGGCAGCCTAGCATCTCGGATGTAGTATTTTCCAATATTCCTGGCGGGTCGGACCCTACTTCTCGGTGGGATCATTATATACGCCTATATCGTAATATAACCTAACCTAACCCATCTAGCCCCTCGCTGGTAATGTTTTACAGAATCCCTGTCGTGTCGGCCCGTACTTCTCGGTGTGGACATTATATACCTCTATAACGTTAGATATCTTAACCTAAGGCAACCTAACATCTCGGATGTAGTATTTTCCAGCATTCCTGGCGGGTCGGCCCCTACTTCTCGGTGGGAACATTATATACGTCTATAACGTAATATAACCTAACCTAACCCATGTAGCCCCTCGCTGGTAATGTTTTACGGAATCCCGTTCGTGTCGTCCCGAACGTCTCGGTTGGGACATTATTACGTCTATAGCGTTATATCTTAACCCAAGGCAGCCTATCACCTCGGATATAGTATTTTACAACATTTCCGGCGGATCGGCACCTACTTCTCGGTGGGAACATTATATACGTCTATAACGTAATATAGCCTAACCTAACCCATCTAGCCCCTCGCTGGTAATGTTTTACAGAACCCCTGTCGTGTCGTCCCGTACGTCTCGGTAGGGACATAGTATAGGTCTACAGCGTTATATATCCTAACCTAAGGCAGCCTAGCATCTCGGATGTAGTATTTTCCAATATTCCTGGCGGGTCGGACCCTACTTCTCGGTGGGATCATTATATACGCCTATATCGTAATATAACCTAACCTAACCCATCTAGCCCCTCGCTGGTAATGTTTTACAGAATCCCTGTCGTGTCGGCCCGTACTTCTCGGTGTGGACATTATATGCGTCTATAACGTTAGATATCCTAACCTAAGGCAACCTAACATCTCGGATGTAGTATTTTCCAGCATTCCTGGCGGGTCGGCCCCTACTTCTCGGTGGGAACATTATATACGTCTATAACGTAATATAACCTAACCTAACCCATGTAGCCCCTCGCTGGTAATGTTTTACGGAATCCCGTTCGTGTCGTCCCGAACGTCTCGGTTGGGACATTATTACGTCTATAGCGTTATATCTTAACCCAAGGCAGCCTATCACCTCGGATATAGTATTTTACAACATTTCCGGCGGATCGGCACCTACTTCTCGGTGGGAACATTATATACGTCTATAACGTAATATAGCCTAACCTAACCCATCTAGCCCCTCGCTGGTAATGTTTTACAGAACCCCTGTCGTGTCGTCCCGTACGTCTCGGTAGGGACATAGTATAGGTCTACAGCGTTATATATCCTAACCTAAGGCAGCCTAGCATCTCGGATGTAGTATTTTCCAATATTCCTGGCGGGTCGGACCCTACTTCTCGGTGGGATCATTATATACGCCTATATCGTAATATAACCTAACCTAACCCATCTAGCCCCTCGCTGGTAATGTTTTACAGAATCCCTGTCGTGTCGGCCCGTACTTCTCGGTGTGGACATTATATGCGTCTATAACGTTAGATATCCTAACCTAAGGCAACCTAACATCTCGGATGTAGTATTTTCCAACATTCCTGGCGGGTCGGACCCTATTTCTCGGTGGGAACATTATACACGTCTATAACGTAGCATAACCAAACCTAATCCTTCTAACTCCTCGCTGGTAATGTTTTACAGAATCCCGTTCGTGTCGTCCCTTACGTCTCGGTTGGGACATTATATACGTCTATTGCGTTATATATCCTAACCTAAGGCAGCCAAACATCTCGGATGTAGTATTCTAGAACATTCCTGGCGGGTCGGACCCTACTTCTCGGTGGGAACATTATATACGTCTATAACGTAATATAACCTAACCTAACCCATCTAGTCCCTCGCTGGTAATGTTTTACAGAATCCCTGTCGTGTCGGCCCGTTCTTCTCGGTGTGGACATTATATGCGTCTATAACGTTATATATCCTAACCTAAGGCAGCGAAACATCGCGGATGTAGTATTTTACAACATTCCTGGCGGTTCGGACGCTACTTCTCGGTGGGAACATTATATACGTCTATAACGTAATATAACCTAACCTAACCCATCTAGCCCCTCGCTGGTAATGTTTTACAGAATCCCTGTCGTGTCGGCCCGTTCTTCTCGGTGTGGACATTATATGCGTCTATAACTTTATATATCCTAACCTAAGGCAGCGAAACATCTCGGATGTAGTATTTTACAACATTCCTGGCGGGTCGGACCCTACTTCTCGGTGGGAACATTATATACGTCTATAACGTAATATAACCTAACCTAACCCATCTAGCCCCTCGCTGGTAATGTTTTACAGAATCCCTGTCGTGTCGGCCCGTACTTCTCGGTGTGGACATTATATACCTCTATAACGTTAGATATCTTAACCTAAGGCAACCTAACATCTCGGATGTAGTATTTTCCAGCATTCCTGGCGGGTCGGCCCCTACTTCTCGGTGGGAACATTATATACATCTATAACGTAATATAACCTAACCTAACCCATCTAGCCCCTCTCTGGTAATGTTTTACAGAATCCCTGTCGTGTCGGCCCGTACTTCTCGGTGTGGACATTATATACCTCTATAACGTTAGATATCTTAACCTAAGGCAACCTAACATCTCGGATGTAGTATTTTCCAGCATTCCTGGCGGGTCGGCCCCTACTTCTCGGTGGGAACATTATATACGTCTATAACGTAATATAACCTAACCTAACCCATGTAGCCCCTCGCTGGTAATGTTTTACGGAATCCCGTTCGTGTCGTCCCGAACGTCTCGGTTGGGACATTATTACGTCTATAGCGTTATATCTTAACCCAAGGCAGCCTATCACCTCGGATATAGTATTTTACAACATTTCCGGCGGATCGGCACCTACTTCTCGGTGGGAACATTATATACGTCAATAACGTAATATAGCCTAACCTAACCCATCTAGCCCCTCGCTGGTAATGTTTTACAGAACCCCTGTCGTGTCGTCCCGTACGTCTCGGTAGGGACATAGTATAGGTCTACAGCGTTATATATCCTAACCTAAGGCAGCCTAGCATCTCGGATGTAGTATTTTCCAATATTCCTGGCGGGTCGGACCCTACTTCTCGGTGGGATCATTATATACGCCTATATCGTAATATAACCTAACCTAACCCATCTAGCCCCTCGCTGGTAATGTTTTACAGAATCCCTGTCGTGTCGGCCCGTACTTCTCGGTGTGGACATTATATACCTCTATAACGTTAGATATCTTAACCTAAGGCAACCTAACATCTCGGATGTAGTATTTTCCAGCATTCCTGGCGGGTCGGCCCCTACTTCTCGGTGGGAACATTATATACGTCTATAACGTAATATAACCTAACCTAACCCATGTAGCCCCTCGCTGGTAATGTTTTACGGAATCCCGTTCGTGTCGTCCCGAACGTCTCGGTTGGGACATTATTACGTCTATAGCGTTATATCTTAACCCAAGGCAGCCTATCACCTCGGATATAGTATTTTACAACATTTCCGGCGGATCGGCACCTACTTCTCGGTGGGAACATTATATACGTCTATAACGTAATATAGCCTAACCTAACCCATCTAGCCCCTCGCTGGTAATGTTTTACAGAACCCCTGTCGTGTCGTCCCGTACGTCTCGGTAGGGACATAGTATAGGTCTACAGCGTTATATATCCTAACCTAAGGCAGCCTAGCATCTCGGATGTAGTATTTTCCAATATTCCTGGCGGGTCGGACCCTACTTCTCGGTGGGATCATTATATACGCCTATATCGTAATATAACCTAACCTAACCCATCTAGCCCCTCGCTGGTAATGTTTTACAGAATCCCTGTCGTGTCGGCCCGTTCTTCTCGGTGTGGACATTATATGCGTCTATAACGTTATATATCCTAACCTAAGGCAGCGAAACATCGCGGATGTAGTATTTTACAACATTCCTGGCGGTTCGGACGCTTCTTCTCGGTGGGAACATTATATACGTCTATAACGTAATATAACCTAACCTAACCCATCTAGCCCCTCGCTGGTAATGTTTTACAGAATCCCTGTCGTGTCGGCCCGTTCTTCTCGGTGTGGACATTATATGCGTCTATAACTTTATATATCCTAACCTAAGGCAGCGAAACATCTCGGATGTAGTATTTTACAACATTCCTGGCGGGTCGGACCCTACTTCTCGGTGGGAACATTATATACGTCTATAACGTAATATAACCTAACCTAACCCATCTAGCCCCTCGCTGGTAATGTTATACAGAATCCCTGTCGTGTCGGCCCGTACTTCTCGGTGTGGACATTATATACGTCTATAACGGTAGATATCTTAACCTAAGGCAACCTAACATCTCGGATGTAGTATTTTCCAGCATTCCTGGCGGGTCGGCCCCTACTTCTCGGTGGGAACATTATATACGTCTATAACGTAATATAACCTAACCTAACCCATGTAGCCCCTCGCTGGTAATGTTTTACGGAATCCCGTTCGTGTCGTCCCGAACGTCTCGGTTGGGACATTATTACGTCTATAGCGTTATATCTTAACCCAAGGCAGCCTATCACCTCGGATGTAGTATTTTACAGCATTCCTGGCGCGTCGGGCCCCACTTCTCGGTGGGAACATTATATAAGTCTATAACGTAATATAGCCTAACCTAACCCATCTAGCCCCTCGCTGGTAATGTTTTACAGAACCCCTGTCGTGTCGTCCCGAACGTCTCGGTTGGGACATTATATACGTCTATAGCGTTATCACCTCGGATGTAGTATTTTACAGCATTCCTGGCGCGTCGGCCCCCACTTCTCGGTGGGAACATTATATACGCATATAACGTAATATAACCTAACCTAAGCCACCTAGGCCCTCGCTGGTAATGTTTTACAGAATCCCTGTCGTGTCGGCCCGTACTTCTCGGTGTGGACATTATATGCGTCTATAACGTTATATATCCTAACCTAAGGCAGCGAAACATCTCGGATGTAGTATTTTACAACATTCCTGACGGGTCGGACCCTACTTCGCGGTGGGAACATTATATACGTCTATAACGTAATATAACCTAACATAACCCATGTAGCCCCTCGCTGGTAATGTTTTACAGAATCCCGTTCGTGTCGTCCCGAACGTCTCGGTTGGGACATTATTACGTCTATAGCGTTATATCTTAACCCAAGGCAGCCTATCACCTCGGATATAGTATTTTACAACATTCCCGGCGGATCGGCACCTACTTCTCGGTGGGAACATTATATACGTCTATAACGTAATATAGCCTAACCTAACCCATCTAGCCCCTCGCTGGTAATGTTTTACAGAACCCCTGTCGTGTCGTCCCGTACGTCTCGGTAGGGACATAGTATAGGTCTACAGCGTTATATATCCTAACCTAAGGCAGCCTAGCATCTCGGATGTAGTATTTTCCAATATTCCTGGCGGGTCGGACCCTACTTCTCGGTGGGATCATTATATACGCCTATATCGTAATATAACCTAACCTAACCCATCTAGCCCCTCGCTGGTAATGTTTTACAGAATCCCTGTCGTGTCGGCCCGTACTTCTCGGTGTGGACATTATATACCTCTATAACGTTAGATATCCTAACCTAAGGCAGCGAAACATCTCGGATGTAGTATTTTACAACATTCCTGGCGGGTCGGACCCTACTTCTCGGTGGGAACATTATATACGTCTATAACGTAATATAACCTAACCTAACCCATCTAGCCCCTCGCTGGTAATGTTTTACAGAATCCCTGTCGTGTCGGCCCGTACTTCTCGGTGTGGACATTATATACCTCTATAACGTTAGATATCTTAACCTAAGGCAACCTAACATCTCGGATGTAGTATTTTCCAGCATTCCTGGCGGGTCGGCCCCTACTTCTCGGTGGGAACATTATATACGTCTATAACGTAATATAACCTAACCTAACCCATCTAGCCCCTCTCTGGTAATGTTTTACAGAATCCCTGTCGTGTCGGCCCGTACTTCTCGGTGTGGACATTATATACCTCTATAACGTTAGATATCTTAACCTAAGGCAACCTAACATCTCGGATGTAGTATTTTCCAGCATTCCTGGCGGGTCGGCCCCTACTTCTCGGTGGGAACATTATATACGTCTATAACGTAATATAACCTAACCTAACACATGTAGCCCCTCGCTGGTAATGTTTTACGGAATCCCGTTCGTGTCGTCCCGAACGTCTCGGTTGGGACATTATTACGTCTATAGCGTTATATCTTAACCCAAGGCAGCCTATCACCTCGGATATAGTATTTTACAACATTTCCGGCGGATCGGCACCTACTTCTCGGTGGGAACATTATATACGTCTATAACGTAATATAGCCTAACCTAACCCATCTAGCCCCTCGCTGGTAATGTTTTACAGAACCCCTGTCGTGTCGTCCCGTACGTCTCGGTAGGCACATAGTATAGGTCTACAGCGTTATATATCCTAACCTAAGGCAGCCTAGCATCTCGGATGTAGTATTTTCCAATATTCCTGGCGGGTCGGACCCTACTTCTCGGTGGGATCATTATATACGCCTATATCGTAATATAACCTAACCTAACCCATCTAGCCCCTCGCTGGTAATGTTTTACAGAATCCCCGTCGTGTCGGCCCGTACTTCTCGGTGTGGACATTATATACCTCTATAACGTTAGATATCTTAACCTAAGGCAACCTAACATCTCGGATGTAGTATTTTCCAGCATTCCTGGCGGGTCGGCCCCTACTTCTCGGTGGGAACATTATATACGTCTATAACGTAATATAACCTAACCTAACCCATGTAGCCCCTCGCTGGTAATGTTTTACGGAATCCCGTTCGTGTCGTCCCGAACGTCTCGGTTGGGACATTATTACGTCTATAGCGTTATATCTTAACCCAAGGCAGCCTATCACCTCGGATATAGTATTTTACAACATTTCCGGCGGATCGGCACCTACTTCTCGGTGGGAACATTATATACGTCTATAACGTAATATAGCCTAACCTAACCCATCTAGCCCCTCGCTGGTAATGTTTTACAGAACCCCTGTCGTGTCGTCCCGTACGTCTCGGTAGGGACATAGTATAGGTCTACAGCGTTATATATCCTAACCTAAGGCAGCCTAGCATCTCGGATGTAGTATTTTCCAATATTCCTGGCGGGTCGGACCCTACTTCTCGGTGGGATCATTATATACGCCTATATCGTAATATAACCTAACCTAACCCATCTAGCCCCTCGCTGGTAATGTTTTACAGAATCCCTGTCGTGTCGGCCCGTACTTCTCGGTGTGGACATTATATGCGTCTATAACGTTAGATATCCTAACCTAAGGCAACCTAACATCTCGGATGTAGTATTTTCCAGCATTCCTGGCGGGTCGGCCCCTACTTCTCGGTGGGAACATTATATACGTCTATAACGTAATATAACCTAACCTAACCCATGTAGCCCCTCGCTGGTAATGTTTTACAGAATCCCGTTCGTGTCGTCCCGAACGTCTCGGTTGGGACATTATTACGTCTATAGCGTTATATCTTAACCCAAGGCAGCCTATCACCTCGGATATAGTATTTTACAACATTCCCGGCGGATCGGCACCTACTTCTCGGTGGGAACATTATATACGTCTATAACGTAATATAGCCTAACCTAACCCATCTAGCCCCTCGCTGGTAATGTTTTACAGAACCCCTGTCGTGTCGTCCCGTACGTCTCGGTAGGGACATAGTATAGGTCTACAGCGTTATATATCCTAACCTAAGGCAGCCTAGCATCTCGGATGTAGTATTTTCCAATATTCCTGGCGGGTCGGACCCTACTTCTCGGTGGGATCATTATATACGCCTATATCGTAATATAACCTAACCTAACCCATCTAGCCCCTCGCTGGTAATGTTTTACAGAATCCCTGTCGTGTCGGCCCGTACTTCTCGGTGTGGACATTATATACCTCTATAACGTTAGATATCCTAACCTAAGGCAGCGAAACATCTCGGATGTAGTATTTTACAACATTCCTGGCGGGTCGGACCCTACTTCTCGGTGGGAACATTATATACGTCTATAACGTAATATAACCTAACCTAACCCATCTAGCCCCTCGCTGGTAATGTTTTACAGAATCCCTGTCGTGTCGGCCCGTACTTCTCGGTGTGGACATTATATACCTCTATAACGTTAGATATCTTAACCTAAGGCAACCTAACATCTCGGATGTAGTATTTTCCAGCATTCCTGGCGGGTCGGCCCCTACTTCTCGGTGGGAACATTATATACGTCTATAACGTAATATAACCTAACCTAACCCATCTAGCCCCTCTCTGGTAATGTTTTACAGAATCCCTGTCGTGTCGGCCCGTACTTCTCGGTGTGGACATTATATACCTCTATAACGTTAGATATCTTAACCTAAGGCAACCTAACATCTCGGATGTAGTATTTTCCAGCATTCCTGGCGGGTCGGCCCCTACTTCTCGGTGGGAACATTATATACGTCTATAACGTAATATAACCTAACCTAACACATGTAGCCCCTCGCTGGTAATGTTTTACGGAATCCCGTTCGTGTCGTCCCGAACGTCTCGGTTGGGACATTATTACGTCTATAGCGTTATATCTTAACCCAAGGCAGCCTATCACCTCGGATATAGTATTTTACAACATTTCCGGCGGATCGGCACCTACTTCTCGGTGGGAACATTATATACGTCTATAACGTAATATAGCCTAACCTAACCCATCTAGCCCCTCGCTGGTAATGTTTTACAGAACCCCTGTCGTGTCGTCCCGTACGTCTCGGTAGGGACATAGTATAGGTCTACAGCGTTATATATCCTAACCTAAGGCAGCCTAGCATCTCGGGTGTAGTATTTTCCAATATTCCTGGCGGGTCGGACCCTACTTCTCGGTGGGATCATTATATACGCCTATATCGTAATATAACCTAACCTAACCCATCTAGCCCCTCGCTGGTAATGTTTTACAGAATCCCCGTCGTGTCGGCCCGTACTTCTCGGTGTGGACATTATATACCTCTATAACGTTAGATATCTTAACCTAAGGCAACCTAACATCTCGGATGTAGTATTTTCCAGCATTCCTGGCGGGTCGGCCCCTACTTCTCGGTGGGAACATTATATACGTCTATAACGTCATATAACCTAACCTAACCCATGTAGCCCCTCGCTGGTAATGTTTTACGGAATCCCGTTCGTGTCGTCCCGAACGTCTCGGTTGGGACATTATTACGTCTATAGCGTTATATCTTAACCCAAGGCAGCCTATCACCTCGGATATAGTATTTTACAACATTTCCGGCGGATCGGCACCTACTTCTCGGTGGGAACATTATATACGTCTATAACGTAATATAGCCTAACCTAACCCATCTAGCCCCTCGCTGGTAATGTTTTACAGAACCCCTGTCGTGTCGTCCCGTACGTCTCGGTAGGGACATAGTATAGGTCTACAGCGTTATATATCCTAACCTAAGGCAGCCTAGCATCTCGGATGTAGTATTTTCCAATATTCCTGGCGGGTCGGACCCTACTTCTCGGTGGGATCATTATATACGCCTATATCGTAATATAACCTAACCTAACCCATCTAGCCCCTCGCTGGTAATGTTTTACAGAATCCCTGTCGTGTCGGCCCGTACTTCTCGGTGTGGACATTATATGCGTCTATAACGTTAGATATCCTAACCTAAGGCAACCTAACATCTCGGATGTAGTATTTTCCAGCATTCCTGGCGGGTCGGCCCCTACTTCTCGGTGGGAACATTATATACGTCTATAACGTAATATAACCTAACCTAACCCATGTAGCCCCTCGCTGGTAATGTTTTACGGAATCCCGTTCGTGTCGTCCCGAACGTCTCGGTTGGGACATTATTACGTCTATAGCGTTATATCTTAACCCAAGGCAGCCTATCACCTCGGATATAGTATTTTACAACATTTCCGGCGGATCGGCACCTACTTCTCGGTGGGAACATTATATACGTCTATAACGTAATATAGCCTAACCTAACCCATCTAGCCCCTCGCTGGTAATGTTTTACAGAACCCCTGTCGTGTCGTCCCGTACGTCTCGGTAGGGACATAGTATAGGTCTACAGCGTTATATATCCTAACCTAAGGCAGCCTAGCATCTCGGATGTAGTATTTTCCAATATTCCTGGCGGGTCGGACCCTACTTCTCGGTGGGATCATTATATACGCCTATATCGTAATATAACCTAACCTAACCCATCTAGCCCCTCGCTGGTAATGTTTTACAGAATCCCTGTCGTGTCGGCCCGTACTTCTCGGTGTGGACATTATATGCGTCTATAACGTTAGATATCCTAACCTAAGGCAACCTAACATCTCGGATGTAGTATTTTCCAACATTCCTGGCGGGTCGGACCCCATTTCTCGGTGGGAACATTATACACGTCTATAACGTAACATAACCAAACCTAATCCTTCTAACTCCTCGCTGGTAATGTTTTACAGAATCCCGTTCGTGTCGCCCCTTACGTCTCGGTTGGGACATTATATACGTCTATTGCGTTATATATCCTAACCTAAGGCAGCCAAACATCTCGGATGTAGTATTCTAGAACATTCCTGGCGGGTCGGACCCTACTTCTCGGTGGGAACATTATATACGTCTATAACGTAATATAACCTAACCTAACCCATCTAGCCCCTCGCTGGTATGTTTTACAGAATCCCTGTCGTGTCGGCCCGTACTTCTCGGTGTGGTCATTATATGCGTCTATAACGTTAGATATCCTAACCTAAGGCAACCTAACATCTCGAATGTAGTATTTTCCAACATTCCTGGCGGGTCGGACCCTATTTCTCGGTGGGAACATTATACACGTCTATAACGTAGCATAACCAAACCTAATCCTTCTAACTCCTCGCTGGTAATGTTTTACAGAATCCCGTTCGTGTCGTCCCTTACGTCTCGGTTGGGACATTATATACGTCTATTGCGTTATATATCCTAACCTAAGGCAGCCAAACATCTCGGATGTAGTATTCTAGAACATTCCTGGCGGGTCGGACCCTACTTCTCGGTGGGAACATTATATACGTCTATAACGTAATATAACCTAACCTAACCCATCTAGTCCCTCGCTGGTAATGTTTTACAGAATCCCTGTCGTGTCGGCCCGTTCTTCTCGGTGTGGACATTATATGCGTCTATAACGTTATATATCCTAACCTAAGGCAGCGAAACATCGCGGTTGTAGTATTTTACAACATTCCTGGCGGTTCGGACGCTACTTCTCGGTGGGAACATTATATACGTCTATAACGTAATATAACCTAACCTAACCCATCTAGCCCCTCGCTGGTAATGTTTTACAGAATCCCTGTCGTGTCGGCCCGTTCTTCTCGGTGTGGACATTATATGCGTCTATAACTTTATATATCCTAACCTAAGGCAGCGAAACATCTCGGATGTAGTATTTTACAACATTCCTGGCGGGTCGGACCCTACCTCTCGGTGGGAACATTATATACGTCTATAACGTAATATAACCTAACCTAACCCATCTAGCCCCTCGCTGGTAATGTTTTACAGAATCCCTGTCGTGTCGGCCCGTACTTCTCGGTGTGGACATTATATACCTCTATAACGTTAGATATCTTAACCTAAGGCAACCTAACATCTCGGATGTAGTATTTTCCAGCATTCCTGGCGGGTCGGCCCCTACTTCTCGGTGGGAACATTATATACGTCTATAACGTAATATAACCTAACCTAACCCATCTAGCCCCTCTCTGGTAATGTTTTACAGAATCCCTGTCGTGTCGGCCCGTACTTCTCGGTGTGGACATTATATACCTCTATAACGTTAGATATCTTAACCTAAGGCAACCTAACATCTCGGATGTAGTATTTTCCAGCATTCCTGGCGGGTCGGCCCCTACTTCTCGGTGGGAACATTATATACGTCTATAACGTAATATAACCTAACCTAACCCATGTAGCCCCTCGCTGGTAATGTTTTACGGAATCCCGTTCGTGTCGTCCCGAACGTCTCGGTTGGGACATTATTACGTCTATAGCGTTATATCTTAACCCAAGGCAGCCTATCACCTCGGATATAGTATTTTACAACATTTCCGGCGGATCGGCACCTACTTCTCGGTGGGAACATTATATACGTCTATAACGTAATATAGCCTAACCTAACCCATCTAGCCCCTCGCTGGTAATGTTTTACAGAACCCCTGTCGTGTCGTCCCGTACGTCTCGGTAGGGACATAGTATAGGTCTACAGCGTTATATATCCTAACCTAAGGCAGCCTAGCATCTCGGATGTAGTATTTTCCAATATTCCTGGCGGGTCGGACCCTACTTCTCGGTGGGATCATTATATACGCCTATATCGTAATATAACCTAACCTAACCCATCTAGCCCCTCGCTGGTAATGTTTTACAGAATCCCTGTCGTGTCGGCCCGTACTTCTCGGTGTGGACATTATATACCTCTATAACGTTAGATATCTTAACCTAAGGCAACCTAACATCTCGGATGTAGTATTTTCCAGCATTCCTGGCGGGTCGGCCCCTACTTCTCGGTGGGAACATTATATACGTCTATAACGTAATATAACCTAACCTAACCCATGTAGCCCCTCGCTGGTAATGTTTTACGGAATCCCGTTCGTGTCGTCCCGAACGTCTCGGTTGGGACATTATTACGTCTATAGCGTTATATCTTAACCCAAGGCAGCCTATCACCTCGGATATAGTATTTTACAACATTTCCGGCGGATCGGCACCTACTTCTCGGTGGGAACATTATATACGTCTATAACGTAATATAGCCTAACCTAACCCATCTAGCCCCTCGCTGGTAATGTTTTACAGAACCCCTGTCGTGTCGTCCCGTACGTCTCGGTAGGGACATAGTATAGGTCTACAGCGTTATATATCCTAACCTAAGGCAGCCTAGCATCTCGGATGTAGTATTTTCCAATATTCCTGGCGGGTCGGACCCTACTTCTCGGTGGGATCATTATATACGCCTATATCGTAATATAACCTAACCTAACCCATCTAGCCCCTCGCTGGTAATGTTTTACAGAATCCCTGTCGTGTCGGCCCGTTCTTCTCGGTGTGGACATTATATGCGTCTATAACGTTATATATCCTAACCTAAGGCAGCGAAACATCGCGGATGTAGTATTTTACAACATTCCTGGCGGTTCGGACGCTTCTTCTCGGTGGGAACATTATATACGTCTATAACGTAATATAACCTAACCTAACCCATCTAGCCCCTCGCTGGTAATGTTTTACAGAATCCCTGTCGTGTCGGCCCGTTCTTCTCGGTGTGGACATTATATGCGTCTATAACTTTATATATCCTAACCTAAGGCAGCGAAACATCTCGGATGTAGTATTTTACAACATTCCTGGCGGGTCGGACCCTACTTCTCGGTGGGAACATTATATACGTCTATAACGTAATATAACCTAACCTAACCCATCTAGCCCCTCGCTGGTAATGTTTTACAGAATCCCTGTCGTGTCGGCCCGTACTTCTCGGTGTGGACATTATATACGTCTATAACGGTAGATATCTTAACCTAAGGCAACCTAACATCTCGGATGTAGTATTTTCCAGCATTCCTGGCGGGTCGGCCCCTACTTCTCGGTGGGAACATTATATACGTCTATAACGTAATATAACCTAACCTAACCCATGTAGCCCCTCGCTGGTAATGTTTTACGGAATCCCGTTCGTGTCGTCCCGAACGTCTCGGTTGGGACATTATTACGTCTATAGCGTTATATCTTAACCCAAGGCAGCCTATCACCTCGGATGTAGTATTTTACAGCATTCCTGGCGCGTCGGGCCCCACTTCTCGGTGGGAACATTATATAAGTCTATAACGTAATATAGCCTAACCTAACCCATCTAGCCCCTCGCTGGTAATGTTTTACAGAACCCCTGTCGTGTCGTCCCGAACGTCTCGGTTGGGACATTATATACGTCTATAGCGTTATCACCTCGGATGTAGTATTTTACAGCATTCCTGGCGCGTCGGCCCCCACTTCTCGGTGGGAACATTATATACGCATATAACGTAATATAACCTAACCTAAGCCACCTAGGCCCTCGCTGGTAATGTTTTACAGAATCCCTGTCGTGTCGGCCCGTACTTCTCGGTGTGGACATTATATGCGTCTATAACGTTATATATCCTAACCTAAGGCAGCGAAACATCTCGGATGTAGTATTTTACAACATTCCTGACGGGTCGGACCCTACTTCGCGGTGGGAACATTATATACGTCTATAACGTAATATAACCTAACCTAACCCATCTAGCCCCTCGCTGGTAATGTTTCACAGAATCCCGTTCGTGTCGTCCCGTACGTCTCGGTTGGGACATTATGTACGTCTATTGCGTTATATATCCTAACCTAAGGCAGCCAAACATCTCGGATGTAGTATTTTACAACATTCCTGGCGGGTCGGACGCTACTTCTCGGTGGGAACATTATATACGTATATAACGTAATATAACCTAACCTAAGCCATGTAGCCCCTCGCTGGTAATGTTTTATAGAATCCCGGTCGTGTCGGCCCGTACGTCTCGGTTGGAACATTATATACGTCTATAGCATTATATATCCTCACCTAAGGCAGGCTAACATCTTGGATGTAGTGTTTTCCAACATTCCTGGCGGGTCGGACCCTACTTCTCGGTGGGATCATTATATACGCCTATATCGTAATATAACCTAACATAACCCATCTAGCCCCTCGCCGGTAATGTTTTACAGAATCCCTGTCGTTTCGGCCCGTACTTCTCGGCGTGGACATTATATGCGTCTATAACGTTAGATATCCTAACCTAAGGCAACCTAACATCTCGGATGTAGTATTTTCCAGCATTCCTGGCGGGTCGGTCCCAACTTCTCGGTGGGAACATTATATACGTCTATAACGTAATATAACCTAACATAACCCATGTAGCCCCTCGCTGGTAAGGTTTTACAGAATCCCGTTCGTGTCGTCCCGAACGTCTCGGTTGGGACATTATTACGTCTATAGCGTTATATCTTAACCCAAGGCAGCCTATCACCTCGGATATAGTATTTTACAACATTCCCGGCGGATCGGCACCTACTTCTCGGTGGGAACATTATATACGTCTATAACGTAATATAGCCTAACCTAACCCATCTAGCCCCTCGCTGGTAATGTTTTACAGAACCCCTGTCGTGTCGTCCCGAACGTCTCGGTTGGGACATTATATACGTCTATATCGTTATCACCTCGGATGTAGTATTTTACAGCATTCCTGGCGCGTCGGCCCCCACTTCTCGGTGGGAACATTATATACGCATATAACGTAATATAACCTAACCTAAGCCACCTAGGCCCTCGCTGGTAATGTTTTACAGAATCCCTGTCGTGTCGGCCCGTACTTCTCGGTGTGGACATTATATGCGTCTATAACGTTATATATCCTAACCTAAGGCAGCGAAACATCTCGGATGTAGTATTTTACAACATTCCTGACGGGTCGGACCCTACTTCGCGGTGGGAACATTATATACGTCTATAACGTAATATAACCTAACCTAACCCATCTAGCCCCTCGCTGGTAATGTTTCACAGAATCCCGTTCGTGTCGTCCCGTACGTCTCGGTTGGGACATTATATACGTCTATTGCGTTATATATCCTAACCTAAGGCAGCAAAACATCTCGGATGTAGTATTTTACAACATTCCTGGCGGGTCGGACCCTACTTCTCGGTGGGAACATTATATACGTCTATAACGTAATATAACCTAACCTAACCCATCTAGCCCCTCGCTGGTAATGTTTTACAGAATCCCTGTCGTGTCGGCCCGTACTTCTCGGTGTGGACATTATATACGTCTATAACGTTAGATATCTTAACCTAAGGCAACCTAACATCTCGGATGTTGTATTTTCCAGCATTCCTGGCGGGTCGGCCCTTACTTCTCGGTGGGAACATTATATACGTCTATAACGTAATATACCCTAACCTAACCCATGTAGCCCCTCGCTGGTAATGTTTCACAGAATCCCGTTCGTGTCGTCCCGTACGTCTCGGTTGGGACATTATGTACGTCTATTGCGTTATATATCCTAACCTAAGGCAGCCAAACATCTCGGATGTAGTATTTTACAACATTCCTGGCGGGTCGGACGCTACTTCTCGGTGGGAACATTATATACGTATATAACGTAATATAACCTAACCTAAGCCATGTAGCCCCTCGCTGGTAATGTTTTATAGAATCCCGGTCGTGTCGGCCCGTACGTCTCGGTTGGAACATTATATACGTCTATAGCATTATATATCCTCACCTAAGGCAGGCTAACATCTTGGATGTAGTGTTTTCCAACATTCCTGGCGGGTCGGACCCTACTTCTCGGTGGGATCATTATATACGCCTATATCGTAATATAACCTAACATAACCCATCTAGCCCCTCGCCGGTAATGTTTTACAGAATCCCTGTCGTTTCGGCCCGTACTTCTCGGCGTGGACATTATATGCGTCTATAACGTTAGATATCCTAACCTAAGGCAACCTAACATCTCGGATGTAGTATTTTCCAGCATTCCTGGCGGGTCGGTCCCAACTTCTCGGTGGGAACATTATATACGTCTATAACGTAATATAACCTAACATAACCCATGTAGCCCCTCGCTGGTAAGGTTTTACAGAATCCCGTTCGTGTCGTCCCGAACGTCTCGGTTGGGACATTATTACGTCTATAGCGTTATATCTTAACCCAAGGCAGCCTATCACCTCGGATATAGTATTTTACAACATTCCCGGCGGATCGGCACCTACTTCTCGGTGGGAACATTATATACGTCTATAACGTAATATAGCCTAACCTAACCCATCTAGCCCCTCGCTGGTAATGTTTTACAGAACCCCTGTCGTGTCGTCCCGAACGTCTCGGTTGGGACATTATATACGTCTATATCGTTATCACCTCGGATGTAGTATTTTACAGCATTCCTGGCGCGTCGGCCCCCACTTCTCGGTGGGAACATTATATACGCATATAACGTAATATAACCTAACCTAAGCCACCTAGGCCCTCGCTGGTAATGTTTTACAGAATCCCTGTCGTGTCGGCCCGTACTTCTCGGTGTGGACATTATATGCGTCTATAACGTTATATATCCTAACCTAAGGCAGCGAAACATCTCGGATGTAGTATTTTACAACATTCCTGACGGGTCGGACCCTACTTCGCGGTGGGAACATTATATACGTCTATAACGTAATATAACCTAACCTAACCCATCTAGCCCCTCGCTGGTAATGTTTCACAGAATCCCGTTCGTGTCGTCCCGTACGTCTCGGTTGGGACATTATATACGTCTATTGCGTTATATATCCTAACCTAAGGCAGCAAAACATCTCGGATGTAGTATTTTACAACATTCCTGGCGGGTCGGACCCTACTTCTCGGTGGGAACATTATATACGTCTATAACGTAATATAACCTAACCTAACCCATCTAGCCCCTCGCTGGTAATGTTTTACAGAATCCCTGTCGTGTCGGCCCGTACTTCTCGGTGTGGACATTATATACGTCTATAACGTTAGATATCTTAACCTAAGGCAACCTAACATCTCGGATGTTGTATTTTCCAGCATTCCTGGCGGGTCGGCCCTTACTTCTCGGTGGGAACATTATATACGTCTATAACGTAATATACCCTAACCTAACCCATGTAGCCCCTCGCTGGTAATGTTTCACAGAATCCCGTTCGTGTCGTCCCGTACGTCTCGGTTGGGACATTATGTACGTCTATTGCGTTATATATCCTAACCTAAGGCAGCCAAACATCTCGGATGTAGTATTTTACAACATTCCTGGCGGGTCGGACGCTACTTCTCGGTGGGAACATTATATACGTATATAACGTAATATAACCTAACCTAAGCCATGTAGCCCCTCGCTGGTAATGTTTTATAGAATCCCGGTCGTGTCGGCCCGTACGTCTCGGTTGGAACATTATATACGTCTATAGCATTATATATCCTCACCTAAGGCAGGCTAACATCTTGGATGTAGTGTTTTCCAACATTCCTGGCGGGTCGGACCCTACTTCTCGGTGGGATCATTATATACGCCTATATCGTAATATAACCTAACATAACCCATCTAGCCCCTCGCCGGTAATGTTTTACAGAATCCCTGTCGTTTCGGCCCGTACTTCTCGGCGTGGACATTATATGCGTCTATAACGTTAGATATCCTAACCTAAGGCAACCTAACATCTCGGATGTAGTATTTTCCAGCATTCCTGGCGGGTCGGTCCCAACTTCTCGGTGGGAACATTATATACGTCTATAACGTAATATAACCTAACATAACCCATGTAGCCCCTCGCTGGTAAGGTTTTACAGAATCCCGTTCGTGTCGTCCCGAACGTCTCGGTTGGGACATTATTACGTCTATAGCGTTATATCTTAACCCAAGGCAGCCTATCACCTCGGATATAGTATTTTACAACATTCCCGGCGGATCGGCACCTACTTCTCGGTGGGAACATTATATACGTCTATAACGTAATATAGCCTAACCTAACCCATCTAGCCCCTCGCTGGTAATGTTTTACAGAACCCCTGTCGTGTCGTCCCGAACGTCTCGGTTGGGACATTATATACGTCTATATCGTTATCACCTCGGATGTAGTATTTTACAGCATTCCTGGCGCGTCGGCCCCCACTTCTCGGTGGGAACATTATATACGCATATAACGTAATATAACCTAACCTAAGCCACCTAGGCCCTCGCTGGTAATGTTTTACAGAATCCCTGTCGTGTCGGCCCGTACTTCTCGGTGTGGACATTATATGCGTCTATAACGTTATATATCCTAACCTAAGGCAGCGAAACATCTCGGATGTAGTATTTTACAACATTCCTGACGGGTCGGACCCTACTTCGCGGTGGGAACATTATATACGTCTATAACGTAATATAACCTAACCTAACCCATCTAGCCCCTCGCTGGTAATGTTTCACAGAATCCCGTTCGTGTCGTCCCGTACGTCTCGGTTGGGACATTATATACGTCTATTGCGTTATATATCCTAACCTAAGGCAGCAAAACATCTCGGATGTAGTATTTTACAACATTCCTGGCGGGTCGGACCCTACTTCTCGGTGGGAACATTATATACGTCTATAACGTAATATAACCTAACCTAACCCATCTAGCCCCTCGCTGGTAATGTTTTACAGAATCCCTGTCGTGTCGGCCCGTACTTCTCGGTGTGGACATTATATACGTCTATAACGCTAGATATCTTAACCTAAGGCAACCTAACATCTCGGATGTTGTATTTTCCAGCATTCCTGGCGGGTCGGCCCTTACTTCTCGGTGGGAACATTATATACGTCTATAACGTAATATACCCTAACCTAACCCATGTAGCCCCTCGCTGGTAATGTTTTACGGAATCCCGTTCGTGTCGTCCCGAACGTCTCGGTTGGGACATTATTACGTCTATAGCGTTATATCTTAACCCAAGGCAGCCTATCACCTCGGATGTAGTATTTTACAGCATTCCTGGCGCGTCGGCCCCCACTTCTCGGTGGGAACATTATATACGTCTATAACGTAATATAACCTAACATAACCCATGTAGCCCCTCGCTGGTAATGTTTTACAGAATATCGTTAGTGTCGTCCCGAACGTCTCGGTTGGGACATTATTACGTCTATAGCGTTATATCTTAACCCAAGGCAGCCTATCACCTCGGATATAGTATTTTACAACATTCCCGGCGGATCGGCACCTACTTCTCGGTGGGAACATTATATACGTCTATAACGTAATATAGCCTAACCTAACCCATCTAGCCCCTCGCTGGTAATGTTTTACAGAACCCCTGTCGTGTCGTCCCGTACGTCTCGGTAGGGACATAGTATAGGTCTATAGCGTTATATATCCTAACCTAAGGCAGCCTAGCATCTCGGATGTAGTATTTTCCAATATTCCTGGCGGGTCGGACCCTACTTCTCGGTGGGATCATTATATACGCCTATATCGTAATATAACCTAACCTAACCCATCTAGCCCCTCGCTGGTAATGTTTTACAGAATCCCTGTCGTGTCGGCCCGTACTTCTCGGTGTGGACATTATATGCGTCTATAACGTTAGATATCCTAACCTAAGGCAACCTAACATCTCGGACGTAGTATTTTCCAACATTCCTGGCGGGTCGGACCCTATTTCTCGGTGGGAACATTATACACGTCTATGACGTAGCATAACCAAACCTAATCCTTCTAACTCCTCGCTGGTAATGTTTTACAGAATCCCGTTCGTGTCGTCCCTTACGTCTCGGTTGGGACATTATATACGTCTATTGCGTTATATATCCTAACCTAAGGCAGCCAAACATCTCGGATGTAGTATTCTAGAACATTCCTGGCGGGTCGGACCCTACTTCTCGGTGGGAACATTATATACGTCTATAACGTAATATAACCTAACCTAACCCATCTAGCCCCTCGCTG
Source organism: Xylocopa violacea (assembly GCA_963969225.1). Lineage (NCBI taxonomy): Eukaryota > Metazoa > Arthropoda > Insecta > Hymenoptera > Apidae > Xylocopa > Xylocopa violacea. Next base: position 9,702,736 of record CAXAJV010000017.1, on the reverse strand, counting down.
GTAATGTTTTACAGAATCCCTGTCGTGTCGGCCCGTTCTTCTCGGTGTGGACATTATATGCGTCTATAACGTTATATATCCTAACCTAAGGCAGCGTAACATCGCGGATGTAGTATTTTACAACATTCCTGGCGGTTCGGACGCTACTTCTCGGTGGGAACATTATATACGTCTATAACGTAATATAACCTAACCTAACCCATCTAGCCCCTCGCTGGTAATGTTTTACAGAATCCCTGTCGTGTCGGCCCGTTCTTCTCGGTGTGGACATTATATGCGTCTATAACTTTATATATCCTAACCTAAGGCAGCGAAACATCTCGGATGTAGTATTTTACAACATTCCTGGCGGGTCGGACCCTACTTCTCGGTGGGAACATTATATACGTCTATAACGTAATATAACCTAACCTAACCCATCTAGCCCCTCGCTGGTAATGTTTTACAGAATCCCTGTCGTGTCGGCCCGTACTTCTCGGTGTGGACATTATATACGTCTATAACGTTAGATATCTTAACCTAAGGCAACCTAACATCTCGGATGTTGTATTTTCCAGCATTCCTGGCGGGTCGGCCCTTACTTCTCGGTGGGAACATTATATACGTCTATAACGTAATATACCCTAACCTAACCCATGTAGCCCCTCGCTGGTAATGTTTTACGGAATCCCGTTCGTGTCGTTCCGAACGTCTCGGTTGGGACATTATTACGTCTATAGCGTTATATCTTAACCCAAGGCAGCCTATCACCTCGGATGTAGTATTTTACAGCATTCCTGGCGCGTCGGCCCCAACTTCTCGGTGGGAACATTATATACGTCTATAACGTAATATAACCTAACATAACCCATGTAGCCCCTCGCTGGTAATGTTTTACAGAATCCCGTTCGTGTCGTCCCGAACGTCTCGGTTGGGACATTATTACGTCTATAGCGTTATATCTTAACCCAAGGCAGCCTATCACCTCGGATATAGTATTTTACAACATTCCCGGCGGATCGGCACCTACTTCTCGGTGGGAACATTATATACGTCTATAACGTAATATAGCCTAACCTAACCCATCTAGCCCCTCGCTGGTAATGTTTTACAGAACCCCTGTCGTGTCGTCCCGTACGTCTCGGTAGGGACATTGTATAGGTCTATAGCGTTATATATCCTAACCTAAGGCAGCCTAGCATCTCGGATGTACTATTTTCCAATATTCCTGGCGGGTCGGACCCTATTTCTCGGTGGGAACATTATACACGTCTATGACGTAGCATAACCAAACCTAATCCTTCTAACTCCTCGCTGGTAATGTTTTACAGAATCCCGTTCGTGTCGTCCCTTACGTCTCGGTTGGGACATTATATACGTCTATTGCGTTATATATCCTAACCTAAGGCAGCCAAACATCTCGGATGTAGTATTCTAGAACATTCCTGGCGGGTCGGACCCTACTTCTCGGTGGGAACATTATATACGTCTATAACGTAATATAACCTAACCTAACCCATCTAGCCCCTCGCTGGTAATGTTTTACAGAATCCCTGTCGTGTCGGCCCGTTCTTCTCGGTGTGGACATTATATGCGTCTATAACGTTATATATCCTAACCTAAGGCAGCGTAACATCGCGGATGTAGTATTTTACAACATTCCTGGCGGTTCGGACGCTACTTCTCGGTGGGAACATTATATACGTCTATAACGTAATATAACCTAACCTAACCCATCTAGCCCCTCGCTGGTAATGTTTTACAGAATCCCTGTCGTGTCGGCCCGTTCTTCTCGGTGTGGACATTATATGCGTCTATAACTTTATATATCCTAACCTAAGGCAGCGAAACATCTCGGATGTAGTATTTTACAACATTCCTGGCGGGTCGGACCCTACTTCTCGGTGGGAACATTATATACGTCTATAACGTAATATAACCTAACCTAACCCATCTAGCCCCTCGCTGGTAATGTTTTACAGAATCCCTGTCGTGTCGGCCCGTACTTCTCGGTGTGGACATTATATACGTCTATAACGTTAGATATCTTAACCTAAGGCAACCTAAAATCTCGGATGTTGTATTTTCCAGCATTCCTGGCGGGTCGGCCCTTACTTCTCGGTGGGAACATTATATACGTCTATAACGTAATATACCCTAACCTAACCCATGTAGCCCCTCGCTGGTAATGTTTTACGGAATCCCGTTCGTGTCGTCCCGAACGTCTCGGTTGGGACATTATTACGTCTATAGCGTTATATCTTAACCCAAGGCAGCCTATCACCTCGGATGTAGTATTTTACAGCATTCCTGGCGCGTCGGCCCCCACTTCTCGGTGGGAACATTATATACGTCTATAACGTAATATAACCTAACATAACCCATGTAGCCCCTCGCTGGTAATGTTTTACAGAATATCGTTAGTGTCGTCCCGAACGTCTCGGTTGGGACATTATTACGTCTATAGCGTTATATCTTAACCCAAGGCAGCCTATCACCTCGGATATAGTATTTTACAACATTCCCGGCGGATCGGCACCTACTTCTCGGTGGGAACATTATATACGTCTATAACGTAATATAGCCTAACCTAACCCATCTAGCCCCTCGCTGGTAATGTTTTACAGAACCCCTGTCGTGTCGTCCCGTACGTCTCCGTAGGGACATAGTATAGGTCTATAGCGTTATATATCCTAACCTAAGGCAGCCTAGCATCTCGGATGTAGTATTTTCCAATATTCCTGGCGGGTCGGACCCTACTTCTCGGTGGGATCATTATATACGCCTATATCGTAATATAACCTAACCTAACCCATCTAGCCCCTCGCTGGTAATGTTTTACAGAATCCCTGTCGTGTCGGCCCGTACTTCTCGGTGTGGACATTATATGCGTCTATAACGTTAGATATCCTAACCTAAGGCAACCTAACATCTCGGATGTAGTATTTTCCAACATTCCTGGCGGGTCTGACCCTATTTCTCGGTGGGAACATTATACACGTCTATAACGTAGCATAACCAAACCTAATCCTTCTAACTCCTCGCTGGTAATGTTTTACAGAATCCCGTTCGTGTCGTCCCTTACGTCTCGGTTGGGACATTATATACGTCTATTGCGTTATATATCCTAACCTAAGGCAGCCAAACATCTCGGATGTAGTATTCTAGAACATTCCTGGCGGGTCGGACCCTACTTCTCGGTGGGAACATTATATACGTCTATAACGTAATATAACCTAACCTAACCCATCTAGCCCCTCGCTGGTAATGTTTTACAGAATCCCTGTCGTGTCGGCCCGTACTTCTCGGTGTGGACATTATATGCGTCTATAACGTTAGATATCCTAACCTAAGGCAACCTAACATCTCGGACGTAGTATTTTCCAACATTCCTGGCGGGTCGGACCCTATTTCTCGGTGGGAACATTATACACGTCTATGACGTAGCATAACCAAACCTAATCCTTCTAACTCCTCGCTGGTAATGTTTTACAGAATCCCGTTCGTGTCGTCCCTTACGTCTCGGTTGGGACATTATATACGTCTATTGCGTTATATATCCTAACCTAAGGCAGCCAAACATCTCGGATGTAGTATTCTAGAACATTCCTGGCGGGTCGGACCCTACTTCTCGGTGGGAACATTATATACGTCTATAACGTAATATAACCTAACCTAACCCATCTAGCCCCTCGCTGGTAATGTTTTACAGAATCCCTGTCGTGTCGGCCCGTTCTTCTCGGTGTGGACATTATATGCGTCTATAACGTTATATATCCTAACCTAAGGCAGCGTAACATCGCGGATGTAGTATTTTACAACATTCCTGGCGGTTCAGACGCTACTTCTCGGTGGGAACATTATATACGTCTATAACGTAATATAACCTAACCTAACCCATCTAGCCCCTCGCTGGTAATGTTTTACAGAATCCCTGTCGTGTCGGCCCGTTCTTCTCGGTGTGGACATTATATGCGTCTATAACTTTATATATCCTAACCTAAGGCAGCGAAACATCTCGGATGTAGTATTTTACAACATTCCTGGCGGGTCGGACCCTACTTCTCGGTGGGAACATTATATACGTCTATAACGTAATATAACCTAACCTAACCCATCTAGCCCCTCGCTGGTAATGTTTTACAGAATCCCTGTCGTGTCGGCCCGTACTTCTCGGTGTGGACATTATATACGTCTATAACGTTAGATATCTTAACCTAAGGCAACCTAACATCTCGGATGTTGTATTTTCCAGCATTCCTGGCGGGTCGGCCCTTACTTCTCGGTGGGAACATTATATACGTCTATAACGTAATATACCCTAACCTAACCCATGTAGCCCCTCGCTGGTAATGTTTTACGGAATCCCGTTCGTGTCGTCCCGAACGTCTCGGTTGGGACATTATTACGTCTATAGCGTTATATCTTAACCCAAGGCAGCCTATCACCTCGGATGTAGTATTTTACAGCATTCCTGGCGCGTCGGCCCCCACTTCTCGGTGGGAACATTATATACGTCTATAACGTAATATAACCTAACATAACCCATGTAGCCCCTCGCTGGTAATGTTTTACAGAATCTCGTTAGTGTCGTCCCGAACGTCTCGGTTGGGACATTATTACGTCTATAGCGTTATATCTTAACCCAAGGCAGCCTATCACCTCGGATATAGTATTTTACAACATTCCCGGCGGATCGGCACCTACTTCTCGGTGGGAACATTATATACGTCTATAACGTAATATAGCCTAACCTAACCCATCTAGCCCCTCGCTGGTAATGTTTTACAGAACCCCTGTCGTGTCGTCCCGTACGTCTCGGTAGGGACATAGTATAGGTCTATAGCGTTATATATCCTAACCTAAGGCAGCCTAGCATCTCGGATGTAGTATTTTCCAATATTCCTGGCGGGTCGGACCCTACTTCTCGGTGGGATCATTATATACGCCTATATCGTAATATAACCTAACCTAACCCATGTAGCCCCTCGCTGGTAATGTTTTACAGAATCCCTGTCGTGTCGGCCCGTACTTTTCGGTGTGGACATTATATGCGTCTATAACGTTAGATATCCTAACCTAAGGCAACCTAACATCTCGGATGTAGTATTTTCCAACATTCCTGGCGGGTCTGACCCTATTTCTCGGTGGGAACATTATACACGTCTATAACGTAGCATAACCAAACCTAATCCTTCTAACTCCTCGCTGGTAATGTTTTACAGAATCCCGTTCGTGTCGTCCCTTACGTCTCGGTTGGGACATTATATACGTCTATTGCGTTATATATCCTAACCTAAGGCAGCAAAACATCTCGGATGTAGTATTCTAGAACATTCCTGGCGGGTCGGACCCTACTTCTCGGTGGGAACATTATATACGTCTATAACGTAATATAACCTAACCTAACCCATCTAGCCCCTCGCTGGTAATGTTTTACAGAATCCCTGTCGTGTCGGCCCGTTCTTCTCGGTGTGGACATTATATGCGTCTATAACGTTATATATCCTAACCTAAGGCAGCGAAACATCGCGGATGTAGTATTTTACAACATTCCTGGCGGTTCGGACGCTACTTCTCGGTGGGAACATTATATACGTCTATAACGTAATATAACCTAACCTAACCCATCTAGCCCCTCGCTGGTAATGTTTTACAGAATCCCTGTCGTGTCGGCCCGTTCTTCTCGGTGTGGACATTATATGCGTCTATAACTTTATATATCCTAACCTAAGGCAACCTAACATCTCGGATGTAGTATTTTCCAGCATTCCTGGCGGGTCGGCCCCTACTTCTCGGTGGGAACATTATATACGTCTATAACGTAATATAACCTAACCTAACCCATGTAGCCCCTCGCTGGTAATGTTTTACGGAATCCCGTTCGTGTCGTCCCGAACGTCTCGGTTGGGACATTATTACGTCTATAGCGTTATATCTTAACCCAAGGCAGCCTATCACCTCGGATGTAGTATTTTACAGCATTCCTGGCGCGTCGGCCCCCACTTCTCGGTGGGAACATTATATACGTCTATAACATAATATAACCTAACATAACCCATGTAGCCCCTCGCTGGTAATGTTTTACAGAATATCGTTAGTGTCGTCCCGAACGTCTCGGTTGGGACATTATTACGTCTATAGCGTTATATCTTAACCCAAGGCAGCCTATCACCTCGGATATAGTATTTTACAACATTCCCGGCGGATCGGCACCTACATCTCGGTGGGAACATTATATACGTCTATAACGTAATATAGCCTAACCTAACCCATCTAGCCCCTCGCTGGTAATGTTTTACAGAACCCCTGTCGTGTCGTCCCGTACGTCTCGGTAGGGACATAGTATAGGTCTATAGCGTTATATATCCTAACCTAAGGCAGCCTAGCATCTCGGATGTAGTATTTTCCAATATTCCTGGCGGGTCGGACCCTACTTCTCGGTGGGATCATTATATACGCCTATATCGTAATATAACCTAACCTAACCCATGTAGCCCCTCGCTGGTAATGTTTTACAGAATCCCTGTCGTGTCGGCCCGTACTTTTCGGTGTGGACATTATATGCGTCTATAACGTTAGATATCCTAACCTAAGGCAACCTAACATCTCGGATGTAGTATTTTCCAACATTCCTGGCGGGTCTGACCCTATTTCTCGGTGGGAACATTATACACGTCTATAACGTAGCATAACCAAACCTAATCCTTCTAACTCCTCGCTGGTAATGTTTTACAGAACCCCTGTCGTGTCGTCCCGAACGTCTCGGTTGGGACATTATATACGTCTATAGCGTTATATCCTAACCCAAGGCAGCCTATCACCTCGGATGTAGTATTTTACAGCATTCCTGGCACGTCGGCCCCCACTTCTCGGTGGGAACATTATATGCGCATATAACGTAATATAACCTAACCTAAGCCACCTAGCCCCTCGCTGGTAATGTTTTACAGAATCCCTGTCGTGTCGGCCCGTACGTCTCGGTTGGGACATTGTATATATCTATAGCGTTATATATCCTAACCTAAGGCAGCCTAGCATCTCGGATGTAGTATTTTCCAAAATTCTTGGCGGGTCGGACCCTACTTCTCGCTGGGATCATTATATACGCCTATAACGTAATATAATCTAACCTAACCCATCTAACCCCTCGCTGGTAATGTTTTACAGAATCCCTCTCGTGTCGTCCCGTACTTATCGGTGTGGACATTATATACGTCTATAACTTTAGATATCCTAACCTAAGGCAACCTAACATCTCGGATGTACTATTTTACAACATTCCTGGCGTTTCGACCTCTACTTCTCGGTGTGGACATTATATACGTCTATAACGTAACATAACCTAACCTAATCCATCTAGACCCTCGCAGGTAATGTTGTAGAGAATCCCGGTCGTGTCGTCACGTACTTCTCGGTGGGGACATTATATACGTCTATAACGTAACATAACCTAACCTAACCTAACCCACCTAGCCCTTCGCTGGTATTGTTTTATTGAATCCCGGTCGTGTCGGCCCGTACTTCTCCGTGGGGACGTTACGTACGTCTATAACGTTATATAACCTAACCTAACACATCTAGCCCCTCGCTGGTAATGTTTTACAGAATCCCTTTCGTGTCGTCCCGTACGTCTCGTTTGGGACATTATATACGTCTATAGCGTTATATATCCTAACCTAAGGCAGGCTAACATGTCGGATGTAGTATTTTCCATCATTCCTGGCGGATCGGTATCTACTTCTCGGTGGGAACATTATATACGCCTATATCGTAATATAACCTAACCTAACCCATCTAGCCCCTCGCTGGTAATGTTTTACAGAATACCGTTCGTGTCGTCCCGTACGTCTCGTTTGGGACATTATATACGTCTATAACGTTATATATCCTAACCTAAGGCAACCTTACATCCCGGATGTAGTATTATACACCATTCCTGGCGCCTCGGCCCCCACTTCTCGGTGGGAACATTATATACGTCTATAACGTAATATAACCTGACCTAACACATCTAGCCCCTCGCTGCTAATGTTTCACAGAATCCCGGTCGTGTCGTCCCGTACGTCTCGGTTGGGACATTGTATAGGTCTATCGCGTTATATTTCCTAACCTAAGGCAGCCTAACATCTCGGATGTAGTATTTTCGAATATTCCTGGCCGGTCGGACCCTACTTCTCTCGTGGGAACATTATATACGTCTATAACGTAACATAACCTAACCTAATTCATCTAGACCCTCGCTGTTAATGTTTTACTGAATCCCGTTCGTGTCGTCCCGTACGTCTCGGTTGGGAGATTATATACGTCTACAGCGTTTTGTATCCTAACCCAAGGCAGCCTATCACCTCGGATGTAGTATTTTCCATCATTTCCGGCAGGTCGGTATCTACTTCTCGGTGGGAACATTATATGCTTCATAACGTAATATAACCTAACCTAACCCATCTAGCCCCTCGCTGGTAATGTTTTACAGAATCACGGTCGGGTCGGACCGTACGTCTCGTTTGGGACATTATATACGTCTATAACGTCAGATATCCTAACCTAAGGCAACCTAACATCTCGAATGTAGTATTTTCCAGCATTCCTGGCGGGTCGGCCCGTACTTCTCGGTGTGGACATCATATGCGTCTATAACGTAACATAACCAAACCTAATCCATCTAACCCCTCGCTGGTAATGTTTTACAGAATCCCTGTCGTGTCGGCCCGTACTTCTCGGTGTGGACATTATATACGGCTATAGCGTTATATATCCTAACCTAAGGCAGGCTAACATCTCGGATGTAGTATTTTACAACATTCCTGGCGGATCGGCACCTACTTCTCGGTGGGAACATTATATACGTCTATAAAGTTATATACCCTAACCTAACCCATATAGCCCCTCGCTGGTAATATTTTACAGAATCCCGTTCGTGTCGTCCCGTACGTCTCGTTTGGGACATTATATACGTCTATAACATTAGATATCCTAACCCAAGGCAACCTAACATCTGGTATGTAGTATTTTCCAACATTCCTGGCTGGTCGGCCCCCACTTCGCGGTGGGAACATTATATACGTCTATAACGTAACATAACCAAACCTAATCCATCTAGACCCTCGCTGCTAATGTTTTACTGAACCCCGTTCGTGTCGTCCCGTACGTCTCGGTTGGGAGATTATATACGTCTATAGCGTTTTATATCCTAACCCAAGGCAACCTATCACCTCGGATGTAGTATTTTATAGCATTCTTGGCGCGTCGGCACCCACTTCTCAGTGGGAACATTATATACGTCTATAGCGTTATATATCCTAACCTAAGGCAGGCTAACATCTCGGATGTAGTATTTTCCATCATTCCCGGCTGGTCGGTATCTACTTCTCGGTGGGAACATTATATACTTCATAACGTAATATAACCTAACCTAACCCATCTAGCACCTCGCTGGTAATGTTTTACAGAATCCCTGTCGTGTCGGCCCGTACTTCTCGGTGTGGACATTATATGCGTCTATAACGTTAGATATCCTAACCTAAGGCAACCTAACATCTCGGATGTAGTATTTTCCAGCATTCCTGGCGGGTCGGCCCCTATTTCTCGGTGGGGACATTATATACGTCTATAACGTAATATAACATAACCTAACCCATCTAGCCCCTCGCTGGTAATGTTTTATAGAATCACGGTCGGGTCGGACCGTACGTGTGGTTTGGGACATTATATACGTCTATAACGTTAGATATCCTAACCTAAGGCAACCTAACATCTGGTATGTGGTATTTTCCAACATTCCTGGCGGGTCGGCCCCCACTTCTCGGTGGGAACATTATATACGTCTATAACGTAATATAGCCTAACCTAACCCATCTAATCCCTCGCTGGTAATGTTCTACAGAATCTCTGTCGTGTCGGCCCGTACCTCTCGGTGTGGACATTATATACGGCTATAGCGTTATATATCCTTACCTAAGGCAGGCTAACATCTCGGATGTAGTATTTTACAACATTCCTGGCGGATCGGCACCTACTTCTCGGTGGGAACATTATATACTTCTATAACGTAATATAACCTAACCTAACCCATCTAGCCCCACGCTGGTAATGTTTTACAGAATCCCGGTCGTGTCGGCACGTACACTTGGGTGTGGATATTATATACGTCTATAACTTTATATATAGCAACCTAAGGCCACCTAACACCTCGGATGTAGTATTTTGCAACATTCCTGACGCGCCGGCGCCTACTTCTAGGTGGGAACATTATATCCGTCTATATCGTAATATAACCTAACCTATCCCATCTTGCCCATCGCTGGTAATGTTTTACAGAATCCCAGTCGTGTCGGCCCGTACGTCTCGGTGGGGACATTATATACTTCGACAAGGTAACATAACCTAACCTAACCCATCTAGCCCCTCGCTGGTAATGTTTTATAGAATCCCGGTCGGGTCGGCCCGTACGTCTCGTTTGGGACATTATATACGTCTATAGCGTTATATATCCTAACCTAAGGCAGGCTAACATCTCGGATATAGTATTTTAAAACATTCCTGGAGGATCGGCACCTACTTCTCGGTGGGAACATTATATACGTCTATAACGTAATATAGCCTAACATAACCCATCTAGCCCCTCGCTGGTAATGTTTTACAGAATCCCTGTTGTGTCGGCCCGTACTTCTCGGTGTGGACATTATATACGGCTATAGCGTCATATATCCTAACCTAAGGCAGGCTAACATCTCGGATGTAGTATTTTACATCATTCCTGGCGGATCGGCACCTACTTCTCGGTGGGAACATTATATACGTCTATAACGTAATAAACCCTAACCTAACCCATATAGCCCCTCGCTGGTAATGTTTTAAAGAATCCCGTTCGTGTCGTCCCGTACGTCTCGTTTGGGACATTATATACGTCTATAGCGTTAGATATCCTAACCTAAGGCAGGCTAGCATGTCGGATGTAGTATTTTCCATCATTCTTAGCGGATCGGTATCTACTTTTGCGGTGGGAACATTATATACGCCTATAACGTAATATAACCTTACCTAACCCATCTAGACCCTCGCTGGTAATGTTTTACAGAATCCCTGTCGTGTCGGCCCGTACTTCTCGGCGTGGACATTATATGCGTCTATAATGTTAGATATCCTAACCTAAGGCGACCTAACATCTCGGATGTAGTATTTTCCAGCATTCCTGGCGGGTCGGCCCCTACTTCCCGGTGGGAACATTATATACGTCTATAACGTAATATAACCTAACCTAACCCATCTATCCCCACGCTGGTAATGTTTTACAGATACCCGGTCGTGTCGGCACGTCCTCTTCGGTGTGGATATTATATACGTCTATAGCGTTATATATCCTAACCTAAGGCAGGCTAACATCTCGGATGTAGTATTTTACAACATTCCTGGCGGATCGGCACCTACTTCTCGGTGGGAACATTATATACGTCTGTAAAGTAATATACCCTAACCTAACCCATATAGCCCCTCGCTGGTAATGTTTTACAGAATCCCGTTCGTGTCGTCCCGTACGTCTCGTTTGGGACATTATATACGTCTATAACGTTAGATATCCTAACCTAAGGCAACCTAACATCTGGGTTGTAGTATTTTCCAACATTCCTGGCGGGTCGGACTCTACTTCTCGGTGGGAACATTATACACGTCTATAACGTAACATAGCCAAACCTAATCCATCTAACACCTCGCTGGTAATGTTTTACAGAATCCCGGTCGTGTCGTCCCGTACGTCTCGGTTGGGACATTATATACGTCTATTGCGCTATATATCCTAACCTAAGGCCGCCAAATATCTCGGATGCAGTATTTTACAACATTCCTGGCGGGTCGGACCCTACTTCTCGGTGGGAACATTATATACGTCTATAGCGTAATATAACCTAACCTAACCCATCTAGCCCCTCGCTGGTAATGTTTTACAGAATCCCTGTCGTGTCGGCCCATACTTCTCGGTGTGGACATTATATACGTCTATAACGTTAGATATCCTAACCTAAGGCAACCTAACATCTCGGAAGTAGTATTTTCCATCATTCCCGCCAGGTCGGTATCTACTTCTCGGTTGGAACATTATATACTTCTATAACGTAATATAACCTAACCTAACCCATCTAGCCCCTCGCTGGTAATGTTTTACAGAATCCCTGTCGTGTCGGCCCGTACTTCTCGGTGTGGGCATTATATGCGTCTATAACGTTAGATATCCTATCCTAAGGCAACCTAACATCTCGGATGTAGTATTTTCCAACATTCCTGGCGGGTCGGACCCTACTTCTCGGTGGGAACATTATACACGTCTATAACGTAACATAGCCAAACCTAATCCATCTAACCCCTCGCTGGTAATGTTTTACAGAATCCCGTTCGTGTCGTCCCGTACGTCTCGGTTGGGACATTATATATGTCTATTGCGCTATATATCCTAACCTAAGGCAGCCAAACATCTCGGATGCAGTATTTTACAACATTCCTGGCGGGTCGGACCCTACTTCTCGGTGGGAACATTATATACGTCTATAGCGTTATATAACCTAACCTAACCCATCTAGCCCCTCGCTGGTAATGTTTTACAGAATGCCTGTCTTGTCGGCCCATACTTCTCGGTGTGGACATTCTATACGTCTATAACGTTAGATATCCTAACCTAAGGCAACCTAACATCTCGGATGTAGTATTTTCCAACATTCCTGGCGGGTCGGACCCTACTTCTCGGTGGGAACATTATACACGTCTACAACGTAACATAACCAAACCTAATCCATGTAACCCCTCGCTGGTAATGTTTTACAGAATCCCGTTCGTGTCGTCCCGTACGTCTCGGTTGGGACATTATATACGTCTATAGCGTTATATATCCTAACCTAAGGCAACCTAACATCTCGAATGTAGTATTTACCAACATTCCTGGCGAGTCGGATCCTAATTCTCGGTGGGAAAATTATATACGTCTATATCGTAATATAACCTAACCTAACCCATCTTGCCCTTCGGTGATAATGTTTTACAGAATCCCGTTCGTGTCGTCCCGTACGCCTCGTTTGGGACATTATTTACGTCTATAGCGTTATATATGCTACCCTAAGGCAGCCTAACAGCTCGGATGTAGTATTTTCCCACATTCCTGGCGTGTCGGCCCCTACTTCTCGGTGAGAACATTATATACGTCTATCGCGTAATATAAACTAACCTAGCCCATCTTGCCGCTCGGGGATAATGTTTTACAGAATGCCGGTCTTGTCCGCTTGTACGTCTCGGTGGGGACATTATATACGTCTATAACGTTATACATCCCAACCTAAGACAATATATTATCTCGGAAGTAGTATTTACCAGCATCCTTGGCGGGTAGGACCATGCTTCTCGGTAGGAAGATTATATACGTCTATAGCGTTATATAACCTAAACCAACATATCTAGCCCCTCGCTGGTAATGTTTTAGAGTAACCCGTTCGTGACGTCCCATACGTCTCGGTTGGGACATTATTTACTTCTATAACGTTATATATCCCAACATATCGCAACATAACATCTCGGATGTAGTATTTACCAACATTCTTGGCGTGTCAGTCCCTACTTCTCGGTGCGAACATTATATACGTCTATATCGTAATATAATCTAGCATAACCAATCTAGCCCCTCGCTGGTAATGTTTTACAGAATCCCGTTCGTGTCGTCCCGTACGTCTCGGTGGGGAGATTATATACTTCTATAACGTTATATATCCCAACCTGAGGCAACCATACATCTCGGATGTAGTATTTACCAACATTCCTGGCGGGTCGGACCCTACTTCTCGGCTGGAACATTATATACGTCTATATCGTAATATAACCAAACCTCACCCATCTTGCCCCACGGTGATAATGTTTTACAGAATGCCGGTCGTGTCGGCCCGTACGTCAGGGTGGGGACATTATATGCGTCTATAACGTTTAATATCCCAACCTAAGGCAACCTAACACCTCGGATGTAGTATTTTCCAGCATTCCTGGCGGGTCGGCCCCTACTTCTCGGTGGGAACACTATATACGTCTATAACGTAATATAACCTAACCTAACCCATCTAGCCCCTCGCCGGTAATGTTTTATAGAATCCCGGTCGGGTCGGCCCGTACGTCTCGTTTGGGACATTATATACGTCTATAGCGTTACATATCCTAACCTAAGGCAGGCTAACATCTCGGATGTAGTATTTTCCATCATTCCTGGCGGGTCGGTATCTACTTCCCGGTGGGAACATTATATACGTCTATAACGTAATATAACCTAACCTAACCCATCTAGCCCTTCGCTGGTAATGTTTTACGGAATCCCGGTCGTGTCGTCCCGTACGTCACGGTTGGGACATTATATACGTCTATAGCGTTATATATCCTAACCTAAGGCAGCCTAACATCTCGGATGTAGTATTTTAAAACATTCCTGGCGGTTCGGACCCTACTTCTCGGTGGGAACATTATATACGTCAATAACGTAATATAACCTAACTTAACCCATCTAGCCCCTCGCTGGTAATGTTTTACAGAATCCCTGTCGTGTCGGCCCGTACTTCTCGGTGTGGACATTATATACGTCTATAACATTAGATATCCTAACCTAAGGCAACCTAAAATTTCGGATGTAGTATTTTCCAGCATTCCTGGCGGGTCGGCCCCTACTTCTCGGTGGGAACATTATATACGTCTATAACGTTAGATATCCTAACCTAAGGCAAAATAACATCTCGGATGTAGTATTTTCCAACATTCCTGGCTGGTCGGAACCTACTTCTCGGTGGGAACATTATACACGTCTGTAACGTAACATAACCAAACCTAATCCATCTAACCCCTCGCTGGTAATGTTTTACAGAATCCCTTTCGTGTCGTCCCGTACGTCTCGGTTGGGACATTATTTACGTCTTTAGCGTTATATATGCCACCCTAAGGCAGCCTAACACCTCGGATGTAGTATTCTCCGGCATTCCTGTCGGGTCGGCCCCTACTTCTCGGTGGGAACATTATATACTTCTATAACGTTATATATCCCAATCTGAGGCAACCTAACATCTCGGATGTAGTATTTACCAACATTCCTGGCGGTTCGAACCCTACTTCTCGGTGAGAACATTATATACGTCTATATCGTAATATAACCTATCCTAACCCATCTAGCCCCTCGCTGGTAATGTTTTACAAAACCCTGGTCGTGTCCGCCTGTACGTCTCGGTTGGGACATTATGTACGTCTATAACGTATTATAACCCAACCTAAGGCAACCTAACATTTCGACTGTAGTATTTACCAACATTCCTGGCGAGTCGGATCCTAATTCTCGGTGGGAAAATTATATACGTCTATATCGTAATATAACCTAACCTAACCCATCTTGCCCTTCGGTGATAATGTTTTACAGAATCCCGTTCGTGTCGTCCCGTACGCCTCGTTTGGGACATTATTTACGTCTATAGCGTTATATATGCTACCCTAAGGCAGCCTAACAGCTCGGATGTAGTATTTTCCCACATTCCTGGCGTGTCGGCCCCTACTTCTCGGTGAGAACATTATATACGTCTATCACGTAATATAAACTAACCTAGCCCATCTTGCCGCTCGGGGATAATGTTTTACAGAATGCCGGTCGTGTCCGCTTGTACGTCTCGGTGGGGACATTATATACGTCTATAACGTTATACATCCCAACCTAAGGCAAGATATTATCTCGGATGTAGTATTTACCAACATCCTTGGCGGGTAGGACCCTGCTTCTCGCTAGGAACATTATATACGTCTATAACGTTATATAACCTAAACCAACACATCTAGCCCCTCGCTGGTAATGTTTTAGAGTAACCCGTTCGTGACGTCCCATACGTCTCGGTTGGGACATTATTTACTTCTATAACGTTATATATCCCAACATAACGCAACATAACATCTCGGATGTAGTATTTACCAACATTCCTGGCGTGTCAGTCCCTACTTCTCGGTGGGAACATTATATACGTCTATAACGTAATATAACCTAACCTAACGCATCTAGCCCCTCGCTGGTAATGTTTTACACAATCCCGTTCGTGTCGGCTCGTACTTCTCGTTTGGGACATTATATACGTCTATAACGTTAGATATCCTAACCTAAGGCAACCTAACATCTCGGATGTAGTATTTTCCAACATTCCTGGCGGGTCGGACCCTACTTCTCGGTGGGAACATTATACACGTCTATAACGTAACATAGCCAAACCTAATCCATCTAACACCTCGCTGGTAATGTTTTACAGAATCCCGGTCGTGTCGTCCCGTACGTCTCGGTTGGGACATTATATACGTCTATTGCGCTATATATCCTAACCTAAGGCCGCCAAATATCTCGGATGCAGTATTTTACAACATTCCTGGCGGGTCGGACCCTACTTCTCGGTGGGAACATTATATACGTCTATAGCGTAATATAACCTAACCTAACCCATCTAGCCCCTCGCTGGTAATGTTTTACAGAATCCCTGTCGTGTCGGCCCATACTTCTCGGTGTGGACATTATATACGTCTATAACGTTAGATATCCTAACCTAAGGCAACCTAACATCTCGGATGTAGTATTTTCCATCATTCCCGCCAGGTCGGTATCTACTTCTCGGTTGGAACATTATATACTTCTATAACGTAATATAACCTAACCTAACCCATCTAGCCCCTCGCTGGTAATGTTTTACAGAATCCCTGTCGTGTCGGCCCGTACTTCTCGGTGTGGGCATTATATGCGTCTATAACGTTAGATATCCTATCCTAAGGCAACCTAACATCTCGGATGTAGTATTTTCCAACATTCCTGGCGGGTCGGACCCTACTTCTCGGTGGGAACATTATACACGTCTATAACGTAACATAGCCAAACCTAATCCATCTAACCCCTCGCTGGTAATGTTTTACAGAATCCTGTTCGTGTCGTCCCGTACGTCTCGGTTGGGACATTATATATGTCTATTGCGCTATATATCCTAACCTAAGGCAGCCAAACATCTCGGATGCAGTATTTTACAACATTCCTGGCGGGTCGGACCCTACTTCTCGGTGGGAACATTATATACGTCTATAGCGTTATATAACCTAACCTAACCCATCTAGCCCCTCGCTGGTAATGTTTTACAGAATGCCTGTCTTGTCGGCCCATACTTCTCGGTGTGGACATTCTATACGTCTATAACGTTAGATATCCTAACCTAAGGCAACCTAACATCTCGGATGTAGTATTTTCCAACATTCCTGGCGGGTCGGACCCTACTTCTCGGTGGGAACATTATACACGTCTACAACGTAACATAACCAAACCTAATCCATGTAACCCCTCGCTGGTAATGTTTTACAGAATCCCGTTCGTGTCGTCCCGTACGTCTCGGTTGGGACATTATATACGTCTATAGCGTTATATATCCTAACCTAAGGCAACCTAACATCTCGAATGTAGTATTTACCAACATTCCTGGCGAGTCGGATCCTAATTCTCGGTGGAAAAATTATATACGTCTATATCGTAATATAACCTAACCTAACCCATCTTGCCCTTCGGTGATAATGTTTTACAGAATCCCGTTCGTGTCGTCCCGTACGCCTCGTTTGGGACATTATATACGTCTATAGCGTTATATATGCTACCCTAAGGCAGCCTAACAGCTCGGATGTAGTATTTTCCCACATTCCTGGCGTGTCGGCCCCTACTTCTCGGTGAGAACATTATATACGTCTATCGCGTAATATAAACTAACCTAGCCCATCTTGCCGCTCGGGGATAATGTTTTACAGAATGCCGGTCTTGTCCGCTTGTACGTCTCGGTGGGGACATTATATACGTCTATAACGTTATACATCCCAACCTAAGACAATATATTATCTCGGAAGTAGTATTTACCAGCATCCTTGGCGGGTAGGACCATGCTTCTCGGTAGGAAGATTATATACGTCTATAGCGTTATATAACCTAAACCAACATATCTAGCCCCTCGCTGGTAATGTTTTAGAGTAACCCGTTCGTGACGTCCCATACGTCTCGGTTGGGACATTATTTACTTCTATAACGTTATATATCCCAACATATCGCAACATAACATCTCGGATGTAGTATTTACCAACATTCTTGGCGTGTCAGTCCCTACTTCTCGGTGCGAACATTATATACGTCTATATCGTAATATAATCTAGCATAACCAATCTAGCCCCTCGCTGGTAATGTTTTACAGAATCCCGTTCGTGTCGTCTCGTACGTCTCGGTGGGGAGATTATATACTTCTATAACGTTATATATCCCAACCTGAGGCAACCATACATCTCGGATGTAGTATTTACCAACATTCCTGGCGGGTCGGACCCTACTTCTCGGCTGGAACATTATATACGTCTATATCGTAATATAACCAAACCTCACCCATCTTGCCCCACGGTGATAATGTTTTACAGAATGCCGGTCGTGTCGGCCCGTACGTCTGGGTGGGGACATTATATGCGTCTATAACGTTATATATCCCAACCTAAGGCAACCTAACACCTCGGATGTAGTATTTTCCAGCATTCCTGGCGGGTCGGCCCCTACTTCTCGGTGGGAACACTATATACGTCTATAACGTAATATAACCTAACCTAACCCATCTAGCCCCTCGCCGGTAATGTTTTATAGAATCCCGGTCGGGTCGGCCCGTACGTCTCGTTTGGGACATTATATACGTCTATAGCGTTACATATCCTAACCTAAGGCAGGCTAACATCTCGGATGTAGTATTTTCCATCATTCCTGGCGGGTCGGTATCTACTTCCCGGTGGGAACATTATATACGTCTATAACGTAATATAACCTAACCTAACGCATCTAGCCCCTCGCTGGTAATGTTTTACACAATCCCGTTCGTGTCGGCTCGTACTTCTCGGTGGAGACATTATGTACGCCTATAACGTTATATATCCCAACCTAAGGCAACCTAACATCTCGAATGTAGTATTTTCCAACATTCCTGGCGGGTTGGACCCTATTTCTCGGCTGGAACATTATCTACGTCTATATCGTAATATAACCTAACCTAACCCATCTAGCCTCTCGCTGGTAATGTCTTACAGAATCCCGTTCGTGTCGTCACGTACGTCTCGGTTGGGACATTATATACGTCTATAGCGTTATATATCCTAACCTAAGGCAGCCTAACACATCGGATGTATTATTTTCCAACATTCCTGGCGGATCGGCCTCTAATTCTCGGTGGGAACATTATATACGTCTATAACGTAATATAACCTTATCTAACCCATCTAGCCCCTCGCTGGTAATGTTTTATAAAATCCTGTTCGTGTCGTCCCGTACGTCACGGTGGGAACATTATATACTTCTATAACGTTATATATCCCAACCTGAGGCAACCATACATCTCGGATGTAGTATTTACCGACATTCCTGTCTTGTCGGACCCTACTTCTTGGCTGGAACATTATATACGTCTATATCGTAATATTACCTGACCTAACCCATCTAGCCCCTCGCTGGTATTGTCATACAGAATCCCGTTCGTGTCGTCCAGTACGTCTCGATTGGGACATTATATACGTCTATAGCGTTCTATATCCTAATCTAAGGCAGCCTAACACATCGGATGTAATATTTTCCAACATTCCTGACGGGTCGGCCCCTGCTTCTCGGTGGGAACATTATATACGTCTATAACGTAATATAACCTAACCTAACCCATCTATACCCCCGCTGGTAATGTTTTATAAAATCCCATTCGTGTCGTACCGTACGTCTCGGTGGGGACATTATATACGTCTATAGCGTTATATGTCCTAACCTAAGGCAGCCTAACACCTCGGATGTAGTATTTTCCAACATTCCTGTCGTGCCGGCCCCTACTTCTCGATGGGAACATTATATACGTCTATAACGTAATATAACCTAACCTAACCCATCTAGACCCTCA
Source organism: Xylocopa violacea (assembly GCA_963969225.1). NCBI lineage: Eukaryota > Metazoa > Arthropoda > Insecta > Hymenoptera > Apidae > Xylocopa > Xylocopa violacea. Next base: position 9,682,796 of record CAXAJV010000017.1, on the reverse strand, counting down.
CTGGTAATGTTTTATAAAATCCCGTTCGTGTCGCCCCGTACTTCTCGATTGGGACATTATATACGTCTATAGCGTTATATATCCTAACCTAAGGCAGCCTAACACATCGGATGTAATATTTTCCAACATTCCTGGCGTGTCGGCCCCTACTTCTCGTTGGGAACATTACATACGTCTATAACGTAATATAACCAAACCTAACCCATCGAGACCCTCACTGGTAATGTCTTACAGAATCCCGTTCGCGTCGTCCCGTAATTCTCGGTGGGGACATTATGTACGTCTATATCGTTATATATCCCAACCTAAGGCAACCTAACATCTCGAATGTAGTATTTTCCAACATTCCTGGCGGGTCGGCCCCTACTTCTCGGTGGGAACATTATATACGTCTATAACGTAATATAACCTAACCTAACCCATCTAGGCCCTCGTTGGTAATGTTTTACTGAATCCCGTTCTTGTCTGCCCGTACTTCTCGGTGGAGACATTATGTACGTCTATAACGTTATATATCCCAACCGAAGGCAACCTAACATCTCGAATGTAGTATTTACCAACATTCCTGGCGGGTCGGCCCCTACTTCTCGGTGGGAACATTACATACGTCTACAACGTAATATAACCTAACCTAACCCATCTAGCACCTCGCTGGCAATATTTTATAAAATCCCGTTCGTGTCGTCCCGTACGTCTCGGTGGGGACATTATATACTTCTATAACCTTATATATCCCAACCTGAGGCAACCTTACTTCTCGGATGTAGTATTTACCAACATTCCTAGCGGGTCGGACCCTACTTCTCGGTGGGAACATTATATACGTCTATAACGTAATATAACCTAACCTAACCCATCTAGCCCCTTGTTGGTAATGTTTTACTGAATCCCGTTCTTGTCTGCCCGTACTTCTCGGTGGAGACATTATGTACGTCTATAACGTTATATATCCCAACCAAAGGCAACCTAATATCTCGGATGTAGTATTCACCAACATTCCTAGTGGGTCCGACCCTACTTCTGAGTGGGAACATTATATACGTCTATAACGTAATATATCCTAGCCTAAGCCATCTTGCCCTTCGGTGATAATGTTTTACAGAATCCCGTTCGTGTCGTCCCGTACGCCTCGTTTGGGACATTATTTACGTCTATAGCGTTATATATGCTACCCTAAGGCAGCCTAACAGCTCGGATGTTGTATTTTCCCACATTCCTGGCGTGTCGGCCCCTACTTCTCGGTGAGAACATTATATACGTCTATCACGCAATATAAACTAACCTAGCCCATCTTGCCGCTCGGGGATAATGTTTTACAGAATGCCGGTCGTGTCCGCTTGTACGTCTCGGTGGGGACATTATATACGTCTATAACGTTATACATCCCAACCTAAGGCAAGATATTATCTCGGATGTAGTATTTACCAACATCCTTGGCGGGTAGGACCCTGCTTCTCGCTAGGAACATTATATACGTCTATAACGTTATATAACCTAAACCAACACATCTAGCCCCTCGCTGGTAATGTTTTAGAGTAACCCGTTCGTGACGTCCCATACGTCTCGGTTGGGACATTATTTACTTCTATAACGTTATATATCCCAACATAACGCAACATAACATCTCGGATGTAGTATTTACCAACATTCCTGGCGTGTCAGTCCCTACTTCTCGGTGGGAACATTATATACGTCTATAACGTAATATAACCTAACCTAACGCATCTAGCCCCTCGCTGGTAATGTTTTACACAATCCCGTTCGTGCCGGCCCGCACTTCTCGGTGGAGACATTATGTACGTCTATAACGTTATATATCCCAACGTGAGTCAATCTTACATCTCGGATGTAGAATTTACCAACATTCCTGGCGGGTCGGACCCCACTTGTCGGCTGGAACATTATGTACGTCTATATCGTAATATAACCAAACCTAACCCATTTTGCCCCTTGGTGATAATGTTTTACAGGATGCCGGTCGTGTCGGCCCGTACGTCTGGATGGGGACATTATATGCGTCTATAACGTTATATATCCCAACCTAAGGCAACCTAACATCTCGGATGTAGTATTTACCAACATTCCTGGACGGTCGGACCCTACTTCTCGGTGGGAACATTATATACGTCTATAACGTAATATAACCTAACCTAATCCATCTATACCCCCGCTGGTAATGTTTTATAAAATCTCGTTCGTGTCGTACCTTACGTCTCGGTGGGGACATTATATACGTCTATAGCGTTATATATCCTAACCTAAGGCAGCCTAACAACTCGGATGTAGTATTTTCCAACATTCCTGACGTATCGATACCTACTTCTTGGTGGGAACATTATATACGTCTATAACGTAATATAACCTAACGTAACCCATCTAGCCCCTCGCTGGTAATGTTTTACAGAATGCCGTTCGTGTCGGCACGCACTTCTCGGTGGGGACATTATGTACGTCTATAACGTTATATATCCCAACCTGAGGCAACCTTACATCTCGGATGTAGTATTTACCAACATTCCTGGCGGGTCGGCCCCTACTTCTCGGTGGGAACATTATACACGTCTATAACGTAATATAACCTAACCTCACCCATCTAGACACACGCTGGTAATGTTTTACAAAATCCCGGTCGTGGCGGCCCGTACGTCTCGGTGGGGACATTGTATACGACAATAGCGTTATATATTCTAACCTAAGGCAGGCTATCATCTCGGATGTAGTATTTTACAACATTCTTGGCCGATGGGCCTCTACTTCTCGGTGCGAACATTATATACATCTATAACGTAATATAACCTAACCTAACCCATCTATACCCCCGCTGGTAATGTTTTACAGAATCCCGTTAGTGTCGGCCCGTACTTCTCGGAGAGGACATTATGTACGTCTATAACGTTATGTATCCCAACCTAAGGCAGCCTAACACCTCGGATGTAGTATTTTCCAACATTCCTGGCGGGTCGGCCCCTACTTCTCGGTGGGAACATTGTATACGTCTATAACGTAATATAACCTAACCTAACCCATCTAGGCCCTCGTTGGTAATGTTTTACTGAATCCCGTTCTTGTCTGCCCGTACTTCACGGTGGAGACATTATGTACGTCTATAACGTTATATATCCCAACCTGAGTCAATCTTACATCTCGGATGTAGAATTTACCAACATTCCTGTCGGGTCGGACCCCACTTGTCGGCTGGAACATTATGTACGTCTATATCGTAATATAACCAAACCTAACCCATGTTGCCCCTTGGTGATAATGTTTTACAGGATGCCGGTCGTGTCGGCTCGTACGTCTGGATGGGGACATTATATGCGTCTATAACGTTATATATCCCAACCTAAGGCAACCTAACATCTCGGATGTAGTATTTACCAACATTCCTGGACGGTCGGACCCTACTTCTCGGTGGGAACATTATATACGTCTATAACGTAATATAACCTAACCTAAAACATCTATACCCCCGCTGGTAATGTTTTATAAAATCCCGTTCGTGTCGTACCTTACGTCTCGGTGGGGACATTATATACGTCTATAGCGTTATATATCCTAACCTAAGGCAGCCTAAAAACTCGGATGTAGTATTTTCCAACATTCCTGACGTATCGATACCTACTTCTTGGTGGGAACATTATATACGTCTATAACGTAATATAACCTAACCTAACCCATCTAGCCCCTCGCTGGTAATGTTTCACAGAATGCCGTTCGAGTCGGCACGCACTTCTCGGTGGGGACATTGTGTACGTCTATAACGTTATATATCCCAGCCTGAGGCAACCTTACATCTCGGATGTAGTATTTACCAACATTCCTGGCGGGTCGGCCCCTACTTCTCGGTGGGAACATTATACACGTCTATAACGTAATATAACCTAACCTCACCCATCTAGACACACGCTGGTAATGTTTTACAAAATCCCGGTCGTGGCGGCCCGTACGTCTCTGTGGGGACATTGTATACGACAATAGCGTTATATATTCTAACCTAAGGCAGGCTATCATCTCGGATGTAGTATTTTACAACATTCCTGGCCGATGGGCCTCTACTTCTCGGTGCGAACATTATATACGTCTATAACGTAATATAACCTAACCTAACCCATCTATACCCCCGCTGGTAATGTTTTATAAAATTCCATTCGTGTCGTACCGTACGTCTCGGTGGGGACGTTATATACGTCTATAACGTTATATATCCCAACCTAAGGCAACCTAACATCTCGAATGTAGTATTTTCCAACATTCCTGGCGGGTCGGCCCCTACTTCTCGGCTGGAACATTATATACGTCTATAACGTAATATAACCTAACCTAACCAATCTAGCCCCTCGCTGGTAATGTTTTACGGTATGCCGTTAGTGTCGGCCCGTACTTCTCGGTGAGGACATTATGTACGTCTATAACGTTATATATCCCAACCTAAGGCAGACTAACACATCGGATGTAGTATTTCCCAACATTCCTGGCGTGTCGGCCCCTACTTCTCGATGGGAACATTATATACGTCTATAACGTAATATTACCTAACCTAACCCATCTAGCTCCTCGATGGTAATGTTTTACAAAATGCCGTTCGTGTCGGCCAGCACTTCTCGCTGGAGACGTTATGTACGTCTATAACGTTATATATCCCAACCTAAGGCAACCTAACATCTCGAATGTAGTATTTTCCAACATTCCAGGCGGGTCGGACCCTACTTCTCGGTGGGAACATTATATACGTCTATAACGTAATATAACCTAACCTAACCCATCTAGCCCCTCGTTGGTAATGTTTTACTGAATCCCGTTCTTGTCTGCGCGTACTTCTCGGTGGGGACATTATGTACGTCTATAACGTTATATATCACAACCTAAGGCAACCTAACATCTCGAATGTAGTATTTTCCAACATTCCTGGCGGGTCGGACCCTACTTCTCGGCTGGAACATTATAGACGTCTATAACGTAATATAACCTAACCTAACCCATCTAGCCCCTCGCTGGTAATGTTTTACGGAATCCCGTTAGTGTCGGCCCGTACTTCTCGGTGAGGTCATTATGTACGTCTATAACGTTATATATCCCAACCTAAAGCAACCTAACATCTCGAATGTAGTATTTTCCAACATTCCTGGCGGGTCGGCCCCTACTTCTCGGTGGGAACATTATATAGGTCTATAACGTAATATAACCTAACCTAACCCATCTAGGCCCTCGCTGGACATATTTTATAAAATCCCGTCGTGTCGTCCCGTACGTCTCGGTGGGGACATTATATACTTCTATAACGTTATATATCCCAACCTGAGGCAACCTTATATCTCGGATGTAGTATTTACCAACATTCCTGGCGGATCGGCCTCTACATCTTGGTGGGAGCATTATATACGTCTATAACGTAATATAACCTAACCTAACCTATCTAGCCCCCCGCTGCTAATGTTTTATAAGATCCCGTTCGTGTCGTACCGTACGTCTCGGTTGGGAAATTATATACGTCTATAGCGTTATATATCCTAACCTAAGGCAGCCTAGCACCTCGGATGTAGTATTTTCCAACATTCCTGACGTGTCGGCACCTACTTCTCGGTGGGAACATTATATACGTCTATAACGTAACATAACCTAACCTAACACATCTAGCCCCTCGCTGGTAATGTTTTACAGAATCCCGTTGGTGTCGTCCCGTACGTCTCGGTTGGGACATTCTATACGTCTATAGCGTTATATATCCTAACCTAAGGCAGGCTAACATATCGGATGTAGTACTTTCCATCATTCCTGGCGCGTCGGCCCCCACTTCTCGGTGGGAACATTATATACGTCTATAGCATAATATAACCTAACCTAACCCATCTACACCTTGCTGCTAATGTTTCACAGAATCCCGGTCGTACCGTCCTGTACGTCTCGGTTTTGACATTATATACCTCTATAGCGTTATATATCATAACCTAAGGCAGGCTAACATCTCGGATGTAGTATTTTCCATCATTCCTGGCGGGTCGGCCCCTACTTCTCGGTGGGAACATTATATACGTCTATAACGTAATGTAACCTAACCTAACACATCTAGCCTCTCGCTGGTAATGTTTTACAGAATCCCTGTCGTGTCGTCCCGTACGTCTCGGTTGGGACATTATATACGTCTATAGCGTTATATATCCTAACCTAAGGCAGCCTAGCATCTCGAATGTAGTATTTTCCAATATTCCTGGCGGGTCGGGCCCTATTTCTCGGTGGGAACATGATATACGTCTATAACGTAATATAACCTAACCTAACCCATCTAGCCCCTCGCTGGTAATGTTTTACAGAACCCCTGTCGTGTCGTCCCGAACGTCTCGGTTGGGACATTATATACGTCTATAGCGTTATATCCTAACCCAAGGCAGCCTATCACCTCGGATGTAGTATTTTACAGCATTCCTGGCACGTCGGCCCCCCTTCTCGGTGGGAACATTATATGCGCATATAACGTAATATAACCTAACCTAAGCCACCTAGCCCCTCGCTGGTAATGTTTTACAGAATCCCTGTCGTGTCGGCCCGTACTTCTCGGTGTGGAAATTATATGCGTCTATAACGTTATATATCCTAACCTAAGGCAGCGAAACATCTCGGATGTAGTATTTTACAACATTCCTGGCTGGTCGGACCCTACTTCTCGGTGGGAACATTATATACGTCTATAGCGTAATATAACCTAACCTAACACATCTAGCCCCTCGCTGGTAATGTTTTACAGAATCCCGTTCGTGTCGTCCTGTACGTCTCGGTTGGGACATTATATACGTCTATTGCGTTATATATCCTAACCTAAGGCAGCCAAACATCTCGGATGTAGTATTCTACAACATTCCTGGCGGGTCAGACCCTACTTCTCGGTGGGAACATTATATACGTCTATAACGTAATATAACCTAACCTAACCCATCTAGCCCCCCGCTGGTAATGTTTTATAGAATCCCGGTCGTGTCGGCCCGTACATCTCGGTTGGAACATTATATACGTCTGTAGCGTTATATATCCTCACCTAAGGCAGGCTAAAATCTCGGATGTAGTATTTTACAACATTCCTGGCGGATCGGCACCTACTTCTCGGTGGGAACATTATATACGTCTATAACGTAATATAGCCTAACCTAACCCATCTAGCCCCTCGCTGGTAATGTTTTACAGAACCCCTGTCGTGTTGTCCCGTACGTCTCGGTTGGGACTTTGTATAGGTCTATAGCGTTATATATCCTAACCTAAGGCAGCCTAGCATCTCGGATGTAGTATTTTCCAATATGCCTGGCGGGTCGGACCCTACTTCTCGGTGGGATCATTATATACGCCTATATCGTAATATAACCTAACTTAACCCATCTAGCCCCTCGCTGGTAATGTTTTACAGAATCCCTGTCGTGTCGGCCCGTACTTCTCGGCGTGGACATTATATGCGTCTATAACGTTAGATATCCTACCCCCAAGGCAACCTAACATCTCGGATGTAGTATTTTCCAGCATTCCTGGCGGGTCGGCCCCAACTTCTCGGTGGGAACATTATATACGTCTATAACGTAATATAACCTAACATAACCCATGTAGCCCGTCGCTGGTAATGTTTTACAGAATCCCGTTCGTGTCGTCCCGAACGTCTCGGTTGGGACATTATTACGTCTATAGCGTTATATCTTAACCCAAGGCAGCCTATCACCTCGGATGTAGTATTTTCCAACATTCCTGGCGGGTCGGACCCTAGTTCTCGGTGGGATCATTATATACGCCTATAACGTAATATAACCTAACCTAAGCCACCTAGCCCCTCGCTGGTAATGTTTTACAGAATCCCTGTCGTGTCGGCCCGTACTTCTCGGCGTGGACATTATATGCGTCCATAACGTTAGATATCCTAATCTAAGGCAACCTAACATCTCGGATGTAGTATTTTCCAACATTCCTGGCGGGTCGGACCCTACTTCTCGGTGGAATCATTATATACGCCTATAACGTAATATAACCTAACCTAACCCATCTAGCCCCTCGCTGGTAATGTCTTACAGAATCCCTGTCGTGTCGGCCCGTACTTCTCGGTGTGGACATTATATGCGTCTATAGCGTTATATATCCTAACCTAAGGCAGCGAAACATCTCGGATGTAGTATTTTACAACATTCCTGGCGGGTCGGACCCTACTTCGCGGTGGGAACATTATATACGTCTATAACGTAATATAACCTAACCTAACCCATCTAGCCCCTCGCTGGTAATGTTTTACAGAATCCCGTTCGTGTCGTCCCGAACGTCTCGGTTGGGACATTATTACGCCTATAGCGTTATATCTTAACCCAAGGCAGCCTATCACCTCGGATGTAGTATTTTACAGCATTCCTGGCACGTCGGCCCCCACTTCTCGGTGGGAACATTATATACGTCTATAACGTAATATAACCTAACATAACCCATGTAGCCCCTCGCTGGTAATGTTTTACAGAATCTCGTTAGTGTCGTCCCGAACGTCTCGGTTGGGACATTATTACGTCTATAGCGTTATATCTTAACCCAAGGCAGCCTATCACCTCGGATATAGTATTTTACAACATTCCCGGCGGATCGGCACCTACTTCTCGGTGGGAACATTATATACGTCTATAACGTAATATAGCCTAACCTAACCCATCTAGCCCCTCGCTGGTAATGTTTTACAGAACCCCTGTCGTGTCGTCCCGTACGTCTCGGTAGGGACATAGTATAGGTCTATAGCGTTATATATCCTAACCTAAGGCAGCCTAGCATCTCGGATGTAGTATTTTCCAATATTCCTGGCGGGTCGGACCCTACTTCTCGGTGGGATCATTATATACGCCTATATCGTAATATAACCTAACCTAACCCATCTAGCCCCTCGCTGGTAATGTTTTACAGAATCCCTGTCGTGTCGGCCCGTACTTCTCGGTGTGGACATTATATGCGTCTATAACGTTAGATATCCTAACCTAAGGCAACCTAACATCTCGGATGTAGTATTTTCCAACATTCCTGGCGGGTCTGACCCTATTTCTCGGTGGGAACATTATACACGTCTATAACGTAGCATAACCAAACCTAATCCTTCTAACTCCTCGCTGGTAATGTTTTACAGAATCCCGTTCGTGTCGTCCCTTACGTCTCGGTTGGGACATTATATACGTCTATTGCGTTATATATCCTAACCTAAGGCAGCCAAACATCTCGGATGTAGTATTCTAGAACATTTCTGGCGGGTCGGACCCTACTTCTCGGTGGGAACATTATATACGTCTATAACGTAATATAACCTAACCTAACCCATCTAGCCCCTCGCTGGTAATGTTTTACAGAATCCCTGTCGTGTCGGCCCGTTCTTCTCGGTGTGGACATTATATGCGTCTATAACGTTATATATCCTAACCTAAGGCAGCGAAACATCGCGGATGTAGTATTTTACAACATTCCTGGCGGTTCGGACGCTACTTCTCGGTGGGAACATTATATACGTCTATAACGTAATATAACCTAACCTAACCCATCTAGCCCCTCGCTGGTAATGTTTTACAGAATCCCTGTCGTGTCGGCCCGTTCTTCTCGGTGTGGACATTATATGCGTCTATAACTTTATATATCCTAACCTAAGGCAACCTAACATCTCGGATGTAGTATTTTCCAGCATTCCTGGCGGGTCGGCCCCTACTTCTCGGTGGGAACATTATATACGTCTATAACGTAATATAACCTAACCTAACCCATGTAGCCCCTCGCTGGTAATGTTTTACGGAATCCCGTTCGTGTCGTCCCGAACGTCTCGGTTGGGACATTATTACGTCTATAGCGTTATATCTTAACCCAAGGCAGCCTATCACCTCGGATGTAGTATTTTACAGCATGCCTGGCTCGTCGGCCCCCACTTCTCGGTGGGAACATTATATACGTCTATAACGTAATATAACCTAACCTAAGCCACCTAGCCCCTCGCTGGTAATGTTTTACAGAATCCCTGTCGTGTCGGCCCGTACTTCTCGGTGTGGACATTATATGCGTCCATAACGTTAGATATCCTAACCTAAGGCAACCTAACATCTCGGATGTAGTATTTTACAACTTTCCTGGCGGATCGGCACCTACTTCTCGGTGGGAACATTATATACGTCTATAACGTAATATAGCCTAACCTAACCCATCTAGCCCCTCGCTGGTAATGTTTTACAGAACCCCTGTCGTGTCGTCCCGTACGTCTCGGTAGGGACATAGTATAGGTCTATAGCGTTATATATCCTAACCTAAGGCAGCCTAGCATCTCGGATGTAGTATTTTCCAATATTCCTGGCGGGTCGGACCCTACTTCTCGGTGGGATCATTATATACGCCTATATCGTAATATAACCTAACCTAACCCATCTAGCCCCTCGCTGGTAATGTTTTACAGAATCCCTGTCGTGTCGGCCCGTACTTCTCGGTGTGGACATTATATGCGTCTATAACGTTAGATATCCTAACCTAAGGCAACCTAACATCTCGGATGTAGTATTTTCCAACATTCCTGGCGGGTCTGACCCTATTTCTCGGTGGGAACATTATACACGTCTATAACGTAGCATAACCAAACCTAATCCTTCTAACTCCTCGCTGGTAATGTTTTACAGAATCCCGTTCGTGTCGTCCCTTACGTCTCGGTTGGGACATTATATACGTCTATTGCGTTATATATCCTAACCTAAGGCAGCCAAACATCTCGGATGTAGTATTCTAGAACATTCCTGGCGGGTCGGACCCTACTTCTCGGTGGGAACATTATATACGTCTATAACGTAATATAACCTAACCTAACCCATCTAGCCCCTCGCTGGTAATGTTTTACAGAATCCCTGTCGTGTCGGCCCGTTCTTCTCGGTGTGGACATTATATGCGTCTATAACGTTATATATCCTAACCTAAGGCAGCGAAACATCGCGGATGTAGTATTTTACAACATTCCTGGCGGTTCGGACGCTACTTCTCGGTGGGAACATTATATACGTCTATAACGTAATATAACCTAACCTAACCCATCTAGCCCCTCGCTGGTAATGTTTTACAGAATCCCTGTCGTGTCGGCCCGTTCTTCTCGGTGTGGACATTATATGCGTCTATAACTTTATATATCCTAACCTAAGGCAACCTAACATCTCGGATGTAGTATTTTCCAGCATTCCTGGCGGGTCGGCCCCTACTTCTCGGTGGGAACATTATATACGTCTATAACGTAATATAACCTAACCTAACCCATGTAGCCCCTCGCTGGTAATGTTTTACCGAATCCCGTTCGTGTCGTCCCGAACGTCTCGGTTGGGACATTATTACGTCTATAGCGTTATATCTTAACCCAAGGCAGCCTATCACCTCGGATGTAGTATTTTACAGCATTCCTGGCGCGTCGGCCCCCACTTCTCGGTGGGAACATTATATACGTCTATAACGTAATATAACCTAACATAACCCATGTAGCCCCTCGCTGGTACTGTTTTACAGAATATCGTTAGTGTCGTCCCGAACGTCTCGGTTGGGACATTATTACGTCTATAGCGTTATATCTTAACCCAAGGCAGCCTATCACCTCGGATATAGTATTTTACAACATTCCCGGCGGATCGGCACCTACTTCTCGGTGGGAACATTATATACGTCTATAACGTAATATAGCCTAACCTAACCCATCTAGCCCCTCGCTGGTAATGTTTTACAGAACCCCTGTCGTGTCGTCCCGTACGTCTCGGTAGGGACATAGTATAGGTCTATAGCGTTATATATCCTAACCTAAGGCAGCCTAGCATCTCGGATGTAGTATTTTCCAATATTCCTGGCGGGTCGGACCCTACTTCTCGGTGGGATCATTATATACGCCTATATCGTAATATAACCTAACCTAACCCATCTAGCCCCTCGCTGGTAATGTTTTACAGAATCCCTGTCGTGTCGGCCCGTACTTCTCGGTGTGGACATTATATGCGTCTATAACGTTAGATATCCTAACCTAAGGCAACCTAACATCTCGGATGTAGTATTTTCCAACATTCCTGGCGGGTCTGACCCTATTTCTCGGTGGGAACATTATACACGTCTATAACGTAGCATAACCAAACCTAATCCTTCTAACTCCTCGCTGGTAATGTTTTACAGAATCCCGTTCGTGTCGTCCCTTACGTCTCGGTTGGGACATTATATACGTCTATTGCGTTATATATCCTAACCTAAGGCAGCCAAACATCTCGGATGTAGTATTCTAGAACATTCCTGGCGGGTCGGACCCTACTTCTCGGTGGGAACATTATATACGTCTATAACGTAATATAACCTAACCTAACCCATCTAGCCCCTCGCTGGTAATGTTTTACAGAATCCCTGTCGTGTCGGCCCGTACTTCTCGGTGTGGACATTATATGCGTCTATAACGTTAGATATCCTAACCTAAGGCAACCTAACATCTCGGACGTAGTATTTTCCAACATTCCTGGCGGGTTGGACCCTATTTCTCGGTGGGAACATTATACACGTCTATGACGTAGCATAACCAAACCTAATCCTTCTAACTCCTCGCTGGTAATGTTTTACAGAATCCCGTTCGTGTCGTCCCTTACGTCTCGGTTGGGACATTATATACGTCTATTGCGTTATATATCCTAACCTAAGGCAGCCAAACATCTCGGATGTTGTATTCTAGAACATTCCTGGCGGGTCGGACCCTACTTCTCGGTGGGAACATTATATACGTCTATAACGTAATATAACCTAACCTAACCCATCTAGCCCCTCGCTGGTAATGTTTTACAGAATCCCTGTCGTGTCGGCCCGTTCTTCTCGGTGTGGACATTATATGCGTCTATAACGTTATATATCCTAACCTAAGGCAGCGTAACATCGCGGATGTAGTATTTTACAACATTCCTGGCGGTTCGGACGCTACTTCTCGGTGGGAACATTATATACGTCTATAACGTAATATAACCTAACCTAACCCATCTAGCCCCTCGCTGGTAATGTTTTACAGAATCCCTGTCGTGACGGCCCGTTCTTCTCGGTGTGGACATTATATGCGTCTATAACTTTATATATCCTAACCTAAGGCAGCGAAACATCTCGGATGTAGTATTTTACAACATTCCTGGCGGGTCGGACCCTACTTCTCGGTGGGAACATTATATACGTCTATAACGTAATATAACCTAACCTAACCCATCTAGCCCCTCGCTGGTAATGTTTTACAGAATCCCTGTCGTGTCGGCCCGTACTTCTCGGTGTGGACATTATATACGTCTATAACGTTAGATATCTTAACCTAAGGCAACCTAACATCTCGGATGTTGTATTTTCCAGCATTCCTGGCGGGTCGGCCCTTACTTCTCGGTGGGAACATTATATACGTCTATAACGTAATATACCCTAACCTAACCCATGTAGCCCCTCGCTGGTAATGTTTTACGGAATCCCGTTCGTGTCGTCCCGAACGTCTCGGTTGGGACATTATTACGTCTATAGCGTTATATCTTAACCCAAGGCAGCCTATCAACTCGGATGTAGTATTTTACAGCATTCCTGGCGCGTCGGCCCCCACTTCTCGGTGGGAACATTATATACGTCTATAACGTAATATAACCTAACATAACCCATGTAGCCCCTCGCTGGTAATGTTTTACAGAATCTCGTTAGTGTCGTCCCGAACGTCTCGGTTGGGACATTATTACGTCTATAGCGTTATATCTTAACCCAAGGCAGCCTATCACCTCGGATATAGTATTTTACAACATTCCCTGCGGATCGGCACCTACTTCTCGGTGGGAACATTATATACGTCTATAACGTAATATAGCCTAACCTAACGCATCTAGCCCCTCGCTGGTAATGTTTTACAGAACCCCTGTCGTGTCGTCCCGTACGTCTCGGTAGGGACATTGTATAGGTCTATAGCGTTATATATCCTAACCTAAGGCAGCCTAGCATCTCGGATGTAGTATTTTCCAATATTCCTGGCGGGTCGGACCCTACTTCTCGGTGGGATCATTATATACGCCTATATCGTAATATAACCTAACCTAACCCATCTAGCCCCTCGCTGGTAATGTTTTACAGAATCCCTGTCGTGTCGGCCCGTACTTCTCGGTGTGGACATTATATGCGTCTATAACGTTAGATATCCTAACCTAAGGCAACCTAACATCTCGGATGTAGTATTTTCCAACATTCCTGGCGGGTCTGACCCTATTTCTCGGTGGGAACATTATACACGTCTATAACGTAGCATAACCAAACCTAATCCTTCTAACTCCTCGCTGGTAATGTTTTACAGAATCCCGTTCGTGTCGTCCCTTACGTCTCGGTTGGGATATTATATACGTCTATTGCGTTATATATCCTAACCTAAGGCAGCCAAACATCTCGGATGTAGTATTCTAGAACATTCCTGGCGGGTCGGACCCTACTTCTCGGTGGGAACATTATATACGTCTATAACGTAATATAACCTAACCTAACCCATCTAGCCCCTCGCTGGTAATGTTTTACAGAACCCCTGTCGTGTCGTCCCGAACGTCTCGGTTGGGACATTATATACGTCTATAGCGTTATATCCTAACCCAAGGCAGCCTATCACCTCGGATGTAGTATTTTACAGCATTCCTGGCACGTCGGCCCCCCTTCTCGGTGGGAACATTATATGCGCATATAACGTAATATAACCTAACCTAAGCCACCTAGCCCCTCGCTGGTAATGTTTTACAGAATCCCTGTCGTGTCGGCCCGTACTTCTCGGTGTGGAAATTATATGCGTCTATAACGTTATATATCCTAACCTAAGGCAGCGAAACATCTCGGATGTAGTATTTTACAACATTCCTGGCTGGTCGGACCCTACTTCTCGGTGGGAACATTATATACGTCTATAACGTAATATAACCTAACCTAACACATCTAGCCCCTCGCTGGTAATGTTTTACAGAATCCCGTTCGTGTCGTCCTGTACGTCTCGGTTGGGACATTATATACGTCTATTGCGTTATATATCCTAACCTAAGGCAGCCAAACATCTCGGATGTAGTATTCTACAACATTCCTGGCGGGTCAGACCCTACTTCTCGGTGGGAACATTATATACGTCTATAACGTAATATAACCTAACCTAACCCATCTAGCCCCCCGCTGGTAATGTTTTATAGAATCCCGGTCGTGTCGGCCCGTACATCTCGGTTGGAACATTATATACGTCTGTAGCGTTATATATCCTCACCTAAGGCAGGCTAAAATCTCGGATGTAGTATTTTACAACATTCCTGGCGGATCGGCACCTACTTCTCGGTGGGAACATTATATACGTCTATAACGTAATATAGCCTAACCTAACCCATCTAGCCCCTCGCTGGTAATGTTTTACAGAACCCCTGTCGTGTTGTCCCGTACGTCTCGGTTGGGACTTTGTATAGGTCTATAGCGTTATATATCCTAACCTAAGGCAGCCTAGCATCTCGGATGTAGTATTTTCCAATATGCCTGGCGGGTCGGACCCTACTTCTCGGTGGGATCATTATATACGCCTATATCGTAATATAACCTAACTTAACCCATCTAGCCCCTCGCTGGTAATGTTTTACAGAATCCCTGTCGTGTCGGCCCGTACTTCTCGGCGTGGACATTATATGCGTCTATAACGTTAGATATCCTACCCCTAAGGCAACCTAACATCTCGGATGTAGTATTTTCCAGCATTCCTGGCGGGTCGGCCCCAACTTCTCGGTGGGAACATTATATACGTCTATAACGTAATATAACCTAACATAACCCATGTAGCCCGTCGCTGGTAATGTTTTACAGAATCCCGTTCGTGTCGTCCCGAACGTCTCGGTTGGGACATTATTACGTCTATAGCGTTATATCTTAACCCAAGGCAGCCTATCACCTCGGATGTAGTATTTTCCAACATTCCTGGCGGGTCGGACCCTAGTTCTCGGTGGGATCATTATATACGCCTATAACGTAATATAACCTAACCTAAGCCACCTAGCCCCTCGCTGGTAATGTTTTACAGAATCCCTGTCGTGTCGGCCCGTACTTCTCGGCGTGGACATTATATGCGTCCATAACGTTAGATATCCTAATCTAAGGCAACCTAACATCTCGGATGTAGTATTTTCCAACATTCCTGGCGGGTCGGACCCTACTTCTCGGTGGGATCATTATATACGCCTATAACGTAATATAACCTAACCTAACCCATCTAGCCCCTCGCTGGTAATGTCTTACAGAATCCCTGTCGTGTCGGCCCGTACTTCTCGGTGTGGACATTATATGCGTCTATAGCGTTATATATCCTAACCTAAGGCAGCGAAACATCTCGGATGTAGTATTTTACAACATTCCTGGCGGGTCGGACCCTACTTCGCGGTGGGAACATTATATACGTCTATAACGTAATATAACCTAACCTAACCCATCTAGCCCCTCGCTGGTAATGTTTTACAGAATCCCTGTCGTGTCGGCCCGTTCTTCTCGGTGTGGACATTATATGCGTCTATAACGTTATATATCCTAACCTAAGGCAGCGTAACATCGCGGATGTAGTATTTTACAACATTCCTGGCGGTTCGGACGCTACTTCTCGGTGGGAACATTATATACGTCAATAACGTAATATAACCTAACCTAACCCATCTAGCCCCTCGCTGGTAATGTTTTACAGAATCCCTGTCGTGTCGGCCCGTTCTTCTCGGTGTGGACATTATATGCGTCTATAACTTTATATATCCTAACCTAAGGCAGCGAAACATCTCGGATGTAGTATTTTACAACATTCCTGGCGGGTCGGACCCTACTTCTCGGTGGGAACATTATATACGTCTATAACGTAATATAACCTAACCTAACCCATCTAGCCCCTCGCTGGTAATGTTTTACAGAATCCCTGTCGTGTCGGCCCGTACTTCTCGGTGTGGACATTATATACGTCTATAACGTTAGATATCTTAACCTAAGGCAACCTAACATCTCGGATGTTGTATTTTCCAGCATTCCTGGCGGGTCGGCCCTTACTTCTCGGTGGGAACATTATATACGTCTATAACGTAATATACCCTAACCTAACCCATGTAGCCCCTCGCTGGTAATGTTTTACGGAATCCCGTTCGTGTCGTCCCGAACGTCTCGGTTGGGACATTATTACGCCTATAGCGTTATATCTTAACCCAAGGCAGCCTATCACCTCGGATGTAGTATTTTACAGCATTCCTGGCGCGTCGGCCCCCACTTCTCGGTGGGAACATTATATACGTCTATAACGTAATATAACCTAACATAACCCATGTAGCCCCTCGCTGGTAATGTTTTACAGAATCTCGTTAGTGTCGTCCCGAACGTCTCGGTTGGGACATTATTACGTCTATAGCGTTATATCTTAACCCAAGGCAGCCTATCACCTCGGATATAGTATTTTACAACATTCCCGGCGGATCGGCACCTACTTCTCGGTGGGAACATTATATACGTCTATAACGTAATATAGCCTAACCTAACCCATCTAGCCCCTCGCTGGTAATGTTTTACAGAACCCCTGTCGTGTCGTCCCGTACGTCTCGGTAGGGACATAGTATAGGTCTATAGCGTTATATATCCTAACCTAAGGCAGCCTAGCATCTCGGATGTAGTATTTTCCAATATTCCTGGCGGGTCGGACCCTACTTCTCGGTGGGATCATTATATACGCCTATATCGTAATATAACCTAACCTAACCCATCTAGCCCCTCGCTGGTAATGTTTTACAGAATCCCTGTCGTGTCGGCCCGTACTTCTCGGTGTGGACATTATATGCGTCTATAACGTTAGATATCCTAACCTAAGGCAACCTAACATCTCGGATGTAGTATTTTCCAACATTCCTGGCGGGTCTGACCCTATTTCTCGGTGGGAACATTATACACGTCTATAACGTAGCATAACCAAACCTAATCCTTCTAACTCCTCGCTGGTAATGTTTTACAGAATCCCGTTCGTGTCGTCCCTTACGTCTCGGTTGGGACATTATATACGTCTATTGCGTTATATATCCTAACCTAAGGCAGCCAAACATCTCGGATGTAGTATTCTAGAACATTTCTGGCGGGTCGGACCCTACTTCTCGGTGGGAACATTATATACGTCTATAACGTAATATAACCTAACCTAACCCATCTAGCCCCTCGCTGGTAATGTTTTACAGAATCCCTGTCGTGTCGGCCCGTTCTTCTCGGTGTGGACATTATATGCGTCTATAACGTTATATATCCTAACCTAAGGCAGCGAAACATCGCGGATGTAGTATTTTACAACATTCCTGGCGGTTCGGACGCTACTTCTCGGTGGGAACATTATATACGTCTATAACGTAATATAACCTAACCTAACCCATCTAGCCCCTCGCTGGTAATGTTTTACAGAATCCCTGTCGTGTCGGCCCGTTCTTCTCGGTGTGGACATTATATGCGTCTATAACTTTATATATCCTAACCTAAGGCAACCTAACATCTCGGATGTAGTATTTTCCAGCATTCCTGGCGGGTCGGCCCCTACTTCTCGGTGGGAACATTATATACGTCTATAACGTAATATAACCTAACCTAACCCATGTAGCCCCTCGCTGGTAATGTTTTACGGAATCCCGTTCGTGTCGTCCCGAACGTCTCGGTTGGGACATTATTACGTCTATAGCGTTATATCTTAACCCAAGGCAGCCTATCACCTCGGATGTAGTATTTTACAGCATGCCTGGCTCGTCGGCCCCCACTTCTCGGTGGGAACATTATATACGTCTATAACGTAATATAACCTAACCTAAGCCACCTAGCCCCTCGCTGGTAATGTTTTACAGAATCCCTGTCGTGTCGGCCCGTACTTCTCGGTGTGGACATTATATGCGTCCATAACGTTAGATATCCTAACCTAAGGCAACCTAACATCTCGGATGTAGTATTTTACAACTTTCCTGGCGGATCGGCACCTACTTCTCGGTGGGAACATTATATACGTCTATAACGTAATATAGCCTAACCTAACCCATCTAGCCCCTCGCTGGTAATGTTTTACAGAACCCCTGTCGTGTCGTCCCGTACGTCTCGGTTGGGACTTTGTATTGGTCTATAGCGTTATATATCCTAACCTAAGGCAGCCTAGCATCTCGGATGTAGTATTATCCAATATTTCTGGCGGGTCGGACCCTACTTCTCGGTGGGATCATTATATACGCCTATATCGTAATATAACCTAACTTAACCCATCTAGCCCCTCGCTGGTAATGTTTTACAAAATCCCGTTCGTGTCGTCCCGAACGTCTCGGTTGGGACATTATTACGTCTATAGCGTTATATCTTAACCCAAGGCAGCCTATCACCTCGGATATAGTATTTTACAACATTCCCGGCGGATCGGCACCTACTTCTCGGTGGGAACATTATATACGTCTATAACGTAATATAGCCTAACCTAACGCATCTAGCCCCTCGCTGGTAATGTTTTACAGAACCCCTGTCGTGTCGTCCCGTACGTCTCGGTAGGGACATTGTATAGGTCTATAGCGTTATATATCCTAACCTAAGGCAGCCTAGCATCTCGGATGTAGTATTTTCCAATATTCCTGGCGGGTCGGACCCTACTTCTCGGTGGGATCATTATATACGCCTATATCGTAATATAACCTAACCTAACCCATCTAGCCCCTCGCTGGTAATGTTTTACAGAATCCCTGTCGTGTCGGCCCGTACTTCTCGGTGTGGACATTATATGCGTCTATAACGTTAGATATCCTAACCTAAGGCAACCTAACATCTCGGATGTAGTATTTTCCAACATTCCTGGCGGGTCTGACCCTATTTCTCGGTGGGAACATTATACACGTCTATAACGTAGCATAACCAAACCTAATCCTTCTAACTCCTCGCTGGTAATGTTTTACAGAATCCCGTTCGTGTCGTCCCTTACGTCTCGGTTGGGACATTATATACGTCTATTGCGTTATATATCCTAACCTAAGGCAGCCAAACATCTCGGATGTAGTATTCTAGAACATTCCTGGCGGGTCGGACCCTACTTCTCGGTGGGAACATTATATACGTCTATAACGTAATATAACCTAACCTAACCCATCTAGCCCCTCGCTGGTAATGTTTTACAGAATCCCTGTCGTGTCGGCCCGTTCTTCTCGGTGTGGACATTACATGCGTCTATAACGTTATATATCCTAACCTAAGGCAGCGAAACATCGCGGATGTAGTATTTTACAACATTCCTGGCGGTTCGGACGCTACTTCTCGGTGGGAACATTATATACGTCTATAACGTAATATAACCTAACCTAACCCATCTAGCCCCTCGCTGGTAATGTTTTACAGAATCCCTGTCGTGTCGGCCCGTTCTTCTCGGTGTGGACATTATATGCGTCTATAACTTTATATATCCTAACCTAAGGCAGCGAAACATCTCGGATGTAGTATTTTACAACATTCCTGGCGGGTCGGACCCTACTTCTCGGTGGGAACATTATATACGTCTATAACGTAATATAGCCTAACCTAACCCATCTAGCCCCTCGCTGGTAATGTTTTACAGAACCCCTGTCGTGTCGTCCCGTACGTCTCGGTTGGGACTTTGTATAGGTCTATAGCGTTATATATCCTAACCTAAGGCAGCCTAGCATCTCGGATGTAGTATTATCCAATATTTCTGGCGGGTCGGACCCTACTTCTCGGTGGGATCATTATATACGCCTATATCGTAATATAACCTAACTTAACCCATCTAGCCCCTCGCTGGTAATGTTTTACAAAATCCCGTTCGTGTCGTCCCGAACGTCTCGGTTGGGACATTATTACGTCTATAGCGTTATATCTTAACCCAAGGCAGCCTATCACCTCGGATATAGTATTTTACAACATTCCCGGCGGATCGGCACCTACTTCTCGGTGGGAACATTATATACGTCTATAACGTAAAATAGCCTAACCTAACGCACCTAGCCCCTCGCTGGTAATGTTTTACAGAACCCCTGTCGTGTCGTCCCGTACGTCTCGGTAGGGACATTGTATAGGTCTATAGCGTTATATATCCTAACCTAAGGCAGCCTAGCATCTCGGATGTAGTATTTTCCAATATTCCTGGCGGGTCGGCCCCTACTTTTCGGTGCGAAATTTATATACGTCTATTGCGTAATATAACCTTACCTAACCCATGTATCCCCTCGCTGGTAATGTTTTATAGAATCCCGGTCGTATCGGCCCGTACGTCTCGGTTGGAACATTATATACGTCTATAGCGTTATATATCCTAACCTAAGGCAGCCTAGCATCTCGGATGTAGTATTTTCCAACATTCCTGGCGGGTCGGACCCTACTTCTCGGTGGGATCATTATATACGCCTATAACGTAATATAACCTAACCTAACCCATCTAGCCCCTCGCTGGTAATGTCTTACAGAATCCCTGTCGTGTCGGCCCGTACTTCTCGGTGTGGACATTATATGCGTCTATAACGTTATATATCCTAACCTAAGGCAGCGAAACATCTCGGATGTAGTATTTTACAACATTCCTGGCGGTTCGGACGCTACTTCTCGGTGGGAACATTATATACGTCTATAACGTTAGATATCTTAACCTAAGGCAACCTAACATCTCGGATGTAGTATTTTCCAGCATTCCTGGCGGGTCGGCCCCTACTTCTCGGTGGGAACATTATACACGTCTATAACGTAATATAACCTAACCTAACCCATGTAGCCCCTCGCTGGTAATGTTTTACGGAATCCCGTTCGTGTCGTCCCGAACGTCTCGGTTGGGACATTATTACGTCTATAGCGTTATATCTTAACCCAAGGCAGCCTATCACCTCGGATGTAGTATTTTACAGCATTCCTGGCGCGTCGGCCCCCACTTCTCGGTGGGAACATTATATACGTCTATAACGTAATATAACCTAACATAACCCATGTAGCCCCTCGCTGGTAATGTTTTACAGAATCTCGTTAGTGTCGTCCCGAACGTCTCGGTTGGGACATTATTACGTCTATAGCGTTATATCTTAACCCAAGGCAGCCTATCACCTCGGATATAGTATTTTACAACATTCCCGGCGGATCGGCACCTACTTCTCGGTGGGAACATTATATACGTCTATAACGTAATATAGCCTAACCTAACCCATCTAGCCCCTCGCTGGTAATGTTTTACAGAACCCCTGTCGTGTCGTCCCGTACGTCTCGGTAGGGACATAGTATAGGTCTATAGCGTTATATATCCTAACCTAAGGCAGCCTAGCATCTCGGATGTAGTATTTTCCAATATTCCTGGCGGGTCGGACCCTACTTCTCGGTGGGATCATTATATACGCCTATATCGTAATATAACCTAACCTAACCCATCTAGCCCCTCGCTGGTAATGTTTTACAGAATCCCTGTCGTGTCGGCCCGTACTTCTCGGTGTGGACATTATATGCGTCTATAACGTTAGATATCCTAACCTAAGGCAACCTAACATCTCGGATGTAGTATTTTCCAACATTCCTGGCGGGTCTGACCCTATTTCTCGGTGGGAACATTATACACGTCTATAACGTAGCATAACCAAACCTAATCCTTCTAACTCCTCGCTGGTAATGTTTTACAGAATCCCGTTCGTGTCGTCCCTTACGTCTCGGTTGGGACATTATATACGTCTATTGCGTTATATATCCTAACCTAAGGCAGCCAAACATCTCGGATGTAGTATTCTAGAACATTCCTGGCGGGTCGGACCCTACTTCTCGGTGGGAACATTATATACGTCTATAACGTAATATAACCTAACCTAACCCATCTAGCCCCTCGCTGGTAATGTTTTACAGAATCCCTGTCGTGTCGGCCCGTTCTTCTCGGTGTGGACATTATATGCGTCTATAACGTTATATATCCTAACCTAAGGCAGCGAAACATCGCGGATGTAGTATTTTACAACATTCCTGGCGGTTCGGACGCTACTTCTCGGTGGGAACATTATATACGTCTATAACGTAATATAACCTAACCTAACCCATCTAGCCCCTCGCTGGTAATGTTTTACAGAATCCCTGTCGTGTCGGCCCGTTCTTCTCGGTGTGGACATTATATGCGTCTATAACTTTATATATCCTAACCTAAGGCAACCTAACATCTCGGATGTAGTATTTTCCAGCATTCCTGGCGGGTCGGCCCCTACTTCTCGGTGGGAACATTATATACGTCTATAACGTAATATAACCTAACCTAACCCATGTAGCCCCTCGCTGGTAATGTTTTACGGAATCCCGTTCGTGTCGTCCCGAACGTCTCGGTTGGGACATTATTACGTCTATAGCGTTATATCTTAACCCAAGGCAGCCTATCACCTCGGATGTAGTATTTTACAGCATTCCTGGCGCGTCGGCCCCCACTTCTCGGTGGGAACATTATATACGTCTATAACGTAATATAACCTAACATAACCCATGTAGCCCCTCGCTGGTAATGTTTTACAGAATATCGTTAGTGTCGTCCCGAACGTCTCGGTTGGGACATTATTACGTCTATAGCGTTATATCTTAACCCAAGGCAGCCTATCACCTCGGATATAGTATTTTACAACATTCCCGGCGGATCGGCACCTACTTCTCGGTGGGAACATTATATACGTCTATAACGTAATATAGCCTAACCTAACCCATCTAGCCCCTCGCTGGTAATGTTTTACAGAACCCCTGTCGTGTCGTCCCGTACGTCTCGGTAGGGACATAGTATAGGTCTATAGCGTTATATATCCTAACCTAAGGCAGCCTAGCATCTCGGATGTAGTATTTTCCAATATTCCTGGCGGGTCGGACCCTACTTCTCGGTGGGATCATTATATACGCCTATATCGTAATATAACCTAACCTAACCCATCTAGCCCCTCGCTGGTAATGTTTTACAGAATCCCTGTCGTGTCGGCCCGTACTTCTCGGTGTGGACATTATATGCGTCTATAACGTTAGATATCCTAACCTAAGGCAACCTAACATCTCGGATGTAGTATTTTCCAACATTCCTGGCGGGTCTGACCCTATTTCTCGGTGGGAACATTATACACGTCTATAACGTAGCATAACCAAACCTAATCCTTCTAACTCCTCGCTGGTAATGTTTTACAGAATCCCGTTCGTGTCGTCCCTTACGTCTCGGTTGGGACATTATATACGTCTATTGCGTTATATATCCTAACCTAAGGCAGCCAAACATCTCGGATGTAGTATTCTAGAACATTCCTGGCGGGTCGGACCCTACTTCTCGGTGGGAACATTATATACGTCTATAACGTAATATAACCTAACCTAACCCATCTAGCCCCTCGCTGGTAATGTTTTACAGAATCCCTGTCGTGTCGGCCCGTACTTCTCGGTGTGGACATTATATGCGTCTATAACGTTAGATATCCTAACCTAAGGCAACCTAACATCTCGGACGTAGTATTTTCCAACATTTCTGGCGGGTCGGACCCTATTTCTCGGTGGGAACATTATACACGTCTATGACGTAGCATAACCAAACCTAATCCTTCTAACTCCTCGCTGGTAATGTTTTACAGAATCCCGTTCGTGTCGTCCCTTACGTCTCGGTTGGGACATTATATACGTCTATTGCGTTATATATCCTAACCTAAGGCAGCCAAACATCTCGGATGTTGTATTCTAGAACATTCCTGGCGGGTCGGACCCTACTTCTCGGTGGGAACATTATATACGTCTATAACGTAATATAACCTAACCTAACCCATCTAGCCCCTCGCTGGTAATGTTTTACAGAATCCCTGTCGTGTCGGCCCGTTCTTCTCGGTGTGGACATTATATGCGTCTATAACGTTATATATCCTAACCTAAGGCAGCGTAACATCGCGGATGTAGTATTTTACAACATTCCTGGCGGTTCGGACGCTACTTCTCGGTGGGAACATTATATACGTCTATA
Organism: Xylocopa violacea; assembly: GCA_963969225.1. NCBI lineage: Eukaryota > Metazoa > Arthropoda > Insecta > Hymenoptera > Apidae > Xylocopa > Xylocopa violacea. The sequence goes on along the minus strand of CAXAJV010000017.1, from coordinate 9,657,829 downwards.
ACGTAATATAACCTAACCTAACCCATCTAGCCCCTCGCTGGTAATGTTTTACAGAATCCCTGTCGTGACGGCCCGTTCTTCTCGGTGTGGACATTATATGCGTCTATAACTTTATATATCCTAACCTAAGGCAGCGAAACATCTCGGATGTAGTATTTTACAACATTCCTGGCGGGTCGGACCCTACTTCTCGGTGGGAACATTATATACGTCTATAACGTAATATAACCTAACCTAACCCATCTAGCCCCTCGCTGGTAATGTTTTACAGAATCCCTGTCGTGTCGGCCCGTACTTCTCGGTGTGGACATTATATACGTCTATAACGTTAGATATCTTAACCTAAGGCAACCTAACATCTCGGATGTTGTATTTTCCAGCATTCCTGGCGGGTCGGCCCTTACTTCTCGGTGGGAACATTATATACGTCTATAACGTAATATACCCTAACCTAACCCATGTAGCCCCTCGCTGGTAATGTTTTACGGAATCCCGTTCGTGTCGTCCCGAACGTCTCGGTTGGGACATTATTACGTCTATAGCGTTATATCTTAACCCAAGGCAGCCTATCAACTCGGATGTAGTATTTTACAGCATTCCTGGCGCGTCGGCCCCCACTTCTCGGTGGGAACATTATATACGTCTATAAGGTAATATAACCTAACATAACCCATGTAGCCCCTCGCTGGTAATGTTTTACAGAATCTCGTTAGTGTCGTCCCGAACGTCTCGGTTGGGACATTATTACGTCTATAGCGTTATATCTTAACCCAAGGCAGCCTATCACCTCGGATATAGTATTTTACAACATTCCCTGCGGATCGGCACCTACTTCTCGGTGGGAACATTATATACGTCTATAACGTAATATAGCCTAACCTAACGCATCTAGCCCCTCGCTGGTAATGTTTTACAGAACCCCTGTCGTGTCGTCCCGTACGTCTCGGTAGGGACATTGTATAGGTCTATAGCGTTATATATCCTAACCTAAGGCAGCCTAGCATCTCGGATGTAGTATTTTCCAATATTCCTGGCGGGTCGGACCCTACTTCTCGGTGGGATCATTATATACGCCTATATCGTAATATAACCTAACCTAACCCATCTAGCCCCTCGCTGGTAATGTTTTACAGAATCCCTGTCGTGTCGGCCCGTACTTCTCGGTGTGGACATTATATGCGTCTATAACGTTAGATATCCTAACCTAAGGCAACCTAACATCTCGGATGTAGTATTTTCCAACATTCCTGGCGGGTCTGACCCTATTTCTCGGTGGGAACATTATACACGTCTATAACGTAGCATAACCAAACCTAATCCTTCTAACTCCTCGCTGGTAATGTTTTACAGAATCCCGTTCGTGTCGTCCCTTACGTCTCGGTTGGGATATTATATACGTCTATTGCGTTATATATCCTAACCTAAGGCAGCCAAACATCTCGGATGTAGTATTCTAGAACATTCCTGGCGGGTCGGACCCTACTTCTCGGTGGGAACATTATATACGTCTATAACGTAATATAACCTAACCTAACCCATCTAGCCCCTCGCTGGTAATGTTTTACAGAATCCCTGTCGTGTCGGCCCGTTCTTCTCGGTGTGGACATTATATGCGTCTATAACGTTATATATCCTAACCTAAGGCAGCGAAACATCGCGGATGTAGTATTTTACAACATTCCTGGCGGTTCGGACGCTACTTCTCGGTGGGAACATTATATACGTCTATAACGTAATATAACCTAACCTAACCCATCTAGCCCCTCGCTGGTAATGTTTTACAGAATCCCTGTCGTGTCGGCCCGTTCTTCTCGGTGTGGACATTATATGCGTCTATAACTTTATATATCCTAACCTAAGGCAACCTAACATCTCGGATGTAGTATTTTCCAGCATTCCTGGCGGGTCGGCCCCTACTTCTCGGTGGGAACATTATATACGTCTATAACGTAATATAACCTAACCTAACCCATGTAGCCCCTCGCTGGTAATGTTTTACGGAATCCCGTTCGTGTCGTCCCGAACGTCTCGGTTGGGACATTATTACGTCTATAGCGTTATATCTTAACCCAAGGCAGCCTATCACCTCGGATGTAGTATTTTACAGCATGCCTGGCTCGTCGGCCCCCACTTCTCGGTGGGAACATTATATACGTCTATAACGTAATATAACCTAACCTAAGCCACCTAGCCCCTCGCTGGTAATGTTTTACAGAATCCCTGTCGTGTCGGCCCGTACTTCTCGGTGTGGACATTATATGCGTCCATAACGTTAGATATCCTAACCTAAGGCAACCTAACATCTCGGATGTAGTATTTTCCAACATTCCTGGCGGGTCGGACCCTACTTCTCGGTGGGATCATTATATACGCCTATAACGTAATATAACCTAACCTAACCCATCTAGCCCCTCGCTGGTAATGTCTTACAGAATCCCTGCCGTGTCGGCCCGTACTTCTCGGTGTGGACATTATATGCGTCTATAACGTTATATATCCTAACCTAAGGCAGCGAAACATCTCGGATGTAGTATTTTACAACATTCCTGGCGGGTCGGACCCTACTTCGCGGTGGGAACATTATATACGTCTATAACGTAATATAACCTAACCTAACCCATCTAGCCCCTCGCTGGTAATGTTTTACAGAATCCCGTTCGTGTCGTCCCGTACGTCTCGGTTGGGACATTATATATGTCTATAACGTTAGATATCTTAACCTAAGGCAACCTAACATTTCGGACGTAGTATTTTCCAGCATTCCTGGCGCGTCGGCCCCTACTTTTCGGTGCGAAATTTATATACGTCTATAACGTAATATAACCTTACCTAACCCATGTAGCCCCTCGCTGGTAATGTTTTATAGAATCCCGGTCGTGTCGGCCCGTACGTCTCGGTTGGAACATTATATACGTTTATAGCGTTATATATCCTCACCTAAGGCAGGCTAAAATCTCGGATGTAGTATTTTACAACTTTCCTGGCGGATCGGCACCTACTTCTCGGTGGGAACATTATATACGTCTATAACGTAATATAGCCTAACCTAACCCATCTAGCCCCTCGCTGGTAATGTTTTACAGAACCCCTGTCGTGTCGTCCCGTACGTCTCGGTTGGGACTTTGTATAGGTCTATAGCGTTATATATCCTAACCTAAGGCAGCCTAGCATCTCGGATGTAGTATTATCCAATATTTCTGGCGGGTCGGACCCTACTTCTCGGTGGGATCATTATATACGCCTATATCGTAATATAACCTAACTTAACCCATCTAGCCCCTCGCTGGTAATGTTTTACAAAATCCCGTTCGTGTCGTCCCGAACGTCTCGGTTGGGACATTATTACGTCTATAGCGTTATATCTTAACCCAAGGCAGCCTATCACCTCGGATATAGTATTTTACAACATTCCCGGCGGATCGGCACCTACTTCTCGGTGGGAACATTATATACGTCTATAACGTAATATAGCCTAACCTAACGCATCTAGCCCCTCGCTGGTAATGTTTTACAGAACCCCTGTCGTGTCGTCCCGTACGTCTCGGTAGGGACATTGTATAGGTCTATAGCGTTATATATCCTAACCTAAGGCAGCCTAGCATCTCGGATGTAGTATTTTCCAATATTCCTGGCGGGTCGGACCCTACTTCTCGGTGGGATCATTATATACGCCTATATCGTAATATAACCTAACCTAACCCATCTAGCCCCTCGCTGGTAATGTTTTACAGAATCCCTGTCGTGTCGGCCCGTACTTCTCGGTGTGGACATTATATGCGTCTATAACGTTAGATATCCTAACCTAAGGCAACCTAACATCTCGGATGTAGTATTTTCCAACATTCCTGGCGGGTCTGACCCTATTTCTCGGTGGGAACATTATACACGTCTATAACGTAGCATAACCAAACCTAATCCTTCTAACTCCTCGCTGGTAATGTTTTACAGAATCCCGTTCGTGTCGTCCCTTACGTCTCGGTTGGGACATTATATTCGTCTATTGCGTTATATATCCTAACCTAAGGCAGCCAAACATCTCGGATGTAGTATTCTAGAACATTCCTGGCGGGTCGGACCCTACTTCTCGGTGGGAACATTATATACGTCTATAACGTAATATAACCTAACCTAACCCATCTAGCCCCTCGCTGGTAATGTTTTACAGAATCCCTGTCGTGTCGGCCCGTTCTTCTCGGTGTGGACATTATATGCGTCTATAACGTTATATATCCTAACCTAAGGCAGCGAAACATCGCGGATGTAGTATTTTACAACATTCCTGGCGGTTCGGACGCTACTTCTCGGTGGGAACATTATATACGTCTATAACGTAATATAACCTAACCTAACCCATCTAGCCCCTCGCTGGTAATGTTTTACAGAATCCCTGTCGTGTCGGCCCGTTCTTCTCGGTGTGGACATTATATGCGTCTATAACTTTATATATCCTAACCTAAGGCAACCTAACATCTCGGATGTAGTATTTTCCAGCATTCCTGGCGGGTCGGCCCCTACTTCTCGGTGGGAACATTATATACGTCTATAACATAATATAACCTAACCTAACCCATGTAGCCCCTCGCTGGTAATGTTTTACAGAATCCCTGTCGTGTCGGCCCGTACTTCTCGGTGTGGACATTATATGCGTCCATAACGTTAGATATCCTAACCTAAGGCAACCTAACATCTCGGATGTAGTATTTTCCAACATTCCTGGCGGGTCGGACCCTACTTCTCGGTGGGATCATTATATACGCCTATAACGTAATATAACCTAACCTAACCCATCTAGCCCCTCGCTGGTAATGTCTTACAGAATCCCTGCCGTGTCGGCCCGTACTTCTCGGTGTGGACATTATATGCGTCTATAACGTTATATATCCTAACCTAAGGCAGCGAAACATCTCGGATGTAGTATTTTACAACATTCCTGGCGGGTCGGACCCTACTTCGCGGTGGGAACATTATATACGTCTATAACGTAATATAACCTAGCCTAACCCATCTAGCCCCTCGCTGGTAATGTTTTACAGAATCCCGTTCGTGTCGTCCCGTACGTCTCGGTTGGGACATTATATATGTCTATAACGTTAGATATCTTAACCTAAGGCAACCTAACATTTCGGACGTAGTATTTTCCAGCATTCCTGGCGCGTCGGCCCCTACTTTTCGGTGCGAAATTTATATACGTCTATAACGTAATATAACCTTACCTAACCCATGTAGCCCCTCGCTGGTAATGTTTTATAGAATCCCGGTCGTGTCGGCCCGTACGTCTCGGTTGGAACATTATATACGTTTATAGCGTTATATATCCTCACCTAAGGCAGGCTAAAATCTCGGATGTAGTATTTTACAACTTTCCTGGCGGATCGGCACCTACTTCTCGGTGGGAACATTATATACGTCTATAACGTAATATAGCCTAACCTAACCCATCTAGCCCCTCGCTGGTAATGTTTTACAGAACCCCTGTCGTGTCGTCCCGTACGTCTCGGTTGGGACTTTGTATAGGTCTATAGCGTTATATATCCTAACCTAAGGCAGCCTAGCATCTCGGATGTAGTATTATCCAATATTTCTGGCGGGTCGGACCCTACTTCTCGGTGGGATCATTATATACGCCTATATCGTAATATAACCTAACTTAACCCATCTAGCCCCTCGCTGGTAATGTTTTACAAAATCCCGTTCGTGTCGTCCCGAACGTCTCGGTTGGGACATTATTACGTCTATAGCGTTATATCTTAACCCAAGGCAGCCTATCACCTCGGATATAGTATTTTACAACATTCCCGGCGGATCGGCACCTACTTCTCGGTGGGAACATTATATACGTCTATAACGTAATATAGCCTAACCTAACGCATCTAGCCCCTCGCTGGTAATGTTTTACAGAACCCCTGTCGTGTCGTCCCGTACGTCTCGGTAGGGACATTGTATAGGTCTATAGCGTTATATATCCTAACCTAAGGCAGCCTAGCATCTCGGATGTAGTATTTTCCAATATTCCTGGCGGGTCGGACCCTACTTCTCGGTGGGATCATTATATACGCCTATATCGTAATATAACCTAACCTAACCCATCTAGCCCCTCGCTGGTAATGTTTTACAGAATCCCTGTCGTGTCGGCCCGTACTTCTCGGTGTGGACATTATATGCGTCTATAACGTTAGATATCCTAACCTAAGGCAACCTAACATCTCGGATGTAGTATTTTCCAACATTCCTGGCGGGTCTGACCCTATTTCTCGGTGGGAACATTATACACGTCTATAACGTAGCATAACCAAACCTAATCCTTCTAACTCCTCGCTGGTAATGTTTTACAGAATCCCGTTCGTGTCGTCCCTTACGTCTCGGTTGGGACATTATATTCGTCTATTGCGTTATATATCCTAACCTAAGGCAGCCAAACATCTCGGATGTAGTATTCTAGAACATTCCTGGCGGGTCGGACCCTACTTCTCGGTGGGAACATTATATACGTCTATAACGTAATATAACCTAACCTAACCCATCTAGCCCCTCGCTGGTAATGTTTTACAGAATCCCTGTCGTGTCGGCCCGTTCTTCTCGGTGTGGACATTATATGCGTCTATAACGTTATATATCCTAACCTAAGGCAGCGAAACATCGCGGATGTAGTATTTTACAACATTCCTGGCGGTTCGGACGCTACTTCTCGGTGGGAACATTATATACGTCTATAACGTAATATAACCTAACCTAACCCATCTAGCCCCTCGCTGGTAATGTTTTACAGAATCCCTGTCGTGTCGGCCCGTTCTTCTCGGTGTGGACATTATATGCGTCTATAACTTTATATATCCTAACCTAAGGCAACCTAACATCTCGGATGTAGTATTTTCCAGCATTCCTGGCGGGTCGGCCCCTACTTCTCGGTGGGAACATTATATACGTCTATAACATAATATAACCTAACCTAACCCATGTAGCCCCTCGCTGGTAATGTTTTACAGAATCCCTGTCGTGTCGGCCCGTACTTCTCGGTGTGGACATTATATGCGTCCATAACGTTAGATATCCTAACCTAAGGCAACCTAACATCTCGGATGTAGTATTTTCCAACATTCCTGGCGGGTCGGACCCTACTTCTCGGTGGGATCATTATATACGCCTATAACGTAATATAACCTAACCTAACCCATCTAGCCCCTCGCTGGTAATGTCTTACAGAATCCCTGCCGTGTCGGCCCGTACTTCTCGGTGTGGACATTATATGCGTCTATAACGTTATATATCCTAACCTAAGGCAGCGAAACATCTCGGATGTAGTATTTTACAACATTCCTGGCGGGTCGGACCCTACTTCGCGGTGGGAACATTATATACGTCTATAACGTAATATAACCTAGCCTAACCCATCTAGCCCCTCGCTGGTAATGTTTTACAGAATCCCGTTCGTGTCGTCCCGTACGTCTCGGTTGGGACATTATATATGTCTATAACGTTAGATATCTTAACCTAAGGCAACCTAACATTTCGGACGTAGTATTTTCCAGCATTCCTGGCGCGTCGGCCCCTACTTTTCGGTGCGAAATTTATATACGTCTATAACGTAATATAACCTTACCTAACCCATGTAGCCCCTCGCTGGTAATGTTTTATAGAATCCCGGTCGTGTCAGCCCGTACGTCTCGGTTGGAACATTATATACGTTTATAGCGTTATATATCCTCACCTAAGGCAGGCTAAAATCTCGGATGTAGTATTTTACAACTTTCCTGGCGGATCGGCACCTACTTCTCGGTGGGAACATTATATACGTCTATAACGTAATATAGCCTAACCTAACCCATCTAGCCCCTCGCTGGTAATGTTTTACAGAACCCCTGTCGTGTCGTCCCGTACGTCTCGGTTGGGACTTTGTATAGGTCTATAGCGTTATATATCCTAACCTAAGGCAGCCTAGCATCTCGGATGTAGTATTATCCAATATTTCTGGCGGGTCGGACCCTACTTCTCGGTGGGATCATTATATACGCCTATATCGTAATATAACCTAACTTAACCCATCTAGCCCCTCGCTGGTAATGTTTTACAAAATCCCGTTCGTGTCGTCCCGAACGTCTCGGTTGGGACATTATTACGTCTATAGCGTTATATCTTAACCCAAGGCAGCCTATCACCTCGGATATAGTATTTTACAACATTCCCGGCGGATCGGCACCTACTTCTCGGTGGGAACATTATATACGTCTATAACGTAATATAGCCTAACCTAACGCATCTAGCCCCTCGCTGGTAATGTTTTACAGAACCCCTGTCGTGTCGTCCCGTACGTCTCGGTAGGGACATTGTATAGGTCTATAGCGTTATATATCCTAACCTAAGGCAGCCTAGCATCTCGGATGTAGTATTTTCCAATATTCCTGGCGGGTCGGACCCTACTTCTCGGTGGGATCATTATATACGCCTATATCGTAATATAACCTAACCTAACCCATCTAGCCCCTCGCTGGTAATGTTTTACAGAATCCCGGTCGTGTCGGCCCGTACTTCTCGGTGTGGACATTATATGCGTCTATAACGTTAGATATCCTAACCTAAGGCAACCTAACATCTCGGATGTAGTATTTTCCAACATTCCTGGCGGGTCTGACCCTATTTCTCGGTGGGAACATTATACACGTCTATAACGTAGCATAACCAAACCTAATCCTTCTAACTCCTCGCTGGTAATGTTTTACAGAATCCCGTTCGTGTCGTCCCTTACGTCTCGGTTGGGACATTATATACGTCTATTGCGTTATATATCCTAACCTAAGGCAGCCAAACATCTCGGATGTAGTATTCTAGAACATTCCTGGCGGGTCGGGCCCTACTTCTCGGTGGGAACATTATATACGTCTATAACGTAATATAACCTAACCTAACCCATCTAGCCCCTCGCTGGTAATGTTTTACAGAATCCCTGTCGTGTCGGCCCGTTCTTCTCGGTGTGGACATTATATGCGTCTATAACGTTATATATCCTAACCTAAGGCAGCGAAACATCGCGGATGTAGTATTTTACAACATTCCTGGCGGTTCGGACGCTACTTCTCGGTGGGAACATTATATACGTCTATAACGTAATATAACCTAACCTAACCCATCTAGCCCCTCGCTGGTAATGTTTTACAGAATCCCTGTCGTGTCGGCCCGTTCTTCTCGGTGTGGACATTATATGCGTCTATAACTTTATATATCCTAACCTAAGGCAGCGAAACATCTCGGATGTAGTATTTTACAACATTCCTGGCGGGTCGGACCCTACTTCTCGGTGGGAACATTATATACGTCTATAACGTAATATAGCCTAACCTAACCCATCTAGCCCCTCGCTGGTAATGTTTTACAGAACCCCTGTCGTGTCGTCCCGTACGTCTCGGTTGGGACTTTGTATAGGTCTATAGCGTTATATATCCTAACCTAAGGCAGCCTAGCATCTCGGATGTAGTATTATCCAATATTTCTGGCGGGTCGGACCCTACTTCTCGGTGGGATCATTATATACGCCTATATCGTAATATAACCTAACTTAACCCATCTAGCCCCTCGCTGGTAATGTTTTACAAAATCCCGTTCGTGTCGTCCCGAACGTCTCGGTTGGGACATTATTACGTCTATAGCGTTATATCTTAACCCAAGGCAGCCTATCACCTCGGATATAGTATTTTACAACATTCCCGGCGGATCGGCACCTACTTCTCGGTGGGAACATTATATACGTCTATAACGTAAAATAGCCTAACCTAACGCACCTAGCCCCTCGCTGGTAATGTTTTACAGAACCCCTGTCGTGTCGTCCCGTACGTCTCGGTAGGGACATTGTATAGGTCTATAGCGTTATATATCCTAACCTAAGGCAGCCTAGCATCTCGGATGTAGTATTTTCCAATATTCCTGGCGGGTCGGCCCCTACTTTTCGGTGCGAAATTTATATACGTCTATTGCGTAATATAACCTTACCTAACCCATGTATCCCCTCGCTGGTAATGTTTTATAGAATCCCGGTCGTATCGGCCCGTACGTCTCGGTTGGAACATTATATACGTCTATAGCGTTATATATCCTAACCTAAGGCAGCCTAGCATCTCGGATGTAGTATTTTCCAACATTCCTGGCGGGTCGGACCCTACTTCTCGGGGGGATCATTATATACGCCTATAACGTAATATAACCTAACCTAACCCATCTAGCCCCTCGCTGGTAATGTCTTACAGAATCCCTGTCGTGTCGGCCCGTACTTCTCGGTGTGGACATTATATGCGTCTATAACGTTATATATCCTAACCTAAGGCAGCGAAACATCTCGGATGTAGTATTTTACAACATTCCTGGCGGGTCGGACCCTACTTCGCGGTGGGAACATTATATACGTCTATAACGTAATATAACCTAACATAACCCATGTAGCCCCTCGCTGGTAATGTTTTACAGAATCCCGTTCGTGTCGTCCCGAACGTCTCGGTTGGGACATTATTACGTCTATAGCGTTATATCTTAACCCAAGGCAGCCTATCACCTCGGATGTAGTATTTTCCAACATTCCTGGCGGGTCGGACCCTAGTTCTCGGTGGGATCATTATATACGCCTATAACGTAATATAACCTAACCTAAGCCACCTAGCCCCTCGCTGGTAATGTTTTACAGAATCCCTGTCGTGTCGGCCCGTACTTCTCGGCGTGGACATTATATGCGTCCATAACGTTAGATATCCTAATCTAAGGCAACCTAACATCTCGGATGTAGTATTTTCCAACATTCCTGGCGGGTCGGACCCTACTTCTCGGTGGGATCATTATATACGCCTATAACGTAATATAACCTAACCTAACCCATCTAGCTCCTCGCTGGTAATGTCTTACAGAATCCCTGTCGTGTCGGCCCGTACTTCTCGGTGTGGACATTATATGCGTCTATAGCGTTATATATCCTAACCTAAGGCAGCGAAGCATCTCGGATGTAGTATTTTACAACATTCCTGGCGGGTCGGACCCTACTTCGCGGTGGGAACATTATATACGTCTATAACGTAATATAACCTAACCTAACCCATCTAGCCCCTCGCTGGTAATGTTTTACAGAATCCCGTTCGTGTCGTCCCGTACGTCTCGGTTGGGACATTATATACGTCTATTGCGTTATATATCCTAACCTAAGGCAGCGAAACATCTCGGATGTAGTATTTTACAACATTCCTGGCGGGTTGGACCCTACTTCTCGGTGCGAACATTATATACGTCTATCACGTAATATAACCTAACCTAACCCATCTAGCCCCTCGCTGGTAATGTTTTACAGAATCCCTGTCGTGTCGGCCCGTACTTCTCGGTGTGGACATTATATACGTCTATAACGTTAGATATCTTAACCTAAGGCAACCTAACATTTCGGACGTAGTATTTTACAGCATTCCTGGCGGGTCGGCCCCTACTTCTCGGTGGGAACTTTATATGCGTCTATAACGTAATATAACCTAACCTAACCCATGTAGCCCCTCGCTGGTAATGTTTCATAGAATCCCGGTCGTGTCGGCCCGTACGTCTCGGTTGGAACATTATATACGTCTATAGCGTTATATATCCTAACCTAAGGCAGGCTAACATCTCGGATGTAGTATTTTACAACATTCCCGGCGGATCGGCCCCAACTTCTCGGTGGGAACATTATATACGTCTATAACGTAATCTAACCTAACATAACCCATGTAGCCCCTCGCTGGTAATGTTTTACAGAATCCCGTTCGTGTCGTCCCGAACGTCTCGGTTGGGACATTATTACGTCTATAGCGTTATATCATAACCCAAGGCAGCCTATCACCTCGGATGTAGTATTTTACAACATTCCCGGCGGGTCGGACCCTACTTCGCGGTGGGAACATTATATACGTCTATAACGTAATATAACCTAACCTAACCCATCTAGCCCCTCGCTGGTAATGTTTTACAGAATCCCTGTCGTGTCGGCCCGTACTTCTCGGTGTGGACATTATATACGTCTATAACCTTAGATATCCTAACCTAAGGCAACCTAACATCTCGGATGTGGTATTTTACAACATTCCTGGCGTTTCGACCTCTACTTCTCGGTGGGAAAATTATATACGTCTATAACTTTATATATAGCAACCTAAGGCCACCTAACACCTCGGATGTAGTATTTTGCAACATTCCTGACGGGTCGGCGCCCACTTCTAGGTGGGAACATTATATCCGTTTATATCGTAATATAACCTAACCTAACCCATCTTGCCCATCGCTGGTAATGTTTTACAGAATCCCGCTCGTGTCGGCCCGTACGTCTCGGTGGGGGCGTTATATACTTCGATAAGGTAACATAACCTAACGTAAACCATCTAGCCCCTCGCTGGTAATGTTTTGTAGAACCCCGGTCGGGTCGGCCCGTATGTCTCGTTTGGGACATTATATACGTCTGTAGCGTTATATATCCTAACCTAAGGCAGCCTAGCATCTCGAATGTAGTATTTTCCAATATTCCTGGCGGGTCGGGCCCTATTTCTTGGTGGGAACATGATATACGTCTATAACGTAATATAACCTAACCTAACCCATCTAGCCCCTCGCTGGTAATGTTTTACAGAATCCCTGTCGTGTCGGCCCGTACTTCTCGGTGTGGACATTATATGCGTCTATAACGTTAGATATCCTAACCTAAGGCAACCTAACATCTCGGATGTAGTATTTTCCAACATTCCTGGCGGGTCTGACCCTATTTCTCGGTGGGAACATTATACACGTCTATAACGTAGCATAACCAAACCTAATCCTTCTAACTCCTCGCTGGTAATGTTTTACAGAATCCCGTTCGTGTCGTCCCTTACGTCTCGGTTGGGACATTATATACGTCTATTGCGTTATATATCCTAACCTAAGGCAGCCAAACATCTCGGATGTAGTATTCTAGAACATTCCTGGCGGGTCGGACCCTACTTCTCGGTGGGAACATTATATACGTCTATAACGTAATATAACCTAACCTAACCCATCTAGCCCCTCGCTGGTAATGTTTTACAGAATCCCTGTCGTGTCGGCCCGTTCTTCTCGGTGTGGACATTATATGCGTCTATAACGTTATATATCCTAACCTAAGGCAGCGAAACATCGCGGATGTAGTATTTTACAACATTCCTGGCGGTTCGGACGCTACTTCTCGGTGGGAACATTATATACGTCTATAACGTAATATAACCTAACCTAACCCATCTAGCCCCTCGCTGGTAATGTTTTACAGAATCCCTGTCGTGTCGGCCCGTTCTTCTCGGTGTGGACATTATATGCGTCTATAACTTTATATATCCTAACCTAAGGCAGCGAAACATCTCGGATGTAGTATTTTACAACATTCCTGGCGGGTCGGACCCTACTTCTCGGTGGGAACATTATATACGTCTATAACGTAATATAGCCTAACCTAACCCATCTAGCCCCTCGCTGGTAATGTTTTACAGAACCCCTGTCGTGTCGTCCCGTACGTCTCGGTTGGGACTTTGTATAGGTCTATAGCGTTATATATCCTAACCTAAGGCAGCCTAGCATCTCGGATGTAGTATTATCCAATATTTCTGGCGGGTCGGACCCTACTTCTCGGTGGGATCATTATATACGCCTATATCGTAATATAACCTAACTTAACCCATCTAGCCCCTCGCTGGTAATGTTTTACAAAATCCCGTTCGTGTCGTCCCGAACGTCTCGGTTGGGACATTATTACGTCTATAGCGTTATATCTTAACCCAAGGCAGCCTATCACCTCGGATATAGTATTTTACAACATTCCCGGCGGATCGGCACCTACTTCTCGGTGGGAACATTATATACGTCTATAACGTAAAATAGCCTAACCTAACGCACCTAGCCCCTCGCTGGTAATGTTTTACAGAACCCCTGTCGTGTCGTCCCGTACGTCTCGGTAGGGACATTGTATAGGTCTATAGCGTTATATATCCTAACCTAAGGCAGCCTAGCATCTCGGATGTAGTATTTTCCAATATTCCTGGCGGGTCGGCCCCTACTTTTCGGTGCGAAATTTATATACGTCTATTGCGTAATATAACCTTACCTAACCCATGTATCCCCTCGCTGGTAATGTTTTATAGAATCCCGGTCGTATCGGCCCGTACGTCTCGGTTGGAACATTATATACGTCTATAGCGTTATATATCCTAACCTAAGGCAGCCTAGCATCTCGGATGTAGTATTTTCCAACATTCCTGGCGGGTCGGACCCTACTTCTCGGTGGGATCATTATATACGCCTATAACGTAATATAACCTAACCTAACCCATCTAGCCCCTCGCTGGTAATGTCTTACAGAATCCCTGTCGTGTCGGCCCGTACTTCTCGGTGTGGACATTATATGCGTCTATAACGTTATATATCCTAACCTAAGGCAGCGAAACATCTCGGATGTAGTATTTTACAACATTCCTGGCGGGTCGGACCCTACTTCGCGGTGGGAACATTATATACGTCTATAACGTAATATAACCTAACATAACCCATGTAGCCCCTCGCTGGTAATGTTTTACAGAATCCCGTTCGTGTCGTCCCGAACGTCTCGGTTGGGACATTATTACGTCTATAGCGTTATATCTTAACCCAAGGCAGCCTATCACCTCGGATGTAGTATTTTCCAACATTCCTGGCGGGTCGGACCCTAGTTCTCGGTGGGATCATTATATACGCCTATAACGTAATATAACCTAACCTAAGCCACCTAGCCCCTCGCTGGTAATGTTTTACAGAATCCCTGTCGTGTCGGCCCGTACTTCTCGGCGTGGACATTATATGCGTCCATAACGTTAGATATCCTAATCTAAGGCAACCTAACATCTCGGATGTAGTATTTTCCAACATTCCTGGCGGGTCGGACCCTACTTCTCGGTGGGATCATTATATACGCCTATAACGTAATATAACCTAACCTAACCCATCTAGCCCCTCGCTGGTAATGTCTTACAGAATCCCTGTCGTGTCGGCCCGTACTTCTCGGTGTGGACATTATATGCGTCTATAGCGTTATATATCCTAACCTAAGGCAGCGAAGCATCTCGGATGTAGTATTTTACAACATTCCTGGCGGGTCGGACCCTACTTCGCGGTGGGAACATTATATACGTCTATAACGTAATATAACCTAACCTAACCCATCTAGCCCCTCGCTGGTAATGTTTTACAGAATCCCGTTCGTGTCGTCCCGTACGTCTCGGTTGGGACATTATATACGTCTATTGCGTTATATATCCTAACCTAAGGCAGCGAAACATCTCGGATGTAGTATTTTACAACATTCCTGGCGGGTTGGACCCTACTTCTCGGTGCGAACATTATATACGTCTATCACGTAATATAACCTAACCTAACCCATCTAGCCCCTCGCTGGTAATGTTTTACAGAATCCCTGTCGTGTCGGCCCGTACTTCTCGGTGTGGACATTATATACGTCTATAACGTTAGATATCTTAACCTAAGGCAACCTAACATTTCGGACGTAGTATTTTACAGCATTCCTGGCGGGTCGGCCCCTACTTCTCGGTGGGAACTTTATATGCGTCTATAACGTAATATAACCTAACCTAACCCATGTAGCCCCTCGCTGGTAATGTTTCATAGAATCCCGGTCGTGTCGGCCCGTACGTCTCGGTTGGAACATTATATACGTCTATAGCGTTATATATCCTAACCTAAGGCAGGCTAACATCTCGGATGTAGTATTTTACAACATTCCCGGCGGATCGGCCCCAACTTCTCGGTGGGAACATTATATACGTCTATAACGTAATCTAACCTAACATAACCCATGTAGCCCCTCGCTGGTAATGTTTTACAGAATCCCGTTCGTGTCGTCCCGAACGTCTCGGTTGGGACATTATTACGTCTATAGCGTTATATCATAACCCAAGGCAGCCTATCACCTCGGATGTAGTATTTTACAACATTCCCGGCGGGTCGGACCCTACTTCGCGGTGGGAACATTATATACGTCTATAACGTAATATAACCTAACCTAACCCATCTAGCCCCTCGCTGGTAATGTTTTACAGAATCCCTGTCGTGTCGGCCCGTACTTCTCGGTGTGGACATTATATACGTCTATAACCTTAGATATCCTAACCTAAGGCAACCTAACATCTCGGATGTGGTATTTTACAACATTCCTGGCGTTTCGACCTCTACTTCTCGGTGGGAAAATTATATACGTCTATAACTTTATATATAGCAACCTAAGGCCACCTAACACCTCGGATGTAGTATTTTGCAACATTCCTGACGGGTCGGCGCCCACTTCTAGGTGGGAACATTATATCCGTTTATATCGTAATATAACCTAACCTAACCCATCTTGCCCATCGCTGGTAATGTTTTACAGAATCCCGCTCGTGTCGGCCCGTACGTCTCGGTGGGGGCGTTATATACTTCGATAAGGTAACATAACCTAACGTAAACCATCTAGCCCCTCGCTGGTAATGTTTTGTAGAACCCCGGTCGGGTCGGCCCGTATGTCTCGTTTGGGACATTATATACGTCTGTAGCGTTATATATCCTAACCTAAGGCAGCCTAGCATCTCGAATGTAGTATTTTCCAATATTCCTGGCGGGTCGGGCCCTATTTCTTGGTGGGAACATGATATACGTCTATAACGTAATATAACCTAACCTAACCCATCTAGCCCCTCGCTGGTAATGTTTTACAGAATCCCTGTCGTGTCGGCCCGTACTTCTCGGTGTGGACATTATATGCGTCTATAACGTTAGATATCCTAACCTAAGGCAACCTAACATCTCGGATGTAGTATTTTCCAACATTCCTGGCGGGTCTGACCCTATTTCTCGGTGGGAACATTATACACGTCTATAACGTAGCATAACCAAACCTAATCCTTCTAACTCCTCGCTGGTAATGTTTTACAGAATCCCGTTCGTGTCGTCCCTTACGTCTCGGTTGGGACATTATATACGTCTATTGCGTTATATATCCTAACCTAAGGCAGCCAAACATCTCGGATGTAGTATTCTAGAACATTCCTGGCGGGTCGGACCCTACTTCTCGGTGGGAACATTATATACGTCTATAACGTAATATAACCTAACCTAACCCATCTAGCCCCTCGCTGGTAATGTTTTACAGAATCCCTGTCGTGTCGGCCCGTTCTTCTCGGTGTGGACATTATATGCGTCTATAACGTTATATATCCTAACCTAAGGCAGCGAAACATCGCGGATGTAGTATTTTACAACATTCCTGGCGGTTCGGACGCTACTTCTCGGTGGGAACATTATATACGTCTATAACGTAATATAACCTAACCTAACCCATCTAGCCCCTCGCTGGTAATGTTTTACAGAATCCCTGTCGTGTCGGCCCGTTCTTCTCGGTGTGGACATTATATGCGTCTATAACTTTATATATCCTAACCTAAGGCAGCGAAACATCTCGGATGTAGTATTTTACAACATTCCTGGCGGGTCGGACCCTACTTCTCGGTGGGAACATTATATACGTCTATAACGTAATATAGCCTAACCTAACCCATCTAGCCCCTCGCTGGTAATGTTTTACAGAACCCCTGTCGTGTCGTCCCGTACGTCTCGGTTGGGACTTTGTATAGGTCTATAGCGTTATATATCCTAACCTAAGGCAGCCTAGCATCTCGGATGTAGTATTATCCAATATTTCTGGCGGGTCGGACCCTACTTCTCGGTGGGATCATTATATACGCCTATATCGTAATATAACCTAACTTAACCCATCTAGCCCCTCGCTGGTAATGTTTTACAAAATCCCGTTCGTGTCGTCCCGAACGTCTCGGTTGGGACATTATTACGTCTATAGCGTTATATCTTAACCCAAGGCAGCCTATCACCTCGGATATAGTATTTTACAACATTCCCGGCGGATCGGCACCTACTTCTCGGTGGGAACATTATATACGTCTATAACGTAAAATAGCCTAACCTAACGCACCTAGCCCCTCGCTGGTAATGTTTTACAGAACCCCTGTCGTGTCGTCCCGTACGTCTCGGTAGGGACATTATATACGTCTATAGCGTTATATCCTAACCCAAGGCAGCCTATCACCTCGGATGTAGTATTTTACAGCATTCCTGGCACGTCGGCCCCCACTTCTCGGTGGGAACATTATATGCGCATATAACGTAATATAACCTAACCTAAGCCACCTAGCCCCTCGCTGGTAATGTTTTACAGAATCCCTGTCGTGTCGGCCCGTACTTCTCGGTGTGGAAATTATATGCGTCTATAACGTTATATATCCTAACCTAAGGCAGCGAAACATCTCGGATGTAGTATTTTACAACATTCCTGGCTGGTCGGACCCTACTTCTCGGTGGGAACATTATATACGTCTATAACGTAATATAACCTAACCTAACCCATCTAGCCCCTCGCTGGTAATGTTTTACAGAATCCCGTTCGTGTCGTCCCGTACGTCTCGGTTGGGACATTATATACGTCTATTGCGTTATATATCCTAACCTAAGGCAGCCAAACATTTCGGACGTAGTATTTTCCAGCATTCCTGGCGGGTCGGCCCCTACTTCTCGGTGGGTACTTTATATACGTCTATAACGTAATATAACCTAACCTAACACATCTAGCCCCTCTCTGGTAATGTTTTACAGAATCCCGTTCGTGTCGTCCCGAACGTCTCGGTTGGGACATTATTACGTCTATAGCGTTATATCATAACCCAAGGCAGCCTATCACCTCGGATGTAGTATTTTACAACATTCCCGGCGGGTCGGACCCTACTTCGCGGTGGGAACATTATATACGTCTATAACGTAATATAACCTAACCTAACCCATCTAGCCCCTCGCTGGTAATGTTTTACAGAATCCCTGTCGTGTCGGCCCGTACTTCTCGGTGTGGACATTATATACGTCTATAACCTTAGATATCCTAACCTAAGGCAACCTAACATCTCGGATGTGGTATTTTACAACATTCCTGGCGTTTCGACCTCTACTTCTCGGTGGGAACATTATATACGTCTATAACCTTATATATAGCAACCTAAGGCCACCTAACACCTCGGATGTAGTATTTTGCAACATTCCTGACGGGTCGGCGCCCACTTCTAGGTGGGAACATTATATCCGTTTATATCGTAATATAACCTAACCTAACCCATCTTGCCCATCGCTGGTAATGTTTTACAGAATC
The DNA here is from genome assembly GCA_963969225.1 of Xylocopa violacea. Taxonomy (NCBI): domain Eukaryota; kingdom Metazoa; phylum Arthropoda; class Insecta; order Hymenoptera; family Apidae; genus Xylocopa; species Xylocopa violacea. The sequence continues at coordinate 9,638,610 of CAXAJV010000017.1, read as the reverse complement.
CCGCTCGTGTCGGCCCGTACGTCTCGGTGGGGGCGTTATATACTTCGATAAGGTAACATAACCTAACGTAAACCATCTAGCCCCTCGCTGGTAATGTTTTGTAGAACCCCGGTCGGGTCGGCCCGTATGTCTCGTTTGGGACATTATATACGTCTATAGCGTTATATATCCTAACCTAAGGCAGCCTAGCATCTCGAATGTAGTATTTTCCAATATTCCTGGCGGGTCGGGCCCTATTTCTCGGTGGGAACATGATATACGTCTATAACGTAATATAACCTAACCTAACCCATCTAGCCCCTCGCTGGTAATGTTTTACAGAACCCCTGTCGTGTCGTCCCGAACGTCTCGGTTGGGACATTATATACGTCTATAGCGTTATATCCTAACCCAAGGCAGCCTATCACCTCGGATGTAGTATTTTACAGCATTCCTGGCACGTCGGCCCCCACTTCTCGGTGGGAACATTATATGCGCATATAACGTAATATAACCTAACCTAACCCATCTAGCCCCTCGCTGGTAATGTTTTACAGAATCCCGTTCGTGTCGTCCCGTACGTCTCGGTTGGGACATTATATACGTCTATTGCGTTATATATCCTAACCTAAGGCAGCCAAACATCTCGGATGTAGTATTTTACAACATTCCTGGCGGGTCGGACGCTACTTCTCGGTGGGAACATTATATACGTCTATAACGTAATATAACCTAACCTAACCCATCTAGCCCCTCGCTGGTAATGTTTTACAGAATCCCTGTCGTGTCGGCCCGTTCTTCTCGGTGTGGACATTATATGCGTCTATAACGTTATATATCCTAACCTAAGGCAGCGAAACATCTCGGATGTAGTATTTTACAACATTCCTGGCGGGTCGGACCCTACTTCTCGGTGCGAACATTATATACGTCTATCACGTAATATAACCTAACCTAACCCATCTAGCCCCTCGCTGGTAATGTTTTACAGAATCCCTGTCGTGTCGGCCCGTACTTCTCGGTGTGGACATTATATACGTCTATAACGTTAGATATCTTAACCTAAGGCAACCTAACATTTCGGACGTAGTATTTTACAGCATTCCTGGCGGGTCGGCCCCTACTTCTCGGTGGGAACTTTATATACGTCTATAACGTAATATAACCTAACCTAACCCATGTAGCCCCTCGCTGGTAATGTTTCATAGAATCCCGGTCGTGTCGGCCCGTACGTCTCGGTTGGAACATTATATACGTCTATAGCGTTATATATCCTAACCTAAGGCAGGCTAACATCTCGGATGTAGTATTTTACAACATTCCCGGCGGATCGGCCCCAACTTCTCGGTGGGAACATTATATACGTCTATAACGTAATATAACCTAACATAACCCATGTAGCCCCTCGCTGGTAATGTTTTACAGAATCCCGTTCGTTTCGTCCCGAACGTCTCGGTTGGGACATTATTACGTCTATAGCGTTATATCATAACCCAAGGCAGCCTATCACCTCGGATGTAGTATTTTACAACATTCCCGGCGGGTCGGACCCTACTTCGCGGTGGGAACATTATATACGTCTATAACGTAATATAACCTAACCTAACCCATCTAGCCCCTCGCTGGTAATGTTTTACAGAATCCCTGTCGTGTCGGCCCGTACTTCTCGGTGTGGACATTATATACGTCTATAACCTTAGATATCCTAACCTAAGGCAACCTAACATCTCGGATGTGGTATTTTACGACATTCCTGGCGTTTCGACCTCTACTTCTCGGTGGGAACATTATATACGTCTATAACTTTATATATAGCAACCTAAGGCCACCTAACACCTCGGATGTAGTATTTTGCAACATTCCTGACGGGTCGGCGCCCACTTCTAGGTGGGAACATTATATCCGTTTATATCGTAATATAACCTAACCTAACCCATCTTGCCCATCGCTGGTAATGTTTTACAGAATCCCGCTCGTGTCGGCCCGTACGTCTCGGTGGGGGCGTTATATACTTCGATAAGGTAACATAACCTAACGTAAACCATCTAGCCCCTCGCTGGTAATGTTTTGTAGAACCCCGGTCGGGTCGGCCCGTATGTCTCGTTTGGGACATTATATACGTCTATAGCGTTATATATCCTAACCTAAGGCAGCCTAGCATCTCGAATGTAGTATTTTCCAATATTCCTGGCGGGTCGGGCCCTATTTCTCGGTGGGAACATGATATACGTCTATAACGTAATATAACCTAACCTAACCCATCTAGCCCCTCGCTGGTAATGTTTTACAGAACCCCTGTCGTGTCGTCCCGAACGTCTCGGTTGGGACATTATATACGTCTATAGCGTTATATCCTAACCCAAGGCAGCCTATCACCTCGGATGTAGTATTTTACAGCATTCCTGGCACGTCGGCCCCCACTTCTCGGTGGGAACATTATATGCGCATATAACGTAATATAACCTAACCTAAGCCACCTAGCCCCTCGCTGGTAATGTTTTACAGAATCCCTGTCGTGTCGGCCCGTACTTCTCGGTGTGGAAATTATATGCGTCTATAACGTTATATATCCTAACCTAAGGCAGCGAAACATCTCGGATGTAGTATTTTACAACATTCCTGGCTGGTCGGACCCTACTTCTCGGTGGGAACATTATATACGTCTATAACGTAATATAACCTAACCTAACCCATCTAGCCCCTCGCTGGTAATGTTTTACAGAATCCCGTTCGTGTCGTCCCGTACGTCTCGGTTGGGACATTATATACGTCTATTGCGTTATATATCCTAACCTAAGGCAGCCAAACATTTCGGACGTAGTATTTTCCAGCATTCCTGGCGGGTCGGACCCTACTTCGCGGTGGGAACATTATATACGTCTATAACGTAATATAACCTAACCTAACCCATCTAGCCCCTCGCTGGTAATGTTTTACAGAATCCCTGTCGTGTCGGCCCGTACTTCTCGGTGTGGACATTATATACGTCTATAACCTTAGATATCCTAACCTAAGGCAACCTAACATCTCGGATGTGGTATTTTACAACATTCCTGGCGTTTCGACCTCTACTTCTCGGTGGGAACATTATATACGTCTATAACCTTATATATAGCAACCTAAGGCCACCTAACACCTCGGATGTAGTATTTTGCAACATTCCTGACGGGTCGGCGCCCACTTCTAGGTGGGAACATTATATCCGTTTATATCGTAATATAACCTAACCTAACCCATCTTGCCCATCGCTGGTAATGTTTTACAGAATCCCGCTCGTGTCGGCCCGTACGTCTCGGTGGGGGCGTTATATACTTCGATAAGGTAACATAACCTAACGTAAACCATCTAGCCCCTCGCTGGTAATGTTTTGTAGAACCCCGGTCGGGTCGGCCCGTATGTCTCGTTTGGGACATTATATACGTCTATAGCGTTATATATCCTAACCTAAGGCAGCCTAGCATCTCGAATGTAGTATTTTCCAATATTCCTGGCGGGTCGGGCCCTATTTCTCGGTGGGAACATGATATACGTCTATAACGTAATATAACCTAACCTAACCCATCTAGCCCCTCGCTGGTAATGTTTTACAGAACCCCTGTCGTGTCGTCCCGAACGTCTCGGTTGGGACATTATATACGTCTATAGCGTTATATCCTAACCCAAGGCAGCCTATCACCTCGGATGTAGTATTTTACAGCATTCCTGGCACGTCGGCCCCCACTTCTCGGTGGGAACATTATATGCGCATATAACGTAATATAACCTAACCTAACCCATCTAGCCCCTCGCTGGTAATGTTTTACAGAATCCCGTTCGTGTCGTCCCGTACGTCTCGGTTGGGACATTATATACGTCTATTGCGTTATATATCCTAACCTAAGGCAGCCAAACATCTCGGATGTAGTATTTTACAACATTCCTGGCGGGTCGGACGCTACTTCTCGGTGGGAACATTATATACGTCTATAACGTAATATAACCTAACCTAACCCATCTAGCCCCTCGCTGGTAATGTTTTACAGAATCCCTGTCGTGTCGGCCCGTTCTTCTCGGTGTGGACATTATATGCGTCTATAACGTTATATATCCTAACCTAAGGCAGCGAAACATCTCGGATGTAGTATTTTACAACATTCCTGGCGGGTCGGACCCTACTTCTCGGTGCGAACATTATATACGTCTATCACGTAATATAACCTAACCTAACCCATCTAGCCCCTCGCTGGTAATGTTTTACAGAATCCCTGTCGTGTCGGCCCGTACTTCTCGGTGTGGACATTATATACGTCTATAACGTTAGATATCTTAACCTAAGGCAACCTAACATTTCGGACGTAGTATTTTACAGCATTCCTGGCGGGTCGGCCCCTACTTCTCGGTGGGAACTTTATATACGTCTATAACGTAATATAACCTAACCTAACCCATGTAGCCCCTCGCTGGTAATGTTTCATAGAATCCCGGTCGTGTCGGCCCGTACGTCTCGGTTGGAACATTATATACGTCTATAGCGTTATATATCCTAACCTAAGGCAGGCTAACATCTCGGATGTAGTATTTTACAACATTCCCGGCGGATCGGCCCCAACTTCTCGGTGGGAACATTATATACGTCTATAACGTAATATAACCTAACATAACCCATGTAGCCCCTCGCTGGTAATGTTTTACAGAATCCCGTTCGTTTCGTCCCGAACGTCTCGGTTGGGACATTATTACGTCTATAGCGTTATATCATAACCCAAGGCAGCCTATCACCTCGGATGTAGTATTTTACAACATTCCCGGCGGGTCGGACCCTACTTCGCGGTGGGAACATTATATACGTCTATAACGTAATATAACCTAACCTAACCCATCTAGCCCCTCGCTGGTAATGTTTTACAGAATCCCTGTCGTGTCGGCCCGTACTTCTCGGTGTGGACATTATATACGTCTATAACCTTAGATATCCTAACCTAAGGCAACCTAACATCTCGGATGTGGTATTTTACGACATTCCTGGCGTTTCGACCTCTACTTCTCGGTGGGAACATTATATACGTCTATAACTTTATATATAGCAACCTAAGGCCACCTAACACCTCGGATGTAGTATTTTGCAACATTCCTGACGGGTCGGCGCCCACTTCTAGGTGGGAACATTATATCCGTTTATATCGTAATATAACCTAACCTAACCCATCTTGCCCATCGCTGGTAATGTTTTACAGAATCCCGCTCGTGTCGGCCCGTACGTCTCGGTGGGGGCGTTATATACTTCGATAAGGTAACATAACCTAACGTAAACCATCTAGCCCCTCGCTGGTAATGTTTTGTAGAACCCCGGTCGGGTCGGCCCGTATGTCTCGTTTGGGACATTATATACGTCTATAGCGTTATATATCCTAACCTAAGGCAGCCTAGCATCTCGAATGTAGTATTTTCCAATATTCCTGGCGGGTCGGGCCCTATTTCTCGGTGGGAACATGATATACGTCTATAACGTAATATAACCTAACCTAACCCATCTAGCCCCTCGCTGGTAATGTTTTACAGAACCCCTGTCGTGTCGTCCCGAACGTCTCGGTTGGGACATTATATACGTCTATAGCGTTATATCCTAACCCAAGGCAGCCTATCACCTCGGATGTAGTATTTTACAGCATTCCTGGCACGTCGGCCCCCACTTCTCGGTGGGAACATTATATGCGCATATAACGTAATATAACCTAACCTAAGCCACCTAGCCCCTCGCTGGTAATGTTTTACAGAATCCCTGTCGTGTCGGCCCGTACTTCTCGGTGTGGAAATTATATGCGTCTATAACGTTATATATCCTAACCTAAGGCAGCGAAACATCTCGGATGTAGTATTTTACAACATTCCTGGCTGGTCGGACCCTACTTCTCGGTGGGAACATTATATACGTCTATAACGTAATATAACCTAACCTAACCCATCTAGCCCCTCGCTGGTAATGTTTTACAGAATCCCGTTCGTGTCGTCCCGTACGTCTCGGTTGGGACATTATATACGTCTATTGCGTTATATATCCTAACCTAAGGCAGCCAAACATTTCGGACGTAGTATTTTCCAGCATTCCTGGCGGGTCGGCCCCTACTTCTCGGTGGGTACTTTATATACGTCTATAACGTAATATAACCTAACCTAACACATCTAGCCCCTCGCTGGTAATGTTTCATAGAATCCCGGTCGTGTCGGCCCGTACGTCTCGGTTGGAACATTATATACGTCTATAGCGTTATATATCCTAAGCTAAGGCAGGCTAACATCTCGAATGTAGTATTTTACAACATTCCCGGCGGATCGGCCCCAACTTCTCGGTGGGAACATTATATACGTCTATAACGTAATATAACCTAACATAACCCATGTAGCCCCTCGCTGGTAATGTTTTACAGAATCCCGTTCGTGTCGTCCCGAACGTCTCGGTTGGGACATTATTACGTCTATAGCGTTATATCATAACCCAAGGCAGCCTATCACCTCGGATGTAGTATTTTACAACATTCCCGGCGGGTCGGACCCTACTTCGCGGTGGGAACATTATATACGTCTATAACGTAATATAACCTAACCTAACCCATCTAGCCCCTCGCTGGTAATGTTTTACAGAATCCCTGTCGTGTCGGCCCGTACTTCTCGGTGTGGACATTATATACGTCTATAACCTTAGATATCCTAACCTAAGGCAACCTAACATCTCGGATGTGGTATTTTACAACATTCCTGGCGTTTCGACCTCTACTTCTCGGTGGGAACATTATATACGTCTATAACTTTATATATAGCAACCTAAGGCCACCTAACACCTCGGATGTAGTATTTTGCAACATTCCTGACGGGTCGGCGCCCACTTCTAGGTGGGAACATTATATCCGTTTATATCGTAATATAACCTAACCTAACCCATCTTGCCCATCGCTGGTAATGTTTTACAGAATCCCGCTCGTGTCGGCCCGTACGTCTCGGTGGGGGCGTTATATACTTCGATAAGGTAACATAACCTAACGTAAACCATCTAGCCCCTCGCTGGTAATGTTTTGTAGAACCCCGGTCGGGTCGGCCCGTATGTCTCGTTTGGGACATTATATACGTCTATAGCGTTATATATCCTAACCTAAGGCAGCCTAGCATCTCGAATGTAGTATTTTCCAATATTCCTGGCGGGTCGGGCCCTATTTCTCGGTGGGAACATGATATACGTCTATAACGTAATATAACCTAACCTAACCCATCTAGCCCCTCGCTGGTAATGTTTTACAGAACCCCTGTCGTGTCGTCCCGAACGTCTCGGTTGGGACATTATATACGTCTATAGCGTTATATCCTAACCCAAGGCAGCCTATCACCTCGGATGTAGTATTTTACAGCATTCCTGGCACGTCGGCCCCCACTTCTCGGTGGGAACATTATATGCGCATATAACGTAATATAACCTAACCTAAGCCACCTAGCCCCTCGCTGGTAATGTTTTACAGAATCCCTGTCGTGTCGGCCCGTACGTCTCGGTTGGGACATTGTATATATCTATAGCGTTATATATCCTAACCTAAGGCAGCCTAGCATCTCGGATGTAGTATTTTCCAAAATTCTTGGCGGGTCGGACCCTACTTCTCGCTGGGATCATTATATACGCCTATAACGTAATATAATCTAACCTAACCCATCTAACCCCTCGCTGGTAATGTTTTACAGAATCCCTCTCGTGTCGTCCCGTACTTATCGGTGTGGACATTATATACGTCTATAACTTTAGATATCCTAACCTAAGGCAACCTAACATCTCGGATGTACTATTTTACAACATTCCTGGCGTTTCGACCTCTACTTCTCGGTGTGGACATTATATACGTCTATAACGTAACATAACCTAACCTAATCCATCTAGACCCTCGCAGGTAATGTTGTAGAGAATCCCGGTCGTGTCGTCACGTACTTCTCGGTGGGGACATTATATACGTCTATAACGTAACATAACCTAACCTAACCTAACCCACCTAGCCCTTCGCTGGTATTGTTTTATTGAATCCCGGTCGTGTCGGCCCGTACTTCTCCGTGGGGACGTTACGTACGTCTATAACGTTATATAACCTAACCTAACACATCTAGCCCCTCGCTGGTAATGTTTTACAGAATCCCTTTCGTGTCGTCCCGTACGTCTCGTTTGGGACATTATATACGTCTATAGCGTTATATATCCTAACCTAAGGCAGGCTAACATGTCGGATGTAGTATTTTCCATCATTCCTGGCGGATCGGTATCTACTTCTCGGTGGGAACATTATATACGCCTATATCGTAATATAACCTAACCTAACCCATCTAGCCCCTCGCTGGTAATGTTTTACAGAATCCCGTTCGTGTCGTCCCGTACGTCTCGTTTGGGACATTATATACGTCTATAACGTTATATATCCTAACCTAAGGCAACCTTACATCCCGGATGTAGTATTATACACCATTCCTGGCGCGTCGGCCCCCACTTCTCGGTGGGAACATTATAGACGTCTATAACGTAATATAACCTGACCTAACACATCTAGCCCCTCGCTGCTAATGTTTCACAGAATCCCGGTCGTGTCGTCCCGTACGTCTCGGTTGGGACATTGTATAGGTCTATCGCGTTATATTTCCTAACCTAAGGCAGCCTAACATCTCGGATGTAGTATTTTCGAATATTCCTGGCCGGTCGGACCCTACTTCTCTCGTGGGAACATTATATACGTCTATAACGTAACATAACCTAACCTAATTCATCTAGACCCTCGCTGTTAATGTTTTACTGAATCCCGTTCGTGTCGTCCCGTACGTCTCGGTTGGGAGATTATATACGTCTACAGCGTTTTATATCCTAACCCAAGGCAGCCTATCACCTCGGATGTAGTATTTTCCATCATTTCCGGCAGGTCGGTATCTACTTCTCGGTGGGACCATTATATGCTTCATAACGTAATATAACCTAACCTAACCCATCTAGCCCCTCGCTGGTAATGTTTTACAGAATCACGGTCGGGTCGGACCGTACGTCTCGTTTGGGACATTATATACGTCTATAACGTCAGATATCCTAACCTAAGGCAACCTAACATCTCGAATGTAGTATTTTCCAGCATTCCTGGCGGGTCGGCCCGTACTTCTCGGTGTGGACATCATATGCGTCTATAACGTAACATAACCAAACCTAATCCATCTAACCCCTCGCTGGTAATGTTTTACAGAATCCCTGTCGTGTCGGCCCGTACTTCTCGGTGTGGACATTATATACGGCTATAGCGTTATATATCCTAACCTAAGGCAGGCTAACATCTCGGATGTAGTATTTTACAACATTCCTGGCGGATCGGCACCTACTTCTCTGTGGGAACATTATATACGTCTATAAAGTTATATACCCTAACCTAACCCATATAGCCCCTCGCTGGTAATATTTTACAGAATCCCGTTCGTGTCGTCCCGTACGTCTCGTTTGGGACATTATATACGTCTATAACATTAGATATCCTAACCCAAGGCAACCTAACATCTGGTATGTAGTATTTTCCAACATTCCTGGCTGTTCGGCCCCCACTTCGCGGTGGGAACATTATATACGTCTATAACGTAACATAACCAAACCTAATCCATCTAGACCCTCGCTGCTAATGTTTTACTGAACCCCGTTCGTGTCGTCCCGTACGTCTCGGTTGGGAGATTATATACGTCTATAGCGTTTTATATCCTAACCCAAGGCAACCTATCACCTCGGATGTAGTATTTTACAGCATTCTTGGCGCGTCGGCGCCCACTTCTCAGTGGGAACATTATATACGTCTATAGCGTTATATATCCTAACCTAAGGCAGGCTAACATCTGGTATGTGGTATTTTCCAACATTCCTGGCGGGTCGGCCCCCACTTCTCGGTGGGAACATTATATACGTCTATAACGTAATATAGCCTAACCTAACCCATCTAATCCCTCGCTGGTAATGTTCTACAGAATCTCTGTCGTGTCGGCCCGTACCTCTCGGTGTGGACATTATATACGGCTATAGCGTTATATATCCTTACCTAAGGCAGGCTAACATCTCGGATGTAGTATTTTACAACATTCCTGGCGGATCGGCACCTACTTCTCGGTGGGAACATTATATACTTCTATAACGTAATATAACCTAACCTAACCCATCTAGCCCCACGCTGGTAATGTTTTACAGAATCCCGGTCGTGTCGGCACGTACACTTGGGTGTGGATATTATATACGTCTATAACTTTATATATAGCAACCTAAGGCCACCTAACACCTCGGATGTAGTATTTTGCAACATTCCTGACGCGCCGGCGCCTACTTCTAGGTGGGAACATTATATCCGTCTATATCGTAATATAACCTAACCTAACCCATCTTGCCCATCGCTGGTAATGTTTTACAGAATCCCAGTCGTGTCGGCCCGTACGTCTCGGTGGGGACATTATATACTTCGACAAGGTAACATAACCTAACCTAACCCATCTAGCCCCTCGCTGGTAATGTTTTATAGAATCCCGGTCGGGTCGGCCCGTACGTCTCGTTTGGGACATTATATACGTCTATAGCGTTATATATCCTAACCTAAGGCAGGCTAACATCTCGGATATAGTATTTTAAAACATTCCTGGAGGATCGGCACCTACTTCTCGGTGGGAACATTATATACGTCTATAACGTAATATAGCCTAACATAACCCATCTAGCCCCTCGCTGGTAATGTTTTACAGAATCCCTGTTGTGTCGGCCCGTACTTCTCGGTGTGGACATTATATACGGCTATAGCGTTATATATCCTAACCTAAGGCAGGCTAACATCTCGGATGTAGTATTTTACATCATTCCTGGCGGATCGGCACCTACTTCTCGGTGGGAACATTATATACGTCTATAACGTAATAAACCCTAACCTAACCCATATAGCCCCTCGCTGGTAATGTTTTAAAGAATCCCGTTCGTGTCGTCCCGTACGTCTCGTTTGGGACATTATATACGTCTATAGCGTTAGATATCCTAACCTAAGGCAGGCTAGCATGTCGGATGTAGTATTTTCCATCATTCTTAGCGGATCGGTATCTACTTTTGCGGTGGGAACATTATATACGCCTATAACGTAATATAACCTTACCTAACCCATCTAGACCCTCGCTGGTAATGTTTTACAGAATCCCTGTCGTGTCGGCCCGTACTTCTCGGCGTGGACATTATATGCGTCTATAATGTTAGATATCCTAACCTAAGGCAACCTAACATCTCGGATGTAGTATTTTCCAGCATTCCTGGCGGGTCGGCCCCTACTTCCCGGTGGGAACATTATATACGTCTATAACGTAATATAACCTAACCTAACCCATCTATCCCCACGCTGGTAATGTTTTACAGATACCCGGTCGTGTCGGCACGTCCTCTTCGGTGTGGATATTATATACGTCTATAGCGTTATATATCCTAACCTAAGGCAGGCTAACATCTCGGATGTAGTATTTTACAACATTCCTGGCGGATCGGCACCTACTTCTCGGTGGGAACATTATATACGTCTGTAAAGTAATATACCCTAACCTAACCCATATAGCCCCTCGCTGGTAATGTTTTACAGAATCCCGTTCGTGTCGTCCCGTACGTCTCGTTTGGGACATTATATACGTCTATAACGTTAGATATCCTAACCTAAGGCAACCTAACATCTGGGTTGTAGTATTTTCCAACATTCCTGGCGGGTCGGACTCTACTTCTCGGTGGGAACATTATACACGTCTATAACGTAACATAGCCAAACCTAATCCATCTAACACCTCGCTGGTAATGTTTTACAGAATCCCGGTCGTGTCGTCCCGTACGTCTCGGTTGGGACATTATATACGTCTATTGCGCTATATATCCTAACCTAAGGCCGCCAAATATCTCGGATGCAGTATTTTACAACATTCCTGGCGGGTCGGACCCTACTTCTCGGTGGGAACATTATATACGTCTATAGCGTAATATAACCTAACCTAACCCATCTAGCCCCTCGCTGGTAATGTTTTACAGAATCCCTGTCGTGTCGGCCCATACTTCTCGGTGTGGACATTATATACGTCTATAACGTTAGATATCCTAACCTAAGGCAACCTAACATCTCGGATGTAGTATTTTCCATCATTCCCGCCAGGTCGGTATCTACTTCTCGGTTGGAACATTATATACTTCTATAACGTAATATAACCTAACCTAACCCATCTAGCCCCTCGCTGGTAATGTTTTACAGAATCCCTGTCGTGTCGGCCCGTACTTCTCGGTGTGGGCATTATATGCGTCTATAACGTTAGATATCCTATCCTAAGGCAACCTAACATCTCGGATGTAGTATTTTCCAACATTCCTGGCGGGTCGGACCCTACTTCTCGGTGGGAACATTATACACGTCTATAACGTAACATAGCCAAACCTAATCCATCTAACCCCTCGCTGGTAATGTTTTACAGAATCCCGTTCGTGTCGTCCCGTACGTCTCGGTTGGGACATTATATATGTCTATTGCGCTATATATCCTAACCTAAGGCAGCCAAACATCTCGGATGCAGTATTTTACAACATTCCTGGCGGGTCGGACCCTACTTCTCGGTGGGAACATTATATACGTCTATAGCGTTATATAACCTAACCTAACCCATCTAGCCCCTCGCTGGTAATGTTTTACAGAATGCCTGTCTTGTCGGCCCATACTTCTCGGTGTGGACATTCTATACGTCTATAACGTTAGATATCCTAACCTAAGGCAACCTAACATCTCGGATGTAGTATTTTCCAACATTCCTGGCGGGTCGGACCCTACTTCTCGGTGGGAACATTATACACGTCTACAACGTAACATAACCAAACCTAATCCATGTAACCCCTCGCTGGTAATGTTTTACAGAATCCCGTTCGTGTCGTCCCGTACGTCTCGGTTGGGACATTATATACGTCTATAGCGTTATATATCCTAACCTAAGGCAACCTAACATCTCGAATGTAGTATTTACCAACATTCCTGGCGAGTCGGATCCTAATTCTCGGTGGGAAAATTATATACGTCTATATCGTAATATAACCTAACCTAACCCATCTTGCCCTTCGGTGATAATGTTTTACAGAATCCCGTTCGTGTCGTCCCGTACGCCTCGTTTGGGACATTATTTACGTCTATAGCGTTATATATGCTACCCTAAGGCAGCCTAACAGCTCGGATGTAGTATTTTCCCACATTCCTGGCGTGTCGGCCCCTACTTCTCGGTGAGAACATTATATACGTCTATCGCGTAATATAAACTAACCTAGCCCATCTTGCCGCTCGGGGATAATGTTTTACAGAATGCCGGTCTTGTCCGCTTGTACGTCTCGGTGGGGACATTATATACGTCTATAACGTTATACATCCCAACCTAAGACAATATATTATCTCGGAAGTAGTATTTACCAGCATCCTTGGCGGGTAGGACCATGCTTCTCGGTAGGAAGATTATATACGTCTATAGCGTTATATAACCTAAACCAACATATCTAGCCCCTCGCTGGTAATGTTTTAGAGTAACCCGTTCGTGACGTCCCATACGTCTCGGTTGGGACATTATTTACTTCTATAACGTTATATATCCCAACATATCGCAACATAACATCTCGGATGTAGTATTTACCAACATTCTTGGCGTGTCAGTCCCTACTTCTCGGTGCGAACATTATATACGTCTATATCGTAATATAATCTAGCATAACCAATCTAGCCCCTCGCTGGTAATGTTTTACAGAATCCCGTTCGTGTCGTCCCGTACGTCTCGGTGGGGAGATTATATACTTCTATAACGTTATATATCCCAACCTGAGGCAACCATACATCTCGGATGTAGTATTTACCAACATTCCTGGCGGGTCGGACCCTACTTCTCGGCTGGAACATTATATACGTCTATATCGTAATATAACCAAACCTCACCCATCTTGCCCCACGGTGATAATGTTTTACAGAATGCCGGTCGTGTCGGCCCGTACGTCTGGGTGGGGACATTATATGCGTCTATAACGTTATATATCCCAACCTAAGGCAACCTAACACCTCGGATGTAGTATTTTCCAGCATTCCTGGCGGGTCGGCCCCTACTTCTCGGTGGGAACACTATATACGTCTATAACGTAATATAACCTAACCTAACCCATCTAGCCCCTCGCCGGTAATGTTTTATAGAATCCCGGTCGGGTCGGCCCGTACGTCTCGTTTGGGACATTATATACGTCTATAGCGTTACATATCCTAACCTAAGGCAGGCTAACATCTCGGATGTAGTATTTTCCATCATTCCTGGCGGGTCGGTATCTACTTCCCGGTGGGAACATTATATACGTCTATAACGTAATATAACCTAACCTAACCCATCTAGCCCTTCGCTGGTAATGTTTTACGGAATCCCGGTCGTGTCGTCCCGTACGTCACGGTTGGGACATTATATACGTCTATAGCGTTATATATCCTAACCTAAGGCAGCCTAACATCTCGGATGTAGTATTTTAAAACATTCCTGGCGGTTCGGACCCTACTTCTCGGTGGGAACATTATATACGTCAATAACGTAATATAACCTAACTTAACCCATCTAGCCCCTCGCTGGTAATGTTTTACAGAATCCCTGTCGTGTCGGCCCGTACTTCTCGGTGTGGACATTATATACGTCTATAACATTAGATATCCTAACCTAAGGCAACCTAAAATTTCGGATGTAGTATTTTCCAGCATTCCTGGCGGGTCGGCCCCTACTTCTCGGTGGGAACATTATATACGTCTATAACGTTAGATATCCTAACCTAAGGCAAAATAACATCTCGGATGTAGTATTTTCCAACATTCCTGGCTGGTCGGAACCTACTTCTCGGTGGGAACATTATACACGTCTGTAACGTAACATAACCAAACCTAATCCATCTAACCCCTCGCTGGTAATGTTTTACAGAATCCCTTTCGTGTCGTCCCGTACGTCTCGGTTGGGACATTATTTACGTCTTTAGCGTTATATATGCCACCCTAAGGCAGCCTAACACCTCGGATGTAGTATTCTCCGGCATTCCTGGCGGGTCGGCCCCTACTTCTCGGTGGGAACATTATATACTTCTATAACGTTATATATCCCAATCTGAGGCAAACTAACATCTCGGATGTAGTATTTACCAACATTCCTGGCGGTTCGAACCCTACTTCTCGGTGAGAACATTATATACGTCTATATCGTAATATAACCTATCCTAACCCATCTAGCCCCTCGCTGGTAATGTTTTACAAAACCCTGGTCGTGTCCGCCTGTACGTCTCGGTTGGGACATTATGTACGTCTATAACGTATTATAACCCAACCTAAGGCAACCTAACATTTCGACTGTAGTATTTACCAACATTCCTGGCGAGTCGGATCCTAATTCTCGGTGGGAAAATTATATACGTCTATATCGTAATATAACCTAACCTAACCCATCTTGCCCTTCGGTGATAATGTTTTACAGAATCCCGTTCGTGTCGTCCCGTACGCCTCGTTTGGGACATTATTTACGTCTATAGCGTTATATATGCTACCCTAAGGCAGCCTAACAGCTCGGATGTAGTATTTTCCCACATTCCTGGCGTGTCGGCCCCTACTTCTCGGTGAGAACATTATATACGTCTATCACGTAATATAAACTAACCTAGCCCATCTTGCCGCTCGGGGATAATGTTTTACAGAATGCCGGTCGTGTCCGCTTGTACGTCTCGGTGGGGACATTATATACGTCTATAACGTTATACATCCCAACCTAAGGCAAGATATTATCTCGGATGTAGTATTTACCAACATCCTTGGCGGGTAGGACCCTGCTTCTCGCTAGGAACATTATATACGTCTATAACGTTATATAACCTAAACCAACACATCTAGCCCCTCGCTGGTAATGTTTTAGAGTAACCCGTTCGTGACGTCCCATACGTCTCGGTTGGGACATTATTTACTTCTATAACGTTATATATCCCAACATAACGCAACATAACATCTCGGATGTAGTATTTACCAACATTCCTGGCGTGTCAGTCCCTACTTCTCGGTGGGAACATTATATACGTCTATAACGTAATATAACCTAACCTAACGCATCTAGCCCCTCGCTGGT
Source organism: Xylocopa violacea (assembly GCA_963969225.1). Taxonomy (NCBI): domain Eukaryota; kingdom Metazoa; phylum Arthropoda; class Insecta; order Hymenoptera; family Apidae; genus Xylocopa; species Xylocopa violacea. Next base: position 9,622,473 of record CAXAJV010000017.1, on the reverse strand, counting down.
AATGTTTTACACAATCCCGTTCGTGTCGGCTCGTACTTCTCGGTGGAGACATTATGTACGCCTATAACGTTATATATCCCAACCTAAGGCAACCTAACATCTCGAATGTAGTATTTTCCAGCATTCCTGGCGGGTCGGCCCGTACTTCTCGGTGTGGACATCATATGCGTCTATAACGTAACATAACCAAACCTAATCCATCTAACCCCTCGCTGGTAATGTTTTACAGAATCCCTGTCGTGTCGGCCCGTACTTCTCGGTGTGGACATTATATACGGCTATAGCATTATATATCCTAACCTAAGGCAGGCTAACATCTCGGATGTAGTATTTTACAACATTCCTGGCGGATCGGCACCTACTTCTCGGTGGGAACATTATATACGTCTGTAAAGTAATATACCCTAACCTAACCCATATAGCCCCTCGCTGGTAATGTTTTACAGAATCCCGTTCGTGTCGTCCCGTACGTCTCGTTTGGGACATTATATACGTCTATAACGTTAGATATCCTAACCTAAGGCAACCTAACATCTCGGATGTAGTATTTTCCAACATTCCTGGCGGGTCGGACCCTACTTCTCGGTGGGAACATTATACACGTCTATAACGTAACATAGCCAAACCTAATCCATCTAACACCTCGCTGGTAATGTTTTACAGAATGCCGGTCGTGTCGTCCCGTACGTCTCGTTTGGGACATTATATACGTCTATAACGTTAGATATCCTAACCTAAGGCAACCTAACATCTCGGATGTAGTATTTTCCAACATTCCTGGCGGGTCGGACCCTACTTCTCGGTGGGAACATTATACACGTCTATAACGTAACATAGCCAAACCTAATCCATCTAACACCTCGCTGGTAATGTTTTACAGAATCCCGGTCGTGTCGTCCCGTACGTCTCGGTTGGGACATTATATACGTCTATTGCGCTATATATCCTAACCTAAGGCCGCCAAATATCTCGGATGCAGTATTTTACAACATTCCTGGCGGGTCGGACCCTACTTCTCGGTGGGAACATTATATACGTCTATAGCGTAATATAACCTAACCTAACCCATCTAGCCCCTCGCTGGTAATGTTTTACAGAATCCCTGTCGTGTCGGCCCATACTTCTCGGTGTGGACATTATATACGTCTATAACGTTAGATATCCTAACCTAAGGCAACCTAACATCTCGGATGTAGTATTTTCCATCATTCCCGCCAGGTCGGTATCTACTTCTCGGTTGGAACATTATATACTTCTATAACGTAATATAACCTAACCTAAGCCACCTAGCCCCTCGCTGGTAATGTTTTACAGAATCCCTGTCGTGTCGGCCCGTACTTCTCGGTGTGGGCATTATATGCGTCTATTGTCACGTCACGGTCGGGAAAATTTCCGGAGTCGCATTTGTGTCCACACGTATTCCGACGATCTGTCGCGAAGACAAATACGGCGTCGGATGGCGGGTTCGAAGACTCGATTACGGCAAACGGGACGCTCGGAGCTCGATTTCGCGCCGGAGGAAAGGACACCGCACCTACCTTTCAGATGAATTGATACAGTTCTCGTTTCGGGTATCGCTGTTTGCGAGGATCTGTCTCCGGAATCGATGCGGCAAATCTGCGAAGGGGAACTTCCGTCAGCGGGATCAGCTTCCACTGCGGTCGAAGCGGTTGAGAGGGCGGCGGTGCTGGAATTGCGGAAGCCTCGAGGATCTCTGTCCTGATGCTGGATCTCGATACAGCGAACGATGCGTCGTCGTGGACTGCAGTAAGCTGGACGGCGTATACAGGAATCGGAACACAAGCTGCACCGATATATTCGCGCACAAGTCGACGAAGATACGTTTTCCTTCCCGCGCGTCGAGTACGTCGCCTGACTGCGGGATCTTTCATCAAGAAGCAACCCTCGATCGTTCCAGATATTCGGATAGGCTAAGCGGCGGTCCTCTCTAACCTTCCGAAGCACCAGTCAAGATCGAAGGAGCACTGCGTTCAATATTGCAATCGTAGAGCGCAGATCGGTTAAGCGGCGGTCCTCTCTAACCGTCTACGCCGTTCGGATATGAATAAAGAACGAGTTGAACGTTGCGATGCCTGAGTCGTATACGTACTAGCGAAAACGTATGATAAACGAATGGACTTTGAATAATGGAACTCGATAAATAAAAGATTTGACGTTAGGTAGAACTAAGTATATTCTTGTAACTTCCCTAATACAAATTAGAATCTAAGATAGAGTTAACTTACTACTAGACTTGAACAAAATAGAAAATAGAAAATAAACTAAGACTCCTGTGCAAAGGAGTTGCGACGGCCCTAAGGATTCGAGAGCTAAGTGCTCTGATCGGACTCCGTATCGGCGGAGAGAGGAGAACTGTGCTCCTCACCGGAGTGATTAGAACTGGCGTCCAGGTCGCGTGTCCTCGACCTCCCTTGGTCGCGTGGCGCGCGAGTCGCGGGCCCGCGTGGTGGGGCGGCGCGCGGAGTGGGGACCGCGCGTGGTGGGGCGGCGCGCGGAGTGGGGACCGCGCGTGGTGGGGTGAACGCGTTACGCGTGAGCCGGGAGCGTCGGGCCCCCGTTCGGGCGCTTAGCTGACGCGTCTTAGACTACGCGCGTTATCTTATACTATATCTTAAAATTATGAATCTACATCGAAATGACTTAGAATTAGGTGTTTGTTGTTTGTGTGTACAGAATCGTGTCGTGTACTTAAAGACTAGAAATTCGCTTATGATCGCATGTATGAATATAAGAAGTATGGATGCGTGGTTGCTGGCGACTGGACGGGCTCGTACCTCTGCTCGTACTCGTACTCGTGCTTCTGCTCGTACCTCTGCTCGTACTTGTACATCGGCGGCGAACAAGCGCGTGAGCGCGAATTTACGGTCGAACCCCTGGTCGGTGGATGGCGGTCGGCTGCCTGGACGCGGCTGTATATTCGGTTGCCTGCTTCTGTGGGCTTCAACCCTGGGTACGGTGGGGCCTCGAGCATGGTGCTGAGCGTCTCCGGAGGCTGCGTGGGGCGGTTGAGGGTGGCAGGCGGCACGCCTGACGTCACACTATAACGTTAGATATCCTATCCTAAGGCAACCTAACATCTCGGATGTAGTATTTTCCAACATTCCTGGCGGGTCGGACCCTACTTCTCGGTGGGAACATTATACACGTCTATAACGTAACATAGCCAAACCTAATCCATCTAACCCCTCGCTGGTAATGTTTTACAGAATCCCGTTCGTGTCGTCCCGTACGTCTCGGTTGGGACATTATATATGTCTATTGCGCTATATATCCTAACCTAAGGCAGCCAAACATCTCGGATGTAGTATATTACAACATTCCTGGCGGATCGGCCCCTACTACTCGGTGGGAACATTATATACGTCTATAGCGTAATATAACCTAACCTAACCCATCTAGCCCCTCGCTGGTAATGTTTTACAGAATCCCTGTCGTGTCGGCCCATACTTCTCGGTGTGGACATTATATACGTCTATAACGTTAGATATCCTAACCTAAGGCAACCTAACATCTCGGATGTAGTATTTTCCATCATTCCCGCCAGGTCGGTATCTACTTCTCGGTTGGAACATTATATACTTCTATAACGTAATATAACCTAACCTAAGCCACCTAGCCCCTCGCTGGTAATGTTTTACAGAATCCCTGTCGTGTCGGCCCGTACTTCTCGGTGTGGGCATTATATGCGTCTATTGTCACGTCACGGTCGGGAAAATTTCCGGAGTCGCATTTGTGTCCACACGTATTCCGACGATCTGTCGCGAAGACAAATACGGCGTCGGATGGCGGGTTCGAAGACTCGATTACGGCAAACGGGACGCTCGGAGCTCGATTTCGCGCCGGAGGAAAGGACACCGCACCTACCTTTCAGATGAATTGATACAGTTCTCGTTTCGGGTATCGCTGTTTGCGAGGATCTGTCTCCGGAATCGATGCGGCAAATCTGCGAAGGGGAACTTCCGTCAGCGGGATCAGCTTCCACTGCGGTCGAAGCGGTTGAGAGGGCGGCGGTGCTGGAATTGCGGAAGCCTCGAGGATCTCTGTCCTGATGCTGGATCTCGATACAGCGAACGATGCGTCGTCGTGGACTGCAGTAAGCTGGACGGCGTATACAGGAATCGGAACACAAGCTGCACCGATATATTCGCGCACAAGTCGACGAAGATACGTTTTCCTTCCCGCGCGTCGAGTACGTCGCCTGACTGCGGGATCTTTCATCAAGAAGCAACCCTCGATCGTTCCAGATATTCGGATAGGCTAAGCGGCGGTCCTCTCTAACCTTCCGAAGCACCAGTCAAGATCGAAGGAGCACTGCGTTCAATATTGCAATCGTAGAGCGCAGATCGGTTAAGCGGCGGTCCTCTCTAACCGTCTACGCCGTTCGGATATGAATAAAGAACGAGTTGAACGTTGCGATGCCTGAGTCGTATACGTACTAGCGAAAACGTATGATAAACGAATGGACTTTGAATAATGGAACTCGATAAATAAAAGATTTGACGTTAGGTAGAACTAAGTATATTCTTGTAACTTCCCTAATACAAATTAGAATCTAAGATAGAGTTAACTTACTACTAGACTTGAACAAAATAGAAAATAGAAAATAAACTAAGACTCCTGTGCAAAGGAGTTGCGACGGCCCTAAGGATTCGAGAGCTAAGTGCTCTGATCGGACTCCGTATCGGCGGAGAGAGGAGAACTGTGCTCCTCACCGGAGTGATTAGAACTGGCGTCCAGGTCGCGTGTCCTCGACCTCCCTTGGTCGCGTGGCGCGCGAGTCGCGGGCCCGCGTGGTGGGGCGGCGCGCGGAGTGGGGACCGCGCGTGGTGGGGCGGCGCGCGGAGTGGGGACCGCGCGTGGTGGGGTGAACGCGTTACGCGTGAGCCGGGAGCGTCGGGCCCCCGTTCGGGCGCTTAGCTGACGCGTCTTAGACTACGCGCGTTATCTTATACTATATCTTAAAATTATGAATCTACATCGAAATGACTTAGAATTAGGTGTTTGTTGTTTGTGTGTACAGAATCGTGTCGTGTACTTAAAGACTAGAAATTCGCTTATGATCGCATGTATGAATATAAGAAGTATGGATGCGTGGTTGCTGGCGACTGGACGGGCTCGTACCTCTGCTCGTACTCGTACTCGTGCTTCTGCTCGTACCTCTGCTCGTACTTGTACATCGGCGGCGAACAAGCGCGTGAGCGCGAATTTACGGTCGAACCCCTGGTCGGTGGATGGCGGTCGGCTGCCTGGACGCGGCTGTATATTCGGTTGCCTGCTTCTGTGGGCTTCAACCCTGGGTACGGTGGGGCCTCGAGCATGGTGCTGAGCGTCTCCGGAGGCTGCGTGGGGCGGTTGAGGGTGGCAGGCGGCACGCCTGACGTCACACTATAACGTTAGATATCCTATCCTAAGGCAACCTAACATCTCGGATGTAGTATTTTCCAACATTCCTGGCGGGTCGGACCCTACTTCTCGGTGGGAACATTATACACGTCTATAACGTAACATAGCCAAACCTAATCCATCTAACCCCTCGCTGGTAATGTTTTACAGAATCCCGTTCGTGTCGTCCCGTACGTCTCGGTTGGGACATTATATATGTCTATTGCGCTATATATCCTAACCTAAGGCAGCCAAACATCTCGGATGCAGTATTTTACAACATTCCTGGCGGTTCGGACCCTACTTCTCGGTGGGAACATTATATACGTCTATAGCGTTATATAACCTAACCTAACCCATCTAGCCCCTCGCTGGTAATGTTTTACAGAATGCCTGTCTTGTCGGCCCATACTTCTCGGTGTGGACATTCTATACGTCTATAACGTTAGATATCCTAACCTAAGGCAACCTAACATCTCGGATGTAGTATTTTCCAACATTCCTGGCGGGTCGGACCCTACTTCTCGGTGGGAACATTATACACGTCTACAACGTAACATAACCAAACCTAATCCATGTAACCCCTCGCTGGTAATGTTTTACAGAATCCCGTTCGTGTCGTCCCGTACGTCTCGGTTGGGACATTATATACGTCTATAGCGTTATATATCCTAACCTAAGGCAACCTAACATCTCGAATGTAGTATTTACCAACATTCCTGGCGAGTCGGATCCTAATTCTCGGTGGGAAAATTATATACGTCTATATCGTAATATAACCTAACCTAACCCATCTTGCCCCACGGTGATAATGTTTTACAGAATGCCGGTCGTGTCGGCCCGTACGTCTGGGTGGGGACATTATATGCGTCTATAACGTTATATATCCCAACCTAAGGCAACCTAACACCTCGGATGTAGTATTTTCCAGCATTCCTGGCGGGTCGGCCCCTACTTCTCGGTGGGAACACTATATACGTCTATAACGTAATATAACCTAACCTAACCCATCTAGCCCCTCGCCGGTAATGTTTTATAGAATCCCGGTCGGGTCGGCCCGTACGTCTCGTTTGGGACATTATATACGTCTATAGCGTTACATATCCTAACCTAAGGCAGGCTAACATCTCGGATGTAGTATTTTCCATCATTCCTGGCGGGTCGGTATCTACTTCCCGGTGGGAACATTATATACGTCTATAACGTAATATAACCTAACCTAACGCATCTAGCCCCTCGCTGGTAATGTTTTACACAATCCCGTTCGTGTCGGCTCGTACTTCTCGGTGGAGACATTATGTACGCCTATAACGTTATATATCCCAACCTAAGGCAACCTAACATCTCGAATGTAGTATTTTCCAACATTCCTGGCGGGTTGGACCCTATTTCTCGGCTGGAACATTATCTACGTCTATATCGTAATATAACCTAACCTAACCCATCTAGCCTCTCGCTGGTAATGTCTTACAGAATCCCGTTCGTGTCGTCACGTACGTCTCGGTTGGGACATTATATACGTCTATAGCGTTATATATCCTAACCTAAGGCAGCCTAACACATCGGATGTAGTATTTTCCAACATTCCTGGCGGATCGGCCTCTAATTCTCGGTGGGAACATTATATACGTCTATAACGTAATATAACCTTATCTAACCCATCTAGCCCCTCGCTGGTAATGTTTTATAAAATCCCGTTCGTGTCGTCCCGTACGTCACGGTGGGAACATTATATACTTCTATAACGTTATATATCCCAACCTGAGGCAACCATACATCTCGGATGTAGTATTTACCGACATTCCTGGCTTGTCGGACCCTACTTCTTGGCTGGAACATTATATACGTCTATATCGTAATATTACCTGACCTAACCCATCTAGCCCCTCGCTGGTATTGTCATACAGAATCCCGTTCGTGTCGTCCAGTACGTCTCGATTGGGACATTATATACGTCTATAGCGTTCTATATCCTAATCTAAGGCAGCCTAACACATCGGATGTAATATTTTCCAACATTCCTGACGGGTCGGCCCCTGCTTCTCGGTGGGAACATTATATACGTCTATAACGTAATATAACCTAACCTAACCCATCTATACCCCCGCTGGTAATGTTTTATAAAATCCCATTCGTGTCGTACCGTACGTCTCGGTGGGGACATTATATACGTCTATAGCGTTATATGTCCTAACCTAAGGCAGCCTAACACCTCGGATGTAGTATTTTCCAACATTCCTGTCGTGCCGGCCCCTACTTCTCGATGGGAACATTATATACGTCTATAACGTAATATAACCTAACCTAACCCATCTAGACCCTCACTGGTAATGTTTTATAAAATCCCGTTCGTGTCGCCCCGTACTTCTCGATTGGGACATTATATACGTCTATAGCGTTATATATCCTAACCTAAGGCAGCCTAACACATCGGATGTAATATTTTCCAACATTCCTGGCGTGTCGGCCCCTACTTCTCGTTGGGAACATTACATACGTCTATAACGTAATATAACCAAACCTAACCCATCGAGACCCTCACTGGTAATGTCTTACAGAATCCCGTTCGCGTCGTCCCGTAATTCTCGGTGGGGACATTATGTACGTCTATATCGTTATATATCCCAACCTAAGGCAACCTAACATCTCGAATGTAGTATTTTCCAACATTCCTGGCGGGTCGGCCCCTACTTCTCGGTGGGAACATTATATACGTCTATAACGTAATATAACCTAACCTAACCCATCTAGGCCCTCGTTGGTAATGTTTTACTGAATCCCGTTCTTGTCTGCCCGTACTTCTAGGTGGAGACATTATGTACGTCTATAACGTTATATATCCCAACGTGAGTCAATCTTACATCTCGGATGTAGAATTTACCAACATTCCTGGCGGGTCGGACCCCACTTCTGGGTGGGAACATTATATACGTCTATAACATAATATATCCTAACCTAACCCATCTAGCCCCTCGCTGGTAATGTATTACGGAATCCCGTTAGCGTCGGCCCGTACTTCTCGGTGAGGACATTATGTACGTCTATAACGTTATATATCCCAACCTAAGGCAGCCTAACACCTCGGATGTAGTATTTTCCAACATTTCTGGCGTGTCGGCCCTACTTCTCGATGGGAACATTATATACGTCTATAACGTAATATAACCTAACCTAACCCATCTAGCCCCTCGATGGTAATGTTTTACAGAATGCCGTTCGTGTCGGCCCGCACTTCTCGGTGGAGACATTATGTACGTCTATAACGTTATATATCCCAACCTGAGGCAACCTTACATCTCGGATGTAGTATACACCAATATTCCTGGCGTGTCGGCCCCTACTTCTCGGTGGGAACATTATATACGTCTATAACGTAATATAACCTAACCTAACCCATCTAGGCCCTCGCTGGACATATTTTATAAAATCCCGTCGTGTCGTCCCGTACGTCTCGGTGGGGACATTATATACTTCTATAACGTTATATATCCCAACCTGAGGCAACCTTACATCTCGGATGTAAAATTTACCAACATTCCTGGCGGGTCGGACCCCACTTCTCGGCTGGAACATTATATACGTTTATATCGTAATATAACCAAACCTAGCACATCTTGCCCCTCGGTGATAATGTTTTACAGAATGCCGGTCGTGTCGGCCCGTACTTCTGGTTGGGGACATTATATGGGTCTATAACGTTATATATCCCAACCTAAGGCAACCTAACATCTCGGATGTAGTATTTACCAACATTCCTGGCGGGTCGGCCCCTACTTCTCAGTGGGAACATTACATACGTCTACAACGTAATATAACCTAACCTAACCCATCTAGCACCTCGCTGGCAATATTTTATAAAATCCCGTTCGTGTCGTCCCGTACGTCTCGGTGGGGACATTATATACTTCTATAACGTTATATATCCCAACCTGAGGCAACCTTACTTCTCGGATGTAGTATTTACCAACATTCCTGGCGGGTCGGCCCCTACTTCTCGGTGGGAACATTACATACGTCTACAACGTAATATAACCTAACCTAACCCATCTAGCACCTCGCTGGCAATATTTTATAAAATCCCGTTCGTGTCGTCCCGTACGTCTCGGTGGGGACATTATATACTTCTATAACCTTATATATCCCAACCTGAGGCAACCTTACTTCTCGGATGTAGTATTTACCAACATTCCTAGCGGGTCGGACCCTACTTCTCGGTGGGAACATTATATACGTCTATAACGTAATATAACCTAACCTAACCCATCTAGCCCCTTGTTGGTAATGTTTTACTGAATCCCGTTCTTGTCTGCCCGTACTTCTCGGTGGAGACATTATGTACGTCTATAACGTTATATATCCCAACCAAAGGCAACCTAATATCTCGGATGTAGTATTCACCAACATTCCTAGTGGGTCCGACCCTACTTCTGAGTGGGAACATTATATACGTCTATAACGTAATATATCCTAGCCTAAGCCATCTTGCCCTTCGGTGATAATGTTTTACAGAATCCCGTTCGTGTCGTCCCGTACGCCTCGTTTGGGACATTATTTACGTCTATAGCGTTATATATGCTACCCTAAGGCAGCCTAACAGCTCGGATGTTGTATTTTCCCACATTCCTGGCGTGTCGGCCCCTACTTCTCGGTGAGAACATTATATACGTCTATCACGTAATATAAACTAACCTAGCCCATCTTGCCGCTCGGGGATAATGTTTTACAGAATGCCGGTCGTGTCCGCTTGTACGTCTCGGTGGGGACATTATATACGTCTATAACGTTATACATCCCAACCTAAGGCAAGATATTATCTCGGATGTAGTATTTACCAACATCCTTGGCGGGTAGGACCCTGCTTCTCGCTAGGAACATTATATACGTCTATAACGTTATATAACCTAAACCAACACATCTAGCCCCTCGCTGGTAATGTTTTAGAGTAACCCGTTCGTGACGTCCCATACGTCTCGGTTGGGACATTATTTACTTCTATAACGTTATATATCCCAACATAACGCAACATAACATCTCGGATGTAGTATTTACCAACATTCCTGGCGTGTCAGTCCCTACTTCTCGGTGGGAACATTATATACGTCTATAACGTAATATAACCTAACCTAACGCATCTAGCCCCTCGCTGGTAATGTTTTACACAATCCCGTTCGTGCCGGCCCGCACTTCTCGGTGGAGACATTATGTACGTCTATAACGTTATATATCCCAACGTGAGTCAATCTTACATCTCGGATGTAGAATTTACCAACATTCCTGGCGGGTCGGACCCCACTTGTCGGCTGGAACATTATGTACGTCTATATCGTAATATAACCAAACCTAACCCATTTTGCCCCTTGGTGATAATGTTTTACAGGATGCCGGTCGTGTCGGCCCGTACGTCTGGATGGGGACATTATATGCGTCTATAACGTTATATATCCCAACCTAAGGCAACCTAACATCTCGGATGTAGTATTTACCAACATTCCTGGACGGTCGGACCCTACTTCTCGGTGGGAACATTATATACGTCTATAAAGTAATATAACCTAACCTAATCCATCTATACCCCCGCTGGTAATGTTTTATAAAATCTCGTTCCTGTCGTACCTTACGTCTCGGTGGGGACATTATATACGTCTATAGCGTTATATATCCTAACCTAAGGCAGGCTATCGTCTCGGATGTAGTATTTTACAACATTCCTGGCCGATGGGCCTCTACTTCTCGGTGCGAACATTATATACGTCTATAACGTAATATAACCTAACCTAACCCATCTATACCCCCGCTGGTAATGTTTTATAAAATTCCATTCGTGTCGTACCGTACGTCTCGGTGGGGACGTTATATACGTCTATAACGTTATATATCCCAACCTAAGGCAACCTAACATCTCGAATGTAGTATTTTCCAACATTCCTGGCGGGTCGGCCCCTACTTCTCGGCTGGAACATTATATACGTCTATAACGTAATATAACCTAACCTAACCAATCTAGCCCCTCGCTGGTAATGTTTTACGGTATGCCGTTAGTGTCGGCCCGTACTTCTCGGTGAGGACATTATGTACGTCTATAACGTTATATATCCCAACCTAAGGCAGACTAACACATCGGATGTAGTATTTCCCAACATTCCTGGCGTGTCGGCCCCTACTTCTCGATGGGAACATTATATACGTCTATAACGTAATATTACCTAACCTAACCCATCTAGCTCCTCGATGGTAATGTTTTACAAAATGCCGTTCGTGTCGGCCAGCACTTCTCGCTGGAGACGTTATGTACGTCTATAACGTTATATATCCCAACCTAAGGCAACCTAACATCTCGAATGTAGTATTTTCCAACATTCCAGGCGGGTCGGACCCTACTTCTCGGTGGGAACATTATATACGTCTATAACGTAATATAACCTAACCTAACCCATCTAGCCCCTCGTTGGTAATGTTTTACTGAATCCCGTTCTTGTCTGCGCGTACTTCTCGGTGGGGACATTATGTACGTCTATAACGTTATATATCACAACCTAAGGCAACCTAACATCTCGAATGTAGTATTTTCCAACATTCCTGGCGGGTCGGACCCTACTTCTCGGCTGGAACATTATAGACGTCTATAACGTAATATAACATAACCTAACCCATCTAGCCCCTCGCTGGTAATGTTTTACGGAATCCCGTTAGTGTCGGCCCGTACTTCTCGGTGAGGTCATTATGTACGTCTATAACGTTATATATCCCAACCTAAAGCAACCTAACATCTCGAATGTAGTATTTTCCAACATTCCTGGCGGGTCGGCCCCTACTTCTCGGTGGGAACATTATATAGGTCTATAACGTAATATAACCTAACCTAACCCATCTAGGCCCTCGCTGGACATATTTTATAAAATCCCGTCGTGTCGTCCCGTACGTCTCGGTGGGGACATTATATACTTCTATAACGTTATATATCCCAACCTGAGGCAACCTTATATCTCGGATGTAGTATTTACCAACATTCCTGGCGGATCGGCCTCTACATCTTGGTGGGAGCATTATATACGTCTATAACGTAATATAACCTAACCTAACCTATCTAGCCCCCCGCTGCTAATGTTTTATAAGATCCCGTTCGTGTCGTACCGTACGTCTCGGTTGGGAAATTATATACGTCTATAGCGTTATATATCCTAACCTAAGGCAGCCTAGCACCTCGGATGTAGTATTTTCCAACATTCCTGACGTGTCGGCACCTACTTCTCGGTGGGAACATTATATACGTCTATAACGTAACATAACCTAACCTAACACATCTAGCCCCTCGCTGGTAATGTTTTACAGAATCCCGTTGGTGTCGTCCCGTACGTCTCGGTTGGGACATTCTATACGTCTATAGCGTTATATATCCTAACCTAAGGCAGGCTAACATATCGGATGTAGTACTTTCCATCATTCCTGGCGCGTCGGCCCCCACTTCTCGGTGGGAACATTATATACGTCTATAACGTAATGTAACCTAACCTAACACATCTAGCCTCTCGCTGGTAATGTTTTACAGAATCCCTGTCGTGTCGTCCCGTACGTCTCGGTTGGGACATTATATACGTCTATAGCGTTATATATCCTAACCTAAGGCAGCCTAGCATCTCGAATGTAGTATTTTCCAATATTCCTGGCGGGTCGGGCCCTATTTCTCGGTGGGAACATGATATACGTCTATAACGTAATATAACCTAACCTAACCCATCTAGCCCCTCGCTGGTAATGTTTTACAGAACCCCTGTCGTGTCGTCCCGAACGTCTCGGTTGGGACATTATATACGTCTATAGCGTTATATCCTAACCCAAGGCAGCCTATCACCTCGGATGTAGTATTTTACAGCATTCCTGGCACGTCGGCCCCCACTTCTCGGTGGGAACATTATATGCGCATATAACGTAATATAACCTAACCTAAGCCACCTAGCCCCTCGCTGGTAATGTTTTACAGAATCCCTGTCGTGTCGGCCCGTACTTCTCGGTGTGGAAATTATATGCGTCTATAACGTTATATATCCTAACCTAAGGCAGCGAAACATCTCGGATGTAGTATTTTACAACATTCCTGGCTGGTCGGACCCTACTTCTCGGTGGGAACATTATATACGTCTATAACGTAATATAACCTAACCTAACACATCTAGCCCCTCGCTGGTAATGTTTTACAGAATCCCGTTCGTGTCGTCCTGTACGTCTCGGTTGGGACATTATATACGTCTATTGCGTTATATATCCTAACCTAAGGCAGCCAAACATCTCGGATGTAGTATTCTACAACATTCCTGGCGGGTCAGACCCTACTTCTCGGTGGGAACATTATATACGTCTATAACGTAATATAACCTAACCTAACCCATCTAGCCCCCCGCTGGTAATGTTTTATAGAATCCCGGTCGTGTCGGCCCGTACATCTCGGTTGGAACATTATATACGTCTGTAGCGTTATATATCCTCACCTAAGGCAGGCTAAAATCTCGGATGTAGTATTTTACAACATTCCTGGCGGATCGGCACCTACTTCTCGGTGGGAACATTATATACGTCTATAACGTAATATAGCCTAACCTAACCCATCTAGCCCCTCGCTGGTAATGTTTTACAGAACCCCTGTCGTGTTGTCCCGTACGTCTCGGTTGGGACTTTGTATAGGTCTATAGCGTTATATATCCTAACCTAAGGCAGCCTAGCATCTCGGATGTAGTATTTTCCAATATGCCTGGCGGGTCGGACCCTACTTCTCGGTGGGATCATTATATACGCCTATATCGTAATATAACCTAACTTAACCCATCTAGCCCCTCGCTGGTAATGTTTTACAGAATCCCTGTCGTGTCGGCCCGTACTTCTCGGCGTGGACATTATATGCGTCTATAACGTTAGATATCCTACCCCTAAGGCAACCAAACATCTCGGATGTAGTATTTTCCAGCATTCCTGGCGGGTCGGCCCCAACTTCTCGGTGGGAACATTATATACGTCTATAACGTAATATAACCTAACATAACCCATGTAGCCCGTCGCTGGTAATGTTTTACAGAATCCCGTTCGTGTCGTCCCGAACGTCTCGGTTGGGACATTATTACGTCTATAGCGTTATATCTTAACCCAAGGCAGCCTATCACCTCGGATGTAGTATTTTCCAACATTCCTGGCGGGTCGGACCCTAGTTCTCGGTGGGATCATTATATACGCCTATAACGTAATATAACCTAACCTAAGCCACCTAGCCCCTCGCTGGTAATGTTTTACAGAATCCCTGTCGTGTCGGCCCGTACTTCTCGGCGTGGACATTATATGCGTCCATAACGTTAGATATCCTAATCTAAGGCAACCTAACATCTCGGATGTAGTATTTTCCAACATTCCTGGCGGGTCGGACCCTACTTCTCGGTGGGATCATTATATACGCCTATAACGTAATATAACCTAACCTAACCCATCTAGCCCCTCGCTGGTAATGTCTTACAGAATCCCTGTCGTGTCGGCCCGTACTTCTCGGTGTGGACATTATATGCGTCTATAGCGTTATATATCCTAACCTAAGGCAGCGAAACATCTCGGATGTAGTATTTTACAACATTCCTGGCGGGTCGGACCCTACTTCGCGGTGGGAACATTATATACGTCTATAACGTAATATAACCTAACCTAACCCATCTAGCCCCTCGCTGGTAATGTTTTACAGAATCCCGTTCGTGTCGTCCCGTACGTCTCGGTTGGGACATTATATACGTCTATTGCGTTATATATCCTAACCTAAGGCAGCCAAACATCTCGGATGTAGTATTTTACAACATTCCTGGCGGGTCGGACGCTACTTCTCGGTGGGAACATTATATACGTCTATAACGTAATATAACCTAACCTAACCCATCTAGCCCCTCGCTGGTAATGTTTTACAGAATCCCTGTCGTGTCGGCCCGTTCTTCTCGGTGTGGACATTATATGCGTCTATAACGTTATATATCCTAACCTAAGGCAGCGAAACATCTCGGATGTAGTATTTTACAACATTCCTGGCGGGTCGGACCCTACTTCTCGGTGCGAACATTATATACGTCTATCACGTAATATAACCTAACCTAACCCATCTAGCCCCTCGCTGGTAATGTTTTACAGAATCCCTGTCGTGTCGGCCCGTACTTCTCGGTGTGGACATTATATACGTCTATAACGTTAGATATCTTAACCTAAGGCAACCTAACATTTCGGACGTAGTATTTTACAGCATTCCTGGCGGGTCGGCCCCTACTTCTCGGAGGGAACTTTATATACGTCTATAACGTAATATAACCTAACCTAACCCATCTAGCCCCTCGCTGGTAATGTCTTACAGAATCCCTGTCGTGTCGGCCCGTACTTCTCGGTGTGGAGATTATATGCGTCTATAGCGTTATATATCCTAACCTAAGGCAGCGAAACATCTCGGATGTAGTATTTTACAACATTCCTGGCGGGTCGGACCCTACTTCGCGGTGGGAACATTATATACGTCTATAACGTAATATAACCTAACCTAACCCATCTAGCCCCTCGCTGGTAATGTTTTACAGAATCCCGTTCGTGTCGTCCCGTACGTCTCGGTTGGGACATTATATACGTCTATTGCGTTATATATCCTAACCTAAGGCAGCCAAACATCTCGGATGTAGTATTTTACAACATTCCTGGCGGGTCGGACGCTACTTCTCGGTGGGAACATTATATACGTCTATAACGTAATATAACCTAACCTAACCCATCTAGCCCCTCGCTGGTAATGTTTTACAGAATCCCTGTCGTGTCGGCTCGTTCTTCTCGGTGTGGACATTATATGCGTCTATAACGTTATATATCCTAACCTAAGGCAGCGAAACATCTCGGATGTAGTATTTTACAACATTCCTGGCGGGTCGGACCCTACTTCTCGGTGCGAACATTATATACGTCTATCACGTAATATAACCTAACCTAACCCATCTAGCCCCTCGCTGGTAATGTTTTACAGAATCCCTGTCGTGTCGGCCCGTACTTCTCGGTGTGGACATTATATACGTCTATAACGTTAGATATCTTAACCTAAGGCAACCTAACATTTCGGACGTAGTATTTTACAGCATTCCTGGCGGGTCGGCCCCTACTTCTCGGTGGGAACTTTATATACGTCTATAACGTAATATAACCTAACCTAACCCATGTAGCCCCTCGCTGGTAATGTTTTACAGAATCCCTGTCGTGTCGGCCCGTACTTCTCGGTGTGGACATTATATACGTCTATAACCTTAGATATCCTAACCTAAGGCAACCTAACATCTCGGATGTGGTATTTTACAACATTCCTGGCGTTTCGACCTCTACTTCTCGGTGGGAACATTATATACGTCTATAACTTTATATATAGCAACCTAAGGCCACCTAACACCTCGGATGTAGTATTTTGCAACATTCCTGGCGGGTCGGACCCTACTTCTCGGTGCGAACATTATATACGTCTATCACGTAATATAACCTAACCTAACCCATCTAGCCCCTCGCTGGTAATGTTTTACAGAATCCCTGTCGTGTCGGCCCGTACTTCTCGGTGTGGACATTATATACGTCTATAACGTTAGATATCTTAACCTAAGGCAACCTAACATTTCGGACGTAGTATTTTACAGCATTCCTGGCGGGTCGGCCCCTACTTCTCGGAGGGAACTTTATATACGTCTATAACGTAATATAACCTAACCTAACCCATCTAGCCCCTCGCTGGTAATGTCTTACAGAATCCCTGTCGTGTCGGCCCGTACTTCTCGGTGTGGACATTATATGCGTCTATAGCGTTATATATCCTAACCTAAGGCAGGCTAACATCTCGGATGTAGTATTTTACAACGTTCCTGGAGGATCGGCACCTACTTCTCGGTGGGAACATTATATACGTCTATAACGTAATATAGCCTAACATAACCCATCTAGCCCCTCGCTGGTAATGTTTTACAGAATCCCTGTTGTGTCGGCCCGTACTTCTCGGTGTGGACATTATATACGGCTATAGCGTTATATATCCTAACCTAAGGCAGGCTAACATCTCGGATGTAGTATTTTACATCATTCCTGGCGGATCGGTACCTACTTCTCGGTGGGAACATTATATACGTCTATAACGTAATATAACCTAACCTAACCCATCTAGCCCCTCGCTGGTAATGTTTTACAGAATCCCTGTCGTGTCGGCCCGTACTTCTCGGTGTGGACATTATATACGTCTATAACCTTAGATATCCTAACCTAAGGCAACCTAACATCTCGGATGTGGTATTTTACAACATTCCTGGCGTTTCGACCTCTACTTCTCGGTGGGAACATTATATACGTCTATAACTTTATATATAGCAACCTAAGGCCACCTAACACCTCGGATGTAGTATTTTGCAACATTCCTGACGGGTCGGCGCCCACTTCTAGGTGGGAACATTATATCCGTTTATATCGTAATATAACCTAACCTAACCCATCTTGCCCATCGCTGGTAATGTTTTACAGAATCCCGCTATTGTCGGCCCGTACGTCTCGGTGGGGGCGTTATATACTTCGATAAGGTAACATAACCTAACGTAAACCATCTAGCCCCTCGCTGGTAATGTTTTGTAGAACCCCGGTCGGGTCGGCCCGTATGTCTCGTTTGGGACATTATATACGTCTATAGCGTTATATATCCTAACCTAAGGCAGCCTAGCATCTCGAATGTAGTATTTTCCAATATTCCTGGCGGGTCGGGCCCTATTTCTCGGTGGGAACATGATATACGTCTATAACGTAATATAACCTAACCTAACCCATCTAGCCCCTCGCTGGTAATGTTTTACAGAACCCCTGTCGTGTCGTCCCGAACGTCTCGGTTGGGACATTATATACGTCTATAGCGTTATATCCTAACCCAAGGCAGCCTATCACCTCGGATGTAGTATTTTACAGCATTCCTGGCACGTCGGCCCCCACTTCTCGGTGGGAACATTATATGCGCATATAACGTAATATAACCTAACCTAAGCCATCTAGCCCCTCGCTGGTAATGTTTTACGGTATCCCGTTAGTGTCGGCCCGTACTTCTCGGTGAGGACATTATGTACGTCTATAACGTTATATATCCCAACCTAAGGCAACATAACATCTCGGATGTAGTATTTTCCAACATTCCTGGCGCGTCGGACTCTACTTCTCGGTGGGAACATTATATACGTCTATAACGTAACATAACCAAACCTAATCCATCTAACCCCTCGCTGGTAATGTTTTACAGAATCCCGTTCGTGTCGTCCCGTACGTCTCGGTTGGGACATTATATACGTCTTTTGCGTTATATATCCTAACCAAAGGCAGCCAAACATCTCGGATGTAGTATTTTACTACATTCCTGGCGGGTCGGACCCTACTTCTCGGTGGGAACATTATATACGTCTATAACGTAATATAACCTAACCTACCCCATCTAGCCCCTCGCTGGTAATGTTTTACAGAATCCCTGTCGTGTCGGCCCGTACGTCTCGGTTGGGACATTATATACGTCTTTTGCGTTATATATCCTAACCAAAGGCAGCCAAACATTTCGGATGTAGTATTTTACAACATTCCTAGCGGGTCGGACCCTACTTCTCGGTGGGAACATGATATACGTCTATAACGTAATATAACCTAACCTAACCCATCTAGCCCCTCGCTGGTAATGTTTTACAGAACCCCTGTCGTGTCGTCCCGAACGTCTCGGTTGGGACATTATATACGTCTATAGCGTTATATCCTAACCCAAGGCAGCCTATCAGCTCGGATGTACTATTTTACAGCATTCCTGGCGCGTCGGCCCCCACTTTTCGGTGGGAACATTATATACGCCTATAGCGTAATATAGCCTAACCTAACCCACCTAGCCCCTCGCTGGTAATGTTTTACAGTATCCCTGTCGTGTCGGCCCGTACTTCTCGGTGTGGACATTATATGCGTCCATAACGTTAGATATCCTAACCTAAGGCAACCTAACATCTCGGATGTAGTATTTTACAACATTCCTGGCGGGTCGGACCCTACTTCTCGGTGGGAACATTATATACGTCTATAACGTAATATAACCTAACCTAACCCATCTAGCCCCTCGCTGGTAATGTTTTACAGAATCCCTGTCGTGTCGGCCCGTACTTCTCGGTGTGTACATTATATACGTCTATAACGTTAGATATCTTAACCAAAGGCAACCTAACATTTCGGACGTAGTATTTTCCAGCATTCCTGGCGGGTCGGCCCCTACTTCTCGGTGCGAACTTTATATACGTCTATAACGTTATATAACCTAACCTAACCCATCTAGCCCCTCGCTGGTAATGTTTTACAGAATCCCGTTCGTGTCGTCCCGTACGTCTCGTTTGGGACATTATATACGTCTATAACATTAGATATCCTAACCCAAGGCAACCTAACATCTGGTATGTAGTATTTTCCAACATTCCTGGCTGGTCGGCCCCCACTTCTCGGTGGGAACATTATATACGTCTATAACGTAACATAACCTAACCTAATCCATCTAGACCCTCGCTGCTAATGTTTTACTGAACCCCGTTCGTGTCGTCCCGTACGTCTCGGTTGGGAGATTATATACGTCTATAGCGTTTTATATCCTAACCCAAGGCAACCTATCACCTCGGATGTAGTATTTTACAGCATTCTTGGCGCGTCGGCACCCACTTCTCAGTGGGAACATTATATACGTCTATAGCGTTATATATCCTAACCTAAGGCAGGCTAACATCTCGGATGTAGTATTTTCCATCATTCCCGGCTGGTCGGTATCTACTTCTCGGTGGGAACATTATATACTTCATAACGTAATATAACCTAACCTAACCCATCTAGCACCTCGCTGGTAATGTTTTACAGAATCCCTGTCGTGTCGGCCCGTACTTCTCGGTGTGGACATTATATGCGTCTATAACGTCAGATATCCTAACCTAAGGCAACCTAACATCTCGGATGTAGTATTTTCCAGCATTCCTGGCGGGTCGGCCCCTATTTCTCGGTGGGGACATTATATACGTCTATAACGTAATATAACCTAACCTAACCCATCTAGCCCCTCGCTGGTAATGTTTTATAGAATCACGGTCGGGTCGGACCGTACGTCTGGTTTGGGACATTATATACGTCTATAACGTTAGATATCCTAACCTAAGGCAACCTAACATCTGGTATGTGGTATTTTCCAACATTCCTGGCGGGTCGGCCCCCACTTCTCGGTGGTAACATTATATACGTCTATAACGTAATATAGCCTAACCTAACCCATCTAATCCCTCGCTGGTAATGTTCTACAGAATCTCTGTCGTGTCGGCCCGTACTTCTCGGTGTGGACATTATATACGGCTATAGCGTTATATATCCTAACCTAAGGCAGGCTAACATCTCGGATGTAGTATTTTACAACATTCCTGGCGGATCGGCACCTACTTCTCGGTGGGAACATTATATACTTCTATAACGTAATATAACCTAACCTAACCCATCTAGCCCCACGCTGGTAATGTTTTACAGCATCCCGGTCGTGTCGGCACGTACACTTGGGTGTGGATATTACATACGTCTATAACTTTATATATAGCAACCTAAGGCCACCTAACACCTCGGATGTAGTATTTTGCAACATTCCTGACGCGCCGGCGCCTACTTCTAGGTGGGAACATTATATCCGTCTATATCGTAATATAACCTAACCTAACCCATCTTGCCCATCGCTGGTAATGTTTTACAGAATCCCAGTCGTGTCGGCCCGTACGTCTCGGTGGGGACATTATATACTTCGATAAGGTAACATAACCTAACCTAACCCATCTAGCCCCTCGCTGGTAATGTTTTATAGAATCCCGGTCGGGTCGGCCCGTACGTCTCGTTTGGGACATTATATACGTCTATAGCGTTATATATCCTAACCTAAGGCAGCCTATCACCTCGGATGTAGTATTTTACAGCATTCCTGGCGCGTCGGCACCCACTTCTCAGTGGGAACATTATATACGTCTATAGCGCTATATATCCTAACCTAAGGCAGGCTAACATCTCGGATGTAGTATTTTCCATCATTCCCGGCAGGTCGGTATCTACTTCTCGGTGGGAACATTATATACTTCATAACGTAATATAACCTAACCTAACCCATCTAGCCCCTCGCTGGTAATGTTTTACAGAATCCCTGTCGTGTCCGCCCGTACTTCTCGGTGTGGACATTATATACGGCTATAGCGTTATATATCCTAACCTAAGGCAGGCTGCAATCTTGGATGTGGTATTTACCAACATTCCTGGCGGGTCGGCCCCTATTTCTCGGTGGGGACATTAAATACGTCTATAACGTAATATAACCTAACCTAACCCATTTAGCCCCTCGCTGGTAATGTTTTACAGAATCCCTGTCGTGTCGTCCCGTACTTCTCGGTGTGGACATTATATACGGCTATAGCGTTATATATCCTTACCTAAGGCAGGCTAACATCTCGGATGTAGTATTTTACAACATTCCTGGAGGATCGGCACCTACTTCTCGGTGCGAACATTATATACGTCTATAACGTAATATAGCCTAACCTAACCCATCTAGCCCCTCGCTGGTAATGTTTTACAGAATCCCTGTCGTGTCCGCCCGTACTTCTCGGTGTGGACATTATATACGGCTATAGCGTTATATATCCTAACCTAAGGCAGGCTAACATCTCGGATGTAGTATTTTACAACGTTCCTGGAGGATCGGCACCTACTTCTCGGTGGGAACATTATATACGTCTATAACGTAATACAGCCTAACATAACCCATCTAGCCCCTCGCTGGTAATGTTTTACAGAATCCCTGTTGTGTCGGCCCGTACTTCTCGGTGTGGACATTATATACGGCTATAGCGTTATATATCCTAACCTAAGGCAGGCTAACATCTCGGATGTAGTATTTTACATCATTCCTGGCGGATCGGTACCTACTTCTCGGTGGGAACATTATATACGTCTATAACGTAATAAACCCTAACCTAACCCATATAGCCCCTCGCTGGTAATGTTTTAAAGAATCCCGTTCGTGTCGTCCCGTACGTCTCGTTTGGGACATTATATACGTCTGTAGCGTTAGATATCCTAACCTAAGGCAGGCTAGCATGTCGGATGTAGTATTTTCCATCATTCTTAGCGGATCGGTATCTACTTTTGCGGTGGGAACATTATATACGCCTATAACGTAATATAACCTTACCTAACCCATCTAGACCCTCGCTGGTAATGTTTTACAGAATCCCTGTCGTGTCGGCCCGTACTTCTCGGCGTGGACATTATATGCGTCTATAATGTTAGATATCCTAACCTAAGGCGACCTAACATCTCGGATGTAGTATTTTCCAGCATTCCTGGCGGGTCGGCCCCTACTTCCCGGTGGGAACATTATATACGTCTATAACGTAATATAACCTAACCTAACCCATCTAGCCCCTCGCTGGTAATGTTTTACAGAATCCCTGTCGTGTCGGCCCGTACTTCTCGGTGTGGACATTATATACGTCTATAACCTTAGATATCCTAACCTAAGGCAACCTAACATCTCGGATGTGGTATTTTACAACATTCCTGGCGTTTCGACCTCTACTTCTCGGTGGGAACATTATATACGTCTATAACTTTATATATAGCAACCTAAGGCCACCTAACACCTCGGATGTAGTATTTTGCAACATTCCTGACGGGTCGGCGCCCACTTCTAGGTGGGAACATTATATCCGTTTATATCGTTATATAACCTAACCTAACCCATCTTGCCCATCGCTGGTAATGTTTTACAGAATCCCGCTATTGTCGGCCCGTACGTCTCGGTGGGGGCGTTATATACTTCGATAAGGTAACATAACCTAACGTAAACCATCTAGCCCCTCGCTGGTAATGTTTTGTAGAACCCCGGTCGGGTCGGCCCGTATGTCTCGTTTGGGACATTATATACGTCTATAGCGTTATATATCCTAACCTAAGGCAGCCTAGCATCTCGAATGTAGTATTTTCCAATATTCCTGGCGGGTCGGGCCCTATTTCTCGGTGGGAACATGATATACGTCTATAACGTAATATAACCTAACCTAACCCATCTAGCCCCTCGCTGGTAATGTTTTACAGAACCCCTGTCGTGTCGTCCCGAACGTCTCGGTTGGGACATTATATACGTCTATAGCGTTATATCCTAACCCAAGGCAGCCTATCACCTCGGATGTAGTATTTTACAGCATTCCTGGCACGTCGGCCCCCACTTCTCGGTGGGAACATTATATGCGCATATAACGTAATATAACCTAACCTAAGCCATCTAGCCCCTCGCTGGTAATGTTTTACGGTATCCCGTTAGTGTCGGCCCGTACTTCTCGGTGAGGACATTATGTACGTCTATAACGTTATATATCCCAACCTAAGGCAACCTAACATCTCGGATGTAGTATTTTCCAACATTCCTGGCGCGTCGGACTCTACTTCTCGGTGGGAACATTATATACGTCTATAACGTAACATAACCAAACCTAATCCATCTAACCCCTCGCTGGTAATGTTTTACAGAATCCCGTTCGTGTCGTCCCGTACGTCTCGGTTGGGACATTATATACGTCTTTTGCGTTATATATCCTAACCAAAGGCAGCCAAACATCTCGGATGTAGTATTTTACTACATTCCTGGCGGGTCGGACCCTACTTCTCGGTGGGAACATTATATACGTCTATAACGTAATATAACCTAACCTACCCCATCTAGCCCCTCGCTGGTAATGTTTTACAGAATCCCTGTCGTGTCGGCCCGTACGTCTCGGTTGGGACATTATATACGTCTTTTGCGTTATATATCCTAACCAAAGGCAGCCAAACATTTCGGATGTAGTATTTTACAACATTCCTAGCGGGTCGGACCCTACTTCTCGGTAGGAACATGATATACGTCTATAACGTAATATAACCTAACCTAACCCATCTAGCCCCTCGCTGGTAATGTTTTACAGAACCCCTGTCGTGTCGTCCCGAACGTCTCGGTTGGGACATTATATACGTCTATAGCGTTATATCCTAACCCAAGGCAGCCTATCAGCTCGGATGTACTATTTTACAGCATTCCTGGCGCGTCGGCCCCCACTTTTCGGTGGGAACATTATATACGCCTATAGCGTAATATAGCCTAACCTAACCCACCTAGCCCCTCGCTGGTAATGTTTTACAGTATCCCTGTCGTGTCGGCCCGTACTTCTCGGTGTGGACATTATATGCGTCCATAACGTTAGATATCCTAACCTAAGGCAACCTAACATCTCGGATGTAGTATTTTACAACATTCCTGGCGGGTCGGACCCTACTTCTCGGTGGGAACATTATATACGTCTATAACGTAATATAACCTAACCTAACCCATCTAGCCCCTCGCTGGTAATGTTTTACAGAATCCCTGTCGTGTCGGCCCGTACTTCTCGGTGTGTACATTATATACGTCTATAACGTTAGATATCTTAACCAAAGGCAACCTAACATTTCGGACGTAGTATTTTCCAGCATTCCTGGCGGATCGGCCCCTACTTCTCCGTGCGAACTTTATATACGTCTATAACGTTATATAACCTAACCTAACCCATCTAGCCCCTCGCTGGTAATGTTTTACAGAATCCCGTTCGTGTCGTCCCGTACGTCTCGTTTGGGACATTATATACGTCTATAACGTTATATATCCTAACCTAAGGCAACCTTACATCCCGGATGTAGTATTATACACCATTCCTGGCGCGTCGGCCCCCACTTCTCGGTGGGAACATTATATACGTCTATAACGTAATATAACCTGACCTAACACATCTAGCCCCTCGCTGCTAATGTTTCACAGAATCCCGGTCGTGTCGTCCCGTACGTCTCGGTTGGGACATTGTATAGGTCTATCGCGTTATATTTCCTAACCTAAGGCAGCCTAACATCTCGGATGTAGTATTTTCGAATATTCCTGGCCGGTCGGACCCTACTTCTCTCGTGGGAACATTATATACGTCTATAACGTAACATAACCTAACCTAACCCATATAGCCCCTCGCTGGTAATATTTTACAGAATCCCGTTCGTGTCGTCCCGTACGTCTCGTTTGGGACATTATATACGTCTATAACATTAGATATCCTAACCCAAGGCAACCTAACATCTGGTATGTAGTATTTTCCAACATTCCTGGCTGGTCGGCCCCCACTTCTCGGTGGGAACATTATATACGTCTATAACGTAACATAACCTAACCTAATCCATCTAGACCCTCGCTGCTAATGTTTTACTGAACCCCGTTCGTGTCGTCCCGTACGTCTCGGTTGGGAGATTATATACGTCTATAGCGTTTTATATCCTAACCCAAGGCAACCTATCACCTCGGATGTAGTATTTTACAGCATTCTTGGCGCGTCGGCACCCACTTCTCAGTGGGAACATTATATACGTCTATAGCGTTATATATCCTAACCTAAGGCAGGCTAACATCTCGGATGTAGTATTTTCCATCATTCCCGGTTGGTCGGTATCTACTTCTCGGTGGGAACATTATATACTTCATAACGTAATATAACCTAACCTAACCCATCTAGCACCTCGCTGGTAATGTTTTACAGAATCCCAGTCGTGTCGGCCCGTACTTCTCGGTGTGGACATTATATGCGTCTATAACGTCAGATATCCTAACCTAAGGCAACCTAATATCTCGGATGTAGTATTTTCCAGCATTCCTGGCGGGTCGGCCCCTATTTCTCGGTGGGGAAATTATATACGTCTATAACGTAATATAACCTAACCTAACCCATCTAGCCCCTCGCTGGTAATGTTTTATAGAATCACGGTCGGGTCGGACCGTACGTCTGGTTTGGGACATTATATACGTCTATAACGTTAGATATCCTAACCTAAGGCAACCTAACATCTGGTATGTGGTATTTTCCAACATTCCTGGCGGGTCGGCCCCCACTTCTCGGTGGTAACATTATATACGTCTATAACGTAATATAGCCTAACCTAACCCATCTAATCCCTCGCTGGTAATGTTCTACAGAATCTCTGTCGTGTCGGCCCGTACTTCTCGGTGTGGACATTATATACGGCTATAGCGTTATATATCCTAACCTAAGGCAGGCTAACATCTCGGATGTAGTATTTTACAACATTCCTGGCGGATCGGCACCTACTTCTCGGTGGGGACATTATATACTTCTATAACGTAATATAACCTAACCTAACCCATCTAGCCCCACGCTGGTAATGTTTTACAGAATCCCGGTCGTGTCGGCACGTACACTTGGGTGTGGATATTATATACGTCTATAACTTTATATATAGCAACCTAAGGCCACCTAACACCTCGGATGTAGTATTTTGCAACATTCCTGACGCGCCGGCGCCTACTTCTAGGTGGGAACATTATATCCGTCTATATCGTAATATAACCTAACCTAACCCATCTTGCCCATCGCTGGTAATGTTTTACAGAATCCCAGTCGGCCCGTACGTCTCGGTGGGGACATTATATACTTCGATAAGGTAACATAACCTAACCTAACCCATCTAGCCCCTCGCTGGTAATGTTTTATAGAATCCCGGTCGGGTCGGCCCGTACGTCTCGTTTGCGACATTATATACGTCTATAGCGTTATATATCCTAACCTAAGGCAGCCTATCACCTCGGATGTAGTATTTTACAGCATTCCTGGCGCGTCGGCACCCACTTCTCAGTGGGAACATTATATACGTCTATAGCGCTATATATCCTAACCTAAGGCAGGCTAACATCTCGGATGTAGTATTTTCCATCATTCCCGGCAGGTCGGTATCTACTTCTCGGTGGGAACATTATATACTTCATAACGTAATATAACCTAACCTAACCCATCTAGCCCCTCGCTGGTAATGTTTTACAGAATCCCTGTCGTGTCGGCCCGTACTTCTCGGTGTGGACATGATATGCGTCTATAAAGTTAGATATCCTAACCTAAGGCAACCTAACATTTCGGATGTAGTATTTTCCAGCATTCCTGGCGGGTCGGCCCCTATTTCTCGGTGGGGACATTAAATACGTCTATAACGTAATATAACCTAACCTAACCCATTTAGCCCCTCGCTGGTAATGTTTTACAGAATCCCTGTCGTGTCGTCCCGTACTTCTCGGTGTGGACATTATATACGGCTATAGCGTTATATATCCTTACCTAAGGCAGGCTAACATCTCGGATGTAGTATTTTACAACATTCCTGGAGGATCGGCACCTACTTCTCGGTGCGAACATTATATACGTCTATAACGTAATATAGCCTAACCTAACCCATCTAGCCCCTCGCTGGTAATGTTTTACAGAATCCCTGTCGTGTCGGCCCGTACTTCTCGGTGTGGACATTATATACGGCTATAGCGTTATATATCCTAACCTAAGGCAGGCTAACATCTCGGATGTAGTATTTTACAACGTTCCTGGAGGATCGGCACCTACTTCTCGGTGGGAACATTATATACGTCTATAACGTAATATAGCCTAACATAACCCATCTAGCCCCTCGCTGGTAATGTTTTACAGAATCCCTGTTGTGTCGGCCCGTACTTCTCGGTGTGGACATTATATACGGCTATAGCGTTATATATCCTAACCTAAGGCAGGCTAACATCTCGGATGTAGTATTTTACATCATTCCTGGCGGATCGGTACCTACTTCTCGGTGGGAACATTATATACGTCTATAACGTAATAAACCCTAACCTAACCCATATAGCCCCTCGCTGGTAATGTTTTAAAGAATCCCGTTCGTGTCGTCCCGTACGTCTCGTTTGGGACATTATATACGTCTATAGCGTTAGATATCCTAACCTAAGGCAGGCTAGCATGTCGGATGTAGTATTTTCCATCATTCTTAGCGGATCGGTATCTACTTTTGCGGTGGGAACATTATATACGCCTATAACGTAATATAACCTTACCTAACCCATCTAGACCCTCGCTGGTAATGTTTTACAGAATCCCTGTCGTGTCGGCCCGTACTTCTCGGCGTGGACATTATATGCGTCTATAATGTTAGATATCCTAACCTAAGGCGACCTAACATCTCGGATGTAGTATTTTCCAGCATTCCTGGCGGGTCGGCCCCTACTTCCCGGTGGGAACATTATATACGTCTATAACGTAATATAACCTAACCTAACCCATCTATCCCCACGCTTGTAATGTTTTACAGATACCCGGTCGTGTCGGCACGTCCTCTTCGGTGTGGATATTATATACGTCTATAGCGTTATATATCCTAACCTAAGGCAGGCTAACATCTCGGATGTAGTATTTTACAACATTCCTGGCGGATCGGCACCTACTTCTCGGTGGGAACATTATATACGTCTGTAAAGTAATATACCCTAACCTAACCCATATAGCCCCTCGCTGGTAATGTTTTACAGAATCCCGTTCGTGTCGTCCCGTACGTCTCGTTTGGGACATTATATACGTCTATAACGTTAGATATCCTAACCTGAGGCAACCTAACATCTGGGTTGTAGTATTTTCCAACATTCCTGGCGGGTCGGACCCTACTTCTCGGTGGGAACATTATACACGTCTATAACGTAACATAGCCAAACCTAATCCATCTAACCCCTCGCTGGTAATGTTTTACAGAATCCCGTTCGTGTCGTCCCGTACGTCTCGGTAAGGAGATTATATACGTCTATAACGTTAGATATCCTAACCTAAGGCAACCTAACATCTCGGATGTAGTATTTTCCAACATTCCTGGCGGGTCGGACCCTACTTCTCGGTGGGAACATTATACACGTCTATAACGTAACATAGCCAAACCTAATCCATCTAACACCTCGCTGGTAATGTTTTACAGAATCCCGGTCGTGTCGTCCCGTACGTCTCGGTTGGGACATTATATACGTCTATTGCGCTATATATCCTAACCTAAGGCCGCCAAATATCTCGGATGCAGTATTTTACAACATTCCTGGCGGGTCGGACCCTACTTCTCGGTGGGAACATTATATACGTCTATAGCGTAATATAACCTAACCTAACCCATCTAGCCCCTCGCTGGTAATGTTTTACAGAATCCCTGTCGTGTCGGCCCATACTTCTCGGTGTGGACATTATATACGTCTATAACGTTAGATATCCTAACCTAAGGCAACCTAACATCTCGGATGTAGTATTTTCCATCATTCCCGCCAGGTCGGTATCTACTTCTCGGTTGGAACATTATATACTTCTATAACGTAATATAACCTAACCTAACCCATCTAGCCCATCGCTGGTAATGTTTTACAGAATCCCTGTCGTGTCGGCCCGTACTTCTCGGTGTGGGCATTATATGCGTCTATAACGTTAGATATCCTATCCTAAGGCAACCTAACATCTCGGATGTAGTATTTTCCAACATTCCTGGCGGGTCGGACCCTACTTCTCGGTGGGAACATTATACACGTCTATAACGTAACATAGCCAAACCTAATCCATCTAACCCCTCGCTGGTAATGTTTTACAGAATCCCGTTCGTGTCGTCCCGTACGTCTCGGTTGGGACATTATATATGTCTATTGCGCTATATATCCTAACCTAAGGCAGCCAAACATCTCGGATGCAGTATTTTACAACATTCCTAGCGGGTCGGACCCTACTTCTCGGTGGGAACATTATATACGTCTATAGCGTTATATAACCTAACCTAACCCATCTAGCCCCTCGCTGGTAATGTTTTACAGAATCCCTGTCGTGTCGGCCCATACTTCTCGGTGTGGACATTCTATACGTCTATAACGTTAGATATCCTAACCTAAGGCAACCTAACATCTCGGATGTAGTATTTTCCAACATTCCTGGCGGGTCGGACCCTACTTCTCGGTGGGAACATTATACACGTCTATAACGTAACATAGCCAAACCTAACCCATATAGCCCCTCGCTGGTAATGTTTTACAGAATCCCGGTCGTGTCGTCCCGTACGTCTCGGTTGGGACATTATATACGTCTATTGCGCTATATATCCTAACCTAAGGCCGCCAAATATCTCGGATGCAGTATTTTACAACATTCCTGGCGGGTCGGACCCTACTTCTCGGTGGGAACATTATATACGTCTATAGCGTAATATAACCTAACCTAACCCATCTAGCCCCTCGCTGGTAATGTTTTACAGAATCCCTGTCGTGTCGGCCCATACTTCTCGGTGTGGACATTATATACGTCTATAACGTTAGATATCCTAACCTAAGGCAACCTAACATCTCGGATGTAGTATTTTCCATCATTCCCGCCAGGTCGGTATCTACTTCTCGGTTGGAACATTATATACTTCTATAACGTAATATAACCTAACCTAACCCATCTAGCCCATCGCTGGTAATGTTTTACAGAATCCCTGTCGTGTCGGCCCGTACTTCTCGGTGTGGGCATTATATGCGTCTATAACGTTAGATATCCTAACCTAAGGCAACCAAACATCTCGGATGTAGTATTTTCCAACATTCCTGGCGGGTCGGACCCTACTTCTCGGTGGGAACATTATACACGTCTATAACGTAACATAGCCAAACCTAATCCATCTAACACCTCGCTGGTAATGTTTTACAGAATCCCGGTCGTGTCGTCCCGTACGTCTCGGTTGGGACATTATATACGTCTATTGCGCTATATATCCTAACCTAAGGCCGCCAAATATCTCGGATGCAGTATTTTACAACATTCCTGGCGGGTCGGACCCTACTTCTCGGTGGGAACATTATATACGTCTATAGCGTAATATAACCTAACCTAACCCATCTAGCCCCTCGCCGGTAATGTTTTACAGAATCCCTGTCGTGTCGGCCCATACTTCTCGGTGTGGACATTATATACGTCTATAACGTTAGATATCCTAACCTAAGGCAACCTAACATCTCGGATGTAGTATTTTCCATCATTCCCGCCAGGTCGGTATCTACTTCTCGGTTGGAACATTATATACTTCTATAACGTAATATAACCTAACCTAACCCATCTAGCCCATCGCTGGTAATGTTTTACAGAATCCCTGTCGTGTCGGCCCGTACTTCTCGGTGTGGGCATTATATGCGTCTATAACGTTAGATATCCTATCCTAAGGCAACCTAACATCTCGAATGTAGTATTTTCCAACATTCCTGGCGGGTCGGACCCTACTTCTCGGTGGGAACATTATACACGTCTATAACGTAACATAGCCAAACCTAATCCATCTAACCCCTCGCTGGTAATGTTTTACAGAATCCCGTTCGTGTCGTCCCGTACGTCTCGGTTGGGAGATTATATACGTCTATAGCGTTTTATATCCTAACCCAAGGCAACCTATCACCTCGGATGTAGTATTTTACAGCATTCTTGGCGCGTCGGCACCCACTTCTCAGTGGGAACATTATATACGTCTATAGCGTTATATATCCTAACCTAAGGCAGGCTAACATCTCGGATGTAGTATTTTCCATCATTCCCGGCTGGTCGGTATCTACTTCTCGGTGGGAACATTATATACTTCATAACGTAATATAACCTAACCTAACCCATCTAGCACCTCGCTGGTAATGTTTTACAGAATCCCTGTCGTGTCGGCCCGTACTTCTCGGTGTGGACATTATATGCGTCTATAACGTCAGATATCCTAACCTAAGGCAACCTAATATCTCGGATGTAGTATTTTCCAGCATTCCTGGCGGTTCGGCCCCTATTTCTCGGTGGGGACATTATATACGTCTATAACGTAATATAACCTAACCTAACCCATCTAGCCCCTCGCTGGTAATGTTTTATAGAATCACGGTCGGGTCGGACCGTACGTCTGGTTTGGGACATTATATACGTCTATAACGTTAGATATCCTAACCTAAGGCAACCTAACATCTGGTATGTGGTATTTTCCAACATTCCTGGCGGGTCGGCCCCCACTTCTCGGTGGTAACATTATATACGTCTATAACGTAATATAGCCTAACCTAACCCATCTAATCCCTCGCTGGTAATGTTCTACAGAATCTCTGTCGTGTCGGCCCGTACTTCTCGGTGTGGACATTATATACGGCTATAGCGTTATATATCCTAACCTAAGGCAGGCTAACATCTCGGATGTAGTATTTTACAACATTCCTGGCGGATCGGCACCTACTTCTCGGTGGGAACATTATATACTTCTATAACGTAATATAACCTAACCTAACCCATCTAGCCCCACGCTGGTAATGTTTTACAGAATCCCGGTCGTGTCGGCACGTACACTTGGGTGTGGATATTATATACGTCTATAACTTTATATATAGCAACCTAAGGCCACCTAACACCTCGGATGTAGTATTTTGCAACATTCCTGACGCGCCGGCGCCTACTTCTAGGTGGGAACATTATATCCGTCTATATCGTAATATAACCTAACCTAACCCATCTTGCCCATCGCTGGTAATGTTTTACAGAATCCCAGTCGTGTCGGCCCGTACGTCTCGGTGGGGACATTATATACTTCGATAAGGTAACATAACCTAACCTAACCCATCTAGCCCCTCGCTGGTAATGTTTTATAGAATCCCGGTCGGGTCGGCCCGTACGTCTCGTTTGGGACATTATATACGTCTATAGCGTTATATATCCTAACCTAAGGCAGCCTATCACCTCGGATGTAGTATTTTACAGCATTCCTGGCGCGTCGGCACCCACTTCTCAGTGGGAACATTATATACGTCTATAGCGCTATATATCCTAACCTAAGGCAGGCTAACATCTCGGATGTAGTATTTTCCATCATTCCCGGCAGGTCGGTATCTACTTCTCGGTGGGAACATTATATACTTCATAACGTAATATAACCTAACCTAACCCATCTAGCCCCTCGCTGGTAATGTTTTACAGAATCCCTGTCGTGTCGGCCCGTACTTCTCGGTGTGGACATGATATGCGTCTATAAAGTTAGATATCCTAACCTAAGGCAACCTAACATTTCGGATGTAGTATTTTCCAGCATTCCTGGCGGGTCGGCCCCTATTTCTCGGTGGGGACATTAAATACGTCTATAACGTAATATAACCTAACCTAACCCATTTAGCCCCTCGCTGGTAATGTTTTACAGAATCCCTGTCGTGTCGTCCCGTACTTCTCGGTGTGGACATTATATACGGCTATAGCGTTATATATCCTTACCTAAGGCAGGCTAACATCTCGGATGTAGTATTTTACAACATTCCTGGAGGATCGGCACCTACTTCTCGGTGCGAACATTATATACGTCTATAACGTAATATAGCCTAACCTAACCCATCTAGCCCCTCGCTGGTAATGTTTTACAGAATCCCTGTCGTGTCGGCCCGTACTTCTCGGTGTGGACATTATATACGGCTATAGCGTTATATATCCTAACCTAAGGCAGGCTAACATCTCGGATGTAGTATTTTACAACGTTCCTGGAGGATCGGCACCTACTTCTCGGTGGGAACATTATATACGTCTATAACGTAATATAGCCTAACATAACCCATCAAGCCCCTCGCTGGTAATGTTTTACAGAATCCCTGTTGTGTCGGCCCGTACTTCTCGGTGTGGACATTATATACGGCTATAGCGTTATATATCCTAACCTAAGGCAGGCTAACATCTCGGATGTAGTATTTTACATCATTCCTGGCGGATCGGTACCTACTTCTCGGTGGGAACATTATATACGTCTATAACGTAATAAACCCTAACCTAACCCATATAGCCCCTCGCTGGTAATGTTTTAAAGAATCCCGTTCGTGTCGTCCCGTACGTCTCGTTTGGGACATTATATACGTCTATAGCGTTAGATATCCTAACCTAAGGCAGGCTAGCATGTCGGATGTAGTATTTTCCATCATTCTTAGCGGATCGGTATCTACTTTTGCGGTGGGAACATTATATACGCCTATAACGTAATATAACCTTACCTAACCCATCTAGACCCTCGCTGGTAATGTTTTACAGAATCCCTGTCGTGTCGGCCCGTACTTCTCGGCGTGGACATTATATGCGTCTATAATGTTAGATATCCTAACCTAAGGCGACCTAACATCTCGGATGTAGTATTTTCCAGCATTCCTGGCGGGTCGGCCCCTACTTCCCGGTGGGAACATTATATACGTCTATAACGTAATATAACCTAACCTAACCCATCTATCCCCACGCTTGTAATGTTTTACAGATACCCGGTCGTGTCGGCACGTCCTCTTCGGTGTGGATATTATATACGTCTATAGCGTTATATATCCTAACCTAAGGCAGGCTAACATCTCGGATGTAGTATTTTACAACATTCCTGGCGGATCGGCACCTACTTCTCGGTGGGAACATTATATACGTCTGTAAAGTAATATACCCTAACCTAACCCATATAGCCCCTCGCTGGTAATGTTTTACAGAATCCCGTTCGTGTCGTCCCGTACGTCTCGTTTGGGACATTATATACGTCTATAACGTTAGATATCCTAACCTAAGGCAACCTAACATCTGGGTTGTAGTATTTTCCAACATTCCTGGCGGGTCGGACCCTACTTCTCGGTGGGAACATTATACACGTCTATAACGTAACATAGCCAAACCTAATCCATCTAACCCCTCGCTGGTAATGTTTTACAGAATCCCGTTCGTGTCGTCCCGTACGTCTCGGTAAGGAGATTATATACGTCTATAACGTTAGATATCCTAACCTAAGGCAACCTAACATCTCGGATGTAGTATTTTCCAACATTCCTGGCGGGTCGGACCCTACTTCTCGGTGGGAACATTATACACGTCTATAACGTAACATAGCCAAACCTAATCCATCTAACACCTCGCTGGTAATGTTTTACAGAATCCCGGTCGTGTCGTCCCGTACGTCTCGGTTGGGACATTATATACGTCTATTGCGCTATATATCCTAACCTAAGGCCGCCAAATATCTCGGATGCAGTATTTTACAACATTCCTGGCGGGTCGGACCCTACTTCTCGGTGGGAACATTATATACGTCTATAGCGTAATATAACCTAACCTAACCCATCTAGCCCCTCGCTGGTAATGTTTTACAGAATCCCTGTCGTGTCGGCCCATACTTCTCGGTGTGGACATTATATACATCTATAACGTTAGATATCCTAACCTAAGGCAACCTAACATCTCGGATGTAGTATTTTCCATCATTCCCGCCAGGTCGGTATCTACTTCTCGGTTGGAACATTATATACTTCTATAACGTAATATAACCTAACCTAACCCATCTAGCCCATCGCTGGTAATGTTTTACAGAATCCCTGTCGTGTCGGCCCGTACTTCTCGGTGTGGGCATTATATGCGTCTATAACGTTAGATATCCTATCCTAAGGCAACCTAACATCTCGGATGTAGTATTTTCCAACATTCCTGGCGGGTCGGACCCTACTTCTCGGTGGGAACATTATACACGTCTATAACGTAACATAGCCAAACCTAATCCATCTAACCCCTCGCTGGTAATGTTTTACAGAATCCCGTTCGTGTCGTCCCGTACGTCCCGGTTGGGACATTATATATGTCTATTGCGCTATATATCCTAACCTAAGGCAGCCAAACATCTCGGATGCAGTATTTTACAACATTCCTGGCGGGTCGGACCCTACTTCTCGGTGGGAACATTATATACGTCTATAGCGTTATATAACCTAACCTAACCCATCTAGCCCCTCGCTGGTAATGTTTTACAGAATCCCTGTCGTGTCGGCCCATACTTCTCGGTGTGGACATTCTATACGTCTATAACGTTAGATATCCTAACCTAAGGCAACCTAACATCTCGGATGTAGTATTTTCCAACATTCCTGGCGGGTCGGACCCTACTTCTCGGTGGGAACATTATACACGTCTACAACGTAACATAACCAAACCTAATCCATCTAACCCCTCGCTGGTAATGTTTTACAGAATCCCGTTCGTGTCGTCCCGTACGTCTCGGTTGGGACATTATATACGTCTATAGCGTTATATATCCTAACCTAAGGCAACCTAACATCTCGAATGTAGTATTTACCAACATTCCTGGCGAGTCGGATCCTAATTCTCGGTGGGAAAATTATATACGTCTATATCGTAATATAACCTAACCTAACCCATCTTGCCCTTCGGTGATAATGTTTTACAGAATCCCGTTCGTGTCGTCCCGTACGCCTCGTTTGGGACATTATTTACGTCTATAGCGTTATATATGCTACCCTAAGGCAGCCTAACAGCTCGGATGTAGTATTTTCCCACATTCCTGGCGTGTCGGCCCCTACTTCTCGGTGAGAACATTATATACGTCTATTACGTAATATAAACTAACCTAGCCCATCTTGCCGCTCGGGGATAATGTTTTACAGAATGCCGGTCTTGTCCGCTTGTACGTCTCGGTGGGGACATTATATACGTCTATAACGTTATACATCCCAACCTAAGACAAGATATTATCTCGGAAGTAGTATTTACCAGCATCCTTGGCGGGTAGGACCCTGCTTCTCGGTAGGAAGATTATATACGTCTATAGCGTTATATAACCTAAACCAACATATCTAGCCCCTCGCTGGTAATGTTTTAGAGTAACCCGTTTGTGACGTCCCATACGTCTCGGTTGGGACATTATTTACTTCTATAACGTTATATATCCCAACATATCGCAACATAACATCTCGGATGTAGTATTTACCAACATTCCTGGCGTGTCAATCCCTACTTCTCGGTGCGAACATTATATCCGTCTATATCGTAATATAATCTAGCATAACCAATCTAGCCCCTCGCTGGTAATGTTTTACAGAATCCCGTTCGTGTCGTCCCATACGTCTCGGTGGGGAGATTATATACTTCTATAACGTTATATATCCCAACCTGAGGCAACCATACATCTCGGATGTAGTATTTACCAACATTCCTGGCGGGTCGGACCCTACTTCTCGGCTGGAACATTATATACGTCTATATCGTAATATAACCAAACCTCACCCATCTTGCCCCACGGTGATAATGTTGTACAGAATGCCGGTCGTGTCGGCCCGTACGTCTGGGTGGGGACATTATATGCGTCTATAACGTTATATATCCCAACCTAAGGCAACCTAACACCTCGGATGTAGTATTTTCCAGCATTCCTGGCGGGTCGGCCCCTACTTCTCGGTGGGAACACTATATACGTCTATAACGTAATATAACCTAACCTAACCCATCTAGACCCTCGCCGGTAATGTTTTATAGAATCCCGGTCGGGTCGGCCCGTACGTCTCGTTTGGGACATTATATACGTCTATAGCGTTACATATCCTAACCTAAGGCAGGCTAACATCTCGGATGTAGTATTTTCCATCATTCCTGGCGGGTCGGTATCTACTTCCCGGTGCGAACATTATATACGTCTATAACGTAATATAGCCTAACCTAACCCATCTAGCCCCTCGCTGGTAATGTTTTACAGAATCCCTGTCGTGTCGGCCCGTACTTCTCGGTGTGGACATTATATACGGCTATAGCGTTATATATCCTAACCTAAGGCAGGCTAACATCTCGGATGTAGTATTTTACAACATTCCTGGAGGATCGGCACCTACTTCTCGGTGGGAACATTATATACGTCTATAACGTAATATAGCCTAACATAACCCATCTAGCCCCTCGCTGGTAATGTTTTACAGAATCCCTGTTGTGTCGGCCCGTACTTCTCGGTGTGGACATTATATACGGCTATAGCGTTATATATCCTAACCTAAGGCAGGCTAACATCTCGGATGTAGTATTTTACATCATTCCTGGCGGATCGGCACCTACTTCTCGGTGGGAACATTATATACGTCTATAACGTAATAAACCCTAACCTAACCCATATAGCCCCTCGCTGGTAATGTTTTAAAGAATCCCGTTCGTGTCGTCCCGTACGTCTCGTTTGGGACATTATATACGTCTATAGCGTTAGATATCCTAACCTAAGGCAGGCTAGCATGTCGGATGTAGTATTTTCCATCATTCTTAGCGGATCGGTATCTACTTTTGCGGTGGGAACATTATATACGCCTATAACGTAATATAACCTTACCTAACCCATCTAGACCCTCGCTGGTAATGTTTTACAGAATCCCTGTCGTGTCGGCCCGTACTTCTCGGCGTGGACATTATATGCGTCTATAATGTTAGATATCCTAACCTAAGGCGACCTAACATCTCGGATGTAGTATTTTCCAGCATTCCTGGCGGGTCGGCCCCTACTTCCCGGTGGGAACATTATATACGTCTATAACGTAATATAACCTAACCTAACCCATCTATCCCCACGCTGGTAATGTTTTAGAGTAACCCGTTCGTGACGTCCCATACGTCTCGGTTGGGACATTATTTACTTCTATAACGTTATATATCCCAACATAACGCAACATAACATCTCGGATGTAGTATTTACCAACATTCCTGGCGTGTCAGTCCCTACTTCTCGGTGGGAACATTATATACGTCTATAACGTAATATAACCTAACCTAACGCATCTAGCCCCTCGCTGGTAATGTTTTACACAATCCCGTTCGTGCCGGCCCGCACTTCTCGGTGGAGACATTATGTACGTCTATAACGTTATATATCCCAACGTGAGTCAATCTTACATCTCGGATGTAGAATTTACCAACATTCCTGGCGGGTCGGACCCCACTTGTCGGCTGGAACATTATGTACGTCTATATCGTAATATAACCAAACCTAACCCATTTTGCCCCTTGGTGATAATGTTTTACAGGATGCCGGTCGTGTCGGCCCGTACGTCTGGATGGGGACATTATATGCGTCTATAACGTTATATATCCCAACCTAATGCAACCTAACATCTCGGATGTAGTATTTACCAACATTCCTGGACGGTCGGACCCTACTTCTCGGTGGGAACATTATATACGTCTATAACGTAATATAACCTAACCTAATCCATCTATACCCCCGCTGGTAATGTTTTATAAAATCCCGTTCGTGTCGTACCTTACGTCTCGGTGGGGACATTATATACGTCTATAGCGTTATATATCCTAACCTAAGGCAGCCTAACAACTCGGATGTAGTATTTTCCAACATCCCTGACGTATCGATACCTACTTCTTGGTGGGAACATTATATACGTCTATAACGTAATATAACCTAACCTAACCCATCTAGCCCCTCGCTGGTAATGTTTTACAGAATGCCGTTCGTGTCGGCACGCACTTCTCGGTGGGGACATTATGTACGTCTATAACGTTATATATCCCAACCTGAGGCAACCTTACATCTCGGATGTAGTATTTACCAACATTCCTGGCGGGTCGGCCCCTACTTCTCGGCGAGAACATTATACACGTCTATAACGTAATATAACCTAACCTCACCCATCTAGACACACGCTGGTAATGTTTTACAAAATCCCGGTCGTGGCGGCCCGTACGTCTCGGTGGGGACATTGTATACGACAATAGCGTTATATATTCTAACCTAAGGCAGGCTATCATCTCGGATGTAGTATTTTACAACATTCTTGGCCGATGGGCCTCTACTTCTCGGTGCGGACATTATATACATCTATAACGTAATATAACCTAACCTAACCCATCTATACCCCCGCTGGTAATGTTTTACAGAATCCCGTTAGTGTCGGCCCGTACTTCTCGGAGAGGACATTATGTACGTCTATAACGTTATATATCCCAACCTAAGGCAGCCTAACACCTCGGATGTAGTATTTTCCAACATTCCTGGCGGGTCGGCCCCTACTTCTCGGTGGGAACATTGTATACGTCTATAACGTAATATAACCTAACCTAACCCATCTAGGCCCTCGTTGGTAATGTTTTACTGAATCCCGTTCTTGTCTGCCCGTACTTCTCGGTGGAGACATTATGTACGTCTATAACGTTATATATCCCAACCGAAGGCAACCTAACATCTCGAATGTAGTATTTACCAACATTCCTGGCGGGTCGGAACCTACTTCTCGGCTGGAACATTATGTACGTCTATATCGTAATATAACCAAACCTAACCCATTTTGCCCCTTGGTGATAATGTTTTACAGGATGCCGGTCGTGTCGGCCCGTACGTCTGGATGGGGACATTATATGCGTCTATAACGTTATATATCCCAACCTAAGGCAACCTAACATCTCGGATGTAGTATTTACCAACATTCCTGGACGGTCGGACACTACTTCTCGATGGGAACATTATATACGTCTATAACGTAATATATCCTAACCTAACCCATCGAGACCCTCACTGGTAATGTCTTACAGAATCCCGTTCGCGTCGTCCCGTAATTCTCGGTGGGGACATTATGTACGTCTATAACGTTATATATCCCAACCTAAGGCAACCTAACATCTCGAATGTAGTATTTTCCAACATTCCTGGCGGGTCGGCCCCTACTTCTCGGTGGGAACATTATATACGTCTATAACGTAATATAACCTAACCTAACCCATCTAGGCCCTCGTTGGTAATGTTTTACTGAATCCCGTTCTTGTCTGCCCGTACTTCTCGGTGGAGACATTATGTACGTCTATAACGTTATATATCCCAACCGAAGGCAACCTAACATCTCGAATGTAGTATTTACCAACATTCCTGGCGGGTCGGACCCTACTTCTCGGCTGGAACATTATATACGTCTATAACGTAATATAACCTAACCTAACCCATCTAGCCCCTCGCTGGTAATGTTTTAGAGAAACCCGTTAGTGTCGGCCCGTACTTCTCGGTGAGGACATTATGTACGTCTATAACGTTATATATCCCAACCTAAGGCAGCCTAACACCTCGGATGTAGTATTTTCCAACATTTCTGGCGTGTCGGCCCCTACTTCTCGATGGGAACATTATATACGTCTATAACGTAATATAACCTAACCTAATCCATCTATACCCCCGCTGGTAATGTTTTATAAAATCCCGTTCGTGTCGTACCTTACGTCTCGGTGGGGACATTATATACGTCTATAGCGTTATATATCCTAACCTAAGGCAGCCTAACAACTCGGAGGTAGTATTTTCCAACATTCCTGACGTATCGATACCTACTTCTTGGTGGGAACATTATATACGTCTATAACGTAATATAACCTAACCTAACCCATCTAGCCCCTCGATGGTAATGTTTTACAAAATGCCGTTCGTGTCTGCCCGTACTTCTCGGTGGAGACATTATGTACGTCTATAACGTTATATATCCCAACCAAAGGCAACCTAATATCTCGGATGTAGTATTCACCAACATTCCTAGTGGGTCGGACCCTACTTCTGAGTGGGAACATTATATACGTCTATAACGTAATATATCCTAACCTAAGCCATCTAGCACCTCGCTGGTAATGTTTTACAGAATCCCGTTCGTGCCGGCCCGCACTTCTCGGTGGAGACATTATGTACGTCTATAACGTTATATATCCCAACCTGAGTCAATCTTACATCTCGGATGTAGAATTTACCAACATTCCTGTCGGGTCGGACCCCACTTGTCGGCTGGAACATTATGTACGTCTATATCGTAATATAACCAAACCTAACCCATGTTGCCCCTTGGTGATAATGTTTTACAGGATGCCGGTCGTGTCGGCCCGTACGTCTGGATGGGGACATTATATGCGTCTATAACGTTATATATCCCAACCTAAGGCAACCTAACATCTCGGATGTAGTATTTACCAACATTCCTGGACGGTCGGACCCTACTTCTCGGTGGGAACATTATATACGTCTATAACGTAATATAACCTAACCTAAACCATCTATACCCCCGCTGGTAATGTTTTATAAAATCCCGTTCGTGTCGTACCTTACGTCTCGGTGGGGACATTATATACGTCTATAGCGTTATATATCCTAACCTAAGGCAGCCTAAAAACTCGGATGTAGTATTTTCCAACATTCCTGACGTATCGATACCTACTTCTTGGTGGGAACATTATATAGGTCTATAACGTAATATAACCTAACCTAACCCATCTAGGCCCTCGCTGGACATATTTTATAAAATCCCGTCGTGTCGTCCCGTACGTCTCGGTGGGGACATTATATACTTCTATAACGTTATATATCCCAACCTGAGGCAACCTTATATCTCGGATGTAGTATTTACCAACATTCCTGGCGGATCGGCCTCTACATCTCGGTGGGAGCATTATATACGTCTATAACGTAATATAACCTAACCTAACCTATCTAGCCCCCCGCTGCTAATGTTTTATAAGATCCCGTTCGTGTCGTACCGTACGTCTCGGTTGGGAAATTATATACGTCTATAGCGTTATATATCCTAACCTAAGGCAGCCTAGCACCTCGGATGTAGTATTTTCCAACATTCCTGACGTGTCGGCACCTACTTCTCGGTGGGAACATTATATACGTCTATAACGTAACATAACCTAACCTAACACATCTAGCCCCTCGCTGGTAATGTTTTACAGAATCCCGTTGGTGTCGTCCCGTACGTCTCGGTTGGGACATTCTATACGTCTATAGCGTTATATATCCTAACCTAAGGCAGGCTAACATATCGGATGTAGTACTTTCCATCATTCCTGGCGCGTCGGCCCCCACTTCTCGGTGGGAACATTATATTCGTCTATATGGTAATATAACCTAACATAACACATCCAGCCACTCGCTGGTAATGTTTTACACAATCCCTTTGGCGTCGTCCCGTACGTCTCGGTTGGGACATTATATATGTCTATAACGTTATATGTCCTAACTTAAGGCAACCTAACATCTCGGATGTAGTATTTTACGACATTCCTGGCGTTTCGGCCTCTACTTCTCGGTGGGAACATAATATACGTCTATAACATAATATAACCTAACCTAATCCATCCACACCTCGCTGCTAATGTTTCACAGAATCCCGGTACCGTGTCGTCTCGTACGTCTCGGTTGGGACATTATATAGGTCTATAGCGTTATATATCCGAACCTAAGGCAGCCTAACATCTCGGATGTACTATTTTCCAATATCCCTGTCGGGTCGGACCTTACTTCTCTGTGGGAACATTATATACGTCTATAACGTAACATAACCTAACCTAATACATCTAGCCCCTCGCTGGTAATGTTTTACAGAATCCCGTTGGTGTCGTCCCGTACCTCTCAGGCGGGATATTCTATACGTCTATAGCGTTATATATCCTAACCTAAGGCAGGCTAACATCTCGGATGTAGTATTTTCCATCATTCCTGGGGAGTCGGCCCCTATTTCTCTGTGGGAACATTATATACGTCTATAACGTAATATAACCTAACCTAACACATCCAGCCTCTCGCTGGTAATGTTTTACAGAATCCCTGTCGTGCCGTCCCGTACGTCTCGGCTGGGACATTATATACGTCTATAACGTTATATATCCTAACCTAAGGCAACCTAACATCTCGGATGTAGTATTTTACGACATTCCTGGTGTTTCGGCCTCTACTACTCGGTGGGAACATTATATACGTCTATAACATAATACAACCTAACCTAACCCATCTACACCTCGATGCTAATGTTTCACAGAATCCCGGTCGTGTCGTCCCGTACGTCTCGGTTGGGACATTATATAGGTCTATAGCGTTATATATCATAACCTAAGGCAGGCTAACATCTCGGATGTAGTATTTTCCATCATTCCTGGCGGGTCGGCCCCTACTTCTCGGTGGGAACATTATATACGTCTATAACGTAATGTAACCTAACCTAACACATCTAGCCTCTCGCTGGTAATGTTTTACAGAATCCCTGTCGTGTCGTCCCGTACGTCTCGGTTGGGACATTATATACGTCTATAGCATTATATATCCTTACCTAAGGCAGACTAATATCTCGTATGTAGTATTTTACAACATTCCTGGCGCGTCGGCCCCCACTTCTCGGTGGGAACATTATATACGTCTATAACGTAATATAACCTAACCTAACAC
The DNA here is from genome assembly GCA_963969225.1 of Xylocopa violacea. Lineage (NCBI taxonomy): Eukaryota > Metazoa > Arthropoda > Insecta > Hymenoptera > Apidae > Xylocopa > Xylocopa violacea. Next base: position 9,578,106 of record CAXAJV010000017.1, on the reverse strand, counting down.
ATCTAGCCCCTCGCTGGTAATGTTTTACAGAATCCCGTTGGAGTCGTCCCGTACGTCTCGGTTGGGACATTATATACGTATGTAGCGTTATATATCCTAACCTAAGGCAGCCTAACATCTCGTATGTAGTATTTTACGACATTCCTGGCGTTTCGGCCTCTACTACTCGGTGGGAACATAATATACGTCTATAACATAATATAACCTAACCTAATCCATCCACACCTCGCTGCTAATGTTTCACAGAATCCCGGTACCGTGTCGTCCCGTACGTCTCGGTTGGGACATTATATAGGTCTATAGCGTTATATATCCGAACCTAAGGCAGCCTAACATCTCGGATGTACTATTTTCCAATATCCCTGTCGGGTCGGACCTTACTTCTCTGTGGGAACATTATATACGTCTATAACGTAACATAACCTAACCTAATACATCTAGCCCATCGCTGGTAATGTTTTACAGAATCCCGTTTGTGTCGTCCCGTACCTCTCAGGCGGGATATTCTATACGTATATAGCGTTATATATCCTAACCTAAGGCAGGCTAACATCTCGGATGTAGTATTTTCCATCATTCCTGGGGAGTCGGCCCCTATTTCTCTGTGGGAACATTATATACGTCTATAACGTAATATAACCTAACCTAACACATCCAGCCCCTCGCTGGTAATGTTTTACAGAATCCCTGTCGTGCCGTCCCGTACGTCTCGGCTGGGACATTATATACGTCTATAACGTTATATATCCTAACCTAAGGCAACCTAACATCTCGGATGTAGTATTTTACGACATTCCTGGTGTTTCGGCCTCTACTACTCGGTGGGAACATTATATACGTCTATAACATAATACAACCTAACCTAACCCTTCTACACCTCGATGCTAATGTTTCACAGAATCCCGGTCGTGTCGTCCCGTACGTCTCGGTTGGGACATTATATAGGTCTATAGCGTTATATATCATAACCTAAGGCAGGCTAACATCTCGGATGTAGTATTATCCATCATTCCTGGCGGGTCGGCCCCTACTTCTCGGTGGGAACATTATATACGTCTATAACGTAATGTAACCTAACCTAACACATCTAGCCTCTCGCTGGTAATGTTTTACAGAATCCCTGTCGTGTCGTCCCGTACGTCTCGGTTGGGACATTATATACGTCTATAGCATTATATATCCTTACCTAAGGCAGCCTAATATCTCGTATGTAGTATTTTACAACATTCCTGGCGCGTCGACCCCCACTTCTCGGTGGGAACATTATATACGTCTATAACGTAATATAACCTAACCTAACACATCTAGCCCCTCGCTGGTAATGTTTTACAGAATCCCGTTGGAGTCGTCCCGTACGTCTCGGTTGGGACATTATATACGTATGTAGCGTTATATATCCTAACCTAAGGCTGGCTAACATGTCGGATGTAGTGTTTTCCGTCATTCCTGGCGGGTCGGCCCCTACATCTCGGTGGGAACATTATACACGTCTACAACGTAATACAACCTAACCTAACACATCTAGCTCCTCGCTGGTAATGATTTACAGAATCCCTGTCGTGTCGTCCCGTACGTCTCGGCTGGGACATTATATACGTCTATAACGTTATATATCCTAACCTAAGGCAACCTAACATCACGGATGTAGTATTTTACAACATTCCTGGCGTTTCAGCCTCTACTTCTCGGTGGGAACATAATATACGTCTATAACATAATATAACCTAACCTAATCCATCTACACCTCGCTGCTAATGTTTCACAGAATCCCGGTACCGTGTCGTCCCGTACGTCTCAGTTGGGACATTATATAGGTCTATAGCGTTATATATCCGAACCTAAGGCAGCCTAACATCTCGGATGTAGTGTTTTCCAATATCCCTGGCGGGTCGGACCCTACGTCTCGGTGGGAACATTATATACGTCTATAACGTAACATAACCTAACCTAACACATCTAGCCCCTCGCTGGTAATGTTTTACAGAATCCCGTTGGTGTCGTCCCGTACGTCTCGGTTGGGACATTATATACGTCTATAGCGTTCTATATGCTAACCTAAGGCAGGCTAACATCTCGGATGTAGTATTTTCCAATATCCCTGGCGGGTCGGACCCTACTTCTCGGTGGGAACATTATATACGTCTATAACTTAATATAACCGAACCTAACACATCCAGCCCCTCGCTGGTAATGTTTTACAGAATCCCTGTCGTGTCGTCCCGTACGTCTCGGTTGGGACATTATATACGTCTATAGCATTATATATCCTTACCTAAGGCAGCCTAATATCTCGTATGTGGTATTTTACAACATTCCTTGCGCGTCGGCCCCCACCGCTCGGTGGGAACATTATATACGTCTATAACGTAATATAACCTAACCTAACACATCTAGCCCCTCGCTGGTAATGTTTTACAGAATCCCGTTGGAGTCGTCCCGTACGTCTCGGTTGGGACATTATATACGTATGTAGCGTTATATATCCTAACCTAAGGCTGGCTAACATGTCGGATGTAGTGTTTTCCGTCATTCCTGGCGGGTCGGACCCTACGTCTCGGTGGGAACATTATATACGTCTATAACGTAATACAACCTAACCTAACACATCTAGCTCCTCGCTGGTAATGATTTACAGAATCCCTGTCGTGTCGCCCCGTACGTCTCGGCTGGGACATTATATACGTCTATAACGTTATATATCATAACCTAAGGCAGGCTAACATCTCGGATGTAGTATTTTCCATCATTCCTGGCGGGTCGGCCCCTACTTCTCGGTGGGAACCTTATATACGTCTATAACGTAATATAACCTAACCTAACCCATCTACACCTCGCTGCTAATGTTTCACAGAATCCCGGTCATGTCGTCCCGTACGTCTCGGTTGGGACATTATATAGGTCTATAGCGTTATATATCCTAACCTAAGGCTGCCTAACACCTCGGATGTTGTGTTTTCCAATATCCCTGGCGGGTCGGACCCTACTTCTCGGTGGGAACATTATATACGTCTATAACGTAACATAACCTAACCTAACACATCTAGACCGTCGCTGGTAACGTTTTACAGAATCCCGTTTGTGTCGTCCCGTACGTCTCTTATGGGACATTATATACGTCTATAGCGTTATATATCCTAACCTAAGGCAGGCTAACATCTCGGATGTAGTATTTTCCATCATTCCTCGGGGGTCGGCCCCTATTTCTCGGTCGAACATTATATACGTCTATATCGTTATATATCCTAAGCTAAGGCAACAAAACATCACGGATGTAGTATTTTACAACATTCCTGGCGTTTCGGCCTCTACTTCTCGGTGGGAACATCATATACGTCTATAACGTAATATAACATAACCTAACCCATATACACCTCGCTGCTAATGTTTCACAGACTCCCGGCCGTGCCGTCCCGTACGTCTCGGTTGGGACATTATATAGGTCTATAGCGTCTTATATCCTAACCTAAGGCAGCCTAATATCTCGTATGTAGTATTTTACAACATTCCTGGCGCGTCGGCCCCCACTTCTCGGTGGGAACATTATATACGTCTATAACGTAATATAACCTAACCTAACACATCTAGACCCTCGCTGGTAATGTTTTACAGAATCCCGTTGGAGTCGTCCCGTACGTCTCGGTTGGGACATTATATACGTATGTAGCGTTATATATCCGAAACTAAGGCTGGCTAACATGTCGGATGTAGTGTTTTCCGTCATTCCTTGCGGGTCGGCACCTACATCTCGGTGGGAACATGATACACGTCTACAACGTAATACAACCTAACCTAACACATCTAGCTCCTCGCTGGTAATGATTTACAGAATCCCTGTCGTGTCGTCCCGTACGTCTCGGTTGGGACATTATATACGTCTATAGCATTATATATCCTTACCTAAGGCAGCCTAATATCTCGTATGTAGTATTTTACAACATTCCTGGCGCGTCGGCCCCCACCGCTCGGTGGGAACATTATATACGTCTATAACGTAATATAACCTAACCTAACACATCTAGCCCCTCGCTGGTAATGTTTTACAGAATCCCGTTGGAGTCGTCCCGTACGTCTCGGTTGGGACATTATATACGTATGTAGCGTTATATATCCTAACCTAAGGCTGGCTAACATGTCGGATGTAGTGTTTTCCGTCATTCCTGGCGGGTCGGACCCTACGTCTCGGTGGGAACATTATATACGTCTATAACGTAATACAACCTAACCTAACACATCTAGCTCCTCGCTGGTAATGATTTACAGAATCCCTGTCGTGTCGCCCCGTACGTCTCGGCTGGGACATTATATACGTCTATAACGTTATATATCATAACCTAAGGCAGGCTAACATCTCGGATGTAGTATTTTCCATCATTCCTGGCGGGTCGGCCCCTACTTCTCGGTGGGAACCTTATATACGTCTATAACGTAATATAACCTAACCTAACCCATCTACACCTCGCTGCTAATGTTTCACAGACTCCCGGTCGTGCCGTCCCGTACGTCTCGGTTGGGACATTATATAGGTCTATAGCGTTATATATCCTAACCTAAGGCAGCCTAATATCTCGTATGTAGTATTTTACAACATTCCTGGCGCGTCGGCCCCCACTTCTCGGTGGGAACATTATATACGTCTATAACGTAATATAACCTAACCTAACACATCTAGACCCTCGCTGGTAATGTTTTACAGAATCCCGTTGGAGTCGTCCCGTACGTCTCGGTTGGGACATTATATACGTATGTAGCGTTATATATCCTAACCTAAGGCTGGCTAACATGTCGGATGTAGTGTTTTCCGTCATTCCTGGCGGGTCGGCCCCTACATCTCGGTGGGAACATTATACACGTCTACAACGTAATACAACCTAACCTAACACATCTAGCTCCTCGCTGGTAATGATTTACAGAATCCCTGTCGTGTCGTACCGTACGTCTCGGCTGGGACATTATATACGTCTATAACGTTATATATCCTAACCTAAGGCAACCTAACATCACGGATGTAGTATTTTACAACATTCCTGGCGTTTCAGCCTCTACTTCTCGGTGGGAACATAATATACGTCTATAACATAATATAACCTAACCTAATCCATCTACACCTCGCTGCTAATGTTTCACAGAATCCCGGTACCGTGTCGTCCCGTACGTCTCGGTTGGGACATTATATAGGTCTATAGCGTTATATATCCGAACCTAAGGCAGCCTAACATCTCGGATGTAGTGTTTTCCAATATCCCTGGCGGGTCGGACCCTACGTCTCGGTGGGAACATTATATACGTCTATAACGTAACATAACCTAACCTAACACATCTAGCCCCTCGCTGGTAATGTTTTACAGAATCCCGTTGGTGTCGTCCCGTACGTCTCGGTTGGGACATTATATACGTCTATAGCGTTCTATATGCTAACCTAAGGCAGGCTAACATCTCGGATGTAGTATTTTCCAATATCCCTGGCGGGTCGGACCCTACTTCTCGGTGGGAACATTATATACGTCTATAACTTAATATAACCGAACCTAACACATCCAGCCCCTCGCTGGTAATGTTTTACAGAATCCCTGTCGTGTCGTCCCGTACGTCTCGGTTGGGACATTATATACGTCTATAGCATTATATATCCTTACCTAAGGCAGCCTAATATCTCGTATGTGGTATTTTACAACATTCCTGGCGCGTCGGCCCCCACCGCTCGGTGGGAACATTATATACGTCTATAACGTAATATAACCTAACCTAACACATCTAGCCCCTCGCTGGTAATGTTTTACAGAATCCCGTTGGAGTCGTCCCGTACGTCTCGGTTGGGACATTATATACGTATGTAGCGTTATATATCCTAACCTAAGGCTGGCTAACATGTCGGATGTAGTGTTTTCCGTCATTCCTGGCGGGTCGGACCCTACGTCTCGGTGGGAACATTATATACGTCTATAACGTAATACAACCTAACCTAACACATCTAGCTCCTCGCTGGTAATGATTTACAGAATCCCTGTCGTGTCGCCCCGTACGTCTCGGCTGGGACATTATATACGTCTATAACGTTATATATCATAACCTAAGGCAGGCTAACATCTCGGATGTAGTATTTTCCATCATTCCTGGCGTTTCGGCCTCTACTTCTCGGTGGGAACATCATATACGTCTATAACGTAATATAACATAACCTAACCCATCTACACCTCGCTGCTAATGTTTCACAGACTCCCGGCCGTGCCGTCCCGTACGTCTCGGTTGGGACATTATATAGGTCTATAGCGTCTTATATCCTAACCTAAGGCAGCCTAATATCTCGTATGTAGTATTTTACAACATTCCTGGCGCGTCGGGCCCCACTTCTCGGTGGGAACATTATATACGTCTATAACGTAATATAACCTAACCTAACACATCTAGACCCTCGCTGGTAATGTTTTACAGAATCCCGTTGGAGTCGTCCCGTACGTCTCGGTTGGGACATTATATACGTATGTAGCGTTATATATCCGAACCTAAGGCTGGCTAACATGTCGGATGTAGTGTTTTCCGTCATTCCTGGCGGGTCGGCCCCTACATCTCGGTGGGAACATTATACACGTCTACAACGTAATACAACCTAACCTAACACATCTAGCTCCTCGCTGGTAATGATTTACAGAATCCCTGTCGTGTCGTCCCGTACGTCTCGGTTGGGACATTATATACGTCTATAGCATTATATATCCTTACCTAAGGCAGCCTAATATCTCGTATGTAGTATTTTACAACATTCCTGGCGCGTCGGCCCCCACCGCTCGGTGGGAACATTATATACGTCTATAACGTAATATAACCTAACCTAACACATCTAGCCCCTCGCTGGTAATGTTTTACAGAATCCCGTTGGAGTCGTCCCGTACGTCTCGGTTGGGACATTATATACGTATGTAGCGTTATATATCCTAACCTAAGGCTGGCTAACATGTCGGATGTAGTGTTTTCCGTCATTCCTGGCGGGTCGGACCCTACGTCTCGGTGGGAACATTATATACGTCTATAACGTAATACAACCTAACCTAACACATCTAGCTCCTCGCTGGTAATGATTTACAGAATCCCTGTCGTGTCGCCCCGTACGTCTCGGCTGGGACATTATATACGTCTATAACGTTATATATCATAACCTAAGGCAGGCTAACATCTCGGATGTAGTATTTTCCATCATTCCTGGCGGGTCGGCCCCTACTTCTCGGTGGGAACCTTATATACGTCTATAACGTAATATAACCTAACCTAACCCATCTACACCTCGCTGCTAATGTTTCACAGAATCCCGGTCATGTCGTCCCGTACGTCTCGGTTGGGACATTATATAGGTCTATAGCGTTATATATCCTAACCTAAGGCTGCCTAACACCTCGGATGTTGTGTTTTCCAATATCCCTGGCGGGTCGGACCCTACTTCTCGGTGGGAACATTATATACGTCTATAACGTAACATAACCTAACCTAACACATCTAGACCGTCGCTGGTAACGTTTTACAGAATCCCGTTTGTGTCGTCCCGTACGTCTCTTATGGGACATTATATACGTCTATAGCGTTATATATCCTAACCTAAGGCAGGCTAACATCTCGGATGTAGTATTTTCCATCATTCCTCGGGGGTCGGCCCCTATTTCTCGGTCGAACATTATATACGTCTATATCGTTATATATCCTAAGCTAAGGCAACAAAACATCACGGATGTAGTATTTTACAACATTCCTGGCGTTTCGGCCTCTACTTCTCCGTGGGAACATCATATACGTCTATAACGTAATATTACATAACCTAACCCATCTACACCTCGCTGCTAATGTTTCACAGACTCCCGGTCGTGCCGTCCCGTACGTCTCGGTTGGGACATTATATAGGTCTATAGCGTCATATATCCTAACCTAAGGCAGCCTAATATCTCGTATGTAGTATTTTACAACATTCCTGGCGCGTCGGCCCCCACTTCTCGGTGGGAACATTATATACGTCTATAACGTAATATAACCTAACCTAACACATCTAGACCCTCGCTGGTAATGTTTTACAGAATCCCGTTGGAGTCGTCACGTACGTCTCGGTTGGGACATTATATACGTATGTAGCGTTATATATCCGAACCTAAGGCTGGCTAACATGTCGGATGTAGTGTTTTCCGTCATTCCTGGCGGGTCGGCCCCTACATCTCGGTGGGAACATTATACACGTCTACAACGTAATACAACCTAACCTAACACATCTAGCTCCTCGCTGGTAATGATTTACAGAATCCCTGTCGTGTCGTCCCGTACGTCTCGGCTGGGACATTATATACGTCCATAACGTTATATATCCTAACCTAAGGCAACCTAACATCACGGATGTAGTATTTTACAACATTCCTGGCGTTTCGGCCTCTACTTCTCGGTGGGAACATAATATACGTCTATAACATAATATAACCTAACCTAATCCATCCACACCTCGCTGCTAATGTTTCACAGAATCCCGGTACCGTGTCGTCCCGTACGTCTCGGTTGGGACATTATATAGGTCTATAGCGTTATATATCCGAACCTAAGGGCCCTAACATCTCGGATGTACTATTTTCCAATATCCCTGTCGGGTCGGACCTTACTTCTCTGTGGGAACATTATATACGTCTATAACGTAACATAACCTAACCTAATACATCTAGCCCCTCGCGGGTAATGTTTTACAGAATCCCGTTGGTGTCGTCCCGTACCTCTCAGGCGGGATATTCTATACGTATATAGCGTTATATATCCTAACCTAAGGCAGGCTAACATCTCGGATGTAGTATTTTCCATCATTCCTGGGGAGTCGGCCCCTATTTCTCTGTGGGAACATTATATACGTCTATAACGTAATATAACCTAACCTAACACATCCAGCCCCTCGCTGGTAATGTTTTACAGAATCCCTGTCGTGCCGTCCCGTACGTCTCGGTTGGGACATTATATAGGTCTATAGCGTTATATATCATAACCTAAGGCAGCCTAACATCTCGGATGTAGTATTTTCCATCATTCCTGGCGGGTCGGCCCCTACTTCTCGGTGGGAACATTATATACGTCTATAACGTAATGTAACCTAACCTAACACATCTAGCCTCTCGCTGGTAATGTTTTACAGAATCCCTGTCGTGTCGTCCCGTACGTCTCGGTTGGGACATTATATACGTCTATAGCATTATATATCCTTACCTAAGGCAGCCTAATATCTCGTATGTAGTATTTTACAACATTCCTGGCGCGTCGGCCCCCACTTCTCGGTGGGAACATTATATACGTCTATAACGTAATATAACCTAATCTAACACATCTAGCCCCTCGCTGGTAATGTTTTACAGAATCCCGTTGGAGTCGTCCCGTACGTCTCGGTTGGGACATTATATACGTATGTAGCGTTATATATCCTAACCTAAGGCAGCCTAACATCTCGTATGTAGTATTTTACGACATTCCTGGCGTTTCGGCCTCTACTACTCGGTGGGAACATTATATACGTCTATAACATAATATAACCTAACCTAACCCATCTACACCTTGCTGCTAATGTTTCACAGAATCCCGGTCGTACCGTCCTGTACGTCTCGGTTGGGACATTATATACCTCTATAGCGTTATATATCATAACCTAAGGCAGGCTAACATCTCGGATGTAGTATTTTCCATCATTCCTGGCGGGTCGGCCCCTACTTCTCGGTGGGAACATTATATACGTCTATAACGTAATGTAACCTAACCTAACACATCTAGCCTCTCACTGGTAATGTTTTACAGAATATCTGTCGTGTCGCCCGTACGTCTCGGTTGGGACATTATATACGTCTATAGCATTATATATCCTTACCTAAGGCAGCCTAATATCTCGTATGTAGTATTTTACAGCATTCCTGGCGCGTCGGCCCCCACTTCTCGGTGGGAACATTATATACGTCTATAACGTAATATAACCTAACCTAACACATCTAGCCCCTCGCTGGTAATGTTTTACAGAATCCCGTTGGAGTCGTCCCGTACGTCTCGGTTGGGACATTATATACGTATGTAGCGTTATATATCCTAACCTAAGGCTGGCTAACATGTCGGATGTAGTGTTTTCCGTCATTCCTGGCGGGTCGGCCCCTACATCTCGGCGGGAACATTATACCCGTCTACAACGTAATACAACCTAACCTAACACATCTAGCTCCTCGCTGGTAATGATTTACAGAATCCCTTTCGTTTCGTCCCGTACGTCTCGGCTGGGACATTATATACGTCTATAGCGTTATATATCCGAACCTAAGGCAGCCTAACATCTCGGATGTAGTGTTTTCCAATATCCCTGGCGGGTCGGACCCTACGTCTCGGTGGGAACATTATATACGTCTATAACGTAACATAACCTAACCTAACACATCTAGCCCCTCGCTGGTAATGTTTTACAGAATCCCGTTGGTGTCGTCCCGTACGTCTCGCTTGGGACATTATATACGTCTATAGCGTTCTATATCCTAACCTAAGGCAGGCTAACATCTCGGATGTAGTATTTTCCAATATCCCTGGCGGGTCGGACCCTACTTCTCGGTGGGAACATTATATACGTCTATAACTTAATATAACCGAACCTAACACATCCAGCCCCTCGCTGGTAATGTTTTACAGAATCCCTGTCGTGTCGTCCCGTACGTCTCGGTTGGGACATTATATACGTCTATAGCATTATATATCCTTACCTAAGGCAGCCTAATATCTCGTATGTAGTATTTTACAACATTCCTGGCGCGTCGGCCCCCACCGCTCGGTGGGAACATTATATACGTCTATAACGTAATATAACCTAACCTAACACATCTAGCCCCTCGCTGGTAATGTTTTACAGAATCCCGTTGGAGTCGTCCCGTACGTCTCGGTTGGGACATTATATACGTATGTAGCGTTATATATCCTAACCTAAGGCTGGCTAACATGTCGGATGTAGTGTTTTCCGTCATTCCTGGCGGGTCGGACCCTACGTCTCGGTGGGAACATTATATACGTGTATAACGTAATACAACCTAACCTAACACATCTAGCTCCTCGCTGGTAATGATTTACAGAATCCCTGTCGTGTCGTCCCGTACGTCTCGGCTGGGACATTATATACGTCTATAACGTTATATATCATAACCTAAGGCAACCTAACATCACGGATGTAGTATTTTACAACATTCCTGGCGCGTCGGCACCCACTTCTCGGTGGGAACATTATATACGTATATAACGTAATATAACCTAACGTAACACATCTAGCCCCTCGCTGGTAATGTTTTACAGAATCCCGTTGGAGTCGTTCCGTACGTCTCGGTTGGGACATTATATACGTATATAGCGTTGTATATCCTAACCTAAGGCTGGCTAACATCTCGGATGTAGTACTTTCCATCATTCCTGGCGGGTCGGCCCCTATTTCTCGGTGGGAACATTATATACGTCTATAACGTAATATAACCGAACCTAACACATCTAGACCGTCGCTAGTAACGTTTTACAGAATCCCGTTTGTGTCGTCCCGTACGTCTCTTATGGGACATTATATACGTCTATAGCGTTATATATCCTAACCTAAGGCAGGCTAACATCTCGGATGTAGTATTTTCCATCATTCCTCGGGGGTCGGCCCCTATTTCTCGGTCGAACATTATATACGTCTATATCGTTATATATCCTAACCTAAGGCAACAAAACATCACGGATGTAGTATTTTACAACATTCCTGGCGTTTCGGCCTCTACTTCTCGGTGGGAACATCATATACGTCTATAACGTAATATAACATAACCTAACCCATCTACACCTCGCTGCTAATGTTTCACAGAATCCCGGTCGTGCCGTCCCGTACGTCTCGGTTGGGACATTATATAGGTCTATAGCGTTATATATCCTAACCTAAGGCAGCCTAACATCTCGGATGTAGTATTTTCCAATATCCCTGGCGGGTCGGCCCCTACTTCCCGGTGGGAACATTATATACGTCTATAACCTAATATAACCTAACCTAACACATCCAGCCCCTCGCTGGTAATGTTTTACAGAATCCCGTTGGTGTCGTCCCGTACGTCTCGCTTGGGACATTATATACGTCTATAGCGTTCTATATCCTAACCTAAGGCAGGCTAACATCTCGGATGTAGTATTTTCCAATATCCCTGGCTGGTCGGACCCTACTTCTCGGTGGGAACATTATATACGTCTATAACTTAATATAACCGAACCTAACACATCCAGCCCCTCGCTGGTAATGTTTTACAGAATCCCTGTCGTGTCGTCCCGTACGTCTCGGTTGGGACATTATATACGTCTATAGCATTATATATCCTTACCTAAGGCAGCCTAATATCTCGTATGTAGTATTTTACAACATTCCTGGCGCGTCGGCCCCCACCGCTCGGTGGGAACATTATATACGTCTATAACGTAATATAACCTAACCTAACACATCTAGCCCCTCGCTGGTAATGTTTTACAGAATCCCGTTGGAGTCGTCCCGTACGTCTCGGTTGGGACATTATATACGTATGTAGCGTTATATATCCTAACCTAAGGCTGGCTAACATGTCGGATGTAGTGTTTTCCGTCATTCCTGGCGGGTCGGACCCTACGTCTCGGTGGGAACATTATATACGTCTATAACGTAATACAACCTAACCTAACACATCTAGCTCCTCGCTGGTAATGATTTACAGAATCCCTGTCGTGTCGTCCCGTACGTCTCGGCTGGGACATTATATACGTCTATAACGTTATATATCATAACCTAAGGCAACCTAACATCACGGATGTAGTATTTTACAACATTCCTGGCGCGTCGGCACCCACTTCTCGGTGGGAACATTATATACGTATATAACGTAATATAACCTAACGTAACACATCTAGCCCCTCGCTGGTAATGTTTTACAGAATCCCGTTGGAGTCGTTCCGTACGTCTCGGTTGGGACATTATATACGTATATAGCGTTGTATATCCTAACCTAAGGCTGGCTAACATCTCGGATGTAGTACTTTCCATCATTCCTGGCGGGTCGGCCCCTATTTCTCGGTGGGAACATTATATACGTCTATAACGTAATATAACCGAACCTAACACATCTAGACCGTCGCTAGTAACGTTTTACAGAATCCCGTTTGTGTCGTCCCGTACGTCTCTTATGGGACATTATATACGTCTATAGCGTTATATATCCTAACCTAAGGCAGGCTAACATCTCGGATGTAGTATTTTCCATCATTCCTCGGGGGTCGGCCCCTATTTCTCGGTCGAACATTATATACGTCTATATCGTTATATATCCTAACCTAAGGCAACAAAACATCACGGATGTAGTATTTTACAACATTCCTGGCGTTTCGGCCTCTACTTCTCGGTGGGAACATCATATACGTCTATAACGTAATATAACATAACCTAACCCATCTACACCTCGCTGCTAATGTTTCACAGAATCCCGGTCGTGCCGTCCCGTACGTCTCGGTTGGGACATTATATAGGTCTATAGCGTTATATATCCTAACCTAAGGCAGCCTAACATCTCGGATGTAGTATTTTCCAATATCCCTGGCGGGTCGGCCCCTACTTCCCGGTGGGAACATTATATACGTCTATAACCTAATATAACCTAACCTAACACATCCAGCCCCTCGCTGGTAATGTTTTACAGAATCCCGTTGGTGTCGTCTCGTACGTCTCGGTTGGGACATTATATACGTCTATAGCGTTATATATCCTAACCTAAGGCAGGGTAATATCTAGGATGTAGTATTTTCCATCATTCCTGGGGGGTCGGCCCCTATTTCTCGGTGGGAACATTATATACGTCTATAACGTAATATAACCTAACCTAACACATCCAGCCCCTCGCTGGTAATGTTTTACAGAATCCCTGTCGTGCCGTGCCGTACGTCTCGGCTGGGACATTATATACGTCTATAACGTTATATATCCTAACCTAAGGCAACAAAACATCACGGATGTAGTATTTTACAACATTCCTGGCGTTTCGGCCTCTACTTCTCGGTGGGAGCATAATATACGTCTATAACGTAATATAACCTAACCTAACCCATCTACACCTCGCTGCTAATGTTTCACAGAATCCCGGTCGTGCCGTCCCGTACGTCTCGGTTGGGACGTTCTGTACGTCTATAGCGTTATATATCCTAACCTAAGGCAGGCTAACATCTCGGATGTAGTACTTTCCATCATTTCTGGCGGGTCGGCCCCTATTTCTCGGTGGGAACATTATATACATCTATAACGTAATATAACCGAACCTAACACATCTAGCCACTCGCGGGTAATGTTTCACAGTATCCTTGTCGTGCCGTCCCGGACGTCTCGGCTGGGACATTATATACGTCTATAGCGTTATATATCCTAACCCAAGGCAGCCTATCACCTCGAATGTAGTATTTTACAACATTCCTGGCGCGTCGGCCCCCACTTCTCGGTGGGAACATTATATACGTCTATAACGTAATATAACCTAACCTAGCACATCCAGCCCCTCGCTGGTAATGTTTTACAGAATCCCTGTCGTGCCGTCCCGTGCGTCTCGGCTGGGACATTATATACGTCTATAACGTTATATATCCTAACCTAAGGCAACCTAACATCTCGGATGTAGTATTTTACGACATTCCTGGCGTTTCGGCCTCTACTACTCGGTGGGAACATCATATACGTCTATAACATAATATAACTTAACCTAACCCATCTACACCTCGCTGCTAATGTTTCACAGAATCCCGGTCGTGTCGTCCCGTACGTCTCGGTTGGGACATTATATAGGTCTATAGCTTTATATATCCTAACCTAAGGCAGGCTAACATCTGGGATGTAGTACTTTCCATCATTCCTGGCGAGTCGGACCCTACTTCTCGGTGGGAACATTATATATGTCTATAACGTAACATAACCTAACCTAACACATCTAGCCCCTCGCTGGTAATGTTTTACAGAATCCCTGTCGCGTCGCCCCTTACGCCTCGGCTGGGACATTATATATGTCTATAACGTTATATATCCAAACCTAAGGCAACCTAACATCTCGGATGTAGCATTTTACAACATTCCTGGCGTTTCGGCCTCTACTTCTCGGTGGGAACATTATATACGTCTATGACATAATATAACCGATCCTAACCCATCTACACCTCGCTGCTAATGTTTCACAGAATCCCGGTCGTGTCGTCCCGTACGTCTCGGTTGGGACATTATATAGGTCTATAGCGTTATATATCCTAACCTAAGGCAGCCTAACATCTCGGATGTAGTATTTTCCAATATCGCTGGCGGGTCGGAACCTACTTCTCGGTGGGAACATTATATACGTCTATAACTTAATATAACCGAACCTAACCCATCTATACCTCGCTGCTAATGTTTCACAGAATCCCGTTCGTGTCGTCCCGTTCGTCTCGGTGGCTACATTATATAGGTCTATAGCGTTATATATCCTAACCTAAGGCAGCCTAACATCTCGGATGTAGTATTTTCCAATATCCCTGGCTGGTCGGACCCTACTTCTCGATGGGAACATTATATACGTCTATAACGTAACATAACCTAACCTAACACATCTAGCCCCTCGCTGGTAATGTTTTACAGAATCCCGTTGGTGTCGTCCCGTACGTCTCGGTTGGGACATTATATACGTCTATAGCGTCATATATCCCAACCTGAGGAAGGCTAACATCTCGGATGTAGCATTTTCCATCATTCCTGGGGGGTCGGCTCCTATTTCTCGGTGGGAACATTATATACGTCTAGAACGAAATATAACCTAACCTAACACATCTAGCCTCTCGCTGGTAACGTTTCACAGAATCCCGGTCATGTCGTCCCGTACGTCTCGGTTGGGACATTATATAGGTCTATAGCGTTATATATCCTAACCTAAGCCAGCCTAACATCTCGGATGTAGTATTTTCCAATATGGCTGGCGGGTCGGGCCCTACTTCTCGGTGGGAACATTATATACGTCTATAACTTAATATAACTTAACCTAACACATCCAGCCCCTCGCTGGTAATGTTTTACAGAATCCCTGTCGTGCCGTCCCGTACGTCTCCTCTGGGACATTATATACGTCTATAACGTAATATATCCTAACCTAAGGCAACCTAACATCTCGGATGTAGTATTTTACGACATTCCTGGCGTTTCGGCCTCTACTACTCGGTGGGAACATCATATACGTCTATAACATAATATAACTTAACCTAACCCATCTACACCTCGCTGCTAATGTTTCACAGAATCCCGGTCGTGTCGTCCCGTACGTCTCGGTTGGGACATTATATAGGTCTATAGCGTTATATATCCTAACCTAAGGCAGGCTAACATCTGGGATGTAGTACTTTCCAATATCGCTGGCGGGTCGGAACCTACTTCTCGGTGGGAACATTATATACGTCTATAACTTAATATAACCGAACCTAACCCATCTACACCTCGCTGCTAATGTTTCACAGAATCCAGGTCGTGTCGTCCCGTTCGTCTCGGTTGCTACATTATATAGGTCTATAGCGTTATATATCTTAACCTAAGGCAGCCTAACATCTCGGATGTAGTATTTTCCAATATCCCTGGCGGGTCGGGCCCTACTTCTCGGTAGGAACATTATATACGTCTATAACGTATTATAAGATAACCTAACACATCCAGCCCCTCGCTGGTAATGTTTTACAGAATCCCGTTGGTGTCGTCCCGTACGTCTCGGTTGGGACATTATATACGTCTATAGCGTTATATATCCTAATCTAAGGCAGGCTAACATCTCGGATGTAGTATTTTCCATCATTCCTGGGGGGTCGGCCCCTATTTCTCGGTGGGAACATTATATACGTCTATAACGTAATATAACCTAACCTAACACATCCAGCCCCTCGCTGGTAATGTTTTACAGAATCCCTGTCGTGCCGTCCCGTACGTCTCGGCTGGGACATTATATACGTCTATAGGGTTATATATCCTAACCCAAGGCAGTCTATCACCTCGAATGTAGTATTTTACAACATTTCTGGCGCGTCGGCCCCCAGTTCTCGGTGGGAACATTATATACGTCTATAACGTAATATAACCTAACCTAACACATCCAGCCCTTCGCTGGTAATGTTTTACAGAAATCCGTTGGTGCCGTCCCGTACGTCTCGGTTGGGACATTATATACGTCTATAGCGTTATATATCCTAACCTAAGGCTGCCTAACATCTCGGATGTTGTGTTTTCCATTATCCCTGGCGGGTCGGACCCTACTTCTCGGTGGGAACATTATATACGTATATAACGTAATATAACTTAACCTAACACATCCAGCCCCTCGCTGGTAATGTTTTACAGAATCCCTGTCGCGTCGCCCCTTACGCCTCGGCTGGGACATTATATACGTCTATAGCGTTATATATCCAAACCTAAGGCAACCTAACATCTCGGATGTAGCATTTTACAACATTCCTGGCGTTTCCGCCTCTACTTCTCGGTGGGAGCATTATATACGTCTATGACATAATATAACCGACCCTAACCCATCTACACCTCGCTGCTAATGTTTCACAGAATCCCGGTCGTGTCGACCCGTACGTCTCGGTTGGGACATTATATAGGTCTATAGCGTTATATATCCTAACCTAAGGCAGCCTAACATCTCGGATGTAGTATTTTCCAATATCCCTGGCGGGTCGGGCCCTACTTCTCGGTAGGAACATTATATACGTCTATAACGTATTATAAGATAACCTAACACATCCAGCCCCTCGCTGGTAATGTTTTACAGAATCCCGTTGGTGTCGTCCCGTACGTCTCGGTTGGCACATTATATACGTCTATAGCGTTATATATCCTAACCTAAGGCAGGCTAACATCTCGGATGTAGTACTTTCCATCATTCCTGGCGGGTCGGCCCCTATTTCTCGGTGGGAACATTATATACATCTATAACGTAATATAACCGAACCTAACACATCTAGCCACTCGCGTGTAATGTTTCACAGTATCCTTGTCGTGCCGTCCCGGACGTCTCGGCTGGGACATTATATACGTCTATAGCGTTATATATCATAACCTAAGGCAGGCTAACATCTAGGATGTAGTATTTTCCATCATTCCTGGCGGGTCGGCCCCTACTTCTCGGTGGGAACATTATATACGTCTATAACGTAATGTAACCTAACCTAACACATCTAGCCTCTCGCTGGTAATGTTTCACAGAATCCCGGTCATGTCGTCCCGTACGTCTCGGTTGGGACATTATATAGGTCTATAGCGTTATATATACTAACCTAAGGCTGCCTAACATCTCGGATGTTGTGTTTTCCAATATCCCTGGCGGGTCGGACCCTACTTCTCGGTGGGAAAATTATATACGTCTATAACGTAACATAACCTAACCTAACACACCTAGCACCTCGATGGTAATGTTTTACAGAATCCCTGTCGCGTCGTCCCGTACGTCTCGGCTGGGACATTATATACGTCTATAACGTTATATATCTTAACCTAAGGCAAGCTAACATCTCGGATGTAGTATTTTACGACATTCCTGGTGTTTCGCCCTCTACTACTCCGTGGGAACATTATATACGTCTATAACATAATATAACCTAACCTAACCCATCTACACCTGGCTGCTAATGTTTCACAGAAACCCGGTCGTGTCGTCCCGTACGTCTCGGTTGGGACATTATATAGGTCTATAGCGTTACATATCCTAACCTAAGGTAGCCTAACATCTCGGATGTAGTATTTTCCAATATCCCTGCCGGGTTGGACCCTACTTCTCGGTGGGAACATTATGTATGTCTATAACGTAACATAACCTAACCTAACACATCTAGCCCCTCGCTGGTAATGTTTTACAGAATCCCGTTGGTGTCGTCCCGTACGTCTCTGTTGGGACATTATATACGTCTATAGCGTTATATATCATAATCTAAGGCAGGCTAACATCTGGGATGTAGTATTTTCCATCATTCCTGGCGTGTCGGCCCCTATTTCTCGGTGGGAACATTATATACGTCTATAACGTTATATAACCTAACCTAACACATCCAGCCCCTCGCTGGTAATGTTTTACAGAATCCCCGTCGTGCCGTCCCGTACGTCTCGGCTGGGACATTATATACGTCTATAATGTTATATATCCTAACCTAAGGCAACCTAACATGTCGGATTCAGTATTTTACGACATTCCTGGCGTTTCGGCCTCTACTACTCGGTGGGAACATCATATACGTCTATAACATAATATAACTTCACCTAACCGATCTACACCTCGCTGCTAATGTTTCACAGAATCCCGGTCGTGTCGTCCCGTACGTCTCGGTTGGGACATTATATAGGTCTATAGCGTTATATATCCTAACCTAAGGCAGCCTAACATCTCGGATGTAGTATTTTCCAATATCCCTGGCGGGTCGGACCCTACTTCTCGATGGGAACATTATATACGTCTATAACGTAACATAACCTAACCTAACACATCTAGCCCCACGCTGGTAATGTTTTACAGAATCCCGTTGGTGTCGTCCCGTACGTCTCGGCTGGGACATTATATACGTCTATAACGTTATATATCTTAACCTAAGGCAAGCTAACATCTCGGATGTAGTATTTTACGACATTCCTGGCGTTTCGGCCTCTACTACTCCGTGGGAACATTATATACGTCTATAACATAATATAACCTAACCTAACCCATCTACAGCTCGCTGCTAATGTTTCACAGAATCCCGGTCATGTCGTCCCGTACGTCTCGGTTGGGACATTATATAGGTCTATAGCGTTATATATCCTAACCTAAGGCAGCCTAACATCTCGGATGTAGTATTTTCCAATATCCCTGGCGGGTTGGACCCTACTTCTCGGTGGGAACATTATATACGTCTATAACGTAATATAAGATAACCTAACCCATCTACACCTCGCTGCTAATGTTTCACAGAATCCCGGTCATGTCGTCCCGTACGTCTTGGTTGGGACATTATATAGGTCTATAGCGTTATATATCCTAACCTAAGGCTGCCTAACATCTCGGATGTTGTGTTTTCCAATATCCCTGGCGGGTCGGACCCTATATCTCGGTGGGAACATTATATACGTCTATAACGTAATATAACCTAACCTAACACATTCAGCCCCTCGCTGGTAATGTTTTACAGAATCCCGTTGGTGTCGTCCCGTACGTCTCGGTTGGGATATTATATACGTCTATAGCGTTATATATCCTAACCTAAGGCAGGCTAACATCTCGGATGTAGTATTTTCCATCATTCCTGGGGGGTCGGCCCCTATTTCTCGGTGGGAACATTATATACGTCTATAACGTAATATAACCTAACCTAACACATCCAGCCCCTCGCTAGTAATGTTTTACAGAATCCCTGTCGTGCCGTCCCGTACGTCTCGGCTGGGACATTATATACGTCTATAACGTTATATATCCTAACCTAAGGCAACCTAACATCTCGGATGTAGTATTTTACGACATTCCTGGCGTTTCGCCCTCTACTACTCCGTGGGAACATTATATACGTCTATAACATAATATAACCTAACCTAACCCATCTACACCTCGCTGCTAATGTTTCACAGAATCCCGGTCGTGTCGTCCCGTACGTCTCGGTTGGGACATTATATAGGTATATAGCGTTACATATCCTAACCTAAGGTAGCCTAACATCTCGGATGTAGTATTTTCCAATATCCCTGGCGGGTTGGACCCTACTTCTCGGTGGGAACATTATATATGTCTATAACGTAACATAACCTAACCTAACACATCTAGCCCCTCGCTGGTAATGTTTTACAGAATCCCGTTGGTGTCGTCCCGTACGTCTCGGTTGGGACATTATATACGTCTATAGCGTTATATATCATAATCTAAGGCAGGCTAACATCTGGGATGTAGTATTTTCCATCATTCCTGGCGGGTCGGCCCCTATTTCTCGGTGGGAACATTATATACGTCTATAACGTTATATAACCTAACCTAACACATCCAGCCCCTCGCTGGTAATGTTTTACAGAATCCCCGTCGTGCCGTCCCGTACGTCTCGGCTGGGACATTATATACGTCTATAACGTTATATATCCTAACCTAAGGCAACCTAACATGTCGGATGTAGTATTTTACGACATTCCTGGCGTTTCGGCCTCTACTACTCGGCGGGAACATCATATACGTCTATAACATAATATAACTTCACCTAACCGATCTACACCTCGCTGCTAATGTTTCACAGAATCCCTGTCGCGTCGTCCCGTACGTCTCGGCTGGGACATTATATACGTCTATAACGTTATATATCTTAACCTAAGGCAAGCTAACATCTCGGATGTAGTATTTTACGACATTCCTGGCGTTTCGGCCTCTACTACTCCGTGGGAACATTATATACGTCTATAACATAATGTAACCTAACCTAACCCATCTACACCTCGCTGCTAATGTTTCACAGAATCCCGGTCATGTCGTCCCGTACGTCTCGGTTGGGACATTATATAGGTCTATAGCGTTATATATCCTAACCTAAGGCAGCCGAACATCTCGGATGTAGTATTTTCCAATATCCCTGGCGGGTTGGACCCTACTTCTCGGTGGGAACATTATATATGTCTATAACGTAACATAACCTAACCTAACACATCTAGCCCCTCGCTGGTAATGTTTTACAGAATCCCGTTGGTGTCGTCCCGTACGTCTCGGTTGGGACATTATATACGTCTATAGCGTTATATATCATAATCTAAGGCAGGCTAACATCTGGGATGTAGTATTTTCCATCATTCCTGGCGGGTCGGCCCCTATTTCTCGGTGGGAACATTATATACGTCTATAACATAATATAACCTAACCTAACACATCCAGCCCCTCGCTGGTAATGTTTTACAGAATCCCGTTGGTGTCGTCCCGTACGTCTCGGTTGGGACATTATATACGTCTATAGCGTTATATATCATAATCTAAGGCAGGCTAACATCTGGGATGTAGTATTTTCCATCATTCCTGGCGGGTCGGCCCCTATTTCTCGGTGGGAACATTATATACGTCTATAACGTAATATAACCTAACCTAACACATTCAGCCCCTCGCTGGTAATGTTTTACAGAATCCCGTTGGTGTCGTCCCGTACGTCTCGGTTGGGATATTATATACGTCTATAGCGTTATATATCCTAACCTAAGGCAGGCTAACATCTCGGATGTAGTATTTTCCATCATTCGTGGGGGGTCGGCCCCTATTTCTCGGTGGGAACATTATATACGTCTATAACGTAATATAACCTAACCTAACACATCCAGCCCCTCGCTAGTGATGTTTTACAGAATCCCTGTCGTGCCGTCCCGTACGTCTCGGCTGGGACATTATATACGTCTATAACGTTATATATCCTAACCTAAGGCAACCTAACATCTCGGATGTAGTATTTTACGACATTCCTGGCATTTCGGCCTCTACTACTCGGTGGGAACATCATATACGTCTATAACATAATATAACCTCACCTAACCCATCTACACCTCGCTGCTAATGTTTCACAGAATCCCGGTCGTGTCGTCCCGTTCGTCTCGGTTGGGACATAATATAGGTGTATAGCGTTATATATCCTAACCTAAGGCAGCCTAACATCTCGGATGTAGTATTTTCCAATATCCCTGGCGGGTTGGACCCTACTTCTCGGTGGGAACATTATATACGTCTATAACGTAATATAAGATAACCTAACCCATCTACACCTCGCTGCTAATGTTTCACAGAATCCCGGTCATGTCGTCCCGTACGTCTTGGTTGGGACATTATATAGGTCTATAGCGTTATATATCCTAACCTAAGGCTGCCTAACATCTCGGATGTTGTGTTTTCCAATATCCCTGGCGGGTCGGACCCTACATCTCGGTGGGAACATTATATACGTCTATAACGTAATATAACCTAACCTAACACATTCAGCCCCTCGCTGGTAATGTTTTACAGAATCCCATTGGTGTCGTCCCGTACGTCTCGGTTGGGATATTATATACGTCTATAGCGTTATATATCCTAACCTAAGGCAGGCTAACATCTCGGATGTAGTATTTTCCATCATTCCTGGGGGGTCGGCCCCTATTTCTCGGTGGGAACATTATATGCGTCTATAACGTAATATAACCTAACCTAACACATCCAGCCCCTCGCTAGTAATGTTTTACAGAATCCCTGTCGTGCCGTCCCGTACGTCTCGGCTGGGACATTATATACGTCTATAACGTTATATATCCTAACCTAAGGCAACCTAACATCTCGGATGTAGTATTTTACGACATTCCTGGCATTTCGGCCTCTACTACTCGGTGGGAACATCATATACGTCTATAACATAATATAACCTCACCTAACCCATCTACACCTCGCTGCTAATGTTTCACAGAATCCCGGTCGTGTCGTCCCGTTCGTCTCGGTTGGGACATTATATAGGTGTATAGCGTTATATATCCTAACCTAAGGCAGCCTAACATCTCGGATGTAGTATTTTCCAATATCCCTGGCGGGTTGGACCCTACTTCTCGGTGGGAACATTATATACGTCTATAACGTAATATAAGATAACCTAACCCATCTACACCTCGCTGCTAATGTTTCACAGAATCCCGGTCGTGTCGTCCCGTTCGTCTCGGTTGGGACATTATATAGGTGTATAGCGTTATATATCCTAACCTAAGGCAGCCTGACATCTCGGATGTAGTATTTTCCAATATCCCTGGCGGGTCGGACCCTATTTCTCGGTGGGAACATTATATACATCTATAACGTAATATAACCGAACCTAACACATCTAGCCACTCGCGGGTAATGTTTCACAGTATCCTTGTCGTGCCGTCCCGGACGTCTCGGCTGGGACATTATATACGTCTATAGCGTTATATATCATAACCTAAGGCAGGCTAACATCTAGGATGTAGTATTTTCCATCATTCCTGGCGGGTCGGCCCCTACTTCTCGGTGGGAACATTATATACGTCTATAACGTAATGTAACCTAACCTAACACATCTAGCATCTCGCTGGTAATGTTTCACAGAATCCCGGTCATGTCGTCCCGTACGTCTCGGTTGGGACATTATATAGGTCTATAGCGTTATATATACTAACCTAAGGCTGCCTAACATCTCGGATGATGTGTTTTCCAATATCCCTGGCGGGTCGGACCCTGCTTCTCGGTGGGAAAATTATATACGTCTATAACGTAACATAACCTAACCTAACACACCTAGCACCTCGATGGTAATGTTTTACAGAATCCCTGTCGCGTCGTCCCGTACGTCTCGGTTGGGACATTATATACGTCTATAGCGTTATATATCATAATCTAAGGCAGGCTAACATCTGGGATGTAGTATTTTCCATCATTCCTGGCGGGTCGGCCCCTATTTCTCGGTGGGAACATTATATACGTCTATAACGTTATATAACCTAACCTAACACATCCAGCCCCTCGCTGGTAATGTTTTACAGAATCCCCGTCGTGCCGTCCCGTACGTCTCGGCTGGGACATTATATACGTCTATAACGTTATATATCCTAACCTAAGGCAACCTAACATGTCGGATGTAGTATTTTACGACATTCCTGGCGTTTCGACCTCTACTACTCGGTGGGAACATCATATACGTCTATAACATAATATAACTTCACCTAACCGATCTACACCTCGCTGCTAATGTTTCACAGAATCCCGGTCGTGTCGTCCCGTACGTCTCGGTTGGGACATTATATAGGTCTATAGCGTTATATATCCTAACCTAAGGCAGCATAACATCTCGGATGTAGTATTTTCCAATATCCCTGGCGGGTCGGACCCTACTTCTCGGTGGGAACATTATATACGTCTATAACGTATTATAAGATAACCTAACCCTTCTACACCTCGCTGCTAATGTTTCACAGAATACCGGTCATGTCGTCCCGTACGTCTCGGTTGGGACATTATATAGGTCTATAGCGTTATATATCCCAACCTAAGGCTGCCTAACATCTCGGATGTTGTGTTTTCCAATATCCCTGGCGGGTCGGACCCTACATCTCGGTGGGAACATTATATACGTCTATAACGTAATATAACCTAACCTAACACATCCAGCCCCTCGCTGATAATGTTTTACAGAATCCCTGTCGTGCCGTCCCGTACGTCTCGGCTGGGACATTATATACGTCTATAACGTTATATATCCTAACCTAAGGCAACCTAACATCTCAGATGTAGTATTTTACGACATTCCTGGCGTTTCGGCCTCTACTACTCGGTGGGAACATCATATACGTCTATAACATAATATAACCTCACCTAACCCATCTACACCTCGCTGCTAATGTTTCACAGAATCCCGGTCGTGTCGCCCCGTACGTCTCGGTTGGGACATTATATAGGTCTATAGCGTTATATATCCTAACCTAAGGCAGCCTAACATCTCGGATGTGGTATTTTTCAATATCCCTGGCGGGTCGGACCCTACTTCTCGGTGGGAACATTATATACGTCTATAACGTATTATAAGATAACCTAACACATCCAGCCCCTCGCTGGTAATGTTTTACAGAATCCCGTTGGTGTCGTCCCGTACGTCTCGGTTGGGACATTATATACGTCTATAGCGTTATATATCCTAATCTAAGGCAGGCTAACATCTCGGATGTAGTATTTTCCATCATTCCTGGGGGGTCGGCCCCTATTTCTCGGTGGGAACATTATATACGTCTATAACGTAATATAACCTAACCTAACACATCCAGCCCCTCGCTGGTAATGTTTTACAGAATCCCTGTCGTGCCGTCCCGTACGTCTCGGCTGGGACATTATATACGTCTATAACGTTATATATCCTAACCTAAGGCAACCTAACATCTCGGATGTAGTATTTTACGACATTCCTGGCATTTCGGCCTCTACTACTCGGTGGGAACATCATATACGTCTATAACATAATATAACCTCACCTAACCCATCTACACCTCGCTGCTAATGTTTCACAGAATCCCGGTCGTGTCGTCCCGTACGTCTCGGTTGGGACATTATATAGGTCTATAGCGTTATATATCCTAACCTAAGGCAGCCTAACATCTCGGATGTAGTATTTTCCAATATCTCTGGCGGGTCGGACCCTACTTCTCGATGGGAACATTATATACGTCTATAACGTAACATAACCTAACCTAACACATCTAGCCCCTCGCTGTTAATGTTTTACAGAATCCCGTTGGTGTCGTCCCGTACGTCTCGGTTGGGACATTATATACGTCTATAGCGTCATATATCCTAACCTGAGGCAGGCTAACATCTCGGATGTAGTATTTTCCATCATTCCTGGGGGGTCGGCCCCTATTTCTCGGTGGGAACATTATATACGTCTACAACGAAATATAACCTAACCTAACACATCTGGCTCCTCGCTGGTAATGATTTACAGAATCCGTGTCGTGTCGTCCCGTACGTCTCGGCTGGGACATTATATACGTCTATAACGTTATATATCCTAACCTAAGGCAACAAAACATCACGGATGTAGTATTTTACAACATTCCTGGCGTTTCGGCCTCTACTTCTCGGTGGGAACATAATATACGTCTATAACGTAATATAACTTCACCTAACCGATCTACACCTCGCTGCTAATGTTTCACAGAATCCCGGTCGTGTCGTCCCGTACGTCTCGGTTGGGACATTATATAGGTTTATAGCGTTATATATCCTAACCTAAGGCAGCATAACATCTCGGATGTAGTATTTTCCAATATCCCTGGCGGGTCGGACCCTACTTCTCGGTGGGAACATTATATACGTCTATAACGTATTATAAGATAACCTAACCCTTCTACACCTCGCTGCTAATGTTTCACAGAATCCCGGTCATGTCGTCCCGTACGTCTCGGTTGGGACATTATATAGGTCTATAGCGTTATATATCCTAACCTAAGGCTGCCTAACATCTCGGATGTTGTGTTTTCCAATATCCCTGGCGGGTCGGACCCTACATCTCGGTGGGAACATTATATACGTCTATAACGTAATATAACCTAACCTAACACATCCAGCCCCTCGCTGATAATGTTTTACAGAATCCCTGTCGTGCCGTCCCGTACGTCTCGGCTGGGACATTATATACGTCTATAACGTTATATATCCTAACCTAAGGCAACCTAACATCTCAGATGTAGTATTTTACGACATTCCTGGCGTTTCGGCCTCTACTACTCGGTGGGAACATCATGTACGTCTATAACATAATATAACCTCACCTAACCCATCTACACCTCGCTGCTAATGTTTCACAGAATCCCGGTCGTGTCGCCCCGTACGTCTCGGTTGGGACATTATATAGGTCTATAGCGTTATATATCCTAACCTAAGGCAGCCTAACATCTCGGATGTAGTATTTTCCAATATCCCTGGCGGGTCGGACCCTACTTCTCGGTGGGAACATTATATACGTCTATAACGTATTATAAGATAACCTAACACATCCAGCCCCTCGCTGGTAATGTTTTACAGAATCCCGTTGGTGTCGTCCCGTACGTCTCGGTTGGGACATTATATACGTCTATAGCGTTATATATCCTAATCTAAGGCAGGCTAACATCTCGGATGTAGTATTTTCCATCATTCCTGGGGGGTCGGCCCCTATTTCTCGGTGGGAACATTATATACGTCTATAACGTAATATAACCTAACCTAACACATCCAGCCCCTCGCTGGTAATGTTTTACAGAATCCCTGTCGTGCCGTTCCGTACGTCTCGGCTGGGACATTATATACGTCTATAACGTTATATATCCTAACCTAAGGCAACCTAACATCTCAGATGTAGTATTTTACGACATTCCTGGCGTTTCGGCCTCTACTACTCGGTGGGAACATCATGTACGTCTATAACATAATATAACCTCACCTAACCCATCTACACCTCGCTGCTAATGTTTCACAGAATCCCGGTCGTGTCGCCCCGTACGTCTCGGTTGGGACATTATATAGGTCTATAGCGTTATATATCCTAACCTAAGGCAGCCTAACATCTCGGATGTAGTATTTTCCAATATCCCTGGCGGGTCGGACCCTACTTCTCGGTGGGAACATTATATACGTCTATAACGTATTATAAGATAACCTAACACATCCAGCCCCTCGCTGGTAATGTTTTACAGAATCCCGTTGGTGTCGTCCCGTACGTCTCGGTTGGGACATTATATACGTCTATAGCGTTATATATCCTAATCTAAGGCAGGCTAACATCTCGGATGTAGTATTTTCCATCATTCCTGGGGGGTCGGCCCCTATTTCTCGGTGGGAACATTATATACGTCTATAACGTAATATAACCTAACCTAACACATCCAGCCCCTCGCTGGTAATGTTTTACAGAATCCCTGTCGTGCCGTCCCGTACGTCTCGGCTGGGACATTATATACGTCTATAACGTTATATATCCTAACCTAAGGCAACCTAACATCTCGGATGTAGTATTTTACGACATTCCTGGCATTTCGGCCTCTACTACTCGGTGGGAACATCATATACGTCTATAACATAATATAACCTCACCTAACCCATCTACACCTAGCTGCTAATGTTTCACAGAATCCCTGTCGCGTCGTCCCGTACGTCTCGGCTGGGACATTATATACGTCTATAACGTTATATATCTTAACCTAAGGCAAGCTAACATCTCGGATGTAGTATTTTACGACATTCCTGGCGTTTCGGCCTCTACTACTCCGTGGGAACATTATATACGTCTATAACATAATATAACCTAACCTAACCCATCTACACCTCGCTGCTAATGTTTCACAGAATCCCGGTCATGTCGTCCCGTACGTCTCGGTTGGGACATTATATAGGTCTATAGCGTTATATATCCTAACCTAAGGCAGCCTAACATCTCGGATGTAGTATTTTCCAATATCCCTGGCAGGTTGGACCCTACTTCTCGGTGGGAACATTATATATGTCTATAACGTAACATAACCTAACCTAACACATCTAGCCCCTCGCTGGTAATCTTTTACAGAATCCCGTTGGTGTCGTCCCGTACGTCTCGGTTGGGACATTATATACGTCTATAGCGTTATATATCATAATCTAAGGCAGGCTAACATCTGGGATGTAGTATTTTCCATCATTCCTGGCGGGTCGGCCCCTATTTCTCGGTGGGAACATTATATACGTCTATAACGTAATATAACCTAACCTAACACATCCAGCCCCTCGCTGGTAATGTTTTACTGAATCCCGTTGGTGTCGTCCCGTACGTCTCGGTTGGGATATTATATACGTCTATAGCGTTATATATCCTAACCTAAGGCAGGCTAATATCTCGGATGTAGTATTTTCCATCATTCCTGGGGGGTCGGCCCCTATTTCTCGGTGGGAAAATTATATACGTCTATAACGTAATATAACCTAACCTAACACATCCAGCCCCTCGCTGGTAATGTTTTACAGAATCCCTGTCGTGCCGTCCCGTAAGTCTCGGCTGGGACATTATATACGTCTATAACGTTATATATCCTAACCTAAGGCAACCTAACATCTAGTATGTAGTATTTTACGACATTCCTGGCGTTTCGGCCTCTACTACTCGGTGGGAACATTATATACGTCTATAACATAATATAACCTAACCTAACCCATCTACACCTCGCTGCTAATGTTTCACAGAATCCCGGTCGTGTCGTCCCGTTCGTCTCGGTTGGGACATTATATAGGTGTATAGCGTTATATATCCTAACCTAAGGCAGCCTGACATCTCGGATGTAGTATTTTCCAATATCCCTGGCGGGTCGGACCCTACTTCTCGGTGGGAACATTAAATACGTCTATAACGTAATATAAGATAACCTAACCCATCTACACCTCGCTGCTAATGTTTCACAGAATCCCGGTCGTGTCGTCCCGTACGTCTCGGTTGGGACATTATATAGGTCTATAGCGTTATATATCCTAACCTAAGGCAGCCTAACATCTCGGATGTAGTATTTTCCAATATCCCTGGCGGGTCGGACCCTATTTCTCGGTGGGAACATTATATACATCTATAACGTAATATAACCGAACCTAACACATCTAGCCACTCGCGGGTAATGTTTCACAGTATCCTTGTCGTGCCGTCCCGGACGTCTCCGCTGGGACATTATATACGTCTATAGCGTTATATATCATAACCTAAGGCAGGCTAACATCTAGGATGTAGTATTTTCCATCATTCCTGGCGGGTCGGCCCCTTCTTCTCGGTGGGAACATTATATACGTCTATAACGTAATGTAACCTAACCTAACACATCTAGCCTCTCGCTGGTAATGTTTCACAGAATCCCGGTCATGTCGTCCCGTACGTCTCGGTTGGGACATTATATAGGTCTATAGCGTTATATATACTAACCTAAGGCTGCCTAACATCTCGGATGTTGTGTTTTCCAATATCCCTGGCGGGTCGGACCCTACTTCTCGGTGGGAAAATTATATACGTCTATAACGTAACATAACCTAACCTAACACACCTAGCACCTCGATGGTAATGTTTTACAGAATCCCTGTCGCGTCGTCCCGTACGTCTCAGCTGGGACATTATATACGTCTATAACGTTATATATCTTAACCTAAGGCAAGCTAACATCTCGGATGTAGTATTTTACGACATTCCTGGCGTTTCGCCCTCTACTACTCCGTGGGAACATTATATACGTCTATAACATAATATAACCTAACCTAACCCATCTACACCTCGCTGCTAATGTTTCACAGAATCCCGGTCGTGTCGTCCCGTACGTCTCGGTTGGGACATTATATAGGTCTATAGCGTTACATATCCTAACCTAAGGTAGCCTAACATCTCGGATGCAGTATTTTCCAATATCCCTGGCGGGTTGGACCCTACTTCTCGGTGGGAACATTATATATGTCTATAACGTAACATAACCTAGCCTAACACATCTAGCCCCGCGCTGGTAATGTTTTACAGAATCCCGTTGGTGTCGTCCCGTACGTCTCGGTTGGGACATTATATACGTCTATAGCGTTATATATCATAATCTAAGGCAGGCTAACATCTGGGATGTAGTATTTTCCATCATTCCTGGCGGGTCGGCCCCTATTTCTCGGTGGGAACATTATATACGTCTATAACGTTATATAACCTAACCTAACACATCCAGCCCCTCGCTGGTAATGTTTTACAGAATCCCCGTCGTGCCGTCCCGTACGTCTCGGCTGGGACATTATATACGTCTATAACGTTATATATCCTAACCTAAGGCAACCTAACATGTCGGATGTAGTATTTTACGACATTCCTGGCGTTTCGGCCTCTACTACTCGGTGGGAACATCATATACGTCTATAACATAATATAACCTCACCTAACCGATCTACACCTCGCTGCTAATGTTTCACAGAATCCCGGTCGTGTCGTCCCGTACGTCTCGGTTGGGACATTATATAGGTCTATAGCGTTATATATCCTAACCTAAGGCAGCCTAACATCTCGGATGTAGTATTTTCCAATATCCCTGGCGGGTCGGACCCTATTTCTCGGTGGGAACATTATATACATCTATAACGTAATATAACCGAACCTAACACATCTAGCCACTCGCGGGTAATGTTTCACAGTATCCTTGTCGTGCCGTCCCGGACGTCTCGGCTGGGACATTATATACGTCTATAGCGTTATATATCATAACCTAAGGCAGGCTAACATCTAGGATGTAGTATTTTCCATCATTCCTGGCGGGTCGGCCCCTTCTTCTCGGTGGGAACATTATATACGTCTATAACGTAATGTAACCTAACCTAACACATCTAGCCTCTCGCTGGTAATGTTTCACAGAATCCCGGTCATGTCGTCCCGTACGTCTCGGTTGGGACATTATATAGGTCTATAGCGTTATATATACTAACCTAAGGCTGCCTAACATCTCGGATGTTGTGTTTTCCAATATCCCTGGCGGGTCGGACCCTACTTCTCGGTGGGAAAATTATATACGTCTATAACGTAACATAACCTAACCTAACACACCTAGCACCTCGATGGTAATGTTTTACAGAATCCCTGTCGCGTCGTCCCGTACGTCTCAGCTGGGACATTATATACGTCTATAACGTTATATACCTTAACCTAAGGCAAGCTAACATCTCGGATGTAGTATTTTACGACATTCCTGGCGTTTCGCCCTCTACTACTCCGTGGGAACATTATATACGTCTATAACATAATATAACCTAACCTAACCCATCTACACCTCGCTGCTAATGTTTCACAGAATCCCGGTCGTGTCGTCCCGTACGTCTCGGTTGGGACATTATATAGGTCTATAGCGTTACATATCCTAACCTAAGGTAGCCTAACATCTCGGATGCAGTATTTTCCAATATCCCTGGCGGGTTGGACCCTACTTCTCGGTGGGAACATTATATATGTCTATAACGTAACATAACCTAGCCTAACACATCTAGCCCCTCGCTGGTAATGTTTTACAGAATCCCGTTGGTGTCGTCCCGTACGTCTCGGTTGGGACATTATATACGTCTATAGCGTTATATATCATAATCTAAGGCAGGCTAACATCTGGGATGTAGTATTTTCCATCATTCCTGGCGGGTCGGCCCCTATTTTTCGGTGGGAACATTATATACGTCTATAACGTTATATAACCTAACCTAACACATCCAGCCCCTCGCTGGTAATGTTTTACAGAATCCCCGTCGTGCCGTCCCGTACGTCTCGGCTGGGACATTATATACGTCTATAACGTTATATATCCTAACCTAAGGCAACCTAACATGTCGGATGTAGTATTTTACGACATTCCTGGCGTTTCGGCCTCTACTACTCGGTGGGAACATCATATACGTCTATAACATAATATAACTTCACCTAACCGATCTACACCTCGCTGCTAATGTTTCACAGAATCCCGGTCGTGTCGTCCCGTACGTCTCGGTTGGGACATTATATAGGTCTATAGCGTTATATATCCTAACCTAAGGCAGCATAACATCTCGGATGTAGTATTTTCCAATATCCCTGGCGGGTCGGACCCTACTTCTCGGTGGGAACATTATATACGTCTATAACGTATTATAAGATAACCTAACCCTTCTACACCTCGCTGCTAATGTTTCACCGAATCCCGGTCATGTCGTCCCGTACGTCTCGGTTGGGACATTATATAGGTCTATAGCGTTATATATCCTAACCTAAGGCTGCCTAACATCTCGGATGTTGTGTTTTCCAATATCCCTGGCGGGTCGGACCCTACATCTCGGTGGGAACATTATATACGTCTATAACGTAATATAACCTAACCTAACACATCCAGCCCCTCGCTGGTAATGTTTTACAGAATCCCTGTCGTGCCGTCCCGTACGTCTCGGCTGGGACATTATATACGTCTATAACGTTATATATCCTAACCTAAGGCAACCTAACATCTCAGATGTAGTATTTTACGACATTCCTGGCGTTTCGGCCTCTACTACTCGGTGGGAACATCATATACGTCTATAACATAATATAACCTCACCTAACCCATCTACACCTCGCTGCTAATGTTTCACAGAATCCCGGTCGTGTCGCCCCGTACGTCTCGGTTGGGACATTATATAGGTCTATAGCGTTATATATCCTAACCTAAGGCAGCCTAACATCTCGGATGTAGTTTTTTCCAATATCCCTGGCGGGTCGGACCCTACTTCTCGGTGGGAACATTATATACGTCTATAACGTATTATAAGATAACCTAACACATCCAGCCCCTCGCTGGTAATGTTTTACAGAATCCCGTTGGTGTCGTCCCGTACGTCTCGGTCGGGACATTATATACGTCTATAGCGTTATATATCCTAATCTAAGGCAGGCTAACATCTCGGATGTAGTATTTTCCATCATTCCTGGGGGGTCGGCCCCTATTTCTCGGTGGGAACATTATATACGTCTATAACGTAATATAACCTAACCTAACACATCCAGCCCCTCGCTGGTAATGTTTTACAGAATTCCTGTCGTGCCGTCCCGTACGTCTCGGCTGGGACATTATATACGTCTATAACGTTATATATCCTAACCTAAGGCAACAAAACATCACGGATGTAGTATTTTACAACATTCCTGGCGTTTCGGCCTCTACTTCTCGGTGGGAACATAATATACGTCTATAACGTAATATAACTTCACCTAACCGATCTACACCTCGCTGCTAATGTTTCACAGAATCCCTGTCGCGTCGTCCCGTACGTCTCGGCTGGGACATTATATACGTCTATAACGTTATATATCTTAACCTAAGGCAAGCTAACATCTCGGATGTAGTATTTTACGACATTCCTGGCGTTTCGGCCTCTACTACGCCGTGGGAACATTATATACGTCTATAACATAATATAACCTAACCTAACCCATCTACACCTCGCTGCTAATGTTTCACAGAATCCCGGTCATGTCGTCCCGTACGTCTCGGTTGGGACATTATATAGGTCTATAGCGTTATATATCCTAACCTAAGGCAGCCTAACATCTCGGATGTAGTATTTTCCAATATCCCTGGCGGGTTGGACCCTACTTCTCGGTGGGAACATTATATATGTCTATAACGTAACATAACCTAACCTAACACATCTAGCCCCTCGCTGGTAATGTTTTACAGAATCCCGTTGGTGTCGTCCCGTACGTCTCGGTTGGGACATTATATACGTCTATAGCGTTATATATCATAATCTAAGGCAGGCTAACATCTGGGATGTAGTATTTTCCATCATTCCTGGCGGGTCGGCCCCTATTTCTCGGTGGGAACATTATATACGTCTATAACGTTATATAACCTAACCTAACACATCCAGCCCCTCGCTGGTAATGTTTTACAGAATCCCCGTCGTGCCGTCCCGTACGTCTCGGCTGGGACATTATATACGTCTATAACGTTATATATCCTAACCTAAGGCAACCTAACATGTCGGATGTAGTATTTTACGACATTCCTGGCGTTTCGGCCTCTACTACTCGGCGGGAACATCATATACGTCTATAACATAATATAACTTCACCTAACCGATCTACACCTCGCTGCTAATGTTTCACAGAATCCCTGTCGCGTCGTCCCGTACGTCTCGGCTGGGACATTATATACGTCTATAACGTTATATATCTTAACCTAAGGCAAGCTAACATCTCGGATGTAGTATTTTACGACATTCCTGGCGTTTCGGCCTCTACTACTCCGTGGGAACATTATATACGTCTATAACATAATGTAACCTAACCTAACCCATCTACACCTCGCTGCTAATGTTTCACAGAATCCCGGTCATGTCGTCCCGTACGTCTCGGTTGGGACATTATATAGGTCTATAGCGTTATATATCCTAACCTAAGGCAGCCGAACATCTCGGATGTAGTATTTTCCAATATCCCTGGCGGGTTGGACCCTACTTCTCGGTGGGAACATTATATATGTCTATAACGTAACATAACCTAACCTAACACATCTAGCCCCTCGCTGGTAATGTTTTACAGAATCCCGTTGGTGTCGTCCCGTACGTCTCGGTTGGGACATTATATACGTCTATAGCGTTATATATCATAATCTAAGGCAGGCTAACATCTGGGATGTAGTATTTTCCATCATTCCTGGCGGGTCGGCCCCTATTTCTCGGTGGGAACATTATATACGTCTATAACATAATATAACCTAACCTAACACATCCAGCCCCTCGCTGGTAATGTTTTACAGAATCCCGTTGGTGTCGTCCCGTACGTCTCGGTTGGGACATTATATACGTCTATAGCGTTATATATCATAATCTAAGGCAGGCTAACATCTGGGATGTAGTATTTTCCATCATTCCTGGCGGGTCGGCCCCTATTTCTCGGTGGGAACATTATATACGTCTATAACGTTATATAACCTAACCTAACACATCCAGCCCCTCGCTGGTAATGTTTTACAGAATCCCCGTCGTGCCGTCCCGTACGTCTCGGCTGGGACATTATATACGTCTATAACGTTATATATCCTAACCTAAGGCAGGCTAACATCTCGGATGTAGTATTTTCCATCATTCCTGGGGGGTCGGCCCCTATTTCTCGGTGGGAAAATTATATACGTCTATAACGTAATATAACCTAACCTAACACATCCAGCCCCTCGCTGGTAATGTTTTACAGAATCCCTGTCGTGCCGTCCCGTACGTCTCGGCTGGGACATTATATACGTCTATAACGTTATATATCCTAACCTAAGGCAACCTAACATCTCGGATGTAGTATTTTACGACATTCCTGGCATTTCGGCCTCTACTACTCGGTGGGAACATCATATACGTCTATAACATAATATAACCTCACCTAACCCATCTACACCTCGCTGCTAATGTTTCACAGAATCCCGGTCGTGTCGTCCCGTTCCTCTCGGTTGGGACATTATATAGGTGTATAGCGTTATATATCCTAACCTAAGGCAGCCTAACATTTCGGATGTAGTATTTTCCAATATCCCTGGCGGGTTGGACCCTACTTCTCGGTGGGAACATTATATACGTCTATAACGTAATATAAGATAACCTAACCCATCTACACCTCGCTGCTAACGTTTCACAGAATCCCGGTCATGTCGTCCCGTACGTCTTGGTTGGGACATTATATAGGTCTATAGCGTTATATATCCTAACCTAAGGCTGCCTAACATCTCGGATGTTGTGTTTTCCAATATCCCTGGCGGGTCGGACCCTACATCTCGGTGGGAACATTATATACGTCTATAACGTAATATAACCTAACCTAACACATTCAGCCCCTCGCTGGTAATGTTTTACAGAATCCCGTTGGTGTCGTCCCGTACGTCTCGGTTGGGATATTATATACGTCTATAGCGTTATATATCCTAACCTAAGGCAGGCTAACATCTCGGATGTAGTATTTTCCATCATTCGTGGGGGGTCGGCCCCTATTTCTCGGTGGGAACATTATATACGTCTATAACGTAATATAACCTAACCTAACACATCCAGCCCCTCGCTAGTGATGTTTTACAGAATCCCTGTCGTGCCGTCCCGTACGTCTCGGCTGGGACATTATATACGTCTATAACGTTATATATCCTAACCTAAGGCAACCTAACATCTCGGATGTAGTATTTTACGACATTCCTGGCATTTCGGCCTCTACTACTCGGTGGGAACATCATATACGTCTATAACATAATATAACCTCACCTAACCCATCTACACCTCGCTGCTAATGTTTCACAGAATCCCGGTCGTGTCGTCCCGTTCGTCTCGGTTGGGACATAATATAGGTGTATAGCGTTATATATCCTAACCTAAGGCAGCCTAACATCTCGGATGTAGTATTTTCCAATATCCCTGGCGGGTTGGACCCTACTTCTCGGTGGGAACATTATATACGTCTATAACGTAATATAAGATAACCTAACCCATCTACACCTCGCTGCTAATGTTTCACAGAATCCCGGTCATGTCGTCCCGTACGTCTTGGTTGGGACATTATATAGGTCTATAGCGTTATATATCCTAACCTAAGGCTGCCTAACATCTCGGATGTTGTGTTTTCCAATATCCCTGGCGGGTCGGACCCTACATCTCGGTGGGAACATTATATACGTCTATAACGTAATATAACCTAACCTAACACATTCAGCCCCTCGCTGGTAATGTTTTACAGAATCCCATTGGTGTCGTCCCGTACGTCTCGGTTGGGATATTATATACGTCTATAGCGTTATATATCCTAACCTAAGGCAGGCTAACATCTCGGATGTAGTATTTTCCATCATTCCTGGGGGGTCGGCCCCTATTTCTCGGTGGGAACATTATATGCGTCTATAACGTAATATAACCTAACCTAACACATCCAGCCCCTCGCTAGTAATGTTTTACAGAATCCCTGTCGTGCCGTCCCGTACGTCTCGGCTGGGACATTATATACGTCTATAACGTTATATATCCTAACCTAAGGCAACCTAACATCTCGGATGTAGTATTTTACGACATTCCTGGCATTTCGGCCTCTACTACTCGGTGGGAACATCATATACGTCTATAACATAATATAACCTCACCTAACCCATCTACACCTCGCTGCTAATGTTTCACAGAATCCCGGTCGTGTCGTCCCGTTCGTCTCGGTTGGGACATTATATAGGTGTATAGCGTTATATATCCTAACCTAAGGCAGCCTAACATCTCGGATGTAGTATTTTCCAATATCCCTGGCGGGTTGGACCCTACTTCTCGGTGGGAACATTATATACGTCTATAACGTAATATAAGATAACCTAACCCATCTACACCTCGCTGCTAATGTTTCACAGAATCCCGGTCGTGTCGTCCCGTTCGTCTCGGTTGGGACATTATATAGGTGTATAGCGTTATATATCCTAACCTAAGGCAGCCTGACATCTCGGATGTAGTATTTTCCAATATCCCTGGCGGGTCGGACCCTATTTCTCGGTGGGAACATTATATACATCTATAACGTAATATAACCGAACCTAACACATCTAGCCACTCGCGGGTAATGTTTCACAGTATCCTTGTCGTGCCGTCCCGGACGTCTCGGCTGGGACATTATATACGTCTATAGCGTTATATATCATAACCTAAGGCAGGCTAACATCTAGGATGTAGTATTTTCCATCATTCCTGGCGGGTCGGCCCCTACTTCTCGGTGGGAACATTATATACGTCTATAACGTAATGTAACCTAACCTAACACATCTAGCATCTCGCTGGTAATGTTTCACAGAATCCCGGTCATGTCGTCCCGTACGTCTCGGTTGGGACATTATATAGGTCTATAGCGTTATATATACTAACCTAAGGCTGCCTAACATCTCGGATGATGTGTTTTCCAATATCCCTGGCGGGTCGGACCCTGCTTCTCGGTGGGAAAATTATATACGTCTATAACGTAACATAACCTAACCTAACACACCTAGCACCTCGATGGTAATGTTTTACAGAATCCCTGTCGCGTCGTCCCGTACGTCTCGGTTGGGACATTATATACGTCTATAGCGTTATATATCATAATCTAAGGCAGGCTAACATCTGGGATGTAGTATTTTCCATCATTCCTGGCGGGTCGGCCCCTATTTCTCGGTGGGAACATTATATACGTCTATAACGTTATATAACCTAACCTAACACATCCAGCCCCTCGCTGGTAATGTTTTACAGAATCCCCGTCGTGCCGTCCCGTACGTCTCGGCTGGGACATTATATACGTCTATAACGTTATATATCCTAACCTAAGGCAACCTAACATGTCGGATGTAGTATTTTACGACATTCCTGGCGTTTCGACCTCTACTACTCGGTGGGAACATCATATACGTCTATAACATAATATAACTTCACCTAACCGATCTACACCTCGCTGCTAATGTTTCACAGAATCCCGGTCGTGTCGTCCCGTACGTCTCGGTTGGGACATTATATAGGTCTATAGCGTTATATATCCTAACCTAAGGCAGCATAACATCTCGGATGTAGTATTTTCCAATATCCCTGGCGGGTCGGACCCTACTTCTCGGTGGGAACATTATATACGTCTATAACGTATTATAAGATAACCTAACCCTTCTACACCTCGCTGCTAATGTTTCACAGAATACCGGTCATGTCGTCCCGTACGTCTCGGTTGGGACATTATATAGGTCTATAGCGTTATATATCCCAACCTAAGGCTGCCTAACATCTCGGATGTTGTGTTTTCCAATATCCCTGGCGGGTCGGACCCTACATCTCGGTGGGAACATTATATACGTCTATAACGTAATATAACCTAACCTAACACATCCAGCCCCTCGCTGATAATGTTTTACAGAATCCCTGTCGTGCCGTCCCGTACGTCTCGGCTGGGACATTATATACGTCTATAACGTTATATATCCTAACCTAAGGCAACCTAACATCTCAGATGTAGTATTTTACGACATTCCTGGCGTTTCGGCCTCTACTACTCGGTGGGAACATCATATACGTCTATAACATAATATAACCTCACCTAACCCATCTACACCTCGCTGCTAATGTTTCACAGAATCCCGGTCGTGTCGCCCCGTACGTCTCGGTTGGGACATTATATAGGTCTATAGCGTTATATATCCTAACCTAAGGCAGCCTAACATCTCGGATGTGGTATTTTTCAATATCCCTGGCGGGTCGGACCCTACTTCTCGGTGGGAACATTATATACGTCTATAACGTATTATAAGATAACCTAACACATCCAGCCCCTCGCTGGTAATGTTTTACAGAATCCCGTTGGTGTCGTCCCGTACGTCTCGGTTGGGACATTATATACGTCTATAGCGTTATATATCCTAATCTAAGGCAGGCTAACATCTCGGATGTAGTATTTTCCATCATTCCTGGGGGGTCGGCCCCTATTTCTCGGTGGGAACATTATATACGTCTATAACGTAATATAACCTAACCTAACACATCCAGCCCCTCGCTGGTAATGTTTTACAGAATCCCTGTCGTGCCGTCCCGTACGTCTCGGCTGGGACATTATATACGTCTATAACGTTATATATCCTAACCTAAGGCAACCTAACATCTCGGATGTAGTATTTTACGACATTCCTGGCATTTCGGCCTCTACTACTCGGTGGGAACATCATATACGTCTATAACATAATATAACCTCACCTAACCCATCTACACCTCGCTGCTAATGTTTCACAGAATCCCGGTCGTGTCGTCCCGTACGTCTCGGTTGGGACATTATATAGGTCTAT
Organism: Xylocopa violacea; assembly: GCA_963969225.1. Classification (NCBI taxonomy): domain Eukaryota; kingdom Metazoa; phylum Arthropoda; class Insecta; order Hymenoptera; family Apidae; genus Xylocopa; species Xylocopa violacea. Next base: position 9,537,287 of record CAXAJV010000017.1, on the reverse strand, counting down.
AGCGTTATATATCCTAACCTAAGGCAGCCTAACATCTCGGATGTAGTATTTTCCAATATCTCTGGCGGGTCGGACCCTACTTCTCGATGGGAACATTATATACGTCTATAACGTAACATAACCTAACCTAACACATCTAGCCCCTCGCTGTTAATGTTTTACAGAATCCCGTTGGTGTCGTCCCGTACGTCTCGGTTGGGACATTATATACGTCTATAGCGTCATATATCCTAACCTGAGGCAGGCTAACATCTCGGATGTAGTATTTTCCATCATTCCTGGGGGGTCGGCCCCTATTTCTCGGTGGGAACATTATATACGTCTACAACGAAATATAACCTAACCTAACACATCTGGCTCCTCGCTGGTAATGATTTACAGAATCCGTGTCGTGTCGTCCCGTACGTCTCGGCTGGGACATTATATACGTCTATAACGTTATATATCCTAACCTAAGGCAACAAAACATCACGGATGTAGTATTTTACAACATTCCTGGCGTTTCGGCCTCTACTTCTCGGTGGGAACATAATATACGTCTATAACGTAATATAACTTCACCTAACCGATCTACACCTCGCTGCTAATGTTTCACAGAATCCCGGTCGTGTCGTCCCGTACGTCTCGGTTGGGACATTATATAGGTTTATAGCGTTATATATCCTAACCTAAGGCAGCATAACATCTCGGATGTAGTATTTTCCAATATCCCTGGCGGGTCGGACCCTACTTCTCGGTGGGAACATTATATACGTCTATAACGTATTATAAGATAACCTAACCCTTCTACACCTCGCTGCTAATGTTTCACAGAATCCCGGTCATGTCGTCCCGTACGTCTCGGTTGGGACATTATATAGGTCTATAGCGTTATATATCCTAACCTAAGGCTGCCTAACATCTCGGATGTTGTGTTTTCCAATATCCCTGGCGGGTCGGACCCTACATCTCGGTGGGAACATTATATACGTCTATAACGTAATATAACCTAACCTAACACATCCAGCCCCTCGCTGATAATGTTTTACAGAATCCCTGTCGTGCCGTCCCGTACGTCTCGGCTGGGACATTATATACGTCTATAACGTTATATATCCTAACCTAAGGCAACCTAACATCTCAGATGTAGTATTTTACGACATTCCTGGCGTTTCGGCCTCTACTACTCGGTGGGAACATCATGTACGTCTATAACATAATATAACCTCACCTAACCCATCTACACCTCGCTGCTAATGTTTCACAGAATCCCGGTCGTGTCGCCCCGTACGTCTCGGTTGGGACATTATATAGGTCTATAGCGTTATATATCCTAACCTAAGGCAGCCTAACATCTCGGATGTAGTATTTTCCAATATCCCTGGCGGGTCGGACCCTACTTCTCGGTGGGAACATTATATACGTCTATAACGTATTATAAGATAACCTAACACATCCAGCCCCTCGCTGGTAATGTTTTACAGAATCCCGTTGGTGTCGTCCCGTACGTCTCGGTTGGGACATTATATACGTCTATAGCGTTATATATCCTAATCTAAGGCAGGCTAACATCTCGGATGTAGTATTTTCCATCATTCCTGGGGGGTCGGCCCCTATTTCTCGGTGGGAACATTATATACGTCTATAACGTAATATAACCTAACCCAACACATCCAGCCCCTCGCTGGTAATGTTTTACAGAATCCCTGTCGTGCCGTTCCGTACGTCTCGGCTGGGACATTATATACGTCTATAACGTTATATATCCTAACCTAAGGCAACCTAACATCTCAGATGTAGTATTTTACGACATTCCTGGCGTTTCGGCCTCTACTACTCGGTGGGAACATCATGTACGTCTATAACATAATATAACCTCACCTAACCCATCTACACCTCGCTGCTAATGTTTCACAGAATCCCGGTCGTGTCGCCCCGTACGTCTCGGTTGGGACATTATATAGGTCTATAGCGTTATATATCCTAACCTAAGGCAGCCTAACATCTCGGATGTAGTATTTTCCAATATCCCTGGCGGGTCGGACCCTACTTCTCGGTGGGAACATTATATACGTCTATAACGTATTATAAGATAACCTAACACATCCAGCCCCTCGCTGGTAATGTTTTACAGAATCCCGTTGGTGTCGTCCCGTACGTCTCGGTTGGGACATTATATACGTCTATAGCGTTATATATCCTAATCTAAGGCAGGCTAACATCTCGGATGTAGTATTTTCCATCATTCCTGGGGGGTCGGCCCCTATTTCTCGGTGGGAACATTATATACGTCTATAACGTAATATAACCTAACCTAACACATCCAGCCCCTCGCTGGTAATGTTTTACAGAATCCCTGTCGTGCCGTCCCGTACGTCTCGGCTGGGACATTATATACGTCTATAACGTTATATATCCTAACCTAAGGCAACCTAACATCTCGGATGTAGTATTTTACGACATTCCTGGCATTTCGGCCTCTACTACTCGGTGGGAACATCATATACGTCTATAACATAATATAACCTCACCTAACCCATCTACACCTAGCTGCTAATGTTTCACAGAATCCCTGTCGCGTCGTCCCGTACGTCTCGGCTGGGACATTATATACGTCTATAACGTTATATATCTTAACCTAAGGCAAGCTAACATCTCGGATGTAGTATTTTACGACATTCCTGGCGTTTCGGCCTCTACTACTCCGTGGGAACATTATATACGTCTATAACATAATATAACCTAACCTAACCCATCTACACCTCGCTGCTAATGTTTCACAGAATCCCGGTCATGTCGTCCCGTACGTCTCGGTTGGGACATTATATAGGTCTATAGCGTTATATATCCTAACCTAAGGCAGCCTAACATCTCGGATGTAGTATTTTCCAATATCCCTGGCAGGTTGGACCCTACTTCTCGGTGGGAACATTATATATGTCTATAACGTAACATAACCTAACCTAACACATCTAGCCCCTCGCTGGTAATCTTTTACAGAATCCCGTTGGTGTCGTCCCGTACGTCTCGGTTGGGACATTATATACGTCTATAGCGTTATATATCATAATCTAAGGCAGGCTAACATCTGAGATGTAGTATTTTCCATCATTCCTGGCGGGTCGGCCCCTATTTCTCGGTGGGAACATTATATACGTCTATAACGTAATATAACCTAACCTAACACATCCAGCCCCTCGCTGGTAATGTTTTACTGAATCCCGTTGGTGTCGTCCCGTACGTCTCGGTTGGGATATTATATACGTCTATAGCGTTATATATCCTAACCTAAGGCAGGCTAATATCTCGGATGTAGTATTTTCCATCATTCCTGGGGGGTCGGCCCCTATTTCTCGGTGGGAAAATTATATACGTCTATAACGTAATATAACCTAACCTAACACATCCAGCCCCTCGCTGGTAATGTTTTACAGAATCCCTGTCGTGCCGTCCCGTAAGTCTCGGCTGGGACATTATATACGTCTATAACGTTATATATCCTAACCTAAGGCAACCTAACATCTAGTATGTAGTATTTTACGACATTCCTGGCGTTTCGGCCTCTACTACTCGGTGGGAACATTATATACGTCTATAACATAATATAACCTAACCTAACCCATCTACACCTCGCTGCTAATGTTTCACAGAATCCCGGTCGTGTCGTCCCGTTCGTCTCGGTTGGGACATTATATAGGTGTATAGCGTTATATATCCTAACCTAAGGCAGCCTGACATCTCGGATGTAGTATTTTCCAATATCCCTGGCGGGTCGGACCCTACTTCTCGGTGGGAACATTAAATACGTCTATAACGTAATATAAGATAACCTAACCCATCTACACCTCGCTGCTAATGTTTCACAGAATCCCGGTCGTGTCGTCCCGTACGTCTCGGTTGGGACATTATATAGGTCTATAGCGTTATATATCCTAACCTAAGGCAGCCTAACATCTCGGATGTAGTATTTTCCAATATCCCTGGCGGGTCGGACCCTATTTCTCGGTGGGAACATTATATACATCTATAACGTAATATAACCGAACCTAACACATCTAGCCACTCGCGGGTAATGTTTCACAGTATCCTTGTCGTGCCGTCCCGGACGTCTCGGCTGGGACATTATATACGTCTATAGCGTTATATATCATAACCTAAGGCAGGCTAACATCTAGGATGTAGTATTTTCCATCATTCCTGGCGGGTCGGCCCCTTCTTCTCGGTGGGAACATTATATACGTCTATAACGTAATGTAACCTAACCTAACACATCTAGCCTCTCGCTGGTAATGTTTCACAGAATCCCGGTCATGTCGTCCCGTACGTCTCGGTTGGGACATTATATAGGTCTATAGCGTTATATATACTAACCTAAGGCTGCCTAACATCTCGGATGTTGTGTTTTCCAATATCCCTGGCGGGTCGGACCCTACTTCTCGGTGGGAAAATTATATACGTCTATAACGTAACATAACCTAACCTAACACACCTAGCACCTCGATGGTAATGTTTTACAGAATCCCTGTCGCGTCGTCCCGTACGTCTCAGCTGGGACATTATATACGTCTATAACGTTATATATCTTAACCTAAGGCAAGCTAACATCTCGGATGTAGTATTTTACGACATTCCTGGCGTTTCGCCCTCTACTACTCCGTGGGAACATTATATACGTCTATAACATAATATAACCTAACCTAACCCATCTACACCTCGCTGCTAATGTTTCACAGAATCCCGGTCGTGTCGTCCCGTACGTCTCGGTTGGGACATTATATAGGTCTATAGCGTTACATATCCTAACCTAAGGTAGCCTAACATCTCGGATGCAGTATTTTCCAATATCCCTGGCGGGTTGGACCCTACTTCTCGGTGGGAACATTATATATGTCTATAACGTAACATAACCTAGCCTAACACATCTAGCCCCGCGCTGGTAATGTTTTACAGAATCCCGTTGGTGTCGTCCCGTACGTCTCGGTTGGGACATTATATACGTCTATAGCGTTATATATCATAATCTAAGGCAGGCTAACATCTGGGATGTAGTATTTTCCATCATTCCTGGCGGGTCGGCCCCTATTTCTCGGTGGGAACATTATATACGTCTATAACGTTATATAACCTAACCTAACACATCCAGCCCCTCGCTGGTAATGTTTTACAGAATCCCCGTCGTGCCGTCCCGTACGTCTCGGCTGGGACATTATATACGTCTATAACGTTATATATCCTAACCTAAGGCAACCTAACATGTCGGATGTAGTATTTTACGACATTCCTGGCGTTTCGGCCTCTACTACTCGGTGGGAACATCATATACGTCTATAACATAATATAACCTCACCTAACCGATCTACACCTCGCTGCTAATGTTTCACAGAATCCCGGTCGTGTCGTCCCGTACGTCTCGGTTGGGACATTATATAGGTCTATAGCGTTATATATCCTAACCTAAGGCAGCCTAACATCTCGGATGTAGTATTTTCCAATATCCCTGGCGGGTCGGACCCTATTTCTCGGTGGGAACATTATATACATCTATAACGTAATATAACCGAACCTAACACATCTAGCCACTCGCGGGTAATGTTTCACAGTATCCTTGTCGTGCCGTCCCGGACGTCTCGGCTGGGACATTATATACGTCTATAGCGTTATATATCATAACCTAAGGCAGGCTAACATCTAGGATGTAGTATTTTCCATCATTCCTGGCGGGTCGGCCCCTTCTTCTCGGTGGGAACATTATATACGTCTATAACGTAATGTAACCTAACCTAACACATCTAGCCTCTCGCTGGTAATGTTTCACAGAATCCCGGTCATGTCGTCCCGTACGTCTCGGTTGGGACATTATATAGGTCTATAGCGTTATATATACTAACCTAAGGCTGCCTAACATCTCGGATGTTGTGTTTTCCAATATCCCTGGCGGGTCGGACCCTACTTCTCGGTGGGAAAATTATATACGTCTATAACGTAACATAACCTAACCTAACACACCTAGCACCTCGATGGTAATGTTTTACAGAATCCCTGTCGCGTCGTCCCGTACGTCTCAGCTGGGACATTATATACGTCTATAACGTTATATACCTTAACCTAAGGCAAGCTAACATCTCGGATGTAGTATTTTACGACATTCCTGGCGTTTCGCCCTCTACTACTCCGTGGGAACATTATATACGTCTATAACATAATATAACCTAACCTAACCCATCTACACCTCGCTGCTAATGTTTCACAGAATCCCGGTCGTGTCGTCCCGTACGTCTCGGTTGGGACATTATATAGGTCTATAGCGTTACATATCCTAACCTAAGGTAGCCTAACATCTCGGATGCAGTATTTTCCAATATCCCTGGCGGGTTGGACCCTACTTCTCGGTGGGAACATTATATATGTCTATAACGTAACATAACCTAGCCTAACACATCTAGCCCCTCGCTGGTAATGTTTTACAGAATCCCGTTGGTGTCGTCCCGTACGTCTCGGTTGGGACATTATATACGTCTATAGCGTTATATATCATAATCTAAGGCAGGCTAACATCTGGGATGTAGTATTTTCCATCATTCCTGGCGGGTCGGCCCCTATTTTTCGGTGGGAACATTATATACGTCTATAACGTTATATAACCTAACCTAACACATCCAGCCCCTCGCTGGTAATGTTTTACAGAATCCCCGTCGTGCCGTCCCGTACGTCTCGGCTGGGACATTATATACGTCTATAACGTTATATATCCTAACCTAAGGCAACCTAACATGTCGGATGTAGTATTTTACGACATTCCTGGCGTTTCGGCCTCTACTACTCGGTGGGAACATCATATACGTCTATAACATAATATAACTTCACCTAACCGATCTACACCTCGCTGCTAATGTTTCACAGAATCCCGGTCGTGTCGTCCCGTACGTCTCGGTTGGGACATTATATAGGTCTATAGCGTTATATATCCTAACCTAAGGCAGCATAACATCTCGGATGTAGTATTTTCCAATATCCCTGGCGGGTCGGACCCTACTTCTCGGTGGGAACATTATATACGTCTATAACGTATTATAAGATAACCTAACCCTTCTACACCTCGCTGCTAATGTTTCACCGAATCCCGGTCATGTCGTCCCGTACGTCTCGGTTGGGACATTATATAGGTCTATAGCGTTATATATCCTAACCTAAGGCTGCCTAACATCTCGGATGTTGTGTTTTCCAATATCCCTGGCGGGTCGGACCCTACATCTCGGTGGGAACATTATATACGTCTATAACGTAATATAACCTAACCTAACACATCCAGCCCCTCGCTGGTAATGTTTTACAGAATCCCTGTCGTGCCGTCCCGTACGTCTCGGCTGGGACATTATATACGTCTATAACGTTATATATCCTAACCTAAGGCAACCTAACATCTCAGATGTAGTATTTTACGACATTCCTGGCGTTTCGGCCTCTACTACTCGGTGGGAACATCATATACGTCTATAACATAATATAACCTCACCTAACCCATCTACACCTCGCTGCTAATGTTTCACAGAATCCCGGTCGTGTCGCCCCGTACGTCTCGGTTGGGACATTATATAGGTCTATAGCGTTATATATCCTAACCTAAGGCAGCCTAACATCTCGGATGTAGTTTTTTCCAATATCCCTGGCGGGTCGGACCCTACTTCTCGGTGGGAACATTATATACGTCTATAACGTATTATAAGATAACCTAACACATCCAGCCCCTCGCTGGTAATGTTTTACAGAATCCCGTTGGTGTCGTCCCGTACGTCTCGGTCGGGACATTATATACGTCTATAGCGTTATATATCCTAATCTAAGGCAGGCTAACATCTCGGATGTAGTATTTTCCATCATTCCTGGGGGGTCGGCCCCTATTTCTCGGTGGGAACATTATATACGTCTATAACGTAATATAACCTAACCTAACACATCCAGCCCCTCGCTGGTAATGTTTTACAGAATTCCTGTCGTGCCGTCCCGTACGTCTCGGCTGGGACATTATATACGTCTATAACGTTATATATCCTAACCTAAGGCAACAAAACATCACGGATGTAGTATTTTACAACATTCCTGGCGTTTCGGCCTCTACTTCTCGGTGGGAACATAATATACGTCTATAACGTAATATAACTTCACCTAACCGATCTACACCTCGCTGCTAATGTTTCACAGAATCCCTGTCGCGTCGTCCCGTACGTCTCGGCTGGGACATTATATACGTCTATAACGTTATATATCTTAACCTAAGGCAAGCTAACATCTCGGATGTAGTATTTTACGACATTCCTGGCGTTTCGGCCTCTACTACGCCGTGGGAACATTATATACGTCTATAACATAATATAACCTAACCTAACCCATCTACACCTCGCTGCTAATGTTTCACAGAATCCCGGTCATGTCGTCCCGTACGTCTCGGTTGGGACATTATATAGGTCTATAGCGTTATATATCCTAACCTAAGGCAGCCTAACATCTCGGATGTAGTATTTTCCAATATCCCTGGCGGGTTGGACCCTACTTCTCGGTGGGAACATTATATATGTCTATAACGTAACATAACCTAACCTAACACATCTAGCCCCTCGCTGGTAATCTTTTACAAAATCCCGTTGGTGTCGTCCCGTACGTCTCGGTTGGGACATTATATACGTCTATAGCGTTATATATCATAATCTAAGGCAGGCTAACATCTGGGATGTAGTATTTTCCATCATTCCTGGCGGGTCGGCCCCTATTTCTCGGTGGGAACATTATATACGTCTATAACGTAATATAACCTAACCTAACACATCCAGCCCCTCGCTGGTAATGTTTTACTGAATCCCGTTGGTGTCGTCCCGTACGTCTCGGTTGGGATATTATATACGTCTATAGCGTTATATATCCTAACCTAAGGCAGGCTAATATCTCGGATGTAGTATTTTCCATCATTCCTGGGGGGTCGGCCCCTATTTCTCGGTGGGAAAATTATATACGTCTATAACGTAATATAACCTAACCTAACACATCCAGCCCCTCGCTGGTAATGTTTTACAGAATCCCTGTCGTGCTGTCCCGTAAGTCTCGGCTGGGACATTATATACGTCTATAACGTTATATATCCTAACCTAAGGCAACCTAACATCTAGTATGTAGTATTTTACGACATTCCTGGCGTTTCGGCCTCTACTACTCGGTGGGAACATTATATACGTCTATAACATAATATAACCTAACCTAACCCATCTACACCTCGCTGCTAATGTTTCACAGAATCCCGGTCGTGTCGTCCCGTTCGTCTCGGTTGGGACATTATATAGGTGTATAGCGTTATATATCCTAACCTAAGGCAGCCTAACATCTCGGATGTAGTATTTTCCAATATCCCTGGCGGGTTGGACCCTACTTCTCGGTGGGAACATTATATACGTCTATAACGTAATATAAGATAACCTAACCCATCTACACCTCGCTGCTAATGTTTCACAGAATCCCGGTCATGTCGTCCCGTACGTCTTGGTTGGGACATTATATAGGTCTATAGCGTTATATATCCTAACCTAAGGCTGCCTAACATCTCGGATGTTGTGTTTTCCAATATCCCTGGCGGGTCGGACCCTACATCTCGGTGGGAACATTATATACGTCTATAACGTAATATAACCTAACCTAACACATTCAGCCCCTCGCTGGTAATGTTTTACAGAATCCCGTTGGTGTCGTCCCGTACGTCTCGGTTGGGATATTATATACGTCTATAGCGTTATATATCCTAACCTAAGGCAGGCTAACATCTCGGATGTAGTATTTTCCATCATTCCTGGGGGGTCGGCCCCTATTTCTCGGTGGGAACATTATATACGTCTATAACGTAATATAACCTAACCTAACACATCCAGCCCCTCGCTAGTAATGTTTTACAGAATCCCTGTCGTGCCGTCCCGTACGTCTCGGCTGGGACATTATATACGTCTATAACGTTATATATCCTAACCTAAGGCAACCTAACATCTCGGATGTAGTATTTTACGACATTCCTGGCATTTCGGCCTCTACTACTCGGTGGGAACATCATATACGTCTATAACATAATATAACCTCACCTAACCCATCTACACCTCGCTGCTAATGTTTCACAGAATCCCGGTCGTGTCGTCCCGTTCGTCTCGGTTGGGACATTATATAGGTGTATAGCGTTATATATCCTAACCTAAGGCAGCCTAACATCTCGGATGTAGTATTTTCCAATATCCCTGGCGGGTTGGACCCTACTTCTCGGTGGGAACATTATATACGTCTATAACGTAATATAAGATAACCTAACCCATCTACACCTCGCTGCTAATGTTTCACAGAATCCCGGTCGTGTCGTCCCGTTCGTCTCGGTTGGGACATTATATAGGTGTATAGCGTTATATATCCTAACCTAAGGCAGCCTGACATCTCGGATGTAGTATTTTCCAATATCCCTGGCGGGTCGGACCCTACTTCTCGGTGGGAACATTATATACGTCTATAACGTAATATAAGAAAACCTAACCCATCTACACCTCGCTGCTAATGTTTCACAGAATCCCGGTCATGTCGTCCCGTACGTCTCGGTTGGGACATTATATAGGTCTATAGCGTTATATATCCTAACCTAAGGCTGCCTAACATCACGGATGTTGTGTTTTCCAATATCCCTGGCGGGTCGGACCCTACATCTCGGTGGGAACATTATATACGTCTATAACGTAATATAACCTAACCTAACACATTCAGCCCCTCGCTGGTAATGTTTTACAGAATCCCGTTGGTGTCGTCCCGTACGTCTCGGTTGGGATATTATATACGTCTATAGCGTTATATATCCTAACCTAAGGCAGGCTAACATCTCGGATGTAGTATTTTCCATCATTCCTGGGGGGTCGGCCCCTATTTCTCGGTGGGAACATTATATACGTCTATAACGTAATATAACCTAACCTAACACATGCAGCCCCTCGCTGGTTATGTTTTACAGAATCCCTGTCGTGCCGTCCCGTACGTCTCGGCTGGGACATTATATACGTCTATAACGTTATAGATCCTAACCTAAGGCAACCTAACATCTCGGATGTAGTATTTTACGACATTCCTGGCATTTCGGCATCTACTACTCGGTGGGAACATCATATACGTCTATAACATAATATAACCTCACCTAACCCATCTACACCTCGCTGCTAATGTTTCACAGAATCCCGGTCGTGTCGTCCCGTACGTCTCGGTTGGGACATTATATAGGTCTATAGCGTTATATATCCTAACCTAAGGCTGCCTAACATCTCGGATGTTGTGTTTTCCAATATCCCTGGCGGGTCGGACCCTACATCTCGGTGGGAACATTATATACGTCTATAACGTAATATAACCTAACCTAACACATCCAGCCCCTCGCTGGTAATGTTTTACAGAATCCCTGTCGTGCCGTCCCGTACGTCTCGGCTGGGACATTATATACGTCTATAACGTTATATATCCTAACCTAAGGCAACCTAACATCTCAGATGTAGTATTTTACGACATTCCTGGCGTTTCGGCCTCTACTACTCGGTGGGAACATCATATACGTCTATAACATAATATAACCTCACCTAACCCATCTACACCTCGCTGCTAATGTTTCACAGAATCCCGGTCGTGTCGCCCCGTACGTCTCGGTTGGGACATTATATAGGTCTATAGCGTTATATATCCTAACCTAAGGCAGCCTAACATCTCGGATGTAGTATTTTCCAATATCCCTGGCGGGTCGGACCCTACTTCTCGATGGGAACATTATATACGTCTATAACGTAACATAACCTAACCTAACACATCTAGCCCCTCGCTGGTAATGTTTTACAGAATCCCGTTGGTGTCGTCCCGTACGTCTCGGTTGGGACATTATATACGTCTATAGCGTCATATATCCTAACCTGAGGCAGGCTAACATCTCGGATGTAGTATTTTCCATCATTCCTGGGGGGTCGGCCCCTATTTCTCGGTGGGAACATTATATACGTCTACAACGAAATATAACCTAACCTAACACATCTGGCTCCTCGCTGGTAATGATTTACAGAATCCGTGTCGTGTCGTCCCGTACGTCTCGGCTGGGACATTATATACGTCTATAACGTTATATATCCTAACCTAAGGCAACAAAACATCACGGATGTAGTATTTTACAACATTCCTGGCGTTTCGGCCTCTACTTCTCGGTGGGAACATAATATACGTCTATAACGTAATATAACCTAACCTAACCCATCTACACCTCGCTGCTAATGTTTCACAGAATCCCGGTCGTGCCGTCCCGTACGTCTCGGTTGGGACGTTCTATACGTCTATAGCGTTATATATCCTAACCTAAGGCAGGCTAACATCTCGGATGTAGTACTTTCCATCATTCCTGGCGGGTCGGCCCCTATTTCTCGGTGGGAACATTATATACATCTATAACGTAATATAACCGAACCTAACACATCTAGCCACTCGCGTGTAATGTTTCACAGTATCCTTGTCGTGCCGTCCCGGACGTCTCGGCTGGGACATTATATACGTCTATAGCGTTATATATCATAACCTAAGGCAGGCTAAAATCTAGGATGAAGTATTTTCCATAGTTCCTGGCGGGTCGGCCCCTACTTCTCGGTGGGAACATTATATATATCTATAACGTAATGTAACCTAACCTAACACATCTAGCCTCTCGCTGGTAATGTTTCACAGAATCCCGGTCATGTCGTCCCGTACGTCTCGGTTGGGACATTATATAGGTCTATAGCGCTATATATACTAACCTAAGGCTGCCTAACATCTCGGATGTTGTGTTTTCCAATATCCCTGGCGGGTCGGACCCTACTTCTCGGTGGGAACATTATATACCTCTATAACGTAACATAACCTAACCTAACACACCTAGCACCTCGCTGGTAATGTTTTACAGAATCCCTGTCGCGTCGTCCCGTACGTCTCGGCTGGGACATTATATACGTCTATAACGTTATATATCTTAACCTAAGGCAAGCTAATATCTCGGATGTAGTATTTTACGACATTCCTGGCGTTTCGGCCTCTACTACTCCGTGGGAACATTATATACGTCTTTAACATAATATAACCTAACCTAACCCATCTACACCTCGCTGCTAATGTTTCACAGAATCCCGGTCGTGCCGTCCCGTACGTCTCGGTTGGGACATTATATAGGTCTATAGCGTTATATATCCTAACCTAAGGCAGCCTAACATCTCGGATGTAGTATTTTCCAATATCCCTGGCGGGTTGGACCCTACTTCTCGGTGGGAACATTATATATGTCTATAACGTAACATAACCTAACCTAACACATCCAGCCCCTCGCTGGTAATGTTTTACAGAATCCCGTTGGTGTCGTCCCGTACGTCTCGGTTGGGATATTATATACGTCTATAGCGTTATATATACTAACCTAAGGCAGGCTAACATCTCGGATGTAGTATTTTCCATCATTCCTGGGGGGTCGGCCCCTATTTCTCGGTGGGAAAATTATATACGTCTATAACGTAATATAACCTAACCTAACACATCCAGCCCCTCGCTGGTAATGTTTTACAGAATCCCTGTCGTGCCGTCCCGTACGTCTCGGCTGGGACATTATATACGTCTATAACGTTATATATCCTAACCTAAGGCAACCTAACATCTAGTATGTAGTATTTGACGACATTCCTGGCGGGTCGGACCCTACTTCTCGGTGGGAACATTATATACGTCTATAACGTATTATAAGATAACCTAACACATCCAGCCCCTCGCTGGTAATGTTTTACAGAATCCCGTTGGTGTCGTCCCGTACGTCTCGGTTGGGACATTATATACGTCTATAGCGTTATATATCCTAATCTAAGGCAGGCTAACATCTCGGATGTAGTATTTTCCATCATTCCTGGGGGGTCGGCCCCTATTTCTCGGTGGGAACATTATATACGTCTATAACGTAATATAACCTAACCTAACACTTCCAGCCCCTCGCTGGTAATGTTTTACAGAATCCCTGTCGTGCCGTCCCGTACGTCTCGGCTGGGACATTATATACGTCTATAACGTTATATATCCTAACCTAAGGCAACCTAACATCTCGGATGTAGTATTTTACGACATTCCTGGCATTTCGGCCTCTACTACTCGGTGGGAACATTATATACGTCTATAACATAATATAGCCTAACCTAACCCATCTACACCTCGCTGCTAATGTTTCACAGAATCCCGGTCGTGTCGTCCCGTTCGTCTCGGTTGGGACATTATATAGGTGTATAGCGTTATATATCCGAACCTAAGGCAGCCTAACATCTCGGATGTAGTATTTTCCAATATCCCTGGCGGGTCGGACCCTACTTCTCGGTGGGAACATTATATACGTCTATAACGTAATATAAGATAACCTAACCCATCTACACCTCGCTGCTAATGTTTCACAGAATCCCGGTCATGTCGTCCCGTACGTCTCGGTTGGGACATTATATAGGTCTATAGCGTTATATATCCTAACCTAAGGCTGCCTAACATCTCGGATGTTGTGTTTTCCAATATCCCTGGCGGGTCGGACCCTACATCTCGGTGGGAACATTATATACGTCTATAACGTAATATAACCTAACCTAACACATCCAGCCCCTCACTGGTAATGTTTTACAGAATCCCGTTGGTGTCGTCCCGTACGTCTCGGTTGGGACATTATATACGTCTATAGCGTTATATATCATAATCTAAGGCAGGCTAACATCTGGGATGTAGTATTTCCATCATTCCTGGCGGGTCGGCCCCTATTTTTCGGTGGGAACATTATATACGTCTATAGCGTTATATAACCTAACCTAACACATCCAGCCCCTCGCTGGTAATGTTTTACAGAATCCCCGTCGTGCCGTCCCGTACGTCTCGGCTGGGACATTATATACGTCTATAACGTTATATATCCTAACCTAAGGCAACCTAACATGTCGGATGTAGTATTTTACGACATTCCTGGCGTTTCGGCCTCTACTACTCGGTGGGAACATCATATACGTCTATAACATAATATAACTTCACCTAACCGATCTACACCTCGCTGCTAATGTTTCACAGAATCCCGGTCGTGTCGTCCCGTACGTCTCGGTTGGGACATTATATAGGTCTATAGCGTTATATATCCTAACCTAAGGCAGCATAACATCTCGGATGTAGTATTTTCCAATATCCCTGGCGGGTCGGACCCTACTTCTCGGTGGGAACATTATATACGTCTATAACGTAATATAACCTAACCTAACACATCCAGCCCCTCGCTGGTAATGTTTTACAGAATCCCTGTCGTGCCGTCCCGTACGTCTCGGCTGGGACATTATATACGTCTATAACGTTATATATCCTAACCTAAGGCAACCTAACATCTCGGATGTAGTATTTTACGACATTCCTGGCATTTCGGCCTCTACTACTCGGTGGGAACATCATATACGTCTATAACATAATATAACCTCACCTAACCCATCTACACCTCGCTGCTAATGTTTCACAGAATCCCGGTCGTGTCGTCCCGTACGTCTCGGTTGGGACATTATATAGGTCTATAGCGTTATATATCCTAACCTAAGGCAGCCTAACATCTCGGATGTAGTATTTTCCAATATCCCTGGCGGGTCGGACCCTACTTCTCGATGGGAACATTATATACGTCTATAACGTAACATAACCTAACCTAACACATCTAGCCCCTCGCTGGTAATGTTTTACAGAATCCTGTTGGTGTCGTCCCGTACGTCTCGGTTGGGACATTATATACGTCTATAGCGTCATATATCCTAACCTGAGGCAGGCTAACATCTCGGATGTAGTATTTTCCATCATTCCTGGGGTGTCGGCCCCTATTTCTCGGTGGGAACATTATATACGTCTACAACGAAATATAACCTAACCTAACACATCTGGCTCCTCGCTGGTAATGATTTACAGAATCCGTGTCGTGTCGTCCCGTACGTCTCGGCTGGGACATTATATACGTCTATAACGTTATATATCCTAACCTAAGGCAACAAAACATCACGGATGTAGTATTTTACAACATTCCTGGCGTTTCAGCCTCTACTTCTCGGTGGGAACATAATATACGTCTATAACGTAATATAACCTAACCTAACCCATCTACACCTCGCTGCTAATGTTTAACAGAATCCCGGTCGTGCCGTCCCGTACGTCTTCGTTGGGACGTTCTATACGTCTATAGCGTTATATATCCTAACCTAAGTCAGGCTAACATCTCGGATGTAGTACTTTCCATCATTCCTGGCGGGTCGGCCCCTATTTCTCGGTGGGAACATTATATACATCTATAACGTAATATAACCGAACCTAACACATCTAGCCACTCGCGTGTAATGTTTCACAGTATCCTTGTCGTGCCGTCCCGGACGTCTCGGCTGGGACATTATATACGTCTATAGCGTTATATATCATAACCTAAGGCAGGCTAAAATCTAGGATGAAGTATTTTCCATAATTCCTGGCGGGTCGGCCCCTACTTCTCGGTGGGAACATTATATATGTCTATAACGTAATGTAACCTAACCTAACACATCTAGCACCTCGCTGGTAATGTTTCACAGAATCCCGGTCATGTCGTCCCGTACGTCTCGGCTGGGACATTATATACGTCTATAACGTTATATATCCTAACCTAAGGCAACTTAACATCTAGTATGTAGTATTTGACGACATTCCTGGCGGGTCGGACCCTACTTCTCGGTGGGAACATTATATACGTCTATAACGTATTATAAGATAACCTAACACATCCAGCCCCTCGCTGGTAATGATTTACAGAATCCCGTTGGTGTCGTCCCGTACGTCTCGGCTGGGACATTATATACGTCTATAACGTTATATATCTTAACCTAAGGCAAGCTAACATCTCGGATGTAGTATTTTACGACATTCCTGGCGTTTCGGCCTCTACTACTCCGTGGGAACATTATATACGTCTATAACATAATATAACCTAACCTAACCCCGTCTACACCTCGCTGCTAATGTTTCACAGAATCCCGGTCGTGCCGTCCCGTACGTCTCGGTTGGTACATTATATAGGTCTATAGCGTTATATATCCTAACCTAAGGCAGCCTAACATCTCGGATGTAGTATTTTCCAATATCCCTGGCGGGTTGGACCATACTTCTCGGTGGGAACATTATATATGTCTATAACGTAACATAACCTAACCTAACACATCCAGCCCCTCGCTGGTAATGTTTTACAGAATCCCGTTGGTGTCGTCCCGTACGTCTCGGTTGGGATATTATATACGTCTATAGCGTTATATATCCTAACCTAAGGCAGGCTAACATCTCGGATGTAGTATTTTCCATCATTCCTGGGGGGTCGGCCCCTATTTCTCGGTGGGAAAATTATATACGTCTATAACGTAATATAACCTAACCTAACACATCCAGCCCCTCGCTGGTAATGTTTTACAGAATCCCTGTCGTGCCGTCCCGTACGTCTCGGCTGGGACATTATATACGTCTATAACGTTATATATCCTAACCTAAGGCAACCTAACATCTAGAATGTAGTATTTGACGACATTCCTGGCGTTTCGGCCTCTACTACTCGGTGGGAACATTATATACGTCTATAACATAATATAGCCTAACCTAACCCATCTACACCTCGCTGCTAATGTTTCACAGAATCCCGGTCGTGTCGTCCCGTTCGTCTCGGTTGGGACATTATATAGGTGTATAGCGTTATATATCCGAACCTAAGGCAGCCTAACATCTCGGATGTAGTATTTTCCAATATCCCTGGCGGGTCGGACCCTACTTCTCGGTGGGAACATTATATACGTCTATAACGTAATATAAGATAACCTAACCCATCTACACCTCGCTGCTAATGTTTCACAGAATCCCGGTCATGTCGTCCCGTACGTCTCGGTTGGGACATTATATAGGTCTATAGCGTTATATATCCTAACCTAAGGCTGCCTAACATCTCGGATGTTGTGTTTTCCAATATCCCTGGCGGGTCGGACCCTACATCTCGGTGGGAACATTATATACGTCTATAACGTAATATAACCTAACCTAACACATCCAGCCCCTCGCTGGTAATGTTTTACAGAATCCCGTTGGTGTCGCCCCGTACGTCTCGGTTGGGACATTATATACGTCTATAGCGTTATATATCATAATCTAAGGCAGGCTAACATCTGGGATGTAGTATTTTCCATCATTCCTGGCGGGTCGGCCCCTATTTTTCGGTGGGAACATTATATACGTCTATAGCGTTATATAACCTAACCTAACACATCCAGCCCCTCGCTGGTAATGTTTTACAGAATCCCCGTCGTGCCGTCCCGTACGTCTCGGCTGGGACATTATATACGTCTATAACGTTATATATCCTAACCTAAGGCAACCTAACATGTCGGATGTAGTATTTTACGACATTCCTGGCGTTTCGGCCTCTACTACTCGGTGGGAACATCATATACGTCTATAACATAATATAACTTCACCTAACCGATCTACACCTCGCTGCTAATGTTTCACAGAATCCCGGTCGTGTCGTCCCGTACGTCTCGGTTGGGACATTATATAGGTCTATAGCGTTATATATCCTAACCTAAGGCAGCATAACATCTCGGATGTAGTATTTTCCAATATCCCTGGCGGGTCGGACCCTACTTCTCGGTGGGACCATTATATACGTCTATAACGTAATATAACCTAACCTAACACATCCAGCCCCTCGCTGGTAATGTTTTACAGAATCCCGTTGGTGTCGCCCCGTACGTCTCGGTTGGGACATTATATACGTCTATAGCGTTATATATCATAATCTAAGGCAGGCTAACATCTGGGATGTAGTATTTTCCATCATTCCTGGCGGGTCGGCCCCTATTTTTCGGTGGGAACATTATATACGTCTATAGCGTTATATAACCTAACCTAACACATCCAGCCCCTCGCTGGTAATGTTTTACAGAATCCCCGTCGTGCCGTCCCGTACGTCTCGGCTGGGACATTATATACGTCTATAACGTTATATATCCTAACCTAAGGCAACCTAACATGTCGGATGTAGTATTTTACGACATTCCTGGCGTTTCGGCCTCTACTACTCGGTGGGAACATCATATACGTCTATAACATAATATAACTTCACCTAACCGATCTACACCTCGCTGCTAATGTTTCACAGAATCCCGGTCGTGTCGTCCCGTACGTCTCGGTTGGGACATTATATAGGTCTATAGCGTTATATATCCTAACCTAAGGCAGCATAACATCTCGGATGTAGTATTTTCCAATATCCCTGGCGGGTCGGACCCTACTTCTCGGTGGGAACATTATATACGTCTATAACGTAATATAACCTAACCTAACACATCCAGCCCCTCGCTGGTAATGTTTTACAGAATCCCTGTCGTGCCGTCCCGTACGTCTCGGCTGGGACATTATATACGTCTATAACGTTATATATCCTAACCTAAGGCAACCTAACATCTCGGATGTAGTATTTTACGACATTCCTGGCATTTCGGCCTCTACTACTCGGTGGGTACATCATATACGTCTATAACATAATATAACCTCACCTAACCCATCTACACCTCGCTGCTAATGTTTCACAGAATCCCGGTCGTGTCGTCCCGTACGTCTCGGTTCGGACATTATATAGGTCTATAGCGTTATATATCCTAACCTAAGGCAGCCTAACATCTCGGATGTAGTATTTTCCAATATCCCTGGCGGGTCGGACCCTACTTCTCGATGGGAACATTATATACGTCTATAACGTAACATAACCTAACCTAACACATCTAGCCCCTCGCTGGTAATGTTTTACAGAATCCCGTTGGTGTCGTCCCGTACGTCTCGGTTGGGACATTATATACGTCTATAGCGTCATATATCCTAACCTGAGGCAGGCTAACATCTCGGATGTAGTATTTTCCATCATTCCTGGGGGGTCGGCCCCTATTTCTCGGTGGGAACATTATATACGTCTACAACGAAATATAACCTAACCTAACACATCTGGCTCCTCGCTGGTAATGATTTACAGAATCCGTGTCGTGTCGTCCCGTACGTCTCGGTTGGGACATTATATACGTCTATAGCGTTATATATCATAACCTAAGGCAGGCTAAAATCTAGGATGAAGTATTTTCCATAATTCCTGGCGGGTCGGCCCCTACTTCTCGGTGGGAACATTATATATGTCTATAACGTAATGTAACCTAACCTAACACATCTAGCCTCTCGCTGGTAATGTTTCACAGAATCCCGGTCATGTCGTCCCGTACGTCTCGGTTGGGACATTATATAGGTCTATAGCGTTATATATACTAACCTAAGGCTGCCTAGCATCTCGGATGTTGTGTTTTCCAATATCCCTGGCGGGTCGGACCCTACTTCTCGGTGGGAACATTATATACCTCTATAACGTAACATAACCTAACCTAACACACCTAGCACCTCGCTGGTAATGTTTTACAGAATCCCTGTCGCGTCGTCCCGTACGTCTCGGCTGGGACATTATATACGTCTATAACGTTATATATCTTAACCTAAGGCAAGCTAACATCTCGGATGTAGTATTTTACGACATTCCTGGCGTTTCGGCCTCTACTACTCCGTGGGAACATTATATACGTCTATAACATAATATAACCTAACCTAACCCATCTACACCTCGCTGCTAATGTTTCACAGAATCCCGGTCGTGCCGTCCCGTACGTCTCGGTTGGGACATTATATAGGTCTATAGCGTTATATATCCTAACCTAAGGCAGCCTAACATCTCGGATGTAGTATTTTCCAATATCCCTGGCGGGTTGGACCCTACTTCTCGGTGGGAACATTATATATGTCTATAACGTAACATAACCTAACCTAACACATCTAGCCCCTCGCTGGAAATGTTTTACAGAATCCCGTTGGTGTCGTCCCGTACGTCTCGGTTGGGAAATTATATACGTCTATAGCGTTATATATCATAATCTAAGTCAAGCTAACATCTGGGATGTAGTATTTTCCATCATTCCTGGCGGGTCGGCCCCTATTTCTCGGTGGGAACATCATATACGTCTATAACATAATATAACTTCACCTAACCGATCTACACCTCGCTGCTAATGTTTCACAGAATCCCGGTCGTGTCGTCCCGTACGTCTCGGTTGGGACATTATATAGGTCTATAGCGTTATATATCCTAACCTAAGGCAGCATAAGATCTCGGATGTAGTATTTTCCAATATCCCTGGCGGGTCGGACCCTACTTCTCGGTGGGAACATTATATACGTCTATAACGTATTATAAGATAACCTAACCCTTCTACACCTCGCTGCTAATGTTTCACAGAATCCCGGTCATGTCGTCCCGTACGTCTCGGTTGGGACATTATATACGTCTATAGCGTTATATATCCTAATCTAAGGCAGGCTAACATCTCGGATGTAGTATTTTCCATCATTCCTGGGGGGTCGGCCCCTATTTCTCGGTGGGAACATTATATACGTCTATAACGTAATATAACCTAACCTAACACATCCAGCCCCTCGCTGGTAATGTTTTACAGAATCCCTGTCGAGCCGTCCCGTACGTCTCGGCTGGGACATTATTTACGTCTATAACGTTATATATCCTAACCTAAGGCAACCTAACATCTCGGATGTAGTATTTTACGACATTCCTGGCATTTCGGCCTCTACTACTCGGTGGGAACATCATATACGTCTATAACATAATATAACCTCACCTAACCCATCTACACCTCGCTGCTAATGTTTCACAGAATCCCGGTCGTGTCGTCCCGTACGTCTCGGTTGGGACATTATATAGGTCTACAGCGTTATATATCCTAACCTAAGGCAGCCTAACATCTCGGATGTAGTATTTTCCAATATCCCTGGCGGGTCGGACCCTACTTCTCGATGGGAACATTATATACGTCTATAATGTAACATAACCTAACCTAGCACATCTAGCCCCTCGCTGGTAATGTTTTACAGAATCCCGTTGGTGTCGTCCCGTACATCTGGGTTGGGACATTATATACGTCTATAGCGTCATATATCCTAACCTGAGGCAGGCTAACATCTCGGATGTAGTATTTTCCATCATTCCTGGGGGGTCGGCCCCTATTTCTCGGTGGGAACATTATATACGTCTACAACGAAATATAACCTAACCTAACACATCTGGCTCCTCGCTGGTAATGATTTACAGAATCCGTGTCGTGTCGTCCCGTACGTCTCGGCTGGGACATTATATACGTCTATAACGTTATATATCCTAACCTAAGGCAACAAAACATCACGGATGTAGTATTTTACAACATTCCTGGCGTTTCGGCCTCTACTTCTCGGTGGGAACATAATATACGTCTATAACGTAATATAACCTAACCTAACACATCTACACCTCGCTGCTAATGTTTCACAGAATCCCGGTCGTGCCGTCCCGTACGTCTCGGTTGGGACGTTCTATACGTCTATAGCGTTATATATCCTAACCTAAGGCAGGCTAACATCTCGGATGTAGTACTTTCCATCATTCCTGGCGGGTCGGCCCTATTTCTCGGTGGGAACATTATATACATCTATAACGTAATATAACCGAACCTAACACATCTAGCCACTCGCGTGTAATGTTTCACAGTATCCTTGTCGTGCCGTCCCGGACGTCTCGGCTGGGACATTATATACGTCTATAGCGTTATATATCATAACCTAAGGCAGGCTAAAATCTAGGATGAAGTATTTTCCATAATTCCTGGCGGGTCGGCCCCTACTTCTCGGTGGGAACATTATATATGTCTATAACGTAATGTAACCTAACCTAACACATCTAGCCTCTCGCTGGTAATGTTTCACAGAATCCCGGTCATGTCGTCCCGTACGTCTCGGTTGGGATATTATATACGTCTATAGCGTTATATATCCTATCCTAAGGCAGGCTAACATCTCGGATGTAGTATTTTCCATCATTCCTGGGGGGTCGGCCCCTATTTCTCGGTGGGAACATTATATACGTCTATAACGTAATATAACCTAACCTAACACATCCAGCACCTCGCTGGTAATGTTTTACAGAATCCCCGTCGTGCCGTCCCGTACGTCTCGGCTGGGACATTATATACGTCTATAACGTTATATATCCTAACCTAAGGCAACCTAACATCTCGTATGTAGTATTTTACGACATTCCTGGCATTTCGGCCTCTACTACTCGGTGGGAACATCATATACGTCTATAACATAATATAACCTCACCTAACCCATCTACACCTCGCTGCTAATGTTTCACAGAATCCCGGTCGTGTCGTCCCGTCCGTCTCGGTTGGGACATTATATAGGTGTATAGCGTTATATATCCTAACCTAAGGCAGCCTAACATCTCGGATGTAGTATTTTCCAATATCCCTGGCGGGTCGGACCCTACTTCTCGGTGGGAGCATTATATACGTCTATAACGTAATATAAGATAACCTAACCCATCTACACCTCGCTGCTAATGTTTCACAGAATCCCGGTCATGTCGTCCCGTACGTCTCGGTTGGGACATTATATAGGTCTATAGCGTTATATATCCTAACCTAAGGCAGCCTAACATCTCGGGTGTAGTATTTTCCAATATCCCTGGCGGGTCGGACCCTACTTCTCGATGGGAACATTATATACGTCTGTAACGTAACATAACCTAACCTAACACATCTAGCCCCTCGCTGGTAATGTTTTACAGAATCCCGTTGGTGTCGTCCCGTACGTCTCGGTTGGGATATTATATACGTCTATAGCGTTATATATCCTAACCTAAGGCAGGCTAACATCTCGGATGTAGTATTTTCCATCATTCCTGGCGGGTCGGCCCCTATTTCTCGGTGGGAACATTATATACGTCTATAACGTAATATAACCTAACCTAACACATCCAGCCCCTCGCTGGTAATGTTTTACAGAATCCCCGTCGTGCCGTCCCGTACGTCTCGGCTGGGACATTATATACGTCTATAACGTTATATATCCTAACCTAAGGCAACCTAACATCTCGGATGTAGTATTTTACGACATTCCTGGCGTTTCGGCCTCTACTACTCGGTGGGAACATCATATACGTCTATAACATAATATAACTTCACCTAACCGATCTACACCTCGCTGCTAATGTTTCACAGAATCCCGGTCGTGTCGTCCCGTACGTCTCGATTGGGACATTATATAGGTCTATAGCGTTATATATCCTAACCTGAGGCAGCCTAACATCTCGGGTGTAGTATTTTCCAATATCCCTGGCGGGTCGGACCCTACTTCTCGATGGGAACATTATATACGTCTGTAACGTAACATAACCTAACCTAACACATCTAGCCCCTCGCTGGTAATGTTTTACAGAATCCCGTTGGTGTCGTGACGTACGTCTCGGTTGGGACATTATATACGTCTATAGCGTTATATATCCTAATCTAAGGCAGGCTAACATCTCGAATGTAGTATTTTCCATCATTCCTGGGGGGTCGGCCCCTATTTCTCGGTGGGAACATTATATGCGTCTATAACGTAATATAACCTAACCTAACACATCCAGCCCCTCGCAGGTAATGTTTTACAGAATCCCTGTCGTGCCGTCCCGTACGTCTCGGCTGGGACATTATATGCGTCTATAACGTTATATATCCTAACCTAAGGCAACCTAACATCTAGTATGTAGTATTTTACGACATTCCTGTCGTTTCGGCCTCTACTACTCGGTGGGAACATTATATACGTCTATAACATAATATAACCTTACCTAACCCATCTACACCTCGCTGCTAATGTTTCACAGAATCCCGGTCGTGTCGTCCCGTTCGTCTCGGTTGGGACATTATATAGGTGTATAGCGTTATATATCCTAACCTAAGGCAGCCTAACATCTCGGATGTAGTATTTTCCAATATCCCTGGCGGGTCGGACCCTACTTCTCGGTGGGAACATTATATACGTCTATAACGTAATATAAGATAACCTAACCCATCTACACCTCGCTGCTAATGTTTCACAGAATCCCGGTCATGTCGTCCCGTACGTCTCGGTTGGGACATTATATAGGTCTATAGCGTTATATATCCTAACCTAAGGCTGCCTAACATCTCGGATGTTGTGTTTTCCAATATCCCTGGCGGGTCGGACCCTACATCTCGGTGGGAACATTATATACGTCTATAACGTAATATAACCTAATCTAACACATTCTGCCCCTCGCTGGTAATGTTTTACAGAATCCCGTTGGTGTCGTCCCGTACGTCTCGGTTGGGATATTATATACGTCTATAGCGTTATATATCCTAACCTAAGGCAGGCTAACATCTCGGATGTAGTATTTTCCATCATTCCTGGCGGGTCGGCCCCTATTTCTCGGTGGGAACATTATATACGTCTATAACGTAATATAACCTAACCTAACACATCCAGCCCCTCGCTGGTAATGTTTTACAGAATCCCTGTCGTGCCGTCCCGTACGTCTCGGCTGGGACATTATATACGTCTATAACGTTATATATCCTAACCTAAGGCAACCTAACATCTCGGATGTAGTATTTTACGACATTCCTGGCATTTCGGCCTCTACTACTCGGTGGGAACATCATATACGTCTATAACATAATATAACCTAACCTAACCCATCTACAGGTCGCTGCTAATGTTTCACAGAATCCCGGTCGTGTCGTCCCGTTCGTCTCGGTTGGGACATTATATAGATGTATAGCGTTATATAGCCTAACCTAAGGCAGCCTAACATCTCGGATGTAGTATTTTCCAATATCCCTGGCGGGTCGGACCCTACTTCTCGGTGGGAACATTATATACGTCTATAACGTAATATAAGATAACCTAACCCATCTACACCTCGCTGCTAATGTTTCACAGAATCCCGGTCATGTCGTCCCGTACGTCTCGGTTGGGACATTATATAGGTCTATAGCGTTATATATCCTAACCTAAGGCTGCCTAACATCTCGGATGTTGTGTTTTCCAATATCCCTGGCGGGTCGGACCCTACATCTCGGTGGGAACATTATGTACGTCTATAACGTAATATAACCTAACCTAACACATTCAGCCCCTCGCTGGTAATGTTTTACAGTATCCCTGTCGCGTCGTCCCGTACGTCTCGGCTGGGACATTATATACGTCTATAACGTTATATATCTTAACCTAAGGCAAGCTAACATCTCGGATGTAGTATTTTACGACATTCCTGGCGTTTCGGCCTCTACTACTCCGTGGGAACATTATATACGTCTATAACATAATATAACCTAACCTAACCCCGTCTACACCTCGCTGCTAATGTTTCACAGAATCCCGGTCGTGCCGTCCCGTACGTCTCGGTTGGGACATTATATAGGTCTATAGCGTTATATATCCTAACCTAAGGCAGCCTAACATCTCGGATGTAGTATTTTCCAATATCCCTGGCGGGTTGGACCATACTTCTCGGTGGGAACATTATATATGTCTATAACGTAACATAACCTAACCTAACACATCCAGCCCCTCGCTGGTAATGTTTTACAGAATCCCGTTGGTGTCGTCCCGTACGTCTCGGTTGGGATATTATATACGTCTATAGCGTTATATATCCTAACCTAAGGCAGGCTAACATCTCGGATGTAGTATTTTCCATCATTCCTGGGGGGTCGGCCCCTATTTCTCGGTGGGAAAATTATATACGTCTATAACGTAATATAACCTAACCTAACACATCCAGCCCCTCGCTGGTAATGTTTTACAGAATCCCTGTCGTGCCGTCCCGTACGTCTCGGCTGGGACATTATATACGTCTATAACGTTATATATCCTAACCTAAGGCAACCTAACATCTAGAATGTAGTATTTGACGACATTCCTGGCGTTTCGGCCTCTACTACTCGGTGGGAACATTATATACGTCTATAACATAATATAGCCTAACCTAACCCATCTACACCTCGCTGCTAATGTTTCACAGAATCCCGGTCGTGTCGTCCCGTTCGTCTCGGTTGGGACATTATATAGGTGTATAGCGTTATATATCCGAACCTAAGGCAGCCTAACATCTCGGATGTAGTATTTTCCAATATCCCTGGCGGGTCGGACCCTACTTCTCGGTGGGAACATTATATACGTCTATAACGTAATATAAGATAACCTAACCCATCTACACCTCGCTGCTAATGTTTCACAGAATCCCGGTCATGTCGTCCCGTACGTCTCGGTTGGGACATTATATAGGTCTATAGCGTTATATATCCTAACCTAAGGCTGCCTAACATCTCGGATGTTGTGTTTTCCAATATCCCTGGCGGGTCGGACCCTACATCTCGGTGGGAACATTATATACGTCTATAACGTAATATAACCTAACCTAACACATCCAGCCCCTCGCTGGTAATGTTTTACAGAATCCCGTTGGTGTCGCCCCGTACGTCTCGGTTGGGACATTATATACGTCTATAGCGTTATATATCATAATCTAAGGCAGGCTAACATCTGGGATGTAGTATTTTCCATCATTCCTGGCGGGTCGGCCCCTATTTTTCGGTGGGAACATTATATACGTCTATAGCGTTATATAACCTAACCTAACACATCCAGCCCCTCGCTGGTAATGTTTTACAGAATCCCCGTCGTGCCGTCCCGTACGTCTCGGCTGGGACATTATATACGTCTATAACGTTATATATCCTAACCTAAGGCAACCTAACATGTCGGATGTAGTATTTTACGACATTCCTGGCGTTTCGGCCTCTACTACTCGGTGGGAACATCATATACGTCTATAACATAATATAACTTCACCTAACCGATCTACACCTCGCTGCTAATGTTTCACAGAATCCCGGTCGTGTCGTCCCGTACGTCTCGGTTGGGACATTATATAGGTCTATAGCGTTATATATCCTAACCTAAGGCAGCATAACATCTCGGATGTAGTATTTTCCAATATCCCTGGCGGGTCGGACCCTACTTCTCGGTGGGAACATTATATACGTCTATAACGTAATATAACCTAACCTAACACATCCAGCCCCTCGCTGGTAATGTTTTACAGAATCCCGTTGGTGTCGCCCCGTACGGCTCGGTTGGGACATTATATACGTCTATAGCGTTATATATCATAATCTAAGGCAGGCTAACATCTGGGATGTAGTATTTTCCATCATTCCTGGCGGGTCGGCCCCTATTTTTCGGTGGGAACATTATATACGTCTATAGCGTTATATAACCTAACCTAACACATCCAGCCCCTCGCTGGTAATGTTTTACAGAATCCCCGTCGTGCCGTCCCGTACGTCTCGGCTGGGACATTATATACGTCTATAACGTTATATATCCTAACCTAAGGCAACCTAACATGTCGGATGTAGTATTTTACGACATTCCTGGCGTTTCGGCCTCTACTACTCGGTGGGAACATCATATACGTCTATAACATAATATAACTTCACCTAACCGATCTACACCTCGCTGCTAATGTTTCACAGAATCCCGGTCGTGTCGTCCCGTACGTCTCGGTTGGGACATTATATAGGTCTATAGCGTTATATATCCTAACCTAAGGCAGCATAACATCTCGGATGTAGTATTTTCCAATATCCCTGGCGGGTCGGACCCTACTTCTCGGTGGGAACATTATATACGTCTATAACGTAATATAACCTAACCTAACACATCCAGCCCCTCGCTGGTAATGTTTTACAGAATCCCTGTCGTGCCGTCCCGTACGTCTCGGCTGGGACATTATATACGTCTATAACGTTATATATCCTAACCTAAGGCAACCTAACATCTCGGATGTAGTATTTTACGACATTCCTGGCATTTCGGCCTCTACTACTCGGTGGGTACATCATATACGTCTATAACATAATATAACCTCACCTAACCCATCTACACCTCGCTGCTAATGTTTCACAGAATCCCGGTCGTGTCGTCCCGTACGTCTCGGTTCGGACATTATATAGGTCTATAGCGTTATATATCCTAACCTAAGGCAGCCTAACATCTCGGATGTAGTATTTTCCAATATCCCTGGCGGGTCGGACCCTACTTCTCGATGGGAACATTATATACGTCTATAACGTAACATAACCTAACCTAACACATCTAGCCCCTCGCTGGTAATGTTTTACAGAATCCCGTTGGTGTCGTCCCGTACGTCTCGGTTGGGACATTATATACGTCTATAGCGTCATATATCCTAACCTGAGGCAGGCTAACATCTCGGATGTAGTATTTTCCATCATTCCTGGGGGGTCGGCCCCTATTTCTCGGTGGGAACATTATATACGTCTACAACGAAATATAACCTAACCTAACACATCTGGCTCCTCGCTGGTAATGATTTACAGAATCCGTGTCGTGTCGTCCCGTACGTCTCGGTTGGGACATTATATACGTCTATAGCGTTATATATCATAACCTAAGGCAGGCTAAAATCTAGGATGAAGTATTTTCCATAATTCCTGGCGGGTCGGCCCCTACTTCTCGGTGGGAACATTATATATGTCTATAACGTAATGTAACCTAACCTAACACATCTAGCCTCTCGCTGGTAATGTTTCACAGAATCCCGGTCATGTCGTCCCGTACGTCTCGGTTGGGACATTATATAGGTCTATAGCGTTATATATACTAACCTAAGGCTGCCTAGCATCTCGGATGTTGTGTTTTCCAATATCCCTGGCGGGTCGGACCCTACTTCTCGGTGGGAACATTATATACCTCTATAACGTAACATAACCTAACCTAACACACCTAGCACCTCGCTGGTAATGTTTTACAGAATCCCTGTCGCGTCGTCCCGTACGTCTCGGCTGGGACATTATATACGTCTATAACGTTATATATCTTAACCTAAGGCAAGCTAACATCTCGGATGTAGTATTTTACGACATTCCTGGCGTTTCGGCCTCTACTACTCCGTGGGAACATTATATACGTCTATAACATAATATAACCTAACCTAACCCATCTACACCTCGCTGCTAATGTTTCACAGAATCCCGGTCGTGCCGTCCCGTACGTCTCGGTTGGGACATTATATAGGTCTATAGCGTTATATATCCTAACCTAAGGCAGCCTAACATCTCGGATGTAGTATTTTCCAATATCCCTGGCGGGTTGGACCCTACTTCTCGGTGGGAACATTATATATGTCTATAACGTAACATAACCTAACCTAACACATCTAGCCCCTCGCTGGAAATGTTTTACAGAATCCCGTTGGTGTCGTCCCGTACGTCTCGGTTGGGAAATTATATACGTCTATAGCGTTATATATCATAATCTAAGTCAAGCTAACATCTGGGATGTAGTATTTTCCATCATTCCTGGCGGGTCGGCCCCTATTTCTCGGTGGGAACATCATATACGTCTATAACATAATATAACTTCACCTAACCGATCTACACCTCGCTGCTAATGTTTCACAGAATCCCGGTCGTGTCGTCCCGTACGTCTCGGTTGGGACATTATATAGGTCTATAGCGTTATATATCCTAACCTAAGGCAGCATAAGATCTCGGATGTAGTATTTTCCAATATCCCTGGCGGGTCGGACCCTACTTCTCGGTGGGAACATTATATACGTCTATAACGTATTATAAGATAACCTAACCCTTCTACACCTCGCTGCTAATGTTTCACAGAATCCCGGTCATGTCGTCCCGTACGTCTCGGTTGGGACATTATATACGTCTATAGCGTTATATATCCTAATCTAAGGCAGGCTAACATCTCGGATGTAGTATTTTCCATCATTCCTGGGGGGTCGGCCCCTATTTCTCGGTGGGAACATTATATACGTCTATAACGTAATATAACCTAACCTAACACATCCAGCCCCTCGCTGGTAATGTTTTACAGAATCCCTGTCGAGCCGTCCCGTACGTCTCGGCTGGGACATTATTTACGTCTATAACGTTATATATCCTAACCTAAGGCAACCTAACATCTCGGATGTAGTATTTTACGACATTCCTGGCATTTCGGCCTCTACTACTCGGTGGGAACATCATATACGTCTATAACATAATATAACCTCACCTAACCCATCTACACCTCGCTGCTAATGTTTCACAGAATCCCGGTCGTGTCGTCCCGTACGTCTCGGTTGGGACATTATATAGGTCTACAGCGTTATATATCCTAACCTAAGGCAGCCTAACATCTCGGATGTAGTATTTTCCAATATCCCTGGCGGGTCGGACCCTACTTCTCGATGGGAACATTATATACGTCTATAATGTAACATAACCTAACCTAGCACATCTAGCCCCTCGCTGGTAATGTTTTACAGAATCCCGTTGGTGTCGTCCCGTACATCTGGGTTGGGACATTATATACGTCTATAGCGTCATATATCCTAACCTGAGGCAGGCTAACATCTCGGATGTAGTATTTTCCATCATTCCTGGGGGGTCGGCCCCTATTTCTCGGTGGGAACATTATATACGTCTACAACGAAATATAACCTAACCTAACACATCTGGCTCCTCGCTGGTAATGATTTACAGAATCCGTGTCGTGTCGTCCCGTACGTCTCGGCTGGGACATTATATACGTCTATAACGTTATATATCCTAACCTAAGGCAACAAAACATCACGGATGTAGTATTTTACAACATTCCTGGCGTTTCGGCCTCTACTTCTCGGTGGGAACATAATATACGTCTATAACGTAATATAACCTAACCTAACACATCTACACCTCGCTGCTAATGTTTCACAGAATCCCGGTCGTGCCGTCCCGTACGTCTCGGTTGGGACGTTCTATACGTCTATAGCGTTATATATCCTAACCTAAGGCAGGCTAACATCTCGGATGTAGTACTTTCCATCATTCCTGGCGGGTCGGCCCTATTTCTCGGTGGGAACATTATATACATCTATAACGTAATATAACCGAACCTAACACATCTAGCCACTCGCGTGTAATGTTTCACAGTATCCTTGTCGTGCCGTCCCGGACGTCTCGGCTGGGACATTATATACGTCTATAGCGTTATATATCATAACCTAAGGCAGGCTAAAATCTAGGATGAAGTATTTTCCATAATTCCTGGCGGGTCGGCCCCTACTTCTCGGTGGGAACATTATATATGTCTATAACGTAATGTAACCTAACCTAACACATCTAGCCTCTCGCTGGTAATGTTTCACAGAATCCCGGTCATGTCGTCCCGTACGTCTCGGTTGGGATATTATATACGTCTATAGCGTTATATATCCTATCCTAAGGCAGGCTAACATCTCGGATGTAGTATTTTCCATCATTCCTGGGGGGTCGGCCCCTATTTCTCGGTGGGAACATTATATACGTCTATAACGTAATATAACCTAACCTAACACATCCAGCACCTCGCTGGTAATGTTTTACAGAATCCCCGTCGTGCCGTCCCGTACGTCTCGGCTGGGACATTATATACGTCTATAACGTTATATATCCTAACCTAAGGCAACCTAACATCTCGTATGTAGTATTTTACGACATTCCTGGCATTTCGGCCTCTACTACTCGGTGGGAACATCATATACGTCTATAACATAATATAACCTCACCTAACCCATCTACACCTCGCTGCTAATGTTTCACAGAATCCCGGTCGTGTCGTCCCGTCCGTCTCGGTTGGGACATTATATAGGTGTATAGCGTTATATATCCTAACCTAAGGCAGCCTAACATCTCGGATGTAGTATTTTCCAATATCCCTGGCGGGTCGGACCCTACTTCTCGGTGGGAGCATTATATACGTCTATAACGTAATATAAGATAACCTAACCCATCTACACCTCGCTGCTAATGTTTCACAGAATCCCGGTCATGTCGTCCCGTACGTCTCGGTTGGGACATTATATAGGTCTATAGCGTTATATATCCTAACCTAAGGCAGCCTAACATCTCGGGTGTAGTATTTTCCAATATCCCTGGCGGGTCGGACCCTACTTCTCGATGGGAACATTATATACGTCTGTAACGTAACATAACCTAACCTAACACATCTAGCCCCTCGCTGGTAATGTTTTACAGAATCCCGTTGGTGTCGTCCCGTACGTCTCGGTTGGGATATTATATACGTCTATAGCGTTATATATCCTAACCTAAGGCAGGCTAACATCTCGGATGTAGTATTTTCCATCATTCCTGGCGGGTCGGCCCCTATTTCTCGGTGGGAACATTATATACGTCTATAACGTAATATAACCTAACCTAACACATCCAGCCCCTCGCTGGTAATGTTTTACAGAATCCCCGTCGTGCCGTCCCGTACGTCTCGGCTGGGACATTATATACGTCTATAACGTTATATATCCTAACCTAAGGCAACCTAACATCTCGGATGTAGTATTTTACGACATTCCTGGCGTTTCGGCCTCTACTACTCGGTGGGAACATCATATACGTCTATAACATAATATAACTTCACCTAACCGATCTACACCTCGCTGCTAATGTTTCACAGAATCCCGGTCGTGTCGTCCCGTACGTCTCGATTGGGACATTATATAGGTCTATAGCGTTATATATCCTAACCTGAGGCAGCCTAACATCTCGGGTGTAGTATTTTCCAATATCCCTGGCGGGTCGGACCCTACTTCTCGATGGGAACATTATATACGTCTGTAACGTAACATAACCTAACCTAACACATCTAGCCCCTCGCTGGTAATGTTTTACAGAATCCCGTTGGTGTCGTGACGTACGTCTCGGTTGGGACATTATATACGTCTATAGCGTTATATATCCTAATCTAAGGCAGGCTAACATCTCGAATGTAGTATTTTCCATCATTCCTGGGGGGTCGGCCCCTATTTCTCGGTGGGAACATTATATGCGTCTATAACGTAATATAACCTAACCTAACACATCCAGCCCCTCGCAGGTAATGTTTTACAGAATCCCTGTCGTGCCGTCCCGTACGTCTCGGCTGGGACATTATATGCGTCTATAACGTTATATATCCTAACCTAAGGCAACCTAACATCTAGTATGTAGTATTTTACGACATTCCTGTCGTTTCGGCCTCTACTACTCGGTGGGAACATTATATACGTCTATAACATAATATAACCTTACCTAACCCATCTACACCTCGCTGCTAATGTTTCACAGAATCCCGGTCGTGTCGTCCCGTTCGTCTCGGTTGGGACATTATATAGGTGTATAGCGTTATATATCCTAACCTAAGGCAGCCTAACATCTCGGATGTAGTATTTTCCAATATCCCTGGCGGGTCGGACCCTACTTCTCGGTGGGAACATTATATACGTCTATAACGTAATATAAGATAACCTAACCCATCTACACCTCGCTGCTAATGTTTCACAGAATCCCGGTCATGTCGTCCCGTACGTCTCGGTTGGGACATTATATAGGTCTATAGCGTTATATATCCTAACCTAAGGCTGCCTAACATCTCGGATGTTGTGTTTTCCAATATCCCTGGCGGGTCGGACCCTACATCTCGGTGGGAACATTATATACGTCTATAACGTAATATAACCTAATCTAACACATTCTGCCCCTCGCTGGTAATGTTTTACAGAATCCCGTTGGTGTCGTCCCGTACGTCTCGGTTGGGATATTATATACGTCTATAGCGTTATATATCCTAACCTAAGGCAGGCTAACATCTCGGATGTAGTATTTTCCATCATTCCTGGCGGGTCGGCCCCTACTTCTCGGTGGGAACATTATATACGTCTATAACGTAATATAACCTAACCTAACACATCCAGCCCCTCGCTGGTAATGTTTTACAGAATCCCTGTCGTGCCGTCCCGTACGTCTCGGCTGGGACATTATATACGTCTATAACGTTATATATCCTAACCTAAGGCAACCTAACATCTCGGATGTAGTATTTTACGACATTCCTGGCATTTCGGCCTCTACTACTCGGTGGGAACATCATATACGTCTATAACATAATATAACCTAACCTAACCCATCTACAGGTCGCTGCTAATGTTTCACAGAATCCCGGTCGTGTCGTCCCGTTCGTCTCGGTTGGGACATTATATAGATGTATAGCGTTATATAGCCTAACCTAAGGCAGCCTAACATCTCGGATGTAGTATTTTCCAATATCCCTGGCGGGTCGGACCCTACTTCTCGGTGGGAACATTATATACGTCTATAACGTAATATAAGATAACCTAACCCATCTACACCTCGCTGCTAATGTTTCACAGAATCCCGGTCATGTCGTCCCGTACGTCTCGGTTGGGACATTATATAGGTCTATAGCGTTATATATCCTAACCTAAGGCTGCCTAACATCTCGGATGTTGTGTTTTCCAATATCCCTGGCGGGTCGGACCCTACATCTCGGTGGGAACATTATGTACGTCTATAACGTAATATAACCTAACCTAACACATTCAGCCCCTCGCTGGTAATGTTTTACAGTATCCCTGTCGCGTCGTCCCGTACGTCTCGGCTGGGACATTATATACGTCTATAACGTTATATATCTTAACCTAAGGCAAGCTAACATCTCGGATGTAGTATTTTACGACATTCCTGGCGTTTCGGCCTCTACTACTCCGTGGGAACATTATATACGTCTATAACATAATATAACCTAACCTAACCCATCTACACCTCGCTGCTAATGTTTCACAGAATCCCGGTCGTGTCGTCCCGTACGTCTCGGTTGGGACATTATATAGGTCTATAGCGTTATATATCCTAACCAAAGGCAGCATAACATCTCGGATGTAGTATTTTCCAATATCCCTGGCGGGTCGGACCCTACTTCTCGGTGGGAACATTATATACGTCTATAACGTATTATAAGATAACCTAACCCTTCTACACCTCGCTGCTAATGTTTCACAGAATCCCGGTCATGTCGTCCCGTACGTCTCGGTTGGGACATTATATAGGTCTATAGCGTTATATATCCTAACCTAAGGCTGCCTAACATCTCGGATGTTGTGTTTTCCAATATCCCTGGCGGGTCGGACCCTACATCTCGGTGGGAACATTATATACGTCTATAACGTAATATAACCTAACCTAACACATCCAGCCCCTCGCTGATAATGTTTTACAGAATCCCGTGGGAGTCGTCCCGTACGTCTCGGTTGGGATATTATATACGTCTATAGCGTTATATATCCTAACCTAAGGCAGGCTAACATCTCGGATGTAGTATTTTCCATCATTCCTGGGGGGTCGGCCCCTATTTCTCGGTGGGAAAATTATATACGTCTATAACGTAATATAACCTAACCTAACACATCCAGCCCCTCGCTGGTAATGTTTTACAGAATCCCTGTCGTGCCGTCCCGTACGTCTCGGCTGGGACATTATATACGTCTATAACGTTATATATCCTAACCTAAGGCAACCTAACATCTAGTATGTAGTATTTTACGACATTCCTGGCGTTTCGGCCTCTACTACTCGGTGGGAACATTATATACGTCTATAACATAATATAACCTCACCTAACCCATCTACACCTCGCTGCTAATGTTTCACAGAATCCCGGTCGTGTCGTCCCGTACGTCTCGGTTAGGACATTATATAGGTCTATAGCGTTATATATCCTAACCTAAGGCAGCCTAACATCTCGGATGTAGTATTTTCCAATATCCCTGGCGGGTCGGACCCTACTTCTCGATGGGAACATTATATACGTCTATAACGTAACATAACCTAACCTAACACACCTAGCCCCTCGCTGGTAATGTTTTACAGAATCCCGTTGGTGTCGTCCCGTACGTCTCGGTTGGGACATTATATACGTCTATAGCGTTATATATCCTAACCTGAGGCAGGCTAACATCCCGGATGTAGTATTTTCCATCATTCCTGCGGGGTCGGCCCCTATTTCTCGGTGCGAACATTATATACGTTTACAACGAAATATAACCTAACCTAACACATCTGGCTCCTCGCTGGTAATGATTTATAGAATCCGTGTCGTGTCGTCCCGTACGTCTCAGCTGGGACATTATATACGTCTATAACGTTATATATCCTAACCTAAGGCAACAAAACATCACGGATGTAGTATTTTACAACATTCCTGGCGTTTCGGCCTCTACTTCTCGGTGGGAACATAATATACGTCTATAACGTAATATAACCTAACCTAACCCATCTACACCTCGCTGCTAATGTTTCACAGAATCCCGGTCGTGCCGTCCCGTACGTCTCGGTTGGGACGTTCTATACGTCTATAGCGTTATATATCCTAACCTAAGGCAGGCTAACATCTCGGATGTAGTACTTTCCATCATTCCTGGCGGGTCGGCCCCTATTTCTCGGTGGGAACATTATATACATCTATAACGTAATATAACCGAACCTTACACATCTAGCCACTCGCGGGTAATGTTTCACAGAATCCCGGTCATGTCGTCCCGTACGTCTCGATTGGGACATTATATAGGTCTATAGCGTTATATATCCTAACCTAAGGCTGCCTAACATCTCGGATGTTGTGTTTTCCAATATCCCTGGCGGGTCGGACCCTACATCTCGGTGGGAACATTATATACGTCTATAACGTAATATAACCTAACCTAACACATTCAGCCCCTCGCTGGTAATGTTTTACAGAATCCCTGTCGCGTCGTCCCGTACGTCTCGGCTGGGACATTATATACGTCTATAACGTTATATATCTTAACCTAAGGCAAGCTAACATCTCGGATGTAGTATTTTACGACATTCCTGGCGTTTCGGCCTCTACTACTCCGTGGGAACATTATATACGTCTATAACATAATATAACCTAACCTAACCCATCTACACGTCGCTGCTAATGTTTCACAGAATCCCGGTCGTGTCGTCCCGTACGTCTCGGTTGGGACATTATATAGGTCTATAGCGTTATATATCCTAACCAAAGGCAGCATAACATCTCGGATGTAGTATTATCCAATATCCCTGGCGGGTCGGACCCTACTTCTCGGTGGGAACATTATATACGTCTATAACGTATTATAAGATAACCTAACCCTTCTACACCTCGCTACTAATGTTTCACAGAATCCCGGTCATGTCGTCCCGTACGTCTCGGTTGGGACATTATATAGGTCTATAGCGTTATATATCCTAACCTAAGGCTGCCTAACATCTCGGATGTTGTGTTTTCCAATATCCCTGGCGGGTCGGACCCTACATCTCGGTGGGAACATTATATACGTCTATAACGTAATATAACCTAATCTAACACATTCTGCCCCTCGCTGGTAATGTTTTACAGAATCCCGTTGGTGTCGTCCCGTACGTCTCGGTTGGGATATTATATACGTCTATAGCGTTATATATCCTAACCTAAGGCAGGCTAACATCTCGGATGTAGTATTTTCCATCATTCCCTGGGGGTCGGCCCCTATTTCTCGGTGGGAACATTATATACGTCTATAACGTAATATAACCTAACCTAACACATCCAGCCCCTCGCTGGTAATGTTTTACAGAATCCCTGTCGTGCCGTCCCGTACGTCTCGGCTGGGACATTATATACGTCTATAACGTTATATATCCTAACCTAAGGCAATCTAACATCTCGGATGTAGTATTTTACGACATTCCTGGCATTTCGGCCTCTACTACTCGGTGGGAACATCATATACGTCTATAACATAATATAACCTAACCTGACCCATCTACAGGTCGCTGCTAAAGTTTCACAGAATCCCGGTCGTGTCGTCCCGTACGTCTCGATTGGGACATTATATAGGTCTATAGCGTTATATATCCTAACCTAAGGCAGCATAACATCTCGGATGTAGTATTTTCCAATATCCCTGGCGGGTCGGACCCTACTTCTCGTTGGGAACATTATATACGTCTATAACGTATTATAAGATAACCTAACCCATCTACACCTCGCTGCTAATGTTTCACAGAATCCCGGTCATGTCGTCCCGTACGTCTCGGTTGGGACATTATATAGGTCTATAGCGTTATATATCCTAACCTAAGGCTGCCTAACATCTCGGATGTTGTGTTTTCCAATATCCCTGGCGGGTCGGACCCTACTTCTCGATGGGAACATTATATACGTCTATAACGTAACATAACCTAACCTAACACACCTAGCCCCTCGCTGGTAATGTTTTACAGAATCCCTTTGGTGTCGTCCCGTACGTCTCGGTTGGGACATTATATACGTCTATAGCGTTATATATCCTAACCTGAGGCAGGCTAACATCTCGGATGTAGTATTTTCCATCATTCCTGCGGGGTCGGCCCCTATTTCTCGGTGCGAACATTATATACGTTTACAACGAAATATAACCTAACCTAACACATCTGGCTCCTCGCTGGTAATGATTTACAGAATCCGTGTCGTGTCGTCCCGTACGTCTCGGCTGGGACATTATATACGTCTATAACGTTATATATCCTAACCTAAGGCAACAAAACATCACGGATGTAGTATTTTACAACATTCCTGGCGTTTCGGCCTCTACTTCTCGGTGGGAACATAATATACGTCTATAACGTAATATAACCTAACCTAACCCATCTACACCTCGCTGCTAATGTTTCACAGAATCCCGGTCGTGCCGTCCCGTACGTCTCGGTTGGGACGTTCTATACGTCTATAGCGTTATATATCCTAACCTAAGGCAGGCTAACATCTCGGATGTAGTACTTTCCATCATTCCTGGCGGGTCGGCCCCTATTTCTCGGTGGGAACATTATATACATCTATAACGTAATATAACCGAACCTAACACATCTAGCCACTCGCGGGTAATGTTTCACAGAATCCCGGTCATGTCGTCCCGTACGTCTCGGTTGGGACATTATATAGGTCTATAGCGTTATATATCCTAACCTAAGGCAGCCTAACATCTCGGATGTAGTATTTTCCAATATCCCTGGCGGGTCGGACCCTACATCTCGGTGGGAACATTATATACGTCTACAACGTAATATAACCTAACCTAACACATCTAGCTCCTCGCTAGTAATGATTTACAGAATCCCGTTCGTGTCGTACCGTACGTCTCGGTTGGGACATTATATACGTCTATAGCGTTATATATCCTAACCCAAGGCAGCCTAACATCTCGGATATAGTATTTTCCAATATCCCTGGCGGGTCGGAACCTACTTCTCCGTGGGAACATTATATACGTCTATAACTTAACATAACCGAACCTAATCCATCTACACCTCGCTGCAAATGCTTCACAGAATCCCGTTCGTGTCGTCCCGTTCGTCTCGGTTGCTACATTATATACGTCTATAGCGTTATATATCATAATCTAAGGCAGGCTAACATCTCGGATGTAGTATTTTCCAATATCCCTGGCGGGTTGGACCCTACTTCTCGGTGGGAACATTATATACGTCCATAACGTAATGTAACCTAACCTAACACATCTAGCCTCTCGCTGGTAATGTTTCACAGAATCCCGGTCATGTCGTCCCGTACGTCTCGGTTGGGACATTATATAGGTCTATAGCGTTATATATACTAACCTAAGGCTGCCTAACATCTCG
The DNA here is from genome assembly GCA_963969225.1 of Xylocopa violacea. Classification (NCBI taxonomy): domain Eukaryota; kingdom Metazoa; phylum Arthropoda; class Insecta; order Hymenoptera; family Apidae; genus Xylocopa; species Xylocopa violacea. Next base: position 9,496,746 of record CAXAJV010000017.1, on the reverse strand, counting down.
GATGTTGCGTTTTCCAACATTCCTGGCGGGTCGGACTCTACTTCTCGGTGGGAAAATTATATCCGTCTATAATGTAATATAACCTAACCTAACCCATCTAGCCCCTCGCTGGTAATGTTTTACAGAATCCCGTACGTGTCGTCCCGTACGTCTCGGCTGGAACATTATATTCGTCTATAGCGTTATATATCCTAACCTAAAGCAGCCTAGCATCTCGGATGTAGTATTTTACAACATTCTTGGCGGGTTGGCACCTACTTCTCGGTGGGAACATTATATACGTCTATAACGTAATATAACCTAACCTAACACATCTAGCGCCTCGCTGGTAATGTTTTTCAGAATCCCGATCCTGTCGGACCGTACATCTCGGTTGGGACATTATAAACGTCTACAGCGATATATATCCTAATGTAAGGCAGGCTAACATCTCGGATGTAGTATTTTACAACATTCCTGGCGTATCAGCCCATTCTTCTCGATGGGAATATTATATACGTCTGTAACGTAATATAACCTAACCTAACCCCTCTAGCCCCTCGCTGTAAATGTTTTTCAGAATCCATGTCGTGTCGGCCCGTACTTATCGGTGGGGACATTATATACGTCTATAACATTATATATCCCAACCTAAGGCCACCTAACGCTTCGGATGTTGTATTTTCCAGCATTCCTGGCGGGTCGGACCCTACGTCTCGGTTGGAACATTATGTACGTCTATAACGTTATATAACCTAACCTAATCCATCTAGACCCTCGCTGTTAATGTTTTACAGAATCCCGTTCGTGTCGTCCCGTACGTCTCGGTTGGGACATTATATGTCTGTAGCGTTATATAACCTAACCTAACACATCTAGCCCCTCGCTGGTAATGTTTTACAGAATCCCGTTCGTGTCGTCCCATACGTCTCGGTTGGGACATTATATACGTCTATAACGTTACATATCCCAACCTAAGGCAACCTAATATCTCGGATGTAGTACCTTACAACTTTCCTGGCGGATCGGCTCCTACTTCTAGGTGGGAACATTATATACGTCTATAACCTAATATAACCTAACCTAACCCATCTAGCCCCTCGCTGGTAATGTTTTATAGAATCCCGTTCGGGTCGTCCCGTACGTCTCGGTTGGGGCATTATATAGGTCTATAGCGTTGTATATCCTAACCCAAGGCAGCCTATATCCTTGGATGTAGCATTTTACAACATTCCTGGCGGATCGGCTCCTACCTCTAGGTGGGAACATTATATACGTCTATAACGTAATATAACCTAACCTAACACATCTAGCCCCTCGCTGGTAATGTTTTTCAGAATCCCGATCCTGTCGGCCCGTACATCTCGGTTGGGACATTATAAACGTCTACAGCGATATATATCCTAATGTAAGGCAGGCTAACATCTCGGATGTAGTATTTTACAACATTCCTGGCGTATCAGCCCCTTCTTCTCGATGGGAATATTATATACGTCCATAACGCAATGTAACCTAACCTAACACATCTAGCCTCTCGCTGGTAATGTTTCACAGAATCCCGGTCATGTCGTCCCGTACGTCTCGGTTGGGACATTATATAGGTCTATAGCGTTATATATACTAACCTAAGGCTGCCTAACATCTCGGATGTTGCGTTTTCCAACATTCCTGGCGGGTCGGACTCTACTTCTCGGTGGGAAAATTATATCCGTCTATAATGTAATATAACCTAACCTAACCCATCTAGCCCCTCGCTGGTAATGTTTTACAGAATCCCGTACGTGTCGTCCCGTACGTCTCGGCTGGAACATTATATTCGTCTATAGCGTTATATATCATAACCTAAAGCAGCCTAACATCTCGGATGTAGAATTTTACAACATTCTAGGCGGGTCGGCACCTACTTCTAGGTGGGAACATTATATACGTCTATAACGTAACATAACATAACCTAATCCATCTAGAGCCTGGCCGTTAATGTTTTACAGAATCCCGTACGTGTCGTCCCGTACGTCTCGGCTGGGACATTATATTCGTCTATAGCGTTATATATCCTAACCTAAAGCAGCCTAGCATCTCGGATGTAGTATTTTACAACATTCTTGGCGGGTTGGCACCTACTTCTCGGTGGGAACATTATATACGTCTATAACGTAATATAACCTAACCTAACACATCTAGCGCCTCGCTGGTAATGTTTTTCAGAATCCCGATCCTGTCGGACCGTACATCTCGGTTGGGACATTATAAACGTCTACAGCGATATATATCCTAATGTAAGGCAGGCTAACATCTCGGATGTAGTATTTTACAACATTCCTGGCGTATCAGCCCCTTCTTCTCGATGGGAATATTATATACGTCTGTAACGTAATATAACCTAACCTAACCCCTCTAGCCCCTCGCTGTAAATGTTTTTCAGAATCCATGTCGTGTCGGCCCGTACTTATCGGTGGGGACATTATATACGTCTATAACATTATATATCCCAACCTAAGGCCACCTAACGCTTCGGATGTTGTATTTTCCAGCATTCCTGGCGGGTCGGACCCTACGTCTCGGTTGGAACATTATGTACGTCTATAACGTTATATAACCTAACCTAATCCATCTAGACCCTCGCTGTTAATGTTTTACAGAATCCCGTTCGTGTCGTCCCGTACGTCTCGGTTGGGACATTATATGTCTGTAGCGTTATATAACCTAACCTAACACATCTAGCCCCTCGCTGGTAATGTTTTACAGAATCCCGTTCGTGTCGTCCCATACGTCTCGGTTGGGACATTATATACGTCTATAACGTTACATATCCCAACCTAAGGCAACCTAATATCTCGGATGTAGTACCTTACAACTTTCCTGGCGGATCGGCTCCTACTTCTAGGTGGGAACATTATATACGTCTATAACCTAATATAACCTAACCTAACCCATCTAGCCCCTCGCTGGTAATGTTTTATAGAATCCCGTTCGGGTCGTCCCGTACGTCTCGGTTGGGGCATTATATAGGTCTATAGCGTTGTATATCCTAACCCAAGGCAGCCTATATCCTTGGATGTAGCATTTTACAACATTCCTGGCGGATCGGCTCCTACCTCTAGGTGGGAACATTATATACGTCTATAACGTAATATAACCTAACCTAACACATCTAGCCCCTCGCTGGTAATGTTTTTCAGAATCCCGATCCTGTCGGCCCGTACATCTCGGTTGGGACATTATAAACGTCTACAGCGATATATATCCTAATGTAAGGCAGGCTAACATCTCGGATGTAGTATTTTACAACATTCCTGGCGTATCAGCCCCTTCTTCTCGATGGGAATATTATATACGTCCATAACGTAATGTAACCTAACCTAACACATCTAGCCTCTCGCTGGTAATGTTTCACAGAATCCCGGTCATGTCGTCCCGTACGTCTCGGTTGGGACATTATATAGGTCTATAGCGTTATATATACTAACCTAAGGCTGCCTAACATCTCGGATGTTGCGTTTTCCAACATTCCTGGCGGGTCGGACTCTACTTCTCGGTGGGAAAATTATATCCGTCTATAATGTAATATAACCTAACCTAACCCATCTAGCCCCTCGCTGGTAATGTTTTACAGAATCCCGTACGTGTCGTCCCGTACGTCTCGGTTGGGGCATTATATACGTCTATAGCGTTATATATCCTAACCCAAGGCAGCCTATCACCTCGGATGTAGTATTTTCCAGCATTGCTGGCGGGTCGGCCCCTACTTATCGGTGGGAACATTATATACGTCTATAGCGTAATATAGCGTAACCTAACCCATCTAGCCCCTCGCTGGTAATGTTTTATAGAATCCCGTTCGTTTCGTCTCGTAAGTCTCGGTTGGGTAATTATATACGACTACGGCGTTATATATCCTAACCTAAGGCAGCCTAACATCTCGGATGTATTATTTTCCAGCATTCCTGGTGGGTCGACCCCTACTTCTCGGTGGGAACATTATATACGTCTGTAACGTATCATAACCCAACCTAATCCATCTAGACCCTCGCTGTTAATGTTTTACAGAATCCCGATTATGCCGTCCCGTGCGTCTCGGTGTGGACATTATATACGACTGTAACTTTATATATCCCAACCTAAGGCCACCTGATATCTCGGATGTAGTATTTTCCAACATTCCTGGCGGGTCGGACGCTACTTCTGGGTGGGAACAATATATACGACTATAACGTAACATAACCTAACCTAATCCATCTAACCCGTCGCTGGTAATGTTTTACAGAATCCCGTTCGTGTCGTCCCGTATGTCTCGGTTGGGACATTATATACGTCTATGGCGTTATAAATCCTAACCTAAGGCAGCCTAACTACTCGGAAGTAGCATTTTACAACATTCCTGGCGGATCGGCTCCTACTTCTAGGTGGGAACATTATATACGTCTATAACGTAATATAAACTATCCTAACCCATCTAGCCCCTCGCTGGTAATGATTTACAGAATTCCGTTCGTGTCGGCACGTACTTCTCGGTGGGGACATTATTCACGTCTATAGCGTTATATATCCTAACCTAAGGCAGGCTAACATCTCGGATGTAGTATCTACTAACATTCCTGGCGGGTCGGAGCCTACTTCTCGGTGGGGACATTATATACGTCTATATCGTAATATAACCTAACCTAACCCATCTTGCCCCTTGGTGATAATGTTTTACAGAATCCCGTTCGTGTCGGCCCGCACTTCTCGGTGGGGACCTTATATACGTCTATAGCTTTATATTTCCTAACCTAAGGCAACCTAACATCTCAGATCTAATATTTTACAACATTCGTGACGGGTCGGCCCCTGCTTCTCGGTGGGAACATTATATAAGTCTATAACGTAACATAACCTAACCTAATCCATCTAGACCCTGGCCGTTAATGTTTTACAGAAGCCCGTTCGTGTCGTCCCGTGCGTCTCGGTGTGGACATTATATACGACTGTAACTTTATATATCCCAACCTAAGGCCACCTGATATCTCGGATGTAGTATTTTCCAACATTCCTGGCGCGTCGGACCCTACTTCTGGGTGGGAACATTATATACGTCTATAACGTAACATAACCTAACCTAATCCATCTAACCCCTCGCTGGTAATGTTTTACAGAATCCCGTTCGTGTCGTCCCGTACGTCTCGGTTGGGACATTATACACGTCTATAGCGTTATATATCCTAACCTAAGGCAGCCTAACTACTCGGATGTAGCATTTTACAACATTCCTGGCGGATCGGCTCCTACTTCTAGGTGGGAACATTATATACGTCTATAACCTAATATAACCTAACCTAACCCATCTAGCCCCTCGCTGGTAATGTTTTACAGAATCCCGTACGTGTCGTCCCGTACGTCTCGGCTGGGACGTTATATTCGTCTATAGCGTTATATATCCTAACCTAAAGCAGCCTAGCATCTCGGATGTAGTATTTTACAACATTCTTGGCGGTTGGCACCTACTTCTCGGTGGGAACATTATATACGTCTATAACGTAATATAACCTAACCTAACACATCTAGCGCCTCGCTGGTAATGTTTTTCAGAATCCCGATCCTGTCGGCCCGTACATCTCGGTTGGGACATTATAAACGTCTACAGCGATATATATCCTAATGTAAGGCCGGCTAACATCTCGGATGTAGTATTTTACAACATTCCTGGCGTATCAGCCCCTTCTTCTCGATGGGAATATTATATACGTCTGTAACGTAATATAACCTAACCTAACCCCTCTAGCCCCTCGCTGTAAATGTTTTGCAGAATCCTAGTCGTGTCGGCCCGTACTTATCGGTGGGGACATTATATACGTCTATAACATTATATATCCCAACCTAAGGCCACCTAACGCTTCGGATGTTGTATTTTCCAGCATTCCTGGCGGGTCGAACCCTACGTCTCGGTTGGAACATTATGTACGTCTATAACGTTATATATCCTAACCTAATCCATCTAGACCCTCGCTGTTAATGTTGTACAGAATCCCGTTCGTGTCGTCCCGTACGTCTCGGTTGGGACATTATATGTCTGTAGCGTTATATAACCTAACCTAACACATCTAGCCGCTCGCTGGTAATGTTTTACAGAATCCCGTTCGTGTCGTCCCGTACGTCTCGGTTGGGATATTATATACGTCTATAATGTTATATAACCTAACCTAACACATCTAGCCCCTCGCTGGTAATGTTTTACACAATCCCGTTCGTGTCGTACCGTACGTCTCGGGTGGTACATTATATACGTCTATAGCGTTATATATCCTATCCTAAGGCAACCTAACATCTCGCATGTAGTATTTTCCAGCATTCCTGGCGAGTCGGCCCCTACTTCTCGGTGGGAACATTATATACGTCTATAACGTAACATAACCTAACCTAATCCATCTAGACCCTCGCTGTTAATGTTTTACAGAATCCCGTTCGTGTCGTCCCTTACGTCTCGGTTGGGACATTATATAGGTCTATAGCGTTGTATATCCTAACCCAAGGCAGCCTATATCCTCGAATGTAGTATTTTCCAGCATTGCTGGCAGGTCGGCCCCTACTTATCGGTGGGAACATTATATACGTCTATAGCGTAATATAACCTAACCTAACCCATCTAGCCCCTCGCTGGTAATGTTTTATAGAATCCAGTTCGTGTCGTCCCGTAAGTCTCTGTTGGGTAATTATATACGTCTACGGCGTTATATATCCTAACGTAAGGCAGCCTAACGTCTCGGATGTAGTATTTTCCAACATTCCTGGCGGGTCGGACCCTACTTCTCGGTGGGAAAATTATATCCGTCTATAATGTAATATAACCTAACCTAACCCATCTAGCCCCTCGCTGGTAATGTTTTACAGAATCCCGTACGTGTCGTCCCGTACGTCTCGGCTGGAACATTATATTCGTCTATAGCGTTATATATCATAACCTAAAGCAGCCTAACATCTCGGATGTAGAATTTTACAACATTCTAGGCGGGTCGGCACCTACTTCTAGGTGAGAACATTATATACGTCTATAACGTAACATAACATAACCTAATCCATCTAGAGCCTGGCCGTTAATGTTTTACAGAATCCCGTTCGTGTCGTCCCGTACGTCTCGGTTGGTACATTATATACGTCTATAACGTAACATAACCTAACCTAACGCATCTGGCCCCTCGCTGGTAATGTTTTACACAATCCCGTTCGTGTCGGCTCGTACTTCTCGGTGGAGACATTATGTACGTCTATAACGTTATACATCCCAACCTAAGGCAACCTAACATCTCGAATGTAGTATTTTCCAACATTCCTGGCGGGTCGGACCCTATTTCTCGGCTGGAACATTATCTACGTCTATATCGTAATATAACCTAACCTAACCCATCTAGCCCCTCGGTGGTAATGTCTTACAGAATCCCGTTCGTGTCGTCACGTACGTCTCGGTTGGGACATTATATACGTCTATAGCGTTATATATCCTAACCTAAGGCAGCCTAACACATCGGATGTAGTATTTTCCAACATTCCTGGCGGATCGGCCTCTACTTCTCGGTGGGAACATTATATATATATATAACGTAATATAACGTAACCAAACCCATCTAGCCCCTCGCTGGTAATGTTTTATAAAATCCAGTTCGTGTCGTCCCGTACGTGTCGGTGGGGCATTATATACTTCTATAACGTTATATATCCCAACCTGAGGCAACCTTACATCTCGGATGTAGTATTTACCAACATTCCTGGCGGATCGGCCTCTACTTCTCGGTGGGAACATTATATACATCTATAACGTAATATAAACTATCCTAACCCATCTAGCCCCTCGCTGGTAATGATTTACAGAATTCCGTTCGTGTCGGCACGTACTTCTCGGTGGGGACATTATTCACGTCTATAGCGTTATGTATCCTAACCTAAGGCAGGCTAACATCTCGGATGTAGTATCTACTAACATACCTGGCGGGTCGGAGCCTACTTCTCGGTGGGGACATTATATACGTCTATATCGTAATATAACCTAACCTAACCCATCTTGCCCCTTGGTGATAATGTTTTACAGAATCCCATTCGTGTCGTACCGTACGTCTCGGTGGGGACATTATATACGTCTATAGCGTTATATGTCCTAACCTAAGGCAGCCTAACCCTTCGAATATAGTATTTTCCAACATTCCTGGCGTGCCGGCCCCTACTTCTCGATGGGAACATTATATACGTCTATAACGTAATATAACCTAACCTAACCCATCTAGGCCCTCACTGGTAATGTTTTATAAAATGCCGTTCGTGTCGCCCCGTACTTGTCGATTGGGACATTATATACGTCTATAGCGTTATATATCCTAACCTAAGGCAGCCTAACACATCGGATGTAATATTTTCCAACATTCCTGGCGTGTCGGCCCCTACTTCTCGTTGGGAACATTACATACGTCTATAACGTAATATAACCAAACCTAACCCATCGAGACCCTCACTGGTAATGTCTTACAGAATCCCGTTCGCGTCGTGCCGTAATTCTCGGTGGGGACATTATGTACGTCTATGACGTTATATATCCCAACCTAAGGCAACCTAACATCTCGAATGTAGTATTTTCCAACATTCCTGGCGGGTCGGCCCCTACTTCTCGGTGGGAACATTATATATGTCTGTATCGCAATATAACCTAACCTAACCCATCTAGCCCCTCGCTGGTAATGCTTTACAGAATCCCGTTCGTGTCGTCCCATACGTCTCGGTTGGGACATTATATACGTCTATAACATTACATATCCCAACCTAAGGCAACCTAATATCTCGGATGTAGTACCTTACAACTTTCCTGGCGGATCGGCTCCTACTTCTAGGTGGGAACATTATATACGTCTATAACCTAATATAAGCTAACCTAACCCATCTAGCCCCTCGCTGGTAATGTTTTATAGAATCTCGTTCGAGTCGTCCCGTACGTCTCGGTTGGGGCATTATATAGGTCTATAGCGTTGTATATCCTAACCCAAGGCAGCCTATATCCTCGGATGTAGTATTTTCCAGCATTGCTGGCAGGTCGGCCCCTACTTATCGGTGGGAACATTATATACGTCTATAGCGTAATATAACCTAACCTAACCCATCTAGCCCCTCGCTGGTAATGTTTTATAGAATCCAGTTCGTGTCGTCCCGTAAGTCTCGGTTGGGTAATTATATACATCTACGGCGTTATATATCCTAACGTAAGGCAGCCTAACGTCTCGGATGTAGTATTTTCCAACATTCCTGGCGGGTCGGACCCTACTTCTCGGTGGGAAAATTATATCCGTCTATAATGTAATATAACCTAACCTAACCCATCTAGCCCCTCGCTGGTAATGTTTTACAGAATCCCGTACGTGTCGTCTCGTACGTCTCGGCTGGAACATTATATTCGTCTATAGCGTTATATATCATAACCTAAAGCAGCCTAACATCTCGGATGTAGAATTTTACAACATTCTAGGCGGGTCGGCACCTACTTCTAGGTGGGAACATTATATACGTCTATAACGTAACATAACATAACCTAATCCATCTAGAGCCTGGCCGTTAATGTTTTACAGAATCCCGTTCGTGTCGTCCCGTACGTCTCGGTTGGTACATTATATACGTCTATAGCGTTATATATACTAACCTAAGGCAACCTAACATCTCGGATGTAGTATTTTCCAGCATTCCTGGCGAGTCGGCCCCTACTTCTCGGTGGGAACATTATATAAGTCTATAACGTAACATAACCTAACCTAATCCATCTAGACCCTGGCCGTTAATCTTTTACAGAAGCCCGTTCGTGTCGTCCCGTGCGTCTCGGTGTGGACATTATATACGACTGTAACTTTATATATCCCAACCTAAGGCCACCTGATATCTCGGATGTAGTATTTTCCAACATTCCTGGCGGGTCGGACCCTACTTCTGGGTGGGAACATTATATACGTCTATAACGTAACATAACCTAACCTAATCCATCTAACCCCTCGCTGGTAATGTTTTACAGAATCCCGTTCGTGTCGTCCCGTATGTCTCGGTTGGGACATTATATACGTCTATAGCGTTATAAATCCTAACCTAAGGCAGCCTAACTACTCGGAAGTAGCATCTTACAACATTCCTCGCGGATCGGCTCCTACTTCTAGGTGGGAACATTATATACGTCTATAACCTAATATAACCTATCCTAACCCATCTAGCCCCTCGCTGGTAATGTTTTACAGAATCCCGTTCGTGTCGTCCCTTACGTCTCGGTTGGGACATTATATAGGTCTATAGCGTTGTATATCCTAACCCAAGACAGCCTATATCCTCGGATGTAGTATTTTCCAGCATTGCTGGCAGGTCGGCCCCTACTTATCGGTGGGAACATTATATACGTCTATAGCGTAATATAACCTAACCTAACCCATCTAGCCCCTCGCTGGTAATGTTTTATAGAATCCAGTTCGTGTCGTCCCGTAAGTCTCGGTTGGGTAATTATATACGTCTACGGCGTTATATATCATAACGTAAGGCAGCCTAACGTCTCGGATGTAGTATTTTCCAACATTCCTGGCGGGTCGGACCCTACTTCTCGGTGGGAAAATTATATCCGTCTATAATGTAATATAACCTAACCTATCCCATCTAGCCCCTCGCTGGTAATGTTTTACAGAATCCCGTACGTGTCGTCCCGTACGTCTCGGCTGGAACATTATATTCGTCTATAGCGTTATATATCATAACCTAAAGCAGCCTAACATCTCGGATGTAGAATTTTACAACATTCTAGGCGGGTCGGCACCTACTTCTAGGTGAGAACATTATATACGTCTATAACGTAACATAACATAACCTAATCCATCTAGAGCCTGGCCGTTAATGTTTTACAGAATCCCGTTCGTGTCGTCCCGTACGTCTCGGTTGGTACATTATATACGTCTATAGCGTTATATATACTAACCTAAGGCAACCTAACATCTCGGATGTAGTATTTTCCAGCATTCCTGGCGAGTCGGCCCCTACTTCTCGGTGGGAACATTATATAAGTCTATAACGTAACATAACCTAACCTAATCCATCTAGATCCTGGCCGTTAATGTTTTACAGAAGCCCGTTCGTGTCGTCCCGTGCGTCTCGGTGTGGACATTATATACGACTGTAACTTTATATATCCCAACCTAAGGCCACCTGATATCTCGGATGTAGTATTTTCCAACATTCCTGGCGGGTCGGACCCTACTTCTGGGTGGGAACATTATATACGTCTATAACGTAACATAACCTAACCTAATCCATCTAACCCCTCGCTGGTAATGTTTTACAGAATCCCGTTCGTGTCGTCCCGTATGTCTCGGTTGGGACATTATATACGTCTATAGCGTTATAAATCCTAACCTAAGGCAGCCTAACTACTCGGAAGTAGCATCTTACAACATTCCTGGCGGATCGGCTCCTACTTCTAGGTGGGAACATTATATACGTCTATAACCTAATATAACCTATCCTAACCCATCTAGCCCCTCGCTGGTAATGTTTTACAGAATCCCGTTCGTGTCGTCCCTTACGTCTCGGTTGGGACATTATATAGGTCTATAGCGTTGTATATCCTAACCCAAGGCAGCCTATATCCTCGGATGTAGTATTTTCCAGCATTGCTGGCAGGTCGGCCCCTACTTATCGGTGGGAACATTATATACGTCTATAGCGTAATATAACCTAACCTAACCCATCTAGCCCCTCGCTGGTAATGTTTTATATAATCCAGTTCGTGTCGTCCCGTAAGTCTCGGTTGGGTAATTATATACGTCTACGGCGTTATATATCATAACGTAAGGCAGCCTAACGTCTCGGATGTAGTATTTTCCAACATTCCTGGCGGGTCGGACCCTACTTCTCGGTGGGAAAATTATATCCGTCTATAATGTAATATAACCTAACCTATCCCATCTAGCCCCTCGCTGGTAATGTTTTACAGAATCCCGTACGTGTCGTCCCGTACGTCTCGGCTGGAACATTATATTCGTCTATAGCGTTATATATCATAACCTAAAGCAGCCTAACATCTCGGATGTAGAATTTTACAACATTCTAGGCGGGTCGGCACCTACTTCTAGGTGAGAACATTATATACGTCTATAACGTAACATAACATAACCTAATCCATCTAGAGCCTGGCCGTTAATGTTTTACAGAATCCCGTTCGTGTCGTCCCGTACGTCTCGGTTGGTACATTATATACGTCTATAGCGTTATATATACTAACCTAAGGCAACCTAACATCTCGGATGTAGTATTTTCCAGCATTCCTGGCGAGTCGGCCCCTACTTCTCGGTGGGAACATTATATAAGTCTATAACGTAACATAACCTAACCTAATCCATCTAGATCCTGGCCGTTAATGTTTTACAGAAGCCCGTTCGTGTCGTCCCGTGCGTCTCGGTGTGGACATTATATACGACTGTAACTTTATATATCCCAACCTAAGGCCACCTGATTTCTCGGATGTAGTATTTTCCAACATTCCTGGCGGGTCGGACCCTACTTCTGGGTGGGAACATTATATACGTCTATAACGTAACATAACCTAACTTAATCCATCTAACCCCTCGCTGGTAATGTTTTACAGAATCCCGTTCGTGTCGTCCCGTACGTCTCGGTTGGGACATTATACACGTCTATAGCGTTATATATCCTAACCTAAGGCAGCATAACTACTCGGATGTAGCATTTTACAACATTCCTGGCGGATCGGCTACTACTTCTAGGTGGGAACATTATATACGTCTATAACCTAATATAACCTAACCTAACCCATCTAGCCCCTCGCTGGTAATGTTTTACAGAATCCCGTACGTTTCGTCCCGTACGTCTCGGCTGGGACATTATATTCGTCTATAGCGTTATATATCCTAACCTAAAGCAGCCTAGCATCTCGGATGTAGTATTTTACAACATTCTTGGCGGGTTGGCACCTACTTCTCGGTGGGAACATTATATACGTCTATAACGTAATATAACCTAACCTAACACATCTAGCCCCTCGCTGGTAATGTTTTTCAGAATCCCGATCCTGTCGGCCCGTACATCTCGGTTGGGGCATTATAAACGTCTACAGCGATATATATCCTAATGTAAGGCCGGCTAACATCTCGGATGTAGTATTTTACAACATTCCTGGCGTATCAGCCCCTTCTTCTCGATGGGAATATTATATACGTCTGTAACGTAATATAACCTAACCTAACCCCTCTAGCCCCTCGCTGTAAATGTTTTGCAGAATCCTAGTCGTGTCGGCCCGTACTTATCGGTGGGGACATTATATACGTCTATAACATTATATATCCCAACCTAAGGCCACCTAACGCTTCGGATGTTGTATTTTCCAGCATTCCTGGCGGGTCGAACCCTACGTCTCGGTTGGAACATTATGTACGTCTATAACGTTATATAACCTAACCTAATCCATCTAGACCCTCGCTGTTAATGTTTTACAGAATCCCGTTCGTGTCGTCCCGTACGTCTCGGTTGGGACATTATATGTCTGTAGCGTTATATAACCTAACCTAACACATCTAGCCGCTCGCTGGTAATGTTTTACAGAATCCCGTTCGTGTCGTCCCGTACGTCTCGGTTGGGATATTATATACGTCTATAATGTTATATAACCTAACCTAACACATCTAGCCCCTCGCTGGTAATGTTTTACAGAATCCCGTTCGTGTCGTCCCGTACGTCTCGGTTGGTACATTATATACGTCTATAACGTAATATAACCTAACCTAACGCATCTGGCCCCTCGCTGGTAATATTTTACACAATCCCGTTCGTGTCGGCTCGTACTTCTCGGTGGAGACATTATGTACGTCTATAACGTTATATATCCCAACCTAAGGCAACCTAACATCTCGAATGTAGTATTTTCCAACATTCCTGGCGGGTCGGACCCTATTTCTCGGCTGGAACATTATCTACGTCTATATCTTAATATAACCTAACCTAACCCATCTAGCCCCTCGGTGGTAATGTCTTACAGAATCCCGTTCGTGTCGTCACGTACGTCTCGGTTGGGACATTATATACGTCTATAGCGTTATATATCCTAACCTAAGGCAGCCTAACACATCGGATGTAGTATTTTCCAACATTCCTGGCGGATCGGCCTCTACTTCTCGGTGGGAACATTATATATATATATAACGTAATATAACGTAACCAAACCCATCTAGCCCCTCGCTGGTAATGTTTTATAAAATCCAGTTCGTGTCTTCCCGTACGTGTCGGTGGGGCATTATATACTTCTATAACGTTATATATCCCAACCTGAGGCAACCTTACATCTCGGATGTAGTATTTACCAACATTCCTGGCGGATCGGCCTCTATATCTCGGTGGGAACATTATATACGTCTATAACGTAATATAAACTATCCTAACCCATCTAGCCCCTCGCTGGTAATGATTTACAGAATTCCGTTCGTGTCGGCACGTACTTCTCGGTGGGGACATTATTCACGTCTATAGCGTTATATATCCTAACCTAAGGCAGGCTAACATCTCGGATGTAGTATCTACTAACATTCCTGGCGGGCCGGAGCCTACTTCTCGGTGGGGACATTATATACGTCTATATCGTAATATAACCTAACCTAACCCATCTTGCCCCTTGGTGATAATGTTTTACAGAATCCCGTTCGTGTCGGCCCGCACTTCTCGGTGGGGACCTTATATACGTCTATAACTTTATATATCCTAACCTAAGGCAACCTAACATCTCAGATCTAATATTTTACAACATTCGTGACGGGTCGGCCCCTGCTTCTCGGTGGGAACATTATATACGTCTATAACGTAATATAACCTAACCTAACCCATCTATACCCCCGTTGGTAATGTTTTATAAAATCCCATTCGTGTCGTACCGTACGTCTCGGTGGGGACATTATATACGTCTATAGCGTTATATGTCCTAACCTAAGGCAGCCTAACCCCTCGGATATAGTATTTTCCAACATTCCTGGCGTGTCGGCCCCTACTTCTCGTTGGGAACATTACATACGTCTATAACGTAATATAACCAAACCTAACCCATCGAGACCCTCACTGGTAATGTCTTACAGAATCCCGTTCGCGTCGTGCCGTAATTCTCGGTGGGGACATTATGTACGTCTATAACGTAATATAACCTAACCTAACCCATCTATACCCCCGTTGGTAATGTTTTATAAAATCCCATTCGTGTCGTACCGTACGTCTCGGTGGGGACATTATATACGTCTATAGCGTTATATGTCCTAACCTAAGGCAGCCTAACCCCTCGGATATAGTATTTTCCAACATTCCTGGCGTGTCGGCCCCTACTTCTCGTTGGGAACATTACATACGTCTATAACGTAATATAACCAAACCTAACCCATCGAGACCCTCACTGGTAATGTCTTACAGAATCCCGTTCGCGTCGTGCCGTAATTCTCGGTGGGGACATTATGTACGTCTATAACGTTTTATATCCCAACCTAAGGCAACCTAACATCTCGAATGTAGTATTTTCCAACATTCCTGGCGGGTCGGCCCCTACTTCTCGGTGGGAACATTATATACGTCTGTAACGTAACATAACCCAACCTAGTCCATCTAGACCCTCGCTGTTAATGTTTTACAGAATCCCGATTGTGCCGTCCCGTGCGTCTCGGTGTGGACATTATATACGACTGTAACTTTATATATCCCAACCTAAGGCCACCTGATATCTCGGATGTAGTATTTTCCAACATTCCTGGCGGGTCGGACGCTACTTCTGGGTGGGAACAATATATACGACTATAACGTAACATAACCTAACCTAATCCATCTAACCCGTCGCTGGTAATGTTTTACAGAATCCCGTTCGTGTCGTCCCGTATGTCTCGGTTGGGACATTATATACGTCTATAGCGTTATAAATCCTAACCTAAGGCAGCCTAACTACTCGGATGTAGCATTTTACAACATTCCTGGCGGATCGGCTCCTACTTCTAGGTGGGAACATTATATACGTCTATAACCTAATATAACCTAACCTAACCCATCTAGCCCCTCGCTGGTAATGTTTTACAGAATCCCGTTCGTGTCGTCCCTTACGTCTCGGTTGGGACATTATATACGTCTATAGCGTTATATATCCTAATCTAAGGCAGCCTAACAACTCGGATGTATCATTTTACAACATTCCTGGAGGGTCGGCCCCTGCTTCTCGGTGGGAACATTATATATGTCTGTATCGTAATATAACCTAACCTAACCCATCTAGTCCCTCGCTGGTAATGCTTTACAGAATCCCGTTCGTGTCGTCCCATACGTCTCGGTTGGGGCATTATATAGGTCTATAGCGTTGTATATCCTAACCCAAGGCAGCCTATATCCTCGGATGTAGTATTTTCCAGCATTGCTGGCAGGTCGGCCCCTACTTATCGGTGGGAACATTATATACGTCTATAGCGTAATATAACCTAACCTAACCCATCTAGCCCCTCGCTGGTAATGTTTTATAGAATCCAGTTCGTGTCGTCCCGTAAGTCTCGGTTGGGTAATTATATACGTCTACGGCGTTATATATCCTAACGTAAGGCAGCCTAACGTCTCGGATGCAGTATTTTCCAACATTCCTGGCGGGTCGGACCCTACTTCTCGATGGGAAAATTATATCCGTCTATAATGTAATATAACCTAACCTAACCCATCTAGCCCCTCGCTGGTAATGTTTTACAGAATCCCGTACGTGTCGTCCCGTACGTCTCGGCTGGAACATTATATTCGTCTATAGCGTTATATATCATAACCTAAAGCAGCCTAACATCTCGGATGTAGTATTTTCCAGCATTCCTGGCGAGTCGGCCCCTACTTCTCGGTGGGAACATTATATAAGTCTATAACGTAACATAACCTAACCTAATCCATCTAGACCCTGGCCGTTAATGTTTTACAGAAGCCCGTTCGTGTCGTCCCGTGCGTCTCGGTGTGGACATTATATACGACTGTAACTTTATATATCCCAACCTAAGGCCACCTGATATCTCGGATGTAGTATTTTCCAACATTCCTGGCGGGTCGGACCCTACTTCTGGGTGTGAACATTATATACGTCTATAACGTAACATAACCTAACCTAATCCATCTAACCCCTCGCTGGTAATGTTTTACAGAATCCCGTTCGTGTCGTCCCGTACGTCTCGGCTGGGACATTATATTCGTCTATAGCGTTATATATCCTAACCTAAAGCAGCCTAGCATCTCGGATGTAGTATTTTACAACATTCTTGGCGGGTTGGCACCTACTTCTCGGTGGGAACATTATATACGTCTATAACGTAATATAACCTAACCTAACACATCTAGCCCCTCGCTGGTAATGTTTTTCAGAATCCCGATCCTGTCGGCCCGTACATCTCGGTTGGGACATTATAAACGTCTACAGCGATATATATCCTAATGTAAGGCCGGCTAACATCTCGGATGTAGTATTTTACAACATTCCTGGCGTATCAGCCCCTTCTTCTCGATGGGAATATTATATACGTCTGTAACGTAATATAACCTAACCTAACCCCTCTAGCCGCTCGCTGTAAATGTTTTGCAGAATCCTAGTCGTGTCGGCCCGTACTTATCGGTGGGGACATTATATACGTCTATAACATTATATATCCCAACCTAAGGCCACCTAACGCTTCGGATGTTGTATTTTCCAGCATTCCTGGCGAGTCGAACCCTACGTCTCGGTTGGAACATTATGTACGTATATAACGTTATATAACCTAACCTAATCCATCTAGACCCTCGCTGTTAATGTTTTACAGAATCCCGTTCGTGTCGTCCCGTACGTCTCGGTTGGGACATTATATGTCTGTAGCGTTATATAACCTAACCTAACACATCTAGCCGCTCGCTGGTAATGTTTTACAGAATCCCGTTCGTGTCGTCCCGTACGTCTCGGTTGGGATATTATATACGTCTATAATGTTATATAACCTAACCTAACACATCTAGCCCCTCGCTGGTAATGTTTTACACAATCCCGTTCGTGTCGTACCGTACGTCTCGGGTGGTACATTATATACGTCTATAGCGTTATATATCCTATCCTAAGGCAACCTAACATCTCGCATGTAGTATTTTCCAGCATTCCTGGCGAGTCGGCCCCTACTTCTCGGTGGGAACATTATATACGTCTATAACGTAACATAACCTAACCTAATCCATCCAGACCCTCGCTGTTAATGTTTTACAGAATCCCGTTCGTGTCGTCCCGTACGTCTCGGTTGGGGCATTATATACGTCTATAGCGTTATATATCCTAACCCAAGGCAGCCTATCATCGCGGATGTAGTATTTTCCAGCATTGCTGGCGGGTCGGCCCCTACTTATCGGTGGGAACATTATATACGTCTATAGCGTAATATAACCTAACCTAACCCATCTAGCCCCTCGCTGGTAATGTTTTATAGAATCCCGTTCGTTTCGTCTCGTAAGTCTCGGTTGGGTAATTATATACGACTACGGCGTTATATATCCTAACCTAAGGCAGCCTAACGTCTCGGATGTATTATTTTCCAGCATTCCTGGTGGGTCGACCCCTACTTCTCGGTGGGAACATTATATACGTCTGTAACGTAACATAACCCAACCTAATCCATCTAGACCCTCGCTGTTAATGTTTTACAGAATCCCGATTGTGCCGTCCCGTGCGTCTCGGTGTGGACACTATATACGACTGTAACTTTATATATCCCAACCTAAGGCCACCTGATATCTCGGATGTAGTATTTTCCAACATTCCTGGCGGGTCGGACGCTACTTCTGGGTGGGAACAATATATACGACTATAACGTAACATAACCTAACCTAATCCATCTAACCCGTCGCTGGTAATGTTTTATAAAATCCCATTCGTGTCGTCCCGTACGTCTCGGTGGGGACATTATATACTTTTGTAACGTTATATATCCCAACCTGAGGCAACCTTACTTCTCGGATGTAGTATTTACCAACATTCCTAGCGGGTCGGACCCTACTTCTCGGTGGGAACATTATATACGTCTATAACGTAATATAACTTAACCTAACCCATCTAGCCCCTCGTTGGTAATGTTTTACTGAATCCCGTTCTTGCTTGCCCGTACTTCTCGGTGGAGACATTATGTACGTCTATATCGTTATATATCCCAACCGAAGGCAACCTAACATCTCGAATGTAGTATTTTCCAACATTCCTGGCGGGTCGGACCCTACTTCTGTGTGGGAACATTATATACGTCTATAACATAATATATCCTAACCTAACCCATCTAGCCCCTCGCTGGTAATGTTTTACAAAACCCTGGTCGTGTCCGCCTGTACGTCACGGTTGGGACATTATGTACGTCCATAACGTATTATAACCCAACCTAAGGCAACCTAACATCTCGGATGTAGTATTTACCAACATTCCTGGCGGGTCGGCCCCTACTTCTCGGTGGGAACATTACATACGTCTACAACGTAATATAACCTAACCTAACCCATCTAGCCCCTCGCCGGTACTATTTTATAAAATCCCATTCATGTCGTCCCGTACGTCTCGGTGGGGACATTATATACTTTTGTAACGTTATATATCCCAACCTGAGGCAACCTTACTTCTCGGATGTAGTATTTACCAACATTCCTAGCGGGTCGGACCCTACTTCTCGGTGGGAACATTATATACGTCTATAACGTAATATAACCTAACCTAACCCATCTAGCCCCTCGTTGGTAATGTTTTACTGAATCCCGTTCTTGTCTGCCCGTACTTCTCGGTGGAGACATTATGTACGTCTATATCGTTATATATCCCAACCGAAGGCAACCTAACATCTCGAATGTAGTATTTTCCAACATTCCTGGCGGGTCGGACCCTACTTCTGTGTGGGAACATTATATACGTCTATAACATAATATATCCTAACCTAACCCATCTAGCCCCTCGCTGGTAATGTTTTACGGAATCCCGTTAGTGTCGGACCGTACTTCTCGGTGAGGACATTATGTACGTCTATAACGTTATATATCCCAACCTGAGGCAACCTTACATCTCGGATGTAGTATTTACCAACATTCCTGGCGGGTCGGCCCCTACTTCTCGGTGGGAACATTATATACGTCTATAATGTAATATAACCTAACCTAACCCATCTAGCCCCTCGCTGGTAATGTTTTACAGAATCCCGTACGTGTCGTCCCGTACGTCTCAGCTGGAACATTATATTCGTCTATAGCGTTATATATCATAACCTAAAGCAGCCTAACATCTCGGATGTAGAATTTTACAACATTCTAGGCGGGTCGGCACCTACTTCTAGGTGAGAACATTATATACGTCTATAACGTAACATAACATAACCTAATCCATCTAGAGCCTGGCCGTTAATGTTTTACAGAATCCCGTTCGTGTCGTCCCGTACGTCTCGGATGGTACATTATATACGTCTATAACGTAATATAACCTAACCTAACGCATCTGGCCCCTCGCTGGTAATGTTTTACACAATCCCGTTCGTGTCGGCTCGTACTTCTCGGTGGAGACATTATGTACGTCTATAACGTTATATATCCCAACCTAAGGCAACCTAACATCTCGAATGTAGTATTTTCCAACATTCCTGGCGGGTCGGACCCTATTTCTCGGCTGGAACATTATCTACGTCTATATCGTAATATAACCTAACCTAACCCATCTAGCCCCTCGGTGGTAATGTCCTACAGAATCCCGTTCGTGTCGTCACGTACGTCTCGGTTGGGACATTATATACGTCTATAGCGTTATATATCCTAACCTAAGGCAGGCTAACATCTCGGATGTAGTATCTACTAACATTCCAGGCGGGTCGGACCCTACTTCTCGGTGGAGACATTATATATGTCTATAACGTAATATAACCTAACCTCACCCATCTTGACCCTCGCTGGTAATGTTTTACAAAATCCCGGTCGTGGCGGCCCGTCCATCTCTGTGTGGAGATTATATACGTCCATAACTTTTTATATCCCCACCTAAAGCAACTTAACATCTCGCATGCAGTCTTTTCCAACATTCCTGGCGGATCGGCCTCTACTTCTCGGTGGGAACATTATATACGTCTATAACGTAATATAACCTAATCTAACCCATCTAGCCCCACGCTGGTAATGTTTTATAAAATCCCGTTCGTGTCGTCCCGTACGTCACGGTGGGGACATTATATACTTCTATAACGTTATATATCCCAACCTGAGGCAACCATACATCTCGGATGTAGTATTTACCGACATTCCTGGCTTGTCGGACCCTACTTCTTGGCTGGAACATTATATACGTCTATATCGTAATATTACCTGACCTAACCCATCTAGCCCCTCGCTGGTATTGTCATACAGAATCCCGTTCGTGTCGTCCAGTACGTCTCGATTGGGACATTATATACGTCTATAGCGTTCTATATCCTAATCTAAGGCAGCCTAACACATCGGATGTAATATTTTCCAACATTCCTGAAGGGTCGGGCCCTACTTCTCGGTGGGAACATTATATACGTCTATAACGTAATGTAACCCAACCTAACCTATCTAGCCCCTCGCTGGTAATGTTTTACAGAATCCCGTTCGTGTCGGCCCGCACTTCTCTGTGGAGATATTTTGTACGTCTATAACGTTATATATCCCAACCAAAGGCAACCTAATATTTCGGATGTAGTGTTCACCAACATTCCTAGTGGGTCGGACCCTACTTCTGGGTGGGAACATTATATACGTCTATAACATAATATATCCTAACCTAACCCATCTATCCCCTCGCTGGTAATGTTTTACGGAATCCCGTTAGTGTCGGCCCGTACTTCTCGGTGAGGACATTATGTACGTCTATAACGTTATATATCCCAACCTAAGGCAGCCTAACACCTCTGATGTAGTATTTTCCAACATTTCTGGCGTGTTGGCCCCTACTTCTCGATGGGAACATTATATACGTCTATAACGTAATATAACCTAACCTAACCCATCTAGCCCCTCGCTGGTAATGTTTTACAGAATCCCGTTCGTGTCGGCCCGCACTGCTCGGTGGAGACCTTATATACGTCTATAACTTTATATATCCTAACCTAAGGCAACCTAACATCTCAGATCTAATATTTTACAACATTCCTGACGGGTCGGCCCCTGCTTCTCGGTGGGAGCATTATATACGTCTATAACGTAATATAACCTAACCTAACCCATCTATACCCCCGCTGGTAATGTTTTATAAAATCCCGTTCGTGTCGCCCCGTACTTCTCGATTGGGACATTATATACGTCTATAGCGTTATATATCCTAACCTAAGGCAGCCTAACACATCGGATGTAATATTTTCCAACATTCCTGCCGTGTCGGCCCCTACTTCTCGTTGGGAACATTACATACGTCTATAACGTAATATAACCAAACCTAACCCATCGAGACCCTCACTGGTAATGTCTTACAGAATCCCGTTCGCGTCGTCCCGTAATTCTCGGTGGGGACATTATGTACGTCTATAACGTTATATATCCCAACCTAAGGCAACCTAACATCTCGAATGTAGTATTTTCCAACATTCCTGGCGGGTCGGCCCCTACTTCTCGGTGGGAACATTATATACGTCTATAACGTAATATGACCTAACCTAACCCATCTAGGCCCTCGCTGGACATATTTTATAAAATCCCGTCGTGTCGTCCCGTACGTCTCGGTGGGGTCATTATATACTTCTATAACGTTATATATCCCAACCTGAGGCAACCTTATATCTCGGATGTAGTATTTACCAACATTCCTGGCGGATCGGCCTCTACTTCTGGGTGGGAGCATTATATACGTCTATAACGTAATATAACCTAACCTAACCTATCTAGCCCCCCGCTGGTAATGTTTTATAAGATCCCGTTCCTGTCGTACCGTACGTCTCGGTTGGGAAATTATATACGTCTATAGCGTTATATATCCTAACATAAGGCAGCCTAGCACCTCGGATGTAGTATTTTCCAACATTCCTGACGTTTCGGCACCTACTTCTCGGTGGGAACATTACATACGTCTACAACGTAATATAACCTAACCTAACCCATCTAGCCCCTCGCTGGCAATATTTTATAAAATCCGGTTCGTGTCGTCCCGTACTTCTCGGTGGAGACATTATGTACGTCTATATCGTTATATATCCCAACCGAAGGCAACCTAACATCTCGAATGTAGTATTTTCCAACATTCCTGGCGGGTCGGACCCTACTTCTGGGTAGGAACATTATATACGTCTATAACATAATATATCCGATCCTAACCCATCTAGCCCCTCGCTGGTAATGTTTTACAAAACCCTGGTCGTGTCCGCCTGTACGTCACGGTTGGGACATTATGTACGTCTATAACGTATTATAACCCAACCTAAGGCAACCTAACATCTCGGATGTAGTATTTACCAACATTCCTGGCGGGTCGGCCCCTACTTCTCGGTGGGAACATTACATACGTCTACAACGTAGTATAACCTAACCTAACCCATCTAGCCCCTCGCCGGTACTATTTTATAAAATCCCATTCGTGTCGTCCCGTACGTCTCGGTGGGGACATTATATACTTTTGTAACGTTATATATCCCAACCTGAGGCAACCTTACTTCTCGGATGTAGTATTTACCAACATTCCTAGCGGGTCGGACCCTACTTCTCGGTGGGAACATTATATACGTCTATAACGTAATATAACCTAACCTAACCCATCTAGCTCCTCGTTGGTAATGTTTTACAAAATCCCGGTCGTGGCGGCCCGTACATCTCGGTGGGGACATTGTATACGACAATAGCGTTATATATTCTAACCTAAGGCAGGCTATCATCTCGGATGTAGTATTTTACAACATTCCTGGCCGATGGGCCTCTACTTCTCGGTGCGAACATTATATACGTCTATAACGTAATATAATCTAACCTAACCCATCTATACCCCCGCTGGTAATGTTTTATAAAATCCCATTCGTGTCGTACCGTACGTCTCGGTAAGGACGTTATATACGTCTCTAACGTTATACATCCCAACCTAAGGCAACCTAACATCTCGAATGTAGTATTTTCCAACATTCCTGGCGGGTCGGCCCCTACTTCTCGGCTGGAACATTATATACGTCTATAACGTAATATAACCTAACCTAACCCATCTAGCCCCTCGCTGGTAATGTTTTACGGAATCCCGTTAGTGTCGGCCCGTACTTCTCGGTGAGGTTATTATGTACGTCTATAACGTTATATATCCCAACCTAAAGCAACCTAACATCTCGAATGTAGTATTTTCCAACATTCCTGGCGGGTCGGCCCCTACTTCTCGGTGGGAACATCATATACGTCTATAACGTAATATAACCTAACCTAACCCGTCTAGGCCCTCGCTGGACATATTTTATAAAATCCCGTCGTGTCGTCCCGTACGTCTCGGTGGGGACATTATATACTTCTATAACGTTATATATCCCAACCTGAGGCAACCTTACATCTCGGATGTAGTATTTACCAACATTCCTGGCGGGTCGGCCCCTACTTCTCGGTGGGAACATTATATACGTCTATAACGTAATAGAACCTAACCTCACCCATCTAGACACTCGCTGGTAATGTTTTACAAAATCCCGTTCGTGGCGGCCCGTACGTGTCGGTGGGGACATTGTATACGACAATAGCGTTATATATCCTAACCTAAGGCAGGCTATCATCTCGGATGTAGTATTTTACAACATTCTTGGCCGATGGGCCTCTACTTCTCGGTGCGAACATTATATACATCTATAACGTAATATAACCTAACCTAACCCATCTATACCCACGCTGGTAATGTTTTACAGAATCCCGTTCGTGTCGGCCCGCACTTCTCGGTGGAGACATTATGTACGTCTATAACGTTATATATGCCAACCTGAGTCAACCTTACATCTCGGATGTAAAATTTACCAACATTCCTGGCGGGTCGGACCCCACTTCTCGGCTGGAACATTATATACGTCTATATCGTAATATAACCAAACCTAACACATCTTGCCCCTCGGTGATAATGTTTTACAGAATGCCGGTCGTGTCGGCCCGTACTTCTGGGTGGGGACATTATATGCGTCTATAACGTTATATATCCCAACCTAAGGCAACCTAACATCTCGGATGTAGTATTTACCAACATTCCTGGACGGTCGGACCCTACTTCTCGGTGGGAACATTATATACGTCTATAACGTAATATAACCTAACCTAAACCATCTATACCCCCGCTGGTAATGTTTTATAAAATCCCGTTCGTGTCGTACCTTACGTCTCGGTGGGGACATTATATACGTCTATAGCGTTATATATCCTAACCTAAGGCAGCCTAACAACTCGGATGTAGTATTTTCCAACATTCCTGACGTATCGATACCTACTTCTTGGTGGGAACATTATATACGTCTATAACGTAATATAACCTAACCTAACCCATCTAGCCCCTCGCTGGTAATGTTTTACAGAATGCCGTTCGTGTCGGCCCGCACTTCTCGGTGGGGACACTATGTACGTCTATAACGTTATATATCCCAACCTGAGGCAACCTTACATCTCGGATGTAGTATTTACCAACATTCCTGGCGGGTCGGCCCCTACTTCTCGGTGGGAACATTATACACGTCTATAACGTAATATAACCTAACCTCACCCATCTAGACACTCGCTGGTAGTGTTTTACAAAATCCCGGTCGTGGCGGCCCGTACATCTCGGTGGGGACATTGTATACGACAATAGCGTTATATATTCTAACCTAAGGCAGGCTATCATCTCGGATGTAGTATTTTACAACATTCCTGGCCGATGGGCCTCTACTTCTCGGTGCGAACATTATATACGTCTATAACGTAATATAACCTAACCTAACCCATCTATACCCCCGCTGGTAATGTTTTATAAAATCCCATTCGTGTCGTACCGTACGTCTCGGTAGGGACGTTATATACGTCTCTAACGTTATACATCCCAACCTAAGGCAACCTAACATCTCGAATGTAGTATTTTCCAACATTCCTGGCGGGTCGGCCCCTACTTCTCGGCTGGAACATTATATACGTCTATAACGTAATATAACCTAACCTAACCCATCTAGCCCCTCGCTGGTAATGTTTTACGGAATCCCGTTAGTGTCGGCCCGTACTTCTCGGTGAGGTTATTATGTACGTCTATAACGTTATATATCCCAACCTAAAGCAACCTAACATCTCGAATGTAGTATTTTCCAACATTCCTGGCGGGTCGGCCCCTACTTCTCGGTGGGAACATCATATAGGTCTATAACGTAATATAACCTAACCTAACCCATCTAGGCCCTCGCTGGACATATTTTATAAAATCCCGTCGTGTCGTCCCGTACGTCTCGGTGGGGACATTATATACTTCTATAACGTTATATATCCCAACCTGAGGCAACCTTACATCTCGGATGTAGTATTTACCAACATTCCTGGCGGGTCGGCCCCTACTTCTCGGTGGGAACATTATATACGTCTATAACGTAATAGAACCTAACCTCACCCATCTAGACACTCGCTGGTAATGTTTTACAAAATCCCGTTCGTGGCGGCCCGTACGTGTCGGTGGGGACATTGTATACGACAATAGCGTTATATATTCTAACCTAAGGCAGGCTATCATCTCGGATGTAGTATTTTACAACATTCTTGGCCGATGGGCCTCTACTTCTCGGTGCGAACATTATATACATCTATAACGTAATATAACCTAACCTAACCCATCTATACCCCCGCTGGTAATGTTTTACAGAATCCCGTTCGTGTCGGCCCGCACTTCTCGGTGGAGACATTATGTACGTCTATAACGTTATATATGCCAACCTGAGTCAACCTTACATCTCGGATGTAAAATTTACCAACATTGCTGGTGGGTCGGACCCCACTTCCCGGCTGGAACATTATATACGTCTATATCGTAATATAACCAAACCTAACACATCTTGCCCCTCGGTGATAATGTTTTACAGAATGCCGGTCGTGTCGGCCCGTACTTCTGGGTGGGGACATGATATGCGTCTATAACGTTATATATCCCAACCTAAGGCAACCTAACATCTCGGATGTAGTATTTACCAACATTCCTGGACGGTCGGACCCTACTTCTCGGTGGGAACATTATATACGTCTATAACGTAATATAACCTAACCTAAACCATATATACCCCCGCTGGTAATGTTTTATAAAATCCCGTTCGTGTCGTACCTTACGTCTCGGTGGGGACATTATATACGTCTATAGCGTTATATATCCTAACGTAAGGCAGCCTAACAACTCGGATGTAGTATTTTCCAACATTCCTGACGTATCGATACCTACTTCTTGGTGGGAACATTATATACGTATATAACGTAATATAACCGAACCTTACCCATCTAGCCCCTGGCTGGTAATGTTTTACAGAATGCCGTTCGTGTCGGCCCGCACTTCTCGGTGGGGACATTATGTACGTCTATAACGTTATATATCCCAACCTGAGGCAACCTTACATCTCGGATGTAGTATTTACCAACATTCCTGGCGGGTCGGCCCCTACTTCTCGGTGGGAACATTATACACGTCTATAACGCAATATAACCTAACCTCACCCATCTAGACACTCGCTGGTAATGTTTTACAAAATCCCGGTCGTGGCGGCCCGTACGTCTCGGTGGGGACATTGTATACGACAATAGCGTTATATATTCTAACCTAAGGCAGGCTATCATCTCGGATGTAGTATTTTACAACATTCCTGGCCGATGGGCCTCTACTTCTCGGTGCGAACATTATATACGTCTATAACGTAATATAACCTAACCTAACCCATCTATACCCCCGCTGGTAATGTTTTATAAAATCCCATTCGTGTCGTACCGTACGTCTCGGTGAGGTTATTATGTACGTCTATAACGTTATATATCCCAACCTAAGGCAACCTAACATCTCGAATGTAGTATTTTCCAACATTCCTGGCGGGTCGGCCCCTACTTCTCGGTGGGAACATCATATAGGTCTATAACGTAATATAACCTAACCTAACCCATCTAGGCCCTCGCTGGACATATTTTATAAAATCCCGTCGTGTCGTCCCGTACGTCTCGGTGGGGACATTATATACTTCTATAACGTTATATATCCCAACCTGAGGCAACCTTATATCTCGGATGTACTATTTACCAACATTCCTGGCGGATCGGCCTCTACTTCTCGGTGGGAGCATTATATACGTCTATAACGTAATATAACCTAACCTAACCCATCTAGCCCCCCGCTGCTAATGTTTTATAAGATCCCGTTCGTGTCGTACCGTACGTCTCGGTTGGGAAATTATATACGTCTATAGCGTTATATATCCTAACCTAAGGCAGCCTAGCACCTCGGATATCGTATTTTCCAACATTCCTGACGTGTCGGCACCTACTTCTCGGTGGGAACATTATATACGTCTATAACGTAACATAACCTAACCTAACACATCTAGCCCCTCGCTGGTAATGTTTTACAGAATCCCGTTGGTGTCGTCCCGTACGTCTCGGTTGGGACATTCTATACGTCTATAGCGTTATATATCCTAACCTAAGGCAGGCTAACATCTCGGATGTAGTACTTTCCATCATTCCTGGCGCGTCGGCCCCCACTTCTCGGTGGGAACATTATATACGTCTATAAGGTAATATAACCTAACGTAACACATCCAGCCACTCGCTGGTAACGTTTTACAGAATCCCGTTGGTGTCGTCCCGTACGTCTCGGTTGGGACATTATATACGTCTATAACGTTATATATCCTAACATAAGGCAACCTAACATCTCGGAGGTAGTATTTTACGACATTCCTGGCGTTTCGGACCCTACTTCTCGGTGGGAACATTATATATGTCCATAACGTAACATAACCTAACCTAACACATCTAGCCCCTCGCTGGTAATGTTTTACAGAATCCCGTTGGTGTCATCCCGTACGTCTCGGTTGGGAAATTATATTCGTCTATAGCGTTATATATCCTAACCTAAGGCAGGCTAACATCTCGGATGTAGTATTTTCCATCATTCCTCGGGGGTCGGCCTATATTTCTCGGTGGGAACATTATATACGACTATAACGTAATATAACCTAACCTAACACATCCAGCCTACTGGTAATGTTTTACAGAATCCCTGTCGTACCGTCCCGTACGTCTCGGCTGGGACATTATATACGTCTATAACGTTATATATCCTAACCCAAGGCAACCTAACATCTCGGATGTAGTATTTTACGACATTCCTGGCGTTTCGGCCTCTACTACTCGGTAGGAACATTATATACGTCTATAACATAATATAACCTCACCTAACCCATCTAGCACCTCGCTGATAATGATTTACAGAATCCCTGTCGTACCGTCCCGTACGTCTCGGCTGGGACATTATATACGTCTATAACGTTATATATCCTAACCCAAGGCAACCTAACATCTCGGATGTAGTATTTTACGACATTCCTGGCGTTTCGGCCTCTACTACTCGGTAGGAACATTATATACGTCTATAACATAATATAACCTCACCTAACCCATTTAGCACCTCGCTGATAATGATTTACAGAATCCCTGTCGTGTCGTCCCGTACGTCTCGGCTGGGACATTATATATGTCTATAACGTTATATATCCTATTCTAAGGCAACCTAACATCTCGGATGTAGTATGTTACAACATTCCTGGCGTTTCGGCCTCCACTTCTCGGTGGGAACATAATATACGTCTATAACATAATATAACCTAACCTAACCCATCTACACCTCGCGGCTAATGTTTCACAGAATCCCGGTCATGTCGTCCCGTACGTCTCGGTTGGGACATTATATACGTCTATAGCATTATATATCCTTACCTAAGGCAGCCCAATATCTCGTATGTAGTATTTTACAACATTCCTGGCGCGTCGGCACCCACTTCTCGGTGGGAACATCCTATACGTCTATAACGTAATATAACCTAACCTAACACATCTAGCCCCTCGCTGGTAATGTTTTACAGAATCCCGTTGGAGTCGTCCCGTACGTCTCGGTTGGGACATTATATACGTATATAGCGTTACATATCCTAACCTAAGGCTGGCTAACATGTCGGATGTAGTGTTTTCCGTCATTCCTGGCGGGTCGGCCCCTACATCTCAGTTGGAACATTATATACGTCTACAACGTAATATAACCTAACCTAACACATCTAGCTCCTCGCTGGTAATGATTTACAGAATCCCTGTCGTGTCGTCCCGTACGTCTCGGCTGGGACATTATATACGTCTATAACGTTATATATCCTAACCTAAGGCAACCTAACATCACGGATGTAGTATTTTACAACATTCCTGGCGTTTCGGCCTCTACTTCTCGGTGGGAACATAATATACGTCTATAACATAATATAACCTAACCTAATCCATCTACACCTCGCTGCTAATGTTTCACAGAATCCCGGTACCGTGTCGTCCCGTACGTCTCGGTTGGGACATTATATAGGTCTATAGCATTATATATCCGAACCTAAGGCAGCCTAACATCTCGGATGTACTATTTTCCAATACCTCTGGCGGGTCGGACCTTACTTCTCTGTGGGAACATTATATACGTCTATAACGTAACATAACATAAGCTAACACATCTAGCCCCTCGCTGGTAATGTTTTACAGAATCCCGTTGGTGTCGTACCGTACGTCTCGATTGGGACATTCTATACGTCTATAGCGTTATATATCCTAACCTAAGGCAGGCTAACATCTCGGATGTAGTATTTTCCATCATTCCTCGGGGGTCGGCCTATATTTCTCGGTGGGAACATTATATACGACTATAACGTAATATAACCTAACCTAACACATCCAGCCTACTGGTAATGTTTTACAGAATCCCTGTCGTGCCGTCCCGTACGTCTCGGCTGGGACATTATATACGTCTATAACGTTATATATCCTAACCTAAGGCAACCTAACATCTCGGATGTAGTATTTTACGACATTCCTGGCGTTTCGGCCTCTACTACTCGGTAGGAACATTATATACGTCTATAACATAATATGACCTCACCTAACCCATCTAGCTCCTCGCTGATTATGATTTACAGAATCCCTGTCGTGTCGTCCCGTACGTCTCGGCTGGGACATTATATATGTCTATAACGTTATATATCCTATTCTAAGGCAACCTAACATCTCGGATGTAGTATGTTACAACATTCCTGGCGTTTCGGCCTCCACTTCTCGGTGGGAACATAATATACGTCTATAACATAATATAACCTAACCTAACCCATCTACACCTCGCGGCTAATGTTTCACAGAATCCCGGTCGTGTCGTCCCGTACGTCTCGGTTGGGACATTATATACGTCTATAGCATTATATATCCTTACCTAAGGCAGCCCAATATCTCGTATCTAGTATTTTACAACATTCCTGGCGCGTCGGCACCCACTTCTCGGTGGGAACATCATATACGTCTATAACGTAATATAACCTAACCTAACACATCTAGCCCCTCGCTGGTAATGTTTTACAGAATCCCGTTGGTGTCGTCCCGTACGTCTCGGTTGGGACATTATATACGTATATAGCGTTATATATCCTAACCTAAGGCTGGCTAACATGTCGGATGTAGTGTTTTCCGTCATTCCTGGCGGGTCGGCCCCTACATCTCGGTTGGAACATTATATACGTCTACAACGTAATATAACCTAACCTAACACATCTAGCTCCTCGCTGCTAATGTTTCACAGAATCCCGGTACCGTGTCGTCCCGTACGTCTCGGTTGGGACATTATATAGGTCTATAGCGTTATATATCCTAACCTAAGGCAGCCTAACATCTCGGATGTAGTATTTTCCAATATCCCTGGCGGGTCGGACCCTACTTCTCGGTGGGAACATTATATATGTCTATAACGTAACATAACCTAACCTAACACATCTAGCCCCTCGCTGGTAATGTTTTACAGAATCCCGTTGGTGTCATCCCGTACGTCTCGGTTGGGAAATTATATACGTCTATAGCGTTATATATCCTAACCTAAGGCAGGCTAACATCTCGGATGTAGTACTTTCCATCATTCCTGGCGCGTCGGCCCCCACTTCTCGGTGGGAACATTATATACGTCTATAAGGTAATATAACCTAACATAACACATCCAGCCACTCGCTGGTAATGTTTTACAGAATCCCGTTGGTGCCGTCCCGTACGTCTCGGCTGGGACATTATATACGTCTATAACGTTATATATCCTAACCCAAGGCAACCTAACATCTCGGATGTAGTATTTTACGACATTCCTGGCGTTTCGGCCTCTACTACTCGGTAGGAACATTATATACGTCTATAACATAATATAACCTCACCTAACCCATCTAGCACCTCGCTGATAATGATTTACAGAATCCCTGTCGTGTCGTCCCGTACGTCTCGGCTGGGACATTATATATGTCTATAACGTTATATATCCTATTCTAAGGCAACCTAACATCTCGGATGTAGTATGTTACAACATTCCTGGCGTTTCGGCCTCCACTTCTCGGTGGGAACATAATATACGTCTATAACATAATATAATCTAACCTAACCCATCTACACCTCGCGGCTAATGTTTCACAGAATCCCGGTCGTGTCGTCCCGTACGTCTCGGTTGGGACATTATATACGTCTATAGCATTATATATCCTTACCTAAGGCAGCCCAATATCTCGTATGTAGTATTTTACAACATTCCTGGCGCGTCGGCACCCACTTCTCGGTGGGAACATCCTATACGTCTATAACGTAATATAACCTAACGTAACACATCTAGCCCCTCGCTGGTAATGTTTTACAGAATCCCGTTGGAGTCGTCCCGTACGTCTCGGTTGGGACATTATATACGTATATAGCGTTACATATCCTAACCTAAGGCTGGCTAACATGTCGGATGTAGTGTTTTCCGTCATTCCTGGCGGGTCGGCCCCTACATCTCAGTTGGAACATTATATACGTCTACAACGTAATATAACCTAACCTAACACATCTAGCTCCTCGCTAGTAATGATTTACAGAATCCCTGTCGTGTCGTCCCGTACGTCTCGGCTGGGACATTATATACGTCTATAACGTTATATATCCTAACCTAAGGCAACCTAACATCACGGATGTAGTATTTTACAACATTCCTGGCGTTTCGGCCTCTACTTCTCGGTGGGAACATAATATACGTCTATAACATAATATAACCTAACCTAATCCATCTACACCTCGCTGCTAATGTTTCACAGAATCCCGGTACCGTGTCGTCCCGTACGCCTCGGTTGGGACATTATATAGGTCTATAGCATTATATATCCGAACCTAAGGCAGCCTAACATCTCGGATGTACTATTTTCCAATATCTCTGGCGGGTCGGACCTTACTTCTCTGTGGGAACATTATATACGTCTATAACGTAACATAACCTAACCTAACACATCTAGCCCCTCGCTGGTAATGTTTTACAGAATCCCGTTGGTGTCGTACCGTACGTCTCGATTGGGACATTCTATACGTCTATAGCGTTATATATCCTAACCTAAGGCAGGCTAACATCTCGGATGTAGTATTTTCCATCATTCCTGGCGGGTCGGCCCCTACTTCTCGGTGGGAACATTATATACGTCTATAACGTAATGTAACCTAACCTAACACATCTAGCCTCTCGCTGCTAATGTTTCACAGAATCCCGGTCGTGTCGTGCCGTACGTCTCGGTTGGGACATTATATAGGTCTATAGCGTTAAATATCCTAACCTAAGGCAGCCTAACATCTCGGATGTAGTATTTTCCAATATCCCTGGCGGGTCGGACCCTACTTCTCGGTGGGAACATTATATATGTCTATAACGTAACATAACCTAACCTAACACATCTAGCCCCTCGCTGGTAATGTTTTACAGAATCCCGTTGGTGTCATCCCGTACGTCTCGGTTGGGAAATTATATACGTCTATAGCGTTATATATCCTAACCTAAGGCAGGCTAACATCTCGGATGTAGTACTTTCCATCATTCCTGGCGCGTCGGCCCCCACTTCTCGGTGGGAACATTATATACGTCTATAAGGTAATATAACCTAACATAACACATCCAGCCACTCGCTGGTAATGTTTTACAGAATCCCGTTGGTGCCGTCCCGTACGTCTCGGCTGGGACATTATATACGTCTATAACGTTATATATCCTAACCCAAGGCAACCTAACATCTCGGATGTAGTATTTTACGACATTCCTGGCGTTTCGGCCTCTACTACTCGGTAGGAACATTATATACGTCTATAACATAATATAACCTCACCTAACCCATCTAGCTCCTCGCTGATAATGATTTACAGAATCCCTGTCGTGTCGTCCCGTACGTCTCGGCTGGGACATTATATATGTCTATAACGTTATATATCCTATTCTAAGGCAACCTAACATCTCGGATGTAGTATGTTACAACATTCCTGGCGTTTCGGCCACCACTTCTCGGTGGGAACATAATATACGTCTATAACATAATATAACCTAACCTAACCCATCTACACCTCGCGGCTAATGTTTCACAGAATCCCGGTCGTGTCGTCCCGTACGACTCGGTTGGGACATTATATACGTCTATAGCATTATATATCCTTACCTAAGGCAGCCCAATATCTCGTATGTAGTATTTTACAACATTCCTGGCGCGTCGGCACCCACTTCTCGGTGGGAACATCATATACGTCTATAACGTAATATAACCTAACCTAACACATCTAGCCCCTCGCTGGTAATGTTTTACAGAATCCCGTTGGAGTCGTCCCGTACGTCTCGGTTGGGACATTATATACGTATATAGCGTTAGATATCCTAACCTAAGGCTGGCTAACATGTCGGATGTAGTGTTTTCCGTCATTCCTGGCGGGTCGGCCCCTACATCTCAGTTGGAACATTATATACGTCTACAACGTAATATAACCTAACCTAACACATCTAGCTCCTCGCTGGTAATGATTTACAGAATCCCTGTCGTGTCGTCCCGTACGTCTCGGCTGGGACATTATATACGTCTATAACGTTATATATCCTAACCTAAGGCAACCTAACATCACGGATGTAGTATTTTACAACATTCCTGGCGTTTCGGCCTCTAGTTCTCGGTGGGAACATAATATACGTCTATAACATAATATAACCTAACCTAATCCATCTACACCTCGCTGCTAATGTTTCACAGAATCCCGGTACCGTGTCGTCCCGTACGTCTCGGTTGGGACATTATATAGGTCTATAGTGTTATATATCCGAACCTAAGGCAGCCTAACATCTCGGATGTACTATTTTCCAATATCCCTGGCGGGTCGGACCTTACTTCTCTGTGGGAACATTATATACGTCTATAACGTAACATAACATAACCTAACACATCTAGCCCCTCGCTGGTAATGTTTTACAGAATCCCGTTGGTGTCGTACCGTACGTCTCGATTGGGACATTCTATACGTCTATAGCGTTATATATCCTAACCTAAGGCAGGCTAACATCTCGGATGTAGTATTTTCCATCATTCCTCGGGGGTCGGCCTATATTTCTCGGTGGGAACATTATATACGACTATAACGTAATATAACCTAACCTAACACATCCAGCCTACTGGTAATGTTTTACAGAATCCCTGTCGTGCCGTCCCGTACGTCTCGGCTGGGACATTATATACGTCTATAACGTTATATATCCTAACCTAAGGCAACCTAACATCTCGGATGTAGTATTTTACGACATTCCTGGCGTTACGGCCTCTACTACTCGGTAGGAACATTATATACGTCTATAACATAATATGACCTCACCTAACCCATCTAGCTCCTCGCTGATTATGATTTACAGAATCCCTGTCGTGTCGTCCCGTACGTCTCGGCTGGGACATTATATATGTCTATAACGTTATATATCCTATTCTAAGGCAAGCTAACATCTCGGATGTAGTATGTTACAACATTCCTGGCGTTTCGGCCTCCACTTCTCGGTGGGAACATAATATACGTCTATAACATAATATAACCTAACCTAACCCATCTACACCTCGCGGCTAATGTTTCACAGAATCCCGGTCGTGTCGTCCCGTACGTCTCGGTTGGGACATTATATACGTCTATAGCATTATATATCCTTACCTAAGGCAGCCCAATATCTCGTATCTAGTATTTTACAACATTCCTGGCGCGTCGGCACCCACTTCTCGGTGGGAACATCATATACGTCTATAACGTAATATAACCTAACCTAACACATCTAGCCCCTCGCTGGTAATGTTTTACAGAATCCCGTTGGAGTCGTCCCGTACGTCTCGGTTGGGACATTATATACGTATATAGCGTTATATATCCTAACCTAAGGCTGGCTAACATGTCGGATGTAGTGTTTTCCGTCATTCCTGGCGGGTCGGCCCCTACATCTCGGTTCGAACATTATATACGTCTACAACGTAATATAATCTAACCTAACACATCTAGCTCCTCGCTGCTAATGTTTCACAGAATCCCGGTACCGTGTCGTCCCGTACGTCTCGGTTGGGACATTATATAGGTCTATAGCGTTATATATCCGAACCTAAGGCAGCCTAACATCTCGGATGTACTATTTTCCAATATCCCTGGCGGGTCGGACCTTACTTCTCTGTGGGAACATTATATACGTCTATAACGTAACATAACCTAACCTAGCACATCTAGCCCCTCGCTGGCAATGTTTTACAGAATCCCGTTGGTGTCGTACCGTACGTCTCGATTGGGACATTCTATACGTCTATAGCGTTATATATCCTAACCTAAGGCAGGCTAACATCTCGGATGTAGTACTTTCCATCATTCCTGGCGCGTCGGCCCCCACTTCTCGGTGGGAACATTATATACGTCTATAAGGTAATATAACCTAACGTAACACATCCAGCCACTCGCTGGTAATGTTTTACAGAATCCCGTTGGTGTCGTCCCGTGCGTCTCGGTTGGGACATTATATGCGTCTATAACGTTATATATCCTAACCTAAGGCAACCTAACATCTCGGATGTAGTATTTTACGACATTCCTGGCGTTTCGGCCTCTACTACTCGGTGGGAACATTATATACGTCTATAACATAATATAACCTAACCTAACCCATCTACACCTTGCTGCTAATGTTTCACAGAATCCCGGTACCGTGTCGTCCCGTACGTCTCGGTTGGGACATTATATAGGTCTATAGCGTTATATATCCTAACCTAAGGCAGCCTAACATCTCGGATGTAGTATTTTCCAATATCCCTGGCGGGTCGGCCCCTACTTCCCGGTGGGAACATTATATACGTCTATAACGTAATATAACCTAACCTAACACATCTAGCCCCTCGCTGGTAATGTTTTACAGAATCCCTGTCGTGTCATCCCGTACGTCTCGGCTGGGACATTATATAGGTCTATAACGTTATATATCCTAACCTAAGGCAGCCTAACCTCTCGGATGTAGTGTTTTCCAATATTCCTGGCGGGTCGGACCCTACTTCTCGGTCGGAACATTATATACGTCTATAACGTAACATAACCTAACCTAACACATCTAGCCCCCCGCTGGTAATGTTTTACAGAATCCCGTTGGTGTCGTCCCGTACGTCTCGGTTGGGACATTATATACGTCTATAGCGTTATATATCCTATTCTAAGGCAGGCTAACATCTCGGATGTAGTATTTTCCATCATTCCTGGGGGGTCGGCCCCTATTTCTCGGTGGGAACATTATATACCTCTATAACGTAATATAACCTAACCTAACACATCCAGCCCCTCGCTGGTAATGTTTTACAGAATCACTGTCGTGCCGTCCCGTACGTCTCGGCTGGGACATTATATACGTCTATAACGTTATATATCCTAACCTAAGGCAACCTAACATCTCGGATGTAGTATTTTACGACATTCCTGGCATTTCGGCCTCTACTACTCGGTGGGAACATCATATACGTCTATAACATAATATAACCTCACCTAACCCATCTACACCTCGCTGCTAATGTTTCACAGAATCCCGGTCGTGTCGTCCCGTACGTCTCGGTTGGGACATTATATAGGTCTATAGCGTTATATATCCTAACCTAAGGCAGCCTAACATCTCGGATGTAGTATTTTCCAATATCCCTGGCGGGTCGGACCCTACTTCTCGATGTGAACATTATATACGTCTATAACGTAACATAACCTAACCTAACACATCTAGCCCCTCGCTGGTAATGTTTTACAGAATCCCGTTGGTGTCGTCCCGTACGTCTCGGTTGGGACATTATATACGTCTATAGCGTCATATATCCTAACCTGAGGCAGGCTAACATCTCGGATGTAGTATTTTCCATCATTCCTGGGGGGTCGGCCCCTATTTCTCGGTGGGAACATTATATACGTCTACAACGAAATATAACCTAACCTAACACATCTGGCTCCTCGCTGGTAATGATTTACAGAATCCGTGCCGTGTCGTCCCGTACGTCTCGGCTGGGACATTATATACGTCTATAACGTTATACATCCTAACCTAAGGCAACAAAACATCACGGATGTAGTATTTTACAACATTCCTGGCGTTTCGGCCTCTACTTCTCGGTGGGAACATAATATACGTCTATAACGTAATATAACCTAACCTAACCCATCTACACCTCGCTGCTAATGTTTCACAGAATCCCGGTCGTGCCGTCCCGTACGTCTCGGTTGGGACGTTCCATACGTCTATAGCGTTATATATCCTAACCTAAGGCAGGCTAACATCTCGGATGTAGTACTTTCCATCATTCCTGGCGGGTCGGCCCCTATTTCTCGGTGGGAACATTATATACATCTATAACGTAATATAACCGAACCTAACACATCTAGCCACTCGCGAGTAATGTTTCACAGTATCCTTGTCGTGCCGTCCCGGACGTCTCGGCTGGGACATTATATACGTCTATAGCGTTATATATCATAACCTAAGGCAGGCTAACATCTAGGATGTAGTATTTTCCATCATTCCTGGCGGGTCGGCCCCTACTTCTCGGTGGGAACATTATATACGTCTATAACGTAATGTAACCTAACCTAACACATCTAGCCTCTCGCTGGTAATGTTTCACAGAATCCCGGTCATGTCGTCCCGTACGTCTCGGTTGGGACATTATATAGGTCTATAGCGTTATATATCCTAACCTAAGGCTGCCTAACATCTCGGATGTTGTGTTTTCCAATATCCCTGGCGGGTCGGACCCTACTTCTCGGTGGGAACATTATATACGTCTATAACATAATATAACCTAACCTAACCCATCTACACCTCGCTGCTAAAGTTTCACAGAATCCCGGTCGTGTCGTCCCGTACGTCTCGGTTGGGACATTATATAGGTCTATAGCGTTATATATCCTAACCTAAGGCAGCCTAACATCTCGGATGTAGTATTTTCCAATATCCCTGGCGGGTCGGACCCTACTTCTCGATGTGAACATTATATACGTCTATAACGTAACATAACCTAACCTAACACATCTAGCCCCTCGCTGGTAATGTTTTACAGAATCCCGTTGGTGTCGTCCCGTACGTCTCGGTTGGGACATTATATACGTCTATAGCGTCATATATCCTAACCTGAGGCAGGCTAACATCTCGGATGTAGTATTTTCCATCATTCCTGGGGGGTCGGCCCCTATTTCTCGGTGGGAACATTATATACGTCTACAACGAAATATAACCTACCCTAACACATCTGGCTCCTCGCTGGTAATGATTTACAGAATCCGTGCCGTGTCGTCCCGTACGTCTCGGCTGGGACATTATATACGTCTATAACGTTATATATCCTAACCTAAGGCAACAAAACATCACGGATGTAGTATTTTACAACATTCCTGGCGTTTCGGCCTCTACTTCTCGGTGGGAACATAATATACGTCTATAACGTAATATAACCTAACCTAACCCATCTACACCTCGCTGCTAATGTTTCACAGAATCCCGGTCGTGCCGTCCCGTACGTCTCGGTTGGGACGTTCCATACGTCTATAGCGTTATATATCCTAACCTAAGGCAGGCTAACATCTCGGATGTAGTACTTTCCATCATTCCTGGCGGGTCGGCCCCTATTTCTCGGTGGGAACATTATATACATCTATAACGTAATATAACCGAACCTAACACATCTAGCCACTCGCGAGTAATGTTTCACAGTATCCTTGTCGTGCCGTCCCGTGCGTCTCGGTTGGGACATTATATGCGTCTATAACGTTATATATCCTAACCTAAGGCAACCTAACATCTCGGATGTAGTATTTTACGACATTCCTGGCGTTTCGGCCTCTACTACTCGGTGGGAACATTATATACGTCTATAACATAATATAACCTAACCTAACCCATCTACACCTTGCTGCTAATGTTTCACAGAATCCCGGTACCGTGTCGTCCCGTACGTCTCGGTTGGGACATTATATAGGTCTACAGCGTTATATATCCTAACCTAAGGCAGCCTAACATCTCGGATGTAGTATTTTCCAATATCCCTGGCGGGTCGGCCCCTACTTCCCGGTGGGAACATTATATACGTCTATAACGTAATATAACCTAACCTAACACATCTAGCCCCTCGCTGGTAATGTTTTACAGAATCCCTGTCGTGTCATCCCGTACGTCTCGGCTAGGACATTATATAGGTCTATAACGTTATATATCCTAACCTAAGGCAGCCTAACCTCTCGGATGTAGTGTTTTCCAATATTCCTGGCGGGTCGGACCCTACTTCTCGGTCGGAACATTATATACGTCTATAACGTAACATAACCTAACCTAACACATCTAGCCCCCCGCTGGTAATGTTTTACAGAATCCCGTTGGTGTCGTCCCGTATGTCTCGGTTGGGACATTATATACGTCTATAGCGTTATATATCCTATTCTAAGGCAGGCTAACATCTCGGATGTAGTATTTTCCATCATTCCTGGGGGGTCGGCCCCTATTTCTCGGTGGGAACATTATATACCTCTATAACGTAATATAACCTAACCTAACACATCCAGCCCCTCGCTGGTAATGTTTTACAGAATCACTGTCGTGCCGTCCCGTACGTCTCGGCTGGGACATTATATACGTCTATAACGTTATATATCCTAACCTAAGGCAACCTAACATCTCGGATGTAGTATTTTACGACATTCCTGGCATTTCGGCCTCTACTACTCGGTGGGAACATCATATACGTCTATAACATAATATAACCTCACCTAACCCATCTACACCTCGCTGCTAATGTTTCACAGAATCCCGGTCGTGTCGTCCCGTGCGTCTCGGTTGGGACATTATATAGGTCTATAGCGTTATATATACTAACCTAAGGCAGCCTAACATCTCGGATGTAGTATTTTCCAATATCCCTGGCGGGTCGGACCCTACTTCGCGGTGGGAACATTATATAGGTCTATAACGTATTATAAGATAACCTAACCCTTCTACACCTCGCTGCTAATGTTTCACAGAATCCCGGTCATGTCGTCCCGTACGTCTCGGTTGGGACATTATATAGGTCTATAGCGTTATATTCCCTAACCTAAGGCTGCCTAACATCTCGGATGTTGTGTTTTCCAATATCCCTGGCGGGTCGGACCCTATTTCTCGGTGGGAAAATTATATACGTCTATAACGTAATATAACCTAACCTAACACATCCAGCCCCTCGCTGGTAATGTTTTACAGAATCCCTGTCGTGCCGTCCCGTACGTCTCGGCTGGGACATTATATACGTCTATAACGTTATATATCCTAACCTAAGGCAACCTAACATCTAGTATGTAGTATTTTACGACATTCCTGGCGTTTCGGCCTCTACTACTCGGTGGGAACATTATATACGTCTATAACATAGTATAACCTAACCTAACCCATCTACACCTCGCTGCTAATGTTTCACAGAATCCCGGTCGTGTCGTCCCGTTCGTCTCGGTTGGGACATTATATAGGTGTATAGCGTTATATATCCTAACCTAAGGCAGCCTAACATCTCGGATGTAGTATTTTCCAATATCCCT
Source organism: Xylocopa violacea (assembly GCA_963969225.1). Taxonomy (NCBI): domain Eukaryota; kingdom Metazoa; phylum Arthropoda; class Insecta; order Hymenoptera; family Apidae; genus Xylocopa; species Xylocopa violacea. Next base: position 9,454,659 of record CAXAJV010000017.1, on the reverse strand, counting down.
GGCGGGTCGGACCCTACTTCTCGGTGGGAACATTATATACGTCTATAACGTAATATAAGATAACCTAACCCATCTACACCTCGCTGCTAATGTTTCACAGAATCCCGGTCATGTCGTCCCGTACGTCTCGGTTGGGACATTATATAGGTGTATAGCGTTATATATCCTAACCTAAGGCTGCCTAACATCTCGGATGTTGTGTTTTCCAATATCCCTGGCGGGTCGGACCCTACATCTCGGTGGGAACATTATATACGTCTATAACGTAATATAACCTAACCTAACACATCCAGCCCCTCGCTGGTAATGTTTTACAGAATCCCGTTGGTGTCGTCCCGTACGTCTCGGTTGGGACATTATATACGTCTATAGCATTATATATCCTTACCTAAGGCAGCCCAATATCTCGTATCTAGTATTTTACAACATTCCTGGCGCGTCGGCACCCACTTCTCGGTGGGAACATCATATACGTCTATAACGTAATATAACCTAACCTAACACATCTAGCCCCTCGCTGGTAATGTTTTACAGAATCCCGTTGGAGTCGTCCCGTACGTCTCGGTTGGGACATTATATACGTATATAGCGTTATATATCCTAACCTAAGGCTGGCTAACATGTCGGATGTAGTGTTTTCCGTCATTCCTGGCGGGTCGGCCCCTACATCTCGGTTCGAACATTATATACGTCTACAACGTAATATAATCTAACCTAACACATCTAGCTCCTCGCTGCTAATGTTTCACAGAATCCCGGTACCGTGTCGTCCCGTACGTCTCGGTTGGGACATTATATAGGTCTATAGCGTTATATATCCGAACCTAAGGCAGCCTAACATCTCGGATGTACTATTTTCCAATATCCCTGGCGGGTCGGACCTTACTTCTCTGTGGGAACATTATATACGTCTATAACGTAACATAACCTAACCTAGCACATCTAGCCCCTCGCTGGCAATGTTTTACAGAATCCCGTTGGTGTCGTACCGTACGTCTCGATTGGGACATTCTATACGTCTATAGCGTTATATATCCTAACCTAAGGCAGGCTAACATCTCGGATGTAGTACTTTCCATCATTCCTGGCGCGTCGGCCCCCACTTCTCGGTGGGAACATTATATACGTCTATAAGGTAATATAACCTAACGTAACACATCCAGCCACTCGCTGGTAATGTTTTACAGAATCCCGTTGGTGTCGTCCCGTGCGTCTCGGTTGGGACATTATATGCGTCTATAACGTTATATATCCTAACCTAAGGCAACCTAACATCTCGGATGTAGTATTTTACGACATTCCTGGCGTTTCGGCCTCTACTACTCGGTGGGAACATTATATACGTCTATAACATAATATAACCTAACCTAACCCATCTACACCTTGCTGCTAATGTTTCACAGAATCCCGGTACCGTGTCGTCCCGTACGTCTCGGTTGGGACATTATATAGGTCTATAGCGTTATATATCCTAACCTAAGGCAGCCTAACATCTCGGATGTAGTATTTTCCAATATCCCTGGCGGGTCGGCCCCTACTTCCCGGTGGGAACATTATATACGTCTATAACGTAATATAACCTAACCTAACACATCTAGCCCCTCGCTGGTAATGTTTTACAGAATCCCTGTCGTGTCATCCCGTACGTCTCGGCTGGGACATTATATAGGTCTATAACGTTATATATCCTAACCTAAGGCAGCCTAACCTCTCGGATGTAGTGTTTTCCAATATTCCTGGCGGGTCGGACCCTACTTCTCGGTCGGAACATTATATACGTCTATAACGTAACATAACCTAACCTAACACATCTAGCCCCCCGCTGGTAATGTTTTACAGAATCCCGTTGGTGTCGTCCCGTACGTCTCGGTTGGGACATTATATACGTCTATAGCGTTATATATCCTATTCTAAGGCAGGCTAACATCTCGGATGTAGTATTTTCCATCATTCCTGGGGGGTCGGCCCCTATTTCTCGGTGGGAACATTATATACCTCTATAACGTAATATAACCTAACCTAACACATCCAGCCCCTCGCTGGTAATGTTTTACAGAATCACTGTCGTGCCGTCCCGTACGTCTCGGCTGGGACATTATATACGTCTATAACGTTATATATCCTAACCTAAGGCAACCTAACATCTCGGATGCAGTATTTTACGACATTCCTGGCATTTCGGCCTCTACTACTCGGTGGGAACATCATATACGTCTATAACATAATATAACCTCACCTAACCCATCTACACCTCGCTGCTAATGTTTCACAGAATCCCGGTCGTGTCGTCCCGTACGTCTCGGTTGGGACATTATATAGGTCTATAGCGTTATATATCCTAACCTAAGGCAGCCTAACATCTCGGATGTAGTATTTTCCAATATCCCTGGCGGGTCGGACCCTACTTCTCGATGTGAACATTATATACGTCTATAACGTAACATAACCTAACCTAACACATCTAGCCCCTCGCTGGTAATGTTTTACAGAATCCCGTTGGTGTCGTCCCGTACGTCTCGGTTGGGACATTATATACGTCTATAGCGTCATATATCCTAACCTGAGGCAGGCTAACATCTCGGATGTAGTATTTTCCATCATTCCTGGGGGGTCGGCCCCTATTTCTCGGTGGGAACATTATATACGTCTACAACGAAATATAACCTAACCTAACACATCTGGCTCCTCGCTGGTAATGATTTACAGAATCCGTGCCGTGTCGTCCCGTACGTCTCGGCTGGGACATTATATACGTCTATAACGTTATACATCCTAACCTAAGGCAACAAAACATCACGGATGTAGTATTTTACAACATTCCTGGCGTTTCGGCCTCTACTTCTCGGTGGGAACATAATATACGTCTATAACGTAATATAACCTAACCTAACCCATCTACACCTCGCTGCTAATGTTTCACAGAATCCCGGTCGTGCCGTCCCGTACGTCTCGGTTGGGACGTTCCATACGTCTATAGCGTTATATATCCTAACCTAAGGCAGGCTAACATCTCGGATGTAGTACTTTCCATCATTCCTGGCGGGTCGGCCCCTATTTCTCGGTGGGAACATTATATACATCTATAACGTAATATAACCGAACCTAACACATCTAGCCACTCGCGAGTAATGTTTCACAGTATCCTTGTCGTGCCGTCCCGGACGTCTCGGCTGGGACATTATATACGTCTATAGCGTTATATATCATAACCTAAGGCAGGCTAACATCTAGGATGTAGTATTTTCCATCATTCCTGGCGGGTCGGCCCCTACTTCTCGGTGGGAACATTATATACGTCTATAACGTAATGTAACCTAACCTAACACATCTAGCCTCTCGCTGGTAATGTTTCACAGAATCCCGGTCATGTCGTCCCGTACGTCTCGGTTGGGACATTATATAGGTCTATAGCGTTATATATCCTAACCTAAGGCTGCCTAACATCTCGGATGTTGTGTTTTCCAATATCCCTGGCGGGTCGGACCCTACTTCTCGGTGGGAACATTATATACGCCTATAACATAATATAACCTAACCTAACCCATCTACACCTCGCTGCTAAAGTTTCACAGAATCCCGGTCGTGTCGTCCCGTACGTCTCGGTTGGGACATTATATAGGTCTATAGCGTTATATATCCTAACCTAAGGCAGCCTAACATCTCGGATGTAGTATTTTCCAATATCCCTGGCGGGTCGGACCCTACTTCTCGATGTGAACATTATATACGTCTATAACGTAACATAACCTAACCTAACACATCTAGCCCCTCGCTGGTAATGTTTTACAGAATCCCGTTGGTGTCGTCCCGTACGTCTCGGTTGGGACATTATATACGTCTATAGCGTCATATATCCTAACCTGAGGCAGGCTAACATCTCGGATGTAGTATTTTCCATCATTCCTGGGGGGTCGGCCCCTATTTCTCGGTGGGAACATTATATACGTCTACAACGAAATATAACCTACCCTAACACATCTGGCTCCTCGCTGGTAATGATTTACAGAATCCGTGCCGTGTCGTCCCGTACGTCTCGGCTGGGACATTATATACGTCTATAACGTTATATATCCTAACCTAAGGCAACAAAACATCACGGATGTAGTATTTTACAACATTCCTGGCGTTTCGGCCTCTACTTCTCGGTGGGAACATAATATACGTCTATAACGTAATATAACCTAACCTAACCCATCTACACCTCGCTGCTAATGTTTCACAGAATCCCGGTCGTGCCGTCCCGTACGTCTCGGTTGGGACGTTCCATACGTCTATAGCGTTATATATCCTAACCTAAGGCAGGCTAACATCTCGGATGTAGTACTTTCCATCATTCCTGGCGGGTCGGCCCCTATTTCTCGGTGGGAACATTATATACATCTATAACGTAATATAACCGAACCTAACACATCTAGCCACTCGCGAGTAATGTTTCACAGTATCCTTGTCGTGCTGTCCCGTGCGTCTCGGTTGGGACATTATATGCGTCTATAACGTTATATATCCTAACCTAAGGCAACCTAACATCTCGGATGTAGTATTTTACGACATTCCTGGCGTTTCGGCCTCTACTACTCGGTGGGAACATTATATACGTCTATAACATAATATAACCTAACCTAACCCATCTACACCTTGCTGCTAATGTTTCACAGAATCCCGGTACCGTGTCGTCCCGTACGTCTCGGTTGGGACATTATATAGGTCTACAGCGTTATATATCCTAACCTAAGGCAGCCTAACATCTCGGATGTAGTATTTTCCAATATCCCTGGCGGGTCGGCCCCTACTTCCCGGTGGGAACATTATATACGTCTATAACGTAATATAACCTAACCTAACACATCTAGCCCCTCGCTGGTAATGTTTTACAGAATCCCTGTCGTGTCATCCCGTACGTCTCGGCTGGGACATTATATAGGTCTATAACGTTATATATCCTAACCTAAGGCAGCCTAACCTCTCGGATGTAGTGTTTTCCAATATTCCTGGCGGGTCGGACCCTACTTCTCGGTCGGAACATTATATACGTCTATAACGTAACATAACCTAACCTAACACATCTAGCCCCCCGCTGGTAATGTTTTACAGAATCCCGTTGGTGTCGTCCCGTACGTCTCGGTTGGGACATTATATACGTCTATAGCGTTATATATCCTATTCTAAGGCAGGCTAACATCTCGGATGTAGTATTTTCCATCATTCCTGGGGGGTCGGCCCCTATTTCTCGGTGGGAACATTATATACCTCTATAACGTAATATAACCTAACCTAACACATCCAGCCCCTCGCTGGTAATGTTTTACAGAATCACTGTCGTGCCGTCCCGTACGTCTCGGCTGGGACATTATATACGTCTATAACGTTATATATCCTAACCTAAGGCAACCTAACATCTCGGATGTAGTATTTTACGACATTCCTGGCATTTCGGCCTCTACTACTCGGTGGGAACATCATATACGTCTATAACATAATATAACCTCACCTAACCCATCTACACCTCGCTGCTAATGTTTCACAGAATCCCGGTCGTGTCGTCCCGTGCGTCTCGGTTGGGACATTATATAGGTCTATAGCGTTATATATACTAACCTAAGGCAGCCTAACATCTCGGATGTAGTATTTTCCAATATCCCTGGCGGGTCGGACCCTACTTCGCGGTGGGAACATTATATAGGTCTATAACGTATTATAAGATAACCTAACCCTTCTACACCTCGCTGCTAATGTTTCACAGAATCCCGGTCATGTCGTCCCGTACGTCTCGGTTGGGACATTATATAGGTCTATAGCGTTATATTCCCTAACCTAAGGCTGCCTAACATCTCGGATGTTGTGTTTTCCAATATCCCTGGCGGGTCGGACCCTATTTCTCGGTGGGAAAATTATATACGTCTATAACGTAATATAACCTAACCTAACACATCCAGCCCCTCGCTGGTAATGTTTTACAGAATCCCTGTCGTGCCGTCCCGTACGTCTCGGCTGGGACATTATATACGTCTATAACGTTATATATCCTAACCTAAGGCAACCTAACATCTAGTATGTAGTATTTTACGACATTCCTGGCGTTTCGGCCTCTACTACTCGGTGGGAACATTATATACGTCTATAACATAGTATAACCTAACCTAACCCATCTACACCTCGCTGCTAATGTTTCACAGAATCCCGGTCGTGTCGTCCCGTTCGTCTCGGTTGGGACATTATATAGGTGTATAGCGTTATATATCCTAACCTAAGGCAGCCTAACATCTCGGATGTAGTATTTTCCAATATCCCTGGCGGGTCGGACCCTACTTCTCGGTGGGAACATTATATACGTCTATAACGTAATATAAGATAACCTAACCCATCTACACCTCGCTGCTAATGTTTCACAGAATCCCGGTCATGTCGTCCCGTACGTCTCGGTTGGGACATTATATAGGTGTATAGCGTTATATATCCTAACCTAAGGCTGCCTAACATCTCGGATGTTGTGTTTTCCAATATCCCTGGCGGGTCGGACCCTACATCTCGGTGGGAACATTATATACGTCTATAACGTAATATAACCTAACCTAACACATCCAGCCCCTCGCTGGTAATGTTTTACAGAATCCCGTTGGTGTCGTCCCGTACGTCTCGGTTGGGACATTATATACGTCTATAGCGTTATATATCCTAACCTAAGGCAGGCTAACATCTCGGATGTAGTATTTTCCATCATTCCTGGGGGGTCGGCCCCTATTTCTCGGTGGGAAAATTATATACGTCTATAACGTAATATAACCTAACCTAACACATCCAGCCCCTCGCCGGTAATGTTTTACAGAATCCCTGTCGTGCCGTCCCGTACGTCTCGGCTGGGACATTATATACGTCTATAACGTTATATATCCTAACCTAAGGCAACCTAACATCTCGGATGTAGTATTTTACGACATTCCTCGCATTTCGGCCTCTACTACTCGGTGGGAACATCATATACGTCTATAACATAATATAACCTCACCTAACCCATCTACACCTCGCTGCTAATGTTTCACAGAATCCCGGTCGTGTCGTCCCGTACGTCTCGGTTGGGACATTATATAGGTCTATAGCGTTATATATCCTAACCTAAGGCAGCCTAACATCTCGGATGTTGTATTTTCCAATATCCCTGGCGGGTCGGACCCTGCTTCTCGATGGGAACATTATATACGTCTATAACGTAACATAACCTAACCTAACACACCTAGCCCCTCGCTGGTAATGTTTTACAGAATCCCGTTGGTGTCGTCCCGTACGTCTCGGTTGGGACATTATATACGTCTATAGCGTTACATATCATAACCTAAGGCAGGCTAACATCTAGGATGTAGTATTTTCCATCATTCCTGGCGGGTCGGCCCCTACTTCTCGGTGGGAACATTATATACGTCTATAACGTATTATAAGATAACCTAACCCATCTACACCTCGCTGCTAATGTTTCACAGAATCCCGGTCATGTCGTCCCGTACGTCTCGGTTGGGACATTATATAGGTCTATAGCGTTATATATCCTAACCTAAGGCTGCCTAACATCTCGGATGTTGTTTTCCAATATCCCTGGCGGGTCGGACCCTACATCTCGGTGGGAACATTATATACGTCTATAACGTAATATAACCTAAGGTAACACATCTAGCCCCTCGCTGGTAATGTTTTACAGAATCCCGTTGGTGTCGTCCCGTACGTCTCGGTTGGGACATTATATACGTCTATAGCGTTATATATCATAATCTAAGGCAGGCTAACATCTGGGATGTAGTATTTTCCATCATTCCTGGCGGGTCGGCCCCTATTTCTCGGTGGGAACATTATATACGTCTATAACGTAATAAAACCTAACCTAACACATCCAGCCCCTCGCTGGTAATGTTTTACAGAATCCCTGTCGTGCCGTCCCGTACGTCTCGGCTGGGGCATTATATACGTCTATAACGTTATATATCCTAACCTAAGGCAACCTAACATCTCGGATGTAGTATTTTACGACATTCCTGGCGTTTCGGCCTCTACTACTCGGTGGGAACATCATATACGTCTATAACATAATATAACTTCACCTAACCGATCTACACCTCGCTGCTAATGTTTCACAGAATCCCGGTCGTGTCGTCCCGTACGTCTCGATTGGGACATTATATAGGTCTATAGCGTTATATATCCTAACCTAAGGCAGCCTAACATCTCGGGTGTAGTATTTTCCAATATCCCTGGCGGGTCGGACCCTACTTCTCGATGGGAACATTATATACGTCTATAACGTATTATAAGATAACCTAACCCATCTACACCTCGCTGCTAATGTTTCACAGAATCCCGGTCATGTCGTCCCGTACGTCTCGGTTGGGACATTATATAGGTCTATAGCGTTATATATCCTAACCTAAGGCTGCCTAACATCTCGGATGTTGTTTTCCAATATCCCTGGCGGGTCGGACCCTACATCTCGGTGGGAACATTATATACGTCTATAACGTAATATAACCTAACCTAACACATCCAGCCCCTCGCTGGTAATGTTTTACAGAATCCCGTTGGTGTCGTCCCGTACGTCTCGGTTGGGATATTATATACGTCTATAGCGTTATATATCCTAACCCAAGATAGCCTATCACCTCGAATGTAGTATTTTACAACATTCGTGGCGCGTCGGCCCCCACTTCTCGGTGGAAACATTATATACGTCTATAACGTAATATAACCTAACCTAACACATCCAGCCCCTCGCAGGTAATGTTTTACAGAATCCCGGACGTGCCGTCCCGTACGTCACGACTGGGACATTATATACGACTATAACGTTATATATCCTAACCTAAGGCAACGTAACATCTCGGATGTAGTATTTTCCGACATTCCTGGCGTTTCGGCCTCTACTACTCGGTGGGAACATTATATACGTCTATAACATAATATAACCTAACCTAACCCATCTACACCTCGCTGCTAATGTTTCACAGAATCCCGGTCGTGTCGTCCCGTACGTCTCGGTGGGGACATTATATAGGTCTATAGCATTATACATCCTAGCCTAAGACAGCCTAACATCTCGGATGTAGTGTTTTCCAATATTCCTGGCGGGTCGGACCCTACTTCTCGGTGGGAACATTATATACGTCTATAACATAATATAACCTATCCTAACCCATCTACACCTCGCTGCTAATGTTTCACAGAATCCCGTTCGGGTCGTCCCGTTCGTCTCGGTTGCTACATTATATACGTCTATAGCGTTATATATCATAATCTAAGGCAGGCTAACATCTGGGATGTAGTATTTTCCATCAATCCTGGCGGGTCGGCCCCTATTTCTCGGTGGGAACATTATATACGTCTATAACGTAATAAAACCTAACCTAACACATCCAGCCCCTCGCTGGTAATGTTTTACAGAATCCCTGTCGCGCCGTCCCGTACGTCCCGGCTGGGGCATTATATACGTCTATAACGTTATATATCCTAACCTAAGGCAACCTAACATCTCGGATGTAGTATTTTCCAATATCCCTGGCGGGTCGGACCCCACTTCTCGGTGGGAACATTATATACGTCTATAACGTAATATAAGATAACCTAACCCATCTACACCTCGCTGCTAATGTTTCACAGAATCCCGTTCATGTCGTCCCGTACGTCTCGGTTGGGACATTATATAGGTCTATAGCGTTATATATCCTAACCTAAGGCTGCCTAACATCTCGGATGTTGTTTTCCAATATCCCTGGCGGGTCGGACCCTACATCTCGGTGGGAACATTATATACGTCTATAACGTAATATAACCTAACCTAACACATCCAGCCCCTCGCTGGTAATGTTTTACAGAATCCCTGTCGTGCCGTCCCGTACGTCTCGGCTGGGACATTATATACGTCTATAACGTTATGTATCCTAACCTAAGGCAACGTAACATCTCGGATGTAGTATTTTCCGACATTCCTGGCGTTTCGGCCTCTGCTACTCGGTGGGAACATTATATACGTCTATAACATAATATAACCTAACCTAACCCATCTAAACCTCGCTGCTAATGTTTCACTGAATGCCGGTCGTGTCGTCCCGTACGTCTCGGTTGGGACATTATATAGGTCTATAGCGTTATATATCCTAACCCAAGGCAGCCTAACATCTCGGATGTAGTATTTTACAACATTCGTGGCGCGTCGGCCCCCACTTCTCGGTGGAAACATTATATACGTCTATAACGTAATATAACCTAACCTAACACATCCAGCCCCTCGCTGGTAATGTTTTACAGAATCCCTGTCGTGCCGTCCCGTAGGTCTCGGCTGGGGCATTATATACGTCTATAACGTTATATATCCTAACCTAAGGCAACCTAACATCTCGGATGTAGTATTTTCCAATATCCCTGGCGGGTCGGACCCCACTTCTCGGTGGGAACATTATATACGTCTATAACGTAATATAAGATAACCTAACCCATCTACACCTCGCTGCTAATGTTTCACAGAATCCCGGTCATGTCGTCCCGTACGTCTCGGTTGGGACATTATATAGGTCTATAGCGTTATATATCCTAACCTAAGGCTGCCTAACATCTCGGATGTTGTTTTCCAATATCCCTGGCGGGTCGGACCCTACATCTCGGTGGGAACATTATATACGTCTATAACGTAATATAACCTAACCTAACACATCCAGCCCCTCGCTGGTAATGTTTTACAGAATCCCTGTCGTGCCGTCCCGTACGTCTCGGCTGGGACATTATATACGTCTATAAAGTTATGTATCCTAACCTAAGGCAACGTAACATCTCGGATGTAGTATTTTCCGACATTCCTGGCGTTTCGGCCTCTGCTACTCGGTGGGAACATTATATACGTCTATAACATAATATAACCTAACCTAACCCATCTACACCTCGCTGCTAATGTTTCACTGAATGCCGGTCGTGTCGTCCCGTACGTCTCGGTTGGGACATTATATAGGTCTATAGCGTTATATATCCTAACCTAAGGCAGCCTAACATCTCGGATGTAGTATTTTCCAATATCCCTGGCGGGTCGGACCCCACTTCTCGGTGGGAACATTATATACGTCTATAACGTAATATAAGATAACCTAACCCATCTACACCTCGCTGCTAATGTTTCACAGAATCCCCGTCGTATCGTCCCGTACGTCTCGGTTGGGATATTATATAGGTCTACAACGGTATATATCCTAACCTAAGGCAGCCTATCACCTCGAATGTAGTATTTTACAACATTCCTGGCGCGTCGGCCCCCACTTCACGGTGGGAACATTATATACGTCTATAACGTAATAAAACCTAACCTAACACATCTAGCCCCTCGCTGGTAATGTTTTACAGAATCCCGTTGTAGTCGTCCCGTACGTCTCGGTTGGGACATTATATACGTCTATAGAGTTATATATCCTAACCCAAGGCAGCCTAACATCTCGGATGTAGTATTTTGCAACATTCCTGGCGGGTCGGACCCTACTTTTCGGTGGGAACATTATATACGTCTACAACGTAACATAACCTAGCCTAATCCATCTAGAACCCCCTGTTAATGTTTTACAGAAACCCGTTCCTGTCGTCACGTACGTCTGGGTGGGAACATTATATACGTCTATAGCGTTATATACCCTAACCCAAGATAGCCTATCACCTCGAATGTAGTATTTTACAACATTCGTGGCGCGTCGGCCCCCACTTCTCGGTGGAAACATTATATACGTCTATAACGTAATATAACCTAACCTAACACATCCAGCCCCTCGCAGGTAATGTTTTACAGAATCCCTGACGTGCCGTCCCGTACGTCACGACTGGGACATTATATACGACTATAACGTTATATATCCTAACCTAAGGCAACGTAACATCTCGGATGTAGTATTTTCCGACATTCCTGGCGTTTCGGCCTCTACTACTCGGTGGGAACATTATATACGTCTATAACATAATATAACCTAACCTAACCCATCTACACCTCGCTGCTAATGTTCCACAGAATCCCGGTCGTGTCGTCCCGTACGTCTCGGTGGGGACATTATATAGGTCTATAGCATTATACATCCTAACCTAAGACAGCCTAACATCTCGGATATAGTGTTTTCCAATATTCCTGGCGGGTCGGACCCTACTTCTCGGTGGGAACATTATATACGTCTATAACATAATATAACCTATCCTAACCCATCTACACCTCGCTGCTAATGTTTCACAGAATCCCGTTCGTGTCGTCCCGTTCGTCTCGGTTGCTACATTATATACGTCTATAGCGTTATATATCATAATCTAAGGCAGGCTAACATCTCGGATGTAGTATTTTCCATCATTCCTGGCGGGTCGGCCCCCACTTCTCGGTGGGAACATTATATACGTCTATAACGTAATATAACCTAACCTAACCCATCTACACCTCGCTGCTAATGTTTCACAGAATCCCGGTCGTGTCGTCCCGTACGTCTCGGTTGGGACATTATATAGGTCTATAGCATTATACATCCTAACCTAAGACAGCCTAACATCTCGGATGTAATGTTTTCCAATATCCCTGGCGGGTCGTACCCTACTTCTCGGTGGGAACATTATATACGTCTATAACGTAACATAACCTAACCTAACACATCTAGCCCCTCGCTGGTAATGTTTTACAGAATCCCGTTGGTGTCGTCCCGTACGTCTCGGTTGGGACATTATATACGTCTATAGCGTTACATATCCTAACCTAAGGCAGGCTAACATCTCGGATGTAGTATTTTCCAAGATTCCTGGCGGGTCGGCCCCCACGTCTCGGTGGGAACATTATATACGTCTATAACGTAATATAACCTAACCTAACACATCTGGCCCCTCGCTGGTAATGTTTTACAGAATCCCGTTGTAGTCGTCCCGTACGTCTCGGTTGGGACATTATATACGTCTATAGAGTTATATATCCTAACCCAAGGCAGCCTAACATCTCGGACGTAGTATTTTGCAACATTCCTGGCGGGTCGGACCCTACTTTTCGGTTGGAACATTATATACGTCTACAACGTAACACAACCTAGCCTAATCCATCTAGAACCCCCTGTTAATGTTTTACAGAAACCCGTTCGTGTCGTCACGTACGTCTGGGTGGGGACATTATATATATGTCTATAGCGTTATATATCCTAACCCAAGGCAGCCTATCACCTCGAATGTAGTATTTTACAACATTCGTGATGCGTCGGCCCCCACTTCTCGGTGGGAACATTATATACGTCTATAACATGATATAACCTAACCTAACCCATCTACACCTCGCTGCTAATGTTTCACAGAATCCCGGTCGTGTCGTCCCGTACGTCTCGGTGGGGACATTATATAGGTCTATAGCATTATACATCCTAACCTAAGACAGCTTAACATCTCGGATGTAGTGTTTTCCAATATTCCTGGCGGGTCGGACCCTACTTCTCGGTGGGAACATTATATACGTCTATAACATAATATAACCTATCCTAACCCATCTACACCTCGCTGCTAATGTTTCACAGAATCCCGTTCGTGTCGTCCCGTTCGTCTCGGTTGCTACATTATATACGTCTATAGCGTTATATATCATAATCTAAGGCAGGCTAACATCTCGGATGTAGTATTTTCCATCATTCCTGGCGGGTCGGCCCCCACTTCTCGGTGGGAACATTATATACGTCTATAACGTAATATAACCTAACCTAACCCATCTACACCTCGCTGCTAATGTTTCACAGAATCCCGGTCGTGTCGTCCCGTACGTCTCGGTTGGGACATTATATAGGTCTATAGCATTATACATCCTAACCTAAAACAGCCTAACATCTCGGATGTAGTGTTTTCCAATATACCTGGCGGGTCGTACCCTACTTCTCGGTGGGAACATTATATACGTCTATAACGTAACATAACCTAACCTAACACATCTAGCCCCTCGCTGGTAATGTTTTACAGAATCCCGTTGGTGTCGTCCCGTACGTCTCGGTTGGGACATTATATACGTCTATAGCGTTACATATCCTAACCTAAGGCAGGCTAACACCTCGGATGTAGTATTTTCCAAGATTCCTGGCGGGTCGGCCCCCACGTCTCGGTGGGAACATTATATACGTCTATAACGTAATATAACCTAACCTAACACATCTGGCCCCTCGCTGGTAATGTTTTACAGAATCCCGTTGTAGTCGTCCCGTACGTCTCGGTTGGTACATTATATACGTCTATAGAGTTATATATCCTAACCCAAGGCAGCCTAACATCTCGGATGTAGTATTTTGCAACATTCCTGGCGGGTCGGACCCTACTTTTCGGTGGGAACATTATATACGTCTACAACGTAACACAACCTAGCCTAATCCATCTAGAACCCCCTGTTAATGTTTTACAGAAACCCGTTCGTGTCGTCACGTACGTCTGGGTGGGGACATTATATATATGTCTATAGCGTTATATATCCTAACCCAAGGCAGCCTATCACCTCGAATGTAGTATTTTACAACATTCGTGATGCGTCGGCCCCCACTTCTCGGTGGGAACATTATATACGTCTATAACATGATATAACCTAACCTAACCCATCTACACCTCGCTGCTAATGTTTCACAGAATCCCGGTCGTGTCGTCCCGTACGTCTCGGTTGGGACATTATATAGGTTTATAGCATTATACATCCTAACCTAAGACAGCCTAACATCTCGGATGTAGTGTTTTCCAATATCCCTGGCGGGTCGGACCCTACTTCTCGGTGGGAACATTATATACGTCTATAACATAATATAACCTATCCTAACCCATCTACACCTCGCTGCTAATGTTTTACAGAATCCCGTTGGTGTCGTCCCGTGCGTCTCGGTTGGGACATTATATACGTCTATAGCGTTATATATCCTAACCTAAGGCAGGCTATCATCTCGGATGTAGTATTTTGCAACATTCCTGGCGGGTCGGACCCTACTTTTCGGTGGGAACATTATATACGTCTACAACGTAACATAACCTAGCCTAATCCATCTAGAACCCCCTGTTAATGTTTTACAGAAACCCGTTCCTGTCGTCACGTACGTCTGGGTGGGAACATTATATACGTCTATAGCGTTATATACCCTAACCCAAGATAGCCTATCACCTCGAATGTAGTATTTTACAACATTCGTGGCGCGTCGGCCCCCACTTCTCGGTGGAAACATTATATACGTCTATAACGTAATATAACCTAACCTAACACATCCAGCCCCTCGCAGGTAATGTTTTACAGAATCCCTGACGTGCCGTCCCGTACGTCACGACTGGGTCATTATATACGACTATAACGTTATATATCCTAACCTAAGGAAACGTAACATCTCGGATGTAGTATTTTCCGACATTCCTGGCGTTTCGGCCTCTACTACTCGGTGGGAACATTATATACGTCTCTAACATAATATAACGTAACCTAACCCATCTACACCTCGCTGCTAATGTTTCACAGAATCCCGGTCGTGTCGTCCCGTACGTCTCGGTGGGGACATTATATAGGTCTATAGCATTATACATCCTAACCTAAGACAGCCTAACATCTCGGATGTAGTGTTTTCCAATATTCCTGGCGGGTCGGACCCTACTTCTCGGTGGGAACATTATATACGTCTATAACATAATATAACCTATCCTAACCCATCTACACCTCGCTGCTAATGTTTCACAGAATCCCGTTCGTGTCGTCCCATTCGTCTCGGTTGCTACATTATATACGTCTATAGCGTTATATATCATAATCTAAGGCAGGCTAACATCTCGGATGTAGTATTTTCCATCATTCCTGGCGGGTCGGCCCCCACTTCTCGGTGGGAACATTATATACGTCTATAACGTAATATAACCTAACCTAACCCATCTACACCTCGCTGCTAATGTTTCACAGAATCCCGGTCGTGTCGTCCCGTACGTCTCGGTTGGGACATTATATAGGTCTATAGCATTATACATCCTAACCTAAGACAGCCTAACATCTCGGATGTAGTGTTTTCCAATATCCCTGGCGGGTCGTACCCTACTTCTCGGTGGGAACATTATATACGTCTATAACGTAACATAACCTAACCTAACACATCTAGCCCCTCGCTGGTAATGTTTTACAGAATCCCGTTGGTGTCGTCCCGTACGTCTCGGTTGGGACATTATATACGTCTATAGCGTTACATATCCTAACCTAAGGCAGGCTAACATCTCGGATGTAGTATTTTCCAAGATTCCTGGCGGGTCGGCCCCCACGTCTCGGTGGGAACATTATATACGTCTATAACGTAATATAACCTAACCTAACACATCTGGCCCCTCGCTGGTAATGTTTTACAGAATCCCGTTGTAGTCGTCCCGTACGTCTCGGTTGGGACATTATATACGTCTATAGAGTTATATATCCTAACCCAAGGCAGCCTAACATCTCGGATGTAGTATTTTGCAACATTCCTGGCGGGTCGGACCCTACTTTTCGGTGGGAACATTATATACGTCTACAACGTAACACAACCTAGCCTAATCCATCTAGAACCCCCTGTTAATGTTTTACAGAAACCCGTTCGTGTCGTCACGTACGTCTGGGTGGGGACATTATATATATGTCTATAGCGTTATATATCCTAACCCAAGGCAGCATATCACCTCGAATGTAGTATTTTACAACATTCGTGGCGCGTCGGCCCCCACTTCTCGGTGGGAACATTATATACGTCTATAACATGATATAACCTAACCTAACCCATCTACACCTCGCTGCTAATGTTTCACAGAATCCCGGTCGTGTCGTCCCGTACGCCTCGGTTGGGACATTATATAGGTCTATAGCTTTATATATCCTAACCTAAGGCAGCCTAACATCTCGGATATAGTATTTTCCAATATCCCTGGCGGGTCGGAACCTACTTCTTCGTGGGAACATTATATACGTCTATAACTTAATATAACCGAACCTAACCCATCTATACCTCGCTGCTAATGTTTCACAGAATCCCGTTCGTGTCGTCCCGTTCGTCTCGGTTGCTACATTATATACGTCTATAGCGTTATATATCATAATCTAAGGCAGGCTAACATCTCGGATGTAGTATTTTCCATCATTCCTGGCGGGTCGGCCCCCACTTCTCGGTGGGAACATTATATACGTCTACAACGTAACACAACCTAGCCTAATCCATCTAGAACCCCTGTTAATGTTTTGCAGAAACCCGTTCGTGTCGTCACGTACGTCTGGGTGGGGACATTATATATATGTCTATAGCGTTATATATCCTAACCCAAGGCAGCCTAACATCTCGGATGTAGTATTTTCCAATATCCCTGGCGGGTCGGACCCTACTTCTCGGTGGGAACATTATATTCGTCTATAACGTATTATAAGATAACCTAACCCATCTACACCTCGCTGCTAATGTTTCACAGAATTCCGGTCATGTCGTCCCGTACGTCTCGGTTGGGACATTATATAGGTCTATAGCGTTATATATCCTAACCTAAGGCTGCCTAACATCTCGGATGTTGTGTTTTCCAATATCCCTGGCGGGTCGGACCCTACATCTCGGTGGGAACATTATATACGTCTATAACATAATATAACCTAACCTAACACATCCAGCCCCTCGCTGGTAATGTTTTACAGAATCCCGTTGGTGTCGTCCCGTACGTCTCGGTTGGGATATTATATACGTGTATAGCGTTATATATCCTAACCTAAGGCAGGCTAACATCTCGGATGTAGTATTTTCCATCATTCCTGGGGGGTCGGCCCCTATTTCTCGGTGGGAAAATTATATACGTCTATAACGTAATATAACCTAACCTAACACATCCAGCCCCTCGCTGGTAATGTTTTACAGAATCCCTGTCGTGCCGTCCCGTACGTCTCGGCTGGGACATTATATACGTCTATAACGTTATATATCCTAACCTAAGGCAACCTAACATCTAGTATGTAGTATTTTACGACATTCCTGGCGTTTCGGCCTCTACTACTCGGTGGGAACATTATATACGTCTATAACATAATATAACCTAACCTAACCCATTTACACCTCGCTGCTAATGTTTCACAGAATCCCGGTCGTGTCGTCCCGTTCGTCTCGGTTGCTACATTATATAGGTCTATGGCGTTATACATCCTAACCTAAGACAGCCTAACATCTCGGATGTAGTGTTTTCCAATATCCCTGGCGGGTCGGACCCTACATCTCGGTGGGAACATTATATACGTCTATAACGTAACATAACCTAACCTAACACATCTACACCTCGCTGCTAATGTTTCACAGAATCCCGGTCGTGTCGTCCCGTTCGTCTCGGTTGGGACATTATATAGGTGTATAGCGTTATATATCCTAACCTAAGGCAACCTAACATCCCGGATGTAGTATTTTACAACATTCCTGGCGTTTCGGCCTCTACTTCTCGGTGGGAACATTATATATGTCTATAACATAATATAACCTATCCTAACACTTCTACACCTCGCTGTTAATGTTTCACAGAATCCCGGTCATGCCGTACCGTACGTCTCGGTTGGGACATTATATAGGTCTATAGCGTTATATATCCTAACATAAGGCAGCCTAACATCTCGGATGTAGTATTTTGCAACATTCCTGGCGGGTCGGACCCTACTTTTCGGTCGGAACATTATATACGTCTACAACGTAACACAACCTAGCCTAATCCATCTAGAACCCCCTGTTAATGTTTTACAGAAACCCGTTCGTGTCGTCACGTACGTCTGGGTGGGGATATTATATATATGTCTATAGCGTTATATATCCTAACCCAAGGCAGCCTATCACCTCGAATGTAGTATTTTACAACATTCCTGGCGCGTCGGCCCCCACTTCTCGGTGGGAATATTATATACGTCTATAACGTAATATAACCTAACCTAACCCATCTACACCTCGCTGCTAATGTTTCACAGAATCCCGGTCGTGTCGTCCCGTACGTCTCGGTTGGGTCATTATATAGGTCTATAGCATTATACATCCTAACCTAAGACAGCCTAACATCTCGGATGTAGTGTTTCCCAATATCCCTGGCGGGTCGGACCCTACTTCTCGGTGGGAACATTATATACGTCTATAACGTAACATAACCTAACCTAACACATCTACACCTCGCTGCTAATGTTTCACAGAATCCCGGTCATGTCGTCCCGTACGTCTCGGTTGGGACATTATATAGGTCTATAGCGTTATATATCCTAACCTAAGGCTGCCTAACATCTCGGATGTAGTATGTTCCATCATTCCTGGCGGGTCGGCCCCTACTTCTCGATGGGAACATTATATACGTCTATAACGTAACATAACCTAACCTAACACATCTAGGCCCTCGCTGGTAATGTTTTACAGAATCCCGTTGGTGTCGTGACGTACGTCTCGGTTGGGACATTATATACGTCTATAGCGTTATATATCCTAATCTAAGGCAGGCTAACATCTCGGATGTAGTATTTTCCATCATTCCTGGGGTGTCGGCCCCTATTTCTCGGTGGGAACATTATATACGTCTATAACGTAACATAACCTAACCTAACACATCTGGCCCCTCGCTGGTAATGTTTTACAGAATCCCGTTGTAGTCGTCCCGTACGTCTCGGTTGGGACATTATATACGTCTATAGAGTTATATATCCTAACCCAAGGCAGCCTAACATCTCGGATGTAGTATTTTGCAACATTCCTGGCGGGTCGGACCCTACTTTTCGGTGGGAACATTATATACGTCTACAACGTAACACAACCTAGCCTAATCCATCTAGAACCCCCTGTTAATGTTTTACAGAAACCCGTTCGTACCGTCCCGTACGTCACGGCTGGGACATTATATACGTCTATAAAGTTATATATCCCAACCTAAGGCAACCTAACATCTCGGATGTAGTATTTTACGACATTCCTGGCGTTTCGGCCTCTACTACACGGTGGGAACATTATATACGTCTATAACATAATATAACCTATCCTAACCCATCTACACCTCGCTGCTAATGTTTTACAGAATCCCGTTGGTGTCGTCCCATACGTCTCGGTTGGGACATTATATACGTCTATAGCGTTATATATCCTAACCTAAGGCAGGCTAACATCTCGGATGTAGTATGTTCCATCATTCCTGGCGGGTCGGCCCCTACTTCTCGATGGGAACATTATATACGTCTATAACGTAATATAACCTAACCTAACACATCCAGCCCCTCGCTGGTAATGTTTTACAGAATCCCTGTCGTGTCGTCCCGTACGTCTCGGCTGGGACATTATACACGTCTATAACTTTATATATCCTAACCTAAGGCAACCCAACATCACGGATGTAGTATTTTACAACATTCCTGGCGTTTCGGCCTCTACTTCTCGGTGGAATCATAATATACGTCTATAACGTAATATAACCTAACCTAACACATCTGGCCCCTCGCTGGTAATGTTTTACAGAATCCCGTTGTAGTCGTCCCGTACGTCTCGGTTGGGACATTATATACGTCTATAGAGTTATATATCCTAACCCAAGGCAGCCTAACATCTCGGATGTAGTATTTTGCAACATTCCTGGCGGGTCGGACCCTACTTTTCGGTGGGAACATTATATACGTCTACAACGTAACACAACCTAGCCTAATCCATCTAGAACCCCCTGTTAATGTTTTACAGAAACCCGTTCGTGTCGTCACGTACGTCTGGGTGGGGACATTATATATATGTCTATAGCGTTATATATCCTAACCCAAGGCAGCCTATCACCTCGAATGTAGCATTTTACAACATTCGTGGCGCGTCGGCCCCCACTTCTCGGTGGGAACATTATATACGTCTATAACATGATATAACCTAACCTAACCCATCTACACCTCGCTGCTAATGTTTCACAGAATCCCGGTCGTGTCGTCCCGTACGTCTCGGTTGGGACATTATATAGGTCTATAGCATTATACATCCTAACCTAAGACAGCCTAACATCTCGGATGTAGTGTTTTCCAATATCCCTGGCGGGTCGTACCCTACTTCTCGGTGGGAACATTATATACGTCTATAACGTAACATAACCTAACCTAACACATCTAGCCCCTCGCTGGTAATGTTTTACAGAATCCCTGTCGCGTCGTCCCGTACGTCTCGGCTGGGACATTATATACGTCTATAACGTTATATATCCTAACCTAAGGCAACCTTACATCTCGGATGTAGTATTTTACAACATTCCTGGCGTTTCGGCCTCTACTTCTCGATGGGAACATTATATACGCCTATAACGTAACATAACCTAACCTAACACATCTAGCCCCTCGATGGTAATGTTTTACAGAATCCCTGTCGCGTCGTCCCGTACGTCTCGGCTGGGACATTATATAGGTCTATAGCGTTATATATCCAAACCTAAGGCAACCTAACATCTCGGATGTAGTATTTTACAACATTCCTGGCTTTTCGGCCTCTACTTCTCGGTGGAAACATTATATACGTCTATAACATAATATAACCTATCCTAACCCATCTACACCTCGCTGCTAATGTTTCACAGAATCCCGGTCGTGTCGTCCCGTACGTCTCGGTTGGGACATTATATAGGTCTATAGCTTTATATATCCTAACCTAAGGCAGCCTAACATCTCGGATATAGTATTTCCAATATCCCTGGCGGGTCGGAACCTACTTCTCCGTGCGAACATTATATACGTCTATAACTTAATATAACCGAACCTAACCCATCTATACCTCGCTGCTAATGTTTCACAGAATCCCGTTCGTGTCGTCCCGTTCGTCTCGGTTGCTACATTATATAGGTCTATAGCGTTATACATCCTAACCTAAGGCAGCCTAACATCTCGGATGTAGTATTTTCCAATATCCCTGGCGGGTCGGACCCTACTTCTCGGTGGGAACATTATATACGTCTATAACTTAATATAACCGAACCTAATCCATCTACACCTCGCTGCAAATGCTTCACAGAATCCCGTTGGTGTCGTCCCGTACGTCTCGGTTGGGACATTATATACGTCTATAGCGTTACATATCCTAACCTAAGGCAGGCTAACATCTCGGATGTAGTATTTTCCAAGATTCCTGGCGGGTCGGCCCCCACGTCTCGGTGGGAACATTATATACGTCTATAACGTAATATAACCTAACCTAACACATCTGGCCCCTCGCTGGTAATGTTTTACAGAATCCCGTTGTAGTCGTCCCGTACGTCTCGGTTGGGACATTATATACGTCTATAGAGTTATATATCCTAACCCAAGGCAGCCTAACATCTCGGATGTAGTATTTTACGACATTCCTGGCGTTTCGGCCTCTACTACACGGTGGGAACATTATATACGTCTATAACATAATATAACCTATCCTAACCCATCTACACCTCGCTGCTAATGTTTTACAGAATCCCGTTGGTGTCGTCCCATACGTCTCGGTTGGGACATTATATACGTCTATAGCGTTATATATCCTAACCTAAGGCAGGCTAACATCTCGGATGTAGTATGTTCCATCATTCCTGGCGGGTCGGCCCCTACTTCTCGATGGGAACATTATATACGTCTATAACGTAATATAACCTAACCTAACACATCCAGCCCCTCGCTGGTAATGTTTTACAGAATCCCTGTCGTGTCGTCCCGTACGTCTCGGCTGGGACATTATACACGTCTATAACTTTATATATCCTAACCTAAGGCAACCCAACATCACGGATGTAGTATTTTACAACATTCCTGGCGTTTCGGCCTCTACTTCTCGGTGGAATCATAATATACGTCTATAACGTAATATAACCTAACCTAACACATCTAGCCCCTCGCTGGTAATGTTTTACAGATTCCTGTTAGAGTCGTCCCGTACGTCTCGGTTGGGACATTATATACGTCTATAGGGTTATATATCCTAACCCAAGGCTGCCTAACATCTCGGATGTAGTATTTTCCGACATTACTGGCGGGTCGGGCCCTACTTCTCGGTGGGAACATTATATACGTCTACAACGTAACATAACCTAGCCTAATCCATCTAGAACCTCGCTGTTAATGTTTTACAGAATCCCGTTCGTGTCGTCACGTACGTCTTGGTGGGGACATTATATACGTCTATAGCGTTATATATCCTAACCCAAGGCAGCCTATCACATCGAAAGTAGTATTTTACAACATTCCTGGCGCGTCGGCCCCCACTTCTCGGTGGGAACATTATATACGTCTATAACGTAACATAACCTAACCTGACACATCTAGCACCTCGCTGGTAATGTTTTACAGAATCCCGTTGGAGTCGTCCCGTACGTATCGGTTGGGACATTATATACGTATATAGCGTTATATATCCTAACCTACGGCAGGCTAACATGTCGGATGTAGTGTTTTCCGTCATTCCTGGCGGGTCGGCCCCTACATCTCGGTGGGAACATTATATACGTCTACAACGTAATATAACCTAACCTAACACATCTAGCTCCTCGCTAGTAATGATTTACAGAATCCCGTTCGTGTCGTACCGTACGTCTCGGTTGGGACATTATATACGTCTATAGGGTTATATATCCTAACCCAAGGCAGCCTATCACCTCGAATGTAGTATTTTACAACATTCCTGGCGCGTCGGCCCCCACTTCTCGGTGGGAACATTATATACGTCTATAACTTAATATAACCGAACCTAACCCATCTATACCTCGCTGTTAATGTTTCACAGAATCCCGTTCGTGTCGTCCCGTTCGTCTCGGTTGCTACATTATATAGGTCTATAGCGTTATATATCCTAACCTAAGGCAGCCTAACATCTCGGATGTAGTATTTTCCAATATCCCTGGCGGGTCGGACCCTACTTCTCGGTGGGAACATTATATACGTCTATAACATAATATAACCTATCCTAACCCATCTACACCTCGCTGCTAATGTTTTACAGAATCCCGTTGGTGTCGTCCCGTGCGTCTCGGTTGGGACATTATATACGTCTATAGCGTTACATATCCTAACCTAAGGCAGGCTAACATCTCGGATGTAGTATTTTCCAAGATTCCTGGCGGGTCGGCCCCCACGTCTCGGTGGGAACATTATATACGTCTATAACGTAATATAACCTA
This sequence comes from Xylocopa violacea, assembly GCA_963969225.1. Classification (NCBI taxonomy): domain Eukaryota; kingdom Metazoa; phylum Arthropoda; class Insecta; order Hymenoptera; family Apidae; genus Xylocopa; species Xylocopa violacea. Next base: position 9,430,560 of record CAXAJV010000017.1, on the reverse strand, counting down.
ACCTAACACATCTGGCCCCTCGCTGGTAATGTTTTACAGAATCCCGTTGTAGTCGTCCCGTACGTCTCGGTTGGGACATTATATACGTCTATAGAGTTATATATCCTAACCCAAGGCAGCCTAACATCTCGGATGTAGTATTTTGCAACATTCCTGGCGGGTCGGACCCTACTTTTCGGTGGGAACATTATATACGTCTACAACGTAACACAACCTAGCCTAATCCATCTAGAACCCCCTGTTAATGTTTTACAGAAACCCGTTCGTGTCGTCACGTACGTCTGGGTGGGGACATTATATATATGTCTATAGCGTTATATATCCTAACCCAAGGCAGCCTATCACCTCGAATGTAGCATTTTACAACATTCGTGGCGCGTCGGCCCCCACTTCTCGGTGGGAACATTATATACGTCTATAACATGATATAACCTAACCTAACCCATCTACACCTCGCTGCTAATGTTTCACAGAATCCCGGTCGTGTCGTCCCGTACGTCTCGGTTGGGACATTATATAGGTCTATAGCATTATACATCCTAACCTAAGACAGCCTAACATCTCGGATGCAGTGTTTTCCAATATCCCTGGCGGGTCGGACCCTACTTCTCGGTGGGAACATTATATACGTCTATAACATAATATAACCTATCCTAACCCATCTACACCTCGCTGCTAATGTTTTACAGAATCCCGTTGGTGTCGTCCCGTGCGTCTCGGTTGGGACATTATATACGTCTATAGCGTTACATATCCTAACCTAAGGCAGGCTAACATCTCGGATGTAGTATTTTCCAAGATTCCTGGCGGGTCGGCCCCCACGTCTCGGTGGGAACATTATATACGTCTATAACGTAATATAACCTAACCTAACACATCTGGCCCCTCGCTGGTAATGTTTTACAGAATCCCGTTGTAGTCGTCCCGTACGTCTCGGTTGGGACATTATATACGTCTATAGAGTTATATATCCTAACCCAAGGCAGCCTAACATCTCGGATGTAGTATTTTGCAACATTCCTGGCGGGTCGGACCCTACTTTTCGGTGGGAACATTATATACGTCTACAACGTAACACAACCTAGCCTAATCCATCTAGAACCCCCTGTTAATGTTTTACAGAAACCCGTTCGTGTCGTCACGTACGTCTGGGTGGGGACATTATATATATGTCTATAGCGTTATATATCCTAACCCAAGGCAGCCTATCACCTCGAATGTAGCATTTTACAACATTCGTGGCGCGTCGGCCCCCACTTCTCGGTGGGAACATTATATACGTCTATAACATGATATAACCTAACCTAACCCATCTACACCTCGCTGCTAATGTTTCACAGAATCCCGGTCGTGTCGTCCCGTACGTCTCGGTTGGGACATTATATAGGTCTATAGCATTATACATCCTAACCTAAGACAGCCTAACATCTCGGATGTAGTGTTTTCCAATATCCCTGGCGGGTCGGACCCTACTTCTCGGTGGGAACATTATATACGTCTATAACATAATATAACCTATCCTAACCCATCTATATCTCGCTGCTAATGTTTCACAGAATCCCGTTCGTGTCGTCCCGTTCGTCTCGGTTGCTACATTATATAGGTCTATGGCGTTATACATCCTAACCTAAGACAGCCTAACATCTCGGATGTAATGTTTTCCAATATCCCTGGCGGGTCGGACCCTACATCTCGGTGGGAACATTATATACGTCTATAACGTAACATAACCTAACCTAACACATCTAGCCCCTCGCTGGTAATGTTTTACAGAATCCCTGTCGCGTCGTCCCGTACGTCTCGGCTGGGACATTATATACGTCTATAACGTTATATATCCTAACCTAAGGCAACCTAACATCTCGGATGTAGTTTTTTACAACATTCCTGGCGTTGCGGCCTCTACTTCTCGATGGGAACATTATATACGTCTATAACATAATATAACCTATCCTAACCCATCTACACCTCGCTGCTAATGTTTTACAGAATCCCGTTGGTGTCGTCCCATACGTCTCGGTTGGGACATTATATACGTCTATAGCGTTATATATCCTAACCTAAGGCAGGCTAACATCTCGGATGTAGTATGTTCCATCATTCCTGGCGGGTCGGCCCCTATTTCTCGGTGGGAACATTATATACGTCTATAACGTAATATAACCTAACCTAACACATTCAGCCCCTCGCTGGTAATGTTTTGCAGAATCCCTGTCGTACCGTCCCGTACGTCACGGCTGGGACATTATATACGTCTATAACGTTATATATCCTAACCTAAGGCAACCTAACATCTCGGATGTAGTATTTTACGACATTCCTGGCGTTTCGGCCTCTACTACACGGTGGGAACATTATATACGTCTATAACGTAACATAACCTAACCTAACACATCTAGCCCCTCGATGGTAATGTTTTACAGAATCCCTGTCGCGTCGTCCCGTACGTCTCGGCTGGGACATTATATAGGTCTATAGCGTTATATATCCAAACCTAAGGCAACCTAACATCTCGGATGTAGTATTTTACAACATTCCTGGCTTTTCGGCCTCTACTTCTCGGTGGGAACATTATATACGTCTATAACATAATATAACCTATCCTAACCCATCTACACCTCGCTGCTAATGTTTCACAGAATCCCGGTCGTGTCGTCCCGTACGTCTCGGTTGGGACATTATATAGGTCTATAGCTTTATATATCCTGACCTAAGGCAGCCTAACATCTCGGATATAGTATTTTCCAATATCCCTGGCGGGTCGGAACCTACTTCACCGTGGGAACATTATATACGTCTATAACTTAATATAACCGAACCTAACCCATCTATACCTCGCTGCTAATGTTTCACAGAATCCCGTTCGTGTCGTCCCGTTCGTCTCGGTTGCTACATTATATAGGTCTATAGCGTTATATATCCTAACCTAAGGCAGCCTAACATCTCGGATGTAGTATTTTCCAATATCCCTGGCGGGTCGGACCCTACTTCTCGGTGGGAACATTATATACGTCTATAACTTAATATAACCGAACCTAATCCATCTACACCTCGCTGCAAATGCTTCACAGAATCCCGGTCGTGTCGTCCCGTTCGTCTCGATTGCTACATTATATAGGTCTATAGCGTTATATATCCTAACCTAAGGCAAACTAACATCTCGGATGTAGTACTTTCCATCATTCCTGGGGGGTCGGCCCCTATTACTCGGTGGGAACATTATATACGTCTATAACGTAATATAACCTAACCTAACACATTCAGCCCCTCGCTGGTAATGTTTTGCAGAATCCCTGTCGTACCGTCCCGTACGTCACGGCTGGGACATTATATACGTCTATAACGTTATATATCCTAACCTAAGGCAACCTAACATCTCGGATGTAGTATTTTACGACATTCCTGGCGTTTCGGCCTCTACTACACGGTGGGAACATTATATACGTCTATAACGTAACATAACCTAACCTAACACACCTAGCCCCTCGATGGTAATGTTTTACAGAATCCCTGTCGCGTCGTCCCGTACGTCTCGGCTGGGACATTATATAGGTCTATAGCGTTATATATCCAAACCTAAGGCAACCTAACATCTCGGATGTAGTGTTTTACAACATTCCTGGCTTTTCGGCCTCTACTTCTCGGTGGGAACATTATATACGTCTATAACATAATATAACCTATCCTAACCCATCTACACCTCGCTGCTAATATTTCACAGAATCCCGTTCGTGTCGTCCCGTTCGTCTCGGTTGCTACATTATATAGGTCTATAGCGTTATATATCCTAACCTAAGGCAGCCTAACATCTCGGATGTAGTATTTTCCAATATCCCTGGCGGGTCGGACCCTACTTCTCGGTGGGAACATTATATACGTCTATAACTTAATATAACCGAACCTAATCCATCTACACCTCGCTGCAAATGCTTCACAGAATCCCGATCGTGTCGTCCCGTTCGTCTCGATTGCTACATTATATAGGTCTATAGCGTTATATATCCTAACCTAAGGCAAACTAACATCTCGGATGTAGTACTTTCCATCATTCCTGGGGGGTCGGCCCCTATTTCTCGGTGGGAACATTATATACGTCTACAACGTAACATAACCTAGCCTAATCCATCTAGAACCCCCTGTTAATGTTTTACAGAAACCCGTTCCTGTCGTCACGTACGTCTGGGTGGGAACATTATATACGTCTATAGCGTTATATATCCTAACCCAAGATAGCCTATCACCTCGAATGTAGTATTTTACAACATTCGTGGCGCGTCGGCCCCCACTTCTCGGTGGGAACATTATATACGTCTATAACGTAATATAACCTAACCTAACACATCCAGCCCCTCGCTGGTAATGTTTTACAGAATCCCTGACGTGCCGTCCCGTACGTCACGACTGGAACATTATATACGACTATAACGTTATATATCCTAACCTAAGGCAACGTAACATCTCGGATGTAGTATTTTCCGACATTCCTGGCGTTTCGGCCTCTACTACTCGGTGGGAACATTATATACGTCTATAACATAATATAACCTAACCTAACCCATCTACACCTCGCTGCTAATGTTTCACAGAATCCCGGTCGTGTCGTCCCGTACGTCTCGGTGGGGACATTATATAGGTCTATAGCATTATACATCCTAACCTAAGACAGCCTAACATCTCGGATGTAGTGTTTTCCAATATTCCTGGCGGGTCGGACCCTACTTCTCGGTGGGAACATTATATACGTCTATAACATAATATAACCAATCCTAACCCATCTACACCTCGCTGCTAATGTTTCACAGAATCCCGTTCGTGTCATCCCGTTCGTCTCGGTTGCTACATTATATACGTCTATAGCGTTATATATCATAATCTAAGGCAGGCTAACATCTCGGATGTAGTATCTTCCATCATTCCTGGCGGGTCGGCCCCCACTTCTCGGTGGGAACATTATATACGTCTATAACGTAATATAACCTAACCTAACCCATCTACACCTCGCTGCTAATGTTTCACAGAATCCCGGTCGTGTCGTCCTGTACGTCTCGGCTGGGACATTATATAGGTCTATAGCATTATACATCCTAACCTAAGACAGCCTAACATCTCGGATGTAGTGTTTTCCAACATTCCTGGCGCGTCGGCCCCCACTTCTCGGTGGGAACATTATATACGTCTATAACGTATTATAACCTAACCTAACACATCCAGCCCCTCGCTGGTAATGTTTTACAGAATCCCTGTCGCGTCGTCCCGTACGTCTCGGCTGGGACATTATATACGTCTATAGCGTTATATATCCTAACCTAAGGCAGGCTAACATCTCGGATGTAGTATGTTCCATCATTCCTGGCGGGTCGGCCCCTACTTCTCGATGGGAACATTATATACGTCTATAACGTAATATAACCTAACCTAACACATCCAGCCCCTCGCTGGTAATGTTTTACAGAATCCCTGTCGTGTCGTCCCGTACGTCTCGGCTGGGACATTATACACGTCTATAACTTTATATATCCTAACCTAAGGCAACCCAACATCACGGATGTAGTATTTTACAACATTCCTGGCGTTTCGGCCTCTACTTCTCGGTGGAATCATAATATACGTCTATAACGTAATATAACCTAACCTAACACATCTAGCCCCTCGCTGGTAATGTTTTACAGATTCCTGTTAGAGTCGTCCCGTACGTCTCGGTTGGGACATTATATACGTCTATAGGGTTATATATCCTAACCCAAGGCTGCCTAACATCTCGGATGTAGTATTTTCCGACATTACTGGCGGGTCGGGCCCTACTTCTCGGTGGGAACATTATATACGTCTACAACGTAACATAACCTAGCCTAATCCATCTAGAACCTCGCTGTTAATGTTTTACAGAATCCCGTTCGTGTCGTCACGTACGTCTTGGTGGGGACATTATATACGTCTATAGCGTTATATATCCTAACCCAAGGCAGCCTATCACATCGAAAGTAGTATTTTACAACATTCCTGGCGCGTCGGCCCCCACTTCTGGGTGGGAACATTATATACGTCTATAACGTAACATAACCTAACCTAACACATCTAGCACCTCGCTGGTAATGTTTTACAGAATCCCGTTGGAGTCGTCCCGTACGTATCGGTTGGGACATTATATACGTATATAGCGTTATATATCCTAACCTACGGCAGGCTAACATGTCGGATGTAGTGTTTTCCGTCATTCCTGGCGGGTCGGCCCCTACATCTCGGTGGGAACATTATATACGTCTACAACGTAATATAACCTAACCTAACACATCTAGCTCCTCGCTAGTAATGATTTACAGAATCCCGTTCGTGTCGTACCGTACGTCTCGGTTGGGACATTATATACGTCTATAGGGTTATATATCCTAACCCAAGGCAGCCTATCACCTCGAATGTAGTATTTTACAACATTCCTGGCGCGTCGGCCCCCACTTCTCGGTGGGAACATTATATACGTCTATAACGTAATATAACCTAACCTAACACATCCAGCCCCTCGCTGGTAATGTTTTACAGAATCCCGTTGGTGCCGTCCCGTACGTCTCGGTTGGGACATTATATAGGTCTATAGCGTTATATATCCAAACCTAAGGCAACCTAACATCTCGGATGTAGTATTTTACAACATTCCTGGCTTTTCGGCCTCTACTTCTCGGTGGGAACATTATATACGTCTATAACATAATATAACCTATCCTAACCCATCTACACCTCGCTGCTAATGTTTCACAGAATCCCGGTCGTGTCGTCCCGTACGTCTCGGTTGGGACATTATATAGGTCTATAGCTTTATATATCCTAACCTAAGGCAGCCTAACATCTCGGATATAGTATTTTCCAATATCCCTGGCGGGTCGGAACCTACTTCTCCGTGGGAACATTATTTACGTCTATAACTTAATATAACCGAACCTAACCCATCTATACCTCGCTGCTAATGTTTCACAGAATCCCGTTCGTGTCGTCCCGTTCGTCTCGGTTGCTACATTATATAGGTCTATAGCGTTATATATCCTAACCTAAGGCAGCCTAACATCTCGGATGTAGTATTTTCCAATATCCCTGGCGGGTCGGACCCTACTTCTCGGTGGGAACATTATATACGTCTATAACTTAATATAACCGAACCTAATCCATCTACACCTCGCTGCAAATGCTTCACAGAATCCCGTTGGTGTCGTCCCGTACGTCTCGGTTGGGACATTATATACGTCTATAGCGTTACATATCCTAACCTAAGGCAGGCTAACATCTCGGATGTAGTATGTTCCAAGATTCCTGGCGGGTCGGCCCCCACGTCTCGGTGGGAACATTATATACGTCTATAACGTAATATAACCTAACCTAACACATCTGGCCCCTCGCTGGTAATGTTTTACAGAATCCCGTTGTAGTCGTCCCGTACGTCTCGGTTGGGACATTATATACGTCTATAGAGTCATATATCCTAACCCAAGGCAGCCTAACATCTCGGATGTAGTATTTTGCAACATTCCTGGCGGGTCGGACCCTACTTTTCGGTGGGAACATTATATACGTCTACAACGTAACACAACCTAGCCTAATCCATCTAGAACCCCCTGTTAATGTTTTACAGAAACCCGTTCGTGTCGTCACGTACGTCTGGGTGGGGACATTATATATATGTCTATAGCGTTATATATCCTAACCCAAGGCAGCCTATCACCTCGAATGTAGTATTTTACAACATTCGTGGCGCGTCGGCCCCCACTTCTCGGTGGGAACATTATATACGTCTATAACATGATATAACCTAACCTAACCCATCTACACCTCGCTGCTAATGTTTCACAGAATCCCGGTCGTGTCGTCCCGTACGTCTCGGTTGGGACATTATATAGGTCTATAGCATTATACATCCTAACCTAAGACAGCCTAACATCTCGGATGTAGTGTTTTCCAATATCCCTGGCGGGTCGGACCCTACTTCTCGGTGGGAACATTATATACGTCTATAACATAATATAACCTATCCTAACCCATCTATACCTCGCTGCTAATGTTTCACAGAATCCCGTTCGTGTCGTCCCGTTCGTCTCTGTTGCTACATTATATAGGTCTATGGCGTTATACATCCTAACCTAAGACAGCCTAACATCTCGGATGTAGTGTTTTCCAATATCCCTGGCGGGTCGGACCCTACATCTCGGTGGGAACATTATATACGTCTATAACGTAACATAACCTAACCTAACACATCTAGCCCCTCGCTGGTAATGTTTTACAGAATCCCTGTCGCGTCGTCCCGTACGTCTCGGCTGGGACATTATATACGTCTATAACGTTATATATCCTAACCTAAGGCAACCTAACATCTCGGATGTAGTATTTTACAACATTCCTGGCGTTGCGGCCTCTACTTCTCGATGGGAACATTATATACGTCTATAACATAATATAACCTATCCTAACCCATCTACACCTCGCTGCTAATGTTTTACAGAATCCCGTTGGTGTCGTCCCATACGTCTCGGTTGGGACATTATATACGTCTATAGCGTTATATATCCTAACCTAAGGCAGGCTAACATCTCGGATGTAGTATGTTCCATCATTCCTGGCGGGTCGGCCCCTACTTCTCGATGGGAACATTATATACGTCTATAACGTAATATAACCTAACCTAACACATCCAGCCCCTCGCTGGTAATGTTTTACAGAATCCCTGTCGTGTCGTCCCGTACGTCTCGGCTGGGACATTATACACGTCTATAACTTTATATATCCTAACCTAAGGCAACCCAACATCACGGATGTAGTATTTTACAACATTCCTGGCGTTTCGGCCTCTACTTCTCGGTGGAATCATAATATACGTCTATAACGTAATATAACCTAACCTAACACATCTAGCCCCTCGCTGGTAATGTTTTACAGAATCCTGTTAGAGTCGTCCCGTACGTCTCGGTTGGGACATTATATACGTCTATAGGGTTATATATCCTAACCCAAGGCTGCCTAACATCTCGGATGTAGTATTTTCCGACATTACTGGCGGGTCGGGCCCTACTTCTCGGTGGGAACATTATATACGTCTACAACGTAACATAACCTAGCCTAATCCATCTAGAACCTCGCTGTTAATGTTTTACAGAATCCCGTTCGTGTCGTCACGTACGTCTCGGTGGGGACATTATATACGTCTATAGCGTTATATATCCTAACCCAAGGCAGCCTATCACATCGAAAGTAGTATTTTACAACATTCCTGGCGCGTCGGCCCCCACTTCTCGGTGGGAACATTATATACGTCTATAACGTAACATAACCTAACCTAACACATCTAGCACCTCGCTGGTAATGTTTTACAGAATCCCGTTGGAGTCGTCCCGTACGTATCGGTTGGGACATTATATACGTATATAGCGTTATATATCCTAACCTACGGCAGGCTAACATGTCGGATGTAGTGTTTTCCGTCATTCCTGGCGGGTCGGCCCCTACATCTCGGTGGGAACATGATATACGTCTACAACGTAATATAACCTAACCTAACACATCTAGCTCCTCGCTAGTAATGATTTACAGAATTCCGTTCGTGTCGTACCGTACGTCTCGGTTGGGACATTATATACGTCTATAGGGTTATATATCCTAACCCAAGGCAGCCTATCACCTCGAATGTAGTATTTTACAACATTCCTGGCGCGTCGGCCCCCACTTCTCGGTGGGAACATTATATACGTCTATAACGTAATATAACCTAACCTAACACATCCAGCCCCTCGCTGGTAATGTTTTACAGAATCCCGTTGGTGCCGTCCCGTACGTCTCGGTTGGGACATTATATACGTCTATAGCGTTATATATCCTAACCTAAGGCAGGCTAACATCTCGGATGTAGTATTTTCCATCATTCCAGGGGGGTCGGCCCCTATTTCTCGGTGGGAACATTATATACGTCTATAACGTAATAAAACCTAACCTAACACATTCAGCCCCTCGCTGGTAATGTTTTGCAGAATCCCTGTCGTACCGTCCCGTACGTCACGGCTGGGACATTATATACGTCTATAACGTTATATATCCTAACCTAAGGCAACCTAACATCTCGGATGTAGTATTTTACGACATTCCTGGCGTTTCGGCCTCTACTACACGGTGGGAACATTATATACGTCTATAACGTAACATAACCTAACCTAACACATCTAGCCCCTCGATGGTAATGTTTTACAGAATCCCTGTCGCGTCGTCCCGTACGTCTCGGCTGGGACATTATATAGGTCTATAGCGTTATATATCCAAACCTAAGGCAACCTAACATCTCGGATGTAGTATTTTACAACATTCCTGGCTTTTCGGCCTCTACTTCTCGGTGGGAACATTATATACGTCTATAACATAATATAACCTATCCTAACCCATCTACACCTCGCTGCTAATGTTTCACAGAATCCCGGTCGTGTCGTCCCGTACGTCTCGGTTGGGACATTATATAGGTCTATAGCTTTATATATCCTGACCTAAGGCAGCCTAACATCTCGGATATAGTATTTTCCAATATCCCTGGCGGGTCGGAACCTACTTCACCGTGGGAACATTATATACGTCTATAACTTAATATAACCGAACCTAACCCATCTATACCTCGCTGCTAATGTTTCACAGAATCCCGTTCGTGTCGTCCCGTTCGTCTCGGTTGCTACATTATATAGGTCTATAGCGTTATATATCCTAACCTAAGGCAGCCTAACATCTCGGATGTAGTATTTTCCAATATCCCTGGCGGGTCGGACCCTACTTCTCGGTGGGAACATTATATACGTCTATAACTTAATATAACCGAACCTAATCCATCTACACCTCGCTGCAAATGCTTCACAGAATCCCGGTCGTGTCGTCCCGTTCGTCTCGATTGCTACATTATATAGGTCTATAGCGTTATATATCCTAACCTAAGGCAAACTAACATCTCGGATGTAGTACTTTCCATCATTCCTGGGGGGTCCGCCCCTATTTCTCGGTGGGAACATTATATACGTCTATAACGTAATATAACCTAACCTAACACATTCAGCCCCTCGCTGGTAATGTTTTGCAGAATCCCTGTCGTACCGTCCCGTACGTCACGGCTGGGACATTATATACGTCTATAACGTTATATATCCTAACCTAAGGCAACCTAACATCTCGGATGTAGTATTTTACGACATTCCTGGCGTTTCGGCCTCTACTACACGGTGGGAACATTATATACGTCTATAACGTAACATAACCTAACCTAACACATCTAGCCCCTCGATGGTAATGTTTTACAGAATCCCTGTCGCGTCGTCCCGTACGTCTCGGCTGGGACATTATATAGGTCTATAGCGTTATATATCCAAACCTAAGGCAACCTAACATCTCGGATGTAGTATTTTCCGACATTACTGGCGGGTCGGGCCCTACTTCTCGGTGGGAACATTATATACGTCTACAACGTAACATAACCTAGCCTAATCCATCTAGAACCTCGCTGTTAATGTTTTACAGAATCCCGTTCGTGTCGTCACGTACGTCTTGGTGGGGACATTATATACGTCTATAGCGTTATATATCCTAACCCAAGGCAGCCTATCACATCGAAAGTAGTATTTTACAACATTCCTGGCGCGTCGGCCCCCACTTCTCGGTGGGAACATTATATACGTCTATAACGTAACATAACCTAACCTAACACATCTAGCACCTCGCTGGTAATGTTTTACAGAATCCCGTTGGAGTCGTCCGGTACGTATCGGTTGGGACATTATATACGTATATAGCGTTATATATCCTAACCTACGGCAGGCTAACATGTCGGATGTAGTGTTTTCCGTCATTCCTGGCGGGTCGGCCCCTACATCTCGGTGGGAACATTATATACGTCTACAACGTAATATAACCTAACCTAACACATCTAGCTCCTCGCTAGTAATGATTTACAGAATCCCGTTCGTGTCGTACCGTACGTCTCGGTTGGGACATTATATACGTCTATAGGGTTATATATCCTAACCCAAGGCAGCCTATCACCTCGAATGTAGTATTTTACAACATTCCTGGCGCGTCGGCCTCCACTTCTCGGTGGGAACATTATATACGTCTATAACGTAATATAACCTAACCTAACACATCCAGCCCCTCGCTGGTAATGTTTTACAGAATCCCGTTGGTGCCGTCCCGTACGTCTCGGTTGGGACATTATATACGTCCATAGCGTTATATATCCTAACCTAAGGCAGGCTAACATCTCGGATGTAGTATTTTCCATCATTCCAGGGGGGTCGGCCCCTATTTCTCGGTGGGAACATTATATACGTCTATAACGTAATATAACCTAACCTAACACATTCAGCCCCTCGCTGGTAATGTTTTGCAGAATCCCTGTCGTACCGTCCCGTACGTCACGGCTGGGACATTATATACGTCTATAACGTTATATATCCTAACCTAAGGCAACCTAACATCTCGGATGTAGTATTTTACGACATTCCTGGCGTTTCGGCCTCTACTACACGGTGGGAACATTATATACGTCTATAACGTAACATAACCTAACCTAACACATCTAGCCCCTCGATGGTAATGTTTTACAGAATCCCTGTCGCGTCGTCCCGTACGTCACGGCTGGGACATTATATACGTCTATAACGTTATATATCCTAACCTAAGGCAACCTAACATCTCGGATGTAGTATTTTGCAACATTCCTGTCGGGTCGGACCCTAATTTTCGGTGGGAACATTATATACGTCTACAACGTAGCACAACCTAGCCTAATCCATCTAGAACCCCCTGTTAATGTTTTACAGAAACCCGTTCGTGTCGTCACGTACGTCTGGGTGGGGACATTATATATATGTCTATAGCGTTATATATCCTAACCCAAGGCAGCCTAACATCTCGGATGTAGTATTTTGCAACATTCCTGGCGGGTCGGACCCTACTTTTCGGTGGGAACATTATATACGTCTACAACGTAACACAACCTAGCCTAATCCATCTAGAACCCCCTGTTAATTTTTACAGAAACCCGTTCGTGTCGTCACGTACGTCTGGGTGGGGACATTATATATATGTCTATAGCGTTATATATCCTAACCCAAGGCAGCCTATCACCTCGAATGTAGTATTTTACAACATTCGTGGCGCGTCGGCCCCCACTTCTCGGTGGGAACATTATATACGTCTATAACATGATATAACCTAACCTAACCCATCTACACCTCGCTGCTAATGTTTCACAGAATCCCGGTCGTGTCGTCCCGTACGTCTCGGTTGGGACATTATATAGGTCTATAGCATTATACATCCTAACCTAAGACAGCCTAACATCTCGGATGTAGTGTTTTCCAATATCCCTGGCGGGTCGGACCCTACTTCTCGGTGGGAACATTATATACGTCTATAACATAATATAACCTATCCTAACCCATCTATACCTCGCTGCTAATGTTTCACAGAATCCCGTTCGTGTCGTCCCGTTCGTCTCGGTTGCTACATTATATAGGTCTATGGCGTTATACATCCTAACCTAAGACAGCCTAACATCTCGGATGTAGTGTTTTCCAATATCCCTGGCGGGTCGGACCCTACATCTCGGTGGGAACATTATATACGTCTATAACGTAACATAACCTAACCTAACACATCTAGCCCCTCGCTGGTAATGTTTTACAGAATCCCTGTCGCGTCGTCCCGTACGTCTCGGCTGGGACATTATATACGTCTATAACGTTATATATCCTAACCTAAGGCAACCTAACATCTCGGATGTAGTATTTTACAACATTCCTGGCGTTTCGGCCTCTACTTCTCGGTGGGAACATTATATACGTCTATAACGTAATATAACCTAACCTAACGCATCTAGCCCCTCGCTGGTAATGTTTTACAGAATCCTGTTAGAGTCGTCCCGTACGTCTCGGTTGGGACATTATATACGTCTATAGGGTTATATATCCTAACCCAAGGCTGCCTAACATCTCGGATGTAGTATTTTCCGACATTACTGGCGGGTCGGGCCCTACTTCTCGGTGGGAACACTATATACGTCTACAACGTAACATAACCTAGCCTAATCCATCTAGAACCTCGCTGTTAATGTTTTACAGAATCCCGTTCGTGTCGTCACGTACGTCTCGGTGGGGACATTATATACGTCTATAGCGTTATATATCCTAACCCAAGGCAGCCTATCACATCGAAAGTAGTATTTTACAACATTCCTGGCGCGTCGGCCCCCACTTCTCGGTGGGAACATTATATACGTCTATAACGTAACATAACCTAACCTAACACATCTAGCACCTCGCTGGTAATGTTTTACAGAATCCCGTTGGAGTCGTCCCGTACGTATCGGTTGGGACATTATATACGTATATAGCGTTATATATCCTAACCTACGGCAGGCTAACATGTCGGATGTAGTGTTTTCCGTCATTCCTGGCGGGTCGGCCCCTACATCTCGGTGGGAACATTATATACGTCTACAACGTAATATAACCTAACCTAACACATCTAGCTCCTCGCTAGTAATGATTTACAGAATCCCGTTCGTGTCGTACCGTACGTCTCGGTTGGGACATTATATACGTCTATAGGGTTATATATCCTAACCCAAGGCAGCCTATCACCTCGAATGTAGTATTTTACAACATTCCTGGCGCGTCGGCCCCCACTTCTCGGTGGGAACATTATATACGTCTATAACGTAATATAACCTAACCTAACACATCCAGCCCCTCGCTGGTAATGTTTTACAGAATCCCGTTGGTGCCGTCCCGTACGTCTCGGTTGGGACATTATATACGTCTATAGCGTTATATATCCTAACCTAAGGCAGGCTAACATCTCGGATGTAGTATTTTCCATCATTCCAGGGGGGTCGGCCCCTATTTCTCGGTGGGAACATTATATACGTCTATAACGTAATATAACCTAACCTAACACATTCAGCCCCTCGCTGGTAATGTTTTGCAGAATCCCTGTCGTACCGTCCCGTACGTCACGGCTGGGACATTATATACGTCTATAACGTTATATATCCTGACCTAAGGCAACCTAACATCTCGGATGTAGTATTTTACGACATTCCTGGCGTTTCGGCCTCTACTACACGGTGGGAACATTATATACGTCTATAACGTAACATAACCTAACCTAACACATCTAGCCCCTCGATGGTAATGTTTTACAGAATCCCTGTCGCGTCGTCCCGTACGTCTCGGCTGGGACATTATATAGGTCTATAGCGTTATATATCCAAACCTAAGGCAACCTAACATCTCGGATGTAGTATTTTACAACATTCCTGGCTTTTCGGCCTCTACTTCTCGGTGGGAACATTATATACGTCTATAACATAATATAACCTATCCTAACCCATCTACACCTCGCTGCTAATGTTTCACAGAATCCCGGTCGTGTCGTCCCGTACGTCTCGGTTGGGACATTATATAGGTCTATAGCTTTATATATCCTAACCTAAGGCAGCCTAACATCTCGGATATAGTATTTTCCAATATCCCTGGCGGGTCGGAACCTACTTCACCGTGGGAACATTATATACGTCTATAACTTAATATAACCGAACCTAACCCATCTATACCTCGCTGCTAATGTTTCACAGAATCCCGTTCGTGTCGTCCCGTTCGTCTCGGTTGCTACATTATATAGGTCTATAGCGTTATATATCCTAACCTAAGGCAGCCTAACATCTCGGATGTAGTATTTTCCAATATCCCTGGCGGGTCGGACCCTACTTCTCGGTGGGAACATTATATACGTCTATAACTTAATATAACCGAACCTAACCCATCTACACCTCGCTGCTAATGTTTCACAGAATCCCGGTCGTGTCGTCCCGTACGTCTCGGTGGGGACATTATATAGGTCTATAGCATTATACATCCTAACCTAAGACAGCCTAACATTTCGGATGTAGTGTTTTCCAATATTCCTGGCGGGTCGGACCCTACTTCTCGGTGGGAACGTTATATACGTCTATAACATAATATAACCAATCCTAACCCATCTACACCTCGCTGCTAATGTTTCACAGAATCCCGTTCGTGTCATCCCGTTCGTCTCGGTTGCTACATTATATACGTCTATAGCGTTATATATCATAATCTAAGGCAGGCTAACATCTCGGATGTAGTATCTTCCATCATTCCTGGCGGGTCGGCCCCCACTTCTCGGTGGGAAAATTATATACGTCTATAACGTAATATAACCTAACCTAACCCATCTACACCTCGCTGCTAATGTTTCACAGAATCCCGGTCGTGTCGTCCCGTACGTCTCGGCTGGGACATTATATAGGTCTATAGCATTATACATCCTAACCTAAGACAGCCTAACATCTCGGATGTAGTGTTTTCCAACATTCCTGGCGCGTCGGCCCCCACTTCTCGGTGGGAACATTATATACGTCTATAACGTATTATAACCTAACCTAACACATCCAGCCCCTCGCTGGTAATGTTTTACAGAATCCCTGTCGCGTCGTCCCGTACGTCTCGGCTGGGACATTATACACGTCTATAACTTTATATATCCTAACCTAAGGCAACCCAACATCACGGATGTAGTATTTTACAACATTCCTGGCGTTTCGGCCTCTACTTCTCGGTGGAATCATAATATACGTCTATAACGTAATATAACCTAACCTAACACATCTAGCCCCTCGCTGGTAATGTTTTACAGAATCCTGTTAGAGTCGTCCCGTACGTCTCGGTTGGGACATTATATACGTCTATAGGGTTATATATCCTAACCCAAGGCTGCCTAACATCTCGGATGTAGTATTTTCCGACATTACTGGCGGGTCGGGCCCTACTTCTCGGTGGGAACATTATATACGTCTATAACTTAATATAACCGAACCTAATCCATCTACACCTCGCTGCAAATGCTTCACAGAATCCCGGTCGTGTCGTCCCGTTCGTCTCGATTGCTACATTATATAGGTCTATAGCGTTATATATCCTAACCTAAGGCAAACTAACATCTCGGATGTAGTACTTTCCATCATTCCTGGGGGGTCGGCCCCTATTTCTCGGTGGGAACATTATATTCGTCTATAACGTAATATAACCTAACCTAACACATTCAGCCCCTCGCTGGTAATGTTTTGCAAAATCCCTGTCGTACCGTCCCGTACGTCACGGCTGGGACATTATATACGTCTATAACTTTATATATCCTAACCTAAGGCAACCTAACATCTCGGATGTAGTATTTTACGACATTCCTGGCGTTTCGGCCTCTACTACACGGTGGGAACATTATATACGTCTATAACGTAACATAACCTAACCTAACACATCTAGCCCCTCGATGGTAATGTTTTACAGAATCCCTGTCGCGTCGTCCCGTACGTCTCGGCTGGGACATTATATAGGTCTATAGCGTTATATATCCAAACCTAAGGCAACCTAACATCTCGGATGTAGTGTTTTACAACATTCCTGGCTTTTCGGCCTCTACTTCTCGGTGGGAACATTATATACGTCTATAACATAATATAACCTATCCTAACCCATCTACACCTCGCTGCTAATGTTTCACAGAATCCCGGTCGTGTCGTCCCGTACGTCTCGGTTGGGACATTATATAGGTCTATAGCTTTATATTTCCTAACCTAAGGCAGCCTAACATCTCGGATATAGTATTTTCCAATATCCCTGGCGGGTCGGAACCTACTTCTCCGTAGGAATATTATATACGTCTATAACTTAATATAACCGAACCTAACCCATCTATACCTCGCTGCTAATGTTTCACAGAATCCCGTTCGTGTCGTCCCGTTCGTCTCGGTTGCTACATTATATAGGTCTATAGCGTTATATATCCTAACCTAAGGCAGCCTAACATCTCGGATGTAGTATTTTCCAATATCCCTGGCGGGTCGGACCCTACTTCTCGGTGGGAACATTATATACGTCTATAACTTAATATAACCGAACCTAACCCATCTACACCTCGCTGCTAATGTTTCACAGAATCCCGGTCGTGTCGTCCCGTACGTCTCGGTGGGGACATTATATAGGTCTATAGCATTATACATCCTAACCTAAGACAGCCTAACATTTCGGATGTAGTGTTTTCCAATATTCCTGGCGGGTCGGACCCTACTTCTCGGTGGGAACGTTATATACGTCTATAACATAATATAACCAATCCTAACCCATCTACACCTCGCTGCTAATGTTTCACAGAATCCCGTTCGTGTCATCCCGTTCGTCTCGGTTGCTACATTATATACGTCTATAGCGTTATATATCATAATCTAAGGCAGGCTAACATCTCGGATGTAGTATCTTCCATCATTCCTGGCGGGTCGGCCCCCACTTCTCGGTGGGAAAATTATATACGTCTATAACGTAATATAACCTAACCTAACCCATCTACACCTCGCTGCTAATGTTTCACAGAATCCCGGTCGTGTCGTCCCGTACGTCTCGGCTGGGACATTATATAGGTCTATAGCATTATACATCCTAACCTAAGACAGCCTAACATCTCGGATGTAGTGTTTTCCAACATTCCTGGCGCGTCGGCCCCCACTTCTCGGTGGGAACATTATATACGTCTATAACGTATTATAACCTAACCTAACACATCCAGCCCCTCGCTGGTAATGTTTTACAGAATCCCTGTCGCGTCGTCCCGTACGTCTCGGCTGGGACATTATACACGTCTATAACTTTATATATCCTAACCTAAGGCAACCCAACATCACGGATGTAGTATTTTACAACATTCCTGGCGTTTCGGCCTCTACTTCTCGGTGGAATCATAATATACGTCTATAACGTAATATAACCTAACCTAACACATCTAGCCCCTCGCTGGTAATGTTTTACAGAATCCTGTTAGAGTCGTCCCGTACGTCTCGGTTGGGACATTATATACGTCTATAGGGTTATATATCCTAACCCAAGGCTGCCTAACATCTCGGATGTAGTATTTTCCGACATTACTGGCGGGTCGGGCCCTACTTCTCGGTGGGAACATTATATACGTCTATAACTTAATATAACCGAACCTAATCCATCTACACCTCGCTGCAAATGCTTCACAGAATCCCGGTCGTGTCGTCCCGTTCGTCTCGATTGCTACATTATATAGGTCTATAGCGTTATATATCCTAACCTAAGGCAAACTAACATCTCGGATGTAGTACTTTCCATCATTCCTGGGGGGTCGGCCCCTATTTCTCGGTGGGAACATTATATTCGTCTATAACGTAATATAACCTAACCTAACACATTCAGCCCCTCGCTGGTAATGTTTTGCAAAATCCCTGTCGTACCGTCCCGTACGTCACGGCTGGGACATTATATACGTCTATAACTTTATATATCCTAACCTAAGGCAACCTAACATCTCGGATGTAGTATTTTACGACATTCCTGGCGTTTCGGCCTCTACTACACGGTGGGAACATTATATACGTCTATAACGTAACATAACCTAACCTAACACATCTAGCCCCTCGATGGTAATGTTTTACAGAATCCCTGTCGCGTCGTCCCGTACGTCTCGGCTGGGACATTATATAGGTCTATAGCGTTATATATCCAAACCTAAGGCAACCTAACATCTCGGATGTAGTGTTTTACAACATTCCTGGCTTTTCGGCCTCTACTTCTCGGTGGGAACATTATATACGTCTATAACATAATATAACCTATCCTAACCCATCTACACCTCGCTGCTAATGTTTCACAGAATCCCGGTCGTGTCGTCCCGTACGTCTCGGTTGGGACATTATATAGGTCTATAGCTTTATATTTCCTAACCTAAGGCAGCCTAACATCTCGGATATAGTATTTTCCAATATCCCTGGCGGGTCGGAACCTACTTCTCCGTAGGAATATTATATACGTCTATAACTTAATATAACCGAACCTAACCCATCTATACCTCGCTGCTAATGTTTCACAGAATCCCGTTCGTGTCGTCCCGTTCGTCTCGGTTGCTACATTATATAGGTCTATAGCGTTATATATCCTAACCTAAGGCAGCCTAACATCTCGGATGTAGTATTTTCCAATATCCCTGGCGGGTCGGACCCTACTTCTCGGTGGGGACATTATATACGTCTATAACTTAATATAACCGAACTTAATCCATCTACACCTCGCTGCAAATGCTTCACAGAATCCCGGTCGTGTCGTCCCGTTCGTCTCGATTGCTACATTATATAGGTCTATAGCGTTATATATCCTAACCTAAGGCAAACTAACATCTCGGATGTTGTACTTTCCATCATTCCTGGGGGGTCGGCCCCTATTTCTCGGTGGGAACATTATATACGTCTACAACGTAACATAACCTATGCTAATCCATCTAGAACCCCCTGTTAATGTTTTACAGAAACCCGTTCCTGTCGTTACGTACGTCTGGGTGGGAACATTATATACGTCTATAGCGTTATATACCCTAACCCAAGATAGCCTATCACCTCGAATGTAGTATTTTACAACATTCGTGGCGCGTCGGCCCCCACTTCTCGGTGGGAACATTATATACGTCTATAACGTAATATAACCTAACCTAACACATCCAGCCCCTCGCTGGTAATGTTTTACAGAATCCCTGACGTGCCGTCCCGTACGTCACGACTGGGACATTATATACGACTATAAAGTTATATATCCTAACCTAAGGCAACGTAGCATCTCGGATGTAGTATTTTCCGACATTCCTGGCGTTTCGGCCTCTACTACTCGGTGGGAACATTATATACGTCTATAACATAATATAACCTAACCTAACCCATCTACACCTCGCTGCTAATGTTTCACAGAATCCCGGTCGTGTCGTCCCGTACGTCTCGGTGGGGACATTATATAGGTCTATAGCATTATACATCCTAACCTAAGACAGCCTAACATCTCGGATGTAGTGTTTTCTAATATCCCTGGCGGGTCGGACCCTACTTCTCGGTGGGAACATTATATACGTCTATAACGTAACATAACCTATCCTAACACATCTAGCACCTCGCTGGTAATGTTTTACAGAATCCCGTTGGTGTCGTCCCGTACGTCTCGGTTGGGACATTATATACGTCTATAGCGTTACATATCCTAACCTAAGGCAGGCTAACATCTCGGATGTAGTATTTTCCAACATTCCTGGCGCGTCGGCCCCCACTTCTCGGTGGGAACATTATATACGTCTATAACGTAATATAACCTAACCTAACACATCCAGCCGCTCGCTGGTAATGTTTTACAGAATCCCGTTGGTGCCGTCCCGTACGTCTCGGTTGGGACATTATATACGTCTATAGCGTTATATATCCTAACCTAAGGCAGGCTAACATCTCGGATGTAGTATTTTCCATCATTCCAGGGGGGTCGGCCCCTATTTCTCGGTGAGAACATTATATACGTCTATAACGTAATATAACCTAACCTAACACATCCAGCCCCTCGCTGGTAATGTTTTACAGAATCCCTGTCGCGTCGTCCCGTACGTCTCGGCTGGGACATTATATAGGTCTATAGCGTTATATATCCTAACCTAAGGCAGGCTAACATCTCGGATGTAGTATGTTCCATCATTCCTGGCGGGTCGGCCCCTACTTCTCGATGGGAACATTATATACGTCTATAACGTAATATAACCTAACCTAACACATCTAGCCCCTCGCTGGTAATGTTTTACAGAATCCTGTTAGAGTCGTCCCGTACGTCTCGGTTGGGACATTATATACGTCTATAGGGTTATATATCCTAACCCAAGGCTGCCTAACATCTCGGATGTAGTATTTTCCGACATTACTGGCGGTTCGGGCCCTACTTCTCGGTGGGAACATTATATACGTCTACAACGTAACATAACCTAGCCTAATCCATCTAGAACCTCGCTGTTAATGTTTTACAGAATCCCGTTCGTGTCGTCACGTACGTCTCGGTGGGGACATTATATACGTCTATAGCGTTATATATCCTAACCCAAGGCAGCCTATCACATCGAAAGTAGTATTTTCCAACATTCCTGGCGCGTCGGCCCCCACTTCTCGGTGGGAACATTATATACGTCTATAACGTAACATAACCTAACCTAACACATCTAGCCCCTCGCTGGTAATGTTTTACAGAATCCCGTTGGAGTCGTCCCGTACGTATCGGTTGGGACATTATATACGTATATAGCGTTATATATCCTAACCTACGGCAGGCTAACATGTCGGATGTAGTGTTTTCCGTCATTCCTGGCGGGTCGGCCCCTACATCTCGGTGGGAACATTATATACGTCTACAACGTAATATAACCTAACCTAACACATCTAGCTCCTCGCTAGTAATGATTTACAGAATCCCGTTCGTGTCGTACCGTACGTCTCGGTTGGGACATTATATACGTCTATAGGGTTATATATCCTAACCCAAGGCAGCCTATCACCTCGAATGTAGTATTTTACAACATTCCTGGCGCGTCGGCCCCCACTTCTCGGTGGGAACATTATATACGCCTATAACGTAATATAACCTAACCTAACACATTCAGACCCTCGCTGGTAATGTTTTGCAGAATCCCTGTCGAACCGTCCCGTACGTCACGGCTGGGACATTATATACGTCTATAACGTTATATATCCTAACCTAAGGCAACCTAACATCTCGGATGTAGTATTTTACGACATTCCTGTCGTTTCGGCCTCTACTACACGGTGGGAACATTATATACGTCCATAACATAATATAACCTATCCTAACCCATCTACACCTCGCTGCTAATGTTTCACAGAATCCCGGTCGTGTCGTCCCGTACGTCTCGGTTGGGACATTATATAGGTCTATAGCATTATACATCCTAACCTAAGACAGCCTAACATCTCGGATGTAGTGTTTTCCAATATTCCTGGCGGGTCGGACCCTACTTCTCGGTGGGAACATTATATACGTCTATAACATAACATAACCAATCCTAACCCATCTACACCTCGCTGCTAATGTTTCACAGAATCCCGTTCGTGTCATCCCGTTCGTCTCGGTTGCTACATTATATACGTCTATAGCGTTATATATCATAATCTAAGGCAGGCTAACATCTCGGATGTAGTATTTTCCATCATTCCTGGCGGGTCGGCCCCCACTTCTCGGTGGGAACATTATATACGTCTATAACGTAATATAACCTAACCTAACCCATCTACACCTCGCTGCTAATGTTTCACAGAATCCCGGTCGTGTCGTCCCGTACGTCTCGGCTGGGACATTATATAGGTCTATAGCATTATACATCCTAACCTAAGACAGCCTAACATCTCGGATGTAGTGTTTTCCAACATTCCTGGCGCGTCGGCCCCCACTTCTCGGTGGGAACATTATATACGTCTATAACGTATTATAACCTAACCTAACACATCCAGCCCCTCGCTGGTAATGTTTTACAGAATCCCGTTGGCGCCGTCCCGTACGTCTCGGTTGGGACATTATATACGTCTATAGCGTTATATATCCTAACCTACGGCAGGCTAACATGTCGGATGTAGTGTTTTCCGTCATTCCTGGCGGGTCGTCCCCTACATCTCGGTGGGAACATTATATACGTCTATAACGTAATATAACCTAACCTAACACATCCAGCCCCTCGCTGGTAATGTTTTACAGAATCCCTGTCGCGTCGTCCCGTTCGTCTCGGCTGGGACATTATATACGTCTATAACGTTATATATCCTAACCTAAGGCAACCTAACATCTCGGATGTAGTATTTTACAACATTCCTGGCGTTTCGGCCTCTACTTCTCGGTGGGAACATTATATACGTCTATAACATAATATAACCTATCCTAACCCATCTACACCTCGCTGCTAATGTTTTACAGAATCCCGTTGGTGTCGTCCCGTACGTCTCGGTTGGGACATTATATACGTCTATAGCGTTATATATCCTAACCTAAGGCAGGCTAACATCTCGGATGTAGTATGTTCCATCATTCCTGGCGGGTCGGCCCCTACTTCTCGATGGGAACATTATATACGTCTATAACGTAATATAACCTAACCTAACACATCTAGCCCCTCGCTGGTAATGTTTTACAGAATCCTGTTAGAGTCGTCACGTACGTCTCGGTGGGGACATTATATACGTCTATAGCGTTATATATCCTAACCCAAGGCAGCCTATCACCTCGAATGTAGTATTTTACAACATTCCTGGCGCGTCGGCCCCCACTTCTCGGTGGGAACATTATATACGTCTATAACGTAATATAACCTAACCTAACACATTCAGACCCTCGCTGGTAATGTTTTACAGAATCCCTGTCGCGTCGTCCCGTACGTCTCGGCTGGGACATTATATAGGTCTATAGCGTTATATATCCTAACCTAAGGCAGCCTAACATCTCGGATGTAGTATTTTCCAATATCCCTGGCGGGTCGGACCCTACTTCGCGGTGGTAACATTATATACGTCTATAACTTAATATAACCGAACCTAATCCATCTACACCTCGCTGCAAATGCTTCACAGAATCCCGGTCGTGTCGTCCCGTTCGTCTCGATTGCTACATTATATAGGTCTATAGCGTTATATATCCTAACCTAAGGCAAACTAACACCTCGGATGTAGTACTTTCCATCATTCCTGGGGGGTCGGCCCCTATTTCTCGGTGGGAACATTATATACGTCTACAACGTAACATAACCTAGCCTAATCCATCTAGAACCCCCTGTTAATGTTTTACAGAAACCCGTTCCTGTCGTCACGTACGTCTGGGTGGGAACATTATATACGTCTATAGCGTTATATATCCTAACCCAAGGCAGCCTATCACCTCGAATGTAGTATTTTACAACATTCCTGGCGCCTCGGCCCCCACTTCTCGGTGGGAACTTTATATACGTCTATAACGTAATATAACCTAACCTAACACATCCAGCCCCTCGCTGGTAATGTTTTACAGAATCCCGTTGGTGCCGTCCCGTACGTCTCGGTTGGGACATTATATACGTCTATAGCGTTATATATCCTAACCTAAGGCAGGCTAACATCTCGGATGTAGTATTTTCCATCATTCCAGGGGGGTCGGCCCCTATTTCTCGGTGGGAACATTATATACGTCTATAACGTAATATAACCTAACCTAACACATCCAGCCCCTCGCTGGTAATGTTTTACAGAATCCCTGACGTGCCGTCCCGTACGTCAGGACTGGGACATTATATACGACTATAACGTTATATATCCTAACCTAAGGCAACGTAACATCTCGGATGTAGTATTTTCCGACATTCCTGGCGTTTCGGCCTCTACTACTCGGTGGGAACATTATATACGTCTATAACATAATATAACCTAACCTAACCCATCTACACCTCGCTGCTAATGTTTCACAGAATCCCGGTCGTGTCGTCCCGTACGTCTCGGTTGGGACATTATATAGGTCTATAGCTTTATATATCCTAACCTAAGGCAGCCTAACATCTCGGATATAGTATTTTCCAATATCCCTGGCGGGTCGGAACCTACTTCTCCGTGGGAACATTATATACGTCTATAACTTAATATAACCGAACCTAACCCATCTATACCTCGCTGCTAATGTTTCACAGAATCCCGTTCGTGTCGTCCCGTTCGTCTCGGTTGCTACATTATATAGGTCTATAGCGTTATATATCCTAACCTAAGGCAGCCTAACATCTCGGATGTAGTATTTTCCAATATCCCTGGCGGGTCGGACCCTACTTCTCGGTGGTAACATTATATACGACTATAACTTAATATAACCGAACCTAATCCATCTACACCTCGCTGCAAATGCTTCACAGAATCCCGGTCGCGTCGTCCCGTTCGTCTCGATTGCTACATTATATAGGTCTATAGCGTTATATATCCTAACCTAAGGCAAACTAACATCTCGGATGTAGTACTTTCCATCATTCCTGGGGGGTCGGCCCCTATTTCTCGGTGGGAACATTATATACGTCTATAACGTAATATAACCTAACCTAACACATTCAGCCCCTCGCTGGTAATGTTTTGCAGAATCCCTGTCGTACCTTCCCGTACGTCACGGCTGGGACATTATATACGTCTATAACGTTATATATCCTAACCTAAGGCAACCTAACATCTCGGATGTAGTATTTTACGACATTCCTGGCGTTTCGGCCTCTACTACACGGTGGGAACATTATATACGTCTATAACGTAACATAACCTAACCTAACACATCTAGCCCCTCGATGGTAATGTTTTACAGAATCCCTGTCGCGTCGTCCCGTACGTCTCGGCTGGGACATTATATAGGTCTATAGCGTTATATATCCAAACCTAAGGCAACCTAACATCTCGGATGTAGTGTTTTACAACATTCCTGGCTTTTCGGCCTCTATTTCTCGGTGGGAACATTATATACGTCTATAACATAATATAACCTATCCTAACCCATCTACACCTCGCTGCTAATGTTTCACAGAATCCCGGTCGTGTCGTCCCGTACGTCTCGGTTGGGACATTATATAGGTCTATAGCTTTATATATCCTAACCTAAGGCAGCCTAACATCTCGGATATAGTATTTTCCAATATCCTTGGCGGGTCGGAACCTACTTCTCCGTGGGAACATTATATACGTCTATAACTTAATATAACCGAACCTAACCCATCTATACCTCGCTGCTAATGTTTCACAGAATCCCGTTCGTGTCGTCCCGTTCGTCTCGGTTGCTACATTATATAGGTCTATAGCGTTATATATCCTAACCTAAGGCAGCCTAACATCTCGGATGTAGTATTTTCCAATATCCCTGGCGGGTCGGACCCTACTTCTCGGTGGGGACATTATATACGTCTATAACTTAATATAACCGAACTTAATCCATCTACACCTCGCTGCAAATGCTTCACAGAATCCCGGTCGTGTCGTCCCGTTCGTCTCGATTGCTACATTATATAGGTCTATAGCGTTATATATCCTAACCTAAGGCAAACTAACATCTCGGATGTTGTACTTTCCATCATTCCTGGGGGGTCGGCCCCTATTTCTCGGTGGGAACATTATATACGTCTACAACGTAACATAACCTATGCTAATCCATCTAGAACCCCCTGTTAATGTTTTACAGAAACCCGTTCCTGTCGTTACGTACGTCTGGGTGGGAACATTATATACGTCTATAGCGTTATATACCCTAACCCAAGATAGCCTATCACCTCGAATGTAGTATTTTACAACATTCGTGGCGCGTCGGCCCCCACTTCTCGGTGGGAACATTATATACGTCTATAACGTAATATAACCTAACCTAACACATCCAGCCCCTCGCTGGTAATGTTTTACAGAATCCCTGACGTGCCGTCCCGTACGTCACGACTGGGACATTATATACGACTATAAATTTATATATCCTAACCTAAGGCAACGTAGCATCTCGGATGTAGTATTTTCCGACATTCCTGGCGTTTCGGCCTCTACTACTCGGTGGGAACATTATATACGTCTATAACATAATATAACCTAACCTAACCCATCTACACCTCGCTGCTAATGTTTCACAGAATCCCGGTCGTGTCGTCCCGTACGTCTCGGTGGGGACATTATATAGGTCTATAGCATTATACATCCTAACCTAAGACAGCCTAACATCTCGGATGTAGTGTTTTCTAATATCCCTGGCGGGTCGGACCCTACTTCTCGGTGGGAACATTATATACGTCTATAACGTAACATAACCTAACCTAACACATCTAGCACCTCGCTGGTAATGTTTTACAGAATCCCGTTGGTGTCGTCCCGTACGTCTCGGTTGGGACATTATATACGTCTATAGCGTTACATATCCTAACCTAAGGCAGGCTAACATCTCGGATGTAGTATTTTCCAACATTCCTGGCGCGTCGGCCCCCACTTCTCGGTGGGAACATTATATACGTCTATAACGTAATATAACCTAACCTAACACATCCAGCCGCTCGCTGGTAATGTTTTACAGAATCCCGTTGGTGCCGTCCCGTACGTCTCGGTTGGGACATTATATACGTCTATAGCGTTATATATCCTAACCTAAGGCAGGCTAACATCTCGGATGTAGTATTTTCCATCATTCCAGGGGGGTCGGCCCCTATTTCTCGGTGAGAACATTATATACGTCTATAACGTAATATAACCTAACCTAACACATCCAGCCCCTCGCTGGTAATGTTTTACAGAATCCCTGTCGCGTCGTCCCGTACGTCTCGGCTGGGACATTATATAGGTCTATAGCGTTATATATCCTAACCTAAGGCAGGCTAACATCTCGGATGTAGTATGTTCCATCATTCCTGGCGGGTCGGCCCCTACTTCTCGATGGGAACATTATATACGTCTATAACGTAATATAACCTAACCTAACACATCTAGCCCCTCGCTGGTAATGTTTTACAGAATCCTGTTAGAGTCGTCCCGTACGTCTCGGTTGGGACATTATATACGTCTATAGGGTTATATATCCTAACCCAAGGCTGCCTAACATCTCGGATGTAGTATTTTCCGACATTACTGGCGGTTCGGGCCCTACTTCTCGGTGGGAACATTATATACGTCTACAACGTAACATAACCTAGCCTAATCCATCTAGAACCTCGCTGTTAATGTTTTACAGAATCCCGTTCGTGTCGTCACGTACGTCTCGGTGGGGACATTATATACGTCTATAGCGTTATATATCCTAACCCAAGGCAGCCTATCACATCGAAAGTAGTATTTTCCAACATTCCTGGCGCGTCGGCCCCCACTTCTCGGTGGGAACATTATATACGTCTATAACGTAACATAACCTAACCTAACACATCTAGCCCCTCGCTGGTAATGTTTTACAGAATCCCGTTGGAGTCGTCCCGTACGTATCGGTTGGGACATTATATACGTATATAGCGTTATATATCCTAACCTACGGCAGGCTAACATGTCGGATGTAGTGTTTTCCGTCATTCCTGGCGGGTCGGCCCCTACATCTCGGTGGGAACATTATATACGTCTACAACGTAATATAACCTAACCTAACACATCTAGCTCCTCGCTAGTAATGATTTACAGAATCCCGTTCGTGTCGTCCCGTTCGTCTCGGCTGGGACATTATATACGTCTATAACGTTATATATCCTAACCTAAGGCAACCTAACATCTCGGATGTAGTATTTTACAACATTCCTGGCGTTTCGGCCTCTACTTCTCGGTGGGAACATTATATACGTCTATAACATAATATAACCTATCCTAACCCATCTACACCTCGCTGCTAATGTTTTACAGAATCCCGTTGGTGTCGTCCCGTACGTCTCGGTTGGGACATTATATACGTCTATAGCGTTATATATCCTAACCTAAGGCAGGCTAACATCTCGGATGTAGTATGTTCCATCATTCCTGGCGGGTCGGCCCCTACTTCTCGATGGGAACATTATATACGTCTATAACGTAATATAACCTAACCTAACACATCTAGCCCCTCGCTGGTAATGTTTTACAGAATCCTGTTAGAGTCGTCACGTACGTCTCGGTGGGGACATTATATACGTCTATAGCGTTATATATCCTAACCCAAGGCAGCCTATCACCTCGAATGTAGTATTTTACAACATTCCTGGCGCGTCGGCCCCCACTTCTCGGTGGGAACATTATATACGTCTATAACGTAATATAACCTAACCTAACACATTCAGACCCTCGCTGGTAATGTTTTACAGAATCCCTGTCGCGTCGTCCCGTACGTCTCGGCTGGGACATTATATAGGTCTATAGCGTTATATATCCTAACCTAAGGCAGCCTAACATCTCGGATGTAGTATTTTCCAATATCCCTGGCGGGTCGGACCCTACTTCGCGGTGGTAACATTATATACGTCTATAACTTAATATAACCGAACCTAATCCATCTACACCTCGCTGCAAATGCTTCACAGAATCCCGGTCGTGTCGTCCCGTTCGTCTCGATTGCTACATTATATAGGTCTATAGCGTTATATATCCTAACCTAAGGCAAACTAACATCTCGGATGTAGTACTTTCCATCATTCCTGGGGGGTCGGCCCCTATTTCTCGGTGGGAACATTATATACGTCTACAACGTAACATAACCTAGCCTAATCCATCTAGAACCCCCTGTTAATGTTTTACAGAAACCCGTTCCTGTCGTCACGTACGTCTGGGTGGGAACATTATATACGTCTATAGCGTTATATATCCTAACCCAAGGCAGCCTATCACCTCGAATGTAGTATTTTACAACATTCCTGGCGCCTCGGCCCCCACTTCTCGGTGGGAACTTTATATACGTCTATAACGTAATATAACCTAACCTAACACATCCAGCCCCTCGCTGGTAATGTTTTACAGAATCCCGTTGGTGCCGTCCCGTACGTCTCGGTTGGGACATTATATACGTCTATAGCGTTATATATCCTAACCTAAGGCAGGCTAACATCTCGGATGTAGTATTTTCCATCATTCCAGGGGGGTCGGCCCCTATTTCTCGGTGGGAACATTATATACGTCTATAACGTAATATAACCTAACCTAACACATCCAGCCCCTCGCTGGTAATGTTTTACAGAATCCCTGACGTGCCGTCCCGTACGTCAGGACTGGGACATTATATACGACTATAACGTTATATATCCTAACCTAAGGCAACGTAACATCTCGGATGTAGTATTTTCCGACATTCCTGGCGTTTCGGCCTCTACTACTCGGTGGGAACATTATATACGTCTATAACATAATATAACCTAACCTAACCCATCTACACCTCGCTGCTAATGTTTCACAGAATCCCGGTCGTGTCGTCCCGTACGTCTCGGTTGGGACATTATATAGGTCTATAGCTTTATATATCCTAACCTAAGGCAGCCTAACATCTCGGATATAGTATTTTCCAATATCCCTGGCGGGTCGGAACCTACTTCTCCGTGGGAACATTATATACGTCTATAACTTAATATAACCGAACCTAACCCATCTATACCTCGCTGCTAATGTTTCACAGAATCCCGTTCGTGTCGTCCCGTTCGTCTCGGTTGCTACATTATATAGGTCTATAGCGTTATATATCCTAACCTAAGGCAGCCTAACATCTCGGATGTAGTATTTTCCAATATCCCTGGCGGGTCGGACCCTACTTCTCGGTGGTAACATTATATACGTCTATAACTTAATATAACCGAACCTAATCCATCTACACCTCGCTGCAAATGCTTCACAGAATCCCGGTCGTGTCGTCCCGTTCGTCTCGATTGCTACATTATATAGGTCTATAGCGTTATATATCCTAACCTAAGGCAAACTAACATCTCGGATGTAGTACTTTCCATCATTCCTGGGGGGTCGGCCCCTATTTCTCGGTGGGAACATTATATACGTCTACAACGTAACATAACCTAGCCTAATCCATCTAGAACCCCCTGTTAATGTTTTACAGAAACCCGTTCCTGTCGTCACGTACGTCTGGGTGGGAACATTATATACGTCTATAGCGTTATATATCCTAACCCAAGATAGCCTATCACCTCGAATGTAGTATTTTACAACATTCGTGGCGCGTCGGCCCCCACTTCTCGGTGGGAACATTATATACGTCTATAACGTAATATAACCTAACCTAACACATCCAGCCCCTCGCTGGTAATGTTTTACAGAATCCCTGACGTGCCGTCCCGTACGTCACGACTGGAACATTATATACGACTATAACGTTATATATCCTAACCTAAGGCAACGTAACATCTCGGATGTAGTATTTTCCGACATTCCTGGCGTTTCGGCCTCTACTACTCGGTGGGAACATTATATACGTCTATAACATAATATAGCCTAACCTAACCCATCTACACCTCGCTGCTAATGTTTCACAGAATCCCGGTCGTGTCGCCCCGTACGTCTCGGTGGGGACATTATATAGGTCTATAGCATTATACATCCTAACCTAAGACAGCCTAACATCTCGGATGTAGTGTTTTCCAATATTCCTGGCGGCTCGGACCCTACTTCTCGGTGGGAACATTATATACGTCTATAACATAATATAACCAATCCTAACCCATCTACACCTCGCTGCTAATGTTTCACAGAATCCCGTTCGTGTCGTCCCGTTCGTCTCGGTTGCTACATTATATACGTCTATAGCGTTATATATCATAATCTAAGGCAGGCTAACATCTCGGATGTAGTATTTTCCATCATTCCTGGCGGGTCGGCCCCAACTTCTCGGTGGGAACATTATATACGTCTATAACGTAATATAACCTAACCTAACCCATCTACACCTCGCTGCTAATGTTTCACAGAATCCCGGTCGTGTCGTCCCGTACGTCTCGGTTGGGACATTATATAGGTCTACAGCATTATACATCCTAACCTAAGACAGCCTAACATCTCGGATGTAGTGTTTTCCAATATCCCTGGCGGGTCGGACCCTACTTCTCGGTGGGAACATTATATACGTCTATAACGTAACATAACCTAACCTAACACATCTAGCCCCTCGCTGGTAATGTTTTACAGAATCCCGTTGGTGTCGTCCCGTACGTCTCGGTTGGGATATTATATACGTCTATAGCGTTACATATCCTAACCTAAGGCAGGCTAACATCTCGGATGTAGTATTTTCCAACATTCCTGGCGCGTCGGCCCCCACTTCTCGGTGGGAACATTATATACGTCTATAACGTAATATAACCTAACCTAACACATCCAGCCCCTCGCTGGTAATGTTTTACAGAATCCCGTTGGTGCCGTCCCGTACGTCTCGGTTGGGACATTATATACGTCTATAGCGTTATATATCCTAATCTACGGCAGGCTGACATGTCGGATGTAGTGTTTTCCGTCATTCCTGGCGGGTCGTCCCCTACATCTCGGTGGGAACATTATGTACGTCTACAACGTAATATAACCTAACCTAACACATCTAGCTCCTCGCTAGTAATGATTTACAGAATCCCGTTCGTGTCGTACCGTACGTCTCGGTTGGGACATTATATACGTCTATAGCGTTATATATCCTAACCCAAGGCAGTCTATCACCTCGAATGTAGTATTTTACAACATTCCTGGCGCCTCGGCCCCCACTTCTCGGTGGGAACTTTATATACGTCTATAACGTAATATAACCTAACCTAACACATACAGCCCCTCGCTGGTAATGTTTTACAGAATCCCGTTGGTGCCGTCCCGTACGTCTCGGTTGGGACATTATATACGTCTATAGCGTTATATATCCTAACCTAAGGCAGGCTAACATCTCGGATGTAGTATTTTCCATCATTCCAGGGGGGTCGGCCCCTATTTCTCGGTGGGAACATTATATACGTCTATAACGTAATATAACCTAACCTAACACATCCAGCCCCTCGCTGGTAATGTTTTACAGAATCCCTGACGTGCCGTCCCGTACGTCAGGACTGGGACATTATATACGACTATAACGTTATATATCCTAACCTAAGGCAACGTAACAGCTCGGATGTAGTATTTTCCGACATTCCTGGCGTTTCGGCCTCTACTACTCGGTGGGAACATTATATACGTCTATAACATAATATAACCTAACCTAACCCATCTACACCTCGCTGCTAATGTTTCACAGAATCCCGGTCGTGTCGTCCCGTGCGTCTCGGTGGGGACATTATATAGGTCTATAGCATTATACATCCTAACCTAAGACAGCCTAACATCTCGGATGTAGTGTTTTCCAATATTCCTGGCGGGTCGGACCCTACTTCTCGGTGGGAACATTATATACGTCTATAACATAATATAACCAATCCAAACCCATCTACACCTCGCTGCTAATGTTTCACAGAATCCCGTTCGTGTCGTCCCGTTCGTCTCGGTTGCTACATTATATACGTCTATAGCGTTATATATCATAATCTAAGGCAGGCTAACATCTCGGATGTAGTATTTTCCATCATTCCTGGCGGGTCGGCCCCCACTTCTCGGTGGGAACATTATATACGTCTATAACGTAATATAACCTAACCTAACCCATCTACACCTCGCTGCTAATGTTTCACAGAATCCCGGTCGTGTCGTCCCGTACGTCTCGGTTGGGACAGTATATAGGTCTATAGCATTATACATCCTAACCTAAGACAGCCTAACATCTCGGATGTAGTGTTTTCCAATATCCCTGGCGGGTCGGACCCTACTTCTCGGTGGGAACATTATATACGTCTATAACGTAACATAACCTAACCTAACACATCTAGCCCCTCGCTGGTAATGTTTTACAGAATCCCGTTGGTGTCGTCCCGTACGTCTCGGTTGGGACATTATATACGTCTATAGCGTTACATATCCTAACCTAAGGCAGGCTAACATCTCGGATGTAGTATTTTCCAACATTCCTGGCGCGTCGGCCCCCACTTCTCGGTGGGAACATTATATACGTCTATAACGTAATATAACCTAACCTAACACATCCAGCCCCTCGCTGGTAATGTTTTACAGAATCCCGTTGGTGCCGTCCCGTACGTCTCGGTTGGGACATTATATACGTCTATAGCGTTATATATCCTAACCTAAGGCAGGCTAACATCTCGGATGTAGTATTTTCCATCATTCCAGGGGGGTCGGCCCCTATTTCTCGGTGGGAACATTATATACGTCTATAACGTGATATAACCGAACCTAACACATCTAGCCACTCGCGGGTAATGTTTTACAGAATCCTCGTCGTTCCGTCCCGGACGTCTCGGCTGGGACATTATATACGTCTATATCGTTATATATCCTAACCTAAGGCAACCCAACATCACGGATGTAGTGTTTTACAACATTCCTGGCGTTTCGGCCCCTACTTCTCGGTGGAAACATATTATACGTCTATAACATAATATAACCTAACCTAACCCATCTACACCTCGCTGCTAATGTTTCAGAGAATCCCGGTCGTGTCGTCCCGTACGTCTCGGTTGGGACATTATATAGGTCTATAGCATTATACATCCTAACCTAAGACAGCCTCACATCTCGGATGTAGTGTTTTCCAATATCCCTGGCGGGTCGGACCCTACTTCTCGGTGTGAACATTATATACGTCTATAACGTAACATAACCTAACCTAACACATCTAGCACCTCGCTGGTAATGTTTTACAGAATCCCGTTGGTGTCGTCCCGTACGTCTCGGTTGGGACATTATATACGTCTATAGCGTTACATATCCTAACCTAAGGCAGGCTAACATCTCGGATGTAGTATTTTCCAACATTCCTGGCGCGTCGGCCCCCACTTCTCGGTGGGAACATTATATACGTCTATAACGTAATATAACCTAACCTAACACATCCAGCCGCTCGCTGGTAATGTTTTACAGAATCCCGTTGGTGCCGTCCCGTACGTCTCGGTTGGGACATTATATACGTCTATAGCGTTATATATCCTAACCTAAGGCAGGCTAACATCTCGGATGTAGTATTTTCCATCATTCCAGGGGGGTCGGCCCCTATTTCTCGGTGGGAACATTATATACGTCTATAACGTAATATAACCTAACCTAACACATCCAGCCCCTCGCTGGTAATGTTTTACAGAATCCCTGTCGCGTCGTCCCGTACGTCTCGGCTGGGACATTATATAGGTCTATAGCGTTATATATCCTAACCTAAGGCAGGCTAACATCTCGGATGTAGTATGTTCCATCATTCCTGGCGGGTCGGCCCCTACTTCTCGATGGGAACATTATATACGTCTATAACGTAATATAACCTAACCTAACACATCTAGCCCCTCGCTGGTAATGTTTTACAGAATCCTGTTAGAGTCGTCCCGTACGTCTCGGTTGGGACATTATATACGTCTATAGGGTTATATATCCTAACCCAAGGCTGCCTAACATCTCGGATGTAGTATTTTCCGACATTACTGGCGGTTCGGGCCCTACTTCTCGGTGGGAACATTATATACGTCTACAACGTAACATAACCTAGCCTAATCCATCTAGAACCTCGCTGTTAATGTTTTACAGAATCCCGTTCGTGTCGTCACGTACGTCTCGGTGGGGACATTATATACGTCTATAGCGTTATATATCCTAACCCAAGGCAGCCTATTACATCGAAAGTAGTATTTTACAACATTCCTGGCGCGTCGGCCCCCACTTCTCGGTGGGAACATTATATACGTCTATAACGTAACATAACCTAACCTAACACATCTAGCCCCTCGCTGGTAATGTTTTACAGAATCCCGTTGGAGTCGTCCCGTACGTATCGGTTGGGACATTATATACGTATATAGCGTTATATATCCTAACCTACGGCAGGCTAACATGTCGGAAGTAGTGTTTTCCGTCATTCCTGGCGGGTCGGCCCCTACATCTCGGTGGGAACATTATATACGTCTACAACGTAATATAACCTAACCTAACACATCTAGCTCCTCGCTAGTAATGATTTACAGAATCCCGTTCGTGTCGTACCGTACGTCTCGGTTGGGACATTATATACGTCTATAGGGTTATATATCCTAACCCAAGGCAGCCTATCACCTCGAATGTAGTATTTTACAACATTCCTGGCGCGTCGGCCCCCACTTCACGGTGGGAACATTATATACGTCTATAACGTAATATAACCTAACCTAACACATCCAGCCCCTCGCTGGTAATGTTTTACAGAATCCCGTTGGTGCCGTCCCGTACGTCTCGGTTGGGACATTATATACGTCTATAGCGTTACATATCCTAACCTAAGGCAGGCTAACATCTCGGATGTAGTATTTTCCAACATTCCTGGCGCGTCGGCCCCCACTTCTCGGTGGGAACATTATATACGTCTATAACGTAATATAACCTAACCTAACACATCCAGCCGCTCGCTGGTAATGTTTTACAGAATCCCGTTGGTGCCGTCCCGTACGTCTCGGTTGGGACATTATATACGTCTATAGCGTTATATATCCTAACCTAAGGCAGGCTAACATCTCGGATGTAGTATTTTCCATCATTCCAGGGGGGTCGGCCCCTATTTCTCGGTGGGAACATTATATACGTCTATAACGTAATATAACCTAACCTAACACATCCAGCCCCTCGCTGGTAATGTTTTACAGAATCCCTGTCGCGTCGTCCCGTACGTCTCGGCTGGGACATTATATAGGTCTATAGCGTTATATATCCTAACCTAAGGCAGGCTAACATCTCGGATGTAGTATGTTCCATCATTCCTGGCGGGTCGGCCCCTACTTCTCGATGGGAACAATATATACGTCTATAACGTAATATAACCTAACCTAACACATCTAGCCCCTCGCTGGTAATGTTTTACAGAATCCTGTTAGAGTCGTCCCGTACGTCTCGGTTGGGACATTATATACGTCTATAGGGTTATATATCCTAACCCAAGGCTGCCTAACATCTCGGATGTAGTATTTTCCGACATTACTGGCGGTTCGGGCCCTACTTCTCGGTGGGAACATTATATACGTCTACAACGTAACATAACCTAGCCTAATCCATCTAGAACCTCGCTGTTAATGTTTTACAGAATCCCGTTCGTGTCGTCACGTACGTCTCGGTGGGGACATTATATACGTCTATAGCGTTATATATCCTAACCCAAGGCAGCCTATTACATCGAAAGTAGTATTTTACAACATTCCTGGCGCGTCGGCCCCCACTTCTCGGTGGGAACATTATATACGTCTATAACGTAACATAACCTAACCTAACACATCTAGCCCCTCGCTGGTAATGTTTTACAGAATCCCGTTGGAGTCGTCCCGTACGTATCGGTTGGGACATTATATACGTATATAGCGTTATATATCCTAACCTACGGCAGGCTAACATGTCGGAAGTAGTGTTTTCCGTCATTCCTGGCGGGTCGGCCCCTACATCTCGGTGGGAACATTATATACGTCTACAACGTAATATAACCTAACCTAACACATCTAGCTCCTCGCTAGTAATGATTTACAGAATCCCGTTCGTGTCGTACCGTACGTCTCGGTTGGGACATTATATACGTCTATAGGGTTATATATCCTAACCCAAGGCAGCCTATCACCTCGAATGTAGTATTTTACAACATTCCTGGCGCGTCGGCCCCCACTTCTCGGTGGGAACATTATATACGTCTATAACGTAATATAACCTAACCTAACACATCCAGCCCCTCGCTGGTAATGTTTTACAGAATCCCGTTGGTGCCGTCCCGTACGTCTCGGTTGGGACATTATATACGTCTATAGCGTTATATATCCTAACCTAAGGCAGGCTAACATCTCGGATGTAGTATTTTCCATCATTCCAGGGGGGTCGGCCCCTATTTCTCGGTGGGAACATTATATACGTCTATAACGTAATATAACCTAACCTAACACATTCAGACCCTCGCTGGTAATGTTTTGCAGAATCCCTGTCGTACCGTCCCGTACGTCACGGCTGGGACATTATATACGTCTATAACGTTATATATCCTAACCTAAGGCAACCTAACATCTCGGATGTAGTATTTTACAACATTCCTGGCTTTTCGGCCTCTACTTCTCGGTGGGAACATTATATACGTCCATAACATAATATAACCTGTCCTAACCCATCTACACCTCGCTGCTAATGTTTCACAGAATCCCGGTCGTGTCGTCCCGTACGTCTCGGTTGGGACATTATATAGGTCTATAGCTTTATATATCCTAACCTAAGGCAGCCTAACATCTCGGATATAGTATTTTCCAATATCCCTGGCGGGTCGGAACCTACTTCTCCGTGGGAATATTATATACGTCTATAACTTAATATAACCGAACCTAACCCATCTATACCTCGCTGCTAATGTTTCACAGAATCCCGTTCGTGTCGTCCCGTTCGTCTCGGTTGCTACATTATATAGGTCTATAGCGTTATATATCCTAACCTAAGGCAGCCTAACATCTCGGATGTAGTATTCTCCAATATCCCTGGCGGGTCGGACCCTACTTCTCGGTGGGAACATTATATACGTCTATAACTTAATATAACCGAACCTAATCCATCTACACCTCGCTGCAAATGCTTCACAGAATCCCGGTCGTGTCGTCCCGTTCGTCTCGATTGCTACATTATATAGGTCTATAGCGTTATATATCCTAACCTAAGGCAAACTAACATCTCGGATGTAGTACTTTCCATCATTCCTGGGGGGTCGGCCCCTATTTCTCGGTGGGAACATTATATACGTCTACAACGTAACATAACCTAGCCTAATCCATCTAGAACCCCCTGTTAATGTTTTACAGAAACCCGTTCCTGTCGTCACGTACGTCTGGGTGGGAACATTATATACGTCTATAGCGTTATATATCCTAACCCAAGATAGCCTATCACCTCGAATGTAGTATTTTACAACATTCGTGGCGCGTCGGCCCCCACTTCTCGGTGGGAACATTATATACGTCTATAACGTAATATAACCTAACCTAACACATCCAGCCCCTCGCTGGTAATGTTTTACAGAATCCCTGACGTGCCGTCCCGTACGTCACGACTGGAACATTATATACGACTATAACGTTATATATCCTAACCTAAGGCAACGTAACATCTCGGATGTAGTATTTTCCGACATTCCTGGCGTTTCGGCCTCTACTACTCGGTGGGAACATTATATACGTCTATAACATAATATAGCCTAACCTAACCCATCTACACCTCGCTGCTAATGTTTCACAGAATCCCGGTCGTGTCGTCCCGTACGTCTCGGTGGGGACATTATATAGGTCTATAGCATTATACATCCTAACCTAAGACAGCCTAACATCTCGGATGTAGTGTTTTCCAATATTCCTGGCGGCTCGGACCCTACTTCTCGGTGGGAACATTATATACGTCTATAACATAATATAACCAATCCTAACCCATCTACACCTCGCTGCTAATGTTTCACAGAATCCCGTTCGTGTCGTCCCGTTCGTCTCGGTTGCTACATTATATACGTCTATAGCGTTATATATCATAATCTAAGGCAGGCTAACATCTCGGATGTAGTATTTTCCATCATTCCTGGCGGGTCGGCCCCAACTTCTCGGTGGGAACATTATATACGTCTATAACGTAATATAACCTAACCTAACCCATCTACACCTCGCTGCTAATGTTTCACAGAATCCCGGTCGTGTCGTCCCGTACGTCTCGGTTGGGACATTATATAGGTCTACAGCATTATACATCCTAACCTAAGACAGCCTAACATCTCGGATGTAGTGTTTTCCAATATCCCTGGCGGGTCGGACCCTACTTCTCGGTGGGAACATTATATACGTCTATAACGTAACATAACCTAACCTAACACATCTAGCCCCTCGCTGGTAATGTTTTACAGAATCCCGTTGGTGTCGTCCCGTACGTCTCGGTTGTGATATTATATACGTCTATAGCGTTACATATCCTAACCTAAGGCAGGCTAACATCTCGGATGTAGTATTTTCCAACATTCCTGGCGCGTCGGCCCCCACTTCTCGGTGGGAACATTATATACGTCTATAACGTAATATAACCTAACCTAACACATCCAGCCCCTCGCTGGTAATGTTTTACAGAATCCCGTTGGTGCCGTCCCGTACGTCTCGGTTGGGACATTATATACGTCTATAGCGTTATATATCCTAATCTACGGCAGGCTGACATGTCGGATGTAGTGTTTTCCGTCATTCCTGGCGGGTCGTCCCCTACATCTCGGTGGGAACATTATGTACGTCTACAACGTAATATAACCTAACCTAACACATCTAGCTCCTCGCTAGTAATGATTTACAGAATCCCGTTCGTGTCGTACCGTACGTCTCGGTTGGGACATTATATACGTCTATAGCGTTATATATCCTAACCCAAGGCAGTCTATCACCTCGAATGTAGTATTTTACAACATTCCTGGCGCCTCGGCCCCCACTTCTCGGTGGGAACTTTATATACGTCTATAACGTAATATAACCTAACCTAACACATCCAGCCCCTCGCTGGTAATGTTTTACAGAATCCCGTTGGTGCCGTCCCGTACGTCTCGGTTGCTACATTATATACGTCTATAGCGTTATATATCATAATCTAAGGCAGGCTAACATCTCGGATGTAGTATTTTCCATCATTCCTGGCGGGTCGGCCCCCACTTCTCGGTGGGAACATTATATACGTCTATAACGTAATATAACCTAACCTAACCCATCTACACCTCGCTGCTAATGTTTCACAGAATCCCGGTCGTGTCGTCCCGTACGTCTCGGTTGGGACATTATATAGGTCTATAGCATTATGCATCCTAACCTAAGACAGCCTAACATCTCGGATGTAGTGTTTTCCAATATCCCTGGCGGGTCGGACCCTACTTCTCGGTGGGAACATTATATACGTCTATAACGTAACATAACCTAACCTAACACATCTAGCCCCTCGCTGGTAATGTTTTACAGAATCCCGTTGGTGTCGTCCCGTACGTCTCGGTTGGGACATTATATACGTCTATAGCGTTACATATCCTAACCTAAGGCAGGCTAACATCTCGGATGTAGTATTTTCCATCATTCCAGGGGGGTCGGCCCCTATTTCTCGGTGGGAACATTATATACGTCTATAACGTGATATAACCGAACCTAACACATCTAGCCACTCGCGGGTAATGTTTTACAGAATCCTCGTCGTTCCGTCCCGGACGTCTCGGCTGGGACATTATATACGTCTATATCGTTATATATCCTAACCTAAGGCAACCCAACATCACGGATGTAGTGTTTTACAACATTCCTGGCGTTTCGGCCCCTACTTCTCGGTGGAAACATATTATACGTCTATAACATAATATAACCTAACCTAACCCATCTACACCTCGCTGCTAATGTTTCAGAGAATCCCGGTCGTGTCGTCCCGTACGTCTCGGTTGGGACATTATATAGGTCTATAGCATTATACATCCTAACCTAAGACAGCCTCACATCTCGGATGTAGTGTTTTCCAATATCCCTGGCGGGTCGGACCCTACTTCTCGGTGTGAACATTATATACGTCTATAACGTAACATAACCTAACCTAACACATCTAGCACCTCGCTGGTAATGTTTTACAGAATCCCGTTGGTGTCGTCCCGTACGTCTCGGTTGGGACATTATATACGTCTATAGCGTTACATATCCTAACCTAAGGCAGGCTAACATCTCGGATGTAGTATTTTCCAACATTCCTGGCGCGTCGGCCCCCACTTCTCGGTGGGAACATTATATACGTCTATAACGTAATATAACCTAACCTAACACATCCAGCCGCTCGCTGGTAATGTTTTACAGAATCCCGTTGGTGCCGTCCCGTACGTCTCGGTTGGGACATTATATACGTCTATAGCGTTATATATCCTAACCTAAGGCAGGCTAACATCTCGGATGTAGTATTTTCCATCATTCCAGGTGGGTCGGCCCCTATTTCTCGGTGGGAACATTATATACGTCTATAACGTAATATAACCTAACCTAACACATCCAGCCCCTCGCTGGTAATGTTTTACAGAATCCCTGTCGCGTCGTCCCGTACGTCTCGGCTGGGACATTATATAGGTCTATAGCGTTATATATCCTAACCTAAGGCAGGCTAACATCTCGGATGTAGTATGTTCCATCATTCCTGGCGGGTCGGCCCCTACTTCTCGATGGGAACATTATATACGTCTATAACGTAATATAACCTAACCTAACACATCTAGCCCCTCGCTGGTAATGTTTTACAGAATCCTGTTAGAGTCGTCCCGTACGTCTCGGTTGGGACATTATATACGTCTATAGGGTTATATATCCTAACCCAAGGCTGCCTAACATCTCGGATGTAGTATTTTCCGACATTACTGGCGGTTCGGGCCCTACTTCTCGGTGGGAACATTATATACGTCTACAACGTAACATAACCTAGCCTAATCCATCTAGATCTCGCTGTTAATGTTTTACAGAATCCCGTTCGTGTCGTCACGTACGTCTCGGTGGGGACATTATATACGTCTATAGCGTTATATATCCTAACCCAAGGCAGCCTATCACATCGAAAGTAGTATTTTACAACATTCCTGGCGCGTCGGCCCCCACTTCTCGGTGGGAACATTATATACGTCTATAACGTAACATAACCTAACCTAACACATCTAGCCCCTCGCTGGTAATGTTTTACAGAATCCCGTTGGAGTCGTCCCGTACGTATCGGTTGGGACATTATATACGTATATAGCGTTATATATCCTAACCTACGGCAGGCTAACATGTCGGATGTAGTGTTTTCCGTCATTCCTGGCGGGTCGGCCCCTACATCTCGGTGGGAACATTATATACGTCTACAACGTAATATAACCTAACCTAACACATCTAGCTCCTCGCTAGTAATGATTTACAGAATCCCGTTCGTGTCGTACCGTACGTCTCGGTTGGGACATTATATACGTCTATAGGGTTATATATCCTAACCCAAGGCAGCCTATCACCTCGAATGTAGTATTTTACAACATTCCTGGCGCGTCGGCCCCCACTTCTCGGTGGGAACATTATAAACGTCTATAACGTAATATAACCTAACCTAACACATCCAGCCCCTCGCGTGTAATGTTTTGCAGAATCCCGTTGGTGCCGTCCCGTACGTCTCGGTTGGGACATTATATACGTCTATAGCGTTATATATCCTAACCTAAGGCAGCCTAACATCTCGGATGTAGTATTCTCCAATATCCCTGGCGGGTCGGACACTACTTCTCGGTGGGAGCATTATATACGTCTATAACTTAATATAACCGAACCTAATCC
The DNA here is from genome assembly GCA_963969225.1 of Xylocopa violacea. Lineage (NCBI taxonomy): Eukaryota > Metazoa > Arthropoda > Insecta > Hymenoptera > Apidae > Xylocopa > Xylocopa violacea. The sequence goes on along the minus strand of CAXAJV010000017.1, from coordinate 9,386,793 downwards.
ATCTACACCTCGCTGCAAGTGCTTCACAGAATCCCGGTCGTGTCGTCCGGTTCGTCTCGGTTGCTACATTATATACGTCTATAGCGTTATATATCATAATCTAAGGCAGGCTAACATCTCGGATGTAGTATTTTCCAATATTCCTGGCGGGTCGGCCCCCACTTCTCGGTGGGAACATTATATACGTTTATAACGTAACATAACCTAACCTAACACATCTAGCCCCTCGCTGGTAATGTTTTACAGAATCCCTGTCGCGTCGTCCCGTACGTCTCGGCTGGGACATTATATACGTCTATAACGTTATATATCCTAACCTAAGGCAACCTAACGTCTCGGATGTAGTATTTTACAACATTCCTGGCGTTTCGGCCCCTATTTCTCGGTGGGAACATTATATACGTCTACAACGTAACATAACCTAGCCTAATCCATCTAGATCTCGCTGTTAATGTTTTACAGAATCCCGTTCGTGTCGTCACGTACGTCTCGGTGGGGACATTATATACGTCTATAGGGTTATATATCCTAACCCAAGGCAGCCTATCACCTCGAATGTAGTATTTTACAACATTCTTGGCGCGTCGGCCCCCACTTCTCGGTGGGAACATTATATACGTCTATAACGTAATATAACCTAACCTAACACATTCAGACCCTCGCTGGTAATGTTTTGCAGAATCCCTGTCGTACCGTCCCGTACGTCACGGCTGGGACATTATATACGTCTATAACGTTATATATCCTAACCTAAGGCAACCTAACATCTCGGATGTAGTATTTTACAACATTCCTGGCTTTTCGGCCTCTACTTCTCGGTGGGAACATTATATACGTCTATAACATAATATAACCTATCCTAACCCATCTACACCTCGCTGCTAATGTTTCACAGAATCCCGGTCGTGTCGTCCCGTACGTCTCGGTTGGGACATTATATAGGTCTATAGCTTTATATATCCTAACCTAAGGCAGCCTAACATCTCGGATATAGTATTTTCCAATATCCCTGGCGGGTCGGAACCTACTTCTCCGTGGGAACATTATATACGTCTATAACTTAATATAACCGAACCTAACCCATCTATACCTCGCTGCTAATGTTTCACAGAATCCCGTTCGTGTCGTCCCGTTCGTCTCGGTTGCTACATTATATAGGTCTATAGCGTTATATATCCTAACCTAAGGCAGCCTAACATCTCGGATGTAGTATTTTCCAATATCCCTGGCGGGTCGGACCCTACTTCTCGGTGGGAACATTATATACGTCTATAACTTAATATAACCGAACCTAATCCATCTACACCTCGCTGCAAATGCTTCACAGAATCCCGGTCGTGTCGTCCCGTTCGTCTCGATTGCTACATTATATAGGTCTATAGAGTTATGTATCCTAACCTAAGGCAAACTAACATCTCGGATGTAGTACTTTCCATCATTCCTGGGGGGTCGGCCCCTATTTCTCGGTGGGAACATTATATACATCTACAACGTAACATAACCTAGCCTAATCCATCTAGAACCCCCTGTTAATGTTTTACAGAAACCCGTTCCTGTCGTCACGTACGTCTGGGTGGGCACATTATATACGTCTATAGCGTTATATATCCTAACCCAAGATAGCCTATCACCTCGAATGTAGTATTTTACAACATTCGTGGCGCGTCGGCCCCCACTTCTCGGTGGGAACATTATATACGTCTATAACGTAATATAACCTAACCTAACACATCCATCCCCTCGCTGGTAATGTTTTACAGAATCCCGTTGGTGCCGTCCCGTACGTCTCGGTTGGGACATTATATACGTCTATAGCGTTATATATCCTAACCTAAGGCAGGCTAACATCTCGGATGTAGTATTTTCCATCATTCCAGGGGGGTCGGCCCCTATTTCTCGGTGGGAACATTATATACGTCTATAACGTAATATAACCTAACCTAACACATCCAGCCCCTCGCTGGTAATGTTTTACAGAATCCCTGTCGCGTCGTCCCGTACGTCTCGGCTGGGACATTATATAGGTCTATAGCGTTATATATCCTAACCTAAGGCAGCCTAACATCTCGGATGTAGTATTTTCCGACATTACTGGCGGTTCGGGCCCTACTTCTCGGTGGGAACATTATATACGTCTATAACTTAATATAACCGAACCTAATCCATCTAAACCTCGCTGCAAATGCTTCACAGAATCCCGGTCGTGTCGTCCCGTTCGTCTCGGTTGCTACATTATATACGTCTATAGCGTTATATATCATAATCTAAGGCAGGCTAACATCTCGGATGTAGTATTTTCCAATATTCCTGGCGGGTCGGCCCCCACTTCTCGGTGGGAACATTATATACGTCTATAACGTAACATAACCTAACCTAACACATCTAGCCCCTCGCTGGTAATGTTTTACAGAATCCCTGTCGCGTCGTCCCGTACGTCTCGGCTGGGACATTATATACGTCTATAACGTTATATATCCTAACCTAAGGCAACGTAACATCTCGGATGTAGTATTTTACAACATTCCTGGCGTTTCGGCCTCTACTTCTCGGTGGGAACATTATATACGTCTATAACATAATATAACCTATCCTAACCCATCTACACCTCGCTGCTAATGTTTTACAGAATCCCGTTGGTGTCGTCCCGTACGTCTCGGTTGGGACATTATATACGTCTATAGCGTTATATATCCTAACCTAAGGCAGGCTAACATCTCGGATGTAGTATGTTCCATCATTCCTGGCGGGTCGGCCCCTACTTCTCGATGGGAACATTATATACGTCTATAACGTAATATAACCTAACCTAACACATCTAGCCCCTCGCTAGTAATGATTTACAGAATCCCGTTCGTGTCGTACCGTACGTCTCGGTTGGGACATTATATACGTCTATAGGGTTATATATCCTAACCCAAGGCAACCTATCACCTCGAATGTAGTATTTTACAACATTCCTGGCGCGTCGGCCCCCACTTCTCGGTGGGAACATTATATACGTCTATAACGTAATATAACCTAACCTAACACATCCAGCCCCTCGCGTGTAATGTTTTACAGAATCCCGTTGGTGCCGTCCCGTACGTCTCGGTTGGGACATTATATACGTCTATAGCGTTATATATCCTAACCTAAGGCAGCCTAACATCTCGAATGTAGTATTCTCCAATATCCCTGGCGGGTCGGACCCTACTTCTCGGTGGGAACATTATATACGTCTATAACTTAATATAACCGAACCTAATCCATCTACACCTCGCTGCAAATGCTTCACAGAATCCCGGTCGTGTCGTCCCGTTCGTCTCGATTGCTACATTATATAGGTCTATAGCGTTATATATCCTAACCTAAGGCAAACTAACATCTCGGATGTAGTACTTTCCATCATTCCTGGGGGGTCGGCCCCTATTTCTCGGTGGGAACATTATATACGTCTACAACGTAACATAACCTAGCCTAATCCATCTAGAACCCCCTGCTAATGTTTTACAGAAACCCGTTCCTGTCGTCACGTACGTCTGGGTGGGAACATTATATACGTCTATAGCGTTATATATCCTAACCCAAGATAGCCTATCACCTCGAATGTAGTATTTTACAACATTCGTGGCGCGTCGGCCCCCACTTCTCGGTGGGAACATTATATACGTCTATAACGTAATATAACCTAACCTAACACATCCAGCCCCTCGCTGGTAATGTTTTACAGAATCCCTGACGTGCCGTCCCGTACGTCACGACTGGAACATTATGTACGACTATAACGTTATATATCCTAACCTAAGGCAACGTAACATCTCGGATGTAGTATTTTCCGACATTCCTGGGGTTTCGGCCTCTACTACTCGGTGGGAACATTATATACGTCTATAACATAATATAACCTAACATAACCCATCTACACCTCGCTGCTAATGTTTCACAGAATCCCGGTCGTGTCGTCCCGTACGTCTCGGTGGGGACATTATATAGGTCTATAGCATTATACATCCTAACCTAAGACAGCCTAACATCTCGGATGTAGTGTTTTCCAATATTCCTGGCGGGTCGGACACTACTTCTCGGTGGGAGCATTATATACGTCTATAACTTAATATAACCGAACCTAATCCATCTACACCTCGCTGCAAGTGCTTCACAGAATCCCGGTCGTGTCGTCCGGTTCGTCTCGGTTGCTACATTATATACGTCTATAGCGTTGTATATCATAATCTAAGGCAGGCTAACATCTCGGATGTAGTATTTTCCAATATTCCTGGCGGGTCGGCCCCCACTTCTCGGTGGGAACATTATATACGTTTATAACGTAACATAACCTAACCTAACACATCTAGCCCCTCGCTGGTAATGTTTTACAGAATCCCTGTCGCGTCGTCCCGTACGTCTCGGCTGGGACATTATATACATCTATAACGTTATATATCCTAACCTAAGGCAACCTAACATCTCGGATGTAGTATTTTACAACATTCCTGGCGTTTCGGCCTCTACTTCTCGGTGGGAACATTATATACGTCTATAACATAATATAACCTATCCTAACCCATCTACACCTCGCTGCTAATGTTTTTCAGAATCCCGTTGGTGTCGTCCCGTACGTCTCGGTTGGGACATTATATACGTCTATAGCGTTATATATCCTAACCTAAGGCAGGCTAACATCTCGGATGTAGTATGTTCCATCATTCCTGGCGGGTCGGCCCCTACTTCTCGATGGGAACATTATATACGTCTATAACGTAATATAACCTAACCTAACACATCTAGCCCCTCGCTGGTATTGTTTTACAGAATCCTGTTAGAGTCGTCCCGTACGTCTCGGTTGGGACATTATATACGTCTATAGGGTTATATATCCTAACCCAAGGCTGCCTAACATCTCGGATGTAGTATTTTCCGACATTACTGGCGGTTCGGGCCCTACTTCTCGGTGGGAACATTATATACGTCTACAACGTAACATAACCTAGCCTAATCCATCTAGATCTCGCTGTTAATGTTTTACAGAATCCCGTTCGTGTCGTCACGTACGTCTCGGTGGGGACATTATATACGTCTATAGGGTTATATATCCTAACCCAAGGCAGCCTGTCACCTCGAATGTAGTATTTTACAACATTCCTGGCGCGTCGGCCCCCACTTCTCGGTGGGAACATTATATACGTCTATAACGTAATATAACCTAACCTAACACATTCAGACCCTCGCTGGTAATGTTTTGCAGAATCCCTGTCGTACCGTCCCGTACGTCACGGCTGGGACATTATATACGTCTATAACGTTATATATCCTAACCTAAGGCAACCTAACATCTCGGATGTAGTATTTTACAACATTCCTGGCTTTTCGGCCTCTACTTCTCGGTGGGAACATTATATACGTCTATAACATAATATAACCAATCCTAACCCATCTACACCTCGCTGCTAATGTTTCACAGAATCCCGGTCGTGTCGTCCCGTACGTCTCGGTTGGGACATTATATAGGTCTATAGCTTTATATATCCTAACCTAAGGCAGCCTAACATCTCGGATATAGTATTTTCCAATATCCCTGGCGGGTCGGAACCTACTTCTCCGTGGGAACATTATATACGTCTATAACTTAATATAACCGAACCTAACCCATCTATACCTCGCTGCTAATGTTTCACAGAATCCCGTTCGTGTCGTCCCGTTCGTCTCGGTTGCTACATTATATAGGTCTATAGCGTTATGTATCCTAACCTAAGGCAAACTAACATCTCGGATGTAGTACTTTCCATCATTCCTGGGGGGTCGGCCCCTATTTCTCGGTGGGAACATTATATACATCTACAACGTAACATAACCTAGCCTAATCCATCTAGAACCCCCTGTTAATGTTTTACAGAAACCCGTTCCTGTCGTCACGTACGTCTGGGTGGGCACATTATATACGTCTATAGCGTTATATATCCTAACCCAAGATAGCCTATCACCTCGAATGTAGTATTTTACAACATTCGTGGCGCGTCGGCCCCCACTTCTCGGTGGGAACATTATATACGTCTATAACGTAATATAACCTAACCTAACACATCCAGCCCCTCGCTGGTAATGTTTTACAGAATCCCGTTGGTGCCGTCCCGTACGTCTCGGTTGGGACATTATATACGTCTATAGCGTTATATATCCTAACCTAAGGCAGGCTAACATCTCGGATGTAGTATTTTCCATCATTCCAGGGGGGTCGGCCCCTATTTCTCGGTGGGAACATTATATACGTCTATAACGTAATATAACCTAACCTAACACATCCAGCCCCTCGCTGGTAATGTTTTACAGAATCCCTGTCGCGTCGTCCGGTACGTCTCGGCTGGGACATTATATAGGTCTATAGCGTTATATATCCTAACCTAAGGCAGCCTAACATCTCGGATGTAGTATTTTCCGACATTACTGGCGGTTCGGGCCCTACTTCTCGGTGGGAACATTATATACGTCTATAACTTAATATAACCGAACCTAATCCATCTACACCTCGCTGCAAATGCTTCACAGAATCCCGGTCGTGTCGTCCCGTTCGTCTCGGTTGCTACATTATATACGTCTATAGCGTTATATATCATAATCTAAGGCAGGCTAACATCTCGGATGTAGTATTTTCCAATATTCCTGGCGGGTCGGCCCCCACTTCTCGGTGGGAACATTATATACGTCTATAACGTAACATAACCTAACCTAACACATCTAGCCCCTCGCTGGAATTGTTTTACAGAATCCTGTTAGAGTCGTCCCGTACGTCTCGGTTGGGACATTATATACGTCTATAGGGTTATATATCCTAACCCAAGCCTGCCTAACATCTCGGATGTAGTATTTTCCGACATTACTGGCGGTTCGGGCCCTACTTCTCGGTGGGAACATTATATACGTCTACAACGTAACATAACCTAGCCTAATCCATCTAGATCTCGCTGTTAATGTTTTACAGAATCCCGTTCGTGTCGTCACGTACGTCTCGGTGGGGACATTATATACGTCTATAGCGTTATATATCCTTACCCAAGGCAGCCTATCACATCGAAAGTAGTATTTTACAACATTCCTGGCGCGTCGGCCCCCACTTCTCGGTGGGAACATTATATACGTCTATAACGTAACATAACCTAACCTAACACATCTAGCCCCTCGCTGGTAATGTTTTACACAATCCCGTTGGAGTCGTCCCGTACGTATCGGTTGGGACATTATATACGTATATAGCGTTATATATCCTAACCTACGGCAGGCTAACATGTCGGATGTAGTGTTTTCCGTCATTCCTGGCGGGTCGGCCCCTACATCTCGGTGGGAACATTATATACGTCTACAACGTAATATAACCTAACCTAACACATCTAGCTCCTCGCTAGTAATGATTTACAGAATCCCGTTCGTGTCGTACCGTACGTCTCGGTTGGGACATTATATACGTCTATAGGGTTATATATCCTAACCCAAGGCAGCCTATCACCTCGAATGTAGTATTTTACAACATTCCTGGCGCGTCGGCCCCCACTTCTCGGTGGGAACATTATATACGTCTATAACGTAATATAACCTAACCTAACACATCCAGCCCCTCGCGTGTAATGTTTTACAGAATCCCGTTGGTGCCGTCCCGTACGTCTCGGTTGGGACATTATATACGTCTATAGCGTTATATATCCTAACCTAAGGCAGGCTAACATCTCGGATGTAGTATTTTCCATCATTCCAGGGGTTCGGCCCCTATTTCTCGGTGGGAACATTATATACGTCTATAACGTAATATAACCTAACCTAACACATTCAGACCCTCGCTGGTAATGTTTTGCAGAATCCCTGTCGTACCGTCCCGTACGTCACGGCTGGGGCATTATATACGTCTATAACGTTATATATCCTAACCTAAGGCAACCTAACATCTCGGATGTAGTATTTTACAACATTCCTGGCTTTTCGGCCTCTACTTCTCGGTGGGAACGTTATATACGTCTATAACATAATATAACCTATCCTAACCCATCTACACCTCGCTGCTAATGTTTCACAGAATCCCGGTCGTGTCGTCCCGTACGTCTCGGTTGGGACATTATATAGGTCTATAGCTTTATATATCCTAACCTAAGGCAGCCTAACATCTCGGATATAGTATTTTCCAATATCCCTGGCGGGTCGGAACCTACTTCTCCGTGGGAACATTATATACGTCTATAACTTAATATAACCGAACCTAACCCATCTATACCTCGCTGCTAATGTTTCACAGAATCCCGTTCGTGTCGTCCCGTTCGTCTCGGTTGCTACATTATATAGGTGTATAGCGTTATATATCCTAACCTAAGGCAGCCTAACATCTCGGATGTAGTATTTTCCAATATCCCTGGCGGGTCGGACCCTACTTCTCGGTGGGAACATTATATACGTCTATAACTTAATATAACCGAACCTAATCCATCTACACCTCGCTGCAAATGCTTCACAGAATCCCGGTCGTGTCGTCCCGTTCGTCTCGATTGCTACATTATATAGGTCTATAGCGTTATATATCCTAACCTAAGGCAAACTAACATCTCGGATGTAGTACTTTCCATCATTCCTGGGGGGTCGGCCCCTATTTCTCGGTGGGAACATTATATACGTCTACAACGTAACATAACCTAGCCTAATCCATCTAGAACCCCCTGTTAATGTTTTACAGAAACCCGTTCCTGTCGTCACGTACGTCTGGGTGGGCACATTATATACGTCTATAGCGTTATATATCCTAACCCAAGATAGCCTATCACCTCGAATGTAGTATTTTACAACATTCGTGGTGCGTCGGCCCCCACTTCTCGGTGGGAACATTATATACGTCTATAACGTAATATAACCTAACCTAACACATCCAGCCCCTCGCTGGTAATGTTTTACAGAATCCCGTTGGTGCCGTCCCGTACGTCTCGGTTGGGACATTATATACGTCTATAGCGTTATATATCCTAACCTAAGGCAGGCTAACATCTCGGATGTAGTATTTTCCATCATTCCAGGGGGGTCGGCCCCTATTTCTCGGTGGGAACATTATATACGTCTATAACGTAATATAACCTAACCTAACACATCCAGCCCCTCGCTGGTAATGTTTTACAGAATCCCTGTCGCGTCGTCCCGTACGTCTCGGCTGGGACATTATATAGGTCTATAGCGTTATATATCCTAACCTAAGGCAGCCTAACATCTCGGATGTAGTATTTTCCGACATTACTGGCGGTTCGGGCCCTACTTCTCGGTGGGAACATTATATACGTCTATAACTTAATATAACCGAACCTAATCCATCTACACCTCGCTGCAAATGCTTCACAGAATCCCGGTCGTGTCGTCCCGTTCGTCTCGGTTGCTACATTATATACGTCTATAGCGTTATATATCATAATCTAAGGCAGGCTAACATCTCGGATGTAGTATTTTCCAATATCCCTGGCGGGTCGGCCCCCACTTCTCGGTGGGAACATTATATACGTCTATAACGTAACATAACCTAACCTAACACATCTAGCCCCTCGCTGGTAATGTTTTACAGAATCCCTGTCGCGTCGTCCCGTACGTCTCGGCTGGGACATTATATACGTCTATAACGTTATATATCCTAACCTAAGGCAACCTAACATCTCGGATGTAGTATTTTACAACATTCCTGGCGTTTCGGCCTCTACTTCTCGGTGGGAACATTATATACGTCTATAACATAATATAACCTATCCTAACCCATCTACACCTCGCTGCTAATGTTTTACAGAATCCCGTTGGTGTCGTCCCGTACGTCTCGGTTGGGACATTATATACGTCTATAGGGTTATATATCCTAACCCAAGGCTGCCTAACATCTCGGATGTAGTATTTTCCGACATTACTGGCGGTTCGGGCCCTACTTCTCGGTGGGAACATTATATACGTCTACAACGTAACATAACCTAGCCTAATCCATCTAGATCTCGCTGTTAATGTTTTACAGAATCCCGTTCGTGTCGTCACGTACGTCTCGGTGGGGACATTATATACGTCTATAGCGTTATATATCCTAACCCAAGGCAGCCTATCACATCGAAAGTAGTATTTTACAACATTCCTGGCGCGTCGGCCCCCACTTCTCGGTGGGAACATTATATACGTCTATAACGTAACATAACCTAACCTAACACATCTAGCCCCTCGCTGGTAATGTTTTACAGAATCCCGTTGGAGTCGTCCCGTACGTATCGGTTGGGACATTATATACGTATATAGCGTTATATATCCTAACCTACGGCAGGCTAACATGTCGGATGTAGTGTTTTCCGTCATTCCTGGCGGGTCGGCCCCTACATCTCGGTGGGAACATTATATACGTCTACAACGTAATATAACCTAACCTAACACATCTAGCTCCTCGCTAGTAATGATTTACAGAATCCCGTTCGTGTCGTACCGTACGTCTCGTTTGGGACATTATATACGTCTATAGGGTTATATATCCTAACCCAAGGCAGCCTATCACCTCGAATGTAGTATTTTACAACATTCCTGGCGCGTCGGCCCCCACTTCTCGGTGGGAACATTATATACGTCTATAACGTAATATAACCTAACCTAACACATCCAGCCCCTCGCTGATAATGTTTTATAGAATCCCGTTGGTGCCGTCCCGTACGTCTCGGTTGGGACATTATATACGTCTATAGCGTTATATATCCTAACCTAAGGCAGGCTAACATCTCGGATGTAGTATTTTCCATCATTCCAGGGGGGTCGGCCCCTATTTCTCGGTGGGAACATTATATACGTCTATAACGTAATATAACCTAACCTAACACATTCAGACCCTCGCTGGTAATGATTTGCAGAATCCCTGTCGTACCGTCCCGTACGTCACGGCTGGGACATTATATACGTCTATAACGTTATATATCCTTAGCTAAGGCAACCTAACATCTCGGATGTAGTATTTTACGACATTCCTGGCGTTTCGGCCTCTACTACACGGTGGGAACATTATATACGTCTATAACGTAACATAACCTAACCTAACACATCTAGCCCCTCGCTGGTAATGTTTTACAGAATCCCTGTCGCGTCGTCCCGTACGTCTCGGCTGGGACATTATATAGGTCTATAGCGTTATATATCCAAACCTAAGGCAACCTAACATCTCGGATGTAGTATTTTACAACATTCCTGGCTTTTCGGCCTCTACTTCTCGGTGGGAACATTATATACGTCTATAACATAATATAACCTATCCTAACCCATCTACACCTCGCTGCTAATGTTTCACAGAATCCCGGCCGTGTCGTCCCGTACGTCACGACTGGGACATTATATACGACTATAACGTTATATATCCTAACCTAAGGCAACGTAACATCTCGGATGTAGTATTTTCCGACATTCCTGGCGTTTCGGCCTCTACTACTCGGTGGGAACATTATATACGTCTATAACATAATATAACCTAACCTAACCCATCTACACCTCGCTGCTAATGTTTCACAGAATCCCGGTCGTGTCGTCCTGTACGTCTCGGTGGGGACATTATATAGGTCTATAGCATTATACATCCTAACCTAAGACAGCCTAACATCTCGGATGTAGTGTTTTCCAATATTCCTGGCGGGTCGGACCATACTTCTCGGTGGGAACATTATATACCTCTATAACATAATATAACCAATCCTAACCCATCTACACCTCGCTGCTAATGTTTCACAGAATCCCGTTCGTGTCGTCCCGTTCGTCTCGGTTGCTACATTATATACGTCTATAGCGTTATATATCATAATCTAAGGCAGGCTAACATCTCGGATGTAGTATTTTCCATCATTCCTGGCGGGTCGGCCCCCACTTCTCGGTGGGAACATTATATACGTCTATAACGTAATATAACCTAACCTAACCCATCTACACCTCGCTGCTAATGTTTCACAGAATCCCGGTCGTGTCGTCCCGTACGTCTCGGTGGGGACATTATATAGGTCTATAGCATTATACATCCTAACCTAAGACAGCCTAACATCTCGGATGTAGTGTTTTCCAATATTCCTGGCGGGTCGGACCCTACTTCTCGGTGGGAACATTATATACGTCTATAACGTAACATAACCTAACCTAACACATCTAGCCCCTCGCTGGTAATGTTTTACAGAATCCCGTTGGTGCCGTCCCGTACGTCTCGGTTGGGACACTATATACGTCTATAGCGTTATATATCCTAACCTAAGGCAGGCTAACATCTCGGATGTAGTATTTTCCATCATTCCAGGGGTTCGGCCCCTATTTCTCGGTGGGAACATTATATACGTCTATAACGTAATATAACCTAACCTAACACATTCAGACCCTCGCTGGTAATGTTTTGCAGAATCCCTGTCGTACCGTCCCGTACGTCACGGCTGGGGCATTATATACGTCTATAACGTTATATATCCTAACCTAAGGCAACCTAACATCTCGGATGTAGTATTTTACAACATTCCTGGCTTTTCGGCCTCTACTTCTCGGTGGGAACGTTATATACGTCTATAACATAATATAACCTATCCTAACCCATCTACACCTCGCTGCTAATGTTTCACAGAATCCCGGTCGTGTCGTCCCGTACGTCTCGGTTGGGACATTATATAGGTCTATAGCTTTATATATCCTAACCTAAGGCAGCCTAACATCTCGGATATAGTATTTTCCAATATCCCTGGCGGGTCGGAACCTACTTCTCCGTGGGAACATTATATACGTCTATAACTTAATATAACCGAACCTAACCCATCTATACCTCGCTGCTAATGTTTCACAGAATCCCGTTCGTGTCGTCCCGTTCGTCTCGGTTGCTACATTATATAGGTCTATAGCGTTATATATCCTAACCTAAGGCAGCCTAACATCTCGGATGTAGTATTTTCCAATATCCCTGGCGGGTCGGACCCTACTTCTCGGTGGGAACATTATATACGTCTATAACTTAATATAATCGAACCTAATCCATCTACACCTCGCTGCAAATGCTTCACAGAATCCCGGTCGTGTCGTCCCGTTCGTCTCGATTGCTACATTATATAGGTCTATAGCGTTATATATCCTAACCTAAGGCAAACTAACATCTCGGATGTAGTACTTTCCATCATTCCTGGGGGGTCGGCCCCTATTTCTCGGTGGGAACATTATATACGTCTACAACGTAACATAACCTAGCCTAATCCATCTAGAACCCCCTGTTAATGTTTTACAGAAACCCGTTCCTGTCGTCACGTACGTCTGGGTGGGCACATTATATACGTCTATAGCGTTATATATCCTAACCCAAGATAGCCTATCACCTCGAATGTAGTATTTTACAACATTCGTGGTGCGTCGGCCCCCACTTCTCGGTGGGAACATTATATACGTCTATAACGTAATATAACCTAACCTAACACATCCAGCCCCTCGCTGGTAATGTTTTACAGAATCCCGTTGGTGCCGTCCCGTACGTCTCGGTTGGGACATTATATACGTCTATAGCGTTATATATCCTAACCTAAGGCAGGCTAACATCTCGGATGTAGTATTTTCCATCATTCCAGGGGGGTCGGCCCCTATTTCTCGGTGGGAACATTATATACGTCTATAACGTAATATAACCTAACCTAACACATCCAGCCCCTCGCTGGTAATGTTTTACAGAATCCCTGTCGCGTCGTCCCGTACGTCTCGGCTGGGACATTATATAGGTCTATAGCGTTATATATCCTAACCTAAGGCAGCCTAACATCTCGGATGTAGTATTTTCCGACATTACTGGCGGTTCGGGCCCTACTTCTCGGTGGGAACATTATATACGTCTATAACTTAATATAACCGAACCTAATCCATCTACACCTCGCTGCAAATGCTTCACAGAATCCCGGTCGTGTCGTCCCGTTCGTCTCGGTTGCTACATTATATACGTCTATAGCGTTATATATCATAATCTAAGGCAGGCTAACATCTCGGATGTAGTATTTTCCAATATTCCTGGCGGGTCGGCCCCCACTTCTCGGTGGGAACATTATATACGTCTATAACGTAACATAACCTAACCTAACACATCTAGCCCCTCGCTGGTAATGTTTTACAGAATCCCTGTCGCGTCGTCCCGTACGTCTCGGCTGGGACATTATATACGTCTATAACGTTATATATCCTAACCTAAGGCAACCTAACATCTCGGATGTAGTATTTTACAACATTCCTGGCGTTTCGGCCTCTACTTCTCGGTGGGAACATTATATACGTCTATAACATAATATAACCTATCCTAACCCATCTACACCTCGCTGCTAATGTTTTACAGAATCCCGTTGGTGTCGTCCCGTACGTCTCGGTTGGGACATTATATACGTCTATAGGGTTATATATCCTAACCCAAGGCTGCCTAACATCTCGGATGTAGTATTTTCCGACATTACTGGCGGTTCGGGCCCTACTTCTCGGTGGGAACATTATATACGTCTACAACGTAACATAACCTAGCCTAATCCATCTAGATCTCGCTGTTAATGTTTTACAGAATCCCGTTCGTGTCGTCACGTACGTCTCGGTGGGGACATTATATACGTCTATAGCGTTATATATCCTAACCCAAGGCAGCCTATCACATCGAAAGTAGTATTTTACAACATTCCTGGCGCGTCGGCCCCCACTTCTCGGTGGGAACATTATATACGTCTATAACGTAACATAACCTAACCTAACACATCTAGCCCCTCGCTGGTAATGTTTTACAGAATCCCGTTGGAGTCGTCCCGTACGTATCGGTTGGGACATTATATACGTATATAGCGTTATATATCCTAACCTACGGCAGGCTAACATGTCGGATGTAGTGTTTTCCGTCATTCCTGGCGGGTCGGCCCCTACATCTCGGTGGGAACATTATATACGTCTACAACGTAATATAACCTAACCTAACACATCTAGCTCCTCGCTAGTAATGATTTACAGAATCCCGTTCGTGTCGTACCGTACGTCTCGTTTGGGACATTATATACGTCTATAGGGTTATATATCCTAACCCAAGGCAGCCTATCACCTCGAATGTAGTATTTTACAACATTCCTGGCGCGTCGGCCCCCACTTCTCGGTGGGAACATTATATACGTCTATAACGTAATATAACCTAACCTAACACATCCAGCCCCTCGCTGATAATGTTTTATAGAATCCCGTTGGTGCCGTCCCGTACGTCTCGGTTGGGACATTATATACGTCTATAGCGTTATATATCCTAACCTAAGGCAGGCTAACATCTCGGATGTAGTATTTTCCATCATTCCAGGGGGGTCGGCCCCTATTTCTCGGTGGGAACATTATATACGTCTATAACGTAATATAACCTAACCTAACACATTCAGACCCTCGCTGGTAATGATTTGCAGAATCCCTGTCGTACCGTCCCGTACGTCACGGCTGGGACATTATATACGTCTATAACGTTATATATCCTTAGCTAAGGCAACCTAACATCTCGGATGTAGTATTTTACGACATTCCTGGCGTTTCGGCCTCTACTACACGGTGGGAACATTATATACGTCTATAACGTAACATAACCTAACCTAACACATCTAGCCCCTCGCTGGTAATGTTTTACAGAATCCCTGTCGCGTCGTCCCGTACGTCTCGGCTGGGACATTATATAGGTCTATAGCGTTATATATCCAAACCTAAGGCAACCTAACATCTCGGATGTAGTATTTTACAACATTCCTGGCTTTTCGGCCTCTACTTCTCGGTGGGAACATTATATACGTCTATAACATAATATAACCTATCCTAACCCATCTACACCTCGCTGCTAATGTTTCACAGAATCCCGGTCGTGTCGTCCCGTACGTCACGACTGGGACATTATATACGACTATAACGTTATATATCCTAACCTAAGGCAACGTAACATCTCGGATGTAGTGTTTTCCAATATTCCTGGCGGGTCGGACACTACTTCTCGGTGGGAACATTATATACGTCTATAACATAATATAACCAATCCTAACCCATCTACACCTCGCTGCTAATGTTTCACAGAATCCCGTTCGTGTCATCCCGTTCGTCTCGGATGCTACATTATATACGTCTATAGCGTTATATATCATAATCTAAGGCAGGCTAACGTCTCGGATGTAGTATTTTCCATCATTCCTGGCGGGTCGGCCCCTACTTCTCGGTGGGAACATTATATACGTCTATAACGTAATATAACCTAACCTAACCCATCTACACCTCGCTGTTAATGTTTCACAGAATCCCGGTCGTGTCGTCCCGTACGTCTCGGCTGGGACATTATATAGGTCTATAGCATTATACATCCTAACCTAAGACAGCCTAACATCTCGGATGTAGTGTTTTCCAATATCCGTGGCGGGTCGTCCCCTACATCTCGGTGGGAACATTATCTACGTCTACAACGTAATATAACCTAACCTAACACATCTAGCTCCTCGCTAGTAATGATTTACAGAATCCCGTTCGTGTCGTACCGTACGTCTCGGTTGGGACATTATATACGTCTATAGCGTTATATATCCTAACCCAAGGCAGCCTATCACCTCGAATGTAGTATTTTACAACATTCCTGGCGCGTCGGCCCCCACTGCTCGGTGGGAACATTATATACGTCTATAACGTAATATAACCTAACCTAACACATCCAGCCCCTCGCTGGTAATGTTTTACAGAATCCCGTTGGTGCCGTCCCGTACGTCTCGGTTGGGACATTATATACGTCTATAGCGTTATATATCCTAACCTAAGGCAGGCTAGCATCTCGGATGTAGTATTTTCCATCATTCCAGGGGGGTCGGCCCCTATTTCTCGGTGGGAACATTATATACGTCTATAACGTAATATAACCTAACCTAACACATCCAGCCCCTCGCTGGTAATGTTTTACAGAATCCCTGTCGCGTCGTCCCGTACGTCTCGGCTGGGACATTATATAGGTCTATAGCGTTATATATCCTAACCTAAGGCAGCCTAACATCTCGGATGTAGTATTTTCCAATATCCCTGGCGGGTCGGACCCTACTTCTCGGTGGGAACATTATATACGTCTATAACTTAATATAACCGAACCTAATCCATCTACACCTCGCTGCAAGTGCTTCACAGAATCCCGGTCGTGTCGTCCCGTTCGTCTCGGTTGCTACATTATATACGTCTATAGCGTTATATATCATAATCTAAGGCAGGCTAACATCTCGGATGTAGTATTTTCCAATATTCCTGGCGGGTCGGCCCCCACTTCTCGGTGGGAACATTATATACGTCTATAACGTAACATAACCTAACCTAACACATGTAGCCCCTCGCTGGTAATGTTTTACAGAATCCCTGTCGCGTCGTCCCGTTCGTCTCGACTGGGACATTATATACGTCTATAACGTTATATATCCTAACCTAAGGCAACCTAACATCTCGGATGTAGTATTTTACAACATTCCTGGCGTTTCGGCCTCTACTTCTCGGTGGGAACATTATATACGTCTATAACATAATATAACCTATCCTAACCCATCTACACCTCGCTGCTAATGTTTTACAGAATCCCGTTGGTGTCGTCCCGTACGTCTCGGTTGGGACATTATATACGTCTATAGCGTTATATATCCTAACCTAAGGCAGGCTAACATCTCGGATGTAGTATGTTCCATCATTCCTGGCGGGTCGGCCCCTACTTCTCGATGGGAACATTATATACGTCTATAACGTAATATAACCTAACCTAACACATCTAGCCCCTCGCTGGTATTGTTTTACAGAATCCTGTTAGAGTCGTCCCGTACGTCTCGGTTGGGACATTATATACGTCTATAGGGTTATATATCCTAACCCAAGGCTGCCTAACATCTCGGATGTAGTATTTTCCGACATTACTGGCGGTTCGGGCCCTACTTCTCGGTGGGAACATTATATACGTCTACAACGTAACATAACCTAGCCTAATCCATCTAGATCTCGCTGTTAATGTTTTACAGAATCCCGTTCGTGTCGTCACGTACGTCTCGGTGGGGACATTATATACGACTATAGGGTTATATACCCTAACCCAAGGCAGCCGATCACCTCGAATGTAGTATTTTACAACATTCCTGGCGCGTCGGCCCCCACTTCTCGGTGGGAACATTATATACGTCTATAACGTAATATAACCTAACCTAACACATCCAGCCCCTCGCGTGTAATGTTTTACAGAATCCCGTTGGTGCCGTCCCGTACGTCTCGGTTGGGACATTATATACGTCTATAGCGTTATATATCCTAACCTAAGGCAGGCTAACATCTCGGATGTAGTATTTTCCATCATTCCAGGGGGGTCGGCCCCTATTTCTCGGTGGGAACATTATATACGTCTATAACTTAATATAACCGAACCTAATCCATCTACACCTCGCTGCAAGTGCTTCACAGAATCCCGGTCGTGTCGTCCCGTTCGTCTCGGTTGCTACATTATATACGTCTATAGCGTTATATATCATAATCTAAGGCAGGCTAACATCTCGGATGTAGTATTTTCCAATATTCCTGGCGGGTCGGCCCCCACTTCTCGGTGGGAACATTATATACGTCTATAACGTAACATAACCTAACCTAACACATCTAGCCCCTCGCTGGTAATGTTTTACAGAATCCCTGTCGCGTCGTCCCGTTCGTCTCGACTGGGACATTATATACGTCTATAACGTTATATATCCTAACCTAAGGCAACCTAACATCTCGGATGTAGTATTTTACAACATTCCTGGCGTTTCGGCCTCTACTTCTCGGTGGGAACATTATATACGTCTATAACATAATATAACCTATCCTAACCCATCTACACCTCGCTGCTAATGTTTTACAGAATCCCGTTGGTGTCGTCCCGTACGTCTCGGTTGGGACATTATATACGTCTATAGCGTTATATATCCTAACCTAAGGCAGGCTAACATCTCGGATGTAGTATGTTCCATCATTCCTGGCGGGTCGGCCCCTACTTCTCGATGGGAACATTATATACGTCTATAACGTAATATAACCTAACCTAACACATCTAGCCCCTCGCTGGTATTGTTTTACAGAATCCTGTTAGAGTCGTCCCGTACGTCTCGGTTGGGACATTATATACGTCTATAGGGTTATATATCCTAACCCAAGGCTGCCTAACATCTCGGATGTAGTATTTTCCGACATTACTGGCGGTTCGGGCCCTACTTCTCGGTGGGAACATTATATACGTCTACAACGTAACATAACCTAGCCTAATCCATCTAGATCTCGCTGTTAATGTTTTACAGAATCCCGTTCGTGTCGTCACGTACGTCTCGGTGGGGACATTATATACGTCTATAGGGTTATATATCCTAACCCAAGGCAGCCGATCACCTCGAATGTAGTATTTTACAACATTCCTGGCGCGTCGGCCCCCACTTCTCGGTGGGAACATTATATACGTCTATAACGTAATATAACCTAACCTAACACATCCAGCCCCTCGCGTGTAATGTTTTACAGAATCCCGTTGGTGCCGTCCCGTACGTCTCGGTTGGGACATTATATACGTCTATAGCGTTATATATCCTAACCTAAGGCAGGCTAACATCTCGGATGTAGTATTTTCCATCATTCCAGGGGGGTCGGCCCCTATTTCTCGGTGGGAACATTATATACGTCTATAACGTAATATAACCTAACCTAACACATTCAGACCCTCGCTGGTAATGTTTTGCAGAATCCCTGTCGTACCGTCCCGTACGTCACGGCTGGGACATTATATACGTCTATAACGTTATATATCCTAACCTAAGGCAACCTAACATCTCGGATGTAGTATTTTACGACATTCCTGGCGTTTCGGCCTCTACTACACGGTGGGAACATTATATACGTCTATAACGTAACATAACCTAACCTAACACATCTAGCCCCTCGCTGGTAATGTTTTACAGAATCCCTGTCGCGTCGTCCCGTACGTCTCGGCTGGGACATTATATAGGTCTATAGCGTTATATATCAAAACCTAAGGCAACCTAACATCTCGGATGTAGTATTTTACAACATTCCTGGCTTTTCGGCCTCTACTTCTCGGTGGGAACATTATATACGTCTATAACATAATATAACCTATCCTAACCCATCTACACCTCGCTGCTAATGTTTCACAGAATCCCGGCCGTGTCGTCCCGTACGTCACGACTGGGACATTATATACGACTATAACGTTATATATCCTAACCTAAGGCAACGTAACATCTCGGATGTAGTATTTTCCGACATTCCTGGCGTTTCGGCCTCTACTACTCGGTGGGAACACTATATACGTCTATAACATAATATAACCTAACCTAACCCATCTACACCTCGCTGCTAATGTTTCACAGAATCCCGGTCGTGTCGTCCCGTACGTCTCGGTGGGGACATTATATAGGTCTATAGCATTATACATCCTAACCTAAGACAGCCTAACATCTCGGATGTAGTGTTTTCCAATATTCCTGGCGGGTCGGACCATACTTCTCGGTGGGAACATTATATACGTCTATAACATAATATAACCAATCCTAACCCATCTACACCTCGCTGCTAATGTTTCACAGAATCCCGTTCGTGTCGTCCCGTTCGTCTCGGTTGCTACATTATATACGTCTATAGCGTTATATATCATAATCTAAGGCAGGCTACCATCTCGGATGTAGTATTTTCCATCATTCCTGGCGGGTCGGCCCCCACTTCTCGGTGGGAACATTATATACGTCTATAACGTAATATAACCTAACCTAACCCATCTACACCTCGCTGCTAATGTTTCACAGAATCCCGGTCGTGTCGTCCCGTACGTCTCGGTTGGGACATTATATAGGTCTATAGCATTATACATCCTAACCTAAGACAGCCTAACATCTCGGATGTAGTGTTTTCCAATATCCCTGGCGGGTCGGACCCTACTTCTCGGTGGGAACATTATATACGTCTATAACGTAACATAACCTAACCTAACACATCTAGCCCCTCGCTGGTAATGTTTTACAGAATCCCGTTGGTGCCGTCCCGTACGTCTCGGTTGGGACATTATATACGTCTATAGCGTTATATATCCTAACCTAAGGCAGGCTAACATCTCGGATGTAGTATTTTCCATCAGTCCAGTGGGGTCGGCCCCTATTTCTCGGTGGGAACATTATATACGTCTATAACGTAATATAACCTAACCTAACACATTCAGACTCTCGCTGGTAATGTTTTGCAGAATCCCTGTCGTACCGTCCCGTACGTCACGGCTGGGACATTATATACGTCTATAACGTTATATATCCTAACCTAAGGCAACCTAACATCTCGGATGTAGTATTTTACGACATTCCTGGCGTTTCGGCCTCTACTACACGGTGGGAACATTATATACGTCTATAACGTAACATAACCTAACCTAACACATCTAGCCCCTCGCTGGTAATGTTTTACAGAATCCCTGTCGCGTCGTCCCGTACGTCTCGGCTGGGACATTATATAGGTCTATAGCGTTATATATCAAAACCTAAGGCAACCTAACATCTCGGATGTAGTATTTTACAACATTCCTGGCTTTTCGGCCTCTACTTCTCGGTGGGAACATTATATACGTCTATAACATAATATAACCTATCCTAACCCATCTACACCTCGCTGCTAATGTTTCACAGAATCCCGGCCGTGTCGTCCCGTACGTCACGACTGGGACATTATATACGACTATAACGTTATATATCCTAACCTAAGGCAACGTAACATCTCGGATGTAGTATTTTCCGACATTCCTGGCGTTTCGGCCTCTACTACTCGGTGGGAACACTATATACGTCTATAACATAATATAACCTAACCTAACCCATCTACACCTCGCTGCTAATGTTTCACAGAATCCCGGTCGTGTCGTCCCGTACGTCTCGGTGGGGACATTATATAGGTCTATAGCATTATACATCCTAACCTAAGACAGCCTAACATCTCGGATGTAGTGTTTTCCAATATTCCTGGCGGGTCGGACCATACTTCTCGGTGGGAACATTATATACGTCTATAACATAATATAACCAATCCTAACCCATCTATACCTCGCTGCTAATGTTTCACAGAATCCCGTTCGTGTCGTCCCGTTCGTCTCGGTTGCTACATTATATACGTCTATAGCGTTATATATCATAATCTAAGGCAGGCTACCATCTCGGATGTAGTATTTTCCATCATTCCTGGCGGGTCGGCCCCCACTTCTCGGTGGGAACATTATATACGTCTATAACGTAATATAACCTAACCTAACCCATCTACACCTCGCTGCTAATGTTTCACAGAATCCCGGTCGTGTCGTCCCGTACGTCTCGGTTGGGACATTATATAGGTCTATAGCATTATACATCCTAACCTAAGACAGCCTAACATCTCGGATGTAGTGTTTTCCAATATCCCTGGCGGGTCGGACCCTACTTCTCGGTGGGAACATTATATACGTCTATAACGTAACATAACCTAACCTAACACATCTAGCCCCTCGCTGGTAATGTTTTACAGAATCCCGTTGGTGCCGTCCCGTACGTCTCGGTTGGGACATTATATACGTCTATAGCGTTATATATCCTAACCTAAGGCAGGCTAACATCTCGGATGTAGTATTTTCCATCAGTCCAGTGGGGTCGGCCCCTATTTCTCGGTGGGAACATTATATACGTCTATAACGTAATATAACCTAACCTAACACATTCAGACCCTCGCTGGTAATGTTTTGCAGAATCCCTGTCGTACCGTCCCGTACGTCACGGCTGGGACATTATATACGTCTATAACGTTATATATCCTAACCTAAGGCAACCTAACATCTCGGATGTAGTATTTTACAACATTCCTGGCTTTTCGGCCTCTACTTCTCGGTGGGAACGTTATATACGTCTATAACATAATATAACCTATCCTAACCCATCTACACCTCGCTGCTAATGTTTCACAGAATCCCGGTCGTGTCGTCCCGTACGTCTCGGTTGGGACATTATATAGGTCTATAGCTTTATATATCCTAACCTAAGGCAGGCTAACATCTCGGATGTAGTATTTTCCATCATTCCAGGGGGGTCGGCCCCTATTTCTCGGTGGGAACATTATATACGTCTATAACGTAATATAACCTAACCTAACACATCCAGACCCTCGCTGGTAATGTTTTACAGAATCCCTGTCGCGTCGTCCCGTACGTCTCGGCTGGGACATTATATAGGTCTATAGCGTTATATATCCTAACCTAAGGCAGCCTAACATCTCGGATGTAGTATTTTCCGACATTACTGGCGGTTCGGGCCCTACTTCTCGGTGGGAACATTATATACGTCTATAACTTAATATAACCGAACCTAATCCATCTACACCTCGCTGCAAATGCTTCACAGAATCCCGGTCGTGTCGTCCCGTTCGTCTCGGTTGCTACATTATATACGTCTATAGCGTTATGTATCATAATCTAAGGCAGGCTAACATCTCGGATGTAGTATTTTCCAATATTCCTGGCGGGTCGGCCCCCACTTCTCGGTGGGAACATTATATACGTCTATAACGTAACATAACCTAACCTAACACATCTAGCCCCTCGCTGGTAATGTTTTACAGAATCCCTGTCGCGTCGTCCCGTACGTCTCGGCTGGGACATTATATACGTCTATAACGTTATATATCCTAACCTAAGGCAACCTAACATCTCGGATGTAGTATTTTACAACATTCCTGGCGTTTCGGCCTCTACTTCTCGGTGGGAACATTATATACGTCTATAACATAATATAACCTATCCTAACCCATCTACACCTCGCTGCTAATGTTTTACAGAATCCCGTTGGTGTCGTCCCGTACGTCTCGGTTGGGACATTATATACGTCTATAGCGTTATATATCCTAACCTAAGGCAGGCTAACATCTCTGTTGTAGTATGTTCCATCATTCCTGGCGGGTCGGCCCCTACTTCTCGATGGGAACATTATATACGTCTATAACGTAATATAACCTAACCTAACACATCTAGCCCCTCGCTGGTATTGTTTTACAGAATCCTGTTAGAGTCGTCCCGTACGTCTCGGTTGGGACATTATATACGTCTATAGGGTTATATATCCTAACCCAAGGCTGCCTAACATCTCGGATGCAGTATTTTCCGACATTACTGGCGGTTCGGGCCCTACTTCTCGGTGGGAACATTATATACGTCTACAACGTAACATAACCTAGCCTAATCCATCTAGATCTCGCTGTTAATGTTTTACAGAATCCCGTTCGTGTCGTCACGTACGTCTCGGTGGGGACATTATATACGTCTATAGCGTTATATATCCTAACCCAAGGCAGCCTATCACATCGAAAGTAGTATTTTACAACATTCCTGGCGCGTCGGCCCCCACTTCTCGGTGGGAACATTATATACGTCTATAACGTAACATAACCTAACCTAACACATCTAGCCCCTCGCTGGTAATGTTTTACAGAATCCCGTTGGAGTCGTCCCGTACGTATCGGTTGGGACATTATATACGTATATAGCGTTATATATCCTAACCTACGGCAGGCTAACATGTCGGATGTAGTGTTTTCCGTCATTCCTGGCGGGTCGGCCCCTACATCTCGGTGGGAACATTATATACGTCTACAACGTAATATAACCTAACCTAACACATCTAGCTCCTCGCTAGTAATGATTTACAGAATCCCGTTCGTGTCGTACCGTACGTCTCGGTTGGGACATTATATACGTCTATAGGGTTATATATCCTAACCCAAGGCAGCCTATCACCTCGAATGTAGTATTTTACAACATTCCTGGCGCGTCGGCCCCCACTTCTCGGTGGGAACATTATATACGTCTATAACGTAATATAACCTAACCTAACACATCCAGCCCCTCGCTGGTAATGTTTTACAGAATCCCGTTGGTGCCGTCCCGTACGTCTCGGTTGGGACATTATATACGTCTATAGCGTTATATATCCTAACCTAAGGCAGGCTAACATCTCGGATGTAGTATTTTCCATCATTCCAGGGGGGTCGGCCCCTATTTCTCGGTGGGAACATTATATACGTCTATAACGTAATATAACCTAACCTAACACATTCAGACCCTCGCTGGTAATGTTTTGCAGAATCCCTGTCGTACCGTCCCGTACGTCACGGCTGGGACATTATATACGTCTATAACGTTATATATCCTAACCTAAGGCAACCTAACATCTCGGATGTAGTATTTTACGACATTCCTGGCGTTTCGGCCTCTACTACACGGTGGGAACATTATATACGTCTATAACGTAACATAACCTAACCTAACACATCTAGCCCCTCGCTGGTAATGTTTTACAGAATCCCTGTCGCGTCGTCCCGTACGTCTCGGCTGGGACATTATATAGGTCTATAGCGTTATATATCCAAACCTAAGGCAACCTAACATCTCGGATGTAGTATTTTACAACATTCCTGGCTTTTCGGCCTCTACTTCTCGGTGGGAACATTATATACGTCTATAACATAATATAACCTATCCTGACCCATCTACACCTCGCTGCTAATGTTTCACAGAATCCCGGCAGTGTCGTCCCGTACGTCACGACTGGGACATTGTATACGACTATAACGTTATATATCCTAACCTAAGGCAACGTAACATCTCGGATGTAGTATTTTCCGACATTCCTGGCGTTTCGGCCTCTACTACTCGGTGGGAACATTATATACGTCTATAACATAATATAACCTAACCTAACCCATCTACACCTCGCTGCTAATGTTTCACAGAATCCCGGTCGTGTCGTCCCGTACGTCTCGGTGGGGACATTATATAGGTCTATAGCATTATACATCCTAACCTAAGACAGCCTAACATCTCGGATGTAGTGTTTTCCAATATTCCTGGCGGGTCGGACCCTACTTCTCGGTGGGAACATTATATACGTCTATAACATAATATAACCAATCCTAACCCATCTACACCTCGCTGCTAATGTTTCACAGAATCCCGTTCGTGTCGTCCCGTTCGTCTCGGTTGCTACATTATATACGTCTATAGCGTTATATATCATAATCTAAGGCAGGCTACCATCTCGGATGTAGTATTTTCCATCATTCCTGGCGGGTCGGCCCCCACTTCTCGGTGGGAACATTATATACGTCTATAACGTAATATAACCTAACCTAACTCATCTACACCTCGCTGCTAATGTTTCACAGAATCCCGGTCGTGTCGTCCCGTACGTCTCGGTGGGGACATTATATAGGTCTATAGCATTATACATCCTAACCTAAGACAGCCTAACATCTCGGATGTAGTGTTTTCCAATATTCCTGGCGGGTCGGACCCTACTTCTCGGTGGGAACATTATATACGTCTATAACATAATATAACCAATCCTAACCCATCTACACCTCGCTGCTAATGTTTCACAGAATCCCGTTCGTGTCGTCCCGTTCGTCTCGGTTGCTACATTATATACGTCTATAGCGTTATATATCATAATCTAAGGCAGGCTACCATCTCGGATGTAGTATTTTCCATCATTCCTGGCGGGTCGGCCCCCACTTCTCGGTGGGAACACTATATACGTCTATAACATAATATAACCTAACCTAACCCATCTACACCTCGCTGCTAATGTTTCACAGAATCCCGGTCGTGTCGTCCCGTACGTCTCGGTGGGGACATTATATAGGTCTATAGCATTATACATCCTAACCTAAGACAGCCTAACATCTCGGATGTAGTGTTTTCCAATATTCCTGGCGGGTCGGACCATACTTCTCGGTGGGAACATTATATACGTCTATAACATAATATAACCAATCCTAACCCATCTACACCTCGCTGCTAATGTTTCACAGAATCCCGTTCGTGTCGTCCCGTTCGTCTCGGTTGCTACATTATATACGTCTATAGCGTTATATATCATAATCTAAGGCAGGCTACCATCTCGGATGTAGTATTTTCCATCATTCCTGGCGGGTCGGCCCCCACTTCTCGGTGGGAACATTATATACGTCTATAACGTAATATAACCTAACCTAACCCATCTACACCTCGCTGCTAATGTTTCACAGAATCCCGGTCGTGTCGTCCCGTACGTCTCGGTTGGGACATTATATAGGTCTATAGCATTATACATCCTAACCTAAGACAGCCTAACATCTCGGATGTAGTGTTTTCCAATATCCCTGGCGGGTCGGACCCTACTTCTCGGTGGGAACATTATATACGTCTATAACGTAACATAACCTAACCTAACACATCTAGCCCCTCGCTGGTAATGTTTTACAGAATCCCGTTGGTGCCGTCCAGTACGTCTCGGTTGGGACATTATATACGTCTATAGCGTTATATATCCTAACCTAAGGCAGGCTAACATCTCGGATGTAGTATTTTCCATCAGTCCAGTGGGGTCGGCCCCTATTTCTCGGTGGGAACATTATATACGTCTATAACGTAATATAACCTAACCTAACACATTCAGACCCTCGCTGGTAATGTTTTGCAGAATCCCTGTCGTACCGTCCCGTACGTCACGGCTGGGACATTATATACGTCTATAACGTTATATATCCTAACCTAAGGCAACCTAACATCTCGGATGTAGTATTTTACAACATTCCTGGCTTTTCGGCCTCTACTTCTCGGTGGGAACGTTATATACGTCTATAACATAATATAACCTATCCTAACCCATCTACACCTCGCTGCTAATGTTTCACAGAATCCCGGTCGTGTCGTCCCGTACGTCTCGGTTGGGACATTATATAGGTCTATAGCTTTATATATCCTAACCTAAGGCAGGCTAACATCTCGGATGTAGTATTTTCCATCATTCCAGGGGGGTCGGCCCCTATTTCTCGGTGGGAACATTATATACGTCTATAACGTAATATAACCTAACCTAACACATCCAGCCCCTCGCTGGTAATGTTTTACAGAATCCCTGTCGCGTCGTCCCGTACGTCTCGGCTGGGACATTATATAGGTCTATAGCGTTATATATCCTAACCTAAGGCAGCCTAACATCTCGGATGTAGTATTTTCCGACATTACTGGCGGTTCGGGCCCTACTTCTCGGTGGGAACATTATATACGTCTATAACTTAATATAACCGAACCTAATCCATCTACACCTCGCTGCAAATGCTTCACAGAATCCCGGTCGTGTCGTCCCGTTCGTCTCGGTTGCTACATTATATACGTCTATAGCGTTATATATCATAATCTAAGGCAGGCTAACATCTCGGATGTAGTATTTTCCAATATTCCTGGCGGGTCGGCCCCCACTTCTCGGTGGGAACATTATATACGTCTATAACGTAACATAACCTAACCTAACACATCTAGCCCCTCGCTGGTAATGTTTTACAGAATCCCTGTCGCGTCGTCCCGTACGTCTCGGCTGGGACATTATATACGTCTATAACGTTATATATCCTAACCTAAGGCAACCTAACATCTCGGATGTAGTATTTTACAACATTCCTGGCGTTTCGGCCTCTACTTCTCGGTGGGAACATTATATACGTCTATAACATAATATAACCTATCCTAACCCATCTACACCTCGCTGCTAATGTTTTACAGAATCCCGTTGGTGTCGTCCCGTACGTCTCGGTTGGGACATTATATACGTCTATAGCGTTATATATCCTAACCTAAGGCAGGCTAACATCTCTGTTGTAGTATGTTCCATCATTCCTGGCGGGTCGGCCCCTACTTCTCGATGGGAACATTATATACGTCTATAACGTAATATAACCTAACGTAACACATCTAGCCCCTCGCTGGTATTGTTTTACAGAATCCTGTTAGAGTCGTCCCGTACGTCCCGGTTGGGACATTATATACGTCTATAGGGTTATATATCCTAACCCAAGGCTGCCTAACATCTCGGATGCAGTATTTTCCGACATTACTGGCGGTTCGGGCCCTACTTCTCGGTGGGAACATTATATACGTCTACAACGTAACATAACCTAGCCTAATCCATCTAGATCTCGCTGTTAATGTTTTACAGAATCCCGTTCGTGTCGTCACGTACGTCTCGGTGGGGACATTATATACGTCTATAGCGTTATATATCCTAACCCAAGGCAGCCTATCACATCGAAAGTAGTATTTTACAACATTCCTGGCGCGTCGGCCCCCACTTCTCGGTGGGAACATTATATACGTCTATAACGTAACATAACCTAACCTAACACATCTAGCCCCTCGCTGGTAATGTTTTACAGAATCCCGTTGGAGTCGTCCCGTACGTCTCGGTTGGGACATTATATACGTCTATAGCGTTATATATCCTAACCTAAGGCAGGCTAACATCTCGGATGTAGTATTTTCCATCATTCCAGGGGGGTCGGCCCCTATTTCTCGGTGGGAACATTATATACGTCTATAACGTAATATAACCTAACCTAACACATTCAGACCCTCGCTGGTAATGTTTTGCAGAATCCCTGTCGTACCGTCCCGTACGTCACGGCTGGGACATTATATACGTCTATAACGTTATATATCCTAACCTAAGGCAACCTAACATCTCGGATGTAGTATTTTACGACATTCCTGGCGTTTCGGCCTCTACTACACGGTGGGAACATTATATACGTCTATAACGTAACATAACCTAACCTAACACATCTAGCCCCTCGCTGGTAATGTTTTACAGAATCCCTGTCGCGTCGTCCCGTACGTCTCGGCTGGGACATTATATAGGTCTATAGCGTTATATATCCAAACCTAAGGCAACCTAACATCTCGGATGTAGTATTTTACAACATTCCTGGCTTTTCGGCCTCTACTTCTCGGTGGGAACATTATATACGTCTATAACATAATATAACCTATCCTGACCCATCTACACCTCGCTGCTAATGTTTCACAGAATCCCGGCAGTGTCGTCCCGTACGTCACGACTGGGACATTGTATACGACTATAACGTTATATATCCTAACCTAAGGCAACGTAACATCTCGGATGTAGTATTTTCCGACATTCCTGGCGTTTCGGCCTCTACTACTCGGTGGGAACATTATATACGTCTATAACATAATATAACCTAACCTAACCCATCTACACCTCGCTGCTAATGTTTCACAGAATCCCGGTCGTGTCGTCCCGTACGTCTCGGTGGGGACATTATATAGGTCTATAGCATTATACATCCTAACCTAAGACAGCCTAACATCTCGGATGTAGTGTTTTCCAATATTCCTGGCGGGTCGGACCCTACTTCTCGGTGGGAACATTATATACGTCTATAACATAATATAACCAATCCTAACCCATCTACACCTCGCTGCTAATGTTTCATAGAATCCCGTTCGTGTCGTCCCGTTCGTCTCGGTTGCTACATTATATACGTCTATAGCGTTATATATCATAATCTAAGGCAGGCTACCATCTCGGATGTAGTATTTTCCATCATTCCTGGCGGGTCGGCCCCCACTTCTCGGTGGGAACATTATATACGTCTATAACGTAATATAACCTAACCTAACTCATCTACACCTCGCTGCTAATGTTTCACAGAATCCCGGTCGTGTCGTCCCGTACGTCTCGGTGGGGACATTATATAGGTCTATAGCATTATACATCCTAACCTAAGACAGCCTAACATCTCGGATGTAGTGTTTTCCAATATTCCTGGCGGGTCGGACCCTACTTCTCGGTGGGAACATTATATACGTCTATAACATAATATAACCAATCCTAACCCATCTACACCTCGCTGCTAATGTTTCACAGAATCCCGTTCGTGTCGTCCCGTTCGTCTCGGTTGCTACATTATATACGTCTATAGCGTTATATATCATAATCTAAGGCAGGCTACCATCTCGGATGTAGTATTTTCCATCATTCCTGGCGGGTCGGCCCCCACTTCTCGGTGGGAACATTATATACGTCTATAACGTAATATAACCTAACCTAACCCATCTACACCTCGCTGCTAATGTTTCACAGAATCCCGGTCGTGTCGTCCCGTACGTCTCGGTTGGGACATTATATAGGTCTATAGCATTATACATCCTAACCTAAGACAGCCTAACATCTCGGATGTAGTGTTTTCCAATATCCCTGGCGGGTCGGACCCTACTTCTCGGTGGGAACATTATATACGTCTATAACGTAACATAACCTAACCTAACACATCTAGCCCCTCGCTGGTAATGTTTTACAGAATCCCGTTGGTGCCGTCCCGTACGTCTCGGTTGGGACATTATATACGTCTATAGCGTTATATATCCTAACCTAAGGCAGGCTAACATCTCGGATGTAGTATTTTCCATCATTCCAGTGGGGTCGGCCCCTATTTCTCGGTGGGAACATTATATACGTCTATAACGTAATATAACCTAACCTAACACATTCAGACCCTCGCTGGTAATGTTTTGCAGAATCCCTGTCGTACCGTCCCGTACGTCACGGCTGGGACATTATATACGTCTATAACGTTATATATCCTAACCTAAGGCAACCTAACATCTCGGATGTAGTATTTTACAACATTCCTGGCTTTTCGGCCTCTACTTCTCGGTGGGAACGTTATATACGTCTATAACATAATATAACCTATCCTAACCCATCTACACCTCGCTGCTAATGTTTCACAGAATCCCGGTCGTGTCGTCCCGTACGTCTCGGTTGGGACATTATATAGGTCTATAGCTTTATATATCCTAACCTAAGGCAGCATAACACCTCGGATATAGTATTTTCCAATATCCCTGGCGGGTCGGAACCTACTTCTCCGTGGGAACATTATATACGTCTATAACTTAATATAACCGAACCTAACCCATCTATACCTCGCTGCTAATGTTTCACAGAATCCCGTTCGTGTCGTCCCGTTCGTCTCGGTTGCTACATTATATAGGTCTATAGCGTTATATATCCTAACCTAAGGCAGCCTAACATCTCGGATGTAGTATTTTCCAATATCCCTGGCGGGTCGGACCCTACTTCTCGGTGGGAACATTATATACGTCTATAACTTAATATAACCGAACCTAATCCATCTACACCTCGCTGCAAATGCTTCACAGAATCCCGGTCGTGTCGTCCCGTTCGTCTCGATTGCTACATTATGTAGGTCTATAGCGTTATATATCCTAACCTAAGGCAAACTAACATCTCGGATGTAGTACTTTCCATCATTCCTGGGGGGTCGGCCCCTATTTCTCGGTGGGAACATTATATACGTCTACAACGTAACATAACCTAGCCTAATCCATCTAGAACCCCCTGTTAATGTTTTACAGAAACCCGTTCCTGTCGTCACGTACGTCTGGGTGGGCACATTATATACGTCTATAGCGTTATATATCCTAACCCAAGATAGCCTATCACCTCGAATGTAGTATTTTACAACATTCGTGGTGCGTCGGCCCCCACTTCTCGGTGGGAACATTATATACGTCTATAACGTAATATAACCTAACCTAACACATCCAGCCCCTCGCTGGTAATGTTTTACAGAATCCCGTTGGTGCCGTCCCGTACGTCTCGGTTGGGACATTATATACGTCTATAGCGTTATATATCCTAACCTAAGGCAGGCTAACATCTCGGATGTAGTATTTTCCATCATTCCAGGGGGGTCGGCCCTTATTTCTCGGTGGGAACATTATATACGTCTATAACGTAATATAACCTAACCTAACACATCCAGCCCCTCGCTGGTAATGTTTTACAGAATCCCTGTCGCGTCGTCCCGTACGTCTCGGCTGGGACATTATATAGGTCTATAGCGTTATATATCCTAACCTAAGGCAGCCTAACATCTCGGATGTAGTATTTTCCGACATTACTGGCGGTTCGGGCCCTACTTCTCGGTGGGAACATTATATACGTCTATAACTTAATATAACCGAACCTAATCCATCTACACCTCGCTGCAAATGCTTCACAGAATCCCGGTCGTGTCGTCCCGTTCGTCTCGGTTGCTACATTATATACGTCTATAGCGTTATATATCATAATCTAAGGCAGGCTAACATCTCGGATGTAGTATTTTCCAATATTCCTGGCGGGTCGGCCCCCACTTCTCGGTGGGAACATTATATACGTCTATAACGTAACATAACCTAACCTAACACATCTAGCCCCTCGCTGGTAATGTTTTACAGAATCCCTGTCGCGTCGTCCCGTACGTCTCGGCTGGGACATTATATACGTCTATAACGTTATATATCCTAACCTAAGGCAACCTAACATCTCGGATGTAGTATTTTACAACATTCCTGGCGTTTCGGCCTCTACTTCTCGGTGGGAACATTATATACGTCTATAACATAATATAACCTATCCTAACCCATCTACACCTCGCTGCCAATGTTTTACAGAATCCCGTTGGTGTCGTCCCGTACGTCTCGGTTGGGACATTATATACGTCTATAGCGTTATATCCTAACCTAAGGCAGGCTAACATCTCTGTTGTAGTATGTTCCATCATTCCTGGCGGGTCGGCCCCTACTTCTCGATGGGAACATTATATACGTCTATAACGTAATATAACCTAACCTAACACATCTAGCCCCTCGCTGGTATTGTTTTACAGAATCCTGTTAGAGTCGTCCCGTACGTCTCGGTTGGGACATTATATACGTCTATAGGGTTATATATCCTAACCCAAGGCTGCCTAACATCTCGGATGCAGTATTTTCCGACATTACTGGCGGTTCGGGCCCTACTTCTCGGTGGGAACATTATATACGTCTACAACGTAACATAACCTAGCCTAATCCATCTAGATCTCGCTGTTAATGTTTTACAGAATCCCGTTCGTGTCGTCACGTACGTCTCGGTGGGGACATTATATACGTCTATAGCGTTATATATCCTAACCCAAGGCAGCCTATCACATCGAAAGTAGTATTTTACAACATTCCTGGCGCGTCGGCCCCCACTTCTCGGTGGGAACATTATATACGTCTATAACGTAACATAACCTAACCTAACACATCTAGCCCCTCGCTGGTAATGTTTTACAGAATCCCGTTGGAGTCGTCCCGTACGTATCGGTTGGGACATTATATACGTATATAGCGTTATATATCCTAACCTACGGCAGGCTAACATGTCGGATGTAGTGTTTTCCGTCATTCCTGGCGGGTCGGCCCCTACATCTCGGTGGGAACATTATATACGTCTACAACGTAATATAACCTAACCTAACACATCTAGCTCCTCGCTAGTAATGATTTACAGAATCCCGTTCGTGTCGTACCGTACGTCTCGGTTGGGACATTATATACGTCTATAGGGTTATATATCCTAACCCAAGGCAGCCTATCACCTCGAATGTAGTATTTTACAACATTCCTGGCGCGTCGGCCCCCACTTCTCGGTGGGAACATTATATACGTCTATAACGTAATATAACCTAACCTAACACATCCAGCCCCTCGCTGGTAATGTTTTACAGAATCCCGTTGGTGCCGTCCCGTACGTCTCGGTTGGGACATTATATACGTCTATAGCGTTATATATCCTAACCTAAGGCAGGCTAACATCTCGGATGTAGTATTTTCCATCATTCCAGGGGGGTCGGCCCCTATTTCTCGGTGGGAACATTATATACGTCTATAACGTAATATAACCTAACCTAACACATTCAGACCCTCGCTGGTAATGTTTTGCAGAATCCCTGTCGTACCGTCCCGTACGTCACGGCTGGGACATTATATACGTCTATAACGTTATATATCCTAACCTAAGGCAACCTAACATCTCGGATGTAGTATTTTACGACATTGCTGGCGTTTCGGCCTCTACTACACGGTGGGAACATTATATACGTCTATAACGTAACATAACCTAACCTAACACATCTAGCCCCTCGCTGGTAATGTTTTACAGAATCCCTGTCGCGTCGTCCCGTACGTCTCGGCTGGGACATTATATAGGTCTATAGCGTTATATATCCAAACCTAAGGCAACCTAACATCTCGGATGTAGTATTTTACAACATTCCTGGCTTTTCGGCCTCTACTTCTCGGTGGGAACATTATATACGTCTATAACATAATATAACCTATCCTAACCCATCTACACCTCGCTGCTAATGTTTCACAGAATCCCGGTCGTGTCGTCCCGTACGTCACGACTGGGACATTATATACGACTATAACGTTATATATCCTAACCTAAGGCAACGTAACATCTCGGATGTAGTATTTTCCGACATTCCTGGCGTTTCGGCCTCTACTACTCGGTGGGAACATTATATACGTCTATAACATAATATAACCTAACCTAACCCATCTACACCTCGCTGCTAATGTTTCACAGAATCCCGGTCGTGTCGTCCCGTACGTCTCGGTGGGGACATTATATAGGTCTATAGCATTATACATCCTAACCTAAGACAGCCTAACATCTCGGATGTAGTGTTTTCCAATATTCGTGGCGGGTCGGACCATACTTCTCGGTGGGAACATTATATACGTCTATAACATAATATAACCAATCCTAACCCATCTACACCTCGCTGCTAATGTTTCACAGAATCCCATTCGTGTCGTCCCGTTCGTCTCGGTTGCTACATTATATACGTCTATAGCGTTATATATCATAATCTAAGGCAGGCTAACATCTCGGATGTAGTATTTTCCATCATTCCTGGCGGGTCGGCCCCCACTTCTCGGTGGGAACATTATATACGTCTATAACGTAATATAACCTAACCTAACCCATCTACACCTCGCTGCTAATGTTTCACAGAATCCCGGTCGTGTCGTCCCGTACGTCTCGGTGGGGACATTATATAGGTCTATAGCATTATACATCCTAACCTAAGACAGCCTAACATCTCGGATGTAGTGTTTTCCAATATCCCTGGCGGGTCGGACCCTACTTCTCGGTGGGAACATTATATACGTCTATAACGTAACATAACCTAACCTAACACATCCGGCCCCTCGCTGGTAATGTTTTACAGAATCCCGTTGGTGCCGTCCCGTACGTCTCGGTTGGGACATTATATACGTCTATAGCGTTATATATCCTAACCTAAGGCAGGCTAACATCTCGGATGTAGTATTTTCCATCATTCCAGGGGGGTCGGCCCCTATTTCTCGGTGGGAACATTATATACGTCTATAACGTAATATAACCTAACCTAACACATTCAGACCCTCGCTGGTAATGTTTTGCAGAATACCTGTCGTACCGTCCCGTACGTCACGGCTGGGACATTATATACGTCTATAACGTTATATATCCTAACCTAAGGCAACCTAACATCTCGGATGTAGTATTTTACAACATTCCTGGCTTTTCGGCCTCTACTTCTCGGTGGGAACGTTATATACGTCTATAACATAATATAACCTATCCTAACCCATCTACACCTCGCTGCTAATGTTTCACAGAATCCCGGTCGTGTCGTCCCGTACGTCTCGGTTGGGACATTATATAGGTCTATAGCTTTATATATCCTAACCTAAGGCAGCCTAACTTCTCGGATATAGTATTTTCCAATATCCCTGGCGGGTCGGAACCTACTTCTCCGTGGGAACACTATATACGTCTATATCTTAATATAACCGAACCTAACCCATCTATACCTCGCTGCTAATGTTTCACAGAATCCCGTTCGTGTCGTCCCGTACGTCTCGGCTGGGACATTATATAGGTCTATAGCGTTATATGTCCTAACCTAAGGCAGCCTAACATCTCGGATGTAGTATTTTCCAATATCCCTGGCGGGTCGGACCCTACTTCTCGGTGGGAACATTATATACGTCTATAACTTAATATAACCGAACCTAATCCATCTACACCTCGCTGCAAATGCTTCACAGAATCCCGGTCGTGTCGTCCCGTTCGTCTCGATTGCTACATTATATAGGTCTATAGCGTTATATATCCTAACCTAAGGCAAACTAACATCTCGGATGTAGTACTTTCCATCATTCCTGGGGGGTCGGCCCCTATTTCTCGGTGGGAACATTATATACGTCTACAACGTAACATAACCTAGCCTAATCCATCTAGAACCCCCTGTTAATGTTTTACAGAAACCCGTTCCTGTCGTCACGTACGTCTGGGTGGGCACATTATATACGTCTATAGCGTTATATATCCTAACCCAAGATAGCCTATCACCTCGAATGTAGTATTTTACAACATTCGTGGTGCGTCGGCCCCCACTTCTCGGTGGGAACATTATATACGTCTATAACGTAATATAACCTAACCTAACACATCCAGCCCCTCGCTGGTAATGTTTTACAGAATCCCGTTGGTGCCGTCCCGTACGTCTCGGTTGGGACATTATATACGTCTATAGCGTTATATATCCTAACCTAAGGCAGGCTAACATCTCGGATGTAGTATTTTCCATCATTCCAGGGGGGTCGGCCCTTATTTCTCGGTGGGAACATTATATACGTCTATAACGTAATATAACCTAACCTAACACATCCAGCCCCTCGCTGGTAATGTTTTACAGAATCCCTGTCGCGTCGCCCCGTACGTCTCGGCTGGGACATTATATAGGTCTATAGCGTTATATATCCTAACCTAAGGCAGCCTAACATCTCGGATGTAGTATTTTCCGACATTACTGGCGGTTCGGGCCCTACTTCTCGGTGGGAACATTATATACGTCTATAACTTAATATAACCGAACCTAATCCATCTACACCTCGCTGCAAATGCTTCACAGAATCCCGGTCGTGTCGTCCCGTTCGTCTCGGTTGCTACATTATATACGTCTATAGCGTTATATATCATAATCTAAGGCAGGCTAACATCTCGGATGTAGTATTTTCCAATATTCCTGGCGGGTCGGCCCCCACTTCTCGGTGGGAACATTATATACGTCTATAACGTAACATAACCTAACCTAACAAATCTAGCCCCTCGCTGGTAATGTTTTACAGAATCCCTGTCGCGTCGTCCCGTACGTCTCGGCTGGGACATTATATACGTCTATAACGTTATATATCCTAACCTAAGGCAACCTAACATCTCGGATGTAGTATTTTACAACATTCCTGGCGTTTCGGCCTCTACTTCTCGGTGGGAACATTATATACGTCTATAACATAATATAACCTATCCTAACCCATCTACACCTCGCTGCTAATGTTTTACAGAATCCCGTTGGTGTCGTCCCGTACGTCTCGGTTGGGACATTATATACGTCTATAGCGTTATATCCTAACCTAAGGCAGGCTAACATCTCTGTTGTAGTATGTTCCATCATTCCTGGCGGGTCGGCCCCTACTTCTCGATGGGAACATTATATACGTCTATAACGTAATATAACCTAACCTAACACATCTAGCCCCTCGCTGGTATTGTTTTACAGAATCCTGTTAGAGTCGTCCCGTACGTCTCGGTTGGGACATTATATACGTCTATAGGGTTATATATCCTAACCCAAGGCTGCCTAACATCTCGGATGCAGTATTTTCCGACATTACTGGCGGTTCGGGCCCTACTTCTCGGTGGGAACATTATATACGTCTACAACGTAACATAACCTAGCCTAATCCATCTAGAACCCCCTGTTAATGTTTTACAGAAACCCGTTCCTGTCGTCACGTACGTCTGGGTGGGCACATTATATACGTCTATAGCGTTATATATCCTAACCCAAGATAGCCTATCACCTCGAATGTAGTATTTTACAACATTCGTGGTGCGTCGGCCCCCACTTCTCGGTGGGAACATTATATACGTCTATAACGTAATATAACCTAACCTAACACATCCAGCCCCTCGCTGGTAATGTTTTACAGAATCCCGTTGGTGCCGTCCCGTACGTCTCGGTTGGGACATTATATACGTCTATAGCGTTATATATCCTAACCTAAGGCAGGCTAACATCTCGGATGTAGTATTTTCCATCATTCCAGGGGGGTCGGCCCTTATTTCTCGGTGGGAACATTATATACGTCTATAACGTAATATAACCTAACCTAACACATCCAGCCCCTCGCTGGTAATGTTTTACAGAATCCCTGTCGCGTCGTCCCGTACGTCTCGGCTGGGACATTATATAGGTCTATAGCGTTATATATCCTAACCTAAGGCAGCCTAACATCTCGGATGTAGTATTTTCCGACATTACTGGCGGTTCGGGCCCTACTTCTCGGTGGGAACATTATATACGTCTATAACTTAATATAACCGAACCTAATCCATCTACACCTCGCTGCAAATGCTTCACAGAATCCCGGTCGTGTCGTCCCGTTCGTCTCGGTTGCTACATTATATACGTCTATAGCGTTATATATCATAATCTAAGGCAGGCTAACATCTCGGATGTAGTATTTTCCAATATTCCTGGCGGGTCGGCCCCCACTTCTCGGTGGGAACATTATATACGTCTATAACGTAACATAACCTAACCTAACACATCTAGCCCCTCGCTGGTAATGTTTTACAGAATCCCTGTCGCGTCGTCCCGTACGTCTCGGCTGGGACATTATATACGTCTATAACGTTATATATCCTAACCTAAGGCAACCTAACATCTCGGATGTAGTATTTTACAACATTCCTGGCGTTTCGGCCTCTACTTCTCGGTGGGAACATTATATACGTCTATAACATAATATAACCTATCCTAACCCATCTACACCTCGCTGCCAATGTTTTACAGAATCCCGTTGGTGTCGTCCCGTACGTCTCGGTTGGGACATTATATACGTCTATAGCGTTATATCCTAACCTAAGGCAGGCTAACATCTCTGTTGTAGTATGTTCCATCATTCCTGGCGGGTCGGCCCCTACTTCTCGATGGGAACATTATATACGTCTATAACGTAATATAACCTAACCTAACACATCTAGCCCCTCGCTGGTATTGTTTTACAGAATCCTGTTAGAGTCGTCCCGTACGTCTCGGTTGGGACATTATATACGTCTATAGGGTTATATATCCTAACCCAAGGCTGCCTAACATCTCGGATGCAGTATTTTCCGACATTACTGGCGGTTCGGGCCCTACTTCTCGGTGGGAACATTATATACGTCTACAACGTAACATAACCTAGCCTAATCCATCTAGATCTCGCTGTTAATGTTTTACAGAATCCCGTTCGTGTCGTCACGTACGTCTCGGTGGGGACATTATATACGTCTATAGCGTTATATATCCTAACCCAAGGCAGCCTATCACATCGAAAGTAGTATTTTACAACATTCCTGGCGCGTCGGCCCCCACTTCTCGGTGGGAACATTATATACGTCTATAACGTAACATAACCTAACCTAACACATCTAGCCCCTCGCTGGTAATGTTTTACAGAATCCCGTTGGAGTCGTCCCGTACGTATCGGTTGGGACATTATATACGTATATAGCGTTATATATCCTAACCTACGGCAGGCTAACATGTCGGATGTAGTGTTTTCCGTCATTCCTGGCGGGTCGGCCCCTACATCTCGGTGGGAACATTATATACGTCTACAACGTAATATAACCTAACCTAACACATCTAGCTCCTCGCTAGTAATGATTTACAGAATCCCGTTCGTGTCGTACCGTACGTCTCGGTTGGGACATTATATACGTCTATAGGGTTATATATCCTAACCCAAGGCAGCCTATCACCTCGAATGTAGTATTTTACAACATTCCTGGCGCGTCGGCCCCCACTTCTCGGTGGGAACATTATATACGTCTATAACGTAATATAACCTAACCTAACACATCCAGCCCCTCGCTGGTAATGTTTTACAGAATCCCGTTGGTGCCGTCCCGTACGTCTCGGTTGGGACATTATATACGTCTATAGCGTTATATATCCTAACCTAAGGCAGGCTAACATCTCGGATGTAGTATTTTCCATCATTCCAGGGGGGTCGGCCCCTATTTCTCGGTGGGAACATTATATACGTCTATAACGTAATATAACCTAACCTAACACATTCAGACCCTCGCTGGTAATGTTTTGCAGAATCCCTGTCGTACCGTCCCGTACGTCACGGCTGGGACATTATATACGTCTATAACGTTATATATCCTAACCTAAGGCAACCTAACATCTCGGATGTAGTATTTTACGACATTGCTGGCGTTTCGGCCTCTACTACACGGTGGGAACATTATATACGTCTATAACGTAACATAACCTAACCTAACACATCTAGCCCCTCGCTGGTAATGTTTTACAGAATCCCTGTCGCGTCGTCCCGTACGTCTCGGCTGGGACATTATATAGGTCTATAGCGTTATATATCCAAACCTAAGGCAACCTAACATCTCGGATGTAGTATTTTACAACATTCCTGGCTTTTCGGCCTCTACTTCTCGGTGGGAACATTATATACGTCTATAACATAATATAACCTATCCTAACCCATCTACACCTCGCTGCTAATGTTTCACAGAATCCCGGTCGTGTCGTCCCGTACGTCACGACTGGGACATTATATACGACTATAACGTTATATATCCTAACCTAAGGCAACGTAACATCTCGGATGTAGTATTTTCCGACATTCCTGGCGTTTCGGCCTCTACTACTCGGTGGGAACATTATATACGTCTATAACATAATAT
This sequence comes from Xylocopa violacea, assembly GCA_963969225.1. Classification (NCBI taxonomy): domain Eukaryota; kingdom Metazoa; phylum Arthropoda; class Insecta; order Hymenoptera; family Apidae; genus Xylocopa; species Xylocopa violacea. The sequence goes on along the minus strand of CAXAJV010000017.1, from coordinate 9,345,250 downwards.
AACCTAACCTAACCCATCTACACCTCGCTGCTAATGTTTCACAGAATCCCGGTCGTGTCGTCCCGTACGTCTCGGTGGGGACATTATATAGGTCTATAGCATTATACATCCTAACCTAAGACAGCCTAACATCTCGGATGTAGTGTTTTCCAATATTCGTGGCGGGTCGGACCATACTTCTCGGTGGGAACATTATATACGTCTATAACATAATATAACCAATCCTAACCCATCTACACCTCGCTGCTAATGTTTCACAGAATCCCATTCGTGTCGTCCCGTTCGTCTCGGTTGCTACATTATATACGTCTATAGCGTTATATATCATAATCTAAGGCAGGCTAACATCTCGGATGTAGTATTTTCCATCATTCCTGGCGGGTCGGCCCCCACTTCTCGGTGGGAACATTATATACGTCTATAACGTAATATAACCTAACCTAACCCATCTACACCTCGCTGCTAATGTTTCACAGAATCCCGGTCGTGTCGTCCCGTACGTCTCGGTGGGGACATTATATAGGTCTATAGCATTATACATCCTAACCTAAGACAGCCTAACATCTCGGATGTAGTGTTTTCCAATATCCCTGGCGGGTCGGACCCTACTTCTCGGTGGGAACATTATATACGTCTATAACGTAACATAACCTAACCTAACACATCCGGCCCCTCGCTGGTAATGTTTTACAGAATCCCGTTGGTGCCGTCCCGTACGTCTCGGTTGGGACATTATATACGTCTATAGCGTTATATATCCTAACCTAAGGCAGGCTAACATCTCGGATGTAGTATTTTCCATCATTCCAGGGGGGTCGGCCCCTATTTCTCGGTGGGAACATTATATACGTCTATAACGTAATATAACCTAACCTAACACATTCAGACCCTCGCTGGTAATGTTTTGCAGAATACCTGTCGTACCGTCCCGTACGTCACGGCTGGGACATTATATACGTCTATAACGTTATATATCCTAACCTAAGGCAACCTAACATCTCGGATGTAGTATTTTACAACATTCCTGGCTTTTCGGCCTCTACTTCTCGGTGGGAACGTTATATACGTCTATAACATAATATAACCTATCCTAACCCATCTACACCTCGCTGCTAATGTTTCACAGAATCCCGGTCGTGTCGTCCCGTACGTCTCGGTTGGGACATTATATAGGTCTATAGCTTTATATATCCTAACCTAAGGCAGCCTAACTTCTCGGATATAGTATTTTCCAATATCCCTGGCGGGTCGGAACCTACTTCTCCGTGGGAACACTATATACGTCTATATCTTAATATAACCGAACCTAACCCATCTATACCTCGCTGCTAATGTTTCACAGAATCCCGTTCGTGTCGTCCCGTACGTCTCGGCTGGGACATTATATAGGTCTATAGCGTTATATGTCCTAACCTAAGGCAGCCTAACATCTCGGATGTAGTATTTTCCAATATCCCTGGCGGGTCGGACCCTACTTCTCGGTGGGAACATTATATACGTCTATAACTTAATATAACCGAACCTAATCCATCTACACCTCGCTGCAAATGCTTCACAGAATCCCGGTCGTGTCGTCCCGTTCGTCTCGATTGCTACATTATATAGGTCTATAGCGTTATATATCCTAACCTAAGGCAAACTAACATCTCGGATGTAGTACTTTCCATCATTCCTGGGGGGTCGGCCCCTATTTCTCGGTGGGAACATTATATACGTCTACAACGTAACATAACCTAGCCTAATCCATCTAGAACCCCCTGTTAATGTTTTACAGAAACCCGTTCCTGTCGTCACGTACGTCTGGGTGGGCACATTATATACGTCTATAGCGTTATATATCCTAACCCAAGATAGCCTATCACCTCGAATGTAGTATTTTACAACATTCGTGGTGCGTCGGCCCCCACTTCTCGGTGGGAACATTATATACGTCTATAACGTAATATAACCTAACCTAACACATCCAGCCCCTCGCTGGTAATGTTTTACAGAATCCCGTTGGTGCCGTCCCGTACGTCTCGGTTGGGACATTATATACGTCTATAGCGTTATATATCCTAACCTAAGGCAGGCTAACATCTCGGATGTAGTATTTTCCATCATTCCAGGGGGGTCGGCCCTTATTTCTCGGTGGGAACATTATATACGTCTATAACGTAATATAACCTAACCTAACACATCCAGCCCCTCGCTGGTAATGTTTTACAGAATCCCTGTCGCGTCGCCCCGTACGTCTCGGCTGGGACATTATATAGGTCTATAGCGTTATATATCCTAACCTAAGGCAGCCTAACATCTCGGATGTAGTATTTTCCGACATTACTGGCGGTTCGGGCCCTACTTCTCGGTGGGAACATTATATACGTCTATAACTTAATATAACCGAACCTAATCCATCTACACCTCGCTGCAAATGCTTCACAGAATCCCGGTCGTGTCGTCCCGTTCGTCTCGGTTGCTACATTATATACGTCTATAGCGTTATATATCATAATCTAAGGCAGGCTAACATCTCGGATGTAGTATTTTCCAATATTCCTGGCGGGTCGGCCCCCACTTCTCGGTGGGAACATTATATACGTCTATAACGTAACATAACCTAACCTAACAAATCTAGCCCCTCGCTGGTAATGTTTTACAGAATCCCTGTCGCGTCGTCCCGTACGTCTCGGCTGGGACATTATATACGTCTATAACGTTATATATCCTAACCTAAGGCAACCTAACATCTCGGATGTAGTATTTTACAACATTCCTGGCGTTTCGGCCTCTACTTCTCGGTGGGAACATTATATACGTCTATAACATAATATAACCTATCCTAACCCATCTACACCTCGCTGCTAATGTTTTACAGAATCCCGTTGGTGTCGTCCCGTACGTCTCGGTTGGGACATTATATACGTCTATAGCGTTATATCCTAACCTAAGGCAGGCTAACATCTCTGTTGTAGTATGTTCCATCATTCCTGGCGGGTCGGCCCCTACTTCTCGATGGGAACATTATATACGTCTATAACGTAATATAACCTAACCTAACACATCTAGCCCCTCGCTGGTATTGTTTTACAGAATCCTGTTAGAGTCGTCCCGTACGTCTCGGTTGGGACATTATATACGTCTATAGGGTTATATATCCTAACCCAAGGCTGCCTAACATCTCGGATGCAGTATTTTCCGACATTACTGGCGGTTCGGGCCCTACTTCTCGGTGGGAACATTATATACGTCTACAACGTAACATAACCTAGCCTAATCCATCTAGATCTCGCTGTTAATGTTTTACAGAATCCCGTTCGTGTCGTCACGTACGTCTCGGTGGGGACATTATATACGTCTATAGCGTTATATATCCTAACCCAAGGCAGCCTATCACATCGAAAGTAGTATTTTACAACATTCCTGGCGCGTCGGCCCCCACTTCTCGGTGGGAACATTATATACGTCTATAACGTAACATAACCTAACCTAACACATCTAGCCCCTCGCTGGTAATGTTTTACAGAATCCCGTTGGAGTCGTCCCGTACGTATCGGTTGGGACATTATATACGTATATAGCGTTATATATCCTAACCTACGGCAGGCTAACATGTCGGATGTAGTGTTTTCCGTCATTCCTGGCGGGTCGGCCCCTACATCTCGGTGGGAACATTATATACGTCTACAACGTAATATAACCTAACCTAACACATCTAGCTCCTCGCTAGTAATGATTTACAGAATCCCGTTCGTGTCGTACCGTACGTCTCGGTTGGGACATTATATACGTCTATAGGGTTATATATCCTAACCCAAGGCAGCCTATCACCTCGAATGTAGTATTTTACAACATTCCTGGCGCGTCGGCCCCCACTTCTCGGTGGGAACATTATATACGTCTATAACGTAATATAACCTAACCTAACACATCCAGCCCCTCGCTGGTAATGTTTTACAGAATCCCGTTGGTGCCGTCCCGTACGTCTCGGTTGGGACATTATATACGTCTATAGCGTTATATATCCTAACCTAAGGCAGGCTAACATCTCGGATGTAGTATTTTCCATCATTCCAGGGGGGTCGGCCCCTATTTCTCGGTGGGAACATTATATACGTCTATAACGTAATATAACCTAACCTAACACATTCAGACCCTCGCTGGTAATGTTTTGCAGAATCCCTGTCGTACCGTCCCGTACGTCACGGCTGGGACATTATATACGTCTATAACGTTATATATCCTAACCTAAGGCAACCTAACATCTCGGATGTAGTATTTTACGACATTCCTGGCGTTTCGGCCTCTACTACACGGTGGGAACATTATATACGTCTATAACGTAACATAACCTAACCTAACACATCTAGCCCCTCGCTGGTAATGTTTTACAGAATCCCTGTCGCGTCGTCCCGTACGTCTCGGCTGGGACATTATATAGGTCTATAGCGTTATATATCCAAACCTAAGGCAACCTAACATCTCGGATGTAGTATTTTACAACATTCCTGGCTTTTCGGCCTCTACTTCTCGGTGGGAACATTATATACGTCTATAACATAATATAACCTATCCTAACCCATCTACACCTCGCTGCTAATGTTTCACAGAATCCCGGTCGTGTCGTCCCGTACGTCACGACTGGGACATTATATACGACTATAACGTTATATATCCTAACCTAAGGCAACGTAACATCTCGGATGTAGTATTTTCCGACATTCCTGGCGTTTCGGCCTCTACTACTCGGTGGGAACATTATATACGTCTATAACATAATATAACCTAACCTAACCCATCTACACCTCGCTGCTAATGTTTCACAGAATCCCGGTCGTGTCGTCCCGTACGTCTCGGTGGGGACATTATATAGGTCTATAGCATTATACATCCTAACCTAAGACAGCCTAACATCTCGGATGTAGTGTTTTCCAATATTCGTGGCGGGTCGGACCATACTTCTCGGTGGGAACATTATATACGTCTATAACATAATATAACCAATCCTAACCCATCTACACCTCGCTGCTAATGTTTCACAGAATCCCATTCGTGTCGTCCCGTTCGTCTCGGTTGCTACATTATATACGTCTATAGCGTTATATATCATAATCTAAGGCAGGCTAACATCTCGGATGTAGTATTTTCCATCATTCCTGGCGGGTCGGCCCCCACTTCTCGGTGGGAACATTATATACGTCTATAACGTAATATAACCTAACCTAACCCATCTACACCTCGCTGCTAATGTTTCACAGAATCCCGGTCGTGTCGTCCCGTACGTCTCGGTGGGGACATTATATAGGTCTATAGCATTATACATCCTAACCTAAGACAGCCTAACATCTCGGATGTAGTGTTTTCCAATATCCCTGGCGGGTCGGACCCTACTTCTCGGTGGGAACATTATATACGTCTATAACGTAACATAACCTAACCTAACACATCCGGCCCCTCGCTGGTAATGTTTTACAGAATCCCGTTGGTGCCGTCCCGTACGTCTCGGTTGGGACATTATATACGTCTATAGCGTTATATATCCTAACCTAAGGCAGGCTAACATCTCGGATGTAGTATTTTCCATCATTCCAGGGGGGTCGGCCCCTATTTCTCGGTGGGAACATTATATACGTCTATAACTTAATATAACCGAACCTAATCCATCTACACCTCGCTGCAAATGCTTCACAGAATCCCGGTCGTGTCGTCCCGTTCGTCTCGGTTGCTACATTATATACGTCTATAGCGTTATATATCATAATCTAAGGCAGGCTAACATCTCGGATGTAGTATTTTCCAATATTCCTGGGGGGTCGGCCCCTATTTCTCGGTGGGAACATTATATACGTCTACAACGTAACATAACCTAGCCTAATCCATCTAGAACCCCCTGTTAATGTTTTACAGAAACCCGTTCCTGTCGTCACGTACGTATGGGTGGGCACATTATATACGTCTATAGCGTTATATATCCTAACCCAAGATAGCCTATCACCTCGAATGTAGTATTTTACAACATTCGTGGTGCGTCGGCCCCCACTTCTCGGTGGGAACATTATATACGTCTATAACGTAATATAACCTAACCTAACACATCCAGCCCCTCGCTGGTAATGTTTTACAGAATCCCGTTGGTGCCGTCCCGTACGTCTCGGTTGGGACATTATATACGTCTATAGCGTTATATATCCTAACCTAAGGCAGGCTAACATCTCGGATGTAGTATTTTCCATCATTCCAGGGGGGTCGGCCCTTATTTCTCGGTGGGAACATTATATACGTCTATAACGTAATATAACCTAACCTAACACATCCAGCCCCTCGCTGGTAATGTTTTACAGAATCCCTGTCGCGTCGCCCCGTACGTCTCGGCTGGGACATTATATAGGTCTATAGCGTTATATATCCTAACCTAAGGCAGCCTAACATCTCGGATGTAGTATTTTCCGACATTACTGGCGGTTCGGGCCCTACTTCTCGGTGGGAACATTATATACGTCTATAACTTAATATAACCGAACCTAATCCATCTACACCTCGCTGCAAATGCTTCACAGAATCCCGGTCGTGTCGTCCCGTTCGTCTCGGTTGCTACATTATATACGTCTATAGCGTTATATATCATAATCTAAGGCAGGCTAACATCTCGGATGTAGTATTTTCCAATATTCCTGGCGGGTCGGCCCCCACTTCTCGGTGGGAACATTATATACGTCTATAACGTAACATAACCTAACCTAACAAATCTAGCCCCTCGCTGGTAATGTTTTACAGAATCCCTGTCGCGTCGTCCCGTACGTCTCGGCTGGGACATTATATACGTCTATAACGTTATATATCCTAACCTAAGGCAACCTAACATCTCGGATGTAGTATTTTACAACATTCCTGGCGTTTCGGCCTCTACTTCTCGGTGGGAACATTATATACGTCTATAACATAATATAACCTATCCTAACCCATCTACACCTCGCTGCTAATGTTTTACAGAATCCCGTTGGTGTCGTCCCGTACGTCTCGGTTGGGACATTATATACGTCTATAGCGTTATATCCTAACCTAAGGCAGGCTAACATCTCTGTTGTAGTATGTTCCATCATTCCTGGCGGGTCGGCCCCTACTTCTCGATGGGAACATTATATACGTCTATAACGTAATATAACCTAACCTAACACATCTAGCCCCTCGCTGGTATTGTTTTACAGAATCCTGTTAGAGTCGTCCCGTACGTCTCGGTTGGGACATTATATACGTCTATAGGGTTATATATCCTAACCCAAGGCTGCCTAACATCTCGGATGCAGTATTTTCCGACATTACTGGCGGTTCGGGCCCTACTTCTCGGTGGGAACATTATATACGTCTACAACGTAACATAACCTAGCCTAATCCATCTAGATCTCGCTGTTAATGTTTTACAGAATCCCGTTCGTGTCGTCACGTACGTCTCGGTGGGGACATTATATACGTCTATAGCGTTATATATCCTAACCCAAGGCAGCCTATCACATCGAAAGTAGTATTTTACAACATTCCTGGCGCGTCGGCCCCCACTTCTCGGTGGGAACATTATATACGTCTATAACGTAACATAACCTAACCTAACACATCTAGCCCCTCGCTGGTAATGTTTTACAGAATCCCGTTGGAGTCGTCCCGTACGTATCGGTTGGGACATTATATACGTATATAGCGTTATATATCCTAACCTACGGCAGGCTAACATGTCGGATGTAGTGTTTTCCGTCATTCCTGGCGGGTCGGCCCCTACATCTCGGTGGGAACATTATATACGTCTACAACGTAATATAACCTAACCTAACACATCTAGCTCCTCGCTAGTAATGATTTACAGAATCCCGTTCGTGTCGTACCGTACGTCTCGGTTGGGACATTATATACGTCTATAGGGTTATATATCCTAACCCAAGGCAGCCTATCACCTCGAATGTAGTATTTTACAACATTCCTGGCGCGTCGGCCCCCACTTCTCGGTGGGAACATTATATACGTCTATAACGTAATATAACCTAACCTAACACATCCAGCCCCTCGCTGGTAATGTTTTACAGAATCCCGTTGGTGCCGTCCCGTACGTCTCGGTTGGGACATTATATACGTCTATAGCGTTATATATCCTAACCTAAGGCAGGCTAACATCTCGGATGTAGTATTTTCCATCATTCCAGGGGGGTCGGCCCCTATTTCTCGGTGGGAACATTATATACGTCTATAACGTAATATAACCTAACCTAACACATTCAGACCCTCGCTGGTAATGTTTTGCAGAATCCCTGTCGTACCGTCCCGTACGTCACGGCTGGGACATTATATACGTCTATAACGTTATATATCCTAACCTAAGGCAACCTAACATCTCGGATGTAGTATTTTACGACATTCCTGGCGTTTCGGCCTCTACTACACGGTGGGAACATTATATACGTCTATAACGTAACATAACCTAACCTAACACATCTAGCCCCTCGCTGGTAATGTTTTACAGAATCCCTGTCGCGTCGTCCCGTACGTCTCGGCTGGGACATTATATAGGTCTATAGCGTTATATATCCAAACCTAAGGCAACCTAACATCTCGGATGTAGTATTTTACAACATTCCTGGCTTTTCGGCCTCTACTTCTCGGTGGGAACATTATATACGTCTATAACATAATATAACCTATCCTAACCCATCTACACCTCGCTGCTAATGTTTCACAGAATCCCGGTCGTGTCGTCCCGTACGTCACGACTGGGACATTATATACGACTATAACGTTATATATCCTAACCTAAGGCAACGTAACATCTCGGATGTAGTATTTTCCGACATTCCTGGCGTTTCGGCCTCTACTACTCGGTGGGAACATTATATACGTCTATAACATAATATAACCTAACCTAACCCATCTACACCTCGCTGCTAATGTTTCACAGAATCCCGGTCGTGTCGTCCCGTACGTCTCGGTGGGGACATTATATAGGTCTATAGCATTATACATCCTAACCTAAGACAGCCTAACATCTCGGATGTAGTGTTTTCCAATATTCGTGGCGGGTCGGACCATACTTCTCGGTGGGAACATTATATACGTCTATAACATAATATAACCAATCCTAACCCATCTACACCTCGCTGCTAATGTTTCACAGAATCCCATTCGTGTCGTCCCGTTCGTCTCGGTTGCTACATTATATACGTCTATAGCGTTATATATCATAATCTAAGGCAGGCTAACATCTCGGATGTAGTATTTTCCATCATTCCTGGCGGGTCGGCCCCCACTTCTCGGTGGGAACATTATATACGTCTATAACGTAATATAACCTAACCTAACCCATCTACACCTCGCTGCTAATGTTTCACAGAATCCCGGTCGTGTCGTCCCGTACGTCTCGGTGGGGACATTATATAGGTCTATAGCATTATACATCCTAACCTAAGACAGCCTAACATCTCGGATGTAGTGTTTTCCAATATCCCTGGCGGGTCGGACCCTACTTCTCGGTGGGAACATTATATACGTCTATAACGTAACATAACCTAACCTAACACATCCGGCCCCTCGCTGGTAATGTTTTACAGAATCCCGTTGGTGCCGTCCCGTACGTCTCGGTTGGGACATTATATACGTCTATAGCGTTATATATCCTAACCTAAGGCAGGCTAACATCTCGGATGTAGTATTTTCCATCATTCCAGGGGGGTCGGCCCCTATTTCTCGGTGGGAACATTATATACGTCTATAACGTAATATAACCTAACCTAACACATTCAGACCCTCGCTGGTAATGTTTTGCAGAATACCTGTCGTACCGTCCCGTACGTCACGGCTGGGACATTATATACGTCTATAACGTTATATATCCTAACCTAAGGCAACCTAACATCTCGGATGTAGTATTTTACAACATTCCTGGCTTTTCGGCCTCTACTTCTCGGTGGGAACGTTATATACGTCTATAACATAATATAACCTATCCTAACCCATCTACACCTCGCTGCTAATGTTTCACAGAATCCCGGTCGTGTCGTCCCGTACGTCTCGGTTGGGACATTATATAGGTCTATAGCTTTATATATCCTAACCTAAGGCAGCCTAACTTCTCGGATATAGTATTTTCCAATATCCCTGGCGGGTCGGAACCTACTTCTCCGTGGGAACACTATATACGTCTATATCTTAATATAACCGAACCTAACCCATCTATACCTCGCTGCTAATGTTTCACATAATCCCGTTCGTGTCGTCCCGTACGTCTCGGCTGGGACATTATATAGGTCTATAGCGTTATATGTCCTAACCTAAGGCAGCCTAACATCTCGGATGTAGTATTTTCCAATATCCCTGGCGGGTCGGACCCTACTTCTCGGTGGGAACATTATATACGTCTATAACTTAATATAACCGAACCTAATCCATCTACACCTCGCTGCAAATGCTTCACAGAATCCCGGTCGTGTCGTCCCGTTCGTCTCGATTGCTACATTATATAGGTCTATAGCGTTATATATCCTAACCTAAGGCAAACTAACATCTCGGATGTAGTACTTTCCATCATTCCTGGGGGGTCGGCCCCTATTTCTCGGTGGGAACATTATATACGTCTACAACGTAACATAACCTAGCCTAATCCATCTAGAACCCCCTGTTAATGTTTTACAGAAACCCGTTCCTGTCGTCACGTACGTCTGGGTGGGCACATTATATACGTCTATAGCGTTATATATCCTAACCCAAGATAGCCTATCACCTCGAATGTAGTATTTTACAACATTCGTGGTGCGTCGGCCCCCACTTCTCGGTGGGAACATTATATACGTCTATAACGTAATAAAACCTAACCTAACACATCTAGCCCCTCGCTGGTAATGTTTTACAGAATCCCGTTGTAGTCGTCCCGTACGTCTCGGTTGGGACATTATATACGTCTATAGAGTTATATATCCTAACCAAAGGCAGCCTAACATCTCGGATGTAGTATTTTGCAACATTCCTGGCGGGTCGGACCCTACTTTTCGGTGGGAACATTATATACGTCTACAACGTAACATAACCTAGCCTAATCCATCTAGAACCTCCTGTTAATGTTTTACAGAAACCCGTTCCTGTCGTGACGTACGTCTGGGTGGGAACATTATATACGTCTATAGCGTTATATATCCTAACCCAAGATAGCCTATCACCTCGAATGTAGTATTTTACAACATTCGTGGCGCGTCGGCCCCCACTTCTCGGTGGGAATATTATATACGTCTATAACGTAATATAACCTAACCTAACACATCCAGCCCCTCGCTGGTAATGTTTTACAGAATCCCTGACGTGCCGTCCCGTACGTCACGACTGGGACATTATATACGACTATAACGTTATATATCCTAACCTAAGGCAGGCTAACATCTCGGATGTAGTATTTTCCGACATTCCTGGCGGGTCGGACCCTACTGCTCGGTGGGAACATTATATACGTCTATAACATAATATAACCAATCCTAACCCATCTACACCTCGCTGCTAATGTTTCACAGAATCCCGTTCGTGTCGTCCCGTACGTCTCGGTTGGGACATTATATACGTCTATAGCGTTATATATCCTAACCTAAGGCAGGCTAACATCTCGGATGTAGTATTTTCCATCATTCCAGGGGGGTCGGCCCCTATTTCTCGGTGGGAACATTATATACGTCTATAACGTAATATAACCTAACCTAACACATCCAGCCCCTCGCTGGTAATGTTTTACAGAATCCCTGTCGCGTCGTCCCGTACGTCTCGGCTGGGACGTTATATAGGTCTATAGCGTTATATATCCTAACCTAAGGCAGCCTAACATCTCGGATGTAGTATTTTCCAATATCCCTGGCGGGTCGGACCCTACTTCTCGGTGGGAACATTATATACGTCTATAACTTAATATAACCGAACCTAATCCATCTACACCTCGCTGCAAATGCTTCACAGAATCCCGGTCGTGTCGTCCCGTTCGTCTCGATTGCTACATTATATAGGTCTATAGCGTTATATATCCTAACCTAAGGCAAACTAACATCTCGGATGTAGTACTTTCCATCATTCCTGGTGGGTCGGCCCCTATTTCTCGGTGGGAACATTATATACGTCTACAACGTAACATAACCTAGCCTAATCCATCTAGAACCCCCTGTTAATGTTTTACAGAAACCCGTTCCTGTCGTCACGTACGTCTGGGTGGGCACATTATATACGTCTATAGCGTTATATATCCTAACCCAAGATAGCCTATCACCTCGAATGTAGTATTTTACAACATTCGTGGTGCGTCGGCCCCCACTTCTCGGTGGGAACATTATATACGTCTATAACGTAATATAACCTAACCTAACACATCTAGCTCCTCGCTAGTAATGATTTACAGAATCCCGTTCGTGTCGTCCCGTACGTCTCGGTTGGGACATTATATACGTCTATAGCGTTACATATCCTAACCTAAGGCAGGCTAACATCTCGGATGTAGTATTTTCCAACATTCCTGGGGCGTCGGCCCCCACTTCTCGGTGGGAACATTATATACGTCTATAACGTAATATAACCTAACCTAACACATCTGGCCCCTCGCTGGTAATGTTTTACAGAATCCCGTTGTAGTCGTCCCGTACGTCTGGGTTGGCACATTATATACGTCTATAGAATTATATATCCTAACCCAAGGCAGCCTAACATCTCGGATGTAGTATTTTGCAACATTCCTGGCGGGTCAGACCCTACTTTTCGGTGGGAACATTATATACGTCTACAACGTAACAAAACCTAGCCTAATCCATCTAGAACCCCCTGTTAATGTTTTACAGAAACCCGTTCGTGTCGTCACGTACGTCTGGGTGGGGACATTATATATATGTCTATAGCGTTATATATCCTAACCCAAGGCAGCCTATCACCTCGAATGTAGTATTTTACAACATTCGTGGCGCGTCGGCCCCCACTTCTCGGTGGGAACATTATATACGTCTATAACGTAATATAACCTAACCTAACACATCCAGCCCCTCGCTGGTAATGTTTTACAGAATCCCTGTCGTGCCGTCCCGTACGTCACGGCTGGGACATTATATACGACTATAACGTTATATATCCTAAACTAAGGCAACCTAACATCTCGGATGTAGTATTTTCCGATATTCCTGGCGTTTCGGCCTCTACTACTCGGTGGGAACATTATATACGTCTATAACATGATATAACCTAACCTAATCCATCTACACCTCGCTGCTAATGTTTCACAGAATCCCGGTCGTGTCGTCCCGTACGTCTCGGTTGGGACATTATATAGGTCTATCGCATTATACATTCTAACCTAAGACAGCCTAACATCTCGGATGTAGTGTTTTCCAATATCCCTGGCGGGTCGGACCCTACTTCTCGGTGGGAACATTATATACGTCTATAACATAATATAACCTATCCTAACCCATCTATACCTCGCTGCTAATGTTTCACAGAATCCCGTTCGTGTCGTCCCGTTCGTCTCGGTTGCTACATTATATAGGTCTATAGCGTTATACATCCTAACCTAAGACAGCCTAACATCTCGGATGTAGTGTTTTCCAATATCCCTGGCGGGTCGGACCCTACTTCTCGGTGGGAACATTATATACGTCTATAACGTAACATAACCTAACCTAACACATCTAGCCCCTCGCTGGTAATGTTTTACAGAATCCCTGTCGTGTTGTCCCGTACGTCTCGGCTGGGACATTATACACGTCTATAACTTTATATATCCTAACCTAAGGCAACCCAACATCACGGATGTAGTATTTTACAACATTCCTGGCGTTTCGGCCTCTACTTCTCGGTGGAAACATAATATACGTCTATAACGTAATATAACCTAACCTAACACATCTAGCCCCTCGCTGGTAATGTTTTACAGAATCCTGTTAGAGTCGTCCCGTACGTCTCGGTTGGGACATTATATAGGTCTATAGCGTTATATATGCTAACCTAAGGCAGCCTAACATCTCGGATGTTGTATTTTACAGCATTTCTGCGCGTCGGACCCCACTTCTCGGTGGGAACTTTATATACGTCTATAACTTAATATAACCTAACCTAACACATCTTGCCCCTCGCTGGTAATATTTACAGAATCGCGTTCGTGTCGTCCAGTACGTGCCGGTTGGGACATTATATACGTCTATAGGGTTATATATCCTAACCCAAGGCAGCCTAACATCTCGGATGTAGTATTTTCCAACATTCCTGGGGGGTCGGACCCTACTTCTCGGTGGGAACATTATATACGTTTATAACTTTATACATCCCAATCTAAGGCAACCTAACGTGTGGGATGTAGTATTTACCAACGTACCTGGCGGATAGGACCCTACTTCTCGGTGGGAACATTATATTCGTCTATATCGTAGTATAACCTAACCTAACCCATCTAGCGCCTCGCTGGTAATGTTTTACAGAATCCCTGTCGTGTCGGCCCGTACTTCTCGGTGTGGACATTATACACGTCTATAACTTTATATATCCCAACCTAAGGCCACATAATATCTGGGATGCAGTATTTTCCATCATTCCTGGCGGGTCGGCCCCTACTTCTCGCTGGGAACATTATGTACGTCTATAACGTAATATAGCCTAACCTTACACATCTAGCCCCACGCTGGTCATGTTTTACAGAATCCCGTTCGTGTCGGTCCGTACTTCTCGGTGTGGTCATTATATACGTCTATAATATTAGATATCCTAACCTAATGCAACCTAACATCTCGGATGTAGTATTTTCCAGCATTCCTGGCGGGACGGTCCCTATTTCTCGGTGGGAACATTATATACGTCTATAACGTAACATAACCTAACCTAATCCATCTAGACCCTCGCTGTTAATGTTTTACAGAATCCCGCCCGTGTCGTCCCGTACGTCCCGGTTGGGCCATTATATACGTCTATAGCGTTTTATATCCTAACCCAAGGCAGCCTATCACCTCGGATGTAGTATTTTACAGCACTGCTGGAGCGTCGGACCCCACTTCTCGGATTGAACACTATATGCGTCTATAACGTAATATAACCTAACCTAACCCATCTAGCGCCTCGCTGGTAATGTTCTACAGAATTCCTGTCGTGTCAGCCCGTACTTCACGGTGTGGACATTATATACGTCTATAACGTTAGATATGCTAACCTAAGGCAACATAATATCTCGGATGTAGTATTTTCCAACATTGCTGGCGGGTCGGGCCCTACTTCTCGGTGGGAACATTATATACGTCTACAACGTAACATAACCTAGCCTAATCCATCTCGAACCTCGCTGTTAATGTTTAACAGAATCCCGTTCTTGTCGTCCCGTACGTCTCGGTTCGGACATTATTTACGTCTATAGCGTTATATATCCTAACCTAAGGCAGCCTAACATCTCGTATGTAGTATTTTCCAATATTTCTGGCGGGTCGGACCCTACTTCTCGGTGGGAACATTATATACATCTATAACGTAACATAACCTAACCTAACACATCTAGCCCCTCGCTGGTAATGTTTTACAGAATCCCTGCCGTGTCGGCCCGCACTTCTAGGTGTGGACATTATATACGTCTATAACGTTAGATATCCTAACCTAAGGCAACCTAACATCTCGGATGTAGTGTTTTCCATCATTCCTGGCGGGTCGGCCCCTACTTCTCGGTGGGAATATTATATAAGTTTATGACGTAACATAACCTAACCTAACACATCTAGCCCGTCGCTGGTAAAGTTTTACAGAATCCCGTTTGTGTCGTCCCGTACGTCTCGGTTGGGTCATTATATACGTCTATAGCGTTATATATCCTAACCTAAGGCAGGCAAACATCTCGGATGTAGTATTTTCCATCATTCCTGGCGGGTCGGCCCCTACTTCTCGCTGGGAACATTATGTACGTCTATAACGTAATATAGCCTAACCTTACACATCTAGCCCCACGCTGGTCATGTTTTACAGAATCCCGTTCGTGTCGGTCCGTACTTCTCGGTGTGGTCATTATATACGTCTATAATATTAGATATCCTAACCTAATGCAACCTAACATCTCGGATGTAGTATTTTCCATCATTCCTGGCGGGTCGGTATCTACTTCTCGGTGGGAACATTATATACGTCTATAATGTAATATAACCTAACCTAACCCATCTAGCCCCTCGCTGGTAATGTTTTACAGAATACCTGCCGTGTCGTCCCGTACGTCTCGGTTGGAACATTATATACGTCTATAGCGTTATATATCCTAACCTAAGGCAGACAAACATCTCGGATGTAGTATTTTCCATCATTCCTGGCGGGTCGGCCCCTACTTCTCGGTGGGAACACTATATACGTCTATAGCGTAACATAACCTAACCTAAACCATCTAGACCCTCGCTGTTAATGTTTTACAGAATCCCGTTCGTGTCGTCCCGTACGTCTCGGTGGGGACATTATATACGTCTATAGCGTTATATATCCTAAGCCAAGGCAGCCTAACACTTCGAATGTAGTATTTTCCAATATTCCTGGCGGGTCGGACCCTACATCTCGGTGGGAACATTATATACGTCTATAGCGTAACATAACCTAACCTAACACATCTAGCCCCTCGCTGGTAATGTTTTACAGAATCCCGTTGGTGTCGCCCCGTACGTCTCGGTTGGGACATTGTATACGTCTATAGCGTTATAAATCCTAAACTAAGGCAGCCTAACATCTCGGATGTAGTATTTTCCAACATTCCAGGCGGGTCGTCCCCTACTTCTTGCTGGGAACATTATATACTTCTACAACGTAACATAACCTAGCCTAATCCATCTAGAACCTCGCTGTTAATGTTTTACAGAATCCCGCTCGTGTCGTCCCGTACGTCTCGGTTGGGTCATTATATACGTCTATAGCGTTATATATCCTAACCTAAGGCAGACAAACATCTCGGATGTAGTATTTTCCATTATTCCTGGCGGGTCGGCCCCTACTTCTCGGTGGGAACATTATGTACGTCTATAACGTAATATAGCATAACCTTACACACCTAGTCCCACGCTGGTCATGTTTTACAGAATCCCGTTCGTGTCGTCCCGTACGTCTCGGTTGGGACATTATATACGTCTATAGCGTTATATATCCTATCCTAAGGCAACCTAACATTTTGGATGTAGTATTTTCCAGCATTGCTGGCGGGTCGGCCCCTACTTCTCGGTAGGAACATTATATACGTCAATAACATAATATAACCTAACCTAACCCATCTACACCTCTCTGCTAATGTTTCACAGAATCCCGGTCGTGTCGTCCCGTACGTCTCGGTTGGGACATTATATAGGTCTATAGCGTTATATATCCTAACCTAAGGCAGGCTAACAACTCGGATGTAGTATTTTACAACATTCCTGGGGTGTCGGACCCTACTTCTCGGTGGGAACATTATACTCGTCTATAACCTAATATAACCTAACCTAACCCATCTAGCCCCACGCTGGTAATGTTTTACAGAATCCCGTTCGTGTCGTCCCGTACGTCTCGGTTGGGGCATTATACAGGTCTATAGCGTTATATATCCTAACCCAAGGCAGCCTATCACCTTGGATGTAGTATTTTGCAACATTCCTGGCGGGTCAGACCCTACTTTTCGGTGGGAACATTATATACGTCTACAACGTAACACAACCTAGCCTAATCCATCTAGAACCCCCTGTTAATGTTTTACAGAAACCCGTTCGTGTCGTCACGTACGTCTGGGTGGGGACATTATATATATGTCTATAGCGTTTTATATCCTAACCCAAGGCAGCCTATCACCTCGGATGTAGTATTTTACAGCACTCCTGGCGCGTCGGACCCCACTTCTCGGATTGAACACTATATGCGTCTATAACGTAATATAACCTAACCTAACCCATCTAGCGCCTCGCTGGTAATGTTTTACAGAATCCCTGCCGTGTCGGCCCGCACTTCTCGGTGTGGACATTATATACGTCTATAACGTTAGATATCCTAACCTAAGGCAACCTAACATCTCGGATGTAGTGTTTTCCATCATTCCTGGCGGGTCGGCCCCTACTTCTCGGTGGGAATATTATATAAGTTTATGACGTAACATAACCTAACCTAACACATCTAGCCCGTCGCTGGTAAAGTTTTACAGAATCCCGTTTGTGTCGTCCCGTACGTCTCGGTTGGGTCATTATATACGTCTATAGCGTTATATATCCTAACCTAAGGCAGGCAAACATCTCGGATGTAGTATTTTCCATCATTCCTGGCGGGTCGGCCCCTACTTCTCGCTGGGAACATTATGTACGTCTATAACGTAATATAGCCTAACCTTACACATCTAGCCCCACGCTTGTCATGTTTTACAGAATCCCGTTCGTGTCGGTCCGTACTTCTCGGTGTGGTCATTATATACGTCTATAATATTAGATATCCTAACCTAATGCAACCTAACATCTCGGATGTAGTATTTTCCAGCATTCCTGGCGGGACGGTCCCTATTTCTCGGTGGGAACATTATATACGTCTATAACGTAACATAACCTAACCTAATCCATCTAGACCCTCGCTGTTAATGTTTTACAGAATCCCGCTCGTGTCGTCCCGTACGTCCCGGTTGGGTCATTATATACGTCTATAGCGTTTTATATCCTAACCCAAGGCAGCCTATCACCTCGGATGTAGTATTTTACAGCACTCCTGGCGCGTCGGACCCCACTTCTCGGATTGAACACTATATACGTCTATAACGTAATATAACCTAACCTAACCCATGTAGCGCCTCGCTGGTAATGTTCTACAGAATCCCTGTCGAGTCAGCCCGTACTTCACGGTGTGGACATTATATACGTCTATAACGTTAGATATGCTAACCT
This sequence comes from Xylocopa violacea, assembly GCA_963969225.1. Classification (NCBI taxonomy): domain Eukaryota; kingdom Metazoa; phylum Arthropoda; class Insecta; order Hymenoptera; family Apidae; genus Xylocopa; species Xylocopa violacea. The sequence continues at coordinate 9,326,399 of CAXAJV010000017.1, read as the reverse complement.
AAGGCAACATAATATCTCGGATGTAGTATTTTCCAACATTGCTGGCGGGTCGGGCCCTACTTCTCGGTGGGAACATTATATACGTCTACAACGTAACATAACCTAGCCTAATCCATCTCGAACCTCGCTGTTAATGTTTAACAGAATCCCGTTCTTGTCGTCCCGTACGTCTCGGTTCGGACATTATTTACGTCTATAGCGTTATATATCCTAACCTAAGGCAGCCTAACATCTCGTATGTAGTATTTTCCAATATTTCTGGCGGGTCGGACCCTACTTCTCGGTGGGAACATTATATACATCTATAACGTAACATAACCTAACCTAACACATCTAGCCCCTCGCTGGTAATGTTTTACAGAATCCCTGCCGTGTCGGCCCGCACTTCTAGGTGTGGACATTATATACGTCTATAACGTTAGATATCCTAACCTAAGGCAACCTAACATCTCGGATGTAGTGTTTTCCATCATTCCTGGCGGGTCGGCCCCTACTTCTCGGTGGGAATATTATATAAGTTTATGACGTAACATAACCTAACCTAACACATCTAGCCCGTCGCTGGTAAAGTTTTACAGAATCCCGTTTGTGTCGTCCCGTACGTCTCGGTTGGGTCATTATATACGTCTATAGCGTTATATATCCTAACCTAAGGCAGGCAAACATCTCGGATGTAGTATTTTCCATCATTCCTGGCGGGTCGGCCCCTACTTCTCGCTGGGAACATTATGTACGTCTATAACGTAATATAGCCTAACCTTACACATCTAGCCCCACGCTGGTCATGTTTTACAGAATCCCGTTCGTGTCGGTCCGTACTTCTCGGTGTGGTCATTATATACGTCTATAATATTAGATATCCTAACCTAATGCAACCTAACATCTCGGATGTAGTATTTTCCATCATTCCTGGCGGGTCGGTATCTACTTCTCGGTGGGAACATTATATACGTCTATAATGTAATATAACCTAACCTAACCCATCTAGCCCCTCGCTGGTAATGTTTTACAGAATACCTGCCGTGTCGTCCCGTACGTCTCGGTTGGAACATTATATACGTCTATAGCGTTATATATCCTAACCTAAGGCAGACAAACATCTCGGATGTAGTATTTTCCATCATTCCTGGCGGGTCGGCCCCTACTTCTCGGTGGGAACACTATATACGTCTATAGCGTAACATAACCTAACCTAAACCATCTAGACCCTCGCTGTTAATGTTTTACAGAATCCCGTTCGTGTCGTCCCGTACGTCTCGGTGGGGACATTATATACGTCTATAGCGTTATATATCCTAAGCCAAGGCAGCCTAACACTTCGAATGTAGTATTTTCCAATATTCCTGGCGGGTCGGACCCTACATCTCGGTGGGAACATTATATACGTCTATAGCGTAACATAACCTAACCTAACACATCTAGCCCCTCGCTGGTAATGTTTTACAGAATCCCGTTGGTGTCGCCCCGTACGTCTCGGTTGGGACATTGTATACGTCTATAGCGTTATAAATCCTAAACTAAGGCAGCCTAACATCTCGGATGTAGTATTTTCCAACATTCCAGGCGGGTCGTCCCCTACTTCTTGCTGGGAACATTATATACTTCTACAACGTAACATAACCTAGCCTAATCCATCTAGAACCTCGCTGTTAATGTTTTACAGAATCCCGCTCGTGTCGTCCCGTACGTCTCGGTTGGGTCATTATATACGTCTATAGCGTTATATATCCTAACCTAAGGCAGACAAACATCTCGGATGTAGTATTTTCCATTATTCCTGGCGGGTCGGCCCCTACTTCTCGGTGGGAACATTATGTACGTCTATAACGTAATATAGCATAACCTTACACACCTAGTCCCACGCTGGTCATGTTTTACAGAATCCCGTTCGTGTCGTCCCGTACGTCTCGGTTGGGACATTATATACGTCTATAGCGTTATATATCCTATCCTAAGGCAACCTAACATTTTGGATGTAGTATTTTCCAGCATTGCTGGCGGGTCGGCCCCTACTTCTCGGTAGGAACATTATATACGTCAATAACATAATATAACCTAACCTAACCCATCTACACCTCTCTGCTAATGTTTCACAGAATCCCGGTCGTGTCGTCCCGTACGTCTCGGTTGGGACATTATATAGGTCTATAGCGTTATATATCCTAACCTAAGGCAGGCTAACAACTCGGATGTAGTATTTTACAACATTCCTGGGGTGTCGGACCCTACTTCTCGGTGGGAACATTATACTCGTCTATAACCTAATATAACCTAACCTAACCCATCTAGCCCCACGCTGGTAATGTTTTACAGAATCCCGTTCGTGTCGTCCCGTACGTCTCGGTTGGGGCATTATACAGGTCTATAGCGTTATATATCCTAACCCAAGGCAGCCTATCACCTTGGATGTAGTATTTTGCAACATTCCTGGCGGGTCAGACCCTACTTTTCGGTGGGAACATTATATACGTCTACAACGTAACACAACCTAGCCTAATCCATCTAGAACCCCCTGTTAATGTTTTACAGAAACCCGTTCGTGTCGTCACGTACGTCTGGGTGGGGACATTATATATATGTCTATAGCGTTTTATATCCTAACCCAAGGCAGCCTATCACCTCGGATGTAGTATTTTACAGCACTCCTGGCGCGTCGGACCCCACTTCTCGGATTGAACACTATATGCGTCTATAACGTAATATAACCTAACCTAACCCATCTAGCGCCTCGCTGGTAATGTTTTACAGAATCCCTGCCGTGTCGGCCCGCACTTCTCGGTGTGGACATTATATACGTCTATAACGTTAGATATCCTAACCTAAGGCAACCTAACATCTCGGATGTAGTGTTTTCCATCATTCCTGGCGGGTCGGCCCCTACTTCTCGGTGGGAATATTATATAAGTTTATGACGTAACATAACCTAACCTAACACATCTAGCCCGTCGCTGGTAAAGTTTTACAGAATCCCGTTTGTGTCGTCCCGTACGTCTCGGTTGGGTCATTATATACGTCTATAGCGTTATATATCCTAACCTAAGGCAGGCAAACATCTCGGATGTAGTATTTTCCATCATTCCTGGCGGGTCGGCCCCTACTTCTCGCTGGGAACATTATGTACGTCTATAACGTAATATAGCCTAACCTTACACATCTAGCCCCACGCTTGTCATGTTTTACAGAATCCCGTTCGTGTCGGTCCGTACTTCTCGGTGTGGTCATTATATACGTCTATAATATTAGATATCCTAACCTAATGCAACCTAACATCTCGGATGTAGTATTTTCCAGCATTCCTGGCGGGACGGTCCCTATTTCTCGGTGGGAACATTATATACGTCTATAACGTAACATAACCTAACCTAATCCATCTAGACCCTCGCTGTTAATGTTTTACAGAATCCCGCTCGTGTCGTCCCGTACGTCCCGGTTGGGTCATTATATACGTCTATAGCGTTTTATATCCTAACCCAAGGCAGCCTATCACCTCGGATGTAGTATTTTACAGCACTCCTGGCGCGTCGGACCCCACTTCTCGGATTGAACACTATATACGTCTATAACGTAATATAACCTAACCTAACCCATGTAGCGCCTCGCTGGTAATGTTCTACAGAATCCCTGTCGAGTCAGCCCGTACTTCACGGTGTGGACATTATATACGTCTATAACGTTAGATATGCTAACCTGAGGCAACATAATATCTCGGATGTAGTATTTTCCAACATTGCTGGCGGGTCGGGCCCTACTTCTCGGTGGGAACATTATATACGTCTACAACGTAACATAACCTAGCCTAATCCATCTCGAACCTCGCTGTTAATGTTTTACAGAATCCCGTTGGTGTCGTCCCGTACGTCTCGGTTGGGACATTATATACGTCTATAGCGTTATATATCCTAACCTAAGGCAGGCTAACATCTCGGATGTAGTATTTTCCATCATTCCTGGCGGGTCGGTATCTACTTCTCGGTGGGAACATTATATACGTCTATAATGTAATATAACCTAACCTAACCCATCTAGCCCCTCGCTGGTAATGTTTTACAGAATACCTGCCGTGTCGTCCCGTACGTCTCGGTTGGAACATTATATACGTCTATAGCGTTATATATCCTAACCTAAGGCAGACAAACATCTCGGATGTAGTATTTTCCATCATTCCTGGCGGGTCGGCCCCTACTTCTCGGTGGGAACATTATATACGTCTATAAGGTAATATAACCTAACCTAACACATCTAGACCCTCGCTGGTAATGTTTTACAGAATCCCTGTCGTGTCGTCCCGCACGTCTCGGCTGGGACATTATATACGTCTATAACGTTAGATATCCTAACCTAAGGTAACCTAACATCTCGGATGTAGTATTTTCCAGCATTGCTGCCGTGTCGGCCCGTACTTCTCGGTGTGGACATTATATACGTTTATAACTTTATACATCCCAATCTAAGGCAACCTAACGTGTGGGATGTAGTATTTACCAACATACCTGGCGGATAGGACCCTACTTCTCGGTGGGAACATTATATTCGTCTATATCGTAGTATAACCTAACCTAACCCATCTAGCGCCTCGCTGGTAATGTTTTACAGAATCCCTGTCGTGTCGGCCCGTACTTCTCGGTGTGGACATTATACACGTCTATAACTTTATATATCCCAACCTAAGGCCACATAATATCTGGGATGCAGTATTTTCCAGCATTGCTGGTGGGTCGGCCCCAACTTCTCGGTGGGAACATTATATACGTCTATCACATAATATAACCTAACCTAATCCATCTAACACCTCGCTGGTAATGTTTTACGGAATGCCGTTCGTGTCGTCCCGTACGTCTCGCTTGGGTCATTATATACGTCTATAGCGTTATATATCCTAACCTAAGGCAGCCTAACATCTCGGATGTAGTATTTTCCAACATTCCTGGCGGGTCGGACCCTACTTCTCGGTGGGAATATTATATAAGTTTATGACGTAACATAACCTAACCTAACACATCTAGCCCGTCGCTGGTAAAGTTTTACAGAATCCCGTTCGTGTCGTCCCGTACGTCTCGGTTGGGTCATTATATACGTCTATAGCGTTATATATCCTAACCTAAGGCAGGCAAACATCTCGGATGTAGTATTTTCCACCATTCCTGGCGGGTCGGCCCCTACTTCTCGCTGGGAACATTATGTACGTCTATAACGTAATATAGCCTAACCTTACACATCTAGCCCCACGCTGGTCATGTTTTACAGAATCCCGTTCGTGTCGGTCCGTACTTCTCGGTGTGGGCATTATATACGTCTATAATATTAGATATCCTAACCTAATGCAACCTAACATCTCGGATGTAGTATTTTCCATCATTCCTGGCGGGTCGGTATCTACTTCTCGGTGGGAACATTATATACGTCTATAATGTAATATAACCTAACCTAACCCATCTAGCCCCTCGCTGGTAATGTTTTACAGAATACCTGCCGTGTCGTCCCGTACGTCTCGGTTGGAACATTATATACGTCTATAGCGTTATATATCCTAACCTAAGGCAGACAAACATCTCGGATGTAGTATTTTCCATCATTCCTGGCGGGTCGGCCCCTACTTCTCGGTGGGAACACTATATACGTCTATAGCGTAACATAACCTAACCTAAACCATCTAGACCCTCGCTGTTAATGTTTTACAGAATCCCGTTCGTGTCGTCCCGTACGTCTCGGTGGGGACATTATATACGTCTATAGCGTTATATATCCTAAGCCAAGGCAGCCTAACACTTCGAATGTAGTATTTTCCAATATTCCTGGCGGGTCGGCCCCTACTTCTCGGTGGGAACATTATGTACGTCTATAACGTAATATAGCTTAACCTTACACACCTAGTCCCACGCTGGTCATGTTTTACAGAATCCCGTTCGTGTCGTCCCGTACGTCTCGGTTGGGACATTATATACGTCTATAGCGTTATATATCCTATCCTAAGGCAACCTAACATTTTGGATGTAGTATTTTCCAGCATTGCTGGCGGGTCGGCCCCTACTTCTCGGTAGGAACATTATATACGTCAATAACATAATATAACCTAACCTAACCCATCTACACCTCTCTGCTAATGTTTCACAGAATCCCGGTCGTGTCGTCCCGTACGTCTCGGTTGGGACATTATATAGGTCTATAGCGTTATATATCCTAACCTAAGGCAGGCTAACAACTCGGATGTAGTATTTTACAACATTCCTGGGGTGTCGGACCCTACTTCTCGGTGGGAACATTATACTCGTCTATAACCTAATATAACCTAACCTAACCCATCTAGCCCCACGCTGGTAATGTTTTACAGAATCCCGTTCGTGTCGTCCCGTACGTCTCGGTTGGGGCATTATACAGGTCTATAGCGTTATATATCCTAACCCAAGGCAGCCTATCACCTTGGATGTAGTATTTTGCAACATTCCTGGCGGGTCAGACCCTACTTTTCGGTGGGAACATTATATACGTCTACAACGTAACACAACCTAGCCTAATCCATCTAGAACCCCCTGTTAATGTTTTACAGAAACCCGTTCGTGTCGTCACGTACGTCTGGGTGGGGACATTATATATATGTCTATAGCGTTTTATATCCTAACCCAAGGCAGCCTATCACCTCGGATGTAGTATTTTACAGCACTCCTGGCGCGTCGGACCCCACTTCTCGGATTGAACACTATATGCGTCTATAACGTAATATAACCTAACCTAACCCATCTAGCGCCTCGCTGGTAATGTTTTACAGAATCCCTGCCGTGTCGGCCCGCACTTCTCGGTGTGGACATTATATACGTCTATAACGTTAGATATCCTAACCTAAGGCAACCTAACATCTCGGATGTAGTGTTTTCCATCATTCCTGGCGGGTCGGCCCCTACTTCTCGGTGGGAATATTATATAAGTTTATGACGTAACATAACCTAACCTAACACATCTAGCCCGTCGCTGGTAAAGTTTTACAGAATCCCGTTTGTGTCGTCCCGTACGTCTCGGTTGGGTCATTATATACGTCTATAGCGTTATATATCCTAACCTAAGGCAGGCAAACATCTCGGATGTAGTATTTTCCATCATTCCTGGCGGGCCGGCCCCTACTTCACGCTGGGAACATTATGTACGTCTATAACGTAATATAGCCTAACCTTACACATCTAGCCCCACGCTGGTCATGTTTTACAGAATCCCGTTCGTGTCGGTCCGTACTTCTCGGTGTGGTCATTATACACGTCTATAATATTAGATATCCTAACCTAATGCAACCTAACATCTCGGATGTAGTATTTTCCATCATTCCTGGCGGGTCGGTATCTACTTCTCGGTTGGAACATTATATACGTCTATAATGTAATATAACCTAACCTAACCCATCTAGCCCCTCGCTGGTAATGTTTTACAGAATACCTGCCGTGTCGTCCCGTACGTCTCGGTTGGAACATTATATACGTCTATAGCGTTATATATCCTAACCTAAGGCAGACAAACATCTCGGATGTAGTATTTTCCATCATTCCTGGCGGGTCGGCCCCTACTTCTCGGTGGGAACACTATATACGTCTATAGCGTAACATAACCTAACCTAAACCATCTAGACCCTCGCTGTTAATGTTTTACAGAATCCCGTTCGTGTCGTCCCGTACGTCTCGGTGGGGACATTATATACGTCTATAGCGTTATATATCCTAAGCCAAGGCAGCCTAACACTTCGAATGTAGTATTTTCCAATATTCCTGGCGGGTCGGACCCTACATCTCGGTGGGAACATTATATACGTCTATAGCGTAACATAACCTAACCTAACACATCTAGCCCCTCGCTGGTAATGTTTTACAGAATCCCGTTGGTGTCGCCCCGTACGTCTCGGTTGGGACATTGTATACGTCTATAGCGTTATAAATCCTAAACTAAGGCAGCCTAACATCTCGGATGTAGTATTTTCCAACATTCCAGGCGGGTCGTCCCCTACTTCTTGCTGGGAACATTATATACTTCTACAACGTAACATAACCTAGCCTAATCCATCTAGAACCTCGCTGTTAATGTTTTACAGAATCCCGCTCGTGTCGTCCCGTACGTCTCGGTTGGGTCATTATATACGTCTATAGCGTTATATATCCTAACCTAAGGCAGACAAACATCTCGGATGTAGTATTTTCCATTATTCCTGGCGGGTCGGCCCCTACTTCTCGGTGGGAACATTATGTACGTCTATAACGTAATATAGCATAACCTTACACACCTAGTCCCACGCTGGTCATGTTTTACAGAATCCCGTTCGTGTCGTCCCGTACGTCTCGGTTGGGACATTATATACGTCTATAGCGTTATATATCCTATCCTAAGGCAACCTAACATTTTGGATGTAGTATTTTCCAGCATTGCTGGCGGGTCGGCCCCTACTTCTCGGTAGGAACATTATATACGTCAATAACATAATATAACCTAACCTAACCCATCTACACCTCTCTGCTAATGTTTCACAGAATCCCGGTCGTGTCGTCCCGTACGTCTCGGTTGGGACATTATATAGGTCTATAGCGTTATATATCCTAACCTAAGGCAGGCTAACAACTCGGATGTAGTATTTTACAACATTCCTGGGGTGTCGGACCCTACTTCTCGGTGGGAACATTATACTCGTCTATAACCTAATATAACCTAACCTAACCCATCTAGCCCCACGCTGGTAATGTTTTACAGAATCCCGTTCGTGTCGTCCCGTACGTCTCGGTTGGGGCATTATACAGGTCTATAGCGTTATATATCCTAACCCAAGGCAGCCTATCACCTTGGATGTAGTATTTTGCAACATTCCTGGCGGGTCAGACCCTACTTTTCGGTGGGAACATTATATACGTCTACAACGTAACACAACCTAGCCTAATCCATCTAGAACCCCCTGTTAATGTTTTACAGAAACCCGTTCGTGTCGTCACGTACGTCTGGGTGGGGACATTATATATATGTCTATAGCGTTTTATATCCTAACCCAAGGCAGCCTATCACCTCGGATGTAGTATTTTACAGCACTCCTGGCGCGTCGGACCCCACTTCTCGGATTGAACACTATATGCGTCTATAACGTAATATAACCTAACCTAACCCATCTAGCGCCTCGCTGGTAATGTTTTACAGAATCCCTGCCGTGTCGGCCCGCACTTCTCGGTGTGGACATTATATACGTCTATAACGTTAGATATCCTAACCTAAGGCAACCTAACATCTCGGATGTAGTGTTTTCCATCATTCCTGGCGGGTCGGCCCCTACTTCTCGGTGGGAATATTATATAAGTTTATGACGTAACATAACCTAACCTAACACATCTAGCCCGTCGCTGGTAAAGTTTTACAGAATCCCGTTTGTGTCGTCCCGTACGTCTCGGTTGGGTCATTATATACGTCTATAGCGTTATATATCCTAACCTAAGGCAGGCAAACATCTCGGATGTAGTATTTTCCATCATTCCTGGCGGGTCGGCCCCTACTTCTCGCTGGGAACATTATGTACGTCTATAACGTAATATAGCCTAACCTTACACATCTAGCCCCACGCTTGTCATGTTTTACAGAATCCCGTTCGTGTCGGTCCGTACTTCTCGGTGTGGTCATTATATACGTCTATAATATTAGATATCCTAACCTAATGCAACCTAACATCTCGGATGTAGTATTTTCCAGCATTCCTGGCGGGACGGTCCCTATTTCTCGGTGGGAACATTATATACGTCTATAACGTAACATAACCTAACCTAATCCATCTAGACCCTCGCTGTTAATGTTTTACAGAATCCCGCTCGTGTCGTCCCGTACGTCCCGGTTGGGTCATTATATACGTCTATAGCGTTTTATATCCTAACCCAAGGCAGCCTATCACCTCGGATGTAGTATTTTACAGCACTCCTGGCGCGTCGGACCCCACTTCTCGGATTGAACACTATATACGTCTATAACGTAATATAACCTAACCTAACCCATGTAGCGCCTCGCTGGTAATGTTCTACAGAATCCCTGTCGAGTCAGCCCGTACTTCACGGTGTGGACATTATATACGTCTATAACGTTAGATATGCTAACCTGAGGCAACATAATATCTCGGATGTAGTATTTTCCAACATTGCTGGCGGGTCGGGCCCTACTTCTCGGTGGGAACATTATATACGTCTACAACATAACATAACCTAGCCTAATCCATCTCGAACCTCGCTGTTAATGTTTTACAGAATCCCGTTGGTGTCGTCCCGTACGTCTCGGTTGGGACATTATATACGTCTATAGCGTTATATATCCTAACCTAAGGCAGGCTAACATCTCGGATGTAGTATTTTCCATCATTCCTGGCGGGTCGGTATCTACTTCTCGGTGGGAACATTATATACGTCTATAATGTAATATAACCTAACCTAACCCATCTAGCCCCTCGCTGGTAATGTTTTACAGAATACCTGCCGTGTCGTCCCGTACGTCTCGGTTGGAACATTATATACGTCTATAGCGTTATATATCCTAACCTAAGGCAGACAAACATCTCGGATGTAGTATTTTCCATCATTCCTGGCGGGTCGGCCCCTACTTCTCGGTGGGAACATTATATACGTCTATAAGGTAATATAACCTAACCTAACACATCTAGACCCTCGCTGGTAATGTTTTACAGAATCCCTGTCGTGTCGTCCCGCACGTCTCGGCTGGGACATTATATACGTCTATAACGTTAGATATCCTAACCTAAGGTAACCTAACATCTCGGATGTAGTATTTTCCAGCATTGCTGCCGTGTCGGCCCGTACTTCTCGGTGTGGACATTATATACGTTTATAACTTTATACATCCCAATCTAAGGCAACCTAACGTGTGGGATGTAGTATTTACCAACATACCTGGCGGATAGGACCCTACTTCTCGGTGGGAACATTATATTCGTCTATATCGTAGTATAACCTAACCTAACCCATCTAGCGCCTCGCTGGTAATGTTTTACAGAATCCCTGTCGTGTCGGCCCGTACTTCTCGGTGTGGACATTATACACGTCTATAACTTTATATATCCCAACCTAAGGCCACATAATATCTGGGATGCAGTATTTTCCAGCATTGCTGGTGGGTCGGCCCCAACTTCTCGGTGGGAACATTATATACGTCTATCACATAATATAACCTAACCTAATCCATCTAACACCTCGCTGGTAATGTTTTACGGAATGCCGTTCGTGTCGTCCCGTACGTCTCGCTTGGGTCATTATATACGTCTATAGCGTTATATATCCTAACCTAAGGCAGCCTAACATCTCGGATGTAGTATTTTCCAACATTCCTGGCGGGTCGGACCCTACTTCTCGGTGGGAATATTATATAAGTTTATGACGTAACATAACCTAACCTAACACATCTAGCCCGTCGCTGGTAAAGTTTTACAGAATCCCGTTCGTGTCGTCCCGTACGTCTCGGTTGGGTCATTATATACGTCTATAGCGTTATATATCCTAACCTAAGGCAGGCAAACATCTCGGATGTAGTATTTTCCATCATTCCTGGCGGGTCGGCCCCTACTTCTCGCTGGGAACATTATGTACGTCTATAACGTAATATAGCCTAACCTTACACATCTAGCCCCACGCTGGTCATGTTTTACAGAATCCCGTTCGTGTCGGTCCGTACTTCTCGGTGTGGGCATTATATACGTCTATAATATTAGATATCCTAACCTAATGCAACCTAACATCTCGGATGTAGTATTTTCCATCATTCCTGGCGGGTCGGTATCTACTTCTCGGTGGGAACATTATATACGTCTATAATGTAATATAACCTAACCTAACCCATCTAGCCCCTCGCTGGTAATGTTTTACAGAATACCTGCCGTGTCGTCCCGTACGTCTCGGTTGGAACATTATATACGTCTATAGCGTTATATATCCTAACCTAAGGCAGACAAACATCTCGGATGTAGTATTTTCCATCATTCCTGGCGGGTCGGACCCTACATCTCGGTGGGAACATTATATACGTCTATAGCGTAACATAACCTAACCTAACACATCTAGCCCCTCGCTGGTAATGTTTTACAGAATCCCGTTGGTGTCGCCCCGTACGTCTCGGTTGGGACATTGTATACGTCTATAGCGTTATAAATCCTAAACTAAGGCAGCCTAACATCTCGGATGTAGTATTTTCCAACATTCCAGGCGGGTCGTCCCCTACTTCTTGCTGGGAACATTATATACTTCTACAACGTAACATAACCTAGCCTAATCCATCTAGAACCTCGCTGTTAATGTTTTACAGAATCCCGCTCGTGTCGTCCCGTACGTCTCGGTTGGGTCATTATATACGTCTATAGCGTTATATATCCTAACCTAAGGCAGACAAACATCTCGGATGTAGTATTTTCCATTATTCCTGGCGGGTCGGCCCCTACTTCTCGGTGGGAACATTATGTACGTCTATAACGTAATATAGCATAACCTTACACACCTAGTCCCACGCTGGTCATGTTTTACAGAATCCCGTTCGTGTCGTCCCGTACGTCTCGGTTGGGACATTATATACGTCTATAGCGTTATATATCCTATCCTAAGGCAACCTAACATTTTGGATGTAGTATTTTCCAGCATTGCTGGCGGGTCGGCCCCTACTTCTCGGTAGGAACATTATATACGTCAATAACATAATATAACCTAACCTAACCCATCTACACCTCTCTGCTAATGTTTCACAGAATCCCGGTCGTGTCGTCCCGTACGTCTCGGTTGGGACATTATATAGGTCTATAGCGTTATATATCCTAACCTAAGGCAGGCTAACAACTCGGATGTAGTATTTTACAACATTCCTGGGGTGTCGGACCCTACTTCTCGGTGGGAACATTATACTCGTCTATAACCTAATATAACCTAACCTAACCCATCTAGCCCCACGCTGGTAATGTTTTACAGAATCCCGTTCCTGTCGTCCCGTACGTCTCGGTTGGGGCATTATACAGGTCTATAGCGTTATATATCCTAACCCAAGGCAGCCTATCACCTTGGATGTAGTATTTTGCAACATTCCTGGCGGGTCAGACCCTACTTTTCGGTGGGACATTATATACGTCTACAACGTAACACAACCTAGCCTAATCCATCTAGAACCCCCTGTTAATGTTTTACAGAAACCCGTTCGTGTCGTCACGTACGTCTGGGTGGGGACATTATATATATGTCTATAGCGTTTTATATCCTAACCCAAGGCAGCCTATCACCTCGGATGTAGTATTTTACAGCACTCCTGGCGCGTCGGACCCCACTTCTCGGATTGAACACTATATGCGTCTATAACGTAATATAACCTAACCTAACCCATCTAGCGCCTCGCTGGTAATGTTTTACAGAATCCCTGCCGTGTCGGCCCGCACTTCTCGGTGTGGACATTATATACGTCTATAACGTTAGATATCCTAACCTAAGGCAACCTAACATCTCGGATGTAGTGTTTTCCATCATTCCTGGCGGGTCGGCCCCTACTTCTCGGTGGGAATATTATATAAGTTTATGACGTAACATAACCTAACCTAACACATCTAGCCCGTCGCTGGTAAAGTTTTACAGAATCCCGTTTGTGTCGTCCCGTACGTCTCGGTTGGGTCATTATATACGTCTATAGCGTTATATATCCTAACCTAAGGCAGGCAAACATCTCGGATGTAGTATTTTCCATCATTCCTGGCGGGTCGGCCCCTACTTCTCGCTGGGAACATTATGTACGTCTATAACGTAATATAGCCTAACCTTACACATCTAGCCCCACGCTTGTCATGTTTTACAGAATCCCGTTCGTGTCGGTCCGTACTTCTCGGTGTGGTCATTATATACGTCTATAATATTAGATATCCTAACCTAATGCAACCTAACATCTCGGATGTAGTATTTTCCAGCATTCCTGGCGGGACGGTCCCTATTTCTCGGTGGGAACATTATATACGTCTATAACGTAACATAACCTAACCTAATCCATCTAGACCCTCGCTGTTAATGTTTTACAGAATCCCGCTCGTGTCGTCCCGTACGTCCCGGTTGGGTCATTATATACGTCTATAGCGTTTTATATCCTAACCCAAGGCAGCCTATCACCTCGGATGTAGTATTTTACAGCACTCCTGGCGCGTCGGACCCCACTTCTCGGATTGAACACTATATACGTCTATAACGTAATATAACCTAACCTAACCCATGTAGCGCCTCGCTGGTAATGTTCTACAGAATCCCTGTCGAGTCAGCCCGTACTTCACGGTGTGGACATTATATACGTCTATAACGTTAGATATGCTAACCTGAGGCAACATAATATCTCGGATGTAGTATTTTCCAACATTGCTGGCGGGTCGGGCCCTACTTCTCGGTGGGAACATTATATACGTCTACAACGTAACATAACCTAGCCTAATCCATCTCGAACCTCGCTGTTAATGTTTTACAGAATCCCGTTGGTGTCGTCCCGTACGTCTCGGTTGGGACATTATATACGTCTATAGCGTTATATATCCTAACCTAAGGCAGGCTAACATCTCGGATGTAGTATTTTCCATCATTCCTGGCGGGTCGGTATCTACTTCTCGGTGGGAACATTATATACGTCTATAATGTAATATAACCTAACCTAACCCATCTAGCCCCTCGCTGGTAATGTTTTACAGAATACCTGCCGTGTCGTCCCGTACGTCTCGGTTGGAACATTATATACGTCTATAGCGTTATATATCCTAACTTAAGGCAGACAAACATCTCGGATGTAGTATTTTCCATCATTCCTGGCGGGTCGGCCCCTACTTCTCGGTGGGAATATTATATAAGTTTATGACGTAACATAACCTAACCTAACACATCTAGCCCGTCGCTGGTAATGTTTTACAGAATCCCTGCCGTGTCGGCCCGCACTTCTCGGTGTGGACATTATATACGTCTATAACGTTAGATATCCTAACCTAAGGCAACCTAACATCTCGGATGTAGTGTTTTCCATCATTCCTGGCGGGTCGGCCCCTACTTCTCGGTGGGAATATTATATAAGTTTATGACGTAACATAACCTAACCTAACACATCTAGCCCGTCGCTGGTAAAGTTTTACAGAATCCCGTTTGTGTCGTCCCGTACGTCTCGGTTGGGTCATTATATACGTCTATAGCGTTATATATCCTAACCTAAGGCAGGCAAACATCTCGGATGTAGTATTTTCCATCATTCCTGGCGGGTCGGTATCTACTTCTCGGTGGGAACATTATATACGTCTATAATGTAATATAACCTAACCTAACCCATCTAGCCCCTCGCTGGTAATGTTTTACAGAATACCTGCCGTGTCGTCCCGTACGTCTCGGTTGGAACATTATATACGTCTATAGTGTTATATATCCTAACCTAAGGCAGACAAACATCTCGGATGTAGTATTTTCCATCATTCCTGGCGGGTCGGCCCCTACTTCTCGGTGGGAACATTATATACGTCTATAAGGTAATATAACCTAACCTAACACATCTAGACCCTCGCTGGTAATGTTTTACAGAATCCCTGTCGTGTCGTCCCGCACGTCTCGGCTGGGACATTATATACGTCTATAACGTTAGATATCCTAACCTAAGGTAACCTAACATCTCGGATGTAGTATTTTCCAGCATTGCTGCCGTGTCGGCCCGTACTTCTCGGTGTGGACATTATATACGTTTATAACTTTATACATCCCAATCTAAGGCAACCTAACGTGTGGGATGTAGTATTTACCAACATACCTGGCGGATAGGACCCTACTTCTCGGTGGGAACATTATATTCGTCTATATCGTAGTATAACCTAACCTAACCCATCTAGCGCCTCGCTGGTAATGTTTTACAGAATCCCTGTCCTGTCGGCCCGTACTTCTCGGTGTGGACATTATACACGTCTATAACTTTACATATCCCAACATAAGGCCACATAATATCTGGGCTGCAGTATTTTCCAGCATTGCTGGTGGGTCGGCCCCAACTTCTCGGTGGGAACATTATATACGTCTATCACATAATATAACCTAACCTAATCCATCTAACACCTCGCTGGTAATGTTTTACAGAATGCCGTTCGCGTCGTCCCGTACGTCTCGCTTGGGTCATTATATACGTCTATAGCGTTATATATCCTAACCTAAGGCAGCCTAACATCTCGGATGTAGTATTTTCCAACATTCCTGGCGGGTCGGACCCTACTTCTCGGTGGGAATATTATATAAGTTTATGACGTAACATAACCTAACCTTACACATCTAGCCCCACGCTGGTCATGTTTTACAGAATCCCGTTCGTGTCGGTCCGTACTTCTCGGTGTGGTCATTATATACGTCTATAATATTAGATATCCTAACCTAATGCAACCTAACATCTCGGATGTAGTATTTTCCAGCATTCCTGGCGGGACGGTCCCTACTTCTCGGTGGGAACACTATATACGTCTATAACGTAACATAACCTAACCTAATCCATCTAGACCCTCGCTGTTAATGTTTTACAGAATCCCGCTCGTGTCGTCCCGTACGTCTCGGTTGGGATATTATATACGTCTATAGCGTTTTATATCCTAACCCAAGGCAGCCTATCACCTCGGATGTAGTATTTTACTGCACTCCTGGCGCGTCGGACCTCACTTCTCGGATTGAACATTATATACGTCTATAACGTAATATAACCTAACCTAACCCATCTAGCGCCTCGCTGGTAATGTTCTACAGAATCCCTGTCGTGTCGGCCCGTACTTCTCGGTGTGGACATTATGTACGTCTATAACGTTAGATATGCTAACCTAAGGCCACATAATATCTCGGATGTAGTATTTTCCAACATTGCTGGCGGGTCGGGCCGTACATCATAGTGGGAATATTATATACGTCTATAACGTAACATAACCTAACTAAACACATCTACCCTCTCGCTCGTAATGTTTTACAGAAACCCGTCCGTGTCGTCCCGTACGTCTCGGTTGGGACATTATATACGTCTATAGCGTTATATATCCTAACCTAAGGCAGGCTAACATCTCGGATGTAGTATTTTCCATCATTCCTGGCGGGTCGGTATCTACTTCTCGGTGGGAACATTATATACGTCTATAATGTAATATAACCTAACCTAATCCATCTAGCGCCTCGCTGGTAATGTTTTACAGAATACCTGCCGTGTCGTCCCGTACGTCTCGGTTGGAACATTATATACGTCTATAGCGTTATATATCCTAACCTAAGGCAGACAAACATCTCGGATGTAGTATTTTCCATCATTCCTGGCGGGTCGGCCCCTACTTCTCGGTGGGAACATTATATACGTCTATAAGGTAATATAACCTAACCTAACACATCTAGACCCTCGCTGGTAATGTTTTACAGAATCCCTGTCGTGTCGTCCCGCACGTCTCGGCTGGGACATTATATACGTCTATAACGTTAGATATCCTAACCTAAGGTAACCTAACATCTCGGATGTAGTATTTTCCAGCATTGCTGCCGTGTCGGCCCGTACTTCTCGGTGTGGACATTATATACGTTTATAACTTTATACATCCCAATCTAAGGCAACCTAACGTGTGGGATGTAGTATTTACCAGCATACCTGGCGGATAGGACCCTACTTCTCGGTGGGAACATTATATTCGTCTATATCGTAGTATAACCTAACCTAACCCATCTAGCGCCTCGCTGGTAATGTTTTACAGAATCCCTGTCCTGTCGGCCCGTACTTCTCGGTGTGGACATTATACACGTCTATAACTTTATATATCCCAACATAAGGCCACATAATATCTGGGCTGCAGTATTTTCCAGCATTGCTGGTGGGTCGGCCCCAACTTCTCGGTGGGAACATTATATACGTCTATCACATAATATAACCTAACCTAATCCATCTAACACCTCGCTGGTAATGTTTTACAGAATGCCGTTCGCGTCGTCCCGTACGTCTCGCTTGGGTCATTATATACGTCTATAGCGTTATATATCCTAACCTAAGGCAGGCTAACATCTCGGATGTAGTATTTTCCAACATTCCAGGCGGGTCGTCCCCTACTTCTTGCTGGGAACATTATATACGTCTACAACGTAACATAACCTAGCCTAATCCATCTAGAACCTCGCTGTTAATGTTTTACAGAATCCCGCTCGTGTCGTCCCGTACGTCTCGGTTGGGTCATTATATACGTCTATAGCGTTATATATCCTAACCTAAGGCAGACAAACATCTCGGATGTAGTATTTTCCATCATTCCTGGCGGGTCGGCCCCTACTTCTCGGTGGGAACATTATGTACGTCTATAACGTAATATAGCATAACCTTACACACCTAGTCCCACGCTGGTCATGTTTTACAGAATCCCGTTCGTGTCGTCCCGTACGTCTCGGTTGGGACATTATATACGTCTATAGCGTTATATATCCTATCCTAAGGCAACCTAACATTTTGGATGTAGTATTTTCCAGCATTGCTGGCGGGTCGGCCCCTACTTCTCGGTAGGAACGTTATATACGTCAATAACATAATATAACCTAACCTAACCCATCTACACCTCTCTGCTAATGTTTCACAGAATCCCGGTCGTGTCGTCCCGTACGTCTCGGTTGGGACATTATATAGGTCTATATCGTTATATATCCTAACCTAAGGCAGGCTAACAACTCGGATGTAGTATTTTACAACATTCCTGGGGTGTCGGACCCTACTTCTCGGTGGGAACATTATACTCGTCTATAACCTAATATAAACTAACCTAACCCATCTACCCCCACGCTGGTAATGTTTTACAGAATCCCGTTCGTGTCGTCCCGTACGTCTCGGTTGGGGCATTATACAGGTCTATAGCGTTATATATCCTAACCCAAGGCAGCCTATCACCTTGGATGTAGTATTTTCCAGCATTGCTGGCGGGTCGGCCCCTACTTATCGGTGGGAAGATTATATACGTCTATAGCGTAATATAACCTAACCTAACCCATCTAGCCCCTCGCTGGTAATGTTTTATAGAATCCAGTTCTTGTCGTCCCGTAAGTCTCGGTTGGGTAATTATATACGTCTACGGCGTTATATATCCTAACGTAAGGCAGCCTAACGTCTCGGATGTAGTATTGTCCAACATTCCTGGCGGGTCGGACCCTACTTCTCGGTGGGAAAATTATATCCGTCTATAATGTAATATAACCTAACCTAACCCATCTAGCTCCTCGCTGGTAATGTTTTACAGAATCCCGTACGTGTCGTCCCGTACGTCTCGGTTGGTAAATTATATACGTCTATAGCGTTATATATCCTAACCTAAGGCAACCTAACATCTCGGATGTAGTATTTTCCAGCATTCCTGGCGAGTGGGCCCCTACTTCTCGGTGGGAACATTATATACGTCTATAACGTAACATAACCTAACCTAATCCATCTAGACCCTGGCCGTTAATGTTTTACAGAATCCCGTTCGTGTCGTCCCATACGTCTCGGTTGGGGCATTATACAGGTCTATAGCGTTATATATCCTAACCCAAGGCAGCCTATCACCTTGGATGTAGTATTTTCCAGCATTGCTGGCGGGTCGGCCCCTACTTATCGGTGGGAACATTATATACGTCTATAGCGTAATATAACCTAACCTAACCCATCTAGCCCCTCGCTGGTAATGTTTTATAGAATCCAGTTCGTGTCGTCCCGTAAGTCTCGGTTGGGTAATTATATACGTCTACGGCGTTATATATCCTAACGTAAGGCAGCCTAACGTCTCGGATGTAGTATTGTCCAACATTCCTGGCGGGTCGGACCCTACTTCTCGGTGGGAAAATTATATCCGTCTATAATGTAATATAACCTAACCTAACCCATCTAGCTCCTCGCTGGTAATGTTTTACAGAATCCCGTACGTGTCGTCCCGTACGTCTCGGCTGGAACATTATATTCGTCTATAGCGTTATATATCATAACCTAAAGCAGCTTAACATCTCGGATGTAGAATTTTACAACATTCTAGGCGGGTCGGCACCTACTTCTCGGTGGGACCAATATAAACGTCTTTAACGTAACATAACTTAACCTAATCCATCTAGAACCTCGCTGTTAATGTTTTACAGAATCCCTGTCGTTTTGCCACGTATTTCTCCGTGGGGACATTATATACATCCATAACGTTATATATCCCAACCTAAGGCAACCTAATATCTCGGATGTGGTACCTTCCAACATTCCTGTCGGTTCGGCCCCTACTTCTATGTAGGAACATTATATACGTCTATAACCTAATATAACCTAACCTAACCCATCTAGTCCCACGCTGGTAATGTTTTACAGAATCCCGTTCGTGTCGTCCCGTACGTCTCGGTTGGGGCATTATGCAGGCCTATAGCGTTATATATCCTAACCCAAGGCAGCCTATCACAACGGATGTAGTATTTTCCAGCATTGCTGGCGGGTCGGCCCCTACTTATCGGTGGGAACATTATATACGTCTATAGCGTAATATAACCTAACCTAACCCATCTAGACCCTCGCTGGTAATATTTTATAGAATCCTGTTCGTGTCGTCCCGTAAGTCTCGGTTGGGTAATTGTATACGTCTACGGCGTTATATATCCTAACCTAAGGCAGCCTAACGTCTCGGATGTAGTATTTTCCAACATTCGTGGCGGGTCGGACCCTACTTCTCGGTGGGAAAATTATATACGTCTATAACGTAACATAACATAACCTAATCCATCTAGACCCTGGCCCTTAATGTCTTACAGAATCCCGTTCGTGTCGTCCCGTACGTCTCGGGTGGTACATTATATACGTCTATAGCGTTATATATCCTATCCTAAGGCTACCTAACATCTCGGATGTAGTATTTTCCAGCATTCCTGGCAAGTCGGCCCCTACTTCTCGGTGGGAACATTATATACGTCTATAACGTAACATAACCTAACCTAATCCATCTAGACCCTCGCTGTTGATGTTTTACAGAATCCCGTTCGTGTCGTCCCGTACGTCTCGGTTGGGGCATTATATACGTCTATAGCGTTATATATCCTAACCCAAGGCAGCCTATCACCTCGGATGTAGTATTTTGCAGCATTGCTGGCGGGTCGGCCCCTACTTATCGGTGGGAACATTATATACGTCTATAGCGTAATATAATCTAACCTGACCCACCTAGCCCCTCGCTGGTAATGTTTTACAGAATCCCGTTCGTGTCGTACCGTATGTCTCGCTTGGGACATTATATATGTCTATAGCGTTATATATCCTAACCTAAGGCAGGCTAACAACTCGGATGTAGTATTTTACAACATTCCTGGGGTGTCGGACCCTACTTCTCGGTGGGAACATTATACTCGTCTATAACCTAATATAACCTAACCGAACCCATCTAGCCCCACGCTGGTAATGTTTTACACAATCCCGTTCGTGTCGACCCGTACGTCTCGGTGGGGACATTATATACGTCTATAGCGTTATATATCCTAAGCCAAGGCAGCCTAACACTTCGAATGTAGTGTTTTCCGTCATTCCTGGCGGGTCGGCCCCTACATCTCGGTGGGAACATTATATACGTCTACAACGTAATATAACCTAACCTAACACATCTAGCTCCTCGCTAGTAATGATTTACAGAATCCCGTTCGTGTCGTACCGTACGTCTCGGTTGGCACATTATATACGTCTATAGGGTTATATATCCTAACCCAAGGCAGCCTATCACCTCGAATGTAGTATTTTCCAACATTCCAGGCGGGTCGTCCCCTACTTCTTGCTGGGAACATTATATACGTCTACAACGTAACATAACCTAGCCTAATCCATCTAGAACCTCGCTGTTAATGTTTTACAGAATCCCGCTCGTGTCGTCCCGTACGTCTCGGTTGGGTCATTATATACGTCTATAGCGTTATATATCCTAACATAAGGCAGACAAACATGTCGGATGTAGTATTTTCCATCATTCCTGGCGGGTCGGCCCCTACTTCTCGGTGGGAACATTATGTACGTCTATAACGTAATATAGCATAACCTAACCCATCTACACCTCTCTGCTAATGTTTCACAGAATCCCGGTCGTGTCGTCCCGTACGTCTCGGTTGGGACATTATATAGGTCTATAGCGTTATATATCCTAACCTAAGGCAGGCTAACAACTCGGATGTAGTATTTTACAACATTCCTGGGGTGTCGGACCCTACTTCTCGGTGGGAACATTATACTCGTCTATAACCTAATATAAACTAACCGAACCCATCTAGCCCCACGCTGGTAATGTTTTACAGAATCCCGTTCGTGTCGACCCGTACGTCTCGGTTGGGGCATTATACAGGTCTATAGCGTTATATATCCTAACCCAAGGCAGCCTATCACCTTGGATGTAGTATTCTCCAGCATTGCTGGCGGGTCGGCCCCTACTTATCGGTGGGAACATTATATACGTCTATAACGTAACATAACCTAACCTAATCCATCTAGACCCTGGCCGTTAATGTTTTACAGAATCCCGTTCGTGTCGTCCCGTACGTCTCGGTTGGTACATTATGTACGTCTATAGCGTTACATATCCTAACCTAAGGCAACCTAACATCTCGGATGTAGTATTTTCCAACATTCCTGGCGGGTCGGCCCCTACTACTCGGTGGGCCTATTATACACGTCTATAACGTTTTATAACCTAACCTAACCAATCTAGACCCTCGCTGGCATTGTTTTACAGAATCCCGTTCGTGTCGCCCCGTACGTCTCGGTGCGGACATTATATACGTCTATAACGTTATATAACCTAACCCCAAGGCGTGCTAAAATCTCGGATGTAGTATTTTCCAACATTCCTGGCGGGTCGGCCCATACTTCTCGGTGGAAACACTATATACGTCTATAACGTAATAGATCCTATCCTAACCCATCTAGACCTACGCTGGTAATGTTTTACATAATCCCGTTCGTGCCGTGCGGTACGTCTCGGTGCGGACATTATATACATCCCTAACGTTATATATCCTAACCTAAGGCAACATAAGATCTCGGATGTAGCATTTTCCAACATTTCTGGCGGGTCGGCCCCTACTTCTCGGTGGGCACATTATATACGTCCATAACGTAATATAACCTAACCTGACCCATCTAGACCCTCGCTGGTAGTGTTTTACAGAATCCCGTTCGTGTCTACCCGTTCGTCTCGGTGCGGACATTATATACGTCTATAACGTTATATATCCTAACCTAACGCATCCTAACATATCGGATGTAGTATTTTCCAACATTCCTTGCGGGTCGGCCCCTACTACTCGGTGGAAACATTATATACGTCTATAACGTAATAGATCCTAACCTAACCCATGTAGACCCACGCTGGTAATGTTTTACATAATCCCGTTCGTACCAGCGGTACGTCTCGGTGCGGACATTATATACGCCCATAACGTTATATTTCCTATCCTAAGGCAACCAAACATCTCGGATGTAGTATTTTCCAACATTCCTGGCGGGTCGGCCCCTACTACTCGGTGGGAACATTATATACGTCTATAACGTGATATAACCTAACCTGACCCATCTCGACCCTCGCTGGTAGTGTTTTACAGAATCCCGTTCGCGTCGCCCCGTACTTCTCGGTGCGGACACTATATACGTCTATAACGTTATATATCCTAACCTAAGGCAACCTAAGATCTCGGATGCAGTATTTTCCAACATTCCTGGCGGGTCGGCCCCTACTTCTCGGTGGGCCTATTATACACGTCTATAACGTTTTATAACCTAACCTAACCAATCTAGACCCTCGCTGGCATTGTTTTACAGAATCCCTTTCGTGTCGCCCCGTACGTCTCGGTGCGGACATTATATACGTCTATAACGTTATATAACCTAACCCCAAGGCATGCTAAAATCTCGGATGTAGTATTTTCCAAGATTCCTGGCGGGTCGGCCACTACTTCTCGGTGAGCCTATTATATACGTCTATATCGTAATATAACCTAACCTCACACATCTAGCCCCTCGCTGGTAATGTTTTACAGAACCCCGTTCGTGTCGTCCCGTACGTCTCGGTGGGTACATTTTATACGTTTATAGCGTTATATATCTTAACCTAAGGCAACCTAACACCTCACATGTAGTATTTTCCAACATTCCTGGCGGGTCGGCCCCTACTTCTCGGTGGGCCTATTATATAGGTCTATATCGTAATATAACCTAACCTAACCAATCTAGACCCTCGCTGGTATTGTTTTACAGAATCCCGTTCGTGTCGTCCCGTACGTCTCGGTTGGGATATTACATACGTCCATAATGTTATATAACCTAACCTAACACATCTAGCCCCTCGCTGGTAATGCTTTACAGAATCCCGTTCGTGTCGTCCCATACGTCTCGGTTGGGACATTATATACGTCTATAACGTTACATATCCCAACCTAAGGCAACCTAATATCTCGGATGTAGTACCTTACAACTTTCCTGGCGGATCGGCTCCTACTTCTAGGTGGGAACATTATATACGTCTATAACCTAATATAACCTAACCTAACCCATCTAGCCCCTCGCTGGTAATGTTTTATAGAATCCCGTTCGGGTCGTCCCGTACGTCTCGGTTGGGGCATTATATAGGTCTATAGCGTTGTATATCCTAACCCAAGGCAGCCTATATCCTCGGATGTAGCATTTTCCAGCATTGCTGGCAGGTCGGCCCCTACTTATCGGTGGGAACATTATATACGTCTATAGCGTAATATAACCTAACCTAACCCATCTAGCCCCTCGCTGGTAATGCTTTACAGAATCCCGTTCGTGTCGTCCCATACGTCTCGGTTGGGACATTATATACGTCTATAACGTTACATATCCCAACCTAAGGCAACCTAATATCTCGGATGTAGTACCTTACAACTTTCCTGGCGGATCGGCTCCTACTTCTAGGTGGGAACATTATATACGTCTATAACCTAATATAACCTAACCTAACCCATCTAGCCCCTCGCTGGTAATGTTTTATAGAATCCCGTTCGGGTCGTCCCGTACGTCTCGGTTGGGATATTATATAGGTCTATAGCGTTGTATATCCTAACCCAAGGCAGCCTATAACCTCAGATGTAGTATTTTCCAGCATTGCTGGCAGATCGGCCCATACTTATCGGTGGGAACATTATATACGTCTATAGCGTAATAAAACCTAACCTAACCCGTCCAACCCCTCGCTGGTAATGTTTTATAGAATCCAGTTCGTGTCGTCCCGTAAGTCTCGGTTGGGTAATTATATACGTCTACGGCGTTATATATCCTAACGTAAGGCAGCCTAACGTCTCGGATGTAGTATTTTCCAACATTCCTGGCGGGTCGGACCCTACTTCTCGGTGGGAAAATTATATCCGTCTATAATGTAATATAACCTAACCTAACCCATCTAGCCCCTCGCTGGTAATGTTTTACAGAATCCCGTACGTGTCGTCCCGTACGTCTCGGCTGGAACATTATATTCGTCTATAGCGTTATATATCATAACCTAAAGCATCCTAACATCTCGGATGTAGAATTTTACAACATTCTAGGCGGGTCGGCACCTACTTCTATGTGGGAACATTATATACGTCTATAACGTAACATAACATAACCTAATCCATCTAGAGCCTGGCCGCTAATGTTTTATAGAATCCCGTTCGTGTCGTCCCGTACGTCTCGGTTGGTACATTATATACGTCTATAGCGTTATATATCCTAACCTAAGGCAACCTATCATCTCGGATGTAGTATTTTCCAGCATTCCTGGCGAGTCGGCCCCTACTTCTCGGTGGGAACATTATATAAGTCTATAACGTAACATAACCTAACCTAATCCATCTAGACCCTGGCCGTTAATGTTTTACAGAAGCCCGTTCGTGTCGTCCCGTACGTCTCGATGGGGACATTATGTACGTCTATAACGTTATATATCCCAACCTGAGGCAACCTAACATTTCGGATGTTGTATTGTCCAACATTCCTGGCGGGTCGGCCCCTACTTCTCGGTGTGAACATTATATACGTTTATAACGTTATATAACCTAACCTCACACATCTAGCCCCTCGCTGGTAATGTTTTACAGAACCCCGTTCGTGTCGTCCCGTACGTCTCGGTGGGTACATTTTATACGTTTATAGCGTTATATATCTTAACCTAAGGCAACCTAACACCTCACATGTAGTATTTTCCAACATTCCTGGCGGGTCGGCCCCTACTTCTCGTTGGGAACATTATATACTTCTATAACGTAACATAACCTAACCTAATCGATCTAGACCCTCGCTGTTGATGTTTTACAGAATCCCGTTCGTGTCGTCCCGTACGTCTCGGTTGGGGCATTATATACGTCTATAGCGTTATATATCCTAACCCAAGGCAGCCTATCACCTCGGATGTAGTATTTTGCACCATTGCTGGCGGGTCGGCCCCTACTTATCGGTGGGAACATTATATACGTCTATGGCGTAATATAATCTAACCTGACCCATCTAGCCCCTCGCTGGTAATGTTTTACAGAATCCCGTTCGTGTCGTCCCGTACGTCTCGGTTGGGACATTATATACGTCTATAGCGTTATTTATCCTAACCTAAGGCAGCCTAACAACTCGGATGTATCATTTTACAACATTCCTGGAGGGTCGGCCCCTGCTTCGCGGTGGGAACATTATATATGTCTGTATCGTAATATAACCTAACCTAACCCATCTAGCCCCTCGCTGGTAATGCTTTACAGAATCCCGTTCGTGTCGTCCCATACGTCTCGGTTGGGACAT
This sequence comes from Xylocopa violacea, assembly GCA_963969225.1. NCBI lineage: Eukaryota > Metazoa > Arthropoda > Insecta > Hymenoptera > Apidae > Xylocopa > Xylocopa violacea. The sequence continues at coordinate 9,299,633 of CAXAJV010000017.1, read as the reverse complement.
TATATACGTCTATAACGTTATATATCCCAACCTAGGGCAACCTAATATCTCGGATGTAGTACCTTACAACTTTCCTGGCGGATCGGCTCCTACTTCTAGGTGGGAACATTATATACGTCTATAACCAAATATAACCTAACCTAACCCATCTAGCCCCTCGCTGGTAATGTTTTACAGAATCCCGTTCGGGTCGTCCCGTACGTCTCGGTTGGGGCACTATATAGGTCTATAGCGTTGTATATCCTAACCCAAGGCAGCCTATCACCTCGGATGTAGTATTTTCCAGCATTGCTGGCAGGTCGGCCCCTACTTATCGGTGGGAACGTTATATACGTCTATAGCGTAATATAATCTAACCTAACCCATCTATCCCCTCGCTGGTAATGTTTTATAGAATCCCGTTCGTGTCGTCTCGTATGTCTCGGTTGGGTAATTATATACGACTACGGCGTTATATATCCTAACCTAAGGCAGCCTAGCATCTCGGATGTAGTATTTTACAACATACTTGGCGGGTTGGCACCTACTTCTCGGTGAGAACATTATATACGTCTATAACGTAACATAACATAACCTAATCCATCTAGACCCTGGCCGTTAATGTTTTACAGAATCCCATACGTGTCGTCCCGTACGTCTCGGTTGGTACATTATATATACGTCTATAGCGTTACATATCCTAACCTGAGGCAACCTAACATCTCGGATGTAGTATCTTACAACATTCCTGGCGTATCAGCCCCTTCTTCTCGATGGGAATATTATATACGTCTGTAACGTAATATAACCTAACCTAACCCCTCTAGCCCCTCGCTGTAAATGTTTTGCAGAATCCATGTCGTGTCGGCCCGTACTTATCGGTGGGGACATTATTTACGTCTATAACATTATATATCCCAACCTAAGGCCACCTAACGCTTCGGATGTTGTATTTTTCAGCATTCCTTGCGGGTCGGTCCCTACGTCTCGGTTGGAACATTATGTACGTCTATAACGTTATATAACCTAACCTAATCCATCTAGACCCTCGCTGTTAATGTTTTACAGAATCCCGTTCGTGTCGTCCCGTACGTCTCGGTTGGGATATTATATACGTCTATAGCGTTATATACCCTAACCTAAGGCAGGCTAACATCTCGGATGTAGTATTTTACAACATTCCTAGCGGATCGGCCCCTACTTTTCGGTGGGAACATTATATATGTCTATAACGTAACATAACCTAACATAAGCCATCTAGCTCTTCGGTGATAATGTTTTACAGAGTCCCGCTCGTCTCGTCCCGTACGTCTCGGTGGGGACATTATGTACGTCTATAACGTTATGTATCTCAACCTAAGGCAACCTAACACCTCAGATGTAGTATTTTCCAACATTCCTGACGGGTCGGCCACTACTTCTCCGTGGGAACATTATATACGTCTACATAGTAATATAACCTAACCTAACCCACCTTACCCCTCGGTTACAATGTTTTACACATTGCCGGTCGTGTTGGCCCGTCCTTCTCCGTGGGGACATTATGTACGTCTATATCGTAATATAATCGAACCTAACCCATCTAGCACCTCGGTGATAATGTTTTACAGAATCCCGTTCGTGTCGTCCCGTACGTCTCGGTTGGGGCATTATATACGTCTATAACGTTATGTATCCCAACCTGAGGCAACCTAACATTTCGGATGTTGTATTTTCCAACATTCCTGGCGCGTCGGCCCCTACTTCTCCTTGGGAACATTATATACGTCTATAACGTAATATATCCTAACCTAACCCATCTAGCACCTCGGTGATAATGTTTTGCAGAATCCCGGTCGTGTCGGCCCGTACGTCTCGGTGCGGACATTATATACGTCTATAACGTTATATATCCCAACCCAAGGCGAACTAACATCTCGGATGTAGTATTTACCAACATTACTGGCGTGTCGGACCCTACTTCTCGGTGGGAACATTATATACGTCTATAACGTTATATAACCTAATCTCACACATCTAGCCCCTCGCTGGTAATGTTTTACAGAACCCCGTTCGTGTCGTCCCGTACGTCTCGGTGGGTACATTTTATACGTTTATAACGTTATATATCTTAACCTAAGGCAACCTAACACCTCACATGTAGTATTTTCCAACATGCCTGACGGGCCGGCCACTACTACTCGGTGGGAACATTATATACGTCTATATCGTAATATAATCGAACCTAACCCATCTAGCACCTCGGTGATAATGTAATACAGAGTCCCGCTCGTGTCGTCCCGTACGTCTCGGTAGGGATATTATACACGTCTATAATGTTATATATCCCAATCTAAGTCAAGCTGACATCTCGAATGTAGTATTTACCGACATTACTGGGGGGTCGGACCCTACTTCACGGTGGGAACATTATATACGTCTATAACGTAGCATAACCTAACCTAACCCATCCAGCCCCTCGCTGGTAATGTTTTACAGAATCCCGGTCGTGTCGTCCCGTACGTCTCGGTGGGGACATTATGTACGTCTATAACGTTATATATCCCAACCTGAGGCAACCTAACATTTCGGATGTTGTATTTTCCAACATTCCTGGCGGGTCGGCCCCTACTTATCGTTGGGAACATTATATACGTCTATAACTTAATATATCCTAACCTAACCCATCTAGCACCTCGGTGATAATGTTTTGCAGAATCCCGGTCGTGTCGGCCCGTACGTCTCGGTGCGGACATTATATACGTCTATAACGTTATATATCCCAACCTAAGCCAACCTAACATCTCGGATGTAGTATTTACCAACATTCCAGGCGGGTCGTCCCCTACTTCTTGCTGGGAACATTATATACGTCTACAACGTAACATAACCTAGCCTAATCCATCTAGAACCTCGCTGTTAATGTTTTACAGAATCCCGCTCGTGTCGTCCCGTACGTCTCGGTTGGGTCATTATATACGTCTATAACGTTATATAACCTAACCCCAAGGCATGCTAAAATCTCGGATGTAGTATTTTCCAACATTCCTGGCGGGTCGGCCCATACTTCTCGGTGGGAACACTATATACGTCTATAACGTAATAGATCCTATCCTAACCCATCTAGACCTACGCTGGTAATGTTTTACATAATCCCGTTCGTGCCGTGCGGTACGTCTCGGTGCGGACATTATATACATCCCTAACGTTATATATCCTAACCTAAGGCAACATAAGATCTCGGATGTAGCATTTTCCAACATTTCTGGCGGGTCGGCCCCTACTTCTCGGTGGGCACATTATATACGTCCATAACGTAATATAACCTAACCTGACCCATCTAGACCCTCGCTGGTAGTGTTTTACAGAATCCCGTTCGCGTCGCCCCGTACTTCTCGGTGCGGACACTATATACGTCTATAACGTTATATATCCTAACCTAAGGCAACCTAAGATCTCGGATGCAGTATTTTCCAACATTCCTGGCGGGTCGGCCCCTACTTCTCGGTGGGCCTATTATACACGTCTATAACGTTTTATAACCTAACCTAACCAATCTAGACCCTCGCTGGCATTGTTTTACAGAATCCCTTTCGTGTCGCCCCGTACGTCTCGGTGCGGACATTATATACGTCTATAACGTTATATAACCTAACCCCAAGGCATGCTAAAATCTCGGATGTAGTATTTTCCAAGATTCCTGGCGGGTCGGCCACTACTTCTCGGTGAGCCTATTATATACGTCTATATCGTAATATAACCTAACCTAACCAATCTAGACCCTCGCTGGTATTGTTTTACAGAATCCCGTTCGTGTCGCCCCGTACGTCTCGGTGCGGACACTATATACGTCTATAACGTTATATATCCTAACCTAAGGCAACCTAAGATCTCGGATGCAGTATTTTCCAACATTCCTGGCGGGTCGGCCCCTACTTCTCGGTGGGCCTATTATATAGGTCTATATCGTAATATAACCTAACCTAACCAATCTAGACCCTCGCTGGTATTGTTTTACAGAATCCCGCTCGTGTCGTCCCGTACGTCTCGGTTGGGTCATTATATACGTCTATAGCGTTATATATCCTAACCTAAGGCAGACAAACATGTCGGATGTAGTATTTTCCATCATTCCTGGCGGGTCGGCCCCTACTTCTCGGTGGGAACATTATATACGTCTATAACGTAATATATCCTAACCTAACCCATCTAGCACCTCGGTGATAATGTTTTGCAGAATCCCGGGCGTGTCGGCCCGTACGTCTCGGTGCGGACATTATATACGTCTATAACATTATATATCCCAATCTAAGGCCACCTAACGCTTCGGATGTTGTATTTTCCAGCATTCCTGGCGGGTCGGACCCTACGTCTCGGTTGGAACATTATGTACGTCTATAACGTTATATAACCTAACCTAATCCATCTGGACCCTCGCTGTTAATGTTTTACAGAATCCCGTTCGTGTCGTCCCGTACGTCTCGGTTGGGACATTATATGTCTGTAGCGTTATATAACCTAACCTAACACATCTAGCGGCTCGCTGGTAATGTTTTACAGAATCCCGTTCGTGTCGTCCCGTACGTCTCGGTTGGGATATTACATACGTCCATAATGTTATATAACCTAACCTAACACATCTAGCCCCTCGCTGGTAATGCTTTACAGAATCCCGTTCGTGTCGTCCCATACGTCTCGGTTGGGACATTATATACGTCTATAACGTTACATATCCCAACCTAAGGCAACCTAATATCTCGGATGTAGTACCTTACAACTTTCCTGGCGGATCGGCTCCTACTTCTAGGTGGGAACATTATATACGTCTATAACCTAATATAACCTAACCTAACCCATCTAGCCCCTCGCTGGTAATGTTTTATAGAATCCCGTTCGGGTCGTCCCGTACGTCTCGTTTGGGATATTATATAGGTCTATAGCGTTGTATATCCTAACCCAAGGCAGCCTATAACCTCAGATGTAGTATTTTCCAGCATTGCTGGCAGATCGGCCCCTACTTATCGGTGGGAACATTATATACGTCTATAGCGTAATAAAACCTAACCTAACCCGTCCAACCCCTCGCTGGTAATGTTTTATAGAATCCAGTTCGTGTCGTCCCGTAAGTCTCGGTTGGGTAATTATATACGTCTACGGCGTTATATATCCTAACGTAAGGCAGCCTAACGTCTCGGATGTAGTATTTTCCAACATTCCTGGCGGGTCGGACCCTACTTCTCGGTGGGAAAATTATATCCGTCTATAATGTAATATAACCTAACCTAACCCATCTAGCCCCTCGCTGGTAATGTTTTACAGAATCCCGTACGTGTCGTCCCGTACGTCTCGGCTGGAACATTATATTCGTCTATAGCGTTATATATCATAACCTAAAGCATCCTAACATCTCGGATGTAGAATTTTACAACATTCTAGGCGGGTCGGCACCTACTTCTATGTGGGAACATTATATACGTCTATAACGTAACATAACATAACCTAATCCATCTAGAGCCTGGCCGCTAATGTTTTATAGAATCCCGTTCGTGTCGTCCCGTACGTCTCGGTTGGTACATTATATACGTCTATAGCGTTATATATCCTAACCTAAGGCAACCTATCATCTCGGATGTAGTATTTTCCAGCATTCCTGGCGAGTCGGCCCCTACTTCTCGGTGGGAACATTATATAAGTCTATAACGTAACATAACCTAACCTAATCCATCTAGACCCTGGCCGTTAATGTTTTACAGAAGCCCGTTCGTGTCGTCCCGTACGTCTCGATGGGGACATTATGTACGTCTATAACGTTATATAACCTAACCCCAAGGCATGCTAAAATCTCGGATGTAGTATTTTCCAACATTCCTGGCGGGTCGGCCCCTACTTCTCGGTGTGAACATTATATACGTTTATAACGTTATATAACCTAACCTCACACATCTAGCCCCTCGCTGGTAATGTTTTACAGAACCCCGTTCGTGTCGTCCCGTACGTCTCGGTGGGTACATTTTATACGTTTATAGCGTTATATATCTTAACCTAAGGCAACCTAACACCTCACATGTAGTATTTTCCAACATTCCTGACGGGCCGGCCACTACTTCTCGGTGGGAACATTATATACGTCTATATCGTAATATAATCAAACCTAACCCATCTAGCACCTCGGTGATAATGTTTTACAGAACCCCGTTCGTGTCGTCCCGTACGTCTCGGTGGGTACATTTTATACGTTTATAGCGTTATATATCTTAAACTAAGGCAACCTAACACCTCACATGTAGTATTTTCCAACATTCCTGACGGGCCGGCCACTACTTCTCGGTGGGAACATTATATACGTCTATAACGTAGCATAACCTAACCTAACCCATCTAGACCCTCGCTGGCATTGTTTTACAGAATCCCGTTCGTGTCGCCCCGTACGTCTCGGTGCGGACATTATATACGTCTATAACGTTATATAACCTAACCCCAAGGCATGCTAAAATCTCGGATGTTGTATTTTCCAACATTCCTGGCGGGTCGGCCCCTACTTCTCGTTGGGAACATTATATACTTCTATAACGTAACATAACCTAACCTAATCGATCTAGACCCTCGCTGTTGATGTTTTACAGAATCCCGTTCGTGTCGTCCCGTACGTCTCGGTTGGGGCATTATATACGTCTATAGCGTTATATATCCTAACCCAAGGCAGCCTATCACCTCGGATGTAGTATTTTGCACCATTGCTGGCGGGTCGGCCCCTACTTATCGGTGGGAACATTATATACGTCTATGGCGTAATATAATCGAACCTAACCCATCTAGCACCTCGGTGATAATGTTTTACAGAGTCCCGCTCGTGTCGTCCCGTACGTCTCGGTTGGGATATTATATACGTCTATAATGTTATATATCCCAATCTAAGGCAACCTACCATCTCGAATGTAGTATTTACCGACATTCCTGGTGGGTCGGACCCTACTTCACGGTGGGAACATTATATACGTCTATAACGTAACATATCCTAACCTAACCCATCTACCCCTCGCTGGTAATGTTTTTCAGAATCCCGATCCTGTCGGCCCGTACATCTCGGTTGGGACATTATAAAAGTCTACAGCGATATGTATCCTAATGTAAGACAGGCTAACATCTCGGATGTAGTATTTTACAACATTCCTGGCGTATCAGCCCCTTCTTCTCGATGGGAATATTATATACGTCTGTAACGTAATATAACCTAACCTAACCCCTCTAGCCCCTCGCTGTAAATGTTTTGCAGAATCCATGTCGTGTCGGCCCGTACTTATCGGTGGGGACATTATATACGTCTATAACATTATATATCCCAACCTAAGGCCACCTAACGCTTCGGATGTTGTATTTTCCCGCATTCCTGGCGGGTCGGACCCTACGTCTCGGTTGGAACATTATGTACGTCTATAACGTTATATAACCTAACCTAATCCATCTAGACCCTCGCTGTTATTGTTTTACAGAATGCCGGTCGTGTCGGCCCGTACGTCTCGGTGGGGACATTATATATGTCTGTAGCGTTATATAACCTAAACTAACACATCTAGCCGCTCGCTGGTAATGTTTTACAGAATCCCGTTCGTGTCGTCCCGTACGTCTGGGTTGGGATATTATATACGTCTATAGTGTAACATAACCTAACCTAACCCATCAGGCCCCTCGCTGGTAGTGTTTTACAGAATCCCGTTAGTGTCGTCCCGTACGTCTCGGTGGGTACATTATATACGTCTATAACGTTATATATCCTAACCTAAGGCAACCTAACACCTCAGATGTAGTATTTTCCAACATTCCTGACGGGACGGCGACTACTTCTTGGGAACATTATATACGTCTACATAGTAGTATAACCTAACCTAACCCATCTTGCCCCTCGGTGATAATGTTTTACAGAATGCCGGTCGTGTCGGCCCGTACTTCTCCGTGGGGACATTATGTACGGCTATAACGTTATGTATCCCAACCTAAGGCAACCTAACACCTCAGATGTAGTATTTTCCAACATTCCTGACGGGTCGGCCACTACTTCTCCGTGGGAACATTATATACGTCTACATAGTAATATAACCTAACCTAACCCACCTTACCTCTCGGTTACAATGTTTTACAGATTGCCGGTCGTGTCGGCCCGTCCTTCTCCGTGGGGACATTATGTACGTCTATAACGTTATATATCCCAACCTGAGGCAACCTAACATTTCGGAAGTTGTATTTTTCCAACATTCCTGGCGGGTCAGCCCCTACTTCTCGTTGGGAACATTATATACGTCTATAACATAATATAACCTAACCTAACCCATCAAGCCCCTCGCTGGTAATGTTTTACAGAACCCTGCCCGTGTCGTCCCGTACGTCTCGGTGGGTACATTATATTCGTCTATAACGTTATATATCCTAACCTAAGGCAACATAACACCTCGGATGTAGTATTTTCCAACATTCCTGACGGTTCGGCCACTACTTCTCGGTGGGAACATTATATACGTGTATATCGTAGTATAATCGAACCTAACCCATCTAGCCCCGCGCTGGTAATTTTTACAGAATCCCGGTCGTGTCGGCCCGTACTTCTCCGCGGGGAAGTAATGTACGTCCATAACGTTATATAACCTAACCTCAAACATCTAGCCCCTCGCTGGTAATGTTTTACAGTACCCCGTTCGTGTCGTCCCGTACGTCTCGGTGGGTACATTAAATACGCTTATAACGTTATATATCTTAACCTAAGACAACCTAACACCTCACAGGTAGTATTTTCCAACATTCCTGACGGGCCGGCCACTACTTCTCGGTGGGAACATTATATACGTCTATATCGTAATATAATCGAACCTAACCCATCTAGCCCCGCGCTGGTAATTTTTACAGAATCCCGGTCGTGTCGGCCCGTACTTCTCCGCGGGGAAGTAATGTACGTCCATAACGTTATATAACCTAACCTCAAACATCTAGCCCCTCGCTGGTAATGTTTTACAGTACCCCGTTCGTGTCGTCCCGTACGTCTCGGTGGGTACATTATATACGCTTATAACGTTATATATCTTAACCTAAGGCAACCTAACACCTCACAGGTAGTATTTTCCAACATTCCTAACGCGCCGGCCACTACTTCTCGGTGGGAACATTATATACGTCTATATCGTAATATAATCGAACCTAACCCATCTAGCCCCGCGCTGGTAATTTTTACAGAATCCCGGTCGTGTCGGCCCGTACTTCTCCGCGGGGAAGTAATGTACGTCCATAACGTTATGTAACCTAACCTCACACATCTAGCTCCTCGCTGGTAATGTTTTACAGTACCCCGTTCGTGTCGTCCCGTACGTCTCGGTGGGTACATTATATACGTTTATAACGTTATATATATTAACCTAAGGCAACCTAACACCTCACAGGTAGTATTTTCCATCATTCCTGACGGGCCGGCCACTACTTCTCGGTGGGAACATTATATACGTCTATATCGTAATATAATCGAACCTAACCCATCTAGCACCTCGGTGATAATGTTTTACAGAGTCCCGCTCGTGTCGTCCCGTACGTCTCGGTTGGGATATTATATACGTCTATAATGTTATATATCCCAATCTAAGTCAAGCTAACATCTCGAATGTGGTATTTACCAACATTCCTGGGGGGTCGGACCCTACTTCACGGTGGGAACATTATATACGTCTATAACGTAACATAACCTAACCTAACCCATCAGGCGCCTCGCTGGTAGTGTTTTACAGAATCCCGTTCGTGTCGTCCAGTACGTCTCGGTGGGTACATTATATACGTTTATAACGTTATATATCTTAACCTAAGGCAACCTAACACCTCACAGGTAGTATTTTCCAACATTCCTGACGGGCCGGCCACTACTTCTCGGTGGGAACATTATATACGTCTATATCGTAATATAATCGAACCTAACGCATCTAGCACCTCGGTGATAATGTTTTACAGAGTCCCGCTCGTGTCGTCCCGTACGTCTCGGTTGGGATATTATATACGTCTATAATGTTATATATCCCAATCTAAGTCAAGCTAACATCTCGAATGTGGTATTTACCAACATTCCTGGGGGGTCGGACCCTACTTCACGGTGGGAACATTATATACGTCTATAACGTAACATAACCTAACCTAACCCATCAGGCGCCTCGCTGGTAGTGTTTTACAGAATCCCGTTCGTGTCGTCCAGTACGTCTCGGTGGGTACATTATATACGTTTATAACGTTATATATCTTAACCTAAGGCAACCTAACACCTCACAGGTAGTAATTTCCAACATTCCTGACGGGCCGGCCACTACTTCTCGGTGGGAACATTATATACGTCTATATCGTAACATAACCTAACCTAACCCATCAGGCGCCTCGCTGGTAGTGTTTTACAGAATCCCGTTCGTGTCGTCCAGTACGTCTCGGTGGGTACATTATATACGTTTATAACGTTATATATCTTAACCTAAGGCAACCTAACACCTCACAGGTAGTATTTTCCAACATTCCTGACGGGCCGGCCACTACTTCTCGGTGGGAACATTATATACGTCTATATCGTAATATAATCGAACCTAACGCATCTAGCACCTCGGTGATAATGTTTTACAGAGTCCCGCTCGTGTCGTCCCGTACGTCTCGGTTGGGATATTATATACGTCTATAATGTTATATATCCCAATCTAAGGCAACCTAACATCTCGAATATAGTATTTACCGACATTCCTGGTGGGTCGGACCCTACTTCACGGTGGGAACATTATATACGTCTATAACGTAACATATCCTAACCTAACCCATCTACCCCTCGCTGGTAATGTTTTTCAGAATCCCGATCCTGTCGGCCCGTACATCTCGGTTGGGACATTATAAAAGTCTACAGCGATATGTATCCTAATGTAAGACAGGCTAACATCTCGGATGTAGTAGTTTACAACATTCCTGGCGTATCAGCCCCTTCTTCTCGATGGGAATATTATATACGTCTGTAACGTAATATAACCTAACCTAACCCCTCTAGCCCCTCGCTGTAAATGTTTTGCAGAATCCATGTCGTGTCGGCCCGTACTTATCGGTGGGGACATTATATACGTCTATAACATTATATATCCCAACCTAAGGCCACCTAACGCTTCGGATGTTGTATTTTCCCGCATTCCTGGCGTATCGGACCCTACTTCTCGGTGGGAACATTATATACGTCTATAACGATACATAACCTATCCTAACACATCTAGCCCCTCGCTGGTAATGTTTTACATAATCCCGGTCGTGTCGGCCCGTACTTCCCCGTGGGGATATTATGTATGTCTATAACATTATATATCCCAATCTAAGGCAACCTAACATGTCGGAAGTAGTATTTACCAACATTCCTGGCGGGTCGGACCCTACTTCTCGGTGGGAAAATTATATCCGTCTATAATGTAATATAACCTAACCTAACCCATCTAGCCCCTCGCTGGTAATGTTTTACAGAATCCCGTACGTGTCGTCCCGTACGTCTCGGCTGGAACATTATATTCGTCTATAGCGTTATATATCATAACCTAAAGCATCCTAACATCTCGGATGTAGAATTTTACAACATTCTAGGCGGGTCGGCACCTACTTCTATGTGGGAACATTATATACGTCTATAACGTAACATAACATAACCTAATCCATCTAGAGCCTGGCCGCTAATGTTTTATAGAATCCCGTTCGTGTCGTCCCGTACGTCTCGGTTGGTACATTATATACGTCTATAGCGTTATATATCCTAACCTAAGGCAACCTATCATCTCGGATGTAGTATTTTCCAGCATTCCTGGCGAGTCGGCCCCTACTTCTCGGTGGGAACATTATATAAGTCTATAACGTAACATAACCTAACCTAATCCATCTAGACCCTGGCCGTTAATGTTTTACAGAAGCCCGTTCGTGTCGTCCCGTACGTCTCGATGGGGACATTATGTACGTCTATAACGTTATATAACCTAACCCCAAGGCATGCTAAAATCTCGGATGTAGTATTTTCCAACATTCCTGGCGGGTCGGCCCCTACTTCTCGGTGTGAACATTATATACGTTTATAACATTATATAACCTAACCTCACACATCTAGCCCCTCGCTGGTAATGTTTTACAGAACCCCGTTCGTGTCGTCCCGTACGTCTCGGTGGGTACATTTTATACGTTTATAGCGTTATATATCTTAACCTAAGGCAACCTAACACCTCACATGTAGTATTTTCCAACATTCCTGACGTGCCGGCCACTACTTCTCGGTGGGAACATTATATACGTCTATATCGTAATATAATCAAACCTAACCCATCTAGCACCTCGGTGATAATGTTTTACAGAACCCCGTTCGTGTCGTCCCGTACGTCTCGGTGGGTACATTTTATACGTTTATAGCGTTATATATCTTAAACTAAGGCAACCTAACACCTCACATGTAGTATTTTCCAACATTCCTGACGGGCCGGCCACTACTTCTCGGTGGGAACATTATATACGTCTATAACGTAGCATAACCTAACCTAACCCATCTAGACCCTCGCTGGCATTGTTTTACAGAATCCCGTTCGTGTCGCCCCGTACGTCTCGGTGCGGACATTATATACGTCTATAACGTTATATAACCTAACCCCAAGGCATGCTAAAATCTCGGATGTTGTATTTTCCAACATTCCTGGCGGGTCGGCCCCTACTTCTCGTTGGGAACATTATATACTTCTATAACGTAACATAACCTAACCTAATCGATCTAGACCCTCGCTGTTGATGTTTTACAGAATCCCGTTCGTGTCGTCCCGTACGTCTCGGTTGGGGCATTATATACGTCTATAGCGTTATATATCCTAACCCAAGGCAGCCTATCACCTCGGATGTAGTATTTTGCACCATTGCTGGCGGGTCGGCCCCTACTTATCGGTGGGAACATTATATACGTCTATGGCGTAATATAATCGAACCTAACCCATCTAGCACCTCGGTGATAATGTTTTACAGAATCCCGTTCGTGTCGTCCCGTACGTCTCGGTTGGGGCATTATATACGTCTATAGCGTTATATATCCTAACCCAAGGCAGCCTATCACCTCGGATGTAGTATTTTCCAGCATTGCTGGCGGGTCGGCCCCTACTTATCGGTGGGAACATTATATATGTCTGTATCGTAATATAACCTAACCTAACCCATCTAGCCCCTCGCTGGTAATGCTTTACAGAATCCCGTTCGTGTCGTCCCATACGTCTCGGTTGGGACATTATATACGTCTATAACGTTACATATCCCAACGTAAGGCAACATAATATCTCGGATGTAGTACCTTACAACTTTCCTGGCGGATCGGCTCCTACTTCTAGGTGGGAACATTATATACGTCTATAACCTAATATAACCTAACCTAACCCATCTAGCCCCTCGCTGGTAATGTTTTATAGAATCCCGTTCGGGTCGTCCCGTACGTCTCGGTTGGGGCATTATATAGGTCTATAGCGTTGTATATCCTAACCCAAGGCAGCCTATATCCTCGGATGTAGCATTTTCCAGCATTGCTGGCAGGTCGGCCCCTACTTATCGGTGGGAACATTATATACGTCTATAGCGTAATATAACCTAACCTAACCCATCTAGCCCCTCGCTGGTAATGCTTTACAGAATCCCGTTCGTGTCGTCCCATACGTCTCGGTTGGGACATTGTATACGTCTATAGCGTTATATATCCTAACCTAAGGCAACCTATCATCTCGGATGTAGTATTTTCCAGCATTCCTGGCGAGTCGGCCCCTACTTCTCGGTGGGAACATTATATAAGTCTATAACGTAACATAACCTAACCTAATCCATCTAGACCCTGGCCGCTAATGTTTTACAGAAGCCCGTTCGTGTCGTCCCGTACGTCTCGGTTGGTACATTATATACGTCTACAGCGTTACATATCCTAACCTAAGCCAACCTAACATCTCGGATGTAGTATTTTCCAGCATTCCTGGCGAGTCGGCCCCTACTTCTCGGTGGGAACATTATATACGTCTATAACGTAACATAACCTAACCTAACCCATCTAGCCTCTCGCTGGTAATGTTTGATAGAATCCCGGTCGTGTCGTCCTGTACGTATCGGTGGGGACATTATGCACGTCTATAACGTTATGTATCCCAACCTGAGGCAACCTAACATTTCGGATGTTGTATTTTCCAACATTCCTGGCGCGTCGGCCCCTACTTCTCCTTGGGAACATTATATACGTCTATAACGTAATATATCCTAACCTAACCCATCTAGCACCTCGGTGATAATGTTTTGCAGAATCCCGGTCGTGTCGGCCCGTACGTCTCGGTGCGGACATTATATACGTCTATAACGTTATATATCCCAACCCAAGGCGAACTAACATCTCGGATGTAGTATTTACCAACATTACTGGCGTGTCGGACCCTACTTCTCGGTGGGAACATTATATACGTCTATAACGTTATATAACCTAATCTCACACATCTAGCCCCTCGCTGGTAATGTTTTACAGAACCCCGTTCGTGTCGTTCCGTACGTCTCAGTGGGTACATTTTATACGTTTATAACGTTATATATCTTAACCTAAGGCAACCTAACACCTCACATGTAGTATTTTCCAACATGCCTGACGGGCCGGCCACTACTACTCGGTGGGAACATTATATACGTCTATATCGTAATATAATCGAACCTAACCCATCTAGCACCTCGGTGATAATGTAATACAGAGTCCCGCTCGTGTCGTCCCGTACGTCTCGGTAGGGATATTATACACGTCTATAATGTTATATATCCCAATCTAAGTCAAGCTGACATCTCGAATGTAGTATTTACCGACATTACTGGGGGGTCGGACCCTACTTCACGGTGGGAACATTATATACGTCTATAACGTAGCATAACCTAACCTAACCCATCCAGCCCCTCGCTGGTAATGTTTTACAGAATCCCGGTCGTGTCGTCCCGTACGTCTCGGTGGGGACATTATGTACGTCTATAACGTTATATATCCCAACCTGAGGCAACCTAACATTTCGGATGTTGTATTTTCCAACATTCCTGGCGGGTCGGCCCCTACTTCTCGTTGGGAACATTATATACGTCTATAACTTAATATATCCTAACCTAACCCATCTAGCACCTCGGTGATAATGTTTTGCAGAATCCCGGTCGTGTCGGCCCGTACGTCTCGGTGCGGACATTATATACGTCTATAACGTTATATATCCCAACCTAAGCCAACCTAACATCTCGGATGTAGTATTTACCAACATTCCTGGCGTGTCGGACCCTACTTCTCGGTGTGAACATTATATACGTCTATAACGTTATATAACCTAACCTCACACATCTAGCCCCTCGCTGGTAATGTTTTACAGAACCCCGTTCGTGTCGTCCCGTACGTCTCGGTGGGTACATTTTATACGTTTATAGCGTTATATATCTTACCCTAAGGCAACCTAACACCTCACTTGTAGTATTTTCCAACATTCCTGACGGGCCGGCCACTACTTCTCGGTGGGAACATTATATACGTCTATATCGTAATATAATCAAACCTAACCCATCTAGCACCTCGGTGATAATGTTTTACAGAGTCCCGCTCGTGTCGTCCCGTACGTCTCGGTTGGGATATTATATACGTCTATAATGTTATATATCCCAATCTAAGTCAAGCTAACATCTCGAATGTAGTATTTACCGACATTCCTGGGGGGTCGGGCCCTACTTCACGGTGGGAACATTATATACGTCTATAACGTAGCATAACCTAACCTAACCCATCCAGCCCCTCGCTGGTAATGTTTTACAGAATCCCGGTCGTGTCGTCCCGTACGTCTCGGTTGGGACATTATATGTCTGTAGCGTTATATAACCTAACCTAACACATCTAGCCGCTCGCTGGTAATGTTTTACAGAATCCCGTTCGTGTCGTCCCGTACGTCTCGGTTGGGATATTATATACGTCTATAATGTTATATAACCTAACCTAACACATCTAGCCCCTCGCTGGTAATGTTTTACACAATCCCGGTCGTGTCGTCCCGTACGTCTCGGTGGGGACATTATGTACGTCTATAACGTTATATATCCCAACCTGAGGCAACCTAACATTTCGGATGTTGTATTTTCCAACATTCCTGGCGGGTCGGCCCCTACTTCTCGTTGGGAACATTATATACGTCTATAACGTAACATAACCTAACCTAATCCATCTAGACCCTCGCTGTTGATGTTTTACAGAATCCCGTTCGTGTCGTCCCGTACGTCTCGGTTGGGGCATTATATACGTCTATAGCGTTATATATCCTAACCCAAGGCAGCCTATCACCTCGGATGTAGTATTTTGCACCATTGCTGGCGGGTCGGCCCCTACTTATCGGTGGGAACATTATATACGTCTATAGCGTAATATAACCTAACCTAACCCGTCCAACCCCTCGCTGGTAATGTTTTATAGAATCCAGTTCGTGTCGTCCCGTAAGTCTCGGTTGGGTAATTATATACGTCTACGGCGTTATATATCCTAACGTAAGGCAGCCTAACGTCTCGGATGTAGTATTTTCCAACATTCCTGGCGGGTCGGACCCTACTTCTCGGTGGGAAAATTATATCCGCCTATAATGTAATATAACCTAACCTAACCCATCTAGCCCCTCGCTGGTAATGTTTTACAGAATCCCGTACGTGTCGTCCCGTACGTCTCGGCTGGAACATTATATTCGTCTATAGCGTTATATATCATAACCTAAAGCAGCCTAACATCTCGGATGTAGAATTTTACAACATTCTAGGCGGGTCGGCACCTACTTCTATGTGGGAACATTATATAAGTCTATAACGTAACATTACCTAACCTAATCCATCTAGACCCTGGCCGTTAATGTTTTACAGAAGCCCGTTCGTGTCGTCCCGTACGTCTCGGTTGGTACATTATATACGTCTACAGCGTTACATATCCTAACCTAAGGCAACCTAACATCTCGGATGTAGTATTTTCCAGCATTCCTTGCGAGTCGGCCCCTACTTCTCGGTGGGAACATTATATACGTCTATAACGTAACATAACCTAACCTAACCCATCTAGCTTCTCGCTGGTAATGTTTGATAGAATCCCGGTCGTGTCGTCCCGTACGTCTCGGTGGGGACACTATGTACGTCTATAACGTTATATATCCCAACCTGAGGCAACCTAACATTTCGGATGTTGTATTTTCCAACATTCCTGGCGGGTCGGCCCCTACTTCTCGTTGGGAACATTATATACGTCTATAACGTAATATATCCTAACCTAACCCATCTAGCACCTCGGTGATAATGTTTTGCAGAATCCCGGTCGTGTCGGCCCGTACGTCTCGGTGCGGACATTATATACGTCTATAACATTATATATTCCAACCTAAGCCAACCTAACATCTCGGATGTAGTATTTACCAACATTCCTGGCGTGTCGGACCCTACTTCTCGGTGTGAACATTATATACGTCTATATCGTAATATAATCAAACCTAATCCATCTAGACCCTCGCTGTTGATGTTTTACAGAATCCCGTTCGTGTCGTCCCGTACGTCTCGGTTGGGGCATTATATACGTCTATAGCGTTATTTATCCTAACCTAAGGCAGCCTAACAACTCGGATGTATCATTTTACAACATTCCTGGAGGGTCGGCCCCTGCTTCGCGGTGGGAACATTATATATGTCTGTATCGTAATATAACCTAACCTAACCCATCTAGCCCCTCGCTGGTAATGCTTTACAGAATCCCGTTCGTGTCGTCCCATACGGCTCGGTTGGGACATTATATTCGTCTATAACGTTATATATCCCAACCTAAGGCAACCTAATATCTCGGATGTAGTACCTTACAACTTTCCTGGCGGATCGGCTCCTACTTCTAGGTGGGAACATTATATACGTCTATAACCAAATATAACCTAACCTAACCCATCTAGCCCCTCGCTGGTAATGTTTTACAGAATCCCGTTTGGGTCGTCCCGTACGTCTCGGTTGGGGCACTATATAGGTCTATAGCGTTGTATATCCTAACCCAAGGCAGCCTATCACCTCGGATGTAGTATTTTCCAGCATTGCTGGCAGGTCGGCCCCTACTTATCGGTGGGAACGTTATATACGTCTATAGCGTAATATAATCTAACCTAACCCATCTATCCCCTCGCTGGTAATGTTTTATAGAATCCCGTTCCTGTCGTCTCGTAAGTCTCGGTTGGGTAATTATATACGACTACGGCGTTATATATCCTAACCTAAGGCAGCCTAGCATCTCGGATGTAGTATTTTACAACATACTTGGCGGGTTGGCACCTACTTCTCGGTGAGAACATTATATACGTCTATAACGTAACATAACATAACCTAATCCATCTAGACCCTGGCCGTTAATGTTTTACAGAATCCCATACGTGTCGTCCCGTACGTCTCGGTTGGTACATTATATATACGTCTATAGCGTTACATATCCTAACCTGAGGCAACCTAACATCTCGGATGTAGTATTTTCCAGCATTCCTGGTTGGTCGGCCCCTACTTCTCGGTGGGAACATTATATACGTCTATAACGTAATATAACCTAACTTAACACATCTAGCCCCTCGCTGGTAATGTTTTCAGAATCCCGATCCTGTCGGCCCGTACATCTCGGTTGGGACATTATAAACGTCTACAGCGATATATATCCTATTGTAAGGCAGGCTAACATCTCGGATGTAGTATTTTACAACATTCCTGGCGTATCAGCCCCTTCTTCTCGATGGGAATATTATATACGTCTGTAACGTAATATAACCTAACCTAACCCCTCTAGCCCCTCGCTGTAAATGTTTTGCAGAATCCATGTCGTGTCGGCCCGTACTTATCGGTGGGGACATTATATACGTCTATAACATTATATATCCCAACCTAAGGCCACCTAACGCTTCGGATGTTGTATTTTCCAGCATTCCTGGCGGGTCGGACCCTACGTCTCGGTTGGAACATTATGTACGTCTATAACGTTATATAACCTAACCTAATCCATCTAGACCCTCGCTGTTAATGTTTTACAGAATCCCGTTCGTGTCGTCCCGTACGTCTCGGTTGGGACATTATATGTCTGTAGCGTTATATAACCTAAACTAACACATCTTGCCGCTCGCTGGTAATGTTTTACAGAATCCCGTTCGTGTCGTCCCGTACGTCTCGGTTGGGATATTATATACGTCTATAGCGTTATATACCCTAACCTAAGGCAGGCTAACATCTCGGATGTAGTATTTTACAACATTCCTAGCGGATCGGCCCCTACTTTTCGGTGGGAACATTATATATGTCTATAACGTAACATAACCTAACATAAGCCATCTAGCTCTTCGGTGATAATGTTTTACAGAGTCCCGCTCGTCTCGTCCCGTACGTCTCGGTGGGGACATTATGTACGTCTATAACGTTATGTATCCCAACCTAAGGCAACCTAACACCTCAGATGTAGTATTTTCCAACATTCCTGACGGGTCGGCCACTACTTCTCCGTGGGAACATTATATACGTCTACATAGTAATATAACCTAACCTAACCCACCTTACCCCTCGGTTACAATGTTTTACACATTGCCGGTCGTGTTGGCCCGTCCTTCTCCGTGGGGACATTATGTACGTCTATATCGTAATATAATCGAACCTAACCCATCTAGCACCTCGGTGATAATGTTTTACAGAATCCCGTTCGGGTCGTCCCGTACGTCTGGGTTGGGATATTATATAGGTCTATAGCGTTGTATATCCTAACCCAAGGCAGCCTATAACCTCGGATGTAGTATTTTCCAGCATTGCTGGCAGATCGGCCCCTACTTATCGGTGGGAACATTATATACGTCTATAGCGTAATATAACCTAACCTAACCCGTCCAACCCCTCGCTGGTAATGTTTTATAGAATCCAGTTCGTGTCGTCCCGTAAGTCTCGGTTGGGTAATTGTATACGTCTACGGCGTTATATATCCTAACGTAAGGCAGCCTAACGTCTCGGATGTAGTATTTTCCAACATTCCTGGCGGGTCGGACCCTACTTCTCGGTGGGAACATTATATACGTCTATAACGTAATATAACCTAACCTAACACATCTAGCCCCTCGCTGGTAATGTTTTCAGAATCCCGATCCTGTCGGCCCGTACATCTCGGTTGGGACATTATAAACGTCTACAGCGATATATATCCTATTGTAAGGCAGGCTAACATCTCGGATGTAGTATTTTACAACATTCCTGGCGTATCAGCCCCTTCTTCTCGATGGGAATATTATATACGTCTGTAACGTAATATAACCTAACCTAACCCCTCTAGCCCCTCGCTGTAAATGTTTTGCAGAATCCATGTCGTGTCGGCCCGTACTTATCGGTGGGGACATTATATACGTCTATAACATTATATATCCCAACCTAAGGCCACCTAACGCTTCGGATGTTGTATTTTCCAGCATTCCTGGCGGGTCGGACCCTACGTCTCGGTTGGAACATTATGTACGTCTATAACGTTATATAACCTAACCTAATCCATCTAGACCCTCGCTGTTAATGTTTTACAGAATCCCGTTCGTGTCGTCCCGTACGTCTCGGTTGGGACATTATATGTCTGTAGCGTTATATAACCTAAACTAACACATCTTGCCGCTCGCTGGTAATGTTTTACAGAATCCCGTTCGTGTCGTCCCGTACGTCTCGGCTGGGACATTATATTCGTCTATAGCGTTATATATCCTAACCTAAAGCAGCCTAGCATCTCGGATGTAGTATTTTACAACATTCTTGGCGGGTCGGCACCTACTTCTCGGTGGGAACATTATATACGTCTATAACGTAACATAACATAACCTAATCCATCTAGACCCTGCCGTTAATGTTTTACAGAATCCCGTTCGTGTCGTCCCGTACGTCTCGGTTGGTACATTATATATACGTCTATAGCGTTACATATCCTAACCTAAGGCAACCTAACATCTCGGATGTAGTATTTTCCAGCATTCCTGGCCAGTCGGCCCCTACTTCTCGGTGGGAACATTATATACGTCTATAACGTAACATAACCTAATCCAATCCATCTAGACCCTCGCGGTTAATGTTTTACAGAATCGCGAACGTGTCGTCCCGTGCGTCTCGGTGTGGACGCTATATACGACTGTAACTTTATATATCCCAACCTTAGGCCACCTGATATCTCGGATGTAGTATTTTCCAACATTCCTGGCGGGTCGGAACCTACATCTTGGTGGGAACATTATATACGTCTATAACGTAACATAACCTAACCTAATCCATCTAACCCCTCGCTGGTAATGCTTTACAGAATCCCGTTCGTGTCGTCCCGTACGTCTCGGTTGGGAAATTATATACGTCTATAGCGTTATATATCCTAACCCAAGGCAGCCTATCACCTCGGATGTGGTATTTTACAGCATTGCTGGCGCGTCGGACCCCACTTCTCGGTGGGAACATTATATACGTCTATAACGTAATATAACCTAACCTAACACATCTAGCCCATCGCTGGTAATGTTTTACAGAATCCCGTTCGTGTCGTCCCGTACTTCTCGGTGGGGACATTATATACGTCTATAACATTATATATCCCAACCTAAGTCAACCTAACATCTCGGATGTAGTATTTTCCGACTTTCCTGGCGTGTCGGCCCCTACTTCTCGGTGGGAACATTATATACGTCTATAATGTAATATAACCTAACCTAACCCATCTAGCCCCTCGCTGTAAATGTTTTACAGAACCCTGTCCGTGTCGTCCCGTACGTCTCGGTGGGTACATTATATTCGTCTATAACGTTATATATCCTAACCTAAGGCAACATAACACCTCGGATGTAGTATTTTCCAACATTCCTGACGGTTCGGCCACTACTTCTCGGTGGGAACATTATATACGTGTATATCGTAGTATAATCGAACCTAACCCATCTAGCCCCGCGCTGGTAATTTTTACAGAATCCCGGTCGTGTCGGCCCGTACTTCTCCGCGGGGAAGTAATGTACGTCCATAACGTTATATAACCTAACCTCAAACATCTAGCCCCTCGCTGGTAATGTTTTACAGTACCCCGTTCGTGTCGTCCCGTACGTCTCGGTGGGTACATTAAATACGCTTATAACGTTATATATCTTAACCTAAGACAACCTAACACCTCACAGGTAGTATTTTCCAACATTCCTGACGGGCCGGCCACTACTTCTCGGTGGGAACATTATATACGTCTATATCGTAATATAATCGAACCTAACCCATCTAGCCCCGCGCTGGTAATTTTTACAGAATCCCGGTCGTGTCGGCCCGTACTTCTCCGCGGGGAAGTAATGTACGTCCATAACGTTATATAACCTAACCTCAAACATCTAGCCCCTCGCTGGTAATGTTTTACAGTACCCCGTTCGTGTCGTCCCGTACGTCTCGGTGGGTACATTATATACGCTTATAACGTTATATATCTTAACCTAAGGCAACCTAACACCACACAGGTAGTATTTTCCAACATTCCTAACGCGCCGGCCACTACTTCTCGGTGGGAACATTATATACGTCTATATCGTAATATAATCGAACCTAACCCATCTAGCCCCGCGCTGGTAATTTTTACAGAATCCCGGTCGTGTCGGCCCGTACTTCTCCGCGGGGAAGTAATGTACGTCCATAACGTTATGTAACCTAACCTCACACATCTAGCTCCTCGCTGGTAATGTTTTACAGTACCCCGTTCGTGTCGTCCCGTACGTCTCGGTGGGTACATTATATACGTTTATAACGTTATATATATTAACCTAAGGCAACCTAACACCTCACAGGTAGTATTTTCCATCATTCCTGACGGGCCGGCCACTACTTCTCGGTGGGAACATTATATACGTCTATATCGTAATATAATCGAACCTAACCCATCTAGCACCTCGGTGATAATGTTTTACAGAGTCCCGCTCGTGACGTCCCGTACGTCTCGGTTGGGATATTATATACGTCTATAATGTTATATATCCCAATCTAAGTCAAGCTAACATCTCGAATGTGGTATTTACCAACATTCCTGGGGGGTCGGACCCTACTTCACGGTGGGAACATTATATACGTCTATAACGTAACATAACCTAACCTAACCCATCAGGCGCCTCGCTGGTAGTGTTTTACAGAATCCCGTTCGTGTCGTCCAGTACGTCTCGGTGGGTACATTATATACGTTTATAACGTTATATATCTTAACCTAAGGCAACCTAACACCTCACAGGTAGTATTTTCCAACAATCCTGACGGGCCGGCCACTACTTCTCGGTGGGAACATTATATACGTCTATATCGTAATATAATCGAACCTAACGCATCTAGCACCTCGGTGATAATGTTTTACAGAGTCCCGCTCGTGTCGTCCCGTACGTCTCGGTTGGGATATTATATACGTCTATAATGTTATATATCCCAATCTAAGGCAACCTACCATCTCGAATGTAGTATTTACCGACATTCCTGGTGGGTCGGACCCTACTTCACGGTGGGAACATTATATACGTCTATAACGTAACATATCCTAACCTAACCCATCTACCCCTCGCTGGTAATGTTTTTCAGAATCCCGATCCTGTCGGCCCGTACATCTCGGTTGGGACATTATAAAAGTCTACAGCGATATGTATCCTAATGTAAGACAGGCTAACATCTCGGATGTAGTATTTTACAACATTCCTGGCGTATCAGCCCCTTCTTCTCGATGGGAATATTATATACGTCTGTAACGTAATATAACCTAACCTAACCCCTCTAGCCCCTCGCTGTAAATGTTTTGCAGAATCCATGTCGTGTCGGCCCGTACTTATCGGTGGGGACATTATATACGTCTATAACATTATATATCCCAACCTAAGGCCACCTAACGCTTCGGATGTTGTATTTTCCCGCATTCCTGGCGGGTCGGACCCTACGTCTCGGTTGGAACATTATGTACGTCTATAACGTTATATAACCTAACCTAATCCATCTAGACCCTCGCTGTTATTGTTTTACAGAATGCCGGTCGTGTCGGCCCGTACGTCTCGGTGGGGACATTATATATGTCTGTAGCGTTATATAACCTAAACTAACACATCTAGCCGCTCGCTGGTAATGTTTTACAGAATCCCGTTCGTGTCGTCCCGTACGTCTGGGTTGGGATATTATATACGTCTATAGTGTAACATAACCTAACCTAACCCATCAGGCCCCTCGCTGGTAGTGTTTTACAGAATCCCGTTAGTGTCGTCCCGTACGTCTCGGTGGGTACATTATATACGTCTATAACGTTATATATCCTAACCTAAGGCAACCTAACACCTCAGATGTAGTATTTTCCAACATTCCTGACGGGACGGCGACTACTTCTTGGGAACATTATATACGTCTACATAGTAGTATAACCTAACCTAACCCATCTTGCCCCTCGGTGATAATGTTTTACAGAATGCCGGTCGTGTCGGCCCGTACTTCTCCGTGGGGACATTATGTACGGCTATAACGTTATGTATCCCAACCTAAGGCAACCTAACACCTCAGATGTAGTATTTTCCAACATTCCTGACGGGTCGGCCACTACTTCTCCGTGGGAACATTATATACGTCTACATAGTAATATAACCTAACCTAACCCACCTTACCTCTCGGTTACAATGTTTTACAGATTGCCGGTCGTGTCGGCCCGTCCTTCTCCGTGGGGACATTATGTACGTCTATAACGTTATATATCCCAACCTGAGGCAACCTAACATTTCGGAAGTTGTATTTTTCCAACATTCCTGGCGGGTCAGCCCCTACTTCTCGTTGGGAACATTATATACGTCTATAACATAATATAACCTAACCTAACCCATCAAGCCCCTCGCTGGTAATGTTTTACAGAACCCTGCCCGTGTCGTCCCGTACGTCTCGGTGCGGACATTATATACGTCTATAACATTATATATTCCAACCTAAGCCAACCTAACATCTCGGATGTAGTATTTACCAACATTCCTGGCGTGTCGGACCCTACTTCTCGGTGTGAACATTATATACGTCTATATCGTAATATAATCAAACCTAATCCATCTAGACCCTCGCTGTTGATGTTTTACAGAATCCCGTTCGTGTCGTCCCGTACGTCTCGGTTGGGGCATTATATACGTCTATAGCGTTATTTATCCTAACCTAAGGCAGCCTAACAACTCGGATGTATCATTTTACAACATTCCTGGAGGGTCGGCCCCTGCTTCGCGGTGGGAACATTATATATGTCTGTATCGTAATATAACCTAACCTAACCCATCTAGCCCCTCGCTGGTAATGCTTTACAGAATCCCGTTCGTGTCGTCCCATACGGCTCGGTTGGGACATTATATTCGTCTATAACGTTATATATCCCAACCTAAGGCAACCTAATATCTCGGATGTAGTACCTTACAACTTTCCTGGCGGATCGGCTCCTACTTCTAGGTGGGAACATTATATACGTCTATAACCAAATATAACCTAACCTAACCCATCTAGCCCCTCGCTGGTAATGTTTTACAGAATCCCGTTTGGGTCGTCCCGTACGTCTCGGTTGGGGCACTATATAGGTCTATAGCGTTGTATATCCTAACCCAAGGCAGCCTATCACCTCGGATGTAGTATTTTCCAGCATTGCTGGCAGGTCGGCCCCTACTTATCGGTGGGAACGTTATATACGTCTATAGCGTAATATAATCTAACCTAACCCATCTATCCCCTCGCTGGTAATGTTTTATAGAATCCCGTTCCTGTCGTCTCGTAAGTCTCGGTTGGGTAATTATATACGACTACGGCGTTATATATCCTAACCTAAGGCAGCCTAGCATCTCGGATGTAGTATTTTACAACATACTTGGCGGGTTGGCACCTACTTCTCGGTGAGAACATTATATACGTCTATAACGTAACATAACATAACCTAATCCATCTAGACCCTGGCCGTTAATGTTTTACAGAATCCCATACGTGTCGTCCCGTACGTCTCGGTTGGTACATTATATATACGTCTATAGCGTTACATATCCTAACCTGAGGCAACCTAACATCTCGGATGTAGTATTTTCCAGCATTCCTGGTTGGTCGGCCCCTACTTCTCGGTGGGAACATTATATACGTCTATAACGTAATATAACCTAACTTAACACATCTAGCCCCTCGCTGGTAATGTTTTCAGAATCCCGATCCTGTCGGCCCGTACATCTCGGTTGGGACATTATAAACGTCTACAGCGATATATATCCTATTGTAAGGCAGGCTAACATCTCGGATGTAGTATTTTACAACATTCCTGGCGTATCAGCCCCTTCTTCTCGATGGGAATATTATATACGTCTGTAACGTAATATAACCTAACCTAACCCCTCTAGCCCCTCGCTGTAAATGTTTTGCAGAATCCATGTCGTGTCGGCCCGTACTTATCGGTGGGGACATTATATACGTCTATAACATTATATATCCCAACCTAAGGCCACCTAACGCTTCGGATGTTGTATTTTCCAGCATTCCTGGCGGGTCGGACCCTACGTCTCGGTTGGAACATTATGTACGTCTATAACGTTATATAACCTAACCTAATCCATCTAGACCCTCGCTGTTAATGTTTTACAGAATCCCGTTCGTGTCGTCCCGTACGTCTCGGTTGGGACATTATATGTCTGTAGCGTTATATAACCTAAACTAACACATCTTGCCGCTCGCTGGTAATGTTTTACAGAATCCCGTTCGTGTCGTCCCGTACGTCTCGGTTGGGATATTATATACGTCTATAGCGTTATATACCCTAACCTAAGGCAGGCTAACATCTCGGATGTAGTATTTTACAACATTCCTAGCGGATCGGCCCCTACTTTTCGGTGGGAACATTATATATGTCTATAACGTAACATAACCTAACATAAGCCATCTAGCTCTTCGGTGATAATGTTTTACAGAGTCCCGCTCGTCTCGTCCCGTACGTCTCGGTGGGGACATTATGTACGTCTATAACGTTATGTATCCCAACCTAAGGCAACCTAACACCTCAGATGTAGTATTTTCCAACATTCCTGACGGGTCGGCCACTACTTCTCCGTGGGAACATTATATACGTCTACATAGTAATATAACCTAACCTAACCCACCTTACCCCTCGGTTACAATGTTTTACACATTGCCGGTCGTGTTGGCCCGTCCTTCTCCGTGGGGACATTATGTACGTCTATATCGTAATATAATCGAACCTAACCCATCTAGCACCTCGGTGATAATGTTTTACAGAATCCCGTTCGGGTCGTCCCGTACGTCTGGGTTGGGATATTATATAGGTCTATAGCGTTGTATATCCTAACCCAAGGCAGCCTATAACCTCGGATGTAGTATTTTCCAGCATTGCTGGCAGATCGGCCCCTACTTATCGGTGGGAACATTATATACGTCTATAGCGTAATATAACCTAACCTAACCCGTCCAACCCCTCGCTGGTAATGTTTTATAGAATCCAGTTCGTGTCGTCCCGTAAGTCTCGGTTGGGTAATTGTATACGTCTACGGCGTTATATATCCTAACGTAAGGCAGCCTAACGTCTCGGATGTAGTATTTTCCAACATTCCTGGCGGGTCGGACCCTACTTCTCGGTGGGAACATTATATACGTCTATAACGTAATATAACCTAACCTAACACATCTAGCCCCTCGCTGGTAATGTTTTCAGAATCCCGATCCTGTCGGCCCGTACATCTCGGTTGGGACATTATAAACGTCTACAGCGATATATATCCTATTGTAAGGCAGGCTAACATCTCGGATGTAGTATTTTACAACATTCCTGGCGTATCAGCCCCTTCTTCTCGATGGGAATATTATATACGTCTGTAACGTAATATAACCTAACCTAACCCCTCTAGCCCCTCGCTGTAAATGTTTTGCAGAATCCATGTCGTGTCGGCCCGTACTTATCGGTGGGGACATTATATACGTCTATAACATTATATATCCCAACCTAAGGCCACCTAACGCTTCGGATGTTGTATTTTCCAGCATTCCTGGCGGGTCGGACCCTACGTCTCGGTTGGAACATTATGTACGTCTATAACGTTATATAACCTAACCTAATCCATCTAGACCCTCGCTGTTAATGTTTTACAGAATCCCGTTCGTGTCGTCCCGTACGTCTCGGTTGGGACATTATATGTCTGTAGCGTTATATAACCTAAACTAACACATCTTGCCGCTCGCTGGTAATGTTTTACAGAATCCCGTTCGTGTCGTCCCGTACGTCTCGGCTGGGACATTATATTCGTCTATAGCGTTATATATCCTAACCTAAAGCAGCCTAGCATCTCGGATGTAGTATTTTACAACATTCTTGGCGGGTCGGCACCTACTTCTCGGTGGGAACATTATATACGTCTATAACGTAACATAACATAACCTAATCCATCTAGACCCTGCCGTTAATGTTTTACAGAATCCCGTTCGTGTCGTCCCGTACGTCTCGGTTGGTACATTATATATACGTCTATAGCGTTACATATCCTAACCTAAGGCAACCTAACATCTCGGATGTAGTATTTTCCAGCATTCCTGGCCAGTCGGCCCCTACTTCTCGGTGGGAACATTATATACGTCTATAACGTAACATAACCTAATCCAATCCATCTAGACCCTCGCGGTTAATGTTTTACAGAATCGCGAACGTGTCGTCCCGTGCGTCTCGGTGTGGACGCTATATACGACTGTAACTTTATATATCCCAACCTTAGGCCACCTGATATCTCGGATGTAGTATTTTCCAACATTCCTGGCGGGTCGGAACCTACATCTTGGTGGGAACATTATATACGTCTATAACGTAACATAACCTAACCTAATCCATCTAACCCCTCGCTGGTAATGCTTTACAGAATCCCGTTCGTGTCGTCCCGTACGTCTCGGTTGGGAAATTATATACGTCTATAGCGTTATATATCCTAACCCAAGGCAGCCTATCACCTCGGATGTGGTATTTTACAGCATTGCTGGCGCGTCGGACCCCACTTCTCGGTGGGAACATTATATACGTCTATAACGTAATATAACCTAACCTAACACATCTAGCCCATCGCTGGTAATGTTTTACAGAATCCCGTTCGTGTCGTCCCGTACTTCTCGGTGGGGACATTATATACGTCTATAACATTATATATCCCAACCTAAGTCAACCTAACATCTCGGATGTAGTATTTTCCGACTTTCCTGGCGTGTCGGCCCCTACTTCTCGGTGGGAACATTATATACGTCTATAATGTAATATAACCTAACCTAACCCATCTAGCCCCTCGCTGTAAATGTTTTACAGAACCCTGTCCGTGTCGTCCCGTACGTCTCGGTGGGTACATTATATTCGTCTATAACGTTATATATCCTAACCTAAGGCAACATAACACCTCGGATGTAGTATTTTCCAACATTCCTGACGGTTCGGCCACTACTTCTCGGTGGGAACATTATATACGTGTATATCGTAGTATAATCGAACCTAACCCATCTAGCCCCGCGCTGGTAATTTTTACAGAATCCCGGTCGTGTCGGCCCGTACTTCTCCGCGGGGAAGTAATGTACGTCCATAACGTTATATAACCTAACCTCAAACATCTAGCCCCTCGCTGGTAATGTTTTACAGTACCCCGTTCGTGTCGTCCCGTACGTCTCGGTGGGTACATTAAATACGCTTATAACGTTATATATCTTAACCTAAGACAACCTAACACCTCACAGGTAGTATTTTCCAACATTCCTGACGGGCCGGCCACTACTTCTCGGTGGGAACATTATATACGTCTATATCGTAATATAATCGAACCTAACCCATCTAGCCCCGCGCTGGTAATTTTTACAGAATCCCGGTCGTGTCGGCCCGTACTTCTCCGCGGGGAAGTAATGTACGTCCATAACGTTATATAACCTAACCTCAAACATCTAGCCCCTCGCTGGTAATGTTTTACAGTACCCCGTTCGTGTCGTCCCGTACGTCTCGGTGGGTACATTATATACGCTTATAACGTTATATATCTTAACCTAAGGCAACCTAACACCACACAGGTAGTATTTTCCAACATTCCTAACGCGCCGGCCACTACTTCTCGGTGGGAACATTATATACGTCTATATCGTAATATAATCGAACCTAACCCATCTAGCCCCGCGCTGGTAATTTTTACAGAATCCCGGTCGTGTCGGCCCGTACTTCTCCGCGGGGAAGTAATGTACGTCCATAACGTTATGTAACCTAACCTCACACATCTAGCTCCTCGCTGGTAATGTTTTACAGTACCCCGTTCGTGTCGTCCCGTACGTCTCGGTGGGTACATTATATACGTTTATAACGTTATATATATTAACCTAAGGCAACCTAACACCTCACAGGTAGTATTTTCCATCATTCCTGACGGGCCGGCCACTACTTCTCGGTGGGAACATTATATACGTCTATATCGTAATATAATCGAACCTAACCCATCTAGCACCTCGGTGATAATGTTTTACAGAGTCCCGCTCGTGACGTCCCGTACGTCTCGGTTGGGATATTATATACGTCTATAATGTTATATATCCCAATCTAAGTCAAGCTAACATCTCGAATGTGGTATTTACCAACATTCCTGGGGGGTCGGACCCTACTTCACGGTGGGAACATTATATACGTCTATAACGTAACATAACCTAACCTAACCCATCAGGCGCCTCGCTGGTAGTGTTTTACAGAATCCCGTTCGTGTCGTCCAGTACGTCTCGGTGGGTACATTATATACGTTTATAACGTTATATATCTTAACCTAAGGCAACCTAACACCTCACAGGTAGTATTTTCCAACAATCCTGACGGGCCGGCCACTACTTCTCGGTGGGAACATTATATACGTCTATATCGTAATATAATCGAACCTAACGCATCTAGCACCTCGGTGATAATGTTTTACAGAGTCCCGCTCGTGTCGTCCCGTACGTCTCGGTTGGGATATTATATACGTCTATAATGTTATATATCCCAATCTAAGGCAACCTACCATCTCGAATGTAGTATTTACCGACATTCCTGGTGGGTCGGACCCTACTTCACGGTGGGAACATTATATACGTCTATAACGTAACATATCCTAACCTAACCCATCTACCCCTCGCTGGTAATGTTTTTCAGAATCCCGATCCTGTCGGCCCGTACATCTCGGTTGGGACATTATAAAAGTCTACAGCGATATGTATCCTAATGTAAGACAGGCTAACATCTCGGATGTAGTATTTTACAACATTCCTGGCGTATCAGCCCCTTCTTCTCGATGGGAATATTATATACGTCTGTAACGTAATATAACCTAACCTAACCCCTCTAGCCCCTCGCTGTAAATGTTTTGCAGAATCCATGTCGTGTCGGCCCGTACTTATCGGTGGGGACATTATATACGTCTATAACATTATATATCCCAACCTAAGGCCACCTAACGCTTCGGATGTTGTATTTTCCCGCATTCCTGGCGGGTCGGACCCTACGTCTCGGTTGGAACATTATGTACGTCTATAACGTTATATAACCTAACCTAATCCATCTAGACCCTCGCTGTTATTGTTTTACAGAATGCCGGTCGTGTCGGCCCGTACGTCTCGGTGGGGACATTATATATGTCTGTAGCGTTATATAACCTAAACTAACACATCTAGCCGCTCGCTGGTAATGTTTTACAGAATCCCGTTCGTGTCGTCCCGTACGTCTGGGTTGGGATATTATATACGTCTATAGTGTAACATAACCTAACCTAACCCATCAGGCCCCTCGCTGGTAGTGTTTTACAGAATCCCGTTAGTGTCGTCCCGTACGTCTCGGTGGGTACATTATATACGTCTATAACGTTATATATCCTAACCTAAGGCAACCTAACACCTCAGATGTAGTATTTTCCAACATTCCTGACGGGACGGCGACTACTTCTTGGGAACATTATATACGTCTACATAGTAGTATAACCTAACCTAACCCATCTTGCCCCTCGGTGATAATGTTTTACAGAATGCCGGTCGTGTCGGCCCGTACTTCTCCGTGGGGACATTATGTACGGCTATAACGTTATGTATCCCAACCTAAGGCAACCTAACACCTCAGATGTAGTATTTTCCAACATTCCTGACGGGTCGGCCACTACTTCTCCGTGGGAACATTATATACGTCTACATAGTAATATAACCTAACCTAACCCACCTTACCTCTCGGTTACAATGTTTTACAGATTGCCGGTCGTGTCGGCCCGTCCTTCTCCGTGGGGACATTATGTACGTCTATAACGTTATATATCCCAACCTGAGGCAACCTAACATTTCGGAAGTTGTATTTTTCCAACATTCCTGGCGGGTCAGCCCCTACTTCTCGTTGGGAACATTATATACGTCTATAACATAATATAACCTAACCTAACCCATCAAGCCCCTCGCTGGTAATGTTTTACAGAACCCTGCCCGTGTCGTCCCGTACGTCTCGGTGGGTACATTATATTCGTCTATAACGTTATATATCCTAACCTAAGGCAACATAACACCTCGGATGTAGTATTTTCCAACATTCCTGACGGTTCGGCCACTACTTCTCGGTGGGAACATTATATACGTGTATATCGTAGTATAATCGAACCTAACCCATCTAGCCCCGCGCTGGTAATTTTTACAGAATCCCGGTCGTGTCGGCCCGTACTTCTCCGCGGGGAAGTAATGTACGTCCATAACGTTATATAACCTAACCTCAAACATCTAGCCCCTCGCTGGTAATGTTTTACAGTACCCCGTTCGTGTCGTCCCGTACGTCTCGGTGGGTACATTAAATACGCTTATAACGTTATATATCTTAACCTAAGACAACCTAACACCTCACAGGTAGTATTTTCCAACATTCCTGACGGGCCGGCCACTACTTCACGGTGGGAACATTATATACGTCTATATCGTAATATAATCGAACCTAACCCATCTAGCCCCGCGCTGGTAATTTTTACAGAATCCCGGTCGTGTCGGCCCGTACTTCTCCGCGGGGAAGTAATGTACGTCCATAACGTTATATAACCTAACCTCAAACATCTAGCCCCTCGCTGGTAATGTTTTACAGTACCCCGTTCGTGTCGTCCCGTACGTCTCGGTGGGTACATTATATACGCTTATAACGTTATATATCTTAACCTAAGGCAACCTAACACCTCACAGGTAGTATTTTCCAACATTCCTAACGCGCCGGCCACTACTTCTCGGTGGGAACATTATATACGTCTATATCGTAATATAATCGAACCTAACCCATCTAGCCCCGCGCTGGTAATTTTTACAGAATCCCGGTCGTGTCGGCCCGTACTTCTCCGCGGGGAAGTAATGTACGTCCATAACGTTATGTAACCTAACCTCACACATCTAGCTCCTCGCTGGTAATGTTTTACAGTACCCCGTTCGTGTCGTCCCGTACGTCTCGGTGGGTACATTATATACGTTTATAACGTTATATATATTAACCTAAGGCAACCTAACACCTCACAGGTAGTATTTTCCATCATTCCTGACGGGCCGGCCACTACTTCTCGGTGGGAACATTATATACGTCTATATCGTAATATAATCGAACCTAACCCATCTAGCACCTCGGTGATAATGTTTTACAGAGTCCCGCTCGTGTCGTCCCGTACGTCTCGGTTGGGATATTATATACGTCTATAATGTTATATATCCCAATCTAAGTCAAGCTAACATCTCGAATGTGGTATTTACCAACATTCCTGGGGGGTCGGACCCTACTTCACGGTGGGAACATTATATACGTCTATAACGTAACATAACCTAACCTAACCCATCAGGCGCCTCGCTGGTAGTGTTTTACAGAATCCCGTTCGTGTCGTCCAGTACGTCTCGGTGGGTACATTATATACGTTTATAACGTTATATATCTTAACCTAAGGCAACCTAACACCTCACAGGTAGTATTTTCCAACATTCCTGACGGGCCGGCCACTACTTCTCGGTGGGAACATTATATACGTCTATATCGTAATATAATCGAACCTAACGCATCTAGCACCTCGGTGATAATGTTTTACAGAGTCCCGCTCGTGTCGTCCCGTACGTCTCGGTTGGGATATTATATACGTCTATAATGTTATATATCCCAATCTAAGTCAAGCTAACATCTCGAATGTGGTATTTACCAACATTCCTGGGGGGTCGGACCCTACTTCACGGTGGGAACATTATATACGTCTATAACGTAACATAACCTAACCTAACCCATCAGGCGCCTCGCTGGTAGTGTTTTACAGAATCCCGTTCGTGTCGTCCAGTACGTCTCGGTGGGTACATTATATACGTTTATAACGTTATATATCTTAACCTAAGGCAACCTAACACCTCACAGGTAGTATTTTCCAACATTCCTGACGGGCCGGCCACTACTTCTCGGTGGGAACATTATATACGTCTATATCGTAATATAATCGAACCTAACGCATCTAGCACCTCGGTGATAATGTTTTACAGAGTCCCGCTCGTGTCGTCCCGTACGTCTCGGTTGGGATATTATATACGTCTATAATGTTATATATCCCAATCTAAGGCAACCTAACATCTCGAATGTAGTATTTACCGACATTCCTGGTGGGTCGGACCCTACTTCACGGTGGGAACATTATATACGTCTATAACGTAACATATCCTAACCTAACCCATCTACCCCTCGCTGGTAATGTTTTTCAGAATCCCGATCCTGTCGGCCCGTACATCTCGGTTGGGACATTATAAAAGTCTACAGCGATATGTATCCTAATGTAAGACAGGCTAACATCTCGGATGTAGTATTTTACAACATTCCTGGCGTATCAGCCCCTTCTTCTCGATGGGAATATTATATACGTCTGTAACGTAATATAACATAACCTAACCCCTCTAGCCCCTCGCTGTAAATGTTTTGCAGAATCCATGTCGTGTCGGCCCGTACTTATCGGTGGGGACATTATATACGTCTATAACATTATATATCCCAACCTAAGGCCACCTAACGCTTCGGATGTTGTATTTTCCCGCATTCCTGGCGGGTCGGACCCTACGTCTCGGTTGGAACATTATGTACGTCTATAACGTTATATAACCTAACCTAATCCATCTAGACCCTCGCTGTTATTGTTTTATGGAATCCCGTTCGTGTCGTCCCGTACGTCTCGGTTGGCACATTATATATGTCCATAGCGTTATATATCCTAACCTAAGGCAGGATAACATCTCGGATCTAGAATTTTACAAAACTCCTGGCGTATCGCACCCTACTTCTCGGTGGGAACATTATATACGTCTATAACGTAACATAACCTAACCTAACCCATCAGGCGCCTCGCTGGTAGTGTTTTACAGAATCCCGTTCGTGTCGTCCAGTACGTCTCGGTGGGTACATTATATACGTTTATAACGTTATATATCTTAACCTAAGGCAACCTAACACCTCACAGGTAGTATTTTCCAACATTCCTGACGGGCCGGCCACTACTTCTCGGTGGGAACATTATATACGTCTATATCGTAATATAATCGAACCTAACGCATCTAGCACCTCGGTGATAATGTTTTACAGAGTCCCGCTCGTGTCGTCCCGTACGTCTCGGTTGGGATATTATATACGTCTATAATGTTATATATCCCAATCTAAGGCAACCTAACATCTCGAATATAGTATTTACCGACATTCCTGGTGGGTCGGACCCTACTTCACGGTGGGAACATTATATACGTCTATAACGTAACATATCCTAACCTAACCCATCTACCCCTCGCTGGTAATGTTTTTCAGAATCCCGATCCTGTCGGCCCGTACATCTCGGTTGGGACATTATAAAAGTCTACAGCGATATGTATCCTAATGTAAGACAGGCTAACATCTCGGATGTAGTAGTTTACAACATTCCTGGCGTATCAGCCCCTTCTTCTCGATGGGAATATTATATACGTCTGTAACGTAATATAACCTAACCTAACCCCTCTAGCCCCTCGCTGTAAATGTTTTGCAGAATCCATGTCGTGTCGGCCCGTACTTATCGGTGGGGACATTATATACGTCTATAACATTATATATCCCAACCTAAGGCCACCTAACGCTTCGGATGTTGTATTTTCCCGCATTCCTGGCGGGTCGGACCCTACGTCTCGGTTGGAACATTATGTACGTCTATAACGTTATATAACCGAACCTAATCCATCTAGACCCTCGCTGTTATTGTTTTACAGAATCCCGTTCGTGTCGTCCCGTACGTCTCGGTTGGCACATTATATATGTCCATAGCGTTATATATCCTAACCTAAGGCAGGATAACATCTCGGATCTAGAATTTTACAAAACTCCTGGCGTATCGGACCCTACTTCTCGGTGGGAACATTATATACGTCTATAACGATACATAACCTATCCTAACACATCTAGCCCCTCGCTGGTAATGTTTTACATAATCCCGGTCGTGTCGGCCCGTACTTCCCCGTGGGGATATTATGTATGTCTATAACATTATATATCCCAATCTAAGGCAACCTAACATGTCGGAAGTAGTATTTACCAACATTCCTGGCGGGTCGGACCCTACTTCTCGGTCGGATCATTAAATACGTATATATCGTAATATAACCTAACCTAACCCATCTTGCCCCTCGGTGATAATGTTTTACAGAATGCCGGTCGTGTCGGCCCGTACTTATTGGTGGGGATATTATATAAGTCTATAACGTTATATATCCCTATCTAAGGCAACATAACATCTCGGATGTAGTATTTACCAACATTCCTGGCGCATCGGCCCCTACTTCTCGGTGGGAACATCATACCCCTCTACAACATAACATAACCTATCCTAACCCATCAAGCCCTTCGCTGGTAATGTTTTACAGAAGCCCGTTCCTGTCGTCCCGTACGTCTGGTTTGGGACACTATATACGTCTATAGCGTTATATATCATAACCTAAGGCAGGCTAACATCTCGCATGTAGTATTTTACAAAATTCCTGGGGCATCGGCCCCGACTTCTCGGTGGGAACATCATACCCGTCTATAACGTAACATATCCTATCCTAAGCCATCTAGGCCTTCGCTGGTAATGTTTTACAGAATCCCGGTCTTGTCGGCCCGTACATCTGGCCCACATCTGTCCACGGCCTGTCCGTGGGGACATTATGTACGTCTAAAGCGTTATATAACCGAAACTAACACATCTAGCCCCTCGCTGGTAATGTTTTACAGAATCCCGTTCGTGTCGTCCCGTACGTCTCGTTGGGGACATTATATACGTCTATAGCGTTATATATCATAACCTAAGGCAGGCTAACATCTCGCATGTAGTATTTTACAAAATTCCTGGGGCATCGGCCCCGACTTCTCGGTGGGAACATCATACCCGTCTATAACGTAACATAACCTAACCTAACCCATCTAGCCCCTCGCTGGTAATGTTTTACAGAATCCCGGTCGTGTCGGCCCGTACTTCTCCGTGGGGATATTATGTATGTCTATAACGTTATATATGTCAACCTAAGGCATCCTAACATCTCGAATGTAGTATTTACCGACATTCCTGGCGGGTCGGACCCTACTTCACAGTGGGCACATTATGTACGTCTATAACGTTATATAACCTAACCTAACACATCTGGCCCCTCGCTGGTAATGTTTTACTGAACCACGTACGTGTCGTCCCGTACGTCTAGGTGGGTACATTTTATACGTCTATAACGTTATATATCCTAACCTAAGGCAACCTAACACCTCAGATATAGTATTTTACAACATTCCCGACGGGTCGTTCACTACTTCTAGGTGGGAACACTATATACCTGTACATCGTAATATAACCTAACCTAATCCATCTTGCCCCTCGGTGATAATGTTTTACAGAATGCCGGTCGTGTCGGCCCGTACGTCTCGTTGGGTACATTATATACGTCTTTAACGTTTTATATCCTAACCTAAGGCAGCTTAACATCTCGGATGTAGTATTTTCCAGCATTACTGGCGGGTCGGCCCCTACTTCTCGGTGAGAACATTATATACGTCTATGACGTAATATAACCTAACCTAACCCATCTAGCCCCTCGGTGATAATGTTTTACAGAATCCCGGTCGTATCGGCCCGTACGTCTCGGTGGGTACATTATAAACGTCTATAACGTTATATATCCCAATTTGAGGCAACCTAACATCTCGGATGTAGTTTTTACCAACATTCCTGGCGGGTCGGTCCCTACTTCTCGGTGGGAACATTATATTCTTCTATATCGTAATATTACCTAACCTAACCCATCAAGCACCTCGGTGATAATATTTTACAGAATCCCGGTCGTTTCGGCCCGTACGTCTCGGTGGGTACATTATATACGTCTATAACGTTATATATCCCAATCTGAGGCAACCTAACATCTCGCAGGTAGTATTTACCAACATTCCTGGCGGGTCGGTCCCTACTTCTCCGTGGGAACATTATATACGTCTATGACATAATATAACCTAACCTAACCCATCTAGCCACTCGGTGATAATGTTTTACAGAATCCCGGTCGTATCGGCCCGTACGTCTCGGTGGGTACATTATATACGTCTATAACGTTATATATCCCAATCTGAGGCAACCTAACATCTCGGATGTAGTATTTACCAACATCCCGGCGGGTCGGTCCCTACTTCTCGGTGGGAACATTATATTCGTCTATATCGTAATATAACCTAGCATAACCCATCCTCCCCCTCGGTGATAATATTTTACAGAATCACGGTCGTGTCGGCCCGTACTTCTCCGTGGGAACATTATATACGTCTATGACATAATATAACCTAACCTAACCCATCTAGCCCCTCGGTGATAATGTTTTACAGAATCCCGGTCGTATCGGCCCGTACGTCTCGGTGTGTACATTATATACATCCATAACGTTATACATCCCAATCTAAGGCAACCTAACATGTGGGATGTAGTATATACCAACATACCTGGCGGATAGGACACTACTTCTCGGTGGGAACATTATATTCGTCTATATTGTAATATAACCTAACCTAACGCATCTTGACCCCCCGTGATAATGTTTTACAGAATCCCGTTCGTGTCGTCCCGTACGTCTCGTTGGGGACATTATATAGGTCTATAGCGTTATATATCCTAACCTAAGGCAGCTTAACATCTCGGATGTAGTATTTTCCAACATTCCTGGCGGGTCGGCCCCTACTTCTCAGTGAGAACATTATATACGTCTATGACATAATATAACAAAACCTAACCCATCAAGCCCCTCGGTGATAATGTTTTACAGAATCCCGGTCGTATCGGCCCGTACGTCTCGGTGGGTACATTAAATACGTCTATAACGTTATATATCCCAATCTGAGGCAACCTAACATCTCGGATGTAGTATTTACCAACATTCCCGGCGGGTCGGTCCCTACTTCTCGGTGGGAACATTATATTCGTCTATATCGTAATATAACCTAGCATAACCCATCCTGCCCCTCGGTGATAGTGTTTTACAGAATCACGGTCGTGTCGGCCCGTACTTCTCCGTGGGAACGTTATATACGTCTATAACGTTATATATCCCAATCTGAGGCAAACTAACATCTCGGATGTAGTATTTACCAACATTCCCGGCGGGTCGGTCCCTACTTCTCGGTGGAAACATTATATTCGTCTATATCGTAATATAACCTAGCATAACCCATCCTGCCCCTCGGTGATAGTGTTTTACAGAATCACGGTCGTGTCGGCCCGTACTTCTCCGTGGGAACGTTATATACGTCTATAACGTTATATATCCCAATCTGAGGCAACCTAACATCTCGGATGTAGTATTTTCCAACATTCCTGGCTGGTCGGCCCCTACTTCTCAGTGAGAACATTATATTCGTCTATATCGTAATATAACCTAGCATAACCCATCCTGCCCCTCGGTGATAGTGTTTTACAGAATCACGGTCGTGTCGGCCCGTACTTCTCCGTGGGAACGTTATATACGTCTATAACGTTATATATCCCAATCTGAGGCAACCTAACATCTCGGATGTAGTATTTACCAACATTCCCGGCGGGTCGGTCCCTACTTCTCGGTGGGAACATTATATTCGTCTATATCGTAATATAACCTAGCATAGCCCATCCTCCCCCTCGGTGATAATGTTTTACAGAATCCCGATCGTATCGGCCCGTACGTCTCGGTGTGTACATTATATACATCCATAACGTTATACAACCCAATCTAAGGCAACCTAACATGTGGGATGTAGTATATACCAACATACCTGGCGGATAGGACACTACTTCTCGGTGGGAACATTGTATTCGTCTCTATTGTAATATAACCTATCCTAACCCATCTTGCCCCTCCGTGATAATGTTTTAAAGAATGCCGGTCGTGTCGGCCCGTACGTATTGGTGGGGAATTTATATACGTCTATAACGTTATATATCCCTACCTAAGGCAAGTTAACATCTCGGATGTAGTATTTTCCATCATATCTGGCGGGTCGGCCACTACTTCTCGGTGGGAACATTATATGCGTCTATATCGTAATATAACCTAGCATAACCCATCCTCCCCCTCGGTGATAATGTTTTACAGAATCACGGTCGTGTCGGCCCGTACTTCTCCGTGGGAACATTATATACGTCTATGACATAATATAACCTAACCTAACCCATCTAGTCCCTCGGTGATAATGTTTTACAGAATCCCGGTCGTATCGGCCCGTACGTCTCGGTGGGTACATTATATACGTCTATAGCGTTATACATCCCAATCTAAGGCAACCTAACATGTCGGATGTAGTATTTTCCAACATTCCTGGCGGGTCGACCCCTACTTCTCGGTGAGAACATTATATACGTCTATAACATAATATAACCTAACCTAACCCATCAAGCCCCTCGGTGATAATGTTTTACAGAATCCCGGTCCTATCGGCCCGTACGTCTCGGTGGGTACATTATATAGGTCTATAACGTTATATATCCCAATCTGAGGCAACCTAACATCTCGGATGTAGTATTTACCAACATTCCTGGCGGGTCGGTCCCTACTTCTCCGTGGGAACATTATATACGTCTATGACATAATATAACCTAACCTAACCCATCTAGCCACTCGGTGATAATGTTTTACAGAATCCCGGTCGTATCGGCCCGTACGTCTCGGTGGGTACATTATATACGTCTATAACGTTATATATCCCAATCTGAGGCAACCTAACATCTCGGATGTAGTATTTACCAACAATCCCGGCGGGTCGGTCCCTACTTCTCGGTGGGAACATTATATTCGTCTATATCGTGATATAACCTAGCATAACCCATCCTGCCCCTCGGTGATAATGTTTTACAGAATCACAGTCGTGTCGGCCCGTACTTCTCCGTGGGAACGTTATATACGTCTATGACATAATAGAACCTAACCTAACCCATCTAGCCACTCGGTCATAATGTTTTACAGAATCCCGGTCGTATCGGCCCGTACGTCTCGGTGGGTACATTATATACGTCTATAACGTTATATATCCCAATCTGAGGCAACCTAACATCTCGGATGTAGTATTTACCAACATTCCTGGCGGGTCGGAACCTACTTCTCGGTGGGAACATTATATTCGTCTATATCGTAATATAACCTAGCATAACCCATCCTCCCCCTCGGTGATAATGTTTTACAGAATCACGGTCGTGTCGGCCCGTACTTCTCCGTGGGAACATTATATACGTCTATAACATAATATAACCTAACCTAACCCATCTAGCCCCTCGGTGATAATGTTTTACAGAATCCCGGTCGTATCGGCCCGTACGTGTCGGTGTGTACATTATATACATCCATAACGTTATACATCCCAATCTAAGGCAACCTAACATGTGGGATGTAGTATATACCAACATACCTCGCGGATAGGACACTACTTCTCGGTGGGAACATTGTATTCGTCTCTATTGTAATATAACCTATCCTAACCCATCTTGCCCCTCGCTGGTAATGTTTTACAGAATCCCGGTCGTGTCGTCCCGTACGTCTCGGTGGGGACATTATGTACGTCTATAACGTTATATATCCCAACCTGAGGCAACCTAACATTTCGGATGTTGTGTTTTCCAACATTCCTGGCGGGTCGGCCCCTACTTCTCGTTGGGAACATTATATACGTCTATAACGTAATATATCCTAACCTAACCCATCTAGGACCTCGGTGATAATGTTTTGCAGAATCCCGGTCGTGTCGGCCCGTACGTCTCGGTGCGGACATTATATACGTCTATAACGTTATATATCCCAACCTAAGCCAACCTAACATCTCGGATGTAGTATTTTGCAGCATTGCTGGCGGGTCGGCCCCTACTTATCGGTGGGAACATTATATACGTCTATAGCGTAATATAATCTAACCTGACCCATCTAGCCCCTCGCTGGTAATGTTTTACAGAGTCCCGTTCGTGTCGTCCCGTACGTCTCGGTTGGGTAATTATATACGACTACGGCGTTATATATCCTAACCTAAGGCAGCCTAACGTCTCGGATGTAGTATTTTCCAGCATTCCTGGCGGGTCGGCCCCTACTTCTCGGTGGGAACATTATATACGTCTATAACGTAACATAACCCAATCTTATCCATCTAGACCCACGCTGTTAATGTTTTACAGAATCCCGTACCTGTCGTCCCGTACGTGTAGCCTGGAACATTATATTCGTCTATAGCGTTATATATCATAACCTAAAGCAGCCTAACATCTCGGATGTAGAATTTTACAACATTCTAGGCGGGTCCGCACCTACTTCTCGGTGGGAACATTATATACGTCTATAACGTAACATAACATAACCTAATCCATCTAGAGCTTGGCCGTTAATGTTTTACAGAATCCCGTTCGTGTCGTCCCGTACGTTTCGGTTGGTACATTATATACGTCTATAGCGTTATATATCCTAACCTAACGCAACCTAACATCTCGGATGTAGTATTTTCCAGCATTCCTGGCGAGTCGGCCCCTACTTCTCGGTGGGAACATTATATACGTCTATAACGTAACATAACCTAACCTAATCCATCTAGACCCTGGCTGTTAATGTTTTACAGAATCCCGTTCGTGTCGGCCCGTACTTATCGGTGGGGACATTATATACGTCTATAACATTATATATCCCAACCTAAGGCCACCTATCACTTCGGATGTAGTATTTTCCAGCATTCCTGGCGGGTCGGACCTTACGTCTCGGTTGGAACATTATGTACATCTATAACGTTATATAACCTAAACTAATCCATCTAGACCCTCGCTACTAATGTTTTACAGAATCCCGTTCGTGTCCTCCCGTACGTCTCGGTTGGGACATTATATACCTCTATAGCGTTATATATCCTAACCTAGGGCAGGCCAACATCTCGGATGTAGTATTTTCCATCATTTCTGGCTGGTCGGCCCCTACGTCTCGTTGGGGACATTATATAGGTCTATAGCGTTATATATCCTAACCTAAGGCAGCTTAACATCTCGGATGTAGTATTTTCCAACAGTCCTGGCGGGTCGGCCCCTACTTCTCAGTGAGAACATTATATACGTCTATGACATAATATAACATAACCTAACCCATCAAGCCCCTCGGTGATAATGATTTACAGAATCCCGGTCGTATCGGCCCGTACGTCTCGGTGGGTACATTATATACGTCTATAACGTTATATATACCAATCTGAAGCAACCTAACATCTCGGATGTAGTATCTTCCATCATTCCTGGCGCGTCGGCCACTACTTCTCGGTGGGAACATTATATACGTCTATAACGTAACATAACCTAATCCAATCCATCCAGACCCTCGCGGTTAATGTTTTACAGAATCGCGAACGTGTCGTCCCGTGCGTCTCGGTGTGGACGTTATATACGACTGTAACTTTATATATCCCAACCTTAGGCCACCTGATATTTCGGATGTAGTATTTTCCAACATTCCTGGCGGGTCGGAACCTACATCTTGGTGGGAACATTATATACGTCTATAACGTAACATAACCTAACCTAATCCATCTAACCCCTCGCTGGTAATGCTTTACAGAATCCCGTTCGTGTCGTCCCGTACGTCTCGGTTGGTACATTATATATACGTCTATAGCGTTATATATCCTAACCTAAGGCAACCTAACATCTCGGATGTAGTATTTTCCAGCATTCCTGGCGAGTCGGCCCCTACTTCTCGGTGGGAACATTATATACGTCTATAACGTAACATAACCTAATCCAATCCATCTAGACCCTCGCGGTTAATGTTTTACAGAATCGCGAACGTGTCGTCCCGTGCGTCTCGGTGTGGACATTATATACGACTGTAACTTTATATATCCCAACCTAAGGCCACCTGATATCTCGGATGTAGTATTTTCCAACATTCCTGGCGGGTCGGACCCTACTTCTTTGTGGGAACATTATATACGTCTATAACGTAACATAACCCAACCTAATCCATCTAAACCCTCGCTGGTAATGTTTTACAGAATCCCGTTCGTGTCGTCCCGTACGTCTCGGTTGGGACATTATATACGTCTATAGCGTTATATATCCTAACCTAAGGCAGCCTAACTACTCGGATGTAGCATTTTACAACATTCCTGGCGGATCGGCTCCTACTTCTAGGTGGGAACATTATATACGTCTATAACCTAATATAACCTAACCTAACCCATCTAGCCCCTCGCTGGTAATGTTTTACAGAATCCCGTACGTGTCGTCCCGTACGTCTCGTTTGGGGCATTATATACGTCTATAGCGTTATATATCCTAACCCAAGGCAGCCTATCACCTCGGATGTAGTATTTTGCAGCATTGCTGGCGGGTCGGCCCCTACTTATCGGTGGGAACATTATATACGTCTATAGCGTAATATAATCTAACCT
Organism: Xylocopa violacea; assembly: GCA_963969225.1. Taxonomy (NCBI): domain Eukaryota; kingdom Metazoa; phylum Arthropoda; class Insecta; order Hymenoptera; family Apidae; genus Xylocopa; species Xylocopa violacea. The sequence goes on along the minus strand of CAXAJV010000017.1, from coordinate 9,254,698 downwards.
GACCCATATAGCCCCTCGCTGGTAATGTTTTACAGAATCCCATTCGTGTCGTCCCGTACGTCTCGGTTGGGACATTATATACGTCTATAGCGTTATTTGTCCTAACCTAAGGCAGCCTTTCACCTCGGATGTAGTATTTTCCAGCATTGCTGGCAGGTCGGCCCCTACTTATCGGTGGGAACGTTATATACGTCTATAGCGCAATATAACCTAACCTAACCCATCTAGCCTCTCGCTGGTAATGTTTTATAGAATCCCGTACGTGTCGTCCCGTACGTCTCGGCTGGGACATTATATTCGTCTATAGCGTTATATATCCTAACCTAAAGCAGCCTAACATCTCGAATGTAGTATTTTCCAGCATTCCTGGCAAGTCGGCCCCTACTTCTCGGTGGGAACATTATATACGTCTATAACGTAACATAACCTAACCTAATCCATCTAGAACCTCGCTGTTGATGTTTTACAGAATCCCGTTCGTGTCGTCCCGTACGTCTCGTTTGGGGCATTATATACGTCTATAGCGTTATATATCCTAACCCAAGGCAGCCTATCACCTCGGATGTAGTATTTTGCAGCATTGCTGGCGGGTCGGCCCCTACTTATCGGTGGGAACATTATATACGTCTATAGCGTAATATAATCTAACCTGACCCATATAGCCCCTCGCTGGTAATGTTTTACAGAATCCCATTCGTGTCGTCCCGTACGTCTCGGTTGGGACATTATATACGTCTATAGCGTTATTTATCCTAACCTAAGGCAGCCTAACTACTCGGATGTAGCATTTTACAACATTCCTGGCGGATCGGACCCTACTTCACGGTGGGAACATTATATGCGTTTATAACGTAGCATAACCTAACCTAACCCATCCAGCCCCTCGCTGGTAATGTTTTACAGAATCCCGGTCGTGTCGTCCCGTACGTCTCGGTTGGGACATTATGTACGTCTATAACGTTATATATCCCAACCTGAGGCAACCTAACATTTGGGATGTTGTATTTTCCAACATTCCTGGCGGGTCGGCCCCTACTTCTCGGTGGGAACATTATATACGTCTATAACGTAATATAACCTAACCTAACCCATCTAGACCCTCGCTGGAAATGTTTTATAGAATCCCGGTCGTGTCGGCCCGTACATCTCCGTCGGGACATTACGTGCGTCTATAACGTTATATAACCTAACCTAACACATTTAGCCCCTCGCTGCTAATGGTTTACAGAATCCCGCACGTGTCGTCCCTTACGTCCCGGCTGGGACATTATATTCGTCTATAGCGTTATATATCCTAACATAAGGCAGGCTAACAACTCGGATGTAGTATTTTCCAACATTCCTGGCGGGTCGGACCCTACTTCTGGGTGGGAACATTATATACGTCTATAACGTAACATAACCTAACCTAATCCATCTAACCCCTCGCTGGTAATGTTTTACAGAATCCCGTTCGTGTCGTCCCGTACGTCTCGGTTGGTACATTATATATACGTCTATAGCGTTACATATCCTAACCTAAGGCAACCTAACATCTCGGATGTAGTATTTTCCAGCATTCCTGGCGAGTCGGCCCCTACTTCTCGGTGGGAACATTATATACGTCTATAACGTAACATAACCTAATCCAATCCATCTAGACCCTCGCGGTTAATGTTTTACAGAATCGCGAACGTGTCGTCCCGTGCGTCTCGGTGTGGACATTATATACGACTGTAACTTTATATATCCCAACCTAAGGCCACCTGATATCTCGGATGTAGTATATTCCAACATTCCTGGCGGGTCGGACCCTACTTCTTTGTGGGAACATTATATACGTCTATAACGTAACATAACCCAACCTAATCCATCTAAACCCTCGCTGGTAATGTTTTACAGAATCCCGTTCGTGTCGTCCCGTACGTCTCGGTTGGGACATTATATACGTCTATAGCGTTATATATCCTAACCTAAGGCAGCCTAACTACTCGGATGTAGCATTTTACAACATTCCTGGCGGATCGGCTCCTACTTCTAGGTGGGAACATTATATACGTCTATAACGTAACATAACCTAACCTAACCCATCTAGCCCCTCGCTGGTAATGTTTTACAGAATCCCGTACGTGTCGTCCCGTACGTCTCGGCTGGGACATTATATTCGTCTATAGCGTTATATATCCTAACCTAAAGCAGCCTAGCATCTCGGATGTAGTATTTTCCAGCATTCCTGGCCAGTCGGCCCCTACTTCTCGGTGGGAACATTATATACGTCTATAACGTAACATAACCTAATCCAATCCATCTAGACCCTCGCGGTTAATGTTTTACAGAATCGCGAACGTGTCGTCCCGTGCGTCTCGGTGTGGACGCTATATACGACTGTAACTTTATATATCCCAACCTTAGGCCACCTGATATCTCGGATGTAGTATTTTCCAACATTCCTGGCGGGTCGGAACCTACATCTTGGTGGGAACATTATATACGTCTATAACGTAACATAACCTAACCTAATCCATCTAACCCCTCGCTGGTAATGCTTTACAGAATCCCGTTCGTGTCGTCCCGTACGTCTCGGTTGGGAAATTATATACGTCTATAGCGTTATATATCCTAACCCAAGGCAGCCTATCACCTCGGATGTAGTATTTTACAGCATTGCTGGCGCGTCGGACCCCACTTCTCGGTGGGAACATTATATACGTCTATAACGTAATATAACCTAACCTAACACATCTAGCCCATCGCTGGTAATGTTTTACAGAATCCCGCTCGTGTCGTCCCGTACGTCTCGGTTGGGATATTATATACGTCTATAATGTTATATATCCCAATCTAAGTCAAGCTAACATCTCGAATGTGGTATTTACCAACATTCCTGGGGGGTCGGACCCTACTTCACGGTGGGAACATTATATACGTCTATAACGTAACATAACCTAACCTAACCCATCAGGCGCCTCGCTGGTAGTGTTTTACAGAATCCCGTTCGTGTCGTCCAGTACGTCTCGGTGGGTACATTATATACGTTTATAACGTTATATATCTTAACCTAAGGCAACCTAACACCTCACAGGTAGTATTTTCCAACATTCCTGACGGGCCGGCCACTACTTCTCGGTGGGAACATTATATACGTCTATATCGTAATATAATCGAACCTAACCCATCTAGCACCTCGGTGATAATGTTTTACAGAGTCCAGCTCGTGTCGTCCCGTACGTCTCGGTTGGGATATTATATACGTCTATAATGTTATATATCCCAATCTAAAGCAACCTAACATCTCGAATGTAGTATTTACCGACATTCCTGGTGGGTCGGACCCTACTTCACGGTGGGAACATTATATACGTCTATAACGTAACATATCCTAACCTAACCCATCTACCCCTCGCTGGTAATGTTTTTCAGAATCCCGATCCTGTCGGCCCGTACATCTCGGTTGGGACATTATAAAAGTCTACAGCGATATGTATCCTAATGTAAGACAGGCTAACATCTCGGATGTAGTAGTTTACAACATTCCTGGCGTATCAGCCCCTTCTTCTCGATGGGAATATTATATACGTCTGTAACGTAATATAACCTAACCTAACCCCTCTAGCCCCTCCCTGTAAATGTTTTGCAGAATCCATGTCGTGTCGGCCCGTACTTATCGGTGGGGACATTATATACGTCTATAACATTATATATCCCAACCTAAGGCCACCTAACGCTTCGGATGTTGTATTTTCCCGCATTCCTGGCGAGTCGGACCCTACGTCTCGGTTGGAACATTATGTACGTCTATAACGTTATATAACCTAACCTAATCCATCTAGACCCTCGCTGTTATTGTTTTACAGAATCCCGTTCGTGTCGTCCCGTACGTCTCGGTTGGCACATTATATATGTCCATAGCGTTATATATCCTAACCTAAGGCAGGATAACATCTCGGATCTAGAATTTTACAAAACTCCTGGCGTATCGGACCCTACTTCTCGGTGGGAACATTATATACGTCTATAACGATACATAACCTATCCTAACACATCGAGCCCCTCGCTGGTAATGTTTTACATAATCCCGGTCGTGTCGGCCCGTACTTCCCCGTGGGTACATTATGTACGTCTATAACGTTATACATCCCATCCTAAGGCAACCTAACATCTCGGATGTAGTATTTTCCATCATTCCTGTTGGGTCGGACCCTACTTCTCGGTGGGAACATTATATACGTCTATAACGTAACATAACCTAACCCAATCCATCTAGCCCCTCGCTGGTAATGTTTTACAGAATGCCGGTCGTGTCGGCCCGTACGTCTCGGTGGGGACATTATATATGTCTGTAGCGTTATATAACCTAAACTAACACATCTAGCCGCTCGCTGGTAATGTTTTACAGAATCCCGTTCGTGTCGTCCCGTACGTCTGGGTTGGGATATTATATACGTCTATAGTGTAACATAACCTAACCTAACCCATCAGGCCCCTCGCTGGTAGTGTTTTACAGAATCCCGTTAGTGTCGTCCCGTACGTCTCGGTGGGTACATTATATACGTCTATAACGTTATATATCCTAACGTAAGGCAACCTAACACCTCAGATGTAGTATTTTCCAACATTCCTGACGGGACGGCGACTACTTCTTGGGAACATTATATAGTCTACATAGTAGTATAACCTAACCTAACCCATCTTGCCCCTCGGTGATAATGTTTTACAGAATGCCGGTCGTGTCGGCCCGTACTTCTCCGTGGGGACATTATGTACGGCTATAACGTTATGTATCCCAACCTAAGGCAACCTAACACCTCAGATGTAGTATTTTCCAACATTCCTGACGGGACGGCGACTACTTCTTGGGAACATTATATACGTCTACATAGTAGTATAACCTAACCTAACCCATCTTGCCCCTCGGTGATAATGATTTACAGAATGCCGGTCGTGTCGGCCCGTACTTCTCCGTGGGGACATTATGTACGGCTATAACGTTATGTATCCCAACCTAAGGCAACCTAACACCTCAGATGTAGTATTTTCCAACATTCCTGACGGGTCGGCCACTACTTCTCCGTGGGAACATTATATACGTCTACATAGTAATATAACCTAACCTAACCCACCTTACCTCTCGGTTACAATGTTTTACAGATTGCCGGTCGTGTCGGCCCGTCCTTCTCCGTGGGGACATTATGTACGTCTATAACGTTATATATCCCAACCTGAGGCAACCTAACATTTCGGAAGTTGTATTTTTCCTACATTCCTGGCGGGTCAGCCCCTACTTCTCGTTGGGAACATTATATACGTCTATAACGTAATATATCCTAACCTAACCCATCTAGCACCTCGGTGATAATGTTTTGCAGAATCCCGGTCGTGTCGGCCCGTACGTCTCTGTGCGGACATTATATACGTCTATAACGTTATATATCACTACCCAAGGCAACCTAACATCTCGGATGTAGTATTTACCAACATTCCTGGCGTGTCGGACCCTACTTCTCGGTGGGAACATTATATACGTCTATAACATAATATAACCTAACCTAACCCATCAAGCCCCTCGCTGGTAATGTTTTACAGAACCCTGTCCGTGTCGTCCCGTACGTCTCGGTGGGTACATTATATTCGTCTATAACGTTATATATCCTAACCTAAGGCAACATAACACCTCGGATGTAGTATTTTCCAACATTCCTGACGGTTCGGCCACTACTTCTCGGTGGGAACATTATATACGTGTATATCGTAGTATAATCGAACCTAACCCATCTAGCCCCGCGCTGGTAATTTTTACAGAATCCCGGTCGTGTCGGCCCGTACTTCTCCGCGGGGAATTAATGTACGTCCATAACGTTATATAACCTAACCTCACACATCTAGCCCCTCGCTGGTAATGTTTTACAGTACCACGTTCGTGTCGTCCCGTACGTCTCGGTGGGTACATTATATACGTTTATAACGTTATATATATTAACCTAAGGCAACCGAACACCTCACAGGTAGTATTTTCCATCATTCCTGACGGGCCGGCCACTACTCCTCGGTGGGAACATTATATACGTCTATATCGTAATATAATCGAACCTAACCCATCTAGCACCTCGGTGATAATGTTTTACAGAGTCCCGCTCGTGTCGTCCCGTACGTCTCGGTTGGGATATTATATACGTCTATAATGTTATATATCCCAATCTAAGTCAAGCTAACATCTCGAATGTGGTATTTACCAACATTCCTGGGGGGTCGGACCCTACTTCACGGTGGGAACACTATATACGTCTATAACGTAATATAACCTAACCTAACCCATCTACCCTCTCGCTGGTAAAGTTTTACAGAATCCCGTTTGTGTCGGCCCGTACGTCTCCGTTGGGACATTATATACGTCTATAGCGTTATATATCCCAACCCGAGGATACCTAACATCTCGGATGTAGTATTGTCCAACATTCATGGCGGGTCGGCCCCTACTTCTCCGTGGGAACATTATATACGTCTATAACGTGACATAATCTATCCTATCCCATCTAGCGCGTCGCTGGTAATGTTTTACAAAATCACTGTCGTGTCGGCCTGTACGTTTCGGTGTGGACTTCATATGCGTCTATAGCGTTATATACCCTAACCTAAGGCAGCCTAACACCTCGCATTTAGTATTTTCCAACATTCCTGGCGTGTCGGAACCTATTTCTCGGTGGGAAAATTATATACGTCTATAACGTAATATAACCTAACCTAACCCATCTAGCCCCTCTGTGAAATGTTTTACAGAATCCCGTTCGTGTCGTCCCCTACGGCTCGTTGGGGACATTATATACGCCTATAGCGTTATATATCCTAACCTAAGGCAGTCTAACATCTCGGATGTACTATTTTACAACATTCCTGGAGGGTCGGCCCCGACTTCTCGTAGGGAACATTATATACGTTTATAACGTAATCTAACCTAACCTAACCCATCTAGCCCCTCGCTGGGAATGTTTTACAAAATCCCGATCGTGTCGGCCTGTACGTCCCGGTGGGGATATTATATACGTCCATAGCGTTATATACCCTACCCTAAGGCAGCCTAACATCTCGGATGTAGTATTTACCATCATTCCTGGCGGGTCGGACACTACTTCTCGGTGGGGACATTATATACATCTGTAACGTAATATAACCTAACCTAACCCATCTAGCACCTCGCTGGTAATATTTTACAAAATCGCTGTCGTTTCGGCCTGTACGTCTCGGTGGGGACATTATATACGTCTATAGCGTTGCACATCCTAACCTAAGGCAACCTAACATCTCGAATGTAGTATTTACCGACATTCCTGGCGGGTCGGACCCTACTTCTCGGTGGGCACATTATGTACGTCTATAACGTTATATAACCTAACCTAACACATCTGGCCCCTCGCTGGTAATGTTTTACTGAACCACGTACGTGTCGTCCCGTACGTCTAGGTGGGTACATTTTATACGTCTATAACGTTATATATCCTAACCTAAGGCAACCTAACACCTCAGATATAGTATTTTCCAACATTCCCGACGGGTCGTTCACTACTTCTAGGTGGGAACACTATATACCTGTACATCGTAATATAACCTAACCTAATCCATCTTGCCCCTCGGTGATAATGTTTTACAGAATGCCGGTCGTGTCGGCCCGTACGTCTCGTTGGGTACATTATATACGTCTTTAACGTTTTATATCCTAACCTAAGGCAGCTTAACATCTCGGATGTAGTATTTTCCAACATTACTGGCGGGTCGGCCCCTACTTCTCGGTGAGAACATTATATACGTCTATGACGTAATATAACCTAACCTAACCCATCTAGCCCCTCGGTGATAATGTTTTACAGAATCCCGGTCGTATCGGCCCGTACGTCTCGGTGGGTACATTATAAACGTCTATAACGTTATATATCCCAATTTGAGGCAACCTAACATCTCGGATGTAGTTTTTACCAACATTCCTGGCGGGTCGGTCCCTACTTCTCGGTGGGAACATTATATTCTTCTATATCGTAATATAACCTAACCTAACCCATCAAGCACCTCGGTGATAATGTTTTACAGAATCCCGGTCGTTTCGGCCCGTACGTCTCGGTGGGTACATTATATACGTCTATAACGTTATATATCCCAATCTGAGGCAACCTAACATCTCGCAGGTAGTATTTACCAACATTCCTGGCGGGACGGCCCCTACTTCTCGGTGGGAACATTATATAAGTCTATATCGTAAAATAACATAGCATAACCCATCTATCCCCTCGCTGGTAATGTTTTACAGAATCCCGGTCGTATCGGCCCGTACGTCTCGATGGGTACATTATATACGTCTGTAACGTTATATATCCCAATCTGAGGCAACCTAACATCTCGGATGTTGTATTTACCAACATTCCTGGCGCATCGGCCCCTACTTCTCGGTGGGAACATCATACCCGTCTATAACGTAACATATTCTATCCTAAGCCATCTAGGCCTTCGCTGGTAATGTTTTACAGCATCCCGGTCGTGTCGGTCCGTACATCTTCGTGGGGAAATTATGTACGTCTACAGCGTTATATAACCTAGCCGAACCCATCTAGCCCCTCGGTGATAATGTTTTTACAGAATGCCGGTCGGGTTGGCCCGTACGTGTTGGTGGGGATATTATATACGTCTATAACGTTATATATCCCAATCTAAGGCAACCTAACATGTGGGACGTAGTATTTACCAACATTCCTGTCGGGTCGGTCCCTACTTCTCGGTGGAAACATTATATTCTTCTATATCGTAATATAACCTAACATAACCCATCCTCCACCTCGGTGATAATGTTTTACAGAATCCCGGACGTGTCGGCCCGTACTTATCCGTGGGAACATTATTTACGCCTATAACGTAATATAACCTATCCAAACCCATCTATCCCCCCGCTGGTAATGTTTTACAGAATCCCGGTCGCATCGGCCCGTACGTACGTCTCGGTGGGTACATTGTATACGTCTATAACGTTATACATCCCAATCTAAAGCAACCTAACATGTCGGATGTAGTATTCACCAACATTCCTGGCGCATCGGCCCCTACTTCTCGGTGGGAACATCATACCCGTCTATAACGTAACATATCCTATCCGAAGCCATCTAGGCCTTCGCTGGTAATGTTTTACAGCATCCCGGTCGTGTCGGTCCGTACATCTCCGTGGGGAAATTATGTACGTCTACAGCGTTATATATCCTAGCCGAAACCATCTAGCCCCTCGGTGATAATGTTTTTACAGAATCCCGGTCGTATCCTCCCGTACGTCTCGGAGGGTACATTTTATACGTCTATAACGTTATATATCCCAATCTGAGGCAATCTAACATCTCGGATGTAGTATTTACCAACATTCCTGGCGGGTCGATCCCTACTTCTCGGTGGGAACCTTATATTCGTCTATATCGTAATATAACCTAACATAACCCATCCTCCCCCTCGGTGAGAATGTTTTACAGAATCCCGGTCGTGTCGGCCCGTACGTCTCGGTGTGTACATTATATACGTCCATAACGTTATACATCCCAATCTAAGGCAACCTAACATGTGGGATGTAGTATTTACCAACATACCTGGCGGATAGGACACTACTTCTCGGTGGGAACATTATATTCGTCTATATTGTAATATAACCTAACCTAACCCATCTTGCCCCTCCGTGATAATGTTTTACAAAATGCCGGTCGTGTCGGCCCGTACATCTCGGTGGGTACATTATGCACGTCTATAAAGTTATATATCCCAATTTAAGGCAACCCAACATCTCGGATGTAGGATTTTTCATCATTCCTGGCGCGTCGGCCACTACTGCTCGGTGGGAACATTATATACGCCTATAACGTAATATAACCTTTCCTAACCCATCTATCCCCTCGCTGGTAATGTTTAACAGAATCCCGGTCGCGTCGGCCCGTACTTCTCCGAGGGGACATTATGTACGTCTTTAACGTTATATATCCTAACCTAAGGCAGCTTAAAATCTCGGATGTAGTATTTTCCAATATTCCTGGCGGGTCGGCACCTACTTCTCGGTGAGAACATTATATACGTCTATAACATAATATAACCTAACCTAACCCATCAAGCCCCTCGGTGATAATGTTTTACAGAATCCCGGTCGTATCGGCCCGTACGTCTCGGTGGGTACATTATATACGTCTATAACGTTAGATATCCCAATCTGAGGCAACCTAACATCTCGGATGGAGTATATACCAACATTCCTGGCGGGTCGGTCCCTACTTCTCGGTGGGAACATTATATTCTTCTATATCGTAATATAACCTAACATAACCCATCCTCCCCATCGGTGATAATGTTGTACAGAATCACGGTCGTGTCGGCCCGTACTTCTCCGTGGGAACATTATATACGTGTATGACATAATATAACCTAACCTAACCCATCTAGCCCCTCGGTGATAATGTTTTACAGAATCCCGGTCGTATCGGCCCGTACGTCTCGGTGGGTACATTATATACGTCTATAACGTTATATATCCCAATCTGAAGCAACCTAACATGTCGGATGTAGTATCTTCAATCATTCCTGGCGCGTCGGCCACTACTTCTCGGTGGGAACATTATATTCGTCTATATTGTAATATAACCTAACCTAACGCATTTTGACCCTCGGTGATAATGTTTTACAGAATCCCGTTCGTGTCGTCCCGTACGTCTCGTTGGGGACATTATATAGGTCTATAGCGTTATATATCCTAACCTAAGGCAGCTTAACATCTCGGATGTAGTATTTTCCAACATTCCTGGCGGGTCGGCCCCTACTTCTCAGTGAGAACATTATATACGTCTATGACATAATGTAACATAACCTAACCCATCAAGCCCCTCGGTGATAATGTTTTACAGAATCCCGGTCGTATCGGCCCGTACGTCTCGGTGGGTACATTATATACGTCTATAACGTTATATATCCCAATCTGAGGCAACCTGACATCCCGGATGTAGTATTTACCAACATTCCCGTCGGGTCGGTCCCTACTTCTCGGTGGGAACATTATATTCGTCTATATCGTAATATAACCTAGCATAACCCATCCTCCCCATCGGTGATAATGTTTTACAGAATCACGGTCGTGTCGGCCCGTATTTCTCCGTGGGAACATTATATACGTCTATGACATAATATAACCTAACCTAACCCATCTAGCCCCTCGGTGATAATGTTTTACAGAATCCCGGTCGTATCGGCCCGTACGTCTCGGTGGGTACATTATATACGTCTATAACGTTAGATATCCCAATCTGAGGCAACCTAACATCTCGGATGGAGTATATACCAACATTCCTGGCGGGTCGGTCCCTACTTCTCGGTGGGAACATTATATTCTTCTATATCGTAATATAACCTAACATAACCCATCCTCCCCATCGGTGATAATGTTGTACAGAATCACGGTCGTGTCGGCCCGTACTTCTCCGTGGGAACATTATATACGTGTATGACATAATATAACCTAACCTAACCCATCTAGCCCCTCGGTGATAATGTTTTACAGAATCCCGGTCGTATCGGCCCGTACGTCTCGGTGGGTACATTATATACGTCTATAACGTTATATATCCCAATCTGAAGCAACCTAACATGTCGGATGTAGTATCTTCAATCATTCCTGGCGCGTCGGCCACTACTTCTCGGTGGGAACATTATATTCGTCTATATTGTAATATAACCTAACCTAACGCATTTTGACCCTCCGTGATAATGTTTTACAGAATCCCGTTCGTGTCGTCCCGTACGTCTCGTTGGGGACATTATATAGATCTATAGCGTTATATATCCTAACCTAAGGCAGCTTAACATCTCGGATGTAGTATTTTCCAACATTCCTGGCGGGTCGGCCCCTACTTCTCAGTGAGAACATTATATACGTCTATGACATAATGTAACATAACCTAACCCATCAAGCCCCTCGGTGATAATGTTTTACAGAATCCCGGTCGTATCGGCCCGTACGTCTCGGTGGGTACATTATATACGTCTATAACGTTATATATCCCAATCTGAGGCAACCTGACATCCCGGATGTAGTATTTACCAACATTCCCGTCGGGTCGGTCCCTACTTCTCGGTGGGAACATTATATTCGTCTATATCGTAATATAACCTAGCATAACCCATCCTCCCCATCGGTGATAATGTTTTACAGAATCACGGTCGTGTCGGCCCGTATTTCTCCGTGGGAACATTATATACGTCTATGACATAATATAACCTAACCTAACCCATCTAGCCCCTCGGTGATAATGTTTTACAGAATCCCGGTCGTATCGGCCCGTACGTCTCGGTGGGTACATTATATACGTCTATAACGTTAGATATCCCAATCTGAGGCAACCTAACATCTCGGATGGAGTATATACCAACATTCCTGGCGGGTCGGTCCCTACTTCTCGGTGGGAACATTATATTCTTCTATATCGTAATATAACCTAACATAACCCATCCTCCCCATCGGTGATAATGTTGTACAGAATCACGGTCGTGTCGGCCCGTACTTCTCCGTGGGAACATTATATACGTGTATGGCATAATATAACCTAACCTAACCCATCTAGCCCCTCGGTGATAATGTTTTACAGAATCCCGGTCGTATCGGCCCGTACGTCTCCGTGGGTACATTATATACGTCTATAACGTTACATATCCCAATCTGAAGCAACCTAACATCTCGGATGTAGTATCTTCCATCATTCCTGGCGCGTCGGCCACTACTTCTCGGTGGGAACATTATATACGCCTATAACGTAATATAACCTATCCTATCCCATCTATCCCCTCGCTGGTTATATTTTACAGAATCCCGGTCGTGCCGGCTCGTACTTCTCCGAGGGGAGATTATGTACGTCTTTAACGTTATATATCCCTATCTAAGGCAACATAATATCTCGGATGTCGTATTTTACATCATTTCTGGCGGGTCGGCCACTACTTCTCGGTGGGAGCATTATATACGTCTATAACGTAACATAACCTAACCTAACCCATCTAGCCCCTCGGTTATAATGTTTTATAGAATCCCGGTCGTGTCGGCCCGTACGTCTCGGTGGGTACATTATATACGTCTATAACGTTATACATCCCCATCTAAGGCAACCTAACATGTCGGATGTAGCATTTACCAACATTCCTAGCGCATCGGCCCCTACTTCTTGGTGGGAACATCATACTCGTTCATAACGTAACATATCCTATCCTAAGCCATCTAGGCCTTCGCTGGTAATGTTTTACAGCATCCCGGTCGTGTCGGCCCGTATATCTCCGTGGGGAAATTATGTACGTCTACAGCGTTATATAACCTAACCTAACCCATCTAGCCCCTCGGTGATAATGTTTTACAGAATGCCGGTCGGGTCGGCCCGTACGTAGTGGTGGGGATATTATATACGTCTATAACGTTACATATCCCTACCAAAGGCAACCTTACATCTCGGATGTAGTATTTTCCATCATTCCTGGCGGGTCGGCCACTACTTCTCGGTGGGAACATTATATGCGTCTATAACGTAATATAACCTAACCTAACACATATAGCCACTCGGTGATAATGTTTTACAGAATCCCGGTCGTATCGGCCCGTACGTCTCGGTGGGTACATTATATACGTCTATAACGTTATATATCCCAATCTGAGGTAACCTAACATCTCGGATGTAGTATTTACCAACATCCCGGCGGGTCGGTCCCTACTTCTCGGTGGGAACATTATATTCGTCTATATCGTAATATAACCTAGCATAACCCATCCTCCCCCTCGGTGATAATGTTTTACAGAATCACGGTCGTGTCGGCCCGTACTTCTCCGTGGGAACATTATATACGTCTATGACATAATATAACCTAACCTAACCCATCTAGCCCCTCGGTGATAATGTTTTACAGAATCCCGGTCGTATCGGCCCGTACGTCTCGGTGTGTACATTATATACATCCATAACATTATACATCACAATCTAAGGCAATCTAACATGTGGGATGTAGTATTTACCAACATACCTGGCGGATAGGACCCTACTTCTCGGTGGGAATATTATATACCTCTATATCGTAATATAACCTAACCTAACCCATCTTGCCCCTCGGTGATATTGTTTTACAGAATCCCGGTCGTATCGGCCCGTACGTCTCGGTGGGTACATTATATACGTCTATAACGTTATATATCCCAATCTGAAGCAACCTAACATCTCGGATGTAGTATCTTCCATCATTCCTGGCGCGTCGGCCACTACTTCTCGGTGGGAACATTATGTTCGTCTATATTGTAATATAACCTAACCTAACGCATCTTGACCCCCCGTGATAATGTTTTACAGAATCCCGTTCGTGTCGTCCCGTACGTCTCGTTGGGGACATTATATAGGTCTATAGCGTTATATATCCTAACCTAAGGCAGCTTAACATCTCGGATGTAGTATTTTCCAACATTCCTGGCTGGTCGGCCCCTACTTCTCAGTGAGAACATTATATACGTCTATGACATAATATAACATAACCTAACCCATCAAGCCCCTCGGTGATAATGTTTTACAGAATCCCGGTCGTATCGGCCCGTACGTCTCGGTGGGTACATTAAATACGTCTATAACGTTATATATCCCAATCTGAGGCAACCTAACATCTCGGATGTAGTATTTACCAACATTCCCGGCGGGTCGGTCCTTACTTCTCGGTGGGAACATTATATTCGTCTATATCGTAATATAACCTAGCATAACCCATCCTGCCCCTCGGTGATAGTGTTTTACAGAATCACGGTCGTGTCGGCCCGTACTTCTCCGTGGGAACGTTATATACGTCTATAACGTTATATATCCCAATCTGAGGCAACCTAACATCTCGGATGTAGTATTTACCAACATTCCTGGCGGGTCGGAACCTACTTCTCGGTGGGAACATTATATTCGTCTATATCGTAATATAACCTAGCATAACCCATCCTCCCCCTCGGTGATAATGTTTTACAGAATCACGGTCGTGTCGGCCCGTACTTCTCCGTGGGAACATTATATACGTCTATAACATAATATAACCTAACCTAACCCATCTAGCCCCTCGGTGATAATGTTTTACAGAATCCCGATCGTATCGGCCCGTACGTCTCGGTGTGTACATTATATACATACATAACGTTATACATCCCAATCTAAGGCAACCTAACATGTGGGATGTAGTATATCAACATACCTGGCGGATAGGACACTACTTCTCGGTGGGAACATTGTATTCGTCTCTATTGTAATATAACCTATCCTAACCCATCTTGCCCCTCCGTGATAATGTCTTAAAGAATGCCGGTCGTGTCGGCCCGTACGTATTGGTGGCCATTTTATATACGTCTATAACGTTATATATCCCTACCTAAGGCAAGTTAACATCTCGGATGTAGTATTTTCCATCATATCTGGCGGGTCGGCCACTACTTCTCGGTGGGAACATTATATGCGTCTATATCGTAATATAACCTAGCATAACCCATCCTCCCCCTCGGTGATAATGTTTCACAGAATCACGGTCGTGTCGGCCCGTACTTCTCCGTGGGAACATTATATACGTCTATGACATAATATAACCTAACCTAACCCATCTAGTCCCTCGGTGATAATGTTTTACAGAATCCCGTTCGTGTCGTCCCGTACGTCTCGTTGGGGACATTATGTAGGTCTATAGCGTTATATATCCTAACCTAAGGCAGCTTAACATCTCGGATGTAGTATTTTCCAACATTCCTGGCGGGTCGGCCCCTACTTCTCAGTGAGAACATTATATACGTCTATGACATAATATAACATAACCTAACCCATCAAGCCCCTCGGTGATAATGTTTTACAGAATCCCGGTCGTATCGGCCCGTACGTCTCGGTGGGTACATTAAATACGTCTATAACGTTATATATCCCAATCTGAGGCAACCTAACATCTCGGATGTAGTATTTACCAACATTCCCGGCGGGTCGGTCCCTACTTCTCGGTGGGAACATTATATTCGTCTATATCGTAATATAACCTAGCATAACCCATCCTGCCCCTCGGTGATAGTGTTTTACAGAATCACGGTCGTGTCGGCCCGTACTTCTCCGTGGGAACGTTATATACGTCTATAACGTTATATATCCCAATCTGAGGGAACCTAACATCTCGGATGTAGTATTTACCAACATTCCTGGCGGGTCGGAACCTACTTCTCGGTGGGAACATTATATTCGTCTATATCGTAATATAACCTAGCATAACCCATCCTCCCCCTCGGTGATAATGTTTTACAGAATCACGGTCGTGTCGGCCCGTACTTCTCCGTGGGAACATTATATACGTCTATAACATAATATAACCTAACCTAACCCATCTAGCCCCTCGGTGATAATGTTTTACAGAATCCCGGGCGTGTCGGCCCGTACTTCACCGAGGGGACATTATGTACGTCTTTAACGTTATATATCTTAACCTACGGCAGCTTAACATCTCGGATGTAGTATTTTCCAACATTCCTGGCGGGTCGGCCCCTACTTCTCGGTGAGAACATTATATACGTCTATATCGTAATATAACCTAGCATGACCCATCCTCCCCCTCGGTGATAATGTTCTACAGAATCACGGTCGTGTCGGCCCGTACTTCTCCCTGGGAACATTATATACGTCTATGACATAATATAACCTAATCTAACCCATCTAGTCCCTCGGTGATAATGTTTTACAGAATCCCGGTCGTATCGGCCCGTACGTCTCGGTGGGTACATTATATACGTCTATAACGTTATATATCCCAATCTGAAGCAACCTAACATCTCGGATGTAGTATCTTCCATCATTCCTGGCGCGTCGGCCACTACTTCTCGGTGGGAACATTATATTCGTCTATATTGTAATATAACCTAACCTAACCCATCTAGCCCCTCGGTGATAATGTTTTACAGAATCCCGATCGTATCGGCCCGTACGTCTCGGTGTGTACATTATATACATCCATAACGTTATACATCCCAATCTAAGGCAACCTAACATGTGGGATGTAGTATATACCAACATACCTGGCGGATAGGACACTACTTCTCGGTGGGAACATTGTATTCGTCTCTATTGTAATATAACCTATCCTAACCCATCTTGCCCCTCCGTGATAATGTTTTAAAGAATGCCGGTCGTGTCGGCCCGTACGTATTGGTGGGGATTTTATATACGTCTATAACGTTATATATCCCTACCTAAGGCAAGTTAACATCTCGGATGTAGTATTTTCCATCATATCTGGCGGGTCGGCCACTACTTCTCGGTGGGAACATTATATGCGTCTATATCGTAATATAACCTAGCATAACCCATCCTCCCCCTCGGTGATAATGTTTTACAGAATCACGGTCGTGTCGGCCCGTACTTCTCCGTGGGAACATTATATATGTCTATGACATAATATAACCTAACCTAACCCATCTAGTCCCTCGGTGATAATGTTTTACAGAATCCCGGTCGTATCGGCCCGTACGTCTCGGTGGGTACATTATATACGTCTATAGCGTTATACATCCCAATCTAAGGCAACCTAACATGTCGGATGTAGTATTTTCCAACATTCCTGGCGGGTCGACCCCTACTTCTCGGTGAGAACATTATATACGTCTATAACATAATATAACCTAACCTAACCCATCAAGCCCCTCGGTGATAATGTTTTACAGAATCCCGGTCGTATCGGCCCGTACGTCTCGGTGGGTACATTATATAGGTCTATAACGTTATATATCCCAATCTGAGGCAACCTAACATCTCGGATGTAGTATTTACCAACATTCCCGGCGGGTCGGTCCCTACTTCTCGGTGGGAACATTATATTCGTCTATATCGTAATATAACCTAGCATAACCCATCCTGCCCCTCGGTGATAGTGTTTTACAGAATCACGGTCGCGTCGGCCCGTACTTCTCCGTGGGAACGTTATATACGTCTATAACGTTATATATCCCAATCTGAGGGAACCTAACATCTCGGATGTAGTATTTACCAACATTCCTGGCGGGTCGGAACCTACTTCTCGGTGGGAACATTATATTCGTCTATATCGTAATGTAACCTAGCATAACCCATCCTCCCCTTCGGTGATAATGTTTTACAGAATCACGGTCGTGTCGGCCCGTACTTCTCCGTGGGAACATTATATACGTCTATAACATAATATAACCTAACCTAACCCATCTAGCCCCTCGGTGATAATGTTTTACAGAATCCCGGTCGTGTCGGCCCGTACTTCACCGAGGGGACATTATGTACGTCTTTAACGTTATATATCTTAACCTACGGCAGCTTAACACCTCGGATGTAGTATTTTCCAACATTCCTGGCGGGTCGGCCCCTACTTCTCGGTGAGAACATTATATACGTCTATATCGTAATATAACCTAGCATGACCCATCCTCCCCCTCGGTGATAATGTTCTACAGAATCACGGTCGTGTCGGCCCGTACTTCTCCCTGGGAACATTATATACGTCTATGACATAATATAACCTAATCTAACCCATCTAGTCCCTCGGTGATAATGTTTTACAGAATCCCGGTCGTATCGGCCCGTACGTCTCGGTGGGTACATTATATACGTCTATAACGTTATATATCCCAATCTGAAGCAACCTAACATCTCGGATGTAGTATCTTCCATCATTCCTGGCGCGTCGGCCACTACTTCTCGGTGGGAACATTATATTCGTCTATATTGTAATATAACCTAACCTAACGCATCTTGACCCCCCGTGATAATGTTTTACAGAATCCCGTTCGTGTCGTCCCGTACGTCTCGTTGGGGACATTATATAGGTCTATAGCGTTATATATCCTAACCTAAGGCAGCTTAACATCTCGGATGTAGTATTTTCCAACATTCCTGGCGGGTCGGCCCCTACTTCTCAGTGAGAACATTATATACGTCTATGACATAATATAACATAACCTAACCCATCAAGCCCCTCGGTGATAATGTTTTACAGAATCCCGGTCGTATCGGCCCGTACGTCTCGGTGGGTACATTAAATACGTCTATAACGTTATATATCCCAATCTGAGGCAACCTAACATCTCGGATGTAGTATTTACCAACATTCCTGGCGGGTCGGAACCTACTTCTCGGTGGGAACATTATATTCGTCTATATCGTAATATAACCTAGCATAACCCATCCTCCCCCTCGGTGATAATGTTTTACAGAATCACGGTCGTGTCGGCCCGTACTTCTCCGTGGGAACATTATATACGTCTATAACATAATATAACCTAACCTAACCCATCTAGCCCCTCGGTGATAATGTTTTACAGAATCCCGATCGTATCGGCCCGTACGTCTCGGTGTGTACATTATATACATCCATAACGTTATACATCCCAATCTAAGGCAACCTAACATGTGGGATGTAGTATATACCAACATACCTGGCGGATAGGACACTACTTCTCGGTGGGAACATTGTATTCGTCTCTATTGTAATATAACCTATCCTAACCCATCTTGCCCCTCCGTGATAATGTTTTAAAGAATGCCGGTCGTGTCGGCCCGTACGTATTGGTGGGGATTTTATATACGTCTATAACGTTATATATCCCTACCTAAGGCAAGTTAACATCTCGGATGTAGTATTTTCCATCATATCTGGCGAGTCGGCCACTACTTCTCGGTGGGAACATTATATGCGTCTATATCGTAATATAACCTAGCATAACCCATCCTCCCCCTCGGTGATAATGTTTTACAGAATCACGGTCGTGTCGGCCCGTACTTCTCCGTGGGAACATTATATACGTCTATGACATAATATAACCTAACCTAACCCATCTAGTCCCTCGGTGATAATGTTTTACAGAATCCCGGTCGTATCGGCCCGTACGTCTCGGTGGGTACATTATATACGTCTATAGCGTTATACATCCCAATCTAAGGCAACCTAACATGTCGGATGTAGTATTTTCCAACATTCCTGGCGGGTCGACCCCTACTTCTCGGTGAGAACATTATATACGTCTATAACATAATATAACCTAACCTAACCCATCAAGCCCCTCGGTGATAATGTTTTACAGAATCCCGGTCCTATCGGCCCGTACGTCTCGGTGGGGACATTATGTACGTCTATAACGTTATATATCCCAACCTGAGGCAACCTAACATTTCGGATGTTGTGTTTTCCAACATTCCTGGCGGGTCGGCCCCTACTTCTCGTTGGGAACATTATATACGTCTATAACGTAATATATCCTAACCTAACCCATCTGGGACCTCGGTGATAATGTTTTGCAGAATCCCGGTCGTGTCGGCCCGTACGTCTCGGTGCGGACATTATATACGTCTATAACGTTATATATCCCAAACTAAGCCAACCTAACATCTCGGATGTAGTATTTTGCAGCATTGCTGGCGGGTCGGCCCCTACTTATCGGTGGGAACATTATATACGTCTATAGCGTAATATAATCTAACCTGACCCATCTAGCCCCTCGCTGGTAATGTTTTACAGAGTCCCGTTCGTGTCGTCCCGTACGTCTCGGTTGGGTAATTATATACGACTACGGCGTTATATATCCTAACGTAAGGCAGCCTAACGTCTCGGATGTAGTATTTTCAAGCATTCCTGGTGGGTCGGCCCCTACTTCTCGGTGGGAACATTATATACGTCTATAACGTAACATAACCCAACCTTATCCATCTAGACCCACGCTGTTAATGTTTTACAGAATCCCGTACGTGTCGTCCCGTACGTCTCGGCTGGAACATTATATTCGTCTATAGCGTTATATATCATAACCTAAAGCAGCCTAACATCTCGGATGTAGAATTTTACAACATTCTAGGCGGGTCCGCACCTACTTCTCGGTGGGAACATTATATACGTCTATAACGTAACATAACATAACCTAATCCATCTAGAGCCTGGCCGTTAATGTTTTACAGAATCCCGTTCGTGTCGTCCCGTACGTCTCGGTTGGTACATTATATACGTCTATAGCGTTATATATCCTAACCTAAGGCAACCTAACATCTCGGATGTAGTATTTTCCAGCATTCCTGGCGAGTCGGCCCCTACTTCTCGGTGGGAACATTATATACGTCTATAACGTAACATAACCTAACCTAATCCATCTAGACCCTGGCCGTTAATGTTTTACAGAATCCCGTTCGTGTCGGCCCGTACTTATCGGTGGGGACATTATATACGTCTATAACATTATATATCCCAACCTAAGGCCACCTATCACTTCGGATGTAGTATTTTCCAGCATTCCTGGCGGGTCGGACCTTACGTCTCGGTTGGAACATTATGTACATCTATAACGTTATATAACCTAAACTAATCCATCTAGAACCTCGCTACTAATGTTTTACAGAATCCCGTTCGTGTCCTCCCGTACGTCTCGGTTGGGACATTATATACCTCTATAGCGTTATATATCCTAACCTAGGGCAGGCCAACATCTCGGATGTAGTATTTTCCATCATTCCTGGCTGGTCGGCCCCTACTTCTCAGTGAGAACATTATATACGTCTATGACATAATATAACATAACCTAACCCATCAAGCCCCTCGGTGATAATGATTTACAGAATCCCGGTCGTATCGGCCCGTACGTCTCGGTGGGTACATTATATACGTCTATAACGTTATATATACCAATCTGAAGCAACCTAACATCTCGGATGTAGTATCTTCCATCATTCCTGGCGCGTCGGCCACTACTTCTCGGTGGGAACATTATATACGCCTATAACGTAATATAACCTATCCTATCCCATCTATCCCCTCGCTGGTTATATTTTACAGAATCCCGGTCGTGCCGGCTCGTACTTCTCCGAGGGGAGATTATGTACGTCTTTAACGTTATATATCCCTATCTAAGGCAACATAATATCTCGGATGTCGTATTTTACATCATTTCTGGCGGGTCGGCCACTACTTCTCGGTGGGAGCATTATATACGTCTATAACGTAACATAACCTAACCTAACCCATCTAGCCCCTCGGTTATAATGTTTTATAGAATCCCGGTCGTGCCGGCCCGTACGTCTCGGTGGGTACATTATATACGTCTATAACGTTATACATCCCCATCTAAGGCAACCTAACATGTCGGATGTAGCATTTACCAACATTCCTAGCGCATCGGCCCCTACTTCTTGGTGGGAACATCATACTCGTCTATAACGTAACATATCCTATCCTAAACCATCTAGGCCTTCGCTGGTAATGTTTTACAGCATCCCGGTCGTGTCGGCCCGTATATCTCCGTGGGGAAATTATGTATGTCTACAGCGTTATATAACCTAACCTAACCCATCTAGCCCCTCGGTGATAATGTTTTTCAGAATCCCGGTCGTGTCGGCCTGTACTTCTCCGAGGGGACATTATGTACGTCTGTAACGTTATATATCCTAACCTAAGGCAGCTTAACATCTCGGATGTAGTATTTTCCAACATTCCTGGCGAATCGGCCCCTACTTCTCAGTGAGAACATTATATACGTCTATAACATAATATAACCTAACCTAACCCATCAAGCCCCTCGGTGATAATGTTTTACAGAATCCCGGTCGTATCGGCCCGTACGTCTCGGTGGGTACATTATATACGTCTATAACGTTATATATCCCAATCTGAGGCAACCTAACATCTCGGATGTAGTATTTACCAACATCCCGGCGGGTCGGTCCCTACTTCTCGGTGGGAACATTATATTCGTCTATATCGTAATATAACCTAGCATAACCCATCCTCCCCCTCGGTGATAATGTTTTACAGAATCACGGTCGTGTCGGCCCGTACTTCTCCGTGGGAACATTATATACGTCTATGACATAATATAACCTAACCTAACCCATCTAGCCCCTCGGTGATAATGTTTTACAGAATCCCGGTCGTATCGGCCCGTACGTCTCGGTGTGTACATTATATACATCCATAACGTTATACATCCCAATCTAAGGCAACCTAACATGTGGGATGTAGTATATACCAACATACCTGGCGGATAGGACACTACTTCTCGGTGGGAACATTATATTCGTCTATATTGTAATATAACCTAACCTAACGCATCTTGACCCCCCGTGATAATGTTTTACAGAATCCCGTTCGTGTCGTCCCGTACGTCTCGTTGGGGACATTATATAGGTCTATAGCGTTATATATCCTAACCTAAGGCAGCTTAACATCTCGGATGTAGTATTTTCCAACATTCCTGGCGGGTCGGCCCCTACTTCTCAGTGAGAACATTATATACGTCTATGACATAATATAACATAACCTAACCCATCAAGCCCCTCGGTGATAATGTTTTACAGAATCCCGGTCGTATCGGCCCGTACGTCTCGGTGGGTACATTAAATACGTCTATAACGTTATATATCCCAATCTGAGGCAACCTAACATCTCGGATGTAGTATTTACCAACATTCCCGGCGGGTCGGTCCCTACTTCTCGGTGGGAACATTATATTCGTCTATATCGTAATATAACCTAGCATAACCCATCCTGCCCCTCGGTGATAGTGTTTTACAGAATCACGGTCGTGTCGGCCCGTACTTCTCCGTGGGAACGTTATATACGTCTATAACGTTATATATCCCAATCTGAGGCAAACTAACATCTCGGATGTAGTATTTACCAACATTCCTGGCGGGTCGGAACCTACTTCTGGGTGGGAACCTTATATTCGTCTATATCGTAATATAACCTAACATAACCCATCCTCCCCCTCGGTGATAATGTTTTACAGACTCCCGGTCGTGTCGGCCCATTCGTCTCGGTGGGTACATTATATACTTCCATAACGTTATACATCACAATCTAAGGCAATCTAACATGTGGGATGTAGTATTTACCAACATACCTGGCGGATAGGACCCTACTTCTCGGTGGGAATATTATATACCTCTATATCGTAATATAACCTAACCTAACCCATCTTGCACCTCGGTGATATTGTTTTACAGAATCCCGGTCGTATCGGCCCGTACGTCTCGGTGGGTACATTATATACGTCTATAACGTTATATATCACAATCTGAAGCAACCTAACATCTCGGATGTAGTATCTTCCATCATTCCTGGCGCGTCGGCCACTACTTCTCG
The DNA here is from genome assembly GCA_963969225.1 of Xylocopa violacea. Classification (NCBI taxonomy): domain Eukaryota; kingdom Metazoa; phylum Arthropoda; class Insecta; order Hymenoptera; family Apidae; genus Xylocopa; species Xylocopa violacea. The sequence continues at coordinate 9,230,563 of CAXAJV010000017.1, read as the reverse complement.
GTGGGAACATTATATTCGTCTATATTGTAATATAACCTAACCTAACGCATCTTGACCCCCCGTGATAATGTTTTACAGAATCCCGTTCGTGTCGTCCCGTACGTCTCGTTGGGGACATTATATAGGTCTATAGCGTTATATATCCTAACCTAAGGCAGCTTAACATCTCGGATGTAGTATTTTCCAACATTCCTGGCTGGTCGGCCCCTACTTCTCAGTGAGAACATTATATACGTCTATGACATAATATAACATAACCTAACCCATCAAGCCCCTCGGTGATAATGTTTTACAGAATCCCGGTCGTATCGGCCCGTACGTCTCGGTGGGTACATTATATAGGTCTATAACGTTATATATCCCAATCTGAGGCAACCTAACATCTCGGATGTAGTATTTACCAACATTCCCGGCGGGTCGGTCCCTACTTCTCGGTGGGAACATTATATTCGTCTATATCGTAATATAACCTAGCATAACCCGTCCTGCCCCTCGGTGATAGTGTTTTACAGAATCACGGTCGTGTCGGCCCGTACTTCTCCGTGGGAACGTTATATACGTCTATAACGTCATATATCCCAATCTGAGGCAACCTAACATCTCGGATGTAGTATTTACCAACATTCCTGGCGGGTCGGAACCTACTTCTCGGTGGGAACATTATATTCGTCTATATCGTAATATAACCTAGCATAACCCATCCTCCCCCTCGGTGATAATGTTTTACAGAATCACGGTCGTGTCGGCCCGTACTTCTCCGTGGGAACATTATATACGTCTATAACATAATATAACCTAACCTAACCCATCTAGCCCCTCGGTGATAATGTTTTACAGAATCCCGATCGTATCGGCCCGTACGTCTCGGTGTGTACATTATATACATCCATAACGTTATACATCCCAATCTAAGGCAACCTAACATGTGGGATGTAGTATATACCAACATACCTGGCGGATAGGACACTACTTCTCGGTGGGAACATTGTATTCGTCTCTATTGTAATATAACCTATCCTAACCCATCTTGCCCCTCCGTGATAATGTTTTAAAGAATGCCGGTCGTGTCGGCCCGTACGTATTGGTGGGCATTTTATATACGTCTATAACGTTATATATCCCTACCTAAGGCAAGTTAACATCTCGGATGTAGTATTTTCCATCATATCTGGCGGGTCGGCCACTACTTCTCGGTGGGAACATTATATGCGTCTATATCGTAATATAACGTAGCATAACCCATCCTCCCCCTCGGTGATAATGTTTTACAGAATCACGGTCGTGTCGGCCCGTACATCTCCGTGGGAACATTATATACGTCTATGACATAATATAACCTAACCTAACCCATCTAGTCCCTCGGTGATAATGTTTTACAGAATCCCGGTCGTATCGGCCCGTACGTCTCGGTGGGTACATTATATACGTCTATAGCGTTATACATCCCAATCTAAGGCAACCTAACATGTCGGATGTAGTATTTTCCAACATTCCTGGCGGGTCGACCCCTACTTCTCGGTGAGAACATTATATACGTCTATAACATAATATAACCTAACCTAACCCATCAAGCCCCTCGGTGATAATGTTTTACAGAATCCCGGTCCTATCGGCCCGTACGTCTCAGTGGGTACATTATATACGTCTATAACGTTATATATCCCAATCTGAGGCAACCTAACATCTCGGATGTACTATTTACCAACATTCCTGGCGGGTCGGTCCCTACTTCTCCGTGGGAACATTATATACGTCTATGACATAATATAACCTAACCTAACCCATCTAGCCCCTCGGTGATAATGTTTTACAGAATCCCGGTCGTATCGGCCCGTACGTCTCGGTGGGTACATTATATACGTCTATAACGTTATATATCCCAATCTGAGGCAACCTATCATCTCGGATGTAGTATTTACCAACATTCCCGGCGGGTCGGTCCCTACATCTCGGTGGGAACATTTTATTCGTCTATATCGTAATATAACCTAGCACAACCCATCCTCCCCCTCGGTGATAATGTTTTACAGAATCACGGTCGTGTCGGCCCGTACTTCTCCGTGGGAACATTATATACGTCTATGACATAATATAACCTAACCTAACCCATCTAGCCCCTCGGTGATAATGTTTTACAGAATCCCGGTCGTGTCGGCCCGTACTTCTCCGAGGGGACATTATGTACGTCTTTAACGTTATATATCTTAACCTACGGCAGCTTAACATCTCGGATGTAGTATTTTCCAACATTCCTGGCGGGTCGGCCCCTACTTCTCGGTGAGAACATTATATACGTCTAAATCGTAATATAACCTAGCATAAACCATCCTCCCCCTCGGTGATAATGTTCTACAGAATCAGGGTCGTGTCGGCCCGTACTTCTCCGTGGGAACATTATATACGTCTATGACATAATATAACCTAATCTAACCCATCTAGTCCCTCGGTGATAATGTTTTACAGAATCCCGGTCCTATCGGCCCGTACGTCTCGGTGGGTACATTATATACGTCTATAACGTTATATATCCCAATCTGAAGCAACATAACATCTCGGATGTAGTATCTTCCATCATTCCTGGCGCGTCGGCCACTACTTCTCGGTTGGAACATTATATTCGTCTATATTGTAATATAACCTAACCTAACGCATCTTGACCCCCCGTGATAATGTTTTACAGAATCCCGTTCGTGTCGTCCCGTACGTCTCGTTGGGGACATTATATAGGTCTATAGCGTTATATATCCTAACCTAAGGCAGCTTAACATCTCGGATGTAGTATTTTCCAACATTCCTGGCGGGTCGGCCCCTACTTCTCAGTGAGAACATTATATACGTCTATGACATAATATAACATTACCTAACCCATCAAGCCCCTCGATGATAATGTTTTACAGAATCCCGGTCGTATCGGCCCGTACGTCTCGGTGGGTACATTAAATACGTCTATAACGTTATATATCCCAATCTGAGGCAACCTAACATCTCGGATGTAGTATTTACCAACATTCCCGGCGGGTCGGTCCCTACTTCTCGGTGGGAACATTATATTCGTCTATATCGTAATATAACCTAGCATAACCCATCCTGCCCCTCGGTGATAGTGTTTTACAGAATCACGGTCGTGTCGGCCCGTACTTCTCCGTGGGAACGTTATATACGTCTATAACGTTATATATCCCAATCTGAGGCAACCTAACATCTCGGATGTAGTATTTACCAACATTCCTGGCGGGTCGGAACCTACTTCTCGGTGGGAACATTATATTCGTCTATATCGTAATATAACCTAGCATAACCCATCCTCCCCCTCGGTGATAATGTTTTACAGAATCACGGTCGTGTCGGCCCGTACTTCTCCGTGGGAACATTATATACGTCTATAACATAATATAACCTAACCTAACCCATCTAGCCCCTCGGTGATAATGTTTTACAGAATCCCGATCGTATCGGCCCGTACGTCTCGGTGTGTACATTATATACATCCATAACGTTATACATCCCAATCTAAGGCAACCTAACATGTGGGATGTAGTATATACCAACATACCTGGCGGATAGGACACTACTTCTCGGTGGGAACATTGTATTCGTCTCTATTGTAATATAACCTATCCTAACCCATCTTGCTCCTCCGTGATAATGTTTTAAAGAATGCCGGTCGTGTCGGCCCGTACGTATTGGTGGGGATTTTATATACGTCTATAACGTTATATATCCCTACCTAAGGCAAGTTATCATCTCGGATGTAGTATTTTCCATCATATCTGGCGGGTCGGCCACTACTTCTCGGTGGGAACATTATATGCGTCTATATCGTAATATAACCTAGCATAACCCATCCCCCCCTCGGTGATAATGTTTTACAGAATCACGGTCGTGTCGGCCCGTACTTCTCCGTGGGAACATTATATACGTCTATGACATAATATAACCTAACCTAACCCATCTAGTCCCTCGGTGATAATGTTTTACAGAATCCCGGTCGTATCGGCCCGTACGTCTCGGTGGGTACATTATATACGTCTATAGCGTTATACATCCCAATCTAAGGCAACCTAACATGTCGGATGTAGTATTTTCCAACATTCCTGGCGGGTCGACCCCTACTTCCCGGTGAGAACATTATATACGTCTATAACATAATATAACCTAACCAAACCCATCAAGCCCCTCGGTGATAATGTTTTACAGAATCCCGGTCGTATCGGCCCGTACGTCTCGGTGGGTACATTAAATACGTCTATAACGTTATATATCCCAATCTGAGGCAACCTAACATCTCGGATGTAGTATTTACCAACATTCCCGGCGGGTCTGTCCCTACTTCTCGGTGGGAACATTATATTCGTCTATATCGTAATATAACCTAGCATAACCCATCCTGCCCCTCGGTGATAGTGTTTTACAGAATCACGGTCGTGTCGGCCCGTACTTCTCCGTGGGAACGTTATATACGTCTATAACATTATATATCCCAATCTGAGGCAACCTAACATCTCGGATGTAGTATTTACCAACATTCCTGGCGGGTCGGAACCTACTTCTCGGTGGGAACATTATATTCGTCTATATCGTAATATAACCTAGCATAACCCTTCCTCCCCCACGGTGATAATGTTTTACAGAATCACGGTCGTGTCGGCCCGTACTTCTCCGTGGGAACATTATATACGTCTATAACATAATATAACCTAACCTAACCCATCTAGCCCCTCGGTGATAATGTTTTACAGAATCCCGATCGTATCGGCCCGTACGTCTCGGTGTGTACATTATATACATCCATAACGTTATACATCCCAATCTAAGGCAACCTAACATGTGGGATGTAGTATATACCAACATACCTGGCGGATAGGACACCACTTCTCGGTGGGAACATTGTATTCGTCTCTATTGTAATATAACCTATCCTAACCCATCTTGCCCCTCCGTGATAATGTTTTAAAGAATGCCGGTCGTGTCGGCCCGTACGTATTGGTGGGGATTTTATATACGTCTATAACGTTATATATCCCTACCTAAGGCAAGTTAACATCTCGGATGTAGTATTTTCCATCATATCTGGCGGGTCGGCCACTACTTCTCGGTGGGAACATTATATGCGTCTATATCGTAATATAACCTAGCATAACCCATCCCCCCCTCGGTGATAATGTTTTACAGAATCACGGTCGTGTCGGCCCGTACTTCTCCGTGGGAACATTATATACGTCTATGACATAATATAACCTAACCTAACCCATCTAGTCCCTCGGTGATAATGTTTTACAGAATCCCGGTCGTATCGGCCCGTACGTCTCGGTGGGTACATTATATACGTCTATAGCGTTATACATCCCAATCTAAGGCAACCTAACATGTCGGATGTAGTATTTTCCAACATTCCTGGCGGGTCGACCCCTACTTCTCGGTGAGAACATTATATACGTCTATAACATAATATAACCTAACCTAACCCATCAAGCCCCTCGGTGATAATGTTTTACAGAATCCCGGTCCTATCGGCCTGTACGTCTCAGTGGGTACATTATATACGTCTATAACGTTATATATCTCAATCTGAGGCAACCTAACATCTCGGATGTACTATTTACCAACATTCCTGGCGGGTCGGTCCCTACTTCTCCGTGGGAACATTATACACGTCTATGACATAATATAACCTAACCTAACCCATCTAGCCCCTCGGTGATAATGTTTTACAGAATCCCGGTCGTATCGGCCCGTACGTCTCGGTGTGTACATTATATACATCCATAACGTTATACATCCCAATCTAAGGCAACCTAACATGTGGGATGTAGTATATACCAACATACCTGGCGGATAGGACACTACTTCTCGGTGGGAACATTGTATTCGTCTCTATTGTAATATAACCTATCCTAACCCATCTTGCCCCTCCGTGATAATGTTTTAAAGAATGCCGGTCGTGTCGGCCCGTACGTATTGGTGGGGATTTTATATACGTCTATAACGTTATATATCCCTACCTAAGGCAAGTTAACATCTCGGATGTAGTATTTTCCATCATATCTGGCGGGTCGGCCACTACTTCTCGGTGGGAACATTATATGCGTCTATATCGTAATATAACCTAGCATAACCCATCCCCCCCTCGGTGATAATGTTTTACAGAATCACGGTCGTGTCGGCCCGTACTTCTCCGTGGGAACATTATATACGTCTATGACATAATATAACCTAACCTAACCCATCTAGTCCCTCGGTGATAATGTTTTACAGAATCCCGGTCGTATCGGCCCGTACGTTTCGGTGGGTACATTATATACGTCTATAGCGTTATACATCCCAATCTAAGGCAACCTAACATGTCGGATGTAGTATTTTCCAACATTCCTGGCGGGTCGACCCCTACTTCTCGGTGAGAACATTATATACGTCTATAACATAATATAACCTAACCTAACCCATCAAGCCCCTCGGTGATAATGTTTTACAGAATCCCGGTCCTATCGGCCCGTACGTCTCAGTGGGTACATTATATACGTCTATAACGTTATATATCTCAATCTGAGGCAACCTAACATCTCGGATGTACTATTTACCAACATTCCTGGCGGGTCGGTCCCTACTTCTCCGTGGGAACATTATATACGTCTATGACATAATATAACCTAACCTAACCCATCTAGCCCCTCGGTGATAATGTTTTACAGAATCCCGGTCGTATCGGCCCGTACGGCTCGGTGGGTACATTATATACGTCTATAACGTTATATATCCCAATCTGAGGCAACCTATCATCTCGGATGTAGTATTTACCAACATTCCCGGCGGGTCGGTCCCTACATCTCGGTGGGAACATTTTATTCGTCTATATCGTAATATAACCTAGCACAACCCATCCTCCCCCGCGGTGATAATGTTTTACAGAATCACGGTCGTGTCGGCCCGTACTTCTCCGTGGGAACATTATATACGTCTATGACATAATATAACCTAACCTAACCCATCTAGCCCCTCGGTGATAATGTTTTACAGAATCCCGGTCGTGTCGGCCCGTACTTCTCCGAGGGGACATTATGTACGTCTTTAACGTTATATATCTTAACCTACGGCAGCTTAACATCTCGGATGTAGTATTTTCCAACATTCCTGGCGGGTTGGCCCCTACTTCTCGGTGAGAACATTATATACGTCTAAATCGTAATATAACCTAGCATAACCCATCCTCCCCCTCGGTGATAATGTTCTACAGAATCACGGTCGTGTCGGCCCGCACTTCTCCGTGGGAACATTATATACGTCTATGACATAATATAACCTAATCTAACCCATCTAGTCCCTCGGTGATAATGTTTTACAGAATCCCGGTCGTATCGGCCCGTACGTCTCGGTGGGTACATTATATACGTCTATAACGTTATATATCCCAATCTGAAGCAACCTAACATCTCGGATGTAGTATCTTCCATCATTCCTGGCGCGTCGGCCACTACTTCTCGGTTGGAACATTATATTCGTCTATATTGTAATATAACCTAACCTAACGCATCTTGACCCCCCGTGATAATGTTTTACAGAATCCCGTTCGTGTCGTCCCGTACGTCTCGTTGGGGACATTATATAGGTCTATAGCGTTATATATCCTAACCTAAGGCAGCTTAACATCTCGGATGTAGTATTTTCCAACATTCCTGGCGGGTCGGCCCCTACTTCTCAGTGAGAACATTATATACGTCTATGACATAATATAACATTACCTAACCCATCAAGCCCCTCGATGATAATGTTTTACAGAATCCCGGTCGTATCGGCCCGTACGTCTCGGTGGGTACATTAAATACGTCTATAACGTTATATATCCCAATCTGAGGCAACCTAACATCTCGGATGTAGTATTTACCAACATTCCCGGCGGGTCGGTCCCTACTTCTCGGTGGGAACATTATATTCGTCTATATCGTAATATAACCTAGCATAACCCATCCTGCCCCTCGGTGATAGTGTTTTACAGAATCACGGTCGTGTCGGCCCGTACTTCTCCGTGGGAACGTTATATACGTCTATAACGTTATATATCCCAATCTGAGGCAACCTAACATCTCGGATGTAGTATTTACCAACATTCCTGGCGGGTCGGAACCTACTTCTCGGTGGGAACATTATATTCGTCTATATCGTAATATAACCTAGCATAACCCATCCTCCCCCTCGGTGATAATGTTTTACAGAATCACGGTCGTGTCGGCCCGTACTTCTCCGTGGGAACATTATATACGTCTATAACATAATATAACCTAACCTAACCCATCTAGCCCCTCGGTGATAATGTTTTACAGAATCCCGATCGTATCGGCCCGTACGTCTCGGTGTGTACATTATATACATCCATAACGTTATACATCCCAATCTAAGGCAACCTAACATGTGGGATGTAGTATATACCAACATACCTGGCGGATAGGACACTACTTCTCGGTGGGAACATTGTATTCGTCTCTATTGTAATATAACCTATCCTAACCCATCTTGCTCCTCCGTGATAATGTTTTAAAGAATGCCGGTCGTGTCGGCCCGTACGTATTGGTGGGGATTTTATATACGTCTATAACGTTATATATCCCTACCTAAGGCAAGTTATCATCTCGGATGTAGTATTTTCCATCATATCTGGCGGGTCGGCCACTACTTCTCGGTGGGAACATTATATGCGTCTATATCGTAATATAACCTAGCATAACCCATCCCCCCCTCGGTGATAATGTTTTACAGAATCACGGTCGTGTCGGCCCGTACTTCTCCGTGGGAACATTATATACGTCTATGACATAATATAACCTAACCTAACCCATCTAGTCCCTCGGTGATAATGTTTTACAGAATCCCGGTCGTATCGGCCCGTACGTCTCGGTGGGTACATTATATACGTCTATAGCGTTATACATCCCAATCTAAGGCAACCTAACATGTCGGATGTAGTATTTTCCAACATTCCTGGCGGGTCGACCCCTACTTCCCGGTGAGAACATTATATACGTCTATAACATAATATAACCTAAACAAACCCATCAAGCCCCTCGGTGATAATGTTTTACAGAATCCCGGTCGTATCGGCCCGTACGTCTCGGTGGGTACATTAAATACGTCTATAACGTTATATATCCCAATCTGAGGCAACCTAACATCTCGGATGTAGTATTTACCAACATTCCCGGCGGGTCTGTCCCTACTTCTCGGTGGGAACATTATATTCGTCTATATCGTAATATAACCTAGCATAACCCATCCTGCCCCTCGGTGATAGTGTTTTACAGAATCACGGTCGTGTCGGCCCGTACTTCTCCGTGTGAACGTTATATACGTCTATAACATTATATATCCCAATCTGAGGCAACCTAACATCTCGGATGTAGTATTTACCAACATTCCTGGCGGGTCGGAACCTACTTCTCGGTGGGAACATTATATTCGTCTATATCGTAATATAACCTAGCATAACCCTTCCTCCCCCACGGTGATAATGTTTTACAGAATCACGGTCGTGTCGGCCCGTACTTCTCCGTGGGAACATTATATACGTCTATAACATAATATAACCTAACCTAACCCATCTAGCCCCTCGGTGATAATGTTTTACAGAATCCCGATCGTATCGGCCCGTACGTCTCGGTGTGTACATTATATACATCCATAACGTTATACATCCCAATCTAAGGCAACCTAACATGTGGGATGTAGTATATACCAACATACCTGGCGGATAGGACACTACTTCTCGGTGGGAACATTGTATTCGTCTCTATTGTAATACAACCTATCCTAACCCATCTTGCCCCTCCGTGATAATGTTTTAAAGAATGCCGGTCGTGTCGGCCCGTACGTATTGGTGGGGATTTTATATACGTCTATAACGTTATATATCCCTACCTAAGGCAAGTTAACATCTCGGATGTAGTATTTTCCATCATATCTGGCGGGTCGGCCACTACTTCTCGGTGGGAACATTATATGCGTCTATATCGTAATATAACCTAGCATAACCCATCCCCCCCTCGGTGATAATGTTTTACAGAATCACGGTCGTGTCGGCCCGTACTTCTCCGTGGGAACATTATATACGTCTATGACATAATATAACCTAACCTAACCCATCTAGTCCCTCGGTGATAATGTTTTACAGAATCCCGGTCGTATCGGCCCGTACGTCTCGGTGGGTACATTATATACGTCTATAGCGTTATACATCCCAATCTAAGGCAACCTAACATGTCGGATGTAGTATTTTCCAACATTCCTGGCGGGTCGACCCCTACTTCTCGGTGAGAACATTATATACGTCTATAACATAATATAACCTAACCTAACCCATCAAGCCCCTCGGTGATAATGTTTTACAGAATCCCGGTCCTATCGGCCTGTACGTCTCAGTGGGTACATTATATACGTCTATAACGTTATATATCTCAATCTGAGGCAACCTAACATCTCGGATGTACTATTTACCAACATTCCTGGCGGGTCGGTCCCTACTTCTCCGTGGGAACATTATACACGTCTATGACATAATATAACCTAACCTAACCCATCTAGCCCCTCGGTGATAATGTTTTACAGAATCCCGGTCGTATCGGCCCGTACGTCTCGGTGTGTACATTATATACATCCATAACGTTATACATCCCAATCTAAGGCAACCTAACATGTGGGATGTAGTATATACCAACATACCTGGCGGATAGGACACTACTTCTCGGTGGGAACATTGTTTTCGTCTCTATTGTAATATAACCTATCCTAACCCATCTTGCCCCTCCGTGATAATGTTTTAAAGAATGCCGGTCGTGTCGGCCCGTACGTATTGGTGGGGATTTTATATACGTCTATAACGTTATATATCCCTACCTAAGGCAAGTTAACATCTCGGATGTAGTATTTTCCATCATATCTGGCGGGTCGGCCACTACTTCTCGGTGGGAACATTATATGCGTCTATATCGTAATATAACCTAGCATAACCCATCCCCCCCTCGGTGATAATGTTTTACAGAATCACGGTCGTGTCGGCCCGTACTTCTCCGTGGGAACATTATATACGTCTATGACATAATATAACCTAACCTAACCCATCTAGTCCCTCGGTGATAATGTTTTACAGAATCCCGGTCGTATCGGCCCGTACGTTTCGGTGGGTACATTATATACGTCTATAGCGTTATACATCCCAATCTAAGGCAACCTAACATGCCGGATGTAGTATTTTCCAACATTCCTGGCGGGTCGACCCCTACTTCTCGGTGAGAACATTATATACGTCTATAACATAATATAACCTAACCTAACCCATCAAGCCCCTCGGTGATAATGTTTTACAGAATCCCGGTCCTATCGGCCCGTACGTCTCAGTGGGTACATTATATACGTCTATAACGTTATATATCTCAATCTGAGGCAACCTAACATCTCGGATGTACTATTTACCAACATTCCTGGCGGGTCGGTCCCTACTTCTCCGTGGGAACATTATATACGTCTATGACATAATATAACCTAACCTAACCCATCTAGCCCCTCGGTGATAATGTTTTACAGAATCCCGGTCGTATCGGCCCGTACGTCTCGGTGGGTACATTATATACGTCTATAACGTTATATATCCCAATCTGAGGCAACCTATCATCTCGGATGTAGTATTTACCAACATTCCCGGCGGGTCGGTCCCTACATCTCGGTGGGAACATTTTATTCGTCTATATCGTAATATAACCTAGCACAACCCATCCTCCCCCGCGGTGATAATGTTTTACAGAATCACGGTCGTGTCGGCCCGTACTTCTCCGTGGGAACATTATATACGTCTATGACATAATATAACCTAACCTAACCCATCTAGCCCCTCGGTGATAATGTTTTACAGAATCCCGGTCGTGTCGGCCCGTACTTCTCCGAGGGGACATTATGTACGTCTTTAACGTTATATATCTTAACCTACGGCAGCTTAACATCTCGGATGTAGTATTTTCCAACATTCCTGGCGGGTTGGCCCCTACTTCTCGGTGAGAACATTATATACGTCTAAATCGTAATATAACCTAGCATAACCCATCCTCCCCCTCGGTGATAATGTTCTACAGAATCACGGTCGTGTCGGCCCGCACTTCTCCGTGGGAACATTATATACGTCTATGACATAATATAACCTAATCTAACCCATCTAGTCCCTCGGTGATAATGTTTTACAGAATCCCGGTCGTATCGGCCCGTACGTCTCGGTGGGTACATTATATACGTCTATAACGTTATATATCCCAATCTGAAGCAACCTAACATCTCGGATGTAGTATCTTCCATCATTCCTGGCGCGTCGGCCACTACTTCTCGGTTGGAACATTATATTCGTCTATATTGTAATATAACCTAACCTAACGCATCTTGACCCCCCGTGATAATGTTTTACAGAATCCCGTTCGTGTCGTCCCGTACGTCTCGTTGGGGACATTATATAGGTGTATAGCGTTATATATCCTAACCTAAGGCAGCTTAACATCTCGGATGTAGTATTTTCCAACATTCCTGGCGGGTCGGCCCCTACTTCCCAGTGAGAACATTATATACGTCTATGACATAATATAACATTACCTAACCCATCAAGCCCCTCGGTGATAATGTTTTACAGAATCCCGGTCGTATCGGCCCGTACGTCTCGGTGGGTACATTAAATACGTCTATAACGTTATATATCCCAATCTGAGGCAACCTAACATCTCGGATGTAGTATTTACCAACATTCCCGGCGGGTCGGTCCCTACTTCTCGGTGGGAACATTATATTCGTCTATATCGTAATATAACCTAGCATAACCCATCCTGCCCCTCGGTGATAGTGTTTTACAGAATCACGGTCGTGTCGGCCCGTACTTCTCCGTGGGAACGTTATATACGTCTATAACGTTATATATCCCAATCTGAGGCAACCTAACATCTCGGATGTAGTATTTACCAACATTCCTGGCGGGTCGGAACCTACTTCTCGGTGGGAACATTATATTCGTCTATATCGTAATATAACCTAGCATAACCCATCCTCCCCCTCGGTGATAATGTTTTACAGAATCACGGTCGTGTCGGCCCGTACTTCTCCGTGGGAACATTATATACGTCTATAACATAATATAACCTAACCTAACCCATCTAGCCCCTCGGTGATAATGTTTTACAGAATCCCGATCGTATCGGCCCGTACGTCTCGGTGTGTACATTATATACATCCATAACGTTATACATCCCAATCTAAGGCAACCTAACATGTGGGATGTAGTATATACCAACATACCTGGCGGATAGGACACTACTTCTCGGTGGGAACATTGTATTCGTCTCTATTGTAATATAACCTATCCTAACCCATCTTGCCCCTCCGTGATAATGTTTTAAAGAATGCCGGTCGTGTCGGCCCGTACGTATTGGTGGGGATTTTATATACGTCTATAACGTTATATATCCCTACCTAAGGCAAGTTAACATCTCGGATGTAGTATTTTCCATCATATCTGGCGGGTCGGCCACTACTTCTCGGTGGGAACATTATATGCGTCTATATCGTAATATAACCTAGCATAACCCATCCCCCCCTCGGTGATAATGTTTTACAGAATCACGGTCGTGTCGGCCCGTACTTCTCCGTGGGAACATTATATACGTCTATGACATAATATAACCTAACCTAACCCATCTAGTCCCTCGGTGATAATGTTTTACAGAATCCCGGTCGTATCGGCCCGTACGTCTCGGTGGGTACATTATATACGTCTATAGCGTTATACATCCCAATCTAAGGCAACCTAACATGTCGGATGTAGTATTTTCCAACATTCCTGGCGGGTCGACCCCTACTTCTCGGTGAGAACATTATATACGTCTATAACATAATATAACCTAACCTAACCCATCAAGCCCCTCGGTGATAATGTTTTACAGAATCCCGGTCCTATCGGCCCGTACGTCTCAGTGGGTACATTATATACGTCTATAACGTTATATATCTCAATCTGAGGCAACCTAACATCTCGGATGTACTATTTACCAACATTCCTGGCGGGTCGGTCCCTACTTCTCCGTGGGAACATTATATACGTCTATGACATAATATAACCTAACCTAACCCATCTAGCCCCTCGGTGATAATGTTTTACAGAATCCCGGTCGTATCGGCCCGTACGTCTCGGTGGGTACATTATATACGTCTATAACGTTATATATCCCAATCTGAGGCAACCTATCATCTCGGATGTAGTATTTACCAACATTCCCGGCGGGTCGGTCCCTACATCTCGGTGGGAACATTTTATTCGTCTATATCGTAATATAACCTAGCACAACCCATCCTCCCCCTCGGTGATAATGTTTTACAGAATCACGGTCGTGTCGGCCCGTACTTCTCCGTGGGAACATTATATACGTCTATGACATAATATAACCTAACCTAACCCATCTAGCCCCTCGGTGATAATGTTTTACAGAATCCCGGTCGTGTCGGCCCGTACTTCTCCGAGGGGACATTATGTACGTCTTTAACGTTATATATCTTAACCTACGGCAGCTTAACATCTCGGATGTAGTATTTTCCAACATTCCTGGCGGGTTGGCCCCTACTTCTCCGCGAGAACATTATATACGTCTAAATCGTAATATAACCTAGCATAACCCATCCTCCCCCTCGGTGATAATGTTCTACAGAATCACGGTCGTGTCGGCCCGCACTTCTCCGTGGGAACATTATATACGTCTATGACATAATATAACCTAATCTAACCCATCTAGTCCCTCGGTGATAATGTTTTACAGAATCCCGGTCGTATCGGCCCGTACGTCTCGGTGGGTACATTATATACGTCTATAACGTTATATATCCCAATCTGAAGCAACCTAACATCTCGGATGTAGTATCTTCCATCATTCCTGGCGCGTCGGCCACTACTTCTCGGTTGGAACATTATATTCGTCTATATTGTAATATAACCTAACCTAACGCATCTTGACCCCCCGTGATGATGTTTTACAGAATCCCGTTCGTGTCGTCCCGTACGTCTCGTTGGGGACATTATATAGGTCTATAGCGTTATATATCCTAACCTAAGGCAGCTTAACATCTCGGATGTAGTATTTTCCAACATTCCTGGCGGGTCGGCCCCTACTTCTCAGTGAGAACATTATATACGTCTATGACATAATATAACATTACCTAACCCATCAAGCCCCTCGGTGATAATGTTTTACAGAATCCCGGTCGTATCGGCCCGTACGTCTCGGTGGGTACATTAAATACGTCTATAACGTTATATATCCCAATCTGAGGCAACCTAACATCTCGGATGTAGTATTTACCAACATTCCCGGCGGGTCGGTCCCTACTTCTCGGTGGAAACATTATATTCGTCTATATCGTAATATAACCTAGCATAACCCATCCTGCCCCTCGGTGATAGTGTTTTACAGAATCACGGTCGTGTCGGCCCGTACTTCTCCGTGGGAACGTTATATACGTCTATAACGTTATATATCCCAATCTGAGGCAACCTAACATCTCGGATGTAGTATTTACCAACATTCCTGGCGGGTCGGAACCTACTTCTCGGTGGGAACATTATATTCGTCTATATCGTAATATAACCTAGCATAACCCATCCCCCCCTCGGTGATAATGTTTTACAGAATCACGGTCGTGTCGGCCCGTACTTCTCCGTGGGAACATTATATACGTCTATGACATAATATAACCTAACCTAACCCATCTAGTCCCTCGGTGATAATGTTTTACAGAATCCCGGTCGTATCGGCCCGTACGTCTCGGTGGGTACATTATATACGTCTATAGCGTTATACATCCCAATCTAAGGCAACCTAACATGTCGGATGTAGTATTTTCCAACATTCCTGGCGGGTCGACCCCTACTTCCCGGTGAGAACATTATATACGTCTATAACGTAATATAACCTAACCTAACCCATCTAGTCCCTCGGTGATAATGTTTTACAGAATCCCGGTCGTATCGGCCCGTACGTCTCGGTGGGTACATTATATACGTCTATAGCGTTATACATCCCAATCTAAGGCAACCTAACATGTCGGATGTAGTATTTTCCAACATTCCTGGCGGGTCGACCCCTACTTCTCGGTGAGAACATTATATACGTCTATAACATAATATAACCTAACCTAACCCATCAAGCCCCTCGGTGATAATGTTTTACAGAATCCCGGTCCTATCGGCCCGTACGTCTCAGTGGGTACATTATATACGTCTATAACGTTATATATCTCAATCTGAGGCAACCTAACATCTCGGATGTACTATTTACCAACATTCCTGGCGGGTCGGTCCCTACTTCTCCGTGGGAACATTATATACGTCTATGACATAATATAACCTAACCTAACCCATCTAGCCCCTCGGTGATAATGTTTTACAGAATCCCGGTCGTATCGGCCCGTACGTCTCGGTGGGTACATTATATACGTCTATAACGTTATATATCCCAATCTGAGGCAACCTATCATCTCGGATGTAGTATTTACCAACATTCCCGGCGGGTCGGTCCCTACATCTCGGTGGGAACATTTTATTCGTCTATATCGTAATATAACCTAGCACAACCCATCCTCCCCCTCGGTGATAATGTTTTACAGAATCACGGTCGTGTCGGCCCGTACTTCTCCGTGGGAACATTATATACGTCTATGACATAATATAACCTAACCTAACCCATCTAGCCCCTCGGTGATAATGTTTTACAGAATCCCGGTCGTGTCGGCCCGTACTTCTCCGAGGGGACATTATGTACGTCTTTAACGTTATATATCTTAACCTACGGCAGCTTAACATCTCGGATGTAGTATTTTCCAACATTCCTGGCGGGTTGGCCCCTACTTCTCGGTGAGAACATTATATACGTCTAAATCGTAATATAACCTAGCATAACCCATCCTCCCCCTCGGTGATAATGTTCTACAGAATCACGGTCGTGTCGGCCCGCACTTCTCCGTGGGAACATTATATACGTCTATGACATAATATAACCTAATCTAACCCATCTAGTCCCTCGGTGATAATGTTTTACAGAATCCCGGTCGTATCGGCCCGTACGTCTCGGTGGGTACATTATATACGTCTATAACGTTATATATCCCAATCTGAAGCAACCTAACATCTCGGATGTAGTATCTTCCATCATTCCTGGCGCGTCGGCCACTACTTCTCGGTTGGAACATTATATTCGTCTATATTGTAATATAACCTAACCTAACGCATCTTGACCCCCCGTGATGATGTTTTACAGAATCCCGTTCGTGTCGTCCCGTACGTCTCGTTGGGGACATTATATAGGTCTATAGCGTTATATATCCTAACCTAAGGCAGCTTAACATCTCGGATGTAGTATTTTCCAACATTCCTGGCGGGTCGGCCCCTACTTCTCAGTGAGAACATTATATACGTCTATGACATAATATAACATTACCTAACCCATCAAGACCCTCGGTGATAATGTTTTACAGAATCCCGGTCGTATCGGCCCGTACGTCTCGGTGGGTACATTAAATACGTCTATAACGTTATATATCCCAATCTGAGGCAACCTAACATCTCGGATGTAGTATTTACCAACATTCCCGGCGGGTCGGTCCCTACTTCTCGGTGGGAACATTATATTCGTCTATATCGTAATATAACCTAGCATAACCCATCCTGCCCCTCGGTGATAGTGTTTTACAGAATCACGGTCGTGTCGGCCCGTACTTCTCCGTGGGAACGTTATATACGTCTATAACGTTATATATCCCAATCTGAGGCAACCTAACATCTCGGATGTAGTATTTACCAACATTCCTGGCGGGTCGGAACCTACTTCTCGGTGGGAACATTATATTCGTCTATATCGTAATATAACCTAGCATAACCCATCCTCCCCCTCGGTGATAATGTTTTACAGAATCACGGTCGTGTCGGCCCGTACTTCTCCGTGGGAACATTATATACGTCTATAACATAATATAACCTAACCTAACCCATCTAGCCCCTCGGTGATAATGTTTTACAGAATCCCGATCGTATCGGCCCGTACGTCTCGGTGTGTACATTATATACATCCATAACGTTATACATCCCAATCTAAGGCAACCTAACATGTGGGATGTAGTATATACCAACATACCTGGCGGATAGGACACTACTTCTCGGTGGGAACATTGTATTCGTCTCTATTGTAATATAACCTATCCTAACCCATCTTGCCCCTCCGTGATAATGTTTTAAAGAATGCCGGTCGTGTCGGCCCGTACGTATTGGTGGGGATTTTATATACGTCTATAACGTTATATATCCCTACCTAAGGCAAGTTAACATCTCGGATGTAGTATTTTCCATCATATCTGGCGGGTCGGCCACTACTTCTCGGTGGGAACATTATATGCGTCTATATCGTAATATAACCTAGCATAACCCATCCCCCCCTCGGTGATAATGTTTTACAGAATCACGGTCGTGTCGGCCCGTACTTCTCCGTGGGAACATTATATACGTCTATGACATAATATAACCTAACCTAACCCATCTAGTCCCTCGGTGATAATGTTTTACAGAATCCCGGTCGTATCGGCCCGTACGTCTCGGTGGGTACATTATATACGTCTATAGCGTTATACATCCCAATCTAAGGCAACCTAACATGTCGGATGTAGTATTTTCCAACATTCTTGGCGGGTCGACCCCTACTTCCCGGTGAGAACATTATATACTTCTATAACGTAATATAACCTAACCAAACCCATCAAGCCCCTCGGTGATAATGTTTTACAGAATCCCGGTCGTATCGGCCCGTACGTCTCGGTGGGTACATTAAATACGTCTATAACGTTATATATCCCAATCTGAGGCAACCTAACATCTCGGATGTAGTATTTACCAACATTCCCGGCGGGTCTGTCCCTACTTCTCGGTGGGAACATTATATTCGTCTATATCGTAATATAACCTAGCATAACCCATCCTGCCCCTCGGTGATAGTGTTTTACAGAATCACGGTCCTGTCGGCCCGTACTTCTCCGTGGGAACGTTATATACGTCTATAACATTATATATCCCAATCTGAGGCAACCTAACATCTCGGATGTAATATTTACCAACATTCCTGGCGGGTCGGAACCTACTTCTCGGTGGGAACATTATATTCGTCTATATCGTAATATAACCTAGCATAACCCATCCTCCCCCTCGGGGATAATGTTTTACAGAATCACGGTCGTGTCGGCCCGTACTTCTCCGTGGGAACATTATATACGTCTATAACATAATATAACCTAACCTAACCCATCTAGCCCCTCGGTGATAATGTTTTACAGAATCCCGATCGTATCGGCCCTTACGTCTCGGTGTGTACATTATATACATCCATAACGTTATACATCCCAATCTAAGGCAACCTAACATGTGGGATGTAGTATATACCAACATACCTGGCGGATAGGACACTACTTCTCGGTGGGAACATTGTATTCGTCTCTATTGTAATATAACCTATCCTAACCCATCTTGCCCCTCCGTGATAATGTTTTAAAGAATGCCGGTCGTGTCGGCCCGTACGTATTGGTGGGGATTTTATATACGTCTATAACGTTATATATCCCTACCTAAGGCAGGTTAACATCTCGGATGTAGTATTTTCCATCATATCTGGCGGGTCGGCCACTACTTCTCGGTGGGAACATTATATGCGTCTATATCGTAATATAACCTAGCATAACCCATCCCCCCCTCGGTGATAATGTTTTACAGAATCACGGTCGTGTCGGCCCGTACTTCTCCGTGGGAACATTATATACGTCTATGACATAATATAACCTAACCTAACCCATCTAGTCCCTCGGTGATAATGTTTTACAGAATCCCGGTCGTATCGGCCCGTACGTCTCGGTGGGTACATTATATACGTCTATAGCGTTATACATCCCAATCTAAGGCAACCTAACATGTCGGATGTAGTATTTTCCAACATTCCTGGCGGGTCGACCCCTACTTCCCGGTGAGAACATTATATACGTCTATAACGTAATGTAACCTAACCAAACCCATCAAGCCCCTCGGTGATAATGTTTTACAGAATCCCGGTCGTATCGGCCCGTACGTCTCGGTGGGTACATTAAATACGTCTATAACGTTATATATCCCAATCTGAGGCAACCTAACATCTCGGATGTAGTATTTACCAACATTCCCGGCGGGTCTGTCCCTACTTCTCGGTGGGAACATTATATTCGTCTATATCGTAATATAACCTAGCATAACCCATCCTGCCCCTCGGTGATAGTGTTTTACAGAATCACGGTCCTGTCGGCCCGTACTTCTCCGTGGGAACGTTATATACGTCTATAACATTATATATCCCAATCTGAGGCAACCTAACATCTCGGATGTAGTATTTACCAACATTCCTGGCGGGTCGGAACCTACTTCTCGGTGGGAACATTATATTCGTCTATATCGTAATATAACCTAGCATAACCCATCCTCCCCCTCGGTGATAATGTTTTACAGAATCACGGTCGTGTCGGCCCGTACTTCTCCGTGGGAACATTATATACGTCTATAACATAATATAACCTAACCTAACCCATCTAGCCCCTCGGTGATAATGTTTTACAGAATCCCGATCGTATCGGCCCGTACGTCTCGGTGTGTACATTATATACATCCATAACGTTATACATCCCAATCTAAGGCAACCTAACATGTGGGATGTAGTATATACCAACATACCTGGCGGATAGGACACTACTTCTCGGTGGGAACATTGTATTCGTCTCTATTGTAATATAACCTATCCTAACCCATCTTGCCCCTCCGTGATAATGTTTTAAAGAATGCCGGTCGTGTCGGCCCGTACGTATTGGTGGGGATTTTATATACGTCTATAACGTTATATATCCCTACCTAAGGCAAGTTAACATCTCGGATGTAGTATTTTCCATCATATCTGGCGGGTCGGCCACTACTTCTCGGTGGGAACATTATATGCGTCTATATCGTAATATAACCTAAACCTACGTAACATCTCGGCGGTAATATTTGACAACATTCCTGGCTTGATGGCCTCTACGTCTCCGTGCGACCTTCATATACATCAATAACGTAATATAACGTAACCTAACCCAACCTAGCATCTCGGCACTAATGATTTGGACAACACTCCAGGCGAGTCGGCCCGTACGTCTCGGTGGGTACATTATATACGTCTATAGCGTTATACAGCCCAATCTAAGGCAACCTAACATGTCGGATGTAGTATTTTCCAACATTCCTGGCGGGTCGACCCCTACTTCTCGGTGAGAACATTATATACGTCTATAACATAATATAACCTAACCTAACCCATCAAGCCCCTCGGTGATAATGTTTTACAGAATCCCGGTCCTATCGGCCCGTACGTCTCGGTGGGTACATTATATAGGTCTATAACGTTATATATCCCAATCTGAGGCAACCTAACATCTCGGATGTAGTATTTACCAACATTCCTGGCGGGTCGGTCCCTACTTCTCCGTGGGAACATTATATACGTCTATGACATAATATAACCTAACCTAACCCATCTAGCCACTCGGTGATAATGTTTTACAGAATCCCGGTCGTATCGGCCCGTACGTCTCGGTGGGTACATTATATACGTCTATAACGTTATATATCCCAATCTGAGGCAACCTAACATCTCGGATGTAGTATTTACCAACAATCCCGGCGGGTCGGTCCCTACTTCTCGGTGGGAACATTATATTCGTCTATATCGTGATATAACCTAGCATAACCCATCCTGCCCCTCGGTGATAATGTTTTACAGAATCACGGTCGTGTCGGCCCGTACTTCTCCGTGGGAACGTTATATACGTCTATGACATAATAGAACCTAACCTAACCCATCTAGCCACTCGGTCATAATGTTTTACAGAATCCCGGTCGTATCGGCCCGTACGTCTCGGTGGGTACATTATATACGTCTATAACGTTATATATCCCAATCTGAGGCAACCTAACATCTCGGATGTAGTATTTACCAACATTCCTGGCGGGTCGGAACCTACTTCTCGGTGGGAACATTATATTCGTCTATATCGTAATATAACCTAGCATAACCCATCCTCCCCCTCGGTGATAATGTTTTACAGAATCACGGTCGTGTCGGCCCGTACTTCTCCGTGGGAACATTATATACGTCTATAACATAATATAACCTAACCTAACCCATCTAGCCCCTCGGTGATAATGTTTTACAGAATCCCGGTCGTATCGGCTCGTACGTGTCGGTGTGTACATTATATACATCCATAACGTTATACATCCCAATCTAAGGCAACCTAACATGTGGGATGTAGTATATACCAACATACCTCGCGGATAGGACACTACTTCTCGGTGGGAACATTGTATTCGTCTCTATTGTAATATAACCTATCCTAACCCATCTTGCCCCTCGGTGATAATGTTTTACTGAATCCCGGTCGTGTCGGCCCGTACGTCTCGGTGGGTACATTAAATACGTCTATAACGTTATATATCCCAATCTGAGGCAACCTAACATGTCGGATGTAGTATTTTCCATCATTCCTGGCGCGTCGGCCACTACCTCTCGGTGGGAACATTATATGCGTCTATAACGTAATATAACCTAACCTAACCCATCTAGCACCTCGGTGATAATGTTTTACAGAATGCCGGTCGTGTCGGCCCGTACATCTCGGTGGGTACATTATACACGTCTATAACGTTATATATCCCAATCTGAGGCAACCTAACATCTCGGATGTAGTATTTACCGACATTCCTGGGGGGTTGGACCCTACTTCACGGTGGGAACATTATATACGTCTATAACGTAGCATAACCTAACCTAACCAATCCAGCCCCTCGCTGGTAATGTTTTACAGAATCCCGGTCGTGTCGTCCCGTACGTCTCGGTGGGGACATTATGTACGTCTATAACGTTATATATCCCAACCTAAGCCAACCTAACATCTCGGATGTAGTATTTTGCAGCATTGCTGGCGGGTCGGCCCCTACTTATCGGTGGGAACATTATATACGTCTATAGCTTAATATAATCTAACCTGACCCATCTAGACCCTCGCTGGTAATGTTTTACAGAGTCCCGTTCGTGGCGTCCCGTACGTCTCGGTTGGGTAATTATATACGACTACGGCGTTATATATCCTAACCTAAGGCAGCCTAACGTCTCGGATGTAGTATTTTCCAGCATTCCTGGCGAGTCGGCCCCTACTTCTCGGTGGGAACATTATATACGTCTATAACGTAACATAACCTAACCTAATCCATCTAGACCCTGGCCGTTAATGTTTTACAGAATCCCGTTCGTGTCGGCCCGTACTTATCGGTGGGGACATTATATACGTCTATAACATTATATATCCCAACCTAAGGCCACCTAACGCTTCGGATGTTGTATTTTCCAGCATTCCTGGCGGGTCGGCTCCTACTTCTCGGTGGGAACATTATATACGTCTATAACGTAACATAACCTAACCTAACGCATCTTGACCCCCCGTGATGATGTTTTACAGAATCCCGTTCGTGTCGTCCCGTACGTCTCGTTGGGGACATTATATAGGTCTATAGCGTTATATATCCTAACCTAAGGCAGCTTAACATCTCGGATGTAGTATTTTCCAACATTCCTGGCGGGTCGGCCCCTACTTCTCAGTGAGAACATTATATACGTCTATGACATAATATAACATTACCTAACCCATCAAGCCCCTCGGTGATAATGTTTTACAGAATCCCGGTCGTATCGGCCCGTACGTCTCGGTGGGTACATTAAATACGTCTATAACGTTATATATCCCAATCTGAGGCAACCTAACATCTCGGATGTAGTATTTACCAACATTCCCGGCGGGTCGGTCCCTACTTCTCGGTGGAAACATTATATTCGTCTATATCGTAATATAACCTAGCATAACCCATCCTGCCCCTCGGTGATAGTGTTTTACAGAATCACGGTCGTGTCGGCCCGTACTTCTCCGTGGGAACGTTATATACGTCTATAACGTTATATATCCCAATCTGAGGCAACCTAACATCTCGGATGTAGTATTTACCAACATTCCTGGCGGGTCGGAACCTACTTCTCGGTGGGAACATTATATTCGTCTATATCGTAATATAACCTAGCATAACCCATCCCCCCCTCGGTGATAATGTTTTACAGAATCACGGTCGTGTCGGCCCGTACTTCTCCGTGGGAACATTATATACGTCTATGACATAATATAACCTAACCTAACCCATCTAGTCCCTCGGTGATAATGTTTTACAGAATCCCGGTCGTATCGGCCCGTACGTCTCGGTGGGTACATTATATACGTCTATAGCGTTATACATCCCAATCTAAGGCAACCTAACATGTCGGATGTAGTATTTTCCAACATTCCTGGCGGGTCGACCCCTACTTCCCGGTGAGAACATTATATACGTCTATAACGTAATATAACCTAACCTAACCCATCTAGTCCCTCGGTGATAATGTTTTACAGAATCCCGGTCGTATCGGCCCGTACGTCTCGGTGGGTACATTATATACGTCTATAGCGTTATACATCCCAATCTAAGGCAACCTAACATGTCGGATGTAGTATTTTCCAACATTCCTGGCGGGTCGACCCCTACTTCTCGGTGAGAACATTATATACGTCTATAACATAATATAACCTAACCTAACCCATCAAGCCCCTCGGTGATAATGTTTTACAGAATCCCGGTCCTATCGGCCCGTACGTCTCAGTGGGTACATTATATACGTCTATAACGTTATATATCTCAATCTGAGGCAACCTAACATCTCGGATGTACTATTTACCAACATTCCTGGCGGGTCGGTCCCTACTTCTCCGTGGGAACATTATATACGTCTATGACATAATATAACCTAACCTAACCCATCTAGCCCCTCGGTGATAATGTTTTACAGAATCCCGGTCGTATCGGCCCGTACGTCTCGGTGGGTACATTATATACGTCTATAACGTTATATATCCCAATCTGAGGCAACCTATCATCTCGGATGTAGTATTTACCAACATTCCCGGCGGGTCGGTCCCTACATCTCGGTGGGAACATTTTATTCGTCTATATCGTAATATAACCTAGCACAACCCATCCTCCCCCTCGGTGATAATGTTTTACAGAATCACGGTCGTGTCGGCCCGTACTTCTCCGTGGGAACATTATATACGTCTATGACATAATATAACCTAACCTAACCCATCTAGCCCCTCGGTGATAATGTTTTACAGAATCCCGGTCGTGTCGGCCCGTACTTCTCCGAGGGGACATTATGTACGTCTTTAACGTTATATATCTTAACCTACGGCAGCTTAACATCTCGGATGTAGTATTTTCCAACATTCCTGGCGGGTTGGCCCCTACTTCTCGGTGAGAACATTATATACGTCTAAATCGTAATATAACCTAGCATAACCCATCCTCCCCCTCGGTGATAATGTTCTACAGAATCACGGTCGTGTCGGCCCGCACTTCTCCGTGGGAACATTATATACGTCTATGACATAATATAACCTAATCTAACCCATCTAGTCCCTCGGTGATAATGTTTTACAGAATCCCGGTCGTATCGGCCCGTACGTCTCGGTGGGTACATTATATACGTCTATAACGTTATATATCCCAATCTGAAGCAACCTAACATCTCGGATGTAGTATCTTCCATCATTCCTGGCGCGTCGGCCACTACTTCTCGGTTGGAACATTATATTCGTCTATATTGTAATATAACCTAACCTAACGCATCTTGACCCCCCGTGATGATGTTTTACAGAATCCCGTTCGTGTCGTCCCGTACGTCTCGTTGGGGACATTATATAGGTCTATAGCGTTATATATCCTAACCTAAGGCAGCTTAACATCTCGGATGTAGTATTTTCCAACATTCCTGGCGGGTCGGCCCCTACTTCTCAGTGAGAACATTATATACGTCTATGACATAATATAACATTACCTAACCCATCAAGACCCTCGGTGATAATGTTTTACAGAATCCCGGTCGTATCGGCCCGTACGTCTCGGTGGGTACATTAAATACGTCTATAACGTTATATATCCCAATCTGAGGCAACCTAACATCTCGGATGTAGTATTTACCAACATTCCCGGCGGGTCGGTCCCTACTTCTCGGTGGGAACATTATATTCGTCTATATCGTAATATAACCTAGCATAACCCATCCTGCCCCTCGGTGATAGTGTTTTACAGAATCACGGTCGTGTCGGCCCGTACTTCTCCGTGGGAACGTTATATACGTCTATAACGTTATATATCCCAATCTGAGGCAACCTAACATCTCGGATGTAGTATTTACCAACATTCCTGGCGGGTCGGAACCTACTTCTCGGTGGGAACATTATATTCGTCTATATCGTAATATAACCTAGCATAACCCATCCTCCCCCTCGGTGATAATGTTTTACAGAATCACGGTCGTGTCGGCCCGTACTTCTCCGTGGGAACATTATATACGTCTATAACATAATATAACCTAACCTAACCCATCTAGCCCCTCGGTGATAATGTTTTACAGAATCCCGATCGTATCGGCCCGTACGTCTCGGTGTGTACATTATATACATCCATAACGTTATACATCCCAATCTAAGGCAACCTAACATGTGGGATGTAGTATATACCAACATACCTGGCGGATAGGACACTACTTCTCGGTGGGAACATTGTATTCGTCTCTATTGTAATATAACCTATCCTAACCCATCTTGCCCCTCCGTGATAATGTTTTAAAGAATGCCGGTCGTGTCGGCCCGTACGTATTGGTGGGGATTTTATATACGTCTATAACGTTATATATCCCTACCTAAGGCAAGTTAACATCTCGGATGTAGTATTTTCCATCATATCTGGCGGGTCGGCCACTACTTCTCGGTGGGAACATTATATGCGTCTATATCGTAATATAACCTAGCATAACCCATCCCCCCCTCGGTGATAATGTTTTACAGAATCACGGTCGTGTCGGCCCGTACTTCTCCGTGGGAACATTATATACGTCTATGACATAATATAACCTAACCTAACCCATCTAGTCCCTCGGTGATAATGTTTTACAGAATCCCGGTCGTATCGGCCCGTACGTCTCGGTGGGTACATTATATACGTCTATAGCGTTATACATCCCAATCTAAGGCAACCTAACATGTCGGATGTAGTATTTTCCAACATTCTTGGCGGGTCGACCCCTACTTCCCGGTGAGAACATTATATACTTCTATAACGTAATATAACCTAACCAAACCCATCAAGCCCCTCGGTGATAATGTTTTACAGAATCCCGGTCGTATCGGCCCGTACGTCTCGGTGGGTACATTAAATACGTCTATAACGTTATATATCCCAATCTGAGGCAACCTAACATCTCGGATGTAGTATTTACCAACATTCCCGGCGGGTCTGTCCCTACTTCTCGGTGGGAACATTATATTCGTCTATATCGTAATATAACCTAGCATAACCCATCCTGCCCCTCGGTGATAGTGTTTTACAGAATCACGGTCCTGTCGGCCCGTACTTCTCCGTGGGAACGTTATATACGTCTATAACATTATATATCCCAATCTGAGGCAACCTAACATCTCGGATGTAATATTTACCAACATTCCTGGCGGGTCGGAACCTACTTCTCGGTGGGAACATTATATTCGTCTATATCGTAATATAACCTAGCATAACCCATCCTCCCCCTCGGGGATAATGTTTTACAGAATCACGGTCGTGTCGGCCCGTACTTCTCCGTGGGAACATTATATACGTCTATAACATAATATAACCTAACCTAACCCATCTAGCCCCTCGGTGATAATGTTTTACAGAATCCCGATCGTATCGGCCCTTACGTCTCGGTGTGTACATTATATACATCCATAACGTTATACATCCCAATCTAAGGCAACCTAACATGTGGGATGTAGTATATACCAACATACCTGGCGGATAGGACACTACTTCTCGGTGGGAACATTGTATTCGTCTCTATTGTAATATAACCTATCCTAACCCATCTTGCCCCTCCGTGATAATGTTTTAAAGAATGCCGGTCGTGTCGGCCCGTACGTATTGGTGGGGATTTTATATACGTCTATAACGTTATATATCCCTACCTAAGGCAGGTTAACATCTCGGATGTAGTATTTTCCATCATATCTGGCGGGTCGGCCACTACTTCTCGGTGGGAACATTATATGCGTCTATATCGTAATATAACCTAGCATAACCCATCCCCCCCTCGGTGATAATGTTTTACAGAATCACGGTCGTGTCGGCCCGTACTTCTCCGTGGGAACATTATATACGTCTATGACATAATATAACCTAACCTAACCCATCTAGTCCCTCGGTGATAATGTTTTACAGAATCCCGGTCGTATCGGCCCGTACGTCTCGGTGGGTACATTATATACGTCTATAGCGTTATACATCCCAATCTAAGGCAACCTAACATGTCGGATGTAGTATTTTCCAACATTCCTGGCGGGTCGACCCCTACTTCCCGGTGAGAACATTATATACGTCTATAACGTAATGTAACCTAACCAAACCCATCAAGCCCCTCGGTGATAATGTTTTACAGAATCCCGGTCGTATCGGCCCGTACGTCTCGGTGGGTACATTAAATACGTCTATAACGTTATATATCCCAATCTGAGGCAACCTAACATCTCGGATGTAGTATTTACCAACATTCCCGGCGGGTCTGTCCCTACTTCTCGGTGGGAACATTATATTCGTCTATATCGTAATATAACCTAGCATAACCCATCCTGCCCCTCGGTGATAGTGTTTTACAGAATCACGGTCCTGTCGGCCCGTACTTCTCCGTGGGAACGTTATATACGTCTATAACATTATATATCCCAATCTGAGGCAACCTAACATCTCGGATGTAGTATTTACCAACATTCCTGGCGGGTCGGAACCTACTTCTCGGTGGGAACATTATATTCGTCTATATCGTAATATAACCTAGCATAACCCATCCTCCCCCTCGGTGATAATGTTTTACAGAATCACGGTCGTGTCGGCCCGTACTTCTCCGTGGGAACATTATATACGTCTATAACATAATATAACCTAACCTAACCCATCTAGCCCCTCGGTGATAATGTTTTACAGAATCCCGATCGTATCGGCCCGTACGTCTCGGTGTGTACATTATATACATCCATAACGTTATACATCCCAATCTAAGGCAACCTAACATGTGGGATGTAGTATATACCAACATACCTGGCGGATAGGACACTACTTCTCGGTGGGAACATTGTATTCGTCTCTATTGTAATATAACCTATCCTAACCCATCTTGCCCCTCCGTGATAATGTTTTAAAGAATGCCGGTCGTGTCGGCCCGTACGTATTGGTGGGGATTTTATATACGTCTATAACGTTATATATCCCTACCTAAGGCAAGTTAACATCTCGGATGTAGTATTTTCCATCATATCTGGCGGGTCGGCCACTACTTCTCGGTGGGAACATTATATGCGTCTATATCGTAATATAACCTAGCATAACCCATCCCCCCCTCGGTGATAATGTTTTACAGAATCACGGTCGTGTCGGCCCGTACTTCTCCGTGGGAACATTATATACGTCTATGACATAATATAACCTAACCTAACCCATCTAGTCCCTCGGTGATAATGTTTTACAGAATCCCGGTCGTATCGGCCCGTACGTCTCGGTGGGTACATTATATACGTCTATAGCGTTATACAGCCCAATCTAAGGCAACCTAACATGTCGGATGTAGTATTTTCCAACATTCCTGGCGGGTCGACCCCTACTTCTCGGTGAGAACATTATATACGTCTATAACATAATATAACCTAACCTAACCCATCAAGCCCCTCGGTGATAATGTTTTACAGAATCCCGGTCCTATCGGCCCGTACGTCTCGGTGGGTACATTATATAGGTCTATAACGTTATATATCCCAATCTGAGGCAACCTAACATCTCGGATGTAGTATTTACCAACATTCCTGGCGGGTCGGTCCCTACTTCTCCGTGGGAACATTATATACGTCTATGACATAATATAACCTAACCTAACCCATCTAGCCACTCGGTGATAATGTTTTACAGAATCCCGGTCGTATCGGCCCGTACGTCTCGGTGGGTACATTATATACGTCTATAACGTTATATATCCCAATCTGAGGCAACCTAACATCTCGGATGTAGTATTTACCAACAATCCCGGCGGGTCGGTCCCTACTTCTCGGTGGGAACATTATATTCGTCTATATCGTGATATAACCTAGCATAACCCATCCTGCCCCTCGGTGATAATGTTTTACAGAATCACGGTCGTGTCGGCCCGTACTTCTCCGTGGGAACGTTATATACGTCTATGACATAATAGAACCTAACCTAACCCATCTAGCCACTCGGTCATAATGTTTTACAGAATCCCGGTCGTATCGGCCCGTACGTCTCGGTGGGTACATTATATACGTCTATAACGTTATATATCCCAATCTGAGGCAACCTAACATCTCGGATGTAGTATTTACCAACATTCCTGGCGGGTCGGAACCTACTTCTCGGTGGGAACATTATATTCGTCTATATCGTAATATAACCTAGCATAACCCATCCTCCCCCTCGGTGATAATGTTTTACAGAATCACGGTCGTGTCGGCCCGTACTTCTCCGTGGGAACATTATATACGTCTATAACATAATATAACCTAACCTAACCCATCTAGCCCCTCGGTGATAATGTTTTACAGAATCCCGGTCGTATCGGCTCGTACGTGTCGGTGTGTACATTATATACATCCATAACGTTATACATCCCAATCTAAGGCAACCTAACATGTGGGATGTAGTATATACCAACATACCTCGCGGATAGGACACTACTTCTCGGTGGGAACATTGTATTCGTCTCTATTGTAATATAACCTATCCTAACCCATCTTGCCCCTCGGTGATAATGTTTTACTGAATCCCGGTCGTGTCGGCCCGTACGTCTCGGTGGGTACATTAAATACGTCTATAACGTTATATATCCCAATCTGAGGCAACCTAACATGTCGGATGTAGTATTTTCCATCATTCCTGGCGCGTCGGCCACTACCTCTCGGTGGGAACATTATATGCGTCTATAACGTAATATAACCTAACCTAACCCATCTAGCACCTCGGTGATAATGTTTTACAGAATGCCGGTCGTGTCGGCCCGTACATCTCGGTGGGTACATTATACACGTCTATAACGTTATATATCCCAATCTGAGGCAACCTAACATCTCGGATGTAGTATTTACCGACATTCCTGGGGGGTTGGACCCTACTTCACGGTGGGAACATTATATACGTCTATAACGTAGCATAACCTAACCTAACCAATCCAGCCCCTCGCTGGTAATGTTTTACAGAATCCCGGTCGTGTCGTCCCGTACGTCTCGGTGGGGACATTATGTACGTCTATAACGTTATATATCCCAACCTAAGCCAACCTAACATCTCGGATGTAGTATTTTGCAGCATTGCTGGCGGGTCGGCCCCTACTTATCGGTGGGAACATTATATACGTCTATAGCTTAATATAATCTAACCTGACCCATCTAGACCCTCGCTGGTAATGTTTTACAGAGTCCCGTTCGTGGCGTCCCGTACGTCTCGGTTGGGTAATTATATACGACTACGGCGTTATATATCCTAACCTAAGGCAGCCTAACGTCTCGGATGTAGTATTTTCCAGCATTCCTGGCGAGTCGGCCCCTACTTCTCGGTGGGAACATTATATACGTCTATAACGTAACATAACCTAACCTAATCCATCTAGACCCTGGCCGTTAATGTTTTACAGAATCCCGTTCGTGTCGGCCCGTACTTATCGGTGGGGACATTATATACGTCTATAACATTATATATCCCAACCTAAGGCCACCTAACGCTTCGGATGTTGTATTTTCCAGCATTCCTGGCGGGTCGGCTCCTACTTCTCGGTGGGAACATTATATACGTCTATAACGTAACATAACCTAACCTAATCCATGTAGCCTCTCGCTGGTAATGTTTGATAGAATCCCGGTCGTGTCGGCCCGTACTTCTCCGTGGGGACATTATGTACGTTTATAACGTAATATAACCTAACCTAACTCATCCAGCCCCTCGCTGTAAATGTTTTACAGAATCCCTGTCGTGTCGGCCCGTACTTATCGGTGGGGACATTATATACGTCTATAACATTATATATCCCAACCTAAGGCCACCTATCACTTCGGATGTAGTATTTTCCAGCATTCCTGGCGGGTCGGACCTTACGTCTCGGTTGGAACATTATGTACATCTATAACGTTATATAACCTAAACTAATCCATCTAGACCCTCGCTACTAATGTTTTACAGAATCCCGTTCGTGTCCTCCCGTACGTCTCGGTTGGGACATTATATACCTCTATAGCGTTACATATCCTAACCTAAGGCAGGCCAACATCTCGGATGTAGTATTTTCCATCATTCCTGGCTGGTCGGCCCCTACTTCTCGGTGGGAACATTATATACGTCTATAACGTAATATAACCTAACCTAACACATCTAGCCCCTCGCTGGTAATGTTTTTCAGAATCCCGATCCTGTCGGCCCGTACATCTCGGTTGGGACATTATAAACGTCTACAGCGATATATATCCTAATGTAAGGCAGGCTAACATCTCGGATGTATTATTTTACAACATTCCTGGCGTATCAGCCCCTTCTTCTCGATGGGAATATTATATACGTCTGTAACGTAATATAACCTAACCTAACCCCTCTAGCCCCTCGCTGTAAATGTTTTGCAGAATCCATGACGTGTCGGCCCGTACTTATCGGTGGGGACATTATATACGTCTATAACATTATATATCCCAACCTAAGGCCACCTAACGCTTCGGATGTTGTATTTTCCAGCATTCCTGGCGGGTCGGACCCTACGTCTCGGTTGGAACATTATGTACGTCTATAACGTTATATAACCTAACATAATCCATCTAGACCCTCGCTGTTAATGTTTTACAGAATCCTGTTCGTGTCGTCCCGTACGTCTCGGTGGGGACATTATGTACGTCTATAACGTTATATATCACAACCTGAGGCAACCTAACATTTCGGATGTTGTATTTTCCAACATTCCTGGCGGGTCGGCCCCTACTTCTCGTTGGGTACATTATATACGTCTATAACGTAATATATCCTAACCTAACCCATCTAGCACCTCGGTGATAATGTTTTGCAGAATCCCGGTCGTGTCTTCCCGTACGTCTCAGTGCGGACATTATATACGTCTATAACGTTATATATCCCAACCTAAGCCAACCTAACATCTCGGATGTAGTATTTACCAACATTCCTGGCGTGTCGGACCCTACTTCTCGGTGGGAACATTATATACGTCTATAACGTAACATAACCTAACCTAATCCATCTAGACCCTCGCTATTGATGTTTTACAGAATCCCGATCGTGTCGTCCCGTACGTCTCGGTTGGGGCATTATATACGTCTATAGCGTTATATATCCTAACCCAAGGCAGCCTATCACCTCGGATGTAGTATTTTGCAGCATTGCTGGCGGGTCGGCCCCTACTTATCGGTGAGAACATTAGATACGTCTATAGCGTAATATAATCTAACCTGACCCATCTAGCCCCTCGCTGGTAATGTTTTACAGAATCTCGTTCGTGTCGTCCCGTACGTCTCGGTTGGGTAATTATATACGACTACGGCGTTATATATCCTAACCTAAGGCAGCCTAACGTCTCGGATGTAGTATTTTCCAGCATTCCTGGCGAGTCGGCTCCTACTTCTCGGTGGGAACATTATATACGTCTATAACGTAACATAACCTAACCTAATCCATCTAGCCTCTCGCTGGTAATGTTTGATAGAATCCCGGTCGTGTCGGCCCGTACTTCTCCGTGGGGACATTATGTACGTTTATAACGTAATATAACCTAACCTAACTCATCCAGCCCCTCGCTGTAAATGTTTTACAGAATCCCTGTCGTGTCGGCCCGTACTTATCGGTGGGAACATTATATACGTCTATAACATTATATATCCCAACCTAAGGCCACCTAACGCTTCGGATGTTGTATTTTCCAGCATTCCTGGCGGGTCGGACCCTACGTCTCGGTTGGAACATTATGTACGTCTATAACGTTATATAACCTAACCTAACACATCTAGACCCTCGCTGGTAATGTTTTACAGAATCCCGTTCGTGTCGTCCCGTACGTCTCGGTTGGGACATTATATACGTCTACAGCGTTATTTATCCTAACCTAAGGCAGCCTAACAACTCGGATGTATCATTTTACAACATTCCTGGAGGGTCGGCCCCTGCTTCTCGGTGGGAACATTATATACGTCTATAACGTAATATAACCTAACCTAATCCATCTAGACCCTGGCCGTTAATGCTTTACAGAATCCCGTTCGGGTCGTCCCGTACGTCTCGGTTGGGACATTATATACGTCTATAGCGTTATATATCCTAACCTAAGGCAGGCTAACATCTCGGATGTAGTATTTTCCATCATTCCTGGCTGGTCGGCCCCTACTTCTCGGTGGGATCATTATATACGTCTATAACGTAATATAACCTAACCTAACACATCTAGCCCCTCGCTGGTAATGTATTTCGGAATCCCGATCCTGTCGGCCCGTACATCTCGGTTGGGACATTATAAGCGTCTACAGCGATATGTATCCTAATGTAAGACAGGCTAACATCTCGGATGTAGTATTTTACAACATTCCTGGCGTATCAGCCCCTTCTTCTCGATGGGAATATTATATACGTCTGTAACGTAATATAACCTAACCTAACCCCTCTAGCCCCTCGCTGTAAATGTTTTGCAGAATCCATGTCGTGTCGGCCCGTACTTATCGGTGGGGACATTATATACGTCTATAACATTATATATCCCAACCTAAGGCCACCTAACGCTTCGGATGTTGTATTTTCCCGCATTCCTGGCGGGTCGGACCTTACGTCTCGGTTGGAACATTATGTACGTCTATAACGTTATATAACCTAACCTAATCCATCTAGACCCTCGCTGTTAATGTTTTACAGAATCCCGTTCGTGTCGTCCCGTACGTCTCGGTGGGGACATTATATATGTCTTTAACGTTATATATCCCAATCTAAGGCAACCTATCATCTCGGACGTAGTATTTACCGACATTCCTGGCGGGTCGGACCCTACTTCTCGGTGGGAAAATTATATACGGCTATAGTGTAACATAACCTAACCTAACCCATCAGGCCCCTCGCTGGTAGTGTTTTACAGAATCCCGTTAGTGTCGTCCCGTACGTCTCGGTGGGTACATTATATACGTCTATAACGTTATATATCCCAACCTAAGGCAACCTAACACCTCAGATGTAGTATTTTCCAACATTCCTGACGGGTCGGCCACTACTTCTCCGTGGGAACATTATATACGTCTACATAGTAATATAACCTAACCTACCCCACCTTACCCCTCGGTTACAATGTTTTACAGATTGCCGGTCGTGTCGGCCCGTCCTTCTCCGTGGAGACATTATGTACGTCTATAACGTTATATATACCAAAATAAGGCAACCTAACATCTCGGATGTAGTATTTTCCAACATTGCTGGCGGGTCGGCCACTACTCCTCGGTGGGAACATTATATACGTCTATATCGTATTATAACCTAACCTAACCCATTTAGCACCTCGGTGATAATGTTTTACAGAAACCCGTTCGTGTCGTCCCGTACGTCTTGGTGGGTACATTATGTACGTCTGTAACGTTATATATCCTAACCTGAGGCAACCTAACACCACAGATGTAGTATTTTCCAACATTCCTGGCGGGTCGGCCCCTACATCTCGCTGGGAACATTATATACGTCTATAACGTAACATAACCTAACATAACCCATCTAACCCCTCGATGATAATGTTTTACAGTATCCCGTTCGTGTCGTCCCGTACGTCTCGGTTGGGACATTATATACGTCTATAATGTTATATATCCCAATCTAAGGCAACCCAACATCTCAAATATATTATTTGCAGACGGGACCGACCCTAGTATTCCTTGCGGGTCGGACCCTACTTCTCGGTGGGAACATTATATACGTCTATAACATAATATAACCTAACATAACACTTCTAACTCCTCGCTGGTAATGTTTTACAGAATCCCATTCGTGTCGTCCCGTGCGTCTTGGTGGGTACATTATGTACGTCTGTAAGGTTATATATCCTAACCTAAGGCAACCTAACGCCACAGATGTAGTATTTTCAAACATTCCTGACGGGTCGGCCACTACTCCTCGGTGGGAACATTATATACGTCTATATCGTATTATAACCTAACCTATCCCATCTAGCACCTCGGTGATAATGTTTTACAGAAACCCGTTCGTGTCGTCCCGTACGTCTTGGTGGGTACATTATGTACGTCTGTAACGTTATATATCCTAACCTAAGGCAACCTAACACCACAGATGTAGTATTTTCCAGCATTCCTGGCGGGTCGGCCCCTACATCTCGCTGGGAACATTATATACGTCTATAACGTAACATAACCTAACGTAACCCATCTCACCCCTCGCTGGTAATGTTTTACAGAATCCCGTTCGTGTCGTCCCGTGCGTCTCGGTTGGGATATTATATACGTCTATACTGTTATATATCCCAATCTAAGGCAACCTCACATCTCGAACGTAGTATTTGCCGACATTCCTGGCGGGACAGACCCTACTTCTCCGTGGGAACATTATATACGTCTATAACGTAACATAACCTAACATAACCCATCTAGCCCCTCGGTGATAATGTTTGACAGAATCCCGTACGTGTCGTCCCGTACGTCTCGGATGGGACATTATATACGTCTATAGCGTTATATACCCTAACCTAAGGCAGCCTAACACCTCGGATATAGTATTTTCCAACAATCCTGGCGGGTCGGCCCCTACTACTCGGTGGGAACATTATATACGTCTACATCGTAATATAACCTAACTTAACCCATCTACCCCCTCGCTGGTAGTGTTTTACAGAACCCCGTTCGTGTCGTCCCGTACGTCTCGGTGGGATATTATATGCGTCTATAGCGTTATATACTCTAACCTATTGCAGCCAAACACCTCGGATGTAGTATTTTCCAATATTCCTGGCGGGTCGGCCCCTACTTCTCGGTGGGAACATTATATACGTCTATAACGAAATATAACCTAACCGAGCCCATCTAGCACCTCGGTGATAATGTTTTACAGGATCCCGTTCGTGTCGTCCCGTGCGTCTCGGTTGGGATATAATATACGTCTATAACGTTATATATCCCAATCTAAGGCAGCCTAGCATCTCGGATGTAGTATTTACCAATATTCCTGGCGGGTCGGTCCCTACTTCTCGGCGGGAACATTATATACGTCTATAACATAATATAACCTAACATAACACTTCTAACTCCTCGCTGGTAATGTTTTACAGAATCCCATTCGTGTCGTCCCGTACGTCTCGGTTGGGACATTATATACGTCTATCCCGTTATATATCCTAACCTAAGGCAGCCTAACACCTCGGATGTAGTATTTTCCAACATTCCTGGCGTGTCGGCCCCAACTTCTCGGTGGGAACATTATATACGTCTATAACGTAATATAACCTAACCTAACCCATCTAGATCCTCGGTGATAATGTTTTACAGAATCCCGGTCGTGTCGGCCCGTACTTCTCCGTGGGAACATTATGTACGTCTATAATGTTATATATACCAAAATAAGGCAACCTAACATCTCGGATGTAGTACTTTCCAACATTGCTGGCGGGTCGGCCCCTACTTCTCGGTGGGTACATTATATACGTCTGCAACGTAATATAGCCTAACCTAACCCATCTGGCTCCTCGGTGATAATGTTTTACGGAATCCCGGTCGCTTCGTCCCGTACGTCTCGGTGGGGACATTACATACGTCTATAACCTTATACATCCCAACTTGAGGCAACATAACATCTCGGATGTAGTATTTACCAACATTCCTGTCGGGTCGGACCCTACTTCTCGGTGGGACCATTATACACGTCTACAACGTAACATAACCTAATCTAACCCATCTAGGCCCTCGCTGGTAATGTTTTACAGAATCCCGTTCGTGTCGTCCCGTACGTCTTGGTGGGTACATTATGTACGTCTGTAACGTTATATATCCTAACCTAAGGCAACCTAACGCCACAGATGTAGTATTTTCAAACATTCCTGACGGGTCGGCCACTACTCCTCGGTGGGAACATTACATACGTCTATAACGTAACATAACCTAACGTAACCCATCTAACACCTTGCTGGTAATGTTTTACAGAATCCCGTTCGTGTCGTCCCGTACGTCTCGGTTGGGACATTATATACGTCTATAATGTTATATATCCCAATCTAAGGCAACCCAACATCTCAAATATATTATTTGCAGACGGGACCGACCCTAGTATTCCTTGCGCGTCGGACCCTACTTCTCGGTGGGAACATTATATACGTCTATAACATAATATAACCTAACCTATCACATCTAGCTCCTAGCTGGTAATGTTTTACAGAATCCCGTTCGTGTGGACCCGTACGTTTCGGTGGGGACATTATATACATCTATAACGTTATATATCCCAACCTGAGGCAACCTATCATCTCGGATGTAGTATTTACCAACATTCCTGGCAGGTCGGACGCTACATCTCGGTGGGATCATTATATACTTCTATATCGTAATATAACCTAACCTAACCCATCTTGCCCCTCGGTGATAATGTTTTACAGAATCCCGGTCGTTTCGGCCCGTACGTCTCGGTGGGGACATTACATACGTCTATATCCTTATACATCCCAACTTGAGGCAACCTAACATCTGGGATGTAGTATTTACCAACATTCCTGGCGGGTCGGACCCTACTTCTCGGTGGGAACATTATATACGTCTACATCGTAATATAACCTAACCTAACCCGTGTTGCCCCTCGGTGATAATGTTTTACAGAATGCCGGTCGTGTCGGCCCATACCTCTCGGTGGGAACATTATATACTTCTATATCATAATATAACCTAACCTAACCCATCTTGCCCCTCGGTGATAATGTTTTACAGAATCCCGGTCGCTTCGGCCCGTACGTCTCGGTGGGGACATTACATACGTCTATAACCTTATACATCCCAACTTGAGGCAACCTAACATCTCGGATGTAGTATTAACCAACATTCCTGGCGGGTCGGACCCTACTTCTCGGTGGGAACATTATATACGTCTATAACATAATATAACCTAACATAACACTTCTAACTCCTCGCTGGTAATGTTTTACAGAATCCCATTCGTGTCGCCCCGTACGTCTCGGTTGGGACATTATATACGTCTATCCCGTTATATATCCTAACCAAAGGCAGCCTAACACCTCGGATGTAGTATTTTCAAACATTCCTGGCGTGTCGGCCACAACTTCTCGGTGGGAACATTATATACGTCTATAACGTAATATAACCTAACCTAACCCATCTAGATCCTCGGTGATAATGTTTTACAGAATCCCGGTCGTGTCGGCCCGTACTTCTCCGTGGGAACATTATGTACGTCTATAACGTTATATATACCAAAATAAGGCAACCTAACATCTCGGATGTAGTACTTTCCAACATTGCTGGCGGGTCGGCCCCTACTTCTCGGTGGGAACATTATATACGTCTGCAACGTAATATAGCCTAACCTAACCCATCTAGCTCCTCGGTGATAATGTTTTACAGAATCCCGGTCGCTTCGTCCCGTACGTCTCGGTGGGGACATTACATACGTCTATAACCTTATACATCCCAACTTGAGGCAACCTAACATCTCGGATGTAGTATTTACCAACATTCCTGGCGGGTCGGACCCTACTTCTCGGTGGGAACATTATACACGTCTACAACGTAATATAACCTAATCTAACCCATCTAGGCCCTCGCTGGTAATGTTTTACAGAATCCCGTTCGTGTCGTCCCGTACGTCTTGGTGGGTACATTATGTACGTCTGTAACGTTATAAATCCTAACCTAAGGCAACCTAACGCCACAGATGTAGTATTTTCAAACATTCCTGACGGGTCGGCCACTACTCCTCGGTGGGAACATTACATACGTCTATAACGTAACATAACCTAACGTAACCCATCTAACACCTCGCTGGTAATGTTTTACAGAATCCCTTTCGTGTCGTCCCGTACGTCTCGGTTGGGATATTATATACGTCTATAGCGTTAAATAACCTAACCTGAGGCAACCTATCATCTCGGATGTAGTATTTACCAACATTCCTGGCAGGTCGGACGCTACATCTCGGTGGGAACATTATATACTTCTATATCGTAATATAACCTAACCTAACCCATCTAATCCCTCGCTGGTAATGTTTTACAGAATCCCGTTCGTGTCGTCCCGTCCGTCTCGGTTGGGATATTATATACGCCTATAGCGTTAAATAACCTAACCTAAGGCAGGCTAACATCTCAGATGTAGTAATTTACAACATTCCTGGCGGATCGGCCCCTACTTCCCGGTGGGAACATTATATACGTCTACATCGTAATATAAGCTAACATAACCCATCTTGCCCCTCGGTGCTAATGCTTTACAGAATGCCGCTCGTGTCGGCCCATACCTGTCGGTGGGGACATTATATACGTCTATAACGTTATATATCCCAATCTAAGGCAACCTAACATCTCGGATGTAGTATTTACCAACAATCCTGGCGGTTCGGATCCTACTTCTCAGTGGGAACATTATATACGTCTATAACATAATATAACCTAACCTAACCCATCTAGCCCCTCGCTGGTAATGTTTTACAGAATCCCGTTCGTGTCATCCCGTACGTCTCGCTTGGGATATTATATACGTATCTAATGTAATATATCCCAATCTAAGGCAACCTAACATCTCGAATGCAGTATTTACCGACATTCCTTGTGGGTCGGACCCTGCTTCTCGGTGGGAACATTATATACGTCTATAACGTAGTATAACCTAACCTAACCCATCTAGCTACTCGGTGATAATGTTTTACAGAATCCTGGTCGTGTCGGCCCGTACTTCTCCGTGGGAACATTATGTACGTCTATAACGTTATATATACCAAAATAAGGCAACCTAACATCTCGGATGTAGTACATTCCAACATTGCTGGCGGGTCGGCCCCTACTTCTCGGTGGGAACATTATATACGTCTGCAACGTAATATAACCTAACCTAACCCATCTAGCTCCTCGGTGATAATGTTTTACAGAATCCCGGTCGCTTCGTCCCGTACGTCTGGGTGGGGACATTACATACGTCTATAACCTTATACATCCCAACTTGAGGCAACATAATATCTCGGATGTAGTATTTACCAACATTCCTGGCGGGTCGGACCCTACTTCTCGGTGGGAACATTATACACGTCTACAACGTAATATAACCTAACCTAACCCATCTAGGCCCTCGCTGGTAATGTTTTACAGAATCCCGTTCGTGTCGTCCCGTACGTCTTGGTGGGTACATTATGTACGTCTGTAACGTTATATATCCTAACCTAAGGCAACCTAACGCCACAGATGTAGTATTTTCAAACATTCCTGACGGGGCGGCCACTACTCCTCGAAGGGAACATTATATACGTCTATAACGTAACATAACCTAACGTAACCCATCTAACCCCTCGCTGGTAATGCTTTACAGAATCCCTTTCGTGTCGTCCCGTACGTCTCGGTTGGGATATTACATACGTCTATAGCGTTAAATAACCTAACCTGAGGCAACCTATCATCTCGGATGTAGTATTTACCAACATTCCTGGCAGGTCGGACGCTACATCTCGGTGGGAACATTATATACTTCTATATCGTAATATAACCTAACCTAACCCATCTTGCCCCTCGGTAATAATGTTTTACAGAATCCCGGTCGTTTCGGCCCGTACGTCTCGGTGGGGACATTACATACGTCTATAACCTTATACACCCCAACTTGAGGCAACCTAACATCTCGGATGTAGTATTTACCAACATTCCTGGCGGGTCGGACCCTACTTCTCGGTGGGAACATTATATACGTCTACAACGTAATATAACCTAACCTAACCCATCTAAGCCCTCGCTGGTAATGTTTTACAGAATCCCGTTCGTGTCGTCCCGTACGTCTTGGTGGGTACATTGTTTACGTCTAAAATGTTATATATCCCAATCTAAGTCAACCTAACATCTCGAGTGTAGTATTTACCGACATTCCTGGCGGATCGGACCCTACTTCTCGGTGGGAACATTATATAGGTCTATAACGTAATATAACCTAACCGAACCCATCTAGCCCCTCGGTGTTAATGTTTTACAGAATCCCGTTCGTGTCGTCCCGTACGTCTCGGTTGGGACATTATATACGTCTATAATGTTATATATCCCAATCTAAGGCAACCTAACATCTCGAATGTAGTATTTACCGACATACCTGGCGGGTCGGTCCCAACTTCTCGGTGGGAACATTATATACGTCTATAACGTAATATAACCTAACCTAACCCATCTAGCACCTCGCTGGTAATGTTTTACAGAATCACGGTCCTGTCGGCCCGTACTTCTACGTGGGGATATTATGTACGTCTATAACGTTATATATGTCAACCTAAGGCAACCTAACACCTCGGATGTAGTATTTTAAAACTTTCATGGCGGGTCGGCCCCTACTTCTCGGTGGGAACATTATATACGTCTAAATCGTATCATAACCTAACCTAACCCATCTAGCACCTCGGTGATAATGTTATACAGAATCCCGTTCGCGTCGTCCCGTACGTCTCGGTTGGGATATTATATACGTCTATACTGTTATATATCCCAATCTAAGGCAACCTCATATCTCGAATGTAGTATTTACCGACATTCCTGGCGGG
Source organism: Xylocopa violacea (assembly GCA_963969225.1). Classification (NCBI taxonomy): domain Eukaryota; kingdom Metazoa; phylum Arthropoda; class Insecta; order Hymenoptera; family Apidae; genus Xylocopa; species Xylocopa violacea. Next base: position 9,187,515 of record CAXAJV010000017.1, on the reverse strand, counting down.
ACAGACCCTACTTCTCGGTGGGAACATTATATACGTCTATATCGTATTATAACCTAACCTAACCCATCTAGCACCTCGGTGATAATGTTTTACAGAATCCCGTTCGTGTCGTCCCGTACGTCTTGGTGGGTACATTATGTACGTCTGTAACGTTATATATCCTAACCTAAGGCAACCTAACACCACAGATGTAGTATTTTCCAACATTCCTGGCGGGTCGGCCCCTATTTCTCGTTGGGAACAATATATACGTCTATAACGTAACATAACCTAACATAACCCATCTAACCCCTCGCTGGTAATGTTTTACAGAATCCCGTTCGTGTCGTCCCGTCCGTCTCGGTTGGGATATTATATACACCTATAGCGTAAAATAACCTAACCTAAGGCAGGCTAACATCTCAGATGTAGTAATTTACAACATTCCTGGCGGATCGCCCCCTACTTCCCGGTGGGAACATTAAATACGTCTACATCGTAATATAAGCTAACCTAACCCATCTTGCCCCTCGGTGCTAATGTTTTACAGAATGCCGGTCGTGTCGGCCCATACCTGTCGGTGGGGACATTATATACGTCTATAACGTTATATATACCAAAATAAGGCAACCTAACATCTCGGATGTAGTATTTTCCAAAAATCCTTGCGGTTCGGTCCCTACCTCTCGGTGGGAACATTATTCACGTCTACAACGTAATATAAACTAACCTAACCCATCTAGCACCTCGCTGGTAATGTTTTACAGACTCCCGGTCCTGTCGGCCCGTACTTCTACGTGGGGATATTATTTACGTCTATAACGTTATATATGTCAACCGCAGGCAACCTGACACCTCGGATGTAGTATTTTCCAACATTCCTGGCGGTTCGGACCCTACTTCTCGGTGGGAACATTATATACGTCTATAACGTAATATAACCTAACCTAACCCATCTAGCCCCTCGCTAGTAGTGTTTTACAGAATGCCGTTCGTGTCGTCCCTTACGTGTCGGTGGGATATTATATACGTCTATAGCGTTATATATTCTAACCTATTGCAGCCAAACACCTCGGATGTAGTATTTTCCAATATTCCTGGCGGGTCGGCCCCTACTTCTCGGTGGGAACATTGTATACGTCTATAACGAAATATAACCTAACCGAACCCATCTAGCACCTCGGTGATAATGTTTTACAGGATCCCGTTCGTGTCGTCCCGTGCGTCTCGGTTGGGATATAATATACGTCTATAACGTTATATATCCCAATCTAAGGCAGCCTAGCATCTCGGATGTAGTATTTACCAAAATTCCTGGCGGGTCGGTCCCTACTTCTCGGCGGGAACATTATATACGTCTATAACATAATATAACCTAACATAACACTTCTAACTCCTCGCTGGTAATGTTTTACAGAATCCCATTCGTGTCGTCCCGTACGTCTCGGTTGGGACATTATATACGTCTATCCCGTTATATATCCTAACCTAAGGCAGCCTAACACCTCGGATGTAGTATTTTCCAACATTCCTGGCGTGTCGGCCCCAACTTCTCGGTGGGAACATTATTTACGTCTATAACGTAATATAACCTAACCTAACCCATCTAGCACCTCGGTGATAATGGTTTATAGAATCCCGTTTGTGTCGTCCCGTACGTCTCGGTTGGGATATTATATACGTCTATAACGTTATATATCCCAATCGAAGGCAACCTAACATCTCGAATATATTTATTACAGACGGGTCGGACCCTAGTATTCCTTGCGGGTCGGACCCTACTTCTCGGTGGGAACATTATATACGTCTGTAACATAATATAACCTAACCCAACCCATCTAGCGCCTCGCTGGTAATGTTTTACAGAATCCCGTTCCTGTCGGCCCGTATTTCTACGTGGGGACATTATGTACGTCTATAACGTTATATATGTCAACCGCAGGCAACCTGACACCTCGGATGTAGTATTTTCCAACATTCCTGGCGGTTCGGCCCCTACTTCTCGGTGGGAACATTATATACGTCTATAACCTAATATAACCTAACCTAACCCATCTAGCACCTCGGTGATAATGTTATACAGAATCCCGTTCGTGTCGTCCCGTACGTGTCGGTTGGGATATTATATACGTCTATACTGTTATATATCCCAATCGAAGGCAACCTAACATCTCGAATATATTTATTACAGACGGGTCGGACCCTAGTATTCCTTGCGGGTCGGACCCTACTTCTCGGTGGGAACATTATATACGTCTGTAACATAATATAACCTAACCCAACCCATCTAGCGCCTCGCTGGTAATGTTTTACAGAATCCCGTTCCTGTCGGCCCGTATTTCTACGTGGGGACATTATGTACGTCTATAACGTTATATATGTCAACCGCAGGCAACCTGACACCTCGGATGTAGTATTTTCCAACATTCCTGGCGGTTCGGCCCCTACTTCTCGGTGGGAACATTATATACGTCTATAACCTAATATAACCTAACCTAACCCATCTAGCACCTCGGTGATAATGTTATACAGAATCCCGTTCGTGTCGTCCCGTACGTGTCGGTTGGGATATTATATACGTCTATACTGTTATATATCCCAATCTAAGGCAGCCTCATATCTCGAATGTAGTATTTACCGACATTACTGGCGGGACAGACCCTACTTCTCGGTGGGAACATTATATACGTCTATAACGTAATTAGAGCTAACCTAACGCCTTCTAGTCCCTCGCTGGTTATATTTTACAGAATCCCGTTCGTGTCGGCCCGTACTTCTCGTTGGGGACATTATATACGTCTATAACGTTATATATCCCAACCTAAGGCATCCTAACATCTCGGATGTAGTATTTTCCAACATTCCTGGCGGGCCGGCCCCTACTTCTCGGTGGGGATACTATGTACGTCTATAACGTTATATAACCTAACCTAACACATCTAGACCCTCGCTGGTAATGTTTTACAGAATCCCGTTCGTGTCGGCCCGTACTTCTCGGTGGGGACATTATGTATGTCTGCAACAATATATATCCCAACCTAAGGCAACATAACACCTCGAATGTAGTATATTCCAACATTCCTGGCGTATCGGCCACTACTTCTCCGTGGGAACATTATATACGTCTATAACGTACCATAACCTAACCTAACCAATCTAGCCCCTCGCTGGTAATGTTTTACGGAATCCTGGTCGTGTCGGCCCGTAAGTCTCGGTGGGGACATTATGTATGTCCATAACGTTATATATCCTAACCTAAGGTAGCCTAACATCCCGGATGTAGTATTTACCAACATTCCTGGCGGGTCGGACACTACTTCTCGGTGGGAACATTATATACGTCAGTAACGTAATATAACCTAACCTAACTCATCTTGCCCCTCGGTGATAATGTGTTACAGAATGCCGGTCATCTCGGCCCGTACGTCTCGGTAGGGACATTATGTACGTCTATAACGTTATATATCCCAACCTAAGGCAACCTAACATCTCGGATGTCGTATTTTCCGACATTCCTGACGGGTTGGCCCCTACTTCTCGGTGGGAACATTACATTCGTCTATATTGTAATATATCCTAACCTAACCCATCTTGTCCCTCCGTGATAATGTTTTAAAGAATGCCGGTCGTGTCGGCCCGTACGTATTGGTGGGGATATTATATACGTCTATAACGTTATATATCCCTACCTAAGGCAACCTAACATCTCGGATGTAGTATTTTCCATCATTCCTGGCGGATCGGCCCCTACTTCTCGGTGGGAACATCATACCCGTCTATAACGTAACATATCCTATCCTAAGCCATCTAGGCCCTCGGTGATAATGTTTTACAGAATCCCGATCGCATCGGCCCGTACGTCTCGGTGGGTACATTATAAACGTCTATAACGTTATATATCCCAATTTGAGGCAACCTAACATCTCGGATGTAGTTTTTACCAACATTCCTGGCGGGTCGGTCCCTACTTCTCGGTGGGAACATTATATTCTTCTATATCGTAATATAACCTAACATAACCCATCCTCCACCTCGGTGATAATGTTTTACAGAATCCCGGACGTGTCGGCCCGTACTTATCCGTGGGCACATTATATACGCCTACAACGTAATATAACCTATCCTAACCCATCTATCCCCCCGCTGGTACTGTTTTACGGAATCCCGGTCGTGTCGGCCCGTACTTCTCCGAAGGGACATTATGTACGTCTTTAACGTTATATATCCTAACCTGAGGCAGCTTAACATCTCGGATGTAGTATTTACCAACATTCCTGGCGCATCGGCCCCTACTTCTCGGTGGGAACATCATACCCGTCTATAACGTAACATATCCTATCCTAAGCCATCTAGGCCTTCGCTGGTAATGTTTTAAAGCATCCCGGTCGTGTCGGCTCGTACATCTCCGTGGGGAAATTATGTACGTCTACAGCGTTATATAACGTAACCGAACCCATCTAGCCCCTCGGTGGTAATGTTTTACAGAATGCCGGTCGGGTCGGCCCGTACGAATTGGTGGGGATATTATATACGTCTATAACGTTATATATCCCTACCTAAGGCAACCTAACATCTCGGATGTAGTATTTTCCATCATTCCTGGCGGGTCGGCCACTACTTCTCGGTGGGAACATTATATGCGTCTATAACGTAATATAACCTAACCTAACCCATCTAGCACCTCGGTGATAATGTTTTACAGAATGCCGGTCGTGTCGGCCCGTACATCTCGGTGGGTACATTATACACGTCTATAAAGTTATATATCCCAATTTAAGGCAACCTAACATCTCGGATGTATTTACCAACATTCCCGGCGGGTCGGTCCCTACTTGTCGGTGGGAACATTATATACGTCTATGACATAATATAACCTAACCTAACCCATCTAGCCCCTCGGTGATAATGTTTTACAGAATGCCGGTCGGGTCGGCCCGTACGTATTGGTGGGAATATTATATCCGTCTATGGCGTTATATATCCCAATCTAAGGCAACCTAACATGTGTGATGTAGTATTTACCAACATACCTGGCGGATAGGACACTACTTCTCGGTGGGAACATTATATTCGTCTATATTGTAATATATCCTAACCTAACCCATCTTGTCCCTCCGTGATAATGTTTTAAAGAATGCCGGTCGTGTCGGCCCGTACGTATTGGTGGGGATATTATATACGTCTATAACGTTATATATCCCTACCTAAGGCAACCTAACATCTCGGATGTAGTATTTTCCATCATTCCTGGCGCGTCGGCCCCCACTTCTCGGTGGGAACATTATATACGCATATAACGTAATATAACCTAACCTAAGCCACCTAGCCCCTCGCTGGTAATGTTTTACAGAATGCCTGTCGTGTCGGCCCGTACTTCTCGGTGTGGACATTATATGCGTCCATAACGTTAGATATCCTAACCTAAGGCAACCTAACATCTCGGATGTAGTATTTTCCAACATTCCTGGCGGGTCGGACCCTACTTCTCGGTGGGATCATTATATACGCCTATAACGTAATATAACCTAACCTAACCCATCTAGCCCCTCGCTGGTAATGTCTTACAGAATCCCTGTCGTGTCGGCCCGTACTTCTCGGTGTGGACATTATATGCGTCTATAACGTTATATATCCTAACCTAAGGCAGCGAAACATCTCGGATGTAGTATTTTACAACATTCCTGGCGGGTCGGACCCTACTTCGCGGTGGGAACATTATATACGTCTATAACGTAATATAACCTAACCTAACCCATCTAGCCCCTCGCTGGTAATGTTTTACAGAATCCCTGTCGTGTCGGCCCGTTCTTCTCGGTGTGGACATTATATGCGTCTATAACGTTATATATCCTAACCTAAGGCAGCGAAACATCTCGGATGTAGTATTTTACAACATTCCTGGCGGGTCGGACCCTACTTCGCGGTGGGAACATTATATACGTCTATAACGTAATATAACCTAACCTAACCCATCTAGCCCCTCGCTGGTAATGTTTTACAGAATCCCGGTCGTGTCGGCCCGTACTTCACCGAGGGGACATTATGTACGTCTTTAACATTATATATCCTTACCTAAGGCAGCTTATCATCTGGGAAGTAGTATTTTCCAACATTCCCGGCGGGTCGGCCCCTACTCCTCGGTGAGAACTTTATTTACGTCTATAACATAATATAACCTAACCTAACCCATCTAGCCCCTCGGTGATAATGTTTCACAGAATCCCGGTCGTATCGGCCCGTACGTCTCGGTGGGTACATTATATACGTCTATAACGTTATATATCCCAATCTGAGGCAACCTATCATCTCGTATGTAGTATTTACCAACATTCCTGGCGGGTCGGTCCCTACTTCTCGGTGGGAACCTTATATTCGTATATATCGTAATATAACCTAACATAACCTATCCTCCCCCTCGGTGATAATGTTTTACAGAATCCCGGACGTGTCGGCCCGTACTTATCCGTGGGAACATTATATACGCCTATAACGTAATATAACCTGTCCTAACCCATCTATCCCCCCGCTGGTAATGTTTTACGGAATCCCGGTCGTATCGGCCCGTACGTACGTCTCGGTGGGTACATTATATACGTCTATAACGTTATACATCCCAATCTAAGGCAACCTAACATGTCGGATGTAGTATTTACCAACATTCCTGGCGCATCGGCCCCTACTTCTCGGTGGGAACATCATACCCGTCTATAACGTAACATATCCTATCCCAAGCCATCTAGGCCTTCGCTGGTAATGTTTTACTGCATCCCGGTCGTGTCGGCTCGTACATCTCCGTGGGGAAATTATATTCGTCTATATCGTAATATAACCTAACATAACCCATCCTCCCCCTCGGTGATAATGTTTTACAGAATCCCGGACGTGTCGGTCCGTACGTCTCGGTGGGTACATTATATACGTCTATAACGTTATATATCCCAATCTGAGGCAACCTAACATCTCGGATGTAGTATTTACTAACATTCCTGGCGCATCGGCCCCTACTTCTCGGTGGGAACATCATACCCGTCTATAACGTAACATATCCTATCCTAAGCCATCTAGGCCTTCGCTGGTAATGTTTTACAGCATCCCGGTCGTGTCGGCTCGTACATCTCCGTGGGGAAATTATGTACGTCTACAGCGTTATATAACGTAACCGAACCCATCTAGCCCCTCGGTGATAATGTTTTACAGAATGCCGGTCGGGTCGGCCCGTACGTATTGGTGGGGATATTATATACGTCTATAACGTTATATATCCCTACCTAAGGCAACCTAACATCTCGGATGTAGTATTTTCCATCATTCCTGGCGGGTCGGCCACTACTTCTCGGTGGGAACATTATATGCGTCTATAACGTAATATAACCTAACCTAACCCATCTAGCACCTCGGTGATAATGTTTTACAGAATGCCGGTCGTGTCGGCCCGTACATCTCGGTGGGTACATTATACACGTCTATAAAGTTATATGTCCCAATTTAAGGCAACCTAACATCTCGGATGTAGGATTTTTCATCATTCCTGGCGCGTCGGCCACTATTTCTCGGTGGGAACATTATATACGCCTATAACGTAAAATAACCTATGCTAACCCATCTATCCCCTCGCTGGCAATGTTTTACAGAAGCCCGGTCGTGTCGGCCCGTACTTCTCCGAGGGGACATTATGTAAGTCTTTAACGTTATATATCCTAACCTAAGGCAACTTAACATCTCGGAAGTACTATTTTCCTACATTCCTGGCGGATCGGCCCCTACTTCTCGGTGAGAACATTATTTACGTCTATAACATAATATAACCTAACCTAACCCATCTAGCCCCTCGGTGATAATGTTTTACAGAATCCCGGTCGTATCGGCCCGTACGTCACGGTGGGTACATTATATACGTCCATAACGTTCTATATCCCAATCTGAGGCAACCTAACATCTCGTTTGTAGTATTTACCAACATTCCTGGCGGGTCGGTCCCTACTTCTCGGTGGGAACCTTATATTCGTATATATCGTAATATTACCTAACATAACCTATCCTCCCCTTCGGTGATAATGTTTTACAGAATCCCGGACGTGTCGGCCCGTACTTATCCGTGGGAACATTATATACGCCTATAACGTAATATAACCTATCCTAACCCAACTATCCCCCCGCTGGTAATGTTTTACGGAATCCCGGTCGTGTCGGCCCGTACTTCTCCGAGGGGACATTATGTACGTCTTTAACGTTATATATCCTAACATAAGGCAGCTTAACATCTCGGATGTAGTATTTTACAACATTCCTGGCGGGTCGGCCCCTACTTCTCGGTGAGAACATTATATACGTCTATAACATAATATAACCTAACCTAACCCATCTAGCACCTCGGTGATAATGTTTTACAGAATCCCGGTCGTATCGGCCCGTACGTACGTCTCGGTGGGTACATTATATACGTCTATAACGTTATACATCCCAATCTAAGGCAACCTAACATGTCGGATGTAGTATTTACCAACATTCCTAGCGCATCGGCCCCTACTTCTCGGTGGGAACATCATACCCGTCTATAACGTAACATATCCTGTCCTAAGCCATCTAGGCCTTCGCTGGTAATGTTTTACAGCATCCCGGTCGTGTCGGCTCGTACATCTCCGTGGGGAAATTATGTACGTCTACAGCGTTATATAACCTAACCAAGCCCATCTAGCCCCTCGGTGATAATGTTTTACAGAATGCCGGTCGGGTCGGCCCGTACGTATTGGTGGGGATATTATATACGTCTATAACGTTATATATCCCTACCTAAGGCAACCTAACATCTCGGATGTAGTATTTTCCATCATTCCTGGCGGGTCGATCACTACTTCTCGGTGGGAACATTATATGCGTCTATAACGTAATATAACCTAACCTAACCCATCTAGCACCTCGGTGATAATGTTTTACAGAATGCCGGTCGTGTCGGCCCGTACATCTCGGTGGGTACATTATACACGTCTATAAAGTTATATATCCCAATTTAAGGCAACCTAACATCTCGGATGTAGTAATTTCCATCATTCCTGGCGCGTCGGCCACTACTTCTCGGTGGGAACATTATATACGCCTATAATGTAATATAACCTATCCTAACCCATCTATCCCCTCGCTGGTAATGTTTTACAGAATCCCGGTCGTTTCGGCCCGTACTTCTCCGAGGGGACATTATGTACGTCTTTAACGTTATATATCCTTACCTAAGCCAGCTTAACATCTCGGAAGTAGTATTTTCCAACATTCCCGCCGGGTCGGCACCTACTTCTCGGTGAGAACATTATTTACGTCTATAACATAATATAACCTAACCTAACCGATCTAGCCCTTCGGTGATAATGTTTTACAGAATCCCGGTCGTATCGGCCCGTACGTCACGGTGGGTACATTATATACGTCTATAACGTTATATATCCCAATCTGCGGCAACCTAACATGTGGGATGTAGTATTTACCAACATACCTGGCGGATAGGACACTACTTCTCGGTGGGAACATTATATTCGTCTATATTGTAATATATCCTAACCTAACCCATCTTGCCCCTCCGTGATAATTATTTAAAGAATGCCGGTCGTGTCGGCCCGTACGTATTGGTGGGAATATTATATACGTCTATAACGTTATATATCCCTACCTAAGGCAACCTAACATCTCGGATGTAGTATTTTCCATCATTCCTGGCGGGTCGGCCACTACTTCTCGGTGGGAACATTATATGCGTCTATAACGTAATATAACCTAACCTAACCCATCTAGCACCTCGGTGATAATGTTTTACAGAATCCCGGTCGCGTCGGCCCGTACTTCTCCGAGGGGACATTATGTACGTCTTTAACGTTATATATCCTCACCTAAGCCAGCTTAACATCTCGGAAGTAGTATTTTCCAACATTCCCGCCGGGCCGGCATCTACTTCTCGGTGAGAACATTATTTACGTCTATAACATAATCTATCCTAACCTAACCGATCTAGCCCCTCGGTGATAATGTTTTACAGAATCCCGGTCGTATCGGCCCGTACGTCTCGGTGGGTACATTATATACGTCTGTAACGTTATATATCCCAATCTGCGGCAACCTAACATGTGGGATGTAGTATTTACCAACATACCTGGCGGATAGGACACTACTTCTCGGTGGGAACATTATATTCGTCTATATTGTAATATATCCTAACCTAACCCATCTTGCCCCTCCGTGATAATGATTTAAAGAATGCCGGTCGTGTCGGCCCGTACGTATTGGTGGGAATATTATATACGTCTATAACGTTATATATCCCTACCTAAGGCAACCTAACATCTCGGATGTAGTATTTTCCATCATTCCTGGCGGGTCGGCTACTACTTCTCGGTGGGAACATTATATGCGTCTATAACGTAATATAACCTAACCTAACCCATCTAGCACCTCGGTGATAATGTTTTACAGAATGCCGGTCGTGTCGGCCCGTACATCTCGGTGGGTACATTATACACGTCTATAAAGTTATATGTCCCAATTTAAGGCAACCTAACATCTCGGATGTAGGATTTTTCATCATTCCTGGCGCGTCGGCCACTATTTCTCGGTGGGAACATTATATACGCCTATAACGTAAAATAACCTATGCTAACCCATCTATCCCCTCGCTGGCAATGTTTTGCAGAATCCCGGTCGTGTCGGCCCGTACTTCTACGAGGGGACATTATGTACGTCTTTAACGTTATATATCCTAACCTAAGGCAACTTAACATCTCGGAAGTAGTATTTTCCTACATTCCTGGCGGATCGGCCCCTACTTCTCGGTGAGAACATTATTTACGTCTATAACATAATATAACCTAACCTAACCCATCTAGCCCCTCGGTGATAATGTTTTACAGAATCCCGGTCGTATCGGCCCGTACGTCTCGGTGGGTACATTCTATACGTCCATAACGTTATATATCCCAATCTGAAGCAACCTAACATCTCGGATGTAGTATCTTCCATCATTCCTGGCGCGTCGGCCACTACTTCTCGGTGGGAACATTATATGCGTCTATAACGTAATATAACCTAACCTAACCTATCTAGCACCTCGGTGATAATGTTTTACAGAATGCCGGTCGAGTCGGCCCGTACATCTCGGTGGGTACATTATACACGTCTATAAAGTTATATGTCCCAATTTAAGGCAACCTAACATCTCGGATGTAGGATTTTTCATTATTCCTGGCGCGTCGGCCACTATTTCTCGGTGGGAACATTATATACGCCTATAACGTAAAATAACCTATGCTAACCCATCTATCCCCTCGCTGGTAATGTTTTACAGAATCCCGGTCGCGTCGGCCCGTACTTCTCCGAGGGGACATTATGTACGTCTTTAACGTTATATATCCTCACCTAAGCCAGCTTAACATCTCGGAAGTAGTATTTTCCAACATTCCCGCCGGGTCGGCACCTACTTCTCGGTGAGAACATTATTTACGTCTATAACATAATATAACCTAACCTAACCCATCTAGCCCCTCGGTGATAATGTTTTACAGAATCCCGGTCGTATCGGCCCGTACGTCTCGGTGGGTACATTATATACGTCTATAACGTTGTATATCCCAATCTGAGGAACCCTAACATGTGGGATGTAGTATTTACCAACATACCTGGCGGATAGGACACTACATCTCGGTGGGAACATTATATTCGTCTATATTGTAATATATCCTAACCTAACCCATCTTGCCCCTCCGTGATAATGATTTAAAGAATGCCGGTCGTGTCGGCCCGTACGTATTGGTGGGGATATTATATACGTCTATAACGTTATATATCCCTACCTAAGGCAACCTAACATCTCGGATGTAGTATTTTCCATCATTCCTGGCGGGTCGGCCACTACTTCTCGGTGGGAACATTATATGCGTCTATAACGTAATATAACCTAACCTAACCCATCTAGCACCTCGGTGATAATGTTTTACAGAATGCCGGTCGTGTCGGCCCGTACATCTCGGTGGGTACATTATACACGTCTATAAAGTTATATGTCCCAATTTAAGGCAACCTAACATCTCGGATGTAGGATTTTTCATCATTCCTGGCGCGTCGGCCACTATTTCTCGGTGGGAACATTATATACGCCTATAACGTAAAATAACCTATGCTAACCCATCTATCCCCTCGCTGGCAATGTTTTACAGAAGCCCGGTCGTGTCGGCCCGTACTTCTCCGAGGGGACATTATGTAAGTCTTTAACGTTATATATCCTAACCTAAGGCAACTTAACATCTCGGAAGTACTATTTTCCTACATTCCTGGCGGATCGGCCCCTACTTCTCGGTGAGAACATTATTTACGTCTATAACATAATATAACCTAACCTAACCCATCTAGCCCCTCGGTGATAATGTTTTACAGAATCCCGGTCGTATCGGCCCGTACGTCACGGTGGGTACATTATATACGTCCATAACGTTCTATATCCCAATCTGAGGCAACCTAACATCTCGTTTGTAGTATTTACCAACATTCCTGGCGGGTCGGTCCCTACTTCTCGGTGGGAACCTTATATTCGTATATATCGTAATATTACCTAACATAACCTATCCTCCCCTTCGGTGATAATGTTTTACAGAATCCCGGACGTGTCGGCCCGTACTTATCCGTGGGAACATTATATACGCCTATAACGTAATATAACCTATCCTAACCCAACTATCCCCCCGCTGGTAATGTTTTACGGAATCCCGGTCGTGTCGGCCCGTACTTCTCCGAGGGGACATTATGTACGTCTTTAACGTTATATATCCTAACATAAGGCAGCTTAACATCTCGGATGTAGTATTTTACAACATTCCTGGCGGGTCGGCCCCTACTTCTCGGTGAGAACATTATATACGTCTATAACATAATATAACCTAACCTAACCCATCTAGCACCTCGGTGATAATGTTTTACAGAATCCCGGTCGTATCGGCCCGTACGTACGTCTCGGTGGGTACATTATATACGTCTATAACGTTATACATCCCAATCTAAGGCAACCTAACATGTCGGATGTAGTATTTACCAACATTCCTAGCGCATCGGCCCCTACTTCTCGGTGGGAACATCATACCCGTCTATAACGTAACATATCCTGTCCTAAGCCATCTAGGCCTTCGCTGGTAATGTTTTACAGCATCCCGGTCGTGTCGGCTCGTACATCTCCGTGGGGAAATTATGTACGTCTACAGCGTTATATAACCTAACCAAGCCCATCTAGCCCCTCGGTGATAATGTTTTACAGAATGCCGGTCGGGTCGGCCCGTACGTATTGGTGGGGATATTATATACGTCTATAACGTTATATATCCCTACCTAAGGCAACCTAACATCTCGGATGTAGTATTTTCCATCATTCCTGGCGGGTCGATCACTACTTCTCGGTGGGAACATTATATGCGTCTATAACGTAATATAACCTAACCTAACCCATCTAGCACCTCGGTGATAATGTTTTACAGAATGCCGGTCGTGTCGGCCCGTACATCTCGGTGGGTACATTATACACGTCTATAAAGTTATATATCCCAATTTAAGGCAACCTAACATCTCGGATGTAGTAATTTCCATCATTCCTGGCGCGTCGGCCACTACTTCTCGGTGGGAACATTATATACGCCTATAATGTAATATAACCTATCCTAACCCATCTATCCCCTCGCTGGTAATGTTTTACAGAATCCCGGTCGTTTCGGCCCGTACTTCTCCGAGGGGACATTATGTACGTCTTTAACGTTATATATCCTTACCTAAGCCAGCTTAACATCTCGGAAGTAGTATTTTCCAACATTCCCGCCGGGTCGGCACCTACTTCTCGGTGAGAACATTATTTACGTCTATAACATAATATAACCTAACCTAACCGATCTAGCCCTTCGGTGATAATGTTTTACAGAATCCCGGTCGTATCGGCCCGTACGTCACGGTGGGTACATTATATACGTCTATAACGTTATATATCCCAATCTGCGGCAACCTAACATGTGGGATGTAGTATTTACCAACATACCTGGCGGATAGGACACTACTTCTCGGTGGGAACATTATATTCGTCTATATTGTAATATATCCTAACCTAACCCATCTTGCCCCTCCGTGATAATTATTTAAAGAATGCCGGTCGTGTCGGCCCGTACGTATTGGTGGGAATATTATATACGTCTATAACGTTATATATCCCTACCTAAGGCAACCTAACATCTCGGATGTAGTATTTTCCATCATTCCTGGCGGGTCGGCCACTACTTCTCGGTGGGAACATTATATGCGTCTATAACGTAATATAACCTAACCTAACCCATCTAGCACCTCGGTGATAATGTTTTACAGAATCCCGGTCGCGTCGGCCCGTACTTCTCCGAGGGGACATTATGTACGTCTTTAACGTTATATATCCTCACCTAAGCCAGCTTAACATCTCGGAAGTAGTATTTTCCAACATTCCCGCCGGGCCGGCATCTACTTCTCGGTGAGAACATTATTTACGTCTATAACATAATCTATCCTAACCTAACCGATCTAGCCCCTCGGTGATAATGTTTTACAGAATCCCGGTCGTATCGGCCCGTACGTCTCGGTGGGTACATTATATACGTCTGTAACGTTATATATCCCAATCTGCGGCAACCTAACATGTGGGATGTAGTATTTACCAACATACCTGGCGGATAGGACACTACTTCTCGGTGGGAACATTATATTCGTCTATATTGTAATATATCCTAACCTAACCCATCTTGCCCCTCCGTGATAATGATTTAAAGAATGCCGGTCGTGTCGGCCCGTACGTATTGGTGGGAATATTATATACGTCTATAACGTTATATATCCCTACCTAAGGCAACCTAACATCTCGGATGTAGTATTTTCCATCATTCCTGGCGGGTCGGCTACTACTTCTCGGTGGGAACATTATATGCGTCTATAACGTAATATAACCTAACCTAACCCATCTAGCACCTCGGTGATAATGTTTTACAGAATGCCGGTCGTGTCGGCCCGTACATCTCGGTGGGTACATTATACACGTCTATAAAGTTATATGTCCCAATTTAAGGCAACCTAACATCTCGGATGTAGGATTTTTCATCATTCCTGGCGCGTCGGCCACTATTTCTCGGTGGGAACATTATATACGCCTATAACGTAAAATAACCTATGCTAACCCATCTATCCCCTCGCTGGCAATGTTTTGCAGAATCCCGGTCGTGTCGGCCCGTACTTCTACGAGGGGCCATTATGTACGTCTTTAACGTTATATATCCTAACCTAAGGCAACTTAACATCTCGGAAGTAGTATTTTCCTACATTCCTGGCGGATCGGCCCCTACTTCTCGGTGAGAACATTATTTACGTCTATAACATAATATAACCTAACCTAACCCATCTAGCCCCTCGGTGATAATGTTTTACAGAATCCCGGTCGTATCGGCCCGTACGTCTCGGTGGGTACATTCTATACGTCCATAACGTTATATATCCCAATCTGAAGCAACCTAACATCTCGGATGTAGTATCTTCCATCATTCCTGGCGCGTCGGCCACTACTTCTCGGTGGGAACATTATATGCGTCTATAACGTAATATAACCTAACCTAACCTATCTAGCACCTCGGTGATAATGTTTTACAGAATGCCGGTCGAGTCGGCCCGTACATCTCGGTGGGTACATTATACACGTCTATAAAGTTATATGTACCAATTTAAGGCAACCTAACATCTCGGATGTAGGATTTTTCATTATTCCTGGCGCGTCGGCCACTATTTCTCGGTGGGAACATTATATACGCCTATAACGTAAAATAACCTATGCTAACCCATCTATCCCCTCGCTGGTAATGTTTTACAGAATCCCGGTCGCGTCGGCCCGTACTTCTCCGAGGGGACATTATGTACGTCTTTAACGTTATATATCCTCACCTAAGCCAGCTTAACATCTCGGAAGTAGTATTTTCCAACATTCCCGCCGGGTCGGCACCTACTTCTCGGTGAGAACATTATTTACGTCTATAACATAATATAACCTAACCTAACCCATCTAGCCCCTCGGTGATAATGTTTTACAGAATCCCGGTCGTATCGGCCCGTACGTCTCGGTGGGTACATTATATACGTCTATAACGTTGTATATCCCAATCTGAGGAACCCTAACATGTGGGATGTAGTATTTACCAACATACCTGGCGGATAGGACACTACATCTCGGTGGGAACATTATATTCGTCTATATTGTAATATATCCTAACCTAACCCATCTTGCCCCTCCGTGATAATGATTTAAAGAATGCCGGTCGTGTCGGCCCGTACGTATTGGTGGGGATATTATATACGTCTATAACGTTATATATCCCTACCTAAGGCAACCTAACATCTCGGATGTAGTATTTTCCATCATTCCTGGCGGGTCGGCCACTACTTCTCGGTGGGAACATTATATGCGTCTATAACGTAATATAACCTAACCTAACCCATCTAGCACCTCGGTGATAATGTTTTACAGAATGCCGGTCATGTCGGCCCGTACGTCTCGGTGGGTACATTATATACGTCCATAACGTTATACATCCCAATCTAAGGCAACCTAACATGTGGGATGTAGTATTTACCAACATACCTGGCGGATAGGACACTACTTCTCGGTGGGAACATTATATTCGTCTATATTGTAATATAACCTAACCTAACCCATCTTGCCCGTCGGTGATAATGTTTTAAAGAAGGCCGGTCGTGTCGGCCCGTACGTATTGGTGGGAATATTATATACGTCTATAACGTTATATATCCCTACCTGAGGCAGCTTAACATCTCGGATGTAGTATTTTCCAACATTCCTGGCGGGTCGGCCCCTACTTCTCGGTTAGAACATTATATACGTCTATAACATAATATAACCTAACCTAACCCATCTAGCCCCTCGGTGATAATGTTTTACAGAATCTCGGGCGTATCGGCCCGTACTTATCCGAGGGGATATTACGTACGTCTTTAACGTTATATATCCTAACCTAAGGCAGATTAACATCTCGGATGTAGGATTTTACAACATTCCTTGCGGATCGGTCCCTACTTCTCGGTGGGAACATTATATTCGTCTATATCGTAGTATAACCTAACATAACGCATCCTCCCCCTCGGTGATAATGTTTTACAGAATCCCGGTCGTATCGGCCCGTACGTCTCGGTGGGTACATTATATACGTCTATAACGTTATATATCCCAATCTGAGGCAACCTAACATCTCGGATGTAGTATTTACCAACATTCCCGGCGGGTCGGTCCCTACTTCTCGGTGGGAACATTATATTCGTCTATATCGTAATATAACCTAGCACAACCCATCCTCCCCCTCGGTGATAATGTTTTACAGAATCACGGTCGTGTCGGCCCGTATTTCTCCGTGGGAACATTATATACGTCTATGACAAAATATAACCTAACCTAACCCATCTAGCCCCTCGGTGATAATGTTTTACAGAATCCCGGTCGTATCGGCCCGTACGTCTCGGTGGGTACATTATATACGTCTATAACGTTATATATCCCAATCTGAAGCAACCTAGCATCTCGGATGTAGTATCTTCCATCATTCCTGGCGCGTCAGCCACTACTTCCCGGTGGGAACATTATATACGCCTATAACATAATATAACCTATCCTAACCCATCTATCCCCTCGCTGGTAATGTTTTACAGAATCCGGGTCGTGTCGGCCCGTACGTCTCGGTGGGTACATTATGCACGTCTATAAAGTTATATATCCCAATCTGAGGCAACCTAACATCTCGGATGTTGTATTTACCAACATTCCCGGCAGGTCGGTCCCTACATCTCGGTGGGAACATTATATTCGTCTATATCGTAATATAACCTAGCACAACCCATCCTCCCCCTCGGTGATAATGTTTTACAGAATCACGGTCGTGTCGGCCCGTACTTCTCCGTGGGAACATTATATACGTCTATGACATAATATAACCTAACCTAACCCATCTAGCCCCTCGGTGATAATGTTTTACAGAATCCGTGTCGTATCGGCCCGTACGTCTCGGTGGGTACATTATATACGTCTATAACATTATATATCCCAATCTGAAGCAACCTAACATCTCGGATGTAGTATCTTCCATCATTCCTGGCGCGTCAGCCACTACTTCCCGGTGGGAACATTATATACGCCTATAACATAATATAACCTATCCTAACCCATCTATCCCCTCGCTGGTAATGTTTTACAGAATCCCGGTCGTGTCGGCCCGTACTTCTCCGAGGGGACATTATGTACGTCTTTAACGTTATATATCCTAACCTAAGGCAACCTAACACCTCGGATGTAACATTTGACAACATTCCAAGCCTGTCGGACCCTACTTCTCGGTGGGTACATTATATGCGTCTACAACGTTATATATCCTAACCTAAGGCAACCTAACACCTCGGATATAACATTTGACAACATTTCAGTCGTGCCGGATCCTACTTCTCGTGGGAATATTATATGCGACTATAACGTTGTATATCCTAAAATAAGGCAACCTAACAACTCGAACGTGATATTTGTCAACATTCCTGGCCTGTCGGACTCTACTTCTCCGTGGGCACATTGTATACGTCTATAACGTTGTATATACTAACCGAAGGGAACCTAACATATCGGACCTAATATTTTACAACATTCCTGGCGTGTCGGAGCATACTTCTCGGTGGGAATATTATATACGTCTATAACGGTATATATCCTAATCTAAGGCAACCTATCACCTCGGACGTAATATTAGACAACATTCCTGGCGTGTCGGACCCTACTTCTCGGTGGGAACATTATATGCGTCTATAACGTTGTATTATCCTAGAATATGGCAACCTAACAACTCGGATGTAATATTTGACAACACTCCCGGCATGTCGTAACCTACTTCAGGGTGGGAACATTATATAAGCCTATAACGATATATATCCTAGCCTAAGGCAACCTAACATCTCGAATGTTACATTTTACAACATTCCTGGCTTGTCGGAACCTACTTCCTGGTGGGAACAGTATATACGTCTATAACGTTATATATCCCAACCTAAGTTAACCTTTCATCTCGGACGTAATATTTGACAACACTCCTGGCGTGTCGGACCCTACTTCTCGGTGCGATCATTACATGCGTCTATAACGTTATATATCCTAACCTAAGGCAACCTAACACCTCGGATGTAACATTTGACAACATTTCAGTCGTGCCGGACCCTACTTCTCGGTGGGAACATTATATGCGTCTATAAGGTTGTATATCCTAAAATAAGGCAACCTAACAACTCGAATGTGATATTTGTCAACATTCCTGGCGTGTCGGACCCTACTTCTCCGTGGGCACATTATATACGTCTATAACGTTGTATACACTAACCTAAGGCAACCTAACATATCGGACCTAATATTTTACAACATTCCTGGCGTGTCGGAGCATACTTCTCGGTGGGAATATTATATACGTCTATAACGGTATATATCCTAATCTAAGGCAACCTAACATCTTGGATGTAATATTTGACAACATTCCTGGCGTGTCGGACCGTACTTCTCGGTAGGAACATTATTTGCATCTATAACGTTATACATCCTAACCTAAGGCAAATTAACAACTCGGATGTAATATTTTACAACATTACTGGTGTGTCGGGGCATGCTTCTCGGTGGGAACATTATATACGTCTATAACGATATATATCCTAATCTAAGGCAACCTAACATCTTGGATGTAATATTTGACAACATTCCTGGCGAATCGGACCCTACTTCTCGGTGGGAACATTATATGCGTCTACAACGTTATAAATCCTAACCTAAGGCAACCTAACAACTCGGATGTAACATTTGACAACATTTCAGTCGTGCCGGATCCTACTTCTCGTGGGAATATTATATGCGACTATAACGTTGTATATCCTAAAATAAGGCAACCTAACAACTCGAATGTGATATTTGTCAACATTCCTGGCGTGTCGGACCCTACTTCTCCGTGGGCACATTATATACGTCTATAACGTTGTATACACTTACCTAAGGCAACCTAACATATCGGACCTAATATTTTACAACATTCCTGGCGTGTCGGAGCATACTTCTCGGTGGGAATATTATATACGTCTATAACGGTATATATCCTAATCTAAGGCAACCTAACATCTTGGATGTAATATTTGACAACATTCCTGGCGTGTCGGACCGTACTTCTCGGTAGGAACATTATTTGCATCTATAACGTTATACATCCTAACCTAAGGCAAATTAACAACTCGGATGTAATATTTTACAACATTACTGGTGTGTCGGGGCATGCTTCTCGGTGGGAACATTATATACGTCTATAACGATATATATCCTAATATAAGGCAACCTAACATCTTGGATGTAATATTTGACAACATTCCTGGCGAGTCGGACCCTACTTCTCGGTGGGAACATTATATGCGTCTACAACGTTATAAATCCTAACCTAAGGCAACCTAACAACTCGGATGTAACATTTGACAACATTTCAGTCGTGCCGGATCCTACTTCTCGTGGGAATATTATATGCGACTATAACGTTGTATATCCTAAAATAAGGCAACCTAACAACTCGAATGTGATATTTGTCAACATTCCTGGCGTGTCGGACCCTACTTCTCCGTGGGCACATTATATACGTCTATAACGTTGTATACACTTACCTAAGGCAACCTAACATATCGGACCTAATATTTTACAACATTCCTGGCGTGTCGGAGCATACTTCTCGGTGGGAATATTATATACGTCTATAACGGTATATATCCTAATCTAAGGCAACCTAACATCTTGGATGTAATATTTGACAACATTCCTGGCGTGTCGGACCGTACTTCTCGGTAGGAACATTATTTGCATCTATAACGTTATACATCCTAACCTAAGGCAAATTAACAACTCGGATGTAATATTTTACAACATTACTGGTGTGTCGGGGCATGCTTCTCGGTGGGAACATTATATACGTCTATAACGATATATATCCTAATCTAAGGCAACCTAACATCTTGGATGTAATATTTGACAACATTCCTGGCGAATCGGACCCTACTTCTCGGTGGGAACATTATATGCGTCTACAACGTTATAAATCCTAACCTAAGGCAACCTAACAACTCGGATGTAACATTTGACAACATTTCAGTCGTGCCGGATCCTACTTCTCGTGGGAATATTATATGCGACTATAACGTTGTATATCCTAAAATAAGGCAACCTAACAACTCGAATGTGATATTTGTCAACATTCCTGGCGTGTCGGACCCTACTTCTCCGTGGGCACATTATATACGTCTATAACGTTGTGTACACTAACCTAAGGCAACCTAACATATCGGACCTAATATTTTACAACATTCCTGGCTTGTCGTCCCCTACTTCTCGGTGGGAATGTTATATACGTCTATAACGTTATATATCCTGACCTAAGGCAAACTAACATCTCGGATGTAATATTTGACAACATTCTAGGCGTGTCGCACCCTACTTCTCGGTGGGAAAATTATATGCGTCTATAACGTTATATATCCTAACCTAAAGCAACCTAACATCTCGAATGTAACATTTTACAACATTCCTGGCATGTCGGAACCTACATCCTGGTGGGAACACTATATACGTCTATAACGTTATATATCCCAACCTAAGTTAAACTTTCATCTCGGACGTAATATTTGACAACAGTCCTGGCGTGTCGGACCCTACTTCCCGGTGGGATCATTACATGCGTCTATAACGTTATATATCCTAACCTAAGGCAACCTAACACCTCGGATGTAACATTTGATAACATTTCAGTCGTGCGGGACCCTACTTCTCGGTGGGCACATTATATGCGTCTATAAGGTTGTATATCCTAAAATAAGGCAACATAACAACTCGAATGTGATATTTGTCAACATTCCTGGCGTGTCGGACCCTACTTCTCCGTGGGCACATTATATACGTCTATAACGTTGTATACACTAACCTAAGGCAACCTAACATATCGGACCTAATATTTTACAACATTCCTGGCGTGTCGGAGCATACTTCTCGGTGGGAATATTATATACGTCTATAACGGTATATATCCTAATCTAAGGCAACCTAACATCTTGGATGTAATATTTGACAACATTCCTGGCGTGTCGGACCGTACTTCTCGGTAGGAACATTATTTGCATCTATAACGTTATACATCCTAACCTAAGGCAAATTAACAACTCGGATGTAATATTTTACAACATTACTGGTGTGTCGGGGCATGCTTCTCGGTGGGAACATTATATACGTCTATAACGATATATATCCTAATCTAAGGCAACCTAACATCTTGGATGTAATATTTGACAACATTCCTGGCGAATCGGACCCTACTTCTCGGTGGGAACATTATATGCGTCTACAACGTTATAAATCCTAACCTAAGGCAACCTAACAACTCGGATGTAACATTTGACAACATTTCAGTCGTGCCGGATCCTACTTCTCGTGGGAATATTATATGCGACTATAACGTTGTATATCCTAAAATAAGGCAACCTAACAACTCGAATGTGATATTTGTCAACATTCCTGGCGTGTCGGACCCTACTTCTCCGTGGGCACATTATATACGTCTATAACGTTGTATACACTTACCTAAGGCAACCTAACATATCGGACCTAATATTTTACAACATTCCTGGCGTGTCGGAGCATACTTCTCGGTGGGAATATTATATACGTCTATAACGGTATATATCCTAATCTAAGGCAACCTAACATCTTGGATGTAATATTTGACAACATTCCTGGCGTGTCGGACCGTACTTCTCGGTAGGAACATTATTTGCATCTATAACGTTATACATCCTAACCTAAGGCAAATTAACAACTCGGATGTAATATTTTACAACATTACTGGTGTGTCGGGGCATGCTTCTCGGTGGGAACATTATATACGTCTATAACGATATATATCCTAATATAAGGCAACCTAACATCTTGGATGTAATATTTGACAACATTCCTGGCGAGTCGGACCCTACTTCTCGGTGGGAACATTATATGCGTCTACAACGTTATAAATCCTAACCTAAGGCAACCTAACAACTCGGATGTAACATTTGACAACATTTCAGTCGTGCCGGATCCTACTTCTCGTGGGAATATTATATGCGACTATAACGTTGTATATCCTAAAATAAGGCAACCTAACAACTCGAATGTGATATTTGTCAACATTCCTGGCGTGTCGGACCCTACTTCTCCGTGGGCACATTATATACGTCTATAACGTTGTATACACTTACCTAAGGCAACCTAACATATCGGACCTAATATTTTACAACATTCCTGGCGTGTCGGAGCATACTTCTCGGTGGGAATATTATATACGTCTATAACGGTATATATCCTAATCTAAGGCAACCTAACATCTTGGATGTAATATTTGACAACATTCCTGGCGTGTCGGACCGTACTTCTCGGTAGGAACATTATTTGCATCTATAACGTTATACATCCTAACCTAAGGCAAATTAACAACTCGGATGTAATATTTTACAACATTACTGGTGTGTCGGGGCATGCTTCTCGGTGGGAACATTATATACGTCTATAACGATATATATCCTAATCTAAGGCAACCTAACATCTTGGATGTAATATTTGACAACATTCCTGGCGAATCGGACCCTACTTCTCGGTGGGAACATTATATGCGTCTACAACGTTATAAATCCTAACCTAAGGCAACCTAACAACTCGGATGTAACATTTGACAACATTTCAGTCGTGCCGGATCCTACTTCTCGTGGGAATATTATATGCGACTATAACGTTGTATATCCTAAAATAAGGCAACCTAACAACTCGAATGTGATATTTGTCAACATTCCTGGCGTGTCGGACCCTACTTCTCCGTGGGCACATTATATACGTCTATAACGTTGTATACACTAACCTAAGGCAACCTAACATATCGGACCTAATATTTTACAACATTCCTGGCTTGTCGTCCCCTACTTCTCGGTGGGAATGTTATATACGTCTATAACGTTATATATCCTGACCTAAGGCAAACTAACATCTCGGATGTAATATTTGACAACATTCTAGGCGTGTCGCACCCTACTTCTCGGTGGGAAAATTATATGCGTCTATAACGTTATATATCCTAACCTAAAGCAACCTAACATCTCGAATGTAACATTTTACAACATTCCTGGCATGTCGGAACCTACATCCTGGTGGGAACACTATATACGTCTATAACGTTATATATCCCAACCTAAGTTAAACTTTCATCTCGGACGTAATATTTGACAACAGTCCTGGCGTGTCGGACCCTACTTCCCGGTGGGATCATTACATGCGTCTATAACGTTATATATCCTAACCTAAGGCAACCTAACACCTCGGATGTAACATTTGACAACATTTCAGTCGTGCGGGACCCTACTTCTCGGTGGGCACATTATATGCGTCTATAAGGTTGTATATCCTAAAATAAGGCAACATAACAACTCGAATGTGATATTTGTCAACATTCCTGGCGTGTCGGACCCTACTTCTCCGTGGGCACATTATATACGTCTATAACGTTGTATACACTAACCTAAGGCAACCTAACATATCGGACCTAATATTTTACAACATTCCTGGCGTGTCGGAGCATACTTCTCGGTGGGAATATTATATACGTCTATAACGGTATATATCCTAATCTAAGGCAACCTAACATCTTGGATGTAATATTTGACAACATTCCTGGCGTGTCGGACCGTACTTCTCGGTAGGAACATTATTTGCATCTATAACGTTATACATCCTAACCTAAGGCAAATTAACAACTCGGATGTAATATTTTACAACATTACTGGTGTGTCGGGGCATGCTTCTCGGTGGGAACATTATATACGTCTATAACGATATATATCCTAATCTAAGGCAACCTAACATCTTGGATGTAATATTTGACAACATTCCTGGCGAATCGGACCCTACTTCTCGGTGGGAACATTATATGCGTCTACAACGTTATAAATCCTAACCTAAGGCAACCTAACAACTCGGATGTAACATTTGACAACATTTCAGTCGTGCCGGATCCTACTTCTCGTGGGAATATTATATGCGACTATAACGTTGTATATCCTAAAATAAGGCAACCTAACAACTCGAATGTGATATTTGTCAACATTCCTGGCGTGTCGGACCCTACTTCTCCGTGGGCACATTATATACGTCTATAACGTTGTATACACTTACCTAAGGCAACCTAACATATCGGACCTAATATTTTACAACATTCCTGGCGTGTCGGAGCATACTTCTCGGTGGGAATATTATATACGTCTATAACGGTATATATCCTAATCTAAGGCAACCTAACATCTTGGATGTAATATTTGACAACATTCCTGGCGTGTCGGACCGTACTTCTCGGTAGGAACATTATTTGCATCTATAACGTTATACATCCTAACCTAAGGCAAATTAACAACTCGGATGTAATATTTTACAACATTACTGGTGTGTCGGGGCATGCTTCTCGGTGGGAACATTATATACGTCTATAACGATATATATCCTAATATAAGGCAACCTAACATCTTGGATGTAATATTTGACAACATTCCTGGCGAGTCGGACCCTACTTCTCGGTGGGAACATTATATGCGTTTATAACGTTATATATCCTTAACTAAGGCAACCCAACAACTCGTATGTAACATTTTACAACATTCCTGGCTTGTGGGAACCTACTTCTCGGTGGGAACATTATATACGTCTATAACGTTGTATATCCCAACCTAAGTTAACCTATCACCTCGGACGTAATATTTGACAACATTCCTGGCGTGTCGGAGCCTACTTCTCCGTGGGCACATTATATACGTCTATAACGTTGTATATACTAACCTAAGGCAACCTGACATCTCGAATGTAACATTTTACAACATTCCTGGCTTGCCGGAACCTACTTCCTGGTGGGAACAGTATATACGTCTATAACGTTATATATCCCAACCTAAGTTAACCTTTCATCTCGGACGTAATATTTGACAACATTCCTGGCGTGTCGGACCCTACTTCTCGGTGGGATCATTACATGCGTCTATAACGTTATATATCCTAACCTAAGGCAACCTAACACCTCGGATGTAACATTTGACAAGATTTCAGTCGTGCCGGACCCTACTTCTCGGTGGGAACATTATATGCGCCTATAACGTTATATATCCTAGAATATGGCAACCTATCAACTCGGATGTAATATTTGACAACATTCCAGGCGTGTCGGACCTACTTGTCGGTGGGAACATTATATCCGTCTATAACGTTATATATCCTAGCCTAAGGCAACCTAACATCTCGGATGTAATATTTGACAACATTCCAGGCATGTCGGACCTACTTCTCTGTGGGAACATTATATGCGTCTATAACGTTGTATATTCTAACCTAAGGCAACCCAACAACTCGGTTGTAATATTTGACAACATTCCAGGCGTGTCGCACCCTACTTCTCGGTGGGAACATTATACGCGACTATAACGTTATATATCCTAACCTAAGGCAACCTAACTCCTCGGATGTAATATTTGACAAAATTCCAGGCGTGTCGGACCGTACTTCTCGGTAGGAACATTATTTGCATCTATAACGTTATACATCCTAACCTAAGGCAAATTAACAACTCGGATGTAATATTTTACAACATTACTGGCGAGTCGGACCCTACTTCTCGGTGGGAACATTATATGCGTTTATAACGTTATATATCCTAAACTAAGGCGACCCAACAACTCGTATGTAACATTTTACAACATTCCTGGCGTGTCGGACCCTACTTCTCGGTGGGAACATTATATGCGCCTATAACGTTATATATCCTAGAATATGGCAACCTAACAACTCGGATGTAATATTTGACAACATTCCTGGCATGTCGGAACCTACTTCAGGGTGGGAACATTATATAAGTCTATAACGGTATATATCCTAACCTAAGGCAACCTAACATCTCGAATGTAACATTTTACAACATTCCTGGCTTGTCCGAACCTACTTCCTGGTGGGAACAGTATATACGTCTATATCGTTATATATCCCAACCTAAGTTAACCTTTCATCTCGGACGTAATATTTGACAACATTCCTGGCGTGTCGGACCCTACTTCTCGGTGGGAACATTACATGCGTCTATAACGTTATATATCCTAACCTAAGGCAACCTAACACCTCGGATGTAACATTTGACAACATTTCAGTCGTGCCGGACCCTACTTCTCCGTGGGCACATTATATACGTCTATAACGTTGTATATACTAACCTAAGGGAACCTAACATATCGGACCTAATATTTTACAACATTCCTGGCGTGTCGGAGCATACTTCTCGGTGGGAATATTATATACGTCTATAACGGTATATATCCTAATCTAAGGCAACCTAACATCTTGGATGTAATATTTGACAACATTCCTGGCGAGTCAGACCCTACTTCTCGGTGGGAACATTATATGCGTTTATAACGTTATATATCCTAAACTAAGGCAACCCAACAACTCGTATGTAACATTTTACAACATTCCTGGCTTGTCGGAACCTACTTCTCGGTGGGAACAGTATATACTTCTATAACGTTGTATATCCCAACCTATGTTAACCTATCATCTCGGACGTAAGATTTGACAACATTCCTGGCGTGTCGGACCCTTCTTCTCGGTGGCAACATTATATGCGCCTATAACGTTATATATCCTAGAATATGGCAACCTATCAACTCGGATGTAATATTTGACAACATTCCTGGCATGTCGGAACCTACTTCAGGGTGGGAACATTATATAAGTCTAGACGGTATATATCCTAACCTAAGGCAACCTAACATCTCGAATGTAACATTTTACAACATTCCTGGCTTGTCGGAACCTACTTCCTGGTGGGAACAGTATATACGTCTATAACGTTATATATCCCAACCTAAGTTAACCTTTCATCTCGGACGTAATATTTGACAACATTCCTGGCGTGTCGGACCCAACTTCTCTGTGGGATCATTACATGCGTCTATAACGTTATATATCCTAACCTAAGGCAACCTAACACCTCGGATGTAACATTTGACAACATTTCAGTCGTGCCGGACCCTACTTCTCGGTGGGAACATTATATGCGTCTATAAGGTTGTATATCCTAAAATAAGGCAACCTAACAACTCGAATGTGATATTTGTCAACATTCCTGGCGTGTCGGACCCTACTTCTCCGTGGGCACATTATATACGTCTATAACGTTGTATACACTAACCTAAGGCAACCTAACATATCGGACCTAATATTTTACAACATTCCTGGCGTGTCGGAGCATACTTCTCGGTGGGAATATTATATACGTCTATAACGGTATATATCCTAATCTAAGGCAACCTAACATCTTGGATGTAATATTTGACAACATTACTGGCGTGTCGGACCGTACTTCTCGGTAGGAACATTATTTGCATCTATAACGTTATACATCCTAACCTAAGGCAAATTAACAACTCGGATGTAATATTTTACAACATTACTGGTGTGTCGGGGCATGCTTCTCGGTGGGAACATTATATACGTCTATAACGATATATATCCTAATCTAAGGCAACCTAACATCTTGGATGTAATATTTGACAACATTCCTGGCGAGTCGGAGCCTACTTCTCGGTGGGAACATTATATGCGTTTATAACGTTATATATCCTTAACTAAGGCAACCCAACAACTCGTATGTAACATTTTACAACATTCCTGGCTTGTGGGAACCTACTTCTCGGTGGGAACATTATATACGTCTATAACGTTGTATATCCCAACCTAAGTTAACCTATCACCTCGGACGTAATATTTGACAACATTCCTGGCGTGTCGGAGCCTACTTCTCCGTGGGCACATTATATACGTCTATAACGTTGTATATACTAACCTAAGGCAACCTGACATCTCGAATGTAACATTTTACAACATTCCTGGCTTGCCGGAACCTACTTCCTGGTGGGAACAGTATATACGTCTATAACGTTATATATCCCAACCTAAGTTAACCTTTCATCTCGGACGTAATATTTGACAACATTCCTGGCGTGTCGGACCCTACTTCTCGGTGGGATCATTACATGCGTCTATAACGTTATATATCCTAACCTAAGGCAACCTAACACCTCGGATGTAACATTTGACAAGATTTCAGTCGTGCCGGACCCTACTTCTCGGTGGGAACATTATATGCGCCTATAACGTTATATATCCTAGAATATGGCAACCTATCAACTCGGACGTAATATTTGACAACATTCCTGGCGTGTCGGACCCTACTTCTCGGTGGGATCATTACATGCGTCTATAACGTTATATATCCTAACCTAAGGCAACCTAACACCTCGGATGTAACATTTGACAAGATTTCAGTCGTGCCGGACCCTACTTCTCGGTGGGAACATTATATGCGCCTATAACGTTATATATCCTAGAATATGGCAACCTATCAACTCGGATGTAATATTTGACAACATTCCAGGCGTGTCGGACCTACTTGTCGGTGGGAACATTATATCCGTCTATAACGTTATATATCCTAGCCTAAGGCAACCTAACATCTCGGATGTAATATTTGACAACATTCCAGGCATGTCGGACCTACTTCTCTGTGGGAACATTATATGCGTCTATAACGTTGTATATTCTAACCTAAGGCAACCCAACAACTCGGTTGTAATATTTGACAACATTCCAGGCGTGTCGCACCCTACTTCTCGGTGGGAACATTATACGCGACTATAACGTTATATATCCTAACCTAAGGCAACCTAACTCCTCGGATGTAATATTTGACAAAATTCCAGGCGTGTCGGACCGTACTTCTCGGTAGGAACATTATTTGCATCTATAACGTTATACATCCTAACCTAAGGCAAATTAACAACTCGGATGTAATATTTTACAACATTACTGGCGAGTCGGACCCTACTTCTCGGTGGGAACATTATATGCGTTTATAACGTTATATATCCTAAACTAAGGCGACCCAACAACTCGTATGTAACATTTTACAACATTCCTGGCGTGTCGGACCCTACTTCTCGGTGGGAACATTATATGCGCCTATAACGTTATATATCCTAGAATATGGCAACCTAACAACTCGGATGTAATATTTGACAACATTCCTGGCATGTCGGAACCTACTTCAGGGTGGGAACATTATATAAGTCTATAACGGTATATATCCTAACCTAAGGCAACCTAACATCTCGAATGTAACATTTTACAACATTCCTGGCTTGTCCGAACCTACTTCCTGGTGGGAACAGTATATACGTCTATATCGTTATATATCCCAACCTAAGTTAACCTTTCATCTCGGACGTAATATTTGACAACATTCCTGGCGTGTCGGACCCTACTTCTCGGTGGGAACATTACATGCGTCTATAACGTTATATATCCTAACCTAAGGCAACCTAACACCTCGGATGTAACATTTGACAACATTTCAGTCGTGCCGGACCCTACTTCTCCGTGGGCACATTATATACGTCTATAACGTTGTATATACTAACCTAAGGGAACCTAACATATCGGACCTAATATTTTACAACATTCCTGGCGTGTCGGAGCATACTTCTCGGTGGGAATATTATATACGTCTATAACGGTATATATCCTAATCTAAGGCAACCTAACATCTTGGATGTAATATTTGACAACATTCCTGGCGAGTCGGACCCTACTTCTCGGTGGGAACATTATATGCGTTTATAACGTTATATATCCTAAACTAAGGCAACCCAACAACTCGTATGTAACATTTTACAACATTCCTGGCTTGTCGGAACCTACTTCTCGGTGGGAACAGTATATACTTCTATAACGTTGTATATCCCAACCTATGTTAACCTATCATCTCGGACGTAAGATTTGACAACATTCCTGGCGTGTCGGACCCTTCTTCTCGGTGGCAACATTATATGCGCCTATAACGTTATATATCCTAGAATATGGCAACCTATCAACTCGGATGTAATATTTGACAACATTCCTGGCATGTCGGAACCTACTTCAGGGTGGGAACATTATATAAGTCTAGACGGTATATATCCTAACCTAAGGCAACCTAACATCTCGAATGTAACATTTTACAACATTCCTGGCTTGTCGGAACCTACTTCCTGGTGGGAACAGTATATACGTCTATAACGTTATATATCCCAACCTAAGTTAACCTTTCATCTCGGACGTAATATTTGACAACATTCCTGGCGTGTCGGACCCTACTTCTCTGTGGGATCATTACATGCGTCTATAACGTTATATATCCTAACCTAAGGCAACCTAACACCTCGGATGTAACATTTGACAACATTTCAGTCGTGCCGGACCCTACTTCTCGGTGGGAACATTATATGCGTCTATAAGGTTGTATATCCTAAAATAAGGCAACCTAACAACTCGAATGTGATATTTGTCAACATTCCTGGCGTGTCGGACCCTACTTCTCCGTGGGCACATTATATACGTCTATAACGTTCTATACACTAACCTAAGGCAACCTAACATATCGGACCTAATATTTTACAACATTCCTGGCGTGTCGGAGCATACTTCTCGGTGGGAATATTATATACGTCTATAACGGTATATATCCTAATCTAAGGCAACCTAACATCTTGGATGTAATATTTGACAACATTACTGGCGTGTCGGACCGTACTTCTCGGTAGGAACATTATTTGCATCTATAACGTTATACATCCTAACCTAAGGCAAATTAACAACTCGGATGTAATATTTTACAACATTACTGGTGTGTCGGGGCATGCTTCTCGGTGGGAACATTATATACGTCTATAACGATATATATCCTAATCTAAGGCAACCTAACATCTTGGATGTAATATTTGACAACATTCCTGGCGAGTCGGACCCTACTTCTCGGTGGGAACATTATATGCGTTTATAACTTTATATATCCTTAACTAAGGCAACCCAACAACTCGTATGTAACATTTTACAACATTCCTGGCTTGTGGGAACCTACTTCTCGGTGGGAACATTATATACGTCTATAACGTTGTATATCCCAACCTAAGTTAACCTATCACCTCGGACGTAATATTTGACAACATTCCTGGCGTGTCGGAGCCTACTTCTCCGTGGGCACATTATATACGTCTATAACGTTGTATATACTAACCTAAGGCAACCTGACATCTCGAATGTAACATTTTACAACATTCCTGGCTTGCCGGAACCTACTTCCTGGTGGGAACAGTATATACGTCTATAACGTTATATATCCCAACCTAAGTTAACCTTTCATCTCGGACGTAATATTTGACAACATTCCTGGCGTGTCGGACCCTACTTCTCGGTGGGATCATTACATGCGTCTATAACGTTATATATCCTAACCTAAGGCAACCTAACACCTCGGATGTAACATTTGACAAGATTTCAGTCGTGCCGGACCCTACTTCTCGGTGGGAACATTATATGCGCCTATAACGTTATATATCCTAGAATATGGCAACCTATCAACTCGGATGTAATATTTGACAACATTCCAGGCGTGTCGGACCTACTTGTCGGTGGGAACATTATATCCGTCTATAACGTTATATATCCTAGCCTAAGGCAACCTAACATCTCGGATGTAATATTTGACAACATTCCAGGCATGTCGGACCTACTTCTCTGTGGGAACATTATATGCGTCTATAACGTTGTATATTCTAACCTAAGGCAACCCAACAACTCGGTTGTAATATTTGACAACATTCCAGGCGTGTCGCACCCTACTTCTCGGTGGGAACATTATACGCGACTATAACGTTATATATCCTAACCTAAGGCAACCTAACTCCTCGGATGTAATATTTGACAAAATTCCAGGCGTGTCGGACCGTACTTCTCGGTAGGAACATTATTTGCATCTATAACGTTATACATCCTAACCTAAGGCAAATTAACAACTCGGATGTAATATTTTACAACATTACTGGCGAGTCGGACCCTACTTCTCGGTGGGAACATTATATGCGTTTATAACGTTATATATCCTAAACTAAGGCGACCCAACAACTCGTATGTAACATTTTACAACATTCCTGGCGTGTCGGACCCTACTTCTCGGTGGGAACATTATATGCGCCTATAACGTTATATATCCTAGAATATGGCAACCTAACAACTCGGATGTAATATTTGACAACATTCCTGGCATGTCGGAACCTACTTCAGGGTGGGAACATTATATAAGTCTATAACGGTATATATCCTAACCTAAGGCAACCTAACATCTCGAATGTAACATTTTACAACATTCCTGGCTTGTCCGAACCTACTTCCTGGTGGGAACAGTATATACGTCTATATCGTTATATATCCCAACCTAAGTTAACCTTTCATCTCGGACGTAATATTTGACAACATTCCTGGCGTGTCGGACCCTACTTCTCGGTGGGAACATTACATGCGTCTATAACGTTATATATCCTAACCTAAGGCAACCTAACACCTCGGATGTAACATTTGACAACATTTCAGTCGTGCCGGACCCTACTTCTCCGTGGGCACATTATATACGTCTATAACGTTGTATATACTAACCTAAGGGAACCTAACATATCGGACCTAATATTTTACAACATTCCTGGCGTGTCGGAGCATACTTCTCGGTGGGAATATTATATACGTCTATAACGGTATATATCCTAATCTAAGGCAACCTAACATCTTGGATGTAATATTTGACAACATTCCTGGCGAGTCGGACCCTACTTCTCGGTGGGAACATTATATGCGTTTATAACGTTATATATCCTAAACTAAGGCAACCCAACAACTCGTATGTAACATTTTACAACATTCCTGGCTTGTCGGAACCTACTTCTCGGTGGGAACAGTATATACTTCTATAACGTTGTATATCCCAACCTATGTTAACCTATCATCTCGGACGTAAGATTTGACAACATTCCTGGCGTGTCGGACCCTTCTTCTCGGTGGCAACATTATATGCGCCTATAACGTTATATATCCTAGAATATGGCAACCTATCAACTCGGATGTAATATTTGACAACATTCCTGGCATGTCGGAACCTACTTCAGGGTGGGAACATTATATAAGTCTAGACGGTATATATCCTAACCTAAGGCAACCTAACATCTCGAATGTAACATTTTACAACATTCCTGGCTTGTCGGAACCTACTTCCGGGTGGGAACAGTATATACGTCTATAACGTTATATATCCCAACCTAAGTTAACCTTTCATCTCGGACGTAATATTTGACAACATTCCTGGCGTGTCGCACCCTACTTCTCTGTGGGATCATTACATGCGTCTATAACGTTATATATCCTAACCTAAGGCAACCTAACACCTCGGATGTAACATTTGACAACATTTCAGTCGTGCCGGACCCTACTTCTCGGTGGGAACATTATATGCGTCTATAAGGTTGTATATCCTAAAATAAGGCAACCTAACAACTCGAATGTGATATTTGTCAACATTCCTGGCGTGTCGGACCCTACTTCTCCGTGGGCACATTATATACGTCTATAACGTTGTATACACTAACCTAAGGCAACCTAACATATCGGACCTAATATTTTACAACATTCCTGGCGTGTCGGAGCATACTTCTCGGTGGGAATATTATATACGTCTATAACGGTATATATCCTAATCTAAGGCAACCTAACATCTTGGATGTAATATTTGACAACATTCCTGGCGTGTCGGACCGTACTTCTCGGTAGGAACATTATTTGCATCTATAACGTTATACATCCTAACCTAAGGCAAATTAACAACTCGGATGTAATATTTTACAACATTACTGGTGTGTCGGGGCATGCTTCTCGGTGGGAACATTATATACGTCTATAACGATATATATCCTAATCTAAGGCAACCTAACATCTTGGATGTAATATTTGACAACATTCCTGGCGAGTCGGACCCTACTTCTCGGTGGGAACATTATATGCGTTTATAACGTTATATATCCTAGAATATGGCAACCTAACAACTCGGATGTAATATTTGACAACATTCCTGGCATGTCGGAACCTACTTCAGGGTGGGAACATTATATAAGTCTATAACGGTATATATCCTAACCTAAGGCAACCTAACATCTCGAATGTAACATTTTACAACATTCCTGGCTTGTCCGAACCTACTTCCTGGTGGGAACAGTATATACGTCTATATCGTTATATATCCCAACCTAAGTTAACCTTTCATCTCGGACGTAATATTTGACAACATTCCTGGCGTGTCGGACCCTACTTCTCGGTGGGAACATTACATGCGTCTATAACGTTATATATCCTAACCTAAGGCAACCTAACACCTCGGATGTAACATTTGACAACATTTCAGTCGTGCCGGACCCTACTTCTCCGTGGGCACATTATATACGTCTATAACGTTGTATATACTAACCTAAGGGAACCTAACATATCGGACCTAATATTTTACAACATTCCTGGCGTGTCGGAGCATACTTCTCGGTGGGAATATTATATACGTCTATAACGGTATATATCCTAATCTCAGGCAACCTAACATCTTGGATGTAATATTTGACAACATTCCTGGCGAGTCGGACCCTACTTCTCGGTGGGAACATTATATGCGTTTATAACGTTATATATCCTAAACTAAGGCAACCCAACAACTCGTATGTAACATTTTACAACATTCCTGGCTTGTCGGAACCTACTTCTCGGTGGGAACAGTATATACTTCTATAACGTTGTATATCCCAACCTATGTTAACCTATCATCTCGGACGTAAGATTTGACAACATTCCTGGCGTGTCGGACCCTTCTTCTCGGTGGCAACATTATATGCGCCTATAACGTTATATATCCTAGAATATGGCAACCTATCAACTCGGATGTAATATTTGACAACATTCCTGGCATGTCGGAACCTACTTCAGGGTGGGAACATTATATAAGTCTAGACGGTATATATCCTAACCTAAGGCAACCTAACATCTCGAATGTAACATTTTACAACATTCCTGGCTTGTCCGAACCTACTTCCTGGTGGGAACAGTATATACGTCTATAACGTTATATATCCCAACCTAAGTTAACCTTTCATCTCGGACGTAATATTTGACAACATTCCTGGCGTGTCGGACCCTACTTCTCGGTGGAACATTACATGCGTCTATAACGTTATATATCCAAACCTAAGGCAACCTAACACCTCGGATGTAACATTTGACAACATTTCAGTCGTGCCGGACCCTACTTCTCGGTGGGAATATTATATGCGTCTATAAGGTTGTATACCCTAAAATAAGGCAACCTAACAACTCAAATGTGATGTTTGTCAACATTCCTGGCGTGTCGGACCCTACTTCTCCGTGGGCACATTATATACGTCTATAACGTTGTATATACTAACCTAAGGCAACCTAACATATCGGACCTAATATTTTACAACATTCCTGGCGTGTCGGAGCATACTTCTCGGTGGGAATATTATATACGTCTATAACGGTATTATCCTAATCTAAGGCAACCTATCATCTTGGATGTAATATTTGACAACATTCCTGGCGTGTCGGACCGTACTTCTCGGTAGGAACATTATTTGCATCTATAACGTTATACATCCTAACCTAAGGCAAATTAACAACTCGGATGTAATATTTTACAACATTACTGGTGTGTCGGGGCATGCTTCTCGGTGGGAACATTATATACGTCTATAACGATATATATCCTAATCTAAGGCAACCTAACATCTTGGATGTAATATTTGACAACATTCCTGTCGAGTCGGACCCTACTTCTCGGTGGGAACATTATATGCGTCTACAACGTTATATATCCTAACCTAAGGCAACCTAACACCTCGGATATAACATTTGACAACATTTCAGTCGTGCCGGATCCTACTTCTCGTGGGAATATTATATGCGACTATAACGTTGTATATCCTAAAATAAGGCAACCTAACATATCGGACCTAATATTTTACAACATTCCTGGCGTGTCGGAGCATACTTCTCGGTGGGAATATTATATACGTCTATAACGGTATATATCCTAATCTAAGGCAACCTAACATCTTGTATGTAATATTTGACAACATTCCTGGCGTGTCGGACCGTACTTCTCGATAGGAACATTATTTGCATCTATAACGTTATACATCCTAACCTAAGGCAAATTAACAACTCGGATGTAATATTTTACAACATTACTGGTGTGTCGGGGCATGCTTCTCGGTGGGAACATTATATACGTCTATAACGATATATATCCTAATCTAAGGCAACCTAACATCTTGGATGTAATATTTGACAACATTCCTGGCGAGTCGGACCCTACTTCTCGGTGGGAACATTATATGCGTTTATAACGTTATATATCCTTAACTAAGGCAACCCAACAACTCGTATGTAACATTTTACAACATTCCTGGCTTGTGGGAACCTACTTCTCGGTGGGAACATTATATACGTCTATAACGTTGTATATCCCAACCTAAGTTAACCTATCACCTCGGACGTAATATTTGACAACATTCCTGGCGTGTCGGAGCCTACTTCTCCGTGGGCACATTATATACGTCTATAACGTTGTATATACTAACCTAAGGCAACCTGACATCTCGAATGTAACATTTTACAACATTCCTGGCTTGCCGGAACCTACTTCCTGGTGGGAACAGTATATACGTCTATAACGTTATATATCCCAACCTAAGTTAACCTTTCATCTCGGACGTAATATTTGACAACATTCCTGGCGTGTCGGACCCTACTTCTCGGTGGGATCATTACATGCGTCTATAACGTTATATATCCTAACCTAAGGCAACCTAACACCTCGGATGTAACATTTGACAAGATTTCAGTCGTGCCGGACCCTACTTCTCGGTGGGAACATTATATGCGCCTATAACGTTATATATCCTAGAATATGGCAACCTATCAACTCGGATGTAATATTTGACAACATTCCAGGCGTGTCGGACCTACTTGTCGGTGGGAACATTATATCCGTCTATAACGTTATATATCCTAGCCTAAGGCAACCTAACATCTCGGATGTAATATTTGACAACATTCCAGGCATGTCGGACCTACTTCTCTGTGGGAACATTATATGCGTCTATAACGTTGTATATTCTAACCTAAGGCAACCCAACAACTCGGTTGTAATATTTGACAACATTCCAGGCGTGTCGCACCCTACTTCTCGGTGGGAACATTATACGCGACTATAACGTTATATATCCTAACCTAAGGCAACCTAACTCCTCGGATGTAATATTTGACAAAATTCCAGGCGTGTCGGACCGTACTTCTCGGTAGGAACATTATTTGCATCTATAACGTTATACATCCTAACCTAAGGCAAATTAACAACTCGGATGTAATATTTTACAACATTACTGGCGAGTCGGACCCTACTTCTCGGTGGGAACATTATATGCGTTTATAACGTTATATATCCTAAACTAAGGCAACCCAACAACTCGTATGTAACATTTTCAACATTCCTGGCTTGTCGGAACCTACTTCTCGGTGGGAACAGTATATACTTCTATAACGTTGTATATCCCAACCTATGTTAACCTATCATCTCGGACGTAAGATTTGACAACATTCCTGGCGTGTCGGACCCTTCTTCTCGGTGGCAACATTATATGCGCCTATAACGTTATATATCCTAGAATATGGCAACCTATCAACTCGGATGTAATATTTGACAACATTCCTGGCATGTCGGAACCTACTTCAGGGTGGGAACATTATATAAGTCTAGACGGTATATATCCTAACCTAAGGCAACCTAACATCTCGAATGTAACATTTTACAACATTCCTGGCTTGTCCGAACCTACTTCCTGGTGGGAACAGTATATACGTCTATAACGTTATATATCCCAACCTAAGTTAACCTTTCATCTCGGACGTAATATTTGACAACATTCCTGGCGTGTCGGACCCTACTTCTCGGTGGAACATTACATGCGTCTATAACGTTATATATCCAAACCTAAGGCAACCTAACACCTCGGATGTAACATTTGACAACATTTCAGTCGTGCCGGACCCTACTTCTCGGTGGGAATATTATATGCGTCTATAAGGTTGTATACCCTAAAATAAGGCAACCTAACAACTCAAATGTGATATTTGTCAACATTCCTGGCGTGTCGGACCCTACTTCTCCGTGTGCACATTATATACGTCTATAACGTTGTATATACTAACCTAAGGCAACCTAACATATCGGACCTAATATTTTACAACATTCCTGGCGTGTCGGAGCATACTTCTCGGTGGGAATATTATATACGTCTATAACGGTATTATCCTAATCTAAGGCAACCTATCATCTTGGATGTAATATTTGACAACATTCCTGGCGTGTCGGACCGTACATCTCGGTAGGAACATTATTTGCATCTATAACGTTATACATCCTAACCTAAGGCAAATTAACAACTCGGATGTAATATTTTACAACATTACTGGTGTGTCGGGGCATGCTTCTCGGTGGGAACATTATATACGTCTATAACGATATATATCCTAATCTAAGGCAACCTAACATCTTGGATGTAATATTTGACAACATTCCTGGCGAGTCGGACCCTACTTCTCGGTGGGAACATTATATGCGTCTACAACGTTATATATCCTAACCTAAGGCAACCTAACACCTCGGATATAACATTTGACAACATTTCAGTCGTGCCGGATCCTACTTCTCGTGGGAATATTATATGCGACTATAACGTTGTATATCCTAAAATAAGGCAACCTAACAACACGAATGTGATATTTGTCAACATTCCTGGCCTGTCGGACTCTACTTCTCCGTGGGCACATTTTATACGTCTATAACGTTGTATATACTAACCTAAGGGAACCTAACATAACGGACCTAATATTTTACAACATTCCTGGCGTGTCGGAGGATACTTCTCGTTGGGAATATTATATACGTCTATATCGGTATATATCCTAATCTAAGGCAACCTATCACCTCGGACGTAATATTTGACAACATTCCTGGCGTGTCGGACCCTACTTCTCGGTGGGAACATTATATGCGTCTATAACGTTGTATTATCCTTGAATATGGCAACCTAACAACTCGGATGTAATATTTGACAACACTCCTGGCATGTCGTAACCTACTTCAGGGTGGGAACATTATATAAGTCTATAACGATATATATCCTAGCCTAAGGCAACCTAACATCTCGAATGTTACATTTTACAACATTCCTGGCTTGTCGGAACCTACTTCCTGGTGGGAACAGTATATACGTCTATAACGTTATATATCCCAACCTAAGTTAACCTTTCATCTCGGACGTAATATTTGACAACACTCCTGGCGTGTCGGACCCTACTTCTCGGTGCGATCATTACATGCGTCTATAACGTTATATATCCTAACCTAAGGCAACCTAACACCTCGGATGTAACATTTGACAACATTTCAGTCGTGCCGGACCCTACTTCTCGGTGGGAACATTATATGCGTCTATAAGGTTGTATATCCTAAAATAAGGCAACCTAACAACTCGAATGTGATATTTGTCAACATTCCTGGCGTGTCGGACCCTACTTCTCCGTGGGCACATTATATAGGTCTATAACGTTGTATACACTAACCTAAGGCAACCTAACATATCGGACCTAATATTTTACAACATTCCTGGCGTGTCGGAGCATACTTCTCGGTGGGAATATTATATACGTCTATAACGGTATATATCCTAATCTAAGGCAACCTAACATCTTGAATGTAATATTTGACAACATTCCTGGCGTGTCGGACCGTACTTCTCGATAGGAACATTATTTGCATCTATAACGTTATACATCCTAACCTAAGGCAAATTAACAACTCGGATGTAATATTTTACAACATTACTGGTGTGTCGGGGCATGCTTCTCGGTGGGAACATTATATACGTCTATAACGATATATATCCGAATCTAAGGCAACCTAACATCTTGGATGTAATATTTGACAACATTCCTGGCGAGTCGGACCCTACTTCTCGGTGGGAACATTATATGCGTTTATAACGTTATATATCCTAAACTAAGGCAACCTAACAACTCGAATGTGATATTTGTCAACATTCCTGGCGTGTCGGACCCTACTTCTCCGTGGGCACATTATATACGTCTATAACGTTGTATACACTAACCTAAGGCAACCTAACATATCGGACCTAATATTTTACAACATTCCTGGCGTGTCGGAGCATACTTCTCGGTGGGAATATTATATACGTCTATAACGGTATATATCCTAATCTAAGGCAACCTAACATCTTGGATGTAATATTTGACAACATTCCTGGCGTGTCGGACCGTACTTCTCGGTAGGAACATTATTTGTATCTATAACGTTATACATCCTAACCTAAGGCAAATTAACAACTCGGATTTAATATTTTACAACATTACTGGTGTGTCGGGGCATGCTTCTCGGTGGGAACATTATATACGTCTATAACGATATATATCCTAATCTAAGGCAACCTAACATCTTGGATGTAATATTTGACAACATTCCTGGCGAGTCGGACCCTACTTCTCGGTGGGAACATTATATGCGTTTATAACGTTATATATCCTAAACTAAGGCAACCCAACAACTCGTATGTAACATTTTACAACATTCCTGGCTTGTTGGAACCTACTTCTCGGTGGGAACAGTATATACGTCTATAACGTTGTATATCCCAACCTAAGTTAACCTATCACCTCGGACGTAATATTTGACAACATTCCTGGCGTGTCGGACCCTACTTCTCGGTGGGAACATTATATGCGTCTATAACGTTGTATATCCGAGAATATGGCAACCTAACAACTCGGATGTAATATTTGACAACACTCCTGGCATATCGTAACCTACTTCAGGGTGGGAACATTATATAAGTCTATAACGATATATATCCTAGCCTAAGGCAACCTAACATCTCGAATGTAACATTTTACAACATTCCTGGCTTGTCGGAACCTACTTCCTGGTGGGAACAGTATATACGTCTATAACGTTATATATCCCAACCTAAGTTAACCTTTCATCTCGGACGTAATATTTCACAACATTCCTGGCGAGTCGGACCCTACTTCTCGGTGGGAACATTATATGCGTTTATAACGTTATATATCCTAAAGTAAGGCAACCCAACAACTCGTATGTAACATTTTACAATATTCCTGGCTTGTCGGAACCTACTTCTCGGTGGGAACAGTATATACGTCTATAACGTTGTATATCCCAACCTAAGTTAACCTATCATCTCGGACGTAATATTTGACAACATTCCTGGCGTGTCGGACCCTACTTCTCGGTGGGAACATTATATGCGTCTATAACGTTGTATTATCCTAGAATATGGCAACCTAACAACTCGGATGTAATATTTGACAACACTTCTGGCATGTCGTAACCTACTTCAGGGTGGGAACATTATATAAGTCTATAACGATATATATCCTAGCCTAAGGCAACCTAACATCTCGAATGTTACATTTTACAACATTCCTGGCTTGTCGGAACCTACTTCCTGGTGGGAACAGTATATACGTCTATAACGTTATATATCCCAACCTAAGTTAACCTTTCATCTCGGACTTAATATTTGACAACACTCCTGGCGTGTCGGACCCTACTTCTCGGTGCGATCATTACATGCGTCTATAACGTTATATATCCTAACCTAAGGCAACCTAACACCTCGGATGTAACATTTGACAACATTTCAGTCGTGCCGGACCCTACATCACGGTGGGAACATTATATGCGTCTATAAGGTTGTATATCCTAAAATAAGGCAACCTAACAACTCGAATGTGATATTTGTCAACATTCCTGGCGTGTCGGACCCTACTTCTCCGTGGGCACATTATATAGGTCTATAACGTTGTATACACTAACCTAAGGCAACCTAACATATCGGACCTAATATTTTACAACATTCCTGGCGTGTCGGAGCATACTTCTCGGTGGGAATATTATATACGTCTATAACGGTATATATCCTAATCTAAGGCAACCTAACATCTTGTATGTAATATTTGACAACATTCCTGGCGTGTCGGACCGTACTTCTCGATAGGAACATTATTTGCATCTATAACGTTATACATCCTAACCTAAGGCAAATTAACAACTCGGATGTAATATTTTACAACATTACTGGTGTGTCGGGGCATGCTTCTCGGTGGGAACATTATATACGTCTATAACGATATATATCCTAATCTAAGGCAACCTAACATCTTGGATGTAATATTTGACAACATTCCTGGCGAGTCGGACCCTACTTCT
Organism: Xylocopa violacea; assembly: GCA_963969225.1. Classification (NCBI taxonomy): domain Eukaryota; kingdom Metazoa; phylum Arthropoda; class Insecta; order Hymenoptera; family Apidae; genus Xylocopa; species Xylocopa violacea. The sequence continues at coordinate 9,144,085 of CAXAJV010000017.1, read as the reverse complement.
CGGTGGGAACATTATATGCGTTTATAACGTTATATATCCTAAACTAAGGCAACCCAACAACTCGTATGTAACATTTTACAACATTCCTGGCTTGTGGGAACCTGCTTCTCGGTGGGAACAGTATATACGTCTATAACGTTGTATATCCCAACCTAAGTTAACCTATCACCTCGGACGTAATATTTGACAACATTCCTGGCGTGTCGGACCCTACTTCTCGGTGGGAACATTATATGCGTCTATAACGTTGTATATCCGAGAATATGGCAACCTAACAACTCGGATGTAATATTTGACAACACTCCTGGCATGTCGTAACCTACTTCAGGGTGGGAACATTATATAAGTCTATAACGATATATATCCTAGCCTAAGGCAACCTAACATCTCGAATGTAACATTTTACAACATTCCTGGCTTGTCGGAACCTACTTCCTGGTGGGAACAGTATATACGTCTATAACGTTATATATCCCAACCTAAGTTAACCTTTCATCTCGGACGTAATACTTCACAACATTCCTGGCGAGTCGGACCCTACTTCTCGGTGGGAACATTATATGCGTTTATAACGTTATATATCCTAAAGTAAGGCAACCCTGCAACTCGTATGTAACATTTTACAATATTCCTGGCTTGTCGGAACCTGCTTCTCGGTGGGAACAGTATATACGTCTATAACGTTGTATATCCCAACCTAAGTTAACCTATCATCTCGGACGTAATATTTGACAACATTCCTGTCGTGTCGGACCCTACTTCTCGGTGGGAACATTACATGCGTCTATAACGTTATATATCCTAGAATATGGCAACCTAACAACTCGGATGTAATATTTGACAACATTCCTGGCATGTCGGAACCTACTTCAGGGTAGGAACATTATATAAGTCTATAACGATATATATCCTAGCCTAAGGCAACCTAACATCTCGAATGTTACATTTTACAACATTCCTGGCTTGTCGGAACCTACTTCCTGGTGGGAACAGTATATACGTCTATAACGTTATATATCCCAACCTAAGTTAACCTTTCATCTCGGACGTAATATTTGACAACACTCCTGGCGTGTCGGACCCTACTTCTCGGTGCGATCATTACATGCGTCTATAACGTTATATATCCTAACCTAAGGCAACCTAACACCTCGGATGTAACATTTGACAGCATTTCAGTCTTGCCGGACCCTACTTCTCGGTGGGAACATTATATGCGTCTATAAGGTTGTATATCCTAAAATAAGGCAACCTAACAACTCGAATGTGATATTTGTCAACATTCCTGGCGTGTCGGACCCTACTTCTCCGTGGGCACATTATATAGGTCTATAACGTTGTATACACTAACCTAAGGCAACCTAACATATCGGACCTAATATTTTACAACATTCCTGGCGTGTCGGAGCATACTTCTCGGTGGGAATATTATATACGTCTATAACGGTATATATCCTAATCTAAGGCAACCTAACATCTTGAATGTAATATTTGACAACATTCCTGGCGTGTCGGACCGTACTTCTCGATAGGAACATTATTTGCATCTATAACGTTATACATCCTAACCTAAGGCAAATTAACAACTCGGATGTAATATTTTACAACATTACTGGTGTGTCGGGGCATGCTTCTCGGTGGGAACATTATATACGTCTATAACGATATATATCCTAATCTAAGGCAACCTAACATCTTGGATGTAATATTTGACAACATTCCTGGCGAGTCGGACCCTACTTCTCGGTGGGAACATTATATGCGTTTATAACGTTATATATCCTAAACTAAGGCAACCTAACAACTCGAATGTGATATTTGTCAACATTCCTGGCGTGTCGGACCCTACTTCTCCGTGGGCACATTATATACGTCTATAACGTTGTATACACTAACCTAAGGCAACCTAACATATCGGACCTAATATTTTACAACATTCCTGGCGTGTCGGAGCATACTTCTCGGTGGGAATATTATATACGTCTATAACGGTATATATCCTAATCTAAGGCAACCTAACATCTTGGATGTAATATTTGACAACATTCCTGGCGTGTCGGACCGTACTTCTCGGTAGGAACATTATTTGTATCTATAACGTTATACATCCTAACCTAAGGCAAATTAACAACTCGGATTTAATATTTTACAACATTACTGGTGTGTCGGGGCATGCTTCTCGGTGGGAACATTATATACGTCTATAACGATATATATCCTAATCTAAGGCAACCTAACATCTTGGATGTAATATTTGACAACATTCCTGGCGAGTCGGACCCTACTTCTCGGTGGGAACATTATATGCGTTTATAACGTTATATATCCTAAACTAAGGCAACCCAACAACTCGTATGTAACATTTTACAACATTCCTGGCTTGTTGGAACCTACTTCTCGGTGGGAACAGTATATACGTCTATAACGTTGTATATCCCAACCTAAGTTAACCTATCACCTCGGACGTAATATTTGACAACATTCCTGGCGTGTCGGACCCTACTTCTCGGTGGGAACATTATATGCGTCTATAACGTTGTATATCCGAGAATATGGCAACCTAACAACTCGGATGTAATATTTGACAACACTCCTGGCATATCGTAACCTACTTCAGGGTGGGAACATTATATAAGTCTATAACGATATATATCCTAGCCTAAGGCAACCTAACATCTCGAATGTAATATTTTACAACATTCCTGGCTTGTCGGAACCTACTTCCTGGTGGGAACAGTATATACGTCTATAACGTTATATATCCCAACCTAAGTTAACCTTTCATCTCGGACTTAATATTTGACAATACTTCTGGCGTGTCGGACCCTACTTCTCGGTGCGATCATTACATGCGTCTATAACGTTATATATCCTAACCTAAGGCAACCTAACACCTCGGATGTAACATTTGACAACATTTCAGTCGTGCCGGACCCTACATCACGGTGGGAACATTATATGCGTCTATAAGGTTGTATATCCTAAAATAAGGCAACCTAACAACTCGAATGTGATATTTGTCAACATTCCTGGCGTGTCGGACCCTACTTCTCCGTGGGCACATTATATAGGTCTATAACGTTGTATACACTAACCTAAGGCAACCTAACATATCGGACCTAATATTTTACAACATTCCTGGCGTGTCGGAGCATACTTCTCGGTGGGAATATTATATACGTCTATAACGGTATATATCCTAATCTAAGGCAACCTAACATCTTGTATGTAATATTTGACAACATTCCTGGCGTGTCGGACCGTACTTCTCGATAGGAACATTATTTGCATCTATAACGTTATACATCCTAACCTAAGGCAAATTAACAACTCGGATGTAATATTTTACAACATTACTGGTGTGTCGGGGCATGCTTCTAGGTGGGAACATTATATACGTCTATAACGATATATATCCTAATCTAAGGCAACCTAACATCTTGGATGTAATATTTGACAACATTCCTGGCGAGTCGGACCCTACTTCTCGGTGGGAACATTATATGCGTTTATAACGTTATATATCCTAAACTAAGGCAACCCAACAACTCGTATGTAACATTTTACAACATTCCTGGCTTGTGGGAACCTGCTTCTCGGTGGGAACAGTATATACGTCTATAACGTTGTATATCTCAACCTAAGTTAACCTATCACCTCGCACGTAATATTTGACAACATTCCTGGCGTGTCGGACCCTACTTCTCGGTGGGAACATTATATGCGTCTATAACGTTGTATATCCGAGAATATGGCAACCTAACAACTCGGATGTAATATTTGACAACACTCCTGGCATGTCGTAACCTACTTCAGGGTGGGAACATTATATAAGTCTATAACGATATATATCCTAGCCTAAGGCAACCTAACATCTCGAATGTTACATTTTACAACATTCCTGGCTTGTCGGAACCTACTTCCTGGTGGGAACAGTATATACGTCTATAACGTTATATATCCCAACCTAAGTTAACCTTTCATCTCGGACGTAATATTTGACAACACTCCTGGCGTGTCGGACCCTACTTCTCGGTGGGAACATTATATGCGTTTATAACGTTATATATCCTAAACTAAGGCAACCCAACAACTCGTATGTAACATTTTACAACATTCCTGGCTTGTGGGAACCTGCTTCTCGGTGGGAACAGTATATACGTCTATAACGTTGTATATCTCAACCTAAGTTAACCTATCACCTCGCACGTAATATTTGACAACATTCCTGGCGTGTCGGACCCTACTTCTCGGTGGGAACATTATATGCGTCTATAACGTTGTATATCCGAGAATATGGCAACCTAACAACTCGGATGTAATATTTGACAACACTCCTGGCATGTCGTAACCTACTTCAGGGTGGGAACATTATATAAGTCTATAACGATATATATCCTAGCCTAAGGCAACCTAACATCTCGAATGTTACATTTTACAACATTCCTGGCTTGTCGGAACCTACTTCCTGGTGGGAACAGTATATACGTCTATAACGTTATATATCCCAACCTAAGTTAACCTTTCATCTCGGACGTAATATTTGACAACACTCCTGGCGTGTCGGACCCTACTTCTCGGTGGGAACATTATATGCGTTTATAACGTTATATATCCTAAACTAAGGCAACCTAACAACTCGAATGTGATATTTGTCAACATTTCTGGCGTGTCGGACCCTACTTCTCCGTGGGCACATTATATACGTCTATAACGTTGTATACACTAACCTAAGGCAACCTAACATATCGGACCTAATATTTTACAACATTCCTGGCGTGTCGGAGCATACTTCTCGGTGGGAATATTATATACGTCTATAACGGTATATATCCTAATCTAAGGCAACCTAACATCTTGGATGTAATATTTGACAACATTCCTGGCGTGTCGGACCGTACTTCTCGGTAGGAACATTATTTGTATCTATAACGTTATACATCCTAACCTAAGGCAAATTAACAACTCGGATTTAATATTTTACAACATTACTGGTGTGTCGGGGCATGCTTCTCGGTGGGAACATTATATACGTCTATAACGATATATATCCTAATCTAAGGCAACCTAACATCTCGGACGTAATATTTCACAACATTCCTGGCGAGTCGGACCCTACTTCTCGGTGGGAACATTATATGCGTTTATAACGTTATATATCCTAAAGTAAGGCAACCCAACAACTCGTATGTAACATTTTACAATATTCCTGGCTTGTCGGAACCTACTTCTCGGTGGGAACAGTATATACGTCTATAACGTTGTATATCCCAACCTAAGTTAACCTATCATCTCGGACGTAATATTTGACAACATTCCTGGCGTGTCGGACCCTACTTCTCGGTGGGAACATTATATGCGTCTATAACGTTGTATTATGCTAGAATATGGCAACCTAACAACTCGGATGTAATATTTGACAACACTCCTGGCATGTCGTAACCTACTTCAGGGTGGGAACATTATATAAGTCTATAACGATATATATCCTAGCCTAAGGCAACCTAACATCTCGAATGTTACATTTTACAACATTCCTGGCTTGTCGGAACCTACTTCCTGGTGGGAACAGTATATACGTCTATAACGTTATATATCCCAACCTAAGTTAACCTTTCATCTCGGACGTAATATTTGACAACACTCCTGGCGTGTCGGACCCTACTTCTCGGTGCGATCATTACATGCGTCTATAACGTTATATATCCTAACCTAAGGCAACCTAACACCTCGGATGTAACATTTGACAACATTTCAGTCGTGCCGGACCCTACTTCTCGGTGGGAACATTATATGCGTCTATAAGGTTGTATATCCTAAAATAAGGCAACCTAACAACTCGAATGTGATATTTGTCAACATTCCTGGCGTGTCGGACCCTACTTCTCCGTGGGCACATTATATAGGTCTATAACGTTGTATACACTAACCTAAGGCAACCTAACATATCAGACCTAATATTTTACAACATTCCTGGCGTGTCGGAGCATACTTCTCGGTGGGAATATTATATACGTCTATAACGGTATATATCCTAATCTAAGGCAACCTAACATCTTGAATGTAATATTTGACAACATTCCTGGCGTGTCGGACCGTACTTCTCGATAGGAACATTATTTGCATCTATAACGTTATACATCCTAACCTAAGGCAAATTAACAACTCGGATGTAATATTTTACAACATTACTGGTGTGTCGGGGCATGCTTCTCGGTGGGAACATTATATACGTCTATAACGATATATATCCTAATCTAAGGCAACCTAACATCTTGGATGTAATATTTGACAACATTCCTGGCGAGTCGGACCCTACTTCTCGGTGGGAACATTATATGCGTTTATAACGTTATATATCCTAAACTAAGGCAACCTAACAACTCGAATGTGATATTTGTCAACATTCCTGGCTTGTGGGATCCTGGCGTGTCGGACCCTACTTCTCCGTGGGCACATTATATACGTCTATAACGTTGTATACACTAACCTAAGGCAACCTAACATATCGGACCTAATATTTTACAACATTCCTGGCGTGTCGGACCCTACTTCTCGGTGGGAACATTATATGCGTCTATAACGTTGTATATCCGAGAATATGGCAACCTAACAACTCGGATGTAATATTTGACAACACTCCTGGCATGTCGTAACCTACTTCAGGGTGGGAACATTATATAAGTCTATAACGATATATATCCTAGCCTAAGGCAACCTAACATCTCGAATGTAACATTTTACAACATTCCTGGCTTGTCGGAACCTACTTCCTGGTGGGAACAGTATATACGTCTATAACGTTATATATCCCAACCTAAGTTAACCTTTCATCTCGGACGTAATATTTCACAACATTCCTGGCGATTCGGACCCTACTTCTCGGTGGGAACATTATATGCGTTTATAACGTTATATATCCTAAAGTAAGGCAACCCAACAACTCGTATGTAACATTTTACAATATTCCTGGCTTGTCGGAACCTACTTCTCTGTGGGAACCGTATATACGTCTATAACGTTGTATATCCCAACCTAAGTTAACCTATCATCTCGGACGTAATATTTGACAACATTCCTGTCGTGTCGGACCCTACTTCTCGGTGGGAACATTACATGCGTCTATAACGTTATATATCCTAACCTAAGGCAACCTAACACCTCGGATGTAACATTTGACAACATTTCAGTCGTGCCGGACCCGACTTCTCGGTGGGAATATTATATGCGTCTATAAGGTTGTATATCCTAAAATAAGGCAACCTAACAACTCGAATGTGATATTTGTCAACATTTCTGGCGTTTCGGACTCTGCTTCTCCGTGGGCACATTATATACGTCTATAACGTTGTATATACTAACCTAAGGCAACGTAACATATCGGACCTAATATTTTACAACATTCCTGGCGTGTCGGAGCATACTTCTCGGTGGGAATATTATATACGTCTATAACGGTATTATCCTAATCTAAGGCAACCTAACATCTTGGATGTAATATTTGACAACATTCCTGGCGTGTCGGACCGTACTTCTCGGTGGGAACATTATTTGCATCTATAACGTTATACATCCTAACCTAAGGCAAATTAACAACTCGGATGTAATATTTTACAACATTACTGGTGTGTCGGGGCATGCTTCTCGGTGGGAACATTATATACGTCTATAACGATATATATCCTAATCTAAGGCAACCTAACGTCTTGGATGTAAAATTTGACAACATTCCTGGCGAGTCGGACCCTACTTCTCGGTGGGAACATTATATGCGTTTATAACGTTATATATCCTACACTAAGGCAACCCAACAACTCGTATGTAACATTTTACAACATTCCTGGCTTGTGGGAACCTACTTCTCGGTGGGAACAGTATATACGTCTATAACGTTGTATATCCCAACCTAAGTTAACCTATCACCTCGGACGTAATATTTGACAACATTCCTGGCGTGTCGGACCCTACTTCTCGGTGCGATCATTACATGCGTCTATAACGTTATATATCCTAACCTAAGGCAACCTAACACCTCGGATGTAACATTTGACAACATTTCAGTCGTGCCGGACCCTACTTCTCGGTGGGAACATTATATGCGTCTATAAAGTTGTATATCCTAAAGTAAGGCAACCTAACAACTCGAATGTGATATTTGTCAACATTCCTGGCGTGTCGGACCCTCCTTCTCCGTGGGCACATTATATACGTCTATAACGTTGTATACACTAACCTAAGGCAACCTAACATATCGGACCTAATATTTTACAACATTCCTGGCGTGTCGGAGCATACTTCTCGGTGGGAATATTATATACGTCTATAACGGTATATATCCTAATCTAAGGCAACCTAACATCTTGGATGTAATATTTGACAACATTCCTGGCGTGTCGGACCGTACTTCTCGGTAGGAACATTATTTGCATCTATAACGTTATACATCCTAACCTAAGGCAAATTAACAACTCGGATGTAATATTTTACAACATTACTGGTGTGTCGGGGCATGCTTCTCGGTGGGAACATTATATACGTCTATAACGATATATATCCTAATCTAAGGCAACCTAACATCTTGGATGTAATATTTCACAACATTCCTGGCGAGTCGGACCCTACTTCTCGGTGGGAACATTATATGCGTTTATAACGTTATATATCCTAAACTAAGGCAACCCAACAACTCGTATGTAACATTTTACAACATTCCTGGCTTGTGGGAACCTACTTCTCGGTGGGAACAGTATATACGTCTATAACGTTGTATACCCCAACCTAAGTTAACCTATCACCTCGGACGTAATATTTGACAACATTCCTGGCGTGTCGGGCCCTACTTCTCCGTGGGCACATTATATACGTCTATAACGTTGTATATACTAACCTAAGGCAACCTAACATCTCGAATGTAACATTTTACAACATTCCTGTCTTGTCGGAACCTACTTCCTGGTGGGAACAGTATATACGTCTATAACGTTATATATCCCAACCTAAGTTAACCTTTCATCTCGGACGTAATATTTGACAACATTCCTGGCGTGTCGGACCCTACTTCTCGGTGGGATCATTACATGCGTCTATAACGTTATATATCCTAACCTAAGGCAACCCAACACCTCGGATGTAACATTTGACAAGATTTCAGTCGTGCCGGACCCTACTTCTCGGTGGGAACATTATATGCGCCTATAACGTTATATATCCTAGAATATGGCAACCTATCAACTCGGATGTAATATTTGACAACATTCCAGGCGTGTCGGACCTACTTGTCGGTGGGAACATTATATCCGTCTATAACGTTATATATCCTAGCCTAAGGCAACCTAACATCTCGTATGTAATATTTGACAACATTCCAGGCATGTCGGACCTACTTCTCTGTGGGAACATTATATGCGTCTATAACGTTGTATATTCTAACCTAAGGCAACCCAACAACTCGATTGTAATATTTGACAACATTCCAGGCGTGTCGCACCCTACTTCTCGGTGGGAACATTATACGCGACTATAACGTTATATATCCTAACCTAAGGCAACCTAACTCCTCGGATGTAATATTTGACAACATTCCAGGCGTGTCGGACCGTACTTCTCGGTAGGAACATTATTTGCATCTATAACGTTATACATCCTAACCTAAGGCAAATTAACAACTCGGATGTAATATTTTACAACATTACTGGTGTGTCGCTGCATGCTTCTCGGTGGGAACATTATATACGTCTATAACGATGTATATCCTAATCTAAGGCAACCTAACATCTTGGATGTAATATTTGACAACATTCCTGGCGAGTCGGACCCTACTTCTCGGTGGGAACATTATATGCGTCTACAACGTTATATATCCTAACCTAAGGCAACCTAACACCTCGGATATAACATTTGACAACATTTCAGTCGTGCAGGATCCTACTTCTCGTGGGAATATTATATTCGACTATAACGTTGTATATCCTAAAATAAGGCAACCTAACAACTCGAATGTGATATTTGTCAACATTCCTGGCGTGTCGGACCCTACTTCTCCGTGGGCACATTATATACGTCTATAAAGCTGTATATACTAACCTAAGGCAACATAACGTATCGGACCTAATATTTTACAACATTTCTGGCGAGTCGGACCCTACTTCTCGGTGGGAACATTATGTGCGTCTACAACGTTATATATCCTAACCTAAGGCAACCTAACACCTCGGATGTAACATTTGACAACATTTCAGTCGTGCCGGATCCTACTTCTCGGTGGGAATATTATATGCGTCTATAACGTTGTATATCCTAAAATAAGGCAACCTAACAACTCGAATGTGATATTTGTCATCATTCCTGGCCTGTCGGACTCTACTTCTCCGTGGGCACATTATATACATCTATAACGTTGTATATACTAACCTAAGGCAACCAAACATCTCGGACCTAATATTTTACAACATTCCTGGCGTGTCAGAGCATACTTCTCGGTTGGAATATTATATACGTCTATAACTGTATATATCCTAATCTAAGGCAACCTAACATCTTGGATGTAATATTTGACAACATTCCTGGCGAGTCGGACCCTACTTTTCGGTGGCAACAATATATGCGTTTATAACGTTATATATCCTAACCTGAGGCAGCCTAACATCTCGGATGTAACATTTTACAACATTCCTGCCTTGTCGGATCCTACTTGTCGGTGGAATCATTATATACGTCTATAACGGTATATATCCTAATCTAAGGCAACCTAACAACTCGGATGTAATATTTGACAACATTCCTGGAGTGTCGGAGCATATTTCTCTGTGGGAATATTATATACGTCTATAACGGTATATACCCTAATGTAAGGCAACCTAACAACTCGGATGTAATATTTTACAACATTCCTGGCGTGTCGGAGCATACTTCTCGGTGGGAATGTTATACACGTCTATAACGGTATATATCCTAATCTAGGGCAACCTAACAACTCGGCTGTAATATTTGGCAACATTCCTGGCGAGTCGGAGCATACTTCTCGGTGGGAATATTCTATACGTCTATAACGGTATATATCCTAATCTAAGGAAACTTAACAACTCGGATGTAATATTTGACAACATTCCTGGCTTGTCAGAACCTACTTCTCGATGGGCACATTATATACGTCTATAACGTTGTATATACTAACCTAAGGTAACCTAACAACTCGGATGTAATATTTGACAACATTCCAGGCGTGTCGGACCCTACTTCTCGGTGGAAACATTATATAAGTCTATAACGTTATATATCCTATCCTAAGGCAACCTATCATCTCGGACGTAATATTTTACAACATTCCTGGCGTGTCGGAGCATACTTCTCGTTGGGAATATTATATACGTCTATAACGGTATATATCCTAATCTAAGGCAACCAAACATCTCGGATGTAATATTTGACAACATTCCTGGCGTGTCGGAACCTACTTCTCGGTGGGAACAGTATTCACGTCTATAACGTTATATATCCCAACCTAAGGCAACCAAACATCTCGGGTGTAACATTTTACAACATTCCTGGCTTGTCGGAACCTACTTCTCGGCGGGAACAGTATTTACGTCAATATCGTTATATATCCTAACCTATTTCAACTTTACATCTCGGATGTAATATTTGACAACTTTCCAGGCGTGTCGGAGCCTACTTCTCGGTGCTAACATTATATACGTCTATAATGTTATATATCATAACCAAAGGCAACCAAACATCTCGGATGTAACATTTTACAACATTCCTGGCTTGTCGGAACCTACTTCTCGATGGGAACAGTACATACGTCTATAGCGATATATATCTTAACCTAAGGTAACCTAACTACTCGGATGTAACATTGTACAACATTCCTGGCTTGTCGGACCCTACTTCTCGGTGGGAACATTATATACGTCTATAACGTTGTTATCCTAACCTAAGATAACCTATCATATCGGATGTAATATTTGACAACATTCCGGCCGAGTCGGAGCCCACTTCTCGGTGGGAATATTATACGCGTCTACGACGGTATATATACTAACCTAAGGCAACCAAACATCTCGGATGTAACATTTTACAACATTCCTGGTTTGTCGGAACCTACTTCACGGTGGGAACATTATATACGTCTATAACGTTGTATATCCTAACCTAAGATAACCTATGATATCGGACGTAATATTTGACAACATTCCAGCCGAGTCGGAGCCCACTTCTCGGTGGGAATATTATATGCGTCTACAACGGTATATATACTAACCTAAGGCAACCAAACTTCTCGGATGTAACAATTTACAACATTCCTCGATTGTCGGAACCTACTTCACGGTGGGAACATTATATACGTCTATAACGTTGTATATCCTAACCTAAGATAACCTATCATATCGGATGTAATATTTGACAACATTCCAGTCGTGTCGGAGCCTACTTCTCGGTGGGAATATTATATACGTCTATAACGGTATATATCCTAATCTAAGGCAACCAAACGTCTCGGATGTAATATTTGACAACATTCCAGGCGTGTCGGGCCTACTTCTCGTTGGGAATATTATATACGTCTATAACGTTATATATCCTAATCTAAGGCAACCTAACATCTCGGATGTAATGTTTGACAACATTCCTGCCGTGTCGGACACTACTTCTCGGTGGGAACATTATATACGTCTATAATGTCATATATCCTAACCTAAGGCAACCAAACATCTCGGATGTAACATTATACAACATTCCTGGCTTGTCGGAACCTACTTCACTATGGGAACATTATATACGTCTATAGCGATATATATCTTAACCTAAGGTAACCTAACTACTCGGATGTAACATTGTACAACATTCCTGGCTTGTCGGACCCTACTTCTCGGTGGGAACATTATATACGTCTATAACGTTGTTATCCTAACCTAAGATAACCTATCATATCGGATGTAATATTTGACAACATTCCGGCCGAGTCGGAGCCCACTTCTCGGTGGGAATATTATACGCGTCTACGACGGTATATATACTAACCTAAGGCAACCAAACATCTCGGATGTAACATTTTACAACATTCCTGGCTTGTCGGAACCTACTTCACGGTGGGAACATTATATACGTCTATAACGTTGTATATCCTACCCTAAGATAACCTATGATATCGGATGTAATATTTGACAACATTCCAGCCGAGTCGGAGCCCACTTCTCGGTGGGAATATTATATGCGTCTACAACGGTATATATACTAACCTAAGGCAACCAAACATCTCGGATGTAACATTTTACAACATTCCTGGATTGTCGGAACCTACTTCACGGTGGGAACATTATATACGTCTATAACGTTGTATATCCTAACCTAAGATAACCTATCATATCGGATGTAATATTTGACAACATTCCAGTCGTGTCGGAGCCTACTTCTCGGTGGGAATATTATATACGTCTATAACGGTATATATCCTAATCTAAGGCAACCAAACGTCTCGGATGTAATATTTGACAACATTCCAGGCGTGTCGGAGCATACTTCCCGTTGGGAATATTATATACGTCTATAACGGTATATATCCTAATCTAAGGCAACCAAACATCTCGGATGTAATATTTGATAACATTCCTGGCTTGTCGGAACCTACTTGTCGGTGGGAACATTATTTGCGTCTATAACGTTATACATCCTAACCTAAGGCAAATTAACAACTCGGATGTAATATTTGACAACATTCCTGGCGTGTCGGACCCTACTTCTCGGTGGGAACATTACATGCGTCTATAACGATATACATCCTAACCTAAGGCAAATTAACATCTCGGATGTAATATTTGACAACATTCCTGGCGTGTCAGACCGTACTTTTCGTGGTGGGAACATTACATGCGTCTATAACGTGATATCACCTAACCAAAGTTATGCCATCATCTCGGACGTAATATTTTACAACATTCCAGGCGTGTCGGACCCTACTTCTCGGTGGGAACATTATATGCGTCTATAACGTTGTATATCCTAGAATATGGCAACCTAACAACTCGGATGTAATATTTGACAACATTCCTGGCGTGTTGGGCCCTACTTCTCGGTGGGAACATTATATGCGTCTACAACGTTATATATCCTAACCTAAGGCAACCCAACAACTCGGATGTAACATTTCACAACATTCCTGGCTTGTCGGAACCTACTTCTCGGGGTGAACAGTATATACGTCTATAACGTTATATGCCCCAACCTAAGTTAACCTTTCATCTCGGACGTAATATTTTACAACATTCCTGGCGTGTCGGATCCTACTTCTCGGTGGGAACATTATATGCGTTTACAACGTTATATATCCTAACCTAATGCAACCTAACACCTCGGATGTAACATTTGACAACATTTCAGTCGTGCCGGACCCTACTTCTCGGTGGGAACATTATATGCGTCTATAACGTTGTATATCCTAAAATAAGGCAACATAACAACTCGAATGTGATATTTGTCAACATTCCTGGCGTGTCGGACCCTACTTCTCCGTGGGCACATTATTTGCATCTATAACGTTATACATCCTAACCTAAGGCAAATTAACAACTCGGATGTAATATTTTACAACATTCCTGGCGTGTCGGAGCATACTTCTCGGTGGGAATATTATATACGTCTATAACGGTATATATCCTAATCTAAGGCAACCTAACATCCTGGATGTAATATTTGACAACATTCCTGGCGAGTCGGACCCTACTTCTCGGTGGGAACATTATATGCGTTTATAACGTTATATATCCTAATCTAAGGCAACCTAACATATCGGATGTAACATTTTACAACATTCCTGGCTTGTCGGATCCTACTTGTCGGTGGAATCATTATATACGTCTACAACGTTATATATCCTAACCTAAGGCAACCAACCATCTCGGATGTAATATTTGACAACATTCCTGGCTTGTCGGAACCTACTTCTCGGCGGGAACATTATTCACGTCTATAACGTTATATATCCCAACCTAAGGCAGCTAAACATCTCGGATGTAACATTTTACGACATTCCTGGCTTGTCGGAACCTACTTCTCGGCGGGAACAGAATTTACGTCAATATCGTTATATATCCTAACCTATTTCAACTTTACATCTCGGATGTAATATTTGACAACTTTCCAGGCGTGTCGGAGCCTACTTCTCGGTGCTAACATTATATACGTCTATAATGTTATATATCCTAACCAAAGGCAACCAAACATCTCGGATGTAACATTTTACAACATTCCGGGCTTGTCGGAACCTACTTCTCGATGGGAACAGTACATACGTCTATAACGATATATATCTTAACCTAAGGTAACCTAACTACTCGGATGTAACATTGTACAACGTTCCTGGCTTGTCGGACCCTACTTCTCGGTGGGAACATTATATACGTCTATAACGTTGTTATCCTAACCTAAGATAACTTATCATATCGGATGTAATATTTGACAACATTCCAGCCGAGTCGGAGCCCACTTCTCGGTGGGAATATTATATGCGTCTACAACGGTATATATACTAACCTAAGGCAACCAAACATCTCGGATGTAACATTTTACAACATTCCTGGCTTGTCGGAACCTACTTCTCGGCGGGAACAGTATTTACGTCAATAACGTTATATATCCTAACCTGTTTCAACTTTACATCTCGGATGTAATATTTGACAACTTTCCAGGCGTGTCGGAGCCTACTTCTCGGTGCTGACATTATATACGTCTATAATGTTATATATCCTAACCAAAGGCAACCAAACGTCTCGGATGTAACATTTTACAACATTCCTGGCTTGTCGGAACCTACTTCACGGTGGGAACATTATATACGTCTATAACGTTGTATATCCTAACCTAAGATAACCTATCATATCGGATGTAATATTTGACAACATTCCAGTCGTGTCGGAACCTACTTCACGGTGGGAACATTATATACGTCTATAACGTTGTATATCCTAACCTAAGATAACCTATCATATCGGATGGAATATTTGACAACATTCCAGTCGTGTCGGAGCCTACTTCTCGGTGGGAATATTATATATTTCTATAACGGTATATATCCTAATCTAAGGCAACCAAACGTCTCGGATGTAATATTTGACAACATTCCAGGCGTGTCGGGCCTACTTCTCGTTGGGAATATTATATACGTCTATAACGTTATATATCCTAATCTAAGGCAACCTAACATCTCGGATGTAATAGTTGACAAAATTCCTGCCGTGTCGGACCCTACTTCTCGGTGGGAACATTATATGCGTCTATAAGGTTGTATATCCTAAAATAAGGCAACCTAACAACTAGAATGTGATATTTGTCATCATTCCTGGCCTGTCGGACTCTACTTCTCCGTGGGCACATTATAAACGTCTATAACGTTGTATATACTAACCTAAGGCAACCAAACATCTCGGACCTAATATTTTACAACATTCCTGGGGTGTCGGAGCATTCTTCTCGGTGGTAATATTATATACGTCTATAGCGTTATATATCCTAACCTAAGACAACCAAATATCTCGGATGTAACGTTTACAACATTCCTGGCGTGTCGGAACCTACTTCTCGGTGGGAACAGTATTCACGTCTATAACGTTATATATCCCAACCTAAGGCAACCAAACATCTCGGATGTAACATTTTACAACATTCCTGGCTTGTCGGAACCTACTTCTCGGCGGGAACAGTATTTACGTCAATAACGTTATATATCCTAACCTATTTCAACTTTACATCTCGGATGTAATATTTAACAACTTTCCAGGCGTGTCGGAGCCTACTTCTCGGTGCTAACATTATATACGTCTATAATGTTATATATCATAACCAAAGGCAACCAAACATCTGGGATGTAACATTTTACAACATTCCTGGCTTGTCGGAACCTACTTCTCGATGGGAACAGTACATACGTCTATAGCGATATATATCTTAACCTAAGGTAACCTAACTACTCGGATGTAACATTGTACAACATTCCTGGCTTGTCGGACCCTACTTCTCGGTGGGAACATTATATACGTCTATAACGTTGTTATCCTAACCTAAGATAACCTATCATATCGGATGTAATATTTGACAACATTCCAGCCGAGTCCGAGCCCACTTCTCGGTGGGAATATTATATGCGTCTACAACGGTATATATACTAACCTAAGGCAACCAAACATCTCGGATGTAACATATTACAACATTCCTGGCTTGTCGGAACCTACTTCACGGTGGGAACATTATATACGTCTATAGCGTTGTATATCCTAACCTAAGATAACCTATCATATCGGATGGAATATTTGACGACATTCCAGTCGTGTCGGAGCCTACTTCTCGGTGGGAATATTATATACGTCTATAACGGTATATATCCTAATCTAAGGCAACCAAACGTCTCGGATGTAATATTTGACAACATTCCAGGCGTGTCGGGCCTACTTCTCGTTGGGAATATTATAAACGTCTATAACGTTATATATCCTAATCTAAGGCAACCTAACAACTCGGATGTAATATTTGATAACATTCCTGGCTTGTCGGAACCTACTTGTCGGTGGGAACATTATATACGTGCATAACGTTATATATGTTCACCTAAGGCAACCAAACATCTCGGATGTAACATTTTACATCATTCCTGGCTTGTCGGAACCTACTTCTCGGTGGGAACATTATTTGCGTCTATAACGTTATACATCCTAACCTAAGGCAACATAACAACTCGAATGTGATATTTGTCAACATTCCTGGCGTGTCGGACCCTACTTCTCGGTGGGAACTTTATATACGTCTATAACATAATATAAGCTAACCTAACCGATCTAGCCCCTCGCTGGTAGTGTTTTGCAGAATCCCGTTCGTGTCGGCCCGTACTTCTCGGTGGGTACATTATGCACGTCTATTACGTTATATATCCCAACCTAAGGCAACCTAGCATCTCGAATGTAGTATTTTCCAACATTCCTGGCGGGTCGGGCCCTACTTCTCGGTGGGAACATTATATACGTCTATATCGTAATATAACCTAACCTAACCCATCTTGCTCCTCGGTGATAATGTTCTCCAGAATCCCGTTCGTGTCGTCCCGTACGACTCGGTTGGAACATTACATAAATCTATAGCGTTATATATCCTAACCTAAGGCAACCTAACATCTCGAATGTAGTATTTTCCAACATTCCTGGCGTGTCGGCCCCTACTTCTCGGTGGGAACAATATATACGTCTATAACGTAATATAACCTAACCTAACCCATCTTGCCCCTCGCTGGTAGTGTTTTACAATATCCCGGTCGTGTCGGCCTGTACCTCTCGGTGGGTACATTATGCACGTCTATAGCGTTATATATCCCAACCTAAGGCATCCTGGCATCTCGAATGTAGTATTTTCCAACATTCCTGGCGGGTCGGCCCCTAGTTCTCGGTGAGAACATTATATACGTCTATAACGTAATATAACCTAACCTAACCCATCTAGCCCCTCGCTGGTAATGTTTTACAGAATCCCGTTCGTGTCCGCTCGTACTTCTCGGTGGGGACATTATGTACGTCTATAACGTTATATATCCCAACCTAAGGCAACCTAACATCACGGATGTAGTATTTACCAACATTCCTGGCGGATCGGACCCTACTTTTCGGAGGGAACATTATATACGTCTATATCGTAATATAACCTAACCTACCCCATCTTGCCCCTCGGTGATAATGTTTTCCAGAATCCCGTTCGTGTCGTCCCGTACTACTCGGTTGGGACATTATATAAGTCTATAGCGTTATATATCCTAACCTAAGGCAACCTAACATCTCGAATGTAGTATTTTCCAACATTCCTGTCGGGTCGGCCCCTACTACTCGGTGAGAACATTATATACGACTATCACGTAATATAACCTAACCTAATCCATCTAGACTCTCGCTGGTAATGTTTTACAATATTCCCGTCGTGTCGGCCGATACGTCTCGGTGGGGAAATTATATACGTCTACAACGTTATATAACCCGACCTAATGCAACCTAACATCTCGAATGTAGTATTTTCCAACATTCCTGGCGGTTCGGCTCCGACTTCTCGGTGGGAACATTATATACGTCTATAACATAATATAACCTAACCTAACCCATCTAGCCCCTCGCTGGTAATGTTTTACAGAATCCCGTTTGTGTCCGCTCGTACTTCTCGGTGGGGATATTATGTACGTCTATAACGTTATATATCCCAACCTAAGGCAACCTAACATCACGGATGTAGTATTTACCAGCATTCCTGGCGGGTCGGACCCTACTTTTCGGAGGGAACATTATTTACGTCTATATCGTAATATAACCTAACCTAACCCATCTTGCCCCTCGGTGATAATGTTTTCCAGAATCCCGTTCGTGTCGTCCCGTACGACTCGGTTGGGACATTATATAAATCTATAGCGTTATATATCCTAACCTAAGGCAACCTAACATCTCGAATGTAGTATTTTCGATCATTCCTGGCGGATCGGCCCCTACGTCTTCCCGTACATCTCGGTTGGGACATTATTTACGTCAATAGCGTTATACATCCTAACCTAAGGCAGCCTAACACCTCGGATGTAGTATTTTCCAACATTCCTGGCGTGTCGGCCCCTACTTCTCGGTGGGAACATTATATACGTCTATAACAGAATATAAGCTAACCTAACCGATCTAGCCCCTCGCTGGTAGTGTTTTACAGAATCCCGTTCGTGTCGGCCCGTACTTCTCGGTGGGTACATTATGCACGTCTATTACGTTATATATCCCAACCTAAGGCAACCTAGCATCTCGAATGTAGTATTTTCCAACATTCCTGGCGGGTCGGGCCCTACTTCTCGGTGGGAACATTATATACGTCTATCACGTAATATAACCTAACCTAACCTATCTAGCGCCTCGCTGGTAATGTTTTACTGAAACCCGTTCGTGTCCGCGCGTGCGCCTCTGTTGGGACATTATA
This sequence comes from Xylocopa violacea, assembly GCA_963969225.1. Classification (NCBI taxonomy): domain Eukaryota; kingdom Metazoa; phylum Arthropoda; class Insecta; order Hymenoptera; family Apidae; genus Xylocopa; species Xylocopa violacea. Next base: position 9,124,114 of record CAXAJV010000017.1, on the reverse strand, counting down.
TAAGACTATAGCGTTATATATCCTAACCTAAGGCAACCTAACATTTAGAATGTAGTATTTTCGAACATTCCTGGCGGGTCGGCCCCTACTTCTCCGTGGGAACAATATATACGTCTATAACGTAATATAACCTAACCTAACCCATCTTGCCCCTCGCTGGTAGTGTTTTACAATATCCCGGTCGTGTCGGCCTGTACCTCTCGGTGGGTACATTATGCACGTCTATAGCGTTATATATCCCAACCTAAGGCATCCTGGCATCTCGAATGTAGTATTTTCCAACATTCCTGGCGGGTCGGCCCCTAGTTCTCGGTGAGAACATTATATACGTCTATAACGTAATATAACTTAGCCTAACCCATCTAGCCCCTCGCTGGTAATGTTTTACAGAATCCCGTTCGTGTCCGCTCGTACTTCTCGGTGGGGACATTATGTACGTCTATAACGTTATATATCCCAACCTAAGGCAACCTAACATCACGGATGTAGTATTTACCAACATTCCTGGAGGATCGGACCCTACTTTTCGGAGGGAACATTATATACGTCTATATCGTAATATAACCTAACCTACCCCATCTTGCCCCTCGGTGATAATGTTTTCCAGAATCCCGTTCGTGTCGTCCCGTACTACTCGGTTGGGACATTATATAAGTCTATAGCGTTATATATCCTAACCTAAGGCAACCTAGCATCTCGAATGTAGTATTTTCCAACATTCCTGTCGGGTCGGCCCCTACTACTCGGTGAGAACATTATATACGACTATCACGTAATATAACCTAACCTAATCCATCTAGACTCTCGCTGGTAATGTTTTACAATATTCCCGTCGTGTCGGCCGATACGTCTCGGTGGGGAAATTATATACGTCTACAACGTTATATAACCCGACCTAATGCAACCTAACATCTCGAATGTAGTATTTTCCAACATTCCTGGCGGTTCGGCTCCGACTTCTCGGTGGGAACATTATATACGTCTATAACATAATATAACCTAACCTAACCCATCTAGCCCCTCGCTGGTAATGTTTTACAGAATCCCGTTTGTGTCCGCTCGTACTTCTCGGTGGGGATATTATGTACGTCTATAACGTTATATATCCCAACCTAAGGCAACCTAACATCACGGATGTAGTATTTACCAGCATTCCTGGCGGGTCGGACCCTACTTTTCGGAGGGAACATTATTTACGTCTATATCGTAATATAACCTAACCTAACCCATCTTGCCCCTCGGTGATAATGTTTTCCAGAATCCCGTTCGTGTCGTCCCGTACGACTCGGTTGGGACATTATATAAATCTATAGCGTTATATATCCTAACCTAAGGCAACCTAACATCTCGAATGTAGTATTTTCGAACATTCCTGGCGGATCGGCCCCTACGTCTTCCCGTACATCTCGGTTGGGACATTATTTACGTCAATAGCGTTATACATCCTAACCTAAGGCAGCCTAACACCTCGGATGTAGTATTTTCCAACATTCCTGGCGTGTCGGCCCCTACTTCTCGGTGGGAACATTATATACGTCTATAACAGAATATAAGCTAACCTAACCGATCTAGCCCCTCGCTGGTAGTGTTTTACAGAATCCCGTTCGTGTCGGCCCGTACTTCTCGGTGGGGACATTATGTACGTCTGTAGCGTTATATATCCCAACCTAAGGCAGCCTAACACATCGGATGTAGTATTTTCCAACATTCCTGGCGTGTCGGGCCCCACTTCTCGGTGGGAACATTGTATACGTCTATAACATAATATAACCTAACCTAACCGATCTAGCCCCTCAATGGTAGTGTTTTACAGAATCCCGTTCGTGTCGGCCCGTACTTCTCGGTGGGTACATTATGCACGTCTATTACGTTATATATCCCAACCTAAGGCAACCTAGCATATCGAATGTAGTATTTTCCAACATTCCTGGCGGGTCTGCCCCTACTTCTCCGTGGGAACAATATATAGGTCTATAACGTAATATAACCTAACCTAACCCATCTAGCCCCTCGCTGGTAATGTTCTACAGAATCCCGTACGTGTCGGCCCGTACTTCTCGGTGGGGTCATTATGCACGTCTATAACGTTATATATCCCAACCTAAGGCAACCTGGCATCTGGAATGTAGTATTTTCCAACATTCCTGGCGGTTCGGCTCCGACTTCTCGGTGGGAACATTATATACGTCTATAACATAATCCAACCTAACTTAACCCATCTTGCCCCTCGGTGTTAATATTTTCCAGAATGCCGGTCGTGTCGGCCCGTACGTCTCGGTGCGGACGTTATGTACGTCTATAACGTTATTTATCCCAACCTAAGGCAACCTAACATCTCGGATGTAGTATTTACCATCATTCCTGGCGGGTGAGACGCTACTTCTCAGTGGGAACATTATATACGTCGGTAACATAATATAACCTAACCTAACCCATCTACCCCCTCGCTGGTAATGTTTTACAGAATCCCCTCCGTGTCGCCCCGTACGACTCGGTTGGGACATTATTTACGTCAATAGCGTTATACATACTAACCTAAGGCAGCCTAACACCTCGGATGTAGTATTTTCCAACATTCCTGGCGTGTCGGCCCCTACTTCTCGGTGGGAAGATTATATACGTCTATAACATAATATAAACTAACCTAACCCATCTAGCCCCTCATTGGTAATGTTTTACAGAATCCCGTACGTGTCGGCTCCTACTTCTCGGTGTGGACATTATGTACGTCTATATCGTTATATAACCCAACCTAAGGAAACCTAACACATCGGATGTAGTATTTTCCAGCATTCCTGGCGGGTCGGCTCCGACTTCTCGGTGGGAACATTATATACGTCTATAACGTTATATATCCCAACCTAAGGCAACCTGGCATTTCAAATGTAGTATTTTCCAACATTCCTGGCGGTTCGGCTCCGACTTCTCGGTGGGAACATTATATACGTCTATAAGATGATATAACCTAACCTAACCCATCTTGCCCCTCGGTGTTAATATTTTCCAGAATGCCGGTTGTGTCGGCCCGTACGTCCCGGTGGGGACATTATGTACGTCTATAACGTTATTTATCCCAACCTAAGGCAACCTAACATCTCGGATGTAGTATTTTCCAACATTCCTGGCGGGTCGGGCCCTACTTCTCGGTGGGAACATTATATACGTCTATCACGTAATATAACCTAACCTAACCTATCTAGCGCCTCGCTGGTAATGTTTTACTGAAACCCGTTCGTGTCCGCCCGTGCGCCTCTGTTGGGACATTATATAAGACTATAGCGTTATATATCCTAACCTAAGGCAACCTAACATTTAGAATGTAGTATTTTCGAACATTCCTGGCGGGTCGGCCCCTACTTCTCCGTGGGAACAATATATACGTCTATAACGTAATATAACCTAACCTAACCCATCTTGCCCCTCGCTGGTAGTGTTTTACAATATCCCGGTCGTGTCGGCCTGTACCTCTCGGTGGGTACATTATGCACGTCTATAGCGTTATATATCCCAACCTAAGGCATCCTGGCATCTCGAATGTAGTATTTTCCAACATTCCTGGCGGGTCGGCCCCTAGTTCTCGGTGAGAACATTATATACGTCTATAACGTAATATAACCTAACCTACCCCATCTTGCCCCTCGGTGATAATGTTTTCCAGAATCCCGTTCGTGTCGTCCCGTACTACTCGGTTGGGACATTATATAAGTCTATAGCGTTATATATCCTAACCTAAGGCAACCTAACATCTCGAATGTAGTATTTTCCAACATTCCTGGCGGGTCGGCCCCTACGTCTTCCCGTACATCTCGGTTGGGACATTATTTACGTCAATAGCGTTATACATCCTAACCTAAGGCAACCTAGCATCTCGAATGTAGTATTTTCCAACATTCCTGTCGGGTCGGCCCCTACTACTCGGTGAGAACATTATATACGACTATCACGTAATATAACCTAACCTAATCCATCTAGACTCTCGCTGGTAATGTTTTACAATATTCCCGTCGTGTCGGCCGATACGTCTCGGTGGGGAAATTATATACGTCTACAACGTTATATAACCCGACCTAATGCAACCTAACATCTCGAATGTAGTATTTTCCAACATTCCTGGCGGTTCGGCTCCGACTTCTCGGTGGGAACATTATATACGTCTATAACATAATATAACCTAACCTAACCCATCTAGCCCCTCGCTGGTAATGTTTTACAGAATCCCGTTTGTGTCCGCTCGTACTTCTCGGTGGGGATATTATGTACGTCTATAACGTTATATATCCCAACCTAAGGCAACCTAACATCACGGATGTAGTATTTACCAGCATTCCTGGCGGGTCGGACCCTACTTTTCGGAGGGAACATTATTTACGTCTATATCGTAATATAACCTAACCTAACCCATCTTGCCCCTCGGTGATAATGTTTTCCAGAATCCCGTTCGTGTCGTCCCGTAAGACTCGGTTGGGACATTATATAAATCTATAGCGTTATATATCCTAACCTAAGGCAACCTAACATCTCGAATGTAGTATTTTCGAACATTCCTGGCGGATCGGCCCCTACGTCTTCCCGTACATCTCGGTTGGGACATTATTTACGTCAATAGCGTTATACATCCTAACCTAAGGCAGCCTAACACCTCGGATGTAGTATTTTCCAACATTCCTGGCGTGTCGGCCCCTACTTCTCGGTGGGAACATTATATACGTCTATAACAGAATATAAGCTAACCTAACCGATCTAGCCCCTCGCTGGTAGTGTTTTACAGAATCCCGTTCGTGTCGGCCCGTACTTCTCGGTGGGGACATTATGTACGTCTGTAGCGTTATATATCCCAACCTAAGGCAGCCTAACACATCGGATGTAGTATTTTCCAACATTCCTGGCGTGTCGGGCCCCACTTCTCGGTGGGAACATTGTATACGTCTATAACATAATATAACCTAACCTAACCGATCTAGCCCCTCAATGGTAGTGTTTTACAGAATCCCGTTCGTGTCGGCCCGTACTTCTCGGTGGGTACATTATGCACGTCTATTACGTTATATATCCCAACCTAAGGCAACCTAGCATATCGAATGTAGTATTTTCCAACATTCCTGGCGGGTCTGCCCCTACTTCTCCGTGGGAACAATATATAGGTCTATAACGTAATATAACCTAACCTAACCCATCTAGCCCCTCGCTGGTAATGTTCTACAGAATCCCGTACGTGTCGGCCCGTACTTCTCGGTGGGGTCATTATGCACGTCTATAACGTTATATATCCCAACCTAAGGCAACCTGGCATCTGGAATGTAGTATTTTCCAACATTCCTGGCGGTTCGGCTCCGACTTCTCGGTGGGAACATTATATACGTCTATAACATAATACAACCTAACTTAACCCATCTTGCCCCTCGGTGTTAATATTTTCCAGAATGCCGGTCGTGTCGGCCCGTACGTCTCGGTGCGGACGTTATGTACGTCTATAACGTTATTTATCCCAACCTAAGGCAACCTAACATCTCGGATGTAGTATTTACCATCATTCCTGGCGGGTGAGACGCTACTTCTCAGTGGGAACATTATATACGTCGGTAACATAATATAACCTAACCTAACCCATCTACCCCCTCGCTGGTAATGTTTTACAGAATCCCCTCCGTGTCGCCCCGTACGACTCGGTTGGGACATTATTTACGTCAATAGCGTTATACATACTAACCTAAGGCAGCCTAACACCTCGGATGTAGTATTTTCCAACATTCCTGGCGTGTCGGCCCCTACTTCTCGGTGGGAAGATTATATACGTCTATAACATAATATAAACTAACCTAACCCATCTAGCCCCTCATTGGTAATATTTTACAGAATCCCGTACGTGTCGGCTCCTACTTCTCGGTGTGGACATTATGTACGTCTATATCGTTATATAACCCAACCTAAGGAAACCTAACACATCGGATGTAGTATTTTCCAGCATTCCTGGCGGGTCGGCTCCGACTTCTCGGTGGGAACATTATATACGTCTATAACGTTATATATCCCAACCTAAGGCAACCTGGCATTTCAAATGTAGTATTTTCCAACATTCCTGGCGGTTCGGCTCCGACTTCTCGGTGGGAACATTATATACGTCTATAAGATGATATAACCTAACCTAACCCATCTTGCCCCTCGGTGTTAATATTTTCCAGAATGCCGGTTGTGTCGGCCCGTACGTCCCGGTGGGGACATTATGTACGTCTATAACGTTATTTATCCCAACCTAAGGCAACCTAACATCTCGGATGTAGTATTTTCCAACATTCCTGGCGGGTCGGGCCCTACTTCTCGGTGGGAACATTATATACGTCTATCACGTAATATAACCTAACCTAACCTATCTAGCGCCTCGCTGGTAATGTTTTACTGAAACCCGTTCGTGTCCGCCCGTGCGCCTCTGTTGGGACATTATATAAGACTATAGCGTTATATATCCTAACCTAAGGCAACCTAACATTTAGAATGTAGTATTTTCGAACATTCCTGGCGGGTCGGCCCCTACTTCTCCGTGGGAACAATATATACGTCTATAACGTAATATAACCTAACCTAACCCATCTTGCCCCTCGCTGGTAGTGTTTTACAATATCCCGGTCGTGTCGGCCTGTACCTCTCGGTGGGTACATTATGCACGTCTATAGCGTTATATATCCCAACCTAAGGCATCCTGGCATCTCGAATGTAGTATTTTCCAACATTCCTGGCGGGTCGGCCCCTAGTTCTCGGTGAGAACATTATATACGTCTATAACGTAATATAACCTAACCTACCCCATCTTGCCCCTCGGTGATAATGTTTTCCAGAATCCCGTTCGTGTCGTCCCGTACTACTCGGTTGGGACATTATATAAGTCTATAGCGTTATATATCCTAACCTAAGGCAACCTAACATCTCGAATGTAGTATTTTCCAACATTCCTGGCGGGTCGGCCCCTACGTCTTCCCGTACATCTCGGTTGGGACATTATTTACGTCAATAGCGTTATACATCCTAACCTAAGGCAACCTAGCATCTCGAATGTAGTATTTTCCAACATTCCTGTCGGGTCGGCCCCTACTACTCGGTGAGAACATTATATACGACTATCACGTAATATAACCTAACCTAATCCATCTAGACTCTCGCTGGTAATGTTTTACAATATTCCCGTCGTGTCGGCCGATACGTCTCGGTGGGGAAATTATATACGTCTACAACGTTATATAACCCGACCTAATGCAACCTAACATCTCGAATGTAGTATTTTCCAACATTCCTGGCGGTTCGGCTCCGACTTCTCGGTGGGAACATTATATACGTCTATAACATAATATAACCTAACCTAACCCATCTAGCCCCTCGCTGGTAATGTTTTACAGAATCCCGTTTGTGTCCGCTCGTACTTCTCGGTGGGGATATTATGTACGTCTATAACGTTATATATCCCAACCTAAGGCAACCTAACATCACGGATGTAGTATTTACCAGCATTCCTGGCGGGTCGGACCCTACTTTTCGGAGGGAACATTATTTACGTCTATATCGTAATATAACCTAACCTAACCCATCTTGCCCCTCGGTGATAATGTTTTCCAGAATCCCGTTCGTGTCGTCCCGTACGACTCGGTTGGGACATTATATAAATCTATAGCGTTATATATCCTAACCTAAGGCAACCTAACATCTCGAATGTAGTATTTTCGAACATTCCTGGCGGATCGGCCCCTACGTCTTCCCGTACATCTCGGTTGGGACATTATTTACGTCAATAGCGTTATACATCCTAACCTAAGGCAGCCTAACACCTCGGATGTAGTATTTTCCAACATTCCTGGCGTGTCGGCCCCTACTTCTCGGTGGGAACATTATATACGTCTATAACAGAATATAAGCTAACCTAACCGATCTAGCCCCTCGCTGGTAGTGTTTTACAGAATCCCGTTCGTGTCGGCCCGTACTTCTCGGTGGGGACATTATGTACGTCTGTAGCGTTATATATCCCAACCTAAGGCAGCCTAACACATCGGATGTAGTATTTTCCAACATTCCTGGCGTGTCGGGCCCCACTTCTCGGTGGGAACATTGTATACGTCTATAACATAATATAACCTAACCTAACCGATCTAGCCCCTCAATGGTAGTGTTTTACAGAATCCCGTTCGTGTCGGCCCGTACTTCTCGGTGGGTACATTATGCACGTCTATTACGTTATATATCCCAACCTAAGGCAACCTAGCATATCGAATGTAGTATTTTCCAACATTCCTGGCGGGTCTGCCCCTACTTCTCCGTGGGAACAATATATAGGTCTATAACGTAATATAACCTAACCTAACCCATCTAGCCCCTCGCTGGTAATGTTCTACAGAATCCCGTACGTGTCGGCCCGTACTTCTCGGTGGGGTCATTATGCACGTCTATAACGTTATATATCCCAACCTAAGGCAACCTGGCATCTGGAATGTAGTATTTTCCAACATTCCTGGCGGTTCGGCTCCGACTTCTCGGTGGGAACATTATATACGTCTATAACATAATACAACCTAACTTAACCCATCTTGCCCCTCGGTGTTAATATTTTCCAGAATGCCGGTCGTGTCGGCCCGTACGTCTCGGTGCGGACGTTATGTACGTCTATAACGTTATTTATCCCAACCTAAGGCAACCTAACATCTCGGATGTAGTATTTACCATCATTCCTGGCGGGTGAGACGCTACTTCTCAGTGGGAACATTATATACGTCGGTAACATAATATAACCTAACCTAACCCATCTACCCCCTCGCTGGTAATGTTTTACAGAATCCCCTCCGTGTCGCCCCGTACGACTCGGTTGGGACATTATTTACGTCAATAGCGTTATACATACTAACCTAAGGCAGCCTAACACCTCGGATGTAGTATTTTCCAACATTCCTGGCGTGTCGGCCCCTACTTCTCGGTGGGAAGATTATATACGTCTATAACATAATATAAACTAACCTAACCCATCTAGCCCCTCATTGGTAATGTTTTACAGAATCCCGTACGTGTCGGCTCCTACTTCTCGGTGTGGACATTATGTACGTCTATATCGTTATATAACCCAACCTAAGGAAACCTAACACATCGGATGTAGTATTTTCCAGCATTCCTGGCGGGTCGGCTCCGACTTCTCGGTGGGAACATTATATACGTCTATAACGTTATATATCCCAACCTAAGGCAACCTGGCATTTCAAATGTAGTATTTTCCAACATTCCTGGCGGTTCGGCTCCGACTTCTCGGTGGGAACATTATATACGTCTATAAGATGATATAACCTAACCTAACCCATCTTGCCCCTCGGTGTTAATATTTTCCAGAATGCCGGTTGTGTCGGCCCGTACGTCCCGGTGGGGACATTATGTACGTCTATAACGTTATTTATCCCAACCTAAGGCAACCTAACATCTCGGATGTAGTATTTTCCAACATTCCTGGCGGGTCGGGCCCTACTTCTCGGTGGGAACATTATATACGTCTATCACGTAATATAACCTAACCTAACCTATCTAGCGCCTCGCTGGTAATGTTTTACTGAAACCCGTTCGTGTCCGCCCGTGCGCCTCTGTTGGGACATTATATAAGACTATAGCGTTATATATCCTAACCTAAGGCAACCTAACATTTAGAATGTAGTATTTTCGAACATTCCTGGCGGGTCGGCCCCTACTTCTCCGTGGGAACAATATATACGTCTATAACGTAATATAACCTAACCTAACCCATCTTGCCCCTCGCTGGTAGTGTTTTACAATATCCCGGTCGTGTCGGCCTGTACCTCTCGGTGGGTACATTATGCACGTCTATAGCGTTATATATCCCAACCTAAGGCATCCTGGCATCTCGAATGTAGTATTTTCCAACATTCCTGGCGGGTCGGCCCCTAGTTCTCGGTGAGAACATTATATACGTCTATAACGTAATATAACCTAACCTACCCCATCTTGCCCCTCGGTGATAATGTTTTCCAGAATCCCGTTCGTGTCGTCCCGTACTACTCGGTTGGGACATTATATAAGTCTATAGCGTTATATATCCTAACCTAAGGCAACCTAACATCTCGAATGTAGTATTTTCCAACATTCCTGGCGGGTCGGCCCCTACGTCTTCCCGTACATCTCGGTTGGGACATTATTTACGTCAATAGCGTTATACATCCTAACCTAAGGCAACCTAGCATCTCGAATGTAGTATTTTCCAACATTCCTGTCGGGTCGGCCCCTACTACTCGGTGAGAACATTATATACGACTATCACGTAATATAACCTAACCTAATCCATCTAGACTCTCGCTGGTAATGTTTTACAATATTCCCGTCGTGTCGGCCGATACGTCTCGGTGGGGAAATTATATACGTCTACAACGTTATATAACCCGACCTAATGCAACCTAACATCTCGAATGTAGTATTTTCCAACATTCCTGGCGGTTCGGCTCCGACTTCTCGGTGGGAACATTATATACGTCTATAACATAATATAACCTAACCTAACCCATCTAGCCCCTCGCTGGTAATGTTTTACAGAATCCCGTTTGTGTCCGCTCGTACTTCTCGGTGGGGATATTATGTACGTCTATAACGTTATATATCCCAACCTAAGGCAACCTAACATCACGGATGTAGTATTTACCAGCATTCCTGGCGGGTCGGACCCTACTTTTCGGAGGGAACATTATTTACGTCTATATCGTAATATAACCTAACCTAACCCATCTTGCCCCTCGGTGATAATGTTTTCCAGAATCCCGTTCGTGTCGTCCCGTACGACTCGGTTGGGACATTATATAAATCTATAGCGTTATATATCCTAACCTAAGGCAACCTAACATCTCGAATGTAGTATTTTCGAACATTCCTGGCGGATCGGCCCCTACGTCTTCCCGTACATCTCGGTTGGGACATTATTTACGTCAATAGCGTTATACATCCTAACCTAAGGCAGCCTAACACCTCGGATGTAGTATTTTCCAACATTCCTGGCGTGTCGGCCCCTACTTCTCGGTGGGAACATTATATACGTCTATAACAGAATATAAGCTAACCTAACCGATCTAGCCCCTCGCTGGTAGTGTTTTACAGAATCCCGTTCGTGTCGGCCCGTACTTCTCGGTGGGGACATTATGTACGTCTGTAGCGTTATATATCCCAACCTAAGGCAGCCTAACACATCGGATGTAGTATTTTCCAACATTCCTGGCGTGTCGGGCCCCACTTCTCGGTGGGAACATTGTATACGTCTATAACATAATATAACCTAACCTAACCGATCTAGCCCCTCAATGGTAGTGTTTTACAGAATCCCGTTCGTGTCGGCCCGTACTTCTCGGTGGGTACATTATGCACGTCTATTACGTTATATATCCCAACCTAAGGCAACCTAGCATCTCGAATGTAGTATTTTCCAACATTCCTGGCGGGTCTGCCCCTACTTCTCCGTGGGAACAATATATAGGTCTATAACGTAATATAACCTAACCTAACCCATCTAGCCCCTCGCTGGTAATGTTCTACAGAATCCCGTACGTGTCGGCCCGTACTTCTCGGTGGGGTCATTATGCACGTCTATAACGTTATATATCCCAACCTAAGGCAACCTGGCATCTGGAATGTAGTATTTTCCAACATTCCTGGCGGTTCGGCTCCGACTTCTCGGTGGGAACATTATATACGTCTATAACATAATACAACCTAACTTAACCCATCTTGCCCCTCGGTGTTAATATTTTCCAGAATGCCGGTCGTGTCGGCCCGTACGTCTCGGTGCGGACGTTATGTACGTCTATAACGTTATTTATCCCAACCTAAGGCAACCTAACATCTCGGATGTAGTATTTACCATCATTCCTGGCGGGTGAGACGCTACTTCTCAGTGGGAACATTATATACGTCGGTAACATAATATAACCTAACCTAACCCATCTACCCCCTCGCTGGTAATGTTTTACAGAATCCCCTCCGTGTCGCCCCGTACGACTCGGTTGGGACATTATTTACGTCAATAGCGTTATACATACTAACCTAAGGCAGCCTAACACCTCGGATGTAGTATTTTCCAACATTCCTGGCGTGTCGGCCCCTACTTCTCGGTGGGAAGATTATATACGTCTATAACATAATATAAACTAACCTAACCCATCTAGCCCCTCATTGGTAATGTTTTACAGAATCCCGTACGTGTCGGCTCCTACTTCTCGGTGTGGACATTATGTACGTCTATATCGTTATATAACCCAACCTAAGGAAACCTAACACATCGGATGTAGTATTTTCCAGCATTCCTGGCGGGTCGGCTCCGACTTCTCGGTGGGAACATTATATACGTCTATAACGTTATATATCCCAACCTAAGGCAACCTGGCATTTCAAATGTAGTATTTTCCAACATTCCTGGCGGTTCGGCTCCGACTTCTCGGTGGGAACATTATATACGTCTATAAGATGATATAACCTAACCTAACCCATCTTGCCCCTCGGTGTTAATATTTTCCAGAATGCCGGTTGTGTCGGCCCGTACGTCCCGGTGGGGACATTATGTACGTCTATAACGTTATTTATCCCAACCTAAGGCAACCTAACATCTCGGATGTAGTATTTTCCAACATTCCTGGCGTGTCGGCCCCTACTTCTCGGTGGGAACTTTATATACGTCTATAACATAATATAAGCTAACCTAACCGATCTAGCCCCTCGCTGGTAGTGTTTTACAGAATCCCGTTCGTGTCGGCCCGTACTTCTCGGTGGGTACATTATGCACGTCTATTACGTTATATATCCCAACCTAAGGCAACCTAGCATCTCGAATGTAGTATTTTCCAACATTCCTGGCGGGTCGGGCCCTACTTCTCGGTGGGAACATTATATACGTCTATCACGTAATATAACCTAACCTAACCTATCTAGCGCCTCGCTGGTAATGTTTTACTGAAACCCGTTCGTGTCCGCCCGTGCGCCTCTGTTGGGACATTATATAAGACTATAGCGTTATATATCCTAACCTAAGGCAACCTAACATTTAGAATGTAGTATTTTCGAACATTCCTGGCGGGTCGGCCCCCACTTCTCCGTGGGAACAATATATACGTCTATAACGTAATATAACCTAACCTAACACATCTTGCCCCTCATTGGTAATGTTTTACAGAATCCCGTACGTGTCGGCTCCTACATCTCGGTGTGGACATTATGTACGTCTATAGCGTTATATATCCCAACCTAAGGCAGCCTAACACATCGGATGTAGTATTTTCCAACATTCCTGGCGGGTCGGCTCCGACTTCTCGGTGGGAACATTATATACGTCTATAACGTTATATATCCCAACCTAAGGCAACCTGGCATTTCGAATGTAGTATTTTCCAACATTCCTGGCGGTTCGGCTCCGACTTCTCGGTGGGAACATTATATACGTCTATAACATAATATAACCTAACCTAACCCATCTTGCCCCTCGGTGTTAATATTTTCCAGAATGCCGGTTGTGTCGGCCCGTACGTCCCGGTGGGGACATTATGTACGTCTATAACGTTATTTATCCCAACCTAAGGCAACCTAACATCTCGGATGTAGTATTTACCAACATTCCTGGCGGGTGGGACCCTACTTCTCAGTCTGAACATTATATACGTCTGTAACATAATATAACCTAACCTAACCCATCTACCCCCTCGCTGGTAATGTTTTACAGAATCCCCTCCGTGTCGTCCGGTACGTCTTGGTTGGGACATTATTTACGTCAATAGCGTTATACATCCTAACCTAAGGCAATCTAACACCTCGGATGTAGTATTTTCCAACATTCCTGGCGTGTCGGCCCCTACTTCTCGGTGGGAACATTATATACGTCTATAACGTAATATAACCTAACCTAACCCATCTAGCCCCTCTTCGGTAATGTTTTACAGAATCCCGTTCGTGTCGTCCCGTACGTCCCGGTTCGGACATTATATAAGTCTATAGCGTTATATATCCTAACCTAAGGCAACCTAAAGTCTCGAATGTAGTATTTTCCAACATACCTGGCGGTTCGGCTCCGACTTCTCGGTGGGAACATTATATACGTCTATAACATAATATAACCTAACCTAACCCATCTAGCCCCTCGCTGGTAATGTTTTACAGAATCCCGTTTGTGTCCGCTCGTACTTCTCGGTGGGGATATTATGTACGTCTATAACGTTATATATCCCAACCTAAGGCAACCTAACATCACGGATGTAGTATTTACCAGCATTCCTGGCGGGTCGGACCCTACTTTTCGGAGGGAACATTATTTACGTCTATATCGTAATATAACCTAACCTAACCCATCTTGCCCCTCGGTGATAATGTTTTCCAGAATCCCGTTCGTGTCGTCCCGTACGACTCGGTTGGGACATTATATAAATCTATAGCGTTATATATCCTAACCTAAGGCAACCTAACATCTCTAATGTAGTATTTTCCAACATTCCTGGCGGGTCGGCCCCTACGTCTTCCCGTACATCTCGGTTGGGACATTATTTACGTCAATAGCGTTATACATCCTAACCTAAGGCAGCCCAACACCTCGGATGTAGTATTTTCCAACATTCCTGGCGTGTCGGCCCCTACTTCTCGGTGGGAACATTATATACGTCTATAACATAATATAAGCTAACCTAACCGATCTAGCCCCTCGATGATAGTGTTTTACAGAATCCCGTTCGTGTCGGCCCGTACTTCTCGGTGGGGACATTATGTACGTCTATAGCGTTATATATCCCAACCTAAGGCAGCCTAACACATCGGATGTAGTATTTTCCAACATTCCTGGCGGGTCGGCTCCGACTTCTCGGTGGGAACATTATATACGTCTATAACGTTATATATCCCAACCTAAGGCAACCTGGCATTTCGAATGTAGTATTTTCCAACATTCCTGGCGGTTCGGCTCCGACTTCTCGGTGGGAACATTATATACGTCTATAACATAATATAACCTAACCTAACCCATCTTGCCCCTCGGTGTTAATATTTTCCAGAATGCCGGTTGTGTCGGCCCGTACGTCCCGGTGGGGACATTATGTACGTCTATAACGTTATTTATCCCAACCTAAGGCAACCTAACATCTCGGATGTAGTATTTACCAACATTCCTGGCGGGTGGGACCCTACTTCTCAGTGTGAACATTATATACGTCTGTAACATAATATAACCTAACCTAACCCATCTACCCCCTCGCTGGTAATGTTTTACAGAATCCCCTCCGTGTCGTCCGGTACGTCTTGGTTGGGACATTATTTACGTCAATAGCGTTATACATCCTAACCTAAGGCAATCTAACACCTCGGATGTAGTATTTTCCAACATTCCTGGCGTGTCGGCCCCTACTTCTCGGTGGGAACATTATATACGTATATAACGTAATATAACCTAACCTAACCCATCTAGCCCCTCTTCGGTAATGTTTTACAGAATCCCGTTCGTGTCGTCCCGTACGTCCCGGTTCGGACATTATATAAGTCTATAGCGTTATATATCCTAACCTAAGGCAACCTAAAGTCTCGAATGTAGTATTTTCCAACATTCCTGTCGGGTCGGCCCCTACTACTCGGTGAGAACATTATATACGACTATCACGTAATATAACCTAACCTAATCCATCTAGACTCTCGCTGGTAATGTTTTACAATATTCCCGTCGTGTCGGCCTGTACGTCTCGGTGGGGAAATTATATACGTCTACAACGTTATATAACCCGACCTAATGCAACCTAACATCTCGAATGTAGTATTTTCCAACATTCCTGGCGGTTCGGCTCCGACATCTCGGTGGGAACATTATATACATCTATAACATAGTATAACCTAACCTAACCCATCTAGCCCCTCGCTGGTAATGTTTTACAGAATCCCGTTTGTGTCCGCTCGTACTTCTCGGTGGGGATATTATGTACGTCTATAACGTTATATATCCCAACCTAAGGCAACCTAACATCACGGATGTAGTATTGACCAACATTCCTGGCGGGTCGGACCCTACTTTTCGGAGGGAACATTATATACGTCTATATCGTAATATAACCTAACCTAACCCATCTTGCTCCTCGGTGATAATGTTTTCCAGAATCCCGTTCGTGTCGTCCCGTACGACTCGGTTGGGACATTATATAAATCTATAGCGTTATATATCCTAACCTAAGGCAACCTAACATCTCGAATGTAGTATTTTCCAACATTCCTGGCGTGTCGGCCCCTACTTCTCGGTGGGAACATTATATACGTCTATAACATAATATAAGCTAACCTAACCGATCTAGCCCCTCGCTGGTAGTGTTTTACAGAATCCCGTTCGTGTCGGCCCGTACTTCTCGGTGGGGACATTATGTACGTCTATAGCGTTATATATCCCAACCCAAGGCAGCCTAACACATCGGATGTAGTATTTTCCAACATTCCTGGCGTGTCGGGCCCCACTTCTCGGTGGGAACATTATATACGTCTATAACATAATATAACCTAACCTAACCGTTCTAGCCCCTCAATGGTAGTGTTTTACAGAATCCCGTTCGTGTCGGCCCGTACTTCTCGGTGGGTACATTATGTACGTCTATAACGTTATATATCCCAACCTAAGGCAACCTAACATCTCGAATGCAGTATTTTCCAACATACCTGGCGGTTCGGCTCCGACTTCTCGGTGGGAACATTATATACGTCTATAACATAATATAACCTAACCTAACCCATCTAGCCCCTCGCTGGTAATGTTTTACAGAATCCCGTTTGTGTCCGCTCGTACTTCTCGGTGGGGATATTATGTACGTCTATAACGTTATATATCCCAACCTAAGGCAACCTAACATCACGGATGTAGTATTTACCAGCATTCCTGGCGGGTCGGACCCTACTTTTCGGAGGGAACATTATTTACGTCTATATCGTAATATAACCTAACCTAACCCATCTTGCCCCTCGGTGATAATGTTTTCCAGAATCCCGTTCGTGTCATCCCGTACGACTCGGTTGGGACATTATATAAATCTATAGCGTTATATATCCTAACCTAAGGCAACCTAACATCTCGAATGTAGTATTTTCGAACATTCCTGGCGGGTCGGCCCCTACGTCTTCCCGTACATCTCGGTTGGGACATTATTTACGTCAATAGCGTTATACATCCTAACCTAAGGCAGCCTAACACCTCGGATGTAGTATTTTCCAACATTCCTGGCGTGTCGGCCCCTACTTCTCGGTTGGAACATTATATACGTCTATAACAGAATATAAGCTAACCTAACCGATCTAGCCCCCCGCTGGTAGTGTTTTACAGAATCCCGTTCGTGTCGGCCCGTACTTCTCGGTGGGGACATTATGTACGTCTGTAGCGTTATATATCCCAACCTAAGGCAGCCTAACACATCGGATGTAGTATTTTCCAACATTCCTGGCGTGTCGGGCCCCACTTCTCGGTGGGATCATTGTATACGTCTATAACATAATATAACCTAACCTAACCGATCTAGCCCCTCAATGGTAGTGTTTTACAGAATCCCGTTCGTGTCGGCCCGTACTTCTCGGTGGGTACATTATGCACGTCTATTACGTTATATATCCCAACCTAAGGCAACCTAGCATCTCGAATGTAGTATTTTCCAACATTCCTGGCGGGTCTGCCCCTACTTCTCCGTGGGAACAATATATAGGTCTATAACGTAATATAACCTAACCTAACCCATCTAGCCCCTCGCTGGTAATGTTCTACAGAATCCCGTACGTGTCGGCCCGTACTTCTCGGTGGGGTCATTATGCACGTCTATAACGTTATATATCCCAACCTAAGGCAACCTGGCATTTCGAATGTAGTATTTTCCAACATTCCTGGCGGTTCGGCTCCGACTTCTCGGTGGGAACATTATATACGTCTATAACATAATATAACCTAACCTAACCCATCTTGCCCCTCGGTGTCAATATTTTCCAGAATGCCGGTTGTGTCGGCCCGTACGTCCCGGTGGGGACATTATGTACGTCTATAACGTTATTTATCCCAACCTAAGGCAACCTAACATCTCGGATGTAGTATTTACCAACATTCCTGGCGGGTGGGACCCTACTTCTCAGTGTGAACATTATATACGTCTGTAACATAATATAACCTAACCTAACCCATCTACCCCCTCGCTGGTAATGTTTTACAGAATCCCCTCCGTGTCGTCCGGTACGTCTTGGTTGGGACATTATTTACGTCAATAGCGTTATACATCCTAACCTAAGGCAATCTAACACCTCGGATGTAGTATTTTCCAACATTCCTGGCGTGTCGGCCCCTACTTCTCGGTGGGAACATTATATACGTATATAACGTAATATAACCTAACCTAACCCATCTAGCCCCTCTTCGGTAATGTTTTACAGAATCCCGTTCGTGTCGTCCCGTACGTCCCGGTTCGGACATTATATAAGTCTATAGCGTTATATATCCTAACCTAAGGCAACCTAAAGTCTCGAATGTAGTATTTTCCAACATTCCTGTCGGGTCGGCCCCTACTACTCGGTGAGAACATTATATACGACTATCACGTAATATAACCTAACCTAATCCATCTAGACTCTCGCTGGTAATGTTTTACAATATTCCCGTCGTGTCGGCCGATACGTCTCGGTGGGGAAATTATATACGTCGACAACGTTATATAACCCGACCTAATGCAACCTAACATCTCGAATGTAGTATTTTCCAACATTCCTGGCGGTTCGGCTCCGACTTCTCGGTGGGAACATTATATACGTCTATAACATAATATAACCTAACCTAACCCATCTAGCCCCTCGCTGGTAATGTTTTACAGAATCCCGTTTGTGTCCTCTCGTACTTCTCGGTGGGGATATTATGTACGTCTATAACGTTATATATCCCAACCTAAGGCAACCTAACATCACGGATGTAGTATTTACCAGCATTCCTGGCGGGTCGGACCCTACTTTTCGGAGGGAACATTATTTACGTCTATATCGTAATATAACCTAACCTAACCCATCTTGCCCCTCGGTGATAATGTTTTCCAGAATCCCGTTCGTGTCGTCCCGTACGACTCGGTTGGGACATTATATAAATCTATAGCGTTATATATCCTAACCTAAGGCAACCTAACATCTCGAATGTAGTATTTTCGAACATTCCTGGCGGATCGGCCCCTACGTCTTCCCGTACATCTCGGTTGGGACATTATTTACGTCAATAGCGTTATACATCCTAACCTAAGGCAGCCTAACACCTCGGATGTAGTATTTTCCAACATTCCTGGCGTGTCGGCCCCTACTTCTCGGTGGGAACATTATATACGTCTATAACAGAATATAAGCTAACCTAACCGATCTAGCCCCTCGCTGGTAGTGTTTTACAGAATCCCGTTCGTGTCGGCCCGTACTTCTCGGTGGGGACATTATGTACGTCTGTAGCGTTATATATCCCAACCTAAGGCAGCCTAACACATCGGATGTAGTATTTTCCAACATTCCTGGCGTGTCGGGCCCCACTTCTCGGTGGGAACATTGTATACGTCTATAACATAATATAACCTAACCTAACCGATCTAGCCCCTCAATGGTAGTGTTTTACAGAATCCCGTTCGTGTCGGCCCGTACTTCTCGGTGGGTACATTATGCACGTCTATTACGTTATATATCCCAACCTAAGGCAACCTAGCATCTCGAATGTAGTATTTTCCAACATTCCTGGCGGGTCTGCCCCTACTTCTCCGTGGGAACAATATATAGGTCTATAACGTAATATAACCTAACCTAACCCATCTAGCCCCTCGCTGGTAATGTTCTACAGAATCCCGTACGTGTCGGCCCGTACTTCTCGGTGGGGTCATTATGCACGTCTATAACGTTATATATCCCAACCTAAGGCAACCTGGCATCTGGAATGTAGTATTTTCCAACATTCCTGGCGGTTCGGCTCCGACTTCTCGGTGGGAACATTATATACGTCTATAACATAATACAACCTAACTTAACCCATCTTGCCCCTCGGTGTTAATATTTTCCAGAATGCCGGTCGTGTCGGCCCGTACGTCTCGGTGCGGACGTTATGTACGTCTATAACGTTATTTATCCCAACCTAAGGCAACCTAACATCTCGGATGTAGTATTTACCATCATTCCTGGCGGGTGAGACGCTACTTCTCAGTGGGAACATTATATACGTCGGTAACATAATATAACCTAACCTAACCCATCTACCCCCTCGCTGGTAATGTTTTACAGAATCCCCTCCGTGTCGCCCCGTACGACTCGGTTGGGACATTATTTACGTCAATAGCGTTATACATACTAACCTAAGGCAGCCTAACACCTCGGATGTAGTATTTTCCAACATTCCTGGCGTGTCGGCCCCTACTTCTCGGTGGGAAGATTATATACGTCTATAACATAATATAAACTATCCTAACCCATCTAGCCCCTCATTGGTAATGTTTTACAGAATCCCGTACGTGTCGGCTCCTACTTCTCGGTGTGGACATTATGTACGTCTATATCGTTATATAACCCAACCTAAGGAAACCTAACACATCGGATGTAGTATTTTCCAGCATTCCTGGCGGGTCGGCTCCGACTTCTCGGTGGGAACATTATATACGTCTATAACGTTATATATCCCAACCTAAGGCAACCTGGCATTTCAAATGTAGTATTTTCCAACATTCCTGGCGGTTCGGCTCCGACTTCTCGGTGGGAACATTATATACGTCTATAAGATGATATAACCTAACCTAACCCATCTTGCCCCTCGGTGTTAATATTTTCCAGAATGCCGGTTGTGTCGGCCCGTACGTCCCGGTGGGGACATTATGTACGTCTATAACGTTATTTATCCCAACCTAAGGCAACCTAACATCTCGGATGTAGTATTTTCCAACATTCCTGGCGTGTCGGCCCCTACTTCTCGGTGGGAACTTTATATACGTCTATAACATAATATAAGCTAACCTAACCGATCTAGCCCCTCGCTGGTAGTGTTTTACAGAATCCCGTTCGTGTCGGCCCGTACTTCTCGGTGGGTACATTATGCACGTCTATTACGTTATATATCCCAACCTAAGGCAACCTAGCATCTCGAATGTAGTATTTTCCAACATTCCTGGCGGGTCGGACCCTACTTTTCGGAGGGAACATTATTTACGTCTATATCGTAATATAACCTAACCTAACCCATCTTGCCCCTCGGTGATAATGTTTTCCAGAATCCCGTTCGTGTCGTCCCGTACGACTCGGTTGGGACATTATATAAATCTATAGCGTTATATATCCTAACCTAAGGCAACCTAACATCTCGAATGTAGTATTTTCGAACATTCCTGGCGGATCGGCCCCTACGTCTTCCCGTACATCTCGGTTGGGACATTATTTACGTCAATAGCGTCATACATCCTAACCTAAGGCAGCCTAACACCTCGGATATAGTATTTTCCAACATTCCTGGCGTGTCGGCCCCTACTTCTCGGTGGGAACATTATATACGTCTATAACAGAATATAAGCTAACCTAACCGATCTAGCCCCTCGCTGGTAGTGTTTTACAGAATCCCGTTCGTGTCGGCCCGTAACTCTCGGTGGGGACATTATGTACGTCTGTAGCGTTATATATCCCAACCTAAGGCAGCCTAACACATCGGATGTAGTATTTTCCAACATTCCTGGCGTGTCGGGCCCCACTTCTCGGTGGGAACATTGTATACGTCTATAACATAATATAACCTAACCTAACCGATCTAGCCCCTCAATGGTAGTGTTTTACAGAATCCCGTTCGTGTCGGCCCGTACTTCTCGGTGGGTACATTATGCACGTCTATTACGTTATATATCCCAACCTAAGGCAACCTAGCATCTCGAATGTAGTATTTTCCAACATTCCTGGCGGGTCTGCCCCTACTTCTCCGTGGGAACAATATATAGGTCTATAACGTAATATAACCTAACCTAACCCATCTAGCCCCTCGCTGGTAATGTTCTACAGAATCCCGTACGTGTCGGCCCGTACTTCTCGGTGGGGTCATTATGCACGTCTATAACGTTATATATCCCAACCTAAGGCAACCTGGCATCTGGAATGTAGTATTTTCCAACATTCCTGGCGGTTCGGCTCCGACTTCTCGGTGGGAACATTATATACGTCTATAACATAATACAACCTAACTTAACCCATCTTGCCCCTCGGTGTTAATATTTTCCAGAATGCCGGTCGTGTCGGCCCGTACGTCTCGGTGCGGACGTTATGTACGTCTATAACGTTATTTATCCCAACCTAAGGCAACCTAACATCTCGGATGTAGTATTTACCATCATTCCTGGCGGGTGAGACGCTACTTCTCAGTGGGAACATTATATACGTCGGTAACATAATATAACCTAACCTAACCCATCTACCCCCTCGCTGGTAATGTTTTACAGAATCCCCTCCGTGTCGCCCCGTACGACTCGGTTGGGACATTATTTACGTCAATAGCGTTATACATACTAACCTAAGGCAGCCTAACACCTCGGATGTAGTATTTTCCAACATTCCTGGCGTGTCGGCCCCTACTTCTCGGTGGGAAGATTATATACGTCTATAACATAATATAAACTAACCTAACCCATCTAGCCCCTCATTGGTAATGTTTTACAGAATCCCGTACGTGTCGGCTCCTACTTCTCGGTGTGGACATTATGTACGTCTATATCGTTATATAACCCAACCTAAGGAAACCTAACACATCGGATGTAGTATTTTCCAGCATTCCTGGCGGGTCGGATCCGACTTCTCGGTGGGAACATTATATACGTCTATAACGTTATATATCCCAACCTAAGGCAACCTGGCATTTCAAATGTAGTATTTTCCAACATTCCTGGCGGTTCGGCTCCGACTTCTCGGTGGGAACATTATATACGTCTATAAGATGATATAACCTAACCTAACCCTTCTTGCCCCTCGGTGTTAATATTTTCCAGAATGCCGGTTGTGTCGGCCCGTACGTCCCGGTGGGGACATTATGTACGTCTATAACGTTATTTATCCCAACCTAAGGCAACCTAACATCTCGGATGTAGTATTTTCCAACATTCCTGGCGTGTCGGCCCCTACTTCTCGGTGGGAACTTTATATACGTCTATAACATAATATAAGCTAACCTAACCGATCTAGCCCCTCGCTGGTAGTGTTTTACAGAATCCCGTTCGTGTCGGCCCGTACTTCTCGGTGGGTACATTATGCACGTCTATTACGTTATATATCCCAACCTAAGGCAACCTAGCATCTCGAATGTAGTATTTTCCAACATTCCTGGCGGGTCGGGCCCTACTTCTCGGTGGGAACATTATATACGTCTATCACGTAATATAACCTAACCTAACCTATCTAGCGCCTCGCTGGTAATGTTTTACTGAAACCCGTTCGTGTCCGCCCGTGCGCCTCTGTTGGGACATTATATAAGACTATACCGTTATATATCCTAACCTAAGGCAACCTAACATTTAGAATGTAGTATTTTCGAACATTCCTGGCGGGTCGGCCCCCACTTCTCCGTGGGAACAATATATACGTCTATAACGTAATATAACCTAACCTAACACATCTTGCCCCTCATTGGTAATGTTTTACAGAATCCCGTACGTGTCGGCTCCTACTTCTCGGTGTGGACATTATGTACGTCTATAGCGTTATATATCCCAACCTAAGGCAGCCTAACACATCGGATGTAGTATTTTCCAACATTCCTGGCGGGTCGGCTCCGACTTCTCGGTGGGAACATTATATACGTCTATAACGTTATATATCCCAACCTAAGGCAACCTGGCATTTCGAATGTAGTATTTTCCAACATTCCTGGCGGTTCGGCTCCGACTTCTCGGTGGGAACATTATATACGTCTATAACATAATATAACCTAACCTAACCCATCTTGCCCCTCGGTGTTAATATTTTCCAGAATGCCGGTTGTGTCGGCCCGTACGTCCCGGTGGGGACATTATGTACGTCTATAACGTTATTTATCCCAACCTAAGGCAACCTAACATCTCGGATGTAGTATTTACCAACATTCCTGGCGGGTGGGACCCTACTTCTCAGTGTGAACATTATATACGTCTGTAACATAATATAACCTAACCTAACCCATCTACCCCCTCGCTGGTAATGTTTTACAGAATCCCCTCCGTGTCGTCCGGTACGTCTTGGTTGGGACATTATTTACGTCAATAGCGTTATACATCCTAACCTAAGGCAATCTAACACCTCGGATGTAGTATTTTCCAACATTCCTGGCGTGTCGGCCCCTACTTCTCGGTGGGAACATTATATACGTATATAACGTAATATAACCTAACCTAACCCATCTAGCCCCTCTTCGGTAATGTTTTACAGAATCCCGTTCGTGTCGTCCCGTACGTCCCGGTTCGGACATTATATAAGTCTATAGCGTTATATATCCTAACCTAAGGCAACCTAAAGTCTCGAATGTAGTATTTTCCAACATTCCTGTCGGGTCGGCCCCTACTACTCGGTGAGAACATTATATACGACTATCACGTAATATAACCTAACCTAATCCATCTAGACTCTCGCTGGTAATGTTTTACAATATTCCCGTCGTGTCGGCCTGTACGTCTCGGTGGGGAAATTATATACGTCTACAACGTTATATAACCCGACCTAATGCAACCTAACATCTCGAATGTAGTATTTTCCAACATTCCTGGCGGTTCGGCTCCGACATCTCGGTGGGAACATTATATACATCTATAACATAGTATAACCTAACCTAACCCATCTAGCCCCTCGCTGGTAATGTTTTACAGAATCCCGTTTGTGTCCGCTCGTACTTCTCGGTGGGGATATTATGTACGTCTATAACGTTATATATCCCAACCTAAGGCAACCTAACATCACGGATGTAGTATTGACCAACATTCCTGGCGGGTCGGACCCTACTTTTCGGAGGGAACATTATATACGTCTATATCGTAATATAACCTAACCTAACCCATCTTGCTCCTCGGTGATAATGTTTTCCAGAATCCGGTTCGTGTCGTCCCGTACGACTCGGTTGGGACATTATATAAATCTATAGCGTTATATATCCTAACCTAAGGCAACCTAACATCTCGAATGTAGTATTTTCCAACATTCCTGGCGTGTCGGCCCCTACTTCTCGGTGGGAACATTATATACGTCTATAACATAATATAAGCTAACCTAACCGATCTAGCCCCTCGCTGGTAGTGTTTTACAGAATCCCGTTCGTGTCGGCCCGTACTTCTCGGTGGGGACATTATGTACGTCTATAGCGTTATATATCCCAACCTAAGGCAGCCTAACACATCGGATGTAGTATTTTTCAACATTCCTGGCGTGTCGGGCCCCACTTCTCGGTGGGAACATTATATACGTCTATAACATAATATAACCTAACCTAACCGTTCTAGCCCCTCAATGGTAGTGTTTTACAGAATCCCGTTCGTGTCGGCCCGTACTTCTCGGTGGGTACATTATGTACGTCTATAACGTTATATATCCCAACCTAAGGCAACCTAACATCTCGAATGCAGTATTTTCCAACATACCTGGCGGTTCGGCTCCGACTTCTCGGTGGGAACATTATATACGTCTATAACATAATATAACCTAACCTAACCCATCTAGCCCCTCGCTGGTAATGTTTTACAGAATCCCGTTTGTGTCCGCTCGTACTTCTCGGTGGGGATATTATGTACGTCTATAACGTTATATATCCCAACCTAAGGCAACCTAACATCACGGATGTAGTATTTACCAGCATTCCTGGCGGGTCGGACCCTACTTTTCGGAGGGAACATTATTTACGTCTATATCGTAATATAACCTAACCTAACCCATCTTGCCCCTCGGTGATAATGTTTTCCAGAATCCCGTTCGTGTCGTCCCGTACGACTCGGTTGGGACATTATATAAATCTATAGCGTTATATATCCTAACCTAAGGCAACCTAACATCTCGAATGTAGTATTTTCGAACATTCCTGGCGGGTCGGCCCCTACGTCTTCCCGTACATCTCGGTTGGGACATTATTTACGTCAATAGCGTTATACATCCTAACCTAAGGCAGCCTAACACCTCGGATGTAGTATTTTCCAACATTCCTGGCGTGTCGGCCCCTACTTCTCGGTTGGAACATTATATACGTCTATAACAGAATATAAGCTAACCTAACCGATCTAGCCCCTCGCTGGTAGTGTTTTACAGAATCCCGTTCGTGTCGGCCCGTACTTCTCGGTGGGGTCATTATGCACGTCTATAACGTTATATATCCCAACCTAAGGCAACCTGGCATTTCGAATGTAGTATTTTCCAACATTCCTGGCGGTTCGGCTCCGACTTCTCGGTGGGAACATTATATACGTCTATAACATAATATAACCTAACCTAACCCATCTTGCCCCTCGGTGTCAATATTTTCCAGAATGCCGGTTGTGTCGGCCCGTACGTCCCGGTGGGGACATTATGTACGTCTATAACGTTATTTATCCCAACCTAAGGCAACCTAACATCTCGGATGTAGTATTTACCAACATTCCTGGCGGGTGGGACCCTACTTCTCAGTGTGAACATTATATACGTCTGTAACATAATATAACCTAACCTAACCCATCTACCCCCTCGCTGGTAATGTTTTACAGAATCCCCTCCGTGTCGTCCGGTACGTCTTGGTTGGGACATTATTTACGTCAATAGCGTTATACATCCTAACCTAAGGCAATCTAACACCTCGGATGTAGTATTTTCCAACATTCCTGGCGTGTCGGCCCCTACTTCTCGGTGGGAACATTATATACGTATATAACGTAATATAACCTAACCTAACCCATCTAGCCCCTCTTCGGTAATGTTTTACAGAATCCCGTTCGTGTCGTCCCGTACGTCCCGGTTCGGACATTATATAAGTCTATAGCGTTATATATCCTAACCTAAGGCAACCTAAAGTCTCGAATGTAGTATTTTCCAACATTCCTGTCGGGTCGGCCCCTACTACTCGGTGAGAACATTATATACGACTATCACGTAATATAACCTAACCTAATCCATCTAGACTCTCGCTGGTAATGTTTTACAATATTCCCGTCGTGTCGGCCTGTACGTCTCGGTGGGGAAATTATATACGTCTACAACGTTATATAACCCGACCTAATGCAACCTAACATCTCGAATGTAGTATTTTCCAACATTCCTGGCGGTTCGGCTCCGACTTCTCGGTGGGAACATTATATACATCTATAACATAGTATAACCTAACCTAACCCATCTAGCCCCTCGCTGGTAATGTTTTACAGAATCCCGTTTGTGTCCGCTCGTACTTCTCGGTGGGGATATTATGTACGTCTATAACGTTATATATCCCAACCTAAGGCAACCTAACATCACGGATGTAGTATTTACCAACATTCCTGGCGGGTCGGACCCTACTTTTCGGAGGGAACATTATATACGTCTATATCGTAATATAACCTAACCTAACCCATCTTGCTCCTCGGTGATAATGTTTTCCAGAATCCCGTTCGTGTCGTCCCGTACGACTCGGTTGGGACATTATATAAATCTATAGCGTTATATATCCTAACCTAAGGCAACCTAACATCTCGAATGTAGTATTTTCCAACATTCCTGGCGTGTCGGCCCCTACTTCTCGGTGGGAACATTATATACGTCTATAACATAATATAAGCTAACCTAACCGATCTAGCCCCTCGCTGGTAGTGTTTTACAGAATCCCGTTCGTGTCGGCCCGTACTTCTCGGTGGGGACATTATGTACGTCTATAGCGTTATATATCCCAACCTAAGGCAGCCTAACACATCGGATGTAGTATTTTCCAACATTCCTGGCGTGTCGGGCCCCACTTCTCGGTGGGAACATTATATACGTCTATAACATAATATAACCTAACCTAACCCATCTTGCCCCTCGCTGGTAGTGTTTTACAATATCCCGGTCGTGTCGGCCTGTACCTCTCGGTGGGTACATTATGCACGTCTATAGCGTTATATATCCCAACCTAAGGCATCCTGGCATCTCGAATGTAGTATTTTCCAACATTCCTGGCGGGTCGGCCCCTAGTTCTCGGTGAGAACATTATATACGTCTATAACGTAATATAACCTAGCCTAACCCATCTAGCCCCTCGCTGGTAATGTTTTACAGAATCCCGTTCGTGTCCGCTCGTACTTCTCGGTGGGGACATTATGTACGTCTATAACGTTATATATCCCAACCTAAGGCAACCTAACATCACGGATGTAGTATTTACCAACATTCCTGGAGGATCGGACCCTACTTTTCGGAGGGAACATTATATACGTCTATATCGTAATATAACCTAACCTACCCCATCTTGCCCCTCGGTGATAATGTTTTCCAGAATCCCGTTCGTGTCGTCCCGTACTACTCGGTTGGGACATTATATAAGTCTATAGCGTTATATATCCTAACCTAAGGCAACCTAACATCTCGAATGTAGTATTTTCGAACATTCCTGGCGGGTCGGCCCCTACGTCTTCCCGTACATCTCGGTTGGGACATTATTTACGTCAATAGCGTTATACATCCTAACCTAAGGCAGCCTAACACCTCGGATGTAGTATTTTCCAACATTCCTGGCGTGTCGGCCCCTACTTCTCGGTGGGAACATTATATACGTCTATAACAGAATATAAGCTAACCTAACCGATCTAGCCCCTCGCTGGTAGTGTTTTACAGAATCCCGTTCGTGTCGGCCCGTACTTCTCGGTGGGGACATAATGTACGTCTGTAGCGTTATATATCCCAACCTAAGGCAGCCTAACACATCGGATGTAGTATTTTCCAACATTCCTGGCGTGTCGGGCCCCACTTCTCGGTGGGAACATTGTATACGTCTATAACATAATATAACCTAACCTAACCGATCTAGCCCCTCAATGGTAGTGTTTTACAGAATCCCGTTCGTGTCGGCCCGTACTTCTCGGTGGGTACATTATGCACGTCTATTACGTTATATATCCCAACCTAAGGCAACCTAGCATCTCGAATGTAGTATTTTCCAGAATTCCTGGCGGGTCTGCACCTACTTCTCCGTGGGAACAATATATAGGTCTATAACGTAATATAACCTAACCTAACCCATCTAGCCCCTCGCTGGTAATGTTCTACAGAATCCCGTACGTGTCGGCCCGTACTTCTCGGTGGGGTCATTATGCACGTCTATAACGTTATATATCCCAACCTAAGGAAACCTGGCATCTGGAATGTATTATTTTCCAACGTTCCTGGCGGTTCGGCTCCGACTTCTCGGTGGGAACATTATATACGTCTATAACATAATACAAACTAACTTAACCCATCTTGCCCCTCGGTGTTAATATCTTCCAGAATGCCGGTCGTGTCGGCCCGTACGTCTCGGTGCGGACGTTATGTACGTCTATAACGTTATTTATCCCAACCTAAGGCAACCTAACATCTCGGATGTAGTATTTACCAACATTCCTGGCGTGTGGGACCCTACTTCTCAGTGTGAACATTATATACGTCTGTAACATAATATAACCTAACCTAACCCATCTACCCCCTCGCTGGTAATGTTTTACAGAATCCCCTCCGTGTCGTCCGGTACGTCTTGGTTGGGACATTATTTACGTCAATAGCGTTATACATCCTAACCTAAGGCAATCTAACGCCTCGGATGTAGTATTTTCCAACATTCCTGGCGTGTCGGCCCCTACTTCTCGGTGGGAACATTATATACGTCTATAACGTAATATAACCTAACCTAACCCATCTATCCCCTCTTCGGTAATGTTTTACAGAATCTCGTTCGTGTCGTCCCGTACGTCCCGGTTCGGATATTATATAAGTCTATAGCGTTATATACCGTAACCTAAGGCAACCTAACGTCTCGAATGTAGTATTTTCCAACATTCCTGGCGGGTCGGCCCCTACTACTCGGTGAGAACATTATATACGACTATCACGTAATATAACCTAACCTAATCCATTCAGACTCTCGCTGGTAATGTTTTACAATATTCCCGTCGTGTCGGCCTGTACGTCTCGGTGGGGAAATTATATACGTCTACAACGTTATATAACCCAACCTAATGCAACCTAACATCTCGAATGTAGTATTTTCCAACATTCCTGGCGGTTCGGCTCCGACTTCTCGGTGGGAACATTATATACGTCTATAACATAATATAACCTAACCTAACCCATCTAGCCCCTCGCTGGTAATGTTTTACAGAATCCCGTTTGTGTCCGCTCGTACTTCTCGGTGGTGATATTATGTACGTCTATAACGTTATATATCCCAACCTAAGGCAACCTAACATCACGGATGTAGTATTTACCAACATTCCTGGGGGGTCGGACCCTACTTTTCGGAGGGAACATTATATACGTCTATATCGTAATATAACCTAACCTAACCCATCTTGCCCCTCGGTGATAATGTTTTCCAGAATCCCGTTCGTGTCGTCCCGTACGACTCGGTTAGGACATTATATAAATCTATAGCGTTATATATCCTAACCTAAGGCAACCTAACATCTCGAATGTAGTATTTTCCAACATTCCTGGCGTGTCGGCCCCTACTTCTCGGTGGGAACATTATATACGTCTATAACATAATATAAGCTAACCTAACCGATCTAGCCCCTCGCTGGTAGTGTTTTACAGAATCCCGTTCGTGTCGGCCCGTACTTCTCGGTGGGGACATTATGTACGTCTATAGCGTTATATATCCCAACCTTAGGCAGCCTAACACATCGGATGTAGTATTTTCCAACATTCCTGGCGTGTCGGGCCCCACTTCTCGGTGGGAACATTGTATACGTCTATAACATAATATAACCTAACCTAACCGTTCTAGCCCCTCAATGGTAGTGTTTTACAGAATCCCGTTCGTGTCGGCCCGTACTTCTCGGTGGGTACATTATGCACGTCTATAACGTTATATATCCCAACCTAAGGCAACCTAACATCTCGAATGTAGTATTTTCCAACATTCCTGGCGGTTCGGCTCCGACTTCTCGGTGTGAACATTATATACGTCTATAACATAATATAACCTAACATAACCCATCTAGCCCCTCGCTGGTAATGTTTTACAGAATCCCGTTTGTGTCCGCTCGTACTTCTCGGTGGGGATATTATGTACGTCTATAACGTTATATATCCCAACCTAAGGCAACCTAAAATCGCGGATGTAGTATTTACCGACATTCCTGGCGGATCGGACCCTACTTTTCGGAGGGAACATTATATACGTCTATATCGTAATATAACCTAACCTAACCCAT
The DNA here is from genome assembly GCA_963969225.1 of Xylocopa violacea. Lineage (NCBI taxonomy): Eukaryota > Metazoa > Arthropoda > Insecta > Hymenoptera > Apidae > Xylocopa > Xylocopa violacea. The sequence continues at coordinate 9,092,771 of CAXAJV010000017.1, read as the reverse complement.
CTTGCCCCTCGGTGATAATGTTTTCCAGAATCCCGTTCGTGTCGTCCCGTACGACTCGGTTGGGACATTATATAAATCTATAGCGTTATATATCCTAACCTAAGGCAACCTAACATCTCGAATGTAGTATTTTCCAACATTCCTGGCGGGTCGGCCCCTACGTCTTCCCGTACATCTCGGTTGGGACATTATTTACGTCAATAGCGTTATACATCCTAACCTAAGGCAGCCCAACACCTCGGATGTAGTATTTTCCAACATTCCTGGCGTGTCGGCCCCTACTTCTCGGTGGGAACATTATATACGTCTATAACATAATATAAGCTAACCTAACCGATCTAGCCCCTCGATGATAGTGTTTTACAGAATCCCGTTCGTGTCGGCCCGTACTTCTCGGTGGGGACATTATGTACGTCTATAGCGTTATATATCCCAACCTAAGGCAGCCTAACACATCGGATGTAGTATTTTCCAACATTCCTGGCGGGTCGGCTCCGACTTCTCGGTGGGAACATTATATACGTCTATAACGTTATATATCCCAACCTAAGGCAACCTGGCATTTCGAATGTAGTATTTTCCAACATTCCTGGCGGTTCGGCTCCGACTTCTCGGTGGGAACATTATATACGTCTATAACATAATATAACCTAACCTAACCCATCTTGCCCCTCGGTGTTAATATTTTCCAGAATGCCGGTTGTGTCGGCCCGTACGTCCCGGTGGGGACATTATGTACGTCTATGACGTTATTTATCCCAACCTAAGGCAACCTAACATCTCGGATGTAGTATTTACCAACATTCCTGGCGGGTGGGACCCTACTTCTCAGTGTGAACATTATATACGTCTGTAACATAATATAACCTAACCTAACCCATCTACCCCCTCGCTGGTAATGTTTTACAGAATCCCCTCCGTGTCGTCCGGTACGTCTTGGTTGGGACATTATTTACGTCAATAGCGTTATACATCCTAACCTAAGGCAATCTAACACCTCGGATGTAGTATTTTCCAACATTCCTGGCGTGTCGGCCCCTACTTCTCGGTGGGAACATTATATACGTCTATAACGTAATATAACCTAACCTAACCCATCTAGCCCCTCTTCGGTAATGTTTTACAGAATCCCGTTCGTGTCGTCCCGTACGTCCCGGTTCGGACATTATATAAGTCTATAGCGTTATATATCCTAACCTAAGGCAACCTAAAGTCTCGAATGTAGTATTTTCCAACATTCCTGTCGGGTCGGCCCCTACTACTCGGTGAGAACATTATATACGACTATCACGTAATCTAACCTAACCTAATCCATCTAGACTCTCGCTGGTAATGTTTTACAATATTCCCGTCGTGTCGGCCTGTACGTCACGGTGGGGAAATTATATACGTCTACAACGTTATATAACCCGACCTAATGCAACCTAACATCTCGAATGTAGTATTTTCCAACATTCCTGGCGGTTCGGCTCCGACTTCTCGGTGGGAACATTATATACATCTATAACATAATATAACCTAACCTAACCCATCTAGCCCCTCGCTGGTAATGTTTTACAGAATCCCGTTTGTGTCCGCTCGTACTTCTCGGTGGGGATATTATGTACGTCTATAACGTTATATATCCCAACCTAAGGCAACCTAACATCACGGATGTAGTATTTACCAACATTCCTGGCGGGTCGGACCCTACTTTTCGGAGGGAACATTATATACGTCTATATCGTAATATAACCTAACCTAACCCATCTTGCTCCTCGGTGATAATGTTTTCCAGAATCCCGTTCGTGTCGTCCCGTACGACTCGGTTGGGACATTATATAAATCTATAGCGTTATATATCCTAACCTAAGGCAACCTAACATCTCGAATGTAGTATTTTCGAACATTCCTGGCGGGTCGGCCCCTACGTCTTCCCGTACATCTCGGTTGGGGCATTATTTACGTCAATAGCGTTATACATCCTAACCTAAGGCAGCCTAACACCTCGGATGTAGTATTTTCCAACATTCCTGGCGTGTCGGCCCCTACTTCTCGGTGGGAACATTATATACGTCTATAACAGAATATAAGCTAACCTAACCGATCTAGCCCCTTGCTGGTAGTGTTTTACAGAATCCCGTTCGTGTCGGCCCGTACTTCTCGGTGGGGACATTATGTACGTCTGTAGCGTTATATATCCCAACCTAAGGCAGCCTAACACATCGGATGTAGCATTTTCCAACATTCCTGGCGTGTCGCGCCCCACTTCTCGGTGGGAACATTGTATACGTCTATAACATAATATAACCTAACCTAACCGATCTAGCCCCTCAATGGTAGTGTTTTACAGAATCCCGTTCGTGTCGGCCCGTACTTCTCGGTGGGTACATTATGCACGTCTATTACGTTATATATCCCAACCTAAGGCAACCTAGCATCTCGAATGTAGTATTTTCCAACATTCCTGGCGGGTCTGCCCCTACTTCTCCGTGGGAACAATATATAGGTCTATAACGTAATATAACCTAACCTAACCCATCTAGCCCCTCGCTGGTAATGTTCTACAGAATCCCGTACGTGTCGGCCCGTACTTCTCGGTGGGGTCATTATGCACGTCTATAACGTTATATATCCCAACCTAAGGCAACCTGGCATCTGGAATGTAGTATTTTCCAACATTCCTGGCGGTTCGGCTCCGACTTCTCGGTGGGAACATTATATACGTCTATAACATAATACAACCTAACTTAACCCATCTTGCCCCTCGGTATTAATATTTTCCAGAATGCCGGTCGTGTCGGCCCGTACGTCTCGGTGCGGACGTTATGTACGTCTATAACGTTATTTATCCCAACCTAAGGCAACCTAACATCTCGGATGTAGTATTTACCAACATTCCTGGCGCGTGGGACCCTACTTCTCGGTGGGAACATTATATACGTCTATAACATAATATAAGCTAACCTAACCGATCTAGCCCCTCGCTGGTAGTGTTTTACAGAATCCCGTTCGTGTCGGCCCGTACTTCTCGGTGGGGACATTATGTACGTCTATAGCGTTATATATCCCAACCTTAGGCAGCCTAACACATCGGATGTAGTATTTTCCAACATTCCTGGCGTGTCGGGCCCCACTTCTCGGTGGGAACATTGTATACGTCTATAACATAATATAACCTAACCTAACCGTTCTAGCCCCTCAATGGTAGTGTTTTACAGAATCCCGTTCGTGTCGGCCCGTACTTCTCGGTGGGTACATTATGCACGTCTATAACGTTATATATCCCAACCTAAGGCAACCTAACATCTCGAATGTAGTATTTTCCAACATTCCTGGCGGTTCGGCTCCGACTTCTCGGTGTGAACATTATATACGTCTATAACATAATATAACCTAACCTAACCCATCTAGCCCCTCGCTGGTAATGTTTTACAGAATCCCGTTTGTGTCCGCTCGTACTTCTCGGTGGGGATATTATGTACGTCTATAACGTTATATATCCCAACCTAAGGCAACCTAACATCGCGGATGTAGTATTTACCGACATTCCTGGCGGATCGGACCCTACTTTTCGGAGGGAACATTATATACGTCTATATCGTAATATAACCTAACCTAACCCATCTTGCCCCTCGGTGATAATGTTTTCCAGAATCCCGTTCGTGTCGTCCCGTACTACTCGGTTGGGACATTATATAAGTCTATAGCGTTATATATCCTAACCTAAGGCAACCTAACATCTCGAATGTAGTATTTTCCAACATTCCTGGCGGGTCGGCCCCTACGTCTTCCCGTACATCTCGGTTGGGACATTATTTACGTCAATAGCGTTATACATCCTAACCTACGGCAGCCCAACACCTCGGATGTAGTATTTTCCAACATTCCTGGCGTGTCGGCCCCTACTTCTCGGTGGGAACATTATATACGTCTATAACATAATATAAGCTAACCTAACCGATCTAGCCCCTCGATGATAGTGTTTTACAGAATCCCGTTCGTGTCGGCCTGTACTTCTCGGTGGGGACATTATGTACGTCTATAGCGTTATATATCCCAACCTAAGGCAGCCTAACACATCGGATGTAGTATTTTCCAACATTCCTGGCGGGTCGGCTCCGACTTCTCGGTGGGAACATTATATACATCTATAACATAATATAACCTAACCTAACCCATCTAGCCCCTCGCTGGTAATGTTTTACAGAATCCCGTTTGTGTCCGCTCGTACTTCTCGGTGGGGATATTATGTACGTCTATAACGTTATATATCCCAACCTAAGGCAACCTAACATCACGGATGTAGTATTTACCAGCATTCCTGGCGGCTCGGACCCTACTTTTCGGAGGGAACATTATTTACGTCTATATCGTAATATAACCTAACCTAACCCATCTTGCCCCTCGGTGATAATGTTTTCCAGAATCCCGTTCGTGTCGTCCCGTACGTCCCGGTTCGGACATTATATAAGTCTATAGCGTTATATATCCTAACCTAAGGCAACCTAAAGTCTCGAATGTAGTATTTTCCAACATTCCTGTCGGGTCGGCCCCTACTACTCGGTGAGAACATTATATACGACTATCACGTAATCTAACCTAACCTAATCCATCTAGACTCTCGCTGGTAATGTTTTACAATATTCCCGTCGTGTCGGCCTGTACGTCTCGGTGGGGAAATTATATACGTCTACAACGTTATATAACCCGACCTAATGCAACCTAACATCTCGAATGTAGTATTTTCCAACATTCCTGGCGGTTCGGCTCCGACTTCTCGGTGGGAACATTATATACATCTATAACATAATATAACCTAACCTAACCCATCTAGCCCCTCGCTGGTAATGTTTTACAGAATCCCGTTTGTGTCCGCTCGTACTTCTCGGTGGGGATATTATGTACGTCTATAACGTTATATATCCCAACCTAAGGCAACCTAACATCACGGATGTAGTATTTACCAACATTCCTGGCGGGTCGGACCCTACTTTTCGGAGGGAACATTATATACGTCTATATCGTAATATAACCTAACCTAACCCATCTTGCTCCTCGGTGATAATGTTTTCCAGAATCCCGTTCGTGTCGTCCCGTACGACTCGGTTGGGACATTATATAAATCTATAGCGTTATATATCCTAACCTAAGGCAACCTAACATCTCGAATGTAGTATTTTCCAACATTCCTGGCGTGTCGGCCCCTACTTCTCGGTGGGAACATTATATACGTCTATAACATAATATAAGCTAACCTAACCGATCTAGCCCCTCGCTGGTAGTGTTTTACAGAATCCCGTTCGTGTCGGCCCGTACTTCTCGGTGGGGACATTATGTACGTCTATAGCGTTATATATCCCAACCTAAGGCAGCCTAACACATCGGATGTAGTATTTTCCAACATTCCTGGCGTGTCGGGCCCCACTTCTCGGTGGGAACATTATATACGTCTATAACATATTATAACCTAACCTAACCGTTCTAGCCCCTCAATGGTAGTGTTTTACAGAATCCCGTTCGTGTCGGCCCGTACTTCTCGGTGGGTACATTATGTACGTCTGTAACGTTATATATCCCAACCTAAGGCAACCTAACATCTCGAATGTAGTATTTTCCAACATACCTGGCGGTTCGGCTCCGACTTCTCGGTGGGAACATTATATACGTCTATAACATAATATAACCTAACCTAACCCATCTAGCCCCTCGCTGGTAATGTTTTACAGAATCCCGTTTGTGTCCGCTCGTACTTCTCGGTGGGGATATTATGTACGTCTATAACGTTATATATCCCAACCTAAGGCAACCTAACATCACGGATGTAGTATTTACCAACATTCCTGGCGGGTCGGACCCTACTTTTCGGAGGGAACATTATATACGTCTATATCGTAATATAACCTAACCTAACCCATCTTGCTCCTCGGTGATAATGTTTTCCAGAATCCCGTTCGTGTCGTCCCGTACGACTCGGTTGGGACATTATATAAATCTATAGCGTTATATATCCTAACCTAAGGCAACCTAACATCTCGAATGTAGTATTTTCCAACATTCCTGGCGTGTCGGCCCCTACTTCTCGGTGGGAACATTATATACGTCTATAACATAATATAAGCTAACCTAACCGATCTAGCCCCTCGCTGGTAGTGTTTTACAGAATCCCGTTCGTGTCGGCCCGTACTTCTCGGTGGGGACATTATGTACGTCTATAGCGTTATATATCCCAACCTAAGGCAGCCTAACACATCGGATGTAGTATTTTCCAACATTCCTGGCGTGTCGGGCCCCACTTCTCGGTGGGAACATTATATACGTCTATAACATAATATAACCTAACCTAACCGTTCTAGCCCCTCAATGGTAGTGTTTTACAGAATCCCGTTCGTGTCGGCCCGTACTTCTCGGTGGGTACATTATGTACGTCTATAACGTTATATATCCCAACCTAAGGCAACCTAACATCTCGAATGTAGTATTTTCCAACATACCTGGCGGTTCGGCTCCGACTTCTCGGTGGGAACATTATATACGTCTATAACATAATATAACCTAACCTAACCCATCTAGCCCCTCGCTGGTAATGTTTTACAGAATCCCGTTTGTGTCCGCTCGTACTTCTCGGTGGGGATATTATGTACGTCTATAACGTTATATATCCCAACCTAAGGCAACCTAACATCACGGATGTAGTATTTACCAGCATTCCTGGCGGGTCGGACCCTACTTTTCGGAGGGAACATTATTTACGTCTATATCGTAATATAACCTAACCTAACCCATCTTGCCCCTCGGTTATAATGTTTTCCAGAATTCCGTTCGTGTCGTCCCGTACGACTCGGTTGGGACATTATATAAATCTATAGCGTTATATATCCTAACCCAAGGCAACCTAACATCTCGAATGTAGTATTTTCGAACATTCCTGGCGGGTCGGCCCCTACGTCTTCCCGTACATCTCGGTTGGGGCATTATTTACGTCAATAGCGTTATACATCCTAACCTAAGGCAGCCTAACACCTCGGATGTAGTATTTTCCAACATTCCTGGCGTGTCGGCCCCTACTTCTCGGTGGGAACATTATATACGTCTATAACAGAATATAAGCTAACCTAACCGATCTAGCCCCTTGCTGGTAGTGTTTTACAGAATCCCGTTCGTGTCGGCCCGTACTTCTCGGTGGGGACATTATGTACGTCTGTAGCGTTATATATCCCAACCTAAGGCAGCCTAACACATCGGATGTAGTATTTTCCAACATTCCTGGCGTGTCGCGCCCCACTTCTCGGTGGGAACATTGTATACGTCTATAACATAATATAACCTAACCTAACCGATCTAGCCCCTCAATGGTAGTGTTTTACAGAATCCCGTTCGTGTCGGCCCGTACTTCTCGGTGGGTACATTATGCACGTCTATTACGTTATATATCCCAACCTAAGGCAACCTAGCATCTCGAATGTAGTATTTTCCAACATTCCTGGCGGGTCTGCCCCTACTTCTCCGTGGGAACAATATATAGGTCTATAACGTAATATAACCTAACCTAACCCATCTAGCCCCTCGCTGGTAATGTTCTACAGAATCCCGTACGTGTCGGCCCGTACTTCTCGGTGGGGTCATTATGCACGTCTATAACGTTATATATCCCAACCTAAGGCAACCTGGCATCTGGAATGTAGTATTTTCCAACATTCCTGGCGGTTCGGCTCCGACTTCTCGGTGGGAACATTATATACGTCTATAACATAATACAACCTAACTTAACCCATCTTGCCCCTCGGTGTTAATATTTTCCAGAATGCCGGTCGTGTCGGCCCGTACGTCTCGGTGCGGACGTTATGTACGTCTATAACGTTATTTATCCCAACCTAAGGCAACCTAACATCTCGGATGTAGTATTTACCAACATTCCTGGCGCGTGGGACCCTACTTCTCAGTGTGAACATTATATACGTCTGTAACATAATATAACCTAACCTAACCCATCTACCCCCTCGCTGGTAATGTTTTACAGAATCCCCTCCGTGTCGTCCGGTACGTCTTGGTTGGGACATTATTTACGTCAATAGCGTTATACATCCTAACCTAAGGCAATCTAACGCCTCGGATGTAGTATTTTCCAACATTCCTGGCGTGTCGGCCCCTACTTCTCGGTGGGAACATTATATACGTCTATAACGTAATATAACCTAACCTAACCCATCTATCCCCTCTTCGGTAATGTTTTACAGAATCTCGTTCGTGTCGTCCCGTACGTCCCGGTTCGGATATTATATAAGTCTATAGCGTTATATACCGTAACCTAAGGCAACCTAACGTCTCGAATGTAGTATTTTCCAACATTCCTGGCGGGTCGGCCCCTACTACTCGGTGAGAACATTATATACGACTATCACGTAATATAACCTAACCTAATCCATTCAGACTCTCGCTGGTAATGTTTTACAATATTCCCGTCGTGTCGGCCTGTACGTCTCGGTGGGGAAATTATATACGTCTACAACGTTATATAACCCAACCTAATGCAACCTAACATCTCGAATGTAGTATTTTCCAACATTCCTGGCGGTTCGGCTCCGACTTCTCGGTGGGAACATTATATACGTCTATAACATAATATAACCTAACCTAACCCATCTAGCCCCTCGCTGGTAATGTTTTACAGAATCCCGTTTGTGTCCGCTCGTACTTCTCGGTGGTGATATTATGTACGTCTATAACGTTATATATCCCAACCTAAGGCAACCTAACATCACGGATGTAGTATTTACCAACATTCCTGGGGGGTCGGACCCTACTTTTCGGAGGGAACATTATATACGTCTATATCGTAATATAACCTAACCTAACCCATCTTGCCCCTCGGTGATAATGTTTTCCAGAATCCCGTTCGTGTCGTCCCGTACGACTCGGTTAGGACATTATATAAATCTATAGCGTTATATATCCTAACCTAAGGCAACCTAACATCTCGAATGTAGTATTTTCCAACATTCCTGGCGGGTCGGCCCCTAGTTCTCGGTGAGAACATTATATACGTCTATAACGTAATATAACCTAACCTAACCCATCTAGCCCCTCGCTGGTAATGTTTTACTGAATCCCGTTCGTGTCGGCCCGTTCTTCACGGTGGGGACATTATGTACGTCTATAGCGTTATATATCCCAACCTAAGGCAGCATAACACATCGGATGTAGTATTTTTCAACATTCCTGGCGTGTCGGCCCCTACTTCTCGGTGGGAACATTATATACGTCTATAACATAATATAAGCTAACCTAACCGATCTAGCCCCTCGCTGGTAGTGTTTTACAGAATCCCGTTCGTGTCGGCCCGTACTTCTCGGTGGGGACATTATGTACGTCTATAGCGTTATATATCCCAACCTTAGGCAGCCTAACACATCGGATGTAGTATTTTCCAACATTCCTGGCGTGTCGGGCCCCACTTCTCGGTGGGAACATTGTATACGTCTATAACATAATATAACCTAACCTAACCGTTCTAGCCCCTCAATGGTAGTGTTTTACAGAATCCCGTTCGGGTCGGCCCGTACTTCTCGGTGGGTACATTATGCACGTCTATAACGTTATATATCCCAACCTAAGGCAACCTAACATCTCGAATGTAGTATTTTCCAACATTCCTGGCGGTTCGGCTCCGACTTCTCGGTGTGAACATTATATACGTCTATAACATAATATAACCTAACCTAACCCATCTAGCCCCTCGCTGGTAATGTTTTACAGAATCCCGTTTGTGTCCGCTCGTACTTCTCGGTGCGGATATTATGTACGTCTATAACGTTATATATCCCAACCTAAGGCAACCTAACATCGCGGATGTAGTATTTACCGACATTCCTGGCGGATCGGACCCTACTTTTCGGAGGGAACATTATATACGTCTATATCGTAATATAACCTAACCTAACCCATCTTGCCCCTCGGTGATAATGTTTTCCAGAATCCCGTTCGTGTCGTCCCGTACTACTCGGTTGGGACATTATATAAGTCTATAGCGTTATATATCCTAACCTAAGGCAACCTAACATCTCGAATGTAGTATTTTCCAACATTCCTGGCGGGTCGGCCCCTACGTCTTCCCGTACATCTCGGTTGGGACATTATTTACGTCAATAGCGTTATACATCCTAACCTACGGCAGCCCAACACCTCGGATGTAGTATTTTCCAACATTCCTGGCGTGTCGGCCCCTACTTCTCGGTGGGAACATTATATACGTCTATAACATAATATAAGCTAACCTAACCGATCTAGCCCCTCGATGATAGTGTTTTACAGAATCCCGTTCGTGTCGGCCTGTACTTCTCGGTGGGGACATTATGTACGTCTATAGCGTTATATATCCCAACCTAAGGCAGCCTAACACATCGGATGTAGTATTTTCCAACATTCCTGGCGGGTCGGCTCCGACTTCTCGGTGGGAACATTATATACATCTATAACATAATATAACCTAACCTAACCCATCTAGCCCCTCGCTGGTAATGTTTTACAGAATCCCGTTTGTGTCCGCTCGTACTTCTCGGTGGGGATATTATGTACGTCTATAACGTCATATATCCCAACCTAAGGCAACCTAACATCACGGATGTAGTATTTACCAACATTCCTGGCGGGTCGGACCCTACTTTTCGGAGGGAACATTATATACGTCTATATCGTAATATAACCTAACCTAACCCATCTTGCTCCTCGGTGATAATGTTTTCCAGAATCCCGTTCGTGTCGTCCCGTACGACTCGGTTTGGACATTATATAAATCTATAGCGTTATATATCCTAACCTAAGGCAACCTAACATCTCGAATGTAGTATTTTCCAACATTCCTGGCGTGTCGGCCCCTACTTCTCGGTGGGTACATTATGTACGTCTATAACGTTATATATCCCAACCTAAGGCAACCTAACATCTCGAATGTAGTATTTTCCAACATACCTGGCGGTTCGGCTCCGACTTCTCGGTGGGAACATTATATACGTCTATAACATAATATAACCTAACCTAACCCATCTAGCCCCTCCCTGGTAATGTTTTACAGAATCCCGTTTGTGTCCGCTCGTACTTCTCGGTGGGGATATTATGTACGTCTATAACGTTATATATCCCAACCTAAGGCAACCTAACATCACGGATGTAGTATTTACCAGCATTCCTGGCGGGTCGGACCCTACTTTTCGGAGGGAACATTATTTACGTCTATATCGTAATATAACCTAACCTAACCCATCTTGCCCCTCGGTGATAATGTTTTCCAGAATCCCGTTCGTGTCGTCCCGTACGACTCGGTTGGGACATTATATAAATCTATAGCGTTATATATCCTAACCTAAGGCAACCTAACATCTCGAATGTAGTATTTTCCAACATTCCTGGCGGGTCTGCCCCTACTTCTCCGTGGGAACAATATATAGGTCTATAACGTAATATAACCTAACCTAACCCATCTAGCCCCTCGCTGGTAATGTTCTACAGAATCCCGTACGTGTCGGCCCGTACTTCTCGGTGGGGTCATTATGCACGTCTATAACGTTATATATCCCAACCTAAGGCAACCTGGCATCTGGAATGTAGTATTTTCCAACATTCCTGGCGGTTCGGCTCCGACTTCTCGGTGGGAACATTATATACGTCTATAACATAATACAACCTAACTTAACCCATCTTGCCCCTCGGTGTTAATATTTTCCAGAATGCCGGTCGTGTCGGCCCGTACGTCTCGGTGCTGACGTTATGTACGTCTATAACGTTATTTATCCCAACCTAAGGCAACCTAACATCTCGGATGTAGTATTTACCAACATTCCTGGCGCGTGGGACCCTACTTCTCAGTGTGAACATTATATACGTCTGTAACATAATATAACCTAACCTAACCCATCTACCCCCTCGCTGGTAATGTTTTACAGAATCCCCTCCGTGTCGTCCGGTACGTCTTGGTTGGGACATTATTTACGTCAATAGCGTTATACATCCTAACCTAAGGCAATCTAACGCCTCGGATGTAGTATTTTCCAACATTCCTGGCGTGTCGGCCCCTACTTCTCGGTGGGAACATTATATACGTCTATAACGTAATATAACCTAACCTAACCCATCTATCCCCTCTTCGGTAATGTTTTACAGAATCTCGTTCGTGTCATCCCGTACGTCCCGGTTCGGATATTATATAAGTCTATAGCGTTATATACCGTAACCTAAGGCAACCTAACGTCTCGAATGTAGTATTTTCCAACATTCCTGGCGGGTCGGCCCCTACTACTCGGTGAGAACATTATATACGACTATCACGTAATATAACCTAACCTAATCCATTCAGACTCTCGCTGGTAATGTTTTACAATATACCCGTCGTGTCGGCCTGTACGTCTCGGTGGGGAAATTATATACGTCTACAACGTTATATAACCCAACCTAATGCAACCTAACATCTCGAATGTAGTATTTTCCAACATTCCTGGCGGTTCGGCTCCGACTTCTCGGTGGGAACATTATATACGTCTATAACATAATATAACCTAACCTAACCCATCTAGCCCCTCGCTGGTAATGTTTTACAGAATCCCGTTTGTGTCCGCTCGTACTTCTCGGTGGTGATATTATGTACGTCTATAACGTTATATATCCCAACCTAAGGCAACCTAACATCACGGATGTAGTATTTACCAACATTCCTGGGGGGTCGGACCCTACTTTTCGGAGGGAACATTATATACGTCTATATCGTAATATAACCTAACCTAACCCATCTTGCCCCTCGGTGATAATGTTTTCCAGAATCCCGTTCGTGTCGTCCCGTACGACTCGGTTAGGACATTATATAAATCTATAGCGTTATATATCCTAACCTAAGGCAACCTAACATCTCGAATGTAGTATTTTCCAACATTCCTGGCGTGTCGGCCCCTACTTCTCGGTGGGAACATTATATACGTCTATAACATAATATAAGCTAACCTAACCGATCTAGCCCCTCGCTGGTAGTGTTTTACAGAATCCCGTTCGTGTCGGCCCGAACTTCTCGGTGGGTACATTATGCACGTCTATAACGTTATATATCCCAACCTAAGGCAACCTAGCATCTCGAATGTAGTATTTTCCAACATTCCTGGCGGGTCGGCCCCTACGTCGTCCCGTACGTCTCGGTTGGGACATTATTTACGTCAATAGCGTTATACATCCTAACCTAAGGCAGCCTAACTCCTCGGATGTAGTATTTTCCAACATTCCTGGCGTGTCGGCCCCTACTTCTCGGTGGGAACATCATATACGTCTATAACATAATATAAGCTAACCTAACCGATCTAGCTCCTCGCTGGTAGTGTTTTACAGAATCCCGTTCGTGTCGGCCCGAACTTCTCGGTGGGTACATTATGCACGTCTATAACGTTATATATCCCAACCTAAGGCAACCTAGCATCTCGAATGTAGTATTTTCCAACATTCCTGGCGGGTCGGCCCCTACGTCGTCCCGTACTTCTCGGTTGGGACATTATTTACGTCAATAGCGTTATACATCCTAACCTAAGGCAGCCTAACTCCTCGGATGTAGTATTTTCCAACATTCCTGGCGTGTCGGCCCCTACTTCTCGGTGGGAACATTATATACGTCTATAACATAATATAAGCTAACCTAACCGATCTAGCTCCTCGCTGGTAGTGTTTTACAGAATCCCGTTCGTGTCGGCCCGAACTTCTCGGTGGGTACATTATGCACGTCTATAACGTTATATATCCCAACCTAAGGCAACCTAGCATCTCGAATGTAGTATTTTCCAACATTCTTGGCGGGTCGGCCCCTACTTCTCTGTGCGAACAATATATACGTCTATAACATAATATAAGCTAACCTAACCGATCTAGCCCCTCGCTGGTAGTGTTTTACAGAATCCCGTACGTGTCGGCCCGTACTTCTCGGTGGGTACATTATGCACGTCTATAACGTTATATATCCCAACCTAAGGCATCCTGGCATCTCGAATGTAGTATTTTCCAACATTCCTGGCGGTTCGGCTCCGACTTCTCGGTGGGAACATTATATACGTCTATAACATAATATAACCTAACCTAACCCATCTAGCCCCTCGCTGGTAATGTTTTACAGAATCCCGTTTGTGTCCGCTCGTACTTCTCGGTGGTGATATTATGTACGTCTATAACGTTATATATCCCAACCTAAGGCAACCTAACATCACGGATGTAGTATTTACCAACATTCCTGGGGGGTCGGACCCTACTTTTCGGAGGGAACATTATATACGTCTATATCGTAATATAACCTAACCTAACCCATCTTGCCCCTCGGTGATAATGTTTTCCAGAATCCCGTTCGTGTCGTCCCGTACGACTCGGTTAGGACATTATATAAATCTATAGCGTTATATATCCTAACCTAAGGCAACCTAACATCTCGAATGTAGTATTTTCCAACATTCCTGGCGTGTCGGCCCCTACTTCTCGGTGGGAACATTATATACGTCTATAACATAATATAAGCTAACCTAACCGATCTAGCCCCTCGCTGGTAGTGTTTTACAGAATCCCGTTCGTGTCGGCCCGTACTTCTCGGTGGGGACATTATGTACGTCTATAGCGTTATATATCCCAACCTTAGGCAGCCTAACACATCGGATGTAGTATTTTCCAACATTCCTGGCGTGTCGGGCCCCACTTCTCGGTGGGAACATTGTATACGTCTATAACATAATATAACCTAACCTAACCGTTCTAGCCCCTCAATGGTAGTGTTTTACAGAATCCCGTTCGCGTCGGCCCGTACTTCTCGGTGGGTACATTATGCACGTCTATAACGTTATATATCCCAACCTAAGGCAACCTAACATCTCGAATGTAGTATTTTCCAACATTCCTGGCGGTTCGGCTCCGTCTTCTCGGTGGGAACATTATATACGTCTATAACATAATATAACCTAACCTAACCCATCTAGCCCCCCGCTGGTAATGTTTTACAGAATCCCGTTTGTGTCCGCTCGTACTTCTCGGTGGGGATATTATGTACGTCTATAACGTTATATATCCCAACATAAGGCAACCTAACATCACGGATGTAGTATTTACCAACATTCCTGGCGGGTCGGACCCTACTTTTCGGAGGGAACATTATATACGTCTATATCGTAATATAACCTAACCTAACCCATCTTGCCCCTCGGTGTTAATATTTTCCAGAATGCCGGTCGTGTCGGCCCGTACGTCTCGGTGCGGACGTTATGTACGTCTATAACGTTATTTATCCCAACCTAAGGCAACCTAACATCTCGGATGTAGTATTTACCATCATTCCTGGCGGGTGAGACGCTACTTCTCAGTGGGAACATTATAGACGTCGGTAACATAATATAACCTAACCTAACCCATCTACCCCCTCGCTGGTAATGTTTTACAGAATCCCCTCCGTGTCGCCCAGTACGACTCGGTTGGGACATTATTTACGTCAATAGCGTTATACATCCTAACCTAAGGCAGCCTAACACCTCGGATGTAGTATTTTCCAACATTCCTGGCGTGTCGGCCCCTACTTCTCGGTGGGAACATTATATACGTCTATAACATAATATAAACTAACCTAACCCATCTAGCCCCTCATTGGTAATGTTTTACAGAATCCCGTACGTGTCGGCTCCTACTTCTCGGTGTGGACATTATGTACGTCTATATCGTTATATAACCCAACCTAAGGAAACCTAACATCTCGAATGTAGTATTTTCCAACATTCCTGGCGGGTCGGCCCCTACGTCGTCCCGTACGTCTCGGTTGGGACATTATTTACGTCAATAGCGTTATACATCCTAACCTAAGGCAGCCTAACTCCTCGGATGTAGTATTTTCCAACATTCCTGGCGTGTCGGCCCCTACTTCTCGGTGGGAACATCATATACGTCTATAACATAATATAAGCTAACCTAACCGATCTAGCTCCTCGCTGGTAGTGTTTTACAGAATCCCGTTCGTGTCGGCCCGAACTTCTCGGTGGGTACATTATGCACGTCTATAACGTTATATATCCCAACCTAAGGCAACCTAGCATCTCGAATGTAGTATTTTCCAACATTCCTGGCGGGTCGGCCCCTACGTCGTCCCGTACGTCTCGGTTGGGACATTATTTACGTCAATAGCGTTATACATCCTAACCTAAGGCAGCCTAACTCCTCGGATGTAGTATTTTCCAACATTCCTGGCGTGTCGGCCCCTACTTCTCGGTGGGATCATTATATACGTCTATAACATAATATAAGCTAACCTAACCGATCTAGCTCCTCGCTGGTAGTGTTTTACAGAATCCCGTTCGTGTCGGCCCGAACTTCTCGGTGGGTACATTATGCACGTCTATAACGTTATATATCCCAACCTAAGGCAACCTAGCATCTCGAATGTAGTATTTTCCAACATTCTTGGCGGGTCGGCCCCTACTTCTCTGTGCGAACAATATATACGTCTATAATGTAATATAACCTAACCTAACCCATCTAGCCCCTCGCTGGTAATGTTCTACAGAATCCCGTTCGTGTCGTCCCGTACTTCTCGGTGGGGTCATTATGCACGTCTATAACGTTATATATCCCAACCTAAGGCATCCTGGCATCTCGAATGTAGTATTTTCCAACATTCCTGGCGGGTCGGCCCCTAGTTCTCGGTGAGAACATTATATACGTCTATAACGTAATATAACCTAACCTAACCCATCTAGCCCCTCGCTGGTAATGTTTTACTGAATCCCGTTCGTGTCGGCCCGTTCTTCACGGTGGGGACATTATGTACGTCTATAGCGTTATATATCCCAACCTAAGGCAGCATAACACATCGGATGTAGTATTTTTCAACATTCCTGGCGTGTCGGCCCCTACTTCTCGGTGGGAACATTATATACGTCTATAACATAATATAAGCTAACCTAACCGATCTAGCCCCTCGCTGGTAGTGTTTTACAGAATCCCGTACGTGTCGGCCCGTACTTCTCGGTGGGTACATTATGCACGTCTATAACATTATATATCCCAACCTAAGGCATCCTGGCATCTCGAATGTAGTATTTCCAACATTCCTGGAGGGTCGACCCCTAGTTCTCGGTGAGAACATTATATACGTCTATAACGTAATATAACCTAACCTAACCCATCTAGCCCCTCGCTGGTAATGTTCTACAGAATCCCGTTCGTGTCGGCCCGTACTTCTCGGTGGGGTCATTATGCACGTCTATAACGTTATATATCCCAACCTAAGGCAACCTGGAATCTCGAATGTAGTATTTTCCAACATTTCTGGCGGTTCGGCTCCGACTCCTCGGTGGGAACATTATATACGTCTATAACATTATATAACCTAACCTAACCCATCTTGCCCCTCGGTGTTAATATTTTCCAGAATGCCGGTTGTGTCGGCCCGTACGTCCCGGTGGGGACATTATGTACGTCTATAACGTTATTTATCCCAACCTAATGCAACCTAACATCTCGGATGTAGTATTTACCAACATTCCTGGCGGGTGGGACCCTACTTCTCAGTGGGAACATTATATACGTCTGTAACATAATATAACCTAACCTAACCCATCTACCCACTCGCTGGTAATGTTTTACAGAATCCCCTCCGTGTCGTCCGGTACGTCTCGGTTGGGACATTATTTACGTCATTAGCATTATACATCCCAACCTAAGGCAACCTAACATCTCGGATGTAGTATTTACCAACATTCCTGGCGGGTGGGACCCTACTTCTCAGTGGGAACATTATATACGTCTGTAACATAATATAACCTAACCTAACCCATCTACCCACTCGCTGGTAATGTTTTACAGAATCCCCTCCGTGTCGTCCGGTACGTCTCGGTTGGGACATTATTTACGTCATTAGCATTATACATCCTAAGCTAAGGCAACCTAACATCTCGAATGTAGTATTTTCCAACATTCCTGGCGGGTGGGACCCTACTTCTCAGTGGGAACAATATATACGTCTATAACGTAATATAACTTAACCTAACCAATCTAGCCCCTCGCTGGTAATGTTCTACAGAATCCTGTTCGTGTTGTCCCGTACGTTTCGGTTGGGATATTATATACGTCTATAGCGTAATATATCCTAACCTAAGGCAGCCTAACGCATCGGTTGTAGTATTTTCCAACATTCCTGGCGTGTCGGGCCCTACTTCTCCGTGGGAACAATATATACGTCTATAACGTAATATAACTTAACCTAACCAATCTAGCCCCTCGCTGGTAATGTTCTACAGAATACTGTTCGTGTCGTCCCGTACGTCTCGGTTGGGACATTATATAAGTCTATAACGTTATATATCCCAACCTGAGGCAACCTAACATCTCGGATGTAGTATTTTCCAACATTCCTGGCGGGTCGGCTCCTACTTCTCGGTGGGAACATTATATACGTCTATAACAAAATATAACCTAACCTAACCCATCTAGCCCCTCGCTGGTAATGTTTTACTGAATCCCATTCTTGTCGGCCCGTACTTCTCGGCGGGGACATTATGTACGTCTATAGCGTGATATATTCCAACAAAAGGCAGCCTAACACATCGGATGTAGTATTTTCCAACATTCCTGGCGGGTCGGCTCCTACTTCTCGGTGGGAACATTATATACGTCTATAACATAATATAACCTAACCTAACCCATCTATCCCCTCGCTGGTAATGTTTTACTAAATCCCGTTCGTGTCGACCCGTACTTCCCGGTGGGGACATTATGTACGTCTATAGCGTTATATATCCCAACCTAATGCAGCCTAACACATCGGATGTAGTATTTTCCAACATTGCTGGCGTGTCGGGCCCTACTTCTCGGTGATAACATTATATACGTCTATCACGTAATATAACCTAACCTAACCCATCTAGACCTTCGCTGGTAATGTTTTATAAAATCCCGGTCGTGTCGTCCTGTACGTCTCGGTGGGCACATTATATACGTCTATAACGTTGTATATCCCCTCCTGTGGCAACCTAACATCTCGGATGTAGTATTTTCCAACATTCCTGGCGGTTCGGACCCTACTTTTCGGAGGGAACATTATATACGTCTATATCGTAATATAACCTAACCTAACCCATCTTGCCCCTCGGTGATAATTTTTAACAGAATGTCGGTTGTGTCGGCCCGTACGTCTCGGTGGGGACATTATATACGTCTATAACCTTATCTATCCCAACCTAAGGCAACCTAGTATCTCGGATGTAGTATTTACCAACATTCCTGGCGGGTCCGACCCTACTTCTCGGTGGGCACATTATATACTTCTATAACATAATATAACCTAACCTAACCCATCTAGCCCCTCGCTAGAAATGTTTTACAGAATCCTGGTCGTGTCGGCCCGTACTTCTGCGTGGGGACATTATGTACGTCTATAACTTTATATAACCTAACCTAATACATCTAGACCCTCGCTGGTAATGTTTTACAGAATCCCGTTCGTGTCGTCCCGTACGTCTCGGTTGGGACATTATTTACGTCAATAACGTTATACATCCTAACCTAAGGCAGCCTAACACCTCGGATGTAGTATTTACCAACATTCCTGGCGGGTCGAACCCTACTTTTCGGAGGGAACATTATATACGTCTATATCGTAATATAACCTAACCTAACCCATCCTGCCCCTGGGTGATAATGTTTTACAGAATGCTGGTCGGGTCGGCCCGTACGTCTCGGTGGGGATATTATATACGTCTATAACGTTATATATCGCAACCTAAGGCAACCTATCTTCTCGGATGTAGTATTTTCCAACATTCCTGGCGGGTCGGGCCCTACTTCTCGGTGATAACATTATATACTTCTATCACGTAATATAACCTAACCTAACCCATCTAGACCCTCACTGGTAATGTTTTATAAAATCCCGGTCGTGTCGGCCTGTACGTCTCGGTGGGCACATTATATACGTCTATAACGTTATATATCCCAACCTGAGGCAACCTAACATCTCGGATGTAGTATTTTCCAACATTCCTGGCGGGTCGGCTCCTACTTCTCGGTGGGAACATTATATACGTCTATAACAAAATATAACCTAACCTAACCCATCTAGCCCCTCGCTGGTAATGTTTTACTGAATCCCATTCTTGTCGGCCCGTACTTCTCGGCGGGGACATTATGTACGTCTATAGCGTGATATATTCCAACAAAAGGCAGCCTAACACATCGGATGTAGTATTTTCCAACATTCCTGGCGTGTCGGGCCCTACTTCTCGGTGGGAACATTATATACGTCTGTAACATAATATAACCTAACCAAACCCATCTACCCCCTCGCTGGTAATGTTTTACAGAATCTCGTCCGTGTCGTCCCGTACGTCTCGGTTGGGATATTATTTACGTCAATAGCGTTATACATCCTAACCTAAGGCAGCCTAACATCACGGATGTAGTATTTACCAACTTTCCTGGCGGGTCGGACCCTACTTTTCGGAGGGAACATTATATACGTCTATATCGTAATATAACCCAACCTAACCCATCTTGGCATTCGGTGATAATGTTTTCCAGAATCCCGTTCGTGTCGTCCCGTACGTCTCGGTGGGGTCATTATGCACGTCTATAACGTTATATATCCCAACCTAAGGCAACCTAACATCTCGAATGTAGTATTTTCCAACATTCTTGGCGGGTCGGCCGCTACTTCTCGGTGAGAACATTATATACGTCTATCACGTAATATAACCTAACCTAACCCATCTAGACCTTCGCTGGTAATGTTTTATAAAATCCCGGTCGTGTCGTCCTGTACGTCTCGGTGGGCACATTATATACGTCTATAACGTTATATATCCCCTCCTGTGGCAACCTAACATCTCGGATGTAGTGTTTTCCAACATTCCTGGCGGGTCGGACCCTACTTTTCGGAGGGAACATTATATACGTCTATATCGTAATATAACCTAACCTAACCCATCTTGCCCCTCGGTGATAATGTTTAACAGAATGTCGGTTGTGTCGGCCCGTACGTCTCGGTGGGGACATTATATACGTCTATAACCTTATCTATCCCAACCTAAGGCAACCTAGCATCTCGGATGTAGTATTTACCAACATTCCTGGCGGGTCCGACCCTACTTCTCGGTGGGCACATTATATACTTCTATAACATAATATAACCAAACCTAACCCATCTAGCCCCTCGCTAGAAATGTTTTACAGAATCCTGGTCGTGTCGGCCCGTACTTCTGCGTGGGGACATTATGTACGTCTATAACTTTATATAACCTAACCTAATACATCTAGACCCTCGCTGGTAATGTTTTACAGAATCCCGTTCGTGTCGTCCCGTACGTCTCGGTTGGGACATTATTTACGTCAATAACGTTATACATCCTAACCTAAGGCAGCCTAGAACATCGGATGTAGTATTTCACAACATTCCTGGCGGGTCGGACCATACTTCACGGTGAGAACATTATATACGTCTATCACGTAATATAACCTAACCTAATCCATCTAGTCTCTCGCTGGTAATGTTTTACAGAATCCCGTTCGTGTCGGCTCGTACTTCTCGGTGGGGACATTATGTACGTCTATATCGTTATATAACCCAACCTAAGGCAACCTAACATTTAGAATGTAGTATTGTCCAACATTCCTGGCGGGTCGGCCCCTACTTCTCCGTGGGAACAATATATACGTCTATAACGTAATATAACCTAACCTAATTCATCTAGTCTCTCGCTGGTAATGTTTTACAGAATCCCGATCGTGTCGGCCCGTACTTCTCGGTGGGGACATTATGTACGTCTATAGCGTTATATATCCCAACCTGAGGCAACCTCACATCTCGGATGTAGTATTTTCCAACATTCCTGGCGGGTCGGCTCCTACTTCTCGGTGGGAACATTATATACGTCTATAACATAATATAACCTAACCTAACCCATCCAGACCCTCGCTGGTAGTGTTTTGCGGAATCCCGTTCGTGTCGGCCCGTACTTCTCAGTGGGAAGATTATACACGTCTATAACATTATATAACCTAACCTGTCCCATCTAGCCCCTCGCTGGTAATGTTATACAGAATGCCTGTCGGGTCGGCCCGTACGTCTCGGTGGGGACATTATTTACGTCAATAACGTTATACATCCTAACCTAAGGCAGCCTAACACCTCGGATGTAGTATTTACCAACATACCTGGCAGGTCGAACCCTACTTTTCGGAGGGAACATTATATACGCCTATATCGTAATATAACCTAACCTAACCCATCTTGCCCCTAGGTGATAATGTTTTACAGAATGCCGGTCGGGTCGGCCCGTACGTCTCGGTGGGGATATTATATACGTCTATAACGTTATATATCCCAACCTAAGGCAACCTAGCATCTCGGATGTAGTATTTACCAACATTCCTGGCGGGTCGGACCCTACTTCTCGGTGGGAACATTATATACGTCTATAACGTAATATAACCTAACCTAACCCATCTAGCCCCTCGCTGGTAATGTTCTACAGAATCCCGTTCGTGTCGGCCCGTACTTCTCGGTGGGGTCATTATGCACGTCTATAACGTTATATATCCCAACCTAAGGCAACCTGGAATCTCGAATGTAGTATTTTCCAACATTTCTGGCGGTTCGGCTCCGACTCCTCGGTGGGAACATTATATACGTCTATAACATTATATAACCTAACCTAACCCATCTTGCCCCTCGGTGTTAATATTTTCCAGAATGCCGGTTGTGTCGGCCCGTACGTCCCGGTGGGGACATTATGTACGTCTATAACGTTATTTATCCCAACCTAATGCAACCTAACATCTCGGATGTAGTATTTACCAACATTCCTGGCGGGTGGGACCCTACTTCTCAGTGGGAACATTATATACGTCTGTAACATAATATAACCTAACCTAACCCATCTACCCACTCGCTGGTAATGTTTTACAGAATCCCCTCCGTGTCGTCCGGTACGTCTCGGTTGGGACATTATTTACGTCATTAGCATTATACATCCCAACCTAAGGCAACCTAACATCTCGGATGTAGTATTTACCAACATTCCTGGCGGGTGGGACCCTACTTCTCAGTGGGAACATTATATACGTCTGTAACATAATATAACCTAACCTAACCCATCTACCCACTCGCTGGTAATGTTTTACAGAATCCCCTCCGTGTCGTCCGGTACGTCTCGGTTGGGACATTATTTACGTCATTAGCATTATACATCCTAAGCTAAGGCAACCTAACATCTCGAATGTAGTATTTTCCAACATTCCTGGCGGGTGGGACCCTACTTCTCAGTGGGAACAATATATACGTCTATAACGTAATATAACTTAACCTAACCAATCTAGCCCCTCGCTGGTAATGTTCTACAGAATCCTGTTCGTGTTGTCCCGTACGTTTCGGTTGGGATATTATATACGTCTATAGCGTAATATATCCTAACCTAAGGCAGCCTAACGCATCGGTTGTAGTATTTTCCAACATTCCTGGCGTGTCGGGCCCTACTTCTCCGTGGGAACAATATATACGTCTATAACGTAATATAACTTAACCTAACCAATCTAGCCCCTCGCTGGTAATGTTCTACAGAATACTGTTCGTGTCGTCCCGTACGTCTCGGTTGGGACATTATATAAGTCTATAACGTTATATATCCCAACCTGAGGCAACCTAACATCTCGGATGTAGTATTTTCCAACATTCCTGGCGGGTCGGCTCCTACTTCTCGGTGGGAACATTATATACGTCTATAACAAAATATAACCTAACCTAACCCATCTAGCCCCTCGCTGGTAATGTTTTACTGAATCCCATTCTTGTCGGCCCGTACTTCTCGGCGGGGACATTATGTACGTCTATAGCGTGATATATTCCAACAAAAGGCAGCCTAACACATCGGATGTAGTATTTTCCAACATTCCTGGCGGGTCGGCTCCTACTTCTCGGTGGGAACATTATATACGTCTATAACATAATATAACCTAACCTAACCCATCTATCCCCTCGCTGGTAATGTTTTACTAAATCCCGTTCGTGTCGACCCGTACTTCCCGGTGGGGACATTATGTACGTCTATAGCGTTATATATCCCAACCTAATGCAGCCTAACACATCGGATGTAGTATTTTCCAACATTGCTGGCGTGTCGGGCCCTACTTCTCGGTGATAACATTATATACGTCTATCACGTAATATAACCTAACCTAACCCATCTAGACCTTCGCTGGTAATGTTTTATAAAATCCCGGTCGTGTCGTCCTGTACGTCTCGGTGGGCACATTATATACGTCTATAACGTTATATATCCCCTCCTGTGGCAACCTAACATCTCGGATGTAGTATTTTCCAACATTCCTGGCGGTTCGGACCCTACTTTTCGGAGGGAACATTATATACGTCTATATCGTAATATAACCTAACCTAACCCATCTTGCCCCTCGGTGATAATTTTTAACAGAATGTCGGTTGTGTCGGCCCGTACGTCTCGGTGGGGACATTATATACGTCTATAACCTTATCTATCCCAACCTAAGGCAACCTAGTATCTCGGATGTAGTATTTACCAACATTCCTGGCGGGTCCGACCCTACTTCTCGGTGGGCACATTATATACTTCTATAACATAATATAACCTAACCTAACCCATCTAGCCCCTCGCTAGAAATGTTTTACAGAATCCTGGTCGTGTCGGCCCGTACTTCTGCGTGGGGACATTATGTACGTCTATAACTTTATATAACCTAACCTAATACATCTAGACCCTCGCTGGTAATGTTTTACAGAATCCCGTTCGTGTCGTCCCGTACGTCTCGGTTGGGACATTATTTACGTCAATAACGTTATACATCCTAACCTAAGGCAGCCTAACACCTCGGATGTAGTATTTACCAACATTCCTGGCGGGTCGAACCCTACTTTTCGGAGGGAACATTATATACGTCTATATCGTAATATAACCTAACCTAACCCATCCTGCCCCTGGGTGATAATGTTTTACAGAATGCTGGTCGGGTCGGCCCGTACGTCTCGGTGGGGATATTATATACGTCTATAACGTTATATATCGCAACCTAAGGCAACCTATCTTCTCGGATGTAGTATTTTCCAACATTCCTGGCGGGTCGGGCCCTACTTCTCGGTGATAACATTATATACTTCTATCACGTAATATAACCTAACCTAACCCATCTAGACCCTCACTGGTAATGTTTTATAAAATCCCGGTCGTGTCGGCCTGTACGTCTCGGTGGGCACATTATATACGTCTATAACGTTATATATCCCAACCTGAGGCAACCTAACATCTCGGATGTAGTATTTTCCAACATTCCTGGCGGGTCGGCTCCTACTTCTCGGTGGGAACATTATATACGTCTATAACAAAATATAACCTAACCTAACCCATCTAGCCCCTCGCTGGTAATGTTTTACTGAATCCCATTCTTGTCGGCCCGTACTTCTCGGCGGGGACATTATGTACGTCTATAGCGTGATATATTCCAACAAAAGGCAGCCTAACACATCGGATGTAGTATTTTCCAACATTCCTGGCGTGTCGGGCCCTACTTCTCGGTGGGAACATTATATACGTCTGTAACATAATATAACCTAACCAAACCCATCTACCCCCTCGCTGGTAATGTTTTACAGAATCTCGTCCGTGTCGTCCCGTACGTCTCGGTTGGGATATTATTTACGTCAATAGCGTTATACATCCTAACCTAAGGCAGCCTAACATCACGGATGTAGTATTTACCAACTTTCCTGGCGGGTCGGACCCTACTTTTCGGAGGGAACATTATATACGTCTATATCGTAATATAACCCAACCTAACCCATCTTGGCATTCGGTGATAATGTTTTCCAGAATCCCGTTCGTGTCGTCCCGTACGTCTCGGTGGGGTCATTATGCACGTCTATAACGTTATATATCCCAACCTAAGGCAACCTAACATCTCGAATGTAGTATTTTCCAACATTCTTGGCGGGTCGGCCGCTACTTCTCGGTGAGAACATTATATACGTCTATCACGTAATATAACCTAACCTAACCCATCTAGACCTTCGCTGGTAATGTTTTATAAAATCCCGGTCGTGTCGTCCTGTACGTCTCGGTGGGCACATTATATACGTCTATAACGTTATATATCCCCTCCTGTGGCAACCTAACATCTCGGATGTAGTGTTTTCCAACATTCCTGGCGGGTCGGACCCTACTTTTCGGAGGGAACATTATATACGTCTATATCGTAATATAACCTAACCTAACCCATCTTGCCCCTCGGTGATAATGTTTAACAGAATGTCGGTTGTGTCGGCCCGTACGTCTCGGTGGGGACATTATATACGTCTATAACCTTATCTATCCCAACCTAAGGCAACCTAGCATCTCGGATGTAGTATTTACCAACATTCCTGGCGGGTCCGACCCTACTTCTCGGTGGGCACATTATATACTTCTATAACATAATATAACCAAACCTAACCCATCTAGCCCCTCGCTAGAAATGTTTTACAGAATCCTGGTCGTGTCGGCCCGTACTTCTGCGTGGGGACATTATGTACGTCTATAACTTTATATAACCTAACCTAATACATCTAGACCCTCGCTGGTAATGTTTTACAGAATCCCGTTCGTGTCGTCCCGTACGTCTCGGTTGGGACATTATTTACGTCAATAACGTTATACATCCTAACCTAAGGCAGCCTAGAACATCGGATGTAGTATTTCACAACATTCCTGGCGGGTCGGACCATACTTCACGGTGAGAACATTATATACGTCTATCACGTAATATAACCTAACCTAATCCATCTAGTCTCTCGCTGGTAATGTTTTACAGAATCCCGTTCGTGTCGGCTCGTACTTCTCGGTGGGGACATTATGTACGTCTATATCGTTATATAACCCAACCTAAGGCAACCTAACATTTAGAATGTAGTATTGTCCAACATTCCTGGCGGGTCGGCCCCTACTTCTCCGTGGGAACAATATATACGTCTATAACGTAATATAACCTAACCTAATTCATCTAGTCTCTCGCTGGTAATGTTTTACAGAATCCCGATCGTGTCGGCCCGTACTTCTCGGTGGGGACATTATGTACGTCTATAGCGTTATATATCCCAACCTGAGGCAACCTCACATCTCGGATGTAGTATTTTCCAACATTCCTGGCGGGTCGGCTCCTACTTCTCGGTGGGAACATTATATACGTCTATAACATAATATAACCTAACCTAACCCATCCAGACCCTCGCTGGTAGTGTTTTGCGGAATCCCGTTCGTGTCGGCCCGTACTTCTCAGTGGGAAGATTATACACGTCTATAACATTATATAACCTAACCTGTCCCATCTAGCCCCTCGCTGGTAATGTTATACAGAATGCCTGTCGGGTCGGCCCGTACGTCTCGGTGGGGACATTATTTACGTCAATAACGTTATACATCCTAACCTAAGGCAGCCTAACACCTCGGATGTAGTATTTACCAACATACCTGGCAGGTCGAACCCTACTTTTCGGAGGGAACATTATATACGCCTATATCGTAATATAACCTAACCTAACCCATCTTGCCCCTAGGTGATAATGTTTTACAGAATGCCGGTCGGGTCGGCCCGTACGTCTCGGTGGGGATATTATATACGTCTATAACGTTATATATCCCAACCTAAGGCAACCTAGCATCTCGGATGTAGTATTTACCAACATTCCTGGCGGGTCGGACCCTACTTCTCGGTGGGAACATTATATACGTCTATAACGTAATATAACCTAACCTAACCCATCTTGGCATTCGGTGATAATGTTTTCCAGAATCCCGTTCGTGTCGTCCCGTACGTCTCGGTGGGGTCATTATGCACGTCTATAACGTTATATATCCCAACCTAAGGCAACCTAACATCTCGAATGTAGTATTTTCCAACATTCTTGGCGGGTCGGCCGCTACTTCTCGGTGAGAACATTATATACGTCTATCACGTAATATAACCTAACCTAACCCATCTAGACCTTCGCTGGTAATGTTTTATAAAATCCCGGTCGTGTCGTCCTGTACGTCTCGGTGGGCACATTATATACGTCTATAACGTTATATATCCCCTCCTGTGGCAACCTAACATCTCGGATGTAGTGTTTTCCAACATTCCTGGCGGGTCGCACCCTACTGTTCGGAGGGAACATTATATACGTCTATATCGTAATATAACCTAACCTAACCCATCTTGCCCCTCGGTGATAATGTTTAACAGAATGTCGGTTGTGTCGGCCCGTACGTCTCGGTGGGGACATTATATACGTCTATAACGTTATATATCTCAATCTGAGGCAACCTAACATCTCGGATGTACTATTTACCAACATTCCTGGCGGGTCGGTCCCTACTTCTCCGTGGGAACATTATATACGTCTATGACATAATATAACCTAACCTAACCCATCTAGCCCCTCGGTGATAATGTTTTACAGAATCCCGGTCGTATCGGCCCGTACGTCTCGGTGGGTACATTATATACGTCTATAGCGTTATACATCCCAATCTAAGGCAACCTAACATGTCGGATGTAGTATTTTCCAACATTCCTGGCGGGTCGACCCCTACTTCTCGGTGAGAACATTATATACGTCTATAACATAATATAACCTAACCTAACCCATCAAGCCCCTCGGTGATAATGTTTTACAGAATCCCGGTCCTATCGGCCCGTACGTCTCAGTGGGTACATTATATACGTCTATAACGTTATATATCTCAATCTGAGGCAACCTAACATCTCGGATGTACTATTTACCAACATTCCTGGCGGGTCGGTCCCTACTTCTCCGTGGGAACATTATATACGTCTATGACATAATATAACCTAACCTAACCCATCTAGCCCCTCGGTGATAATGTTTTACAGAATCCCGGTCGTGTCGGCCCGTACTTCTCCGAGGGGACATTATGTACGTCTTTAACGTTATATATCTTAACCTACGGCAGCTTAACATCTCGGATGTAGTATTTTCCAACATTCCTGGCGGGTTGGCCCCTACTTCTCGGTGAGAACATTATATACGTCTAAATCGTAATATAACCTAGCATAACCCATCCTCCCCCTCGGTGATAATGTTCTACAGAATCACGGTCGTGTCGGCCCGCACTTCTCCGTGGGAACATTATATACGTCTATGACATAATATAACCTAATCTAACCCATCTAGTCCCTCGGTGATAATGTTTTACAGAATCCCGGTCGTATCGGCCCGTACGTCTCGGTGGGTACATTATATACGTCTATAACATTATATATCCCAATCTGAAGCAACCTAACATCTCGGATGTAGTATCTTCCATCATTCCTGGCGCGTCGGCCACTACTTCTCGGTTGGAACATTATATTCGTCTATATTGTAATATAACCTAACCTAACGCATCTTGACCCCCCGTGATAATGTTTTACAGAATCCCGTTCGTGTCGTCCCGTACGTCTCGTTGGGGACATTATATAGGTGTATAGCGTTATATATCCTAACCTAAGGCAGCTTAACATCTCGGATGTAGTATTTTCCAACATTCCTGGCGGGTCGGCCCCTACTTCTCAGTGAGAACATTATATACGTCTATGACATAATATAACATTACCTAACCCATCAAGCCCCTCGGTGATAATGTTTTACAGAATCCCGGTCGTATCGGCCCGTACGTTTCGGTGGGTACATTAAATACGTCTATAACGTTATATATCCCAATCTGAGGCAACCTAACATCTCGGATGTAGTATTTACCAACATTCCCGGCGGGTCGGTCCCTACTTCTCGGTGGGAACATTATATTCGTCTATATCGTAATATAACCTAGCATAACCCATCCTGCCCCTCGGTGATAGTGTTTTACAGAATCACGGTCGTGTCGGCCCGTACTTCTCCGTGGGAACGTTATATACGTCTATAACGTTATATATCCCAATCTGAGGCAACCTAACATCTCGGATGTAGTATTTACCAACATTCCTGGCGGGTCGGAACCTACTTCTCGGTGGGAACATTATATTCGTCTATATCGTAATATAACCTAGCATAACCCATCCTCCCCCTCGGTGATAATGTTTTACAGAATCACGGTCGTGTCGGCCCGTACTTCTCCGTGGGAACATTATATACGTCTATAACATAATATAACCTAACCTAACCCATCTAGCCCCTCGGTGATAATGTTTTACAGAATCCCGATCGTATCGGCCCGTACGTCTCGGTGTGTACATTATATACATCCATAACGTTATACATCCCAATCTAAGGCAACCTAACATGTGGGATGTAGTATATACCAACATACCTGGCGGATAGGACACTACTTCTCGGTGGGAACATTGTATTCGTCTCTATTGTAATATAACCTATCCTAACCCATCTTGCCCCTCCGTGATAATGTTTTAAAGAATGCCGGTCGTGTCGGCCCGTACGTATTGGTGGGGATTTTATATACGTCTATAACGTTATATATCCCTACCTAAGGCAAGTTAACATCTCGGATGTAGTATTTTCCATCATATCTGGCGGGTCGGCCACTACTTCTCGGTGGGAACATTATATGCGTCTATATCGTAATATAACCTAGCATAACCCATCCCCCCCTCGGTGATAATGTTTTACAGAATCACGGTCGTGTCGGCCCGTACTTCTCCGTGGGAACATTATATACGTCTATGACATAATATAACCTAACCTAACCCATCTAGTCCCTCGGTGATAATGTTTTACAGAATCCCGGTCGTATCGGCCCGTACGTCTCGGTGGGTACATTATATACGTCTATAGCGTTATACATCCCAATCTAAGGCAACCTAACATGTCGGATGTAGTATTTTCCAACATTCCTGGCGGGTCGACCCCTACTTCTCGGTGAGAACATTATATACGTCTATAACATAATATAACCTAACCTAACCCATCAAGCCCCTCGGTGATAATGTTTTACAGAATCCCGGTCCTATCGGCCCGTACGTCTCAGTGGGTACATTATATACGTCTATAACGTTATATATCTCAATCTGAGGCAACCTAACATCTCGGATGTACTATTTACCAACATTCCTGGCGGGTCGGTCCCTACTTCTCCGTGGGAACATTATATACGTCTATGACATAATATAACCTAACCTAACCCATCTAGCCCCTCGGTGATAATGTTTTACAGAATCCCGGTCGTATCGGCCCGTACGTCTCGGTGGGTACATTATATACGTCTATAACGTTATATATCCCAATCTGAGGCAACCTATCATCTCGGATGTAGTATTTACCAACATTCCCGGCGGGTCGGTCCCTACATCTCGGTGGGAACATTTTATTCGTCTATATCGTAATATAACCTAGCACAACCCATCCTCCCCCTCGGTGATAATGTTTTACAGAATCACGGTCGTGTCGGCCCGTACTTCTCCGTGGGAACATTATATACGTCTATGACATAATATAACCTAACCTAACCCATCTAGCCCCTCGGTGATAATGTTTTACAGAATCCCGGTCGTGTCGGCCCGTACTTCTCCGAGGGGACATTATGTACGTCTTTAACGTTATATATCTTAACCTACGGCAGCTTAACATCTCGGATGTAGTATTTTCCAACATTCCTGGCGGGTTGGCCCCTACTTCTCCGTGAGAACATTATATACGTCTAAATCGTAATATAACCTAGCATAACCCATCCTCCCCCTCGGTGATAATGTTCTACAGAATCACGGTCGTGTCGGCCCGCACTTCTCCGTGGGAACATTATATACGTCTATGACATAATATAACCTAATCTAACCCATCTAGTCCCTCGGTGATAATGTTTTACAGAATCCCGGTCGTATCGGCCCGTACGTCTCGGTGGGTACATTATATACGTCTATAACGTTATATATCCCAATCTGAAGCAACCTAACATCTCGGATGTAGTATCTTCCATCATTCCTGGCGCGTCGGCCACTACTTCTCGGTTGGAACATTATATTCGTCTATATTGTAATATAACCTAACCTAACGCATCTTGACCCCCCGTGATGATGTTTTACAGAATCCCGTTCGTGTCGTCCCGTACGTCTCGTTGGGGACATTATATAGGTCTATAGCGTTATATATCCTAACCTAAGGCAGCTTAACATCTCGGATGTAGTATTTTCCAACATTCCTGGCGGGTCGGCCCCTACTTCTCAGTGAGAACATTATATACGTCTATGACATAATATAACATTACCTAACCCATCAAGCCCCTCGGTGATAATGTTTTACAGAATCCCGGTCGTATCGGCCCGTACGTCTCGGTGGGTACATTAAATACGTCTATAACGTTATATATCCCAATCTGAGGCAACCTAACATCTCGGATGTAGTATTTACCAACATTCCCGGCGGGTCGGTCCCTACTTCTCGGTGGAAACATTATATTCGTCTATATCGTAATATAACCTAGCATAACCCATCCTGCCCCTCGGTGATAGTGTTTTACAGAATCACGGTCGTGTCGGCCCGTACTTCTCCGTGGGAACGTTATATACGTCTATAACGTTATATATCCCAATCTGAGGCAACCTAACATCTCGGATGTAGTATTTACCAACATTCCTGGCGGGTCGGAACCTACTTCTCGGTGGGAACATTATATTCGTCTATATCGTAATATAACCTAGCATAACCCATCCTCCCCCTCGGTGATAATGTTTTACAGAATCACGGTCGTGTCGGCCCGTACTTCTCCGTGGGAACATTATATACGTCTATAACATAATATAACCTAACCTAACCCATCTAGCCCCTCGGTGATAATGTTTTACAGAATCCCGATCGTATCGGCCCGTACGTCTCGGTGTGTACATTATATACATCCATAACGTTATACATCCCAATCTAAGGCAACCTAACATGTGGGATGTAGTATATACCAACATACCTGGCGGATAGGACACTACTTCTCGGTGGGAACATTGTATTCGTCTCTATTGTAATATAACCTATCCTAACCCATCTTGCCCCTCCGTGATAATGTTTTAAAGAATGCCGGTCGTGTCGGCCCGTACGTATTGGTGGGGATTTTATATACGTCTATAACGTTATATATCCCTACCTAAGGCAAGTTAACATCTCGGATGTAGTATTTTCCATCATATCTGGCGGGTCGGCCACTACTTCTCGGTGGGAACATTATATGCGTCTATATCGTAATATAACCTAGCATAACCCATCCCCCCCTCGGTGATAATGTTTTACAGAATCACGGTCGTGTCGGCCCGTACTTCTCCGTGGGAACATTATATACGTCTATGACATAATATAACCTAACCTAACCCATCTAGTCCCTCGGTGATAATGTTTTACAGAATCCCGGTCGTATCGGCCCGTACGTCTCGGTGGGTACATTATATACGTCTATAGCGTTATACATCCCAATCTAAGGCAACCTAACATGTCGGATGTAGTATTTTCCAACATTCCTGGCGGGTCGACCCCTACTTCCCGGTGAGAACATTATATACGTCTATAACGTAATATAACCTAACCTAACCCATCTAGTCCCTCGGTGATAATGTTTTACAGAATCCCGGTCGTATCGGCCCGTACGTCTCGGTGGGTACATTATATACGTCTATAGCGTTATACATCCCAATCTAAGGCAACCTAACATGTCGGATGTAGTATTTTCCAACATTCCTGGCGGGTCGACCCCTACTTCTCGGTGAGAACATTATATACGTCTATAACATAATATAACCTAACCTAACCCATCAAGCCCCTCGGTGATAATGTTTTACAGAATCCCGGTCCTATCGGCCCGTACGTCTCAGTGGGTACATTATATACGTCTATAACGTTATATATCTCAATCTGAGGCAACCTAACATCTCGGATGTACTATTTACCAACATTCCTGGCGGGTCGGTCCCTACTTCTCCGTGGGAACATTATATACGTCTATGACATAATATAACCTAACCTAACCCATCTAGCCCCTCGGTGATAATGTTTTACAGAATCCCGGTCGTATCGGCCCGTACGTCTCGGTGGGTACATTATATACGTCTATAACGTTATATATCCCAATCTGAGGCAACCTATCATCTCGGATGTAGTATTTACCAACATTCCCGGCGGGTCGGTCCCTACATCTCGGTGGGAACATTTTATTCGTCTATATCGTAATATAACCTAGCACAACCCATCCTCCCCCTCGGTGATAATGTTTTACAGAATCACGGTCGTGTCGGCCCGTACTTCTCCGTGGGAACATTATATACGTCTATGACATAATATAACCTAACCTAACCCATCTAGCCCCTCGGTGATAATGTTTTACAGAATCCCGGTCGTGTCGGCCCGTACTTCTCCGAGGGGACATTATGTACGTCTTTAACGTTATATATCTTAACCTACGGCAGCTTAACATCTCGGATGTAGTATTTTCCAACATTCCTGGCGGGTTGGCCCCTACTTCTCGGTGAGAACATTATATACGTCTAAATCGTAATATAACCTAGCATAACCCATCCTCCCCCTCGGTGATAATGTTCTACAGAATCACGGTCGTGTCGGCCCGCACTTCTCCGTGGGAACATTATATACGTCTATGACATAATATAACCTAATCTAACCCATCTAGTCCCTCGGTGATAATGTTTTACAGAATCCCGGTCGTATCGGCCCGTACGTCTCGGTGGGTACATTATATACGTCTATAACGTTATATATCCCAATCTGAAGCAACCTAACATCTCGGATGTAGTATCTTCCATCATTCCTGGCGCGTCGGCCACTACTTCTCGGTTGGAACATTATATTCGTCTATATTGTAATATAACCTAACCTAACGCATCTTGACCCCCCGTGATGATGTTTTACAGAATCCCGTTCGTGTCGTCCCGTACGTCTCGTTGGGGACATTATATAGGTCTATAGCGTTATATATCCTAACCTAAGGCAGCTTAACATCTCGGATGTAGTATTTTCCAACATTCCTGGCGGGTCGGCCCCTACTTCTCAGTGAGAACATTATATACGTCTATGACATAATATAACATTACCTAACCCATCAAGACCCTCGGTGATAATGTTTTACAGAATCCCGGTCGTATCGGCCCGTACGTCTCGGTGGGTACATTAAATACGTCTATAACGTTATATATCCCAATCTGAGGCAACCTAACATCTCGGATGTAGTATTTACCAACATTCCCGGCGGGTCGGTCCCTACTTCTCGGTGGGAACATTATATTCGTCTATATCGTAATATAACCTAGCATAACCCATCCTGCCCCTCGGTGATAGTGTTTTACAGAATCACGGTCGTGTCGGCCCGTACTTCTCCGTGGGAACGTTATATACGTCTATAACGTTATATATCCCAATCTGAGGCAACCTAACATCTCGGATGTAGTATTTACCAACATTCCTGGCGGGTCGGAACCTACTTCTCGGTGGGAACATTATATTCGTCTATATCGTAATATAACCTAGCATAACCCATCCTCCCCCTCGGTGATAATGTTTTACAGAATCACGGTCGTGTCGGCCCGTACTTCTCCGTGGGAACATTATATACGTCTATAACATAATATAACCTAACCTAACCCATCTAGCCCCTCGGTGATAATGTTTTACAGAATCCCGATCGTATCGGCCCGTACGTCTCGGTGTGTACATTATATACATCCATAACGTTATACATCCCAATCTAAGGCAACCTAACATGTGGGATGTAGTATATACCAACATACCTGGCGGATAGGACACTACTTCTCGGTGGGAACATTGTATTCGTCTCTATTGTAATATAACCTATCCTAACCCATCTTGCCCCTCCGTGATAATGTTTTAAAGAATGCCGGTCGTGTCGGCCCGTACGTATTGGTGGGGATTTTATATACGTCTATAACGTTATATATCCCTACCTAAGGCAAGTTAACATCTCGGATGTAGTATTTTCCATCATATCTGGCGGGTCGGCCACTACTTCTCGGTGGGAACATTATATGCGTCTATATCGTAATATAACCTAGCATAACCCATCCCCCCCTCGGTGATAATGTTTTACAGAATCACGGTCGTGTCGGCCCGTACTTCTCCGTGGGAACATTATATACGTCTATGACATAATATAACCTAACCTAACCCATCTAGTCCCTCGGTGATAATGTTTTACAGAATCCCGGTCGTATCGGCCCGTACGTCTCGGTGGGTACATTATATACGTCTATAGCGTTATACATCCCAATCTAAGGCAACCTAACATGTCGGATGTAGTATTTTCCAACATTCCTGGCGGGTCGACCCCTACTTCCCGGTGAGAACATTATATACTTCTATAACGTAATATAACCTAACCAAACCCATCAAGCCCCTCGGTGATAATGTTTTACAGAATCCCGGTCGTATCGGCCCGTACGTCTCGGTGGGTACATTAAATACGTCTATAACGTTATATATCCCAATCTGAGGCAACCTAACATCTCGGATGTAGTATTTACCAACATTCCCGGCGGGTCTGTCCCTACTTCTCGGTGGGAACATTATATTCGTCTATATCGTAATATAACCTAGCATAACCCATCCTGCCCCTCGGTGATAGTGTTTTACAGAATCACGGTCCTGTCGGCCCGTACTTCTCCGTGGGAACGTTATATACGTCTATAACATTATATATCCCAATCTGAGGCAACCTAACATCTCGGATGTAGTATTTACCAACATTCCTGGCGGGTCGGAACCTACTTCTCGGTGGGAACATTATATTCGTCTATATCGTAATATAACCTAGCATAACCCATCCTCCCCCTCGGGGATAATGTTTTACAGAATCACGGTCGTGTCGGCCCGTACTTCTCCGTGGGAACATTATATACGTCTATAACATAATATAACCTAACCTAACCCATCTAGCCCCTCGGTGATAATGTTTTACAGAATCCCGATCGTATCGGCCCGTACGTCTCGGTGTGTACATTATATACATCCATAACGTTATACATCCCAATCTAAGGCAACCTAACATGTGGGATGTAGTATATACCAACATACCTGGCGGATAGGACACTACTTCTCGGTGGGAACATTGTATTCGTCTCTATTGTAATATAACCTATCCTAACCCATCTTGCCCCTCCGTGATAATGTTTTAAAGAATGCCGGTCGTGTCGGCCCGTACGTATTGGTGGGGATTTTATATACGTCTATAACGTTATATATCCCTACCTAAGGCAGGTTAACATCTCGGATGTAGTATTTTCCATCATATCTGGCGGGTCGGCCACTACTTCTCGGTGGGAACATTATATGCGTCTATATCGTAATATAACCTAGCATAACCCATCCCCCCCTCGGTGATAATGTTTTACAGAATCACGGTCGTGTCGGCCCGTACTTCTCCGTGGGAACATTATATACGTCTATGACATAATATAACCTAACCTAACCCATCTAGTCCCTCGGTGATAATGTTTTACAGAATCCCGGTCGTATCGGCCCGTACGTCTCGGTGGGTACATTATATACGTCTATAGCGTTATACATCCCAATCTAAGGCAACCTAACATGTCGGATGTAGTATTTTCCAACATTCCTGGCGGGTCGACCCCTACTTCCCGGTGAGAACATTATATACGTCTATAACGTAATATAACCTAACCAAACCCATCAAGCCCCTCGGTGATAATGTTTTACAGAATCCCGGTCGTATCGGCCCGTACGTCTCGGTGGGTACATTAAATACGTCTATAACGTTATATATCCCAATCTGAGGCAACCTAACATCTCGGATGTAGTATTTACCAACATTCCCGGCGGGTCTGTCCCTACTTCTCGGTGGGAACATTATATTCGTCTATATCGTAATATAACCTAGCATAACCCATCCTGCCCCTCGGTGATAGTGTTTTACAGAATCACGGTCCTGTCGGCCCGTACTTCTCCGTGGGAACGTTATATACGTCTATAACATTATATATCCCAATCTGAGGCAACCTAACATCTCGGATGTAGTATTTACCAACATTCCTGGCGGGTCGGAACCTACTTCTCGGTGGGAACATTATATTCGTCTATATCGTAATATAACCTAGCATAACCCATCCTCCCCCTCGGTGATAATGTTTTACAGAATCACGGTCGTGTCGGCCCGTACTTCTCCGTGGGAACATTATATACGTCTATAACATAATATAACCTAACCTAACCCATCTAGCCCCTCGGTGATAATGTTTTACAGAATCCCGATCGTATCGGCCCGTACGTCTCGGTGTGTACATTATATACATCCATAACGTTATACATCCCAATCTAAGGCAACCTAACATGTGGGATGTAGTATATACCAACATACCTGGCGGATAGGACACTACTTCTCGGTGGGAACATTGTATTCGTCTCTATTGTAATATAACCTATCCTAACCCATCTTGCCCCTCCGTGATAATGTTTTAAAGAATGCCGGTCGTGTCGGCCCGTACGTATTGGTGGGGATTTTATATACGTCTATAACGTTATATATCCCTACCTAAGGCAAGTTAACATCTCGGATGTAGTATTTTCCATCATATCTGGCGGGTCGGCCACTACTTCTCGGTGGGAACATTATATGCGTCTATATCGTAATATAACCTAGCATAACCCATCCCCCCCTCGGTGATAATGTTTTACAGAATCACGGTCGTGTCGGCCCGTACTTCTCCGTGGGAACATTATATACGTCTATGACATAATATAACCTAACCTAACCCATCTAGTCCCTCGGTGATAATGTTTTACAGAATCCCGGTCGTATCGGCCCGTACGTCTCGGTGGGTACATTATATACGTCTATAGCGTTATACAGCCCAATCTAAGGCAACCTAACATGTCGGATGTAGTATTTTCCAACATTCCTGGCGGGTCGACCCCTACTTCTCGGTGAGAACATTATATACGTCTATAACATAATATAACCTAACCTAACCCATCAAGCCCCTCGGTGATAATGTTTTACAGAATCCCGGTCCTATCGGCCCGTACGTCTCGGTGGGTACATTATATAGGTCTATAACGTTATATATCCCAATCTGAGGCAACCTAACATCTCGGATGTAGTATTTACCAACATTCCTGGCGGGTCGGTCCCTACTTTTCCGTGGGAACATTATATACGTCTATGACATAATATAACCTAACCTAACCCATCTAGCCACTCGGTGATAATGTTTTACAGAATCCCGGTCGTATCGGCCCGTACGTCTCGGTGGGTACATTATATACGTCTATAACGTTATATATCCCAATCTGAGGCAACCTAACATCTCGGATGTAGTATTTACCAACAATCCCGGCGGGTCGGTCCCTACTTCTCGGTGGGAACATTATATTCGTCTATATCGTGATATAACCTAGCATAACCCATCCTGCCCCTCGGTGATAATGTTTTACAGAATCACGGTCGTGTCGGCCCGTACTTCTCCGTGGGAACGTTATATACGTCTATGACATAATAGAACCTAACCTAACCCATCTAGCCACTCGGTCATAATGTTTTACAGAATCCCGGTCGTATCGGCCCGTACGTCTCGGTGGGTACATTATATACGTCTATAACGTTATATATCCCAATCTGAGGCAACCTAACATCTCGGATGTAGTATTTACCAACATTCCTGGCGGGTCGGAACCTACTTCTCGGTGGGAACATTATATTCGTCTATATCGTAATATAACCTAGCATAACCCATCCTCCCCCTCGGTGATAATGTTTTACAGAATCACGGTCGTGTCGGCCCGTACTTCTCCGTGGGAACATTATATACGTCTATAACATAATATAACCTAACCTAACCCATCTAGCCCCTCGGTGATAATGTTTTACAGAATCCCGGTCGTATCGGCCCGTACGTGTCGGTGTGTACATTATATACATCCATAACGTTATACATCCCAATCTAAGGCAACCTAACATGTGGGATGTAGTATATACCAACATACCTCGCGGATAGGACACTACTTCTCGGTGGGAACATTGTATTCGTCTCTATTGTAATATAACCTATCCTAACCCATCTTGCCCCTCGGTGATAATGTTTTACTGAATCCCGGTCGTGTCGGCCCGTACGTCTCGGTGGGTACATTAAATACGTCTATAACGTTATATATCCCAATCTGAGGCAACCTAACATGTCGGATGTAGTATTTTCCATCATTCCTGGCGCGTCGGCCACTACCTCTCGGTGGGAACATTATATGCGTCTATAACGTAATATAACCTAACCTAACCCATCTAGCACCTCGGTGATAATGTTTTACAGAATGCCGGTCGTGTCGGCCCGTACATCTCGGTGGGTACATTATACACGTCTATAACGTTATATATCCCAATCTGAGGCAACCTAACATCTCGGATGTAGTATTTACCGACATTCCTGGGGGGTTGGACCCTACTTCACGGTGGGAACATTATATACGTCTATAACGTAGCATAACCTAACCTAACCAATCCAGCCCCTCGCTGGTAATGTTTTACAGAATCCCGGTCGTGTCGTCCCGTACGTCTCGGTGGGGACATTATGTACGTCTATAACGTTATATATCCCAACCTAAGCCAACCTAACATCTCGGATGTAGTATTTTGCAGCATTGCTGGCGGGTCGGCCCCTACTTATCGGTGGGAACATTATATACGTCTATAGCTTAATATAATCTAACCTGACCCATCTAGACCCTCGCTGGTAATGTTTTACAGAGTCCCGTTCGTGGCGTCCCGTACGTCTCGGTTGGGTAATTATATACGACTACGGCGTTATATATCCTAACCTAAGGCAGCCTAACGTCTCGGATGTAGTATTTTCCAGCATTCCTGGCGGGTCGGCCCCTACTTCTCGGTGGGAACATTATATACGTCTATAACGTAACATAACCCAATCTTATCCATCTAGACCCACGCTGTTAATGTTTTACAGAATCCCGT
Source organism: Xylocopa violacea (assembly GCA_963969225.1). Lineage (NCBI taxonomy): Eukaryota > Metazoa > Arthropoda > Insecta > Hymenoptera > Apidae > Xylocopa > Xylocopa violacea. The sequence continues at coordinate 9,051,843 of CAXAJV010000017.1, read as the reverse complement.
ACGTGTCGTCCCGTACGTCTAGCCTGGAACATTATATTCGTCTATAGCGTTATATATCATAACCTAAAGCAGCCTAACATCTCGGATGTAGAATTTTACAACATTCTAGGCGGGTCCGCACCTACTTCTCGGTGGGAACATTATATACGTCTATAACGTAACATAACATAACCTAATCCATCTAGAGCCTGGCCGTTAATGTTTTACAGAATCCCGTTCGTGTCGTCCCGTACGTCTCGGTTGGTACATTATATGCGTCTATGGCGTTATATATCCTAACCTAACGCAACCTAACATCTCGGATGTAGTATTTTCCAGCATTCCTGGCGAGTCGGCCCCTACTTCTCGGTGGGAACATTATATACGTCTATAACGTAACATAACCTAACCTAATCCATCTAGACCCTGGCCGTTAATGTTTTACAGAATCCCGTTCGTGTCGGCCCGTACTTATCGGTGGGGACATTATATACGTCTATAACATTATATATCCCAACCTAAGGCCACCTAACGCTTCGGATGTTGTATTTTCCAGCATTCCTGGCGGGTCGGCTCCTACTTCTCGGTGGGAACATTATATACGTCTATAACGTAACATAACCTAACCTAATCCATGTAGCCTCTCGCTGGTAATGTTTGATAGAATCCCGGTCGTGTCGGCCCGTACTTCTCCGTGGGGACATTATGTACGTTTATAACGTAATATAACCTAACCTAACTCATCCAGCCCCTCGCTGTAAATGTTTTACAGAATCCCTGTCGTGTCGGCCCGTACTTATCGGTGGGGACATTATATACGTCTATAACATTATATATCCCAACCTAAGGCCACCTATCACTTCGGATGTAGTATTTTCCAGCATTCCTGGCGGGTCGGACCTTACGTCTCGGTTGGAACATTATGTACATCTATAACGTTATATAACCTAAACTAATCCATCTAGACCCTCGCTACTAATGTTTTACAGAATCCCGTTCGTGTCCTCCCGTACGTCTCGGTTGGGACATTATATACCTCTATAGCGTTACATATCCTAACCTAAGGCAGGCCAACATCTCGGATGTAGTATTTTCCATCAGTCCTGGCTGGTCGGCCCCTACTTCTCGGTGGGAACATTATATACGTCTATAACGTAATATAACCTAACCTAACACATCTAGCCCCTCGCTGGTAATGTTTTTCAGAATCCCGATCCTGTCGGCCCGTACATCTCGGTTGGGACATTATAAACGTCTACAGCGATATATATCCTAATGTAAGGCAGGCTAACATCTCGGATGTATTATTTTACAACATTCCTGGCGTATCAGCCCCTTCTTCTCGATGGGAATATTATATACGTCTGTAACGTAATATAACCTAACCTAACCCCTCTAGCCCCTCGCTGTAAATGTTTTGCAGAATCCATGACGTGTCGGCCCGTACTTATCGGTGGGGACATTATATACGTCTATAACATTATATATCCCAACCTAAGGCCACCTAACGCTTCGGATGTTGTATTTTCCAGCATTCCTGGCGGGTCGGACCCTACGTCTCGGTTGGAACATTATGTACGTCTATAACGTTATATAACCTAACATAATCCATCTAGACCCTCGCTGTTAATGTTTTACAGAATCCTGTTCGTGTCGTCCCGTACGTCTCGGTGGGGACATTATGTACGTCTATAACGTTATATATCACAACCTGAGGCAACCTAACATTTCGGATGTTGTATTTTCCAACATTCCTGGCGGGTCGGCCCCTACTTCTCGTTGGGTACATTATATACGTCTATAACGTAATATATCCTAACCTAACCCATCTAGCACCTCGGTGATAATGTTTTGCAGAATCCCGGTCGTGTCTTCCCGTACGTCTCAGTGCGGACATTATATACGTCTATAACGTTATATATCCCAACCTAAGCCAACCTAACATCTCGGATGTAGTATTTACCAACATTCCTGGCGTGTCGGACCCTACTTCTCGGTGGGAACATTATATACGTCTATAACGTAACATAACCTAACCTAATCCATCTAGACCCTCGCTATTGATGTTTTACAGAATCCCGATCGTGTCGTCCCGTACGTCTCGGTTGGGGCATTATATACGTCTATAGCGTTATATATCCTAACCCAAGGCAGCCTATCACCTCGGATGTAGTATTTTGCAGCATTGCTGGCGGGTCGGCCCCTACTTATCGGTGAGAACATTAGATACGTCTATAGCGTAATATAATCTAACCTGACCCATCTAGCCCCTCGCTGGTAATGTTTTACAGAATCTCGTTCGTGTCGTCCCGTACGTCTCGGTTGGGTAATTATATACGACTACGGCGTTATATATCCTAACCTAAGGCAGCCTAACGTCTCGGATGTAGTATTTTCCAGCATTCCTGGCGAGTCGGCTCCTACTTCTCGGTGGGAACATTATATACGTCTATAACGTAACATAACCTAACCTAATCCATCTAGCCTCTCGCTGGTAATGTTTGATAGAATCCCGGTCGTGTCGGCCCGTACTTCTCCGTGGGGACATTATGTACGTTTATAACGTAATATAACCTAACCTAACTCATCCAGCCCCTCGCTGTAAATGTTTTACAGAATCCCTGTCGTGTCGGCCCGTACTTATCGGTGGGAACATTATATACGTCTATAACATTATATATCCCAACCTAAGGCCACCTAACGCTTCGGATGTTGTATTTTCCAGCATTCCTGGCGGGTCGGACCCTACGTCTCGGTTGGAACATTATGTACGTCTATAACGTTATATAACCTAACCTAACACATCTAGACCCTCGCTGGTAATGTTTTACAGAATCCCGTTCGTGTCGTCCCGTACGTCTCGGTTGGGACATTATATACGTCTACAGCGTTATTTATCCTAACCTAAGGCAGCCTAACAACTCGGATGTATCATTTTACAACATTCCTGGAGGGTCGGCCCCTGCTTCTCGGTGGGAACATTATATACGTCTATAACGTAATATAACCTAACCTAATCCATCTAGACCCTGGCCGTTAATGCTTTACAGAATCCCGTTCGGGTCGTCCCGTACGTCTCGGTTGGGACATTATATACGTCTATAGCGTTATATATCCTAACCTAAGGCAGGCTAACATCTCGGATGTAGTATTTTCCATCATTCCTGGCTGGTCGGCCCCTACTTCTCGGTGGGATCATTATATACGTCTATAACGTAATATAACCTAACCTAACACATCTAGCCCCTCGCTGGTAATGTATTTCAGAATCCCGATCCTGTCGGCCCGTACATCTCGGTTGGGACATTATAAGCGTCTACAGCGATATGTATCCTAATGTAAGACAGGCTAACATCTCGGATGTAGTATTTTACAACATTCCTGGCGTATCAGCCCCTTCTTCTCGATGGGAATATTATATACGTCTGTAACGTAATATAACCTAACCTAACCCCTCTAGCCCCTCGCTGTAAATGTTTTGCAGAATCCATGTCGTGTCGGCCCGTACTTATCGGTGGGGACATTATATACGTCTATAACATTATATATCCCAACCTAAGGACACCTAACGCTTCGGATGTTGTATTTTCCCGCATTCCTGGCGGGTCGGACCTTACGTCTCGGTTGGAACATTATGTACGTCTATAACGTTATATAACCTAACCTAATCCATCTAGACCCTCGCTGTTAATGTTTTACAGAATCCCGTTCGTGTCGTCCCGTACGTCTCGGTGGGGACATTATATATGTCTTTAACGTTATATATCCCAATCTAAGGCAACCTATCATCTCGGACGTAGTATTTACCGACATTCCTGGCGGGTCGGACCCTACTTCTCGGTGGGAAAATTATATACGGCTATAGTGTAACATAACCTAACCTAACCCATCAGGCCCCTCGCTGGTAGTGTTTTACAGAATCCCGTTAGTGTCGTCCCGTACGTCTCGGTGGGTACATTATATACGTCTATAACGTTATATATCCCAACCTAAGGCAACCTAACACCTCAGATGTAGTATTTTCCAACATTCCTGACGGGTCGGCCACTACTTCTCCGTGGGAACATTATATACGTCTACATAGTAATATAACCTAACCTACCCCACCTTACCCCTCGGTTACAATGTTTTACAGATTGCCGGTCGTGTCGGCCCGTCCTTCTCCGTGGAGACATTATGTACGTCTATAACGTTATATATACCAAAATAAGGCAACCTAACATCTCGGATGTAGTATTTTCCAACATTGCTGGCGGGTCGGCCACTACTCCTCGGTGGGAACATTATATACGTCTATATCGTATTATAACCTAACTTAACCCATTTAGCACCTCGGTGATAATGTTTTACAGAAACCCGTTCGTGTCGTCCCGTACGTCTTGGTGGGTACATTATGTACGTCTGTAACGTTATATATCCTAACCTGAGGCAACCTAACACCGCAGATGTAGTATTTTCCAACATTCCTGGCGGGTCGGCCCCTACATCTCGCTGGGAACATTATATACGTCTATAACGTAACATAACCTAACATAACCCATCTAACCCCTCGATGATAATGTTTTACAGTTTCCCGTTCGTGTCGTCCCGTACGTCTCGGTTGGGACATTATATACGTCTATAATGTTATATATCCCAATCTAAGGCAACCCAACATCTCAAATATATTATTTGCAGACGGGACCGACCCTAGTATTCCTTGCGGGTCGGACCCTACTTCTCGGTGGGAACATTATATACGTCTATAACATAATATAACCTAACATAACACTTCTAACTCCTCGCTGGTAATGTTTTACAGAATCCCATTCGTGTCGTCCCGTGCGTCTTGGTGGGTAAATTATGTACGTCTGTAAGGTTATATATCCTAACCTAAGGCAACCTAACGCCACAGATGTAGTATTTTCAAACATTCCTGACGGGTCGGCCACTACTCCTCGGTGGGAACATTATATACGTCTATATCGTATTATAACCTAACCTATCCCATCTAGCACCTCGGTGATAATGTTTTACAGAAACCCGTTCGTGTCGTCCCGTACGTCTTGGTGGGTACATTATGTACGTCTGTAACGTTATATATCCTAACCTAAGGCAACCTAACACCACAGATGTAGTATTTTCCAACATTCCTGGCGGGTCGGCCCCTACATCTCGCTGGGAACATTATATACGTCTATAACGTAACATAACCTAACGTAACCCATCTCACCCCTCGCTGGTAATGTTTTACAGAATCCCGTTCGTGTCGTCCCGTGCGTCTCGGTTGGGATATTATATACGTCTATACTGTTATATATCCCAATCTAAGGCAACCTCACATCTCGAACGTAGTATTTGCCGACATTCCTGGCGGGACAGACCCTACTTCTCCGTGGGAACATTATATACGTCTATAACGTAACATAACCTAACATAACCCATCTAGCCCCTCGGTGATAATGTTTGACAGAATCCCGTACGTGTCGTCCCGTACGTCTCGGATGGGACATTATATACGTCTATAGCGTTATATACCCTAACCTAAGGCAGCCTAACACCTCGGATATAGTATTTTCCAATATTCCTGGCGGGTCGGCCCCTACTTCTCGGTGGGAACATTATATACGTCTATAACGAAATATAACCTAACCGAGCCCATCTAGCACCTCGGTGATAATGTTTTACAGGATCCCGTTCGTGTCGTCCCGTGCGTCTCGGTTGGGATATAATATACGTCTATAACGTTATATATCCCAATCTAAGGCAGCCTAGCATCTCGGATGTAGTATTTACCAATATTCCTGGCGGGTCGGTCCCTACTTCTCGGCGGGAACATTATATACGTCTATAACATAATATAACCTAACATAACACTTCTAACTCCTCGCTGGTAATGTTTTACAGAATCCCATTCGTGTCGTCCCGTACGTCTCGGTTGGGACATTATATACGTCTATCCCGTTATATATCCTAACCTAAGGCAGCCTAACACCTCGGATGTAGTATTTTCCAACATTCCTGGCGTGTCGGCCCCAACTTCTCGGTGGGAACATTATATACGTCTATAACGTAATATAACCTAACCTAACCCATCTAGATCCTCGGTGATAATGTTTTACAGAATCCCGGTCGTGTCGGCCCGTACTTCTCCGTGGGAACATTATGTACGTCTATAACGTTATATATACCAAAATAAGGCAACCTAACATCTCGGATGTAGTACTTTCCAACATTGCTGGCGGGTCGGCCCCTACTTCTCGGTGGGTACATTATATACGTCTGCAACGTAATATAGCCTAACCTAACCCATCTGGCTCCTCGGTGATAATGTTTTACGGAATCCCGGTCGCTTCGTCCCGTACGTCTCGGTGGGGACATTACATACGTCTATAACCTTATACATCCCAACTTGAGGCAACATAACATCTCGGATGTAGTATTTACCAACATTCCTGTCGGGTCGGACCCTACTTCTCGGTGGGACCATTATACACGTCTACAACGTAACATAACCTAATCTAACCCATCTAGGCCCTCGCTGGTAATGTTTTACAGAATCCCGTTCGTGTCGTCCCGTACGTCTTGGTGGGTACATTATGTACGTCTGTAACGTTATATATCCTAACCTAAGGCAACCTAACGCCACAGATGTAGTATTTTCAAACATTCCTGACGGGTCGGCCACTACTCCTCGGTGGGAACATTACATACGTCTATAACGTAACATAACCTAACGTAACCCATCTAACACCTCGCTGGTAATGTTTTACAGAATCCCGTTCGTGTCGTCCCGTACGTCTCGGTTGGGACATTATATACGTCTATAATGTTATATATCCCAATCTAAGGCAACCCAACATCTCAAATATATTATTTGCAGACGGGACCGACCCTAGTATTCCTTGCGCGTCGGACCCTACTTCTCGGTGGGAACATTATATACGTCTATAACATAATATAACCTAACCTATCACATCTAGCTCCTAGCTGGTAATGTTTTACAGAATCCCGTTCGTGTGGACCCGTACGTTTCGGTGGGGACATTATATACATCTATAACGTTATATATCCCAACCTGAGGCAACCTATCATCTCGGATGTAGTATTTACCAACATTCCTGGCAGGTCGGACGCTACATCTCGGTGGGATCATTATATACTTCTATATCGTAATATAACCTAACCTAACCCATCTTGCCCCTCGGTGATAATGTTTTACAGAATCCCGGTCGTTTCGGCCCGTACGTCTCGGTGGGGACATTACATACGTCTATATCCTTATACATCCCAACTTGAGGCAACCTAACATCTGGGATGTAGTATTTACCAACATTCCTGGCGGGTCGGACCCTACTTCTCGGTGGGAACATTATATACGTCTACATCGTAATATAACCTAACCTAACCCGTGTTGCCCCTCGGTGATAATGTTTTACAGAATGCCGGTCGTGTCGGCCCATACCTCTCGGTGGGAACATTATATACTTCTATATCATAATATAACCTAACCTAACCCATCTTGCCCCTCGGTGATAATGTTTTACAGAATCCCGGTCGCTTCGGCCCGTACGTCTCGGTGGGGACATTACATACGTCTATAACCTTATACATCCCAACTTGAGGCAACCTAACATCTCGGATGTAGTATTAACCAACATTCCTGGCGGGTCGGACCCTACTTCTCGGTGGGAACATTATATACGTCTATAACATAATATAACCTAACATAACACTTCTAACTCCTCGCTGGTAATGTTTTACAGAATCCCATTCGTGTCGCCCCGTACGTCTCGGTTGGGACATTATATACGTCTATCCCGTTATATATCCTAACCAAAGGCAGCCTAACACCTCGGATGTAGTATTTTCAAACATTCCTGGCGTGTCGGCCACAACTTCTCGGTGGGAACATTATATACGTCTATAACGTAATATAACCTAACCTAACCCATCTAGATCCTCGGTGATAATGTTTTACAGAATCCCGGTCGTGTCGGCCCGTACTTCTCCGTGGGAACATTATGTACGTCTATAACGTTATATATACCAAAATAAGGCAACCTAACATCTCGGATGTAGTACTTTCCAACATTGCTGGCGGGTCGGCCCCTACTTCTCGGTGGGAACATTATATACGTCTGCAACGTAATATAGCCTAACCTAACCCATCTAGCTCCTCGGTGATAATGTTTTACAGAATCCCGGTCGCTTCGTCCCGTACGTCTCGGTGGGGACATTACATACGTCTATAACCTTATACATCCCAACTTGAGGCAACCTAACATCTCGGATGTAGTATTTACCAACATTCCTGGCGGGTCGGACCCTACTTCTCGGTGGGAACATTATACACGTCTACAACGTAATATAACCTAATCTAACCCATCTAGGCCCTCGCTGGTAATGTTTTACAGAATCCCGTTCGTGTCGTCCCGTACGTCTTGGTGGGTACATTATGTACGTCTGTAACGTTATAAATCCTAACCTAAGGCAACCTAACGCCACAGATGTAGTATTTTCAAACATTCCTGACGGGTCGGCCACTACTCCTCGGTGGGAACATTACATACGTCTATAACGTAACATAACCTAACGTAACCCATCTAACACCTCGCTGGTAATGTTTTACAGAATCCCTTTCGTGTCGTCCCGTACGTCTCGGTTGGGATATTATATACGTCTATAGCGTTAAATAACCTAACCTGAGGCAACCTATCATCTCGGATGTAGTATTTACCAACATTCCTGGCAGGTCGGACGCTACATCTCGGTGGGAACATTATATACTTCTATATCGTAATATAACCTAACCTAACCCATCTAATCCCTCGCTGGTAATGTTTTACAGAATCCCGTTCGTGTCGTCCCGTCCGTCTCGGTTGGGATATTATATACGCCTATAGCGTTAAATAACCTAACCTAAGGCAGGCTAACATCTCAGATGTAGTAATTTACAACATTCCTGGCGGATCGGCCCCTACTTCCCGGTGGGAACATTATATACGTCTACATCGTAATATAAGCTAACATAACCCATCTTGCCCCTCGGTGCTAATGCTTTACAGAATGCCGCTCGTGTCGGCCCATACCTGTCGGTGGGGACATTATATACGTCTATAACGTTATATATCCCAATCTAAGGCAACCTAACATCTCGGATGTAGTATTTACCAACAATCCTGGCGGTTCGGATCCTACTTCTCAGTGGGAACATTATATACGTCTATAACATAATATAACCTAACCTAACCCATCTAGCCCCTCGCTGGTAATGTTTTACAGAATCCCGTTCGTGTCATCCCGTACGTCTCGCTTGGGATATTATATACGTATCTAATGTAATATATCCCAATCTAAGGCAACCTAACATCTCGAATGCAGTATTTACCGACATTCCTGGTGGGTCGGACCCTGCTTCTCGGTGGGAACATTATATACGTCTATAACGTAGTATAACCTAACCTAACCCATCTAGCTACTCGGTGATAATGTTTTACAGAATCCTGGTCGTGTCGGCCCGTACTTCTCCGTGGGAACATTATGTACGTCTATAACGTTATATATACCAAAATAAGGCAACCTAACATCTCGGATGTAGTACATTCCAACATTGCTGGCGGGTCGGCCCCTACTTCTCGGTGGGAACATTATATACGTCTGCAACGTAATATAACCTAACCTAACCCATCTAGCTCCTCGGTGATAATGTTTTACAGAATCCAGGTCGTGTCGGCCCGTACTTCTCCGTGGGAACATTATGTACGTCTATAACGTTATATATACCAAAATAAGGCAACCTAACATCTCGGATGTAGTATTTTCCAACATTGCTGGCGGGTCGGCCCCTACTTCTCGGTGGGAACATTATATACGTCTGCAACGTAATATAACCTAACCTAACCCATCTAGGCCCTCGCTGGTAATGTTTTACAGAATCCCGTTCGTGTCGTCCCGTACGTCTTGGTGGGTACATTATGTACGTCTGTAACGTTATATATCCTAACCTAAGGCAACCTAACACCACAGATGTAGTATTTTCCAACATTCCTGACGGGTCGGCCACTACTCCTCGGTGGGAACATTATATACGTCTGTATCGTATTATAACCTAACCTAACCCATCTAGCACCTCGGTGATAATGTTTTACAGAAACCCGTTCGTGTCGTCCCGTACGTCTTGGTGGGTACATTAATGTACGTCTGTAACGTTATATATCCTAACCTAAGGCAACCTAACACCACAGATGTAGTATTTTCCAACATTCCTGGCGGGTCGGCCTCTACATCTCGCTGGGAACATTATATACGTCTATAACGTAACATAACCTAACATAACCCATCTAACCCCTCGATGACAATGTTTTACAGAATCCCGTTCGTGTCGTCCCGTACGTCTCGGTTGGGACATTATATACGTCTATAATGTTATATATCCCAATCTAAGGCAACCCAACATCTCAAATATGTTATTTGCAGACGGGACCGACCCTAGTATTCCTTGCGGGTCGGACCCTACTTCTCGGTGGGAACATTATATACGTCTATAACATAATATAACCTAACCTAACACATCTAGCTCCTAGCTGGTAATGTTTTACAGAATCCCGTTCGTGTGGACCCGTATGTTTCGGTGGGGACATTATATACATCTATAACGTTATATATCCCAACCTGAGGCAACCTATCATCTCGGATGTAGTATTTACCAACATTCCTGGCAGGTCGGACGCTACATCTCGGTGGGATCATTATATACTTCTATATCGTAATATAACCTAACCTAACCCATCTTGCCCCTCGGTGATAATGTTTTACAGAATCCCGGTCGTTTCGGCCCGTACGTCTCGGTGGGGACATTACATACGTCTATATCCTTATACATCCCAACTTGAGGCAACCTAACATCTGGGATGTACTATTTACCAACATTCCTGGCGGGTCGGACCCTACTTCTCGGTGGGAACATTATATACGTCTATAACGTAATATAACCTAACCTAACCCATCTAGATCCTCGGTGATAATGTTTTACAGAATCCCGGTCGTGTCGGCCCGTACTTCTCCGTGGGAACATTATGTACGTCTATAACGTTATATATACCAAAATAAGGCAACTTAACATCTCGGATGTAGTACTTTCCAACATTGCTGGCGGGTCGGCCCCTACTTCTCGGTGGGAACATTATATACGTCTGCAACGTAATATAACCTAACCTAAACCATCTAGCTCCTCGGTGATAATGCTTTACAGAATCCCGGTCGCTTCGTCCCGTACGTCTCGGTGGGGACATTACATACGTCTATAACCTTATACATCCCAACTTGAGGCAACATAACATCTCGGATGTAGTATTTACCAACATTCCTGGCGGGTCGGACCCTACTTCTCGGTGGGAACATTATACACGTCTACAACGTAATATAACCTAACCTAACCCATCTAGGCCCTCGCTGGTAATGTTTTACAGAATCCCGTTCGTGTCGTCCCGTACGTCTTGGTGGGTACATTATGTACGTCTGTAACGTTATATATCCTAACCTAAGGCAACCTAACGCCACAGATGTAGTATTTTCAAACATTCCTGACGGGTCGGCCACTACTCCTCGGTGGGAACATTACATACGTCTATAACGTAACATAACCTAACGTAACCCATCTAACACCTCGCTGGTAATGTTTTACAGAATCCCGTTCGTGTCGTCCCGTACGTCTCGGTTGGGACATTATATACGTCTATAATGTTATATATCCCAATCTAAGGCAACCCAACATCTCAAATATATTATTTGCAGACGGGACCGACCCTAGTATTCCTTGCGGGTCGGACCCTACTTCTCGGTGGGAACATTATATACGTCTATAACGTAATATAACCTAACCTAACCCATCTAGATCCTCGGTGATAATGTTTTACAGAATCCTGGTCGTGTCGGCCCGTACTTCTCCGTGGGAACATTATGTACGTCTATAACGTTATATATACCAAAATAAGGCAACCTAACATCTCGGATGTAGTACATTCCAACATTGCTGGCGGGTCGGCCCCTACTTCTCGGTGGGAACATTATATACGTCTGCAACGTAATATAACCTAACCTAACCCATCTAGCTCCTCGGTGATAATGTTTTACAGAATCCCGGTCGCTTCGTCCCGTACGTCTGGGTGGGGACATTACATACGTCTATAACCTTATACATCCCAACTTGAGGCAACATAATATCTCGGATGTAGTATTTACCAACATTCCTGGCGGGTCGGACCCTACTTCTCGGTGGGAACATTATACACGTCTACAACGTAATATAACCTAACCTAACCCATCTAGGCCCTCGCTGGTAATGTTTTACAGAATCCCGTTCGTGTCGTCCCGTACGTCTTGGTGGGTACATTATGTACGTCTGTAACGTTATATATCCTAACCTAAGGCAACCTAACGCCACAGATGTAGTATTTTCAAACATTCCTGACGGGTCGGCCACTACTCCTCGGTGGGATCATTACATACGTCTATAACGTAACATAACCTAACGTAACCCATCTAACACCTCGCTGGTAATGTTTTACAGAATCCCTTTCGTGTCGTCCCGTACGTCTCGGTTGGGATATTATATACGTCTATAGCGTTAAATAACCTAACCTGAGGCAACCTATCATCTCGGATGTAGTATTTACCAACATTCCTGGCAGGTCGGACGCTACATCTCGGTGGGAACATTATATACTTCTATATCGTAATATAACCTAACCTAACCCATCTAACCCCTCGCTGGTAATGTTTTACAGAATCCCGTTCGTGTCGTCCCGTCCGTCTGGGTTGGGATATTAGATACGCCTATAGCGTTAAATAACCTAACCTAAGGCAGGCTAACATCTCAGATGTAGTAATTTACAACATTCCTGGCGGATCGGCCCCTACTTCCCGGTGGGAACATTATATACGTCTGCAACGTAATATAACGTAACCTAACCCATCTAGGCCCTCGCTGGTAATGTTTTACAGAATCCCGTTCGTGTCGTCCCGTACGTCTTGGTGGGTACATTATGTACGTCTGTAGCGTTATATATCCTAACCTAAGGCAACCTAACACCACAGATGTAGTATTTTCCAACATTCCTGACGGGTCGGCCACTACTCCTCGGTGGGAACATTACATACGTCTATAACGTAACATAACCTAACATAACCCATCTAACCCCTCGATGATAATGTTTTACAGCGTCCCGTTCGTGTCGTCCCGTACGTCTCGGTTGGGACATTGTTTACGTCTAAAATGTTATATATCCCAATCTAAGGCAACCTAACATCTCGAATGTAGTATTTACCGACATTCCTGGCGGATCGGACCCTACTTCTCGGTGGGAACATTATATAGGTCTATAACGTAATATAACCTAACCGAACCCATCTAGCACCTCGGTGATACTGTTTTACAGAATCCCGTTCGTGTCGTCCTTTACGTCTCGGTTGGGACATTATATACGTCTATAATGTTATATATCCCAATCTAAGGCAAACCAACATCTCAAATATATTATTTGCAGACGGGACCGACCCTAGTATTCCTTGCGGGTCGGACCCTACTTCTCGGTGGGAACATTATATACGTCTATAACATAATATAACCTAACCTAACACATCTAGCACCTAGCTGGTAATGTTTTACAGAATCCCGTTCGTGTAGACCCGTACGTTTCGGTGGGGACATTATATACTTCTATAACGTTATATATCCCAACCTGAGGCAACCTATCATCTCGGATGTAGTATTTACCAACATTCCTGGCAGGTCGGACGCTACATCTCGGTGGGAACATTATATACGTCTAAATCGTAACATAACCTAACATAACCCATCTAACCCCTCGCTGGTAATGTTTTACAGAACCCCGTTCGTGTCGTCCCGTACGTCTCGGTGGGATATTATATACGTCTATATCGTCATATACTCTAACCTATTGCAGCCAAACACCTCGGATGTAGTATTTTCCAATATTCCTGGCGGGGCGGCCCCTACTTCTCGGTGGGAACATTATATACGTCTATAACGAAATATAACCTAACCGAACCCATCTAGCACCTCGGTGATAATGTTTTACAGAATCCCGTTCGTGTCGTCCCTTACGTCTTGGTGTGTACATTGTGTACGTCTGTAACGTTATATGTCCTAACCTAAGGCAACCTAACGCCACAGATGTAGTATTTTCAAACATTCCTGACGGGTCGGCCACTACTCCTCGAAGGGAACATTATATACGTCTATAACGTAACATAACCTAACGTAACCCATCTAACCCCTCGCTGGTAATGCTTTACAGAATCCCTTTCGTGTCGTCCCGTACGTCTCGGTTGGGATATTACATACGTCTATAGCGTTAAATAACCTAACCTGAGGCAACCTATCATCTCGGATGTAGTATTTACCAACATTCCTGGCAGGTCGGACGCTACATCTCGGTGGGAACATTATATACTTCTATATCGTAATATAACCTAACCTAACCCATCTTGCCCCTCGGTAATAATGTTTTACAGAATCCCGGTCGTTTCGGCCCGTACGTCTCGGTGGGGACATTACATACGTCTATAACCTTATACACCCCAACTTGAGGCAACCTAACATCTCGGATGTAGTATTTACCAACATTCCTGGCGGGTCGGACCCTACTTCTCGGTGGGAACATTATATACGTCTACAACGTAATATAACCTAACCTAACCCATCTAAGCCCTCGCTGGTAATGTTTTACAGAATCCCGTTCGTGTCGTCCCGTACGTCTTGGTGGGTACATTGTTTACGTCTAAAATGTTATATATCCCAATCTAAGTCAACCTAACATCTCGAGTGTAGTATTTACCGACATTCCTGGCGGATCGGACCCTACTTCTCGGTGGGAACATTATATAGGTCTATAACGTAATATAACCTAACCGAACCCATCTAGCCCCTCGGTGTTAATGTTTTACAGAATCCCGTTCGTGTCGTCCCGTACGTCTCGGTTGGGACATTATATACGTCTATAATGTTATATATCCCAATCTAAGGCAACCTAACATCTCGAATGTAGTATTTACCGACATACCTGGCGGGTCGGTCCCAACTTCTCGGTGGGAACATTATATACGTCTATAACGTAATATAACCTAACCTAACCCATCTAGCACCTCGCTGGTAATGTTTTACAGAATCACGGTCCTGTCGGCCCGTACTTCTACGTGGGGATATTATGTACGTCTATAACGTTATATATGTCAACCTAAGGCAACCTAACACCTCGGATGTAGTATTTTAAAACTTTCATGGCGGGTCGGCCCCTACTTCTCGGTGGGAACATTATATACGTCTAAATCGTATCATAACCTAACCTAACCCATCTAGCACCTCGGTGATAATGTTATACAGAATCCCGTTCGCGTCGTCCCGTACGTCTCGGTTGGGATATTATATACGTCTATACTGTTATATATCCCAATCTAAGGCAACCTCATATCTCGAATGTAGTATTTACCGACATTCCTGGCGGGACAGACCCTACTTCTCGGTGGGAACATTATATACGTCTATATCGTATTATAACCTAACCTAACCCATCTAGCACCTCGGTGATAATGTTTTACAGAATCCCGTTCGTGTCGTCCCGTACGTCTTGGTGGGTACATTATGTACGTCTGTAACGTTATATATCCTAACCTAAGGCAACCTAACACCACAGATGTAGTATTTTCCAACATTCCTGGCGGGTCGGCCCCTATTTCTCGTTGGGAACAATATATACGTCTATAACGTAACATAACCTAACATAACCCATCTAACCCCTCGCTGGTAATGTTTTACAGAATCCCGTTCGTGTCGTCCCGTCCGTCTCGGTTGGGATATTATATACACCTATAGCGTAAAATAACCTAACCTAAGGCAGGCTAACATCTCAGATGTAGTAATTTACAACATTCCTGGCGGATCGCCCCCTACTTCCCGGTGGGAACATTAAATACGTCTACATCGTAATATAAGCTAACCTAACCCATCTTGCCCCTCGGTGCTAATGTTTTACAGAATGCCGGTCGTGTCGGCCCATACCTGTCGGTGGGGACATTATATACGTCTATAACGTTATATATACCAAAATAAGGCAACCTAACATCTCGGATGTAGTATTTTCCAAAAATCCTTGCGGTTCGGTCCCTACCTCTCGGTGGGAACATTATTCACGTCTACAACGTAATATAAACTAACCTAACCCATCTAGCACCTCGCTGGTAATGTTTTACAGACTCCCGGTCCTGTCGGCCCGTACTTCTACGTGGGGATATTATTTACGTCTATAACGTTATATATGTCAACCGCAGGCAACCTGACACCTCGGATGTAGTATTTTCCAACATTCCTGGCGGTTCGGCCCCTACTTCTCGGTGGGAACATTATATACGTCTATAACGTAATATAACCTAACCTAACCCATCTAGCCCCTCGCTAGTAGTGTTTTACAGAATGCCGTTCGTGTCGTCCCTTACGTGTCGGTGGGATATTATATACGTCTATAGCGTTATATATTCTAACCTATTGCAGCCAAACACCTCGGATGTAGTATTTTCCAATATTCCTGGCGGGTCGGCCCCTACTTCTCGGTGGGAACATTGTATACGTCTATAACGAAATATAACCTAACCGAACCCATCTAGCACCTCGGTGATAATGTTTTACAGGATCCCGTTCGTGTCGTCCCGTGCGTCTCGGTTGGGATATAATATACGTCTATAACGTTATATATCCCAATCTAAGGCAGCCTAGCATCTCGGATGTAGTATTTACCAAAATTCCTGGCGGGTCGGTCCCTACTTCTCGGCGGGAACATTATATACGTCTATAACATAATATAACCTAACATAACACTTCTAACTCCTCGCTGGTAATGTTTTACAGAATCCCATTCGTGTCGTCCCGTACGTCTCGGTTGGGACATTATATACGTCTATCCCGTTATATATCCTAACCTAAGGCAGCCTAACACCTCGGATGTAGTATTTTCCAACATTCCTGGCGTGTCGGCCCCAACTTCTCGGTGGGAACATTATTTACGTCTATAACGTAATATAACCTAACCTAACCCATCTAGCACCTCGGTGATAATGGTTTATAGAATCCCGTTTGTGTCGTCCCGTACGTCTCGGTTGGGATATTATATACGTCTATAACGTTATATATCCCAATCGAAGGCAACCTAACATCTCGAATATATTTATTACAGACGGGTCGGACCCTAGTATTCCTTGCGGGTCGGACCCTACTTCTCGGTGGGAACATTATATACGTCTGTAACATAATATAACCTAACCCAACCCATCTAGCGCCTCGCTGGTAATGTTTTACAGAATCCCGTTCCTGTCGGCCCGTATTTCTACGTGGGGACATTATGTACGTCTATAACGTTATATATGTCAACCGCAGGCAACCTGACACCTCGGATGTAGTATTTTCCAACATTCCTGGCGGTTCGGCCCCTACTTCTCGGTGGGAACATTATATACGTCTATAACCTAATATAACCTAACCTAACCCATCTAGCACCTCGGTGATAATGTTATACAGAATCCCGTTCGTGTCGTCCCGTACGTGTCGGTTGGGATATTATATACGTCTATACTGTTATATATCCCAATCGAAGGCAACCTAACATCTCGAATATATTTATTACAGACGGGTCGGACCCTAGTATTCCTTGCGGGTCGGACCCTACTTCTCGGTGGGAACATTATATACGTCTGTAACATAATATAACCTAACCCAACCCATCTAGCGCCTCGCTGGTAATGTTTTACAGAATCCCGTTCCTGTCGGCCCGTATTTCTACGTGGGGACATTATGTACGTCTATAACGTTATATATGTCAACCGCAGGCAACCTGACACCTCGGATGTAGTATTTTCCAACATTCCTGGCGGTTCGGCCCCTACTTCTCGGTGGGAACATTATATACGTCTATAACCTAATATAACCTAACCTAACCCATCTAGCACCTC
Source organism: Xylocopa violacea (assembly GCA_963969225.1). Classification (NCBI taxonomy): domain Eukaryota; kingdom Metazoa; phylum Arthropoda; class Insecta; order Hymenoptera; family Apidae; genus Xylocopa; species Xylocopa violacea. The sequence continues at coordinate 9,033,864 of CAXAJV010000017.1, read as the reverse complement.
GGTGATAATGTTATACAGAATCCCGTTCGTGTCGTCCCGTACGTGTCGGTTGGGATATTATATACGTCTATACTGTTATATATCCCAATCTAAGGCAGCCTCATATCTCGAATGTAGTATTTACCGACATTACTGGCGGGACAGACCCTACTTCTCGGTGGGAACATTATATACGTCTATAACGTAATTAGAGCTAACCTAACGCCTTCTAGTCCCTCGCTGGTTATATTTTACAGAATCCCGTTCGTGTCGGCCCGTACTTCTCGTTGGGGACATTATATACGTCTATAACGTTATATATCCCAACCTAAGGCATCCTAACATCTCGGATGTAGTATTTTCCAACATTCCTGGCGGGCCGGCCCCTACTTCTCGGTGGGGATACTATGTACGTCTATAACGTTATATAACCTAACCTAACACATCTAGACCCTCGCTGGTAATGTTTTACAGAATCCCGTTCGTGTCGGCCCGTACTTCTCGGTGGGGACATTATGTATGTCTGCAACAATATATATCCCAACCTAAGGCAACATAACATCTCGAATGTAGTATATTCCAACATTCCTGGCGTATCGGCCACTACTTCTCCGTGGGAACATTATATACGTCTATAACGTACCATAACCTAACCTAACCAATCTAGCCCCTCGCTGGTAATGTTTTACGGAATCCTGGTCGTGTCGGCCCGTAAGTCTCGGTGGGGACATTATGTATGTCCATAACGTTATATATCCTAACCTAAGGTAGCCTAACATCCCGGATGTAGTATTTACCAACATTCCTGGCGGGTCGGACACTACTTCTCGGTGGGAACATTATATACGTCAGTAACGTAATATAACCTAACCTAACTCATCTTGCCCCTCGGTGATAATGTGTTACAGAATGCCGGTCATCTCGGCCCGTACGTCTCGGTAGGGACATTATGTACGTCTATAACGTTATATATCCCAACCTAAGGCAACCTAACATCTCGGATGTCGTATTTTCCGACATTCCTGACGGGTTGGCCCCAACTTCTCGGTGGGAACATTATTTACGTCTATAACGTAATATAACCTAACCTAACCCATCTAGCACCTCGGTGATAATGGTTTATAGAATCCCGTTTGTGTCGTCCCGTACGTCTCGGTTGGGATATTATATACGTCTATAACGTTATATATCCCAATCGAAGGCAACCTAACATCTCGAATATATTTATTACAGACGGGTCGGACCCTAGTATTCCTTGCGGGTCGGACCCTACTTCTCGGTGGGAACATTATATACGTCTGTAACATAATATAACCTAACCCAACCCATCTAGCGCCTCGCTGGTAATGTTTTACAGAATCCCGTTCCTGTCGGCCCGTATTTCTACGTGGGGACATTATGTACGTCTATAACGTTATATATGTCAACCGCAGGCAACCTGACACCTCGGATGTAGTATTTTCCAACATTCCTGGCGGTTCGGCCCCTACTTCTCGGTGGGAACATTATATACGTCTATAACCTAATATAACCTAACCTAACCCATCTAGCACCTCGGTGATAATGTTATACAGAATCCCGTTCGTGTCGTCCCGTACGTGTCGGTTGGGATATTATATACGTCTATACTGTTATATATCCCAATCGAAGGCAACCTAACATCTCGAATATATTTATTACAGACGGGTCGGACCCTAGTATTCCTTGCGGGTCGGACCCTACTTCTCGGTGGGAACATTATATACGTCTGTAACATAATATAACCTAACCCAACCCATCTAGCGCCTCGCTGGTAATGTTTTACAGAATCCCGTTCCTGTCGGCCCGTATTTCTACGTGGGGACATTATGTACGTCTATAACGTTATATATGTCAACCGCAGGCAACCTGACACCTCGGATGTAGTATTTTCCAACATTCCTGGCGGTTCGGCCCCTACTTCTCGGTGGGAACATTATATACGTCTATAACCTAATATAACCTAACCTAACCCATCTAGCACCTCGGTGATAATGTTATACAGAATCCCGTTCGTGTCGTCCCGTACGTGTCGGTTGGGATATTATATACGTCTATACTGTTATATATCCCAATCTAAGGCAGCCTCATATCTCGAATGTAGTATTTACCGACATTACTGGCGGGACAGACCCTACTTCTCGGTGGGAACATTATATACGTCTATAACGTAATTAGAGCTAACCTAACGCCTTCTAGTCCCTCGCTGGTTATATTTTACAGAATCCCGTTCGTGTCGGCCCGTACTTCTCGTTGGGGACATTATATACGTCTATAACGTTATATATCCCAACCTAAGGCATCCTAACATCTCGGATGTAGTATTTTCCAACATTCCTGGCGGGCCGGCCCCTACTTCTCGGTGGGGATACTATGTACGTCTATAACGTTATATAACCTAACCTAACACATCTAGACCCTCGCTGGTAATGTTTTACAGAATCCCGTTCGTGTCGGCCCGTACTTCTCGGTGGGGACATTATGTATGTCTGCAACAATATATATCCCAACCTAAGGCAACATAACATCTCGAATGTAGTATATTCCAACATTCCTGGCGTATCGGCCACTACTTCTCCGTGGGAACATTATATACGTCTATAACGTACCATAACCTAACCTAACCAATCTAGCCCCTCGCTGGTAATGTTTTACGGAATCCTGGTCGTGTCGGCCCGTAAGTCTCGGTGGGGACATTATGTATGTCCATAACGTTATATATCCTAACCTAAGGTAGCCTAACATCCCGGATGTAGTATTTACCAACATTCCTGGCGGGTCGGACACTACTTCTCGGTGGGAACATTATATACGTCAGTAACGTAATATAACCTAACCTAACTCATCTTGCCCCTCGGTGATAATGTGTTACAGAATGCCGGTCATCTCGGCCCGTACGTCTCGGTAGGGACATTATGTACGTCTATAACGTTATATATCCCAACCTAAGGCAACCTAACATCTCGGATGTCGTATTTTCCGACATTCCTGACGGGTTGGCCCCTACTTCTCGGTGGGAACATTACATTCGTCTATATTGTAATATATCCTAACCTAACCCATCTTGTCCCTCCGTGATAATGTTTTAAAGAATGCCGGTCGTGTCGGCCCGTACGTATTGGTGGGGATATTATATACGTCTATAACGTTATATATCCCTACCTAAGGCAACCTAACATCTCGGATGTAGTATTTTCCATCATTCCTGGCGGATCGGCCCCTACTTCTCGGTGGGAACATCATACCCGTCTATAACGTAACATATCCTATCCTAAGCCATCTAGGCCCTCGGTGATAATGTTTTACAGAATCCCGATCGCATCGGCCCGTACGTCTCGGTGGGTACATTATAAACGTCTATAACGTTATATATCCCAATTTGAGGCAACCTAACATCTCGGATGTATTTACCAACATTCCCGGCGGGTCGGTCCCTACTTGTCGGTGGGAACATTATATACGTCTATGACATAATATAACCTAACCTAACCCATCTAGCCCCTCGGTGATAATGTTTTACAGAATGCCGGTCGGGTCGGCCCGTACGTATTGGTGGGGATATTATATCCGTCTATGGCGTTATATATCCCAATCTAAGGCAACCTAACATGTGTGATGTAGTATTTACCAACATACCTGGCGGATAGGACACTACTTCTCGGTGGGAACATTATATTCGTCTATATTGTAATATATCCTAACCTAACCCATCTTGTCCCTCCGTGATAATGTTTTAAAGAATGCCGGTCGTGTCGGCCCGTACGTATTGGTGGGGATATTATATACGTCTATAACGTTATATATCCCTACCTAAGGCAACCTAACATCTCGGATGTAGTATTTTCCATCATTCCTGGCGGGTCGGCCACTACGTCTCGGTTGGAACATTATATACGTCTATAGCGTTATATATCCTCACCTAAGGCAGGCTAAAATCTCGGATGTAGTATTTTACAACATTCCTGGCGGATCGGCACCTACTTCTCGGAGGGAACATTATATACGTCTATAACGTAATATAGCCTAACCTAACCCATCTAGCCCCTCGCTGGTAATGTTTTACAGAACCCCTGTCGTGTCGTCCCGTACGTCTCGGTTGGGCCTTTGTATAGGTCTATAGCGTTATATATCCTAACCTAAGGCAGCCTAGCATCTCGGATGTAGTATTTTCCAATATTCCTGGCGGGTCGGACCCTACTTCTCGGTGGGATCATTATATACGCCTATATCGTAATATAACCTAACTTAACCCATCTAGCCCCTCGCTGGTAATGTTTTACAGAATCCCTGTCGTGTCGGCCAGTACTTCTCGGCGTGGACATTATATGCGTCTATAACGTTAGATATCCTAACCTAAGGCAACCTAACATCTCGGATGTAGTATTTTCCAGCATTCCTGGCGCGTCGGCCCCCACTTCTCGGTGGGAACATTATATACGCATATAACGTAATATAACCTAACCTAAGCCACCTAGCCCCTCGCTGGTAATGTTTTACAGAATGCCTGTCGTGTCGGCCCGTACTTCTCGGTGTGGACATTATATGCGTCCATAACGTTAGATATCCTAACCTAAGGCAACCTAACATCTCGGATGTAGTATTTTCCAACATTCCTGGCGGGTCGGACCCTACTTCTCGGTGGGATCATTATATACGCCTATAACGTAATATAACCTAACCTAACCCATCTAGCCCCTCGCTGGTAATGTCTTACAGAATCCCTGTCGTGTCGGCCCGTACTTCTCGGTGTGGACATTATATGCGTCTATAACGTTATATATCCTAACCTAAGGCAGCGAAACATCTCGGATGTAGTATTTTACAACATTCCTGGCGGGTCGGACCCTACTTCGCGGTGGGAACATTATATACGTCTATAACGTAATATAACCTAACCTAACCCATCTAGCCCCTCGCTGGTAATGTTTTACAGAATCCCTGTCGTGTCGGCCCGTTCTTCGCGGTGTGGACATTATATGCGTCTATAACGTTATATATCCTAACCTAAGGCAGCGAAACATCTCGGATGTAGTATTTTACAACATTCCTGGCGGGTCGGACCCTACTTCGCGGTGGGAACATTATATACGTCTATAACGTAATATAACCTAACCTAACCCATCTAGCCCCTCGCTGGTAATGTTTTACAGAATCCCGGTCGTGTCGGCCCGTACTTCACCGAGGGGACATTATGTACGTCTTTAACATTATATATCCTTACCTAAGGCAGCTTATCATCTGGGAAGTAGTATTTTCCAACATTCCCGGCGGGTCGGCCCCTACTCCTCGGTGAGAACTTTATTTACGTCTATAACATAATATAACCTAACCTAACCCATCTAGCCCCTCGGTGATAATGTTTCACAGAATCCCGGTCGTATCGGCCCGTACGTCTCGGTGGGTACATTATATACGTCTATAACGTTATATATCCCAATCTGAGGCAACCTATCATCTCGTATGTAGTATTTACCAACATTCCTGGCGGGTCGGTCCCTACTTCTCGGTGGGAACCTTATATTCGTATATATCGTAATATAACCTAACATAACCTATCCTCCCCCTCGGTGATAATGTTTTACAGAATCCCGGACGTGTCGGCCCGTACTTATCCGTGGGAACATTATATACGCCTATAACGTAATATAACCTGTCCTAACCCATCTATCCCCCCGCTGGTAATGTTTTACGGAATCCCGGTCGTATCGGCCCGTACGTACGTCTCGGTGGGTACATTATATACGTCTATAACGTTATACATCCCAATCTAAGGCAACCTAACATGTCGGATGTAGTATTTACCAACATTCCTGGCGCATCGGCCCCTACTTCTCGGTGGGAACATCATACCCGTCTATAACGTAACATATCCTATCCCAAGCCATCTAGGCCTTCGCTGGTAATGTTTTACTGCATCCCGGTCGTGTCGGCTCGTACATCTCCGTGGGGAAATTATATTCGTCTATATCGTAATATAACCTAACATAACCCATCCTCCCCCTCGGTGATAATGTTTTACAGAATCCCGGACGTGTCGGTCCGTACGTCTCGGTGGGTACATTATATACGTCTATAACGTTATATATCCCAATCTGAGGCAACCTAACATCTCGGATGTAGTATTTACTAACATTCCTGGCGCATCGGCCCCTACTTCTCGGTGGGAACATCATACCCGTCTATAACGTAACATATCCTATCCTAAGCCATCTAGGCCTTCGCTGGTAATGTTTTACAGCATCCCGGTCGTGTCGGCTCGTACATCTCCGTGGGGAAATTATGTACGTCTACAGCGTTATATAACGTAACCGAACCCATCTAGCCCCTCGGTGATAATGTTTTACAGAATGCCGGTCGGGTCGGCCCGTACGTATTGGTGGGGATATTATATACCTCTATAACGTTATATATCCCTACCTAAGGCAACCTAACATCTCGGATGTAGTATTTTCCATCATTCCTGGCGGGTCGGCCACTACTTCTCGGTGGGAACATTATATGCGTCTATAACGTAATATAACCTAACCTAACCCATCTAGCACCTCGGTGATAATGTTTTACAGAATGCCGGTCGTGTCGGCCCGTACATCTCGGTGGGTACATTATACACGTCTATAAAGTTATATATCCCAATTTAAGGCAACCTAACATCTCGGATGTAGTAATTTCCATCATTCCTGGCGCGTCGGCCACTACTTCTCGGTGGGAACATTATATACGCCTATAACGTAATATAACCTATCCTAACCCATCTATCCCCTCGCTGGTAATGTTTTACAGAATCCCGGTCGTGTCGGCCCGTACTTCTCCGAGGGGACATTATGTACGTCTTTAACGTTATATATCCTTACCTAAGCCAGCTTAACATCTCGGAAGTAGTATTTTCCAACATTCCCGCCGGGTCGGCACCTACTTCTCGGTGAGAACATTATTTACGTCTATAACATAATATAACCTAACATAACCGATCTAGCCCCTCGGTGATAATGTTTTACAGAATCCCGGTCGTATCGGCCCGTACGTCTCGGTGGGTACATTATATACGTCTATAACGTTATATATCCCAATCTGCGGCAACCTAACATGTGGGATGTAGTATTTACCAACATACCTGGCGGATAGGACACTACTTCTCGGTGGGAACATTATATTCGTCTATATTGTAATATATCCTAACCTAACCCATCTTGCCCCTCCGTGATAATGATTTAAAGAATGCCGGTCGTGTCGGCCCGTACGTATTGGTGGGGATATTATATACGTCTATAACGTTATATATCCCTACCTAAGGCAACCTAACATCTCGGATGTAGTATTTTCCATCATTCCTGGCGGCTCGGCCACTACTTCTCGGTGGGAACATTATATGCGTCTATAACGTAATATAACCTAACCTAACCCATCTAGCACCTCGGTGATAATGTTTTACAGAATGCCGGTCGTGTCGGCCCGTACGTCACGGTGGGTACATTATATACGTCCATAACGTTCTACATACCAATCTGAGGCAACCTAACATCTCGTTTGTAGTATTTACCAACATTCCTGGCGGGTCGGTCCCTACTTCTCGGTGGGAACCTTATATTCGTATATATCGTAATATTACCTAACATAACCTATCCTCCCCTTCGGTGATAATGTTTTACAGAATCCCGGACGTGTCGGCCCGTACTTATCCGTGGGAACATTATATACGCCTATAACGTAATATAACCTATCCTAACCCAACTATCCCCCCGCTGGTAATGTTTTACGGAATCCCGGTCGTGTCGGCCCGTACTTCTCCGAGGGGACATTATGTACGTCTTTAACGATATATATCCTAACATAAGGCAGCTTAACATCTCGGATGTAGTATTTTACAACATTCCTGGCGGGTCGGCCCCTACTTCTCGGTGAGAACATTATATACGTCTATAACATAATATAACCTAACCTAACCCATCTAGCACCTCGGTGATAATGTTTTACAGAATCCCGGTCGTATCGGCCCGTACGTACGTCTCGGTGGGTACATTATATACGTCTATAACGTTATACATCCCAATCTAAGGCAACCTAACATGTCGGATGTAGTATTTACCAACATTCCTAGCGCATCGGCCCCTACTTCTCGGTGGGAACATCATACCCGTCTATAACGTAACATATCCTGTCCTAAGCCATCTAGGCCTTCGCTGGTAATGTTTTACAGCATCCCGGTCGTGTCGGCTCGTACATCTCCGTGGGGAAATTATGTACGTCTACAGCGTTATATAACCTAACCAAGCCCATCTAGCCCCTCGGTGATAATGTTTTACAGAATGCCGGTCGGGTCGGCCCGTACGTATTGGTGGGGATATTATATACGTCTATAACGTTATATATCCCTACCTAAGGCAACCTAACATCTCGGATGTAGTATTTTCCATCATTCCTGGCGGGTCGATCACTACTTCTCGGTGGGAACATTATATGCGTCTATAACGTAATATAACCTAACCTAACCCATCTAGCACCTCGGTGATAATGTTTTACAGAATGCCGGTCGTGTCGGCCCGTACATCTCGGTGGGTACATTATACACGTCTATAAAGTTATATATCCCAATTTAAGGCAACCTAACATCTCGGATGTAGTAATTTCCATCATTCCTGGCGCGTCGGCCACTACTTCTCGGTGGGAACATTATATACGCCTATAATGTAATATAACCTATCCTAACCCATCTATCCCCTCGCTGGTAATGTTTTACAGAATCCCGGTCGTTTCGGCCCGTACTTCTCCGAGGGGACATTATGTACGTCTTTAACGTTATATATCCTTACCTAAGCCAGCTTAACATCTCGGAAGTAGTATTTTCCAACATTCCCGCCGGGTCGGCACCTACTTCTCGGTGAGAACATTATTTACGTCTATAACATAATATAACCTAACCTAACCGATCTAGCCCTTCGGTGATAATGTTTTACAGAATCCCGGTCGTATCGGCCCGTACGTCACGGTGGGTACATTATATACGTCTATAACGTTATATATCCCAATCTGCGGCAACCTAACATGTGGGATGTAGTATTTACCAACATACCTGGCGGATAGGACACTACTTCTCGGTGGGAACATTATATGCGTCTATAACGTAATATAACCTAACCTAACCCATCTAGCACCTCGGTGATAATGTTTTACAGAATGCCGGTCGTGTCGGCCCGTACATCTCGGTGGGTACATTATACACGTCTATAAAGTTATATGTCCCAATTTAAGGCAACCTAACATCTCGGATGTAGGATTTTTCATCATTCCTGGCGCGTCGGCCACTATTTCTCGGTGGGAACATTATATACGCCTATAACGTAAAATAACCTATGCTAACCCATCTATCCCCTCGCTGGCAATGTTTTACAGAAGCCCGGTCGTGTCGGCCCGTACTTCTCCGAGGGGACATTATGTAAGTCTTTAACGTTATATATCCTAACCTAAGGCAACTTAACATCTCGGAAGTACTATTTTCCTACATTCCTGGCGGATCGGCCCCTACTTCTCGGTGAGAACATTATTTACGTCTATAACATAATATAACCTAACCTAACCCATCTAGCCCCTCGGTGATAATGTTTTACAGAATCCCGGTCGTATCGGCCCGTACGTCACGGTGGGTACATTATATACGTCCATAACGTTCTATATCCCAATCTGAGGCAACCTAACATCTCGTTTGTAGTATTTACCAACATTCCTGGCGGGTCGGTCCCTACTTCTCGGTGGGAACCTTATATTCGTATATATCGTAATATTACCTAACATAACCTATCCTCCCCTTCGGTGATAATGTTTTACAGAATCCCGGACGTGTCGGCCCGTACTTATCCGTGGGAACATTATATACGCCTATAACGTAATATAACCTATCCTAACCCAACTATCCCCCCGCTGGTAATGTTTTACGGAATCCCGGTCGTGTCGGCCCGTACTTCTCCGAGGGGACATTATGTACGTCTTTAACGTTATATATCCTAACATAAGGCAGCTTAACATCTCGGATGTAGTATTTTACAACATTCCTGGCGGGTCGGCCCCTACTTCTCGGTGAGAACATTATATACGTCTATAACATAATATAACCTAACCTAACCCATCTAGCACCTCGGTGATAATGTTTTACAGAATCCCGGTCGTATCGGCCCGTACGTACGTCTCGGTGGGTACATTATATACGTCTATAACGTTATACATCCCAATCTAAGGCAACCTAACATGTCGGATGTAGTATTTACCAACATTCCTAGCGCATCGGCCCCTACTTCTCGGTGGGAACATCATACCCGTCTATAACGTAACATATCCTGTCCTAAGCCATCTAGGCCTTCGCTGGTAATGTTTTACAGCATCCCGGTCGTGTCGGCTCGTACATCTCCGTGGGGAAATTATGTACGTCTACAGCGTTATATAACCTAACCAAGCCCATCTAGCCCCTCGGTGATAATGTTTTACAGAATGCCGGTCGGGTCGGCCCGTACGTATTGGTGGGGATATTATATACGTCTATAACGTTATATATCCCTACCTAAGGCAACCTAACATCTCGGATGTAGTATTTTCCATCATTCCTGGCGGGTCGATCACTACTTCTCGGTGGGAACATTATATGCGTCTATAACGTAATATAACCTAACCTAACCCATCTAGCACCTCGGTGATAATGTTTTACAGAATGCCGGTCGTGTCGGCCCGTACATCTCGGTGGGTACATTATACACGTCTATAAAGTTATATATCCCAATTTAAGGCAACCTAACATCTCGGATGTAGTAATTTCCATCATTCCTGGCGCGTCGGCCACTACTTCTCGGTGGGAACATTATATACGCCTATAATGTAATATAACCTATCCTAACCCATCTATCCCCTCGCTGGTAATGTTTTACAGAATCCCGGTCGTTTCGGCCCGTACTTCTCCGAGGGGACATTATGTACGTCTTTAACGTTATATATCCTTACCTAAGCCAGCTTAACATCTCGGAAGTAGTATTTTCCAACATTCCCGCCGGGTCGGCACCTACTTCTCGGTGAGAACATTATTTACGTCTATAACATAATATAACCTAACCTAACCGATCTAGCCCTTCGGTGATAATGTTTTACAGAATCCCGGTCGTATCGGCCCGTACGTCACGGTGGGTACATTATATACGTCTATAACGTTATATATCCCAATCTGCGGCAACCTAACATGTGGGATGTAGTATTTGCCAACATACCTGGCGGATAGGACACTACTTCTCGGTGGGAACATTATATTCGTCTATATTGTAATATATCCTAACCTAACCCATCTTGCCCCTCCGTGATAATTATTTAAAGAATGCCGGTCGTGTCGGCCCGTACGTATTGGTGGGAATATTATATACGTCTATAACGTTATATATCCCTACCTAAGGCAACCTAACATCTCGGATGTAGTATTTTCCATCATTCCTGGCGGGTCGGCCACTACTTCTCGGTGGGAACATTATATGCGTCTATAACGTAATATAACCTAACCTAACCCATCTAGCACCTCGGTGATAATGTTTTACAGAATCCCGGTCGCGTCGGCCCGTACTTCTCCGAGGGGACATTATGTACGTCTTTAACGTTATATATCCTCACCTAAGCCAGCTTAACATCTCGGAAGTAGTATTTTCCAACATTCCCGCCGGGCCGGCATCTACTTCTCGGTGAGAACATTATTTACGTCTATAACATAATCTATCCTAACCTAACCGATCTAGCCCCTCGGTGATAATGTTTTACAGAATCCCGGTCGTATCGGCCCGTACGTCTCGGTGGGTACATTATATACGTCTGTAACGTTATATATCCCAATCTGCGGCAACCTAACATGTGGGATGTAGTATTTACCAACATACCTGGCGGATAGGACACTACTTCTCGGTGGGAACATTATATTCGTCTATATTGTAATATATCCTAACCTAACCCATCTTGCCCCTCCGTGATAATGATTTAAAGAATGCCGGTCGTGTCGGCCCGTACGTATTGGTGGGAATATTATATACGTCTATAACGTTATATATCCCTACCTAAGGCAACCTAACATCTCGGATGTAGTATTTTCCATCATTCCTGGCGGGTCGGCTACTACTTCTCGGTGGGAACATTATATGCGTCTATAACGTAATATAACCTAACCTAACCCATCTAGCACCTCGGTGATAATGTTTTACAGAATGCCGGTCGTGTCGGCCCGTACATCTCGGTGGGTACATTATACACGTCTATAAAGTTATATGTCCCAATTTAAGGCAACCTAACATCTCGGATGTAGGATTTTTCATCATTCCTGGCGCGTCGGCCACTATTTCTCGGTGGGAACATTATATACGCCTATAACGTAAAATAACCTATGCTAACCCATCTATCCCCTCGCTGGCAATGTTTTGCAGAATCCCGGTCGTGTCGGCCCGTACTTCTACGAGGGGACATTATGTACGTCTTTAACGTTATATATCCTAACCTAAGGCAACTTAACATCTCGGAAGTAGTATTTTCCTACATTCCTGGCGGATCGGCCCCTACTTCTCGGTGAGAACATTATTTACGTCTATAACATAATATAACCTAACCTAACCCATCTAGCCCCTCGGTGATAATGTTTTACAGAATCCCGGTCGTATCGGCCCGTACGTCTCGGTGGGTACATTCTATACGTCCATAACGTTATATATCCCAATCTGAAGCAACCTAACATCTCGGATGTAGTATCTTCCATCATTCCTGGCGCGTCGGCCACTACTTCTCGGTGGGAACATTATATGCGTCTATAACGTAATATAACCTAACCTAACCTATCTAGCACCTCGGTGATAATGTTTTACAGAATGCCGGTCGAGTCGGCCCGTACATCTCGGTGGGTACATTATACACGTCTATAAAGTTATATGTCCCAATTTAAGGCAACCTAACATCTCGGATGTAGGATTTTTCATTATTCCTGGCGCGTCGGCCACTATTTCTCGGTGGGAACATTATATACGCCTATAACGTAAAATAACCTATGCTAACCCATCTATCCCCTCGCTGGTAATGTTTTACAGAATCCCGGTCGCGTCGGCCCGTACTTCTCCGAGGGGACATTATGTACGTCTTTAACGTTATATATCCTCACCTAAGCCAGCTTAACATCTCGGAAGTAGTATTTTCCAACATTCCCGCCGGGTCGGCACCTACTTCTCGGTGAGAACATTATTTACGTCTATAACATAATATAACCTAACCTAACCCATCTAGCCCCTCGGTGATAATGTTTTACAGAATCCCGGTCGTATCGGCCCGTACGTCTCGGTGGGTACATTATATACGTCTATAACGTTGTATATCCCAATCTGAGGAACCCTAACATGTGGGATGTAGTATTTACCAACATACCTGGCGGATAGGACACTACATCTCGGTGGGAACATTATATTCGTCTATATTGTAATATATCCTAACCTAACCCATCTTGCCCCTCCGTGATAATGATTTAAAGAATGCCGGTCGTGTCGGCCCGTACGTATTGGTGGGGATATTATATACGTCTATAACGTTATATATCCCTACCTAAGGCAACCTAACATCTCGGATGTAGTATTTTCCATCATTCCTGGCGGGTCGGCCACTACTTCTCGGTGGGAACATTATATGCGTCTATAACGTAATATAACCTAACCTAACCCATCTAGCACCTCGGTGATAATGTTTTACAGAATGCCGGTCGTGTGGGCCCGTACATCTCGGTGGGTACATTATACACGTCTATAAAGTTATATGTCCCAATTTAAGGCAACGTAACATCTCGGATGTAGGATTTTTCATCATTCCTGGCGCGTCGGCCACTATTTATCGGTGGGAACATTATATACGCCTATAACGTAAAATAACCTATGCTAACCCATCTATCCCCTCGCTGGCAATGTTTTACAGAATCCCGGTCGTGTCGGCCCGTACTTCTCCGAGGGGACATTATGTACGTCTTTAACGTTATATATCCTAACCTAAGGCAACTTAACATCTCGGAAGTAGTATTTTCCTACATTCCTGGCGGATCGGCCCCTACTTCTCGGTGGGAACATTATATACGTCTATGACATAATATAACCTAACCTAACCCATCTAGCCCCTCGGTGATAATGTTTTACATAATACCGTTCGTGTCATCCCGTACGTCAGGGTTGGGACATTATATACGTCTATAGGGATATACATCCCAATCTAAGGCAACCTAAAATGACGGATGTAGTATTTACCAACATTCCTGGCCGGTCGGACCCTACTTCTCGGTGGGAACATTATATACGTCTATGTCGTAATATAACCTAACCTAACCCATCTTGCCCCTCGGTGATAATGTTTTACAGAATGCCGGTCATGTCGGCCCGTACGTCTCGGTGGGTACATTATATACGTCCATAACGTTATACATCCCAATCTAAGGCAACCTAACATGTGGGATGTAGTATTTACCAACATACCTGGCGGATAGGACACTACTTCTCGGTGGGAACATTATATTCGTCTATATTGTAATATAACCTAACCTAACCCATCTTGCCCGTCGGTGATAATGTTTTAAAGAAGGCCGGTCGTGTCGGCCCGTACGTATTGGTGGGAATATTATATACGTCTATAACGTTATATATCCCTACCTGAGGCAGCTTAACATCTCGGATGTAGTATTTTCCAACATTCCTGGCGGGTCGGCCCCTACTTCTCGGTTAGAACATTATATACGTCTATAACATAATATAACCTAACCTAACCCATCTAGCCCCTCGGTGATAATGTTTTACAGAATCTCGGGCGTATCGGCCCGTACTTATCCGAGGGGATATTACGTACGTCTTTAACGTTATATATCCTAACCTAAGGCAGATTAACATCTCGGATGTAGGATTTTACAACATTCCTTGCGGATCGGTCCCTACTTCTCGGTGGGAACATTATATTCGTCTATATCGTAGTATAACCTAACATAACGCATCCTCCCCCTCGGTGATAATGTTTTACAGAATCCCGGTCGTATCGGCCCGTACGTCTCGGTGGGTACATTATATACGTCTATAACGTTATATATCCCAATCTGAGGCAACCTAACATCTCGGATGTAGTATTTACCAACATTCCCGGCGGGTCGGTCCCTACTTCTCGGTGGGAACATTATATTCGTCTATATCGTAATATAACCTAGCACAACCCATCCTCCCCCTCGGTGATAATGTTTTACAGAATCACGGTCGTGTCGGCCCGTATTTCTCCGTGGGAACATTATATACGTCTATGACAAAATATAACCTAACCTAACCCATCTAGCCCCTCGGTGATAATGTTTTACAGAATCCCGGTCGTATCGGCCCGTACGTCTCGGTGGGTACATTATATACGTCTATAACGTTATATATCCCAATCTGAAGCAACCTAGCATCTCGGATGTAGTATCTTCCATCATTCCTGGCGCGTCAGCCACTACTTCCCGGTGGGAACATTATATACGCCTATAACATAATATAACCTATCCTAACCCATCTATCCCCTCGCTGGTAATGTTTTACAGAATCCGGGTCGTGTCGGCCCGTACGTCTCGGTGGGTACATTATGCACGTCTATAAAGTTATATATCCCAATCTGAGGCAACCTAACATCTCGGATGTTGTATTTACCAACATTCCCGGCAGGTCGGTCCCTACATCTCGGTGGGAACATTATATTCGTCTATATCGTAATATAACCTAGCACAACCCATCCTCCCCCTCGGTGATAATGTTTTACAGAATCACGGTCGTGTCGGCCCGTATTTCTCCGTGGGAACATTATATACGTCTATGACAAAATATAACCTAACCTAACCCATCTAGCCCCTCGGTGATAATGTTTTACAGAATCCCGGTCGTATCGGCCCGTACGTCTCGGTGGGTACATTATATACGTCTATAACGTTATATATCCCAATCTGAAGCAACCTAGCATCTCGGATGTAGTATCTTCCATCATTCCTGGCGCGTCAGCCACTACTTCCCGGTGGGAACATTATATACGCCTATAACATAATATAACCTATCCTAACCCATCTATCCCCTCGCTGGTAATGTTTTACAGAATCCGGGTCGTGTCGGCCCGTACGTCTCGGTGGGTACATTATGCACGTCTATAAAGTTATATATCCCAATCTGAGGCAACCTAACATCTCGGATGTTGTATTTACCAACATTCCCGGCAGGTCGGTCCCTACATCTCGGTGGGAACATTATATTCGTCTATATCGTAATATAACCTAGCACAACCCATCCTCCCCCTCGGTGATAATGTTTTACAGAATCACGGTCGTGTCGGCCCGTACTTCTCCGTGGGAACATTATATACGTCTATGACATAATATAACCTAACCTAACCCATCTAGCCCCTCGGTGATAATGTTTTACAGAATCCGTGTCGTATCGGCCCGTACGTCTCGGTGGGTACATTATATACGTCTATAACATTATATATCCCAATCTGAAGCAACCTAACATCTCGGATGTAGTATCTTCCATCATTCCTGGCGCGTCAGCCACTACTTCCCGGTGGGAACATTATATACGCCTATAACATAATATAACCTATCCTAACCCATCTATCCCCTCGCTGGTAATGTTTTACAGAATCCCGGTCGTGTCGGCCCGTACTTCTCCGAGGGGACATTATGTACGTCTTTAACGTTATATATCCTAACCTAAGGCAACCTAACACCTCGGATGTAACATTTGACAACATTCCAAGCCTGTCGGACCCTACTTCTCGGTGGGTACATTATATGCGTCTACAACGTTATATATCCTAACCTAAGGCAACCTAACACCTCGGATATAACATTTGACAACATTTCAGTCGTGCCGGATCCTACTTCTCGTGGGAATATTATATGCGACTATAACGTTGTATATCCTAAAATAAGGCAACCTAACAACTCGAACGTGATATTTGTCAACATTCCTGGCCTGTCGGACTCTACTTCTCCGTGGGCACATTGTATACGTCTATAACGTTGTATATACTAACCGAAGGGAACCTAACATATCGGACCTAATATTTTACAACATTCCTGGCGTGTCGGAGCATACTTCTCGGTGGGAATATTATATACGTCTATAACGGTATATATCCTAATCTAAGGCAACCTATCACCTCGGACGTAATATTAGACAACATTCCTGGCGTGTCGGACCCTACTTCTCGGTGGGAACATTATATGCGTCTATAACGTTGTATTATCCTAGAATATGGCAACCTAACAACTCGGATGTAATATTTGACAACACTCCCGGCATGTCGTAACCTACTTCAGGGTGGGAACATTATATAAGCCTATAACGATATATATCCTAGCCTAAGGCAACCTAACATCTCGAATGTTACATTTTACAACATTCCTGGCTTGTCGGAACCTACTTCCTGGTGGGAACAGTATATACGTCTATAACGTTATATATCCCAACCTAAGTTAACCTTTCATCTCGGACGTAATATTTGACAACACTCCTGGCGTGTCGGACCCTACTTCTCGGTGCGATCATTACATGCGTCTATAACGTTATATATCCTAACCTAAGGCAACCTAACACCTCGGATGTAACATTTGACAACATTTCAGTCGTGCCGGACCCTACTTCTCGGTGGGAACATTATATGCGTCTATAAGGTTGTATATCCTAAAATAAGGCAACCTAACAACTCGAATGTGATATTTGTCAACATTCCTGGCGTGTCGGACCCTACTTCTCCGTGGGCACATTATATACGTCTATAACGTTGTATACACTAACCTAAGGCAACCTAACATATCGGACCTAATATTTTACAACATTCCTGGCGTGTCGGAGCATACTTCTCGGTGGGAAAATTATATACGTCTATAACGGTATATATCCTAATCTAAGGCAACCTAACATCTTGGATGTAATATTTGACAACATTCCTGGCGTGTCGGACCGTACTTCTCGGTAGGAACATTATTTGCATCTATAACGTTATACATCCTAACCTAAGGCAAATTAACAACTCGGATGTAATATTTTACAACATTACTGGTGTGTCGGGGCATGCTTCTCGGTGGGAACATTATATACGTCTATAACGATATATATCCTAATCTAAGGCAACCTAACATCTTGGATGTAATATTTGACAACATTCCTGGCGAGTCGGACCCTACTTCTCGGTGGGAACATTATATGCGTTTATAACGTTATATATCCTAAACTAAGGCAACCCAACAACTCGTATGTAACATTTTACAACATTCCTGGCTTGTGGGAACCTACTTCTCGGTGGGAACAGTATATACGTCTATAACGTTGTATATCCCAACCTAAGTTAACCTATCACCTCGGACGTAATATTTGGCAACATTCCTGGCGTGTCGGACCCTACTTCTCGGTGGGAACATTATATGCGTCTATAACGTTGTACATCCGAGAATATGGCTACCTAACAACTCGGATGTAATATTTGACAACACTCCTGGCATGTCGTAACCTACTTCAGGGTGGGAACATTATATAAGTCTATAACGATATATATCCTAGCCTAAGGCAACCTAACATCTCGAATGTAACATTTTACAACATTCCTGGCTTGTCGGAACCTACTTCCTGGTGGGAACAGTATATACGTCTATAACGTTATATATCCCAACCTAAGTTAACCTTTCATCTCGGACGTAATATTTGACAACATTCCTGGCGAGTCGGACCCTACTTCTCGGTGGGAACATTATATGCGTTTATAACGTTATTTATCCTAAAGTAAGGCAACCCAACAACTCGTATGTAACATTTTACAACATTCCTGGCTTGTCGGAACCTACTTCTCGGTGGGAACAGGATATACGTCTATAACGTTGTATATCCCAACCTAAGTTAACCTATCATCTCGGACGTAATATTTGACAACATTCCTGGCGTGTCGGACCCTACTTCTCGGTGGGAACATTATATGCGCCTATAACGTTATATATCCTAGAATATGGCAACCTAACAACTCGGATGTAATATTTGACAACATTCCTGGCATGTCGGAACCTACTTCAGTGTGGGAACAGTATATAAGTCTATAACGGTATATATCCTAACCTAAGGCAACCTAACATCTCGAATGTAACATTTTACAACATTCCTGGCTTGTCCGAACCTACTTCCTGGTGGGAACAGTATATTCGTCTATAACGTTATATATCCCAACCTAAGTTAACCTTTCATATCGGACGTAATATTTGACAACATTCCTGTCGTGTCGGACCCTACTTCTCGGTGGGAACATTACATGCGTCTATAACGTTATATATCCTAACCTAAGGCAACCTAGCACCTCGGATGTAACATTTGACAACATTTCAGTCGTGCCGGACCTTACATCTCGGTGGGAATATTATATGCGTCTATAAGGTTGTATATCCTAAAATAAGGCAACCTAACAACTCGAATGTGATATTTGTCAACATTCCTGGCGTGTCGGACCCTACTTCTCCGTGGGCACATTATATACGTCTATAACGCTGTATATACTAACCTAAGGCAACCTAACGTATCGGACCTAATATTTTACAACATTCCTGGCGTGTCGGAGCATACTTCTCGGTGGGAATATTATATACGTCTATAACGGTATATATCCTAATCTAAGGCAACCTAACATCTTGGATGTAACATTTGACAACATTCCTGGCGTGTCGGACCGTACTTCTCGGTAGGAACATTATTTGCATCTATAACGTTATACATCCTAACCTAAGGCAAATTAACAACTCGGATGTAATATTTTACAACATTACTGGTGTGTCGGGGCATGCTTCTCGGTGGGAACATTATATACGTCTATAACGATATATATCCTAATCTAAGGCAACCTAACATCTTGGATGTAATATTTGACAACATTCCTGGCGAATCGGACCCTACTTCTCGGTGGGAACATTATATGCGTCTACAACGTTATAAATCCTAACCTAAGGCAACCTAACAACTCGGATGTAACATTTGACAACATTTCAGTCGTGCCGGATCCTACTTCTCGTGGGAATATTATATGCGACTATAACGTTGTATATCCTAAAATAAGGCAACCTAACAACTCGAATGTGATATTTGTCAACATTCCTGGCGTGTCGTACCCTACTTCTCCGTGGGCACATTATATACGTCTATAACGTTGTATACACTAACCTAAGGCAACCTAACATATCGGACCTAATATTTTACAACATTCCTGGCTTGTCGTCCCCTACTTCTCGGTGGGAATGTTATATACGTCTATAACGTTATATATCCTGACCTAAGGCAAACTAACATCTCGGATGTAATATTTGACAACATTCTAGGCGTGTCGCACCCTACTTCTCGGTGGGAAAATTATATGCGTCTATAACGTTATATATCCTAACCTAAAGCAACCTAACATCTCGAATGTAACATTTTACAACATTCCTGGCATGTCGGAACCTACATCCTGGTGGGAACACTATATACGTCTATAACGTTATATATCCCAACCTAAGTTAAACTTTCATCTCGGACGTAATATTTGACAACAGTCCTGGCGTGTCGGACCCTACTTCCCGGTGGGATCATTACATGCGTCTATAACGTTATATATCCTAACCTAAGGCAACCTAACACCTCGGATGTAACATTTGACAACATTTCAGTCGTGCGGGACCCTACTTCTCGGTGGGCACATTATATGCGTCTATAAGGTTGTATATCCTAAAATAAGGCAACATAACAACTCGAATGTGATATTTGTCAACATTCCTGGCGTGTCGGACCCTACTTCTCCGTGGGCACATTATATACGTCTATAACGTTGTATACACTTACCTAAGGCAACCTAACATATCGGACCTAATATTTTACAACATTCCTGGCGTGTCGGAGCATACTTCTCGGTGGGAATATTATATACGTCTATAACGGTATATATCCTAATCTAAGGCAACCTAACATCTTGGATGTAATATTTGACAACATTCCTGGCGTGTCGGACCGTACTTCTCGGTAGGAACATTATTTGCATCTATAACGTTATACATCCTAACCTAAGGCAAATTAACAACTCGGATGTAATATTTTACAACATTACTGGTGTGTCGGGGCATGCTTCTCGGTGGGAACATTATATACGTCTATAACGATATATATCCTAATCTAAGGCAACCTAACATCTTGGATGTAATATTTGACAACATTCCTGGCGAATCGGACCCTACTTCTCGGTGGGAACATTATATGCGTCTACAACGTTATAAATCCTAACCTAAGGCAACCTAACAACTCGGATGTAACATTTGACAACATTTCAGTCGTGCCGGATCCTACTTCTCGTGGGAATATTATATGCGACTATAACGTTGTATATCCTAAAATAAGGCAACCTAACAACTCGAATGTGATATTTGTCAACATTCCTGGCGTGTCGGACCCTACTTCTCCGTGGGCACATTATATACGTCTATAACGTTGTATACACTAACCTAAGGCAACCTAACATATCGGACCTAATATTTTACAACATTCCTGGCTTGTCGTCCCCTACTTCTCGGTGGGAATGTTATATACGTCTATAACGTTATATATCCTGACCTAAGGCAAACTAACATCACGGATGTAATATTTGACAACATTCTAGGCGTGTCGCACCCTACTTCTCGGTGGGAAAATTATATGCGTCTATAACGTTATATATCCTAACCTAAAGCAACCTAACATCTCGAATGTAACATTTTACAACATTCCTGGCATGTCGGAACCTACATCCTGGTGGGAACACTATATACGTCTATAACGTTATATATCCCAACCTAAGTTAAACTTTCATCTCGGACGTAATATTTGACAACAGTCCTGGCGTGTCGGACCCTACTTCCCGGTGGGATCATTACATGCGTCTATAACGTTATATATCCTAACCTAAGGCAACCTAACACCTCGGATGTAACATTTGACAACATTTCAGTCGTGCGGGACCCTACTTCTCGGTGGGCACATTATATGCGTCTATAAGGTTGTATATCCTAAAATAAGGCAACATAACAACTCGAATGTGATATTTGTCAACATTCCTGGCGTGTCGGACCCTACTTCTCCGTGGGCACATTATATACGTCTATAACGTTGTATACACTTACCTAAGGCAACCTAACATATCGGACCTAATATTTTACAACATTCCTGGCGTGTCGGAGCATACTTCTCGGTGGGAATATTATATACGTCTATAACGGTATATATCCTAATCTAAGGCAACCTAACATCTTGGATGTAATATTTGACAACATTCCTGGCGTGTCGGACCGTACTTCTCGGTAGGAACATTATTTGCATCTATAACGTTATACATCCTAACCTAAGGCAAATTAACAACTCGGATGTAATATTTTACAACATTACTGGTGTGTCGGGGCATGCTTCTCGGTGGGAACATTATATACGTCTATAACGATATATATCCTAATATAAGGCAACCTAACATCTTGGATGTAATATTTGACAACATTCCTGGCGAGTCGGACCCTACTTCTCGGTGGGAACATTATATGCGTTTATAACGTTATATATCCTTAACTAAGGCAACCCAACAACTCGTATGTAACATTTTACAACATTCCTGGCTTGTGGGAACCTACTTCTCGGTGGGAACATTATATACGTCTATAACGTTGTATATCCCAACCTAAGTTAACCTATCACCTCGGACGTAATATTTGACAACATTCCTGGCGTGTCGGAGCCTACTTCTCCGTGGGCACATTATATACGTCTATAACGTTGTATATACTAACCTAAGGCAACCTGACATCTCGAATGTAACATTTTACAACATTCCTGGCTTGCCGGAACCTACTTCCTGGTGGGAACAGTATATACGTCTATAACGTTATATATCCCAACCTAAGTTAACCTTTCATCTCGGACGTAATATTTGACAACATTCCTGGCGTGTCGGACCCTACTTCTCGGTGGGATCATTACATGCGTCTATAACGTTATATATCCTAACCTAAGGCAACCTAACACCTCGGATGTAACATTTGACAAGATTTCAGTCGTGCCGGACCCTACTTCTCGGTGGGAACATTATATGCGCCTATAACGTTATATATCCTAGAATATGGCAACCTATCAACTCGGATGTAATATTTGACAACATTCCAGGCGTGTCGGACCTACTTGTCGGTGGGAACATTATATCCGTCTATAACGTTATATATCCTAGCCTAAGGCAACCTAACATCTCGGATGTAATATTTGACAACATTCCAGGCATGTCGGACCTACTTCTCTGTGGGAACATTATATGCGTCTATAACGTTGTATATTCTAACCTAAGGCAACCCAACAACTCGGTTGTAATATTTGACAACATTCCAGGCGTGTCGCACCCTACTTCTCGGTGGGAACATTATACGCGACTATAACGTTATATATCCTAACCTAAGGCAACCTAACTACTCGGATGTAATATTTGACAAAATTCCAGGCGTGTCGGACCGTACTTCTCGGTAGGAACATTATTTGCATCTATAACGTTATACATCCTAACCTAAGGCAAATTAACAACTCGGATGTAATATTTTACAACATTACTGGTGTGTCGGGGCATGCTTCTCGGTGGGAACATTATATACGTCTATAACGATATATATCCTAATCTAAGGCAACCTAACATCTTGGATGTAATATTTGACAACATTCCTGGCGAATCGGACCCTACTTCTCGGTGGGAACATTATATGCGTCTACAACGTTATAAATCCTAACCTAAGGCAACCTAACAACTCGGATGTAACATTTGACAACATTTCAGTCGTGCCGGATCCTACTTCTCGTGGGAATATTATATGCGACTATAACGTTGTATATCCTAAAATAAGGCAACCTAACAACTCGAATGTGATATTTGTCAACATTCCTGGCGTGTCGGACCCTACTTCTCCGTGGGCACATTATATACGTCTATAACGTTGTATACACTAACCTAAGGCAACCTAACATATCGGACCTAATATTTTACAACATTCCTGGCTTGTCGTCCCCTACTTCTCGGTGGGAATGTTATATACGTCTATAACGTTATATATCCTGACCTAAGGCAAACTAACATCACGGATGTAATATTTGACAACATTCTAGGCGTGTCGCACCCTACTTCTCGGTGGGAAAATTATATGCGTCTATAACGTTATATATCCTAACCTAAAGCAACCTAACATCTCGAATGTAACATTTTACAACATTCCTGGCATGTCGGAACCTACATCCTGGTGGGAACACTATATACGTCTATAACGTTATATATCCCAACCTAAGTTAAACTTTCATCTCGGACGTAATATTTGACAACAGTCCTGGCGTGTCGGACCCTACTTCCCGGTGGGATCATTACATGCGTCTATAACGTTATATATCCTAACCTAAGGCAACCTAACACCTCGGATGTAACATTTGACAACATTTCAGTCGTGCGGGACCCTACTTCTCGGTGGGCACATTATATGCGTCTATAAGGTTGTATATCCTAAAATAAGGCAACATAACAACTCGAATGTGATATTTGTCAACATTCCTGGCGTGTCGGACCCTACTTCTCCGTGGGCACATTATATACGTCTATAACGTTGTATACACTTACCTAAGGCAACCTAACATATCGGACCTAATATTTTACAACATTCCTGGCGTGTCGGAGCATACTTCTCGGTGGGAATATTATATACGTCTATAACGGTATATATCCTAATCTAAGGCAACCTAACATCTTGGATGTAATATTTGACAACATTCCTGGCGTGTCGGACCGTACTTCTCGGTAGGAACATTATTTGCATCTATAACGTTATACATCCTAACCTAAGGCAAATTAACAACTCGGATGTAATATTTTACAACATTACTGGTGTGTCGGGGCATGCTTCTCGGTGGGAACATTATATACGTCTATAACGATATATATCCTAATATAAGGCAACCTAACATCTTGGATGTAATATTTGACAACATTCCTGGCGAGTCGGACCCTACTTCTCGGTGGGAACATTATATGCGTTTATAACGTTATATATCCTTAACTAAGGCAACCCAACAACTCGTATGTAACATTTTACAACATTCCTGGCTTGTGGGAACCTACTTCTCGGTGGGAACATTATATACGTCTATAACGTTGTATATCCCAACCTAAGTTAACCTATCACCTCGGACGTAATATTTGACAACATTCCTGGCGTGTCGGAGCCTACTTCTCCGTGGGCACATTATATACGTCTATAACGTTGTATATACTAACCTAAGGCAACCTGACATCTCGAATGTAACATTTTACAACATTCCTGGCTTGCCGGAACCTACTTCCTGGTGGGAACAGTATATACGTCTATAACGTTATATATCCCAACCTAAGTTAACCTTTCATCTCGGACGTAATATTTGACAACATTCCTGGCGTGTCGGACCCTACTTCTCGGTGGGATCATTACATGCGTCTATAACGTTATATATCCTAACCTAAGGCAACCTAACACCTCGGATGTAACATTTGACAAGATTTCAGTCGTGCCGGACCCTACTTCTCGGTGGGAACATTATATGCGCCTATAACGTTATATATCCTAGAATATGGCAACCTATCAACTCGGATGTAATATTTGACAACATTCCAGGCGTGTCGGACCTACTTGTCGGTGGGAACATTATATCCGTCTATAACGTTATATATCCTAGCCTAAGGCAACCTAACATCTCGGATGTAATATTTGACAACATTCCAGGCATGTCGGACCTACTTCTCTGTGGGAACATTATATGCGTCTATAACGTTGTATATTCTAACCTAAGGCAACCCAACAACTCGGTTGTAATATTTGACAACATTCCAGGCGTGTCGCACCCTACTTCTCGGTGGGAACATTATACGCGACTATAACGTTATATATCCTAACCTAAGGCAACCTAACTCCTCGGATGTAATATTTGACAAAATTCCAGGCGTGTCGGACCGTACTTCTCGGTAGGAACATTATTTGCATCTATAACGTTATACATCCTAACCTAAGGCAAATTAACAACTCGGATGTAATATTTTACAACATTACTGGCGAGTCGGACCCTACTTCTCGGTGGGAACATTATATGCGTTTATAACGTTATATATCCTAAACTAAGGCGACCCAACAACTCGTATGTAACATTTTACAACATTCCTGGCGTGTCGGACCCTACTTCTCGGTGGGAACATTATATGCGCCTATAACGTTATATATCCTAGAATATGGCAACCTAACAACTCGGATGTAATATTTGACAACATTCCTGGCATGTCGGAACCTACTTCAGGGTGGGAACATTATATAAGTCTATAACGGTATATATCCTAACCTAAGGCAACCTAACATCTCGAATGTAACATTTTACAACATTCCTGGCTTGTCCGAACCTACTTCCTGGTGGGAACAGTATATACGTCTATATCGTTATATATCCCAACCTAAGTTAACCTTTCATCTCGGACGTAATATTTGACAACATTCCTGGCGTGTCGGACCCTACTTCTCGGTGGGAACATTACATGCGTCTATAACGTTATATATCCTAACCTAAGGCAACCTAACACCTCGGATGTAACATTTGACAACATTTCAGTCGTGCCGGACCCTACTTCTCCGTGGGCACATTATATACGTCTATAACGTTGTATATACTAACCTAAGGGAACCTAACATATCGGACCTAATATTTTACAACATTCCTGGCGTGTCGGAGCATACTTCTCGGTGGGAATATTATATACGTCTATAACGGTATATATCCTAATCTAAGGCAACCTAACATCTTGGATGTAATATTTGACAACATTCCTGGCGAGTCGGACCCTACTTCTCGGTGGGAACATTATATGCGTTTATAACGTTATATATCCTAAACTAAGGCAACCCAACAACTCGTATGTAACATTTTACAACATTCCTGGCTTGTCGGAACCTACTTCTCGGTGGGAACAGTATATACTTCTATAACGTTGTATATCCCAACCTATGTTAACCTATCATCTCGGACGTAAGATTTGACAACATTCCTGGCGTGTCGGACCCTTCTTCTCGGTGGCAACATTATATGCGCCTATAACGTTATATATCCTAGAATATGGCAACCTATCAACTCGGATGTAATATTTGACAACATTCCTGGCATGTCGGAACCTACTTCAGGGTGGGAACATTATATAAGTCTAGACGGTATATATCCTAACCTAAGGCAACCTAACATCTCGAATGTAACATTTTACAACATTCCTGGCTTGTCGGAACCTACTTCCTGGTGGGAACAGTATATACGTCTATAACGTTATATATCCCAACCTAAGTTAACCTTTCATCTCGGACGTAATATTTGACAACATTCCTGGCGTGTCGGACCCTACTTCTCTGTGGGATCATTACATGCGTCTATAACGTTATATATCCTAACCTAAGGCAACCTAACACCTCGGATGTAACATTTGACAACATTTCAGTCGTGCCGGACCCTACTTCTCGGTGGGAACATTATATGCGTCTATAAGGTTGTATATCCTAAAATAAGGCAACCTAACAACTCGAATGTGATATTTGTCAACATTCCTGGCGTGTCGGACCCTACTTCTCCGTGGGCACATTATATACGTCTATAACGTTGTATACACTAACCTAAGGCAACCTAACATATCGGACCTAATATTTTACAACATTCCTGGCGTGTCGGAGCATACTTCTCGGTGGGAAAATTATATACGTCTATAACGGTATATATCCTAATCTAAGGCAACCTAACATCTTGGATGTAATATTTGACAACATTCCTGGCGTGTCGGACCGTACTTCTCGGTAGGAACATTATTTGCATCTATAACGTTATACATCCTAACCTAAGGCAAATTAACAACTCGGATGTAATATTTTACAACATTACTGGTGTGTCGGGGCATGCTTCTCGGTGGGAACATTATATACGTCTATAACGATATATATCCTAATCTAAGGCAACCTAACATCTTGGATGTAATATTTGACAACATTCCTGGCGAGTCGGACCCTACTTCTCGGTGGGAACATTATATGCGTTTATAACGTTATATATCCTAAACTAAGGCAACCCAACAACTCGTATGTAACATTTTACAACATTCCTGGCTTGTGGGAACCTACTTCTCGGTGGGAACAGTATATACGTCTATAACGTTGTATATCCCAACCTAAGTTAACCTATCACCTCGGACGTAATATTTGGCAACATTCCTGGCGTGTCGGACCCTACTTCTCGGTGGGAACATTATATGCGTCTATAACGTTGTACATCCGAGAATATGGCTACCTAACAACTCGGATGTAATATTTGACAACACTCCTGGCATGTCGTAACCTACTTCAGGGTGGGAACATTATATAAGTCTATAACGATATATATCCTAGCCTAAGGCAACCTAACATCTCGAATGTAACATTTTACAACATTCCTGGCTTGTCGGAACCTACTTCCTGGTGGGAACAGTATATACGTCTATAACGTTATATATCCCAACCTAAGTTAACCTTTCATCTCGGACGTAATATTTGACAACATTCCTGGCGAGTCGGACCCTACTTCTCGGTGGGAACATTATATGCGTTTATAACGTTATTTATCCTAAAGTAAGGCAACCCAACAACTCGTATGTAACATTTTACAACATTCCTGGCTTGTCGGAACCTACTTCTCGGTGGGAACAGGATATACGTCTATAACGTTGTATATCCCAACCTAAGTTAACCTATCATCTCGGACGTAATATTTGACAACATTCCTGGCGTGTCGGACCCTACTTCTTGGTGGGAACATTATATGCGCCTATAACGTTATATATCCTAGAATATGGCAACCTAACAACTCGGATGTAATATTTGACAACATTCCTGGCATGTCGGAACCTACTTCAGTGTGGGAACAGTATATAAGTCTATAACGGTATATATCCTAACCTAAGGCAACCTAACATCTCGAATGTAACATTTTACAACATTCCTGGCTTGTCCGAACCTACTTCCTGGTGGGAACAGTATATTCGTCTATAACGTTATATATCCCAACCTAAGTTAACCTTTCATATCGGACGTAATATTTGACAACATTCCTGTCGTGTCGGACCCTACTTCTCGGTGGGAACATTACATGCGTCTATAACGTTATATATCCTAACCTAAGGCAACCTAGCACCTCGGATGTAACATTTGACAACATTTCAGTCGTGCCGGACCTTACATCTCGGTGGGAATATTATATGCGTCTATAAGGTTGTATATCCTAAAATAAGGCAACCTAACAACTCGAATGTGATATTTGTCAACATTCCTGGCGTGTCGGACCCTACTTCTCCGTGGGCACATTATATACGTCTATAACGCTGTATATACTAACCTAAGGCAACCTAACGTATCGGACCTAATATTTTACAACATTCCTGGCGTGTCGGAGCATACTTCTCGGTGGGAATATTATATACGTCTATAACGGTATATATCCTAATCTAAGGCAACCTAACATCTTGGATGTAACATTTGACAACATTCCTGGCGTGTCGGACCGTACTTCTCGGTAGGAACATTATTTGCATCTATAACGTTATACATCCTAACCTAAGGCAAATTAACAACTCGGATGTAATATTTTACAACATTACTGGTGTGTCGGGGCATGCTTCTCGGTGGGAACATTATATACGTCTATAACGATATATATCCTAATCTAAGGCAACCTAACATCTTGGATGTAATATTTGACAACATTCCTGGCGAATCGGACCCTACTTCTCGGTGGGAACATTATATGCGTCTACAACGTTATAAATCCTAACCTAAGGCAACCTAACAACTCGGATGTAACATTTGACAACATTTCAGTCGTGCCGGATCCTACTTCTCGTGGGAATATTATATGCGACTATAACGTTGTATATCCTAAAATAAGGCAACCTAACAACTCGAATGTGATATTTGTCAACATTCCTGGCGTGTCGGACCCTACTTCTCCGTGGGCACATTATATACGTCCATAACGTTGTATACACTAACCTAAGGCAACCTAACATATCGGACCTAATATTTTACAACATTCCTGGCTTGTCGTCCCCTACTTCTCGGTGGGAATGTTATATACGTCTATAACGTTATATATCCTGACCTAAGGCAAACTAACATCACGGATGTAATATTTGACAACATTCTAGGCGTGTCGCACCCTACTTCTCGGTGGGAAAATTATATGCGTCTATAACGTTATATATCCTAACCTAAAGCAACCTAACATCTCGAATGTAACATTTTACAACATTCCTGGCATGTCGGAACCTACATCCTGGTGGGAACACTATATACGTCTATAACGTTATATATCCCAACCTAAGTTAAACTTTCATCTCGGACGTAATATTTGACAACAGTCCTGGCGTGTCGGACCCTACTTCCCGGTGGGATCATTACATGCGTCTATAACGTTATATATCCTAACCTAAGGCAACCTAACACCTCGGATGTAACATTTGACAACATTTCAGTCGTGCGGGACCCTACTTCTCGGTGGGCACATTATATGCGTCTATAAGGTTGTATATCCTAAAATAAGGCAACATAACAACTCGAATGTGATATTTGTCAACATTCCTGGCGTGTCGGACCCTACTTCTCCGTGGGCACATTATATACGTCTATAACGTTGTATACACTTACCTAAGGCAACCTAACATATCGGACCTAATATTTTACAACATTCCTGGCGTGTCGGAGCATACTTCTCGGTGGGAATATTATATACGTCTATAACGGTATATATCCTAATCTAAGGCAACCTAACATCTTGGATGTAATATTTGACAACATTCCTGGCGTGTCGGACCGTACTTCTCGGTAGGAACATTATTTGCATCTATAACGTTATACATCCTAACCTAAGGCAAATTAACAACTCGGATGTAATATTTTACAACATTACTGGTGTGTCGGGGCATGCTTCTCGGTGGGAACATTATATACGTCTATAACGATATATATCCTAATCTAAGGCAACCTAACATCTTGGATGTAATATTTGACAACATTCCTGGCGAATCGGACCCTACTCCTCGGTGGGAACATTATATGCGTCTACAACGTTATAAATCCTAACCTAAGGCAACCTAACAACTCGGATGTAACATTTGACAACATTTCAGTCGTGCCGGATCCTACTTCTCGTGGGAATATTATATGCGACTATAACGTTGTATATCCTAAAATAAGGCAACCTAACAACTCGAATGTGATATTTGTCAACATTCCTGGCGTGTCGGACCCTACTTCTCCGTGGGCACATTATATACGTCCATAACGTTGTATACACTAACCTAAGGCAACCTAACATATCGGACCTAATATTTTACAACATTCCTGGCTTGTCGTCCCCTACTTCTCGGTGGGAATGTTATATACGTCTATAACGTTATATATCCTGACCTAAGGCAAACTAACATCACGGATGTAATATTTGACAACATTCTAGGCGTGTCGCACCCTACTTCTCGGTGGGAAAATTATATGCGTCTATAACGTTATATATCCTAACCTAAAGCAACCTAACATCTCGAATGTAACATTTTACAACATTCCTGGCATGTCGGAACCTACATCCTGGTGGGAACACTATATACGTCTATAACGTTATATATCCCAACCTAAGTTAAACTTTCATCTCGGACGTAATATTTGACAACAGTCCTGGCGTGTCGGACCCTACTTCCCGGTGGGATCATTACATGCGTCTATAACGTTATATATCCTAACCTAAGGCAACCTAACACCTCGGATGTAACATTTGACAACATTTCAGTCGTGCGGGACCCTACTTCTCGGTGGGCACATTATATGCGTCTATAAGGTTGTATATCCTAAAATAAGGCAACATAACAACTCGAATGTGATATTTGTCAACATTCCTGGCGTGTCGGACCCTACTTCTCCGTGGGCACATTATATACGTCTATAACGTTGTATACACTTACCTAAGGCAACCTAACATATCGGACCTAATATTTTACAACATTCCTGGCGTGTCGGAGCATACTTCTCGGTGGGAATATTATATACGTCTATAACGGTATATATCCTAATCTAAGGCAACCTAACATCTTGGATGTAATATTTGACAACATTCCTGGCGTGTCGGACCGTACTTCTCGGTAGGAACATTATTTGCATCTATAACGTTATACATCCTAACCTAAGGCAAATTAACAACTCGGATGTAATATTTTACAACATTACTGGTGTGTCGGGGCATGCTTCTCGGTGGGAACATTATATACGTCTATAACGATATATATCCTAATATAAGGCAACCTAACATCTTGGATGTAATATTTGACAACATTCCTGGCGAGTCGGACCCTACTTCTCGGTGGGAACATTATATGCGTTTATAACGTTATATATCCTTAACTAAGGCAACCCAACAACTCGTATGTAACATTTTACAACATTCCTGGCTTGTGGGAACCTACTTCTCGGTGGGAACATTATATACGTCTATAACGTTGTATATCCCAACCTAAGTTAACCTATCACCTCGGACGTAATATTTGACAACATTCCTGGCGTGTCGGAGCCTACTTCTCCGTGGGCACATTATATACGTCTATAACGTTGTATATACTAACCTAAGGCAACCTGACATCTCGAATGTAACATTTTACAACATTCCTGGCTTGCCGGAACCTACTTCCTGGTGGGAACAGTATATACGTCTATAACGTTATATATCCCAACCTAAGTTAACCTTTCATCTCGGACGTAATATTTGACAACATTCCTGGCGTGTCGGACCCTACTTCTCGGTGGGATCATTACATGCGTCTATAACGTTATATATCCTAACCTAAGGCAACCTAACACCTCGGATGTAACATTTGACAACATTTCAGTCGTGCCGGACCCTACTTCTCGGTGGGAACATTATATGCGTCTATAAGGTTGTATATCCTAAAATAAGGCAACCTAACAACTCGAATGTGATATTTGTCAACATTCCTGGCGTGTCGGACCCTACTTCTCCGTGGGCACATTATATACGTCTATAACGTTGTATACACTAACCTAAGGCAACCTAACATATCGGACCTAATATTTTACAACATTCCTGGCGTGTCGGAGCATACTTCTCGGTGGGAATATTATATACGTCTATAACGGTATATATCCTAATCTAAGGCAACCTAACATCTTGGATGTAATATTTGACAACATTACTGGCGTGTCGGACCGTACTTCTCGGTAGGAACATTATTTGCATCTATAACGTTATACATCCTAACCTAAGGCAAATTAACAACTCGGATGTAATATTTTACAACATTACTGGTGTGTCGGGGCATGCTTCTCGGTGGGAACATTATATACGTCTATAACGATATATATCCTAATCTAAGGCAACCTAACATCTTGGATGTAATATTTGACAACATTCCTGGCGAGTCGGACCCTACTTCTCGGTGGGAACATTATATGCGTTTATAACGTTATATATCCTTAACTAAGGCAACCCAACAACTCGTATGTAACATTTTACAACATTCCTGGCTTGTGGGAACCTACTTCTCGGTGGGAACATTATATACGTCTATAACGTTGTATATCCCAACCTAAGTTAACCTATCACCTCGGACGTAATATTTGACAACATTCCTGGCGTGTCGGAGCCTACTTCTCCGTGGGCACATTATATACGTCTATAACGTTGTATATACTAACCTAAGGCAACCTGACATCTCGAATGTAACATTTTACAACATTCCTGGCTTGCCGGAACCTACTTCCTGGTGGGAACAGTATATACGTCTA
This sequence comes from Xylocopa violacea, assembly GCA_963969225.1. NCBI lineage: Eukaryota > Metazoa > Arthropoda > Insecta > Hymenoptera > Apidae > Xylocopa > Xylocopa violacea. The sequence continues at coordinate 8,999,945 of CAXAJV010000017.1, read as the reverse complement.
TAACGTTATATATCCCAACCTAAGTTAACCTTTCATCTCGGACGTAATATTTGACAACATTCCTGGCGTGTCGGACCCTACTTCTCGGTGGGATCATTACATGCGTCTATAACGTTATATATCCTAACCTAAGGCAACCTAACACCTCGGATGTAACATTTGACAAGATTTCAGTCGTGCCGGACCCTACTTCTCGGTGGGAACATTATATGCGCCTATAACGTTATATATCCTAGAATATGGCAACCTATCAACTCGGACGTAATATTTGACAACATTCCTGGCGTGTCGGACCCTACTTCTCGGTGGGATCATTACATGCGTCTATAACGTTATATATCCTAACCTAAGGCAACCTAACACCTCGGATGTAACATTTGACAAGATTTCAGTCGTGCCGGACCCTACTTCTCGGTGGGAACATTATATGCGCCTATAACGTTATATATCCTAGAATATGGCAACCTATCAACTCGGATGTAATATTTGACAACATTCCAGGCGTGTCGGACCTACTTGTCGGTGGGAACATTATATCCGTCTATAACGTTATATATCCTAGCCTAAGGCAACCTAACATCTCGGATGTAATATTTGACAACATTCCAGGCATGTCGGACCTACTTCTCTGTGGGAACATTATATGCGTCTATAACGTTGTATATTCTAACCTAAGGCAACCCAACAACTCGGTTGTAATATTTGACAACATTCCAGGCGTGTCGCACCCTACTTCTCGGTGGGAACATTATACGCGACTATAACGTTATATATCCTAACCTAAGGCAACCTAACTCCTCGGATGTAATATTTGACAAAATTCCAGGCGTGTCGGACCGTACTTCTCGGTAGGAACATTATTTGCATCTATAACGTTATACATCCTAACCTAAGGCAAATTAACAACTCGGATGTAATATTTTACAACATTACTGGCGAGTCGGACCCTACTTCTCGGTGGGAACATTATATGCGTTTATAACGTTATATATCCTAAACTAAGGCGACCCAACAACTCGTATGTAACATTTTACAACATTCCTGGCGTGTCGGACCCTACTTCTCGGTGGGAACATTATATGCGCCTATAACGTTATATATCCTAGAATATGGCAACCTAACAACTCGGATGTAATATTTGACAACATTCCTGGCATGTCGGAACCTACTTCAGGGTGGGAACATTATATAAGTCTATAACGGTATATATCCTAACCTAAGGCAACCTAACATCTCGAATGTAACATTTTACAACATTCCTGGCTTGTCCGAACCTACTTCCTGGTGGGAACAGTATATACGTCTATATCGTTATATATCCCAACCTAAGTTAACCTTTCATCTCGGACGTAATATTTGACAACATTCCTGGCGAGTCGGACCCTACTTCTCGGTGGGAACATTATATGCGTTTATAACGTTATATATCCTTAACTAAGGCAACCCAACAACTCGTATGTAACATTTTACAACATTCCTGGCTTGTGGGAACCTACTTCTCGGTGGGAACATTATATACGTCTATAACGTTGTATATCCCAACCTAAGTTAACCTATCACCTCGGACGTAATATTTGACAACATTCCTAGCGTGTCGGAGCCTACTTCTCCGTGGGCACATTATATACGTCTATAACGTTGTATATACTAACCTAAGGCAACCTGACATCTCGAATGTAACATTTTACAACATTCCTGGCTTGCCGGAACCTACTTCCTGGTGGGAACAGTATATACGTCTATAACGTTATATATCCCAACCTAAGTTAACCTTTCATCTCGGACGTAATATTTGACAACATTCCTGGCGTGTCGGACCCTACTTCTCGGTGGGATCATTACATGCGTCTATAACGTTATATATCCTAACCTAAGGCAACCTAACACCTCGGATGTAACATTTGACAAGATTTCAGTCGTGCCGGACCCTACTTCTCGGTGGGAACATTATATGCGCCTATAACGTTATATATCCTAGAATATGGCAACCTATCAACTCGGATGTAATATTTGACAACATTCCAGGCGTGTCGGACCTACTTGTCGGTGGGAACATTATATCCGTCTATAACGTTATATATCCTAGCCTAAGGCAACCTAACATCTCGGATGTAATATTTGACAACATTCCAGGCGTGTCGGACCTACTTGTCGGTGGGAACATTATATCCGTCTATAACGTTATATATCCTAGCCTAAGGCAACCTAACATCTCGGATGTAATATTTGACAACATTCCAGGCATGTCGGACCTACTTCTCTGTGGGAACATTATATGCGTCTATAACGTTGTATATTCTAACCTAAGGCAACCCAACAACTCGGTTGTAATATTTGACAACATTCCAGGCGTGTCGCACCCTACTTCTCGGTGGGAACATTATACGCGACTATAACGTTATATATCCTAACCTAAGGCAACCTAACTCCTCGGATGTAATATTTGACAAAATTCCAGGCGTGTCGGACCGTACTTCTCGGTAGGAACATTATTTGCATCTATAACGTTATACATCCTAACCTAAGGCAAATTAACAACTCGGATGTAATATTTTACAACATTACTGGCGAGTCGGACCCTACTTCTCGGTGGGAACATTATATGCGTTTATAACGTTATATATCCTAAACTAAGGCGACCCAACAACTCGTATGTAACATTTTACAACATTCCTGGCGTGTCGGACCCTACTTCTCGGTGGGAACATTATATGCGCCTATAACGTTATATATCCTAGAATATGGCAACCTAACAACTCGGATGTAATATTTGACAACATTCCTGGCATGTCGGAACCTACTTCAGGGTGGGAACATTATATAAGTCTATAACGGTATATATCCTAACCTAAGGCAACCTAACATCTCGAATGTAACATTTTACAACATTCCTGGCTTGTCCGAACCTACTTCCTGGTGGGAACAGTATATACGTCTATATCGTTATATATCCCAACCTAAGTTAACCTTTCATCTCGGACGTAATATTTGACAACATTCCTGGCGTGTCGGACCCTACTTCTCGGTGGGAACATTACATGCGTCTATAACGTTATATATCCTAACCTAAGGCAACCTAACACCTCGGATGTAACATTTGACAACATTTCAGTCGTGCCGGACCCTACTTCTCCGTGGGCACATTATATACGTCTATAACGTTGTATATACTAACCTAAGGGAACCTAACATATCGGACCTAATATTTTACAACATTCCTGGCGTGTCGGAGCATACTTCTCGGTGGGAATATTATATACGTCTATAACGGTATATATCCTAATCTAAGGCAACCTAACATCTTGGATGTAATATTTGACAACATTCCTGGCGAGTCGGACCCTACTTCTCGGTGGGAACATTATATGCGTTTATAACGTTATATATCCTAAACTAAGGCAACCCAACAACTCGTATGTAACATTTTACAACATTCCTGGCTTGTCGGAACCTACTTCTCGGTGGGAACAGTATATACTTCTATAACGTTGTATATCCCAACCTATGTTAACCTATCATCTCGGACGTAAGATTTGACAACATTCCTGGCGTGTCGGACCCTTCTTCTCGGTGGCAACATTATATGCGCCTATAACGTTATATATCCTAGAATATGGCAACCTATCAACTCGGATGTAATATTTGACAACATTCCTGGCATGTCGGAACCTACTTCAGGGTGGGAACATTATATAAGTCTAGACGGTATATATCCTAACCTAAGGCAACCTAACATCTCGAATGTAACATTTTACAACATTCCTGGCTTGTCGGAACCTACTTCCTGGTGGGAACAGTATATACGTCTATAACGTTATATATCCCAACCTAAGTTAACCTTTCATCTCGGACGTAATATTTGACAACATTCCTGGCGTGTCGGACCCTACTTCTCTGTGGGATCATTACATGCGTCTATAACGTTATATATCCTAACCTAAGGCAACCTAACACCTCGGATGTAACATTTGACAACATTTCAGTCGTGCCGGACCCTACTTCTCGGTGGGAACATTATATGCGTCTATAAGGTTGTATATCCTAAAATAAGGCAACCTAACAACTCGAATGTGATATTTGTCAACATTCCTGGCGTGTCGGACCCTACTTCTCCGTGGGCACATTATATACGTCTATAACGTTGTATACACTAACCTAAGGCAACCTAACATATCGGACCTAATATTTTACAACATTCCTGGCGTGTCGGAGCATACTTCTCGGTGGGAATATTATATACGTCTATAACGGTATATATCCTAATCTAAGGCAACCTAACATCTTGGATGTAATATTTGACAACATTCCTGGCGTGTCGGACCGTACTTCTCGGTAGGAACATTATTTGCATCTATAACGTTATACATCCTAACCTAAGGCAAATTAACAACTCGGATGTAATATTTTACAACATTACTGGTGTGTCGGGGCATGCTTCTCGGTGGGAACATTATATACGTCTATAACGATATATATCCTAATCTAAGGCAACCTAACATCTTGGATGTAATATTTGACAACATTCCTGGCGAGTCGGACCCTACTTCTCGGTGGGAACATTATATGCGTTTATAACGTTATATATCCTTAACTAAGGCAACCCAACAACTCGTATGTAACATTTTACAACATTCCTGGCTTGTGGGAACCTACTTCTCGGTGGGAACATTATATACGTCTATAACGTTGTATATCCCAACCTAAGTTAACCTATCACCTCGGACGTAATATTTGACAACATTCCTGGCGTGTCGGAGCCTACTTCTCCGTGGGCACATTATATACGTCTATAACGTTGTATATACTAACCTAAGGCAACCTGACATCTCGAATGTAACATTTTACAACATTCCTGGCTTGCCGGAACCTACTTCCTGGTGGGAACAGTATATACGTCTATAACGTTATATATCCCAACCTAAGTTAACCTTTCATCTCGGACGTAATATTTGACAACATTCCTGGCGTGTCGGACCCTACTTCTCGGTGGGATCATTACATGCGTCTATAACGTTATATATCCTAACCTAAGGCAACCTAACACCTCGGATGTAACATTTGACAAGATTTCAGTCGTGCCGGACCCTACTTCTCGGTGGGAACATTATATGCGCCTATAACGTTATATATCCTAGAATATGGCAACCTATCAACTCGGATGTAATATTTGACAACATTCCAGGCGTGTCGGACCTACTTGTCGGTGGGAACATTATATCCGTCTATAACGTTATATATCCTAGCCTAAGGCAACCTAACATCTCGGATGTAATATTTGACAACATTCCAGGCATGTCGGACCTACTTCTCTGTGGGAACATTATATGCGTCTATAACGTTGTATATTCTAACCTAAGGCAACCCAACAACTCGGTTGTAATATTTGACAACATTCCAGGCGTGTCGCACCCTACTTCTCGGTGGGAACATTATACGCGACTATAACGTTATATATCCTAACCTAAGGCAACCTAACTCCTCGGATGTAATATTTGACAAAATTCCAGGCGTGTCGGACCGTACTTCTCGGTAGGAACATTATTTGCATCTATAACGTTATACATCCTAACCTAAGGCAAATTAACAACTCGGATGTAATATTTTACAACATTACTGGCGAGTCGGACCCTACTTCTCGGTGGGAACATTATATGCGTTTATAACGTTATATACCCTAAACTAAGGCGACCCAACAACTCGTATGTAACATTTTACAACATTCCTGGCGTGTCGGACCCTACTTCTCGGTGGGAACATTATATGCGCCTATAACGTTATATATCCTAGAATATGGCAACCTAACAACTCGGATGTAATATTTGACAACATTCCTGGCATGTCGGAACCTACTTCAGGGTGGGAACATTATATAAGTCTATAACGGTATATATCCTAACCTAAGGCAACCTAACATCTCGAATGTAACATTTTACAACATTCCTGGCTTGTCCGAACCTACTTCCTGGTGGGAACAGTATATACGTCTATATCGTTATATATCCCAACCTAAGTTAACCTTTCATCTCGGACGTAATATTTGACAACATTCCTGGCGTGTCGGACCCTACTTCTCGGTGGGAACATTACATGCGTCTATAACGTTATATATCCTAACCTAAGGCAACCTAACACCTCGGATGTAACATTTGACAACATTTCAGTCGTGCCGGACCCTACTTCTCCGTGGGCACATTATATACGTCTATAACGTTGTATATACTAACCTAAGGGAACCTAACATATCGGACCTAATATTTTACAACATTCCTGGCGTGTCGGAGCATACTTCTCGGTGGGAATATTATATACGTCTATAACGGTATATATCCTAATCTCAGGCAACCTAACATCTTGGATGTAATATTTGACAACATTCCTGGCGAGTCGGACCCTACTTCTCGGTGGGAACATTATATGCGTTTATAACGTTATATATCCTAAACTAAGGCAACCCAACAACTCGTATGTAACATTTTACAACATTCCTGGCTTGTCGGAACCTACTTCTCGGTGGGAACAGTATATACCTCTATAACGTTGTATATCCCAACCTATGTTAACCTATCATCTCGGACGTAAGATTTGACAACATTCCTGGCGTGTCGGACCCTTCTTCTCGGTGGCAACATTATATGCGCCTATAACGTTATATATCCTAGAATATGGCAACCTATCAACTCGGATGTAATATTTGACAACATTCCTGGCATGTCGGAACCTACTTCAGGGTGGGAACATTATATAAGTCTAGACGGTATATATCCTAACCTAAGGCAACCTAACATCTCGAATGTAACATTTTACAACATTCCTGGCTTGTCCGAACCTACTTCCTGGTGGGAACAGTATATACGTCTATAACGTTATATATCCCAACCTAAGTTAACCTTTCATCTCGGACGTAATATTTGACAACATTCCTGGCGTGTCGGACCCTACTTCTCGGTGGAACATTACATGCGTCTATAACGTTATATATCCAAACCTAAGGCAACCTAACACCTCGGATGTAACATTTGACAACATTTCAGTCGTGCCGGACCCTACTTCTCGGTGGGAATATTATATGCGTCTATAAGGTTGTATACCCTAAAATAAGGCAACCTAACAACTCAAATGTGATGTTTGTCAACATTCCTGGCGTGTCGGACCCTACTTCTCCGTGGGCACATTATATACGTCTATAACGTTGTATATACTAACCTAAGGCAACCTAACATATCGGACCTAATATTTTACAACATTCCTGGCGTGTCGGAGCATACTTCTCGGTGGGAATATTATATACGTCTATAACGGTATTATCCTAATCTAAGGCAACCTATCATCTTGGATGTAATATTTGACAACATTCCTGGCGTGTCGGACCGTACTTCTCGGTAGGAACATTATTTGCATCTATAACGTTATACATCCTAACCTAAGGCAAATTAACAACTCGGATGTAATATTTTACAACATTACTGGTGTGTCGGGGCATGCTTCTCGGTGGGAACATTATATACGTCTATAACGATATATATCCTAATCTAAGGCAACCTAACATCTTGGATGTAATATTTGACAACATTCCTGTCGAGTCGGACCCTACTTCTCGGTGGGAACATTATATGCGTCTACAACGTTATATATCCTAACCTAAGGCAACCTAACACCTCGGATATAACATTTGACAACATTTCAGTCGTGCCGGATCCTACTTCTCGTGGGAATATTATATGCGACTATAACGTTGTATATCCTAAAATAAGGCAACCTAACATATCGGACCTAATATTTTACAACATTCCTGGCGTGTCGGAGCATACTTCTCGGTGGGAATATTATATACGTCTATAACGGTATATATCCTAATCTAAGGCAACCTAACATCTTGTATGTAATATTTGACAACATTCCTGGCGTGTCGGACCGTACTTCTCGATAGGAACATTATTTGCATCTATAACGTTATACATCCTAACCTAAGGCAAATTAACAACTCGGATGTAATATTTTACAACATTACTGGTGTGTCGGGGCATGCTTCTCGGTGGGAACATTATATACGTCTATAACGATATATATCCTAATCTAAGGCAACCTAACATCTTGGATGTAATATTTGACAACATTCCTGGCGAGTCGGACCCTACTTCTCGGTGGGAACATTATATGCGTTTATAACGTTATATATCCTAAACTAAGGCAACCCAACAACTCGTATGTAACATTTTACAACATTCCTGGCTTGTTGGAACCTACTTCTCGGTGGGAACAGTATATACGTCTATAACGTTGTATATCCCAACCTAAGTTAACCTATCACCTCGGACGTAATATTTGACAACATTCCTGGCGTGTCGGACCCTACTTCTCGGTGGGAACATTATATGCGTCTATAACGTTGTATATCCGAGAATATGGCAACCTAACAACTCGGATGTAATATTTGACAACACTCCTGGCATATCGTAACCTACTTCAGGGTGGGAACATTATATAAGTCTATAACGATATATATCCTAGCCTAAGGCAACCTAACATCTCGAATGTAACATTTTACAACATTCCTGGCTTGTCGGAACCTACTTCCTGGTGGGAACAGTATATACGTCTATAACGTTATATATCCCAACCTAAGTTAACCTTTCATCTCGGACGTAATATTTCACAACATTCCTGGCGAGTCGGACCCTACTTCTCGGTGGGAACATTATATGCGTTTATAACGTTATATATCCTAAAGTAAGGCAACCCAACAACTCGTATGTAACATTTTACAATATTCCTGGCTTGTCGGAACCTACTTCTCGGTGGGAACAGTATATACGTCTATAACGTTGTATATCCCAACCTAAGTTAACCTATCATCTCGGACGTAATATTTGACAACATTCCTGGCGTGTCGGACCCTACTTCTCGGTGGGAACATTATATGCGTCTATAACGTTGTATTATCCTAGAATATGGCAACCTAACAACTCGGATGTAATATTTGACAACACTTCTGGCATGTCGTAACCTACTTCAGGGTGGGAACATTATATAAGTCTATAACGATATATATCCTAGCCTAAGGCAACCTAACATCTCGAATGTTACATTTTACAACATTCCTGGCTTGTCGGAACCTACTTCCTGGTGGGAACAGTATATACGTCTATAACGTTATATATCCCAACCTAAGTTAACCTTTCATCTCGGACTTAATATTTGACAACACTCCTGGCGTGTCGGACCCTACTTCTCGGTGCGATCATTACATGCGTCTATAACGTTATATATCCTAACCTAAGGCAACCTAACACCTCGGATGTAACATTTGACAACATTTCAGTCGTGCCGGACCCTACATCACGGTGGGAACATTATATGCGTCTATAAGGTTGTATATCCTAAAATAAGGCAACCTAACAACTCGAATGTGATATTTGTCAACATTCCTGGCGTGTCGGACCCTACTTCTCCGTGGGCACATTATATAGGTCTATAACGTTGTATACACTAACCTAAGGCAACCTAACATATCGGACCTAATATTTTACAACATTCCTGGCGTGTCGGAGCATACTTCTCGGTGGGAATATTATATACGTCTATAACGGTATATATCCTAATCTAAGGCAACCTAACATCTTGTATGTAATATTTGACAACATTCCTGGCGTGTCGGACCGTACTTCTCGATAGGAACATTATTTGCATCTATAACGTTATACATCCTAACCTAAGGCAAATTAACAACTCGGATGTAATATTTTACAACATTACTGGTGTGTCGGGGCATGCTTCTCGGTGGGAACATTATATACGTCTATAACGATATATATCCTAATCTAAGGCAACCTAACATCTTGGATGTAATATTTGACAACATTCCTGGCGAGTCGGACCCTACTTCTCGGTGGGAACATTATATGCGTTTATAACGTTATATATCCTAAACTAAGGCAACCCAACAACTCGTATGTAACATTTTACAACATTCCTGGCTTGTGGGAACCTGCTTCTCGGTGGGAACAGTATATACGTCTATAACGTTGTATATCCCAACCTAAGTTAACCTATCACCTCGGACGTAATATTTGACAACATTCCTGGCGTGTCGGACCCTACTTCTCGGTGGGAACATTATATGCGTCTATAACGTTGTATATCCGAGAATATGGCAACCTAACAACTCGGATGTAATATTTGACAACACTCCTGGCATGTCGTAACCTACTTCAGGGTGGGAACATTATATAAGTCTATAACGATATATATCCTAGCCTAAGGCAACCTAACATCTCGAATGTAACATTTTACAACATTCCTGGCTTGTCGGAACCTACTTCCTGGTGGGAACAGTATATACGTCTATAACGTTATATATCCCAACCTAAGTTAACCTTTCATCTCGGACGTAATACTTCACAACATTCCTGGCGAGTCGGACCCTACTTCTCGGTGCGATCATTACATGCGTCTATAACGTTATATATCCTAACCTAAGGCAACCTAACACCTCGGATGTAACATTTGACAGCATTTCAGTCGTGCCGGACCCTACTTCTCGGTGGGAACATTATATGCGTCTATAAGGTTGTATATCCTAAAATAAGGCAACCTAACAACTCGAATGTGATATTTGTCAACATTCCTGGCGTGTCGGACCCTACTTCTCCGTGGGCACATTATATAGGTCTATAACGTTGTATACACTAACCTAAGGCAACCTAACATATCGGACCTAATATTTTACAACATTCCTGGCGTGTCGGAGCATACTTCTCGGTGGGAATATTATATACGTCTATAACGGTATATATCCTAATCTAAGGCAACCTAACATCTTGAATGTAATATTTGACAACATTCCTGGCGTGTCGGACCGTACTTCTCGATAGGAACATTATTTGCATCTATAACGTTATACATCCTAACCTAAGGCAAATTAACAACTCGGATGTAATATTTTACAACATTACTGGTGTGTCGGGGCATGCTTCTCGGTGGGAACATTATATACGTCTATAACGATATATATCCTAATCTAAGGCAACCTAACATCTTGGATGTAATATTTGACAACATTCCTGGCGAGTCGGACCCTACTTCTCGGTGGGAACATTATATGCGTTTATAACGTTATATATCCTAAACTAAGGCAACCTAACAACTCGAATGTGATATTTGTCAACATTCCTGGCGTGTCGGACCCTACTTCTCCGTGGGCACATTATATACGTCTATAACGTTGTATACACTAACCTAAGGCAACCTAACATATCGGACCTAATATTTTACAACATTCCTGGCGTGTCGGAGCATACTTCTCGGTGGGAATATTATATACGTCTATAACGGTATATATCCTAATCTAAGGCAACCTAACATCTTGGATGTAATATTTGACAACATTCCTGGCGTGTCGGACCGTACTTCTCGGTAGGAACATTATTTGTATCTATAACGTTATACATCCTAACCTAAGGCAAATTAACAACTCGGATTTAATATTTTACAACATTACTGGTGTGTCGGGGCATGCTTCTCGGTGGGAACATTATATACGTCTATAACGATATATATCCTAATCTAAGGCAACCTAACATCTTGGATGTAATATTTGACAACATTCCTGGCGAGTCGGACCCTACTTCTCGGTGGGAACATTATATGCGTTTATAACGTTATATATCCTAAACTAAGGCAACCCAACAACTCGTATGTAACATTTTACAACATTCCTGGCTTGTTGGAACCTACTTCTCGGTGGGAACAGTATATACGTCTATAACGTTGTATATCCCAACCTAAGTTAACCTATCACCTCGGACGTAATATTTGACAACATTCCTGGCGTGTCGGACCCTACTTCTCGGTGGGAACATTATATGCGTCTATAACGTTGTATATCCGAGAATATGGCAACCTAACAACTCGGATGTAATATTTGACAACACTCCTGGCATATCGTAACCTACTTCAGGGTGGGAACATTATATAAGTCTATAACGATATATATCCTAGCCTAAGGCAACCTAACATCTCGAATGTAATATTTTACAACATTCCTGGCTTGTCGGAACCTACTTCCTGGTGGGAACAGTATATACGTCTATAACGTTATATATCCCAACCTAAGTTAACCTTTCATCTCGGACTTAATATTTGACAACACTCCTGGCGTGTCGGACCCTACTTCTCGGTGCGATCATTACATGCGTCTATAACGTTATATATCCTAACCTAAGGCAACCTAACACCTCGGATGTAACATTTGACAACATTTCAGTCGTGCCGGACCCTACATCACGGTGGGAACATTATATGCGTCTATAAGGTTGTATATCCTAAAATAAGGCAACCTAACAACTCGAATGTGATATTTGTCAACATTCCTGGCGTGTCGGACCCTACTTCTCCGTGGGCACATTATATAGGTCTATAACGTTGTATACACTAACCTAAGGCAACCTAACATATCGGACCTAATATTTTACAACATTCCTGGCGTGTCGGAGCATACTTCTCGGTGGGAATATTATATACGTCTATAACGGTATATATCCTAATCTAAGGCAACCTAACATCTTGTATGTAATATTTGACAACATTCCTGGCGTGTCGGACCGTACTTCTCGATAGGAACATTATTTGCATCTATAACGTTATACATCCTAACCTAAGGCAAATTAACAACTCGGATGTAATATTTTACAACATTACTGGTGTGTCGGGGCATGCTTCTCGGTGGGAACATTATATACGTCTATAACGATATATATCCTAATCTAAGGCAACCTAACATCTTGGATGTAATATTTGACAACATTCCTGGCGAGTCGGACCCTACTTCTCGGTGGGAACATTATATGCGTTTATAACGTTATATATCCTAAACTAAGGCAACCCAACAACTCGTATGTAACATTTTACAACATTCCTGGCTTGTGGGAACCTGCTTCTCGGTGGGAACAGTATATACGTCTATAACGTTGTATATCTCAACCTAAGTTAACCTATCACCTCGCACGTAATATTTGACAACATTCCTGGCGTGTCGGACCCTACTTCTCGGTGGGAACATTATATGCGTCTATAACGTTGTATATCCGAGAATATGGCAACCTAACAACTCGGATGTAATATTTGACAACACTCCTGGCATGTCGTAACCTACTTCAGGGTGGGAACATTATATAAGTCTATAACGATATATATCCTAGCCTAAGGCAACCTAACATCTCGAATGTAACATTTTACAACATTCCTGGCTTGTCGGAACCTACTTCCTGGTGGGAACAGTATATACGTCTATAACGTTATATATCCCAACCTAAGTTAACCTTTCATCTCGGACGTAATATTTCACAACATTCCTGGCGAGTCGGACCCTACTTCTCGGTGGGAACATTATATGCGTTTATAACGTTATATATCCTAAAGTAAGGCAACCCTGCAACTCGTATGTAACATTTTACAATATTCCTGGCTTGTCGGAACCTGCTTCTCGGTGGGAACAGTATATACGTCTATAACGTTGTATATCCCAACCTAAGTTAACCTATCATCTCGGACGTAATATTTGACAACATTCCTGTCGTGTCGGACCCTACTTCTCGGTGGGAACATTACATGCGTCTATAACGTTATATATCCTAGAATATGGCAACCTAACAACTCGGATGTAATATTTGACAACATTCCTGGCATGTCGGAACCTACTTCAAGGTAGGAACATTATATAAGTCTATAACGGTATATATCCTAACCTAAGGCAACCTAACATCTCGAATGTAACATTTTACAACATTCCTGGCTTGTCCGAACCTACTTCCTGGTGGGAACAGTATATACGTCTATAACGTTATATATCCCAACCTAAGTTAACCTTTCATCTCGGACGTAATATTTGACAACATTCCTGTCGTGTCGGACCCTACTTCTCGGTGGGAACATTACATGCGTCTATAACGTTATATATCCTAACCTAAGGCAACCTAACACCTCGGATGTAACATTTGACAACATTTCAGTCGTGCCGGACCCTACATCACGGTGGGAACATTATATGCGTCTATAAGGTTGTATATCCTAAAATAAGGCAACCTAACAACTCGAATGTAATATTTGTCAACATTCCTGGCGTGTCGGACCCTACTTCTCCGTGGGCACATTATATAGGTCTATAACGTTGTATACACTAACCTAAGGCAACCTAACATATCGGACCTAATATTTTACAACATTCCTGGCGTGTCGGAGCATACTTCTCGGTGGGAATATTATATACGTCTATAACGGTATTATCCTAATCTAAGGCAACCTATCATCTTGGATGTAATATTTGACAACATTCCTGGCGTGTCGGACCGTACTTCTCGGTAGGAACATTATTTGCATCTATAACGTTATACATCCTAACCTAAGGCAAATTAACAACTCGGATGTAATATTTTACAACATTACTGGTGTGTCGGGGCATGCTTCTCGGTGGGAACATTATATACGTCTATAACGATATATATCCTAATCTAAGGCAACCTAACATCTTGGATGTAATATTTGACAACATTCCTGGCGAGTCGGACCCTACTTCTCGGTGGGAACATTATATGCGTCTACAACGTTATATATCCTAACCTAAGGCAACCTAACACCTCGGATATAACATTTGACAACATTTCAGTCGTGCCGGATCCTACTTCTCGTGGGAATATTATATGCGACTATAACGTTGTATATCCTAAAATAAGGCAACCTAACAACACGAATGTGATATTTGTCAACATTCCTGGCCTGTCGGACTCTACTTCTCCGTGGGCACATTTTATACGTCTATAACGTTGTATATACTAACCTAAGGGAACCTAACATAACGGACCTAATATTTTACAACATTCCTGGCGTGTCGGAGGATACTTCTCGTTGGGAATATTATATACGTCTATATCGGTATATATCCTAATCTAAGGCAACCTATCACCTCGGACGTAATATTTGACAACATTCCTGGCGTGTCGGACCCTACTTCTCGGTGGGAACATTATATGCGTCTATAACGTTGTATTATCCTTGAATATGGCAACCTAACAACTCGGATGTAATATTTGACAACACTCCTGGCATGTCGTAACCTACTTCAGGGTGGGAACATTATATAAGTCTATAACGATATATATCCTAGCCTAAGGCAACCTAACATCTCGAATGTTACATTTTACAACATTCCTGGCTTGTCGGAACCTACTTCCTGGTGGGAACAGTATATACGTCTATAACGTTATATATCCCAACCTAAGTTAACCTTTCATCTCGGACGTAATATTTGACAACACTCCTGGCGTGTCGGACCCTACTTCTCGGTGGGAACATTATATGCGTTTATAACGTTATATATCCTAAACTAAGGCAACCTAACAACTCGAATGTGATATTTGTCAACATTTCTGGCGTGTCGGACCCTACTTCTCCGTGGGCACATTATATACGTCTATAACGTTGTATACACTAACCTAAGGCAACCTAACATATCGGACCTAATATTTTACAACATTCCTGGCGTGTCGGAGCATACTTCTCGGTGGGAATATTATATACGTCTATAACGGTATATATCCTAATCTAAGGCAACCTAACATCTTGGATGTAATATTTGACAACATTCCTGGCGTGTCGGACCGTACTTCTCGGTAGGAACATTATTTGTATCTATAACGTTATACATCCTAACCTAAGGCAAATTAACAACTCGGATTTAATATTTTACAACATTACTGGTGTGTCGGGGCATGCTTCTCGGTGGGAACATTATATACGTCTATAACGATATACATCCTAATCTAAGGCAACCTAACATCTTGGATGTAATATTTGACAACATTCCTGGCGAGTCGGACCCTACTTCTCGGTGGGAACATTATATGCGTTTATAACGTTATATATCCTAAACTAAGGCAACCCAACAACTCGTATGTAACATTTTACAACATTCCTGGCTTGTTGGAACCTACTTCTCGGTGGGAACAGTATATACGTCTATAACGTTGTATATCCCAACCTAAGTTAACCTATCACCTCGGACGTAATATTTGACAACATTCCTGGCGTGTCGGACCCTACTTCTCGGTGGGAACATTATATGCGTCTATAACGTTGTATATCCGAGAATATGGCAACCTAACAACTCGGATGTAATATTTGACAACACTCCTGGCATATCGTAACCTACTTCAGGGTGGGAACATTATATAAGTCTATAACGATATATATCCTAGCCTAAGGCAACCTAACATCTCGAATGTAACATTTTACAACATTCCTGGCTTGTCGGAACCTACTTCCTGGTGGGAACAGTATATACGTCTATAACGTTATATATCCCAACCTAAGTTAACCTTTCATCTCGGACGTAATATTTCACAACATTCCTGGCGAGTCGGACCCTACTTCTCGGTGGGAACATTATATGCGTCTATAACGTTGTATTATGCTAGAATATGGCAACCTAACAACTCGGATGTAATATTTGACAACACTCCTGGCATGTCGTAACCTACTTCAGGGTGGGAACATTATATAAGTCTATAACGATATATATCCTAGCCTAAGGCAACCTAACATCTCGAATGTTACATTTTACAACATTCCTGGCTTGTCGGAACCTACTTCCTGGTGGGAACAGTATATACGTCTATAACGTTATATATCCCAACCTAAGTTAACCTTTCATCTCGGACGTAATATTTGACAACACTCCTGGCGTGTCGGACCCTACTTCTCGGTGCGATCATTACATGCGTCTATAACGTTATATATCCTAACCTAAGGCAACCTAACACCTCGGATGTAACATTTGACAACATTTCAGTCGTGCCGGACCCTACTTCTCGGTGGGAACATTATATGCGTCTATAAGGTTGTATATCCTAAAATAAGGCAACCTAACAACTCGAATGTGATATTTGTCAACATTCCTGGCGTGTCGGACCCTACTTCTCCGTGGGCACATTATATAGGTCTATAACGTTGTATACACTAACCTAAGGCAACCTAACATATCGGACCTAATATTTTACAACATTCCTGGCGTGTCGGAGCATACTTCTCGGTGGGAATATTATATACGTCTATAACGGTATATATCCTAATCTAAGGCAACCTAACATCTTGAATGTAATATTTGACAACATTCCTGGCGAGTCGGACCCTACTTCTCGGTGGGAACATTATATGCGTTTATAACGTTATATATCCTAAACTAAGGCAACCTAACAACTCGAATGTGATATTTGTCAACATTCCTGGCGTGTCGGACCCTACTTCTCCGTGGGCACATTATATACGTCTATAACGTTGTATACACTAACCTAAGGCAACCTAACATATCGGACCTAATATTTTACAACATTCCTGGCGTGTCGGAGCATACTTCTCGGTGGGAATATTATATACGTCTATAACGGTATATATCCTAATCTAAGGCAACCTAACATCTTGGATGTAATATTTGACAACATTCCTGGCGTGTCGGACAGTACTTCTCGGTAGGAACATTATTTGTATCTATAACGTTATACATCCTAACCTAAGGCAAATTAACAACTCGGATTTAATATTTTACAACATTACTGGTGTGTCGGGGCATGCTTCTCGGTGGGAACATTATATACGTCTATAACGATATATATCCTAATCTAAGGCAACCTAACATCTTGGATGTAATATTTGACAACATTCCTGGCGAGTCGGACCCTACTTCTCGGTGGGAACATTATATGCGTTTATAACGTTATATATCCTAAACTAAGGCAACCCAACAACTCGTATGTAACATTTTACAACATTCCTGGCTTGTGGGAACCTACTTCTCGGTGGGAACAGTATATACGTCTATAACGTTGTATACCCCAACCTAAGTTAACCTATCACCTCGGACGTAATATTTGACAACATTCCTGGCGTGTCGGGCCCTACTTCTCCGTGGGCACATTATATACGTCTATAACGTTGTATATACTAACCTAAGGCAACCTAACATCTCGAATGTAACATTTTACAACATTCCTGTCTTGTCGGAACCTACTTCCTGGTGGGAACAGTATATACGTCTATAACGTTATATATCCCAACCTAAGTTAACCTTTCATCTCGGACGTAATATTTGACAACATTCCTGGCGTGTCGGACCCTACTTCTCGGTGGGATCATTACATGCGTCTATAACGTTATATATCCTAACCTAAGGCAACCCAACACCTCGGATGTAACATTTGACAAGATTTCAGTCGTGCCGGACCCTACTTCTCGGTGGGAACATTATATGCGCCTATAACGTTATATATCCTAGAATATGGCAACCTATCAACTCGGATGTAATATTTGACAACATTCCAGGCGTGTCGGACCTACTTGTCGGTGGGAACATTATATCCGTCTATAACGTTATATATCCTAGCCTAAGGCAACCTAACATCTCGTATGTAATATTTGACAACATTCCAGGCATGTCGGACCTACTTCTCTGTGGGAACATTATATGCGTCTATAACGTTGTATATTCTAACCTAAGGCAACCCAACAACTCGATTGTAATATTTGACAACATTCCAGGCGTGTCGCACCCTACTTCTCGGTGGGAACATTATACGCGACTATAACGTTATATATCCTAACCTAAGGCAACCTAACTCCTCGGATGTAATATTTGACAACATTCCAGGCGTGTCGGACCGTACTTCTCGGTAGGAACATTATTTGCATCTATAACGTTATACATCCTAACCTAAGGCAAATTAACAACTCGGATGTAATATTTTACAACATTACTGGTGTGTCGCTGCATGCTTCTCGGTGGGAACATTATATACGTCTATAACGATGTATATCCTAATCTAAGGCAACCTAACATCTTGGATGTAATATTTGACAACATTCCTGGCGAGTCGGACCCTACTTCTCGGTGGGAACATTATATGCGTCTACAACGTTATATATCCTAACCTAAGGCAACCTAACACCTCGGATATAACATTTGACAACATTTCAGTCGTGCAGGATCCTACTTCTCGTGGGAATATTATATTCGACTATAACGTTGTATATCCTAAAATAAGGCAACCTAACAACTCGAATGTGATATTTGTCAACATTCCTGGCCTGTCGGACTCTACTTCTCCGTGGGCACATTATATACGTCTATAACGTTGTATATACTAACCTAAGGGAACCTAACATATCGGACCTAATATTTTACAACATTCCTGGCGTGTCGGAGCATACTTCTCGGTGGGAATATTATATACGTCTATAACGGCATATATCCTAATCTAAGGCAACCTAACATCTTAGATGTAATATTTGACAACATTCCTGGCGAGTCGGACCCTACTTCTCGGTGGGAACATTATATGTGTTTATAACGTTATATATCCTAAACTAAGGCAACCCAACAACTCGTATGTAACATTTTACAACATTCCTGGCTTGTCGGAACCTACTTCTCGGTGGGAACAGTATATACGTCTATAACGTTGTATATCCCAACCTAAGTTAACCTATCATCTCGGACGTAATATTTTACAACATTCCTGGCGTGTCGGACCCTACTTCTCGGTGGGAACATTATATGCCCCTATAACGTTATATATCCTAGAATATGGCAACCTAACAACTCGGATGTAATATTTGACAACATTCCTGGCGAGTCGGACCCTACTTCTCGGTGGGAACATTATATGCGTTTATAACGTTATATATCCTAAACTAAGGCAACCCAACAACTCGTATGTAACATTTTACAACATTCCTGGCTTGTCGGAACCTACTTCGCGGTGGGAACAGTATATACGTCTATAACGTTGTATATCCCAACCTAAGTTAACCTATCATCTCGGACGTAATATTTGACAACATTCCTGGCGTGTCGGACCCTACTTCTCGGTGGGAACATTACATGCGTCTATAACGTTATATATCCTAACCTAAGGCAACCTAACACCTCGGATGTAACATTTGACAACATTTCAGTCGTGCCGGACCCTACTTCTCGTTGGGAACATTATATGCGTCTATAAGGTTGTATATCCTAAAATAAGGCAACCTAACAACTCGAATGTGATATTTGTCAACATTCCTGGCGTGTCGGACCCTACTTCTCCGTGGGCACATTATATACGTCTATAAAGCTGTATATACTAACCTAAGGCAACATAACGTATCGGACCTAATATTTTACAACATTTCTGGCGAGTCGGACCCTACTTCTCGGTGGGAACATTATGTGCGTCTACAACGTTATATATCCTAACCTAAGGCAACCTAACACCTCGGATGTAACATTTGACAACATTTCAGTCGTGCCGGATCCTACTTCTCGGTGGGAATATTATATGCGTCTATAACGTTGTATATCCTAAAATAAGGCAACCTAACAACTCGAATGTGATATTTGTCATCATTCCTGGCCTGTCGGACTCTACTTCTCCGTGGGCACATTATATACATCTATAACGTTGTATATACTAACCTAAGGCAACCAAACATCTCGGACCTAATATTTTACAACATTCCTGGCGTGTCAGAGCATACTTCTCGGTTGGAATATTATATACGTCTATAACTGTATATATCCTAATCTAAGGCAACCTAACATCTTGGATGTAATATTTGACAACATTCCTGGCGAGTCGGACCCTACTTTTCGGTGGCAACAATATATGCGTTTATAACGTTATATATCCTAACCTGAGGCAGCCTAACATCTCGGATGTAACATTTTACAACATTCCTGCCTTGTCGGATCCTACTTGTCGGTGGAATCATTATATACGTCTATAACGGTATATATCCTAATCTAAGGCAACCTAACAACTCGGATGTAATATTTGACAACATTCCTGGAGTGTCGGAGCATATTTCTCTGTGGGAATATTATATACGTCTATAACGGTATATACCCTAATGTAAGGCAACCTAACAACTCGGATGTAATATTTTACAACATTCCTGGCGTGTCGGAGCATACTTCTCGGTGGGAATGTTATACACGTCTATAACGGTATATATCCTAATCTAGGGCAACCTAACAACTCGGCTGTAATATTTGGCAACATTCCTGGCGAGTCGGAGCATACTTCTCGGTGGGAATATTCTATACGTCTATAACGGTATATATCCTAATCTAAGGAAACTTAACAACTCGGATGTAATATTTGACAACATTCCTGGCTTGTCAGAACCTACTTCTCGATGGGCACATTATATACGTCTATAACGTTGTATATACTAACCTAAGGTAACCTAACAACTCGGATGTAATATTTGACAACATTCCAGGCGTGTCGGACCCTACTTCTCGGTGGAAACATTATATAAGTCTATAACGTTATATATCCTATCCTAAGGCAACCTATCATCTCGGACGTAATATTTTACAACATTCCTGGCGTGTCGGAGCATACTTCTCGTTGGGAATATTATATACGTCTATAACGGTATATATCCTAATCTAAGGCAACCAAACATCTCGGATGTAATATTTGACAACATTCCTGGCGTGTCGGAACCTACTTCTCGGTGGGAACAGTATTCACGTCTATAACGTTATATATCCCAACCTAAGGCAACCAAACATCTCGGGTGTAACATTTTACAACATTCCTGGCTTGTCGGAACCTACTTCTCGGCGGGAACAGTATTTACGTCAATATCGTTATATATCCTAACCTATTTCGACTTTACATCTCGGATGTAATATTTGACAACTTTCCAGGCGTGTCGGAGCCTACTTCTCGGTGCTAACATTATATACGTCTATAATGTTATATATCATAACCAAAGGCAACCAAACATCTCGGATGTAACATTTTACAACATTCCTGGCTTGTCGGAACCTACTTCTCGATGGGAACAGTACATACGTCTATAGCGATATATATCTTAACCTAAGGTAACCTAACTACTCGGATGTAACATTGTACAACATTCCTGGCTTGTCGGACCCTACTTCTCGGTGGGAACATTATATACGTCTATAACGTTGTTATCCTAACCTAAGATAACCTATCATATCGGATGTAATATTTGACAACATTCCGGCCGAGTCGGAGCCCACTTCTCGGTGGGAATATTATACGCGTCTACGACGGTATATATACTAACCTAAGGCAACCAAACATCTCGGATGTAACATTTTACAACATTCCTGGCTTGTCGGAACCTACTTCACGGTGGGAACATTATATACGTCTATAACGTTGTATATCCTACCCTAAGATAACCTATGATATCGGATGTAATATTTGACAACATTCCAGCCGAGTCGGAGCCCACTTCTCGGTGGGAATATTATATGCGTCTACAACGGTATATATACTAACCTAAGGCAACCAAACATCTCGGATGTAACATTTTACAACATTCCTGGATTGTCGGAACCTACTTCACGGTGGGAACATTATATACGTCTATAACGTTGTATATCCTAACCTAAGATAACCTATCATATCGGATGTAATATTTGACAACATTCCAGTCGTGTCGGAGCCTACTTCTCGGTGGGAATATTATATACGTCTATAACGGTATATATCCTAATCTAAGGCAACCAAACGTCTCGGATGTAATATTTGACAACATTCCAGGCGTGTCGGAGCATACTTCCCGTTGGGAATATTATATACGTCTATAACGGTATATATCCTAATCTAAGGCAACCAAACATCTCGGATGTAATATTTGATAACATTCCTGGCTTGTCGGAACCTACTTGTCGGTGGGAACATTATTTGCGTCTATAACGTTATACATCCTAACCTAAGGCAAATTAACAACTCGGATGTAATATTTGACAACATTCCTGGCGTGTCGGACCCTACTTCTCGGTGGGAACATTACATGCGTCTATAACGATATACATCCTAACCTAAGGCAAATTAACATCTCGGATGTAATATTTGACAACATTCCTGGCGTGTCAGACCGTACTTTTCGTGGTGGGAACATTACATGCGTCTATAACGTGATATCACCTAACCAAAGTTATGCCATCATCTCGGACGTAATATTTTACAACATTCCAGGCGTGTCGGACCCTACTTCTCGGTGGGAACATTATATGCGTCTATAACGTTGTATATCCTAGAATATGGCAACCTAACAACTCGGATGTAATATTTGACAACATTCCTGGCGTGTTGGGCCCTACTTCTCGGTGGGAACATTATATGCGTCTACAACGTTATATATCCTAACCTAAGGCAACCCAACAACTCGGATGTAACATTTCACAACATTCCTGGCTTGTCGGAACCTACTTCTCGGGGTGAACAGTATATACGTCTATAACGTTATATGCCCCAACCTAAGTTAACCTTTCATCTCGGACGTAATATTTTACAACATTCCTGGCGTGTCGGATCCTACTTCTCGGTGGGAACATTATATGCGTTTACAACGTTATATATCCTAACCTAATGCAACCTAACACCTCGGATGTAACATTTGACAACATTTCAGTCGTGCCGGACCCTACTTCTCGGTGGGAACATTATATGCGTCTATAACGTTGTATATCCTAAAATAAGGCAACATAACAACTCGAATGTGATATTTGTCAACATTCCTGGCGTGTCGGACCCTACTTCTCCGTGGGCACATTATTTGCATCTATAACGTTATACATCCTAACCTAAGGCAAATTAACAACTCGGATGTAATATTTTACAACATTCCTGGCGTGTCGGAGCATACTTCTCGGTGGGAATATTATATACGTCTATAACGGTATATATCCTAATCTAAGGCAACCTAACATCCTGGATGTAATATTTGACAACATTCCTGGCGAGTCGGACCCTACTTCTCGGTGGGAACATTATATGCGTTTATAACGTTATATATCCTAATCTAAGGCAACCTAACATATCGGATGTAACATTTTACAACATTCCTGGCTTGTCGGATCCTACTTGTCGGTGGAATCATTATATACGTCTACAACGTTATATATCCTAACCTAAGGCAACCAACCATCTCGGATGTAATATTTGACAACATTCCTGGCTTGTCGGAACCTACTTCTCGGCGGGAACATTATTCACGTCTATAACGTTATATATCCCAACCTAAGGCAGCTAAACATCTCGGATGTAACATTTTACGACATTCCTGGCTTGTCGGAACCTACTTCTCGGCGGGAACAGAATTTACGTCAATATCGTTATATATCCTAACCTATTTCAACTTTACATCTCGGATGTAATATTTGACAACTTTCCAGGCGTGTCGGAGCCTACTTCTCGGTGCTAACATTATATACGTCTATAATGTTATATATCCTAACCAAAGGCAACCAAACATCTCGGATGTAACATTTTACAACATTCCGGGCTTGTCGGAACCTACTTCTCGATGGGAACAGTACATACGTCTATAACGATATATATCTTAACCTAAGGTAACCTAACTACTCGGATGTAACATTGTACAACGTTCCTGGCTTGTCGGACCCTACTTCTCGGTGGGAACATTATATACGTCTATAACGTTGTTATCCTAACCTAAGATAACTTATCATATCGGATGTAATATTTGACAACATTCCAGCCGAGTCGGAGCCCACTTCTCGGTGGGAATATTATATGCGTCTACAACGGTATATATACTAACCTAAGGCAACCAAACATCTCGGATGTAACATTTTACAACATTCCTGGCTTGTCGGAACCTACTTCTCGGCGGGAACAGTATTTACGTCAATAACGTTATATATCCTAACCTGTTTCAACTTTACATCTCGGATGTAATATTTGACAACTTTCCAGGCGTGTCGGAGCCTACTTCTCGGTGCTGACATTATATACGTCTATAATGTTATATATCCTAACCAAAGGCAACCAAACGTCTCGGATGTAACATTTTACAACATTCCTGGCTTGTCGGAACCTACTTCACGGTGGGAACATTATATACGTCTATAACGTTGTATATCCTAACCTAAGATAACCTATCATATCGGATGTAATATTTGACAACATTCCAGTCGTGTCGGAACCTACTTCACGGTGGGAACATTATATACGTCTATAACGTTGTATATCCTAACCTAAGATAACCTATCATATCGGATGGAATATTTGACAACATTCCAGTCGTGTCGGAGCCTACTTCTCGGTGGGAATATTATATATTTCTATAACGGTATATATCCTAATCTAAGGCAACCAAACGTCTCGGATGTAATATTTGACAACATTCCAGGCGTGTCGGGCCTACTTCTCGTTGGGAATATTATATACGTCTATAACGTTATATATCCTAATCTAAGGCAACCTAACATCTCGGATGTAATAGTTGACAAAATTCCTGCCGTGTCGGACCCTACTTCTCGGTGGGAACATTATATGCGTCTATAAGGTTGTATATCCTAAAATAAGGCAACCTAACAACTAGAATGTGATATTTGTCATCATTCCTGGCCTGTCGGACTCTACTTCTCCGTGGGCACATTATAAACGTCTATAACGTTGTATATACTAACCTAAGGCAACCAAACATCTCGGACCTAATATTTTACAACATTCCTGGGGTGTCGGAGCATTCTTCTCGGTGGTAATATTATATACGTCTATAGCGTTATATATCCTAACCTAAGACAACCAAATATCTCGGATGTAACGTTTACAACATTCCTGGCGTGTCGGAACCTACTTCTCGGTGGGAACAGTATTCACGTCTATAACGTTATATATCCCAACCTAAGGCAACCAAACATCTCGGATGTAACATTTTACAACATTCCTGGCTTGTCGGAACCTACTTCTCGGCGGGAACAGTATTTACGTCAATAACGTTATATATCCTAACCTATTTCAACTTTACATCTCGGATGTAATATTTAACAACTTTCCAGGCGTGTCGGAGCCTACTTCTCGGTGCTAACATTATATACGTCTATAATGTTATATATCATAACCAAAGGCAACCAAACATCTGGGATGTAACATTTTACAACATTCCTGGCTTGTCGGAACCTACTTCTCGATGGGAACAGTACATACGTCTATAGCGATATATATCTTAACCTAAGGTAACCTAACTACTCGGATGTAACATTGTACAACATTCCTGGCTTGTCGGACCCTACTTCTCGGTGGGAACATTATATACGTCTATAACGTTGTTATCCTAACCTAAGATAACCTATCATATCGGATGTAATATTTGACAACATTCCAGCCGAGTCCGAGCCCACTTCTCGGTGGGAATATTATATGCGTCTACAACGGTATATATACTAACCTAAGGCAACCAAACATCTCGGATGTAACATATTACAACATTCCTGGCTTGTCGGAACCTACTTCACGGTGGGAACATTATATACGTCTATAGCGTTGTATATCCTAACCTAAGATAACCTATCATATCGGATGGAATATTTGACGACATTCCAGTCGTGTCGGAGCCTACTTCTCGGTGGGAATATTATATACGTCTATAACGGTATATATCCTAATCTAAGGCAACCAAACGTCTCGGATGTAATATTTGACAACATTCCAGGCGTGTCGGGCCTACTTCTCGTTGGGAATATTATAAACGTCTATAACGTTATATATCCTAATCTAAGGCAACCTAACAACTCGGATGTAATATTTGACAACATTCTTGGCGTGTCGGACCCTACCTCTCGGTGTGAACAGTATATACGTCTATAACGGTATATATCCTAATGTAAGGCAACGTAACATCTCGGATGTAATATTTGACAACATTCCTGGCGTGTCGGACCCTACTTCTCTGTGGGAACATTATATACGTCTTTAACGTTATGTATCCTAACCTAAGGCAACCAAACATATCGGATGCAACATTTTACAACATTCCTGGCTTGTCGGAACCTACTTCTCGGTGGGGACAGTATATACGTCTATAACGTTATATATCCTAACCTAAGGCAACTTTACATCTCGGATGTAATATTTGACAACATTCCAGGCGTGTCGGAGCCTACTTCTCGGTGGGAACGATATACGTCTATAATGTTATATATCCTAACCAAAGGCAACCAAACGTCTCGGATGTAACATTTTACAACATTCCTGGCTTGTCGGAACCTACTTCACGGTGGGAACATTATATACGTCTATAACGTTGTATATCCTAACCTAAGATAACCTATCATATCGGATGTAATATTTGACAACATTCCAGTCGTGTCGGAGCCTACTTCTCGGTGGGAATATTATATATTTCTATAACGGTATATATCCTAATCTAAGGCAACCAAACGTCTCGGATGTAATATTTGACAACATTCCAGGCGTGTCGGGCCTACTTCTCGTTGGGAATATTATATACGTCTATAACGTTATATATCCTAATCTAAGGCAACCTAACATCTCGGATGTAATATTTGACAAAATTCCTGCCGTGTCGGACCCTACTTCTCGGTGGGAACATTATATGCGTCTATAAGGTTGTATATCCTAAAATAAGGCAACCTAACGACTCGGATGTAACATTTGACAACATTCCTGGCTTGTCGGAACCTACTTCACGGTGGGAACATTATATACGTCTATAACGTGGTATATCCTAACCTAAGTTAACCTGTAATATCGGATGTAATATTTGACAACATTCCTGGCACGTCGGAGGCTACTTCTCGGTGGGATTATTATATACGTCTATAACGTTATATAGCCTAATCTAAGGCAACCTAACATCTCGGATGTAATATTTGACAACATTCCTGGCGTGTCGGAGCATACTTCTCGTTGGGAATATTATATACGTCTATAACGGTATATATCCTAATCTAAGGCAACCAAACATCTCGGATGTAATATTTGATAACATTCCTGGCTTGTCGGAACCTACTTGTCGGTGGGAACATTATATACGTGCATAACGTTATATATGTTCACCTAAGGCAACCAAACATCTCGGATGTAACATTTTACATCATTCCTGGCTTGTCGGAACCTACTTCTCGGTGGGAACATTATTTGCGTCTATAACGTTATACATCCTAACCTAAGGCAACATAACAACTCGAATGTGATATTTGTCAACATTCCTGGCGTGTCGGACCCTACTTCTCGGTGGGAACTTTATATACGTCTATAACATAATATAAGCTAACCTAACCGATCTAGCCCCTCGCTGGTAGTGTTTTGCAGAATCCCGTTCGTGTCGGCCCGTACTTCTCGGTGGGTACATTATGCACGTCTATTACGTTATATATCCCAACCTAAGGCAACCTAGCATCTCGAATGTAGTATTTTCCAACATTCCTGGCGGGTCGGGCCCTACTTCTCGGTGGGAACATTATATACGTCTATATCGTAATATAACCTAACCTAACCCATCTTGCTCCTCGGTGATAATGTTCTCCAGAATCCCGTTCGTGTCGTCCCGTACGACTCGGTTGGAACATTACATAAATCTATAGCGTTATATATCCTAACCTAAGGCAACCTAACATCTCGAATGTAGTATTTTCCAACATTCCTGGCGTGTCGGCCCCTACTTCTCGGTGGGAACAATATATACGTCTATAACGTAATATAACCTAACCTAACCCATCTTGCCCCTCGCTGGTAGTGTTTTACAATATCCCGGTCGTGTCGGCCTGTACCTCTCGGTGGGTACATTATGCACGTCTATAGCGTTATATATCCCAACCTAAGGCATCCTGGCATCTCGAATGTAGTATTTTCCAACATTCCTGGCGGGTCGGCCCCTAGTTCTCGGTGAGAACATTATATACGTCTATAACGTAATATAACCTAACCTAACCCATCTAGCCCCTCGCTGGTAATGTTTTACAGAATCCCGTTCGTGTCCGCTCGTACTTCTCGGTGGGGACATTATGTACGTCTATAACGTTATATATCCCAACCTAAGGCAACCTAACATCACGGATGTAGTATTTACCAACATTCCTGGCGGATCGGACCCTACTTTTCGGAGGGAACATTATATACGTCTATATCGTAATATAACCTAACCTACCCCATCTTGCCCCTCGGTGATAATGTTTTCCAGAATCCCGTTCGTGTCGTCCCGTACTACTCGGTTGGGACATTATATAAGTCTATAGCGTTATATATCCTAACCTAAGGCAACCTAACATCTCGAATGTAGTATTTTCCAACATTCCTGTCGGGTCGGCCCCTACTACTCGGTGAGAACATTATATACGACTATCACGTAATATAACCTAACCTAATCCATCTAGACTCTCGCTGGTAATGTTTTACAATATTCCCGTCGTGTCGGCCGATACGTCTCGGTGGGGAAATTATATACGTCTACAACGTTATATAACCCGACCTAATGCAACCTAACATCTCGAATGTAGTATTTTCCAACATTCCTGGCGGTTCGGCTCCGACTTCTCGGTGGGAACATTATATACGTCTATAACATAATATAACCTAACCTAACCCATCTAGCCCCTCGCTGGTAATGTTTTACAGAATCCCGTTTGTGTCCGCTCGTACTTCTCGGTGGGGATATTATGTACGTCTATAACGTTATATATCCCAACCTAAGGCAACCTAACATCACGGATGTAGTATTTACCAGCATTCCTGGCGGGTCGGACCCTACTTTTCGGAGGGAACATTATTTACGTCTATATCGTAATATAACCTAACCTAACCCATCTTGCCCCTCGGTGATAATGTTTTCCAGAATCCCGTTCGTGTCGTCCCGTACGACTCGGTTGGGACATTATATAAATCTATAGCGTTATATATCCTAACCTAAGGCAACCTAACATCTCGAATGTAGTATTTTCGATCATTCCTGGCGGATCGGCCCCTACGTCTTCCCGTACATCTCGGTTGGGACATTATTTACGTCAATAGCGTTATACATCCTAACCTAAGGCAGCCTAACACCTCGGATGTAGTATTTTCCAACATTCCTGGCGTGTCGGCCCCTACTTCTCGGTGGGAACATTATATACGTCTATAACAGAATATAAGCTAACCTAACCGATCTAGCCCCTCGCTGGTAGTGTTTTACAGAATCCCGTTCGTGTCGGCCCGTACTTCTCGGTGGGTACATTATGCACGTCTATTACGTTATATATCCCAACCTAAGGCAACCTAGCATCTCGAATGTAGTATTTTCCAACATTCCTGGCGGGTCGGGCCCTACTTCTCGGTGGGAACATTATATACGTCTATCACGTAATATAACCTAACCTAACCTATCTAGCGCCTCGCTGGTAATGTTTTACTGAAACCCGTTCGTGTCCGCGCGTGCGCCTCTGTTGGGACATTATATAAGACTATAGCGTTATATATCCTAACCTAAGGCAACCTAACATTTAGAATGTAGTATTTTCGAACATTCCTGGCGGGTCGGCCCCTACTTCTCCGTGGGAACAATATATACGTCTATAACGTAATATAACCTAACCTAACCCATCTTGCCCCTCGCTGGTAGTGTTTTACAATATCCCGGTCGTGTCGGCCTGTACCTCTCGGTGGGTACATTATGCACGTCTATAGCGTTATATATCCCAACCTAAGGCATCCTGGCATCTCGAATGTAGTATTTTCCAACATTCCTGGCGGGTCGGCCCCTAGTTCTCGGTGAGAACATTATATACGTCTATAACGTAATATAACTTAGCCTAACCCATCTAGCCCCTCGCTGGTAATGTTTTACAGAATCCCGTTCGTGTCCGCTCGTACTTCTCGGTGGGGACATTATGTACGTCTATAACGTTATATATCCCAACCTAAGGCAACCTAACATCACGGATGTAGTATTTACCAACATTCCTGGAGGATCGGACCCTACTTTTCGGAGGGAACATTATATACGTCTATATCGTAATATAACCTAACCTACCCCATCTTGCCCCTCGGTGATAATGTTTTCCAGAATCCCGTTCGTGTCGTCCCGTACTACTCGGTTGGGACATTATATAAGTCTATAGCGTTATATATCCTAACCTAAGGCAACCTAGCATCTCGAATGTAGTATTTTCCAACATTCCTGTCGGGTCGGCCCCTACTACTCGGTGAGAACATTATATACGACTATCACGTAATATAACCTAACCTAATCCATCTAGACTCTCGCTGATAATGTTTTACAATATTCCCGTCGTGTCGGCCGATACGTCTCGGTGGGGAAATTATATACGTCTACAACGTTATATAACCCGACCTAATGCAACCTAACATCTCGAATGTAGTATTTTCCAACATTCCTGGCGGTTCGGCTCCGACTTCTCGGTGGGAACATTATATACGTCTATAACATAATATAACCTAACCTAACCCATCTAGCCCCTCGCTGGTAATGTTTTACAGAATCCCGTTTGTGTCCGCTCGTACTTCTCGGTGGGGATATTATGTACGTCTATAACGTTATATATCCCAACCTAAGGCAACCTAACATCACGGATGTAGTATTTACCAGCATTCCTGGCGGGTCGGACCCTACTTTTCGGAGGGAACATTATTTACGTCTATATCGTAATATAACCTAACCTAACCCATCTTGCCCCTCGGTGATAATGTTTTCCAGAATCCCGTTCGTGTCGTCCCGTACGACTCGGTTGGGACATTATATAAATCTATAGCGTTATATATCCTAACCTAAGGCAACCTAACATCTCGAATGTAGTATTTTCGAACATTCCTGGCGGATCGGCCCCTACGTCTTCCCGTACATCTCGGTTGGGACATTATTTACGTCAATAGCGTTATACATCCTAACCTAAGGCAGCCTAACACCTCGGATGTAGTATTTTCCAACATTCCTGGCGTGTCGGCCCCTACTTCTCGGTGGGAACATTATATACGTCTATAACAGAATATAAGCTAACCTAACCGATCTAGCCCCTCGCTGGTAGTGTTTTACAGAATCCCGTTCGTGTCGGCCCGTACTTCTCGGTGGGGACATTATGTACGTCTGTAGCGTTATATATCCCAACCTAAGGCAGCCTAACACATCGGATGTAGTATTTTCCAACATTCCTGGCGTGTCGGGCCCCACTTCTCGGTGGGAACATTGTATACGTCTATAACATAATATAACCTAACCTAACCGATCTAGCCCCTCAATGGTAGTGTTTTACAGAATCCCGTTCGTGTCGGCCCGTACTTCTCGGTGGGTACATTATGCACGTCTATTACGTTATATATCCCAACCTAAGGCAACCTAGCATATCGAATGTAGTATTTTCCAACATTCCTGGCGGGTCTGCCCCTACTTCTCCGTGGGAACAATATATAGGTCTATAACGTAATATAACCTAACCTAACCCATCTAGCCCCTCGCTGGTAATGTTCTACAGAATCCCGTACGTGTCGGCCCGTACTTCTCGGTGGGGTCATTATGCACGTCTATAACGTTATATATCCCAACCTAAGGCAACCTGGCATCTGGAATGTAGTATTTTCCAACATTCCTGGCGGTTCGGCTCCGACTTCTCGGTGGGAACATTATATACGTCTATAACATAATACAACCTAACTTAACCCATCTTGCCCCTCGGTGTTAATATTTTCCAGAATGCCGGTCGTGTCGGCCCGTACGTCTCGGTGCGGACGTTATGTACGTCTATAACGTTATTTATCCCAACCTAAGGCAACCTAACATCTCGGATGTAGTATTTACCATCATTCCTGGCGGGTGAGACGCTACTTCTCAGTGGGAACATTATATACGTCGGTAACATAATATAACCTAACCTAACCCATCTACCCCCTCGCTGGTAATGTTTTACAGAATCCCCTCCGTGTCGCCCCGTACGACTCGGTTGGGACATTATTTACGTCAATAGCGTTATACATACTAACCTAAGGCAGCCTAACACCTCGGATGTAGTATTTTCCAACATTCCTGGCGTGTCGGCCCCTACTTCTCGGTGGGAAGATTATATACGTCTATAACATAATATAAACTAACCTAACCCATCTAGCCCCTCATTGGTAATGTTTTACAGAATCCCGTACGTGTCGGCTCCTACTTCTCGGTGTGGACATTATGTACGTCTATATCGTTATATAACCCAACCTAAGGAAACCTAACACATCGGATGTAGTATTTTCCAGCATTCCTGGCGGGTCGGCTCCGACTTCTCGGTGGGAACATTATATACGTCTATAACGTTATATATCCCAACCTAAGGCAACCTGGCATTTCAAATGTAGTATTTTCCAACATTCCTGGCGGTTCGGCTCCGACTTCTCGGTGGGAACATTATATACGTCTATAAGATGATATAACCTAACCTAACCCATCTTGCCCCTCGGTGTTAATATTTTCCAGAATGCCGGTTGTGTCGGCCCGTACGTCCCGGTGGGGACATTATGTACGTCTATAACGTTATTTATCCCAACCTAAGGCAACCTAACATCTCGGATGTAGTATTTTCCAACATTCCTGGCGGGTCGGGCCCTACTTCTCGGTGGGAACATTATATACGTCTATCACGTAATATAACCTAACCTAACCTATCTAGCGCCTCGCTGGTAATGTTTTACTGAAACCCGTTCGTGTCCGCCCGTGCGCCTCTGTTGGGACATTATATAAGACTATAGCGTTATATATCCTAACCTAAGGCAACCTAACATTTAGAATGTAGTATTTTCGAACATTCCTGGCGGGTCGGCCCCTACTTCTCCGTGGGAACAATATATACGTCTATAACGTAATATAACCTAACCTAACCCATCTTGCCCCTCGCTGGTAGTGTTTTACAATATCCCGGTCGTGTCGGCCTGTACCTCTCGGTGGGTACATTATGCACGTCTATAGCGTTATATATCCCAACCTAAGGCATCCTGGCATCTCGAATGTAGTATTTTCCAACATTCCTGGCGGGTCGGCCCCTAGTTCTCGGTGAGAACATTATATACGTCTATAACGTAATATAACCTAACCTACCCCATCTTGCCCCTCGGTGATAATGTTTTCCAGAATCCCGTTCGTGTCGTCCCGTACTACTCGGTTGGGACATTATATAAGTCTATAGCGTTATATATCCTAACCTAAGGCAACCTAACATCTCGAATGTAGTATTTTCCAACATTCCTGGCGGGTCGGCCCCTACGTCTTCCCGTACATCTCGGTTGGGACATTATTTACGTCAATAGCGTTATACATCCTAACCTAAGGCAACCTAGCATCTCGAATGTAGTATTTTCCAACATTCCTGTCGGGTCGGCCCCTACTACTCGGTGAGAACATTATATACGACTATCACGTAATATAACCTAACCTAATCCATCTAGACTCTCGCTGGTAATGTTTTACAATATTCCCGTCGTGTCGGCCGATACGTCTCGGTGGGGAAATTATATACGTCTACAACGTTATATAACCCGACCTAATGCAACCTAACATCTCGAATGTAGTATTTTCCAACATTCCTGGCGGTTCGGCTCCGACTTCTCGGTGGGAACATTATATACGTCTATAACATAATATAACCTAACCTAACCCATCTAGCCCCTCGCTGGTA
Organism: Xylocopa violacea; assembly: GCA_963969225.1. Taxonomy (NCBI): domain Eukaryota; kingdom Metazoa; phylum Arthropoda; class Insecta; order Hymenoptera; family Apidae; genus Xylocopa; species Xylocopa violacea. Next base: position 8,965,468 of record CAXAJV010000017.1, on the reverse strand, counting down.
ATGTTTTACAGAATCCCGTTTGTGTCCGCTCGTACTTCTCGGTGGGGATATTATGTACGTCTATAACGTTATATATCCCAACCTAAGGCAACCTAACATCACGGATGTAGTATTTACCAGCATTCCTGGCGGGTCGGACCCTACTTTTCGGAGGGAACATTATTTACGTCTATATCGTAATATAACCTAACCTAACCCATCTTGCCCCTCGGTGATAATGTTTTCCAGAATCCCGTTCGTGTCGTCCCGTACGACTCGGTTGGGACATTATATAAATCTATAGCGTTATATATCCTAACCTAAGGCAACCTAACATCTCGAATGTAGTATTTTCGAACATTCCTGGCGGATCGGCCCCTACGTCTTCCCGTACATCTCGGTTGGGACATTATTTACGTCAATAGCGTTATACATCCTAACCTAAGGCAGCCTAACACCTCGGATGTAGTATTTTCCAACATTCCTGGCGTGTCGGCCCCTACTTCTCGGTGGGAACATTATATACGTCTATAACAGAATATAAGCTAACCTAACCGATCTAGCCCCTCGCTGGTAGTGTTTTACAGAATCCCGTTCGTGTCGGCCCGTACTTCTCGGTGGGGACATTATGTACGTCTGTAGCGTTATATATCCCAACCTAAGGCAGCCTAACACATCGGATGTAGTATTTTCCAACATTCCTGGCGTGTCGGGCCCCACTTCTCGGTGGGAACATTGTATACGTCTATAACATAATATAACCTAACCTAACCGATCTAGCCCCTCAATGGTAGTGTTTTACAGAATCCCGTTCGTGTCGGCCCGTACTTCTCGGTGGGTACATTATGCACGTCTATTACGTTATATATCCCAACCTAAGGCAACCTAGCATATCGAATGTAGTATTTTCCAACATTCCTGGCGGGTCTGCCCCTACTTCTCCGTGGGAACAATATATAGGTCTATAACGTAATATAACCTAACCTAACCCATCTAGCCCCTCGCTGGTAATGTTCTACAGAATCCCGTACGTGTCGGCCCGTACTTCTCGGTGGGGTCATTATGCACGTCTATAACGTTATATATCCCAACCTAAGGCAACCTGGCATCTGGAATGTAGTATTTTCCAACATTCCTGGCGGTTCGGCTCCGACTTCTCGGTGGGAACATTATATACGTCTATAACATAATACAACCTAACTTAACCCATCTTGCCCCTCGGTGTTAATATTTTCCAGAATGCCGGTCGTGTCGGCCCGTACGTCTCGGTGCGGACGTTATGTACGTCTATAACGTTATTTATCCCAACCTAAGGCAACCTAACATCTCGGATGTAGTATTTACCATCATTCCTGGCGGGTGAGACGCTACTTCTCAGTGGGAACATTATATACGTCGGTAACATAATATAACCTAACCTAACCCATCTACCCCCTCGCTGGTAATGTTTTACAGAATCCCCTCCGTGTCGCCCCGTACGACTCGATTGGGACATTATTTACGTCAATAGCGTTATACATACTAACCTAAGGCAGCCTAACACCTCGGATGTAGTATTTTCCAACATTCCTGGCGTGTCGGCCCCTACTTCTCGGTGGGAAGATTATATACGTCTATAACATAATATAAACTAACCTAACCCATCTAGCCCCTCATTGGTAATGTTTTACAGAATCCCGTACGTGTCGGCTCCTACTTCTCGGTGTGGACATTATGTACGTCTATATCGTTATATAACCCAACCTAAGGAAACCTAACACATCGGATGTAGTATTTTCCAGCATTCCTGGCGGGTCGGCTCCGACTTCTCGGTGGGAACATTATATACGTCTATAACGTTATATATCCCAACCTAAGGCAACCTGGCATTTCAAATGTAGTATTTTCCAACATTCCTGGCGGTTCGGCTCCGACTTCTCGGTGGGAACATTATATACGTCTATAAGATGATATAACCTAACCTAACCCATCTTGCCCCTCGGTGTTAATATTTTCCAGAATGCCGGTTGTGTCGGCCCGTACGTCCCGGTGGGGACATTATGTACGTCTATAACGTTATTTATCCCAACCTAAGGCAACCTAACATCTCGGATGTAGTATTTTCCAACATTCCTGGCGGGTCGGGCCCTACTTCTCGGTGGGAACATTATATACGTCTATCACGTAATATAACCTAACCTAACCTATCTAGCGCCTCGCTGGTAATGTTTTACTGAAACCCGTTCGTGTCCGCCCGTGCGCCTCTGTTGGGACATTATATAAGACTATAGCGTTATATATCCTAACCTAAGGCAACCTAACATTTAGAATGTAGTATTTTCGAACATTCCTGGCGGGTCGGCCCCTACTTCTCCGTGGGAACAATATATACGTCTATAACGTAATATAACCTAACCTAACCCATCTTGCCCCTCGCTGGTAGTGTTTTACAATATCCCGGTCGTGTCGGCCTGTACCTCTCGGTGGGTACATTATGCACGTCTATAGCGTTATATATCCCAACCTAAGGCATCCTGGCATCTCGAATGTAGTATTTTCCAACATTCCTGGCGGGTCGGCCCCTAGTTCTCGGTGAGAACATTATATACGTCTATAACGTAATATAACCTAACCTACCCCATCTTGCCCCTCGGTGATAATGTTTTCCAGAATCCCGTTCGTGTCGTCCCGTACTACTCGGTTGGGACATTATATAAGTCTATAGCGTTATATATCCTAACCTAAGGCAACCTAACATCTCGAATGTAGTATTTTCCAACATTCCTGGCGGGTCGGCCCCTACGTCTTCCCGTACATCTCGGTTGGGACATTATTTACGTCAATAGCGTTATACATCCTAACCTAAGGCAACCTAGCATCTCGAATGTAGTATTTTCCAACATTCCTGTCGGGTCGGCCCCTACTACTCGGTGAGAACATTATATACGACTATCACGTAATATAACCTAACCTAATCCATCTAGACTCTCGCTGGTAATGTTTTACAATATTCCCGTCGTGTCGGCCGATACGTCTCGGTGGGGAAATTATATACGTCTACAACGTTATATAACCCGACCTAATGCAACCTAACATCTCGAATGTAGTATTTTCCAACATTCCTGGCGGTTCGGCTCCGACTTCTCGGTGGGAACATTATATACGTCTATAACATAATATAACCTAACCTAACCCATCTAGCCCCTCGCTGGTAATGTTTTACAGAATCCCGTTTGTGTCCGCTCGTACTTCTCGGTGGGGATATTATGTACGTCTATAACGTTATATATCCCAACCTAAGGCAACCTAACATCACGGATGTAGTATTTACCAGCATTCCTGGCGGGTCGGACCCTACTTTTCGGAGGGAACATTATTTACGTCTATATCGTAATATAACCTAACCTAACCCATCTTGCCCCTCGGTGATAATGTTTTCCAGAATCCCGTTCGTGTCGTCCCGTACGACTCGGTTGGGACATTATATAAATCTATAGCGTTATATATCCTAACCTAATGCAACCTAACATCTCGAATGTAGTATTTTCGAACATTCCTGGCGGATCGGCCCCTACGTCTTCCCGTACATCTCGGTTGGGACATTATTTACGTCAATAGCGTTATACATCCTAACCTAAGGCAGCCTAACACCTCGGATGTAGTATTTTCCAACATTCCTGGCGTGTCGGCCCCTACTTCTCGGTGGGAACATTATATACGTCTATAACAGAATATAAGCTAACCTAACCGATCTAGCCCCTCGCTGGTAGTGTTTTACAGAATCCCGTTCGTGTCGGCCCGTACTTCTCGGTGGGGACATTATGTACGTCTGTAGCGTTATATATCCCAACCTAAGGCAGCCTAACACATCGGATGTAGTATTTTCCAACATTCCTGGCGTGTCGGGCCCCACTTCTCGGTGGGAACATTGTATACGTCTATAACATAATATAACCTAACCTAACCGATCTAGCCCCTCAATGGTAGTGTTTTACAGAATCCCGTTCGTGTCGGCCCGTACTTCTCGGTGGGTACATTATGCACGTCTATTACGTTATATATCCCAACCTAAGGCAACCTAGCATCTCGAATGTAGTATTTTCCAACATTCCTGGCGGGTCTGCCCCTACTTCTCCGTGGGAACAATATATAGGTCTATAACGTAATATAACCTAACCTAACCCATCTAGCCCCTCGCTGGTAATGTTCTACAGAATCCCGTACGTGTCGGCCCGTACTTCTCGGTGGGGTCATTATGCACGTCTATAACGTTATATATCCCAACCTAGGGCAACCTGGCATCTGGAATGTAGTATTTTCCAACATTCCTGGCGGTTCGGCTCCGACTTCTCGGTGGGAACATTATATACGTCTATAACATAATACAACCTAACTTAACCCATCTTGCCCCTCGGTGTTAATATTTTCCAGAATGCCGGTCGTGTCGGCCCGTACGTCTCGGTGCGGACGTTATGTACGTCTATAACGTTATTTATCCCAACCTAAGGCAACCTAACATCTCGGATGTAGTATTTACCATCATTCCTGGCGGGTGAGACGCTACTTCTCAGTGGGAACATTATATACGTCGGTAACATAATATAACCTAACCTAACCCATCTACCCCCTCGCTGGTAATGTTTTACAGAATCCCCTCCGTGTCGCCCCGTACGACTCGGTTGGGACATTATTTACGTCAATAGCGTTATACATACTAACCTAAGGCAGCCTAACACCTCGGATGTAGTATTTTCCAACATTCCTGGCGTGTCGGCCCCTACTTCTCGGTGGGAAGATTATATACGTCTATAACATAATATAAACTAACCTAACCCATCTAGCCCCTCATTGGTAATGTTTTACAGAATCCCGTACGTGTCGGCTCCTACTTCTCGGTGTGGACATTATGTACGTCTATATCGTTATATAACCCAACCTAAGGAAACCTAACACATCGGATGTAGTATTTTCCAGCATTCCTGGCGGGTCGGCTCCGACTTCTCGGTGGGAACATTATATACGTCTATAACGTTATATATCCCAACCTAAGGCAACCTGGCATTTCAAATGTAGTATTTTCCAACATTCCTGGCGGTTCGGCTCCGACTTCTCGGTGGGAACATTATATACGTCTATAAGATGATATAACCTAACCTAACCCATCTTGCCCCTCGGTGTTAATATTTTCCAGAATGCCGGTTGTGTCGGCCCGTACGTCCCGGTGGGGACATTATGTACGTCTATAACGTTATTTATCCCAACCTAAGGCAACCTAACATCTCGGATGTAGTATTTTCCAACATTCCTGGCGTGTCGGCCCCTACTTCTCGGTGGGAACTTTATATACGTCTATAACATAATATAAGCTAACCTAACCGATCTAGCCCCTCGCTGGTAGTGTTTTACAGAATCCCGTTCGTGTCGGCCCGTACTTCTCGGTGGGTACATTATGCACGTCTATTACGTTATATATCCCAACCTAAGGCAACCTAGCATCTCGAATGTAGTATTTTCCAACATTCCTGGCGGGTCGGGCCCTACTTCTCGGTGGGAACATTATATACGTCTATCACGTAATATAACCTAACCTAACCTATCTAGCGCCTCGCTGGTAATGTTTTACTGAAACCCGTTCGTGTCCGCCCGTGCGCCTCTGTTGGGACATTATATAAGACTATAGCGTTATATATCCTAACCTAAGGCAACCTAACATTTAGAATGTAGTATTTTCGAACATTCCTGGCGGGTCGGCCCCCACTTCTCCGTGGGAACAATATATACGTCTATAACGTAATATAACCTAACCTAACACATCTTGCCCCTCATTGGTAATGTTTTACAGAATCCCGTACGTGTCGGCTCCTACATCTCGGTGTGGACATTATGTACGTCTATAGCGTTATATATCCCAACCTAAGGCAGCCTAACACATCGGATGTAGTATTTTCCAACATTCCTGGCGGGTCGGCTCCGACTTCTCGGTGGGAACATTATATACGTCTATAACGTTATATATCCCAACCTAAGGCAACCTGGCATTTCGAATGTAGTATTTTCCAACATTCCTGGCGGTTCGGCTCCGACTTCTCGGTGGGAACATTATATACGTCTATAACATAATATAACCTAACCTAACCCATCTTGCCCCTCGGTGTTAATATTTTCCAGAATGCCGGTTGTGTCGGCCCGTACGTCCCGGTGGGGACATTATGTACGTCTATAACGTTATTTATCCCAACCTAAGGCAACCTAACATCTCGGATGTAGTATTTACCAACATTCCTGGCGGGTGGGACCCTACTTCTCAGTCTGAACATTATATACGTCTGTAACATAATATAACCTAACCTAACCCATCTACCCCCTCGCTGGTAATGTTTTACAGAATCCCCTCCGTGTCGTCCGGTACGTCTTGGTTGGGACATTATTTACGTCAATAGCGTTATACATCCTAACCTAAGGCAATCTAACACCTCGGATGTAGTATTTTCCAACATTCCTGGCGTGTCGGCCCCTACTTCTCGGTGGGAACATTATATACGTCTATAACGTAATATAACCTAACCTAACCCATCTAGCCCCTCTTCGGTAATGTTTTACAGAATCCCGTTCGTGTCGTCCCGTACGTCCCGGTTCGGACATTATATAAGTCTATAGCGTTATATATCCTAACCTAAGGCAACCTAAAGTCTCGAATGTAGTATTTTCCAACATACCTGGCGGTTCGGCTCCGACTTCTCGGTGGGAACATTATATACGTCTATAACATAATATAACCTAACCTAACCCATCTAGCCCCTCGCTGGTAATGTTTTACAGAATCCCGTTTGTGTCCGCTCGTACTTCTCGGTGGGGATATTATGTACGTCTATAACGTTATATATCCCAACCTAAGGCAACCTAACATCACGGATGTAGTATTTACCAGCATTCCTGGCGGGTCGGACCCTACTTTTCGGAGGGAACATTATTTACGTCTATATCGTAATATAACCTAACCTAACCCATCTTGCCCCTCGGTGATAATGTTTTCCAGAATCCCGTTCGTGTCGTCCCGTACGACTCGGTTGGGACATTATATAAATCTATAGCGTTATATATCCTAACCTAAGGCAACCTAACATCTCGAATGTAGTATTTTCCAACATTCCTGGCGGGTCGGCCCCTACGTCTTCCCGTACATCTCGGTTGGGACATTATTTACGTCAATAGCGTTATACATCCTAACCTAAGGCAGCCCAACACCTCGGATGTAGTATTTTCCAACATTCCTGGCGTGTCGGCCCCTACTTCTCGGTGGGAACATTATATACGTCTATAACATAATATAAGCTAACCTAACCGATCTAGCCCCTCGATGATAGTGTTTTACAGAATCCCGTTCGTGTCGGCCCGTACTTCTCGGTGGGGACATTATGTACGTCTATAGCGTTATATATCCCAACCTAAGGCAGCCTAACACATCGGATGTAGTATTTTCCAACATTCCTGGCGGGTCGGCTCCGACTTCTCGGTGGGAACATTATATACGTCTATAACGTTATATATCCCAACCTAAGGCAACCTGGCATTTCGAATGTAGTATTTTCCAACATTCCTGGCGGTTCGGCTCCGACTTCTCGGTGGGAACATTATATACGTCTATAACATAATATAACCTAACCTAACCCATCTTGCCCCTCGGTGTTAATATTTTCCAGAATGCCGGTTGTGTCGGCCCGTACGTCCCGGTGGGGACATTATGTACGTCTATAACGTTATTTATCCCAACCTAAGGCAACCTAACATCTCGGATGTAGTATTTACCAACATTCCTGGCGGGTGGGACCCTACTTCTCAGTGTGAACATTATATACGTCTGTAACATAATATAACCTAACCTAACCCATCTACCCCCTCGCTGGTAATGTTTTACAGAATCCCCTCCGTGTCGTCCGGTACGTCTTGGTTGGGACATTATATAAATCTATAGCGTTATATATCCTAACCTAAGGCAACCTAACATCTCGAATGTAGTATTTTCCAACATTCCTGGCGTGTCGGCCCCTACTTCTCGGTGGGAACATTATATACGTCTATAACATAATATAAGCTAACCTAACCGATCTAGCCCCTCGCTGGTAGTGTTTTACAGAATCCCGTTCGTGTCGGCCCGTACTTCTCGGTGGGGACATTATGTACGTCTATAGCGTTATATATCCCAACCTAAGGCAGCCTAACACATCGGATGTAGTATTTTCCAACATTCCTGGCGTGTCGGGCCCCACTTCTCGGTGGGAACATTATATACGTCTATAACATAATATAACCTAACCTAACCGTTCTAGCCCCTCAATGGTAGTGTTTTACAGAATCCCGTTCGTGTCGGCCCGTACTTCTCGGTGGGTACATTATGTACGTCTATAACGTTATATATCCCAACCTAAGGCAACCTAACATCTCGAATGCAGTATTTTCCAACATACCTGGCGGTTCGGCTCCGACTTCTCGGTGGGAACATTATATACGTCTATAACATAATATAACCTAACCTAACCCATCTAGCCCCTCGCTGGTAATGTTTTACAGAATCCCGTTTGTGTCCGCTCGTACTTCTCGGTGGGGATATTATGTACGTCTATAACGTTATATATCCCAACCTAAGGCAACCTAACATCACGGATGTAGTATTTACCAGCATTCCTGGCGGGTCGGACCCTACTTTTCGGAGGGAACATTATTTACGTCTATATCGTAATATAACCTAACCTAACCCATCTTGCCCCTCGGTGATAATGTTTTCCAGAATCCCGTTCGTGTCATCCCGTACGACTCGGTTGGGACATTATATAAATCTATAGCGTTATATATCCTAACCTAAGGCAACCTAACATCTCGAATGTAGTATTTTCGAACATTCCTGGCGGGTCGGCCCCTACGTCTTCCCGTACATCTCGGTTGGGACATTATTTACGTCAATAGCGTTATACATCCTAACCTAAGGCAGCCTAACACCTCGGATGTAGTATTTTCCAACATTCCTGGCGTGTCGGGCCCCACTTCTCGGTGGGATCATTGTATACGTCTATAACATAATATAACCTAACCTAACCGATCTAGCCCCTCAATGGTAGTGTTTTACAGAATCCCGTTCGTGTCGGCCCGTACTTCTCGGTGGGTACATTATGCACGTCTATTACGTTATATATCCCAACCTAAGGCAACCTAGCATCTCGAATGTAGTATTTTCCAACATTCCTGGCGGGTCTGCCCCTACTTCTCCGTGGGAACAATATATAGGTCTATAACGTAATATAACCTAACTTAACCCATCTAGCCCCTCGCTGGTAATGTTCTACAGAATCCCGTACGTGTCGGCCCGTACTTCTCGGTGGGGTCATTATGCACGTCTATAACGTTATATATCCCAACCTAAGGCAACCTGGCATTTCGAATGTAGTATTTTCCAACATTCCTGGCGGTTCGGCTCCGACTTCTCGGTGGGAACATTATATACGTCTATAACATAATATAACCTAACCTAACCCATCTTGCCCCTCGGTGTCAATATTTTCCAGAATGCCGGTTGTGTCGGCCCGTACGTCCCGGTGGGGACATTATGTACGTCTATAACGTTATTTATCCCAACCTAAGGCAACCTAACATCTCGGATGTAGTATTTACCAACATTCCTGGCGGGTGGGACCCTACTTCTCAGTGTGAACATTATATACGTCTGTAACATAATATAACCTAACCTAACCCATCTACCCCCTCGCTGGTAATGTTTTACAGAATCCCCTCCGTGTCGTCCGGTACGTCTTGGTTGGGACATTATTTACGTCAATAGCGTTATACATCCTAACCTAAGGCAATCTAACACCTCGGATGTAGTATTTTCCAACATTCCTGGCGTGTCGGCCCCTACTTCTCGGTGGGAACATTATATACGTATATAACGTAATATAACCTAACCTAACCCATCTAGCCCCTCTTCGGTAATGTTTTACAGAATCCCGTTCGTGTCGTCCCGTACGTCCCGGTTCGGACATTATATAAGTCTATAGCGTTATATATCCTAACCTAAGGCAACCTAAAGTCTCGAATGTAGTATTTTCCAACATTCCTGTCGGGTCGGCCCCTACTACTCGGTGAGAACATTATATACGACTATCACGTAATATAACCTAACCTAATCCATCTAGACTCTCGCTGGTAATGTTTTACAATATTCCCGTCGTGTCGGCCGATACGTCTCGGTGGGGAAATTATATACGTCGACAACGTTATATAACCCGACCTAATGCAACCTAACATCTCGAATGTAGTATTTTCCAACATTCCTGGCGGTTCGGCTCCGACTTCTCGGTGGGAACATTATATACGTCTATAACATAATATAACCTAACCTAACCCATCTAGCCCCTCGCTGGTAATGTTTTACAGAATCCCGTTTGTGTCCTCTCGTACTTCTCGGTGGGGATATTATGTACGTCTATAACGTTATATATCCCAACCTAAGGCAACCTAACATCACGGATGTAGTATTTACCAGCATTCCTGGCGGGTCGGACCCTACTTTTCGGAGGGAACATTATTTACGTCTATATCGTAATATAACCTAACCTAACCCATCTTGCCCCTCGGTGATAATGTTTTCCAGAATCCCGTTCGTGTCGTCCCGTACGACTCGGTTGGGACATTATATAAATCTATAGCGTTATATATCCTAACCTAAGGCAACCTAACATCTCGAATGTAGTATTTTCGAACATTCCTGGCGGATCGGCCCCTACGTCTTCCCGTACATCTCGGGTGGGACATTATTTACGTCAATAGCGTTATACATCCTAACCTAAGGCAGCCTAACACCTCGGATGTAGTATTTTCCAACATTCCTGGCGTGTCGGCCCCTACTTCTCGGTGGGAACATTATATACGTCTATAACAGAATATAAGCTAACCTAACCGATCTAGCCCCTCGCTGGTAGTGTTTTACAGAATCCCGTTCGTGTCGGCCCGTACTTCTCGGTGGGGACATTATGTACGTCTGTAGCGTTATATATCCCAACCTAAGGCAGCCTAACACATCGGATGTAGTATTTTCCAACATTCCTGGCGTGTCGGGCCCCACTTCTCGGTGGGAACATTGTATACGTCTATAACATAATATAACCTAACCTAACCGATCTAGCCCCTCAATGGTAGTGTTTTACAGCATCCCGTTCGTGTCGGCCCGTACTTCTCGGTGGGTACATTATGCACGTCTATTACGTTATATATCCCAACCTAAGGCAACCTAGCATCTCGAATGTAGTATTTTCCAACATTCCTGGCGGGTCTGCCCCTACTTCTCCGTGGGAACAATATATAGGTCTATAACGTAATATAACCTAACCTAACCCATCTAGCCCCTCGCTGGTAATGTTCTACAGAATCCCGTACGTGTCGGCCCGTACTTCTCGGTGGGGTCATTATGCACGTCTATAACGTTATATATCCCAACCTAAGGCAACCTGGCATCTGGAATGTAGTATTTTCCAACATTCCTGGCGGTTCGGCTCCGACTTCTCGGTGGGAACATTATATACGTCTATAACATAATACAACCTAACTTAACCCATCTTGCCCCTCGGTGTTAATATTTTCCAGAATGCCGGTCGTGTCGGCCCGTACGTCTCGGTGCGGACGTTATGTACGTCTATAACGTTATTTATCCCAACCTAAGGCAACCTAACATCTCGGATGTAGTATTTACCATCATTCCTGGCGGGTGAGACGCTACTTCTCAGTGGGAACATTATATACGTCGGTAACATAATATAACCTAACCTAACCCATCTACCCCCTCGCTGGTAATGTTTTACAGAATCCCCTCCGTGTCGCCCCGTACGACTCGGTTGGGACATTATTTACGTCAATAGCGTTATACATACTAACCTAAGGCAGCCTAACACCTCGGATGTAGTATTTTCCAACATTCCTGGCGTGTCGGCCCCTACTTCTCGGTGGGAAGATTATATACGTCTATAACATAATATAAACTATCCTAACCCATCTAGCCCCTCATTGGTAATGTTTTACAGAATCCCGTACGTGTCGGCTCCTACTTCTCGGTGTGGACATTATGTACGTCTATATCGTTATATAACCCAACCTAAGGAAACCTAACACATCGGATGTAGTATTTTCCAGCATTCCTGGCGGGTCGGCTCCGACTTCTCGGTGGGAACATTATATACGTCTATAACGTTATATATCCCAACCTAAGGCAACCTGGCATTTCAAATGTAGTATTTTCCAACATTCCTGGCGGTTCGGCTCCGACTTCTCGGTGGGAACATTATATACGTCTATAAGATGATATAACCTAACCTAACCCATCTTGCCCCTCGGTGTTAATATTTTCCAGAATGCCGGTTGTGTCGGCCCGTACGTCCCGGTGGGGACATTATGTACGTCTATAACGTTATTTATCCCAACCTAAGGCAACCTAACATCTCGGATGTAGTATTTTCCAACATTCCTGGCGTGTCGGCCCCTACTTCTCGGTGGGAACTTTATATACGTCTATAACATAATATAAGCTAACCTAACCGATCTAGCCCCTCGCTGGTAGTGTTTTACAGAATCCCGTTCGTGTCGGCCCGTACTTCTCGGTGGGTACATTATGCACGTCTATTACGTTATATATCCCAACCTAAGGCAACCTAGCATCTCGAATGTAGTATTTTCCAACATTCCTGGCGGGTCGGACCCTACTTTTCGGAGGGAACATTATTTACGTCTATATCGTAATATAACCTAACCTAACCCATCTTGCCCCTCGGTGATAATGTTTTCCAGAATCCCGTTCGTGTCGTCCCGTACGACTCGGTTGGGACATTATATAAATCTATAGCGTTATATATCCTAACCTAAGGCAACCTAACATCTCGAATGTAGTATTTTCGAACATTCCTGGCGGATCGGCCCCTACGTCTTCCCGTACATCTCGGTTGGGACATTATTTACGTCAATAGCGTTATACATCCTAACCTAAGGCAGCCTAACACCTCGGATATAGTATTTTCCAACATTCCTGGCGTGTCGGCCCCTACTTCTCGGTGGGAACATTATATACGTCTATAACAGAATATAAGCTAACCTAACCGATCTAGCCCCTCGCTGGTAGTGTTTTACAGAATCCCGTTCGTGTCGGCCCGTAACTCTCGGTGGGGACATTATGTACGTCTGTAGCGTTATATATCCCAACCTAAGGCAGCCTAACACATCGGATGTAGTATTTTCCAACATTCCTGGCGTGTCGGGCCCCACTTCTCGGTGGGAACATTGTATACGTCTATAACATAATATAACCTAACCTAACCGATCTAGCCCCTCAATGGTAGTGTTTTACAGAATCCCGTTCGTGTCGGCCCGTACTTCTCGGTGGGTACATTATGCACGTCTATTACGTTATATATCCCAACCTAAGGCAACCTAGCATCTCGAATGTAGTATTTTCCAACATTCCTGGCGGGTCTGCCCCTACTTCTCCGTGGGAACAATATATAGGTCTATAACGTAATATAACCTAACCTAACCCATCTAGCCCCTCGCTGGTAATGTTCTACAGAATCCCGTACGTGTCGGCCCGTACTTCTCGGTGGGGTCATTATGCACGTCTATAACGTTATATATCCCAACCTAAGGCAACCTGGCATCTGGAATGTAGTATTTTCCAACATTCCTGGCGGTTCGGCTCCGACTTCTCGGTGGGAACATTATATACGTCTATAACATAATACAACCTAACTTAACCCATCTTGCCCCTCGGTGTTAATATTTTCCAGAATGCCGGTCGTGTCGGCCCGTACGTCTCGGTGCGGACGTTATGTACGTCTATAACGTTATTTATCCCAACCTAAGGCAACCTAACATCTCGGATGTAGTATTTACCATCATTCCTGGCGGGTGAGACGCTACTTCTCAGTGGGAACATTATATACGTCGGTAACATAATATAACCTAACCTAACCCATCTACCCCCTCGCTGGTAATGTTTTACAGAATCCCCTCCGTGTCGTCCGGTACGTCTTGGTTGGGACATTATTTACGTCAATAGCGTTATACATCCTAACCTAAGGCAATCTAACACCTCGGATGTAGTATTTTCCAACATTCCTGGCGTGTCGGCCCCTACTTCTCGGTGGGAACATTATATACGTATATAACGTAATATAACCTAACCTAACCCATCTAGCCCCTCTTCGGTAATGTTTTACAGAATCCCGTTCGTGTCGTCCCGTACGTCCCGGTTCGGACATTATATAAGTCTATAGCGTTATATATCCTAACCTAAGGCAACCTAAAGTCTCGAATGTAGTATTTTCCAACATTCCTGTCGGGTCGGCCCCTACTACTCGGTGAGAACATTATATACGACTATCACGTAATATAACCTAACCTAATCCATCTAGACTCTCGCTGGTAATGTTTTACAATATTCCCGTCGTGTCGGCCGATACGTCTCGGTGGGGAAATTATATACGTCGACAACGTTATATAACCCGACCTAATGCAACCTAACATCTCGAATGTAGTATTTTCCAACATTCCTGGCGGTTCGGCTCCGACTTCTCGGTGGGAACATTATATACGTCTATAACATAATATAACCTAACCTAACCCATCTAGCCCCTCGCTGGTAATGTTTTACAGAATCCCGTTTGTGTCCTCTCGTACTTCTCGGTGGGGATATTATGTACGTCTATAACGTTATATATCCCAACCTAAGGCAACCTAACATCACGGATGTAGTATTTACCAGCATTCCTGGCGGGTCGGACCCTACTTTTCGGAGGGAACATTATTTACGTCTATATCGTAATATAACCTAACCTAACCCATCTTGCCCCTCGGTGATAATGTTTTCCAGAATCCCGTTCGTGTCGTCCCGTACGACTCGGTTGGGACATTATATAAATCTATAGCGTTATATATCCTAACCTAAGGCAACCTAACATCTCGAATGTAGTATTTTCGAACATTCCTGGCGGATCGGCCCCTACGTCTTCCCGTACATCTCGGTTGGGACATTATTTACGTCAATAGCGTTATACATCCTAACCTAAGGCAGCCTAACACCTCGGATGTAGTATTTTCCAACATTCCTGGCGTGTCGGCCCCTACTTCTCGGTGGGAACATTATATACGTCTATAACAGAATATAAGCTAACCTAACCGATCTAGCCCCTCGCTGGTAGTGTTTTACAGAATCCCGTTCGTGTCGGCCCGTACTTCTCGGTGGGGACATTATGTACGTCTGTAGCGTTATATATCCCAACCTAAGGCAGCCTAACACATCGGATGTAGTATTTTCCAACATTCCTGGCGTGTCGGGCCCCACTTCTCGGTGGGAACATTGTATACGTCTATAACATAATATAACCTAACCTAACCGATCTAGCCCCTCAATGGTAGTGTTTTACAGAATCCCGTTCGTGTCGGCCCGTACTTCTCGGTGGGTACATTATGCACGTCTATTACGTTATATATCCCAACCTAAGGCAACCTAGCATCTCGAATGTAGTATTTTCCAACATTCCTGGCGGGTCTGCCCCTACTTCTCCGTGGGAACAATATATAGGTCTATAACGTAATATAACCTAACCTAACCCATCTAGCCCCTCGCTGGTAATGTTCTACAGAATCCCGTACGTGTCGGCCCGTACTTCTCGGTGGGGTCATTATGCACGTCTATAACGTTATATATCCCAACCTAAGGCAACCTGGCATCTGGAATGTAGTATTTTCCAACATTCCTGGCGGTTCGGCTCCGACTTCTCGGTGGGAACATTATATACGTCTATAACATAATACAACCTAACTTAACCCATCTTGCCCCTCGGTGTTAATATTTTCCAGAATGCCGGTCGTGTCGGCCCGTACGTCTCGGTGCGGACGTTATGTACGTCTATAACGTTATTTATCCCAACCTAAGGCAACCTAACATCTCGGATGTAGTATTTACCATCATTCCTGGCGGGTGAGACGCTACTTCTCAGTGGGAACATTATATACGTCGGTAACATAATATAACCTAACCTAACCCATCTACCCCCTCGCTGGTAATGTTTTACAGAATCCCCTCCGTGTCGCCCCGTACGACTCGGTTGGGACATTATTTACGTCAATAGCGTTATACATACTAACCTAAGGCAGCCTAACACCTCGGATGTAGTATTTTCCAACATTCCTGGCGTGTCGGCCCCTACTTCTCGGTGGGAAGATTATATACGTCTATAACATAATATAAACTATCCTAACCCATCTAGCCCCTCATTGGTAATGTTTTACAGAATCCCGTACGTGTCGGCTCCTACTTCTCGGTGTGGACATTATGTACGTCTATATCGTTATATAACCCAACCTAAGGAAACCTAACACATCGGATGTAGTATTTTCCAGCATTCCTGGCGGGTCGGCTCCGACTTCTCGGTGGGAACATTATATACGTCTATAACGTTATATATCCCAACCTAAGGCAACCTGGCATTTCAAATGTAGTATTTTCCAACATTCCTGGCGGTTCGGCTCCGACTTCTCGGTGGGAACATTATATACGTCTATAAGATGATATAACCTAACCTAACCCATCTTGCCCCTCGGTGTTAATATTTTCCAGAATGCCGGTTGTGTCGGCCCGTACGTCCCGGTGGGGACATTATGTACGTCTATAACGTTATTTATCCCAACCTAAGGCAACCTAACATCTCGGATGTAGTATTTTCCAACATTCCTGGCGTGTCGGCCCCTACTTCTCGGTGGGAACTTTATATACGTCTATAACATAATATAAGCTAACCTAACCGATCTAGCCCCTCGCTGGTAGTGTTTTACAGAATCCCGTTCGTGTCGGCCCGTACTTCTCGGTGGGTACATTATGCACGTCTATTACGTTATATATCCCAACCTAAGGCAACCTAGCATCTCGAATGTAGTATTTTCCAACATTCCTGGCGGGTCGGACCCTACTTTTCGGAGGGAACATTATTTACGTCTATATCGTAATATAACCTAACCTAACCCATCTTGCCCCTCGGTGATAATGTTTTCCAGAATCCCGTTCGTGTCGTCCCGTACGACTCGGTTGGGACATTATATAAATCTATAGCGTTATATATCCTAACCTAAGGCAACCTAACATCTCGAATGTAGTATTTTCGAACATTCCTGGCGGATCGGCCCCTACGTCTTCCCGTACATCTCGGTTGGGACATTATTTACGTCAATAGCGTTATACATCCTAACCTAAGGCAGCCTAACACCTCGGATATAGTATTTTCCAACATTCCTGGCGTGTCGGCCCCTACTTCTCGGTGGGAACATTATATACGTCTATAACAGAATATAAGCTAACCTAACCGATCTAGCCCCTCGCTGGTAGTGTTTTACAGAATCCCGTTCGTGTCGGCCCGTAACTCTCGGTGGGGACATTATGTACGTCTGTAGCGTTATATATCCCAACCTAAGGCAGCCTAACACATCGGATGTAGTATTTTCCAACATTCCTGGCGTGTCGGGCCCCACTTCTCGGTGGGAACATTGTATACGTCTATAACATAATATAACCTAACCTAACCGATCTAGCCCCTCAATGGTAGTGTTTTACAGAATCCCGTTCGTGTCGGCCCGTACTTCTCGGTGGGTACATTATGCACGTCTATTACGTTATATATCCCAACCTAAGGCAACCTAGCATCTCGAATGTAGTATTTTCCAACATTCCTGGCGGGTCTGCCCCTACTTCTCCGTGGGAACAATATATAGGTCTATAACGTAATATAACCTAACCTAACCCATCTAGCCCCTCGCTGGTAATGTTCTACAGAATCCCGTACGTGTCGGCCCGTACTTCTCGGTGGGGTCATTATGCACGTCTATAACGTTATATATCCCAACCTAAGGCAACCTGGCATCTGGAATGTAGTATTTTCCAACATTCCTGGCGGTTCGGCTCCGACTTCTCGGTGGGAACATTATATACGTCTATAACATAATACAACCTAACTTAACCCATCTTGCCCCTCGGTGTTAATATTTTCCAGAATGCCGGTCGTGTCGGCCCGTACGTCTCGGTGCGGACGTTATGTACGTCTATAACGTTATTTATCCCAACCTAAGGCAACCTAACATCTCGGGTGTAGTATTTACCATCATTCCTGGCGGGTGAGACGCTACTTCTCAGTGGGAACATTATATACGTCGGTAACATAATATAACCTAACCTAACCCATCTACCCCCTCGCTGGTAATGTTTTACAGAATCCCCTCCGTGTCGCCCCGTACGACTCGGTTGGGACATTATTTACGTCAATAGCGTTATACATACTAACCTAAGGCAGCCTAACACCTCGGATGTAGTATTTTCCAACATTCCTGGCGTGTCGGCCCCTACTTCTCGGTGGGAAGATTATATACGTCTATAACATAATATAAACTAACCTAACCCATCTAGCCCCTCATTGGTAATGTTTTACAGAATCCCGTACGTGTCGGCTCCTACTTCTCGGTGTGGACATTATGTACGTCTATATCGTTATATAACCCAACCTAAGGAAACCTAACACATCGGATGTAGTATTTTCCAGCATTCCTGGCGGGTCGGATCCGACTTCTCGGTGGGAACATTATATACGTCTATAACGTTATATATCCCAACCTAAGGCAACCTGGCATTTCAAATGTAGTATTTTCCAACATTCCTGGCGGTTCGGCTCCGACTTCTCGGTGGGAACATTATATACGTCTATAAGATGATATAACCTAACCTAACCCTTCTTGCCCCTCGGTGTTAATATTTTCCAGAATGCCGGTTGTGTCGGCCCGTACGTCCCGGTGGGGACATTATGTACGTCTATAACGTTATTTATCCCAACCTAAGGCAACCTAACATCTCGGATGTAGTATTTTCCAACATTCCTGGCGTGTCGGCCCCTACTTCTCGGTGGGAACTTTATATACGTCTATAACATAATATAAGCTAACCTAACCGATCTAGCCCCTCGCTGGTAGTGTTTTACAGAATCCCGTTCGTGTCGGCCCGTACTTCTCGGTGGGTACATTATGCACGTCTATTACGTTATATATCCCAACCTAAGGCAACCTAGCATCTCGAATGTAGTATTTTCCAACATTCCTGGCGGGTCGGGCCCTACTTCTCGGTGGGAACATTATATACGTCTATCACGTAATATAACCTAACCTAACCTATCTAGCGCCTCGCTGGTAATGTTTTACTGAAACCCGTTCGTGTCCGCCCGTGCGCCTCTGTTGGGACATTATATAAGACTATAGCGTTATATATCCTAACCTAAGGCAACCTAACATTTAGAATGTAGTATTTTCGAACATTCCTGGCGGGTCGGCCCCCACTTCTCCGTGGGAACAATATATACGTCTATAACGTAATATAACCTAACCTAACACATCTTGCCCCTCATTGGTAATGTTTTACAGAATCCCGTACGTGTCGGCTCCTACTTCTCGGTGTGGACATTATGTACGTCTATAGCGTTATATATCCCAACCTAAGGCAGCCTAACACATCGGATGTAGTATTTTCCAACATTCCTGGCGGGTCGGCTCCGACTTCTCGGTGGGAACATTATATACGTCTATAACGTTATATATCCCAACCTAAGGCAACCTGGCATTTCGAATGTAGTATTTTCCAACATTCCTGGCGGTTCGGCTCCGACTTCTCGGTGGGAACATTATATACGTCTATAACATAATATAACCTAACCTAACCCATCTTGCCCCTCGGTGTTAATATTTTCCAGAATGCCGGTTGTGTCGGCCCGTACGTCCCGGTGGGGACATTATGTACGTCTATAACGTTATTTATCCCAACCTAAGGCAACCTAACATCTCGGATGTAGTATTTACCAACATTCCTGGCGGGTGGGACCCTACTTCTCAGTGTGAACATTATATACGTCTGTAACATAATATAACCTAACCTAACCCATCTACCCCCTCGCTGGTAATGTTTTACAGAATCCCCTCCGTGTCGTCCGGTACGTCTTGGTTGGGACATTATTTACGTCAATAGCGTTATACATCCTAACCTAAGGCAATCTAACACCTCGGATGTAGTATTTTCCAACATTCCTGGCGTGTCGGCCCCTACTTCTCGGTGGGAACATTATATACGTATATAACGTAATATAACCTAACCTAACCCATCTAGCCCCTCTTCGGTAATGTTTTACAGAATCCCGTTCGTGTCGTCCCGTACGTCCCGGTTCGGACATTATATAAGTCTTTAGCGTTATATATCCTAACCTAAGGCAACCTAAAGTCTCGAATGTAGTATTTTCCAACATTCCTGTCGGGTCGGCCCCTACTACTCGGTGAGAACATTATATACGACTATCACGTAATATAACCTAACCTAATCCATCTAGACTCTCGCTGGTAATGTTTTACAATATTCCCGTCGTGTCGGCCTGTACGTCTCGGTGGGGAAATTATATACGTCTACAACGTTATATAACCCGACCTAATGCAACCTAACATCTCGAATGTAGTATTTTCCAACATTCCTGGCGGTTCGGCTCCGACATCTCGGTGGGAACATTATATACATCTATAACATAGTATAACCTAACCTAACCCATCTAGCCCCTCGCTGGTAATGTTTTACAGAATCCCGTTTGTGTCCGCTCGTACTTCTCGGTGGGGATATTATGTACGTCTATAACGTTATATATCCCAACCTAAGGCAACCTAACATCACGGATGTAGTATTGACCAACATTCCTGGCGGGTCGGACCCTACTTTTCGGAGGGAACATTATATACGTCTATATCGTAATATAACCTAACCTAACCCATCTTGCTCCTCGGTGATAATGTTTTCCAGAATCCCGTTCGTGTCGTCCCGTACGACTCGGTTGGGACATTATATAAATCTATAGCGTTATATATCCTAACCTAAGGCAACCTAACATCTCGAATGTAGTATTTTCCAACATTCCTGGCGTGTCGGCCCCTACTTCTCGGTGGGAACATTATATACGTCTATAACATAATATAAGCTAACCTAACCGATCTAGCCCCTCGCTGGTAGTGTTTTACAGAATCCCGTTCGTGTCGGCCCGTACTTCTCGGTGGGGACATTATGTACGTCTATAGCGTTATATATCCCAACCTAAGGCAGCCTAACACATCGGATGTAGTATTTTCCAACATTCCTGGCGTGTCGGGCCCCACTTCTCGGTGGGAACATTATATACGTCTATAACATAATATAACCTAACCTAACCCATCTTGCCCCTCGCTGGTAGTGTTTTACAATATCCCGGTCGTGTCGGCCTGTACCTCTCGGTGGGTACATTATGCACGTCTATAGCGTTATATATCCCAACCTAAGGCATCCTGGCATCTCGAATGTAGTATTTTCCAACATTCCTGGCGGGTCGGCCCCTAGTTCTCGGTGAGAACATTATATACGTCTATAACGTAATATAACCTAGCCTAACCCATCTAGCCCCTCGCTGGTAATGTTTTACAGAATCCCGTTCGTGTCCGCTCGTACTTCTCGGTGGGGACATTATGTACGTCTATAACGTTATATATCCCAACCTAAGGCAACCTAACATCACGGATGTAGTATTTACCAACATTCCTGGAGGATCGGACCCTACTTTTCGGAGGGAACATTATATACGTCTATATCGTAATATAACCTAACCTACCCCATCTTGCCCCTCGGTGATAATGTTTTCCAGAATCCCGTTCGTGTCGTCCCGTACTACTCGGTGGGGACATAATGTACGTCTGTAGCGTTATATATCCCAACCTAAGGCAGCCTAACACATCGGATGTAGTATTTTCCAACATTCCTGGCGTGTCGGGCCCCACTTCTCGGTGGGAACATTGTATACGTCTATAACATAATATAACCTAACCTAACCGATCTAGCCCCTCAATGGTAGTGTTTTACAGAATCCCGTTCGTGTCGGCCCGTACTTCTCGGTGGGTACATTATGCACGTCTATTACGTTATATATCCCAACCTAAGGCAACCTAGCATCTCGAATGTAGTATTTTCCAGAATTCCTGGCGGGTCTGCACCTACTTCTCCGTGGGAACAATATATAGGTCTATAACGTAATATAACCTAACCTAACCCATCTAGCCCCTCGCTGGTAATGTTCTACAGAATCCCGTACGTGTCGGCCCGTACTTCTCGGTGGGGTCATTATGCACGTCTATAACGTTATATATCCCAACCTAAGGAAACCTGGCATCTGGAATGTATTATTTTCCAACGTTCCTGGCGGTTCGGCTCCGACTTCTCGGTGGGAACATTATATACGTCTATAACATAATACAAACTAACTTAACCCATCTTGCCCCTCGGTGTTAATATCTTCCAGAATGCCGGTCGTGTCGGCCCGTACGTCTCGGTGCGGACGTTATGTACGTCTATAACGTTATTTATCCCAACCTAAGGCAACCTAACATCTCGGATGTAGTATTTACCAACATTCCTGGCGTGTGGGACCCTACTTCTCAGTGTGAACATTATATACGTCTGTAACATAATATAACCTAACCTAACCCATCTACCCCCTCGCTGGTAATGTTTTACAGAATCCCCTCCGTGTCGTCCGGTACGTCTTGGTTGGGACATTATTTACGTCAATAGCGTTATACATCCTAACCTAAGGCAATCTAACGCCTCGGATGTAGTATTTTCCAACATTCCTGGCGTGTCGGCCCCTACTTCTCGGTGGGAACATTATATACGTCTATAACGTAATATAACCTAACCTAACCCATCTATCCCCTCTTCGGTAATGTTTTACAGAATCTCGTTCGTGTCGTCCCGTACGTCCCGGTTCCGATATTATATAAGTCTATAGCGTTATATACCGTAACCTAAGGCAACCTAACGTCTCGAATGTAGTATTTTCCAACATTCCTGGCGGGTCGGCCCCTACTACTCGGTGAGAACATTATATACGACTATCACGTAATATAACCTAACCTAATCCATTCAGACTCTCGCTGGTAATGTTTTACAATATTCCCGTCGTGTCGGCCTGTACGTCTCGGTGGGGAAATTATATACGTCTACAACGTTATATAACCCAACCTAATGCAACCTAACATCTCGAATGTAGTATTTTCCAACATTCCTGGCGGTTCGGCTCCGACTTCTCGGTGGGAACATTATATACGTCTATAACATAATATAACCTAACCTAACCCATCTAGCCCCTCGCTGGTAATGTTTTACAGAATCCCGTTTGTGTCCGCTCGTACTTCTCGGTGGTGATATTATGTACGTCTATAACGTTATATATCCCAACCTAAGGCAACCTAACATCACGGATGTAGTATTTACCAACATTCCTGGGGGGTCGGACCCTACTTTTCGGAGGGAACATTATATACGTCTATATCGTAATATAACCTAACCTAACCCATCTTGCCCCTCGGTGATAATGTTTTCCAGAATCCCGTTCGTGTCGTCCCGTACGACTCGGTTAGGACATTATATAAATCTATAGCGTTATATATCCTAACCTAAGGCAACCTAACATCTCGAATGTAGTATTTTCCAACATTCCTGGCGTGTCGGCCCCTACTTCTCGGTGGGAACATTATATACGTCTATAACATAATATAAGCTAACCTAACCGATCTAGCCCCTCGCTGGTAGTGTTTTACAGAATCCCGTTCGTGTCGGCCCGTACTTCTCGGTGGGGACATTATGTACGTCTATAGCGTTATATATCCCAACCTTAGGCAGCCTAACACATCGGATGTAGTATTTTCCAACATTCCTGGCGTGTCGGGCCCCACTTCTCGGTGGGAACATTGTATACGTCTATAACATAATATAACCTAACCTAACCGTTCTAGCCCCTCAATGGTAGTGTTTTACAGAATCCCGTTCGTGTCGGCCCGTACTTCTCGGTGGGTACATTATGCACGTCTATAACGTTATATATCCCAACCTAAGGCAACCTAACATCTCGAATGTAGTATTTTCCAACATTCCTGGCGGTTCGGCTCCGACTTCTCGGTGTGAACATTATATACGTCTATAACATAATATAACCTAACATAACCCATCTAGCCCCTCGCTGGTAATGTTTTACAGAATCCCGTTTGTGTCCGCTCGTACTTCTCGGTGGGGATATTATGTACGTCTATAACGTTATATATCCCAACCTAAGGCAACCTAAAATCGCGGATGTAGTATTTACCGACATTCCTGGCGGATCGGACCCTACTTTTCGGAGGGAACATTATATACGTCTATATCGTAATATAACCTAACCTAACCCATCTTGCCCCTCGGTGATAATGTTTTCCAGAATCCCGTTCGTGTCGTCCCGTACGACTCGGTTGGGACATTATATAAATCTATAGCGTTATATATCCTAACCTAAGGCAACCTAACATCTCGAATGTAGTATTTTCCAACATTCCTGGCGGGTCGGCCCCTACGTCTTCCCGTACATCTCGGTTGGGACATTATTTACGTCAATAGCGTTATACATCCTAACCTAAGGCAGCCCAACACCTCGGATGTAGTATTTTCCAACATTCCTGGCGTGTCGGCCCCTACTTCTCGGTGGGAACATTATATACGTCTATAACATAATATAAGCTAACCTAACCGATCTAGCCCCTCGATGATAGTGTTTTACAGAATCCCGTTCGTGTCGGCCCGTACTTCTCGGTGGGGACATTATGTACGTCTATAGCGTTATATATCCCGACCTAAGGCAGCCTAACACATCGGATGTAGTATTTTCCAACATTCCTGGCGGGTCGGCTCCGACTTCTCGGTGGGAACATTATATACGTCTATAACGTTATATATCCCAACCTAAGGCAACCTGGCATTTCGAATGTAGTATTTTCCAACATTCCTGGCGGTTCGGCTCCGACTTCTCGGTGGGAACATTATATACGTCTATAACATAATATAACCTAACCTAACCCATCTTGCCCCTCGGTGTTAATATTTTCCAGAATGCCGGTTGTGTCGGCCCGTACGTCCCGGTGGGGACATTATGTACGTCTATAACGTTATTTATCCCAACCTAAGGCAACCTAACATCTCGGATGTAGTATTTACCAACATTCCTGGCGGGTGGGACCCTACTTCTCAGTGTGAACATTATATACGTCTGTAACATAATATAACCTAACCTAACCCATCTACCCCCTCGCTGGTAATGTTTTACAGAATCCCCTCCGTGTCGTCCGGTACGTCTTGGTTGGGACATTATTTACGTCAATAGCGTTATACATCCTAACCTAAGGCAATCTAACACCTCGGATGTAGTATTTTCCAACATTCCTGGCGTGTCGGCCCCTACTTCTCGGTGGGAACATTATATACGTCTATAACGTAATATAACCTAACCTAACCCATCTAGCCCCTCTTCGGTAATGTTTTACAGAATCCCGTTCGTGTCGTCCCGTACGTCCCGGTTCGGACATTATATAAGTCTATAGCGTTATATATCCTAACCTAAGGCAACCTAAAGTCTCGAATGTAGTATTTTCCAACATTCCTGTCGGGTCGGCCCCTACTACTCGGTGAGAACATTATATACGACTATCACGTAATCTAACCTAACCTAATCCATCTAGACTCTCGCTGGTAATGTTTTACAATATTCCCGTCGTGTCGGCCTGTACGTCTCGGTGGGGAAATTATATACGTCTACAACGTTATATAACCCGACCTAATGCAACCTAACATCTCGAATGTAGTATTTTCCAACATTCCTGGCGGTTCGGCTCCGACTTCTCGGTGGGAACATTATATACATCTATAACATAATATAACCTAACCTAACCCATCTAGCCCCTCGCTGGTAATGTTTTACAGAATCCCGTTTGTGTCCGCTCGTACTTCTCGGTGGGGATATTATGTACGTCTATAACGTTATATATCCCAACCTAAGGCAACCTAACATCACGGATGTAGTATTTACCAACATTCCTGGCGGGTCGGACCCTACTTTTCGGAGGGAACATTATATACGTCTATATCGTAATATAACCTAACCTAACCCATCTTGCTCCTCGGTGATAATGTTTTCCAGAATCCCGTTCGTGTCGTCCCGTACGACTCGGTTGGGACATTATATAAATCTATAGCGTTATATATCCTAACCTAAGGCAACCTAACATCTCGAATGTAGTATTTTCGAACATTCCTGGCGGGTCGGCCCCTACGTCTTCCCGTACATCTCGGTTGGGGCATTATTTACGTCAATAGCGTTATACATCCTAACCTAAGGCAGCCTAACACCTCGGATGTAGTATTTTCCAACATTCCTGGCGTGTCGGCCCCTACTTCTCGGTGGGAACATTATATACGTCTATAACAGAATATAAGCTAACCTAACCGATCTAGCCCCTTGCTGGTAGTGTTTTACAGAATCCCGTTCGTGTCGGCCCGTACTTCTCGGTGGGGACATTATGTACGTCTGTAGCGTTATATATCCCAACCTAAGGCAGCCTAACACATCGGATGTAGTATTTTCCAACATTCCTGGCGTGTCGCGCCCCACTTCTCGGTGGGAACATTGTATACGTCTATAACATAATATAACCTAACCTAACCGATCTAGCCCCTCAATGGTAGTGTTTTACAGAATCCCGTTCGTGTCGGCCCGTACTTCTCGGTGGGTACATTATGCACGTCTATTACGTTATATATCCCAACCTAAGGCAACCTAGCATCTCGAATGTAGTATTTTCCAACATTCCTGGCGGGTCTGCCCCTACTTCTCCGTGGGAACAATATATAGGTCTATAACGTAATATAACCTAACCTAACCCATCTAGCCCCTCGCTGGTAATGTTCTACAGAATCCCGTACGTGTCGGCCCGTACTTCTCGGTGGGGTCATTATGCACGTCTATAACGTTATATATCCCAACCTAAGGCAACCTGGCATCTGGAATGTAGTATTTTCCAACATTCCTGGCGGTTCGGCTCCGACTTCTCGGTGGGAACATTATATACGTCTATAACATAATACAACCTAACTTAACCCATCTTGCCCCTCGGTGTTAATATTTTCCAGAATGCCGGTCGTGTCGGCCCGTACGTCTCGGTGCGGACGTTATGTACGTCTATAACGTTATTTATCCCAACCTAAGGCAACCTAACATCTCGGATGTTGTATTTACCAACATTCCTGGCGCGTGGGACCCTACTTCTCGGTGGGAACATTATATACGTCTATAACATAATATAAGCTAACCTAACCGATCTAGCCCCTCGCTGGTAGTGTTTTACAGAATCCCGTTCGTGTCGGCCCGTACTTCTCGGTGGGGACATTATGTACGTCTATAGCGTTATATATCCCAACCTTAGGCAGCCTAACACATCGGATGTAGTATTTTCCAACATTCCTGGCGTGTCGGGCCCCACTTCTCGGTGGGAACATTGTATACGTCTATAACATAATATAACCTAACCTAACCGTTCTAGCCCCTCAATGGTAGTGTTTTACAGAATCCCGTTCGTGTCGGCCCGTACTTCTCGGTGGGTACATTATGCACGTCTATAACGTTATATATCCCAACCTAAGGCAACCTAACATCTCGAATGTAGTATTTTCCAACATTCCTGGCGGTTCGGCTCCGACTTCTCGGTGTGAACATTACATACGTCTATAACATAATATAACCTAACCTAACCCATCTAGCCCCTCGCTGGTAATGTTTTACAGAATCCCGTTTGTGTCCGCTCGTACTTCTCGGTGGGGATATTATGTACGTCTATAACGTTATATATCCCAACCTAAGGCAACCTAACATCGCGGATGTAGTATTTACCGACATTCCTGGCGGATCGGACCCTACTTTTCGGAGGGAACATTATATACGTCTATATCGTAATATAACCTAACCTAACCCATCTTGCCCCTCGGTGATAATGTTTTCCAGAATCCCGTTCGTGTCGTCCCGTACTACTCGGTTGGGACATTATATAAGTCTATAGCGTTATATATCCTAACCTAAGGCAACCTAACATCTCGAATGTAGTATTTTCCAACATTCCTGGCGGGTCGGCCCCTACGTCTTCCCGTACATCTCGGTTGGGACATTATTTACGTCAATAGCGTTATACATCCTAACCTACGGCAGCCCAACACCTCGGATGTAGTATTTTCCAACATTCCTGGCGTGTCGGCCCCTACTTCTCGGTGGGAACATTATATACGTCTATAACATAATATAAGCTAACCTAACCGATCTAGCCCCTCGATGATAGTGTTTTACAGAATCCCGTTCGTGTCGGCCTGTACTTCTCGGTGGGGACATTATGTACGTCTATAGCGTTATATATCCCAACCTAAGGCAGCCTAACACATCGGATGTAGTATTTTCCAACATTCCTGGCGGGTCGGCTCCGACTTCTCGGTGGGAACATTATATACATCTATAACATAATATAACCTAACCTAACCCATCTAGCCCCTCGCTGGTAATGTTTTACAGAATCCCGTTTGTGTCCGCTCGTACTTCTCGGTGGGGATATTATGTACGTCTATAACGTTATATATCCCAACCTAAGGCAACCTAACATCACGGATGTAGTATTTACCAGCATTCCTGGCGGGTCGGACCCTACTTTTCGGAGGGAACATTATTTACGTCTATATCGTAATATAACCTAACCTAACCCATCTTGCCCCTCGGTGATAATGTTTTCCAGAATCCCGTTCGTGTCGTCCCGTACGACTCGGTTGGGACATTATATAAATCTATAGCGTTATATATCCTAACCTAAGGCAACCTAACATCTCGAATGTAGTATTTTCCAACATTCCTGGCGGGTCGGCCCCTACGTCTTCCCGTACATCTCGGTTGGGACATTATTTACGTCAATAGCGTTATACATCCTAACCTAAGGCAGCCCAACACCTCGGATGTAGTATTTTCCAACATTCCTGGCGTGTCGGCCCCTACTTCTCGGTGGGAACATTATATACGTCTATAACATAATATAAGCTAACCTAACCGATCTAGCCCCTCGATGATAGTGTTTTACAGAATCCCGTTCGTGTCGGCCCGTACTTCTCGGTGGGGACATTATGTACGTCTATAGCGTTATATATCCCAACCTAAGGCAGCCTAACACATCGGATGTAGTATTTTCCAACATTCCTGGCGGGTCGGCTCCGACTTCTCGGTGGGAACATTATATACGTCTATAACGTTATATATCCCAACCTAAGGCAACCTGGCATTTCGAATGTAGTATTTTCCAACATTCCTGGCGGTTCGGCTCCGACTTCTCGGTGGGAACATTATATACGTCTATAACATAATATAACCTAACCTAACCCATCTTGCCCCTCGGTGGTAATATTTTCCAGAATGCCGGTTGTGTCGGCCCGTACGTCCCGGTGGGGACATTATGTACGTCTATAACGTTATTTATCCCAACCTAAGGCAACCTAACATCTCGGATGTAGTATTTACCAACATTCCTGGCGGGTGGGACCCTACTTCTCAGTGTGAACATTATATACGTCTGTAACATAATATAACCTAACCTAACCCATCTACCCCCTCGCTGGTAATGTTTTACAGAATCCCCTCCGTGTCGTCCGGTACGTCTTGGTTGGGACATTATTTACGTCAATAGCGTTATACATCCTAACCTAAGGCAATCTAACACCTCGGATGTAGTATTTTCCAACATTCCTGGCGTGTCGGCCCCTACTTCTCGGTGGGAACATTATATACGTCTATAACGTAATATAACCTAACCTAACCCATCTAGCCCCTCTTCGGTAATGTTTTACAGAATCCCGTTCGTGTCGTCCCGTACGTCCCGGTTCGGACATTATATAAGTCTATAGCGTTATATATCCTAACCTAAGGCAACCTAAAGTCTCGAATGTAGTATTTTCCAACATTCCTGTCGGGTCGGCCCCTACTACTCGGTGAGAACATTATATACGACTATCACGTAATCTAACCTAACCTAATCCATCTAGACTCTCGCTGGTAATGTTTTACAATATTCCCGTCGTGTCGGCCTGTACGTCTCGGTGGGGAAATTATATACGTCTACAACGTTATATAACCCGACCTAATGCAACCTAACATCTCGAATGTAGTATTTTCCAACATTCCTGGCGGTTCGGCTCCGACTTCTCGGTGGGAACATTATATACATCTATAACATAATATAACCTAACCTAACCCATCTAGCCCCTCGCTGGTAATGTTTTACAGAATCCCGTTTGTGTCCGCTCGTACTTCTCGGTGGGGATATTATGTACGTCTATAACGTTATATATCCCAACCTAAGGCAACCTAACATCACGGATGTAGTATTTACCAACATTCCTGGCGGGTCGGACCCTACTTTTCGGAGGGAACATTATATACGTCTATATCGTAATATAACCTAACCTAACCCATCTTGCTCCTCGGTGATAATGTTTTCCAGAATCCCGTTCGTGTCGTCCCGTACGACTCGGTTGGGACATTATATAAATCTATAGCGTTATATATCCTAACCTAAGGCAACCTAACATCTCGAATGTAGTATTTTCCAACATTCCTGGCGTGTCGGCCCCTACTTCTCGGTGGGAACATTATATACGTCTATAACATAATATAAGCTAACCTAACCGATCTAGCCCCTCGCTGGTAGTGTTTTACAGAATCCCGTTCGTGTCGGCCCGTACTTCTCGGTGGGGACATTATGTACGTCTATAGCGTTATATATCCCAACCTAAGGCAGCCTAACACATCGGATGTAGTATTTTCCAACATTCCTGGCGTGTCGGGCCCCACTTCTCGGTGGGAACATTATATACGTCTATAACATATTATAACCTAACCTAACCGTTCTAGCCCCTCAATGGTAGTGTTTTACAGAATCCCGTTCGTGTCGGCCCGTACTTCTCGGTGGGTACATTATGTACGTCTGTAACGTTATATATCCCAACCTAAGGCAACCTAACATCTCGAATGTAGTATTTTCCAACATACCTGGCGGTTCGGCTCCGACTTCTCGGTGGAAACATTATATACGTCTATAACATAATATAACCTAACCTAACCCATCTAGCCCCTCGCTGGTAATGTTTTACAGAATCCCGTTTGTGTCCGCTCGTACTTCTCGGTGGGGATATTATGTACGTCTATAACGTTATATATCCCAACCTAAGGCAACCTAACATCACGGATGTAGTATTTACCAACATTCCTGGCGGGTCGGACCCTACTTTTCGGAGGGAACATTATATACGTCTATATCGTAATATAACCTAACCTAACCCATCTTTCTCCTCGGTGATAATGTTTTCCAGAATCCCGTTCGTGTCGTCCCGTACGACTCGGTTGGGACATTATATAAATCTATAGCGTTATATATCCTAACCTAAGGCAACCTAACATCTCGAATGTAGTATTTTCCAACATTCCTGGCGTGTCGGCCCCTACTTCTCGGTGGGAACATTATATACGTCTATAACATAATATAAGCTAACCTAACCGATCTAGCCCCTCGCTGGTAGTGTTTTACAGAATCCCGTTCGTGTCGGCCCGTACTTCTCGGTGGGGACATTATGTACGTCTATAGCGTTATATATCCCAACCTAAGGCAGCCTAACACATCGGATGTAGTATTTTCCAACATTCCTGGCGTGTCGGGCCCCACTTCTCGGTGGGAACATTATATACGTCTATAACATAATATAACCTAACCTAACCGTTCTAGCCCCTCAATGGTAGTGTTTTACAGAATCCCGTTCGTGTCGGCCCGTACTTCTCGGTGGGTACATTATGTACGTCTATAACGTTATATATCCCAACCTAAGGCAACCTAACATCTCGAATGTAGTATTTTCCAACATACCTGGCGGTTCGGCTCCGACTTCTCGGTGGGAACATTATATACGTCTATAACATAATATAACCTAACCTAACCCATCTAGCCCCTCGCTGGTAATGTTTTACAGAATACCGTTTGTGTCCGCTCGTACTTCTCGGTGGGGATATTATGTACGTCTATAACGTTATATATCCCAACCTAAGGCAACCTAACATCACGGATGTAGTATTTACCAGCATTCCTGGCGGGTCGGACCCTACTTTTCGGAGGGAACATTATTTACGTCTATATCGTAATATAACCTAACCTAACCCATCTTGCCCCTCGGTTATAATGTTTTCCAGAATTCCGTTCGTGTCGTCCCGTACGACTCGGTTGGGACATTATATAAATCTATAGCGTTATATATCCTAACCTAAGGCAACCTAACATCTCGAATGTAGTATTTTCGAACATTCCTGGCGGGTCGGCCCCTACGTCTTCCCGTACATCTCGGTTGGGGCATTATTTACGTCAATAGCGTTATACATCCTAACCTAAGGCAGCCTAACACCTCGGATGTAGTATTTTCCAACATTCCTGGCGTGTCGGCCCCTACTTCTCGGTGGGAACATTATATACGTCTATAACAGAATATAAGCTAACCTAACCGATCTAGCCCCTTGCTGGTAGTGTTTTACAGAATCCCGTTCGTGTCGGCCCGTACTTCTCGGTGGGGCATTATGTACGTCTGTAGCGTTATATATCCCAACCTAAGGCAGCCTAACACATCGGATGTAGTATTTTCCATCATTCCTGGCGTGTCGCGCCCCACTTCTCGGTGGGAACATTGTATACGTCTATAACATAATATAACCTAACCTAACCGATCTAGCCCCTCAATGGTAGTGTTTTACAGAATCCCGTTCGTGTCGGCCCGTACTTCTCGGTGGGTACATTATGCACGTCTATTACGTTATATATCCCAACCTAAGGCAACCTAGCATCTCGAATGTAGTATTTACCAACATTCCTGGCGCGTGGGACCCTACTTCTCAGTGTGAACATTATATACGTCTGTAACATAATATAACCTAACCTAACCCATCTACCCCCTCGCTGGTAATGTTTTACAGAATCCCCTCCGTGTCGTCCGGTACGTCTTGGTTGGGACATTATTTACGTCAATAGCGTTATACATCCTAACCTAAGGCAATCTAACGCCTCGGATGTAGTATTTTCCAACATTCCTGGCGTGTCGGCCCCTACTTCTCGGTGGGAACATTATATACGTCTATAACGTAATATAACCTAACCTAACCCATCTATCCCCTCTTCGGTAATGTTTTACAGAATCTCGTTCGTGTCGTCCCGTACGTCCCGGTTCGGATATTATATAAGTCTATAGCGTTATATACCGTAACCTAAGGCAACCTAACGTCTCGAATGTAGTATTTTCCAACATTCCTGGCGGGTCGGCCCCTACTACTCGGTGAGAACATTATATACGACTATCACGTAATATAACCTAACCTAATCCATTCAGACTCTCGCTGGTAATGTTTTACAATATTCCCGTCGTGTCGGCCTGTACGTCTCGGTGGGGAAATTATATACGTCTACAACGTTATATAACCCAACCTAATGCAACCTAACATCTCGAATGTAGTATTTTCCAACATTCCTGGCGGTTCGGCTCCGACTTCTCGGTGGGAACATTATATACGTCTATAACATAATATAACCTAACCTAACCCATCTAGCCCCTCGCTGGTAATGTTTTACAGAATCCCGTTTGTGTCCGCTCGTACTTCTCGGTGGTGATATTATGTACGTCTATAACGTTATATATCCCAACCTAAGGCAACCTAACATCACGGATGTAGTATTTACCAACATTCCTGGGGGGTCGGACCCTACTTTTCGGAGGGAACATTATATACGTCTATATCGTAATATAACCTAACCTAACCCATCTTGCCCCTCGGTGATAATGTTTTCCAGAATCCCGTTCGTGTCGTCCCGTACGACTCGGTTAGGACATTATATAAATCTATAGCGTTATATATCCTAACCTAAGGCAACCTAACATCTCGAATGTAGTATTTTCCAACATTCCTGGCGGGTCGGCCCCTAGTTCTCGGTGAGAACATTATATACGTCTATAACGTAATATAACCTAACCTAACCCATCTAGCCCCTCGCTGGTAATGTTTTACTGAATCCCGTTCGTGTCGGCCCGTTCTTCACGGTGGGGACATTATGTACGTCTATAGCGTTATATATCCCAACCTAAGGCAGCATAACACATCGGATGTAGTATTTTTCAACATTCCTGGCGTGTCGGCCCCTACTTCTCGGTGGGAACATTATATACGTCTATAACATAATATAAGCTAACCTAACCGATCTAGCCCCTCGCTGGTAGTGTTTTACAGAATCCCGTTCGTGTCGGCCCGTACTTCTCGGTGGGGACATTATGTACGTCTATAGCGTTATATATCCCAACCTTAGGCAGCCTAACACATCGGATGTAGTATTTTCCAACATTCCTGGCGTGTCGGGCCCCACTTCTCGGTGGGAACATTGTATACGTCTATAACATAATATAACCTAACCTAACCGTTCTAGCCCCTCAATGGTAGTGTTTTACAGAATCCCGTTCGGGTCGGCCCGTACTTCTCGGTGGGTACATTATGCACGTCTATAACGTTATATATCCCAACCTAAGGCAACCTAACATCTCGAATGTAGTATTTTCCAACATTCCTGGCGGTTCGGCTCCGACTTCTCGGTGTGAACATTATATACGTCTATAACATAATATAACCTAACCTAACCCATCTAGCCCCTCGCTGGTAATGTTTTACAGAATCCCGTTTGTGTCCGCTCGTACTTCTCGGTGCGGATATTATGTACGTCTATAACGTTATATATCCCAACCTAAGGCAACCTAACATCGCGGATGTAGTATTTACCGACATTCCTGGCGGATCGGACCCTACTTTTCGGAGGGAACATTATATACGTCTATATCGTAATATAACCTAACCTAACCCATCTTGCCCCTCGGTGATAATGTTTTCCAGAATCCCGTTCGTGTCGTCCCGTACTACTCGGTTGGGACATTATATAAGTCTATAGCGTTATATATCCTAACCTAAGGCAACCTAACATCTCGAATGTAGTATTTTCCAACATTCCTGGCGGGTCGGCCCCTACGTCTTCCCGTACATCTCGGTTGGGACATTATTTACGTCAATAGCGTTATACATCCTAACCTACGGCAGCCCAACACCTCGGATGTAGTATTTTCCAACATTCCTGGCGTGTCGGCCCCTACTTCTCGGTGGGAACATTATATACGTCTATAACATAATATAAGCTAACCTAACCGATCTAGCCCCTCGATGATAGTGTTTTACAGAATCCCGTTCGTGTCGGCCTGTACTTCTCGGTGGGGACATTATGTACGTCTATAGCGTTATATATCCCAACCTAAGGCAGCCTAACACATCGGATGTAGTATTTTCCAACATTCCTGGCGGGTCGGCTCCGACTTCTCGGTGGGAACATTATATACATCTATAACATAATATAACCTAACCTAACCCATCTAGCCCCTCGCTGGTAATGTTTTACAGAATCCCGTTTGTGTCCGCTCGTACTTCTCGGTGGGGATATTATGTACGTCTATAACGTCATATATCCCAACCTAAGGCAACCTAACATCACGGATGTAGTATTTACCAACATTCCTGGCGGGTCGGACCCTACTTTTCGGAGGGAACATTATATACGTCTATATCGTAATATAACCTAACCTAACCCATCTTGCTCCTCGGTGATAATGTTTTCCAGAATCCCGTTCGTGTCGTCCCGTACGACTCGGTTTGGACATTATATAAATCTATAGCGTTATATATCCTAACCTAAGGCAACCTAACATCTCGAATGTAGTATTTTCCAACATTCCTGGCGTGTCGGCCCCTACTTCTCGGTGGGTACATTATGTACGTCTATAACGTTATATATCCCAACCTAAGGCAACCTAACATCTCGAATGTAGTATTTTCCAACATACCTGGCGGTTCGGCTCCGACTTCTCGGTGGGAACATTATATACGTCTATAACATAATATAACCTAACCTAACCCATCTAGCCCCTCCCTGGTAATGTTTTACAGAATCCCGTTTGTGTCCGCTCGTACTTCTCGGTGGGGATATTATGTACGTCTATAACGTTATATATCCCAACCTAAGGCAACCTAACATCACGGATGTAGTATTTACCAGCATTCCTGGCGGGTCGGACCCTACTTTTCGGAGGGAACATTATTTACGTCTATATCGTAATATAACCTAACCTAACCCATCTTGCCCCTCGGTGATAATGTTTTCCAGAATCCCGTTCGTGTCGTCCCGTACGACTCGGTTGGGACATTATATAAATCTATAGCGTTATATATCCTAACCTAAGGCAACCTAACATCTCGAATGTAGTATTTTCCAACATTCCTGGCGGGTCTGCCCCTACTTCTCCGTGGGAACAATATATAGGTCTATAACGTAATATAACCTAACCTAACCCATCTAGCCCCTCGCTGGTAATGTTCTACAGAATCCCGTACGTGTCGGCCCGTACTTCTCGGTGGGGTCATTATGCACGTCTATAACGTTATATATCCCAACCTAAGGCAACCTGGCATCTGGAATGTAGTATTTTCCAACATTCCTGGCGGTTCGGCTCCGACTTCTCGGTGGGAACATTATATACGTCTATAACATAATACAACCTAACTTAACCCATCTTGCCCCTCGGTGTTAATATTTTCCAGAATGCCGGTCGTGTCGGCCCGTACGTCTCGGTGCGGACGTTATGTACGTCTATAACGTTATTTATCCCAACCTAAGGCAACCTAACATCTCGGATGTAGTATTTACCAACATTCCTGGCGCGTGGGACCCTACTTCTCAGTGTGAACATTATATACGTCTGTAACATAATATAACCTAACCTAACCCATCTACCCCCTCGCTGGTAATGTTTTACAGAATCCCCTCCGTGTCGTCCGGTACGTCTTGGTTGGGACATTATTTACGTCAATAGCGTTATACATCCTAACCTAAGGCAATCTAACGCCTCGGATGTAGTATTTTCCAACATTCCTGGCGTGTCGGCCCCTACTTCTCGGTGGGAACATTATATACGTCTATAACGTAATATAACCTAACCTAACCCATCTATCCCCTCTTCGGTAATGTTTTACAGAATCTCGTTCGTGTCATCCCGTACGTCCCGGTTCGGATATTATATAAGTCTATAGCGTTATATACCGTAACCTAAGGCAACCTAACGTCTCGAATGTAGTATTTTCCAACATTCCTGGCGGGTCGGCCCCTACTACTCGGTGAGAACATTATATACGACTATCACGTAATATAACCTAACCTAATCCATTCAGACTCTCGCTGGTAATGTTTTACAATATACCCGTCGTGTCGGCCTGTACGTCTCGGTGGGGAAATTATATACGTCTACAACGTTATATAACCCAACCTAATGCAACCTAACATCTCGAATGTAGTATTTTCCAACATTCCTGGCGGTTCGGCTCCGACTTCTCGGTGGGAACATTATATACGTCTATAACATAATATAACCTAACCTAACCCATCTAGCCCCTCGCTGGTAATGTTTTACAGAATCCCGTTTGTGTCCGCTCGTACTTCTCGGTGGTGATATTATGTACGTCTATAACGTTATATATCCCAACCTAAGGCAACCTAACATCACGGATGTAGTATTTACCAACATTCCTGGGGGGTCGGACCCTACTTTTCGGAGGGAACATTATATACGTCTATATCGTAATATAACCTAACCTAACCCATCTTGCCCCTCGGTGATAATGTTTTCCAGAATCCCGTTCGTGTCGTCCCGTACGACTCGGTTAGGACATTATATAAATCTATAGCGTTATATATCCTAACCTAAGGCAACCTAACATCTCGAATGTAGTATTTTCCAACATTCCTGGCGTGTCGGCCCCTACTTCTCGGTGGGAACATTATATACGTCTATAACATAATATAAGCTAACCTAACCGATCTAGCCCCTCGCTGGTAGTGTTTTACAGAATCCCGTTCGTGTCGGCCCGAACTTCTCGGTGGGTACATTATGCACGTCTATAACGTTATATATCCCAACCTAAGGCAACCTAGCATCTCGAATGTAGTATTTTCCAACATTCCTGGCGGGTCGGCCCCTACGTCGTCCCGTACGTCTCGGTTGGGACATTATTTACGTCAATAGCGTTATACATCCTAACCTAAGGCAGCCTAACTCCTCGGATGTAGTATTTTCCAACATTCCTGGCGTGTCGGCCCCTACTTCTCGGTGGGAACATCATATACGTCTATAACATAATATAAGCTAACCTAACCGATCTAGCTCCTCGCTGGTAGTGTTTTACAGAATCCCGTTCGTGTCGGCCCGAACTTCTCGGTGGGTACATTATGCACGTCTATAACGTTAT
The DNA here is from genome assembly GCA_963969225.1 of Xylocopa violacea. NCBI lineage: Eukaryota > Metazoa > Arthropoda > Insecta > Hymenoptera > Apidae > Xylocopa > Xylocopa violacea. Next base: position 8,927,108 of record CAXAJV010000017.1, on the reverse strand, counting down.
ATATCCCAACCTAAGGCAACCTAGCATCTCGAATGTAGTATTTTCCAACATTCCTGGCGGGTCGGCCCCTACGTCGTCCCGTACTTCTCGGTTGGGACATTATTTACGTCAATAGCGTTATACATCCTAACCTAAGGCAGCCTAACTCCTCGGATGTAGTATTTTCCAACATTCCTGGCGTGTCGGCCCCTACTTCTCGGTGGGAACATTATATACGTCTATAACATAATATAAGCTAACCTAACCGATCTAGCTCCTCGCTGGTAGTGTTTTACAGAATCCCGTTCGTGTCGGCCCGAACTTCTCGGTGGGTACATTATGCACGTCTATAACGTTATATATCCCAACCTAAGGCAACCTAGCATCTCGAATGTAGTATTTTCCAACATTCTTGGCGGGTCGGCCCCTACTTCTCTGTGCGAACAATATATACGTCTATAACATAATATAAGCTAACCTAACCGATCTAGCCCCTCGCTGGTAGTGTTTTACAGAATCCCGTACGTGTCGGCCCGTACTTCTCGGTGGGTACATTATGCACGTCTATAACGTTATATATCCCAACCTAAGGCATCCTGGCATCTCGAATGTAGTATTTTCCAACATTCCTGGCGGTTCGGCTCCGACTTCTCGGTGGGAACATTATATACGTCTATAACATAATATAACCTAACCTAACCCATCTAGCCCCTCGCTGGTAATGTTTTACAGAATCCCGTTTGTGTCCGCTCGTACTTCTCGGTGGTGATATTATGTACGTCTATAACGTTATATATCCCAACCTAAGGCAACCTAACATCACGGATGTAGTATTTACCAACATTCCTGGGGGGTCGGACCCTACTTTTCGGAGGGAACATTATATACGTCTATATCGTAATATAACCTAACCTAACCCATCTTGCCCCTCGGTGATAATGTTTTCCAGAATCCCGTTCGTGTCGTCCCGTACGACTCGGTTAGGACATTATATAAATCTATAGCGTTATATATCCTAACCTAAGGCAACCTAACATCTCGAATGTAGTATTTTCCAACATTCCTGGCGTGTCGGCCCCTACTTCTCGGTGGGAACATTATATACGTCTATAACATAATATAAGCTAACCTAACCGATCTAGCCCCTCGCTGGTAGTGTTTTACAGAATCCCGTTCGTGTCGGCCCGTACTTCTCGGTGGGGACATTATGTACGTCTATAGCGTTATATATCCCAACCTTAGGCAGCCTAACACATCGGATGTAGTATTTTCCAACATTCCTGGCGTGTCGGGCCCCACTTCTCGGTGGGAACATTGTATACGTCTATAACATAATATAACCTAACCTAACCGTTCTAGCCCCTCAATGGTAGTGTTTTACAGAATCCCGTTCGCGTCGGCCCGTACTTCTCGGTGGGTACATTATGCACGTCTATAACGTTATATATCCCAACCTAAGGCAACCTAACATCTCGAATGTAGTATTTTCCAACATTCCTGGCGGTTCGGCTCCGTCTTCTCGGTGGGAACATTATATACGTCTATAACATAATATAACCTAACCTAACCCATCTAGCCCCCCGCTGGTAATGTTTTACAGAATCCCGTTTGTGTCCGCTCGTACTTCTCGGTGGGGATATTATGTACGTCTATAACGTTATATATCCCAACATAAGGCAACCTAACATCACGGATGTAGTATTTACCAACATTCCTGGCGGGTCGGACCCTACTTTTCGGAGGGAACATTATATACGTCTATATCGTAATATAACCTAACCTAACCCATCTTGCCCCTCGGTGTTAATATTTTCCAGAATGCCGGTCGTGTCGGCCCGTACGTCTCGGTGCGGACGTTATGTACGTCTATAACGTTATTTATCCCAACCTAAGGCAACCTAACATCTCGGATGTAGTATTTACCATCATTCCTGGCGGGTGAGACGCTACTTCTCAGTGGGAACATTATAGACGTCGGTAACATAATATAACCTAACCTAACCCATCTACCCCCTCGCTGGTAATGTTTTACAGAATCCCCTCCGTGTCGCCCAGTACGACTCGGTTGGGACATTATTTACGTCAATAGCGTTATACATCCTAACCTAAGGCAGCCTAACACCTCGGATGTAGTATTTTCCAACATTCCTGGCGTGTCGGCCCCTACTTCTCGGTGGGAACATTATATACGTCTATAACATAATATAAACTAACCTAACCCATCTAGCCCCTCATTGGTAATGTTTTACAGAATCCCGTACGTGTCGGCTCCTACTTCTCGGTGTGGACATTATGTACGTCTATATCGTTATATAACCCAACCTAAGGAAACCTAACATCTCGAATGTAGTATTTTCCAACATTCCTGGCGGGTCGGCCCCTACGTCGTCCCGTACGTCTCGGTTGGGACATTATTTACGTCAATAGCGTTATACATCCTAACCTAAGGCAGCCTAACTCCTCGGATGTAGTATTTTCCAACATTCCTGGCGTGTCGGCCCCTACTTCTCGGTGGGAACATCATATACGTCTATAACATAATATAAGCTAACCTAACCGATCTAGCTCCTCGCTGGTAGTGTTTTACAGAATCCCGTTCGTGTCGGCCCGAACTTCTCGGTGGGTACATTATGCACGTCTATAACGTTATATATCCCAACCTAAGGCAACCTAGCATCTCGAATGTAGTATTTTCCAACATTCCTGGCGGGTCGGCCCCTACGTCGTCCCGTACGTCTCGGTTGGGACATTATTTACGTCAATAGCGTTATACATCCTAACCTAAGGCAGCCTAACTCCTCGGATGTAGTATTTTCCAACATTCCTGGCGTGTCGGCCCCTACTTCTCGGTGGGATCATTATATACGTCTATAACATAATATAAGCTAACCTAACCGATCTAGCTCCTCGCTGGTAGTGTTTTACAGAATCCCGTTCGTGTCGGCCCGAACTTCTCGGTGGGTACATTATGCACGTCTATAACGTTATATATCCCAACCTAAGGCAACCTAGCATCTCGAATGTAGTATTTTCCAACATTCTTGGCGGGTCGGCCCCTACTTCTCTGTGCGAACAATATATACGTCTATAATGTAATATAACCTAACCTAACCCATCTAGCCCCTCGCTGGTAATGTTCTACAGAATCCCGTTCGTGTCGTCCCGTACTTCTCGGTGGGGTCATTATGCACGTCTATAACGTTATATATCCCAACCTAAGGCATCCTGGCATCTCGAATGTAGTATTTTCCAACATTCCTGGCGGGTCGGCCCCTAGTTCTCGGTGAGAACATTATATACGTCTATAACGTAATATAACCTAACCTAACCCATCTAGCCCCTCGCTGGTAATGTTTTACTGAATCCCGTTCGTGTCGGCCCGTTCTTCACGGTGGGGACATTATGTACGTCTATAGCGTTATATATCCCAACCTAAGGCAGCATAACACATCGGATGTAGTATTTTTCAACATTCCTGGCGTGTCGGCCCCTACTTCTCGGTGGGAACATTATATACGTCTATAACATAATATAAGCTAACCTAACCGATCTAGCCCCTCGCTGGTAGTGTTTTACAGAATCCCGTACGTGTCGGCCCGTACTTCTCGGTGGGTACATTATGCACGTCTATAACATTATATATCCCAACCTAAGGCATCCTGGCATCTCGAATGTAGTATTTCCAACATTCCTGGAGGGTCGACCCCTAGTTCTCGGTGAGAACATTATATACGTCTATAACGTAATATAACCTAACCTAACCCATCTAGCCCCTCGCTGGTAATGTTCTACAGAATCCCGTTCGTGTCGGCCCGTACTTCTCGGTGGGGTCATTATGCACGTCTATAACGTTATATATCCCAACCTAAGGCAACCTGGAATCTCGAATGTAGTATCTTCCAACATTTCTGGCGGTTCGGCTCCGACTCCTCGGTGGGAACATTATATACGTCTATAACATTATATAACCTAACCTAACCCATCTTGCCCCTCGGTGTTAATATTTTCCAGAATGCCGGTTGTGTCGGCCCGTACGTCCCGGTGGGGACATTATGTACGTCTATAACGTTATTTATCCCAACCTAATGCAACCTAACATCTCGGATGTAGTATTTACCAACATTCCTGGCGGGTGGGACCCTACTTCTCAGTGGGAACATTATATACGTCTGTAACATAATATAACCTAACCTAACCCATCTACCCACTCGCTGGTAATGTTTTACAGAATCCCCTCCGTGTCGTCCGGTACGTCTCGGTTGGGACATTATTTACGTCATTAGCATTATACATCCCAACCTAAGGCAACCTAACATCTCGGATGTAGTATTTACCAACATTCCTGGCGGGTGGGACCCTACTTCTCAGTGGGAACATTATATACGTCTGTAACATAATATAACCTAACCTAACCCATCTACCCACTCGCTGGTAATGTTTTACAGAATCCCCTCCGTGTCGTCCGGTACGTCTCGGTTGGGACATTATTTACGTCATTAGCATTATACATCCTAAGCTAAGGCAACCTAACATCTCGAATGTAGTATTTTCCAACATTCCTGGCGGGTGGGACCCTACTTCTCAGTGGGAACAATATATACGTCTATAACGTAATATAACTTAACCTAACCAATCTAGCCCCTCGCTGGTAATGTTCTACAGAATCCTGTTCGTGTTGTCCCGTACGTTTCGGTTGGGATATTATATACGTCTATAGCGTAATATATCCTAACCTAAGGCAGCCTAACGCATCGGTTGTAGTATTTTCCAACATTCCTGGCGTGTCGGGCCCTACTTCTCCGTGGGAACAATATATACGTCTATAACGTAATATAACTTAACCTAACCAATCTAGCCCCTCGCTGGTAATGTTCTACAGAATACTGTTCGTGTCGTCCCGTACGTCTCGGTTGGGACATTATATAAGTCTATAACGTTATATATCCCAACCTGAGGCAACCTAACATCTCGGATGTAGTATTTTCCAACATTCCTGGCGGGTCGGCTCCTACTTCTCGGTGGGAACATTATATACGTCTATAACAAAATATAACCTAACCTAACCCATCTAGCCCCTCGCTGGTAATGTTTTACTGAATCCCATTCTTGTCGGCCCGTACTTCTCGGCGGGGACATTATGTACGTCTATAGCGTGATATATTCCAACAAAAGGCAGCCTAACACATCGGATGTAGTATTTTCCAACATTCCTGGCGGGTCGGCTCCTACTTCTCGGTGGGAACATTATATACGTCTATAACATAATATAACCTAACCTAACCCATCTATCCCCTCGCTGGTAATGTTTTACTAAATCCCGTTCGTGTCGACCCGTACTTCCCGGTGGGGACATTATGTACGTCTATAGCGTTATATATCCCAACCTAATGCAGCCTAACACATCGGATGTAGTATTTTCCAACATTGCTGGCGTGTCGGGCCCTACTTCTCGGTGATAACATTATATACGTCTATCACGTAATATAACCTAACCTAACCCATCTAGACCTTCGCTGGTAATGTTTTATAAAATCCCGGTCGTGTCGTCCTGTACGTCTCGGTGGGCACATTATATACGTCTATAACGTTATATATCCCCTCCTGTGGCAACCTAACATCTCGGATGTAGTATTTTCCAACATTCCTGGCGGTTCGGACCCTACTTTTCGGAGGGAACATTATATACGTCTATATCGTAATATAACCTAACCTAACCCATCTTGCCCCTCGGTGATAATTTTTAACAGAATGTCGGTTGTGTCGGCCCGTACGTCTCGGTGGGGACATTATATACGTCTATAACCTTATCTATCCCAACCTAAGGCAACCTAGTATCTCGGATGTAGTATTTACCAACATTCCTGGCGGGTCCGACCCTACTTCTCGGTGGGCACATTATATACTTCTATAACATAATATAACCTAACCTAACCCATCTAGCCCCTCGCTAGAAATGTTTTACAGAATCCTGGTCGTGTCGGCCCGTACTTCTGCGTGGGGACATTATGTACGTCTATAACTTTATATAACCTAACCTAATACATCTAGACCCTCGCTGGTAATGTTTTACAGAATCCCGTTCGTGTCGTCCCGTACGTCTCGGTTGGGACATTATTTACGTCAATAACGTTATACATCCTAACCTAAGGCAGCCTAACACCTCGGATGTAGTATTTACCAACATTCCTGGCGGGTCGAACCCTACTTTTCGGAGGGAACATTATATACGTCTATATCGTAATATAACCTAACCTAACCCATCCTGCCCCTGGGTGATAATGTTTTACAGAATGCTGGTCGGGTCGGCCCGTACGTCTCGGTGGGGATATTATATACGTCTATAACGTTATATATCGCAACCTAAGGCAACCTATCTTCTCGGATGTAGTATTTTCCAACATTCCTGGCGGGTCGGGCCCTACTTCTCGGTGATAACATTATATACTTCTATCACGTAATATAACCTAACCTAACCCATCTAGACCCTCACTGGTAATGTTTTATAAAATCCCGGTCGTGTCGGCCTGTACGTCTCGGTGGGCACATTATATACGTCTATAACGTTATATATCCCAACCTGAGGCAACCTAACATCTCGGATGTAGTATTTTCCAACATTCCTGGCGGGTCGGCTCCTACTTCTCGGTGGGAACATTATATACGTCTATAACAAAATATAACCTAACCTAACCCATCTAGCCCCTCGCTGGTAATGTTTTACTGAATCCCATTCTTGTCGGCCCGTACTTCTCGGCGGGGACATTATGTACGTCTATAGCGTGATATATTCCAACAAAAGGCAGCCTAACACATCGGATGTAGTATTTTCCAACATTCCTGGCGTGTCGGGCCCTACTTCTCGGTGGGAACATTATATACGTCTGTAACATAATATAACCTAACCAAACCCATCTACCCCCTCGCTGGTAATGTTTTACAGAATCTCGTCCGTGTCGTCCCGTACGTCTCGGTTGGGATATTATTTACGTCAATAGCGTTATACATCCTAACCTAAGGCAGCCTAACATCACGGATGTAGTATTTACCAACTTTCCTGGCGGGTCGGACCCTACTTTTCGGAGGGAACATTATATACGTCTATATCGTAATATAACCCAACCTAACCCATCTTGGCATTCGGTGATAATGTTTTCCAGAATCCCGTTCGTGTCGTCCCGTACGTCTCGGTGGGGTCATTATGCACGTCTATAACGTTATATATCCCAACCTAAGGCAACCTAACATCTCGAATGTAGTATTTTCCAACATTCTTGGCGGGTCGGCCGCTACTTCTCGGTGGGAACATTATATACGTCTATAACAAAATATAACCTAACCTAACCCATCTAGCCCCTCGCTGGTAATGTTTTACTGAATCCCATTCTTGTCGGCCCGTACTTCTCGGCGGGGACATTATGTACGTCTATAGCGTGATATATTCCAACAAAAGGCAGCCTAACACATCGGATGTAGTATTTTCCAACATTCCTGGCGGGTCGGCTCCTACTTCTCGGTGGGAACATTATATACGTCTATAACATAATATAACCTAACCTAACCCATCTATCCCCTCGCTGGTAATGTTTTACTAAATCCCGTTCGTGTCGACCCGTACTTCCCGGTGGGGACATTATGTACGTCTATAGCGTTATATATCCCAACCTAATGCAGCCTAACACATCGGATGTAGTATTTTCCAACATTGCTGGCGTGTCGGGCCCTACTTCTCGGTGATAACATTATATACGTCTATCACGTAATATAACCTAACCTAACCCATCTAGACCTTCGCTGGTAATGTTTTATAAAATCCCGGTCGTGTCGTCCTGTACGTCTCGGTGGGCACATTATATACGTCTATAACGTTATATATCCCCTCCTGTGGCAACCTAACATCTCGGATGTAGTATTTTCCAACATTCCTGGCGGTTCGGACCCTACTTTTCGGAGGGAACATTATATACGTCTATATCGTAATATAACCTAACCTAACCCATCTTGCCCCTCGGTGATAATTTTTAACAGAATGTCGGTTGTGTCGGCCCGTACGTCTCGGTGGGGACATTATATACGTCTATAACCTTATCTATCCCAACCTAAGGCAACCTAGTATCTCGGATGTAGTATTTACCAACATTCCTGGCGGGTCCGACCCTACTTCTCGGTGGGCACATTATATACTTCTATAACATAATATAACCTAACCTAACCCATCTAGCCCCTCGCTAGAAATGTTTTACAGAATCCTGGTCGTGTCGGCCCGTACTTCTGCGTGGGGACATTATGTACGTCTATAACTTTATATAACCTAACCTAATACATCTAGACCCTCGCTGGTAATGTTTTACAGAATCCCGTTCGTGTCGTCCCGTACGTCTCGGTTGGGACATTATTTACGTCAATAACGTTATACATCCTAACCTAAGGCAGCCTAACACCTCGGATGTAGTATTTACCAACATTCCTGGCGGTTCGAACCCTACTTTTCGGAGGGAACATTATATACGTCTATATCGTAATATAACCTAACCTAACCCATCTTGCCCCTCGGTGATAATGTTTTACAGAATGCTGGTCGGGTCGGCCCGTACGTCTCGGTGGGGATATTATTTACGTCTATAACGTTATATATCCCAACCTAAGGCAACCTATCTTCTCGGATGTAGTATTTACCAACATTCCTGGCGGGTCGGACCCTACTTCTCGGTGGGAACATTATATACGTCTATAACGTAATATAACCTAACCTAACCCATCTTGCCCCTCGGTGATAATGTTTAACAGAATGCCGGTTGTGTCGGACCGTACGTCTCGGTGGGGACATTATATACGTCTATAACCTTATCTATCACAACCTAAGGCAACCTAGCATCTCGGATGTAGTATTTACCAACATTCCTGGCGGGTCCGACCCTACTTCTCGGTGGGCACATTATATACTTCTATAACATAATAGAACCTAACCTAACCCACCTAGACCCTCGCTGGAAATGTTTTACAGAATCCCGGTCGTGTCCGCCCGTACCTCTGCGTGGGGTCATTATGTACGTCTATAACTTTATATAACCTAACCTTATACATCTAGACCCTCGCTGGTAATGTTTTACAGAATCCCGTTCGTGTCGTCCCGTACGTCTCGGTGGGTACATTATATAATTCGATAACGTTATATATCCCAACCTAAGGCAACCTAACATCTCGGATGTAGTATTTTACAGCATTCCGGGCGGGTCGGCCCCTACATTTCGGTGAGAACGTTATATACGTCTATCGCGTAAATATAACCTAACCTAACCCATCTAGACTCTCGCTGGTAGTGTTTTACAATATCCCGGTCGTGTCGGCCCGTACTTCTCGGTGGGGACATTATGCACGTCTATAACGTTATGTATCCCAACGTAAGGCAACCTAGCATATCGGGTGTAGTATTTACCAACATTCCTGGCGGGTCGGACCCTACTTTTCGGTGGGAACATTATATACGTGTATAACGTAATTTAACCTAACCAAACCCATCTAGCTCCTCGCTGGTAATGTTTTACAGAATCCCGTTCGTGTCGGCCCGTACTTCTCGGTGGGTACATTATGCACGTCTATAAGGTTATATATCCCAAAATAAGGCACCCTAGCATCTCGAATGTAGTATTTTCCAACATTCCTGGCGGGTCGGCTCCTACTTCTCGGTGGGAACATTATATACGTCTATAACATAATGTAACCTAACCTAACCCATCTAGCCCATCGCTGGTAATGTTCTACAGAATCCCGTTCGTGTCGCCCCGTACTTCTCGGTGGTGTCATTATGCACGTCTATAACGTTATATAACCCAACCTAAGGCAACCTAGCAACTCGAATGTATTATTTGCCAACATTCCTGGCGGGTCGGCTCCTACTTCTCGGTGGGAACATCACATACGTTTATGACATAATATAACCTAACCTAACACATCTAGCCCCTCGCTGGTAACGTTTTACAGAATCCCGTTCGTGTCGGCCCGTACTTCTCGGTGGGGACATTATGCACGTCTATAACGTTATATATTCCAACCTAAGGCAACCTATCATCTCGCACGTAGTATTTTCCAACATTCCTGAGGTGTCGGCTCCTACTTGTCGGTGGGAACATTATATTCGTCTATAACATAATGTAACCTAACCTAACCCATCTAACCCCTCGCTGGTAATGTTTCACAGAATCCCGGTCGTGTCGTCCCGTACGTCTCGGTGGGGACATTATATATGTCTATAACGTTATATATCCCAACCGAAGGCAACCTAGCATCTCGAATGTAGTATTTTATAGCATTCCTGGCGGGTCGGCTCCTACTTCTCGGTGGGAACAATATATACGTCTACAACGTAATATAACCAAACCTAACCCATCTAGCCCCTCGCTGGTAATGCTTACAGAATCCCGTTCGTGTCGGCCCGTACTTCTCGGTGAAGACATTATGTACGTCTATATCGTTATATAACACAACCTAAGGCAACCTAACATATTGAATGTAGTATTTTCCAACATTACTGGCGGGTCGGCCCCTACTTCTCGGTGAGAACATTATATACGTCTTTCGCGTAAATATAACCCAACCTAACCCATCTAGACTCTCGCTGGTAGTGTTTTACAATATCCCGGTCGTGTCGGCCTGTACGCCTCGGTGGGGACATTATATACGTCTATAACGTTATATATTCCAACCTGAGGCAACCTAACATCTCGGATGTAGTATTTTCCAACATTCCTGGCGGGTCGACCCTACTTTTCGGAAGGAACATTATATACGTCTATATCGTAATATAACCTAACCTAACCAATCTTGCCCCTCGGTGATAATGTTTTACTGAATGCCCGTTGTGTCGGCCCGTACGTCTCGGTGGGCACATTATATACGTCTATAACGTTATATATCCCAACCTAAGGCAACCTAGCATCTCGGATGTAGTATTTACCAACATTCCTGGCGGGCGGGTCCCTACTTCTCAGTGGGAACACTATATACGTCTGTATCATAATATAACCTAACCTAACCCATCTACCGCCTCGCTGGTAATGTTCTACAGAATCTCCTTCGTGTCGTCCCGTACGTCTCGTTTGGGACATTATTTACGTCAATAACGTTATACATCCTAACCTAAGGCAGCCTAACACCTCGGATGTAGTACTTACCAACATTCCTGGCGGGTCGGACCCTACTTTTCGGAAGGAACATTATATACGTTTGTATCGTAATATAACCTAACCTAACCCATCTTGCCCCTCGGTGATAATGTTTTACAGAATGCCGGTCGTGTCGGACCGTACGTCTTGGTTGGGACATTATATACGTCTGTAGCGTAATATCTCCTAACCTAAGGCAGCCTAACACCTCTGATGTTGTATTTTCCAACATTCCTGGCGGATCGGCCTCTACTTCTCGGTGGGAACATTATATACGTCGATCACGTAATATAACCTAACCTAACCCATCTAGCCCCTCGCTGGTAATGCTTTATAAAATCCCGTTCGTGTCGACCCGTAAGTCTCGGTGAGGACATTATATACTTCTATAACGTTATATATCCTACCCTAAGGCAGTCTAACACCTCTGACGTAGTATTTTCTAACATTCCTGGCGGATCGGACTCTAGTTCCCGGTGGGAACAATATATACGTCTATAACGTATTATAACCTCACCTAACCCATCTAGCCCCTCGCGGGTAATGTTTACAGAATCCCGTTCGTGTGGGCCCGTACTTCTCGGTGGAGACATTATGTACGTCTATATCGTTATATAACACAACCTAAGGCAACCTAACATATTGAATGTAGTATTTTCCAACATTACTCGCGGGTCGGGCCCTACTTCTCGGTGGGAACATTATATACGTCTATAACGTAATTTAACCTAACCTAACCCATCTACGTCCTCGCTGGTAATGTTTTACAGAATCCCGTTCGTGTCGTTCCGTAAGTCTCGGTGGGGACATTATATACTTCTATAACGTTATATATCCCAACCTGAGGCAACCTAACAGCTCGGATGTAGTATATTACAACAATCCTGGCGGATCGGCCCCTACTTCTCGGTGGGAACATTATATACGTGTATAACGTATTATAACCTAACCTAATCGATCTAGCCCCTCGCTGGTAATGTTTACAGAATCCCGTTCGTGTCGGCGCGTACTTCTCGGTGGGGACATTATGTACGTCTTTATCATTATATAACTCAACCTGAGGCAACCTAACATCTCGGATGTAGTATATTAAAACATTCCTGGCGGGTCGGCCCCTACTTCTCGGTGGGAACATTATATACGTCAATAACGTATTATAACCTAACCTAACCCATCTAGCCCCTTGCTGGTAATGCTTTATAAAATCCCGTTCGTGTCGACCCGAAGTCTCGGTGAGGACATTATATACTTCTATAACGTTATATATCCTAACCTAAGGCAGCCTAACACCTCTGATGTAATATTTTCCAACATTCTTGGCGGATCGTCCTCTACTTCTCGGTGGGAACATTATATACGTCTATAACGAAATATAACCTAACCTAACCCATCTAGCACCCCGCTGGTAATGTTTTATAAAATCCCGGTCGTTTCGTCCCGTAAGTCTCGGTGGGGACATTATCTACTTCTACAACGTTATATATCCCAACCTGAGGCAACCTAACATCTCGGATGTAGTATATTACAACATTCCTGGCGGATCGGTCCCTACTTCTCGGTGGGAACACTATATACGTCTATAACGTATTATAACCTAACCTAACCCACCTAGCCCTTCGCTGGTAATGTTTGCAGAATCCCGTTCGTGTCGGCCCGTACTTCTCGGTGGGGACATTATGTACGTCTGTATCGTTACATAACCCAACCTAAGGCATCCTAACATATCGAATGTAGTATATTACAACATTCCTGGCGGATCGGCCACTACTTCTCGGTGGGAACATTATATACGTCTATAACGTAATATAACCTAACCTAACCCATCTAGCACCTCGCTGGTAATGCTTTATAAAATCCCGTTCGTGTCGACCCGTAAGTCTCGGTGAGAACATTATATACTTCTATAACGTTATATATCCCAACCTGAGGCAATCTAACATCTCGGATGTAGTATATTACAACATTCCTGGCGGATCGGCCCCTGCTTCTCGGTGGGAACATTATATACGTGTATAACGTAATATAACCTAACCTAACCCATCTAGCCCCTCGCTGGTAATGCTTTATAAAATCCCGTTCGTGTCGACCCGTAAGTCTCGGTGAGAACATTATATACTTCTGTAACGTTATATATCCCAACCTGAGGCAATCTAACATCTCGGATGTAGTATATTACAACATTCCTGGCGGATCGGCCCCTGCTTCTCGGTGGGAACATTATATACGTGTATAACGTAATATAACCTAACCTAACCCATCTAGCCCCTCGCTGGTAATGCTTTATAAAATCCCGTTCGTGTCGACCCGTAAGTCTCGGTGAGGACATTATATACTTCTATAACGTTATATATCCCAACTTGAGGCAACCTAACACCTCGCATGTAGTATATTACAACATTCCTGGCGGATCGGCCACTACTTCTCGGTGGGAACATTATATACGTCTATAACGTAATATAACCTAACCTAACCCATCTAACCCCTCGCTGGTAATGCTTTATAAAATCCCGTTCGTGTCGACCCGTAAGTCTCAGTGAGGACATTATATACCTCTATAACGTTATATATCCTAACCTAAGGCAGCCTAACACCTCTGATGTAGTATTTTCCAACATTACTGGCGGATCGGCCTCTACTTCTCGGTTGGAACGTTATATACGTCTATCACGTTATATAACCTAACCTAACCCATCTAGCCCCTCGCTGGTAATGTCTTATAAAATCCCGTTCGTGTCGTCCCGTACGTCTCGGTGGGGACATTATATTCTTCTATAACGAAATATATCCCAACCTAAGGCAGGCTATCATCTCGGATGTAGTACTTTACAACATTCCTGGCGGATCGGCCTCTACTTCTCGGTGGGAACATTATATACGTCTATAACGTAATATAAGCTAACCTAACCCATCTAGCCCCTCGCTGGTAATGCTTTATAAAATCCCGTACGTGTAAACCCGTAAGTCTCGGTCTGGACATTATATTCTTCTATAACGATATATATCCCAACCTGAGGCAACCTAGCATCTCGGATGTAGTATTCACCAACATTCCTGGCGGGTCGGAACCTACTTCTCGGTGGGAACATTATAGACGTCTATATCGTAATATAACCTAACCCATGCCATCTTGCCCATCGGTGATAATGTTTTACAGAATACCGGTTGTGTCGGCCCGTACGTCTCGGTGGGGACATTATATACGTCTATAACGTTATATATCCCAACCTAAGACCACCTAACATCTCGGATGTAGTATTCACCAACATTCCTGGCGGGTCGGACCCTACTTCTCGGTGCGAACGTTATATACTTCTATAACATAATATAACCTAACCTAACCCATTTAGCCCCTCGCTGGTAATGTTTACAGAATCCCGTTCGTGTCGGCCCGTACTTCTCGGTGGGGACATTATGTACGTCTATAACGTTATATATCCCAACCTAAGGCAACCTAACATCTTGGATGTAGTATTTTCCAACATTCCTGGCGGATCGGCATCTACTTCTCGGTGGGAACATTATATACGTCTATAACGTATTATAACCTAACCTAACCCATCTAGCCCCTCGCTGGCAATGTCTTATAAAATCCCGTTCGTGTCGTTCCGTAAGTCTCGGTGGGGACATTATATACTTCTATAACGTTATATATCCCAACCTGAGGCAACCTAACAGCTCGGATGTAGTATATTACAACAATCCTGGCGGATCGGCCCCTACTTCTCGGTGGGAACATTATATACGTGTATAACGTATTATAAGCTAACCTAATCCATCTAGCCCCTTGCTGGTAATGTTTACAGTATCCCGTTCGTGTCGGCGCGTACTTCTCGGTGGGGACATTATGTACGTCTTTATCATTATATAACTCAACCTGAGGCAACCTAACATCTCGGATGTAGTATATTAAAACATTCCTGGCGGATCGGCCCCTGCTTCTCGGTGGGAACATTATATACGTCTATAACGTAATATAACCTAACCTAACCCATCTAGCCCCTCGCTGGTAATGCTCTATAAAATCCCGTTCGTGTCGACCCGTAAGTCTCGGTGAGAACATTATATACTTCTATAACGTTATATATCCTAACCTAAGGCAGCCTAACACCTCTGATGTAATATTTTCAAACATTCTTGTCGGATCGTCCTCTACTTCTCGGTGGGAACATTATATACGTCTATAACGAAATATAACCTAACCTAACCCATCTAGCACCTCGCTGGTAATGTTTTATAAAATCCCGGTCGTTTCGTCACGTAAGTCTCGGTGGGGACATTATCTACTTCTACAACGTTATATATCCCAACCTGAGGCAACCTAACATCTCGGATGTAGTATATTACAACATTCCTGGCGGATCGGCCCCTACTACTGGGTGGGA
This sequence comes from Xylocopa violacea, assembly GCA_963969225.1. Taxonomy (NCBI): domain Eukaryota; kingdom Metazoa; phylum Arthropoda; class Insecta; order Hymenoptera; family Apidae; genus Xylocopa; species Xylocopa violacea. The sequence goes on along the minus strand of CAXAJV010000017.1, from coordinate 8,911,588 downwards.
ACATTATATACGTCCATAACGTATTATAACCTAACCTAACCCATCTAGCCCCTCGCTGGTAATGTTTGCAGAATCCCGGTTGTGTCGGCCCGTACGTCTCGGTGGGGACATTATATACGTCTATAACGTTATATATCCCAACCTAAGACCACCTAACATCTCGGATGTAGTATTCACCAACATTCCTGGCGGGTCGGACCCTACTTCTCGGTGCGAACGTTATATACTTCTATAACATAATATAACCTAACCTAACCCATTTAGCCCCTCGCTGGTAATGTTTACAGAATCCCGTTCGTGTCGGCCCGTACTTCTCGTTGGGGACATTATGTACGTCTATAACGTTATATATCCCAACCTAAGGCAACCTAACATCTTGGATGTAGTATTTTCCAACATTCCTGGCGGATCGGCATCTACTTCTCGGTGGGAACATTATATACGTCTATAACGTATTATAACCTAACCTAACCCATCTAGCCCCTCGCTGGCAGTGTCTTATGAAATCCCGTTCGTGTCGTTCCGTAAGTCTCGGTGGGGACATTATATACTTCTATAACGTTATATATCCCAACCTGAGGCAACCTAACAGCTCGGATGTAGTATATTACAACAATCCTGGCGGATCGGCCCCTACTTCTCGGTGGGAACATTATATACGTGTATAACGTATTATAACCTAACCTAATCCATCTAGCCCCTTGCTGGTAATGTTTACAGAATCCCGTTCGTGTCGGCGCGTACTTCTCGGTGGGGACATTATGTACGTCTTTATCATTATATAACTCAACCTGAGGCAAACTAACATCTCGGATGTAGTATATTAAAACATTCCTGGCGGATCGGCCCCTGCTTCTCGGTGGGAACATTATATACGTCTATAACGTAATATAACCTAACCTAACCCATCTAGCCCCTCGCTGGTAATGCTCTATAAAATCCCGTTCGTGTCGACCCGTAAGTCTCGGTGAGAACATTATATACTTCTATAACGTTATATATCCTAACCTAAGGCAGCCTAACACCTCTGATGTAATATTTTCAAACATTCTTGTCGGATCGTCCTCTACTTCTCGGTGGGAACATTATATACGTCTATAACGAAATATAACCTAACCTAACCCATCTAGCACCTCGCTGGTAATGTTTTATAAAATCCCGGTCGTTTCGTCCCGTAAGTCTCGGTGGGGACATTATCTACTTCTACAACGTTATATATCCCAACCTGAGGCAACCTAACATCTCGGATGTAGTATATTACAACATTCCTGGCGGATCGGCCCCTACTACTGGGTGGGAACACTATATACGTCTATAACGTATTATAACCTAACCTAACCCATCTAGCCCCTCGCTGGTAATGTTTGCAGAATCCCGTTCGTGTCGGCCCATACTTCTCGGTGGGGACATTATGTACGTCTGTATCGTTACATAACCCAACCTAAGGCATCCTGACATATCGAATGTAGTATATTACAACATTCCTGTCGGATCGGCCACTACTTCTCGGTGGGAACATTATATACGTCTATAACGTAATATAACCTAACCTAACCCATCTGGCCCCTCGCTGGTAATGCTCTATAAAATCCCGTTCGTGTCGACCCGTAAGTCTCGGTGAGAACATTATATACTTCTATAACGTTATATATCCCAACCTAAGGCATCCTAACATATCGAATGTAGTATATTACAACATTCCTGGCGTATCGGCCACTACTTCTCGGTGGGAACATTATATACGTCTATAACGTAATATAACCTAACCTAACCCATCTAGCCCCTCGCTGGTAATGCTTTATAAAATCCCGTTCGTGTCGACCCGTAAGTCTCGGTGAGAACATTATATACTTCTATAACGTTATATATCCCAACCTGAGGCAATCTAACATCTCGGATGTAGTATATTACAACATTCCTGGCGGATCGGCCCCTGCTTCTCGGTGGGAACATTATATACGTGTATAACGTAATATAACCTAACCTAACCCATCTAGCCCCTCGCTGGTAATGCTTTATAAAATCCCGTTCGTGTCGACCCGAAGTCTCGGTGAGGACATTATATACTTCTATAACGTTATATATCCTAACCTAAGGCAGCCTAACACCTCTGATGTAGTATTTTCCAACATTCTTGGCGGATCGTCCTCTACTTCTCGGTGGGAACATTATATACGTCTATAACGTAATATAACCTAACCTAACCCATCTAGCCCCTCGCTGGTAATGCTTTATAAAATCCCGTTTGTGTCGACCCGTAAGTCTCGGTGAGAACATTATATACTTCTATAACGTTATATATCCTAACCTAAGGAAGCCTAACACCTCTGATGTAGTATTTTCCAACATTCCTGGCGGATCGGCCTCTACTTCTCGGTGGGAACATTATATACGTCTATAACGTATTATAACCGAACCTAACCCATCTAGACCCTCGCTGGTAATGTTTACAGAATCCCGTTCGTGTCGGCGCGTACTTCTCGGTGGTGCAGTATGTACGTCTATATTGTTATATAACTCAACCTGAGGCAACCTAACATCTCGGATGTAGTATATTACAACATTCCTGGCGGATCGGCCACTACTTCTCGGTTGGAACGTTACATACGTCTATCACGTAATATAACCTAACCTAACAAACCTAGCCCCTCGCTGGTAATGTCTTATAAAATCCCGGTCGTGTCGTCCCGTAAGTCTAGGTGGGAACATTATATACGTCTATAACGTAATATAACCTAACATAACCCATCTAGCCCCTCGCTGGTAATATTTTATAAAATCCCGTACGTGTCGTCCAGTACGTCTCGGTGGGGACATTACGTACGTCTATACCGTTATATAACCAAACCTAAGGCAACCTAACATATCAAATGTAGTATTTTCCAACATTCATGGCGGGTCGCCCCCTACTTCTAGGTGAGAACATTATATACGTCTATCACGTAATATAACCTAACCTAACCCATCTAGCCCCTTGCTGGTAATGCTTTATAAAATCCCGTTCGTGTCGACCCGTAAGTCTCGGTGAGGACATTATATACTTCTATAACGTTATATATCCTAACCTAAGGCAGCCTAACACCTCTGATGAAGTATTTTCCAACATTCTTGGCGGATCGTCCTCTACTTCTCGGTGGGAACATTATATACGTCTATAACGTAATATAAACTAACCTAACCCATCTAGCACCTCGCTGGTAATGTTTTATAAAATCCCGGTCGTTTCGTCCCGTAAGTCTCGGTGGGGACATTATCTACTTCTACAACGTTATATATCCCAACCTGAGGCAACCTAACATCTCGGATGTAGTATATTACAACATTCCTGGCGGATCGGCCACTACTTCTCGGTGGGAACATTATATACGTCTATAACGTAATATAACCTAACCTAACCCATCTAGCCCCTCGCTGGTAATGCTTTATAAAATCCCGTTCGTGTCGACCCGTAAGTCTCGGTGAGAACATTATATACTTCTATAACGTTATATATCCCAACCTGAGGCAATCTAACATCTCGGATGTAGTATATTACAACATTCCTGGCGGATCGGCCCCTGCTTCTCGGTGGGAACATTATATACGTGTATAACGTAATATAACCTAACCTAACCCATCTAGCCCCTCGCTGGTAATGCTTTATAAAATCCCGTTCGTGTCGACCCGTAAGTCTCGGTGAGGACATTATATACTTCTATAACGTTATATATCCCAACTTGAGGCAACCTAACACCTCGCATGTAGTATATTACAACATTCCTGGCGGATCGGCCACTACTTCTCGGTGGGAACATTATATACGTCTATAACGTAATATAACCTAACCTAACCCATCTAGCCCCTCGCTGGTAATGCTTTATAAAATCCCGTTCGTGTCGACCCGTAAGTCTCAGTGAGGACATTATATACCTCTATAACGTTATATATCCTAACTTAAGGCAGCCTAACACCTCTGATGTAGTATTTTCCAACATTACTGGCGGATCGGCCTCTACTTCTCGGTTGGAACGTTATATACGTCTATCACGTTATATAACCTAACCTAACCCATCTAGCCCCTCGCTGGTAATGTCTTATAAAATCCCGTTCGTGTCGTCCCGTACGTCTCGGTGGGGACATTATATTCTTCTATAACGAAATATATCCCAACCTAAGGCAGGCTATCATCTCGGATGTAGTACTTTACAACATTCCTGGCGGATCGGCCTCTACTTCTCGGTGGGAACATTATATACGTCTATAACGTAATATAAGCTAACCTAACCCATCTAGCCCCTCGCTGATAATGCTTTATAAAATCCCGTACGTGTAAACCCGTAAGTCTCGGTCTGGACATTATATTCTTCTATAACGATATATATCCCAACCTGAGGCAACCTAACATCTCGGATGTAGTATTCACCAACATTCCTGGCGGGTCGGAACCTACTTCTCGGTGGGAACATTATAGACGTCTATATCGTAATATAACCTAACCCATGCCATCTTGCCCATCGGTGATAATGTTTTACAGAATACCGGTTGTGTCGGCCCGTACGTCTCGGTGGGGACATTATATACGTCTATAACGTTATATATCCCAACCTAAGACCACCTAACATCTCGGATATAGTATTCACCAACATTCCTGGCGGGACGGACCCTACTTCTCGGTGCGAACGTTATATACTTCTATAACATAATATAACCTAACCTAACCCATTTAGCCCCTCGCTGGTAATGTTTACAGAATCCCGTTCGTGTCGGCCCGTACTTCTCGGTGGGGACATTATGTACGTCTATAACGTTATATATCCCAACCTGAGGCAATCTAACATCTCGGATGTAGTATATTACAACATTCCTGGCGGATCGGCCCCTGCTTCTCGGTGGGAACATTATATACGTGTATAACGTAATATAACCTAACCTAACCCATCTAGCCCCTCGCTGGTAATGCTTTATAAAATCCCGTTCGTGTCGACCCGTAAGTCTCGGTGAGGACATTATATACTTCTATAACGTTATATATCCCAACTTGAGGCAACCTAACACCTCGGATGTAGTATATTACAACATTCCTGGCGGATCGGCCACTACTTCTCGGTGGGAACATTATATACGTCTATAACGTAATATAACCTAACCTAACCCATCTAGCCCCTCGCTGGTAATGCTTTATAAAATCCCGTTCGTGTCGACCCGTAGGTCTCAGTGAGGACATTATATACTTCTATAACGTTATATATCCTAACCTAAGGCAGCCTAACACCTCTGATGTAATATTTTCAAACATTCTTGTCGGATCGTCCTCTACTTCTCGGTGGGAACATTATATACGTCTATAACGAAATATAACCTAACCTAACCCATCTAGCACCTCGCTGGTAATGTTTTATAAAATCCCGGTCGTTTCGTCCCGTAAGTCTCGGTGGGGACATTATCTACATCTACAACGTTATATATCCCAACCTGAGGCAACCTAACATCTCGGATGTAGTATATTACAACATTCCTGGCGGATCGGCCCCTACTACTGGGTGGGAACATTATATACGTCTATAACGTATTATAACCTAACCTAACCCATCTAGCCCCTCGCTGGTAATGTTTGCAGAATCCCGTTCGTGTCGGCCCGTACTTCTCGGTGGGGACATTATGTACGTCTGTATCGTTACATAACCCAACCTAAGGCATCCTGACATATCGAATGTAGTATATTACAACATTCCTGTCGGATCGGCCACTACTTCTCGGTGGGAACATTATATACGTCTATAACGTAATATAACCTAACCTAACCCATCTGGCCCCTCGCTGGTAATGCTCCATAAAATCCCGTTCGTGTCGACCCGTAAGTCTCGGTGAGAACATTATATACTTCTATAACGTTATATATCCCAACCTAAGGCATCCTAACATATCGAATGTAGTATATTACAACATTCCTGGCGTATCGGCCACTACTTCTCGGTGGGAACATTATATACGTCTATAACGTAATATAACCTAACCTAACCCATCTAGCCCCTCGCTGGTAATGCTTTATAAAATCCCGTTCGTGTCGACCCGTAAGTCTCGGTGAGAACATTATATACTTCTATAACGTTATATATCCCAACCTGAGGCAATCTAACATCTCGGATGTAGTATATTACAACATTCCTGGCGGATCGGCCCCTGCTTCTCGGTGGGAACATTATATACGTGTATAACGTAATATAACCTAACCTAACCCATCTAGCCCCTCGCTGGTAATGCTTTATAAAATCCCGTTCGTGTCGACCCGAAGTCTCGGTGAGGACATTATATACTTCTATAACGTTACATATCCTAACCTAAGGCAGCCTAACACCTCTGATGTAGTATTTTCCAACATTCTTGGCGGATCGTCCTCTACTTCTCGGTGGGAACATTATATACGTCTATAACGTAATATAACCTAACCTAACCCATCTAGCCCCTCGCTGGTAATGCTTTATAAAATCCCGTTCGTGTCGACACGTAAGTCTCGGTGAGAACATTATATACTTCTATAACGTTATATATCCTAACCTAAGGAAGCCTAACACCTCTGATGTAGTATTTTCCAACATTCCTGGCGGATCGGCCTCTACTTCTCGGTGGGAACATTATATACGTCTATAACGTATTATAACCGAACCTAACCCATCTAGACCCTCGCTGGTAATGTTTACAGAATCCCGTTCGTGTCGGCGCGTACTTCTCGGTGGTGCAGTATGTACGTCTATATTGTTATATAACTCAACCTGAGGCAACCTAACATCTCGGATGTAGTATATTACAACATTCCTGGCGGATCGGCCACTACTTCTCGGTTGGAACGTTATATACGTCTATCACGTAATATAACCTAACCTAACCCACCTAGCCCCTCGCTGGTAATGTCTTATAAAATCCCGGTCGTGTCGTCCCGTAAGTCTAGGTGGGAACATTATATACGTCTATAACGTAATATAACCTAACATAACCCATCTAGCCCCTCGCTGGTAATATTTCATAAAATCCCGTACGTGTCGTCCAGTACGTCTCGGTGGGGACATTACGTACGTCTATACCGTTATATAACCAAACCTAAGGCAACCTAACATATCAAATGTAGTATTTTCCAACATTCATGGCGGGTCGCCCCCTACTTCTAGGTGAGAACATTATATACGTCTATCACGTAATATAACCTAACCTAACCCATCTAGCCCCTTGCTGGTAATGCTTTATAAAATCCCGTTCGTGTCGACCCGTAAGTCTCGGTGAGGACATTATATACTTCTATAACGTTATATATCCTAACCTAAGGCAGCCTAACACCTCTGATGAAGTATTTTCCAACATTCTTGGCGGATCGTCCTCTACTTCTCGGTGGGAACATTATATACGTCTATAACGTAATATAAACTAACCTAACCCATCTAGCACCTCGCTGGTAATGTTTTATAAAATCCCGGTCGTTTCGTCCCGTAAGTCTCGGTGGGGACATTATCTACTTCTACAACGTTATATATCCCAACCTGAGGCAACCTAACATCTCGGATGTAGTATATTACAACATTCCTGGCGGATCGGCCACTACTTCTCGGTGGGAACATTATATACGTCTATAACGTAATATAACCTAACCTAACCCATCTAGCCCCTCGCTGGTAATGCTTTATAAAATCCCGTTCGTGTCGACCCGTAAGTCTCGGTGAGAACATTATATACTTCTATAACGTTATATATCCCAACCTGAGGCAATCTAACATCTCGGATGTAGTATATTACAACATTCCTGGCGGATCGGCCCCTGCTTCTCGGTGGGAACATTATATACGTGTATAACGTAATATAACCTGACCTAACCCATCTAGCCCCTCGCTGGTAATGCTTTATAAAATCCCGTTCGTGTCGACCCGTAAGTCTCAGTGAGGACATTATATACCTCTATAACGTTATATATCCTAACCTAAGGCAGCCTAACACCTCTGATGTAGTATTTTCCAACATGACTGGCGGATCGGCCTCTACTTCTCGGTTGGAACGTTATATACGTCTATCACGTTATATAACCTAACCTAACCCATCTAGCCCCTCGCTGGTAATGTCTTATAAAATCCCGTTCGTGTCGTCCCGTACGTCTCGGTGGGGACATTATATTCTTCTATAACGGAATATATCCCAACCTAAGGCAGGCTATCATCTCGGATGTAGTACTTTACAACATTCCTGGCGGATCGGCCTCTACTTCTCGGTGGGAACATTATATACGTCTATAACGTAATATAAGCTAACCTAACCCATCTAGCCCCTCGCTGGTAATGCTTTATAAAATCCCGTACGTGTAAACCCGTAAGTCTCGGTCTGGACATTATATTCTTCTATAACGATATATATCCCAACCTGAGGCAACCTAACATCTCGGATGTAGTATTCACCAACATTCCTGGCGGGTCGGAACCTACTTCTCGGTGGGAACATTATAGACGTCTATATCGTAATATAACCTAACCCATGCCATCTTGCCCATCGGTGATAATGTTTTACAGAATACCGGTTGTGTCGGCCCGTACGTCTCGGTGGGGACATTATATACGTCTATAACGTTATATATCCCAACCTAAGACCACCTAACATCTCGGATGTAGTATTCACCAACATTCCTGGCGGGTCGGACCCTACTTCTCGGTGCGAACGTTATATACTTCTATAACATAATATAACCTAACCTAACCCATTTAGCCCCTCGCTGGTAATGTTTACAGAATCCCGTTCGTGTCGGCCCGTACTTCTCGGTGGGGACATTATGTACGTCTATAACGTTATATATCCCAACCTAAGGCAACCTAACATCTTGGATGTAGTATTTTCCAACATTCCTTTCGGATCGGCATCTACTTCTCGGTGGGAACATTATATACGTCTATAACGTATTATAACCTAACCTAATCCATCTAGCCCCTCGCTGGTAATGTTTGCAGAATACCGTTCGTGTCGGCCCGTTCTTCTCGGTGGAGACATTATGTACGTCTATATCGTTATATAACACAACATAAGGCAACCTAACATAACGAATGTAGTATTTTCCAACATTACTCTCGGGTCGGCCCCTACTTCTTGGTGAGAACATTATATACGTCTATCACGTAATATAACCTAACCTAACCCATCTAGCCCCTCGCTGGCAATGTCTTATAAAATCCCGTTCGTGTCGTTCCGTAAGTCTCGGTGGGGACATTATATACTTCTATAACGTTATATATCCCAACCTGAGGCAACCTAACAGCTCGGATGTAGTATATTACAACAATCCTGGCGGATCGGCCCCTACTTCTCGGTGGGAACATTATATACGTGTATAACGTATTATAACCTAACCTAATCCATCTAGCCCCTTGCTGGTAATGTTTACAGAATCCCGTTCGTGTCGGCGCGTACTTCTCGGTGGGGACATTATGTACGTCTTTATCATTATATAACTCAACCTGAGGCAACCTAACATCTCGGATGTAGTATATTAAAACATTCCTGGCGGATCGGCCCCTGCTTCTCGGTGGGAACATTATATACGTCTATAACGTAATATAACCTAACCTAACCCATCTAGCCCCTCGCTGGTAATGCTCTATAAAATCCCGTTCGTGTCGACCCGTAAGTCTCGGTGAGAACATTATATACTTCTATAACGTTATATATCCTAACCTAAGGCAGCCTAACACGTCTGATGTAATATTTTCACACATTCTTGTCGGATCGTCCTCTACTTCTCGGTGGGAACATTATATACGTCTATAACGAAATATAACCTAACCTAACCCATCTAGCACCTCGCTGGTAATGTTTTATAAAATCCCGGTCGTTTCGTCCCGTAAGTCTCGGTGGGGACATTATCTACTTCTACAACGTTATATATCCCGACCTGAGGCAACCTAACATCTCGGATGTAGTATATTACAACATTCCTGGCGGATCGGCCCCTACTACTGGGTGGGAACATTATATACGTCTATAACGTATTATAACCTAACCTAACCCATCTAGCCCCTCGCTGGTAATGTTTGCAGAATCCCGTTCGTGTCGGCCCGTACTTCTCGGTGGGGACATTATGTACGTCTGTATCGTTACATAACCCAACCTAAGGCATCCTGACATATCGAATGTAGTATATTACAACATTCCTTTCGGATCGGCCACTACTTCTCGGTGGGAACATTATATACGTCTATAACGTAATATAACCTAACCTAACCCATCTGGCCCCTCGCTGGTAATGCTCTATAAAATCCCGTTCGTGTCGACCCGTAAGTCTCGGTGAGAACATTATATACGTCTATAACGTTATATATCCCAACCTAAGACCACCTAACATCTCGGATGTAGTATTCACCAACATTCCTGGCGGGTCGGACCCTACTTCTCGGTGCGAACGTTATATACTTCTATAACATAATATAACCTAACCTAACCCATTTAGCCCCTCGCTGGTAATGTTTACAGAATCCCGTTCGTGTCGGCCCGTACTTCTCGGTGGGGACATTATGTACGTCTATAACGTTATATATCCCAACCTAAGGCAACCTAACATCTTGGATGTAGTATTTTCCAACATTCCTTTCGGATCGGCATCTACTTCTCGGTGGGAACATTATATACGTCTATAACGTATTATAACCTAACCTAATCCATCTAGCCCCTCGCTGGTAATGTTTGCAGAATACCGTTCGTGTCGGCCCGTTCTTCTCGGTGGAGACATTATGTACGTCTATATCGTTATATAACACAACATAAGGCAACCTAACATAACGAATGTAGTATTTTCCAACATTACTCTCGGGTCGGCCCCTACTTCTTGGTGAGAACATTATATACGTCTATCACGTAATATAACCTAACCTAACCCATCTAGCCCCTCGCTGGCAATGTCTTATAAAATCCCGTTCGTGTCGTTCCGTAAGTCTCGGTGGGGACATTATATACTTCTATAACGTTATATATCCCAACCTGAGGCAACCTAACAGCTCGGATGTAGTATATTACAACAATCCTGGCGGATCGGCCCCTACTTCTCGGTGGGAACATTATATACGTGTATAACGTATTATAACCTAACCTAATCCATCTAGCCCCTTGCTGGTAATGTTTACAGAATCCCGTTCGTGTCGGCGCGTACTTCTCGGTGGGGACATTATGTACGTCTTTATCATTATATAACTCAACCTGAGGCAACCTAACATCTCGGATGTAGTATATTAAAACATTCCTGGCGGATCGGCCCCTGCTTCTCGGTGGGAACATTATATACGTCTATAACGTAATATAACCTAACCTAACCCATCTAGCCCCTCGCTGGTAATGCTCTATAAAATCCCGTTCGTGTCGACCCGTAAGTCTCGGTGAGAACATTATATACTTCTATAACGTTATATATCCTAACCTAAGGCAGCCTAACACCTCTGATGTAATATTTTCAAACATTCTTGTCGGATCGTCCTCTACTTCTCGGTGGGAACATTATATACGTCTATAACGAAATATAACCTAACCTAACCCATCTAGCACCTCGCTGGTAATGTTTTATAAAATCCCGGTCGTTTCGTCCCGTAAGTCTCGGTGGGGACATTATCTACTTCTACAACGTTATATATCCTAACCTAAGGCAGCCTAACACCTCTGATGTAGTATTTTCCAACATTCTTGGCGGATCGTCCTCTACTTCTCGGTGGGAACATTATATACGTCTATAACGTAATATAACCTAACCTAACCCATCTAGCCCCTCGCTGGTAATGCTTTATAAAATCCCGTTCGTGTCGACCCGTAAGTCTCGGTGAGAACATTATATACTTCTATAACGTTATATATCCTAACCTAAGGAAGCCTAACACCTCTGATGTAGTATTTTCCAACATTCCTGGCGGATCGGCCTCTACTTCTCGGTGGGAACATTATATACGTCTATAACGTATTATAACCGAACCTAACCCATCTAGCCCCTCGCTGGTAATGTTTACAGAATCCCGTTCGTGTCGGCGCGTACTTCTCGGTGGTGCAGTATGTACGTCTATATTGTTATATAACTCAACCTGAGGCAACCTAACATCTCGGATGTAGTATATTACAACATTCCTGGCGGATCGGCCACTACTTCTCGGTTGGAACGTTATATACGTCTATCACGTAATATAACCTAACCTAAACCACCTAGCCCCTCGCTGGTAATGTCTTATAAAATCCCGGTCGTGTCGTCCCGTAAGTCTCGGTGGGAACATTATACACGTCTATAACGTAATATAACTTAACATAACCCATCTAGCCCCTCGCTGGTAATATTTTATAAAATCCCGTACGTGTCGTCCAATACGTCTCGATGGGGACATTATGTACGTCTGTATCGTTATATAACCCAACCTAAGGCAACCTAACATATCGAATGTAGTATTTTCCAACATTCCTGGCGGGTCGGCCACTACTTCTCGGTGGGAACATTATATACGTCTATAACGTAATATAACCGAACCTAACCCATCTAGCCCCTCGCTGGTAATGCTTTATAGAATCCCGTTCGTGTCGACGCGTAAGTCTCGGTGAGAACATTATATACTTCTATAACGTTATATATCCCAACCTGAGGCAATCTAACATCTCGGATGTAGTATATTACAACATTCCTGGCGGATCGGCCCCTGGTTCTCGGTGGGAACATTATATACGTCTATAACGTAATATAACCTAACCTAACCCATCTAGCCCCTCGCTGGTAATGCTTTATAAAATCCCGTTCGTGTCGACCCGTAAGTCTCGGTGAGGACATTATATACTTCTATAATGTTATATATCCCAACTTGAGGCAACCTAACACCTCGGATGTAGTATATTACAACATTCCTGTCGGATCAGCCACTACTTCTCGGTGGGAACATTATATACATCTATAACGTAATATAACCTAAAATAACCCATCTAGCCCCTCGCTGGTAATGCTTTATAAAATCCCGTTCGTGTCGACCCGTAAGTCTCGGTGTGGACATTATATACTTCTATAACGTTATATATCCTAACCTAAGGCAGCCTAACACCTATGATGTAGTATTTTCCAACATTCCTGGCGGATCGGCCTCTACTTCTCGGTGGGAACATTATATACGTCTATAACGTATTATAACCTAACCTAACCCATCTAGCCCCTCGCTGGTAATGTTTACAGAATCCCGTTCGTTTCGGCGCGTACTTCTCGTTGGGGCAGTATGTACGTCTATATCGTTATATAACTCAACCTGAGGCAACCTAACATCTCGGATGTAGTATATTACAACATTCCTGGCGGATCGGCCACTACTTCTCGGTGGGAACATTATATACGTCTATAACGTAATATAACCTAACCTAACCCATCTAGCCCCTCGCTGGTAATGCTTTATAAAATCCCGTTCGTGTCGACCCGTAAGTCTCGGTGAGGACATTATATACCTCTATAACGTTATATATCCTAACCTAAGGCAGCCTAACACCTCTGATGTAGTATTTTCCAACATTCCTGGCGGATCGGCCTCTACTTCCCGGTGGGAACATTAAATACGTCTACATCGTAATATAAGCTAACCTAACCCATCTTGCCCCTCGGTGCTAATGTTTTACAGAATGCCGGTCGTGTCGGCCCATACCTGTCGGTGGGGACATTATATACGTCTATAACGTTATATATACCAAAATAAGGCAACCTAACATCTCGGATGTAGTATTTTCCAAAAATCCTTGCGGTTCGGTCCCTACCTCTCGGTGGGAACATTATTCACGTCTACAACGTAATATAAACTAACCTAACCCATCTAGCACCTCGCTGGTAATGTTTTACAGACTCCCGGTCCTGTCGGCCCGTACTTCTACGTGGGGATATTATTTACGTCTATAACGTTATATATGTCAACCGCAGGCAACCTGACACCTCGGATGTAGTATTTTCCAACATTCCTGGCGGTTCGGCCCCTACTTCTCGGTGGGAACATTATATACGTCTATAACGTAATATAACCTAACCTAACCCATCTAGCCCCTCGCTAGTAGTGTTTTACAGAATGCCGTTCGTGTCGTCCCTTACGTGTCGGTGGGATATTATATACGTCTATAGCGTTATATATTCTAACCTATTGCAGCCAAACACCTCGGATGTAGTATTTTCCAATATTCCTGGCGGGTCGGCCCCTACTTCTCGGTGGGAACATTGTATACGTCTATAACGAAATATAACCTAACCGAACCCATCTAGCACCTCGGTGATAATGTTTTACAGGATCCCGTTCGTGTCGTCCCGTGCGTCTCGGTTGGGATATAATATACGTCTATAACGTTATATATCCCAATCTAAGGCAGCCTAGCATCTCGGATGTAGTATTTACCAAAATTCCTGGCGGGTCGGTCCCTACTTCTCGGCGGGAACATTATATACGTCTATAACATAATATAACCTAACATAACACTTCTAACTCCTCGCTGGTAATGTTTTACAGAATCCCATTCGTGTCGTCCCGTACGTCTCGGTTGGGACATTATATACGTCTATCCCGTTATATATCCTAACCTAAGGCAGCCTAACACCTCGGATGTAGTATTTTCCAACATTCCTGGCGTGTCGGCCCCAACTTCTCGGTGGGAACATTATTTACGTCTATAACGTAATATAACCTAACCTAACCCATCTAGCACCTCGGTGATAATGGTTTATAGAATCCCGTTTGTGTCGTCCCGTACGTCTCGGTTGGGATATTATATACGTCTATAACGTTATATATCCCAATCGAAGGCAACCTAACATCTCGAATATATTTATTACAGACGGGTCGGACCCTAGTATTCCTTGCGGGTCGGACCCTACTTCTCGGTGGGAACATTATATACGTCTCTAACATAATATAACCTAACCCAACCCATCTAGCGCCTCGCTGGTAATGTTTTACAGAATCCCGTTCCTGTCGGCCCGTATTTCTACGTGGGGACATTATGTACGTCTATAACGTTATATATGTCAACCGCAGGCAACCTGACACCTCGGATGTAGTATTTTCCAACATTCCTGGCGGTTCGGCCCCTACTTCTCGGTGGGAACATTATATACGTCTATAACCTAATATAACCTAACCTAACCCATCTAGCACCTCGGTGATAATGTTATACAGAATCCCGTTCGTGTCGTCCCGTACGTGTCGGTTGGGATATTATATACGTCTATACTGTTATATATCCCAATCGAAGGCAACCTAACATCTCGAATATATTTATTACAGACGGGTCGGACCCTAGTATTCCTTGCGGGTCGGACCCTACTTCTCGGTGGGAACATTATATACGTCTGTAACATAATATAACCTAACCCAACCCATCTAGCGCCTCGCTGGTAATGTTTTACAGAATCCCGTTCCTGTCGGCCCGTATTTCTACGTGGGGACATTATGTACGTCTATAACGTTATATATGTCAACCGCAGGCAACCTGACACCTCGGATGTAGTATTTTCCAACATTCCTGGCGGTTCGGCCCCTACTTCTCGGTGGGAACATTATATACGTCTATAACCTAATATAACCTAACCTAACCCATCTAGCACCTCGGTGATAATGTTATACAGAATCCCGTTCGTGTCGTCCCGTACGTGTCGGTTGGGATATTATATACGTCTATACTGTTATATATCCCAATCTAAGGCAACCTCATATCTCGAATGTAGTATTTACCGACATTACTGGCGGGACAGACCCTACTTCTCGGTGGGAACATTATATACGTCTATAACGTAATTAGAGCTAACCTAACGCCTTCTAGTCCCTCGCTGGTTATATTTTACAGAATCCCGTTCGTGTCGGCCCGTACTTCTCGTTGGGGACATTATATACGTCTATAACGTTATATATCCCAACCTAAGGCATCCTAACATCTCGGATGTAGTATTTTCCAACATTCCTGGCGGGCCGGCCCCTACTTCTCGGTGGGGATACTATGTACGTCTATAACGTTATATAACCTAACCTAACACATCTAGACCCTCGCTGGTAATGTTTTACAGAATCCCGTTCGTGTCGGCCCGTACTTCTCGGTGGGGACATTATGTATGTCTGCAACAATATATATCCCAACCTAAGGCAACATAACATCTCGAATGTAGTATATTACCAACATTCCTGGCGTATCGGCCACTACTTCTCCGTGGGAACATTATATACGTCTATAACGTACCATAACCTAACCTAACCAATCTAGCCCCTCGCTGGTAATGTTTTACGGAATCCTGGTCGTGTCGGCCCGTAAGTCTCGGTGGGAACATCATATAACGTCTATAACGTTATATATCCCAACCCGAGGAAACCTAGCCTCTCGGATGTAGTGTTTAACAACATTCCTGGCGGGTCGGATCCTACTTCTCGTTGGGAACATTATATACGTCTACATCGTAATATAACCTAACCTAACCCATCTTGCCACTCGGTGATAATGCGTTACTGAATGCCGGTCATCTCGGCCCGTACGTCTCGGTAGGGACATTATGTACGTCTATAACGTTATATATCCCAACCTAAGGCAACCTAACATCTCGGATGTCGTATTTTCCGACATTCCTGACGGGTTGGCCCCTACTTCTCGGTGGGAACATTACATTCGTCTATATTGTAATATATCCTAACCTAACCCATCTTGTCCCTCCGTGATAATGTTTTAAAGAATGCCGGTCGTGTCGGCCCGTACGTATTGGTGGGGATATTATATACGTCTATAACGTTATATATCCCTACCTAAGGCAACCTAACATCTCGGATGTAGTATTTTCCATCATTCCTGGCGGATCGGCCCCTACTTCTTGGTGAGAACATTATTTACGTCTATAACATAATATAACCTAACCTAACCCACCTAGCCCCTCGGTGATAATGTTTTACAGAATCCCGGTCGTATCGGCCCGTACGTCTCGGAGGGAACATTTTATACGTCTATAACGTTATATATCCCAATCTGAGGCAATCTAACATCTCGGATGTAGTATATACCAACATTCCTGGCGGGTCGATCCCTACTTCTCGGTGGGAACCTTATATTCGTCTATATCGTAATATAACCTAACATAACCCATCCTCCCCCTCGGTGATAATGTTTTACAGAATCCCGGTCGTGTCGGCCCGTACTTCTCCGAGGGGACATTATGTACGCCTTTAACGTTATATATCCTAACCTAAGGCAGCTTAACATCTCGGATGTAGTATTTTCCAACCTTACTGGCGGGTCGGCCCCTACTTCTCGGTGAGAACATTATATACGTCTATGACATAATATAACCTAACCTAACCCATCTAGCCCCTCGGTGATAATGTTTTACAGAATCCCGTTCCTGTCGGCCCGTATTTCTACGTGGGGACATTATGTACGTCTATAACGTTATATATGTCAACCGCAGGCAACCTGACACCTCGGATGTAGTATTTTCCAACATTCCTGGCGGTTCGGCCTCTACTTCTCGGTGGGAACATTATATACGTCTATAACCTAATATAACCTAACCTAACCCATCTAGCACCTCGGTGATAATGTTATACAGAATCCCGTTCGTGTCGTCCCGTACGTGTCGGTTGGGATATTATATACGTCTATACTGTTATATATCCCAATCTAAGGCAACCTCATATCTCGAATGTAGTATTTACCGACATTCCTGGCGGGACAGACCCTACTTCTCGGTGGGAACATTATATACGTCTATAACGTAACATAATCTAACATAACCCATCTAGCCCCTCGGTGATAATGTTTTACAGAATCCCGTACGTGTCGTCCCGTCCGTCTCGGATGGGACATTATATACGTCTATAGCGTTATATACCCTAACCTAAGGCAGCCTAACACCTCGGATATAGTATTTTCCAACAATCCTGGCGGGTCGGCCCCTACTTCTCGGTGGGAACATTATATACGTCTATAACGTAATATAACCTAACCTAACCCATCTAGCCCCTCGCTAGTAGTGTTTTACAGAATCCCGTTCGTGTCGTCCCTTACGTGTCGGTGGGATATTATATACGTCTATAGCGTTATATACTCTAACCTATTGCAGCCAAACACCTCGGATGTAGTATTTTCCAACATTTCTTGCGGTTCGGTCCCTACTTCTTGGTGGGAACATTATTCACGTCTACAACGTAATATAACCTAACCTAACCCATCTAGGCCCTCGCTAGTAATGTTTTACAGAATCCCGTTCGTGTCGTCCCGTACGTCTTGGTGGGTACATTATGTACGTCTGTAACGTTATATATCCTAACCTAAGGCAACCTAACACCACAGATGTAGTATTTTCAAACATTCCTGACGGGTCGGCCACTACTCCTCGGTGGGAACATTATATACGTCTATAACGTAACATAACCTAACGTAACCCATCTAACCCCTCGCTTGTAATGTTTTACAGAATCCCTTTCGTGTCGTCCCGTACGTCTCGGTAGGGATATTATATATGTCTATAGCGTTAAATAACCTAACCTAAGGCAGGCTAACATCTCAGATGTAGTATTTTACAACATTCCTGGCGGATCGGCCCCTACTTCTCGGTGGGAACATTATATACGTCTACATCGTAATATAACCTAACCTAAACCATCTTGCCCCTCGCTGGTAATGTTTTACAGAACCCCCTTCGTGTCGTCCATTACGTGTCGGTGGGATATTATATACGTCTATAGCGTTATATACTCTAACCTATTGCAGCCAAACACCTCGGATGTAGTATTTTCCAATATTCCTGGCGGGTCAGCCCCTACTTCTCGGTGGGAACATTATATACGTCTATAACGTAATATAACCTAACCTAACCAATCTAGCACCTCGGTAGTAATGTTATACAGAATCCCGTTCGTGTCGTCCAGTACGTCTCGGTTGGGATATTATATACGTCTATAACGTTATATATCCCAATCTAAGGCAACCTAACATCTCGAATATATTATTTGCAGACGGGTCGGACCCTAGTATTCCTTGCGGGTCGGCCCCTACTTCTCGGTGGGAAAATTATATACGTCTATAACGTAATATAACCTAACCTAACCCATCTAGACCCTCGCTGGTAATGTTTTACAAAATCCCGGTCGTGTCGGCCTGTACGTCTCGGTGGGGACATTATATACGTCTATAGCGTTATATATCCTAACCTAAGGCAGGCTAAAATCTCGGATGTAGTATTTTACAACATTCCCTGCGGATCGGCCTCTACTTCTCGGTGGGAAAATTATATACGTCTAAAACGTAATTAGAGCTAACCTAACGCCTTCTAGTCCCTCGCTGGTTATATTTTACAGAATCCCGTTCGTGTCGGCCCGTACTTCTCGTTGGGGACATTATATACGTCTATAACGTTATATATCCCAACCTAAGGCATCCTAACATCTCGGATGTAGTATTTTCCAACATTCCTGGCGGGCCGGCCCCTACTTCTCGGTGGGGATACTATGTACGTCTATAACGTTATATAACCTAACCTAACACATCTAGACCCTCGCTGGTAATGTTTTACAGAATCCCGTTCGTGTCGGCCCGTACTTCTCGGTGGGGACATTATGTATGTCTGCAACAATATATATCCCAACCTAAGGCAACATAACATCTCGAATGTAGTATATTCCAACATTCCTGGCGTATCGGCCACTACTTCTCCGTGGGAACATTATATACGTCTATAACGTACCATAACCTAACCTAACCAATCTAGCCCCTCGCTGGTAATGTTTTACGGAATCCTGGTCGTGTCGGCCCGTAAGTCTCGGTGGGGACATTATGTATGTCCATAACGTTATATATCCTAACCTAAGGTAGCCTAACATCCCGGATGTAGTATTTACCAACATTCCTGGCGGGTCGGACACTACTTCTCGGTGGGAACATTATATACGTCAGTAACGTAATATAACCTAACCTAACTCATCTTGCCCCTCGGTGATAATGTGTTACAGAATGCCGGTCATCTCGGCCCGTACGTCTCGGTAGGGACATTATGTACGTCTATAACGTTATATATCCCAACCTAAGGCAACCTAACATCTCGGATGTCGTATTTTCCGACATTCCTGACGGGTTGGCCCCTACTTCTCGGTGGGAACATTACATTCGTCTATATTGTAATATATCCTAACCTAACCCATCTTGTCCCTCCGTGATAATGTTTTAAAGAATGCCGGTCGTGTCGGCCCGTACGTATTGGTGGGGATATTATATACGTCTATAACGTTATATATCCCTACCTAAGGCAACCTAACATCTCGGATGTAGTATTTTCCATCATTCCTGGCGGATCGGCCCCTACTTCTCGGTGGGAACATCATACCCGTCTATAACGTAACATATCCTATCCTAAGCCATCTAGGCCCTCGGTGATAATGTTTTACAGAATCCCGATCGCATCGGCCCGTACGTCTCGGTGGGTACATTATAAACGTCTATAACGTTATATATCCCAATTTGAGGCAACCTAACATCTCGGATGTAGTTTTTACCAACATTCCTGGCGGGTCGGTCCCTACTTCTCGGTGGGAACATTATATTCTTCTATATCGTAATATAACCTAACATAACCCATCCTCCACCTCGGTGATAATGTTTTACAGAATCCCGGACGTGTCGGCCCGTACTTATCCGTGGGCACATTATATACGCCTACAACGTAATATAACCTATCCTAACCCATCTATCCCCCCGCTGGTACTGTTTTACGGAATCCCGGTCGTGTCGGCCCGTACTTCTCCGAAGGGACATTATGTACGTCTTTAACGTTATATATCCTAACCTGAGGCAGCTTAACATCTCGGATGTAGTATTTACCAACATTCCTGGCGCATCGGCCCCTACTTCTCGGTGGGAACATCATACCCGTCTATAACGTAACATATCCTATCCTAAGCCATCTAGGCCTTCGCTGGTAATGTTTTAAAGCATCCCGGTCGTGTCGGCTCGTACATCTCCGTGGGGAAATTATGTACGTCTACAGCGTTATATAACGTAACCGAACCCATCTAGCCCCTCGGTGGTAATGTTTTACAGAATGCCGGTCGGGTCGGCCCGTACGAATTGGTGGGGATATTATATACGTCTATAACGTTATATATCCCTACCTAAGGCAACCTAACATCTCGGATGTAGTATTTTCCATCATTCCTGGCGGGTCGGCCACTACTTCTCGGTGGGAACATTATATGCGTCTATAACGTAATATAACCTAACCTAACCCATCTAGCACCTCGGTGATAATGTTTTACAGAATGCCGGTCGTGTCGGCCCGTACATCTCGGTGGGTACATTATACACGTCTATAAAGTTATATATCCCAATTTAAGGCAACCTAACATCTCGGATGTAGTATTTTCCATCATTCCTGGCGGGTCGATCACTACTTCTCGGTGGGAACATTATATGCGTCTATAACGCAATATAACCTAACCTAACCCATCAAGCCCCTCGGTGATAATGTTTTACAGAATCCCGGTCGTATCGGCCCGTACGTCTCGGTGGGTACATTATATACGTCTATAACGTTATATATCCCAATCTGAGGCAACCTAACATCTCGGATGTATTTACCAACATTCCCGGCGGGTCGGTCCCTACTTGTCGGTGGGAACATTATATACGTCTATGACATAATATAACCTAACCTAACCCATCTAGCCCCTCGGTGATAATGTTTTACAGAATGCCGGTCGGGTCGGCCCGTACGTATTGGTGGGGATATTATATCCGTCTATGGCGTTATATATCCCAATCTAAGGCAACCTAACATGTGTGATGTAGTATTTACCAACATACCTGGCGGATAGGACACTACTTCTCGGTGGGAACATTATATTCGTCTATATTGTAATATATCCTAACCTAACCCATCTTGTCCCTCCGTGATAATGTTTTAAAGAATGCCGGTCGTGTCGGCCCGTACGTATTGGTGGGGATATTATATACGTCTATAACGTTATATATCCCTACCTAAGGCAACCTAACATCTCGGATGTAGTATTTTCCATCATTCCTGGCGGGTCGGCCACTACGTCTCGGTTGGAACATTATATACGTCTATAGCGTTATATATCCTCACCTAAGGCAGGCTAAAATCTCGGATGTAGTATTTTACAACATTCCTGGCGGATCGGCACCTACTTCTCGGAGGGAACATTATATACGTCTATAACGTAATATAGCCTAACCTAACCCATCTAGCCCCTCGCTGGTAATGTTTTACAGAACCCCTGTCGTGTCGTCCCGTACGTCTCGGTTGGGCCTTTGTATAGGTCTATAGCGTTATATATCCTAACCTAAGGCAGCCTAGCATCTCGGATGTAGTATTTTCCAATATTCCTGGCGGGTCGGACCCTACTTCTCGGTGGGATCATTATATACGCCTATATCGTAATATAACCTAACTTAACCCATCTGGCCCCTCGCTGGTAATGTTTTACAGAATCCCTGTCGTGTCGGCCAGTACTTCTCGGCGTGGACATTATATGCGTCTATAACGTTAGATATCCTAACCTAAGGCAACCTAACATCTCGGATGTAGTATTTTCCAGCATTCCTGGCGCGTCGGCCCCCACTTCTCGGTGGGAACATTATATACGCATATAACGTAATATAACCTAACCTAAGCCACCTAGCCCCTCGCTGGTAATGTTTTACAGAATGCCTGTCGTGTCGGCCCGTACTTCTCGGTGTGGACATTATATGCGTCCATAACGTTAGATATCCTAACCTAAGGCAACCTAACATCTCGGATGTAGTATTTTCCAACATTCCTGGCGGGTCGGACCCTACTTCTCGGTGGGATCATTATATACGCCTATAACGTAATATAACCTAACCTAACCCATCTAGCCCCTCGCTGGTAATGTCTTACATGATCCCTGTCGTGTCGGCCCGTACTTCTCGGTGTGGACATTATATGCGTCTATAACGTTATATATCCTAACCTAAGGCAGCGAAACATCTCGGATGTAGTATTTTACAACATTCCTGGCGGGTCGGACCCTACTTCGCGGTGGGAACATTATATACGTCTATAACGTAATATAACCTAACCTAACCCATCTAGCCCCTCGCTGGTAATGTTTTACAGAATCCCTGTCGTGTCGGCCCGTTCTTCTCGGTGTGGACATTATATGCGTCTATAACGTTATATATCCTAACCTAAGGCAGCGAAACATCTCGGATGTAGTATTTTACAACATTCCTGGCGGGTCGGACCCTACTTCGCGGTGGGAACATTATATACGTCTATAACGTAATATAACCTAACCTAACCCATCTAGCCCCTCGCTGGTAATGTTTTACAGAATCCCGGTCGTGTCGGCCCGTACTTCACCGAGGGGACATTATGTACGTCTTTAACATTATATATCCTTACCTAAGGCAGCTTATCATCTGGGAAGTAGTATTTTCCAACATTCCCGGCGGGTCGGCCCCTACTCCTCGGTGAGAACTTTATTTACGTCTATAACATAATATAACCTAACCTAACCCATCTAGCCCCTCGGTGATAATGTTTCACAGAATCCCGGTCGTATCGGCCCGTACGTCTCGGTGGGTACATTATATACGTCTATAACGTTATATATCCCAATCTGAGGCAACCTATCATCTCGTATGTAGTATTTACCAACATTCCTGGCGGGTCGGTCCCTACTTCTCGGTGGGAACCTTATATTCGTATATATCGTAATATAACCTAACATAACCTATCCTCCCCCTCGGTGATAATGTTTTACAGAATCCCGGACGTGTCGGCCCGTACTTATCCGTGGGAACATTATATACGCCTATAACGTAATATAACCTGTCCTAACCCATCTATCCCCCCGCTGGTAATGTTTTACGGAATCCCGGTCGTATCGGCCCGTACGTACGTCTCGGTGGGTACATTATATACGTCTATAACGTTATACATCCCAATCTAAGGCAACCTAACATGTCGGATGTAGTATTTACCAACATTCCTGGCGCATCGGCCCCTACTTCTCGGTGGGAACATCATACCCGTCTATAACGTAACATATCCTATCCCAAGCCATCTAGGCCTTCGCTGGTAATGTTTTACTGCATCCCGGTCGTGTCGGCTCGTACATCTCCGTGGGGAAATTATATTCGTCTATATCGTAATATAACCTAACATAACCCATCCTCCCCCTCGGTGATAATGTTTTACAGAATCCCGGACGTGTCGGTCCGTACGTCTCGGTGGGTACATTATATACGTCTATAACGTTATATATCCCAATCTGAGGCAACCTAACATCTCGGATGTAGTATTTACTAACATTCCTGGCGCATCGGCCCCTACTTCTCGGTGGGAACATCATACCCGTCTATAACGTAACATATCCTATCCTAAGCCATCTAGGCCTTCGCTGGTAATGTTTTACAGCATCCCGGTCGTGTCGGCTCGTACATCTCCGTGGGGAAATTATGTACGTCTACAGCGTTATATAACGTAACCGAACCCATCTAGCCCCTCGGTGATAATGTTTTACAGAATGCCGGTCGGGTCGGCCCGTACGTATTGGTGGGGATATTATATACGTCTATAACGTTATATATCCCTACCTAAGGCAACCTAACATCTCGGATGTAGTATTTTCCATCATTCCTGGCGGGTCGGCCACTACTTCTCGGTGGGAACATTATATGCGTCTATAACGTAATATAACCTAACCTAACCCATCTAGCACCTCGGTGATAATGTTTTACAGAATGCCGGTCGTGTCGGCCCGTACATCTCGGTGGGTACATTATACACGTCTATAAAGTTATATATCCCAATTTAAGGCAACCTAACATCTCGGATGTAGTAATTTCCATCATTCCTGGCGCGTCGGCCACTACTTCTCGGTGGGAACATTATATACGCCTATAACGTAATATAACCTATCCTAACCCATCTATCCCCTCGCTGGTAATGTTTTACAGAATCCCGGTCGTGTCGGCCCGTACTTCTCCGAGGGGACATTATGTACGTCTTTAACGTTATATATCCTTACCTAAGCCAGCTTAACATCTCGGAAGTAGTATTTTCCAACATTCCCGCCGGGTCGGCACCTACTTCTCGGTGAGAACATTATTTACGTCTATAACATAATATAACCTAACATAACCGATCTAGCCCCTCGGTGATAATGTTTTACAGAATCCCGGTCGTATCGGCCCGTACGTCTCGGTGGGTACATTATATACGTCTATAACGTTATATATCCCAATCTGCGGCAACCTAACATGTGGGATGTAGTATTTACCAACATACCTGGCGGATAGGACACTACTTCTCGGTGGGAACATTATATTCGTCTATATTGTAATATATCCTAACCTAACCCATCTTGCCCCTCCGTGATAATGATTTAAAGAATGCCGGTCGTGTCGGCCCGTACGTATTGGTGGGGATATTATATACGTCTATAACGTTATATATCCCTACCTAAGGCAACCTAACATCTCGGATGTAGTATTTTCCATCATTCCTGGCGGCTCGGCCACTACTTCTCGGTGGGAACATTATATGCGTCTATAACGTAATATAACCTAACCTAACCCATCTAGCACCTCGGTGATAATGTTTTACAGAATGCCGGTCGTGTCGGCCCGTACATCTCGGTGGGTACATTATACACGTCTATAAAGTTATATGTCCCAATTTAAGGCAACCTAACATCTCGGATGTAGGATTTTTCATCATTCCTGGCGCGTCGGCCACTATTTCTCGGTGGGAACATTATATACGCCTATAACGTAAAATAACCTATGCTAACCCATCTATCCCCTCGCTGGCAATGTTTTACAGAAGCCCGGTCGTGTCGGCCCGTACTTCTCCGAGGGGACATTATGTAAGTCTTTAACGTTATATATCCTAACCTAAGGCAACTTAACATCTCGGAAGTACTATTTTCCTACATTCCTGGCGGATCGGCCCCTACTTCTCGGTGAGAACATTATTTACG
The DNA here is from genome assembly GCA_963969225.1 of Xylocopa violacea. Taxonomy (NCBI): domain Eukaryota; kingdom Metazoa; phylum Arthropoda; class Insecta; order Hymenoptera; family Apidae; genus Xylocopa; species Xylocopa violacea. The sequence goes on along the minus strand of CAXAJV010000017.1, from coordinate 8,885,624 downwards.
TCTATAACATAATATAACCTAACCTAACCCATCTAGCCCCTCGGTGATAATGTTTTACAGAATCCCGGTCGTATCGGCCCGTACGTCACGGTGGGTACATTATATACGTCCATAACGTTCTATATCCCAATCTGAGGCAACCTAACATCTCGTTTGTAGTATTTACCAACATTCCTGGCGGGTCGGTCCCTACTTCTCGGTGGGAACCTTATATTCGTATATATCGTAATATTACCTAACATAACCTATCCTCCCCTTCGGTGATAATGTTTTACAGAATCCCGGACGTGTCGGCCCGTACTTATCCGTGGGAACATTATATACGCCTATAACGTAATATAACCTATCCTAACCCAACTATCCCCCCGCTGGTAATGTTTTACGGAATCCCGGTCGTGTCGGCCCGTACTTCTCCGAGGGGACATTATGTACGTCTTTAACGTTATATATCCTAACATAAGGCAGCTTAACATCTCGGATGTAGTATTTTACAACATTCCTGGCGGGTCGGCCCCTACTTCTCGGTGAGAACATTATATACGTCTATAACATAATATAACCTAACCTAACCCATCTAGCACCTCGGTGATAATGTTTTACAGAATCCCGGTCGTATCGGCCCGTACGTACGTCTCGGTGGGTACATTATATACGTCTATAACGTTATACATCCCAATCTAAGGCAACCTAACATGTCGGATGTAGTATTTACCAACATTCCTAGCGCATCGGCCCCTACTTCTCGGTGGGAACATCATACCCGTCTATAACGTAACATATCCTGTCCTAAGCCATCTAGGCCTTCGCTGGTAATGTTTTACAGCATCCCGGTCGTGTCGGCTCGTACATCTCCGTGGGGAAATTATGTACGTCTACAGCGTTATATAACCTAACCAAGCCCATCTAGCCCCTCGGTGATAATGTTTTACAGAATGCCGGTCGGGTCGGCCCGTACGTATTGGTGGGGATATTATATACGTCTATAACGTTATATATCCCTACCTAAGGCAACCTAACATCTCGGATGTAGTATTTTCCATCATTCCTGGCGGGTCGATCACTACTTCTCGGTGGGAACATTATATGCGTCTATAACGTAATATAACCTAACCTAACCCATCTAGCACCTCGGTGATAATGTTTTACAGAATGCCGGTCGTGTCGGCCCGTACATCTCGGTGGGTACATTATACACGTCTATAAAGTTATATATCCCAATTTAAGGCAACCTAACATCTCGGATGTAGTATTTTCCATCATTCCTGGCGGGTCGGCCACTACTTCTCGGTGGGAACATTATATGCGTCTATAACGTAATATAACCTAACCTAACCCATCTAGCACCTCGGTGATAATGTTTTACAGAATCCCGGTCGCGTCGGCCCGTACTTCTCCGAGGGGACATTATGTACGTCTTTAACGTTATATATCCTCACCTAAGCCAGCTTAACATCTCGGAAGTAGTATTTTCCAACATTCCCGCCGGGCCGGCATCTACTTCTCGGTGAGAACATTATTTACGTCTATAACATAATCTATCCTAACCTAACCGATCTAGCCCCTCGGTGATAATGTTTTACAGAATCCCGGTCGTATCGGCCCGTACGTCTCGGTGGGTACATTATATACGTCTGTAACGTTATATATCCCAATCTGCGGCAACCTAACATGTGGGATGTAGTATTTACCAACATACCTGGCGGATAGGACACTACTTCTCGGTGGGAACATTATATTCGTCTATATTGTAATATATCCTAACCTAACCCATCTTGCCCCTCCGTGATAATGATTTAAAGAATGCCGGTCGTGTCGGCCCGTACGTATTGGTGGGAATATTATATACGTCTATAACGTTATATATCCCTACCTAAGGCAACCTAACATCTCGGATGTAGTATTTTCCATCATTCCTGGCGGGTCGGCTACTACTTCTCGGTGGGAACATTATATGCGTCTATAACGTAATATAACCTAACCTAACCCATCTAGCACCTCGGTGATAATGTTTTACAGAATGCCGGTCGTGTCGGCCCGTACATCTCGGTGGGTACATTATACACGTCTATAAAGTTATATGTCCCAATTTAAGGCAACCTAACATCTCGGATGTAGGATTTTTCATCATTCCTGGCGCGTCGGCCACTATTTCTCGGTGGGAACATTATATACGCCTATAACGTAAAATAACCTATGCTAACCCATCTATCCCCTCGCTGGCAATGTTTTGCAGAATCCCGGTCGTGTCGGCCCGTACTTCTACGAGGGGACATTATGTACGTCTTTAACGTTATATATCCTAACCTAAGGCAACTTAACATCTCGGAAGTAGTATTTTCCTACATTCCTGGCGGATCGGCCCCTACTTCTCGGTGAGAACATTATTTACGTCTATAACATAATATAACCTAACCTAACCCATCTAGCCCCTCGGTGGTAATGTTTTACAGAATGCCGGTCGGGTCGGCCCGTACGAATTGGTGGGGATATTATATACGTCTATAACGTTATATATCCCTACCTAAGGCAACCTAACATCTCGGATGTAGTATTTTCCATCATTCCTGGCGGGTCGGCCACTACTTCTCGGTGGGAACATTATATGCGTCTATAACGTAATATAACCTAACCTAACCCATCTAGCACCTCGGTGATAATGTTTTACAGAATGCCGGTCGTGTCGGCCCGTACATCTCGGTGGGTACATTATACACGTCTATAAAGTTATATATCCCAATTTAAGGCAACCTAACATCTCGGATGTAGTATTTTCCATCATTCCTGGCGGGTCGATCACTACTTCTCGGTGGGAACATTATATGCGTCTATAACGCAATATAACCTAACCTAACCCATCAAGCCCCTCGGTGATAATGTTTTACAGAATCCCGGTCGTATCGGCCCGTACGTCTCGGTGGGTACATTATATACGTCTATAACGTTATATATCCCAATCTGAGGCAACCTAACATCTCGGATGTATTTACCAACATTCCCGGCGGGTCGGTCCCTACTTGTCGGTGGGAACATTATATACGTCTATGACATAATATAACCTAACCTAACCCATCTAGCCCCTCGGTGATAATGTTTTACAGAATGCCGGTCGGGTCGGCCCGTACGTATTGGTGGGGATATTATATCCGTCTATGGCGTTATATATCCCAATCTAAGGCAACCTAACATGTGTGATGTAGTATTTACCAACATACCTGGCGGATAGGACACTACTTCTCGGTGGGAACATTATATTCGTCTATATTGTAATATATCCTAACCTAACCCATCTTGTCCCTCCGTGATAATGTTTTAAAGAATGCCGGTCGTGTCGGCCCGTACGTATTGGTGGGGATATTATATACGTCTATAACGTTATATATCCCTACCTAAGGCAACCTAACATCTCGGATGTAGTATTTTCCATCATTCCTGGCGGGTCGGCCACTACGTCTCGGTTGGAACATTATATACGTCTATAGCGTTATATATCCTCACCTAAGGCAGGCTAAAATCTCGGATGTAGTATTTTACAACATTCCTGGCGGATCGGCACCTACTTCTCGGAGGGAACATTATATACGTCTATAACGTAATATAGCCTAACCTAACCCATCTAGCCCCTCGCTGGTAATGTTTTACAGAACCCCTGTCGTGTCGTCCCGTACGTCTCGGTTGGGCCTTTGTATAGGTCTATAGCGTTATATATCCTAACCTAAGGCAGCCTAGCATCTCGGATGTAGTATTTTCCAATATTCCTGGCGGGTCGGACCCTACTTCTCGGTGGGATCATTATATACGCCTATATCGTAATATAACCTAACTTAACCCATCTGGCCCCTCGCTGGTAATGTTTTACAGAATCCCTGTCGTGTCGGCCAGTACTTCTCGGCGTGGACATTATATGCGTCTATAACGTTAGATATCCTAACCTAAGGCAACCTAACATCTCGGATGTAGTATTTTCCAGCATTCCTGGCGCGTCGGCCCCCACTTCTCGGTGGGAACATTATATACGCATATAACGTAATATAACCTAACCTAAGCCACCTAGCCCCTCGCTGGTAATGTTTTACAGAATGCCTGTCGTGTCGGCCCGTACTTCTCGGTGTGGACATTATATGCGTCTATAACGTTATATATCCTAACCTAAGGCAGCGAAACATCTCGGATGTAGTATTTTACAACATTCCTGGCGGGTCGGACCCTACTTCGCGGTGGGAACATTATATACGTCTATAACGTAATATAACCTAACCTAACCCATCTAGCCCCTCGCTGGTAATGTTTTACAGAATCCCGGTCGTGTCGGCCCGTACTTCACCGAGGGGACATTATGTACGTCTTTAACATTATATATCCTTACCTAAGGCAGCTTATCATCTGGGAAGTAGTATTTTCCAACATTCCCGGCGGGTCGGCCCCTACTCCTCGGTGAGAACTTTATTTACGTCTATAACATAATATAACCTAACCTAACCCATCTAGCCCCTCGGTGATAATGTTTCACAGAATCCCGGTCGTATCGGCCCGTACGTCTCGGTGGGTACATTATATACGTCTATAACGTTATATATCCCAATCTGAGGCAACCTATCATCTCGTATGTAGTATTTACCAACATTCCTGGCGGGTCGGTCCCTACTTCTCGGTGGGAACCTTATATTCGTATATATCGTAATATAACCTAACATAACCTATCCTCCCCCTCGGTGATAATGTTTTACAGAATCCCGGACGTGTCGGCCCGTACTTATCCGTGGGAACATTATATACGCCTATAACGTAATATAACCTGTCCTAACCCATCTATCCCCCCGCTGGTAATGTTTTACGGAATCCCGGTCGTATCGGCCCGTACGTACGTCTCGGTGGGTACATTATATACGTATATAACGTTATACATCCCAATCTAAGGCAACCTAACATGTCGGATGTAGTATTTACCAACATTCCTGGCGCATCGGCCCCTACTTCTCGGTGGGAACATCATACCCGTCTATAACGTAACATATCCTATCCCAAGCCATCTAGGCCTTCGCTGGTAATGTTTTACTGCATCCCGGTCGTGTCGGCTCGTACATCTCCGTGGGGAAATTATATTCGTCTATATCGTAATATAACCTAACATAACCCATCCTCCCCCTCGGTGATAATGTTTTACAGAATCCCGGACGTGTCGGTCCGTACGTCTCGGTGGGTACATTATATACGTCTATAACGTTATATATCCCAATCTGAGGCAACCTAACATCTCGGATGTAGTATTTACTAACATTCCTGGCGCATCGGCCCCTACTTCTCGGTGGGAACATCATACCCGTCTATAACGTAACATATCCTATCCTAAGCCATCTAGGCCTTCGCTGGTAATGTTTTACAGCATCCCGGTCGTGTCGGCTCGTACATCTCCGTGGGGAAATTATGTACGTCTACAGCGTTATATAACGTAACCGAACCCATCTAGCCCCTCGGTGATAATGTTTTACAGAATGCCGGTCGGGTCGGCCCGTACGTATTGGTGGGGATATTATATACGTCTATAACGTTATATATCCCTACCTAAGGCAACCTAACATCTCGGATGTAGTATTTTCCATCATTCCTGGCGGGTCGGCCACTACTTCTCGGTGGGAACATTATATGCGTCTATAACGTAATATAACCTAACCTAACCCATCTAGCACCTCGGTGATAATGTTTTACAGAATGCCGGTCGTGTCGGCCCGTACATCTCGGTGGGTACATTATACACGTCTATAAAGTTATATATCCCAATTTAAGGCAACCTAACATCTCGGATGTAGTAATTTCCATCATTCCTGGCGCGTCGGCCACTACTTCTCGGTGGGAACATTATATACGCCTATAACGTAATATAACCTATCCTAACCCATCTATCCCCTCGCTGGTAATGTTTTACAGAATCCCGGTCGTGTCGGCCCGTACTTCTCCGAGGGGACATTATGTACGTCTTTAACGTTATATATCCTTACCTAAGCCAGCTTAACATCTCGGAAGTAGTATTTTCCAACATTCCCGCCGGGTCGGCACCTACTTCTCGGTGAGAACATTATTTACGTCTATAACATAATATAACCTAACATAACCGATCTAGCCCCTCGGTGATAATGTTTTACAGAATCCCGGTCGTATCGGCCCGTACGTCTCGGTGGGTACATTATATACGTCTATAACGTTATATATCCCAATCTGCGGCAACCTAACATGTGGGATGTAGTATTTACCAACATACCTGGCGGATAGGACACTACTTCTCGGTGGGAACATTATATTCGTCTATATTGTAATATATCCTAACCTAACCCATCTTGCCCCTCCGTGATAATGATTTAAAGAATGCCGGTCGTGTCGGCCCGTACGTATTGGTGGGGATATTATATACGTCTATAACGTTATATATCCCTACCTAAGGCAACCTAACATCTCGGATGTAGTATTTTCCATCATTCCTGGCGGCTCGGCCACTACTTCTCGGTGGGAACATTATATGCGTCTATAACGTAATATAACCTAACCTAACCCATCTAGCACCTCGGTGATAATGTTTTACAGAATGCCGGTCGTGTCGGCCCGTACATCTCGGTGGGTACATTATACACGTCTATAAAGTTATATGTCCCAATTTAAGGCAACCTAACATCTCGGATGTAGGATTTTTCATCATTCCTGGCGCGTCGGCCACTATTTCTCGGTGGGAACATTATATACGCCTATAACGTAAAATAACCTATGCTAACCCATCTATCCCCTCGCTGGCAATGTTTTACAGAAGCCCGGTCGTGTCGGCCCGTACTTCTCCGAGGGGACATTATGTAAGTCTTTAACGTTATATATCCTAACCTAAGGCAACTTAACATCTCGGAAGTACTATTTTCCTACATTCCTGGCGGATCGGCCCCTACTTCTCGGTGAGAACATTATTTACGTCTATAACATAATATAACCTAACCTAACCCATCTAGCCCCTCGGTGATAATGTTTTACAGAATCCCGGTCGTATCGGCCCGTACGTCACGGTGGGTACATTATATACGTCCATAACGTTCTATATCCCAATCTGAGGCAACCTAACATCTCGTTTGTAGTATTTACCAACATTCCTGGCGGGTCGGTCCCTACTTCTCGGTGGGAACCTTATATTCGTATATATCGTAATATTACCTAACATAACCTATCCTCCCCTTCGGTGATAATGTTTTACAGAATCCCGGACGTGTCGGCCCGTACTTATCCGTGGGAACATTATATACGCCTATAACGTAATATAACCTATCCTAACCCAACTATCCCCCCGCTGGTAATGTTTTACGGAATCCCGGTCGTGTCGGCCCGTACTTCTCCGAGGGGACATTATGTACGTCTTTATCGTTATATATCCTAACATAAGGCAGCTTAACATCTCGGATGTAGTATTTTACAACATTCCTGGCGGGTCGGCCCCTACTTCTCGGTGAGAACATTATATACGTCTATAACATAATATAACCTAACCTAACCCATCTAGCACCTCGGTGATAATGTTTTACAGAATCCCGGTCGTATCGGCCCGTACGTACGTCTCGGTGGGTACATTATATACGTCTATAACGTTATACATCCCAATCTAAGGCAACCTAACATGTCGGATGTAGTATTTACCAACATTCCTAGCGCATCGGCCCCTACTTCTCGGTGGGAACATCATACCCGTCTATAACGTAACATATCCTGTCCTAAGCCATCTAGGCCTTCGCTGGTAATGTTTTACAGCATCCCGGTCGTGTCGGCTCGTACATCTCCGTGGGGAAATTATGTACGTCTACAGCGTTATATAACCTAACCAAGCCCATCTAGCCCCTCGGTGATAATGTTTTACAGAATGCCGGTCGGGTCGGCCCGTACGTATTGGTGGGGATATTATATACGTCTATAACGTTATATATCCCTACCTAAGGCAACCTAACATCTCGGATGTAGTATTTTCCATCATTCCTGGCGGGTCGATCACTACTTCTCGGTGGGAACATTATATGCGTCTATAACGTAATATAACCTAACCTAACCCATCTAGCACCTCGGTGATAATGTTTTACAGAATGCCGGTCGTGTCGGCCCGTACATCTCGGTGGGTACATTATACACGTCTATAAAGTTATATATCCCAATTTAAGGCAACCTAACATCTCGGATGTAGTAATTTCCATCATTCCTGGCGCGTCGGCCACTACTTCTCGGTGGGAACATTATATACGCCTATAATGTAATATAACCTATCCTAACCCATCTATCCCCTCGCTGGTAATGTTTTACAGAATCCCGGTCGTTTCGGCCCGTACTTCTCCGAGGGGACATTATGTACGTCTTTAACGTTATATATCCTTACCTAAGCCAGCTTAACATCTCGGAAGTAGTATTTTCCAACATTCCCGCCGGGTCGGCACCTACTTCTCGGTGAGAACATTATTTACGTCTATAACATAATATAACCTAACCTAACCGATCTAGCCCTTCGGTGATAATGTTTTACAGAATCCCGGTCGTATCGGCCCGTACGTCACGGTGGGTACATTATATACGTCTATAACGTTATATATCCCAATCTGCGGCAACCTAACATGTGGGATGTAGTATTTACCAACATACCTGGCGGATAGGACACTACTTCTCGGTGGGAACATTATATTCGTCTATATTGTAATATATCCTAACCTAACCCATTTTGCCCCTCCGTGATAATTATTTAAAGAATGCCGGTCGTGTCGGCCCGTACGTATTGGTGGGAATATTATATACGTCTATAACGTTATATATCCCTACCTAAGGCAACCTAACATCTCGGATGTAGTATTTTCCATCATTCCTGGCGGGTCGGCCACTACTTCTCGGTGGGAACATTATATGCGTCTATAACGTAATATAACCTAACCTAACCCATCTAGCACCTCGGTGATAATGTTTTACAGAATCCCGGTCGCGTCGGCCCGTACTTCTCCGAGGGGACATTATGTACGTCTTTAACGTTATATATCCTCACCTAAGCCAGCTTAACATCTCGGAAGTAGTATTTTCCAACATTCCCGCCGGGCCGGCATCTACTTCTCGGTGAGAACATTATTTACGTCTATAACATAATCTATCCTAACCTAACCGATCTAGCCCCTCGGTGATAATGTTTTACAGAATCCCGGTCGTATCGGCCCGTACGTCTCGGTGGGTACATTATATACGTCTGTAACGTTATATATCCCAATCTGCGGCAACCTAACATGTGGGATGTAGTATTTACCAACATACCTGGCGGATAGGACACTACTTCTCGGTGGGAACATTATATTCGTCTATATTGTAATATATCCTAACCTAACCCATCTTGCCCCTCCGTGATAATGATTTAAAGAATGCCGGTCGTGTCGGCCCGTACGTATTGGTGGGAATATTATATACGTCTATAACGTTATATATCCCTACCTAAGGCAACCTAACATCTCGGATGTAGTATTTTCCATCATTCCTGGCGGGTCGGCTACTACTTCTCGGTGGGAACATTATATGCGTCTATAACGTAATATAACCTAACCTAACCCATCTAGCACCTCGGTGATAATGTTTTACAGAATGCCGGTCGTGTCGGCCCGTACATCTCGGTGGGTACATTATACACGTCTATAAAGTTATATGTCCCAATTTAAGGCAACCTAACATCTCGGATGTAGGATTTTTCATCATTCCTGGCGCGTCGGCCACTATTTCTCGGTGGGAACATTATATACGCCTATAACGTAAAATAACCTATGCTAACCCATCTATCCCCTCGCTGGCAATGTTTTGCAGAATCCCGGTCGTGTCGGCCCGTACTTCTACGAGGGGACATTATGTACGTCTTTAACGTTATATATCCTAACCTAAGGCAACTTAACATCTCGGAAGTAGTATTTTCCTACATTCCTGGCGGATCGGCCCCTACTTCTCGGTGAGAACATTATTTACGTCTATAACATAATATAACCTAACCTAACCCATCTAGCCCCTCGGTGATAATGTTTTACAGAATCCCGGTCGTATCGGCCCGTACGTCTCGGTGGGTACATTCTATACGTCCATAACGTTATATATCCCAATCTGAAGCAACCTAACATCTCGGATGTAGTATCTTCCATCATTCCTGGCGCGTCGGCCACTACTTCTCGGTGGGAACATTATATGCGTCTATAACGTAATATAACCTAACCTAACCTATCTAGCACCTCGGTGATAATGTTTTACAGAATGCCGGTCGAGTCGGCCCGTACATCTCGGTGGGTACATTATACACGTCTATAAAGTTATATGTCCCAATTTAAGGCAACCTAACATCTCGGATGTAGGATTTTTCATTATTCCTGGCGCGTCGGCCACTATTTCTCGGTGGGAACATTATATACGCCTATAACGTAAAATAACCTATGCTAACCCATCTATCCCCTCGCTGGTAATGTTTTACAGAATCCCGGTCGCGTCGGCCCGTACTTCTCCGAGGGGACATTATGTACGTCTTTAACGTTATATATCCTCACCTAAGCCAGCTTAACATCTCGGAAGTAGTATTTTCCAACATTCCCGCCGGGTCGGCACCTACTTCTCGGTGAGAACATTATTTACGTCTATAACATAATATAACCTAACCTAACCCATCTAGCCCCTCGGTGATAATGTTTTACAGAATCCCGGTCGTATCGGCCCGTACGTCTCGGTGGGTACATTATATACGTCTATAACGTTGTATATCCCAATCTGAGGAACCCTAACATGTGGGATGTAGTATTTACCAACATACCTGGCGGATAGGACACTACATCTCGGTGGGAACATTATATTCGTCTATATTGTAATATATCCTAACCTAACCCATCTTGCCCCTCCGTGATAATGATTTAAAGAATGCCGGTCGTGTCGGCCCGTACGTATTGGTGGGGATATTATATACGTCTATAACGTTATATATCCCTACCTAAGGCAACCTAACATCTCGGATGTAGTATTTTCCATCATTCCTGGCGGGTCGGCCACTACTTCTCGGTGGGAACATTATATGCGTCTATAACGTAATATAACCTAACCTAACCCATCTAGCACCTCGGTGATAATGTTTTACAGAATGCCGGTCGTGTGGGCCCGTACATCTCGGTGGGTACATTATACACGTCTATAAAGTTATATGTCCCAATTTAAGGCAACGTAACATCTCGGATGTAGGATTTTTCATCATTCCTGGCGCGTCGGCCACTATTTATCGGTGGGAACATTATATACGCCTATAACGTAAAATAACCTATGCTAACCCATCTATCCCCTCGCTGGCAATGTTTTACAGAATCCCGGTCGTGTCGGCCCGTACTTCTCCGAGGGGACATTATGTACGTCTTTAACGTTATATATCCTAACCTAAGGCAACTTAACATCTCGGAAGTAGTATTTTCCTACATTCCTGGCGGATCGGCCCCTACTTCTCGGTGGGAACATTATATACGTCTATGACATAATATAACCTAACCTAACCCATCTAGCCCCTCGGTGATAATGTTTTACCTAATACCGTTCGTGTCATCCCGTACGTCAGGGTTGGGACATTATATACGTCTATAGGGATATACATCCCAATCTAAGGCAACCTAAAATGACGGATGTAGTATTTACCAACATACCTGGCGGATAGGACACTACTTCTCGGTGGGAACATTATATTCGTCTATATTGTAATATAACCTAACCTAACCCATCTTGCCCGTCGGTGATAATGTTTTAAAGAAGGCCGGTCGTGTCGGCCCGTACGTATTGGTGGGAATATTATATACGTCTATAACGTTATATATCCCTACCTGAGGCAGCTTAACATCTCGGATGTAGTATTTTCCAACATTCCTGGCGGGTCGGCCCCTACTTCTCGGTTAGAACATTATATACGTCTATAACATAATATAACCTAACCTAACCCATCTAGCCCCTCGGTGATAATGTTTTACAGAATCTCGGGCGTATCGGCCCGTACTTATCCGAGGGGATATTACGTACGTCTTTAACGTTATATATCCTAACCTAAGGCAGATTAACATCTCGGATGTAGGATTTTACAACATTCCTTGCGGATCGGTCCCTACTTCTCGGTGGGAACATTATATTCGTCTATATCGTAGTATAACCTAACATAACGCATCCTCCCCCTCGGTGATAATGTTTTACAGAATCCCGGTCGTATCGGCCCGTACGTCTCGGTGGGTACATTATATACGTCTATAACGTTATATATCCCAATCTGAGGCAACCTAACATCTCGGATGTAGTATTTACCAACATTCCCGGCGGGTCGGTCCCTACATCTCGGTGGGAACATTATATTCGTCTATATCGTAATATAACCTAGCACAACCCATCCTCCCCCTCGGTGATAATGTTTTACAGAATCACGGTCGTGTCGGCCCGTATTTCTCCGTGGGAACATTATATACGTCTATGACAAAATATAACCTAACCTAACCCATCTAGCCCCTCGGTGATAATGTTTTACAGAATCCCGGTCGTATCGGCCCGTACGTCTCGGTGGGTACATTATATACGTCTATAACGTTATATATCCCAATCTGAAGCAACCTAGCATCTCGGATGTAGTATCTTCCATCATTCCTGGCGCGTCAGCCACTACTTCCCGGTGGGAACATTATATACGCCTATAACATAATATAACCTATCCTAACCCATCTATCCCCTCGCTGGTAATGTTTTACAGAATCCGGGTCGTGTCGGCCCGTACGTCTCGGTGGGTACATTATGCACGTCTATAAAGTTATATATCCCAATCTGAGGCAACCTAACATCTCGGATGTTGTATTTACCAACATTCCCGGCAGGTCGGTCCCTACATCTCGGTGGGAACATTATATTCGTCTATATCGTAATATAACCTAGCACAACCCATCCTCCCCCTCGGTGATAATGTTTTACAGAATCACGGTCGTGTCGGCCCGTACTTCTCCGTGGGAACATTATATACGTCTATGACATAATATAACCTAACCTAACCCATCTAGCCCCTCGGTGATAATGTTTTACAGAATCCGTGTCGTATCGGCCCGTACGTCTCGGTGGGTACATTATATACGTCTATAACATTATATATCCCAATCTGAAGCAACCTAACATCTCGGATGTAGTATCTTCCATCATTCCTGGCGCGTCGGCCACTACTTCTCGGTGGGAACATTATATACGCCTATAACGTAATATAACCTATCCTAACCCATCTATCCCCTCGCTGGTAATGTTTTACAGAATCCCGGTCGTGTCGGCCCGTACTTCTCCGAGGGGACATTATGTACGTCTTTAACGTTATATATCCTAACCTAAGGCAACCTAACACCTCGGATGTAACATTTGACAACATTCCAAGCCTGTCGGACCCTACTTCTCGGTGGGTACATTATATGCGTCTACAACGTTATATATCCTAACCTAAGGCAACCTAACACCTCGGATATAACATTTGACAACATTTCAGTCGTGCCGGATCCTACTTCTCGTGGGAATATTATATGCGACTATAACGTTGTATATCCTAAAATAAGGCAACCTAACAACTCGAACGTGATATTTGTCAACATTCCTGGCCTGTCGGACTCTACTTCTCCGTGGGCACATTGTATACGTCTATAACGTTGTATATACTAACCGAAGGGAACCTAACATATCGGACCTAATATTTTACAACATTCCTGGCGTGTCGGAGCATACTTCTCGGTGGGAAAATTATATACGTCTATAACGGTATATATCCTAATCTAAGGCAACCTAACATCTTGGATGTAATATTTGACAACATTCCTGGCGTGTCGGACCGTACTTCTCGGTAGGAACATTATTTGCATCTATAACGTTATACATCCTAACCTAAGGCAAATTAACAACTCGGATGTAATATTTTACAACATTACTGGTGTGTCGGGGCATGCTTCTCGGTGGGAACATTATATACGTCTATAACGATATATATCCTAATCTAAGGCAACCTAACATCTTGGATGTAATATTTGACAACACTCCTGGCATGTCGTAACCTACTTCAGGGTGGGAACATTATATAAGTCTATAACGATATATATCCTAGCCTAAGGCAACCTAACATCTCGAATGTAACATTTTACAACATTCCTGGCTTGTCGGAACCTACTTCCTGGTGGGAACAGTATATACGTCTATAACGTTATATATCCCAACCTAAGTTAACCTTTCATCTCGGACGTAATATTTGACAACATTCCTGGCGAGTCGGACCCTACTTCTCGGTGGGAACATTATATGCGTTTATAACGTTATATATCCTAAAGTAAGGCAACCCAACAACTCGTATGTAACATTTTACAACATTCCTGGCTTGTCGGAACCTACTTCTCGGTGGGAACAGGATATACGTCTATAACGTTGTATATCCCAACCTAAGTTAACCTATCATCTCGGACGTAATATTTGACAACATTCCTGGCGTGTCGGACCCTACTTCTCGGTGGGAACATTATATGCGCCTATAACGTTATATATCCTAGAATATGGCAACCTAACAACTCGGATGTAATATTTGACAACATTCCTGGCATGTCGGAACCTACTTCAGTGTGGGAACAGTATATAAGTCTATAACGGTATATATCCTAACCTAAGGCAACCTAACATCTCGAATGTAACATTTTACAACATTCCTGGCTTGTCCGAACCTACTTCCTGGTGGGAACAGTATATTCGTCTATAACGTTATATATCCCAACCTAAGTTAACCTTTCATATCGGACGTAATATTTGACAACATTCCTGTCGTGTCGGACCCTACTTCTCGGTGGGAACATTACATGCGTCTATAACGTTATATATCCTAACCTAAGGCAACCTAGCACCTCGGATGTAACATTTGACAACATTTCAGTCGTGCCGGACCTTACATCTCGGTGGGAATATTATATGCGTCTATAAGGTTGTATATCCTAAAATAAGGCAACCTAACAACTCGAATGTGATATTTGTCAACATTCCTGGCGTGTCGGACCCTACTTCTCCGTGGGCACATTATATACGTCTATAACGCTGTATATACTAACCTAAGGCAACCTAACGTATCGGACCTAATATTTTACAACATTCCTGGCGTGTCGGAGCATACTTCTCGGTGGGAATATTATATACGTCTATAACGGTATATATCCTAATCTAAGGCAACCTAACATCTTGGATGTAACATTTGACAACATTCCTGGCGTGTCGGACCGTACTTCTCGGTAGGAACATTATTTGCATCTATAACGTTATACATCCTAACCTAAGGCAAATTAACAACTCGGATGTAATATTTTACAACATTACTGGTGTGTCGGGGCATGCTTCTCGGTGGGAACATTATATACGTCTATAACGATATATATCCTAATCTAAGGCAACCTAACATCTTGGATGTAATATTTGACAACATTCCTGGCGAATCGGACCCTACTTCTCGGTGGGAACATTATATGCGTCTACAACGTTATAAATCCTAACCTAAGGCAACCTAACAACTCGGATGTAACATTGGACAACATTTCAGTCGTGCCGGATCCTACTTCTCGTGGGAATATTATATGCGACTATAACGTTGTATATCCTAAAATAAGGCAACCTAACAACTCGAATGTGATATTTGTCAACATTCCTGGCGTGTCGGACCCTACTTCTCCGTGGGCACATTATATACGTCTATAACGTTGTATACACTAACCTAAGGCAACCTAACATATCGGACCTAATATTTTACAACATTCCTGGCTTGTCGTCCCCTACTTCTCGGTGGGAATGTTATATACGTCTATAACGTTATATATCCTGACCTAAGGCAAACTAACATCTCGGATGTAATATTTGACAACATTCTAGGCGTGTCGCACCCTACTTCTCGGTGGGAAAATTATATGCGTCTATAACGTTATATATCCTAACCTAAAGCAACCTAACATCTCGAATGTAACATTTTACAACATTCCTGGCATGTCGGAACCTACATCCTGGTGGGAACACTATATACGTCTATAACGTTATATATCCCAACCTAAGTTAAACTTTCATCTCGGACGTAATATTTGACAACAGTCCTGGCGTGTCGGACCCTACTTCCCGGTGGGATCATTACATGCGTCTATAACGTTATATATCCTAACCTAAGGCAACCTAACACCTCGGATGTAACATTTGATAACATTTCAGTCGTGCGGGACCCTACTTCTCGGTGGGCACATTATATGCGTCTATAAGGTTGTATATCCTAAAATAAGGCAACATAACAACTCGAATGTGATATTTGTCAACATTCCTGGCGTGTCGGACCCTACTTCTCCGTGGGCACATTATATACGTCTATAACGTTGTATACACTAACCTAAGGCAACCTAACATATCGGACCTAATATTTTACAACATTCCTGGCGTGTCGGAGCATACTTCTCGGTGGGAATATTATATACGTCTATAACGGTATATATCCTAATCTAAGGCAACCTAACATCTTGGATGTAATATTTGACAACATTCCTGGCGTGTCGGACCGTACTTCTCGGTAGGAACATTATTTGCATCTATAACGTTATACATCCTAACCTAAGGCAAATTAACAACTCGGATGTAATATTTTACAACATTACTGGTGTGTCGGAGCATGCTTCTCGGTGGGAACATTATATACGTCTATAACGATATATATCCTAATCTAAGGCAACCTAACATCTTGGATGTAATATTTGACAACATTCCTGGCGAATCGGACCCTACTTCTCGGTGGGAACATTATATGCGTCTACAACGTTATAAATCCTAACCTAAGGCAACCTAACAACTCGGATGTAACATTTGACAACATTTCAGTCGTGCCGGATCCTACTTCTCGTGGGAATATTATATGCGACTATAACGTTGTATATCCTAAAATAAGGCAACCTAACAACTCGAATGTGATATTTGTCAACATTCCTGGCGTGTCGGACCCTACTTCTCCGTGGGCACATTATATACGTCTATAACGTTGTATACACTAACCTAAGGCAACCTAACATATCGGACCTAATATTTTACAACATTCCTGGCTTGTCGTCCCCTACTTCTCGGTGGGAATGTTATATACGTCTATAACGTTATATATCCTGACCTAAGGCAAACTAACATCACGGATGTAATATTTGACAACATTCTAGGCGTGTCGCACCCTACTTCTCGGTGGGAAAATTATATGCGTCTATAACGTTATATATCCTAACCTAAAGCAACCTAACATCTCGAATGTAACATTTTACAACATTCCTGGCATGTCGGAACCTACATCCTGGTGGGAACACTATATACGTCTATAACGTTATATATCCCAACCTAAGTTAAACTTTCATCTCGGACGTAATATTTGACAACAGTCCTGGCGTGTCGGACCCTACTTCCCGGTGGGATCATTACATGCGTCTATAACGTTATATATCCTAACCTAAGGCAACCTAACACCTCGGATGTAACATTTGACAACATTTCAGTCGTGCGGGACCCTACTTCTCGGTGGGCACATTATATGCGTCTATAAGGTTGTATATCCTAAAATAAGGCAACATAACAACTCGAATGTGATATTTGTCAACATTCCTGGCGTGTCGGACCCTACTTCTCCGTGGGCACATTATATACGTCTATAACGTTGTATACACTTACCTAAGGCAACCTAACATATCGGACCTAATATTTTACAACATTCCTGGCGTGTCGGAGCATACTTCTCGGTGGGAATATTATATACGTCTATAACGGTATATATCCTAATCTAAGGCAACCTAACATCTTGGATGTAATATTTGACAACATTCCTGGCGTGTCGGACCGTACTTCTCGGTAGGAACATTATTTGCATCTATAACGTTATACATCCTAACCTAAGGCAAATTAACAACTCGGATGTAATATTTTACAACATTACTGGCGAGTCGGACCCTACTTCTCGGTGGGAACATTATATGCGTTTATAACGTTATATATCCTAAACTAAGGCGACCCAACAACTCGTATGTAACATTTTACAACATTCCTGGCGTGTCGGACCCTACTTCTCGGTGGGAACATTATATGCGCCTATAACGTTATATATCCTAGAATATGGCAACCTAACAACTCGGATGTAATATTTGACAACATTCCTGGCATGTCGGAACCTACTTCAGGGTGGGAACATTATATAAGTCTATAACGGTATATATCCTAACCTAAGGCAACCTAACATCTCGAATGTAACATTTTACAACATTCCTGGCTTGTCCGAACCTACTTCCTGGTGGGAACAGTATATACGTCTATATCGTTATATATCCCAACCTAAGTTAACCTTTCATCTCGGACGTAATATTTGACAACATTCCTGGCGTGTCGGACCCTACTTCTCGGTGGGAACATTACATGCGTCTATAACGTTATATATCCTAACCTAAGGCAACCTAACACCTCGGATGTAACATTTGACAACATTTCAGTCGTGCCGGACCCTACTTCTCCGTGGGCACATTATATACGTCTATAACGTTGTATATACTAACCTAAGGGAACCTAACATATCGGACCTAATATTTTACAACATTCCTGGCGTGTCGGAGCATACTTCTCGGTGGGAATATTATATACGTCTATAACGGTATATATCCTAATCTAAGGCAACCTAACATCTTGGATGTAATATTTGACAACATTCCTGGCGAGTCGGACCCTACTTCTCGGTGGGAACATTATATGCGTTTATAACGTTATATATCCTAAACTAAGGCAACCCAACAACTCGTATGTAACATTTTACAACATTCCTGGCTTGTCGGAACCTACTTCTCGGTGGGAACAGTATATACTTCTATAACGTTGTATATCCCAACCTATGTTAACCTATCATCTCGGACGTAAGATTTGACAACATTCCTGGCGTGTCGGACCCTTCTTCTCGGTGGCAACATTATATGCGCCTATAACGTTATATATCCTAGAATATGGCAACCTATCAACTCGGATGTAATATTTGACAACATTCCTGGCATGTCGGAACCTACTTCAGGGTGGGAACATTATATAAGTCTAGACGGTATATATCCTAACCTAAGGCAACCTAACATCTCGAATGTAACATTTTACAACATTCCTGGCTTGTCGGAACCTACTTCCTGGTGGGAACAGTATATACGTCTATAACGTTATATATCCCAACCTAAGTTAACCTTTCATCTCGGACGTAATATTTGACAACATTCCTGGCGTGTCGGACCCTACTTCTCTGTGGGATCATTACATGCGTCTATAACGTTATATATCCTAACCTAAGGCAACCTAACACCTCGGATGTAACATTTGACAACATTTCAGTCGTGCCGGACCCTACTTCTCGGTGGGAACATTATATGCGTCTATAAGGTTGTATATCCTAAAATAAGGCAACCTAACAACTCGAATGTGATATTTGTCAACATTCCTGGCGTGTCGGACCCTACTTCTCCGTGGGCACATTATATACGTCTATAACGTTGTATACACTAACCTAAGGCAACCTAACATATCGGACCTAATATTTTACAACATTCCTGGCGTGTCGGAGCATACTTCTCGGTGGGAATATTATATACGTCTATAACGGTATATATCCTAATCTAAGGCAACCTAACATCTTGGATGTAATATTTGACAACATTACTGGCGTGTCGGACCGTACTTCTCGGTAGGAACATTATTTGCATCTATAACGTTATACATCCTAACCTAAGGCAAATTAACAACTCGGATGTAATATTTTACAACATTACTGGTGTGTCGGGGCATGCTTCTCGGTGGGAACATTATATACGTCTATAACGATATATATCCTAATCTAAGGCAACCTAACATCTTGGATGTAATATTTGACAACATTCCTGGCGAGTCGGACCCTACTTCTCGGTGGGAACATTATATGCGTTTATAACGTTATATATCCTTAACTAAGGCAACCCAACAACTCGTATGTAACATTTTACAACATTCCTGGCTTGTGGGAACCTACTTCTCGGTGGGAACATTATATACGTCTATAACGTTGTATATCCCAACCTAAGTTAACCTATCACCTCGGACGTAATATTTGACAACATTCCTGGCGTGTCGGAGCCTACTTCTCCGTGGGCACATTATATACGTCTATAACGTTGTATATACTAACCTAAGGCAACCTGACATCTCGAATGTAACATTTTACAACATTCCTGGCTTGCCGGAACCTACTTCCTGGTGGGAACAGTATATACGTCTATAACGTTATATATCCCAACCTAAGTTAACCTTTCATCTCGGACGTAATATTTGACAACATTCCTGGCGTGTCGGACCCTACTTCTCGGTGGGATCATTACATGCGTCTATAACGTTATATATCCTAACCTAAGGCAACCTAACACCTCGGATGTAACATTTGACAAGATTTCAGTCGTGCCGGACCCTACTTCTCGGTGGGAACATTATATGCGCCTATAACGTTATATATCCTAGAATATGGCAACCTATCAACTCGGATGTAATATTTGACAACATTCCAGGCGTGTCGGACCTACTTGTCGGTGGGAACATTATATCCGTCTATAACGTTATATATCCTAGCCTAAGGCAACCTAACATCTCGGATGTAATATTTGACAACATTCCAGGCATGTCGGACCTACTTCTCTGTGGGAACATTATATGCGTCTATAACGTTGTATATTCTAACCTAAGGCAACCCAACAACTCGGTTGTAATATTTGACAACATTCCAGGCGTGTCGCACCCTACTTCTCGGTGGGAACATTATACGCGACTATAACGTTATATATCCTAACCTAAGGCAACCTAACTCCTCGGATGTAATATTTGACAAAATTCCAGGCGTGTCGGACCGTACTTCTCGGTAGGAACATTATTTGCATCTATAACGTTATACATCCTAACCTAAGGCAAATTAACAACTCGGATGTAATATTTTACAACATTACTGGCGAGTCGGACCCTACTTCTCGGTGGGAACATTATATGCGTTTATAACGTTATATATCCTAAACTAAGGCGACCCAACAACTCGTATGTAACATTTTACAACATTCCTGGCGTGTCGGACCCTACTTCTCGGTGGGAACATTATATGCGCCTATAACGTTATATATCCTAGAATATGGCAACCTAACAACTCGGATGTAATATTTGACAACATTCCTGGCATGTCGGAACCTACTTCAGGGTGGGAACATTATATAAGTCTATAACGGTATATATCCTAACCTAAGGCAACCTAACATCTCGAATGTAACATTTTACAACATTCCTGGCTTGTCCGAACCTACTTCCTGGTGGGAACAGTATATACGTCTATATCGTTATATATCCCAACCTAAGTTAACCTTTCATCTCGGACGTAATATTTGACAACATTCCTGGCGTGTCGGACCCTACTTCTCGGTGGGAACATTACATGCGTCTATAACGTTATATATCCTAACCTAAGGCAACCTAACACCTCGGATGTAACATTTGACAACATTTCAGTCGTGCCGGACCCTACTTCTCCGTGGGCACATTATATACGTCTATAACGTTGTATATACTAACCTAAGGGAACCTAACATATCGGACCTAATATTTTACAACATTCCTGGCGTGTCGGAGCATACTTCTCGGTGGGAATATTATATACGTCTATAACGGTATATATCCTAATCTAAGGCAACCTAACATCTTGGATGTAATATTTGACAACATTCCTGGCGAGTCGGACCCTACTTCTCGGTGGGAACATTATATGCGTTTATAACGTTATATATCCTAAACTAAGGCAACCCAACAACTCGTATGTAACATTTTACAACATTCCTGGCTTGTCGGAACCTACTTCTCGGTGGGAACAGTATATACTTCTATAACGTTGTATATCCCAACCTATGTTAACCTATCATCTCGGACGTAAGATTTGACAACATTCCTGGCGTGTCGGACCCTTCTTCTCGGTGGCAACATTATATGCGCCTATAACGTTATATATCCTAGAATATGGCAACCTATCAACTCGGATGTAATATTTGACAACATTCCTGGCATGTCGGAACCTACTTCAGGGTGGGAACATTATATAAGTCTAGACGGTATATATCCTAACCTAAGGCAACCTAACATCTCGAATGTAACATTTTACAACATTCCTGGCTTGTCGGAACCTACTTCCTGGTGGGAACAGTATATACGTCTATAACGTTATATATCCCAACCTAAGTTAACCTTTCATCTCGGACGTAATATTTGACAACATTCCTGGCGTGTCGGACCCTACTTCTCTGTGGGATCATTACATGCGTCTATAACGTTATATATCCTAACCTAAGGCAACCTAACACCTCGGATGTAACATTTGACAACATTTCAGTCGTGCCGGACCCTACTTCTCGGTGGGAACATTATATGCGTCTATAAGGTTGTATATCCTAAAATAAGGCAACCTAACAACTCGAATGTGATATTTGTCAACATTCCTGGCGTGTCGGACCCTACTTCTCCGTGGGCACATTATATACGTCTATAACGTTGTATACACTAACCTAAGGCAACCTAACATATCGGACCTAATATTTTACAACATTCCTGGCGTGTCGGAGCATACTTCTCGGTGGGAATATTATATACGTCTATAACGGTATATATCCTAATCTAAGGCAACCTAACATCTTGGATGTAATATTTGACAACATTCCTGGCGTGTCGGACCGTACTTCTCGGTAGGAACATTATTTGCATCTATAACGTTATACATCCTAACCTAAGGCAAATTAACAACTCGGATGTAATATTTTACAACATTACTGGTGTGTCGGGGCATGCTTCTCGGTGGGAACATTATATACGTCTATAACGATATATATCCTAATCTAAGGCAACCTAACATCTTGGATGTAATATTTGACAACATTCCTGGCGAGTCGGACCCTACTTCTCGGTGGGAACATTATATGCGTTTATAACGTTATATATCCTTAACTAAGGCAACCCAACAACTCGTATGTAACATTTTACAACATTCCTGGCTTGTGGGAACCTACTTCTCGGTGGGAACATTATATACGTCTATAACGTTGTATATCCCAACCTAAGTTAACCTATCACCTCGGACGTAATATTTGACAACATTCCTGGCGTGTCGGAGCCTACTTCTCCGTGGGCACATTATATACGTCTATAACGTTGTATATACTAACCTAAGGCAACCTGACATCTCGAATGTAACATTTTACAACATTCCTGGCTTGCCGGAACCTACTTCCTGGTGGGAACAGTATATACGTCTATAACGTTATATATCCCAACCTAAGTTAACCTTTCATCTCGGACGTAATATTTGACAACATTCCTGGCGTGTCGGACCCTACTTCTCGGTGGGATCATTACATGCGTCTATAACGTTATATATCCTAACCTAAGGCAACCTAACACCTCGGATGTAACATTTGACAAGATTTCAGTCGTGCCGGACCCTACTTCTCGGTGGGAACATTATATGCGCCTATAACGTTATATATCCTAGAATATGGCAACCTATCAACTCGGATGTAATATTTGACAACATTCCAGGCGTGTCGGACCTACTTGTCGGTGGGAACATTATATCCGTCTATAACGTTGTATATCCTAGCCTAAGGCAACCTAACATCTCGGATGTAATATTTGACAACATTCCAGGCATGTCGGACCTACTTCTCTGTGGGAACATTATATGCGTCTATAACGTTGTATATTCTAACCTAAGGCAACCCAACAACTCGGTTGTAATATTTGACAACATTCCAGGCGTGTCGCACCCTACTTCTCGGTGGGAACATTATACGCGACTATAACGTTATATATCCTAACCTAAGGCAACCTAACTCCTCGGATGTAATATTTGACAAAATTCCAGGCGTGTCGGACCGTACTTCTCGGTAGGAACATTATTTGCATCTATAACGTTATACATCCTAACCTAAGGCAAATTAACAACTCGGATGTAATATTTTACAACATTACTGGCGAGTCGGACCCTACTTCTCGGTGGGAACATTATATGCGTTTATAACGTTATATATCCTAAACTAAGGCGACCCAACAACTCGTATGTAACATTTTACAACATTCCTGGCGTGTCGGACCCTACTTCTCGGTGGGAACATTATATGCGCCTATAACGTTATATATCCTAGAATATGGCAACCTAACAACTCGGATGTAATATTTGACAACATTCCTGGCATGTCGGAACCTACTTCAGGGTGGGAACATTATATAAGTCTATAACGGTATATATCCTAACCTAAGGCAACCTAACATCTCGAATGTAACATTTTACAACATTCCTGGCTTGTCCGAACCTACTTCCTGGTGGGAACAGTATATACGTCTATATCGTTATATATCCCAACCTAAGTTAACCTTTCATCTCGGACGTAATATTTGACAACATTCCTGGCGTGTCGGACCCTACTTCTCGGTGGGAACATTACATGCGTCTATAACGTTATATATCCTAACCTAAGGCAACCTAACACCTCGGATGTAACATTTGACAACATTTCAGTCGTGCCGGACCCTACTTCTCCGTGGGCACATTATATACGTCTATAACGTTGTATATACTAACCTAAGGGAACCTAACATATCGGACCTAATATTTTACAACATTCCTGGCGTGTCGGAGCATACTTCTCGGTGGGAATATTATATACGTCTATAACGGTATATATCCTAATCTAAGGCAACCTAACATCTTGGATGTAATATTTGACAACATTCCTGGCGAGTCGGACCCTACTTCTCGGTGGGAACATTATATGCGTTTATAACGTTATATATCCTAAACTAAGGCAACCCAACAACTCGTATGTAACATTTTACAACATTCCTGGCTTGTCGGAACCTACTTCTCGGTGGGAACAGTATATACTTCTATAACGTTGTATATCCCAACCTATGTTAACCTATCATCTCGGACGTAAGATTTGACAACATTCCTGGCGTGTCGGACCCTTCTTCTCGGTGGCAACATTATATGCGCCTATAACGTTATATATCCTAGAATATGGCAACCTATCAACTCGGATGTAATATTTGACAACATTCCTGGCATGTCGGAACCTACTTCAGGGTGGGAACATTATATAAGTCTAGACGGTGTATATCCTAACCTAAGGCAACCTAACATCTCGAATGTAACATTTTACAACATTCCTGGCTTGTCCGAACCTACTTCCTGGTGGGAACAGTATATACGTCTATAACGTTATATATCCCAACCTAAGTTAACCTTTCATCTCGGACGTAATATTTGACAACATTCCTGGCGTGTCGGACCCTACTTCTCGGTGGAACATTACATGCGTCTATAACGTTATATATCCAAACCTAAGGCAACCTAACACCTCGGATGTAACATTTGACAACATTTCAGTCGTGCCGGACCCTACTTCTCGGTGGGAATATTATATGCGTCTATAAGGTTGTATACCCTAAAATAAGGCAACCTAACAACTCAAATGTGATGTTTGTCAACATTCCTGGCGTGTCGGACCCTACTTCTCCGTGGGCACATTATATACGTCTATAACGTTGTATATACTAACCTAAGGCAACCTAACATATCGGACCTAATATTTTACAACATTCCTGGCGTGTCGGAGCATACTTCTCTGTGGGAATATTATATACGTCTATAACGGTATTATCCTAATCTAAGGCAACCTATCATCTTGGATGTAATATTTGACAACATTCCTGGCGTGTCGGACCGTACTTCTCGGTAGGAACATTATTTGCATCTATAACGTTATACATCCTAACCTAAGGCAAATTAACAACTCGGATGTAATATTTTACAACATTACTGGTGTGTCGGGGCATGCTTCTCGGTGGGAACATTATATACGTCTATAACGATATATATCCTAATCTAAGGCAACCTAACATCTTGGATGTAATATTTGACAACATTCCTGTCGAGTCGGACCCTACTTCTCGGTGGGAACATTATATGCGTCTACAACGTTATATATCCTAACCTAAGGCAACCTAACACCTCGGATATAACATTTGACAACATTTCAGTCGTGCCGGATCCTACTTCTCGTGGGAATATTATATGCGACTATAACGTTGTATATCCTAAAATAAGGCAACCTAACATATCGGACCTAATATTTTACAACATTCCTGGCGTGTCGGAGCATACTTCTCGGTGGGAATATTATATACGTCTATAACGGTATATATCCTAATCTAAGGCAACCTAACATCTTGTATGTAATATTTGACAACATTCCTGGCGTGTCGGACCGTACTTCTCGATAGGAACATTATTTGCATCTATAACGTTATACATCCTAACCTAAGGCAAATTAACAACTCGGATGTAATATTTTACAACATTACTGGTGTGTCGGGGCATGCTTCTCGGTGGGAACATTATATACGTCTATAACGATATATATCCTAATCTAAGGCAACCTAACATCTTGGATGTAATATTTGACAACATTCCTGGCGAGTCGGACCCTACTTCTCGGTGGGAACATTATATGCGTTTATAACGTTATATATCCTTAACTAAGGCAACCCAACAACTCGTATGTAACATTTTACAACATTCCTGGCTTGTGGGAACCTACTTCTCGGTGGGAACATTATATACGTCTATAACGTTGTATATCCCAACCTAAGTTAACCTATCACCTCGGACGTAATATTTGACAACATTCCTGGCGTGTCGGAGCCTACTTCTCCGTGGGCACATTATATACGTCTATAACGTTGTATATACTAACCTAAGGCAACCTGACATCTCGAATGTAACATTTTACAACATTCCTGGCTTGCCGGAACCTACTTCCTGGTGGGAACAGTATATACGTCTATAACGTTATATATCCCAACCTAAGTTAACCTTTCATCTCGGACGTAATATTTGACAACATTCCTGGCGTGTCGGACCCTACTTCTCGGTGGGATCATTACATGCGTCTATAACGTTATATATCCTAACCTAAGGCAACCTAACACCTCGGATGTAACATTTGACAAGATTTCAGTCGTGCCGGACCCTACTTCTCGGTGGGAACATTATATGCGCCTATAACGTTATATATCCTAGAATATGGCAACCTATCAACTCGGATGTAATATTTGACAACATTCCAGGCGTGTCGGACCTACTTGTCGGTGGGAACATTATATCCGTCTATAACGTTATATATCCTAGCCTAAGGCAACCTAACATCTCGGATGTAATATTTGACAACATTCCAGGCATGTCGGACCTACTTCTCTGTGGGAACATTATATGCGTCTATAACGTTGTATATTCTAACCTAAGGCAACCCAACAACTCGGTTGTAATATTTGACAACATTCCAGGCGTGTCGCACCCTACTTCTCGGTGGGAACATTATACGCGACTATAACGTTATATATCCTAACCTAAGGCAACCTAACTCCTCGGATGTAATATTTGACAAAATTCCAGGCGTGTCGGACCGTACTTCTCGGTAGGAACATTATTTGCATCTATAACGTTATACATCCTAACCTAAGGCAAATTAACAACTCGGATGTAATATTTTACAACATTACTGGCGAGTCGGACCCTACTTCTCGGTGGGAACATTATATGCGTTTATAACGTTATATATCCTAAACTAAGGCAACCCAACAACTCGTATGTAACATTTTCAACATTCCTGGCTTGTCGGAACCTACTTCTCGGTGGGAACAGTATATACTTCTATAACGTTGTATATCCCAACCTATGTTAACCTATCATCTCGGACGTAAGATTTGACAACATTCCTGGCGTGTCGGACCCTTCTTCTCGGTGGCAACATTATATGCGCCTATAACGTTATATATCCTAGAATATGGCAACCTATCAACTCGGATGTAATATTTGACAACATTCCTGGCATGTCGGAACCTACTTCAGGGTGGGAACATTATATAAGTCTAGACGGTATATATCCTAACCTAAGGCAACCTAACATCTCGAATGTAACATTTTACAACATTCCTGGCTTGTCCGAACCTACTTCCTGGTGGGAACAGTATATACGTCTATAACGTTATATATCCCAACCTAAGTTAACCTTTCATCTCGGACGTAATATTTGACAACATTCCTGGCGTGTCGGACCCTACTTCTCGGTGGAACATTACATGCGTCTATAACGTTATATATCCAAACCTAAGGCAACCTAACACCTCGGATGTAACATTTGACAACATTTCAGTCGTGCCGGACCCTACTTCTCGGTGGGAATATTATATGCGTCTATAAGGTTGTATACCCTAAAATAAGGCAACCTAACAACTCAAATGTGATATTTGTCAACATTCCTGGCGTGTCGGACCCTACTTCTCCGTGGGCACATTATATACGTCTATAACGTTGTATATACTAACCTAAGGCAACCTAACATATCGGACCTAATATTTTACAACATTCCTGGCGTGTCGGAGCATACTTCTCGGTGGGAATATTATATACGTCTATAACGGTATTATCCTAATCTAAGGCAACCTATCATCTTGGATGTAATATTTGACAACATTCCTGGCGTGTCGGACCGTACTTCTCGGTAGGAACATTATTTGCATCTATAACGTTATACATCCTAACCTAAGGCAAATTAACAACTCGGATGTAATATTTTACAACATTACTGGTGTGTCGGGGCATGCTTCTCGGTGGGAACATTATATACGTCTATAACGATATATATCCTAATCTAAGGCAACCTAACATCTTGGATGTAATATTTGACAACATTCCTGGCGAGTCGGACCCTACTTCTCGGTGGGAACATTATATGCGTCTACAACGTTATATATCCTAACCTAAGGCAACCTAACACCTCGGATATAACATTTGACAACATTTCAGTCGTGCCGGATCCTACTTCTCGTGGGAATATTATATGCGACTATAACGTTGTATATCCTAAAATAAGGCAACCTAACAACACGAATGTGATATTTGTCAACATTCCTGGCCTGTCGGACTCTACTTCTCCGTGGGCACATTTTATACGTCTATAACGTTGTATATACTAACCTAAGGGAACCTAACATAACGGACCTAATATTTTACAACATTCCTGGCGTGTCGGAGGATACTTCTCGTTGGGAATATTATATACGTCTATATCGGTATATATCCTAATCTAAGGCAACCTATCACCTCGGACGTAATATTTGACAACATTCCTGGCGTGTCGGACCCTACTTCTCGGTGGGAACATTATATGCGTCTATAACGTTGTATTATCCTTGAATATGGCAACCTAACAACTCGGATGTAATATTTGACAACACTCCTGGCATGTCGTAACCTACTTCAGGGTGGGAACATTATATAAGTCTATAACGATATATATCCTAGCCTAAGGCAACCTAACATCTCGAATGTTACATTTTACAACATTCCTGGCTTGTCGGAACCTACTTCCTGGTGGGAACAGTATATACGTCTATAACGTTATATATCCCAACCTAAGTTAACCTTTCATCTCGGACGTAATATTTCACAACATTCCTGGCGAGTCGGACCCTACTTCTCGGTGGGAACATTATATGCGTTTATAACGTTATATATCCTAAAGTAAGGCAACCCAACAACTCGTATGTAACATTTTACAATATTCCTGGCTTGTCGGAACCTACTTCTCGGTGGGAACAGTATATACGTCTATAACGTTGTATATCCCAACCTAAGTTAACCTATCATCTCGGACGTAATATTTGACAACATTCCTGGCGTGTCGGACCCTACTTCTCGGTGGGAACATTATATGCGTCTATAACGTTGTATTATGCTAGAATATGGCAACCTAACAACTCGGATGTAATATTTGACAACACTCCTGGCATGTCGTAACCTACTTCAGGGTGGGAACATTATATAAGTCTATAACGATATATATCCTAGCCTAAGGCAACCTAACATCTCGAATGTTACATTTTACAACATTCCTGGCTTGTCGGAACCTACTTCCTGGTGGGAACAGTATATACGTCTATAACGTTATATATCCCAACCTAAGTTAACCTTTCATCTCGGACGTAATATTTCACAACATTCCTGGCGAGTCGGACCCTACTTCTCGGTGGGAACATTATATGCGTTTATAACGTTATATATCCTAAAGTAAGGCAACCCTGCAACTCGTATGTAACATTTTACAATATTCCTGGCTTGTCGGAACCTGCTTCTCGGTGGGAACAGTATATACGTCTATAACGTTGTATATCCCAACCTAAGTTAACCTATCATCTCGGACGTAATATTTGACAACATTCCTGTCGTGTCGGACCCTACTTCTCGGTGGGAACATTACATGCGTCTATAACGTTATATATCCTAGAATATGGCAACCTAACAACTCGGATGTAATATTTGACAACATTCCTGGCATGTCGGAACCTACTTCAGGGTAGGAACATTATATAAGTCTATAACGGTATATATCCTAACCTAAGGCAACCTAACATCTCGAATGTAACATTTTACAACATTCCTGGCTTGTCCGAACCTACTTCCTGGTGGGAACAGTATATACGTCTATAACGTTATATATCCCAACCTAAGTTAACCTTTCATCTCGGACGTAATATTTGACAACATTCCTGTCGTGTCGGACCCTACTTCTCGGTGGGAACATTACATGCGTCTATAACGTTATATATCCTAACCTAAGGCA
Source organism: Xylocopa violacea (assembly GCA_963969225.1). Taxonomy (NCBI): domain Eukaryota; kingdom Metazoa; phylum Arthropoda; class Insecta; order Hymenoptera; family Apidae; genus Xylocopa; species Xylocopa violacea. The sequence goes on along the minus strand of CAXAJV010000017.1, from coordinate 8,854,821 downwards.
ACCTAACACCTCGGATGTAACATTTGACAACATTTCAGTCGTGCCGGACCCTACATCACGGTGGGAACATTATATGCGTCTATAAGGTTGTATATCCTAAAATAAGGCAACCTAACAACTCGAATGTAATGTTTGTCAACATTCCTGGCGTGTCGGACCCTACTTCTCCGTGGGCACATTATATAGGTCTATAACGTTGTATACACTAACCTAAGGCAACCTAACATATCGGACCTAATATTTTACAACATTCCTGGCGTGTCGGAGCATACTTCTCGGTGGGAATATTATATACGTCTATAACGGTATTATCCTAATCTAAGGCAACCTATCATCTTGGATGTAATATTTGACAACATTCCTGGCGTGTCGGACCGTACTTCTCGGTAGGAACATTATTTGCATCTATAACGTTATACATCCTAACCTAAGGCAAATTAACAACTCGGATGTAATATTTTACAACATTACTGGTGTGTCGGGGCATGCTTCTCGGTGGGAACATTATATACGTCTATAACGATATATATCCTAATCTAAGGCAACCTAACATCTTGGATGTAATATTTGACAACATTCCTGGCGAGTCGGACCCTACTTCTCGGTGGGAACATTATATGCGTCTACAACGTTATATATCCTAACCTAAGGCAACCTAACACCTCGGATATAACATTTGACAACATTTCAGTCGTGCCGGATCCTACTTCTCGTGGGAATATTATATGCGACTATAACGTTGTATATCCTAAAATAAGGCAACCTAACAACACGAATGTGATATTTGTCAACATTCCTGGCCTGTCGGACTCTACTTCTCCGTGGGCACATTTTATACGTCTATAACGTTGTATATACTAACCTAAGGGAACCTAACATAACGGACCTAATATTTTACAACATTCCTGGCGTGTCGGAGGATACTTCTCGTTGGGAATATTATATACGTCTATATCGGTATATATCCTAATCTAAGGCAACCTATCACCTCGGACGTAATATTTGACAACATTCCTGGCGTGTCGGACCCTACTTCTCGGTGGGAACATTATATGCGTCTATAACGTTGTATTATCCTTGAATATGGCAACCTAACAACTCGGATGTAATATTTGACAACACTCCTGGCATGTCGTAACCTACTTCAGGGTGGGAACATTATATAAGTCTATAACGATATATATCCTAGCCTAAGGCAACCTAACATCTCGAATGTTACATTTTACAACATTCCTGGCTTGTCGGAACCTACTTCCTGGTGGGAACAGTATATACGTCTATAACGTTATATATCCCAACCTAAGTTAACCTTTCATCTCGGACGTAATATTTGACAACACTCCTGGCGTGTCGGACCCTACTTCTCGGTGCGATCATTACATGCGTCTATAACGTTATATATCCTAACCTAAGGCAACCTAACACCTCGGATGTAACATTTGACAACATTTCAGTCGTGCCGGACCCTACTTCTCGGTGGGAACATTATATGCGTCTATAAGGTTGTATATCCTAAAATAAGGCAACCTAACAACTCGAATGTGATATTTGTCAACATTCCTGGCGTGTCGGACCCTACTTCTCCGTGGGCACATTATATAGGTCTATAACGTTGTATACACTAACCTAAGGCAACCTAACATATCGGACCTAATATTTTACAACATTCCTGGCGTGTCGGAGCATACTTCTCGGTGGGAATATTATATACGTCTATAACGGTATATATCCTAATCTAAGGCAACCTAACATCTTGAATGTAATATTTGACAACATTCCTGGCGTGTCGGACCGTACTTCTCGATAGGAACATTATTTGCATCTATAACGTTATACATCCTAACCTAAGGCAAATTAACAACTCGGATGTAATATTTTACAACATTACTGGTGTGTCGGGGCATGCTTCTCGGTGGGAACATTATATACGTCTATAACGATATATATCCTAATCTAAGGCAACCTAACATCTTGGATGTAATATTTGACAACATTCCTGGCGAGTCGGACCCTACTTCTCGGTGGGAACATTATATGCGTTTATAACGTTATATATCCTAAACTAAGGCAACCTAACAACTCGAATGTGATATTTGTCAACATTCCTGGCGTGTCGGACCCTACTTCTCCGTGGGCACATTATATACGTCTATAACGTTGTATACACTAACCTAAGGCAACCTAACATATCGGACCTAATATTTTACAACATTCCTGGCGTGTCGGAGCATACTTCTCGGTGGGAATATTATATACGTCTATAACGGTATATATCCTAATCTAAGGCAACCTAACATCTTGGATGTAATATTTGACAACATTCCTGGCGTGTCGGACCGTACTTCTCGGTAGGAACATTATTTGTATCTATAACGTTATACATCCTAACCTAAGGCAAATTAACAACTCGGATTTAATATTTTACAACATTACTGGTGTGTCGGGGCATGCTTCTCGGTGGGAACATTATATACGTCTATAACGATATATATCCTAATCTAAGGCAACCTAACATCTTGGATGTAATATTTGACAACATTCCTGGCGAGTCGGACCCTACTTCTCGGTGGGAACATTATATGCGTTTATAACGTTATATATCCTAAACTAAGGCAACCCAACAACTCGTATGTAACATTTTACAACATTCCTGGCTTGTTGGAACCTACTTCTCGGTGGGAACAGTATATACGTCTATAACGTTGTATATCCCAACCTAAGTTAACCTATCACCTCGGACGTAATATTTGACAACATTCCTGGCGTGTCGGACCCTACTTCTCGGTGGGAACATTATATGCGTCTATAACGTTGTATATCCGAGAATATGGCAACCTAACAACTCGGATGTAATATTTGACAACACTCCTGGCATATCGTAACCTACTTCAGGGTGGGAACATTATATAAGTCTATAACGATATATATCCTAGCCTAAGGCAACCTAACATCTCGAATGTAATATTTTACAACATTCCTGGCTTGTCGGAACCTACTTCCTGGTGGGAACAGTATATACGTCTATAACGTTATATATCCCAACCTAAGTTAACCTTTCATCTCGGACTTAATATTTGACAACACTCCTGGCGTGTCGGACCCTACTTCTCGGTGCGATCATTACATGCGTCTATAACGTTATATATCCTAACCTAAGGCAACCTAACACCTCGGATGTAACATTTGACAACATTTCAGTCGTGCCGGACCCTACATCACGGTGGGAACATTATATGCGTCTATAAGGTTGTATATCCTAAAATAAGGCAACCTAACAACTCGAATGTGATATTTGTCAACATTCCTGGCGTGTCGGACCCTACTTCTCCGTGGGCACATTATATAGGTCTATAACGTTGTATACACTAACCTAAGGCAACCTAACATATCGGACCTAATATTTTACAACATTCCTGGCGTGTCGGAGCATACTTCTCGGTGGGAATATTATATACGTCTATAACGGTATATATCCTAATCTAAGGCAACCTAACATCTTGTATGTAATATTTGACAACATTCCTGGCGTGTCGGACCGTACTTCTCGATAGGAACATTATTTGCATCTATAACGTTATACATCCTAACCTAAGGCAAATTAACAACTCGGATGTAATATTTTACAACATTACTGGTGTGTCGGGGCATGCTTCTCGGTGGGAACATTATATACGTCTATAACGATATATATCCTAATCTAAGGCAACCTAACATCTTGGATGTAATATTTGACAACATTCCTGGCGAGTCGGACCCTACTTCTCGGTGGGAACATTATATGCGTCTACAACGTTATATATCCTAACCTAAGGCAACCTAACACCTCGGATATAACATTTGACAACATTTCAGTCGTGCCGGATCCTACTTCTCGTGGGAATATTATATGCGACTATAACGTTGTATATCCTAAAATAAGGCAACCTAACAACACGAATGTGATATTTGTCAACATTCCTGGCCTGTCGGACTCTACTTCTCCGTGGGCACATTTTATACGTCTATAACGTTGTATATACTAACCTAAGGGAACCTAACATAACGGACCTAATATTTTACAACATTCCTGGCGTGTCGGAGGATACTTCTCGTTGGGAATATTATATACGTCTATATCGGTATATATCCTAATCTAAGGCAACCTATCACCTCGGACGTAATATTTGACAACATTCCTGGCGTGTCGGACCCTACTTCTCGGTGGGAACATTATATGCGTCTATAACGTTGTATTATCCTTGAATATGGCAACCTAACAACTCGGATGTAATATTTGACAACACTCCTGGCATGTCGTAACCTACTTCAGGGTGGGAACATTATATAAGTCTATAACGATATATATCCTAGCCTAAGGCAACCTAACATCTCGAATGTTACATTTTACAACATTCCTGGCTTGTCGGAACCTACTTCCTGGTGGGAACAGTATATACGTCTATAACGTTATATATCCCAACCTAAGTTAACCTTTCATCTCGGACGTAATATTTGACAACACTCCTGGCGTGTCGGACCCTACTTCTCGGTGCGATCATTACATGCGTCTATAACGTTATATATCCTAACCTAAGGCAACCTAACACCTCGGATGTAACATTTGACAACATTTCAGTCGTGCCGGACCCTACTTCTCGGTGGGAACATTATATGCGTCTATAAGGTTGTATATCCTAAAATAAGGCAACCTAACAACTCGAATGTGATATTTGTCAACATTCCTGGCGTGTCGGACCCTACTTCTCCGTGGGCACATTATATAGGTCTATAACGTTGTATACACTAACCTAAGGCAACCTAACATATCGGACCTAATATTTTACAACATTCCTGGCGTGTCGGAGCATACTTCTCGGTGGGAATATTATATACGTCTATAACGGTATATATCCTAATCTAAGGCAACCTAACATCTTGAATGTAATATTTGACAACATTCCTGGCGTGTCGGACCGTACTTCTCGATAGGAACATTATTTGCATCTATAACGTTATACATCCTAACCTAAGGCAAATTAACAACTCGGATGTAATATTTTACAACATTACTGGTGTGTCGGGGCATGCTTCTCGGTGGGAACATTATATACGTCTATAACGATATATATCCTAATCTAAGGCAACCTAACATCTTGGATGTAATATTTGACAACATTCCTGGCGAGTCGGACCCTACTTCTCGGTGGGAACATTATATGCGTTTATAACGTTATATATCCTAAACTAAGGCAACCTAACAACTCGAATGTGATATTTGTCAACATTCCTGGCGTGTCGGACCCTACTTCTCCGTGGGCACATTATATACGTCTATAACGTTGTATACACTAACCTAAGGCAACCTAACATATCGGACCTAATATTTTACAACATTCCTGGCGTGTCGGAGCATACTTCTCGGTGGGAATATTATATACGTCTATAACGGTATATATCCTAATCTAAGGCAACCTAACATCTTGGATGTAATATTTGACAACATTCCTGGCGTGTCGGACCGTACTTCTCGGTAGGAACATTATTTGTATCTATAACGTTATACATCCTAACCTAAGGCAAATTAACAACTCGGATTTAATATTTTACAACATTACTGGTGTGTCGGGGCATGCTTCTCGGTGGGAACATTATATACGTCTATAACGATATATATCCTAATCTAAGGCAACCTAACATCTTGGATGTAATATTTGACAACATTCCTGGCGAGTCGGACCCTACTTCTCGGTGGGAACATTATATGCGTTTATAACGTTATATATCCTAAACTAAGGCAACCCAACAACTCGTATGTAACATTTTACAACATTCCTGGCTTGTTGGAACCTACTTCTCGGTGGGAACAGTATATACGTCTATAACGTTGTATATCCCAACCTAAGTTAACCTATCACCTCGGACGTAATATTTGACAACATTCCTGGCGTGTCGGACCCTACTTCTCGGTGGGAACATTATATGCGTCTATAACGTTGTATATCCGAGAATATGGCAACCTAACAACTCGGATGTAATATTTGACAACACTCCTGGCATATCGTAACCTACTTCAGGGTGGGAACATTATATAAGTCTATAACGATATATATCCTAGCCTAAGGCAACCTAACATCTCGAATGTAATATTTTACAACATTCCTGGCTTGTCGGAACCTACTTCCTGGTGGGAACAGTATATACGTCTATAACGTTATATATCCCAACCTAAGTTAACCTTTCATCTCGGACTTAATATTTGACAACACTCCTGGCGTGTCGGACCCTACTTCTCGGTGCGATCATTACATGCGTCTATAACGTTATATATCCTAACCTAAGGCAACCTAACACCTCGGATGTAACATTTGACAACATTTCAGTCGTGCCGGACCCTACATCACGGTGGGAACATTATATGCGTCTATAAGGTTGTATATCCTAAAATAAGGCAACCTAACAACTCGAATGTGATATTTGTCAACATTCCTGGCGTGTCGGACCCTACTTCTCCGTGGGCACATTATATAGGTCTATAACGTTGTATACACTAACCTAAGGCAACCTAACATATCGGACCTAATATTTTACAACATTCCTGGCGTGTCGGAGCATACTTCTCGGTGGGAATATTATATACGTCTATAACGGTATATATCCTAATCTAAGGCAACCTAACATCTTGTATGTAATATTTGACAACATTCCTGGCGTGTCGGACCGTACTTCTCGATAGGAACATTATTTGCATCTATAACGTTATACATCCTAACCTAAGGCAAATTAACAACTCGGATGTAATATTTTACAACATTACTGGTGTGTCGGGGCATGCTTCTCGGTGGGAACATTATATACGTCTATAACGATATATATCCAAATCTAAGGCAACCTAACATCTTGGATGTAATATTTGACAACATTCCTGGCGAGTCGGACCCTACTTCTCGGTGGGAACATTATATGCGTTTATAACGTTATATATCCTAAACTAAGGCAACCCAACAACTCGTATGTAACATTTTACAACATTCCTGGCTTGTGGGAACCTGCTTCTCGGTGGGAACAGTATATACGTCTATAACGTTGTATATCTCAACCTAAGTTAACCTATCACCTCGCACGTAATATTTGACAACATTCCTGGCGTGTCGGACCCTACTTCTCGGTGGGAACATTATATGCGTCTATAACGTTGTATATCCGAGAATATGGCAACCTAACAACTCGGATGTAATATTTGACAACACTCCTGGCATGTCGTAACCTACTTCAGGGTGGGAACATTATATAAGTCTATAACGATATATATCCTAGCCTAAGGCAACCTAACATCTCGAATGTAACATTTTACAACATTCCTGGCTTGTCGGAACCTACTTCCTGGTGGGAACAGTATATACGTCTATAACGTTATATATCCCAACCTAAGTTAACCTTTCATCTCGGACGTAATATTTCACAACATTCCTGGCGAGTCGGACCCTACTTCTCGGTGGGAACATTATATGCGTTTATAACGTTATATATCCTAAAGTAAGGCAACCCTGCAACTCGTATGTAACATTTTACAATATTCCTGGCTTGTCGGAACCTGCTTCTCGGTGGGAACAGTATATACGTCTATAACGTTGTATATCCCAACCTAAGTTAACCTATCATCTCGGACGTAATATTTGACAACATTCCTGTCGTGTCGGACCCTACTTCTCGGTGGGAACATTACATGCGTCTATAACGTTATATATCCTAGAATATGGCAACCTAACAACTCGGATGTAATATTTGACAACATTCCTGGCATGTCGGAACCTACTTCAGGGTAGGAACATTATATAAGTCTATAACGGTATATATCCTAACCTAAGGCAACCTAACATCTCGAATGTAACATTTTACAACATTCCTGGCTTGTCCGAACCTACTTCCTGGTGGGAACAGTATATACGTCTATAACGTTATATATCCCAACCTAAGTTAACCTTTCATCTCGGACGTAATATTTGACAACATTCCTGTCGTGTCGGACCCTACTTCTCGGTGGGAACATTACATGCGTCTATAACGTTATATATCCTAACCTAAGGCAACCTAACACCTCGGATGTAACATTTGACAACATTTCAGTCGTGCCGGACCCTACATCACGGTGGGAACATTATATGCGTCTATAAGGTTGTATATCCTAAAATAAGGCAACCTAACAACTCGAATGTAATGTTTGTCAACATTCCTGGCGTGTCGGACCCTACTTCTCCGTGGGCACATTATATAGGTCTATAACGTTGTATACACTAACCTAAGGCAACCTAACATATCGGACCTAATATTTTACAACATTCCTGGCGTGTCGGAGCATACTTCTCGGTGGGAATATTATATACGTCTATAACGGTATTATCCTAATCTAAGGCAACCTATCATCTTGGATGTAATATTTGACAACATTCCTGGCGTGTCGGACCGTACTTCTCGGTAGGAACATTATTTGCATCTATAACGTTATACATCCTAACCTAAGGCAAATTAACAACTCGGATGTAATATTTTACAACATTACTGGTGTGTCGGGGCATGCTTCTCGGTGGGAACATTATATACGTCTATAACGATATATATCCTAATCTAAGGCAACCTAACATCTTGGATGTAATATTTGACAACATTCCTGGCGAGTCGGACCCTACTTCTCGGTGGGAACATTATATGCGTCTACAACGTTATATATCCTAACCTAAGGCAACCTAACACCTCGGATATAACATTTGACAACATTTCAGTCGTGCCGGATCCTACTTCTCGTGGGAATATTATATGCGACTATAACGTTGTATATCCTAAAATAAGGCAACCTAACAACACGAATGTGATATTTGTCAACATTCCTGGCCTGTCGGACTCTACTTCTCCGTGGGCACATTTTATACGTCTATAACGTTGTATATACTAACCTAAGGGAACCTAACATAACGGACCTAATATTTTACAACATTCCTGGCGTGTCGGAGGATACTTCTCGTTGGGAATATTATATACGTCTATATCGGTATATATCCTAATCTAAGGCAACCTATCACCTCGGACGTAATATTTGACAACATTCCTGGCGTGTCGGACCCTACTTCTCGGTGGGAACATTATATGCGTCTATAACGTTGTATTATCCTTGAATATGGCAACCTAACAACTCGGATGTAATATTTGACAACACTCCTGGCATGTCGTAACCTACTTCAGGGTGGGAACATTATATAAGTCTATAACGATATATATCCTAGCCTAAGGCAACCTAACATCTCGAATGTTACATTTTACAACATTCCTGGCTTGTCGGAACCTACTTCCTGGTGGGAACAGTATATACGTCTATAACGTTATATATCCCAACCTAAGTTAACCTTTCATCTCGGACGTAATATTTGACAACACTCCTGGCGTGTCGGACCCTACTTCTCGGTGCGATCATTACATGCGTCTATAACGTTATATATCCTAACCTAAGGCAACCTAACACCTCGGATGTAACATTTGACAACATTTCAGTCGTGCCGGACCCTACTTCTCGGTGGGAACATTATATGCGTCTATAAGGTTGTATATCCTAAAATAAGGCAACCTAACAACTCGAATGTGATATTTGTCAACATTCCTGGCGTGTCGGACCCTACTTCTCCGTGGGCACATTATATAGGTCTATAACGTTGTATACACTAACCTAAGGCAACCTAACATATCGGACCTAATATTTTACAACATTCCTGGCGTGTCGGAGCATACTTCTCGGTGGGAATATTATATACGTCTATAACGGTATATATCCTAATCTAAGGCAACCTAACATCTTGAATGTAATATTTGACAACATTCCTGGCGTGTCGGACCGTACTTCTCGATAGGAACATTATTTGCATCTATAACGTTATACATCCTAACCTAAGGCAAATTAACAACTCGGATGTAATATTTTACAACATTACTGGTGTGTCGGGGCATGCTTCTCGGTGGGAACATTATATACGTCTATAACGATATATATCCTAATCTAAGGCAACCTAACATCTTGGATGTAATATTTGACAACATTCCTGGCGAGTCGGACCCTACTTCTCGGTGGGAACATTATATGCGTTTATAACGTTATATATCCTAAACTAAGGCAACCTAACAACTCGAATGTGATATTTGTCAACATTTCTGGCGTGTCGGACCCTACTTCTCCGTGGGCACATTATATACGTCTATAACGTTGTATACACTAACCTAAGGCAACCTAACATATCGGACCTAATATTTTACAACATTCCTGGCGTGTCGGAGCATACTTCTCGGTGGGAATATTATATACGTCTATAACGGTATATATCCTAATCTAAGGCAACCTAACATCTTGGATGTAATATTTGACAACATTCCTGGCGTGTCGGACCGTACTTCTCGGTAGGAACATTATTTGTATCTATAACGTTATACATCCTAACCTAAGGCAAATTAACAACTCGGATTTAATATTTTACAACATTACTGGTGTGTCGGGGCATGCTTCTCGGTGGGAACATTATATACGTCTATAACGATATATATCCTAATCTAAGGCAACGTAACATCTTGGATGTAATATTTGACAACATTCCTGGCGAGTCGGACCCTACTTCTCGGTGGGAACATTATATGCGTTTATAACGTTATATATCCTAAACTAAGGCAACCCAACAACTCGTATGTAACATTTTACAACATTCCTGGCTTGTTGGAACCTACTTCTCGGTGGGAACAGTATATACGTCTATAACGTTGTATATCCCAACCTAAGTTAACCTATCACCTCGGACGTAATATTTGACAACATTCCTGGCGTGTCGGACCCTACTTCTCGGTGGGAACATTATATGCGTCTATAACGTTGTATATCCGAGAATATGGCAACCTAACAACTCGGATGTAATATTTGACAACACTCCTGGCATATCGTAACCTACTTCAGGGTGGGAACATTATATAAGTCTATAACGATATATATCCTAGCCTAAGGCAACCTAACATCTCGAATGTAACATTTTACAACATTCCTGGCTTGTCGGAACCTACTTCCTGGTGGGAACAGTATATACGTCTATAACGTTATATATCCCAACCTAAGTTAACCTTTCATCTCGGACGTAATATTTCACAACATTCCTGGCGAGTCGGACCCTACTTCTCGGTGGGAACATTATATGCGTTTATAACGTTATATATCCTAAAGTAAGGCAACCCAACAACTCGTATGTAACATTTTACAATATTCCTGGCTTGTCGGAACCTACTTCTCGGTGGGAACAGTATATACGTCTATAACGTTGTATATCCCAACCTAAGTTAACCTATCATCTCGGACGTAATATTTGACAACATTCCTGGCGTGTCGGACCCTACTTCTCGGTGGGAACATTATATGCGTCTATAACGTTGTATTATGCTAGAATATGGCAACCTAACAACTCGGATGTAATATTTGACAACACTCCTGGCATGTCGTAACCTACTTCAGGGTGGGAACATTATATAAGTCTATAACGATATATATCCTAGCCTAAGGCAACCTAACATCTCGAATGTTACATTTTACAACATTCCTGGCTTGTCGGAACCTACTTCCTGGTGGGAACAGTATATACGTCTATAACGTTATATATCCCAACCTAAGTTAACCTTTCATCTCGGACGTAATATTTGACAACACTCCTGGCGTGTCGGACCCTACTTCTCGGTGCGATCATTACATGCGTCTATAACGTTATATATCCTAACCTAAGGCAACCTAACACCTCGGATGTAACATTTGACAACATTTCAGTCGTGCCGGACCCTACTTCTCGGTGGGAACATTATATGCGTCTATAAGGTTGTATATCCTAAAATAAGGCAACCTAACAACTCGAATGTGATATTTGTCAACATTCCTGGCGTGTCGGACCCTACTTCTCCGTGGGCACATTATATAGGTCTATAACGTTGTATACACTAACCTAAGGCAACCTAACATATCGGACCTAATATTTTACAACATTCCTGGCGTGTCGGAGCATACTTCTCGGTGGGAATATTATATACGTCTATAACGGTATATATCCTAATCTAAGGCAACCTAACATCTTGAATGTAATATTTGACAACATTCCTGGCGTGTCGGACCGTACTTCTCGATAGGAACATTATTTGCATCTATAACGTTATACATCCTAACCTAAGGCAAATTAACAACTCGGATGTAATATTTTACAACATTACTGGTGTGTCGGGGCATGCTTCTCGGTGGGAACATTATATACGTCTATAACGATATATATCCTAATCTAAGGCAACCTAACATCTTGGATGTAATATTTGACAACATTCCTGGCGAGTCGGACCCTACTTCTCGGTGGGAACATTATATGCGTTTATAACGTTATATATCCTAAACTAAGGCAACCTAACAACTCGAATGTGATATTTGTCAACATTCCTGGCGTGTCGGACCCTACTTCTCCGTGGGCACATTATATACGTCTATAACGTTGTATACACTAACCTAAGGCAACCTAACATATCGGACCTAATATTTTACAACATTCCTGGCGTGTCGGAGCATACTTCTCGGTGGGAATATTATATACGTCTATAACGGTATATATCCTAATCTAAGGCAACCTAACATCTTGGATGTAATATTTGACAACATTCCTGGCGTGTCGGACCGTACTTCTCGGTAGGAACATTATTTGTATCTATAACGTTATACATCCTAACCTAAGGCAAATTAACAACTCGGATTTAATATTTTACAACATTACTGGTGTGTCGGGGCATGCTTCTCGGTGGGAACATTATATACGTCTATAACGATATATATCCTAATCTAAGGCAACCTAACATCTTGGATGTAATATTTGACAACATTCCTGGCGAGTCGGACCCTACTTCTCGGTGGGAACATTATATGCGTTTATAACGTTATATATCCTAAACTAAGGCAACCCAACAACTCGTATGTAACATTTTACAACATTCCTGGCTTGTTGGAACCTACTTCTCGGTGGGAACAGTATATACGTCTATAACGTTGTATATCCCAACCTAAGTTAACCTATCACCTCGGACGTAATATTTGACAACATTCCTGGCGTGTCGGACCCTACTTCTCGGTGGGAACATTATATGCGTCTATAACGTTGTATATCCGAGAATATGGCAACCTAACAACTCGGATGTAATATTTGACAACACTCCTGGCATATCGTAACCTACTTCAGGGTGGGAACATTATATAAGTCTATAACGATATATATCCTAGCCTAAGGCAACCTAACATCTCGAATGTAACATTTTACAACATTCCTGGCTTGTCGGAACCTACTTCCTGGTGGGAACAGTATATACGTCTATAACGTTATATATCCCAACCTAAGTTAACCTTTCATCTCGGACGTAATATTTCACAACATTCCTGGCGAGTCGGACCCTACTTCTCGGTGGGAACATTATATGCGTTTATAACGTTATATATCCTAAAGTAAGGCAACCCAACAACTCGTATGTAACATTTTACAATATTCCTGGCTTGTCGGAACCTACATCTCGGTGGGAACAGTATATACGTCTATAACGTTGTATATCCCAACCTAAGTTAACCTATCATCTCGGACGTAATATTTGACAACATTCCTGGCGTGTCGGACCCTACTTCTCGGTGGGAACATTATATGCGTCTATAACGTTGTATTATGCTAGAATATGGCAACCTAACAACTCGGATGTAATATTTGACAACACTCCTGGCATGTCGTAACCTACTTCAGGGTGGGAACATTATATAAGTCTATAACGATATATATCCTAGCCTAAGGCAACCTAACATCTCGAATGTTACATTTTACAACATTCCTGGCTTGTCGGAACCTACTTCCTGGTGGGAACAGTATATACGTCTATAACGTTATATATCCCAACCTAAGTTAACCTTTCATCTCGGACTTAATATTTGACAACACTCCTGGCGTGTCGGACCCTACTTCTCGGTGCGATCATTACATGCGTCTATAACGTTATATATCCTAACCTAAGGCAACCTAACACCTCGGATGTAACATTTGACAACATTTCAGTCGTGCCGGACCCTACATCACGGTGGGAACATTATATGCGTCTATAAGGTTGTATATCCTAAAATAAGGCAACCTAACAACTCGAATGTGATATTTGTCAACATTCCTGGCGTGTCGGACCCTACTTCTCCGTGGGCACATTATATAGGTCTATAACGTTGTATACACTAACCTAAGGCAACCTAACATATCGGACCTAATATTTTACAACATTCCTGGCGTGTCGGAGCATACTTCTCGGTGGGAATATTATATACGTCTATAACGGTATATATCCTAATCTAAGGCAACCTAACATCTTGTATGTAATATTTGACAACATTCCTGGCGTGTCGGACCGTACTTCTCGATAGGAACATTATTTGCATCTATAACGTTATACATCCTAACCTAAGGCAAATTAACAACTCGGATGTAATATTTTACAACATTACTGGTGTGTCGGGGCATGCTTCGCGGTGGGAACATTATATACGTCTATAACGATATATATCCTAATCTAAGGCAACCTAACATCTTGGATGTAATATTTGACAACATTCCTGGCGAGTCGGACCCTACTTCTCGGTGGGAACATTATATGCGTTTATAACGTTATATATCCTAAACTAAGGCAACCCAACAACTCGTATGTAACATTTTACAACATTCCTGGCTTGTGGGAACCTGCTTCTCGGTGGGAACAGTATATACGTCTATAACGTTGTATATCCCAACCTAAGTTAACCTATCACCTCGGACGTAATATTTGACAACATTCCTGGCGTGTCGGACCCTACTTCTCGGTGGGAACATTATATGCGTCTATAACGTTGTGTATCCGAGAATATGGCAACCTAACAACTCGGATGTAATATTTGACAACACTCCTGGCATGTCGTAACCTACTTCAGGGTGGGAACATTATATAAGTCTATAACGATATATATCCTAGCCTAAGGCAACCTAACATCTCGAATGTAACATTTTACAACATTCCTGGCTTGTCGGAACCTACTTCCTGGTGGGAACAGTATATACGTCTATAACGTTATATATCCCAACCTAAGTTAACCTTTCATCTCGGACGTAATATTTCACAACATTCCTGGCGATTCGGACCCTACTTCTCGGTGGGAACATTATATGCGTTTATAACGTTATATATCCTAAAGTAAGGCAACCCAACAACTCGTATGTAACATTTTACAATATTCCTGGCTTGTCGGAACCTACTTCTCTGTGGGAACCGTATATACGTCTATAACGTTGTATATCCCAACCTAAGTTAACCTATCATCTCGGACGTAATATTTGACAACATTCCTGTCGTGTCGGACCCTACTTCTCGGTGGGAACATTACATGCGTCTATAACGTTATATATCCTAACCTAAGGCAACCTAACACCTCGGATGTAACATTTGACAACATTTCAGTCGTGCCGGACCCGACTTCTCGGTGGGAATATTATATGCGTCTATAAGGTTGTATATCCTAAAATAAGGCAACCTAACAACTCGAATGTGATATTTGTCAACATTTCTGGCGTTTCGGACTCTGCTTCTCCGTGGGCACATTATATACGTCTATAACGTTGTATATACTAACCTAAGGCAACCTAACATATCGGACCTAATATTTTACAACATTCCTGGCGTGTCGGAGCATACTTCTCGGTGGGAATATTATATACGTCTATAACGGTATTATCCTAATCTAAGGCAACCTAACATCTTGGATGTAATATTTGACAACATTCCTGGCGTGTCGGACCGTACTTCTCGGTGGGAACATTATTTGCATCTATAACGTTATACATCCTAACCTAAGGCAAATTAACAACTCGGATGTAATATTTTACAACATTACCGGTGTGTCGGGGCATGCTTCTCGGTGGGAACATTATATACGTCTATAACGATATATATCCTAATCTAAGGCAACCTAACGTCTTGGATGTAATATTTGACAACATTCCTGGCGAGTCGGACCCTACTTCTCGGTGGGAACATTATATGCGTTTATAACGTTATATATCCTACACTAAGGCAACCCAACAACTCGTATGTAACATTTTACAACATTCCTGGCTTGTGGGAACCTACTTCTCGGTGGGAACAGTATATACGTCTATAACGTTGTATATCCCAACCTAAGTTAACCTATCACCTCGGACGTAATATTTGACAACATTCCTGGCGTGTCGGACCCTACTTCTCGGTGCGATCATTACATGCGTCTATAACGTTATATATCCTAACCTAAGGCAACCTAACACCTCGGATGTAACATTTGACAACATTTCAGTCGTGCCGGACCCTACTTCTCGGTGGGAACATTATATGCGTCTATAAAGTTGTATATCCTAAAGTAAGGCAACCTAACAACTCGAATGTGATATTTGTCAACATTCCTGGCGTGTCGGACCCTCCTTCTCCGTGGGCACATTATATACGTCTATAACGTTGTATACACTAACCTAAGGCAACCTAACATATCGGACCTAATATTTTACAACATTCCTGGCGTGTCGGAGCATACTTCTCGGTGGGAATATTATATACGTCTATAACGGTATATATCCTAATCTAAGGCAACCTAACATCTTGGATGTAATATTTGACAACATTCCTGGCGTGTCGGACCGTACTTCTCGGTAGGAACATTATTTGCATCTATAACGTTATACATCCTAACCTAAGGCAAATTAACAACTCGGATGTAATATTTTACAACATTACTGGTGTGTCGGGGCATGCTTCTCGGTGGGAACATTATATACGTCTATAACGATATATATCCTAATCTAAGGCAACCTAACATCTTGGATGTAATATTTCACAACATTCCTGGCGAGTCGGACCCTACTTCTCGGTGGGAACATTATATGCGTTTATAACGTTATATATCCTAAACTAAGGCAACCCAACAACTCGTATGTAACATTTTACAACATTCCTGGCTTGTGGGAACCTACTTCTCGGTGGGAACAGTATATACGTCTATAACGTTGGTTACCCCAACCTAAGTTAACCTATCACCTCGGACGTAATATTTGACAACATTCCTGGCGTGTCGGGCCCTACTTCTCCGTGGGCACATTATATACGTCTATAACGTTGTATATACTAACCTAAGGCAACCTAACATTTCGAATGTAACATTTTACAACATTCCTGTCTTGTCGGAACCTACTTCCTGGTGGGAACAGTATATACGTCTATAACGTTATATATCCCAACCTAAGTTAACCTTTCATCTCGGACGTAATATTTGACAACATTCCTGGCGTGTCGGACCCTACTTCTCGGTGGGATCATTACATGCGTCTATAACGTTATATATCCTAACCTAAGGCAACCCAACACCTCGGATGTAACATTTGACAAGATTTCAGTCGTGCCGGACCCTACTTCTCGGTGGGAACATTATATGCGCCTATAACGTTATATATCCTAGAATATGGCAACCTATCAACTCGGATGTAATATTTGACAACATTCCAGGCGTGTCGGACCTACTTGTCGGTGGGAACATTATATCCGTCTATAACGTTATATATCCTAGCCTAAGGCAACCTAACATCTCGTATGTAATATTTGACAACATTCCAGGCATGTCGGACCTACTTCTCTGTGGGAACATTATATGCGTCTATAACGTTGTATATTCTAACCTAAGGCAACCCAACAACTCGATTGTAATATTTGACAACATTCCAGGCGTGTCGCACCCTACTTCTCGGTGGGAACATTATACGCGACTATAACGTTATATATCCTAACCTAAGGCAACCTAACTCCTCGGATGTAATATTTGACAACATTCCAGGCGTGTCGGACCGTACTTCTCGGTAGGAACATTATTTGCATCTATAACGTTATACATCCTAACCTAAGGCAAATTAACAACTCGGATGTAATATTTTACAACATTACTGGTGTGTCGCTGCATGCTTCTCGGTGGGAACATTATATACGTCTATAACGATGTATATCCTAATCTAAGGCAACCTAACATCTTGGATGTAATATTTGACAACATTCCTGGCGAGTCGGACCCTACTTCTCGGTGGGAACATTATATGCGTCTACAACGTTATATATCCTAACCTAAGGCAACCTAACACCTCGGATATAACATTTGACAACATTTCAGTCGTGCAGGATCCTACTTCTCGTGGGAATATTATATTCTACTATAACGTTGTATATCCTAAAATAAGGCAACCTAACAACTCGAATGTGATATTTGTCAACATTCCTGGCCTGTCGGACTCTACTTCTCCGTGGGCACATTATATACGTCTATAACGTTGTATATACTAACCTAAGGGAACCTAACATATCGGACCTAATATTTTACAACATTCCTGGCGTGTCGGAGCATACTTCTCGGTGGGAATATTATATACGTCTATAACGGCATATATCCTAATCTAAGGCAACCTAACATCTTAGATGTAATATTTGACAACATTCCTGGCGAGTCGGACCCTACTTCTCGGTGGGAACATTATATGTGTTTATAACGTTATATATCCTAAACTAAGGCAACCCAACAACTCGTATGTAACATTTTACAACATTCCTGGCTTGTCGGAACCTACTTCTCGGTGGGAACAGTATATACGTCTATAACGTTGTATATCCCAACCTAAGTTAACCTATCATCTCGGACGTAATATTTTACAACATTCCTGGCGTGTCGGACCCTACTTCTCGGTGGGAACATTATATGCCCCTATAACGTTATATATCCTAGAATATGGCAACCTAACAACTCGGATGTAATATTTGACAACATTCCTGGCGAGTCGGACCCTACTTCTCGGTGGGAACATTATATGCGTTTATAACGTTATATATCCTAAACTAAGGCAACCCAACAACTCGTATGTAACATTTTACAACATTCC
The DNA here is from genome assembly GCA_963969225.1 of Xylocopa violacea. Taxonomy (NCBI): domain Eukaryota; kingdom Metazoa; phylum Arthropoda; class Insecta; order Hymenoptera; family Apidae; genus Xylocopa; species Xylocopa violacea. The sequence continues at coordinate 8,835,823 of CAXAJV010000017.1, read as the reverse complement.
TGGCTTGTCGGAACCTACTTCGCGGTGGGAACAGTATATACGTCTATAACGTTGTATATCCCAACCTAAGTTAACCTATCATCTCGGACGTAATATTTGACAACATTCCTGGCGTGTCGGACCCTACTTCTCGGTGGGAACATTACATGCGTCTATAACGTTATATATCCTAACCTAAGGCAACCTAACACCTCGGATGTAACATTTGACAACATTTCAGTCGTGCCGGACCCTACTTCTCGTTGGGAACATTATATGCGTCTATAAGGTTGTATATCCTAAAATAAGGCAACCTAACAACTCGAATGTGATATTTGTCAACATTCCTGGCGTGTCGGACCCTACTTCTCCGTGGGCACATTATATACGTCTATAAAGCTGTATATACTAACCTAAGGCAACATAACGTATCGGACCTAATATTTTACAACATTTCTGGCGAGTCGGACCCTACTTCTCGGTGGGAACATTATGTGCGTCTACAACGTTATATATCCTAACCTAAGGCAACCTAACACCTCGGATGTAACATTTGACAACATTTCAGTCGTGCCGGATCCTACTTCTCGGTGGGAATATTATATGCGTCTATAACGTTGTATATCCTAAAATAAGGCAACCTAACAACTCGAATGTGATATTTGTCATCATTCCTGGCCTGTCGGACTCTACTTCTCCGTGGGCACATTATATACATCTATAACGTTGTATATACTAACCTAAGGCAACCAAACATCTCGGACCTAATATTTTACAACATTCCTGGCGTGTCAGAGCATACTTCTCGGTTGGAATATTATATACGTCTATAACTGTATATATCCTAATCTAAGGCAACCTAACATCTTGGATGTAATATTTGACAACATTCCTGGCGAGTCGGACCCTACTTTTCGGTGGCAACAATATATGCGTTTATAACGTTATATATCCTAACCTGAGGCAGCCTAACATCTCGGATGTAACATTTTACAACATTCCTGCCTTGTCGGATCCTACTTGTCGGTGGAATCATTATATACGTCTATAACGGTATATATCCTAATCTAAGGCAACCTAACAACTCGGATGTAATATTTGACAACATTCCTGGAGTGTCGGAGCATATTTCTCTGTGGGAATATTATATACGTCTATAACGGTATATACCCTAATGTAAGGCAACCTAACAACTCGGATGTAATATTTTACAACATTCCTGGCGTGTCGGAGCATACTTCTCGGTGGGAATGTTATACACGTCTATAACGGTATATATCCTAATCTAGGGCAACCTAACAACTCGGCTGTAATATTTGGCAACATTCCTGGCGAGTCGGAGCATACTTCTCGGTGGGAATATTCTATACGTCTATAACGGTATATATCCTAATCTAAGGAAACTTAACAACTCGGATGTAATATTTGACAACATTCCTGGCTTGTCAGAACCTACTTCTCGATGGGCACATTATATACGTCTATAACGTTGTATATACTAACCTAAGGTAACCTAACAACTCGGATGTAATATTTGACAACATTCCAGGCGTGTCGGACCCTACTTCTCGGTGGAAACATTATATAAGTCTATAACGTTATATATCCTATCCTAAGGCAACCTATCATCTCGGACGTAATATTTTACAACATTCCTGGCGTGTCGGAGCATACTTCTCGTTGGGAATATTATATACGTCTATAACGGTATATATCCTAATCTAAGGCAACCAAACATCTCGGATGTAATATTTGACAACATTCCTGGCGTGTCGGAACCTACTTCTCGGTGGGAACAGTATTCACGTCTATAACGTTATATATCCCAACCTAAGGCAACCAAACATCTCGGGTGTAACATTTTACAACATTCCTGGCTTGTCGGAACCTACTTCTCGGCGGGAACAGTATTTACGTCAATATCGTTATATATCCTAACCTATTTCAACTTTACATCTCGGATGTAATATTTGACAACTTTCCAGGCGTGTCGGAGCCTACTTCTCGGTGCTAACATTATATACGTCTATAATGTTATATATCATAACCAAAGGCAACCAAACATCTCGGATGTAACATTTTACAACATTCCTGGCTTGTCGGAACCTACTTCTCGATGGGAACAGTACATACGTCTATAGCGATATATATCTTAACCTACGGTAACCTAACTACTCGGATGTAACATTGTACAACATTCCTGGCTTGTCGGACCCTACTTCTCGGTGGGAACATTATATACGTCTATAACGTTGTTATCCTAACCTAAGATAACCTATCATATCGGATGTAATATTTGACAACATTCCGGCCGAGTCGGAGCCCACTTCTCGGTGGGAATATTATACGCGTCTACGACGGTATATATACTAACCTAAGGCAACCAAACATCTCGGATGTAACATTTTACAACATTCCTGGTTTGTCGGAACCTACTTCACGGTGGGAACATTATATACGTCTATAACGTTGTATATCCTAACCTAAGATAACCTATGATATCGGACGTAATATTTGACAACATTCCAGCCGAGTCGGAGCCCACTTCTCGGTGGGAATATTATATGCGTCTACAACGGTATATATACTAACCTAAGGCAACCAAACTTCTCGGATGTAACATTTTACAACATTCCTGGATTGTCGGAACCTACTTCACGGTGGGAACATTATATACGTCTATAACGTTGTATATCCTAACCTAAGATAACCTATCATATCGGATGTAATATTTGACAACATTCCAGTCGTGTCGGAGCCTACTTCTCGGTGGGAATATTATATACGTCTATAACGGTATATATCCTAATCTAAGGCAACCAAACGTCTCGGATGTAATATTTGACAACATTCCAGGCGTGTCGGGCCTACTTCTCGTTGGGAATATTATATACGTCTATAACGTTATATATCCTAATCTAAGGCAACCTAACATCTCGGATGTAATGTTTGACAACATTCCTGCCGTGTCGGACACTACTTCTCGGTGGGAACATTATATACGTCTATAATGTCATATATCCTAACCTAAGGCAACCAAACATCTCGGATGTAACATTATACAACATTCCTGGCTTGTCGGAACCTACTTCACGGTGGGAACATTATATACGTCTATAGCGATATATATCTTAACCTAAGGTAACCTAACTACTCGGATGTAACATTGTACAACATTCCTGGCTTGTCGGACCCTACTTCTCGGTGGGAACATTATATACGTCTATAACGTTGTTATCCTAACCTAAGATAACCTATCATATCGGATGTAATATTTGACAACATTCCGGCCGAGTCGGAGCCCACTTCTCGGTGGGAATATTATACGCGTCTACGACGGTATATATACTAACCTAAGGCAACCAAACATCTCGGATGTAACATTTTACAACATTCCTGGCTTGTCGGAACCTACTTCACGGTGGGAACATTATATACGTCTATAACGTTGTATATCCTACCCTAAGATAACCTATGATATCGGATGTAATATTTGACAACATTCCAGCCGAGTCGGAGCCCACTTCTCGGTGGGAATATTATATGCGTCTACAACGGTATATATACTAACCTAAGGCAACCAAACATCTCGGATGTAACATTTTACAACATTCCTGGATTGTCGGAACCTACTTCACGGTGGGAACATTATATACGTCTATAACGTTGTATATCCTAACCTAAGATAACCTATCATATCGGATGTAATATTTGACAACATTCCAGTCGTGTCGGAGCCTACTTCTCGGTGGGAATATTATATACGTCTATAACGGTATATATCCTAATCTAAGGCAACCAAACGTCTCGGATGTAATATTTGACAACATTCCAGGCGTGTCGGGCCTACTTCTCGTTGGGAATATTATATACGTCTATAACGTTATATATCCTAATCTAAGGCAACCTAACATCTTGGATGTAATATTTGACAACATTCCTGGCGAGTCGGACCCTACTTTTCGGTGGCAACAATATATGCGTTTATAACGTTATATATCCTAACCTAAGGCAACCAAACATCTCGGATGTAACATTATACAACATTCCTGGCTTGTCGGAACCTACTTCACGGTGGGCACATTATATACGTCTATAACGTGGTATATCCTAACCTAAGATAACCTGTAATATCGGATGTAATATTTGACAACATTCCTGGCACGTCGGAGCCTACTTCTCGGTGGGATTATTATATACGTCTATAACGTTATATAGCCTAATCTAAGGCAACCTAACATCTCGGATGTAATATTTGACAACATTCCTGGCGTGTCGGAGCATACTTCCCGTTGGGAATATTATATACGTCTATAACGGTATATATCCTAATCTAAGGCAACCAAACATCTCGGATGTAATATTTGATAACATTCCTGGCTTGTCGGAACCTACTTGTCGGTGGGAACATTATTTGCGTCTATAACGTTATACATCCTAACCTAAGGCAAACTAACAACTCGGATGTAATATTTGACAACATTCCTGGCGTGTCGGACCCTACTTCTCGGTGGGAACATTACATGCGTCTATAACGATATACATCCTAACCTAAGGCAAATTAACATCTCGGATGTAATATTTGACAACATTCCTGGCGTGTCAGACCGTACTTTTCGTGGTGGGAACATTACATGCGTCTATAACGTGATATCACCTAACCAAAGTTATGCCATCATCTCGGACGTAATATTTTACAACATTCCAGGCGTGTCGGACCCTACTTCTCGGTGGGAACATTATATGCGTCTATAACGTTGTATATCCTAGAATATGGCAACCTAACAACTCGGATGTAATATTTGACAACATTCCTGGCGTGTTGGGCCCTACTTCTCGGTGGGAACATTATATGCGTCTACAACGTTATATATCCTAACCTAAGGCAACCCAACAACTCGGATGTAACATTTCACAACATTCCTGGCTTGTCGGAACCTACTTCTCGGGGTGAACAGTATATACGTCTATAACGTTATATGCCCCAACCTAAGTTAACCTTTCATCTCGGACGTAATATTTTACAACATTCCTGGCGTGTCGGATCCTACTTCTCGGTGGGAACATTATATGCGTTTACAACGTTATATATCCTAACCTAATGCAACCTAACACCTCGGATGTAACATTTGACAACATTTCAGTCGTGCCGGACCCTACTTCTCGGTGGGAACATTATATGCGTCTATAACGTTGTATATCCTAAAATAAGGCAACATAACAACTCGAATGTGATATTTGTCAACATTCCTGGCGTGTCGGACCCTACTTCTCCGTGGGCACATTATTTGCATCTATAACGTTATACATCCTAACCTAAGGCAAATTAACAACTCGGATGTAATATTTTACAACATTCCTGGCGTGTCGGAGCATACTTCTCGGTGGGAATATTATATACGTCTATAACGGTATATATCCTAATCTAAGGCAACCTAACATCCTGGATGTAATATTTGACAACATTCCTGGCGAGTCGGACCCTACTTCTCGGTGGGAACATTATATGCGTTTATAACGTTATATATCCTAATCTAAGGCAACCTAACATATCGGATGTAACATTTTACAACATTCCTGGCTTGTCGGATCCTACTTGTCGGTGGAATCATTATATACGTCTACAACGTTATATATCCTAACCTAAGGCAACCAACCATCTCGGATGTAATATTTGACAACATTCCTGGCTTGTCGGAACCTACTTCTCGGCGGGAACATTATTCACGTCTATAACGTTATATATCCCAACCTAAGGCAGCTAAACATCTCGGATGTAACATTTTACGACATTCCTGGCTTGTCGGAACCTACTTCTCGGCGGGAACAGAATTTACGTCAATATCGTTATATATCCTAACCTATTTCAACTTTACATCTCGGATGTAATATTTGACAACTTTCCAGGCGTGTCGGAGCCTACTTCTCGGTGCTAACATTATATACGTCTATAATGTTATATATCCTAACCAAAGGCAACCAAACATCTCGGATGTAACATTTTACAACATTCCGGGCTTGTCGGAACCTACTTCTCGATGGGAACAGTACATACGTCTATAACGATATATATCTTAACCTAAGGTAACCTAACTACTCGGATGTAACATTGTACAACGTTCCTGGCTTGTCGGACCCTACTTCTCGGTGGGAACATTATATACGTCTATAACGTTGTTATCCTAACCTAAGATAACTTATCATATCGGATGTAATATTTGACAACATTCCAGCCGAGTCGGAGCCCACTTCTCGGTGGGAATATTATATGCGTCTACAACGGTATATATACTAACCTAAGGCAACCAAACATCTCGGATGTAACATTTTACAACATTCCTGGCTTGTCGGAACCTACTTCTCGGCGGGAACAGTATTTACGTCAATAACGTTATATATCCTAACCTGTTTCAACTTTACATCTCGGATGTAATATTTGACAACTTTCCAGGCGTGTCGGAGCCTACTTCTCGGTGCTGACATTATATACGTCTATAATGTTATATATCCTAACCAAAGGCAACCAAACGTCTCGGATGTAACATTTTACAACATTCCTGGCTTGTCGGAACCTACTTCACGGTGGGAACATTATATACGTCTATAACGTTGTATATCCTAACCTAAGATAACCTATCATATCGGATGTAATATTTGACAACATTCCAGTCGTGTCGGAACCTACTTCACGGTGGGAACATTATATACGTCTATAACGTTGTATATCCTAACCTAAGATAACCTATCATATCGGATGGAATATTTGACAACATTCCAGTCGTGTCGGAGCCTACTTCTCGGTGGGAATATTATATATTTCTATAACGGTATATATCCTAATCTAAGGCAACCAAACGTCTCGGATGTAATATTTGACAACATTCCAGGCGTGTCGGGCCTACTTCTCGTTGGGAATATTATATACGTCTATAACGTTATATATCCTAATCTAAGGCAACCTAACATCTCGGATGTAATAGTTGACAAAATTCCTGCCGTGTCGGACCCTACTTCTCGGTGGGAACATTATATGCGTCTATAAGGTTGTATATCCTAAAATAAGGCAACCTAACAACTAGAATGTGATATTTGTCATCATTCCTGGCCTGTCGGACTCTACTTCTCCGTGGGCACATTATAAACGTCTATAACGTTGTATATACTAACCTAAGGCAACCAAACATCTCGGACCTAATATTTTACAACATTCCTGGGGTGTCGGAGCATTCTTCTCGGTGGTAATATTATATACGTCTATAGCGTTATATATCCTAACCTAAGACAACCAAATATCTCGGATGTAACGTTTACAACATTCCTGGCGTGTCGGAACCTACTTCTCGGTGGGAACAGTATTCACGTCTATAACGTTATATATCCCAACCTAAGGCAACCAAACATCTCGGATGTAACATTTTACAACATTCCTGGCTTGTCGGAACCTACTTCTCGGCGGGAACAGTATTTACGTCAATAACGTTATATATCCTAACCTATTTCAACTTTACATCTCGGATGTAATATTTAACAACTTTCCAGGCGTGTCGGAGCCTACTTCTCGGTGCTAACATTATATACGTCTATAATGTTATATATCATAACCAAAGGCAACCAAACATCTGGGATGTAACATTTTACAACATTCCTGGCTTGTCGGAACCTACTTCTCGATGGGAACAGTACATACGTCTATAGCGATATATATCTTAACCTAAGGTAACCTAACTACTCGGATGTAACATTGTACAACATTCCTGGCTTGTCGGACCCTACTTCTCGGTGGGAACATTATATACGTCTATAACGTTGTTATCCTAACCTAAGATAACCTATCATATCGGATGTAATATTTGACAACATTCCAGCCGAGTCCGAGCCCACTTCTCGGTGGGAATATTATATGCGTCTACAACGGTATATATACTAACCTAAGGCAACCAAACATCTTGGATGTAACATATTACAACATTCCTGGCTTGTCGGAACCTACTTCACGGTGGGAACATTATATACGTCTATAGCGTTGTATATCCTAACCTAAGATAACCTATCATATCGGATGGAATATTTGACGACATTCCAGTCGTGTCGGAGCCTACTTCTCGGTGGGAATATTATATACGTCTATAACGGTATATATCCTAATCTAAGGCAACCAAACGTCTCGGATGTAATATTTGACAACATTCCAGGCGTGTCGGGCCTACTTCTCGTTGGGAATATTATAAACGTCTATAACGTTATATATCCTAATCTAAGGCAACCTAACAACTCGGATGTAATATTTGACAACATTCTTGGCGTGTCGGACCCTACCTCTCGGTGTGAACAGTATATACGTCTATAACGGTATATATCCTAATGTAAGGCAACGTAACATCTCGGATGTAATATTTGACAACATTCCTGGCGTGTCGGACCCTACTTCTCTGTGGGAACATTATATACGTCTTTAACGTTATGTATCCTAACCTAAGGCAACCAAACATATCGGATGCAACATTTTACAACATTCCTGGCTTGTCGGAACCTACTTCTCGGTGGGGACAGTATATACGTCTATAACGTTATATATCCTAACCTAAGGCAACTTTACATCTCGGATGTAATATTTGACAACATTCCAGGCGTGTCGGAGCCTACTTCTCGGTGGGAACGATATACGTCTATAATGTTATATATCCTAACCAAAGGCAACCAAACGTCTCGGATGTAACATTTTACAACATTCCTGGCTTGTCGGAACCTACTTCACGGTGGGAACATTATATACGTCTATAACGTTGTATATCCTAACCTAAGATAACCTATCATATCGGATGTAATATTTGACAACATTCCAGTCGTGTCGGAGCCTACTTCTCGGTGGGAATATTATATATTTCTATAACGGTATATATCCTAATCTAAGGCAACCAAACGTCTCGGATGTAATATTTGACAACATTCCAGGCGTGTCGGGCCTACTTCTCGTTGGGAATATTATATACGTCTATAACGTTATATATCCTAATCTAAGGCAACCTAACATCTCGGATGTAATATTTGACAAAATTCCTGCCGTGTCGGACCCTACTTCTCGGTGGGAACATTATATGCGTCTATAAGGTTGTATATCCTAAAATAAGGCAACCTAACGACTCGGATGTAACATTTGACAACATTCCTGGCTTGTCGGAACCTACTTCACGGTGGGAACATTATATACGTCTATAACGTGGTATATCCTAACCTAAGTTAACCTGTAATATCGGATGTAATATTTGACAACATTCCTGGCACGTCGGAGGCTACTTCTCGGTGGGATTATTATATACGTCTATAACGTTATATAGCCTAATCTAAGGCAACCTAACATCTCGGATGTAATATTTGACAACATTCCTGGCGTGTCGGAGCATACTTCTCGTTGGGAATATTATATACGTCTATAACGGTATATATCCTAATCTAAGGCAACCAAACATCTCGGATGTAATATTTGATAACATTCCTGGCTTGTCGGAACCTACTTGTCGGTGGGAACATTATATACGTGCATAACGTTATATATGTTCACCTAAGGCAACCAAACATCTCGGATGTAACATTTTACATCATTCCTGGCTTGTCGGAACCTACTTCTCGGTGGGAACATTATTTGCGTCTATAACGTTATACATCCTAACCTAAGGCAACATAACAACTCGAATGTGATATTTGTCAACATTCCTGGCGTGTCGGACCCTACTTCTCGGTGGGAACTTTATATACGTCTATAACATAATATAAGCTAACCTAACCGATCTAGCCCCTCGCTGGTAGTGTTTTGCAGAATCCCGTTCGTGTCGGCCCGTACTTCTCGGTGGGTACATTATGCACGTCTATTACGTTATATATCCCAACCTAAGGCAACCTAGCATCTCGAATGTAGTATTTTCCAACATTCCTGGCGGGTCGGGCCCTACTTCTCGGTGGGAACATTATATACGTCTATATCGTAATATAACCTAACCTAACCCATCTTGCTCCTCGGTGATAATGTTCTCCAGAATCCCGTTCGTGTCGTCCCGTACGACTCGGTTGGAACATTACATAAATCTATAGCGTTATATATCCTAACCTAAGGCAACCTAACATCTCGAATGTAGTATTTTCCAACATTCCTGGCGTGTCGGCCCCTACTTCTCGGTGGGAACAATATATACGTCTATAACGTAATATAACCTAACCTAACCCATCTTGCCCCTCGCTGGTAGTGTTTTACAATATCCCGGTCGTGTCGGCCTGTACCTCTCGGTGGGTACATTATGCACGTCTATAGCGTTATATATCCCAACCTAAGGCATCCTGGCATCTCGAATGTAGTATTTTCCAACATTCCTGGCGGGTCGGCCCCTAGTTCTCGGTGAGAACATTATATACGTCTATAACGTAATATAACCTAACCTAACCCATCTAGCCCCTCGCTGGTAATGTTTTACAGAATCCCGTTCGTGTCCGCTCGTACTTCTCGGTGGGGACATTATGTACGTCTATAACGTTATATATCCCAACCTAAGGCAACCTAACATCACGGATGTAGTATTTACCAACATTCCTGGCGGATCGGACCCTACTTTTCGGAGGGAACATTATATACGTCTATATCGTAATATAACCTAACCTACCCCATCTTGCCCCTCGGTGATAATGTTTTCCAGAATCCCGTTCGTGTCGTCCCGTACTACTCGGTTGGGACATTATATAAGTCTATAGCGTTATATATCCTAACCTAAGGCAACCTAACATCTCGAATGTAGTATTTTCCAACATTCCTGTCGGGTCGGCCCCTACTACTCGGTGAGAACATTATATACGACTATCACGTAATATAACCTAACCTAATCCATCTAGACTCTCGCTGGTAATGTTTTACAATATTCCCGTCGTGTCGGCCGATACGTCTCGGTGGGGAAATTATATACGTCTACAACGTTATATAACCCGACCTAATGCAACCTAACATCTCGAATGTAGTATTTTCCAACATTCCTGGCGGTTCGGCTCCGACTTCTCGGTGGGAACATTATATACGTCTATAACATAATATAACCTAACCTAACCCATCTAGCCCCTCGCTGGTAATGTTTTACAGAATCCCGTTTGTGTCCGCTCGTACTTCTCGGTGGGGATATTATGTACGTCTATAACGTTATATATCCCAACCTAAGGCAACCTAACATCACGGATGTAGTATTTACCAGCATTCCTGGCGGGTCGGACCCTACTTTTCGGAGGGAACATTATTTACGTCTATATCGTAATATAACCTAACCTAACCCATCTTGCCCCTCGGTGATAATGTTTTCCAGAATCCCGTTCGTGTCGTCCCGTACGACTCGGTTGGGACATTATATAAATCTATAGCGTTATATATCCTAACCTAAGGCAACCTAACATCTCGAATGTAGTATTTTCGATCATTCCTGGCGGATCGGCCCCTACGTCTTCCCGTACATCTCGGTTGGGACATTATTTACGTCAATAGCGTTATACATCCTAACCTAAGGCAGCCTAACACCTCGGATGTAGTATTTTCCAACATTCCTGGCGTGTCGGCCCCTACTTCTCGGTGGGAACATTATATACGTCTATAACAGAATATAAGCTAACCTAACCGATCTAGCCCCTCGCTGGTAGTGTTTTACAGAATCCCGTTCGTGTCGGCCCGTACTTCTCGGTGGGTACATTATGCACGTCTATTACGTTATATATCCCAACCTAAGGCAACCTAGCATCTCGAATGTAGTATTTTCCAACTTTCCTGGCGGGTCGGGCCCTACTTCTCGGTGGGAACATTATATACGTCTATCACGTAATATAACCTAACCTAACCTATCTAGCGCCTCGCTGGTAATGTTTTACTGAAACCCGTTCGTGTCCGCCCGTGCGCCTCTGTTGGGACATTATATAAGACTATAGCGTTATATATCCTAACCTAAGGCAACCTAACATTTAGAATGTAGTATTTTCGAACATTCCTGGCGGGTCGGCCCCTACTTCTCCGTGGGAACAATATATACGTCTATAACGTAATATAACCTAACCTAACCCATCTTGCCCCTCGCTGGTAGTGTTTTACAATATCCCGGTCGTGTCGGCCTGTACCTCTCGGTGGGTACATTATGCACGTCTATAGCGTTATATATCCCAACCTAAGGCATTCTGGCATCTCGAATGTAGTATTTTCCAACATTCCTGGCGGGTCGGCCCCTAGTTCTCGGTGAGAACATTATATACGTCTATAACGTAATATAACTTAGCCTAACCCATCTAGCCCCTCGCTGGTAATGTTTTACAGAATCCCGTTCGTGTCCGCTCGTACTTCTCGGTGGGGACATTATGTACGTCTATAACGTTATATATCCCAACCTAAGGCAACCTAACATCACGGATGTAGTATTTACCAACATTCCTGGAGGATCGGACCCTACTTTTCGGAGGGAACATTATATACGTCTATATCGTAATATAACCTAACCTACCCCATCTTGCCCCTCGGTGATAATGTTTTCCAGAATCCCGTTCGTGTCGTCCCGTACTACTCGGTTGGGACATTATATAAGTCTATAGCGTTATATATCCTAACCTAAGGCAACCTAGCATCTCGAATGTAGTATTTTCCAACATTCCTGTCGGGTCGGCCCCTACTACTCGGTGAGAACATTATATACGACTATCACGTAATATAACCTAACCTAATCCATCTAGACTCTCGCTGGTAATGTTTTACAATATTCCCGTCGTGTCGGCCGATACGTCTCGGTGGGGAAATTATATACGTCTACAACGTTATATAACCCGACCTAATGCAACCTAACATCTCGAATGTAGTATTTTCCAACATTCCTGGCGGTTCGGCTCCGACTTCTCGGTGGGAACATTATATACGTCTATAACATAATATAACCTAACCTAACCCATCTAGCCCCTCGCTGGTAATGTTTTACAGAATCCCGTTTGTGTCCGCTCGTACTTCTCGGTGGGGATATTATGTACGTCTATAACGTTATATATCCCAACCTAAGGCAACCTAACATCACGGATGTAGTATTTACCAGCATTCCTGGCGGGTCGGACCCTACTTTTCGGAGGGAACATTATTTACGTCTATATCGTAATATAACCTAACCTAACCCATCTTGCCCCTCGGTGATAATGTTTTCCAGAATCCCGTTCGTGTCGTCCCGTACGACTCGGTTGGGACATTATATAAATCTATAGCGTTATATATCCTAACCTAAGGCAACCTAACATCTCGAATGTAGTATTTTCGAACATTCCTGGCGGATCGGCCCCTACGTCTTCCCGTACATCTCGGTTGGGACATTATTTACGTCAATAGCGTTATACATCCTAACCTAAGGCAGCCTAACACCTCGGATGTAGTATTTTCCAACATTCCTGGCGTGTCGGCCCCTACTTCTCGGTGGGAACATTATATACGTCTATAACAGAATATAAGCTAACCTAACCGATCTAGCCCCTCGCTGGTAGTGTTTTACAGAATCCCGTTCGTGTCGGCCCGTACTTCTCGGTGGGGACATTATGTACGTCTGTAGCGTTATATATCCCAACCTAAGGCAGCCTAACACATCGGATGTAGTATTTTCCAACATTCCTGGCGTGTCGGGCCCCACTTCTCGGTGGGAACATTGTATACGTCTATAACATAATATAACCTAACCTAACCGATCTAGCCCCTCAATGGTAGTGTTTTACAGAATCCCGTTCGTGTCGGCCCGTACTTCTCGGTGGGTACATTATGCACGTCTATTACGTTATATATCCCAACCTAAGGCAACCTAGCATATCGAATGTAGTATTTTCCAACATTCCTGGCGGGTCTGCCCCTACTTCTCCGTGGGAACAATATATAGGTCTATAACGTAATATAACCTAACCTAACCCATCTAGCCCCTCGCTGGTAATGTTCTACAGAATCCCGTACGTGTCGGCCCGTACTTCTCGGTGGGGTCATTATGCACGTCTATAACGTTATATATCCCAACCTAAGGCAACCTGGCATCTGGAATGTAGTATTTTCCAACATTCCTGGCGGTTCGGCTCCGACTTCTCGGTGGGAACATTATATACGTCTATAACATAATACAACCTAACTTAACCCATCTTGCCCCTCGGTGTTAATATTTTCCAGAATGCCGGTCGTGTCGGCCCGTACGTCTCGGTGCGGACGTTATGTACGTCTATAACGTTATTTATCCCAACCTAAGGCAACCTAACATCTCGGATGTAGTATTTACCATCATTCCTGGCGGGTGAGACGCTACTTCTCAGTGGGAACATTATATACGTCGGTAACATAATATAACCTAACCTAACCCATCTACCCCCTCTCTGGTAATGTTTTACAGAATCCCCTCCGTGTCGCCCCGTACGACTCGGTTGGGACATTATTTACGTCAATAGCGTTATACATACTAACCTAAGGCAGCCTAACACCTCGGATGTAGTATTTTCCAACATTCCTGGCGTGTCGGCCCCTACTTCTCGGTGGGAAGATTATATACGTCTATAACATAATATAAACTAACCTAACCCATCTAGCCCCTCATTGGTAATGTTTTACAGAATCCCGTACGTGTCGGCTCCTACTTCTCGGTGTGGACATTATGTACGTCTATATCGTTATATAACCCAACCTAAGGAAACCTAACACATCGGATGTAGTATTTTCCAGCATTCCTGGCGGGTCGGCTCCGACTTCTCGGTGGGAACATTATATACGTCTATAACGTTATATATCCCAACCTAAGGCAACCTGGCATTTCAAATGTAGTATTTTCCAACATTCCTGGCGGTTCGGCTCCGACTTCTCGGTGGGAACATTATATACGTCTATAAGATGATATAACCTAACCTAACCCATCTTGCCCCTCGGTGTTAATATTTTCCAGAATGCCGGTTGTGTCGGCCCGTACGTCCCGGTGGGGACATTATGTACGTCTATAACGTTATTTATCCCAACCTAAGGCAACCTAACATCTCGGATGTAGTATTTTCCAACATTCCTGGCGGGTCGGGCCCTACTTCTCGGTGGGAACATTATATACGTCTATCACGTAATATAACCTAACCTAACCTATCTAGCGCCTCGCTGGTAATGTTTTACTGAAACCCGTTCGTGTCCGCCCGTGCGCCTCTGTTGGGACATTATATAAGACTATAGCGTTATATATCCTAACCTAAGGCAACCTAACATTTAGAATGTAGTATTTTCGAACATTCCTGGCGGGTCGGCCCCTACTTCTCCGTGGGAACAATATATACGTCTATAACGTAATATAACCTAACCTAACCCATCTTGCCCCTCGCTGGTAGTGTTTTACAATATCCCGGTCGTGTCGGCCTGTACCTCTCGGTGGGTACATTATGCACGTCTATAGCGTTATATATCCCAACCTAAGGCATCCTGGCATCTCGAATGTAGTATTTTCCAACATTCCTGGCGGGTCGGCCCCTAGTTCTCGGTGAGAACATTATATACGTCTATAACGTAATATAACCTAACCTACCCCATCTTGCCCCTCGGTGATAATGTTTTCCAGAATCCCGTTCGTGTCGTCCCGTACTACTCGGTTGGGACATTATATAAGTCTATAGCGTTATATATCCTAACCTAAGGCAACCTAACATCTCGAATGTAGTATTTTCCAACATTCCTGGCGGGTCGGCCCCTACGTCTTCCCGTACATCTCGGTTGGGACATTATTTACGTCAATAGCGTTATACATCCTAACCTAAGGCAACCTAGCATCTCGAATGTAGTATTTTCCAACATTCCTGTCGGGTCGGCCCCTACTACTCGGTGAGAACATTATATACGACTATCACGTAATATAACCTAACCTAATCCATCTAGACTCTCGCTGGTAATGTTTTACAATATTCCCGTCGTGTCGGCCGATACGTCTCGGTGGGGAAATTATATACGTCTACAACGTTATATAACCCGACCTAATGCAACCTAACATCTCGAATGTAGTATTTTCCAACATTCCTGGCGGTTCGGCTCCGACTTCTCGGTGGGAACATTATATACGTCTATAACATAATATAACCTAACCTAACCCATCTAGCCCCTCGCTGGTAATGTTTTACAGAATCCCGTTTGTGTCCGCTCGTACTTCTCGGTGGGGATATTATGTACGTCTATAACGTTATATATCCCAACCTAAGGCAACCTAACATCACGGATGTAGTATTTACCAGCATTCCTGGCGGGTCGGACCCTACTTTTCGGAGGGAACATTATTTACGTCTATATCGTAATATAACCTAACCTAACCCATCTTGCCCCTCGGTGATAATGTTTTCCAGAATCCCGTTCGTGTCGTCCCGTACGACTCGGTTGGGACATTATATAAATCTATAGCGTTATATATCCTAACCTAAGGCAACCTAACATCTCGAATGTAGTATTTTCGAACATTCCTGGCGGATCGGCCCCTACGTCTTCCCGTACATCTCGGTTGGGACATTATTTACGTCAATAGCGTTATACATCCTAACCTAAGGCAGCCTAACACCTCGGATGTAGTATTTTCCAACATTCCTGGCGTGTCGGCCCCTACTTCTCGGTGGGAACATTATATACGTCTATAACAGAATATAAGCTAACCTAACCGATCTAGCCCCTCGCTGGTAGTGTTTTACAGAATCCCGTTCGTGTCGGCCCGTACTTCTCGGTGGGGACATTATGTACGTCTGTAGCGTTATATATCCCAACCTAAGGCAGCCTAACACATCGGATGTAGTATTTTCCAACATTCCTGGCGTGTCGGGCCCCACTTCTCGGTGGGAACATTGTATACGTCTATAACATAATATAACCTAACCTAACCGATCTAGCCCCTCAATGGTAGTGTTTTACAGAATCCCGTTCGTGTCGGCCCGTACTTCTCGGTGGGTACATTATGCACGTCTATTACGTTATATATCCCAACCTAAGGCAACCTAGCATATCGAATGTAGTATTTTCCAACATTCCTGGCGGGTCTGCCCCTACTTCTCCGTGGGAACAATATATAGGTCTATAACGTAATATAACCTAACCTAACCCATCTAGCCCCTCGCTGGTAATGTTCTACAGAATCCCGTACGTGTCGGCCCGTACTTCTCGGTGGGGTCATTATGCACGTCTATAACGTTATATATCCCAACCTAAGGCAACCTGGCATCTGGAATGTAGTATTTTCCAACATTCCTGGCGGTTCGGCTCCGACTTCTCGGTGGGAACATTATATACGTCTATAACATAATACAACCTAACTTAACCCATCTTGCCCCTCGGTGTTAATATTTTCCAGAATGCCGGTCGTGTCGGCCCGTACGTCTCGGTGCGGACGTTATGTACGTCTATAACGTTATTTATCCCAACCTAAGGCAACCTAACATCTCGGATGTAGTATTTACCATCATTCCTGGCGGGTGAGACGCTACTTCTCAGTGGGAACATTATATACGTCGGTAACATAATATAACCTAACCTAACCCATCTACCCCCTCGCTGGTAATGTTTTACAGAATCCCCTCCGTGTCGCCCCGTACGACTCGGTTGGGACATTATTTACGTCAATAGCGTTATACATACTAACCTAAGGCAGCCTAACACCTCGGATGTAGTATTTTCCAACATTCCTGGCGTGTCGGCCCCTACTTCTCGGTGGGAAGATTATATACGTCTATAACATAATATAAACTAACCTAACCCATCTAGCCCCTCATTGGTAATGTTTTACAGAATCCCGTACGTGTCGGCTCCTACTTCTCGGTGTGGACATTATGTACGTCTATATCGTTATATAACCCAACCTAAGGAAACCTAACACATCGGATGTAGTATTTTCCAGCATTCCTGGCGGGTCGGCTCCGACTTCTCGGTGGGAACATTATATACGTCTATAACGTTATATATCCCAACCTAAGGCAACCTGGCATTTCAAATGTAGTATTTTCCAACATTCCTGGCGGTTCGGCTCCGACTTCTCGGTGGGAACATTATATACGTCTATAAGATGATATAACCTAACCTAACCCATCTTGCCCCTCGGTGTTAATATTTTCCAGAATGCCGGTTGTGTCGGCCCGTACGTCCCGGTGGGGACATTATGTACGTCTATAACGTTATTTATCCCAACCTAAGGCAACCTAACATCTCGGATGTAGTATTTTCCAACATTCCTGGCGGGTCGGGCCCTACTTCTCGGTGGGAACATTATATACGTCTATCACGTAATATAACCTAACCTAACCTATCTAGCGCCTCGCTGGTAATGTTTTACTGAAACCCGTTCGTGTCCGCCCGTGCGCCTCTGTTGGGACATTATATAAGACTATAGCGTTATATATCCTAACCTAAGGCAACCTAACATTTAGAATGTAGTATTTTCGAACATTCCTGGCGGGTCGGCCCCTACTTCTCCGTGGGAACAATATATACGTCTATAACGTAATATAACCTAACCTAACCCATCTTGCCCCTCGCTGGTAGTGTTTTACAATATCCCGGTCGTGTCGGCCTGTACCTCTCGGTGGGTACATTATGCACGTCTATAGCGTTATATATCCCAACCTAAGGCATCCTGGCATCTCGAATGTAGTATTTTCCAACATTCCTGGCGGGTCGGCCCCTAGTTCTCGGTGAGAACATTATATACGTCTATAACGTAATATAACCTAACCTACCCCATCTTGCCCCTCGGTGATAATGTTTTCCAGAATCCCGTTCGTGTCGTCCCGTACTACTCGGTTGGGACATTATATAAGTCTATAGCGTTATATATCCTAACCTAAGGCAACCTAACATCTCGAATGTAGTATTTTCCAACATTCCTGGCGGGTCGGCCCCTACGTCTTCCCGTACATCTCGGTTGGGACATTATTTACGTCAATAGCGTTATACATCCTAACCTAAGGCAACCTAGCATCTCGAATGTAGTATTTTCCAACATTCCTGTCGGGTCGGCCCCTACTACTCGGTGAGAACATTATATACGACTATCACGTAATATAACCTAACCTAATCCATCTAGACTCTCGCTGGTAATGTTTTACAATATTCCCGTCGTGTCGGCCGATACGTCTCGGTGGGGAAATTATATACGTCTACAACGTTATATAACCCGACCTAATGCAACCTAACATCTCGAATGTAGTATTTTCCAACATTCCTGGCGGTTCGGCTCCGACTTCTCGGTGGGAACATTATATACGTCTATAACATAATATAACCTAACCTAACCCATCTAGCCCCTCGCTGGTAATGTTTTACAGAATCCCGTTTGTGTCCGCTCGTACTTCTCGGTGGGGATATTATGTACGTCTATAACGTTATATATCCCAACCTAAGGCAACCTAACATCACGGATGTAGTATTTACCAGCATTCCTGGCGGGTCGGACCCTACTTTTCGGAGGGAACATTATTTACGTCTATATCGTAATATAACCTAACCTAACCCATCTTGCCCCTCGGTGATAATGTTTTCCAGAATCCCGTTCGTGTCGTCCCGTACGACTCGGTTGGGACATTATATAAATCTATAGCGTTATATATCCTAACCTAAGGCAACCTAACATCTCGGATGTAGTATTTTCGAACATTCCTGGCGGATCGGCCCCTACGTCTTCCCGTACATCTCGGTTGGGACATTATTTACGTCAATAGCGTTATACATCCTAACCTAAGGCAGCCTAACACCTCGGATGTAGTATTTTCCAACATTCCTGGCGTGTCGGCCCCTACTTCTCGGTGGGAACATTATATACGTCTATAACAGAATATAAGCTAACCTAACCGATCTAGCCCCTCGCTGGTAGTGTTTTACAGAATCCCGTTCGTGTCGGCCCGTACTTCTCGGTGGGGACATTATGTACGTCTGTAGCGTTATATATCCCAACCTAAGGCAGCCTAACACATCGGATGTAGTATTTTCCAACATTCCTGGCGTGTCGGGCCCCACTTCTCGGTGGGAACATTGTATACGTCTATAACATAATATAACCTAACCTAACCGATCTAGCCCCTCAATGGTAGTGTTTTACAGAATCCCGTTCGTGTCGGCCCGTACTTCTCGGTGGGTACATTATGCACGTCTATTACGTTATATATCCCAACCTAAGGCAACCTAGCATCTCGAATGTAGTATTTTCCAACATTCCTGGCGGGTCTGCCCCTACTTCTCCGTGGGAACAATATATAGGTCTATAACGTAATATAACCTAACCTAACCCATCTAGCCCCTCGCTGGTAATGTTCTACAGAATCCCGTACGTGTCGGCCCGTACTTCTCGGTGGGGTCATTATGCACGTCTATAACGTTATATATCCCAACCTAAGGCAACCTGGCATCTGGAATGTAGTATTTTCCAACATTCCTGGCGGTTCGGCTCCGACTTCTCGGTGGGAACATTATATACGTCTATAACATAATACAACCTAACTTAACCCATCTTGCCCCTCGGTGTTAATATTTTCCAGAATGCCGGTCGTGTCGGCCCGTACGTCTCGGTGCGGACGTTATGTACGTCTATAACGTTATTTATCCCAACCTAAGGCAACCTAACATCTCGGATGTAGTATTTACCATCATTCCTGGCGGGTGAGACGCTACTTCTCAGTGGGAACATTATATACGTCGGTAACATAATATAACCTAACCTAACCCATCTACCCCCTCGCTGGTAATGTTTTACAGAATCCCCTCCGTGTCGCCCCGTACGACTCGGTTGGGACATTATTTACGTCAATAGCGTTATACATACTAACCTAAGGCAGCCTAACACCTCGGATGTAGTATTTTCCAACATTCCTGGCGTGTCGGCCCCTACTTCTCGGTGGGAAGATTATATACGTCTATAACATAATATAAACTAACCTAACCCATCTAGCCCCTCATTGGTAATGTTTTACAGAATCCCGTACGTGTCGGCTCCTACTTCTCGGTGTGGACATTATGTACGTCTATATCGTTATATAACCCAACCTAAGGAAACCTAACACATCGGATGTAGTATTTTCCAGCATTCCTGGCGGGTCGGCTCCGACTTCTCGGTGGGAACATTATATACGTCTATAACGTTATATATCCCAACCTAAGGCAACCTGGCATTTCAAATGTAGTATTTTCCAACATTCCTGGCGGTTCGGCTCCGACTTCTCGGTGGGAACATTATATACGTCTATAAGATGATATAACCTAACCTAACCCATCTTGCCCCTCGGTGTTAATATTTTCCAGAATGCCGGTTGTGTCGGCCCGTACGTCCCGGTGGGGACATTATGTACGTCTATAACGTTATTTATCCCAACCTAAGGCAACCTAACATCTCGGATGTAGTATTTTCCAACATTCCTGGCGTGTCGGCCCCTACTTCTCGGTGGGAACTTTATATACGTCTATAACATAATATAAGCTAACCTAACCGATCTAGCCCCTCGCTGGTAGTGTTTTACAGAATCCCGTTCGTGTCGGCCCGTACTTCTCGGTGGGTACATTATGCACGTCTATTACGTTATATATCCCAACCTAAGGCAACCTAGCATCTCGAATGTAGTATTTTCCAACATTCCTGGCGGGTCGGGCCCTACTTCTCGGTGGGAACATTATATACGTCTATCACGTAATATAACCTAACCTAACCTATCTAGCGCCTCGCTGGTAATGTTTTACTGAAACCCGTTCGTGTCCGCCCGTGCGCCTCTGTTGGGACATTATATAAGACTATAGCGTTATATATCCTAACCTAAGGCAACCTAACATTTAGAATGTAGTATTTTCGAACATTCCTGGCGGGTCGGCCCCCACTTCTCCGTGGGAACAATATATACGTCTATAACGTAATATAACCTAACCTAACACATCTTGCCCCTCATTGGTAATGTTTTACAGAATCCCGTACGTGTCGGCTCCTACATCTCGGTGTGGACATTATGTACGTCTATAGCGTTATATATCCCAACCTAAGGCAGCCTAACACATCGGATGTAGTATTTTCCAACATTCCTGGCGGGTCGGCTCCGACTTCTCGGTGGGAACATTATATACGTCTATAACGTTATATATCCCAACCTAAGGCAACCTGGCATTTCGAATGTAGTATTTTCCAACATTCCTGGCGGTTCGGCTCCGACTTCTCGGTGGGAACATTATATACGTCTATAACATAATATAACCTAACCTAACCCATCTTGCCCCTCGGTGTTAATATTTTCCAGAATGCCGGTTGTGTCGGCCCGTACGTCCCGGTGGGGACATTATGTACGTCTATAACGTTATTTATCCCAACCTAAGGCAACCTAACATCTCGGATGTAGTATTTACCAACATTCCTGGCGGGTGGGACCCTACTTCTCAGTCTGAACATTATATACGTCTGTAACATAATATAACCTAACCTAACCCATCTACCCCCTCGCTGGTAATGTTTTACAGAATCCCCTCCGTGTCGTCCGGTACGTCTTGGTTGGGACATTATTTACGTCAATAGCGTTATACATCCTAACCTAAGGCAATCTAACACCTCGGATGTAGTATTTTCCAACATTCCTGGCGTGTCGGCCCCTACTTCTCGGTGGGAACATTATATACGTCTATAACGTAATATAACCTAACCTAACCCATCTAGCCCCTCTTCGGTAATGTTTTACAGAATCCCGTTCGTGTCGTCCCGTACGTCCCGGTTCGGACATTATATAAGTCTATAGCGTTATATATCCTAACCTAAGGCAACCTAAAGTCTCGAATGTAGTATTTTCCAACATACCTGGCGGTTCGGCTCCGACTTCTCGGTGGGAACATTATATACGTCTATAACATAATATAACCTAACCTAACCCATCTAGCCCCTCGCTGGTAATGTTTTACAGAATCCCGTTTGTGTCCGCTCGTACTTCTCGGTGGGGATATTATGTACGTCTATAACGTTATATATCCCAACCTAAGGCAACCTAACATCACGGATGTAGTATTTACCAGCATTCCTGGCGGGTCGGACCCTACTTTTCGGAGGGAACATTATTTACGTCTATATCGTAATATAACCTAACCTAACCCATCTTGCCCCTCGGTGATAATGTTTTCCAGAATCCCGTTCGTGTCGTCCCGTACGACTCGGTTGGGACATTATATAAATCTATAGCGTTATATATCCTAACCTAAGGCAACCTAACATCTCGAATGTAGTATTTTCCAACATTCCTGGCGGGTCGGCCCCTACGTCTTCCCGTACATCTCGGTTGGGACATTATTTACGTCAATAGCGTTATACATCCTAACCTAAGGCAGCCCAACACCTCGGATGTAGTATTTTCCAACATTCCTGGCGTGTCGGCCCCTACTTCTCGGTGGGAACATTATATACGTCTATAACATAATATAAGCTAACCTAACCGATCTAGCCCCTCGATGATAGTGTTTTACAGAATCCCGTTCGTGTCGGCCCGTACTTCTCGGTGGGGACATTATGTACGTCTATAGCGTTATATATCCCAACCTAAGGCAGCCTAACACATCGGATGTAGTATTTTCCAACATTCCTGGCGGGTCGGCTCCGACTTCTCGGTGGGAACATTATATACGTCTATAACGTTATATATCCCAACCTAAGGCAACCTGGCATTTCGAATGTAGTATTTTCCAACATTCCTGGCGGTTCGGCTCCGACTTCTCGGTGGGAACATTATATACGTCTATAACATAATATAACCTAACCTAACCCATCTTGCCCCTCGGTGTTAATATTTTCCAGAATGCCGGTTGTGTCGGCCCGTACGTCCCGGTGGGGACATTATGTACGTCTATAACGTTATTTATCCCAACCTAAGGCAACCTAACATCTCGGATGTAGTATTTACCAACATTCCTGGCGGGTGGGACCCTACTTCTCAGTGTGAACATTATATACGTCTGTAACATAATATAACCTAACCTAACCCATCTACCCCCTCGCTGGTAATGTTTTACAGAATCCCCTCCGTGTCGTCCGGTACGTCTTGGTTGGGACATTATTTACGTCAATAGCGTTATACATCCTAACCTAAGGCAATCTAACACCTCGGATGTAGTATTTTCCAACATTCCTGGCGTGTCGGCCCCTACTTCTCGGTGGGAACATTATATACGTATATAACGTAATATAACCTAACCTAACCCATCTAGCCCCTCTTCGGTAATGTTTTACAGAATCCCGTTCGTGTCGTCCCGTACGTCC
Source organism: Xylocopa violacea (assembly GCA_963969225.1). Classification (NCBI taxonomy): domain Eukaryota; kingdom Metazoa; phylum Arthropoda; class Insecta; order Hymenoptera; family Apidae; genus Xylocopa; species Xylocopa violacea. Next base: position 8,811,590 of record CAXAJV010000017.1, on the reverse strand, counting down.
CGGTTCGGACATTATATAAGTCTATAGCGTTATATATCCTAACCTAAGGCAACCTAAAGTCTCGAATGTAGTATTTTCCAACATTCCTGTCGGGTCGGCCCCTACTACTCGGTGAGAACATTATATACGACTATCACGTAATATAACCTAACCTAATCCATCTAGACTCTCGCTGGTAATGTTTTACAATATTCCCGTCGTGTCGGCCTGTACGTCTCGGTGGGGAAATTATATACGTCTACAACGTTATATAACCCGACCTAATGCAACCTAACATCTCGAATGTAGTATTTTCCAACATTCCTGGCGGTTCGGCTCCGACATCTCGGTGGGAACATTATATACATCTATAACATAGTATAACCTAACCTAACCCATCTAGCCCCTCGCTGGTAATGTTTTACAGAATCCCGTTTGTGTCCGCTCGTACTTCTCGGTGGGGATATTATGTACGTCTATAACGTTATATATCCCAACCTAAGGCAACCTAACATCACGGATGTAGTATTGACCAACATTCCTGGCGGGTCGGACCCTACTTTTCGGAGGGAACATTATATACGTCTATATCGTAATATAACCTAACCTAACCCATCTTGCTCCTCGGTGATAATGTTTTCCAGAATCCCGTTCGTGTCGTCCCGTACGACTCGGTTGGGACATTATATAAATCTATAGCGTTATATATCCTAACCTAAGGCAACCTAACATCTCGAATGTAGTATTTTCCAACATTCCTGGCGTGTCGGCCCCTACTTCTCGGTGGGAACATTATATACGTCTATAACATAATATAAGCTAACCCAACCGATCTAGCCCCTCGCTGGTAGTGTTTTACAGAATCCCGTTCGTGTCGGCCCGTACTTCTCGGTGGGGACATTATGTACGTCTATAGCGTTATATATCCCAACCTAAGGCAGCCTAACACATCGGATGTAGTATTTTCCAACATTCCTGGCGTGTCGGGCCCCACTTCTCGGTGGGAACATTATATACGTCTATAACATAATATAACCTAACCTAACCGTTCTAGCCCCTCAATGGTAGTGTTTTACAGAATCCCGTTCGTGTCGGCCCGTACTTCTCGGTGGGTACATTATGTACGTCTATAACGTTATATATCCCAACCTAAGGCAACCTAACATCTCGAATGCAGTATTTTCCAACATACCTGGCGGTTCGGCTCCGACTTCTCGGTGGGAACATTATATACGTCTATAACATAATATAACCTAACCTAACCCATCTAGCCCCTCGCTGGTAATGTTTTACAGAATCCCGTTTGTGTCCGCTCGTACTTCTCGGTGGGGATATTATGTACGTCTATAACGTTATATATCCCAACCTAAGGCAACCTAACATCACGGATGTAGTATTTACCAGCATTCCTGGCGGGTCGGACCCTACTTTTCGGAGGGAACATTATTTACGTCTATATCGTAATATAACCTAACCTAACCCATCTTGCCCCTCGGTGATAATGTTTTCCAGAATCCCGTTCGTGTCATCCCGTACGACTCGGTTGGGACATTATATAAATCTATAGCGTTATATATCCTAACCTAAGGCAACCTAACATCTCGAATGTAGTATTTTCGAACATTCCTGGCGGGTCGGCCCCTACGTCTTCCCGTACATCTCGGTTGGGACATTATTTACGTCAATAGCGTTATACATCCTAACCTAAGGCAGCCTAACACCTCGGATGTAGTATTTTCCAACATTCCTGGCGTGTCGGCCCCTACTTCTCGGTTGGAACATTATATACGTCTATAACAGAATATAAGCTAACCTAACCGATCTAGCCCCCCGCTGGTAGTGTTTTACAGAATCCCGTTCGTGTCGGCCCGTACTTCTCGGTGGGGACATTATGTACGTCTGTAGCGTTATATATCCCAACCTAAGGCAGCCTAACACATCGGATGTAGTATTTTCCAACATTCCTGGCGTGTCGGGCCCCACTTCTCGGTGGGATCATTGTATACGTCTATAACATAATATAACCTAACCTAACCGATCTAGCCCCTCAATGGTAGTGTTTTACAGAATCCCGTTCGTGTCGGCCCGTACTTCTCTGTGGGTACATTATGCACGTCTATTACGTTATATATCCCAACCTAAGGCAACCTAGCATCTCGAATGTAGTATTTTCCAACATTCCTGGCGGGTCTGCCCCTACTTCTCCGTGGGAACAATATATAGGTCTATAACGTAATATAACCTAACCTAACCCATCTAGCCCCTCGCTGGTAATGTTCTACAGAATCCCGTACGTGTCGGCCCGTACTTCTCGGTGGGGTCATTATGCACGTCTATAACGTTATATATCCCAACCTAAGGCAACCTGGCATTTCGAATGTAGTATTTTCCAACATTCCTGGCGGTTCGGCTCCGACTTCTCGGTGGGAACATTATATACGTCTATAACATAATATAACCTAACCTAACCCATCTTGCCCCTCGGTGTCAATATTTTCCAGAATGCCGGTTGTGTCGGCCCGTACGTCCCGGTGGGGACATTATGTACGTCTATAACGTTATTTATCCCAACCTAAGGCAACCTAACATCTCGGATGTAGTATTTACCAACATTCCTGGCGGGTGGGACCCTACTTCTCAGTGTGAACATTATATACGTCTGTAACATAATATAACCTAACCTAACCCATCTACCCCCTCGCTGGTAATGTTTTACAGAATCCCCTCCGTGTCGTCCGGTACGTCTTGGTTGGGACATTATTTACGTCAATAGCGTTATACATCCTAACCTAAGGCAATCTAACACCTCGGATGTAGTATTTTCCAACATTCCTGGCGTGTCGGCCCCTACTTCTCGGTGGGAACATTATATACGTATATAACGTAATATAACCTAACCTAACCCATCTAGCCCCTCTTCGGTAATGTTTTACAGAATCCCGTTCGTGTCGTCCCGTACGTCCCGGTTCGGACATTATATAAGTCTATAGCGTTATATATCCTAACCTAAGGCAACCTAAAGTCTCGAATGTAGTATTTTCCAACATTCCTGTCGGATCGGCCCCTACTACTCGGTGAGAACATTATATACGACTATCACGTAATATAACCTAACCTAATCCATCTAGACTCTCGCTGGTAATGTTTTACAATATTCCCGTCGTGTCGGCCTGTACGTCTCGGTGGGGAAATTATATACGTCTACAACGTTATATAACCCGACCTAATGCAACCTAACATCTCGAATGTCGTATTTTCCAACATTCCTGGCGGTTCGGCTCCGACTTCTCGGTGGGAACATTATATACATCTATAACATAGTATAACCTAACCTAACCCATCTAGCCCCTCGCTGGTAATGTTTTACAGAATCCCGTTTGTGTCCGCTCGTACTTCTCGGTGGGGATATTATGTACGTCTATAACGTTATATATCCCAACCTAAGGCAACCTAACATCACGGATGTAGTATTTACCAACATTCCTGGCGGGTCGGACCCTACTTTTCGGAGGGAACATTATATACGTCTATATCGTAATATAACCTAACCTAACCCATCTTGCTCCTCGGTGATAATGTTTTCCAGAATCCCGTTCGTGTCGTCCCGTACGACTCGGTTGGGACATTATATAAATCTATAGCGTTATATATCCTAACCTAAGGCAACCTAACATCTCGAATGTAGTATTTTCCAACATTCCTGGCGTGTCGGCCCCTACTTCTCGGTGGGAACATTATATACGTCTATAACATAATATAAGCTAACCTAACCGATCTAGCCCCTCGCTGGTAGTGTTTTACAGAATCCCGTTCGTGTCGGCCCGTACTTCTCGGTGGGGACATTATATAAGTCTATAGCGTTATATATCCTAACCTAAGGCAACCTAACATCTCGAATGTAGTATTTTCCAACATTCCTGGCGGGTCGGCCCCTACGTCTTCCCGTACATCTCGGTTGGGACATTATTTACGTCAATAGCGTTATACATCCTAACCTAAGGCAACCTAGCATCTCGAATGTAGTATTTTCCAACATTCCTGTCGGGTCGGCCCCTACTACTCGGTGAGAACATTATATACGACTATCACGTAATATAACCTAACCTAATCCATCTAGACTCTCGCTGGTAATGTTTTACAATATTCCCGTCGTGTCGGCCGATACGTCTCGGTGGGGAAATTATATACGTCGACAACGTTATATAACCCGACCTAATGCAACCTAACATCTCGAATGTAGTATTTTCCAACATTCCTGGCGGTTCGGCTCCGACTTCTCGGTGGGAACATTATATACGTCTATAACATAATATAACCTAACCTAACCCATCTAGCCCCTCGCTGGTAATGTTTTACAGAATCCCGTTTGTGTCCTCTCGTACTTCTCGGTGGGGATATTATGTACGTCTATAACGTTATATATCCCAACCTAAGGCAACCTAACATCACGGATGTAGTATTTACCAGCATTCCTGGCGGGTCGGACCCTACTTTTCGGAGGGAACATTATTTACGTCTATATCGTAATATAACCTAACCTAACCCATCTTGCCCCTCGGTGATAATGTTTTCCAGAATCCCGTTCGTGTCGTCCCGTACGACTCGGTTGGGACATTATATAAATCTATAGCGTTATATATCCTAACCTAAGGCAACCTAACATCTCGAATGTAGTATTTTCCAACATTCCTGGCGTGTCGGCCCCTACTTCTCGGTGGGAACATTATATACGTCTATAACATAATATAAGCTAACCTAACCGATCTAGCCCCTCGCTGGTAGTGTTTTACAGAATCCCGTTCGTGTCGGCCCGTACTTCTCGGTGGGGACATTATATAAGTCTATAGCGTTATATATCCTAACCTAAGGCAACCTAACATCTCGAATGTAGTATTTTCCAACATTCCTGGCGGGTCGGCCCCTACGTCTTCCCGTACATCTCGGTTGGGACATTATTTACGTCAATAGCGTTATACATCCTAACCTAAGGCAACCTAGCATCTCGAATGTAGTATTTTCCAACATTCCTGTCGGGTCGGCCCCTACTACTCGGTGAGAACATTATATACGACTATCACGTAATATAACCTAACCTAATCCATCTAGACTCTCGCTGGTAATGTTTTACAATATTCCCGTCGTGTCGGCCGATACGTCTCGGTGGGGAAATTATATACGTCGACAACGTTATATAACCCGACCTAATGCAACCTAACATCTCGAATGTAGTATTTTCCAACATTCCTGGCGGTTCGGCTCCGACTTCTCGGTGGGAACATTATATACGTCTATAACATAATATAACCTAACCTAACCCATCTAGCCCCTCGCTGGTAATGTTTTACAGAATCCCGTTTGTGTCCTCTCGTACTTCTCGGTGGGGATATTATGTACGTCTATAACGTTATATATCCCAACCTAAGGCAACCTAACATCACGGATGTAGTATTTACCAGCATTCCTGGCGGGTCGGACCCTACTTTTCGGAGGGAACATTATTTACGTCTATATCGTAATATAACCTAACCTAACCCATCTTGCCCCTCGGTGATAATGTTTTCCAGAATCCCGTTCGTGTCGTCCCGTACGACTCGGTTGGGACATTATATAAATCTATAGCGTTATATATCCTAACCTAAGGCAACCTAACATCTCGAATGTAGTATTTTCGAACATTCCTGGCGGATCGGCCCCTACGTCTTCCCGTACATCTCGGTTGGGACATTATTTACGTCAATAGCGTTATACATCCTAACCTAAGGCAGCCTAACACCTCGGATGTAGTATTTTCCAACATTCCTGGCGTGTCGGCCCCTACTTCTCGGTGGGAACATTATATACGTCTATAACAGAATATAAGCTAACCTAACCGATCTAGCCCCTCGCTGGTAGTGTTTTACAGAATCCCGTTCGTGTCGGCCCGTACTTCTCGGTGGGGACATTATGTACGTCTGTAGCGTTATATATCCCAACCTAAGGCAGCCTAACACATCGGATGTAGTATTTTCCAACATTCCTGGCGTGTCGGGCCCCACTTCTCGGTGGGAACATTGTATACGTCTATAACATAATATAACCTAACCTAACCGATCTAGCCCCTCAATGGTAGTGTTTTACAGAATCCCGTTCGTGTCGGCCCGTACTTCTCGGTGGGTACATTATGCACGTCTATTACGTTATATATCCCAACCTAAGGCAACCTAGCATCTCGAATGTAGTATTTTCCAACATTCCTGGCGGGTCTGCCCCTACTTCTCCGTGGGAACAATATATAGGTCTATAACGTAATATAACCTAACCTAACCCATCTAGCCCCTCGCTGGTAATGTTCTACAGAATCCCGTACGTGTCGGCCCGTACTTCTCGGTGGGGTCATTATGCACGTCTATAACGTTATATATCCCAACCTAAGGCAACCTGGCATCTGGAATGTAGTATTTTCCAACATTCCTGGCGGTTCGGCTCCGACTTCTCGGTGGGAACATTATATACGTCTATAACATAATACAACCTAACTTAACCCATCTTGCCCCTCGGTGTTAATATTTTCCAGAATGCCGGTCGTGTCGGCCCGTACGTCTCGGTGCGGACGTTATGTACGTCTATAACGTTATTTATCCCAACCTAAGGCAACCTAACATCTCGGATGTAGTATTTACCATCATTCCTGGCGGGTGAGACGCTACTTCTCAGTGGGAACATTATATACGTCGGTAACATAATATAACCTAACCTAACCCATCTACCCCCTCGCTGGTAATGTTTTACAGAATCCCCTCCGTGTCGCCCCGTACGACTCGGTTGGGACATTATTTACGTCAATAGCGTTATACATACTAACCTAAGGCAGCCTAACACCTCGGATGTAGTATTTTCCAACATTCCTGGCGTGTCGGCCCCTACTTCTCGGTGGGAAGATTATATACGTCTATAACATAATATAAACTATCCTAACCCATCTAGCCCCTCATTGGTAATGTTTTACAGAATCCCGTACGTGTCGGCTCCTACTTCTCGGTGTGGACATTATGTACGTCTATATCGTTATATAACCCAACCTAAGGAAACCTAACACATCGGATGTAGTATTTTCCAGCATTCCTGGCGGGTCGGCTCCGACTTCTCGGTGGGAACATTATATACGTCTATAACGTTATATATCCCAACCTAAGGCAACCTGGCATTTCAAATGTAGTATTTTCCAACATTCCTGGCGGTTCGGCTCCGACTTCTCGGTGGGAACATTATATACGTCTATAAGATGATATAACCTAACCTAACCCATCTTGCCCCTCGGTGTTAATATTTTCCAGAATGCCGGTTGTGTCGGCCCGTACGTCCCGGTGGGGACATTATGTACGTCTATAACGTTATTTATCCCAACCTAAGGCAACCTAACATCTCGGATGTAGTATTTTCCAACATTCCTGGCGTGTCGGCCCCTACTTCTCGGTGGGAACTTTATATACGTCTATAACATAATATAAGCTAACCTAACCGATCTAGCCCCTCGCTGGTAGTGTTTTACAGAATCCCGTTCGTGTCGGCCCGTACTTCTCGGTGGGTACATTATGCACGTCTATTACGTTATATATCCCAACCTAAGGCAACCTAGCATCTCGAATGTAGTATTTTCCAACATTCCTGGCGGGTCGGACCCTACTTTTCGGAGGGAACATTATTTACGTCTATATCGTAATATAACCTAACCTAACCCATCTTGCCCCTCGGTGATAATGTTTTCCAGAATCCCGTTCGTGTCGTCCCGTACGACTCGGTTGGGACATTATATAAATCTATAGCGTTATATATCCTAACCTAAGGCAACCTAACATCTCGAATGTAGTATTTTCGAACATTCCTGGCGGATCGGCCCCTACGTCTTCCCGTACATCTCGGTTGGGACATTATTTACGTCAATAGCGTTATACATCCTAACCTAAGGCAGCCTAACACCTCGGATATAGTATTTTCCAACATTCCTGGCGTGTCGGCCCCTACTTCTCGGTGGGAACATTATATACGTCTATAACAGAATATAAGCTAACCTAACCGATCTAGCCCCTCGCTGGTAGTGTTTTACAGAATCCCGTTCGTGTCGGCCCGTACTTCTCGGTGGGGACATTATGTACGTCTGTAGCGTTATATATCCCAACCTAAGGCAGCCTAACACATCGGATGTAGTATTTTCCAACATTCCTGGCGTGTCGGGCCCCACTTCTCGGTGGGAACATTGTATACGTCTATAACATAATATAACCTAACCTAACCGATCTAGCCCCTCAATGGTAGTGTTTTACAGAATCCCGTTCGTGTCGGCCCGTACTTCTCGGTGGGTACATTATGCACGTCTATTACGTTATATATCCCAACCTAAGGCAACCTAGCATCTCGAATGTAGTATTTTCCAACATTCCTGGCGGGTCTGCCCCTACTTCTCCGTGGGAACAATATATAGGTCTATAACGTAATATAACCTAACCTAACCCATCTAGCCCCTCGCTGGTAATGTTCTACAGAATCCCGTACGTGTCGGCCCGTACTTCTCGGTGGGGTCATTATGCACGTCTATAACGTTATATATCCCAACCTAAGGCAACCTGGCATCTGGAATGTAGTATTTTCCAACATTCCTGGCGGTTCGGCTCCGACTTCTCGGTGGGAACATTATATACGTCTATAACATAATACAACCTAACTTAACCCATCTTGCCCCTCGGTGTTAATATTTTCCAGAATGCCGGTCGTGTCGGCCCGTACGTCTCGGTGCGGACGTTATGTACGTCTATAACGTTATATATCCCAACCTAAGGCAACCTAACATCACGGATGTAGTATTTACCAGCATTCCTGGCGGGTCGGACCCTACTTTTCGGAGGGAACATTATTTACGTCTATATCGTAATATAACCTAACCTAACCCATCTTGCCCCTCGGTGATAATGTTTTCCAGAATCCCGTTCGTGTCGTCCCGTACGACTCGGTTGGGACATTATATAAATCTATAGCGTTATATATCCTAACCTAAGGCAACCTAACATCTCGAATGTAGTATTTTCGAACATTCCTGGCGGGTCGGCCCCTACGTCTTCCCGTACATCTCGGTTGGGACATTATTTACGTCAATAGCGTTATACATCCTAACCTAAGGCAGCCTAACACCTCGGATGTAGTATTTTCCAACATTCCTGGCGTGTCGGCCCCTACTTCTCGGTTGGAACATTATATACGTCTATAACAGAATATAAGCTAACCTAACCGATCTAGCCCCTCGCTGGTAGTGTTTTACAGAATCCCGTTCGTGTCGGCCCGTACTTCTCGGTGGGGTCATTATGCACGTCTATAACGTTATATATCCCAACCTAAGGCAACCTGGCATTTCGAATGTAGTATTTTCCAACATTCCTGGCGGTTCGGCTCCGACTTCTCGGTGGGAACATTATATACGTCTATAACATAATATAACCTAACCTAACCCATCTTGCCCCTCGGTGTCAATATTTTCCAGAATGCCGGTTGTGTCGGCCCGTACGTCCCGGTGGGGACATTATGTACGTCTATAACGTTATTTATCCCAACCTAAGGCAACCTAACATCTCGGATGTAGTATTTACCAACATTCCTGGCGGGTCGGACCCTACTTTTCGGAGGGAACATTATATACGTCTATATCGTAATATAACCTAACCTAACCCATCTTGCTCCTCGGTGATAATGTTTTCCAGAATCCCGTTCGTGTCGTCCCGTACGACTCGGTTGGGACATTATATAAATCTATAGCGTTATATATCCTAACCTAAGGCAACCTAACATCTCGAATGTAGTATTTTCCAACATTCCTGGCGTGTCGGCCCCTACTTCTCGGTGGGAACATTATATACGTCTATAACATAATATAAGCTAACCTAACCGATCTAGCCCCTCGCTGGTAGTGTTTTACAGAATCCCGTTCGTGTCGGCCCGTACTTCTCGGTGGGGACATTATGTACGTCTATAGCGTTATATATCCCAACCTAAGGCAGCCTAACACATCGGATGTAGTATTTTCCAACATTCCTGGCGTGTCGGGCCCCACTTCTCGGTGGGAACATTATATACGTCTATAACATAATATAACCTAACCTAACCCATCTTGCCCCTCGCTGGTAGTGTTTTACAATATCCCGGTCGTGTCGGCCTGTACCTCTCGGTGGGTACATTATGCACGTCTATAGCGTTATATATCCCAACCTAAGGCATCCTGGCATCTCGAATGTAGTATTTTCCAACATTCCTGGCGGGTCGGCCCCTAGTTCTCGGTGAGAACATTATATACGTCTATAACGTAATATAACCTAGCCTAACCCATCTAGCCCCTCGCTGGTAATGTTTTACAGAATCCCGTTCGTGTCCGCTCGTACTTCTCGGTGGGGACATTATGTACGTCTATAACGTTATATATCCCAACCTAAGGCAGCCTAACACCTCGGATGTAGTATTTTCCAACATTCCTGGCGTGTCGGCCCCTACTTCTCGGTGGGAACATTATATACGTCTATAACAGAATATAAGCTAACCTAACCGATCTAGCCCCTCGCTGGTAGTGTTTTACAGAATCCCGTTCGTGTCGGCCCGTACTTCTCGGTGGGGACATAATGTACGTCTGTAGCGTTATATATCCCAACCTAAGGCAGCCTAACACATCGGATGTAGTATTTTCCAACATTCCTGGCGTGTCGGGCCCCACTTCTCGGTGGGAACATTGTATACGTCTATAACATAATATAACCTAACCTAACCGATCTAGCCCCTCAATGGTAGTGTTTTACAGAATCCCGTTCGTGTCGGCCCGTACTTCTCGGTGGGTACATTATGCACGTCTATTACGTTATATATCCCAACCTAAGGCAACCTAGCATCTCGAATGTAGTATTTTCCAACATTCCTGGCGGGTCTGCCCCTACTTCTCCGTGGGAACAATATATAGGTCTATAACGTAATATAACCTAACCTAACCCATCTAGCCCCTCGCTGGTAATGTTCTACAGAATCCCGTACGTGTCGGCCCGTACTTCTCGGTGGGGTCATTATGCACGTCTATAACGTTATATATCCCAACCTAAGGAAACCTGGCATCTGGAATGTATTATTTTCCAACGTTCCTGGCGGTTCGGCTCCGACTTCTCGGTGGGAACATTATATACGTCTATAACATAATACAAACTAACTTAACCCATCTTGCCCCTCGGTGTTAATATCTTCCAGAATGCCGGTCGTGTCGGCCCGTACGTCTCGGTGCGGACGTTATGTACGTCTATAACGTTATTTATCCCAACCTAAGGCAACCTAACATCTCGGATGTAGTATTTACCAACATTCCTGGCGTGTGGGACCCTACTTCTCAGTGTGAACATTATATACGTCTGTAACATAATATAACCTAACCTAACCCATCTACCCCCTCGCTGGTAATGTTTTACAGAATCCCCTCCGTGTCGTCCGGTACGTCTTGGTTGGGACATTATTTACGTCAATAGCGTTATACATCCTAACCTAAGGCAATCTAACGCCTCGGATGTAGTATTTTCCAACATTCCTGGCGTGTCGGCCCCTACTTCTCGGTGGGAACATTATATACGTCTATAACGTAATATAACCTAACCTAACCCATCTATCCCCTCTTCGGTAATGTTTTACAGAATCTCGTTCGTGTCGTCCCGTACGTCCCGGTTCGGATATTATATAAGTCTATAGCGTTATATACCGTAACCTAAGGCAACCTAACGTCTCGAATGTAGTATTTTCCAACATTCCTGGCGGGTCGGCCCCTACTACTCGGTGAGAACATTATATACGACTATCACGTAATATAACCTAACCTAATCCATTCAGACTCTCGCTGGTAATGTTTTACAATATTCCCGTCGTGTCGGCCTGTACGTCTCGGTGGGGAAATTATATACGTCTACAACGTTATATAACCCAACCTAATGCAACCTAACATCTCGAATGTAGTATTTTCCAACATTCCTGGCGGTTCGGCTCCGACTTCTCGGTGGGAACATTATATACGTCTATAACATAATATAACCTAACCTAACCCATCTAGCCCCTCGCTGGTAATGTTTTACAGAATCCCGTTTGTGTCCGCTCGTACTTCTCGGTGGTGATATTATGTACGTCTATAACGTTATATATCCCAACCTAAGGCAACCTAACATCACGGATGTAGTATTTACCAACATTCCTGGGGGGTCGGACCCTACTTTTCGGAGGGAACATTATATACGTCTATATCGTAATATAACCTAACCTAACCCATCTTGCCCCTCGGTGATAATGTTTTCCAGAATCCCGTTCGTGTCGTCCCGTACGACTCGGTTAGGACATTATATAAATCTATAGCGTTATATATCCTAACCTAAGGCAACCTAACATCTCGAATGTAGTATTTTCCAACATTCCTGGCGTGTCGGCCCCTACTTCTCGGTGGGAACATTATATACGTCTATAACATAATATAAGCTAACCTAACCGATCTAGCCCCTCGCTGGTAGTGTTTTACAGAATCCCGTTCGTGTCGGCCCGTACTTCTCGGTGGGGACATTATGTACGTCTATAGCGTTATATATCCCAACCTTAGGCAGCCTAACACATCGGATGTAGTATTTTCCAACATTCCTGGCGTGTCGGGCCCCACTTCTCGGTGGGAACATTGTATACGTCTATAACATAATATAACCTAACCTAACCGTTCTAGCCCCTCAATGGTAGTGTTTTACAGAATCCCGTTCGTGTCGGCCCGTACTTCTCGGTGGGTACATTATGCACGTCTATAACGTTATATATCCCAACCTAAGGCAACCTAACATCTCGAATGTAGTATTTTCCAACATTCCTGGCGGTTCGGCTCCGACTTCTCGGTGTGAACATTATATACGTCTATAACATAATATAACCTAACATAACCCATCTAGCCCCTCGCTGGTAATGTTTTACAGAATCCCGTTTGTGTCCGCTCGTACTTCTCGGTGGGGATATTATGTACGTCTATAACGTTATATATCCCAACCTAAGGCAACCTAACATCGCGGATGTAGTATTTACCGACATTCCTGGCGGATCGGACCCTACTTTTCGGAGGGAACATTATATACGTCTATATCGTAATATAACCTAACCTAACCCATCTTGCCCCTCGGTGATAATGTTTTCCAGAATCCCGTTCGTGTCGTCCCGTACTACTCGGTTGGGACATTATATAAGTCTATAGCGTTATATATCCTAACCTAAGGCAACCTAACATCTCGAATGTAGTATTTTCCAACATTCCTGGCGGGTCGGCCCCTACGTCTTCCCGTACATCTCGGTTGGGACATTATTTACGTCAATAGCGTTATACATCCTAACCTAAGGCAGCCCAACACCTCGGATGTAGTATTTTCCAACATTCCTGGCGTGTCGGCCCCTACTTCTCGGTGGGAACATTATATACGTCTATAACATAATATAAGCTAACCTAACCGATCTAGCCCCTCGATGATAGTGTTTTACAGAATCCCGTTCGTGTCGGCCCGTACTTCTCGGTGGGGACATTATGTACGTCTATAGCGTTATATATCCCAACCTAAGGCAGCCTAACACATCGGATGTAGTATTTTCCAACATTCCTGGCGGGTCGGCTCCGACTTCTCGGTGGGAACATTATATACGTCTATAACGTTATATATCCCAACCTAAGGCAACCTGGCATTTCGAATGTAGTATTTTCCAACATTCCTGGCGGTTCGGCTCCGACTTCTCGGTGGGAACATTATATACGTCTATAACATAATATAACCTAACCTAACCCATCTTGCCCCTCGGTGTTAATATTTTCCAGAATGCCGGTTGTGTCGGCCCGTACGTCCCGGTGGGGACATTATGTACGTCTATAACGTTATTTATCCCAACCTAAGGCAACCTAACATCTCGGATGTAGTATTTACCAACATTCCTGGCGGGTGGGACCCTACTTCTCAGTGTGAACATTATATACGTCTGTAACATAATATAACCTAACCTAACCCATCTACCCCCTCGCTGGTAATGTTTTACAGAATCCCCTCCGTGTCGTCCGGTACGTCTTGGTTGGGACATTATTTACGTCAATAGCGTTATACATCCTAACCTAAGGCAATCTAACACCTCGGATGTAGTATTTTCCAACATTCCTGGCGTGTCGGCCCCTACTTCTCGGTGGGAACATTATATACGTCTATAACGTAATATAACCTAACCTAACCCATCTAGCCCCTCTTCGGTAATGTTTTACAGAATCCCGTTCGTGTCGTCCCGTACGTCCCGGTTCGGACATTATATAAGTCTATAGCGTTATATATCCTAACCTAAGGCAACCTAAAGTCTCGAATGTAGTATTTTCCAACATTCCTGTCGGGTCGGCCCCTACTACTCGGTGAGAACATTATATACGACTATCACGTAATCTAACCTAACCTAATCCATCTAGACTCTCGCTGGTAATGTTTTACAATATTCCCGTCGTGTCGGCCTGTACGTCTCGGTGGGGAAATTATATACGTCTACAACGTTATATAACCCGACCTAATGCAACCTAACATCTCGAATGTAGTATTTTCCAACATTCCTGGCGGTTCGGCTCCGACTTCTCGGTGGGAACATTATATACATCTATAACATAATATAACCTAACCTAACCCATCTAGCCCCTCGCTGGTAATGTTTTACAGAATCCCGTTTGTGTCCGCTCGTACTTCTCGGTGGGGATATTATGTACGTCTATAACGTTATATATCCCAACCTAAGGCAACCTAACATCACGGATGTAGTATTTACCAACATTCCTGGCGGGTCGGACCCTACTTTTCGGAGGGAACATTATATACGTCTATATCGTAATATAACCTAACCTAACCCATCTTGCTCCTCGGTGATAATGTTTTCCAGAATCCCGTTCGTGTCGTCCCGTACGACTCGGTTGGGACATTATATAAATCTATAGCGTTATATATCCTAACCTAAGGCAACCTAACATCTCGAATGTAGTATTTTCGAACATTCCTGGCGGGTCGGCCCCTACGTCTTCCCGTACATCTCGGTTGGGGCATTATTTACGTCAATAGCGTTATACATCCTAACCTAAGGCAGCCTAACACCTCGGATGTAGTATTTTCCAACATTCCTGGCGTGTCGGCCCCTACTTCTCGGTGGGAACATTATATACGTCTATAACAGAATATAAGCTAACCTAACCGATCTAGCCCCTTGCTGGTAGTGTTTTACAGAATCCCGTTCGTGTCGGCCCGTACTTCTCGGTGGGGACATTATGTACGTCTGTAGCGTTATATATCCCAACCTAAGGCAGCCTAACACATCGGATGTAGTATTTTCCAACATTCCTGGCGTGTCGCGCCCCACTTCTCGGTGGGAACATTGTATACGTCTATAACATAATATAACCTAACCTAACCGATCTAGCCCCTCAATGGTAGTGTTTTACAGAATCCCGTTCGTGTCGGCCCGTACTTCTCGGTGGGTACATTATGCACGTCTATTACGTTATATATCCCAACCTAAGGCAACCTAGCATCTCGAATGTAGTATTTTCCAACATTCCTGGCGGGTCTGCCCCTACTTCTCCGTGGGAACAATATATAGGTCTATAACGTAATATAACCTAACCTAACCCATCTAGCCCCTCGCTGGTAATGTTCTACAGAATCCCGTACGTGTCGGCCCGTACTTCTCGGTGGGGTCATTATGCGCGTCTATAACGTTATATATCCCAACCTAAGGCAACCTGGCATCTGGAATGTAGTATTTTCCAACATTCCTGGCGGTTCGGCTCCGACTTCTCGGTGGGAACATTATATACGTCTATAACATAATACAACCTAACTTAACCCATCTTGCCCCTCGGTGTTAATATTTTCCAGAATGCCGGTCGTGTCGGCCCGTACGTCTCGGTGCGGACGTTATGTACGTCTATAACGTTATTTATCCCAACCTAAGGCAACCTAACATCTCGGATGTAGTATTTACCAACATTCCTGGCGCGTGGGACCCTACTTCTCGGTGGGAACATTATATACGTCTATAACATAATATAAGCTAACCTAACCGATCTAGCCCCTCGCTGGTAGTGTTTTACAGAATCCCGTTCGTGTCGGCCCGTACTTCTCGGTGGGGACATTATGTACGTCTATAGCGTTATATATCCCAACCTTAGGCAGCCTAACACATCGGATGTAGTATTTTCCAACATTCCTGGCGTGTCGGGCCCCACTTCTCGGTGGGAACATTGTATACGTCTATAACATAATATAACCTAACCTAACCGTTCTAGCCCCTCAATGGTAGTGTTTTACAGAATCCCGTTCGTGTCGGCCCGTACTTCTCGGTGGGTACATTATGCACGTCTATAACGTTATATATCCCAACCTAAGGCAACCTAACATCTCGAATGTAGTATTTTCCAACATTCCTGGCGGTTCGGCTCCGACTTCTCGGTGTGAACATTATATACGTCTATAACATAATATAACCTAACCTAACCCATCTAGCCCCTCGCTGGTAATGTTTTACAGAATCCCGTTTGTGTCCGCTCGTACTTCTCGGTGGGGATATTATGTACGTCTATAACGTTATATATCCCAACCTAAGGCAACCTAACATCGCGGATGTAGTATTTACCGACATTCCTGGCGGATCGGACCCTACTTTTCGGAGGGAACATTATATACGTCTATATCGTAATATAACCTAACCTAACCCTTCTTGCCCCTCGGTGATAATGTTTTCCAGAATCCCGTTCGTGTCGTCCCGTACTACTCGGTTGGGACATTATATAAGTCTATAGCGTTATATATCCTAACCTAAGGCAACCTAACATCTCGAATGTAGTATTTTCCAACATTCCTGGCGGGTCGGCCCCTACGTCTTCCCGTACATCTCGGTTGGGACATTATTTACGTCAATAGCGTTATACATCCTAACCTACGGCAGCCCAACACCTCGGATGTAGTATTTTCCAACATTCCTGGCGTGTCGGCCCCTACTTCTCGGTGGGAACATTATATACGTCTATAACATAATATAAGCTAACCTAACCGATCTAGCCCCTCGATGATAGTGTTTTACAGAATCCCGTTCGTGTCGGCCTGTACTTCTCGGTGGGGACATTATGTACGTCTATAGCGTTATATATCCGAACCTAAGGCAGCCTAACACATCGGATGTAGTATTTTCCAACATTCCTGGCGGGTCGGCTCCGACTTCTCGGTGGGAACATTATATACATCTATAACATAATATAACCTAACCTAACCCATCTAGCCCCTCGCTGGTAATGTTTTACAGAATCCCGTTTGTGTCCGCTCGTACTTCTCGGTGGGGATATTATGTACGTCTATAACGTTATATATCCCAACCTAAGGCAACCTAACATCACGGATGTAGTATTTACCAGCATTCCTGGCGGGTCGGACCCTACTTTTCGGAGGGAACATTATTTACGTCTATATCGTAATATAACCTAACCTAACCCATCTTGCCCCTCGGTGATAATGTTTTCCAGAATCCCGTTCGTGTCGTCCCGTACGTCCCGGTTCGGACATTATATAAGTCTATAGCGTTATATATCCTAACCTAAGGCAACCTAAAGTCTCGAATGTAGTATTTTCCAACATTCCTGTCGGGTCGGCCCCTACTACTCGGTGAGAACATTATATACGACTATCACGTAATCTAACCTAACCTAATCCATCTAGACTCTCGCTGGTAATGTTTTACAATATTCCCGTCGTGTCGGCCTGTACGTCTCGGTGGGGAAATTATATACGTCTACAACGTTATATAACCCGACCTAATGCAACCTAACATCTCGAATGTAGTATTTTCCAACATTCCTGGCGGTTCGGCTCCGACTTCTCGGTGGGAACATTATATACATCTATAACATAATATAACCTAACCTAACCCATCTAGCCCCTCGCTGGTAATGTTTTACAGAATCCCGTTTGTGTCCGCTCGTACTTCTCGGTGGGGATATTATGTACGTCTATAACGTTATATATCCCAACCTAAGGCAACCTAACATCACGGATGTAGTATTTACCAACATTCCTGGCGGGTCGGACCCTACTTTTCGGAGGGAACATTATATACGTCTATATCGTAATATAACCTAACCTAACCCTTCTTGCCCCTCGGTGATAATGTTTTCCAGAATCCCGTTCGTGTCGTCCCGTACTACTCGGTTGGGACATTATATAAGTCTATAGCGTTATATATCCTAACCTAAGGCAACCTAACATCTCGAATGTAGTATTTTCCAACATTCCTGGCGGGTCGGCCCCTACGTCTTCCCGTACATCTCGGTTGGGACATTATTTACGTCAATAGCGTTATACATCCTAACCTACGGCAGCCCAACACCTCGGATGTAGTATTTTCCAACATTCCTGGCGTGTCGGCCCCTACTTCTCGGTGGGAACATTATATACGTCTATAACATAATATAAGCTAACCTAACCGATCTAGCCCCTCGATGATAGTGTTTTACAGAATCCCGTTCGTGTCGGCCTGTACTTCTCGGTGGGGACATTATGTACGTCTATAGCGTTATATATCCGAACCTAAGGCAGCCTAACACATCGGATGTAGTATTTTCCAACATTCCTGGCGGGTCGGCTCCGACTTCTCGGTGGGAACATTATATACATCTATAACATAATATAACCTAACCTAACCCATCTAGCCCCTCGCTGGTAATGTTTTACAGAATCCCGTTTGTGTCCGCTCGTACTTCTCGGTGGGGATATTATGTACGTCTATAACGTTATATATCCCAACCTAAGGCAACCTAACATCACGGATGTAGTATTTACCAGCATTCCTGGCGGGTCGGACCCTACTTTTCGGAGGGAACATTATTTACGTCTATATCGTAATATAACCTAACCTAACCCATCTTGCCCCTCGGTGATAATGTTTTCCAGAATCCCGTTCGTGTCGTCCCGTACGTCCCGGTTCGGACATTATATAAGTCTATAGCGTTATATATCCTAACCTAAGGCAACCTAAAGTCTCGAATGTAGTATTTTCCAACATTCCTGTCGGGTCGGCCCCTACTACTCGGTGAGAACATTATATACGACTATCACGTAATCTAACCTAACCTAATCCATCTAGACTCTCGCTGGTAATGTTTTACAATATTCCCGTCGTGTCGGCCTGTACGTCTCGGTGGGGAAATTATATACGTCTACAACGTTATATAACCCGACCTAATGCAACCTAACATCTCGAATGTAGTATTTTCCAACATTCCTGGCGGTTCGGCTCCGACTTCTCGGTGGGAACATTATATACATCTATAACATAATATAACCTAACCTAACCCATCTAGCCCCTCGCTGGTAATGTTTTACAGAATCCCGTTTGTGTCCGCTCGTACTTCTCGGTGGGGATATTATGTACGTCTATAACGTTATATATCCCAACCTAAGGCAACCTAACATCACGGATGTAGTATTTACCAACATTCCTGGCGGGTCGGACCCTACTTTTCGGAGGGAACATTATATACGTCTATATCGTAATATAACCTAACCTAACCCATCTTGCTCCTCGGTGATAATGTTTTCCAGAATCCCGTTCGTGTCGTCCCGTACGACTCGGTTGGGACATTATATAAATCTATAGCGTTATATATCCTAACCTAAGGCAACCTAACATCTCGAATGTAGTATTTTCCAACATTCCTGGCGTGTCGGCCCCTACTTCTCGGTGGGAACATTATATACGTCTATAACATAATATAAGCTAACCTAACCGATCTAGCCCCTCGCTGGTAGTGTTTTACAGAATCCCGTTCGTGTCGGCCCGTACTTCTCGGTGGGGACATTATGTACGTCTATAGCGTTATATATCCCAACCTAAGGCAGCCTAACACATCGGATGTAGTATTTTCCAACATTCCTGGCGTGTCGGGCCCCACTTCTCGGTGGGAACATTATATACGTCTATAACATATTATAACCTAACCTAACCGTTCTAGCCCCTCAATGGTAGTGTTTTACAGAATCCCGTTCGTGTCGGCCCGTACTTCTCGGTGGGTACATTATGTACGTCTGTAACGTTATATATCCCAACCTAAGGCAACCTAACATCTCGAATGTAGTATTTTCCAACATACCTGGCGGTTCGGCTCCGACTTCTCGGTGGGAACATTATATACGTCTATAACATAATATAACCTAACCTAACCCATCTAGCCCCTCGCTGGTAATGTTTTACAGAATCCCGTTTGTGTCCGCTCGTACTTCTCGGTGGGGATATTATGTACGTCTATAACGTTATATATCCCAACCTAAGGCAACCTAACATCACGGATGTAGTATTTACCAACATTCCTGGCGGGTCGGACCCTACTTTTCGGAGGGAACATTATATACGTCTATATCGTAATATAACCTAACCTAACCCATCTTGCTCCTCGGTGATAATGTTTTCCAGAATCCCGTTCGTGTCGTCCCGTACGACTCGGTTGGGACATTATATAAATCTATAGCGTTATATATCCTAACCTAAGGCAACCTAACATCTCGAATGTAGTATTTTCCAACATTCCTGGCGTGTCGGCCCCTACTTCTCGGTGGGAACATTATATACGTCTATAACATAATATAAGCTAACCTAACCGATCTAGCCCCTCGCTGGTAGTGTTTTACAGAATCCCGTTCGTGTCGGCCCGTACTTCTCGGTGGGGACATTATGTACGTCTATAGCGTTATATATCCCAACCTAAGGCAGCCTAACACATCGGATGTAGTATTTTCCAACATTCCTGGCGTGTCGGGCCCCACTTCTCGGTGGGAACATTATATACGTCTATAACATAATATAACCTAACCTAACCGTTCTAGCCCCTCAATGGTAGTGTTTTACAGAATCCCGTTCGTGTCGGCCCGTACTTCTCGGTGGGTACATTATGTACGTCTATAACGTTATATATCCCAACCTAAGGCAACCTAACATCTCGAATGTAGTATTTTCCAACATACCTGGCGGTTCGGCTCCGACTTCTCGGTGGGAACATTATATACGTCTATAACATAATATAACCTAACCTAACCCATCTAGCCCCTCGCTGGTAATGTTTTACAGAATCCCGTTTGTGTCCGCTCGTACTTCTCGGTGGGGATATTATGTACGTCTATAACGTTATATATCCCAACCTAAGGCAACCTAACATCACGGATGTAGTATTTACCAGCATTCCTGGCGGGTCGGACCCTACTTTTCGGAGGGAACATTATTTACGTCTATATCGTAATATAACCTAACCTAACCCATCTTGCCCCTCGGTGATAATGTTTTCCAGAATTCCGTTCGTGTCGTCCCGTACGACTCGGTTGGGACATTATATAAATCTATAGCGTTATATATCCTAACCTAAGGCAACCTAACATCTCGAATGTAGTATTTTCGAACATTCCTGGCGGGTCGGCCCCTACGTCTTCCCGTACATCTCGGTTGGGGCATTATTTACGTCAATAGCGTTATACATCCTAACCTAAGGCAGCCTAACACCTCGGATGTAGTATTTTCCAACATTCCTGGCGTGTCGGCCCCTACTTCTCGGTGGGAACATTATATACGTCTATAACAGAATATAAGCTAACCTAACCGATCTAGCCCCTTGCTGGTAGTGTTTTACAGAATCCCGTTCGTGTCGGCCCGTACTTCTCGGTGGGGACATTATGTACGTCTGTAGCGTTATATATCCCAACCTAAGGCAGCCTAACACATCGGATGTAGTATTTTCCAACATTCCTGGCGTGTCGCGCCCCACTTCTCGGTGGGAACATTGTATACGTCTATAACATAATATAACCTAACCTAACCGATCTAGCCCCTCAATGGTAGTGTTTTACAGAATCCCGTTCGTGTCGGCCCGTACTTCTCGGTGGGTACATTATGCACGTCTATTACGTTATATATCCCAACCTAAGGCAACCTAGCATCTCGAATGTAGTATTTTCCAACATTCCTGGCGGGTCTGCCCCTACTTCTCCGTGGGAACAATATATAGGTCTATAACGTAATATAACCTAACCTAACCCATCTAGCCCCTCGCTGGTAATGTTCTACAGAATCCCGTACGTGTCGGCCCGTACTTCTCGGTGGGGTCATTATGCACGTCTATAACGTTATATATCCCAACCTAAGGCAACCTGGCATCTGGAATGTAGTATTTTCCAACATTCCTGGCGGTTCGGCTCCGACTTCTCGGTGGGAACATTATATACGTCTATAACATAATACAACCTAACTTAACCCATCTTGCCCCTCGGTGTTAATATTTTCCAGAATGCCGGTCGTGTCGGCCCGTACGTCTCGGTGCGGACGTTATGTACGTCTATAACGTTATTTATCCCAACCTAAGGCAACCTAACATCTCGGATGTTGTATTTACCAACATTCCTGGCGCGTGGGACCCTACTTCTCGGTGGGAACATTATATACGTCTATAACATAATATAAGCTAACCTAACCGATCTAGCCCCTCGCTGGTAGTGTTTTACAGAATCCCGTTCGTGTCGGCCCGTACTTCTCGGTGGGGACATTATGTACGTCTATAGCGTTATATATCCCAACCTTAGG
This sequence comes from Xylocopa violacea, assembly GCA_963969225.1. Taxonomy (NCBI): domain Eukaryota; kingdom Metazoa; phylum Arthropoda; class Insecta; order Hymenoptera; family Apidae; genus Xylocopa; species Xylocopa violacea. The sequence goes on along the minus strand of CAXAJV010000017.1, from coordinate 8,788,943 downwards.
CAGCCTAACACATCGGATGTAGTATTTTCCAACATTCCTGGCGTGTCGGGCCCCACTTCTCGGTGGGAACATTGTATACGTCTATAACATAATATAACCTAACCTAACCGTTCTAGCCCCTCAATGGTAGTGTTTTACAGAATCCCGTTCGTGTCGGCCCGTACTTCTCGGTGGGTACATTATGCACGTCTATAACGTTATATATCCCAACCTAAGGCAACCTAACATCTCGAATGTAGTATTTTCCAACATTCCTGGCGGTTCGGCTCCGACTTCTCGGTGTGAACATTATATACGTCTATAACATAATATAACCTAACCTAACCCATCTAGCCCCTCGCTGGTAATGTTTTACAGAATCCCGTTTGTGTCCGCTCGTACTTCTCGGTGGGGATATTATGTACGTCTATAACGTTATATATCCCAACCTAAGGCAACCTAACATCGCGGATGTAGTATTTACCGACATTCCTGGCGGATCGGACCCTACTTTTCGGAGGGAACATTATATACGTCTATATCGTAATATAACCTAACCTAACCCATCTTGCCCCTCGGTGATAATGTTTTCCAGAATCCCGTTCGTGTCGTCCCGTACTACTCGGTTGGGACATTATATAAGTCTATAGCGTTATATATCCTAACCTAAGGCAACCTAACATCTCGAATGTAGTATTTTCCAACATTCCTGGCGGGTCGGCCCCTACGTCTTCCCGTACATCTCGGTTGGGACATTATTTACGTCAATAGCGTTATACATCCTAACCTACGGCAGCCCAACACCTCGGATGTAGTATTTTCCAACATTCCTGGCGTGTCGGCCCCTACTTCTCGGTGGGAACATTATATACGTCTATAACATAATATAAGCTAACCTAACCGATCTAGCCCCTCGATGATAGTGTTTTACAGAATCCCGTTCGTGTCGGCCTGTACTTCTCGGTGGGGACATTATGTACGTCTATAGCGTTATATATCCCAACCTAAGGCAGCCTAACACATCGGATGTAGTATTTTCCAACATTCCTGGCGGGTCGGCTCCGACTTCTCGGTGGGAACATTATATACATCTATAACATAATATAACCTAACCTAACCCATCTAGCCCCTCGCTGGTAATGTTTTACAGAATCCCGTTTGTGTCCGCTCGTACTTCTCGGTGGGGATATTATGTACGTCTATAACGTTATATATCCCAACCTAAGGCAACCTAACATCACGGATGTAGTATTTACCAGCATTCCTGGCGGGTCGGACCCTACTTTTCGGAGGGAACATTATTTACGTCTATATCGTAATATAACCTAACCTAACCCATCTTGCCCCTCGGTGATAATGTTTTCCAGAATCCCGTTCGTGTCGTCCCGTACGACTCGGTTGGGATATTATATAAATCTATAGCGTTATATATCCTAACCTAAGGCAACCTAACATCTCGAATGTAGTATTTTCCAACATTCCTGGCGGGTCGGCCCCTACGTCTTCCCGTACATCTCGGTTGGGACATTATTTACGTCAATAGCGTTATACATCCTAACCTAAGGCAGCCCAACACCTCGGATGTAGTATTTTCCAACATTCCTGGCGTGTCGGCCCCTACTTCTCGGTGGGAACATTATATACGTCTATAACATAATATAAGCTAACCTAACCGATCTAGCCCCTCGATGATAGTGTTTTACAGAATCCCGTTCGTGTCGGCCCGTACTTCTCGGTGGGGACATTATGTACGTCTATAGCGTTATATATCCCAACCTAAGGCAGCCTAACACATCGGATGTAGTATTTTCCAACATTCCTGGCGGGTCGGCTCCGACTTCTCGGTGGGAACATTATATACGTCTATAACGTTATATATCCCAACCTAAGGCAACCTGGCATTTCGAATGTAGTATTTTCCAACATTCCTGGCGGTTCGGCTCCGACTTCTCGGTGGGAACATTATATACGTCTATAACATAATATAACCTAACCTAACCCATCTTGCCCCTCGGTGGTAATATTTTCCAGAATGCCGGTTGTGTCGGCCCGTACGTCCCGGTGGGGACATTATGTACGTCTATAACGTTATTTATCCCAACCTAAGGCAACCTAACATCTCGGATGTAGTATTTACCAACATTCCTGGCGGGTGGGACCCTACTTCTCAGTGTGAACATTATATACGTCTGTAACATAATATAACCTAACCTAACCCATCTACCCCCTCGCTGGTAATGTTTTACAGAATCCCCTCCGTGTCGTCCGGTACGTCTTGGTTGGGACATTATTTACGTCAATAGCGTTATACATCCTAACCTAAGGCAATCTAACACCTCGGATGTAGTATTTTCCAACATTCCTGGCGTGTCGGCCCCTACTTCTCGGTGGGAACATTATATACGTCTATAACGTAATATAACCTAACCTAACCCATCTAGCCCCTCTTCGGTAATGTTTTACAGAATCCCGTTCGTGTCGTCCCGTACGTCCCGGTTCGGACATTATATAAGTCTATAGCGTTATATATCCTAACCTAAGGCAACCTAAAGTCTCGAATGTAGTATTTTCCAACATTCCTGTCGGGTCGGCCCCTACTACTCGGTGAGAACATTATATACGACTATCACGTAATCTAACCTAACCTAATCCATCTAGACTCTCGGTGGTAATGTTTTACAATATTCCCGTCGTGTCGGCCTGTACGTCTCGGTGGGGAAATTATATACGTCTACAACGTTATATAACCCGACCTAATGCAACCTAACATCTCGAATGTAGTATTTTCCAACATTCCTGGCGGTTCGGCTCCGACTTCTCGGTGGGAACATTATATACATCTATAACATAATATAACCTAACCTAACCCATCTAGCCCCTCGCTGCTAATGTTTTACAGAATCCCGTTTGTGTCCGCTCGTACTTCTCGGTGGGGATATTATGTACGTCTATAACGTTATATATCCCAACCTAAGGCAACCTAACATCACGGATGTAGTATTTACCAACATTCCTGGCGGGTCGGACCCTACTTTTCGGAGGGAACATTATATACGTCTATATCGTAATATAACCTAACCTAACCCATCTTGCTCCTCGGTGATAATGTTTTCCAGAATCCCGTTCGTGTCGTCCCGTACGACTCGGTTGGGACATTATATAAATCTATAGCGTTATATATCCTAACCTAAGGCAACCTAACATCTCGAATGTAGTATTTTCCAACATTCCTGGCGTGTCGGCCCCTACTTCTCGGTGGGAACATTATATACGTCTATAACATAATATAAGCTAACCTAACCGATCTAGCCCCTCGCTGGTAGTGTTTTACAGAATCCCGTTCGTGTCGGCCCGTACTTCTCGGTGGGGACATTATGTACGTCTATAGCGTTATATATCCCAACCTAAGGCAGCCTAACACATCGGATGTAGTATTTTCCAACATTCCTGGCGTGTCGGGCCCCACTTCTCGGTGGGAACATTATATACGTCTATAACATATTATAACCTAACCTAACCGTTCTAGCCCCTCAATGGTAGTGTTTTACAGAATCCCGTTCGTGTCGGCCCGTACTTCTCGGTGGGTACATTATGTACGTCTGTAACGTTATATATCCCAACCTAAGGCAACCTAACATCTCGAATGTAGTATTTTCCAACATACCTGGCGGTTCGGCTCCGACTTCTCGGTGGGAACATTATATACGTCTATAACATAATATAACCTAACCTAACCCATCTAGCCCCTCGCTGGTAATGTTTTACAGAATCCCGTTTGTGTCCGCTCGTACTTCTCGGTGGGGATATTATGTACGTCTATAACGTTATATATCCCAACCTAAGGCAACCTAACATCACGGATGTAGTATTTACCAACATTCCTGGCGGGTCGGACCCTACTTTTCGGAGGGAACATTATATACGTCTATATCGTAATATAACCTAACCTAACCCATCTTGCTCCTCGGTGATAATGTTTTCCAGAATCCCGTTCGTGTCGTCCCGTACGACTCGGTTGGGACATTATATAAATCTATAGCGTTATATATCCTAACCTAAGGCAACCTAACATCTCGAATGTAGTATTTTCCAACATTCCTGGCGTGTCGGCCCCTACTTCTCGGTGGGAACATTATATACGTCTATAACATAATATAAGCTAACCTAACCGATCTAGCCCCTCGCTGGTAGTGTTTTACAGAATCCCGTTCGTGTCGGCCCGTACTTCTCGGTGGGGACATTATGTACGTCTATAGCGTTATATATCCCAACCTAAGGCAGCCTAACACATCGGATGTAGTATTTTCCAACATTCCTGGCGTGTCGGGCCCCACTTCTCGGTGGGAACATTATATACGTCTATAACATAATATAACCTAACCTAACCGTTCTAGCCCCTCAATGGTAGTGTTTTACAGAATCCCGTTCGTGTCGGCCCGTACTTCTCGGTGGGTACATTATGTACGTCTATAACGTTATATATCCCAACCTAAGGCAACCTAACATCTCGAATGTAGTATTTTCCAACATACCTGGCGGTTCGGCTCCGACTTCTCGGTGGGAACATTATATACGTCTATAACATAATATAACCTAACCTAACCCATCTAGCCCCTCGCTGGTAATGTTTTACAGAATACCGTTTGTGTCCGCTCGTACTTCTCGGTGGGGATATTATGTACGTCTATAACGTTATATATCCCAACCTAAGGCAACCTAACATCACGGATGTAGTATTTACCAGCATTCCTGGCGGGTCGGACCCTACTTTTCGGAGGGAACATTATTTACGTCTATATCGTAATATAACCTAACCTAACCCATCTTGCCCCTCGGTTATAATGTTTTCCAGAATTCCGTTCGTGTCGTCCCGTACGACTCGGTTGGGACATTATATAAATCTATAGCGTTATATATCCTAACCTAAGGCAACCTAACATCACGAATGTAGTATTTTCGAACATTCCTGGCGGGTCGGCCCCTACGTCTTCCCGTACATCTCGGTTGGGGCATTATTTACGTCAATAGCGTTATACATCCTAACCTAAGGCAGCCTAACACCTCGGATGTAGTATTTTCCAACATTCCTGGCGTGTCGGCCCCTACTTCTCGGTGGGAACATTATATACGTCTATAACAGAATATAAGCTAACCTAACCGATCTAGCCCCTTGCTGGTAGTGTTTTACAGAATCCCGTTCGTGTCGGCCCGTACTTCTCGGTGGGGACATTATGTACGTCTGTAGCGTTATATATCCCAACCTAAGGCAGCCTAACACATCGGATGTAGTATTTTCCAACATTCCTGGCGTGTCGCGCCCCACTTCTCGGTGGGAACATTGTATACGTCTATAACATAATATAACCTAACCTAACCGATCTAGCCCCTCAATGGTAGTGTTTTACAGAATCCCGTTCGTGTCGGCCCGTACTTCTCGGTGGGTACATTATGCACGTCTATTACGTTATATATCCCAACCTAAGGCAACCTAGCATCTCGAATGTAGTATTTTCCAACATTCCTGGCGGGTCTGCCCCTACTTCTCCGTGGGAACAATATATAGGTCTATAACGTAATATAACCTAACCTAACCCATCTAGCCCCTCGCTGGTAATGTTCTACAGAATCCCGTACGTGTCGGCCCGTACTTCTCGGTGGGGTCATTATGCACGTCTATAACGTTATATATCCCAACCTAAGGCAACCTGGCATCTGGAATGTAGTATTTTCCAACATTCCTGGCGGTTCGGCTCCGACTTCTCGGTGGGAACATTATATACGTCTATAACATAATACAACCTAACTTAACCCATCTTGCCCCTCGGTGTTAATATTTTCCAGAATGCCGGTCGTGTCGGCCCGTACGTCTCGGTGCGGACGTTATGTACGTCTATAACGTTATTTATCCCAACCTAAGGCAACCTAACATCTCGGATGTAGTATTTACCAACATTCCTGGCGCGTGGGACCCTACTTCTCCGTGTGAACATTATATACGTCTGTAACATAATATAACCTAACCTAACCCATCTACCCCCTCGCTGGTAATGTTTTACAGAATCCCCTCCGTGTCGTCCGGTACGTCTTGGTTGGGACATTATTTACGTCAATAGCGTTATACATCCTAACCTAAGGCAATCTAACGCCTCGGATGTAGTATTTTCCAACATTCCTGGCGTGTCGGCCCCTACTTCTCGGTGGGAACATTATATACGTCTATAACGTAATATAACCTAACCTAACCCATCTATCCCCTCTTCGGTAATGTTTTACAGAATCTCGTTCGTGTCGTCCCGTACGTCCCGGTTCGGATATTATATAAGTCTATAGCGTTATATACCGTAACCTAAGGCAACCTAACGTCTCGAATGTAGTATTTTCCAACATTCCTGGCGGGTCGGCCCCTACTACTCGGTGAGAACATTATATACGACTATCACGTAATATAACCTAACCTAATCCATTCAGACTCTCGCTGGTAATGTTTTACAATATTCCCGTCGTGTCGGCCTGTACGTCTCGGTGGGGAAATTATATACGTCTACAACGTTATATAACCCAACCTAATGCAACCTAACATCTCGAATGTAGTATTTTCCAACATTCCTGGCGGTTCGGCTCCGACTTCTCGGTGGGAACATTATATATGTCTATAACATAATATAACCTAACCTAACCCATCTAGCCCCTCGCTGGTAATGTTTTACAGAATCCCGTTTGTGTCCGCTCGTACTTCTCGGTGGTGATATTATGTACGTCTATAACGTTATATATCCCAACCTAAGGCAACCTAACATCACGGATGTAGTATTTACCAACATTCCTGGGGGGTCGGACCCTACTTTTCGGAGGGAACATTATATACGTCTATATCGTAATATAACCTAACCTAACCCATCTTGCCCCTCGGTGATAATGTTTTCCAGAATCCCGTTCGTGTCGTCCCGTACGACTCGGTTAGGACATTATATAAATCTATAGCGTTATATATCCTAACCTAAGGCAACCTAACATCTCGAATGTAGTATTTTCCAACATTCCTGGCGGGTCGGCCCCTAGTTCTCGGTGAGAACATTATATACGTCTATAACGTAATATAACCTAACCTAACCCATCTAGCCCCTCGCTGGTAATGTTTTACTGAATCCCGTTCGTGTCGGCCCGTTCTTCACGGTGGGGACATTATGTACGTCTATAGCGTTATATATCCCAACCTAAGGCAGCATAACACATCGGATGTAGTATTTTTCAACATTCCTGGCGTGTCGGCCCCTACTTCTCGGTGGGAACATTATATACGTCTATAACATAATATAAGCTAACCTAACCGATCTAGCCCCTCGCTGGTAGTGTTTTACAGAATCCCGTTCGTGTCGGCCCGTACTTCTCGGTGGGGACATTATGTACGTCTATAGCGTTATATATCCCAACCTTAGGCAGCCTAACACATCGGATGTAGTATTTTCCAACATTCCTGGCGTGTCGGGCCCCACTTCTCGGTGGGAACATTGTATACGTCTATAACATAATATAACCTAACCTAACCGTTCTAGCCCCTCAATGGTAGTGTTTTACAGAATCCCGTTCGGGTCGGCCCGTACTTCTCGGTGGGTACATTATGCACGTCTATAACGTTATATATCCCAACCTAAGGCAACCTAACATCTCGAATGTAGTATTTTCCAACATTCCTGGCGGTTCGGCTCCGACTTCTCGGTGTGAACATTATATACGTCTATAACATAATATAACCTAACCTAACCCATCTAGCCCCTCGCTGGTAATGTTTTACAGAATCCCGTTTGTGTCCGCTCGTACTTCTCGGTGCGGATATTATGTACGTCTATAACGTTATATATCCCAACCTAAGGCAACCTAACATCGCGGATGTAGTATTTACCGACATTCCTGGCGGATCGGACCCTACTTTTCGGAGGGAACATTATATACGTCTATATCGTAATATAACCTAACCTAACCCATCTTGCCCCTCGGTGATAATGTTTTCCAGAATCCCGTTCGTGTCGTCCCGTACTACTCGGTTGGGACATTATATAAGTCTATAGCGTTATATATCCTAACCTAAGGCAACCTAACATCTCGAATGTAGTATTTTCCAACATTCCTGGCGGGTCGGCCCCTACGTCTTCCCGTACATCTCGGTTGGGACATTATTTACGTCAATAGCGTTATACATCCTAACCTACGGCAGCCCAACACCTCGGATGTAGTATTTTCCAACATTCCTGGCGTGTCGGCCCCTACTTCTCGGTGGGAACATTATATACGTCTATAACATAATATAAGCTAACCTAACCGATCTAGCCCCTCGATGATAGTGTTTTACAGAATCCCGTTCGTGTCGGCCTGTACTTCTCGGTGGGGACATTATGTACGTCTATAGCGTTATATATCCCAACCTAAGGCAGCCTAACACATCGGATGTAGTATTTTCCAACATTCCTGGCGGGTCGGCTCCGACTTCTCGGTGGGAACATTATATACATCTATAACATAATATAACCTAACCTAACCCATCTAGCCCCTCGCTGGTAATGTTTTACAGAATCCCGTTTGTGTCCGCTCGTACTTCTCGGTGGGGATATTATGTACGTCTATAACGTCATATATCCCAACCTAAGGCAACCTAACATCACGGATGTAGTATTTACCAACATTCCTGGCGGGTCGGACCCTACTTTTCGGAGGGAACATTATATACGTCTATATCGTAATATAACCTAACCTAACCCATCTTGCTCCTCGGTGATAATGTTTTCCAGAATCCCGTTCGTGTCGTCCCGTACGACTCGGTTTGGACATTATATAAATCTATAGCGTTATATATCCTAACCTAAGGCAACCTAACATCTCGAATGTAGTATTTTCCAACATTCCTGGCGTGTCGGCCCCTACTTCTCGGTGGGTACATTATGTACGTCTATAACGTTATATATCCCAACCTAAGGCAACCTAACATCTCGAATGTAGTATTTTCCAACATACCTGGCGGTTCGGCTCCGACTTCTCGGTGGGAACATTATATACGTCTATAACATAATATAACCTAACCTAACCCATCTAGCCCCTCCCTGGTAATGTTTTACAGAATCCCGTTTGTGTCCGCTCGTACTTCTCGGTGGGGATATTATGTACGTCTATAACGTTATATATCCCAACCTAAGGCAACCTAACATCACGGATGTAGTATTTACCAGCATTCCTGGCGGGTCGGACCCTACTTTTCGGAGGGAACATTATTTACGTCTATATCGTAATATAACCTAACCTAACCCATCTTGCCCCTCGGTGATAATGTTTTCCAGAATCCCGTTCGTGTCGTCCCGTACGACTCGGTTGGGACATTATATAAATCTATAGCGTTATATATCCTAACCTAAGGCAACCTAACATCTCGAATGTAGTATTTTCCAACATTCCTGGCGGGTCTGCCCCTACTTCTCCGTGGGAACAATATATAGGTCTATAACGTAATATAACCTAACCTAACCCATCTAGCCCCTCGCTGGTAATGTTCTACAGAATCCCGTACGTGTCGGCCCGTACTTCTCGGTGGGGTCATTATGCACGTCTATAACGTTATATATCCCAACCTAAGGCAACCTGGCATCTGGAATGTAGTATTTTCCAACATTCCTGGCGGTTCGGCTCCGACTTCTCGGTGGGAACATTATATACGTCTATAACATAATACAACCTAACTTAACCCATCTTGCCCCTCGGTGTTAATATTTTCCAGAATGCCGGTCGTGTCGGCCCGTACGTCTCGGTGCGGACGTTATGTACGTCTATAACGTTATTTATCCCAACCTAAGGCAACCTAACATCTCGGATGTAGTATTTACCAACATTCCTGGCGCGTGGGACCCTACTTCTCAGTGTGAACATTATATACGTCTGTAACATAATATAACCTAACCTAACCCATCTACCCCCTCGCTGGTAATGTTTTACAGAATCCCCTCCGTGTCGTCCGGTACGTCTTGGTTGGGACATTATTTACGTCAATAGCGTTATACATCCTAACCTAAGGCAATCTAACGCCTCGGATGTAGTATTTTCCAACATTCCTGGCGTGTCGGCCCCTACTTCTCGGTGGGAACATTATATACGTCTATAACGTAATATAACCTAACCTAACCCATCTATCCCCTCTTCGGTAATGTTTTACAGAATCTCGTTCGTGTCATCCCGTACGTCCCGGTTCGGATATTATATAAGTCTATAGCGTTATATACCGTAACCTAAGGCAACCTAACGTCTCGAATGTAGTATTTTCCAACATTCCTGGCGGGTCGGCCCCTACTACTCGGTGAGAACATTATATACGACTATCACGTAATATAACCTAACCTAATCCATTCAGACTCTCGCTGGTAATGTTTTACAATATTCCCGTCGTGTCGGCCTGTACGTCTCGGTGGGGAAATTATATACGTCTACAACGTTATATAACCCAACCTAATGCAACCTAACATCTCGAATGTAGTATTTTCCAACATTCCTGGCGGTTCGGCTCCGACTTCTCGGTGGGAACATTATATACGTCTATAACATAATATAACCTAACCTAACCCATCTAGCCCCTCGCTGGTAATGTTTTACAGAATCCCGTTTGTGTCCGCTCGTACTTCTCGGTGGTGATATTATGTACGTCTATAACGTTATATATCCCAACCTAAGGCAACCTAACATCACGGATGTAGTATTTACCAACATTCCTGGGGGGTCGGACCCTACTTTTCGGAGGGAACATTATATACGTCTATATCGTAATATAACCTAACCTAACCCATCTTGCCCCTCGGTGATAATGTTTTCCAGAATCCCGTTCGTGTCGTCCCGTACGACTCGGTTAGGACATTATATAAATCTATAGCGTTATATATCCTAACCTAAGGCAACCTAACATCTCGAATGTAGTATTTTCCAACATTCCTGGCGTGTCGGCCCCTACTTCTCGGTGGGAACATTATATACGTCTATAACATAATATAAGCTAACCTAACCGATCTAGCCCCTCGCTGGTAGTGTTTTACAGAATCCCGTTCGTGTCGGCCCGAACTTCTCGGTGGGTACATTATGCACGTCTATAACGTTATATATCCCAACCTAAGGCAACCTAGCATCTCGAATGTAGTATTTTCCATCATTCCTGGCGGGTCGGCCCCTACGTCGTCCCGTACGTCTCGGTTGGGACATTATTTACGTCAATAGCGTTATACATCCTAACCTAAGGCAGCCTAACTCCTCGGATGTAGTATTTTCCAACATTCCTGGCGTGTCGGCCCCTACTTCTCGGTGGGAACATCATATACGTCTATAACATAATATAAGCTAACCTAACCGATCTAGCTCCTCGCTGGTAGTGTTTTACAGAATCCCGTTCGTGTCGGCCCGAACTTCTCGGTGGGTACATTATGCACGTCTATAACGTTATATATCCCAACCTAAGGCAACCTAGCATCTCGAATGTAGTATTTTCCAACATTCCTGGCGGGTCGGCCCCTACGTCGTCCCGTACTTCTCGGTTGGGACATTATTTACGTCAATAGCGTTATACATCCTAACCTAAGGCAGCCTAACTCCTCGGATGTAGTATTTTCCAACATTCCTGGCGTGTCGGCCCCTACTTCTCGGTGGGAACATTATATACGTCTATAACATAATATAAGCTAACCTAACCGATCTAGCTCCTCGCTGGTAGTGTTTTACAGAATCCCGTTCGTGTCGGCCCGAACTTCTCGGTGGGTACATTATGCACGTCTATAACGTTATATATCCCAACCTAAGGCAACCTAGCATCTCGAATGTAGTATTTTCCAACATTCTTGGCGGGTCGGCCCCTACTTCTCTGTGCGAACAATATATACGTCTATAACATAATATAAGCTAACCTAACCGATCTAGCCCCTCGCTGGTAGTGTTTTACAGAATCCCGTACGTGTCGGCCCGTACTTCTCGGTGGGTACATTATGCACGTCTATAACGTTATATATCCCAACCTAAGGCATCCTGGCATCTCGAATGTAGTATTTTCCAACATTCCTGGCGGTTCGGCTCCGACTTCTCGGTGGGAACATTATATACGTCTATAACATAATATAACCTAACCTAACCCATCTAGCCCCTCGCTGGTAATGTTTTACAGAATCCCGTTTGTGTCCGCTCGTACTTCTCGGTGGTGATATTATGTACGTCTATAACGTTATATATCCCAACCTAAGGCAACCTAACATCACGGATGTAGTATTTACCAACATTCCTGGGGGGTCGGACCCTACTTTTCGGAGGGAACATTACATACGTCTATATCGTAATATAACCTAACCTAACCCATCTTGCCCCTCGGTGATAATGTTTTCCAGAATCCCGTTCGTGTCGTCCCGTACGACTCGGTTAGGACATTATATAAATCTATAGCGTTATATATCCTAACCTAAGGCAACCTAACATCTCGAATGTAGTATTTTCCAACATTCCTGGCGTGTCGGCCCCTACTTCTCGGTGGGAACATTATATACGTCTATAACATAATATAAGCTAACCTAACCGATCTAGCCCCTCGCTGGTAGTGTTTTACAGAATCCCGTTCGTGTCGGCCCGTACTTCTCGGTGGGGACATTATGTACGTCTATAGCGTTATATATCCCAACCTTAGGCAGCCTAACACATCGGATGTAGTATTTCCAACATTCCTGGCGTGTCGGGCCCCACTTCTCGGTGGGAACATTGTATACGTCTATAACATAATATAACCTAACCTAACCGTTCTAGCCCCTCAATGGTAGTGTTTTACAGAATCCCGTTCGCGTCGGCCCGTACTTCTCGGTGGGTACATTATGCACGTCTATAACGTTATATATCCCAACCTAAGGCAACCTAACATCTCGAATGTAGTATTTTCCAACATTCCTGGCGGTTCGGCTCCGTCTTCTCGGTGGGAACATTATATACGTCTATAACATAATATAACCTAACCTAACCCATCTAGCCCCCCGCTGGTAATGTTTTACAGAATCCCGCTTGTGTCCGCTCGTACTTCTCGGTGGGGATATTATGTACGTCTATAACGTTATATATCCCAACATAAGGCAACCTAACATCACGGATGTAGTATTTACCAACATTCCTGGCGGGTCGGACCCTACTTTTCGGAGGGAACATTATATACGTCTATATCGTAATATAACCTAACCTAACCCATCTTGCCCCTCGGTGTTAATATTTTCCAGAATGCCGGTCGTGTCGGCCCGTACGTCTCGGTGCGGACGTTATGTACGTCTATAACGTTATTTATCCCAACCTAAGGCAACCTAACATCTCGGATGTAGTATTTACCATCATTCCTGGCGGGTGAGACGCTACTTCTCAGTGGGAACATTATAGACGTCGGTAACATAATATAACCTAACCTAACCCATCTACCCCCTCGCTGGTAATGTTTTACAGAATCCCGTACGTGTCGGCTCCTACTTCTCGGTGTGGACATTATGTACGTCTATATCGTTATATAACCCAACCTAAGGAAACCTAACATCTCGAATGTAGTATTTTCCAACATTCCTGGCGGGTCGGCCCCTACGTCGTCCCGTACGTCTCGGTTGGGACATTATTTACGTCAATAGCGTTATACATCCTAACCTAAGGCAGCCTAACTCCTCGGATGTAGTATTTTCCAACATTCCTGGCGTGTCGGCCCCTACTTCTCGGTGGGAACATCATATACGTCTATAACATAATATAAGCTAACCTAACCGATCTAGCTCCTCGCTGGTAGTGTTTTACAGAATCCCGTTCGTGTCGGCCCGAACTTCTCGGTGGGTACATTATGCACGTCTATAACGTTATATATCCCAACCTAAGGCAACCTAGCATCTCGAATGTAGTATTTTCCAACATTCCTGGCGGGTCGGCCCCTACGTCGTCCCGTACGTCTCGGTTGGGACATTATTTACGTCAATAGCGTTATACATCCTAACCTAAGGCAGCCTAACTCCTCGGATGTAGTATTTTCCAACATTCCTGGCGTGTCGGCCCCTACTTCTCGGTGGGATCATTATATACGTCTATAACATAATATAAGCTAACCTAACCGATCTAGCTCCTCGCTGGTAGTGTTTTACAGAATCCCGTTCGTGTCGGCCCGAACTTCTCGGTGGGTACATTATGCACGTCTATAACGTTATATATCCCAACCTAAGGCAACCTAGCATCTCGAATGTAGTATTTTCCAACATTCTTGGCGGGTCGGCCCCTACTTCTCTGTGCGAACAATATATACGTCTATAATGTAATATAACCTAACCTAACCCATCTAGCCCCTCGCTGGTAATGTTCTACAGAATCCCGTTCGTGTCGTCCCGTACTTCTCGGTGGGGTCATTATGCACGTCTATAACGTTATATATCCCAACCTAAGGCATCCTGGCATCTCGAATGTAGTATTTTCCAACATTCCTGGCGGGTCGGCCCCTAGTTCTCGGTGAGAACATTATATACGTCTATAACGTAATATAACCTAACCTAACCCATCTAGCCCCTCGCTGGTAATGTTTTACTGAATCCCGTTCGTGTCGGCCCGTTCTTCACGGTGGGGACATTATGTACGTCTATAGCGTTATATATCCCAACCTAAGGCAGCATAACACATCGGATGTAGTATTTTTCAACATTCCTGGCGTGTCGGCCCCTACTTCTCGGTGGGAACATTATATACGTCTATAACATAATATAAGCTAACCTAACCGATCTAGCCCCTCGCTGGTAGTGTTTTACAGAATCCCGTACGTGTCGGCCCGTACTTCTCGGTGGGTACATTATGCACGTCTATAACATTATATATCCCAACCTAAGGCATCCTGGCATCTCGAATGTAGTATTTCCAACATTCCTGGAGGGTCGACCCCTAGTTCTCGGTGAGAACATTATATACGTCTATAACGTAATATAACCTAACCTAACCCATCTAGCCCCTCGCTGGTAATGTTCTACAGAATCCCGTTCGTGTCGGCCCGTACTTCTCGGTGGGGTCATTATGCACGTCTATAACGTTATATATCCCAACCTAAGGCAACCTGGAATCTCGAATGTAGTATTTTCCAACATTTCTGGCGGTTCGGCTCCGACTCCTCGGTGGGAACATTATATACGTCTATAACATTATATAACCTAACCTAACCCATCTTGCCCCTCGGTGTTAATATTTTCCAGAATGCCGGTTGTGTCGGCCCGTACGTCCCGGTGGGGACATTATGTACGTCTATAACGTTATTTATCCCAACCTAATGCAACCTAACATCTCGGATGTAGTATTTACCAACATTCCTGGCGGGTGGGACCCTACTTCTCAGTGGGAACATTATATACGTCTGTAACATAATATAACCTAACCTAACCCATCTACCCACTCGCTGGTAATGTTTTACAGAATCCCCTCCGTGTCGTCCGGTACGTCTCGGTTGGGACATTATTTACGTCATTAGCATTATACATCCCAACCTAAGGCAACCTAACATCTTGGATGTAGTATTTACCAACATTCCTGGCGGGTGGGACCCTACTTCTCAGTGGGAACATTATATACGTCTGTAACATAATATAACCTAACCTAACCCATCTACCCACTCGCTGGTAATGTTTTACAGAATCCCCTCCGTGTCGTCCGGTACGTCTCGGTTGGGACATTATTTACGTCATTAGCATTATACATCCTAAGCTAAGGCAACCTAACATCTCGAATGTAGTATTTTCCAACATTCCTGGCGGGTGGGACCCTACTTCTCAGTGGGAACAATATATACGTCTATAACGTAATATAACTTAACCTAACCAATCTAGCCCCTCGCTGGTAATGTTCTACAGAATCCTGTTCGTGTTGTCCCGTACGTTTCGGTTGTCATATTATATACGTCTATAGCGTAATATATCCTAACCTAAGGCAGCCTAACGCATCGGTTGTAGTATTTTCCAACATTCCTGGCGTGTCGGGCCCTACTTCTCCGTGGGAACAATATATACGTCTATAACGTAATATAACTTAACCTAACCAATCTAGCCCCTCGCTGGTAATGTTCTACAGAATACTGTTCGTGTCGTCCCGTACGTCTCGGTTGGGACATTATATAAGTCTATAACGTTATATATCCCAACCTGAGGCAACCTAACATCTCGGATGTAGTATTTTCCAACATTCCTGGCGGGTCGGCTCCTACTTCTCGGTGGGAACATTATATACGTCTATAACAAAATATAACCTAACCTAACCCATCTAGCCCCTCGCTGGTAATGTTTTACTGAATCCCATTCTTGTCGGCCCGTACTTCTCGGCGGGGACATTATGTACGTCTATAGCGTGATATATTCCAACAAAAGGCAGCCTAACACATCGGATGTAGTATTTTCCAACATTCCTGGCGGGTCGGCTCCTACTTCTCGGTGGGAACATTATATACGTCTATAACATAATATAACCTAACCTAACCCATCTATCCCCTCGCTGGTAATGTTTTACTAAATCCCGTTCGTGTCGACCCGTACTTCCCGGTGGGGACATTATGTACGTCTATAGCGTTATATATCCCAACCTAATGCAGCCTAACACATCGGATGTAGTATTTTCCAACATTGCTGGCGTGTCGGGCCCTACTTCTCGGTGATAACATTATATACGTCTATCACGTAATATAACATAACCTAACCCATCTAGACCTTCGCTGGTAATGTTTTATAAAATCCCGGTCGTGTCGTCCTGTACGCCTCGGTGGGCACATTATATACGTCTATAACGTTATATATCCCCTCCTGTGGCAACCTAACATCTCGGATGTAGTATTTTCCAACATTCCTGGCGGTTCGGACCCTACTTTTCGGAGGGAACATTATATACGTCTATATCGTAATATAACCTAACCTAACCCATCTTGCCCCTCGGTGATAATTTTTAACAGAATGTCGGTTGTGTCGGCCCGTACGTCTCGGTGGGGACATTATATACGTCTATAACCTTATCTATCCCAACCTAAGGCAACCTAGTATCTCGGATGTAGTATTTACCAACATTCCTGGCGGGTCCGACCCTACTTCTCGGTGGGCACATTATATACTTCTATAACATAATATAACTTAACCTAACCCATCTAGCCCCTCGCTAGAAATGTTTTACAGAATCCTGGTCGTGTCGGCCCGTACTTCTGCGTGGGGACATTATGTACGTCTATAACTTTATATAACCTAACCTAATACATCTAGACCCTCGCTGGTAATGTTTTACAGAATCCCGTTCGTGTCGTCCCGTACGTCTCGGTTGGGACATTATTTACGTCAATAACGTTATACATCCTAACCTAAGGCAGCCTAACACCTCGGATGTAGTATTTACCAACATTCCTGGCGGGTCGAACCCTACTTTTCGGAGGGAACATTATATACGTCTATATCGTAATATAACCTAACCTAACCCATCCTGCCCCTGGGTGATAATGTTTTACAGAATGCTGGTCGGGTCGGCCCGTACGTCTCGGTGGGGATATTATATACGTCTATAACGTTATATATCGCAACCTAAGGCAACCTATCTTCTCGGATGTAGTATTTTCCAACATTCCTGGCGGGTCGGGCCCTACTTCTCGGTGATAACATTATATACTTCTATCACGTAATATAACCTAACCTAACCCATCTAGACCCTCACTGGTAATGTTTTATAAAATCCCGGTCGTGTCGGCCTGTACGTCTCGGTGGGCACATTATATACGTCTATAACGTTATATATCCCAACCTGAGGCAACCTAACATCTCGGATGTAGTATTTTCCAACATTCCTGGCGGGTCGGCTCCTACTTCTCGGTGGGAACATTATATACGTCTATAACAAAATATAACCTAACCTAACCCATCTAGCCCCTCGCTGGTAATGTTTTACTGAATCCCATTCTTGTCGGCCCGTACTTCTCGGCGGGGACATTATGTACGTCTATAGCGTGATATATTCCAACAAAAGGCAGCCTAACACATCGGATGTAGTATTTTCCAACATTCCTGGCGTGTCGGGCCCTACTTCTCGGTGGGAACATTATATACGTCTGTAACATAATATAACCTAACCAAACCCATCTACCCCCTCGCTGGTAATGTTTTACAGAATCTCGTCCGTGTCGTCCCGTACGTCTCGGTTGGGATATTATTTACGTCAATAGCGTTATACATCCTAACCTAAGGCAGCCTAACATCACGGATGTAGTATTTACCAACTTTCCTGGCGGGTCGGACCCTACTTTTCGGAGGGAACATTATATACGTCTATATCGTAATATAACCCAACCTAACCCATCTTGGCATTCGGTGATAATGTTTTCCAGAATCCCGTTCGTGTCGTCCCGTACGTCTCGGTGGGGTCATTATGCACGTCTATAACGTTATATATCCCAACCTAAGGCAACCTAACATCTCGAATGTAGTATTTTCCAACATTCTTGGCGGGTCGGCCGCTACTTCTCGGTGAGAACATTATATACGTCTATCACGTAATATAACCTAACCTAACCCATCTAGACCTTCGCTGGTAATGTTTTATAAAATCCCGGTCGTGTCGTCCTGTACGTCTCGGTGGGCACATTATATACGTCTATAACGTTATATATCCCCTCCTGTGGCAACCTAACATCTCGGATGTAGTGTTTTCCAACATTCCTGGCGGGTCGGACCCTACTTTTCGGAGGGAACATTATATACGTCTATATCGTAATATAACCTAACCTAACCCATCTTGCCCCTCGGTGATAATGTTTAACAGAATGTCGGTTGTGTCGGCCCGTACGTCTCGGTGGGGACATTATATACGTCTATAACCTTATCTATCCCAACCTAAGGCAACCTAGCATCTCGGATGTAGTATTTACCAACATTCCTGGCGGGTCCGACCCTACTTCTCGGTGGGCACATTATATACTTCTATAACATAATATAACCAAACCTAACCCATCTAGCCCCTCGCTAGAAATGTTTTACAGAATCCTGGTCGTGTCGGCCCGTACTTCTGCGTGGGGACATTATGTACGTCTATAACTTTATATAACCTCACCTAATACATCTAGACCCTCGCTGGTAATGTTTTACAGAATCCCGTTCGTGTCGTCCCGTACGTCTCGGTTGGGACATTATTTACGTCAATAACGTTATACATCCTAACCTAAGGCAGCCTAGAACATCGGATGTAGTATTTCACAACATTCCTGGCGGGTCGGACCATACTTCACGGTGAGAACATTATATACGTCTATCACGTAATATAACCTAACCTAATCCATCTAGTCTCTCGCTGGTAATGTTTTACAGAATCCCGTTCGTGTCGGCTCGTACTTCTCGGTGGGGACATTATGTACGTCTATATCGTTATATAACCCAACCTAAGGCAACCTAACATTTAGAATGTAGTATTGTCCAACATTCCTGGCGGGTCGGCCCCTACTTCTCCGTGGGAACAATATATACGTCTATAACGTAATATAACCTAACCTAATTCATCTAGTCTCTCGCTGGTAATGTTTTACAGAATCCCGATCGTGTCGGCCCGTACTTCTCGGTGGGGACATTATGTACGTCTATAGCGTTATATATCCCAACCTGAGGCAACCTCACATCTCGGATGTAGTATTTTCCAACATTCCTGGCGGGTCGGCTCCTACTTCTCGGTGGGAACATTATATACGTCTATAACATAATATAACCTAACCTAACCCATCCAGACCCTCGCTGGTAGTGTTTTGCGGAATCCCGTTCGTGTCGGCCCGTACTTCTCAGTGGGAAGATTATACACGTCTATAACATTATATAACCTAACCTGTCCCATCTAGCCCCTCGCTGGTAATGTTATACAGAATGCCTGTCGGGTCGGCCCGTACGTCTCGGTGGGGACATTATTTACGTCAATAACGTTATACATCCTAACCTAAGGCAGCCTAACACCTCGGATGTAGTATTTACCAACATACCTGGCAGGTCGAACCCTACTTTTCGGAGGGAACATTATATACGCCTATATCGTAATATAACCTAACCTAACCCATCTTGCCCCTAGGTGATAATGTTTTACAGAATGCCGGTCGGGTCGGCCCGTACGTCTCGGTGGGGATATTATATACGTCTATAACGTTATATATCCCAACCTAAGGCAACCTAGCATCTCGGATGTAGTATTTACCAACATTCCTGGCGGGTCGGACCCTACTTCTCGGTGGGAACATTATATACGTCTATAACGTAATATAACCTAACCTAACCCATCTTGCCCCTCGGTGGTAATGTTTTACAGAATCCCGTTCGTGTCGTCCCGTACGTCTCGGTTGGGACATTATTTACGTCAATAACGTTATACATCCTAACCTAAGGCAGCCTAACACCACGGATGTAGTACTTACCAACATTCCTGGCGGGTCGAACCCTACTTCCCGGTGAGAACATTATATACGTCTATCACGTATTATACCCTAACCTAACCCATCCAGCCCCGCGCTGGTAATGTTTTACAGAATCCGGTTCGTGTCGGCACGTACTTCTCGGTGGGGACATTATGTACGTCTATATCGTTATATAACCCAACCTAAGGCAACCTAACATCTCGAATGTGGTATTTTCCAACATTCCTGGCGTGTCGGGCCCTACTTCTCGGTGATAACATTATATACTTCTATCACGTAATATAACCTAACCTAACCCATCTAGACCCTCACTGGTAATGTTTTATAAAATCCCGGTCGTGTCGGCCTGTACGTCTCGGTGGGCACATTATATACGTCTATAACGTTATATATCCCAACCTGAGGCAACCTAACATCTCGGATGTAGTATTTTCCAACATTCCTGGCGGGTCGGCTCCTACTTCTCGGTGGGAACATTATATACGTCTATAACAAAATATAACCTAACCTAACCCATCTAGCCCCTCGCTGGTAATGTTTTACTGAATCCCATTCTTGTCGGCCCGTACTTCTTGGCGGGGACATTATGTACGTCTATAGCGTGATATATTCCAACAAAAGGCAGCCTAACACATCGGATGTAGTATTTTCCAACATTCCTGGCGTGTCGGGCCCTACTTCTCGGTGGGAACATTATATACGTCTGTAACATAATATAACCTAACCAAACCCATCTACCCCCTCGCTGGTAATGTTTTACAGAATCTCGTCCGTGTCGTCCCGTACGTCTCGGTTGGGATATTATTTACGTCAATAGCGTTATACATCCTAACCTAAGGCAGCCTAACATCACGGATGTAGTATTTACCAACTTTCCTGGCGGGTCGGACCCTACTTTTCGGAGGGAACATTATATACGTCTATATCGTAATATAACCCAACCTAACCCATCTTGGCATTCGGTGATAATGTTTTCCAGAATCCCGTTCGTGTCGTCCCGTACGTCTCGGTGGGGTCATTATGCACGTCTATAACGTTATATATCCCAACCTAAGGCAACCTAACATCTCGAATGTAGTATTTTCCAACATTCTTGGCGGGTCGGCCGCTACTTCTCGGTGAGAACATTATATACGTCTATCACGTAATATAACCTAACCTAACCCATCTAGACCTTCGCTGGTAATGTTTTATAAAATCCCGGTCGTGTCGTCCTGTACGTCTCGGTGGGCACATTATATACGTCTATAACGTTATATATCCCCTCCTGTGGCAACCTAACATCTCGGATGTAGTGTTTTCCAACATTCCTGGCGGGTCGCACCCTACTGTTCGGAGGGAACATTATATACGTCTATATCGTAATATAACCTAACCTAACCCATCTTGCCCCTCGGTGATAATGTTTAACAGAATGTCGGTTGTGTCGGCCCGTACGTCTCGGTGGGGACATTATATACGTCTATAACCTTATCTATCCCAACCTAAGGCAACCTAGCATCTCGGATGTAGTATTTACCAACATTCCTGGCGGGTCCGACCCTACTTCTCGGTGGGCACATTATATACTTCTATAACATAATATAACCTAACCTAACCCATCTAGCCCCTCGCTAGAAATGTTTTACAGAATCCTGGTCGTGTCGGCCCGTACTTCTGCGTGGGGACATTATGTACGTCTATAACTTTATATAACCTAACCTAATACATCTAGACCCTCGCTGGTAATGTTTTACAGAATCCCGTTCGTGTCGTCCCGTACGTCTCGGTTGGGACATTATTTACGTCAATAACGTTATACATCCTAACCTAAGGCAGCCTAACACCTCGGATGTAGTATTTACCAACATTCCTGGCGGTTCGAACCCTACTTTTCGGAGGGAACATTATATACGTCTATATCGTAATATAACCTAACCTAACCCATCTTGCCCCTCGGTGATAATGTTTTACAGAATGCTGGTCGGGTCGGCCCGTACGTCTCGGTGGGGATATTATTTACGTCTATAACGTTATATATCCCAACCTAAGGCAACCTATCTTCTCGGATGTAGTATTTACCAACATTCCTGGCGGGTCGGACCCTACTTCTCGGTGGGAACATTATATACGTCTATAACGTAATATAACCTAACCTAACCCATCTTGCCCCTCGGTGATAATGTTTTACAGAATCCCGTTCGTGTCGTCCCGTACGTCTCGGTTGGGACATTATTTACGTCAATAACGTTATACATCCTAACCTAAGACAGCCTAACACCTCGGATGTAGTACTTACCAACATTCCTGGCGGGTCGGACCCTACTTCTCGGTGGGAACATTATATACGTCTATATCGTAATATAACCTAACCTAACCCATCTTGCCCCTCGGTGATAACGTTTTACAGAATGCCGGTCGGGTCGGCCCGTACGTCTCGGTGGGGACATTATATACGTCTATAACGTTATATATCCCAACCTAAGGCAACCTAGCATCGCGGATGTAGTATTTACCAACACTCCTGGCGGGTCGGACCCTACTTCTCGGTGGGAACATTATATACGTCTATATCGCAATATAACCTAACCTAACCCATCTTGCCCCTCGGTGATAATGTTATACAGAATGCCGGTCGGGTCGGACCGTACGTCTCGGTTGGGACATTATATACGTCTATAGCGTTATATATCCTAACCTAAGGCAGCCTAACACCTCTGATGTTGTATTTTCCAACATTCCTGGCGGGTCGGACCCTACTTTTCGGAGGGAACACTATATACGTCTATATCGTAATATAACCTAACCTAACCCATCTTGCTCCTCGGTGATAATGTTTAACAGAATGCCGGTTGTGTCGGACCGTACGTCTCGGTGGGGACATTATATACGTCTATAACCTTATCTATCACAACCTAAGGCAACCTAGCATCTCGGATGTAGTATTTACCAACATTCCTGGCGGGTCCGACCCTACTTCTCGGTGGGCACATTATATACTTCTATAACATAATAGAACCTAACCTAACCCACCTAGACCCTCGCTGGAAATGTTTTACAGAATCCCGGTCGTGTCCGCCCGTACCTCTGCGTGGGGTCATTATGTACGTCTATAACTTTATATAACCTAACCTTATACATCTAGACCCTCGCTGGTAATGTTTTACAGAATCCCGTTCGTGTCGTCCCGTACGTCTCGGTGGGTACATTATATAATTCGATAACGTTATATATCCCAACCTAAGGCAACCTAACATCTCGGATGTAGTATTTTACAGCATTCCGGGCGGGTCGGCCCCTACATTTCGGTGAGAACGTTATATACGTCTATCGCGTAAATATAACCCAACCTAACCCATCTAGACTCTCGCTGGTAGTGTTTTACAATATCCCGGTCGTGTCGGCCTGTACGCCTCGGTGGGGACATTATATACGTCTATAACGTTATATATTCCAACCTGAGGCAACCTAACATCTCGGATGTAGTATTTTCCAACATTCCTGGCGGGTCGACCCTACTTTTCGGAAGGAACATTATATACGTCTATATCGTAATATAACCTAACCTAACCAATCTTGCCCCTCGGTGATAATGTTTTACTGAATGCCGGTTGTGTCGGCCCGTACGTCTCGGTGGGCACATTATATACGTCTATAACGTTATATATCCCAACCTAAGGCAACCTAGCATCTCGGATGTAGTATTTACCAACATTCCTGGCGGGCGGGTCCCTACTTCTCAGTGGGAACACTATATACGTCTGTATCATAATATAACCTAACCTAACCCATCTACCGCCTCGCTGGTAATGTTCTACAGAATCCCCTTCGTGTCGTCCCGTACGTCTCGTTTGGGACATTATTTACGTCAATAACGTTATACATCCTAACCTAAGGCAGCCTAACACCTCGGATGTAGTACTTACCAACATTCCTGGCGGGTCGGACCCTACTTTTCGGAAGGAACATTATATACGTTTGTATCGTAATATAACCTAACCTAACCCATCTTGCCCCTCGGTGATAATGTTTTACAGAATGCCGGTCGTGTCGGACCGTACGTCTTGGTTGGGACATTATATACGTCTGTAGCGTAATATCTCCTAACCTAAGGCAGCCTAACACCTCTGATGTTGTATTTTCCAACATTCCTGGCGGATCGGCCTCTACTTCTCGGTGGGAACATTATATACGTCGATCACGTAATATAACCTAACCTAACCCATCTAGCCCCTCGCTGGTAATGCTTTATAAAATCCCGTTCGTGTCGACCCGTAAGTCTCGGTGAGGACATTATATACTTCTATAACGTTATATATCCTACCCTAAGGCAGTCTAACACCTCTGACGTAGTATTTTCTAACATTCCTGGCGGATCGGACTCTAGTTCCCGGTGGGAACAATATATACGTCTATAACGTATTATAACCTCACCTAACCCATCTAGCCCCTCGCGGGTAATGTTTACAGAATCCCGTTCGTGTGGGCCCGTACTTCTCGGTGGAGACATTATGTACGTCTATATCGTTATATAACACAACCTAAGGCAACCTAACATATTGAATGTAGTATTTTCCAACATTACTCGCGGGTCGGGCCCTACTTCTCGGTGGGAACATTATATACGCCTATAACGTAATATAACCTAACCGAACCCATCTAGCCCCTCGCTGGTAATGTTTTACAGAATCCCGTTAGTGTCGGCCAGTACTTCTCGGTGGGTACATTATGCACTTCTATAACGTTATATATCCCAACCTAAGGCAACCTAGCATCTCGAATGTAGTATTTTCCAACAATCCTGGCGGGTCGGCTCCTACTTCTCGGTGGGGACATTATATACTTCTATATCGTAATATAACCTAACCTAACCCATCTAGCCCCTCGGTGATAATGTTTTACAGAATGCCGGTCGGGTCGGCCCGTACGTCTCGGTGGGGACATTATATACGTCTATAACGTTATATATCCCAACCTAAGGCAAGCTAACATCACGGATGTAGTATTTTCCAACATTCCTGGCGTGTCGGGCCCTACTTCACCGTGGGTACAATATACACGCCTATGACGTAATACAACCTAACTTAACCCATCTAGCACCTCGCTGGTAATGTTTTACAAAATCCCGTTCGTGTCGGCCCGTACGTCCCGGTGGTGACATTATATACGTCTATAACGTTATATATCCCAACATAAGGCAACTTAGCATCACGGATGTAGTATTTACCAACATTCCTGGCGGGTCGGACCCTACCTTTCGGAAGGAACATTATATACGTCTGTAACATAATATAACCTAACCTAACCCATCTACCCCCTCGCTGGTAATGTTTTACAGAATCCCCTCCGTGTCGTCCGGTACGTCTTGGTTGGGACATTATTTACGTCAATAGCGTTATACATCCTAACCTAAGGCAGCCTAACACCTCGGATGTAGTACTTACCAACATTCCTGGCGGGTCGAACCCTACTTTTTGGAAGGAACATTATATACGTCTATATCGTAATATAACCTAACCTAACCCATCTTGCCCCTCGGTGATAATGTTTTACAGAATCCCGTTCGTGTCGGCCCGTACTTCTCGGTGGGGACATTATGCACGTCTATAACGTTATATATCCCAACGTAACGCAACCTAGCATCTCGGATGTAGTATTTACCAACATTCCTTGCGGGTCGGACCCTACTTTTCGGTGGGAACATTATATACGTCTATAACGTAATTTAACCTAACCTAACCCATCTACGTCCTCGCTGGTAATGTTTTACAGAATCCCGTTCGTGTCGGCCCGTACTTCTCGGTGGGGACATTATGCACGTCTATAACGTTATATATCCCAACCTAAGGCAACCTATCATCTCGCACGTAGTATTTTCCAACATTCCTGGCTGGTCGGCCCCTACTTCTCGGTGAGAACATTATATACGTCTATCACGTAATATAACCTAACCTAACCCATCTAGCCCCTCCCTGGAATGTCTTATAAAATCCCGTTCGTGTCGTTCCGTAAGTCTCGGTGGGGACATTATATACTTCTATAACGTTATATATCCCAACCTGAGGCAACCTAACAGCTCGGATGTAGTATATTACAACAATCCTGGCGGATCGGCCCCTACTTCTCGGTGGGAACATTATATACGTGTATAACGTATTATAACCTAACCTAATCGATCTAGCCCCTCGCTGGTAATGTTTACAGAATCCCGTTCGTGTCGGCGCGTACTTCTCGGTGGGGACATTATGTACGTCTTT
The DNA here is from genome assembly GCA_963969225.1 of Xylocopa violacea. NCBI lineage: Eukaryota > Metazoa > Arthropoda > Insecta > Hymenoptera > Apidae > Xylocopa > Xylocopa violacea. Next base: position 8,762,291 of record CAXAJV010000017.1, on the reverse strand, counting down.
ATCATTATATAACTCAACCTGAGGCAACCTAACATCTCGGATGTAGTATATTAAAACATTCCTGGCGGGTCGGCCCCTACTTCTCGGTGGGAACATTATATACGTCAATAACGTATTATAACCTAACCTAACCCATCTAGCCCCTTGCTGGTAATGCTTTATAAAATCCCGTTCGTGTCGACCCGAAGTCTCGGTGAGGACATTATACACTTCTATAACGTTATATATCCTAACCTAAGGCAGCCTAACACCTCTGATGTAATATTTTCCAACATTCTTGGCGGATCGTCCTCTACTTCTCGGTGGGAACATTATATACGTCTATAACGAAATATAACCTAACCTAACCCATCTAGCACCCCGCTGGTAATGTTTTATAAAATCCCGGTCGTTTCGTCCCGTAAGTCTCGGTGGGGACATTATCTACTTCTACAACGTTATATATCCCAACCTGAGGCAACCTAACATCTCGGATGTAGTATATTACAACATTCCTGGCGGATCGGTCCCTACTTCTCGGTGGGAACACTATATACGTCTATAACGTATTATAACCTAACCTAACCCACCTAGCCCTTCGCTGGTAATGTTTGCAGAATCCCGTTCGTGTCGGCCCGTACTTCTCGGTGGGGACATTATGTACGTCTGTATCGTTACATAACCCAACCTAAGGCATCCTAACATATCGAATGTAGTATATTACAACATTCCTGGCGGATCGGCCACTACTTCTCGGTGGGAACATTATATACGTCTATAACGTAATATAACCTAACCTAACCCATCTAGCACCTCGCTGGTAATGCTTTATAAAATCCCGTTCGTGTCGACCCGTAAGTCTCGGTGAGAACATTATATACTTCTATAACGTTATATATCCCAACCTGAGGCAATCTAACATCTCGGATGTAGTATATTACAACATTCCTGGCGGATCGGCCCCTGCTTCTCGGTGGGAACATTATATACGTGTATAACGTAATATAACCTAACCTAACCCATCTAGCCCCTCGCTGGTAATGCTTTATAAAATCCCGTTCGTGTCGACCCGTAAGTCTCGGTGAGGACATTATATACTTCTATAACGTTATATATCCCAACTTGAGGCAACCTAACACCTCGCATGTAGTATATTACAACATTCCTGGCGGATCGGCCACTACTTCTCGGTGGGAACATTATATACGTCTATAACGTAATATAACCTAACCTAACCCATCTAACCCCTCGCTGGTAATGCTTTATAAAATCCCGTTCGTGTCGACCCGTAAGTCTCAGTGAGGACATTATATACCTCTATAACGTTATATATCCTAACTTAAGGCAGCCTAACACCTCTGATGTAGTATTTTCCAACATTACTGGCGGATCGGCCTCTACTTCTCGGTTGGAACGTTATATACGTCTATCACGTTATATAACCTAACCTAACCCATCTAGCCCCTCGCTGGTAATGTCTTATAAAATCCCGTTCGTGTCGTCCCGTACGTCTCGGTGGGGACATTATATTCTTCTATAACGAAATATATCCCAACCTAAGGCAGGCTATCATCTCGGATGTAGTACTTTACAACATTCCTGGCGGATCGGCCTCTACTTCTCGGTGGGAACATTATATACGTCTATAACGTAATATAAGCTAACCTAACCCATCTAGCCCCTCGCTGGTAATGCCTTATAAAATCCCGTACGTGTAAACCCGTAAGTCTCGGTCTGGACATTATATTCTTCTATAACGATATATATCCCAACCTGAGGCAACCTAGCATCTCGGATGTAGTATTCACCAACATTCCTGGCGGGTCGGAACCTACTTCTCGGTGGGAACATTATAGACGTCTATATCGTAATATAACCTAACCCATGCCATCTTGCCCATCGGTGATAATGTTTTACAGAACACCGGTTGTGTCGGCCCGTACGTCTCGGTGGGGACATTATATACGTCTATAACGTTATATATCCCAACCTAAGACCACCTAACATCTCGGATGTAGTATTCACCAACATTCCTGGCGGGTCGGACCCTACTTCTCGGTGCGAACGTTATATACTTCTATAACATAATATAACCTAACCTAACCCATTTAGCCCCTCGCTGGTAATGTTTACAGAATCCCGTTCGTGTCGGCCCGTACTTCTCGGTGGGGACATTATGTACGTCTATAACGTTATATATCCCAACCTAAGGCAACCTAACATCTTGGATGTAGTATTTTCCAACATTCCTGGCGGATCGGCATCTACTTCTCGGTGGGAACATTATATACGTCTATAACGTATTATAACCTAACCTAACCCATCTAGCCCCTCGCTGGCAATGTCTTATAAAATCCCGTTCGTGTCGTTCCGTAAGTCTCGGTGGGGACATTATATACTTCTATAACGTTATATATCCCAACCTGAGGCAACCTAACAGCTCGGATGTAGTATATTACAACAATCCTGGCGGATCGGCCCCTACTTCTCGGTGGGAACATTATATACGTGTATAACGTATTATAACCTAACCTAATCCATCTAGCCCCTTGCTGGTAATGTTTACAGTATCCCGTTCGTGTCGGCGCGTACTTCTCGGTGGGGACATTATGTACGTCTTTATCATTATATAACTCAACCTGAGGCAACCTAACATCTCGGATGTAGTATATTAAAACATTCCTGGCGGATCGGCCCCTGCTTCTCGGTGGGAACATTATATACGTCTATAACGTAATATAACCTAACCTAACCCATCTAGCCCCTCGCTGGTAATGTTTGCAGAATCCCGGTTGTGTCGGCCCGTATGTCTCGGTGGGGACATTATATACGTCTATAACGTTATATATCCCAACCTAAGACCACCTAACATCTCGGATGTAGTATTCACCAACATTCCTGGCGGGTCGGACCCTACTTCTCGGTGCGAACGTTATATACTTCTATAACATAATATAACCTAACCTAACCCATTTAGCCCCTCGCTGGTAATGTTTACAGAATCCCGTTCGTGTCGGCCCGTACTTCTCGGTGGGGACATTATGTACGTCTATAACGTTATATATCCCAACCTAAGGCAACCTAACATCTTGGATGTAGTATTTTCCAACATTCCTGGCGGATCGGCATCTACTTCTCGGTGGGAACATTATATACGTCTATAACGTATTATAACCTAACCTAACCCATCTAGCCCCTCGCTGGCAGTGTCTTATAAAATCCCGTTCGTGTCGTTCCGTAAGTCTCGGTGGGGACATTATATACTTCTATAACGTTATATATCCCAACCTGAGGCAACCTAACAGCTCGGATGTAGTATATTACAACAATCCTGGCGGATCGGCCCCTACTTCTCGGTGGGAACATTATATACGTGTATAACGTATTATAACCTAACCTAATCCATCTAGCCCCTTGCTGGTAATGTTTACAGAATCCCGTTCGTGTCGGCGCGTACTTCTCGGTGGGGACATTATGTACGTCTTTATCATTATATAACTCAACCTGAGGCAACCTAACATCTCGGATGTAGTATATTAAAACATTCCTGGCGGATCGGCCCCTGCTTCTCGGTGGGAACATTATATACGTCTATAACGTAATATAACCTAACCTAACCCATCTAGCCCCTCGCTGGTAATGCTCTATAAAATCCCGTTCGTGTCGACCCGTAAGTCTCGGTGAGAACATTATATACTTCTATAACGTTATATATCCTAACCTAAGGCAGCCTAACACCTCTGATGTAATATTTTCAAACATTCTTGTCGGATCGTCCTCTACTTCTCGGTGGGAACATTATATACGTCTATAACGAAATATAACCTAACCTAACCCATCTAGCACCTCGCTGGTAATGTTTTATAAAATCCCGGTCGTTTCGTCCCGTAAGTCTCGGTGGGGACATTATCTACTTCTACAACGTTATATATCCCGACCTGAGGCAACCTAACATCTCGGATGTAGTATACTACAACATTCCTGGCGGATGGGCCCCTACTAATGGGTGGGAACATTATATACGTCTATAACGTATTATAACCTAACCTAACCCATCTAGCCCCTCGCTGGTAATGTTTGCAGAATCCCGTTCGTGTCGGCCCGTACTTCTCGGTGGGGACATTATGTACGTCTGTATCGTTACATAACCCAACCTAAGGCATCCTGACATATCGAATGTAGTATATTACAACATTCCTGTCGGATCGGCCACTACTTCTCGGTGGGAACATTATATACGTCTATAACGTAATATAACCTAACCTAACCCATCTGGCCCCTCGCTGGTAATGCTCTATAAAATCCCGTTCGTGTCGACCCGTAAGTCTCGGTGAGAACATTATATACTTCTATAACGTTATATATCCCAACCTAAGGCATCCTAACATATCGAATGTAGTATATTACAACATTCCTGGCGTATCGGCCACTACTTCTCGGTGGGAACATTATATACGTCTATAACGTAATATAACCTAACCTAACCCATCTAGCCCCTCGCTGGTAATGCTTTATAAAATCCCGTTCGTGTCGACCCGTAAGTCTCGGTGAGAACATTATATACTTCTATAACGTTATATATCCCAACCTGAGGCAATCTAACATCTCGGATGTAGTATATTACAACATTCCTGGCGGATCGGCCCCTGCTTCTCGGTGGGAACATTATATACGTGTATAACGTAATATAACCTAACCTAACCCATCTAGCCCCTCGCTGGTAATGCTTTATAAAATCCCGTTCGTGTCGACCCGTAAGTCTCGGTGAGGACATTATATACTTCTATAACGTTATATATCCCAACTTGAGGCAACCTAACACCTCGGATGTAGTATATTACAACATTCCTGGCGGATCGGCCACTACTTCTCGGTGGGAACATTATATACGTCTATAACGTAATATAACCTAACCTAACCCATCTAGCCCCTCGCTGGTAATATTTTATAAAATCCCGTTCGTGTCGTCCAGAACGTCTCGGTGGGGACATTATGTACGTCTGCATCGTTATATAACCCAACCTAAGGCAACCTAACATATCGAATGTAGTATTTTCCAACATTCCTGGCGGGTCGGCCCCTACTTCTCGGTGGGAACATTATATACGTCTATAACGTATTATAACCTAACCTAACCCATCTAGCCCCTTGCTGGTAATGCTTTATAAAATCCCGTTCGTGTCGACCCGAAGTCTCGGTGAGGACATTATATACTTCTATAACGTTATATATCCTAACCTAAGGCAGCCTAACACCTCTGATGTAGTATTTTCCAACATTCTTGGCGGATCGTCCTCTACTTCTCGGTGGGAACATTATATACGTCTATAACGTAATATAACCTAACCTAACCCATCTAGCCCCTCGCTGGTAATGCTTTATAAAATCCCGTTCGTGTCGACCCGTAAGTCTCGGTGAGAACATTATATACTTCTATAACGTTATATATCCTAACCTAAGGAAGCCTAACACCTCTGATGTAGTATTTTCCAACATTCCTGGCGGATCGGCCTCTACTTCTCGGTGGGAACATTATATACGTCTATAACGTATTATAACCGAACCTAACCCATCTAGCCCCTCGCTGGTAATGTTTACAGAATCCCGTTCGTGTCGGCGCGTACTTCTCGGTGGTGCAGTATGTACGTCTATATTGTTATATAACTCAACCTGAGGCAACCTAACATCTCGGATGTAGTATATTACAACATTCCTGGCGGATCGGCCACTACTTCTCGGTTGGAACGTTATATACGTCTATCACGTAATATAACCTAACCTAACCCACCTAGCCCCTCGCTGGTAATGTCTTATAAAATCCCGGTCGTTTCGTCCCGTAAGTCTAGGTGGGAACATTATATACGTCTATAACGTAATATAACCTAACATAACCCATCTAGCCCCTCGCTGGTAATATTTTATAAAATCCCGTACGTGTCGTCCAGTACGTCTCGGTGGGGACATTACGTACGTCTATATCGTTATATAACCAAACCTAAGGCAACCTAACATATCAAATGTAGTATTTTCCAACATTCATGGCGGGTCGCCCCCTACTTCTAGGTGAGAACATTATATACGTCTATCACGTAATATAACCTAACCTAACCCATCTAGCCCCTTGCTGGTAATGCTTTATAAAATCCCGTTCGTGTCGACCCGTAAGTTTCGGTGAGGACATTATATACTTCTATAACGTTATATATCCTAACCTAAGGCAGCCTATCACCTCTGATGAAGTATTTTCCAACATTCTTGGCGGATCGTCCTCTACTTCTCGGTGGGGACATTATATACGTCTATAACGTAATATAAACTAACCTAACCCATCTAGCACCTCGCTGATAATGTTTTATAAAATCCCGGTCGTTTCGTCCCGTAAGTCTCGGTGGGGACATTATCTACTTCTACAACGTTATATATCCCAACCTGAGGCAACCTAACATCTCGGATGTAGTATATTACAACATTTCTGGCGGATCGGCCCCTACTACTCGGTGGGAACATTATATACGTCTATAACGTATTATAACCTAACCTAACCCATCTAGCCCCTCGCTGGTAATGTTTGCAGAATCCCGTTCGTGTCGGCCCGTACTTCTCGGTGGGGACATTATGTACGTCTGTATCGTTACATAACCCAACCTAAGGCATCCTGACATATCGAATGTAGTATATTACAACATTCCTGTCGGATCGGCCACTACTTCTCGGTGGGAACATTATATACGTCTATAACGTAATATAACCTAACCTAACCCATCTGGCCCCTCGCTGGTAATGCTCTATAAAATCCCGTTCGTGTCGACCCGTAAGTCTCGGTGAGAACATTATATACTTCTATAACGTTATATATCCCAACCTAAGGCATCCTAACATATCGAATGTAGTATATTACAACATTCCTGGCGTATCGGCCACTACTTCTCGGTGGGAACATTATATACGTCTATAACGTAATATAACCTAACCTAACCCATCTAGCCCCTCGCTGGTAATGCTTTATAAAATCCCGTTCGTGTCGACCCGTAAGTCTCGGTGAGAACATTATATACTTCTATAACGTTATATATCCCAACCTGAGGCAATCTAACATCTCGGATGTAGTATATTACAGCATTCCTGGCGGATCGGCCCCTGCTTCTCGGTGGGAACATTATATACGTGTATAACGTAATATAACCTAACCTAACCCATCTAGCCCCTCGCTGGTAATGCTTTATAAAATCCCGTTCGTGTCGACCCGTAAGTCTCGGTGAGGACATTATATACTTCTATAACGTTATATATCCCAACTTGAGGCAACCTAACACCTCGGATGTAGTATATTACAACATTCCTGGCGGATCGGCCACTACTTCTCGGTGGGAACATTATATACGTCTATAACGTAATATAACCTAACCTAACCCATCTAGCCCTTCGCTGGTAATGTTTTATAAAATCCCGTTCGTTTCGTCTCGTAAGTCTCGGTGGGGCCATTATCTACTTCTATAACTTTATTAATCCCAACCTGAGACAACCTAATATCTCGGATGTAGTATATTACAACATTCCTGGCGGATCGGCCCCTACTACTCGGTGGGAACATTATATACGTCTATAACGTATTATAACCTAACCTAACCCATCTAGCCCCTCGCTGGTAATGTTTTATAAAATCCCGTTCGTGTCGCCCAGAACGTCTCGGTGGGGACATTATGTACGTCTGTATCGTTATATAACCCAACCTAAGGCAACCTAACATATCGAATGTAGTATTTTCCAACATTCCTGGCGGGTCGGCCCCTACTTCTCGGTGGGAACATTATATACGTCTATAACGTATTATAACCTAACCTAACCCATCTAGCCCCTTGCTGGTAATGCTTTATAAAATCCCGTTCGTGTCGACCCGATGTCTCGGTGAGGACATTATATACTTCTATAACGTTATATATCCTAACCTAAGGCAGCCTATCAACTCTGATGTAGTATTTTCCAACATTCTTGGCGGATCGTCCTCTACTTCTCGGTGGGAACATTATATACGTCTATAACGTAATATAACCTAACCTAACCCATCTAGCCCCTCGCTGGTAATGCTTTATAAAATCCCGTTTGTTTCGTCCCGTAAGTCTCGGTGGGGACATTATCTACTTCTATAACGTTATATATCCCAACCTGAGGCAACCTAACATCACGGATGTAGTATATTACAACATTCCTGGCGGATCGGCCCCTACTTCTCGGTGGGAACATTATATACGTCTATAACGTAATATAACCTAACCTAACCCATCTAGACCCTCGCTGGTAATGCTTTATAAAATTCCGTTCGTGTCGACACGTAAGTCTCGGTGAGAACATTATATACTTCTATAACGTTATATATCCTAACCTGAGGCAATCTAACATCTCGGATGTAGTATATTACAACATTCCTGGCGGATCGGCCCCTGCTTCTCGGTGGGAACATTATATACGTCTATAACGTAATATAACCTAACCTAACACATCTAGCACCTCGCTGGTAATGCTTTATAAAATCGCGTGCGTGTCGACCCGAAAGTCTCGGTGAGGACATTATATACTTCTATAACGTTATATATCCCAACCTGAGGCAACCTAACAGCTCGGATGTAGTGTTTTACAACATTCCTGGCGGATCGGATCCTACTTCTCGGTGGGAACATTATATACGTCTATCACGTAATATAGCCTAACCTAACCCATCTAGCCCCTCGCTGGTAATGCTTTATAAAATCCCGTTCGTGTCGACCCGTAAGTCTCGGTGAGGACATTATATACTTCTATAACGTTATATATCCCAACTTGAGGCAACCTAACACCTCGGATGTAGTATATTACAACATTCCTGGCGGATCAGCCACTACTTCTCGGTGGGAACATTATATACGTCTATAACGTAATATAACCTAACCTAACCCATCTAGCCCCTCGCTGGTAATGCTTTATAAAATCCCGTTCGTGTCGACCCGTACTTCTTGGTGGGGACATTATGTACGTCTGTATCGTTATATAACCCAACCTAAGGCATCCTAACATATCGAATGTAGTATATTACAACATTCCTGGCGGATCGGCCACTACTTCTTGGTGGGAACATTATATACGTCTATAACGTAATATAACCTAACCTAACCCATCTAGCCCCTCGCTGGTAATGCTTTATAAAATCCCGTTCGTGTCGACCCGTAAGTCTCGGTGAGGACATTATCTACCTCTATAAAGTTATATATCCTAACTTAAGGCAGCCTAACACCTCTGATGTAGTATTTTCCAACATTCCTGGCGGATCGGCCTCTACTTCTCGGTTGGAACGTTATATACGTCTACCACGTAATATAACCTAACCTAACCCATCTAGCCACTTGCTGGTAATGCTTTATAAAATCCCGTTCGTGTCGACCCGTAAGTCTCGGTGAGGACATTATATACTTCTATATCGTTATATATCCTAACCTAAGGCAGCCTAACACCTCTGATGTAGTATTTTCCAACATTCTTGGCGGATCGTCCTCTACTTCTCGGTGGGAACATTATATACGTCTATAACGTAATATAACCTAACCTAACCCATCTAGCACCTCGCTGGTAATGTTTTATAAAATCCCGGTCGTTTCGTCCCGTAAGTCTCGGTGGGGACATTATCTACTTCTATAACGTTATATATCCCAACGTGAGGCAACCTAACATCTCGGATGTAGTATATTACAACATTCCTGGCGGATCGGCCCCTACTTCTCTGTGGGAATAATATATACGTCTATAACGTAATATAACCTAACCTAACACATCTAGCACCTCGCTGGTAATGCTTTATAAAATCGCGTGCGTGTCGACCCGAAAGTCTCGGTGAGGACATTATATACTTCTATAACGTTATATATCCCAACCTGAGGCAACCTAACAGCTCGGATGTAGTGTTTTACAACATTCCTGGCGGATCGGATCCTACTTCTCGGTGGGAACATTATATACGTCTATCACGTAATATAACCTAACCTAACCCATCTAGCCCCTCGCTGGTAATGCTTTATAAAATCCCGTTCGTGTCGACCCGTAAGTCTCGGTGAGGACATTATATACTTCTATAACGTTATATATCCTAACCTAAGGCAGCCTAACACCTCTGATGTAGTATTTTCCAACATTCTTGGCGGATCGTCCTCTACTTCTCGGTGGGAACATTATATACGTCTATAACGTAATATAACCTAACCTAACCCATCTAGCACCTCGCTGGTAATGTTTTATAAAATCCCGGTCGTTTCGTCCCGTAAGTCTCGGTGGGGACATTATCTACTTCTATAACGTTATATATCCCAACGTGAGGCAACCTAACATCTCGGATGTAGTATATTACAACATTCCTGGCGGATCGGCCCCTACTTCTCGGTGGGAACATTATATACGTCTATAACGTAATATAACCTAACCTAACCCATCTAGCCCCTCGCTGGTAATGCTTTATAAAATTCCGTTCGTGTCGACCCGTAAGTCTCGGTGAGAACATTATATACTTCTATAACGTTATATATCCCAACCTGAGGCAATCTAACATCACGGATGTAGTATATTACAACATTCCTGGCGGATCGGCCCCTGCTTCTCGGTGGGAACATTATATACGTCTATAACGTAATATAACCTAACCTAACCCATCTAGCCCCTCGCTGGTAATGCTTTATAAAATCCCGTTCGTGTCGACCCGTAAGTCTCGGTGAGGACATTATATACTTCTATAACGTTATATATCCCAACTTGAGGCAACCTAACACCTCGGATGTAGTATATTACAACATTCCTGGCGGATCGGCCCCGACTTCTCGGTGGGAACATTATATACGTCTATAACGTAATATAACCTAACATAACCCATCTAGCCCCTCGCTGGTAATGCTTTATAAAATCCCGTTCGTGTCGACCCGTAAGTCTCGGTGAGGACATTATATACTTCTATAACGTTATATATCCCAACTTGAGGCAACCTAACACCTCGGATGTAGTATATTACAACATTCCTGGCGGATCAGCCACTACTTCTCGGTGGGAACATTATATACGTCTATAACGTAATATAACCTAACCTAACCCATCTAGCCCCTCGCTGGTAATGCTTTATAAAATCCCGTTCGTGTCGACCCGTACTTCTTGGTGGGGACATTATGTACGTCTGTATCGTTATATAACCCAACCTAAGGCATCCTAACATATCGAATGTAGTATATTACAACATTCCTGGCGGATCGGCCACTACTTCTTGGTGGGAACATTATATACGTCTATAACGTAATATAACCTAACCTAACCCATCTAGCCCCTCGCTGGTAATGCTTTATAAAATCCCGTTCGTGTCGACCCGTAAGTCTCGGTGAGGACATTATCTACCTCTATAAAGTTATATATCCTAACTTAAGGCAGCCTAACACCTCTGATGTAGTATTTTCCAACATTCCTGTCGGATCGGCCTCTACTTCTCGGTTGGAACGTTATATACGTCTACCACGTAATATAACCTAACCTAACCCATCTAGCCCCTTGCTGGTAATGCTTTATAAAATCCCGTTCGTGTCGACCCGTAAGTCTCGGTGAGGACATTATATACTTCTATAACGTTATATATCCTAACCTAAGGCAGCCTAACACCTCTGATGTAGTATTTTCCAACATTCTTGGCGGATCGTCCTCTACTTCTCGGAGGGAACATTATATACGTCTATAACGTAATATAACCTAACCTAACCCATCTAGCACCTCGCTGGTAATGTTTTATAAAATCCCGGTCGTTTCGTCCCGTATGTCTCGGTGGGGACATTATCTACTTCTATAACGTTATATATCCCAACGTGAGGCAACCTAACATCTCGGATGTAGTATATTACAACATTCCTGGCGGATCGGCCCCTACTTCTCTGTGGGAACAATATATACGTCTATAACGTAATATAACCTAACCTAACACATCTAGCACCTCGCTGGTAATGCTTTATAAAATCGCGTGCGTGTCGACCCGAAAGTCTCGGTGAGGACATTATATACTTCTATAACGTTATATATCCCAACCTGAGGCAACCTAACAGCTCGGATGTAGTGTTTTACAACATTCCTGGCGGATCGGATCCTACTTCTCGGTGGGAACATTATATACGTCTATCACGTAATATAACCTAACCTAACCCATCTAGCCCCTCGCTGGTAATGCTTTATAAAATCCCGTTCGTGTCGACCCGTAAGTCTCGGTGAGGACATTATATACTTCTATAACGTTATATATCCTAACCTAAGGCAGCCTAACACCTCTGATGTAGTATTTTCCAACATTCTTGGCGGATCGTCCTCTACTTCTCGGTGGGAACATTATATACGTCTATAACGTAATATAACCTAACCTAACCCATCTAGCACCTCGCTGGTAATGTTTTATAAAATCCCGGTCGTTTCGTCCCGTAAGTCTCGGTGGGGACATTATCTACTTCTATAACGTTATATATCCCAACGTGAGGCAACCTAACATCTCGGATGTAGTATATTACAACATTCCTGGCGGATCGGCCCCTACTTCTCGGTGGGAACATTATATACGTCTATAACGTAATATAACCTAACCTAACCCATCTAGCCCCTCGCTGGTAATGCTTTATAAAATTCCGTTCGTGTCGACCCGTAAGTCTCGGTGAGAACATTATATACTTCTATAACGTTATATATCCCAACCTGAGGCAATCTAACATCACGGATGTAGTATATTACAACATTCCTGGCGGATCGGCCCCTGCTTCTCGGTGGGAACATTATATACGTCTATAACGTAATATAACCTAACCTAACCCATCTAGCCCCTCGCTGGTAATGCTTTATAAAATCCCGTTCGTGTCGACCCGTAAGTCTCGGTGAGGACATTATATACTTCTATAACGTTATATATCCCAACTTGAGGCAACCTAACACCTCGGATGTAGTATATTACAACATTCCTGGCGGATCGGCCCCGACTTCTCGGTGGGAACATTATATACGTCTATAACGTAATATAACCTAACATAACCCATCTAGCCCCTCGCTGGTAATGCTTTATAAAATCCCGTTCGTGTCGACCCGTACTTCTTGGTGGGGACATTATGTACGTCTGTATCGTTATATAACCCAACCTAAGGCATCCTAACATATCGAATGTAGTATATTACAACATTCCTGGCGGATCGGCCACTACTTCTTGGTGGGAACATTATATACGTCTATAACGTAATATAACCTAACCTAACCCATCTAGCCCCTCGCTGGTAATGCTTTATAAAATCCCGTTCGTGTCGACCCGTAAGTCTCGGTGAGGACATTATCTACCTCTATAAAGTTATATATCCTAACTTAAGGCAGCCTAACACCTCTGATGTAGTATTTTCCAACATTCCTGGCGGATCGGCCTCTACTTCTCGGTTGGAACGTTATATACGTCTACCACGTAATATAACCTAACCTAACCCATCTAGCCCCTTGCTGGTAATGCTTTATAAAATCCCGTTCGTGTCGACCCGTAAGTCTCGGTGAGGACATTATATACTTCTATAACGTTATATATCCTAACCTAAGGCAGCCTAACACCTCTGATGTAGTATTTTCCAACATTCTTGGCGGATCGTCCTCTACTTCTCGGTGGGAACATTATATACGTCTATAACGTAATATAACCTAACCTAACCCATCTAGCACCTCGCTGGTAATGTTTTATAAAATCCCGGTCGTTTCGTCCCGTAAGTCTCGGTGGGGACATTATCTACTTCTATAACGTTATATATCCCAACGTGAGGCAACCTAACATCTCGGATGTAGTATATTACAACATTCCTGGCGGATCGGACCCTACTTCTCTGTGGGAACATTATATACGTCTATAACGTAATATAACCTAACCTAACACATCTAGCACCTCGCTGGTAATGCTTTATAAAATCGCGTGCGTGTCGACCCGAAAGTCTCGGTGAGGACATTATATACTTCTATAACGTTATATATCCCAACCTGAGGCAACCTAACAGCTCGGATGTAGTGTTTTACAACATTCCTGGCGGATCGGATCCTACTTCTCGGTGGGAACATTATATACGTCTATCACGTAATATAACCTAACCTAACCCATCTAGCCCCTCGCTGGTAATGCTTTATAAAATCCCGTTCGTGTCGACCCGTAAGTCTCGGTGAGGACATTATATACTTCTATAACGTTATATATCCTAACCTAAGGCAGCCTAACACCTCTGATGTAGTATTTTCCAACATTCTTGGCGGATCGTCCTCTACTTCTCGGTGGGAACATTATATACGTCTATAACGTAATATAACCTAACCTAACCCATCTAGCACCTCGCTGGTAATGTTTTATAAAATCCCGGTCGTTTCGTCCCGTAAGTCTCGGTGGGGACATTATCTACTTCTATAACGTTATATATCCCAACGTGAGGCAACCTAACATCTCGGATGTAGTATATTACAACATTCCTGGCGGATCGGCCCCTACTTCTCGGTGGGAACATTATATACGTCTATAACGTAATATAACCTAACCTAACCCATCTAGCCCCTCGCTGGTAATGCTTTATAAAATCCCGGTCGTTTTGTCCCGTAAGTCTCGGTGGGGACATTATCTACTTCTATAACGTTATATATCCCAACCTGAGGCAACCTAACATCTCGGATGTAGTATATTACAACATTCCTGGCGGATCGGTCCCTACTTCTCGGTGGGAACATTATATACGTCTGTAACGTAATATAACCAAACCTAACCCATCTAGCACCTCGCTGGTAATGTTTTATAAAATCCCGGTCGTTTTGTCCCGTAAGTCTCGGTGGGGACATTATCTACTTCTATAACGTTATATATCCCAACCTGAGGCAACCTAACATCTCGGATGTAGTATATTACAACATTCCTGGCGGATCGGTCCCTACTTCTCTGTGGGAACATTATATACGTCTATAACGTATTATAACCTAACCTAACCCACCTAGCCCTTCGCTGGTAATGTTTGCAGAATCCCGTTCGTGTCGGCCCGTACTTCTCGGTGGGGACATTATGTACGTCTGTATCGTTATATAACCCAACCTAAGGCATCCTAACATATCGAATGTAGTATTTTCCAACATTCCTGGCGGGTCGGCCCCTACTTCTCGGTGGGATCATTATATACGTCTATAACCTATTATAACCTAACCTAACCCATCTAGCACCTCGCTGGTAATGTTTTATAAAATCCCGGTCGTTTCGTCCCGTAAGTCTCGGTGGGGACATTATCTACTTCTACAACGTTATATATCCCAACCTGAGGCAACCTAACATCTCGGATGTAGTATATTACAACATTCCTGGCGGATCGGTCCCTACTTCTCGGTTGGAACACTATATACGCCTATAACGTATTATAACCTAACCTAACCCATCTAGCCCTTCGCTGGTAATGTTTGCAGAATCCCGTTCGAGTCGGCCCGTACTTCTCGGTGGGGACATTATGTACGTCTGTATCGTTACATAACCCAACCTAAGGCATCCTAACATATCGAATGTAGTATATTACAACATTCCTGGCGGATCGGCCACTACTTCTCGGTGGGAACATTATATACGTCTATAACGTAATATAACCGAACCTAACCCATCTAGCCCCTCGCTGGTAATGCTTTATAGAATCCCGTTCGTGTCGACCCGTAAGTCTCGGTGAGAACATTATATACTTCTATAACGTTATATATCCCAACCTGAGGCAATCTAACATCTCGGATGTAGTATATTACAACATTCCTGGCGGATCGGCCCCTGGTTCTCGGTGGGAACATTATATACGTCTATAACGTAATATAACCTAACCTAACCCATCTAGCACCTCGCTGGTAGTGTTTTATAAAATCCCGGTCGTTTCGTCCCGTAAGTCTCGGTGGGGACATTATCTACTTCTATAACGTTATATATCCCAACGTGAGGCAACCTAACATCTCGGATGTAGTATATTACAACATTCCTGGCGGATCGGCCCCTACTTCTCTGTGGGAACATTATATACGTCTATAACGTAATATAACCTAACCTAACACATCTAGCACCTCGCTGGTAATGCTTTATAAAATCGCGTGCGTGTCGACCCGAAAGTCTCGGTGAGGACATTATATACTTCTATAACGTTATATATCCCAACCTGAGGCAACCTAACAGCTCGGATGTAGTGTTTTACGACATTCCTGGCGGATCGGATCCTACTTCTCGGTGGGAACATTATATACGTCTATCACGTAATATAACCTAACCTAACCCATCTAGCCCCTCGCTGGTAATGCTTTATAAAATCCCGTTCGTGTCGACCCGTAAGTCTCGGTGAGGACATTATATACTTCTATAACGTTATATATCCTAACCTAAGGCAGCCTAACACCTCTGATGTAGTATTTTCCAACATTCTTGGCGGATCGTCCTCTACTTCTCGGTGGGAACATTATATACGTCTATAACGTAATATAACCTAACCTAACCCATCTAGCACCTCGCTGGTAATGTTTTATAAAATCCCGGTCGTTTCGTCCCGTAAGTCTCGGTGGGGACATTATCTACTTCTATAACGTTATATATCCCAACGTGAGGCAACCTAACATCTCGGATGTAGTATATTACAACATTCCTGGCGGATCGGCCCCTACTTCTCGGTGGGAACATTATATACGTCTATAACGTAATATAACCTAACCTAACCCATCTAGCCCCTCGCTGGTAATGCTTTATAAAATCCCGGTCGTTTTGTCCCGTAAGTCTCGGTGGGGACATTATCTACTTCTATAACGTTATATATCCCAACCTGAGGCAACCTAACATCTCGGATGTAGTATATTACAACATTCCTGGCGGATCGGTCCCTACTTCTCGGTGGGAACATTATATACGTCTGTAACGTAATATAACCAAACCTAACCCATCTAGCACCTCGCTGGTAATGTTTTATAAAATCCCGGTCGTTTTGTCCCGTAAGTCTCGGTGGGGACATTATCTACTTCTATAACGTTATATATCCCAACCTGAGGCAACCTAACATCTCGGATGTAGTATATTACAACATTCCTGGCGGATCGGTCCCTACTTCTCTGTGGGAACATTATATACGTCTATAACGTATTATAACCTAACCTAACCCACCTAGCCCTTCGCTGGTAATGTTTGCAGAATCCCGTTCGTGTCGGCCCGTACTTCTCGGTGGGGACATTATGTACGTCTGTATCGTTATATAACCCAACCTAAGGCATCCTAACATATCGAATGTAGTATTTTCCAACATTCCTGGCGGGTCGGCCCCTACTTCTCGGTGGGATCATTATATACGTCTATAACCTATTATAACCTAACCTAACCCATCTAGCCCCTCGCTGGTAATGCTTTATAAAATCCCGTGCGTGTCGACCCGTAAGTCTCGGTGAGGACATTATATACTTCTATAACGTTATATATCCCAACCTGAGGCAATCTAACATCTCGGATGTAGTATATTACAACATTCCTGGCGGATCGGCCACTACTTCTCGGTGGGAACATTATATACGTCTATAACGTATTATAACCTAACCTAACCCATCTAGCCCTTCGCTGGTAATGTTTGCAGAATCCCGTTCGTGTCGGCCCGTACTTCTCGGTGGGGACATTATGTACGTCTGTATCGTTATATAACCCAACCTAAGGCATCCTAACATATCGAATGTAGTATTTTCCAACATTCATGGCGGGTCGCCCCCTACTTCTGGGTGAGAACATTATATACGTCTATCACGTAATATAACCTAACCTAACCCATCTTGCCCCTTGCTGGTAATGCTTTATAAAATCCCGTTCGTGTCGACCCGTAAGTCTCGGTGAGGACATTATATACTTCTATAACGTTATATATCCTAACCTAAGGCAGCCTAGCACCCCTGATGTAGTTTTTTCCAACATTCTTGGCGGATCGTGCTCTACTTCTCGGTGGGAACATTATATACGTCTATAACGTAATATAACCTAACCTAACCCATCTAGCCCCTCGCTGATAATGTTTTATAAAATCCCGTTCGTGTCGTCCAGAACGACTCGGTGGGGACATTATGTACGTCTGTATCGTTATATAACCCAACCTAAGGCAACCTAACATATCGAATGTAGTATTTTCCAACATTCCTGGCGGGTCGGCCCCTACTTCTCGGTGGGAACATTATATACGTCTATAACGTATTATAGCCTAACCTAACCCATCTAGCCCCGCGCTGGTAATGCTTTATAAAATCCCGGTCGTGTCGTCCCGTAAGTCTCGGTGGGAACATTATACACGTCTATAACGTAATATAACCTAACATAACCCATCTAGCCCCTCGCTGGTAATATTTTATAAAATCCCATACGTGTCGTCCAGTACGTCTCGGTGGGGACATTATGTACGTCTGTATCGTTATATAACCCAACCTAAGGCAACCTCACATATCGAATGTAGTATTTTCCAACATTCCTGGCGGGTCGGCCCCTACTTCTCGGTGGGAACATTATATACGTCTATAACGTATTATAACCTAACCTAACCCATCTAGCCCCTTGCTGGTAATGCTTTATAAAATCCCGTTCGTGTCGACCCGAAGTCTCGGTGAGGACATTATATACTTCTATAACGTTATATATCCTAACCTAAGGCCGCCTAACACCTCTGATGCAGTATTTTCCAACATTCTTGGCGGATCGTCCTCTACTTCTCGGTGGGAACATTATATACGTCTATAACGAAATGTAACCTAACCTAACCCATCTAGCACCTCGCTGGTAATGTTTTATAAAATCCCGGTCGTTTCGTCCCGTAAGTCTCGGTGGGGACATTATCTACTTCTACAACGTTATATATCCCAACCTGAGGCAACCTAACATCTCGGATGTAGTATATTACAACATTCCTGGCGGATCGGTCCCTACTTCTCGGTGGGAACACTATATACGCCTATAACGTATTATAACCTAACCTAACCCATCTAGCCCTTCGCTGGTAATGTTTGCAGAATCCCGTTCGTGTCGGCCCGTACTTCTCGGTGGGGACATTATGTACGACTGTATCGTTACATAACCCAACCTAAGGCATCCTAACATATCGAATGTAGTATACTACAACATTCCTGGCGGATCGGCCACTACTTCTCGGTGGGAACATTATATACGTCTATAACGTAATATAACCGAACCTAACCCATCTAGCCCCTCGCTGGTAATGCTTTATAAAATCCCGTTCGTGTCGACCCGTAAGTCTCGGTGAGGACATTATATACTTCTATAACGTTATATATCCCAACTTGAGGCAACCTAACACCTCGGATGTAGTATATTACAACATTCCTGTCGGATCAGCCACTACTTCTCGGTGGGAACATTATATACATCTATAACGTAATATAACCTAACCTAACCCATCTAGCCCCTCGCTGGTAATGCTTTATAAAATCCCGTTCGTGGCGACCCGTAAGTCTCGGTGAGGACATTATATACTTCTATAACGTTATATATCCTAACCTAAGGCAGCCTAACACCTATGATGTAGTATTTTCCAACATTCCTGGCGGATCGGCCTCTACTTCTCGGTGGGAACATTATATACGTCTATAACGTATTATAACCTAACCTAACCCATCTAGCCCCTCGCGGGTAATGTTTACAGAATCCCGTTCGTTTCGGCGCGTACTTCTCGTTGGGGCAGTATGCACGTCTATATCGTTATATAACTCAACCTGAGGCAACCTAACATCTCGGATGTAGTATATTACAACATTCCTGGCGGATCGGCCACTACTTCTCGGTGGGAACATTATATACGTCTATAACGTAATATAACCTAACCTAACCCATCTAGCCCCTCGCTGGTAATGCTTTATAAAATCCCGTTCGTGTCGACCCGTAAGTCTCGGTGAGGACATTATATACCTCTATAACGTTATATATCCTAACCTAAGGCAGCCTAACACCTCTGATGTAGTATTTTCCAACATTCCTGGCGGATCGGCCTCTACTTCTCGGTTGGAACGTTATATACGTCTATCACGTAATATAACCTAACCTAACCGATCTAGCCCCTCGCTGGTAATGTTTTATAAAATCCCGTTTGTGTCGTCCCGTAAGTCTCGGTGAGAACATTATATACTTCTGTAACGTTATATATCCCAACCTGAGGCAATCTAACATCTCGGATGTAGTATATTACAACATTCCTGGCGGATCGGCCCCTGCTTCTCGGTGGGAACATTATATACGTCTATAACTTAATATAACCAAACCTAACCCATCTAGCACCTCGCTGGTAATGTTTTATAAAATCCCGTTCGTTTCGTCTCGTAAGTCTCGGTGGGGCCATTATCTACTTCTATAACTTTATTAATCCCAACCTGAGACAACCTAATATCTCGGATGTAGTATATTACAACATTCCTGGCGGATCGGCCCCTACTACTCGGTGGGAACATTATATACGTCTATAACGTATTATAACCTAACCTAACCCATCTAGCCCTTCGCTGGTAATGTTTGCAGAATCCCGTTCGTGTCGGCCCGTACTTCTCGGTGGGGACATTATGTACGTCTGTATCGTTACATAACCCAACCTAAGGCATCCTAACATATCGAATGTAGTATATTACAACATTCCTGGCGGATCGGCCACTACTTCTCGGTGGGAACATTATATACGTCTATAACGTAATATAACCGAACCTAACCCATCTAGCCCCTCGCTGGTAATGCTTTATAGAATCCCGTTCGTGTCGACCCGTAAGTCTCGGTGAGAACATTATATACTTCTATAACGTTATATATCCCAACCTGAGGCAATCTAACATCTCGGATGTAGTATATTACAACATTCCTGGCGGATCGGCCCCTGGTTCTCGGTGGGAACATTATATACGTCTATAACGTAATATAACCTAACCTAACCCATCTAGCCCCTCGCTGGTAATGCTTTATAAAATCCCGTTCGTGTCGACCCGTAAGTCTCGGTGAGGACATTATATACTTCTATAACGTTATATATCCCAACTTGAGGCAACCTAACACCTCGGATGTAGTATATTACAACATTCCTGTCGGATCAGCCACTACTTCTCGGTGGGAACATTATATACATCTATAACGTAATATAACCTAACCTAACCGATCTAGCCCCTCGCTGGTAATGCTTTATAAAATCCCGTTCGTGTCGACCCGTAAGTCTCGGTGAGGACATTATATACTTCTATAACGTTATATATCCTAACCTAAGGCAGCCTAACACCTCTGATGTAGTATTTTCCAACATTCCTGGCGGATCGGCCTCTACTTCTCGGTTGGAACGTTATATACGTCTATCACGTAATATAACCTAACCTAACCCATCTAGCCCCTCGCTGGTAATGTTTTATAAAATCCCGTTTGTGTCGTCCCGTAAGTCTCGGTGAGAACATTATATACTTCTGTAACGTTATATATCCCAACCTGAGGCAATCTAACATCTCGGATGTAGTATATTACAACATTCCTGGCGGATCGGCCCCTGCTTCTCGGTGGGAACATTATATACGTCTATAACGTAATATAACCAAACCTAACCCATCTAGCATCTCGCTGGTAATGTTTTATAAAATCCCGTTCGTTTCGTCTCGTAAGTCTCGGTGGGGCCATTATCTACTTCTATAACTTTATTAATCCCAACCTGAGACAACCTAATATCTCGGATGTAGTATATTACAACATTCCTGGCGGATCGGCCCCGACTACTCGGTGGGAACATTATATACGTCTATAACGTATTATAACCTAACCTAACCCATCTAGCCCTTCGCTGGTAATGTTTGCAGAATCCCGTTCGTGTCGGCCCGTACTTCTCGGTGGGGACATTATGTACGTCTGTATCGTTACATAACCCAACCTAAGGCATCCTAACATATCGCATGTAGTATATTACAACATTCCTGGCGGATCGGCCACTACTTCTCGGTGGGAACATTATATACGTCTATAACGTAATATAACCGAACCTAACCCATCTAGCCCCTCGCTGGTAATGCTTTATAGAATCCCGTTCGTGTCGACCCGTAAGTCTCGGTGAGAACATTATATACTTCTATAACGTTATATATCCCAACCTGAGGCAATCTAACATCTCGGATGTAGTATATTACAACATTCCTGGCGGATCGGCCCCTGGTTCTCGGTGGGAACATTATATACGTCTATAACGTAATATAACCTAACCTAACCCATCTAGCCCCTCGCTGGTAATGCTTTATAAAATCCCGTTCGTGTCGACCCGTAAGTCTCGGTGAGGACATTATATACTTCTATAACGTTATATATCCCAACTTGAGGCAACCTAACACCTCGGATGTAGTATATTACAACATTCCTGTCGGATCAGCCACTACTTCTCGGTGGGAACATTATATACATCTATAACGTAATATAACCTAACCTAACCCATCTAGCCCCTCGCTGGTAATGCTTTATAAAATCCCGTTCGTGTCGACCCGTAAGTCTCGGTGAGGACATTATATACTTCTATAACGTTATATATCCTAACCTAAGGCAGCCTAACACCTATGATGTAGTATTTTCCAACATTCCTGGCGGATCGGCCTCTACTTCTCGGTGGGAACATTATATACGTCTATAACGTATTATAACCTAACCTAACCCATCTAGCCCCTCGCTGGTAATGTTTACAGAATCCCGTTCGTTTCGGCGCGTACTTCTCGTTGGGGCAGTATGTACGTCTATATCGTTATATAACTCAACCTGAGGCAACCTAACATCTCGGATGTAGTATATTACAACATTCCTGGCGGATCGGCCACTACTTCTCGGTGGGAACATTATATACGTCTATCACGTAATATAACCTAACCTAACCCATCTAGCCCCTCGCTGGTAATGCTTTATAAAATCCCGTTCGTGTCGACCCGTAAGTCTCGGTGAGGACATTATATACTTCTATAACGTTATATATCCTAACCTAAGGCAGCCTAACACCTCTGATGTAGTATTTTCCAACATTCTTGGCGGATCGTCCTCTACTTCTCGGTGGGAACATTATATACGTCTATAACGTAATATAACCTAACCTAACCCATCTAGCACCTCGCTGGTAATGTTTTATAAAATCCCGGTCGTTTCGTCCCGTAAGTCTCGGTGGGGACATTATCTACTTCTATAACGTTATATATCCCAACGTGAGGCAACCTAACATCTCGGATGTAGTATATTACAACATTCCTGGCGGATCGGTCCCTACTTCTCGGTGGGAACATTATATACGTCTATAACGTAATATAACCAAACCTAACCCATCTAGCACCTCGCTGGTAATGTTTTATAAAATCCCGGTCGTTTTGTCCCGTAAGTCTCGGTGGGGACATTATCTACTTCTATAACGTTATATATCCCAACCTGAGGCAACCTAACATCTCGGATGTAGTATATTACAACATTCCTGGCGGATCGGTCCCTACTTCTCTGTGGGAACATTATATACGTCTATAACGTATTATAACCTAACCTAACCCACCTAGCCCTTCGCTGGTAATGTTTGCAGAATCCCGTTCGTGTCGGCCCGTACTTCTCGGTGGGGACATTATGTACGTCTGTATCGTTATATAACCCAACCTAAGGCATCCTAACATATCGAATGTAGTATTTTCCAACATTCCTGGCGGGTCGGCCCCTACTTCTCGGTGGGATCATTATATACGTCTATAACCTATTATAACCTAACCTAACCCATCTAGCCCCTCGCTGGTAATGCTTTATAAAATCCCGTGCGTGTCGACCCGTAAGTCTCGGTGAGGACATTATATACTTCTATAACGTTATATATCCCAACCTGAGGCAATCTAACATCTCGGATGTAGTATATTACAACATTCCTGGCGGATCGGCCACTACTTCTCGGTGGGAACATTATATACGTCTATAACGTATTATAACCTAACCTAACCCATCTAGCCCTTCGCTGGTAATGTTTGCAGAATCCCGTTCGTGTCGGCCCGTACTTCTCGGTGGGGACATTATGTACGTCTGTATCGTTATATAACCCAACCTAAGGCATCCTAACATATCGAATGTAGTATTTTCCAACATTCATGGCGGGTCGCCCCCTACTTCTGGGTGAGAACATTATATACGTCTATCACGTAATATTACCTAACCTAACCCATCTTGCCCCTTGCTGGTAATGCTTTATAAAATCCCGTTCGTGTCGACCCGTAAGTCTCGGTGAGGACATTATATACTTCTATAACGTTATATATCCTAACCTAAGGCAGCCTAGCACCCCTGATGTAGTATTTTCCAACATTCTTGGCGGATCGTGCTCTACTTCTCGGTGGGAACATTATATACGTCTATAACGTAATATAACCTAACCTAACCCATCTAGCACCTCGCTGGTAATGTTTTATAAAATCCCGGTCGTTTCGTCCCGTAAGTCTCGGTGGGGACATTATCTACTTCTATAACGTTATGTATCCCAACGTGAGGCAACCTAACATCTCAGATGTAGTATATTACAACATTCCTGGCGGATCGGTCCCTACTTCTCGGTGGGAACATTATATACGTCTATAACGTAATATAACCAAACCTAACCCATCTAGAACCTCGCTGGTAATGTTTTACAAAATCCCGTTCGTTTCGTCCCGTAAGTCGCGTTGGGGAGATTATCTACTTCTATAACTTTATATATTCCAACCTGAGGCAACCTAACATCTCGGATGTAGTATATTACAACATTCCTGGCGGATCGGCCACTACTTCTCGGTGGGAACATTCTATACGTCTATAACGTATTATAACCTAACAGAACCCATCTAGTCCCTCGCTGGTAATGTTTACAGTATCCCGTTCGTGTCGGCGCGTACATCTCGGTGGGGACATTATGTACGTCTATATCGTTATATAACTCAACCTGAGGCAACCTAACATCTCGGATGTAGTATATTAAAACATTCCTGGCGGATCGGCCCTTACTTCTCGGTGGGACCATTATATACGTCTATAGCGTATTATAACCTAACCTAACCCATCTATCCCCTCGCTGGTAATGTTTACAGAATACCGTTCGTGTCGGCCCGTACTTCTCGGTGGAGACATTATGTACTCCTATATCGTTATATAACCCATCCTAAGGCAATCTAACATATCGAACGTAGTATTTTCCAACATTACCGGCGGGTCGGCCACTACTTCTCGGTGAGAACATTATATACGTCTATCACGTAATATAACCAACCTAACCCATCTAGCCCCTCGCTGGTAATGCTTTATAAAATCCCGTTCGTGTCGACCCGTAAGTCTGGGTGAGAACATTATATACTTCTATAACGTTATATATCCCAACCTGAGGCAATCTAACATCTCGGATGTAGTATATTACAACATTCCTGGCGGATCGGCCTCTGCTTCTCGGTGGGAACATTATATACGTCTATAACGTAATATAACCTAACCTAACCCATCTAGCCCCTCGCTGGTAATGCTTTATAAAATCCCGTTCGTGACGACCCGTAGGTCTCGGTGAGAACATTATATACTTCTATAACGTGTTATATTCCAACCTGAGGCAATCTAACATCTCGGATGTATTATATTACAACATTCCTGGCGGATCGGCCACTACTTCTCGGTGGGAACATTATATACGTCTATAACGTAATATAACCTAACCTAACCCATCTAGCCCCTCGCTGGTAATGCTTTATAAAATCCCGTTCGTGTCGACTCGTAAGTCTCGGTGAGGACATTATATACCTCTATAACGTTATATATCCTAACTTAAGGCAGCCTAACACCTCTGATGTAGTATTTTCCAACATTCCTGGCGGATCGGCCTCTACTTCTCGGTTGGAACGTTATATACGTCTACCACGTAATATAACCTAACCTAACCAATCTAGCCCCTTGCTGGTAATGCTTTATAAAATCCCGTTCGTGTCGACCCGTAAGTCTCGGTGAGGACATTATATACTTCTATAACGTTATATATCCTAACCTAAGGTAGCCTAACACCTCTGATGTAGTATTTTCCAACATTCTTGGCGGATCGTCCTCTACTTCTCGGTGGGAACATTATATACGTCTATAACGTAATATAACCTAACCTAACCCATCTAGCACCTCGCTGGTAATGTTTTATAAAATCCCGGTCGTTTCGTCCCGTAAGTCTCGGTGGGGACATTATCAACTTCTATAACGTTATATATCCCAACGTGAGGTAACCTAACATCTCGGATGTAGTATATTACAACATTCCTGGCGGATCGGTCCCTACTTCTCGGTGGGAACATTATATACGTCTATAACGTAATATAACCAAACCTAACCCATCTAGCACCTCGCTGGTAATGTTTTATAAAATCCCGTTCGTGTCGTCCAGAACGTCTCGGTGGGGACATTATGTACGTCTGTATCCTTATATATCCCAACCTGAGACAACCTAATATCTCGGATGTAGTATATTACAACATTCCTGGCGGATCGGCCCCTACTACTTGGTGGGAACATTATATACGTCTATAACGTATTATAACCTAACCTAACCCATCTAGCACCTCGCTGGTAATGTTTTATAAAATCCCGTTTGTTTCGTCCCGTAAGTCTCGGTGGGGACATTATCTACTTCTATAACGTTATATATCCCAACCTGAGGCAACCTAACATCACGGATGTAGTATATTACAACATTCCTGGCGGATCGGCCCCTACTTCTCGGTGGGAACATTATATACGTCTATAGCGTATTCTAACCTAACCTAACCCATCTAGCCCCTTGCTGGTAATGTTTTATAAAATCCCGTTCGTGTCGTCCCGTAAGTCTCGGTGGGAACATTATATACGTCTATAACGTAATATAACCTAACATAACCCATCTAACCCCTCGCTGGTAATGTTTTATAAAATCCCGTACGTGTCGTCCAGTACGTCTCGGTGGGGACATTATGTACGTCTATATCGTTATATAACTCAACCTAAGGCAACCTACCATATCGAATGTAGTATTTTCCAACATTCCTGGCGGATCGGCCACTACTTCTCGGTGGGAACATTATATACGTCTATAACGTAATATAACCTAACCTAACCCATCTAGCCCCTCGCTGGTAATGCTTTATAAAATCCCGTTCGTGTCGACCCGTAAGTCTCGGTGAGGACATTATATACCTCTATAACGTTATATATCCTAACTTAAGGCAGCCTAACACCTCTGATGTAGTATTTTCCAACATTCCTGGCGGATCGGCCTCTACTTCTCGGTTGGAACGTTATATACGTCTACCACGTAATATAACCTAACCTAACCAATCTAGCCCCTTGCTGGTAATGCTTTATAAAATCCCGTTCGTGTCGACCCGTAAGTCTCGGTGAGGACATTATATACTTCTATAACGTTATATATCCTAACCTAAGGCAGCCTAACACCTCTGATGTAGTATTTTCCAACATTCTTGGCGGATCGTCCTCTACTTCTCGGTGGGAACATTATATACGTCTATAACGTAATATAACCTAACCTAACCCATCTAGCACCTCGCTGGTAATGTTTTATAAAATCCCGGTCGTTTCGTCCCGTAAGTCTCGGTGGGGACATTATCTACTTCTATAACGTTATATATCCCAACGTGAGGCAACCTAACATCTCGGATGTAGTATATTACAACATTCCTGGCGGATCGGTCCCTACTTCTCGTTGGGAACATTATATACGTCTATAACGTAATATAACCAAACCTAACCCATCTAGCACCTCGCTGGTAATGTTTTATAAAATCCCGTTCGTGTCGTCCAGAACGTCTCGGTGGGGACATTATGTACGTCTGTATCCTTATATATCCCAACCTGAGACAACCTAATATCTCGGATGTAGTATATTACAACATTCCTGGCGGATCGGCCCCTACTGCTTGGTGGGAACATTATATACGTCTATAACGTATTATAACCTAACCTAACCCATCTAGCACCTCGCTGGTAATGTTTTATAAAATCCCGTTTGTTTCGTCCCGTAAGTCTCGGTGGGGACATTATCTACTTCTATAACGTTATATATCCCAACCTGAGGCAACCTAACATCACGGATGTAGTATATTACAACATTCCTGGCGGATCGGCCCCTACTTCTCGGTGGGAACATTATATACGTCTATAGCGTATTCTAACCTAACCTAACCCATCTAGCCCCTTGCTGGTAATGTTTTATAAAATCCCGTTCGTGTCGTCCCGTAAGTCTCGGTGGGAACATTATATACGTCTATAACGTAATATAACCTAACATAACCCATCTAACCCCTCGCTGGTAATGTTTTATAAAATCCCGTACGTGTCGTCCAGTACGTCTCGGTGGGGACATTATGTACGTCTATATCGTTATATAACTCAACCTAAGGCAACCTACCATATCGAATGTAGTATTTTCCAACATTCCTGGCGGATCGGCCACTACTTCTCGGTGGGAACATTATATACGTCTATAACGTAATATAACCTAACCTAACCCATCTAGCCCCTCGCTGGTAATGCTTTATAAAATCCCGTTCGTGTCGACCCGTAAGTCTCGGTGAGGACATTATATACCTCTATAACGTTATATATCCTAACTTAAGGCAGCCTAACACCTCTGATGTAGTATTTTCCAACATTCCTGGCGGATCGGCCTCTACTTCTCGGTTGGAACGTTATATACGTCTACCACGTAATATAACCTAACCTAACCAATCTAGCCCCTTGCTGGTAATGCTTTATAAAATCCCGTTCGTGTCGACCCGTAAGTCTCGGTGAGGACATTATATACTTCTATAACGTTATATATCCTAACCTAAGGCAGCCTAACACCTCTGATGTAGTATTTTCCAACATTCTTGGCGGATCGTCCTCTACTTCTCGGTGGGAACATTATATACGTCTATAACGTAATATAACCTAACCTAACCCATCTAGCACCTCGCTGGTAATGTTTTATAAAATCCCGGTCGTTTCGTCCCGTAAGTCTCGGTGGGGACATTATCTACTTCTATAACGTTATATATCCCAACGTGAGGCAACCTAACATCTCGGATGTAGTATATTACAACATTCCTGGCGGATCGGTCCCTACTTCTCGTTGGGAACATTATATACGTCTATAACGTAATATAACCAAACCTAACCCATCTAGCACCTCGCTGGTAATGTTTTATAAAATCCCGTTCGTGTCGTCCAGAACGTCTCGGTGGGGACATTATGTACGTCTGTATCCTTATATATCCCAACCTGAGACAACCTAATATCTCGGATGTAGTATATTACAACATTCCTGGCGGATCGGCCCCTACTGCTTGGTGGGAACATTATATACGTCTATAACGTATTATAACCTAACCTAACCCATCTAGCACCTCGCTGGTAATGTTTTATAAAATCCCGTTTGTTTCGTCCCGTAAGTCTCGGTGGGGACATTATCTACTTCTATAACGTTATATATCCCAACCTGAGGCAACCTAACATCACGGATGTAGTATATTACAACATTCCTGGCGGATCGGCCCCTACTTCTCGGTGGGAACATTATATACGTCTATAGCGTATTCTAACCTAACCTAACCCATCTAGCCCCTTGCTGGTAATGTTTTATAAAATCCCGTTCGTGTCGTCCCGTAAGTCTCGGTGGGAACATTATATACGTCTATAACGTAATATAACCTAACATAACCCATCTAACCCCTCGCTGGTAATGTTTTATAAAATCCCGTACGTGTCGTCCAGTACGTCTCGGTGGGGACATTATGTACGTCTATATCGTTATATAACTCAACCTAAGGCAACCTACCATATCGAATGTAGTATTTTCCAACATTCCTGGCGGATCGGCCACTACTTCTCGGTGGGAACATTATATACGTCTATAACGTAATATAACCTAACCTAACCCATCTAGCCCCTCGCTGGTAATGCTTTATAAAATCCCGTTCGTGTCGACCCGTAAGTCTCGGTGAGGACATTATATACCTCTATAACGTTATATATCCTAACTTAAGGCAGCCTAACACCTCTGATGTAGTATTTTCCAACATTCCTGGCGGATCGGCCTCTACTTCTCGGTTGGAACGTTATATACGTCTACCACGTAATATAACCTAACCTAACCAATCTAGCCCCTTGCTGGTAATGCTTTATAAAATCCCGTTCGTGTCGACCCGTAAGTCTCGGTGAGGACATTATATACTTCTATAACGTTATATATCCTAACCTAAGGCAGCCTAACACCTCTGATGTAGTATTTTCCAACATTCTTGGCGGATCGTCCTCTACTTCTCGGTGGGAACATTATATACGTCTATAACGTAATATAACCTAACCTAACCCATCTAGCACCTCGCTGGTAATGTTTTATAAAATCCCGGTCGTTTCGTCCCGTAAGTCTCGGTGGGGACATTATCTACTTCTATAACGTTATATATCCCAACGTGAGGCAACCTAACATCTCGGATGTAGTATATTACAACATTCCTGGCGGATCGGTCCCTACTTCTCGGTGGGAACATTATATACGTCTATAACGTAATATAACCAAACCTAACCCATCTAGCACCTCGCTGGTAATGTTTTATAAAATCCCGTTCGTGTCGTCCAGAACGTCTCGGTGGGGACATTATGTACGTCTGTATCCTTATATATCCCAACCTGAGACAACCTAATATCTCGGATGTAGTATATTACAACATTCCTGGCGGATCGGCCCCTACTGCTTGGTGGGAACATTATATACGTCTATAACGTATTATAACCTAACCTAACCCATCTAGCACCTCGCTGGTAATGTTTTATAAAATCCCGTTTGTTTCGTCCCGTAAGTCTCGGTGGGGACATTATCTACTTCTATAACGTTATATATCCCAACGTGAGGCAACCTAACATCTCGGATGTAGTATATTACAACATTCCTGGCGGATCGGTCCCTACTTCTCGTTGGGAACATTATATACGTCTATAACGTAATATAACCAAACCTAACCCATCTAGCACCTCGCTGGTAATGTTTTATAAAATCCCGTTCGTGTCGTCCAGAACGTCTCGGTGGGGACATTATGTACGTCTGTATCCTTATATATCCCAACCTGAGACAACCTAATATCTCGGATGTAGTATATTACAACATTCCTGGCGGATCGGCCCCTACTGCTTGGTGGGAACATTATATACGTCTATAACGTATTATAACCTAACCTAACCCATCTAGCACCTCGCTGGTAATGTTTTATAAAATCCCGTTTGTTTCGTCCCGTAAGTCTCGGTGGGGACATTATCTACTTCTATAACGTTATATATCCCAACCTGAGGCAACCTAACATCACGGATGTAGTATATTACAACATTCCTGGCGGATCGGCCCCTACTTCTCGGTGGGAACATTATATACGTCTATAGCGTATTCTAACCTAACCTAACCCATCTAGCCCCTTGCTGGTAATGTTTTATAAAATCCCGTTCGTGTCGTCCCGTAAGTCTCGGTGGGAACATTATATACGTCTATAACGTAATATAACCTAACATAACCCATCTAACCCCTCGCTGGTAATGTTTTATAAAATCCCGTACGTGTCGTCCAGTACGTCTCGGTGGGGACATTATGTACGTCTATATCGTTATATAACTCAACCTAAGGCAACCTACCATATCGAATGTAGTATTTTCCAACATTCCTGGCGGATCGGCCACTACTTCTCGGTGGGAACATTATATACGTCTATAACGTAATATAACCTAACCTAACCCATCTAGCCCCTCGCTGGTAATGCTTTATAAAATCCCGTTCGTGTCGACCCGTAAGTCTCGGTGAGGACATTATATACCTCTATAACGTTATATATCCTAACTTAAGGCAGCCTAACACCTCTGATGTAGTATTTTCCAACATTCCTGGCGGATCGGCCTCTACTTCTCGGTTGGAACGTTATATACGTCTACCACGTAATATAACCTAACCTAACCAATCTAGCCCCTTGCTGGTAATGCTTTATAAAATCCCGTTCGTGTCGACCCGTAAGTCTCGGTGAGGACATTATATACTTCTATAACGTTATATATCCTAACCTAAGGCAGCCTAACACCTCTGATGTAGTATTTTCCAACATTCTTGGCGGATCGTCCTCTACTTCTCGGTGGGAACATTATATACGTCTATAACGTAATATAACCTAACCTAACCCATCTAGCACCTCGCTGGTAATGTTTTATAAAATCCCGGTCGTTTCGTCCCGTAAGTCTCGGTGGGGACATTATCTACTTCTATAACGTTATATATCCCAACGTGAGGCAACCTAACATCTCGGATGTAGTATATTACAACATTCCTGGCGGATCGGTCCCTACTTCTCGGTGGGAACATTATATACGTCTATAACGTAATATAACCAAACCTAACCCATCTAGCACCTCGCTGGTAATGTTTTATAAAATCCCGTTCGTGTCGTCCAGAACGTCTCGGTGGGGACATTATGTACGTCTGTATCCTTATATATCCCAACCTGAGACAACCTAATATCTCGGATGTAGTATATTACAACATTCCTGGCGGATCGGCCCCTACTGCTTGGTGGGAACATTATATACGTCTATAACGTATTATAACCAAACCTAACCCATCTAGAACCTCGCTGGTAATGTTTTACAAAATCCCGTTCGTTTCGTCCCGTAAGTCGCGTTGGGGAGATTATCTACTTCTATAACTTTATATATTCCAACCTGAGGCAACCTAACATCTCGGATGTAGTATATTACAACATTCCTGGCGGATCGGCCACTACTTCTCGGTGGGAACATTCTATACGTCTATAACGTATTATAACCTAACAGAACCCATCTAGTCCCTCGCTGGTAATGTTTACAGTATCCCGTTCGTGTCGGCGCGTACATCTCGGTGGGGACATTATGTACGTCTATATCGTTATATAACTCAACCTGAGGCAACCTAACATCTCGGATGTAGTATATTAAAACATTCCTGGCGGATCGGCCCTTACTTCTCGGTGGGACCATTATATACGTCTATAGCGTATTATAACCTAACCTAACCCATCTATCCCCTCGCTGGTAATGTTTACAGAATACCGTTCGTGTCGGCCCGTACTTCTCGGTGGAGACATTATGTACTCCTATATCGTTATATAACCCATCCTAAGGCAATCTAACATATCGAACGTAGTATTTTCCAACATTACCGGCGGGTCGGCCACTACTTCTCGGTGAGAACATTATATACGTCTATCACGTAATATAACCAACCTAACCCATCTAGCCCCTCGCTGGTAATGCTTTATAAAATCCCGTTCGTGTCGACCCGTAAGTCTGGGTGAGAACATTATATACTTCTATAACGTTATATATCCCAACCTGAGGCAATCTAACATCTCGGATGTAGTATATTACAACATTCCTGGCGGATCGGCCTCTGCTTCTCGGTGGGAACATTATATACGTCTATAACGTAATATAACCTAACCTAACCCATCTAGCCCCTCGCTGGTAATGCTTTATAAAATCCCGTTCGTGACGACCCGTAGGTCTCGGTGAGAACATTATATACTTCTATAACGTGTTATATTCCAACCTGAGGCAATCTAACATCTCGGATGTATTATATTACAACATTCCTGGCGGATCGGCCACTACTTCTCGGTGGGAACATTATATACGTCTATAACGTAATATAACCTAACCTAACCCATCTAGCCCCTCGCTGGTAATGCTTTATAAAATCCCGTTCGTGTCGACTCGTAAGTCTCGGTGAGGACATTATATACCTCTATAACGTTATATATCCTAACTTAAGGCAGCCTAACACCTCTGATGTAGTATTTTCCAACATTCCTGGCGGATCGGCCTCTACTTCTCGGTTGGAACGTTATATACGTCTACCACGTAATATAACCTAACCTAACCAATCTAGCCCCTTGCTGGTAATGCTTTATAAAATCCCGTTCGTGTCGACCCGTAAGTCTCGGTGAGGACATTATATACTTCTATAACGTTATATATCCTAACCTAAGGTAGCCTAACACCTCTGATGTAGTATTTTCCAACATTCTTGGCGGATCGTCCTCTACTTCTCGGTGGGAACATTATATACGTCTATAACGTAATATAACCTAACCTAACCCATCTAGCACCTCGCTGGTAATGTTTTATAAAATCCCGGTCGTTTCGTCCCGTAAGTCTCGGTGGGGACATTATCAACTTCTATAACGTTATATATCCCAACGTGAGGTAACCTAACATCTCGGATGTAGTATATTACAACATTCCTGGCGGATCGGTCCCTACTTCTCGGTGGGAACATTATATACGTCTATAACGTAATATAACCAAACCTAACCCATCTAGCACCTCGCTGGTAATGTTTTATAAAATCCCGTTCGTGTCGTCCAGAACGTCTCGGTGGGGACATTATGTACGTCTGTATCCTTATATATCCCAACCTGAGACAACCTAATATCTCGGATGTAGTATATTACAACATTCCTGGCGGATCGGCCCCTACTACTTGGTGGGAACATTATATACGTCTATAACGTATTATAACCTAACCTAACCCATCTAGCACCTCGCTGGTAATGTTTTATAAAATCCCGTTTGTTTCGTCCCGTAAGTCTCGGTGGGGACATTATCTACTTCTATAACGTTATATATCCCAACCTGAGGCAACCTAACATCACGGATGTAGTATATTACAACATTCCTGGCGGATCGGCCCCTACTTCTCGGTGGGAACATTATATACGTCTATAGCGTATTCTAACCTAACCTAACCCATCTAGCCCCTTGCTGGTAATGTTTTATAAAATCCCGTTCGTGTCGTCCCGTAAGTCTCGGTGGGAACATTATATACGTCTATAACGTAATATAACCTAACATAACCCATCTAACCCCTCGCTGGTAATGTTTTATAAAATCCCGTACGTGTCGTCCAGTACGTCTCGGTGGGGACATTATGTACGTCTATATCGTTATATAACTCAACCTAAGGCAACCTACCATATCGAATGTAGTATTTTCCAACATTCCTGGCGGATCGGCCACTACTTCTCGGTGGGAACATTATATACGTCTATAACGTAATATAACCTAACCTAACCCATCTAGCCCCTCGCTGGTAATGCTTTATAAAATCCCGTTCGTGTCGACCCGTAAGTCTCGGTGAGGACATTATATACCTCTATAACGTTATATATCCTAACTTAAGGCAGCCTAACACCTCTGATGTAGTATTTTCCAACATTCCTGGCGGATCGGCCTCTACTTCTCGGTTGGAACGTTATATACGTCTACCACGTAATATAACCTAACCTAACCAATCTAGCCCCTTGCTGGTAATGCTTTATAAAATCCCGTTCGTGTCGACCCGTAAGTCTCGGTGAGGACATTATATACTTCTATAACGTTATATATCCTAACCTAAGGCAGCCTAACACCTCTGATGTAGTATTTTCCAACATTCTTGGCGGATCGTCCTCTACTTCTCGGTGGGAACATTATATACGTCTATAACGTAATATAACCTAACCTAACCCATCTAGCACCTCGCTGGTAATGTTTTATAAAATCCCGGTCGTTTCGTCCCGTAAGTCTCGGTGGGGACATTATCTACTTCTATAACGTTATATATCCCAACGTGAGGCAACCTAACATCTCGGATGTAGTATATTACAACATTCCTGGCGGATCGGTCCCTACTTCTCGTTGGGAACATTATATACGTCTATAACGTAATATAACCAAACCTAACCCATCTAGCACCTCGCTGGTAATGTTTTATAAAATCCCGTTCGTGTCGTCCAGAACGTCTCGGTGGGGACATTATGTACGTCTGTATCCTTATATATCCCAACCTGAGACAACCTAATATCTCGGATGTAGTATATTACAACATTCCTGGCGGATCGGCCCCTACTGCTTGGTGGGAACATTATATACGTCTATAACGTATTATAACCTAACCTAACCCATCTAGCACCTCGCTGGTAATGTTTTATAAAATCCCGTTTGTTTCGTCCCGTAAGTCTCGGTGGGGACATTATCTACTTCTATAACGTTATATATCCCAACCTGAGGCAACCTAACATCACGGATGTAGTATATTACAACATTCCTGGCGGATCGGCCCCTACTTCTCGGTGGGAACATTATATACGTCTATAGCGTATTCTAACCTAACCTAACCCATCTAGCCCCTTGCTGGTAATGTTTTATAAAATCCCGTTCGTGTCGTCCCGTAAGTCTCGGTGGGAACATTATATACGTCTATAACGTAATATAACCTAACATAACCCATCTAACCCCTCGCTGGTAATGTTTTATAAAATCCCGTACGTGTCGTCCAGTACGTCTCGGTGGGGACATTATGTACGTCTATATCGTTATATAACTCAACCTAAGGCAACCTACCATATCGAATGTAGTATTTTCCAACATTCCTGGCGGATCGGCCACTACTTCTCGGTGGGAACATTATATACGTCTATAACGTAATATAACCTAACCTAACCCATCTAGCCCCTCGCTGGTAATGCTTTATAAAATCCCGTTCGTGTCGACCCGTAAGTCTCGGTGAGGACATTATATACCTCTATAACGTTATATATCCTAACTTAAGGCAGCCTAACACCTCTGATGTAGTATTTTCCAACATTCCTGGCGGAT
The DNA here is from genome assembly GCA_963969225.1 of Xylocopa violacea. Lineage (NCBI taxonomy): Eukaryota > Metazoa > Arthropoda > Insecta > Hymenoptera > Apidae > Xylocopa > Xylocopa violacea. The sequence goes on along the minus strand of CAXAJV010000017.1, from coordinate 8,725,585 downwards.
CGGCCTCTACTTCTCGGTTGGAACGTTATATACGTCTACCACGTAATATAACCTAACCTAACCAATCTAGCCCCTTGCTGGTAATGCTTTATAAAATCCCGTTCGTGTCGACCCGTAAGTCTCGGTGAGGACATTATATACTTCTATAACGTTATATATCCTAACCTAAGGCAGCCTAACACCTCTGATGTAGTATTTTCCAACATTCTTGGCGGATCGTCCTCTACTTCTCGGTGGGAACATTATATACGTCTATAACGTAATATAACCTAACCTAACCCATCTAGCACCTCGCTGGTAATGTTTTATAAAATCCCGGTCGTTTCGTCCCGTAAGTCTCGGTGGGGACATTATCTACTTCTATAACGTTATATATCCCAACGTGAGGCAACCTAACATCTCGGATGTAGTATATTACAACATTCCTGGCGGATCGGTCCCTACTTCTCGGTGGGAACATTATATACGTCTATAACGTAATATAACCAAACCTAACCCATCTAGCACCTCGCTGGTAATGTTTTATAAAATCCCGTTCGTGTCGTCCAGAACGTCTCGGTGGGGACATTATGTACGTCTGTATCCTTATATATCCCAACCTGAGACAACCTAATATCTCGGATGTAGTATATTACAACATTCCTGGCGGATCGGCCCCTACTGCTTGGTGGGAACATTATATACGTCTATAACGTATTATAACCTAACCTAACCCATCTAGCACCTCGCTGGTAATGTTTTATAAAATCCCGTTTGTTTCGTCCCGTAAGTCTCGGTGGGGACATTATCTACTTCTATAACGTTATATATCCCAACGTGAGGCAACCTAACATCTCGGATGTAGTATATTACAACATTCCTGGCGGATCGGTCCCTACTTCTCGTTGGGAACATTATATACGTCTATAACGTAATATAACCAAACCTAACCCATCTAGCACCTCGCTGGTAATGTTTTATAAAATCCCGTTCGTGTCGTCCAGAACGTCTCGGTGGGGACATTATGTACGTCTGTATCCTTATATATCCCAACCTGAGACAACCTAATATCTCGGATGTAGTATATTACAACATTCCTGGCGGATCGGCCCCTACTGCTTGGTGGGAACATTATATACGTCTATAACGTATTATAACCTAACCTAACCCATCTAGCACCTCGCTGGTAATGTTTTATAAAATCCCGTTTGTTTCGTCCCGTAAGTCTCGGTGGGGACATTATCTACTTCTATAACGTTATATATCCCAACCTGAGGCAACCTAACATCACGGATGTAGTATATTACAACATTCCTGGCGGATCGGCCCCTACTTCTCGGTGGGAACATTATATACGTCTATAGCGTATTCTAACCTAACCTAACCCATCTAGCCCCTTGCTGGTAATGTTTTATAAAATCCCGTTCGTGTCGTCCCGTAAGTCTCGGTGGGAACATTATATACGTCTATAACGTAATATAACCTAACATAACCCATCTAACCCCTCGCTGGTAATGTTTTATAAAATCCCGTACGTGTCGTCCAGTACGTCTCGGTGGGGACATTATGTACGTCTATATCGTTATATAACTCAACCTAAGGCAACCTACCATATCGAATGTAGTATTTTCCAACATTCCTGGCGGATCGGCCACTACTTCTCGGTGGGAACATTATATACGTCTATAACGTAATATAACCTAACCTAACCCATCTAGCCCCTCGCTGGTAATGCTTTATAAAATCCCGTTCGTGTCGACCCGTAAGTCTCGGTGAGGACATTATATACCTCTATAACGTTATATATCCTAACTTAAGGCAGCCTAACACCTCTGATGTAGTATTTTCCAACATTCCTGGCGGATCGGCCTCTACTTCTCGGTTGGAACGTTATATACGTCTACCACGTAATATAACCTAACCTAACCAATCTAGCCCCTTGCTGGTAATGCTTTATAAAATCCCGTTCGTGTCGACCCGTAAGTCTCGGTGAGGACATTATATACTTCTATAACGTTATATATCCTAACCTAAGGCAGCCTAACACCTCTGATGTAGTATTTTCCAACATTCTTGGCGGATCGTCCTCTACTTCTCGGTGGGAACATTATATACGTCTATAACGTAATATAACCTAACCTAACCCATCTAGCACCTCGCTGGTAATGTTTTATAAAATCCCGGTCGTTTCGTCCCGTAAGTCTCGGTGGGGACATTATCTACTTCTATAACGTTATATATCCCAACGTGAGGCAACCTAACATCTCGGATGTAGTATATTACAACATTCCTGGCGGATCGGTCCCTACTTCTCGGTGGGAACATTATATACGTCTATAACGTAATATAACCAAACCTAACCCATCTAGCACCTCGCTGGTAATGTTTTATAAAATCCCGTTCGTGTCGTCCAGAACGTCTCGGTGGGGACATTATGTACGTCTGTATCCTTATATATCCCAACCTGAGACAACCTAATATCTCGGATGTAGTATATTACAACATTCCTGGCGGATCGGCCCCTACTGCTTGGTGGGAACATTATATACGTCTATAACGTATTATAACCTAACCTAACCCATCTAGCACCTCGCTGGTAATGTTTTATAAAATCCCGTTTGTTTCGTCCCGTAAGTCTCGGTGGGGACATTATCTACTTCTATAACGTTATATATCCCAACCTGAGGCAACCTAACATCACGGATGTAGTATATTACAACATTCCTGGCGGATCGGCCCCTACTTCTCGGTGGGAACATTATATACGTCTATAGCGTATTCTAACCTAACCTAACCCATCTAGCCCCTTGCTGGTAATGTTTTATAAAATCCCGTTCGTGTCGTCCCGTAAGTCTCGGTGGGAACATTATATACGTCTATAACGTAATATAACCTAACATAACCCATCTAACCCCTCGCTGGTAATGTTTTATAAAATTCCGTACGTGTCGTCCAGTACGTCTCGGTGGGGACATTATGTACGTCTATATCGTTATATAACTCAACCTAAGGCAACCTACCATATCGAATGTAGTATTTTCCAACATTACTGGCGGGTCGGCCCCTACTTCTCTGTGGGAACATTATATACGTCTATAACGTAATATAACCTAACCTAACACATCTAGCACCTCGCTGGTAATGCTTTATAAAATCGCGTGCGTGTCGACCCGAAAGTCTCGGTGAGGACATTATATACTTCTATAACGTTATGTATCCCAACGTGAGGCAACCTAACATCTCGGATGTAGTATATTACAACATTCCTGGCGGATCGGTCCCTACTTCTCGGTGGGAACATTATATACGTCTATAACGTAATATAACCAAACCTAACCCATCTAGCACCTCGCTGGTAATGTTTTATAAAATCCCGTTCGCTTCGTCGCGTAAGTCTCGGTGGGGACATTATCTACTTCTATAACTTTATATATCCCAACCTGAGACAACCTAATATCTCGGATGTAGTATATTACAACATTCCTGGCGGATCGGCCCCTACTACTCGGTGGGAACATTATATACGTCTATAACGTATTATAACCTAACCTAACCCATCTAGCCCCTCGCTGGTAATGTGTTATAAAATCCCGTTCGTGTCGCCCAGAACGTCTCGGTGGGGACATTATGTACGTCTGTATCGTTATATAACCCAACCTAAGGCAACCTAACATATCGAATGTAGTATTTTCCAACATTCCTGGCGGGTCGGCCCCTACTTCTCGGTGGGAACATTATATACGTCTATAACGTATTATAACCTAACCTAACCCATCTAGCCCCTTGCTGGTAATTCTTTATAAAATCCCGTTCGTGTCGAGCCGAAGTCTCGGTGAGGACATTATATACTTCTATAACGTTATATATCCTAACCTAAGGCAGCCTAACACCTCTGATGTAGTATTTTCCAACATTCTTGGCGGATAGTCCTCTACTTCTCGGTGGGAACATTATATACGTCTATAACGTAATATAACCTAACCTAACCCATCTAGCCCCTCGCTGGTAATGCTTTACAAAATCCCGTTCGTGTCGACCCGTAAGTCTCGGTGAGAACATTATATACTTCTATAACGTTATATATCCCAACCTGAGGCAACCTAACAGCTCGGATGTAGTGTTTTACAACATTCCTGGCGGATCGGATCCTACTTCTCGGTGGGAACATTATATACGTCTATCACGTAATATAACCTAACCTAACCCATCTAGCCCCTCGCTGGTAATGCTTTATAAAATCCCGTTCGTGTCGACCCGTAAGTCTCGGTGAGGACATTATATACTTCTATAACGTTATATATCCCAACCTGAGGCAATCTAACATCTCGGATGTAGTATATTACAACATTCCTGGCGGATCGGCCCCTACCTCTCGGTGGGAACATTATATACGTCTATAACGTATTATAACCTAACCTAACCCATCTAGCCCCTCGCTGGTAATGTTTTATAAAATCCCGTTTGTGTCGTCCCGTAAGTCGCGTTGGGGAGATTATCTACTTCTATAACTTTATATATTCCAACCTGTGGCAACCTAACATCTCGGATGTAGTATATTACAACATTCCTGGCGGATCGGCCACTACTTCTCGGTGGGAACATTCTATACGTCTATAACGTATTATAACCTAACCGAACCCATCTAGTCCCTCGCTGGTAATGTTTACAGTATCCCGTTCGTGTCGGCGCGTACATCTCGGTGGGGACATTATGTACGTCTATATCGTTATATAACTCAACCTGAGGCAACCTAACATATCGGATGTAGTATATTAAAACATTCCTGGCGGATCGGCCCTTACTTCTCGGTGGGACCATTATATACGTCTATAGCGTATTATAACCTAACCTAACCCATCTAGCCCCTCGCTGGTAATGTTTACAGAATACCGTTCGTGTCGACCCGTACTTCACGGTGGAGACATTATGTACTTCTATATCGTTATATAACCCATCCTAAGGCAATCTAACATATCGAACGTAGTATTTTCCAACATTACCGGCGGGTCGGCCACTACTTCTCGGTGAGAACATTATATACGTCTATCACGTAATATAACCAACCTAACCCATCTAGCCCCTCGCTGGTAATGCTTTATAAAATCCCGTTCGTGTCGACCCGTAAGTCTGGGTGAGAACATTATATACTTCTATAACGTTATATATCCCAACCTGAGGCAATCTAACATCTCGGATGTAGTATATTACAACATTCCTGGCGGATTGGCCTCTGCTTCTCGGTGGGAACATTATATACGTCTATAACGTAATATAACCTAACCTAACCCATCTAGCCCCTCGCTGGTAATGCTTTATAAAATCCCGTTCGTGACGACCCGTAGGTCTCGGTGAGAACATTATATACTTCTATAACGTGTTATATTCCAACCTGAGGCAATCTAACATCTCGGATGTAGTATATTACAACATTCCTGGCGGATCGGCCCCTGCTTCTCGGTGGGAACATTATATACGTCTGTAACGTAATATAACCTAACCTAACCCATCTAGCCCCTCGCTGGTAATGCTTTATAAAATCCCGTTCGTGTCGACCCGTAAGTCTCGGTGAGGACATTATATACTTCTATAACGTTATATATCCCAACTTGAGGCAACCTAACACCTCGGATGTAGTATATTACAACATTCCTGGCGGATCAGCCACTACTTCTCGGTGGGAACATTATATACGTCTATAGCGTATTCTAACCTAACCTAACCCATCTAGCCCCTTGCTGGTAATGTTTTATAAAATCCCGTTCGTGTCGTCCCGTAAGTCTCGGTGGGAACATTATATACGTCTATAACGTAATATAACCTAACATAACCCATCTAACCCCTCGCTGGTAATGTTTTATAAAATCCCGTACGTGTCGTCCAGTACGTCTCGGTGGGGACATTATGTACGTCTATATCGTTATATAACTCAACCTAAGGCAACCTACCATATCGAATGTAGTATTTTCCAACATTCCTGGCGGATCGGCCACTACTTCTCGGTGGGAACATTATATACGTCTATAACGTAATATAACCTAACCTAACCCATCTAGCCCCTCGCTGGTAATGCTTTATAAAATCCCGTTCGTGTCGACCCGTAAGTCTCGGTGAGGACATTATATACCTCTATAACGTTATATATCCTAACTTAAGGCAGCCTAACACCTCTGATGTAGTATTTTCCAACATTCCTGGCGGATCGGCCTCTACTTCTCGGTTGGAACGTTATATACGTCTACCACGTAATATAACCTAACCTAACCAATCTAGCCCCTTGCTGGTAATGCTTTATAAAATCCCGTTCGTGTCGACCCGTAAGTCTCGGTGAGGACATTATATACTTCTATAACGTTATATATCCTAACCTAAGGCAGCCTAACACCTCTGATGTAGTATTTTCCAACATTCTTGGCGGATCGTCCTCTACTTCTCGGTGGGAACATTATATACGTCTATAACGTAATATAACCTAACCTAACCCATCTAGCACCTCGCTGGTAATGTTTTATAAAATCCCGGTCGTTTCGTCCCGTAAGTCTCGGTGGGGACATTATCTACTTCTATAACGTTATATATCCCAACGTGAGGCAACCTAACATCTCGGATGTAGTATATTACAACATTCCTGGCGGATCGGTCCCTACTTCTCGGTGGGAACATTATATACGTCTATAACGTAATATAACCAAACCTAACCCATCTAGCACCTCGCTGGTAATGTTTTATAAAATCCCGTTCGTGTCGTCCAGAACGTCTCGGTGGGGACATTATGTACGTCTGTATCCTTATATATCCCAACCTGAGACAACCTAATATCTCGGATGTAGTATATTACAACATTCCTGGCGGATCGGCCCCTACTGCTTGGTGGGAACATTATATACGTCTATAACGTATTATAACCTAACCTAACCCATCTAGCACCTCGCTGGTAATGTTTTATAAAATCCCGTTTGTTTCGTCCCGTAAGTCTCGGTGGGGACATTATCTACTTCTATAACGTTATATATCCCAACCTGAGGCAACCTAACATCACGGATGTAGTATATTACAACATTCCTGGCGGATCGGCCCCTACTTCTCGGTGGGAACATTATATACGTCTATAGCGTATTCTAACCTAACCTAACCCATCTAGCCCCTTGCTGGTAATGTTTTATAAAATCCCGTTCGTGTCGTCCCGTAAGTCTCGGTGGGAACATTATATACGTCTATAACGTAATATAACCTAACATAACCCATCTAACCCCTCGCTGGTAATGTTTTATAAAATTCCGTACGTGTCGTCCAGTACGTCTCGGTGGGGACATTATGTACGTCTATATCGTTATATAACTCAACCTAAGGCAACCTACCATATCGAATGTAGTATTTTCCAACATTACTGGCGGGTCGGCCCCTACTTCTCTGTGGGAACATTATATACGTCTATAACGTAATATAACCTAACCTAACACATCTAGCACCTCGCTGGTAATGCTTTATAAAATCGCGTGCGTGTCGACCCGAAAGTCTCGGTGAGGACATTATATACTTCTATAACGTTATGTATCCCAACGTGAGGCAACCTAACATCTCGGATGTAGTATATTACAACATTCCTGGCGGATCGGTCCCTACTTCTCGGTGGGAACATTATATACGTCTATAACGTAATATAACCAAACCTAACCCATCTAGCACCTCGCTGGTAATGTTTTATAAAATCCCGTTCGCTTCGTCGCGTAAGTCTCGGTGGGGACATTATCTACTTCTATAACTTTATATATCCCAACCTGAGACAACCTAATATCTCGGATGTAGTATATTACAACATTCCTGGCGGATCGGCCCCTACTACTCGGTGGGAACATTATATACGTCTATAACGTATTATAACCTAACCTAACCCATCTAGCCCCTCGCTGGTAATGTGTTATAAAATCCCGTTCGTGTCGCCCAGAACGTCTCGGTGGGGACATTATGTACGTCTGTATCGTTATATAACCCAACCTAAGGCAACCTAACATATCGAATGTAGTATTTTCCAACATTCCTGGCGGGTCGGCCCCTACTTCTCGGTGGGAACATTATATACGTCTATAACGTATTATAACCTAACCTAACCCATCTAGCCCCTTGCTGGTAATTCTTTATAAAATCCCGTTCGTGTCGAGCCGAAGTCTCGGTGAGGACATTATATACTTCTATAACGTTATATATCCTAACCTAAGGCAGCCTAACACCTCTGATGTAGTATTTTCCAACATTCTTGGCGGATAGTCCTCTACTTCTCGGTGGGAACATTATATACGTCTATAACGTAATATAACCTAACCTAACCCATCTAGCCCCTCGCTGGTAATGCTTTACAAAATCCCGTTCGTGTCGACCCGTAAGTCTCGGTGAGAACATTATATACTTCTATAACGTTATATATCCCAACCTGAGGCAACCTAACAGCTCGGATGTAGTGTTTTACAACATTCCTGGCGGATCGGATCCTACTTCTCGGTGGGAACATTATATACGTCTATCACGTAATATAACCTAACCTAACCCATCTAGCCCCTCGCTGGTAATGCTTTATAAAATCCCGTTCGTGTCGACCCGTAAGTCTCGGTGAGGACATTATATACTTCTATAACGTTATATATCCCAACCTGAGGCAATCTAACATCTCGGATGTAGTATATTACAACATTCCTGGCGGATCGGCCCCTACCTCTCGGTGGGAACATTATATACGTCTATAACGTATTATAACCTAACCTAACCCATCTAGCCCCTCGCTGGTAATGTTTTATAAAATCCCGTTTGTGTCGTCCCGTAAGTCGCGTTGGGGAGATTATCTACTTCTATAACTTTATATATTCCAACCTGTGGCAACCTAACATCTCGGATGTAGTATATTACAACATTCCTGGCGGATCGGCCACTACTTCTCGGTGGGAACATTCTATACGTCTATAACGTATTATAACCTAACCGAACCCATCTAGTCCCTCGCTGGTAATGTTTACAGTATCCCGTTCGTGTCGGCGCGTACATCTCGGTGGGGACATTATGTACGTCTATATCGTTATATAACTCAACCTGAGGCAACCTAACATATCGGATGTAGTATATTAAAACATTCCTGGCGGATCGGCCCTTACTTCTCGGTGGGACCATTATATACGTCTATAGCGTATTATAACCTAACCTAACCCATCTAGCCCCTCGCTGGTAATGTTTACAGAATACCGTTCGTGTCGACCCGTACTTCACGGTGGAGACATTATGTACTTCTATATCGTTATATAACCCATCCTAAGGCAATCTAACATATCGAACGTAGTATTTTCCAACATTACCGGCGGGTCGGCCACTACTTCTCGGTGAGAACATTATATACGTCTATCACGTAATATAACCAACCTAACCCATCTAGCCCCTCGCTGGTAATGCTTTATAAAATCCCGTTCGTGTCGACCCGTAAGTCTGGGTGAGAACATTATATACTTCTATAACGTTATATATCCCAACCTGAGGCAATCTAACATCTCGGATGTAGTATATTACAACATTCCTGGCGGATCGGCCTCTGCTTCTCGGTGGGAACATTATATACGTCTATAACGTAATATAACCTAACCTAACCCATCTAGCCCCTCGCTGGTAATGCTTTATAAAATCCCGTTCGTGACGACCCGTAGGTCTCGGTGAGAACATTATATACTTCTATAACGTGTTATATTCCAACCTGAGGCAATCTAACATCTCGGATGTAGTATATTACAACATTCCTGGCGGATCGGCCCCTGCTTCTCGGTGGGAACATTATATACGTCTGTAACGTAATATAACCTAACCTAACCCATCTAGCCCCTCGCTGGTAATGCTTTATAAAATCCCGTTCGTGTCGACCCGTAAGTCTCGGTGAGGACATTATATACTTCTATAACGTTATATATCCCAACTTGAGGCAACCTAACACCTCGGATGTAGTATATTACAACATTCCTGGCGGATCAGCCACTACTTCTCGGTGGGAACATTATATACGTCTATAACGTAATATAACCTAACCTAACCCATCTAGCCCCTCGCTGGTAATGTTTTATAAAATCCCGTTCGTGTCGTCCCGTAAGTCTCGGTGGGAACATTATATACGTCTATAACGTAATATAACCTAACATAACCCATCTAACCCCTCGCTGGTAATGTTTTATAAAATCCCGTACGTGTCGTCCAGTACGTCTCGGTGGGGACATTATGTACGTCTATATCGTTATATAACTCAACCTAAGGCAACCTACCCTATCGAATGTAGTATTTTCCAACATTACTGGCGGGTCGGCCCCTACTACTCGGTGGGAACATTATATACGTCTATAACGTATTATAACCTAACCTAACCCATCTAGCCCCTTGCTGGTAATGCTTTATAAAATCCCGTTCGTGTCGAGCCGAAGTCTCGGTGAGGACATTATATACTTCTATAACGTTATATATCCTAACCTAAGGCAGCCTAACACCTCTGATGTAGTATTTTCCAACATTCTTGGCGGATAGTCCTCTACTTCTCGGTGGGAACATTATATACGTCTATAACGTATTATAACCTAACCGAACACATCTAGTCCCTCGCTGGTAATGTTTACAGTATCCCGTTCGTGTCGGCGCGTACATCTCGGTGGGGACATTATGTACGTCTATATCGTTATATAACTCAACCTGAGGCAACCTAACATCTCGGATGTAGTATATTAAAACATTCCTGGCGGATCGGCCCTTACTTCTCGGTGGGACCATTATATACGTCTATAGCGTATTATAACCTAACCTAACCCATCTAGCCCCTCGCTGGTAATGTTTACAGAATACCGTTCGTGTCGACCCGTACTTCTCGGTGGAGACATTATGTACTTCTATATCGTTATATAACCCATCCTAAGGCAATCTAACATATCGAACGTAGTATTTTCCAACATTACCGGCGGGTCGGCCACTACTTCTCGGTGAGAACATTATATACGTCTATCACGTAATATAACCAACCTAACCCATCTAGCCCTTCGCTGGTAATGCTTTATAAAATCCCGTTCGTGTCGACCCGTAAGTCTGGGTGAGAACATTATATACTTCTATAACGTGTTATATTCCAACCTGAGGCAATCTAACATCTCGGATGTAGTATATTACAACATTCCTGGCGGATCGGCCACTACTTCTCGGTGGGAACATTATATACGTCTATAACGTAATATAACCTAACCTAACCCATCTAGCCCCTCGCTGGTAATGCTTTATAAAATCCCGTTCGTGTCGACCCGTAAGTCTCGGTGAGGACATTATATACCTCTATAACGTTATATATCCTAACTTAAGGCAGCCTAACACCTCTGATGTAGTATTTTCCAACATTCCTGGCGGATCGGCCTCTACTTCTCGGTTGGAACGTTATATACGTCTACCACGTAATATAACCTAACCTAACCAATCTAGCCCCTTGCTGGTAATGCTTTATAAAATCCCGTTCGTGTCGACCCGTAAGTCTCGGTGAGGACATTATATACTTCTATAACGTTATATATCCTAACCTAAGGCAGCCTAACACCTCTGATGTAGTATTTTCCAACATTCTTGGCGGATCGTCCTCTACTTCTCGGTGGGAACATTATATACGTCTATAACGTAATATAACCTAACCTAACCCATCTAGCACCTCGCTGGTAATGTTTTATAAAATCCCGGTCGTTTCGTCCCGTAAGTCTCGGTGGGGACATTATCTACTTCTATAACGTTATATATCCCAACGTGAGGCAACCTAACATCTCGGATGTAGTATATTACAACATTCCTGGCGGATCGGTCCCTACTTCTCGGTGGGAACATTATATACGTCTATAACGTAATATAACCAAACCTAACCCATCTAGCACCTCGCTGGTAATGTTTTATAAAATCCAGTTCGTGTCGTCCAGAACGTCTCGGTGGGGACATTATGTACGTCTGTATCCTTATATATCCCAACCTGAGACAACCTAATATCTCGGATGTAGTATATTACAACATTCCTGGCGGATCGGCCCCTACTACTTGGTGGGAACATTATATACGTCTATAACGTATTATAACCTAACCTAACCCATCTAGCACCTCGCTGGTAATGTTTTATAAAATCCCGTTTGTTTCGTCCCGTAAGTCTCGGTGGGGACATTATCTACTTCTATAACGTTATATATCCCAACCTGAGGCAACCTAACATCACGGATGTAGTATATTACAACATTCCTGGCGGATCGGCCCCTACTTCTCGGTGGGAACATTATATACGTCTATAGCGTATTCTAACCTAACCTAACCCATCTAGCCCCTTGCTGGTAATGTTTTATAGAATCCCGTTCGTGTCGTCCCGTAAGTCTCGGTGGGAACATTATATACGTCTATAACGTAATATAACCTAACATAACCCATCTAACCCCTCGCTGGTAATGTTTTATAAAATCCCGTACGTGTCGTCCAGTACGTCTCGGTGGGGACATTATGTACGTCTATATCGTTATATAACTCAACCTAAGGCAACCTACCCTATCGAATGTAGTATTTTCCAACATTACTGGCGGGTCGGCCCCTACTACTCGGTGGGAACATTATATACGTCTATAACGTATTATAACCTAACCTAACCCATCTAGCCCCTCGCTGGTAATGTGTTATAAAATCCCGTTCGCTTCGTCGCGTAAGTCTCGGTGGGGACATTATCTACTTCTATAACTTTATATATCCCAACCTGAGACAACCTAATATCTCGGATGTAGTATATTACAACATTCCTGGCGGATCGGCCCCTACTACTCGGTGGGAACATTATATACGTCTATAACGTATTATAACCTAACCTAACCCATCTAGCCCCTCGCTGGTAATGTGTTATAAAATCCCGTTCGTGTCGCCCAGAACGTCTCGGTGGGGACATTATGTACGTCTGTATCGTTATATAACCCAACCTAAGGCAACCTAACATATCGAATGTAGTATTTTCCAACATTCCTAGCGGGTCGGCACCTACTTCTCGGTGGGAACATTATATACGTCTATAACGTATTATAACCTAACCTAACCCATCTAGCCCCTTGCTGGTAATGCTTTATAAAATCCCGTTCGTGTCGAGCCGAAGTCTCGGTGAGGACATTATATACTTCTATAACGTTATATATCCTAACCTAAGGCAGCCTAACACCTCTGATGTAGTATTTTCCAACATTCTTGGCGGATAGTCCTCTACTTCTCGGTGGGAACATTATATACGTCTATAACGTATTATAACCTAACCGAACCCATCTAGTCCCTCGCTGGTAATGTTTACAGTATCCCGTTCGTGTCGGCGCGTACATCTCGGTGGGGACATTATGTACGTCTATATCGTTATATAACTCAACCTGAGGCAACCTAACATCTCGGATGTAGTATATTAAAACATTCCTGGCGGATCGGCCCTTACTTCTCGGTGGGACCATTATATACGTCTATAGCGTATTATAACCTAACCTAACCCATCTAGCCCCTCGCTGGTAATGTTTACAGAATACCGTTCGTGTCGACCCGTACTTCTCGGTGGAGACATTATGTACTTCTATATCGTTATATAGCCCATCCTAAGGCAATCTAACATATCGAACGTAGTATTTTCCAACATTACCGGCGGGTCGGCCACTACTTCTCGGTGAGAACATTATATACGTCTATCACGTAATATAACCAACCTAACCCATCTAGCCCCTCGCTGGTAATGCTTTATAAAATCCCGTTCGTGTCGACCCGTAAGTCTGGGTGAGAACATTATATACTTCTATAACGTTATATATCCCAACCTGAGGCAATCTAACATCTCGGATGTAGTATATTACAGCATTCCTGGCGGATCGGCCTCTGCTTCTCGGTGGGAACATTATATACGTCTATAACGTAATATAACCTAACCTAACCCATCTAGCCCCTCGCTGGTAATGCTTTGTAAAATCCCATTCGTGACGACCCGTAGGTCTCGGTGAGAACATTATATACTTCTATAACGTGTTATATTCCAACCTGAGGCAATCTAACATCTCGGATGTAGTATATTACAACATTCCTGGCGGATCGGCCCCTGCTTCTCGGTGGGAATATTATATACGTCTATAACGTAATATAACCTAACCTAACCCATCTAGCCCCTCGCTGGTAATGCTTTATAAAATCCCGTTCGTGTCGACCCGTAAGTCTCGGTGAGGACATTATATACTTCTATAACGTTATATATCCCAACTTGAAGCAACCTAACACCTCGGATGTAGTATATTACAACATTCCTGGCGGATCAGCCACTACTTCTCGGTGGGAACATTATATACGTCTATAACGTAATATAACCTAACCTAACCCATCTAGCCCCTCGCTGGTAATGCTTTATAAAATCCCGTTCGTGTCGACCCGTAAGTCTCGGTGAGAACATTATATACTTCTATAACGTTATATATCCCAACCTGAGGCAATCTAACATCTCGAATGTAGTATATTACAACATTCCTGGCGGATCGGCCCCTGCTTCGCGGTGGGAACATTATATACGTCTATAACGTAATATAACCTAACCTAACCCATCTAGCCCCTCGCTGGTAATGCTTTATAAAATCCCGTTCGTGTCGACCCGTAGGTCTCGGTGAGAACATTATATACTTCTATAACGTGTTATATTCCAACCTGAGGCAATCTAACATCTCGGATGTAGTATATTACAACATTCCTGGCGGATCGGCCCCTGCTTCTCGGTGGGAACATTATATACGTCTATAACGTAATATAACCAAACCTAACCCATCTAGCCCCTCGCTGGTAATGCTTTATAAAATCCCGTTCGTGTCGTCCAGAACGTCTCGGTGGGGACATTATGTACGTCTGTATCCTTATATATCCCAACCTGAGACAACCTAATATCTCGGATGTAGTATATTACAACATTCCTGGCGGATCGGCCCCTACTACTTGGTGGGAACATTATATACGTCTATAACGTATTATAACCTAACCTAACCCATCTAGCACCTCGCTGGTAATGTTTTATAAAATCCCGTTTGTTTCGTCCCGTAAGTCTCGGTGGGGACATTATCTACTTCTATAACGTTATATATCCCAACCTGAGGCAACCTAACATCACGGATGTAGTATATTACAACATTCCTGGCGGATCGGCCCCTACTTCTCGGTGGGAACATTATATACGTCTATAGCGTATTCTAACCTAACCTAACCCATCTAGCCCCTTGCTGGTAATGTTTTATAAAATCCCGTTCGTGTCGTCCCGTAAGTCTCGGTGGGAACATTATATACGTCTATAACGTAATATAACCTAACATAACCCATCTAACCCCTCGCTGGTAATGTTTTATAAAATCCCGTACGTGTCGTCCAGTACGTCTCGGTGGGGACATTATGTACGTCTATATCGTTATATAACTCAACCTAAGGCAACCTACCATATCGAATGTAGTATTTTCCAACATTACTGGCGGGTCGGCCCCTACTTCTCTGTGGGAACATTATATACGTCTATAACGTAATATAACCTAACCTAACACATCTAGCACCTCGCTGGTAATGCTTTATAAAATCGCGTGCGTGTCGACCCGAAAGTCTCGGTGAGGACATTATATACTTCTATAACGTTATGTATCCCAACGTGGGCAACCTAACATCTCGGATGTAGTATATTACAACATTCCTGGCGGATCGGTCCCTACTTCTCGGTGGGAACATTATATACGTCTATAACGTAATATAACCAAACCTAACCCATCTAGCACCTCGCTGGTAATGTTTTATAAAATCCCGTTCGCTTCGTCGCGTAAGTCTCGGTGGGGACATTATCTACTTCTATAACTTTATATATCCCAACCTGAGACAACCTAATATCTCGGATGTAGTATATTACAACATTCCTGGCGGATCGGCCCCTACTACTCGGTGGGAACATTATATACGTCTATAACGTATTATAACCTAACCTAACCCATCTAGCCCCTCGCTGGTAATGTGTTATAAAATCCCGTTCGTGTCGCCCAGAACGTCTCGGTGGGGACATTATGTACGTCTGTATCGTTATATAACCCAACCTAAGGCAACCTAACATATCGAATGTAGTATTTTCCAACATTCCTGGCGGGTCGGCCCCTACTTCTCGGTGGGAACATTATATACGTCTATAACGTATTATAACCTAACCTAACCCATCTAGCCCCTTGCTGGTAATTCTTTATAAAATCCCGTTCGTGTCGAGCCGAAGTCTCGGTGAGGACATTATATACTTCTATAACGTTATATATCCTAACCTAAGGCAGCCTAACACCTCTGATGTAGTATTTTCCAACATTCTTGGCGGATAGTCCTCTACTTCTCGGTGGGAACATTATATACGTCTATAACGTAATATAACCTAACCTAACCCATCTAGCCCTTCGCTGGTAATGCTTTACAAAATCCCGTTCGTGTCGACCCGTAAGTCTCGGTGAGAACATTATATACTTCTATAACGTTATATATCCCAACCTGAGGCAACCTAACAGCTCGGATGTAGTGTTTTACAACATTCCTGGCGGATCGGATCCTACTTCTCGGTGGGAACATTATATACGTCTATCACGTAATATAACCTAACCTAACCCATCTAGCCCCTCGCTGGTAATGCTTTATAAAATCCCGTTCGTGTCGACCCGTAAGTCTCGGTGAGGACATTATATACTTCTATAACGTTATATATCCCAACCTGAGGCAATCTAACATCTCGGATGTAGTATATTACAACATTCCTGGCGGATCGGCCCCTACCTCTCGGTGGGAACATTATATACGTCTATAACGTATTATAACCTAACCGAACCCATCTAGCCCCTCGCTGGTAATGTTTTATAAAATCCCGTTTGTGTCGTCCCGTAAGTCGCGTTGGGGAGATTATCTACTTCTATAACTTTATATATTCCAACCTGAGGCAACCTAACATCTCGGATGTAGTATATTACAACATTCCTGGCGGATCGGCCACTACTTCTCGGTGGGAACATTCTATACGTCTATAACGTATTATAACCTAACCGAACCCATCTAGTCCCTCGCTGGTAATGTTTACAGTATCCCGTTCGTGTCGGCGCGTACATCTCGGTGGGGACATTATGTACGTCTATATCGTTATATAACTCAACCTGAGGCAACCTAACATATCGGATGTAGTATATTAAAACATTCCTGGCGGATCGGCCCTTACTTCTCGGTGGGACCATTATATACGTCTATAGCGTATTATAACCTAACCTAACCCATCTAGCCCCTCGCTGGTAATGTTTACAGAATACCGTTCGTGTCGACCCGTACTTCTCGGTGGAGACATTATGTACTTCTATATCGTTATATAACCCATCCTAAGGCAATCTAACATATCGAACGTAGTATTTTCCAACATTACCGGCGGGTCGGCCACTACTTCTCGGTGAGAACATTATATACGTCTATCACGTAATATAACCAACCTAACCCATCTAGCCCCTCGCTGGTAATGCTTTATAAAATCCCGTTCGTGTCGACGCGTAAGTCTGGGTGAGAACATTATATACTTCTATAACGTTATATATCCCAACCTGAGGCAATCTAACATCTCGGATGTAGTATATTACAACATTCCTGGCGGATCGGCCTCTGCTTCTCGGTGGGAACATTATATACGTCTATAACGTAATATAACCTAACCTAACCCATCTAGCCCCTCGCTGGTAATGCTTTATAAAATCCCGTTCGTGACGACCCGTAGGTCTCGGTGAGAACATTATATACTTCTATAACGTGTTATATTCCAACCTGAGGCAATCTAACATCTCGGATGTAGTATATTACAACATTCCTGGCGGATCGGCCCTTGCTTCTCGGTGGGAACATTATATACGTCTATAACGTAATATAACCTAACCTAATCCATCTAGCCCCTCGCTGGTAATGCTTTATAAAATCCCGTTCGTGTCGACCCGTAAGTCTCGGTGAGGACATTATATACTTCTATAACGTTATATATCCCAACTTGAGGCAACCTAACACCTCGGATGTAGTATATTACAACATTCCTGGCGGATCAGCCACTACTTCTCGGTGGGAACATTATATACGTCTATAACGTAATATAACCTAACCTAACCCATCTAGCCCCTCGCTGGTAATGCTTTATAAAATCCCGTTCGTGTCGACCCGTAAGTCTGGGTGAGAACATTATATACTTCTATAACGTTATATATCCCAACCTGAGGCAATGTAACATCTCGGATGTAGTATATTAGAACATTCCTGGCGGATCGGCCTCTGCTTCTCGGTGGGAACATTATATACGTCTATAACGTAATATAACCTAACCTAACCCATCTAGCCCCTCGCTGGTAATGCTTTATAAAATCCCGTTCGTGACGACCCGTAGGTCTCGGTGAGAACATTATATACTTCTATAACGTGTTATATTCCAACCTGAGGCAATCTAACATCTCGGATGTAGTATATTACAACATTCCTGGCGGATCGGCCCCTGCTTCTCGGTGGGAACATTATATACGTCTATAAGGTAATATAACCTAACCTAACCCATCTAGCCCCTCGCTGGTAATGCTTTATAAAATCCCGTTCGTGTCGACCCGTAAGTCTCGGTGAGGACATTATATACTTCTATAACGTTATATATCCCAACTTGAGGCAACCTAACACCTCGGATGTAGTATATTACAACATTCCTGGCGGATCAGCCACTACTTCTCGGTGGGAACATTATATACGTCTATAACGTAATATAACCTAACCTAACCCATCTAGCACCTCGCTGGTAATGCTTTATAAAATCCCGTTCGTGTCGACCCGTAAGTCTCGGTGAGAACATTATATACTTCTATAACGTTATATATCCCAACCTGAGGCAATCTAACATCTCGGATGTAGTATATTACAACATTCCTGGCGGATCGGCCCCTGCTTCTCGGTGCGAACATTATATACGTCTATAACGTAATATAACCTAACCTAACCCATCTAGCCCCTCGCTGGTAATGCTTTATAAAATCCCGTTCGTGTCGACCCGTAAGTCTCGGTGAGGACATTATATACTTCTATAACGTTATATATCCCAACTTGAGGCAACCTAACACCTCGGATGTAGTATATTACAACATTCCTGGCGGATCAGCCACTACTTCTCGGTGGGAACATTATATACGTCTATAACGTAATATAACCTAACCTAACCCATCTAGCACCTCGCTGGTAATGCTTTATAAAATCCCGTTCGTGTCGACCCGTAAGTCTCGGTGAGAACATTATATACTTCTATAACGTTATATATCCCAACCTGAGGCAATCTAACATCTCGGATGTAGTATATTACAACATTCCTGGCGGATCGGCCCCTGCTTCTCGGTGCGAACATTATATACGTCTATAACGTAATATAACCTAACCTAACCCATCTAGCCCCTCGCTGGTAATGCTTTATAAAATCCCGTTCGTGTCGACCCGTAAGTCTCGGTGAGGACATTATATACTTCTATAACGTTATATATCCCAACCTGAGGCAATCTAACATCTCGGATGTAGTATATTACAACATTCCTGGCGGATCGGCCCCTACCTCTCGGTGGGAACATTATATACGTCTATAACGTATTATAACCTAACCTAACCCATCTAGCCCCTCGCTGGTAATGTTTTATAAAATCCCGTTTGTGTCGTCCCGTAAGTCGCGTTGGGGAGATTATCTACTTCTATAACTTTATATATTCCAACCTGAGGCAACCTAACATCTCGGATGTAGTATATTACAACATTCCTGGCGGATCGGCCACTACTTCTCGGTGGGAACATTCTATACGTCTATAACGTATTATAACCTAACCGAACCCATCTAGTCCCTCGCTGGTAATGTTTACAGTATCCCGTTCGTGTCGGCGCGTACATCTCGGTGGGGACATTATGTACGTCTATATCGTTATATAACTCAACCTGAGGCAACCTAACATATCGGATGTAGTATATTAAAACATTCCTGGCGGATCGGCCCTTACTTCTCGGTGGGACCATTATATACGTCTATAGCGTATTATAACCTAACCTAACCCATCTAGCCCCTCGCTGGTAATGTTTACAGAATACCGTTCGTGTCGACCCGTACTTCTCGGTGGAGACATTATGTACTTCTATATCGTTATATAACCCATCCTAAGGCAATCTAACATATCGAACGTAGTATTTTCCAACATTACCGGCGGGTCGGCCACTACTTCTCGGTGAGAACATTATATACGTCTATCACGTAATATAACCAACCTAACCCATCTAGCCCCTCGCTGGTAATGCTTTATAAAATCCCGTTCGTGACGACCCGTAGGTCTCGGTGAGAACATTATATACTTCTATAACGTGTTATATTCCAACCTGAGGCAATCTAACATCTCGGATGTAGTATATTACAACATTCCTGGCGGATCGGCCCTTGCTTCTCGGTGGGAACATTATATACGTCTATAACGTAATATAACCTAACCTAATCCATCTAGCCCCTCGCTGGTAATGCTTTATAAAATCCCGTTCGTGTCGACCCGTAAGACTCGGTGAGGACATTATATACTTCTATAACGTTATATATCCCAACTTGAGGCAACCTAACACCTCGGATGTAGTATATTACAACATTCCTGGCGGATCAGCCACTACTTCTCGGTGGGAACATTATATACGTCTATAACGTAATATAACCTAACCTAACCCATCTAGCCCCTCGCTGGTAATGCTTTATAAAATCCCGTTCGTGTCGACCCGTAAGTCTGGGTGAGAACATTATATACTTCTATAACGTTATATATCCCAACCTGAGGCAATGTAACATCTCGGATGTAGTATATTAGAACATTCCTGGCGGATCGGCCTCTGCTTCTCGGTGGGAACATTATATACGTCTATAACGTAATATAACCTAACCTAACCCATCTAGCCCCTCGCTGGTAATGCTTTATAAAATCCCGTTCGTGACGACCCGTAGGTCTCGGTGAGAACATTATATACTTCTATAACGTGTTATATTCCAACCTGAGGCAATCTAACATCTCGGATGTAGTATATTACAACATTCCTGGCGGATCGGCCCCTGCTTCTCGGTGGGAACATTATATACGTCTATAAGGTAATATAACCTAACCTAACCCATCTAGCCCCTCGCTGGTAATGCTTTATAAAATCCCGTTCGTGTCGACCCGTAAGTCTCGGTGAGGACATTATATACTTCTATAACGTCATATATCCCAACTTGAGGCAACCTAACACCTCGGATGTAGTATATTACAACATTCCTGGCGGATCAGCCACTACTTCTCGGTGGGAACATTATATACGTCTATAACGTAATATAACCTAACCTAACCCATCTAGCACCTCGCTGGTAATGCTTTATAAAATCCCGTTCGTGTCGACCCGTAAGTCTCGGTGAGAACATTATATACTTCTATAACGTTATATATCCCAACCTGAGGCAATCTAACATCTCGGATGTAGTATATTACAACATTCCTGGCGGATCGGCCCCTGCTTCTCGGTGCGAACATTATATACGTCTATAACGTAATATAACCTAACCTAACCCATCTAGCCCCTCGCTGGTAATGCTTTATAAAATCCCGTTCGTGTCGACCCGTAGGTCTCGGTGAGAACATTATATACTTCTATAACGTGTTATATTCCAACCTGAGGCAATCTAACATCTCGGATGTAGTATATTACAACATTCCTGGCGGATCGGCCCCTGCTTCTCGGTGGGAAGATTATATACGTCTATAACGTAATATAACCTAACCTAACCCCTCTAGCCCCTCGCTGGTAATGCTTTATAAAATCCCGTTCGTGTCGACCCGTAAGTCTCGGTGAGGACATTATATACTTCTATAACGTTATATATCCCAACTTGAGGCAACCTAACACCTCGGATGTAGTATATTACAACATTCCTGGCGGATCAGCCACTACTTCTCGGTGGGAACATTATATACGTCTATAACGTAATATAACCTAACCTAACCCATCTAGCCCCTCGCTGGTAATGCTTTATAAAATCCCGTTCGTGTCGACCCGTAAGTCTCGGTGAGGACATTATATACTTCTATAACGTTGTATATCCCAACTTGAGGCAACCTAACACCTCGGATGTAGTATATTACAACATTCCTGGCGGATCGGCCACTACTTCTCGGTGGGAACATTATATACGTCTATAACGTAATATAACCTAACCTAACCCATCTAGCCCCTCGCTGGTAATGCTTTATAAAATCCCGTTCGTGTCGTCCCGTAAGTTTCGGTGAGGACATTATATACTTCTATAACGTTATATATCCTAACCTAAGGCAGCCTAACACCTCTGATGTAGTATTTTCCAACATTCCTGGCGGATCGGCCTCTACTTCTCGGTTGGAACGTTATATACGTCTATCACGTAATATAACCTAACCTAACCCATCTAGCCCCTCGCTGGTAATGTCTTATAAAATCACGGTCGTTTCGTCCCGTAAGTCTCGGTGGGGACATTATCTACTTCTATAACGTTATATATCCCAACGTGAGGCAACCTAACATCTCGGATGTAGTATATTACAACATTCCTGGCGGATCGGTCCCTACTTCTTGGTGGGAACATTATATACGTCTATAACGTAATATAACCTAACCTAACCCATCTAGCCCCTCGCTGGTAATGTTTGCAGAATCCCGTTCGTGTCGGCCCGTAAGTTTCGGTGAGGACATTATATACTTCTATAACGTTATATATCCTAACCTAAGGCAGCCTAACACCTCTGATGTAGTATTTTCCAACATTCCTGGCGGATCGGCCTCTACTTCTCGGTGGGAACATTATATACGTCTATAACGTATTATAACCTAACCTAACCCATCTAGCCCCTCGCTGGTAATGTTTACAGAATCCCGTTCGTGTCGGCGCGTACTTCTCGGTGGAGCAGTATGTACGTCTATATTGTTATATAACTCAACCTGAGGCAACCTAACATCTCGGATGTAGTATATTACAACATTCCTGGCGGATCGGCCACTACTTCTCGGTTGGAACGTTATATACGTCTATCACGTAATATAACCTAACCTAACCCATCTAGCCCCTCGCTGGTAATGTCTTATAAAATCCCGGTCGTGTCGTCCCGTAAGTCTCGGTGGGAACATTATATACGTCTATAACGTAATATAACCTAACATAACCCATCTAGCCCCTCGCTGGTAATATTTTATAAAATCCCGTACGTGTCGTCCAGTACGTCTCGGTGGGGACATTACGTACGTCTATATCGTTATATAACCAAACCTAAGGCAACCTAACATATCAAATGTAGTATTTTCCAACATTCATGGCGGGTCGCCCCCTACTTCTAGGTGAGAACATTATATACGTCTATCACGTAATATAACCTAACCTAACCCATCTAGCCCCTCGCTGGTAATGTTTTATAAAATCCCGTTCGTGTCGTCCAGAACGTCTCGGTGGGGACATTATGTACGTCTGTATCGTTATATAACCCAACCTAAGGCAACCTAACATATCGAATGTAGTATATTACAACATTCCTGGCGGATCGGCCACTACTTCTCGGTGGGTACATTATATACGTCTATAACGTAATATAACCTAACCTAACCCATCTAGCACCTCGCTGGTAATGCTTTATAAAATCCCGTTCGTGTCGACCCGTAAGTCTCGGTGAGGACATTATATACCTCTATAATGTTATATATCCTAACCTAAGGCAGCCTAACACCTCTGATGTAGTATTTTCCAACATTCCTGGCGGATCGGCCTCTACTTCTCGGTTGGAACGTTATATACGTCTATCACGTAATATAACCTAACCTAACCCATCTAGCCCCTCGCTGGTAATGTCTTATAAAATCACGGTCGTGTCGTCCCGTAAGTCTTGGTGGGAACATTATATACGTCTATAACGTAATATAGCCTAACATAACCCATCTAGCCCCTCGCTGGTAATATTTTATAAAATCCCGTACGTGTCGTCCAGTACGTCTCGGTGGGGACATTACGTACGTCTATATCGTTATATAACCAAACCTAAGGCAACCTAACATAACAAATGATGTATTTTCCAACATTCATGGCGGGTCGCCCCCTACTTCTATGTGAGAACATTATATACGTCTATCACGTAATATAACCTAACCTAACCCATCTAGCCCCTTGCTGGTAATGCTTTATAAAATCCCGTTCGTGTCGACCCGTAAATCTCGGTGAGGACATTATATACTTCTATAACGTTATATATCCTAACCTAAGGCAGCCTAACACCTCTGATGTAGTATTTTCCAACATTCTTGGCGGATCGTCCTCTACTTCTCGGTTGGAACATTATATACGTCTATAACGTAATATAACCTAACCTAACCCATCTAGCACCTCGCTGGTAATGTTTTATAAAATCACGGTCGTTTCGTCCCGTAAGTCTCGGTGGGGACATTATCTACTTCTATAACGTTATATATCCCAACGTGAGGCAACCTAACATCTCGGATGTAGTATATTACAACATTCCTGGCGGATCGGTCCCTACTTCTTGGTGGGAACATTATATACGTCTATAACGTAATATAACCTAACCTAACCCATCTAGCCCCTCGCTGGTAATGTTTGCAGAATCCCGTTCGTGTCGGCCCGTACTTCTCGGCGGGGACATTGTGTACGTCTATATCGTTATATAACTCAACCTAAGGCAACCTACCATATCGAATGTAGTATTTTCCAACATTCCTGGCGGGTCGGCCCCTAGTTCTCGGTGGGAACACTATATACGTCTATAACGTAATATAACCTAACCTAACCCATCTAGCGCCTCGCTGGTAATGCTTTATAAAATCCCGTTCGTGTCGACCCGTAAGTCTCGGTGAGAACATTATATACTTCTATAACTTTATATATCCCAACCTGAGGCAATCTAACATCTCGGATGTAGTATATTACAACATTCCTGGCGGATCGGCCCCTGCTTCTCGGTGGGAACATTATATACGTGTATAACGTAATATAACCTAACCTAACCCATCTAGCCCCTCGCTGGTAATGCTTTATAAAATCCCGTTCGTGTCGACCCGTAAGTCTCGGTGAGGACACTATATACTTCTATAACGTTATATATCCCAACTTGAGGCAACCTAACACCTCGAATGTAGTATATTACAACATTCCTGGCGGATCGGCCACTACTTCTCGGTGGGAACATTATATACGTCTATAACGTAATATAACCTAACCTAACCCATCTAGCCCCTCGCTGGTAATGCTTTATAAAATCCCGTTCGTGTCGTCCCGTAAGTTTCGGTGAGGACATTATATACTTCTATAACGTTATATATCCTAACCTAAGGCAGCCTAACACCTCTGATGTAGTATTTTCCAACATTCCTGGCGGATCGGCCTCTACTTCTCGGTGGGAACATTATATACGTCTATAACGTATTATAACCTAACCTAACCCATCTAGCCCCTCGCTGGTAATGTTTACAGAATCCCGTTCGTGTCGGCGCGTACTTCTCGGTGGAGCAGTATGTACGTCTATATTGTTATATAACTCAACGTGAGGCAACCTAACATCTCGGATGTAGTATATTACAACATTCCTGGCGGATCGGCCACTACTTCTCGGTTGGAACGTTATATACGTCTATCACGTAATATAACCTAACCTAACCCATCTAGCCCCTCGCTGGTAATGTCTTATAAAATCCCGGTCGTGTCGTCCCGTAAGTCTCGGTGGGAACATTATATACGTCTATAACGTAATATAACCTAACATAACCCATCTAGCCCCTCGCTGGTAATATTTCATAAAATCCCGTACGTGTCGTCCAGTACGTCTCGGTCGGGACATTACGTACGTCTATATCGTTATATAACCAAACCTAAGGCAACCTAACATATCAAATGTAGTATTTTCCAACATTCATGGCGGGTCGCCCCCTACTTCTAGGTGAGAACATTATATACGTCTATCACGTAATATAACCTAACCTAACCCATCTAGCCCCTCGCTGGTAATGTTTTATAAAATCCCGTTCGTGTCGTCCAGAACGTCTCGGTGGGGACATTATGTACGTCTGTATCGTTATATAACCCAACCTAAGGCAACCTAACATTTCGAATGTAGTATATTACAACATTCCTGGCGGATCCGCCACTACTTCTCGGTGGGAACATTATATACGTCTATAACGTAATATAACCTAACCTAACCCATCTAGCACCTCGCTGGTAATGCTTTATAAAATCCCGTTCGTGTCGACCCGTAAGTCTCGGTGAGGACATTATATACCTCTATAACGTTATATATCCTAACCTAAGGCAGCCTAACACCTCTGATGTAGTATTTTCCAACATTCCTGGCGGATCGGCCTCTACTTCTCGGTTGGAACGTTATATACGTCTATCACGTAATATAACCTAACCTAACCCATCTAGCCCCTCGCTGGTAATGTCTTATAAAATCCCGGTCGTGTCGTCCCGTAAGTCTTGGTGGGAACATTATATACGTCTATAACGTAATATAACCTAACATAACCCATCTAGCCCCACGCTGGTAATATTTTATAAAATCCCGTACGTGTCGTCCAGTACGTCTCGGTGGGGACATTACGTACGTCTATATCGTTATATAACCAAACCTAAGGCAACCTAACATAACAAATGTAGTATTTTCCAACATTCATGGCGGGTCGCCCCCTACTTCTAGGTGAGAACATTATATACGTCTATCACGTAATATAACCTAACCTAACCCATCTAGCCCCTCGCTGGTAATGCTTTATAAAATCCCGTTCGTGTCGACCCGTAAATCTCGGTGAGGACATTATATACTTCTATAACGTTATATATCCTAACCTAAGGCAGCCTAACACCTCTGATGTAGTATTTTCCAACATTCTTGGCGGATCGTCCTCTACTTCTCGGTTGGAACATTATATACGTCTATAACGTAATATAACCTAACATAACCCATCTAGCACCTCGCTGGTAATGTTTTATAAAATCACGGTCGTTTCGTCCCGTGAGTCTCGGTGGGGACATTATCTACTTCTATAACGTTATATATCCCAACGTGAGGCAACCTAACAACTCGGATGTAGTATATTACAACATTCCTGGCGGATCGGTCCCTACTTCTTGGTGGGAACATTATATACGTCTATAACGTAATATAACCTAACCTAACCCATCTAGCCCCTCGCTGGTAATGTTTGCAGAATCCCGTTCGTGTCGGCCCGTACTTCTCGGCGGGGACATTGTGTACGTCTATATCGTTATATAACTCAACCTAAGGCAACCTACCATATCGAATGTAGTATTTTCCAACATTCCTGGCGGGTCGGCCCCTACTTCTCGGTGGGAACATTATATACGTCTACAACGTAATATAACCTAACCTAACCCATCTAGCCCCTCGCTGGTAATGCTTTATAAAATCCCGTTCGTGTCGACCCGTAAGTCTCGGTGAGAACATTATATACTTCTATAACGTTATATATCCCAACCTGAGGCAATCTAACATCTCGGATGTAGTATATTACAACATTCCTGGCGGATCGGCCCCTGCTTCTCGGTGGGAACATTATATACGTGTATAACGTAATATAACCTAACCTAACCCATCTAGCCCCTCGCTGGTAATGCTTTATAAAATCCCGTTCGTGTCGACCCGTAAGTCTCGGTGAGGACACTATATACTTCTATAACGTTATATATCCCAACTTGAGGCAACCTAACACCTCGGATGTAGTATATTACAACATTCCTGGCGGATCGGCCACTTCTTCTCGGTGGGAACATTATATACGTCTATAACGTAATATAACCTAACCTAACCCATCTAGCCCCTCGCTGGTAATGCTTTATAAAATCCCGTTCGTGTCGACCCGTAAGTCTCGGTGAGAACATTATATACTTCTATAACGTTATATATCCCAACCTGAGGCAATCTAACATCTCGGATGTAGTATATTACAACATTCCTGGCGGATCGGCCCCTGCTTCTCGGTGGGAACATTATATACGTGTATAACGTAATATAACCTAACCTAACCCATCTAGCCCCTCGCTGGTAATGCTTTATAAAATCCCGTTCGTGTCGACCCGTAAGTCTCGGTGAGGACATTATATACTTCTATAACGTTATATATCCCAACTTGAGGCAACCTAACACCTCGGATGTAGTATATTACAACATTCCTGGCGTATCGGCCACTACTTCTCGGTGGGAACATTATATACGTCTATAACGTAATATAACCTAACCTAACCCATCTAGCCCCTCGCTGGTAATGTTTGCAGAATCCCGTTCGTGTCGGCCCGTACTTCTCGGTGGGGACATTGTGTACGTCTATATCGTTATATAACTCAACTTAAGGCAACCTACCATATCGAATGTAGTATTTTCCAACATTACTGGCGGGTCGGCCTCTACTTCTCGGTGGGAACATTATATACGTCTATAACGTAATATAACCTAACCTAACCCATCTAGCCCCTCGCTGGTAATGTTTTATAAAATCCCGTTCGTGTCGTCCAGAACGTCTCGGTGGGGACATTATGTACGTCTGTATCGTTATATAACCCAACCTAAGGCAACCTAACATATCGAATGTAGTATTTTCCAACATTCCTGGCGGGTCGGGCCCTACTTCTCGGTGGGAGCATTATATACGTCTATAACCTATTATAACCTAACCTAACCCATCTAGCCCCTTGCTGGTAATGCTTTATAAAATCCCGTTCGTGTCGACCCGAAGTCTCGGTGAGGACATTATATACTTCTATAACTTTACATATCCCAACCTGAGGCAACCTAACATCTCGGATGTAGTATATTACTAAATTCCTGGCGGATCGGCCACTACTTCTCGGTGGGAACATTATATACGTCTATAACGTATTGTAACCTAACCTAACCCATCTAGCCCCTCGCTGGTAATGTTTACAGAATCCCGTTCGTGTCGGCGCGTACTTCTCGGTGGGGACATTATGTACGTCTATATCGTTATATACCCTAACCTAAGGCAGCATAACACCTCTGATGTAGTATTATCCAACATTCCTGGCGGATCGGATCCTACTTCTCGGTGGGAACATTATATACGTCTATCACGTAATATAACCTAACCTAACCCATCTAGCACCTCGCTGGTAATGTTTTATAAAATCCCGTTCGTTTCGTCGCGTAAGTCTCGGTGGGGACATTATCCACTTCTATAACTTTATATATCCCAACCTGAGACAACCTAATATCTCGGATGTAGTATATTACAACATTCCTGCGGATCGGCCCCTACTACTCGGTGGGAACATTATATACGTCTATAACGTATTGTAACCTAACCTAACCCATCTAGCCCCTCGCTGGTAATGTTTGCAGAATCCCGTTCGTGTCGGCCCGTACTTCTCGGTGGGGACATTGTGTACGTCTATATCGTTATATAACTCAACCTAAGGCAACCTACCATATCGAATGTAGTATTTTCCAACATTACTGGCGGGTCGGCCTCTACTTCTCGGTGGGAACATTATATACGTCTATAACGTAATATAACCTAACCTAACCCATCTAGCCCCTCGCTGGTAATGTTTTATAAAATCCCGTTCGTGTCGTCCAGAACGTCTCGGTGGGGACATTATGTACGTCTGTATCGTTATATAACCCAACCTAAGAAACCTAACATATCGAATGTAGTATTTTCCAACATTCCTGGCGGGTCGGCCCCTACTTCTCGGTGGGAGCATTATATACGTCTATAACGTATTATAACCTAACCTAACCCATCTAGCCCCTTGCTGGTAATGCTTTATAAAATCCCGTTCGTGTCGACCCGTAAGTCTCGGTGAGGACATTATATACTTCTATAACGTTATATATCCTAACCTAAGGCAGCCTAACACCTCTGATGTAGTATTTTCCAACATTCTTGGCGGATCGTCCTCTACTTCTCGGTGGGAACATTATATACGTCTATAACGTAATATAACCTAACCTAACCCATCTAGCACCTCGCTGGTAATGTTTTATAAAATCCCGGTCGTTTCGTCCCGTAAGTCTCGGTGGGGACATTATCTACTTCTATAACGTTATATATCCCAACGTGAGGCAACCTAACATCTCGGATGTAGTATATTACAACATTCCTGGCGGATCGGTCCCTACTTCTCGGTGGGAACATTATATACGTCTATAACGTAATATAACCAAACCTAACCCATCTAGCACCTCGCTGGTAATGTTTTATAAAATCCCGTTCGTGTCGTCCAGAACGTCTCGGTGGGGACATTATGTACGTCTGTATCCTTATATATCCCAACCTGAGACAACCTAATATCTCGGATGTAGTATATTACAACATTCCTGGCGGATCGGCCCCTACTACTTGGTGGGAACATTATATACGTCTATAACGTATTATAACCTAACCTAACCCATCTAGCACCTCGCTGGTAATGTTTTATAAAATCCCGTTTGTTTCGTCCCGTAAGTCTCGGTGGGGACATTATCTACTTCTATAACGTTATATATCCCAACCTGAGGCAACCTAACATCACGGATGTAGTATATTACAACATTCCTGGCGGATCGGCCCCTACTTCTCGGTGGGAACATTATATACGTCTATAGCGTATTCTAACCTAACCTAACCCATCTAGCCCCTTGCTGGTAATGTTTTATAAAATCCCGTTCGTGTCGTCCCGTAAGTCTCGGTGGGAACATTATATACGTCTATAACGTAATATAACCTAACATAACCCATCTAACCCCTCGCTGGTAATGTTTTATAAAATCCCGTACGTGTCGTCCAGTACGTCTCGGTGGGGACATTATGTACGTCTATATCGTTATATAACTCAACCTAAGGCAACCTACCATATCGAATGTAGTATTTTCCAACATTACTGGCGGGTCGGCCCCTACTTCTCTGTGGGAACATTATATACGTCTATAACGTAATATAACCTAACCTAACACATCTAGCACCTCGCTGGTAATGCTTTATAAAATCGCGTGCGTGTCGACCCGAAAGTCTCGGTGAGGACATTATATACTTCTATAACGTTATGTATCCCAACGTGAGGCAACCTAACATCTCGGATGTAGTATATTACAACATTCCTGGCGGATCGGTCCCTACTTCTCGGTGGGAACATTATATACGTCTATAACGTAATATAACCAAACCTAACCCATCTAGCACCTCGCTGGTAATGTTTTATAAAATCCCGTTCGCTTCGTCGCGTAAGTCTCGGTGGGGACATTATCTACTTCTATAACTTTATATATCCCAACCTGAGACAACCTAATATCTCGGATGTAGTATATTACAACATTCCTGGCGGATCGGCCCCTACTACTCGGTGGGAACATTATATACGTCTATAACGTATTATAACCTAACCTAACCCATCTAGCCCCTCGCTGGTAATGTGTTATAAAATCCCGTTCGTGTCGCCCAGAACGTCTCGGTGGGGACATTATGTACGTCTGTATCGTTATATAACCCAACCTAAGGCAACCTAACATATCGAATGTAGTATTTTCCAACATTCCTGGCGGGTCGGCCCCTACTTCTCGGTGGGAACATTATATACGTCTATAACGTATTATAACCTAACCTAACCCATCTAGCCCCTTGCTGGTAATTCTTTATAAAATCCCGTTCGTGTCGAGCCGAAGTCTCGGTGAGGACATTATATACTTCTATAACGTTATATATCCTAACCTAAGGCAGCCTAACACCTCTGATGTAGTATTTTCCAACATTCTTGGCGGATAGTCCTCTACTTCTCGGTGGGAACATTATATACGTCTATAACGTAATATAACCTAACCTAACCCATCTAGCTCCTCGCTGGTAATGCTTTACAAAATCCCGTTCGTGTCGACCCGTAAGTCTCGGTGAGAACATTATATACTTCTATAACGTTATATATCCCAACCTGAGGCAACCTAACAGCTCGGATGTAGTGTTTTACAACATTCCTGGCGGATCGGATCCTACTTCTCGGTGGGAACATTATATACGTCTATCACGTAATATAACCTAACCTAACCCATCTAGCCCCTCGCTGGTAATGCTTTATAAAATCCCGTTCGTGTCGACCCGTAAGTCTCGGTGAGGACATTATATACTTCTATAACGTTATATATCCCAACCTGAGGCAATCTAACATCTCGGATGTAGTATATTACAACATTCCTGGCGGATCGGCCCCTACCTCTCGGTGGGAACATTATATACGTCTATAACGTATTATAACCTAACCTAACCCATCTAGCCCCTCGCTGGTAATGTTTTATAAAATCCCGTTTGTGTCGTCCCGTAAGTCGCGTTGGGGAGATTATCTACTTCTATAACTTTATATATTCCAACCTGAGGCAACCTAACATCTCGGATGTAGTATATTACAACATTCCTGGCGGATCGGCCACTACTTCTCGGTGGGAACATTCTATACGTCTATAACGTATTATAACCTAACCGAACCCATCTAGTCCCTCGCTGGTAATGTTTACAGTATCCCGTTCGTGTCGGCGCGTACATCTCGGTGGGGACATTATGTACGTCTATATCGTTATATAACTCAACCTGAGGCAACCTAACATATCGGATGTAGTATATTAAAACATTCCTGGCGGATCGGCCCTTACTTCTCGGTGGGACCATTATATACGTCTATAGCGTATTATAACCTAACCTAACCCATCTAGCCCCTCGCTGGTAATGTTTACAGAATACCGTTCGTGTCGACCCGTACTTCTCGGTGGAGACATTATGTACTTCTATATCGTTATATAACCCATCCTAAGGCAATCTAACATATCGAACGTAGTATTTTCCAACATTACCGGCGGGTCGGCCACTACTTCTCGGTGAGAACATTATATACGTCTATCACGTAATATAACCAACCTAACCCATCTAGCCCCTCGCTGGTAATGCTTTATAAAATCCCGTTCGTGTCGACGCGTAAGTCTGGGTGAGAACATTATATACTTCTATAACGTTATATATCCCAACCTGAGGCAATCTAACATCTCGGATGTAGTATATTACAACATTCCTGGCGGATCGGCCTCTGCTTCTCGGTGGGAACATTATATACGTCTATAACGTAATATAACCCAACCTAACCCATCTAGCCCCTCGCTGGTAATGCTTTATAAAATCCCGTTCGTGACGACCCGTAGGTCTCGGTGAGAACATTATATACTTCTATAACGTGTTATATTCCAACCTGAGGCAATCTAACATCTCGGATGTAGTATATTACAACATTCCTGGCGGATCGGCCCCTGCTTCTCGGTGGGAACATTATATACGTCTATAACGTAATATAACCTAACCTAACCCATCTAGCCCCTCGCTGGTAATGCTTTATAAAATCCCGTTCGTGTCGACCCGTAAGTCTCGGTGAGGACATTATATACTTCTATAACGTTATATATCCCAACCTGAGGCAATCTAACATCTCGGATGTAGTATATTACAACATTCCTGGCGGATCGGCCCCTACCTCTCGGTGGGAACATTATATACGTCTATAACGTATTATAACCTAACCTAACCCATCTAGCCCCTCGCTGGTAATGTTTTATAAAATCCCGTTTGTGTCGTCCCGTAAGTCGCGTTGGGGAGATTATCTACTTCTATAACTTTATATATTCCAACCTGAGGCAACCTAACACCTCGGATGTAGTATATTACAACATTCCTGGCGGATCGGCCACTACTTCTCGGTGGGAACATTCTATACGTCTATAACGTATTATAACCTAACCGAACCCATCTAGTCCCTCGCTCGTAATGTTTACAGTATCCCGTTCGTGTCGGCGCGTACATCTCGGTGGGGACATTATGTACGTCTATATCGTTATATAACTCAACCTGAGGCAACCTAACATCTCGGATGTAGTATATTAAAACATTCCTGGCGGATCGGCCCTTACTTCTCGGTGGGACCATTATATACGTCTATAGCGTATTATAACCTAACCTAACCCATCTAGCCCCTCGCTGGTAATGTTTACAGAATACCGTTCGTGTCGACCCGTACTTCTCGGTGGAGACATTATGTACTTCTATATCGTTATATAACCCATCCTAAGGCAATCTAACATATCGAACGTAGTATTTTCCAACATTACGGGCGGGTCGGCCACTACTTCTCGGTGACAACATTATATACGTCTATCACGTAATATAACCAACCTAACCCATCTAGCCCCTCGCTGGTAATGCTTTATAAAATCCCGTTCGTGTCGACCCGTAAGTCTGGGTGAGAACATTATATACTTCTATAACGTTATATATCCCAACCTGAGGCAATGTAACATCTCGGATGTAGTATATTAGAACATTCCTGGCGGATCGGCCTCTGCTTCTCGGTGGGAACATTATATACGTCTATAACGTAATATAACCTAACCTAACCCATCTAGCCCCTCGCTGGTAATGCTTTATAAAATCCCGTTCGTGACGACCCGTAGGTCTCGGTGAGAACATTATATACTTCTATAACGTGTTATATTCCAACCTGAGGCAATCTAACATCTCGGATGTAGTATATTACAACATTCCTGGCGGATCGGCCCCTGCTTCTCGGTGGGAACATTATATACGTCTATAAGGTAATATAACCTAACCTAACCCATCTAGCCCCTCGCTGGTAATGCTTTATAAAATCCCGTTCGTGTCGACCCGTAAGTCTCGGTGAGGACATTATATACTTCTATAACGTTATATATCCCAACTTGAGGCAACCTAACACCTCGGATGTAGTATATTACAACATTCCTGGCGGATCAGCCACTACTTCTCGGTGGGAACATTATATACGTCTATAACGTAATATAACCTAACCTAACCCATCTAGCCCCTCGCTGGTAATGCTTTATAAAATCCCGTTCGTGTCGACCCGTAAGTCTCGGTGAGGACATTATATACTTCTATAACGTTATATATCCCAACCTGAGGCAATCTAACATCTCGGATGTAGTATATTACAACATTCCTGGCGGATCGGCCCCTACCTCTCGGTGGGAACATTATATACGTCTATAACGTATTATAACCTAACCTAACCCATCTAGCCCCTCGCTGGTAATGTTTTATAAAATCCCGTTTGTGTCGTCCCGTAAGTCGCGTTGGGGAGATTATCTACTTCTATAACTTTATATATTCCAACCTGAGGCAACCTAACACCTCGGATGTAGTATATTACAACATTCCTGGCGGATCGGCCACTACTTCTCGGTGGGAACATTCTATACGTCTATAACGTATTATAACCTAACCGAACCCATCTAGTCCCTCGCTCGTAATGTTTACAGTATCCCGTTCGTGTCGGCGCGTACATCTCGGTGGGGACATTATGTACGTCTATATCGTTATATAACTCAACCTGAGGCAACCTAACATCTCGGATGTAGTATATTAAAACATTCCTGGCGGATCGGCCCTTACTTCTCGGTGGGACCATTATATACGTCTATAGCGTATTATAACCTAACCTAACCCATCTAGCCCCTCGCTGGTAATGTTTACAGAATACCGTTCGTGTCGACCCGTACTTCTCGGTGGAGACATTATGTACTTCTATATCGTTATATAACCCATCCTAAGGCAATCTAACATATCGAACGTAGTATTTTCCAACATTACGGGCGGGTCGGCCACTACTTCTCGGTGACAACATTATATACGTCTATCACGTAATATAACCAACCTAACCCATCTAGCCCCTCGCTGGTAATGCTTTATAAAATCCCGTTCGTGTCGACCCGTAAGTCTGGGTGAGAACATTATATACTTCTATAACGTTATATATCCCAACCTGAGGCAATGTAACATCTCGGATGTAGTATATTAGAACATTCCTGGCGGATCGGCCTCTGCTTCTCGGTGGGAACATTATATACGTCTATAACGTAATATAACCTAACCTAACCCATCTAGCCCCTCGCTGGTAATGCTTTATAAAATCCCGTTCGTGACGACCCGTAGGTCTCGGTGAGAACATTATATACTTCTATAACGTGTTATATTCCAACCTGAGGCAATCTAACATCTCGGATGTAGTATATTACAACATTCCTGGCGGATCGGCCCCTGCTTCTCGGTGGGAACATTATATACGTCTATAAGGTAATATAACCTAACCTAACCCATCTAGCCCCTCGCTGGTAATGCTTTATAAAATCCCGTTCGTGTCGACCCGTAAGTCTCGGTGAGGACATTATATACTTCTATAACGTTATATATCCCAACTTGAGGCAACCTAACACCTCGGATGTAGTATATTACAACATTCCTGGCGGATCAGCCACTACTTCTCGGTGGGAACATTATATACGTCTATAACGTAATATAACCTAACCTAACCCATCTAGCACCTCGCTGGTAATGCTTTATAAAATCCCGTTCGTGTCGACCCGTAAGTCTCGGTGAGAACATTATATACTTCTATAACGTTATATATCCCAACCTGAGGCAATCTAACATCTCGGATGTAGTATATTACAACATTCCTGGCGGATCGGCCCCTGCTTCTCGGTGGGAACATTATATACGTCTATAACGTAATATAACCTAACCTAACCCATCTAGCCCCTCGCTGGTAATGCTTTATAAAATCCCGTTCGTGTCGACCCGTAGGTCTCGGTGAGAACATTATATACTTCTATAACGTGTTATATTCCAACCTGAGGCAATCTAACATCTCGGATGTAGTATATTACAACATTCCTGGCGGATCGGCCCCTGCTTCTCGGTGGGAAGATTATATACGTCTATAACGTAATATAACCTAACCTAACCCCTCTAGCCCCTCGCTGGTAATGCTTTATAAAATCCCGTTCGTGTCGACCCGTAAGTCTCGGTGAGGACATTATATACTTCAATAACGTTATATATCCCAACTTGAGGCAACCTAACACCTCGGATGTAGTATATTACAACATTCCTGGCGGATCAGCCACTACTTCTCGGTGGGAACATTATATACGTCTATAACGTAATATAACCTAACCTAACCCATCTAGCCCCTCGCTGGTAATGCTTTATAAAATCCCGTTCGTGTCGACCCGTAAGTCTCGGTGAGGACATTATATACTTCTATAACGTTGTATATCCCAACTTGA
This sequence comes from Xylocopa violacea, assembly GCA_963969225.1. NCBI lineage: Eukaryota > Metazoa > Arthropoda > Insecta > Hymenoptera > Apidae > Xylocopa > Xylocopa violacea. The sequence goes on along the minus strand of CAXAJV010000017.1, from coordinate 8,688,362 downwards.
GGCAACCTAACACCTCGGATGTAGTATATTACAACATTCCTGGCGGATCGGCCACTACTTCTCGGTGGGAACATTATATACGTCTATAACGTAATATAACCTAACCTAACCCATCTAGCCCCTCGCTGGTAATGCTTTATAAAATCCCGTTCGTGTCGTCCCGTAAGTTTCGGTGAGGACATTATATACTTCTATAACGTTATATATCCTAACCTAAGGCAGCCTAACACCTCTGATGTAGTATTTTCCAACATTCCTGGCGGATCGGCCTCTACTTCTCGGTGGGAACATTATATACGTCTATAACGTATTATAACCTAACCTAACCCATCTAGCCCCTCGCTGGTAATGTTTACAGAATCCCGTTCGTGTCGGCGCGTACTTCTCGGTGGAGCAGTATGTACGTCTATATTGTTATATAACTCAACCTGAGGCAACCTAACATCTCGGATGTAGTATATTACAACATTCCTGGCGGATCGGCCACTACTTCTCGGTTGGAACGTTATATACGTCTATCACGTAATATAACCTAACCTAACCCATCTAGCCCCTCGCTGGTAATGTCTTATAAAATCCCGGTCGTGTCGTCCCGTAAGTCTCGGTGGGAACATTATATACGTCTATAACGTAATATAATCTAACATAACCCATCTAGCCCCTCGCTGGTAATATTTTATAAAATCCCGTACGTGTCGTCCAGTACGTCTCGGTGGGGACATTACGTACGTCTATATCGTTATATAACCAAACCTAAGGCAACCTAACATATCAAATGTAGTATTTTCCAACATTCATGGCGGGTCGCCCCCTACTTCTAGGTGAGAACATTATATACGTCTATCACGTAATATAACCTAACCTAACCCATCTAGCCCCTCGCTGGTAATGTTTTATAAAATCCCGTTCGTGTCGTCCAGAACGTCTCGGTGGGGACATTATGTACGTCTGTATCGTTATATAACCCAACCTAAGGCAACCTAACATATCGAATGTAGTATATTACAACATTCCTGGCGGATCGGTCCCTACTTCTTGGTGGGAACATTATATACGTCTATAACGTAATATAACCTAACCTAACCCATCTAGCCCCTCGCTGGTAATGTTTGCAGAATCCCGTTCGTGTCGGCCCGTAAGTTTCGGTGAGGACATTATATACTTCTATAACGTTATATATCCTAACCTAAGGCAGCCTAACACCTCTGATGTAGTATTTTCCAACATTCCTGGCGGATCGGCCTCTACTTCTCGGTGGGAACATTATATACGTCTATAACGTATTATAACCTAACCTAACCCATCTAGCCCCTCGCTGGTAATGCTTTATAAAATCCCGTTCGTGTCGACCCGTAAGTCTCGGTGAGGACATTATATACTTCTATAACGTTGTATATCCCAACTTGAGGCAACCTAACACCTCGGATGTAGTATATTACAACATTCCTGGCGGATCGGCCACTACTTCTCGGTGGGAACATTATATACGTCTATAACGTAATATAACCTAACCTAACCCATCTAGCCCCTCGCTGGTAATGCTTTATAAAATCCCGTTCGTGTCGTCCCGTAAGTTTCGGTGAGGACATTATATACTTCTATAACGTTATATATCCTAACCTAAGGCAGCCTAACACCTCTGATGTAGTATTTTCCAACATTCCTGGCGGATCGGCCTCTACTTCTCGGTGGGAACATTATATACGTCTATAACGTATTATAACCTAACCTAACCCATCTAGCCCCTCGCTGGTAATGTTTACAGAATCCCGTTCGTGTCGGCGCGTACTTCTCGGTGGAGCAGTATGTACGTCTATATTGTTATATAACTCAACCTGAGGCAACCTAACATCTCGGATGTAGTATATTACAACATTCCTGGCGGATCGGCCACTACTTCTCGGTTGGAACGTTATATACGTCTATCACGTAATATAACCTAACCTAACCCATCTAGCCCCTCGCTGGTAATGTCTTATAAAATCCCGGTCGTGTCGTCCCGTAAGTCTCGGTGGGAACATTATATACGTCTATAACGTAATATAACCTAACATAACCCATCTAGCCCCTCGCTGGTAATATTTTATAAAATCCCGTACGTGTCGTCCAGTACGTCTCGGTGGGGACATTACGTACGTCTATATCGTTATATAACCAAACCTAAGGCAACCTAACATATCAAATGTAGTATTTTCCAACATTCATGGCGGGTCGCCCCCTACTTCTAGGTGAGAACATTATATACGTCTATCACGTAATATAACCTAACCTAACCCATCTAGCCCCTCGCTGGTAATGCTTTATAAAATCCCGTTCGTGTCGACCCGTAAGTCTCGGTGAGGACATTATATACTTCTATAACGTTATATATCCCAACTTGAGGCAACCTAACACCTCGGATGTAGTATATTACAACATTCCTGGCGGATCAGCCACTACTTCTCGGTGGGAACATTATATACGTCTATAACGTAATATAACCTAACCTAACCCATCTAGCACCTCGCTGGTAATGCTTTATAAAATCCCGTTCGTGTCGACCCGTAAGTCTCGGTGAGAACATTATATACTTCTATAACGTTATATATCCCAACCTGAGGCAATCTAACATCTCGGATGTAGTATATTACAACATTCCTGGCGGATCGGCCCCTGCTTCTCGGTGGGAACATTATATACGTCTATAACGTAATATAACCTAACCTAACCCATCTAGCCCCTCGCTGGTAATGCTTTATAAAATCCCGTTCGTGTCGACCCGTAGGTCTCGGTGAGAACATTATATACTTCTATAACGTGTTATATTCCAACCTGAGGCAATCTAACATCTCGGATGTAGTATATTACAACATTCCTGGCGGATCGGCCCCTGCTTCTCGGTGGGAAGATTATATACGTCTATAACGTAATATAACCTAACCTAACCCCTCTAGCCCCTCGCTGGTAATGCTTTATAAAATCCCGTTCGTGTCGACCCGTAAGTCTCGGTGAGGACATTATATACTTCAATAACGTTATATATCCCAACTTGAGGCAACCTAACACCTCGGATGTAGTATATTACAACATTCCTGGCGGATCAGCCACTACTTCTCGGTGGGAACATTATATACGTCTATAACGTAATATAACCTAACCTAACCCATCTAGCCCCTCGCTGGTAATGCTTTATAAAATCCCGTTCGTGTCGACCCGTAAGTCTCGGTGAGGACATTATATACTTCTATAACGTTGTATATCCCAACTTGAGGCAACCTAACACCTCGGATGTAGTATATTACAACATTCCTGGCGGATCGGCCACTACTTCTCGGTGGGAACATTATATACGTCTATAACGTAATATAACCTAACCTAACCCATCTAGCCCCTCGCTGGTAATGCTTTATAAAATCCCGTTCGTGTCGTCCCGTAAGTTTCGGTGAGGACATTATATACTTCTATAACGTTATATATCCTAACCTAAGGCAGCCTAACACCTCTGATGTAGTATTTTCCAACATTCCTGGCGGATCGGCCTCTACTTCTCGGTGGGAACATTATATACGTCTATAACGTATTATAACCTAACCTAACCCATCTAGCCCCTCGCTGGTAATGTTTACAGAATCCCGTTCGTGTCGGCGCGTACTTCTCGGTGGAGCAGTATGTACGTCTATATTGTTATATAACTCAACCTGAGGCAACCTAACATCTCGGATGTAGTATATTACAACATTCCTGGCGGATCGGCCACTACTTCTCGGTTGGAACGTTATATACGTCTATCACGTAATATAACCTAACCTAACCCATCTAGCCCCTCGCTGGTAATGTCTTATAAAATCCCGGTCGTGTCGTCCCGTAAGTCTCGGTGGGAACATTATATACGTCTATAACGTAATATAACCTAACATAACCCATCTAGCCCCTCGCTGGTAATATTTTATAAAATCCCGTACGTGTCGTCCAGTACGTCTCGGTGGGGACATTACGTACGTCTATATCGTTATATAACCAAACCTAAGGCAACCTAACATATCAAATGTAGTATTTTCCAACATTCATGGCGGGTCGCCCCCTACTTCTAGGTGAGAACATTATATACGTCTATCACGTAATATAACCTAACCTAACCCATCTAGCCCCTCGCTGGTAATGTTTTATAAAATCCCGTTCGTGTCGTCCAGAACGTCTCGGTGGGGACATTATGTACGTCTGTATCGTTATATAACCCAACCTAAGGCAACCTAACATATCGAATGTAGTATATTACAACATTCCTGGCGGATCGGCCACTACTTCTCGGTGGGTACATTATATACGTCTATAACGTAATATAACCTAACCTAACCCATCTAGCACCTCGCTGGTAATGCTTTATAAAATCCCGTTCGTGTCGACCCGTAAGTCTCGGTGAGGACATTATATACCTCTATAACCTTATATATCCTAACCTAAGGCAGCCTAACACCTCTGATGTAGTATTTTCCAACATTCCTGGCGGATCGGCCTCTACTTCTCGGTTGGAACGTTCTATACGTCTATCACGTAATATAACCTAACCTAACCCATCTAGCCCCTCGCTGGTAATGTCTTATAAAATCACGGTCGTTTCGTCCCGTAAGTCTCGGTGGGGACATTATCTACTTCTATAACGTTATATATCCCAACGTGAGGCAACCTAACATCTCGGATGTAGTATATTACAACATTCCTGGCGGATCGGTCCCTACTTCTTGGTGGGAACATTATATACGTCTATAACGTAATATAACCTAACCTAACCCATCTAGCCCCTCGCTGGTAATGTTTGCAGAATCCCGTTCGTGTCGGCCCGTAAGTTTCGGTGAGGACATTATATACTTCTATAACGTTATATATCCTAACCTAAGGCAGCCTAACACCTCTGATGTAGTATTTTCCAACATTCCTGGCGGATCGGCCTCTACTTCTCGGTGGGAACATTATATACGTCTATAACGTATTATAACCTAACCTAACCCATCTAGCCCCTCGCTGGTAATGTTTACAGAATCCCGTTCGTGTCGGCGCGTACTTCTCGGTGGAGCAGTATGTACGTCTATATTGTTATATAACTCAACCTGAGGCAACCTAACATCTCGGATGTAGTATATTACAACATTCCTGGCGGATCGGCCACTACTTCTCGGTTGGAACGTTATATACGTCTATCACGTAACATAACCTAACCTAACCCATCTAGCCCCTCGCTGGTAATGTCTTATAAAATCCCGGTCGTGTCGTCCCGTAAGTCTCGGTGGGAACATTATATACGTCTATAACGTAATATAACCTAACATAACCCATCTAGCCCCTCGCTGGTAATATTTTATAAAATCCCGTACGTGTCGTCCAGTACGTCTCGGTGGGGACATTACGTACGTCTATATCGTTATATAACCAAACCTAAGGCAACCTAACATATCAAATGTAGTATTTTCCAACATTCATGGCGGGTCGCCCCCTACTTCTAGGTGAGAACATTATATACGTCTATCACGTAATATAACCTAACCTAACCCATCTAGCCCCTCGCTGGTAATGTTTTATAAAATCCCGTTCGTGTCGTCCAGAACGTCTCGGTGGGGACATTATGTACGTCTGTATCGTTATATAACCCAACCTAAGGCAACCTAACATATCGAATGTAGTATATTACAACATTCCTGGCGGATCGGCCACTACTTCTCGGTGGGTACATTATATACGTCTATAACGTAATATAACCTAACCTAACCCATCTAGCACCTCGCTGGTAATGCTTTATAAAATCCCGTTCGTGTCGACCCGTAAGTCTCGGTGAGGACATTATATACCTCTATAACGTTATATATCCTAACCTAAGGCAGCCTAACACCTCTGATGTAGTATTTTCCAACATTCCTGGCGGATCGGCCTCTACTTCTCGGTTGGAACGTTATATACGTCTATCACGTAATATAACCTAACCTAACCCATCTAGCCCCTCGCTGGTAATGTCTTATAAAATCACGGTCGTGTCGTCCCGTAAGTCTTGGTGGGAACATTATATACGTCTATAACGTAATATAACCTAACATAACCCATCTAGCCCCTCGCTGGTAATATTTTATAAAATCCCGTACGTGTCGTCCAGTACGTCTCGGTGGGGACATTACGTACGTCTATATCGTTATATAACCAAACCTAAGGCAACCTAACATAACAAATGTAGTATTTTCCAACATTCATGGCGGGTCGCCCCCTACTTCTAGGTGAGAACATTATATACGTCTATCACGTAATATAACCTAACCTAACCCATCTAGCCCCTTGCTGGTAATGCTTTATAAAATCCCGTTCGTGTCGACCCGTAAATCTCGGTGAGGACATTATATACTTCTATAACGTTATATATCCTAACCTAAGGCAGCCTAACACCTCTGATGTAGTATTTTCCAACATTCTTGGCGGATCGTCCTCTACTTCTCGGTTGGAACATTATATACGTCTATAACGTAATATAACCTAACCTAACCCATCTAGCACCTCGCTGGTAATGTTTTATAAAATCACGGTCGTTTCGTCCCGTAAGTCTCGGTGGGGACATTATCTACTTCTATAACGTTATATATCCCAACGTGAGGCAACCTAACATCTCGGATGTAGTATATTACAACATTCCTGGCGGATCGGTCCCTACTTCTTGGTGGGAACATTATATACGTCTATAACGTAATATAACCTAACCTAACCCATCTAGCCCCTCGCTGGTAATGTTTGCAGAATCCCGTTCGTGTCGGCCCGTACTTCTCGGCGGGGACATTGTGTACGTCTATATCGTTATATAACTCAACCTAAGGCAACCTACCATATCGAATGTAGTATTTTCCAACATTCCTGGCGGGTCGGCCCCTAGTTCTCGGTGGGAACACTATATACGTCTATAACGTAATATAACCTAACCTAACCCATCTAGCGCCTCGCTGGTAATGCTTTATAAAATCCCGTTCGTGTCGACCCGTAAGTCTCGGTGAGAACATTATATACTTCTATAACGTTATATATCCCAACCTGAGGCAATCTAACATCTCGGATGTAGTATATTACAACATTCCTGGCGGATCGGCCCCTGCTTCTCGGTGGGAACATTATATACGTGTATAACGTAATATAACCTAACCTAACCCATCTAGCCCCTCGCTGGTAATGCTTTATAAAATCCCGTTCGTGTCGACCCGTAAGTCTCGGTGAGGACACTATATACTTCTATAACGTTATATATCCCAACTTGAGGCAACCTAACACCTCGAATGTAGTATATTACAACATTCCTGGCGGATCGGCCACTACTTCTCGGTGGGAACATTATATACGTCTATAACGTAATATAACCTAACCTAACCCATCTAGCCCCTCGCTGGTAATGCTTTATAAAATCCCGTTCGTGTCGTCCCGTAAGTTTCGGTGAGGACATTATATACTTCTATAACGTTATATATCCTAACCTAAGGCAGCCTAACACCTCTGATGTAGTATTTTCCAACATTCCTGGCGGATCGGCCTCTACTTCTCGGTGGGAACATTATATACGTCTATAACGTATTATAACCTAACCTAACCCATCTAGCCCCTCGCTGGTAATGTTTACAGAATCCCGTTCGTGTCGGCGCGTACTTCTCGGTGGAGCAGTATGTACGTCTATATTGTTATATAACTCAACCTGAGGCAACCTAACATCTCGGATGTAGTATATTACAACATTCCTGGCGGATCGGCCACTACTTCTCGGTTGGAACGTTATATACGTCTATCACGTAATATAACCTAACCTAACCCATCTAGCCCCTCGCTGGTAATGTCTTATAAAATCCCGGTCGTGTCGTCCCGTAAGTCTCGGTGGGAACATTATATACGTCTATAACGTAATATAACCTAACATAACCCATCTAGCCCCTCGCTGGTAATATTTCATAAAATCCCGTACGTGTCGTCCAGTACGTCTCGGTCGGGACATTACGTACGTCTATATCGTTATATAACCAAACCTAAGGCAACCTAACATATCAAATGTAGTATTTTCCAACATTCATGGCGGGTCGCCCCCTACTTCTAGGTGAGAACATTATATACGTCTATCACGTAATATAACCTAACCTAACCCATCTAGCCCCTCGCTGGTAATGTTTTATAAAATCCCGTTCGTGTCGTCCAGAACGTCTCGGTGGGGACATTATGTACGTCTGTATCGTTATATAACCCAACCTAAGGCAACCTAACATTTCGAATGTAGTATATTACAACATTCCTGGCGGATCGGCCACTACTTCTCGGTGGGAACATTATATACGTCTATAACGTAATATAACCTAACCTAACCCATCTAGCACCTCGCTGGTAATGCTTTATAAAATCCCGTTCGTGTCGACCCGTAAGTCTCGGTGAGGACATTATATACCTCTATAACGTTATATATCCTAACCTAAGGCAGCCTAACACCTCTGATGTAGTATTTTCCAACATTCCTGGCGGATCGGCCTCTACTTCTCGGTTGGAACGTTATATACGTCTATCACGTAATATAACCTAACCTAACCCATCTAGCCCCTCGCTGGTAATGTCTTATAAAATCCCGGTCGTGTCGTCCCGTAAGTCTTGGTGGGAACATTATATACGTCTATAACGTAATATAACCTAACATAACCCATCTAGCCCCTCGCTGGTAATATTTTATAAAATCCCGTACGTGTCGTCCAGTACGTCTCGGTGGGGACATTACGTACGTCTATATCGTTATATAACCAAACCTAAGGCAACCTAACATAACAAATGTAGTATTTTCCAACATTCATGGCGGGTCGCCCCCTACTTCTAGGTGAGAACATTATATACGTCTATCACGTAATATAACCTAACCTAACCCATCTAGCCCCTCGCTGGTAATGCTTTATAAAATCCCGTTCGTGTCGACCCGTAAATCTCGGTGAGGACATTATATACTTCTATAACGTTATATATCCTAACCTAAGGCAGCCTAACACCTCTGATGTAGTATTTTCCAACATTCTTGGCGGATCGTCCTCTACTTCTCGGTTGGAACATTATATACGTCTATAACGTAATATAACCTAACATAACCCATCTAGCACCTCGCTGGTAATGTTTTATAAAATCACGGTCGTTTCGTCCCGTAAGTCTCGGTGGGGACATTATCTACTTCTATAACGTTATATATCCCAACGTGAGGCAACCTAACATCTCGGATGTAGTATATTACAACATTCCTGGCGGATCGGTCCCTACTTCTTGGTGGGAACATTATATACGTCTATAACGTAATATAACCTAACCTAACCCATCTAGCCCCTCGCTGGTAATGTTTGCAGAATCCCGTTCGTGTCGGCCCGTACTTCTCGGCGGGGACATTGTGTACGTCTATATCGTTATATAACTCAACCTAAGGCAACCTACCATATCGAATGTAGTATTTTCCAACATTCCTGGCGGGTCGGCCCCTACTTCTCGGTGGGAACATTATATACGTCTATAACGTAATATAACCTAACCTAACCCATCTAGCCCCTCGCTGGTAATGCTTTATAAAATCCCGTTCGTGTCGACCCGTAAGTCTCGGTGAGAACATTATATACTTCTATAACGTTATATATCCCAACCTGAGGCAATCTAACATCTCGGATGTAGTATATTACAACATTCCTGGCGGATCGGCCCCTGCTTCTCGGTGGGAACATTATATACGTGTATAACGTAATATAACCTAACCTAACCCATCTAGCCCCTCGCTGGTAATGCTTTATAAAATCCCGTTCGTGTCGACCCGTAAGTCTCGGTGAGGACACTATATACTTCTATAACGTTATATATCCCAACTTGAGGCAACCTAACACCTCGGATGTAGTATATTACAACATTCCTGGCGGATCGGCCACTTCTTCTCGGTGGGAACATTATATACGTCTATAACGTAATATAACCTAACCTAACCCATCTAGCCCCTCGCTGGTAATGCTTTATAAAATCCCGTTCGTGTCGACCCGTAAGTCTCGGTGAGGACATTATATACCTCTATAACGTTATATATCATAACCTAAGCCAGCCTAACACCTCTGATGTAGTATTTTCCAACATTCCTGGCGGATCGGCCTCTACTTCTCGGTTGGAACGTTATATACGTCTATCACGTAATATAACCTAACCTAACCCATCTAGCCCCTCGCTGGTAATGCTTTATAAAATCCCGTTCGTGTCGACCCGTAAGTCTCGGTGAGAACATTATATACTTCTATAACGTTATATATCCCAACCTGAGGCAATCTAACATCTCGGATGTAGTATATTACAACATTCCTGGCGGATCGGCCCCTGCTTCTCGGTGGGAACATTATATACGTGTATAACGTAATATAACCTAACCTAACCCATCTAGCCCCTCGCTGGTAATGCTTTATAAAATCCCGTTCGTGTCGACCCGTAAGTCTCGGTGAGGACATTATATACTTCTATAACGTTATATATCCCAACTTGAGGCAACCTAACACCTCGGATGTAGTATATTACAACATTCCTGGCGTATCGGCCACTACTTCTCGGTGGGAACATTATATACGTCTATAACGTAATATAACCTAACCTAACCCATCTAGCCCCTCGCTGGTAATGTTTGCAGAATCCCGTTCGTGTCGGCCCGTACTTCTCGGTGGGGACATTGTGTACGTCTATATCGTTATATAACTCAACTTAAGGCAACCTACCATATCGAATGTAGTATTTTCCAACATTACTGGCGGGTCGGCCTCTACTTCTCGGTGGGAACATTATATACGTCTATAACGTAATATAACCTAACCTAACCCATCTAGCCCCTCGCTGGTAATGTTTTATAAAATCCCGTTCGTGTCGTCCAGAACGTCTCGGTGGGGACATTATGTACGTCTGTATCGTTATATAACCCAACCTAAGGCAACCTAACATATCGAATGTAGTATTATCCAACATTCCTGGCGGATCGGATCCTACTTCTCGGTGGGAACATTATATACGTCTATCACGTAATATAACCTAACCTAACCCATCTAGCACCTCGCTGGTAATGTTTTATAAAATCCCGTTCGTTTCGTCGCGTAAGTCTCGGTGGGGACATTATCCACTTCTATAACTTTATATATCCCAACCTGAGACAACCTAATATCTCGGATGTAGTATATTACAACATTCCTGCGGATCGGCCCCTACTACTCGGTGGGAACATTATATACGTCTATAACGTATTGTAACCTAACCTAACCCATCTAGCCCCTCGCTGGTAATGTTTGCAGAATCCCGTTCGTGTCGGCCCGTACTTCTCGGTGGGGACATTGTGTACGTCTATATCGTTATATAACTCAACCTAAGGCAACCTACCATATCGAATGTAGTATTTTCCAACATTACTGGCGGGTCGGCCTCTACTTCTCGGTGGGAACATTATATACGTCTATAACGTAATATAACCTAACCTAACCCATCTAGCCCCTCGCTGGTAATGTTTTATAAAATCCCGTTCGTGTCGTCCAGAACGTCTCGGTGGGGACATTATGTACGTCTGTATCGTTATATAACCCAACCTAAGGCAACCTAACATATCGAATGTAGTATTTTCCAACATTCCTGGCGGGTCGGCCCCTACTTCTCGGTGGGAGCATTATATACGTCTATAACGTATTATAACCTAACCTAACCCATCTAGCCCCTTGCTGGTAATGCTTTATAAAATCCCGTTCGTGTCGACCCGAAGTCTCGGTGAGGACATTATATACTTCTATAACGTTACATGTCCCAACCTGAGGCAACCTAACATCTCGGATGTAGTATATTACAACATTCCTGGCGGATCGGCCACTACTTCTCGGTGGGAACATTATATACGTCTATAACGTAATATAACCTAACCTAACAAATCTAGCCCCTCGCTGGTAATGCTTTATAAAATCCCGTTCGTGCCGACCCGTAAGTCTCGGTGAGGACATTATATACTTCTAGAACGTTATATATCCTAACCTAAGCCAGCCTAACACCTCTGATGTAGTATTTTCCAACATTCTTGGCGGATCGTCCTCTACTTCTCGGTGGGAACATTATATACGTCTATAACGTAATATAACCTAACCTAACCCATCTAGCCCCTCGCTGGTAATGCTTTATAAAATCCCGCTCGTGTCGACCCGTAAGTCTCGGTGGGGACATTATCTACTTCTATAACGTTATATATCCCAACGTGAGGCAACCTAACATCTCGGATGTAGTATATTACAACATACCTGGCGGATCGGTCCCTACTTCTCGGTGGGAACATTATATACGTCTATAACGTAATATAACCTAACCTAACCCATCTAGCACCTCGCTGGTAATGTTTTATAAAATCCCGGTCGTTTCGTCCCGTAAGTCTCGGTGGGGACATTATCTACTTCTACAACGTTATATATCCCAACCTGAGGCAACCTAACATCTCGGATGTAGTATATTACAACATTCCTGGCGGATCGGTCCCTACTTCTCGGTGGGAACACTATATACGTCTATAACGTATTATAACCTAACCTAACCCATTTAGCCCTTCGCTGGTAATGTTTGCAGAATCCCGTTCGTGTCGGCCCGTACTTCTCGGTGGGGACATTATGTACGTCTGTATCGTTACATAACCCAACCTAAGGCATCCTAACATATCGAATGTAGTATATTACAACATTCCTGGCGGATCGGCCACTACTTCTCGGTGGGAACATTATATACGTCTATAACGTAATATAACCTAACCTAACCCATCTAGCACCTCGCTGGTAATGCTTTATAAAATCCCGTTCGTGTCGACCCGTAAGTCTCGGTGAGGACATTATATACCTCTATAAAGTTATATATCCTAACCTAAGGCAGCCTAACACCTCTGATGTAGTATTTTCCAACATTCCTGGCGGATCGGCCTCTACTTCTCGGTTGGAACGTTATATACGTCTATCACGTAATATAACCTAACCTAACCCATCTAGCCCCTCGCTGGTAATGTCTTATAAAATCCCGATCGTGTCGTCCCGTAAGTCTTGGTGGGAATATTATATACGTCTATAACGTAATATAACCTAACATAACCCATCTAGCCCCTCGCTGGTAATATTTTATAAAATCCCGTACGTGTCGTCCAGTACGTCTCGGTGGGGACATTACGTACGTCTATATCGTTATATAACCAAACCTAAGGCAACCGAACATAACAAATGTAGGATATTCCAACATTCATGGCGGGTCGCCCCCTACTTCTCGGTGGGAACATTATATACGTCTATAACGTAATACAACCTAACCTAACCCATCTAGCCCCTCGCTGGTAATGCTTTATAAAATCCCGTTCGTGTCGACCCGTAAGTCTCGGTGAGAACATTATATACTTCTATAACGTTATATATCCCAACCTGAGGCAATCTAACATCTCGGATGTAGTATATTACAACATTCCTGGCGGATCGGCCCCTGCTTCTCGGTGGGAACATTATATACGTGTATAACGTAATATAACCTAACCTAAGCCATCTAGCCCCTCGCTGGTAATGCTTTATAAAATCCCGTTCGTGTCGACCCGTAAGTCTCGGTGAGGACATTATATACTTCTATAACGTTATATATCCCAACTTGAGGCAACCTAACACCTCGGATGTAGTATATTACAACATTCCTGGCGGATCGGCCACTACTTCTCGGTGGGAACATTATATACGTCTATAACGTAATATAACCTAACCTAACCCATCTAGCCCCTCGCTGGTAATGCTTTATAAAATCCCGTTCGTGTCGACCCGTAAGTCTCGGTGAGGACATTATATACCTCTATAACGTTATATATCATAACCTAAGGCAGCCTAACACCTCTGATGTAGTATTTTCCAACATTCCTGGCGGATCGGCCTCTACTTCTCGGTTGGAACGTTATATACGTCTATCACGTAATATAACCTAACCTAACCCATCTAGCCCCTGGCTGGTAATGTCTTATAAAATCCCGTACGTGTCGTCCAGTACGTCTCGGTGGGGACATTACGTACGTCTATATCGTTATATAACCAAACCTAAGGCAACCTAACATATCAAATGTAGTATTTTCCAACATTCATGGCGGGTCGCCCCCTACTTCTAGGTGAGAACATTATATACGTCTATCACGTAATATAGCCTAACCTAACCCATCTTGCCCCTTGCTGGTAATGCTTTATAAAATCCCGTTCGTGTCGACCCGTAAGTCTCGGTGAGGACATTATATACTTCTATAACGTTATATATCCTAACCTACGGCAGCCTAACACCTCTGATGTAGTATTTTCCAACATTCTTGGCGGATCGTCCTCTACTTCTCGGTGGGAACATTATATACGTCTATAACGTAATATAACCAAACCAAACCCATCTAGCACCTCGCTGGTAATGTTTTATAAAATCCCGTTCGTTTCGTCCCGTAAGTCTCGGTGGGGACATTATCTACTTCTATAACGTTATATATCCCAACCTGAGGCAACCTAACATCACGGATGTAGTATATTACAACATTCCTGGCGGATCGGCCCCTACTTCTCGGTGGGAACATTATATACGTCTATAGCGTATTCTAACCTAACCTAACCCATCTAGCCCCTTGCTGGTAATGTTTTATAAAATCCCGTTCGTGTCGTCCCGTAAGTCTCGGTGGGAACATTATATACGTCTATAACGTATTATAACCTAACCTAAACCATCTAGCCCCTTGCTGGTAATGCTTTATAAAATCCCGTTCGTGTCGACCCGAAGTCTCGGTGTGGACATTATATACTTCTATAACGTTATATATCCCAACCTGAGGCAATCTAACATCTCGGATGTAGTATATTACAACATTCCTGGCGGATCGGTCCCTACTTCTCGGTGGGAACATTATATACGTCCATAACATATTATAACCTAACCTAACCCATCTAGCCCCTCGCTGGTAATGCTTTATAAAATCCCGTTCGTGTCGACCCGTAAATCTCGGTGAGGACATTATATACTTCTATAACGTTATATACCCTAACCTAAGGCAGCATAACACCTCTGATGTAGTATTATCCAACATTCCTGGCGGATCGGATCCTACTTCTCGGTGGGAACATTATATACGTCTATCACGTAATATAACCTAACCTAACCCATCTAGCCCCTCGCTGGTAATGCTTTATAAAATCCCGATCGTGTCGACACGTAGGTCTCAGTGAGGACATTATATACTTCTATAACGTTATATATCCCAACCTGAGGCAACCTAACATCTCGGATGTAGTATATTACAACATTCCTGGCGGATCGGTCCCTACTTCTCGGTGGGAACATTATATACGTCTATAACGTAATATAACCAAACCTAACCCATCTAGCACCTCGCTGGTAATGTTTTATAAAATCCCGTTCGTTTCGTACCGTAAGTCTCGGTGGGGACATTATCTACTTCTATAACTTTATATATCCCAACCTGAGACAACCTAACATCTCGGATGTAGTATATTACAACATTCCTGGCGGATCGGCCACTACTTCTCGGTGGGAACATTATATACGTCTATAACGTATTATAACCTAACCTAACCCATCTAGCCCCTCGCTGGTAATGTTTGCAGAATCCCGTTCGTGTCGGCCCGTACTTCTCGGTGGGGACATTATGTACGTCTATATCCTTATATAACTCAACCTAAGGCAACCTACCATATCGAATGTAGTATTTTCCAACATTACTGGCGGGTCGGCCTCTACTTCTGGGTGGGAACATTATATACGTCTATAACGTAATATAACCTAACCTAACCCATCTATAACCTCGCTGGTAATGTTTTATAAAATCCCGTTCGTGTCGTCCAGAACGTCTCGGTGGGGACATTATGTACGTCTGTATCGTTATATAACCCAACCTAAGGCAACCTAACATATCAAATGTAGTATTTTCCAACAGTCCTGGCGGATCGGCCTCTACTTCTCGGTGGGAACATTATATACGTCTATAACGTAACGTAACCTAACCTAACCCATCTAGCCCCTCGCTGGTAATGTTTTATAAAATCCCGTACGTGTCGTCCAGTACGTCTCGGTGGGGACATTATGTACGTCTATATCGTTATATAACCCAACCTAAGGCAGCCTAACATATCGAATGTAGTATTTACCAACATTACTGGCGGGTCGGCCCCTACTTCTCTGTGGGAACATTATATACGTCTATAACGTAATATAACCTAACCTAACCCATCTAGCCCCTCGCTGGTAATGCTTTATAAAATCCCGTGCGTGTCGACCCGTAAGTCTCGGTGAGGACATTATATACTTCTATAACGTTATATATCCCAACCTGAGGCAATCTAACATCTCGGATATAGTATATTACAATATTACTGGCGGATCGGCCCCTGCCTCTCGGTGGGAACATTATATACGTCTATAACGTATTATAACCTAACCTAACCCATCTAGCCCCTCGCTGGTAATGTTTTATAAAATCCCGTTTGTGTCGTCCCGTAAGTCGCGGTGGGGACATTATCTACTTCTATAACGTTATATATCCCAACCTGAGGCAACCTAACATCTCGGATGTAGTATATTACAACATTCCTGGCGGATCGGCCACTACTTCTCGGTGGGAACATTATATACGTCTATAACGTATTATAACCTAACCTAACCCATCTAGCCCCTCGCTGGTAATGTTTACAGAATCCCGTTCGTGTCGGCGCGTACTTCTCTGTGGGGACATTATGTACGTCTATATCGTTATATAACTCAACCTGAGGCAACCTAACATCTCGGATGTAGTATATTACAACATTCCTGGCGGATCGGCCACTACTTCTCGGTGGGAACATTATATACGTTTATAACGTAATATAACCTAACCTAACAAATCTAGCCCCTCGCTGGTAATGCTTTATAAAATCCCGTTCGTGCCGACCCGTAAGTCTCGGTGAGGACATTATATACTTCTAGAACGTTATATATCCTAACCTAAGCCAGCCTAACACCTCTGATGTAGTATTTTCCAACATTCCTGGCGGATCGGCCTCAAATTCTCGTTGGGAACGTTATATACGTCTATCACGTAATATAACCTAACCTAACCCATCTAGCCCCTTGCTGGTAATGTCTTATAAAATCCCGTTCGTATCGTCCCGTAAGTCTCGGTAGGAACATTATATACGTCTATAACGTAATATAACCTAACCTAACCCATCTAGCCCCTCGCTGGTAATGCTTTATAAAATCCCGTTCGTGTTGACCCGTAAGTCTCGGTGAGGACATTATATACTTCTATAACGTTATATATCCCAACCTGAGACAACCTAACATCTCGGATGTAGTATATTACAACATTCCTGGCGGATCGGCCACTACTTCTCGGTGGGAACATTATATACGTCTATAACGTATTATAACCTAACCTAACCCATCTAGCCCCTCGCTGGTAATGTTTGCAGAATCCCGTTCGTGTCGGCCCGTACTTCTCGGTGGGGACATTATGTACGTCTATATCCTTATATAACTCAACCTAAGGCAACCTACCATATCGAATGTAGTATTTTCCAACATTACTGGCGGGTCGGCCTCTACTTCTCGGTGGGAACATTATATACGTCTATAACGTAATATAACCTAACCTAACCCATCTAGCCCCTCGCTGGTAATGCTTTATAAAATCCCGTTCGTGTCGTCCAGAACGTCTCGGTGGGGACATTATGTACGTCTGTATCGTTATATAACCCAACCTAAGGCAACCTAACATATCAAATGTAGTATTTTCCAACAGTCCTGGCGGATCGGCCTCTACTTCTCGGTGGGAACATTATATACGTCTATAACGTAACGTAACCTAACCTAACCCATCTAGCCCCTCGCTGGTAATGTTCTATAAAATCCCGTACGTGTCGTCCAGTACGTCTCGGTGGGGACATTATGTACGTCTATATCGTTATATAACCCAACCTAAGGCAGCCTAACATATCGAATGTAGTATTTACCAACATTACTGGCGGGTCGGCCCCTACTTCTCTGTGGGAACATTATATACGTCTATAACGTAATATAACCTAACCTAACCCATCTAGCCCCTCGCTGGTAATGCTTTATAAAATCCCGTGCGTGTCGACCCGTAAGTCTCGGTGAGGACATTATATACTTCTATAACGTTATATATCCCAACCTGAGGCAATCTAACATCTCGGATATAGTATATTACAATATTCCTGGCGGATCGGCCACTACTTCTCGGTGGGAACATTATATACGTCTATAACGTATTATAACCTAACCTAACCCATCTAGCCCCTCGCTGGTAATGTTTGCAGAATCCCGTTCGTGTCGGCCCGTACTTCTCGGTGGGGACATTATGTACGTCTATATCCTTATATAACTAAACCTAAGGCAACCTACCATATCGAATGTAGTATTTTCCAACATTACTGGCGGGTCGGCCTCTACTTCTCGGTGGGAACATTATATGCGTCTATAACGTAATATAACCTAACCTAACCCATCTAGCCCCTCGCTGGTAATGTTTTATAAAATCCCGTTCGTGTCGACCCGTAAGTCTCGGTGAGGACATTATATACTTCTATAACGTTATATATCCTAACCTAAGGCAGCCTAACACCTCTGATGTAGTATTTTCCAACATTCTTGGCGGATCGTCCTCTACTTCTCGGTGGGAACATTATATACGTCTATAACGTGATATAACCTAACCTAACCCATCTAGCACCTCGCTGGTAATGTTTTATAAAATCCCGGTCGTTTCGTCCCGTAAGTCTCGGTGGGGACATTATCTACTTCTATAACGTTATGTATCCCAACGTGAGGCAACCTAACATCTCGGATGTAGTATATTACAACATTCCTGGCGGATCGGTCCCTACTTCTCGGTGGGAACATTATATACGTCTATAACGTAATATAACCAAACCAAACCCATCTAGCACCTCGCTGGTAATGTTTTATAAAATCCCGTTCGTTTCGTCCCGTAAGTCTCGGTGGGGACATTATCTACTTCTATAACGTTATATATCCCAACCTGAGGCAACCTAACATCACGGATGTAGTATATTACAACATTCCTGGCGGACCGGCCCCTACTTCTCGGTGGGAACATTATATACGTCTATAGCGTATTCTAACCTAACCTAACCCATCTAGCCCCTTGCTGGTAATGTTTTATAAAATCCCGTTCGTGTCGTCCCGTAAGTCTTGGTGGGAACATTATATACGTCTATAACGTATTATAACCTAACCTAAACCATCTAGCCCCTTGCTGGTAATGCTTTATAAAATCCCGTTCGTGTCGACCCGAAGTCTCGGTGTGGACATTATATACTTCTATAACGTTATATATCCCAACCTGAGGCAATCTAACATCTCGGATGTAGTATATTACAACATTCCTGGCGGATCGGCCCCTGCCTCTCGGTGGGAACATTATATACGTCTATAACGTGTTATAACATAACCTAACCTAACCCATCTAGCCCCTTGCTGGTAATGTTTGCAGAATCCCGTTCGTGTCGGCCCGTACTTCTCGGTGGGGACATTATGTACGTCTGTATCGTTATATAACCCACCCTAAGGCATCCTAACATATCGAATGTAGTATTTTCCAACATTCCTGGCGGGTCGGCCCCTACTTCTCGGTGGGAACATTATATACGTCCATAACGTATTATAACCTAACCTAACCCATCTAGCCCCTCGCTGGTAATGCTTTATAAAATCCCGTTCGTGTCGACCCGTAAATCTCGGTGAGGACATTATATACTTCTATAACGTTATATACCCTAACCTAAGGCAGCATAACACCTCTGATGTAGTATTATCCAACATTCCTGGCGGATCGGATCCTACTTCTCGGTGGGAACATTATATACGTCTATCACGTAATATAACCTAACCTAACCCATCTAGACCCTCGCTGGTAATGCTTTATAAAATCCCGATCGTGTCGACCCGTAGGTCTCGGTGAGGACATTATATACTTCTATAACGTTATATATCCCAACCTGAGGCAACCTAACATCTCGGATGTAGTATATTACAACATTCCTGGCGGATCGGTCCCTACTTCTCGGTGGGAACATTATATACGTCTATAACGTAATATAACCAAACCTAACCCATCTAGCACCTCGCTGGTAATGTTTTATAAAATCCCGTTCGTTTCGTACCGTAAGTCTCGGTGGGGACATTATCTACTTCTATAACTTTATATATCCCAACCTGAGACAACCTAACATCTCGGATGTAGTATATTACAACATTCCTGGCGGATCGGCCACTACTTCTCGGTGGGAACATTATATACGTCTATAACGTATTATAACCTAACCTAACCCATCTAGCCCCTCGCTGGTAATGTTTGCAGAATCCCGTTCGTGTCGGCCCGTACTCCTCGGTGGGGACATTATGTACGTCTATATCCTTATATAACTCAACCTAAGGCAACCTACCATATCGAATGTAGTATTTTCCAACATTACTGGCGGGTCGGCCTCTACTTCTCGGTGGGAACATTATATACGTCTATAACGTAATATAACCTAACCTAACCCATCTAGCCCCTCGCTGGTAATGTTTTATAAAATCCCGTTCGTGTCGTCCAGAACGTCTCGGTGGGGACATTATGTACGTCTATATCGTTATATAACCCAACCTAAGGCAGCCTAACATATCGAATGTAGTATTTACCAACATTACTGGCGGGTCGGCCCCTACTTCTCTGTGGGAACATTATATACGTCTATAACGTAATATAACCTAACCTAACCCATCTAGCCCCTCGCTGGTAATGCTTTATAAAATCCCGTGCGTGTCGACCCGTAAGTCTCGGTGAGGACATTATATACTTCTATAACGTTATATATCCCAACCTGAGGCAATCTAACATCTGGGATATAGTATATTACAATATTCCTGGCGGATCGGCCCCTGCCTCTCGGTGGGAACATTATATACGTCTATAACGTATTATAACCTAACCTAACCCATCTAGCCCCTCGCTGGTAATGTTTTATAAAATCCCGTTTGTGTCGTCCCGTAAGTCGCGGTGGGGACATTATCTACTTCTATAACGTTATATATCCCAACCTGAGGCAACCTAACATCTCGGACGTAGTATATTACAACATTCCTGGCGGATCGGCCACTACTTCTCGGTGGGAACATTATATACGTCTATAACGTATTATAACCTAACCTAACCCATCTAGCCCCTCGCTGGTAATGTTTACAGAATCCCGTTCGTGTCGGCGCGTACTTCTCTGTGGGGACATTATGTACGTCCATATCGTTATATAACTCAACCTGAGGCAACCTAACATCTCGGATGTAGTATATTACAACATTCCTGGCGGATCGGCCACTACTTCTCGGTGGGAACATTATATACGTCTATAACGTATTATAACCTAACCTAACCCATCTAGCCCCTCGCTGGTAATGTTTACAGAATCCCGTTCGTGTCGGCGCGTACTTCTCTGTGGGGACATTATGTACGTCTATATCGTTATATAACTCAACCTGAGGCAACCTAACACCTCTGATGTAGTATTTTCCAACATTCCTGGCGGATCGGCCTCAAATTCTCGTTGGGAACGTTATATACGTCTATCACGTAATATAACCTAACCTAACCCATCTAGCCCCTTGCTGGTAATGTCTTATAAAATCCCGTTCGTATCGTCCCGTAAGTCTCGATAGGAACATTATATACGTCTATAACGTAATATAACCTAACCTAACCCATCTAGCCCCTCGCTGGTAATGCTTTATAAAATCCCGTTCGTGTTGACCCGTAAGTCTCGGTGAGGACATTATATACTTCTATAACGTTATATATCCCAACCTGAGGAAACCTAACATCTCGGATGTAGTATTTTCCAACATTCCTGGTGGATCGGCCCCTACTTCTAGGTGAGAACATTATATACGTGTATCACGTAATATAACCTAACCTAACCCATTTTGCCCCTCGCTGGTTATGCTTTATAAAATCCCGTTCGTGTCGACCCGTAAGTCTCGATGAGGACATTATATACTTCTATAACGTTATATATCCCAACCTAAGGCAGGCTATCATCTCGGATGTAGTATTTTACAACATTCCCGGTGGATCGGCCACTACTTCTCGGTGGGAATATTATATACGTCTATAACGTAATATAACCTAACCTAACCCATCTAGCTCCTCGCTGGTAAAGTCTTATAAAATCCCGTTCGTGTCGTCCCGTAAGTCTCGGTAGGAACATTATATACTTCTATAACGTTATATATCCCAACCTGAGGCAACCTAACAGCTCGGATGTAGTATATTACAACATTCCTGGCGGATCGGCCCCTACTTCTCGGTGGGAACATTATATACGTCTATAACGTATTATAACCTAACCTAACCCATTTTGCCCCTCGCTGGTAATGCTTTATAAAATCCCGTTCGTGTCGACCCGCAAGTCTCGGTGAGGACATTATATACTTCTATAACGTTATATACCCTAACCTAAGGCAGCCTAACACCTCTGATGTAGTATTATCCAACATTCCTGGCGGATCGGCCTCTACTTGTCGGCGGGAACATTATATACGTCTATAAAGTTACATAACCTAACCTAACCCATCTAGCACCTCGCTGGTAATGTTTTATAAAATCCCGTTCGTTTCGTCCCGTAAGTCTCGGTGGGGACATTATCTACTTCTATAACGTCATATATCGCAACCTGAGGCAACCTAACATCTCGGATGTAGTATATTACAACATTCCTGGCGGATCGGCCCCTACTACTCGGTGGGAACATTATATACGTCTATAACGTATTATAACCTAACCTAACCCATCTGGCCCCTTGCTGGTAATGTTTTATAAAATCCCGTTCGTGTCGTCCCGTAAGTCGCGGTGGGGACATTATATACTTCTATAACTTTATATATCCCAACCTAAGGCAGGCTATCATCTCGGATGTAGTATTTTACAACATTCCTGGTGTATCGGCCACTACTTCTCGGTGGGAACATTATATACGTCTATAACGTAATATAACCTATCCTAACCCATCTAACCCCTCGCTGGTAATGTCTTATAAAATCCCGTTCGTGTCGTCCCGTGAGTCTCGGTAGGGACATTATATACTTCTATAACGTTATATATCCCAACCTGAGGCAACCTAACAGCCTGGATGTAGTATATTACAACATTCCTGGCGGATCGGCCCCTACTTCTCGGTGGGAACATTATATACGTCTATAACGTATTATAACCTAACCTAACCCATTTTGCCCCTCGCTGGTAATGCTTTATAAAATCCCGTTCGTGTCGACCCGTAAGTCTCGGTGAGGACATTATATACTTCTATAACGTTATATATCCCAACCTAAGGCAGGCTATCATCTCGGATGTAGTATTTTATAACATTCCTGGTGAATCGGCCACTACATCTCGGTGGGAACATTATATACGTCTATAACGTAATATAACCTATCCTAACCCATCTAGCCCCTCGCTGGAAATGCTTTATAAAATCCCGTTCGTGTCGACCCGTAAGTCTCGGTGAGGACATTATATACTTCTATAACGTTATATACCCTAACCTAAGGCAGCCTAACACCTCTGATGTAGTATTATCCAACATTCCTGGCGGATCGGCCCCTACTTCTCGGTGGGAACATTATATACGTCTATAACGTATTATAACCTAACCTAACCCATCTAGCCCCTTGCTGGTAATGTTTTATAAAATCCCGTTCGTGTCGTCCCGTAAGTCGCGGTGGGGACATTATCTACTTCTATAACGTTATATATCCCAACCTGAGGCAACCTAACAGCTCGGATGTAGTTTTCACCAACATTCCTGGCGGGTCGGAACCTACTTCTCGGTGGGAACATTATATACGTCTATAACGTAATATAACCTAACCTAACCAATCTAGCCCCTCGCTGGTAATTTTTACAGAATCCCGTTCGTTTCGTCCGTATGTCTCGGTGGGGACATTATCTACTTCTATAACGTTATATATCCCAACCTGAGGAAACCTAACATCTCGGATGTAGTATTTTCCAACATTCCTGGTGGATCGGCCCCTACTTCTAGGTGAGAACATTATATACGTCTATCACGTAATATAACCTAACCTAACCCATTTTGCCCCTCGCTGGTTATGCTTTATAAAATCCCGTTCGTGTCGACCCGTAAGTCTCGATGAGGACATTATATACTTCTATAACGTTATATATCCCAACCTAAGGCAGGCTATCATCTCGGATGTAGTATTTTACAACATTCCCGGTGGATCGGCCACTACTTCTCGGTGGGAACATTATATACGTCTATAACGTAATATAACCTAACCTAACCCATCTAGCTCCTCGCTGGTAAAGTCTTATAAAATCCCGTTCGTGTCGTCCCGTAAGTCTCGGTAGGAACATTATATACTTCTATAACGTTATATATCCCAACCTGAGGCAACCTAACAGCTCGGATGTAGTATATTACAACATTCCTGGCGGATCGGCCCCTACTTCTCGGTGGGAACATTATATACGTCTATAACGTATTATAACCTAACCTAACCCATTTTGCCCCTCGCTGGTAATGCTTTATAAAATCCCGTTCGTGTCGACCCGCAAGTCTCGGTGAGGACATTATATACTTCTATAACGTTATATACCCTAACCTAAGGCAGCCTAACACCTCTGATGTAGTATTATCCAACATTCCTGGCGGATCGGCCTCTACTTGTCGGCGGGAACATTATATACGTCTATAAAGTTACATAACCTAACCTAACCCATCTAGCACCTCGCTGGTAATGTTTTATAAAATCCCGTTCGTTTCGTCCCGTAAGTCTCGGTGGGGACATTATCTACTTCTATAACGTCATATATCCCAACCTGAGGCAACCTAACATCTCGGATGTAGTATATTACAACATTCCTGGCGGATCGGCCCCTACTTCTCGGTGGGAACATTATATACGTCTATAACGTATTATAACCTAACCTAACCCATCTGGCCCCTTGCTGGTAATGTTTTATAAAATCCCGTTCGTGTCGTCCCGTAAGTCGCGGTGGGGACATTATATACTTCTATAACGTTATATATCCCAACCTAAGGCAGGCTATCATCTCGGATGTAGTATTTTACAACATTCCTGGTGTATCGGCCACTACTTCTCGGTGGGAACATTATATACGTCTATAACGTAATATAACCTATCCTAACCCATCTAACCCCTCGCTGGTAATGTCTTATAAAATCCCGTTCGTGTCGTCCCGTGAGTCTCGGTAGGGACATTATATACTTCTATAACGTTATATATCCCAACCTGAGGCAACCTAACAGCCTGGATGTAGTATATTACAACATTCCTGGCGGATCGGCCCCTACTTCTCGGTGGGAACATTATATACGTCTATAACGTATTATAACCTAACCTAACCCATTTTGCCCCTCGCTGGTAATGCTTTATAAAA
Source organism: Xylocopa violacea (assembly GCA_963969225.1). NCBI lineage: Eukaryota > Metazoa > Arthropoda > Insecta > Hymenoptera > Apidae > Xylocopa > Xylocopa violacea. The sequence continues at coordinate 8,662,861 of CAXAJV010000017.1, read as the reverse complement.
TCCCGTTCGTGTCGACCCGTAAGTCTCGGTGAGGACATTATATACTTCTATAACGTTATATATCCCAACCTAAGGCAGGCTATCATCTCGGATGTAGTATTTTATAACATTCCTGGTGAATCGGCCACTACATCTCGGTGGGAACATTATATACGTCTATAACGTAATATAACCTATCCTAACCCATCTAGCTCCTCGCTGGTAATGTCTTATAAAATCCCGTTCGTGTCGTACCGTAAGTCTCGGTGGAGACATTATATACTTCTATAACGTTATATATCCCAACCTGAGGCAACCTAACACCTCTGATGTAGTATTATCCAACATTCCTGGCGGATCGGCCTCTACTTGTCGGCGGGAACATTATATACGTCTATAAAGTTACATAACCTAACCTAACCCATCTAGCCCCTCGCTGGAAATGCTTTATAAAATCCCGTTCGTGTCGACCCGTAAGTCTCGGTGAGGACATTATATACTTCTATAACGTTATATACCCTAACCTAAGGCAGCCTAACACCTCTGATGTAGTATTATCCAACATTCCTGGCGGATCGGCCCCTACTTCTCGGTGGGAACATTATATACGTCTATAACGTATTATAACCTAACCTAACCCATCTAGCCCCTTGCTGGTAATGTTTTATAAAATCCCGTTCGTGTCGTCCCGTAAGTCGCGGTGGGGACATTATCTACTTCTATAACGTTATATATCCCAACCTGAGGCAACCTAACAGCTCGGATGTAGTTTTCACCAACATTCCTGGCGGGTCGGAACCTACTTCTCGGTGGGAACATTATATACGTCTATAACGTAATATAACCTAACCTAACCAATCTAGTCCCTCGCTGGTAATTTTTACAGAATCCCGTTCGTTTCGTCCGTATGTCTCAGTGGGGACATTATCTACTTCTATAACGTTATATATCCCAACCTGAGGCATCCTAACATCTCGGATGTAGTATTTTCCAACATTCCTGGTGGATCGGCCCCTACTTCTAGGTGAGAACATTATATACGTCTATCACGTAATATAACCTAACCTAACCCATTTTGCCCCTCGCTGGTTATGCTTTATAAAATCCCGTTCGTGTCGACCCGTAAGTCTCGGTGAGGACATTATATACTTCTATAACGTTATAGATCCCAACCTAAGGCAGGCTATCATCTCGGATGTAGTATTTTACAACATTCCCGGTGGATCGGCCACTACTTCTCGGTGGGAACATTATATACGTCTATAACGTAATATAACCTAACCTAACCAATCTAGCCCCTCTGTGGTAATTTTTACAGAATCCCGTTCGTTTCGTCCGTAAGTCTCGGTGGGGACATTATCTACTTCTATAACGTTATATATCCCAACCTGAGGCAACCTAACATCTCGGATGTAGTATATTACAACATTCCTGGCGGATCGGCCACTACTTCTCGGTGGGAAAATTATATACGTCTATAACGTATTATAACCTAACCTAACCCATCTAGCCCCTCGCTGGTAATGTTTACAGAATCCCGTTCGTGTCGGCGCGTACTTCTCGGTGGGGACATTATGTACGTCTATATCGTTATATAACTCAACCTGAGGCAACCTAACATCTCGGATGTAGTATATTACAACATTCCTGGCGGATCGGCCACTACTTCTCGGTGGGAACATTATATACGTCTATAACGTAATATAACCTAACCTAACAAATCTATCCCCTCGCTGGTAATGCTTTATAAAATCCCGTTCGTGCCGACCCGTAAGTCTCGGTGAGGACATTATATACTTCTAGAACGTTATATATCCTAACCTAAGCCAGCCTAACACCTCTGATGTAGTATTTTCCAACATTCCTGGCGGATCGGCCTCAAATTCTCGGTGGGAACGTTATATACGTCTATCACGTAATATAACCTAACCTAACCCATCTAGCCCCTTGCTGGTAATGTCTTATAAAATCCCGTTCGTATCGTCCCGTAAGTCTCGGTAGGAACATTATATACGTCTATAACGTAATATAACCTAACCTAACCCATCTAGCCCCTCGCTGGTAATGCTTTATAAAATCCCGTTCGTGTTGACCCGTAAGTCTCGGTGAGGACATTATATACTTCTATAACGTTATATATCCCAACCTGAGGCAATCTAACATCTCGGATGTAGTATATTACAACATTCCTGGCGGATCGGCCACTACTTCTCGGTGGGAACATTATATACGTCTATAACGTATTATAACCTAACCTAACCCATCTAGCCCCTCGCTGGTAATGTTTACAGAATCCCGTTCGTTTTGTACCGTAAGTCTCGGTGGGGACATTATATACTTCGATAACGTTATATATCCCAACTTGAGGCAACCTAACAGCTCGGATGTATTATTTTCTAACATTCCTGGCTGGTTGGCCCCTACTTCTCGGTGAGAACATTATATACGTGTATCACGTAATATAATCTAACCTAACCCATCCAGCCCCTCGCTGGTAATGCTTTATAAAATCCCGTTCGTGTCGAGCTGTAAGTCTCGGTGAAGACATTATATACGTCTATAACGTTATATATCCCAACCTGAGGCAACCTAACATCTCGGACGTAGTATTTTACAACATTCCTGGCGGATCGGCCCCTACCTCTCGGTGGGAACATTATATACGTCTATAACGTAATATAACCTAACCTAACCAATCTAGCCCCTCTGTGGTAATTTTTACAGAATCCCGTTCGTTTCGTCCGTAAGTCTCCGTGGGGACATTATATACTTCTATAACGTTATATATCCCAACCTAAGGCAGGCTATCATCTCGGATGTAGTATTTTACAACATTCCTGGTGTATCGGCCACTACTTCTCGGTGGGAACATTATATACGTCTATAACGTAATATAACCTATCCTAACCCATCTAGCCCCTCGCTGGTAATGTCTTATAAAATCCCGTTCGTGTCGTCCCGTGAGTCTCGGTAGGTACATTATATACTTCTATAACGTTATATATCCCAACCTGAGGCAACCTAACAGCTTGGATGTAGTATATTACAACATTCCTGGCGGATCGGCCCCTACTTCTCGGTGGGAACATTATATACGTCTATAACGTATTATAACCTAACCTAACCCATTTTGCCCCTCGCTGGTAATGCTTTATAAAATCCCGTTCGTGTCGACCCGTAAGTCTCGGTGAGGACATTATATACTTCTATAACGTTATATATCCCAACCTAAGGCAGGCTATCATCTCGGATGTAGTATTTTATAACATTCCTGTTGAATCGGCCACTACATCTCGGTGGGGACATTATATACGTCTATAACGTAATATAACCTATCCTAACCCATCTAGCTCCTCGCTGGTAATGTCTTATAAAATCCCGTTCGTGTCGTACCGTAAGTCTCGGTGGGGACATTATATACTTCTATAACGTTATATATCCCAACCTGAGGCAACCTAACACCTCTGATGTAGTATTACCCAACATTCCTGGCGGATCGGACTCTACTTGTCGGCGGGAACATTATATACGTCTATAAAGTTACATAACCTAACCTAACCCATCTAGCCCCTCGCTGGAAATGCTTTATAAAATGCCGTTCGTGTCGACCCGTAAGTCTCGGTGGGGACATTATCTACTTCTATAACGTTATATATCCCAACCTGAGGCAACCTAACAGCTCGGATGTAGTTTTCACCAACATTCCTGGCGGGTCGGAACCTACTTCTCGGTGGGAACATTATATACGTCTATAACGTAATATAACCTAACCTAACCAATCTAGCCCCTCGCTGGTAATTTTTACAGAATCCCGTTCGTTTCGTCCGTATGTCTCGGTGGGGACATTATCTACTTCTATAACGTTATATATCCCAACCTGAGGCAACCTAACATCTCGGATGTAGTATTTTCCAACATTCCTGGTGGATCGGCCCCTACTTCTAGGTGAGAACATTATATACGTCTATCACGTAATATAACCTAACCTAACCCATTTTGCCCCTCGCTGGTTATGCTTTATAAAATCCCGTTCGTGTCGACCCGTAAGTCTCGGTGAGGACATTATATACTTCTATAACGTTATATATCCCAACCTAAGGCAGGCTATCATCTCGGATGTAGTATTTTACAACATTCCCGGTGGATCGGCCACTACTTCTCGGTGGGAACATTATATACGTCTATAACGTAATATAACCTAACCTAACCAATCTAGCCCCTCTGTGGTAATTTTTACAGAATCCCGTTCGTTTCGTCCGTAAGTCTCGGTGGGGACATTATCTACTTCTATAACGTTATATATCCCAACCTGAGGCAACCTAACATCTCGGATGTAGTATGTTACAACATTCCTGGCGGATCGGCCACTACTTCTCGGTGGGAAAATTATATACGTCTATAACGTATTATAACCTAACCTAACCCATCTAGCCCCTCGCTGGTAATGTTTACAGAATCCCGTTCGTGTCGGCGCGTACTTCTCGGTGGGGACATTATGTACGTCTATATCGTTATATAACTCAACCTGAGGCAACCTAACATCTCGGATGTAGTATATTACAACATTCCTGGCGGATCGGCCACTACTTCTCGGTGGGAACATTATATACGTCTATAACGTAATATAACCTAACCTAACAAATCTAGCCCCTCGCTGGTAATGCTTTATAAAATCCCGTTCGTGCCGACCCGTAAGTCTCGGTGAGGACATTATATACTTCTAGAACGTTATATATCCTAACCTAAGCCAGCCTAACACCTCTGATGTAGTATTATCCAACATTCCTGGCGGATCGGCCTCAAATTCTCGGTGGGAACGTTATATACGTCTATCACGTAATATAACCTAACCTAACCCATCTAGCCCCTTGCTGGTAATGTCTTATAAAATCCCGTTCGTATCGTCCCGTAAGTCTCGGTAGGAACATTATATACGTCTATAACGTAATATAACCTAACCTAACCCATCTAGCCCCTCGCTGGTAATGTCTTATAAAATCCCGTTCGTGTCGTACCGTAAGTCTCGGTGGGGACATTATATACTTCTATAACGTTATATATCCCAACCTGAGGCAACCTAACACCTCTGATGTAGTATTACCCAACATTCCTGGCGGATCGGACTCTACTTGTCGGCGGGAACATTATATACGTCTATAAAGTTACATAACCTAACCTAACCCATCTAGCCCCTCGCTGGAAATGCTTTATAAAATGCCGTTCGTGTCGACCCGTAAGTCTCGGTGGGGACATTATCTACTTCTATAACGTTATATATCCCAACCTGAGGCAACCTAACAGCTCGGATGTAGTTTTCACCAACATTCCTGGCGGGTCGGAACCTACTTCTCGGTGGGAACATTATATACGTCTATAACGTAATATAACCTAACCTAACCAATCTAGCCCCTCGCTGGTAATTTTTACAGAATCCCGTTCGTTTCGTCCGTATGTCTCGGTGGGGACATTATCTACTTCTATAACGTTATATATCCCAACCTGAGGCAACCTAACATCTCGGATGTAGTATTTTCCAACATTCCTGGTGGATCGGCCCCTACTTCTAGGTGAGAACATTATATACGTCTATCACGTAATATAACCTAACCTAACCCATTTTGCCCCTCGCTGGTTATGCTTTATAAAATCCCGTTCGTGTCGACCCGTAAGTCTCGGTGAGGACATTATATACTTCTATAACGTTATATATCCCAACCTAAGGCAGGCTATCATCTCGGATGTAGTATTTTACAACATTCCCGGTGGATCGGCCACTACTTCTCGGTGGGAACATTATATACGTCTATAACGTAATATAACCTAACCTAACCAATCTAGCCCCTCTGTGGTAATTTTTACAGAATCCCGTTCGTTTCGTCCGTAAGTCTCGGTGGGGACATTATCTACTTCTATAACGTTATATATCCCAACCTGAGGCAACCTAACATCTCGGATGTAGTATGTTACAACATTCCTGGCGGATCGGCCACTAGTTCTCGGTGGGAAAATTATATACGTCTATAACGTATTATAACCTAACCTAACCCATCTAGCCCCTCGCTGGTAATGTTTACAGAATCCCGTTCGTGTCGGCGCGTACTTCTCGGTGGGGACATTATGTACGTCTATATCGTTATATAACTCAACCTGAGGCAACCTAACATCTCGGATGTAGTATATTACAACATTCCTGGCGGATCGGCCACTACTTCTCGGTGGGAACATTATATACGTCTATAACGTAATATAACCTAACCTAACAAATCTAGCCCCTCGCTGGTAATGCTTTATAAAATCCCGTTCGTGCCGACCCGTAAGTCTCGGTGAGGACATTATATACTTCTAGAACGTTATATATCCTAACCTAAGCCAGCCTAACACCTCTGATGTAGTATTATCCAACATTCCTGGCGGATCGGCCTCAAATTCTCGGTGGGAACGTTATATACGTCTATCACGTAATATAACCTAACCTAACCCATCTAGCCCCTTGCTGGTAATGTCTTATAAAATCCCGTTCGTATCGTCCCGTAAGTCTCGGTAGGAACATTATATACGTCTATAACGTAATATAACCTAACCTAACCCATCTAGCCCCTCGCTGGTAATGCTTTATAAAATCCCGTTCGTGTTGACCCGTAAGTCTCGGTGAGGACATTATATACTTCTATAACGTTATATATCCCAACCTGAGGCAATCTAACATCTCGGATGTAGTATATTACAACATTCCTGGCGGATCGGCCACTACTTCTCGGTGGGAACATTATATACGTCTATAACGTATTATAACCTAACCTAACCCATCTAGCCCCTCGCTGGTAATGTTTACAGAATCCCGTTCGTTTTGTACCGTAAGTCTCGGTGGGGACATTATATACTTCGATAACGTTATATATCCCAACTTGAGGCAACCTAACAGCTCGGATGTATTATTTTCTAACATTCCTGGCTGGTTGGCCCCTACTTCTCGGTGAGACCATTATATACGTGTATCACGTAATATAATCTAACCTAACCCATCCAGCCCCTCGCTGGTAATGCTTTATAAAATCCCGTTCGTGTCGACCTGTAAGTCTCGGTGAAGACATTATATACTTCTATAACGTTATATATCCCAACCTGAGGCAACTTAACATCTCGGACGTAGTATTTTACAACATTCCTGGCGGATCGGCCCCTACCTCTCGGTGGGAACATTATATACGTCTATAACGTAATATAACCTAACCTAACCAATCTAGCCCCTCTGTGGTAATTTTTACAGAATCCCGTTCGTTTCGTCCGTAAGTCTCCGTGGGGACATTATATACTTCTATAACGTTATATATCCCAACCTAAGGCAGGCTATCATCTCGGATGTAGTATTTTACAACATTCCTGGTGTATCGGCCACTACTTCTCGGTGGGAACATTATATACGTCTATAACGTAATATAACCTATCCTAACCCATCTAGCCCCTCGCTGGTAATGTCTTATAAAATCCCGTTCGTGTCGTCCCGTGAGTCTCGGTAGGTACATTATATACTTCTATAACGTTATATATCCCAACCTGAGGCAACCTAACAGCTTGGATGTAGTATATTACAACATTCCTGGCGGATCGGCCCCTACTTCTCGGTGGGAACATTATATACGTCTATAACGTATTATAACCTAACCTAACCCATTTTGCCCCTCGCTGGTAATGCTTTATAAAATCCCGTTCGTGTCGACCCGTAAGTCTCGGTGAGGACATTATATACTTCTATAACGTTATATATCCCAACCTAAGGCAGGCTATCATCTCGGATGTAGTATTTTATAACATTCCTGGTGAATCGGCCACTACATCTCGGTGGGAACATTATATACGTCTATAACGTAATATAACCTATCCTAACCCATCTAGCTCCTCGCTGGTAATGTCTTATAAAATCCCGTTCGTGTCGTACCGTAAGTCTCGGTGGGGACATTATATACTTCTATAACGTTATATATCCCAACCTGAGGCAACCTAACACCTCTGATGTAGTATTACCCAACATTCCTGGCGGATCGGACTCTACTTGTCGGCGGGAACATTATATACGTCTATAAAGTTACATAACCTAACCTAACCCATCTAGCCCCTCGCTGGAAATGCATTATAAAATGCCGTTCGTGTCGACCCGTAAGTCTCGGTGGGGACATTATCTACTTCTATAACGTTATATATCCCAACCTGAGGCAACCTAACAGCTCGGATGTAGTTTTCACCAACATTCCTGGCGGGTCGGAACCTACTTCTGGGTGGGAACATTATATACGTCTATAACGTAATATAACCTAACCTAACCAATCTAGCCCCTCGCTGGTAATTTTTACAGAATCCCGTTCGTTTCGTCCGTATGTCTCGGTGGGGACATTATCTACTTCTATAACGTTATATATCCCAACCTGAGGCAACCTAACATCTCGGATGTAGTATTTTCCAACATTCCTGGTGGATCGGCCCCTACTTCTAGGTGAGAACATTATATACGTCTATCACGTAATATAACCTAACCTAACCCATTTTGCCCCTCGCTGGTTATGCTTTATAAAATCCCGTTCGTGTCGACCCGTAAGTCTCGGTGAGGACATTATATACTTCTATAACGTTATATATCCCAACCTAAGGCAGGCTATCATCTCGGATGTAGTATTCTACAACATTCCCGGTGGATCGGCCACTACTTCTCGGTGGGAACATTATATACCTCTATAACGTAATATAACCTAACCTAACCCATCTAGCTCCTCGCTGGTAAAGTCTTATAAAATCCCGTTCGTGTCGTCCCGTAAGTCTCGGTAGGAACATTATATACTTCTATAACGTTATATATCCCAACCTGAGGCAACCTAACAGCTCGGATGTAGTATATTACAACATTCCTGGCGGATCGGCCCCTACTTCTCGGTGGGAACATTATATACGTCTATAACGTATTATAACCTAACCTAACCCATTTTGACCCTCGCTGGTAATGCTTTATAAAATCCCGTTCGTGTCGACCCGCAAGTCTCGGTGAGGACATTATATACTTCTATAACGTTATATACCCTAACCTAAGGCAGCCTAACACCTCTGATGTAGTATTATCCAACATTCCTGGCGGATCGGCCTCTACTTGTCGGCGGGAACATTATATACGTCTATAAAGTTACATAACCTAACCTAACCCATCTAGCACCTCGCTGGTAATGTTTTATAAAATCCCGTTCGTTTCGTCCCGTAAGTCTCGGTGGGGACATTATCTACTTCTATAACGTCATATATCCCAACCTGAGGCAACCTAACATCTCGGATGTAGTATATTACAACATTCCTGGCGGATCGGCCCCTACTTCTCGGTGGGAACATTATATACGTCTATAACGTATTATAACCTAACCTAACCCATCTGGCCCCTTGCTGGTAATGTTTTATAAAATCCCGTTCGTGTCGTCCCGTAAGTCGCGGTGGGGACATTATATACTTCTATAACGTTATATATCCCAACCTAAGGCAGGCTATCATCTCGGATGTAGTATCTTACAACATTCCTGGTGTATCGGCCACTACTTCTCGGTGGGAACATTATATACGTCTATAACGTAATATAACCTATCCTAACCCATCTAGCCCCTCGCTGGTAATGTCTTATAAAATCCCGTTCGTGTCGTCCCGTGAGTCTCGGTAGGGACATTATATACTTCTATAACGTTATATATCCCAACCTGAGGCAACCTAACAGCCTGGATGTAGTATATTACAACATTCCTGTCGGATCGGCCCCTACTTCTCGGTGGGAACATTATATACGTCTATAACGTATTATAACCTAACCTAACCCATTTTGCCCCTCGCTGGTAATGCTTTATAAAATCCCGTTCGTGTCGACCCGTAAGTCTCGGTGAGGACATTATATACTTCTATAACGTTATATATCCCAACCTAAGGCAGGCTATCATCTCGGATGTAGTATTTTATAACATTCCTGGTGAATCGGCCACCACATCTCGGTGGGAACATTATATACGTCTAAAACGTAATATAACCTATCCTAACCCATCTAGCTCCTCGCTGGTAATGTCTTATAAAATCCCGTTCGTGTCGTACCGTAAGTCTCGGTGGAGACATTATATACTTCTATAACGTTATATATCCCAACCTCAGGCAACCTAACACCTCTGATGTAGTATTATCCAACATTCCTGGCGGATCGGCCTCTACTTGTCGGCGGGAACATTATATACGTCTATAAAGTTACATAACCTAACCTAACCCATCTAGCCCCTCGCTGGAAATGCTTTATAAAATCCCGTTCGTGTCGACCCGTAAGTCTCGGTGAGGACATTATATACTTCTATAACGTTATATACCCTAACCTAAGGCAGCCTAACACCTCTGATGTAGTATTATCCAACATTCCTGGCGGATCGGCCCCTACTTCTCGGTGGGAACATTATATACGTCTATAACGTATTATAACCTAACCTAACCCATCTAGCCCCTTGCTGGTAATGTTTTATAAAATCCCGTTCGTGTCGTCCCGTAAGTCGCGGTGCGGACATTATCTACTTCTATAACGTTATATATCCCAACCTGAGGCAACCTAACAGCTCGGATGTAGTTTTCACCAACATTCCTGGCGGGTCGGAACCTACTTCTCGGTGGGAACATTATATACGTCTATAACGTAATATAACCTAACCTAACCAATCTAGCCCCTCTGTGGTAATTTTTACAGAATCCCGTTCGTTTCGTCCGTAAGTCTCGGTGGGGACATTATCTACTTCTATAACGTTATATATCCCAACCTGAGGCAACCTAACATCTCGGATGTAGTATATTACAACATTCCTGGCGGATCGGCCACTACTTCCCGGTGGGAAAATTATATACGTCTATAACGTATTATAACCTAACCTAACCCATCTAGCCCCTCGCTGGTAATGTTTACAGAATCCCGTTCGTGTCGGCGCGTACTTCTCGGTGGGGACATTATGTACGTCTATATCGTTATATAACTCAACCTGAGGCAACCTAACATCTCGGATGTAGTATATTACAACATTCCTGGCGGATCGGCCACTACTTCTCGGTGGGAACATTATATACGTCTATAACGTAATATAACCTAACCTAACAAATCTAGCCCCTCGCTGGTAATGCTTTATAAAATCCCGTTCGTGCCGACCCGTAAGTCTCGGTGAGGACATTATATACTTCTAGAACGTTATATATCCTAACCTAAGCCAGCCTAACACCTCTGATGTAGTATTTTCCAACATTCCTGGCGGATCGGCCTCAAATTCTCGGTGGGAACGTTATATACGTCTATCACGTAATATAACCTAACCTAACCCATCTAGCCCCTTGCTGGTAATGTCTTATAAAATCCCGTTCGTATCGTCCCGTAAGTCTCGGTAGGAACATTATATACGTCTATAACGTAATATAACCTAACCTAACCCATCTAGCCCCTCGCTGGTAATGCTTTATAAAATCCCGTTCGTGTTGACCCGTAAGTCTCGGTGAGGACATTATATACTTCTATAACGTTATATATCCCAACCTGAGGCAATCTAACATCTCGGATGTAGTATATTACAACATTCCTGGCGGATCGGCCACTACTTCTCGGTGGGAAAATTATATACGTCTATAACGTATTATAACCTAACCTAACCCATCTAGCCCCTCGCTGGTAATGTTTACAGAATCCCGTTCGTGTCGGCGCGTACTTCTCGGTGGGGACATTATGTACGTCTATATCGTTATATAACTCAACCTGAGGCAACCTAACATCTCGGATGTAGTATATTACAACATTCCTGGCGGATCGGCCACTACTTCTCGGTGGGAACATTATATACGTCTATAACGTAATATAACCTAACCTAACAAATCTAGCCCCTCGCTGGTAATGCTTTATAAAATCCCGTTCGTGCCGACCCGTAAGTCTCGGTGAGGACATTATATACTTCTAGAACGTTATATATCCTAACCTAAGCCAGCCTAACACCTCTGATGTAGTATTTTCCAACATTCCTGGCGGATCGGCCTCAAATTCTCGGTGGGAACGTTATATACGTCTATCACGTAATATAACCTAACCTAACCCATCTAGCCCCTTGCTGGTAATGTCTTATAAAATCCCGTTCGTATCGTCCCGTAAGTCTCGGTAGGAACATTATATACGTCTATAACGTAATATAACCTAACCTAACCCATCTAGCCCCTCGCTGGTAATGCTTTATAAAATCCCGTTCGTGTTGACCCGTAAGTCTCGGTGAGGACATTATATACTTCTATAACGTTATATATCCCAACCTGAGGCAATCTAACATCTCGGATGTAGTATATTACAACATTCCTGGCGGATCGGCCACTACTTCTCGGTGGGAAAATTATATACGTCTATAACGTATTATAACCTAACCTAACCCATCTAGCCCCTCGCTGGTAATGTTTACAGAATCCCGTTCGTGTCGGCGCGTACTTCTCGGTGGGGACATTATGTACGTCTATATCGTTATATAACTCAACCTGAGGCAACCTAACATCTCGGATGTAGTATATTACAACATTCCTGGCGGATCGGCCACTACTTCTCGGTGGGAACATTATATACGTCTATAACGTAATATAACCTAACCTAACAAATCTAGCCCCTCGCTGGTAATGCTTTATAAAATCCCGTTCGTGCCGACCCGTAAGTCTCGGTGAGGACATTATATACTTCTAGAACGTTATATATCCTAACCTAAGCCAGCCTAACACCTCTGATGTAGTATTTTCCAACATTCCTGGCGGATCGGCCTCAAATTCTCGGTGGGAACGTTATATACGTCTATCACGTAATATAACCTAACCTAACCCATCTAGCCCCTTGCTGGTAATGTCTTATAAAATCCCGTTCGTATCGTCCCGTAAGTCTCGGTAGGAACATTATATACGTCTATAACGTAATATAACCTAACCTAACCCATCTAGCCCCTCGCTGGTAATGCTTTATAAAATCCCGTTCGTGTTGACCCGTAAGTCTCGGTGAGGACATTATATACTTCTATAACGTTATATATCCCAACCTGAGGCAATCTAACATCTCGGATGTAGTATATTACAACATTCCTGGCGGATCGGCCCCTACCTGTCGGTGGGAACATTATATACGTCTATAACGTATTATAACCTAACCTAACCCATCTAGCCCCTCGCTGGTAATGTTTTATAAAATCCCGTCTTTGTCGTCCCGTACGTCGCGTTGGGGAGATTACCTACTTCTATAACGTTATATATTCCAATCTAAGGCAACCTAACATCTCGGATGTAGTATATTACAACATTCCTGGCGGATCGGCCACTACTTCTCGGTGGGAATATTATATACGTCTATAACGTATTATAACCTAACCTAACCCATCTAGCCCCTCGCTGGTAATGTTTACAGAATCCCGTTCGTTTTGTACCGTAAGTCTCGGTGGGGACATTATATACTTCGATAACGTTATATATCCCAACTTGAGGCAACCTAACAGCTCGGATGTATTATTTTCTAACATTCCTGGCTGGTTGGCCCCTACTTCTCGGTGAGAACATTATATACGTGTATCACGTAATATAATCTAACCTAACCCATCCAGCCCCTCGCTGGTAATGCTTTATAAAATCCCGTTCGTGTCGACCTGTAAGTCTCGGTGAAGACATTATATACTTCTATAACGTTATATATCCCAACCTGAGGCAACCTAACATCTCGGACGTAGTATTTTACAACATTCCTGGCGGATCGGCCCCTACCTCTCGGTGGGAACATTATATACGTCTATAACGTAATATAACCTAACCTAACCAATCTAGCCCCTCTGTGGTAATTTTTACAGAATCCCGTTCGTTTCGTCCGTAAGTCTCCGTGGGGACATTATATACTTCTATAACGTTATATATCCCAACCTAAGGCAGGCTATCATCTCGGATGTAGTATTTTACAACATTCCTGGTGTATCGGCCACTACTTCTCGGTGGGAACATTATATACGTCTATAACGTAATATAACCTATCCTAACCCATCTAGCCCCTCGCTGGTAATGTCTTATAAAATCCCGTTCGTGTCGTCCCGTGAGTCTCGGTAGGTACATTATATACTTCTATAACGTTATATATCCCAACCTGAGGCAACCTAACAGCTTGGATGTAGTATATTACAACATTCCCGGCGGATCGGCCCCTACTTCTCGGTGGGAACATTATATACGTCTATAACGTATTATAACCTAACCTAACCCATTTTGCCCCTCGCTGGTAATGCTTTATAAAATCCCGTTCGTGTCGACCCGTAAGTCTCGGTGAGGACATTATATACTTCTATAACGTTATATATCCCAACCTTAGGCAGGCTATCATCTCGGATGTAGTATTTTATAACATTCCTGGTGAATCGGCCACTACATCTCGGTGGGAACATTATATACGTCTATAACGTAATATAACCTATCCTAACCCATCTAGCTCCTCGCTGGTAATGTCTTATAAAATCCCGTTCGTGTCGTACCGTAAGTCTCGGTGGGGACATTATATACTTCTATAACGTTATATATCCCAACCTGAGGCAACCTAACACCTCTGATGTAGTATTACCCAACATTCCTGGCGGATCGGACTCTACTTGTCGGCGGGAACATTATATACGTCTATAAAGTTACATAACCTAACCTAACCCATCTAGCCCCTCGCTGGAAATGCTTTATAAAATGCCGTTCGTGTCGACCCGTAAGTCTCGGTGGGGACATTATCTACTTCTATAACGTTATATATCCCAACCTGAGGCAACCTAACAGCTCGGATGTAGTTTTCACCAACATTCCTGGCGGGTCGGAACCTACTTCTCGGTGGGAACATTATATACGTCTATAACGTAATATAACCTAACCTAACCAATCTAGCCCCTCGCTGGTAATTTTTACAGAATCCCGTTCGTTTCGTCCGTATGTCTCGGTGGGGACATTATCTACTTCTATAACGTTATATATCCCAACCTGAGGCAACCTAACATCTCGGATGTAGTATTTTCCAACATTCCTGGTGGATCGGCCCCTACTTCTAGGTGAGAACATTATATACGTCTATCACGTAATATAACCTAACCTAACCCATTTTGCCCCTCGCTGGTTATGCTTTATAAAATCCCGTTCGTGTCGGCGCGTACTTCTCGGTGGGGACATTATGTACGTCTATATCGTTATATAACTCAACCTGAGGCAACCTAACATCTCGGATGTAGTATATTACAACATTCCTGGCGGATCGGCCACTACTTCTCGGTGGGAACATTATATACGTCTATAACGTAATATAACCTAACCTAACAAATCTAGCCCCTCGCTGGTAATGCTTTATAAAATCCCGTTCGTGCCGACCCGTAAGTCTCGGTGAGGACATTATATACTTCTAGAACGTTATATATCCTAACCTAAGCCAGCCTAACACCTCTGATGTAGTATTATCCAACATTCCTGGCGGATCGGCCTCAAATTCTCGGTGGGAACGTTATATACGTCTATCACGTAATATAACCTAACCTAACCCATCTAGCCCCTTGCTGGTAATGTCTTATAAAATCCCGTTCGTATCGTCCCGTAAGTCTCGGTAGGAACATTATATACGTCTATAACGTAATATAACCTAACCTAACCCATCTAGCCCCTCGCTGGTAATGCTTTATAAAATCCCGTTCGTGTTGACCCGTAAGTCTCGGTGAGGACATTATATACTTCTATAACGTTATATATCCCAACCTGAGGCAATCTAACATCTCGGATGTAGTATATTACAACATTCCTGGCGGATCGGCCACTACTTCTCGGTGGGAACATTATATACGTCTATAACGTATTATAACCTAACCTAACCCATCTAGCCCCTCGCTGGTAATGTTTACAGAATCCCGTTCGTTTTGTACCGTAAGTCTCGGTGGGGACATTATATACTTCGATAACGTTATATATCCCAACTTGAGGCAACCTAACAGCTCGGATGTATTATTTTCTAACATTCCTGGCTGGTTGGCCCCTACTTCTCGGTGAGACCATTATATACGTGTATCACGTAATATAATCTAACCTAACCCATCCAGCCCCTCGCTGGTAATGCTTTATAAAATCCCGTTCGTGTCGACCTGTAAGTCTCGGTGAAGACATTATATACTTCTATAACGTTATATATCCCAACCTGAGGCAACTTAACATCTCGGACGTAGTATTTTACAACATTCCTGGCGGATCGGCCCCTACCTCTCGGTGGGAACATTATATACGTCTATAACGTAATATAACCTAACCTAACCAATCTAGCCCCTCTGTGGTAATTTTTACAGAATCCCGTTCGTTTCGTCCGTAAGTCTCCGTGGGGACATTATATACTTCTATAACGTTATATATCCCAACCTAAGGCAGGCTATCATCTCGGATGTAGTATTTTACAACATTCCTGGTGTATCGGCCACTACTTCTCGGTGGGAACATTATATACGTCTATAACGTAATATAACCTATCCTAACCCATCTAGCCCCTCGCTGGTAATGTCTTATAAAATCCCGTTCGTGTCGTCCCGTGAGTCTCGGTAGGTACATTATATACTTCTATAACGTTATATATCCCAACCTGAGGCAACCTAACAGCTTGGATGTAGTATATTACAACATTCCTGGCGGATCGGCCCCTACTTCTCGGTGGGAACATTATATACGTCTATAACGTATTATAACCTAACCTAACCCATTTTGCCCCTCGCTGGTAATGCTTTATAAAATCCCGTTCGTGTCGACCCGTAAGTCTCGGTGAGGACATTATATACTTCTATAACGTTATATATCCCAACCTAAGGCAGGCTATCATCTCGGATGTAGTATTTTATAACATTCCTGGTGAATCGGCCACTACATCTCGGTGGGAACATTATATACGTCTATAACGTAATATAACCTATCCTAACCCATCTAGCTCCTCGCTGGTAATGTCTTATAAAATCCCGTTCGTGTCGTACCGTAAGTCTCGGTGGGGACATTATATACTTCTATAACGTCATATATCCCAACCTGAGGCAACCTAACACCTCTGATGTAGTATTACCCAACATTCCTGGCGGATCGGACTCTACTTGTCGGCGGGAACATTATATACGTCTATAAAGTTACATAACCTAACCTAACCCATCTAGCCCCTCGCTGGAAATGCATTATAAAATGCCGTTCGTGTCGACCCGTAAGTCTCGGTGGGGACATTATCTACTTCTATAACGTTATATATCCCAACCTGAGGCAACCTAACAGCTCGGATGTAGTTTTCACCAACATTCCTGGCGGGTCGGAACCTACTTCTCGGTGGGAACATTATATACGTCTATAACGTAATATAACCTAACCTAACCAATCTAGCCCCTCGCTGGTAATTTTTACAGAATCCCGTTCGTTTCGTCCGTATGTCTCGGTGGGGACATTATCTACTTCTATAACGTTATATATCCCAACCTGAGGCAACCTAACATCTCGGATGTAGTATTTTCCAACATTCCTGGTGGATCGGCCCCTACTTCTAGGTGAGAACATTATATACGTCTATCACGTAATATAACCTAACCTAACCCATTTTGCCCCTCGCTGGTTATGCTTTATAAAATCCCGTTCGTGTCGACCCGTAAGTCTCGGTGAGGACATTATATACTTCTATAACGTTATATATCCCAACCTAAGGCAGGCTATCATCTCGGATGTAGTATTTTACAACATTCCCGGTGGATCGGCCACTACTTCTCGGTGGGAACATTATATACCTCTATAACGTAATATAACCTAACCTAACCCATCTAGCTCCTCGCTGGTAAAGTCTTATAAAATCCCGTTCGTGTCGTCCCGTAAGTCTCGGTAGGAACATTATATACTTCTATAACGTTATATATCCCAACCTGAGGCAACCTAACAGCTCGGATGTAGTATATTACAACATTCCTGGCGGATCGGCCCCTACTTCTCGGTGGGAACATTATATACGTCTATAACGTATTATAACCTAACCTAACCCATTTTGCCCCTCGCTGGTAATGCTTTATAAAATCCCGTTCGTGTCGACCCGCAAGTCTCGGTGAGGACATTATATACTTCTATAACGTTATATACCCTAACCTAAGGCAGCCTAACACCTCTGATGTAGTATTATCCAACATTCCTGGCGGATCGGCCTCTACTTGTCGGCGGGAACATTATATACGTCTATAAAGTTACATAACCTAACCTAACCCATCTAGCACCTCGCTGGTAATGTTTTATAAAATCCCGTTCGTTTCGTCCCGTAAGTCTCGGTGGGGACATTATCTACTTCTATAACGTCATATATCCCAACCTGAGGCAACCTAACATCTCGGATGTAGTATATTACAACATTCCTGGCGGATCGGCCCCTACTTCTCGGTGGGAACATTATATACGTCTATAACGTATTATAACCTAACCTAACCCATCTGGCCCCTTGCTGGTAATGTTTTATAAAATCCCGTTCGTGTCGTCCCGTAAGTCGCGGTGGGGACATTATATACTTCTATAACGTTATATATCCCAACCTAAGGCAGGCTATCATCTCGGATGTAGTATTTTACAACATTCCTGGTGTATCGGCCACTACTTCTCGGTGGGAACATTATATACGTCTATAACGTAATATAACCTATCCTAACCCATCTAGCCCCTCGCTGGTAATGTCTTATAAAATCCCGTTCGTGTCGTCCCGTGAGTCTCGGTAGGGACATTATATACTTCTATAACGTTATATATCCCAACCTGAGGCAACCTAACAGCCTGGATGTAGTATATTACAACATTCCTGTCGGATCGGCCCCTACTTCTCGGTGGGAACATTATATACGTCTATAACGTATTATAACCTAACCTAACCCATTTTGCCCCTCGCTGGTAATGCTTTATAAAATCCCGTTCGTGTCGACCCGTAAGTCTCGGTGAGGACATTATATACTTCTATAACGTTATATATCCCAACCTAAGGCAGGCTACCATCTCGGATGTAGTATTTTATAACATTCCTGGTGAATCGGCCACCACATCTCGGTGGGAACATTATATACGTCTAAAACGTAATATAACCTATCCTAACCCATCTAGCTCCTCGCTGGTAATGTCTTATAAAATCCCGTTCGTGTCGTACCGTAAGTCTCGGTGGAGACATTATATACTTCTATAACGTTATATATCCCAACCTCAGGCAACCTAACACCTCTGATGTAGTATTATCCAACATTCCTGGCGGATCGGCCTCTACTTGTCGGCGGGAACATTATATACGTCTATAAAGTTACATAACCTAACCTAACCCATCTAGCCCCTCGCTGGAAATGCTTTATAAAATCCCGTTCGTGTCGACCCGTAAGTCTCGGTGGGGACATTATCTACTTCTATAACGTTATATATCCCAACCTGAGGCAACCTAACAGCTCGGATGTAGTTTTCACCAACATTCCTGGCGGGTCGGAACCTACTTCTGGGTGGGAACATTATATACGTCTATCACGTAATATAACCTAACCTAACCCATTTTGCCCCTCGCTGGTTATGCTTTATAAAATCCCGTTCGTGTCGACCCGTAAGTCTCGGTGAGGACATTATATACTTCTATAACGTTATATATCCCAACCTAAGGCAGGCTATCATCTCGGATGTAGTATTTTACAACATTCCCGGTGGATCGGCCACTACTTCTCGGTGGGAACATTATATACCTCTATAACGTAATATAACCTAACCTAACCCATCTAGCTCCTCGCTGGTAAAGTCTTATAAAATCCCGTTTGTGTCGTCCCGTAAGTCTCGGTAGGAACATTATATACTTCTATAACGTTATATATCCCAACCTGAGGCAACCTAACATCTCGGATGTAGTATTTTCCAACATTCCTGGTGGATCGGCTCCTACTTCTAGGTGAGAACATTATATACGTCTATCACGTAATATAACCTAACCTAACCCATTTTGCCCCTCGCTGGTTATGCTTTATAAAATCCCGTTCGTGTCGAACCGTAAGTCTCGGTGAGGACATTATATACTTCTATAACGTTATATATCCCAACCTAAGGCAGGCTATCATCTCGGATGTAGTATTTTACAACATTCCTGGTGAATCGGCCACTACTTCTCGGTGGGAACATTATATACGTCTATAACGTAATATAACCTATCCTAACCCATCTAGCTCCTCGCTGGTAATGTCTTATAAAATCCCGTTCGTGTCGTCCCGTAAGTCTCGGTGGGGACATTATATACTTCTATAACTTTATATATCCCAACCTGAGGCAACCTAACAGCTCGGATGTAGTATATTACAACATTCCTGGCGGATCGGCCCCTACTTCTCGGTGGGAACATTATATACGTCTATAACGTATTATAACCTAACCTAACCCATTTTGCCCCTCGCTGGTAATGCTTTATAAAATCCCGTTCGTGTCGACCCGTAAGTCTCGGTGAGGACATTATATACTTCTATAACGTTATATATCCCAACCTAAGGCAGGCTATCATCTCGGATGTAGTATTTTATAACATTCCTGGTGAATCGGCCACTACATCTCGGTGGGAACATTATATACGTCTATAACGTAATATAACCTATCCTAACCCATCTAGCTCCTCGCTGGTAATGTCTTATAAAATCCCGTTCGTGTCGTCCCGTAAGTCTCGGTGAGGACATTATATACTTCTATAACGTTATATACCCTAACCTAAGGCAGCCTAACACCTCTGATGTAGTATTATCCAACATTCCTGGCGGATCGGCCCCTACTTCTCGGTGGGAACATTATATACGTCTATAACGTATTATAACCTAACCTAACCCATCTAGCCCCTTGCTGGTAATGTTTTATAAAATCCCGCTCGTGTCGTCCCGTAAGTCGCTGTGGGGACATTATCTACTTCTATAACGTTATATATCCCAACCTGAGGCAACCTAACAGCTCGGATGTAGTTTTCACCAACATTCCTGGCGGGTCGGAACCTACTTCTCGGTGGGAACATTATATACGTCTATAACGTAATATAACCTAACCTAACCAATCTAGCCCCTCTGTGGTAATTTTTACAGAATCCCGTTCGTTTCGTCCGTAAGTCTCGGTGGGGACATTATCTACATCTATAACGTTATATACCCCAACCTAAGGCAGCCTAACACCTCTGATGTAGTATTTTCCAACATACCTTGCGGATCGGCCTCTACTTCTCGGTGGGAACATTATATACGTCTATAACGTAATATAACCTATCCTAACCCATCTAGCCCCTCGCTGGTAATGTTTTATAAAATCCCGTTCGTGTCGTCCCGTAAGTCTCGGTGGGGACCTTATCTACTTCTATAACATTAAATATCCCAACCTGAGGCAACCTAACATCTCGGATGGAGTATATTACAACATTCCTGGCGGATCGGCCCCTACTTCTCGGTGGGAACATTATATACGTCTATAACGTATTATAACCTAACCTATCCCATCTAGCGCCTCGCTGGTAATGTTTACAGAATCCCGTTCATGTCGGCCCGTACTTCTCGGTGGAGACATTATGTACGTCTATATCGTTATATAACCCAACCTAACCAATCTAGCCCCTCGCTGGTAATTTTTACAGAATCCCGTTCGTTTCGTCCGTAAGTCTCGGTGGGGACATTATCTACTTCTATAACGTTATATATCCCAATCTGAGGCAACCTAACATCTCGGATGTAGTATTTTCCAACATTCCTGGTGGATCGGCCCCTACTTCTAGGTGAGAACATTATATACGTCTATCACGTAATATAACCTAACCTAACCCATTTTGCCGCTCGCTGGTAATGCTTTATAAAATCCCGTTCGTGTCGACCCGTAAGTCTCGGTGAGGACATTATATACTTCTATAACGTTATATATCCCAACCTAAGGCAGGCTATCATCTCGGATGTAGTATTTTACAACATTCCCGGTGGATCGGCCACTACTTCTCGGTGGGAACATTATATACCTCTATAACGTAATATAACCTAACCTAACCCATCTAGCTCCTCGCTGGTAAAGTCTTATAAAATCCCGTTCGTGTCGTCCCGTAAGTCTCGGTAGGAACATTATATACTTCTATAACGTTATATATCCCAACCTGAGGCAACCTAACATCTCGGATGTAGTATTTTCCAACATTCCTGGTGGATCGGCTCCTACTTCTAGGTGAGAACATTATATACGTCTATCACGTAATATAACCTAACCTAACCCATTTTGCCCCTCGCTGGTTATGCTTTATAAAATCCCGTTCGTGTCGAACCGTAAGTCTCGGTGAGGACATTATATACTTCTATAACGTTATATATCCCAACCTAAGGCAGGCTATCATCTCGGATGTAGTATTTTACAACATTCCTGGTGAATCGGCCACTACTTCTCGGTGGGAACATTATATACGTCTATAACGTAATATAACCTATCCTAACCCATCTAGCTCCTCGCTGGTAATGTCTTATAAAATCCCGTTCGTGTCGTCCCGTAAGTCTCGGTGGGGACATTATATACTTCTATAACTTTATATATCCCAACCTGAGGCAACCTAACAGCTCGGATGTAGTATATTACAACATTCCTGGCGGATCGGCCCCTACTTCTCGGTGGGAACATTATATACGTCTATAACGTATTATAACCTAACCTAACCCATTTTGCCCCTCGCTGGTAATGCTTTATAAAATCCCGTTCGTGTCGACCCGTAAGTCTCGGTGAGGACATTATATACTTCTATAACGTTATATATCCCAACCTAAGGCAGGCTATCATCTCGGATGTAGTATTTTATAACATTCCTGGTGAATCGGCCACTACATCTCGGTGGGAACATTATATACGTCTATAACGTAATATAACCTATCCTAACCCATCTAGCTCCTCGCTGGTAATGTCTTATAAAATCCCGTTCGTGTCGTCCCGTAAGTCTCGGTGGGGACATTATATACTTCTATAACGTTATATATCCCAACCTGAGGCAACCTAACACCTCTGATGTAGTATTATCCAACATTCCTGGCGGATCGGCCTCTACTTGTCGGCGGGAACATTATATACGTCTATAAAGTTACATAACCAAACCTAACCCATCTAGCCCCTCGCTGGAAATGCTTTATAAAATCCCGTTCGTGTCGACCCGTAAGTCTCGGTGAGGACATTATATACTTCTATAACGTTATATACCCTAACCTAAGGCAGCCTAACACCTCTGATGTAGTATTATCCAACATTCCTGGCGGATCGGCCCCTACTTCTCGGTGGGAACATTATATACGTCCATAACGTATTATAACCTAACCTAACCCATCTAGCCCCTTGCTGGTAATGTTTTATAAAATCCCGCTCGTGTCGTCCCGTAAGTCGCTGTGGGGACATTATCTACTTCTATAACGTTATATATCCCAACCTGAGGCAACCTAACAGCTCGGATGTAGTTTTCACCAACATTCCTGGCGGGTCGGAACCTACTTCTCGGTGGGAACATTATATACGTCTATAACGTAATATAACCTAACCTAACCAATCTAGCCCCTCTGTGGTAATTTTTACAGAATCCCGTTCGTTTCGTCCGTAAGTCTCGGTGGGGACATTATCTACATCTATAACGTTATATACCCCAACCTGAGGCAACCTAACATCTCGGATGTAGTATTTTCCAACATTCCTGGTGGATCGGCCCCTACTTCTAGGTGAGAACATTATATACGTCTATCACGTAATATAACCTAACCTAACCCATTTTGCCGCTCGCTGGTAATGCTTTATAAAATCCCGTTCGTGTCGACCCGTAAGTCTCGGTGAGGACATTATATACTTCTATAACGTTATATATCCCAACCTAAGGCAGGCTATCATCTCGGATGTAGTATATTACAACATTCCTGGCTGATCGGCCCCTACTTCTCGGTGTGAACATTATATACGTCTATAACGTATTATAACCTAACCTAACCCATCTAGCGCCTCGCTGGTAATGTTTACAGAATCCCATTCGTGTCGGCCCGTACTTCTCGGTGGAGACATTATATACTTCTATAACGTTATATATCCCAACTTGAGGCAACCTAACAGCTCGCATGTTGTATTTTCCAACATTCCTGGCGGACCGGCCCCTATGTCTCTGTGGGAACATTATATACGTCTATAACGTAATATAACCTAACCTAACCCATCTACCTCCTCGCTGGTAATGTTTACAGAATCCCGTTCGTGTCGGCCCGTACTTCTCGGTGGAGACATTATATACTTCTATAACGTTATATATCCCAACTTGAGGCAACCTAACAGCTCGCATGTTGTATTTTCCAACATTCCTTGCGGACCGGCCCCTACGTCTCTGTGGGAACATTATACACGTCTATAACGTAATATAACCTAACCTAACCCATCTAGACCCTCGCTGGTAATGGTTTATAAAATCCCGTTCGTGTCGTCCAGTACGTCTCGGTGGGGACATTATGTACGTCTATATCGTTATATAATCCCAACCTAAGGCAACCTAACATATCGAATGTAGTATTTTCCAACATTCCTGGCGGGTCGGCCCCTACTTCTAGGTGAGAACATTATATACGTCTATCACGTAATATAACCTAACCTAACCCATCTAGCCCCTCGCTGGTAATGCTTTATAAAATCCCGTTCGTGTCGACCCGTAAGTCTCGGTGGGGACATTATCTACTTCTATAACGTTATATATCCCAACCTGAGGCAACCTAACATCTCGAATGTAGTATATTACAACATTACTGGAGGGTCGGCCCCTACTTCTCGGTGAGAACATTATATACGTCTATCACGTAATATAACCTAACCTAACCCATCTAGCCCCTCGCTGGTAATGTCTTATAAAATCCCGTTCGTGTTGTCCCGTAAGTCTCGGTGGGGATATTATGTACGTGTATAACGTTATATATGTCAACCTATGGCAACCTAATATCTCGGATGTAGTATTTTCCAACATTGCTGGCGGATCGGCCCCTACTTCTCGGTGGGAACATTATATACGCCTATAAGGTAATATAACCTAACCTAACCCGTCTAGCACCTCCGTGATAATGTTTTACAGAATCCCGTTCGTGTCGACCCGTAAGTCTCGATGAGGACAATATATACTTCCATAATGTTATATATCCTAACCTAAGGCAGCCTAACACCTCTGATGTAGTATTTTCCAACATACCTTGCGGATCGGCCTCTACTTCTCGGTGGGAACATTATATACGTCTATAACGTAGTATAACCTATCCTAACCCATCTAGCCCCTCGCTGGTAATGTTTTATAAAATCCCGTTCGTGTCGTCCCGTAAGTCTCGGTGGGGACCTTATCTACTTCTATAACATTAAATATCCCAACCTGAGGTAACTTAATATTTCGGATGTAGTATATTACAACATTCCTTGCGGATCGGCCCCTACTTCTCGGTGGGAACATTATATACGTCTGTAACGTATTATAACCTAACCTAACCCATCTAGCCCATCGCTGCCAAAGTTTACAGAATCCCGTTCATGTAGGCCCGTACTTCTCGGTGGGGACATTATGTACGTCTATATCGTTATATAACCCAACCTAAGGCAACCTAGCACCTCTGATGTAGTATTTTCCGTCATTCCTGGCGGATTGGCCTCTATTTCTCGGTGGGAACATTATATACGTCTATAACGTAATATAACCTATCCTAACCCATCTAGCCCCTCGCTGGTAATGTCTTATAAAATCCCGTACGTGTCGTCCCGTAAGTCTCGGTGGGGACATTATATACTTCTACAACGTTATATATCCGAACCTGAGGCAAACTAACAGCTCGGATGTAGTATATTACAACATTCCTGGCGGATCGGCCCCTACTTCTCGGTGGGAACATTATATACGTCTATAACGTAATATAATCTGACCTAATCCAACTAGCCCCTAGCTGGTAATGTTTTATAAAATCCCGTTCGTGTCGACCCGTACGTCTCGGTGGGGACATTATATTCTTCTATAACGTTATATATCCCAACCTGAGGAAACCTAACAGCTCGGATGTAGTATATTACAACATTCCTGGCGGATCGGCTCCTACTTCTTGGTGGGAACATTATATACTTCTATAACGAAATATAACCTAACCTAACACATCTAGCACCTCGCTGGTAATGTTTTATAAAATCCCGGTCGTTTCGTCCAGTAAGTCTCCGTGGGGACATTATCTACTTCTATAACGTTATATATCCCAACCTGAGGCAACCTAACATCTCGAATGTAGTATATTACAACATTCCTGGCGGATCGGTCCCTACTTCTCGGTGGGAACTTTATATACGTCTATAACGTATTATAACCTAACCTAACCCATATATCCCCTCGCTGGTAATGTTTGCAGAATCCCGTTCGTGTCGGCCCGTACTTCTCGCTGGGGACATTATGTACGTCTGTATCGTTATATAACCCAACCTAAGGCATCCTAACATATCGAATGTAGTATTTTCCAACATTCCTGGCGGGTCGGCCCCTACTTCTCGGTGGGAACATTATATACATCTATAACGTATTATAACCTAACCTAACCCATTTTGCCCCTCGCTGGTAATGCTTTATAAAATCCCGTTCGTGTCGACCCGTAAGTCTCGGTGAGGACATTATATACTTCTATAACGTTATATATCCTAACCTAAGGCAGCCTAACACCTCTGATGTAGTATTTTACAACATTCCTGGCTGATCGGCCCCTACTTCTCGGTGGGAACATTATATACGTCTATAACGTAATATAACCTAACCTAACCAATCTAGCCCCTCGCTGGTAATGTTTTATAAAATCCCGTTCGTGTCGTCCAGTACGTCTCGGTGGGGACATTACGTACATTTATATCGTTATATAACCCAACCTAAGGCAACCTAACATATCGAATGTAGTATTTTCCAACATTCCTGGTGGTTCGGCCCCTACTTCTCGGTGGGAATATTATATACGTCTATAACGTATTATAACCTAACCTAACCCATCTACCTCCTCGCTGGTAATGTTTACAGAATCCCGTTCGTGTCGGCCCGTACTTCTCGGTGGAGACATTATATACTTCTATAACGTTATATATCCCAACTTGAGGCAACCTAACAGCTCGCATGTTGTATTTTCCAACATTCCTTGCGGACCGGCCCCTACGTCTCTGTGGGAACATTATACACGTCTATAACGTAATATAACCTAACCTAACCCATCTAGACCCTCGCTGGTAATGTTTTATAAAATCCCGTTCGTGTCGTCCAGTACGTCTCGGTGGGGACATTATGTACGTCTATATCGTTATATAATCCCAACCTAAGGCAACCTAACATATCGAATGTAGTATTTTCCAACATTCCTGGCGGGTCGGCCCCTACTTCTAGGTGAGAACATTATATACGTCTATCACGTAATATAACCTAACCTAACCCATCTAGCCCCTCGCTGGTAATGCTTTATAAAATCCCGTTCGTGTCGACCCGTAAGTCTCGGTGGGAACATTACCTACTTCTATAACGTTATATATCCTAACCTAAGGCAGCCTAACACCTCTGATGTAGTATTTTCCAACATTCATGGCGGATCTGCCTCTACTTCTCGGTGGGAACATTATATATGTCTATAACGTGGTATAACCTAACCTAACCCATCTAGCTCCTCGCTGGTAATGTTTTACATAATCCCGTTCGTTTCGTCCCGTAAGTCTCGGTGGGAATATTATCTACTTCTATAACGTTATATATCCCAACCTGAGGCAACCTAACATCTCGGATGGAGTATATTACAACATTCCTGGCGGATCGGCCCCTACTTCTCGGTGGGAACATTATATACGTCTATAACGTAGTATAACCTAACCTATCCCATCTAGCGCCTCGCTGGTAATGTTTACAGAATCCCGTTCATGTCGGCCCGTATTTCTCGGTGGGGACATTATATACTTCTATAACGTTATATATCCCAACCTGAGGCAACCTAACAGCTCGGATGTAGTATATTACAACATTCCTGGCGGATCGGCCCCTACGTCTCGGTGGGAACATTATATACGTCTATAACGTATTATAACCTAACCTAACCCATCTAGCGCCTCGCTGGTAATGTTTACAGAATCCCGTTCGTGTCGGCCCGTACTTCTCGGTGGAGACATTATATACTTCTATAACGTTATATATCCCAACCTGAGGCAACCTAGCATCTCGGATGTAGTATATTACAACATTCCTGGCGGATCGGCCCCTACTTCTAGGTGAGAACATTATATACGTCCATCACGTAATATAACCTAACCTAACCCATCTAGCCCCTCGCTGGTAATGCTTTATAAAATCCCGTTCGTGTCGACCCGTAAGTCTCGGTGAGGACATTATATACTTCTATAACTTTATATATCCCAACTTGAGGCAACGTACCAGCTCAGATGTAGTATTTTCCAACATTACTGGCGGGTCGGCTCCAGCTTCTCGGTGAGAACATTATATACTTCTATAACGAAATATAACCAAACCTAACACATCTAGCACCTCGCTGGTAATGTTTTATAATATCCCGGTCGTTTCGTCCCGTAAGTCTCGGTGGGGACATTATCTACTTCTATAACGTTATATATCCCAACCTGAGGCAACCTAACATATCGAATGTAGTATTTTCCAACATTCCTGGTGGATCGGCCCCTACTTCTCGGTGGGAATATTATATACGTCTATAACGTATTATAACCTAACCTAACCCATCTACCTCCTCGCTGGTAATGTTTACAGAATCCCGTTCTTGTCGGCCCGTACTTCTCGGTGGAGACATTATATACTTCTATAACGTTATATATCCCAACTTGAGGCAACCTAACAGCTCGCATGTTGTATTTTCCAACATTCCTTGTGGACCGGCCCCTACGTCTCTGTGGGAACATTATACACGTCTATAACGTAATATAACCTAACCTAACCCATCTAGACCCTCGCTGGTACTGTTTTATAAAATCCCGTTCGTGTCGTCCAGTACGTCTCGGTTGGGACATTATGTACGTCTATATCGTTATATAATCCCAACCTAAGGCAACCTAACATATCGAATGTAGTATTTTCCAACATTCCTGGCGGGTCGGCTCCTACTTCTAGGTGAGAATATTATATACGTCTACCACGTAATATAACCTAACCTAACTCATCTAGCCCCTCGCTGGTAATGCTTTATAAAATGCCGTTCGTGTCGACCCGTAAGTCTCGGTGGGGACATTATCTACTTCTATAACGTTATATATCCCAACCTGAGGCAACCTAACATCTCGGATGTAGTATATTACAACATTACTGGAGGGTCGGCCCCTACTTCTCGGTGAGAACATTATATACGTCTATCACGTAATATAACCTAACCTAACCCATCTAGCCCCTCGCTGGTAATGTCTTATAAAATCCCGTTCGTGTTGTCCCGTAAGTCTCGGTGGGGATATTATGTACGTGTATAACGTTATATATGTCAACCTATGGCAACCTAATATCTCGGATGTAGTATTTTCCAACATTGCTGGCGGATCGGCCCCTACTTCTCGGTGGGAACATTATATACGCCTATAAGGTAATATAACCTAACCTAACCCGTCTAGCACCTCCGTGATAATGTTTTACAGAATCCCGTTCGTGTCGACCCGTAAGTCTCGATGAGGACAATATATACTTCCATAATGTTATATATCCTAACCTAAGGCAGCCTAACACCTCTGATGTAGTATTTTCCAACATACCTTGCGGATCGGCCTCTACTTCTCGGTGGGAACATTATATACGTCTATAACGTAATATAACCTATCCTAACCCATCTAGCCCCTCGCTGGTAATGTTTTATAAAATCCCGTTCGTGTCGTCCCGTAAGTCTCGGTGGGGACCTTATCTACTTCTATAACATTAAATATCCCAACCTGAGGTAACTTAACATTTCGGATGTAGTATATTACAACATTCCTTGCGGATCGGCCCCTACTTCTCGGTGGGAACATTATATACGTCTATAACGTATTATAACCTAACCTAACCCATCTAGCCCATCGCTGCCAAAGTTTACAGAATCCCGTTCATGTAGGCCCGTACTTCTCGGTGGGGACATTATGTACGTCTATATCGTTATATAACCCAACCTAAGGCAACCAAGCACCTCTGATGTAGTATTTTCCGTCATTCCTGGCGGATTGACCTCTATTTCTCGG
This sequence comes from Xylocopa violacea, assembly GCA_963969225.1. Taxonomy (NCBI): domain Eukaryota; kingdom Metazoa; phylum Arthropoda; class Insecta; order Hymenoptera; family Apidae; genus Xylocopa; species Xylocopa violacea. The sequence goes on along the minus strand of CAXAJV010000017.1, from coordinate 8,632,615 downwards.
TGGGAACATTATATACGTCTATAACGTAATATAACCTATCCTAACCCATCTAGCCCCTCGCTGGTAATGTCTTATAAAATCCCGTACGTGTCGTCCCGTAAGTCTCGGTGGGGACATTATATACTTCTATAACGTTATATATCCCAACTTGCGGCAACGTACCAGCTCAGATGTAGTATTTTACAACATTCCTGGTGGATCGGCCCCTACTTCTAGGTGAGAACATTATATACGTGTATCACATAATATAACCTAACCTAACCCATTTTGCCCCTCGCTGGTAATGCTTTATAAAATCCCGTTCGTGTCGACCCGTAAGTCTCGGTGAGGACATTATATACTTCTATAACGTTATATATCCCAACCTAAGGCAGGCTATCATCTCGGATGTAGTATTTTACAACATTCCTGGTGGATCGGCCACTACTTCTCGGTGGGAACATTATATACGTCTATAACGTAATATAACCTAACCTAACCCATCTAGCGCCTCGCTGGTAATGTTTACAGAATCGCGTTCGTGTCGGCCCGTACTTCTCGGTGGAGACATTATATACTTCTATAACGTTATATATCCCAACTTGAGGCAACCTAACAGCTCGCATGTTGTATTTTCCAACATTCCTTGCGGACCGGCCCCTACGTCTCTGTGGGAACATTATACACGTCTATAACGTAATATAACCTAACCTAACCCATCTAGACCCTCGCTGGTAATGTTTTATAAAATCCCGTTCGTGTCGTCCAGTACGTCTCGGTGGGGACATTATGTACGTCTATATCGTTATATAATCCCAACCTAAGGCAACCTAACATATCGAATGTAGTATTTTCCAACATTCCTGGCGGGTCGGCCCCTACTTCTAGGTGAGAACATTATATACGTCTATCACGTAATATAACCTAACCTAACCCATCTAGCCCCTCGCTGGTAATGCTTTATAAAATCCCGTTCGTGTCGACCCGTAAGTCTCGGTGGGAACATTACCTACTTCTATAAGGTTATATATCCTAACCTAAGGCAGCCTAACACCTCTGATGTAGTATTTACAAACATTCATGGCGGATCTGCCTCTACTTCTCGGTGGGAACATTATATATGTCTATAACGTGGTATAACCTAACCTAACCCATCTAGCACCTCGCTGGTAATGTTTTATAAAATCCCGTTCGTTTCGTCCCGTAAGTCTCGGTGGGAATATTATCTACTTCTATAACGTTATATATCCCAACCTGAGGCAACCTAACATCTCGGATGGAGTATATTACAACATTCCTGGCGGATCGGCCCCTACTTCTCGGTGGGAACATTATATACGTCTATAACGTATTATAACCTAACCTATCCCATCTAGCGCCTCGCTGGTAATGTTTACAGAATCCCGTTCATGTCGGCCCGTACTTCTCGGTGGAGATATTATGTACGTCTATATCGTTATATAACCCAACCTAACCAATCTAGCCCCTCGCTGGTAATTTTTACAGAATCCCGTTCGTTTCGTCCGTAAGTCTCGGTGGGGACATTATCTACTTCTATAACGTTATATATCCCAATCTGAGGCAACCTAACATCTCGGATGTAGTATTTTCCAACATTCCTGGTGGATCGGCCCCTACTTCTAGGTGAGAACATTATATACGTCTATCACGTAATATAACCTAACCTAACCCATTTTGCCCCTCGCTGGTAATGCTTTATAAAATCCCGTTCGTGTCGTCCCGTAAGTCTCGGTGGGGACATTATATACTTCTATAACGTTATATATCCCAACCTGAGGCAACCTAACAGCTCGGATGTAGTATATTACAACATTCCTGGCGGATCGGCCCCTACTTCTCGGTGGGAACATTATATACGTCTATAACGTATTATAACCTAACCTAACCCATCTAGCGCCTCGCTGGTAATGTTTACAGAATCCCGTTCGTGTCGGCCCGTACTTCTCGGTGGAGACATTATATACTTCTATAACGTTATATATCCCAACCTGAGGCAACCTAGCATCTCGGATGTAGTATATTACAACATTCCTGGCGGATCGGCCCCTACTTCTAGGTGAGAACATTATATACGTCCATCACGTAATATAACCTAACCTAACCCATCTAGCCCCTCGCTGGTAATGCTTTATAAAATCCCGTTCGTGTCGACCCGTAAGTCTCGGTGAGGACATTATATACTTCTATAACTTTATATATCCCAACTTGAGGCAACGTACCAGCTCAGATGTAGTATTTTCCAACATTACTGGCGGGTCGGCTCCAGCTTCTGGGTGAGAACATTATATACTTCTATAACGAAATATAACCTAACCTAACACATCTAGCACCTCGCTGGTAATGTTTTATAATATCCCGGTCGTTTCTTCCCGTAAGTCTCGGTGGGGACATTATCTACTTCTATAACGTTATATATCCCAACCTGAGGCAACCTAACATATCGAATGTAGTATTCTCCAACATTCCTGGTGGATCGGCCCCTACTTCTCGGTGGGAATATTATATACGTCTATAACGTATTATAACCTAACCTAACCCATCTACCTCCTCGCTGGTAATGTTTACAGAATCCCGTTCGTGTCGGCCCGTACTTCTCGGTGGAGACATTATATACTTCTATAGCGTTATATATCCCAACTTGAGGCAACCTAACAGCTCGCATGTTGTATTTTCCAACATTCCTTGCGGACCGGCCCCTACGTCTCTGTGGGAACATTATACACGTCTATAACGTAATATAACCTAACCTAACCCATCTAGACCCTCGCTGGTAATGTTTTATAAAATCCCGTTCGTGTCGTCCAGTACGTCTCGGTGGGAATATTATGTACGTGTATAACGTTATATATGTCAACCTATGGCAACCTAATATCTCGGATGTAGTATTTTCCAACATTGCTGGCGGATCGGCCCCTACTTCTCGGTGGGAACATTATATACGCCTATAAGGTAATATAACCTAATCTAACCCGTCTAGCACCTCCGTGATAATGTTTTACAGAATCCCGTTCGTGTCGACCCGTAAGTCTCGATGAGGACAATATATACTTCCATAATGTTATATATCCTAACCTAAGGCAGCCTAACACCTCTGATGTAGTATTTTCCAACATACCTTGCGGATCGGCCTCTACTTCTCGGTGGGAACATTATATACGTCTATAACGTAATATAACCTATCCTAACCCATCTAGCCCCTCGCTGGTAATGTTTTATAAAATCCCGTTCGTGTCGTCCCGTAAGTCTCGGTGGGGACCTTATCTACTTCTATAACATTAAATATCCCAACCTGAGGTAACTTAATATTTCGGATGTAGTATATTACAACATTCCTTGCGGATCGGCCCCTACTTCTCGGTGGGAACATTATATACGTCTATAACGTATTATAACCTAACCTAACCCATCTAGCCCCTCGCTGGTAATGTTTACAGAATCCCGTTCGTGTCGGCGCGTACTTCTCGGTGGGGACATTATGTACGTCTATATCGTTATATAACTCAACCTGAGGCAACCTAACATCTCGGATGTAGTATATTACAACATTCCTGGCGGATCGGCCACTACTTCTCGGTGGGAACATTATATACGTCTATAACGTAATATAACCTAACCTAACAAATCTAGCCCCTCGCTGGTAATGCTTTATAAAATCCCGTTCGTGCCGACCCGTAAGTCTCGGTGAGGACATTATATACTTCTAGAACGTTATATATCCCAACCTAAGGCAGGCTATCATCTCGGATGTAGTATTTTATAACATTCCTGGTGAATCGGCCACTACATCTCGGTGGGAACATTATATACGTCTATAACGTAATATAACCTATCCTAACCCATCTAGCTCCTCGCTGGTAATGTCTTATAAAATCCCGTTCGTGTCGTACCGTAAGTCTCGGTGGGGACATTATATACTTCTATAACGTTATATATCCCAACCTGAGGCAACCTAACACCTCTGATGTAGTATTACCCAACATTCCTGGCGGATCGGACTCTACTTGTCGGCGGGAACATTATATACGTCTATAAAGTTACATAACCTAACCTAACCCATCTAGCCCCTCGCTGGAAATGCTTTATAAAATGCCGTTCGTGTCGACCCGTAAGTCTCGGTGGGGACATTATCTACTTCTATAACGTTATATATCCCAACCTGAGGCAACCTAACAGCTCGGATGTAGTTTTCACCAACATTCCTGGCGGGTCGGAACCTACTTCTCGGTGGGAACATTATATACGTTTATAACGTAATATAACCTAACCTAACCAATCTAGCCCCTCGCTGGTAATTTTTACAGAATCCCGTTCGTTTCGTCCGTATGTCTCGGTGGGGACATTATCTACTTCTATAACGTTATATATCCCAACCTGAGGCAACCTAACATCTCGGATGTAGTATTTTCCAACATTCCTGGTGGATCGGCCCCTACTTCTAGGTGAGAACATTATATACGTCTATCACGTAATATAACCTAACCTAACCCATTTTGCCCCTCGCTGGTTATGCTTTATAAAATCCCGTTCGTGTCGACCCGTAAGTCTCGGTGAGGACATTATATACTTCTATAACGTTATATATCCCAACCTAAGGCAGGCTATCATCTCGGATGTAGTATTTTACAACATTCCCGGTGGATCGGCCACTACTTCTCGGTGGGAACATTATATACCTCTATAACGTAATATAACCTAACCTAACCCATCTAGCTCCTCGCTGGTAAAGTCTTATAAAATCCCGTTCGTGTCGTCCCGTAAGTCTCGGTAGGAACATTATATACTTCTATAACGTTATATATCCCAACCTGAGGCAACCTAACATCTCGGATGTAGTATTTTCCAACATTCCTGGTGGATCGGCTCCTACTTCTAGGTGAGAACATTATATACGTCTATCACGTAATATAACCTAACCTAACCCATTTTGCCCCTCGCTGGTTATGCTTTATAAAATCCCGTTCGTGTCGAACCGTAAGTCTCGGTGAGGACATTATATACTTCTATAACGTTATATATCCCAACCTAAGGCAGGCTATCATCTCGGATGTAGTATTTTACAACATTCCTGGTGAATCGGCCACTACTTCTCGGTGGGAACATTATATACGTCTATAACGTAATATAACCTATCCTAACCCATCTAGCTCCTCGCTGGTAATGTCTTATAAAATCCCGTTCGTGTCGTCCCGTAAGTCTCGGTGGGGACATTATATACTTCTATAACTTTATATATCCCAACCTGAGGCAACCTAACAGCTCGGATGTAGTATATTACAACATTCCTGGCGGATCGGCCCCTACTTCTCGGTGGGAACATTATATACGTCTATAACGTATTATAACCTAACCTAACCCATTTTGCCCCTCGCTGGTAATGCTTTATAAAATCCCGTTCGTGTCGACCCGTAAGTCTCGGTGAGGACATTATATACTTCTATAACGTTATATATCCCAACCTAAGGCAGGCTATCATCTCGGATGTAGTATTTTATAACATTCCTGGTGAATCGGCCACTACATCTCGGTGGGAACATTATATACGTCTATAACGTAATATAACCTATCCTAACCCATCTAGCTCCTCGCTGGTAATGTCTTATAAAATCCCGTTCGTGTCGTCCCGTAAGTCTCGGTGAGGACATTATATACTTCTATAACGTTATATACCCTAACCTAAGGCAGCCTAACACCTCTGATGTAGTATTATCCAACATTCCTGGCGGATCGGCCCCTACTTCTCGGTGGGAACATTATATACGTCTATAACGTATTATAACCTAACCTAACCCATCTAGCCCCTTGCTGGTAATGTTTTATAAAATCCCGCTCGTGTCGTCCCGTAAGTCGCTGTGGGGACATTATCTACTTCTATAACGTTATATATCCCAACCTGAGGCAATCTAACAGCTCGGATGTAGTTTTCACCAACATTCCTGGCGGGTCGGAACCTACTTCTCGGTGGGAACATTATATACGTCTATAACGTAATATAACCTAACCTAACCAATCTAGCCCCTCTGTGGTAATTTTTACAGAATCCCGTTCGTTTCGTCCGTAAGTCTCGGTGGGGACATTATCTACATCTATAACGTTATATACCCCAACCTGAGGCAACCTAACATCTCGGATGTAGTATTTTCCAACATTCCTGGTGGATCGGCCCCTACTTCTAGGTGAGAACATTATATACGTCTATCACGTAATATAACCTAACCTAACCCATTTTGCCGCTCGCTGGTAATGCTTTATAAAATCCCGTTCGTGTCGACCCGTAAGTCTCGGTGAGGACATTATATACTTCTATAACGTTATATATCCCAACCTAAGGCAGGCTATCATCTCGGATGTAGTATTTTACAACATTCCCGGTGGATCGGCCACTACATCTCGGTGGGAACATTATATACCTCTATAACGTAATATAACCTAACCTAACCCATCTAGCTCCTCGCTGGTAAAGTCTTATAAAATCCCGTTCGTGTCGTCCCGTAAGTCTCGGTAGGAACATTATATACTTCTATAACGTTATATATCCCAACCTGAGGCAACCTAACATCTCGGATGTAGTATTTTCCAACATTCCTGGTGGATCGGCTCCTACTTCTAGGTGAGAACATTATATACGTCTATCACGTAATATAACCTAACCTAACCCATTTTGCCCCTCGCTGGTTATGCTTTATAAAATCCCGTTCGTGTCGAACCGTAAGTCTCGGTGAGGACATTATATACTTCTATAACGTTATATATCCCAACCTAAGGCAGGCTATCATCTCGGATGTAGTATTTTACAACATTCCTGGTGAATCGGCCACTACTTCTCGGTGGGAACATTATATACGTCTATAACGTAATATAACCTATCCTAACCCATCTAGCTCCTCGCTGGTAATGTCTTATAAAATCCCGTTCGTGTCGTCCCGTAAGTCTCGGTGGGGACATTATATACTTCTATAACTTTATATATCCCAACCTGAGGCAACCTAACAGCTCGGATGTAGTATATTACAACATTCCTGGCGGATCGGCCCCTACTTCTCGGTGGGAACATTATATACGTCTATAACGTATTATAACCTAACCTAACCCATTTTGCCCCTCGCTGGTAATGCTTTATAAAATCCCGTTCGTGTCGACCCGTAAGTCTCGGTGAGGACATTATATACTTCTATAACGTTATATATCCCAACCTAAGGCAGGCTATCATCTCGGATGTAGTATTTTATAACATTCCTGGTGAATCGGCCACTACATCTCGGTGGGAACATTATATACGTCTATAACGTAATATAACCTATTCTAACCCATCTAGCTCCTCGCTGGTAATGTCTTATAAAATCCCGTTCGTGTCGTCCCGTAAGTCTCGGTGGGGACATTATGTACTTCTATAACGTTATATATCCCAACCTGAGGCAACCTAACACCTCTGATGTAGTATTATCCAACATTCCTGGCGGATCGGCCTCTACTTGTCGGCGGGAACATTATATACGTCTATAAAGTTACATAACCAAACCTAACCCATCTAGCCCCTCGCTGGAAATGCTTTATAAAATCCCGTTCGTGTCGACCCGTAAGTCTCGGTGAGGACATTATATACTTCTATAACGTTATATACCCTAACCTAAGGCAGCCTAACACCTCTGATGTAGTATTATCCAACATTCCTGGCGGATCGGCCCCTACTTCTCGGTGGGAACATTATATACGTCTATAACGTATTATAACCTAACCTAACCCATCTAGCCCCTTGCTGGTAATGTTTTATAAAATCCCGCTCGTGTCGTCCCGTAAGTCGCTGTGGGGACATTATCTACTTCTATAACGTTATATATCCCAACCTGAGGCAACCTAACAGCTCGGATGTAGTTTTCACCAACATTCCTGGCGGGTCGGAACCTACTTCTCGGTGGGAACATTATATACGTCTATAACGTAATATAACCTAACCTAACCAATCTAGCCCCTCTGTGGTAATTTTTACAGAATCCCGTTCGTTTCGTCCGTAAGTCTCGGTGGGGACATTATCTACATCTATAACGTTATATACCCCAACCTGAGGCAACCTAACATCTCGGATGTAGTATTTTCCAACATTCCTGGTGGATCGGCCCCTACTTCTAGGTGAGAACATTATATACGTCTATCACGTAATATAACCTAACCTAACCCATTTTGCCGCTCGCTGGTAATGCTTTATAAAATCCCGTTCGTGTCGACCCGTAAGTCTCGGTGGGGACATTATCTACTTCTATAACGTTATATATCCCAACCTGAGGCAACCTAACATCTCGAATGTAGTATATTACAACATTACTGGAGGGTCGGCCCCTACTTCTCGGTGAGAACATTATATACGTCTATCACGTAATATAACCTAACCTAACCCATCTAGCCCCTCGCTGGTAATGTCTTATAAAATCCCGTTCGTGTTGTCCCGTAAGTCTCGGTGGGGATATTATGTACGTGTATAACGTTATATATGTCAACCTATGGCAACCTAATATCTCGGATGTAGTATTTTCCAACATTGCTGGCGGATCGGCCCCTACTTCTCGGTGGGAACATTATATACGCCTATAAGGTAATATAACCTAACCTAACCCGTCTAGCACCTCCGTGATAATGTTTTACAGAATCCCGTTCGTGTCGACCCGTAAGTCTCGATGAGGACAATATATACTTCCATAATGTTATATATCCTAACCTAAGGCAGCCTAACACCTCTGATGTAGTATTTTCCAACATACCTTGCGGATCGGCCTCTACTTCTCGGTGGGAACATTATATACGTCTATAACGTAGTATAACCTATCCTAACCCATCTAGCCCCTCGCTGGTAATGTTTTATAAAATCCCGTTCGTGTCGTCCCGTAAGTCTCGGTGGGGACCTTATCTACTTCTATAACATTAAATATCCCAACCTGAGGTAACTTAACATTTCGGATGTAGTATATTACAACATTCCTTGCGGATCGGCCCCTACTTCTCGGTGGGAACATTATATACGTCTGTAACGTATTATAACCTAACCTAACCCATCTAGCCCATCGCTGCCAAAGTTTACAGAATCCCGTTCATGTAGGCCCGTACTTCTCGGTGGGGACATTATGTACGTCTATATCGTTATATAACCCAACCTAAGGCAACCTAGCACCTCTGATGTAGTATTTTCCGTCATTCCTGGCGGATTGGCCTCTATTTCTCGGTGGGAACATTATATACGTCTATAACGTAATATAATCTATCCTAACCCATCTAGCCCCTCGCTGGTAATGTCTTATAAAATCCCGTACGTGTCGTCCCGTAAGTCTCGGTGGGGACATTATATACTACTACAACGTTATATATCCGAACCTGAGGCAAACTAACAGCTCGGATGTAATATATTACAACATTCCTGGCGGATCGGCCCCTACTTCTCGGTGGGAACATTATATACGTCTATAACGTAATATAATCTGACCTAATCCAACTAGCCCCTAGCTGGTAATGTTTTATAAAATCCCGTTCGTGTCGACCCGTACGTCTCGGTGGGGACATTATATTCTTCTATAACGTTATATATCCCAATCTGAGGAAACCTAACAGCTCGGATGTAGTATATTACAACATTCCTGGCGGATCGGCCCCTACTTCTTGGTGGGAACATTATATACTTCTATAACGAAATATAACCTAACCTAACACATCTAGCACCTCGCTGGTAATGTTTTATAAAATCCCGGTCGTTTCGTCCCGTAAGTCTCGGTGGGGACATTATCTACTTCTATAACGTTATATATCCCAACCTGAGGCAACCTAACATCTCGAATGTAGTATATTACAACATTCCTGGCGGATCGGTCCCTACTTCTCGGTGGGAACTTTATATACGTCTATAACGTATTATAACCTAACCTAACCCATATATCCCCTCGCTGGTAATGTTTGCAGAATCCCGTTCGTGTCGGCCCGTACTTCTCGGTGGGGACATTATGTACGTCTGTATCGTTATATAACCCAACCTAAGGCATCCTAACATATCGAATGTAGTATTTTCCAACATTCCTGGCGGGTCGGCCCCTACTTCTCGGTGGGAACATTATATACATCTATAACGTATTATAACCTAACCTAACCCATTTTGCCCCTCGCTGGTAATGCTTTATAAAATCCCGTTCGTGTCGACCCGTAAGTCTCGGTGAGGACATTATATACTTCTATAACGTTATATATCCTAACCTAAGGCAGCCTAACACCTCTGATGTAGTATTTTACAACATTCCTGGCTGATCGGCCCCTACTTCTCGGTGGGAACATTATATACGTCTATAACGTAATATAACCTAACCTAACCCATCTAGCCCCTCGCTGGTAATGCTTTATAAAATCCCGTTCGTGTCGACCCGTAAGTCTCGGTGGGGACATTATCTACTTCTATAACGTTATATATCCCAACCTGAGGCAACCTAACATCTCGAATGTAGTGTATTACAACATTACTGGAGGGTCGGCCCCTACTTCTCGGTGAGAACATTATATACGTCTATCACGTAATATAACCTAACCTAACCCATCTAGCCCCTCGCTGGTAATGTCTTATAAAATCCCGTTCGTGTTGTCCCGTAAGTCTCGGTGGGGATATTATGTACGTGTATAACGTTATATATGTCAACCTATGGCAACCTAATATCTCGGATGTAGTATTTTTCAACATTGCTGGCGGATCGGCCCCTACTTCTCGGTGGGAACATTATATACGCCTATAAGGTAATATAACCTAACCTAACCCGTCTAGCACCTCCGTGATAATGTTTTACAGAATCCCGTTCGTGTCGACCCGTAAGTCTCGATGAGGACAATATATACTTCCATAATGTTATATATCCTAACCTAAGGCAGCCTAACACCTCTGATGTAGTATTTTCCAACATGCCTTGCGAATCGGCCTCTACTTCTCGGTGGGAACATTATATACGTCTATAACGTAGTGTAACCTATCCTAACCCATCTAGCCCCTCGCTGGTAATGTTTTATAAAATCCCGTTCATGTCGTCCCGTAAGTCTCGGTGGGGACCTTATCTACTTCTATAACATTAAATATCCCAACCTGAGGTAACTTAACATTTCGGATGTAGTATATTACAACATTCCTTGCGGATCGGCCCCTACTTCTCGGTGGGAACATTATATACGTCTATAACGTATTATAACCTAACCTAACCCATCTAGCCCATCGCTGCCAAAGTTTACAGAATCCTGTTCATGTAGGCCCGTACTTCTCGGTGGGGACATTATGTACGTCTATATCGTTATATAACCCAACCTAAGGCAACCTAGCACCTCTGATGTAGTATTTTCCGTCATTCCTGGCGGATTGGCCTCTATTTCTCGGTGGGAACATTATATACGTCTATAACGTAATATAACCTATCCTAACCCATCTAGCCCCTCGCTGGTAATGTCTTATAAAATCCCGTACGTGTCGTCCCGTAAGTCTCGGTGGGGACATTATATACTTCTACAACGTTATATATCCGAACCTGAGGCAAACTAACAGCTCGGATGTAGTATATTACAACATTCCTGGCGGATCGGCCCCTACTTCTCGGTGGGAACATTATATACGTCTATAACGTAATATAATCTGACCTAATCCAACTAGCCCCTAGCTGGTAATGTTTTATAAAATCCCGTTCGTGTCGACCCGTACGTCTCGGTGGGGACATTATATTCTTCTATAACGTTATATATCCCAACCTGAGGAAACCTAACAGCTCGGATGTAGTATATTACAACATTCCTGGCGGATCGGCTCCTACTTCTTGGTGGGAACATTATATACTTCTATAACGAAATATAACCTAACCTAACACATCTAGCACCTCGCTGGTAATGTTTTATAAAATCCCGGTCGTTTCGTCCAGTAAGTCTCGGTGGGGACATTATCTACTTCTATAACGTTATATATCCCAACCTGAGGCAACCTAACATCTCGAATGTAGTATATTACAACATTCCTGGCGGATCGGTCCCTACTTCTCGGTGGGAACTTTATATACGTCTATAACGTATTATAACCTAACCTAACCCATATATCCCCTCGCTGGTAATGTTTGCAGAATCCCGTTCGTGTCGGCCCGTACTTCTCGCTGGGGACATTATGTACGTCTGTATCGTTATATAACCCAACCTAAGGCATCCTAACATATCGAATGTAGTATTTTCCAACATTCCTGGCGGGTCGGCCCCTACTTCTCGGTGGGAACATTATATACATCTATAACGTATTATAACCTAACCTAACCCATTTTGCCCCTCGCTGGTAATGCTTTATAAAATCCCGTTCGTGTCGACCCGTAAGTCTCGGTGAGGACATTATATACTTCTATAACGTTATATATCCTAACCTAAGGCAGCCTAACACCTCTGATGTAGTATTTTACAACATTCCTGGCTGATCGGCCCCTACTTCTCGGTGGGAACATTATATACGTCTATAACGTAATATAACCTAACCTAACCCATCTAGCCCCTCGCTGGTAATGCTTTATAAAATCCCGTTCGTGTCGACCCGTAAGTCTCGGTGGGGACATTATCTACTTCTATAACGTTATATATCCCAACCTGAGGCAACCTAACATCTCGAATGTAGTGTATTACAACATTACTGGAGGGTCGGCCCCTACTTCTCGGTGAGAACATTATATACGTCTATCACGTAATATAACCTAACCTAACCCATCTAGCCCCTCGCTGGTAATGTCTTATAAAATCCCGTTCGTGTTGTCCCGTAAGTCTCGGTGGGGATATTATGTACGTGTATAACGTTATATATGTCAACCTATGGCAACCTAATATCTCGGATGTAGTATTTTTCAACATTGCTGGCGGATCGGCCCCTACTTCTCGGTGGGAACATTATATACGCCTATAAGGTAATATAACCTAACCTAACCCGTCTAGCACCTCCGTGATAATGTTTTACAGAATCCCGTTCGTGTCGACCCGTAAGTCTCGATGAGGACAATATATACTTCCATAATGTTATATATCCTAACCTAAGGCAGCCTAACACCTCTGATGTAGTATTTTCCAACATGCCTTGCGAATCGGCCTCTACTTCTCGGTGGGAACATTATATACGTCTATAACGTAGTGTAACCTATCCTAACCCATCTAGCCCCTCGCTGGTAATGTTTTATAAAATCCCGTTCATGTCGTCCCGTAAGTCTCGGTGGGGACCTTATCTACTTCTATAACATTAAATATCCCAACCTGAGGTAACTTAACATTTCGGATGTAGTATATTACAACATTCCTTGCGGATCGGCCCCTACTTCTCGGTGGGAACATTATATACGTCTATAACGTATTATAACCTAACCTAACCCATCTAGCCCATCGCTGCCAAAGTTTACAGAATCCTGTTCATGTAGGCCCGTACTTCTCGGTGGGGACATTATGTACGTCTATATCGTTATATAACCCAACCTAAGGCAACCTAGCACCTCTGATGTAGTATTTTCCGTCATTCCTGGCGGATTGGCCTCTATTTCTCGGTGGGAACATTATATACGTCTATAACGTAATATAACCTATCCTAACCCATCTAGCCCCTCGCTGGTAATGTCTTATAAAATCCCGTACGTGTCGTCCCGTAAGTCTCGGTGGGGACATTATATACTTCTACAACGTTATATATCCGAACCTGAGGCAAACTAACAGCTCGGATGTAGTATATTACAACATTCCTGGCGGATCGGCCCCTACTTCTCGGTGGGAACATTATATACGTCTATAACGTAATATAATCTGACCTAATCCAACTAGCCCCTAGCTGGTAATGTTTTATAAAATCCCGTTCGTGTCGACCCGTACGTCTCGGTGGGGACATTATATTCTTCTATAACGTTATATATCCCAACCTGAGGAAACCTAACAGCTCGGATGTAGTATATTACAACATTCCTGGCGGATCGGCTCCTACTTCTTGGTGGGAACATTATATACTTCTATAACGAAATATAACCTAACCTAACACATCTAGCACCTCGCTGGTAATGTTTTATAAAATCCCGGTCGTTTCGTCCAGTAAGTCTCGGTGGGGACATTATCTACTTCTATAACGTTATATATCCCAACCTGAGGCAACCTAACATCTCGAATGTAGTATATTACAACATTCCTGGCGGATCGGTCCCTACTTCTCGGTGGGAACTTTATATACGTCTATAACGTATTATAACCTAACCTAACCCATATATCCCCTCGCTGGTAATGTTTGCAGAATCCCGTTCGTGTCGGCCCGTACTTCTCGCTGGGGACATTATGTACGTCTGTATCGTTATATAACCCAACCTAAGGCATCCTAACATATCGAATGTAGTATTTTCCAACATTCCTGGCGGGTCGGCCCCTACTTCTCGGTGGGAACATTATATACATCTATAACGTATTATAACCTAACCTAACCCATTTTGCCCCTCGCTGGTAATGCTTTATAAAATCCCGTTCGTGTCGACCCGTAAGTCTCGGTGAGGACATTATATACTTCTATAACGTTATATATCCTAACCTAAGGCAGCCTAACACCTCTGATGTAGTATTTTACAACATTCCTGGCTGATCGGCCCCTACTTCTCGGTGGGAACATTATATACGTCTATAACGTAATATAACCTAACCTAACCAATCTAGCCCCTCGCTGGTAATGTTTTACAGAATCCCGTTCGTTTCGTCTGTAAGTCTCGGTGGGGACATTATCTACTTCTATAACGTTATATATCCCAATCTGAGGCAACCTAACATCTCGGATGTAGTATTTTCCAACATTCCTGGTGGATCGGCCCCTACTTCTCGGTGGGAATATTATATACGTCTATAACGTATTATAACCTAACCTAACCCATCTACCTCCTCGCTGGTAATGTTTACAGAATCCCGTTCGTGTCGGCCCGTACTTCTCGGTGGAGACATTATATACTTCTATAACGTTATATATCCCAACTTGAGGCAACCTAACAGCTCGCATGTTGTATTTTCCAACATTCCTTGCGGACCGGCCCCTACGTCTCTGTGGGAACATTATACACGTCTATAACGTAATATAACCTAACCTAACCCATCTAGACCCTCGCTGGTAATGTTTTATAAAATCCCGTTCGTGTCGTCCAGTACGTCTCGGTGGGGACATTATGTACGTCTATATCGTTATATAATCCCAACCTAAGGCAACCTAACATATCGAATGTAGTATTTTCCAACATTCCTGGCGGGTCGGCCCCTACTTCTAGGTGAGAACATTATATACGTCTATCACGTAATATAACCTAACCTAACCCATCTACCTCCTCGCTGGTAATGTTTACAGAATCCCGTTCGTTTCGTCCCGTAAGTCTCGGTGGGAATATTATCTACTTCTATAACGTTATATATCCCAACCTGAGGCAACCTAACATCTCGGATGGAGTATATTACAACATTCCTGGCGGATCGGCCCCTACTTCTCGGTGGGAACATTATATACGTCTATAACGTATTATAACCTAACCTATCCCATCTAGCGCCTCGCTGGTAATGTTTACAGAATCCCGTTCATGTCGGCCCGTACTTCTCGGTGGAGACATTATGTACGTCTATATCGTTATATAACCCAACCTAACCAATCTAGCCCCTCGCTGGTAATTTTTACAGAATCCCGTTCGTTTCGTCCGTAAGTCTCGGTGGGGACATTATCTACTTCTATAACGTTATATATCCCAACCTGAGGCAACCTAACATCTCGAATGTAGTATATTACAACATTCCTGGCGGATCGGTCCCTACTTCTCGGTGGGAACTTTATATACGTCTATAACGTATTATAACCTAACCTAACCCATATATCCCCTCGCTGGTAATGTTTGCAGAATCCCGTTCGTGTCGGCCCGTACTTCTCGCTGGGGACATTATGTACGTCTGTATCGTTATATAACCCAACCTAAGGCATCCTAACATATCGAATGTAGTATTTTCCAACATTCCTGGCGGGTCGGCCCCTACTTCTCGGTGGGAACATTATATACATCTATAACGTATTATAACCTAACCTAACCCATTTTGCCCCTCGCTGGTAATGCTTTATAAAATCCCGTTCGTGTCGACCCGTAAGTCTCGGTGAGGACATTATATACTTCTATAACGTTATATATCCTAACCTAAGGCAGCCTAACACCTCTGATGTAGTATTTTACAACATTCCTGGCTGATCGGCCCCTACTTCTCGGTGGGAACATTATATACGTCTATAACGTAATATAACCTAACCTAACCAATCTAGCCCCTCGCTGGTAATGTTTTATAAAATCCCGTTCGTGTCGTCCAGTACGTCTCGGTGGGGACATTACGTACATTTATATCGTTATATAACCCAACCTAAGGCAACCTAACATATCGAATGTAGTATTTTCCAACATTCCTGGTGGTTCGGCCCCTACTTCTCGGTGGGAATATTATATACGTCTATAACGTATTATAACCTAACCTAACCCATCTACCTCCTCGCTGGTAATGTTTACAGAATCCCGTTCGTGTCGGCCCGTACTTCTCGGTGGAGACATTATATACTTCTATAACGTTATATATCCCAACTTGAGGCAACCTAACAGCTCGCATGTTGTATTTTCCAACATTCCTTGCGGACCGGCCCCTACGTCTCTGTGGGAACATTATACACGTCTATAACGTAATATAACCTAACCTAACCCATCTAGACCCTCGCTGGTAATGTTTTATAAAATCCCGTTCGTGTCGTCCAGTACGTCTCGGTGGGGACATTATGTACGTCTATATCGTTATATAATCCCAACCTAAGGCAACCTAACATATCGAATGTAGTATTTTCCAACATTCCTGGCGGGTCGGCCCCTACTTCTAGGTGAGAACATTATATACGTCTATCACGTAATATAACCTAACCTAACCCATCTAGCCCCTCGCTGGTAATGCTTTATAAAATCCCGTTCGTGTCGACCCGTAAGTCTCGGTGGGAACATTACCTACTTCTATAACGATATATATCCTAACCTAAGGCAGCCTAACACCTCTGATGTAGTATTTTCCAACATTCATGGCGGATCTGCCTCTACTTCTCGGTGGGAACATTATATATGTCTATAACGTGGTATAACCTAACCTAACCCATCTAGCTCCTCGCTGGTAATGTTTTACATAATCCCGTTCGTTTCGTCCCGTAAGTCTCGGTGGGAATATTATCTACTTCTATAACGTTATATATCCCAACCTGAGGCAACCTAACATCTCGGATGGAGTATATTACAACATTCCTGGCGGATCGGCCCCTACTTCTCGGTGGGAACATTATATACGTCTATAACGTATTATAACCTAACCTATCCCATCTAGCGCCTCGCTGGTAATGTTTACAGAATCCCGTTCATGTCGGCCCGTATTTCTCGGTGGGGACATTATATACTTCTATAACGTTATATATCCCAACCTGAGGCAACCTAACAGCTCGGATGTAGTATATTACAACATTCCTGGCGGATCGGCCCCTACGTCTCGGTGGGAACATTATATACGTCTATAACGTATTATAACCTAACCTAACCCATCTAGCGCCTCGCTGGTAATGTTTACAGAATCCCGTTCGTGTCGGCCCGTACTTCTCGGTGGAGACATTATATACTTCTATAACGTTATATATCCCAACCTGAGGCAACCTAGCATCTCGGATGTAGTATATTACAACATTCCTGGCGGATCGGCCCCTACTTCTAGGTGAGAACATTATATACGTCCATCACGTAATATAACCTAACCTAACCCATCTAGCCCCTCGCTGGTAATGCTTTATAAAATCCCGTTCGTGTCGACCCGTAAGTCTCGGTGAGGACATTATATACTTCTATAACTTTATATATCCCAACTTGAGGCAACGTACCAGCTCAGATGTAGTATTTTCCAACATTACTGGCGGGTCGGCTCCAGCTTCTCGGTGAGAACATTATATACTTCTATAACGAAATATAACCAAACCTAACACATCTAGCACCTCGCTGGTAATGTTTTATAATATCCCGGTCGTTTCGTCCCGTAAGTCTCGGTGGGGACATTATCTACTTCTATAACGTTATATATCCCAACCTGAGGCAACCTAACACATCGAATGTAGTATTTTCCAACATTCCTGGTGGATCGGCCCCTACTTCTCGGTGGGAATATTATATACGTCTATAACGTATTATAACCTAACCTAACCCATCTACCTCCTCGCTGGTAATGTTTACAGAATCCCGTTCTTGTCGGCCCGTACTTCTCGGTGGAGACATTATATACTTCTATAACGTTATATATCCCAACTTGAGGCAACCTAACAGCTCGCATGTTGTATTTTCCAACATTCCTTGTGGACCGGCCCCTACGTCTCTGTGGGAACATTATACACGTCTATAACGTAATATAACCTAACCTAACCCATCTAGACCCTCGCTGGTACTGTTTTATAAAATCCCGTTCGTGTCGTCCAGTACGTCTCGGTTGGGACATTATGTACGTCTATATCGTTATATAATCCCAACCTAAGGCAACCTAACATATCGAATGTAGTATTTTCCAACATTCCTGGCGGGTCGGCTCCTACTTCTAGGTGAGAATATTATATACGTCTACCACGTAATATAACCTAACCTAACTCATTTAGCCCCTCGCTGGTAATGCTTTATAAAATGCCGTTCGTGTCGACCCGTAAGTCTCGGTGGGGACATTATCTACTTCTATAACGTTATATATCCCAACCTGAGGCAACCTAACATCTCGGATGTAGTATATTACAACATTACTGGAGGGTCGGCCCCTACTTCTCGGTGAGAACATTATATACGTCTATCACGTAATATAACCTAACCTAACCCATCTAGCCCCTCGCTGGTAATGTCTTATAAAATCCCGTTCGTGTTGTCCCGTAAGTCTCGGTGGGGATATTATGTACGTGTATAACGTTATATATGTCAACCTATGGCAACCTAATATCTCGGATGTAGTATTTTCCAACATTGCTGGCGGATCGGCCCCTACTTCTCGGTGGGAACATTATATACGCCTATAAGGTAATATAACCTAACCTAACCCGTCTAGCACCTCCGTGATAATGTTTTACAGAATCCCGTTCGTGTCGACCCGTAAGTCTCGATGAGGACAATATATACTTCCATAATGTTATATATCCTAACCTAAGGCAGCCTAACACCTCTGATGTAGTATTTTCCAACATACCTTGCGGATCGGCCTCTACTTCTCGGTGGGAACATTATATACGTCTATAACGTAATATAACCTATCCTAACCCATCTAGCCCCTCGCTGGTAATGTTTTATAAAATCCCGTTCGTGTCGTCCCGTAAGTCTCGGTGGGGACCTTATCTACTTCTATAACATTAAATATCCCAACCTGAGGTAACTTAACATTTCGGATGTAGTATATTACAACATTCCTTGCGGATCGGCCCCTACTTCTCGGTGGGAACATTATATACGTCTATAACGTATTATAACCTAACCTAACCCATCTAGCCCATCGCTGCCAAAGTTTACAGAATCCCGTTCATGTAGGCCCGTACTTCTCGGTGGGGACATTATGTACGTCTATATCGTTATATAACCCAACCTAAGGCAACCAAGCACCTCTGATGTAGTATTTTCCGTCATTCCTGGCGGATTGACCTCTATTTCTCGGTGGGAACATTATATACGTCTATAACGTAATATAACCTATCCTAACCCATCTAGCCCCTCGCTGGTAATGTCTTATAAAATCCCGTACGTGTCGTCCCGTAAGTCTCGGTGGGGACATTATATACTTCTATAACGTTATATATCCCAACTTGCGGCAACGTACCAGCTCAGATGTAGTATTTTACAACATTCCTGGTGGATCGGCCCCTACTTCTAGGTGAGAACATTATATACGTGTATCACATAATATAACCTAACCTAACCCATTTTGCCCCTCGCTGGTAATGCTTTATAAAATCCCGTTCGTGTCGACCCGTAAGTCTCGGTGAGGACATTATATACTTCTATAACGTTATATATCCCAACCTAAGGCAGGCTATCATCTCGGATGTAGTATTTTACAACATTCCTGGTGGATCGGCCACTACTTCTCGGTGGGAACATTATATACGTCTATAACGTAATATAACCTAACCTAACCCATCTAGCTCCTCGCTGGTAATGTCTTATAAAATCCCGTTCGTGTCGTCCCGTAAGTCTCGGTGGGGACATTATATACTTCTATAACGTTATATATCCCAACCTGAGGCAACCTAACAGCTCGGATGTAGTATATTACAACATTCCTGGCGGATCGGCCCCTACTTCTCGGTGGGAACATTATATACGTCTATAACGTATTATAACCTAACCTAACCCATCTAGCGCCTCGCTGGTAATGTTTACAGAATCGCGTTCGTGTCGGCCCGTACTTCTCGGTGGAGACATTATATACTTCTATAACGTTATATATCCCAACTTGAGGCAACCTAACAGCTCGCATGTTGTATTTTCCAACATTCCTTGCGGACCGGCCCCTACGTCTCTGTGGGAACATTATACACGTCTATAACGTAATATAACCTAACCTAACCCATCTAGACCCTCGCTGGTAATGTTTTATAAAATCCCGTTCGTGTCGTCCAGTACGTCTCGGTGGGGACATTATGTACGTCTATATCGTTATATAATCCCAACCTAAGGCAACCTAACATATCGAATGTAG
Organism: Xylocopa violacea; assembly: GCA_963969225.1. NCBI lineage: Eukaryota > Metazoa > Arthropoda > Insecta > Hymenoptera > Apidae > Xylocopa > Xylocopa violacea. Next base: position 8,611,852 of record CAXAJV010000017.1, on the reverse strand, counting down.
TATTTTCCAACATTCCTGGCGGGTCGGCCCCTACTTCTAGGTGAGAACATTATATACGTCTATCACGTAATATAACCTAACCTAACCCATCTAGCCCCTCGCTGGTAATGCTTTATAAAATCCCGTTCGTGTCGACCCGTAAGTCTCGGTGGGAACATTACCTACTTCTATAAGGTTATATATCCTAACCTAAGGCAGCCTAACACCTCTGATGTAGTATTTACAAACATTCATGGCGGATCTGCCTCTACTTCTCGGTGGGAACATTATATATGTCTATAACGTGGTATAACCTAACCTAACCCATCTAGCACCTCGCTGGTAATGTTTTATAAAATCCCGTTCGTTTCGTCCCGTAAGTCTCGGTGGGAATATTATCTACTTCTATAACGTTATATATCCCAACCTGAGGCAACCTAACATCTCGGATGGAGTATATTACAACATTCCTGGCGGATCGGCCCCTACTTCTCGGTGGGAACATTATATACGTCTATAACGTATTATAACCTAACCTATCCCATCTAGCGCCTCGCTGGTAATGTTTACAGAATCCCGTTCATGTCGGCCCGTACTTCTCGGTGGAGACATTATGTACGTCTATATCGTTATATAACCCAACCTAACCAATCTAGCCCCTCGCTGGTAATTTTTACAGAATCCCGTTCGTTTCGTCCGTAAGTCTCGGTGGGGACATTATCTACTTCTATAACGTTATATATCCCAATCTGAGGCAACCTAACATCTCGGATGTAGTATTTTCCAACATTCCTGGTGGATCGGCCCCTACTTCTAGGTGAGAACATTATATACGTCTATCACGTAATATAACCTAACCTAACCCATTTTGCCCCTCGCTGGTAATGCTTTATAAAATCCCGTTCGTGTCGTCCCGTAAGTCTCGGTGGGGACATTATATACTTCTATAACGTTATATATCCCAACCTGAGGCAACCTAACAGCTCGGATGTAGTATATTACAACATTCCTGGCGGATCGGCCCCTACTTCTCGGTGGGAACATTATATACGTCTATAACGTATTATAACCTAACCTAACCCATCTAGCGCCTCGCTGGTAATGTTTACAGAATCCCGTTCGTGTCGGCCCGTACTTCTCGGTGGAGACATTATATACTTCTATAACGTTATATATCCCAACCTGAGGCAACCTAGCATCTCGGATGTAGTATATTACAACATTCCTGGCGGATCGGCCCCTACTTCTAGGTGAGAACATTATATACGTCCATCACGTAATATAACCTAACCTAACCCATCTAGCCCCTCGCTGGTAATGCTTTATAAAATCCCGTTCGTGTCGACCCGTAAGTCTCGGTGAGGACATTATATACTTCTATAACTTTATATATCCCAACTTGAGGCAACGTACCAGCTCAGATGTAGTATTTTCCAACATTACTGGCGGGTCGGCTCCAGCTTCTGGGTGAGAACATTATATACTTCTATAACGAAATATAACCTAACCTAACACATCTAGCACCTCGCTGGTAATGTTTTATAATATCCCGGTCGTTTCTTCCCGTAAGTCTCGGTGGGGACATTATCTACTTCTATAACGTTATATATCCCAACCTGAGGCAACCTAACATATCGAATGTAGTATTCTCCAACATTCCTGGTGGATCGGCCCCTACTTCTCGGTGGGAATATTATATACGTCTATAACGTATTATAACCTAACCTAACCCATCTACCTCCTCGCTGGTAATGTTTACAGAATCCCGTTCGTGTCGGCCCGTACTTCTCGGTGGAGACATTATATACTTCTATAGCGTTATATATCCCAACTTGAGGCAACCTAACAGCTCGCATGTTGTATTTTCCAACATTCCTTGCGGACCGGCCCCTACGTCTCTGTGGGAACATTATACACGTCTATAACGTAATATAACCTAACCTAACCCATCTAGACCCTCGCTGGTAATGTTTTATAAAATCCCGTTCGTGTCGTCCAGTACGTCTCGGTGGGAATATTATGTACGTGTATAACGTTATATATGTCAACCTATGGCAACCTAATATCTCGGATGTAGTATTTTCCAACATTGCTGGCGGATCGGCCCCTACTTCTCGGTGGGAACATTATATACGCCTATAAGGTAATATAACCTAATCTAACCCGTCTAGCACCTCCGTGATAATGTTTTACAGAATCCCGTTCGTGTCGACCCGTAAGTCTCGATGAGGACAATATATACTTCCATAATGTTAAATATCCTAACCTAAGGCAGCCTAACACCTCTGATGTAGTATTTTCCAACATACCTTGCGGATCGGCCTCTACTTCTCGGTGGGAACATTATATACGTCTATAACGTAATATAACCTATCCTAACCCATCTAGCCCCTCGCTGGTAATGTTTTATAAAATCCCGTTCGTGTCGTCCCGTAAGTCTCGGTGGGGACCTTATCTACTTCTATAACATTAAATATCCCAACCTGAGGTAACTTAATATTTCGGATGTAGTATATTACAACATTCCTTGCGGATCGGCCCCTACTTCTCGGTGGGAACATTATATACGTCTATAACGTATTATAACCTAACCTAACCCATCTAGCCCATCGCTGCCAAAGTTCACAGAATCCCGTTCATGTAGGCCCGTACTTCTCGGTGGGGTCATTATGTACGTCTATATCGTTATATAACCCAACCTAAGGCAACCTAGCACCTCTGATGTAGTATTTTCCGTCATTCCTGGCGGATTGGCCTCTATTTCTCGGTGGGAACATTATATACGTCTATAACGTAATATAACGTATCCTAACCCATCTAGCCCCTCGCTGGTAATGTCTTATAAAATCCCGTACGTGTCGTCCCGTACTTCTCGGTGGAGATATTATGTACGTCTATATCCTTATTTAACCCGACCTAAGGCAACCTAACATATCGAATGGAGTATTTTCCAACATTACTGGCGGGTCGGCACCTACTTCTCGGTGAGAACATTATATACGTCAATCACGTAATATAACCTAACCTAACCCATCTAGCACCTCGCCGGTAATGTCTTATAAAATCCCGTTCGTGTCGTACCATAAGTCTCGGTGGGGACATTATATACTTCTATAACGTTATATATCCTATCCTAAGGCAGCCTAACACCTCTGGTGTAGTATTTTCCAACATTCCTGGTGGATCGGCCCCTACTTCCAGGTGAGAACATTCTATACGTCTATCACGTAATATAACCTAACCTAACCCATTTTGCCCCTCGCTGGTAATGCTTTATAAAATCCCGACCGTGTCGACCCGTAAGTCTCGGTGAGGACATTATATACTTCTATAACGTTATATATCCTAACCAAAGGCAGCCTAACACCTCTGATGTAGTATTTTCCATCATTCCTGGCGGATTGGCCTCTACTTCTCGGTGGGAACATTATATACGTCTATCACGTAATATAACCTAACCTAAACCATCTAGCACCTCGCTGGTAATGCCTTATAAAATCCCGTACGTGTCGTCCCGTAAGTCTCGGTGGGGCATTATATACTTCTATAACGTTATATATCCCAACTTGAGGCAACCTAACGGCTCGGATGTAGTATATTACAACATTCCTGGCGGATCGGCCCCTACTTCTCGGTGGGAACATTATATACGTCTATAACGTATTATAACCTAACCTAACCCATATAGCCCCTCGCTGGTAATGTTTGCAGAATCCCGTTCGTGTCGGCCCGTACTTCTCGGTGGGGACATTATGTACGTCTGTATCGTTATATAACCCAGCCTAAGGCATCCTAACATATCGAATGTAGTATTTTCCAACATTCCTGGCGGGTCGGCCCCTACTTCTCGGTGGGAACATTATATACGTCTATAACGTATTATAACCTAACCTAACCCGTCTAGCCCATCGCTGGTAATGTTTACAGAATCCCGTTCGTGTCGGACCGTACTTCTCAGTGGAGATATTATGTACGTCTATATCGTTATTTAACCCGACCTAAGGCAAACTAACATATCGAATGTAGTATTTTCCAACATTACTGGCGGGTCGGCACCTACTTCTCGGTGAGAACATTATATACGTCTATCACGTAATATAACCTAACCTAACCCATCTCGCCCCTCGCTGGTAATGCTTTATAAAAGCCCGTTCGTGTCGTCCCGTAAGTCGCGGTGGGGACATTATCTACTTCTATAAAGTTATATATCCCAACCTGAGGCAACCTAACATCTCGGATGTAGTATTCACCAACATTCCTGGCGGGTCGGAACCTACTTCTCGGTGGGAACATTATATACGTCTATATCGTAATATAACCTAACCTAACCCATCTCGCCCCTCGCTGGTAATGCTTTATAAAAGCCCGTTCGTGTCGTCCCGTAAGTCGCGGTGGGGACATTATCTACTTCTATAAAGTTATATATCCCAACCTGAGGCAACCTAACATCTCGGATGTAGTATATTACAACATTCCCAGCGGATCGGCCCCTACTTCTCGGTGGGAACATTATATACGTCTATAACGTAATATAACCTAACCTAACCCATCTAGCCCCTCGCTGGTAATGTCTTATAAAATACCGTTCGTGTCGTCCCGTATGTCTCGGTGGGGACATTATATACTTCTATAACGTTATACATCCCAACCTGAGGCAACCTAACATCTCGGATGTAGTATTCACCAACATTCCTGGCGGGTCGGAACCTACTACTCGGTGGGAACATTATATACGTCTATATCGTAATATAACCTAACCTAACCCATCTCGCCCCTCGCTGGTAATGCTTTATAAAAGCCCGTTCGTGTCGTCCCGTAAGTCGCGGTGGGGACATTATCTACTTCTATAAAGTTATATATCCCAACTTGAGGCAACGTACCAGCTCAGATGTAGTATTTTACAACATTCCTGGCGGATCGGCCCCTACTACTCGGTGGGAACATTATATACGTCTATAACGTAATATAACCTAACCTAACCCATCTAGCCCCTCGCTGGTAATGTTTTATAAAATCCCGTTCGTGTCGTCCAGTACGTCTCGGTGGGGACATTATGTACGTTTATATCGTTATATAACCCAACCTAAGGCAACCTAACATATCGAATGTAGTATTTTGAAACATTCCTGGTGGATCGGCCCCTACTTCTAGGCGAGAACATTATATACGTCTATCACGTAATGTAACCTAACCTAACCCATTTTGCCCCTCGCTGGTAATGCTTTATAAAATCCCGTTCGTGTCGTCCCGTAAGCCTCGGTGAGGACATTATATACTTCTATAACGTTATATATCCTAACCTAAGGCAGCCTAACACCTCTGATGTAGTATTTTACAACATTCCTGGCGGATCGGCCACTACTTCTCCGTGGGAACATTATATACGTCTATAACGTAAAATAACCTGACCTAACCCATCTAGACCCTCGCTGGTAATGTTTTACAGAATCCCGGTCGTGTCGGCCCGTACTTCTCCGTGGGGATATTATGTACGTCTATAACGTTATATATGTCAACCTGTGGCAACCTAACATCTCGGATGTAGTATTTTCCAACATTGTTTGCGGGTCGGCCCCTACTTCTCGGTGGGAACATTATATACGTCTATAAGGTAATATAACCTACCCTAACCCATCTAGCACCTCCGTGATAATGTTTTACAGAATCCCGTTCGTGGCGTCCCGTACGTCTCGGTGGGGACATTATATACTTCTATAACGTTATACATCCCAACCTGAGGCAACCTAACAGCTCGGATGTAGTATTTTACAACATTCCTGGCGGATCGGCCCCTACTTCTCGGTGGGAACATTATATACGTCTATATGGTAATATAACCTAACCTAACCCATCTAGCACATCCGTGATAATGTTTTACAGAATCCCGTTCGTGTCGTCCCGTACGTCTCGGTTGGGATATTATATATGTCTATAACGTTATATATCCCAATCTAAGGCAACCTAACATCTCGAATATAGTATTTACCGACATTCCTGGCGGGTCGGACCCTACTTCTCGGTGGGAACATTATATACGCCTATAACATAATATAACCTAACCTAACCCATCTAGCACCTCGGTGATAATGTTTTACAGAATCCCGTTGGTGGCGTCCCGTACGTCTCGGTGGGAACACTATATACTTCTATAACGTTATACATCCCAACCTGAGGCAACCTAACATCTCGGATGTAGTATTTTCCAATATTCCTGGCGGGTCGGCACCTTCTTCTCGGTGAGAACATTATATACGTCTATCACGTAATATAACCTAACCTAACCCATCTAGCCCCTCGCTGGTAATGTTTACAGAATCCCGTTCGTGTCGGCCCCTACTTCTCGGTGGAGACATTATGTACCTCTATATCGTTATATAACCCGACCTAAGGCAACCTAACATATCGAAAGTAGTATTTTCCAACATTACTGTCGGGTCGGCACCTTCTTCTCGGTTAGAACATTATATACGTCCATCACGTAATATAACCTAACCTAACCCATCTAGCACCTCGGTGATAATGTTTTACAGAATCCCGTTCGTGGCGTCCCGTACGTCTCGGTGGGAACATTATCTACTTCTGTAACGTTATATATCCCAACCTGAGGCAACCTAACATCTCGGATGTAGTATTTTACAACATTCCTGGCGGATCGGATCCTACTTCTCGGTGGGAACATTATATACGTCTATCACGTAATATAACCTAACCTAACCCATCTAGCCCCTCGCTGGTAATGTTTACAGAATCCCGTTCGTGTCGTCCCGTAAGTCTCGGTGGGGACATTATATACTTCTATAACGTTATATATCCCAACCTGAGGCAACCCAACAGCTAGGATGTAGTATTTTACAACATTCCTGGCGGATCGGCCCCTACTTCTCGGTGGGAACATTATATACGTCTATAGCGTAATATAACCTTACCTAACCCATATAGCCCCTCGCTGGTAATGTTTGCAGAATCCCGTTCGTGTCGGCCCGTACTTCTCGGTGGGGACATTATGTACGTCTGTATCGTTATATAACCCAACCTAAGGCATCCTAACATATCGAATGTAGTATTTTCCAACATTCCTGGCGGGTCGGCCCCTACTTCCCGGTGGGAACATTATATACGTCTATAACGTATTATAACCTAACCTAACCCGTCTAGCCCCTCGCTGGTAATGTTTACAGAATCCCGTTCGTGTCGGCCCGTACTTCTCGGTGGAGACATTATGTACGTCTATATCGTTATATAACCCGACCTAAGGCAACCTAACATATCGAATGTAGTATTTTCCAACATTACTGGCGGGTCGGCACCTTCTTCTCGGTGAGAACATTATATACGTCTATCACGTAATATAACCTAACCTAACCCATCTAGCACATCGCTGGTAATGTCCTATAAAATCCCGTTCGTGTCGTCCCGTAAGTCGCGGTGGGGACATTATCTACTTCTATAAAGTTATATATCCCAACCTGAGGCAACCTAACATCTCGGATGTAGTATATTACAACATTCCCGGCGGATCGGCCCCTACTTCTCGGTGGGAACATTATATACGTCTATAACGTATTATAACCTAACCTAACCCATCTAGCGCCTCGCTGGTAATGTTTACAGAATCCCGTTCGTGTCTGCCCGTACTTCTCGGTGGAGACATTGTATACTTCTATAACGTTATATATCCCAACCTGAGGCGACCTAGCATCTCGGATGTAGTATATTACAACATTCCTGGCGGATTGGCCCCTACTTCTAGGTGAGAACATTATATACGTCTATAACGTATTATAACCTAACCTAACCCATCTAGCGCCTCGCTGGTAATGTTTACAGAATCCCGTTCGTGTCTGCCCGTACTTCTCGGTGGAGACATTGTATACTTCTATAACGTTATATATCCCAACCTGAGGCGACCTAGCATCTCGGATGTAGTATATTACAACATTCCTGGCGGATTGGCCCCTACTTCTAGGTGAGAACATTATATACGTCTATCACGTAATATAACCTAACCTAACCCATCTAGCCCCTCGCTGGTAATGCTTTATAAAATCCCGTTCGTGTCGACCCGTAAGTCTCGGTGGGGACATTATATACTTCTATAACTTTATATATCCCAACTTGAGGCAACGTACCAGATCAGATGTAGTATTTTCCAACATTACTGGCGGGTCGGCTCCAGCTTCTCGGTGAGAACATTATATACTTCTATAACGAAATATAACCTAACCTAACACATCTAGCACCTCGCTGGTAATGTTTTATAATATCCCGGTCGTTTCGACCCGTAAGTCTCGGTGGGGACATTATCTACTTCTATAACGTTATATATCCCAACCTGAGGCTACCTAACATATCGAATGTAGTATTTTCCAACATTCCTGGTGGATCGGCCCCTACTTCTCGGTGGGAATATTATATACGTCTATAACGTATTATAACCTAACCTAACCCATCTACCTCCTCGCTGGTAATGTTTACAGAATCCCGTTCGTGTCGGCCCGTACTTCTCGGTGGAGACATAATATACTTCTATAACGTTATATATCCCAACTTGAGGCAACCTAACAGCTCGCATGTTGTATTTTCCAACATTCCTTGCGGACCGGCCCCTACGTCTCTGTGGGAACATTATACACGTCTATAACGTAATATAACCTAACCTAACCCATCTAGACCCTCGCTGGTAATGTTTTATAAAATCCCGTTCGTGTCGTCCAGTACGTCTCGGTGGGAATATTATGTACGTGTATAACGTTATATATGTCAACCTATGGCAACCTAATATCTCGGATGTAGTATTTTCCAACATTGCTGGCGGATCGGCCCCTACTTCTTCTCGGTGGGAACATTATATACGCCTATAAGGTAATATAACCTAACCTAACCCGTCTAGCACCTCGCTGGTAATGTTTTATAAAATCCCGTTCGTTTCGTCCGGTACGTCTCGGTGGGGACATTATCTACTTCTATAACGTTATATATCCCAACCTGAGGCAACCTAACATCTCGGATGTAGTATATTACAACATTCCTGGCGCATCGGCCCCTACTTCTCGGTGGGAACATTATATACGTCTATAACGTATTATAACCTAACCTAACCCGTCTAGCCCCTCGCTGGTAATGTTTACAGAATCCCGTTCGTGTCGGCCCGTACTTCTCGGTGGAGATATTATGTACGTCTATATCCTTATTTAACCCGACCTAAGGCAACCTAACATATCGAATGGAGTATTTTCCAACATTACTGGCGGGTCGGCACCTACTTCTCGGTGAGAACATTATATACGTCAATCACGTAATATAACCTAACCTAACCCATCTAGCCCCTCGCCGGTAATGTCTTATAAAATCCCGTTCGTGTCGTACCGTAAGTCTCGGTGGGGACATTATATACTTCTATAACGTTATATATCCTATCCTAAGGCAGCCTAACACCTCTGGTGTAGTATTTTCCAACATTCCTGGTGGATCGGCCCCTACTTCCAGGTGAGAACATTCTATACGTCTATCACGTAATATAACCTAACCTAACCCATTTTGCCCCTCGCTGGTAATGCTTTATAAAATCCCGACCGTGTCGACCCGTAAGTCTCGGTGAGGACATTATATACTTCTATAACGTTATATATCCTAACCAAAGGCAGCCTAACACCTCTGATGTAGTATTTTCCATCATTCCTGGCGGATTGGCCTCTACTTCTCGGTGGGAACATTATATACGTCTATCACGTAGTATAACCTAACCTAACCCATCTAGCACCTCGCTGGTAATGCCTTATAAAATCCCGTACGTGTCGTCCCGTAAGTCTCGGTGGGGCATTATATACTTCTATAACGTTATATATCCCAACTTGAGGCAACCTAACGGCTCGGATGTAGTATATTACAACATTCCTGGCGGATCGGCCCCTACTTCGCGGTGGGAACATTATATACGTCTATAACGTATTATAACCTAACCTAACCCATATATCCCCTCGCTGGTAATGTTTGCAGAATCCCGTTCGTGTCGGCCCGTACTTCTCGGTGGGGACATTATGTACGTCTGTATCGTTATATAACCCAACCTAAGGCATCCTAACATATCGAATGTAGTATTTTCCAACATTCCTGGCGGGTCGGCCCCTACTTCTCGGTGGGAACATTATATACGTCTATAACGTATTATAACCTAACCTAACCCGTCTAGCCCATCGCTGGTAATGTTTACAGAATCCCGTTCGTGTCGGCCCGTACTTCTCAGTGGAGATATTATGTACGTCTATATCGTTATTTAACCCGACCTAAGGCAAACTAACATATCGAATGTAGTATTTTCCAACATTACTGGCGGGTCGGCACCTACTTCTCGGTGAGAACATTATATACGTCTATCACGTAATATAACCTAACCTAACCCATCTCGCCCCTCGCTGGTAATGCTTTATAAAAGCCCGTTCGTGTCGTCCCGTAAGTCGCGGTGGGGACATTATCTACTTCTATAAAGTTATATATCCCAACCTGAGGAACCTAACATCTCGGATGTAGTATTCACCAACATTCCTGGCGGGTCGGAACCTACTTCTCGGTGGGAACATTATATACGTCTATATCGTAATATAACCTAACCTAACCCATCTCGCCCCTCGCTGGTAATGCTTTATAAAAGCCCGTTCGTGTCGTCCCGTAAGTCGCGGTGGGGACATTATCTACTTCTATAAAGTTATATATCCCAACCTGAGGCAACCTAACATCTCGGATGTAGTATATTACAACATTCCCGGCGGATCGGCCCCTACTTCTCGGTGGGAACATTATATACGTCTATAACGTAATATAACCTAACCTAACCCATCTAGCCCCTCGCTGGTAATGTCTTATAAAATACCGTTCGTGTCGTCCCGTATGTCTCGGTGGGGACACTATATACTTCTATAACGTTATACATCCCAACCTGAGGCAACCTAACACCTCTGATGTAGTATTTTCCAACATTCATGGCGGATCGGCCTCTACTTCTCGGTGGGAACATTATATATGTCTATAACGTAGTATAACCTAACCTAACCCATCTAGCACCTCGCTGGTAATGTTTTATAAAATCCCGTTCGTTTCGTCCCGTAAGTCTCGGTGGGAAAATTATCTACTTCTATAACGTTATATATCCCAACCTGAGGCAACCTAACATCTCGGATGTAGTATACTACAACATTCCCTGCGGATCGGCCCCTTCTTCTCGGTGGGAACATTATATACGTCTATAACGTATTATAACCTAACCTAACCCATCTAGCGCCTCGCTGGTAATGTTTTACAGAATCCCGTTCGCGGCGTCCCGTACGTCTCGGTTGGGATATTATATACGTCTACAACGTTATATTTCCCAATCTAAGGCAACCTAACATCTCGAATGTAGTATTTACCGACATTCCTGGCGTGTCAGACCCTACTTCTCGGTGGGAACATTATATACGCCTATAACATAATATAACCTAACCTAACCCATCTAGCACCTCGGTGATAATGTTTTACAGAATCCTGTTCGTGGCGTCCCGTACGTCTCGGTGGGGACATTATATTCTTCTATAACGATATATATCACAACCTAAGGCAGGCTATCATCTCGGATGTAGTATTTTACAACATTCCTGGTGGATCGGTCTCTACTTCTCGGTGGGAACATTATATACGTCTATAACGTAATATAACCTAACCTAACCCATCTAGCCCCTCGCTGGTAATGTCTTATAAAATCCCGTTCGTGTCGGCCCGTACTTCTCGGTGGAGACATTATGTACGTCTATATCGTTATATAACCCAACCTAAGGCAATCTAACATATCGAATGTAGTATTTTCCAACATTACTGGCGGGTCGGCCCCTACTTCTCGGTGAGAACATTATATACGTCTATCACGTAATATAACCTAACCTTACCCATCTAGCCCCTCGCTGGTAATGTCTTATAAAATCCCGTTCGTGTCGTCCCGTAAGTCTCGGTGGGGATAGTATGTACGTCTACAACGTTATATATGTCAACCTATGGCAACCTAACATCTCGGATGTAGTATTTTCCAACATTGCTGGCGGATCGGCCCCTACATCTCGGTGGGAACATTATATACGTCTATAAGGTAATATAACCTACCCTAACCCATCTAGCACCTCGGTGATAATCTTTTACAGAATCCCGTTCGTGTCGACCCGTAAGTCTCGGTGAGGACATTATATACTTCCATAATGTTATATATCATAACCTAAGGCAGCCTAACACCTCTGATGTAGTATTTTACAACATTCCTGGCGGATCGGCCACTACTTCTCCGTGGGAACATTAAATACGTCTATAACGTAAAATAACCTGACCTAACCCATCTAGACCCTCGCTGGTAATGTTTTACAGAATCCCGGTCTTGTCGGCCCGTACTTCTCCGTGGGGATATTATGTACGTCTATAACGTTATATATGTCAACCTGTGGCAACCTAACATCTCGGATGTAGTATTTTCCAACATTGCTGGCGGGTCGGCCCCTACTTCTCGGTGGGAACATTATATACGTCTATAAGGTAATATAACCTACCCTAACCCATCTAGCACCTCCGTGATAATGTTTTACAGAATCCCGTTCGTGTCGTCCCGTACGTCTCGGTTGGGATATTATATACGTCTATAAGGTTATATATCCCAATCTAAGGCAACCTAACATCTCGAATGTAGTATTTACCGACATTTCTGGCGTGTCGGACCCTACTTCTCGGTGGGAACATTATATACGCCTATAACATAATATAACCTAACCTAACTCATCTAGCACCTCGGTGATAATGTTTTACAGAATCCCGTTCGTGGCGTCCCGTACGTCTCGGTTGGGATATTATATACGTCTATAACGTTATATTTCCCAATCCAAGGCAACATAACATCTCGAATGTAGTATTTACCGACATTCCTGGCGGGTCGGACCCTACATCTGTGTGGGAACATTACATACGCCTATAACATAATATAACACAACCTAACCCATCTAGCACCTCGGTGATAATGTTTTACAGAATCCCGTTCGCGGCGTCCCGTACGTCTCGGTTGCGATATTATATACGTCTACAACGTTATATTTCCCAATCTAAGGCAACCTAACATCTCGAATGTAGTATTTACCGACATTCCTGGCGTGTCGGACCCTACTTCTCGGTGGGAACATTATATACGCCTATAACATAATATAACCTAACCTAACCCATTTAGCACCTCGGTGATAATGTTTTACAGAATCCAGTTCGTGGCGTCCCGTACGTCTCGGTTGGGATATTATATACGTCTATAACGTTATATGTCCTAAACTAAGGCAACCTAACATCTCGAATGTAGTATTTACCGAAATTCCTGTCGGTTCGGACTCTACTTCTCGGTGGGATCATTATATACGCCTATATGGTAATATAACCTAACCTAACCCGTCTAGCACCTCCGTGATAATGTTTTACAGAATCCCGTTCGTGTCGACCCGTAAGTCTCGGTGAGGACATTATATACTTCCATAATGTTATATATCATAACCTAAGGCAGCCTAACACCTCTGATGTAGTATTTTCCAACATACCTTTCGGATCGGCCTCTACTTCTCGGTGGGAACATTATATACGTCTATAACGTAATATAACCTAACCTAACCCATCTAGCACCTCGCTGGTAATGTTTTATAAAATCCCGTTCGTTTCGTCCGGTAAGTCTCGGTGGGGACATTATCTACTTCTATAACGTTATATATCCCAACCTGAGGCAACCTGACATCTCGGATGTAGTATATTACAACATTCCTGGCGGATCGGCCCCTACTTCTCGGTGTGAACATTATATACGTCTATCACGTAATATAACCTAACCTAACCCATCTAGCACATCGCTGGTAATGTCTTATAAAATCCCGTTCGTGTCGTCCCGTAAGTCTCGGTGGGGACCTTATCTACTTCTGTAACGTTATATATCCCAACCTGAGGCAACCTAACATCTCGGATGTAGTATTTTACAACATTCCTGGCGGATCGGATCCTACTTCTCGGTGGGAACATTATATACGTCTATCACGTAATATAACCTAACCTAACCCATATAGCCCCTCGCTGGTAATGTTTACAGAATCCCGTTCGTGTCGTCCCGTAAGTCTCGGTGGGGACATTATATACTTCTATAACGTTATATATCCCAACCTGAGGCAACCTAACAGCTAGGATGTAGTATTTTACAACATTCCTGGCGGATCGGCCCCTACTTCTCGGTGGGAATATTATATACGTCTATAACGTAATATAACCTGACCTAATTCAACTAGCGCTTCGCTGGTAATGTTTTGTAAAATCCCGTTCGTGTCGTCCCGTACGTCTCGGTGGGGACATTATATTCTTCTATAACGATATATATCCCAACCTAAGGCAGGCTATATTCTCGGATGTAGTGTTTTACAACATTCCTGGCGGATCGGTCTCTACTTCTCGGTGGGAACATTATATACGTCTATCACGTAATACAGCCTAACCTAACCCATCTAGACCCTCGCTGGTAATGTTTTATAAAATCCCGTTCGTGTCGTCCCGTAAGTCTCGGTGGGGACATTATCTACTTCTATAACGTTATATAACCCAACCTAAGGTAACCTAACATATCGAATGTAGTATTTTCCAACATAACTGGGGGGTCGGCCCCTACTTCTCGGTGTGAACATTATATACGTCTATCACATAATATAACCTAACCTAACCCATCTAGAACCTCGTTGGTAATGTTTTACGAAATCCCGGTCGTGTGGGCCTGTACGTCTCGGTGGGGACATTATATACGTCTATAGCGTTATATAACCCAACCTAAGGTAACCTAACATACCGAATGTAGTATTTTTCAACATTACTGGCGGGTCGGCCCCTACTTCTCGGTGAGAACATTATATAAGTCTATCACGTAATATAACCTAACCTAACCCATCTAGAACCTCGCTGGTAATGTTTTACGACATCCCGGTCGTGTGGGCCTGTACGTCTCGGTGGGGACATTATATACGTCTATAGCGTTATATATCCTAACCTGAGGCAACCTAACATCTCGGATGTAGTGTTTTACAACATTCCTGGCGGATCGGCCTCTACTTCTCGGTGGGAACATTATATACGTCTATAACGTAATATAACCTAACCTAACTCATCTAGCCCCCCGCTGGTAATGTTATATAAAATCCAGTTCGTGTAGTCCCGTAAGTCGCGGTGGGGACATTATCTACTTCTATAACGTTATATATCCCAACCTGAGGCAAGCTGACATCTCGGATGTAGTATATTACAACATTCCTGGCGGATCGGACACTACTTCTCGGTGGGAACATTATATACGTCTATAACCTAATATAACCTGACCTAATCAAACTAGCCCCTCGCTGGTAATGTTTTATAAAATCCCGTTCGTGTCGTCCCGTACGTGTCCGTCTGGACATTATATATTTCTATAACGTTATATATACCAACCTGAGGCAACCTAAGATCTCGGATGTAGTATTTTACAACATTCCTGGCGGATTGGCCACTACTTCTCGGTGGGAACATTATATACGTCTATAACGTAATATAACCTGACCTAATCCAACTAGCCCCTCCCTGGTAATGTTTTACAAAATCCCGGTCATGTCGGCCTGTACGTCTCGGTGGGGACATTATATACGTCTATAGCGTTATATATCCCAACCTAAGGCAGGCTAACATCTCGGATGTAGTATTTTACAACATTCCTGGCGGATCTGCCTCTACTTCTCGGTGGGAACATTATATACGTCTATAACGTAATATAACCTAACATAACCCATCTAACCTCTCCCTGGTAATGTCTTATAAAATCCCGTTCGTGTCGTCCCGTAAGTCTCGGTGGGGACATTATATACTTCTATAACGTTATATATCCCAAGCTGAGGCAACCTAACAGCTCGGATGTAGTATTTTACAACATTCCTGGTGGATCGGCCCCAACTTCTCGGTGGGAACATTATATACGTCTATCGCGTAATATAACCTAACCTAACCCATCTAGACCCCCGCTGGTAATGTTTTACGAAATCCCAGTCGTGTGGGCCTGTACGTCTCGGTGGGGACATTATATACGTCTATAGCGTTATATCTCCTAACCTGAGGCAACCTAACATCTCGGATGTAGTATTTTACATCATTCCTGGCGGATCGGCCACTACTTCTCGGTGGGAACATTATATACGTCTATAACGTATTATAACCTAACCTAACCCATCTAGCCCCTCGCTGGTAATGTTTACAGAATCCCGTTCGTGTCGTCCCGTAAGTTGCGGTGGGGACATTATCTACTTCTATAACGTTATATATCGCAACCTGAGGCAACCTTACATCTCGGACGTAGTATTCACCAACATTCTTGGCGGGTCGGCCCCTACTTCTCGGTGGGAACATTATATACGTCTATAACGTAATATAACCTAACCTAACCCGTCTAGCCCCTCGCTGGTAATGTTTACAGAATCCCGTTCGAGTCAGCCCGTACTTCTCGGTGGGGACATTATGTACGTCTATATCGTTATATAACCCAACCTAAGGTAACTTAACATATCGAATGCAGTATTTTCCAACATTACTGGCGGGTCGGCCCCTACTTCTCGGTGGGAACATTAAATACGTCTATCGCGTAATATAACCTAACCTAACCCATCTAGACCCTCGCTGGTAATGTTTTACGAAATCCCAGTCGTGTGGGCCTGTACGTCTCGGTGGGGACATTATATACTTCTATAACGTTATATATCCTATCCTAAGGCAGCCTAACACCTCTGATGTAGTATTTTCCAACATTGCTGGCAGATCGGCCTCTACTTCTCGGTGGGAACGTTATATGCGTCTATAACGTAATATAACCTAACCTAACCCATCTAGCACCTCGCTGGTAATGTTTTATAAAATCCCGTTCGTTTCGTCCGGTAAGTCTCGGTGGGGACATTATCTACTTCTATAACGTTATATATCCCAACCTGAGGCAACCTAACATCTCGGATGTAGTATATTACAACATTACTGGCCGATCGTCCCCTACTTCTCGGTGGGAACATTATATACGTCTATAACGTATTATAACCGAACCGAACCCATCTAGCCCCTCGCTGGTAATGTTTACAGAATCCCGTACGTGTCGGCCCGTACGTCTCGGTGGACACATTATGTACGTCTATATCGTTATATAAGCCAACCTATGGCAACCTAACACCTCTGATGTAGTATTTTCCATCCTTCCTGGCGGATTGGCCTCTACTTCTCGGTGGGAACATTATATACGTCTATCACGTAATATAACCTAACCTAACCCATCCAGCACCTCGGTGATAATGTTTTACAGAATCCCGTTCGTGGCGTCCCGTACGTCTCGGTTGGGATATTATATACGTCTATAACGTTATATTTCCCAATCTAAGGCAACCTAACATCTCGAATGTAGCATTTACCGACATTCCTGGCGGGTCGGCACCTACTTCTCGGTGAGAACATTATATACGTCTATCACGTAATACAACCTAACCTAACCCATGTAGCCCCTCGCTGGTAATGTTTTATAAAATCCCGTTCGTGTCGTCCCGTAAGTCTCGGTGGGGACATTATATACTTCTATAACGTTATATATCCCAACCTGAGGCAACCAAACATCTCGGATGTAGTATATTACAACATTCCTGGCGGATCGGAACCTACTTCTCGGTGGGAACATTATATACGTCTATCACGTAATATAACCTAACCTAACCCATCTAGCACCTCGGTGATAATGTTTTACAGAATCCCGTTCGTGGCGTCCCGTACGTCTCGGTTGGGATATTATATACGTCTGTAACGTTATATTTCCCAATCTAAGGCAACCTGACATCTCAAATGTAACATTTACCGACATTCCTGGCGGGTCGGCACCTACTTCTCGGTGAGAACATTATATACGTCTATCACGTAATACAACCTAACCTAACCCATCTAGACCCTCGCTGGTAATGTTTACAGAATCCTGTTCGTGTCGGGCCGCACTTCTCGGTGGGGACATTATGTACGTCTATATCGTTATATAACCCAACCTAAGGTAACCTAACATATCGAATGTAGTATTTTCGAACATTACTGGCGGGTCGGCCCCTACTTCTCGGTGAGAACATTATATACGTCTATAACGTAATATAACCTAACCTAACCCATCTAGAACCTCGCTGGTAATGTTTTACGAAATCCCGGTCGTGTGGGCCTGTACGTCTCGGTGGGGACATTATATACGTCTATAGCGTTTTATATCCTAACCTGAGGCAACCTAGCATCTCGGATGTAGTGTTTTACAACATTCCTGGCGGATCGGCCTCTACTTCTCGGTGGGCACATTATATACGTCTATAACGTAATATAACCTAACCTAACTCATCTAGCCCCCCGCTGGTAATGTTACATAAAATCCAGTTCGTGTCGTCCCGTAACTCGCGGTAGGGACATTATCTACTTCTATAACGTTATATATCCCAACTTGAGGCAACCTAACACCTCGGGTGTAGTATTTTCCAACATTCCTGGCGTGTCGGGCCCTACTTCTCGGTGGGAACATTATATACGTCTATAACGTAATATAACCTAACCTAACACAGCCAGCCCCCCGCTGGTAATGTTTTATAAAATCCCTTTCGTGTCTACCCGTAAGTCGCGGTGGGGACATTATCTACTTCTATAACGTTATATATCCCAACCTGAGGCAAGCTGACATCTCGGATGTAGTATATTACAACATTCCTGGCGGATCGGCCACTACTTCTCGGTGGGAACATTATATACGTCTATAACGTAATATAACCTAACCTAACCCTACTAGCCCCTCGCTGGTAATGTTTTATAAAATCCGGTTCGTGTCGGCCCGTACTTCTCGGTGGGGACATTATGCATGTCTATAACGTTATATATCCCAACCTGAGGCAAGCTGACATCTCGGATGTAGTATATTACAACATTCCTGGCGGATCGGCCACTACTTCTCGGTGGGAACATTATATACGTCTATAACGTAATATAACCTAACGTAACCCTACTAGCCCCCCGCTGGTAATGTTTTGTAAAATCCCGTTCGTGTCGACCCGTAAGTCGCGGTGGGGACATTATCTACTTCTATAACGTTATATATCACAACCTGAGGCAAGCTGACATCTCGGATGTAGTATTTTACAACATTCCTGGCGGATCGGCCCCTACTTCTCTGTGTGGACATTATATACGTCTATATCGTAATATTACCTAACCTAACCCATCCTGCCCCACGGTGATAATGTTTTAAAGAATCCCGTTCGTGTCGTCCCGTACGTCTCGGTGGGTACATTATATACGTCTATAGCGTTATATATCCTAACCTAAGGCAGCCTAACACCTCTGATGTAGTATCTTCCAACATTCCTGGCGTGTCGGCCCCTACTTCTCGGTAGGAGCATTATATACGTCTATAACGTAATATAACCAAACCTACCCCATCTAGCCCCTCGCTGGTAATGCTTTATAAAATCCCGTTCGTGTCGACCCGTAAGTCTCGGTGAGGACATCATATACTTCTATAACGTTACATATCCCAACCTGAGGCAACCTAACATCGCGGATGTAGTATTTTACCACATTCCTGGCGAATCGGCCCCTACTTCTCGGCGGGAACATTATATACGTCTATAACGTAATATAACCTAACCTAAACCAACTATCCCCTCGCTGGTAATGTTTTATAAAATCCCGTTCGTGTCGGCCCGTACGTCTCGGTGGGGACATTATATACTTGTATAACGTTACATATCCCAACCTGAGGCAACATAGCATATCGAATGTAGTATTTTCCAACATTCCTGGCGGGTCGGCCCCTACTTCTCGGTGAGAACATTATATACTTCTATAACGTAATGTAAGCTAATCTAACCCATCTAGAACCTCGCTGGTAATGTTTTACAAAATCCTGTACGTGTCGGCCCGTACTTCTCGGTGGGGACATTATGTACGTCTATAGCGTTATATATCCTAACCTAAGGCAGCCTAACATCTCGAATGTAGTATTATCCAACATTCCTGGCGTGTCGGCCCCTACTTCTCGGTGGGAACATTATATACGTCTATAACATGATATAACCTAGCCTAATCCATCTAGAACCTCGCTGGCAATGTTTTACAAAATCCCGGTCGTGTCGGCCTGTACGTCTCGGAGGGGACATTATATACGTCTATAGCGTCATATATCCTAACCTAAGGCAGGAAGAAACCTTGGATGTTGTATTTACCAACATTCCTGGCGGTTCGGGCTCTACTTCTCGGTGGGAACGTTATATACGTCTATAACGTAATATAACCGAACCTAACCCATCTAGCCCCTTGCTGGTAATGTTTTACAGAATCCCGTTCGTTTCGTCCCGTACGTCTCGGTTGGGACATTATATACGCGTAATAGCGTTATGTATCCTAACCTAAGGCAGCCTAACACCTCGGATGTAGCATTTTCCAACATTCCTGGCGTGTCGGCCCCTACTTCTCGGTGCGAACATTATATACGTCTATAACGTAATGTAACCTAACCTAACCCATCTAGAAACTCGCTGGTAATGTTTTACAGAATGCCGGTCTTGTCGGCCCGTACGTCTCGGTGGGGACATTATATACGTCTATAACGTCATATATCGTAACCTAAGGCAAGCTAACATCTGGAATGTAGTATTATCCAACATTCCTGACGTGTCGGCCCCTACTTCTCGGTGGGAACATTATATACGTCTATAACGTAATATAACCGAACCTAACCCATCTAGCCCCTCGCTGGTATTGTTTTATAAGATCCCGTTCGTGTCGTCCCGTACGTCTCGGTGGGGACATTATATACTTCTATAACGTTGTATATCCCAACTTGAGGCAACCTAACATCTCGGATGTAGTATTCACCAACATTCCAGTCGGTCCGGACCCTACTTCTCGGTGGGAACATTATATACGTCTATATCGTAATAAAACCTAACCTAACCTATCTTGCCCCTCGCTGGTAATGTTTTACAAAATCCCGGTCGTGTCGGCCCGTACGTCTCGTTGGGGACAATATATACGTCTATAACTTTATATATCCCAACCTAAGACAACCTAACATCTCGGATGTAGTATTTTCCAACATTCCTGACGTGTCGGCCCCTACTTCTCGGTGGGAACATTATATACGTCTGTAACGTAATATAACCGAACCTAACCCATCTAGACCCTCGCTGGTAATGTTTTATAAAATCCCGTTCGTGTCGTCCCGTAAGTCTCGGTGGGGACCTTATCTACTTCTGTAACGTTATATATCCCAACCTGAGGCAACCTAACATCTCGGATGTAGTATTTTACAACATTCCTGGCGGATCGGATCCTACTTCTCGGTGGGAACATTATATACGTCTATCACGTAATATAACCTAACCTAACCCATCTAGACCCTCGCTGGTAATGTTTTACGAAATTCCGGTCGTGTGGGCCTGTACGTCTCGGTGGGGACATTATATACGTCTATAGCGTTATATATCCTAACCTGAGGCAACCTAACATCTCGGATGTAGTATTTTACAACATTCCTGGCGGATCGGCCACTACTTCTCGGTGGGAACATTATATACGTCTATAACGTATTATAACCTAACCTAACCCATCTAGACCCTCGCTGGTAATGTTTACAGAATCCCGTTCGCGTCGTCACGTAAGTTGCGGTGGGGACATTATCTACTTCTACAACGTTATATATCGTAACCTGAGGCAACCTTACATCTCGGACGTAGTATTCACCAACATTCTTGGCGGGTCGGCCCCTACTTCTCGGTGGGAACATTATATACGTCTATAACGTAATATAACCTAACCTAACCCGTCTAGCCCCTCGCTGGTAATGTTTACAGAATCCCGTTCGAGTCGGCCCGTACTTCTCGGTGGGGACATTATGTACGTCTATATCGTTATATAACCCAACCTAAGGTAACTTAACATATCGAATGCAGTATTTTCCAACATTACTGGCGGGTCGGCCCCTACTTCTCGGTGAGAACATTATATACGTCTATCACGTAATATAACTTAACCCAACCCATCTAGCCTCTCGCTGGTAATGTCTAATAAAATCCCGTTCGTGTCGTCCCGTAAGTCTCGGTGGCGACATTATATACTTCTATAACGTTATATATCCCAACTTGAGGCAACCTAACAGCTCGGATGTAGTATTTTACAACATTCCTGGCGGATCGGCCCCTACTTCTCGGTGGGAATATTATATACGTCTATAACGTAATATAACCTGACCTAATTCAACTAGCGCTTCGCTGGTAATGTTTTGTAAAATCCCGTTCGTGTCGTCCCGTACGTCTCGGTGGGGACATTATATTCTTCTATAACGATATATATCCCAACCTAAGGCAGGCTATATTCTCGGATGTAGTGTTTTACAACATTCCTGGCGAATCGGTCTCTACTTCTCGGTGGGAACATTATATACGTCTATCACGTAATACAACCTAACCTAACCCATCTAGACCCTCGCTGGTAATGTTTTATAAAATCCCGTTCGTGTCGTCCCGTAAGTCTCGGTGGGGACATTATCTACTTCTATAACGTTATATAACCCAACCTAAGGTAACCTAACATATCGAATGTAGTATTTTCCAACATAACTGGGGGGTCGGCCCCTACTTCCCGGTGTGAACATTATATACGTCTATCACATAATATAACCTAACCTAACCCATCTAGAACCTCGTTGGTAATGTTTTACGAAATCCCGGTCGTGTGGGCCTGTACGTCTCGGTGGGGACATTATATACGTCTATAGCGTTATATAACCCAACCTAAGGTAACCTAACATACCGAATGTTGTATTTTTCAACATTACTGGCGGGTCGGCCCCTACTTCTCGGTGAGAACATTATATAAGTCTATCACGTAATATAACCTAACCTAACCCATCTAGAACCTCGCTGGTAATGTTTTACGAAATCCCGGTCGTGTGGGCCTGTACGTCTCGGTGGGGACATTATATACGTCTATAGCGTTATATATCCTAACCTGAGGCAACCTAACATCTCGGATGTAGTGTTTTACAACATTCCTGGCGGATCGGCCTCTACTTCTCGGTGGGAACATTATATACGTCTATAACGTAATATAACCTAACCTAACTCATCTAGCCCCCCGCTGGTAATGTTATATAAAATCCAGTTCGTGTAGTCCCGTAAGTCGCGGTGGGGACATTATCTACTTCTATAACGTTATATATCCCAACCTGAGGCAAGCTGACATCTCGGATGTAGTATATTACAACATTCCTGGCGGATCGGCCACTACTTCTCGGTGGGAACATTATATACGTCTATAACCTAATATAACCTGACCTAATCAAACTAGCCCCTCGCTGGTAATGTTTTATAAAATCCCGTTCGTGTCGTCCCGTACGTGTCCGTCTGGACATTATATATTTCTATAACGTTATATATACCAACCTGAGGCAACCTAAGATCTCGGATGTAGTATTTTACAACATTCCTGGCGGATTGGCCACTACTTCTCGGTGGGAACATTATATACGTCTATAACGTAATATAACCTGACCTAATCCAACTAGCCCCTCCCTGGTAATGTTTTACAAAATCCCGGTCATATCGGCCTGTACGTCTCGGTGGGGACATTATATACGTCTATAGCGTTATATATCCCAACCTAAGGCAGGCTAACATCTCGGATGTAGTATTTTACATCATTCCTGGCGGATCGGCCACTACTACTCGGTGGGAACATTATATACGTCTATAACGTATTATAACCTAACCTAACCCATCTAGCCCCTCGCTGGTAATGTTTACAGAATCCCGTTCGTGTCGTCCCGTAAGTTGCGGTGGGGACATTATCTACTTCTATAACGTTATATATCGCAACCTGAGGCAACCTTACATCTCGGACGTAGTATTCACCAACATTCTTGGCGGGTCGGCCCCTACTTCTCGGTGGGAACATTATATACGTCTATAACGTAATATAACCTAACCTAACCCGTCTAGCCCCTCGCTGGTAATGTTTACAGAATCCCGTTCGAGTCGGCCCGTACTTCTCGGTGGGGACATTATGTACGTCTATATCGTTATATAACCCAACCTAAGGTAACTTAACATATCGAATGCAGTATTTTCCAACATTACTGGCGGGTCGGCCCCTACTTCTCGGTGGGAACATTAAATACGTCTATCGCGTAATATAACCTAACCTAACCCATCTAGACCCTCGCTGGTAATGTTTTACGAAATCCCAGTCGTGTGGGCCTGTACGTCTCGGTGGGGACATTATATACTTCTATAACGTTATATATCCTATCCTAAGGCAGCCTAACACCTCTGATGTAGTATTTTCCAACATTGCTGGCAGATCGGCCTCTACTTCTCGGTGGGAACGTTATATGCGTCTATAACGTAATATAACCTAACCTAACCCATCTAGCACCTCGCTGGTAATGTTTTATAAAATCCCGTTCGTTTCGTCCGGTAAGTCTCGGTGGGGACATTATCTACTTCTATAACGTTATATATCCCAACCTGAGGCAACCTAACATCTCGGATGTAGTATATTACAACATTACTGGCCGATCGTCCCCTACTTCTCGGTGGGAACATTATATACGGCTATAACGTATTATAACCGAACCGAACCCATCTAGCCCCTCGCTGGTAATGTTTACAGAATCCCGTACGTGTCGGCCCGTACGTCTCGGTGGACACATTATGTACGTCTATATCGTTATATAAGCCAACCTATGGCAACCTAACACCTCTGATGTAGTATTTTCCATCATTCCTGGCGGATTGGCCTCTACTTCTCGGTGGGAACATTATATACGTCTATCACGTAATATAACCTAACCTAACCCATCCAGCACCTCGGTGATAATGTTTTACAGAATCCCGTTCGTGGCGTCCCGTACGTCTCGGTTGGGATATTATATACGTCTATAACGTTATATTTCCCAATCTAAGGCAACCTAACATCTCGAATGTAACATTTACCGACATTCCTGGCGGGTCGGCACCTACTTCTCGGTGAGAACATTATATACGTCTATCACGTAATACAACCTAACCTAACCCATCTAGACCCTCGCTGGTAATGTTTACAGAATCCCGTTCGTGTCGGGCCGCACTTCTCGGTGGGGACATTATGTACGTCTATATCGTTATATAACCCAACCTAAGGTAACCTAACATATCGAATGTAGTATTTTCCAACATTACTGGCGGGTCGGCCCCTACTTCTCGGTGAGAACATTATATACGTCTATAACGTAATATAACCTAACCTAACCCATCTAGAACCTCGCTGGTAATGTTTTACGAAATCCCGGTCGTGTGGGCCTGTACGTCTCGGTGGGGACATTATATACGTCTATAGCGTTTTATATCCTAACCTGAGGCAACCTAGCATCTCGGATGTAGTGTTTTACAACATTCCTGGCGGATCGGCCTCTACTTCTCGGTGGGCACATTATATACGTCTATAACGTAATATAACCTAACCTAACTCATCTAGCCCCCCGCTGGTAATGTTACATAAAATCCAGTTCGTGTCGTCCCGTAACTCGCGGTGGGGACATTATCTACTTCTATAACGTTATATATCCCAACTTGAGGCAACCTAACACCTCGGATGTAGTATTTTCCAACATTCCTGGCGTGTCGGGCCCTACTTCTCGGTGGGAACATTATATACGTCTATAACGTAACATAACCTAACCTAACACAGCCAGCCCCCCGCTGGTAATGTTTTATAAAATCCCTTTCGTGTCTACCCGTAAGTCGCGGTGGGGACATTATCTACTTCTATAACGTTATATATCCCAACCTGAGGCAAGCTGACATCTCGGATGTAGTATATTACAACATTCCTGGCGGATCGGCCACTACTTCTCGGTGGGAACATTATATACGTCTATAACGTAATATAACCTAACCTAACCCTACTAGCCCCTCGCTGGTAATGTTTTATAAAATCCGGTTCGTGTCGGCCCGTACTTCTCGGTGGGGACATTATGCATGTCTATAACGTTATATATCCCAACCTGAGGCAAGCTGACATCTCGGATGTAGTATATTACAACATTCCTGGCGGATCGGCCACTACTTCTCGGTGGGAACATTATATACGTCTATAACGTAATATAACCTAACGTAACCCTACTAGCCCCCCGCTGGTAATGTTTTGTAAAATCCCGTTCGTGTCGACCCGTAAGTCGCGGTGGGGACATTATCTACTTCTATAACGTTATATATCACAACCTGAGGCAAGCTGACATCTCGGATGTAGTATTTTACAACATTCCTGGCGGATCGGCCCCTACTTCTCTGTGTGGACATTATATACGTCTATATCGTAATATTACCGAACCTAACCCATCCTGCCCCACGGTGATAATGTTTTAAAGAATCCCGTTCGTGTCGTCCCGTACGTCTCGGTGGGTACATTATATACGTCTATAGCGTTATATATCCTAACCTAAGGCAGCCTAACACCTCTGATGTAGTATCTTCCAACATTCCTGGCGTGTCGGCCCCTACTTCTCGGTAGGAGCATTATATACGTCTATAACCTAATATAACCAAACCTAACCCATCTAGCCCCTCGCTGGTAATGCTTTATAAAATCCCGTTCGTGTCGACCCGTATGTCTCGGTGAGGACATCATATACTTCTATAACGTTACATATCCCAACCTGAGGCAACCTAACATCTCGGATGTAGTATTTTACAACATTCCTGGCGGATCGGCCCCTACTTCTCGGTGGGAACATTATATACTTCTATAACGTAATGTAAGCTAATCTAACCCATCTAGAACCTCGCTGGTAATGTTTTACAAAATCCTGTACGTGTCGGCCCGTACTTCTCGGTGGGGACACTATGTACGTCTATAGCGTTATATATCCTAACCTAAGGCAGCCTAACATCTCGAATGTAGTATTATCCAACATTCCTGGCGTGTCGGCCCCTACTTCTCGGTGGGAACATTATATACGTCTATAACATGATATAACCTAGCCTAATCCATCTAGAACCTCGCTGGCAATGTTTTACAAAATCCCGGTCGTGTCGGGCTGTACGTCTCGGTGGGGACATTATATACGTCTATAGCGTTATATATCCTAACCTAAGGCAGGAAGAAACCTTGGATGTTGTATTTACCAACATTCCTGGCGGATCGGGCTCTACTTCTCGGTGGGAACGTTATATACGTCTATAACGTAATATAACCGAACCTAACCCATCTAGCCCTTGCTGGTAATGTTTTACAGAATCCCGTTCGTTTCGTCCCGTACGTCTCGGTTGGGACATTATATACGCGTAATAGCGTTATGTATCCTAACCTAAGGCAGCCTAACACCTCGGATGTAGCATTTTCCAACATTCCTGGCGTGTCGGCCCCTACTTCTCGGTGCGAACATTATATACGTCTATAACGTAATGTAACCTAACCTAACCCATCTAGAAACTCGCTGGTAATGTTTTACAGAATGCCGGTCTTGTCGGCCCGTACGTCTCGGTGGGGACATTATATACGTCTATAACGTCATATATCGTAACCTAAGGCAAGCTAACATCTCGAATGTAGTGTTATCCAACATTCCTGACGTGTCGGCCCCTACTTCTCGGTGAGAACATTATATACGTCTATCACGTAATATAACCTAACCTAACCCATCTAGACCCTCGCTGGTAATGTTTTACGAAATTCCGGTCGTGTGGGCCTGTACGTCTCGGTGGGGACATTATATACGTCTATAGCGTTATATATCCTAACCTGAGGCAACCTAACATCTCGGATGTAGTATTTTACAACATTCCTGGCGGATCGGCCACTACTTCTCGGTGGGAACATTATATACGTCTATAACGTATTATAACCTAACCTAACCCATCTAGACCCTCGCCGGTAATGTTTACAGAATCCCGTTCGCGTCGTCACGTAGGTTGCGGTTGGGACATTATCTACTTCTATAACGTTATATATCGTAACCTGAGGCAACCTTACATCTCGGACGTAGTATTCACCAACATTCTTGGCGGGTCGGCCCCTACTTCTCGGTGGGAACATTATATACGTCTATAACGTAATATAACCTAACCTAACCCGTCCAGCCCCTCGCTGGTAATGTTTACAGAATCCCGTTCGAGTCGGCCCGTACTTCTCGGTGGGGACATTATGTACGTCTATATCGTTATATAACCCAACCTAAGGTAACTTAACATATCGAATGCAGTATTTTCCAACATTACTGGCGGGTCGGCCCCTACTTCTCGGTGAGAACATTATATACGTCTATCACGTAATATAACTTAACCCAACCCATCTAGCCTCTCGCTGGTAATGTCTAATAAAATCCCGTTCGTGTCGTCCCGTAAGTCTCGGTGGCGACATTATATACTTCTATAACGTTATATATCCCAACTTGAGGCAACCTAACAGCTCGGATGTAGTATTTTACAACATTCCTGGCGGATCGGCCCCTACTTCTCGGTGGGAATATTATATACGTCTATAACGTAATATAACCTGACCTAATTCAACTAGCGCTTCGCTGGTAATGTTTTGTAAAATCCCGTTCGTGTCGTCCCGTACGTCTCGGTGGGGACATTATATTCTTCTATAACGATATATATCCCAACCTAAGGCAGGCTATATTCTCGGTTGTAGTGTTTTACAACATTCCTGGCGGATCGGTCTCTACTTCTCGGTGGGAACATTATATACGTCTATCACGTAATACAACCTAACCTAACCCATCTAGACCCTCGCTGGTAATGTTTTATAAAATCCCGTTCGTGTCGTCCCGTAAGTCTCGGTGGGGACATTATCTACTTCTATAACGTTATATAACCCAACCTAAGGTAACCTAACATATCGAATGTAGTATTTTCCAACATAACTGGGGGGTCGGCCCCTACTTCCCGGTGTGAACATTATGTACGTCTATCACATAATATAACCTAACCTAACCCATCTAGAACCTCGTTGGTAATGTTTTACGAAATCCCGGTCGTGTGGGCCTGTACGTCTCGGTGGGGACATTATATACGTCTATAGCGTTATATAACCCAACCTAAGGTAACCTAACATACCGAATGTTGTATTTTTCAACATTACTGGCGGGTCGGCCCCTACTTCTCGGTGAGAACATTATATAAGTCTATCACGTAATATAACCTAACCTAACCCATCTTGAACCTCGCTGGTAATGTTTTACGAAATCCCGGTCGTGTGGGCCTGTACATCTCGGTGGGGACATTATATACGTCTATAGCGTTATATATCCTAACCTGAGGCAACCTAACATCTCGGATGTAGTGTTTTACAACATTCCTGGCGGATCGGCCTCTACTTCTCGGTGGGAACATTATATACGTCTATAACGTAATATAACCTAACCTAACTCATCTAGCCCCCCGCTGGTAATGTTATATAAAATCCAGTTCGTGTAGTCTCGTAAGTCGCGGTGGGGACATTATCTACTTCTATAACGTTATATATCCCAACCTGAGGCAAGCTGACATCTCGGATGTAGTATATTACAACATTCCTGGCGGATCGGCCACTACTTCTCGGTGGGAACATTATATACTTCTATAACGTAATGTAAGCTAATCTAACCCATCTAGAACCTCGCTGGTAATGTTTTACAAAATCCTGTACGTGTCGGCCCGTACTTCTCGGTGGGGACACTATGTACGTCTATAGCGTTATATATCCTAACCTAAGGCAGCCTAACATCTCGAATGTAGTATTATCCAACATTCCTGGCGTGTCGGCCCCTACTTCTCGGTGGGAACATTATATACGTCTATAACGTAATATAACCTGACCTAATCCAACTAGCCCCTCCCTGGTAATGTTTTACAAAATCCCGGTCATGTCGACCTGTACGTCTCGGTGGGGACATTATATACGTCTATAGCGTTATATATCCCAACCGAAGGCAGGCTAACATCTCGGAGGTAGTATTTTACAACATTCCTGGCGGATCTGCCTCTACTTCTTGGTGGGAACATTATATACGTCTATAACGTAATATAACCTAACATAACCCATCTAACCTCTCCCTGGTAATGTCTTATAAAATCCCGTTCGTGTCGTCCCGTAAGTCTCGGTGGGGACATTATATACTTCTATAACGTTATATATCCCAACCTGAGGCAACCTAACAGCTCGGATGTAGTATTTTACAACATTCCTGGTGGATCGGCCCCTACTTCTCGGTGGGAACATTATATACGTCTATCGCGTAATATAACCTAACCTAACCCATCTAGACCCCCGCTGGTAATGTTTTACGAAATCCCAGTCGTGTGGGCCTGTACGTCTCGGTGGGGACATTATATACGTCTATAGCGTTATATCTCCTAACCTGAGGCAACCTAACATCTCGGATGTAGTATTTTACATCATTCCTGGCGGATCGGCCACTACTTCTCGGTGGGAACATTATATACGTCTATAACGTATTATAGCCTAACCTAACCCATCTAGCCCCTCGCTGGTAATGTTTACAGAATCCCGTTCGTGTCGTCCCGTAAGTTGCGGTGGGGACATTATCTACTTCTATAACGTTATATATCGCAACCTGAGGCAACCTTACATCTCGGACGTAGTATTCACCAACATTCTTGGCGGGTCGGCCCCTACTTCTCGGTGGGAACATTATATACGTCTATAACGTAATATAACCTAACCTAACCCGTCTAGCCCCTCGCTGGTAATGTTTACAGAATCCCGTTCGAGTCAGCCCGTACTTCTCGGTGGGGACATTATGTACGTCTATATCGTTATATAACCCAACCTAAGGTAACTTAACATATCGAATGCAGTATTTTCCAACATTACTGGCGGGTCGGCCCCTACTTCTCGGTGGGAACATTAAATACGTCTATCGCGTAATATAACCTAACCTAACCCATCTAGACCCTCGCTGGTAATGTTTTACGAAATCCCAGTCGTGTGGGCCTGTACGTCTCGGTGGGGACATTATATACTTCTATAACGTTATATATCCTATCCTAAGGCAGCCTAACACCTCTGATGTAGTATTTTCCAACATTGCTGGCAGATCGGCCTCTACTTTTCGGTGGGAACGTTATATGCGTCTATAACGTAATATAACCTAACCTAACCCATCTAGCACCTCGCTGGTAATGTTTTATAAAATCCCGTTCGTTTCGTCCGGTAAGTCTCGGTGGGGACATTATCTACTTCTATAACGTTATATATCCCAACCTGAGGCAACCTAACACCTCGGATGTAGTATTTTCCAACATTCCTGGCGTGTCGGGCCCTACTTCTCGGTGGGAACATTATATACGTCTATAACGTAATATAACCTAACCTAACACAGCCAGCCCCCCGCTGGTAATGTTTTATAAAATCCCTTTCGTGTCTACCCGTAAGTCGCGGTGGGGACATTATCTACTTCTATAACGTTATATATCCCAACCTGAGGCAAGCTGACATCTCGGATGTAGTATATTACAACATTCCTGGCGGATCGGCCACTACTTCTCGGTGGGAACATTATATACGTCTATAACGTAATATAACCTAACCTAACCCTACTAGCCCCTCGCTGGTAATGTTTTATAAAATCCGGTTCGTGTCGGCCCGTACTTCTCGGTGGGGACATTATGCATGTCTATAACGTTATATATCCCAACCTGAGGCAAGCTGACATCTCGGATGTAGTATATTACAACATTCCTGGCGGATCGGCCCCTACTTCTCGGTGGGAACATTATATACTTCTATAACGTAATGTAAGCTAATCTAACCCATCTAGAACCTCGCTGGTAATGTTTTACAAAATCCTGTACGTGTCGGCCCGTACTTCTCGGTGGGGACACTATGTACGTCTATAGCGTTATATATCCTAACCTAAGGCAGCCTAACATCTCGAATGTAGTATTATCCAACATTCCTAGCGTGTCGGCCCCTACTTCTCGGTGGGAACATTATATACGTCTATCACGTAATATAACCTAACCTAACCCATCCAGCACCTCGGTGATAATGTTTTACAGAATCCCGTTCGTGGCGTCCCGTACGTCTCGGTTGGGATATTATATACGTCTATAACGTTCCCAATCTAAGGCAACCTAACATCTCGAATGTAACATTTACCGACATTCCTGGCGGGTCGGCACCTACTTCTCGGTGAGAACATTATATACGTCTATCACGTAATACAACCTAACCTAACCCATCTAGACCCTCGCTGGTAATGTTTACAGAATCCCGTTCGTGTCGGGCCGCACTTCTCGGTGGGGACATTATGTACGTCTATATCGTTATATAACCCCACCTAAGGTAACCTAACATATCGAATGTAGTATTTTCCAACATTACTGGCGGGTCGGCCCCTACTTCTCGGTGAGAACATTATATACGTCTATAACGTAATATAACCTAACCTAACCCATCTAGAACCTCGCTGGTAATGTTTTACGAAATCCCGGTCGTGTGGGCCTGTACGTCTCGGTGGGGACATTATATACGTCTATAGCGTTTTATATCCTAACCTGAGGCAACCTAGCATCTCGGATGTAGTGTTTTACAACATTCCTGGCGGATCGGCCTCTACTTCTCGGTGGGCACATTATATACGTCTATAACGTAATATAACCTAACCTAACTCATCTAGCCCCCCGCTGGTAATGTTACATAAAATCCAGTTCGTGTCGTCCCGTAACTCGCGGTGGGGACATTATCTACTTCTATAACGTTATATATCCCAACTTGAGGCAACCTAACACCTCAGATGTAGTATTTTCCAACATTCCTGGCGTGTCGGGCCCTACTTCTCGGTGGGAACATTATATACGTCTATAACGTAATATAACCTAACCTAACACAGCCAGCCCCCCGCTGGTAATGTTTTATAAAATCCCTTTCGTGTCTACCCGTAAGTCGCGGTGGGGACATTATCTACTTCTATAACGTTATATATCCCAACCTGAGGCAAGCTGACATCTCGGATGTAGTATATTACAACATTCCTGGCGGATCGGCCACTACTTCTCGGTGGGAACATTATATACGTCTATAACGTAATATAACCTAACCTAACCCTACTAGCCCCTCGCTGGTAATGTTTTATAAAATCCGGCTCGTGTCGGCCCGTACTTCTCGGTGGGGACATTATGCATGTCTATAACGTTATATATCCCAACCTGAGGCAAGCTGACATCTCGGATGTAGTATATTACAACATTCCTGGCGGATCGGCCACTACTTCTCGGTGGGAATATTATATACGTCTATAACGTAATATAACCTAACGTAACCCTACTAGCCCCCCGCTGGTAATGTTTTGTAAAATCCCGTTCGTGTCGACCCGTAAGTCGCGGTGGGGACATTATCTACATCTATAACGTTATATATCACACCCTGAGGCAAGCTGACATCTCGGATGTAGTATTTTACAACATTCCTGGCGGATCGGCCCCTACTTCTCTGTGTGGACATTATATACGTCTATATCGTAATATTACCTAACCTAACCCATCCTGCCCCACGGTGATAATGTTTTAAAGAATCCCGTTCGTGTCGTCCCGTACGTCTCGGTGGGTACATTATATACGTCTATAGCGTTATATATCCTAACCTAAGGCAGCCTAACACCTCTGATGTAGTATCTTCCAACATTCCTGGCGTGTCGGCCCCTACTTCTCGGTAGGAGCATTATATACGTCTATAACGTAATATAACCAAACCTAACCCATCTAGCCCCTCGCTGGTAATGCTTTATAAAATCCCGTTCGTGTCGACCCGTAAGTCTCGGTGAGGACATCATATACTTCTATAACGTTACATATCCCAACCTGAGGCAACCTAACATCTCGGATGTAGTATTTTACAACATTCCTGGCGGATCGGCCCCTACTTCTCGGTGGGAACATTATATACTTCTATAACGTAATGTAAGCTAATCTAACCCATCTAGAACCTCGCTGGTAATGTTTTACAAAATCCTGTACGTGTCGGCCCGTACTTCTCGGTGGGGACACTATGTACGTCTATAGCGTTATATATCCTAACCTAAGGCAGCCTAACATCTCGAATGTAGTATTATCCAACATTCCTGGCGTGTCGGCCCCTACTTCTCG
Organism: Xylocopa violacea; assembly: GCA_963969225.1. Lineage (NCBI taxonomy): Eukaryota > Metazoa > Arthropoda > Insecta > Hymenoptera > Apidae > Xylocopa > Xylocopa violacea. The sequence continues at coordinate 8,577,674 of CAXAJV010000017.1, read as the reverse complement.
GTGGGAACATTATATACGTCTATAACATGATATAACCTAGCCTAATCCATCTAGAACCTCGCTGGCAATGTTTTACAAAATCCCGGTCGTGTCGGGCTGTACGTCTCGGTGGGGACATTATATACGTCTATAGCGTTATATATCCTAACCTAAGGCAGGAAGAAACCTTGGATGTTGTATTTACCATCATTCCTGGCGGATCGGGCTCTACTTCTCGGTGGGAACGTTATATACGTCTATAACGTAATATAACCGAACCTAACCCATCTAGCCCTTGCTGGTAATGTTTTACAGAATCCCGTTCGTTTCGTCCCGTACGTCTCGGTTGGGACATTATATACGCGTAATAGCGTTATGTATCCTAACCTAAGGCAGCCTAACACCTCGGATGTAGCATTTTCCAACATTCCTGGCGTGTCGGCGCCTACTTCTCGGTGCGAACATTATATACGTCTATAACGTAATGTAACCTAACCTAACCCATCTAGAAACTCGCTGGTAATGTTTTACAGAATGCCGGTCTTGTCGGCCCGTACGTCTCGGTGGGGACATTATATACGTCTATAACGTCATATATCGTAACCTAAGGCAAGCTAACATCTCGAATGTAGTATTATCCAACATTCCTGACGTGTCGGCCCCTACTTCTCGGTGGGAACATTATATACGTCTATAACGTAATATAACCGAACCTAACCCATCTAGCCCCTCGCTGGTATTGTTTTATAAGATCCCGTTCGTGTCGTCCCGTACGTCTCGGTGGGGACATTATATACTTCTATAACGTTGTATATCCCAACTTGAGGCAACCTAACATCTCGGATGTAGTATTCACCAACATTCCAGTCGGTCCGGACCCTACTTCTCGGTGGGAACATTATATACGTCTATATCGTAATAAAACCTAACCTAACCTATCTTGCCCCTCGCTGGTAATGTTTTACAAAATCCCGGTCGTGTCGGCCCGTACGTCTCGTTGGGGACAATATATACGTCTATAACTTTATATATCCCAACCTAAGACAACCTAACATCTCGGATGTAGTATTTTCCAACATTCCTGACGTGTCGGCCCCTACTTCTCGGTGGGAACATTATATACGTCTATAACGTAATATAACCTAACCTAAGCCGTCTAGCCCCTCGCTGGTAATGTTTACAGAATCCCGTTCGAGTCGGCCCGTACTTCTCGGTGGGGACATTATGTACGTCTATATCGTTATATAACCCAACCTAAGGTAACTTAACATATCGAATGCAGTATTTTCCAACATTACTGGCGGGTCGGCCCCTACTTCTCGGTGAGAACATTATATACGTCTATCACGTAATATAACTTAACCCAACCCATCTAGCCTCTCGCTGGTAATGTCTAATAAAATCCCGTTCGTGTCGTCCCGTAAGTCTCGGTGGCGACATTATATACTTCTATAACGTTATATATCCCAACTTGAGGCAACCTAACAGCTCGGATGTAGTATTTTACAACATTCCTGGCGGATCGGCCCCTACTTCTCGGTGGGAATATTATATACGTCTATAACGTAATATAACCTGCCCTAATTCAACTAGCGCTTCGCTGGTAATGTTTTGTAAAATCCCGTTCGTGTCGTCCCGTACGTCTCGGTGGGGACATTATATTCTTCTATAACGATATATATCCCAACCTAAGGCAGGCTATATTCTCGGATGTAGTGTTTTACAACATTCCTGGCGGATCGGTCTCTACTTCTCGGTGGGAACATTATATACGTCTATCACGTAATACAACCTAACCTAACCCATCTAGACCCTCGCTGGTAATGTTTTATAAAATCCCGTTCGTGTCGTCCCGTAAGTCTCGGTGGGGACATTATCTACTTCTATAACGTTATATAACCCAACCTAAGGTAACCTAACATATCGAATGTAGTATTTTCCAACATAACTGGGGGGTCGGCCCCTACTTCCCGGTGTGAACATTATATACGTCTATCACATAATATAACCTAACCTAACCCATCTAGAACCTCGTTGGTAATGTTTTACGAAATCCCGGTCGTGTGGGCCTGTACGTCTCGGTGGGGACATTATATACGTCTATAGCGTTATATAACCCAACCTAAGGTAACCTAACATACCGAATGTAGTATTTTTCAACATTACTGGCGGGTCGGCCCCTACTTCTCGGTGAGAACATTATATAAGTCTATCACGTAATATAACCTAACCTAACCCATCTAGAACCTCGCTGGTAATGTTTTACGAAATCCCGGTCGTGTGGGCCTGTACGTCTCGGTGGGGACATTATATACGTCTATAGCGTTATATATCCTAACCTGAGGCAACCTAACATCTCGGATGTAGTGTTTTACAACATTCCTGGCGGATCGGCCTCTAGTTCTCGGTGGGAACATTATATACGTCTATAACGTAATATAACCTAACCTAACTCATCTAGCCCCCCGCTGGTAATGTTATATAAAATCCAGTTCGTGTAGTCCCGTAAGTCGCGGTGGGGACATTATCTACTTCTATAACGTTATATATCCCAACCTGAGGCAAGCTGACATCTCGGATGTAGTATATTACAACATTCCTGGCGGATCGGCCACTACTTCTCGGTGGGAACATTATATACGTCTATAACCTAATATAACCTGACCTAATCAAACTAGCCCCTCGCTGGTAATGTTTTATAAAATCCCGTTCGTGTCGTCCCGTACGTGTCCGTCTGGACATTATATATTTCTATAACGTTATATATACCAACCTGAGGCAACCTAAGATCTCGGATGTAGTATTTTACAACATTCCTGGCGGTTTGGGCACTACTTCTCGGTGGGAACATTATATACGTCTATAACGTAATATAACCTGACCTAATCCAACTAGCCCCTCCCTGGTAATGTTTTACAAAATCCCGGTCATGTCGGCCCGTACGTCTCGGTGGGGACATTATATACGTCTATAGCGTTATATATCCCAACCGAAGGCAGGCTAACATCTCGGAGGTAGTATTTTACAACATTCCTGGCGGATCTGCCTCTACTTCTCGGTGGGAACATTATATACGTCTATAACGTAATATAACCTAACATAACCCATCTAACCTCTCCCTGGTAATGTCTTATAAAATCCCGTTCGTGTCGTCCCGTAAGTCTCGGTGGGGACATTATATACTTCTATAACGTTATATATCCCAACCTGAGGCAACCTAACAGCTCGGATGTAGTATTTTACAACATTCCTGGTGGATCGGCCCCTACTTCTCGGTGGGAACATTATATACGTCTATCGCGTAATATAACCTAACCTAACCCATCTAGACCCCCGCTGGTAATGTTTTACGAAATCCCAGTCGTGTGGGCCTGTACGTCTCGGTGGGGACATTATATACGTCTATAGCGTTATATCTCCTAACCTGAGGCAACCTAACATCTCGGATGTAGTATTTTACATCATTCCTGGCGGATCGGCCACTACTTCTCGGTGGGAACATTATATACGTCTATAACGTATTATAACCTAACCTAACCCATCTAGCCCCTCGCTGGTAATGTTTACAGAATCCCGTTCGAGTCAGCCCGTACTTCTCGGTGGGGACATTATGTACGTCTATATCGTTATATAACCCAACCTAAGGTAACTTAACATATCGAATGCAGTATTTTCCAACATTACTGGCGGGTCGGCCCCTACTTCTCGGTGGGAACATTAAATACGTCTATCGCGTAATATAACCTAACCTAACCCATCTAGACCCTCGCTGGTAATGTTTTACGAAATCCCAGTCGTGTGGGCCTGTACGTCTCGGTGGGGACATTATATACTTCTATAACGTTATATATCCTATCCTAAGGCAGCCTAACACCTCTGATGTAGTATTTTCCAACATTGCTGGCAGATCGGCCTCTACTTTTCGGTGGGAACGTTATATGCGTCTATAACGTAATATAACCTAACCTAACCCATCTAGCACCTCGCTGGTAATGTTTTATAAAATCCCGTTCGTTTCGTCCGGTAAGTCTCGGTGGGGACATTATCTACTTCTATAACGTTATATATCCCAACCTGAGGCAACCTAACACCTCGGATGTAGTATTTTCCAACATTCCTGGCGTGTCGGGCCCTACTTCTCGGTGGGAACATTATATACGTCTATAACGTAATATAACCTAACCTAACACAGCCAGCCCCCCGCTGGTAATGTTTTATAAAATCCCTTTCGTGTCTACCCGTAAGTCGCGGTGGGGACATTATCTACTTCTATAACGTTATATATCCCAACCTGAGGCAAGCTGACATCTCGGATGTAGTATATTACAACATTCCTGGCGGATCGGCCACTACTTCTCGGTGGGAACATTATATACGTCTATAACGTAATATAACCTAACCTAACCCTACTAGCCCCTCGCTGGTAATGTTTTATAAAATCCGGTTCGTGTCGGCCCGTACTTCTCGGTGGGGACATTATGCATGTCTATAACGTTATATATCCCAACCTGAGGCAAGCTGACATCTCGGATGTAGTATATTACAACATTCCTGGCGGATCGGCCCCTACTTCTCGGTGGGAACATTATATACTTCTATAACGTAATGTAAGCTAATCTAACCCATCTAGAACCTCGCTGGTAATGTTTTACAAAATCCTGTACGTGTCGGCCCGTACTTCTCGGTGGGGACACTATGTACGTCTATAGCGTTATATATCCTAACCTAAGGCAGCCTAACATCTCGAATGTAGTATTATCCAACATTCCTAGCGTGTCGGCCCCTACTTCTCGGTGGGAACATTATATACGTCTATCACGTAATATAACCTAACCTAACCCATCCAGCACCTCGGTGATAATGTTTTACAGAATCCCGTTCGTGGCGTCCCGTACGTCTCGGTTGGGATATTATATACGTCTATAACGTTCCCAATCTAAGGCAACCTAACATCTCGAATGTAACATTTACCGACATTCCTGGCGGGTCGGCACCTACTTCTCGGTGAGAACATTATATACGTCTATCACGTAATACAACCTAACCTAACCCATCTAGACCCTCGCTGGTAATGTTTACAGAATCCCGTTCGTGTCGGGCCGCACTTCTCGGTGGGGACATTATGTACGTCTATATCGTTATATAACCCAACCTAAGGTAACCTAACATATCGAATGTAGTATTTTCCAACATTACTGGCGGGTCGGCCCCTACTTCTCGGTGAGAACATTATATACGTCTATAACGTAATATAACCTAACCTAACCCATCTAGAACCTCGCTGGTAATGTTTTACGAAATCCCGGTCGTGTGGGCCTGTACGTCTCGGTGGGGACATTATATACGTCTATAGCGTTTTATATCCTAACCTGAGGCAACCTAGCATCTCGGATGTAGTGTTTTACAACATTCCTGGCGGATCGGCCTCTACTTCTCGGTGGGCACATTATATACGTCTATAACGTAATATAACCTAACCTAACTCATCTAGCCCCCCGCTGGTAATGTTACATAAAATCCAGTTCGTGTCGTCCCGTAACTCGCGGTGGGGACATTATCTACTTCTATAACGTTATATATCCCAACTTGAGGCAACCTAACACCTCAGATGTAGTATTTTCCAACATTCCTGGCGTGTCGGGCCCTACTTCTCGGTGGGAACATTATATACGTCTATAACGTAATATAACCTAACCTAACACAGCCAGCCCCCCGCTGGTAATGTTTTATAAAATCCCTTTCGTGTCTACCCGTAAGTCGCGGTGGGGACATTATCTACTTCTATAACGTTATATATCCCAACCTGAGGCAAGCTGACATCTCGGATGTAGTATATTACAACATTCCTGGCGGATCGGCCACTACTTCTCGGTGGGAACATTATATACGTCTATAACGTAATATAACCTAACCTAACCCTACTAGCCCCTCGCTGGTAATGTTTTATAAAATCCGGTTCGTGTCGGCCCGTACTTCTCGGTGGGGACATTATGCATGTCTATAACGTTATATATCCCAACCTGAGGCAAGCTGACATCTCGGATGTAGTATATTACAACATTCCTGGCGGATCGGCCACTACTTCTCGGTGGGAATATTATATACGTCTATAACGTAATATAACCTAACGTAACCCTACTAGCCCCCCGCTGGTAATGTTTTGTAAAATCCCGTTCGTGTCGACCCGTAAGTCGCGGTGGGGACATTATCTACATCTATAACGTTATATATCACACCCTGAGGCAAGCTGACATCTCGGATGTAGTATTTTACAACATTCCTGGCGGATCGGCCCCTACTTCTCTGTGTGGACATTATATACGTCTATATCGTAATATTACCTAACCTAACCCATCCTGCCCCACGGTGATAATGTTTTAAAGAATCCCGTTCGTGTCGTCCCGTACGTCTCGGTGGGTACATTATATACGTCTATAGCGTTATATATCCTAACCTAAGGCAGCCTAACACCTCTGATGTAGTATCTTCCAACATTCCTGGCGTGTCGGCCCCTACTTCTCGGTAGGAGCATTATATACGTCTATAACGTAATATAACCAAACCTAACCCATCTAGCCCCTCGCTGGTAATGCTTTATAAAATCCCGTTCGTGTCGACCCGTAAGTCTCGGTGAGGACATCATATACTTCTATAACGTTACATATCCCAACCTGAGGCAACCTAACATCTCGGATGTAGTATTTTACAACATTCCTGGCGGATCGGCCCCTACTTCTCGGTGGGAACATTATATACTTCTATAACGTAATGTAAGCTAATCTAACCCATCTAGAACCTCGCTGGTAATGTTTTACAAAATCCTGTACGTGTCGGCCCGTACTTCTCGGTGGGGACACTATGTACGTCTATAGCGTTATATATCCTAACCTAAGGCAGCCTAACATCTCGAATGTAGTATTATCCAACATTCCTGGCGTGTCGGCCCCTACTTCTCGGTGGGAACATTATATACGTCTATAACATGATATAACCTAGCCTAATCCATCTAGAACCTCGCTGGCAACGGTTTACAAAATCCCGGTCGTGTCGGCCTGTACGTCTCGGTGGGGACATTATATACGTCTATAGCGTTATATATCCTAACCTAAGGCAGGAAGAAACCTTGGATGTTGTATTTACCAACATTCCTGGCGGATCGGGCTCTACTTCTCGGTGGGAACGTTATATACGTCTATAACGTAATATAACCGAACCTAACCCATCTAGCCCTTGCTGGTAATGTTTTACAGAATCCCGTTCGTTTCGTCCCGTACGTCTCGGTTGGGACATTATATACGCGTAATAGCGTTATGTATCCTAACCTAAGGCAGCCTAACACCTCGGATGTAGCATTTTCCAACATTCCTGGCGTGTCGGCCCCTACTTCTCGGTGCGAACATTATATACGTCTATAACGTAATGTAACCTAACCTAACCCATCTAGAAACTCGCTGGTAATGTTTTACAGAATGCCGGTCTTGTCGGCCCGTACGTCTCGGTGGGGACATTATATACGTCTATAACGTCATATATCGTAACCTAAGGCAAGCTAACATCTCGAATGTAGTATTATCCAACATTCCTGACGTGTCGGCCCCTACTTCTCGGTGGGAACATTATATACGTCTATAACGTAATATAACCGAACCTAACCCATCTAGCCCCTCGCTGGTATTGTTTTATAAGATCCCGTTCGTGTCGTCCCGTACGTCTCGGTGGGGACATTATATACTTCTATAACGTTGTATATCCCAACTTGAGGCAACCTAACATCTCGGATGTAGTATTCACCAACATTCCAGTCGGTCCGGACCCTACTTCTCGGTGGGAACATTATATACGTCTATATCGTAATAAAACCTAACCTAACCTATCTTGCCCCTCGCTGGTAATGTTTTACAAAATCCCGGTCGTGTCGGCCCGTACGTCTCGTTGGGGACAATATATACGTCTATAACTTTATATATCCCAACCTAAGACAACCTAACATCTCGGATGTAGTATTTTCCAACATTCCTGACGTGTCGGCCCCTACTTCTCGGTGGGAACATTATATACGTCTATAACGTAATATAACCTAACCTAACCCGTCTAGCCCCTCGCTGGTAATGTTTACAGAATCCCGTGCGAGTCGGCCCGTACTTCTCGGTGGGGACATTATGTACGTCTATATCGTTATATAACCCAACCTAAGGTAACTTAACATATCGAATGCAGTATTTTCCAACATTACTGGCGGGTCGGCCCCTACTTCTCGGTGAGAACATTATATACGTCTATCACGTAATATAACTTAACCCAACCCATCTAGCCTCTCGCTGGTAATGTCTAATAAAATCCCGTTCGTGTCGTCCCGTAAGTCTCGGTGGCGACATTATATACTTCTATAACGTTATATATCCCAACTTGAGGCAACCTAACAGCTCGGATGTAGTATTTTACAACATTCCTGGCGGATCGGCCCCTACTTCTCGGTGGGAATATTATATACGTCTATAACGTAATATAACCTGCCCTAATTCAACTAGCGCTTCGCTGGTAATGTTTTGTAAAATCCCGTTCGTGTCGTCCCGTACGTCTCGGTGGGGACATTATATTCTTCTATAACGATATATATCCCAACCTAAGGCAGGCTATATTCTCGGATGTAGTGTTTTACAACATTCCTGGCGGATCGGTCTCTACTTCTCGGTGGGAACATTATATACGTCTATCACGTAATACAACCTAACCTAACCCATCTAGACCCTCGCTGGTAATGTTTTATAAAATCCCGTTCGTGTCGTCCCGTAAGTCTCGGTGGGGACATTATCTACTTCTATAACGTTATATAACCCAACCTAAGGTAACCTAACATATCGAATGTAGTATTTTCCAACATAACTGGGGGGTCGGCCCCTACTTCCCGGTGTGAACATTATATACGTCTATCACATAATATAACCTAACCTAACCCATCTAGAACCTCGTTGGTAATGTTTTACGAAATCCCGGTCGTGTGGGCCTGTACGTCTCGGTGGGGACATTATATACGTCTATAGCGTTATATAACCCAACCTAAGGTAACCTAACATACCGAATGTAGTATTTTTCAACATTACTGGCGGGTCGGCCCCTACTTCTCGGTGAGAACATTATATAAGTCTATCACGTAATATAACCTAACCTAACCCATCTAGAACCTCGCTGGTAATGTTTTACGAAATCCCGGTCGTGTGGGCCTGTACGTCTCGGTGGGGACATTATATACGTCTATAGCGTTATATATCCTAACCTGAGGCAACCTAACATCTCGGATGTAGTGTTTTACAACATTCCTGGCGGATCGGCCTCTAGTTCTCGGTGGGAACATTATATACGTCTATAACGTAATATAACCTAACCTAACTCATCTAGCCCCCCGCTGGTAATGGTATATAAAATCCAGTTCGTGTAGTCCCGTAAGTCGCGGTGGGGACATTATCTACTTCTATAACGTTATATATCCCAACCTGAGGCAAGCTGACATCTCGGATGTAGTATATTACAACATTCCTGGCGGATCGGCCACTACTTCTCGGTGGGAACATTATATACGTCTATAACCTAATATAAGCTGACCTAATCAAACTAGCCCCTCGCTGGTAATGTTTTATAAAATCCCGTTCGTGTCGTCCCGTACGTGTCCGTCTGGACATTATATATTTCTATAACGTTATATATACCAACCTGAGGCAACCTAAGATCTCGGATGTAGTATTTTACAACATTCCTGGCGGATTGGCCACTACTTCTCGGTGGGAACATTATATACGTCTATAACGTAATATAACCTGACCTAATCCAACTAGCCCCTCCCTGGTAATGTTTTACAAGATCCCGGTCATGTCGGCCTGTACGTCTCGGTGGGGACATTATATACGTCTATAGCGTTATATATCCCAACCTAAGGCAGGCTAACATCTCGGATGTAGTATTTTACAACATTCCTGGCGGATCTGCCTCTACTTCTCGGTGGGAACATTATATACGTCTATAACGTAATATAACCTAACATAACCCATCTAACCTCTCCCTGGTAATGTCTTATAAAATCCCGTTCGTGTCGTCCCGTAAGTCTCGGTGGGGACATTATATACTTCTATAACGTTATATATCCCAACCTGAGGCAACGTAACAGCTCGGATGTAGTATTTTACAACATTCCTGGTGGATCGGCCCCTACTTCTCGGTGGGAACATTATATACGTCTATCGCGTAATATAACCTAACCTAACCCATCTAGACCCCCGCTGGTAATGTTTTACGAAATCCCAGTCGTGTGGGCCTGTACGTCTCGGTGGGGACATTATATACGTCTATAGCGTTATATCTCCTAACCTGAGGCAACCTAACATCTCGGATGTAGTATTTTACATCATTCCTGGCGGATCGGCCACTACTTCTCGGTGGGAACATTATATACGTCTATAACGTATTATAACCTAACCTAACCCATCTAGCCCCTCGCTGGTAATGTTTACAGAATCCCGTTCGTGTCGTCCCGTAAGTTGCGGTGGGGACATTATCTACTTCTATAACGTTATATATCGCAACCTGAGGCAACCTTACATCTCGGACGTAGTATTCACCAACATTCTTGGCGGGTCGGCCCCTACTTCTCGGTGGGAACATTATATACGTCTATAACGTAATATAACCTAACCTAACCGGTCTAGCCCCTCGCTGGTAATGTTTACAGAATCCCGTTCGAGTCAGCCCGTACTTCTCGGTGGGGACATTATGTACGTCTATATCGTTATATAACCCAACCTAAGGTAACTTAACATATCGAATGCAGTATTTTCCAACATTACTGGCGGGTCGGCCCCTACTTCTCGGTGGGAACATTAAATACGTCTATCGCGTAATATAACCTAACCTAACCCATCTAGACCCTCGCTGGTAATGTTTTACGAAATCCCAGTCGTGTGGGCCTGTACGTCTCGGTGGGGACATTATATACTTCTATAACGTTATATATCCTATCCTAAGGCAGCCTAACACCTCTGATGTAGTATTTTCCAACATTGCTGGCAGATCGGCCCCTACTTCTCGGTAGGAGCATTATATACGTCTATAACGTAATATAACCAAACCTAACCCATCTAGCCCCTCGCTGGTAATGCCTTATAAAATCCCGTTCGTGTCGACCCGTAAGTCTCGGTGAGGACATCATATACTTCTATAACGTTACATATCCCAACCTGAGGCAACCTAACATCTCGGATGTAGTATTTTACAACATTCCTGGCGGATCGGCCCCTACTTCTCGGTGGGAACATTATATACTTCTATAACGTAATGTAAGCTAATCTAACCCATCTAGAACCTCGCTGGTAATGTTTTACAAAATCCTGTACGTGTCGGCCCGTACTTCTCGGTGGGGACATTATATACGTCTATAGCGTTATATATCCTAACCTAAGGCAGGAAGAAACCTTGGATGTTGTATTTACCAACATTCCTGGCGGATCGGGCTCTACTTCTCGGTGGGAACGTTATATACGTCTATAACGTAATATAACCGAACCTAACCCATCTAGCCCCTTGCTGGTAATGTTTTACAGAATCCCGTTCGTTTCGTCCCGTACGTCTCGGTTGGGACATTATATACGCGTAATAGCGTTATGTATCCTAACCTAAGGCAGCCTAACACCTCGGATGTAGCATTTTCCAACATTCCTGGCGTGTCGGCCCCTACTTCTCGGTGCGAACATTATATACGTCTATAACGTAATGTAACCTAACCTAACCCATCTAGAAACTCGCTGGTAATGTTTTACAGAATGCCGGTCTTGTCGGCCCGTACGTCTCGGTGGGGACATTATATACGTCTATAACGTCATATATCGTAACCTAAGGCAAGCTAACACCTCGAATGTAGTATTATCCAACATTCCTGACGTGTCGGCCCCTACTTCTCGGTGGGAACATTATATACGTCTATAACGTAATATAACCGAACCTAACCCATCTAGCCCCTCGCTGGTATTGTTTTATAAGATCCCGTTCGTGTCGTCCCGTACGTCTCGGTGGGGACATTATATACTTCTATAACGTTGTATATCCCAACTTGAGGCAACCTAACATCTCGGATGTAGTATTCACCAACATTCCAGTCGGTCCGGACCCTACTTCTCGGTGGGAACATTATATACGTCTATATCGTAATAAAACCTAACCTAACCTATCTTGCCCCTCGCTGGTAATGTTTTACAAAATCCCGGTCGTGTCGGCCCGTACGTCTCGTTGGGGACAATATATACGTCTATAACTTTATATATCCCAACCTAAGACAACCTAACATCTCGGATGTAGTATTTTCCAACATTCCTGACGTGTCGGCCCCTACTTCTCGGTGGGAACATTATATACGTCTGTAACGTAATATAACCGAACCTAACCCATCTAGACCCTCGCTGGTAATGTTTTATAAAATCCCGTTCGTGTCGTCCCGTACGTCTCGGTGGGGATATTATATACTTCTATAACGTTATATATCCCAACCTGAGGCAACCTAACATCACGGATGGAGTATTTACCAACATTCCTGGCGGTCGGACCCTAATTCCCGACTCGAACATTATATACGTCTATATCGTAATATAACCTAACCTCACCCATCTAGACCCTCGCTGGTAATGTTTTACAAAATCCCGGTCGTGTCGGCCTGTACGTCTCGGTGGGTACATTATGTACGTTTTTAGCGTTACATATCCTAACCTAAGGCAGCCTAACACCTCGGATGTAGTATTTTTCCACATTCCTGGCGGGTCGGACCAGACTTCTCGGTGGGAACATTATATACGTCTATAACGTAATGTAACATAACCTAACCCATCTAGACACTCGCTGGTAATGTTTTACAGAATCCCGTTCGTGTCGGCTCGTACTTCTCTGTGGGGTCATTATGTACGTCTATAGCGTTATATATCCTAACCTAAGGCAGCCTAACACCTCGGATGTAGTATTTACCAACATTCCTGGCTGGTCGGACCAGAATTCTCGGTGGGAACATTATATACGTCTATATCGTAATATACCCTAACCTAACCCATCTTGCCCCTCGGTGATAATGTTTTACAGAATGCCGGTCGTGTCGGCCCGTACGTCTCGGTGGGGACATTATGTACGTCTATAACGTTATATATCCGAACCTAAGGCAACTTAACATCTCGGATGTAGTATTTACCACCATTCCTGGCGGGTCGGAACCTACTTCTCGGTGGGAACATTATATAAGTCTATAACATGATATACACTAACCTAACACATCTAGCTCCTCGATGGTAATGATATACAGAATCCCGTTCGTGTCGTCCCGTACGTCTCGGTGGGGACATTATATACGTCTATAGCGTTATGTATCCTAACCTAAGGCAGCCGAACACCTCGGATGGAGTATTTTCCAACATTCCTGACGTGTCGGCCCCTACTTCTCGGTGGGAACATTATATACGTCTATAACGTAATATAACCGAACCTAACCCATCTAGTCCCTCGCTGGTAATGTTTTATAAAATCGCGTTCGTGTCGTACCGTACGTCTCGGTGGGAACATTGTATACGTCTAAAACGTAATATAACCAAACCTAACCGATCTAACACCTCGCTGGTATTGTTTTACAGAATCCCGGTTGTGTCGGCCCGTACTGCTCGGTGGGGACATTATATACGTCTATAACGTTATATATCCTAACCTAAGGCAACCTAACACCTAGGATGTAGTATTTACAAACATTCCTGTCACGTCGGCCCCTACTTCTCGGTGGGAACATTATATACTTCTATATCGTAATATAACCTAACCTAACCCATCTTTCCCCTCGGTGATAATGTTTTACCGAATCCCGTTCGTGTCGTCCCGTACGTCTAGGTGGGAGCATTATATCCGTCTATAGCGTTATATATCCTAACCTAAGGCAACCTAACACCTCGCATGTAGTATTTACCAACATCTCTGACGCGTGGGCCCCTACTTCTCGGTGGTAACATTATATACGTCTAGATCGTAATATAACATAACCTAACCCATCAGGCCCTTCGCTGGTAATGTTTTACAGAATGTCGGTCGTGTCAGCCCGTACGTCTCGGTGGGGACATTATATGCGTCTATAACGTTATATATCCTAGCCTAAGGCAACCTAACATCTCGGATGTAGTATTTACCAACATTCCTGGCGGGGCGGACCCTACTTCTCGGTGGGAACATTATATACGTCTATAACGTAATATAACCTAACCTAACCCATCTAGACCCTCGCTGGTAATGTTTTACAAAATCCCGGTCGTGTCGGCCTGTACGTCTCGGTGGGGATATTATATACGTCTATAGCGTTATATATCCTAACCAAAGGCAACCTAACACCTAGGATGTAGTATTTACAAACATTCCTGTCACGTCGGCCCCTACTTCTCGGTGGGAACATTATATACTTCTATATCGTAATATAACCTAACCTAACCCATCTTTCCCCTCGGTGATAATGTTTTACCGAATGCCGTTCGTGTCGTCCCGTACGTCTAGGTGGGAGCATTATATCCGTCTATAGCGTTATACATCCTAACCTAAGGCAACCTAACACCTCGCATGTAGTATTTACCAACATCTCTGACGCGTGCCCCCCTACTTCTCGGTGGTAACATTATATACGTCTATATCGTAATATAACATAACCTAACCCATCAGGCCCTTCGCTGGTAATGTTTTACAGAATGTCGGTCGTGTCAGCCCGTACGTCTCGGTGGGGACATTATATGCGTCTATAACGTTATATATCCCAGCCTAAGGCAACCTAACACCTCGGATGTAGTTTTTACCAACATTCCTGACGCGTGGGCCCCTACTTCTCGGTGGGAACATTATATACGTCTATAACGTAATATAACCTAACCTAACCCATCCAGCCCCTCGTTGGTAATGTTTTACAGAATCCCGTTCGTGTCGGCACGTACGTCTCGTTGGGGACATTATTTACGTCTATAAAGTTATATATCCCAGCCTAAGGCAGGCTAACATCTCGGACGTAGTATTTTCCAACATTCCTGGCGTATCGGCTCCTACTTCTCGGTGGAAACATTATATACGTCTATAACGTAATATAACCTAACCTAACCCACCTAACTCCTCGCTGGTAATGTTTTATAAAATCCCGTTCGTGTCGTCCCGTACGTCTCGGTGGGGAAATTATATACGCCTATAACGTTATATATCCTAACCTAGGGCAACCTAACACCTCGGATGTAGTATTTACCCACATTCCTGACGCGTCGGCCCTTACTTCTCGGTGGGAACATTATATACTTCTATATCGTAATATAACCTAACCTAACCTATCTTTCCCCTCGGTGATAATGTTTTACCGAATCCCGGTCGTTTCGGACCGTACGTATCGGTGGGGACATTATATACATCTATAACGTAATGTAACCCAACCTAACCCATCTAGAACCTCGCTGGTAATATTTTACAGGATCGCGTTCGTGTTGTCCCGTACGTCTGGGTGGGCACATTATATGCGTCTATAGCGTTATATATCCTAACCTAAGGCAGCCTAACAACTCGGATGTAGTATTTTCCAACATTCCTGGCGTGTCGGCACCTACTTCTCGGCGGGAACATTATATACGTCTATAACGTAATATAACCTAACCTATCCCATTTAGACCCTCGCTGGTAATGTTTTATTAAATCCCGTTCGTGTCGGCCCGTACGTCTCGGTGGGGACATTATGTACGTATATAACGTTATATATCCCAACCTAATGCAACCTAACATCTCGGACGTAGTATTTTCCAACATTCCTGGCGTATCGGCTCCTACTTCTCGGTGGAAACATTATATACGTCTATAACGTAATATAACCTAACCTAACCCACCTAACTCCTCGCTGGTAATGTTTTATAAAATCCCGTTCGTGTCGTCCCGTACGTCTCGGTGGGGAAATTATATACGCCTATAACGTTATATATCCTAACCTAGGGCAACCTAACACCTCGGATGTAGTATTTACCCACATTCCTGACGCGTCGGCCCTTACTTCTCGGTGGGAACATTATATACTTCTATATCGTAATATAACCTAACCTAACCTATCTTTCCCCTCGGTGATAATGTTTTACCGAATCCCGGTCGTTTCGGACCGTACGTATCGGTGGGGACATTATATACATCTATAACGTAATGTAACCCAACCTAACCCATCTAGAACCTCGCTGGTAATATTTTACAGGATCGCGTTCGTGTTGTCCCGTACGTCTGGGTGGGCACATTATATGCGTCTATAGCGTTATATATCCTAACCTAAGGCAGCCTAACAACTCGGATGTAGTATTTTCCAACATTCCTGGCGTGTCGGCACCTACTTCTCGGCGGGAACATTATATACGTCTATAACGTAATATAACCTAACCTATCCCATTTAGAACCTCGCTGGTAATGTTTTATTAAATCCCGTTCGTGTCGGCCCGTACGTCTCGGTGGGGACATTATGTACGTATATAACGTTATATATCCCAACCTAATGCAACCTAACATCTCGGACGTAGTATTTTCCAACATTCCTGGCGTGTCGGCACCTACTTCTCGGCGGGAACATTATATACGTCTATAACGTAATATAACCTAACCTATCCCATTTAGACCCTCGCTGGTAATGTTTTATTAAATCCCGTTCGTGTCGGCCCGTACGTCTCGGTGGGGACATTATGTACGTATATAACGTTATATATCCCAACCTAATGCAACCTAACATCTCGGACGTAGTATTTTCCAACATTCCTGGCGTATCGGCTCCTACTTCTCGGTGGAAACATTATATACGTCTATAACGTAATATAACCTAACCTAACCCACCTAACTCCTCGCTGGTAATGTTTTATAAAATCCCGTTCGTGTCGTCCCGTACGTCTCGGTGGGGAAATTATATACGCCTATAACGTTATATATCCTAACCTAGGGCAACCTAACACCTCGGATGTAGTATTTACCCACATTCCTGACGCGTCGGCCCTTACTTCTCGGTGGGAACATTATATACTTCTATATCGTAATATAACCTAACCTAACCTATCTTTCCCCTCGGTGATAATGTTTTACCGAATCCCGGTCGTTTCGGACCGTACGTATCGGTGGGGACATTATATACATCTATAACGTAATGTAACCCAACCTAACCCATCTAGAACCTCGCTGGTAATATTTTACAGGATCGCGTTCGTGTTGTCCCGTACGTCTGGGTGGGCACATTATATGCGTCTATAGCGTTATATATCCTAACCTAAGGCAGCCTAACAACTCGGATGTAGTATTTTCCAACATTCCTGGCGTGTCGGCACCTACTTCTCGGCGGGAACATTATATACGTCTATAACGTAATATAACCTAACCTATCCCATTTAGAACCTCGCTGGTAATGTTTTATTAAATCCCGTTCGTGTCGGCCCGTACGTCTCGGTGGGGACATTATGTACGTATATAACGTTATATATCCCAACCTAATGCAACCTAACATCTCGGACGTAGTATTTTCCAACATTCCTGGCGTGTCGGCCCCTACTTCTCGGTGGGCACATTATATACGTCTATAGCGCAATATAACCTAACCTAGCCCATCTAGCCCCTCGCTGGTAATGTTTTACAAAATCCAGGTCGTGGCGGCCTGTACGTCTCGGTGGGGACATTATATACGTCTATAACGTTATATATCCTAACCTAAGACAACCTAACACCTCGGATGTAGTATTTACAAACATTCCTGACACGTCGGCCCCTACTTCTCGGTGGGAACATTATATACTTCTATATCGTAATATAACATAACCTAACTCATCTTTCCCCTCGGTGATAATGTTTTACCGAATCCCGGTCGTTTCGGACGGTACGTCTCGGTGGGGACATTATATACATATATAACGTAATGTAACCCAACCTAACCCATCTAGACCCTCGCTGGTAATATTTTACAGGATCGCGTTCGTGTTGTCCCGTACGTCTGGGTGGGCACATTATATGCGTCTATAGCGTTATATATCCTAACCTAAGGCAGCCTAACAACTCGGATGTAGTATTTTCCAACATTCCTGGCGTGTCGGCACCTACTTCTCGGCGGGAACATTATATACGTCTATAACGTAATATAACCTAACCTATCCCATTTAGACCCTCGCTGGTAATGTTTTATTAAATCCCGTTCGTGTCGGCCCGTACGTCTCGGTGGGGACATTATGTACGTATATAACGTTATAAATCCCAACCTAATGCAACCTAACATCTCGGACGTAGTATTTTCCAACATTCCTGGCGTGTCGGCCCCTACTTCTCGGTGGGCACATTATATACGTCTATAACGCAATATAACCTAACCTAGCCCATCTAGCCCCTTGCTGGTAATGTTTTACAGAATGCCGGTCGTGTCGTCCCGTACGTCTCGGTGGGGACATTATATACGTCTATAGCGTAATATATCCTAACCTAAGGCAGCCTAACACCTCGGATGTAGTATTTACCAACATTCCTGGCGGGTCAGACCCGATTTCTCGGTGGGAACATTATATACTTCTATATCGTAATGTACCCTAACCTAACCCATCTTGCCCCTCGGTGATAATGTTCTACAGAATGCCGGTCGTGTCGGCCCGTACGTCTCGGTGGGGACATTATATACGTCTATAACGTTATATATCCTAACCTAAGGCAACCTAACACCTAGGATGTAGTATTTACAAACATTCCTGTCACGTCGGCCCCTACTTCTCGGTGGGAACATTATATACTTCTATATCGTAATATAACCTAACCTAACCCATCTTTCCCCTCGGTGATAATGTTTTACCGAATCCCGTTCGTGTCGTCCCGTACGTCTAGGTGGGAGCATTATATCCGTCTATAGCGTTATATATCCTAACCTAAGGCAGGCTAACACCTCGGATGTAGTATTTACAAACATTCCTGGCGGATCGGACCCTACTTCTCGGTGGAAACATTATATACGTCTATAACGTAATATAACCTAACCTAACCCATCTAACTCCTCGCTGGTAATGTTTTATAAAATCCCGTTCGTGTCGTCCCGTACGTCTCGGTGGGGACATTATATACGTCTATAGCGTAATATATCCTAACCTAAGGCAGCCTAACACCTCAGATGTAGTATTTACCAACATTCCTGGCGGGTCACACCCGACTTCTCGGTGGGAACATTATATACTTCTATATCGTAATGTACCCTAACCTAACCCATCTTGCCCCTCGGTGATAATGTTCTACAGAATGCCGGTCGTGTCGGCCCGTACGTCTCGGTGGGGACATTATATACGTCTATAACGTTATATATCCTAACCTAAGGCAACCTAACACCTAGGATGTAGTATTTACAAACATTCCTGTCACGTCGGCCCCTACTTCTCGGTGGAACAGTATATACTTCTATATCGTAATATAACCTAACCTAACCCATCTTTCCCCTCGGTGATAATGTTTTACCGAATCCCGTTCGTGTCGTCCCGTACGTCTAGGTGGGAGCATTATATCCGTCTATAGCGTTATATATCCTAACCTAAGGCAACCTAACACCTCGCATGTAGTATTTACCAACGTCTCTGACGCGTGGGCCTCTACTTCTCGGTGGTAACATTATATACGTCTATATCGTAATATAACATAACCTAACCCATCAGGCCCCTCGCTGGTAATGTTTTACAGAATGTCGGTCGTGTCAGCCCGTACGTCTCGGTGGGGACATTATATGCGTCTATAACGTTATGTATCCCAGCCTAAGGCAACCTAACATCTCGGATGTAGTATTTACCAACATTCCTGGCGGGGCGGACCCTACTTCTCGGTGGGAACATTATATACGTCTATAACGTAATATAACCTAACCTAACCCATCTAGAACCTCGCTGGTAATGTTTTACAAAATCCCGGTCGTGTCGGCCTGTACGTCTCGGTGGGGATATTATATACGTCTATAGCGTTATATATCCTAACCTAAGGCAGCCTAACAACTCGGATGTAGTATTTTACAACATTCCTGGCGTATCGGTCCCTACTTCTCGGTGGAAACATTATATACGTCTATAACGTAATATAACCTAACCTAACCCATCTAACTCCTCGCTGGTAATGTTTTATAAAATCCCGTTCGTGTCGTTCCGTACGTCTCGGTAGGCACATTATATACGTCTATAACGTTATAAATCCTAACCTAAGGAAACCTAACACCTCGGATGTAGTATTTACCAACATTCCTGACGCGTCGGCCCCTACATCTCGGTGGGAACATTATATACTTCTATATCGTAATATAACCTAACCTAACCCATCTTTCCTCTCAGTGATAATGTTTTACCGAATCCCGGTCGTTTCGGCCCATACGTCTCGGTGGGGACATTATATACATCTATAACGTAATGTAACCCAACCTAACCCATCTAGACCCTCGCTGGTAATGTTTCACAGAATCCTGTTCGTGTCGTCCCGTACGTCTCGGTGGGGATATTATATGAGTCTATAACGTTATATATCCTAACCTAAGGCAACCTAACACCTCGGATGCAGTATTTACCAACATTCCTGACGCGTGGGCCCCTACTTCTCGGTGGGAACATTATATACGTCTATAACGTAATATAACCTAACCTAACCCATCCAGCCCCTCGTTGGTAATGTTTTACAGAATCCCGTTCGTGTCGGCCCGTACGTCTCGGTGGGGACATTATGTACGTATATAACGTTATATATCCCAGCCTAATGCAACCTAACATCTCGGACGTAGTATTTTCCAACATTCCTGGCGTATCGGCTCCTACTTCTCGGTGGAAACATTATATACGTCTATAACGTAATATAACCTAACCTAACCCACCTAACTCCTCGCTGGTAATGTTTTATAAAATCCCGTTCGTGTCGTCCCGTACGTCTCGGTGGGGAAATTATATACGCCTATAACGTTATATATCCTAACCTAGGGCAACCTAACACCTCGGATGTAGTATTTACCCACATTCCTGACGCGTCGGCCCTTACTTCTCGGTGGGAACATTATATACTTCTATATCGTAATATAACCTAACCTAACCTATCTTTCCCCTCGGTGATAATGTTTTACCGAATCCCGGTCGTTTCGGACCGTACGTATCGGTGGGGACATTATATACATCTATAACGTAATGTAACCCAACCTAACCCATCTAGAACCTCGCTGGTAATATTTTACAGGATCGCGTTCGTGTTGTCCCGTACGTCTGGGTGGGCACATTATATGCGTCTATAGCGTTATATATCCTAACCTAAGGCAGCCTAACAACTCGGATGTAGTATTTTCCAACATTCCTGGCGTGTCGGCACCTACTTCTCGGCGGGAACATTATATACGTCTATAACGTAATATAACCTAACCTATCCCATTTAGAACCTCGCTGGTAATGTTTTATTAAATCCCGTTCGTGTCGGCCCGTACGTCTCGGTGGGGACATTATGTACGTATATAACGTTATATATCCCAACCTAATGCAACCTAACATCTCGGACGTAGTATTTTCCAACATTCCTGGCGTGTCGGCCCCTACTTCTCGGTGGGCACATTATATACGTCTATAGCGCAATATAACCTAACCTAGCCCATCTAGCCCCTCGCTGGTAATGTTTTACAAAATCCAGGTCGTGGCGGCCTGTACGTCTCGGTGGGGACATTATATACGTCTATAACGTTATATATCCTAACCTAAGACAACCTAACACCTCGGATGTAGTATTTACAAACATTCCTGACACGTCGGCCCCTACTTCTCGGTGGGAACATTATATACTTCTATATCGTAATATAACATAACCTAACTCATCTTTCCCCTCGGTGATAATGTTTTACCGAATCCCGGTCGTTTCGGACGGTACGTCTCGGTGGGGACATTATATACATATATAACGTAATGTAACCCAACCTAACCCATCTAGACCCTCGCTGGTAATATTTTACAGGATCGCGTTCGTGTTGTCCCGTACGTCTGGGTGGGCACATTATATGCGTCTATAGCGTTATATATCCTAACCTAAGGCAGCCTAACAACTCGGATGTAGTATTTTCCAACATTCCTGGCGTGTCGGCACCTACTTCTCGGCGGGAACATTATATACGTCTATAACGTAATATAACCTAACCTATCCCATTTAGACCCTCGCTGGTAATGTTTTATTAAATCCCGTTCGTGTCGGCCCGTACGTCTCGGTGGGGACATTATGTACGTATATAACGTTATAAATCCCAACCTAATGCAACCTAACATCTCGGACGTAGTATTTTCCAACATTCCTGGCGTGTCGGCCCCTACTTCTCGGTGGGCACATTATATACGTCTATAACGCAATATAACCTAACCTAGCCCATCTAGCCCCTTGCTGGTAATGTTTTACAGAATGCCGGTCGTGTCGTCCCGTACGTCTCGGTGGGGACATTATATACGTCTATAGCGTAATATATCCTAACCTAAGGCAGCCTAACACCTCGGATGTAGTATTTACCAACATTCCTGGCGGGTCAGACCCGATTTCTCGGTGGGAACATTATATACTTCTATATCGTAATGTACCCTAACCTAACCCATCTTGCCCCTCGGTGATAATGTTCTACAGAATGCCGGTCGTGTCGGCCCGTACGTCTCGGTGGGGACATTATATACGTCTATAACGTTATATATCCTAACCTAAGGCAACCTAACACCTAGGATGTAGTATTTACAAACATTCCTGTCACGTCGGCCCCTACTTCTCGGTGGGAACATTATATACTTCTATATCGTAATATAACCTAACCTAACCCATCTTTCCCCTCGGTGATAATGTTTTACCGAATCCCGTTCGTGTCGTCCCGTACGTCTAGGTGGGAGCATTATATCCGTCTATAGCGTTATATATCCTAACCTAAGGCAGGCTAACACCTCGGATGTAGTATTTACAAACATTCCTGGCGGATCGGACCCTACTTCTCGGTGGAAACATTATATACGTCTATAACGTAATATAACCTAACCTAACCCATCTAACTCCTCGCTGGTAATGTTTTATAAAATCCCGTTCGTGTCGTCCCGTACGTCTCGGTGGGGACATTATATACGTCTATAGCGTAATATATCCTAACCTAAGGCAGCCTAACACCTCAGATGTAGTATTTACCAACATTCCTGGCGGGTCACACCCGACTTCTCGGTGGGAACATTATATACTTCTATATCGTAATGTACCCTAACCTAACCCATCTTGCCCCTCGGTGATAATGTTCTACAGAATGCCGGTCGTGTCGGCCCGTACGTCTCGGTGGGGACATTATATACGTCTATAACGTTATATATCCTAACCTAAGGCAACCTAACACCTAGGATGTAGTATTTACAAACATTCCTGTCACGTCGGCCCCTACTTCTCGGTGGAACAGTATATACTTCTATATCGTAATATAACCTAACCTAACCCATCTTTCCCCTCGGTGATAATGTTTTACCGAATCCCGTTCGTGTCGTCCCGTACGTCTAGGTGGGAGCATTATATCCGTCTATAGCGTTATATATCCTAACCTAAGGCAACCTAACACCTCGCATGTAGTATTTACCAACGTCTCTGACGCGTGGGCCTCTACTTCTCGGTGGTAACATTATATACGTCTATATCGTAATATAACATAACCTAACCCATCAGGCCCCTCGCTGGTAATGTTTTACAGAATGTCGGTCGTGTCAGCCCGTACGTCTCGGTGGGGACATTATATGCGTCTATAACGTTATGTATCCCAGCCTAAGGCAACCTAACATCTCGGATGTAGTATTTACCAACATTCCTGGCGGGGCGGACCCTACTTCTCGGTGGGAACATTATATACGTCTATAACGTAATATAACCTAACCTAACCCATCTAGAACCTCGCTGGTAATGTTTTACAAAATCCCGGTCGTGTCGGCCTGTACGTCTCGGTGGGGATATTATATACGTCTATAGCGTTATATATCCTAACCTAAGGCAGCCTAACAACTCGGATGTAGTATTTTACAACATTCCTGGCGTATCGGTCCCTACTTCTCGGTGGAAACATTATATACGTCTATAACGTAATATAACCTAACCTAACCCATCTAACTCCTCGCTGGTAATGTTTTATAAAATCCCGTTCGTGTCGTTCCGTACGTCTCGGTAGGCACATTATATACGTCTATAACGTTATAAATCCTAACCTAAGGAAACCTAACACCTCGGATGTAGTATTTACCAACATTCCTGACGCGTCGGCCCCTACATCTCGGTGGGAACATTATATACTTCTATATCGTAATATAACCTAACCTAACCCATCTTTCCTCTCAGTGATAATGTTTTACCGAATCCCGGTCGTTTCGGCCCATACGTCTCGGTGGGGACATTATATACATCTATAACGTAATGTAACCCAACCTAACCCATCTAGACCCTCGCTGGTAATGTTTCACAGAATCCTGTTCGTGTCGTCCCGTACGTCTCGGTGGGGATATTATATGAGTCTATAACGTTATATATCCTAACCTAAGGCAACCTAACACCTCGGATGCAGTATTTACCAACATTCCTGACGCGTGGGCCCCTACTTCTCGGTGGGAACATTATATACGTCTATAACGTAATATAACCTAACCTAACCCATCCAGCCCCTCGTTGGTAATGTTTTACAGAATCCCGTTCGTGTCGGCCCGTACGTCTCGGTGGGGACATTATGTACGTATATAACGTTATATATCCCAGCCTAATGCAACCTAACATCTCGGACGTAGTATTTTCCAACATTCCTGGCGTATCGGCTCCTACTTCTCGGTGGAAACATTATATACGTCTATAACGTAATATAACCTAACCTAACCCACCTAACTCCTCGCTGGTAATGTTTTATAAAATCCCGTTCGTGTCGTCCCGTACGTCTCGGTGGGGAAATTATATACGCCTATAACGTTATATATCCTAACCTAGGGCAACCTAACACCTCGGATGTAGTATTTACCCACATTCCTGACGCGTCGGCCCTTACTTCTCGGTGGGAACATTATATACTTCTATATCGTAATATAACCTAACCTAACCTATCTTTCCCCTCGGTGATAATGTTTTACCGAATCCCGGTCGTTTCGGACCGTACGTATCGGTGGGGACATTATATACATCTATAACGTAATGTAACCCAACCTAACCCATCTAGAACCTCGCTGGTAATATTTTACAGGATCGCGTTCGTGTTGTCCCGTACGTCTGGGTGGGCACATTATATGCGTCTATAGCGTTATATATCCTAACCTAAGGCAGCCTAACAACTCGGATGTAGTATTTTCCAACATTCCTGGCGTGTCGGCACCTACTTCTCGGCGGGAACATTATATACGTCTATAACGTAATATAACCTAACCTATCCCATTTAGAACCTCGCTGGTAATGTTTTATTAAATCCCGTTCGTGTCGGCCCGTACGTCTCGGTGGGGACATTATGTACGTATATAACGTTATATATCCCAACCTAATGCAACCTAACATCTCGGACGTAGTATTTTCCAACATTCCTGGCGTGTCGGCCCCTACTTCTCGGTGGGCACATTATATACGTCTATAGCGCAATATAACCTAACCTAGCCCATCTAGCCCCTCGCTGGTAATGTTTTACAAAATCCAGGTCGTGGCGGCCTGTACGTCTCGGTGGGGACATTATATACGTCTATAACGTTATATATCCTAACCTAAGACAACCTAACACCTCGGATGTAGTATTTACAAACATTCCTGACACGTCGGCCCCTACTTCTCGGTGGGAACATTATATACTTCTATATCGTAATATAACATAACCTAACTCATCTTTCCCCTCGGTGATAATGTTTTACCGAATCCCGGTCGTTTCGGACGGTACGTCTCGGTGGGGACATTATATACATATATAACGTAATGTAACCCAACCTAACCCATCTAGACCCTCGCTGGTAATATTTTACAGGATCGCGTTCGTGTTGTCCCGTACGTCTGGGTGGGCACATTATATGCGTCTATAGCGTTATATATCCTAACCTAAGGCAGCCTAACAACTCGGATGTAGTATTTTCCAACTTTCCTGGCGTGTCGGCACCTACTTCTCGGCGGGAACATTATATACGTCTATAACGTAATATAACCTAACCTATCCCATTTAGACCCTCGCTGGTAATGTTTTATTAAATCCCGTTCGTGTCGGCCCGTACGTCTCGGTGGGGACATTATGTACGTATATAACGTTATAAATCCCAACCTAATGCAACCTAACATCTCGGACGTAGTATTTTCCAACATTCCTGGCGTGTCGGCCCCTACTTCTCGGTGGGCACATTATATACGTCTATAACGCAATATAACCTAACCTAGCCCATCTAGCCCCTTGCTGGTAATGTTTTACAGAATGCCGGTCGTGTCAGCCCGTACGTCTCGTTGGGGACATTATTTACGTCTATAAAGTTATATATCCCAGCCTAAGGCAGGCTAACATCTCGGACGTAGTATTTTCCAACATTCCTGGCGTGTCGGACCCTACTTCTCGGTGGGCACATTATATACGTCTATAACGCAATATAACCTAACCTAGCCCATCTAGCCCCTTGCTGGTAATGTTTTACAGAATGCCGGTCGTGTCAGCCCGTACGTCTCGTTGGGGACATTATTTACGTCTATAAAGTTATATATCCCAGCCTAAGGCAGGCTAACATCTCGGACGTAGTATTTTCCAACATTCCTGGCGTATCGGCTCCTACTTCTCGGTGGAAACATTATATACGTCTATAACGTAATATAACCTAACCTAACCCATGTAACTCCTCGCTGGTAATGTTTTATAAAATCCCGGTCGTGTCGGCCTGTACGTCTCGGTGGGGATATTATATACGTCTATAGCGTTATATATCCTAACCTAAGGCAGGGTTACATCTCGGATGCAGTATTTTACAACATTCCTGGCGTATCGGTCCCTACTTCTCGGTGGAAACATTATATACGTCTATAACGTAATATAACCTAACCTAACCCATCTAACTCCTCGCTGGTAATGTTTTATAAAATCCCGTTCGTGTCGTTCCGTACGTCTCGGTAGGCACATTATATACGTCTATAACGTTATAAATCCTAACCTAAGGAAACCTAACACCTCGGATGTAGTATTTACCAACATTCCTGACGCGTCGGCCCCTACATCTCGGTGGGAACATTATATACTTCTATATCGTAATATAACCTAACCTAACCCATCTTTCCTCTCAGTGATAATGTTTTACCGAATCCCGGTCGTTTCGGCCCATACGTCTCGGTGGGGACATTATATACATCTATAACGTAATGTAACCCAACCTAACCCATCTAGACCCTCGCTGGTAGTGTTTCACAGAATCCTGTTCGTGTCGTCCCGTACGTCTCGGTGGGGATATTATATGAGTCTATAACGTTATATATCCTAACCTATGGCAACCTAACACCTCGGATGCAGTATTTACCAACATTCCTGACGCGTGGGCCCCTACTTCTCGGTGGGAACATTATATACGTCTATAACGTAATATAACCTAACCTAACCCATCCAGCCCCTCGTTGGTAATGTTTTACAGAATCCCGTTCGTGTCGGCCCGTACGTCTCGGTGGGGACATTATGTACGTATATAACGTTATATATCCCAGCCTAATGCAACCTAACATCTCGGACGTAGTATTTTCCAACATTCCTGGCGTATCGGCTCCTACTTCTCGGTGGAAACATTATATACGTCTATAACGTAATATAACCTAACCTAACCCACCTAACTCCTCGCTGGTAATGTTTTATAAAATCCCGTTCGTGTCGTCCCGTACGTCTCGGTGGGGAAATTATATACGCCTATAACGTTATATATCCTAACCTAGGGCAACCTAACACCTCGGATGTAGTATTTACCCACATTCCTGACGCGTCGGCCCTTACTTCTCGGTGGGAACATTATATACTTCTATATCGTAATATAACCTAACCTAACCTATCTTTCCCCTCGGTGATAATGTTTTACCGAATCCCGGTCGTTTCGGACCGTACGTATCGGTGGGGACATTATATACATCTATAACGTAATGTAACCCAACCTAACCCATCTAGAACCTCGCTGGTAATATTTTACAGGATCGCGTTCGTGTTGTCCCGTACGTCTGGGTGGGCACATTATATGCGTCTATAGCGTTATATATCCTAACCTAAGGCAGCCTAACAACTCGGATGTAGTATTTTCCAACATTCCTGGCGTGTCGGCACCTACTTCTCGGCGGGAACATTATATACGTCTATAACGTAATATAACCTAACCTATCCCATTTAGAACCTCGCTGGTAATGTTTTATTAAATCCCGTTCGTGTCGGCCCGTACGTCTCGGTGGGGACATTATGTACGTATATAACGTTATATATCCCAACCTAATGCAACCTAACATCTCGGACGTAGTATTTTCCAACATTCCTGGCGTGTCGGCCCCTACTTCTCGGTGGGCACATTATATACGTCTATAGCGCAATATAACCTAACCTAGCCCATCTAGCCCCTCGCTGGTAATGTTTTACAAAATCCAGGTCGTGGCGGCCTGTACGTCTCGGTGGGGACATTATATACGTCTATAACGTTATATATCCTAACCTAAGACAACCTAACACCTCGGATGTAGTATTTACAAACATTCCTGACACGTCGGCCCCTACTTCTCGGTGGGAACATTATATACTTCTATATCGTAATATAACATAACCTAACTCATCTTTCCCCTCGGTGATAATGTTTTACCGAATCCCGGTCGTTTCGGACGGTACGTCTCGGTGGGGACATTATATACATATATAACGTAATGTAACCCAACCTAACCCATCTAGACCCTCGCTGGTAATATTTTACAGGATCGCGTTCGTGTTGTCCCGTACGTCTGGGTGGGCACATTATATGCGTCTATAGCGTTATATATCCTAACCTAAGGCAGCCTAACAACTCGGATGTAGTATTTTCCAACTTTCCTGGCGTGTCGGCACCTACTTCTCGGCGGGAACATTATATACGTCTATAACGTAATATAACCTAACCTATCCCATTTAGACCCTCGCTGGTAATGTTTTATTAAATCCCGTTCGTGTCGGCCCGTACGTCTCGGTGGGGACATTATGTACGTATATAACGTTATAAATCCCAACCTAATGCAACCTAACATCTCGGACGTAGTATTTTCCAACATTCCTGGCGTGTCGGCCCCTACTTCTCGGTGGGCACATTATATACGTCTATAACGCAATATAACCTAACCTAGCCCATCTAGCCCCTTGCTGGTAATGTTTTACAGAATGCCGGTCGTGTCAGCCCGTACGTCTCGTTGGGGACATTATTTACGTCTATAAAGTTATATATCCCAGCCTAAGGCAGGCTAACATCTCGGACGTAGTATTTTCCAACATTCCTGGCGTGTCGGACCCTACTTCTCGGTGGGCACATTATATACGTCTATAACGCAATATAACCTAACCTAGCCCATGTAGCCCCTCGCTGGTAATGTTTTACAAAATCCAGGTCGTGGCGGCCTGTACGTCTCGGTGGGGACATTATATACGTCTATAACGTTATATATCCTAACCTAAGGCAACCTAACACCTCGGATGTAGTATTTACAAACATTCCTGACACGTCGGCCCCTACTTCTCGGTGCGAACATTATATACTTCTATATCGTAATATAACCTAACCTAACTCATCTTTCCCCTCGGTGATAATGTTTTACCGAATCCCGTTCGTGTCGTCCCGTACGTCTAGGTGGGAGCATTATATCCGTCTATAGCGTTATATATCCTAACCTAAGGCAGGCTAGCACCTCGGATGTAGTATTTACAAACATTCCTGGCGGGTCGGACCCTACTTCTCGGTGGAAACATTATATACGTCTATAACGTAATATAACCTAACCTAACCCATCTAACTCCTCGCTGGTAATGTTTTATAAAATCCCGTTCGTGTCGTCCCGTACGTCTCGGTGGGGACATTATATACGTCTATAGCGTAATATATCCTAACCTAAGGCAGCCTAACACCTCGGATGTAGTATTTACCAACATTCCTGGCGGGTCAGACCCGACTTCTCGGTGGGAACATTATATACTTCTATATCGTAATGTACCCTAACCTAACCCATCTTGCCCCTCGGTGATAATGTTCTACAGAATGCCGGTCGTGTCGGCCCGTACGTCTCGGTGGGGACATTATATACGTCTATAACGTTATATATCCTAACCTAAGGCAACCTAACACCTAGGATGTAGTATTTACAAACATTCCTGTCACGTCGGCCCCTACTTCTCGGTGGGAACATTATATACTTCTATATCGTAATATAACCTAACCTAACCCATCTTTCCCCTCGGTGATAATGTTTTACCGAATCCCGTTCGTGTCGTCCCGTACGTCTAGGTGGGAGCATTATATCCGTCTATAGCGTTATATATCCTAACCTAAGGCAGGCTAACACCTCGGATGTAGTATTTACAAACATTCCTGGCGGATCGGACCCTACTTCTCGGTGGAAACATTATATACGTCTATAACGTAATATAACCTAACCTAACCCATCTAACTCCTCGCTGGTAATGTTTTATAAAATCCCGTTCGTGTCGTCCCGTACGTCTCGGTGGGGACATTATATACGTCTATAGCGTAATATATCCTAACCTAAGGCAGCCTAACACCTCGGATGTAGTATTTACCAACATTCCTGGCGGGTCAGACCCGACTTCTCGGTGGGAACATTATATACTTCTATATCGTAATGTACCCTAACCTAACCCATCTTGCCCCTCGGTGATAATGTTCTACAGAATGCCGGTCGTGTCGGCCCGTACGTCTCGGTGGGGACATTATATACGTCTATAACGTTATATATCCTAACCTAAGGCAACCTAACACCTAGGATGTAGTATTTACAAACATTCCTGTCACGTCGGCCCCTACTTCTCGGTGGGAACATTATATACTTCTATATCGTAATATAACCTAACCTAACCCATCTTTCCCCTCGGTGATAATGTTTTACCGAATCCCGTTCGTGTCGTCCCGTACGTCTAGGTGGGAGCATTATATCCGTCTATAGCGTTATATATCCTAACCTAAGGCAACCTAACACCTCGCATGTAGTATTTACCAACGTCTCTGACGCGTGGGCCTCTACTTCTCGGTGGTAACATTATATACGTCTATATCGTAATATAACATAACCTAACCCATCAGGCCCCTCGCTGGTAATGTTTTACAGAATCTCGGTCGTGTCAGCCCGTACGTCTCGGTGGGGACATTATATGCGTCTATAACGTTATGTATCCCAGCCTAAGGCAACCTAACATCTCGGATGTAGTATTTACCAACATTCCTGGCGGGGCGGACCCTACTTCTCGGTGGGAACATTATATACGTCTATAACGTAATATAACCTAACCTAACCCATCTAGACCCTCGCTGGTAATGTTTTACAAAATCCCGGTCGTGTCGGCCTGTACGTCTCGGTGGGGATATTATATACGTCTATAGCGTTATATATCCTATCCTAAGGCAGGATTACATCTCGGATGTAGTATTTTACCACATTCCTGGCGTATCGGTCCCTACTTCTCGGTGGAAACATTATATACGTCTATAACGTAATGTAACCTAACCTAACCCATCTAACTC
This sequence comes from Xylocopa violacea, assembly GCA_963969225.1. Classification (NCBI taxonomy): domain Eukaryota; kingdom Metazoa; phylum Arthropoda; class Insecta; order Hymenoptera; family Apidae; genus Xylocopa; species Xylocopa violacea. Next base: position 8,545,956 of record CAXAJV010000017.1, on the reverse strand, counting down.
TTCGCTGGTAATGTTTTATAAAATCCCGTTCGTGTTGTCCCGTACGTCTCGGTGGGGAAATTATATACGTCTATAACGTTATATATCCTAACCTAGGGCAACCTAACACCTCGGATGTAGTATTTACCCACATTCCTGACACGTCGGCCCTTACTTCTCGGTGGGAACATTATATACTTCTATATCGTAATATAACTTAACCTAACCTATCTTTCCCCTCGGTGATAATGTTTTACCGAATCCCGGTCGTTTCGGACCGTACGTCTCGGTGGGGACATTATATACATCTATAACGTAATGTAACACAACCTAACCCATCTAGACCCTCGCTGGTAATATTTTACAGGATCGCGTTCGTGTTGTCCCGTACGTCTGGGTGGGCACATTATATGCGTCTATAGCGTTATATATCCTAACCTAAGGCAGCCTAACAACTCGGATGTAGTATTTTCCAACATTCCTGGCGTGTCGGCACCTACTTCTCGGCGGGAACATTATATACGTCTATAACGTAATATAACCTAACCTATCCCATTTAGACCCTCGCTGGTAATGTTTTATTAAATCCCGTTCGTGTCGGCTCGTACGTCTCGGTGGGGACATTATGTACGTATATAACGTTATATATCCCAACCTAATGCAACCTAACATCTCGGACGTAGTATCTTCCAACATTCCTGGCGTGTCGGCCCCTACTTCTCGGTGGGCACATTATATACGTCTATAACGCAATATAACCTAACCTAGCCCATCTAGCCCCTCGCTGGTAATGTTTTACAAAATCCAGGTCGTGGCGGCCTGTACGTCTCGGTGGGGACATTATATACGTCTATAACGTTATATATCCTAACCTAAGACAACCTAACACCGCGGATGTAGTATTTACAAACATTCCTGACACGTCGGCCCCTACTTCTCGGTGGGAACATTATATACTTTTATATCGTAATATAGCACAACCTAACCCATCTTTCCCCTCGGTGATAATGTTTTACCGAATCCCGGTCGTTTCGGACCGTACGTCTCGGTGGGGACATTATATACATATATAACGTAATGTAACCCAACCTAACCCATCTAGACCCTCGCTGGTAATATTTTACAGGATCGCGTTCGTGTTGTCCCGTACGTCTGGGTGGGCACATTATATGCGTCTATAGCGTTATATATCCTAACCTAAGGCAGCCTAACAACTCGGATGTAGTATTTTCCAACATTCCTGGCGTGTCGGCACCTACTTCTCGGCGGGAACATTATATACGTCTATAACGTAATATAACCTAACCTATCCCATTTAGACCCTCGCTGGTAATGTTTTATTAAATCCCGTTCGTGTCGGCCCGTACGTCTCGGTGGGGACATTATGTGCGTATATAACGTTATAAATCCCAACCTAATGCAACCTAACATCTCGGACGTAGTATTTTCCAACATTCCTGGCGTGTCGGCCCCTACTTCTCGGTGGGCACATTCTATACGTCTATAACGCAATATAACCTAACCTAGCCCATCTAGCCCCTTGCTGGTAATGTTTTACAGAATGCCGGTCGTGTCAGCCCGTACGTCTCGTTGGGGACATTATTTACGTCTATAAAGTTATATATCCCAGCCTAAGGCAGGCTAACATCTCGGACGTAGTATTTTCCAACATTCCTGGCGTATCGGCTCCTACTTCTCGGTGGAAACATTATATACGTCTATAACGTAATATAACCTAACCTAACCCATCTAACTCCTCGCTGGTAATGTTTTATAAAATCCCGTTCGTGTCGTCCCGTACGTCTCGGTGGGGAAATTATATACGTCTATAACGTTATATATCCAAACCTAGGGCAACCTAACACCTCGGATGTAGTATTTACCCACATTCCTGACGCGTCGGCCCTTACTTCTCGGTGGGAACATTATATACTTCTATATCGTAATATAACCTAACCTAACTCATCTTTCCCCTCGGTGATAATGTTTTACCGAATCCCGTTCGTGTCGTCCCGTACGTCTAGGTGGGAGCATTATATCCGTCTATAGCGTTATATATCCTAACCTAAGGCAGGCTAACACCTCGGATGTAGTATTTACAAACATTCCTGGCGGATCGGACCCTACTTCTCGGTGGAAACATTATATACGTCTATAACGTAATATAACCTAACCTAACCCATCTAACTCCTCGCTGGTAATGTTTTATAAAATCCCGTTCGTGTCGTCCCGTACGTCTCGGTGGGGACATTATATACGTCTATAGCGTAATATATCCTAACCTAAGGCAGCCTAACACCTCGGATGTAGTATTTACCAACATTCCTGGCGGGTCAGATCCGACTTCTCGGTGGGAACATTATATACTTCTATATCGTAATGTACCCTAACCTAACCCATCTTGCCCCTCGGTGATAATGTTCTACAGAATGCCGGTCGTGTCGGCCCGTACGTCTCGGTGGGGACATTATATACGTCTATAACGTTATATATCCTAACCTAAGGCAACCTAACACCTAGGATGTAGTATTTACAAACATTCCAGTCACGTCGGCCCCTACTTCTCGGTGGGAACATTATATACGTCTATAACGTAATATAACCTAACCTAACCCATCTAGACCCTCGCTGGTAATGTTTTACAAAATCCCGGTCGTGTCGGCCTGTACGTCTCGGTGGGGATATTATATACGTCTATAGCGTTATATATCCTAACCTAAGGCAGGATTACATCTCGGATGTAGTATTTTACAACATTCCTGGCGTATCGGTCCCTACTTCTCGGTGGAAACATTATATACGTCTATAACGTAATATAACCTAACCTAACCCATCTAACTCCTCGCTGGTAATGTTTTATAAAATCCCGTTCGTGTCGTCCCGTACGTCTCGGTGGGGAAATTATATACGTCTATAACGTTATATATCCTAACCTAGGGCAACCTAACACCTCGGATGTAGTATTTACCCACATTCCAGACACGTCGGCCCTTACTTCTCGGTGGGAACATTATATACTTCTATATCGTAATATAATCTAACCTAACCTATCTTTCCCCTCGGTGATAATGTTTTACCGAATCCCGGCCGTTTCGGACCGTACGTCTCGGTGGGGACATTATATACATCTATAACGTAATGTAACACAACCTAACCCATCTAGACCCTCGCTGGTAATATTTTACAGGATCGCGTTCGTGTTGTCCCGTACGTCTGGGTGGGCACATTATATGCGTCTATAGCGTTATATATCCTAACCTAAGGCAGCCTAACAACTCGGATGTAGTATTTTCCAACATTCCTGGCGTGCCGGCACCTACTTCTCGGCGGGAACATTATATACGTCTATAACGTAATATAACCTAACCTATCCCATTTAGACCCTCGCTGGTAATGTTTTATTAAATCCCGTTCGTGTCGGCTCGTACGTCTCGGTGGGGACATTATGTACGTATATAACGTTATATATCCCAACCTAATGCAACCTAACATCTCGGACGTAGTATCTTCCAACATTCCTGGCGTGTCGGCCCCTACTTCTCGGTGGGCACATTATATACGTCTATAACGCAATATAACCTAACCTAGCCCACCTAGCCCCTCGCTGGTAATGTTTTACAAAATCCAGGTCGTGGCGGCCTGTACGTCTCGGTGGGGACATTATATACGTCTATAACGTTATATATCCTAACCTAAGACAACCTAACACCGCGGATGTAGTATTTACAAACATTCCTGACACGTCGGCCCCTACTTCTCGGTGGGAACATTATATACTTCTATATCGTAATATAACATAACCTAACCCATCTTTCCCCTCGGTGATAATGTTTTACCGAATCCCGGTCGTTTCGGACCGTACGTCTCGGTGGGGACATTATATACATATATAACGTAATGTAACCCAACCTAACCCATCTAGACCCTCGCTGGTAATATTTTACAGGATCGCGTTCGTGTTGTCCCGTACGTCTGGGTGGGCACATTATATGCGTCTATAGCGTTATGTATCCTAACCTAAGGCAGCCTAACAACTCGGATGTAGTATTTTCCAACATTCCTGGCGTGTCGGCACCTACTTCTCGGCGGGAACATTATATACGTCTATAACGTAATATAACCTAACCTATCCCATTTAGACCCTCGCTGGTAATGTTTTCTTAAATCCCGTTCGTGTCGGCCCGTACGTCTCGGTGGGGACATTATGTGCGTATATAACGTTATAAATCCCAACCTAATGCAACCTAACATCTCGGACGTAGTATTTTCCAACATTCCTGGCGTGTCGGCCCCTACTTCTCGGTGGGCACATTATATACGTCTATAACGCAATATAACCTAACCTAGCCCATCTAGCCCCTTGCTGGTAATGTTTTATAAAATCCCGTTCGTGTCAGCCCGTACGTCTCGGTGGGGAAATTATATACGTCTATAACGTTATATATCCAAACCTAGGGCAACCTAACACCTCGGATGTAGTATTTACCCACATTCCTGACGCGTCGGCCCTTACTTCTCGGTGGGAACATTATATACTTCTATTTCGTAATATAACCTAACCTAACTCATCTTTCCCCTCGGTGATAATGTTTTACCGAATCCCGTTCGTGTCGTCCCGTACGTCTAGGTGGGAGCATTATATCCGTCTATAGCGTTATATATCCTAACCTAAGGCAGGCTAACACCTCGGATGTAGTATTTACAAACATTCCTGGCGGATCGGACCCTACTTCTCGGTGGAAACATTATATACGTCTATAACGTAATATAACCTAACCTAACCCATCTAACTCCTCGCTGGTAATGTTTTATAAAATCCCGTTCGTGTCGTCCCGTACGTCCCGGTGGGGACATTATATACGTCTATAGCGTAATATATCCTAACCTAAGGCAGCCTAACACCTCGGATGTAGTATTTACCAACATTCCTGGCGGGTCAGACCCGACTTCTCGGTGGGAACATTATATACTTCTATATCGTAATGTACCCTAACCTAACCCATCTTGCCCCTCGGTGATAATGTTCTACAGAATGCCGGTCGTGTCGGCCCGTACGTCTCGGTGGGGACATTATATACGTCTATAACGTTATATATCCTAACCTAAGGCAACCTAACACCTAGGATGTAGTATTTACAAACATTCCGGTCACGTCGGCCCCTACTTCTCGGTGGGAACATTATATACTTCTATATCGTAATGTACCCTAACCTAACCCATCTTGCCCCTCGGTGATAATGTTCTACAGAATGCCTTTCGTGTCGGCCCGTACGTCTCGGTGGGGACATTATATACGTCTATAACGTTATATATCCTAACCTAAGGCAACCTAACACCTAGGATGTAGTATTTACAAACATTCCTGGCGTGTCGGCACCTAATTCTCGGTGGGAACATTATATACGTCTATAACGTAATATAACATAACCTAACCCATCCAGCCCCTCGTTGGTAATGTTTTACAGAATCCCGTTCGTGTCGGCACGTACGTCTGGGTGGGCACATTATATGCATCTATAACGTTATATATCCCAACCTAAGGCAACCTAACATCTCGCATGTAGTATTTACCAACATTCCATGCGGATCGGACCCTACTTCTCGGTGGGAACATTATAAACGTCTATAACGTATTATAACCTAACCTAACCCATCTAGCCCCTCGCTGGTAATGTTTTATAAAATACAGTTCGTGTCGTCCCGTACGTCTCGGTGGGGACATTATATACTTCTATACCGTTATATATCCCAACTTGAGGCAACCTAACATCTCGCATGTAGTATTTACCAACATTTCTGGCGTGTCGGCCACTACTTCTCGGTGCGAACATTATATACGTCTATGACGTAATGTAACCTAACCTAACCCATCTAGACACTCGCTGGTAATGTTCTACAGAATCCCGTACGTGTCGGACCGTACTTCTCGGTGGGGACATTATGTACGTCTATAGCGTTATATATCCTAACCTAAGGCAGCCTAACACCTCGGATGTAGTATTTTCCAACATTCCTGGCGGGTCGGCCCCAACTTCTCGGTGGGAACATTATACACGTCTATAACGTAATATAACCTAACCTAACCCATCTAGACCCTCGCTTTTAATGTTTTATAAAATCCTGTACGTGTCGGCCCGTACTTCTCGGTGGGGATATTATGTATGTCTATAACGTTATATATCCCAACCTAAGGCAACCTAACATCTCGAATGTAGTATTTTCCAACATTCCCGGCGGGTCGGCCCCTACTTCTCGGTGGGAACATTATATACGTCTATAACGTAATATAACCTAACCTAACCCATCTAGCCCCTCGCTGGTAATGTTTTACAGAATCCCATTCGTGTCGTCCAGTACGTCTCGGATGGGAAATTATATACGTCTATAGCGTTATATATCCTAACCTAAGGCAGCCTAACATCTCGGATGTAGAATTTCCAACATTCCTGGCGTGTCGGAACCTACTTCTCGGTGGGAACATTATATACGTCTATAACGTAATATAGCCTAACCTAACCCATCTAGCCCCTCGCTGGTAATGTTTTACAGAACCCCTGTCGTGTCGTCCCGAACGTCTCGGTTGGGACATTATATACGTCTATAGCGTTATATCCTAACCCAAGGCAGCCTATCACCTCGGATGTAGTATTTTACAGCATTCCTGGCGCGTCGGCCCCCACTTCTCGGTGGGAACATTATGTACGCATATAACGTAATATAACCTAACCTAAGCCACCTAGCCCCTCGCTGGTAATGTTTTACAGAATCTCTGTCGTGTCGGCCAGTACTTCTCGGTGTGGACATTATATGCGTCTATAACGTTATATATCCTAACCTAAGGCAGCGAAACATCTCGGATGTAGTATTTTACAACATTCCTGGCGGGTCGGACCCTACGTCTCGGTGGGAACACTATATACGTCTATAACGTAATATAACCTAACCTAACCCATCTAGCCCCTCGCTGGTAATGTTTTACAGAATCCCTGTCGTGTCGGCCCGTACTTCTCGGTGTGGACATTATATACGTCTATAACGTGCGATATCTTAACCTAAGGCAACCTAACATTTCGGACGTAGTATTTTCCAGCATTCCTGGCGGGTCGGCCCCTAATTCTCGGTGGGAACTTTATATACGTCTATAATGTAACATAACCTAACCTAACCCTTCTAGCCCCTCGATGGTAATGTTTTACAGAATCCCGTTCGTGTCGTCCCGTACGTCTCGGTTGGGACATTATATACGTCTATTGCGTTATATATCCTAACCTAAGGCAGCCAAACATCTCGGATGTAGTATTTTACAACGTTCCTGGCGTGTCGGACCCTACTTCTCGGTGGGAACATTATATACGTCTATAACGTAATATAACCTAACCTAACCCATCTAGCCCCTCGCTGGTAATGTTTTACAGAATCCCTGTCGTGTCGGGCCGTACTTCTCGGTGTGGACATTATATGCGTCTATAACGTTAGATATCCTAACCTAAGGCAACATAACATCTCGGATGTAGTATTTTCCAACATTCCTGGCGGGTCGGACCCTATTTCTCGGTGGGAACATTATACACGTCTTTAACGTAACATAACCAAGCCTAATCCATCTAGCCCCTCGATGGTAATGTTTTACAGAATCCCGTTCGTGTCGTCCCGTACGTCTCGGTTGGGACATTATATACGTCTATTGCGTTATATATCCTAACCTAAGGCAGCCAAACATCTCGGATGTAGTATTTTACAACATTCCTGGCGGGTCGGACCCTACTTCTCGGTGGGAACATTATATACGTCTATAACGTAATATAACCTAACCTAACCCATCTAGCCCCTCGCTGGTAATGTTTTACAGAATCCCTGTCGTGTCGGCCCGTACTTCTCGGTGTGGACATTATATGCGTCTATAACGTTAGATATCCTAACCTAAGGCAACCTAACATCTCGGATGTAGTATTTTCCAACATTCCTGGCGGGTCGGACCCTATTTCTCGGTGGGAACATTATACACGTCTTTGACGTAACATAACCAAGCCTAATCCATCTAGCCCCTCGATGGTAATGTTTTACAGAATCCCGTTCGTGTCGTCCCGTACGTCTCGTTTGGGACATTATATACGTCTATAGCGTTATATATCCTAACCTAAGGCAGGCTAACATGTCGGATGTAGTATTTTCCATCATTCCTGGCGGATCGGTATCTACTTCTCGGTGGGAACATTATATACGCCTATATCGTAATATAACCTAACATAACCCATGTAGCCCCTCGCTGATAATGTTTTACAGAATCCCGTTCGTGTCGTCCCGAACGTCTCGGTTGGGACATTATTACGTCTATAGCGTTGTATCCTAACCCAAGGCAGCCTATCACCTCGGATGTAGTATTTTACAGCATTCCTGGCGCGTCGGCCCCCACTTCTCGGTGGGAACATTATATACGCCTTAAACGTAATATAACCTAACCTAAGCCACCTAGCCCCTCGCTGGTAATGTTTTACAGAATCCCTGTCGTGTCGGCCCTTACTTCTCGGTGTGGACATTATATGCGTCCATAACGTTAGATATCCTAACCTAAGGGAACCTAACATCTCGGATGTAGTATTTTCCAGCATTCCTGGCGGGTCGGACCCTACTTCTCGGTGGGAACATTATATACGTCTATAACGTAATATAACCTAACCTAACCCATCTAGCCCCTCGCTGGTTATGTTTTACAGAATCCCTGTCGTGTCGGCCCGTACTTCTCGGTGTGGACATTATATGCGTCTATAACGTTATATATCCTAACCTAAGGCAGCGAAACATCTCGGATGTAGTATTTTACAACATTCCTGGCGGGTCGGACCCTACTTCTCGGTGGGAACATTATATACGCCTATAACGTAATATAACCTAACCTAACCCATCTAGCCCCTCGCTGGTAATGTTTTACAGAATCCCTGTCGTGTCGGACCGTACTTCTCGGTGTGGACATTATATACGTCTATTGCTTTATATATCCTAACCTAAGGCAGCCAAACATCTCGGATGTAGTATTTTACGACATTCCTGGCGGGTCGGACCCTACTTCTCGGTGGGAACATTATATACGTCTATAACGTAATATAACCTAACCTAACCCATCTAGCCCCTCGCTGGTAATGTTTTACAGAATCCCTGTCGTGTCGGCCCGTTCTTCTCGGTGTGGACATTATATGCGTCTACAACGTTATATATCCTAACCTAAGGCAGCGAAACATCTCGGATGTAGTATTTTACAACATTCCTGGCGGGTCGGACCCTACTTCTCGGTGGGAACATTATATGCGTCTATCACGTAATATAACCTATCCTAACCCATCTAGCCCCTCGCTGGTAATGTTTTACAGAATCCCTGTCGTGTCGGCCCGTACTTCTCGGTGTGGACATTATATATGTCTATAACGTTAGATATCTTAACCTAAGGCAACCTAACATTTCGGACGTAGTATTTTCCAGCATTCCTGGCGCGTCGGCCCCTACTTTTCGGTGCGAAATTTATATACGTCTATAACGTAATATAACCTTACCTATCCCATGTAGCCCCTCGCTGGTAATGTTTTATAGAATCCCTGTCGTGTCGGCCCGTTCTTCTCGGTGTGGACATTATATGCGTCTATAACGTTATATATCCTAACCTAAGGCAGCGAAACATCGCGGATGTAGTATTTTACAACATTCCTGGCGGTTCGGGCGCTACTTCTCGGTGGGAACATTATATACGTCTATAACGTAATATAACCTAACCTAACCCATGTAGCCCCTCGCTGGTAATGTTTTACGGAATCCCGTTCGTGTCGTCCCGAACGTCTCGGTTGGGACATTATTACGTCTATAGCGTTATCACCTCGGATGTAGTATTTTACAGCATTCCTGGCGGGTCGGACCCTACTTCTCGGTGGGATCATTATATACGCCTATAACGTAATATAACCTAACCTAACCCATCTAGCCCCTCGCTGGTAATGTCTTACAGAATCCCTGTCGTTTCGGCCCGTACTTCTCGGTGTGGACATTATATGCGTCTATAACGTTATATATCCTAACCTAAGGCAGCGAAACATCTCGGATGTAGTATTTTACAACATTCCTGGCGGGTCGGACCCTACTTCTCGGTGGGATCATTATATACGCCTATATCGTAATATAACCTAACCTAACCCATCTAGCCCCTCGCTGGTAATGTTTTACAGAATCCCTGTCGTGTCGGCCCGTACTTCTCGGTGTGGACATTATATGCGTCTATAACGTTAGATATCCTAACCTAAGGCAACCTAACATCTCGGATGTAGTATTTTCCAACATTCCTGGCGGGTCGGACCCTATTTCTCGGTGGGAACATTATACACGTCTATAACGTAACATAACCAAACCTAATCCTTCTAACTCCTCGCTGGTAATGTTTTACATAATCCCGTTCGTGTCGTCCCTTACGTCTCGGTTGGGACATTATATACGTCTATTGCGTTATATATCCTAACCTAAGGCAGCCAAACATCTCGGATGTAGTATTCTAGAACATTCCTGGCGGGTCGGACCCTACTTCTCGGTGGGAACATTATATACGTCTATAACGTAATATAGCCTAACCTAACCCATCTAGCCCCTCGCTGGTAATGTTTTAGAGAACCCCTGTCGTGTCGTCCCGTACGTCTCGGTTGGGACTTTGTATAGGTCTATAGCGTTATATATCCTAACCTAAGGCAGCCTAGCATCTCGGATGTAGTATTTTCCAATATTCCTGGCGGGTCGGACCCTACTTCTCGGTGGGATCATTATATACGCCTATATCGTAATATAACCTAACCTAACCCATCTAGCCCCTCGCTGGTAATGTTTTACAGAATCCCTGTCGTGTCGGCCCGTACTTCTCGGTGTGGACATTATATGCGTCTATAACGTTAGATATCCTAACCTAAGGCAACCTAACATCTCGGATGTAGTATTTTCCAACATTCCTGGCGGGTCGGACCCTATTTCTCGGTGGGAACATTATACACGTCTATAACGTAACATAACCAAACCTAATCCTTCTAACTCCTCGCTGGTAATGTTTTACAGAATCCCGTTCGTGTCGTCCCTTACGTCTCGGTTGGGACATTATATACGTCTATTGCGTTATATATCCTAACCTAAGGCAGCCAAACATCTCGGATGTAGTATTCTAGAACATTCCTGGCGGGTCGGACCCTACTTCTCGGTGGGAACATTATATACGTCTATAACGTAATATAACCTAACCTAACCCATCTAGCCCCTCGCTGGTAATGTTTTACAGAATCCCTGTCGTATCGGCCCGTTCTTCTCGGTGTGGACATTATATGCGTCTATAACGTTATATATCCTAACCTAAGGCAGCGAAACATCGCGGATGTAGTATTTTACAACATTCCTGGCAGTTCGGACGCTACTTCTCGGTGGGAACATTATATACGTCTATAACGTAATATAACCTAACCTAACCCATCTAGCCCCTCGCTGGTAATGTTTTACAGAATCACTGTCGTGTCGGCCCGTTCTTCTCGGTGTGGACATTATATGCGTCTATAACTTTATATATCCTAACATAAGGCAGCGAAACATCTCGGATGTAGTATTTTACAACATTCCTGGCGGGTCGGACCCTACTTCTCGGTGGGAACATTATATACGTCTATAACGTAATATAACCTAACCTAACCCATCTAGCCCCTCGCTGGTAATGTTTTACAGAATCCCTGTCGTGTCGGTCCGTACTTCTCGGTGTGGACATTATATAGGTCTATAACGTTAGATATCTTAACCTAAGGCAACCTAACATCTCGGATGTAGTATTTTCCAGCATTCCTGGCGGGTCGGCCCCTACTTCTCGGTGGGAACATTATATACGTCTATAACGTAATATAACCTAACCTAACCCATGTAGCCCCTCGCTGGTAATGTTTTACGGAATCCCGTTCGTGTCGTCCCGAACGTCTCGGTTGGGACATTATTACGTCTATAGCGTTATCACCTCGGATGTAGTATTTTACAGCATTCCTGGCGCGTCGGCCCCCACTTCTCGGTGGGAACATTATATACGCATATAACGTAATATAAGCTAACCTAAGCCACCTAGCCCCTCGCTGGTAATGTTTTACAGAATCCCTGTCGTTTCGGCCCGTACTTCTCGGTGTGGACATTATATGCGTCCATAACGTTAGATATCCTAACCTAAGGCAGCCAAACATCTCGGATGTAGTATTTTCCAGCATTCCTGGCGGGTCGGCCCCTACTTTTCGGTGCGAAATTTATATACGTCTATAACGTAATATAACCTTACCTAACCCATGTAGCCCCTCGCTGGTAATGTTTTATAGAATCCCGGTCGTGTCGGACCGTACGTCTCGGCTGGAACATTATGTACGTCTATAGCGTTATATATCCTCACCTAAGGCAGGCTAAAATCTCGGATGTAGTATTTTACAACATTCCTGGCGGATCGGCACCTACTTCTCGGTGGGAACATTATATACGTCTATAACGTAATATAGCCTAACCTAACCCATCTAGCCCCTCGCTGGTAATGTTTTAGAGAACCCCTGTCGTGTCGTCCCGTACGTCTCGGTTGGGACTTTGTATAGGTCTATAGCGTTATATATCCTAACCTAAGGCAGCCTAGCATCTCGGATGTAGTGTTTTCCAATATTTCTGGCGGGTCGGACCCTACTTCTCGGTGGGATCATTATATACGCCTATATCGTAATATAACCTAACTTAACCCATCTAGCCCCTCGCTGGTAATGTTTTACAGAATCCCTGTCGTTTCGGCCCGTACTTCTCGGCGTGGACATTATATGCGTCTATAACGTTAGATATCCTAACCTAAGGCAACCTAACATCTCGGATGTAGTATTTTCCAACATTCCTGGCGGGTCGGACCCTATTTCTCGGTGGGAACATTATACACGTCTATAACGTAACATAACCAAACCTAATCCTTCTAACTCCTCGCTGGTAATGTTTTACAGAATCCCGTTCGTGTCGTCCCTTACGTCTCGGTTGGGACATTATATACGTCTATTGCGTTATATATCTTAACCTAAGGCAGCCAAACATCTCGGATGTAGTATTCTAGAACATTCCTGGCGGGTCGGACCCTACTTCTCGGTGGGAACATTATATACGTCTATAACGTAATATAACCTAACCTAACCCATCTAGCCCCTCGCTGGTAATGTTTTACAGAACCCCTGTCGTGTCGTCCCGTACGTCTCGGTAGGGACATAGTATAGGTCTATAGCGTTATATATCCTAACCTAAGGCAGCCTAGCATCTCGGATGTAATATTTTCCAATATTCCTGGCGGGTCGGACCCTACTTCTCGGTGGGATCATTATATACGCCTATATCGTAATATAACCTAACCTAACCCATCTAGCCCCTCGCTGGTAATGTTTTACAGAATCCCTGTCGTGTCGGCCCGTACTTCTCGGTGCGGACATTATATGCGTCTATAACGTTAGATATCCTAACCTAAGGCAACCTAACATCTCGGATGTAGTATTTTCCAACATTCCTGGCGGGTCGGACCCTATTTCTCGGTGGGAACATTATACACGTCTATAACGTAACATAACCAAACCTAATCCTTCTAACTCCTCGCTGGTAATGTTTTACAGAATCCCGTTCGTGTCGTCCCTTACGTCTCGGTTGGGACATTATATACGTCTATTGCGTTATATATCCTAACCTAAGGCAGCCAAACATCTCGGATGTAGTATTCTAGAACATTCCTGGCGGGTCGGACCCTACTTCTCGGTGGGAACATTATATACGTCTATAACGTAATATAACCTAACCTAACCCATCTAGCCCCTCGCTGGTAATGTTTTACAGAATCCCTGTCGTGTCGGCCCGTTCTTCTCGGTGTGGACATTATATGCGTCTATAACGTTATATATCCTAACCTAAGGCAGCGAAACATCGCGGATGTAGTATTTTACAACATTCCTGGCGGTTCGGACGCTACTTCTCGGTGGGAACATTATATACGTCTATAACGTAATATAACCTAACCTAACCCATCTAGCCCCTCGCTGGTAATGTTTTACAGAATCACTGTCGTGTCGGCCCGTTCTTCTCGGTGTGGACATTATATGCGTCTATAACTTTATATATCCTAACCTAAGGCAGCGAAACATCTCGGATGTAGTATTTTACAACATTCCTGGCGGGTCGGACCCTACTTCTCGGTGGGAACATTATATACGTCTATAACGTAATATAACCTAACCTAACCCATCTAGCCCCTCGCTGGTTATGTTTTACAGAATCCCTGTCGTGTCGGCCCGTACTTCTCGGTGTGGACATTATATAGGTCTATAACGTTAGATATCCTAACCTAAGGCAACCTAACATCTCGGATGTAGTATTTTCCAACATTCCTGGCGGGTCGGACCCTGCTTCTCGGTGGGATCATTATATACGCCTATAACGTAATATAACCTAAGCTAACCCATCTAGCCCCTCGCTGGTAATGTCTTACAGAATCCCTGCCGTGTCGGCCCGTACTTCTCGGTGTGGACATTATATGCGTCTATAACGTTATATATCCTAACCTAAGGCAGCGAAACATCTCGGATGTAGTATTTTACAACATTCCTGGCGGGTCGGACCCTACTTCGCGGTGGGAACATTATATACGTCTATAACGTAATATAACCTAACCTAACCCATCTAGCCCCTCGCTGGTAATGTTTTACAGAATCCCGTTCGTGTCGTCCCGTACGTCTCGGTTGGGACATTATATACGTCTATTGCGTTATATATCCTAACCTAAGGCAGCCAAACATCTCGGATGTAGTATTTTACAACATTCCTGGCGGGTCGGACGCTACTTCTCGGCGGGAACATTATATACGTCTATAACGTAATATAACCTAACCTAACCCATCTAGCCCCTCGCTGGTAATGTTTTACAGAATCCCTGTCGTGTCGGCCCGTTCTTCTCGGTGTGGACATTATATGCGTCTATAACGTTATATATCCTAACCTAAGGCAGCGAAACATCTCGGATGTAGTATTTTACAACATTCCTGGCGGGTCGGAACCTACTTCTCGGTGGGAACATTATATACGTCTATCACGTAATATAACCTAACCTAACCCATCTAGCCCCTCGCTGGTAATGTTTTACAGAATCCCTGTCGTGTCGGCCCGTACTTCTCGGTGTGGACATTATATATGTCTATAACGTTAGATATTTTAACCTAAGGCAACCTAACATTTCGGACGTAGTATTTTCCAGCATTCCTGGCGCGTCGGCCCCTACTTTTCGGTGCGAAATTTATATACGTCTATAACGTAATATAACCTTACCTAACCCATGTAGCCCCTCGCTGGTAATGTTTTATAGAATCCCGGTCGTGTCGGCCCGTACGTCTCGGTTGGAACATTATATACGTCTATAGCGTTATATATCCTCACCTAAGGCAGGCTAAAATCTCGGATGTAGTATTTTACAACATTCCTGGCGGATCGGCACCTACATCTCGGTGGGAACATTATATACGTCTATAACGTAATATAACCTAACCTAACCCATGTAGCCCCTCGCTGGTAATGTTTTACGGAATCCCGTTCGTGTCGTCCCGAACGTCTCGGTTGGGACATTATTACGTCTATAGCGTTATCACCTCGGATGTAGTATTTTACAGCATTCCTGGCGGGTCGGACCCTACTTCTCGGTGGGATCATTATATACGCCTATAACGTAATATAACCTAACCTAACCCATGTAGCCCCTCGCTGGTAATGTTTTACGGAATCCCGTTCGTGTCGTCCCGAACGTCTCGGTTGGGACATTATTACGTCTATAGCGTTATCATCTCGGATGTAGTATTTTCCAGCATTCCTGGCGGGTCGGCCCCTACTTTTCGGTGCGAAATTTATATACGTCTATAACGTAATATAACCTTACCTAACCCATGTAGCCCCTCGCTGGTAATGTTTTATAGAATCCCGGTCGTGTCGGACCGTACGTCTCGGCTGGAACATTATGTACGTCTATAGCGTTATATATCCTCACCTAAGGCAGGCTAAAATCTCGGATGTAGTATTTTACAACATTCCTGGCGGATCGGCACCTACTTCTCGGTGGGAACATTATATACGTCTATAACGTAATATAGCCTAACCTAACCCATCTAGCCCCTCGCTGGTAATGTTTTAGAGAACCCCTGTCGTGTCGTCCCGTACGTCTCGGTTGGGACTTTGTATAGGTCTATAGCGTTATATATCCTAACCTAAGGCAGCCTAGCATCTCGGATGTAGTATTTTCCAATATTCCTGGCGGGTCGGACCCTACTTCTCGGTGGGATCATTATATACGCCTATATCGTAATATAACCTAACTTAACCCATCTAGCCCCTCGCTGGTAATGTTTTACAGAATCCCTGTCGTGTCGGCCCGTACTTCTCGCTGTGGACATTATATAGGTCTATAACGTTAGATATATTAACCTAAGGCAACCTAACATCTCGGATGTAGTATTTTCCAGCATTCCTGGCGGGTCGGCCCCTACTTCTCGGTGGGAACATTATATACGTCTATAACGTAATATAACCTAACCTAACCCATGTAGCCCCTCGCTGGTAATGTTTTACGGAATCCCGTTCGTGTCGTCCCGAACGTCTCGGTTGGGACATTATTACGTCTATAGCGTTATCACCTCGGATGTAGTATTTTACAGCATTCCTGGCGGGTCGGACCCTACTTCTCGGTGGGATCATTATATACGCCTATAACGTAATATAACCTAACCTAACCCATGTAGCCCCTCGCTGGTAATGTTTTACGGAATCCCGTTCGTGTCGTCCCGAACGTCTCGGTTGGGACATTATTACGTCTATAGCGTTATCATCTCGGATGTAGTATTTTCCAGCATTCCTGGCGGGTCGGCCCCTACTTTTCGGTGCGAAATTTATATACGTCTATAACGTAATATAACCTTACCTAACCCATGTAGCCCCTCGCTGGTAATGTTTTATAGAATCCCGGTCGTGTCGGACCGTACGTCTCGGCTGGAACATTATGTACGTCTATAGCGTTATATATCCTCACCTAAGGCAGGCTAAAATTTCGGATGTAGTATTTTACAACATTCCTGGCGGATCGGCACCTACTTCTCGGTGGGAACATTATATACGTCTATAACGTAATATAGCCTAACCTAACCCATCTAGCCCCTCGCTGGTAATGTTTTAGAGAACCCCTGTCGTGTCGTCCCGTACGTCTCGGTTGGGACTTTGTATAGGTCTATAGCGTTATATATCCTAACCTAAGGCAGCCTAGCATCTCGGATGTAGTGTTTTCCAATATTTCTGGCGGGTCGGACCCTACTTCTCGGTGGGATCATTATATACGCCTATATCGTAATATAACCTAACTTAACCCATCTAGCCCCTCGCTGGTAATGTTTTACAGAATCCCTGTCGTTTCGGCCCGTACTTCTCGGCGTGGACATTATATGCGTCTATAACGTTAGATATCCTAACCTAAGGCAACCTAACATCTCGGATGTAGTATTTTCCAACATTCCTGGCGGGTCGGACCCTATTTCTCGGTGGGAACATTATACACGTCTATAACGTAACATAACCAAACGTAATCCTTCTAACTCCTCGCTGGTAATGTTTTACAGAATCCCGTTCGTGTCGTCCCTTACGTCTCGGTTGGGACATTATATACGTCTATTGCGTTATATATCTTAACCTAAGGCAGCCAAACATCTCGGATGTAGTATTCTAGAACATTCCTGGCGGGTCGGACCCTACTTCTCGGTGGGAACATTATATACGTCTATAACGTAATATAACCTAACCTAACCCATCTAGCCCCTCGCTGGTAATGTTTTACAGAACCCCTGTCGTGTCGTCCCGTACGTCTCGGTAGGGACATAGTATAGGTCTATAGCGTTATATATCCTAACCTAAGGCAGCCTAGCATCTCGGATGTAATATTTTCCAATATTCCTGGCGGGTCGGACCCTACTTCTCGGTGGGATCATTATATACGCCTATATCGTAATATAACCTAACCTAACCCATCTAGCCCCTCGCTGGTAATGTTTTACAGAATCCCTGTCGTGTCGGCCCGTACTTCTCGGTGCGGACATTATATGCGTCTATAACGTTAGATATCCTAACCTAAGGCAACCTAACATCTCGGATGTAGTATTTTCCAACATTCCTGGCGGGTCGGACCCTATTTCTCGGTGGGAACATTATACACGTCTATAACGTAACATAACCAAACCTAATCCTTCTAACTCCTCGCTGGTAATGTTTTACAGAATCCCGTTCGTGTCGTCCCTTACGTCTCGGTTGGGACATTATATACGTCTATTGCGTTATATATCCTAACCTAAGGCAGCCAAACATCTCGGATGTAGTATGCTAGAACATTCCTGGCGGGTCGGACCCTACTTCTCGGTGGGAACATTATATACGTCTATAACGTAATATAACCTAACCTAACCCATCTAGCCCCTCGCTGGTAATGTTTTACAGAATCCCTGTCGTGTCGGCCCGTTCTTCTCGGTGTGGACATTATATGCGTCTATAACGTTATATATCCTAACCTAAGGCAGCGAAACATCGCGGATGTAGTATTTTACAACATTCCTGGCGGTTCGGACGCTACTTCTCGGTGGGAACATTATATACGTCTATAACGTAATATAACCTAACCTAACCCATCTAGCCCCTCGCTGGTAATGTTTTACAGAATCACTGTCGTGTCGGCCCGTTCTTCTCGGTGTGGACATTATATGCGTCTATAACTTTATATATCCTAACCTAAGGCAGCGAAACATCTCGGATGTAGTATTTTACAACATTCCTGGCGGGTCGGACCCTACTTCTCGGTGGGAACATTATATACGTCTATAACGTAATATAACCTAACCTAACCCATCTAGCCCCTCGCTGGTTATGTTTTACAGAATCCCTGTCGTGTCGGCCCGTACTTCTCGGTGTGGACATTATATAGGTCTATAACGTTAGATATCCTAACCTAAGGCAACCTAACATCTCGGATGTAGTATTTTCCAACATTCCTGGCGGGTCGGACCCTGCTTCTCGGTGGGATCATTATATACGCCTATAACGTAATATAACCTAACCTAACCCATCTAGCCCCTCGCTGGTAATGTCTTACAGAATCCCTGCCGTGTCGGCCCGTACTTCTCGGTGTGGACATTATATGCGTCTATAACGTTATATATCCTAACCTAAGGCAGCGAAACATCTCGGATGTAGTATTTTACAACATTCCTGGCGGGTCGGACCCTACTTCGCGGTGGGAACATTATATACGTCTATAACGTAATATAACCTAACCTAACCCATCTAGCCCCTCGCTGGTAATGTTTTACAGAATCCCGTTCGTGTCGTCCCGTACGTCTCGGTTGGGACATTATATACGTCTATTGCGTTATATATCCTAACCTAAGGCAGCCAAACATCTCGGATGTAGTATTTTACAACATTCCTGGCGGGTCGGACGCTACTTCTCGGCGGGAACATTATATACGTCTATAACGTAATATAACCTAACCTAACCCATCTAGCCCCTCGCTGGTAATGTTTTACAGAATCCCTGTCGTGTCGGCCCGTTCTTCTCGGTGTGGACATTATATGCGTCTATAACGTTATATATCCTAACCTAAGGCAGCGAAACATCTCGGATGTAGTATTTTACAACATTCCTGGCGGGTCGGAACCTACTTCTCGGTGGGAACATTATATACGTCTATCACGTAATATAACCTAACCTAACCCATCTAGCCCCTCGCTGGTAATGTTTTACAGAATCCCTGTCGTGTCGGCCCGTACTTCTCGGTGTGGATATTATATATGTCTATAACGTTAGATATTTTAACCTAAGGCAACCTAACATTTCGGACGTAGTATTTTCCAGCATTCCTGGCGCGTCGGCCCCTACTTTTCGGTGCGAAATTTATATACGTCTATAACGTAATATAACCTTACCTAACCCATGTAGCCCCTCGCTGGTAATGTTTTATAGAATCCCGGTCGTGTCGGCCCGTACGTCTCGGTTGGAACATTATATACGTCTATAGCGTTATATATCCTCACCTAAGGCAGGCTAAAATCTCGGATGTAGTATTTTACAACATTCCTGGCGGATCGGCACCTACATCTCGGTGGGAACATTATATACGTCTATAACGTAATATAGCCTAACCTAACCCATCTAGCCCCTCGCTGGTAATGTTTTACAGAACCCCTGTCGTGTCGTCCCGTACGTCTCGGTTGGGACTTTGTATAGGTCTATAGCGTTATATATCCTAACCTAAGGCAGCCTAGCATCTCGGATGTAGTATTTTCCAATATTCCTGGCGGGTCGGACCCTACTTCTCGGTGGGATCATTATATACGCCTATATCGTAATATAACCTAACTTAACCCATCTAGCCCCTCGCTGGTAATGTTTTACAGAATCCCTGTCGTGTCGGCCCGTACTTCTCGCTGTGGACATTATATAGGTCTATAACGTTAGATATCTTAACCTAAGGCAACCTAACATCTCGGATGTAGTATTTTCCAGCATTCCTGGCGGGTCGGCCCCTACTTCTCGGTGGGAACATTATATACGTCTATAACGTAATATAACCTAACCTAACCCATGTAGCCCCTCGCTGGTAATGTTTTACGGAATCCCGTTCGTGTCGTCCCGAACGTCTCGGTTGGGACATTATTACGTCTATAGCGTTATCACCTCGGATGTAGTATTTTACAGCATTCCTGGCGGGTCGGACCCTACTTCTCGGTGGGATCATTATATACGCCTATAACGTAATATAACCTAACCTAACCCATCTAGCCCCTCGCTGGTAATGTCTTACAGAATCCCTGTCGTTTCGGCCCGTACTTCTCGGTGTGGACATTATATGCGTCTATAACGTTATATATCCTAACCTAAGGCAGCGAAACATCTCGGATGTAGTATTTTACAACATTCCTGGCGGGTCGGACCCTACTTCTCGGTGGGATCATTATATACGCCTATATCGTAATATAACCTAACCTAACCCATCTAGCCCCTCGCTGGTAATGTTTTACAGAATCCCTGTCGTGTCGGCCCGTACTTCTCGGTGTGGACATTATATGCGTCTATAACGTTAGATATCCTAACCTAAGGCAACCTAACATCTCGGATGTAGTATTTTCCAACATTCCTGGCGGGTCGGACCCTATTTCTCGGTGGGAACATTATACACGTCTATAACGTAACATAACCAAACCTAATCCTTCTAACTCCTCGCTGGTAATGTTTTACATAATCCCGTTCGTGTCGTCCCTTACGTCTCGGTTGGGACATTATATACGTCTATTGCGTTATATATCCTAACCTAAGGCAGCCAAACATCTCGGATGTAGTATTCTAGAACATTCCTGGCGGGTCGGACCCTACTTCTCGGTGGGAACATTATATACGTCTATAACGTAATATAGCCTAACCTAACCCATCTAGCCCCTCGCTGGTAATGTTTTAGAGAACCCCTGTCGTGTCGTCCCGTACGTCTCGGTTGGGACTTTGTATAGGTCTATAGCGTTATATATCCTAACCTAAGGCAGCCTAGCATCTCGGATGTAGTATTTTCCAATATTCCTGGCGGGTCGGACCCTACTTCTCGGTGGGATCATTATATACGCCTATATCGTAATATAACCTAACCTAACCCATCTAGCCCCTCGCTGGTAATGTTTTACAGAATCCCTGTCGTGTCGGCCCGTACTTCTCGGTGTGGACATTATATGCGTCTATAACGTTAGATATCCTAACCTAAGGCAACCTAACATCTCGGATGTAGTATTTTCCAACATTCCTGGCGGGTCGGACCCTATTTCTCGGTGGGAACATTATACACGTCTATAACGTAACATAACCAAACCTAATCCTTCTAACTCCTCGCTGGTAATGTTTTACAGAATCCCGTTCGTGTCGTCCCTTACGTCTCGGTTGGGACATTATATACGTCTATTGCGTTATATATCCTAACCTAAGGCAGCCAAACATCTCGGATGTAGTATTCTAGAACATTCCTGGCGGGTCGGACCCTACTTCTCGGTGGGAACATTATATACGTCTATAACGTAATATAACCTAACCTAACCCATCTAGCCCCTCGCTGGTAATGTTTTACAGAATCCCTGTCGTGTCGGCCCGTTCTTCTCGGTGTGGACATTATATGCGTCTATAACGTTATATATCCTAACCTAAGGCAGCGAAACATCGCGGATGTAGTATTTTACAACATTCCTGGCGGTTCGGACGCTACTTCTCGGTGGGAACATTATATACGTCTATAACGTAATATAACCTAACCTAACCCATCTAGCCCCTCGCTGGTAATGTTTTACAGAATCACTGTCGTGTCGGCCCGTTCTTCTCGGTGTGGACATTATATGCGTCTATAACTTTATATATCCTAACCTAAGGCAGCGAAACATCTCGGATGTAGTATTTTACAACATTCCTGGCGGGTCGGACCCTACTTCTCGGTGGGAACATTATATACGTCTATAACGTAATATAACCTAACCTAACCCATCTAGCCCCTCGCTGGTTATGTTTTACAGAATCCCTGTCGTGTCGGCCCGTACTTCTCGGTGTGGACATTATATAGGTCTATAACGTTAGATATCCTAACCTAAGGCAACCTAACATCTCGGATGTAGTATTTTCCAACATTCCTGGCGGGTCGGACCCTGCTTCTCGGTGGGATCATTATATACGCCTATAACGTAATATAACCTAACCTAACCCATCTAGCCCCTCGCTGGTAATGTCTTACAGAATCCCTGCCGTGTCGGCCCGTACTTCTCGGTGTGGACATTATATGCGTCTATAACGTTATATATCCTAACCTAAGGCAGCGAAACATCTCGGATGTAGTATTTTACAACATTCCTGGCGGGTCGGACGCTACTTCTCGGCGGGAACATTATATACGTCTATAACGTAATATAACCTAACCTAACCCATCTAGCCCCTCGCTGGTAATGTTTTACAGAATCCCTGTCGTGTCGGCCCGTTCTTCTCGGTGTGGACATTATATGCGTCTATAACGTTATATATCCTAACCTAAGGCAGCGAAACATCTCGGATGTAGTATTTTACAACATTCCTGGCGGGTCGGAACCTACTTCTCGGTGGGAACATTATATACGTCTATCACGTAATATAACCTAACCTAACCCATCTAGCCCCTCGCTGGTAATGTTTTACAGAATCCCTGTCGTGTCGGCCCGTACTTCTCGGTGTGGACATTATATATGTCTATAACGTTAGATATTTTAACCTAAGGCAACCTAACATTTCGGACGTAGTATTTTCCAGCATTCCTGGCGCGTCGGCCCCTACTTTTCGGTGCGAAATTTATATACGTCTATAACGTAATATAACCTTACCTAACCCATGTAGCCCCTCGCTGGTAATGTTTTATAGAATCCCGGTCGTGTCGGCCCGTACGTCTCGGTTGGAACATTATATACGTCTATAGCGTTATATATCCTCACCTAAGGCAGGCTAAAATCTCGGATGTAGTATTTTACAACATTCCTGGCGGATCGGCACCTACATCTCGGTGGGAACATTATATACGTCTATAACGTAATATAGCCTAACCTAACCCATCTAGCCCCTCGCTGGTAATGTTTTACAGAACCCCTGTCGTGTCGTCCCGTACGTCTCGGTTGGGACTTTGTATAGGTCTATAGCGTTATATATCCTAACCTAAGGCAGCCTAGCATCTCGGATGTAGTATTTTCCAATATTCCTGGCGGGTCGGACCCTACTTCTCGGTGGGATCATTATATACGCCTATATCGTAATATAACCTAACTTAACCCATCTAGCCCCTCGCTGGTAATGTTTTACAGAATCCCTGTCGTGTCGGCCCGTACTTCTCGCTGTGGACATTATATAGGTCTATAACGTTAGATATCTTAACCTAAGGCAACCTAACATCTCGGATGTAGTATTTTCCAGCATTCCTGGCGGGTCGGCCCCTACTTCTCGGTGGGAACATTATATACGTCTATAACGTAATATAACCTAACCTAACCCATGTAGCCCCTCGCTGGTAATGTTTTACGGAATCCCGTTCGTGTCGTCCCGAACGTCTCGGTTGGGACATTATTACGTCTATAGCGTTATCACCTCGGATGTAGTATTTTACAGCATTCCTGGCGGGTCGGACCCTACTTCTCGGTGGGATCATTATATACGCCTATAACGTAATATAACCTAACCTAACCCATCTAGCCCCTCGCTGGTAATGTCTTACAGAATCCCTGTCGTTTCGGCCCGTACTTCTCGGTGTGGACATTATATGCGTCTATAACGTTATATATCCTAACCTAAGGCAGCGAAACATCTCGGATGTAGTATTTTACAACATTCCTGGCGGGTCGGACCCTACTTCTCGGTGGGATCATTATATACGCCTATATCGTAATATAACCTAACCTAACCCATCTAGCCCCTCGCTGGTAATGTTTTACAGAATCCCTGTCGTGTCGGCCCGTACTTCTCGGTGTGGACATTATATGCGTCTATAACGTTAGATATCCTAACCTAAGGCAACCTAACATCTCGGATGTAGTATTTTCCAACATTCCTGGCGGGTCGGACCCTATTTCTCGGTGGGAACATTATACACGTCTATAACGTAACATAACCAAACCTAATCCTTCTAACTCCTCGCTGGTAATGTTTTACATAATCCCGTTCGTGTCGTCCCTTACGTCTCGGTTGGGACATTATATACGTCTATTGCGTTATATATCCTAACCTAAGGCAGCCAAACATCTCGGATGTAGTATTCTAGAACATTCCTGGCGGGTCGGACCCTACTTCTCGGTGGGAACATTATATACGTCTATAACGTAATATAGCCTAACCTAACCCATCTAGCCCCTCGCTGGTAATGTTTTAGAGAACCCCTGTCGTGTCGTCCCGTACGTCTCGGTTGGGACTTTGTATAGGTCTATAGCGTTATATATCCTAACCTAAGGCAGCCTAGCATCTCGGATGTAGTATTTTCCAATATTCCTGGCGGGTCGGACCCTACTTCTCGGTGGGATCATTATATACGCCTATATCGTAATATAACCTAACCTAACCCATCTAGCCCCTCGCTGGTAATGTTTTACAGAATCCCTGTCGTGTCGGCCCGTACTTCTCGGTGTGGACATTATATGCGTCTATAACGTTAGATATCCTAACCTAAGGCAACCTAACATCTCGGATGTAGTATTTTCCAACATTCCTGGCGGGTCGGACCCTATTTCTCGGTGGGAACATTATACACGTCTATAACGTAACATAACCAAACCTAATCCTTCTAACTCCTCGCTGGTAATGTTTTACAGAATCCCGTTCGTGTCGTCCCTTACGTCTCGGTTGGGACATTATATACGTCTATTGCGTTATATATCCTAACCTAAGGCAGCCAAACATCTCGGATGTAGTATTCTAGAACATTCCTGGCGGGTCGGACCCTACTTCTCGGTGGGAACATTATATACGTCTATAACGTAATATAACCTAACCTAACCCATCTAGCCCCTCGCTGGTAATGTTTTACAGAATCCCTGTCGTGTCGGCCCGTTCTTCTCGGTGTGGACATTATATGCGTCTATAACGTTATATATCCTAACCTAAGGCAGCGAAACATCGCGGATGTAGTATTTTACAACATTCCTGGCGGTTCGGACGCTACTTCTCGGTGGGAACATTATATACGTCTATAACGTAATATAACCTAACCTAACCCATCTAGCCCCTCGCTGGTAATGTTTTACAGAATCACTGTCGTGTCGGCCCGTTCTTCTCGGTGTGGACATTATATGCGTCTATAACTTTATATATCCTAACCTAAGGCAGCGAAACATCTCGGATGTAGTATTTTACAACATTCCTGGCGGGTCGGACCCTACTTCTCGGTGGGAACATTATATACGTCTATAACGTAATATAACCTAACCTAACCCATCTAGCCCCTCGCTGGTTATGTTTTACAGAATCCCTGTCGTGTCGGCCCGTACTTCTCGGTGTGGACATTATATATGTCTATAACGTTAGATATTTTAACCTAAGGCAACCTAACATTTCGGACGTAGTATTTTCCAGCATTCCTGGCGCGTCGGCCCCTACTTTTCGGTGCGAAATTTATATACGTCTATAACGTAATATAACCTTACCTAACCCATGTAGCCCCTCGCTGGTAATGTTTTATAGAATCCCGGTCGTGTCGGCCCGTACGTTTCGGTTGGAACATTATATACGTCTATAGCGTTATATATCCTCACCTAAGGCAGGCTAAAATCTCGGATGTAGTATTTTACAACATTCCTGGCGGATCGGCACCTACATCTCGGTGGGAACATTATATACGTCTATAACGTAATATAGCCTAACCTAACCCATCTAGCCCCTCGCTGGTAATGTTTTACAGAACCCCTGTCGTGTCGTCCCGTACGTCTCGGTTGGGACTTTGTATAGGTCTATAGCGTTATATATCCTAACCTAAGGCAGCCTAGCATCTCGGATGTAGTATTTTCCAATATTCCTGGCGGGTCGGACCCTACTTCTCGGTGGGATCATTATATACGCCTATATCGTAATATAACCTAACTTAACCCATCTAGCCCCTCGCTGGTAATGTTTTACAGAATCCCTGTCGTGTCGGCCCGTACTTCTCGCTGTGGACATTATATAGGTCTATAACGTTAGATATCTTAACCTAAGGCAACCTAACATCTCGGATGTAGTATTTTCCAGCATTCCTGGCGGGTCGGCCCCTACTTCTCGGTGGGAACATTATATACGTCTATAACGTAATATAACCTAACCTAACCCATGTAGCCCCTCGCTGGTAATGTTTTACGGAATCCCGTTCGTGTCGTCCCGAACGTCTCGGTTGGGACATTATTACGTCTATAGCGTTATCACCTCGGATGTAGTATTTTACAGCATTCCTGGCGGGTCGGACCCTACTTCTCGGTGGGATCATTATATACGCCTATAACGTAATATAACCTAACCTAACCCATCTAGCCCCTCGCTGGTAATGTCTTACAGAATCCCTGTCGTTTCGGCCCGTACTTCTCGGTGTGGACATTATATGCGTCTATAACGTTATATATCCTAACCTAAGGCAGCGAAACATCTCGGATGTAGTATTTTACAACATTCCTGGCGGGTCGGACCCTACTTCTCGGTGGGATCATTATATACGCCTATATCGTAATATAACCTAACCTAACCCATCTAGCCCCTCGCTGGTAATGTTTTACAGAATCCCTGTCGTGTCGGCCCGTACTTCTCGGTGTGGACATTATATGCGTCTATAACGTTAGATATCCTAACCTAAGGCAACCTAACATCTCGGATGTAGTATTTTCCAACATTCCTGGCGGGTCGGACCCTATTTCTCGGTGGGAACATTATACACGTCTATAACGTAACATAACCAAACCTAATCCTTCTAACTCCTCGCTGGTAATGTTTTACATAATCCCGTTCGTGTCGTCCCTTACGTCTCGGTTGGGACATTATATACGTCTATTGCGTTATATATCCTAACCTAAGGCAGCCAAACATCTCGGATGTAGTATTCTAGAACATTCCTGGCGGGTCGGACCCTACTTCTCGGTGGGAACATTATATACGTCTATAACGTAATATAGCCTAACCTAACCCATCTAGCCCCTCGCTGGTAATGTTTTAGAGAACCCCTGTCGTGTCGTCCCGTACGTCTCGGTTGGGACTTTGTATAGGTCTATAGCGTTATATATCCTAACCTAAGGCAGCCTAGCATCTCGGATGTAGTGTTTTCCAATATTTCTGGCGGGTCGGACCCTACTTCTCGGTGGGATCATTATATACGCCTATATCGTAATATAACCTAACTTAACCCATCTAGCCCCTCGCTGGTAATGTTTTACAGAATCCCTGTCGTTTCGGCCCGTACTTCTCGGCGTGGACATTATATGCGTCTATAACGTTAGATATCCTAACCTAAGGCAACCTAACATCTCGGATGTAGTATTTTCCAACATTCCTGGCGGGTCGGACCCTATTTCTCGGTGGGAACATTATACACGTCTATAACGTAACATAACCAAACCTAATCCTTCTAACTCCTCGCTGGTAATGTTTTACAGAATCCCGTTCGTGTCGTCCCTTACGTCTCGGTTGGGACATTATATACGTCTATTGCGTTATATATCTTAACCTAAGGCAGCCAAACATCTCGGATGTAGTATTCTAGAACATTCCTGGCGGGTCGGACCCTACTTCTCGGTGGGAACATTATATACGTCTATAACGTAATATAACCTAACCTAACCCATCTAGCCCCTCGCTGGTAATGTTTTACAGAACCCCTGTCGTGTCGTCCCGTACGTCTCGGTAGGGACATAGTATAGGTCTATAGCGTTATATATCCTAACCTAAGGCAGCCTAGCATCTCGGATGTAATATTTTCCAATATTCCTGGCGGGTCGGACCCTACTTCTCGGTGGGATCATTATATACGCCTATATCGTAATATAACCTAACCTAACCCATCTAGCCCCTCGCTGGTAATGTTTTACAGAATCCCTGTCGTGTCGGCCCGTACTTCTCGGTGCGGACATTATATGCGTCTATAACGTTAGATATCCTAACCTAAGGCAACCTAACATCTCGGATGTAGTATTTTCCAACATTCCTGGCGGGTCGGACCCTATTTCTCGGTGGGAACATTATACACGTCTATAACGTAACATAACCAAACCTAATCCTTCTAACTCCTCGCTGGTAATGTTTTACAGAATCCCGTTCGTGTCGTCCCTTACGTCTCGGTTGGGACATTATATACGTCTATTGCGTTATATATCCTAACCTAAGGCAGCCAAACATCTCGGATGTAGTATTCTAGAACATTCCTGGCGGGTCGGACCCTACTTCTCGGTGGGAACATTATATACGTCTATAACGTAATATAACCTAACCTAACCCATCTAGCCCCTCGCTGGTAATGTTTTACAGAATCCCTGTCGTGTCGGCCCGTTCTTCTCGGTGTGGACATTATATGCGTCTATAACGTTATATATCCTAACCTAAGGCAGCGAAACATCGCGGATGTAGTATTTTACAACATTCCTGGCGGGTCGGACCCTACTTCTCGGTGGGAACATTATATACGTCTATAACGTAATATAACCTAACCTAACCCATCTAGCCCCTCGCTGGTTATGTTTTACAGAATCCCTGTCGTGTCGGCCCGTACTTCTCGGTGTGGACATTATATAGGTCTATAACGTTAGATATCCTAACCTAAGGCAACCTAACATCTCGGATGTAGTATTTTCCAACATTCCTGGCGGGTCGGACCCTGCTTCTCGGTGGGATCATTATATACGCCTATAACGTAATATAACCTAACCTAACCCATCTAGCCCCTCGCTGGTAATGTCTTACAGAATCCCTGCCGTGTCGGCCCGTACTTCTCGGTGTGGACATTATATGCGTCTATAACGTTATATATCCTAACCTAAGGCAGCGAAACATCTCGGATGTAGTATTTTACAACATTCCTGGCGGGTCGGACCCTACTTCGCGGTGGGAACATTATATACGTCTATAACGTAATATAACCTAACCTAACCCATCTAGCCCCTCGCTGGTAATGTTTTACAGAATCCCGTTCGTGTCGTCCCGTACGTCTCGGTTGGGACATTATATACGTCTATTGCGTTATATATCCTAACCTAAGGCAGCCAAACATCTCGGATGTAGTATTTTACAACATTCCTGGCGGGTCGGACGCTACTTCTCGGCGGGAACATTATATACGTCTATAACGTAATATAACCTAACCTAACCCATCTAGCCCCTCGCTGGTAATGTTTTACAGAATCCCTGTCGTGTCGGCCCGTTCTTCTCGGTGTGGACATTATATGCGTCTATAACGTTATATATCCTAACCTAAGGCAGCGAAACATCTCGGATGTAGTATTTTACAACATTCCTGGCGGGTCGGAACCTACTTCTCGGTGGGAACATTATATACGTCTATCACGTAATATAACCTAACCTAACCCATCTAGCCCCTCGCTGGTAATGTTTTACAGAATCCCTGTCGTGTCGGCCCGTACTTCTCGGTGTGGACATTATATATGTCTATAACGTTAGATATTTTAACCTAAGGCAACCTAACATTTCGGACGTAGTATTTTCCAGCATTCCTGGCGCGTCGGCCCCTACTTTTCGGTGCGAAATTTATATACGTCTATAACGTAATATAACCTTACCTAACCCATGTAGCCCCTCGCTGGTAATGTTTTATAGAATCCCGGTCGTGTCGGCCCGTACGTTTCGGTTGGAACATTATATACGTCTATAGCGTTATATATCCTCACCTAAGGCAGGCTAAAATCTCGGATGTAGTATTTTACAACATTCCTGGCGGATCGGCACCTACATCTCGGTGGGAACATTATATACGTCTATAACGTAATATAGCCTAACCTAACCCATCTAGCCCCTCGCTGGTAATGTTTTACAGAACCCCTGTCGTGTCGTCCCGTACGTCTCGGTTGGGACTTTGTATAGGTCTATAGCGTTATATATCCTAACCTAAGGCAGCCTAGCATCTCGGATGTAGTATTTTCCAATATTCCTGGCGGGTCGGACCCTACTTCTCGGTGGGATCATTATATACGCCTATATCGTAATATAACCTAACTTAACCCATCTAGCCCCTCGCTGGTAATGTTTTACAGAATCCCTGTCGTGTCGGCCCGTACTTCTCGCTGTGGACATTATATAGGTCTATAACGTTAGATATCTTAACCTAAGGCAACCTAACATCTCGGATGTAGTATTTTCCAGCATTCCTGGCGGGTCGGCCCCTACTTCTCGGTGGGAACATTATATACGTCTATAACGTAATATAACCTAACCTAACCCATGTAGCCCCTCGCTGGTAATGTTTTACGGAATCCCGTTCGTGTCGTCCCGAACGTCTCGGTTGGGACATTATTACGTCTACAGCGTTATCACCTCGGATGTAGTATTTTACAGCATTCCTGGCGGGTCGGACCCTACTTCTCGGTGGGATCATTATATACGCCTATAACGTAATATAACCTAACCTAACCCATCTAGCCCCTCGCTGGTAATGTCTTACAGAATCCCTGTCGTTTCGGCCCGTACTTCTCGGTGTGGACATTATATGCGTCTATAACGTTATATATCCTAACCTAAGGCAGCGAAACATCTCGGATGTAGTATTTTACAACATTCCTGGCGGGTCGGACCCTACTTCTCGGTGGGATCATTATATACGCCTATATCGTAATATAACCTAACCTAACCCATCTAGCCCCTCGCTGGTAATGTTTTACAGAATCCCTGTCGTGTCGGCCCGTACTTCTCGGTGTGGACATTATATGCGTCTATAACGTTAGATATCCTAACCTAAGGCAGCCAAACATCTCGGATGTAGTATTCTAGAACATTCCTGGCGGGTCGGACCCTACTTCTCGGTGGGAACATTATATACGTCTATAACGTAATATAGCCTAACCTAACCCATCTAGCCCCTCGCTGGTAATGTTTTAGAGAACCCCTGTCGTGTCGTCCCGTACGTCTCGGTTGGGACTTTGTATAGGTCTATAGCGTTATATATCCTAACCTAAGGCAGCCTAGCATCTCGGATGTAGTATTTTCCAATATTCCTGGCGGGTCGGACCCTACTTCTCGGTGGGATCATTATATACGCCTATATCGTAATATAACCTAACCTAACCCATCTAGCCCCTCGCTGGTAATGTTTTACAGAATCCCTGTCGTGTCGGCCCGTACTTCTCGGTGTGGACATTATATGCGTCTATAACGTTAGATATCCTAACCTAAGGCAACCTAACATCTCGGATGTAGTATTTTCCAACATTCCTGGCGGGTCGGACCCTATTTCTCGGTGGGAACATTATACACGTCTATAACGTAACATAACCAAACCTAATCCTTCTAACTCCTCGCTGGTAATGTTTTACAGAATCCCGTTCGTGTCGTCCCTTACGTCTCGGTTGGGACATTATATACGTCTATTGCGTTATATATCCTAACCTAAGGCAGCCAAACATCTCGGATGTAGTATTCTAGAACATTCCTGGCGGGTCGGACCCTACTTCTCGGTGGGAACATTATATACGTCTATAACGTAATATAACCTAACCTAACCCATCTAGCCCCTCGCTGGTAATGTTTTACAGAATCCCTGTCGTGTCGGCCCGTTCTTCTCGGTGTGGACATTATATGCGTCTATAACGTTATATATCCTAACCTAAGGCAGCGAAACATCGCGGATGTAGTATTTTACAACATTCCTGGCAGTTCGGACGCTACTTCTCGGTGGGAACATTATATACGTCTATAACGTAATATAACCTAACCTAACCCATCTAGCCCCTCGCTGGTAATGTTTTACAGAATCACTGTCGTGTCGGCCCGTTCTTCTCGGTGTGGACATTATATGCGTCTATAACTTTATATATCCTAACATAAGGCAGCGAAACGTCTCGGATGTAGTATTTTACAACATTCCTGGCGGGTCGGACCCTACTTCTCGGTGGGAACATTATATACGTCTATAACGTAATATAACCTAACCTAACCCATCTAGCCCCTCGCTGGTAATGTTTTACAGAATCCCTGTCGTGTCGGCCCGTACTTCTCGGTGTGGACATTATATAGGTCTATAACGTTAGATATCTTAACCTAAGGCAACCTAACATCTCGGATGTAGTATTTTCCAGCATTCCTGGCGGGTCGGCCCCTACTTTTCGGTGCGAAATTTATATACGTCTATAACGTAATATAACCTTACCTAACCCATGTAGCCCCTCGCTGGTAATGTTTTATAGAATCCCGGTCGTGTCGGACCGTACGTCTCGGCTGGAACATTATGTACGTCTATAGCGTTATATATCCTCACCTAAGGCAGGCTAAAATCTCGGATGTAGTATTTTACAACATTCCTGGCGGATCGGCACCTACTTCTCGGTGGGAACATTATATACGTCTATAACGTAATATAGCCTAA
Organism: Xylocopa violacea; assembly: GCA_963969225.1. Lineage (NCBI taxonomy): Eukaryota > Metazoa > Arthropoda > Insecta > Hymenoptera > Apidae > Xylocopa > Xylocopa violacea. The sequence goes on along the minus strand of CAXAJV010000017.1, from coordinate 8,512,813 downwards.
CCTAACCCATCTAGCCCCTCGCTGGTAATGTTTTAGAGAACCCCTGTCGTGTCGTCCCGTACGTCTCGGTTGGGACTTTGTATAGGTCTATAGCGTTATATATCCTAACCTAAGGCAGCCTAGCATCTCGGATGTAGTGTTTTCCAATATTTCTGGCGGGTCGGACCCTACTTCTCGGTGGGATCATTATATACGCCTATATCGTAATATAACCTAACTTAACCCATCTAGCCCCTCGCTGGTAATGTTTTACAGAATCCCTGTCGTTTCGGCCCGTACTTCTCGGCGTGGACATTATATGCGTCTATAACGTTAGATATCCTAACCTAAGGCAACCTAACATCTCGGATGTAGTATTTTCCAACATTCCTGGCGGGTCGGACCCTATTTCTCGGTGGGAACATTATACACGTCTATAACGTAACATAACCAAACCTCATCCTTCTAACTCCTCGCTGGTAATGTTTTACAGAATCCCGTTCGTGTCGTCCCTTACGTCTCGGTTGGGACATTATATACGTCTATTGCGTTATATATCTTAACCTAAGGCAGCCAAACATCTCGGATGTAGTATTCTAGAACATTCCTGGCGGGTCGGACCCTACTTCTCGGTGGGAACATTATATACGTCTATAACGTAATATAACCTAACCTAACCCATCTAGCCCCTCGCTGGTAATGTTTTACAGAACCCCTGTCGTGTCGTCCCGTACGTCTCGGTAGGGACATAGTATAGGTCTATAGCGTTATATATCCTAACCTAAGGCAGCCTAGCATCTCGGATGTAATATTTTCCAATATTCCTGGCGGGTCGGACCCTACTTCTCGGTGGGATCATTATATACGCCTATATCGTAATATAACCTAACCTAACCCATCTAGCCCCTCGCTGGTAATGTTTTACAGAATCCCTGTCGTGTCGGCCCGTACTTCTCGGTGCGGACATTATATGCGTCTATAACGTTAGATATCCTAACCTAAGGCAACCTAACATCTCGGATGTAGTATTTTCCAACATTCCTGGCGGGTCGGACCCTATTTCTCGGTGGGAACATTATACACGTCTATAACGTAACATAACCAAACCTAATCCTTCTAACTCCTCGCTGGTAATGTTTTACAGAATCCCGTTCGTGTCGTCCCTTACGTCTCGGTTGGGACATTATATACGTCTATTGCGTTATATATCCTAACCTAAGGCAGCCAAACATCTCGGATGTAGTATTCTAGAACATTCCTGGCGGGTCGGACCCTACTTCTCGGTGGGAACATTATATACGTCTATAACGTAATATAACCTAACCTAACCCATCTAGCCCCTCGCTGGTAATGTTTTACAGAATCCCTGTCGTGTCGGCCCGTTCTTCTCGGTGTGGACATTATATGCGTCTATAACGTTATATATCCTAACCTAAGGCAGCGAAACATCGCGGATGTAGTATTTTACAACATTCCTGGCGGTTCGGACGCTACTTCTCGGTGGGAACATTATATACGTCTATAACGTAATATAACCTAACCTAACCCATCTAGCCCCTCGCTGGTAATGTTTTACAGAATCACTGTCGTGTCGGCCCGTTCTTCTCGGTGTGGACATTATATGCGTCTATAACTTTATATATCCTAACCTAAGGCAGCGAAACATCTCGGATGTAGTATTTTACAACATTCCTGGCGGGTCGGACCCTACTTCTCGGTGGGAACATTATATACGTCTATAACGTAATATAACCTAACCTAACCCATCTAGCCCCTCGCTGGTTATGTTTTACAGAATCCCTGTCGTGTCGGCCCGTACTTCTCGGTGTGGACATTATATAGGTCTATAACGTTAGATATCCTAACCTAAGGCAACCTAACATCTCGGATGTAGTATTTTCCAACATTCCTGGCGGGTCGGACCCTGCTTCTCGGTGGGATCATTATATACGCCTATAACGTAATATAACCTAACCTAACCCATCTAGCCCCTCGCTGGTAATGTCTTACAGAATCCCTGCCGTGTCGGCCCGTACTTCTCGGTGTGGACATTATATGCGTCTATAACGTTATATATCCTAACCTAAGGCAGCGAAACATCTCGGATGTAGTATTTTACAACATTCCTGGCGGGTCGGACCCTACTTCGCGGTGGGAACATTATATACGTCTATAACGTAATATAACCTAACCTAACCCATCTAGCCCCTCGCTGGTAATGTTTTACAGAATCCCGTTCGTGTCGTCCCGTACGTCTCGGTTGGGACATTATATACGTCTATTGCGTTATATATCCTAACCTAAGGCAGCCAAACATCTCGGATGTAGTATTTTACAACATTCCTGGCGGGTCGGACGCTACTTCTCGGCGGGAACATTATATACGTCTATAACGTAATATAACCTAACCTAACCCATCTAGCCCCTCGCTGGTAATGTTTTACAGAATCCCTGTCGTGTCGGCCCGTTCTTCTCGGTGTGGACATTATATGCGTCTATAACGTTATATATCCTAACCTAAGGCACCGAAACATCTCGGATGTAGTATTTTACAACATTCCTGGCGGGTCGGAACCTACTTCTCGGTGGGAACATTATATACGTCTATCACGTAATATAACCTAACCTAACCCATCTAGCCCCTCGCTGGTAATGTTTTACAGAATCCCTGTCGTGTCGGCCCGTACTTCTCGGTGTGGACATTATATATGTCTATAACGTTAGATATTTTAACCTAAGGCAACCTAACATTTCGGACGTAGTATTTTCCAGCATTCCTGGCGCGTCGGCCCCTACTTTTCGGTGCGAAATTTATATACGTCTATAACGTAATATAACCTTACCTAACCCATGTAGCCCCTCGCTGGTAATGTTTTATAGAATCCCGGTCGTGTCGGCCCGTACGTCTCGGTTGGAACATTATATACGTCTATAGCGTTATATATCCTCACCTAAGGCAGGCTAAAATCTCGGATGTAGTATTTTACAACATTCCTGGCGGATCGGCACCTACATCTCGGTGGGAACATTATATACGTCTATAACGTAATATAGCCTAACCTAACCCATCTAGCCCCTGGCTGGTAAGGTTTTACAGAACCCCTGTCGTGTCGTCCCGTACGTCTCGGTTGGGACTTTGTATAGGTCTATAGCGTTATATATCCTAACCTAAGGCAGCCTAGCATCTCGGATGTAGTATTTTCCAATATTCCTGGCGGGTCGGACCCTACTTCTCGGTGGGATCATTATATACGCCTATATCGTAATATAACCTAACTTAACCCATCTAGCCCCTCGCTGGTAATGTTTTACAGAATCCCTGTCGTGTCGGCCCGTACTTCTCGGCGTGGACATTATATGCGTCTATAACGTTAGATATCTTAACCTAAGGCAACCTAACATTTCGAACGTAGTATTTTCCAGCATTCCTGGCGGGTCGGCCCCTACTTCTCAGTGGGAACTTTATATACGTCTGTAACGTAATATAACCTAACCTAACCCATGTAGCCCCTCGCTGGTAATGTTTTACAGAATCCCGTTCGTGTCGCCCCGAACGTCTCGGTTGGGACATTATTACGTCTATAGCGTTATATCTTAACCCAAGGCAGCCTATCACCTCGGATGTAGTATTTTACAGCATTCCTGGCGCGTCGGCCCCCACTTCTGGGTGGGAACATTATATACGTCTATAACGTAATATAACCTAACCTAACCCATCTAGCCCCTCGCTGGTAATGTTTTACAGAATCCCTGTCGTGACGGCCCGTACTTCTCGGTGTGGACATTATATACGTCTATAACGTTAGATATCTTAACCTAAGGCAACCTAACATTTCGGACGTAGTATTTTCCAGCATTCCTGGCGGGTCGGCCCCTCCTTTTCGGTGCGAAATTTATATACGTCTATTACGTAATATAACCTTACCTAACCCATGTAGCCCCTCGCTGGTAATGTTTTATAGAATCCCGGTCGTGTCGGCCCGTACGTCTCGGTTGGAACATTATATACGTCTATAGCGTTATATATCCTAACCTAAGGCAGCCTAGCATCTCGGATGTAGTATTTTCCAACATTCCTGGCGGGTCGGACCCTACTTCTCGGTGGGATCATTATATACGCCTATAACGTAATATAACCTAACCTAACCCATCTAGCCCCTCGCTGGTAATGTCTTACAGAATCCCTGTCGTGTCGGCCCGTACTTCTCGGTGTGGACATTATATGCGTCTATAACGTTATATATCCTAACCTAAGGCAGCGAAACATCTCGGATGTAGTATTTTACAGCATTCCTGGCGGGTCGGACCCTACTTCGCGGTGGGAACATTATATACGTCTATAACGTAATATAACCTAACCTAACCCATCTAGCCCCTCGCTGATAATGTTTTACAGAATCCCGTTCGTGTCGTCCCGTACGTTTCGGTTGGGACATTATATACGTCTATTGCGTTAGATATCCTAACCTAAGGCAGCCAAACATCTCGGATGTAGTATTCTACAACATTCCTGGCGGGTCGGTCCCTACTTCTCGGTGGGAACATTATATACGTCTATAACGTAATATAACCTAACCTAACCCATCTAGCCCCTCGCTGGTAATGTTTAACAGAATCCCTGTCGTGTCGGCCCGTTCTTCTCGGTGTGGACATTATATGCGTCTATAACGTTGTATATCCTAACCTAAGGCAGCGAAACATCGCGGATGTAGTACTTTACAACATTCCTGGCGGTTCGGACGCTACTTCTCGGTGGGAACATTATATACGTCTATAACGTAATATAACCTAACCTAACCCATCTAGCCCCTCGCTGGTAATGTTTTACAGAATCCCTGTCGTGACGGCCCGTACTTCTCGGTGTGGACATTATATACGTCTATAACGTTAGATATCTTAACCTAAGGCAACCTAACATTTCGGACGTAGTATTTTCCAGCATTCCTGGCGGGTCGGCCCCTCCTTTTCGGTGCGAAATTTATATACGTCTATTACGTAATATAACCTTACCTAACCCATGTAGCCCCTCGCTGGTAATGTTTTATAGAATTCCGGTCGTGTCGGCCCGTACGTCTCGGTTGGAACATTATATACGTCTATAGCGTTATATATCCTAACCTAAGGCAGCCTAGCATCTCGGATGTAGTATTTTCCAACATTCCTGGCGGGTCGGACCCTACTTCTCGGTGGGATCATTATATACGCCTATAACGTAATATAACCTAACCTAACCCATCTAGCCCCTCGCTGGTAATGTCTTACAGAATCCCTGTCGTGTCGGCCCGTACTTCTCGGTGTGGACATTATATGCGTCTATAACGTTATATATCCTAACCTAAGGCAGCGAAACATCTCGGATGTAGTATTTTACAACATTCCTGGCGGGTCGGACCCTACTTCGCGGTGGGAAAATTATATACGTCTATAACGTAATATAACCTAACCTAACCCATCTAGCCCGTCGCTGGTAATGTTTTACAGAATCCCGTTCGTGTCGTCCCGTACGTCTCGGTTGGGACATTATATACGTCCATTGCGTTATATATCCTAACCTGAGGCAGCCAAGCATCTCGGATGTAGTATTTTCCAACATTCCTGGCGGGTCGGACCCTGCTTCTCGGTGGGATCATTATATACGCCTATAACGTAATATAACCTAACCTAACCCATCTAGCCCCTCGCTGGTAATGTTTTACAGAATCCCTGTCATGTCGGCCCGTACTTCTCGGCGTGGACATTATATGCGTCTATAACGTTAGATATCCTAACCTAAGGCAACCTAACATCTCGGATGTAGTATTTTCCAGCATTCCTGGCGGGTCGGCCCCAACTTCTCGGTGGGAACATTATATACGTCTATAACGTAATATAACCTAACATAACCCATGTAGCCCCTCGCTGGTAATGTTTTACAGAATCCCTGTCGTGTCGGCCCGTACTTCTCGGTGTGGACATTATATACGTCTGTAGCGTTATATATCCTCACCTAAGGCAGGCTAAAATCTCGGATGTAGTATTTTACAACATTCCTGGCGGATCGGCACCTACTTCTCGGTGGGAACATTATATACGTCTATAACGTAATATAGCCTAACCTAACCCATCTAGCCCCTCGTTGGTAATGTTTTACAGAACCCCTGTCGTGTTGTCCCGTACGTCTCGGTTGGGACTTTGTATAGGTCTATAGCGTTATATATCCTAACCTAAGGCAGCCTAGCATCTCGGATGTAGTATTTTCCAATATTCCTGGCGGGTCGGACCCTACTTCTCGGTGGGATCATTATATACGCCTATATCGTAATATAACCTAACCTAACCCATGTAGCCCCTCGCTGGTAATGTTTTACAGAATCCCTGTCGTGTCGGGCCGTACTTCTCGGTGTGGACATTATATACGTCTATAACGTTAGATATCTTAACCTAAGGCAACCTAACATTTCGGACGTAGTATTTTCCAGCATTCCTGGCGGGTCGGCCCCTACTTCTCGGTGGGAACTTTATATACGTCTATAACGTAATATAACCTAACCTAACCCATGTAGCCCCTCGCTGGTAATGTTTCATAGAATCCCGGTCGTGTCGGCCCGTACGTCTCAGTTGGAACATTATATACGTCTATAGCGTTATATATCCTAACCTAAGGCAGGCTAACATCTCGGATGTAGTATTTTACAACATTCCCGGCGGATCGGCACCTACTTCTCGGTGGGAAAATTGTATACGTCTATAACGTAATATAGCCTAACCTAACCCATCTAGCCCCTCGCTGGTAATGTTTTACAGAACCCCTGTCGTGTCGTCCCGTACGTCTCAGTTGGGACATTGTATAGGTCTATAGCGTTATATATCCTAACCTAAGGCAGCCTAGCATCTCGGATGCAGTATTTTCCATCATTCCTGGCGGATCGGTATCTACTTTTCGGTGGGAACATTATATACGCCTATATCGTAATATAACCTAACCTAACCCATCTAGCCCCTCGCTGGTATTGTTTTATAGAATCCCTGTCGTGTCGGCCCGTACTTCTCGGCGTGGACATTATATGCGTCTATAACGTTAGATATCCTAACCTAAGGCAACCTAACATCTCGGATGTAGTATTTTCCAACATTCCTGGCGGGTCGGACCCTACTTCTCGGTGGGAACATTATACACGTCTATAACGTAACATAACCAAACCTAATCCATCTAACCCCTCGCTGGTAATGTTTTACAGAATCCCGTTCGTGTCGTCCCGTACGTCTCGGTTGGGACATTATATACGTCTTTTGCGTTATATATCCTAACCAAAGGCAGCCAAACATTTCGGATGTAGTATTTTACAACATTCCTGGCGGGTCGGACCCTACTTCTCGGTGGGAACATGATATACGACTATAACGTAATATAACCTAACCTAACCCATCTAGCCCCTCGCTGGTAATGTTTTACAGAACCCCTGTCGTGTCGTCCCGAACGTCTCGGTTGGGACATTATATACGTCTATAGCGTTATATCCTAACCCAAGGCAGGCTATCAGCTCGGATGTACTATTTTACAGCATTCCTGGCGCGTCGGCCCCCACTTCTCGGTGGGAACATTATATACGCCTATAGCGTAATATAACCTAACCTAACCCACCTAGCCCCTCGCTGGTAATGTTTTACAGTATCCCTGTCGTGTCGGCCCGTACTTCTCGCTGTGGACATTATATGCGTCCATAACGTTAGATATCCTAACCTAAGGCAACCTAACATCTCGGATGTAGTATTTTCCATCATTCCTGGCGGGTCGGACCCTACTTCTCGGTGGGATCATTATATACGCCTATAACGTAATATAACCTAACCTAACCCATCTAGCCCCTCGCTGGTAATGTTTTACAGAATCCCTGTCGTGTCGGGCCGTACTTCTCGGTGTGGACATTATATGCGTCTATAACGATAGATATCCTAACCTAAGGCAACCTAACATCTCGGATGTAGTATTTTCCAACATTCCTGGCGCGTCGGACCCTACTTCTCGGTGGGAACATTATACACGTCTATAACGTAACATAACCAAACCTAATCCATCTGACCCCTCGCTGGTAATGTTTTACAGAATCCCGTTCGTGTCGTCCCGTACGTCTCGGTTGGGACATTATATACGACTTTTGCGTTATATATCCTAACCAAAGGCAGCCAAACATGTCGGATGTAGTATTTTACAACATTCCTGGCGGGTCGGACCCTACTTCTCGGTGGGATCATTATATACGCCTATAACGTAATATAACCTAACCTAACCCATCTAGCCCCTCGCTGGTAATGTTTTACAGAACCCCTGTCGTGTCGTTCCGAACGTCTCGGTTGGGACATTATATAAGTGTATAGCGTTATATCCTAACCCAAGGCAGCCTATCACCTCGGATGTAGTATTTTACAGCATTCCTGGCGCGTCGGCCCCCACTTCTCGGTGGGAACATTATATGCGCATATAGCGTAATATAACCTAACCTAAGCCACCTAGCCCCTCGCTGGTAATGTTTTACAGAATCCCACTCGCGTCGGCCCGTACTTAACGGTGTGGACATTATATACGTCTATAACGTAACATAACCTAACCTAACCCATCTAGCCCTTCGCTGGTATTGTTTTATTGAATCCCGGTCGTGTCGGCCCGTACTTCACCGTGGGGACATTACGTACGTCTATAACGTTATATAACCTAACCTAACACATCTAGCCCCTCGCTGGTAATGTTTTACAGAATCCTTGTCGTGTCGGCGCGTACATCTCGGCGTGGACATTATATGCGTCTATAACGTTAGATATCCTAACCTAAGGCAACCTAACATCTCGGATGTAGTATTTTGCAACATTCCTGGCGGGTCGGACCCTACTTCTCGGTGGGAACATTATACACGTCTATAACGTAACATAACCAAACCTAATCCATCTAACCCCTCGCTGGTAATGTTTTACGGAACCCCTGTTTTGTCGTCCCGAACGTCTCGGTTGGGAAATTATATAGGTCTATAGCGTTATATCCTAACCCAAGGCAGCCTATCACCTCGGATGTAGTATTTTACAGCATTCCTGGCGCGTCGGCCCCCACTTCTCGGTGGGAACATTATATACGCCTATAACGTAATATAACCTAACCTGACCCACCTAGCAACTCGCTGGTAATGTTTTACAGAATCCCTGTCGTGTCGGCCCGTACTTCTCGGTGTGGACATTATATGCGTCCATAACGTTAGAAATCCTAACCTAAGGCAACCTAACATCTCGGATGTAGTATTTTCCAACATTCCTGGCGGGTCGGACCCTACTTCTCGGTGGGAACATTATACACGTCTATAACGTAGCATAACCAAACCTAATCCATCTAACCCCTCGCTGGTAATGTTTTACAGAATCCCGTTCGTGTCGTCCCGAACGTCTCGGTTGGGACATTATATACGTCTATAGCGTTATATCTTAACCCAAGGCAGCCTATCATCTCGGATGTAGTATTTTACAGCATTCCTGGAGCGTCGGCCCCCACTTCTCGTTGGGAACATTATATACGTCTATAACGTAATATAACCTAACCTAACCCACCTAGCCCCTCGCTGGTAATGTTTTACAGTATCCCTGTCGTTTCGGCCCGTACTTCTCGGTGTGGACATTATATGCGTCCATAACGTTAGATATCCTAACCTAAGGCAACCTAACATCTCGGATGTAGTATTTTCCATCATTCCTGGCGGGTCGGACCCTACTTCTCGGTGGGAACATTATATACGTCTATAACGTAATATAACCTTACCTAACCCATGTAGCCCCTCGCTGGTAATGTTTTATAGAATCCCGGTCGTGTCGGCCCGTACGTCTCGGTTGGAACATTATATACGTCTATAGCGTTATATATCCTCACCTAAGGCAGGCTAAAATCTCGGATGTAGTATTTTACAACATTCCTGGCGGATCGGCACCTACATCTCGGTGGGAACAGTATATACGTCTATAACGTAATACAGCCTAACCTAACCCATCTAGCCCCTCGCTGGTAATGTTTTACAGAATCCCTGTCGTGTCGTCCCGTACGTCTCGGTTGGGACTTTGTATAGGTCTATAGCGTTATATATCCTAACCTAAGGCAGCCTAGCATCTCGGATGTAGTATTTTCCAATATTCCTGGCGGGTCGGACCCTACATCTCGGTGGGATCATTATATACGCCTATATCGTAATATAACCTAACTTAACCCATCTAGCCCCTCGCTGGTAATGTTTTACAGAATCCCTGCCGTGTCGGCCCGTACTTCTCGGCGTGGACATTATATGCGTCTATAACGTTAGATATCTTAACCTAAGGCAACCTAACATTTCGGACGTAGTATTTTCCAGCATTCCTGGCGGGTCGGCCCCTACTTCTCAGTGGGAACTTTATATACGTCTGTAACGTAATATAACCTAACCTAACCCATGTAGCCCCTCGCTGGTAATGTTTTACAGAATCCCGTTCGTGTCGCCCCGAACGTCTCGGTTGGGACATTATTACGTCTATAGCGTTATATCTTAACCCAAGGCAGCCTATCACCTCGGATGTAGTATTTTACAGCATTCCTGGCGCGTCGGCCCCCACTTCTGGGTGGGAACATTATATACGTCTATAACGTAATATAACCTTTCCTAACACATCTAGCCCCTCGCTGGTAATGTTTTGCAGAATCCCTGTCGTATCGGACCGTTCTTCTCGGTGTGGACATTATATGCGTCCATAACGTTAGATATCCTAACCTAAGGCAACCTAACATCTCGGATGTAGTATTTTCCATCATTCCTGGCGGGTCGGACCCTACTTCTCGGTGGGAACATTATATACGTCTATAACGTAATATAACCTTACCTAACCCATGTAGCCCCTCGCTGGTAATGTTTTATAGAATCCCGGTCGTGTCGGCCCGTACGTCTCGGTTGGAACATTATATACGTCTATAGCGTTATATATCCTCACCTAAGGCAGGCTAAAATCTCGGATGTAGTATTTTACAACATTCCTGGCGGATCGGCACCTACATCTCGGTGGGAACAGTATATACGTCTATAACGTAATACAGCCTAACCTAACCCATCTAGCCCCTCGCTGGTAATGTTTTACAGAACCCCTGTCGTGTCGTCCCGTACGTCTCGGTTGGGACTTTGTATAGGTCTATAGCGTTATATATCCTAACCTAAGGCAGCCTAGCATCTCGGATGTAGTATTTTCCAATATTCCTGGCGGGTCGGACCCTACATCTCGGTGGGATCATTATATACGCCTATATCGTAATATAACCTAACTTAACCCATCTAGCCCCTCGCTGGTAATGTTTTACAGAATCCCTGCCGTGTCGGCCCGTACTTCTCGGCGTGGACATTATATGCGTCTATAACGTTAGATATCTTAACCTAAGGCAACCTAACATTTCGGACGTAGTATTTTCCAGCATTCCTGGCGCGTCGGCCCCCACTTCTGGGTGGGAACATTATATACGTCTATAACGTAATATAACCTTTCCTAACACATCTAGCCCCTCGCTGGTAATGTTTTGCAGAATCCCTGTCGTATCGGACCGTTCTTCTCGGTGTGGACATTATATGCGTCTATAACCTTATATATCCTAACCTAAGGCAGCGAAACATCTCGGATGTAGTATTTTACAACATTCCTGGCGGGTCGGACCCTACTTCTCGGTGGGAACATTATATACGTCTATAACGTAATATAACCTAACCTAACCCATCTAGCCCCTCGCTAATAATGTTTTACAGAATCCCTGTCGTGACGGCCCGTACTTCTCGGTGTGGACATTATATACGTCTATAACGTTAGATATCTTAACCTAAGGCAACCTAACATTTCGGACGTAGTATTTTCCAGCATTCCTGGCGGGTCGGCCCCTCCTTTTCGGTGCGAAATTTATATACGTCTATTACGTAATATAACCTTACCTAACCCATGTAGCCCCTCGCTGGTAATGTTTTATAGAATTCCGGTCGTGTCGGCCCGTACGTCTCGGTTGGAACATTATATACGTCTATAGCGTTATATATCCTAACCTAAGGCAGCCTAGCATCTCGGATGTAGTATTTTCCAACATTCCTGGCGGGTCGGACCCTACTTCTCGGTGGGATCATTATATACGCCTATAACGTAATATAACCTAACCTAACCCATCTAGCCCCTCGCTGGTAATGTCTTACAGAATCCCTGTCGTGTCGGCCCGTACTTCTCGGTGTGGACATTATATGCGTCTATAACGTTATATATCCTAACCTAAGGCAGCGAAACATCTCGGATGTAGTATTTTACAACATTCCTGGCGGGTCGGACCCTACTTCGCGGTGGGAAAATTATATACGTCTATAACGTAATATAACCTAACCTAACCCATCTAGCCCGTCGCTGGTAATGTTTTACAGAATCCCGTTCGTGTCGTCCCGTACGTCTCGGTTGGGACATTATATACGTCTATTGCGTTATATATCCTAACCTGAGGCAGCCAAGCATCTCGGATGTAGTATTTTACAACATTCCTGGCGGGTCGGACGCTACTTCTCGGTGGGAACATTATATACGCATATAACGTAATATAACCTAACCTAAGCCACCTAGCCCCTCGCTGGTAATGTTTTACAGAATCCCTGTCGTGTCGTCCCGAACGGCTCGGTTGGGACATTATTACGTCTATAGCGTTATATCTTAACCCAAGGCAGCCTATCACCTCGGATGTAGTATTTTCCAACATTCCTGGCGGGTCGGACCCTGCTTCTCGGTGGGATCATTATATACGCCTATAACGTAATATAACCTAACCTAACCCATCTAGCCCCTCGCTGGTAATGTTTTACAGAATCCCTGTCATGTCGGCCCGTACTTCTCGGCGTGGACATTATATGCGTCTATAACGTTAGATATCCTAACCTAACATCTCGGATGTAGTATTTTCCAGCATTCCTGGCGGGTCGGCCCCAACTTCTCGGTGGGAACATTATATACGTCTATAACGTAATATAACCTAACATAACCCATGTAGCCCCTCGCTGGTAATGTTTTACAGAATCCCTGTCGTGTCGGCCCGTACTTCTCGGTGTGGACATTATATACGTCTGTAGCGTTATATATCCTCACCTAAGGCAGGCTAAAATCTCGGATGTAGTATTTTACAACATTCCTGGCGGATCGGCACCTACTTCTCGGTGGGAACATTATATACGTCTATAACGTAATATAGCCTAACCTAACCCATCTAGCCCCTCGTTGGTAATGTTTTACAGAATCCCTGTCGTGTCGGTCCGTTCTTCTCGGTGTGGACATTATATGCGTCTATAACGTTATATATCCTAACCTAAGGCAGCGAAACATCTCGGATGTAGTATTTTACAACATTCCTGGCGGGTCGGACCCTACTTCTCCGTGGGAACATTATATACGTCTATCACGTAATATAACCTAACCTAACCCATGTAGCCCCTCGCTGGTAATGTTTTACAGAATCCCTGTCGTGTCGGGCCGTACTTCTCGGTGTGGACATTATATACGTCTATAACGTTAGATATCTTAACCTAAGGTAACCTAACATTTCGGACGTAGTATTTTCCAGCATTCCTGGCGGGTCGGCCCCTACTTCTCGGTGGGAACTTTATATACGTCTATAACGTAATATAACCTAACCTAACCCATGTAGCCCCTCGCTGGTAATGTTTCATAGAATCCCGGTCGTGTCGGCCCGTACGTCTCGGTTGGAACATTATATACGTCTATAGCGTTATATATCCTAACCTAAGGCAGGCTAACATCTCGGATGTAGTATTTTACAACATTCCCGGCGGATCGGCACCTACTTCTCGGTGGGAAAATTGTATACGTCTATAACGTAATATAGCCTAACCTAACCCATCTAGCCCCTCGCTGGTAATGTTTTACAGAACGCCTGTCGTGTCGTCCCGTACGTCTCGGTTGGGACATTGTATAGGTCTATAGCGTTATATATCCTAACCTAAGGCAGCCTAGCATCTCGGATGCAGTATTTTCCATCATTCCTGGCGGATCGGTATCTACTTTTCGGTGGGAACATTATATACGCCTATATCGTAATATAACCTAACCTAACCCATCTAGCCCCTCGCTGGTATTGTTTTACAGAATCCCTGTCGTGTCGGCCCGTACTTCTCGGCGTGGACATTATATGCGTCTATAACGTTAGATATCCTAACCTAAGGCAACCTAACATCTCGGATGTAGTATTTTCCAACATTCCTGGCGGGTCGGACCCTACTTCTCGGTGGGAACATTATACACGTCTATAACGTAACATAACCAAACCTAATCCATCTAACCCCTCGCTGGTAATGTTTTACAGAATCCCGTTCGTGTCGTCCCGTACGTCTCGGTTGGGACATTATATACGACTTTTGCGTTATATATCCTAACCAAAGGCAACCTAACATCTCGGATGTAGTATTTTCCAACATTCCTGGCGGGTCGGACCCTACTTCTCGGTGGAAACATTATACACGTCTATAACGTAACATAACCAAACCTAATCCATCTAACCCCTCGCTGGTAATGTTTTACAGAATCCCGTTCGTGTCGTCCCGTACGTCTCGGTTGGGACATTATATACGTCTATAGCGTTATATATCCTAACCTAAGGCAGGCTAACATCTCCGATGTAGTATTTTCCATCATTCCTGGCGGGTCGGTATCTACTTCTCGGTGTGGACATTATATGCGTCTATAACGTTAGATATCCTAACCTAAGGCAGGCTAACGTCTCGGATGTAGTATTTTCCATCAATCCCGCCGGTTCGGTATCTGCTTCTCGGTGGGAACATTATATACGTCTATAACGTAATATAACCTAACCTAACCCACCTAGCCTCTCGCTGGTAATGTTTTACAGAATGCCTGTCGTGTCGGCCCGTACTTCTCGGTGTGGTCATTGTATGCGTCTATAACGTTAGATATCCTAACCTAAGGCAACCTACCATGCCGGATGTAGTATTTTCCAACATTCCTGGCGGGTCGGCCCCTACTTCTCGGTGGGAACATTATATACGTCTATAACGTAATATAACCTAACCTAACCCAGCTAGCCCCTCGTTGGTAATGTTTTATAGAATCCCGGTAGTGTCGGCCCGTAGGTCTCGGTTGGAACATTATATACATCTATAGCGTTATATATCCTAACCTAAGGCAGGCTAACATCTCGGATGTAGTATTTTACAACATTCCTGGCGGATCGGCACCTACTTCTCGGTGGGAACATTATATACGTCTAAAACGTAATATAACCTGACCTAACACATCTAGCCCCTCGCTGCTAATGTTTCACAGAATCGCGGTCGTGTCGTCCCATACGTCTCAGTTGGGACATTGTATAGGTCTATAGCGTTATATATCCTAACCTAAGGCAGTCTAACATCTCGGATGTAGTATTTTCCAATATTCCTGGCGGGTCGGACCCTACTCCTCGGTGGGAACATTAGATACGTCTATAACATAACATAACCTAACCTAATCCATCTAATCACTCGCTGTTAATGTTTTACTGAATCCCGTTCGTGTCGTCCCGTACGCCTCGGTTGGGAGATTATATACGTCTATAGCGTTTCATATCCTAACCCAAGGCAGCCTATCACCTCGGATGTAGTATTTTACAGCATTCCTGGCGGGTCGGACCCTACTTCTCGGTGGGAACATTATACACGTCTATAACGTAACATAACCTAACCTAATCCATCTAGACCCTCGCTGTTAATGTTTTACTGAATCCCGTTCGTGTCGTCCCGTACGTCTCGGTTGGGACATTATATACGTCTATAGCGTTATATATCCTAACCTAAGGCAGCCTAACATCTCGGATGTAGTATTTTAAAACATTCCTGGCGGGTCGGACCCTACTTCTCGGTGGGAACATTACATACGTCAATAACGTAATATAACCTAACTTAACCCATCTAGCCCCTCGCTGGTAATGTTTTACAGAATCCCTGTCGTGTCGGCCCGTACTTCTCGGTGTGGACATTATATACGTCTATAACATTAGATATCCTAACCTAAGGCAACCTAAAATTTCGGATGTAGTATTTTCCAGCATTCCTGGCGGGTCGGCCCCTACTTCTCGGTGGGAACATTATATACGTCTATAACGTTAGATATCCTAACCTAAGGCAAAATAACATCTCGGATGTAGTATTTTCCAACATTCCTGGCTGGTCGGAACCTACTTCTCGGTGGGAACATTATACACGTCTATAACGTAACATAACCAAACCTAATCCATCTAACCCCTCGCTGGTAATGTTTTACAGAATCCCTTTCGTGTCGTCCCGTACGTCTCGGTTGGGAAATTATTTACGTCTTTAGCGTTATATATACTACCCTAAGGCAGCCTAACACCTCGGATGTAGTATTCTCCGGCATTCCTGGCGGGTCGGCCCCTACTTCTCGGTGGGAACATTATATACTTCTATAACGTTATATATCCCAATCTGAGGCAACCTAACATCGCGGATGTAGTATTTACCAACATTCCTGGCGGTTCGAACCCTACTTCTCGGTGAGAACATTATATACGTCTATATCGTAATATAACCTATCCTAACCCATCTAGCCCCTCGCTGGTAATGTTTTACAAAACCCTGGTCGTGTCCGCCTGTACGTCTCGGTTGCGACATTATGTACGTCTATAACGTATTATAACCCAACCTAAGGCAACCTAGCATCTCGCATCTAGTATTTACCAACATTCCTGGCGAGTCGGATCCTACTTCTCGGTGAGAACATTATATACGTCTATCACGTAATATAAACTAACCTAGCCCATCTTGCCGCTCGGGGATAATGTTTTACAGAATGCCGGTCGTGTCCGCTTGTACGTCTCTGTGGGGACACTATATACGTCTATAACGTTATACATCCCAACCTAAGGCAAGATATTATCTCGGATGTAGTATTTACCAACATCCTTGGCGGGTAGGACCCTGCTTCTCGCTAGGAACATTATATACGTCTATAACGTTATATAACCTAAACCAACACATCTAGCCCCTCGCTGGTAATGTTTTAGAGTAACCCGTTCGTGACGTCCCATACGTCTCGGTTGGGACATTATTTACTTCTATAACGTTATATATCCCAACATAACGCAACATAACATCTCGGATGTAGTATTTACCAACATTCCTGGCGTGTCAGTCCCTACTTATCGGTGGGAACATTATATACGTCTATAACGTAATATAACCTAATCTAACCCATCTAGCCCCTCGCTGGTAATGTTTTATAAAATCCCATTCCTGTCGTACCGTACGTCTCGGTGGGGACATTATGTACGTCTATAACGTTATATATCCCAACCTGAGGCAACCTTACATCTCGGATGTAGTATACACCAACATTCCTGGCGGGTCGGCCCCTACTTCTCGGTGGGAACATTATATACGTCTATAACGTAATATAACCTAACCTAACCCATCTAGGCCCTCGCTGGAAATATTTTATAAAATCCCGTCGTGTCGCCCCGTACGTCTCGGTGGGGACATTATATACTTCTATAACGTTATATACCCCAACCTGAGGCAACCTTATATCTCGGATGTAGTATTTACCAACATTCCTGGCGGATCGGCCTCTACTTCTCGGTGGGAGCATTATATACGTATATAACGTAATATAACCTGACCTAACCTATCTAGCCCCCTCGCTGGTAATGTTTTACAGAATCCCGTTAGTGTCGGTCCGTACTTCGCGGTGAGGACATTATGTACGTCTATAACGTTATATATCCCAACCAAAGGCAACCTAATATCTCGGATGTAGTATTCACCAACATTCCTAGTGGGTCGGACCCTACTTCTGGGTGGGAACATTATATACGTCTATAACATAATATATCCTAACCTAAGCCATCTATCCCCTCGCTGGTAATGCTTTACGGAATCCGGTTAGTGTCGGCCCGTACTTCTCAGTGAGGACATTATGTACGTCTATAACGTTATATATCCCAAACTAAGGCAGCCTAACACCTCGGATGTAGTATTTTGCAACATTCCTGGCGGGTCGGCCCCTACTTCTCGGTGGGAACATTATATAGGTCTATAACGTAATATAACCTAACCTAACCCGTCTAGGTCCTCGCTGGACATATTTTATAAAATCCCGTCGTGTCGTCCCGTACGTCTCGGTGGGGACATTATATACTTCTATAACGTTATATATCCCAACCTGAGGCAACCTTACATCTCGGATGTAAAATTTACCAACATTCCTGGCGGGTCGGACCCCACTTCTCGTCTGGAACATTATATACGTCTATATCGTAATATAACCAAACCTAACACATCTTGCCCCTCGGTGATAATGTTTTACAGAATGCCGGTCGTGTCGGCCCGTACTTCTGGTTGGGGACATTATATGCGTCTATAACGTTATATATCCCAACCTAAGGCAACCTAACATCTCGGATGTAGTATTTACCAACATTCCTGGCGGGTCGGCCCCTACTTCTCGGTGGGAACATTACATACGTCTACAACGTAATGTAACCTAACCTAACCCATCTAGCACCTCGCTGGCAATATTTTATAAAATCCCGTTCGTGTCGTCCCGTACGTCTCGGTGGGGACATTATATACTTCTATAACGTTATATATCCCAACCTGAGGCAACCTTACTTCTCGGATGTAGTATTTACCAACATTCCTGGCGGGTCGGCCCCTACTTCTCGGTGGGAACATTATACACGTCTATAACGTAATATAACCTAACCTCACCCATCTAGACACACGCTGGTAATGCTTTACAAAATCCCGGTCGTGGCGGCCCGTACGTCTCGGTGGGGACATTGTATACGACAATAGCGTTATATATTCTAACCTAAGGCAGGCTATCATCTCGGATGTAGTATTTTACAACATTCCTGGCCGATGGGCCTCTACTTCTCGGTGCGAACATTATATACGTCTATAACGTAATATAACCTAACCTAACCCATCTATACCCCCGCTGGTAATGTTTTATAAAATCCCATTCGTGTCGTACCGTACGTCTCGGTGGGGACGTTATATACGTCTATAACGTTATATATCCCAACCTAAGGCAACCTAACATCTCGAATGTAGTATTTTCCAACATTCCTGGCGGGTCGGCCCCTACTTCTCGGTGAGAACATTATATACGTCTATAACATAATATAACCTAACCTAACCCATCTAGGCCCTCGTTGGTAATGTTTTACTGAATCCCGTTCTTGTCTGCCCGTACTTCTCGTTGGAGACATTATGTACGTCTATAACGTTATATATCCCAACCGAAGGCAACCTAACATCTCGAATGTAGTATTTACCAACATTCCTGGCGATTCGGACCCTACATCTCGGCTGGAACATTATATACGTCTATAACGTAATATAACCTAACCTAACCCATCTAGCCCCTCGCTGGTAATGTTTTAGAGAAACCCGTTAGTGTCGGCCCGTACTTCTCGGTGAGGACATTATGTACGTCTATAACGTTATATATCCCAACCACAGGCAACCTAATATCTCGGATGTAGTATTCACCAACATTCCTAGTGGGTCGGACCCTACTTCTGGGTGGGAACATTATATACGTCTATAACATAATATATCCTAACCTAACCCATCTAGCCCCTCGCTGGTAATGTTTTACGGAATCCCGTTAGTGTCGGCCCGTACTTCTCGGTGAGGTCATTATGTACGTCTATAACGTTATATATCCCAACCTAAAGCAACCTAACATCTCGAATGTAGTATTTTCCAACATTCCTGGCGCGTCGGCCCCTACTTCTCGGTGGGAACATTATATAGGTCTATAACGTAATATAACCTAACCTAACCCATCTAGGCCCTCGCTGGACATATTTTATAAAATCCCGTCGTGTCGTCCCGTACGTCTCGGTGGGGACATTATATACTTCTATAACGTTATATATCCCAACCTGAGGCAACCTTATATCTCGGATGTAGTATTTACCAACATTCCTGGCGGATCGGCCTCTACATCTCGGTGGGAGCATTATATACGTCTATAACGTAATATAACCTAACCTAACCTATCTAGCCCCCCGCTGCTAATGTTTTATAAGATCCCGTTCGTGTCGTACCGTACGTTTCGGTTAGGAAATTATATACGTCTATAGCGTTATATATCCTAACCTAAGGCAGCCTAGCACCTCGGATATAGTATTTTCCAACATTCCTGACGTGTCGGCACCTACTTCTCGGTGGGAACATTATATACGTCTATAACGTAACATAACCTAACCTAACACATCTAGCCCCTCGCTGGTAACGTTTTACAGAATCCCGGTGGTGTCGTCCCGTACGTCTCGGTTGGGACATTCTATACGTCTATAGCGTTATATATCCTAACCTAAGGCAGGCTAACATATCGGATGTAGTACTTTCCATCATTCCTGGCGCGTCGGCCCCCACTTCTCGGTGGGAACATTATATACGTCTATAAGGTAATATAACCTAACATAACACATCCAGCCACTCGCTGGTAATGTTTTACAGAATCCCGTTGGTGTCGTTCCGTACGTCTCGGTTGGGACATTATATATGTCTATAACGTTATATGTCCTAACCTAAGGCAACCTAACATCTCGGATGTAGTATTTTACGACATTCCTGGCGTTTCGGCCTCTACTACTCGGTGGGAACATTATATACGTCTATAACGTAATGTAACCTAACCTAACACATCTAGCCTCTCGCTGGTAATGTTTTACAGAATCCCTGTCGTGTCGTCCCGTACGTCTCGGTTGGGACTTTATATACGTCTATAGCATTATATATCCTTACCTAAGGCAGCCTAATATCTCGTATGTAGTATTTTACAACATTCCTGGCGCGTCGGCCCCCACTTCTCGGTGGGAACATTATATACGTCTATAACGTAATATAACCTAACCTAACACATCTAGCCCCTCGCTGGTAATGTTTTACAGAATCCCGTTGGAGTCGTCCCGTACGTCTCGGTTGGGACATTATATACGTATGTAGCGTTATATATCCTAACCTAAGGCTGGCTAACATGTCGGATGTAGTGTTTTCCGTCATTCCTGGCGGGTCGTCCCCTACATCTCTGTGGGAACATTATATACGTCTATAACGTAACATAACCTAACCTAACACATCTAGCCCCTCGCTGGTAATGTCTTACAGAATCCCGTTGGACTCGTCCCGTGCGTCTCGGTTGGGACATTATATACGTATGTAGCGTTATATATCCTAACCTAAGGCTGGCTAACATGTCGGATGTAGTGTTTTCCGTCATTCCTGGCGGGTCGGCCCCTACATCTCGGTGGGAACATTATATACGTCTACAACGTAATACAACCTAACCTAACACATCTAGCTCCTCGCTGGTAATGATTTACAGAATCCCTGTCGTGTCGTCCCGTACGTCTCGGCTGGGACATTATATACGTCTATAACGTTATATATCCTAACCTAAGGCAACCTAACATCGCGGATGTAGTATTTTACAACATTCCTGGCGTTTCGGCCTCTACTTCTCGGTGGGAACATAATATACGTCTATAACATAATATAACCTAACCTAATCCATCTACACCTCGCTGCTAATGTTTCACAGAATCCCGGTACCGTGTCGTCCCGTACGTCTCGATTGGGACATTATATAGGTCTATAGCGTTATATATCCTAACGTAAGGCAGTCTAACATCTCGGATGTAGTATTTTCCAATATCCCTGGCGGGTCGGACCGTACTTCTCGATGGGAACATTATATACGTCTATAAGGTAACATAACCTAACCTAACACATCTAGCCCCTCGCTGGTAATGTTTTACAGAATCCCGTTGGTGTCGTCCCGTGCGTCTCGGCTGGGACATTATATACGTCTATAACGATATATATCCTAACCCAAGGCAGTCTATCACCTCGAATGTAGTATTTTACAACATTCCTGTCGCTTCGGCCTCTACTACTCGGTGGGAACATTATATACATCTATTACATAATATAACTTAACCTAACCCATCTACACCTCGCTGCTAATGTTTCACAGAATCCCGTTGGTGCCGTCCCGTACGTCTCGGTTGCTACATTATATACGTCTATAGCGTTATATATCCTAACCTAAGGCAGGCTGACATCTCGGATGTAGTATTTTCCATCATTCCAGGGGGGTCGGCCCGTATTTCTCGGTGGGAACATTATATACGTCTACAACGTAATATAACCTAACCTAACACATCTAGCTCCTCGCTGGTAATGATTTACAGAATCCCGTTCGTGTCGTACCGTACGTCTCGGTTGGGTCATTATATACGTCTACAGGGTTATATATCCTAACCCAAGGCAGTCTATCACCTCGAATGTAGTATTTTACAACATTCCTGGCGCGTCGGCCCCCAGTTCTCGGTGGGAACATTATATACGTATATAACGTAATATAACCTAACCTAACACATCCAGCCCCTCGCTGGTAATGTTTTACAGAATCCATGTCGTGTCGTCCCGTACGTCTCGGCTGGGACATTATATACGTCTATAACGTTATATATCCTAACCTAAGGCAACCTAACATCGCGGATGTAGTATTTTACAACATTCCTGGCGTTTCGGCCTCTACTACTCGGTGGGAACATAATATACGTCTATAACATAATATAACTTCACCTAACCCATCTACACCTCGCTGCTAATGTTTCACAGAATCCCGGTTGTGTCGTCCCGTACGTCTCGATTGGGACATTATATAGGTCTATAGCGTTATATATCCCTAACCTAAGGCAGCCTAACATCTCGGATGTAGTATTTTCCAATATCCCTGGCGGGTCGGACCCTACTTCTCGATGGGAACATTATATACGTCTATAACGTAACATAACCTAACCTAACACATCTAGCCCCTCGCTGGTAATGTTTTACAGAATCCCGTTGGTGTCGTCCCGTACGCCTCGGTTGGGACATTATATCCGTCTATAGCGTTATATATCCTAATCTAAGGCAGGCTAACATCTCGCATGTAGTGTTTTCCGTCATTCCTGGCGGGTCGGCGTCTACTTCTCGGTGGGAACATTATATACGTCTATAACATAATATAACCTATCCTAACCCATCTAGACCTCGCTGCTAATGTTTGACAGAATCCGTGTCGTGTCGTCCCGTACGTCTCGGCTGGGACATTATATACGTCTATAACGTTATATATCCTAACCTAAGGCAACAAAACATCACGGATGTAGTATTTTACAACATTCCTGGCGTTTCGGCCTCTACTTCTCGGTGGGAACATAATATACGTCTATAACGTAATATAACCTAACCTAACCCATCTACACCTCGCTGCTAATGTTTCACAGAATCCCGGTCGTGCCGTCCCGTACGTCTCGGTTGGGACGTTCTATACGTCTATAGCGTTATATATCCTAACCTAAGGCAGGCTAACATCTCGGATGTAGTACTTTCCATCATTCCTGGCGAGTCGGCCCCTATTTCTCGGTGGGAACATTATATACATCTATAACGTAATATAACCGAACCTAACACATCTAGCCACTCGCGGGTAATGTTTCACAGTATCCTTGTCGTGCCGTCCCGGACGTCTCGGCTGGGACATTATATACGTCTATAGCGTTATATATCATAACCTAAGGCAGGCTAACATCTAGGATGTAGTATTTTCCATCATTCCTGGCGGGTCGGCCCCTACTTCTCGGTGGGAACATTATATACGTCTATAACGTAATGTAACCTAACCTAACACATCTAGCCTCTCGCTGGTAATGTTTCACAGAATCCCGGTCATGTCGTCCCCTACGTCTCGGTTGGGACATTATATAGGTCTATAGCGTTATATATCCTAACCTAAGGCTGCCTAACATCTCGGATGTTGTGTTTTCCAATATCCCTGCCGGGTCGGACCCTACTTCTCGGTGGGAACATTATATACGTCTATAACGTAACATAACCTAACCTAACACACCTAGCACCTCGCTGGTAATGTTTTACAGAATCCCTGTCGCGTCGCCGCTTACGTCTCGGCTGGGACATAATATACGTCTATAACGTTATATATCCAAACCTAAGGCAACCTAACATCTCGGATGTAGTATTTTACAACATTCCTGGCGTTTCGGCCTCTACTTCTCGGTGGGAACATTATATACGTCTATAACATAATATAACCTATCTTAACCCATCTACACCTCGCTGCTAATGTTTCACAGAATCCGGGTCGTGTCGTCCCGTACGTCTCGGTTGGGACATTATATACGTTTATAGCGTTATATATCCTAACCTAAGGCAGCCTAACATCTCGGATGTAGTATTTTCCAATATCCCTGGCGGGTCGGACCCTACTTCTCGATGGGAACATTATATACGTCTATAACGTAACATAACCTAACCTAACATATCTAGCCCCTCGCTGGTAATGTTTTACAGAATCCCGTTGGTGTCGTCCCGTACGTCTCGGTTGGGACATTATATACGTCTATAGCGTCATATATCCTAACCTGAGGCAGGCTAACATCTCGGATGTAGTATTTTCCATCATTCCTGGGGGATCGGCCCCTATTTCTCGGTGGGAACATTATATACGTCTACAACGAAATATAACCTAACCTAACACATCTGGCTCCTCGCTGGTAATGATTTACAGAATCCGTGTCGTGTCGTCCCGTACGTCTCGGCTGGGACATTATATACGTCTATAACGTTATATATCCTAACCTAAGGCAACAAAACATCACGGATGTAGTATTTTACAACATTCCTGGCGTTTCGGCCTCTACTTCTCGGTGGGAACATAATATACGTCTATAACGTAATATAACCTAACCTAACCCATCTACACCTCGCTGCTAATGTTTCACAGAATCCCGGTCGTGCCGTCCCGTACGTCTCGGTTGGGACGTTCTATACGTCTATAGCGTTATATATCCTAACCTAAGGCAGGCTAACATCTTGGATGTAGTATTTTCCAATATCCCTGGCGGGTCGGACCCTACTTCTCGGTGGGAACATTATATACGTCTATAACGTATTATAAGATAACCTAACCCATCTACACATCGCTGCTAATGTTTCACAGAATCCCGGTCATGTCGTCCCGTACGTCTCGGTTGGGACATTATATAGGTCTATAGCGTTATATACCCTAACCTAAGGCTGCCTAACATCTCGGATGTTGTGTTTTCCAATATCCCTGGCGGGTCGGACCCTACATCTCGGTGGGAACATTATATACGTCTATAACGTAATATAACCTAACCTAACACATCCAGCCCCTCGCTGGTAATGTTTTACAGAATCCCGTTGGTGTCGTCCCGTACGTCTCGGTTGGGATATTATATACGTCTATAGCGTTATATATCCTAACCTAAGGCAGGCTAACATCTCGGATGTAGTATTTTCCATCATTCCTGGGGGGTCGGCCCCTATTTCTCGGTGGGAAAATTATATACGTCTATAACGTAATATAACCTAACCTAACACATCCAGCCCCTCGCTGGTAATGTTTTACAGAATTCCTGTCGTGCCGTCCCGTACGTCTCGGCTGGGATATTATATACGTCTATAACGTTATATATCCTAACCTAAGGCAACCTAACATCTAGTATGTAGTATTTTACGACATTCCTGGCGTTTCGGCCTCTACTACTCGGTGGAAACATTATATACGTCTATAACATAATATAACCTAACCTAACCCATCTACACCTCGCTGCTAATGTTTCACAGAATCCCGGTCGTGTCGTCCCGTTCGTCTCGGTTGGGACATTATATAGGTGTATAGCGTTATATATCCTAACCTAAGGCAGCCTAACATCTCGGATGTAGTATTTTCCAATATCCCTGGCGGGTCGGACCCTACTTCTCGGTGGGAACATTATATACGTCTATAACGTAATATAACCTAACCTAACACATCCAGCCCCTCGCTGGTAATGTTTTACAGAATCCCGTTGGTGTCGTCCCGTACGTCTCGGTTGGGACATTATATACGTCTATAGCGTTATATATCCTAATCTAAGGCAGGCTAACATTTCGGATGTAGTATTTTCCATCATTCCTGGGGGGTCGGCCCCTATTTCTCGGTGGGAACATTATATACGTCTATAACGTAATATAACCTAACCTAACACATCCAGCCCCTCGCTGGTAATGTTTTACAGAATCACTGTCGTGCCGTCCCGTACGTCTCGGCTGGGCCATAATATACGTCTATAACGTTATATATCCTAACCTAAGGCAACCTAACATCTAGGAAGTAGTATTTTACGACATTCCTGGCATTTCGGCCTCTACTACTCGGTGGGAACATCATATACGTCTATAACATAATATAACCTCACCTAACCCATCTACACCTCGCTGCTAATGTTTCACAGAATCCCGGTCGTGTCGTCCCGTACGTATCGGTTGGAACATTATATAGGTCTATAGCGTTATATATCCTAACCTAAGGCAGCCTAACATCTCGGATGTAGTATTTTCCAATATCCCTGGCGGGTCGGACCCTACTTCTCGATGGGAACATTATATACGTCTATAACGTAACATAACCTAACCTAACACATCTACCCCTCGCTGGTAATGATTTACAGAATCCGTGTCGTGTCGTCCCGTACGTCTCGGCTGGGACATTATATACGTCTATAACGTTATATATCCTAACCTAAGGCAACAAAACATCACGGATGTAGTATTTTACAACATTCCTGGCGTTTCGGCCTCTACTTCTCGGTGGGAACATAATATACGTCTATAACGTAATATAACCTGACATAACCCATCTACACCTCGCTGCTAATGTTTCACAGAATCCCGGTCGTGCCGTCCCGTCCGTCTCGGTTGGGACGTTCTATACGTCTATAGCGTTATATATCCTAACCTAAGGCAGGCTAACATCTTGGATGTAGTATTTTCCAATATCCCTGGCGGGTCGGATCCTACTTCTCGGTGGGAACATTATATACGTCTATAACGTATTATAAGATAACCTAACCCATCTACATATCGCTGCTAATGTTTCACAAAATCCCGGTCATGTCGTCCCGTACGTCTCGGTTGGGACATTATATAGGTCTATAGCGTTATATACCCTAACCTAAGGCTGCCTAACATCTCGGATGTTGTGTTTTCCAATATCCCTGGCGGGTCGGACCCTACATCTCGGTGGGAACATTATATACGTCTATAACGTAATATAACCTAACCTAACACATCCAGCCCCTCGCTGGTAATGTTTTACAGAATCCCGTTGGTGTCGTCCCGTACGTCTCGGTTGGGATATTATATACGTCTATAGCGTTATATATCCTAACCTAAGGCAGGCTAACATCTCGGATGTAGTATCTTCCATCATTCCTGGGGGGTCGGCCCCTATTTCTCGGTGGGAAAATTATATACGTCTATAACGTAATATAACCTAACCTAACACATCCAGCCCCTCGCTGGTAATGTTTTACAGAATTCCTGTCGTGCCGTCCCGTACGTCTCGGCTGGGATATTATATACGTCTATAACGTTATATATCCTAACCTAAGGCAACCTAACATCTAGTATGTAGTATTTTACGACATTCCTGGCGTTTCGGCCTCTACTACTCGGTGGGAACATTATATACGTCTATAACATAATATAACCTAACCTAACCCATCTACACCTCGCTGCTAATGTTTCACAGAATCCCGGTCGTGTCGTCCCGTTCGTCTCGGTTGGGACATTATATAGGTGTATAGCGTTATATATCCTAACCTAAGGCAGCCTAACATCTCGGATGTAGTATTTTCCAATATCCCTGGCGGGTCGGACCCTACTTCTCGGTGGGAACATTATATACGTCTATAACGTAATATAAGATAACCTAACCCATCTACACCTCGCTGCTAATGTTTCACAGAATCCCGGTCATGTCGTCCCGTACGTCTCGGTTGGGACATTCTATAGGTCTATAGCGTTATATATTCTAACCTAAGGCTGCCTAACATCTCGGATGTTGTGTTTTCCAATATCCCTGGCGGGTCGGACCCTACATCTCGGTGGGAACATTATATACGTCTATAACGTAATATAACCTAACCTAACACATCCAGCCCCTCGCTGGTAATGTTTTACAGAATCCCGTTGGTGTCGTCCCGTACGTCTCGGTTGGGACATTATATACGTCTATAGCGTTATATATCCTAATCTAAGGCAGGCTAACATTTCGGATGTAGTATTTTCCATCATTCCTGGGGGGTCGGCCCCTATTTCTCGGTGGGAACATTATATACGTCTATAACGTAATATAACCTAACCTAACACATCCAGCCCCTCGCTGGTAATGTTTTACAGAATCACTGTCGTGCCGTCCCGTACGTCTCGGCTGGGACATAATATACGTCTATAACGTTATATATCCTAACCTAAGGCAACCTAACATCTAGGAAGTAGTATTTTACGACATTCCTGGCATTTCGGCCTCTACTACTCGGTGGGAACATCATATACGTCTATAACATAATATAACCTCACCTAACCCATCTACACCTCGCTGCTAATGTTTCACAGAATCCCGGTCGTGTCGTCCCGTACGTATCGGTTGGAACATTATATAGGTCTATAGCGTTATATATCCTAACCTAAGGCAGCCTAACATCTCGGATGTAGTATTTTCCAATATCCCTGGCGGGTCGGACCCTACTTCTCGATGGGAACATTATATACGTCTATAACGTAACATAACCTAACCTAACACATCTACCCCTCGCTGGTAATGTTTTACAGAATCCCGTTGGTGTCGTCCCGTACGTCTCGGTTGGGACATTATATACGTCTATAGCGTCATATATCCTAACCTGAGGCAGGCTAACATCTCGGATGTAGTATTTTCCATCATTCCTGGGGGGTCGGCCCCTATTTCTCGGTGGGAACATTATATACATCTACAACGAAATATAACCTAACCTAACACATCTGGCTCCTCGCTGGTAATGATTTACAGAATCCGTGTCGTGTCGTCCCGTACGTCTCGGCTGGGACATTATATACGTCTATAACGTTATATATCCTAACCTAAGGCAACAAAACATCACGGATGTAGTATTTTACAACATTCCTGGCGTTTCGGCCTCTACTTCTCGGTGGGAACATAATATACGTCTATAACGTAATATAACCTGACATAACCCATCTACACCTCGCTGCTAATGTTTCACAGAATCCCGGTCGTGCCGTCCCGTCCGTCTCGGTTGGGACGTTCTATACGTCTATAGCGTTATATATCCTAACCTAAGGCAGGCTAACATCTTGGATGTAGTATTTTCCAATATCCCTGGCGGGTCGGATCCTACTTCTCGGTGGGAACATTATATACGTCTATAACGTATTATAAGATAACCTAACCCATCTACATATCGCTGCTAATGTTTCACAGAATCCCGGTCATGTCGTCCCGTACGTCTCGGTTGGGACATTATATAGGTCTATAGCGTTATATACCCTAACCTAAGGCTGCCTAACATCTCGGATGTTGTGTTTTCCAATATCCCTGGCGGGTCGGACCCTACATCTCGGTGGGAACATTATATACGTCTATAACGTAATATAACCTAACCTAACACATCCAGCCCCTCGCTGGTAATGTTTTACAGAATCCCGTTGGTGTCGTCCCGTACGTCTCGGTTGGGACATTATATATGTCTATAACGTTATATGTCCTAACCTAAGGCAACCTAACATCTCGGATGTAGTATTTTACGACATTCCTGGCGTTTCGGCCTCTACTACTCGGTGGGAACATTATATACGTCTATAACGTAATGTAACCTAACCTAACACATCTAGCCTCTCGCTGGTAATGTTTTACAGAATCCCTGTCGTGTCGTCCCGTACGTCTCGGTTGGGACTTTATATACGTCTATAGCATTATATATCCTTACCTAAGGCAGCCTAATATCTCGTATGTAGTATTTTACAACATTCCTGGCGCGTCGGCCCCCACTTCTCGGTGGGAACATTATATACGTCTATAACGTAATATAACCTAACCTAACACATCTAGCCCCTCGCTGGTAATGTTTTACAGAATCCCGTTGGAGTCGTCCCGTACGTCTCGGTTGGGACATTATATACGTATGTAGCGTTATATATCCTAACCTAAGGCTGGCTAACATGTCGGATGTAGTGTTTTCCGTCATTCCTGGCGGGTCGTCCCCTACATCTCTGTGGGAACATTATATACGTCTATAACGTAACATAACCTAACCTAACACATCTAGCCCCTCGCTGGTAATGTCTTACAGAATCCCGTTGGACTCGTCCCGTGCGTCTCGGTTGGGACATTATATACGTATGTAGCGTTATATATCCTAACCTAAGGCTGGCTAACATGTCGGATGTAGTGTTTTCCGTCATTCCTGGCGGGTCGGCCCCTACATCTCGGTGGGAACATTATATACGTCTACAACGTAATACAACCTAACCTAACACATCTAGCTCCTCGCTGGTAATGATTTACAGAATCCCTGTCGTGTCGTCCCGTACGTCTCGGCTGGGACATTATATACGTCTATAACGTTATATATCCTAACCTAAGGCAACCTAACATCGCGGATGTAGTATTTTACAACATTCCTGGCGTTTCGGCCTCTACTTCTCGGTGGGAACATAATATACGTCTATAACATAATATAACCTAACCTAATCCATCTACACCTCGCTGCTAATGTTTCACAGAATCCCGGTACCGTGTCGTCCCGTACGTCTCGATTGGGACATTATATAGGTCTATAGCGTTATATATCCTAACGTAAGGCAGTCTAACATCTCGGATGTAGTATTTTCCAATATCCCTGGCGGGTCGGACCGTACTTCTCGATGGGAACATTATATACGTCTATAACGTAACATAACCTAACCTAACACATCTAGCCCCTCGCTGGTAATGTTTTACAGAATCCCGTTGGTGTCGTCCCGTGCGTCTCGGCTGGGACATTATATACGTCTATAACGTTATATATCCTAACCCAAGGCAGTCTATCACCTCGAATGTAGTATTTTACAACATTCCTGTCGCTTCGGCCTCTACTACTCGGTGGGAACATTATATACATCTATTACATAATATAACTTAACCTAACCCATCTACACCTCGCTGCTAATGTTTCACAGAATCCCGTTGGTGCCGTCCCGTACGTCTCGGTTGCTACATTATATACGTCTATAGCGTTATATATCCTAACCTAAGGCAGGCTGACATCTCGGATGTAGTATTTTCCATCATTCCAGGGGGGTCGGCCCGTATTTCTCGGTGGGAACATTATATACGTCTACAACGTAATATAACCTAACCTAACACATCTAGCTCCTCGCTGGTAATGATTTACAGAATCCCGTTCGTGTCGTACCGTACGTCTCGGTTGGGTCATTATATACGTCTACAGGGTTATATATCCTAACCCAAGGCAGTCTATCACCTCGAATGTAGTATTTTACAACATTCCTGGCGCGTCGGCCCCCAGTTCTCGGTGGGAACATTATATACGTATATAACGTAATATAACCTAACCTAACACATCCAGCCCCTCGCTGGTAATGTTTTACAGAATCCATGTCGTGTCGTCCCGTACGTCTCGGCTGGCACATTATATACGTCTATAACGTTATATATCCTAACCTAAGGCAACCTAACATCGCGGATGTAGTATTTTACAACATTCCTGGCGTTTCGGCCTCTACTACTCGGTGGGAACATAATATACGTCTATAACATAATATAACTTCACCTAACCCATCTACACCTCGCTGCTAATGTTTCACAGAATCCCGGTTGTGTCGTCCCGTACGTCTCGATTGGGACATTATATAGGTCTATAGCGTTATATATCCCTAACCTAAGGCAGCCTAACATCTCGGATGTAGTATTTTCCAATATCCCTGGCGGGTCGGACCCTACTTCTCGATGGGAACATTATATACGTCTATAACGTAACATAACCTAACCTAACACATCTAGCCCCTCGCTGGTAATGTTTTACAGAATCCCGTTGGTGTCGTCCCGTACGCCTCGGTTGGGACATTATATCCGTCTATAGCGTTATATATCCTAATCTAAGGCAGGCTAACATCTCGCATGTAGTGTTTTCCGTCATTCCTGGCGGGTCGGCGTCTACTTCTCGGTGGGAACATTATATACGTCTATAACATAATATAACCTATCCTAACCCATCTAGACCTCGCTGCTAATGTTTGACAGAATCCGTGTCGTGTCGTCCCGTACGTCTCGGCTGGGACATTATATACGTCTATAACGTTATATATCCTAACCTAAGGCAACAAAACATCACGGATGTAGTATTTTACAACATTCCTGGCGTTTCGGCCTCTACTTCTCGGTGGGAACATAATATACGTCTATAACGTAATATAACCTAACCTAACCCATCTACACCTCGCTGCTAATGTTTCACAGAATCCCGGTCGTGCCGTCCCGTACGTCTCGGTTGGGACGTTCTATACGTCTATAGCGTTATATATCCTAACCTAAGGCAGGCTAACATCTCGGATGTAGTACTTTCCATCATTCCTGGCGAGTCGGCCCCTATTTCTCGGTGGGAACATTATATACATCTATAACGTAATATAACCGAACCTAACACATCTAGCCACTCGCGGGTAATGTTTCACAGTATCCTTGTCGTGCCGTCCCGGACGTCTCGGCTGGGACATTATATACGTCTATAGCGTTATATATCATAACCTAAGGCAGGCTAACATCTAGGATGTAGTATTTTCCATCATTCCTGGCGGGTCGGCCCCTACTTCTCGGTGGGAACATTATATACGTCTATAACGTAATGTAACCTAACCTAACACATCTAGCCTCTCGCTGGTAATGTTTCACAGAATCCCGGTCATGTCGTCCCCTACGTCTCGGTTGGGACATTATATAGGTCTATAGCGTTATATATCCTAACCTAAGGCTGCCTAACATCTCGGATGTTGTGTTTTCCAATATCCCTGCCGGGTCGGACCCTACTTCTCGGTGGGAACATTATATACGTCTATAACGTAACATAACCTAACCTAACACACCTAGCACCTCGCTGGTAATGTTTTACAGAATCCCTGTCGCGTCGCCGCTTACGTCTCGGCTGGGACATAATATACGTCTATAACGTTATATATCCAAACCTAAGGCAACCTAACATCTCGGATGTAGTATTTTACAACATTCCTGGCGTTTCGGCCTCTACTTCTCGGTGGGAACATTATATACGTCTATAACATAATATAACCTATCTTAACCCATCTACACCTCGCTGCTAATGTTTCACAGAATCCGGGTCGTGTCGTCCCGTACGTCTCGGTTGGGACATTATATACGTTTATAGCGTTATATATCCTAACCTAAGGCAGCCTAACATCTCGGATGTAGTATTTTCCAATATCCCTGGCGGGTCGGACCCTACTTCTCGATGGGAACATTATATACGTCTATAACGTAACATAACCTAACCTAACATATCTAGCCCCTCGCTGGTAATGTTTTACAGAATCCCGTTGGTGTCGTCCCGTACGTCTCGGTTGGGACATTATATACGTCTATAGCGTCATATATCCTAACCTGAGGCAGGCTAACATCTCGGATGTAGTATTTTCCATCATTCCTGGGGGATCGGCCCCTATTTCTCGGTGGGAACATTATATACGTCTACAACGAAATATAACCTAACCTAACACATCTGGCTCCTCGCTGGTAATGATTTACAGAATCCGTGTCGTGTCGTCCCGTACGTCTCGGCTGGGACATTATATACGTCTATAACGTTATATATCCTAACCTAAGGCAACAAAACATCACGGATGTAGTATTTTACAACATTCCTGGCGTTTCGGCCTCTACTTCTCGGTGGGAACATAATATACGTCTATAACGTAATATAACCTAACCTAACCCATCTACACCTCGCTGCTAATGTTTCACAGAATCCCGGTCGTGCCGTCCCGTACGTCTCGGTTGGGACGTTCTATACGTCTATAGCGTTATATATCCTAACCTAAGGCAGGCTAACATCTTGGATGTAGTATTTTCCAATGTCCCTGGCGGGTCGGACCCTACTTCTCGGTGGGAACATTATATACGTCTATAACGTATTATAACCTAACCTAACACATCCAGCCCCTCGCTGGTAATGTTTTACAGAATCCCGTTGGTGTCGTCCCGTACGTCTCGGTTGGGACATTATATACGTCTATAGCGTTATATATCCTAATCTAAGGCAGGCTAACATTTCGGATGTAGTATTTTCCATCATTCCTGGGGGGTCGGCCCCTATTTCTCGGTGGGAACATTATATACGTCTATAACGTAATATAACCTAACCTAACACATCCAGCCCCTCGCTGGTAATGTTTTACAGAATCACTGTCGTGCCGTCCCGTACGTCTCGGCTGGGCCATAATATACGTCTATAACGTTATATATCCTAACCTAAGGCAACCTAACATCTAGGAAGTAGTATTTTACGACATTCCTGGCATTTCGGCCTCTACTACTCGGTGGGAACATCATATACGTCTATAACATAATATAACCTCACCTAACCCATCTACACCTCGCTGCTAATGTTTCACAGAATCCCGGTCGTGTCGTCCCGTACGTATCGGTTGGAACATTATATAGGTCTATAGCGTTATATATCCTAACCTAAGGCAGCCTAACATCTCGGATGTAGTATTTTCCAATATCCCTGGCGGGTCGGACCCTACTTCTCGATGGGAACATTATATACGTCTATAACGTAACATAACCTAACCTAACACATCTACCCCTCGCTGGTAATGTTTTACAGAATCCCGTTGGTGTCGTCCCGTACGTCTCGGTTGGGACATTATATACGTCTATAGCGTCATATATCCTAACCTGAGGCAGGCTAACATCTCGGATGTAGTATTTTCCATCATTCCTGGGGGGTCGGCCCCTATTTCTCGGTGGGAACATTATATACATCTACAACGAAATATAACCTAACCTAACACATCTGGCTCCTCGCTGGTAATGATTTACAGAATCCGTGTCGTGTCGTCCCGTACGTCTCGGCTGGGACATTATATACGTCTATAACGTTATATATCCTAACCTAAGGCAACAAAACATCACGGATGTAGTATTTTACAACATTCCTGGCGTTTCGGCCTCTACTTCTCGGTGGGAACATAATATACGTCTATAACGTAATATAACCTGACATAACCCATCTACACCTCGCTGCTAATGTTTCACAGAATCCCGGTCGTGCCGTCCCGTCCGTCTCGGTTGGGACGTTCTATACGTCTATAGCGTTATATATCCTAACCTAAGGCAGGCTAACATCTTGGATGTAGTATTTTCCAATATCCCTGGCGGGTCGGATCCTACTTCTCGGTGGGAACATTATATACGTCTATAACGTATTATAAGATAACCTAACCCATCTACATATCGCTGCTAATGTTTCACAAAATCCCGGTCATGTCGTCCCGTACGTCTCGGTTGGGACATTATATAGGTCTATAGCGTTATATACCCTAACCTAAGGCTGCCTAACATCTCGGATGTTGTGTTTTCCAATATCCCTGGCGGGTCGGACCCTACATCTCGGTGGGAACATTATATACGTCTATAACGTAATATAACCTAACCTAACACATCCAGCCCCTCGCTGGTAATGTTTTACAGAATCCCGTTGGTGTCGTCCCGTACGTCTCGGTTGGGATATTATATACGTCTATAGCGTTATATATCCTAACCTAAGGCAGGCTAACATCTCGGATGTAGTATCTTCCATCATTCCTGGGGGGTCGGCCCCTATTTCTCGGTGGGAAAATTATATACGTCTATAACGTAATATAACCTAACCTAACACATCCAGCCCCTCGCTGGTAATGTTTTACAGAATTCCTGTCGTGCCGTCCCGTACGTCTCGGCTGGGATATTATATACGTCTATAACGTTATATATCCTAACCTAAGGCAACCTAACATCTAGTATGTAGTATTTTACGACATTCCTGGCGTTTCGGCCTCTACTACTCGGTGGGAACATTATATACGTCTATAACATAATATAACCTAACCTAACCCATCTACACCTCGCTGCTAATGTTTCACAGAATCCCGGTCGTGTCGTCCCGTTCGTCTCGGTTGGGACATTATATAGGTGTATAGCGTTATATATCCTAACCTAAGGCAGCCTAACATCTCGGATGTAGTATTTTCCAATATCCCTGGCGGGTCGGACCCTACTTCTCGGTGGGAACATTATATACGTCTATAACGTAATATAAGATAACCTAACCCATCTACACCTCGCTGCTAATGTTTCACAGAATCCCGGTCATGTCGTCCCGTACGTCTCGGTTGGGACATTCTATAGGTCTATAGCGTTATATATTCTAACCTAAGGCTGCCTAACATCTCGGATGTTGTGTTTTCCAATATCCCTGGCGGGTCGGACCCTACATCTCGGTGGGAACATTATATACGTCTATAACGTAATATAACCTAACCTAACACATCCAGCCCCTCGCTGGTAATGTTTTACAGAATCCCGTTGGTGTCGTCCCGTACGTCTCGGTTGGGACATTATATACGTCTATAGCGTTATATATCCTAATCTAAGGCAGGCTAACATTTCGGATGTAGTATTTTCCATCATTCCTGGGGGGTCGGCCCCTATTTCTCGGTGGGAACATTATATACGTCTATAACGTAATATAACCTAACCTAACACATCCAGCCCCTCGCTGGTAATGTTTTACAGAATCACTGTCGTGCCGTCCCGTACGTCTCGGCTGGGACATAATATACGTCTATAACGTTATATATCCTAACCTAAGGCAACCTAACATCTAGGAAGTAGTATTTTACGACATTCCTGGCATTTCGGCCTCTACTACTCGGTGGGAACATCATATACGTCTATAACATAATATAACCTCACCTAACCCATCTACACCTCGCTGCTAATGTTTCACAGAATCCCGGTCGTGTCGTCCCGTACGTATCGGTTGGAACATTATATAGGTCTATAGCGTTATATATCCTAACCTAAGGCAGCCTAACATCTCGGATGTAGTATTTTCCAATATCCCTGGCGGGTCGGACCCTACTTCTCGATGGGAACATTATATACGTCTATAACGTAACATAACCTAACCTAACACATCTACCCCTCGCTGGTAATGTTTTACAGAATCCCGTTGGTGTCGTCCCGTACGTCTCGGTTGGGACATTATATACGTCTATAGCGTCATATATCCTAACCTGAGGCAGGCTAACATCTCGGATGTAGTATTTTCCATCATTCCTGGGGGGTCGGCCCCTATTTCTCGGTGGGAACATTATATACATCTACAACGAAATATAACCTAACCTAACACATCTGGCTCCTCGCTGGTAATGATTTACAGAATCCGTGTCGTGTCGTCCCGTACGTCTCGGCTGGGACATTATATACGTCTATAACGTTATATATCCTAACCTAAGGCAACAAAACATCACGGATGTAGTATTTTACAACATTCCTGGCGTTTCGGCCTCTACTTCTCGGTGGGAACATAATATACGTCTATAACGTAATATAACCTGACATAACCCATCTACACCTCGCTGCTAATGTTTCACAGAATCCCGGTCGTGCCGTCCCGTCCGTCTCGGTTGGGACGTTCTATACGTCTATAGCGTTATATATCCTAACCTAAGGCAGGCTAACATCTTGGATGTAGTATTTTCCAATATCCCTGGCGGGTCGGATCCTACTTCTCGGTGGGAACATTATATACGTCTATAACGTATTATAAGATAACCTAACCCATCTACATATCGCTGCTAATGTTTCACAGAATCCCGGTCATGTCGTCCCGTACGTCTCGGTTGGGACATTATATAGGTCTATAGCGTTATATATCCTAACCTAAGGCTGCCTAACATCTCGGATGTTGTGTTTTCCAATATCCCTGGCGGGTCGGACCCTACTTCTCGGTGGGAACATTATATACGTCTATAACGTAACATAACCTAACCTAACACACCTAGCACCTCGCTGGTAATGTTTTACAGAATCCCTGTCGCGTCGCCCCTTACGTCTCGGCTGGGACATTATATACGTCTATAACGTTATATATCCAAACCTAAGGCAACCTAACATCTCGCATGTAGTATTTTACAACATTCCTGGCGTTTCGGCCTCTACTTCTCGGTGAGAACATTATATACGTCTATAACATAATATAACCTATCTTAACCCATCTACACCTCGCTGCTAATGTTTCACAGAATCCCGGTCGTGTCGTCCCGTACGTCTCGGTTGGGCCATTATATAGGTCTATAGCGTTATATATCCTAACCTAAGGCAGCCTAACATCTCGGATGTAGTATTTTCCAATATCCCTGGCGGGTCGGACCCTACTTCTCGATGGGAACATTATATACGTCTATAACGTAACATAACCTAACCTAACATATCTAGCCCCTCGCTGGTAATGTTTTACAGAACCCCGTTGGTGTCGTCCCGTACGTCTCAGTTGGGACATTATATACGTCTATAGCGTCATATATCCTAACCTGAGGCAGGCTAACATCTCGGATGTAGTATTTTCCATCATTCCTGGGGGTCGGCCCCTATTTCTCGGTGGGAACATTATATACGTCTACAACGAAATATAACCTAACCTAACACATCCAGCCCCTCGCTGGTAATGTTTTACAGAATCCCGTTGGTGTCGTCCCGTACGTCTCGGTTCGGATATTATATACGTCTATAGCGTTATATATCCTAACCTAAGGCAGGCTAACATCTCGGATGTAGTATTTTCCATCATTCCTGGGGGGTCGGCCGCTATTTCTCGGTGGGAACACTATATACGTCTATAACGTAATATAACCTAACGTAACACATCCAGCCCCTCGCTGGTAATGTTTTACAGAATCCCTGTCGTGCCGTCCCGTACGTCTCGGCTGGGACATTATATACGTCTATAACGTTATATATCCTAACCTAAGGCAACCTAACATCTCGGATGTAGTATTTTACGACATTCCTGGCATTTCGGCCTCTACTACTCGGTGGGAACATCATATACGTCTATAACATAATATAACCTCACCTAACCCATCTACACCTTGCTGCTAATGTTTCACAGAATCCCGGTCGTGTCGTCCCGTACGTCTCTGTTGGGACATTATATAGGTCTATAGCGTTATATATCCTAACCTAAGGCAGCCTAATATCTCGGATGTAGTATTTTCCAATATCCCTGGCGGGTCGGACCCTACTTCTCGATGGGATCATTATATACGTCTATAACGTAACATAACCTAACCTAACACACCTAGCCCCTCGCTGGTAATGTTTTACAGAATCCCGTTGGTGTCGTCCCGTACGTCTCGGTTGGGACATTATATACGTCTATAGCGTTATATATCCTAACCTGAGGCAGGCTAACATCTCGGATGTAGTATTTTCCATCATTCCTGCGGGGTCGGCCCCTATTTCTCGGTGGGAATATTATATACGTCTACAACGAAATATAACCTAACCTAACACATCTGGCTCCTCGCTGGTAATGATTTACAGAATCCGTGTCGTGTCGTCCCGTACGTCTCGGCTGGGACATTATATACGTCTATAACGTTATATATCCTAACCTAAGGCAACAAAACATCACGGATGTAGTATTTTACAACATTCCTGGCGTTTCGGCCTCTACTACTCGGTGGGAACATCATATACGTCTATAACATAATATAACCTCACCTAACCCATCTACATCTCGCTGCTAATGTTTCACAGAATCCCGG
This sequence comes from Xylocopa violacea, assembly GCA_963969225.1. Taxonomy (NCBI): domain Eukaryota; kingdom Metazoa; phylum Arthropoda; class Insecta; order Hymenoptera; family Apidae; genus Xylocopa; species Xylocopa violacea. The sequence continues at coordinate 8,473,010 of CAXAJV010000017.1, read as the reverse complement.
TCGTGTCGTCCCGTACGTCTCGGTTGGGACATTATATAGGTCTATAGCGTTATATATCCTAACCTAAGGCAGCATAACATCTCGGATGTAGTATTTTCCAATATCCCTGGCGGGTCGGACCCTACATCTCGGTGGGAACATTATATACGTCTAAAACGTAATATAACCTAACCTAATACATCCAGCCCCTCGCTGGTAATGTTTTACAGAATCCCGTTGGTGTCGTCCCGTACGTCTCGGTTGGGATATTATATACGTCTATAGCGTTATATATCCTAACCTAAGGCAGGCTAACATCTCGGATGTAGTATTTTCCATCATTCCTGGGGGGTCGGCCCCTATTTCTCGGTGGGAAAATTATATACGTCTATAACGTAATATAACCTAACCTAACACATCTAGCCCCTCGCTGGTAATGCTTTACAGAATCCCTGTCGTGTCGTCCCGTACGTCTCGGCTGGGACATTATATACGTCTATAACGTTATATATCCTAACCTAAGGCAACCCAACATCACGGATGTAGTGTTTTACAACATTCCTGGCGTTTCGGCCTCTACTTCTCGGTGGAAACATATTATACGTCTATAACATAATATAACCTAACCTAACCCATCTACACCTCGCTGCTAATGTTTCACAGAATCCCTGTCATGTGGTCCCGTACGTCTCGGTTGGGACATTATATAGGTCTATAGCGTTATATATCCTAACCTAAGGCTGCCTAACATCTCGGATGTTGTGTTTTCCAATATCCCTGGCGGGTCGGACCCTACATCTCGGTGGGAACATTATATACGTCTATAACGTAACATAACCTAACCTAACACACCTAGCACCTCGCTGGTAATGTTTTACAGAATCCCTGTCGCGTCGTCCCGTACGTCTCGGCTGGGACATTATATACGTCTATAACGTTATATATCCTAACCTAAGGCAACATAACATCTAGTATGTAGCATTTTACGACATTCCTGGCGTTTCGGCCTCTACTACTCGGTGGGAACATTATATACGTCTATAACATAATATAACCTAACCTAACCCATCTACACCTCGCTGCTAATGTTTCACAGAATCCCGGTCGTGTCGTCCCGTTCGTCTCGGTTGGGACATTATATAGGTGTATAGCGTTATATATCCTAACCTAAGGCAGCCTAACATCTCGGATGTAGTATTTTCCAATATCCCTGGCGGGTCGGACCCTACTTCTCGGTGGGAACATTATATACATCTATAACGTAATATAAGATAACCTAACCCATCTACACCTCGCTGCTAATGTTTCACAGAATCCCGGTCATGTCGTCCCGTACGTCTCGGTTGGGACATTATATAGGTCTATAGCGTTATATATCCTAACCTAAGGCTGCCTAACATCTCGGATGTTGTGTTTTCCAATATCCCTGGCGGGTCGGACCCTACATCTCGGTGGGAACATTATATACGTCTATAACGTAATATAACCTAACCTAACACATCTAGCCCCTCGCTGGTAATGTTTTACAGAATCCCGTTGGTGTCGTCCCGTACGTCTCGCTTGGGACATTATATACGTCTATAGCGTTATATATCATAATCTAAGGCAGGCTAACATCTGGGATGTAGTATTTTCCATCATTCCTGGCGGGTCGGCCCCTATTTCTCGGTGGGAACATTATATACGTCTATAACGTAATATAACCTAACCTAACACATCCAGCCCCTCGCTGGTAATGTTTTACAGAATCCCGTTGGTGTCGTCCCGTACGTCTCGGTTGGGACATTATATACGTCTATAGCGTTATATATCCTAACCTGAGGCAGGCTAACATCTCGGATGTAGTATTTTCCATCATTCCTGCGGGGTCGGCCCCTATTTCTCGGTGGGAACATTATATACGTCTACAACGAAATATAACCTAACCTAACACATCTGGCTCCTCGCTGGTAATGATTTACAGAATCCGTGTCGTGTCGTCCCGTACGTCTCGGCTGGGACATTATATACGTCTATAACGTTATATATCCTAACCTAAGGCAACAAAACATCACGGATGTAGTACTTTACAACATTCCTGGCGTTTCGGCCTCTACTACTCGGTGGGAACATCATATACGTCTATAACATAATATAACCTCACCTAACCCATCTACACCTCGCTGCTAATGTTTCACAGAATCCCGGTCGTGTCGTCCCGTACGTCTCGGTTGGGACATTATATAGGTCTATAGCGTTATATATCCTAACCTAAGGCAGCCTAACATCTCGGATGTAGTATTTTCCAATATCCCTGGCGGGTCGGACCCTACATCTCGGTGGGAACATTATATACGTCTAAAACGTAATATAACCTAACCTAATACATCCAGCCCCTCGCTGGTAATGTTTTACAGAATCCCGTTGGTGTCGTCCCGTACGTCTCGGTTGGGATATTATATACGTCTATAGCGTTATATATCCTAACCTAAGGCAGGCTAACATCTCGGATGTAGTATTTTCCATCATTCCTGGGGGGTCGGCCCCTATTTCTCGGTGGGAAAATTATATACGTCTATAACGTGATATAACCTAACCTAACACATCTAGCCCCTCGCTGGTAATGCTTTACAGAATCCCTGTCGTTTCGTCCCGTACGTCTCGGCTGGGACATTATATACGTCTATAACGTTATATATCCTAACCTAAGGCAACCCAACATCACGGATGTAGTGTTTTACAACATTCCTGGCGTTTCCGCCTCTACTTCTCGGTGGAAACATATTATACGTCTATAACATAATATAACCTAACCTAACCCATCTACACCTCGCTGCTAATGTTTCACAGAATCCCTGTCATGTGGTCCCGTACGTCTCGGTTGGGACATTATATAGGTCTATAGCGTTATATATCCTAACCTAAGGCTGCCTAACATCTCGGATGTTGTGTTTTCCAATATCCCTGGCGGGTCGGACCCTACATCTCGGTGGGAACATTATATACGTCTATAACGTAACATAACCTAACCTAACACACCTAGCACCTCGCTGGTAATGTTTTACAGAAGCCCTGTCGTGTCGTCCCGTTCGTCTCGGTTGGGACATTATATAGGTGTGTAGCGTTATATATCCTAACCTAAGGCAGCCTAACATCTCGGATGTAGTATTTTCCAATATCCCTGGCGGGTCGGACCCTACTTCTCGGTGGGAACATTATATACATCTATAACGTAATATAAGATAACCTAACCCATCTACACCTCGCTGCTAATGTTTCACAGAATCCCGGTCATGTCGTCCCGTACGTCTCGGTTGGGACATTATATAGGTCTATAGCGTTATATATCCTAACCTAAGGCTGCCTAACATCTCGGATGTTGTGTTTTCCAATATCCCTGGCGGGTCGGACCCTACATCTCGGTGGGAACATTATATACGTCTAAAACGTAATATAACCTAACCTAATACATCCAGCCCCTCGCTGGTAATGTTTTACAGAATCCCGTTGGTGTCGTCCCGTACGTCTCGGTTGGGATATTATATACGTCTATAGCGTTATATATCCTAACCTAAGGCAGGCTAACATCTCGGATGTAGTATTTTCCATCATTCCTGGGGGGTCGGCCCCTATTTCTCGGTGGGAAAATTATATACGTCTATAACGTAATATAACCTAACCTAACACATCCAGCCCCTCGCTGGTAATGTTTTACAGAATGCCTGTCGTGCCGTCCCTTACGTCTCGGCTGGGACATCATATACGTCTATAACGTTATATATCCTAACCTAAGGCAACCTAACATCTCGGATATAGTATTTTACGACATTCCTGGCGTTTCGGCCTCTACTACACGGTGGGAACATCATATACGTCTATAACATAATATAACTTCACCTAACCGATCTACACCTCGCTGCTAATGTTTCACAGAATCCCGGCCGTGTCGTCCCGTACGTCTCGGTTGGGACATTATATAGGTCTATAGCGTTATATATCCTAACCTAAGGCAGCCTAACATCTCGGATATAGTATTTTCCATCATTCCAGGGGGGTCGGCCCCTATTTCTCGGTGGGAACATTATATACGTCTATAACGTAATATAACCTAACCTAACACATCCAGCCCCTCGCTGGTAATGTTTTACAGAATCAATGTCGTACCGTCCCGTACGTCACGGCTGGGACATTATATACGTCTATAACGTTATATATCCTAACCTAAGGCAACCTAACATCTCGGATGTAGTATTTTACAACATACCTGGCTTTTCGGCCTCTACTTCTCGGTGGGAACATTATATACGTCTATAACATAATATAACCTATCCTAACCCATCTACACCTCGCTGCTAATGTTTCACAGAATCCCGGCCGTGTCGTCCCGTACGTCTCGGTTGGGACATTATATAGGTCTATAGCGTTATATATCCTAACCTAAGGCAGCCTAACATCTCGGATATAGTATTTTCCAATATCACTGGCGGGTCGGAACCTACTTCTCCGTGGGAACATTATATACGTCTATAACTTAATATAACCGAACCTAACCCATCTATACCTCGCTGCTAATGTTTCACAGAATCCCGTTCGTGTCGTCCCGTTCGTCTCGGTTGCTACATTATATAGGTCTATAGCGTTATATATCCTAACCTAAGGCAGCCTAACATCTCGGATGTAGTATTTTCCAATATACCTGGCGGGTCGGACCCTACTTCTCGGTGGGAACATTATATACGTCTATAACGTAATATAACCTAACCTAACACATCCAGCCCCTCGCTGGTAATGTTTTACAGAATCCCCGTCGTGCCGTCCCGTACGTCTCGGCTGGGACATTATATACGTCTATAACGTTATATATCCTAACCTAAGGCAACCTAACATCTCGGATGTAGTATTTTACGACATTCCTGGCGTTTCGGCCTCTACTACACGGTGGGAACATCATATACGTCTATAACATAATATAACTTCACCTAACCGATCTACACCTCGCTGCTAATGTTTCACAGAATCCCGGTCGTGTCGTCCCGTACGTCTCGGTTGGGACATTATATAGGTCTATAGCGTTATATATCCTAACCTAAGGCAGCATAACATCTCGGATGTAGTATTTTCCAATATCCCTGGCGGGTCGGACCCTACTTCTCGGTGGGAACATTATATATGTCTATAACGTAACATAACCTAACCTAACACATCTAGCCCCTCGCTGGTAATGTTTTACAGAAACTCGTTGGTGTCGTCCCGTACGTCTCGGTTGGGACATTATATACGTCTATAGCGTTATATATCATAATCTAAGGCAGGCTAACATCTGGGATGTAGCATTTTCCATCATTCCTGGGCGGTCGGCCCCTATTTCTCGGTGGGAACATTATATACGTCTATAACGTAATATAACCTAACCTAACACATCCAGCCCCTCGCTGGTAATGTTTTACAGAATCCCTGTCGTGCCGTCCCGTACGTCTCGGCTGGGACATTATATACGTCTATAAGGTTATATATCCTAACCTAAGGCAACCTAACATCTCAGATGTAGTATTTTACGACATTCCTGGCGTTTCGGCCTCTACTACTCGGTGGGAACATCATATACGTCTATAACATAATATAACCTCACCTAACCCATCTACACCTCGCTGCTAATGTTTCACAGAATCCCGGTCGTGTCGTCCCGTACGTCTCGGTTGGGACATTATATAGGTCTATAGCGTTATATATCCTAACCTAAGGCAGCATAACATCTCGGATGTAGTATTTTCCAATATCCCTGGCGGGTCGGACCCTACTTCTCGGTGGGAACATTATATACGTCTATAACGTATTATAAGATAACCTAACCCATCTACACCTCGCTGCAAATGTTTCACAGAATCCCGGTCATGTCGTCCCGTACGTCACGGTTGGGACATTATATAGGTCTATAGCGTTATATATCCTAACCTAAGGCTGCCTAACATCTCGGATGTTGTGTTTTCCAATATCCCTGGCGGGTCGGACCCTACATCTCGGTGGGAACATTATATACGTCTATAACGTAATATAACCTAACCTAAAACATCCAGCCCCTCACTGGTAATGTTTTACAGAATCCCGTTGGTGTCGTCCCGTACGTCTCGGTTGGGATATTATATACGTCTATAGCGTTATATATCCTAACCTAAGGCAGGCTAACATCTCGGATGTAGTATTTTCCATCATTCCTGGGGGGTCGGCCCCTATTTCTCGGTGGGAAAATTATATACGTCTATAACGTAATATAACCTAACCTAACACATCCAGCCCCTCGCTGGTAATGTTTTACAGAATCCCTGTCGTGCCGTCCCGTACGTCTCGGCTGGGACATTATATACTTCTTTAACGTTATATATCCTAACCTAAGGCAACCTAAGATCTAGTATGTAGTATTTTACGACATTCCTGGCGTTTCGGCCTCTACTACTCGGTGGGAACATTATATACGTCTATAACATAATATAACCTAACCTAACCCATCTACACCTCGCTGGTAATGTTTTACAGAATCCCGTTGGTGTCGTCCCGTGCGTCTCGGTTGGGACATTATATACGTCTATAGCGTTATATATCATAATCTAAGGCAGGCTAACATCTGGGATGTAGTATTTTCCATCATTCCTGGCGGGTCGGCCCCTATTTCTCGGTGGGAACATTATATACGTCTATAACGTAATATAACCTAACCTAACACATCCAGCCCCTCGCTGGTAATGTTTTACAGAATCCCCGTCGTGCCGTCCCGTACGTCTCGGCTGGGACATTATATACGTCTATAACTTTATATATCCTAACCTAAGGCAACCTAACATCTCGGATGTAGTATTTTACGACATTCCTGGCGTTTCGGCCTCTACTACTCGGTGGGAACATCATATACGTCTATAACATAATATAACTTCACCTAACCGATCTACACCTCGCTGCTAATGTTTCACAGAATCCCGGTCGTGTCGTCCCGTACGTCTCGATTGGGACATTATATAGGTCTATAGCGTTATATATCCTAACCTAAGGCAGCCTAACATCTCGGGTGTAGTATTTTCCAATATCCCTGGCGGGTCGGACCCTACTTCTCGATGGGAACATTATATACGTCTATAACGTAACATAACCTAACCTAACACATCTAGCCCCTCGCTGGTAATGTTTTACAGAATCCCGTTGGTGTCGTGACGTACGTCTCGGCTGGGACATTTTATACGTCTATAGCGTTATATATCCTAATCTAAGGCAGGCTAACATCTCGGATGTAGTATTTTCCATCATTTCTGGGGGGTCGGCCCCTACTTCTCGGTGGGAACATTATATACGTCTATAACGTAATATAACCTAACCTAACACATCCAGCCCCTCGCTGGTAATGTTTTACAGAATCCCTGTCGTGCCGTCCGGTACGTCTCGGCTGGGACATTATATACGTCTATAACGTTATATATCCTAACCTAAGGCAACCTAACATCTCAGATGTAGTATTTTACGACATTCCTGGCGTTTCGGCCTCTACTACTTGGTGGGAACATCATATACGTCTATAACATAATATAACCTCACCTAACCCATCTACACCTCGCTGCTAATGTTTCACAGAATCCCGGTCGTGTCGTCCCGTACGTCTCGGTTGGGACATTATATAGGTCTATAGCGTTATATATCCTAACCTAAGGCAGCATAACATCTCGGATGTAGTATTTTCCAATATCCCTGGCGGGTCGGACCCTACTTCTCGGTGGGAACATTATATACGTCTATAACGTATTATAAGATAACCTAACCCATCTACACCTCGCTGCTAATGTTTCACAGAATCCCGGTCATGTCGTCCCGTACGTCTCGGTTGGGACATTATATAGGTCTATAGCGTTATATATCCTAACCTAAGGCAGCCTAACATCTCGGGTGTAGTATTTTCCAATATCACTGGCGGGTCGGACCCTACTTCTCGATGGGAACATTATATACGTCTATAACGTAACATAACCTAACCTAACACATCTAGCCCCTCGCTGGTAATGTTTTACAGAATCCCGGTCGTGTCGTCCCGTACGTCTCGGTTGGGACATTATATAGGTCTATAGCGTTATATATCCTAACCTAAGGCAGCATAACATCTCGGATGTAGTATTTTCCAATATCCCTGGCGGGTCGGACCCTACTTCTCGGTGGGAACATTATATACGTCTATAACGTATTATAAGATAACCTAACCCATCTACACCTCGCTGCTAATGTTTCACAGAATCCCGGTCATGTCGTCCCGTACGTCTCGGTCGGGACATTATATAGGTCTATAGCGTTATATATCCTAACCTAAGGCTGCCTAACATCTCGGATGTTGTGTTTTCCAATATCCCTGGCGGGTCGGACCCTACATCTCGGTGGGAACATTATATACGTCTATAACGTAATATAACCTAACCTAACACATCCAGCCCCTCGCTGGTAATGTTTTACAGAATCCCGTTGGTGTCGTCCCGTACGTCTCGGTTGGGACATTATATACGTCTATAGCATTATATATCATAATCTAAGGCAGGCTAACATCTGGGATGTAGTATTTTCCATCATTCCTGGCGGGTCGGCCCCTATTTCTCGGTGGGAACATTATATACGTCTATAACGTAATATAACCTAACCTAACACATCCAGCCCCTCGCTGGTAATGTTTTACAGAATCCCCGTCGTGCCGTCCCGTACGTCTCGGCTGGGACATTATATACGTCTATAACGTTATATATCCTAACCTAAGGCAACCTAACATCTCGGATGTAGTATTTTACGACATTCCTGGCGTTTCGGCCTCTACTACTCGGTGGGAACATCATATACGTCTATAACATAATATAACTTCACCTAACCGATCTACACCTCGCTGCTAATGTTTCACAGAATCCCGGTCGTGTCGTCCCGTACGTCTCGGTTGGGACATTATATAGGTCTATAGCGTTATATATCCTAACCTAAGGCAGCATAACATCTCGGATGTAGTATTTTCCAATATCCCTGGCGGGTCGGACCCTACTTCTCGGTGGGAACATTATATATGTCTATAACGTAACATAACCTAACCTAACACATCTAGCCCCTCGCTGGTAATGTTTTACAGAAACCCGTTGGTGTCGTCCCGTACGTCTCGGTTGGGACATTATATACGTCTATAGCGTTATATATCATAATCTAAGGCAGGCTAACATCTGGGATGTAGTATTTTCCATCATTCCTGGCGGGTCGGCCCCTATTTCTCGGTGGGAACATTATATACGTCTATAACGTAATATAACCTAACCTAACACATCCAGCCCCTCGCTGGTAATGTTTTACAGAATCCCCGTCGTGCCGTCCCGTACGTCTCGGCTGGGACATTATATACGTCTATAACGTTATATATCCTAACCTAAGGCAACCTAACATCTCGGATGTAGTATTTTACGACATTCCTGGCGTTTCGGCCTCTACTACTCGGTGGGAACATCATATACGTCTATAACATAATATAACTTCACCTAACCGATCTACACCTCGCTGCTAATGTTTCACAGAATCCCGGTCGTGTCGTCCCGTACGTCTCGATTGGGACATTATATAGGTCTATAGCGTTATATATCCTAACCTAAGGCAGCCTAACATCTCGGTTGTAGTATTTTCCAATATCCCTGGCGGGTCGGACCCTACTTCTCGATGGGAACATTATATACGTCTATAACGTAACATAACCTAACCTAACACATCTAGCCCTCGCTGGTAATGTTTTACAGAATCCCGTTGGTGTCGTGACGTACGTCTCGGCTGGGACATTTTATACGTCTATAGCGTTATATATCCTAATCTAAGGCAGGCTAACATCTCGGATGTAGTATTTTCCATCATTTCTGGGGGGTCGGCCCCTACTTCTCGGTGGGAACATTATATACGTCTATAACGTAATATAACCTAACCTAACACATCCAGCCCCTCGCTGGTAATGTTTTACAGAATCCCTGTCGTGCCGTCCCGTACGTCTCGGCTGGGACATTATATACGTCTATAACGTTATATATCCTAACCTAAGGCAACCTAACATCTCAGATGTAGTATTTTACGACATTCCTGGCGTTTCGGCCTCTACTACTCGGTGGGAACATCATATACGTCTATAACATAATATAACCTCACCTAACCCATCTACACCTCGCTGCTAATGTTTCACAGAATCCCGGTCGTGTCGTCCCGTACGTCTCGGTTGGGACATTATATAGGTCTATAGCGTTATATATCCTAACCTAAGGCAGCATAACATCTCGGATGTAGTATTTTCCAATATCCCTGGCGGGTCGGACCCTACTTCTCGGTGGGAACATTATATACGTCTATAACGTATTATAAGATAACCTAACCCATCTACACCTCGCTGCTAATGTTTCACAGAATCCCGGTCATGTCGTCCCGTACGTCTCGGTTGGGACATTATATAGGTCTATAGCGTTATATATCCTAACCTAAGGCTGCCTAACATCTCGGATGTTGTGTTTTCCAATATCCCTGGCGGGTCGGACCCTACATCTCGGTGGGAACATTATATACGTCTATAACGTAATATAACCTAACCTAACACATCCAGCCCCTCGCTGGTAATGTTTTACAGAATCCCGTTGTTGTCGTCCCGTACGTCTCGGTTGGGATATTATATACGTCTATAGCGTTATATATCCTAACCTAAGGCAGGCTAACATCTCGGATGTAGTATTTTCCATCATTCCTGGGGGGTCGGCCCCTATTTCTCGGTGGGAAAATTATATACGTCTATAACGTAATATAACCTAACCTAACACATCCAGCCCCTCGCTGGTAATGTTTTACAGAATCCCTGTCGTGCCGTCCCGTACGTCTCGGCTGGGACATTATATACGTCTTTAACGTTATATATCCTAACCTAAGGCAACCTAAGATCTAGTATGTAGTATTTTACGACATTCCTGGCGTTTCGGCCTCTACTACTCGGTGGGAACATTATATACGTCTATAACATAATATAACCTAACCTAACCCATCTACACCTCGCTGCTAATGTTTCACAGAATCCCGGTCGTGTCGTCCCGTTCGTCTCGGTTGGGACATTATATACGTGTATAGCGTTATATATCCTAACCTAAGGCAACCTAACATCCCGGATGTAGTATTTTACAACATTCCTGGCGTTTCGGTCTCTACTTCTCGGTGGGAACATTATATATGTTTATAACATAATATAACCTATCCTAACACTTGTACACCTCGCTGTTAATGTTTCACAGAATCCCGGTCATGCCGTACCGTACGTCTCGGTTGGGACATTATATAGGTCTATAGCGTTATATATCCTAACATAAGGCAGCCTAACATCTCGGATGTAGTATTTTCCAATATCCCTGGCGGGTCGGACCCTACTTCTCGGTGGGCACATTATATACGTCTATAAATTAACATAACCTAACCTAACACATCTAGCCCCTCGCTGGTAATGTTTTACAGAATCCCGTTCGTGTCGTCCCGTACGTCTCGGTTGGGACATTATATACGTCTATAGCGTTATATATCATAATCTAAGGCAGGCTAACATCTCGGATGTAGTGTTTTACAACATTCCTGGCGTTTCGGCCTCTACTTCTCGGTGGAAACATATTATACGTCTATAACATAATATAACCTAACCTAACCCATCTACACCTCGCTGCTAATGTTTCACAGAATCCCGGTCGTATCGTCCCGTACGTCTCGGTTGGGATATTATATAGGTCTACAACGTTATATATCCTAACCTAAGGCAGCCTATCACCTCGAATGTAGTATTTTACAACATTCCTGGCGCGTCGGCCCCCACTTCACGGTGGGAACATTATATACGTCTATAACGTAATAAAACCTAACCTAACACATCTAGCCCCTCGCTGGTAATGTTTTACAGAATCCCGTTGTAGTCGTCCCGTTCGTCTCGGTTGGGACATTATATACGTCTATAGAGTTGTATATCCTAACGCAAGGCAGCCTAACATCTCGGATGTAGTATTTTGCAACATTCCTGGCGGGTCGGACCCTACTTTTCGGTGGGAACATTATATACGTCTACAACGTAACATAACCTAGCGTAATCCATCTAGAACCCCCTGTTAATGTTTTACAGAAACCCGTTCCCGTCGTCACGTACGTCTGGGTGGGAACATTATATACGTCTATAGCGTTATATATCCTAACCCAAGATAGCCTATCACCTCGAATGTAGTATTTTACAACATTCGTGGCGCGTCGGCCCCCACTTCTCGGTGGAAACATTATATACGTCTATAACGTAATATAACCTAACCTTAAACATCCAGCCCCTCGCTGGTAATGTTTTACAGAATCCCCGTCGTGCCGTCCCGTACGTCTCGGCTGGGACATTATATACGTCTATAACGTTATATATCCTAACCTAAGGCAGCCTAACATCTCGGATGTAGTATTTTACGACATTCCTGGCGTTTCGGCCTCTACCACTCGGTGGGAACATCATATACGTCTATAACATAATATAACTTCACCTAACCGATCTACACCTCGCTGCTAATGTTTCACAGAATCCCGGTCGTGTCGTCCCGTACGTCTCGATTGGGACATTATATAGGTCTATAGCGTTATATATCCTAACCTAAGGCAGCCTAACATCTCGGGTGTAGTATTTTCCAATATCACTGGCGGGTCGGACCCTACTTCTCGATGGGAACATTATATACGTCTATAACGTAACATAACCTAACCTAACACATCTAGCCCCTCGCTGGTAATGTTTTACAGAATCCCGGTCGTGTCGTCCCGTACGTCTCGGTTGGGACATTATATAGGTCTATAGCGTTATATATCCTAACCTAAGGCAGCATAACATCTCGGATGTAATATTTTCCAATATCCCTGGCGGGTCGGACCCTACTTCTCGGTGGGAACATTATATACGTCTATAACGTATTATAAGATAACCTAACCCATCTACACCTCGCTGCTAATGTTTCACAGAATCCCGGTCATGTCGTCCCGTACGTCTCGGTCGGGACATTATATAGGTCTATAGCGTTATATATCCTAACCTAAGGCTGCCTAACATCTCGGATGTTGTGTTTTCCAATATCCCTGGCGGGTCGGACCCTACATCTCGGTGGGAACATTATATACGTCTATAACGTAATATAACCTAACCTAACACATCCAGCCCCTCGCTGGTAATGTTTTACAGAATCCCGTTGGTGTCGTCCCGTACGTCTCGGTTGGGATATTATATACGTCTATAGCGTTATATATCCTAACCTAAGGCAGGCTAACATCTCGGATGTAGTATTTTCCATCATTCCTGGGGGGTCGGCCCCTATTTCTCGGTGGGAAAATTATATACGTCTATAACGTAATATAACCTAACCTAACACATCCAGCCCCTCGCTGGTAATGTTTTACAGAATCCCTGTCGTGCCGTCCCGTACGTCTCGGCTGGGACATTATATACGTCTATAACGTTATATATCCTAACCTAAGGCAATCTAACATCTAGTATGTAGTATTTTACGACATTCCTGGCGTTTCGGCCTCTACTACTCGGTGGGAACATTATATACGTCTATAACATAATATAACCTAACCTAACCCATCTACACCTCGCTACTAATGTTTCACAGAATCCCGGTCGTGTCGTCCCGTTCGTCTCGGTTGGGACATTATATACGTGTATAGCGTTATATATCCTAACCTAAGGCAACCTAACATCCCGGATGTAGTATTTTACAACATTCCTGGCGTTTCGGCCTCTACTTCTCGGTGGGAACATATTATACGTCTATAATATAATATAACCTAACCTAACCCATCTACACCTCGCTGCTAATGTTTCACAGAATCCCGGTCGTATCGTCCCGTACGTCTCGGTTGGGATATTATATATGTCTACAACGTTATATATCCTAACCTAAGGCAGCCTATCACCTCGAATGTAGTATTTTACAACATTCCTGGCGCGTCGGCCCCCACTTCACGGTGGGAACATTATATACGTCTATAACGTAATAAAACCTAACCTAACACATCTAGCCCCTCGCTGGTAATGTTTTACAGAATCCCGTTGTAGTCGTCCCGTTCGTCTCGGTTGGGACATTATATACGTCTATAGAGTTGTATATCCTAACGCAAGGCAGCCTAACATCTCGGATGTAGTATTTTGCAACATTCCTGGCGGGTCGGAACCTACTTTTCGGTGGGAACATTATATACGTCTACAACGTAACATAACCTAGCCTAATCCATCTAGAACCCCCTGTTAATGTTTTACAGAAACCCGTTCCTGTCGTCACGTACGTCTGGGTGGGAACATTATATACGTCTATAGCGTTATATATCCTAACCCAAGATAGCCTATCACCTCGAATGTAGTATTTTACAACATTCGTGGCGCGTCGGCCCCCACTTCTCGGTGGAAACATTATATACGTCTATAACGTAATATAACCTAACCTAACACATCCAGCCCCTCGCAGGTAATGTTTTACAGAATCCCTGACGTGCCGTCCCGTACGTCACGGCTGGGACATTATATACGTCTATAACGTTATATATCCTAACCTAAGGCAACGTAATATCTCGGATGTAGTATTTTCCGACATTCCTGGCGTTTCGGCCTCTACTACTTGGTGGGAACATTATATACGTCTATAACATAATATAACCTATCCTAAGCCATCTACACCTCGCTGCTAATGTTTCACAGAATCCCGGTCGTGTCGTCCCGTACGTCTCGGTGGGGACATTATACAGGTCTATAGCATTATACATCCTAACCTAAGACAGCCTAACATCTCGGATGTAGTGTTTTCCATCATTCCTGGCGGGTCGGCCCCCACTTCTCGGTGGGAACATTATATACGTCTATAACGTAATATAACCTAACCTAACCCATCTACACCTCGCTGCTAATGTTTCACAGACTCCCGGTCGTGTCGTCCCGTACGTCTCGGTTGGGACATTATATAGGTCTATAGCATTATACATCCTAACCTAAGACAGCCTAACATCTCGGATGTTGTGTTTTCCAATATCCCTGGCGTTTCGGCCTCTACTTCTCGGTGGAATCATAATATACGTCTATAACGTAATATAACCTAACCTAACACATCTAGCCCCTCGCTGGTAATGTTTTACAGAATCCTGTTAGAGTCGTCCCGTACGTCTCGGTTGGGACATTATATACGTCTATAGGGTTATATATCCTAACCCAAGGCTGCCTAACATCTCGGATGTAGTATTTTCCGACATTACTGGCGGGTCGGGCCCTACTTCTCGGTGGGAACATTATATACGTCTACAACGTAACATAACCTAGCCTAATCCATCTAGAACCTCGCTGTTAATGTTTTACAGAATCCCGTTCGTGTCGTCACGTACGTCTCGGTGGGGACATTGTATACGTCTATAGCGTTATATATCCTAACCCAAGGCAGCTTATCACATCGAAAGTAGTATTTTACAACATTCCTGGCGCGTCGGCCCCCACTTCTCGGTGGGAACATTATATACGTCTATAACGTAACATAACCTAACCTAACACATCTAGCCCCTCGCTGGTAATGTTTTACAGAATCCCGTTGGAATCGTCCCGTACGTATCGGTTGGGACATTATATACGTATATAGCGTTATATATCCTAACCTACGGCAGGCTAACATGTCGGATGTAGTGTTCTCCGTCATTCCTGGCGGGTCGGCCCCTACATCTCGGTGGGAACATTATATACGTCTATAACGTAATATAACCTAGCCTAACACATCCAGCCCCTCGCTGGTAATGTTTTACAGAATCCCTGTCGTACCGTCCTGTACGTCACGGCTGGGACGTTATATACGTCTATAACGTTATATATCCTAACCTAAGGCAACCTAACATCTCGGATGTAGTATTTTACGACATTCCTGGCGTTTCGGCCTCTACTACACGGTGGTAACATTATATACGTCTATAACGTAACATAACCTAACCTAACACATCTAGCCCCTCGCTGGTAATGTTTTACAGAATCCCTGTCGCGTCGTCCCGTACGTCTCGGCTGGGACATTATATAGGTCTATAGCGTTATATATCCAAACCTAAGGCAACCTAGCATCTCGGATGTAGTATTTTACAACATACCTGGCTTTTCGGCCTCTACTTCTCGGTGGGAACATTATATACGTCTATAACATAATATAACCTATCCTATCCCATCTACACCTCGCTGCTAATGTTTCACAGAATCCCGGTCGTGTCGTCCCGTACGTCTCGGTTGGGACATTATATAGGTCTATAGCGTTATATATCCTAACCTAAGGCAGCCTAACATCTCGGATATAGTATTTTCCAATATCCCTGGCGGGTCGGAACCTACTTCTCCGTGGGAACATTATATACGTCTATAACTTAATATAACCGAACCTAACCCATCTATACCTCGCTGCTAATGTTTCACAGAATCCCGTTCGTGTCGTCCCGTTCGTCTCGGTTGCTACATTATATAGGTCTATAGCGTTATATATCCTAACCTAAGGCAGCCTAACATCTCGCATGTAGTATTTTCCAATATCCCTGGCGCGTCGGCCCCCACTTCTCGGTGGGAACATTATATACGTCTATAACGTAATATAACCTAACCTAACACATCCAGCCCCTCGCTGGTAATGTTTTACAGAATCCCGTTGGTGCCGTCCCGTACGTCTCGGTTGGGACATTATATACGTCTATAGCGTTATATATCCTAACCTAAGGCAGGCTAACATCTCGGATGTAGTATTTTCCAGCATTCCTGGCGGGTCGGCCCCTACTTCTCGGTGGGAACATTATATACGTTTATAACGTAATATAACCTAACCTAACCCATCTAGCCCCTCGCTGGTAATGTTTTATAGAATCCCTGCCGTGTCGGCCCCTACTTCTCGGTGTGGACATTATGTACGTCTGTAACGTTAGATATGCTAACCTAAGGCCACATAATATCTCGGATGTAGTATTTTCCAACATTGCTGGCGTGTCGGACCCTACTTCTCGGTGGGAACATTATACACGTCTATAGCGTTATATAACCTAACCTAACCCATCTGGCCCCTCGCTGGTAATGTTTTACAGAACCCCGTTCGTGTCGGCCCGTACTTCTCCGTGTGGACATTTTATGCGTCTATAACGTTAGATATCCTAACCTAAGGCAGCCTAACATCTCGGATGTAGTATTTTCCAGCATTCCTCGCCGGTCGGCCCCTACTTCTCGGTCGGAACATTATATATGTCTATAACGTAACATAACCTAACCTAACCCATCTAGCCCCTCGCTGGTAAAGTTTTATAGAATGCCGGTCGTGTCGTCACGTACGTCTCGGTTGGGACATTATATAAGTCTATAGCGTTATATATCCTAACCCAAGGCAGCCTATCACCTCGGATGTAGTATTTTACAGCATTCCTGTCGCGTCGGCCCCCACTTCTCGTTGGGAACATTATATACGTCTATAACGTAATATAACCTAACCTAACCCATCTAGCCCCTCGCTGGTAATGTTTTATAGAATCCAGGACGTGTCGGCCCGTACGTCTCGGTTGGAACATTATATACGTCTATAGCGTTATATATCCTAACCTAAGGCAGGCTAACATCTCGGATGTAGTATTTTACAACATTCCTGGCGGATCGGCACATACTTCTCGGTGGGAGCACTATATATGTCTATAACGTAACATAGCCTTTTTTTTTTTTTTTTTTTTGTCGCAGGGAAATCCTCATGGATACCGTGGATTTTTGGGAAATCCGCGGTTATGTCGGACTCTTACCGACTAAAACCCTGCGGTGGTCTTCCTACACTTGTAGCGGGTAGCCGGGAACTCTTTCGAACGCATCCAGCATCCGGCCTCGTGTCTGAGTTCGTTGAACTCTCTGCACACAGCTCGTTCGCGAGTTCATTATTTAAACAGGCAGCGACCGCAACCACCGAGGTCGCTGCCCTCTCCTCGGTCGAGCGCGTGCCGGAGAGACGTGACCCAAATCCTGTCTATCCGGCGCTCGGCGGCTCTTTCTCTTTTTCTAATTTAATTTTTCTGCCTCCTTCCTTCTACGTCGTCTTCCTCTTCTCCTGCTTGCGGCATTTCGAGATGGACGGCAGCGGCGAAGCTCCACTCCCCGGTGGGTACTTTGAAGCGACTCTCGAGCCGTGATGGACGAGAGTCCCCTACCTTGGAGTGGAACGTGGCAAGAGTCTACGACGCCGACCACATAAGACTCGTCGAGCAGAGAGCGTGCGCTCCCTTTCGCGCTCGGCGGCTTCCTTCGCAGCCATTACTTTGTCGCAAAACAATGTAACGGCTCGCCAATATCTCTCCCCTTCCAGCATCATCGGCAGGATGCTGGTCGGCGAGAGATCCGGTCCGATCTCTGCCACGAGAGCGTGGCGCAGCGTTTGCCATGCCGGACAGTGTTCCAGCGTGTGCTGCGCAGAGTCGTCTCCGTCTCCGCAATGGTGACATTCAGCCGTGGCTTCTTTTCCGATCTTGCACAGGTACTGACCGAAGCAACCGTGTCCAGTCAGCATCTGCGTCACTCTGAAGTTGAGCTGCCCTCTCCTGTTTTCTACCCATTTTTCCAAGATGGGTAGAATCGCTCCGACGATCCTGTGATTGGTCGCAGGTGCGAGTTTCTCCTTCCATTTAGAGAAAGTGAAGCGTCTCGCTTCTCTTCTAATCTCGTCCTTCGTCGGAGCGGGTGCACCTTCTTCTTGTACCTGGCGCATTGTACGAAGGGTTTCGTACACTATCAGATCTTCCTGCGCCAGGTATTCCAGTGGTGTGAGACCCGCCAGCATTGTTGCCGCATCGTAAGAAATCGTGCGATATCCTCTTACGATCCGAATGGCTATTCTTCGCCACGCGCTTCGCAGGAGCTGCAGCTTTCTGCCTCCTTTGTTGAGCGCGTCGCTCCATACCGGGGCTCCGTAAAGCGCGATGCTTCTTATCACCCCGGCATAAAGTTTCCTTACTTTCTCGTCCGGTCCGTGCAGATTCGGCATGATGCGGCTTAGGTAATTCGCCGCAGCATCCAGTCGAACGGCCTGACGAGCGAAGTGGAGACCAAAGTTCCATTTATCATCAAGGAGCAGTCCAAGATACTTCATCTCGCTCCCCACTGTAACTTTGGCTGGTCCGATGTTGACCACTTCGTTTCCTCCTCGCGGGTCTCTTCTTCGTCCCTTGAAGCACAGGATTTCAGATTTCTCCGGTGCCATCTGGAGCCCCATCTTCTTGATGGCATTAGCCACGACCGCAACTGCCATTTCGGCCCGGCAAATTGCGCGTTGCCGGCACGTGTCGACTGCCAACACCATCGTGTCATCCGCGTAGCATGTGAGATGCACGCCGGACGGCATTGGCAGCTTCAGGACCGCGTCGTACCCGAGATTCCAGAGAAGCGGTCCGAGGACCGATCCCTGGGGAACGCCGCGATCAATCTTCTTCTTCTCGATTCCGTGCCGGCTATCGTAGAGAATCGCGCGGTCGCTCAGGTAATTTTCCACGACCCTTCGCAGGTATCGCGGAAACCCGTGCTTTTCAAGCGCTCTACGTATCGTACTCCATTCGAGGGAGTTGAACGCATTCTTAATATCTAAAGATATCGCGATTACGACTCCCCCGGCGGCGATCGCGTTTTCGGCGAAACTCTTCACTTGTCGAATCGCGTCAATAGTCGATCGCCCTTCTCGGAAACCGAACTGGTTCTCGGCTAAGTTCGGCCCGGTTCGCGACAGGTGCTCGACGAGGCGGTTGTGGATTATTCTTTCAAATAATTTTCCGATCTCGTCGAGCAAAACTATCGGCCTGTACGCGGCCCGTGAATCCTCCGGTTTTCCCGGCTTTCGGAGCAACACTAATCTGCCAGTTTTCCATTTTGCTGGCAACGTGCCCGTCTTCAAGCATGCTGTAAATAACTTCCGCAATCTTGAATTCAGGACACTGAGTGCCATCAACCAGGCACGGCCGGGTATTCCATCCGGTCCGGGCGCGGTGTTCTTCTTTGTCATGCGCTTTATGGCGCAAGCCATTTCCTCCTCGCTGACGTCGTTGTCCTGCGACCAGATGATCGGGTCGATGTGTTCTGAAATTTGCGAGTTGCTCGCCGAAGCAGATTCTCCCGGTGGGAAGAGCGCGTCAACGACTCGCCTCAAGAAAGGCGTCTCCATCGTCTCCGTTAACGGGGGCGCCCACGGTCGTAAGTTATTCATTACTATCTTGTACGGCCGCCCCCACGGATCGTCACGCAGCGTTTCCAGCAGCCCGTCCCATGCTCGTGCCTTTGACGTTTTTATGGCGGCTTGCAGCTCTATTTTCTTCTCCTTGTAAACTTCATAGAGTTGCGCCTTCCTTTCCGGATCGGGATCCCTCCGTTTCCGGTATCTCGTGTACTGTCTCCGCGCGGTCGTGCTCTCCGCACGGAGATGAGCGATCTCATTGCTCCACCAGTACAAAGGTTTACGCGGAGGATTTGACTTTATTTTCGGGATGCTTGCATTGCATACCGAGGTCAACGTCCTTGTAAACCATTCGGCTTCTCGCTCGACTACGGCCGTTTCGGTCGCCTCGCTCGGCCAGGTAGCGACGAGGGTAGCCGCCATAAACATATCCTCGTCCAACTTTCGCAACGACCATTTATTTTGTTTTCCAGTCGTAGTTTTTCTTCTTTGCATGGTTGACACGTCGATCCTTATGTAGAGATGATCAGATAATGTTTCGGTCGTGTCAACTTTCCAGCCGGTGACTCTTCGGGATGCTGCGTCGTTCGCGAACGAGAGGTCGACCGTGCTCTCGCCCTGCTGACGTACGCACGTACTGGCAGATCCTTGATTCAGCAGCCTGAGATTCGCGGATGCTGCCCAATCCATCGTCGAGTGTCCGCGCTGGTTCGTTCTGGAGGAGTGCCACATAGTTGCGTGAGCATTAAAATCTCCCAGAACGAATGTTGGACGGGGGGCGTGGCTTCGCACTACCCCTTCCACTTCATCTAAGAGCCGGTCGTAATCTTCCAGTGACCAGCTCGGCGGAGCGTATATTCCGATGACGACGCAGTCCGACCACGATACGGCTACGTAACCACGCCCTTGCGCGATGAGCGTGATCGGACGGATGCGTGTCGGCGTCGTCTGAATAATTGCCACTGTCTTCTCTTTGTTTGCTATCCACGACGGCTTGTCGTCGATAGAATACGGCTCCGCTGCAACGACTAATTCGACTACGCCGCTGTGTAAGCTTTCGAGCATCAGATCTTGTGCTCTCGCGGCGTGATTCAAATTAGCTTGCAGTATTTGTGATTTCGCGTTGAGTATTACGCGATTTCCATTTTCTCCTCGTGGCTAATGGACGCCTTCGGAGATTCACGCGCTTTCTCCACTGCAGGTATTGATTTGGCTGCTGTTGCGGCCTCTTCCTTCTGCTGTGCAGGTACGCCTGTCGATTTCGCGCCGGATTTAGCGGCGGTCGCTCTCTCTTTCGTCGCCGGCGGCGAAGCAGAGCAGGCCTTACTACCTGCTCTATGTCCGTGCGGGCGGCCCGCCGATTTGCAAACCGGGCACGTCGGCGACTTCTCTTTGCAATTTGTCGCACGATGTCCCTTTTCGCCGCACCTGTAGCAGGCTTCGGTGCGGTCCACGTTCGCTGTGCATTTAGCGATTACGTGGCCGATCGCCCAGCATTTGAAGCAGATTAACTGCCTTTCCTCTATATGTTCGACTCGGACAGACGTCCAGCCGACTTTAACCTTGCCGCTCTCCGTTACTTTTCTCAACGTAACATAGCCTAACCTAACCCATCTAGCCCCTCGCTGGTAATGTTTTACAGAATCCCGGTCGTGTCGGCACGTACTTCTCGGTGTGGACATTATATACGTTTCTAACTTTATACATCCCAATCTAAGGCAACCTAACATGTGGGATGTAGTATTTACCAACATACCTGGCGGATAGGACCCTACTTCTCGGTGGGAACATTATATTCGTCTACATCGTAGTATAACCTAACCTAACCCATCTAGCGCCTCGCTGGTAATGTTTTACAGAATCCCTGTCGTGTAGGCCCGTACTTCTCGGCGTGGACATTATACACGTCTATAACTTTATATATCCCAACCTAAGGCCACATAATATCTCGGATGCAATATTTTCCAGCATTGCTGGCGGGTCGGCCCCTACTTCTCGGTGGGAACATTATATACGTCTATCACATAATATAACCTAACCTAATCCATCTAACCCCTCGCTGGTAATGTTTTACAGAATCCCGTTTGTGTCGTCCCGTACGTCTCGGTTGGGTCATTATATACGTCTATAGCGTTATATATCTTAATCTAAGGCAGCCTAACATCTCGGATGTAGTATTTTCCAACATTCCTGGCGGGTCGGACCCTACTTCTCGGTGGGAATGTTATATAAGTTTATGACGTAATATAACCTAACCTAACACATCTAGCTCCTCGCTAGTAATGATTTACAGAATCCCGTTCGTGTCGTACCGTACGTCTCGGCTGGGACATTATATAGGTCTATAGCGTTATATATCCAAACCTAAGGCAACCTAACATCTCGGATGTAGTATTTTACAACATACCTGGCTTTTCGGCCTCTACTTCTCGGTGGGAACATTATATACGTCTATAACATAATATAACCTATCCTAACCCATCTACACCTCGCTGCTAATGTTTCACAGAATCCCGGTCGTGTCGTCCGGTACGTCTCGGTTGGGACATTATATAGGTCTATAGCGTTATATATCCTAACCTAAGGCAGCCTAACATCTCGGATATAGTATTTTCCATCATTCCAGGGGGGTCGGCCCCTATTTCTCGGTGAGAACATTATATACGTCTATAACGTAATATAACCTAACCTAACACATCCAGCCCCTCGCTGGTAATGTTTTACAGAATCCCTGTCGTACCGTCCCGTACGTCACGGCTGGGACATTATATACGTCTATAACGTTATATATCCTAACCTAAGGCAACCTAACATCTCGGATGTAGTATTTTACGACATTCCTGGCGTTTCGACCTCTACTACACGGTGGGAACATTATATACGTCTATAACGTAACATAACCTAACCTAACACATCTAGCCCCTCGCTGGTAATGTTTTACAGAATCCCTGTCGCGTCGTCCCGTACGTCTCGGCTGGGACATTATATAGGTCTATAGCGTTATATATCCAAACCTAAGGCAACCTAACATCTCGGATGTAGTACTTTCCATCATTCCTGGGGGGTCGGCCCCTATTTCTCGGTGGGAACATTATATACGTCTATAACGTAATATAACCGAACCTAACACATCTAGCCACTAGCGGATAATGTTTTACAGAATCCTCGTCGTTCCGTCCCGGACGTCTCGGCTGGGACATTATATACGTCTATATCGTTATATATCCTAACCTAAGGCAACCCAACATCACGGATGTAGTGTTTTACAACATTCCTGGCGTTTCGGCCTCTA
Source organism: Xylocopa violacea (assembly GCA_963969225.1). NCBI lineage: Eukaryota > Metazoa > Arthropoda > Insecta > Hymenoptera > Apidae > Xylocopa > Xylocopa violacea. Next base: position 8,449,517 of record CAXAJV010000017.1, on the reverse strand, counting down.
CTTCTCGGTGGAAACATATTATACGTCTATAACATAATATAACCTAACCTAACCCATCTACACCTCGCTGCTAATGTTTCACAGAATCCCGGTCGTATTGTCCCGTACGTCTCGGTTGGGATATTATATAGGTCTACAACGTTATATATCCTAACCTAAGGCAGCCTATCACCTCGAATGTAGTATTTTACAACATTCCTGGCGCGTCGGCCCCCACTTCACGGTGGGAACATTATATACGTCTATAACGTAATGTAACCTAACCTAACACATCTAGCCTCTCGCTGGTAATGTTTCACAGTATCCCGGTCATGTCGTCCCGTACGTCTCGGTTGGGACATTATATAGGTCTATAGCGTTATATATACTAACCTAAGGCTGCCTAAAATCTCGGATGTTGTGTTTTCCAATATCCCTGGCGGGTCGGACCCTACTTCTCGGTGGGAACATTATATACGTCTATAACGTAACATAACCTAACCTAACACACCTAGCACCTCGCTGGTAATGTTTTACAGAATCCCTGTCGCGTCGTCCCGTACGTCTCGGCTGGGACATTATATACGTCTATAACGTTATATATCTTAACCTAAGGCAAGCTAACATCTCGGATGTAGTATTTTACGACATTCCTAGCGTTTCGGCCTCTACTACTCCGTGGGAACATTATATACGTCTATAACATAATATAACCTAACCTAACCCATCTACACCTCGCTGCTAATGTTTCACAGAATCCCGGTCGTGTCGTCCCATACGTCTCGGTTGGGACATTATATAGGTCTATAGCGTTATATATCCTAACCTAAGGCAGCCTAACATCTCGGATGTAGTATTTTCCAATATCCCTGGCGGGATGGACCCTACTTCTCGGTGGGCACATTATATATGTCTATAACGTAACATAACCTAACCTAACACATCTAGCCCCTCGCTGGAAATGTTTTACAGAATCCCGTTGGTGTCGTCCCGTACGTCTCGGTTGGGACATTATATACGTCTATAGCGTTATATATCATAATCTAAGGCAGGCTAACATCTGGGATGTAGTATTTTCCATCATTCCTGGCGGGTCGGCCCCTATTTCTCGGTGGGAACATTATATACGTCTATAACGTAATATAACCTAACCTAACACATCCAGCCCCTCGCTGGTAATGTTTTACAGAATCCCCGTCGTGCCGTCCCGTACGTCTCGGCTGGGACATTATATACGCCTATAACGTTATATATCCTAACCTAAGACAGCCTAACATCTCGGATGTAGTGTTTTCCAATATTCCTGGCGGGTCGGACCCTACTTCTCGGTGGGAACATCATATACGTCTATAACATAATATAACTTCACCTAACCGATCTACACCTCGCTGCTAATGTTTCACAGAATCCCGGTCGTGTCGTCCCGTACGTCTCGATTGGGACATTATATAGGTCTATAGCGTTATATATCCTAACCTAAGGCAGCCTAACATCTCGGATGTAGTATTTTACAACATACCTGGCTTTTCGGCCTCTACTTCTCGGTGGGAACATTATATACGTCTATAACATAATATAACCTATCCTAACCCATCTACACCTCGCTGCTAATGTTTCACAGAATCCCGGTCGTGTCGTCCCGTACGTCTCGGTTGGGACATTATATAGGTCTATAGCGTTATATATCCTAACCTAAGGCAGCCTAACATCTCGGATATAGTATTTTCCATCATTCCAGGGGGGTCTGCCCCTATTTCTCGGTGGGAACATTATATACGTCTATAACGTAATATAACCTAACCTAACACATCCAGCCCCTCGCTGGTAATGTTTTACAGAATCCCTGTCGTACCGTCCCGTACGTCACGGCTGGGACATTATATACGTCTATAACGTTATATATCCTAACCTAAGGCAACCTAACATCTCGGATGTAGTATTTTACGACATTCCTGGCGTTTCGACCTCTACTACACGGTGGGAACATTATATACGTCTATAACGTAACATAACCTAACCTAACACATCTAGCCCCTCGCTGGTAATGTTTTACAGAATCCCTGTCGCGTCGTCCCGTACGTCTCGGCTGGGACATTATATAGGTCTATAGCGTTATATATCCAAACCTAAGGCAACCTAACATCTCGGATGTAGTACTTTCCATCATTCCTGGGGGGTCGGCCCCTATTTCTCGGTGGGAACATTATATACGTCTATAACGTAATATAACCGAACCTAACACATCTAGCCACTAGCGGATAATGTTTTACAGAATCCTCGTCGTTCCGTCCCGGACGTCTCGGCTGGGACATTATATACGTCTATATCGTTATATATCCTAACCTAAGGCAACCCAACATCACGGATGTAGTGTTTTACAACATTCCTGGCGTTTCGGCCTCTACTTCTCGGTGGAAACATATTATACGTCTATAACATAATATAACCTAACCTAACCCATCTACACCTCGCTGCTAATGTTTCACAGAATCCCGGTCGTATTGTCCCGTACGTCTCGGTTGGGATATTATATAGGTCTACAACGTTATATATCCTAACCTAAGGCAGCCTATCACCTCGAATGTAGTATTTTACAACATTCCTGGCGCGTCGGCCCCCACTTCACGGTGGGAACATTATATACGTCTATAACGTAATGTAACCTAACCTAACACATCTAGCCTCTCGCTGGTAATGTTTCACAGAATCCCGGTCATGTCGTCCCGTACGTCTCGGTTGGGACATTATATAGGTCTATAGCGTTATATATACTAACCTAAGGCTGCCTAAAATCTCGGATGTTGTGTTTTCCAATATCCCTGGCGGGTCGGACCCTACTTCTCGGTGGGAACATTATATACGTCTATAACGTAACATAACCTAACCTAACACACCTAGCACCTCGCTGGTAATGTTTTACAGAATCCCTGTCGCGTCGTCCCGTACGTCTCGGCTGGGACATTATATACGTCTATAACGTTATATATCTTAACCTAAGGCAAGCTAACATCTCGGATGTAGTATTTTACGACATTCCTAGCGTTTCGGCCTCTACTACTCCGTGGGAACATTATATACGTCTATAACATAATATAACCTAACCTAACCCATCTACACCTCGCTGCTAATGTTTTACAGAATCCCGTTGGTGTCGTCCCGTACGTCTCGGTTGGGACATTCTATACGTCTATAGCGTTATATATCATAATCTAAGGCAGGCTAACATCTGGGATGTAGTATTTTCCATCATTCCTGGCGGGTCGGCCCCTATTTCTCGGTGGGAACATTATATACGTCTATAACGTAATATAACCTAACCTAACACATCCAGCCCCTCGCTGGTAATGTTTTACAGAATCCCCGTCGTGCCGTCCCGTACGTCTCGGCTGGGACATTATATACGTCTATAACGTTATATATCCTAACCTAAGACAGCCTAACATCTCGGATGTAGTGTTTTCCAATACTCCTGGCGGGTCGGACCCTACTTCTCGGTGGGAACATCATATTCGTCTATAACATAATATAACATCACCTAACCGATCTACACCTCGCTGCTAATGTTTCACAGAATCCCGGTCGTGTCGTCCCGTACGTCTCGATTGGGACATTATATAGGTCTATAGCGTTATATATCCTAACCTAAGGCAGCCTAACATCTCGGGTGTAGTATTTTCCAATATCCCTGGCGGGTCGGACCCTACTTTTCGGTGGGAACAATATATACGTCTACAACGTAACATAACATAGCCTAATCCATCTAGAACCCCCTGTTAATGTTTTACAGAAACCCGTTCCTGTCGTCACGTACGTCTGGGTGGGAACATTATATACGTCTATAGCGTTATATATCCTAACCCAAGATAGCCTATCACCTCGAATGTAGTATTTTACAACATTCGTGGCGCGTCGGCCCCCACTTCTCGGTGGAAACATTATATACGTCTATAACGTAATATAACCTAACCTTAAACATCCAGCCCCACGCTGGTAATGTTTTACAGAATCCCCTTCGTGCCGTCCCGTACGTCTCGGCTGGGACATTATATACGTCTATAACGTTATATATCCTAACCTAAGGCAACCTAACACCTCGGATGTAGTATTTTACGACATTCCTGGCGTTTCGGCCTCTACTACTCGGTGGGAACATCATATACGTCTATAACATAATATAACTTCACCTAACCGATCTACACCTCGCTGCTAATGTTTCACAGAATCCCGGTCGTGTCGTCCCGTACGTCTCGGTTGGGACATTATATGGGTCTATAGCGTTATATATCCTAACCTAAGGCAGCATAACATCTCGGATGTAGTATTTTCCAATATCCCTGGCGGGTCGGACCCTACTTCTCGGTGGGAACATTATATATGTCTATAACGTAACATAACCTAACCTAACACATCTAGCCCCTCGCTGGTAATGTTTTACAGAAACCCGTTGGTGTCGTCCCGTACGTCTCGGTTGGGACATTATATACGTCTATAGCGTTATATATCATAATCTAAGGCAGGCTAACATCTGGGATGTAGTATTTTCCATCATTCCTGGCGGGTCGGCCCCTATTTCCCGGTGGGAACATTATATACGTCTATAACGTAATATAACCTAACCTAACACATCCAGCCCCTCGCTGGTAATGTTTTACAGAATCCCTGTCGTGCCGTCCCGTACGTCTCGGCTGGGACATTATATACGTCTATAACGTTATATATCCTAACCTAAGGCAACCTAACATCTCGGATGTAGTATTTTACGACATTGCTGGCGTTTCGGCCTCTACTACTCGGTGGGAACATCATATACGTCTATAACATAATATAACTTCACCTAACCGATCTACACCTCGCTGCTAATGTTTCACAGAATCCCGGTCGTGTCGTCCCGTACGTCTCGGTTGGGACATTATATGGGTCTATAGCGTTATATATCCTAACCTAAGGCAGCATAACATCTCGGATGTAGTATTTTCCAATATCCCTGGCGGGTCGGACCCTACTTCTCGGTGGGAACATTATATATGTCTATAACGTAACATAACCTAACCTAACACATCTAGCCCCTCGCTGGTAATGTTTTACAGAAACCCGTTGGTGTCGTCCCGTACGTCTCGGTTGGGACATTATATACGTCTATAGCGTTATATATCATAATCTAAGGCAGGCTAACATCCGGGATGTAGTATTTTCCATCATTCCTGGCGGGTCGGCCCCTATTTCTCGGTGGGAACATTATATACGTCTATAACGTAATATAACCTAACCTAACACATCCAGCCCCTCGCTGGTAATGTTTTACAGAATCCCTGTCGTGCCGTCCCGTACGTCTCGGCTGGGACATTATATACGTCTATAACGTTATATATCCTAACCTAAGGCAACCTAACATCTCGGATGTAGTATTTTACGACATTGCTGGCGTTTCGGCCTCTACTACTCGGTGGGAACATCATATACGTCTATAACATAATATAACTTCACCTAACCGATCTACACCTCGCTGCTAATGTTTCACAGAATCCCGGTCGTGTCGTCCCGTACGTCTCGATTGGGACATTATATAGGTCTATAGCGTTATATATCCTAACCTAAGGCAGCCTAACATCTCGGGTGTAGTATTTTCCAATATCCCTGGCGGGTCGGACCCTACTTCTCGATGGGAACATTATATACGTCTATAACGTAACATAACCTAACCTAACACATCTAGCCCCTCGCTGGTAATGTTTTACAGAATCCCGTTGGTGTCGTGACGTACGTCTCGGCTGGGACATTACATACGTCTATAGCGTTATATATCCTAATCTAAGGCAGGCTAACATCTCGGATGTAGTATTTTCCATCATTCCTGGGGGGTCGGCCCCTATTTCTCGGTGGGAACATTATATACGTCTATAACGTAATATAACATAACCTAACACATCCAGCCCCTCGCTGGTAATATTTTACAGAATCCCTGTCGTGCCGTCCCGTACGTCTCGGCTGGGACATTATATACGTCTATAACGTTATATATCCTAACCTAAGGCAACCTAACATCTCAGATGTAGTATTTTACGACATTCCTGGCGTTTCGGCCTCTACTACTCGGTGGGAACATCATATACGTCTATAACATAATATAACCTCACCTAACCCACCTACACCTCGCTGCTAATGTTTCACAGAATCCCGGTCGTGTCGTCCCGTACGTCTCGGTTGGGACATTATATAGGTCTATAGCGTTATATATCCTAACCTAAGGCAGCATAACATCTCGGATGTAGTATTTTCCAATATCCCTGGCGGGTCGGACCCTACCTCTCGGTGGGAACATTATATACGTCTATAACGTATTATAAGATAACCTAACCCATCTACACCTCGCTGCTAATGTTTCACAGAATCCCGGTCATGTCGTCCCGTACGTCTCGGTTGGGACATTATATAGGTCTATAGCGTTATATATCCTAACCTAAGGCAGCCTAACATCTCGGATGTAGTATTTTCCAATATCCCTGGCGGGTCGGACCCTACTTCTCGGTGGGAACATTATATACGTCTATAACTTAATATAACCGAACCTAATCCATCTACACCTCGCTGCAAATGCTTCACAGAATCCCGGTCGTGTCGTCCCGTTCGTCTCGATTGCTACATTATATAGGTCTATAGCGTTATATATCCTAACCTAAGGCAAACTAACATCTCGGATGTAGTACTTTCCATCATTCCTGGGGGGTCGGCCCCTATTTCTCGGTGGGAACATTATATACGTCTATAACGTAATATAACCGAACCTAACACATCTAGCCACTAGCGGGTAATGTTTTACAGAATCCTCGTCGTTCCGTCCCGGACGTCTCGGCTGGGACATTATATACGTCTATATCGTTATATATCCTAACCTAAGTCAACCCAACATCACGGATGTAGTGTTTTACAACATTCCTGGCGTTTCGGCCTCTACTTCTCGGTGGAAACATATTATACGTCTATAACATAATATAACCTAACCTAACCCATCTACACCTCGCTGCTAATGTTTCACAGAATCCCGGTCGTATTGTCCCGTACGTCTCGGTTGGGATATTATATAGGTCTACAACGTTATATATCCTAACCTAAGGCAGCCTATCACCTCGAATGTAGTATTTTACAACATTCCTGGCGCGTCGGCCCCCACTTCACGGTGGGAACATTATATACGTCTATAACGTAATAAAACCTAACCTAACACATCTAGCCCCTCGCTGGTAATGTTTTACAGAATCCCGTTGTAGTCGTCCCGTTCGTCTCGGTTGGGACATTATATACGTCTATAGAGTTGTATATCCTAACGCAAGGCAGCCTAACATCTCGGATGTAGTATTCTGCAACATTCCTGGCGGGTCGGACCCTACTTTTCGGTGGGAACAATATATACGTCTACAACGTAACATAACCTAGCCTAATCCATCTAGAACCCCCTGTTAGTGTTTTACAGAAACCCGTTCCTGTCGTCACGTACGTCTGGGTGGGAACATTATATACGTCTATAGCGTTATATATCCTAACCCAAGATAGCCTATCACCTCGAATGTAGTATTTTACAACATTCGTGGCGCGTCGGCCCCCACTTCTCGGTGGAAACATTATATACGTCTATAACGTAATATAACCTAACCTTAAACATCCAGCCCCTCGCTGGTAATGTTTTACAGAATCCCTGTCGTGCCGTCCCGTACGTCTCGGCTGGGACATTATATACGTCTATAACGTTATATATCCTAACCTAAGGCAACCTAACATCTCGGATGTAGTATTTTACGACATTGCTGGCGTTTCGGCCTCTACTACTCGGTGGGAACATCATATACGTCTATAACATAATATAACTTCACCTAACCGATCTACACCTCGCTGCTAATGTTTCACAGAATCCCGGTCGTGTCGTCCCGTACGTCTCGGTTGGGACATTATATGGGTCTATAGCGTTATATATCCTAACCTAAGGCAGCATAACATCTCGGATGTAGTATTTTCCAATATCCCTGGCGGGTCGGACCCTACTTCTCGGTGGGAACATTATATATGTCTATAACGTAACATAACCTAACCTAACACATCTAGCCCCTCGCTGGTAATGTTTTACAGAAACCCGTTGGTGTCGTCCCGTACGTCTCGGTTGGGACATTATATACGTCTATAGCGTTATATATCATAATCTAAGGCAGGCTAACATCCGGGATGTAGTATTTTCCATCATTCCTGGCGGGTCGGCCCCTATTTCTCGGTGGGAACATTATATACGTCTATAACGTAATATAACCTAACCTAACACATCCAGCCCCTCGCTGGTAATGTTTTACAGAATCCCTGTCGTGCCGTCCCGTACGTCTCGGCTGGGACATTATATACGTCTATAACGTTATATATCCTAACCTAAGGCAACCTAACATCTCGGATGTAGTATTTTACGACATTGCTGGCGTTTCGGCCTCTACTACTCGGTGGGAACATCATATACGTCTATAACATAATATAACTTCACCTAACCGATCTACACCTCGCTGCTAATGTTTCACAGAATCCCGGTCGTGTCGTCCCGTACGTCTCGATTGGGACATTATATAGGTCTATAGCGTTATATATCCTAACCTAAGGCAGCCTAACATCTCGGGTGTAGTATTTTCCAATATCCCTGGCGGGTCGGACCCTACTTCTCGATGGGAACATTATATACGTCTATAACGTAACATAACCTAACCTAACACATCTAGCCCCTCGCTGGTAATGTTTTACAGAATCCCGTTGGTGTCGTGACGTACGTCTCGGCTGGGACATTACATACGTCTATAGCGTTATATATCCTAATCTAAGGCAGGCTAACATCTCGGATGTAGTATTTTCCATCATTCCTGGGGGGTCGGCCCCTATTTCTCGGTGGGAACATTATATACGTCTATAACGTAATATAACATAACCTAACACATCCAGCCCCTCGCTGGTAATATTTTACAGAATCCCTGTCGTGCCGTCCCGTACGTCTCGGCTGGGACATTATATACGTCTATAACGTTATATATCCTAACCTAAGGCAACCTAACATCTCAGATGTAGTATTTTACGACATTCCTGGCGTTTCGGCCTCTACTACTCGGTGGGAACATCATATACGTCTATAACATAATATAACCTCACCTAACCCACCTACACCTCGCTGCTAATGTTTCACAGAATCCCGGTCGTGTCGTCCCGTACGTCTCGGTTGGGACATTATATAGGTCTATAGCGTTATATATCCTAACCTAAGGCAGCATAACATCTCGGATGTAGTATTTTCCAATATCCCTGGCGGGTCGGACCCTACCTCTCGGTGGGAACATTATATACGTCTATAACGTATTATAAGATAACCTAACCCATCTACACCTCGCTGCTAATGTTTCACAGAATCCCGGTCATGTCGTCCCGTACGTCTCGGTTGGGACATTATATAGGTCTATAGCGTTATATATCCTAACCTAAGGCAGCCTAACATCTCGGATGTAGTATTTTCCAATATCCCTGGCGGGTCGGACCCTACTTCTCGGTGGGAACATTATATACGTCTATAACTTAATATAACCGAACCTAATCCATCTACACCTCGCTGCAAATGCTTCACAGAATCCCGGTCGTGTCGTCCCGTTCGTCTCGATTGCTACATTATATAGGTCTATAGCGTTATATATCCTAACCTAAGGCAAACTAACATCTCGGATGTAGTACTTTCCATCATTCCTGGGGGGTCGGCCCCTATTTCTCGGTGGGAACATTATATACGTCTATAACGTAATATAACCGAACCTAACACATCTAGCCACTAGCGGGTAATGTTTTACAGAATCCTCGTCGTTCCGTCCCGGACGTCTCGGCTGGGACATTATATACGTCTATATCGTTATATATCCTAACCTAAGTCAACCCAACATCACGGATGTAGTGTTTTACAACATTCCTGGCGTTTCGGCCTCTACTTCTCGGTGGAAACATATTATACGTCTATAACATAATATAACCTAACCTAACCCATCTACACCTCGCTGCTAATGTTTCACAGAATCCCGGTCGTATTGTCCCGTACGTCTCGGTTGGGATATTATATAGGTCTACAACGTTATATATCCTAACCTAAGGCAGCCTATCACCTCGAATGTAGTATTTTACAACATTCCTGGCGCGTCGGCCCCCACTTCACGGTGGGAACATTATATACGTCTATAACGTAATAAAACCTAACCTAACACATCTAGCCCCTCGCTGGTAATGTTTTACAGAATCCCGTTGTAGTCGTCCCGTTCGTCTCGGTTGGGACATTATATACGTCTATAGAGTTGTATATCCTAACGCAAGGCAGCCTAACATCTCGGATGTAGTATTCTGCAACATTCCTGGCGGGTCGGACCCTACTTTTCGGTGGGAACAATATATACGTCTACAACGTAACATAACCTAGCCTAATCCATCTAGAACCCCCTGTTAGTGTTTTACAGAAACCCGTTCCTGTCGTCACGTACGTCTGGGTGGGAACATTATATACGTCTATAGCGTTATATATCCTAACCCAAGATAGCCTATCACCTCGAATGTAGTATTTTACAACATTCGTGGCGCGTCGGCCCCCACTTCTCGGTGGAAACATTATATACGTCTATAACGTAATATAACCTAACCTTAAACATCCAGCCCCACGCTGGTAATGTTTTACAGAATCCCCTTCGTGCCGTCCCGTACGTCTCGGCTGGGACATTATATACGTGTATAACGTTATATATCCTAACCTAAGGCAACCTAACACCTCGGATGTAGTATTTTACGACATTCCTGGCGTTTCGGCCTCTACTACTCGGTGGGAACATCATATACGTCTATAACATAATATAACTTCACCTAACCGATCTACACCTCGCTGCTAATGTTTCACAGAATCCCGGTCGTGTCGTCCCGTACGTCTCGGTTGGGACATTATATAGGTCTATAGCGTTATATATCCTAACCTAAGGCAGCATAACATCTCGGATGTAGTATTTTCCAATATCCCTGGCGGGTCGGACCCTACTTCTCGGTGGGAACATTATATATGTCTATAACGTAACATAACCTAACCTAACACATCTAGCCCCTCGCTGGTATTGTTTTACAGAAACCCGTTGGTGTCGTCCCGTACGTCTCGGTTGGGACATTATATACGTCTATAGCGTTATATATCATAATCTAAGGCAGGCTAACATCTGGGATGTAGTATTTTCCATCATTCCTGGCGGGTCGGCCCCTATTTCTCGGTGGGAACATTATATACGTCTATAACGTAATATAACCTAACCTAACACATCCAGCCCCTTGCTGGTAATGTTTTACAGAATCCCCGTCGTGCCGTCCCGTACGTCTCGGCTGGGACATTATATACGTCTATAACGTTATATATCCTAACCTAAGGCAACCTAACATCTCGGATGTAGTATTTTACGACATTGCTGGCGTTTCGGCCTCTACTACTCGGTGGGAACATCATATACGTCTATAACATAATATAACTTCACCTAACCGATCTACACCTCGCTGCTAATGTTTCACAGAATCCCGGTCGTGTCGTCCCGTACGTCTCGATTGGGACATTATATAGGTCTATAGCGTTATATATCCTAACCTAAGGCAGCCTAACATCTCGGGTGTTGTATTTTCCAATATCCCTGGCGGGTCGGACCCTACTTCTCGATGGGAACATTATATACGTCTATAACGTAACATAACCTAACCTAACACATCTAGCCCCTCGCTGGTAATGTTTTACAGAATCCCGTTGGTGTCGTGACGTACGTCTCGGCTGGGACATTACATACGTCTATAGCGTTATATATCCTAATCTAAGGCAGGCTAACATCTCGGATGTAGTATTTTCCATCATTCCTGGGGGGTCGGCCCCTATTTCTCGGTGGGAACATTATATACGTCTACAACGTAAAATAACATAACCTAACACATCCAGCCCCTCGCTGGTAATGTTTTACAGAATCCCTGTCGTGCCGTCCCGTACGTCTCGGCTGGGACATTATATACGTCTATAACGTTATATATCCTAACCTAAGGCAACCTAACATCTCAGATGTAGTAGTTTACGACATTCCTGGCGTTTCGGCCTCTACTACTCGGTGGGAACATCATATACGTCTATAACATAATATAACCTCACCTAACCCACCTACACCTCGCTGCTAATGTTTCACAGAATCCCGGTCGTGTCGTCCCGTACGTCTCGGTTGGGACATTATATAGGTCTATAGCGTTATATATCCTAACCTAAGGCAGCATAACATCTCGGATGTAGTATTTTCCAATATCCCTGGCGGGTCGGACCCTACCTCTCGGTGGGAACATTATATACGTCTATAACGTATTATAAGATAACCTAACCCATCTACACCTCGCTGCTAATGTTTCACAGAATCCCGGTCATGTCGTCCCGTACGTCTCGGTTGGGACATTATATAGGTCTATAGCGTTATATATCCTAACCTAAGGCAGCCTAACATCTCGGATGTAGTATTTTCCAATATCCCTGGCGGGTCGGACCCTACTTCTCGGTGGGAACATTATATACGTCTATAACTTAATATAACCGAACCTAATCCATCTACACCTCGCTGCAAATGCTTCACAGAATCCCGGTCGTGTCGTCCCGTTCGTCTCGATTGCTACATTATATAGGTCTATAGCGTTATATATCCTAACCTAAGGCAAACTAACATCTCGGATGTAGTACTTTCCATCATTCCTGGGGGGTCGGCCCCTATTTCTCGGTGGGAACATTATATACGTCTATAACGTAATATAACCGAACCTAACACATCTAGCCACTAGCGGGTAATGTTTTACAGAATCCTCGTCGTTCCGTCCCGGACGTCTCGGCTGGGGCATTATATACGTCTATATCGTTATATATCCTAACCTAAGTCAACCCAACATCACGGATGTAGTGTTTTACAACATTCCTGGCGTTTCGGCCTCTACTTCTCGGTGGAAACATATTATACGTCTATAACATAATATAACCTAACCTAACCCATCTACACCTCGCTGCTAATGTTTCACAGAATCCCGGTCGTATTGTCCCGTACGTCTCGGTTGGGACATTATATAGGTCTATAGCGTTATATATCCTAACCTAAGGCAGCATAACATCTCGGATGTAGTATTTTCCAATATCCCTGGCGGGTCGGACCCTACTTCTCGGTGGGAACATTATATACGTCTATAACGTATTATAAGATAACCTAACCCATCTACACCTCGCTGCTAATGTTTCACAGAATCCCGGTCATGTCGTCCCGTACGTCTCGGTCGGGACATTATATAGGTCATAGCGTTATATATCCTAACCTAAGGCTGCCTAACATCTCGGATGTTGTGTTTTCCAATATCCCTGGCGGGTCGGACCCTACATCTCGGTGGGAACATTATATACGTCTATAACGTAATATAACCTAACCTAACACATCTAGCCCGTCGCTGGTAATGTTTTACAGAATCCCGTTCGTGTCGTCCCGTACGTCTCGGTTGGGTCATTATATACGTCTATAGCGTTATATATCCTAACCTAAGGCAGGCAATCATCTCGGATGTAGTATTTTCCATCATTCCTGGCTTGTCGGCCCCTACTTCTCGGTGGGAACATTATGTACGTATATAACGTAATATAGCCTAACCTTACACATCTAGCCCCACGCTGGTCATGTTTTACAGAATCCTGCTCGTGTCGGTCCGTACTTCTCGGTGTGGTCATTATATACGTCTATAATATTAGATATCCTAACCTAATGCAACCTAACATCTCGGATGTAGTATTTTCCAGCATTCCTGGCGGGACGGTCCCTATTTCTCGGTGGGAACACTATATACGTCTATAACGTAACATAACCTAACCTAATCCATCTAGACCGTCGCTGTTAATGTTTTACAAAATCCCGCTCGTGTCGTCCCGTACGTCTCGGTTGGGACATTATATACGTCTATAGCGTTGTATATCCTAACCCAAGGCAGCCTATCACCTCGGATGTAGTATTTTACAGCACTCCTGGCGCGTCGGACCCCACTTCTCGGATTGAAAATTATATACGTCTATAACGTAATATAACCTAACCAAACCCATCTAGCGCCTCGCTGGTAATGTTCTACAGAATCCCTGTCGTGTCGGCCCGTACTTCTCGGTGTGGACATTATTTACGTCTATAACTTTATATATCCCAACCTAAGGCCACATAATATATCGTATGCAGTATTTTCCAGCATTGCTGGCGGGTCGGAACCTACTTCACGGTGGGAACGTTATACACGTCTATAAGGTAACGTAACCTAACCTAATCCATCTAACCCCCCGCTGGTAATGTTTTACAGAATCCCGTTCGTGTCGTCCCGTACGTCTCGGTTGGGACATTATATACGTCTATAGCGTTATATATCCTATTCTCAAGCAGCCTTGCATCTCGGATGTAGTATTTTCCAGCATTCCTGGCGGGTCGGCCCCTACTTCTCGGTGGGAACATTATATACGTTTATAACGTAATATAACCTAACCTAACCCATCTAGCCCCTCGCTGGTAATGTTTTATAGAATCCCTGCCGTGTCGGCCCCTACTTCTCGGTGTGGACATTATGTACGTCTGTAACGTTAGATATGCTAACCTAAGGCCACATAATATCTCGGATGTAGTATTTTCCAACATTGCTGGCGTGTCGGACCCTACTTCTCGGTGGGAACATTATACACGTCTATAGCGTTATATAACCTAACCTAACCCATCTGGCCCCTCGCTGGTAATGTTTTACAGAACCCCGTTCGTGTCGGCCCGTACTTCTCCGTGTGGACATTTTATGCGTCTATAACGTTAGATATCCTAACCTAAGGCAGCCTAACATCTCGGATGTAGTATTTTCCAGCATTCCTCGCCGGTCGGCCCCTACTTCTCGGTCGGAGCATTATATATGTCTATAACGTAATATAACCAAACCTAACCCATCTAGCCCCTCGCTGGTAATGTTTTATAGAATCCCGGACGTGTCGGCCCGTACGTCTCGGTTGGAACATTATATACGTCTATAGCGTTATATATCCTAACCTAAGGCAGGCTAACATCTCGGATGTAGTATTTTACAACATTCCTGGCGGATCGGCACATACTTCTCGGTGGGAGCACTATATATCTCTATAACGTAACATAGCCTAACCTAACCCATCTAGCCCCTCGCTGGTAATGTTTTACAGAATCCCGGTCGTGTCGGCACGTACTTCTCGGTGTGGACATTATATACGTTTATAACTTTATACATCCCAATCTAAGGCAACCTAACATGTGGGATGTAGTATTTACCAACATACCTGGCGGATAGGACCCTACTTCTCGGTGGGAACATTATATTCGTCTACATCGTAGTATAACCTAACCTAACCCATCTAGCTCCTCGCTGGTAATGTTTTACAGAATCCCTGTCGTGTCGGCCCGTACTTCTCGGTGTGGACATTATACACGTCTATAACTTTATATATCCAAACCTAAGGCCACATAATATCTCGGATGCAATATTTTCCAGCATTGCTGGCGGGTCGGCCCCTACTTCTCGGTGGGAACATTATATACGTCTATCACATAATATAACCTAACCTAATCCATCTAACCCCTCGCTGGTAATGTTTTACAGAATCCCGTTTGTGTCGTCCCGTACGTCTCGGTTGGGTCATCATATACGTCTATAGCGTTATATATCCTAATCTAAGGCAGCCTAACATCTCGGATGTAGTATTTTCCAACATTTCTGGCGGGTCGGACACTACTTCTCGGTGGGAACATTATACTCGTCTATAACCTAATATAAGCTAACCGAACCCATCTAGCCCCACGCTGGTAATGTTTTACAGAATCCCGTTCGTGTCGTCCCGTACGTCTCGGTTGGGACATTATATACGTCTATAGCGTTATCAATCCTATTCTCAAGCAGCCTTGCAACTCGAATGTAGTATTTTCCAGCATTCCTGGCGGGTCGGCCCCTACTTCTCGGTGGGAAAATTATATACGTTTATAACTTTATACATCCCAATCTAAGGCAACCTAACATGTGGGATGTAGTATTTACTAACATACCTGGCGGATAGGACCCTACTTCTCGGTGGGAACATTATATTCGTCTACATCGTAGTATAACCTAACCTAACCCATCTAGCGCCTCGCTGGTAATGTTTTACAGAATCCCTGTCGTGTCGGCCCGTACTTCTCGGTGTGGACATTATACACGTCTATAACTTTATATATCCCAACCTAAGGCCACATAATATCTCGGATGCAATATTTTCCAGCATTGCTGGCGGGTCGGCCCCTACTTCTAGGTGGGAACATTATATACGTCTATCACATAATATAACCTAACCTAATCCATCTAACCCCTCGCTGGTAATGTTTTACAGAATCCCGTTTGTGTCGTCCCGTACGTCTCGGTTGGGTCATTATATACGTCTATAGCGTTATATATCCTAATCTAAGGCAGCCTAACATCTCGGATGTAGTATTTTCCAACATTCCTGGCGGGTCGGACACTACTTCTCGGTGGGAATATTATATAAGTTTATGACGTAACATAACCTAACCTAACACATCTAGCCCGTCGCTGGTAATGTTTTACAGAATCCCGTTCGTGTCGTCCCGTACGTCTCGGTTGGGTCATTATATACGTCTATAGCGTTATATATCCTAACCTAAGGCAGGCAATCATCTCGGATGTAGTATTTTCCATCATTCCTGGCTTGTCGGCCCCTACTTCTCGGTGGGAACATTATGTACGTATATAACGTAATATAGCCTAACCTTACACATCTAGCCCCACGCTGGTCATGTTTTACAGAATCCTGCTCGTGTCGGTCCGTACTTCTCGGTGTGGTCATTATATACGTCTATAATATTAGATATCCTAACCTAATGCAACCTAACATCTCGGATGTAGTATTTTCCAGCATTCCTGGCGGGACGGTCCCTATTTCTCGGTGGGAACACTATATACGTCTATAACGTAACATAACCTAACCTAATCCATCTAGACCGTCGCTGTTAATGTTTTACAAAATCCCGCTCGTGTCGTCCCGTACGTCTCGGTTGGGACATTATATACGTCTATAGCGTTGTATATCCTAACCCAAGGCAGCCTATCACCTCGGATGTAGTATTTTACAGCACTCCTGGCGCGTCGGACCCCACTTCTCGGATTGAAAATTATATACGTCTATAACGTAATATAACCTAACCAAACCCATCTAGCGCCTCGCTGGTAATGTTCTACAGAATCCCTGTCGTGTCGGCCCGTACTTCTCGGTGTGGACATTATTTACGTCTATAACTTTATATATCCCAACCTAAGGCCACATAATATATCGTATGCAGTATTTTCCAGCATTGCTGGCGGGTCGGAACCTACTTCACGGTGGGAACGTTATACACGTCTATAAGGTAACGTAACCTAACCTAATCCATCTAACCCCCCGCTGGTAATGTTTTACAGAATCCCGTTCGTGTCGTCCCGTACGTCTCGGTTGGGACATTATATACGTCTATAGCGTTATATATCCTATTCTCAAGCAGCCTTGCATCTCGGATGTAGTATTTTCCAGCATTCCTGGCGGGTCGGCCCCTACTTCTCGGTGGGAACATTATATACGTTTATAACGTAATATAACCTAACCTAACCCATCTAGCCCCTCGCTGGTAATGTTTTATAGAATCCCTGCCGTGTCGGCCCCTACTTCTCGGTGTGGACATTATGTACGTCTGTAACGTTAGATATGCTAACCTAAGGCCACATAATATCTCGGATGTAGTATTTTCCAACATTGCTGGCGTGTCGGACCCTACTTCTCGGTGGGAACATTATACACGTCTATAGCGTTATATAACCTAACCTAACCCATCTGGCCCCTCGCTGGTAATGTTTTACAGAACCCCGTTCGTGTCGGCCCGTACTTCTCCGTGTGGACATTTTATGCGTCTATAACGTTAGATATCCTAACCTAAGGCAGCCTAACATCTCGGATGTAGTATTTTCCAGCATTCCTCGCCGGTCGGCCCCTACTTCTCGGTCGGAGCATTATATATGTCTATAACGTAACATAACCTAACCTAACCCATCTAGCCCCTCGCTGGTAAAGTTTTATAGAATGCCGGTCGTGTCGTCACGTACGTCTCGGTTGGGACATTATATACGTCTATAGCGTTATATATCCTAACCCAAGGCAGCCTATCACCTCGGATGTAGTATTTTACAGCATTCCTGTCGCGTCGGCCCCCACTTCTCGTTGGGAACATTATATACGTCTATAACGTAATATAACCTAACCTAACCCATCTAGCCCCTCGCTAGTAATGTTTTATAGAATCCCGGACGTGTCGGGCCGTACGTCTCGGTTGGAACATTATATACGTCTATAGCGTTATATATCCTAACCTAAGGCAGGCTAACATCTCGGATGTAGTATTTTACAACATTCCTGGCGGATCGGCACATACTTCTCGGTGGGAGCACTATATATCTCTATAACGTAACATAGCCTAACCTAACCCATCTAGCCCCTCGCTGGTAATGTTTTACAGAATCCCGGTCGTGTCGGCACGTACTTCTCGGTGTGGACATTATATACGTTTATAACTTTATACATCCCAATCTAAGGCAACCTAACATGTGGGATGTAGTATTTACCAACATACCTGGCGGATAGGACCCTACTTCTCGGTGGGAACATTATATTCGTCTACATCGTAGTATAACCTAACCTAACCCATCTAGCGCCTCGCTGGTAATGTTTTACAGAATCCCTGTCGTGTCGGCCCGTACTTCTCGGTGTGGACATTATACACGTCTATAACTTTATATATCCCAACCTAAGGCCACATAATATCTCGGATGCAATATTTTCCAGCATTGCTGGCGGGTCGGCCCCTACTTCTCGGTGGGAACATTATATACGTCTATCACATAATATAACCTAACCTAATCCATCTAACCCCTCGCTGGTAATGTTTTACAGAATCCCGTTTGTGTCGTCCCGTACGTCTCGGTTGGGTCATTATATACGTCTATAGCGTTATATATCCTAATCTAAGGCAGCCTAACATCTCGGATGTAGTATTTTCCAACATTTCTGGCGGGTCGGACACTACTTCTCGGTGGGAATATTATATAAGTTTATGACGTAACATAACCTAACCTAACACATCTAGCCCGTCGCTGGTAATGTTTTACAGAATCCCGTTCGTGTCGTCCCGTACGTCTCGGTTGGGTCATTATATACGTCTATAGCGTTATATATCCTAACCTAAGGCAGGCTATCATCTCGGATGTAGTATTTTCCATCATTCCTGGCGGGTCGGCCCCTACTTCTCGGTGGGAACATTATGTACGTCTATAACGTAATATAGCCTAACCTTACACATCTAGCCCCACGCTGGTCATGTTTTACAGAATCCTGTTCGTGTCGGTCCGTACTTCTCGGTGTGGTCATTATATACGTCTATAATATTAGATATCCTAACCTAATGCAACCTAACATCTCGGATGTAGTATTTTGCAGCATTCCTGGCGGGACGGTCCCTATTTCTCGGTGGGAACACTATATACGTCTATAACGTAACATAACCTAACCTAATCCATCTAGACCCTCGCTGTTAATGTTTTACAGAATCCGGCTCGTGTCGTCCCGTACGTCTCGGTTGGGACATTATATACGTCTATAGCGTTGTATATCCTAACCCAAGGCAGCCTATCACCTCGGATGTAGTATTTTACAGCACTCCTGGCGCGTCGGACCCCACTTCTCGGATTGAACATTATATACGTCTATAACGTAATATAACCTAACCAAACCCATCTAGCGCCTCGCTGGTAATGTTCTACAGAATCCCTGTCGTGTCGTCCCGTACGTCTCGGGTGGGACATTATATACGTCTATAGCGTTATATATCCTATTCTCAAGCAGCCTTGCATCTCGGATGTAGTATATTCCAGCATTCCTGGCGGGTCGGCCCCTACTTCTCGGTGGGAACATTATATACGTTTATAACGTAATATAACCTAACCTAACCCATCTAGCCCCTCGCTGGTAATGTTTTATAGAATCCCTGCCGTGTCGGCCCCTACTTCTCGGTGTGGACATTATGTACGTCTGTAACGTTAGATATGCTAACCTAAGGCCACATAATATCTCGGATGTAGTATTTTCCAACATTGCTGGCGTGTCGGACCCTACTTCTCGGTGGGAACATTATACACGTCTATAGCGTTATATAACCTAACCTAACCCATCTGGCCCCTCGCTGGTAATGTTTTACAGAACCCCGTTCGTGTCGGCCCGTACTTCTCCGTGTGGACATTTTATGCGTCTATAACGTTAGATATCCTAACCTAAGGCAGCCTAACATCTCGGATGTAGTATTTTCCAGCATTCCTCGCCGGTCGGCCCCTACTTCTCGGTCGGAACATTATATATGTCTATAACGTAACATAACCTAACCTAACCCATCTAGCCCCTCGCTGGTAAAGTTTTATAGAATGCCGGTCGTGTCGTCACGTACGTCTCGGTTGGGACATTATATACGTCTACAGCGTTATATATCCTAACCCAAGGCAGCCTATCACCTCGGGTGTAGTATTTTACAGCATTCCTGTCGCGTCGGCCCCCACTTCTCGTTGGGAACATTATATACGTCTATAACGTAATATAACCAAACCTAACCCATCTAGCCCCTCGCTGGTAATGTTTTATAGAATCCCGGACGTGTCGGCCCGTACGTCTCGGTTGGAACATTATATACGTCTATAGCGTTATATATCCTAACCTAAGGCAGGCTAACATCTCGGATGTAGTATTTTACAACATTCCTGGCGGATCGGCACATACTTCTCGGTGGGAGCACTATATATCTCTATAACGTAACATAGCCTAACCTAACCCATCTAGCCCCTCGCTGGTAATGTTTTACAGAATCCCGGTCGTGTCGGCACGTACTTCTCGGTGTGGACATTATATACGTTTATAACTTTATACATCCCAATCTAAGGCAACCTAACATGTGGGATGTAGTATTTACCAACATACCTGGCGGATAGGACCCTACTTCTCGGTGGGAACATTATATTCGTCTACATCGTAGTATAACCTAACCTAACCCATCTAGCGCCTCGCTGGTAATGTTTTACAGAATCCCTGTCGTGTCGGCCCGTACTTCTCGGTGTGGACATTATACACGTCTATAACTTTATATATCCAAACCTAAGGCCACATAATATCTCGGATGCAATATTTTCCAGCATTGCTGGCGGGTCGGCCCCTACTTCTCGGTGGGAACATTATATACGTCTATCACATAATATAACCTAACCTAATCCATCTAACCCCTCGCTGGTAATGTTTTACAGAATCCCGTTTGTGTCGTCCCGTACGTCTCGGTTGGGTCATCATATACGTCTATAGCGTTATATATCCTAATCTAAGGCAGCCTAACATCTCGGATGTAGTATTTTCCAACATTTCTGGCGGGTCGGACACTACTTCTCGGTGGGAACATTATACTCGTCTATAACCTAATATAAGCTAACCGAACCCATCTAGCCCCACGCTGGTAATGTTTTACAGAATCCCGTTCGTGTCGTCCCGTACGTCTCGGTTGGGACATTATATACGTCTATAGCGTTATCAATCCTATTCTCAAGCAGCCTTGCAACTCGAATGTAGTATTTTCCAGCATTCCTGGCGGGTCGGCCCCTACTTCTCGGTGGGAACATTATATACGTTTATAACGTAATATAACCTAACCTAACCCATCTAGCCCCTCGCTGGTAATGTTTTATAGAATCTCTGCCGTGTCGGCCCCTACTTCTCGGTGTGGACATTATGTACGTCTGTAACGTTAGATATGCTAACCTAAGGCCACATAATATCTCGGATGTAGTATTTTCCAACATTGCTGGCGTGTCGGACCCTACTTCTCGGTGGGAACATTATACACGTCTATAGCGTTATATAACCTAACCTAACCCATCTGGCCCCTCGCTGGTAATGTTTTACAGAACCCCGTTCGTGTCAGCCCGTACTACTCCGTGTGGACATTTTATGCGTCTATAACGTTAGATATCCTAACCTAAGGCAGCCTAACATCTCGGATGTAGTATTTTCCAGCATTCCTCGCCGGTCGGCCCCTACTTCTCGGTCGGAACATTATATATGTCTATAACGTAACATAACCTAACCTAACCCATCTAGCCCCTCGCTGGTAAAGTTTTATAGAATGCCGGTCGTGTCGTCACGTACGTCTCGGTTGGGACATTATATACGTCTATAGCGTTATATATCCTAACCCAAGGCAGCCTATCACCTCGGATGTAGTATTTTACAGCATTCCTGTCGCGTCGGCCCCCACTTCTCGTTGGGAACATTATATACGTCTATAACGTAATATAACCTAACCTAACCCATCTAGCCCCTCGCTGGTAATGTTTTATAGAATACCGGACGTGTCGGCCCGTACGTCTCGGTTGGAACATTATATACGTCTATAGCGTTATATATCCTAACCTAAGGCAGGCTAACATCTCGGATGTAGTATTTTACAACATTCCTGGCGGATCGGCACATACTTCTCGGTGGGAGCACTATATATCTCTATAACGTAACATAGCCTAACCTAACCCATCTAGCCCCTCGCTGGTAATGTTTTACAGAATCCCGGTCGTGTCGGCACGTACTTCTCGGTGTGGACATTATATACGTTTATAACTTTATACATCCCAATCTAAGGCAACCTAACATGTGGGATGTAGTATTTACCAACATACCTGGCGGATAGGACCCTACTTCTCGGTGGGAACATTATATACGTTTATAACGTAATATAACCTAACCTAACCCATCTAGCCCCTCGCTGGTAATGTTTTATAGAATCCCTGCCGTGTCGGCCCCTACTTCTCGGTGTGGACATTATGTACGTCTGTAACGTTAGATATGCTAACCTAAGGCCACATAATATCTCGGATGTAGAATTTTCCAACATTGCTGGCGTGTCGGACCCTACTTCTCGGTGGGAACATTATATACGTCTATAGCGTTATATATCCTAACCTAAGGCAGGCTAACATCTCGGATGTAGTATTTTACAACATTCCTGGCGGATCGGCACATACTTCTCGGTGGGAGCACTATATATCTCTATAACGTAACATAGCCTAACCTAACCCATCTAGCCCCTCGCTGGTAATGTTTTACAGAATCCCGGTCGTGTCGGCACGTACTCCTCGGTGTGGACATTATATACGTTTATAACTTTATACATCCCAATCTAAGGCAACCTAACATGTGGGATGTAGTATTTACCAACATACCTGGCGGATAGGACCCTACTTCTCGGTGGGAACATTATATTCGTCTACATCGTAGTATAACCTAACCTAACCCATCTAGCGCCTCGCTGGTAATGTTTTACTGAATCCCTGTCGTGTCGGCCCGTACTTCTCGGTGTGGACATTATACACGTCTATAACTTTATATATCCAAACCTAAGGCCACATAATATCTCGGATGCAATATTTTCCAGCATTGCTGGCGGGTCGGCCCCTACTTCTCGGTGGGAACATTATATACGTCTATCACATAATATAACCTAACCTAATCCATCTAACCCCTCGCTGGTAATGTTTTACAGAATCCCGTTTGTGTGCTCCCGTACGTCTCGGTTGGGTCATTATATACGTCTATAGCGTTATATATCCTAATCTAAGGCAGCCTAACATCTCGGATGTAGTATTTTCCAACATTTCTGGCGGGTCGGACACTACTTCTCGGTGGGAATATTATATAAGTTTATGACGTAACATAACCTAACCTAACACATCTAGCCCGTCGCTGGTAATGTTTTACAGAATCCCTTTCGTGTCGTCCCGTACGTCTCGGTTGGGTCATTATATACGTCTATAGCGTTATATATCCTAACCTAAGGCAGGCTATCATCTCGGATGTAGTATTTTCCATCATTCCTGGCGGGTCGGCCCCTACTTCTCGGTGGGAACATTATGTACGTCTATAACGTAATATAGCCTAACCTTACACATCTAGCCCCACGCTGGTCATGTTTTACAGAATCCTGTTCGTGTCGGTCCGTACTTCTCGGTGTGGTCATTATATACGTCTATAATATTAGATATCCTAACCTAATGCAACCTAACATCTCGGATGTAGTATTTTGCAGCATTCCTGGCGGGACGGTCCCTATTTCTCGGTGGGAACACTATATACGTCTATAACGTAACATAACCTAACCTAATCCATCTAGACCCTCGCTGTTAATGTTTTACAGAATCCGGCTCGTGTCGTCCCGTACGTCTCGGTTGGGACATTATATACGTCTATAGCGTTGTATATCCTAACCCAAGGCAGCCTATCACCTCGGATGTAGTATTTTACAGCACTCCTGGCGCGTCGGACCCCACTTCTCGGATTGAACATTATATACGTCTCTAACGTAATATAACCTAACCAAACCCATCTAGCGCCTCGCTGGTAATGTTCTACAGAATCCCTGTCGTGTCGTCCCGTACGTCTCGGGTGGGACATTATATACGTCTATAGCGTTATATATCCTATTCTCAAGCAGCCTTGCATCTCGGATGTAGTATATTCCAGCATTCCTGGCGGGTCGGCCCCTACTTCTCGGTGGGAACATTATATACGTTTATAACGTAATATAACCTAACCTAACCCATCTAGCCCCTCGCTGGTAATGTTTTATAGAATCCCTGCCGTGTCGGCCCCTACTTCTCGGTGTGGACATTATGTACGTCTGTAACGTTAGATATGCTAACCTAAGGCCACATAATATCTCGGATGTAGTATTTTCCAACATTGCTGGCGTGTCGGACCCTACTTCTCGGTGGGAACATTATACACGTCTATAGCGTTATATAACCTAACCTAACCCATCTGGCCCCTCGCTGGTAATGTTTTACAGAACCCCGTTCGTGTCGGCCCGTACTTCTCCGTGTGGACATTTTATGCGTCTATAACGTTAGATATCCTAACCTAAGACAGCCTAACATCTCGGATGTAGTATTTTACAGCATTCCTGTCGCGTCGGCCCCCACTTCTCGTTGGGAACATTATATACGTCTATAACGTAATATAACCTAACCTAACCCATCTAGCCCCTCGCTGGTAATGTTTTATAGAATCCCGGACGTGTCGGCCCGTACGTCTCGGTTGGAACATTATATACGTCTATAGCGTTATATATCCTAACCTAAGGCAGGCTAACATCTCGGATGTAGTATTTTACAACATTCCTGGCGGATCGGCACATACTTCTCGGTGGGAGCACTATATATCTCTATAACGTAACATAGCCTAACCTAACCCATCTAGCCCCTCGCTGGTAATGTTTTACAGAATCCCGGTCGTGTCGGCACGTACTTCTCGGTGTGGACATTATATACGTTTATAACTTTATACATCCCAATCTAAGGCAACCTAACATGTGGGATGTAGTATTTACCAACATACCTGGCGGATAGGACCCTACTTCTCGGTGGGAACATTATATTCGTCTACATCGTAGTATAACCTAACCTAACCCATCTAGCGCCTCGCTGGTAATGTTTTACAGAATCCCTGTCGTGTCGGCCCGTACTTCTCGGTGTGGACATTATACACGTCTATAACTTTATATATCCAAACCTAAGGCCACATAATATCTCGGATGCAATATTTTCCAGCATTGCTGGCGGGTCGGCCCCTACTTCTCGGTGGGAACATTATATACGTCTATCACATAATATAACCTAACCTAATCCATCTAACCCCTCGCTGGTAATGTTTTACAGAATCCCGTTTGTGTCGTCCCGTACGTCTCGGTTGGGTCATTATATACGTCTATAGCGTTATATATCCTAATCTAAGGCAGCCTAACATCTCGGATGTAGTATTTTCCAACATTTCTGGCGGGTCGGACACTACTTCTCGGTGGGAATATTATATAAGTTTATGACGTAACATAACCTAACCTAACACATCTAGCCCGTCGCTGGTAATGTTTTACAGAATCCCGTTCGTGTCGTCCCGTACGTCTCGGTTGGGTCATTATATACGTCTATAGCGTTATATATCCTAACCTAAGGCAGGCTATCATCTCGGATGTAGTATTTTCCATCATTCCTGGCGGGTCGGCCCCTACTTCTCGGTGGGAACATTATGTACGTCTATAACGTAATATAGCCTAACCTTACACATCTAGCCCCACGCTGGTCATGTTTTACAGAATCCTGTTCGTGTCGGTCCGTACTTCTCGGTGTGGTCATTATATACGTCTATAATATTAGATATCCTAACCTAATGCAACCTAACATCTCGGATGTAGTATTTTGCAGCATTCCTGGCGGGACGGTCCCTATTTCTCGGTGGGAACACTATATACGTCTATAACGTAACATAACCTAACCTAATCCATCTAGACCCTCGCTGTTAATGTTTTACAGAATCCGGCTCGTGTCGTCCCGTACGTCTCGGTTGGGACATTATATACGTCTATAGCGTTGTATATCCTAACCCAAGGCAGCCTATCACCTCGGATGTAGTATTTTACAGCACTCCTGGCGCGTCGGACCCCACTTCTCGGATTGAACATTATATACGTCTATAACGTAATATAACCTAACCAAACCCATCTAGCGCCTCGCTGGTAATGTTCTACAGAATCCCTGTCGTGTCGTCCCGTACGTCTCGGTTGGGACATTATATACGTCTATAGCGTTATATATCCTATTCTCAAGCAGCCTTGCATCTCGGATGTAGTATATTCCAGCATTCCTGGCGGGTCGGCCCCTACTTCTCGGTGGGAACATTATATACGTTTATAACGTAATATAACCTAACCTAACCCATCTAGCCCCTCGCTGGTAATGTTTTATAGAATCCCTGCCGTGTCGGCCCCTACTTCTCGGTGTGGACATTATGTACGTCTGTAACGTTAGATATGCTAACCTAAGGCCACATAATATCTCGGATGTAGAATTTTCCAACATTGCTGGCGTGTCGGACCCTACTTCTCGGTGGGAACATTATATACGTCTATAGCGTTATATATCCTAACCTAAGGCAGGCTAACATCTCGGATGTAGTATTTTACAACATTCCTGGCGGATCGGCACATACTTCTCGGTGGGAGCACTATATATCTCTATAACGTAACATAGCCTAACCTAACCCATCTAGCCCCTCGCTGGTAATGTTTTACAGAATCCCGGTCGTGTCGGCACGTACTTCTCGGTGTGGACATTATATACGTTTATAACTTTATACATCCCAATCTAAGGCAACCTAACATGTGGGATGTAGTATTTACCAACATACCTGGCGGATAGGACCCTACTTCTCGGTGGGAACATTATATTCGTCTACATCGTAGTATAACCTAACCTAACCCATCTAGCGCCTCGCTGGTAATGTTTTACTGAATCCCTGTCGTGTCGGCCCGTACTTCTCGGTGTGGACATTATACACGTCTATAACTTTATATATCCAAACCTAAGGCCACATAATATCTCGGATGCAATATTTTCCAGCATTGCTGGCGGGTCGGCCCCTACTTCTCGGTGGGAACATTATATACGTCTATCACATAATATAACCTAACCTAATCCATCTAACCCCTCGCTGGTAATGTTTTACAGAATCCCGTTTGTGTGCTCCCGTACGTCTCGGTTGGGTCATTATATACGTCTATAGCGTTATATATCCTAATCTAAGGCAGCCTAACATCTCGGATGTAGTATTTTCCAACATTTCTGGCGGGTCGGACACTACTTCTCGGTGGGAATATTATATAAGTTTATGACGTAACATAACCTAACCTAACACATCTAGCCCGTCGCTGGTAATGTTTTACAGAATCCCTTTCGTGTCGTCCCGTACGTCTCGGTTGGGTCATTATATACGTCTATAGCGTTATATATCCTAACCTAAGGCAGGCTATCATCTCGGATGTAGTATTTTCCATCATTCCTGGCGGGTCGGCCCCTACTTCTCGGTGGGAACATTATGTACGTCTATAACGTAATATAGCCTAACCTTACACATCTAGCTCCACGCTGGTCATGTTTTACAGAATCCTGTTCGTGTCGGTCCGTACTTCTCGGTGTGGTCATTATATACGTCTATAATATTAGATATCCTAACCTAATGCAACCTAACATCTCGGATGTAGTATTTTGCAGCATTCCTGGCGGGACGGTCCCTATTTCTCGGTGGGAACACTATATACGTCTATAACGTAACATAACCTAACCTAATCCATCTAGACCCTCGCTGTTAATGTTTTACAGAATCCGGCTCGTGTCGTCCCGTACGTCTCGGTTGGGACATTATATACGTCTATAGCGTTGTATATCCTAACCCAAGGCAGCCTATCACCTCGGATGTAGTATTTTACAGCACTCCTGGCGCGTCGGACCCCACTTCTCGGATTGAACATTATATACGTCTATAACGTAATATAACCTAACCAAACCCATCTAGCGCCTCGCTGGTAATGTTCTACAGAATCCCTGTCGTGTCGTCCCGTACGTCTCGGGTGGGACATTATATACGTCTATAGCGTTATATATCCTATTCTCAAGCAGCCTTGCATCTCGGATGTAGTATATTCCAGCATTCCTGGCGGGTCGGCCCCTACTTCTCGGTGGGAACATTATATACGTTTATAACGTAATATAACCTAACCTAACCCATCTAGCCCCTCGCTGGTAATGTTTTATAGAATCCCTGCCGTGTCGGCCCCTACTTCTCGGTGTGGACATTATGTACGTCTGTAACGTTAGATATGCTAACCTAAGGCCACATAATATCTCGGATGTAGTATTTTCCAACATTGCTGGCGTGTCGGACCCTACTTCTCGGTGGGAACATTATACATGTCTATAGCGTTATATAACCTAACCTAACCCATCTGGCCCCTCGCTGGTAATGTTTTACAGAACCCCGTTCGTGTCGGCCCGTACTTCTCCGTGTGGACATTTTATGCGTCTATAACGTTAGATATCCTAACCTAAGGCAGCCTAACATCTCGGATGTAGTATTTTCCAGCATTCCTCGCCGGTCGGCCCCTACTTCTCGGTCGGAACATTATATATGTCTATAACGTAACATAACCTAACATAACCCATCTAGCCCCTCGCTGATAAAGTTTTATAGAATGCCGGTCGTGTCGTCACGTACGTCTCGGTTGGGATATTATATACGTATATAGCGTTTTATATCCTAACCCAAGGCAGCCTATCACCTCGGATGTAGTATTTTACTGCACTCCTGGCGCGTCGGACCCCACTTCTCGGATTGAACATTATATACGTCTATAACGTAATATAACCTAACCTAACCCATCTAGCGCCTCGCTGGTAATGTTCTACAGAATCCCTGTCATGTCGGCCCGTACTTCTCGGTGTGGACATTATGTGCGTCTATAACGTTAGATATGCTAACCTAAGGCCACATAATATCTCGGATGTAGTATTTTGCAACATTGCTGGCTGGTCGGGCCGTACATCATGGTGGGAATGTTATATACGTCTATAACGTAACATAACCTAACCAAACACATCTAGCCTCTCGCTCGTAATGTTTTACAGAAACCCGTTCGTGTCGTCCCGTACGTCTCGGTTGGGACATTATATAGGTCTATAGCGTTATATATCCTAACCTAAGGCAGGCTAACAACTCGGATGTAGTATTTTACAACATTCCTGGGGTGTCGGACCCTACTTCTCGGTGGGAACATTATACTCGTCTATAACCTAATATAAGCTAACCGAACCCATCTAGCCCCACGCTGGTAATGTTTTACAGAATCCCGTTCGTGTCGTCCCGTACGTCTCGGTTGGGGCATTATACAGGTCTATAGCGTTATATATCCTAACCCAAGGCAGCCTATCACCTTGGATGTAGTATTTTCCAGCATTGCTGGCGGGTCGGCCCCTACTTATCGGTGGGAACATTATATATGTCTATAGCGTAATATAACCTAACCTAACCTATCTAGCCCCTCGCTGGTAATGTTTTATAGAATCCAGTTCGTGTCGTCCCGTAAGTCTCGGTTGGGTAATTATATACGTCTACGGCGTTATATATCCTAACGTAAGGCAGCCTAACGTCTCGGATGTAGTATTTTCCAACATTCCTGGCGGGTCGGACCCTACTTCTCGGTGGGAACATTATATACGTCTACAACGTAACATAACCTAGCCTAATCCATCTAGAACCCCCTGTTAATGTTTTACAGAAACCCGTTCCTGTCGTCACGTACGTCTGGGTGGGAACATTATATACGTCTATAGCGTTATATATCCTTACCCAAGATAGCCTATCACCTCGAATGTAGTATTTTACAACATTCGTGGCGCGTCGGCCCCCACTTCTCGGTGGAAACATTATATACGTCTATAACGTAATATAACTTAACCTAACACAATCAGCCCCTCGCTGGTAATGTTTTACAGAATCCCGTTGGTGCCGTCCCGAACGTCTCGGTTGGGACATTATATACGTCTATAGCGTTATATATCCTAACCTAAGGCAGGCTAACATCTCGGATGTAGTATTTTCCATCATTCCAGGGGGGTCGGCCCCTATTTCTCGGTGGGAACATTATATACGTCTATAACGTAATATAACCTAACCTAACACATGCAGCCCCTCGCTGGTAATGTTTTACAGAATCCCTGTCGTACCGTCCTGTACGTCACGGCTGGGACGTTATATACGTCTATAACGTTATATATCCTAACCTAAGGCAACCTAACATCTCGGATGTAGTATTTTACGACATTCCTGGCGTTCGGCCTCTACTACACGGTGGGAACATTATATACGTCTATAACGTAACATAACCTAACCTAACACATCTAGCCCCTCGCTGGTAATGTTTTACAGAATCCCTGTCGCGTCGTCCCGTACGTCTCGGCTGGGACATTATATAGGTCTATAGCGTTATATATCCAAACCTAAGGCAACCTAGCATCTCGGATGTAGTATTTTACAACATACCTGGCTTTTCGGTCTCTACTTCTCGGTGGGAACATTATATACGTCTATAACATAATATAACCTATCCTAACCCATCTACACCTCGCTGCTAATGTTTCACAGAATCCCGGTCGTGTCGTCCCGTACGTCTCGGTTGGGACATTATATAGGTCTATAGCGTTATATATCCTAACCTAAGGCAGCCTAACATCTCGGATATAGTATTTTCCAATATCCCTGGCGGGTCGGAACCTACTTCTCCGTGGGAACATTATATACGTCTATAACTTAATATAACCGAACCTAACCCATCTATACCTCGCTGCTAATGTTTCACAGAATCCCGTTCGTGTCGTCCCGTTCGTCTCGGTTGCTACATTATATACGTCTATAGCGTTATATATCCTAACCTAAGGCAGCCTAACATCTCGCATGTAGTATTTTCCAATATCCCTGGCGCGTCGGCCCCCACTTCTCGGTGGGAACATTATATACGTCTATAACGTAATATAACCTAACCTTAAACATCCAGCCCCACGCTGGTAATGTTTTACAGAATCCCCTTCGTGCCGTCCCGTACGTCTCGGCTGGGACATTATATACGTGTATAACGTTATATATCCTAACCTAAGGCAACCTAACACCTCGGATGTAGTATTTTACGACATTCCTGGCGTTTCGGCCTCTACTACTCGGTGGGAACATCATATACGTCTATAACATAATATAACTTCACCTAACCGATCTACACCTCGCTGCTAATGTTTCACAGAATCCCGGTCGTGTCGTCCCGTACGTCTCGGTTGGGACATTATATAGGTCTATAGCGTTATATATCCTAACCTAAGGCAGCATAACATCTCGGATGTAGTATTTTCCAATATCCCTGGCGGGTCGGACCCTACTTCTCGGTGGGAACATTATATATGTCTATAACGTAACATAACCTAACCTAACACATCTAGCCCCTCGCTGGTATTGTTTTACAGAAACCCGTTGGTGTCGTCCCGTACGTCTCGGTTGGGACATTATATACGTCTATAGCGTTATATATCATAATCTAAGGCAGGCTAACATCTGGGATGTAGTATTTTCCATCATTCCTGGCGGGTCGGCCCCTATTTCTCGGTGGGAACATTATATACGTCTATAACGTAATATAACCTAACCTAACACATCCAGCCCCTTGCTGGTAATGTTTTACAGAATCCCCGTCGTGCCGTCCCGTACGTCTCGGCTGGGACATTATATACGTCTATAACGTTATATATCCTAACCTAAGGCAACCTAACATCTCGGATGTAGTATTTTACGACATTGCTGGCGTTTCGGCCTCTACTACTCGGTGGGAACATCATATACGTCTATAACATAATATAACTTCACCTAACCGATCTACACCTCGCTGCTAATGTTTCACAGAATCCCGGTCGTGTCGTCCCGTACGTCTCGATTGGGACATTATATAGGTCTATAGCGTTATATATCCTAACCTAAGGCAGCCTAACATCTCGGGTGTTGTATTTTCCAATATCCCTGGCGGGTCGGACCCTACTTCTCGATGGGAACATTATATACGTCTATAACGTAACATAACCTAACCTAACACATCTAGCCCCTCGCTGGTAATGTTTTACAGAATCCCGTTGGTGTCGTGACGTACGTCTCGGCTGGGACATTACATACGTCTATAGCGTTATATATCCTAATCTAAGGCAGGCTAACATCTCGGATGTAGTATTTTCCATCATTCCTGGGGGGTCGGCCCCTATTTCTCGGTGGGAACATTATATACGTCTACAACGTAAAATAACATAACCTAACACATCCAGCCCCTCGCTGGTAATGTTTTACAGAATCCCTGTCGTGCCGTCCCGTACGTCTCGGCTGGGACATTATATACGTCTATAACGTTATATATCCTAACCTAAGGCAACCTAACATCTCAGATGTAGTATTTTACGACATTCCTGGCGTTTCGGCCTCTACTACTCGGTGGGAACATCATATACGTCTATAACATAATATAACCTCACCTAACCCACCTACACCTCGCTGCTAATGTTTCACAGAATCCCGGTCGTGTCGTCCCGTACGTCTCGGTTGGGACATTATATAGGTCTATAGCGTTATATATCCTAACCTAAGGCAGCATAACATCTCGGATGTAGTATTTTCCAATATCCCTGGCGGGTCGGACCCTACCTCTCGGTGGGAACATTATATACGTCTATAACGTATTATAAGATAACCTAACCCATCTACACCTCGCTGCTAATGTTTCACAGAATCCCGGTCATGTCGTCCCGTACGTCTCGGTTGGGACATTATATAGGTCTATAGCGTTATATATCCTAACCTAAGGCAGCCTAACATCTCGGATGTAGTATTTTCCAATATCCCTGGCGGGTCGGACCCTACTTCTCGGTGGGAACATTATATACGTCTATAACTTAATATAACCGAACCTAATCCATCTACACCTCGCTGCAAATGCTTCACAGAATCCCGGTCGTGTCGTCCCGTTCGTCTCGATTGCTACATTATATAGGTCTATAGCGTTATATATCCTAACCTAAGGCAAACTAACATCTCGGATGTAGTACTTTCCATCATTCCTGGGGGGTCGGCCCCTATTTCTCGGTGGGAACATTATATACGTCTATAACGTAATATAACCGAACCTAACACATCTAGCCACTAGCGGGTAATGTTTTACAGAATCCTCGTCGTTCCGTCCCGGACGTCTCGGCTGGGGCATTATATACGTCTATATCGTTATATATCCTAACCTAAGTCAACCCAACATCACGGATGTAGTGTTTTACAACATTCCTGGCGTTTCGGCCTCTACTTCTCGGTGGAAACATATTATACGTCTATAACATAATATAACCTAACCTAACCCATCTACACCTCGCTGCTAATGTTTCACAGAATCCCGGTCGTATTGTCCCGTACGTCTCGGTTGGGACATTATATAGGTCTATAGCGTTATATATCCTAACCTAAGGCAGCATAACATCTCGGATGTAGTATTTTCCAATATCCCTGGCGGGTCGGACCCTACTTCTCGGTGGGAACATTATATACGTCTATAACGTATTATAAGATAACCTAACCCATCTACACCTCGCTGCTAATGTTTCACAGAATCCCGGTCATGTCGTCCCGTACGTCTCGGTCGGGACATTATATAGGTCATAGCGTTATATATCCTAACCTAAGGCTGCCTAACATCTCGGATGTTGTGTTTTCCAATATCCCTGGCGGGTCGGACCCTACATCTCGGTGGGAACATTATATACGTCTATAACGTAATATAACCTAACCTAACACATCTAGCCCGTCGCTGGTAATGTTTTACAGAATCCCGTTCGTGTCGTCCCGTACGTCTCGGTTGGGTCATTATATACGTCTATAGCGTTATATATCCTAACCTAAGGCAGGCAATCATCTCGGATGTAGTATTTTCCATCATTCCTGGCTTGTCGGCCCCTACTTCTCGGTGGGAACATTATGTACGTATATAACGTAATATAGCCTAACCTTACACATCTAGCCCCACGCTGGTCATGTTTTACAGAATCCTGCTCGTGTCGGTCCGTACTTCTCGGTGTGGTCATTATATACGTCTATAATATTAGATATCCTAACCTAATGCAACCTAACATCTCGGATGTAGTATTTTCCAGCATTCCTGGCGGGACGGTCCCTATTTCTCGGTGGGAACACTATATACGTCTATAACGTAACATAACCTAACCTAATCCATCTAGACCGTCGCTGTTAATGTTTTACAAAATCCCGCTCGTGTCGTCCCGTACGTCTCGGTTGGGACATTACATACGTCTATAGCGTTGTATATCCTAACCCAAGGCAGCCTATCACCTCGGATGTAGTATTTTACAGCACTCCTGGCGCGTCGGACCCCACTTCTCGGATTGAAAATTATATACGTCTATAACGTAATATAACCTAACCAAACCCATCTAGCGCCTCGCTGGTAATGTTCTACAGAATCCCTGTCGTGTCGGCCCGTACTTCTCGGTGTGGACATTATTTACGTCTATAACTTTATATATCCCAACCTAAGGCCACATAATATATCGTATGCAGTATTTTCCAGCATTGCTGGCGGGTCGGAACCTACTTCACGGTGGGAACGTTATACACGTCTATAAGGTAACGTAACCTAACCTAATCCATCTAACCCCCCGCTGGTAATGTTTTACAGAATCCCGTTCGTGTCGTCCCGTACGTCTCGGTTGGGACATTATATACGTCTATAGCGTTATATATCCTATTCTCAAGCAGCCTTGCATCTCGGATGTAGTATTTTCCAGCATTCCTGGCGGGTCGGCCCCTACTTCTCGGTGGGAACATTATATACGTTTATAACGTAATATAACCTAACCTAACCCATCTAGCCCCTCGCTGGTAATGTTTTATAGAATCCCTGCCGTGTCGGCCCCTACTTCTCGGTGTGGACATTATGTACGTCTGTAACGTTAGATATGCTAACCTAAGGCCACATAATATCTCGGATGTAGTATTTTCCAACATTGCTGGCGTGTCGGACCCTACTTCTCGGTGGGAACATTATACACGTCTATAGCGTTATATAACCTAACCTAACCCATCTGGCCCCTCGCTGGTAATGTTTTACAGAACCCCGTTCGTGTCGGCCCGTACTTCTCCGTGTGGACATTTTATGCGTCTATAACGTTAGATATCCTAACCTAAGGCAGCCTAACATCTCGGATGTAGTATTTTCCAGCATTCCTCGCCGGTCGGCCCCTACTTCTCGGTCGGAGCATTATATATGTCTATAACGTAATATAACCAAACCTAACCCATCTAGCCCCTCGCTGGTAATGTTTTATAGAATCCCGGACGTGTCGGCCCGTACGTCTCGGTTGGAACATTATATACGTCTATAGCGTTATATATCCTAACCTAAGGCAGGCTAACATCTCGGATGTAGTATTTTACAACATTCCTGGCGGATCGGCACATACTTCTCGGTGGGAGCACTATATATCTCTATAACGTAACATAGCCTAACCTAAC
Source organism: Xylocopa violacea (assembly GCA_963969225.1). Lineage (NCBI taxonomy): Eukaryota > Metazoa > Arthropoda > Insecta > Hymenoptera > Apidae > Xylocopa > Xylocopa violacea. Next base: position 8,413,375 of record CAXAJV010000017.1, on the reverse strand, counting down.
CCATCTAGCCCCTCGCTGGTAATGTTTTACAGAATCCCGGTCGTGTCGGCACGTACTTCTCGGTGTGGACATTATATACGTTTATAACTTTATACATCCCAATCTAAGGCAACCTAACATGTGGGATGTAGTATTTACCAACATACCTGGCGGATAGGACCCTACTTCTCGGTGGGAACATTATATTCGTCTACATCGTAGTATAACCTAACCTAACCCATCTAGCTCCTCGCTGGTAATGTTTTACAGAATCCCTGTCGTGTCGGCCCGTACTTCTCGGTGTGGACATTATACACGTCTATAACTTTATATATCCAAACCTAAGGCCACATAATATCTCGGATGCAATATTTTCCAGCATTGCTGGCGGGTCGGCCCCTACTTCTCGGTGGGAACATTATATACGTCTATCACATAATATAACCTAACCTAATCCATCTAACCCCTCGCTGGTAATGTTTTACAGAATCCCGTTTGTGTCGTCCCGTACGTCTCGGTTGGGTCATCATATACGTCTATAGCGTTATATATCCTAATCTAAGGCAGCCTAACATCTCGGATGTAGTATTTTCCAACATTTCTGGCGGGTCGGACACTACTTCTCGGTGGGAACATTATACTCGTCTATAACCTAATATAAGCTAACCGAACCCATCTAGCCCCACGCTGGTAATGTTTTACAGAATCCCGTTCGTGTCGTCCCGTACGTCTCGGTTGGGACATTATATACGTCTATAGCGTTATCAATCCTATTCTCAAGCAGCCTTGCAACTCGAATGTAGTATTTTCCAGCATTCCTGGCGGGTCGGCCCCTACTTCTCGGTGGGAACATTATATACGTTTATAACTTTATACATCCCAATCTAAGGCAACCTAACATGTGGGATGTAGTATTTACTAACATACCTGGCGGATAGGACCCTACTTCTCGGTGGGAACATTATATTCGTCTACATCGTAGTATAACCTAACCTAACCCATCTAGCGCCTCGCTGGTAATGTTTTACAGAATCCCTGTCGTGTCGGCCCGTACTTCTCGGTGTGGACATTATACACGTCTATAACTTTATATATCCCAACCTAAGGCCACATAATATCTCGGATGCAATATTTTCCAGCATTGCTGGCGGGTCGGCCCCTACTTCTAGGTGGGAACATTATATACGTCTATCACATAATATAACCTAACCTAATCCATCTAACCCCTCGCTGGTAATGTTTTACAGAATCCCGTTTGTGTCGTCCCGTACGTCTCGGTTGGGTCATTATATACGTCTATAGCGTTATATATCCTAATCTAAGGCAGCCTAACATCTCGGATGTAGTATTTTCCAACAATCCTGGCGGGTCGGACACTACTTCTCGGTGGGAATATTATATAAGTTTATGACGTAACATAACCTAACCTAACACATCTAGCCCGTCGCTGGTAATGTTTTACAGAATCCCGTTCGTGTCGTCCCGTACGTCTCGGTTGGGTCATTATATACGTCTATAGCGTTATATATCCTAACCTAAGGCAGGCAATCATCTCGGATGTAGTATTTTCCATCATTCCTGGCTTGTCGGCCCCTACTTCTCGGTGGGAACATTATGTACGTATATAACGTAATATAGCCTAACCTTACACATCTAGCCCCACGCTGGTCATGTTTTACAGAATCCTGCTCGTGTCGGTCCGTACTTCTCGGTGTGGTCATTATATACGTCTATAATATTAGATATCCTAACCTAATGCAACCTAACATCTCGGATGTAGTATTTTCCAGCATTCCTGGCGGGACGGTCCCTATTTCTCGGTGGGAACACTATATACGTCTATAACGTAACATAACCTAACCTAATCCATCTAGACCGTCGCTGTTAATGTTTTACAAAATCCCGCTCGTGTCGTCCCGTACGTCTCGGTTGGGACATTATATACGTCTATAGCGTTGTATATCCTAACCCAAGGCAGCCTATCACCTCGGATGTAGTATTTTACAGCACTCCTGGCGCGTCGGACCCCACTTCTCGGATTGAAAATTATATACGTCTATAACGTAATATAACCTAACCAAACCCATCTAGCGCCTCGCTGGTAATGTTCTACAGAATCCCTGTCGTGTCGGCCCGTACTTCTCGGTGTGGACATTATTTACGTCTATAACTTTATATATCCCAACCTAAGGCCACATAATATATCGTATGCAGTATTTTCCAGCATTGCTGGCGGGTCGGAACCTACTTCACGGTGGGAACGTTATACACGTCTATAAGGTAACGTAACCTAACCTAATCCATCTAACCCCCCGCTGGTAATGTTTTACAGAATCCCGTTCGTGTCGTCCCGTACGTCTCGGTTGGGACATTATATACGTCTATAGCGTTATCAATCCTATTCTCAAGCAGCCTTGCAACTCGAATGTAGTATTTTCCAGCATTCCTGGCGGGTCGGCCCCTACTTCTCGGTGGGAACATTATATACGTTTATAACGTAATATAACCTAACCTAACCCATCTAGCCCCTCGCTGGTAATGTTTTATAGAAACCCTGCCGTGTCGGCCCCTACTTCTCGGTGTGGACATTATGTACGTCTGTAACGTTAGATATGCTAACCTAAGGCCACATAATATCTCGGATGTAGTATTTTCCAACATTGCTGGCGTGTCGGACCCTACTTCTCGGTGGGAACATTATACACGTCTATAGCGTTATATAACCTAACCTAACCCATCTGGCCCCTCGCTGGTAATGTTTTACAGAACCCCGTTCGTGTCGGCCCGTACTTCTCCGTGTGGACATTTTATGCGTCTATAACGTTAGATATCCTAACCTAAGGCAGCCTAACATCTCGGATGTAGTATTTTCCAGCATTCCTCGCCGGTCGGCCCCTACTTCTCGGTCGGAGCATTATATATGTCTATAACGTAACATAACCTAACCTAACCCATCTAGCCCCTCGCTGGTAAAGTTTTATAGAATGCCGGTCGTGTCGTCACGTACGTCTCGGTTGGGACATTATATACGTCTATAGCGTTATATATCCTAACCCAAGGCAGCCTATCACCTCGGATGTAGTATTTTACAGCATTCCTGTCGCGTCGGCCCCCACTTCTCGTTGGGAACATTATATACGTCTATAACGTAATATAACCTAACCTAACCCATCTAGCCCCTCGCTGGTAATGTTTTATAGAATCCCGGACGTGTCGGGCCGTACGTCTCGGTTGGAACATTATATACGTCTATAGCGTTATATATCCTAACCTAAGGCAGGCTAACATCTCGGATGTAGTATTTTACAACATTCCTGGCGGATCGGCACATACTTCTCGGTGGGAGCACTATATATCTCTATAACGTAACATAGCCTAACCTAACCCATCTAGCCCCTCGCTGGTAATGTTTTACAGAATCCCGGTCGTGTCGGCACGTACTTCTCGGTGTGGACATTATATACGTTTATAACTTTATACATCCCAATCTAAGGCAACCTAACATGTGGGATGTAGTATTTACCAACATACCTGGCGGATAGGACCCTACTTCTCGGTGGGAACATTATATTCGTCTACATCGTAGTATAACCTAACCTAACCCATCTAGCGCCTCGCTGGTAATGTTTTACAGAATCCCTGTCGTGTCGGCCCGTACTTCTCGGTGTGGACATTATACACGTCTATAACTTTATATATCCCAACCTAAGGCCACATAATATCTCGGATGCAATATTTTCCAGCATTGCTGGCGGGTCGGCCCCTACTTCTCGGTGGGAACATTATATACGTCTATCACATAATATAACCTAACCTAATCCATCTAACCCCTCGCTGGTAATGTTTTACAGAATCCCGTTTGTGTCGTCCCGTACGTCTCGGTTGGGTCATTATATACGTCTATAGCGTTATATATCCTAATCTAAGGCAGCCTAACATCTCGGATGTAGTATTTTCCAACATTTCTGGCGGGTCGGACACTACTTCTCGGTGGGAATATTATATAAGTTTATGACGTAACATAACCTAACCTAACACATCTAGCCCGTCGCTGGTAATGTTTTACAGAATCCCGTTCGTGTCGTCCCGTACGTCTCGGTTGGGTCATTATATACGTCTATAGCGTTATATATCCTAACCTAAGGCAGGCTATCATCTCGGATGTAGTATTTTCCATCATTCCTGGCGGGTCGGCCCCTACTTCTCGGTGGGAACATTATGTACGTCTATAACGTAATATAGCCTAACCTTACACATCTAGCCCCACGCTGGTCATGTTTTACAGAATCCTGTTCGTGTCGGTCCGTACTTCTCGGTGTGGTCATTATATACGTCTATAATATTAGATATCCTAACCTAATGCAACCTAACATCTCGGATGTAGTATTTTGCAGCATTCCTGGCGGGACGGTCCCTATTTCTCGGTGGGAACACTATATACGTCTATAACGTAACATAACCTAACCTAATCCATCTAGACCCTCGCTGTTAATGTTTTACAGAATCCGGCTCGTGTCGTCCCGTACGTCTCGGTTGGGACATTATATACGTCTATAGCGTTGTATATCCTAACCCAAGGCAGCCTATCACCTCGGATGTAGTATTTTACAGCACTCCTGGCGCGTCGGACCCCACTTCTCGGATTGAACATTATATACGTCTATAACGTAATATAACCTAACCAAACCCATCTAGCGCCTCGCTGGTAATGTTCTACAGAATCCCTGTCGTGTCGTCCCGTACGTCTCGGGTGGGACATTATATACGTCTATAGCGTTATATATCCTATTCTCAAGCAGCCTTGCATCTCGGATGTAGTATATTCCAGCATTCCTGGCGGGTCGGCCCCTACTTCTCGGTGGGAACATTATATACGTTTATAACGTAATATAACCTAACCTAACCCATCTAGCCCCTCGCTGGTAATGTTTTATAGAATCCCTGCCGTGTCGGCCCCTACTTCTCGGTGTGGACATTATGTACGTCTGTAACGTTAGATATGCTAACCTAAGGCCACATAATATCTCGGATGTAGTATTTTCCAACATTGCTGGCGTGTCGGACCCTACTTCTCGGTGGGAACATTATACACGTCTATAGCGTTATATAACCTAACCTAACCCATCTGGCCCCTCGCTGGTAATGTTTTACAGAACCCCGTTCGTGTCGGCCCGTACTTCTCCGTGTGGACATTTTATGCGTCTATAACGTTAGATATCCTAACCTAAGGCAGCCTAACATCTCGGATGTAGTATTTTCCAGCATTCCTCGCCGGTCGGCCCCTACTTCTCGGTCGGAACATTATATATGTCTATAACGTAACATAACCTAACCTAACCCATCTAGCCCCTCGCTGGTAAAGTTTTATAGAATGCCGGTCGTGTCGTCACGTACGTCTCGGTTGGGACATTATATACGTCTACAGCGTTATATATCCTAACCCAAGGCAGCCTATCACCTCGGATGTAGTATTTTACAGCATTCCTGTCGCGTCGGCCCCCACTTCTCGTTGGGAACATTATATACGTCTATAACGTAATATAACCAAACCTAACCCATCTAGCCCCTCGCTGGTAATGTTTTATAGAATCCCGGACGTGTCGGCCCGTACGTCTCGGTTGGAACATTATATACGTCTATAGCGTTATATATCCTAACCTAAGGCAGGCTAACATCTCGGATGTAGTATTTTACAACATTCCTGGCGGATCGGCACATACTTCTCGGTGGGAGCACTATATATCTCTATAACGTAACATAGCCTAACCTAACCCATCTAGCCCCTCGCTGGTAATGTTTTACAGAATCCCGGTCGTGTCGGCACGTACTTCTCGGTGTGGACATTATATACGTTTATAACTTTATACATCCCAATCTAAGGCAACCTAACATGTGGGATGTAGTATTTACCAACATACCTGGCGGATAGGACCCTACTTCTCGGTGGGAACATTATATTCGTCTACATCGTAGTATAACCTAACCTAACCCATCTAGCGCCTCGCTGGTAATGTTTTACAGAATCCCTGTCGTGTCGGCCCGTACTTCTCGGTGTGGACATTATACACGTCTATAACTTTATATATCCAAACCTAAGGCCACATAATATCTCGGATGCAATATTTTCCAGCATTGCTGGCGGGTCGGCCCCTACTTCTCGGTGGGAACATTATATACGTCTATCACATAATATAACCTAACCTAATCCATCTAACCCCTCGCTGGTAATGTTTTACAGAATCCCGTTTGTGTCGTCCCGTACGTCTCGGTTGGGTCATCATATACGTCTATAGCGTTATATATCCTAATCTAAGGCAGCCTAACATCTCGGATGTAGTATTTTCCAACATTTCTGGCGGGTCGGACACTACTTCTCGGTGGGAACATTATACTCGTCTATAACCTAATATAAGCTAACCGAACCCATCTAGCCCCACGCTGGTAATGTTTTACAGAATCCCGTTCGTGTCGTCCCGTACGTCTCGGTTGGGACATTATATACGTCTATAGCGTTATCAATCCTATTCTCAAGCAGCCTTGCAACTCGAATGTAGTATTTTCCAGCATTCCTGGCGGGTCGGCCCCTACTTCTCGGTGGGAACATTATATACGTTTATAACGTAATATAACCTAACCTAACCCATCTAGCCCCTCGCTGGTAATGTTTTATAGAATCTCTGCCGTGTCGGCCCCTACTTCTCGGTGTGGACATTATGTACGTCTGTAACGTTAGATATGCTAACCTAAGGCCACATAATATCTCGGATGTAGTATTTTCCAACATTGCTGGCGTGTCGGACCCTACTTCTCGGTGGGAACATTATACACGTCTATAGCGTTATATAACCTAACCTAACCCATCTGGCCCCTCGCTGGTAATGTTTTACAGAACCCCGTTCGTGTCGGCCCGTACTTCTCCGTGTGGACATTTTATGCGTCTATAACGTTAGATATCCTAACCTAAGGCAGCCTAACATCTCGGATGTAGTATTTTCCAGCATTCCTCGCCGGTCGGCCCCTACTTCTCGGTCGGAACATTATATATGTCTATAACGTAACATAACCTAACCTAACCCATCTAGCCCCTCGCTGGTAAAGTTTTATAGAATGCCGGTCGTGTCGTCACGTACGTCTCGGTTGGGACATTATATACGTCTACAGCGTTATATATCCTAACCCAAGGCAGCCTATCACCTCGGATGTAGTATTTTACAGCATTCCTGTCGCGTCGGCCCCCACTTCTCGTTGGGAACATTATATACGTCTATAACGTAATATAACCAAACCTAACCCATCTAGCCCCTCGCTGGTAATGTTTTATAGAATCCCGGACGTGTCGGCCCGTACGTCTCGGTTGGAACATTATATACGTCTATAGCGTTATATATCCTAACCTAAGGCAGGCTAACATCTCGGATGTAGTATTTTACAACATTCCTGGCGGATCGGCACATACTTCTCGGTGGGAGCACTATATATCTCTATAACGTAACATAGCCTAACCTAACCCATCTAGCCCCTCGCTGGTAATGTTTTACAGAATCCCGGTCGTGTCGGCACGTACTTCTCGGTGTGGACATTATATACGTTTATAACTTTATACATCCCAATCTAAGGCAACCTAACATGTGGGATGTAGTATTTACCAACATACCTGGCGGATAGGACCCTACTTCTCGGTGGGAACATTATATTCGTCTACATCGTAGTATAACCTAACCTAACCCATCTAGCGCCTCGCTGGTAATGTTTTACAGAATCCCTGTCGTGTCGGCCCGTACTTCTCGGTGTGGACATTATACACGTCTATAACTTTATATATCCAAACCTAAGGCCACATAATATCTCGGATGCAATATTTTCCAGCATTGCTGGCGGGTCGGCCCCTACTTCTCGGTGGGAACATTATATACGTCTATCACATAATATAACCTAACCTAATCCATCTAACCCCTCGCTGGTAATGTTTTACAGAATCCCGTTTGTGTCGTCCCGTACGTCTCGGTTGGGTCATCATATACGTCTATAGCGTTATATATCCTAATCTAAGGCAGCCTAACATCTCGGATGTAGTATTTTCCAACATTTCTGGCGGGTCGGACACTACTTCTCGGTGGGAACATTATACTCGTCTATAACCTAATATAAGCTAACCGAACCCATCTAGCCCCACGCTGGTAATGTTTTACAGAATCCCGTTCGTGTCGTCCCGTACGTCTCGGTTGGGACATTATATACGTCTATAGCGTTATCAATCCTATTCTCAAGCAGCCTTGCAACTCGAATGTAGTATTTTCCAGCATTCCTGGCGGGTCGGCCCCTACTTCTCGGTGGGAACATTATATACGTTTATAACGTAATATAACCTAACCTAACCCATCTAGCCCCTCGCTGGTAATGTTTTATAGAATCTCTGCCGTGTCGGCCCCTACTTCTCGGTGTGGACATTATGTACGTCTGTAACGTTAGATATGCTAACCTAAGGCCACATAATATCTCGGATGTAGTATTTTCCAACATTGCTGGCGTGTCGGACCCTACTTCTCGGTGGGAACATTATACACGTCTATAGCGTTATATAACCTAACCTAACCCATCTGGCCCCTCGCTGGTAATGTTTTACAGAACCCCGTTCGTGTCAGCCCGTACTACTCCGTGTGGACATTTTATGCGTCTATAACGTTAGATATCCTAACCTAAGGCAGCCTAACATCTCGGATGTAGTATTTTCCAGCATTCCTCGCCGGTCGGCCCCTACTTCTCGGTCGGAACATTATATATGTCTATAACGTAACATAACCTAACCTAACCCATCTAGCCCCTCGCTGGTAAAGTTTTATAGAATGCCGGTCGTGTCGTCACGTACGTCTCGGTTGGGACATTATATACGTCTATAGCGTTATATATCCTAACCCAAGGCAGCCTATCACCTCGGATGTAGTATTTTACAGCATTCCTGTCGCGTCGGCCCCCACTTCTCGTTGGGAACATTATATACGTCTATAACGTAATATAACCTAACCTAACCCATCTAGCCCCTCGCTGGTAATGTTTTATAGAATCCCGGACGTGTCGGCCCGTACGTCTCGGTTGGAACATTATATACGTCTATAGCGTTATATATCCTAACCTAAGGCAGGCTAACATCTCGGATGTAGTATTTTACAACATTCCTGGCGGATCGGCACATACTTCTCGGTGGGAGCACTATATATCTCTATAACGTAACATAGCCTAACCTAACCCATCTAGCCCCTCGCTGGTAATGTTTTACAGAATCCCGGTCGTGTCGGCACGTACTTCTCGGTGTGGACATTATATACGTTTATAACTTTATACATCCCAATCTAAGGCAACCTAACATGTGGGATGTAGTATTTACCAACATACCTGGCGGATAGGACCCTACTTCTCGGTGGGAACATTATATACGTTTATAACGTAATATAACCTAACCTAACCCATCTAGCCCCTCGCTGGTAATGTTTTATAGAATCCCTGCCGTGTCGGCCCCTACTTCTCGGTGTGGACATTATGTACGTCTGTAACGTTAGATATGCTAACCTAAGGCCACATAATATCTCGGATGTAGAATTTTCCAACATTGCTGGCGTGTCGGACCCTACTTCTCGGTGGGAACATTATATACGTCTATAGCGTTATATATCCTAACCTAAGGCAGGCTAACATCTCGGATGTAGTATTTTACAACATTCCTGGCGGATCGGCACATACTTCTCGGTGGGAGCACTATATATCTCTATAACGTAACATAGCCTAACCTAACCCATCTAGCCCCTCGCTGGTAATGTTTTACAGAATCCCGGTCGTGTCGGCACGTACTCCTCGGTGTGGACATTATATACGTTTATAACTTTATACATCCCAATCTAAGGCAACCTAACATGTGGGATGTAGTATTTACCAACATACCTGGCGGATAGGACCCTACTTCTCGGTGGGAACATTATATTCGTCTACATCGTAGTATAACCTAACCTAACCCATCTAGCGCCTCGCTGGTAATGTTTTACTGAATCCCTGTCGTGTCGGCCCGTACTTCTCGGTGTGGACATTATACACGTCTATAACTTTATATATCCAAACCTAAGGCCACATAATATCTCGGATGCAATATTTTCCAGCATTGCTGGCGGGTCGGCCCCTACTTCTCGGTGGGAACATTATATACGTCTATCACATAATATAACCTAACCTAATCCATCTAACCCCTCGCTGGTAATGTTTTACAGAATCCCGTTTGTGTGCTCCCGTACGTCTCGGTTGGGTCATTATATACGTCTATAGCGTTATATATCCTAATCTAAGGCAGCCTAACATCTCGGATGTAGTATTTTCCAACATTTCTGGCGGGTCGGACACTACTTCTCGGTGGGAATATTATATAAGTTTATGACGTAACATAACCTAACCTAACACATCTAGCCCGTCGCTGGTAATGTTTTACAGAATCCCTTTCGTGTCGTCCCGTACGTCTCGGTTGGGTCATTATATACGTCTATAGCGTTATATATCCTAACCTAAGGCAGGCTATCATCTCGGATGTAGTATTTTCCATCATTCCTGGCGGGTCGGCCCCTACTTCTCGGTGGGAACATTATGTACGTCTATAACGTAATATAGCCTAACCTTACACATCTAGCCCCACGCTGGTCATGTTTTACAGAATCCTGTTCGTGTCGGTCCGTACTTCTCGGTGTGGTCATTATATACGTCTATAATATTAGATATCCTAACCTAATGCAACCTAACATCTCGGATGTAGTATTTTGCAGCATTCCTGGCGGGACGGTCCCTATTTCTCGGTGGGAACACTATATACGTCTATAACGTAACATAACCTAACCTAATCCATCTAGACCCTCGCTGTTAATGTTTTACAGAATCCGGCTCGTGTCGTCCCGTACGTCTCGGTTGGGACATTATATACGTCTATAGCGTTGTATATCCTAACCCAAGGCAGCCTATCACCTCGGATGTAGTATTTTACAGCACTCCTGGCGCGTCGGACCCCACTTCTCGGATTGAACATTATATACGTCTCTAACGTAATATAACCTAACCAAACCCATCTAGCGCCTCGCTGGTAATGTTCTACAGAATCCCTGTCGTGTCGTCCCGTACGTCTCGGGTGGGACATTATATACGTCTATAGCGTTATATATCCTATTCTCAAGCAGCCTTGCATCTCGGATGTAGTATATTCCAGCATTCCTGGCGGGTCGGCCCCTACTTCTCGGTCGGAACATTATATATGTCTATAACGTAACATAACCTAACATAACCCATCTAGCCCCTCGCTGATAAAGTTTTATAGAATGCCGGTCGTGTCGTCACGTACGTCTCGGTTGGGATATTATATACGTATATAGCGTTTTATATCCTAACCCAAGGCAGCCTATCACCTCGGATGTAGTATTTTACTGCACTCCTGGCGCGTCGGACCCCACTTCTCGGATTGAACATTATATACGTCTATAACGTAATATAACCTAACCTAACCCATCTAGCGCCTCGCTGGTAATGTTCTACAGAATCCCTGTCATGTCGGCCCGTACTTCTCGGTGTGGACATTATGTGCGTCTATAACGTTAGATATGCTAACCTAAGGCCACATAATATCTCGGATGTAGTATTTTGCAACATTGCTGGCTGGTCGGGCCGTACATCATGGTGGGAATGTTATATACGTCTATAACGTAACATAACCTAACCAAACACATCTAGCCTCTCGCTCGTAATGTTTTACAGAAACCCGTTCGTGTCGTCCCGTACGTCTCGGTTGGGACATTATATAGGTCTATAGCGTTATATATCCTAACCTAAGGCAGGCTAACAACTCGGATGTAGTATTTTACAACATTCCTGGGGTGTCGGACCCTACTTCTCGGTGGGAACATTATACTCGTCTATAACCTAATATAAGCTAACCGAACCCATCTAGCCCCACGCTGGTAATGTTTTACAGAATCCCGTTCGTGTCGTCCCGTACGTCTCGGTTGGGGCATTATACAGGTCTATAGCGTTATATATCCTAACCCAAGGCAGCCTATCACCTTGGATGTAGTATTTTCCAGCATTGCTGGCGGGTCGGCCCCTACTTATCGGTGGGAACATTATATATGTCTATAGCGTAATATAACCTAACCTAACCCATCTAGCCCCTCGCTGGTAATGTTTTATAGAATCCAGTTCGTGTCGTCCCGTAAGTCTCGGTTGGGTAATTATATACGTCTACGGCGTTATATATCCTAACGTAAGGCAGCCTAACGTCTCGGATGTAGTATTTTCCAACATTCCTGGCGGGTCGGACCCTACTTCTCGGTGGGAACATTATATACGTCTACAACGTAACATAACCTAGCCTAATCCATCTAGAACCCCCTGTTAATGTTTTACAGAAACCCGTTCCTGTCGTCACGTACGTCTGGGTGGGAACATTATATACGTCTATAGCGTTATATATCCTAACCCAAGATAGCCTATCACCTCGAATGTAGTATTTTACAACATTCGTGGCGCGTCGGCCCCCACTTCTCGGTGGAAACATTATATACGTCTATAACGTAATATAACTTAACCTAACACAATCAGCCCCTCGCTGGTAATGTTTTACAGAATCCCGTTGGTGCCGTCCCGAACGTCTCGGTTGGGACATTATATACGTCTATAGCGTTATATATCCTAACCTAAGGCAGGCTAACATCTCGGATGTAGTATTTTCCATCATTCCAGGGGGGTCGGCCCCTATTTCTCGGTGGGAACATTATATACGTCTATAACGTAATATAACCTAACCTAACACATGCAGCCCCTCGCTGGTAATGTTTTACAGAATCCCTGTCGTACCGTCCTGTACGTCACGGCTGGGACGTTATATACGTCTATAACGTTATATATCCTAACCTAAGGCAACCTAACATCTCGGATGTAGTATTTTACGACATTCCTGGCGTTCGGCCTCTACTACACGGTGGGAACATTATATACGTCTATAGCGTAACATAACCTAACCTAACACATCTAGCCCCTCGCTGGTAATGTTTTACAGAATCCCTGTCGCGTCGTCCCGTACGTCTCGGCTGGGACATTATATAGGTCTATAGCGTTATATATCCAAACCTAAGGCAACCTAGCATCTCGGATGTAGTATTTTACAACATACCTGGCTTTTCGGTCTCTACTTCTCGGTGGGAACATTATATACGTCTATAACATAATATAACCTATCCTAACCCATCTACACCTCGCTGCTAATGTTTCACAGAATCCCGGTCGTGTCGTCCCGTACGTCTCGGTTGGGACATTATATAGGTCTATAGCGTTATATATCCTAACCTAAGGCAGCCTAACATCTCGGATATAGTATTTTCCAATATCCCTGGCGGGTCGGAACCTACTTCTCCGTGGGAACATTATATACGTCTATAACTTAATATAACCGAACCTAACCCATCTATACCTCGCTGCTAATGTTTCACAGAATCCCGTTCGTGTCGTCCCGTTCGTCTCGGTTGCTACATTATATACGTCTATAGCGTTATATATCCTAACCTAAGGCAGCCTAACATCTCGCATGTAGTATTTTCCAATATCCCTGGCGCGTCGGCCCCCACTTCTCGGTGGGAACATTATATACGTCTATAACGTAACATAACCTAACCTAACCCATCTAGCGCCTCGCTGGTAAATTTTTACAGAATCCCTGTCGTGTCGGCCCGTACTTCTCGGTGTGGACATTATACACGTCTATAACTTTATATATCCCAACCTAAGGCCACATAATATCTCGGATGCAGTATTTTCCAGCATTGCTGGTGGGTCGGCCCCAACTTCTCGGTGGGAACATTATATACGTCTATCACATAATATAACCTAACCTAATCCATCTAACACCTCGCTGGTAATGTTTTACAGAATGCCGTTCGTGTCGTCCCGTACGTATCGCTTGGGTCATTATATACGTCTATAGCGTTATATATCCTAACCTAAGGCAGCCTAACATCTCGGATGTAGTATTTTCCAACATTCCTGGCGGGTCGGACCCTACTTCTCGGTGGGAATATTATATAAGTTTATGACGTAACATAACCTAACCTAACACATCTAGCCCGTCACTGGTAAAGTTTTACAGAATCCCGTTCGTGTCGTCCCGTACGTCTCGGTTGGTTCATTATATACGTCTATAGCGTTATATATCCTAACCTAAGGCAGGCAAACATCTCGGAAGTAGTATTTTCCATCATTCCTGGCGGGTCGGCCCCTACTTCTCGCTGGGAACATTATGTACGTCTATAACGTAATATAGCCTAACCTTACACATCTAGCCCCACGCTGGTCATGTTTTACAGAATTCTGTTCGTGTCGGTCCGTACTTCTCGGTGTGGTCATTATATACGTCTATAATATTAGATATCCTAACCTAATGCAACCTAACATCTCGGATGTAGTATTTTGCAGCATTCCTGGCGGGACGGTCCCTATTTCTCGGTGGGAACACTATATACGTCTATAACGTAACATAACCTAACCTAATCCATCTAGACCCTCGCTGTTAATGTTTTACAGAATCCCGCTCGTGTCGTCCCGTACGTCCCGGTTGGGTCATTATATACGTCTATAGCGTTTTATATCCTAACCCAAGGCAGCCTGTCACCTCGGATGTAGTATTTTACAGCACTCCTGGCGCGTCGGACCCCACTTCTCGGATTGAACATTATATACGTCTATAACGTATTATAACTTAACCTAACCCATCTAGCGCCTCGCTGGTAATGTTCTACAGAATCCCTGTCGTGTCAGCCCGTACTTCACGGTGTGGACAATATATACGTCTATAACGTTAGATATGCTAACCTAAGGCAACATAATATCTCGGATGTAGTATTTTCCAATATTCCTGGCGGGTCGGACCCTACTTCTCGGTGGGTACATTATATACGTCTATAACATAATATAACCTATCCTAACCCATCTACACCTCGCTGCTAATGTTTCACAGAATCCCGTTCGTGTCGTCCCGTTCGTCTCGGTTGCTACATTATATACGTCTATAGCGTTATATATCATAATCTAAGGCAGGATAACATCTCGGATGTAGTATTTTCCATCATTCCTGGCGGGTCGGCCCCCACTTCTCGGTGGGAACATTATATACGTCTATAACGTAATATAACCTAACCTAACCCATCTACACCTCGCTGCCAATGTTTCACAGAATCCCGGTCGTGTCGTCCCGTACGTCTCGGTTGGGACATTATATAGGTCTATAGCATTATACATCCTAACCTAAGACAGCCTAACATCTCGGATGTTGTGTTTTCCAATATCCCTGGCGGGTCGGCCCCTACTTCTGGATGGGAACATTATATACGTCTATAACGTAATATAACCTAACCTAACACATCCAGCCCCTCGCTGGTAATGTTTTACAGAATCCCTGTCGTGTCGTCCCGTACGTCTCGCCTGGGACATTATACACGTCTATAACTTTATATATCCTAACCTAAGGCAACCCAACATCACGGATGTAGTATTTTACAACATTCCTGGCGTTTCGGCCTCTACTTCTCGGTGGAATCATAATATACGTCTATAACGTAATATAACCTAACCTAACACATCTAGCCCCTCGCTGGTAATGTTTTACAGAATCCTGTTAGAGTCGTCCCGTACGTCTCGGTTGGGACATTATATACGTCTATAGGGTTATATATCCTAACCCAAGGCTGCCTAACATCTCGGATGTAGTATTTTCCGACATTACTGGCGGGTCGGGCCCTACTTCTCGGTGGGAACATTATATACGTCTACAACGTAACATAACCTAGCCTAATCCATCTAGAACCTCGCTGTTAATGTTTTACAGAATCCCGTTCGTGTCGTACCGTACGTCTCGGTTGGGACATTATATACGTCTATAGGGTTATATATCCTAACCCAAGGCAGCCTATCACCTCGAATGTAGTATTTTACAACATTCCTGGCGCGTCGGCCCCCACTTCTCGGTGGGAACATTATATACGTCTATAACGTAATATAACCTAACCTAACACAATCAGCCCCTCGCTGGTAAATTTTTACAGAATCCCTGTCGTGTCGGCCCGTACTTCTCGGTGTGGACATTATACACGTCTATAACTTTATATATCCCAACCTAAGGCCACATAATATCTCGGATGCAGTATTTTCCAGCATTGCTGGTGGGTCGGCCCCAACTTCTCGGTGGGAACATTATATACGTCTATCACATAATATAACCTAACCTAATCCATCTAACACCTCGCTGGTAATGTTTTACAGAATGCCGTTCGTGTCGTCCCGTACGTATCGCTTGGGTCATTATATACGTCTATAGCGTTATATATCCTAACCTAAGGCAGCCTAACATCTCGGATGTAGTATTTTCCAACATTCCTGGCGGATCGGACCCTACTTCTCGGTGGGAATATTATATAAGTTTATGACGTAACATAACCTAACCTAACACATCTAGCCCGTCACTGGTAAAGTTTTACAGAATCCCGTTCGTGTCGTCCCGTACGTCTCGGTTGGTTCATTATATACGTCTATAGCGTTATATATCCTAACCTAAGGCAGGCAAACATCTCGGAAGTAGTATTTTCCATCATTCCTGGCGGGTCGGCCCCTACTTCTCGCTGGGAACATTATGTACGTCTATAACGTAATATAGCCTAACCTTACACATCTAGCCCCACGCTGGTCATGTTTTACAGAATTCTGTTCGTGTCGGTCCGTACTTCTCGGTGTGGTCATTATATACGTCTATAATATTAGATATCCTAACCTAATGCAACCTAACATCTCGGATGTAGTATTTTCCAGCATTCCTGGCGGGACGGTCCCTATTTCTCGGTGGGAACACTATATACGTCTATAACGTAACATAACCTAACCTAATCCATCTAGACCCTCGCTGTTAATGTTTTACAGAATCCCGCTCGTGTCGTCCCGTACGTCCCGGTTGGGTCATTATATACGTCTATAGCGTTTTATATCCTAACCCAAGGCAGCCTGTCACCTCGGATGTAGTATTTTACAGCACTCCTGGCGCGTCGGACCCCACTTCTCGGATTGAACATTATATACGTCTATAACGTATTATAACCTAACCTAACCCATCTAGCGCCTCGCTGGTAATGTTCTACAGAATCCCTGTCGTGTCAGCCCGTACTTCACGGTGTGGACAATATATACGTCTATAACGTTAGATATGCTAACCTAAGGCAACATAATATCTCGGATGTAGTATTTTCCAATATTCCTGGCGGGTCGGACCCTACTTCTCGGTGGGAACATTATATACGTCTATAACATAATATAACCTATCCTAACACATCTACACCTCGCTGCTAATGTTTCACAGAATCCCGTTCGTGTCGTCCCGTTCGTCTCGGTTGCTACATTATATACGTCTATAGCGTTATATATCATAATCTAAGGCAGGCTAACATCTCGGATGTAGTATTTTCCATCATTCCTGGCGGGTCGGCCCCCACTTCTCGGTGGGAACATTATATACGTCTATAACGTAATATAACCTAACCTAACCCATCTACACCTCGCTGCTAATGTTTCACAGAATCCCGGTCATGTCGTCCCGTACGTCTCGGTTGGGACATTATATAGGTCTATAGCATTATACATCCTAACCTAAGACAGCCTAACATCTCGGATGTTGTGTTTTCCAATATCCCTGGCGGGTCGGCCCCTACTTCTGGATGGGAACATTATATACGTCTATAACGTAATATAACCTAACCTAACACATCCAGCCCCTCGCTGGTAATGTTTTACAGAATCCCTGTCGTGTCGTCCCGTACGTCTCGGCTGGGACATTATACACGTCTATAACTTTATATATCCTAACCTAAGGCAACCCAACATCACGGATGTAGTATTTTACAACATTCCTGGCGTTTCGGCCTCTACTTCTCGGTGGAATCATAATATACGTCTATAACGTAATATAACCTAACCTAACACATCTAGCCCCTCGCTGGTAATGTTTTACAGAATCCTGTTAGAGTCGTCCCGTACGTCTCGGTTGGGACATTATATACGTCTATAGGGTTATATATCCTAACCCAAGGCTGCCTAACATCTCGGATGTAGTATTTTCCGACATTACTGGCGGGTCGGGCCCTACTTCTCGGTGGGAACATTATATACGTCTACAACGTAACATAACCTAGCCTAATCCATCTAGAACCTCGCTGTTAATGTTTTACAGAATCCCGTTCGTGTCGTCCCGTACGTCTCGGTTGGGTCATTATATACGTCTATAGCGTTATATATCCTAACCTAAGGCAGGCAATCATCTCGGATGTAGTATTTTCCATCATTCCTGGCGGGTCGGCCCCTACTTCTCGCTGGGAACATTATGTACGTCTATAACGTAATATAGCCTAACCTTACACATCTAGCCCCACGCTGGTCATGTTTTACAGAATTCTGTTCGTGTCGGTCCGTACTTCTCGGTGTGGTCATTATATACGTCTATAATATTAGATATCCTAACCTAATGCAACCTAACATCTCGGATGTAGTATTTTCCAGCATTCCTGGCGGGACGGTCCCTATTTCTCGGTGGGAACACTATATACGTCTATAACGTAACATAACCTAACCTAATCCATCTAGACCGTCGCTGTTAATGTTTTACAGAATCCCGCTCGTGTCGTCCCGTACGTCTCGGTTGGGACATTATATACGTCTATAGCGTTTTATATCCTAACCCAAGGCAGCCTATCACCTCGGATGTAGTATTTTACAGCACTCCTGGCGCGTCAGACCCCACTTCTCGGATTGAACATTATATACGTCTATAACGTAATATAACCTAACCAAACCCATCTAGCGCCTCGCTGGTAATGTTCTACAGAATCCCTGTCGTGTCGGCCCGTACTTCTCGGTGTGGACATTATATACGTCTATAACTTTATATATCCCAACCTAAGGCCACATAATATATCGTATGCAGTATTTTCCAGCATTGCTGGCGGGTCGGACCCTACTTCACGGTGGGAACGTTATACACGTCTATAAGGTAACGTAAACTAACCTAATCCATCTAACCCCCCGCTGGTAATGTTTTACAGAATCCCGTTCGTGTCGTCCCGTACGTCTCGGTTGGGACATTATATACGTCTATAGCGTTATCAATCCTATTCTCAAGCAGCCTTGCAACTCGGATGTAGTATTTTCCAGCATTCCTGGCGGGTCGGCCCCTACTTCTCGGTGGGAACATTATATACGTTTATAACGTAATATAACCTAACCTAACCCATCTAGCCCCTCGCTGGTAATGTTTTATAGAATCCCTGCCGTGTCGGCCCCTACTTCTCGGTGTGGACATTATGTACGTCTGTAACGTTAGATATGTTAACCTAAGGCCACATAATATCTCGGATGTAGCATTTTCCAACATTGCTGGCGTGTCGGACCCTACTTCTCGGTGGGAACATTATACACGTCTATAGCGTTATATAACCAAACCTAACCCATCTGGCCCCTCGCTGGTAATGTTTTACAGAACCCCGTTCGTGTCGGCCCGTACTTCTCCGTGTGGACATTTTATGCGTCTATAACGTTAGATGTCCTAACCTAAGGCAGCCTAACATCTCGGATGTAGTATTTTCCAGCATTCCTCGCCGGTCGGCCCCTATTTCTCGGTGGGAACACTATATACGTCTATAACGTAACATAACCTAACCTAACCCATCTAGCCCCTCGCTGGTAAAGTTTTATAGAATGCCGGTCGTGTCGTCACGTACGTCTCGGTTGGGACATTATATACGTCTATAGCGTTATATATCCTAACCCAAGGCAGCCTATCACCTCGGATGTAGTATTTTACAGCATTCCTGTCGCGTCGGCACCCACTTCTCGTTGGGAACATTATATACGTCTATAACGTAATATAACCTAACCTAACCCATCTAGCCCCTCGCTGGTAATGTTTTATAGAATCCCGGACGTGTCGGCCCGTACGTCTCGGTTGGAACATTATATACGTCTATAGCGTTATATATCCTAACCTAAGGCAGGCTAACATCTCGGATGTAGTATTTTACAACATTCCTGGCGGATCGGCACATACTTCTCGGTGGGAGCACTATATATGTCTATAACGTAACATAGCCTAACCTAACCCATCTAGCCCCTCGCTGGTAATGTTTTACAGAATCCCGGTCGTGTCGGCACGTACTTCTCGGTGTGGACATTATATACGTTTATAACTTTATACATCCCAATCTAAGGCAACCTAACATGTGGGATGTAGTATTTACCAACATACCTGGCGGATAGGACCCTACTTCTCGGTGGGAACATTATATTCGTCTACATCGTAGTATAACCTAACCTAACCCATCTAGCGCCTCGCTGGTAATGTTTTACAGAATCCCTGTCGTGTTGGCCCGTACTTCTCGGTGTGGACATTATACACGTCTATAACTTTATATATCCCAACCTAAGGCCACATAATATCTCGGATGCAATATTTTCCAGCATTGCTGGCGGGTCGGC
This sequence comes from Xylocopa violacea, assembly GCA_963969225.1. NCBI lineage: Eukaryota > Metazoa > Arthropoda > Insecta > Hymenoptera > Apidae > Xylocopa > Xylocopa violacea. The sequence goes on along the minus strand of CAXAJV010000017.1, from coordinate 8,392,825 downwards.
CCCTACTTCTCGGTGGGAACATTATATACGTCTATCACATAATATAACCTAACCTAATCCATCTAACCCCTCGCTGGTAATGTTTTACAGAATCCCGTTTGTGTCGTCCCGTACGTCTCGGTTGGGTCATTATATACGTCTATAGCGTTATATATCCTAATCTAATGCAGCCTAACATCTCGGATGTAGTATTTTCCAACATTTCTGGCGGGTCGGACACTACTTCTCGGTGGGAATATTATATAAGTTTATGACGTAACATAACCTAACCTAACACATCTAGCCCGTCGCTGGTAATGTTTTACAGAATCCCGTTCGTGTCGTCCCGTACGTCTCGGTTGGGTCATTATATACGTCTATAGCGTTATATATCCTAACCTAAGGCAGGCTATCATCTCGGATGTAGTATTTTCCATCATTCCTGGCGGGTCGGCCCCTACTTCTCGGTGGGAACATTATGTACGTCTATAACGTAATATAGCCTAACCTTACACATCTAGCCCCACGCTGGTCATGTTTTACAGAATCCTGTTCGTGTCGGTCCGTACTTCTCGGTGTGGTCATTATATACGTCTATAATATTAGATATCCTAACCTAATGCAACCTAACATCTCGGATGTAGTATTTTGCAGCATTCCTGGCGGGACGGTCCCTATTTCTCGGTGGGAACACTATATACGTCTATAACGTAACATAACCTAACCTAATCCATCTAGACCCTCGCTGTTAATGTTTTACAGAATCCGGCTCGTGTCGTCCCGTACGTCTCGGTTGGGACATTATATACGTCTATAGCGTTGTATATCCTAACCCAAGGCAGCCTATCACCTCGGATGTAGTATTTTACAGCACTCCTGGCGCGTCGGACCCCACTTCTCGGATTGAACATTATATACGTCTATAACGTAATATAACCTAACCAAACCCATCTAGCGCCTCGCTGGTAATGTTCTACAGAATCCCTGTCGTGTCGTCCCGTACGTCTCGGGTGGGACATTATATACGTCTATAGCGTTATATATCCTATTCTCAAGCAGCCTTGCATCTCGGATGTAGTATATTCCAGCATTCCTGGCGGGTCGGCCCCTACTTCTCGGTGGGAACATTATATACGTTTATAACGTAATATAACCTAACCTAACCCATCTAGCCCCTCGCTGGTAATGTTTTATAGAATCCCTGCCGTGTCGGCCCCTACTTCTCGGTGTGGACATTATGTTCGTCTGTAACGTTAGATATGCTAACCTAAGGCCACATAATATCTCGGATGTAGTATTTTCCAACATTGCTGGCGTGTCGGACCCTACTTCTCGGTGGGAACGTTTTACAGAACCCCGTTCGTGTCGGCCCGTACTTCTCCGTGTGGACATTTTATGCGTCTATAACGTTAGATATCCTAACCTAAGGCAGCCTAACATCTCGGATGTAGTATTTTCCAGCATTCCTCGCCGGTCGGCCCCTACTTCTCGGTCGGAACATTATATATGTCTATAACGTAACATAACCTAACCTAACCCATCTAGCCCCTCGCTGGTAAAGTTTTATAGAATGCCGGTCGTGTCGTCACGTACGTCTCGGTTGGGATATTATATACGTCTATAGCGTTTTATATCCTAACCCAAGGCAGCCTATCACCTCGGATGTAGTATTTTACAACATTCCTGGGGTGTCGGACCCTACTTCTCGGTGGGAACATTATACTCGTCTATAACCTAATATAAGCTAACCGAACCCATCTAGCCCCACGCTGGTAATGTTTTACAGAATCCCGTTCGTGTCGTCCCGTACGTCTCGGTTGGGGCATTATACAGGTCTATAGCGTTAGATATCCTAACCTAAGGCAGCCTAACATCTCGGATGTAGTATTTTCCAGCATTCCTCGCCGGTCGGCCCCTACTTCTCGGTCGGAACATTATATATGTCTATAACGTAACATAACCTAACCTAACCCATCTAGCCCCTCGCTGGTAAAGTTTTATAGAATGCCGGTCGTGTCGTCACGTACGTCTCGGTTGGGATATTATATACGTCTATAGCGTTTTATATCCTAACCCAAGGCAGCCTATCACCTCGGATGTAGTATTTTACAACATTCCTGGGGTGTCGGACCCTACTTCTCGGTGGGAACATTATACTCGTCTATAACCTAATATAAGCTAACCGAACCCATCTAGCCCCACGCTGGTAATGTTTTACAGAATCCCGTTCGTGTCGTCCCGTACGTCTCGGTTGGGGCATTATACAGGTCTATAGCGTTATATATCCTAACCCAAGGCAGCCTATCACCTTGGATGTAGTATTTTCCAGCATTGCTGGCGGGTCGGCCCCTACTTATCGGTGGGAACATTATATATGTCTATAGCGTAATATAACCTAACCTAACCCATCTAGCCCCTCGCTGGTAATGTTTTATAGAATCCAGTTCGTGTCGTCCCGTAAGTCTCGGTTGGGTAATTATATACGTCTACGGCGTTATATATCCTAACGTAAGGCAGCCTAACGTCTCGGATGTAGTATTTTCCAACATTCCTGGCGGGTCGGACCCTACTTCTCGGTGGGAAAATTATATCCGTCTATAATGTAATATAACCTAACCTAACCCATCTAGCCCCTCGCTGGTAATGTTTTACAGAATCCCGTTCGTGTCGGCCCGCACTTCTCTGTGGAGATATTTTGTACGTCTATAACGTTATATATCCCAACCAAAGGCAACCTAATATTTCGGATGTAGTATTCACCAACATTCCTAGTGGGTCGGATCCTACTTCTGGGTGGGAACATTATATACGTCTATAACATAATATATCCTAACCTAACCCATCTATCCCCTCGCTGGTAATGTTTTACGGAATCCCGTTAGTGTCGGCCCGTACTTCTCGGTGAGGACATTATAAACGTCTATAGCGTTATATATCCTAACCTAAGGCAGCCTAACACCTCTGATGTAGTATTTTCCAACATTTCGGGCGTGTCGGCCACTACTTCTCGATGGGAACATTATATACGTCTATAACATAATATAACCTAACCTAACCCATCTAGCCCCTCGCTGGTAATGTTTTACAGAATCCCGTTCGTGTCGGCCCGCACTTCTCGGTGGGGACCTTATATACGTCTATAACTTTATATATCCTAACCTAAGGCAACCTAACATCTCAGATCTAATATTTTACAACATTCCTGACGGGTCGGCCCCTGCTTCTCGGTGGGAACATTATATACGTCTATAACGTAATATAACCTAACCTAACCCATCTATACCCCCGCTGGTAATGTTTTATAAAATCCCATTCGTGTCGTACCGTACGTCTCGGTGGGGACATTATATACGTCTATAGCGTTATATGTCTTAACCTAAGGCAGCCTAACCCCTCGGATATAGTATTTTCCAACATTCCTGGCGTGCCGGCCCCTACTTCTCGGTGGGAACATTATATACGCCTATAACGTAATATAACCTAACCTAACCCATCTAGCCCCTCGCTGGTAATGTTTTACAGAATCCCTGTCGTGTCATCCCGTACGTCTCGGCTGGGACATTATATAGGTCTATAACGTTATATATCCTAACCTAAGGCAGCCTAACCTCTCGAATGTAGTGTTTTCCAATATTCCTGGCGGGTCGGACCCTACTTCTCGGTGGGAACATTATATACGTCTATAACGTAACATAACCTAACCTAACACATTTAGCCCCCCGCTGGTAATGTTTTACAGAATCCCGTTCGTGTCGTCCCGTACGTCTCGGTTGGGACATCATATACGTCTATAGCGTTATATATCCTAACCCAAGGCAGCCTATCACCTCGGATGTAGTATTTTACAACATTCCTGGCGCGTCGGCCCCCACTTCTCGGTGGGAACATTATATACGTCTATAACGTAATATAACCTAACCTAACACATGTAGCCCCTCGCTGGTAATGTTTTACGGAATCCCGTTCGTGACGTCCCATACGTCTCGGATGGGACATTATATACGTCTATAGGGTTATATATCCTAACCCAAGGCAGCCTAACATCTCGGATGTAGTATTTTCCAACATTCCTGGCGGGTCGGACCCTACTTCTCGGTGGGAACATTATATACGTCTACAAAGTAACATAACCTAGCCTAATCCATCTAGAACCTCGCTGTTAATGTTTTACAGAATCCCGTTCGTGTCGTCATGTACGTCTCGGTGGGGACATTATATACGTCTATAGCGTTATATATCCTAACCCAAGGCAGCCTATCACCTCGAATGTAGTATTTTACAACATTCCTGGCGCGTCGGCCCCCACTTCTCGGTGGGAACTTTATATACGTCTATAACGTAATATAACCTAACCTAACACATCCAGCCCCTCGCTGGTAATGTTTTACAGAATCCCGTTGGTGTCGTCTCGTACGTCTCGGTTGGGACATTATATACGTATGTAGCGTTATATATCCTAACCTAAGGCAGGCTAACATCTAGGATGTAGTATTTTCCATCATTCCTGGGGGGTCGGCCCCTATTTCTCGGTGGGAACATTATATACGTCTATAACGTAATATAACCTAACCTAACACATCCAGCCCCTCGCTGGTAATGTTTTACAGAATCCCTGTCGTGCCGTCCCGTGCGTCTCGTCTGGGACATTATATACGTCTATAACGTTATATATCCTAACCTAAGGCAACCTAACATCTCGGATGTAGTATTTTACGACATTCCTGGCGTTTCGGCCTCTACTACACGGTGGGAACATTATATACGTCTATAACATAATATAACCTAACCTAACCCATCTACACCTCGATGCTAATGTTTCACAGAATCCCGGTCGTGTCGTCCCGTACGTCTCGGTTGGGACATTATATATGTCTATAGCGTTATATATCCTAACCTAAGGCAGCCTAACATCTCGGATGTAGTGTTTTCCGTCATTCCTGGCGGATCGGCCCCTACATCTCGGTGGGAACATTATATACGTCTACAACGTAATATAACCTAACCTAACAAATCTAGCTCCTCGCTGGTAATGATTTACAGAATCCCGTTCGTGTCGTACCGTACGTCTCGGTTGGGACATTATATACGTCTATAGGGTTATATACCCTAACCCAAGGCAGTCTATCACCTCGAATGTAGTATTTTGCAACATTCCTGGCGTATCAGCCCCTTCTTCTCGATGGGAATATTATATACGTCTGTAACGTAATATAACCTAACCTAACCCCTCTAGCCCCTCGCTGGTAATGTTTTACAGAATCCCTGTCGTGTCGTCCCGTACGTCTCGGTTGGGACATTATATACGCATATAGCATTATATATCCTTACCTAAGGCAGCCTAATATCTCGTATGTAGTATTTTACAACATTCCTGGCGCGTCGGCCCCCACCTCTCGGTGGGAACATTATATACGTCTATAACTTAATATAACCTAACCTAACACATCTAGCCCCTCGCTGGTAATGTTTTACAGAATCCCGTTGGAGTCGTCCCGTACGTCTCGGTTGGGACATTATATACGTATGTAGCGTTATATATCCTAACCTAAGGCTGGCTAACATGTCGGATGTAGTGTTTTCCGTCATTCCTGGCGGGTCGGACCCTACGTCTCGGTGGGAACATTATATACGTCTATAACGTAATACAACCTAACCTAACACATCTAGCTCCTCGCTGGTAATGATTTACAGAATCCCTGTCGTGTCGTCCCGTACGTCTAGGTTGGGACATTATATAGGTCTATAGCGTTATATATCCTAACCGAAGGCAGCCTAACATCTCGGATGTAGTATTTTCCAATATCCCTGGCGGGTCGGACCCTACTTTTCGATGGGAACATTATATACGTCTATAACGTAACATAACCTAACCTAACACATCTAGCCCCTCGCTGGTAATGTTTTACACAATCCCGTTGGTGTCGTCCCGTACGTCTCGGTTGGGACATTATATACGTCTATAGCGTTATATATCCTAACCTGAGGCAGGCTAACATCTCGGATGTAGTATTTTCCATCATTCCTGGGGGGTCGGCCCCTATTTGTCGGTGGGAACATTATATACGTCTATAACGTAATATAACCTAACCCAACACATCCAGCCCCCCGCTGGTAATGTTTTACATAATCCCTGTCGTGCCGTCCCATACGTCTCGGCTGGGACATTATATACGTCTATAACGTTATATATCCTAACCTAAGGCAACCTAACATCTCGGATGTAGTATTTTACGACATTCCTGGCATTTCGGCCTCTACTACTCGGTGGGAACATCATATACGTCTATAACATAATATAACCTCACCTAACCCATCTACACCTCGCTGCTAATGTTTCACAGAATCCCGGTCGTGTCGTCCCGTACGTCTCGGTTGGGACATTATATAGGTCTATAGCGTTATATATCCTAACCTAAGGCAGCCTAACATCTCGGATGTAGTATTTTCCAATATCCCTGGCGGGTCGGACCCTACTTCTCGATGGGAACATTATATACGTCTATAACGTAACATAACCTAACCTAACACATCTAGCCCCTCGCTGGTAATGTTTTACAGAATCCCGTTGGTGTCGTCCCGTACGTCTCGGTTGGGACATTATATACGTCTATAGCGTTATATATCCTAACCTGAGGCAGGCTAACATCTCGGATGTAGTATTTTCCATCACTCCTGGGGGGTCGGCCCCTATTTCTCGGTGGGAACATTATATACGTCTACAACGAAATATAACCTAACCTAACACATCTGGCTCCTCGCTGGTAATGATTTACAGAATCCGTGTCGTGTCGTCCCGTACGTCTCGGTTGGGACATTATATAGGTCTATAGCGTTATATATCCTAACCTAAGGCAGCCCAACATCTCGGATGTAGTATTTTCCAATATCGCTGGCGGGTCGGAACCTACTTCTCGGTGGGAACATTATATACGTCTATAACTTAATATAACCGAACCTAACCCATCTATACCTCGCTGCTAATGTTTCACAGAATCCCGTTCGTGTCGTCCCGTTCGTCTCGGTGGCTACATTATATAGGTCTATAGCGTTATATATCCTAACCTAAGGCAGCCTAACATCTCGGATGTAGTATTTTCCAATATCCCTGGCGAGTCGGACCCTACTTCTCGATGGGAACATTATATACGTCTATAACGTAACATAACCTAACCTAACACATCTAGCCCCTCGCTGGTAATGTTTTACAGAATCCCGTTGGTGTCGTCCCGTACGTCTCGGTTGGGACATTATATAGGTCTATAGCGTTATATATCCTAACCTAAGGCAGGCTAACATCTCGGATGTAGGATTTTCCATCATTCCTGGGGGATCGGCCCCTATTTCTCGGTGGGAACATTATATACGTCTATAACGTAATACAACCTAACCTAACACATCCAGCCCCTCGCTGGTAATGTTTTACAGAATCCCGTTGGTGTCGTCCCGTACGTCTCGGTTGGGACATTATATACGTCTATAGCGTTATATATCCTAATCTAAGGCAGCCTAACATCTCGGATGTAGTATTTTCCATCATTCCTGGGGGGTCGGCCCCTATTTCTCGGTGGGAACATTATATACGTCTATAACGTAATATAACCTAACCTAACACATCCAGCCCCTCGCTGGTAATGTTTTACAGAATCCCTGTCGTGCCGTCCCGTACGTCTCGGCTGGGACATTATATACGTCTATAACGTTATATATCCTAACCTAAGGCAGGCTAACATCTCGGATGTCGTACTTTCCATCATTCCTGGCGAGTCGGCCCCTATTTCTCGGTGGGAACATTATATACATCTATAACGTAATATAACCGAACCTAACACATCTAGCCACTCGCGGGTAATGTTTCACAGTATCCTTGTCGTGCCGTCCCGGACGTCTCGGCTGGGACATTATATACGTCTATAGCGTTATATATCATAACCTAAGGCAGGCTAACATCTAGGATGTAGTATTTTCCATCATTCCTGGCGGGTCGGTCCCTACTTCTCGGTGGGAACATTATATACGTCTATAACGTAACATAACCTAACCTAACACACCTAGCACCTCGCTGGTAATGTTTTGCAGAATCCCTGTCGCGTCGCCCCTTACGTCTCGGCTGGGACATTATATACGTCTATAACGTTATATATCCAAACCTAAGGCAACCTAGCATCTCGGATGTAGTATTTTACAACATTCCTGGCGTTTCGGCCTCTACTTCTCGGTGGGAACATTATATACGTCTATAACATAATATAACCTATCCTAACCCATCTACACCTCGCTGCTAATGTTTCACAGAATCCCGGTCGTGTCGTCCCGTACGTCTCGGTTGGGACATTATATAGGTCTATAGCGTTATATATCCTAACCTAAGGCAGCCTAACATCTCGGATGTAGTATTTTCCAATATCGCTGGCGGGTCGGAACCTACTTCTCGGTGGGAACATTATATACGTCTATAACTTAATATAACCGAACCTAACCCATCTATACCTCGCTGCTAATGTTTCACAGAATCCCGTTCGTGTCGTCCCGTTCGTCTCGGTGGCTACATTATATAGGTCTATAGCGTTATATATCCTAACCTAAGGCAGCCTAACATCTCGGATGTAGTATTTTCCAATAACCCTGGCGAGTCGGACCCTACTTCTCGATGGGAACATTATATACGTCTATAACGTAACATAACCTAACCTAACACATCTAGCCCCTCGCTGGTAATGTTTTACAGAATCCCGTTGGTGTCGTCCCGTACGTCTCGGTTGGGACATTATATACGTCTATAGCGTTATATATCCTAATCTAAGGCAGGCTAACATCTCGGATGTAGTATTTTCCATCATTCCTGGGGGGTCGGCCCCTATTTCTCGGTGGGAACATTATATACGTCTATAACGTAATATAACCTAACCTAACACATCCAGCCCCTCGCTGGTAATGTTTTACAGAATCCCTGTCGTGCCGTCCCGTACGTCTCGGCTGGGACATTATATACGTCTATAACGTTATATATCCTAACCTAAGGCAACCTAACATCTCAGATGTAGTATTTTACGACATTCCTGGCGTTTCGGCCTCTACTACTCGGTGGGAACATCATATACGTCTATAACATAATATAACCTCACCTAACCCATCTACACCTCGCTGCTAATGTTTCACAGAATCCCGGTCGTGTCGTCCCGTACGTCTCGGTTGGGACATTATATAGGTCTATAGCGTTATATATCCTAACCTAAGGCAGCCTAACATCTCGGATGTGGTATTTTCCAATATCCCTGGCGGGTCGGACCCTACTTCTCGGTGGGAACATTATATACGTCTATAACGTATTATAAGATAACCTAACCCATCTACACCTCGCTGCTAATGTTTCACAGAATCCCGGTCATGTCGTCCCGTACGTCTCGCTTGGGACATTATATAGGTCTATAGCGTTATATATCCTAACCTAAGGCTGCCTAACATCTCGGATGTTGTGTTTTCCAATATCCCTGGCGGGTCGGACCCTACATCTCGGTGGCAACATTATATACGTCTATAACGTAATATAACCTAACCTAACACATCCAGCCCCTCGCTGGTAATGTTTTACAGAATCCCGTTGGTGCCGTCCCGTACGTCTCGGTTGGGACATTATATAGGTCTATAGCGTTATATATCCTAACCTAAGGCAGCCTAACATCTCGGATGTAGTATTTTCCAATATCGCTGGCGGGTCGGAACCTATTTCTCGGTGGGAACATTATATACGTCTATAACTTAATATAACCGAACCTAACCCATCTATACCTCGCTGCTAATGTTTCACGGAATCCCGTTCGTGTCGTCCCGTTCGTCTCGGTGGCTACATTATATAGGTCTATAGCGTTATATATCCTAACCTAAGGCAGCCTAACATCTCGGATGTAGTATTTTCCAATATCCCTGGCGAGTCGGACCCTACTTCTCGATGGGAACACTATATACGTCTATAACGTAACATAACCTAACCTAACACATCTACACCTCGCTGCTAATGTTTCACAGAATCCCGGTCGTGTCGTCCCGTACGTCTCGGTTGGGACATTATATAGGTCTATAGCGTTATATATCCTAACCTAAGGCAGCCTAACATCTCGGATGTAGTATTTTCCAATATCCCTGGCGGGTCGGACCCTACTTCTCGATGGGAACATTATATACGTCTATAACGTAACATATCCTAACCTAACACATCTAGCCCCTCGCTGGTAATGTTTTACAGAATCCCTGTCGTGCCGTCCCGTACGTCTCGGCTGGGACATTATATACGTCTATAACGTTATATATCCTAACATAAGGCAACCTAATATCTCAGATGTAGTATTTTACGACATTCCTGGCGTTTCGGCCTCTACTACTCGGTGGGAACATCATATACGTCTATAACATAATATAACCTCACCTAACCCATCTACACCTCGCTGCTAATGTTTCACAGAATCCCGGTCGTGTCGTCCCGTACGTCTCGGTTGGGACATTATATAGGTCTATAGCGTTATATATCCTAACCTAAGGCAGCCTAACATCTCGGATGTGGTATTTTCCAATATCCCTGGCGGGTCGGACCCTACTTCTCGGTGGGAACATTATATACGTCTATAACGTATTATAAGATAACCTAACCCATCTACACCTCGCTGCTAATGTTTCACAGAATCCCGGTCGTGTCGTCCCGTACGTCTCGGTTGGGACATTATATAGGTCTATAGCGTTATATATCCTAACCTAAGGCAGCCTAACATCTCGGATGTAGTATTTTCCAATATCCCTGGCGGGTCGGACCCTACTTCTCGATGGGAACATTATATACGTCTATAACGTAACATAACCTAACCTAACACATCTAGCCCCTCGCTGGTAATGTTTTACAGAATCCCGTTGGTGTCGTCCCGTACGTCTCGGTTGGGACATTATATACGTCTATAGCGTCATATATCCTAGCCTGAGGCAGGCTAACATCTCGGATGTAGTATTTTCCATCATTCCTGGGGGGTCGGCCCCTATTTCTCGGTGGGAACATTATATACGTCTACAACGAAATATAACCTAACCTAACACATCTGGCTCCTCGCTGGTAATGATTTACAGAATCCGTGTCGTGTCGTCCCGTACGTCTCGGCTGGGACATTATATACGTCTATAACGTTATATATCCTAACCTAAGGCAACAAAACACCACGGATGTAGTATTTTACAACATTCCTGGCGTTTCGGCCTCTACTTCTCGGTGGGAACATAATATACGTCTATAACGTAATGTAACCTAACCTAACCCATCTACACCTCGCTGCTAATGTTTCACAGATCCCGGTCGTGCCGTCCCGTACGTCTCGGTTGGGACGTTCTGTACGTCTGTAGCGTTATATATCCTAACCTAAGGCAGGCTAACATCTCGGATGTAGTACTTTCCATCATTCCTGGCGGGTCGGCCCCTATTTCTCGGTGGGAACATTATATACATCTATAACGTAATATAACCGAACCTAACACATCTAGCCACTCGCGGGTAATGTTTCACAGTATCCTTGTCGTGCCGTCCCGGACGTCTCGGCTGGGACATTATATACGTCTATAGCGTTATATATCATAACCTAAGGCAGGCTAACATCTAGGATGTAGTATTTTCCATCATTCCTGGCGGGTCGTCCCCTACTTCTCGGTGGGAACATTATATATGTCTATAACGTAATGTAACCTAACCTAACACATCTAGCCTCTCGCTGGTAATGTTTCACAGAATCCCGGTCATGTCGTCCCGTACGTCTCGGTTGGGACATTATATAGGTCTATAGCGTTATATATCCTAACCTAAGGCTGCCTAACATCTCGGATGTTGTGTTTTCCAATATCCCTGGCGCGTCGGACCCTACTTCTCGGTGGGAACATTATATACGTCTATAACGTAACATAACCTAACCTAACACACCTAGCACCTCGCTGGTAATGTTTTACAGAATCCCTGTCGCGTCGTCCCGTACGTCTCCGCTGGGACATTATATACGTCTATAACGTTATATATCTTAACCTAAGGCAAGCTAACATCTCGGATGTAGTATTTTACGACATTCCTGGCGTTTCGGCCTCTACTACTCCGTGGGAACATTATATACGTCTATAACATAATATAACCTAACCTAACCCATCTACACCTCGCTGCTAATGTTTCACAGAATCCCGGTCGTGTCGTCCCGTACGTCTCGGTTGGGACATTATATAGGTCTATAGCGTTATATATCCTAACCTAAGGCAGCCTAACATCTCGGATGTAGAATTTTCCAATATCGCTGGCGGGTCGGAACCTACTTCTCGGTGGGAACATTATATACGTCTATAACTTAATATAACCGAACCTAACCCATCTATACCTCGCTGCTAATGTTTCACAGAATCCCGTTCGTGTCGTCCCGTTCGTCTCGGTGGCTACATTATATAGGTCTATAGCGTTATATATCCTAACCTAAGGCAGCCTAACATCTCGGATGTAGTATTTTCCAATATCCCTGGCGAGTCGGACCCTACTTCTCGATGGGAACATTATATACGTCTATAACGTAACATAACCTAACCTAACACATCTAGCCCCTCGCTGGTAATGTTTTACAGAATCCCGTTGGTGTCGTCCCGTACGTCTCGGTTGGGACATTATATACGTCTATAGCGTTATATATCCTAATCTAAGGCAGGCTAACATCTCGGATGTAGTATTTTCCATCATTCCTGGGGGGTCGGCCCCTATTTCTCGGTGGGAACATTATATACGTCTACAACGAAATATAACCTAACCTAACACATCTGGCTCCTCGCTGGTAATGATTTACAGAATCCGTGTCGTGTCGTCCCGTACGTTTCGGCTGGGACATTATATACGTCTATAACGTTATATATCATAACCTAAGGCAGGCTAACATCTAGGATGTAGTATTTTCCATCATTCCTGGCGGGTCGGCCCCTACTTCTCGGTGGGAACATTATATACGTCTATAACGTAATGTAACCTAACCTAACACATCTAGCCTCTCGCTGGTAATGTTTCACAGAATCCCGGTCATGTCGTCCCGTACGTCTCGGTTGGGACATTATATAGGTCTATGGCGTTATATATACTAACCTAAGGCTGCCTAACATCTCGGATGTTGTGTTTTCCAATATCCCTGGCGGGTCGGACCCTACTTCTCGGTGGGAACATTATATACGTCTATAACTTAATATAACCTAACCTAACACATCCAGCCCCTCGCTGGTAATGTTTTACAGAATCCCTGTCGTGCCGTCCCGTACGTCTCGGCTGGGACATTATATACGTCTATAACGTTATACATCCTAACCTAAGGCAACCTAACATCTCAGATGTAGTATTTTACGACATTCCTGGCGTTTCGGCCTCTACTACTCGGTGGGAACATCATATACGTCTATAACATAATATAACCTCACCTAACCCATCTACACCTCGCTGCTAATGTTTCACAGAATCCCGGTCGTGTCGTCCCGTACGTCTCGGTTGGGACATTATATAGGTCTATAGCGTTATATATCCTAACCTAAGGCAGCCTAACATCTCGGCTGTAGTATTTTCCAATATCCCTGGCGGGTCGGACCCTACTTCTCGGTGGGAACATTATATACGTCTACAACGTCTTATAAGATAACCTAACCCATATACACCTCGCTGCTAATGTTTCACAGAATCCCGGTCATGTCGTCCCGTACGTCTCGGTTGGGACATTATATAGGTCTATAGCGTTATATATCCTAACCTAAGGCTGCCTAACATCTCGGATGTTGTGTTTTCCAATTTCCCTGGCGGGTCGGACCCTACATCTCGGTGGGAACATTATATACGTCTATAACGTAATATAACCTAACCTAACACATCCAGCCCCTCGCTGGTAATGTTTTACAGAATCCCGTTGGTGTCGTCCCGTACGTCTCGGTTGGGATATTATATACGTCTATAGCGTTATATATCCTAACCTAAGGCAGGCTAACATCTCGGATGTAGTATTTTCCATCATTCCTGGGGTGTCGGCCCCTATTTCTCGGTGGGAAAATTATATACGTCTATAACGTAATATAACCTAACCTAGCACATCCAGCCCCTCGCTGGTAATGTTTTACAGAATCCCTGTCGTGCCGTCCCGTACGTCTCGGCTGGGACATTATATACGTCTATAACGTTATATATCCTAACCTAAGGCAACCTAACATCTCGGATGTTGTATTTTACGACATTCCTGGCATTTCGGCCTCTACTACTCGGTGGGAACATCATATACGTCTATAACATAATATAACCTCACCTAACCCATCTACACCTCGCTGCTAATGTTTCACAGAATCCCGGTCGTGTCGGCCCGTACGTCTCGGTTGGGACATTATATAGGTCTATAGCGTTATATATCTTAACCTAAGGCAGCCTAACATCTCGGATGTAGTATTTTCCAATATCCCTGGCGGGTCGGACCCTACTTCTCGATGGGAACATTATATACGTCTATAACGTAACATAACCTAACCTAACAGACCTAGCCCCTCGCTGGTAATGTTTTACAGAATCCCGTTGGTGTCGTCCCGTACGTTTCGGCTGGGACATTATATACGTCTATAACGTTATATATCCTAACCTAAGGCAACAAAACATCACGGATGTAGTATTTTACAACATTCCTGGCGTTTCGGCCTCTACTTCTCGGTGGGAACATAATATACGTCTATAACGTAATATAACCTAACCTAACCCATCTACACCTCGCTGCTAATGTTTCACAGAATCCCGGTCGTGCCGTCCCGTACGTCTCGGTTGGGACGTTCTATACGTCTATAGCGTTATATATCCTAACCTAAGGCAGGCTAACATCTCGGATGTAGTACTTTCCATCATTCCTGGCGGGTCGCCCCTATTTCTCGGTGGGAACATTATATACATCTATAACGTAATATAACCGAACCTAACACATCATAGCCACTCGCGGGTAATGTTTCACAGTATCCTTGTCGTGCCGTCCCGGACGCCTCGGCTGGGACATTATATACGTCTATAGCGTTATATATCATAACCTAAGGCAGGCTAACATCTCGGATGTTGTGTTTTCCAATATCCCTGGCGGGTCGGACCCTACTTCTCGGTGGGAACATTATATACGTCTATAACGTAACATAACCTAACCTAACACACCTAGCACCTCCCTGGTAATGTTTTACAGAATCCCTGTCGCGTCGTCCCGTACGTCTCGGCTGGGACATTATATACGTCTATAACGTTATATATCTTAACCTAAGGCATGCTAACATCTCGGATGTAGTGTTTTTCAACATTCCTGGCGTTTCGGCCTCTACTTCTAGGTGGAAACATATTATACGGCTATAACATAATATAACCTAACCTAACCCATCTACACCTCGCTGCTAATGTTTCACAGAATCCCGGTCGTATCGTCCCGTACGTCTCGGTGGGGACATTATATAGGTCTATAGCATTATACATCCTAACCTAAGACAGCCTAACATCTCGGATGTAGTATTTTCCAAGATTCCTGGCGGGTCGGCCCCCACGTCTCGGTGGGAACATTATATTCGTCTATAACGTAATATAACCTAACCTAACACATCTGGCCCCTCGCTGGTAATGTTTTACAGAATCCCGTTGTAGTCGTCCCGTACGTCTCGGTTGGGACATTATATACGTCTATAGAGTTATATATCCTAACCCAAGGCAGCCTAACATCTCGGATGTAGTATTTTGCAACATTCCTGGCGGGTCGGACCCTACTTTTCGGTGGGAACATTATATACGTCTACAACGTAACACAACCTAGCCTAATCCACCTAGAACCCCCTGTTAATGTTTTACAGAAACCCGGTCGTGTCGTCCCGTACGTCTCGGTTGGGACATTATATAGGTCTATAGCATTATACATCCTAACCTAAGACAGCCTAACATCTCGGATGTAGTGTTTTCCAATATCCCTGGCGGGTCGGAACCTACTTCTCGGTGGGAACATTATATACGTCTATAACATAATATAACCTATCCTAACCCATCTATACCTCGCTGCTAATGTTGCACAGAATCCCGTTCGTGTCGTCCCGTTCGTCTCGGTTGCTACATTATATAGGTCTATGGCGTTATACATCCTAACCTAAGACAGCCTAACATCTCGGATGTAGTGTTTTCCAATATCCCTGGCGGGCCGGACCCTACATCTCGGTGGGAACATTATATACGTCTATAACGTAACATAACCTAACCTAACACATCTAACCCCTCGCTGGTAATGTTTCACAGAATCCCTGTCGCGTCGTCCCGTACGTCTCGGCTGGGACATTATATACGTCTATAACGTTATATATCCTAACCTAAGGCAACCTAACATCTCGGATGTAGTATTTTACAACATTCCTGGCGTTTCGGCCTCTTCTTCTCGGTGGGAACATTATATACGTCTATAGCATAATATAACCTATCCTAACCCATCTACACCTCGCTGCTAATGTTTTACAGAATCCCGTTGGTGTCGTCCCGTACGTCTCGGCTGGGACATTATATACGTCTATAACGTTATATATCCTAACCTAAGGCAACCTAACATCTCAGATGTAGTATTTTACGACATTCCTGGCGTTTCGGCCTCTACTACTCGGTGGGAACATCATATACGTCTATAACATAATATAACCTCACCTAACCCATCTACACCTCGCTGCTAATGTTTCACAGAATCCCGGTCGTGTGGTCCCGTACGTCTCGGTTGGGACATTATATAGGTCTATAGCGTTATATATCCTAACCTAAGGCTGCTAACATCTCGGATGTTGTGTTTTCCAATATCCCTGGCGGGTCGGACCCTACATCTCGGTGGGAACATTATATACGTCTATAACGTAATCTAACCTAACCTAACACATCCAGCCCCTCGCTGGTAATGTTTTACAGAATCCCGTTGGTGTCGTCCCGTACGTCTCTGTTGGGATATTATATACGTCTATAGAGTTATATATCCTAACCCAAGGCAGCCTAACATCTCGGATGTAGTATTTTGCAACATTCCTGGCGGGTCGGACCCTACTTTTCGGTGGGAACATTATATACGTCTATAACGTAACATAACCTAACCTAACACATCTAGCCCCTCGCTGGTAATGTTTCACAGAATCCCTGTCGCGTCGTCCCGTACGTCTCGGCTGGAACATTATATACGTCTATAACGTTATATATCCTAACCTAAGGCAACCTAACATCTCGGATGTAGTATTTTACAACATTCCTGGCGTTTCGGCCTCTTCTTCTCGGTGGGAACATTATATACGTCTATAACATAATATAACCTAACCTAACCCATCTACACCTCGCTGCTAATGTTTCACAGAATCCCGGTCGTGTCGTCCCGTACGTCTCGGTTGGGACATTATATAGGTCTATAGCGTTATATATCCTAACCTAAGGCTGCCTAACATCTCGGATGTTGTGTTTTCCAATATCCCTGGCGGGTCGGACCCTACATCTCGGTGGGAACATTATATACGTCTATAACGTAATCTAACCTAACCTAACACATCCAGCCCCTCGCTGGTAACGTTTTACAGAATCCCTGTCGCGCCGACACGTACGTCTCGGCTGGGACATTATATACCTCTATAACGTTATATATCCTAACCTAAGGCAAAATAACATCTAGTATGTAGTATTTTACGACATTCCTGGCGTGTCGGCCTCTACTACTCGGTGGGAACATTATATACGTCTATAACATAATATAACCTAACCTAACCCATCTACACCTCGCTGCTAATGTTTCACTGAATGCCGGTCGTGTCGTCCCGTACGTCTCGGTTGGGACATTATATAGGTCTATAGCGTTATATATCCTAACCTAAGGCAGCCTAACATCTCGGATGTAGTATTTTCCAATATCCCTGGCGGGTCGAACCCCACTTCTCGGTGGGAACATTATATACGTCTATAACGTAATATAAGATAACCTAACCCATCTACACCTCGCTGCTAATGTTTCACAGAATCCCGGTCATGTCGTCCCGTACGTCTCGGTTGGGACATTATATACGTCTATAGCGTCATATATCATAATCTAAGGCAGGCTAACATCTCGGATGTAGTATTTTCCATCATTCCTGGCGGGTCGGCCCCTACTTCTCGGTGGGAACATCATATACGTCTATAACGTAATATAACCTAACCTAACACATCTAGCCCCTCGCTGGTAATGCTTTACAGAATCCCTGTCGTGTCGTCCCGTACGTCTCGGCTGGGACATTATATACGTCTATAACGTTATATATCCTAACCTAAGGCAACCCAACATCACGGATGTAGTGTTTTTCAACATTCCTGGCGTTTCGGCCTCTACTACTCGGTGGGAACATTATATACGTCTATAACATAATATAACCTAACCTAACCCATCTACACCTCGCTGCTAATGTTTCACAGAATCCCGGTCGTGTCGTCCCGTACGTCTCGGTGGGGACATTATATAGGTCTATAGCATTATACATCCTAACCTAAGACAGCCTAACATCTCGGATGTAGTATTTTCCAAGATTCCTGGCGGGTCGGCCCCCACGTCTCGGTGGGAACATTATATTCGTCTATAACGTAATATAGCCTAACCTAACACATCTGGCCCCTCGCTGGTAATGTTTTACAGAATCCCGTTGTAGTCGTCCCGTACGTCTCGGTTGGGACATTATATACGTCTATAGAGTTATATATCCTAACCCAAGGCAGCCTAACATCTCGGATGTAGTATTTTGCAACATTCCTGGCGGGTCGGACCCTACTTTTCGGTGGGAACATTATATACGTCTACAACGTAACACAACCTAGCCTAATCCATCTAGAACCCCCTGTTAATGTTTTACAGAAACCCGGTCGTGTCGTCCCGTACGTCTCGGTTGGGACATTATATAGGTCTATAGCATTATACATCCTAACCTAAGACAGCCTAACATCTCGGATGTAGTGTTTTCCAATATCCCTGGCGGGTCGGACCCTACTTCTCGGTGGGAACATTATATACGTCTATAACATAATATAACCTATCCTAACCCATCTATACCTCGCTGCTAATGTTGCACAGAATCCCGTTCGTGTTGTCCCGTTCGTCTCGGTTGCTACATTATATAGGTCTATGGCGTTATACATCCTAACCTAAGACAGCCTAACATCTCGGATGTAGTGTTTTCCAATATCCCTGGCGGGTCGGACCCTACATCTCGGTGGGAACATTATATACGTCTATAACGTAACATAACCTAACCTAACACATCTAGCCCCTCGCTGGTAATGTTTCACAGAATCCCTGTCGCGTCGTCCCGTACGTCTCGGCTGGGACATTATATACGTCTATAACTTTATATATCCTAACCTAAGGCAACCCAACATCACGGATGTAGTATTTTATAACATTCCTGGCGTTTCGGCCTCTACTTCTCGGTGGAATCATAATATACGTCTATAACGTAACATAACCTAACCAAACACATCTAGCCCCTCGCTGGTAATGTTTTACAGAATCCCGTTGGAGTCGTCCCGTACGTATCGGTTGGGACATTATATACGTATATGGCGTTATATATCCTAACCTACGGCAGGCTAACATGTCGGATGTAGTGTTTTCCGTCATTCCTGGCGGGTCGGCTCCTACATCTCGGTGGGAACATTATATACGTCTACAACGTAATATAACCTAACCAAACACATCTAGCTCCTCGCTAGTAATGATTTACAGAATCCCGTTCGTGTCGTACCGTACGTCTCGGTTGGGACATTATATACGTCTATAGGGTTATATATCCTAACCCAAGGCAGCCTATCACCTCGAATGTAGTATTTTACAACATTCCTGGCGCGTCGGCCCACACTTCTCGGTGGGAACATTATGTGCGTCTATAACGTAATAAAACCTAACCTAACACATCCAGCCCCTCGCTGGTAATGTTTTACAGAATCCCTGACGTGCCGTCCCGTACGTCACGACTGGGACATTATATACGACTATAACGTTATATATCCTAACCTAAGGCAACGTAACATCTCGGA
The DNA here is from genome assembly GCA_963969225.1 of Xylocopa violacea. NCBI lineage: Eukaryota > Metazoa > Arthropoda > Insecta > Hymenoptera > Apidae > Xylocopa > Xylocopa violacea. The sequence goes on along the minus strand of CAXAJV010000017.1, from coordinate 8,372,769 downwards.
TGTAGTATTTTCCGACATTCCTGGCGTTTCGGCCTCTACTACTCGGTGGGAACATTATATACGTCTATAACATAATATAACCTAACCTAACCCATCTACACCTCGCTGCTAATGTTTCACAGAATCCCGGTCGTGTCGTCCCGTACGTCTCGGTGGGGACATTATATAGGTCTATAGCATTATACATCCTAACCTAAGACAGCCTAACATCTCGGATGTAGTATTTTCCAAGATTCCTGGCGGGTCGGCCCCCACGTCTCGGTGGGAACATTATATTCGTCTATAACGTAATATAGCCTAACCTAACACATCTGGCCCCTCGCTGGTAATGTTTTACGGAATCCCGTTGTAGTCGTCCCGTACGTCTCGGTTGGGACATTATATACGTCTATAGAGTTATATATCCTAACCCAAGGCAGCCTAACATCTCGGATGTAGTATTTTGCAACATTCCTGGCGGGTCGGACCCTACTTTTCGGTGGGAACATTATATACGTCTACAACGTAACACAACCTAGCCTAATCCACCTAGAACCCCCTGTTAATGTTTTACAGAAACCCGGTCGTGTCGTCCCGTACGTCTCGGTTGGGACATTATATAGGTCTATAGCATTATACATCCTAACCTAAGACAGCCTAACATCTCGGATGTAGTGTTTTCCAATATCCCTGGCGGGTCGGACCCTACTTCTCGGTGGGAACATTATATACGTCTATAACATAATATAACCTATCCTAACCCATCTATACCTCGCTGCTAATGTTGCACAGAATCCCGTTCGTGTTGTCCCGTTCGTCTCGGTTGCTACATTATATAGGTCTATGGCGTTATACATCCTAACCTGAGACAGCCTAACATCTCGGATGTAGTGTTTTCCAATATCCCTGGCGGGTCGGACCCTACATCTCGGTGGGAACATTATATACGTCTATAACGTAACATAACCTAACCTAACACATCTAGCCCCTCGCTGGTAATGTTTCACAGAATCCCTGTCGCGTCGTCCCGTACGTCTCGGCTGGGACATTATATACGTCTATAACTTTATATATCCTAACCTAAGGCAACCCAACATCACGGATGTAGTATTTTACAACATTCCTGGCGTTTCGGCCTCTACTTCTCGGTGGAATCATAATATACGTCTATAACGTAACATAACCTAACCTAACACATCTAGCCCCTCGCTGGTAATGTTTTACAGAATCCCGTTGGAGTCGTCCCGTACGTATCGGTTGGGACATTATATACGTATATGGCGTTATATATCCTAACCTACGGCAGGCTAACATGTCGGATGTAGTGTTTTCCGTCATTCCTGGCGGGTCGGCTCCTACATCTCGGTGGGAACATTATATACGTCTACAACGTAATATAACCTAACCAAACACATCTAGCTCCTTGCTAGTAATGATTTACAGAATCCCGTTCGTGTCGTACCGTACGTCTCGGTTGGGACATTATATACGTCTATAGGGTTATATATCCTAACCCAAGGCAGCCTATCACCTCGAATGTAGTATTTTACAACATTCCTGGCGCGTCGGCCCACACTTCTCGGTGGGAACATTATGTACGTCTATAACGTAATATAACCTAACCTAACACATCCAGCCCCTCGCTGGTAATGTTTTACAGAATCCCTGACGTGCCGTCCCGTACGTCACGACTGGGACATTATATACGACTATAACGTTATATATCCTAACCTAAGGCAACGTAACATCTCGGATGTAGTATTTTCCGACATTCCTGGCGTTTCGGCCTCTACTACTCGGTGGGAACATTATATACGTCTATAACATAATATAACCTAACCTAACCCATCTACACCTCGCTGCTAATGTTTCACAGAATCCCGGTCGTGTCGTCCCGTACGTCTCGGTGGGGACATTATATAGGTCTATAGCATTATACATCCTAACCTAAGACAGCCTAACATCTCGGATGTAGTATTTTCCAAGATTCCTGGCGGGTCGGCCCCCACGTCTCGGTGGGAACATTATATTCGTCTATAACGTAATATAGCCTAACCTAACACATCTGGCCCCTCGCTGGTAATGTTTTACAGAATCCCGTTGTAGTCGTCCCGTACGTCTCGGTTGGGACATTATATACGTCTATAGAGTTATATATCCTAACCCAAGGCAGCCTAACATCTCGGATGTAGTATTTTGCAACATTCCTGGCGGGTCGGACCCTACTTTTCGGTGGGAACATTATATACGTCTACAACGTAACACAACCTAGCCTAATCCATCTAGAACCCCCTGTTAATGTTTTACAGAAACCCGGTCGTGTCGTCCCGTACGTCTCGGTTGGGACATTATATAGGTCTATAGCATTATACATCCTAACCTAAGACAGCCTAACATCTCGGATGTAGTGTTTTCCAATATCCCTGGCGGGTCGGACCCTACTTCTCGGTGGGAACATTATATACGTCTATAACATAATATAACCTATCCTAACCCATCTATACCTCGCTGCTAATGTTGCACAGAATCCCGTTCGTGTTGTCCCGTTCGTCTCGGTTGCTACATTATATAGGTCTATGGCGTTATACATCCTAACCTAAGACAGCCTAACATCTCGGATGTAGTGTTTTCCAATATCCCTGGCGGGTCGGACCCTACATCTCGGTGGGAACATTATATACGTCTATAACGTAACATAACCTAACCTAACACATCTAGCCCCTCGCTGGTAATGTTTCACAGAATCCCTGTCGCGTCGTCCCGTACGTCTCGGCTGGGACATTATATACGTCTATAACTTTATATATCCTAACCTAAGGCAACCCAACATCACGGATGTAGTATTTTATAACATTCCTGGCGTTTCGGCCTCTACTTCTCGGTGGAATCATAATATACGTCTATAACGTAACATAACCTAACCAAACACATCTAGCCCCTCGCTGGTAATGTTTTACAGAATCCCGTTGGAGTCGTCCCGTACGTATCGGTTGGGACATTATATACGTATATGGCGTTATATATCCTAACCTACGGCAGGCTAACATGTCGGATGTAGTGTTTTCCGTCATTCCTGGCGGGTCGGCTCCTACATCTCGGTGGGAACATTATATACGTCTACAACGTAATATAACCTAACCAAACACATCTAGCTCCTCGCTAGTAATGATTTACAGAATCCCGTTCGTGTCGTACCGTACGTCTCGGTTGGGACATTATATACGTCTATAGGGTTATATATCCTAACCCAAGGCAGCCTATCACCTCGAATGTAGTATTTTACAACATTCCTGGCGCGTCGGCCCACACTTCTCGGTGGGAACATTATGTGCGTCTATAACGTAATAAAACCTAACCTAACACATCCAGCCCCTCGCTGGTAATGTTTTACAGAATCCCTGACGTGCCGTCCCGTACGTCACGACTGGGACATTATATACGACTATAACGTTATATATCCTAACCTAAGGCAACGTAACATCTCGGATGTAGTATTTTCCGACATTCCTGGCGTTTCGGCCTCTACTACTCGGTGGGAACATTATATACGTCTATAACATAATATAACCTAACCTAACCCATCTACACCTCGCTGCTAATGTTTCACAGAATCCCGGTCGTGTCGTCCCGTACGTCTCGGTGGGGACATTATATAGGTCTATAGCATTATACATCCTAACCTAAGACAGCCTAACATCTCGGATGTAGTATTTTCCAAGATTCCTGGCGGGTCGGCCCCCACGTCTCGGTGGGAACATTATATTCGTCTATAACGTAATATAGCCTAACCTAACACATCTGGCCCCTCGCTGGTAATGTTTTACGGAATCCCGTTGTAGTCGTCCCGTACGTCTCGGTTGGGACATTATATACGTCTATAGAGTTATATATCCTAACCCAAGGCAGCCTAACATCTCGGATGTAGTATTTTGCAACATTCCTGGCGGGTCGGACCCTACTTTTCGGTGGGAACATTATATACGTCTACAACGTAACACAACCTAGCCTAATCCACCTAGAACCCCCTGTTAATGTTTTACAGAAACCCGGTCGTGTCGTCCCGTACGTCTCGGTTGGGACATTATATAGGTCTATAGCATTATACATCCTAACCTAAGACAGCCTAACATCTCGGATGTAGTGTTTTCCAATATCCCTGGCGGGTCGGACCCTACTTCTCGGTGGGAACATTATATACGTCTATAACATAATATAACCTATCCTAACCCATCTATACCTCGCTGCTAATGTTGCACAGAATCCCGTTCGTGTTGTCCCGTTCGTCTCGGTTGCTACATTATATAGGTCTATGGCGTTATACATCCTAACCTGAGACAGCCTAACATCTCGGATGTAGTGTTTTCCAATATCCCTGGCGGGTCGGACCCTACATCTCGGTGGGAACATTATATACGTCTATAACGTAACATAACCTAACCTAACACATCTAGCCCCTCGCTGGTAATGTTTCACAGAATCCCTGTCGCGTCGTCCCGTACGTCTCGGCTGGGACATTATATACGTCTATAACTTTATATATCCTAACCTAAGGCAACCCAACATCACGGATGTAGTATTTTACAACATTCCTGGCGTTTCGGCCTCTACTTCTCGGTGGAATCATAATATACGTCTATAACGTAACATAACCTAACCTAACACATCTAGCCCCTCGCTGGTAATGTTTTACAGAATCCCGTTGGAGTCGTCCCGTACGTATCGGTTGGGACATTATATACGTATATGGCGTTATATATCCTAACCTACGGCAGGCTAACATGTCGGATGTAGTGTTTTCCGTCATTCCTGGCGGGTCGGCTCCTACATCTCGGTGGGAACATTATATACGTCTACAACGTAATATAACCTAACCAAACACATCTAGCTCCTTGCTAGTAATGATTTACAGAATCCCGTTCGTGTCGTACCGTACGTCTCGGTTGGGACATTATATACGTCTATAGGGTTATATATCCTAACCCAAGGCAGCCTATCACCTCGAATGTAGTATTTTACAACATTCCTGGCGCGTCGGCCCACACTTCTCGGTGGGAACATTATGTACGTCTATAACGTAATATAACCTAACCTAACACATCCAGCCCCTCGCTGGTAATGTTTTACAGAATCCCTGACGTGCCGTCCCGTACGTCACGACTGGGACATTATATACGACTATAACGTTATATATCCTAACCTAAGGCAACGTAACATCTCGGATGTAGTATTTTCCGACATTCCTGGCGTTTCGGCCTCTACTACTCGGTGGGAACATTATATACGTCTATAACATAATATAACCTAACCTAACCCATCTACACCTCGCTGCTAATGTTTCACAGAATCCCGGTCGTGTCGTCCCGTACGTCTCGGTGGGGACATTATATAGGTCTATAGCATTATACATCCTAACCTAAGACAGCCTAACATCTCGGTTGTAGTGTTTTCCAATATTCCTGGCGGGTCGGACCCTACTTCTCGGTGGGAACATTATATACGTCTATAACATAATATAACCAATCCTAACCCATCTACACCTCGCTGCTAATGTTTCACAGAATCCCGTTCGTGTCGTCCCGTTCGTCTCGGTTGCTACATTATATACGTCTATAGCGTTATATATCATAATCTAAGGCAGGCTAACATCTCGGATGTAGTATTTTCCATCATTCCTGGCGGGTCGGCCCCCACTTCTCGGTGGGAACATTATATACGTCTATAACGTAATATAACCTAACCTAACACATCCAGCCCCTCGCTGGTAATGTTTTACAGAATCCCGTTGGTGCCGTCCCGTACGTCTCGGTTGGGACATTATATACGTCTATAGCGTTATATATCCTAACCTACGGCAGGCTAACATCTCGGATGTAGTGTTTTCCATCATTCCTGGCGGGTCGGCCCCTACTTCTCGGTGGGAATATTATATACGTCTATAACGTAACATAACTTAACCTAATCCATCTAGACCCTCACTGTTAATGTTTTACAGAATCCCTGTCGTGTCGGGCCGTACTTCTCCGTGTGGACATTATATACGTCTATAATATTAGATATCCTAACCAAAGGCAACCTAACATCTCGGATGTAGTATTTTCCAGCATTCCTGGCGGGTCGGCCTCTAATTCTCGGTGGGAACAATATATACGTCTATAACGTAATATAGCCTAACCTAACCCATCTAGACCCTCGCTGGTAATGTTTTACAGAATCCCGGTCGTGTCGGCACGTACTTCTTGGCGTGGACGTTATATACGACTATAACTTTATATATCCCAACCTAAGGCCTCCTAACACCTCGGATGTAGTATTATCCAGCATTCCTGGCGGGTCGGACAGTACTTCTCGTTGGGAACATTATATACGTCTATAACGTAATATAACCTAACCTAACCCATCTAGCCCCTCGCTGGTAATGTTTTATAGAATCCCGGACGTGTCGGCCCGTACGTCTCGGTTGGAACATTATATACGTTTATAACTTTATACATCCCAATCTAATGCAACCTAACATGTGGGATGTAGTATTTACCAACATACCTGGCGGATAGGACCCTACTTCTCGTTGGGAACATTATATACGTCTATAACGTAATATAACCTAACCTAACCCATCTAGCCCCTCGCTGGTAATGTTTTATAGAATCCCGTTCGTGTCGTCCCGTACGTCTCGGGTGGTACATTATATACGTCTATAGCGTTATATATCCTATCCTAAGGCAACCTAACATCTCGGATGTAGTATTTTCCAGCATTCCTGGCAAGTCGGCCCCTACTTCTCGGTGGGAACATTATATACGTCTATAACGTAACATAACCTAACCTAATCCATCTAGAACCTCGCTGTTGATGTTTTACAGAATCCCGTTCGTATCGTCCCGTACGTCTCGGTTGGGATATTATATAGGTCTACAACGTTATATATCCTAACCTAAGGCAACGTAACATCTCGGATGTAGTATTTTCCGACATTCCTGGCGTTTCGGCCTCTACTACTCGGTGGGAACATTATATACGTCTATATCTTTATATATCCCTACCCAAGGCAGCCTAACATCTCGGACGTAGTATTTTCCAATATTTCTGGCGGGTCGGACACTACTTCTCGGAGGGAACATTATATACGTCTATAACGTAACATAACCTAACCTAACACATCTAGCCCCTCAATGGTAATGTTTTACAGAATCCCTGTCGTGCCGTCCCGTACGACTCGGCTGGGACATTATATACGTCTATAACGTTATATATCCTAACCTAAGGCAATCTAACATCTCGTATGTAGTATTTTCCAATATTTCTGGCGGGTCGGACCCTACTTCTCGGTGGGAACATTATATACATCTATAACGTAACATAACCTAACCTAACACATCTAGCCCCTCGCTGGTAATGTTTTACAGAATCCCTGCCGTGTCGGCCCGCACTTCTCGGTGTGGACATTATATACGTCTATAACGTTAGATATCCTAACCTAAGGCAACCTAACATCTCGGATGTAGTGTTTTCCATCATTCCTGGCGGGTCGGCCCCTACTTCTCGGTGGGAATATTATATACGTCTATAACGTAACATAACTTAACCTAATCCATCTAGACCCTCACTGTTAATGTTTTACAGAATCCCTGTCGTGTCGGGCCGTACTTCTCCGTGTGGACATTATATACGTCTATAATATTAGATATCCTAACCAAAGGCAACCTAACATCTCGGATGTAGTATTTTCCAGCATTCCTGGCGGGTCGGCCTCTAATTCTCGGTGGGAACAATATATACGTCTATAACGTAATATAGCCTAACCTAACCCATCTAGACCCTCGCTGGTAATGTTTTACAGAATCCCGGTCGTGTCGGCACGTACTTCTTGGCGTGGACGTTATATACGTCTATAACTTTATATATCCCAACCTAAGGCCTCCTAACACCTCGGATGTAGTATTATCCAGCATTCCTGGCGGGTCGGACCGTACTTCTCGTTGGGAACATTATATACGTCTATAACGTAATATAACCTAACCTAACCCATCTAGCCCCTCGCTGGTAATGTTTTATAGAATCCCGGACGTGTCGGCCCGTACGTCTCGGTTGGAACATTATATACGTTTATAACTTTACACATCCCAATCTAATGCAACCTAACATGTGGGATGTAGTATTTACCAACATACCTGGCGGATAGGACCCTACTTCTCGTTGGGAACATTATATACGTCTATAACGTAATATAACCTAACTCATCTAGCCCCTCGCTGGTAATGTTTTATAGAATCCCGTTCGTGTCGTCCCGTACGTCTCGGGTGGTACATTATATACGTCTATAGCGTTATATATCCTATCCTAAGGCAACCTAACATCTCGGATGTAGTATTTTCCAGCATTCCTGGCAAGTCGGCCCCTACTTCTCGGTGGGAACATTATATACGTCTATAACGTAACATAACCTAACCTAATCCATCTAGAACCTCGCTGTTGATGTTTTACAGAATCCCGTTCGTGTCGTCCCGTACGTCTCGGTTGGGATATTATATAGGTCTACAACGTTATATATCCTAACCTAAGGCAGCCTATCACCTCGAATGTAGTATTTTACAACATTCCTGGCGCGCCGGCCCCCACTTCACGGTGGGAACATTATATACGTCTATAACGTAATAAAACCTAACCTAACACATCTAGCCCCTCGCTGGTAATGTTTTACAGAATCCCGTTGTAGTCGTCCCGTACGTCTCGGTTGGGACATTATATACGTCTATAGAGTTATATATCCTTACCCAAGATAGCCTATCACCTCGAATGTAGTATTTTGCAACATTCCTGGCGGGTCGGACCCTACTTTTCGGTGGGAACATTATATACGTCTACAACGTAACACAACCTAGCCTAATCCATCTAGAACCCCCTGTTAATGTTTTACAGAAACCCGGTCGTGTCGTCCCGTACGTCTCGGTTGGGACATTATATAGGTCTATAGCATTATACATCCTAACCTAAGACAGCCTAACATCTCGGATGTAGTGTTTTCCAATATCCCTGGCGGGTCGGACCCTACTTCTCGGTGGGAACATTATATACGTCTATAACATAATATAACCTATCCTAACCCATCTATACCTCGCTGCTAATGTTGCACAGAATCCCGTTCGTGTTGTCCCGTTCGTCTCGGTTGCTACATTATATAGGTCTATGGCGTTATACATCCTAACCTAAGACAGCCTAACATCTCGGATGTAGTGTTTTCCAATATCCCTGGCGGGTCGGACCCTACATCTCGGTGGGAACATTATATACGTCTATAACGTAACATAACCTAACCTAACACATCTAGCCCCTCGCTGGTAATGTTTCACAGAATCCCTGTCGCGTCGTCCCGTACGTCTCGGCTGGGACATTATATACGTCTATAACTTTATATATCCTAACCTAAGGCAACCCAACATCACGGATGTAGTATTTTATAACATTCCTGGCGTTTCGGCCTCTACTTCTCGGAGGAATCATAATATACGTCTATAACGTAACATAACCTAACCAAACACATCTAGCCCCTCGCTGGTAATGTTTTACAGAATCCCGTTGGAGTCGTCCCGTACGTATCGGTTGGGACATTATATACGTATATGGCGTTATATATCCTAACCTACGGCAGGCTAACATGTCGGATGTAGTGTTTTCCGTCATTCCTGGCGGGTCGGCTCCTACATCTCGGTGGGAACATTATATACGTCTACAACGTAATATAACCTAACCAAACACATCTAGCTCCTCGCTAGTAATGATTTACAGAATCCCGTTCGTGTCGTACCGTACGTCTCGGTTGGGACATTATATACGTCTATAGGGTTATATATCCTAACCCAAGGCAGCCTATCACCTCGAATGTAGTATTTTACAACATTCCTGGCGCGTCGGCCCACACTTCTCGGTGGGAACATTATGTGCGTCTATAACGTAATATAACCTAACCTAACACATCCAGCCCCTCGCTGGTAATGTTTTACAGAATCCCTGACGTGCCGTCCCGTACGTCACGACTGGGACATTATATACGACTATAACGTTATATATCCTAACCTAAGGCAACGTAACATCTCGGATGTAGTATTTTCCGACATTCCTGGCGTTTCGGCCTCTACTACTCGGTGGGAACATTATATACGTCTATAACATAATATAACCTAACCTAACCCATCTACACCTCGCTGCTAATGTTTCACAGAATCCCGGTCGTGTCGTCCCGTACGTCTCGGTGGGGACATTATATAGGTCTATAGCATTATACATCCTAACCTAAGACAGCCTAACATCTCGGTTGTAGTGTTTTCCAATATTCCTGGCGGGTCGGACCCTACTTCTCGGTGGGAACATTATATACGTCTATAACATAATATAACCAATCCTAACCCATCTACACCTCGCTGCTAATGTTTCACAGAATCCCGTTCGTGTCGTCCCGTTCGTCTCGGTTGCTACATTATATACGTCTATAGCGTTATATATCATAATCTAAGGCAGGCTAACATCTCGGATGTAGTATTTTCCATCATTCCTGGCGGGTCGGCCCCCACTTCTCGGTGGGAACATTATATACGTCTATAACGTAATATAACCTAACCTAACACATCCAGCCCCTCGCTGGTAATGTTTTACAGAATCCCGTTGGTGCCGTCCCGTACGTCTCGGTTGGGACATTATATACGTCTATAGCGTTATATATCCTAACCTACGGCAGGCTAACATCTCGGATGTAGTGTTTTCCATCATTCCTGGCGGGTCGGCCCCTACTTCTCGGTGGGAATATTATATACGTCTATAACGTAACATAACTTAACCTAATCCATCTAGACCCTCACTGTTAATGTTTTACAGAATCCCTGTCGTGTCGGGCCGTACTTCTCCGTGTGGACATTATATACGTCTATAATATTAGATATCCTAACCAAAGGCAACCTAACATCTCGGATGTAGTATTTTCCAGCATTCCTGGCGGGTCGGCCTCTAATTCTCGGTGGGAACAATATATACGTCTATAACGTAATATAGCCTAACCTAACCCATCTAGACCCTCGCTGGTAATGTTTTACAGAATCCCGGTCGTGTCGGCACGTACTTCTTGGCGTGGACGTTATATACGACTATAACTTTATATATCCCAACCTAAGGCCTCCTAACACCTCGGATGTAGTATTATCCAGCATTCCTGGCGGGTCGGACAGTACTTCTCGTTGGGAACATTATATACGTCTATAACGTAATATAACCTAACCTAACCCATCTAGCCCCTCGCTGGTAATGTTTTATAGAATCCCGGACGTGTCGGCCCGTACGTCTCGGTTGGAACATTATATACGTTTATAACTTTACACATCCCAATCTAATGCAACCTAACATGTGGGATGTAGTATTTACCAACATACCTGGCGGATAGGACCCTACTTCTCGTTGGGAACATTATATACGTCTATAACGTAATATAACCTAACTCATCTAGCCCCTCGCTGGTAATGTTTTATAGAATCCCGTTCGTGTCGTCCCGTACGTCTCGGGTGGTACATTATATACGTCTATAGCGTTATATATCCTATCCTAAGGCAACCTAACATCTCGGATGTAGTATTTTCCAGCATTCCTGGCAAGTCGGCCCCTACTTCTCGGTGGGAACATTATATACGTCTATAACGTAACATAACCTAACCTAATCCATCTAGAACCTCGCTGTTGATGTTTTACAGAATCCCGTTCGTGTCGTCCCGTACGTCTCGGTTGGGATATTATATAGGTCTACAACGTTATATATCCTAACCTAAGGCAGCCTATCACCTCGAATGTAGTATTTTACAACATTCCTGGCGCGTCGGCCCACACTTCTCGGTGGGAACATTATATACGTCTATAACGTAATATAACCTAACCTAACACATCCAGCCCCTCGCTGGTAATGTTTTACAGAATCCCGTTGGTGCCGTCCCGTACGTCTCGGTTGGGACATTATATACGTCTATAGCGTTATATATCCTAACCTACGGCAGGCTAACATGTCGGATGTAGTGTTTTCCGTCATTCCTGGCGGGTCGTCCCCTACATCTCGGTGGGAACATTATATACGTCTACAACGTAATATAACCTAACCTAACACATCTAGCTCCTCGCTGGTAATGTTTTACAGAATCCCTGTCGTGCCGTCCCGTACGTCTCGGCTGGGACATTATATACGACTATAACTTTATATATCCTAACCTAAGGGAACCTAACACCTCGGATGTAGTATTTTCCGACATTCCTGGCGTTTCGGCCTCTACTACTCGGTGGGAACATTATATACGTCTATATCTTTATATATCCCTACCCAAGGCAGCCTAACATCTCGGACGTAGTATTTTCCAATATTTCTGGCGGGTCGGACACTACTTCTCGGAGGGAACATTATATACGTCTATAACGTAACATAACCTAACCTAACACATCTAGCCCCTCAATGGTAATGTTTTACAGAATCCCTGTCGTGCCGTCCCGTACGACTCGGCTGGCACATTATATACGTCTATAACGTTATATATCCTAACCTAAGGCAATCTAACATCTCGTATGTAGTATTTTCCAATATTTCTGCCGGGTCGGACCCTACTTCTCGGTGGGAACATTATATACATCTATAACGTAACATAACCTAACCTAACACATCTAGCCCCTCGCTGGTAATGTTTTACAGAATCCCTGCCGTGTCGGCCCGCACTTCTCGGTGTGGACATTATATACGTCTATAACGTTAGATATCCTAACCTAAGGCAACCTAACATCTCGGATGTAGTGTTTTCCATCATTCCTGGCGGGTCGGCCCCTACTTCTCGGTGGGAATATTATATACGTCTATAACGTAACATAACTTAACCTAATCCATCTAGACCCTCGCTGTGAATGTTTTACAGAATCCCTGTCGTGTCGGCCCGTACTTCTCGGTGTGGACATTATATACGTCTATAATATTAGATATCCTAACCAAAGGCAACCTAAAATCTCGGATGTAGTATTTTCCAGCATTCCTGGCGGGTCGGCCTCTAATTCTCGGTGGGAACAATATATACGTCTATAACGTAATATAGCCTAACCTAACCCATCTAGACCCTCGTTGGTAATGTTTTACAGAATCCCGGTCGTGTCGGCACGTACTTCTTGGCGTGGACGTTATATACGTCTATAACTTTATATATCCCAACCTAAGGCCTCCTAACACCTCGGATGTAGTATTATCCAGCATTCCTGGCGGGTCGGACCCTACTTCTCGTTGGGAACATTATATACGTCTATAACGTAATATAACCTAACCTAACCCATCTAGCCCCTCGCTGGTAATGTTCTATAGAATCCCGGACGTGTCGACCCGTACATCTCGGTTGGAACATTATATACGTTTATAACTTTATACATCCCAATCTAATGCAACCTAACATGTGGGATGTAGTATTTACCAACATACCTGGCGGATAGGACCCTACTTCTCGGTGGGAACATTATATTCGTCTACATCGTAGTATAACCTAACCTAACCCATCTAGCGCCTCGCTGGTAATGTTTTACAGAATCCCTGTCGTGTCGGCCCGTACTTCTCGGTGTGGACATTATACACGTCTATAACTTTATATATCCCAACCTAAGGCCACATAATATCTCGGATGCAATATTTTCCAGCATTGCTGGCGGGTCGGCTCCTACTTCTCGGTGGGAACATTATATACGTCTATCACATAATATAACCTAACCCAATCCATCTAACCCCTCGCTGGTAATGTTTTACAGAATCCCGTTCGTGTCGTCCCGTACGTCTCGGTTGGGTCATTATATACGTCTATAGCGTTATATATACTAACCTAAGGCAGCCTAACGTCTCGGATGTAGTATTTTCCAACATTCGTGGCGGGTCGGACCCTACTTCTCGGTGGGAAAATTATATACGTCTATAACGTAACATAACTTAACCTAATCCATCTAGACCCTGGCCGTTAATGTCTTACAGAATCCCGTTCGTGTCGTCCCGTACGTCTCGGGTGGTACATTATATACGTCTATAGCGTTATATATCCTATCCTAAGGCAACCTAACATCTCGGATGTAGTATTTTCCAGCATTCCTGGCAAGTCGGCCCCTACTTCTCGGTGGGAACATTATATACGTCTATAACGTAACATTACCTAACCTAATCCATCTAGAACCTCGCTGTTGATGTTTTACAGAATCCCGTTCGTGTCGTCCCGTACGTCTCGGGTGGTACATTATATACGTCTATAGCGTTATATATCCTATCCTAAGGCAACCTAACATCTCGGATGTAGTATTTTCCAGCATTCCTGGCAAGTCGGCCCCTACTTCTCGGTGGGAACATTATATACGTCTATAACGTAACATTACCTAACCTAATCCATCTAGAACCTCGCTGTTGATGTTTTACAGAATCCCGTTCGTGTCGTCCCGTAAGTCTCGGTTGGGATATTATATAGGTCTACAACTTTATATATCCTAACCTAAGGCAGCCTATCACCTCGAATGTAGTATTTTACAACATTCCTGGCGCGCCGGCCCCCACTTCACGGTGGGAACATTATATACGTCTATAACGTAATAAAACCTAACCTAACACATCTAGCCCCTCGCTGGTAATGTTTTACAGAATCCCGTTGTAGTCGTCCCGTACGTCTCGGTTGGGACATTATATACGTCTATAGAGTTATATATCCTTACCCAAGATAGCCTATCACCTCGAATGTAGTATTTTACAACATTCGTGGCGCGTCGGCCCCCACTTCTCGGTGGGAATATTATATACGTCTATAACGTAATATAACCTAACCTAACACATCCAGCCCCTCGCTGGTAATGTTTTACAGAATCCCTGACGTGCCGTCCCGTACGTCACGACTGGGACATTATATACGACTATAACGTTATATATCCTAACCTAAGGCAACGTAACATCTCGGATGTAGTATTCTCCGACATTCCTGGCGTTTCGGCCTCTACTACTCGGTGGAAACATTATATACGTCTATAACATAATATAACCTAACCTAACCCATCTACACCTCGCTGCTAATGTTTCACAGAATCCCGGTCGTGTCGTCCCGTACGTCTCGGTTGGGACATTATATACGTCTATAGCGTTATATATCCTAACCTAAGGCAGGCTAACATCTCGGATGTAGTATGTTCCATCATTCCTGGCGGGTCGGCCCCTACTTCTCGATGGGAACATTATATACGTCTATAACGTAATATAACCTAACCTAACACATCCAGCCCCTCGCTGGTAATGTTTTACAGAATCCCTGTCGTGTCGTCCCGTACGTCTCGGCTGGGACATTATACACGTCTATAGCGTTATATATCCTAACCCAAGGCAGCCTATCACATCGAAAGTAGTATTTTACAACATTCCTGGCGCGTCGGCCCCCACTTCTCGGTGGGAACATTATATACGTCTATAACGTAACATAACCTAACCTAACACATCTAGCCCCTCGCTGGTAATGTTTTACAGAATCCCGTTGGTGTCGTCCCGTACGTCTCGGTTGCGACATTATATACGTCTATAGCGTTACATATCCTAACCTAAGGCAGGCTAACATCTCGGATGTAGTATTTTCCAACATTCCTGGCGCGTCGGCCCCCACTTCTCGGTGGGAACATTATATACGTCTACAACGTAATATAACCTAACCTAACACATCCAGCCCCTCGCTAGTAATGTTTTACAGAATCCCGTTGGTGCCGTCCCGTACGTCTCGGTTGGGACATTATATACGTCTATAGCGTTATATATCCTAACCTACGGCAGGCTAACATGTCGGATGTAGTGTTTTCCGTCATTCCTGGCGGGTCGTCCCCTACATCTCGGTGGGAACATTATATACGTCTACAACGTAATATAACCTAACCTAACACATCTAGCCCCTCGCTAGTAATGTTTTACAGAATCCCGTTGGTGCCGTCCCGTACGTCTCGGTTGGGACATTATATACGTCTATAGCGTTATATATCCTAACCTACGGCAGGCTAACATGTCGGATGTAGTGTTTTCCGTCATTCCTGGCGGGTCGTCCCCTACATCTCGGTGGGAACATTATATACGTCTACAACGTAACATAACCTAACCTAACACATCTAGCCCCTCAATGGTAATGTTTTACAGAATCCCTGTCGTGCCGTCCCGTACGACTCGGCTGGCACATTATATACGTCTATAACGTTATATATCCTAACCTAAGGCAATCTAACATCTCGTATGTAGTATTTTCCAATATTTCTGCCGGGTCGGACCCTACTTCTCGGTGGGAACATTATATACATCTATAACGTAACATAACCTAACCTAACACATCTAGCCCCTCGCTGGTAATGTTTTACAGAATCCCTGCCGTGTCGGCCCGCACTTCTCGGTGTGGACATTATATACGTCTATAACGTTAGATATCCTAACCTAAGGCAACCTAACATCTCGGATGTAGTGTTTTCCATCATTCCTGGCGGGTCGGCCCCTACTTCTCGGTGGGAATATTATATACGTCTATAACGTAACATAACTTAACCTAATCCATCTAGACCCTCGCTGTGAATGTTTTACAGAATCCCTGTCGTGTCGGCCCGTACTTCTCGGTGTGGACATTATATACGTCTATAATATTAGATATCCTAACCAAAGGCAACCTAAAATCTCGGATGTAGTATTTTCCAGCATTCCTGGCGGGTCGGCCTCTAATTCTCGGTGGGAACAATATATACGTCTATAACGTAATATAGCCTAACCTAACCCATCTAGACCCTCGCTGGTAATGTTTTACAGAATCCCGGTCGTGTCGGCACGTACTTCTTGGCGTGGACGTTATATACGTCTATAACTTTATATATCCCAACCTAAGGCCTCCTAACACCTCGGATGTAGTATTATCCAGCATTCCTGGCGGGTCGGACCCTACTTCTCGTTGGGAACATTATATACGTCTATAACGTAATATAACCTAACCTAACCCATCTAGCCCCTCGCTGGTAATGTTCTATAGAATCCCGGACGTGTCGACCCGTACATCTCGGTTGGAACATTATATACGTTTATAACTTTATACATCCCAATCTAATGCAACCTAACATGTGGGATGTAGTATTTACCAACATACCTGGCGGATAGGACCCTACTTCTCGGTGGGAACATTATATTCGTCTACATCGTAGTATAACCTAACCTAACCCATCTAGCGCCTCGCTGGTAATGTTTTACAGAATCCCTGTCGTGTCGGCCCGTACTTCTCGGTGTGGACATTATACACGTCTATAACTTTATATATCCCAACCTAAGGCCACATAATACCTCGGATGCAATATTTTCCAGCATTGCTGGCGGGTCGGCTCCTACTTCTCGGTGGGAACATTATATACGTCTATCACATAATATAACCTAACCCAATCCATCTAACCCCTCGCTGGTAATGTTTTACAGAATCCCGTTCGTGTCGTCCCGTACGTCTCGGTTGGGTCATTATATACGTCTATAGCGTTATATATACTAACCTAAGGCAGCCTAACGTCTCGGATGTAGTATTTTCCAACATTCGTGGCGGGTCGGACCCTACTTCTCGGTGGGAAAATTATATACGTCTATAACGTAACATAACTTAACCTAATCCATCTAGACCCTGGCCGTTAATGTCTTACAGAATCCCGTTCGTGTCGTCCCGTACGTCTCGGGTGGTACATTATATACGTCTATAGCGTTATATATCCTATCCTAAGGCAACCTAACATCTCGGATGTAGTATTTTCCAGCATTCCTGGCAAGTCGGCCCCTACTTCTCGGTGGGAACATTATATACGTCTATAACGTAACATTACCTAACCTAATCCATCTAGAACCTCGCTGTTGATGTTTTACAGAATCCCGTTCGTGTCGTCCCGTAAGTCTCGGTTGGGATATTATATAGGTCTACAACTTTATATATCCTATCCTAAGGCAACCTAACATCTCGAATGTAGTATTTTACAACATTCCTGGCGCGCCGGCCCCCACTTCACGGTGGGAACATTATATACGTCTATAACGTAATAAAACCTAACCTAACACATCTAGCCCCTCGCTGGTAATGTTTTACAGAATCCCGTTGTAGTCGTCCCGTACGTCTCGGTTGGGACATTATGTACGTCTATAGAGTTATATATCCTTACCCAAGATAGCCTATCACCTCGAATGCAGTATTTTACAACATTCGTGGCGCGTCGGCCCCCACTTCTCGATGGGAACATTATATACGTCTATAACGTAATATAACCTAACCTAACACATCCAGCCCCTCGCTGGTAATGTTTTACAGAATCCCTGTCGTGTCGTCCCGTACGTCTCGGCTGGGACATTATACACGTCTATAACTTTATATATCCTAACCCAAGGCTGCCTAACATCTCGGATGTAGTATTTTCCGACATTACTGGCGGGTCGTCCCCTACTTCTCGATGGGAACATTATATACGTCTACAACGTAACATAACCTAGCCTAATCCATCTAGAACCTCGCTGTTAATGTTTTACAGAATCCCGTTCGTGTCGTCACGTACGTCTCGGTGGGGACATTATATACGTCTATAGCGTTATATATCCTAACCCAAGGCAGCCTATCACATCGAAAGTAGTATTTTACAACATTCCTGGCGCGTCGGCCCCCACTTCTCGGTGGGAACATTATATACGTCTATAACGTAACATAACCTAACCTAACACATCTAGCCCCTCGCTGGTAATGTTTTACAGAATCCCGTTGGAGTCGTCCCGTACGTATCGGTTGGGACATTATATACGTATATGGCGTTATATATCCTAACCTACGGCAGGCTAACATGTCGGATGTAGTGTTTTCCGTCACTCCTGGCGGGTCGGCTCCTACATCTCGGTGGGAACACTATATACGTCTACAACGTAATATAACCTAACCAAACACATCTAGCTCCTCGCTAGTAATGATTTACAGAATCCCGTTCGTGTCGTACCGTACGTCTCGGTTGGGACATTATATACGTCTATAGGGTTATATATCCTAACCCAAGGCAGCCTATCACCTCGAATGTAGTATTTTACAACATTCCTGGCGCGTCGGCCCACACTTCTCGGTGGGAACATTATATACGTCTATAACGTAATATAACCTAACCTAACACATCCAGCCCCTCGCTGGTAATGTTTTACAGAATCCCGTTGGTGCCGTCCCGTACGTCTCGGTTGGGACATTATATACGTCTATAGCGTTATATATCCTAACCTACGGCAGGCTAACATGTCGGATGTAGTGTTTTCCGTCATTCCTGGCGGGTCGTCCCCTACATCTCGGTGGGAACATTATATACGTCTACAACGTAATATAACCTAACCTAATCCATCTAGAACCTCGCTGGTGATGTTTTACAGAATCCCGTTCGTGTCGTCCCGTACGTCTCGGTTGGGATATTATATAGGTCTACAACGTTATATATCCTAACCTAAGGCAGCCTATCACCTCGAATGTAGTATTTTACAACATTCCTGGCGCGCCGGCCCCCACTTCACGGTGGGAACATTATATACGTCTATAACGTAATAAAACCTAACCTAACACATCTAGCCCCTCGCTGGTAATGTTTTACAGAATCCCGTTGTAGTCGTCCCGTACGTCTCGGTTGGGACATTATATACGTCTATAGAGTTATATATCCTTACCCAAGATAGCCTATCACCTCGAATGTAGTATTTTACAACATTCGTGGCGCGTCGGCCCCCACTTCTCGGTGGGAATATTATATACGTCTATAACGTAATATAACCTAACCTAACACATCCAGCCCCTCGCTGGTAATGTTTTACAGAATCCCTGACGTGCCGTCCCGTACGTCACGACTGGGACATTATATACGACTATAACGTTATATATCCTAACCTAAGGCAACGTAACATCTCGGATGTAGTATTTTCCGACATTCCTGGCGTTTCGGCCTCTACTACTCGGTGGGAACATTATATACGTCTATAACATAATATAACCTAACCTAACCCATCTACACCTCGCTGCTAATGTTTCACAGAATCCCGGTCGTGTCGTCCCGTACGTCTCGGTTGGGACATTATATAGGTCTATAGCATTATACATCCTATCCTAAGACAGCCTAACATCTCGGATATAGTGTTTTCCAATATCCCTGGCGGGTCGGACCCTACTTCTCGGTGGGAACATTATATACGTCTATAACGTAACATAACCTAACCTAACACATCTAGCCCCTCGCTGGTAATGTTTTACAGAATCCCGTTGGTGTCGTCCCGTACGTCTCGGTTGGGACATTATATACGTCTATAGCGTTACATATCCTAACCTAAGGCAGGCTAACTTCTCGGATGTAGTATTTTCCAACATTCCTGGCGCGTCGGCCCCCACTTCTCGGTGGGAACATTATATACGTCTACAACGTAATATAACCTAACCTAACACATCCAGCCCCTCGCTGGTAATGTTTTACAAAATCCCGTTCGTGTCGTCCCGTTCGTCTCGGTTGCTACATTATATAGGTCTATGGCGTTATACATCCTAACCTAAGACAGCCTAACATCTCGGATGTAGTGTTTTCCAATATCCCTGGCGGGTCGGACCCTACATCTCGGTGGGAACATTATATACGTCTATAACGTAACATAACCTAACCTAACACATCTAGCCCCTCGCTGGTAATGTTTCACAGAATCCCTGTCGCGTCGTCCCGTACGTCTCGGCTGGGACATTATATACGTCTATAACGTTATATATCCTAACCTAAGGCAACCTAACATCTCGGATGTAGTATTTTACAACATTCCTGGCGTTTCGGCCTCTACTTCTCGGTGGGAACATTATATACGTCTATAGCATAATATAACCTATCCTAACCCATCTACACCTCGCTGCTAATGTTTTACAGAATCCCGTTGGTGTCGTCCCGTACGTCTCGGTTGGGACATTATATACGTCTATAGCGTTATATATCCTAACCTAAGGCAGGCTAACATCTCGGATGTAGTATGTTCCATCATTCCTGGCGGGTCGGCCCCTACTTCTCGATGGGAACATTATATACGTCTATAACGTAATATAACCTAACCTAACACATCCAGCCCCTCGCTGGTAATGTTTTACAGAATCCCTGTCGTGTCGTCCCGTACGTCTCGGCTGGGACATTATACACGTCTATAACTTTATATATCCTAACCTAAGGCAACCCAACATCACGGATGTAGTATTTTACAACATTCCTGGCGTTTCGGCCTCTACTTCTCGGTGGAATCATAATATACGTCTATAACGTAATATAACCTAACCTAACACATCTAGCCCCTCGCTGGTAATGTTTTACAGAATCCTGTTAGAGTCGTCCCGTACGTCTCGGTTGGGACATTATATACGTCTATAGGGTTATATATCCTAACCCAAGGCTGCCTAACATCTCGGATGTAGTATTTTCCGACATTACTGGCGGGTCGTCCCCTACTTCTCGATGGGAACATTATATACGTCTACAACGTAACATAACCTAGCCTAATCCATCTAGAACCTCGCTGTTAATGTTTTACAGAATCCCGTTCGTGTCGTCACGTACGTCTCGGTGGGGACATTATATACGTCTATAGCGTTATATATCCTAACCCAAGGCAGCCTATCACATCGAAAGTAGTATTTTACAACATTCCTGGCGCGTCGGCCCCCACTTCTCGGTGGGAACATTATATACGTCTATAACGTAACATAACCTAACCTAACACATCTAGCCCCTCGCTGGTAATGTTTTACAGAATCCCGTTGGAGTCGTCCCGTACGTATCGGTTGGGACATTATATACGTATATGGCGTTATATATCCTAACCTACGGCAGGCTAACATGTCGGATGTAGTGTTTTCCGTCATTCCTGGCGGGTCGGCTCCTACATCTCGGTGGGAACACTATATACGTCTACAACGTAATATAACCTAACCAAACACATCTAGCTCCTCGCTAGTAATGATTTACAGAATCCCGTTCGTGTCGTACCGTACGTCTCGGTTTGGGACATTATATACGTCTATAGGGTTATATATCCTAACCCAAGGCAGCCTATCACCTCGAATGTAGTATTTTACAACATTCCTGGCGCGCCGGCCCCCACTTCACGGTGGGAACATTATATACGTCTATAACGTAATAAAACCTAACCTAACACATCTAGCCCCTCGCTGGTAATGTTTTACGGAATCCCGTTGTAGTCGTCCCGTACGTCTCGGTTGGGACATTATATACGTCTATAGAGTTATATATCCTTACCCAAGATAGCCTATCACCTCGAATGTAGTATTGTACAACATTCGTGGCGCGTCGGCCCCCACTTCTCGGTGGGAATATTATATACGTCTATAACGTAATATAGCCTAACCTAACACATCCAGCCCCTCGCTGGTAATGTTTTACAGAATCCCTGACGTGCCGTCCCGTACGTCACGACTGGGACATTATATACGACTATAACGTTATATATCCTAACCTAAGGCAACGTAACATCTCGGATGTAGTATTTTCCGACATTCCTGGCGTTTCGGCCTCTACTACTCGGTGGGAACATTATATACGTCTATAACATAATATAACCTAACCTAACCCATCTACACCTCGCTGCTAATGTTTCACAGAATCCCGGTCGTGTCGTCCCGTACGTCTCGGTTGGGACATTATATAGGTCTATAGCATTATACATCCTATCCTAAGACAGCCTAACATCTCGGATATAGTGTTTTCCAATATCCCTGGCGGGTTGGACCCTACTTCTCGGTGGGAACATTATATACGTCTATAGCGTAATATAACCTAACCTAACCCATCTAGCCCCTCGCTGGTAATGTTTTATAGAATCCCGTTCGTGTCGTCTCGTAAGTCTCGGTTGGGTAATTATATACGACTACGGCGTTATATATCCTAACCTAAGGCAGCCTAACGTCTCGGATGTAGTATTTTCCAGCATTCCTGGCGGGTCGGCCCCTACTTCTCGGTGGGAACATTATATACGTCTATAACGTAACATAACCTAACCTAATCCATCTAACCCCTCGCTGGTAATGTTTTACAGAATCCCGTTCGTGTCGTCAGGTACGTCTCGGTTGGGACCTTATATACGTCTATAGCGTTATATATCCTAACCGAAGGCAGCCTAACTACTCGGATGTAGCATTTTACAACATTCCTGGCGGATCGGCTCCTACTTCTAGGTGGGAACATTATATACGTCTATAACCTAATATAACCTAACCTAACCCATCTAGCCCCTCGCTGGTAATGTTTTACAGAATCCCGTACGTGTCGTCCCGTACGTCTCGGCTGGTACATTATATTCGTCTATAGCGTTATATATCCTAACCTAAAGCAGCCTAGCATCTCGGATGTTGTATTTTACAACATACTTGGCGGGTTGGCACCTACTTCTCGGTGAGAACATTATGTACGTCTATAACGTAACATAACATAACCTAATCCATCTAGACCCTGGCCGTTAATGTTTTACAGAATCCCGTACGTGTCGTACCGTACGTCTCGGTTGGTACATTATATATACGTCTATAGCGTTACATATCCTAACCTGAGGCAACCTAACATCTCGGATGTAGTATTTTACAACATTCCTGGCGTTTCGGCCTCTACTTCTCGGTGGGAACATTATATACGTCTATAGCATAATATAACCTATCCTAACCCATCTACACCTCGCTGCTAATGTTTTACAGAATCGCGTTGGTGTCGTCCCGTACGTCTCGGTTGGGACATTATATACGTCTATAGCGTTATATATCCTAACCTAAGGCAGGCTAACATCTCGGATGTAGTATGTTCCATCATTCCTGGCGGGTCGGCCCCTACTTCTCGATGGGAACACTATATACGTCTACAACGTAATATAACCTAACCAAACACATCCAGCCCCTCGCTGGTAATGTTTTACAGAATCCCTGTCGTGTCGTCCCGTACGTCTCGGCTGGGACATTATACACGTCTATAACTTTATATATCCTAACCTAAGGCAACCCAACATCACGGATGTAGTATTTTACAACATTCCTGGCGTTTCGGCCTCTACTTCTCGGTGGAATCATAATATACGTCTATAACGTAATATAACCTAACCTAACACATCTAGCCCCTCGCTGGTAATGTTTTACAGAATCCTGTTAGAGTCGTCCCGTACGTCTCGGTTGGGACATTATATACGTCTATAGGGTTATATATCCTAACCCAAGGCTGCCTAACATCTCGGATGTAGTATTTTCCGACATTACTGGCGGGTCGTCACCTACTTCTCGATGGGAACATTATATACGTCTACAACGTAACATAACCTAGCCTAATCCATCTAGAACCTCGCTGTTAATGTTTTACAGAATCCCGTTCGTGTCGTCACGTATGTCTCGGTGGGGACATTATATACGTCTATAGCGTTATATATCCTAACCCAAGGCAGCCTATCACATCGAAAGTAGTATTTTACAACATTCCTGGCGCGTCGGCCCCCACTTCTCGGTGGGAACATTATATACGTCTATAACGTAACATAACCTAACCTAACACATCTAGCCCCTCGCTGGTAATGTTTTACAGAATCCCGTTGGAGTCGTCCCGTACGTATCGGTTGGGACATTATATACGTATATGGCGTTATATATCCTAACCTACGGCAGGCTAACATGTCGGATGTAGTGTTTTCCGTCATTCCTGGCGGGTCGGCTCCTACATCTCGGTGGGAACACTATATACGTCTACAACGTAATATAACCTAACCAAACACATCTAGCTCCTCGCTAGTAATGATTTACAGAATCCCGTTCGTGTCGTACCGTACGTCTCGGTTGGGACATTATATACGTCTATAGGGTTATATATCCTAACCCAAGGCAGCCTATCACCTCGAATGTAGTATTTTACAACATTCCTGGCGCGTCGGCCCACACTTCTCGGTGGGAACATTATATACGTCTATAACGTAATATAACCTAACCTAACACATCCAGCCCCTCGCTGGTAATGTTTTACAGAATCCCGTTGGTGCCGTCCCGTACGTCTCGGTTGGGACATTATATACGTCTATAGCGTTATATATCCTAACCTACGGCAGGCTAACATGTCGGATGTAGTGTTTTCCGTCATTCCTGGCGGGTCGTCCCCTACATCTCGGTGGGAACATTATATACGTCTACAACGTAATATAACCTAACCTAATCCATCTAGAACCTCGCTGTTGATGTTTTACAGAATCCCGTTCGTGTCGTCCCGTACGTCTCGGTTGGGATATTATATAGGTCTACAACGTTATATATCCTAACCTAAGGCAGCCTATCACCTCGAATGTAGTATTTTACAACATTCCTGGCGCGCCGGCCCCCACTTCACGGTGGGAACATTATATACGTCTATAACGTAATAAAACCTAACCTAACACATCTAGCCCCTCGCTGGTAATGTTTTACAGAATCCCGTTGTAGTCGTCCCGTACGTCTCGGTTGGGACATTATATACGTCTATAGAGTTATATATCCTTACCCAAGATAGCCTATCACCTCGAATGTAGTATTTTACAACATTCGTGGCGCGTCGGCCCCCACTTCTCGGTGGGAATATTATATACGTCTATAACGTAATATAACCTAACCTAACACATCCAGCCCCTCGCTGGTAATGTTTTACAGAATCCCTGACGTGCCGTCCCGTACGTCACGACTGGGACATTATATACGACTATAACGTTATATATCCTAACCTAAGGCAACGTAACATCTCGGATGTAGTATTTTCCGACATTCCTGGCGTTTCGGCCTCTACTACTCGGTGGGAACATTATATACGTCTATAACATAATATAACCTAACCTAACCCATCTACACCTCGCTGCTAATGTTTCACAGAATCCCGGTCGTGTCGTCCCGTACGTCTCGGTTGGGACATTATATAGGTCTATAGCATTATACATCCTATCCTAAGACAGCCTAACATCTCGGATATAGTGTTTTCCAATATCCCTGGCGGGTCGGACCCTACTTCTCGGTGGGAACATTATATACGTCTATAGCGTAATATAACCTAACCTAACCCATCTAGCCCCTCGCTGGTAATGTTTTATAGAATCCCGTTCGTGTCGTCTCGTAAGTCTCGGTTGGGTAATTATATACGACTACGGCGTTATATATCCTAACCTAAGGCAGCCTAACGTCTCGGATGTAGTATTTTCCAGCATTCCTGGCGGGTCGGCCCCTACTTCTCGGTGGGAACATTATATACGTCTATAACGTAACATAACCTAACCTAATCCATCTAACCCCTCGCTGGTAATGTTTTACAGAATCCCGTTCGTGTCGTCAGGTACGTCTCGGTTGGGACCTTATATACGTCTATAGCGTTATATATCCTAACCGAAGGCAGCCTAACTACTCGGATGTAGCATTTTACAACATTCCTGGCGGATCGGCTCCTACTTCTAGGTGGGAACATTATATACGTCTATAACCTAATATAACCTAACCTAACCCATCTAGCCCCTCGCTGGTAATGTTTTACAGAATCCCGTACGTGTCGTCCCGTACGTCTCGGCTGGTACATTATATTCGTCTATAGCGTTATATATCCTAACCTAAAGCAGCCTAGCATCTCGGATGTTGTATTTTACAACATACTTGGCGGGTTGGCACCTACTTCTCGGTGAGAACATTATGTAAGTCTATAACGTAACATAACATAACCTAATCCATCTAGACCCTGGCCGTTAATGTTTTACAGAATCCCGTACGTGTCGTACCGTACGTCTCGGTTGGTACATTATATATACGTCTATAGCGTTACATATCCTAACCTGAGGCAACCTAACATCTCGGATGTAGTATTTTACAACATTCCTGGCGTTTCGGCCTCTACTTCTCGGTGGGAACATTATATACGTCTATAGCATAATATAACCTATCCTAACCCATCTACACCTCGCTGCTAATGTTTTACAGAATCCCGTTGGTGTCGTCCCGTACGTCTCGGTTGGGACATTATATACGTCTATAGCGTTATATATCCTAACCTAAGGCAGGCTAACATCTCGGATGTAGTATGTTCCATCATTCCTGGCGGGTCGGCCCCTACTTCTCGATGGGAACATTATATACGTCTATAACGTAATATAACCTAACCTAACACATCCAGCCCCTCGCTGGTAATGTTTTACAGAATCCCTGTCGTGTCGTCCCGTACGTCTCGGCTGGGACATTATACACGTCTATAACTTTATATATCCTAACCTAAGGCAACCCAACATCACGGATGTAGTATTTTACAACATTCCTGGCGTTTCGGCCTCTACTTCTCGGTGGAATCATAATATACGTCTATAACGTAATATAACCTAACCTAACACATCTAGCCCCTCGCTGGTAATGTTTTACAGAATCCTGTTAGAGTCGTCCCGTACGTCTCGGTTGGGACATTATATACGTCTATAGGGTTATATATCCGAACCCAAGGCTGCCTAACATCTCGGATGTAGTATTTTCCGACATTACTG
The DNA here is from genome assembly GCA_963969225.1 of Xylocopa violacea. Taxonomy (NCBI): domain Eukaryota; kingdom Metazoa; phylum Arthropoda; class Insecta; order Hymenoptera; family Apidae; genus Xylocopa; species Xylocopa violacea. The sequence goes on along the minus strand of CAXAJV010000017.1, from coordinate 8,345,213 downwards.
GCGGGTCGTCACCTACTTCTCGATGGGAACATTATATACGTCTACAACGTAACATAACCTAGCCTAATCCATCTAGAACCTCGCTGTTAATGTTTTACAGAATCCCGTTCGTGTCGTCACGTATGTCTCGGTGGGGACATTATATACGTCTATAGCGTTATATATCCTAACCCAAGGCAGCCTATCACATCGAAAGTAGTATTTTACAACATTCCTGGCGCGTCGGCCCCCACTTCTCGGTGGGAACATTATATACGTCTATAACGTAACATAACCTAACCTAACACATCTAGCCCCTCGCTGGTAATGTTTTACAGAATCCCGTTGGAGTCGTCCCGTACGTATCGGTTGGGACATTATATACGTATATGGCGTTATATATCCTAACCTACGGCAGGCTAACATGTCGGATGTAGTGTTTTCCGTCATTCCTGGCGGGTCGGCTCCTACATCTCGGTGGGAACACTATATACGTCTACAACGTAATATAACCTAACCAAACACATCTAGCTCCTCGCTAGTAATGATTTACAGAATCCCGTTCGTGTCGTACCGTACGTCTCGGTTGGGACATTATATACGTCTATAGGGTTATATATCCTAACCCAAGGCAGCCTATCACCTCGAATGTAGTATTTTACAACATTCCTGGCGCGTCGGCCCACACTTCTCGGTGGGAACATTATATACGTCTATAACGTAATATAACCTAACCTAACACATCCAGCCCCTCGCTGGTAATGTTTTACAGAATCCCGTTGGTGCCGTCCCGTACGTCTCGGTTGGGACATTATATACGTCTATAGCGTTATATATCCTAACCTACGGCAGGCTAACATGTCGGATGTAGTGTTTTCCGTCATTCCTGGCGGGTCGTCCCCTACATCTCGGTGGGGACATTATATACGTCTACAACGTAATATAACCTAACCTAATCCATCTAGAACCTCGCTGTTGATGTTTTACAGAATCCCGTTCGTGTCGTCCCGTACGTCTCGGTTGGGATATTATATAGGTCTACAACGTTATATATCCTAACCTAAGGCAGCCTATCACCTCGAATGTAGTATTTTACAACATTCCTGGCGCGCCGGCCCCCACTTCACGGTGGGAACATTATATACGTCTATAACGTAATAAAACCTAACCTAACACATCTAGCCCCTCGCTGGTAATGTTTTACAGAATCCCGTTGTAGTCGTCCCGTACGTCTCGGTTGGGACATTATATACGTCTATAGAGTTATATATCCTTACCCAAGATAGCCTATCACCTCGAATGTAGTATTTTACAACATTCGTGGCGCGTCGGCCCCCACTTCTCGGTGGGAATATTATATACGTCTATAACGTAATATAACCTAACCTAACACATCCAGCCCCTCGCTGGTAATGTTTTACAGAATCCCTGACGTGCCGTCCCGTACGTCACGACTGGGACATTATATACGACTATAACGTTATATATCCTAACCTAAGGCAACGTAACATCTCGGATGTAGTATTTTCCGACATTCCTGGCGTTTCGGCCTCTACTACTCGGTGGGAACATTATATACGTCTATAACATAATATAACCTAACCTAACCCATCTACACCTCGCTGCTAATGTTTGACAGAATCCCGGTCGTGTCGTCCCGTACGTCTCGGTTGGGACATTATATAGGTCTATAGCATTATACATCCTATCCTAAGACAGCCTAACATCTCGGATATAGTGTTTTCCAATATCCCTGGCGGGTCGGACCCTACTTCTCGGTGGGAACATTATATACGTCTATAGCGTAATATAACCTAACCTAACCCATCTAGCCCCTCGCTGGTAATGTTTTATAGAATCCCGTTCGTGTCGTCTCGTAAGTCTCGGTTGGGTAATTATATACGACTACGGCGTTATATATCCTAACCTAAGGCAGCCTAACGTCTCGGATGTAGTATTTTCCAGCATTCCTGGCGGGTCGGCCCCTACTTCTCGGTGGGAACATTATATACGTCTATAACGTAACATAACCTAACCTAATCCATCTAACCCCTCGCTGGTAATGTTTTACAGAATCCCGTTCGTGTCGTCAGGTACGTCTCGGTTGGGACCTTATATACGTCTATAGCGTTATATATCCTAACCGAAGGCAGCCTAACTACTCGGATGTAGCATTTTACAACATTCCTGGCGGATCGGCTCCTACTTCTAGGTGGGAACATTATATACGTCTATAACCTAATATACCCTAACCTAACCCATCTAGCCCTTCGCTGGTAATGTTTTACAGAATCCCGTACGTGTCGTCCCGTACGTCTCGGCTGGTACATTATATTCGTCTATAGCGTTATATATCCTAACCTAAAGCAGCCTAGCATCTCGGATGTTGTATTTTACAACATACTTGGCGGGTTGGCACCTACTTCTCGGTGAGAACATTATGTACGTCTATAACGTAACATAACATAACCTAATCCATCTAGACCCTGGCCGTTAATGTTTTACAGAATCCCGTACGTGTCGTACCGTACGTCTCGGTTGGTACATTATATATACGTCTATAGCGTTACATATCCTAACCTGAGGCAACCTAACATCTCGGATGTAGTATTTTACAACATTCCTGGCGTTTCGGCCTCTACTTCTCGGTGGGAACATTATATACGTCTATAGCATAATATAACCTATCCTAACCCATCTACACCTCGCTGCTAATGTTTTACAGAATCCCGTTGGTGTCGTCGCGTACGTCTCGGTTGGGACATTATATACGTCTATAGCGTTATATATCCTAACCTAAAGCAGGCTAACATCTCGGATGTAGTATGTTCCATCATTCCTGGCGGGTCGGCCCCTACTTCTCGATGGGAACATTATATACGTCTATAACGTAATATAACCTAACCTAACACATCCAGCCCCTCGCTGGTAATGTTTTACAGAATCCCTGTCGTGTCGTCCCGTACGTCTCGGCTGGGACATTATACACGTCTATAACTTTATATATCCTAACCTAAGGCAACCCAACATCACGGATGTAGTATTTTACAACATTCCTGGCGTTTCGGCCTCTACTTCTCGGTGGAATCATAATATACGTCTATAACGTAATATAACCTAACCTAACACATCTAGCCCCTCGCTGGTAATGTTTTACAGAATCCTGTTAGAGTCGTCCCGTACGTCTCGGTTGGGACATTATATACGTCTATAGGGTTATATATCCTAACCCAAGGCTGCCTAACATCTCGGATATAGTATTTGCCGACATTACTGGCGGGTCGTCCCCTACTTCTCGATGGGAACATTATATACGTCTACAACGTAACATAACCTAGCCTAATCCATCTAGAACCTCGCTGTTAATGTTTTGCAGAATCCATGTCGTGTCGGCCCGTACTTATCGATGGGGACATTATATACGTCTATAACATTATATATCCCAACCTAAGGCCACCTAACGCTCCGGATGTTGTATTTTCCAGCATTCCTGGCGGGTCGGACCCTACGTCTCGGTTGGAACATTATGTACGTCTATAACGTTATATAACCTAACCTAATCCATCTAGACCCTCGCTGTTAATGTTTTACAGAAGCCCGTTCGTGTCGTCCCGTACGTCTCGGTTGGGGCATTATATGTCTGTAGCGTTATATAACCTAACCTAACACATCTAGCCGCTCGCTGGTAATGTTTTACAGAATCCCGTTCGTGTCGTCCCGTACGTCTCGGTTGGGATATTATATACGTCTATAATGTTATATAACCTAACCTAACACATCTAGCCCCTCGCTGGTAATGTTTTACACAATCCCGTTCGTGTCGTCCCGTACGTCTCGGTTGAGATATTATATACGTCTATAGCGTTATATACCCTAACCTAAGGCAGACTAACATCTCGGATGTAGTATTTTACAACATTCCTAGCGGATCGGCCCCTACTTCTCGGTGGGAACATTATATATGTCTATAACGTAACATAACCTAACATAAGCCATCTAGCACTTCGGTGATAATGTTTTACAGAGTCCCGCTCGTGTCGTCCCGTACGTCTCGGTGGGGGCATTATATATGTCTATAACGTTATATATCCCAATCTAAGGCAACCTAGATTCTCGGACGTAGTATTTACCGACATTCCTGGCGGGTCGGACCCTACTTCTCGGTGGGAAAATTATATACGGCTATAGTGTAACATAACCTAACCTAACCCATCAGGCCCCTCGCTGGTAGTGTTTTACAGAATCCCGTTCGTGTCGTCCCGTACGTCTCGGTGGGTACATTATATACGTCTATAACGTTATATATCCTAACCTAAGGCAACCTAACACCTCAAATGTAGTATTTTCCAACATTCCTGACGGGACGGCCACTACTTCTTGGGAACATTATATACGACTACATAGTAGTATAACCTAACCTAACCCATCTTGCCCCTCGGTGATAATGTTTTACAGAATGCCGGTCGTGTCGGCCCGTACTTCTCCGTGGGGACATTATGTACGTCTATAACGTTATGTACCCCAACCTAAGGCAACCTAACACCTCAGATGTAGTATTTTCCAAAATTCCTGACGGGTCGGCCACTACTTCTGCGTGGGAACATTATATACGTCTACATAGTAATATAACCTAACCTAACCCACCTTACCCCTCGGTTACAATGTTTTACAGATTGCCGGTCGTGTCGGCCCGTCCTTCTCCGTGGGGACATTATGTACGTCTATAACGTTATATATCCCAACCTGAGGCAACCTAACATTTCGGATGTTGTATTTTCCAACATTCCTGGCGGGTCGGCCCCTACTTCTCGTTGGGAACATTATATACGTCTATAACGTAATATATCCTAACCTAACCCATCTAGCACCTCGGTGATAATGTTTTGCAGAATCCCGGTCGTGTCGGCCCGTACGTCTCGGTGCGGACATTATATACGTCTATAACGTTATATATCCCAACCTAAGCCAACCTAACATCTCGGATGTAGTATTTACCAACATTCCTGGCGTGTCGGACCCTACTTCTCGGTGGGAACATTATATACGTCTATAATATAATATAACCTAACCTAACCCATCTAGCCCCACGCTGGTAATGTTTTACAGAATCCCGTTCGTGTCGTCCCGTACGTCTCGGTTGGGGCATTATACAGGCCTATAGCGTTATATATCCTAACCCAAGGCAGCCAATCACCTCGGATGTAGTATTTTCCAGCATTGCTGGCGGGTCGGCCCCTACTTATCGGTGGGAACATTATATACGTCTATGGCGTAATATAATCTAACCTGACCCATCTAGCCCCTCGCTGGTAATGTTTTACAGAATCCCGTTCGTGTCGTTCCGTACGTCTCGGTTGGGACATTATATACGTCTATAGCGTTATTTATCCTAACCTAAGGCAGCCTAACAACTGGGATGTATCATTTTACAACATTCCTGGAGGGTCGGCCCCTGCTTCGCGGTGGGAACATTATATATGTCTGTATCGTAATATAACCTAACCTAACCCATCTAGCCCCTCGCTGGTAATGCTTTACAGAATCCCGTTAGTGTCGTCCTATACGTCTCGGTTGGGACATTATATACGTCTATAACGTTATATATCCCAACCTAAGGCAACCTAATATCTCGGATGTAGTACCTTACAACTTTCCTGGCGGATCGGCTCCTACTTCTAGGTGGGAACATTATATACGTCTATAACCAAATATAACCTAACCTAACCCATCTAGCCCCTCGCTGGTAATGTTTTACAGAATCCCGTTCGGATCGTCCCGTACGTCTCGGTTGGGGCACTGTATAGGTCTATAGCGTTGTATATCCTAACCCAGGGCAGCCTATCACCTCGGATGTAGTATTTTCCAGCATTGCCGGCAGTTCGGCCCCTACTTATCGGTGGGAACGTTATATACGTCTATAGCGTAATATAACCTAACCTAACCCATCTAGCCCATCGCCGGTAATGTTTTATAGAATCCCGTTCGTGTCGTCTCGTAAGTCTCGGTTGGGTAATTATATACGACTACGGCGTTATATATCCTAACCTAAGGCAGCCTAACGTCTCGCATGTAGTATTTTCCAGCATTCTTGGCGGGTCGGCCCCTACTTCTCGGTGGGAACATTATATACGTCTATAACGTAATATAACCTAACCTAACACATCTAGCACCTCGCTGGTAATGTTTTTCAGAATCCCGATCCTGTCGGCCCGTACATCTCGGTTGGGACATTATAAACGTCTACAGCGATATATATCCTAATGTAAGGCAGGCTAACATCTCGGATGTAGTATTTTACAACATTCCTGGCGTATCAGCCCCTTCTTCTCGATGGGAATATTATATACGTCTGTAACGTAATATAACCTAACCTAACCCCTCTAGCCCCTCGCTCTAAATGTTTTGCAGAATCCATGTCGTGTCGGCCCGTACTTATCGGTGGGGACATTATATACGTCTATAACATTATATATCCCAACCTAAGGCCACCTAACGCTTCGGATGTTGTATTTTCCAGCATTCCTGGCGGGTCGGACCCTACATCTCGGTTGGAACATTATGTACGTCTATAACGTTATATAACCTAACCTAATCCATCTAGACCCTCGCTGTTAATGTTTTACAGAATCCCGTTCGTGTCGTCCCGTACGTCTCGGTTGGGACATTATATGTCTGTAGCGTTATATAACCTAACCTAACACATCTAGCCGCTCGCTGGTAATGTTTTACAGAATCCCGTTCGTGTCGTCCCGTACGTCTCGGTTGGGATATTATATACGTCTATAATGTTATATAACCTAACCTAACACATCTAGCCCCTCGCTGGTAATGTTTTACAGAATCCCGTTCGTGTCGTCCCGTATGTCTCGGTTGGGACATTATATAGGTCTATAGCGTTATAAATCCTAACCTAAGGCAGCCTAACTACTCGGATGTAGCATTTTCCAGCATTGCTGGCAGGTCGGGCCCTACTTATCGGTGGGAACATTATATACGTCTATAGCGTAATATAACCTAACCTAACCCATCTAGCCCCTCGCTGGTAATGTTTTATAGAATCCAGTTCGTGTCGTCCCGTAAGTCTCGGTTGGGTAATTATATACGTCTACGGCGTTATATATCCTAACGTAAGGCAGCCTAACGTCTCGGATGTAGTATTTTCCAACATTCCTGGCGGGTCGTACCCTACTTCTCGGTGGGAAAATTATATCCGTCTATAATGTAATATAACCTAACCTAACCCATCTATCCCCTCGCTGGTAATGTTTTACAGAATCCCGTACGTGTCGTCCCGTACGTCTCGGCTGGAACATTATATTCGTCAATAGCGTTATATATCATAACCTAAAGCAGCCTAGCATCTCGGATGTGGAATTTTACAACATTCTAGGCGGGTCGGCACCTACTTCTCGGTGGGAACATTATATACGTCTATAACGTAACATAACCTAACCTAATCCATCTAGCCTCTCGCTGGTAATGTTTGATAGAATCCCGGTCGTGTCGGCCCGTAGTTCTCCGTGGGGACATTATGTACGTTTATAACGTGATATAACCTAACCTAACTCATCCAGCCCCTCGCTGTAAATGTTTTACAGAATCCCTGTCGTGTCGGCCCGTACTTACCGGTGGGGACATTATATACGTCTATAACATTATATATCCCAACCTAAGGCCACCTATCACTTCGGATGTAGTATTTTCCAGCATTCCTGGCGGGTCGGACCCTACGTCTCGGTTGGAACATTATGTACGTCTATAACGTTATATAACCTAAACTAATCCATCTAGACCCTCGCTGTTAATGTTTTACAGAATCCCGTTCGTGTCCTCCCGTACGTCTCGGTTGGGACATTATATACGTCTATAGCGCTATATATCCTAACCTAAGGCAGGCTAACATCTCGGATGTAGTATTTTCCATCATTCCTGGCTGGTCGGCCCCTACTTCTCGGTGGGAACATTATATACGTCTATCACGTAATATAACCTAACCTAACACATCTAGCACCTCGCTGGTAATGTTTTTCAGAATCCCGATCCTGTCGGCCGGTTCATCTCGGCTGGGACATTATAAACGTCTACAGCGATATATATCCTAATGTAAGGCAGGCTAACATCTCGCATGTAGTATTTTACAACATTCCTGGCGTATCAGCCCCTTCTTCTCGATGGGAATATTACATACGTCTGTAACGTAATATAACCTAACCTAACCCCTCTAGCCCCTCGCTGTAAATGTTTTGCAGAATCCATGTCGTGTCGGCCCGTACTTATCGGTGGGGACATTATATACGTCTATAACGTTACATATCCCAACCTAAGGCAACCTAATATCTCGGATGTAGTACCTTACAACTTTCCTGGCGGATCGGCTCCTACTTCTAGGTGGGAACATTATATACGTCTATAACCTAATATAACCTAACCTAACCCATCTAGCCCCTCGCTGGTAATGTTTTACAGAATCCCGTTCGGGTCGTCCCGTACGTCTCGGTTGGGGCACTGTATAGGTCTATAGCGTTGTATATCCTAACCGAAGGCAGCCTATCACCTCGGATGTAGTATTTTCCAGCATTGCCGGCAGGTCGGCCCCTACTTATCGGTGGGAACGTTATATACGTCTATAGCGTAATATAACCTAACCTAACCCATCTAGCCCCTCGCTGGTAATGTTTTATAGAATCCCGTTCGTGTCGTCTCGTAAGTCTCGGTTGGGTAATTATATACGACTACGGCGTTATATATCCTAACCTAAGGCAGCCTAACGTCTCGGATGTAGTATTTTCCAGCATTCCTGGCGGGTCGGCCCCTAATTCTCGGTGGGAACATTATATACGTCTATAACGTAACATAACCTAACCTAATCCATCTAACCCCTCGCTGGTAATGTTTTACAGAATCCCGTTCGTGTCGTCCCGTACGTCTCGGTTGGGACCTTATATACGTCTATAGCGTTATATATCCTAACCTAAGGCAGCCTAACTACTCGGATGTAGCATTTTACAACATTCCTGGCGGATCGGCTCCTACTTCTAGGTGGGAACATTATATACGTCTATAACCTAATATAACCTAACCTAACCCATCTAGCCCCTCGCTGGTAATGTTTTACAGAGTCCCGTACGTGTCGTCCCGTACGTCTCGGCTGGTACATTATATTCGTCTATAGCGTTATATATCCTAACCTAAAGCAGCCTAGCATCTCGGATGTTGTATTTTACAACATACTTGGCGGGTTGGCACCTACTTCTCGGTGAGAACATTATCTACGTCTATAACGTAACATAACATAACCTAATCCATCTAGACCCTGGCCGTTAATGTTTTACAGAATCCCGTACGTGTCGTACCGTACGTCTCGGGTGGTACATTATATACGTCTATAGCGTTATATATCCTATCCTAAGGCAACCTAACATCTCGCATGTAGTATTTTCCAGCATTCCTGGCGAGTCGGCCCCTACTTCTCGGTGGGAACATTATATACGTCTATAACGTAACATAACCTAACCTAATCCATCTAGACCCTCGCTGTTAATGTTTTACAGAATCTCGTTCGTGTCGTCCCGTACGTCTCGGTTGGGGCATTATATACGCCTATAGCGTTATATATCCTAACCCAAGGCAGCCTATCACCTCGGATGTAGTATTTTCCAGCATTGCTGGCGGGTCGGCCCCTACTTATCGGTGGGAACATTATATACGTCTATAGCGTAATATAACCTAACCTAACCCATCTAGTCCCTCGCTGGTAGTGTTTTATAGAATCCCGTTCGTTTCGTCTCATAAGTCTTGGTTGGGTAATTATGTACGACTACGGCGTTATATATCCTAACCTAAGGCAGCCTAACGTCTCGGATGTATTATTTTCCAGCATTCCTGGCGGGTCGACCCCTACTTCTCGGTGGGAAAATTATATATAATGTTTATGTTAATGAACATTATATATAATCTGTAACGTAACATAACCCAACCTAATCCATCTAGACCCTCGCTGTTAATGTTTTACAGAATCCCGATTGTGCCGTCCCGTGCGTCTCGGTGTGGACATTATATACGACTGTAACTTTATATATCCCAACCTAAGGCCACCTGATATCTCGGATGTAGTATTTTCCAACATTCCTGGCGGGTCGGACGCTACTTCTGGGTGGGAACAATATATACGACTATAACGTAACATAACCTAACCTAATCCATCTAACCCGTCGCTGGTAATGTTTTACAGAATCCCGTTCGTGTCGTCCCGTATGTCTCGGTTGGGACATTATATACGTCTATAGCGTTATAAATCCTAACCTAAGGCAGCCTAACTACTCGGATGTAGCATTTTCCAGCATTGCTGGCAGGTCGGCCCCTACTTATCGGTGGGAACATTATATACGTCTATAGCGTAATATAACCTAACCTAACCCATCTAGCCCCTCGCTGGTAATGTTTTATAGAATCCAGTTCGTGTCGTCCCGTAAGTCTCGGTTGGGTAATTATATACGTCTACGGCGTTATATATCCTAACGTAAGGCAGCCTAACGTCTCGGATGTAGTATTTTCCAACATTCCTGGCGGGTCGGACCCTACGTCTCGGTTGGAACATTATGTACGTCTATAACGTTATATAACCTAAACTAATCCATCTAGACCCTCGCTGTTAATGTTTTACAGAATCCCGTTCGTGTCCTCCCGTACGTCTCGGTTGGGACATTATATACGTCTATAGCGTTATATATCCTAACCTAAGGCAGGCTGACATCTCGGATGTAGTATTTTCCATCATTCCTGGCTGGTCGGCCCCTACTTCTCGGTGGGAACATTATATAAGTCTATAACGTAACATAACCTAACCTAATCCATCTAGACCCTGGCCGTTAATGTTTTACAGAAGCCCGATCGTGTCGTCCCGTACGTCTCGGTTGGTACATTATATACGTCTACAGCGTTACATATCCTAACCTAAGGCAACCTAACATCTCGGATGTAGTATTTTCCAGCATTCCTGGCGAGTCGGCCCCTACTTCTCGGTGGGAACATTATATACGTCTATAACGTAACATAACCTAACCTAATCCATCTAGCCTCTCGCTGGTAATGTTTGATAGAATCCCGGTCGTGTCGGCCCGTACTTACCGGTGGGGACATTATATACGTCTATAACATTATATATCCCAACCTAAGGCCACCTATCACTTCGGATGTAGTATTTTCCAGCATTCCTGGCGGGTCGGACCCTACGTCTCGGTTGGAACATTATGTACGTCTATAACGTTATATAACCTAAACTAATCCATCTAGACCCTCGCTGTTAATGTTTTACAGAATCCCGTTCGTGTCCTCCCGTACGTCTCGGTTTGGACATTATATACGTCTATAGCGTTATATATCCTAACCTAAGGCAGGCTAACATCTCGGAAGTAGTATTTTCCATCATTCCTGGCTGGTCGTCCCCTACTTCTCGGTGGGAACATTATATACGTCTATCACGTAATATAACCTAACCTAACACATCTAGCCCCTCGCTGGTAATGTTTTTCAGAATCCCGATCCTGTCGGCCGGTTCATCTCGGCTGGGACATTATAAACGTCTACAGCGATATATATCCTAATGTAAGGCAGGCTAACATCTCGGATGTAGTATTTTACAACATTCCTGGCGTATCAGCCCCTTCTTCTCGATGGGAATATTACATACGTCTGTAACGTAATATAACCTAACCTAACCCCTCTAGCCCCTCGCTGTAAATGTTTTGCAGAATCCATGTCGTGTCGGCCCGTACTTATCGGTGGGGACATTATATATGTCTATAACATTATATATCCCAACCTAAGGCCACCTAACGCTCCGGATGTTGTATTTTCCAGCATTCCTGGCGGGTCGGACCCTACGTCTCGGTTGGAACATTATGTACGTCTATAACGTTATATAACCTAACCTAATCCATCTAGACCCTCGCTGTTAATGTTTTACAGAATCCCGTTCGTGTCGTCCCGTACGTCTCGGTTGGGACATTATATGTCTGTAGCGTTATATAACCTAACCTAACACATCTAGCCGCTCGCTGGTAATGTTTTACAGAATCCCGTTCGTGTCGTCCCGTACGTCTCGGTTGGGATATTATATACGTCTATAATGTTATATAACCTAACCTAACACATCTAGCCCCTCGCTGGTAATGTTTTACACAATCCCGTTCGTGTCGTCCCGTACGTCTCGGTTGGGATATTATATACGTATATAGCGTTATATACCCTAACCTAAGGCAGACTAACATCTCGGATGTAGTATTTTACAACATTCCTAGCGGATCGGCCCCTACTTCTCGGTGGGAACATTATATATGTCTATAACGTAACATAACCTAACATAAGCCATCTAGCACTTCGGTGATAATGTTTTACAGATTGCCGGTCGTGTCGGCCCGTACATCTCCGTCGGGACATTACGTGCGTCTATAACGTTATATAACCTAACCTAACACATTTAGCCCCTCGCTGCAAATGGTTTACAGAATCCCGCACGTGTCGTCCCGTACGTCCCGCCTGGGACATTATATTCGTCTATAGCGTTATATATCCTAACCTAAGGCAGGCTAACAACTCGGATGTAGTGTTTTACAACATTCCTGGCGTGTCGGACCCTACTTCTCGGTGGGAACATTATACACGTCTATAACTTAATATAACCTAACCTGACACATCTGGCCCCTCGCTGGTAATGTTTTACAGAATCCCGTTCGTGTCGTCCCGTAGGTCTCGGTTGGGACATTATATACGTCTACAGCGTTATATATCCTAACCTAAGGCAGGCTAACATCTCGGATGTGGTACCTTCCAACATTCCTGTCGGATCGGCCCCTACTTCTATGTGGGAACATTATATACGTCTATAACCTAATATAACCTAACCTACCCCATCTAGCCCCACGCTGGTAATGTTTTACAGAATCCCGTTCGTGTCGTCCCGTACGTCTCGGTTGGGGCATTATACAGGCCTATAGCGTTATATATCCTAACCCAAGGCAGCCTATCACCTCGGATGTAGTATTTTCCAGCATTGCCGGCAGGTCGGCCCCTACTTATCGGTGGGAACGTTATATACGTCTATAGCGTAATATAACCTAACCTAACCCATCTAGCCCCTCGCTGGTAATGTTTTATAGAATCCCGTTCGTGTCGTCTCGTAAGTCTCGGTTGGGTAATTATATACGACTACGGCGTTATATATCCTAACCTAAGGCAGCCTAACGTCTCGGATGTAGTATTTTCCAGCATTCCTGGTGGGTCGGCCCCTACTTCTCGGTGGGAACATTATATACGTCTATAACGTAACATAACCTAACCTAATCCATCTAACCCCTCGCTGGTAATGTTTTACAGAATCCCGTTCGTGTCGTCCCGTACGTCTCGGTTGGGACATTATATACGTCTATAGCGTTATATATCCTAACCTAAGGCAGCCTAACGTCTCGGATGTAGTATTTTCCAGCATTCCTGGTGGGTCGGCCCCTACTTCTCGGTGGGAACATTATATACGTCTATAACCTAATATAACCTATCCTAACCCATCTAGCCCCTCGCTAGTAATGTTTTACAGAATCCCGTACGTGTCGTCCCGTACGTCTCGGTTGGTACATTATATATACGTCTATAGCGTTACATATCCTAACCTGAGGCAACCTAACATGTCGGATGTAGTATTTTCCAGCATTCCTGGCTGGTCGGCCCCTACTTCTCGGTGGGAACATTATATACGTCTATAACGTAATATAACCTAACCTAACACATCTAGCCCCTCGCTGGTAATGTTTTCAGAATCCCGATCCTGTCGGCCCGTACATCTCGGTTGGGACATTATAAACGTCTGCAGCGATATATATCCTAATGTAAGGCAGGCTAACATCTCGGATGTAGTATTTTACAACATTCTTGGCGTATCAGCCCCTTCTTCTCGATGGGAATATTATATACGTCTGTAACGTAATATAACCTAACCTAATCCCTCTAGCCCCTCGCTGTAAATGTTTTGCAGAATCCATGTCGTGTCGGCCCGTACTTATCGGTGGGGACATTATATACGTCTATAACATTATATATCCCAACCTAAGGCCACCTAACGCTTCGGATGTTGTATCTTCCAGCATTCCTGGCGGGTCGGACCCTACGTCTCGGTTGGAACATTATGTACGTCTATAACGTTATATAACCTAACCTAATCCATCTAGACCCTCGCTGTTAATGTTTTACAGAATCTCGGTCGTGTCGTCCCGTACGTCTCGGTGGGGACATTATGTACGTCTATAACGTTATATATCCCAACCTGAGGCAACCTAACATTTCGGATGTTGTATTTTCCAACATTCCTGGCGGGACGGCCCCTACTTCTCGTTGGGAACATTATATACGTCTATAACGTAATATATCCTAACCTAACCCATCTAGCACCTCGGTGATAATGTTTTGCAGAATCCCGGTCGTGTCGGCACGTACGTCTCGGTGCGGACATTATATGCGTCTATAACGTTATATATCCCAACCTAAGCCAACCTAACATGTCGGATGTAGTATTTACCAACATTCCTGGCGTGTCGGACCCTACTTCTCGGTGGGAACATTATATACGTCTATAACGTAACATAACTTAACCTAATCCATCTAGACCCTGGCCGTTAATGTCTTACAGAATCCCGTTCGTGTCGTCCCGTACGTCTCGGTTGGGATATTACATACGTCTATAATGTTATATAACCTAACCTAACACATCTAGCCCCTCGCTGGTAATGTTTTACAGAATCCCGGTCGTGTCGTCCCGTACGTCTCGGTGGGGACATTATGTACGTCTATAACGTTATATATCCCAACCTGAGGCAACCTAACATTTCGGATGTTTTATTTTCCAACATTCCTGGCGGGTCGGCCCCTACTTCTCGTTGGGAACATTATATACGTCTATAACGTAATATATCCTAACCTAACCCATCTAGCACCTCGGTGATAATGTTTTGCAGAATGCCGGTCGTGTCGGCCCGTACGTCTCGGTGCGGACATTATATACGTCTATAACGTTATATATCCCAACCCAAGGCGACCTAACATCTCGGATGTAGTATTTACCAACATTACTGGCGTGTCGGACCCTACTTCTCGGTGGGAACATTATGTACGTTTATAACGTAATATAACCTAACCTAACTCATCCAGCCCCCCGCTGTAAATGTTTTACAGAATCCCTGTCGTGTCGGCCCGTACTTATCGGTGGGGACATTATATACGTCTATAACATTATATATCCCAACCTAAGGCCACCTATCACTTCGGATGTAGTATTTTCCAGCATTCCTGGCGGGTCGGACCCTACGTCTTGGTTGGAACATTATGTACGTCTATAACGTTATATAACCTAAACTAATCCATCTAGACCCTCGCTGTTAATGTCTTACAGAATCCCGTTCTTGTCCTCCCGTACGTCTCGGTTGGGACATTATATACGTCTATAGCGTTATATATCCTAACCTAAGGCAGGCTAACATCTCGGATGTAGTATTTTCCATCATTCCTAGCGGATCGGCCCCTACTTCTCGGTGGGAACATTATATATGTCTATAACGTAACATAACCTAACATAAGCCATCTAGCACTTCGGTGATAATGTTTTACAGAGTCCCGCTCGTGTCGTCCCGTACGTCTCGGTGGGGACATTATATATGTCTATAACGTTATATATCCCAATCTAAGGCAACCTAGCATCTCGGACGTAGTATTTACCGACATTCCTGGCGGGTCGGACCCTACTTCTCGGTGGGAACATTATATACGTCTATAACGTAACATAACTTAACCTAACCCATCTAGACCCTGGCCGTTAATGTTTTACAGAATCCCGTACGAGTCGTCCCGTACGTCTCGGTTGGTACATTATATATACGTCTATAGCGTTACATATCCTAACCTGAGGCAACCTAACATCTCGGATGCACTACTTTCCAGCATTGCTGGCGGGTCGGCCCCTACTTATCGGTGGGAACATTATATACGTCTATAGCGTAATATAACCTAACCTAACTCATCTAGACCCTCGCTGGTAATATTTTATAGAATCCTGTTCGTGTCGTCCCGTAAGTCTCGGTTGGGTAATTATATACGTCTACGGCGTTATATATCCTAACCTAAGGCAGCCTAACGTCTCGGATGTAGTATTTTCCAACATTCCTGGCGGGTCGGACCCTACTTCTCGGTGGGAAAATTATATACGTCTATAACGTAACATAACTTAACCTAATCCATCTAGACCGTGGCCGTTAATGTCTTACAGAATCCCGTTTGTGTCGTCCCGTACGTCTCGGGTGGTACATTATATACGTCTATAGCGTTATATATCCTATCCTAAGGCAACCTAACATCTCGGATGTAGTATTTTCCAGCATTCCTGGCAAGTCGGCCCCTACATCTCGGTGGGAACATTATATACGCCTATAACGTAACATAACCTAACCTAATCCATCTAGACCCTCGCTGTTGATGTTTTACAGAATCCCGTTCGTGTCGTCCCGTACGTCTCGGTTGGGACATTATATACGTCTATAGCGTTATATATCCTAACCTAAGGCAGCCTAACTACTCGGATGTAGCATTTTACAACATTCCTGGCGGATCGGCTCCTACTTCTAGGTGGGAACATTATATACGTCTATAACCTAATATAACCTAACCTAACCCATTTAGCCCCTCGCTGCTAATGGTTTACAGAATCCCGCACGTGTCGTCCCTTACGTCCCAGCTGGGACATTATATTCGTCTATAGCGTTATATATCCTAACCTAAGGCAGGCTAACAACTCGGATGTAGTATTTTACAACATTCCTGTCGTGTCGGACCCTACTTCTCGGTGGGAACATTATACACGTCTATAACTTAATATAACCTAACCTGACACATCTGGCCCCTCGCTGGTAATGTTTTACAGAATCCCGTTCGTGTCCTCCCGTACGTCTCGGTTGGGACATTATATACGTCTATAGCGTTATATATCCCAACTTAAGGCAGGCTAACATCTCGAATGCAGTATTTTCCAACATTCCTGGCGGGTCGGTCCCTACTTCTCGGTGGGAATATTATATAAGTTTATGACGTAACATAACCTAACCTAACACATCTAGCCCGTCGCTGGTAATTTTTTACAGAATCCCGTTCGTGTCGTCCCGTACATCTCCGTCGGGACATTACGTGCGTCTACAACGTTATATAACCTAACCTAACACATTTAGCCCCTCGCTGCAAATGGTTTACAGAATCCCGCACGTGTCGTCGCGTACATCCCGGCTGGGACATTATATTCGTCTATAGCGTTATATATCCTAACCTAAGGCAGGCTAACAACTCGGATGTAGTATTTTCCAACATTCCTGGCGGGTCGGACCCTACTTCTGGGTGGGAACATTATATACGTCTATAACCTAATATAACCTAACCTAACCCATCTAGCCCCTCGCTGGTAATGTTTTACAGAATCCCGTACGTGTCGTCCCGTACGTCTCGGCTGGGACATTATATTCGTCTATAGCGTTATATATCCTAACCTAAAGCAGCCTAGCATCTCGGATGTAGTATTTTACAACATTCTTGGCGGGTTGGCACCTACTTCTCGGTGGGAACATTATATACGTCTATGACGTAACATAACATAACCTAATCCATCTAGACCCTGGCCGTTAATGTCTTACAGAATCCCGTTTGTGTCGTCCCGTACGTTTCGGGTGGTACATTATATACGTCTATAGCGTTATATATCCTATCCTAAGGCAACCTAACATCTCGGATGTAGTATTTTCCAGCATTCCTGGCAAGTCGGCCCCTACATCTCGGTGTGAACATTATATACGTCTATAACGTAACATAACCTAACCTAATCCATCTAGACCCTCGCTGTTGATGTTTTACAGAATCCCGTTCGTGTCGTCCCGTACGTCTCGGTTGGGACATTATATACGTCTATAGCGTTATATATCCTAACCTAAGGCAGCCTAACTACTCGGATGTAGCATTTTACAACATTCCTGGCGGATCGGCTCCTACTTCGAGGTGGGAACATTATATACGTCTATAACCTAATATAACCTAACCTAACCCATTTAGCCCCTCGCTGCTAATGGTTTACAGAATCCCGCACGTGTCGTCCCTTACGTCCCAGCTGGGACATTATATTCGTCTATAGCGTTATATATCCTAACCTAAGGCAGGCTAACAACTCGGATGTAGTATTTTACAACATTCCTGGCGTGTCGGACCCTACTTCTCGGTGGGAACATTATACACGTCTATAACTTAATATAACCTAACCTGACACATCTGGCCCCTCGCTGGTAATGTTTTACAGAATCCCGTTCGTGTCGTCCCGTACGTCTCGGTTGGGACATTATGTACGTCTATAGCATTATATATCCTAACCTAAGGCAGGCTAACTTCTCGGATGTAGTATTTTCCAACATTCCTGGCGGGTCGGCCCCTACTTCTCGGTGGGAACATTATATACGTCTATAACGTAATATAACCTAACCTAACCCATCTAGACCCTCGCTGGAAGTGTTTTATAGAATCCCGGTCGTGTCGGCCCGTACATCTCCGTCGGGACATTACGTGCGTCTACAACGTTATATAACCTAACCTAACACATTTAGCCCCTCGCTGCTAATGGTTTACAGAATCCCGCACGTGTCGTCCCTTACGTCCCGGCTGGGACATTATATTCGTCTATAGCGTTATATATCCTAACCTAAGGCAGGCTAACAACTCGGATGTAGTATTTTACAACATTCCTGGCGTGTCGGACCCTACTTCTCGGTGGGAACATTATACACGTCTATAACTTAATATAACCTAACCTGACACATCTGGCCCCTCGCTGGTAATGTTTTACAGAATCCCGTTCGTGTCGTACCGTACGTTTCGGTTGGGACATTATATACGTCTATAGCGTTATATATCCCAACCTAAGGCAGGCTAACATCTCGGATGCAGTATTTTCCAACATTCCTGGCGGGTCGGACCCTACTTCTCGTTGGGAATATTATATAAGTTTATGACGTAACATAACCTAACCTAACACATCTAGCCCGTCGCTGGTAATTTTTTACAGAATCCCGTTCGTGTCGTCCCGTACATCTCCGTCGGGACATTACGTGCGTCTATAACGTTATATAACCTAACCTAACACATTTAGCCCCTCGCTGCAAATGGTTTACAGAATCCCGCACGTGTCGTCCCGTACATCCCAGCTGGGACATTATATTCGTCTATAGCGTTATATATCCTAACCTAAGGCAGGCTAACAACTCGGATGTAGTATTTTCCAACATTCCTGGCGGGTCGGAACCTACTTCTGGGTGGGAACATTATATACGTCTATAACGTAACATAACCTAACCTAATCCATCTAACCCCTCGCTGGTAATGTTTTACAGAATCCCGTTGGTGTCGTCCCGTACGTCTCGGTTGGGACATTATGTACGTTTATAACGTTATATATCCCAACCTGAGGCAACCTAACATTTCGGATGTTGTATTTTCCAACATTCCTGGCGGGTCGGCCCCTACTTCTCGTTGGGAACATTATATACGTCTATAACGTATTATATCCTAACCTAACGCATCTAGCACCTCGGTGATAATGTTTTGCAGAATCCCGGTCGTGTCGGCCCGTACGTCTCGGTGCGGACATTATATACGTCTATAACGTTATGTATCCCAACCCAAGGCAACCTAACATCTCGGATGTAGTATTTACCAACATTACTGGCGTGTCGGACCCTACTTCTCGGTGGGAACATTATATACGTCTATAACGTTATATAACCTAACCTCACACATCTAGCCCCTCGCTGGTAATGTTTTACAGAACCCCGTTCGTGTCGTCCCGTACGTCTCGGTGGGTACATTTTATACGTTTATAACGTTATATATCTTAACCTAAGGCAACCTAACACCTCACATGTAGTATTTTCCAACATTCCTGACGGGCCGGCCACTACTTCTCGGTGGGTACATTATATACGTCTATATCGTAATATAATCGAACCTAACCCATCCTGCCCCTCGCTGGTAATGTTTTACAGAATCCCGGTCGTGTCGTCCCGTACGTCTCGGTGGGGACATTATATACGTCTATAGCATTATATATCCTAACCTAAGGCAGGCTAACATCTCGGATGTAGTATTTTCCAACATTCCTGGCGGGTCGGCCCCTACTTCTAGGTGGGAACATTATATACGTCTATAACGTAATATAACCTAACCTAACCCATCTAGACCCTCGCTGGAAATGTTTTATAGAATCCCGGTCGTGTCGGCCCGTACATCTCCGTCGGGACATTACGTGCGTCTATAACGTTATATAACCTAACCTAACACATTTAGCCCCTCGCTGCTAATGGTTTACAGAATCCCGCACGTGTCGTCCCTTACGTCCCGGCTGGGACATTATATTCGTCTATAGCGTTATATATCCTAACATAAGACAGGCTAACAACTCGGATGTAGTATTTTCCAACATTCCTGGCGGGTCGGACCCTACTTCTGGGTGGGAACATTATATACGTCTATAACGTAACATAACCTAACCTAATCCATCTAACCCCTCGCTGCTAATGTTTTACAGAATCCCGTTCGTGTCGTCCCGTACGTCTCGGTTGGGACATTATATACGTCTATAGCGTTATATATCCTAACCTAAAGCAGCCTAGCATCTCGGATGTAGTATTTTACAACATTCTTGGCGGGTTGGCACCTACTTCTCGGTGGGAACATTATATACGTCTATAACGTAATATAACCTAACCTAACCCATCTAGACCCTCGCTGGAAATGTTTTATAGAATCCCGGTCGTGTCGGCCCGTACATCTCCGTGGGGACATTACGTGCGTCTATAACGTTATATAACCTAACCTAACACATTTAGCCCCTCGCTGCTAATGGTTTACAGAATCCCGCACGTGTCGTCCCTTACGTCCCGGCTGGGACATTATATTCGTCTATAGCGTTATATATCCTATCCTAAGGCAGGCTAACAACTCGGATGTAGTATTTTACAACATTCCTGGCGTGTCGGACCCTACTTCTCGGTGGGAACATTATACACGTCTATAACTTAATATAACCTAACCTGACACATCTGGCCCCTCGCTGGTAATGTTTTACAGAATCCCGTTCGTGTCGTACCGTACGTTTCGGTTGGGACATTATATACGTCTATAGCGTTATATATCCCAACCTAAGGCAGGCTAACATCTCGGATGCAGTATTTTCCAACATTCCTGGCGGGTCGGACCCTACTTCTCGTTGGGAATATTATATAAGTTTATGACGTAACATAACCTAACCTAACACATCTAGCCCGTCGCTGGTAATTTTTTACAGAATCCCGTTCGTGTCGTCCCGTACATCTCCGTCGGGAGACTACGTGCGTCTATAACGTTATATAACCTAACCTAACACATTTAGCCCCTCGCTGCAAATGGTTTACAGAATCCCGCACGTGTCGTCCCGTACATCCCAGCTGGGACATTATATTCGTCTATAGCGTTATATATCCTAACCTAAGGCAGGCTAACAACTCGGATGTAGTATTTTCCAACATTCCTGGCGGGTCGGAACCTACTTCTGGGTGGGAACATTATATACGTCTATAACGTAACATAACCTAACCTAATCCATCTAACCCCTCGCTGGTAATGTTTTACAGAATCCCGTTGGTGTCGTCCCGTACGTCTCGGTTGGGACATTATATACGTCTATAGCGTTATATATCCTAACCCAAGGCAGCCTAACTACTCGGATGTAGCATTTTACAACATTCCTGGCGGATCGGCTCCTACTTCTAGGTGGGAACATTATATACGTCTATAACCTAATATAACCTAACCTAACCCATCTAGCCCCTCGCTGGTAATGTTTTACAGAATCCCGTACGTGTCGTCCCGTACGTCTCGGCTGGGACATTATATTCGTCTATAGCGTTATATGTCCTAACCTAAAGCAGCCTAGCATCTCGGATGTAGTATTTTACAACATTCTTGGCGGGTTGGCACCTACTTCTCGGTGGGAACATTATATACGTCTATGACGTAACATAACATAACCTAATCCATCTAGACCCTGGCCGTTAATGTTTTACAGAATCCCGTACGTGTCGTCCCGTACGTCTCGGTGGGGACATTATATACGTCTATAGCATTATGTATCCTAACCTAAGGCAGGCTAACATCTCGGATGTAGTATTTTCCAACATTCCTGGCGGGTCGGCCCCTACTTCTCGGTGGGAACATTATATACGTCTGTAACGTAATATAACCTAACCTAACCCATCTAGACCCTCGCTGGAAATGTTTTATAGAATCCCGGTCGTGTCGGCCCGTACATCTCCGTCTGGACATCACGTGCGTCTATAACGTTATATAACCTAACCTAACACATTTAGCCCGTCGCTGCTAATGGTTTACAGAATCCCGCACGTGTCGTCCCTTACGTCCCGGCTGGGACATTATATTCGTCTATCGCGTTATATATCCTAACATAAGGCAGGCTAACAACTCGGATATAGTATTTTCCAACATTCCTGGCGGGTCGGACCCTACTTCTGGGTGGGAACATTATATACGTCTATAACGTAACATAACCTAACCTAATCCATCTAACACCTCGCTGCTAATGTTTTACAGAATCCCGTTCGTGTCGTCCCGTACGTCTCGGTTGGGACATTATATACGTCTATAGCGTTATATATCCTAACCTAAGGCAGCCTAACTACTCGGATGTAGCATTTTACAACATTCCTGGCCGATCGGACCCTACTTCACGGTGGGAACATTATATTCGTCTATAACGTAGCATAACCTAACCTAACCCATCCAGCCCCTCGCTGGTAATGTTTTACAGAATCCCGGTCGTGTCGTCCCGTACGTCTCGGTTGGGACGTTATGTACGTTTATAACGTTATATATCCCAACCTGAGGCAACCTAACATTTCGGATGTTGTATTTTCCAACATTCCTGGCGGGTCGGCCCCTACTTCTCGTTGGGAACATTATATACGTCTATAACGTATTATATCCTAACCTAACGCATCTAGCACCTCGGTGATAATGTTTTGCAGAATCCCGGTCGTATCGGCCCGTACGTCTCGGTGCGGACATTATATACGTCTATAACGTTATGTATCCCAACCCAAGGCAACCTAACATCTCGGATGTAGTATTTACCAACATTACTGGCGTGTCGGACCCTACTTCTCGGTGGGAACATTATATACGTCTATAACGTTATATAACCTAACCTCACACATCTAGCCCCTCGCTGGTAATGTTTTACAGAACCCCGTTCGTGTCGTCCCGTACGTCTCGGTGGGTACATTTTATACGTTTATAACGTTATATATCTTAACCTAAGGCAACCTAACACCTCACATGTAGTATTTTCCAACATTCCTGACGGGCCGGCCACTACTTCTCGGTGGGTACATTATATACGTCTATATCGTAATATAATCGAACCTAACCCATCCTGCCCCTCGCTGGTAATGTTTTACAGAATCCCGGTCGTGTCGTCCCGTACGTCTCGGTTGGGACATTATATACGTCTATAGCGTTATATATCCTAACCTAAAGCAGCCTAGCATCTCGGATGTAGTATTTTACAACATTCTTGGCGGGTTGGCACCTACTTCTCGGTGGGAACATTATATACGTCTATAACGTAATATAACCTAACCTAACCCATCTAGACCCTCGCTGGAAATGTTTTATAGAATCCCGGTCGTGTCGGCCCGTACATCTCCGTGGGGACATTACGTGCGTCTATAACGTTATATAACCTAACCTAACACATTTAGCCCCTCGCTGCTAATGGTTTACAGAATCCCGCACGTGTCGTCCCTTACGTCCCGGCTGGGACATTATATTCGTCTATAGCGTTATATATCCTATCCTAAGGCAGGCTAACAACTCGGATGTAGTATTTTACAACATTCCTGGCGTGTCGGACCCTACTTCTCGGTGGGAACATTATACACGTCTATAACTTAATATAACCTAACCTGACACATCTGGCCCCTCGCTGGTAATGTTTTACAGAATCCCGTTCGTGTCGTACCGTACGTTTCGGTTGGGACATTATATACGTCTATAGCGTTATATATCCCAACCTAAGGCAGGCTAACATCTCGGATGCAGTATTTTCCAACATTCCTGGCGGGTCGGACCCTACTTCTCGTTGGGAATATTATATAAGTTTATGACGTAACATAACCTAACCTAACACATCTAGCCCGTCGCTGGTAATTTTTTACAGAATCCCGTTCGTGTCGTCCCGTACATCTCCGTCGGGAGACTACGTGCGTCTATAACGTTATATAACCTAACCTAACACATTTAGCCCCTCGCTGCAAATGGTTTACAGAATCCCGCACGTGTCGTCCCGTACATCCCAGCTGGGACATTATATTCGTCTATAGCGTTATATATCCTAACCTAAGGCAGGCTAACAACTCGGATGTAGTATTTTCCAACATTCCTGGCGGGTCGGAACCTACTTCTGGGTGGGAACATTATATACGTCTATAACGTAACATAACCTAACCTAATCCATCTAACCCCTCGCTGGTAATGTTTTACAGAATCCCGTTGGTGTCGTCCCGTACGTCTCGGTTGGGACATTATATACGTCTATAGCGTTATATATCCTAACCCAAGGCAGCCTAACTACTCGGATGTAGCATTTTACAACATTCCTGGCGGATCGGCTCCTACTTCTAGGTGGGAACATTATATACGTCTATAACCTAATATAACCTAACCTAACCCATCTAGCCCCTCGCTGGTAATGTTTTACAGAATCCCGTACGTGTCGTCCCGTACGTCTCGGCTGGGACATTATATTCGTCTATAGCGTTATATGTCCTAACCTAAAGCAGCCTAGCATCTCGGATGTAGTATTTTACAACATTCTTGGCGGGTTGGCACCTACTTCTCGGTGGGAACATTATATACGTCTATGACGTAACATAACATAACCTAATCCATCTAGACCCTGGCCGTTAATGTTTTACAGAATCCCGTACGTGTCGTCCCGTACGTCTCGGTGGGGACATTATATACGTCTATAGCATTATGTATCCTAACCTAAGGCAGGCTAACATCTCGGATGTAGTATTTTCCAACATTCCTGGCGGGTCGGCCCCTACTTCTCGGTGGGAACATTATATACGTCTGTAACGTAATATAACCTAACCTAACCCATCTAGACCCTCGCTGGAAATGTTTTATAGAATCCCGGTCGTGTCGGCCCGTACATCTCCGTCTGGACATCACGTGCGTCTATAACGTTATATAACCTAACCTAACACATTTAGCCCGTCGCTGCTAATGGTTTACAGAATCCCGCACGTGTCGTCCCTTACGTCCCGGCTGGGACATTATATTCGTCTATCGCGTTATATATCCTAACATAAGGCAGGCTAACAACTCGGATATAGTATTTTCCAACATTCCTGGCGGGTCGGACCCTACTTCTGGGTGGGAACATTATATACGTCTATAACGTAACATAACCTAACCTAATCCATCTAACACCTCGCTGCTAATGTTTTACAGAATCCCGTTCGTGTCGTCCCGTACGTCTCGGTTGGGACATTATATACGTCTATAGCGTTATATATCCTAACCTAAGGCAGCCTAACTACTCGGATGTAGCATTTTACAACATTCCTGGCCGATCGGACCCTACTTCACGGTGGGAACATTATATTCGTCTATAACGTAGCATAACCTAACCTAACCCATCCAGCCCCTCGCTGGTAATGTTTTACAGAATCCCGGTCGTGTCGTCCCGTACGTCTCGGTTGGGACGTTATGTACGTTTATAACGTTATATATCCCAACCTGAGGCAACCTAACATTTCGGATGTTGTATTTTCCAACATTCCTGGCGGGTCGGCCCCTACTTCTCGTTGGGAACATTATATACGTCTATAACGTATTATATCCTAACCTAACGCATCTAGCACCTCGGTGATAATGTTTTGCAGAATCCCGGTCGTATCGGCCCGTACGTCTCGGTGCGGACATTATATACGTCTATAACGTTATGTATCCCAACCCAAGGCAACCTAACATCTCGGATGTAGTATTTACCAACATTACTGGCGTGTCGGACCCTACTTCTCGGTGGGAACATTATATACGTCTATAACGTTATATAACCTAACCTCACACATCTAGCCCCTCGCTGGTAATGTTTTACAGAACCCCGTTCGTGTCGTCCCGTACGTCTCGGTGGGTACATTTTATACGTTTATAACGTTATATATCTTAACCTAAGGCAACCTAACACCTCACATGTAGTATTTTCCAACATTCCTGACGGGCCGGCCACTACTTCTCGGTGGGTACATTATATACGTCTATATCGTAATATAATCGAACCTAACCCATCCTGCCCCTCGCTGGTAATGTTTTACAGAATCCCGGTCGTGTCGTCCCGTACGTCTCGGTGGGGACATTATATACGTCTATAGCATTATATATCCTAACCTAAGGCTGGCTAACATCTCGGATGTAGTATTTTCCAACATTCCTGGCGGGTCGGCCCCTACTTCTCGGTGGGAACATTATATACGTCTATAACGTAATATAACCTAACCTAACCCATCTAGACCCTCGCTGGAAATGTTTTATAGAATCCCGGTCGTGTCGGCCCGTACATCTCCGTCGGGACATCACGTGCGTCTATAACGTTATATAACCTAACCTAACACATTTAGCCCCTCGCTGCTAATGGTTTAGAGAATCCCGCACGTGTCGTCCCTTACGTCCCGGCTGGGACATTATATTCGTCTATAGCGTTATATATCCTAACATAAGGCAGGCTAACAACTCGGATATAGTATTTTCCAACATTCCTGGCGGGTTGGACCCTACTTCTGGGTGGGAACATTATATACGTCTATAACGTAACATAACCTAACCTAATCCATCTAACCCCTCGCTGCTAATGTTTTACAGAATCCCGTTCGTGTCGTCCCGTACGTCTCGGTTGGGACATTATATACGTCTATAGCGTTATATATCCTAACCTAAGGCAGCCTAACTACTCGGATGTAGCATTTTACAACATTCCTGGCGGATCGGACCCTACTTCACGGTGGGAACATTATATACGTCTATAACATAATATAACCTAACCTAACCCATCTAGCCCCTCGCTGGTAATGTTTTATAGAATCCCGGTCGTGTCGGCCCGTACATCTCCGTCGGGACATCACGTGCGTCTATAACGTTATATAACCTAACCTAACACATTTAGCCCCTCGCTGCTAATGGTTTAGAGAATCCCGCACGTGTCGTCCCTTACGTCCCGGCTGGGACATTATATTCGTCTTTAGCGTTATATATCCTAACATAAGGCAGGCTAACAACTCGGATATAGTATTTTCCAACATTCCTGGCGGGTCGGACCCTACTTCTCGGTGGGAAAATTATATACGTCTATAACGTAACATAACTTAACCTAATCCATCTAGACCGTGGCCGTTAATGTCTTACAGAATCCCGTTCGTGTCGTCCCGTACGTCTCGGGTGGTACATTATATACGTCTATAGCGTTATATATCCTATCCTAAGGCAACCCAACATCCCGGATGTAGTATTTTCCAGCATTCCTGGCAAGTCGGCCCCTACTTCTCGGTGGGAACATTATATACGTCTATAACGTAACATAACCTAACCTAATCCATCTAGAACCTCGCTGTTGATGTTTTACAGAATCCCGTTCGTGTCGTCCCGTACGTCTCGTTTGGGGCATTATATACGTCTATAGCGTTATATATCCTAACGCAAGGCAGCCTATCACCTCGGATGTAGTATTTTGCACCATCGCTGGCGGGTCGGCCCCTACTTATCGGTGGGAACATTATATACGTCTATAGCGTAATATAATCTAACCTGACCCATATAGCCCCTCGCTGGTAATGTTTTACAGAATCCCATTCGTGTCGTCCCGTACGTCTCGGTTGGGACATTATATACGTCTATAGCGTTATTTATCCTAACGTAAGGCAGCCTAACAACTCGGATGTATCATTTTACAACATTCCTGGAGGGTCGGCCCCTGCTTCGCGGTGGGAACATTATATATGTCTGTATCGTAATATAACCTAACCTAACCCATCTAGCCCCTCGCTGGTAATGCTTTACAGAACCCCGTTCGTGTCGTCCCATACGTCTCGGTTGGGACATTATATACGTCTATAACGTTATATATCCCAACCTAAGGCAACCTAATATCTCGGATGTAGTACCTTACAACTTTCCTGGCGGATCGGCTCCTACTTCTAGGTGGGAACATTATATACGTCTATAACCTAATATAACCTAACCTAACCCATCTATCCCCTCGCTGGTAATGTTTTACAGAATCCCGTTCGTGTCGTCCCGTACGTCTCGGTTGGGACATTATATACGTCTATAGCGTTATATATCCTAACCTAAGGCAGCCTAACTACTCGGATGTAGCATTTTACAACATTCCTGGGGGGTCGGCCCCTACTTCTCGTTGGGAACATTATATACGTCTATAACGTAATATATCCTAACCTAACGCATCTAGCACCACGGTGATAATGTTTTACAGAGTCCCGCTCGTGTCGTCCCGTACGTCTCGGTTGGGATATTATATACGTCTATAATGTTATATATCCTAACCTGAGGCAACCTAACATCTTGGATGTAGTATTTTCCAGCATTGCTGGCGGGTCGGCCCCTACTTATCGGTGGGAACATTATATACGTCTATAGCGTAATATAACCTAACCTAACCCATCTAGACGCTCGCTGGTAATATTTTATAGAATCCTGTTCGTGTCGTCCCGTAAGTCTCGGTTGGGTAATTATATACGTCTACGGCGTTATATATCCTAACCTAAGGCAGCCTAACGTCTCGGATGTAGTATTTTCCAACATTCCTGGCAAGTCGGCCCCTACTTCTCGGTGGGAACATTATATACGTCTATATCGTAATATAATCGAACCTAACCCATCCTGCCCCTCGCTGGTAATGTTTTACAGAATCCCGGTCGTGTCGTCCCGTACGTCTCGGTGGGGACATTATATACGTCTATAGCATTATATATCCTAACCTAAGGCTGGCTAACATCTCGGATGTAGTATTTTCCAACATTCCTGGCGGGTCGGCCCCTACTTCTCGGTGGGAACATTATATACGTCTATAACGTAATATAACCTAACCTAACCCATCTAGACCCTCGCTGGAAATGTTTTATAGAATCCCGGTCGTGTCGGCCCGTACATCTCCGTCGGGACATCACGTGCGTCTATAACGTTATATAACCTAACCTAACACATTTAGCCCCTCGCTGCTAATGGTTTAGAGAATCCCGCACGTGTCGTCCCTTACGTCCCGGCTGGGACATTATATTCGTCTATAGCGTTATATATCCTAACATAAGGCAGGCTAACAACTCGGATATAGTATTTTCCAACATTCCTGGCGGGTTGGACCCTACTTCTGGGTGGGAACATTATATACGTCTATAACGTAACATAACCTAACCTAATCCATCTAACCCCTCGCTGCTAATGTTTTACAGAATCCCGTTCGTGTCGTCCCGTACGTCTCGGTTGGGACATTATATACGTCTATAGCGTTATATATCCTAACCTAAGGCAGCCTAACTACTCGGATGTAGCATTTTACAACATTCCTGGCGGATCGGACCCTACTTCACGGTGGGAACATTATATACTTCTATAACATAATATAACCTAACCTAACCCATCTAGCCCCTCGCTGGTAATGTTTTATAGAATCCCGGTCGTGTCGGCCCGTACATCTCCGTCGGGACATCACGTGCGTCTATAACGTTATATAACCTAACCTAACACATTTAGCCCCTCGCTGCTAATGGTTTAGAGAATCCCGCACGTGTCGTCCCTTACGTCCCGGCTGGGACATTATATTCGTCTTTAGCGTTATATATCCTAACATAAGGCAGGCTAACAACTCGGATATAGTATTTTCCAACATTCCTGGCGGGTCGGACCCTACTTCTCGGTGGGAAAATTATATACGTCTATAACGTAACATAACTTAACCTAATCCATCTAGACCGTGGCCGTTAATGTCTTACAGAATCCCGTTCGTGTCGTCCCGTACGTCTCGGGTGGTACATTATATACGTCTATAGCGTTATATATCCTATCCTAAGGCAACCCAACATCCCGGATGTAGTATTTTCCAGCATTCCTGGCAAGTCGGCCCCTACTTCTCGGTGGGAACATTATATACGTCTATAACGTAACATAACCTAACCTAATCCATCTAGAACCTCGCTGTTGATGTTTTACAGAATCCCGTTCGTGTCGTCCCGTACGTCTCGTTTGGGGCATTATATACGTCTATAGCGTTATATATCCTAACGCAAGGCAGCCTATCACCTCGGATGTAGTATTTTGCACCATCGCTGGCGGGTCGGCCCCTACTTATCGGTGGGAACATTATATACGTCTATAGCGTAATATAATCTAACCTGACCCATATAGCCCCTCGCTGGTAATGTTTTACAGAATCCCGTTCGTGTCGTCCCGTACGTCTCGGTTGGGACATTATATACGTCTATAGCGTTATATATCCTAACCTAAGGCAGCCTAACTACTCGGATGTAGCATTTTACAACATTCCTGGGGGGTCGGCCCCTACTTCTCGTTGGGAACATTATATACGTCTATAACGTAATATATCCTAACCTAACGCATCTAGCACCACGGTGATAATGTTTTACAGAGTCCCGCTCGTGTCGTCCCGTACGTCTCGGTTGGGATATTATATACGTCTATAATGTTATATATCCTAACCTGAGGCAACCTAACATCTTGGATGTAGTATTTTCCAGCATTGCTGGCGGGTCGGCCCCTACTTATCGGTGGGAACATTATATACGTCTATAGCGTAATATAACCTAACCTAACCCATCTAGACGCTCGCTGGTAATATTTTATAGAATCCTGTTCGTGTCGTCCCGTAAGTCTCGGTTGGGTAATTATATACGTCTACGGCGTTATATATCCTAACCTAAGGCAGCCTAACGTCTCGGATGTAGTATTTTCCAACATTCCTGGCGGGTCGGACCCTACTTCTCGGTGGGAACATTATATACGTCTATAACGTAATATAACCTAACCTAACCCATCTAGACCCTCGCTGGAAATGTTTTATAGAATCCCGGTCGTGTCGGCCCGTACATCTCCGTCGGGACATTACGTGCGTCTATAACGTTATATAACCTAACCTAACACATTTAGCCCCTCGCTGCTAATGGTTTACAGAATCCCGCACGTGTCGTCCCTTACGTCCCGGCTGGGACATTATATTCGTCTATAGCGTTATATATCCTAACATAAGACAGGCTAACAACTCGGATGTAGTATTTTCCAACATTCCTGGCGGGTCGGACCCTACTTCTGGGTGGGAACATTATATACGTCTATAACGTAACATAACCTAACCTAATCCATCTAACCCCTCGCTGCTAATGTTTTACAGAATCCCGTTCGTGTCGTCCCGTACGTCTCGGTTGGGACATTATATACGTCTATAGCGTTATATATCCTAACCTAAGGCAGCCTAACTACTCGGATGTAGCATTTTACAACATTCCTGGCGGATCGGCTCCTACTTCTAGGTGGGAACATTATATACGTCTATAACCTAATATAACCTAACCTAACCCATCTAGCCCCTCGCTGGTAATGTTTTACAGAATCCCGTACGTGTCGTCCCGTACGTCTCGGCTGGGAAATTATATTCGTCTATAGCGTTATATATCCTAACCTAAAGCAGCCTAGCATCTCGGATGTAGTATTTTACAACATTCTTGGCGGGTTGGCACCTACTTGTCGGTGGGAACATTATATACGTCTATGACGTAACATAACATAACCTAATCCATCTAGACGCTGGCCGTTAATGTTTTACAGAAACCCGTACGTGTCGTCCTGTACGTCTCGGTTGGGACATTATATACGTCTATAGCGTTATATATCCTAACCTAAGGCAACCTAACACCTCAGATGTAGTATTTTCCAACATTCCTGACGGGACGGCCACTACTTCTTGGGAACATTATATACGTCTACATAGTAGTATAACCTAACCTAACCCATCTTGCCCCTCGCTGGTAATGTTTTACAGAATGCCGGTCGTGTCGGCCCGTACTTCTCCGTGGGGACATTATGTACGGCTATAACGTTATGTATCCCAACCTAAGGCAACCTAACACCTCAGATGTAGTATTTTCCAACATTCCTGACGGGTCGGCCACTACTTCTCCGTGGGAACATTATATACGTCTACATAGTAATATAACCTAACCTAACCCACCTTACCCCTCGGTTACAATGTTTTACAGATTGCCGGTCGTGTCCTCCCGTCCTTCTCCGTGGGGACATTATGTACGTCTATAACGTTATATATCCCAACCTGAGGCAACCTAACATTTCGGAAGTGGTATTTTTCCAACATTCCTGGCGGGTCAGCCCCTACTTCTCGTTGGGAACATTATATACGTCTATAGCGTAATATATCCTAACCTAACCTATCTAGCACCTCGGTGATAATGTTTTGCAGAATCCCGCTCGTGTCGTCCCGTACGTCTCGGTTGGGATATTATATACGTCTATAATGTTATATATCCCAATCTAAGTCAAGCTAACATCTCGAATGTGGTATTTACCAACATTCCTGAGGGGTCGGACCCTACTTCACGGTGGGAACATTATATACGTCTATAACGTAACGTATCCTAACCTAACCCATCTACCCCTCGCTGGTAATGTTTTACAGAATCCCGGTCGTCTCGGCCCGTACTTCTCCGTGGGGAAGTTATGTATGTCTGTAACGTTGTATAACCTAACCTAACACATCTAGCTCCTCGCTGGTAATGTTTTACAGAACCCCGTTCGTTTCGTCCCGTACGTCTCCGTGGGGACATTATATATGTCTATAACGTTATATATCCCAATCTAAGGCAACCTAGCATCTCGGATGTAGTATTTACCGACATTCCTGGCGGGTCGGACCCTACTTCTCGGTGGGGATACTATGTACGTCTATAACGTTATATAACCTAACCTAACACATCTAGATCCTCGCTGGTAATGTTTTACAGAATCCCGTTCGTGTCGGCCCGTACTTCTCGGTGGGGACATTATGTATGTCTGCAACGATATATATCCCAACCTAAGGCAACATAACATCTCGAATGTAGTATTTTCCAACATTCCTGGCGTATCGGCCACTACTTCTCCGTGGGAACATTATATACGTCTATAACGTACCATAACCTAACCTAACCCATCTAACCCCTCGCTAATAATGTTTTTCAGAATCCCGTTCGTGTCGGCCCGTACGTCTCGGTTGGGACATTATATGCGTCTATAGCGTTATATATCCTAACGTAAGGCAGCCTAACATCTCGGATGTAGTATTTTACAACATTCCTGGCGGATCGGCCTCTACTTCTTGGTGGGAACATTATATACGTCTATAACGTAATATAACCTAGCCTAATCCATCTAGACCCGCGCTGGAAATGCTTTATAAAATCGCGGTCACGTCGGCCCGTACGCCTCGTTTGGGACATTATATACGTCTATAGCGTTATATATCCTAACTTAAGGAAGCCTAACATCTCGGATGTAGTATTTTCCAACAGTCCTGGCGTGTCGGCCCCTACATCTCGGAGGGAACATTATATACGTCTATAACGTAATATAACCTAACCTAACCCATCTACCCCCTCGCTGGTAAAGTTTTACAGAATCCCGTTTGTGTCGGCCCGTACGTCTCGGTTGGGACATTATATACGTTTATAGCGTTATATATCCCAACCCGAGGAAACCTAACATCTCGGATGTAGTATTGTCCAACATTCATGGCGGGTCGGCCCCTACTTCTCGTTGGGAACATTGTATACGTCTATAGCGTAATATATCCTAACCTAACCCATCTCGCACCTCGGTGATAATGTTTTGCAGAATCCCGGTCGTGTCGGCCCGTACGTCTCGGTGCGGACATTATATACGTCTATAACGTTATATATCCCTACCCAAGGCAACCTAACATCTCGGATGTAGTATTTACCAACATTCCTGGCGTGTCGGACCCTACTTCTCGGTGGGATCATTATATACGTCTATAACATAATATAACCTAACCTAACCCATCAAGCCCCTCGCTGGTAATGTTTTACAGAACCCTGTCCGTGTCGTCCCGTACGGCTCGGTGGGTACATTATATTCGTCTATAACGTTATATATCCTAACCTAATGCAACATAACACCTCAGATGTAGTATTTTCCAACATTCCTGACGGTTCGGCCACTACTTCTCGGTGGGAACATTATATACGTGTATATCGTAGTATAATCGAACCTAACCCATCTAGCCCCGCGCTGGTAATTTTTACAGAATCCCGGTCGTGTCGGACGGTACTTCTCCGCGGGGAAGTAATGTACATCCATAACGTTATATAACCTAACCTCAAACATCTAGCCCCTCGCTGGTAATGTTTTACAGTACCCCGTTCGTGTCGTCCCGTACGTCTCGGTGGGTACATTATATACGCTTATAACGTTATATATCTTAACCTAACGCAACCTAACACCTCACAGGTAGTATTTTCCAACATTCCTGACGGGCCGGCCACTACTTCTCGGTGGGAACATTATATACGTCTATATCGTAATATAATCGAACCTAACCCATCTAGCACCTCGGTGATCATGTTTTACAGAGTCCCGCTCGTGTCGTCCCGTACGTCTCGGTTGGGATATTATATACGTCTATAATGTTATATATCCCAATCTAAGTCAAGCTAACATCCCGAATGTGGTATTTACCAACATTCCTGAGGGGTCGGACCCTACTTCACGGTGGGAACATTATATACGTCTATAACGTGACATAACCTATCCTATCCCATCTAGCGCGTCGCTGGTAGTGTTTTACAGAGTCCCGATCGTGTCGTCCCGTACGTCTCGGTTGGGATATTATATACGTCTATAATGTTATATATCCCAATCTAAGGCAACCTAACATCTCGAATGTAGTATTTACCGACATTCCTGGTGGGTCGGACCCTACTTCACGGTGGGAACATTATATACGTCTATAACGTAACGTATCCTAACCTAACCCATCTACCCCTCGCTGGTAATGTTTTACAGAATCCCGGTCGTCCCGGCCCGTACTTCTCCGTGGGGAAGTTATGTATGTCTGTAACGTTGTATAACCTAACCTAACACATCTAGCTACTCGCTGGTAATGTTTTACAGAACCCCGTTCGTTTCGTCCCGTACGTCTCCGTGGGGACATTATATATGTCTATAACGTTATATATCCCAATCTAAGGCAACCTAGCATCTCGGATGTAGTATTTACCGACATTCCTGGCGGGTCGGACCCTACTTCTCGGTGGGGATACTATGTACGTCTATAACGTTATATAACCTAACCTAACACATCTAGATCCTCGCTGGTAATGTTTTACAGAATCCCGTTCGTGTCGGCCCGTACTTCTCGGTGGGGACATTATGTATGTCTGCAACGATATATATCCCAACCTAAGGCAACATAACATCTCGAATGTAGTATTTTCCAACATTCCTGGCGTATCGGCCACTACTTCTCCGTGGGAACATTATATACGTCTATAACGTACCATAACCTAACCTAACCCATCTAACCCCTCGCTAATAATGTTTTTCAGAATCCCGTACGTGTCGGCCCGTACGTCTCGGTTGGGACA
Source organism: Xylocopa violacea (assembly GCA_963969225.1). Taxonomy (NCBI): domain Eukaryota; kingdom Metazoa; phylum Arthropoda; class Insecta; order Hymenoptera; family Apidae; genus Xylocopa; species Xylocopa violacea. The sequence goes on along the minus strand of CAXAJV010000017.1, from coordinate 8,309,373 downwards.
TTATATGCGTCTATAGCGTTATATATCCTAACGTAAGGCAGCCTAACATCTCGGATGTAGTATTTTACAACATTTCTGGCGGATCGGCCTCTACTTCTTGGTGGGAACATTATATACGTCTATAACGCAATATAACCTAGCCTAATCGATCTAGACCCGCGCTGGAAATGCTTTATAAAATCGCGGTCATGTCGGCCCGTACGTCTCGTTTGGGACATTATATACGTCTATAGCGTTATATATCCTAACTTAAGGCAGCCTAACGTCTCGGATGTAGTATTTTCCAACAGTCCTGGCGTGTCGGCCCCTACATCTCGGAGGGAACATTATATACGTCTATAACGTAATATAACCTAACCTAACCCATCTACCCCCTCGCTGGTAAAGTTTTACAGAATCCCGTTTGTGTCGGCCCGTACGTCTCGGTTGGGACATTATATACGTCTATAGCGTTATATATCCCAACCCGAGGAAACCTAACATCTCGGATGTAGTATTGTCCAACATTCATGGCGGGTCGGCCCCTACTTCTCGTTGGGAACATTATATACGTCTATAGCGTAATATATCCTAACCTAACCCATCTCGCACCTCGGTGATAATGTTTTGCAGAATCCCGGTCGTGTCGGCCCGTACGTCTCGGTGCGGACATTATATACGTCTATAACGTTATATATCCCTACCCAAGGCAACCTAACATCTCGGATGTAGTATTTACCAACATTCCTGGCGTGTCGGACCCTACTTCTCGGTGGGATCATTATATACGTCTATAACATAATATAACCTAACCTAACCCATCAAGCCCCTCGCTGGTAATGTTTTACAGAACCCTGTCCGTGTCGTCCCGTACGTCTCGGTGGGTACATTATATTCGTCTATAACGTTATATATCCTAACCTAAGGCAACATAACACCTCAGATGTAGTATTTTCCAACATTCCTGACGGTTCGGCCACTACTTCTCGGTGGGAACATTATATACGTGTATATCGTAGTATAATCGAACCTAACCCATCTAGCCCCGCGCTGGTAATTTTTACAGAATCCCGGTCGTGTCGGCCCGTACTTCTCCGCGGGGAAGTAATGTACGTCCATAACGTTATATAACCTAACCTCAAACATCTAGCCCCTCATTGGTAATGTTTTACAGTACCCCGTTCGTGTCGTCCCGTACGTCTCGGTGGGTACATTATATACGCTTATAACGTTATATATCTTAACCTAACGCAACCTAACACCTCACAGGTAGTATTTTCCAACATTCCTGACGGGCCGGCCACTACTTCTCGGTGGGAACATTATATACGTCTATATCGTAATATAATCGAACCTAACCCATCTAGCACCTCGGTGATCATGTTTTACAGAGTCCCGCTCGTGTCGTCCCGTACGTCTCGGTTGGGATATTATATACGTCTATAATGTTATATATCCCAATCTAAGTCAAGCTAACATTCCGAATGTGGTATTTACCAACATTCCTGAGGGGTCGGACCCTACTTCACGGTGGGAACATTATATACGTCTATAACGTGACATAACCTATCCTATCCCATCTAGCGCGTCGCTGGTAGTGTTTTACAGAATCCCGTTCGTGTCGTCCAGTACGTCTCGGTGGGTACATTATATACGTTTATAACGTTATATATCTTAACCTAAGGCAACCTAACACCTCACAGGTAGTATTTTCCAACATTCCTGACGGGCCAGCCACTACTTCTCGGTGGGAACATTATATACGTCTATATCGTAATATAATCGAACCTAACCCATCTAGCACCTCGGTGATAATGTTTTACAGAGTCCCGATCGTGTCGTCCCGTACGTCTCGGTTGGGATATTATATACGTCTATAATGTTATATATCCCAATCTAAGGCAACCTAACATCTCGAATGTAGTATTTACCGACATTCCTGGTGGGTCGGACCCTACTTCACGGTGGGAACATTATATACGTCTATAACGTAACGTATCCTAACCTAACCCATCTACCCCTCGCTGGTAATGTTTTACAGAATCCCGGTCGTCTCGGCCCGTACTTCTCCGTGGGGAAGTTATGTATGTCTGTAACGTTGTATAACCTAACCTAACACATCTAGCTCCTCGCTGGTAATGTTTTACAGAACCCCGTTCGTTTCGTCCCGTACGTCTCCGTGGGGACATTATATATGTCTATAACGTTATATATCCCAATCTAAGGCAACCTAGCATCTCGGATGTAGTATTTACCGACATTCCTGGCGGGTCGGACCCTACTTCTCGGTGGGGATACTATGTACGTCTATAACGTTATATAACCTAACCTAACACATCTAGATCCTCGCTGGTAATGTTTTACAGAATCCCGTTCGTGTCGGCCCGTACTTCTCGGTGGGGACATTATGTATGTCTGCAACGATATATATCCCAACCTAAGGCAACATAACATCTCGAATGTAGTATTTTCCAACATTCCTGGCGTATCGGCCACTACTTCTCCGTGGGAACATTATATACGTCTATAACGTACCATAACCTAACCTAACCCATCTAACCCCTCGCTAATAATGTTTTTCAGAATCCCGTACGTGTCGGCGCGTACGTCTCGTTTGGGACATTATATACGTCTATAGCGTTATATATCCTAACTTAAGGCAGCCTAACGTCTCGGATGTAGTATTTTCCAACAGTCCTGGCGTGTCGGCCCCTACATCTCGGAGGGAACATTATATACGTCTATAACGTAATATAACCTAACCTAACCCATCTACCCCCTCGCTGGTAAAGTTTTACAGAATCCCGTTTGTGTCGGCCCGTACGTCTCGGTTGGGACATTATATACGTCTATAGCGTTATATATCCCAACCCGAGGAAACCTAACATCTCGGATGTAGTATTGTCCAACATTCATGGCGGGTCGGCCCCTACTTCTCCGTGGGAACATTATATACGTCTATAACGTGACATAACCTATCCTATCCCATCTAGCGCGTCGCTGGTAATGTTTTACAAAATCACTGTCGTGTCGGCCTGTACGTCTCGGTGTGGACTTCATATGCGTCTATAGCGTTATATACGCTAACCTAAGGCAGCCTAACACCTCGGATTTAGTATTTTCCAACATTCCTGGCGTGTCGGACCCTATTTCTCGGTGGGAAAATTATATACGTCTATAACGTAATATAACATAACCTAACCCATCTAGCCCCTCGGTGATAATGTGTTACAGAATCCCGGTCGTTTCGGCCCATACGTCTCGGTGGGGACATCATATAACGTCTATAACGTTATATATCCCAACCCGAGGAAACCTAACATCTCGGATGTAGTGTTTAACAACATTCCTGGCGGGTCGGATCCCACTTCTCGTTGGGAACATTATATACGTCTACATCGTAATATAACCTAACCTAACCCATCTTGCCACTCGGTGATAATGCGTTACAGAATGCCGGTCATCTCGGCCCGTACGTCTCGGTAGGGTCATTATGTACGTCTATAACGTTATATATCCCAACCTAAGGCAACCTAACATCTCGGATGTCGTATTTTCCGACATTCCTGGCGTGTCGGCCACTACATTTCGGTTAGAACATTATATACGTCTATAACATAATATAACCTAACCTAAACCATCTAGCCCCACGCTGGTAATGCTTTACAGAATCCCGTTCGTGTCGTTCCGTACGTCTCGTGTGGGACATTATATACGTCTATAGCGTTATATATTCTAACCTAAGGCAGCCTAACACCTCATATGTAGTATTTACCGACATTCCTGGCGGGTCGGACCCTACTTCTCGGTGGGCACATTATGGTCGTCTATAACGTTATATAACCTAACCTAACACATCTAGCCCCTCGCTGGTAATGTTTTCCTGAACCCCGTTCGTGTCGTTCCGTACGTCTATGTGGGTACATTATATACGTCTATAACGTTATATATCCTAACCTAAGGCAACCTAACATGTCGGATGTGGTATTTTCCAACATTCCTGGCTGGTCGGCCCCTACTTCTCGGTGGGAACATTATATACGTCTATAACATAATATAACCTAACCTAACCCATCTAGCCCCTCGCTGGTAATGTTTTACAGAATCCCGGTCGTGTCGGCCCGTACTTCTCCGTGGGGATATTAGTTACGTCTATAACGTTATATATGTCAACCTAAGGCAACCTAACATCTCGAATGTAGTATTTACCGACATTCCTGGCGGGTCGGACCCTGCTTCACAGTGGGCACATTATGTACGTCTATAACGTTATATATCCTAACCTAAGGCAACCTAATACCTCAAATGTAGTATATTCCAACATTCCTGACGGGTCCGCCAGTACTTCTATGTGCGAACACTATATACCCCTACATCGTAGTATAACCTAACCTAACCCATCTTGTCCCTCGGTGATAATGTTTTAGAGAATGCCGGTAGTGTCGGCCCGTACGTCTCGTTGGGGGCATGATATACGTCTATAACGATATATATCCCAACCTAAGGCAACCTAACATCTCGGATGTGGTATTTACAAACATTCCTGGCGGGACGGTCCCTACCTCTCGGTGGGAACATTATATACGTCTATAACGTGACACAACATAACCTAACCCATCTAGGCCCTCGCTGGTAATGCTTCACAGAGTCCCGTTCGTGTCGTCCCGTACGTCTCGGTTGGGATATTATATACGTCTATAACGTTATATATCCCAATCTAAGGCAACCTAACATCTCGAATGTAGTATTTACCGACATTCCTGGCGGGTCGGACCCTACTTCTCGGTGGGCACATTATGTACGTCTATAACGTTATATAACCTACCCTAACACATCTGGTCCCTCGCTGGTAATGTTTTACTGAACCCCGTTCGTGTCGTCCCGTACGTCTATGTGGGTACATTCTATACGTCTACAAAGTTCTATATCATAACCTAAGGCAACCTAACATGTCGGATGTGGTATTTTCCAACATTCCTGGCTGGTCGGCCCCTACTTCTCGGTGGGAACATTATATACGTCTATAACGTAACATAACCTAACCTAACCCATCTAGCCCCTCGCTGGTAATGTTTTACAGAATCCCGGTCGTGTCGGCCCGTACGTCTCGTTGGGGGCATTATATACTTCTATAACGTTATATATCCCAACCTAAGGCAACCGAACATCTCGGATGTGGTATTTGCCAACATTCCTGGCGGGACAGCCCCTACTTCTCGGTGGGAACATTATATACGTCTATAGCGTAACATAACCTAACCTAACACATCTAGCCGCCCACTGGTAATGCTTTACAGAACTCCGTTCGTGTCGTCCCGTACGACTCGGTGGGGGCATTATATACGTCTATAACGTTATATATCCCAATTTGAAGGCAACATAACATATCGGATGTAGTATTTACCAACATTCCCGGCCTATCGGCCTCTACTTCTCTGTGGGAACATTATATACGTCTATAACGTAACGTAACCTAACCTAACCCATCTAGCCCCTCGCTGGTAATGTTTTACAGAATCCCGGTCGTGTCGGCCCGTACTTCTCCGTCGAGATATTATGTACGTCTGTAACGTTATATATGTCAACCTAAGGCAACCTAACATCTCGGATGTAGTATTTTCCAACATTGCTGGCGGGTCGGCACCTACTTCTCGGTGGGAACATTATATACGTCTATAAGGTAATATAACCTAACCTAACCTATCTAGCACCTCGGTGACAATTTTTTATAGAGTCCCGTTCGTGTCGTCCCGTACGTCACATTTGGGATATTATATACGTCTATAACGTTATATATCCCAATCTAAGGCAACCTAACATCTCGAATGTAGTATTTACCGTCATTCCTGGCGGGTCGGACCCTACTTCTCGGTGGGCACATTATGTACGTCTATAACGTTATATAACCTAACCTAACACATCTAGCCCCTCGCTGGTAATGTTTTACTGAACCACGTTCGTGTCGTCCCGTACGCCTAGTTGGGTACATTATATACGTCTATAACGTTATATATCCTAACCTAAGGCAACCTAACACCCCAGATGTAGTATTTTCCAACATTCCTGACGGGTCGTGCACTACTTCTAGGTGGGAACACTATATACCGGTACATCGGAATATAACCTAACCTAATCCATCTTGCCCCTCGGTGATAATGTTTTACAGAATGCCGGTCGTGTCGGCCCGTACGTCTCGTTGGGGGCATTATATACTTCTATAACGTTATATATCCCAACCTAAGGCAACCTAACATCTCGGATGTGGTATTTGCCAACATTCCTGGCGGGACGGCCCCTACTTCTCGGTGGGAACATTATATACGCCTATAACGTAACATAACCTAACCTAACACATCTAGCCGCCCGCTGGTAATGCTTTACAGAACTCCGTTCGTGTCGTCCCGTACGTCTCGGTGGGGGCATTATATACGTCTATACCGTTATATATCCCAATTTGAAGGCAAAATAACATATCGGATGTAGTATTTACCAACATTCCTGGCCTATCGGCCTCTACTTCTCTGTGGGAACATTATATACGTCTATAACGTAACGTAACCTAACCTAACCCATCTAGCCCCTCGCTAGTAATGTTTTACAGAATCCCGGTCGTGTCGGCCCGTACTTCTCCGTCGAGATATTATGTACGTCTGTAACGTTATATATGTCAACCTAAGGCAACCTAACATTTCGGATGTAGTATTTTCCAACATTGCTGGCGGGTCGTCCCGTACTTCTCGGTGGGAACATTATATACGTCTATAAGGTAATATAACCTAACCTAACCCATCTAGCAACTCGGTGATAATGTTTTACAGAATCCCGGTCGTATCGGCCCGTACGTCTCGGTGGGTACATTATATACGTCTATAACCTTATGTATCCCCATCTGAGGCAACCTAACATCTCGGATGTATTTACCAACATTCCCGGCGGGTCGGTCCCTACTTCTCGGTGGGAACATTATATACGTCTATGACATAATATAACCTAACCTAACCCATCTAGCCCCTCGGTGATAATGTTTTACAGAATCCCGGTCGTATCGGCCAGTACGTCTCGGTGTGTACATTATATACGTCCATAACGTTATACATCCCAATCTAAGGCAACCTAACATGTGGGATGTAGTATTTACCAACATACCTGGCGGGTCTGCCCCTACTTCTCGGTGAGAACATTATATACGTCTATGACATAATATAACCTAACCTAACCCATCTAGCCCCTCGGTGATAATGTTTTACAGAATCCCGGTCGTTTCGGCCCGTACGTCTCGGTGGGTACATTATATACGTCTATAACGTTATATATCCCAATCTGAGGCAACCTAACATCTCGCAGGTAGTATTTACCAACATTCCCGGCGGGTCGGTCCCTACTTCTCGGTGGGAACATTATATACGTCTATGACATAATATAACCTAACCTAACCCATCTAGCCCCTCGGTGATAATGTTTTACAGAATCCCGGTCGTATCGGCCAGTATGTCTCGGTGTGTACATTATATACGTCCATAACGTTATACATCCCAACCTAAGGCAACCTAACATGTGGGATGTAGTATTTACCAACATACCTGGCGGGTCGGCCCCTACTTCTCGGTGGGAACATTATATTCGTCTATACCGTAATATAACATAGCATAACCCATCTATCCCCTCGCTGGTAATGTTTTACAGAATCCCGGTCGTATCGGCCCGTACGTCTCGATGGGTACATTATATACGTCTGTAAAGTTATATATCCCAATCTGAGGCAACCTAACATCTCGGATGTAGTATTTACCAACATTCCTGGCGCATCGGCCCCTACTTCGCGGTGGGAACATCATACCCGTCTATAACGTAACATATCCTATCCTAAGCCATCTAGGCCTTCGCTGGTAATGTTTTACAGCATCCCGGTCGTGTCCGCTCGTACATCTCCGTGGGGAAATTATGTACGTCTACAGCGTTATATAACGTAACCGAACCCATCTAGCCCCTCGGTGATAATGTTTTACAGAATGCCGGTCGGGTCGGCCCGTACGTAATGGTGGGGATATTATATACGTCTATAACGTTATATATCCCTACCTAAGGCAACCTAACATCTCGGATGTAGTATTTTCCATCATTCCTGGCGGGTCGGCCACTACTTCTCGGTGGGAACATTATATGCGTCTATAACATAATATAACCTAACCTAACCCATCTAGCACCTCGGTGATAATGTATTACAGAATCCCGGTCGTATCGGCCCGTACGTCTCGGTGGGTACATTATATACGTCTATAACGTTATATATCCCAATCTGAGGCAACCTAACATCTCGGATGTAGTATTTTCCATCATTCCTGGCGGGTCGGCCCCTACTTCTCCGTGAGAACATTGTATACGTCTATGACGTAATATAACCTAACCTAACCCATCTAGCCCCTCGGTGATAATGTTTTACAGAATCACGGGCGCATCGGCCCGTACGTCTCGGTGGGTACATTATATACGTCTATAACGTTATAATACCCAATCTGAGGCAACCTAACATCTCGGATGTAGTATTTACCAACATTCCTGCCGCATCGGCCCCTACTTCTCGGTGGGAACATCATACCCGTCTATAACGTAACATATCCTATCCTAAGCCATCTAGGCCTTCGCTGGTAATGTTTTACAGCATCCCGGTCGTGTCGGTCCGTACATCTCCGTGGGGAAATTATGTACGTCTACAGCGTTATATAACCTAGCCGAACCCATCTAGCCCCTCGGTGATAATGTTTTTACAGAATGCCGGTCGGGTCGGCCCGTACGTATTGGTGGGGATATTATATACGTCTATAACGTTATATATCCCAATCTAAGGCAACCTAACATGTGGGACGTAGTATTTACCAACATAACTGGCGGATAGGACACTACTTCTCGGTGGGAACATTATATGCGTCTATAACGTAATATAACCTAACCTAACCCATCTAGCACCTCGGTGATAATGTTTTACAGAATCCCGGTCGTATCTGCCCGTACGTCTCGGAGGGTACATTTTATACGTCTATAACGTTATATATCCCAATCTGAGGCAATCTAACATCTCGTATGTAGTATTTACCAACATTCCTGGCGGGTCGATCCCTACTTCTCGGTGGGAAACTTATATTCGTCTATATCGTAATATAACCTAACATAACCCATCCTCCCCCTCGGTGATAATGTTTTACAGAATCCCGGTCGCGTCGGCCCGTACTTCTCCGAGGGGACATTATGTACGTCTTTAACGTTATACATCCTAACCTAAGGCAGCTTAACATCTCGGATGTAGTATTTTCCAATATTCCTGGCGGGTCGGCCCCTACTTCTCGGTGAGAACATTACATACGTCTATAACATAATATAACCTAACCTAACCCATCAAGCCCCTCGGTGATAATGTTTTACAGAATCCCGGTCGTATCGGCCCGTACGTCTCGGTGGGTACATTATATACGTCTATAACGTTATATATCCCAATCTGAAGCAACCTAACATCTCGGATGTAGTATCTTCCATCATTCCTGGCGCGTCGGCCACTACTTCTCGGTGGGAACATTATATTCGTCTATATTGTAATATAACCTAACCTAACGCATCTTGACCCTCCGTGATAATGTTTTACAGAATCCCGTTCGTGTCGTCCCGTACGTCTCGTTGGGGACATTATATAGGTCTATAGCGTTATATATCCTAACCTAAGGTAGCTTAACATCTCGGATGTAGTATTTTCCAACATTCCTGGCGGGTCGGCCCCTACTTCTCAGTGAGAACATTATATACGTCTATGACATAATATAACATAACCTAACCCATCAAGCCCCTCGGTGATAATGTTTTACAGAATCCCGGTCGTATCGGTCCGTACGTCTCGGTGGGTAGATTAAATACGTCTATAACGTTATATATCCCAATCTGAGGCAACCTAACATCTCGGATGTAGTATTTACCAACATTCCCGGCGGGTCGGTCCCTTCTTCTCGGTGGGAACATTATATTCGTCTATATCGTAATATAACCTAGCATAACCCATCCTCCCCCTCGGTGATAATGTTTTACAGAATCACGGTCGTGTCGGCCCGTACTTCTCCGTGGGAACATTATATACGTCTATGACATAATATAACCTAACCTAGCGCATCTAGCCCCTCGGTGATAATATTTTACAGAATCCCGGTCGTATCGGCCCGTACGTCTCGGTGGGTACATTATATACGTCTATAACGTTATATATCCCAATCTGACGCAACCTAACATCTCGGATGTAGTATCTTCCATCATTCCTGGCGCGTCGGCCACTACTTCTCGGTGGGAACATTATATACGCCTATAACCAATATAACCTATCCTATCCCATCTATCCCCTCGCTGGTAATATTTTACAGAATCCCGGTCGTGCCGGCCCGTACTTCTCCGAGGGGAGATTATGTACGTCTTTAACGTTATATATCCCTATGTAAGGCAACATAATATCTCGGATGTCGTATTTTACATCATTTCTGGCGGGTCGGCCACTACTTCTCGGTGGGAGCATTATATACGTCTATAACGTAACATAACCTAACCTAACCTATCTAGCCCCTCGGTTATAATGTTTTATAGAATCCCGGTCGTGTCGGCCCGTACGTCTCGGTGGGTACATTATATACGTCTATAACGTTATACATCCCCATCTAAGGCAACCTAACATGTCGGATGTAGCATTTACCAACATTCCTGGCGCATCGGCCCCTACTTCCCGGTGGGAACATTATATTCTTCTATATAGTGATATAACCTAGCATAACCCATCCTGAACCTCGGTGATATTGTTTTACAGAATCACGGTCGTGTCGGGCCGTACTTCTCCGTGGGAACGTTATATACGTCTATGACATAATAGAACCTAACCTAACCCATCTAGCCACTCGGTCATAATGTTTTACAGAATCCCGTTCGTATCGGCCCGTACGTCTCGGTGGGTACATTATATACGTCTATAACGTTATATATCCCAATCTGAGGCAACCTAACATCTCGGATGTAGTATTTAGCAACATTCCTGGTGGGTCGGAACCTACTTCTCGGTGGGAACATTATATACGTCTATACCGTAGTATAACCTAGCAAAACCCATCCTCCCCCTCGGTGATAATGTTTTACAGAATCACGGTCGTGTCGGCCCGTACTTCTCCGTGGGAACATTATATACGTCTATGACATAATATAACCTAACCTAACCCATCTAGCCCCTCGGTGATAATGTTTTACAGAATCCCGGTCGTATCGGCCCGTACGTCTCGGTGGGTACATTATATACGTCTATAACGTTATATATCCCAATCTGAGGCAACCTAACATCTCGGATGTAGTATTTACCAACATTCCTGGCGGGTCGGTCCCTACTTCTCGGTGGGAACATTATATTCGTCTATATCGTAATATAACCTAACATAACCCATCCTCCCCCTCGGTGATAATGTTTTACAGAATCCCGGACGTGTCGGCCCGTACTTATCCGTGGGAACATTATATACGCCTATAACGTAATATAACCTATCCTAACCCATCTATCCCCTCGCTGGTAATGTTTTACAGAATCCCGGTCGTGTCGGCCCGTACTTCTCCGAGGGGATATTATGTACGTCTTTAACGTTATATATCCTAACCTAAGGCAGCATAACATCTCGGATGTAGTATTTTCCAACATACCTGGCGGGTCGGCCCCTACTTCTCAGTGAGAACATTATATACGTCTATAACGTAATATAACCTAACCTAACCCATCAAGCCCCTCGGTGATAATGTTTTACAGAATCCCGGTCGTATCGGCCCGTACGTCTCGGTGGGTACATTATATACGTCTATAACGTTATATATCCCAATCTGAGGCAACCTAACATCCCGGATGTAGTATTTACCAACATCCCGGCGGGTCGGTCCCTACTTCTCGGTGGGAACATTATATTCGTCTATATCGTAATATAACCTAGCATAACCCATCCTCCCCCTCGGTGATAATGTTTTACAGAATCACGGTCGTGTCGGGCCGTACTTCTCCGTGGGAACGTTATATACGTCTATGACATAATAGAACCTAACCTAACCCATCTAGCCACTCGGTCATAATGTTTTACAGAATCCCGTTCGTATCGGCCCGTACGTCTCGGTGTGTACATTATATACGTCTATAACGTTATATATCCCAATCTGAGGCAACCTAACATCTCGGATGTAGTATTTAGCAACATTCCTGGCGGGTCGGAACCTACTTCTCGGTGGGAACATTATATTCGTCTATATCGTAATATAACCTAACATAACCCATCCTCCCCCTCGGTGATAATGTTTTACAGAATCCCGCTCGTGTCGGCCTGTACTTGTCCGAGGGGACATTATGTACGTCTGTAACGTTATATATCCTAACCTAAGGCAGCTTAACATCTCGGATGTAGTATTTTCCAACATTCCTGGCGAGTCGGCCCTTACTTCTCAGTGAGAACATTATATACGTCTATAACATAATATAACCTCACCTAACCCATCAAGCACCTCGGTGATAATGTTTTACAGAATCCCGGTCGTATCGGCCCGTACGTCTCGGTGGGTACATTATATACGTCTATAACGTTATATATCCCAATCTGAGGCAACCTAACATTTCGGATGTAGTATTTACCAACATCCCGGCGGGTCAGTCCCTACTTCTCGGTGGGAACATTATATTTGTCTATATCGTAATATAACCTAGCATAACCCACCCTCCCCCTCGGTGATAATGTTTTACAGAATCCCGGTCGTATCGGCCCGTACGTCTCGGTGTGTACATTATATACATCCATAACGTTATACATCCCAATCTAAGGCAACCTAACATGTGAGATGTAGTATTTACCAACATACCTGGCGGATAGGACACTACTTCTCGGTGGGAACATTATATTCGTCTATATTGTAATATAACCCATCCTAACCCATCTTGCCCCTCCGTGATAATGTTTTAAAGAATGCCGGTCGTGTCGGCCCGTACGTATTGGTGGGGATTTTATATACGTCTATAACGTTATATATCCCTACCTAAGGCAACCTAACATCTCGGATGTAGTATTTTCCATCATACCTGGCGGGTCGGCCACTACTTCTCGGTGGGAACATTATATGCGTCTATAACGTAATATAACCTAACCTAACCCATCTAGCACCTCGCTGGTAATGTTTTACAGAATCCCGGTCGTGTCGGCCCGTACTTCTCCGAGGGGAGATTATGCACGTCTTTAACGTTATATATCTTAACCTACGGCAGCTTAACATCTCGGATGTAGTATTTTCCAACATTCCTAGCGGGTCGGCCCCTACTTCTCCGTGAGAACATTATATACGTCTATATCGTAATATAACCTAGCATAACCCATCCTCCCCATCGGTGATAATGTTTTACAGAATCACGGTCGTGTCGGCCCGTACTGCTCCGTGGGAACATTATATACGTCTATGACATAATATAACCTAACCTAACCCATTTAGCCCCTCGGTGATAATGTTTTACAGAATCCCGGTCGTATCGGCCCGTACGTCTCGGTGGGTACATTATATACGTCTATAACGTTATATATCCTAATCTGAAGCAACCTAACATCTCGGATGTAGTATCTTCCATCATTCCTGGCGCGTCGGCCACTACTTCTCGGTGGGAACATTATATACGCCTATAACGTAATATAACCTATCCTAACCCATCTATCCCCTCGCTGGTAATGTTTACAGAATCCTGGTCGTGTCGGCCCGTACTTCTCCGAGGGGACATTATGTACGTCTTTAACGTTATATATCTTAACCTACGGCAGCTTAACATCTCGGATGTAGTATTTTCCAACATTCCTGGCGGGTCGGCCCCTACTTCTCGGTGAGAACATTATATACGTCTATACCGTAGTATAACCTAGCAAAACCCATCCTCCCCCTCGGTGATAATGTTTTACAGAATCACGGTCGTGTCGGCCCGTACTTCTCCGTGGGAACATTATATACGTCTATGACATAATATAACCTAACCTAACCCATCTAGCCCCTCGGTGATAATGTTTTACAGAATCCCGGTCGTATCGGCCCGTACGTCTCGGTGGGTACATTATATACGTCTATAACGTTATATATCCCAATCTGAGGAAACCTAACATCTCGGATGTAGTATTTACCAACATTCCTGGCGGGTCGGTCCCTACTTCTCGGTGGGAACATTATATTCGTCTATATCGTAATATAACCTAACATAACCCATCCTCCCCCTCGGTGATAATGTTTTACAGAATCCCGGACGTGTCGGCCCGTACTTATCCGTGGGAACATTATATACGCCTATAACGTAATATAACCTATCCTAACCCATCTATCCCCTCGCTGGTAATGTTTTACAGAATCCCGGTCGTGTCGGCCCGTACTTCTCCGAGCGGATATTATGTACGTCTTTAACGTTATATATCCTAACCTAAGGCAGCATAACATCTCGGATGTAGTATTTTCCAACATACCTGGCGGGTCGGCCCCTACTTCTCAGTGAGAACATTATATACGTCTATAACGTAATATAACCTAACCTAACCCATCAAGCCCCTCGGTGATAATGTTTTACAGAATCCCGGTCGTATCGGCCCGTACGTCTCGGTGGGTACATTATATACGTCTATAACTTTATATATCCCAATCTGAGGCAACCTAACATCCCGGATGTAGTATTTACCAACATCCCGGCGGGTCGGTCCCTACTTCTCGGTGGGAACATTATATTCGTCTATATCGTAATATAACCTAGCATAACCCACCCTCCCCCTCGGTGATAATGTTTTACAGAATCCCGGTCGTATCGGCCCGTACGTCTCGGTGTGTACATTATATACATCCATAACGTTATACATCCCAATCTAAGGCAACCTAACATGTGAGATGTAGTATTTACCAACATACCTGGCGGATAGGACACTACTTCTCGGTGGGAACATTATATTCGTCTATATTGTAATATAACCTATCCTAACCCATCTTGCCCCTCCGTGATAATGTTTTAAAGAATGCCGGTCGTGTCGGCCCGTACGTATTGGTGGGGATTTTATATACGTCTATAACGTTATATATCCCTACCTAAGGCAACCTAACATCTCGGATGTAGTATTTTCCATCATACCTGACGGGTCGGCCACTACTTCTCGGTGGGAACATTATATGCGTCTATAACGTAATATAACCTAACCTAACCCATCGAGCACCTCGCTGGTAATGTTTTACAGAATCCCGGTCGTGTCGGCCCGTACTTCTCCGAGGGGAGATTATGTACGTCTTTAACGTTATATATCTTAACCTACGGCAGCTTAACATCTC
The DNA here is from genome assembly GCA_963969225.1 of Xylocopa violacea. NCBI lineage: Eukaryota > Metazoa > Arthropoda > Insecta > Hymenoptera > Apidae > Xylocopa > Xylocopa violacea. Next base: position 8,294,034 of record CAXAJV010000017.1, on the reverse strand, counting down.
GGATGTAGTATTTTCCAACATTCCTAGCGGGTCGGCCCCTACTTCTCGGTGAGAACATTATATACGTCTATATCGTAATATAACCTAGCATAACCCATCCTCCCCCTCGGTGATAATGTTTTACAGAATCACGGTCGTGTCGGCCCGTACTTCTCCGTGGGAACGTTATATACGTCTATGACATAATAGAACCTAACCTAACCCATCTAGCCACTCGGTCATAATGTTTTACAGAATCCCGTTCGTATCGGCCCGTACGTCTCGGTGGGTACATTATATACGTCTATAACGTTATATATCCCAATCTGAGGCAACCTAACATCTCGGATGTAGTATTTACCAACATTCCTGGCGGGTCGGTCCCTACTTCTCGGTGGGAACATTATATTCGTCTATATCGTAATATAACCTAGCATAACCCATCCTCCCCCTCGGTGATAATGTTTTACAGAATCCCGCTCGTGTCGGCCTGTACTTCTCCGAGGGGACATTATGTACGTCTGTAACGTTATATATCCTAACCTAAGGCAGCTTAACATCTCGGATGTAGTATTTTCCAACATTCCTGGCGAGTCGGCCCTTACTTCTCAGTGAGAACATTATATACGTCTATAACATAATATAACCTAACCTAACCCATCAAGCACCTCGGTGATAATGTTTTACAGAATCCCGGTCGTATCGGCCCGTACGTCTCGGTGGGTACATTATATACGTCTATAACGTTATATATCCCAATCTGAGGCAACCTAACATTTCGGATGTAGTATTTACCAACATCCCGGCGGGTCAGTCCCTACTTCTCGGTGGGAACATTATATTTGTCTATATCGTAATATAACCTAGCATAACCCACCCTCCCCCTCGGTGATAATGTTTTACAGAATCCCGGTCGTATCGGCCCGTACGTCTCGGTGTGTACATTATATACATCCATAACGTTATACATCCCAATCTAAGGCAACCTAACATGTGAGATGTAGTATTTACCAACATACCTGGCGGATAGGACACTACTTCTCGGTGGGAACATTATATTCGTCTATATTGTAATATAACCTATCCTAACCCATCTTGCCCCTCCGTGATAATGTTTTAAAGAATGCCGGTCGTGTCGGCCCGTACGTATTGGTGGGGATTTTATATACGTCTATAACGTTATATATCCCTACCTAAGGCAACCTAACATCTCGGATGTAGTATTTTCCATCATACCTGACGGGTCGGCCACTACTTCTCGGTGGGAACATTATATGCGTCTATAACGTAATATAACCTAACCTAACCCATCGAGCACCTCGCTGGTAATGTTTTACAGAATCCCGGTCGTGTCGGCCCGTACTTCTCCGAGGGGAGATTATGTACGTCTTTAACGTTATATATCTTAACCTACGGCAGCTTAACATCTCGGATGTAGTATTTTCCAACATTCCTAGCGGGTCGGCCCCTACTTCTCGGTGAGAACATTATATACGTCTATATCGTAATATAACCTAGCATAACCCATCCTCCCCCTCGGTGATAATGTTTTACAGAATCACGGTCGTGTCGGCCCGTACTTCTCCGTGGGAACGTTATATACGTCTATGACATAATAGAACCTAACCTAACCCATCTAGCCACTCGGTCATAATGTTTTACAGAATCCCGTTCGTATCGGCCCGTACGTCTCGGTGGGTACATTATATACGTCTATAACGTTATATATCCCAATCTGAGGCAACCTAACATCTCGGATGTAGTATTTACCAACATTCCTGGCGGGTCGGTCCCTACTTCTCGGTGGGAACATTATATTCGTCTATATCGTAATATAACCTAGCATAACCCATCCTCCCCCTCGGTGATAATGTTTTACAGAATCCCGCTCGTGTCGGCCTGTACTTCTCCGAGGGGACATTATGTACGTCTGTAACGTTATATATCCTAACCTAAGGCAGCTTAACATCTCGGATGTAGTATTTTCCAACATTCCTGGCGAGTCGGCCCTTACTTCTCAGTGAGAACATTATATACGTCTATAACATAATATAACCTAACCTAACCCATCAAGCACCTCGGTAATAATGTTTTACAGAATCCCGGTCGTATCGGCCCGTACGTCTCGGTGGGTACATTATATACGTCTATAACGTTATATATCCCAATCTGAGGCAACCTAACATTTCGGATGTAGTATTTACCAACATCCCGGCGGGTCAGTCCCTACTTCTCGGTGGGAACATTATATTTGTCTATATCGTAATATAACCTAGCATAACCCACCCTCCCCCTCGGTGATAATGTTTTACAGAATCCCGGTCGTATCGGCCCGTACGTCTCGGTGTGTACATTATATACATCCATAACGTTATACATCCCAATCTAAGGCAACCTAACATGTGAGATGTAGTATTTACCAACATACCTGGCGGATAGGACACTACTTCTCGGTGGGAACATTATATTCGTCTATATTGTAATATAACCTATCCTAACCCATCTTGCCCCTCCGTGATAATGTTTTAAAGAATGCCGGTCGTGTCGGCCCGTACGTATTGGTGGGGATTTTATATACGTCTATAACGTTATATATCCCTACCTAAGGCAACCTAACATCTCGGATGTAGTATTTTCCATCATACCTGACGGGTCGGCCACTACTTCTCGGTGGGAACATTATATGCGTCTATAACGTAATATAACCTAACCTAACCCATCGAGCACCTCGCTGGTAATGTTTTACAGAATCCCGGTCGTGTCGGCCCGTACTTCTCCGAGGGGAGATTATGTACGTCTTTAACGTTATATATCTTAACCTACGGCAGCTTAACATCTCGGATGTAGTATTTTCCAACATTCCTAGCGGGTCGGCCCCTACTTCTCGGTGAGAACATTATATACGTCTATATCGTAATATAACCTAGCATAACCCATCCTCCCCCTCGGTGATAATGTTTTACAGAATCACGGTCGTGTCGGCCCGTACTTCTCCGTGGGAACGTTATATACGTCTATGACATAATAGAACCTAACCTAACCCATCTAGCCACTCGGTCATAATGTTTTACAGAATCCCGTTCGTATCGGCCCGTACGTCTCGGTGGGTACATTATATACGTCTATAACGTTATATATCCCAATCTGAGGCAACCTAACATCTCGGATGTAGTATTTACCAACATTCCTGGCGGGTCGGTCCCTACTTCTCGGTGGGAACATTATATTCGTCTATATCGTAATATAACCTAGCATAACCCATCCTCCCCCTCGGTGATAATGTTTTACAGAATCCCGCTCGTGTCGGCCTGTACTTCTCCGAGGGGACATTATGTACGTCTGTAACGTTATATATCCTAACCTAAGGCAGCTTAACATCTCGGATGTAGTATTTTCCAACATTCCTGGCGAGTCGGCCCTTACTTCTCAGTGAGAACATTATATACGTCTATAACATAATATAACCTAACCTAACCCATCAAGCACCTCGGTGATAATGTTTTACAGAATCCCGGTCGTATCGGCCCGTACGTCTCGGTGGGTACATTATATACGTCTATAACGTTATATATCCCAATCTGAGGCAACCTAACATTTCGGATGTAGTATTTACCAACATCCCGGCGGGTCAGTCCCTACTTCTCGGTGGGAACATTATATTTGTCTATATCGTAATATAACCTAGCATAACCCACCCTCCCCCTCGGTGATAATGTTTTACAGAATCCCGGTCGTATCGGCCCGTACGTCTCGGTGTGTACATTATATACATCCATAACGTTATACATCCCAATCTAAGGCAACCTAACATGTGAGATGTAGTATTTACCAACATACCTGGCGGATAGGACACTACTTCTCGGTGGGAACATTATATTCGTCTATATTGTAATATAACCTATCCTAACCCATCTTGCCCCTCCGTGATAATGATTTAAAGAATGCCGGTCGTGTCGGCCCGTACGTATTGGTGGGGATTTTATATACGTCTATAACGTTATATATCCCTACCTAAGGCAACCTAACATCTCGGATGTAGTATTTTCCATCATACCTGACGGGTCGGCCACTACTTCTCGGTGGGAACATTATATGCGTCTATAACGTAATATAACCTAACCTAACCCATCGAGCACCTCGCTGGTAATGTTTTACAGAATCCCGTTCGTGTCGTCCCGTACGTCTATGTGGGTACATTCTATACGTCTACAAAGTTCTATATCATAACCTAAGGCAACCTAACATGTCGGATGTGGTATTTTCCAACATTCCTGGCTGGTCGGCCCCTACTTCTCGGTGGGAACATTATATACGTCTATAACGTAACATAACCTAACCTAACCCATCTAGCCCCTCGCTGGTAATGTTTTACAGAATCCCGGTCGTGTCGGCCCGTACGTCTCGTTGGGGGCATTATATACTTCTATAACGTTATATATCCCAACCTAAGGCAACCGAACATCTCGGATGTGGTATTTGCCAACATTCCTGGCGGGACAGCCCCTACTTCTCGGTGGGAACATTATATACGTCTATAGCGTAACATAACCTAACCTAACACATCTAGCCGCCCACTGGTAATGCTTTACAGAACTCCGTTCGTGTCGTCCCGTACGACTCGGTGGGGGCATTATATACGTCTATAACGTTATATATCCCAATTTGAAGGCAACATAACATATCGGATGTAATATTTACCAACATTCCTGGCCTATCGGCCTCTACTTCTCTGTGGGAACATTATATACGTCTATAACGTAACGTAACCTAACCTAACCCATCTAGCCCCTCGCTGGTAATGTTTTACAGAATCCCGGTCGTGTCGGCCCGTACTTCTCCGTCGAGATATTATGTACGTCTGTAACGTTATATATGTCAACCTAAGGCAACCTAACATCTCGGATGTAGTATTTTCCAACATTGCTGGCGGGTCGGCACCTACTTCTCGGTGGGAACATTATATACGTCTATAAGGTAATATAACCTAACCTAACCTATCTAGCACCTCGGTGACAATTTTTTATAGAGTCCCGTTCGTGTCGTCCCGTACGTCACATTTGGGATATTATATACGTCTATAACGTTATATATCCCAATCTAAGGCAACCTAACATCTCGAATGTAGTATTTACCGTCATTCCTGGCGGGTCGGACCCTACTTCTCGGTGGGCACATTATGTACGTCTATAACGTTATATAACCTAACCTAACACATCTAGCCCCTCGCTGGTAATGTTTTACTGAACCACGTTCGTGTCGTCCCGTACGTCTAGTTGGGTACATTATATACGTCTATAACGTTATATATCCTAACCTAAGGCAACCTAACACCTTAGATGTAGTATTTTCCAACATTCCTGACGGGTCGTGCACTACTTCTAGGTGGGAACACTATATACCGGTACATCGGAATATAACCTAACCTAATCCATCTTGCCCCTCGGTGATAATGTTTTACAGAATGCCGGTCGTGTCGGCCCGTACGTCTCGTTGGGGGCATTATATACTTCTATAACGTTATATATCCCAACCTAAGGCAACCTAACATCTCGGATGTGGTATTTGCCAACATTCCTGGCGGGACGGCCCCTACTTCTCGGTGGGAACATTATATACGCCTATAACGTAACATAACCTAACCTAACACATCTAGCCGCCCGCTGGTAATGCTTTACAGAACTCCGTTCGTGTCGTCCCGTACGTCTCGGTGGGGGCATTATATACGTCTATACCGTTATATATCCCAATTTGAAGGCAAAATAACATATCGGATGTAGTATTTACCAACATTCCTGGCCTATCGGCCTCTACTTCTCTGTGGGAACATTATATACGTCTATAACGTAACGTAACCTAACCTAACCCATCTAGCCCCTCGCTAGTAATGTTTTACAGAATCCCGGTCGTGTCGGCCCGTACTTCTCCGTCGAGATATTATGTACGTCTGTAACGTTATATATGTCAACCTAAGGCAACCTAACATTTCGGATGTAGTATTTTCCAACATTGCTGGCGGGTCGTCCCGTACTTCTCGGTGGGAACATTATATACGTCTATAAGGTAATATAACCTAACCTAACCCATCTAGCAACTCGGTGATAATGTTTTACAGAATCCCGGTCGTATCGGCCCGTACGTCTCGGTGGGTACATTATATACGTCTATAACCTTATGTATCCCCATCTGAGGCAACCTAACATCTCGGATGTATTTACCAACATTCCCGGCGGGTCGGTCCCTACTTCTCGGTGGGAACATTATATACGTCTATGACATAATATAACCTAACCTAACCCATCTAGCCCCTCGGTGATAATGTTTTACAGAATCCCGGTCGTATCGGCCAGTACGTCTCGGTGTGTACATTATATACGTCCATAACGTTATACATCCCAATCTAAGGCAACCTAACATGTGGGATGTAGTATTTACCAACATACCTGGCGGGTCTGCCCCTACTTCTCGGTGAGAACATTATATACGTCTATGACATAATATAACCTAACCTAACCCATCTAGCCCCTCGGTGATAATGTTTTACAGAATCCCGGTCGTTTCGGCCCGTACGTCTCGGTGGGTACATTATATACGTCTATAACGTTATATATCCCAATCTGAGGCAACCTAACATCTCGCAGGTAGTATTTACCAACATTCCCGGCGGGTCGGTCCCTACTTCTCGGTGGGAACATTATATACGTCTATGACATAATATAACCTAACCTAACCCATCTAGCCCCTCGGTGATAATGTTTTACAGAATCCCGGTCGTATCGGCCAGTATGTCTCGGTGTGTACATTATATACGTCCATAACGTTATACATCCCAACCTAAGGCAACCTAACATGTGGGATGTAGTATTTACCAACATACCTGGCGGGTCGGCCCCTACTTCTCGGTGGGAACATTATATTCGTCTATACCGTAATATAACATAGCATAACCCATCTATCCCCTCGCTGGTAATGTTTTACAGAATCCCGGTCGTATCGGCCCGTACGTCTCGATGGGTACATTATATACGTCTGTAAAGTTATATATCCCAATCTGAGGCAACCTAACATCTCGGATGTAGTATTTACCAACATTCCTGGCGCATCGGCCCCTACTTCGCGGTGGGAACATCATACCCGTCTATAACGTAACATATCCTATCCTAAGCCATCTAGGCCTTCGCTGGTAATGTTTTACAGCATCCCGGTCGTGTCCGCTCGTACATCTCCGTGGGGAAATTATGTACGTCTACAGCGTTATATAACGTAACCGAACCCATCTAGCCCCTCGGTGATAATGTTTTACAGAATGCCGGTCGGGTCGGCCCGTACGTAATGGTGGGGATATTATATACGTCTATAACGTTATATATCCCTACCTAAGGCAACCTAACATCTCGGATGTAGTATTTTCCATCATTCCTGGCGGGTCGGCCACTACTTCTCGGTGGGAACATTATATGCGTCTATAACGTAATATAACCTAACCTAACCCATCTAGCACCTCGGTGATAATGTATTACAGAATCCCGGTCGTATCGGCCCGTACGTACGTCTCGGTGGGTACATTATATACGTCTATAACGTTATACATCCCAATCTAAAGCAACCTAACATGTCGGATTTAGTATTCACCAACATTCCTGGCGCATCGGCCCCTACTTCTCGGTGGGAACATCATACCCGTCTATAACGTAACATATCCTATCCTAAGCCATCTAGGCCTTCGCTGGTAATGTTTTACTGCATCCCGGTCGTGTCGGCTCGTACATCTCCGTGGGGAAAATATATTCGTCTATATCGTAATATAACCTAACATAACCCATCCGCCCGCTCGGTGATAATGTTTTACTGAATCCCGGACGTGTCGGCCCGTACGTCTCGTTGGGTACATTATATACGTCTATAACGTTATATATCCCTACCTAAGGCAACCTAACATCTCGGATGTAGTATTTTCCATCATTCCTGGCGGGTCGGCCACTACTTCTCGGTGGGAACATTATATGCGTCTATAACATAATATAACCTAACCTAACCCATCTAGCACCTCGGTGATAATGTATTACAGAATCCCGGTCGTATCGCCCCGTACGTACGTCTCGGTGGGTTCATTATATACGTCTATAACGTTATACATCCCAATCTAAAGCAACCTAACATGTCGGATTTAGTATTCACCAACATTCCTGGCGCATCGGCCCCTACTTCTCGGTGGGAACATCATACCCGTCTATAACGTAACATATCCTATCCTAAGCCATCTAGGCCTTCGCTGGTAATGTTTTACTGCATCCCGGTCGTGTCGGCTCGTACATCTCCGTGGGGAAAATATATTCGTCTATATCGTAATATAACCTAACATAACCCATCCGCCCCCTCGGTGATAATGTTTTACTGAATCCCGGACGTGTCGGCCCGTACGTCTCGTTGGGTACATTATATACGTCTACAACGTTATATATCCCAATCTGAAGCAACCTAACATCTCGGATGCAGTATTTTCCATCATTCCTGGCGGGTCGATCACTACTTCTCGGTGGGAACATTATATACGCCTATAACGTAATATAACCTATCCTAACCCATCTATCCCCTCGCTGGTAATGTTTTACGGAATCCCGGTCGTGTCGGCCCGTACTTCTCCGAGGGGACATTATGTACGTCTTTAACGTTATATATCGTAACCTAAGGCAGCTTAACATCTCGGATGTAGTATTTTCCAACATTCCTGGCGGGTCGGCCCCTACTTCTCGGTGAGAACATTATATACGTCTATGACGTAATATAACCTAACCTAACCCGTCTAGCCCCTCGGTGATAATGTTTTACAGAATCCCGGTCGTATCGGCCCGTACGTCTCGGTGGGTACATTATATACGTCTATAACGTTATATATCCCAATCTGAGGCAACCTAACATCTCGGATGTAGTATTTTCCATCATTCCTGGCGGGTCGGCCCCTACTTCTCCGTGAGAACATTGTATACGTCTATGACGTAATATAACCTAACCTAACCCATCTAGCCCCTCGGTGATAATGTTTTACAGAATCACGGGCGCATCGGCCCGTACGTCTCGGTGGGTACATTATATACGTCTATAACGTTATAATACCCAATCTGAGGCAACCTAACATCTCGGATGTAGTATTTACCAACATTCCTGCCGCATCGGCCCCTACTTCTCGGTGGGAACATCATACCCGTCTATAACGTAACATATCCTATCCTAAGCCATCTAGGCCTTCGCTGGTAATGTTTTACAGCATCCCGGTCGTGTCGGTCCGTACATCTCCGTGGGGAAATTATGTACGTCTACAGCGTTATATAACCTAGCCGAACCCATCTAGCCCCTCGGTGATAATGTTTTTACAGAATGCCGGTCGGGTCGGCCCGTACGTATTGGTGGGGATATTATATACGTCTACAACGTTATATATCCCAATCTAAGGCAACCTAACATGTGGGACGTAGTATTTACCAACATAACTGGCGGATAGGACACTACTTCTCGGTGGGAACATTATATGCGTCTATAACGTAATATAACCTAACCTAACCCATCTAGCACCTCGGTGATAATGTTTTACAGAATCCCGGTCGTATCTGCCCGTACGTCTCGGAGGGTACATTTTATACGTCTATAACGTTATATATCCCAATCTGAGGCAATCTAACATCTCGTATGTAGTATTTACCAACATTCCTGGCGGGTCGATCCCTACTTCTCGGTGGGAAACTTATATTCGTCTATATCGTAATATAACCTAACATAACCCATCCTCCCCCTCGGTGATAATGTTTTACAGAATCCCGGTCGCGTCGGCCCGTACTTCTCCGAGGGGACATTATGTACGTCTTTAACGTTATACATCCTAACCTAAGGCAGCTTAACATCTCGGATGTAGTATTTTCCAATATTCCTGGCGGGTCGGCCCCTACTTCTCGGTGAGAACATTACATACGTCTATAACATAATATAACCTAACCTAACCCATCAAGCCCCTCGGTGATAATGTTTTACAGAATCCCGGTCGTATCGGCCCGTACGTCTCGGTGGGTACATTATATACGTCTATAACGTTATATATCCCAATCTGAGGCAACCTAACATCTCGGATGGAGTATATACCAACATTCCTGGCGGGTCGGTCCCTACTTCTCGGTGGGAACATTATATTCTTCTATATCGTAATATAACCTAACATAACCCATCCTCCCCATCGGTGATAATGTTGTACAGAATCACGGTCGTGTCGGCCCGTACTTCTCCGTGGGAACATTATATACGTGTATGACATAATATAACCTAACCTAACCCATCTAGCCCCTCGGTAATAATGTTTTACAGAATCCCGGTCGTATCGGCCCGTACGTCTCGGTGGGTACATTATATACGTCTATAACGTTATATATACCAATCTGAAGCAACCTAACATCTCGGATGTTGTATCTTCCATCATTCCTGGCGCGTCGGCCACTACTTCTCGGTGGGACAATATATACGCCTATAACGTAATATAACCTAGCATAACCCATCCTCCCCCTCGGTGATAATGTTTTACAGAATCACGGTCGTGTCGGCCCGTACTTCTCCGTGGGAACATTATATACGTCTATGACATAATATAACCTAACCTAACCCATCTAGCCCCTCGGTTATAATGTTTTACAGAATCCCGGTCGTATCGGCCCGTACGTCTCGGCGTGTACATTATATATATCCATAACGTTATACATCCCAATCTAAGGCAACCTAACATGTGGGATGTAGTATATACCAACATACCTGGCGGATAGGACACTACTTCTCGGTGGGAACATTATATTCGTCTCTATTGTAATATAACCTATCCTAACCCATCTTGCCCCTCCGTGATAATGTTTTAAAGAATGCCGGTCGTGTCGGCCCGTACGTATTGGTGGGGATTTTATATACGTCTATAACGTTATATATCCCTACCTAAGGCAAGTTAACATCTCGGATGTAGTATTTTCCATCATACCTGGCGGGTCGGCCACTACTTCTCGGTGGGAACATTATATGCGTCTATAACGTAATATAACCTAACCTAACCCATCTAGCACCTCGGTGATAATGTTTTACAGAATGCCGGTCATATCGGCCCGTACGTCTCGGTGGGTACATTATATACGTCTATAACGTTATATATTCCAATCTGAGGCAACCTAACATCTCGGATGTAGTATTTACCAACATTCCTGGCGGGTCGGTCCCTACTTCTGGGTGGGAACCTTATATTCGTCTATATCGTAATATAACCGAACATAACCCATCCTCCCCCTCGGTGATAATGTTTTACAGAATCCCGGTCGTGTCGGCCCGTTCGTCTCGGTGGGTACATTATATACTTCCATAACGTTATACATCACAATCTAAGGCAATCTAACATGTGGGATGTAGTATTTACCAACATACCTGGCGGATAGGACCCTACTTCTCGGTGGGAATATTATATACCTCTATATCGTAATATAACCTAACCTAACCCATCTTGCCCCTCGGTGATATTGTTTTACAGAATCCCGGTCGTATCGGCCCGTACGTCTCGGTGGGTACATTATATACGTCTATAACGTTATATATCCCAATCTGAAGCAACCTAACATCTCGGATGTAGTATCTTCCATCATTCCTGGCGCGTCGGCCACTACTTCTCGGTGGGAACATTATATTCGTCTATATTGTAATATAACCTAACCTAACGCATCTTGACCCTCCGTGATAATGTTTTACAGAATCCCGTTCGTGTCGTCCCGTACGTCTCGTTGGGGACATTATATAGGTCTATAGCGTTATATATCCTAACCTAAGGTAGCTTAACATCTCGGATGTAGTATTTTCCAACATTCCTGGCGGGTCGGCCCCTACTTCTCAGTGAGAACATTATATACGTCTATGACATAATATAACATAACCTAACCCATCAAGCCCCTCGGTGATAATGTTTTACAGAATCCCGGTCGTATCGGTCCGTACGTCTCGGTGGGTAGATTAAATACGTCTATAACGTTATATATCCCAATCTGAGGCAACCTAACATCTCGGATGTAGTATTTACCAACATTCCCGGCGGGTCGGTCCCTTCTTCTCGGTGGGAACATTATATTCGTCTATATCGTAATATAACCTAGCATAACCCATCCTCCCCCTCGGTGATAATGTTTTACAGAATCACGGTCGTGTCGGTCCGTACTTCTCCGTGGGAACATTATATACGTCTATGACATAATATAACCTAACCTAGCGCATCTAGCCCCTCGGTGATAATATTTTACAGAATCCCGGTCGTATCGGCCCGTACGTCTCGGTGGGTACATTATATACGTCTATAACGTTATATATCCCAATCTGACGCAACCTAACATCTCGGATGTAGTATCTTCCATCATTCCTGGCGCGTCGGCCACTACTTCTCGGTGGGAACATTATATACGCCTATAACCAATATAACCTATCCTATCCCATCTATCCCCTCGCTGGTAATATTTTACAGAATCCCGGTCGTGCCGGCCCGTACTTCTCCGAGGGGAGATTATGTACGTCTTTAACGTTATATATCCCTATGTAAGGCAACATAATATCTCGGATGTCGTATTTTACATCATTTCTGGCGGGTCGGCCACTACTTCTCGGTGGGAGCATTATATACGTCTATAACGTAACATAACCTAACCTAACCTATCTAGCCCCTCGGTTATAATGTTTTATAGAATCCCGGACGTGTCGGCCCGTACGTCTCGGTGGGTACATTATATACGTCTATAACGTTATACATCCCCATCTAAGGCAACCTAACATGTCGGATGTAGCATTTACCAACATTCCTGGCGCATCGCCCCTACTTCCCGGTGGGAACATTATATTCTTCTATATAGTGATATAACCTAGCATAACCCATCCTGAACCTCGGTGATATTGTTTTACAGAATCACGGTCGTGTCGGGCCGTACTTCTCCGTGGGAACGTTATATACGTCTATGACATAATAGAACCTAACCTAACCCATCTAGCCACTCGGTCATAATGTTTTACAGAATCCCGTTCGTATCGGCCCGTACGTCTCGGTGGGTACATTATATACGTCTATAACGTTATATATCCCAATCTGAGGCAACCTAACATCTCGGATGTAGTATTTAGCAACATTCCTGGTGGGTCGGAACCTACTTCTCGGTGGGAACATTATATACGTCTATACCGTAGTATAACCTAGCAAAACCCATCCTCCCCCTCGGTGATAATGTTTTACAGAATCACGGTCGTGTCGGCCCGTACTTCTCCGTGGGAACATTATATACGTCTATGACATAATATAACCTAACCTAACCCATCTAGCCCCTCGGTGATAATGTTTTACAGAATCCCGGTCGTATCGGCCCGTACGTCTCGGTGGGTACATTATATACGTCTATAACGTTATATATCCCAATCTGAGGCAACCTAACATCTCGGATGTAGTATTTACCAACATTCCTGGCGGGTCGGTCCCTACTTCTCGGTGGGAACATTATATTCGTCTATATCGTAATATAACCTAACATAACCCATCCTCCCCCTCGGTGATAATGTTTTACAGAATCCCGGACGTGTCGGCCCGTACTTATCCGTGGGAACATTATATACGCCTATAACGTAATATAACCTATCCTAACCCATCTATCCCCTCGCTGGTAATGTTTTACAGAATCCCGGTCGTGTCGGCCCGTACTTCTCCGAGGGGATATTATGTACGTCTTTAACGTTATATATCCTAACCTAAGGCAGCATAACATCTCGGATGTAGTATTTTCCAACATACCTGGCGGGTCGGCCCCTACTTCTCAGTGAGAACATTATATACGTCTATAACGTAATATAACCTAACCTAACCCATCAAGCCCCTCGGTGATAATGTTTTACAGAATCCCGGTCGTATCGGCCCGTACGTCTCGGTGGGTACATTATATACGTCTATAACGTTATATATCCCAATCTGAGGCAACCTAACATCCCGGATGTAGTATTTACCAACATCCCGGCGGGTCGGTCCCTACTTCTCGGTGGGAACATTATATTCGTCTATATCGTAATATAACCTAGCATAACCCATCCTCCCCCTCGGTGATAATGTTTTACAGAATCACGGTCGTGTCGGGCCGTACTTCTCCGTGGGAACGTTATATACGTCTATGACATAATAGAACCTAACCTAACCCATCTAGCCACTCGGTCATAATGTTTTACAGAATCCCGTTCGTATCGGCCCGTACGTCTCGGTGGGTACATTATATACGTCTATAACGTTATATATCCCAATCTGAGGCAACCTAACATCTCGGATGTAGTATTTAGCAACATTCCTGGCGGGTCGGAACCTACTTCTCGGTGGGAACATTATATTCGTCTATATCGTAATATAACCTAACATAACCCATCCTCCCCCTCGGTGATAATGTTTTACAGAATCCCGCTCGTGTCGGCCTGTACTTGTCCGAGGGGACATTATGTACGTCTGTAACGTTATATATCCTAACCTAAGGCAGCTTAACATCTCGGATGTAGTATTTTCCAACATTCCTGGCGAGTCGGCCCTTACTTCTCAGTGAGAACATTATATACGTCTATAACATAATATAACCTCACCTAACCCATCAAGCACCTCGGTGATAATGTTTTACAGAATCCCGGTCGTATCGGCCCGTACGTCTCGGTGGGTACATTATATACGTCTATAACGTTATATATCCCAATCTGAGGCAACCTAACATTTCGGATGTAGTATTTACCAACATCCCGGCGGGTCAGTCCCTACTTCTCGGTGGGAACATTATATTTGTCTATATCGTAATATAACCTAGCATAACCCACCCTCCCCCTCGGTGATAATGTTTTACAGAATCCCGGTCGTATCGGCCCGTACGTCTCGGTGTGTACATTATATACATCCATAACGTTATACATCCCAATCTAAGGCAACCTAACATGTGAGATGTAGTATTTACCAACATACCTGGCGGATAGGACACTACTTCTCGGTGGGAACATTATATTCGTCTATATTGTAATATAACCCATCCTAACCCATCTTGCCCCTCCGTGATAATGTTTTAAAGAATGCCGGTCGTGGCGGCCCGTACGTATTGGTGGGGATTTTATATACGTCTATAACGTTATATATCCCTACCTAAGGCAACCTAACATCTCGGATGTAGTATTTTCCATCATACCTGGCGGGTCGGCCACTACTTCTCGGTGGGAACATTATATGCGTCTATAACGTAATATAACCTAACCTAACCCATCTAGCACCTCGCTGGTAATGTTTTACAGAATCCCGGTCGTGTCGGCCCGTACTTCTCCGAGGGGAGATTATGCACGTCTTTAACGTTATATATCTTAACCTACGGCAGCTTAACATCTCGGATGTAGTATTTTCCAACATTCCTAGCGGGTCGGCCCCTACTTCTCCGTGAGAACATTATATACGTCTATATCGTAATATAACCTAGCATAACCCATCCTCCCCATCGGTGATAATGTTTTACAGAATCACGGTCGTGTCGGCCCGTACTGCTCCGTGGGAACATTATATACGTCTATGACATAATATAACCTAACCTAACCCATTTAGCCCCTCGGTGATAATGTTTTACAGAATCCCGGTCGTATCGGCCCGTACGTCTCGGTGGGTACATTATATACGTCTATAACGTTATATATCCTAATCTGAAGCAACCTAACATCTCGGATGTAGTATCTTCCATCATTCCTGGCGCGTCGGCCACTACTTCTCGGTGGGAACATTATATACGCCTATAACGTAATATAACCTATCCTAACCCATCTATCCCCTCGCTGGTAATGTTTACAGAATCCTGGTCGTGTCGGCCCGTACTTCTCCGAGGGGACATTATGTACGTCTTTAACGTTATATATCTTAACCTACGGCAGCTTAACATCTCGGATGTAGTATTTTCCAACATTCCTGGCGGGTCGGCCCCTACTTCTCGGTGAGAACATTATATACGTCTATACCGTAGTATAACCTAGCAAAACCCATCCTCCCCCTCGGTGATAATGTTTTACAGAATCACGGTCGTGTCGGCCCGTACTTCTCCGTGGGAACATTATATACGTCTATGACATAATATAACCTAACCTAACCCATCTAGCCCCTCGGTGATAATGTTTTACAGAATCCCGGTCGTATCGGCCCGTACGTCTCGGTGGGTACATTATATACGTCTATAACGTTATATATCCCAATCTGAGGAAACCTAACATCTCGGATGTAGTATTTACCAACATTCCTGGCGGGTCGGTCCCTACTTCTCGGTGGGAACATTATATTCGTCTATATCGTAATATAACCTAACATAACCCATCCTCCCCCTCGGTGATAATGTTTTACAGAATCCCGGACGTGTCGGCCCGTACTTATCCGTGGGAACATTATATACGCCTATAACGTAATATAACCTATCCTAACCCATCTATCCCCTCGCTGGTAATGTTTTACAGAATCCCGGTCGTGTCGGCCCGTACTTCTCCGAGCGGATATTATGTACGTCTTTAACGTTATATATCCTAACCTAAGGCAGCATAACATCTCGGATGTAGTATTTTCCAACATACCTGGCGGGTCGGCCCCTACTTCTCAGTGAGAACATTATATACGTCTATAACGTAATATAACCTAACCTAACCCATCAAGCCCCTCGGTGATAATGTTTTACAGAATCCCGGTCGTATCGGCCCGTACGTCTCGGTGGGTACATTATATACGTCTATAACTTTATATATCCCAATCTGAGGCAACCTAACATCCCGGATGTAGTATTTACCAACATCCCGGCGGGTCGGTCCCTACTTCTCGGTGGGAACATTATATTCGTCTATATCGTAATATAACCTAGCATAACCCACCCTCCCCCTCGGTGATAATGTTTTACAGAATCCCGGTCGTATCGGCCCGTACGTCTCGGTGTGTACATTATATACATCCATAACGTTATACATCCCAATCTAAGGCAACCTAACATGTGAGATGTAGTATTTACCAACATACCTGGCGGATAGGACACTACTTCTCGGTGGGAACATTATATTCGTCTATATTGTAATATAACCTATCCTAACCCATCTTGCCCCTCCGTGATAATGTTTTAAAGAATGCCGGTCGTGTCGGCCCGTACGTATTGGTGGGGATTTTATATACGTCTATAACGTTATATATCCCTACCTAAGGCAACCTAACATCTCGGATGTAGTATTTTCCATCATACCTGACGGGTCGGCCACTACTTCTCGGTGGGAACATTATATGCGTCTATAACGTAATATAACCTAACCTAACCCATCGAGCACCTCGCTGGTAATGTTTTACAGAATCCCGGTCGTGTCGGCCCGTACTTCTCCGAGGGGAGATTATGTACGTCTTTAACGTTATATATCTTAACCTACGGCAGCTTAACATCTCGGATGTAGTATTTTCCAACATTCCTAGCGGGTCGGCCCCTACTTCTCGGTGAGAACATTATATACGTCTATATCGTAATATAACCTAGCATAACCCATCCTCCCCCTCGGTGATAATGTTTTACAGAATCACGGTCGTGTCGGCCCGTACTTCTCCGTGGGAACGTTATATACGTCTATGACATAATAGAACCTAACCTAACCCATCTAGCCACTCGGTCATAATGTTTTACAGAATCCCGTTCGTATCGGCCCGTACGTCTCGGTGGGTACATTATATACGTCTATAACGTTATATATCCCAATCTGAGGCAACCTAACATCTCGGATGTAGTATTTACCAACATTCCTGGCGGGTCGGTCCCTACTTCTCGGTGGGAACATTATATTCGTCTATATCGTAATATAACCTAGCATAACCCATCCTCCCCCTCGGTGATAATGTTTTACAGAATCCCGCTCGTGTCGGCCTGTACTTCTCCGAGGGGACATTATGTACGTCTGTAACGTTATATATCCTAACCTAAGGCAGCTTAACATCTCGGATGTAGTATTTTCCAACATTCCTGGCGAGTCGGCCCTTACTTCTCAGTGAGAACATTATATACGTCTATAACATAATATAACCTAACCTAACCCATCAAGCACCTCGGTGATAATGTTTTACAGAATCCCGGTCGTATCGGCCCGTACGTCTCGGTGGGTACATTATATACGTCTATAACGTTATATATCCCAATCTGAGGCAACCTAACATTTCGGATGTAGTATTTACCAACATCCCGGCGGGTCAGTCCCTACTTCTCGGTGGGAACATTATATTTGTCTATATCGTAATATAACCTAGCATAACCCACCCTCCCCCTCGGTGATAATGTTTTACAGAATCCCGGTCGTATCGGCCCGTACGTCTCGGTGTGTACATTATATACATCCATAACGTTATACATCCCAATCTAAGGCAACCTAACATGTGAGATGTAGTATTTACCAACATACCTGGCGGATAGGACACTACTTCTCGGTGGGAACATTATATTCGTCTATATTGTAATATAACCTATCCTAACCCATCTTGCCCCTCCGTGATAATGTTTTAAAGAATGCCGGTCGTGTCGGCCCGTACGTATTGGTGGGGATTTTATATACGTCTATAACGTTATATATCCCTACCTAAGGCAACCTAACATCTCGGATGTAGTATTTTCCATCATACCTGACGGGTCGGCCACTACTTCTCGGTGGGAACATTATATGCGTCTATAACGTAATATAACCTAACCTAACCCATCGAGCACCTCGCTGGTAATGTTTTACAGAATCCCGGTCGTGTCGGCCCGTACTTCTCCGAGGGGAGATTATGTACGTCTTTAACGTTATATATCTTAACCTACGGCAGCTTAACATCTCGGATGTAGTATTTTCCAACATTCCTAGCGGGTCGGCCCCTACTTCTCGGTGAGAACATTATATACGTCTATATCGTAATATAACCTAGCATAACCCATCCTCCCCCTCGGTGATAATGTTTTACAGAATCACGGTCGTGTCGGCCCGTACTTCTCCGTGGGAACGTTATATACGTCTATGACATAATAGAACCTAACCTAACCCATCTAGCCACTCGGTCATAATGTTTTACAGAATCCCGTTCGTATCGGCCCGTACGTCTCGGTGGGTACATTATATACGTCTATAACGTTATATATCCCAATCTGAGGCAACCTAACATCTCGGATGTAGTATTTACCAACATTCCTGGCGGGTCGGTCCCTACTTCTCGGTGGGAACATTATATTCGTCTATATCGTAATATAACCTAGCATAACCCATCCTCCCCCTCGGTGATAATGTTTTACAGAATCCCGCTCGTGTCGGCCTGTACTTCTCCGAGGGGACATTATGTACGTCTGTAACGTTATATATCCTAACCTAAGGCAGCTTAACATCTCGGATGTAGTATTTTCCAACATTCCTGGCGAGTCGGCCCTTACTTCTCAGTGAGAACATTATATACGTCTATAACATAATATAACCTAACCTAACCCATCAAGCACCTCGGTGATAATGTTTTACAGAATCCCGGTCGTATCGGCCCGTACGTCTCGGTGGGTACATTATATACGTCTATAACGTTATATATCCCAATCTGAGGCAACCTAACATTTCGGATGTAGTATTTACCAACATCCCGGCGGGTCAGTCCCTACTTCTCGGTGGGAACATTATATTTGTCTATATCGTAATATAACCTAGCATAACCCACCCTCCCCCTCGGTGATAATGTTTTACAGAATCCCGGTCGTATCGGCCCGTACGTCTCGGTGTGTACATTATATACATCCATAACGTTATACATCCCAATCTAAGGCAACCTAACATGTGAGATGTAGTATTTACCAACATACCTGGCGGATAGGACACTACTTCTCGGTGGGAACATTATATTCGTCTATATTGTAATATAACCTATCCTAACCCATCTTGCCCCTCCGTGATAATGATTTAAAGAATGCCGGTCGTGTCGGCCCGTACGTATTGGTGGGGATTTTATATACGTCTATAACGTTATATATCCCTACCTAAGGCAACCTAACATCTCGGATGTAGTATTTTCCATCATACCTGACGGGTCGGCCACTACTTCTCGGTGGGAACATTATATGCGTCTATAACGTAATATAACCTAACCTAACCCATCGAGCACCTCGCTGGTAATGTTTTACAGAATCCCGTTCGTATCGGCCCGTACGTCTCGGTGGGTACATTATATACGTCTATAACGTTATATATCCCAATCTGAGGCAACCTAACATCTCGGATGTAGTATTTACCAACATTCCTGGCGGGTCGGTCCCTACTTCTCGGTGGGAACATTATATTCGTCTATATCGTAATATAACCTAGCATAACCCATCCTCCCCCTCGGTGATAATGTTTTACAGAATCCCGCTCGTGTCGGCCTGTACTTCTCCGAGGGGACATTATGTACGTCTGTAACGTTATATATCCTAACCTAAGGCAGCTTAACATCTCGGATGTAGTATTTTCCAACATTCCTGGCGAGTCGGCCCTTACTTCTCAGTGAGAACATTATATACGTCTATAACATAATATAACCTAACCTAACCCATCAAGCACCTCGGTGATAATGTTTTACAGAATCCCGGTCGTATCGGCCCGTACGTCTCGGTGGGTACATTATATACGTCTATAACGTTATATATCCCAATCTGAGGCAACCTAACATTTCGGATGTAGTATTTACCAACATCCCGGCGGGTCAGTCCCTACTTCTCGGTGGGAACATTATATTTGTCTATATCGTAATATAACCTAGCATAACCCACCCTCCCCCTCGGTGATAATGTTTTACAGAATCCCGGTCGTATCGGCCCGTACGTCTCGGTGTGTACATTATATACATCCATAACGTTATACATCCCAATCTAAGGCAACCTAACATGTGAGATGTAGTATTTACCAACATACCTGGCGGATAGGACACTACTTCTCGGTGGGAACATTATATTCGTCTATATTGTAATATAACCTATCCTAACCCATCTTGCCCCTCCGTGATAATGATTTAAAGAATGCCGGTCGTGTCGGCCCGTACGTATTGGTGGGGATTTTATATACGTCTATAACGTTATATATCCCTACCTAAGGCAACCTAACATCTCGGATGTAGTATTTTCCATCATACCTGACGGGTCGGCCACTACTTCTCGGTGGGAACATTATATGCGTCTATAACGTAATATAACCTAACCTAACCCATCGAGCACCTCGCTGGTAATGTTTTACAGAATCCCGGTCGTGTCGGCCCGTACTTCTCCGAGGGGAGATTATGTACGTCTTTAACGTTATATATCTTAACATACGGCAGCTTAACATCTCGGATGTAGTATTTTCCAACATTCCTAGCGGGTCGGCCCCTACTTCTCGGTGAGAACATTATATACGTCTATATCGTAATATAACCTAGCATAACCCATCCTCCCCCTCGGTGATAATGTTTTACAGAATCACGGTCGTGTCGGCCCGTACTTCTCCGTGGGAACATTATATACGTCTATGACATAATATAACCTAACCTAACCCATCTTGCCCCTCGGTGATAATGTTTTACAGAATCCCGGTCGTATCGGCCCGTACGTCTCGGTGGGTACATTATATACGTCTATAACGTTAGATATCCCAATCTGAGGCAACCTAACATCTCGGATGTAGTATTTACCAACATCCCGGCGGGTCAGTCCCTACTTCTCGGTGGGAACATTTTATTCGTCTATATCGTAATATAACCTAGCATAACCCATCCTTCCCCTCGGTGATAATGTTTTACAGAATCCCGGTCGTATCGGCCCGTACGTCTCAGTGTGTACATTATATACATCCATAACGTTATACATCCCAATCTAAGGCAACCTAACATGTGGGATTTAGTATTTACCAACATACCTGGCGGATAGGACACTACTTCTCGGTGGGAACATTATATTCGTCTATATTGTAATATAACCTATCCTAACCCATCTTGCCCCTCCGTGATAATGTTTTAAAGAATGCCGGTCGTGTCGGCCCGTACGTATTGGTGGGGATTTTATATACGTCTATAACGTTATATATCCCTACCTAAGGCAACCTATCATCTCGGATGTAGTATTTTCCATCATAGCTGGCGGGTCGGCCACTACTTCTCGGTGGGAACATTATATGCGTCTATAACGTAATATAACATAACCTAACCCATCTAGCACCTCGCTGGTAATGTTTTACAGAATCCCGGTCGTGTCAGCCCGTACTTCTCCGAGGGGAGATTATGTACGTCTTTAACGTTATATATCTTAACCTACGGCAGCTTAACATCTCGGATGTAGTATTTTCCAACATTCCTAGCGGGTCGGCCCCTACTTCTCGGTGAGAACATTATATACGTCTATATCGTAATATAACCTAGCATAACCCATCCTCCCCATCGGTGATAATGCTTTACAGAATCACGGTCGTGTCGGCCCGTACTGCTCCGTGGGAACATTATATACGTCTATGACATAATATAACCTAACCTAACCCATTTAGCCCCTCGGTGATAATGTTTTACAGAATCCCGGTCGTATCGGCCCGTACGTCTCGGTGGGTACATTATATACGTCTATAACGTTATATATCCTAATCTGAAGCAACCTAACATCTCGGATGTAGTATCTTCCATCATTCCTGGCGCGTCGGCCACTACTTCTCGGTGGGAACATTATATACGCCTATAACGTAATATAACATAACCTAACCCATCTAGCACCTCGCTGGTAATGTTTTACAGAATCCCGGTCGTGTCAGCCCGTACTTCTCCGAGGGGAGATTATGTACGTCTTTAACGTTATATATCTTAACCTACGGCAGCTTAACATCTCGGATGTAGTATTTTCCAACATTCCTAGCGGGTCGGCCCCTACTTCTCGGTGAGAACATTATATACGTCTATATCGTAATATAACCTAGCATAACCCATCCTCCCCCTCGGTGATAATGTTTTACAGAATCACGGTCGTGTCGGCCCGTACTTCTCCGTGGGAACATTATATACGTCTATGACATAATATAACCTAACCTAACCCATCTAGCCCCTCGGTGATAATGTTTTACAGAATCCCGGTCGTATCGGCCCGTACGTCTCGGTGGGTACATTATATACGTCTATAACGTTATATATCCTAATCTGAAGCAACCTAACATCTCGGATGTAGTATCTTCCATCATTCCTGGCGCGTCGGCCACTACTTCTCGGTGGGAACATTATATTCGTCTATATCGTAATATAACCTAACATAACCCATCCTCCCCCTCGGTGATAATGTTTTACAGAATCCCGGACGTGTCGGCCCGTACTTATCCGTGGGAACATTATATACGCCTATAACGTAATATAACCTATCCTAACCCATCAAGCCCCTCGGTGATAATGTTTTACAGAATCCCGGTCGTATCGGCCCGTACGTCTCGGTGGGTACATTATATACGTCTATAACGTTATATATCCCAATCTGAGGCAACCTAACATCCCGGATGTAGTATTTACCAACATCCCGGCGGGTCGGTCCCTACTTCTCGGTGGGAACATTATATTCGTCTATATCGTAATATAACCTAGCATAACCCATCCTCCCCCTCGGTGATAATGTTTTACAGAATCACGGTCGTGTCGGGCCGTACTTCTCCGTGGGAACGTTATATACGTCTATGACATAATAGAACCTAACCTAACCCATCTAGCCACTCGGTCATAATGTTTTACAGAATCCCGTTCGTATCGGCCCGTACGTCTCGGTGGGTACATTATATACGTCTATAACGTTATATATCCCAATCTGAGGCAACCTAACATCTCGGATGTAGTATTTAGCAACATTCCTGGCGGGTCGGAACCTACATCTCGGTGGGAACATTATATTCGTCTATATCGTAATATAACCTAACATAACCCATCCTCCCCCTCGGTGATAATGTTTTACAGAATCCCGCTCGTGTCGGCCTGTACTTCTCCGAGGGGACATTATGTACGTCTGTAACGTTATATATCCTAACCTAAGGCAGCTTAACATCTCGGATGTAGTATTTTCCAACATTCCTGGCGAGTCGGCCCTTACTTCTCAGTGAGAACATTATATACGTCTATAACATAATATAACCTAACCTAACCCATCAAGCACCTCGGTGATAATGTTTTACAGAATCCCGGTCGTATCGGCCCGTACGTCTCGGTGGGTACATTATATACGTCTATAACGTTATATATCCCAATCTGAGGCAACCTAACATTTCGGATGTAGTATTTACCAACATCCCGGCGGGTCAGTCCCTACTTCTCGGTGGGAACATTATATTTGTCTATATCGTAATATAACCTAGCATAACCCACCCTCCCCCTCGGTGATAATGTTTTACAGAATCCCGGTCGTATCGGCCCGTACGTCTCGGTGTGTACATTATATACATCCATAACGTTATACATCCCAATCTAAGGCAACCTAACATGTGAGATGTAGTATTTACCAACATACCTGGCGGATAGGACACTACTTCTCGGTGGGAACATTATATTCGTCTATATTGTAATATAACCTATCCTAACCCATCTTGCCCCTCCGTGATAATGTTTTAAAGAATGCCGGTCGTGTCGGCCCGTACGTATTGGTGGGGATTTTATATACGTCTATAACGTTATATATCCCTACCTAAGGCAACCTAAGATCTCGGATGTAGTATTTTCCATCATACCTGGCGGGTCGGCCACTACTTCTCGGTGGGAACATTATATGCGTCTATAACGTAATATAACCTAACCTAACCCATCGAGCACCTCGCTGGTAATGTTTTATAGAATCCCGGTCGTGTCGGCCCGTACTTCTCCGAGGGGAGATTATGTACGTCTTTAACGTTATATATCTTAACCTACGGCAGCTTAACATCTCGGATGTAGTATTTTCCAACATTCCTAGCGGGTCGGCCCCTACTTCTCGGTGAGAACATTATATACGTCTATATCGTAATATAACCTAGCATAACCCATCCTCCCCCTCGGTGATAATGTTTTACAGAATCACGGTCGTGTCGGCCCGTACTTCTCCGTGGGAACATTATATACGTCTATGACATAATATAACCTAACCTAACCCATCTTGCCCCTCGGTGATAATGTTTTACAGAATCCCGGTCGTATCGGCCCGTACGTCTCGGTGGGTACATTATATACGTCTATAACGTTAGATATCCCAATCTGAAGCAACCTAACATCTCGGATGTAGTATCTTCCATCATTCCTGGCGCGTCGGCCACTACTTCTCGGTGGGAACATTATATACGCCTATAACGTAATATAACCTATCCTAACCCATCTATCCCCTCGCTGGTAATGTTTTACAGAATCCTGGTCGTGTCGGCCCGTACTTCTCCGAGGGGACATTATCTACGTCTTTAACGTTATTTATCTTAACCTACGGCAGCTTAACATCTCGGATGTAGTATTTTCCAACATTCATGGCGGGTCGGCCCCTACTTCTCGGTGGCAACATTATATTCGGCTATATCGTAGTATAACCTAACCTAACACATATTGTCCCTCGGTGATATTGTTTTACAGAATGCCGGTCGTGTCGGCCCGTACGCCTCGGTGGGGACATTATATATGTCTATAACGTTATATATCCAAATCTAAGGCAACCTAGCATCTCGGATGATGTATTTACCAACATTCCTGGCGGGATATATAACGTTATAGACGTATGTAATGTCCCAACCGAGACGTACGGGCCAACACGACCGGGATTCTGTAAAACATTATCACCGAGGGGGAGAATGGGTTATGTTAGGTTATTTTACGATATAGACGTATATAATATCCCAACCGAGACGTACGGGCCGACACGACCAGGATTCTGTAAAACATTATCACCGAGGGGCTAGATGGGTTATGTTAGGTTCTGTTACGTTATAGACGTATATAATGTTCCCACCGAGAAGTAGGGTCCGAACCGCCAGGAATGTTGGTAAATACTACTTCCGAGATGCTAGGTTGCCTTAGATTGGGATATATAACGTTATAGACGTATATAATGTCCCAACCGAGACGTACGGAACGACACGAACAGGATTCTGTAGAACCTTACCACCGAGGTGCTAGATGGGTTAGGTTAGGTTATATTACGTTATAGACGCATATAATGTTCCCACCGAGAAGTAGTGGCCGACCCGCCAGGAATGATGGAAAATACTACATCCGAGATGTAAGGTTGCCTTAGGTTAGGGTATATAACGCTATAGACGTATATAATATCCCAACCGAGACGTACGGAACGACGCGAACGGGATTCTGTAAAACACTACTAGCGAGGGGCTAGATGGGTTATGCTAGGTTACGTTACGTTATAGACATATATAATGTTCCCACCGAGAAGTAGGGGACGACACGACCAGGATTCTGTAAAATATTATCACCGAGGGGCTAGATGGGTTATGTTAGGTTCTGTTACGTTATAGACGTATATAATGTTCCCACCGAGAAGTAGGGTCTGACCCGCCAGGAATGTCGGTAAATACTACATTCGAGATGTTAGGTTGTCTTAGATAGGGATATATAACGTTATAGGCGTATATAATATCCCAACCGAGACGTACGGAACGACACGAACGGGACTCTATAAAACATTATCACCGAGGTGCTAGATGGGTTATGTTAGGTTATATTACGTTATAGACGTATATAATGTTCCCACCGAGAAGTAGGGGCCGAACCGCCAGGAATGTTGGAAAATACTACATCCGAGGTGTTAGGCTGCCTTTGGTTATACTTGGATATACAACGTTATAGACGTACATAATGTCCCCACGGCGAAGGACGGGCCGAAACGACCAGGACTCTGTAAAACATTACCAGCGAGGCGCCAGATGGGTTAGGTTAGGTTATATTATGTTATAGACGTATATAATGTCCCCACCGAGACGCATGGGCCGACACGACCGGGATTCTGTAAAACATTACCAGCGAGGGGCAAGATGGGTTAGGTTAGGTTACATTACGATGTAGACGTATATAATGTTCCCACCGAGAAGTAGGGTCCGACCCGCCAGGAATGTTGGAAAATACTACATCCGAGGTGTTGGGTTGCCTTAGGTTGACATATGTAACGTTATAGACGTACATAATGTCCCCACGTAGAAGTACGGGCCGACAGGACCGGGATTCTGTAAAACATTACCAGCGAGGCGCTAGATGGGTTAGGTCAGGTTATATTATGTTATAGACGTATATAATGTTCCCACCGAGAAGCAGGGTCCGACCCGCAAGGAATAATAGGGACCGACCCGTCGATCAATAATATATTCGAGATGTTAGGTTGCCTTAGATTGGGATATATAACGTTATAGACGTATATAATAACCCAACCGAGACGTACGGGACGACACGAACGGGATTCTGTAAAACATTATCACCCAGGTGCTAGGATGGGTTATGTTAGGTTATATTACGTTATAGACGTATATAATGCTCCCACCGAGAAGTAGGGGCCGAACCGCCAGGAATGTTGGTAAATACTACATCCGAGATGATAGGTTGCCTCAGGTTCAGATATATAACGTTATAGAAGTATATAATGTCCCCACCGGGACGTACGGGCCGACACGAACGGTATTCTGTAAAGCATTACCAGCGAGGGTCTAGATTGGTTAGGTTAGGTCATATTACGTTGTAGACGTATATAATGTTCCCACCGAGAAGTAGAGGCCGATCCGCCAGGAATGTTGGAAAATACTACATTCGAGATGTTAGGTTGCCTTAAGTTGTGATATATAACGTTATAGACGTACATAATGTTCCCACCGAGACGTACAGGCCGACACGACCGGGATTTTATAAAGCATTTTCAGCGCGGGTCTAGATGGGTTAGGCTAGGTTATATTACGTTATAGACGTATATAATGTTCCCACCGAGAAGTAGAGGCCGATCCGCCAGGAATGTTGTAAAATACTACATCCGAGGTGTTAGGTTGCCTTAGGTTAGGATATATAACGTTATAGACGTATATAATGTACCCACCGAGAAGTAGGGGCCGACCCGCCAGGAATGTTGGAAAATACTACATCCGAGATTTTAGCCTGCCGTAGGTTAGGATATACAATGCTATAGACTTATATAATGTCCCCACCGAGACGTACGGGCCGACACGACCGGGATTCTGTAAAACATTACCAGCGAGGGGTTAGATAGGTTATGTTAGGTTATGTTACGTTATAGACGTATATAATGTTCCCACCGAGAAGTAGGGGCCCACCCGCCAGGAATATTGGAAAATACTACATCCGAGGTGTTAGGCTGCCTTATGTTAGGATATATAACGCTATAGACGTATATAATGTCACCACCGAGAAGTACGGGGCGACACGAACGGGATTCTGTAAAACATTACCAGCGAGGGGCTAGATGGGTTAGGTTAGGTTATATTACGTTATAGACGTATATAATGTTCCCACCGAGAAGTAGGGTCCGACCCGCCAGGAATGTTGGTACATACTACGTCCGAGATGTTAGCCTGCCTTAGGTTAGGATATGTAACGCTGTAGACGTATATAATGTCCCCACCGAGAAGTACGGGCCGACACGAACGGGTTTCTGTAAAACATTACCAGCGATGGGCTAGATGGGATAGGTTAGGTTATATTACGTTATAGACGTATATAATGTTCCCACCGAGAAGTAGGGGCCGACACGCAAGGAATGTTGGGAAATACTACATCCGAGGTGTTAGTCTGCCTTACGTTAGGATATATAACGCTGTAGATGTATATAATGTCCCCAACGAGACGTACGAGATGACACGACCGGGATTCCGTAAAACATTACCAGCGCGCGGCTAGATGCGTTAGGTTAGGTTATATTACGTTATAGATGTATATAATGTTCCCACCGAGAAGTAGGGTCCGACCCGCCAGTAATGTTGGTAAATACCACATCCGAAATGTTAGGTTGTCTTAGGTTGGGATATATGACGTTATAGACGCATATAATGTCACCACCGAGACGTACGGGCCAGCACGACCGGCATTCTGTAAAACATTATCTCCGAGGGGCAAGATGGGATAGGTTAGGTTATATTACGTTATAGACGTATATAATGTTCCCACCGAGAAGTAGGGTCCGACCAGCCAGGAATGTTGGTAAATACTACATCCGTGATGTTAGCCTGCCTTAGGTTAGGATATATAACGCTATAGACGTATATAATGTCACCACCGAGAAGAAATGGCCGACACGAACGGGATTCTGTAAAACATTACCAGCGATGGGCTAGATGGGATAGGTTAGGTTATATTACGTTATAGACGTATATAATGTTCCCACCGAGAAGTAGGGGCAGACACGCCAGGAATGTTGGAAAATACTACATCCGAGATGTTAGGTTGCATCAGGTTGATATATATAACGTTATAGACGTATATAATGTCCCCAACGAGAGGTACGGGACAACATGAACGGGATTCTCTAAAACATTATCACCGAGGGGCTAGATAGGTTAGGTTAGGTTATATTACGTTGTAGACGTATATAATGTTCCCACCGGGAAGTAGAGGCCTGTTCTCCAGGAATGTTGGAAAATACTACATCCGAGATGTTAGCCTGCCTTAGGTTAGGATATATAACGTTATAGACGGATATAATGTCACCACCGAGAAGTACGGGCCGAAACGAACGGGATTCTGTAAAACATTACCAGCGATGGGCTGGATGAGTTAGGTTAGGTTATATTATGTTATAGACGTATATAATGTCCCCACCGAGAAGTAGGGTCCGACCCGCCAGGAATGTTGGTAGATACCACATCCGAGATGGTAGGTTGTCTTAGGTTGGGATATATAACGTTATAGACGCATATAATGTCCCCACCGAGACGTACGGGCCAGGACTACCGGCATTCTGTAAAACATTTTCACCGAGGAGCAAGATGGGTTAGGTTAGGTTATATTACGTTATAGACGTATATAATGTTCCCACCGAGAAGTACGGGCCGACACGCCAAGAATGTTGGTGAATACAACATCCGAGATGTTAGGTAGCCTTAGGTTGGGATATATAACGTTATAGACGTATATAATGTACCCACCGAGACGTACGAGGCGACACGACAGGGATTCTGTAAAACATTACCTGCGAGGGGCTAGATGCGTTAGGTTAGGTTATATTACGTTATAGACGTATATAATGTTCCGACCGGGAAATAGAGGCCGATCTGCTAGGAATGTTGTAAAATACTACATTCGAGATGTTAGCCTGCTTTAGGTTAGGATATATAACGCTTTAGACGTATATAATGTCACCACCGAGACGTACGGTCTGCAACGAACGGGATTCTGTAAAACGTTACCAGCGATGGGCTAGATGTGTTAGGTTAGGTTACATAACGTTATAAACGCACATAATTTCCTCACGGAGAAGTACGGGCCGACACGACCGGGATTCTGCAAAACATTCCCAGCGAGGGGGTAGATTGGTTAGGTTAGGTTATATTACGTTATAGACGTATTTAATGTTCCCACCGGGAAGTAGGGTCCGTAAAGCCAGGAATGTTGGTAAATACTACATCCGAGATATTAGGTTGCCTCAGGTTAGGATATATAACGCTATAGACGTATATAATGTCCCCAACGAGACGTAACGGACGACACGAACTGGATTCTCTAAAACATTATCACCGAGGGGCTAGATGGGTTAGGTTATGTTATATTACGTTATAGACGTATATAACGTACCCACCGAGAAGTAGAGGCCGATCCGCCAGGAATGTTGTAAAATACTACATCCGAGATGTTAGGTTGCCTCATGTTGGGATATATAACGTTATAGACGTATATAATGTCCCCACCGAGAAGTAGGGGCGGACCCGCCAGAAATGTTGGAACATACTACATTCGAGATGTTATGTTTCCTTAGGTTGGGATATATAACGTTATAGACGTGCATAATGTCCCCACCGAGACGTACCGGACGACACGGACGGGATTCTGTAAAACATTACCAGCGAGGAGCTGGATGGGTTAGGTTAGGTTATATAACGCTATAGACGTATATAATGTCCCAAACGAGACGTACGGGACGACACGAACGGGATTCTACAAAACATTACCAGCGAGGGGCTAGATCGGTTAGATTAGGTTATATTATGTTATAGACGTATATAATGTACCCACCGAGCAGTAGAGGCCGATCCGCCAGGAATGTTGTAAAATACTACATCCGTGATGTTAGGTTGCCTCAGGTTGGGATATATAACGTTGTAAACGTATATAATGTACCCACCGAGACGTACGGGACGACACGAACGAGATTCTGTAAAACATTACCAGCGAGGGGCTAGATGGGTTAGGTTAGGTTATATTACGTTATAGACGTATATAATGTTCCCACCCAGAAGTAGAGGCCGACCCGCCAAGAATGTTGGTAAATACTACATCCGAGATGTTAGGTTGCCTTAGGTTGGGATATGTAACGTTATAGACGTATATAATGTCCCCACTGAGACGTACGGGCTGAAACGAACGGGATTCTGTAAAACATTACCAGCGATGGGCTAAATGGGTTAGGTTAGGTTATATTACGTTATAGACGTATATAATGTTCCCACCGAGAAGTTGGGTCCGACCCGCCAGGAATGTTGGTAAATACCACATCCGAGATGTTAGGTTGTCTTAGGTTGGGATATATAACGTTAAAGACGCATATAATGTCCCCACCGAGACGTACAGACCAGCACGACCGGCATTCTGTAAAATATTATCACGGAGGGGCCAGATGGGTTAGGTTAGGTTATATTACGTTATAGACGTATATAATGTTCCCACCGAGAAGTAGAAGCCGACCCGCCAAGAATGTTGTTAAATACTACATCCGAGATGTTAGGTTGCCTTAGGTTGGGATATATAACGCTATAGACGTATATAATGTCGCAACCGAGACGTACGGGACGACACGAACGGGATTCTGTAAAACATTACCAGCGAGGGGCTAGATGGGTTAGGTTAGGTTATATTACGTTATAGACGTATTTAATGTTCCCACCGGGAAGTAGAGGCCGATCCGCCAGGAATGTTGTAAAATACTACATCCGTGATGTTAGGTTGCCTCAGCTTGGGATATATAACGTTATAAAAGTATATAATGTACCCACCGAGACGTACGGGACGATACGGACGGAATTCTGTAAAACATTCCTAGCGAGGGGCTAGATTTGTTAGGATATGTTATATTACGTTATAGAGGTATATAGTGTACCACCGAGAAGTACAGGCCGATCCGCCAGGAATGTTGGAAAATACTACATCCGAGGTGTTAGGCTGCCTTAGGTTAGGATATATAACGCTATAGACGTATGTAATGTCCCAACCGAGACGTACGAGACGACACAAACGGGATTCTGTAAAACACTACCAGCGAGGGGCTAGATGGGTTAGGTTAGGTTATATTATGTTATAGACATATATAATGTTCCCACCGAGAAGTAGGGTCCGACCAGCCAGGAATGTTGGTAAATGCTACATTCGAGATGTTAGCCTGCCTTAGGTTAGGATATATAACGCTGTGGACGTATATAATGTCCCCACCGAGAAGTACGCGCCGATACGAACGGAATTCTGTAAAACATTATCAGCGATCGGCTAGATGGGTTAGGTTAGGGTATATTACATTATAGACGGATATAATGTACCCACCGAGAAGTAGGGTGCGACACGCCAGGAATGTTGGAAAATACTACATCCGAGGTGTTAGGCTGCCTTAGGTTAGGATAAATAACTCTATAGACGTATATAATGTCCCCACCGAGAAGTACGGGCTGCAACGAACGGG
The DNA here is from genome assembly GCA_963969225.1 of Xylocopa violacea. Classification (NCBI taxonomy): domain Eukaryota; kingdom Metazoa; phylum Arthropoda; class Insecta; order Hymenoptera; family Apidae; genus Xylocopa; species Xylocopa violacea. The sequence continues at coordinate 8,261,176 of CAXAJV010000017.1, read as the reverse complement.
ATTCTGTAAAACATTACCAGCGAGGGGCTAGATGTGTTAGGTTAGGTTATATAACGTTATAAACGCACATAATTTCCCCACGGAGAAGTACGGGCCGACACGACCGGGATTCTGAAAAACATTCCCAGCGAGGGGGTAGATTGGTTAGGTTAGGTTATATTACGTTATAGACGTATATAACGTACCCACCGAGCAGTAGAGGCCGATCCGCCAGGAATGTTGTAAAATACTACATCCGAGATGTTAGGTTGCCTCATGTTGGGATTTATAACGTTATAGACGTATATAATGTCCCCACCGATACGTACGGTCCGACACGACCGGCATTCCTGAAAACATTATCAGCGAGGGTCAAGATGGGTTAGGTTATGCTATATTACGATATAGACGTATATAATGTTCCCACCGAGAAGGAGGGTCCGACCAGCCACGAATGTTGGTAAATACTACATCCGAGATATTAGGTTGCCTCACGTTAGGATATATAACGCTATAGACGTATATAATGTCCCCAACGAGACATAACGGACGACACGAACGGGATTCTCAAAAACATTATCACCGAGGGGCTGGATTGGTTAGGCTAGGTTATATTACGATATAGACGTATATAATGTTCCCGCCGAGAAGTAGGGTCCGACGCGCCAGGAATGTTGGTAAATACTACACCCGAGAAGTTAGGTTGCCTCAGGTTGTCATATATAACGTTATAGACGTATATAATGTCCCCAACAAGAGGTACGGGACGACACGAACGGGATTCTCTAAAACATTATCGCCGAGGGGCTAGATGGGTTACGTTAGGTTATATTATGTTATAGACGTATATAATGTTCCCACCGGGAAGTAGGGTCCGACCCGCCAGGAATTTTGGTAAATACTACACCCGAGAAGTTAGATTGCCTCAGGTTGGGATGTATAACGTTATAGACGTATATAATGTCCCCAACGAGAGGTACGGGACGACACGAACGGGATTCTCTAAAACATTATCACCGAGGGGCTAGATGAGTTAGGTTAGGTTATATTACGTTATAGACGTATTTAATGTTCCCACCGGGAAGTAGAGACCGATCCGCCAGGAATGTTGTAAAATACTACATCCGTGATGTTAGGTTGCCTCAGCTTGGGATATATAACGTTATAAAAGTATATAATGTACCCACCGAGACGTACGGGACGATACGGACGGAATTCTGTAAAACATTCCTAGCGAGGGGCTAGATTTGTTAGGATATGTTATATTACGTTATAGAGGTATATAGTATACCACCGAGAAGTACAGGCCGATCCGCCAGGAATGTTGGAAAATACTACATCCGAGATGTTAGGTTGCCTCATGTTGGGATATATAACGTTATAGACGTATATAATGTCCCCACCGAGACGTACGGTCCGACACGACCGGCATTCCTGAAAACATTATCAGCGAGGGGCAAGATGGGATAGGTTATGTTATATTACGATATAGGCGCATATAATGTTCCCACCGAGAAGTAGGGTCCGACTAGCCAGGAATGTTGGTAAATACTACATTCGAGATGATAGCCTGCCTTACGTTAGGATATACAACGCTGTGGACGTATATAATGTCCCCACCGAGAAGTACGCGCCGATACGAACGGAATTCTGTAAAACATTATCAGCGATCGGCTAGATGGGTTAGGTTAGGGTATATTACATTATAGACGGATATAATGTACCCACCGAGAAGTAGGGTGCGACACGCCAGGAATGTTGGTAAATACCACATCCGAGATGTTAGCCTGCCTTAGGTTAGGATATATAACGCTATAGACGTATATAATGTCACCACCTGGAAGTACGGGCTGAAACGAACGGGATTCTGTAAAACATTACCAGCGATGGGCTAGATGGGTTAGGTTAGGTTATATTACGTTATAGACGTATATAATGTTCCCACCGAGAAGTAGGGTCCGACCCGCCAGGAATGTTGGTAAATAGTACAACCGAGATTTTAGCCTGCCTTAGGTTAGGATATATCACGCTATAGACGTATATAATGTCCCCACCGTGAAGTAGGTGCCGACACGAACGGGATTCTGTAAAACATTACCAGCGAGGGGCTAGATGTGTTAGGTTAGGTTACGTAACGTTATAAACGCACATAATTTCCTCACGGAGAAGTACGGGCCGACACGACCGGGATTCTGAAGAACATTCCCAGCGAGGTGGTAGATTGGTTAGGTTAGGTTATATTACGTTATAGACGTATTTAATGTTCCCACCGGGAAGTAGGGTCCGTAAAGCCAGGAATGTTGGTAAATACTACATCCGAGATATTAGGTTGCCTCAGGTTAGGATATATAACGCTATAGACGTATATAATGTCCCCAACGAGACGTAACGGACGACACGAACTGGATTCTCTAAAACGTTATCACCGAGGGGCTAGATGGGTTAGGTTATGTTATATTACGTTATAGACGTATATAACGTACCCACCGAGAAGTAGGGGCGGACCCGCCAGAAATGTTGGAACATACTACATTCGAGATGTTATGTTTCCTTAGGTTGGGATATATAACGTTATAGACGTGCATAATGTCCCCACCGAGACGTACCGGACGACACGGACGGGATTCTGTAAAACATTACCAGCGAGGAGCTGGATGGGTTAGGTTAGGTTATATAACGCTATAGACGTATATAATGTCCCAAACGAGACGTACGGGACGACACGAACGGGATTCTACAAAACATTCCCAGCGAGGGGGTAGATTGGTTAGGTTAGCTTATATTACGTTATAGACGTATATAATGTTCCCACCGAGAAGTAGAGTCCGACCAGCCACGAATGTTGGTAAATACTACATCCGAGATATTAGGTTGCCTCAGGTTAGGATATATAACGCTATAGACGTATATAATGTCCCCATCGAGACGTAACGGACGACACGAACTGGATTCTCTAAAACATTATCACCGAGGCGCTAGATGAGTTAGGTTAGGTTATATTACGATATAGACGTATATAATGTTCCCACCGAGAAGTAGGGTCCGACCCGCCAGGAATGTTGGTAAATACCACACCCGAGATGTTAGCCTGCCTTAGGTTAGGATATATAACGCTATAGACGTATATAATGTCACCACCTAGAAGTACGGGCTGAAACGAACGGGATTCTGTAAAACATTACCAGCGATGAGCTAGATGGGTTAGGTTAGGTTATATTACGTTATAGACGTATATAATGTTCCCACCGAGAGGTAGGGTCCGACCCGCCAGGAATGTTGGTAAATAGTACATCCGAGATTTTAGCCTGCCTTAGGTTAGGATATATCACGCTATAGACGTATATAATGTCCCCACCGAGAAGTAGGCGCCGACACGAACGGGATTCTGTAAAACATTACCAGCGAGGGGCTAGATGTGTTAGGTTAGGTTATATAACGTTATAAACGCACATAATTTCCCCACGGAGAAGTACGGGCCGACACGACCGGGATTCTGTAAAACATTCCCAGCGAGGGGCAAGATGGGTTAGGTTAGGTTATATTACGATATATACGTATATAATGTTCCCACCGAGACGTACGGGACGACACTAACGGGATTCTGTAAAACACTACCAGCGAGGGGCTAGATGGGTTAGATTAGGTTACATTATGTTATAGACGTATATAATGTACCCACCGAGCAGTAGAGGCCGATCCGCCAGGAATGTTTTAAAATACTACATCCGTGATGTTAGGTTGCCTCAGGTTGGGATATATAACGTTGTAAACTTATATAATGTACCCACCGAGACGTACGGGACGACACGAACGAGATTCTGTAAAACATTACCAGCGAGGGGCTAGATGTGTTAGGTTAGGTTATATAACGATATAAACGTATAAAATATTCCCACCGAGAAGCAGGGTCCGACCCGCCAGGAATGTTGGTAAATACTACACCCGAGAAGCTAGGTTGCCTCAGGTTGAGATATATAACGTTATAGACGCATATAATGTCCCCACCGAGACGTACGGGCCAGCACGACCGGCATTCTGTAAAACATTATCACGGAGGGGCAAGATGGGTTAGGTTAGGTTATATTACGTTATAGACGTATATAATGTTCCCACCTAGAAGTAGAGGCCGACCAGCCAAGAATGTTGGTAAATACTACATCCGAGATGTTAGGTTGCCTTAGATTGGGATATATAACGTTATAGACGTATATAATGTCCCCACCGAGACGTACGGGCTGAAACGAACGGGATTCTGTAAAACATTACCAGCGATGGGCTAGATGGGTTAGGTTAGGTTATATTACGTTATAGACGTATATAATGTTCCCACCGAGAAGTTGGGTCCGACCCGCCAGGAATGTTGGTAAATACCACATCCGAGATGTTAGGTTGTCTTAGGTTGGGATATATAACGTTAAAGACGCCTATAATGTCCCCACCGAGACGTACGGGCCAGCACGACCGGCATTCTGTAAAACATTATCACGGAGGGGCAAGGTGGGTTAGGTTAGGTTATATTACGTTATAGACGTATATAATGTTCCCACTGAGAATTAGGGTCCGACCCGCCAGGAATGTTGGTAAATACTACATCCGAGTTGTTAGGTTGCCTTAGTTTGGGATATATAACGCTATAGACGTATATAATGTCGCAACCGAGACGTACGGGACGACACGAAAGGGATTCTGTAAAACATTACCAGCGAGGGGCTGGATGGGTTAGGTTAGGTTATATTATGTTATAGACGTATATAATGTTCCCACCGAGAAGTAGGTTCCGACCCGCCAGGAATGTTGGTAAATACTACACCCGAGAAGTTAGGTTGCCTCAGGTTGAGATATATAACGTTATAGACGTATATAATGTCTCCAACGAGAGGTACGGGACGACACGAACGGGATTGTCTAAAACATTATCACCGGGGGGCTAGATGGGTTAGGTTAGGTTATATTACGTTATAGACGTATTTAATGTTCCCACCGGGAAGTAGAGGCCGGTCCTCCAGTATTGTTGTAAAATACTACACCCGAGATGTTAGCCTGCCGTAGGTTATGATATATAACGCTATAGACGTATATAATGTCACCACCGAGAAGTACGGGACGACACGAACGGTATTCTGTAGAACATTACCAACGAGGGGCTAGATGTGCTAGGTTAGGTCATATTACATTATAGACGTATATAATGTTCCCACCGAGAAGTAGGGTCCGACCCGACAGGTATGTTGGTAAATACTACATTCGAGATGTTAGGTTGCCTTAGGTTGGGATATATAACGTTATCGACGTGCATAATGTCCCCACAGAGACGTACGGGACGACACGAACGGGATTCTGTAAAACATCACCAGCGCGGAGCTGGATGGGTTAGGTTAGGTTATATTACGCTATAGAGGTATATAATGTCCCAACCAAGACGTACGGGACGACACGAACGGGATTCTGTAAAACATTCCTAGCGAGGGGCTAGATTTGTTAGGTTAGGTTATATTACGTTATAGACGTATTTAATGTTCCCACCGGGAAGTAGGGACCGAAAAGCCAGGAATGTTGGTAAATACTACATCCGAGGTGTTAGGCTGCCTTAGGTTAGGATATATAACGCTATAGACGTATGTAATGTCCCAACCGAGACGTACGAGACGACACGAACGGGATTCTGTAAAACATTCCCAGCGAGGGGCTAGATTAGTTAGGTTAGGTTACATTACGTTATAGACGTATATAGTGTTCCCACTGAGAAGTAGGGTCCGACCAGCCTGGAATGTTGGAAAATACTACATCCGAGGTGTTAGGCTGCCTTAGGTTAGGATATATAACGCTATAGACGTATGTAATGTCCCAACCGAGACGTACGAGACGACACGAACGGAATTCTGTAAAGACATTACCTGCGAGGGGCTAGATGGGTTAGGTTAGGTTATATTATGTTATAGACGTATATAATGTTCCCACGGAGAAGTAGGGTCCGACCCGCCAGGAATGTTGGTAAATACTACACCCGAGAAGTTAGGTTGCCTCAGGTTGAGATATATAACGTTATAGACGTATATAATGTCCCCAACGAGAGGTACGGGACAACATGAACGGGATTCTCTAAAACATTATCACCGAGGGGCTAGATAGGTTAGGTTAGGTTATATTACGTTGTAGACGTATATAATGTTCCCACCGGGAAGTAGAGGCCTGTTCTCCAGGAATGTTGGAAAATACTACATCCGAGATGTTAGCCTGCCTTAGGTTAGGATATATAACGTTATAGACGGATATAATGTCACCACCGAGAAGTACGGGCCGAAACGAACGGGATTCTGTAAAACATTACCAGCGATGGGCTGGATGAGTTAGGTTAGGTTATATTATGTTATAGACGTATATAATGTCCCCACCGAGAAGTAGGGTCCGACCCGCCAGGAATGTTGGTAGATACCACATCCGAGATGGTAGGTTGTCTTAGGTTGGGATATATAACGTTATAGACGCATATAATGTCCCCACCGAGACGTACGGGCCAGGACTACCGGCATTCTGTAAAACATTTTCACCGAGGAGCAAGATGGGTTAGGTTAGGTTATATTACGTTATAGACGTATATAATGTTCCCACCGAGAAGTACGGGCCGACACGCCAAGAATGTTGGTGAATACAACATCCGAGATGTTAGGTAGCCTTAGGTTGGGATATATAACGTTATAGACGTATATAATGTACCCACCGAGACGTACGAGGCGACACGACAGGGATTCTGTAAAACATTACCTGCGAGGGGCTAGATGCGTTAGGTTAGGTTATATTACGTTATAGACGTATATAATGTTCCGACCGGGAAATAGAGGCCGATCTGCTAGGAATGTTGTAAAATACTACATTCGAGATGTTAGCCTGCTTTAGGTTAGGATATATAACGCTTTAGACGTATATAATGTCACCACCGAGACGTACGGTCTGCAACGAACGGGATTCTGTAAAACGTTACCAGCGATGGGCTAGATGTGTTAGGTTAGGTTACATAACGTTATAAACGCACATAATTTCCTCACGGAGAAGTACGGGCCGACACGACCGGGATTCTGCAAAACATTCCCAGCGAGGGGGTAGATTGGTTAGGTTAGGTTATATTACGTTATAGACGTATTTAATGTTCCCACCGGGAAGTAGGGTCCGTAAAGCCAGGAATGTTGGTAAATACTACATCCGAGATATTAGGTTGCCTCAGGTTAGGATATATAACGCTATAGACGTATATAATGTCCCCAACGAGACGTAACGGACGACACGAACTGGATTCTCTAAAACATTATCACCGAGGGGCTAGATGGGTTAGGTTATGTTATATTACGTTATAGACGTATATAACGTACCCACCGAGAAGTAGAGGCCGATCCGCCAGGAATGTTGTAAAATACTACATCCGAGATGTTAGGTTGCCTCATGTTGGGATATATAACGTTATAGACGTATATAATGTCCCCACCGAGAAGTAGGGGCGGACCCGCCAGAAATGTTGGAACATACTACATTCGAGATGTTATGTTTCCTTAGGTTGGGATATATAACGTTATAGACGTGCATAATGTCCCCACCGAGACGTACCGGACGACACGGACGGGATTCTGTAAAACATTACCAGCGAGGAGCTGGATGGGTTAGGTTAGGTTATATAACGCTATAGACGTATATAATGTCCCAAACGAGACGTACGGGACGACACGAACGGGATTCTACAAAACATTACCAGCGAGGGGCTAGATCGGTTAGATTAGGTTATATTATGTTATAGACGTATATAATGTACCCACCGAGCAGTAGAGGCCGATCCGCCAGGAATGTTGTAAAATACTACATCCGTGATGTTAGGTTGCCTCAGGTTGGGATATATAACGTTGTAAACGTATATAATGTACCCACCGAGACGTACGGGACGACACGAACGAGATTCTGTAAAACATTACCAGCGAGGGGCTAGATGGGTTAGGTTAGGTTATATTACGTTATAGACGTATATAATGTTCCCACCCAGAAGTAGAGGCCGACCCGCCAAGAATGTTGGTAAATACTACATCCGAGATGTTAGGTTGCCTTAGGTTGGGATATGTAACGTTATAGACGTATATAATGTCCCCACTGAGACGTACGGGCTGAAACGAACGGGATTCTGTAAAACATTACCAGCGATGGGCTAAATGGGTTAGGTTAGGTTATATTACGTTATAGACGTATATAATGTTCCCACCGAGAAGTTGGGTCCGACCCGCCAGGAATGTTGGTAAATACCACATCCGAGATGTTAGGTTGTCTTAGGTTGGGATATATAACGTTAAAGACGCATATAATGTCCCCACCGAGACGTACAGACCAGCACGACCGGCATTCTGTAAAATATTATCACGGAGGGGCCAGATGGGTTAGGTTAGGTTATATTACGTTATAGACGTATATAATGTTCCCACCGAGAAGTAGAAGCCGACCCGCCAAGAATGTTGTTAAATACTACATCCGAGATGTTAGGTTGCCTTAGGTTGGGATATATAACGCTATAGACGTATATAATGTCGCAACCGAGACGTACGGGACGACACGAACGGGATTCTGTAAAACATTACCAGCGAGGGGCTAGATGGGTTAGGTTAGGTTATATTACGTTATAGACGTATTTAATGTTCCCACCGGGAAGTAGAGGCCGATCCGCCAGGAATGTTGTAAAATACTACATCCGTGATGTTAGGTTGCCTCAGCTTGGGATATATAACGTTATAAAAGTATATAATGTACCCACCGAGACGTACGGGACGATACGGACGGAATTCTGTAAAACATTCCTAGCGAGGGGCTAGATTTGTTAGGATATGTTATATTACGTTATAGAGGTATATAGTGTACCACCGAGAAGTACAGGCCGATCCGCCAGGAATGTTGGAAAATACTACATCCGAGGTGTTAGGCTGCCTTAGGTTAGGATATATAACGCTATAGACGTATGTAATGTCCCAACCGAGACGTACGAGACGACACAAACGGGATTCTGTAAAACACTACCAGCGAGGGGCTAGATGGGTTAGGTTAGGTTATATTATGTTATAGACATATATAATGTTCCCACCGAGAAGTAGGGTCCGACCAGCCAGGAATGTTGGTAAATGCTACATTCGAGATGTTAGCCTGCCTTAGGTTAGGATATATAACGCTGTGGACGTATATAATGTCCCCACCGAGAAGTACGCGCCGATACGAACGGAATTCTGTAAAACATTATCAGCGATCGGCTAGATGGGTTAGGTTAGGGTATATTACATTATAGACGGATATAATGTACCCACCGAGAAGTAGGGTGCGACACGCCAGGAATGTTGGAAAATACTACATCCGAGGTGTTAGGCTGCCTTAGGTTAGGATAAATAACTCTATAGACGTATATAATGTCCCCACCGAGAAGTACGGGCTGCAACGAACGGGATTCTGTAAAACATTACCAGCGAGGGGCTAGATGTGTTAGGTTAGGTTATATAACGTTATAAACGCACATAATTTCCCCACGGAGAAGTACGGGCCGACACGACCGGGATTCTGAAAAACATTCCCAGCGAGGGGGTAGATTGGTTAGGTTAGGTTATATTACGTTATAGACGTATATAACGTACCCACCGAGCAGTAGAGGCCGATCCGCCAGGAATGTTGTAAAATACTACATCCGAGATGTTAGGTTGCCTCATGTTGGGATTTATAACGTTATAGACGTATATAATGTCCCCACCGATACGTACGGTCCGACACGACCGGCATTCCTGAAAACATTATCAGCGAGGGTCAAGATGGGTTAGGTTATGCTATATTACGATATAGACGTATATAATGTTCCCACCGAGAAGGAGGGTCCGACCAGCCACGAATGTTGGTAAATACTACATCCGAGATATTAGGTTGCCTCACGTTAGGATATATAACGCTATAGACGTATATAATGTCCCCAACGAGACATAACGGACGACACGAACGGGATTCTCAAAAACATTATCACCGAGGGGCTGGATTGGTTAGGCTAGGTTATATTACGATATAGACGTATATAATGTTCCCGCCGAGAAGTAGGGTCCGACGCGCCAGGAATGTTGGTAAATACTACACCCGAGAAGTTAGGTTGCCTCAGGTTGTCATATATAACGTTATAGACGTATATAATGTCCCCAACAAGAGGTACGGGACGACACGAACGGGATTCTCTAAAACATTATCGCCGAGGGGCTAGATGGGTTACGTTAGGTTATATTATGTTATAGACGTATATAATGTTCCCACCGGGAAGTAGGGTCCGACCCGCCAGGAATTTTGGTAAATACTACACCCGAGAAGTTAGATTGCCTCAGGTTGGGATGTATAACGTTATAGACGTATATAATGTCCCCAACGAGAGGTACGGGACGACACGAACGGGATTCTCTAAAACATTATCACCGAGGGGCTAGATGAGTTAGGTTAGGTTATATTACGTTATAGACGTATTTAATGTTCCCACCGGGAAGTAGAGACCGATCCGCCAGGAATGTTGTAAAATACTACATCCGTGATGTTAGGTTGCCTCAGCTTGGGATATATAACGTTATAAAAGTATATAATGTACCCACCGAGACGTACGGGACGATACGGACGGAATTCTGTAAAACATTCCTAGCGAGGGGCTAGATTTGTTAGGATATGTTATATTACGTTATAGAGGTATATAGTATACCACCGAGAAGTACAGGCCGATCCGCCAGGAATGTTGGAAAATACTACATCCGAGATGTTAGGTTGCCTCATGTTGGGATATATAACGTTATAGACGTATATAATGTCCCCACCGAGACGTACGGTCCGACACGACCGGCATTCCTGAAAACATTATCAGCGAGGGGCAAGATGGGATAGGTTATGTTATATTACGATATAGGCGCATATAATGTTCCCACCGAGAAGTAGGGTCCGACTAGCCAGGAATGTTGGTAAATACTACATTCGAGATGATAGCCTGCCTTACGTTAGGATATACAACGCTGTGGACGTATATAATGTCCCCACCGAGAAGTACGCGCCGATACGAACGGAATTCTGTAAAACATTATCAGCGATCGGCTAGATGGGTTAGGTTAGGGTATATTACATTATAGACGGATATAATGTACCCACCGAGAAGTAGGGTGCGACACGCCAGGAATGTTGGTAAATACCACATCCGAGATGTTAGCCTGCCTTAGGTTAGGATATATAACGCTATAGACGTATATAATGTCACCACCTGGAAGTACGGGCTGAAACGAACGGGATTCTGTAAAACATTACCAGCGATGGGCTAGATGGGTTAGGTTAGGTTATATTACGTTATAGACGTATATAATGTTCCCACCGAGAAGTAGGGTCCGACCCGCCAGGAATGTTGGTAAATAGTACAACCGAGATTTTAGCCTGCCTTAGGTTAGGATATATCACGCTATAGACGTATATAATGTCCCCACCGTGAAGTAGGTGCCGACACGAACGGGATTCTGTAAAACATTACCAGCGAGGGGCTAGATGTGTTAGGTTAGGTTACGTAACGTTATAAACGCACATAATTTCCTCACGGAGAAGTACGGGCCGACACGACCGGGATTCTGAAGAACATTCCCAGCGAGGTGGTAGATTGGTTAGGTTAGGTTATATTACGTTATAGACGTATTTAATGTTCCCACCGGGAAGTAGGGTCCGTAAAGCCAGGAATGTTGGTAAATACTACATCCGAGATATTAGGTTGCCTCAGGTTAGGATATATAACGCTATAGACGTATATAATGTCCCCAACGAGACGTAACGGACGACACGAACTGGATTCTCTAAAACGTTATCACCGAGGGGCTAGATGGGTTAGGTTATGTTATATTACGTTATAGACGTATATAACGTACCCACCGAGAAGTAGGGGCGGACCCGCCAGAAATGTTGGAACATACTACATTCGAGATGTTATGTTTCCTTAGGTTGGGATATATAACGTTATAGACGTGCATAATGTCCCCACCGAGACGTACCGGACGACACGGACGGGATTCTGTAAAACATTACCAGCGAGGAGCTGGATGGGTTAGGTTAGGTTATATAACGCTATAGACGTATATAATGTCCCAAACGAGACGTACGGGACGACACGAACGGGATTCTACAAAACATTCCCAGCGAGGGGGTAGATTGGTTAGGTTAGCTTATATTACGTTATAGACGTATATAATGTTCCCACCGAGAAGTAGAGTCCGACCAGCCACGAATGTTGGTAAATACTACATCCGAGATATTAGGTTGCCTCAGGTTAGGATATATAACGCTATAGACGTATATAATGTCCCCATCGAGACGTAACGGACGACACGAACTGGATTCTCTAAAACATTATCACCGAGGCGCTAGATGAGTTAGGTTAGGTTATATTACGATATAGACGTATATAATGTTCCCACCGAGAAGTAGGGTCCGACCCGCCAGGAATGTTGGTAAATACCACACCCGAGATGTTAGCCTGCCTTAGGTTAGGATATATAACGCTATAGACGTATATAATGTCACCACCTAGAAGTACGGGCTGAAACGAACGGGATTCTGTAAAACATTACCAGCGATGAGCTAGATGGGTTAGGTTAGGTTATATTACGTTATAGACGTATATAATGTTCCCACCGAGAGGTAGGGTCCGACCCGCCAGGAATGTTGGTAAATAGTACATCCGAGATTTTAGCCTGCCTTAGGTTAGGATATATCACGCTATAGACGTATATAATGTCCCCACCGAGAAGTAGGCGCCGACACGAACGGGATTCTGTAAAACATTACCAGCGAGGGGCTAGATGTGTTAGGTTAGGTTATATAACGTTATAAACGCACATAATTTCCCCACGGAGAAGTACGGGCCGACACGACCGGGATTCTGTAAAACATTCCCAGCGAGGGGCAAGATGGGTTAGGTTAGGTTATATTACGATATATACGTATATAATGTTCCCACCGAGACGTACGGGACGACACTAACGGGATTCTGTAAAACACTACCAGCGAGGGGCTAGATGGGTTAGATTAGGTTACATTATGTTATAGACGTATATAATGTACCCACCGAGCAGTAGAGGCCGATCCGCCAGGAATGTTTTAAAATACTACATCCGTGATGTTAGGTTGCCTCAGGTTGGGATATATAACGTTGTAAACTTATATAATGTACCCACCGAGACGTACGGGACGACACGAACGAGATTCTGTAAAACATTACCAGCGAGGGGCTAGATGTGTTAGGTTAGGTTATATAACGATATAAACGTATAAAATATTCCCACCGAGAAGCAGGGTCCGACCCGCCAGGAATGTTGGTAAATACTACACCCGAGAAGCTAGGTTGCCTCAGGTTGAGATATATAACGTTATAGACGCATATAATGTCCCCACCGAGACGTACGGGCCAGCACGACCGGCATTCTGTAAAACATTATCACGGAGGGGCAAGATGGGTTAGGTTAGGTTATATTACGTTATAGACGTATATAATGTTCCCACCTAGAAGTAGAGGCCGACCAGCCAAGAATGTTGGTAAATACTACATCCGAGATGTTAGGTTGCCTTAGATTGGGATATATAACGTTATAGACGTATATAATGTCCCCACCGAGACGTACGGGCTGAAACGAACGGGATTCTGTAAAACATTACCAGCGATGGGCTAGATGGGTTAGGTTAGGTTATATTACGTTATAGACGTATATAATGTTCCCACCGAGAAGTTGGGTCCGACCCGCCAGGAATGTTGGTAAATACCACATCCGAGATGTTAGGTTGTCTTAGGTTGGGATATATAACGTTAAAGACGCCTATAATGTCCCCACCGAGACGTACGGGCCAGCACGACCGGCATTCTGTAAAACATTATCACGGAGGGGCAAGGTGGGTTAGGTTAGGTTATATTACGTTATAGACGTATATAATGTTCCCACTGAGAATTAGGGTCCGACCCGCCAGGAATGTTGGTAAATACTACATCCGAGTTGTTAGGTTGCCTTAGGTTGGGATATATAACGCTATAGACGTATATAATGTCGCAACCGAGACGTACGGGACGACACGAAAGGGATTCTGTAAAACATTACCAGCGAGGGGCTGGATGGGTTAGGTTAGGTTATATTATGTTATAGACGTATATAATGTTCCCACCGAGAAGTAGGTTCCGACCCGCCAGGAATGTTGGTAAATACTACACCCGAGAAGTTAGGTTGCCTCAGGTTGAGATATATAACGTTATAGACGTATATAATGTCTCCAACGAGAGGTACGGGACGACACGAACGGGATTGTCTAAAACATTATCACCGGGGGGCTAGATGGGTTAGGTTAGGTTATATTACGTTATAGACGTATTTAATGTTCCCACCGGGAAGTAGAGGCCGGTCCTCCAGTATTGTTGTAAAATACTACACCCGAGATGTTAGCCTGCCGTAGGTTATGATATATAACGCTATAGACGTATATAATGTCACCACCGAGAAGTACGGGACGACACGAACGGTATTCTGTAGAACATTACCAACGAGGGGCTAGATGTGCTAGGTTAGGTCATATTACATTATAGACGTATATAATGTTCCCACCGAGAAGTAGGGTCCGACCCGACAGGTATGTTGGTAAATACTACATTCGAGATGTTAGGTTGCCTTAGGTTGGGATATATAACGTTATCGACGTGCATAATGTCCCCACAGAGACGTACGGGACGACACGAACGGGATTCTGTAAAACATCACCAGCGCGGAGCTGGATGGGTTAGGTTAGGTTATATTACGCTATAGAGGTATATAATGTCCCAACCAAGACGTACGGGACGACACGAACGGGATTCTGTAAAACATTCCTAGCGAGGGGCTAGATTTGTTAGGTTAGGTTATATTACGTTATAGACGTATTTAATGTTCCCACCGGGAAGTAGGGACCGAAAAGCCAGGAATGTTGGTAAATACTACATCCGAGGTGTTAGGCTGCCTTAGGTTAGGATATATAACGCTATAGACGTATGTAATGTCCCAACCGAGACGTACGAGACGACACGAACGGGATTCTGTAAAACATTCCCAGCGAGGGGCTAGATTAGTTAGGTTAGGTTACATTACGTTATAGACGTATATAGTGTTCCCACTGAGAAGTAGGGTCCGACCAGCCTGGAATGTTGGAAAATACTACATCCGAGGTGTTAGGCTGCCTTAGGTTAGGATATATAACGCTATAGACGTATGTAATGTCCCAACCGAGACGTACGAGACGACACGAACGGAATTCTGTAAAGACATTACCTGCGAGGGGCTAGATGGGTTAGGTTAGGTTATATTATGTTATAGACGTATATAATGTTCCCACGGAGAAGTAGGGTCCGACCCGCCAGGAATGTTGGTAAATACTACACCCGAGAAGTTAGGTTGCCTCAGGTTGAGATATATAACGTTATAGACGTATATAATGTCTCCAACGAGAGGTACGGGACGACACGAACGGGATTCTCTAAAACATTATCACCGGGGGGCTAGATGGGTTAGGTTAGGTTATATTACGTTATAGACGTATTTAATGTTCCCACCGGGAAGTAGAGGCCGGTCCTCCAGGATTGTTGGAAAATACTACACCCGAGATGTTAGCCTGCCTTAGGTTATGATATATAACGCTATAGACGTATATAATGTCACCACCGAGAAGTACGGGCTGAAACGAACGGGATTCTGTAAAACATTACCAGCGATGGGCTAGTTGGGTTAGGGTAGGTTATATTACGTTATAGACGAATATAATGTTCCCACCGAGAATTAGGGTCCGACCCGCCAGGAATGTTGGTAAATACCACATCCGAGATTGCAGCCTGCCTTAGGTTAGAATATATAACGCTATAGACGTATATAATGTCACCACCGAGAAGTACGGGCTGAAACGAACGGGATTCTGTAAAACATTACCAGCGATGGGCTAGATGGGTTAGGTTAGGTTATATTACGTTATAGACGTATATAATGTACCCACCGAGCAGGAGAGGCCGATCCGCCAGGAATGTTTTAAACTACTACATCCGTGATGTTAGGTTGCCTCAGCTTGGGATATATAACGTTATAAAAGTATATAATGTACCCACCGAGACGTACGGGACGACACGAACGGTATTCTGTAAAACATTACCAGCGAGGGGCTATATGTGTTAGGTTAGGTTATATAACTTTATAGACGCACATAATTTCCCCACGGAGAAGTACGGGCCGACACGACCGGGATTCTGAAAAACATTCCCAGCGAGGGGGTAGATTGGTTAGGTTAGGTTATATTACGTTATAGACGTATTTAATGTTCCCACCGGGAAGTAGGGACCGAAAAGCCAGGAATGTTGGTAAATACTACATCCGAGATATTAGGTTGCCTCAGGTTAGGATATATAACGCTTTAGACGTATATAATGTCCCCAACGAGACGTAACGGACGACACGAACTGGATTCTCTAAAACATTATCACCGAGGGGCTAGATGGGTTAGGTTATGTTATATTACGTTATAGACGTATATAACGTACCCACCGAGAAGTAGAGGCCGATCCGCCAGGAATGTTGTAAAATACTACATCCGAGATGTTAGGATGCCTCATGTTGGGATATATAACGTTATAGACGTATATAATGTCCCCACCGAGACATACGGTCCGACACGACCGGCATTCCTGAAAACATTATCAGCGAGGGGCAAAATGGGTTAGGTTATGTTATATTACGATATAGACGTATATAATGTTCCCACCGAGAAGTGGGGTCCGACCAGCCACGAATGTTGGTAAATACTACATCCGAGATATTAGGTTGCCTCAGGTTAGGATATATAACGCTATAGACGTATATAATGTCCCCAACGAGACGTAACGGACGACACGAACGGGATTCTCTAAAACATTATCACCGAGGGGCTAGATGGGTTAGGTTAGGTTAGATTACGATATAGACGTATATAATGTTCCCACTGAGAAGTAGGGTCCGACCCGCCAGGAATGTTGGAAAATACTACATTCGAGGTGTTAGGTTGCCTTAGGTTAGGATATATGACGATATGGACGTATATGATGTACCCACCGAGATGTACGGGACGACAGGAACGGAATTCTGTGAAACATTACCAACGAGGGGCTAGATTTGTTAGGTGAGGTTATATAACGTTATAAACGCACACAATTTCCCCACGGAGAAGTACGGCCGACACGACCGGGATTCTGTAAAACATTCCCAGCGATGAGCTAGATTGGTTAGCTTAGGATATATAACGCTATAGACGTATATAATGTCCCCAACGAGACGTAACGGACGACACGAACGGGATTCTCTAAAACATTATCACCGAGGGGCTAGATGGGTTCGGTTAGGTTAGATTACGATATAGACGTATATAATGTTCCCACTGAGATGTAGGGTCCGACACGCCAGGAATGTTGGAAAATACTACATTCGAGGTGTTAGGTTGCCTTAGGTTAGGATATATGACGATATGGACGTATATGATGTAACCACCGAGATGTACGGGACGACAGGAACGGGATTCTGTGAAACATTACCAACGAGGGGCTAGATCTGTTAGGTTAGGTTATATAACGTTATAAACGCACACAATTTCCCCACGGAGAAGTACGGGCCGACACGACCGGGATTCTGTAAAACATTCCCAGCGATGAGCTAGATTGGTTAGGTTAGGTTATATCACGTTATAGACGTATATAATGTACCCACCGAGAAGTAGGGGCGGACCCGCCAGAAATGTTGGAAAATACTACATTCGAGATGTTAGGTTGCCTTAGGTTGGGATATATAACGTTATAGACGTATATAATGTCCCAACCGAGACGTACGGGACGACACGAACGGGATTCTGTAAAACATTCCTAGCGAGGGGCTAGATTTGTTAGGTTAGGTTATATTACGTTATGAGGTATATAGTGTACCACCGAGAAGTAGAGGCCGATCCGCCAGGAATGTTGGAAAATACTACATCCGAGGTGTTAGGCTGCCTCAGGTTGAGATATATAACGTTATAGACGTATATAATGTCTCCAACGAGAGGTACGGGACGACACGAACGGGATTCTCTAAAACATTATCACCGGGGGGCTAGATGGGTTAGGTTAGGTTATATTACGTTATAGACGTATTTAATGTTCCCACCGGGAAGTAGAGGCCGGTCCTCCAGGATTGTTGGAAAATACTACACCCGAGATGTTAGCCTGCCTTAGGTTATGATATATAACGCTATAGACGTATATAATGTCACCACCGAGAAGTACGGGCTGAAACGAACGGGATTCTGTAAAACATTACCAGCGATGGGCTAGTTGGGTTAGGGTAGGTTATATTACGTTATAGACGTATATAATGTTCCCACCGAGAATTAGGGTCCGACCCGCCAGGAATGTTGGTAAATACCACATCCAAGATTGCAGCCTGCCTTAGGTTAGAATATATAACGCTATAGACGTATATAATGTCACCACCGAGAAGTACGGGCTGAAACGAACGGGATTCTGTACAACATTACCAGCGATGGGCTAGATGGGTTAGGTTAGGTTATATTACGTTATAGACGTATATAATGTACCCACCGAGCAGGAGAGGCCGATCCGCCAGGAATGTTTTAAAATACTACATCCGTGATGTTAGGTTGCCTCAGCTTGGGATATATAACGTTATAAAAGTATATAATGTACCCACCGAGACGTACGGGACGACACGAACGGTATTCTGTAAAACATTACCAGCGAGGGGCTAGATGTGTTAGGTTAGGTTATATAACGTTATAGACGCACATAATTTCCCCACGGAGAAGGACGGGCCGACACGACCGGGATTCTGAAAAACATTCCCAGCGAGGGGGTAGATTGGTTAGGTTAGGTTATATTACGTTATAGACGTATTTAATGTTCCCACCGGGAAGTAGGGACCGAAAAGCCAGGAATGTTGGTAAATACTACATCCGAGATATTAGGTTGCCTCAGGTTAGGATATATAACGCTTTAGACGTATATAATGTCCCCAACGAGACGTAACGGACGACACGAACTGGATTCTCTAAAACATTATCACCGAGGGGCTAGATGGGTTAGGTTATGTTATATTACGTTATAGACGTATATAACGTACCCACCGAGAAGTAGAGGCCGATCCGCCAGGAATGTTGTAAAATACTACATCCGAGATGTTAGGTTGCCTCATGTTGGGATATATAACGTTATACACGTATATAATGTCCCCACCGAGACATACGGTCCGACACGACGGGCATTCCTGAAAACATTATCAGCGAGGGGCAAAATGGGTTAGGTTATGTTATATTACGATATAGACGTATATAATGTTCCCATCGAGAAGTGGGGTCCGACCAGCCACGAATGTTGGTAAATACTACATCCGAGATATTAGGTTGCCTCAGGTTAGGATATATAACGCTATAGACGTATATAATGTCCCCAACGAGACGTAACGGACGACACGAACGGGATTCTCTAAAACATTATCACCGAGGGGCTAGATGGGTTAGGTTAGGTTAGATTACGATATAGACGTATATAATGTTCCCACTGAGAAGTAGGGTCCGACCCGCCAGGAATGTTGGAAAATACTACATTCGAGATGTTAGGTTGCCTTAGGTTGGGATATACAACGTTATAGACGTATATAATGTCCCAACCGAGACGTACGGGACGACACGAACGGGATTCTGTAAAACATTCCTAGCGAGGGGCTAGATTTGTTAGGTTAGGTTATATTACGTTATAGATGTATATAGTGTACCACCGAGAAGTAGAGGCCGATCCGCCAGGAATGTTGGAAAATACTACATCCGAGGTATTAGGCTGCCTTAGGTTAGGATATATAACGCTATAGACGTATGTAATGTCCCAACCGAGACGTACGAGACGACACGAACGGGATTCTGTAAAACACTACCTGCGAGGGGCTAGATATGTTAGGTTAGGCTATGCTACCTCATAGACGTATATAATGTTCCCACCGAGAAGTAGGGTCCGACCAGCCAGGAATGTTGGTAAATAGTACATCCGAGATTTTAGCCTGCCTTAGGTTAGGATATATCACGCCATAGACGTATATAATGTCCCCACCGAGAAGTACGCGTCGACACGACCGGCATTCTGTAAAACATTATCACCGAGGGGCAAGATAGGTTATGTTAGGTTATATTACGATATAGACGTATATAAAGATCCCACCGAGACGTACGGGCCGACACGACCGGGATTCTGTAAAACATTCCCAGCGAGGGGCTACATTGGTTATGTTAGGTTATAGTACGTTATAGACGTATATAATGTACCCACCGAGAAGTAGAGGCCGATCCGCCAGGAATATTATAAAATACTACATCCGAGATGTTAGGTTGCCTCATGTTGGAATATATAACGTTATAGACGTATATAATGTCCCCAGCGAGACGTACGGTCCGACACGACCGGCATTCCTGAAAATATTATCAGCGAGGGGCAAGATGGGTTAGGTTATGTTATATTACGTTATAGACGTATATAACGTACCCACCGAGAAGAAGAGGCCGATCCGCAAGGAATGTTGTAAAATACTACATCCGAGATGTTAGCCTGCCTTAGGTTAGGATATATAACGCTGTGGACGTATATAATGTCCCCACCTAGAAGTACGCGCCGACACGAACGGAATTCTGTAAAACATTATCAGCGATCGGCTAGATGGGTTAGGTTAGGTTATATTACGTTATAGACCTATATACTGTTCCCACCGAGAAGTAGGGTCCGACACGCCAGGAATGTTGGAAAATACTACATCCGAGGTGTTAGGCTGCCTTAGGTTAGGATAAATAACGCTATAGACGTATATAATGTCCCAACCGAGACGTACGGGACGACACGAACGGGATTCTGTAAAACATTACCAGGCAGGGGCTAGATGGGTTAGGTTAGGTTATATTATGTTATAGACGTATATAATGTTGCCACGGAGAAGTAGGGTCCGACCCGCCAGCAATGTTGGTAAATACCACATCCGAGATGTTAGCCAGCCTTAGGTTAGGATATATAACGCTATAGACGTACATAATGTCTCCACGCAGACGTACGGGCAGTCACGACCGGGATTCTGTAAAACATTCCGAGCGAGGGGCTAGATTGGTTCGGTTAGGTTATATTACGTTATAGACGTATATAGCGCACCCACCGAGAAGTAGAGGCCGATCCGCCAGGAATGTTGGTAAATACTACATTCGAGATGTTAGGTTGCCTCAGGTTGGGATATATAACGTCATAGAAGTATATAATGTACCCACCGAGACGTACGGGACGGCACCTACGAGATTCCGTAAAACATTACCAGCGAGGGGCCAGATGTGTTAGGTTAGGTTATATAACGTTATAAACGTACAAAGTTTCCCCACGGAGAAGTACGGGCCGACACGACCGGGATTCTGTAAAACATTACCAGCGAGGGGCTAGATGGGTTAGGTTAGGTTATATTACGTTATAGACCTATATACTGTTCCCACCGAGAAGTAGGGTCCGACACGCCAGGAATGTTGGAAAATACAGCATTCGAGATGTTAGGTTGCCTTAGATTGGGATATACAACGTTATAGCCGTATATAATATCCCAACTGAGACGTACGGGACGACACGAAAGGGATTCTGTAAAACATTACCAGCGAGGAGCTAGATGCGTTTGGTTAAATTATATAACGTTATAGACGTACATAATTTCCCCACGGAGAAGTACGGGCCGACACGACCGGGATTCTGTAAAATATTACCAGCGAGGGGCTGGATGGGTTAGGTTAGGTTATATTATGTTACAGACGTATATAATGTTCCCACCGAGAAGTAGGGTCCCACCCGCCAGGAATATCGGTAAATACTACATTCGAGATGTTAGGTTGCCTTAGATTGGGATATATAACATTATAGACGTATATAATATCCCAACCGAGGCGTACGGGACGACATGTACGGGATTGTGTAAAACATTATCACCGAGTTGCTAGATGGGTTAGGGTCGGTTATATTATGTTATAGACGTATATAAAGTTCCCACCGAGAAGTAGGTTCCGATTCGCCAGGAATGTCGGTAAATACTACATTCGAGATGTTAGGTTGCCTTAGATTGGGACATATAACATTATAGACGTATATAATATCCCAACCGAGACATACGGGACGACACGAACGGGATTTTGTAAAACATTATCACCGAAGTGCTAGATGGGTTAGGTTAGGTTGTGTTACGTTATAGACCTATATAATCTTCCCGCCGAGAAGGAGGGGCCGATCCGCCAGGAATGTTGTAAAATACTACATCCGAGATGTTAGTCTGGCTTAGGTTAGGGCATATAACGCTATAGACGTATATAATATCCCAACCGAGACGTACGGGACGACACGAACGGGACTCTGTAAGACATTATCACCTAGGTGCTAGATCGGTTAGGTTAGGTTACATTACGTTATAGACGTATATAATGTTCCCACCGAGAAGTAGGGTCCGACCCGCCAGGAAAGTTGGTAAAGACCACATCCGAGATGTTAGGTTGTCTTAGGTTGGGATATATAACGTTATAGACGCATATAATGTCCCCACCGAGACGTACGGTCCAGCACGAACGGGATTCTGTAAAACATTACCAACGAGGGGCTAGATGTGTTAGGTTAGCTTATATTACGTTATAGACGTATATAATGTTCCCACCGAGAAGTAGGGTCCGACACGCCAGGAATGTTGGAAAATACTACAACCGAGGTGTTAGGCTGCCTTAGGATAGGATAAATAACGCTATGGACGTATATAATGTCGCAACTGAGACGTACGGGACGACACGAACGGGATCCTGTAACACATTATCACCGAGGTGCTAGATGGGTTAGGTTAGGTTATATTACGTTATAGACGTATAAAATGTTCCCACCGAGAAGTAGGGTCCGACACGCCAGGAATGTTGGTAAATACTACACCCGAGATGTTAGGTTGCCTCAGGTTGGGATATATAACGTTATAAACGTATATAATGTACCCACCGAGACGTACGGGACGGCACCTACGAGATTCCGTAAAACATTACCAGCGAGGGGCCAGATGTGTTAGGTTAGGTTATATAACGTTATAAACGTACAAAGTTTCCCCACGGAGAAGTACGGGCCGACACGACCGGGATTCTGTAAAACATTACCAGCGATCGGCTAGATGGGTTGGGTTAGGTTATATTACATTATAGACGTATATAATGTACTCACCGAGAAGTAGGGTCCGACACGCCAGGAATGTTGGTAAATACCACATCCGAGATGTTAGCCTGCCTTAGGTTAGGATATATAACGCTATAGACGTATATAATGTCACCACCGAGAAGTACGGGATGAAACGAACGGGATTCTGTAAAACATTACCAGCGATGGGCTAGTTGGGTTAGGTTAGGTTATATTACGTTATAGACGTATATAATGTTCCCACCGAGAAGTAGAGTCCGACCCGCGAGGAATGTTGGAAAATACTACATTCGAGGTGTTAGGTTGCCTTAGGTTAGGATATATAACGATATGGACGTATATAATGTACCCACCGAGATGTACAGGACGACACGAACGGGATTCTGTAAAACATTACCAACGAGGGGCTAGATGTGTTAGGTTAGGTTATATTACGTTATAGACGTATATAATGTTCCCATCGAGACGTACGGGAAAACACTAACGGGATTCTGTAAAACATTACCAGCGAGGGGCTAGATGGGTTTAGATTAGGTTACATTATGTTATAGACGTATATAATGTACCCACCGAGCAGTAGATGCCGATCCGCCATGAATGTTGTAAAATACTACATCCGTGATGTTAGGTTGCCTCAGCTTGGGATATATAACGTTATAGACGTATATAATGTCCCCAACGAGAGGTACGGGACGACACGAACGGGATTCTCTAAAACATTTACACCGAGGGGCTAGATGGGTTAGGTTAGGTTATATTACGCTATAGACGTATTTAATGTTCCCACCGGGAAATAGAGGCCGGTCCTCCAGGAATGTTAGAAAATACTACATCCGAGATGTTAGCCTGCCTTAGGTTAGGATATATAACGCTATAGACGTATATAATGTCACCACCGAGAAGTACGGGCTGAATCGAACGGGATTCTGTAAAACATTACCAGCGATGGGCTAGATGGGTTAGGTTAGGTTATATTACGTTATAGACGTATACAATGTTCCGACCGAGAAGTAGAGACCGACCCGCCAAGAATGTTGGTAAATACTACATCCGAGATGTTAGGTTGCCTTAGGTTGGGATATATAACGTTATAGACCTATATAATGTACCCACCGAGACGTACGGGACGACACGTACGAGATTCCGTAAAACATTGCCAGCGAGGGGCCAGATGTGTTAGGTTAGGTTATATAACGTTATAAACGTACATAATTTCCCCACGGAGAAGTACGGGCCGACACGACCGGGATTCTGTAAAACATTACCAGCGAGGGGCTAGATTGGTTAGGTTAGGCTATGTTACGTCATAGACGTATATAATGTACCCACCGAGACGTACGGGACGACACGTACGAGATTCTGTAAAACATTACCAGCGAGGGCTAGATGTGTTAGGTTAGGTTATATAACGTTATAAACGTACATAATTTCCCCACGGAGAAGTACGGGCCGACACGACCGGGATCCTGTAAAACATTATCAGCGATCGGCTAGATGGGTTGGGTTAGGTTATATTACATTATAGACGTATATAATGTACTCACCGAGAAGTAGGGTCCGACACGCCAGGAATGTTGGTAAATACCACATCCGAGATGTTAGCCTGCCTTAGGTTAGGATATATAACGCTATAGACGTACATAATGTCACCACCGAGAAGTACGGGATGAAACGAACGGGATTCTGTAAAACATTACCAGCGATGGGCTAGTTGGGTTAGGTTAGGTTATATTACGTTATAGACGTATATAATGTTCCCACCGAGAAGTAGAGTCCGACCCGCGAGGAATGTTGGAAAATACTATATTCGAGGTGTTAGGTTGCCTTAGGTTAGGATATATAACGATATGGACGTATATAATGTACCCACCGAGATGTACAGGACGACACGAACGGGATTCTGTAAAACATTACCAACGAGGGGCTAGATGTGTTAGGTTAGGTTATATTACGTTATAGACGTATATAATGTTCCCACCGAGACGTACGGGACGACACTAACGGGATTCTGTAAAACATTACCAGCGAGGGGCTAGATGGGTTTAGATTAGGTTACATTATGTTATAGACGTATATAATGTACCCACCGAGCAGTAGATGCCGATCCGCCATGAATGTTGTAAAATACTACATCCGTGATGTTAGGTTGCCTCAGCTTGGGATATATAACGTTATAGACGTATATAATGTCCCCAACGAGAGGTACGGGACGACACGAACGGGATTCTCTAAAACATTTACACCGAGGGGCTAGATGGGTTAGGTTAGGTTATATTACGCTATAGACGTATTTAATGTTCCCACCGGGAAGTAGAGGCCGGTCCTCCAGGAATGTTAGAAAATACTACATCCGAGATGTTAGCCTGCCTTAGGTTAGGATATATAACGCTATAGACGTATATAATGTCACCACCGAGAAGTACGGGCTGAATCGAACGGGATTCTGTAAAACATTACCAGCGATGGGCTAGATGGGTTAGGTTAGGTTATATTACGTTATAGACGTATACAATGTTCCGACCGAGAAGCAGAGGCCGACCCGCCAAGAATGTTGGTAAATACTACATCCGAGATGTTAGGTTGCCTTAGGTTGGGATATATAACGTTATAGACGTATATAATGTACCCACCGAGACGTACGGGACGACACGTACGAGATTCCGTAAAACATTACCAGCGAGGGGCCAGATGTGTTAGGTTAGGTTATATAACGTTATAAACGTACATAATTTCCCCACGGAGAAGTACGGGCCGACACGACCGGGATTCTGTAAAACATTACCAGCGAGGGGCTAGATTGGTTAGGTTAGGCTATGTTACGTCATAGACGTATATAATGTACCCACCGAGACGTACGGGACGACACGTACGACATTCTGTAAAACATTACCAGCGAGGGCTAGATGTGTTAGGTTAGGTTATATAACGTTATAAACGTACATAATTTCCCCACGGAGAAGTAGGGGCCGACACGACCGGGATTCTGTAAAACATTATCAGCGATCGGCTAGATGGGTTGGGTTAGGTTATATTACATTATAGACGTATATAATGTACTCACCGAGAAGTAGGGTCCGACACGCCAGGAATGTTGGTAAATACCACATCCGAGATGTTAGCCTGCCTTAGGTTAGGATATATAACGCTATAGACGTATATAATGTCACCACCGAGAAGTACGGGATGAAACGAACGGGATTCTGTAAAACATTACCAGCGATGGGCTAGTTGGGTTAGGTTAGGTTATATTACGTTATAGACGTATATAATGTTCCCACCGAGAAGTAGAGTCCGACCCGCGAGGAATGTTGGAAAATACTATATTCGAGGTGTTAGGTTGCCTTAGGTTAGGATATATAACGATATGGACGTATATAATGTACCCACCGAGATGTACAGGACGACAGGAACGGGATTCTGTAAAACATTACCAACGAGGGGCTAGATGTGTTAGGTTAGGTTATATTACGTTATAGACGTATATAATGTTCCCACCGAGACGTACGGGACGACACTAACGGGATTCTGTAAAACATTACCAGCGAGGGGCTAGATGGGTTTAGATTAGGTTACATTATGTTATAGACGTATATAATGTACCCACCGAGCAGTAGATGCCGATCCGCCATGAATGTTGTAAAATACTACATCCGTGATGTTAGGTTGCCTCAGCTTGGGATATATAACGTCATAGACGTATATAATGTCAGCAACGAGAGGTACGGGACGACACGAACGGGATTCTCTAAAACATTTACACCGAGTGGCTAGATGGGTTAGGTTAGGTTATATTACGCTATAGACGTATTTAATGTTCCCACCTGGAAGTAGAGGCCGGTCCTCCAGGAATGTTAGAAAATACTACATCCGAGATGTTAGCCTGCCTTAGGTTAGGATATATAACGCTATAGACGTATATAATGTCACCACCGAGAAGTACGGGCTGAATCGAACGGGATTCTGTAAAACATTACCAGCGATGGGCTAGATGGGTTAGGTTAGGTTATATTACGTTATAGACGTATACAATGTTCCGACCGAGAAGTAGAGGCCGACCCGCCAAGAATGTTGGTAAATACTACATCCGAGATGTTAGGTTGCCTTAGGTTGGGATATATAACGTTATAGACGTATATAATGTACCCACCGAGACGTACGGGCCGACACGACCGGGATTCTGTAAAACACTACAAGCGAGGGGTTAGATGGGTTAGGTTAGGTTATATTATGTTATAGACGTACATAATGTTCCCACCGAGAAGTAGGGTCCGACCCGCCAGCAATGTTGGTAAATACGACATCCGAGATGTTAGGTTGCCTCAGGTTGGGATATATAACGATGTAGACGTATATAATGTACCCACAGAAACGTAAGGGACGACACGAACGGGTTTCTGTAAAACATTACCAGCGAGGCGCTAGATGTGTTACGTTAGGTTATATAACGTTATAAGCGTACATAATGTCCCCAACGAGACGTACGGGCCGACACGACCGGTATTCTGTAAAACATTATCACCGAGGGGCAAGATGGGTTAGGTTAGGTTATATTACGATATAGACGTATATAATGTTCCCACCGAGAAGTATTGTCCGACACGCCAGGAATGTTGGTAAATGCTACATCCGACATGTTAAGTTGCCTCAGTTTGGGATATATAACGTTATAGACGTATATAAAGACCCCACCGAGTCGTACGGACCGAAACGCCCGGGATTCGGTAAAACATTATCACCGAGGGGCAAGATGGGTTAGATTAGGTTATATTACGATATAGAAGTATATAATGTTCCCACCGAGAGGTAGGGGCCGACCCGCCATGAATGTTGGAAAATAGTACATCCGAGATGTTAGGTTGCCTTAGGTTAGGGTATATAACGCTATGGACGTATATAATATCCCAACCGAGACGTACGGGACGACACGAACGGGATTCTGTAAAACACTACCAGCGAGGGACTAGATGCTTTAGGATAGGTTATGTTATATTATAGACGTGTATAATGTTCCACCGAGAAGTAGGGTCCGACCCGCCAGGAATGTTGGAAAATACAACATCCGGTATGTTAGGTTGCCTTAGGTTGGGATATATAACGTTATAGACGTACATAATTTCCCCACCGAGACGTACGGGCCGAAGCGCCCGGGATTCGGTAAAACATTATCACCGAGGGGCAAGATGAGTTAGGTTAGGTTATATTACGATATAGAAGTAGATAATGTTCCCACCGAGAAGTAGTGAGCGACCCGTCAGGTATGATGGAAAATACTACATCCGAGATGTTAGGTTGCCTTAGGTTGGGATATATAACGTTATAGACGTATAAAATGTCCCCACTGAGACTTACGGGCCGACACGACCGGCATTCTGTAAAACATTATCACCGACGGGCAAGATGGGTTAGGTTAGGTTATATTACGATATAGACGTATATAATGTTCCCACCGAGAAGTAGTGTGCGACCCGTCAGGTATAATGGAAAATACTACAACCGAGATGTTATGTTGCCTTAGGTTGGGATATATAACGTTATAGACGTATATAATGTCCCCACCGAGACGTACGGGACGACACGAACGGGATTCTGTAAAACATTACCAGCGAGGGGCTAGATGGGTTAGGTTAGGTTATATAACGTTATAGGCGTATATAATGTACCCACCGAGACGTAAGGGACGACACGAACGGGATTCTGTAAAACAATACCAGCGAGGTGCTAGATGTGTTAGGTTAGGTTATATAACGTTATAGACGTACATAATTTCCCCACGGAGAAGTACTGGCCGACACGACCGGGATTCTGTAAAACACTACAAGCGAGGGGTTAGATGGGTTAGGTTAGGTTATATTATGTTATAGACGTACATAATGTTCCCACCGAGAAGTAGGGTCCGACCCGCCAGCAATGTTGGTAAATACGACATCCGAGATGTTAGGTTGCCTCAGGTTGGGATATATAACGATGTAGACGTATATAATGTACCCACAGAAACGTAAGGGACGACACGAACGGGATTCTGTAAAACATTACCAGCGAGGCGCTAGATGTGTTACGTTAGGTTATATAACGTTATAAGCGTACATAATGTCCCCAACGAGACGTACGGGCCGACACGACCGGTATTCTGTAAAACATTATCACCGAGGGGCAAGATGGGTTAGGTTAGGTTATATTACGATATAGACGTATATAATGTTCCCACCGAGAAGTAGTGAGCGACCCGTCAGGTATAATGGAAAATACTACAACCGAGATGTTATGTTGCCTTAGGTTGGGATATATAACGTTATAGACGTATATAATGACCCCACCGAGACGTACGGGACGACACGAACGGGATTCTGTAAAACATTACCAGCGAGGGGCTAGATGGGTTAGGTTAGGTTATATAACGTTATAGGCGTATATAATGTACCCACCGAGACGTAAGGGACGACACGAACGGGATTCTGTAAAACAATACCAGCGAGGTGCTAGATGTGTTAGGTTAGGTTATATAACGTTATAGACGTACATAATTTCCCCACGGAGAAGTACTGGCCGACACGACCGGGATTCTGTAAAACACTACAAGCCAGGGGTTAGATGGGTTAGGTTAGGTTATATTATGTTATAGACGTACATAATGTTCCCACCGAGAAGTAGGGTCCGACCCGCCAGCAATGTTGGTAAATACGACATCCGAGATGTTTGGTTGCCTCAGGTTGGGATATATAACGATGTAGACGTATATAATGTACCCACAGAAACGTAAGGGACGACACGAACGGGATTCTGTAAAACATTACCAGCGAGGCGCTAGATGTGTTACGTTAGGTTATATAACGTTATAAGCGTACATAATGTCCCCAACGAGACGTACGGGCCGACACGACCGGTATTCTGTAAAACATTATCACCGAGGGGCAAGATGGGTTAGGTTAGGTTATATTACGATATAGACGTATATAATGTTCCCACCGAGAAGTATTGTCCGACACGCCAGGAATGTTGGTAAATGTTACATCCGACATGTTAAGTTGCCTCAGTTTGGGATATATAACGTTATAGACGTATATAAAGTCCCCACCGAGTCGTACGGACCGAAACGCCCGGGATTCGGTAAAACATTATCACCGAGGGGCAAGATGGGTTAGATTAGGTTATATTACGAGATAGATTATATAATGTTCCCACCGAGAGGTAGGGGCCGACCCGCCATGAATGTTGGAAAATAGTACATCCGAGATGTTAGGTTGCCGTAGGTTAGGGTATATAACGCTATGGACGTATATAATATCCCAACCGAGTCGTACGGGACGACACGAACGGGATTCTGTAAAACATTACCAGCGAGGGACTAGATGCTTTAGGATAGGTTATGTTATATTATAGACGTGTATAATGTTCCACCGAGAAGTAGGGGCCGACCCGCCAGGAATGTCGGTAAATACTACATTCGAGATGTTAGGTTGCCTTAGATTGGGATATATAACATTATAGACGTATATAATATCCCAACCGAGACGTACGGGACGACACGAACGGGACTCTGTAAAACAATATCACCTAGGTCCTAGATGGGTTAGATTAGGTTATATTGCATTATAGACGTGTATAGCGTTCCCACCGAAAAGTAGGGGCCGAACCGCCAGGAATGTTGGTAAGTACTACTTCCGAGATGCTAGGTTGCCTTAGATTGGGATATATAAGGTTATAGACGTACATAATTTCCCCACCGAGACGTACGGGCCGAAACGCCCGTGATTCGGTAAAACATTATCACCGAGAGGCAAGATGGGTTAGGTTAGGTTATATTACGATATAGAAGTATATAATGTTCCCACCGAGAAGTAGTGACCGACCAGTCAGGAATGTTGCAAAATACTACATCCAAGATGTTAGGTTGCCTTAGGTTGGGATATATAACGTTATAGACGTATATAATGTCCCCACCGAGACGTACGGGTCGACAGGACCGGTATTCGGTAAAACATTATCACCGAGGGGCAAGATGGGTTAGGTTAGGTTATATTACGAAATAGAAGTATATAATGTTCCCACCGAGAAGTAGTGACCGACACGTCAGGAATGTTGGAAAATACTACATCCGGGGAGTTAGGTTGCCTTAGGTTGGGATATATAACATTATAGACGTATATAATATCCCAACCGAGACGTACAGGACGACACGATCGGTACTCTGTAAAATATTATCACCGAGGGGCTAGATGGGTTAGATTAGGTTATGTTACGTTATAGACGTATATAATGTTCCCACCGAGAGGTAGGGGCCGACCCGCCATGAATGTTGGAAAATAGTACATCCGAGATGTTAGGTTGCCTTAGGTTAGGGTATATAACGCTATGGACGTATATAATATCCCAACCGAGACGTACGGGACGACACGAACGGGATTCTGTAAAACACTACCAGCGAGGGACTAGATGCTTTAGGATAGGTTATGTTATATTATAGACGTGTATAATGTTCCACCGAGAAGTAGGGTCCGACCCGCCAGGAATGTTGGAAAATACAACATCCGGTATGTTAGGTTGCCTTAGGTTGGGATATATAACGTTATAGACGTACATAATTTCCCCACCGAGACGTACGGGCCGAAGCGCCCGGGATTCGGTAAAACATTATCACCGAGGGGCAAGATGAGTTAGGTTAGGTTATATTACGATATAGAAGTAGATAATGTTCCCACCGAGAAGTGGTGAGCGACCCGTCAGGTATGATGGAAAATACTACATCCGAGATGTTAGGTTGCCTTAGGTTGGGATATATAACGTTATAGACGTATAAAATGTCCCCACTGAGACGTACGGGCCGACACGACCGGCATTCTGTAAAACATTATCACCGACGGGCAAGATGGGTTAGGTTAGGTTATATTACGATATAGACTTATATAATGTTCCCACCGAGAAGTAGTGAGCGACCCGTCAGGTATAATGGAAAATACTACAACCGAGATGTTATGTTGCCTTAGGTTGGGATATATAACGTTATAGACGTATATAATGTCCCCACCGAGACGTACGGGACGACACGAACGGGATTCTGTAAAACATTACCAGCGAGGGGCTAGATGGGTTAGGTTAGGTTATATAACGTTATAGGCGTATATAATGTACCCACCGAGACGTAAGGGACGACACGAACGGGATTCTGTAAAACAATACCAGCGAGGTGCTAGATGTGTTAGGTTAGGTTATATAACGTTATAGACGTACATAATTTCCCCACGGAGAAGTACTGGCCGACACGACCGGGATTCTGTAAAACACTACAAGCGAGGGGTTAGATGGGTTAGGTTAGGTTATATTATGTTATAGACGTACATAATGTTCCCACCGAGAAGTAGGGTCCGACCCGCCAGCAATGTTGGTAAATACGACATCCGAGATGTTAGGTTGCCTCAGGTTGGGATATATAACGATGTAGACGTATATAATGTACCCACAGAAACGTAAGGGACGACACGAACGGGATTCTGTAAAACATTACCAGCGAGGCGCTAGATGTGTTACGTTAGGTTATATAACGTTATAAGCGTACATAATGTCCCCAACGAGACGTACGGGCCGACACGACCGGTATTCTGTAAAACATTATCACCGAGGGGCAAGATGGGTTAGGTTATGTTATATTACGATATAGACGTATATAATGTTCCCACCGAGAAGTATTGTCCGACACGCCAGGAATGTTGGTAAATGCTACATCCGACATGTTAAGTTGCCTCAGTTTGGGATATATAACGTTATAGACGTATATAAAGACCCCACCGAGTCGTACGGACCGAAACGCCCGGGATTCGGTAAAACATTATCACCGAGGGGCAAGATGGGTTAGATTAGGTTATATTACGATATAGAAGTATATAATGTTCCCACCGAGAGGTAGGGGCCGACCCGCCATGAATGTTGGAAAATAGTACATCCGAGATGTTAGGTTGCCTTAGGTTAGGGTATATAACGCTATGGACGTATATAATATCCCAACCGAGACGTACGGGACGACACGAACGGGATTCTGTAAAACATTACCAGCGAGGGACTAGATGCTTTAGGATAGGTTATGTTATATTATAGACGTGTATAATGTTCCACCGAGAAGTAGGGTCCGACCCGCCATGAATGTTGGAAAATACAACATCCGGTATGTTAGGTTGCCTTAGGTTGGGATATATAACGTTATTGACGTACATAACTTCCCCACCGAGACGTACGGGCCGAAGCGCCCGGGATTCGGTAAAACATTATCACCGAGGGGCAAGATGAGTTAGGTTAGGTTATATTACGATATAGAAGTATATAATGTTCCCACCGAGAAGTAGTGAGCGACCCGTCAGGTATGATGGAAAATACTACATCCGAGATGTTAGGTTGCCTTAGGTTGGGATATATAACGTTATAGACGTATATAATGTCCCCACTGAGACGTACGGGCCGACACGACCGGCATTCTTTAAAACATTATCACCGACGGGCAAGATGGGTTAGGTTAGGTTATATTACGATATAGACGTATATAATGTTCCCACCGAGAAGTAGTGAGCGACCCGTCAGGTATAATGGAAAATACTACAACCGAGATGTTATGTTGCCTTAGGTTGGGATATATAACGTTATAGACGTATATAATGACCCCACCGAGACGTACGGGACGACACGAACGGGATTCTGTAAAACATTACCAGCGAGGGGCTAGATGGGTTAGGTTAGGTTATATAACGTTATAGGCGTATATAATGTACCCACCGAGACGTAAGGGACGACACGAACGGGATTCTGTAAAACAATACCAGCGAGGTGCTAGATGTGTTAGGTTAGGTTATATAACGTTATAGACGTACATAATTTCCCCACGGAGAAGTACTGGCCGACACGACCGGGATTCTGTAAAACACTACAAGCCAGGGGTTAGATGGGTTAGGTTAGGTTATATTATGTTATAGACGTACATAATGTTCCCACCGAGAAGTAGGGGCCGAACCGCCAGGAATGTTGGTAAATACGACATCCGAGATGTTTGGTTGCCTCAGGTTGGGATATATAACGATGTAGACGTATATAATGTACCCACAGAAACGTAAGGGACGACACGAACGGGATTCTGTAAAACATTACCAGCGAGGCGCTAGATGTGTTACGTTAGGTTATATAACGTTATAAGCGTACATAATGTCCCCAACGAGACGTACGGGCCGACACGACCGGTATTCTGTAAAACATTATCACCGAGGGGCAAGATGGGTTAGGTTAGGTTATATTACGATATAGACGTATATAATGTTCCCACCGAGAAGTATTGTCCGACACGCCAGGAATGTTGGTAAATGTTACATCCGACATGTTAAGTTGCCTCAGTTTGGGATATATAACGTTATAGACGTATATAAAGTCCCCACCGAGTCGTACGGACCGAAACGCCCGGGATTCGGTAAAACATTATCACCGAGGGGCAAGATGGGTTAGATTAGGTTATATTACGATATAGAAGTATATAATGTTCCCACCGAGAGGTAGGGGCCGACCCGCCATGAATGTTGGAAAATAGTACATCCGAGATGTTAGGTTGCCGTAGGTTAGGGTATATAACGCTATGGACGTATATAATATCCCAACCGAGTCGTACGGGACGACACGAACGGGATTCTGTAAAACATTACCAGCGAGGGACTAGATGCTTTAGGATAGGTTATGTTATATTATAGACGTGTATAATGTTCCACCGAGAAGTAGGGGCCGACCCGCCAGGAATGTCGGTAAATACTACATTCGAGATGTTAGGTTGCCTTAGATTGGGATATATAACATTATAGACGTATATAATATCCCAACCGAGACGTACGGGACGACACGAACGGGACTCTGTAAAACAATATCACCTAGGTCCTAGATGGGTTAGATTAGGTTATATTGCATTATAGACGTGTATAGCGTTCCCACCGAAAAGTAGGGGCCGAACCGCCAGGAATGTTGGTAAGTACTACTTCCGAGATGCTAGGTTGCCTTAGATTGGGATATATAAGGTTATAGACGTACATAATTTCCCCACCGAGACGTACGGGCCGAAACGCCCGTGATTCGGTAAAACATTATCACCGAGAGGCAAGATGGGTTAGGTTAGGTTATATTACGATATAGAAGTATATAATGTTCCCACCGAGAAGTAGTGACCGACCAGTCAGGAATGTTGCAAAATACTACATCCAAGATGTTAGGTTGCCTTAGGTTGGGATATATAACGTTATAGACGTATATAATGTCCCCACCGAGACGTACGGGTCGACAGGACCGGCATT
This sequence comes from Xylocopa violacea, assembly GCA_963969225.1. Taxonomy (NCBI): domain Eukaryota; kingdom Metazoa; phylum Arthropoda; class Insecta; order Hymenoptera; family Apidae; genus Xylocopa; species Xylocopa violacea. The sequence goes on along the minus strand of CAXAJV010000017.1, from coordinate 8,225,617 downwards.
CGGTAAAACATTATCACCGAGGGGCAAGATGGGTTAGGTTAGGTTATATTACGATATAGAAGTATATAATGTTCCCACCGAGAAGTAGTGACCGACACGTCAGGAATGTTGGAAAATACTACATCGGAGGAGTTAGGTTGCCTTAGGTTGGGATATATAACGTTATAGACTTATATAATATCCCAACCGAGACGTACAGGACGACACGAACGGTACTCTGTAAAACATTATCTCCTAGGTGCTAGATGCGTTAGGTTAGGTTATATTATGGTACAGACGTGTATAATGTTCCCACAGAGAAGTAGGGTCCGACCCGCCAGAAATGTTGGTAAGTACTAAATCCGAGATGCTATTTTGCCTTAGATTGGGATATATAACGTTATAGACGTATATAATACCCCAACCGAGACGTACGGGACGTCACGAACGGGATTCTGTAAAACATTATCACCGAAGTGATAGATGGGTTTGATTAGGTTATATTACGTTATAGACGTATATAATGTTCCCACCGAGAAGTAGCGACCGAACCGCCAGGAATGTTGCAAAATACTACATCCAAGATGTTAGGTTGCCTTAGGTTGGGATATATAACGTTATAGACGTATATAATGTCCCCACCGAGACGTACGGGACGACAGGACTGGCATTCGGTAAAACATTATCACCGAGGGGCAAGATGGGTTAGGTTAGGTTATATTACGAAATAGAAGTATATAATGTTCCCACCGAGAAGTAGTGACCGACACGTCAGGAATGTTGGAAAATACTACATCGGAGGAGTTAGGTTGCCTTAGGTTGGGATATATAACGTTATAGACTTATATAATATCCCAACCGAGACGTACAGGACGACACGAACGGTACTCTGTAAAACATTATCTCCTAGGTGCTAGATGCGTTAGGTTAGGTTATATTATGGTACAGACGTATATAATGTTCCCACAGAGAAGTAGGGTCCGACCCGCCAGAAATGTTGGTAAGTACTACATCCAAGATGCTATTTTGCCTTAGATTGGGATATATAACGTTATAGACGTATATAATACCCCAACCGAGACGTACGGGACGTCACGAACGGGATTCTGTAAAACATTATCACCGAGGCGCTAGATGGGTTAGGTTAGGTTATATTACGTTATGGACGTATATAATGTTCCCACCGAGAAGTAGGGTCCGACACGCCAGGAATGCTGGTAAATACTACATCCGAGACGTTAGGCTGCCTTAGTTTATGGTATATAACGTTATAGACATACATAATGTCCCCACGGAGAAGTACGGGCCGACACGCCCGGGATTCTGTGAAACATTTCCAGCGAGGGGATGGATGGGTCAGGTTTAGTTATATTATGTTACAGACGTATATAATGTTCCCACCGAGAAGTAGCGACCGACCCGCCAGGAATGTTGGAAAATACTACATCCGAGGTGTTAGTCTGACTTAGGTTAGGGAATATAACGCTATAGACGTATATAATGTCCCATCCGAGACGTACGGGATGACGCGACCGGGATTCTGTAAAACATTACCAGCGAGGGGCTAGATGGATTAGGTTAGGTTATATTACGTGATAGACGTATATAATGTTCCCACCGAGAAGTAGGGTCCGACCCGCCAGCAATGTTGGTAAATACGACATCCGAGATGTTAGGTTGCCTCAGGTTGGGATATATAACGATGTAGACGTATATAATGTACCCACAGAAACGTAAGGGACGACACGAACGGGATTCTGTAAAACATTACCAGCGAGGCGCTAGATGTGTTACGTTAGGTTATATAACGTTATAAGCGTACATAATGTCCCAAACGAGACGTACGGGCCGACACGACCGGTATTCTGTAAAACATTATCACCGAGGGGCAAGATGGGTTAGGTTAGGTTATATTACGATATAGACGTATATGATGTTCCCACCGAGAAGTATTGTCCGACACGCCAGGTATGTTGGTAAATGCTACATCCGACATGTTAAGTTGCCTCAGTTTGGGATATATAACGTTATAGACGTATATAAAGACCCCACCGAGTCGTACGGACCGAAATGCCCGGGATTCGGTAAAACATTATCACCGAGGGGCAAGATGGGTTAGATTAGGTTATATTACGATATAGAAGTATATAATGTTCCCACCGAGAGGTAGGGGCCGACCCGCCATGAATGTTGGAAAATAGTACATCCGAGATGTTAGGTTGCCTTAGGTTAGGGTATATAACGCTATGGATGTATATAATATCCCAACCGAGACGTACGGGACGACACGAACGGGACTCTGTAAAACATTATCTCGTAGGTGCTAGATGGGTTAGGTTAGGTTATATTATGGTACAGACGTATATAATGTTCCCACCGAGAAGTAGGGTCCGACCCGCCAGGAATGTCGGTAAATACTACATTCGAGATGTTAGGTTGCCTTAGATTGGGATATATAACATTATAGACGTATATAATATCCCAACCGAGACGTACGGGACGACACGAACGGGACTCTGTAAAACAATATCACCTAGGTCCTAGATGGGTTAGATTAGGTTATATTGCATTACAGACGTGTATAGCGTTCCCACCGAAAAGTAGGGGCCGAACCGCCAGGAATGTTGGTAAGTACTACTTCCGAGATGCTAGGTTGCCTTAGATTGGGATATATAAGGTTATAGACGTACATAATTTCCCCACCGAGACGTACGGGCCGAAACGCCCGTGATTCGGTAAAACATTATCACCGAGAGGCAAGATGGGTTAGGTTAGGTTATATTACGATATAGAAGTACATAATGTTCCCACCGAGAAGTAGCGACCGACCCGCCAGGAATGTTGGAAAATACTACATCCGAGGTGTTAGGCTGCCTTAGGTTAGGGTATATAACGCTATAGACGTATGTAATGTCCCATCCGAGACGTACGGGACGACACGACCGGGATTCTGTAAAACATTACCAGCGAGGGGCTAGATGGATTAGGTTGGGTTATATTACGTGATAGACGTATATAATGTTCCCACCGAGAAGTAGGGGTCGACCCGCTAGGAATGTCGATAAATACAACATTCGAGATGTTAGGTTGCCTTAGATTGGGATATATTACGTTATAGACGTATATAATATCCCAACCGAGACGTACGGGACGACACGAACGGGATTCTGTGAAACATTATCACCGAGGTGCTAGGTTGGTTAGGTCTGGTTATATTACGTTATAGACGTATATAATGTTCCCAGCGAGAAGTAGGGTCCGACCCGCCAGGAATGTTGGAAAATACTACATCCGAGGTGTTAGGCTGCCTTAGGTTAGGGAATATAACGCTATAGACGTATATAATGTCCCATCCGAGACGTACGGGACGACACGGCCGGGATTCTGTAAAACATTACCAGCGAGGGGCTAGATGGATTAGGTTAGGTTATATTACGTGATAGACGTATATAATGTTCCCACCGAGAAGTAGGGGCCGACCCGCCACGAATGTTGGTAAATACCACATCCGACATGTCAGGTTGTCTTAGGTTGGGATATATAACGTTATAGACGCATATAATGTCCCCACCGAGACGTACGGGCCCGCACGATCGGCATTCTGTAAAACATTATCACCGTGGGGCAAGATGGGTTAGGTTAGGTTATATTACGTTATAGACGTATACAATGTTCCCACCGAGAAGTAGAGGCCGACCGGCCAAGAATGTTGGTAAATACTACATCCGAGATGTTAGGTTGCCTTAGGTTGGGATATATAACGTTATAGACGTATATAATGTCCCCACCGAGACGTACGGGCCGACACGACCGGCATGCTGTAAAACATTATCAGCGAGGGGCTAGATGTGTTAAGTTAGGTTATATAACGTTATAAACGTACATAGTTTCCCCACGGAGAAGTACGGGCCGACACGACCGGGATTCTGTAAAACATTACCAGCGAGGGGCTAGATTGGTTAGGTTAGGCTATGTTACGTCATAGACGTATATAATGTTCCCACCGAGAAGTATTGTCCGACCCGCCAGGAATGCTGGTAAATGCTACATCCGAGATGTTAGGTTGCCTCAGGTTGGGATATATAACGTTATAGACGTATATAAAGACCCCACCGAGTCGTACGGGCCGAAACGCCTGGGATTCGGTAAAACATTATCACCGAGGGGCAAGATGTGTTAGGTTAGGTTATATTACGATACAGAAGTATATAATGTTCCCACCGAGAAGTAGGGGCCGACCCGCCATGACTGTTGGAAAGTACTACATCCGAGATGTTAGGTTGCCTTAGGTTGACATACATAAAGTCATAGAAGTACATAATGTTTCCACGGAGAAGTACGGGCCGAAACGACCGGGATTCTCTAAGACATTACCAGCGAGGGGCTAGATGGGTTAGGTTAGGTTATATTATGTTATAGACGTATATAATGTTCCCACCGAGAAGTAGGATGCGATCCACCAGGAATGTCGGTAAATGCTACATCCGACATGTTAGGTTGCCTCAGGTTGGGATATATAACGTTATAGACGTATATAAAGACCCCACCGAGTCGTACGGGCGGAAACCCCCGGGATTCGGTAAAACATTATCACCGAGGGGCAAGATGGGTTAGGTTAGGTTATATTACGATATAGAAGTATATAATGTTCCCACCGAGAGGTAGGGGCCGACCCGCCATGAATGTTGGAAAATAGTACATCCGAGACGTTAGGTTGCCTTAGGTTGACATATATAAAGTTATAGACGTATATGATATCCCAACCGAGACGTACGGGCCGACACGACCGGCATTCGGTAAAACATTATCACCGAGAGGCAAGATGGGTTAGGTTAGGTTATATTACGATATAGAAGTATATAATGTTCCCATCGAGAAGTAGTGACCGACCCGTCAGGAATGTTGGAAAATACTACATCCGAGATGTTAGGTTGCCTTAGGTTAGCATATATAACGTTATAGACGTATATAATGTCCCCACCGAGACGTACGGGTCGACAGGACCGGCTTTCTGTAAAACATTATCACCGAGGGGCAAGATGGGTTAGGTTAGGTTATATTACGATATAGACGTATATAATGTTCCCACCGAGAAGTAGTGAGCGACCCGTCAGGTATAATGGAAAATACTACAACCGAGATGTTATGTTGCCTTAGGCTGGGATATATAACGTTATAGACGTATATAATGTCCCCACCGAGACGTACGGGACGACACGACCGGGATTCTGTAAAACATTACCAACGAGGGGCTAGATGTGTTAGGTTAGGTTATATTACGTTATAGACGTATATAATGTTCCCACCGAGACGTACGGGACGACACTAACGGGATTCTGTAAAACATTACCAGCGAGGGGCTAGATGGGTTTAGATTAGGTTACATTATGTTATAGACGTATATAATGTACCCACCGAGCAGTAGATGCCGATCCGCCATGAATGTTGTAAAATACTACATCCGTGATGTTAGGTTGCCTCAGCTTGGGATATATAACGTTATAGACGTATATAATGTCCCCAACGAGAGGTACGGGACGACACGAACGGGATTCTCTAAAACATTTACACCGAGGGGCTAGATGGGTTAGGTTAGGTTATATTACGCTATAGACGTATTTAATGTTCCCACCGGGAAGTAGAGGCCGGTCCTCCAGGAATGTTAGAAAATACTACATCCGAGATGTTAGCCTGCCTTAGGTTAGGATATATAACGCTATAGACGTATATAATGTCACCACCGAGAAGTACGGGCTGAATCGAACGGGATTCTGTAAAACATTACCAGCGATGGGCTAGATGGGTTAGGTTAGGTTATATTACGTTATAGACGTATACAATGTTCCGACCGAGAAGCAGAGGCCGACCCGCCAAGAATGTTGGTAAATACTACATCCGAGATGTTAGGTTGCCTTAGGTTGGGATATATAACGTTATAGACGTATATAATGTACCCACCGAGACGTACGGGACGACACGTACGAGATTCCGTAAAACATTACCAGCGAGGGGCCAGATGTGTTAGGTTAGGTTATATAACGTTATAAACGTACATAATTTCCCCACGGAGAAGTACGGGCCGACACGACCGGGATTCTGTAAAACATTACCAGCGAGGGGCTAGATTGGTTAGGTTAGGCTATGTTACGTCATAGACGTATATAATGTACCCACCGAGACGTACGGGACGACACGTACGAGATTCTGTAAAACATTACCAGCGAGGGCTAGATGTGTTAGGTTAGGTTATATAACGTTATAAACGTACATAATTTCCCCACGGAGAAGTACGGGCCGACACGACCGGGATTCTGTAAAACATTATCAGCGATCGGCTAGATGGGTTGGGTTAGGTTATATTACATTATAGACGTATATAATGTACTCACCGAGAAGTAGGGTCCGACACGCCAGGAATGTTGGTAAATACCACATCCGAGATGTTAGCCTGCCTTAGGTTAGGATATATAACGCTATAGACGTATATAATGTCACCACCGAGAAGTACGGGATGAAACGAACGGGATTCTGTAAAACATTACCAGCGATGGGCTAGTTGGGTTAGGTTAGGTTATATTACGTTATAGACGTATATAATGTTCCCACCGAGAAGTAGAGTCCGACCCGCGAGGAATGTTGGGAAATACTATATTCGAGGTGTTAGGTTGCCTTAGGTTAGGATATATAACGATATGGACGTATATAATGTACCCACCGAGATGTACAGGACGACACGAACGGGATTCTGTAAAACATTACCAACGAGGGGCTAGATGTGTTAGGTTAGGTTATATTACGTTATAGACGTATATAATGTTCCCACCGAGACGTACGGGACGACACTAACGGGATTCTGTAAAACATTACCAGCGAGGGGCTAGATGGGTTTAGATAAGGTTACATTATGTTATAGACGTATATAATGTACCCACCGAGCAGTAGATGCCGATCCGCCATGAATGTTGTAAAATACTACATCCGTGATGTTAGGTTGCCTCAGCTTGGGATATATAACGTCATAGACGTATATAATGTCAGCAACGAGAGGTACGGGACGACACGAACGGGATTCTCTAAAACATTTACACCGAGTGGCTAGATGGGTTAGGTTAGGTTATATTACGCTATAGACGTATTTAATGTTCCCACCTGGAAGTAGAGGCCGGTCCTCCAGGAATGTTAGAAAATACTACATCCGAGATGTTAGCCTGCCTTAGGTTAGGATATATAACGCTATAGACGTATATAATGTCACCACCGAGAAGTACGGGCTGAATCGAACGGGATTCTGTAAAACATTACCAGCGATGGGCTAGATGGGTTAGGTTAGGTTATATTACGTTATAGACGTATACAATGTTCCGACCGAGAAGTAGAGGCCGACCCGCCAAGAATGTTGGTAAATACTACATCCGAGATGTTAGGTTGCCTTAGGTTGGGATATATAACGTTATAGACGTATATAATGTACCCACCGAGACGTACGGGCCGACACGACCGGGATTCTGTAAAACACTACAAGCGAGGGGTTAGATGGGTTAGGTTAGGTTATATTATGTTATAGACGTACATAATGTTCCCACCGAGAAGTAGGGTCCGACCCGCCAGCAATGTTGGTAAATACGACATCCGAGATGTTAGGTTGCCTCAGGTTGGGATATATAACGATGTAGACGTATATAATGTACCCACAGAAACGTAAGGGACGACACGAACGGGATTCTGTAAAACATTACCAGCGAGGCGCTAGATGTGTTACGTTAGGTTATATAACGTTATAAGCGTACATAATGTCCCCAACGAGACGTACGGGCCGACACGACCGGTATTCTGTAAAACATTATCACCGAGGGGCAAGATGGGTTAGGTTAGGTTATATTACGATATAGACGTATATAATGTTCCCACCGAGAAGTATTATCCGACACGCCAGGAATGTTGGTAAATGCTACATCCGACATGTTAAGTTGCCTCAGTTTGGGATATATAAGGTTATAGACGTATATAAAGACCCCACCGAGTCGTACGGACCGAAACGCCCGGGATTCGGTAAAACATTATCACCGAGGGGCAAGATGGGTTAGATTAGGTTATATTACGATATAGAAGTATATAATGTTCCCACCGAGAGGTAGGGGCCGACCCGCCATGAATGTTGGAAAATAGTACATCCGAGATGTTAGCCTGCCTTAGGTTAGGATATATAACGCTATAGACGTATATAATGTCACCACCGAGAAGTACGGGCTGAATCGAACGGGATTCTGTAAAACATTACCAGCGATGGGCTAGATGGGTTAGGTTAGGTTATATTACGTTATAGACGTATACAATGTTCCGACCGAGAAGTAGAGGCCGACCCGCCAAGAATGTTGGTAAATACTACATCCGAGATGTTAGGTTGCCTTAGGTTGGGATATATAACGTTATAGACGTATATAATGTACCCACCGAGACGTACGGGCCGACACGACCGGGATTCTGTAAAACACTACAAGCGAGGGGTTAGATGGGTTAGGTTAGGTTATATTATGTTATAGACGTACATAATGTTCCCACCGAGAAGTAGGGTCCGACCCGCCAGCAATGTTGGTAAATACGACATCCGAGATGTTAGGTTGCCTCAGGTTGGGATATATAACGATGTAGACGTATATAATGTACCCACAGAAACGTAAGGGACGACACGAACGGGATTCTGTAAAACATTACCAGCGAGGCGCTAGATGTGTTACGTTAGGTTATATAACGTTATAAGCGAACATAATGTCCCCAACGAGACGTACGGGCCGACACGACCGGTAATCTGTAAAACATTATCACCGAGGGGCAAGATGGGTTAGGTTAGGTTATATTACGATATAGACGTATATAATGTTCCCACCGAGAAGTATTGTCCGACACGCCAGGAATGTTGGTAAATGCTACATCCGACATGTTAAGTTGCCTCAGTTTGGGATATATAACGTTATAGACGTATATAAAGACCCCACCGAGTCGTACGGACCGAAACGCCCGGGATTCGGTAAAACATTATCACCGAGGGGCAAGATGGGTTAGATTAGGTTATATTACGATATAGAAGTATATAATGTTCCCACCGAGAGGTAGGGGCCGACCCGCCATGAATGTTGGAAAATAGTACATCCGAGATGTTAGGTTGCCTTAGGTTAGGGTATATAACGCTATGGACGTATATAATATCCCAACCGAGACGTACGGGACGACACGAACGGGATTCTGTACAACACTACCAGCGAGGGACTAGATGCTTTAGGATAGGTTATGTTATATTATAGACGTGTATAATGTTCCACCGAGAAGTAGGGTCCGACCCGCCAGGAATGTTGGAAAATACAACATCCGGTATGTTAGGTTGCCTTAGGTTGGGATATATAACGTTATAGACGTACATAATTTCCCCACCGAGACGTACGGGCCGAAGCGCCCGGGATTCGGTAAAACATTATCACCGAGGGGCAAGATGAGTTAGGTTAGGTTATATTACGATATAGAAGTATATAATGTTCCCACCGAGAAGTAGTGAGCGACCCGTCAGGTATGATGGAAAATACTACATCCGAGATGTTAGGTTGCCTTAGGTTGGGATATATAACGTTATAGACGTATAAAATGTCCCCACTGAGACGTACGGGCCGACACGACCGGCATTCTGTAAAACATTATCACCGACGGGCAAGATGGGTTAGGTTAGGTTATATTACGATATAGACGTATATAATGTTCCCACCGAGAAGTAGTGAGCGACCCGTCAGGTATAATGGAAAATACTACAACCGAGATGTTATGTTGCCTTAGGTTGGGATATATAACGTTATAGACGTATATAATGTCCCCACCGAGACGTACGGGACGACACGAACGGGATTCTGTAAAACATTACCAGCGAGGGGCTAGATGGGTTAGGTTAGGTTATATAACGTTATAGGCGTATATAATGTACCCACCGAGACGTAAGGGACGACACGAACGGGATTCTGTAAAACAATACCAGCGAGGTGCTAGATGTGTTAGGTTAGGTTATATAACGTTATAGACGTACATAATTTCCCCACGGAGAAGTACTGGCCGACACGACCGGGATTCTGTAAAACACTACAAGCGAGGGGTTAGATGGGTTAGGTTAGGTTATATTATGTTATAGACGTACATAATGTTCCCACCGAGAAGTAGGGTCCGACCCGCCAGCAATGTTGGTAAATACGACATCCGAGATGTTAGGTTGCCTCAGGTTGGGATATATAACGATGTAGACGTATATAATGTACCCACAGAAACGTAAGGGACGACACGAACTGGATTCTGTAAAACATTACCAGCGAGGAGCTAGATGTGTTACGTTAGGTTATATAACGTTATAAGCGTACATAATGTCCCCAACGAGACGTACGGGCCGACACGACCGGTATTCTGTAAAACATTATCACCGAGGGGCAAGATGGGTTAGGTTAGGTTATATTACGATATAGACGTATATAATGTTCCCACCGAGAAGTATTGTCCGACACGCCAGGAATGTTGGTAAATGCTACATCCGACATGTTAAGTTGCCTCAGTTTGGGATATATAACGTTATAGACGTATATAAAGACCCCACCGAGTCGTACGGACCGAAACGCCCGGGATTCGGTAAAACATTATCACCGAGGGGCAAGATGGGTTAGATTAGGTTATATTACGATATAGAAGTATATAATGTTCCCACCGAGAGGTAGGGGCCGACCCGCCATGAATGTTGGAAAATAGTACATCCGAGATGTTAGGTTGCCTTAGGTTAGGGTATATAACGCTATGGACGTATATAATATCCCAACCGAGACGTACGGGACGACACGAACGGGATTCTGTAAAACATTACCAGCGAGGGACTAGATGCTTTAGGATAGGTTATGTTATATTATAGACGTGTATAATGTTCCACCGAGAAGTAGGGTCCGACCCGCCATGAATGTTGGAAAATACAACATCCGGTATGTTAGGTTGCCTTAGGTTGGGATATATAACGTTATAGACGTACATAATTTCCCCACCGAGACGTACGGGCCGAAGCGCCCGGGATTCGGTAAAACATTATCACCGAGGGGCAAGATGAGTTAGGTTAGGTTATATTACGATATAGAAGTATATAATGTTCCCACCGAGAAGTAGTGAGCGACCCGTCAGGTATGATGGAAAATACTACATCCGAGATGTTAGGTTGCCTTCGGTTGGGATATATAACGTTATAGACGTATATAATGTCCCCACTGAGACGTACGGGCCGACACGACCGGCATTCTTTAAAACATTATCACCGACGGGCAAGATGGGTTAGGTTAGGTTATATTACGATATAGACGTATATAATGTTCCCACCGAGAAGTAGTGAGCGACCCGTCAGGTATAATGGAAAATACTACAACCGAGATGTTATGTTGCCTTAGGTTGGGATATATAACGTTATAGACGTATATAATGTCCCCACCGAGACGTACGGGACGACACGAACGGGATTCTGTAAAACATTACCAGCGAGGGGCTAGATGGGTTAGGTTAGGTTATATAACGTTATAGGCGTATATAATGTACCCACCGAGACGTAAGGGACGACACGAACGGGATTCTGTAAAACAATACCAGCGAGGTGCTAGATGTGTTAGGTTAGGTTATATAACGTTATAGACGTACATAATTTCCCCACGGAGAAGTACTGGCCGACACGACCGGGATTCTGTAAAACACTACAAGCCAGGGGTTAGATGGGTTAGGTTAGGTTATATTATGTTATAGACGTACATAATGTTCCCACCGAGAAGTAGGGTCCGACCCGCCAGCAATGTTGGTAAATACGACATCCGAGATGTTAGGTTGCCTCAGGTTGGGATATATAACGATGTAGACGTATATAATGTACCCACAGAAACGTAAGGGACGACACGAACGGGATTCTGTAAAACATTACCAGCGAGGCGCTAGATGTGTTACGTTAGGTTATATAACGTTATAAGCGTACATAATGTCCCCAACGAGACGTACGGGCCGACACGACCGGTATTCTGTAAAACATTATCACCGAGGGGCAAGATGGGTTAGGTTAGGTTATATTACGATATAGACGTATATAATGTTCCCACCGAGAAGTATTGTCCGACACGCCAGGAATGTTGGTAAATGCTACATCCGACATGTTAAGTTGCCTCAGTTTGGGATATATAACGTTATAGACGTATATAAAGACCCCACCGAGTCGTACGGACCGAAACGCCCGGGATTCGGTAAAACATTATCACCGAGGGGCAAGATGGGTTAGATTAGGTTATATTACGATATAGAAGTATATAATGTTCCCACCGAGAGGTAGGGGCCGACCCGCCATGAATGTTGGAAAATAGTACATCCGAGATGTTAGGTTGCCGTAGGTTAGGGTATATAACGCTATGGACGTATATAATATCCCAACCGAGTCGTACGGGACGACACGAACGGGATTCTGTAAAACATTACCAGCGAGGGACTAGATGCTTTAGGATAGGTTATGTTATATTATAGACGTGTATAATGTTCCACCGAGAAGTAGGGGCCGACCCGCCAGGAATGTCGGTAAATACTACATTCGAGATGTTAGGTTGCCTTAGATTGGGATATATAACATTATAGACGTATATAATATCCCAACCGAGACGTACGGGACGACACGAACGGGACTCTGTAAAACAATATCACCTAGGTCCTAGATGGGTTAGATTAGGTTATATTGCATTATAGACGTGTATAGCGTTCCCACCGAAAAGTAGGGGCCGAACCGCCAGGAATGTTGGTAAGTACTACTTCCGAGATGCTAGGTTGCCTTAGATTGGGATATATAAGGTTATAGACGTACATAATTTCCCCACCGAGACGTACGGGCCGAAACGCCCGTGATTCGGTAAAACATTATCACCGAGAGGCAAGATGGGTTAGGTTAGGTTATATTACGATATAGAAGTATATAATGTTCCCACCGAGAAGTAGTGACCGACCAGTCAGGAATGTTGCAAAATACTACATCCAAGATGTTAGGTTGCCTTAGGTTGGGATATATAACGTTATAGACGTATATAATGTCCCCACCGAGACGTACGGGTCGACAGGACCGGTATTCGGTAAAACATTATCACCGAGGGGAAAGATGGGTTAGGTTAGGTTATATTACGAAATAGAAGTATATAATGTTCCCACCGAGAAGTAGTGACCGACACGTCAGGAATGTTGGAAAATACTACATCCGGGGAGTTAGGTTGCCTTAGGTTGGGATATATAACATTATAGACGTATATAATATCCCAACCGAGACGTACAGGACGACACGATCGGTACTCTGTAAAATATTATCACCGAAGGGCTAGATGGGTTAGATTAGGTTATGTTACGTTATAGACGTATATAATGTTCCCACCGAGAAGTAGGGTCCGACCCGCCAGGAATGTTGGTAAATACTACATCCGAGATGTTAGGTTGCGTTAGGTTGGGATATATAACGTTATAGAGGTATATGATGTCCCCACCGAGACGTACGGGTCGACAGGACCGGCATTCTGTAAAATATTATCACCGAGGGGCTATATGGGTTAGGTTAGGTTATATTATGTTACAGACGTATATAATGTTCCCACCGAGAAGCAGGGTCCGATCCACCAGGAATGTTGGTAAATACTACATCCGAGATGTTAGGTTGCCTTAGGTTGGGATATATAACGTTATAGACATATATAAAGACCCCACCGAGTCGTACGGGCCGAAACGCCCGGGATTCGGTAAAACATTATCACCGAGGGGCAAGATGGGTTAGGTTAGGTTATATTACGATATAGAAGTATATAATGTTCCAACCGAAAAGTAGTGAGCGACACGTCAGGTATGATGGAAAATACTACATCCGTGATGTTAGGTTGCCTTAGGTTGGGATATATAACGTTATAGACGTATATAATGTCCCCACCGAGACGTACGGGTCGACAGGACCGGCATTCGGTAAAACATTATCACCGAGGGGCAGGATGGGTTAGGTTAGGTTATATTACGATATAGAAGTATATAATGTTCCCACCGAGAAGTAGTGACCGACACGTCAGGAATGTTGGAAAATACTACATCGGAGGAGTTAGGTTGCCTTAGGTTGGGATATATAACGTTATAGACTTATATAATATCCCAACCGAGACGTACAGGACGACACGAACGGTACTCTGTAAAACATTATCTCCTAGGTGCTAGATGCGTTAGGTTAGGTTATATTATGGTACAGACGTGTATAATGTTCCCACAGAGAAGTAGGGTCCGACCCGCCAGAAATGTTGGTAAGTACTAAATCCGAGATGCTATTTTGCCTTAGATTGGGATATATAACGTTATAGACGTATATAATACCCCAACCGAGACGTACGGGACGTCACGAACGGGATTCTGTAAAACATTATCACCGAGGCGCTAGATGGGTTAGGTTAGGTTATATTACGTTATGGACGTATATAATGTTCCCACCGAGAAGTAGGGTCAGACACGCCAGGAATGCTGGTAAATACTACATCCGAGACGTTAGGCTGCCTTAGTTTATGGTATATAACGTTATAGACATACATAATGTCCCCACGGAGAAGTACGGGCCGACACGCCCGGGATTCTGTGAAACATTTCCAGCGAGGGGCTAGATGGGTCAGGTTTGGTTATATTATGTTACAGACGTATATAATGTTCCCACCGAGAAGTAGCGACCGAACCGCCAGGAATGTTGGAAAATACTACATCCGAGGTGTTAGTCTGACTTAGGTTAGGGAATATAACGCTATAGACGTATATAATGTCCCATCCGAGACGTACGGGATGACACGACCGGGATTCTGTAAAACATTACCAGCGAGGGGCTAGATGGATTAGGTTAGGTTATATTACGTGATAGACGTATATAATGTTCCCACCGAGAAGTAGGGGCCGACCCGCCAGGAATGTTGTAAAATACTACATCCGAGGTGTTAGGCTGACTTAGGTTAGGGAATATAACGCTATAGACGTATATAATGTCCCATCCGAGACGTACGGGACGACACGACCGGGATTCTGTAAAACATTACCAGCGAGGGGCTAGTTGGATTAGGTTGGGTTATATTACGTGATGGACGTATATAATGTTCCCACCGAGAAGTAGGGGCCGACCCGCCAGGAATGTTGTAAAATACTACATCCGAGGTGTTAAGTTGCCTCAGTTTGGGATATATTACGTTATAGACGTATATAATATCCCAACCGAGACTTACGGGACGACACGAACGGGATTCTGTAAAACATTATCACCGAAGTGATAGATGGGTTTGATTAGGTTATATTACGTTATAGACGTATATAATGTTCCCACCGAGAAGTAGCGACCGACCCGCCAGGAATGTTGGAAAATAATACATCTGAAGTTTTAGGCTGACATAGGTTAGGGTATATAACGCTATAGACGTATATAATGTTCCGATCCGAGACGTACGGGACGACACGAACAGGATTCTGTAAAACATTACCAGCGCGGAGCTAGATGTGTTTGATTAGGTTATATTACGATATAGAAGTATATAATGTTCCCATCGAGAAGTAGTGACCGACCCGTCAGGAATGTTGGAAAATACTACATCCGAGATGTTAGGTTGCCTTAGGTTAGCATATATAACGTTATAGACGTATATAATGTCCCCACCGAGACGTACGGGTCGACAGGACCGGCATTCTGTAAAACATTATCACCGAGGGGCAAGATGGGTTAGGTTAGGTTATATTACGATATAGACGTATATAATGTTCCCACCGAGAAGTAGTGAGCGACCCGTCAGGTATAATGGAAAATACTACAACCGAGATGTTATGTTGCCTTAGGCTGGGATATATAACGTTATAGACGTATATAATGTCCCCACCGATACGTACGGGACGACACGAACGGGATTCTGTAAAACATTACCAGCGAGGGGCTAGATGTGTTAGGTTAGGTTATATAACGTTATAGACGTACATAATTTCCCCACGGAGAAGTACTGGCCGACACGACCGGGATTCTGTAAAACACTACAAGCGAGGGGTTAGATGGGTTAGGATAGGTTATATTATGTTATAGACGTACATAATGTTCCCACCGAGAAGTAGGGTCCGACCCGCCAGCAATGTTGGTAAATACGACATCCGAGATGTTAGGTTGCCTCAGGTTGGGATATATAACGATGTAGACGTATATAATGTACCCACAGAAACGTAAGGGACGACACGAACGGGATTCTGTAAAACATTACCAGCGAGGCGCTAGATGTGTTACGTTAGGTTATATAACGTTATAAGCGTACATAATGTCCCAAACGAGACGTACGGGCCGACACGACCGGTATTCTGTAAAACATTATCACCGAGGGGCAAGATGGGTTAGGTTAGGTTATATTACGATATAGACGTATATGATGTTCCCACCGAGAAGTATTGTCCGACACGCCAGGTATGTTGGTAAATGCTACATCCGACATGTTAAGTTGCCTCAGTTTGGGATATATAACGTTATAGACGTATATAAAGACCCCACCGAGTCGTACGGACCGAAACGCCCGGGATTCGGTAAAACATTATCACCGAGGGGCAAGATGGGTTAGATTAGGTTATATTACGATATAGAAGTATATAATGTTCCCACCGAGAGGTAGGGGCCGACCCGCCATGAATGTTGGAAAATAGTACATCCGAGATGTTAGGTTGCCTTAGGTTAGGGTATATAACGCTATGGATGTATATAATATCCCAACCGAGACGTACGGGACGACACGAACGGGACTCTGTAAAACATTATCTCCTAGGTGCTAGATGGGTTAGGTTAGGTTATATTATGGTACAGACGTATATAATGTTCCCACCGAGAAGTAGGGTCCGACCCGCCAGGAATGTCGGTAAATACTACATTCGAGATGTTAGGTTGCCTTAGATTGGGATATATAACATTATAGACGTATATAATATCCCAACCGAGACGTACGGGACGACACGAACGGGACTCTGTAAAACAATATCACCTAGGTCCTAGATGGGTTAGATTAGGTTATATTGCATTATAGACGTGTATAGCGTTCCCACCGAAAAGTAGGGGCCGAACCGCCAGGAATGTTGGTAAGTACTACTTCCGAGATGCTAGGTTGCCTTAGATTGGGATATATAAGGTTATAGACGTACATAATTTCCCCACCGAGACGTACGGGCCGAAACGCCCGTGATTCGGTAAAACATTATCACCGAGAGGCAAGATGGGTTAGGTTAGGTTATATTACGATATAGAAGTACATAATGTTCCCACCGAGAAGTAGCGACCGACCCGCCAGGAATGTTGGAAAATACTACATCCGAGGTGTTAGGCTGCCTTAGGTTAGTGTATATAACGCTATAGACGTATGTAATGTCCCATCCGAGACGTACGGGACGACACGACCGGGATTCTGTAAAACATTACCAGCGAGGGGCTAGATGGATTAGGTTGGGTTATATTACGTGATAGACGTATATAATGTTCCCACCGAGAAGTAGGGGTCGACCCGCTAGGAATGTCGATAAATACAACATTCGAGATGTTAGGTTGCCTTAGATTGGGATATATTACGTTATAGACGTACATAATATCCCAACCGAGACGTACGGGACGACACGAACGGGATTCTGTGAAACATTATCACCGAGGTGCTAGGTTGGTTAGGTCTGGTTATATTACGTTATAGACGTATATAATGTTCCCAGCGAGAAGTAGGGGCCGACCCGCCAGGAATGTTGGAAAATACTACATCCGAGGTGTTAGGCTGCCTTAGGTTAGGGTATATAAAGCTATAGACGTATGTAATGTCCCATCCGAGACGTACGGGACGACACGAACGGGATTCTGTAAAACATTATTACCGAGGGATAGACAGGTTAGGTTAGGTTATATTACGTTATATACGTATATAATTTTCCCTCCGAGAAGTAGGGTCCGACCCGCCAGGAACGTCGGTAGATACTACAGTCGAGATGTTACGTTGCCTTAGATTGGGATGTATAACGTTATAGACGTATATAATATCCCAATCGAGACGTACTGGACGGCACGAACGGGATTCTGTAAAACATTATCACCGAGGTGCTAGATGGGTTAGGTTAGGTTATATTACGTCATAGACGTAGATAATGTTCCCACCGAGAAGTACGGTCCGACACGCCAGGAGTGCTGGTAAATACTACATCCGAGATGTTAGGCTGCCTTAGGTTATGATATATTACGTTATAGACATACATAATGTCCCCACGGAGAAGTACGGTCAGACACGACCGGGATTCTGTAAAACATTTCCAGCGTGTGGTTAGATGGGTTAGGGTAGGTTATATTATGTTATAGACGTATATAATGTTCCTACCGAGAAGTTGGGTCCGACCCGCCAGGAACGTCGGTAGATACTACATTTGAGATGTTAGCTTGCCTTAGGTTGGGATATATAACGTTATAGACGTATATAAAACCCCAACCGAGACGTACGGGACGACACGAACGGGATTCTGTGAAACATTATCACCGAAGTGCTAGATGGGTTTGGTTAGGTTATATTACGTTATAGACGTATATAACGTTCCCACCGAGAAGTAGCGACCGACCCGCCAGGAATGTTGGAAAATAATACATCTGAAGTTTTAGGCTGGCTTAGGTTAGGGTATATAACGCTATAGACGTATATAATGTTCCGATCCGAGACGTACGGGACGACACGAACGGGATTCTGTAAAACATTACCAGCGCGGAGCTAGATGGGATAGGTTAGGTTATATTATGTTACAGACGTATATAATGTTCCCACCGAGAAGTAGCGACGGACCCGCCAGGAATGTTGGAAAATACTACATCCGAGGTGTCAGGCTGACTTAGGTTAGGGAATATAACGCTATAGACGTATATAATGTCCCATCCGAAACGTACGGGACGACACGACCGGGATTCTGTAAAACATTACCAGCGAGGGGCTAGATGGATTAGGTTAGGTTATATTACGTGATAGACGTATATAATGTTCCCACCGAGAAGTAGGGGCAGATCCGCCAGGAATACTGTAAAATACTACATCCGAGGTGTTAGGCTGCCATAGGTTAGGGTATATAACGCTATAAACGTACATAATATTCCAACCGAGACGTACGGGACGACACGAACGGGATTCTGAAAAAAGATTGCTAGCGATGGGCTGGATGGGTCAGGTTAGGTTATATTACGTTATAGACGTATATAATGTTCCCACCGAGAAGTAGGGTCCGACCCGCCAGGAATGTTGGAAAATACTACATCCGAGGTGTTAGGCTGCCTTAGGTTAGGGTATATAAAGCTATAGACGTATGTAATGTCCCATCCGAGACGTACGGGACGACACGAACGGGATTCTGTAAAACATTATTACCGAGGGGTAGATAGGTTAGGTTAGGTTATATTACGTTATATACGTATATAATTTTCCCTCCGAGAAGTAGGGTCCGACCCGCCAGGAACGTCGGTAGATACTACATTCGAGATGTTACGTTGCCTTAGATTGGGATGTATAACGTTATAGAAGTATATAATATCCCAATCGAGACGTACTGGACGGCACGAACGGGATTCTGTAAAACATTATCACCGAGGTGCTAGATGGGTTAGGTTAGGTTATATTACGTCATAGACGTATATAATGTTCCCACCGAGAAGTAGGGGCCGACACGCCAGGAGTGCTGGTAAATACTACATCCGAGATGTTAGGCTGCCTTAGGTTATGATATATTACGTTATAGACATACATAATGTCCCCACGGAGAAGTACGGGCCGACACGACCGGGATTCTGTAAAACATTTCCAGCGAGGGGCTAGATGGGTCAGGTTTGGTTATATTATGTTACAGACGTATATAATGTTCCCACCGAGAAGTAGCGACCGAACCGCCAGGAATGTTGGAAAATACTACATCCGAGGTGTTAGTCTGACTTAGGTTAGGGAATATAACGCTATAGACGTATATAATGTCCCATCCGAGACGTACGGGATGACACGACCGGGATTCTGTAAAACATTACCAGCGAGGGGCTAGATGGATTAGGTTAGGTTATATTACGTGATAGACGTATATAATGTTCCCACCGAGAAGTAGGGGCCGACCCGCCAGGAATGTTGTAAAATACTACATCCGAGGTGTTAGGCTGACTTAGGTTAGGGAATATAACGCTATAGACGTATATAATGTCCCATCCGAGACGTACGGGACGACACGACCGGGATTCTGTAAAACATTACCAGCGAGGGGCTAGTTGGATTAGGTTGGGTTATATTACGTGATGGACGTATATAATGTTCCCACCGAGAAGTAGGGGCCGACCCGCCAGGAATGTTGTAAAATACTACATCCGAGGTGTTAAGTTGCCTCAGTTTGGGATATATTACGTTATAGACGTATATAATATCCCAACCGAGACGTACGGGACGACACGAACGGGATTCTGTAAAACATTATCACCGAAGTGATAGATGGGTTTGATTAGGTTATATTACGTTATAGACGTATATAATGTTCCCACCGAGAAGTAGCGACCGACCCGCCAGGAATGTTGGAAAATAATACATCTGAAGTTTTAGGCTGACATAGGTTAGGGTATATAACGCTATAGACGTATATAATGTTCCGATCCGAGACGTACGGGACGACACGAACGGGATTCTGTAAAACATTACCAGCGCGGAGCTAGATGTGTTTGATTAGGTTATATTACGATATAGAAGTATATAATGTTCCCATCGAGAAGTAGTGACCGACCCGTCAGGAATGTTGGAAAATACTACATCCGAGATGTTAGGTTGCCTTAGGTTAGCATATATAACGTTATAGACGTATATAATGTCCCCACCGAGACGTACGGGTCGACAGGACCGGCATTCTGTAAAACATTATCACCGAGGGGCAAGATGGGTTAGGTTAGGTTATATTACGATATAGACGTATATAATGTTCCCACCGAGAAGTAGTGAGCGACCCGTCAGGTATAATGGAAAATACTACAACCGAGATGTTATGTTGCCTTAGGCTGGGATATATAACGTTATAGACGTATATAATGTCCCCACCGATACGTACGGGACGACACGAACGGGATTCTGTAAAACATTACCAGCGAGGGGCTAGATGTGTTAGGTTAGGTTATATAACGTTATAGACGTACATAATTTCCCCACGGAGAAGTACTGGCCGACACGACCGGGATTCTGTAAAACACTACAAGCGAGGGGTTAGATGGGTTAGGTTAGGTTATATTATGTTATAGACGTACATAATGTTCCCACCGAGAAGTAGGGTCCGACCCGCCAGCAATGTTGGTAAATACGACATCCGAGATGTTACGTTGCCTCAGGTTGGGATATATAACGATGTAGACGTATATAATGTACCCACAGAAACGTAAGGGACGACACGAACGGGATTCTGTAAAACATTACCAGCGAGGCGCTAGATGTGTTACGTTAGGTTATATAACGTTATAAGCGTACATAATGTCCCAAACGAGACGTACGGGCCGACACGACCGGTATTCTGTAAAACATTATCACCGAGGGGCAAGATGGGTTAGGTTAGGTTATATTACGATATAGACGTATATGATGTTCCCACCGAGAAGTATTGTCCGACACGCCAGGTATGTTGGTAAATGCTACATCCGACATGTTAAGTTGCCTCAGTTTGGGATATATAACGTTATAGACGTATATAAAGACCCCACCGAGTCGTACGGACCGAAACGCCCGGGATTCGGTAAAACATTATCACCGAGGGGCAAGATGGGTTAGATTAGGTTATATTACGATATAGAAGTATATAATGTTCCCACCGAGAGGTAGGGGCCGACCCGCCATGAATGTTGGAAAATAGTACATCCGAGATGTTAGGTTGCCTTAGGTAAGGGTATATAACGCTATGGATGTATATAATATCCCAACCGAGACGTACGGGACGACACGAACGGGACTCTGTAAAACATTATCTCCTAGGTGCTAGATGGGTTAGGTTAGGTTATATTATGGTACAGACGTATATAATGTTCCCACCGAGAAGTAGGGTCCGACCCGCCAGGAATGTCGGTAAATACTACATTCGAGATGTTAGGTTGCCTTAGATTGGGATATATAACATTATAGACGTATATAATATCCCAACCGAGACGTACGGGACGACACGAACGGGACTCTGTAAAACAATATCACCTAGGTCCTAGATGGGTTAGATTAGGTTATATTGCATTATAGACGTGTATAGCGTTCCCACCGAAAAGTAGGGGCCGAACCGCCAGGAATGTTGGTAAGTACTACTTCCGAGATGCTAGGTTGCCTTAGATTGGGATATATAAGGTTATAGACGTACATAATTTCCCCACCGAGACGTACGGGCCGAAACGCCCGTGATTCGGTAAAACATTATCACCGAGAGGCAAGATGGGTTAGGTTAGGTTATATTACGATATAGAAGTACATAATGTTCCCACCGAGAAGTAGCGACCGACCCGCCAGGAATGTTGGAAAATACTACATCCGAGGTGTTAGGCTGCCTTAGGTTAGTGTATATAACGCTATAGACGTATGTAATGTCCCATCCGAGACGTACGGGACGACACGACCGGGATTCTGTAAAACATTACCAGCGAGGGGCTAGATGGATTAGGTTGGGTTATATTACGTGATAGACGTATATAATGTTCCCACCGAGAAGTAGGGGTCGACCCGCTAGGAATGTCGATAAATACAACATTCGAGATGTTAGGTTGCCTTAGATTGGGATATATTACGTTATAGACGTACATAATATCCCAACCGAGACGTACGGGACGACACGAACGGGATTCTGTGAAACATTATCACCGAGGTGCTAGGTTGGTTAGGTCTGGTTATATTACGTCATAGACGTAGATAATGTTCCCACCGAGAAGTACGGTCCGACACGCCAGGAGTGCTGGTAAATACTACATCCGAGATGTTAGGCTGCCTTAGGTTATGATATATTACGTTATAGACATACATAATGTCCCCACGGAGAAGTACGGTCCGACACGACCGGGATTCTGTAAAACATTTCCAGCGTGTGGTTAGATGGGTTAGGGTAGGTTATATTATGTTATAGACGTATATAATGTTCCTACCGAGAAGTTGGGTCCGACCCGCCAGGAACGTCGGTAGATACTACATTTGAGATGTTAGCTTGCCTTAGGTTGGGATATATAACGTTATAGACGTATATAAAACCCCAACCGAGACGTACGGGACGACACGAACGGGATTCTGTGAAACATTATCACCGAAGTGCTAGATGGGTTTGGTTAGGTTATATTACGTTATAGACGTATATAACGTTCCTACCGAGAAGTAGCGACCGACCCGCCAGGAATGTTGGAAAATAATACATCTGAAGTTTTAGGCTGGCTTAGGTTAGGGTATATAACGCTATAGACGTATATAATGTTCCGATCCGAGACGTACGGGACGACACGAACGGGATTCTGTAAAACATTACCAGCGCGGAGCTAGATGGGATAGGTTAGGTTATATTATGTTACAGACGTATATAATGTTCCCACCGAGAAGTAGCGACGGACCCGCCAGGAATGTTGGAAAATACTACATCCGAGGTGTCAGGCTGACTTAGGTTAGGGAATATAACGCTATAGACGTATATAATGTCCCATCCGAAACGTACGGGACAACACGACCGGGATTCTGTAAAACATTACCAGCGAGGGGCTAGATGGATTAGGTTAGGTTATATTACGTGATAGACGTATATAATGTTCCCACCGAGAAGTAGGGGCAGATCCGCCAGGAATACTGTAAAATACTACATCCGAGGTGTTAGGCTGCCATAGGTTAGGGTATATAACGCTATAAACGTACATAATATTCCAACCGAGACGTACGGGACGACACGAACGGGATTCTGAAAAAAGATTGCTAGCGATGGGCTGGATGGGTCAGGTTAGGTTATATTACGTTATAGACGTATATAATGTTCCCACCGAGAAGTAGGGTCCGACCCGCCAGGAATGTTGGAAAATACTACATCCGAGGTGTTAGGCTGCCTTAGGTTAGGGTATATAAAGCTATAGACGTATGTAATGTCCCATCCGAGACGTACGGGACGACACGAACGGGATTCTGTAAAACATTATTACCGAGGGGTAGATAGGTTAGGTTAGGTTATATTACGTTATATACGTATATAATTTTCCCTCCGAGAAGTAGGGTCCGACCCGCCAGGAACGTCGGTAGATACTACATTCGAGATGTTACGTTGCCTTAGATTGGGATGTATAACGTTATAGAAGTATATAATATCCCAATCGAGACGTACTGGACGGCACGAACGGGATTCTGTAAAACATTATCACCGAGGTGCTAGATGGGTTAGGTTAGGTTATATTACGTCATAGACGTATATAATGTTCCCACCGAGAAGTAGGGGCCGACACGCCAGGAGTGCTGGTAAATACTACATCCGAGATGTTAGGCTGCCTTAGGTTATGATATATTACGTTATAGACATACATAATGTCCCCACGGAGAAGTACGGGCCGACACGACCGGGATTCTGTAAAACATTTCCAGCGTGTGGTTAGATGGGTTAGGGTAGGTTATATTATGTTATAGACGTATATAATGTTCCTACCGAGAAGTTGGGTCCGACCCGCCAGGAACGTCGGTAGATACTACATTTGAGATGTTAGCTTGCCTTAGGTTGGGATATATAACGTTATAGACGTATATAAAACCCCAACCGAGACGTACGGGGCGACACGAAAGGTATGCTGTAAAACATTATCACCGAAGTGCTAGATGGGTTTGGTTAGGTTATATTACGTTATAGACGTATATAATGTTCCCACCGAGAAGTAGCGACGGACCCGCCAGGAATGTTGGAAAATACTACATCCGAGGTGTCAGGCTGACTTAGGTTAGGGAATATAACGCTATAGACGTATATAATGTCCCATCCGAGACGTACGGGACGACACGACCGGGATTCTGTAAAACATTACCAGCGAGGGGCTAGATGGATTAGGTTAGGTTATATTACGTGATAGACGTATATAATGTTCCCACCGAGAAGTAGGGGCCGATCCGCCAGGAATACTGTAAAATACTACATCCGAGGTGTTAGGCTGCCATAGGTTAGGGTATATAACGCTATAAACGTACATAATATTCCAACCGAGACGTACGGGACGACACGAACGGGATTCTGAAAAAAGATTGCTAGCGATGGGCTGGATGGGTCAGGTTAGGTTATATTACGTTATAGACGTATATAATGTTCCCACCGAGAAGTAGGGTCCGACCCGCCAGGAATGTTGGAAAATACTACATCCGAGGTGTTAGGCTGCCTTAGGTTAGGGAATATAACGCTATAGACGTATATAATGTCCCATCCGAGACGTACGGGACGACACGGCCGGGATTCTGTAAAACATTACCAGCGAGGGGCTAGATGGATTAGGTTAGGTTATATTACGTGATAGACGTATATAATGTTCCCACCGAGAAGTAGGGGCCGACCCGCAAGGAATGTTGGAAAATACTACATCCGAGGTGTTAGGCTGCCTTAGGTTAGGGTATATAAGGCTATAGACGTATGTAATGTCCCATCCGAGACGTACGGGACGACACGAACGGGATTCTGTAAAACATTATCACCGAGGTGCTAGATGGGTTAGGTTAGGTTATATTACATTATAGACGTATATAATGTTCCCACCGAGAAGTAGCGACCGACCCGCCAGGAATGTTGGAAAATACTACATCCGAGGTGTTAGGCTGCCTTAGGTTAGGGAATATAACGCTATAGACGTATATAATGACCCATCCGAGACGTACGGGACGACACGGCCGGGATTCTGTAAAACATTACCAGCGAGGGGCTAGATGGATTAGGTTAGGTTATATTACGTGATAGACGTATATAATGTTCCCACCGAGAAGTAGGGGCCGAACCGCCAGGAATGTTGTAAAATACTACATCCGAGGTGTTAGGCTGCCTTAGGTTAGGGTATATAACGCTATAGACGTATATAATGTCCCATCCGAGACGTACGGGACGACACGACCGGGATTCTGTAAAACATTACCAGCGAGGGGCTAGATGGATTAGGTTGGGTTATATTACGTGATAGACGTATATAATGTTCCCACCGAGAAGTAGGGGTCGACCCGCTAGGAATGTCGATAAATACAACATTCGAGATGTTAGGTTGCCTTAGATTGGGATATATTACGTTATAGACGTATATAATATCCCAACCGAGACGTACGGGACGACACGAACGGGATTCTGTGAAACATTATCACCGAGGTGCTAGATCGGTTAGGTCTGGTTATATTACGTTATAGACGTATATAATGTTCCCAGCGAGAAGTAGGGGCCGACCCGCCAGGAATGTTGGAAAATACTACATCCGAGGTGTTAGGTTGCCTTAGGTTAGGGAATATAACGCTATAGACGTATATAATGTCCCATCCGAGACGTACGGGACGACACGACCGGGATTCTGTAAAACATTACCAGCGAGGGGCTAGATGGATTAGGTTGGGTTATATTACGTGATAGACGTATATAATGTTCCCACCGAGAAGTAGGGGTCGACCCGCTAGGAATGTCGATAAATACAACATTCGAGATGTTAGGTTGCCTTAGATTGGGATATATTACGTTATAGACGTATATAATATCCCAACCGAGACGTACGGGACGACACGAACGGGATTCTGTGAAACATAATCACCGAGGTGCTAGATTGGTTAGGTCTGGTTATATTACGTTATAGACGTATATAATGTTCCCAGCGAGAAGTAGGGGCCGACCCGCCAGGAATGTTGGAAAATACTACATCCGAGGTGTTAGGCTGCCTTAGGTTAGGGTATATAAAGCTATAGACGTATGTAATGTCCCATCCGAGACGTACGGGGCGACACGAACGGGATTCTGTAAAACATTATTACCGAGGGGTAGATAGGTTAGGTTATGTTATATTACGTTATATACGTATATAATTTTCCCTCCGAGAAGTAGGGTCCGACCCGCCAGGAACGTCGGTAGATACTACATTCGAGATGTTAGGTTGTCTTAGATTGGGGTATATAATGTTATAGACGTATATAATGTCCCCACCGAGACGTACGGGCCGACACAACCGGGATTCTGTAAAACATTATCACCGAGGTGCTAGATGTGTTAGGTTAGGTTATATTATGTTATAGACGTATATAATGTTCCCATCGAGAAGTAGGGTCCGACACGCCAGGAATGCTGGTAAATACTACATCCGAGATGTTAGGCTGCCTTAGTTTATGGTATATAACGTTATAGACATACATAATGTCCCCACTGAGAAGTACGGGCCGACACGACCGGGATTCTGTGAAACATTTCCAGCGAGGGGCTAGATGGGACAGGTTAGGTTATATTATGTTACAGACGTATATAATGTTCCCACCGAGAAGTAGCGACCGACCCGCCAGGAATGTTGGAAAATACTACATCCGAGGTGTTAGGCTGCCTTAGGTTAGGGAATATAACGCTATAGACGTATATAATGTCCCATCCGAGACGTACGGGACGACACGGCCGGGATTCTGTAAAACATTACCAGCGAGGGGCTAGATGGATTAGGTTAGGTTATATTACGTGATAGACGTATATAATGTTCCCACCGAGAAGTAGCGACGGACCCGCCAGGAATGTTGGAAAATACTACATCCGAGGTGTCAGGCTGACTTAGGTTAGGGAATATAACGCTATAGACGTATATAATGTCCCATCCGAGACGTACGGGACGACACGACCGGGATTCTGTAAAACATTACCAGCGAGGGGCTAGATGGATTAGGTTAGGTTATATTACGTGATAGACGTATATAATGTTCCCACCGAGAAGTAGGGGCCGAACCGCCAGGAATGTTGTAAAATACTACATCCGAGGTGTTAGGCTGCCTTAGGTTAGGGTATATAACGCTATAAACGTATACAATATTCCAACCGAGACGTACGGGACGACACGAACGGGATTCTGAAAAAAGATTACTAGCGATGGGCTAGATGGGCCAGGTTAGGTTATATTACGTTATAGACGTATATAATGTTCCCACCGAGAAGTAGGGTCCGACACGCCAGGAATGCTGGTACATACTACATCCGAGATGTTAGGTTGCCTTAGTTTATGGTATATAACGTTATAGACATACATAATGTCCCCACGGAGAAGTACGGGCCGACACGACCGGGATTCTGTGAAACATTTCCAGCGAGGGGCTAGATGGGACAGGTTAGGTTATATTATGTTACAGACGTATATAATGTTCCCACCGAGAAGTAGCGACCGACCCGCCAGGAATGTTGGAAAATACTACATCCGAGGTGTTAGGCTGCTTTAGGTTAGGGAATATAACGCTATAGACGTATATAATGTCCCATCCGAGACGTACGGGACGACACGACCGGGATTCTGTAAAACATTACCAGCGAGGGGCTAGATGGATTAGGTTAGGTTATATTACGTGATAGACGTATATAATGTTCCCACCGAGAAGTAGGGGCCGAACCGCCAGGAATGTTGTAAAATACTACATCCGAGGTGTTAGGCTGCCTTAGGTTAGGGTATATAACGCTATAGACGTATATAATGTCCCATCCGAGACGTACGGGACGACACGACCGGGATTCTGTAAAACATTACCAGCGAGGGGCTAGATGGATTAGGTTGGGTTATATTACGTGATAGACGTATATAATGTTCCCACCGAGAAGTAGGGGTCGACCCGCTAGGAATGTTGGAAAATACTACATCCGAGGTGTTAGGCTGCTTTAGGTTAGGGTATATAACGCTATAAACGTATATAATATTCCAACCGAGACGTACGGGACGACACGAACGGGATTCTGAAAAAAGATTACTAGCGATGGGCTAGATGGGCCAGGTTAGGTTATATTACGTTATAGACGTATATAATGTTCCCACCGAGAAGTAGGGTCCGACACGCCAGGAATGCTGGTAAATACTACATCCGAGATGTTAGGCTGCCTTAGTTTATGGTATATAACGTTATAGACATACATAATGTCCCCACGGAGAAGTACGGGCCGACACGACCGGGATTCTGTGAAACATTTCCAGCGAGGGGCTAGATGGGACAGGTTAGGTTATATTATGTTACAGACGTATATAATGTTCCCACCGAGAAGTAGCGACCGACCCGCCAGGAATGTTGGAAAATACTACATCCGAGGTGTTAGGCTGCTTTAGGTTAGGGAATATAACGCTATAGACGTATATAATGTCCCATCCGAGACGTACGGGACGACACGACCGGGATTCTGTAAAACATTACCAGCGAGGGGCTAGATGGATTAGGTTAGGTTATATTACGTGATAGACGTATATAATGTTCCCACCGAGAAGTAGGGGCCGAACCGCCAGGAATGTTGTAAAATACTACATCCGAGGTGTTAGGCTGCCTTAGGTTAGGGTATATAACGCTATAGACGTATATAATGTCCCATCCGAGACGTACGGGACGACACGACCGGGATTCTGTAAAACATTACCAGCGAGGGGCTAGATGGATTAGGTTGGGTTATATTACGTGATAGACGTATATAATGTTCCCACCGAGAACTAGGGGTCGACCCGCTAGGAATGTCGATAAATACAACATTCGAGATGTTAGGTTGCCTTAGATTGGGATATATTACGTTATAGACGTATATAATATCCCAACCGAGACGTACGGGACGACACGAGCGGGATTCTGTGAAACATTATCACCGAGGTGCTAGATTGGTTAGGTCTGGTTATATTACGTTATAGACGTATATAATGTTCCCAGCGAGAAGTAGGGGCCGACCCGCCAGGAATGTTGGAAAATACTACATCCGAGGTGTTAGGCTGCCTTAGGTTAGGGTATATAACGCTATAGACGTATGTAATGTCCCATCCGAGACGTACGGGACGACACGAACCGGATTCTGTAAAACATTATCACCGAGGTGCTAGATGGGTTAGGTTAGGTTATATTACATTATAGACGTATATAATGTTCCCACCGAGAAGTAGGGTCCGACCCGCCAGGAACGTCGGTAGATACTACATTCGAGATGTTAGGTTGTCTTAGATTGGGGTATATAATGTTATAGACGTATATAATGTCCCCACCGAGACGTACGGGCCGACACAACCGGGATTCTGTAAAACATTATCACCGAGGTGCTAGATGTGTTAGGTTAAGTTATATTATGTTATAGACGTATATAATGTTCCCATCGAGAAGTAGGGTCCGACACGCCAGGAATGCTGGTACATACTACATCCGAGATGTTAGGCTGCCTTAGTTTATGGTATATAACGTTATAGACATACATAATGTCCCCACGGAGAAGTACGGGCCGACACGACCGGGATTCTGTGAAACATTTCCAGCGAGGGGCTAGATGGGACAGGTTAGGTTATATTATGTTACAGACGTATATAATGTTCCCACCGAGAAGTAGCGACCGACCCGCCAGGAATGTTGGAAAATACTACATCCGAGGTGTTAGGCTGCTTTAGGTTAGGGAATATAACGCTATAGACGTATATAATGTCCCCACCGAGACGTACGGGCCGACACAACCGGGATTCTGTAAAACATTATCACCGAGGTGCTAGATGTGTTAGGTTAAGTTATATTATGTTATAGACGTATATAATGTTCCCATCGAGAAGTAGGGTCCGACAGGTCAGGAATGCTGGTACATACTACATCCGAGATGTTAGGCTGCCTTAGTTTATGGTATATAACGTTATAGACATACATAATGTCCCCACGGAGAAGTACGGGCCAAAACGACCGGGATTCTGTGAAACATTTCCAGCGAGGGGCTAGATGGGACAGGTTAGGTTATATTATGTTACAGACGTATATAATGTTCCCACCGAGAAGTAG
Organism: Xylocopa violacea; assembly: GCA_963969225.1. NCBI lineage: Eukaryota > Metazoa > Arthropoda > Insecta > Hymenoptera > Apidae > Xylocopa > Xylocopa violacea. The sequence continues at coordinate 8,194,613 of CAXAJV010000017.1, read as the reverse complement.
CGACCGACCCGCCAGGAATGTTGGAAAATACTACATCCGAGGTGTTAGGCTGCTTTAGGTTAGGGAATATAACGCTATAGACGTATATAATGTCCCATCCGAGACGTACGGGACGACACGACCGGGATTCTGTAAAACATTACCAGCGAGGGGCTAGATGGATTAGGTTAGGTTATATTACGTGATAGACGTATATAATGTTCCCACCGAGAAGTAGGGGCCGAACCGCCAGGAATGTTGTAAAATACTACATCCGAGGTGTTAGGCTGCCTTAGGTTAGGGTATATAACGCTATAGACGTATATAATGTCCCATCCGAGACGTACGGGACGACACGACCGGGATTCTGTAAAACATTACCAGCGAGGGGCTAGATGGATTAGGTTGGGTTATATTACGTGATAGACGTATATAATGTTTCCACCGAGAACTAGGGGTCGACCCGCTAGGAATGTCGATAAATACAACATTCGAGATGTTAGGTTGCCTTAGATTGGGATATATTACGTTATAGACGTATATAATATCCCAACCGAGATGTACGGGACGACACGAGCGGGATTCTGTGAAACATTATCACCGAGGTGCTAGATTGGTTAGGTCTGGTTATATTACGTTATAGACGTATATAATGTTCCCAGCGAGAAGTAGGGGCCGACCCGCCAGGAATGTTGGAAAATACTACATCCGAGGTGTTAGGCTGCCTTAGGTTAGGGTATATAACGCTACAGACGTATGTAATGCCCCATCCGAGACGTACGGGACGACACGAACGGGATTCTGTAAAACATTATCACCGAGGTGCTAGATGGGTTAGGTTAGGTTATATTACATTATAGACGTATATAATGTTCCCACCGAGAAGTAGGGTCCGACCCGCCAGGAACGTCGGTAGATACTACATTCGAGATGTTAGGTTGTCTTAGATTGGGGTATATAATGTTATAGACGTATATAATGTCCCCAACGAGACGTACGGGCCGACACAACCGGGATTCTGTAAAACATTATCACCGAGGTGCTAGATGTGTTAGGTTAAGTTATATTATGTTATAGACGTATATAATGTTCCCATCGAGAAGTAGGGTCCGACACGCCAGGAATGCTGGTACATACTACATCCGAGATGTTAGGCTGCCTTAGTTTATGGTATATAACGTTATAGACATACATAATGTCCCCACGGAGAAGTACGGGCCGACACGACCGGGATTCTGTGAAACATTTCCAGCGAGGGGCTAGATGGGACAGGTGAGGTTATATTATGTTACAGACGTATATAATGTTCCCACCGAGAAGTAGCGACCGACCCGCCAGGAATGTTGGAAAATACTACATCCGAGGTGTTAGGCTGCTTTAGGTTAGGGAATATAACGCTATAGACGTATATAATGTCCCACCCGAGACGTACGGGACGACACGACCGGGATTCTGTAAAACATTACCAGCGAGGGGCTAGATGGATTAGGTTAGGTTATATTACGTGATAGACGTATATAATGTTCCCACCGAGAAGTAGGGGCCGAACCGCCAGGAATGTTGTAAAATACTACATCCGAGGTGTTAGGCTGCCTTAGGTTAGGGTATATAACGCTATAGACGTATATAATGTCCCATCCGAGACGTACGGGACGACACGACCGGGATTCTGTAAAACATTACCAGCGAGGGGCTAGATGTATTAGGTTGGGTTATATTACGTTATAGACGTATATAATGTTCCCACCGAGAACTAGGGGTCGACCCGCTAGGAATGTCGATAAATACAACATTCGAGATGTTAGGTTGCCTTAGATTGGGATATATTACGTTATAGACGTATATAATATCCCAACCGAGACGTACGGGACGACACGAACGGGATTCTGTGAAACATTATCACCGAGGTGCTAGATTGGTTAGGTCTGGTTATATTACGTTATAGACGTATATAATGTTCCCAGCGAGAAGTAGGGGCCGACCCGCCAGGAATGTTGGAAAATACTACATCCGAGGTGTTGGGCTGCCTTAGGTTAGGGTATATAAAGCTATAGACGTATGTAATGTCCCATCCGAGACGTACGGGACGACACGAACGGGATTCTGTAAAACATTATTACCGAGGGGTAGATAGGTTAGGTTAGGTTATATTACGTTATATACGTATATAATTTTCCCTCCGAGAAGTAGGGTCCGACCCGCCAGGAACGTCGGTAGATACTACATTCGAGATGTTACGTTGCCTTAGATTGGGATGTATAACGTTATAGACGTATATAATATCCCAATCGAGACGTACTGGACAGCACGAACGGGATTCTGTAAAACATTATCACCGAGGTGCTAGATGGGTTATGTTAGGTTATATTACGTCGTAGACGTATATAATGTTCCCACCGAGAAGTAGGGTCCGACACGCCAGGAGTGCTGGTAAATACTACATCCGAGATGTTAGGCTGCCTTAGGTTATGATATATTACGTTATAGACATACATAATGTCCCCACGGAGAAGTACGGGCCGACACGACCGGGATTCTGTAAAACATTTCCAGCGTGTGGTTAGATGGGTTAGGGTAGGTTATATTATGTTATAGACGTATATAATGTTCCTACCGAGAAGTTGGGTCCGACCCGCCAGGAACGTCGGTAGATACTACATTTGAGATGTTAGCTTGCCTTAGGTTGGGATATATAACGTTATAGACGTATATAAAACCCCAACCGAGACGTACGGGGCGACACGAAAGGTATGCTGTAAAACATTATCACCGAAGTGCTAGATGGTTTTGGTTAGGTTATATTACGTTATAGACGTATATAATGTTCCCACCGAGAAGTAGCGACCGAACCGCCAGGAATGTTGGAAAATAATACATCTGAAGTTTTAGGCTGGCTTAGGTTAGGGTATATAACGCTATAGACGTATATAATGTTCCGATCCGAGACGTACGGGACGACACGAACGGGATTCTGTAAAACATTACCAGCGCGGAGCTAGATGGGACAGGTTAGGTTATATTATGTTACAGACGTATATAATGTTCCCACCGAGAAGTAGCGACCGACCCGCCAGGAATGTTGGAAAATACTACATCCGAGGTGTTAGGCTGCCTTCGGTTAGGGTATATAACGCTATAGACGTATATAATGTCCCATCCGAGACGTACGGGACGACACGACCGAGATTCTGTAAAACATTACCAGCGAGGGGCTAGATGGATTAGGTTGGGTTATATTACGTGATAGACGTATATAATGTTCCCACCGAGAAGTAGGGGTCGACCCGCTAGGAATGTCGATAAATACAACATTCGAGATGTTAGGTTGCCTTAGATTGGGATATATTACGTTATAGACGTATATAATATCCCAACCGAGACGTACGGGACGACACGCACGGGATTCTGTGAAACATTATCACCGAGGTGCTAGATTGGTTAGGTCTGGTTATATTACGTTATAGACGTATATAATGTTCCCAGCGAGAAGTAGGGGCCGACCCGCAAGGAATGTTGGAAAATACTACATCCGAGGTGTTAGGCTGCCTTAGGTTAGGGTATATAACGCTATAGACGTATGTAATGTCCCATCCGAGACGTACGGGACGACACGACCGGGATTCTGTAAAACATTACCAGCGAGACGCTAGATGGGTTAGGTTAGGTTGTATTATGTTACAGACGTATATAATGTTCCCACCGAGAAGTAGGGACCGACCCGACAGGAATGTCGGTAAATACTACATTCGAGATGTTAGGTTGCCTTAGATTGGGATATTTAACATTAAAGACGTATATAATATTCCAACCGAGACGTACGGTACGACACGAACGGGATTCGGTAAAACATTATCACCCAGGGGCTAGATTGGTTACGTTAGGTTATATTACGTTATAGACGTATATAATGTTCCCACCGAGAAGTAGGGGCCGACCCGCCAGCAATGTTGGAAAATACTACATCCGAGATGTTAGGTTGCCTTAGGTTGTCATATATAACGTTATAGACGTACATAATATCCCCACGGAGAAGCACGGGCCGACACGACCGGGATTCTGTAAAACATTACCAGCGAGGGGCTAGATGGGTTAGGTTAGCTTATGTTACGTTATAGACGTATATAATGCACCCACCGAGAAGTAGGGTCTGAACCGCCAGGAATGTTGGTAAATACTACATCCGAGATGTTAGGTTGCCTTCAAATTGGGATATATAACGTTATAGACGTATATAATGTCCCCATCAAGACGTACGGGCCGACAGAACAAGGATTCTGTAAAACATTATCACCGAGGGGCTAAATGGGTTAGGTTAGGTTATATTACGTTATAGACGTATATAATGTTCCCACCGAGAAGTAGGGGCCAACCCGCCAGGAATGTCGGTAAGTTCTACATTTGAGATGTTAGGTTGCCTTATATTGGGATATATAACGTTATAGACGTATATAATAATCCAACCGATACTTACGGGACGACAAGAACGGGACTCTGTAAAACATTATCACCGAGGGGCTAGATTGGCTAGGTTAGGTTATATTACGTTATAGACTTATATAATGTTCCCACCGAGAAGTAGGGTCCGACCCGCCAGGAATGTCGGCAAATACTACATTCGAGATGTTAAGATGCCTTAGATTGAGATATATAACGTTATAGACGTATATAATATCCCAACCGAGACGTACGGGACGCCACGAACGGGATTCTGTAAAACATTATCGCCGAAGTGCTAGATGGGTTAGGTTAGGTTATATTACGTTATAGACGTATATAATGTTCCCACCGAGATGTAGGGTCGGACCCGCCAGGAATGTCGGTAAATACTACATTCGAGATGTTAGGTTGCCTTAGATTGGGATATTTAACATTATAGACGTATATAATATTCCAACCGAGACGAACGGAACGACACGAACGGGATTCTGTAAAACATTATCACCCAGGGGCTAGATGGGTTAGGTTAGGTTATGTTACGTTATAGACGTATATAACGTTCCTACCGAGAAGTAGGGACCGACCCGACGGGAATGTCGGTAAATACTACATTCGAGATGTTAGGTTGCCTTAGATTGGGATATTTAACATTATAGACGTATATAATATTCCAACCGAGACGTACGGTACGACACGAACGGGATTCTGTAAAACATTATCACCCAGGGGCTAGATTGGTTACGTTAGGTTATATTACGTTATAGACGTATATAATGTTCCCACCGAGAAGTAGGGGCCGACCCGCCAGGAATGTCGGTAAGTACTACATTCGAGATGTTATGTTGCCTTATATTGGGATATATAACGTTATAGACGTATATAATAATCCAAACGAGACGTACGGGACGCCACGAACGGGATTCTGTAAAACATTATCCCCGATGTGCTAGATGGGTTAGGTTAGGTTATGTTACGTTATAGACGTATATAATGTTCCCACCGAGATGTAGGGTCCGACCCGCCAGGAATGTCGGTAAATACTACATTCGAGATGTTAGGTTGCCTTAGATTGGGATATATAACGTTATAGACGTATATAATATTCCAACCCAGACGTACGGGACGCCACGAACGGGATTCTGTAAAACATTATCACCGAAGTGCTAGATAGGTTAGGTTAGGTTATACTACGTTATAGACGTATATAATGTTCCCACCGAGAAGTAGGGGCCGGACCGCCAGGAATGTTGGAAAATACTACATCTGAGGTGATAGGCTGCCTTAGGTTAGGGTATATAACGCTATAGACGTATATAATATCCCAACCGCGACGTACGGGGCGACACGAACGGGATTCTGTAAAACATTATCACCGAGGGGCTAGATTGGTTAGGTTAGGTTATACTACGCTATAGACGTATATAATGTTCCCACCGAGAAGTAGGGTCTGACCCGCCAGGAATGTCGGTAAATATTACATTCGAGATGTTAGGTTGCCTTAGATTGGGATATTTAACATTATAGACTCATATAATATCCCAACCGAGACGTACGGGACGACACGAACGGGACTCTGTAAAACATTATCACCGAAGTGCTAGATGGGTTAGGTTAGGTTATATTACGTTATAGACGTATATAGTGTTCCCACCGAGAAGTAGGGTCCGACACGCCAGGAATATTGGAAAATACTACATCAGAGATGTTAGGTTGCCTTCAAATTGTGATATATAACGTTATAGACGTATATAATGTCCCCACCGAGACGAATGGACCGACACGATCACGATTCTGTAAAACATTATCGCCGAGGGGCTAGATGGGTTAGGTTAGGTTATGTTACGTTATAGACATATATAATGTTCCCACCGAGAAGTAGGGTCCGACCCGCCAGGAATGTCGGTAAATACTACATTCGAGATGTTAGGTTGCGTTAGATTGGGATATTTAACATTATGGACGTATATAATATCCCAACCGAGACGTACGGTACGACACGAACTGGACTCTGTAAAACATTATCACCGAGGTGCTAGATGGGTTAGGTTAGGTTATATTACGTTATAGACGTATATCATGTTCCCACCGAGAAGTAGGGACCGGACCGCCAGGAATGTTGGAAAATACTACATCCGAGGTGATAGGCTGCCTTAGGTTATGGTATATAACGCTATAGACGTATATAATATCCCAACCGCGACGTACGGGGCGACACGCACGGGATTCTGTGAAACATTATCACCGAGGGGCTAGATGGGTTAGGTTAGGTTATATCACGTCATAGACGCATATAATGTTCCCACCGAGAAGTAGGGTCCGACCCGCCAGGAACGTCGGTAGATACTACATTCGAGATGTTAGGTTGTCTTAGATTGGGGTATATAATGTTATAGACGTATATAATGTCCCCACCGAGACGTACGGGCCGACACAACCGGGATTCTGTAAAACATTATCACCGAGGTGCTAGATGTGTTAGGTTAGGTTATATTATGTTATAGACGTATATAATGTTCCCACCGAGAAGTAGCGACCGACCCGCCAGGAATGTTGGAAAATAATACATCTGAAGTTTTAGGCTGACTTAGGTTAGGGTATATAACGCTATAGACGTATATAATGTTCCGATCCGAGACGTACGGGACGACACGAACGGGATTCTGTAAAACATTACCAGCGCGGAGCTAGATGGGTTTGATTAGGTTATATTACGTTATAGACGTATATAATGTTCCCTCCGAGAAGTAGGGTCCGACCCGCCAGGATCGTCGGTAGATACTACATTCGAGATGTTACGTTGCCTCAGATTGGGATATATAACGTTATAGACGTATATAATATCCCAATCGAGACGTACTGGACGGCACGAACGGGATTCTGTAAAACATTATCACCGAGGTGCTAGATGGGTTAGGTTAGGTTATATTACATTATAGACGTATATAATGTTCCCACCGAGAAGTAGGGTCCCACCCGCCAGGAACGTCGGTAGATACTACATTCGAGATGTTAGGTTGTCTTAGATTGGGGTATATAATGTTATAGACGTATATAATGTCCCCACCGAGACGTACGGGCCGACACAACCGGGATTCTGTAAAACATTATCACCGAGGTGCTAGATGTGTTAGGTTAGGTTATATTATGTTATAGACGTATATAATGTTCCCACCGAGAAGTAGGGTCCGACACGACAGGAATGCTGATAAATACTACATCCGAGATGTTAGGCTGCCTTAGTTTATGGTATATAACGTTATAGACATACATAATGTCCCCACGGAGAAGTACGGGCCGACACGACCGGGATTCTGTGTAACATTTCCAGCGAGGGGCTAGATGGGACAGGTTAGGTTATATTATGTTACAGACGTATATAATGTTCCCACCGAGAAGTAGCGACCGACCCGCCAGGAATGTTGGAAAATACTACATCCGAGGTGTTAGGCTGCCTTAGGTTAGGGAATATAACGCTATAGACGTATATAATGTCCCATCCGAGACGTACGGGACGACACGACCGGGATTCGGTAAAACATTATCACCCAGGGGCTAGATTGGTTACGTTAGGTTATATTACGTTATAGACGTATATAATGTTCCCACCGAGAAGTAGGGGCCGACCCGACAGCAATGTTGGAAAATACTACATCCGAGATGTTAGGTTGCCTTAGGTTGTCATATATAACGTTATAGACGTACATAATATCCCCACGGAGAAGCACGGGCCGACACGACCGGGATTCTGTAAAACATTACCAGCAAGGGGCTAGATGGGTTAGGTTAGCTTATGTTACGTTATAGACGTATATAATGCACCCACCGAGAAGTAGGGTCTGAACCGCCAGGAATGTTGGTAAATACTACATCCGAGATGTTAGGTTGCCTTCAAATTGGGATATATAACGTTATAGACGTATATAATGTCCCCATCAAGACGTACGGGCCGACAGAACAAGCATTCTGTAAAACATTATCACCGAGGGGCTAAATGGGTTAGGTTAGGTTATATTACGTTATAGACGTATATAATGTTCCCACCGAGAAGTAGGGGCCAACCCGCCAGGAATGTCGGTAAGTTCTACATTTGAGATGTTAGGTTGCCTTATATTGGGATATATAACGTTATAGACGTATATAATATTCCAACCGAGACGTACGGGACGCCACGAACTGGATTCTGTAAAACATTATCCCCGAGGTGCTAGATGGGTTAGGTTGGGTTATGTTACGTTATAGACGTATATAACGTTCCCACCGAGAAGTAGGGACCGACCCGACAGGAATGTCGGTAAATACTACATTCGAGATGTTAGGTTGCCTTAGATTGGGATATTTAACATTAAAGACGTATATAATATTCCAACCGAGACGTACGGTACGACACGAACGGGATTCGGTAAAACATTATCACCCAGGGGCTAGATTGGTTACGTTAGGTTATATTACGTTATAGACGTATATAATGTTCCCACCGAGAAGTAGGGGCCGACCCGCCAGCAATGTTGGAAAATACTACATCCGAGATGTTAGGTTGCCTTAGGTTGTCATATATAACGTTATAGACGTACATAATATCCCCACGGAGAAGCACGGGCCGACACGACCGGGATTCTGTAAAACATTACCAGCGAGGGGCAAGATGGGTTAGGTTAGCTTATGTTACGTTATAGACGTATATAATGCACCCACCGAGAAGTAGGGTCTGAACCGCCAGGAATGTTGGTAAATACTACATCCGAGATGTTAGGTTGCCTTCAAATTGGGATATATAACGTTATAGACGTATATAATGTCCCCATCAAGACGTACGGGCCGACAGAACAAGGATTCTGTAAAACATTATCACCGAGGGGCTAGATGGGTTAGGTTAGGTTATGTTACGTTATAGACGTATATAATGTTCCCACCGAGATGTAGGGTCCGACCCGCCAGGAATGTCGGTAAATACTACATTCGAGATGTTAGGTTGCCTTAGATTGGGATATATAACGTTATAGACGTATATAATATTCCAACCGAGACGTACGGGACGCCACGAACGGGATTCTGTAAAACATTATCACCGAAGTGCTAGATAGGTTAGGTTAGGTTATACTACGTTATAGACGTATATAATGTTCCCACCGAGAAGTAGGGTCCACCCGCCAGGAATGTCGGTAAATACTACATTCGCGATGTTTGGTTGCCTTAGATTGGGATATTTAACATTATGGACGTATATAATATCCCAACCGAGACGTACGGTACGACACGAACTGGACTCTGTAAAACATTATCACCGAGGTGCTAGATGGGTTAGGTTAGGTTATATTACGTTATAGACGTATATCATGTTCCCACCGAGAAGTAGGGGCCGGACCGCCAGGAATGTTGGAAAATACTACATCCGAGGTGTTAGGCTGCCTTAGTTTAGGGTATATAACGCTATAGACGTGTATAATATCCCAACCGATACTTACGGGACGACAAGAACGGGACTCTGTGAAACATTATCACCGAGGGGCTAGATTGGCTAGGTTAGGTTATATTACGTTATAGACTTATATAATGTTCCCACCGAGAAGTAGGGTCCGAACCGCCAGGAATGTCGGCAAATACTACATTCGAGATGTTAAGATGCCTTAGATTGAGATATATAACGTTATAGACGTATATAATATTCCAACCGAGACGTACGGAACGACACGACCAGGATTCTGTAAAACATTATCACCGAGGGGCTAGATTGGTTAGGTTAGGTTATATTACGTTATAGACGTATATAATGTTCCCACCGAGAAGTAGGGGCCGACTCGCCAGGAATGTCGGTAAATACTACATTCGAGATGTTAGGTTCCCTTAGATTGGGATATATAACGTTATAGACGTATATAATATTCCAACCGAGACGTACGGGACGCCACGAACGGGATTCTGTAAAACATTATCACCCAAGTGCTAGATAGGTTAGGTTAGGTTATACTACGTTATAGACGTATATAATGTTCCCACCGAGAAGTAGGGTCCGACCCGCCATGAATGTCGGTAAATACTACATTCGCGATGTTTGGTTGCATTAGATTGGGATATTTAACATTATGGACGTATATAATATCCCAACCGAGACGTACGGTACGACACGAACTGGACTCTGTAAAACATTATCACCGAGGTGCTAGATGGGTTAGGTTAGGTTATATTACGTTATAGACGTATATCATGTTCCCACCGAGAAGTAGGGGCCGGACCGCCAGGAATGTTGGAAAATACTACATCCGAGGTGTTAGGCTGCCTTAGGTTAGGGTATATAACGCTATAGACGTGTATAATATCCCAACCGAGACGTACGGGGCGACACGAACGGGATTCTGTAAAACATTATCACCGAGGGGCTAGATTGGTTAGGTTAGGTTATACTACGCTATAGACGTATATAATGTCCCCACCGAGACGAATGGGCCGACACGATCAGGATTCTGTAAAACATTATCACCGAGGGGCTAGATGGGTTAGGTTAGGTTATGTTACGTTATAGACATATATAATGTTCCCACCGAGAAGTAGGGTCCGACCCGCCAGGAATGTCGGTAAATACTACATTCGAGATGTTAGGTTGCGTTAGATTGGGATATTTAACATTATAGACGTATATAATATCCCAACCGAGACGTACGGGACGACAAGAACGGGATTCAGTAAAACATTATCACCGGGGGGCTAGATTGGTTAGGACAGGTTATATTGTGTTATAGACGTATATAATGTTCCCACCGAGACGTAGTGTCCGACCCGCCAGGAATGTCGTTAAATACTACATTCGAGATGTTAGGTCGCCTTAGTTTGGGATATTTAACATTATAAACGTATATAATATACCAACCGAGACGTACGGGACGACACGAACGGGATTCTGTGAAACACTACCAGCGAGGGTCTAGATGAGTTAGGTTAGGTTATATTACCTTTTAGACGTATATAATATTCCCACCGAGAAGTAGGGGCCGACCCGCCAGCAATGTTGGAAAATGCTACATCCGAAATGTTAGGTTGCCTTCAAATTGGGATATATAACGTTATAGACGTATATAATGTCCCCATCAAGACGTACGGGCCGACACGACAAGGATTCTGTAAAACATTATCACCGAGGGGCTAGATGGGTTAGTTTAGGTTATGTTACGTTACAGACGTATATAATGTTCCCACCGAGAAGTAGGGGCCGACCCGCCAGGAATGTCGGTAAATACTACATTCGAGATGTTAGGTTGCCTTAGATTGGGATATTTAGCATTATAGACGTATACAATTTCCCAACCGAGACGTACGGGACGACACGAACGGGATTCTGTAAAACACTACCAGCGAGGGTCTAGATGAGTTAGGTTAGGTTATATTACCTTTTAGACGTATATAATGTTCCCACCGAGAAGTAGGGGCCGACCCGCCAGCAATGTTGGAAAATGCTACATCCGAGATGTTATGTTACCTTAGGTTGACATATATAACGTTATAGACGTACATAATATCCCCACGAAGAAGTACGGGCCGACACGACCGGGATTCTGTAAAACATTACCAGCGATGGTCTAGATGGGTTAGGTTAGGTTATATTGTGTTATAGACGGATATAATGTTCCCACCGAGACGTAGGTTCCGACCCGCCAGGAATGTAGGTAAATACTACATTCGAGATGTTAAGATGCCTTAGATTGGGATATATAACGTTATAGACGTATATAATATCCCAACCGAGATGTACGGGACGCCACGAACGGGATTCTGTAAAACATTATCACCGAAGTGCTAGATGGGTTAGGTTAGCTTATGTTACGTTATAGACGTATATAATGTATCCACCGAGATGTAGGGTCTGAACCGTCAGGAATGTTGGTAAATACTACATCCGAGATGTTAGGTTGCCTTCAAATTGGGATATATAACGTTATAGACGTATATAATGTCCCCATCAAGACGTACGGGCCGACAGAACAAGGATTCTGTAAAACATTTTCACCGAGGGGCTAAATGGGTTAGGTTAGGTTATACTACGTTATAGACGTATATAATCTTCCCACCGAGAAGTAGGGTCCGAACCGCCAGGAATGTCGGTAAATACTACATTCGCGATGTTTGGTTGCCTTAGATTGGGATATTTAACATTATGGACGTATATAATATCCCAACCGAGACGTACGGTACGACACGAACTGGACTCTGTAAAACATTATCACCGAGGAGCTAGTTGGGTTAGGTTAGGTTATGTTACGTTATAGACATATATAATGTTCCCACCGAGAAGTAGGGTCCGACCCGCCAGGAATGTCGGTAAATACTACATTCGAGATGTTAGGTTGCGTTAGATTGGGATATTTAACATTATAGACGTATACAATATCCCAACCGAGACGTGCGGGACGACACGAACGGGATTCTGTAAAACATTATCCCCGAGGTGCTAGATGGGTTAGGTTAGGTTATGTTACGTTATAGACGTATATAATTTTCCCACCTAGAAGTAGAGGCCGATCCGCCAGCAATGTTGGAAAATACTACATCCGAGATGTTAGGTTGCCTTAGGTTGACATATATAACGTTATAGTCGTACATAATATCCCCACGGAGAAGTACGAGCCGACACGACTGGGATTCTGTAAAACATTACCAGCGAGGGGATAGATGGGTTAGGTTAGGTTATATTATGTTATAGACGTATATAATGTTCCCACCGGGATGTAGGGCCCGACCAGCCAGGAATACTAGGGTACGACCCGCCAGGAATACTAGGGTCCGACCCGTCTGTAAATACTACATTCGAGATGTTAGGTTGCCTCAGGTGGGGATATATAACGTTATAGACATATATAAAGTCCCCACCGAGTCGTACGGGCCGAAACGACCGGGATTCGGTAAAACATTATCACCGACGGGCAAGATGGGTTAGGTTAGGTTATATTACGATATAGAAGTATATAATTTTCCCACCGAGAAGTAGGGTCCGACCCGCCTGGAATGTTGGAAAATACTACATCCGAGGTGTTAGGATGACTTAGGTTAGGATATATAACGCTATGGACGTCTATTATACCCCAACCGAGACGTACGAGACGGCACGAACGGGATTCTGTAAAAAAATATCAACGAGGTGCTAAATGGGTTAGGTTAGGTTATATTACGTTGTAGACGTGTATAATGTTCACACCGAGAAGTTGGTGCCGACCCGCCAGCAATGTTGGAAAATACTACATTCGAGATGTTAGGTTGCCTTAGATTGGATTCTGTAAAATATTATCACCGAGGTGCTAGATGTTTTACGTTAGGTTATGTTACGTTACAGACGTATATAATGTTCCCACCGAGAAGTAGGGGCCGACCCGACAGGAATGTTGTCAAATGTTACATCTGAGGTGTTAGGTGGCCTTAGGTTAGGATATACAACGTTGTAGACGCATATAATGTTCCCACCGAGAAGTAGGGTCCGACACGCTTGGAATGTTGTCAAATGTTACATCCGAGGTGTTTGGTTGCCTTAGGTTATGTTATATGATGTTATAGACGCATATAATGTTCCCACCGAGAAGTAGGTCCGACACGCCTGGATTGTTGTCAAATATTACATCCGAGATGTTAGGTTGCCTTAGGTTAGGAAATACAACGTTATTGACGTATATAATGTTCCCACCGAGAAGTAGGGTCCGACACACCTGGAATGTTGTCAAATGTTACATCCGAGGTGTTAGGTTGCCTTAGGTTTGGATATATAACGTTATAGACGCATATAATGTTCCCACCGAGAAGTAGGTCCGACACACCTGGATTGTTGTCAAATATTACATCCGAGATGTTAGGTTGCCTTAGGTTAGGATATGCAACGTTATAGACGCATATAATGTTTTCACCGGGAAGTAGGGTCCGACACGCCTGGAATGTTGTCAACTGTTACATTCGAGGTGCTAGGTCGCCTTAGTTTAGGATATATAACTTTATAGACGCATATACTGTTCCCACCGAGAAGTAGGTTCCGACAAGCCAGGAATGTTGTAAAATGTTACATTCGCCATGTTAGGTTGCCTTAGGTTAGGATAAATAACGTTATAGACGTATATACTGCTCCCACCTAGAAATAGGGTCCGACACGCCAGGAATGTTGTAAAATATTACTTCCTAGATGATAGGTTAACTTAGGTTGGGGTATATAACGTTATAGACGTATACAATGTTTCCACCGAGAAGTCGGTTCCGACAAGCCAGGAATGTTGTAAAATGTTACACTCGAGATGTTAGGTTGCCTTAGGTTAGGATATAAATCGTTATAGACGCATATAATGTTCCCACCGATAAGTAGGATCCGACACGCCAGGAATATTGTCAAATATTACATCCGAGTTATTAGGTTGCCTTAGGTTAGGATATATAACGTTATAGACGCATATAATGTTCCCTCCGAGAAGTAGGTCCGACACGCCTGGAATGGTGTAAAATATTACGTCCGATTTGTTGGGTTGCCTTAGGTTAGGATATCGAACGTTATAGCCGCATATAATGTTCCCACCGTGGAGTAGGTCCGACACGCCTGGAATGTTGTCAAATATTACATCCGAGATGTTAGGTTGCCGTAGGTTAGGATATACAACGTCATAGACGCATATAATGTTCCCAACGAGAAGTAGGTCCGACACGCCTGGAATGTTGTCAAATATTATATCCGAGATGTTAGGTTGCCATAGGTTAGGATATATAACGTTATAGACGTATATACTGTTCCCACCGAGAAGTAGGGTCCGACACACCAGAAATGTTGTCAAATGTTACATTCGAGATGTTAGGTTGCCTTATTTTAGGATATGCAACCTTATGGACGCATATAATGTTTCCACCGAGAAGTAGGTCCGACACGCCTGGAATGTTGTTAAATGTTACATCCGAGATGTTAGTTTGCCTTTGGTCAGGATATATAACGTTATAGACGTATATACTGTTCCCACCTAGAAGTAGTGTCCGTCACGCCAGGAATTTTGTAAAATATTACGTCCTAGATG
Source organism: Xylocopa violacea (assembly GCA_963969225.1). NCBI lineage: Eukaryota > Metazoa > Arthropoda > Insecta > Hymenoptera > Apidae > Xylocopa > Xylocopa violacea. The sequence goes on along the minus strand of CAXAJV010000017.1, from coordinate 8,179,179 downwards.
ATAGGATAACTTAGGTTGTGATATATAACGTTATAGACGTATACAATGTTCCCACCGGGAAGTCGGTTCCGACAAGCCAGGAATGTTGTAAAACGTTACATTCGCGATGTTAGGTTGCCTTAGGTTAGGCTATATAACGTTATAGACGCATATAATGTTTCCACCGGGAAGTAGGGTCCGACACGCCTGGAATGTTGTCAACTGTTACATTCGAGGTGCTAGGTTGCCTTAGTTTAGGATATATAACGTTATAGACGCATATAATGTTCCCACCGAGAAGTAGGACCCGATACGCCTGGAATGTTGTCAAATATTACAACCGAGATGTTAGGTTGCCTTGGATTAGGATATATAACGTTATAGACGTATATACTGTTACCACCGAGAAGTAGGGTCCGACACGTTTGGAATGTTGTCAAATGTTACATCCGAGGTGTTAGGTTGCCTTATTCTAGGATATACAGTGTTATAGACGCATATAATGTTCCCACCGAGAAGTAAGTTCCGACACGCCAGGAATGTTGTCGAATATTACATCCGATTTGTTGGGTTGCCGTAGGTTAGGATATACAACGTTATAGACGCATATAATGTTTCCACTGAAAAGTAGGGCCCGACACGCTTGGAATGTAGTCATATGTTACATCCGAGGAGTTAGGTTACCTTAGGTTAGGATATATAACGCTAGAGGCGCATATAATGTTCCCACCGAGAAGTAAGGTGCGACACGCCTGGAATGTTCTCAAATATTACATCCGAGTTGTTAAGTTGCCTTAGGTTAGGATATATAACGTTATAGACGTATATACTGTTCCCACCGAGAAGTAGGGTCCGACACGCAAGGAATGTTGACTAATGTTTCATCCGAGATATTAGGTTGCCTTAGGTTAGGATATATAACGTTATAGACGTATATACTGTTCCCACCCAGGAATGGGGACCGACACGCCAGGAATGTTGACAAATATTACATCCGAGTTGTTAGGTTGCCTTCGGTTAGGATATATAACGTTATAGACGCATATAATGTTCCCACCGAGAAGTAGGGTCCGACACACCTGGAGTGTTGTCAAATGTTACATCCGAGGTGTTAGCTTGCCTTAGGTTAGGATATATAACGTTATAGACGCATATAATGTTCCCACCGAGAAGTACGGTCCAACTCGCCAGGAATGTTGTCAAACGTTACATCCGAGGTTTTAGCTTGCATTAGGTTAGGATATATAACGTTATAGACGCATATAATGTTCCCACCGAGAAGTAGGGCCCGACACGCTTGGAATATTGTCAAATGTTACATCCGAGGTGTTAGGTTGCCTTAGGTTAGGTTATATGACTTTATAGACTCATATAATGTTCCCACCGAGAAGTAGGTCCGACACTCCTGGAATGTTGTCAAATATTACGTCCGACATGTTAGGTTGCCTTAGGTTAGGATATATAATTTTGTAGACGCATATACTATTCCCACTGAGAAGTAGGGTCCGACACGCCAGGAATGTTGTAAAATATTACATCCGAGATGTTAGGTTGCCTTAGATTAGGATATATAACGTTATAGACGTATATACTGTTCCCACCGAGAACGTGGGCCCGACACGCTTGGAATGTTGTCAAATGTTACATCCGACATGTTAGGTTGCCTGAGGCTAGGACATATAACGTTATAGACGCATATAATGTTCCCACCGAGAAGTAGGTCCGACACGCCTGGAATGTTGTCAAATATTATATCCGAGATGTTAGGTTGCCATGGGTTAGGATATATAACGTTATAGACGTATATACTGTTCCCACCGAGAAGTAGGGTCCGACAAGCCAGGAATGTTGTCAAATGTTACATCCGAGGTGTTAGGTTGCCTTATTCTAGGATATACAGTGTTATAGACGCATATAACGTTCCCACCGAGAAGTACGGTCCAACTCGACAGGAATGTTGTCGAACGTTACATCCGAGGTTTTAGCTTGCATTAGGTTAGGATATATAACGTTATAGAGGCATATAATGTTCCCACCGAGAAGTAGGGCCCGACACGCTTGGAATATTGTCAAATGTTACATCCGAGGTGTTAGGTTGCCTTAGATTAGGATATATAACGTTATAGACGTATATACTGTTCCCACCGAGAACGTGGGCCCGACACGCTTGGAATGTTGTCAAATGTTACATCCGACATGTTAGGTTACCTGAGGCTAGGACATATAACGTTATAGACGCATATAATGTTCCCACCGAGAAGTAGGTCGGACACGTCTGGAATGTTGTCAAATATTACATCCGAGTTGTTGGGTTGCCTTAGGTTAGGATATACAACGTCATAGACGCATATAATGTTCCCTCCGAGAAGTAGGTCCGACACGCCTGGAATGGTGTAAAATATTACGTCCGATTTGTTGGGTTGCCTTAGGTTAGGATATCGAACGTTATAGCCGCATATAATGTTCCCACCGTGGAGTAGGTCCGACACGCCTGGAATGTTGTCAAATATTACATCCGAGATGTTAGGTTGCCGTAGGTTAGGATATACAACGTCATAGACGCATATAATGTTCCCAACGAGAAGTAGGTCCGACACGCCTGGAATGTTGTCAAATATTATATCCGAGATGTTAGGTTGCCATAGGTTAGGATATATAACGTTATAGACGTATATACTGTTCCCACCGAGAAGTAGGGTCCGACACACCAGAAATGTTGTCAAATGTTACATTCGAGATGTTAGGTTGCCTTATTTTAGGATATGCAACCTTATGGACGCATATAATGTTTCCACCGAGAAGTAGGTCCGACACGCCTGGAATGTTGTTAAATGTTACATCCGAGATGTTAGTTTGCCTTTGGTCAGGATATATAACGTTATAGACGTATATACTGTTCCCACCTAGAAGTAGTGTCCGTCACGCCAGGAATTTTGTAAAATATTACGTCCTAGATGATAGGATAACTTAGGTTGTGATATATAACGTTATAGACGTATACAATGTTCCCACCGAGAAGTCGGTTCCGACAAGCCAGGAATGTTGTAAAACGTTACATTCGCGATGTTAGGTTGCCTTAGGTTAGGCTATATAACGTTATAGACGCATATAATGTTTCCACCGGGAAGTAGGGTCCGACACGCCTGGAATGTTGTCAACTGTTACATTCGAGGTGCTAGGTTGCCTTAGTTTAGGATATATAACGTTATAGACGCATATAATGTTCCCACCGAGAAGTAGGACCCGATACGCCTGGAATGTTGTCAAATATTACAACCGAGATGTTAGGTTGCCTTGGATTAGGATATATAACGTTATAGACGTATATACTGTTACCACCGAGAAGTAGGGTCCGACACGTTTGGAATGTTGTCAAATGTTACATCCGAGGTGTTAGGTTGCCTTATTCTAGGATATACAGTGTTATAGACGCATATAATGTTCCCACCGAGAAGTAAGTTCCGACACGCCAGGAATGTTGTCGAATATTACATCCGATTTGTTGGGTTGCCGTAGGTTAGGATATACAACGTTATAGACGCATATAATGTTTCCACTGAAAAGTAGGGTCCGACACGCTTGGAATGTAGTCATATGTTACATCCGAGGAGTTAGGTTACCTTAGGTTAGGATATATAACGCTAGAGGCGCATATAATGTTCCCACCGAGAAGTAAGGTGCGACACGCCTGGAATGTTCTCAAATATTACATCCGAGTTGTTAAGTTGCCTTAGGTTAGGATATATAACGTTATAGACGTATATACTGTTCCCACCGAGAAGTAGGGTCCGACACGCAAGGAATGTTGACTAATGTTTCATCCCAGATATTAGGTTGCCTTAGGTTAGGATATATAACGTTATAGACGTATATACTGTTCCCACCCAGGAATGGGGACCGACACGCCAGGAATGTTGACAAATATTACATCCGAGTTGTTAGGTTGCCTTCGGTTAGGATATATAACGTTATAGACGCATATAATGTTCCCACCGAGAAGTAGGGTCCGACACACCTGGAGTGTTGTCAAATGTTACATCCGAGGTGTTAGCTTGCCTTAGGTTAGGATATATAACGTTATAGACGCATATAATGTTCCCACCGAGAAGTACGGTCCAACTCGCCAGGAATGTTGTCAAACGTTACATCCGAGGTTTTAGCTTGCATTAGGTTAGGATATATAACGTTATAGACGCATATAATGTTCCCACCGAGAAGTAGGGCCCGACACGCTTGGAATATTGTCAAATGTTACATCCGAGGTGTTAGGTTGCCTTAGGTTAGGTTATATGCCTTTATAGACTCATATAATGTTCCCACCGAGAAGTAGGTCCGACACTCCTGGAATGTTGTCAAATATTACGTCCGACATGTTAGGTTGCCTTAGGTTAGGATATATAATGTTGTAGACGCATATACTATTCCCACTGAGAACGTGGGCCCGACACGCTTGGAATGTTGTCAAATGTTACATCCGACATGTTAGGTTACCTGAGGCTAGGACATATAACGGTATAGACGCATATAATGTTCCCACCGAGAAGTAGGTCGGACACGTCTGGAATGTTGTCAAATATTACATCCGAGTTGTTGGGTTGCCTTAGGTTAGGATATACAACGTCATAGACGCATATAATGTTCCCAACGAGAAGTAGGTCCGACACGCCTGGAATGTTGTCAAATATTATATCCGAGATGTTAGGTTGCCATAGGTTAGGATATATAACGTTATAGACGTATATACTGTTCCCACCGAGAAGTAGGGTCCGACAAGCCAGCAATGTTGTAAAATGTTGCATTCGCGATGTTAGGTTGCCTTAGGATAGGATATATAACGTTATAGACGTATATGCTGTTCCCACCGAGAAGTAGGGTCCGACACACCAGAAATGTTGTCAAATGTTACATTCGAGATGTTAGGTTGCCTTATTTTAGGATATGCAACCTTATGGACGCATATAATGTTTCCACCGAGAAGTAGGTCCGACACGCCTGGAATGTTGTTAAATGTTACATCCGAGATGTTAGTTTGCCTTTGGTCAGGATATATAACGTTATAGACGTATATACTGTTCCCACCTAGAAGTAGTGTCCGTCACGCCAGGAATTTTGTAAAATATTACGTCCTAGATGATAGGATAACTTAGGTTGTGATATATAACGTTATAGGCGTATACAATGTTCCCACCGAGAAGTCGGTTCCGACAAGCCAGGAATGTTGTAAAACGTTACATTCGCGATGTTAGGTTGCCTTAGGTTAGGCTATATAACGTTATAGACGCATATAATGTTTCCACCGGGAAGTAGGGTCCGACACGCCTGGAATGTTGTCAACTGTTACATTCGAGGTGCTAGGTTGCCTTAGTTTAGGATATATAACGTTATAGACGCATATAATGTTCCCACCGAGAAGTAGGGTCCGACACGCTTGGAATGTTGTCAAATGTTACATCCGAGGTGTTAGGTTGCCTTATTCTAGGATATACAGTGTTATAGACGCATATAATGTTCCCACCGAGAAGTAAGTTCCGACACGCCTGGAATGTTGTCGAATATTACATCCGATTTGTTGGGTTGCCGTAGGTTAGGATATACAACGTTATAGACGCATATAATGTTTCCACTGAAAAGTAGGGCCCGACACGCTTGGAATGTAGTCATATGTTACATCCGAGGAGTTAGGTTACCTTAGGTTAGGATATATAACGCTAGAGGCGCATATAATGTTCCCACCGAGAAGTAAGGTGCGACACGCCTGGAATGTTCTCAAATATTACATCCGAGTTGTTAAGTTGCCTTAGGTTAGGATATATAACGTTATAGACGTATATACTGTTCCCACCGAGAAGTAGGGTCCGACACGCAAGGAATGTTGACTAATGTTTCATCCGAGATATTAGGTTGCCTTAGGTTAGGATATATAACGTTATAGACGTATATACTGTTCCCACCCAGGAATGGGGACCGACACGCCAGGAATGTTGACAAATATTACATCCGAGTTGTTAGGTTGCCTTCGGTTAGGATATATAACGTTATAGACGCATATAATGTTCCCACCGAGAAGTAGGGTCCGACACACCTGGAGTGTTGTCAAATGTTACATCCGAGGTGTTAGCTTGCCTTAGGTTAGGATATATAACGTTATAGACGCATATAATGTTCCCACCGAGAAGTACGGTCCAACTCGCCAGGAATGTTGTCAAACGTTACATCCGAGGTTTTAGCTTGCATTAGGTTAGGATATATAACGTTATAGACGCATATAATGTTCCCACCGAGAAGTAGGGCCCGACACGCTTGGAATATTGTCAAATGTTACATCCGAGGTGTTAGGTTGCCTTAGGTTAGGTTATATGACTTTATAGACTCATATAATGTTCCCACCGAGAAGTAGGTCCGACACTCCTGGAATGTTGTCAAATATTACGTCCGACATGTTAGGTTGCCTTAGGTTAGGATATATAATTTTGTAGACGCATATACTATTCCCACTGAGAAGTAGGGTCCGACACGCCAGGAATGTTGTAAAATATTACATCCGAGATGTTAGGTTGCCTTAGATTAGGATATATAACGTTATAGACGTATATACTGTTCCCACCGAGAACGTGGGCCCGACAAGCTTGGAATGTTGTCAAATGTTACATCCGACATGTTAGGTTGCCTGAGGCTAGGACATATAACGTTATAGACGCATATAATGTTCCCACCGAGAAGTACGGTCCAACTCGACAGGAATGTTGTCGAACGTTACATCCGAGGTTTTAGCTTGCATTAGGTTAGGATATATAACGTTATAGACGTATATACTGTTCCCACCGAGAAGTAGGGTCCGACAAGCCAGGAATGTTGTCAAATGTTACATCCGAGGTGTTAGGTTGCCTTATTCTAGGATATACAGTGTTATAGACGTATATACTGTTCCCACCGAGAACGTGGGCCCGACACGCTTGGAATGTTGTCAAATGTTACATCCGACATGTTAGGTTACCTGAGGCTAGGACATATAACGTTATAGACGCATATAATGTTCCCACCGAGAAGTAGGTCGGACACGTCTGGAATGTTGTCAAATATTACATCCGAGTTGTTGGGTTGCCTTAGGTTAGGATATACAACGTCATAGACGCATATAATGTTCCCTCCGAGAAGTAGGTCCGACACGCCTGGAATGGTGTAAAATATTACGTCCGATTTGTTGGGTTGCCTTAGGTTAGGATATCGAACGTTATAGCCGCATATAATGTTCCCACCGTGGAGTAGGTCCGACACGCCTGGAATGTTGTCAAATATTACATCCGAGATGTTAGGTTGCCGTAGGTTAGGATATACAACGTCATAGACGCATATAATGTTCCCAACGAGAAGTAGGTCCGACACGCCTGGAATGTTGTCAAATATTATATCCGAGATGTTAGGTTGCCATAGGTTAGGATATATAACGTTATAGACGTATATACTGTTCCCACCGAGAAGTAGGGTCCGACACACCAGAAATGTTGTCAAATGTTACATTCGAGATGTTAGGTTGCCTTATTTTAGGATATGCAACCTTATGGACGCATATAATGTTTCCACCGAGAAGTAGGTCCGACACGCCTGGAATGTTGTTAAATGTTACATCCGAGATGTTAGTTTGCCTTTGGTCAGGATATATAACGTTATAGACGTATATACTGTTCCCACCTAGAAGTAGTGTCCGTCACGCCAGGAATTTTGTAAAATATTACGTCCTAGATGATAGGATAACTTAGGTTGTGATATATAACGTTATAGACGTATACAATGTTCCCACCGAGAAGTCGGTTCCGACAAGCCAGGAATGTTGTAAAACGTTACATTCGCGATGTTAGGTTGCCTTAGGTTAGGCTATATAACGTTATAGACGCATATAATGTTTCCACCGGGAAGTAGGGTCCGACACGCCTGGAATGTTGTCAACTGTTACATTCGAGGTGCTAGGTTGCCTTAGTTTAGGATATATAACGTTATAGACGCATATAATGTTCCCACCGAGAAGTAGGACCCGATACGCCTGGAATGTTGTCAAATATTACAACCGAGATGTTAGGTTGCCTTGGATTAGGATATATAACGTTATAGACGTATATACTGTTACCACCGAGAAGTAGGGTCCGACACGTTTGGAATGTTGTCAAATGTTACATCCGAGGTGTTAGGTTGCCTTATTCTAGGATATACAGTGTTATAGACGCATATAATGTTCCCACCGAGAAGTAAGTTCCGACACGCCAGGAATGTTGTCGAATATTACATCCGATTTGTTGGGTTGCCGTAGGTTAGGATATACAACGTTATAGACGCATATAATGTTTCCACTGAAAAGTAGGGTCCGACACGCTTGGAATGTAGTCATATGTTACATCCGAGGAGTTAGGTTACCTTAGGTTAGGATATATAACGCTAGAGGCGCATATAATGTTCCCACCGAGAAGTAAGGTGCGACACGCCTGGAATGTTCTCAAATATTACATCCGAGTTGTTAAGTTGCCTTAGGTTAGGATATATAACGTTATAGACGTATATACTGTTCCCACCGAGAAGTAGGGTCCGACACGCAAGGAATGTTGACTAATGTTTCATCCCAGATATTAGGTTGCCTTAGGTTAGGATATATAACGTTATAGACGTATATACTGTTCCCACCCAGGAATGGGGACCGACACGCCAGGAATGTTGACAAATATTACATCCGAGTTGTTAGGTTGCCTTCGGTTAGGATATATAACGTTATAGACGCATATAATGTTCCCACCGAGAAGTAGGGTCCGACACACCTGGAGTGTTGTCAAATGTTACATCCGAGGTGTTAGCTTGCCTTAGGTTAGGATATATAACGTTATAGACGCATATAATGTTCCCACCGAGAAGTACGGTCCAACTCGCCAGGAATGTTGTCAAACGTTACATCCGAGGTTTTAGCTTGCATTAGGTTAGGATATATAACGTTATAGACGCATATAATGTTCCCACCGAGAAGTAGGGCCCGACACGCTTGGAATATTGTCAAATGTTACATCCGAGGTGTTAGGTTGCCTTAGGTTAGGTTATATGCCTTTATAGACTCATATAATGTTCCCACCGAGAAGTAGGTCCGACACTCCTGGAATGTTGTCAAATATTACGTCCGACATGTTAGGTTGCCTTAGGTTAGGATATATAATGTTGTAGACGCATATACTATTCCCACTGAGAACGTGGGCCCGACACGCTTGGAATGTTGTCAAATGTTACATCCGACATGTTAGGTTACCTGAGGCTAGGACATATAACGGTATAGACGCATATAATGTTCCCACCGAGAAGTAGGTCGGACACGTCTGGAATGTTGTCAAATATTACATCCGAGTTGTTGGGTTGCCTTAGGTTAGGATATACAACGTCATAGACGCATATAATGTTCCCAACGAGAAGTAGGTCCGACACGCCTGGAATGTTGTCAAATATTATATCCGAGATGTTAGGTTGCCATAGGTTAGGATATATAACGTTATAGACGTATATACTGTTCCCACCGAGAAGTAGGGTCCGACAAGCCAGGAATGTTGTCAAATGTTACATCCGAGGTGTTAGGTTGCCTTATTCTAGGATATACAGTGTTATAGACGCATATAACGTTCCCACCGAGAAGTACGGTCCAACTCGACAGGAATGTTGTCGAACGTTACATCCGAGGTTTTAGCTTGCATTAGGTTAGGATATATAACGTTATAGAGGCATATAATGTTCCCACCGAGAAGTAGGGCCCGATACGCTTGGAATATTGTCAAATGTTACATCCGAGGTGTTAGGTTGCCTTAGATTAGGATATATAACGTTATAGACGTATATACTGTTCCCACCGAGAACGTGGGCCCGACACGCTTGGAATGTTGTCAAATGTTACATCCGACATGTTAGGTTACCTGAGGCTAGGACATATAACGTTATAGACGCATATAATGTTCCCACCGAGAAGTAGGTCGGACACGTCTGGAATGTTGTCAAATATTACATCCGAGTTGTTGGGTTGCCTTAGGTTAGGATATACAACGTCATAGACGCATATAATGTTCCCAACGAGAAGTAGGTCCGACACGCCTGGAATGTTGTCAAATATTATATCCGAGATGTTAGGTTGCCATAGGTTAGGATATATAACGTTATAGACGTATATACTGTTCCCACCTAGAAGTAGTGTCCGTCACGCCAGGAATTTTGTAAAATATTACGTCCTAGATGATAGGATAACTTAGGTTGTGATATATAACGTTATAGACGTATACAATGTTCCCACCGAGAAGTCGGTTCCGACAAGCCAGGAATGTTGTAATACGTTACATTCGCGATGTTAGGTTGCCTTAGGTTAGGATATATAACGTTATAGACGCATATAATGTTTCCACCGGGAAGTAGGGTCCGACACGCCTGGATTGTTGTCAAATATTACATCCGAGATGTTAGGTTGCCTTAGGTAAGGTTATATAACGTTATAGACGTATATACTGTTCCCACCGAGAAGTTGGGTCCGACACACGTGGAATGTTGTCAAATGTTACATCCGAGGTGTTAGGTTGCCTTAGGTTAGGTTATATGACGTTATAGACGCATATAATGTTCCCACCGAGAAGTAGGTCCGACACGCCTGGATTGTTGTCAAATATTACATACGAGATGTTAGGTTGCCTTAGGTTAGGTTATAAAACGTTATAGACGCATATAATGTTCCCACCGAGAAGTAGGGTCCGACTCGCCAGAAATGTTGTCAATTGTTACATCCGAGGTGTTTGGTTGCCTTAGGTTAGGTTATATGTCGTTATAGAAGCATATAATGTTCCAACCGAGAAGTAGGTCCGACACGCCTGGATTGTTGTCAAATATTACATCCGAGATGTTAGGTTGCCTTAGGTTAGGATATATAACGTTATAGACGTATATACTGTTCTCACCGTGAAGTAGGGTCCTACACACCAGGAATATTGACAAGTATTACATCCGAGTTGTTAGGTTGCCTTATTTTACGATATACAGCGTTATAGACACATACAATGTTCCCAGCGAGAAGTAGGGTCCGACAGGTTTGGAATGTTGGCAAATATTACATGCGCGGTGTTAGGTTAACTTAGGTTGGGATATATAACGTTATAGACGCATTTAATGTTCCCGCCGAGAAGTAGGGTCCGACTCGCCAGGAATGTTGTCAAATGTTACATCTGAGGTGTTAGGTGGCCTTAGGTTAGGATATACAACGTTGTAGACGCATATAATGTTCCCACAGAGAAGTAGGGTCCGACACGCTTGGAATGTTGTCAAATGTTACATCCGAGGTGTTAGGTTTTCCTTAGGTTAGGTTATATGACGTTATAGACGTATATAATGTTCCCACCGAGAAGTAGGTCCGACACGCCTGGATTGTTGTCAAATATTACATCCGAGATGTTAGGTTGCCTTAGGTTAGGATATATAACGTTATAGACGCATATAATGTTCCCGCTGAGAAGTAGGTTCCGACTCGCCAGGAATGTTGTCAAATGTTACATCCGAGGTGCTAGGTTGCCTTAGGTTAGGATATACAACGTTATAGACGCATATAATGTTCCCACCGAGAAGTAGCGTCCGACACAACTGGAATGTTGTCAAATGTTACATCCGAGGTGTTTGGTTGCCTTAGGTTATGTTATATGATGTTATAGACGCATATAATGTTCCCACCGAGAAGTAGGTCCGACACGCCTGGATTGTTGTCAAATATTACATCCGAGATGTTAGGTTGCCTTAGGTTAGGATATGCAACGTTATAGACGCATATAATGTTTCCACCGGGAAGTAGGGTCCGACACGCCTGGAATGTTGTCAACTGTTACATTCGAGGTGCTAGGTTGCCTTAGTTTAGGATATATAACGTTATAGACGCATATAATGTTCCCACCGAGAAGTAGGGCCCGATACGCCTGGAATGTTGTCAAATATTACAACCGAGATGTTAGGTTGCCTTAGATTAGGATATATAACGTTATAGACGTATATACTGTTCCCACCGAGAAGTTGGGTCCGACACACGTGGAATGTTGTCAAATGTTACATCCGAGGTGTTAGGTTGCCTTAGGTTAGGTTATATGACGTTATAGACGCATATAGTGTTCCCACCGAGAAGTAGGGCCCGACACGCTTGGAATGATGTCAAATGTTACATCCGAGGTGTTAGGTTGCGTTAGGTTAGGTTGTATGACGTTATAGACGCATATAATGTTCCCACCGAGAAGTAGGTCCGACACGCCTGGATTGTTGTCAAATATTACATCCGAGATGTTAGGTTGCCTTGGGTTAGGTTATATAACGTTATAGACGTATATACTGTTCCCACCGAGAAGTTGGGTCCGACACACGTGGAATGTTGTCAAATGTTACATTCGAGGTGTTAGGTTGCCTTAGGTTAGGTTATATGACGTTATAGACGCATATAATGTTCCCACCGAGAAGTAGGTCCGACACGCCTGGATTGTTGTCAAATATTACATCCGAGATGTTAGGTTGCCTTAGGTTAGGATATATAACGTTATAGACGCATATAATGTTCCCGCTGAGAAGTAGGTTCCGACTCGCCAGGAATGTTGTCAAATGTTACATCCGAGGTGCTAGGTTGCCTTAGGTTAGGATATATAACGTTATAGACGCATATAATGTTCCCACCGATAAGTAGGGTCCGACACGCCAGGAATATTGTCAAATATTACATCCGAGTTATTAGGTTGCCTTAGGATAGGATATATAACGTTAAAGACGCATTTAATGTTCCCACCGAGAAGTAGGGTCCGACTCGCCAGGAATGTTGTCAAATGTTACATCTGAGGTGTTAGGTGGCCTTAGGTTAGGATATACAACGTTGTAGACGCATATAATGTTCCCACCGAGAAGTAGGGTCCGACACGCTTGGAATGTTGTCAAATGTTACATCCGAGGTGTTAGGTTTTCCTTAGGTTAGGTTATATGACGTTATAGACGTATATAATGTTCCCACTGAGAAGTAGGTCCGACACGCCTGGATTGTTGTCAAATATTACATCCGAGATGTTAGGTTGCCTTAGGTTAGGATATATAACGTTATAGACGTATATACTGTTCTCACCGTGAAGTAGGGTCCTACACACCAGGAATATTGACAAGTATTACATCCGAGTTGTTAGGTTGCCTTATTTTACGATATACAGCGTTATAGACACATACAATGTTCCCAGCGAGAAGTAGGGTCCGACAGGTTTGGAATGTTGGCAAATATTACATGCGCGGTGTTAGGTTAACTTAGGTTGGGATATATAACGTTATAGACGCATATAATGTTCCCACCGAGAAGTAGGGTCCGACTCGCCAGGAATGTTGTCAAATGTTACATCTGAGGTGTTAGGTTGCCTTAGGTTAGGATATATAACGTTATAGACGCATATAATGTTCCCACCTAGAAATAGGGTCCGACACGCCAGGAATGTTGTAAAATATTACTTCCTAGATGATAGGTTAACTTAGGTTGGGGTATATAACGTTATAGACGTATACAATGTTTCCACCGAGAAGTCGGTTCCGACAAGCCAGGAATGTTGTAAAATGATACATTCGAGATGTTATGTTGCCTTAGGTTAGGATGTAAAACGTTATAGACGCATATAATGTTCCCACCGATAAGTAGGATCCGACACGCCAGGAATGTTGTAAAACGTTACATTCGCGATGTTAGGTTGCCTTAGGTTAGGATATATAACGTTATAGACGCATATAATGTTCCCACCGAGAAGTAGGTCCGACACGCCTGGATTGTTGTCAAATATTACATCCGTGATGTTAGGTTGCCTTAGGTTAGGATATGCAACGTTATAAACGCATATAATGTTTCCACCGGGAAGTAGGGTCCGACACGCCTGGAATATTGTCAACTGTTACATTCGAGGTGCTAGGTTGCCTTAGTTTAGGATATATAACTTTATAGACGCATATAAAGTTCCCACCGAGAAGTAGGGTCCGACTCGCCAGAAATGTTGTCAAATGTTACATCCGAGGTGTTTGGTTGCCTTAGGTTAGGTTATATGACGTTATAGACGCATATAATGTTCCAACCGAGAAGTAGGTCCGACACGCCTGGATTGTTGTCAAATATTACATCCGAGATGTTAGGTTGCCTTAGGTTAGGATATATAACGTTATAGACGTATATAATGTTCTCATCGTGAACTAGGGTCCTACACACCAGGAATATTGACAAATCTTACATCCGAGTTGTTAGGTTGCCTTACTTTACGATATACAGCGTTATAGACGCATACAATGTTCCCACCGAGAAGTAGGGTCCGACACACGTGGAATGTTGTCAAATGTTACATCCGAGGTGTTAGGTTGCCTTAGGTTAGGTTATATGACGTTATAGACGCATATAATGTTCCCACCGAGAAGTAGGTCCGACACGCCTGGATTGTTGTCAAATATTACATCCGAGATGTTAGGTTGCCGTAGGTTAGGATATATAACGTTATAGACGCATATAATTTTCCCACCGATAAGTAGGGTCCGACACGCCTGGAATATTGTCAAATATTACATCCGAGTTATTAGGTTGCTTTAGGATACGATATATAACGTTATAGACGCATTTAATGTTCCCGCCGAGAAGTAGGGTCCCACTCGCCAGGAATGTTGTCAAATGTTACATCTGAGGTGTTAGGTGGCCTTAGGTTAGGATATACAACGTTGTAGACGCATATAATGTTCCCACAGAGAAGTAGGGTCCGACACGCTTGGAATGTTGTCAAATGTTACATCCGAGGTGTTAGGTTTTCCTTAGGTTAGGTTATATGACGTTATAGACGTATATAATGTTCCCACCGAGAAGTAGGTCCGACACGCCTGGATTGTTGTCAAATATTACATCCGAGATGTTAGGTTGCCTTAGGTTAGGATATATAACGTTATAGACGCATATAATGTTCCCGCTGAGAAGTAGGTTCCGACTCGCCAGGAATGTTGTCAAATGTTACATCCGAGGTGCTAGGTTGCCTTAGGTTAGGATATACAACGTTATAGACGCATATAATGTTCCCACCGAGAAGTAGCGTCCGACACAACTGGAATGTTGTCAAATGTTACATCCGAGGTGTTTGGTTGCCTTAGGTTATGTTATATGATGTTATAGACGCATATAATGTTCCCACCGAGAAGTAGGTCCGACACGCCTGGATTGTTGTCAAATATTACATCCGAGATGTTAGGTTGCCTTAGGTTAGGATATGCAACGTTATAGACGCATATAATGTTTCCACCGGGAAGTAGGGTCCGACACGCCTGAAATGTTGTCACCTGTTACATTCGAGGTGCTAGGTTGCCTTAGTTTAGGATATATAACTTTATAGACGCATATAATGTTTCCACCGAGAAGTCGGTTCCGACAAGCCAGGAATGTTGTAAAACGTTACATTCGCGATGTTAGGTTGCCTTAGGTTAGGATATATAACGTTATAGACGCATATAATGTTCCCACCGAGAAGTAGGTCCGACACGCTTGGAATGTTGTCAAATGTTACATCCGAGGTGTTAGGTTTTCCTTAGGTTAGGTTATATGACGTTATAGACGTATATAATGTGCCCACCGAGAAGTAGGTCCGACACGCCTGGATTGTTGTCAAATATTACATCCGAGATGTTAGGTTGCCTTAGGTTAGGATATATAACGTTATAGACGCATATAAGGTTCCCGCTGAGAAGTAGGTTCCGACTCGCCAGGAATGTTGTCAAATGTTACATCTGAGGTGTTAGGTGGCCTTAGGTTAGGATATACAACGTTGTAGACGCATATAATGTTCCCACCGAGAAGTAGGGTCCGACACGCTTGGAATGTTGTCAAATGTTACATCCGAGGTGTTAGGTTTTCCTTAGGTTAGGTTATATGACGTTATAGACGTATATAATGTTCCCACTGAGAAGTAGGTCCGACACGCCTGGATTGTTGTCAAATATTACATCCGAGATGTTAGGTTGCCTTAGGTTAGGATATATAACGTTATAGACGCATATAATGTTCCCGCTGAGAAGTAGGTTCCGACTCGCCAGGAATGTTGTCAAATGTTACATCCGAGGTGCTAGGTTGCCTTAGGTTAGGATATACAACGTTATAGACGCATATAATGTTCCCACCGAGAAGTAGCGTCCGACACAACTGGAATGTTGTCAAATGTTACATCCGAGGTGTTTGGTTGCCTTAGGTTATGTTATATGATGTTATAGACGCATATAATGTTCCCACCGAGAAGTAGGTCCGACACGCCTGGATTGTTGTCAAATATTACATCCGAGGTGTTAGGTTGCCTTAGGTTAGGATATGCAACGTTATAGACGCATATAATGTTTCCACCGGGAAGTAGGGTCCGACACGCCTGGAATGTTGTCAACTGTTACATCCGAGGTGTTAGGTTGCCTTAGGTTAGGTTATATGACGTTATAGACGCATATAGTGTTCCCACCGAGAAGTAGGGCCCGACACGCTTGGAATGATGTCAAATGTTACATCCGAGGTATTAGGTTGCGTTAGGTTAGGTTGTATGACGTTATAGACGCATATAATGTTCCCACCGAGAAGTAGGTCCGACACGCCTGGATTGTTGTCAAATATTACATCCGAGATGTTAGGTTGCCTTGGGTTAGGTTATATAACGTTATAGACGTATATACTGTTCCCACCGAGAAGTTGGGTCCGACACACGTGGAATGTTGTCAAATGTTACATTCGAGGTGTTAGGTTGCCTTAGGTTAGGTTATATGACGTTATAGACGCATATAATGTTCCCACCGAGAAGTAGGTCCGACACGCCTGGATTGTTGTCAAATATTAGATCCGAGATGTTAGGTTGCCGTAGGTTAGGATATATAACGTTATAGACGCATATAATGTTCCCACCGATAAGTAGGGTCCGACACGCCAGGAATATTGTCAAATATTACATCCGAGTTATTAGGTTGCTTTAGGATACGATATATAAAGTTATAGACGCATTTAATGTTCCCACCGAGAAGTAGGGTCCGACTCGCCAGGAATGTTGTCAAATGTTACATCTGAGGTGTTAGGTGGCCTTAGGTTAGGATATACAACGTTGTAGACGCATATAATGTTCCCACAGAGAAGTAGGGTCCGACACGCTTGGAATGTTGTCAAATGTTACATCCGAGGTGTTAGGTTTTCCTTAGGTTAGGTTATATGACGTTATAGACGTATATAATGTTCCCACCGAGAAGTAGGTCCGACACGCCTGGATTGTTGTCAAATATTACATCCGAGAAGTTAGGTTGCCTTAGGTTAGGATATATAACGTTATAGACGCATATAATGTTCCCGCTGAGAAGTAGGTTCCGACTCGCCAGGAATGTTGTCAAATGTTACATCCGAGGTGCTAGGTTGCCTTAGGTTAGGATATATAACTTTATAGACGCATATAATGTTTCCACCGAGAAGTCGGTTCCGACAAGCCAGGAATGTTGTAAAACGTTACATTCGCGATGTTAGGTTGCCTTAGGTTAGGATATATAACGTTATAGACGCATATAATGTTCCCACCGAGAAGTAGGTCCGACACGCCTGGATTGTTGTCAAATATTACATCCAAGATGTTAGGTTGCCTTAGGTTAGGATATGCAACGTTATAGACGCATATAATGTTTCCACCGGGAAGTAGGGTCCGACAGGTTTGGAATGTTGGCAAATATTACATCCGCGGTGTTAGGTTAACTTAGGTTGGGATATATAACGTTATAGACGCATATAATGTTCCAACCGAGAAGTAGGGTCCGACTCGCCAGGAATGTTGTCAAATGTTACATCTGAGGTGTTAGGTTGCCTTAGGTTAAGATATACAACGTTATAGACGCATATAATGTTCCCACCGAGAAGTAGGGCCCGACACGCTTGGAATGTTGTCAAAAGTTACATCCGAGGTGTTAGGTTGCCTTAGGTTATGTTATATGACGTTATAGAAGCATATAATGTTCCCACCGAGAAGTGGGTCCGACACGCCTGGAATCTTGTCAAATATTACATCCGAGGTGTTAGGTTGCCTTAGGATAGGATATATAACGTTATAGACGCATATAATGTTCGCACCGAGAAGGAGGGTCCGACTCGCCAGGAATGTGGTCAAATGTTACATCCGAGGTGCTAGGTTGCCTTAGGTTAGGATATACAACGTTATAGACGCATATAATGTTCCCACCGAGAAGTAGGGTCCGACACAACTGGAATGTTGTCAAATGTTACATCCGAGGTGTTTGGTTGCCTTAGGTTATGTTATATGATGTTATAGACGCATATAATGTTCCCACCGAGAAGTAGGTCCGACACGCCAGGAATGTTGTCAAATGTTACATCCGAGGTGTTAGGTTAACCTAGGTTGGGATATATAACGTTATAGACGTATACAATGTTCCGACCGAGAAGTAGGTTCCGACAAGCCAGGAATGTTGTAAAATGTTACATTCGCCATGTTAGGTTGCCTTAGGTTAGGGTATGTAACGTTATAGACGCATATAATGTTCCCACCGAGAAGTAGGTCCGACACGCCTGGATTGTTGTCAAATATTACATCCGAGATGTTAGGTTGCCTTAGGTTAGGATATGCAACGTTATAGACGCATATAATGTTTCCACCGGGAAGTAGTGTCCGACACGCCTGGAATGTTGTCAACTGTTACATTCGAGGTGCTAGGTTGCCTTAGTTTAGGATATATAACATTATAGACGCATATAATGTTCCCACCGAGAAGTAGGTTCCGACAAGCCAGGAATGTTGTAAAATGTTACATTCGAGATGTTAGGTTGCCTTAGGTTAGGATATAAAACGTTATAGACGCATATAATGTTCCCACCGAGAAGTAGGGTCCGACACGCTTGGAATGTTGTCAAATGTTACATCCGAGGTGTTAGGTTTTCCTTAGGTTAGGTTATATGACGTTATAGACGTATATAATGTTCCCACCGAGAAGTAGGTCCGACACGCCTGGATTGTTGTCAAATATTACATCCGAGATGTTAGGTTGCCTTAGGTTAGGATATATAACGTTATAGACGCATATAATGTTCCCGCTGAGAAGTAGGTTCCGACTCGCCAGGAATGTTGTCAAATGTTACATCCGAGGTGCTAGGTTGCCTTAGGTTAGGATATACAACGTTATAGACGCATATAATGTTCCCACCGAGAAGTAGCGTCCGACACAACTGGAATGTTGTCAAATTTTACATCCGAGGTGTTTGGTTGCCTTAGGTTATGTTATATGATGTTATAGACGCATATAATGTTCCCACCGAGAAGTAGGTCCGACACGCCTGGATTGTTGTCAAATATTACATCCGAGATGTTAGGTTGCCTTAGGTTATGATATGCAACGTTATAGACGCATATAATGTTTCCACCGGGAAGTAGGGTCCGACACGCCTGGAATGTTGTCAACTGTTACATTCGAGGTGCTAGGTTGCCTTAGTTTAGGATATATAACGTTATAGACGCATATAATGTTCCCGCTGAGAAGTAGGTTCCGACTCGCCAGGAATGTTGTCAAATGTTACATCCGAGGTGCTAGGTTGCCTTAGGTTAGGATATACAACGTTATAGACGCATATAATGTTCCCACCGAGAAGTAGCGTCCGACACAACTGGAATGTTGTCAAATGTTACATCCGAGGTGTTTGGTTGCCTTAGGTTATGTTATATGATGTTATAGACGCATATAATGTTCCCACCGAGAAGTAGGTCCGACACGCCTGGATTGTTGTCAAATATTACATCCGAGATGTTAGGTTGCCTTAGGTTATGATATGCAACGTTATAGACGCATATAATGTTTCCACCGGGAAGTAGGGTCCGACACGCCTGGAATGTTGTCAACTGTTACATTCGAGGTGCTAGGTTGCCTTAGTTTAGGATATATAACGTTATAGACGCATATAATGTTCCCACCGAGAAGTAGGGCCCGATACGCCTGGAATGTTGTCAAATATTACAACCGAGATGTTAGGTTGCCTTAGATTAGGATATATAACGTTGTAGACGTATATACTGTTCCCACCGAGAAGTTGGGTCCGACACACGTGGAATGTTGTCAAATGTTACATCCGAGGTGTTAGGTTGCCTTAGGTTAGGTTATATGACGTTATAGACGCATATAGTGTTCCCACCGAGAAGTAGGGCCCGACACGCTTGGAATGATGTCAAATGTTACATCCGAGGTGTTAGGTTGCGTTAGGTTAGGTTGTATGACGTTATAGACGCATATAATGTTCCCACCGAGAAGTAGGTCCGACACGCCTGGATTGTTGTCAAATATTACATCCGAGATGTTAGGTTGCCTTGGGTTAGGTTATATAACGTTATAGACGTATATACTGTTCCCACCGAGAAGTTGGGTCCGACACACGTGGAATGTTGTCAAATGTTACATTCGAGGTGTTAGGTTGCCTTAGGTTAGGTTATATGACGTTATAGACGCATATAATGTTCCCACCGAGAAGTAGGTCCGACACGCCTGGATTGTTGTCAAATATTACATCCGAGATGTTAGGTTGCCTTAGGTTAGGATATATAACGTTATAGACGCATATAATGTTCCCGCTGAGAAGTAGGTTCCGACTCGCCAGGCATGTTGTCAAATGTTACATCCGAGGTGCTAGGTTGCCTTAGGTTAGGATATATAACGTTATAGACGCATATAATGTTCCCACCGATAAGTAGGGTCCGACACGCCAGGAATATTGTCAAATATTACATCCGAGTTATTAGGTTGCCTTAGGATAGGATATATAACGTTAAAGACGCATTTAATGTTCCCACCGAGAAGTAGGGTCCGACTCGCCAGGAATGTTGTCAAATGTTACATCTGAGGTGTTAGGTGGCCTTAGGTTAGGATATACAACGTTGTAGACGCATATAATGTTCCCACCGAGAAGTAGGGTCCGACACGCTTGGAATGTTGTCAAATGTTACATCCGAGGTGTTAGGTTTTCCTTAGGTTAGGTTATATGACGTTATAGACGTATATAATGTTCCCACTGAGAAGTAGGTCCGACACGCCTGGATTGTTGTCAAATATTACATCCGAGATGTTAGGTTGCCTTAGGTTAGGATATATAACGTTATAGACGCATATAATGTTCCCGCTGAGAAGTAGGGTCCGACACGCCTGGAATGTTGTCAACTGTTACATTCGAGGTGCTAGGTTGCCTTAGTTTAGGATATATAACGTTATAGACGCATATAATGTTCCCACCGAGAAGTAGGGCCCGATACGCCTGGAATGTTGTCAAATATTACAACCGAGATGTTAGGTTGCCTTAGATTAGGATATATAACGTTATAGACGTATATACTGTTCCCACCGAGAAGTTGGGTCCGACACACGTGGAATGTTGTCAAATGTTACATCCGAGGTGTTAGGTTGCCTTAGGTTAGGTTATATGACGTTATAGACGCATATAGTGTTCCCACCGAGAAGTAGGGCCCGACACGCTTGGAATGATGTCAAATGTTACATCCGAGGTGTTAGGTTGCGTTAGGTTAGGTTGTATGACGTTATAGACGCATATAATGTTCCCACCGAGAAGTAGGTCCGACACGCCTGGATTGTTGTCAAATATTACATCCGAGATGTTAGGTTGCCTTGGGTTAGGTTATATAACGTTATAGACGTATATACTGTTCCCACCGAGAAGTTGGGTCCGACACACGTGGAATGTTGTCAAATGTTACATTCGAGGTGTTAGGTTGCCTTAGGTTAGGTTATATGACGTTATAGACGCATATAATGTTCCCACCGAGAAGTAGGTCCGACACGCCTGGATTGTTGTCAAATATTACATCCGAGATGTTAGGTTGCCGTAGGTTAGGATATATAACGTTATAGACGCATATAATGTTCCCACCGATAAGTAGGGTCCGACACGCCAGGAATATTGTCAAATATTACATCCGAGTTATTAGGTTGCTTTAGGATACGATATATAACGTTATAGACGCATTTAATGTTCCCACCGAGAAGTAGGGTCCGACTCGCCAGGAATGTTGTCAAATGTTACATCCGAGGTGTTAGGTTTTCCTTAGGTTAGGTTATATGACGTTATAGACGTATATAATGTTCCCACCGAGAAGTAGGTCCGACACGCCTGGATTGTTGTCAAATATTACATCCGAGATGTTAGGTTGCCTTAGGTTAGGATATATAACGTTATAGACGCATATAATGTTCCCGCTGAGAAGTAGGTTCCGACTCGCCAGGAATGTTGTCAAATGTTACATCCGAGGTGCTAGGTTGCCTTAGGTTAGGATATACAACGTTATAGACGCATATAATGTTCCCACCGAGAAGTAGCGTCCGACACAACTGGAATGTTGTCAAATGTTACATCCGAGGTGTTTGGTTGCCTTAGGTTATGTTATATGATGTTATAGACGCATATAATGTTCCCACCGAGAAGTAGGTCCGACACGCCTGGATTGTTGTCAAATATTACATCCGAGATGTTAGGTTGCCTTAGGTTAGGATATGCAACGTTATAGACGCATATAATGTTTCCACCGGGAAGTAGGGTCCGACACGCCTGAAATGTTGTCACCTGTTACATTCGAGGTGCTAGGTTGCCTTAGTTTAGGATATATAACTTTATAGACGCATATAATGTTTCCACCGAGAAGTCGGTTCCGACAAGCCAGGAATGTTGTAAAACGTTACATTCGCGATGTTAGGTTGCCTTAGGTTAGGATATATAACGTTATAGACGCATATAATGTTCCCACCGAGAAGTAGGTCCGACACGCTTGGAATGTTGTCAAATGTTACATCCGAGGTGTTAGGTTTTCCTTACGTTAGGTTATATGACGTTATAGACGTATATAATGTGCCCACCGAGAAGTAGGTCCGACACGCCTGGATTGTTGTCAAATATTACATCCGAGATGTTAGGTTGCCTTAGGTTAGGATATATAACGTTATAGACGCATATAAGGTTCCCGCTGAGAAGTAGGTTCCGACTCGCCAGGAATGTTGTCAAATGTTACATCTGAGGTGTTAGGTGGCCTTAGGTTAGGATATACAACGTTGTAGACGCATATAATGTTCCCA
This sequence comes from Xylocopa violacea, assembly GCA_963969225.1. NCBI lineage: Eukaryota > Metazoa > Arthropoda > Insecta > Hymenoptera > Apidae > Xylocopa > Xylocopa violacea. The sequence continues at coordinate 8,156,064 of CAXAJV010000017.1, read as the reverse complement.
CCGAGAAGTAGGGTCCGACACGCTTGGAATGTTGTCAAATGTTACATCCGAGGTGTTAGGTTTTCCTTAGGTTAGGTTATATGACGTTATAGACGTATATAATGTTCCCACTGAGAAGTAGGTCCGACACGCCTGGATTGTTGTCAAATATTACATCCGAGATGTTAGGTTGCCTTAGGTTAGGATATATAACGTTATAGACGCATATAATGTTCCCGCTGAGAAGTAGGTTCCGACTCGCCAGGAATGTTGTCAAATGTTACATCCGAGGTGCTAGGTTGCCTTAGGTTAGGATATACAACGTTATAGACGCATATAATGTTCCCACCGAGAAGTAGCGTCCGACACAACTGGAATGTTGTCAAATGTTACATCCGAGGTGTTTGGTTGCCTTAGGTTATGTTATATGATGTTATAGACGCATATAATGTTCCCACCGAGAAGTAGGTCCGACACGCCTGGATTGTTGTCAAATATTACATCCGAGGTGTTAGGTTGCCTTAGGTTAGGATATGCAACGTTATAGACGCATATAATGTTTCCACCGGGAAGTAGGGTCCGACACGCCTGGAATGTTGTCAACTGTTACATCCGAGGTGTTAGGTTGCCTTAGGTTAGGTTATATGACGTTATAGACGCATATAGTGTTCCCACCGAGAAGTAGGGCCCGACACGCTTGGAATGATGTCAAATGTTACATCCGAGGTATTAGGTTGCGTTAGGTTAGGTTGTATGACGTTATAGACGCATATAATGTTCCCACCGAGAAGTAGGTCCGACACGCCTGGATTGTTGTCAAATATTACATCCGAGATGTTAGGTTGCCTTGGGTTAGGTTATATAACGTTATAGACGTATATACTGTTCCCACCGAGAAGTTGGGTCCGACACACGTGGAATGTTGTCAAATGTTACATTCGAGGTGTTAGGTTGCCTTAGGTTAGGTTATATGACGTTATAGACGCATATAATGTTCCCACCGAGAAGTAGGTCCGACACGCCTGGATTGTTGTCAAATATTAGATCCGAGATGTTAGGTTGCCGTAGGTTAGGATATATAACGTTATAGACGCATATAATGTTCCCACCGATAAGTAGGGTCCGACACGCCAGGAATATTGTCAAATATTACATCCGAGTTATTAGGTTGCTTTAGGATACGATATATAAAGTTATAGACGCATTTAATGTTCCCACCGAGAAGTAGGGTCCGACTCGCCAGGAATGTTGTCAAATGTTACATCTGAGGTGTTAGGTGGCCTTAGGTTAGGATATACAACGTTGTAGACGCATATAATGTTCCCACAGAGAAGTAGGGTCCGACACGCTTGGAATGTTGTCAAATGTTACATCCGAGGTGTTAGGTTTTCCTTAGGTTAGGTTATATGACGTTATAGACGTATATAATGTTCCCACCGAGAAGTAGGTCCGACACGCCTGGATTGTTGTCAAATATTACATCCGAGATGTTAGGTTGCCTTAGGTTAGGATATATAACGTTATAGACGCATATAATGTTCCCGCTGAGAAGTAGGTTCCGACTCGCCAGGAATGTTGTCAAATGTTACATCCGAGGTGCTAGGTTGCCTTAGGTTAGGATATATAACTTTATAGACGCATATAATGTTTCCACCGAGAAGTCGGTTCCGACAAGCCAGGAATGTTGTAAAACGTTACATTCGCGATGTTAGGTTGCCTTAGGTTAGGATATATAACGTTATAGACGCATATAATGTTCCCACCGAGAAGTAGGTCCGACACGCCTGGATTGTTGTCAAATATTACATCCAAGATGTTAGGTTGCCTTAGGTTAGGATATGCAACGTTATAGACGCATATAATGTTTCCACCGGGAAGTAGGGTCCGACAGGTTTGGAATGTTGGCAAATATTACATCCGCGGTGTTAGGTTAACTTAGGTTGGGATATATAACGTTATAGACGCATATAATGTTCCAACCGAGAAGTAGGGTCCGACTCGCCAGGAATGTTGTCAAATGTTACATCTGAGGTGTTAGGTTGCCTTAGGTTAAGATATACAACGTTATAGACGCATATAATGTTCCCACCGAGAAGTAGGGCCCGACACGCTTGGAATGTTGTCAAAAGTTACATCCGAGGTGTTAGGTTGCCTTAGGTTATGTTATATGACGTTATAGAAGCATATAATGTTCCCACCGAGAAGTGGGTCCGACACGCCTGGAATCTTGTCAAATATTACATCCGAGGTGTTAGGTTGCCTTAGGATAGGATATATAACGTTATAGACGCATATAATGTTCGCACCGAGAAGGAGGGTCCGACTCGCCAGGAATGTGGTCAAATGTTACATCCGAGGTGCTAGGTTGCCTTAGGTTAGGATATACAACGTTATAGACGCATATAATGTTCCCACCGAGAAGTAGGGTCCGACACAACTGGAATGTTGTCAAATGTTACATCCGAGGTGTTTGGTTGCCTTAGGTTATGTTATATGATGTTATAGACGCATATAATGTTCCCACCGAGAAGTAGGTCCGACACGCCAGGAATGTTGTCAAATGTTACATCCGAGGTGTTAGGTTAACCTAGGTTGGGATATATAACGTTATAGACGTATACAATGTTCCGACCGAGAAGTAGGTTCCGACAAGCCAGGAATGTTGTAAAATGTTACATTCGCCATGTTAGGTTGCCTTAGGTTAGGGTATGTAACGTTATAGACGCATATAATGTTCCCACCGAGAAGTAGGTCCGACACGCCTGGATTGTTGTCAAATATTACATCCGAGATGTTAGGTTGCCTTAGGTTAGGATATGCAACGTTATAGACGCATATAATGTTTCCACCGGGAAGTAGTGTCCGACACGCCTGGAATGTTGTCAACTGTTACATTCGAGGTGCTAGGTTGCCTTAGTTTAGGATATATAACATTATAGACGCATATAATGTTCCCACCGAGAAGTAGGTTCCGACAAGCCAGGAATGTTGTAAAATGTTACATTCGAGATGTTAGGTTGCCTTAGGTTAGGATATAAAACGTTATAGACGCATATAATGTTCCCACCGAGAAGTAGGGTCCGACACACATGGAATCTTGTCAAATGTTACATCCGAGGTGTTAGGTTAACTTAGGTTGGGATATATAACGTTATAGACGTATACAATGTTCCGACCGAGAAGTAGGTTCCGACAAGCCAGGAATGTTGTAAAATGTTACATTCGCCATGTCAGGTTGCCTTAGGTTAGGATATATAACGTTATAGACGCATATAACGTTCCCACCGATAAGTAGGGTCCGACACGCCAGGAATATTGTCAAATATTACATCCGAGTTATTAGGTTGCCTTAGGATAGGATATATAACGTTACAGACTCATATAATGTTCCCTCCGAGAAGTAGGTCCGACACGCCTGGAATGTTATCAAATATTACATCCGAGATGTTAGGTTGCCTTAGGTTAGGATATATAACGTTATAAACGTATATACAGTTCCCATCTAGAAGTAGGGTCCGACACGCCAGGAATGTTGTAAAATATTACGTCCTCGATGATAGGTTAACTTAGGTTGGGGTATATAACGTTATAGACGTATACAATGTTTCCACCGAGAAGTCGGTTCCGACAAGCCAGGAATGTTGTAAAACGTTACATTCGCGATGTTAGGTTGCCTTACGTTAGGATATATAACGTTATAGACGCATATAATGTTCCCACCGAAAAGTAGGTCCGACACGCCTGGATTGTTGTCAAATATTACATCCGAGATGTTAGGTTGCCTGAGGTTAGGATATGCAACGTTATAGACGCATATAATGTTCCCTCCGAGAAGTAGGTCAGACACGCCTGGAATGTTATCAAATACTACATCCGAGATGTTAAGTTGCCTTAGGTTAGGACATATAACGTTATAAACGTATATACAGTTCCCACCTAGAAATAGGGTCAGACACGCCTGGAATGTTATCAAATACTACATCCGAGATGTTAAGTTGCCTTAGGTTAGCATATATAACGCTATAAACGTATATACAGTTCCCACCTAGAAATAGGGTCCGACACGCCAGGAATGTTGTAAAATATTACGTCCTAGATGATAGGTTAACTTAGGTTGGGGTATATAACGTTATAGACGTATACAATGTTTCCACCGAGAAGTCGGTTCCGAGAAGCCAGGAATGTTGTAAAACGTTACATTCGCAATGTTAGGTTGCCTTAGGTTAGGATATATAACGTTATAAACGCATATAATGTTTCCACCGGGAAGTAGGGTCCGACACGCCTGGAATGTTGTCAACTGTTACATTCGAGGTGCTAGGTTGCCTTAGTTTAGGATATATAACATTATAGACGCATATAATGTTCCCACCGAGAAGTAGGTTCCGACAAGCCAGGAATGTTGTAAAATGTTACATTCGAGATGTTAGGTTGCCTTAGGTTAGGATATATAACGTTATAGACGCATATAATGTTCCCACCGAGAAGTAGGGTCCGACTCGACAGAAATGTTGTCAAATGTTACATCCGAGGTGTTTGGTTGCCTTAGGTTAGGTTATATAACGCAATAGACGCATATAATGTTCCAACCGAGAAGTAGGTCCGACACGCCTGGATTGTTGTCAAATATTACATCCGAGATGTTAGGTTGCCTTAGGTTGGGATATATAACGTTATAGACGTATATACTGTTCTCACCGTGAAGTAGGGTCCTACACACCAGGAATATTGACAAATATTACATCCGAGTTGTTAGGTTGCCTTATTTTACGATATACAGCGTTATAGACGCATACAATGTTCCCAACGAGAAGTAGGGTCCGACAGGTTTGGAATGTTGGCAAATATTACATCCGCGGTGTTAGGTTAACTTAGGTTGGGATATAGAACGTTATAGACGCATATAATGTTCCCACCGAGAAGTAGGGTCCGACTCGGCAGGAATGTTGTCAAATGTTACATCTGAGGTGTTAGGTTGCCTTAGGTTAGGATATATAACGTTATAGACGCATATAATGTTTCCACCGGTGAGTAGGGTCCGACACGCCTGGAATGTTGTCAACTGTTACATTCGAGGTGCTAGGTTGCCTTAGTTTAGGATATATAACTTTATAGACGCATATAATGTTCCCACCGAGAAGTAGGTTCCGACAAGCCAGGAATGCTGTAAAACGTTACATTCGCGATGTTAGGTTGCCTTAGGTTAGGATATAAAACGTTATAGACGCATATAATGTTCCCACCGAGAAGTAGGGTCCGACACACATGGAATCTTGTCAAATGTTACATCCGAGGTGTTAGGTTAACTTAGGTTGGGATATATAACGTTATAGACGTATACAATGTTCCGACCGAGAAGTAAGTTCCGACAAGCCAGGAATGTTGTAAAATGTTACATTCGCCATGTTAGGTTGCCTTAGGTTAGGATATATAACGTTACAGACGCATATAATGTTCCCACCGATAAGTAGGGTCCGACACGCCAGGAATATTGTCAAATATTACATCCGAGTTATTAGGTTGCCTTAGGTTAGGATATATAACGTTATAGACGCATATAATGTTCCCTCCGAGAAGTAGGTCCGACACGCCTGGAATGTTATCAAATATTACATCCGAGATGTTAGGTTGCCTTAGGTTAGGATATATAACGTTATAAACGTATATACAGTTCCCACCTAGAAGTAGGGTCCGACACGCCAGGAATGTTGTAAAATATTACGTCCTAGATGATAGGTTAACTTAGGTTGGGGTATATAACGTTATAGACGTATACAATGTTTCCACCGAGAAGTCGGTTCCGACAAGCCAGGAATGTTGTAAAACGTTACATTCGCGATGTTAGGTTGCCTTAGGTTAGGGTATATAACGTTATAGACGCATATAATGTTCCCACCGAGAAGTAGGTCCGACACGCCTGGATTGTTGTCAAATATTACATCCGAGATGTTAGGTTGCCTTAGGTTAGGATATGCAACGTTATAGACGCATATAATGTTTCCACCGGGAAGTAGTGTCCGACACGCCTGGAATGTTGTCAACTGTTACATTCGAGGTGCTAGGTTGCCTTAGTTTAGGATATATAACATTATAGACGCATATAATGTTCCCACCGAGAAGTAGGTTCCGACAAGCCAGGAATGTTGTAAAATGTTACATTCGAGATGTTAGGTTGCCTTAGGTTAGGATATAAAACGTTATAGACGCATATAATGTTCCCACCGAGAAGTAGGGTCCGACACACATGGAATCTTGTCAAATGTTACATCCGAGGTGTTAGGTTAACTTAGGTTGGGATATATAACGTTATAGACGTATACAATGTTCCGACCGAGAAGTAGGTTCCGACAAGCCAGGAATGTTGTAAAATGTTACATTCGCCATGTCAGGTTGCCTTAGGTTAGGATATATAACGTTATAGACGCATATAATGTTCCCACCGATAAGTAGGGTCCGACACGCCAGGAATATTGTCAAATATTACATCCGAGTTATTAGGTTGCCTTAGGATAGGATATATAACGTTACAGACTCATATAATGTTCCCTCCGAGAAGTAGGTCCGACACGCCTGGAATGTTATCAAATATTACATCCGAGATGTTAGGTTGCCTTAGGTTAGGATATATAACGTTATAAACGTATATACAGTTCCCACCTAGAAATAGGGTCCGACACGCCAGGAATGTTGTAAAATATTACGTCCTAGATGATAGGTTAACTTAGGTTGGGGTATATAACGTTATAGACGTATACAATGTTTCCACCGAGAAGTCGGTTCCGACAAGCCAGGAATGTTGTAAAACGTTACATTCGCAATGTTAGGTTGCCTTAGGTTAGGATATATAACGTTATAAACGCATATAATGTTTCCACCGGGAAGTAGGGTCCGACACGCCTGGAATGTTGTCAACTGTTACATTCGAGGTGCTAGGTTGCCTTAGTTTAGGATATATAACATTATAGACGCATATAATGTTCCCACCGAGAAGTAGGTTCCGACAAGCCAGGAATGTTGTAAAATGTTACATTCGAGATGTTAGGTTGCCTTAGGTTAGGATATATAACGTTATAGACGCATATAATGTTCCCACCGAGAAGTAGGGTCCGACTCGACAGAAATGTTGTCAAATGTTACATCCGAGGTGTTTGGTTGCCTTAGGTTAGGTTATATAACGCTATAGACGCATATAATGTTCCAACCGAGAAGTAGGTCCGACACGCCTGGATTGTTGTCAAATATTACATCCGAGATGTTAGGTTGCCTTAGGTTGGGATATATAACGTTATAGACGTATATACTGTTCTCACCGTGAAGTAGGGTCCTACACACCAGGAATATTGACAAATATTACATCCGAGTTGTTAGGTTGCCTTATTTTACGATATACAGCGTTATAGACGCATACAATGTTCCCAACGAGAAGTAGGGTCCGACAGGTTTGGAATGTTGGCAAATATTACATCCGCGGTGTTAGGTTAACTTAGGTTGGGATATAGAACGTTATAGACGCATATAATGTTCCCACCGAGAAGTACGGTCCGACTCGGCAGGAATGTTGTCAAATGTTACATCTGAGGTGTTAGGTTGCCTCAGGTTAGGATATATAATGTTATATACGCATATAATGTTCCCACCGAGAAGTAGGGCCCGACACGCTTGGAATGTTGTCAAATGTTACATCCGAGGTGTTAGGTTGCCTTAGGTTAGGTTATATGACGTTATAGACGCATATAATGTTCCCACCGAGAAATAGGTCTGACACGCCTGGATTGTTGTCAAATATTACATCCGAGATGTTAGGTTGCCTTAGGTTAGGATATATAACGTTATAGACGCATATAATGTTTCCACCGGTGAGTAGGGTCCGACACGCCTGGATTGTTGTCAAATATTCCATCCGAAATGTTAGGTTGCCTTAGGTTAGGATATGCAACGTTATAGACGCATATAATGTTTCCACCGGGAAGTAGTGTCCGACACGCCTGGAATGTTGTCAACTGTTACATTCGAGGTGCTAGGTTGCCTTAGTTTAGGATATATAACATTATAGACGCATATAAAGTTCCCACCGAGAAGTAGGTTCCGACAAGCCAGGAATGTTGTAAAATGTTACATTCGAGATGTTAGGTTGCCTTAGGTTAGGATATAAAACGTTATAGACGCATATATTGTTCCCACCGAGAAGTAGGGTCCGACACACATGGAATCTTGTCAAATGTTACATCCGAGGTGTTAGGTTAACTTAGGTTGGGATATATAACGTTATAGACGTATACAATGTTCCGACCGAGAAGTAGGTTCCGACAAGCCAGGAATGTTGTAAAATGTTACATTCGCCATGTCAGGTTGCCTTAGGTTAGGATATATAACGTTATAGACGCATATAATGTTCCCACCGATAAGTAGGGTCCGACACGCCAGGAATATTGTCAAATATTACATCCGAGTTATTAGGTTGCCTTAGGTTAGGATATATAACGTTATAGACGCATATAATGTTCCCTCCGAGAAGTAGGTCCGACACGCCTGGAATGTTATCAAATATTACATCCGAGATGTTAGGTTGCCTTAGGTTAGGATATATAACGTTATAAACGTATATACAGTTCCCACCTAGAAGTAGGGTCCGACACGCCAGGAATGTTGTAAAATATTACGTCCTAGATGATAGGTTAACTTAGGTTGGGGTATATAACGTTATAGACGTATACAATGTTTCCACCGAGAAGTCGGTTCCGACAAGCCAGGAATGTTGTAAAACGTTACATTCGCGATGTTAGGTTGCCTTAGGTTAGGGTATATAACGTTATAGACGCATATAATGTTCCCACCGAGAAGTAGGTCCGACACGCCTGGATTGTTGTCAAATATTACATCCGAGATGTTAGGTTGCCTTAGGTTAGGATATGCAACGTTATAGACGCATATAATGTTTCCACCGGGAAGTAGTGTCCGACACGCCTGGAATGTTGTCAACTGTTACATTCGAGGTGCTAGGTTGCCTTAGTTTAGGATATATAACATTATAGACGCATATAATGTTCCCACCGAGAAGTAGGTTCCGACAAGCCAGGAATGTTGTAAAATGTTACATTCGAGATGTTAGGTTGCCTTAGGTTAGGATATAAAACGTTATAGACGCATATAATGTTCCCACCGAGAAGTAGGGTCCGACACACATGGAATCTTGTCAAATGTTACATCCGAGGTGTTAGGTTAACTTAGGTTGGGATATATAACGTTATAGACGTATACAATGTTCCGACCGAGAAGTAGGTTCCGACAAGCCAGGAATGTTGTAAAATGTTACATTCGCCATGTCAGGTTGCCTTAGGTTAGGATATATAACGTTATAGACGCATATAATGTTCCCACCGATAAGTAGGGTCCGACACGCCAGGAATATTGTCAAATATTACATCCGAGTTATTAGGTTGCCTTAGGATAGGATATATAACGTTACAGACTCATATAATGTTCCCTCCGAGAAGTAGGTCCGACACGCCTGGAATGTTATCAAATATTACATCCGAGATGTTAGGTTGCCTTAGGTTAGGATATATAACGTTATAAACGTATATACAGTTCCCACCTAGAAATAGGGTCCGACACGCCAGGAATGTTGTAAAATATTACGTCCTAGATGATAGGTTAACTTAGGTTGGGGTATATAACGTTATAGACGTATACAATGTTTCCACCGAGAAGTCGGTTCCGACAAGCCAGGAATGTTGTAAAACGTTACATTCGCAATGTTAGGTTGCCTTAGGTTAGGATATATAACGTTATAAACGCATATAATGTTTCCACCGGGAAGTAGGGTCCGACACGCCTGGAATGTTGTCAACTGTTACATTCGAGGTGCTAGGTTGCCTTAGTTTAGGATATATAACATTATAGACGCATATAATGTTCCCACCGAGAAGTAGGTTCCGACAAGCCAGGAATGTTGTAAAATGTTACATTCGAGATGTTAGGTTGCCTTAGGTTAGGATATATAACGTTATAGACGCATATAATGTTCCCACCGAGAAGTAGGGTCCGACTCGACAGAAATGTTGTCAAATGTTACATCCGAGGTGTTTGGTTGCCTTAGGTTAGGTTATATAACGCTATAGACGCATATAATGTTCCAACCGAGAAGTAGGTCCGACACGCCTGGATTGTTGTCAAATATTACATCCGAGATGTTAGGTTGCCTTAGGTTGGGATATATAACGTTATAGACGTATATACTGTTCTCACCGTGAAGTAGGGTCCTACACACCAGGAATATTGACAAATATTACATCCGAGTTGTTAGGTTGCCTTATTTTACGATATACAGCGTTATAGACGCATACAATGTTCCCAACGAGAAGTAGGGTCCGACAGGTTTGGAATGTTGGCAAATATTACATCCGCGGTGTTAGGTTAACTTAGGTTGGGATATAGAACGTTATAGACGCATATAATGTTCCCACCGAGAAGTACGGTCCGACTCGGCAGGAATGTTGTCAAATGTTACATCTGAGGTGTTAGGTTGCCTCAGGTTAGGATATATAATGTTATATACGCATATAATGTTCCCACCGAGAAGTAGGGCCCGACACGCTTGGAATGTTGTCAAATGTTACATCCGAGGTGTTAGGTTGCCTTAGGTTAGGTTATATGACGTTATAGACGCATATAATGTTCCCACCGAGAAATAGGTCTGACACGCCTGGATTGTTGTCAAATATTACATCCGAGATGTTAGGTTGCCTTAGGTTAGGATATATAACGTTATAGACGCATATAATGTTTCCACCGGTGAGTAGGGTCCGACACGCCTGGATTGTTGTCAAATATTCCATCCGAAATGTTAGGTTGCCTTAGGTTAGGATATGCAACGTTATAGACGCATATAATGTTTCCACCGGGAAGTAGTGTCCGACACGCCTGGAATGTTGTCAACTGTTACATTCGAGGTGCTAGGTTGCCTTAGTTTAGGATATATAACATTATAGACGCATATAAAGTTCCCACCGAGAAGTAGGTTCCGACAAGCCAGGAATGTTGTAAAATGTTACATTCGAGATGTTAGGTTGCCTTAGGTTAGGATATAAAACGTTATAGACGCATATATTGTTCCCACCGAGAAGTAGGGTCCGACACACATGGAATCTTGTCAAATGTTACATCCGAGGTGTTAGGTTAACTTAGGTTGGGATATATAACGTTATAGACGTATACAATGTTCCGACCGAGAAGTAGGTTCCGACAAGCCAGGAATGTTGTAAAATGTTACATTCGCCATGTCAGGTTGCCTTAGGTTAGGATATATAACGTTATAGACGCATATAATGTTCCCACCGATAAGTAGGGTCCGACACGCCAGGAATATTGTCAAATATTACATCCGAGTTATTAGGTTGCCTTAGGTTAGGATATATAACGTTATAGACGCATATAATGTTCCCACCGAGAAGTAGGGCCCGACACGCTTGGAATGTTGTCAAATGTTACATCCGAGGTGTTAGGTTGCCTTAGGTTAGGTTATATGACGTTATAGACGCATATAATGTTCCCACCGAGAAATAGGTCTGACACGCCTGGATTGTTGTCAAATATTACATCCGAGATGTTAGGTAGCCTTAGGTTAGGATATATAACGTTATAGACGCATATAATGTTTCCACCGGTAAGTAGGGTCCGACACGCCTGGAATGTTGTCAACTGTTACATTCGAGGTGCTAGGTTGCCTTAGTTTAGGATATATAACTTTGTAGACGCATATAATGTTCTCACCGAGAAGTAGGTTCCGACAAGCCAGGAATGTTGTAAAACGTTACATTCGCGATGTTAGGTTGCCTTAGGTTAGGGTATATAACGTTATAGACGCATATAATGTTCCCACCGAGAAGTAGGTCCGACACGCCTGGATTGTTGTCAAATATTACATCCGAGATGTTAGGTTGCCTTAGGTTAGGATATGCAACGTTATAGACGCATATAATGTTTCCACCGGGAAGTAGTGTCCGACACGCCTGGAATGTTGTCAACTGTTACATTCGAGGTGCTAGGTTGCCTTAGTTTAGGATATATAACATTATAGACGCATATAATGTTCCCACCGAGAAGTAGGTTCCGACAAGCCAGGAATGTTGTAAAATGTTACATTCGAGATGTTAGGTTGCCATAGGTTAGGATATAAAACGTTATAGACGCATATAATGTTCCCACCGAGAAGTAGGGTCCGACTCGCCAGAAATGTTGTCAAATGTTACATCCGAGGTGTTTGGTTGCCTTAGGTTAGGTTATATGACGTTATAGACGCATATGATGTTCCAACCGAGAAGTAGGTCCGACACGCCTGGATTGTTGTCAAATATTACATCCGAGATGTTAGGTTGCCTTAGGTTGGGATATATAACGTTATAGACGTATATACTGTTCTCACCGTGAAGTAGTGTCCTACACACCAGGAATATTGACAAATATTACATGCGAGTTGTTAGGTTGCCTTATTTTGCGATATACAGCGTTATAAACGCATGCAATGTTCCCACCGAGAAGTAGGGTCCGACAAGTTTGGAATGTTGGCAAATATTACATCCGCGGTGTTAGGTTAACTTAGGTTGGGATATATAACGTTATAGACGCATATAATGTTCCCACCGAGAAGTAGGGTCCGACTCGCCAGGAATGTTGTCAAATGTTACATCTGATGTGTTAGGTTGCCTTAGGTTAGGATATATAACGTTATAGACGTATACAATGTTCCGACCGAGAAGTAGGTTCCGACAAGCCAGGAATGTTGTAAAACGTTACATTCGCGATGTTAGGTTGCCTTAGGTTAGGATATATAACGTTATAGACGCATATAATGTTCCCACCGAGAAGTAGGGTCCGACAGGTTTGGAATGTTGGCAAATATTACATCCGCGGTGTTAGGTTAACTTAGGTTGGGATATATAACGTTATAGACGCATATAATGTTCCCACCGAGAAGTAGGGTCCGACTCGCCAGGAATGTTGTCAAATGTTACATCTGAGGTGTTAGGTTGCCTTAGGTTAGGATATATAACGTTATAGACGCATATAATGTTCCCACCGATAAGTAGGGTCCGACACGCCAGGAATATTGTCAAATATTACATCCGAGTTATTAGGTTGCCTTAGGTTAGGATATATAACGTTACAGACTCATATAATGTTCCCTTCGAGAAGTAGGTCCGACACGCCTGGAATGTTATCAAATATTACATCCGAGATGTTAGGTTGCCTTAGGTTAGGATATATAACGTTATAAACGTATATACAGTTCCCACCTAGAAGTAGGGTCCGACACGCCAGGAATGTTGTAAAATATTACGTCCTAGATGATAGGTTAACTTAGGTTGGGGTATATAACGTTATAGACGTATACAATGTTTCCACCGAGAAGTCGGTTCCGACAAGCCAGGAATGTTGTAAAACGTTACATTCGCGATGTTAGGTTGCCTTAGGTTAGGGTATATAACGTTATAGACGCATATAATGTTCCCACCGAGAAGTAGGTCCGACACGCCTGGATTGTTGTCAAATATTACATCCGAGATGTTAGGTTGCCTTAGGTTAGGATATGCAACGTTATAGACGCATATAATGTTTCCACCGGGAAGTAGTGTCCGACACGCCTGGAATGTTGTCAACTGTTACATTCGAGGTGCTAGGTTGCCTTAGTTTAGGATATATAACATTATAGACGCATATAATGTTCCCACCGAGAAGTAGGTTCCGACAAGCCAGGAATGTTGTAAAATGTTACATTCGAGATGTTAGGTTGCCTTAGGTTAGGATATAAAACGTTATAGACGCATATAATGTTCCCACCGAGAAGTAGGGTCCGACACACATGGAATCTTGTCAAATGTTACATCCGAGGTGTTAGGTTAACTTAGGTTGGGATATATAACGTTATAGACGTATACAATGTTCCGACCGAGAAGTAGGTTCCGACAAGCCAGGAATGTTGTAAAATGTTACATTCGCCATGTCAGGTTGCCTTAGGTTAGGATATATAACGTTATAGACGCATATAATGTTCCCACCGATAAGTAGGGTCCGACACGCCAGGAATATTGTCAAATATTACATCCGAGTTATTAGGTTGCCTTAGGATAGGATATATAACGTTACAGACTCATATAATGTTCCCTCCGAGAAGTAGGTCCGACACGCCTGGAATGTTATCAAATATTACATCCGAGATGTTAGGTTGCCTTAGGTTAGGATATATAACGTTATAAACGTATATACAGTTCCCACCTAGAAATAGGGTCCGACACGCCAGGAATGTTGTAAAATATTACGTCCTAGATGATAGGTTAACTTAGGTTGGGGTATATAACGTTATAGACGTATACAATGTTTCCACCGAGAAGTCGGTTCCGACAAGCCAGGAATGTTGTAAAACGTTACATTCGCAATGTTAGGTTGCCTTAGGTTAGGATATATAACGTTATAAACGCATATAATGTTTCCACCGGGAAGTAGGGTCCGACACGCCTGGAATGTTGTCAACTGTTACATTCGAGGTGCAAGGTTGCCTTAGTTTAGGATATATAACATTATAGACGCATATAATGTTCCCACCGAGAAGTAGGTTCCGACAAGCCAGGAATGTTGTAAAATGTTACATTCGAGATGTTAGGTTGCCTTAGGTTAGGATATATAACGTTATAGACGCATATAATGTTCCCACCGAGAAGTAGGGTCCGACTCGACAGAAATGTTGTCAAATGTTACATCTGAGGTGTTAGGTTGCCTTAGGTTAGGATATATAACGTTATAGACGCATATAATGTTCCCACCGATAAGTAGGGTCCGACACGCCAGGAATATTGTCAAATGTTACATCCGAGGTGTTTGGTTGCCTTAGGTTAGGTTATATAACGCTATAGACGCATATAATGTTCCAACCGAGAAGTAGGTCCGACACGCCTGGATTGTTGTCAAATATTACATCCGAGATGTTAGGTTGCCTTAGGTTGGGATATATAACGTTATAGACGTATATACTGTTCTCACCGTGAAGTAGGGTCCTACACACCAGGAATATTGACAAATATTACATCCGAGTTGTTAGGTTGCCTTATTTTACGATATACAGCGTTATAGACGCATACAATGTTCCCAACGAGAAGTAGGGTCCGACAGGTTTGGAATGTTGGCAAATATTACATCCGCGGTGTTAGGTTAACTTAGGTTGGGATATAGAACGTTATAGACGCATATAATGTTCCCACCGAGAAGTACGGTCCGACTCGGCAGGAATGTTGTCAAATGTTACATCTGAGGTGTTAGGTTGCCTCAGGTTAGGATATATAATGTTATATACGCATATAATGTTCCCACCGAGAAGTAGGGCCCGACACGCTTGGAATGTTGTCAAATGTTACATCCGAGGTGTTAGGTTGCCTTAGGTTAGGTTATATGACGTTATAGACGCATATAATGTTCCCACCGAGAAATAGGTCTGACACGCCTGGATTGTTGTCAAATATTACATCCGAGATGTTAGGTTGCCTTAGGTTAGGATATATAACGTTATAGACGCATATAATGTTTCCACCGGTGAGTAGGGTCCGACACGCCTGGATTGTTGTCAAATATTCCATCCGAAATGTTAGGTTGCCTTAGGTTAGGATATGCAACGTTATAGACGCATATAATGTTTCCACCGGGAAGTAGTGTCCGACACGCCTGGAATGTTGTCAACTGTTACATTCGAGGTGCTAGGTTGCCTTAGTTTAGGATATATAACATTATAGACGCATATAAAGTTCCCACCGAGAAGTAGGTTCCGACAAGCCAGGAATGTTGTAAAATGTTACATTCGAGATGTTAGGTTGCCTTAGGTTAGGATATAAAACGTTATAGACGCATATATTGTTCCCACCGAGAAGTAGGGTCCGACACACATGGAATCTTGTCAAATGTTACATCCGAGGTGTTAGGTTAACTTAGGTTGGGATATATAACGTTATAGACGTATACAATGTTCCGACCGAGAAGTAGGTTCCGACAAGCCAGGAATGTTGTAAAATGTTACATTCGCCATGTCAGGTTGCCTTAGGTTAGGATATATAACGTTATAGACGCATATAATGTTCCCACCGATAAGTAGGGTCCGACACGCCAGGAATATTGTCAAATATTACATCCGAGTTATTAGGTTGCCTTAGGTTAGGATATATAACGTTATAGACGCATATAATGTTCCCACCGAGAAGTAGGGCCCGACACGCTTGGAATGTTGTCAAATGTTACATCCGAGGTGTTAGGTTGCCTTAGGTTAGGTTATATGACGTTATAGACGCATATAATGTTCCCACCGAGAAATAGGTCTGACACGCCTGGATTGTTGTCAAATATTACATCCGAGATGTTAGGTAGCCTTAGGTTAGGATATATAACGTTATAGACGCATATAATGTTTCCACCGGTAAGTAGGGTCCGACACGCCTGGAATGTTGTCAACTGTTACATTCGAGGTGCTAGGTTGCCTTAGTTTAGGATATATAACTTTGTAGACGCATATAATGTTCTCACCGAGAAGTAGGTTCCGACAAGCCAGGAATGTTGTAAAACGTTACATTCGCGATGTTAGGTTGCCTTAGGTTAGGGTATATAACGTTATAGACGCATATAATGTTCCCACCGAGAAGTAGGTCCGACACGCCTGGATTGTTGTCAAATATTACATCCGAGATGTTAGGTTGCCTTAGGTTAGGATATGCAACGTTATAGACGCATATAATGTTTCCACCGGGAAGTAGTGTCCGACACGCCTGGAATGTTGTCAACTGTTACATTCGAGGTGCTAGGTTGCCTTAGTTTAGGATATATAACATTATAGACGCATATAATGTTCCCACCGAGAAGTAGGTTCCGACAAGCCAGGAATGTTGTAAAATGTTACATTCGAGATGTTAGGTTGCCATAGGTTAGGATATAAAACGTTATAGACGCATATAATGTTCCCACCGAGAAGTAGGGTCCGACTCGCCAGAAATGTTGTCAAATGTTACATCCGAGGTGTTTGGTTGCCTTAGGTTAGGTTATATGACGTTATAGACGCATATGATGTTCCAACCGAGAAGTAGGTCCGACACGCCTGGATTGTTGTCAAATATTACATCCGAGATGTTAGGTTGCCTTAGGTTGGGATATATAACGTTATAGACGTATATACTGTTCTCACCGTGAAGTAGTGTCCTACACACCAGGAATATTGACAAATATTACATCCGAGTTGTTAGGTTGCCTTATTTTGCGATATACAGCGTTATAAACGCATGCAATGTTCCCACCGAGAAGTAGGGTCCGACAAGTTTGGAATGTTGGCAAATATTACATCCGCGGTGTTAGGTTAACTTAGGTTGGGATATATAACGTTATAGACGCATATAATGTTCCCACCGAGAAGTAGGGTCCGACTCGCCAGGAATGTTGTCAAATGTTACATCTGATGTGTTAGGTTGCCTTAGGTTAGGATATATAACGTTATAGACGTATACAATGTTCCGACCGAGAAGTAGGTTCCGACAAGCCAGGAATGTTGTAAAACGTTACATTGGCGATGTTAGGTTGCCTTAGGTTAGGATATATAACGTTATAGACGCATATAATGTTCCCACCGAGAAGTAGGGTCCGACAGGTTTGGAATGTTGGCAAATATTACATCCGCGGTGTTAGGTTAACTTAGGTTGGGATATATAACGTTATAGACGCATATAATGTTCCCACCGAGAAGTAGGGTCCGACTCGCCAGGAATGTTGTCAAATGTTACATCTGAGGTGTTAGGTTGCCTTAGGTTAGGATATATAACGTTATAGACGCATATAATGTTCCCACCGATAAGTAGGGTCCGACACGCCAGGAATATTGTCAAATATTACATCCGAGTTATTAGGTTGCCTTAGGTTAGGATATATAACGTTACAGACTCATATAATGTTCCCTTCGAGAAGTAGGTCCGACACGCCTGGAATGTTATCAAATATTACATCCGAGATGTTAGGTTGCCTTAGGTTAGGATATATAACGTTATAAACGTATATACAGTTCCCACCTAGAAGTAGGGTCCGACACGCCAGGAATGTTGTAAAATATTACGTCCTAGATGATAGGTTAACTTAGGTTGGGGTATATAACGTTATAGACGTATACAATGTTTCCACCGAGAAGTAGGGTCCGCCACAACTGGAATGTTGTCAAATGTTTCATCCGAGGTGTTTGGTTGCCTTAGGTTATGTTATATGATGTTATGGACGCATATAATATTCCCACCGAGAAGTAGGTCCGACACGCCTGGATTGTTGTCAAATATTACATCCGAGATGTTAGGTTGCCTTAGGTTAGGATATATAACTTTATAGACGCATATAATGTTCCCACCGAGAAGTAGGTTCCGACAAGCCAGGAATGTTGTAAAATGTTACATTCGAGATGTTAGGTTGCCTTAGGTTAGGATATAAAACGTTATAGACGCATATAATGTTCCCACCGAGAAGTAGGGTCCGACGTACATGGAATCTTGTCAAATGTTACATCCGAGGTGTTAGGTTGCCTTAGGTTAGGCTATATAACGTTATAGACGCATATAATGTTCCCACCGAGAAGTAGGGTCCGACTCGCCAGAAATGTTGTCAAATGTTACATCCGAGGTGTTTGGTTGCCTTAGGTTAGGTTATATGACGTTATAGACGCATATAATGTTCCAACCGAGAAGTAGGTCCGACACGCCTGGATTGTTGTCAAATATTACATCCGAGATGTTAGGTTGCCTTAGGTTGGGATATATAACGTTATAGACGTATATACTGTTCTCACCGTGAAGTAGGGTCCTACACACCAGGAATATTGACAAATATTACATCCGAGTTGTTAGGTTGCCTTATTTTACGATATACAGCGTTATAGACGCATACAATGTTCCCACCGAGAAGTAGGGTCCGACAGGTTTGGAATGTTGGCAAATATTACATCCGCGGTGTTAGGTTAACTTAGGTTGGGATATAGAACGTTATAGACGCATATAATGTTCCCACCGAGAAGTAGGGTCCGACTCGCCAGGAATGTTGTCAAATGTTACATCTGAGGTGTTAGATTGCCTCAGGTTAGGATATATAACGTTATAGACGCATATAATGTTCCCACCGAGAAGTAGGGCCCGACACGCTTGGAATGTTGTCAAATGTTACATCCGAGGTGTTAGGTTGCCTTAGGTTAGGTTATATGACGTTATAGACGCATATAATGTTCCCACCGAGAAATAGGTCTGACACGCCTGGTTTGTTGTCAAATATTACATCCGAGATGTTAGGTTGCCTTAGGTTAGGATATATAACGTTATAGACGCATATAATGTTTCCACCGGTAAGTAGGGTCCGACACGCCTGGAATGTTGTCAACTGTTACATTCGAGGTGCTAGGTTGCCTTAGTTTAGGATATATAACTTTATAGACGCACATAATGTTCCCACCGAGAAGTAGGTTCCGACAAGCCAGTAATGTTGTAAAATGTTACATTCGAGATGTTAGGTTGCCCTAGGTTAGGATATAAAACGTTATAGACGCATATAATGTTCCCACCGAGAAGTAGGGCCCGACACACATGGAATCTTGTCAAATGTTACATCCGAGGTGTTATTTTAACTTAGGTTGGGATATATAACGTTATAGACGTATACAATGTTCCGACCGAGAAGTAGGTTCCGACAAGCCAGGAATGTTGTAAAATGTTACATTCGCCATGTTAGGTTGCCTTAGGTTAGGATATATAACGTTATAGACGCATATAATGTTCCCACCGATAAGTAGGGTCCGACACGCCAGGAATATTGTCAAATATTACATCCGAGTTATTAGGTTGCCTTAGGTTAGGATATATAACGTTATAGTCGCATATCACGTTCCCTCCGAGAAGTAGGTCCGACACGCCTGGAATGTTATCAAATATTACATCCGAGATGTTAGGTTGCCTTAGGTTAGGATATATAACGTTATAAACGTATATACAGTTCCCACCTAGAAATAGGGTCCGACACGCCAGGAATGTTGTAAAATATTACGTCCTAGATGATAGGTTAACTTAGGTTGGGGTATATAACGTTATAGACGTATACAATGTTTCCACCGAGAAGTCGGTTCCGACAAGCCAGGAATGTTGTAAAACGTTACATTCGCGATGTTAGGTTGCCTTAGGATAGGATATATAACGTTATAGAAGCATATAATGCTCCCACCG
The DNA here is from genome assembly GCA_963969225.1 of Xylocopa violacea. Taxonomy (NCBI): domain Eukaryota; kingdom Metazoa; phylum Arthropoda; class Insecta; order Hymenoptera; family Apidae; genus Xylocopa; species Xylocopa violacea. The sequence continues at coordinate 8,135,824 of CAXAJV010000017.1, read as the reverse complement.
AGAAGGAGGGTCCGACTCGCCAGGAATGTTGTCAAATGTAACATCCGAGGTGCTAGGTTGCCTTAGGTTAGGATATACATCGTTATAGACGCATATAATGTTCCCACCGAGAAGTAGGGTCCGACACACATGGAATCTTGTCAAATATTACATCCGAGATGTTAGGTTGCCTTACGTTAGGAAATACAACGTCATTGACGCATATAATGTTCCCACCGAGAAGTAGGGTCCGACACACCTGGAATGTTGTCAAATGTTACATCCGAGGTGATAGGTTAACTTAGGTTGGGATATATAACGTTATAGACGTATACAATGTTCCGACCGAGAAGTAGGTTCCGACAAGCCAGGAATGTTGTAAAATGTTACATTCGCCATGTTAGGTTGCCTTAGGTTAGGATATATAACGTTATAGACGCATATAATGTTCCCACCGATAAGTAGGGTCCGACACGCCAGGAATATTGTCAAGTATTACATCCGAGTTATTAGGTTGCCTTAGGTTAGGATATATAACGTTATAGACGCATATAATATTCCCTCCGAGAAGTAGGTCCGACACGCCTGGAATGTTATCAAATATTACATCCGAGATGTTAGGTTGCCTTAGGTTAGGATATATAACGTTATAAACGTATATACAGTTCCCACCTAGAAATAGGGTCCGACACGCCAGGAATGTTGTAAAATATTACGTCCTAGATGATAGGTTAACTTAGGTTGGGGTATATAACGTTATAGACGTATACAATGTTTCCACCGAGAAGTCGGTTCCGGCAAGCCAGGAATGTTGTAAAACGTTACATTCGCGATGTTAGGTTGCCTTAGGTTAGGATATATAACGTTATAGACGCATATAATGTTCCCACCGAGAAGTAGGTCCGACACGCCTGGATTGTTGTCAAATATTACATCCGAGATGTTAGGTTGCCTTAGGTTAGGATATATAACGTTATAGACGTATATACTGTTCTCACCGTGAAGTAGGGTCCTACACGCCAGGAATATTGACAAATATTACATCCGAGTTGTTAGGTTGCCTTATTTTACGATATACAGCGTTATAGACGCATACAATGTTCCCACCGAGAAGTAGGGTCCGACAGGTTTGGAATGTTGGCAAATATAACATACGCGGTGTTAGGTTAACTTAGGTTGGGATATATAACGTTATAGACGCATATAATGTTCCCACCGAGAAGTAGGGTCCGACTCGCCAGGAATGTTGTCAAATGTTACATCTGAGGTGTTAGGTTGCCTTAGGTTAGGATATATAACGTTATAGACGTATACAATGTTCCGACCGAGAAGTAGGTTCCGACAAGCCAGGAATGTTGTAAAACGTTACATTCGCGATGTTAGGTTGCCTTAGGTTAGGATATATAACGTTATAGACGCATATAATGTTCCCACCGAGAAGTAGGTCCGACACGCCTGGAATGTTGTCAAATATTACATCCGAGATGTTAGGTTGCCTTAGGTTAGGATATGCAACATTATAGACGCATATAATGTTTCCACCGGGAAGTAGGGTCCGACACGCCTGGAATGTGGTCAACTGTTACATTCGAGGTGCTAGGTTGCATTAGTTTAGGATATATAACTTTATAGACGCATATAATGTTCCCACCGAGAAGTAGGTTCCGACAAGCCAGGAATGTTGTAAAATGTTACATTCGAAATGTTAGGTTGCCTTAGGTTAGGATATAAAACGTTATAGACGCATATAATGTTCCCACCGAGAAGTAGGGTCCGACACACATGGAATCTTGTCAAATGTTACATCCGAGGTGTTAGGTTAACTTAGGTTGGGATATATAACGTTATAGACGTATACAATGTTCCGACCGAGGAGTAGGTTCCGAGAAGCCAGGAATGTTGGAAAATGTTACGTTCGCGATGCTAGGTTGCCTTAGGTTAGGATATATAGCGTTATAGACGCATATAATGTTCCCACCGATAAGTAGGGTCCGACACGCCAGGAATATTGTCAAATATTACATCCGAGTTATTAGGTTGCCTTAGGTTAGGATATATAACGTTATAGACGCATATAATGTTCCCTCCGAGAAGTAAGTCCGACACGCCTGGAATGTTATCAAATATTACATCCGAGATGTTAGGTTGCCTTAGGTTAGGATATATAACGTTATAAACGTATATACAGTTCCCACCTAGAAATAGGGTCCGACACGCCAGGAATGTTGTAAAATATTACGTCCTAGATGATAGGTTAACTTAGGTTGGGGTATACAACGTTATAAAGGTATACAATGTTTCCACCGAGAAGTCGGTTCCAACAAGCCAGGAATGTTGTAAAACGTTACATTCGCGATGTTAGGTTGCCTTAGGTTAGGATATATAACGTTATAGACGCATATAATGTTCCCACCGAGGAGTATGTCCGACACGCCTGGATTGTTGTCAAATATTACATCCGAGATGTTAGGTTGCCTTAGTTTAGGATATATAACTTTATAGACGCATATAATGTTCCCACCGAGAAGTAGGTTCCGACAAGCCAGGAATGTTGTAAAATGTTACATTCGAGATGTTAGGTTGCCTTAGGTTAGGATATAAAACGTTATAGACGAATATAATGTTCCCACCGAGAAGTAGGGTCCGACGCACATGGAATCTTGTCAAATGTTACATCCGAGGTGTTAGGTTGCCTTAGGTTAGGATATATAACGTTATAGACGTATATACTGTTCTCACCGTGAAGTAGGGTCCTACACGCCAGGAATATTGGCAAATATTACATCCGAGTTGTTAGGTTGCGTTATTTTACGATATACAGCGTTATAGACGCATACAATGTTCCCACCGAGAAGTAGGGTCCGACAGGTTTGGAATGTTGGCAAATATTACATCCGCGGTGCTAGGTTAACTTAGGTTGGGATATATAACGTTATAGACGCATATAATGTTCCCACCGAGAAGTAGGGTCCGACTCGCCAGGAATGTTGTCAAATGTTACATCTGAGGTGTTAGGTTGCCTTAGGTTAGGATATATAACGTTATAGACGTATACAATGTTCCGACCGAGAAGTAGGTTCCGACAAGCCAGGAATGATGTAAAACGTTACATTCGCGATGTTAGGTTGCCTTAGGTTAGGATATATAACGTTATAGACGCATATAATGTTCCCACCGAGAAGTAGTTCCGACACGCCTGGAATGTTGTCAAATATTACATCCGAGATGTTAGGTTGCCTTAGGTTAGGATATGCAACATTATAGACGCATATAAGGTTTCCACCGGGAAGTAGGGTCCGACACGCCTGGAATGTTGTCAACTGTTACATCCGAGGTGTTAGGTTAACTTAGGTTGGGATATATAACGTTAGAGACGTATACAATGTTCCGACCGAGAAGTAGGTTCCGAGAAGCCAGGAATGTTGGAAAATGTTACGTTCGCGATGCTAGGTTGCCTTAGGTTAGGATATATAGCGTTATAGACGCATATAATGTTCCCACCGATAAGTAGGGTCCGACACGCCAGGAATATTATCAAATATTACATCCGAGTTATTAGGTTGCCTTAGGTTAGGATATATAACGTTATAGACGCATATAATGTTCCCTCCGAGAAGTAAGTCCGACACGCCTGGAATGTTATCAAATATTACATCCGAGATGTTAGGTTGCCTTAGGTTAGGATATATAACGTTATAAACGTATATACAGTTCCCACCTATAAATAGGTTCCGACACGCCAGGAATGTTGTAAAATATTACGTCCTAGATGATAGGTTAACTTAGGTTGGGGTATACAACGTTATAAAGGTATACAATGTTTCCACCGAGAAGTCGGTTCCAACAAGCCAGGAATGTTGTAAAACGTTACATTCGCGATGTTAGGTTGCCTTAGGTTAGGATATATAACGTTATAGACGCATATAATGTTCCCACCGAGGAGTATGTCCGACACGCCTGGATTGTTGTCAAATATTACATCCGAGATGTTAGGTTGCCTTAGTTTAGGATATATAACTTTATAGACGCATATAATGTTCCCACCGAGAAGTAGGTTCCGACAAGCCAGGAATGTTGTAAAATGTTACATTCGAGATGTTAGGTTGCGTTAGGTTAGGATATAAAACGTTATAGACGAATATAATGTTCCCACCGAGAAGTAGGGTCCGACGCACATGGAATCTTGTCAAATATTACATCCGAGGTGTTAGGTTGCCTTAGGTTAGGATATATAACGTTATAGACGTATATACTGTTCTCACCGTGAAGTAGGGTCCTACACGCCAGGAATATTGACAAATATTACATCCGAGTTGTTAGGTTGCGTTATTTTACGATATACAGCGGTATAGACGCATACAATGTTCCCACCGAGAAGTAGGGTCCGACAGGTTTGGAATGTTGGCAAATATTACATCCGCGGTGTTAGGTTAACTTAGGTTGGGATATATAACGTTATAGACGCATATAATGTTCCCACCGAGAAGTAGGGTCCGACTCGCCAGGAATGTTGTCAAATGTTACATCTGAGGTGTTAGGTTGCCTTAGGTTAGGATATATAACGTTATAGACGTATACAATGTTCCGACCGAGAAGTAGGTTCCGACAAGCCAGGAATGATGTAAAACGTTACATTCGCGATGTTAGGTTGCCTTAGGTTAGGATATATAACGTTATAGACGCATATAATGTTCCCACCGAGAAGTAGTTCCGACACGCCTGGAATGTTGTCAAATATTACATCCGAGATGTTAGGTTGCCTTAGGTTAGGATATGCAACATTATAGACGCATATAATGTTTCCACCGGGAAGTAGGGTCCGACACGCCTGGAATGTTGTCAACTGTTACATCCGAGGTGTTAGGTTAACTTAGGTTGGGATATATAACGTTATAGACGTATACAATGTTCCGACCGAGAAGTAGGTTCCGAGAAGCCAGGAATGTTGGAAAATGTTACGTTCGCGATGCTAGGTTGCCTTAGGTTAGAATATATAGCGTTATAGACGCATATAATGTTCCCACCGAGAAGTAGGTTCCGACAAGCCAGGAATGTTGTAAAATGTTACATTCGAGATGTTAGGTTGCCTTAGGATAGGATATAAAACGTTATAGACAAATATAATGTTCCCACCGAGAAGTAGAGTCCGACGCACATGGAATCTTGTCAAATGTTACATCCGAGGTGTTAGGTTGCCTTAGGTTAGGATATTTAACGTTATAGACGCATATACTGTTCTCACCGTGAAGTAGGGTCCTACACGCCAGGAATATTGACAAATATTACATCCGAGTTGTTAGGTTGCCTTATTTTACGATATACAGCGTTATAGACGCATACAATGTTCCCACCGAGAAGTAGGGTCCGACAGGTTTGGAATGTTGGCAAATATAACATACGCGGTGTTAGGTTAACTTAGGTTGGGATATATAACGTTATAGACGCATATAATGTTCCCACCGAGAAGTAGGGTCCGACTCGCCAAGAATGTTGTCAAATGTTACATCTGAGGTGTTAGGTTGCCTTAGGTTAGGATATATAACGTTATAGACGTATACAATGTTCCGACCGAGAAGTAGGTTCCGACAAGCCAGGAATGTTGTAAAACGTTACATTCGCGATGTTAGGTTGCCTTAGGTTAGGATATATAACGTTATAGACGCATATAATGTTCCCACCGAGAAGTAGGTCCGACACGCCTGGAATGTTGTCAAATATTACATCCGAGATGTTAGGTTGCCTTAGGTTAGGATATGCAACATTATAGACGCATATAATGTTTCCACCGGGAAGTAGGGTCCGACACGCCTGGAATGTTGTCAACTGTTACATTCGAGGTGCTAGGTTGCCTTAGTTTAGGATATATAACTTTATAGACGCATATAATGTTCCCACCGAGAAGTAGGTTCCGACAAGCCAGGAATGTTGTAAAATGTTACATTCGAAATGTTAGGTTGCCTTAGGTTAGGATATAAAACGTTATAGACGCATATAATGTTCCCACCGAGAAGTAGGGTCCGACACACATGGAATCTTGTCAAATGTTACATCCGAGGTGTTAGGTTAACTTAGGTTGGGATATATAACGTTATAGACGTATACAATGTTCCGACCGAGAAGTAGGTTCCGAGAAGCCAGGAATGTTGGAAAATGTTACGTTCGCGATGCTAGGTTGCCTTAGGTTAGGATATATAGCGTTATAGACGCATATAATGTTCCCACCGATAAGTAGGGTCCGACACGCCAGGAATATTGTCAAATATTACATCCGAGTTATTAGGTTGCCTTAGGTTAGGATATATAACGTTATAGACGCATATAATGTTCCCTCCGAGAAGTAAGTCCGACACGCCTGGAATGTTATCAAATATTACATCCGAGATGTTAGGTTGCCTTAGGTTAGGATATATAACGTTATAAACGTATATACAGTTCCCACCTATAAATAGGTTCCGACACGCCAGGAATGTTGTAAAATATTACGTCCTAGATGATAGGTTAACTTAGGTTGGGGTATACAACGTTATAAAGGTATACAATGTTTCCACCGAGAAGTCGGTTCCAACAAGCCAGGAATGTTGTAAAACGTTACATTCGCGATGTTAGGTTGCCTTAGGTTAGGATATATAACGTTATAGACGCATATAATGTTCCCACCGAGGAGTATGTCCGACACGCCTGGATTGTTGTCAAATATTACATCCGAGATGTTAGGTTGCCTTAGTTTAGGATATATAACTTTATAGACGCATATAATGTTCCCACCGAGAAGTAGGTTCCGACAAGCCAGGAATGTTGTAAAATGTTACATTCGAGATGTTAGGTTGCCTTAGGTTAGGATATAAAACGTTATAGACGAATATAATGTTCCCACCGAGAAGTAGGGTCCGACGCACATGGAATCTTGTCAAATGTTACATCCGAGGTGTTAGGTTGCCTTAGGTTAGGATATATAACGTTATAGACGTATATACTGTTCTCACCGTGAAGTAGGGTCCTACACGCCAGGAATATTGACAAATATTACATCCGAGTTGTTAGGTTGCCTTATTTTACGATATACAGCGTTATAGACGCATACAATGTTCCCACCGAGAAGTAGGGTCCGACAGGTTTGGAATGTTGGCAAATATTACATCCGCGGTGTTAGGTTAACTTAGGTTGGGATATATAACGTTATAGACGCATATAATGTTCCCACCGAGAAGTAGGGTCCGACTCGCCAGGAATGTTGTCAAACGTTACATCTGAGGTGTTAGGTTGCCTTAGGTTAGGATATATAACGTTATAGACGTATACAATGTTCCGACCGAGAAGTAGGTTCCGACAAGCCAGGAATGATGTAAAACGTTACATTCGCGATGTTAGGTTGCCTTAGGTTAGAATATATAACGTTATAGACGCATATAATGTTCCCACCGAGAAGTAGTTCCGACACGCCTGGAATGTTGTCAAATATTACATCCGAGATGTTAGGTTGCCTTAGGTTAGGATATGCAACATTATAGACGCATATAATGTTTCCACCGGGAAGTAGGGTCCGACACGCCTGGAATGTTGTCAACTGTTACATCCGAGGTGTTAGGTTAACTTAGGTTGGGATATATAACGTTATAGACGTATACAATGTTCCGACCGAGAAGTAGGTTCCGAGAAGCCAGGAATGTTGGAAAATGTTACGTTCGCGATGCTAGGTTGCCTTAGGTTAGGATATATAGCGTTATAGACGCATATAATGTTCCCACCGATAAGTAGGGTCCGACACGCCAGGAATATTGTCAAATATTACATCCGAGTTATTAGGTTGCCTTAGGTTAGGATATATAACGTTATAGACGCATATAATGTTCCCTCCGAGAAGTAAGTCCGACACGCCTGGAATGTTATCAAATATTACATCCGAGATGTTAGGTTGCCTTAGGTTAGGATATATAACGTTATAAACGTATATACAGTTCCCACCTATAAATAGGTTCCGACACGCCAGGAATGTTGTAAAATATTACGTCCTAGATGATAGGTTAACTTAGGTTGGGGTATACAACGTTATAAAGGTATACAATGTTTCCACCGAGAAGTCGGTTCCAACAAGCCAGGAATGTTGTAAAACGTTACATTCGCGATGTTAGGTTGCCTTAGGTTAGGATATATAACGTTATAGACGCATATAATGTTCCCACCGAGGAGTATGTCCGACACGCCTGGATTGTTGTCAAATATTACATCCGAGATGTTAGGTTGCCTTAGTTTAGGATATATAACTTTATAGACGCATATAATGTTCCCACCGAGAAGTAGGTTCCGACAAGCCAGGAATGTTGTAAAATGTTACATTCGAGATGTTAGGTTGCGTTAGGTTAGGATATAAAACGTTATAGACGAATATAATGTTCCCACCGAGAAGTAGGGTCCGACGCACATGGAATCTTGTCAAATATTACATCCGAGGTGTTAGGTTGCCTTAGGTTAGGATATATAACGTTATAGACGTATATACTGTTCTCACCGTGAAGTAGGGTCCTACACGCCAGGAATATTGACAAATATTACATCCGAGTTGTTAGGTTGCGTTATTTTACGATATACAGCGGTATAGACGCATACAATGTTCCCACCGAGAAGTAGGGTCCGACAGGTTTGGAATGTTGGCAAATATTACATCCGCGGTGTTAGGTTAACTTAGGTTGGGATATATAACGTTATAGACGCATATAATGTTCCCACCGAGAAGTAGGGTCCGACTCGCCAGGAATGTTGTCAAATGTTACATCTGAGGTGTTAGGTTGCCTTAGGTTAGGATATATAACGTTATAGACGTATACAATGTTCCGACCGAGAAGTAGGTTCCGACAAGCCAGGAATGATGTAAAACGTTACATTCGCGATGTTAGGTTGCCTTAGGTTAGGATATATAACGTTATAGACGCATATAATGTTCCCACCGAGAAGTAGTTCCGACACGCCTGGAATGTTGTCAAATATTACATCCGAGATGTTAGGTTGCCTTAGGTTAGGATATGCAACATTATAGACGCATATAATGTTTCCACCGGGAAGTAGGGTCCGACACGCCTGGAATGTTGTCAACTGTTACATCCGAGGTGTTAGGTTAACTTAGGTTGGGATATATAACGTTATAGACGTATACAATGTTCCGACCGAGAAGTAGGTTCCGAGAAGCCAGGAATGTTGGAAAATGTTACGTTCGCGATGCTAGGTTGCCTTAGGTTAGAATATATAGCGTTATAGACGCATATAATGTTCCCACCGAGAAGTAGGTTCCGACAAGCCAGGAATGTTGTAAAATGTTACATTCGAGATGTTAGGTTGCCTTAGGATAGGATATAAAACGTTATAGACAAATATAATGTTCCCACCGAGAAGTAGAGTCCGACGCACATGGAATCTTGTCAAATGTTACATCCGAGGTGTTAGGTTGCCTTAGGTTAGGATATTTAACGTTATAGACGCATATACTGTTCTCACCGTGAAGTAGGGTCCTACACGCCAGGAATATTGACAAATATTACATCCGAGTTGTTAGGTTGCCTTATTTTACGATATACAGCGTTATAGACGCATACAATGTTCCCACCGAGAAGTAGGGTCCGACAGGTTTGGAATGTTGGCAAATATAACATACGCGGTGTTAGGTTAACTTAGGTTGGGATATATAACGTTATAGACGCATATAATGTTCCCACCGAGAAGTAGGGTCCGACTCGCCAAGAATGTTGTCAAATGTTACATCTGAGGTGTTAGGTTGCCTTAGGTTAGGATATATAACGTTATAGACGTATACAATGTTCCGACCGAGAAGTAGGTTCCGACAAGCCAGGAATGTTGTAAAACGTTACATTCTCGATGTTAGGTTGCCTTAGGTTAGGATGTATAACGTTATAGACGCATATAATGTTCCCACCGAGAAGTAGGTCCGACACGCCTGGAATGTTGTCAAATATTACATCCGAGATGTTAGGTTGCCTTAGGTTAGGATATGCAACATTATAGACGCATATAATGTTTCCACCGGGAAGTAGGGTCCGACACGCCTGGAATGTTGTCAACTGTTACATTCGAGGTGCTAGGTTGCCTTAGTTTAGGATATATAACTTTATAGACGCATATAATGTTCCCACCGAGAAGTAGGTTCCGACAAGCCAGGAATGTTGTAAAATGTTACATTCGAAATGTTAGGTTGCCTTAGGTTAGGATATAAAACGTTATAGACGCATATAATGTTCCCACCGAGAAGTAGGGTCCGACACACATGGAATCTTGTCAAATGTTACATCCGAGGTGTTAGGTTAACTTAGGTTGGGATATATAACGTTATAGACGTATACAATGTTCCGACCGAGAAGTAGGTTCCGAGAAGCCAGGAATGTTGGAAAATGTTACGTTCGCGATGCTAGGTTGCCTTAGGTTAGGATATATAGCGTTATAGACGCATATAATGTTCCCACCGATAAGTAGGGTCCGACACGCCAGGAATATTGTCAAATATTACATCCGAGTTATTAGGTTGCCTTAGGTTAGGATATATAACGTTATAGACGCATATAATGTTCCCTCCGAGAAGTAAGTCCGACACGCCTGGAATGTTATCAAATATTACATCCGAGATGTTAGGTTGCCTTAGGTTAGGATATATAACGTTATAAACGTATATACAGTTCCCACCTATAAATAGGTTCCGACACGCCAGGAATGTTGTAAAATATTACGTCCTAGATGATAGGTTAACTTAGGTTGGGGTATACAACGTTATAAAGGTATACAATGTTTCCACCGAGAAGTCGGTTCCAACAAGCCAGGAATGTTGTAAAACGTTACATTCGCGATGTTAGGTTGCCTTAGGTTAGGATATATAACGTTATAGACGCATATAATGTTCCCACCGAGGAGTATGTCCGACACGCCTGGATTGTTGTCAAATATTACATCCGAGATGTTAGGTTGCCTTAGTTTAGGATATATAACTTTATAGACGCATATAATGTTCCCACCGAGAAGTAGGTTCCGACAAGCCAGGAATGTTGTAAAATGTTACATTCGAGATGTTAGGTTGCCTTAGGTTAGGATATAAAACGTTATAGACGAATATAATGTTCCCACCGAGAAGTAGGGTCCGACGCACATGGAATCTTGTCAAATGTTACATCCGAGGTGTTAGGTTGCCTTAGGTTAGGATATATAACGTTATAGACGTATATACTGTTCTCACCGTGAAGTAGGGTCCTACACGCCAGGAATATTGACAAATATTACATCCGAGTTGTTAGGTTGCCTTATTTTACGATATACAGCGTTATAGACGCATACAATGTTCCCACCGAGAAGTAGGGTCCGACAGGTTTGGAATGTTGGCAAATATTACATCCGCGGTGTTAGGTTAACTTAGGTTGGGATATATAACGTTATAGACGCATATAATGTTCCCACCGAGAAGTAGGGTCCGACTCGCCAGGAATGTTGTCAAACGTTACATCTGAGGTGTTAGGTTGCCTTAGGTTAGGATATATAACGTTATAGACGTATACAATGTTCCGACCGAGAAGTAGGTTCCGACAAGCCAGGAATGATGTAAAACGTTACATTCGCGATGTTAGGTTGCCTTAGGTTAGAATATATAACGTTATAGACGCATATAATGTTCCCACCGAGAAGTAGTTCCGACACGCCTGGAATGTTGTCAAATATTACATCCGAGATGTTAGGTTGCCTTAGGTTAGGATATGCAACATTATAGACGCATATAATGTTTCCACCGGGAAGTAGGGTCCGACACGCCTGGAATGTTGTCAACTGTTACATCCGAGGTGTTAGGTTAACTTAGGTTGGGATATATAACGTTATAGACGTATACAATGTTCCGACCGAGAAGTAGGTTCCGAGAAGCCAGGAATGTTGGAAAATGTTACGTTCGCGATGCTAGGTTGCCTTAGGTTAGGATATATAGCGTTATAGACGCATATAATGTTCCCACCGATAAGTAGGGTCCGACACGCCAGGAATATTGTCAAATATTACATCCGAGTTATTAGGTTGCCTTAGGTTAGGATATATAACGTTATAGACGCATATAATGTTCCCTCCGAGAAGTAAGTCCGACACGCCTGGAATGTTATCAAATATTACATCAGAGATGTTAGGTTGCCTTAGGTTAGGATATATAACGTTATAAACGTATATACAGTTCCCACCTAGAAATAGGGTCCGACACGCCAGGAATATTGTCAAATATTACATCCGAGTTATTACGTTGCCTTAGGTTAGGATATATAACGTTATAGACGCATATAATGTTCCCTCCGAGAAGTAGGTCCGACACGCCTGGAATGTTATCAAATATTACATCCGAGATGTTAGGTTGCCTTAGGTTAGGATATATAACGTTATAAACGTATATACAGTTCACACCTAGAAATAGGGTCCGACACGCCAGGAATGTTGTAAAATATTACGTCCTAGATGATAGGTTAACTTAGGTTGGGGTATACAACGTTATAGAGGTATACAATGTTTCCACCGAGAAGTCGGTTCCAACAAGCCAGGAATGTTGTAAAGCGTTACATTCGCGATGTTAGGTTGCCTTAGGTTAGGATATATAACGTTATAGACGCATATAATGTTCCCACCGAGAAGTAGGTCCGACACGCCTGGATTGTTGTCAAATATTACATCCGAGATGTTAGGTTGCCTTAGTTTAGGATATATAACTTTATAGACGCATATAATGTTCCCACCGAGAAGTAGGTTCCGACAAGCCAGGAATGTTGTAAAATGTTACATTCGAGATGTTAGGTTGCCTTAGGTTAGGATATAAAACGTTATAGACGCATATAATGTTCCCACCGAGAAGTAGGGTCCGACGCACATGGAATCTTGTCAAATGATACATCCGAGGTGTTAGGTTGCCTTAGGTTAGGATATATAACGTTATAGACGTATATACTGTTCTCACCGTGAAGTAGGGTCCTACACACCAGGAATATTGACAAATATTACATCCGAGTTGTTAGGTTGCCTTATTTTACGATATACAGCGTTATAGACGCATACAATGTTCCCACCGAGAAGTAGGGTCCGACAGGTTTGGAATGTTGGCAAATATTACATCCGCGGTGTTAGGTTAACTTTGGTTGGTATATATAACGTTATAGACGCATATAATGTTCCCACCGAGAAGTAGGTCCGACACGCCAGGAATATTGTCAAATATTACATCCGAGTTATTAGGTTGCCTTAGGTTAGGATATATAACGTTATAGACGCATATAATGTTCCCATCGAGAAGTAGGCTCCGACTCGCCAGGAATGTTGTCAAATGTTACATCTGAGGTGTTAGGTTGCCTTAGGTTAGGATATACAACGTTATAGACGCATATAATGTTCCCACCGAGAAGTAGGTCCGACACGCTTGGAATGTTGTCAAATGTTACATCCGAGGTGTTAGGTTTTCCTTAGGTTAGGTTATATGACGTTATAGACGTATATAATGTGCCCACCGAGAAGTAGGTCCGACACGCCTGGATTGTTGTCAAATATTACATCCGAGATGTTAGGTTGCCTTAGGTTAGGATATATAACGTTATAGACGCATATAAGGTTCCCGCTGAGAAGTAGGTTCCGACTCGCCAGGAATGTTGTCAAATGTTACATCTGAGGTGTTAGGTGGCCTTAGGTTAGGATATACAACGTTGTAGACGCATATAATGTTCCCACCGAGAAGTAGGGTCCGACACGCTTGGAATGTTGTCAAATGTTACATCCGAGGTGTTAGGTTTTCCTTAGGTTAGGTTATATGACGTTATAGACGTATATAATGTTCCCACTGAGAAGTAGGTCCGACACGCCTGGATTGTTGTCAAATATTACATCCGAGATGTTAGGTTGCCTTAGGTTAGGATATATAACGTTATAGACGCATATAATGTTCCCGCTGAGAAGTAGGTTCCGACTCGCCAGGAATGTTGTCAAATGTTACATCCGAGGTGCTAGGTTGCCTTAGGTTAGGATATACAACGTTATAGACGCATATAATGTTCCCACCGAGAAGTAGCGTCCGACACAACTGGAATGTTGTCAAATGTTACATCCGAGGTGTTTGGTTGCCTTAGGTTATGTTATATGATGTTATAGACGCATATAATGTTCCCACCGAGAAGTAGGTCCGACACGCCTGGATTGTTGTCAAATATTACATCCGAGGTGTTAGGTTGCCTTAGGTTAGGATATGCAACGTTATAGACGCATATAATGTTTCCACCGGGAAGTAGGGTCCGACACGCCTGGAATGTTGTCAACTGTTACATCCGAGGTGTTAGGTTGCCTTAGGTTAGGTTATATGACGTTATAGACGCATATAGTGTTCCCACCGAGAAGTAGGGCCCGACACGCTTGGAATGATGTCAAATGTTACATCCGAGGTATTAGGTTGCGTTAGGTTAGGTTGTATGACGTTATAGACGCATATAATGTTCCCACCGAGAAGTAGGTCCGACACGCCTGGATTGTTGTCAAATATTACATCCGAGATGTTAGGTTGCCTTGGGTTAGGTTATATAACGTTATAGACGTATATACTGTTCCCACCGAGAAGTTGGGTCCGACACACGTGGAATGTTGTCAAATGTTACATTCGAGGTGTTAGGTTGCCTTAGGTTAGGTTATATGACGTTATAGACGCATATAATGTTCCCACCGAGAAGTAGGTCCGACACGCCTGGATTGTTGTCAAATATTAGATCCGAGATGTTAGGTTGCCGTAGGTTAGGATATATAACGTTATAGACGCATATAATGTTCCCACCGATAAGTAGGGTCCGACACGCCAGGAATATTGTCAAATATTACATCCGAGTTATTAGGTTGCTTTAGGATACGATATATAAAGTTATAGACGCATTTAATGTTCCCACCGAGAAGTAGGGTCCGACTCGCCAGGAATGTTGTCAAATGTTACATCTGAGGTGTTAGGTGGCCTTAGGTTAGGATATACAACGTTGTAGACGCATATAATGTTCCCACAGAGAAGTAGGGTCCGACACGCTTGGAATGTTGTCAAATGTTACATCCGAGGTGTTAGGTTTTCCTTAGGTTAGGTTATATGACGTTATAGACGTATATAATGTTCCCACCGAGAAGTAGGTCCGACACGCCTGGATTGTTGTCAAATATTACATCCGAGATGTTAGGTTGCCTTAGGTTAGGATATATAACGTTATAGACGCATATAATGTTCCCGCTGAGAAGTAGGTTCCGACTCGCCAGGAATGTTGTCAAATGTTACATCCGAGGTGCTAGGTTGCCTTAGGTTAGGATATATAACTTTATAGACGCATATAATGTTTCCACCGAGAAGTCGGTTCCGACAAGCCAGGAATGTTGTAAAACGTTACATTCGCGATGTTAGGTTGCCTTAGGTTAGGATATATAACGTTATAGACGCATATAATGTTCCCACCGAGAAGTAGGTCCGACACGCCTGGATTGTTGTCAAATATTACATCCAAGATGTTAGGTTGCCTTAGGTTAGGATATGCAACGTTATAGACGCATATAATGTTTCCACCGGGAAGTAGGGTCCGACAGGTTTGGAATGTTGGCAAATATTACATCCGCGGTGTTAGGTTAACTTAGGTTGGGATATATAACGTTATAGACGCATATAATGTTCCAACCGAGAAGTAGGGTCCGACTCGCCAGGAATGTTGTCAAATGTTACATCTGAGGTGTTAGGTTGCCTTAGGTTAAGATATACAACGTTATAGACGCATATAATGTTCCCACCGAGAAGTAGGGCCCGACACGCTTGGAATGTTGTCAAAAGTTACATCCGAGGTGTTAGGTTGCCTTAGGTTATGTTATATGACGTTATAGAAGCATATAATGTTCCCACCGAGAAGTGGGTCCGACACGCCTGGAATCTTGTCAAATATTACATCCGAGGTGTTAGGTTGCCTTAGGATAGGATATATAACGTTATAGACGCATATAATGTTCGCACCGAGAAGGAGGGTCCGACTCGCCAGGAATGTGGTCAAATGTTACATCCGAGGTGCTAGGTTGCCTTAGGTTAGGATATACAACGTTATAGACGCATATAATGTTCCCACCGAGAAGTAGGGTCCGACACAACTGGAATGTTGTCAAATGTTACATCCGAGGTGTTTGGTTGCCTTAGGTTATGTTATATGATGTTATAGACGCATATAATGTTCCCACCGAGAAGTACGTCCGACACGCCAGGAATGTTGTCAAATGTTACATCCGAGGTGTTAGGTTAACCTAGGTTGGGATATATAACGTTATAGACGTATACAATGTTCCGACCGAGAAGTAGGTTCCGACAAGCCAGGAATGTTGTAAAATGTTACATTCGCCATGTTAGGTTGCCTTAGGTTAGGGTATGTAACGTTATAGACGCATATAATGTTCCCACCGAGAAGTAGGTCCGACACGCCTGGATTGTTGTCAAATATTACATCCGAGATGTTAGGTTGCCTTAGGTTAGGATATGCAACGTTATAGACGCATATAATGTTTCCACCGGGAAGTAGTGTCCGACACGCCTGGAATGTTGTCAACTGTTACATTCGAGGTGCTAGGTTGCCTTAGTTTAGGATATATAACATTATAGACGCATATAATGTTCCCACCGAGAAGTAGGTTCCGACAAGCCAGGAATGTTGTAAAATGTTACATTCGAGATGTTAGGTTGCCTTAGGTTAGGATATAAAACGTTATAGACGCATATAATGTTCCCACCGAGAAGTAGGGTCCGACACACATGGAATCTTGTCAAATGTTACATCCGAGGTGTTAGGTTAACTTAGGTTGGGATATATAACGTTATAGACGTATACAATGTTCCGACCGAGAAGTAGGTTCCGACAAGCCAGGAATGTTGTAAAATGTTACATTCGCCATGTCAGGTTGCCTTAGGTTAGGATATATAACGTTATAGACGCATATAATGTTCCCACCGATAAGTAGGGTCCGACACGCCAGGAATATTGTCAAATATTACATCCGAGTTATTAGGTTGCCTTAGGATAGGATATATAACGTTACAGACTCATATAATGTTCCCTCCGAGAAGTAGGTCCGACACGCCTGGAATGTTATCAAATATTACATCCGAGATGTTAGGTTGCCTTAGGTTAGGATATATAACGTTATAAACGTATATACAGTTCCCATCTAGAAGTAGGGTCCGACACGCCAGGAATGTTGTAAAATATTACGTCCTCGATGATAGGTTAACTTAGGTTGGGGTATATAACGTTATAGACGTATACAATGTTTCCACCGAGAAGTCGGTTCCGACAAGCCAGGAATGTTGTAAAACGTTACATTCGCGATGTTAGGTTGCCTTACGTTAGGATATATAACGTTATAGACGCATATAATGTTCCCACCGAAAAGTAGGTCCGACACGCCTGGATTGTTGTCAAATATTACATCCGAGATGTTAGGTTGCCTGAGGTTAGGATATGCAACGTTATAGACGCATATAATGTTCCCTCCGAGAAGTAGGTCAGACACGCCTGGAATGTTATCAAATACTACATCCGAGATGTTAAGTTGCCTTAGGTTAGGATATATAACGTTATAAACGTATATACAGTTCCCACCTAGAAATAGGGTCAGACACGCCTGGAATGTTATCAAATACTACATCCGAGATGTTAAGTTGCCTTAGGTTAGCATATATAACGCTATAAACGTATATACAGTTCCCACCTAGAAATAGGGTCCGACACGCCAGGAATGTTGTAAAATATTACGTCCTAGATGATAGGTTAACTTAGGTTGGGGTATATAACGTTATAGACGTATACAATGTTTCCACCGAGAAGTCGGTTCCGAGAAGCCAGGAATGTTGTAAAACGTTACATTCGCAATGTTAGGTTGCCTTAGGTTAGGATATATAACGTTATAAACGCATATAATGTTTCCACCGGGAAGTAGGGTCCGACACGCCTGGAATGTTGTCAACTGTTACATTCGAGGTGCTAGGTTGCCTTAGTTTAGGATATATAACATTATAGACGCATATAATGTTCCCACCGAGAAGTAGGTTCCGACAAGCCAGGAATGTTGTAAAATGTTACATTCGAGATGTTAGGTTGCCTTAGGTTAGGATATATAACGTTATAGACGCATATAATGTTCCCACCGAGAAGTAGGGTCCGACTCGACAGAAATGTTGTCAAATGTTACATCCGAGGTGTTTGGTTGCCTTAGGTTAGGTTATATAACGCAATAGACGCATATAATGTTCCAACCGAGAAGTAGGTCCGACACGCCTGGATTGTTGTCAAATATTACATCCGAGATGTTAGGTTGCCTTAGGTTGGGATATATAACGTTATAGACGTATATACTGTTCTCACCGTGAAGTAGGGTCCTACACACCAGGAATATTGACAAATATTACATCCGAGTTGTTAGGTTGCCTTATTTTACGATATACAGCGTTATAGACGCATACAATGTTCCCAACGAGAAGTAGGGTCCGACAGGTTTGGAATGTTGG
Organism: Xylocopa violacea; assembly: GCA_963969225.1. Taxonomy (NCBI): domain Eukaryota; kingdom Metazoa; phylum Arthropoda; class Insecta; order Hymenoptera; family Apidae; genus Xylocopa; species Xylocopa violacea. The sequence continues at coordinate 8,117,298 of CAXAJV010000017.1, read as the reverse complement.
CAAATATTACATCCGCGGTGTTAGGTTAACTTAGGTTGGGATATAGAACGTTATAGACGCATATAATGTTCCCACCGAGAAGTAGGGTCCGACTCGGCAGGAATGTTGTCAAATGTTACATCTGAGGTGTTAGGTTGCCTTAGGTTAGGATATATAACGTTATAGACGCATATAATGTTTCCACCGGTGAGTAGGGTCCGACACGCCTGGAATGTTGTCAACTGTTACATTCGAGGTGCTAGGTTGCCTTAGTTTAGGATATATAACTTTATAGACGCATATAATGTTCCCACCGAGAAGTAGGTTCCGACAAGCCAGGAATGCTGTAAAACGTTACATTCGCGATGTTAGGTTGCCTTAGGTTAGGATATAAAACGTTATAGACGCATATAATGTTCCCACCGAGAAGTAGGGTCCGACACACATGGAATCTTGTCAAATGTTACATCCGAGGTGTTAGGTTAACTTAGGTTGGGATATATAACGTTATAGACGTATACAATGTTCCGACCGAGAAGTAAGTTCCGACAAGCCAGGAATGTTGTAAAATGTTACATTCGCCATGTTAGGTTGCCTTAGGTTAGGATATATAACGTTACAGACGCATATAATGTTCCCACCGATAAGTAGGGTCCGACACGCCAGGAATATTGTCAAATATTACATCCGAGTTATTAGGTTGCCTTAGGTTAGGATATATAACGTTATAGACGCATATAATGTTCCCTCCGAGAAGTAGGTCCGACACGCCTGGAATGTTATCAAATATTACATCCGAGATGTTAGGTTGCCTTAGGTTAGGATATATAACGTTATAAACGTATATACAGTTCCCACCTAGAAGTAGGGTCCGACACGCCAGGAATGTTGTAAAATATTACGTCCTAGATGATAGGTTAACTTAGGTTGGGGTATATAACGTTATAGACGTATACAATGTTTCCACCGAGAAGTCGGTTCCGACAAGCCAGGAATGTTGTAAAACGTTACATTCGCGATGTTAGGTTGCCTTAGGTTAGGGTATATAACGTTATAGACGCATATAATGTTCCCACCGAGAAGTAGGTCCGACACGCCTGGATTGTTGTCAAATATTACATCCGAGATGTTAGGTTGCCTTAGGTTAGGATATGCAACGTTATAGACGCATATAATGTTTCCACCGGGAAGTAGTGTCCGACACGCCTGGAATGTTGTCAACTGTTACATTCGAGGTGCTAGGTTGCCTTAGTTTAGGATATATAACATTATAGACGCATATAATGTTCCCACCGAGAAGTAGGTTCCGACAAGCCAGGAATGTTGTAAAATGTTACATTCGAGATGTTAGGTTGCCTTAGGTTAGGATATAAAACGTTATAGACGCATATAATGTTCCCACCGAGAAGTAGGGTCCGACACACATGGAATCTTGTCAAATGTTACATCCGAGGTGTTAGGTTAACTTAGGTTGGGATATATAACGTTATAGACGTATACAATGTTCCGACCGAGAAGTAGGTTCCGACAAGCCAGGAATGTTGTAAAATGTTACATTCGCCATGTCAGGTTGCCTTAGGTTAGGATATATAACGTTATAGACGCATATAATGTTCCCACCGATAAGTAGGGTCCGACACGCCAGGAATATTGTCAAATATTACATCCGAGTTATTAGGTTGCCTTAGGATAGGATATATAACGTTACAGACTCATATAATGTTCCCTCCGAGAAGTAGGTCCGACACGCCTGGAATGTTATCAAATATTACATCCGAGATGTTAGGTTGCCTTAGGTTAGGATATATAACGTTATAAACGTATATACAGTTCCCACCTAGAAATAGGGTCCGACACGCCAGGAATGTTGTAAAATATTACGTCCTAGATGATAGGTTAACTTAGGTTGGGGTATATAACGTTATAGACGTATACAATGTTTCCACCGAGAGTCGGTTCCGAGTAAGCCAGGAATGTTGTAAAACGTTACATTCGCAATGTTAGGTTGCCTTAGGTTAGGATATATAACGTTATAAACGCATATAATGTTTCCACCGGGAAGTAGGGTCCGACACGCCTGGAATGTTGTCAACTGTTACATTCGAGGTGCTAGGTTGCCTTAGTTTAGGATATATAACATTATAGACGCATATAATGTTCCCACCGAGAAGTAGGTTCCGACAAGCCAGGAATGTTGTAAAATGTTACATTCGAGATGTTAGGTTGCCTTAGGTTAGGATATATAACGTTATAGACGCATATAATGTTCCCACCGAGAAGTAGGGTCCGACTCGACAGAAATGTTGTCAAATGTTACATCCGAGGTGTTTGGTTGCCTTAGGTTAGGTTATATAACGCTATAGACGCATATAATGTTCCAACCGAGAAGTAGGTCCGACACGCCTGGATTGTTGTCAAATATTACATCCGAGATGTTAGGTTGCCTTAGGTTGGGATATATAACGTTATAGACGTATATACTGTTCTCACCGTGAAGTAGGGTCCTACACACCAGGAATATTGACAAATATTACATCCGAGTTGTTAGGTTGCCTTATTTTACGATATACAGCGTTATAGACGCATACAATGTTCCCAACGAGAAGTAGGGTCCGACAGGTTTGGAATGTTGGCAAATATTACATCCGCGGTGTTAGGTTAACTTAGGTTGGGATATAGAACGTTATAGACGCATATAATGTTCCCACCGAGAAGTACGGTCCGACTCGGCAGGAATGTTGTCAAATGTTACATCTGAGGTGTTAGGTTGCCTCAGGTTAGGATATATAATGTTATATACGCATATAATGTTCCCACCGAGAAGTAGGGCCCGACACGCTTGGAATGTTGTCAAATGTTACATCCGAGGTGTTAGGTTGCCTTAGGTTAGGTTATATGACGTTATAGACGCATATAATGTTCCCACCGAGAAATAGGTCTGACACGCCTGGATTGTTGTCAAATATTACATCCGAGATGTTAGGTTGCCTTAGGTTAGGATATATAACGTTATAGACGCATATAATGTTTCCACCGGTGAGTAGGGTCCGACACGCCTGGATTGTTGTCAAATAATCCATCCGAAATGTTAGGTTGCCTTAGGTTAGGATATGCAACGTTATAGACGCATATAATGTTTCCACCGGGAAGTAGTGTCCGACACGCCTGGAATGTTGTCAACTGTTACATTCGAGGTGCTAGGTTGCCTTAGTTTAGTATATATAACATTATAGACGCATATAAAGTTCCCACCGAGAAGTAGGTTCCGACAAGCCAGGAATGTTGTAAAATGTTACATTCGAGATGTTAGGTTGCCTTAGGTTAGGATATAAAACGTTATAGACGCATATATTGTTCCCACCGAGAAGTAGGGTCCGACACACATGGAATCTTGTCAAATGTTACATCCGAGGTGTTAGGTTAACTTAGGTTGGGATATATAACGTTATAGACGTATACAATGTTCCGACCGAGAAGTAGGTTCCGACAAGCCAGGAATGTTGTAAAATGTTACATTCGCCATGTCAGGTTGCCTTAGGTTAGGATATATAACGTTATAGACGCATATAATGTTCCCACCGATAAGTAGGGTCCGACACGCCAGGAATATTGTCAAATATTACATCCGAGTTATTAGGTTGCCTTAGGTTAGGATATATAACGTTATAGACGCATATAATGTTCCCACCGAGAAGTAGGGCCCGACACGCTTGGAATGTTGTCAAATGTTACATCCGAGGTGTTAGGTTGCCTTAGGTTAGGTTATATGACGTTATAGACGCATATAATGTTCCCACCGAGAAATAGGTCTGACACGCCTGGATTGTTGTCAAATATTACATCCGAGATGTTAGGTAGCCTTAGGTTAGGATATATAACGTTATAGACGCATATAATGTTTCCACCGGTAAGTAGGGTCCGACACGCCTGGAATGTTGTCAACTGTTACATTCGAGGTGCTAGGTTGCCTTAGTTTAGGATATATAACTTTGTAGACGCATATAATGTTCTCACCGAGAAGTAGGTTCCGACAAGCCAGGAATGTTGTAAAACGTTACATTCGCGATGTTAGGTTGCCTTAGGTTAGGGTATATAACGTTATAGACGCATATAATGTTCCCACCGAGAAGTAGGTCCGACACGCCTGGATTGTTGTCAAATATTACATCCGAGATGTTAGGTTGCCTTAGGTTAGGATATGCAACGTTATAGACGCATATAATGTTTCCACCGGGAAGTAGTGTCCGACACGCCTGGAATGTTGTCAACTGTTACATTCGAGGTGCTAGGTTGCCTTAGTTTAGGATATATAACATTATAGACGCATATAATGTTCCCACCGAGAAGTAGGTTCCGACAAGCCAGGAATGTTGTAAAATGTTACATTCGAGATGTTAGGTTGCCATAGGTTAGGATATAAAACGTTATAGACGCATATAATGTTCCCACCGAGAAGTAGGGTCCGACTCGCCAGAAATGTTGTCAAATGTTACATCCGAGGTGTTTGGTTGCCTTAGGTTAGGTTATATGACGTTATAGACGCATATGATGTTCCAACCGAGAAGTAGGTCCGACACGCCTGGATTGTTGTCAAATATTACATCCGAGATGTTAGGTTGCCTTAGGTTGGGATATATAACGTTATAGACGTATATACTGTTCTCACCGTGAAGTAGTGTCCTACACACCAGGAATATTGACAAATATTACATCCGAGTTGTTAGGTTGCCTTATTTTGCGATATACAGCGTTATAAACGCATGCAATGTTCCCACCGAGAAGTAGGGTCCGACAAGTTTGGAATGTTGGCAAATATTACATCCGCGGTGTTAGGTTAACTTAGGTTGGGATATATAACGTTATAGACGCATATAATGTTCCCACCGAGAAGTAGGGTCCGACTCGCCAGGAATGTTGTCAAATGTTACATCTGATGTGTTAGGTTGCCTTAGGTTAGGATATATAACGTTATAGACGTATACAATGTTCCGACCGAGAAGTAGGTTCCGACAAGCCAGGAATGTTGTAAAACGTTACATTCGCGATGTTAGGTTGCCTTAGGTTAGGATATATAACGTTATAGACGCATATAATGTTCCCACCGAGAAGTAGGGTCCGACAGGTTTGGAATGTTGGCAAATATTACATCCGCGGTGTTAGGTTAACTTAGGTTGGGATATATAACGTTATAGACGCATATAATGTTCCCACCGAGAAGTAGGGTCCGACTCGCCAGGAATGTTGTCAAATGTTACATCTGAGGTGTTAGGTTGCCTTAGGTTAGGATATATAACGTTATAGACGCATATAATGTTCCCACCGATAAGTAGGGTCCGACACGCCAGGAATATTGTCAAATATTACATCCGAGTTATTAGGTTGCCTTAGGTTAGGATATATAACGTTACAGACTCATATAATGTTCCCTTCGAGAAGTAGGTCCGACACGCCTGGAATGTTATCAAATATTACATCCGAGATGTTAGGTTGCCTTAGGTTAGGATATATAACGTTATAAACGTATATACAGTTCCCACCTAGAAGTAGGGTCCGACACGCCAGGAATGTTGTAAAATATTACGTCCTAGATGATAGGTTAACTTAGGTTGGGGTATATAACGTTATAGACGTATACAATGTTTCCACCGAGAAGTCGGTTCCGACAAGCCAGGAATGTTGTAAAACGTTACATTCGCGATGTTAGGTTGCCTTAGGTTAGGGTATATAACGTTATAGACGCATATAATGTTCCCACCGAGAAGTAGGTCCGACACGCCTGGATTGTTGTCAAATATTACATCCGAGATGTTAGGTTGCCTTAGGTTAGGATATGCAACGTTATAGACGCATATAATGTTTCCACCGGGAAGTAGTGTCCGACACGCCTGGAATGTTGTCAACTGTTACATTCGAGGTGCTAGGTTGCCTTAGTTTAGGATATATAACATTATAGACGCATATAATGTTCCCACCGAGAAGTAGGTTCCGACAAGCCAGGAATGTTGTAAAATGTTACATTCGAGATGTTAGGTTGCCTTAGGTTAGGATATAAAACGTTATAGACGCATATAATGTTCCCACCGAGAAGTAGGGTCCGACACACATGGAATCTTGTCAAATGTTACATCCGAGGTGTTAGGTTAACTTAGGTTGGGATATATAACGTTATAGACGTATACAATGTTCCGACCGAGAAGTAGGTTCCGACAAGCCAGGAATGTTGTAAAATGTTACATTCGCCATGTCAGGTTGCCTTAGGTTAGGATATATAACGTTATAGACGCATATAATGTTCCCACCGATAAGTAGGGTCCGACACGCCAGGAATATTGTCAAATATTACATCCGAGTTATTAGGTTGCCTTAGGATAGGATATATAACGTTACAGACTCATATAATGTTCCCTCCGAGAAGTAGGTCCGACACGCCTGGAATGTTATCAAATATTACATCCGAGATGTTAGGTTGCCTTAGGTTAGGATATATAACGTTATAAACGTATATACAGTTCCCACCTAGAAATAGGGTCCGACACGCCAGGAATGTTGTAAAATATTACGTCCTAGATGATAGGTTAACTTAGGTTGGGGTATATAACGTTATAGACGTATACAATGTTTCCACCGAGAAGTCGGTTCCGACAAGCCAGGAATGTTGTAAAACGTTACATTCGCAATGTTAGGTTGCCTTAGGTTAGGATATATAACGTTATAAACGCATATAATGTTTCCACCGGGAAGTAGGGTCCGACACGCCTGGAATGTTGTCAACTGTTACATTCGAGGTGCTAGGTTGCCTTAGTTTAGGATATATAACATTATAGACGCATATAATGTTCCCACCGAGAAGTAGGTTCCGACAAGCCAGGAATGTTGTAAAATGTTACATTCGAGATGTTAGGTTGCCTTAGGTTAGGATATATAACGTTATAGACGCATATAATGTTCCCACCGAGAAGTAGGGTCCGACTCGACAGAAATGTTGTCAAATGTTACATCCGAGGTGTTTGGTTGCCTTAGGTTAGGTTATATAACGCTATAGACGCATATAATGTTCCAACCGAGAAGTAGGTCCGACACGCCTGGATTGTTGTCAAATATTACATCCGAGATGTTAGGTTGCCTTAGGTTGGGATATATAACGTTATAGACGTATATACTGTTCTCACCGTGAAGTAGGGTCCTACACACCAGGAATATTGACAAATATTACATCCGAGTTGTTAGGTTGCCTTATTTTACGATATACAGCGTTATAGACGCATACAATGTTCCCAACGAGAAGTAGGGTCCGACAGGTTTGGAATGTTGGCAAATATTACATCCGCGGTGTTAGGTTAACTTAGGTTGGGATATAGAACGTTATAGACGCATATAATGTTCCCACCGAGAAGTACGGTCCGACTCGGCAGGAATGTTGTCAAATGTTACATCTGAGGTGTTAGGTTGCCTCAGGTTAGGATATATAATGTTATATACGCATATAATGTTCCCACCGAGAAGTAGGGCCCGACACGCTTGGAATGTTGTCAAATGTTACATCCGAGGTGTTAGGTTGCCTTAGGTTAGGTTATATGACGTTATAGACGCATATAATGTTCCCACCGAGAAATAGGTCTGACACGCCTGGATTGTTGTCAAATATTACATCCGAGATGTTAGGTTGCCTTAGGTTAGGATATATAACGTTATAGACGCATATAATGTTTCCACCGGTGAGTAGGGTCCGACACGCCTGGATTGTTGTCAAATATTCCATCCGAAATGTTAGGTTGCCTTAGGTTAGGATATGCAACGTTATAGACGCATATAATGTTTCCACCGGGAAGTAGTGTCCGACACGCCTGGAATGTTGTCAACTGTTACATTCGAGGTGCTAGGTTGCCTTAGTTTAGGATATATAACATTATAGACGCATATAAAGTTCCCACCGAGAAGTAGGTTCCGACAAGCCAGGAATGTTGTAAAATGTTACATTCGAGATGTTAGGTTGCTTTAGGTTAGGATATAAAACGTTATAGACGCATATATTGTTCCCACCGAGAAGTAGGGTCCGACACACATGGAATCTTGTCAAATGTTACATCCGAGGTGTTAGGTTAACTTAGGTTGGGATATATAACGTTATAGACGTATACAATGTTCCGACCGAGAAGTAGGTTCCGACAAGCCAGGAATGTTGTAAAATGTTACATTCGCCATGTCAGGTTGCCTTAGGTTAGGATATATAACGTTATAGACGCATATAATGTTCCCACCGATAAGTAGGGTCCGACACGCCAGGAATATTGTCAAATATTACATCCGAGTTATTAGGTTGCCTTAGGTTAGGATATATAACGTTATAGACGCATATAATGTTCCCACCGAGAAGTAGGGCCCGACACGCTTGGAATGTTGTCAAATGTTACATCCGAGGTGTTAGGTTGCCTTAGGTTAGGTTATATGACGTTATAGACGCATATAATGTTCCCACCGAGAAATAGGTCTGACACGCCTGGATTGTTGTCAAATATTACATCCGAGATGTTAGGTAGCCTTAGGTTAGGATATATAACGTTATAGACGCATATAATGTTTCCACCGGTAAGTAGGGTCCGACACGCCTGGAATGTTGTCAACTGTTACATTCGAGGTGCTAGGTTGCCTTAGTTTAGGATATATAACTTTGTAGACGCATATAATGTTCTCACCGAGAAGTAGGTTCCGACAAGCCAGGAATGTTGTAAAACGTTACATTCGCGATGTTAGGTTGCCTTAGGTTAGGGTATATAACGTTATAGACGCATATAATGTTCCCACCGAGAAGTAGGTCCGACACGCCTGGATTGTTGTCAAATATTACATCCGAGATGTTAGGTTGCCTTAGGTTAGGATATGCAACGTTATAGACGCATATAATGTTTCCACCGGGAAGTAGTGTCCGACACGCCTGGAATGTTGTCAACTGTTACATTCGAGGTGCTAGGTTGCCTTAGTTTAGGATATATAACATTATAGACGCATATAATGTTCCCACCGAGAAGTAGGTTCCGACAAGCCAGGAATGTTGTAAAATGTTACATTCGAGATGTTAGGTTGCCATAGGTTAGGATATAAAACGTTATAGACGCATATAATGTTCCCACCGAGAAGTAGGGTCCGACTCGCCAGAAATGTTGTCAAATGTTACATCCGAGGTGTTTGGTTGCCTTAGGTTAGGTTATATGACGTTATAGACGCATATGATGTTCCAACCGAGAAGTAGGTCCGACACGCCTGGATTGTTGTCAAATATTACATCCGAGATGTTAGGTTGCCTTAGGTTGGGATATATAACGTTATAGACGTATATACTGTTCTCACCGTGAAGTAGTGTCCTACACACCAGGAATATTGACAAATATTACATCCGAGTTGTTAGGTTGCCTTATTTTGCGATATACAGCGTTATAAACGCATGCAATGTTCCCACCGAGAAGTAGGGTCCGACAAGTTTGGAATGTTGGCAAATATTACATCCGCGGTGTTAGGTTAACTTAGGTTGGGATATATAACGTTATAGACGCATATAATGTTCCCACCGAGAAGTAGGGTCCGACTCGCCAGGAATGTTGTCAAATGTTACATCTGATGTGTTAGGTTGCCTTAGGTTAGGATATATAACGTTATAGACGTATACAATGTTCCGACCGAGAAGTAGGTTCCGACAAGCCAGGAATGTTGTAAAACGTTACATTGGCGATGTTAGGTTGCCTTAGGTTAGGATATATAACGTTATAGACGCATATAATGTTCCCACCGAGAAGTAGGGTCCGACAGGTTTGGAATGTTGGCAAATATTACATCCGCGGTGTTAGGTTAACTTAGGTTGGGATATATAACGTTATAGACGCATATAATGTTCCCACCGAGAAGTAGGGTCCGACTCGCCAGGAATGTTGTCAAATGTTACATCTGAGGTGTTAGGTTGCCTTAGGTTAGGATATATAACGTTATAGACGGATATAATGTTCCCACCGATAAGTAGGGTCCGACACGCCAGGAATATTGTCAAATATTACATCCGAGTTATTAGGTTGCCTTAGGTTAGGATATATAACGTTACAGACTCATATAATGTTCCCTTCGAGAAGTAGGTCCGACACGCCTGGAATGTTATCAAATATTACATCCGAGATGTTAGGTTGCCTTAGGTTAGGATATATAACGTTATAAACGTATATACAGTTCCCACCTAGAAGTAGGGTCCGACACGCCAGGAATGTTGTAAAATATTACGTCCTAGATGATAGGTTAACTTAGGTTGGGGTATATAACGTTATAGACGTATACAATGTTTCCACCGAGAAGTAGGGTCCGCCACAACTGGAATGTTGTCAAATGTTTCATCCGAGGTGTTTGGTTGCCTTAGGTTATGTTATATGATGTTATGGACGCATATAATATTCCCACCGAGAAGTAGGTCCGACACGCCTGGATTGTTGTCAAATATTACATCCGAGATGTTAGGTTGCCTTAGGTTAGGATATATAACTTTATAGACGCATATAATGTTCCCACCGAGAAGTAGGTTCCGACAAGCCAGGAATGTTGTAAAATGTTACATTCGAGATGTTAGGTTGCCTTAGGTTAGGATATAAAACGTTATAGACGCATATAATGTTCCCACCGAGAAGTAGGGTCCGACGTACATGGAATCTTGTCAAATGTTACATCCGAGGTGTTAGGTTGCCTTAGGTTAGGCTATATAACGTTATAGACGCATATAATGTTCCCACCGAGAAGTAGGGTCCGACTCGCCAGAAATGTTGTCAAATGTTACATCCGAGGTGTTTGGTTGCCTTAGGTTAGGTTATATGACGTTATAGACGCATATAATGTTCCAACCGAGAAGTAGGTCCGACACGCCTGGATTGTTGTCAAATATTACATCCGAGATGTTAGGTTGCCTTAGGTTGGGATATATAACGTTATAGACGTATATACTGTTCTCACCGTGAAGTAGGGTCCTACACACCAGGAATATTGACAAATATTACATCCGAGTTGTTAGGTTGCCTTATTTTACGATATACAGCGTTATAGACGCATACAATGTTCCCACCGAGAAGTAGGGTCCGACAGGTTTGGAATGTTGGCAAATATTACATCCGCGGTGTTAGGTTAACTTAGGTTGGGATATAGAACGTTATAGACGCATATAATGTTCCCACCGAGAAGTAGGGTCCGACTCGCCAGGAATGTTGTCAAATGTTACATCTGAGGTGTTAGATTGCCTCAGGTTAGGATATATAACGTTATAGACGCATATAATGTTCCCACCGAGAAGTAGGGCCCGACACGCTTGGAATGTTGTCAAATGTTACATCCGAGGTGTTAGGTTGCCTTAGGTTAGGTTATATGACGTTATAGACGCATATAATGTTCCCACCGAGAAATAGGTCTGACACGCCTGGTTTGTTGTCAAATATTACATCCGAGATGTTAGGTTGCCTTAGGTTAGGATATATAACGTTATAGACGCATATAATGTTTCCACCGGTAAGTAGGGTCCGACACGCCTGGAATGTTGTCAACTGTTACATTCGAGGTGCTAGGTTGCCTTAGTTTAGGATATATAACTTTATAGACGCACATAATGTTCCCACCGAGAAGTAGGTTCCGACAAGCCAGTAATGTTGTAAAATGTTACATTCGAGATGTTAGGTTGCCCTAGGTTAGGATATAAAACGTTATAGACGCATATAATGTTCCCACCGAGAAGTAGGGCCCGACACACATGGAATCTTGTCAAATGTTACATCCGAGGTGTTATTTTAACTTAGGTTGGGATATATAACGTTATAGACGTATACAATGTTCCGACCGAGAAGTAGGTTCCGACAAGCCAGGAATGTTGTAAAATGTTACATTCGCCATGTTAGGTTGCCTTAGGTTAGGATATATAACGTTATAGACGCATATAATGTTCCCACCGATAAGTAGGGTCCGACACGCCAGGAATATTGTCAAATATTACATCCGAGTTATTAGGTTGCCTTAGGTTAGGATATATAACGTTATAGTCGCATATCACGTTCCCTCCGAGAAGTAGGTCCGACACGCCTGGAATGTTATCAAATATTACATCCGAGATGTTAGGTTGCCTTAGGTTAGGATATATAACGTTATAAACGTATATACAGTTCCCACCTAGAAATAGGGTCCGACACGCCAGGAATGTTGTAAAATATTACGTCCTAGATGATAGGTTAACTTAGGTTGGGGTATATAACGTTATAGACGTATACAATGTTTCCACCGAGAAGTCGGTTCCGACAAGCCAGGAATGTTGTAAAACGTTACATTCGCGATGTTAGGTTGCCTTAGGATAGGATATATAACGTTATAGAAGCATATAATGCTCCCACCGAGAAGGAGGGTCCGACTCGCCAGGAATGTTGTCAAATGTAACATCCGAGGTGCTAGGTTGCCTTAGGTTAGGATATACATCGTTATAGACGCATATAATGTTCCCACCGAGAAGTAGGGTCCGACACACATGGAATCTTGTCAAATATTACATCCGAGATGTTAGGTTGCCTTACGTTAGGAAATACAACGTCATTGACGCATATAATGTTCCCACCGAGAAGTAGGGTCCGACACACCTGGAATGTTGTCAAATGTTACATCCGAGGTGATAGGTTAACTTAGGTTGGGATATATAACGTTATAGACGTATACAATGTTCCGACCGAGAAGTAGGTTCCGACAAGCCAGGAATGTTGTAAAATGTTACATTCGCCATGTTAGGTTGCCTTAGGTTAGGATATATAACGTTATAGACGCATATAATGTTCCCACCGATAAGTAGGGTCCGACACGCCAGGAATATTGTCAAGTATTACATCCGAGTTATTAGGTTGCCTTAGGTTAGGATATATAACGTTATAGACGCATATAATATTCCCTCCGAGAAGTAGGTCCGACACGCCTGGAATGTTATCAAATATTACATCCGAGATGTTAGGTTGCCTTAGGTTAGGATATATAACGTTATAAACGTATATACAGTTCCCACCTAGAAATAGGGTCCGACACGCCAGGAATGTTGTAAAATATTACGTCCTAGATGATAGGTTAACTTAGGTTGGGGTATATAACGTTATAGACGTATACAATGTTTCCACCGAGAAGTCGGTTCCGGCAAGCCAGGAATGTTGTAAAACGTTACATTCGCGATGTTAGGTTGCCTTAGGTTAGGATATATAACGTTATAGACGCATATAATGTTCCCACCGAGAAGTAGGTCCGACACGCCTGGATTGTTGTCAAATATTACATCCGAGATGTTAGGTTGCCTTAGGTTAGGATATATAACGTTATAGACGTATATACTGTTCTCACCGTGAAGTAGGGTCCTACACGCCAGGAATATTGACAAATATTACATCCGAGTTGTTAGGTTGCCTTATTTTACGATATACAGCGTTATAGACGCATACAATGTTCCCACCGAGAAGTAGGGTCCGACAGGTTTGGAATGTTGGCAAATATAACATACGCGGTGTTAGGTTAACTTAGGTTGGGATATATAACGTTATAGACGCATATAATGTTCCCACCGAGAAGTAGGGTCCGACTCGCCAGGAATGTTGTCAAATGTTACATCTGAGGTGTTAGGTTGCCTTAGGTTAGGATATATAACGTTATAGACGTATACAATGTTCCGACCGAGAAGTAGGTTCCGACAAGCCAGGAATGTTGTAAAACGTTACATTCGCGATGTTAGGTTGCCTTAGGTTAGGATATATAACGTTATAGACGCATATAATGTTCCCACCGAGAAGTAGGTCCGACACGCCTGGAATGTTGTCAAATATTACATCCGAGATGTTAGGTTGCCTTAGGTTAGGATATGCAACATTATAGACGCATATAATGTTTCCACCGGGAAGTAGGGTCCGACACGCCTGGAATGTGGTCAACTGTTACATTCGAGGTGCTAGGTTGCATTAGTTTAGGATATATAACTTTATAGACGCATATAATGTTCCCACCGAGAAGTAGGTTCCGACAAGCCAGGAATGTTGTAAAATGTTACATTCGAAATGTTAGGTTGCCTTAGGTTAGGATATAAAACGTTATAGACGCATATAATGTTCCCACCGAGAAGTAGGGTCCGACACACATGGAATCTTGTCAAATGTTACATCCGAGGTGTTAGGTTAACTTAGGTTGGGATATATAACGTTATAGACGTATACAATGTTCCGACCGAGGAGTAGGTTCCGAGAAGCCAGGAATGTTGGAAAATGTTACGTTCGCGATGCTAGGTTGCCTTAGGTTAGGATATATAGCGTTATAGACGCATATAATGTTCCCACCGATAAGTAGGGTCCGACACGCCAGGAATATTGTCAAATATTACATCCGAGTTATTAGGTTGCCTTAGGTTAGAATATATAACGTTATAGACGCATATAATGTTCCCTCCGAGAAGTAAGTCCGACACGCCTGGAATGTTATCAAATATTACATCCGAGATGTTAGGTTGCCTTAGGTTAGGATATATAACGTTATAAACGTATATACAGTTCCCACCTATAAATAGGTTCCGACACGCCAGGAATGTTGTAAAATATTACGTCCTAGATGATAGGTTAACTTAGGTTGGGGTATACAACGTTATAAAGGTATACAATGTTTCCACCGAGAAGTCGGTTCCAACAAGCCAGGAATGTTGTAAAACGTTACATTCGCGATGTTAGGTTGCCTTAGGTTAGGATATATAACGTTATAGACGCATATAATGTTCCCACCGAGGAGTATGTCCGACACGCCTGGATTGTTGTCAAATATTACATCCGAGATGTTAGGTTGCCTTAGTTTAGGATATATAACTTTATAGACGCATATAATGTTCCCACCGAGAAGTAGGTTCCGACAAGCCAGGAATGTTGTAAAATGTTACATTCGAGATGTTAGGTTGCGTTAGGTTAGGATATAAAACGTTATAGACGAATATAATGTTCCCACCGAGAAGTAGGGTCCGACGCACATGGAATCTTGTCAAATATTACATCCGAGGTGTTAGGTTGCCTTAGGTTAGGATATATAACGTTATAGACGTATATACTGTTCTCACCGTGAAGTAGGGTCCTACACGCCAGGAATATTGACAAATATTACATCCGAGTTGTTAGGTTGCGTTATTTTACGATATACAGCGGTATAGACGCATACAATGTTCCCACCGAGAAGTAGGGTCCGACAGGTTTGGAATGTTGGCAAATATTACATCCGCGGTGTTAGGTTAACTTAGGTTGGGATATATAACGTTATAGACGCATATAATGTTCCCACCGAGAAGTAGGGTCCGACTCGCCAGGAATGTTGTCAAATGTTACATCTGAGGTGTTAGGTTGCCTTAGGTTAGGATATATAACGTTATAGACGTATACAATGTTCCGACCGAGAAGTAGGTTCCGACAAGCCAGGAATGATGTAAAACGTTACATTCGCGATGTTAGGTTGCCTTAGGTTAGGATATATAACGTTATAGACGCATATAATGTTCCCACCGAGAAGTAGTTCCGACACGCCTGGAATGTTGTCAAATATTACATCCGAGATGTTAGGTTGCCTTAGGTTAGGATATGCAACATTATAGACGCATATAATGTTTCCACCGGGAAGTAGGGTCCGACACGCCTGGAATGTTGTCAACTGTTACATCCGAGGTGTTAGGTTAACTTAGGTTGGGATATATAACGTTATAGACGTATACAATGTTCCGACCGAGAAGTAGGTTCCGAGAAGCCAGGAATGTTGGAAAATGTTACGTTCGCGATGCTAGGTTGCCTTAGGTTAGAATATATAGCGTTATAGACGCATAAAATGTTCCCACCGAGAAGTAGGTTCCGACAAGCCAGGAATGTTGTAAAATGTTACATTCGAGATGTTAGGTTGCCTTAGGATAGGATATAAAACGTTATAGACAAATATAATGTTCCCACCGAGAAGTAGAGTCCGACGCACATGGAATCTTGTCAAATGTTACATCCGTGGTGTTAGGTTGCCTTAGGTTAGGATATTTAACGTTATAGACGCATATACTGTTCTCACCGTGAAGTAGGGTCCTACACGCCAGGAATATTGACAAATATTACATCCGAGTTGTTAGGTTGCCTTATTTTACGATATACAGCGTTATAGACGCATACAATGTTCCCACCGAGAAGTAGGGTCCGACAGGTTTGGAATGTTGGCAAATATAACATACGCGGTGTTAGGTTAACTTAGGTTGGGATATATAACGTTATAGACGCATATAATGTTCCCACCGAGAAGTAGGGTCCGACTCGCCAAGAATGTTGTCAAATGTTACATCTGAGGTGTTAGGTTGCCTTAGGTTAGGATATATAACGTTATAGACGTATACAATGTTCCGACCGAGAAGTAGGTTCCGACAAGCCAGGAATGTTGTAAAACGTTACATTCGCGATGTTAGGTTGCCTTAGGTTAGGATATATAACGTTATAGACGCATATAATGTTCCCACCGAGAAGTAGGTCCGACACGCCTGGAATGTTGTCAAATATTACATCCGAGATGTTAGGTTGCCTTAGGTTAGGATATGCAACATTATAGACGCATATAATGTTTCCACCGGGAAGTAGGGTCCGACACGCCTGGAATGTTGTCAACTGTTACATTCGAGGTGCTAGGTTGCCTTAGTTTAGGATATATAACTTTATAGACGCATATAATGTTCCCACCGAGAAGTAGGTTCCGACAAGCCAGGAATGTTGTAAAATGTTACATTCGAAATGTTAGGTTGCCTTAGGTTAGGATATAAAACGTTATAGACGCATATAATGTTCCCACCGAGAAGTAGGGTCCGACACACATGGAATCTTGTCAAATGTTACATCCGAGGTGTTAGGTTAACTTAGGTTGGGATATATAACGTTATAGACGTATACAATGTTCCGACCGAGAAGTAGGTTCCGAGAAGCCAGGAATGTTGGAAAATGTTACGTTCGCGATGCTAGGTTGCCTTAGGTTAGGATATATAGCGTTATAGACGCATATAATGTTCCCACCGATAAGTAGGGTCCGACACGCCAGGAATATTGTCAAATATTACATCCGAGTTATTAGGTTGCCTTAGGTTAGGATATATAACGTTATAGACGCATATAATGTTCCCTCCGAGAAGTAAGTCCGACACGCCTGGAATGTTATCAAATATTACATCCGAGATGTTAGGTTGCCTTAGGTTAGGATATATAACGTTATAAACGTATATACAGTTCCCACCTATAAATAGGTTCCGACACGCCAGGAATGTTGTAAAATATTACGTCCTAGATGATAGGTTAACTTAGGTTGGGGTATACAACGTTATAAAGGTATACAATGTTTCCACCGAGAAGTCGGTTCCAACAAGCCAGGAATGTTGTAAAACGTTACATTCGCGATGTTAGGTTGCCTTAGGTTAGGATATATAACGTTATAGACGCATATAATGTTCCCACCGAGGAGTATGTCCGACACGCCTGGATTGTTGTCAAATATTACATCCGAGATGTTAGGTTGCCTTAGTTTAGGATATATAACTTTATAGACGCATATAATGTTCCCACCGAGAAGTAGGTTCCGACAAGCCAGGAATGTTGTAAAATGTTACATTCGAGATGTTAGGTTGCCTTAGGTTAGGATATAAAACGTTATAGACGAATATAATGTTCCCACCGAGAAGTAGGGTCCGACGCACATGGAATCTTGTCAAATGTTACATCCGAGGTGTTAGGTTGCCTTAGGTTAGGATATATAACGTTATAGACGTATATACTGTTCTCACCGTGAAGTAGGGTCCTACACGCCAGGAATATTGACAAATATTACATCCGAGTTGTTAGGTTGCCTTATTTTACGATATACAGCGTTATAGACGCATACAATGTTCCCACCGAGAAGTAGGGTCCGACAGGTTTGGAATGTTGGCAAATATTACATCCGCGGTGTTAGGTTAACTTAGGTTGGGATATATAACGTTATAGACGCATATAATGTTCCCACCGAGAAGTAGGGTCCGACTCGCCAGGAATGTTGTCAAACGTTACATCTGAGGTGTTAGGTTGCCTTAGGTTAGGATATATAACGTTATAGACGTATACAATGTTCCGACCGAGAAGTAGGTTCCGACAAGCCAGGAATGATGTAAAACGTTACATTCGCGATGTTAGGTTGCCTTAGGTTAGAATATATAACGTTATAGACGCATATAATGTTCCCACCGAGAAGTAGTTCCGACACGCCTGGAATGTTGTCAAATATTACATCCGAGATGTTAGGTTGCCTTAGGTTAGGATATGCAACATTATAGACGCATATAATGTTTCCACCGGGAAGTAGGGTCCGACACGCCTGGAATGTTGTCAACTGTTACATCCGAGGTGTTAGGTTAACTTAGGTTGGGATATATAACGTTATAGACGTATACAATGTTCCGACCGAGAAGTAGGTTCCGAGAAGCCAGGAATGTTGGAAAATGTTACGTTCGCGATGCTAGGTTGCCTTAGGTTAGGATATATAGCGTTATAGACGCATATAATGTTCCCACCGATAAGTAGGGTCCGACACGCCAGGAATATTGTCAAATATTACATCCGAGTTATTAGGTTGCCTTAGGTTAGGATATATAACGTTATAGACGCATATAATGTTCCCTCCGAGAAGTAAGTCCGACACGCCTGGAATGTTATCAAATATTACATCCGAGATGTTAGGTTGCCTTAGGTTAGGATATATAACGTTATAAACGTATATACAGTTCCCACCTATAAATAGGTTCCGACACGCCAGGAATGTTGTAAAATATTACGTCCTAGATGATAGGTTAACTTAGGTTGGGGTATACAACGTTATAAAGGTATACAATGTTTCCACCGAGAAGTCGGTTCCAACAAGCCAGGAATGTTGTAAAACGTTACATTCGCGATGTTAGGTTGCCTTAGGTTAGGATATATAACGTTATAGACGCATATAATGTTCCCACCGAGGAGTATGTCCGACACGCCTGGATTGTTGTCAAATATTACATCCGAGATGTTAGGTTGCCTTAGTTTAGGATATATAACTTTATAGACGCATATAATGTTCCCACCGAGAAGTAGGTTCCGACAAGCCAGGAATGTTGTAAAATGTTACATTCGAGATGTTAGGTTGCGTTAGGTTAGGATATAAAACGTTATAGACGAATATAATGTTCCCACCGAGAAGTAGGGTCCGACGCACATGGAATCTTGTCAAATATTACATCCGAGGTGTTAGGTTGCCTTAGGTTAGGATATATAACGTTATAGACGTATATACTGTTCTCACCGTGAAGTAGGGTCCTACACGCCAGGAATATTGACAAATATTACATCCGAGTTGTTAGGTTGCGTTATTTTACGATATACAGCGGTATAGACGCATACAATGTTCCCACCGAGAAGTAGGGTCCGACAGGTTTGGAATGTTGGCAAATATTACATCCGCGGTGTTAGGTTAACTTAGGTTGGGATATATAACGTTATAGACGCATATAATGTTCCCACCGAGAAGTAGGGTCCGACTCGCCAGGAATGTTGTCAAATGTTACATCTGAGGTGTTAGGTTGCCTTAGGTTAGGATATATAACGTTATAGACGTATACAATGTTCCGACCGAGAAGTAGGTTCCGACAAGCCAGGAATGATGTAAAACGTTACATTCGCGATGTTAGGTTGCCTTAGGTTAGGATATATAACGTTATAGACGCATATAATGTTCCCACCGAGAAGTAGTTCCGACACGCCTGGAATGTTGTCAAATATTACATCCGAGATGTTAGGTTGCCTTAGGTTAGGATATGCAACATTATAGACGCATATAATGTTTCCACCGGGAAGTAGGGTCCGACACGCCTGGAATGTTGTCAACTGTTACATCCGAGGTGTTAGGTTAACTTAGGTTGGGATATATAACGTTATAGACGTATACAATGTTCCGACCGAGAAGTAGGTTCCGAGAAGCCAGGAATGTTGGAAAATGTTACGTTCGCGATGCTAGGTTGCCTTAGGTTAGAATATATAGCGTTATAGACGCATATAATGTTCCCACCGAGAAGTAGGTTCCGACAAGCCAGGAATGTTGTAAAATGTTACATTCGAGATGTTAGGTTGCCTTAGGATAGGATATAAAACGTTATAGACAAATATAATGTTCCCACCGAGAAGTAGAGTCCGACGCACATGGAATCTTGTCAAATGTTACATCCGAGGTGTTAGGTTGCCTTAGGTTAGGATATTTAACGTTATAGACGCATATACTGTTCTCACCGTGAAGTAGGGTCCTACACGCCAGGAATATTGACAAATATTACATCCGAGTTGTTAGGTTGCCTTATTTTACGATATACAGCGTTATAGACGCATACAATGTTCCCACCGAGAAGTAGGGTCCGACAGGTTTGGAATGTTGGCAAATATAACATACGCGGTGTTAGGTTAACTTAGGTTGGGATATATAACGTTATAGACGCATATAATGTTCCCACCGAGAAGTAGGGTCCGACTCGCCAAGAATGTTGTCAAATGTTACATCTGAGGTGTTAGGTTGCCTTAGGTTAGGATATATAACGTTATAGACGTATACAATGTTCCGACCGAGAAGTAGGTTCCGACAAGCCAGGAATGTTGTAAAACGTTACATTCGCGATGTTAGGTTGCCTTAGGTTAGGATGTATAACGTTATAGACGCATATAATGTTCCCACCGAGAAGTAGGTCCGACACGCCTGGAATGTTGTCAAATATTACATCCGAGATGTTAGGTTGCCTTAGGTTAGGATATGCAACATTATAGACGCATATAATGTTTCCACCGGGAAGTAGGGTCCGACACGCCTGGAATGTTGTCAACTGTTACATTCGAGGTGCTAGGTTGCCTTAGTTTAGGATATATAACTTTATAGACGCATATAATGTTCCCACCGAGAAGTAGGTTCCGACAAGCCAGGAATGTTGTAAAATGTTACATTCGAAATGTTAGGTTGCCTTAGGTTAGGATATATAACGTTATAGACGCATATAATGTTCCCTCCGAGAAGTAAGTCCGACACGCCTGGAATGTTATCAAATATTACATCCGAGATGTTAGGTTGCCTTAGGTTAGGATATATAACGTTATAAACGTATATACAGTTCCCACCTATAAATAGGTTCCGACACGCCAGGAATGTTGTAAAATATTACGTCCTAGATGATAGGTTAACTTAGGTTGGGGTATACAACGTTATAAAGGTATACAATGTTTCCACCGAGAAGTCGGTTCCAACAAGCCAGGAATGTTGTAAAACGTTACATTCGCGATGTTAGGTTGCCTTAGGTTAGGATATATAACGTTATAGACGCATATAATGTTCCCACCGAGGAGTATGTCCGACACGCCTGGATTGTTGTCAAATATTACATCCGAGATGTTAGGTTGCCTTAGTTTAGGATATATAACTTTATAGACGCATATAATGTTCCCACCGAGAAGTAGGTTCCGACAAGCCAGGAATGTTGTAAAATGTTACATTCGAGATGTTAGGTTGCCTTAGGTTAGGATATAAAACGTTATAGACGAATATAATGTTCCCACCGAGAAGTAGGGTCCGACGCACATGGAATCTTGTCAAATGTTACATCCGAGGTGTTAGGTTGCCTTAGGTTAGGATATATAACGTTATAGACGTATATACTGTTCTCACCGTGAAGTAGGGTCCTACACGCCAGGAATATTGACAAATATTACATCCGAGTTGTTAGGTTGCCTTATTTTACGATATACAGCGTTATAGACGCATACAATGTTCCCACCGAGAAGTAGGGTCCGACAGGTTTGGAATGTTGGCAAATATTACATCCGCGGTGTTAGGTTAACTTAGGTTGGGATATATAACGTTATAGACGCATATAATGTTCCCACCGAGAAGTAGGGTCCGACTCGCCAGGAATGTTGTCAAACGTTACATCTGAGGTGTTAGGTTGCCTTAGGTTAGGATATATAACGTTATAGACGTATACAATGTTCCGACCGAGAAGTAGGTTCCGACAAGCCAGGAATGATGTAAAACGTTACATTCGCGATGTTAGGTTGCCTTAGGTTAGAATATATAACGTTATAGACGCATATAATGTTCCCACCGAGAAGTAGTTCCGACACGCCTGGAATGTTGTCAAATATTACATCCGAGATGTTAGGTTGCCTTAGGTTAGGATATGCAACATTATAGACGCATATAATGTTTCCACCGGGAAGTAGGGTCCGACACGCCTGGAATGTTGTCAACTGTTACATCCGAGGTGTTAGGTTAACTTAGGTTGGGATATATAACGTTATAGACGTATACAATGTTCCGACCGAGAAGTAGGTTCCGAGAAGCCAGGAATGTTGGAAAATGTTACGTTCGCGATGCTAGGTTGCCTTAGGTTAGGATATATAGCGTTATAGACGCATATAATGTTCCCACCGATAAGTAGGGTCCGACACGCCAGGAATATTGTCAAATATTACATCCGAGTTATTAGGTTGCCTTAGGTTAGGATATATAACGTTATAGACGCATATAATGTTCCCACCGAGGAGTATGTCCGACACGCCTGGATTGTTGTCAAATATTACATCCGAGATGTTAGGTTGCCTTAGTTTAGGATATATAACTTTATAGACGCATATAATGTTCCCACCGAGAAGTAGGTTCCGACAAGCCAGGAATGTTGTAAAATGTTACATTCGAGATGTTAGGTTGCCTTAGGTTAGGATATAAAACGTTATAGACGAATATAATGTTCCCACCGAGAAGTAGGGTCCGACGCACATGGAATCTTGTCAAATGTTACATCCGAGGTGTTAGGTTGCCTTAGGTTAGGATATATAACGTTATAGACGTATATACTGTTCTCACCGTGAAGTAGGGTCCTACACGCCAGGAATATTGACAAATATTACATCCGAGTTGTTAGGTTGCCTTATTTTACGATATACAGCGTTATAGACGCATACAATGTTCCCACCGAGAAGTAGGGTCCGACAGGTTTGGAATGTTGGCAAATATTACATCCGCGGTGTTAGGTTAACTTAGGTTGGGATATATAACGTTATAGACGCATATAATGTTCCCACCGAGAAGTAGGGTCCGACTCGCCAGGAATGTTGTCAAACGTTACATCTGAGGTGTTAGGTTGCCTTAGGTTAGGATATATAACGTTATAGACGTATACAATGTTCCGACCGAGAAGTAGGTTCCGACAAGCCAGGAATGATGTAAAACGTTACATTCGCGATGTTAGGTTGCCTTAGGTTAGAATATATAACGTTATAGACGCATATAATGTTCCCACCGAGAAGTAGTTCCGACACGCCTGGAATGTTGTCAAATATTACATCCGAGATGTTAGGTTGCCTTAGGTTAGGATATGCAACATTATAGACGCATATAATGTTTCCACCGGGAAGTAGGGTCCGACACGCCTGGAATGTTGTCAACTGTTACATCCGAGGTGTTAGGTTAACTTAGGTTGGGATATATAACGTTATAGACGTATACAATGTTCCGACCGAGAAGTAGGTTCCGAGAAGCCAGGAATGTTGGAAAATGTTACGTTCGCGATGCTAGGTTGCCTTAGGTTAGGATATATAGCGTTATAGACGCATATAATGTTCCCACCGATAAGTAGGGTCCGACACGCCAGGAATATTGTCAAATATTACATCCGAGTTATTAGGTTGCCTTAGGTTAGGATATATAACGTTATAGACGCATATAATGTTCCCTCCGAGAAGTAAGTCCGACACGCCTGGAATGTTATCAAATATTACATCAGAGATGTTAGGTTGCCTTAGGTTAGGATATATAACGTTATAAACGTATATACAGTTCCCACCTAGAAATAGGGTCCGACACGCCAGGAATATTGTCAAATATTACATCCGAGTTATTACGTTGCCTTAGGTTAGGATATATAACGTTATAGACGCATATAATGTTCCCTCCGAGAAGTAGGTCCGACACGCCTGGAATGTTATCAAATATTACATCCGAGATGTTAGGTTGCCTTAGGTTAGGATATATAACGTTATAAACGTATATACAGTTCACACCTAGAAATAGGGTCCGACACGCCAGGAATGTTGTAAAATATTACGTCCTAGATGATAGGTTAACTTAGGTTGGGGTATACAACGTTATAGAGGTATACAATGTTTCCACCGAGAAGTCGGTTCCAACAAGCCAGGAATGTTGTAAAGCGTTACATTCGCGATGTTAGGTTGCCTTAGGTTAGGATATATAACGTTATAGACGCATATAATGTTCCCACCGAGAAGTAGGTCCGACACGCCTGGATTGTTGTCAAATATTACATCCGAGATGTTAGGTTGCCTTAGTTTAGGATATATAACTTTATAGACGCATATAATGTTCCCACCGAGAAGTAGGTTCCGACAAGCCAGGAATGTTGTAAAATGTTACATTCGAGATGTTAGGTTGCCTTAGGTTAGGATATAAAACGTTATAGACGCATATAATGTTCCCACCGAGAAGTAGGGTCCGACGCACATGGAATCTTGTCAAATGATACATCCGAGGTGTTAGGTTGCCTTAGGTTAGGATATATAACGTTATAGACGTATATACTGTTCTCACCGTGAAGTAGGGTCCTACACACCAGGAATATTGACAAATATTACATCCGAGTTGTTAGGTTGCCTTATTTTACGATATACAGCGTTATAGACGCATACAATGTTCCCACCGAGAAGTAGGGTCCGACAGGTTTGGAATGTTGGCAAATATTACATCCGCGGTGTTAGGTTAACTTTGGTTGGTATATATAACGTTATAGACGCATATAATGTTCCCACCGAGAAGTAGGTCCGACACGCCAGGAATATTGTCAAATATTACATCCGAGTTATTAGGTTGCCTTAGGTTAGGATATATAACGTTATAGACGCATATAATGTTCCCATCGAGAAGTAGGCTCCGACTCGCCAGGAATGTTGTCAAATGTTACATCTGAGGTGTTAGGTTGCCTTAGGTTAGGATATACAACGTTATAGACGCATATAATGTTCCCACCGAGAAGTAGGGCCCGACACGCTTGGAATGTTGTCAAAAGTTACATCCGAGGTGTTAGGTTGAATTAGGTTAGGTTATATGACGTTATAGACGTATATAATTTTCCCACCGAGAAGTAGGTCCGACACGCCTGGATTGTTGTCAAATATTGCATCCGAGATGTTAGGTTGCCTTAGGTTAGGGTGTATAACGTTATAGACGTATATACTGTACTCACCGTGAAGTAGGGTCCTACACACCAGGAATATTGACAAATATTACATCCGAGTTGTTAGGTTGCCTTATTTTACGATATACAGCGTTGTAGACGCATACAATGTTCCCACCGAGAAGTAGGGTCCGACAGGTTTGGAATGTAGGCAAATATTACATCCGCGGCGTTAGGTTAACTTAGGTTGGGATATATAACGTTATAGACGCATATAATGTTCCCACCGAGAAGTAGGTCCGACACGCCAGGAATATTGTCAAATATTACATCTGAGTTATTAGGTTGCCTTAGGTTAGGATATATAACGTTATAGACGCATATAATGTTCCCACCGAGAAGTAGGGTCCGACTCGACAGGAATGTTGTCAAATGTTACATCCGAGGTGTTAGGTTGCCTTAGGTTAGGTTATATGACGTTATAGACGCATATAATCTTCCCACCGAGAAGTAGGTCCGACACGCCTGGATTGTTGTCAAATATTATATCCGAGTTGTTAGGTTGCCATAGGTTAGGATATATAACGTTATAGACGCATATAATGTTCCCACCGATAAGTAGGGTCCGACACGCCAGGAATATTGTCAAATATTACATCCGAGTTGTTAGGTTCAATTAGGTTAGGTTATATGACGTTATAGACGTATATAATGTTCCCACCGAGAAGTAGGTCCGACACGCCTGGATTGTTGTCAAATATTACATCCGAGATGTTAGGTTGCCTTAGGTTAGGATATATAACGTTATAGACGTATATACTGTTCCCACCGAGAAGTAGGGTCCGACACACGTGGAATGTTGTCAAATGTTACATCCGAGGTGTTAGGTTGCCTTAGGTTAGGATATATAACGTTATAGACGCATATAAAGTTCCCACTGAGAAGTAGGGTCCGACACGCCAGGAATGTTGTCAAATGTTACATCTGAGATGTTAGGTTGCCTTAGGTTAGGATATATAACGTTATAGACGCATATAATGTTCCCACTGAGAAGTAGGTTCCGACTCGCCAGGAATGATGTCAAATGTTACATCCGAGGTGCTAGGTTGCCTTAGGTTAGGATATACAACGTTATAGACGTATATAATGTTCCCACCGAGAAGTAGGGTCCGACTCGCCAAAAATGTTGTCAAAAGTTACATCCGAGGTGTTTGGTTGCCTTAGGTTAGGTTATATGACGTTATATACGTATATACTGTTCCCACCGTGAAGTAGGGTCCGACACACCAGGAATATTGACAAATATTACATCCGAGTTGTTAGGTTGCCTTAGGTTAGGATATATAACGTTATATACGTATATACTGTTCCCACCGTGAAGTAGGGTCCGACACACCAGGAATATTGACAAATATTACATCCGAGTTGTTAGGTTGCCTTAGGTTAGGATATATAACGTTATAGACGCATATAATGTTCCCACCGAGAAGTAGGGTCCGACTCGCCAGAAATGTTGTCAAATGTTACATCCGAGGTGTTTGGTTGCCTTAGGTTAGGTTATATGACGTTATAGACGCATATAATGTTCCCACCGAGAAGTAGGTCCGACACGCCAGGAATATTGACGAATATTACATCCGAGTTGTTACTTTGCCTTATTTTACGATATACAGCGTAATAGACGCATACAATGTTCCCACCGAGATGTAGGGTCCGACAGGCTTGGAATGTTGACAAATATTACATCCGTGGAGTTAGGTTGCCTTAGGTTAGGATATACAACGTTATAGACGCATATAATATTCCCACCGAGAAGTAGTTTCCGACACACCTGCAATGTTGTCAAATGTTACATCCGAGCTGTTAGGTTGCCTTAGGTTAGGATATATAACGTTATAGACGCATATAATGTTCCCACTGAGAAGTAGGTTCCGACTCGCCAGGAATGTTGTGAAATGTTACATCCGTGGTGCTATGTTGCGTTAGGTTAGGATATAAAACGTTATAGACGCATATAATGTTCCCACCGAGAAGTAGGGTCCGACACATATGGAATCTTGTGAAATGTTACATCCGAGGTGTTAGGTTGCCTTAGGTTAATATATATAACGTTATAGACTCATATAATGTTCCCACCGAGAAGTAGGGTCCGACTCGCCAGAAATGTTGTCAAATGTTACATCCGAGGTGTTTGGTTGCCTTAGGTTAGGCTATATGACGTTATAGACGCATATAATGTTCCCACTGAGAAGTAGGTTCCGACTCGCCAGGAATGTTGTCAAATGTTACATCCGAGGTGCTAGGTTGCCTTAGGTTAGGATATACAACGTTATAGACGTATATAATGTTCCCACCGAGAAGTAGGGTCCGACTCGCCAGAAATGTTGTCAAATGTTACATCCGAGGTGTTTGGTTGCCTTAGGTTAGGTTATATGACGTTATATACGTATATACTGTTCCCACCGTGAAGTAGGGTCCGACACACCAGGAATATTGACAAATATTACATCCGAGTTGTTAGGTTGCCTTAGGTTAGGATATATAACGTTATATACGTATATACTGTTCCCACCGTTAAGTAGGGTCCGACACACCAGGAATATTGACAAATATTACATCCGAGTTGTTAGGTTGCCTTAGGTTAGGATATATAACGTTATAGACGCATATAATGTTCCCACCGATAAGTAGGGTCCGACACGCCAGGAATGTTGTCAAATGTTACATCTGAGGTGTTAGGTTGCCTTAGGTTAGGATATATAACGTTATAGACGCATATAATGTTCCCACTGAGAAGTAGGTTCCGACTCGCCAGGAATGTTGTCAAATGTTACATCCGAGGTGCTAGGTTGCCTTAGGTTAGGATATACAACGTTATAGACGCATATAATGTTCCCACCGAGAAGTAGGGTCCAACACAACTGGAATCTTGTCAAATGTTACATCCGAGGTGTTAGGTTGCCTTATGTTAGGTTATATGAAGTTATAGACGCATATAATGTTCCCACCGAGAAGTAGGTCCGACACGCCTGGATTGTTGTCAAATATTACATCCGAGGTGTTAGGTTGCCTTAGGTTAGGATATATAACGTTATAGACGCATATAATTTTTCCACCGGTAAGTAGGGTCCGACACGCCTGGAATGTTGTCAACTGTTACATTCGAGGTGCTAGGTGGAACTAGTTGAGGATATATAACTTTATAGACGCATATAATGTTCCCACCGAGAAGTAGGTTCCGACAAGCCAGGAATGTTGTAAAATGTTACATTCGAGATGTTAGGTTGCCTTAGGTTAGGATATAAAACGTTATAGACGCATATAATGTTCCCACCGAGAAGTAGGGTCCGACACATATGGACTCTTGTGAAATGTTACATCCGAGGTGTTAGGTTGCCTTAGGTTAATATATATAACGTTATAGACGCATATAATGTTCCCACCGATAAGTAGGGTCCGACACGCCAGGAATATTGTCAAATATTACATCCGAGTTGTTAGGTTGCCTTATTTTACGATATACAGCGTTATAGACGCATACAATGTTCCCACCGAGAAGTAGGTTCCGACACGCTTGGAATGTTGTCAAATATTACATCCGAGGTATTAGGTTGCCTTAGGTTAGGTTATATGACGTTATAGACGCATATAATGTTCCCACCGAGAATTGGGACCGACACGCCTGGATTGTTGTCAAATATTACAACCGAGATGTTAGGTTGCCTTAGGTTAGGATATATAACGTTGTAGACGTATATACTGTTCCAACCGAGAAGTAGGGTCCGACACACGTGGAATGATGTCAAATGTTACATCCGAGATGTTAGGTTGCCTTAGGTTAGGATATATAACGTTATAGACGTATATACTGTTCCCACCGTGAAGTAGGGTCCGACACACCAGGAATATTGACAAATATTACATCCGAGTTGTTAGGTTAACTTAGGTTGGGATATGTAACGTTATAGACGTATACAATGTTCCGACCGAGAAGCAGGTTCCGAGAAGCCAGGAATGTTGTAAAATGTTACATTCGCGATGCTAGGTTGCCTTAGGTTAGGATATATAGCGTTATAGACGCATATAATGTTCCCACCGATAAGTAGGGTCCGACACGCCAGGAATGTTGTCAAATGTTACATCTGAGGTGTTAGGTTGCCTTAGGTTAGGATATATAACGTTATAGACGCATATAATGTTCCCACTGAGAAGTAGGTTCCGACTCGCCAGGAATGTTGTCAAATGTTACATCCGAGGTGCTAGGTTGCCTTAGGTTAGGATATACAACGTTATAGACGCATATAATGTTCCCACCGAGAAGTAGGGTCCGACTCGCCAGGAATATTGTCAAATATTACATCTGAGTTATTAGGTTGCCTTAGATTAGGATATATAACGTTATAGACGCATATAATGTACCCACCGAGAAGTAGGGTCCGACTCGACAGGAATGTTGTCAAATGTTACATCCGAGGTGTTAGGTTGCCTTAGGTTAGGTTATATGACGTTATAGACGCATATAATCTTCCCACCGAGAAGTATGTCCGTTACGCCTGGATTGTTGTCAAATATTATATCCGAGTTGTTAGGTTGCCATAGGTTAGGATATATAACGTTATAGACGCATATAATGTTCCCACCGATAAGTAGGGTCCGACACGCCAGGAATATTGTCAAATATTACATCCGAGTTGTTAGGTTGGATTAGGTTAGGTTATATGACGTTATAGACGTATATAATGTTCCCACCGAGAAGTAGGTCCGACACGCCTGGATTGTTGTCAAATATTACATCCGAGATGTTAGGTTGCCTTAGGTTAGGATATATAACGTTATAGACGTATATACTGTTCCCACCGAGAAGTAGGGTCCGACACGCCAGGAATGTTGTCAAATGTTACATCTGAGGTGTTAGGTTGCCTTAGGTTAGGATATATAACGTTATAGACGCATATAATGTTCCCACTGAGAAGTAGGTTCCGACTCGCCAGGAATGTTGTCAAATGTTACATCCGAGGTGCTAGGTTGCCTTAGGTTAGGATATACAACGTTATAGACGTATATAATGTTCCCACCGAGAAGTAGGGTCCGACTCGCCAGAAATGTTGTCAAATGTTACATCCGAGGTGTTTGGTTGCCTTAGGTTAGGTTATATGACGTTATATACGTATATACTGTTCCCACCGTGAAGTAGGGTCCGACACACCAGGAATATTGACAAATATTACATCCGAGTTGTTAGGTTGCCTTAGGTTAGGATATATAACGTTATATACGTATATACTGTTCCCACCGTGAAGTAGGGTCCGACACACCAGGAATATTGACAAATATTACATCCGAGTTGTTAGGTTGCCTTAGGTTAGGATATATAACGTTATAGACGCATATAACGTTCCCACCGAGAAGTAGGGTCCGACTCGCCAGAAATGTTGTCAAATGTTACATCCGAGGTGTTTGGTTGCCTTAGGTTAGGTTATATGACGTTATATACGTATATACTGTTCCCACCGTGAAGTAGGGTCCGACACACCAGGAATATTGACAAATATTACATCCGAGTTGTTAGGTTGCCTTAGGTTAGGATATATAACGTTATATACGTATATACTGTTCCCACCGTTAAGTAGGGTCCGACACACCAGGAATATTGACAAATATTACATCCGAGTTGTTAGGTTGCCTTAGGTTAGGATATATAACGTTATAGACGCATATAATGTTCCCACCGATAAGTAGGGTCCGACACGCCAGGAATGTTGTCAAATGTTACATCTGAGGTGTTAGGTTGCCTTAGGTTAGGATATATAACGTTATAGACGCATATAATGTTCCCACTGAGAAGTAGGTTCCGACTCGCCAGGAATGTTGTCAAATGTTACATCCGAGGTGCTAGGTTGCCTTAGGTTAGGATATACAACGTTATAGACGCATATAATGTTCCCACCGAGAAGTAGGGTCCAACACAACTGGAATGTTGTCAAATGTTACATCCGAGGTGTTAGGTTGCCTTATGTTAGGTTATATGAAGTTATAGACGCATATAATGTTCCCACCGAGAAGTAGGTCCGACACGCCTGGATTGTTGTCAAATATTACATCCGAGGTGTTAGGTTGCCTTAGGTTAGGATATATAACGTTATAGACGCATATAATTTTTCCACCGGTAAGTAGGGTCCGACACGCCTGGAATGTTGTCAACTGTTACATTCGAGGTGCTAGGTGGAACTAGTTGAGGATATATAACTTTATAGACGCATATAATGTTCCCACCGAGAAGTAGGTTCCGACAAGCCAGGAATGTTGTAAAATGTTACATTCGAGATGTTAGGTTGCCTTAGGTTAGGATATAAAACGTTATAGACGCATATAATGTTCCCACCGAGAAGTAGGGTCCGACACATATGGAATCTTGTGAAATGTTACATCCGAGGTGTTAGGTTGCCTTAGGTTAATATATATAACGTTATAGACGCATATAATGTTCCCACCGATAAGTAGGGTCCGACACGCCAGGAATATTGTCAAATATTACATCCGAGTTGTTAGGTTGCCTTATTTTACGATATACAGCGTTATAGACGCATACAATGTTCCCACCGAGAAGTAGGTTCCGACACGCTTGGAATGTTGTCAAATATTACATCCGAGGTATTAGGTTGCCTTAGGTTAGGTTATATGACGTTATAGACGCATATAATGTTCCCACCGAGAATTGGGACCGACACGCCTGGATTGTTGTCAAATATTACAACCGAGATGTTAGGTTGCCTTAGGTTAGGATATATAACGTTGTAGACGTATATACTGTTCCAACCGAGAAGTAGGGTCCGACACACGTGGAATGATGTCAAATGTTACATCCGAGATGTTAGGTTGCCTTAGGTTAGGATATATAACGTTATAGACGTATACAATGTTCCGACGGAGAAGTAGGTTCCGAGAAGCCAGGAATGTTGTAAAATGTTACATTCGCCATGTTAGGTTGCCTTAGGTTAGGATATATAACGTTATAGACGCATATAATGTTCCCACCGATAAGTAGGGTCCGACACGCCAGGAATATTGTCAAATATTACATCCGAGTTATTAGGTTGCCTTAGGTTAGGATATATAACGTTATAGACGCATATAATGTTCCCTCCGAGAAGTAGGTCCGACACGCCTGGAATGTTATCAAATATTACATCCGAGATGTTAGGTTGCCTTAGGTTAGGATATATAACGTTATAAACGTATATACAGTTCACACCTAGAAATAGGGTCCGACACGCCAGGAATGTTGTAAAATATTACGTCCTAGATGATAGGTTAACTTAGGTTGGGGTATACAACGTTATAGAGGTATACAATGTTTCCACCGAGAAGTCGGTTCCAACAAGCCAGGAATGTTGTAAAGCGTTACATTCGCGATGTTAGGTTGCCTTAGGTTAGGATATATAACGTTATAGACGCATATAATGTTCCCACCGAGAAGTAGGTCCGACACGCCTGGATTGTTGTCAAATATTACATCCGAGATGTTAGGTTGCCTTAGTTTAGGATATATAACTTTATAGACGCATATAATGTTCCCACCGAGAAGTAGGTTCCGACAAGCCAGGAATGTTGTAAAATGTTACATTCGAGATGTTAGGTTGCCTTAGGTTAGGATATAAAACGTTATAGACGCATATAATGTTCCCACCGAGAAGTAGGGTCCGACGCACATGGAATCTTGTCAAATGTTACATCCGAGGTGTTAGGTTGCCTTAGGTTAGGATATATAACGTTATAGACGTATATACTGTTCTCACCGTGAAGTAGGGTCCTACACACCAGGAATATTGACAAATATTACATCCGAGTTGTTAGGTTGCCTTATTTTACGATATACAGCGTTATAGACGCATACAATGTTCCCACCGAGAAGTAGGGTCCGACAGGTTTGGAATGTTGGCAAATATTACATCCGCGGCGTTAGGTTAACTTAGGTTGGGTTATATAACGTTATAGACGCATATAATGTTCCCACCGAGAAGTAGGTCCGACACGCCAGGAATATTGTCAAATATTACATCTGAGTTATTAGGTTGCCTTAGATTAGGATATATAACGTTATAGACGCATATAATGTACCCACCGAGAAGTAGGGTCCGACTCGACAGGAATGTTGTCAAATGTTACATCCGAGGTGTTAGGTTGCCTTAGGTTAGGTTATATGACGTTATAGACGCATATAATCTTCCCACCGAGAAGTATGTCCGTTACGCCTGGATTGTTGTCAAATATTACATCCGAGTTGTTAGGTTGCCTTATTTTACGATATACAGCGTTATAGACGCATACAATGTTCCCACCGAGAAGTAGGTTCCGACACGCTTGGAATGTTGTCAAATATTACATCCGAGGTATTAGGTTGCCTTAGGTTAGGTTATATGACGTTATAGACGCATATAATGTTCCCACCGAGAATTGGGACCGACACGCCTGGATTGTTGTCAAATATTACAACCGAGATGTTAGGTTGCCTTAGGTTAGGATATATAACGTTGTAGACGTATATACTGTTCCAACCGAGAAGTAGGGTCCGACACACGTGGAATGTTGTCAAATGTTACATCCGAGATGTTAGGTTGCCTTAGGTTAGGATATATAACGTTATAGACGTATATACTGTTCCCACCGTGAAGTAGGGTCCGACACACCAGGAATATTGACAAATATTACATCCGAGTTGTTAGGTTGCCTTAGGTTAGGATATATAACGTTATAGACGCATATAATGTTCCCACTGAGAAGTAGGTTCCGACTCGCCAGGAATGTTGTCAAATGTTACATCCGTGGTGCTATGTTGCGTTAGGTTAGGATATAAAACGTTATAGACGCATATAATGTTCCCACCGAGAAGTAGGGTCCGACACATATGGAATCTTGTCAAATGTTACATCCGAGGTGTTAGGTTAACTTAGGTTGGGATATATAACGTTATAGACGTATACAATTTTCCGACCGAGAAGTATGTTCCGAGAAGCCAGGAATTTTGTAAAATGTTACATTCGCGATGCTAGGTTGCCTTAGGTTAGGATATATAGCGTTATAGACGCATATAATTTTCCCACCGATAAGTAGGGTCCGACACGCCAGGAATATTGTCAAATATCACGTCCGAGTTATTAGGTTGCCTTAGGTTAGGATATATAACGTTATAGACGCATATAATGTTCCCACCGAGAAGTAGGGTCCGACACACCTGGAATGTTGTCAAATGTTACATCCGAGGTGTTAGGTTAACTTAGGTTGGGATATGTAACGTTATAGACGTATACAATGTTCCGACCGAGAAGTAGGTTCCGAGAAGCCAGGAATGTTGTAAAATGTTACATTCGCGATGCTAGGTTGCCTTAGGTTAGGATATATAGCGTTATAGACGCATATAATGTTCCCACCGATAAGTAGGGTCCGACACGCCAGGAATGTTGTCAAATGTTACATCTGAGGTGTTAGGTTGCCTTAGGTTAGGATATATAACGTTATAGACGCATATAATGTTCCCACTGAGAAGTTGGTTCCGACTCGCCAGGAATGTTGTCAAATGTTACATCCGAGGTGCTAGGTTGCCTTAGGTTAGGATATACAACGTTATAGACGCATATAATGTTCCCACCGAGAAGTAGGGTCCGACTCGCCAGAAATGTTGTCAAATGTTACATCCGAGGTGTTTGGTTGCCTTATGTTAGGATATATAACGTTATAGACGCATATAATGTTCCCACCGAGAAGTAGGGTCCGACACACCTGGAATGTTGTCAAATGTTACATCCGAGGTGTTAGGTTAACTTAGGTTGGGATATATAACGTTATAGACGTATACAATGTTCCGACGGAGAAGTAGGTTCCGAGAAGCCAGGAATGTTGTAAAATGTTACATTCGCCATGTTAGGTTGCCTTAGGTTAGGATATATAACGTTATAGACGCATATAATGTTCCCACCGATAAGTAGGGTCCGACACGCCAGGAATATTGTCAAATATTACATCCGAGTTATTAGGTTGCCTTAGGTTAGGATATATAACGTTATATACGTATATACTGTTCCCACCGTTAAGTAGGGTCCGACACACCAGGAATATTGACAAATATTACATCCGAGTTGTTAGGTTGCCTTAGGTTAGGATATATAACGTTATAGACGCATATAATGTTCCCACCGATAAGTAGGGTCCGACACGCCAGGAATGTTGTCAAATGTTACATCTGAGGTGTTAGGTTGCCTTAGGTTAGGATATATAACGTTATAGACGCATATAATGTTCCCACTGAGAAGTAGGTTCCGACTCGCCAGGAATGTTGTCAAATGTTACATCCGAGGTGCTAGGTTGCCTTAGGTTAGGATATACAACGTTATAGACGCATATAATGTTCCCACCGAGAAGTAGGGTCCAACACAACTGGAATGTTGTCAAATGTTACATCCGAGGTGTTAGGTTGCCTTATGTTAGGTTATATGAAGTTATAGACGCATATAATGTTCCCACCGAGAAGTATGTCCGACACGCCTGGATTGTTGTCAAATATTACATCCGAGGTGTTAGGTTGCCTTAGGTTAGGATATATAACGTTATAGACGCATATAATTTTTCCACCGGTAAGTAGGGTCCGACACGCCTGGAATGTTGTCAACTGTTACATTCGAGGTGCTAGGTGGAACTAGTTGAGGATATATAACTTTATAGACGCATATAATGTTCCCACCGAGAAGTAGGTTCCGACAAGCCAGGAATGTTGTAAAATGTTACATTCGAGATGTTAGGTTGCCTTAGGTTAGGATATAAAACGTTATAGACGCATATAATGTTCCCACCGAGAAGTAGGGTCCGACACATATGGAATCTTGTGAAATGTTACATCCGAGGTGTTAGGTTGCCTTAGGTTAATATATATAACGTTATAGACGCATATAATGTTCCCACCGATAAGTAGGGTCCGACACGCCAGGAATATTGTCAAATATTACATCCGAGTTGTTAGGTTGCCTTATTTTACGATATACAGCGTTATAGACGCATACAATGTTCCCACCGAGAAGTAGGTTCCGACACGCTCGGAATGTTGTCAAATATTACATCCGAGGTATTAGGTTGCCTTAGGTTAGGTTATATGACGTTATAGACGCATATAATGTTCCCACCGAGAATTGGGACCGACACGCCTGGATTGTTGTCAAATATTACAACCGAGATGTTAGGTTGCCTTAGGTTAGGATATATAACGTTGTAGACGTATATACTGTTCCAACCGAGAAGTAGGGTCCGACACACGTGGAATGATGTCAAATGTTACATCCGAGATGTTAGGTTGCCTTAGGTTAGGATATATAACGTTATAGACGTATATACTGTTCCCACCGTGAAGTAGGGTCCGACACACCAGGAATATTGACAAATATTACATCCGAGTTGTTAGGTTAACTTAGGTTGGGATATGTAACGTTATAGACGTATACAATGTTCCGACCGAGAAGCAGGTTCCGAGAAGCCAGGAATGTTGTAAAATGTTACATTCGCGATGCTAGGTTGCCTTAGGTTAGGATATATAGCGTTATAGACGCATATAATGTTCCCACCGATAAGTAGGGTCCGACACGCCAGGAATGTTGTCAAATGTTACATCTGAGGTGTTAGGTTGCCTTAGGTTAGGATATATAACGTTATAGACGCATATAATGTTCCCACTGAGAAGTAGGTTCCGACTCGCCAGGAATGTTGTCAAATGTTACATCCGAGGTGCTAGGTTGCCTTAGGTTAGGATATACAACGTTATAGACGCATATAATGTTCCCACCGAGAAGTAGGGTCCGACTCGCCAGAAATGTTGTCAAATGTTACATCCGAGGTGTTTGGTTGCCTTATGTTAGGATATATAACGTTATAGACGCATATAATGTTCCCACCGAGAAGTAGGGTCCGACACACCTGGAATGTTGTCAAATGTTACATCCGAGGTGTTAGGTTAACTTAGGTTGGGATATATAACGTTATAGACGTATACAATGTTCCGACGGAGAAGTAGGTTCCGAGAAGCCAGGAATGTTGTAAAATGTTACATTCGCCATGTTAGGTTGCCTTAGGTTAGGATATATAACGTTATAGACGCATATAATGTTCCCACCGATAAGTAGGGTCCGACACGCCAGGAATATTGTCAAATATTACATCCGAGTTATTAGGTTGCCTTAGGTTAGGATATATAACGTTATAGACGCATATAATGTTCCCTCCGAGAAGTAGGTCCGACACGCCTGGAATGTTATCAAATATTACATCCGAGATGTTAGGTTGCCTTAGGTTAGGATATATAACGTTATAAACGTATATACAGTTCACACCTAGAAATAGGGTCCGACACGCCAGGAATGTTGTAAAATATTACGTCCTAGATGATAGGTTAACTTAGGTTGGGGTATACAACGTTATAGAGGTATACAATGTTTCCACCGAGAAGTCGGTTCCAACAAGCCAGGAATGTTGTAAAGCGTTACATTCGCGATGTTAGGTTGCCTTAGGTTAGGATATATAACGTTATAGACGCATATAATGTTCCCACCGAGAAGTAGGTCCGACACGCCTGGATTGTTGTCAAATATTACATCCGAGATGTTAGGTTGCCTTAGTTTAGGATATATAACTTTATAGACGCATATAATGTTCCCACCGAGAAGTAGGTTCCGACAAGCCAGGAATGTTGTAAAATGTTACATTCGAGATGTTAGGTTGCCTTAGGTTAGGATATAAAACGTTATAGACGCATATAATGTTCCCACCGAGAAGTAGGGTCCGACGCACATGGAATCTTGTCAAATGTTACATCCGAGGTGTTAGGTTGCCTTAGGTTAGGATATATAACGTTATAGACGTATATACTGTTCTCACCGTGAAGTAGGGTCCTACACACCAGGAATATTGACAAATATTACATCCGAGTTGTTAGGTTGCCTTATTTTACGATATACAGCGTTATAGACGCATACAATGTTCCCACCGAGAAGTAGGGTCCGACAGGTTTGGAATGTTGGCAAATATTACATCCGCGGTGTTAGGTTAACTTTGGTTGGTATATATAACGTTATAGACGCATATAATGTTCCCACCGAGAAGTAGGTCCGACACGCCAGGAA
This sequence comes from Xylocopa violacea, assembly GCA_963969225.1. Lineage (NCBI taxonomy): Eukaryota > Metazoa > Arthropoda > Insecta > Hymenoptera > Apidae > Xylocopa > Xylocopa violacea. The sequence goes on along the minus strand of CAXAJV010000017.1, from coordinate 8,078,892 downwards.
TATTGTCAAATATTACATCCGAGTTATTAGGTTGCCTTAGGTTAGGATATATAACGTTATAGACGCATATAATGTTCCCACCGAGAAGTAGGGCCCGACACGCTTGGAATGTTGTCAAAAGTTACATCCGAGGTGTTAGGTTGAATTAGGTTAGGTTATATGACATTATAGACGTATATAATTTTCCCACCGAGAAGTAGGTCCGACACGCCTGGATTGTTGTCAAATATTGCATCCGAGATGTTAGGTTGCCTTAGGTTAGGGTGTATAACGTTATAGACGTATATACTGTACTCACCGTGAAGTAGGGTCCTACACACCAGGAATATTGACAAATATTACATCCGAGTTGTTAGGTTGCCTTATTTTACGATATACAGCGTTATAGACGCATACAATGTTCCCACCGAGAAGTAGGGTCCGACAGGTTTGGAATGTTGGCAAATATTACATCCGCGGCGTTAGGTTAACTTAGGTTGGGATATATAACGTAATAGACGCATATAATGTTCCCACCGAGAAGTAGGTCCGACACGCCAGGAATATTGTCAAATATTACATCTGAGTTATTAGGTTGCCTTAGATTAGGATATATAACGTTATAGACGCATATAATGTTCCCACCGAGAAGTAGGGTCCGACTCGACAGGAATGTTGTCAAATGTTACATCCGAGGTGTTAGGTTGCCTTAGGTTAGGTTATATGACGTTATAGACGCATATAATCTTCCCACCGAGAAGTAGGTCCGTTACGCCTGGATTGTTGTCAAATATTATATCCGAGTTGTTAGGTTGCCATAGGTTAGGATATATAACGTTATAGACGCATATAAGGTTCCCACCGATAAGTAGGGTCCGACACGCCAGGAATATTGTCAAATATTACATCCGAGTTGTTAGGTTGGATTAGGTTAGGTTATATGACGTTATAGACGTATATAATGTTCCCACCGAGAAGTAGGTCCGACACGCCTGGATTGTTGTCAAATATTACATCCGAGATGTTAGGTTGCCTTAGGTTAGGATATATAACGTTATAGACGTATATACTGTTCCCACCGAGAAGTAGGGTCCGACACGCCAGGAATGTTGTCAAATGTTACATCTGAGGTGTTAGGTTGCCTTAGGTTAGGATATATAACGTTATAGACGCATATAATGTTCCCACTGAGAAGTAGGTTCCGACTCGCCAGGAATGTTGTCAAATGTTACATCCGAGGTGCTAGGTTGCCTTAGGTTAGGATATACAACGTTATAGACGTATATAATGTTACCACCGAGAAGTAGGGTCCGACTCGCCAGACATGTTGTCAAATGTTACATCCGAGGTGTTTGGTTGCCTTAGGTTAGGTTATATGACGTTATATACGTATATACTGTTCCCACCGTGAAGTAGGGTCCGACACACCAGGAATATTGACAAATATTACATCCGAGTTGTTAGGTTGCCTTAGGTTAGGATATATAACGTTATATACGTATATACTGTTCCCACCGTGAAGTAGGGTCCGACACACCAGGAATATTGACAAATATTACATCCGAGTTGTTAGGTTGCCTTAGGTTAGGATATATAACGTTATAGACGCATATAACGTTCCCACCGAGAAGTAGGGTCCGACTCGCCAGAAATGTTGTCAAATGTTACATCCGAGGTGTTTGGTTGCCTTAGGTTAGGTTATATGACGTTATAGACGCATATAATGTTCCCACCGAGAGGTAGGTCCGACACGCCAGGAATATTGACGAATATTACATCCGAGTTGTTACTTTGCCTTATTTTACGATATACAGCGTAATAGACGCATACAATGTTCCCACCGAGATGTAGGGTCCGACAGGCTTGGAATGTTGACAAATATTACATCCGTGGAGTTAGGTTGCCTTAGGTTAGGATATACAACGTTATAGACGCATATAATATTCCCACCGAGAAGTAGTTTCCGACACACCTGCAATGTTGTCAAATGTTACATCCGAGCTGTTAGGTTGCCTTAGGTTAGGATATATAACGTTATAGGCGCATATAATGTTCCCACTGAGAAGTAGGTTCCGACTCGCCAGGAATGTTGTCAAATGTTACATCCGTGGTGCTATGTTGCGTTAGGTTCGGATATAAAACGTTATAGACGCATATAATGTTCCCACCGAGAAGTAGGGTCCGACACATATGGAATCTTGTGAAATGTTACATCCGAGGTGTTAGGTTGCCTTAGGTTAATATATATAACGTTATAGACTCATATAATGTTCCCACCGAGAAGTAGGGTCCGACTCGCCAGAAATGTTGTCAAATGTTACATCCGAGGTGTTTGGTTGCCTTAGGTTAGGCTATATGACGTTATAGACGCATATAATGTTCCAACCGAGAAGTAGGTCCGACAAGCCTGGATTGTTGACAAATATTACATCCGAGTTGTTACTTTGCCTTATTTTACGATATACAGCGTAATAGACGCATACAATGTTCCCACCGAGATGTAGGGTCCGACAGGCTTGGAATGTTGACAAATATTACATCCGTGGAGTTAGGTTGCCTTAGGTTAGGATATACAACGTTATAGACGTATATAATATTCCCACCGAGAAGTAGTTTCCGACACACCTGCAATGTTGTCAAATGTTACATCCGAGCTGTTAGGTTGCCTTAGGTTAGGATATATAACGTTATAGACGCATATAATGTTCCCACTGAGAAGTAGGTTCCGACTCGCCAGGAATGTTGTCAAATGTTACATCCGTGGTGCTATGTTGCGTTAGGTTAGGATATAAAACGTTATAGACGCATATAATGTTCCCACCGAGAAGTAGGGTCCGACACATATGGAATCTTGTGAAATGTTACATCCGAGGTGTTAGGTTGCCTTAGGTTAATATATATAACGTTATAGACTCATATAATGTTCCCACCGAGAAGTAGGGTCCGACTCGCCAGAAATGTTGTCAAATGTTACATCCGAGGTGTTTGGTTGCCTTAGGTTAGGCTATATGACGTTATAGACGCATATAATGTTCCAACCGAGACGTAGGTCCGACAAGCCTGGATTGTTGTCAAATATTACATCCGAGAAGTTAGGTTGCCTTAGGTTAGGATATATAACGTTATAGACGCATATAATGTTCCCACTGAGAAGTAGGTTCCGACTCGCCAGGAATGTTGTCAAATGTTACATCCCAGGTGCTAGGTTGCCTTAGGTTAGGATATACAACGTTATAGACGCATATAATGTTCCCACCGGGAAGTAGGGTCCGACACAACTGGAATGTTGTCAAATGTTACATCCGAGGTGTTTGGTTGCCTTAGGTTATGTTATATGATGTTATAGACGCATATAATGTTCCCACCGAGAAGTAGGGTCCGACACACCAGGAATATTGACAAATATTACATCCGAGTTGTTAGGTTGCCTTAGGTTAGGATATATAACGTTATAGACGCATATAATGTTCCCACCGATAAGTAGGGTCCGACACGCCAGGAATGTTGTCAAATGTTACATCTGAGGTGTTAGGTTGCCTTAGGTTAGGATATATAACGTTATAGACGCATATAATGTTCCCACTGAGAAGTAGGTTCCGACTCGCCAGGAATGTTGTCAAATGTTACATCCGAGGTGCTAGGTTGCCTTAGGTTAGGATATACAACGTTATAGACGCATATAATGTTCCCACCGAGAAGTAGGGTCCAACACAACTGGAATGTTGTCAAATGTTACATCCGAGGTGTTAGGTTGCCTTAGGTTAGGTTATATGAAGTTATAGACGCATATAATGTTCCCACCGAGAAGTAGGTCCGACACGCCTGGATTGTTGTCAAATATTACATCCGAGGTGTTAGGTTGCCTTAGGTTAGGATATATAACGTTATAGACGCATATAATTTTTACACCGGTAAGTACGGTCCGACACGCCTGGAATGTTGTCAACTGTTACATTCGAGGTGCTAGGTGGAATTAGTTGAGGATATATAACTTTATAGACGCATATAATGTTCCCACCGAGAAGTAGGTTCCGACAAGCCAGGAATGTTGTAAAATGTTACATTCGAGATGTTAGATTGCCTTAGGTTAGGATATAAAACGTTATAGACGCATATAATGTTCCCACCGAGAAGTAGGGTCCGACACATATGGAATCTTGTGAAATGTTACATCCGAGGTGTTAGGTTGCCTTAGGTTAATATATATAACGTTATAGACGCATATAATGTTCCCACCGATAAGTAGGGTCCGACACGCCAGGAATATTGTCAAATATTACATCCGAGTTGTTAGGTTGCCTTATTTTACGATATACAGCGTTATAGACGCATACAATGTTCCCACCGAGAGGTAGGTTCCGACACGCTTGGAATGTTGTCAAATATTACATCCGAGGTATTAGGTTGCCTTAGGTTAGGTTATATGACGTTATAGACGCATATAATGTTCCCACCGAGAATTGGGACCGACACGCCTGGATTGTTGTCAAATATTACAACCGAGATGTTAGGTTGCCTTAGGTTAGGATATATAACGTTGTAGACGTATATACTGTTCCAACCGAGAAGTAGGGTCCGACACACGTGGAATGTTGTCAAATGTTACATCCGAGATGTTAGGTTGCCTTAGGTTAGGATATATAACGTTATAGACGTATATACTGTTCCCACCGTGAAGTAGGGTCCGACACACCAGGAATATTGACAAATATTACATCCGAGTTGTTAGGTTGCCTTAGGTTAGGATATATAACTTTATAGACGCATATAATGTTCCCACCGGGAAGTAGGGTCCGACTCGCCAGAAATGTTGTTAAATGTTATATCCGAGGTGTTAGGTTGCCATAGGTTAGGTTGTATGGCGTTATAGGCGCATATAATGTTCCCACCGAGAAGTAGGGCCCGACACGCTTGGAATATTGTCAAATGTTACATCCGATGTGTTAGGTTGCCTTAGGTTAGGTTATATGACGTTATAGACGCATATACTGTTCCCACCGAGAAGTAGGGTCCGACACATATGGAATCTTGTGAAATGTTACATCCGAGGTGTTAGGTTGCCTTAGGTTAATATATATAACGTTATAGACTCATATAATGTTCCCACCGAGAAGTAGGGTCCGACTCGCCAGAAATGTTGTCAAATGTTACATCCGAGGTGTTTGGTTGCCTTAGGTTAGGCTATATGACGTTATAGACGCATATAATGTTCCAACCGAGAAGTAGGTCCGACAAGCCTGGATTGTTGACAAATATTACATCCGAGTTGTTACTTTGCCTTATTTTACGATATACAGCGTAATAGACGCATACAATGTTCCCACCGAGATGTAGGGTCCGACAGGCTTGGAATGTTGACAAATATTACATCCGTGGAGTTAGGTTGCCTTAGGTTAGGATATACAACGTTATAGACGTATATAATATTCCCACCGAGAAGTAGTTTCCGACACACCTGCAATGTTGTCAAATGTTACATCCGAGCTGTTAGGTTGCCTTAGGTTAGGATATATAACGTTATAGACGCATATAATGTTCCCACTGAGAAGTAGGTTCCGACTCGCCAGGAATGTTGTCAAATGTTACATCCGTGGTGCTATGTTGCGTTAGGTTAGGATATAAAACGTTATAGACGCATATAATGTTCCCACCGAGAAGTAGGGTCCGACACATATGGAATCTTGTGAAATGTTACATCCGAGGTGTTAGGTTGCCTTAGGTTAATATATATAACGTTATAGACTCATATAATGTTCCCACCGAGAAGTAGGGTCCGACTCGCCAGAAATGTTGTCAAATGTTACATCCGAGGTGTTTGGTTGCCTTAGGTTAGGCTATATGACGTTATAGACGCATATAATGTTCCAACCGAGAAGTAGGTCCGACAAGCCTGGATTGTTGTCAAATATTACATCCGAGATGTTAGGTTGCCTTAGGTTAGGATATATAACGTTATAGACGCATATAATGTTCCCACTGAGAAGTAGGTTCCGACTCGCCAGGAATGTTGTCAAATGTTACATCCGAGGTGCTAGGTTGCCTTAGGTTAGGATATACAACGTTATAGACGCATATAATGTTCCCACCGAGAAGTAGGGTCCGACACAACTGGAATGTTGTCAAATGTTACATCCGAGGTGTTTGGTTGCCTTAGGTTATGTTATATGATGTTATAGACGCATATAATGTTCCCACCGAGAAGTAGGGTCCGACACACCAGGAATATTGACAAATATTACATCCGAGTTGTTAGGTTGCCTTAGGTTAGGATATATAACGTTATAGACGCATATAATGTTCCCACCGATAAGTAGGGTCCGACACGCCAGGAATGTTGTCAAATGTTACATCTGAGGTGTTAGGTTGCCTTAGGTTAGGATATATAACGTTATAGACGCATATAATGTTCCCACTGAGAAGTAGGTTCCGACTCGCCAGGAATGTTGTCAAATGTTACATCCGAGGTGCTAGGTTGCCTTAGGTTAGGATATACAACGTTATAGACGCATATAATGTTCCCACCGAGAAGTAGGGTCCAACACAACTGGAATGTTGTCAAATGTTACATCCGAGGTGTTAGGTTGCCTTAGGTTAGGTTATATGAAGTTATAGACGCATATAATGTTCCCACCGAGAAGTAGGTCCGACACGCCTGGATTGTTGTCAAATATTACATCCGAGGTGTTAGGTTGCCTTAGGTTAGGATATATAACGTTATAGACGCATATAATTTTTCCACCGGTAAGTACGGTCCGACACGCCTGGAATGTTGTCAACTGTTACATTCGAGGTGCTAGGTGGAATTAGTTGAGGATATATAACTTTATAGACGCATATAATGTTCCCACCGAGAAGTAGGTTCCGACAAGCCAGGAATGTTGTAAAATGTTACATTCGAGATGTTAGATTGCCTTAGGTTAGGATATAAAACGTTATAGACGCATATAATGTTCCCACCGAGAAGTAGGGTCCGACACATATGGAATCTTGTGAAATGTTACATCCGAGGTGTTAGGTTGCCTTAGGTTAATATATATAACGTTATAGACGCATATAATGTTCCCACCGATAAGTAGGGTCCGACACGCCAGGAATATTGTCAAATATTACATCCGAGTTGTTAGGTTGCCTTATTTTACGATATACAGCGTTATAGACGCATACAATGTTCCCACCGAGAAGTAGGTTCCGACACGCTTGGAATGTTGTCAAATATTACATCCGAGGTATTAGGTTGCCTTAGGTTAGGTTATATGACGTTATAGACGCATATAATGTTCCCACCGAGAATTGGGACCGACACGCCTGGATTGTTGTCAAATATTACAACCGAGATGTTAGGTTGCCTTAGGTTAGGATATATAACGTTGTAGACGTATATACTGTTCCAACCGAGAAGTAGGGTCCGACACACGTGGAATGTTGTCAAATGTTACATCCGAGATGTTAGGTTGCCTTAGGTTAGGATATATAACGTTATAGACGTATATACTGTTCCCACCGTGAAGTAGGGTCCGACACACCAGGAATATTGACAAATATTACATCCGAGTTGTTAGGTTGCCTTAGGTTAGGATATATAACTTTATAGACGCATATAATGTTCCCACCGAGAAGTAGGGTCCGACTCGCCAGAAATGTTGTCAAATGTTATATCCGAGGTGTTAGGTTGCCATAGGTTAGGTTGTATGGCGTTATAGGCGCATATAATGTTCCCACCGAGAAGTAGGGCCCGACACGCTTGGAATATTGTCAAATGTTACATCCGATGTGTTAGGTTGCCTTAGGTTAGGTTATATGACGTTATAGACGCATATACTGTTCCCACCGTGAAGTAGGGTCCGACACACCAGGAATATTGACAAATATTACATCCGAGTTGTTAGGTTGCCTTAGGTTAGGATATAAAACGTTATAGACGCATATAATGTTCCCACCGAGAAGTAGGGTCCGACGCACATGGAATCTTGTCAAATGTTACATCCGAGGTGTTAGGTTGCCTTAGGTTAGGATATATAACGTTATAGACGTATATACTGTTCTCACCGTGAAGTAGGGTCCTACACACCAGGAATATTGACAAATATTACATCCGAGTTGTTAGGTTGCCTTATTTTACGATATACAGCGTTATAGACGCATACAATGTTCCCACCGAGAAGTAGGGTCCGACAGGTTTGGAATGTTGGCAAATATTACATCCGCGGCGTTAGGTTAACTTAGGTTGGGATATATAACGTTATAGACGCATATAATGTTCCCACCGAGAAGTAGGTCCGACACGCCAGGAATATTGTCAAATATTACATCTGAGTTATTAGGTTGCCTTAGAATAGGATATATAACGTTATAGACGCATATAATGTTCCCACCGAGAAGTAGGGTCCGACTCGACAGGAATGTTGTCAAATGTTACATCCGAGGTGTTAGGTTGCCTTAGGTTAGGTTATATGACGTTATAGACGCATATAATCTTCCCACCGAGAAGTAGGTCCGTTACGCCTGGATTGTTGTCAAATATTATATCCGAGTTGTTAGGTTGCCATAGGTTAGGATATATAACGTTATAGACGCATATAATGACCCACCGAGAAGTAGGTCCGACACGCCAGGAATATTGTCAAATATTACATCTGAGTTATTAGGTTGCCTTAGAATAGGATATATAACGTTATAGACGCATATAATGTTCCCACCGAGAAGTAGGGTCCGACACGCCTGGATTGTTGTCAAATATTACATCCGAGATGTTAGGTTGCCTTAGGTTAGGATATATAACGTTATAGACGTATATACTGTTCCCACCGAGAAGTAGGGTCCGACACACGTGGAATGTTGTCAAATGTTACATCCGAGGTGTTAGGTTGCCTTAGGTTAGGGTATATAACGTTATAGACGCATATAAAGTTCCCACTGAGAAGTAGGGTCCGACACGCCAGGAATGTTGTCAAATGTTACATCTGAGGTGTTAGGTTGCCTTAGGTTAGGATATATAACGTTATAGACGCATATAATGTTCCCACTGAGAAGTAGGTTCCGACTCGCCAGGAATGTTGTCAAATGTTACATCCGAGGTGCTAGGTTGCCTTAGGTTAGGATATACAACGTTATAGACGTATATAATGTTCCCACCGAGAAGTAGGGTCCGACTCGCCAGAAATGTTGTCAAATGTTACATCCGAGGTGTTTGGTTGCCTTAGGTTAGGTTATATGACGTTATATACGTATATACTGTTCCCACCGTGAAGTAGGGTCCGACACACCAGGAATATTGACAAATATTACATCCGAGTTGTTAGGTTGCCTTAGGTTAGGATATATAACGTTATATACGTATATACTGTTCCCACCGTGAAGTAGGGTCCGACACACCAGGAATATTGACAAATATTACATCCGAGTTGTTAGGTTGCCTTAGGTTAGGATATATAACGTTATAGACGCATATAACGTTCCCACCGAGAAGTAGGGTCCGACTCGCCAGAAATGTTGTCAAATGTTACATCCGAGGTGTTTGGTTGCCTTAGGTTAGGTTATATGACGTTATAGACGCATATAATGTTCCCACCGAGAGGTAGGTCCGACACGCCAGGAATATTGACGAATATTACATCCGAGTTGTTACTTTGCCTTATTTTACGATATACAGCGTAATAGACGCATACAATGTTCCCACCGAGATGTAGGGTCCGACAGGCTTGGAATGTTGACAAATATTACATCCGTGGAGTTAGGTTGCCTTAGGTTAGGATATACAACGTTATAGACGCATATAATATTCCCACCGAGAAGTAGTTTCCGACACACCTGCAATGTTGTCAAATGTTACATCCGAGCTGTTAGGTTGCCTTAGGTTAGGATATATAACGTTATAGACGCATATAATGTTCCCACTGAGAAGTAGGTTCCGACTCGCCAGGAATGTTGTCAAATGTTACATCCGTGGTGCTATGTTGCGTTAGGTTAGGATATAAAACGTTATAGACGCATATAATGTTCCCACCGAGAAGTAGGGTCCGACACATATGGAATCTTGTGAAATGTTACATCCGAGGTGTTAGGTTGCCTTAGGTTAATATATATAACGTTATAGACTCATATAATGTTCCCACCGAGAAGTAGGGTCCGACTCGCCAGAAATGTTGTCAAATGTTACATCCGAGGTGTTTGGTTGCCTTAGGTTAGGCTATATGACGTTATAGACGCATATAATGTTCCAACCGAGAAGTAGGTCCGACAAGCCTGGATTGTTGACAAATATTACATCCGAGTTGTTACTTTGCCTTATTTTACGATATACAGCGTAATAGACGCATACAATGTTCCCACCGAGATGTAGGGTCCGACAGGCTTGGAATGTTGACAAATATTACATCCGTGGAGTTAGGTTGCCTTAGGTTAGGATATACAACGTTATAGACGTATATAATATTCCCACCGAGAAGTAGTTTCCGACACACCTGCAATGTTGTCAAATGTTACATCCGAGCTGTTAGGTTGCCTTAGGTTAGGATATATAACGTTATAGACGCATATAATGTTCCCACTGAGAAGTAGGTTCCGACACACCTGCAATGTTGTCAAATGTTACATCCGTGGTGCTATGTTGCGTTAGGTTAGGATATAAAACGTTATAGACGCATATAATGTTCCCACCGAGAAGTAGGGTCCGACACATATGGAATCTTGTGAAATGTTACATCCGAGGTGTTAGGTTGCCTTAGGTTAATATATATAACGTTATAGACTCATATAATGTTCCCACCGAGAAGTAGGGTCCGACTCGCCAGAAATGTTGTCAAATGTTACATCCGAGGTGTTTGGTTGCCTTAGGTTAGGCTATATGACGTTATAGACGCATATAATGTTCCAACCGAGAAGTAGGTCCGACAAGCCTGGATTGTTGTCAAATATTACATCCGAGATGTTAGGTTGCCTTAGGTTAGGATATATAACGTTATAGACGCATATAATGTTCCCACTGAGAAGTAGGTTCCGACTCGCCAGGAATGTTGTCAAATGTTACATCCGAGGTGCTAGGTTGCCTTAGGTTAGGATATACAACGTTATAGACGCATATAATGTTCCCACCGAGAAGTAGGGTCCGACACAACTGGAATGTTGTCAAATGTTACATCCGAGGTGTTTGGTTGCCTTAGGTTATGTTATATGATGTTATAGACGCATATAATGTTCCCACCGAGAAGTAGGGTCCGACACACCAGGAATATTGACAAATATTACATCCGAGTTGTTAGGTTGCCTTAGGTTAGGATATATAACGTTATAGACGCATATAATGTTCCCACCGATAAGTAGGGTCCGACACGCCAGGAATGTTGTCAAATGTTACATCTGAGGTGTTAGGTTGCCTTAGGTTAGGATATATAACGTTATAGACGCATATAATGTTCCCACTGAGAAGTAGGTTCCGACTCGCCAGGAATGTTGTCAAATGTTACATCCGAGGTGCTAGGTTGCCTTAGGTTAGCATATACAACGTTATAGACGCATATAATGTTCCCACCGAGAAGTAGGGTCCAACACAACTGGAATGTTGTCAAATGTTACATCCGAGGTGTTAGGTTGCCTTAGGTTAGGTTATATGAAGTTATAGACGCATATAATGTTCCCACCGAGAAGTAGGTCCGACACGCCTGGATTGTTGTCAAATATTACATCCGAGGTGTTAGGTTGCCTTAGGTTAGGATATATAACGTTATAGACGCATATAATTTTTCCACCGGTAAGTACGGTCCGACACGCCTGGAATGTTGTCAACTGTTACATTCGAGGTGCTAGGTGGAATTAGTTGAGGATATATAACTTTATAGACGCATATAATGTTCCCACCGAGAAGTAGGTTCCGACAAGCCAGGAATGTTGTAAAATGTTACATTCGAGATGTTAGATTGCCTTAGGTTAGGATATAAAACGTTATAGACGCATATAATGTTCCCACCGAGAAGTAGGGTCCGACACATATGGAATCTTGTGAAATGTTACATCCGAGGTGTTAGGTTGCCTTAGGTTAATATATATAACGTTATAGACGCATATAATGTTCCCACCGATAAGTAGGGTCCGACACGCCAGGAATATTGTCAAATATTACATCGGAGTTGTTAGGTTGCCTTATTTTACGATATACAGCGTTATAGACGCATACAATGTTCCCACCGAGAAGTAGGTTCCGACACGCTTGGAATGTTGTCAAATATTACATCCGAGGTATTAGGTTGCCTTAGGTTAGGTTATATGACGTTATAGACGCATATAATGTTCCCACCGAGAATTGGGACCGACACGCCTGGATTGTTGTCAAATATTACAACCGAGATGTTAGGTTGCCTTAGGTTAGGATATATAACGTTGTAGACGTATATACTGTTCCAACCGAGAAGTAGGGTCCGACACACGTGGAATGTTGTCAAATGTTACATCCGAGATGTTAGGTTGCCTTAGGTTAGGATATATAACGTTATAGACGTATATACTGTTCCCACCGTGAAGTAGGGTCCGACACACCAGGAATATTGACAAATATTACATCCGAGTTGTTAGGTTGCCTTAGGTTAGGATATATAACTTTATAGACGCATATAATGTTCCCACCGAGAAGTAGGGTCCGACTCGCCAGAAATGTTGTCAAATGTTATATCCGAGGTGTTAGGTTGCCATAGGTTAGGTTGTATGGCGTTATAGGCGCATATAATGTTCCCACCGAGAAGTAGGGCCCGTCACGCTTGGAATATTGTCAAATGTTACATCCGATGTGTTAGGTTGCCTTAGGTTAGGTTATATGACGTTATAGACGCATATACTGTTCCCACCGTGAAGTAGGTTCCGACACACCAGGAATATTGACAAATATTACATCCGAGTTGTTAGGTTGCCTTAGGTTAGGATATATAACTTTATAGACGCATATAATGTTCCCACCGAGAAGTAGGGTCCGACACATATGGAATCTTGTGAAATGTTACATCCGAGGTGTTAGGTTGCCGTAGGTTAGGTTATATGACGTTATAGGCGCATATAATGTTCCCACCGAGAAGTAGGGCCCGACACGCTTGGAATATTGTCAAATGTTACATCCGATGTGTTAGGTTGCCTTAGGTTAGGTTATATGACGTTATAGACGCATATAATGTTCCCACCGAGAAGTAGGTCCGACACGCCAGGAATATTGACGAATATTACATCCGAGTTGTTACTTTGCCTTATTTTACGATATACAGCGTAATAGACGCATACAATGTTCCCACCGAGATGTAGGGTCCGACAGGCTTGGAATGTTGACAAATATTACATCCGTGGAGTTAGGTTGCCTTAGGTTAGGATATACAACGTTATAGACGCATATAATATTCCCACCGAGAAGTAGTTTCCGACACACCTGCAATGTTGTCAAATGTTACATCCGAGCTGTTAGGTTGCCTTAGGTTAGGATATATAACGTTATAGACGCATATAATGTTCCCACTGAGAAGTAGGTTCCGACTCGCCAGGAATGTTGTCAAATGTTACATCCGTGGTGCTATGTTGCGTTAGGTTAGGATATAAAACGTTATAGACGCATATAATGTTCCCACCGAGAAGTAGGGTCCGACACATATGGAATCTTGTGAAATGTTACATCCGAGGTGTTAGGTTGCCTTAAGTTAATATATATGACGTTATAGACTCATATAATGTTCCCACCGAGAAGTAGGGTCCGACTCGCCAGAAATGTTGTCAAATGTTACATCCGAGGTGTTTGGTTGCCTTAGGTTAGGCTATATGACGTTATAGACGCATATAATGTTCCCACCGAGAAGTAGGGTCCGACACACCTGGAATGTTGTCAAATGTTACATCCGAGGTGTTAGGTTAACTTAGGTTGGGATATATAACGTTATAGACGTATACAATTTTCCGACCGAGAAGTATGTTCCGAGAAGCCAGGAATTTTGTAAAATGTTACATTCGCGATGCTAGGATGCCTTAGGTTAGGATATATAGCGTTATAGACGCATATAATTTTCCCACCGATAAGTAGGGTCCGACACGCCAGGAATATTGTCAAATATCACGTCCGAGTTATTAGGTTGCCTTAGGTTAGGATATATAACGTTATAGACGCATATAATGTTCCCACCGAGAAGTAGGGTCCGACACACCTGGAATGTTGTCAAATGTTACATCCGAGGTGTTAGGTTAACTTAGGTTGGGATATATAACGTTATAGACGTATACAATGTTCCGACCGAGAAGTAGGTTCCGAGAAGCCAGGAATGTTGTAAAATGTTACATTCGCGATGCTAGGTTGCCTTAGGTTAGGATATATAGCGTTATAGACGCATATAATGTTCCCACCGATAAGTAGGGTCCGACACGCCAGGAATATTGTCAAATGTTACCTCTGAGGTGTTAGGTTGCCTTAGGTTAGGATATATAACGTTATAGACGCATATAATGTTCCCACTGAGAAGTAGGTTCCGACTCGCCAGGAATGTTGTCAAATGTTACATCCGAGGTGCTAGGTTGCCTTAGGTTAGGATATACAACGTTATAGACGCATATAATGTTCCCAACGAGAAGTAGGGTCCGACTCGCCAGAAATGTTGTCAAATGTTACATCCGAGGTGTTTGGTTGCCTTAGGTTAGGCTATATGACGTTATAGACGCATATAATGTTCCCACCGAGAAGTAGGGTCCGACACACCTGGAATGTTGTCAAATGTTACATCCGAGGTGTTAGGTTAACTTAGGTTGGGATATATAACGTTATAGACGTATACAATTTTCCGACCGAGAAGTATGTTCCGAGAAGCCAGGAATTTTGTAAAATGTTACATTCGCGATGCTAGGATGCCTTAGGTTAGGATATATAGCGTTATAGACGCATATAATTTTCCCACCGAGAAGTAGGTTCCGACACGCTTGGAATGTTGTCAAATATTACATCCGAGGTATTAGGTTGCCTTAGGTTAGGTTATATGACGTTATAGACGCATATAATGTTCCCACCGAGAATTGGGACCGACACGCCTGGATTGTTGTCAAATATTACAACCGAGATGTTAGGTTGCCTTAGGTTAGGATATATAACGTTGTAGACGTATATACTGTTCCAACCGAGAAGTAGGGTCCGACACACGTGGAATGTTGTCAAATGTTACATCCGAGATGTTAGGTTGCCTTAGGTTAGGATATATAACGTTATAGACGTATATACTGTTCCCACCGTGAAGTAGGGTCCGACACACCAGGAATATTGACAAATATTACATCCGAGTTGTTAGGTTGCCTTAGGTTAGGATATATAACTTTATAGACGCATATAATGTTCCCACCGAGAAGTAGGGTCCGACTCGCCAGAAATGTTGTCAAATGTTATATCCGAGGTGTTAGGTTGCCATAGGTTAGGTTGTATGGCGTTATAGGCGCATATAATGTTCCCACCGAGAAGTAGGGCCCGACACGCTTGGAATATTGTCAAATGTTACATCCGATGTGTTAGGTTGCCTTAGGTTAGGTTATATGACGTTATAGACGCATATACTGTTCCCACCGTGAAGTAGGGTCCGACACACCAGGAATATTGACAAATATTACATCCGAGTTGTTAGGTTGCCTTAGGTTAGGATATATAACTTTATAGACGCATATAATGTTCCCACCGAGAAGTAGGGTCCGACTCGCCAGAAATGTTGTCAAATGTTATATCCGAGGTATTAGGTTGCCATAGGTTAGGTTATATGACGTTATAGGCGCATATAATGTTCCCACCGAGAAGTAGGGCCCGACACGCTTGGAATATTGTCAAATGTTACATCCGATGTGTTAGGTTGCCTTAGGTTAGGTTATATGACGTTATAGACGCATATAATGTTCCCACCGAGAAGTAGGTCCGACACGCCAGGAATATTGACGAATATTACATCCGAGTTGTTACTTTGCCTTATTTTACGATATACAGCGTAATAGACGCATACAATGTTCCCACCGAGATGTAGGGTCCGACAGGCTTGGAATGTTGACAAATATTACATCCGTGGAGTTAGGTTGCCTTAGGTTAGGATATACAACGTTATAGACGCATATAATATTCCCACCGAGAAGTAGTTTCCGACACACCTGCAATGTTGTCAAATGTTACATCCGAGCTGTTAGGTTGCCTTAGGTTAGGATATATAACGTTATAGACGCATATAATGTTCACACTGAGAAGTAGGTTCCGACTCGCCAGGAATGTTGTCAAATGTTACATCCGTGGTGCTATGTTGCGTTAGGTTAGGATATAAAACGTTATAGACGCATATAATGTTCCCACCGAGAAGTAGGGTCCGACACATATGGAATCTTGTGAAATGTTACATCCGAGGTGTTAGGTTGCCTTAGGTTAATATATATGACGTTATAGACTCATATAATGTTCCCACCGAGAAGTAGGGTCCGACTCGCCAGAAATGTTGTCAAATGTTACATCCGAGGTGTTTGGTTGCCTTAGGTTAGGCTATATGACGTTATAGACGCATATAATGTTCCCACCGAGAAGTAGGGTCCGACACACCTGGAATGTTGTCAAATGTTACATCCGAGGTGTTAGGTTAACTTAGGTTGGGATATATAACGTTATAGACGTATACAATGTTCCGACCGAGAAGTAGGTTCCGAGAAGCCAGGAATGTTGTAAAATGTTACATTCGCGATGCTAGGTTGCCTTAGGTTAGGATATATAGCGTTATAGACGCATATAATGTTCCCACCGATAAGTAGGGTCCGACACGCCAGGAATATTGTCAAATGTTACATCCGAGGTGTTTGGTTGCCTTAGGTTAGGTTATATGACGTTATAGACGCATATAATGTTCCAACCGAGAAGTAGGTCCGACACGCCTGGATTGTTGTCAAATATTACATCCGAGATGTTAGGTTGCCTTAGATTAGGATATATAACCGTATAGACGCATATAATATTCCCACCGAGAAGTAGGGTCCGACAGGTTTGGAGTGTTGGCAAATATTACATCCGAGGAGTTAGGTTGCCCTAGGTTAGGACATACAACGTTATAGACGCATATAATGTTCCCACCGAGAAGTAGGGTCCTACACGCCAGAAATGTTGTCAAATGTTACATCCGAGGTGTTTGGTTGCCTTTGGTTAGGTTATATGACGTTATAGACGCATATAATGTTCCAACCGAGAAGTAGGTCCGACACGCCTGGGTTGTTGCCAAATATTACATCCGAGATGTTAGGTTGCCTTAGGTTAGGATATATAACGTTATAGACGTATATACTGTTCCCACCGTGAAGTCGGGTCCGACACCAGGAATATTGACAAATATTACATCCGAGTTGTTAGGTTGCCTTATTTTACGATATACAGCGTTATAGACGCATACAATGTTCCCACCGAGAAGTAGGTTCCGACACGCTTGGAATGTTGTCAGATATTACATCCGAGGTGTTAGGTTGCCTTAGGTTAGGTTATATGACGTTATAGACGCATATAATGTTCGCACCGAGAAGTAGCTCCGACACGCCTGGATTGTTGTCAAATATTACATCCGAGATGTTAGGTTGCCTTAGGTTAGGATATATAACGTTATAGACGCATATAATGTTCCCACCGATAAGTAGGGTCCGACACGCCAGGAATATTGTCAAATGTTACATCCGAGGTGTTAGGTTGCCTTAGGTTAGGTTATATGCCGTTATAGACGCATATATTGTTCCCACCGAGAATTAGGCCCGACACGCCTGGATTGTTGTGAAATATTACAACCGAGATGTTAGGTTGCCTTAGGTTAGGATATATAACGTTGTAGACGTATATACTGTTCCAACCGAGAAGTAGGGTCCGACACACGTGGAATGTTGTCAAATGTTACATCCGAGATGTTAGGTTGCCTTAGGTTAGGATATATAACGTTATAGACGTATATACTCTTCCCACCGTGAAGTAGGGTCCGACACACCAGGAATATTGACAAATATTACATCCGAGTTGTTAGGTTGCCTTAGGTTAGGATATATAACTTTATAGACGCATATAATGTTCCCACCGAGAAGTAGGGTCCGACTCGCAAGAAATGTTGTCAAATGTTACATCCGATGTGTTAGGTTGCCATAGGTTAGGTTATATGACGTTACAGGCGCATATAATGTTCCCACCGAGAAGTAGGGCCCGACACGCTTGGAATATAGACAAATGTTACATCCGATGTGTTAGGTTGCCTTAGGTTAGGTTATATGACGTTATAGACGCATATAATGTTCCCACCGAGAAGTAGGTCCGACACGCCAGGAATATTGACGAATATTACATCCGAGTTGTTGCTTTGCCTTATTTTACGATATACAGCGTAATAGACGCATACAATGTTCCCACCGAGAAGTAGGGTCCGACACACCTGGAATGTTGTCAAATGTTACATCCGAGGTGTTAGGTTAGCTTAGGTTGGGATATATAACGTTATAGACGTATACAATGTTCCGACCACGAAGTAGGTTCCGAGAAGCCAGGAATGTTGTAAAATGTTACATTCGCGATGCTAGGTTGCCTTAGGTTAGGATATATAGCGTTATAGACGCATATAATGTTCCCAGCGATAAGTAGGGTCCGACACGCCAGGAATATTGTCAAATATTACATCCGAGTTATTAGGTTGCCTTATGTTAGGATATATAACGTTATTGACGCATATAATGTTCCCACCGAGAAGTAGGGTCCGAATCGCCAGCAATGTTATCAAATGTTACATCTGAGGTGTTAGGTTGCCTTAGGTTAGGATATATAACGTTATAGACGCATATAATGTTCCCACTGAGAAGTAGGTTCCGACTCGCCAGGAATGTTGTCAAATGTTACATCCGAGGTGCTAGGTTGCCTTAGGTTAGGATATACAACGTTATAGACGCATATAATGTTCCCACCGAGAAGTAGGGTCCGACTCGCCAGAAATGTTGTCAAATGTTACATCCGAGGTGTTTGGTTGCCTTAGGTTAGGTTATATGACGTTATAGACGCATATAATGTTCCAACCGAGAAGTAGGTCTGACACTCCTGGATTGTTGTCAAATATTACAGCCGAGATGTTAGGTTGCCTTAGGTTAGGATATATAACGTTATAGACGTATATACTGTTCCCACCGTGAAGTAGGGTCCGACACACCAGGAATATTGACAAATATTACATCCGAGTTGTTAGGTTGCCTTAGGTTAGGATATATAACGTTATAGACGCATATAATGTTCCCAGCGAGAAGTAGGGTCCGACTCGCCAGAAATGTTGTCAAATGTTACATCCGAGGTGTTTGGTTGCCTTAGGTTAGGTTAAATGACGTTATAGACGCATATAATGTTCCAACCGAGAAGTAGGTCCGACACGCCTGGATTGAAGTCAAATATTACATCCGAGATGTTAGGTTGCCTTAGATTAGGATATATAACCTTATAGACGCATATAATATTCCCACCGAGAAGTAGGGTCCGACAGGTTTGGAATGTTGGCAAATATTACATCCGAGGAGTTTGGTTGCCTTAGGTTAGGATATACAACGTTATAGACGCATATAATGTTCCCACCGAGAAGTAGGGTCCGACACACCTGGAATGTTGTCAAATGTTACATCCGAGGTGTTAGGTTAACTTAGGTTGGGATATATAACGTTATAGACGTATACAATGTTCCGACCGAGAAGTAGGTTCCGAGAAGCCAGGAATGTTGTAAAATGTTACATTCGCGATGCTAAGTTGCCTTAGGTTAGGATATATAGCGTTATAGACGCATATAATGTTCCCACCGATAAGTAGGGTCCGACACGCCAGGAATATTGTCAAATGTTACATCCGAGGGGTTAGGTTAACTTAGGTTGGGATATATAACGTTATAGACGTATACAATGTTCCGACCGAGAAGTAGGTTCCGAGAAGCCAGGAATGTTGTAAAATGTTACATTCGCGATGCTAGGTTGCCTTAGGTTAGGATATATAGCGTTATAGACGCATATAATGTTCCCATCGAGAAGTAGGGTCCGACTCGCCAGGAATGTTGTCAAATGTTACATCTGAGGTGTTAGGTTGCCTTAGGTTAGGATATATAACGTTATAGACGCATATAATGTTCCCACCGAGAAGTTGGGTCCGACTCGCCAGAAATGTTGTCAAATGTTACATCCGAGGTGTTTGGTTGCCTTAGGTTAGGTTATATGACGTTATAGACGCATATAATGTTCCAACCGAGAAGTAGGTCCGACACGCCTGGATTGTTGTCAAATATTACATCCGAGATGTTAGGTTGCCTTAGATTAGGATATATAACCGTATAGACGCATATAATATTCCCACCGAGAAGTAGGGTCCGACAGGTTTGGAGTGTTGGCAAATATTACATCCGAGGAGTTAGGTTGCCTTAGGTTAGGATATACAACGTTATAGACGCATATAATGTTCCCACCGAGAAGTAGGTTCCGACTCGCCAGGAATGTTGTCAAATGTTACATCTGAGGTGTTAGGTTGCCTTAGGTTAGGATATATAACGTTATTGACGTATATAATGTTCCCACCGAGAAGTAGGGCCCGACACGCTTGGAATGGTGACAAATATTACATCCGAGTTGTTAGGCTGCATTAGGTTAGGATATATGACGTTATAGACGCATATAATGTTCCCACCGAGAAGTAGGTCCGACACGCCTGGATTGTTGTCAAATATTACAACCCAGATGTTAGATTGCCTTAGGTTAGGATATATAACGTTGTAGGCGTATATACTGTTCCAACCGAGAAGTAGGGTCCGACACACGTGGAATGTTGTCAAATGTTACATCCGAGATGTTAGGTTGCCTTAGGTAAGGATATATAACGTTATAGACGTATATATTGTTCCCACCGTGAAGTAGGGTCCGACACACCAGGAATATTGACAAATATTACATCCGAGATGTTAGGTTGCCTTAGGTTAGGATATATAACGTTATAGACGGATATAATGTTCCCACCGAGAAGTAGGGTCCGACTCGCCAGAAATGTTGTCAAATGTTACATCCGAGGTGTTTGGTTGCCTTAGGTTAGGTTAAATGACGTTATAGACGCATATAATGTTCCAACCGAGAAGTAGGTCCGACACGCCTGGATTGAAGTCAAATATTACATCCGAGATGTTAGGTTGCCTTAGATTAGGATATATAACCTTATAGACGCATATAATATTCCCACCGAGAAGTAGGGTCCGACAGGTTTGGAATGTTGGCAAATATTACATCCGAGGAGTTTGGTTGCCTTAGGTTAGGATATACAACGTTATAGTCGCATATAATGTTCCCACCGAGAAGTAGGGTCCGACACACCTGGAATGTTGTCAAATGTTACATCCGAGGTGTTAGGTTAACTTAGGTTGGGATATATAACGTTATAGACGTATACAATGTTCCGACCGAGAAGTAGGTTCCGAGAAGCCAGGAATGTTGTAAAATGTTACATTCGCGATGCTAAGTTGCCTTAGGTTAGGATATATAGCGCTATAGACGCATATAATGTTCCCACCGATAAGTAGGGTCCGACACGCCAGGAATATTGTCAAATGTTACATCCGAGGTGTTAGGTTAACTTAGGTTGGGATATATAACGTTATAGACGTATACAATGTTCCGACCGAGAAGTAGGTTCCGAGAAGCCAGGAATGTTGTAAAATGTTACATTCGCGATGCTAGGTTGCCTTAGGTTAGGATATATAGCGTTATAGACGCATATAATGTTCCCATCGAGAAGTAGGGTCCGACTCGCCAGGAATGTTGTCAAATGTTACATCTGAGGTGTTAGGTTGCCTTAGGTTAGGATATATAACGTTATAGACGCATATAATGTTCCCACCGAGAAGTAGGGTCCGACTCGCCAGAAATGTTGGCAAATATTACATCCGAGGAGTTAGGTTGCCTTAGGTTAGGATATACAACGTTATAGACGCATATAATGTTCCCACCGAGAAGTAGGTTCCGACTCGCCAGGAATGTTGTCAAATATTACATCCGAGATGTTAGGTTGCCTTAGGTTAGGATATATAACGTTATAGACGCATATAATGTTCCCACCGATAAGTAGGGTCCGACACGCCAGGAATATTGTCAAATGTTACATCCGAGGTGTTAGGTTGCCTTAGGTTAGGTTATATGACGTTATAGACGCATATAATGTTCCCACCGAGAAGTAGGCCCGACACGCCTGGATTGTTGTCAAATATTACAACCCAGATGTTAGATTGCCTTAGGTTAGGATATATAACGTTGTAGGCGTATATACTGTTCCAACCGAGAAGTAGGGTCCGACACACGTGGAATGTTGTCAAATGTTACATCCGAGATGTTAGGTTGCCTTAGGTAAGGATATATAACGTTATAGACGTATATATTGTTCCCACCGTGAAGTAGGGTCCGACACACCAGGAATATTGACAAATATTACATCCGAGTTGTTAGGTTGCCTTAGGTTAGGATATATAACGTTATAGACGGATATAATGTTCCCACCGAGAAGTAGGTCCGACACGCCAGGAATATTGTCAAATATTACATCCGAGTTATTAGGTTGCCTTAGGTTAGGATATATAACGTTATAGACGCATATAATGTTCCCATCGAGAAGTAGGGTCCGACTCGCCAGGAATGTTGTCAAATGTTACATCTGAGGTGTTAGGTTGCCTTAGGTTAGGATATACAACGTTATAGACGCATATAATGTTCCCACCGAGAAGTAGGGCCCGACACGCTTGGAATGTTGTCAAAAGTTAC
Source organism: Xylocopa violacea (assembly GCA_963969225.1). Taxonomy (NCBI): domain Eukaryota; kingdom Metazoa; phylum Arthropoda; class Insecta; order Hymenoptera; family Apidae; genus Xylocopa; species Xylocopa violacea. Next base: position 8,056,134 of record CAXAJV010000017.1, on the reverse strand, counting down.
ATACGAGGTGTTAGGTTGAATTAGGTTAGGTTATATGACGTTATAGACGTATATAATTTTCCCACCGAGAAGTAGGTCCGACACGCCTGGATTGTTGTCAAATATTGCATCCGAGATGTTAGGTTGCCTTAGGTTAGGGTGTATAACGTTATAGACGTATATACTGTACTCACCGTGAAGTAGGGTCCTACACACCAGGAATATTGACAAATATTACATCCGAGTTGTTAGGTTGCCTTATTTTACGATATACAGCGTTATAGACGCATACAATGTTCCCACCGAGAAGTAGGGTCCGACAGGTTTGGAATGTTGGCAAATATTACATCCGCGGCGTTAGGTTAACTTAGGTTGGGATATATAACGTTATAGACGCATATAATGTTCCCACCGAGAAGTAGGTCCGACACGCCAGGAATATTGTCAAATATTACATCTGAGTTATTAGGTTGCCTTAGATTAGGATATATAACGGTATAGACGCATATAATGTTCCCACCGAGAAGTAGGGTCCGACTCGACAGGAATGTTGTCCAATGTTACATGGGAGGTGTTAGGTTGCCTTAGGTTAGGTTATATGACGTTATAGACGCATATAATCTTCCCACCGAGAAGTAGGTCCGACACGCCTGGATTGTTGTCAAATATTATATCCGAGTTGTTAGGTTGCCATAGGTTAGGATATATAACGTTATAGACGCATATAATGTTCCCACCGATAAGTAGGGTCCGACACGCCAGGAATATTGTCAAATATTACATCCGAGTTGTTAGGTTGAATTAGGTTAGGTTATATGACGTTATAGACGTATATAATGTTCCCACCGAGAAGTAGGTCCGACACGCCTGGATTGTTGTCAAATATTACATCCGAGGTGTTAGGTTGCCTTAGGTTAGGATATATAACGTTATAGACGCATATAAAGTTCCCACTGAGAAGTAGGGTCCGACACGCCAGGAATGTTGTCAAATGTTACATCTGAGGTGTTAGGTTGCCTTAGGTTAGGATATATAACGTTATAGACGCATATAATGTTCCCACTGAGAAGTAGGTTCCGACTCGCCAGAAATGTTGTCAAATGTTACATCCGAGGTGTTTGGTTGCCTTAGGTTAGGTTAAATGACGTTATAGACGCATATAATGTTCCAACCGAGAAGTAGGTCCGACACGCCTGGATTGAAGTCAAATATTACATCCGAGATGTTAGGTTGCCTTAGATTAGGATATATAACCTTATAGACGCATATAATATTCCCACCGAGAAGTAGGGTCCGACAGGTTTGGAATGTTGGCAAATATTACATCCGAGGAGTTTGGTTGCCTTAGGTTAGGATATATAACGTTATAGACGCATATAATGTTCCCACCGAGAAGTAGGGTCCGACACACCTGGAATGTTGTCAAATGTTACATCCGAGGTGTTAGGTTAACTTAGGTTGGGATATATAACGTTATAGACGTATACAATGTTCCGACCGAGAAGTAGGTTCCGAGAAGCCAGAAATGTTGTAAAATGTTACATTCGCGATGCTAGGTTGCCTTAGGTTAGGATATATAGCGTTATAGACGCATATAATGTTCCCACCGATAAGTAGGGTCCGACACGCCAGGAATATTGTCAAATGTTACATCCGAGGTGTTTGGTTGCCTTAGGTTAGGGTATATGACGTTATAGACGCATATAATGTTCCAACCGAGAAGTAGGTCCGACAAGCCTGGATTGTTGTCAAATATTACATCCGAGATGTTAGGTTGCCTTAGGTTAGGATATATAACGTTATAGACGTATATACTGTTCCCACCGTGAAGTCGGGTCCGACACACCAGGAATATTGACAAATATTACATCCGAGTTGTTAGGTTGCCTTATTTTACGATATACAGCGTTATAGACGCATACAATGTTCCCACCGAGAAGTAGGGTCCGACACACCTGGAATGTTGTCAAATGTTACATCCGAGGTGTTAGGTTAACTTAGGTTGGGATATATAACGTTATAGACGTATACAATGTTCCGACCGAGAAGTAGGTTCCGAGAAGCCAGGAATGTTGTAAAATGTTACATTCTCGATGCTAGGTTGCCTTAGGTTAGGATATATAGCGTTATAGACGCATATAATGTTCCCACCGATAAGTAGGGTCCGACACGCCAGGAATATTGTCAAATATTACATCCGAGATATTAGGTTTCCTTAGGTTAGGATATATAACGTTATAGACGCATATAATGTTCCCACCAAGAAGTAGGGCCCGACTCGCCAGGAATGTTGTCAAATGTTACATCCGAGGTGTTAGGTTAACTTAGGTTGGGATATATAACGTTATAGACGTATACAATGTTCCGACCGAGAAGTAGGTTCCGAGAAGCCAGGAATGTTGTAAAATGTTACATTCGCAATGCTAGGTTGCCTTAGGTTAGGATATATAACGTTATAGACGCATATAATGTTCCCACCGAGAAGTAGGTCCGACACGCCAGGAATATTGTCAAATATTACATCCGAGTTATTAGGTTGCCTTAGGTTAGGATATATAACGTTATAGACGCATATAATGTTCCCATCGAGAAGTAGGGTCCGACTCGCCAGGAATGTTGTCAAATGTTACATCTGAGGTGTTAGGTTGCCTTAGGTTAGGATATACAACGTTATAGACGCATATAATGTTCCCACCGAGAAGTAGGGCCCGACACGCTTGGAATGTTGTCAAAAGTTACATCCGAGGTGTTAGGTTGAATTAGGTTAGGTTATATGACGTTATAGACGTATATAATTTTCCCACCGAGAAGTAGGTCCGACACGCCTGGATTGTTGTCAAATATTGCATCCGAGATGTTAGGTTGCCTTAGGTTAGGGTGTATAACGTTATAGACGTATATACTGTATTCACCGTGAAGTAGGGTCCTACACACCAGGAATATTGACAAATATTACATCCGAGTTGTTAGGTTGCCTTATTTTACGATATACAGCGTTATAGACGCGTACAATGTTCCCACCGAGAAGTAGGGTCCGACAGGTTTGGAATGTTGGCAAATATTACATCCGCGGCGTTAGGTTAACTTAGGTTGGGATATATAACGTTATAGACGCATATAATGTTCCCACCGAGAAGTAGGTCCGACACGCCAGGAATATTGTCAAATATTACATCTGAGTTATTAGGTTGCCTTAGATTAGGATATATAACGTTATAGACGCATATAATGTTCCCACCGAGAAGTAGGGTCCGACACGACAGGAATGTTGTCAAATGTTACATCCGAGGTGTTAGGTTGCCTTAGGTTAGGTTATATGACGTTATAGACGCATATAATCTTCCCACCGAGAAGTAGGTCCGACACGCCTGGATTGTTGTCAAATATTATATCCGAGTTGTTAGGTTGCCATAGGTTAGGATATATAACGTTATAGACGCATATAATGTTCCCACCGATAAGTAGGGTCCGACACGCCAGGAATATTGTCAAATATTACATCCGAGTTGTTAGGTTGAATTAGGTTAGGTTATATGACGTTATAGACGTATATAATGTTCCCACCGAGAAGTAGGTCCGACACGCCTGGATTGTTGTCAAATATTACATCCGAGATGTTAGGTTGCCTTAGGTTAGGATATATAACGTTATAGACGTATATACTGTTCCCACCGAGAAGTAGGGTCCGACACACGTGGAATGTTGTCAAATGTTACATCCGAGGTGTTAGGTTGCCTTAGGTTAGGATATATAACGTTATAGACGCATATAACGTTCCCACTGAGAAGTAGGGTCCGACACGCCAGGAATGTTGTCAAATGTTACATCTGAGGTGTTAGGTTGCCTTAGGTTAGGATATATAACGTTATAGACGCATATAATGTTCCCACTGAGAAGTAGGTTCCGACTCGCCAGGAATGTTGTCAAATGTTACATCCGAGGTGCTAGGTTGCCTTAGGTTAGGATATACAACGTTATAGACGTATATAATGTTCCCACCGAGAAGTAGGGTCCGACTCGCCAGAAATGTTGTCAAATGTTACATCCGAGGTGTTTGGTTGCCTTAGGTTAGGTTATATGACGTTATAGACGCATATAATGTTCCCACCGAGAAGTAGGTCCGACACGCCAGGAATATTGACGAATATTACATCCGAGTTGTTACTTTGCCTTATTTTGCGATATACAGCGTAATAGACGCATACAATGTTCCCACCGAGATGTAGGGTCCGACAGGCTTGGAATGTTGACAAATATTACATCCGTGGAGTTAGGTTGCCTTAGGTTAGGATATATAACGTTATAGACGCATATAATGTTCCCACTGAGAAGTAGGATCCGACTCGCCAGGAATGTTGTCAAATGTTACATCCGAGGTGCTAGGTTGCCTTAGGTTAGGATATACAACGTTATAGACGCATATAATGTTCCCACCGAGAAGTAGGGTCCGACACAACTGGAATGTTGTCAAATGTTACATCCGAGGTGTTTGGTTGCCTTAGGTTATGTTATATGATGTTATAGACGCATATAATGTTCCCACCGAGAAGTAGGTCCGACAGGCCTGGATTGTTGTCAAATATTACATCCGAGATGTTAGGTTGCCTTAGGTTAGGAAATACAACGTCATTGACGCATATAATGTTCCCACCGAGAAGTAGGGTCCGACTCGCCAGAAATGTTGTCAAATGTTACATCCGAGGTGTTTGGTTGCCTTAGGTTAGGTTATATGACGTTATAGACGCATATAATGTTCCCACCGAGAAGTAGGTCCGACACGCCAGGAATATTGACGAATATTACATCCGAGTTGTTACTTTGCCTTATTTTACGATATACAGCGTAATAGACGTATACAATGTTCCCACCGAGATGTAGGGTCCGACAGGCTTGGAATGTTGACAAATATTACATCCGTGGAGTTAGGTTGCCTTAGGTTAGGATATACAACGTTATAGACGCATATAATGTTCCCACCGAGAAGTAGGGACCGACACGCTTGGAATGTTGTCAAATGTTACATCCGAGGTGTTAGGTTGCCTTAGGTTAGGATATATAACGTTATAGACGCATATAATGTTCCCACTGAGAAGTAGGTTCCGACTCGCCAGGAATGTTGTCAAATGTTACATCCGTGGTGCTATGTTGCGTTAGGTTAGGATATAAAACGTTATAGACGCATATAATGTTCCCACCGAGAAGTAGGGTCCGACACATATGGAATCTTGTGAAATGTTACATCCGAGGTGTTAGGTTGCCTTAGGTTAATATATATAACGTTATAGACTCATATAATGTTCCCACAGAGAAGTAGGGTCCGACTCGCCAGAAATGTTGTCAAATGTTACATCCGAGGTGTTTGGTTGCCTTAGGTTAGGCTATATGACGTTATAGACGCATATAATGTTCCCACTGAGAAGTAGGTTCCGACTCGCCAGGAATGTTGTCAAATGTTACATCCGAGGTGCTAGGTTGCCTTAGGTTAGGATATACAACGTTATAGACGTATATAATGTTCCCACCGAGAAGTAGGGTCCGACTCGCCAGAAATGTTGTCAAATGTTACATCCGAGTTGTTAGGTTGCCTTAGGTTAGGATATATAACGTTATATACGTATATACTGTTCCCACCGTGAAGTAGGGTCCGACACACCAGGAATATTGACAAATATTACATCCGAGTTGTTAGGTTGCCTTAGGTTAGGATATATAACGTTATAGACGCATATAATGTTCCCACCGATAAGTAGGGTCCGACACGCCAGGAATGTTGTCAAATGTTACATCTGAGGTGTTAGGTTGCCTTAGGTTAGGATATATAACGTTATAGACGCATATAATGTTCCCACTGAGAAGTAGGTTCCGACTCGCCAGGAATGTTGTCAAATGTTACATCCGAGGTGCTAGGTTGCCTTAGGTTAGGATATACAACGTTATAGACGCATATAATGTTCCCACCGAGAAGTAGGGTCCAACACAACTGGAATGTTGTCAAATGTGACATCCGAGGTGTCAGGTTGCCTTAGGTTAGGTTATATCAAGTTATAGACGCATATAATGTTCCCACCGAGAAGTAGGTCCGACACGCCTGGATTGTTGTCAAATATTACATCCGAGGTGTTAGGTTGCCTTAGGTTAGGATATATAACGTTATAGACGCATATAATTTTTCCACCGGTAAGTAGGTTCCGACACGCCTGGAATGTTGTCAACTGTTACATTCGAGGTGCTAGGTGGAATTAGTTGAGGATATATAACTTTATAGACACATATAATGTTCCCACCGAGAAGTAGGTTCCGACAAGCCAGGAATGTTGTAAAATGTTACATTCGAGATGTTAGGTTGCCTTAGGTTAGGATATAAAACGTTATAGACGCATATAATTTTCCCACCGAGAAGTAGGGTCCGACACATATGGAATCTTGTGAAATGTTACATCCGAGGTGTTAGGTTGCCTTAGGTTAATATATATAACGTTATAGACGCATATAATGTTCCCACCGATAAGTAGGGTCCGACACGCCAGGAATATTGTCAAATATTACATCCGAGTTGTTAGGTTGCCTTATTTTACGATATACAGCGTTATAGACGCATACAATGTTCCCACCGAGAAGTAGGTTCCGACACGCTTGGAATGTTGTCAAATATTACATCCGAGATGTTAGGTTGCCTTAGGTTAGGATATATAACGTTATAGACGTATATACTGTTCCCACCGTGAAGTAGGGTCCGACACACCAGGAATATTGACAAATATTACATCCGAGTTGTTAGGTTGCCTTAGGTTAGGATATATAACTTTATAGACGCATATAATGTTCCCACCGAGAAGTAGGGTCCGACTCGCCAGAAATGTTGTCAAATGTTATATCCGAGGTGTTAGGTTGCCATAGGTTAGGTTATATGACGTTATAGGCGCATATAATGTTCCCACCGAGAAGTAGGGCCCGACACGCTTGGAATATTGTCAAATGTTACATCCGATGTGTTAGGTTGCCTTAGGTTAGGTTATATGACGTTATAGACGCATATAATATTCCCACCGAGAAGTATGTTCCGAGAAGCCAGGAATTTTGTAAAATGTTACATTCGCGATGCTAGGTTGCCTTAGGTTAGGATATATAGCGTTATAGACGCATATAATTTTCCCACCGATAAGTAGGGTCCGACACGCCAGGAATATTGTCAAATATCACGTCCGAGTTATTAGGTTGCCTTAGGTTAGGATATATAACGTTATAGACGCATATAATGTTCCCACCGAGAAGTAGGGTCCGACACACCTGGAATGTTGTCAAATGTTACATCCGAGGTGTTAGGTTAACTTAGGTTGGGATATATAACGTTATAGACGTATACAATGTTCCGACCGAGAAGTAGGTTCCGAGAAGCCAGGAATGTTGTAAAATGTTACATTCGCGATGCTAGGTTGCCTTTGGTTAGGATATATAGCGTTATAGACGCATATAATGTTCCCACCGATAAGTAGGGTCCGACACGCCAGGAATGTTGTCAAATGTTACATCTGAGGTGTTAGGTTGCCTTAGGTTAGGATATATAACGTTATAGACGCATATAATGTTCCCACTGAGAAGTAGGTTCCGACTCGCCAGGAATGTTGTCAAATGTTACATCCGAGGTGCTAGGTTGCCTTAGGTTAGGATATACAACGTTATAGACGCATATAATGTTCCCACCGAGAAGTAGGTCCGACACGCCAGGAATATTGTCAAATATTACATCCGAGTTATTAGGTTGCCTTAGGTTAGGATATATAACGTTATAGACGCATATAATGTTCCCATCGAGAAGTAGGGTCCGACTCGCCAGGAATGTTGTCAAATGTTACATCTGAGGTGTTAGGTTGCCTTAGGTTAGGATATACAACGTTATAGACGCATATAATGTTCCCACCGAGAAGTAGGGCCCGACACGCTTGGAATGTTGTCAAAAGTTACATCCGAGGTGTTAGGCTGAATTAGGTTAGGTTATATGACGTTATAGACGTATATAATTTTCCCACCGAGAAGTAGGTCCGACACGCCTGGATTGTTGTCAAATATTGCATCCGAGATGTTAGGTTGCCTTAGGTTAGGGTGTATAACGTTATAGACGTATATACTGTACTCACCGTGAAGTAGGTTCCTACACACCAGGAATATTGACAAATATTACATCCGAGTTGTTAGGTTGCCTTATTTTACGATATACAGCGTTATAGACGCATACAATGTTCCCACCGAGAAGTAGGGTCCGACAGGTTTGGAATGTTGTCAAATATTACATCCGCGGCGTTAGGTTAACTTAGGTTGGGATATATAACGTTATAGACGCATATAATGTTCCCACCGAGAAGTAGGTCCGACACGCCAGGAATATTGTCAAATATTACATCTGAGTTATTAGGTTGCCTTAGATTAGGATATATAACGTTATAGACGCATATAATGTTCCCACCGAGAAGTAGGGTCCGACTCGACAGGAATGTTGTCCAATGTTACATCCGAGGTGTTAGGTTGCCTTAGGTTAGGTTATATGACGTTATAGACGCATATAATCTTCCCACCGAGAAGTAGGTCCGACACGCCTGGATTGTTGACAAATATTATATCCGAGTTGTTAGGTTGCCATAGGTTAGGATATATAACGTTATAGACGCATATAATGTTCCCACCGATAAGTAGGGTCCGACACGCCAGGAATATTGTCAAATATTACATCCGAGTTGTTAGGTTGAATTAGGTTAGGTTATATGACGTTATAGACGTATATAATGTTCCCACCGAGAAGTAGGTCCGACAGGCCTGGATTGTTGTCAAATATTACATCCGAGATGTTAGGTTGCCTTAGGTTAGGATATATAACGTTATAGACGTATATACTGTTCCCACCGAGAAGTAGGGTCCGACACACGTGGAATGTTGTCAAATGTTACATCCGAGGTGTTAGGTTGCCTTAGGTTAGGATATATAACGTTATAGACGCATATAAAGTTCCCACTGAGAAGTAGGGTCCGACACGCCAGGAATGTTGTCAAATGTTACATCTGAGGTGTTAGGTTGCCTTAGGTTAGGATATATAACGTTATAGACGCATATAATGTTCCCACTGAGAAGTAGGTTCCGACTCGCCAGAAATGTTGTCAAATGTTACATCCGAGGTGTTTGGTTGCCTTAGGTTAGGTTAAATGACGTTATAGACGCATATAATGTTCCAACCGAGAAGTAGGTCCGACACGCCTGGATTGAAGTCAAATATTACATCCGAGGTGTTAGGTTGCCTTAGATTAGGATATATAACCTTATAGACGCATATAATATTCCCACCGAGAAGTAGGGTCCGACAGGTTTGGAATGTTGGCAAATATTACATCCGAGGAGTTTGGTTGCCTTAGGTTAGGATATACAACGTTATAGACGCATATAATGTTCCCACCGAGAAGTAGGGTCCGACACACCTGGAATGTTGTCAAATGTTACATCCGAGGTGTTAGGTTAACTTAGGTTGGGATATATAACGTTATAGACGTATACAATGTTCCGTCCGAGAAGTAGGTTCCGAGAAGCCAGGAATGTTGTAAAATGTTACATTCGCGATGCTAGGTTGCCTTAGGTTAGGATATATAGCGTTATAGACGCATATAATGTTCCCACCGATAAGTAGGGTCCGACACGCCAGGAATATTGTCAAATGTTACATCCGAGGTGTTTGGTTGCCTTAGGTTAGGGTATATGACGTTATAGACGCATATAATGTTCCAACCGAGAAGTAGGTCCGACAAGCCTGGATTGTTGTCAAACATTACATCCGAGATGTTAGGTTGCCTTAGGTTAGGATATATAACGTTATAGACGTATATACTGTTCCCACCGTGAAGTCGGGTCCGACACACCAGGAATATTGACAAATATTACATCCGAGTTGTTAGGTTGCCTTATTTTACGATATACAGCGTTATAGACGCATACAATGTTCCCACCGAGAAGTAAGGTCCGACACACCTGGAATGTTGTCAAATGTTACATCCGAGGTGTTAGGTTAACTTAGGTTGGGATATATAACGTTATAGACGTATACAATGTTCCGACCGAGAAGTAGGTTCCGAGAAGCCAGGAATGTTGTAAAATGTTACATTCGCGATGCTAGGTTGCCTTAGGTTAGGATATATAGCGTTATAGACGCATATAATGTTCCCACCGATAAGTAGGGTCCGACACGCCAGGAATATTGTCAAATATTACATCCGAGATATTAGGTTGCCTTAGGTTAGGATATATAACGTTATAGACGCATATAATGTTCCCACCAAGAAGTAGGGCCCGACTCGCCAGGAATGTTGTCAAATGCTACATCCGAGGTGTTAGGTTAACTTAGGTTGGGATATATAACGTTATAGACGTATACAATGTTCCGACCGAGAAGTAGGTTCCGAGAAGCCAGGAATGTTGTAAAATGTTACATTCGCGATGCTAGGTTGCCTTAGGTTAGGATATATAGCGTTATAGACGCATATAATGTTCCCATCGATAAGTAGGGTCCGACACGCCAGGAATATTGTCAAATATTACATCCGAGTTATTAGGTTGCCTTAGGTTAGGATATATAACGTTATAGACGCATATAATGTTCCCACCGAGAAGTAGGGTCCGACTCGCCAGAAATGTTGTCAAATGTTACATCCGAGGTGTTTGGTTGCCTTAGGTTAGGTTATATGACGTTATAGACGCATATAATGTTCCAACCGAGAAGTAGGTCCGACACGCCTGGATTGTTGTCAAATATTACATCCGAGATGTTAGGTTGCCTTAGATTAGGATATATAACCGTATAGACGCATATAATGTTCCCACCGAGAAGTAGGGTCCGACTCGCCAGAAATGTTGTCAAATGTTACATCCGAGGTGTTTGGTTGCCTTAGGTTAGGTTATATGACGTTATAGACGCATATAATGTTCCAACCGAGAAGTAGGTCCGACACGCCTGGATTGTTGTCAAATATTACATCCGAGATGTTAGGTTGCCTTAGATTAGGATATATAACCGTATAGACGCATATAATATTCCCACCGAGAAGTAGGGTCCGACAGGTTTGGAGTGTTGGCAAATATTACATCCGAGGTGTTAGGTTGCCTTAGGTTAGGATATATAACGTTATAGACGCATATAATGTTCCCACTGAGAAGTAGGTTCCGACTCGCCAGGAATGTTGTCAAATGTTACATCCGAGGTGCTAGGTTGCCTTAGGTTAGGATATACAACGTTATAGACGCATATAATGTTCCCACCGAGAAGTAGGTCCGACACGCCAGGAATATTGTCAAATATTACATCCGAGTTATTAGGTTGCCTTAGGTTAGGATATATAACGTTATAGACGCATATAATGTTCCCATCGAGAAGTAGGGTCCGACTCGCCAGGAATGTTGTCAAATGTTACATCTGAGGTGTTAGGTTGCCTTAGGTTAGGATATACAACGTTATAGACGCATATAATGTTCCCACCGAGAAGTAGGGCCCGACACGCTTGGAATGTTGTCAAAAGTTACATCCGAGGTGTTAGGTTGAATTAGGTTAGGTTATATGACGTTATAGACGTATATAATTTTCCCACCGAGAAGTAGGTCCGACACGCCTGGATTGTTGTCAAATATTGCATCCGAGATGTTAGGTTGCCTTAGGTTAGGGTGTATAACGTTATAGACGTATATACTGTACTCACCGTGAAGTAGGTTCCTACACACCAGGAATATTGACAAATATTACATCCGAGTTGTTAGGTTGCCTTATTTTACGATATACAGCGTTATAGACGCATACAATGTTCCCACCGAGAAGTAGGGTCCGACAGGTTTGGAATGTTGTCAAATATTACATCCGCGGCGTTAGGTTAACTTAGGTTGGGATATATAACGTTATAGACGCATATAATGTTCCCACCGAGAAGTAGGTCCGACACGCCAGGAATATTGTCAAATATTACATCTGAGTTATTAGGTTGCCTTAGATTAGGATATATAACGTTATAGACGCATATAATGTTCCCACCGAGAAGTAGGGTCCGACTCGACAGGAATGTTGTCCAATGTTACATCCGAGGTGTTAGGTTGCCTTAGGTTAGGTTATATGACGTTATAGACGCATATAATCTTCCCACCGAGAAGTAGGTCCGACACGCCTGGATTGTTGACAAATATTATATCCGAGTTGTTAGGTTGCCATAGGTTAGGATATATAACGTTATAGACGCATATAATGTTCCCACCGATAAGTAGGGTCCGACACGCCAGGAATATTGTCAAATATTACATCCGAGTTGTTAGGTTGAATTAGGTTAGGTTATATGACGTTATAGACGTATACAATGTTCCGACCGAGAAGTAGGTTCCGAGAAGCCAGGAATGTTGTAAAATGTTACATTCGCGATGCTAGGTTGCCTTAGGTTAGGATATATAGCGTTATAGACGCATATAATGTTCCCACCGATAAGTAGGGTCCGACACGCCAGGAATGTTGTCAAATGTTACATCTGAGGTGTTAGGTTGCCTTAGGTTAGGTTATATGACGTTATAAACGCATATAATGTTCCAACCGAGAAGTAGGTCCGACACGCCTGGATTGTTGTCAAATATTACATCCGAGATGTTAGGTTGCCTTAGATTAGGATATATAACCGTATAGACGCATATAATATTCCCACCGAGAAGTAGGGTCCGACAGGTTTGGAGTGTTGGCAAATATTACATCCGAGGAGTTAGGTTGCCCTAGGTTAGGACATACAACGTTATAGACGCATATAATGTTCCCACCGAGAAGTAGGGTCCTACACGCCAGAAATGTTGTCAAATGTTACATCCGAGGTGTTTGGTTGCCTTTGGTTAGGTTATATGACGTTATAGACGCATATAATGTTCCAACCGAGAAGTAGGTCCGACACGCCTGGGTTGTTGCCAAATATTACATCCGAGATGTTAGGTTGCCTTAGGTTAGGATATATAACGTTATAGACGTATATACTGTTCCCACCGTGAAGTCGGGTCCGACACCAGGAATATTGACAAATATTACATCCGAGTTGTTAGGTTGCCTTATTTTACGATATACAGCGTTATAGACGCATACAATGTTCCCACCGAGAAGTAGGTTCCGACACGCTTGGAATGTTGTCAGATATTACATCCGAGGTGTTAGGTTGCCTTAGGTTAGGTTATATGACGTTATAGACGCATATAATGTTCGCACCGAGAAGTAGCTCCGACACGCCTGGATTGTTGTCAAATATTACATCCGAGATGTTAGGTTGCCTTAGGTTAGGATATATAACGTTATAGACGCATATAATGTTCCCACCGATAAGTAGGGTCCGACACGCCAGGAATATTGTCAAATGTTACATCCGAGGTGTTAGGTTGCCTTAGGTTAGGTTATATGCCGTTATAGACGCATATATTGTTCCCACCGAGAATTAGGCCCGACACGCCTGGATTGTTGTGAAATATTATAACCGAGATGTTAGGTTGCCTTAGGTTAGGATATATAACGTTGTAGACGTATATACTGTTCCAACCGAGAAGTAGGGTCCGACACACGTGGAATGTTGTCAAATGTTACATCCGAGATGTTAGGTTGCCTTAGGTTAGGATATATAACGTTATAGACGTATAAACTCTTCCCACCGTGAAGTAGGGTCCGACACACCAGGAATATTGACAAATATTACATCCGAGTTGTTAGGTTGCCTTAGGTTAGGATATATAACTTTATAGACGCATATAATGTTCCCACCGAGAAGTAGGGTCCGACTCGCAAGAAATGTTGTCAAATGTTACATCCGATGTGTTAGGTTGCCATAGGTTAGGTTATATGACGTTACAGGCGCATATAATGTTCCCACCGAGAAGTAGGGCCCGACACGCTTGGAATATAGACAAATGTTACATCCGATGTGTTAGGTTGCCTTAGGTTAGGTTATATGACGTTATAGACGCATATAATGTTCCCACCGAGAAGTATGTCCGACACGCCAGGAATATTGACGAATATTACATCCGAGTTGTTGCTTTGCCTTATTTTACGATATACAGCGTAATAGACGCATACAATGTTCCCACCGAGAAGTAGGGTCCGACACACCTGGAATGTTGTCAAATGTTACATCCGAGGTGTTAGGTTAGCTTAGGTTGGGATATATAACTTTATAGACGTATACAATGTTCCGACCAAGAAGTAGGTTCCGAGAAGCCAGGAATGTTGTAAAATGTTACATTCGCGATGCTAGGTTGCCTTAGGTTAGGATATATAGCGTTATAGACGCATATAATGTTCCCACCGATAAGTAGGGTCCGACACGCCAGGAATATTGTCAAATATTACATCCGAGTTATTAGGTTGCCTTATGTTAGGATATATAACATTATAGACGCATATAATGTTCCCACCGAGAAGTAGGGTCCGAATCGCCAGCAATGTTATCAAATGTTACATCTGAGGTGTTAGGTTGCCTTAGGTTAGGATATATAACGTTATAGACGCATATAATGTTCCCACTGAGAAGTAGGTTCCGACTCGCCAGGAATGTTGTCAAATGTTACATCCGAGGTGCTAGGTTGCCTTAGGTTAGGATATACAACGTTATAGACGCATATAATGTTCCCACCGAGAAGTAGGGTCCGACTCGCCAGAAATGTTGTCAAATGTTACATACGACGTGTTTGGTTGCCTTAGGTTAGGTTATATGACGTTATAGACGCATATAATGTTCCAACCGAGAAGTAGGTCTGACACTCCTGGATTGTTGTCAAATATTACAGCCGAGATGTTAGGTTGCCTTAGGTTAGGATATATAACGTTATAGACGTATATACTGTTCCCACCGTGAAGTAGGGTCCGACACACCAGGAATATTGACAAATATTACATCCGAGTTGTTAGGTTGCCTTAGGTTAGGATATATAACGTTATAGACGCATATAATGTTCCCAGCGAGAAGTAGGGTCCGACTCGCCAGAAATGTTGTCAAATGTTACATCCGAGGTGTTTGGTTGCCTTAGGTTAGGTTAAATGACGTTATAGACGCATATAATGTTCCAACCGAGAAGTAGGTCCGACACGCCTGGATTGAAGTCAAATATTACATCCGAGATGTTAGGTTGCCTTAGATTAGGATATATAACCTTATAGACGCATATAATATTCCCACCGAGAAGTAGGGTCCGACAGGTTTGGAATGTTGGCAAATATTACATCCGAGGAGTTTGGTTGCCTTAGGTTAGGATATACAACGTTATAGACGCATATAATGTTCCCACCGAGAAGTAGGGTCCGACACACCTGGAATGTTGTCAAATGTTACATCCGAGGTGTTGGGTTAACTTAGGTTGGGATATATAACGTTATAGACGTATACAATGTTCCGACCGAGAAGTAGGTTCCGAGAAGCCAGGAATGTTGTAAAATGTTACATTCGCGATGCTAGGTTGCCTTAGGTTAGGATATATAGCGTTATAGACGCATATAATGTTCCCACCGATAAGTAGGGTCCGACGCGCCAGGAATGTTGTCAAATGTTACATCTGAGGTGTTAGGTTGCCTTAGGTTAGGATATACAACGTTATAGACGCATATAATGTTCCCACCGAGAAGTAGGGCCCGACACGCTTGGAATGTTGTCAAAAGTTACATCCGAGGTGTTAGGTTGAATTAGGTTAGGTTATATGACGTTATAGACGTATATAATTTTCCCACCGAGAAGTAGGTCCGACACGCCTGGATTGTTGTCAAATATTGCATCCGAGATGTTAGGTTGCCTTAGGTTAGGGTGTATAACGTTATAGACGTATATACTGTACTCACCGTGAAGTAGGTTCCTACACACCAGGAATATTGACAAATATTACATCCGAGTTGTTAGGTTGCCTTATTTTACGATATACAGCGTTATAGACGCATACAATGTTCCCACCGAGAAGTAGGGTCCGACAGGTTTGGAATGTTGTCAAATATTACATCCGCGGCGTTAGGTTAACTTAGGTTGGGATATATAACGTTATAGACGCATATAATGTTCCCACCGAGAAGTAGGTCCGACACGCCAGGAATATTGTCAAATATTACATCTGAGTTATTAGGTTGCCTTAGATTAGGATATATAACGTTATAGACGCATATAATGTTCCCACCGAGAAGTAGGGTCCGACTCGACAGGAATGTTGTCCAATGTTACATCCGAGGTGTTAGGTTGCCTTAGGTTAGGTTATATGACGTTATAGACGCATATAATCTTCCCACCGAGAAGTAGGTCCGACACGCCTGGATTGTTGACAAATATTATATCCGAGTTGTTAGGTTGCCATAGGTTAGGATATATAACGTTATAGACGCATATAATGTTCCCACCGATAAGTAGGGTCCGACACGCCAGGAATATTGTCAAATATTACATCCGAGTTGTTAGGTTGAATTAGGTTAGGTTATATGACGTTATAGACGTATACAATGTTCCGACCGAGAAGTAGGTTCCGAGAAGCCAGGAATGTTGTAAAATGTTACATTCGCGATGCTAGGTTGCCTTAGGTTAGGATATATAGCGTTATAGACGCATATAATGTTCCCACCGATAAGTAGGGTCCGACACGCCAGGAATGTTGTCAAATGTTACATCTGAGGTGTTAGGTTGCCTTAGGTTAGGTTATATGACGTTATAAACGCATATAATGTTCCAACCGAGAAGTAGGTCCGACACGCCTGGATTGTTGTCAAATATTACATCCGAGATGTTAGGTTGCCTTAGATTAGGATATATAACCGTATAGACGCATATAATATTCCCACCGAGAAGTAGGGTCCGACAGGTTTGGAGTGTTGGCAAATATTACATCCGAGGAGTTAGGTTGCCCTAGGTTAGGACATACAACGTTATAGACGCATATAATGTTCCCACCGAGAAGTAGGGTCCTACACGCCAGAAATGTTGTCAAATGTTACATCCGAGGTGTTTGGTTGCCTTTGGTTAGGTTATATGACGTTATAGACGCATATAATGTTCCAACCGAGAAGTAGGTCCGACACGCCTGGGTTGTTGCCAAATATTACATCCGAGATGTTAGGTTGCCTTAGGTTAGGATATATAACGTTATAGACGTATATACTGTTCCCACCGTGAAGTCGGGTCCGACACCAGGAATATTGACAAATATTACATCCGAGTTGTTAGGTTGCCTTATTTTACGATATACAGCGTTATAGACGCATACAATGTTCCCACCGAGAAGTAGGTTCCGACACGCTTGGAATGTTGTCAGATATTACATCCGAGGTGTTAGGTTGCCTTAGGTTAGGTTATATGACGTTATAGACGCATATAATGTTCGCACCGAGAAGTAGCTCCGACACGCCTGGATTGTTGTCAAATATTACATCCGAGATGTTAGGTTGCCTTAGGTTAGGATATATAACGTTATAGACGCATATAATGTTCCCACCGATAAGTAGGGTCCGACACGCCAGGAATATTGTCAAATGTTACATCCGAGGTGTTAGGTTGCCTTAGGTTAGGTTATATGCCGTTATAGACGCATATATTGTTCCCACCGAGAATTAGGCCCGACACGCCTGGATTGTTGTGAAATATTATAACCGAGATGTTAGGTTGCCTTAGGTTAGGATATATAACGTTGTAGACGTATATACTGTTCCAACCGAGAAGTAGGGTCCGACACACGTGGAATGTTGTCAAATGTTACATCCGAGATGTTAGGTTGCCTTAGGTTAGGATATATAACGTTATAGACGTATAAACTCTTCCCACCGTGAAGTAGGGTCCGACACACCAGGAATATTGACAAATATTACATCCGAGTTGTTAGGTTGCCTTAGGTTAGGATATATAACTTTATAGACGCATATAATGTTCCCACCGAGAAGTAGGGTCCGACTCGCAAGAAATGTTGTCAAATGTTACATCCGATGTGTTAGGTTGCCATAGGTTAGGTTATATGACGTTACAGGCGCATATAATGTTCCCACCGAGAAGTAGGGCCCGACACGCTTGGAATATAGACAAATGTTACATCCGATGTGTTAGGTTGCCTTAGGTTAGGTTATATGACGTTATAGACGCATATAATGTTCCCACCGAGAAGTATGTCCGACACGCCAGGAATATTGACGAATATTACATCCGAGTTGTTGCTTTGCCTTATTTTACGATATACAGCGTAATAGACGCATACAATGTTCCCACCGAGAAGTAGGGTCCGACACACCTGGAATGTTGTCAAATGTTACATCCGAGGTGTTAGGTTAGCTTAGGTTGGGATATATAACTTTATAGACGTATACAATGTTCCGACCAAGAAGTAGGTTCCGAGAAGCCAGGAATGTTGTAAAATGTTACATTCGCGATGCTAGGTTGCCTTAGGTTAGGATATATAGCGTTATAGACGCATATAATGTTCCCACCGATAAGTAGGGTCCGACACGCCAGGAATATTGTCAAATATTACATCCGAGTTATTAGGTTGCCTTATGTTAGGATATATAACATTATAGACGCATATAATGTTCCCACCGAGAAGTAGGGTCCGAATCGCCAGCAATGTTATCAAATGTTACATCTGAGGTGTTAGGTTGCCTTAGGTTAGGATATATAACGTTATAGACGCATATAATGTTCCCACTGAGAAGTAGGTTCCGACTCGCCAGGAATGTTGTCAAATGTTACATCCGAGGTGCTAGGTTGCCTTAGGTTAGGATATACAACGTTATAGACGCATATAATGTTCCCACCGAGAAGTAGGGTCCGACTCGCCAGAAATGTTGTCAAATGTTACATACGACGTGTTTGGTTGCCTTAGGTTAGGTTATATGACGTTATAGACGCATATAATGTTCCAACCGAGAAGTAGGTCTGACACTCCTGGATTGTTGTCAAATATTACAGCCGAGATGTTAGGTTGCCTTAGGTTAGGATATATAACGTTATAGACGTATATACTGTTCCCACCGTGAAGTAGGGTCCGACACACCAGGAATATTGACAAATATTACATCCGAGTTGTTAGGTTGCCTTAGGTTAGGATATATAACGTTATAGACGCATATAATGTTCCCAGCGAGAAGTAGGGTCCGACTCGCCAGAAATGTTGTCAAATGTTACATCCGAGGTGTTTGGTTGCCTTAGGTTAGGTTAAATGACGTTATAGACGCATATAATGTTCCAACCGAGAAGTAGGTCCGACACGCCTGGATTGAAGTCAAATATTACATCCGAGATGTTAGGTTGCCTTAGATTAGGATATATAACCTTATAGACGCATATAATATTCCCACCGAGAAGTAGGGTCCGACAGGTTTGGAATGTTGGCAAATATTACATCCGAGGAGTTTGGTTGCCTTAGGTTAGGATATACAACGTTATAGACGCATATAATGTTCCCACCGAGAAGTAGGGTCCGACACACCTGGAATGTTGTCAAATGTTACATCCGAGGTGTTGGGTTAACTTAGGTTGGGATATATAACGTTATAGACGTATACAATGTTCCGACCGAGAAGTAGGTTCCGAGAAGCCAGGAATGTTGTAAAATGTTACATTCGCGATGCTAGGTTGCCTTAGGTTAGGATATATAGCGTTATAGACGCATATAATGTTCCCACCGATAAGTAGGGTCCGACGCGCCAGGAATATTGTCAAATGTTACATCCGAGGTGTTTGGTTGCCTTAGGTTAGGGTATATGACGTTATAGACGCATATAATGTTCCAACCGAGAAGTAGGTCCGACAAGCCTGGATTGTTGTCAAATATTACATCCGAGATGTTAGGTTGCCTTAGGTTAGGATATATAACGTTATAGACGTATATACTGTTCCCACCGTGAAGTCGGGTCCGACACACCAGGAATATTGACAAATATTACATCCGAGTTGTTAGGTTGCCTTATTTTACGATATACAGCGTTATAGACGCATACAATGTTCCCACCGAGAAGTAGGGTCCGACACACCTGGAATGTTGTCAAATGTTACATCCGAGGTGTTAGGTTAACTTAGGTTGGGATATATAACGTTATAGACGTATACAATGTTCCGACCGAGAAGTAGGTCCGACACGCCTGGATTGTTGTCAAATATTACATCCGAGATATTAGATTGCCTTAGGTTAGGATATATAACGTTGTAGGCGTATATACTGTTCCAACCGAGAAGTAGTGTCCGACACACGTGGAATGTTGTCAAATATTACATCCGAGATGTTAGGTTGCCTTAGGTTAGGTTATATGACGTTATAGACGCATATAATGTTCCCACCGAGAAGTAGGTCCGACACGCCTGGATTGTTGTCAAATATTACATCCGAGATGTTAGGTTGCCTTAGGTTAGGATATATAACGTTATAGACGTATATACTGTTCCCACCGAGAAGTAGGGTCCGACACACGTGGAATGTTGTCAAATGTTACATCCGAGGTGTTAGGTTGCCTTAGGTTAGGATATGCAACATTATAGACGCATATAATGTTTCCACCGGGAAGTAGGGTCCGACACGCCTGGAATGTTGTCAACTGTTACATCCGAGGTGTTAGGTTAACTTAGGTTGGGATATATAACGTTATAGACGTATACAATGTTCCGACCGAGAAGTAGGTTCCGAGAAGCCAGGAATGTTGTAAAATGTTACGTTCGCGATGCTAGGTTGCCTTAGGTTAGGATATATGGGTTCTAAAGTTGTTGCGGACTGCAGTTGCAGTTTGCAACAACACGTGCCATCCCCTCCTCCTCGTGGTGGAACCTGGTAACACTGGTCTCGTCCCAGTGGCAAACGGGGCTCTGGCTGATACCGTAGACCGGTGGTCATGTTTCGCCGGAGCGGGGGGCTTGCCTTAACCGGCCGGCCCGCGAGGGGATAAACCTCTATAAAAAGTCTCTGTCTCAAGTTTCGGTCCGCGGCGAGGAGACGCGCTCAATCCTTCGCGACTGGGTGTGGCCGGTGGGTGCATCGGTGCTGAGCGGACCAACCCCGGGGTACCTGGCGCCCCCCGGGTGTATAAATGCCTTCCCCCGGTACGCGGCTCTGCCGGGGGTGACAGGGTTATTCCGACACTACTCGTGGGATTCTTATGGATTCTTCTAATAAAACCGGGTTGGGGGGGAGTAGGTGTGGGAGGGGCGATGGAGCTGGCACTTCGATGCCGGCGCCAGTGCGTCCAGTGGTTGTATCTGTGGAGAGGCTTGCCTCTTCGCAGATCGCCGATGAGAGGGCCGGAGCGCCGAGATTGGAGTCGCTCCGTTCTGGGAGAGAAGGGAGGGTAGGGAGGAATAACCCAGGTGGGTGGTCCCTTTCTTGTCCTCGCAGCAGGGAGGAAGCCGTGCCTTCCAGGGCGGCCTCCCCGGCCCCCTCGGAGCACGACTACGACACTGATGTGTCCTGGTCGTCTCTGAGGGATGCTGGGTCGGGACCGTCCAGGAAGAGGGGACGCCCCCCGACAACGGGCGAGTATATGGGCCTTCGAGCGGCCAAGGAGAAACACCTCCAGACGGAGTTGATGATGTTCAGACTCCAGGAGGAAAAGAAAATTCTGGATTGCGGGCCCGATGATCCGGCCCCGCCGCCAAGCAAGTCGGCGAAATATATTCCCTCCGTAGAGGAATATGCAAGGGAATTCAGGGTCGTCTCCTCTGCGGAGTTGGGACGGGAAGCCCTCGCGGCAATGAACCGCGTCGAATGGGTGGCGGCCAGGTCCACCAACCTGAAGGGCGAGTTCGTGCGACGATTGCGCGAAAGTGCGCGCACTTTGTGCGCACTTGTTCAAAGCGCGTTGGGGTCTTCGGACTCCACCGCACGGGAAGGACCTGAAGTTAGGGCGGACTTGTATGCCCTGAGGGGGGAATTGGAGGCCATGAAGGCCGAAAATGCGGTCCTACGCGACCGCATTAAGGACTTGGAGAGACGACCTCCGCCTCCGGCGCATGGGGCGGATACTGATAAAGTCGGCGGTGTGGTCGACATGATGTCGCTCGCAGACACAGTCGCTCGCATCGTCGACGAAAAGTTGCTAGCCTATACGGCGAGTTTGAAGGGGACTTCTTCTTCCCCTTCGTCTCAAACCGCGGCCGTCACCATCCCTACTACTGCGAGTGGGGGTGATGCGGCTGCTGGGGAGGCGACGGGGAAGAAGAAGAGGAAGAAGAAGAAGAAAACCTCTTCTTCGAAGAAGGAGGTGGGTCGCCGCCGCTCGGTTTCCGGGCGGAGGGGAACGGTGGAGGCACCTAAGGTGCCGACAGCGGGCCCATCATCTGGTGGGTCGGCTCAGGGCGAGGTGTCGTGGGCTAAGGTGGTCGGGCGGAAGGCACATCGGGCTGCGAAGAAGCAGATGCAGGAGACCTCTGGGTCTACCAAGGCGCCCGTCAAGCTCGGGAGGCCCCCTCGAGCCGCGGCTGTGGCCCTTACGCTGCCTTCGGGCAGCAAAGAATCTTATCAGGAGATCCTGGTCGCGGCTCGGCAGAGGGTCTCCCTAGGCGAGTTAGGGATCGAGGAGGTGCGCCCAAGGCGCGCAAGGACTGGGGGTTTCCTGTTGGAAATCCCCGGTCCTGAGAGGGCGGCAAAGGCCGCCCTCTTAGCAGATAAGCTAAGGGCGGCCTTGGCGGACACAGAGGTCCGGGTCTCATGCCCTTCTAAGAGGGCGGAGTTGAGGGTGAGTGGGCTGGACGACTCCGTCACCTCATCTGAGGTGGCGGAATCGGTTGCTGCGGCGGCAGGGTGCCTGGCCGCGGAGGTGAGGACCGGTGAGATAAGGTCCTCACCTCTGGGACTAGGAACCCTGTGGATACAATGCCCCTTGGTTGTCGCTCATAAAGCAGCAACCCTGGGGTGGATCAGGGTGGGTTGGTGCAGGGCCAAGGTGGAGGCCCTGAAACCTCGTCCCCAGCAGTGTTATCGCTGTCTGGCTAAGGGGCACTTGCGGCAGCATTGCTCTGCCGAAGTTGACCGGGGCGACCGCTGTTATAACTGCGGTTCCCCCGGGCACCGGGCGAACGTGTGTCGGGCGGCCGCCCCCAACTGCCCACTGTGTGCGGACTTGGGACGACCGGCCGACCACAGACTCGGGGGGGTTAAGTGTAACCCCCCGACGCGGAAGGGGCGCCTGGGGACGAGGGCGCCGCAGCCACCGAAGGGGGGTGTGGAGGGTGGGCCGCCGGGAGGGGGCACTAAGGGGGTGAATGAGGCCGGGGGCATTGTTACCCCGGCGGATGACTCTGGCCGGGGGGAGGCCATGGATATGGCATAATCTTCCCCTCGACCAGAGTCCTCCAGGCGAACGTCAACCACGCCCGCCGAGCCCACGATCTCTTGGTCGAGGGTCTTATGGCGGGCGGGGTTGACGTTGCGGTGGTCGCTGAACCCTTCGTGATCCCCGACCGACCGTCCTGGGTCGGGGATCGCGAAGGGTCGGTGGCCATAGCTCAGGCTGTGGCCTCGCGGGTTCCGCCGTTCGCCTTTCTGGGCAATGGGCGGGGCTTCGTGGCTGTAGACTGGGCGGGCTTCGTGCTGGTGGGGACCTATGCTCCACCGCGCTGGCCCCTAGAGTCGTTCGAGGAGTATCTGGACGGGCTTGGGAACTTTTTGTCCCAGTTCTCGGCCCGCCAGGTACTCGTCTTGGGGGACTTCAACGCCCATGCTTCGGCATGGGGGTCCCCCAGGACGGACGCTAGGGGCGAGACGGTTTTGGAGTGGGCTGCTGGTCTCGATCTTCGGTTGCTCAACCGAGGATCGACCAGTACGTGCGTGCGACGGCAGGGTACAAGCATCGTGGATCTTTCATGGGCTTCCCCTGCCGCCGCGCTGCGGGTCACGGGGTGGACGGTGGACGAGTCCACGGAGACTCTATCCGATCACTTGTACGTTAGGATAGAAGTCTCCGGGACCGCCCCGGGCCGCCAAGCTAGTCTACGCCAGCAGCGAAGGAGGTGGGCTCTCAGAGCCCTTGACGAGGACGCCCTGATGGCTGCCGTCCATGCTGTGGCTTGGTCGGAGCCGTCGGCCGAGCCCGTCGCTGACGTGGAGGCGGAGGCCGACTGGTTCGATGGCGCCCTGACTGCAATCTGCAGGACGGCGATGCCGGGGGCCGGTCGACTTCCGCCCCGGAGGCCGGTGTACTGGTGGTCGGGCGACATCGCGCGGCTCCGAGCGAGTTGCGCGATGGCGCGACGCCGGTACACCAGGTCTCGGAGGAGGAGACGTCGGGACGAGGCACGGACGGCCCTGTTGTACGCTGAATATCGTCAGCTGACGGTTCAGCTGCAACAGGCCATCGGGAGGGCCAAGACCAGCGCTTGGGACGGACTTCTTCGTTCGTTGGATCAGGATCCGTGGGGGCGTCCATATAGGCTTGTCTTAAACAAGCTTAGAGCTTATGGCCCCCCGGTGACTGAGACGATGGAACCCCGGCTTCTCGGGAGGGTGGTCGATGCGTTGTTCCCGTCTGGGAGCGCATCGGCCGCCTTCCCGACTCAGGTGGACGGGTGGTCCGCGGGGCTGGAGGTTACGGAGGAGGAGTTGGCCAGGGCGGTGAGGCGTCTCGGGGCTCGGAATACGGCTCCGGGTCCCGACGGCGTCCCCGGCCGCGTGCTGGTCTTGGCCCTGCGCGTTCTGGGTCCCCGACTTCGGAGGCTTTTTACAGCCATTCTGAAGTCGGGGACGTTCCCATCTCGGTGGCGGCTCGGACGCCTGGTCCTCCTGCGGAAGGAGGGCCGGGACGCTGAATCTCCCTCGGGCTATCGACCCATCGTGCTCCTGGATGAGATCGGGAAGCTCTACGAGAGAATCGTGGCTTCCCGAATCACCAGGCATCTGGAGCGGGTAGGACCCGACCTGGCCGAGTGTCAGTTCGGCTTCCGCCGGGGGCGGTCCACGATCGACGCGATCGATCGGGTCCGTACCTTGGCGGGCTCGGCTACTTCCCGGGGAGGGATGGCATTGGCGGTGTCCTTGGACATCGTCAATGCCTTCAACTCCCTCTCCTGGGAGGCCATCCGCAGGGGACTCGAACGACATGAAGTCCCTCAATACCTGCGGGTGGCGGTCGGCTCCTACCTTAGCGGCAGGTGCGTCGAGTACGTGGGCCGGGGTGGAAACACCTGCACGAGGGAGATTAGTCGCGGCGTACCCCAGGGGTCAGTTTTGGGACCCCTCTTGTGGGACGTGGGGTACGACGCGGCGCTGCGGGTCCTCCTTCCCACCGGTGTCAGCGTAGTCTGCTACGCTGACGATACCGTGTTGGTAGCCGGTGGGCGTACAAGCGGGAGGATCGTCCGGCGCGCCGAGGTGGGAGTGGCCAACGTGGCTTCCCTGATCCGGGGTATGGGTTTGGAGCTGGCTCCTCACAAGACGGAGGCGATGTGGTTCTTGGACCGTCATCTCCTCCGTCGAAATGGGAGGTCACTCGCCGATACCTGGATCCGAGTAGGGGACACTCGCATCCAGGTGAAGCCCGCGATAAAATATCTCGGACTTCACCTGGACGGCTCCTGGGCTTTTGGGCGCCACTTCGCGCTCCTGGCACCCAGGTTGGAAAAAGCGGCGGCCAGCTTGGGTCGCTTGCTGCCCAACCTGGGGGGCCCGGACGCGAGGGTACGCCGCCTTTATGCAGGCATCGTGCGGTCGATGGCTCTATATGGAGCCCCGATCTGGGCGGACGCCCTGATGGCCAACCGGCGCAGCCGGGCACTGCTTCGCAGTGTTTGGCGGCGCCTTGCCATCAGGGTGATCAGGGGATACCGCACGGTGTCTCATGAGGCGGCGGGAACTCTGGCGGGGTTACCACCCCTGGAGCTCCTGGCGGAGCGCGAAGCGTTTGTCTACGGACACCTTCGTCTCTGCCAGGATATCTCACCCCCGTCGGAGGAGGTGGTCAGAGCCTGGGCCTGGCGGACTTTGGTGACCAAGTGGGAGGAGCGTCTTCGCGCCACCCATGGGAGTCACCGGACCGTCGGGGCGGTATTGCCCATCCTCGATAGATGGGTGAGCCGAAGCCGAGGACTATCCTACCGGACCACGCAGGTCCTCACCGGGCACGGATGCTTCGGTGAGTACCTGCGCCGGATAGGACGGGAAGCCACGGCGGCGTGTCACCACTGTGGTGACCAGAGGGACACGGCGCAGCACACGCTGGAGTTTTGTCCAGCGTGGGAGGTGCGGCGTCGTGTCCTTCGGAGCGAGGTGGGCCAGGATGTGGCATTGCCATCCGTACTTAGAAGGATGGTAGAGGATGCCAGATCCTGGCGGGCTATGGCGGCCTTCTGTGAGGCCGTCATGCGGGCGAAGGAGGCGGCGGAGAGGGATCGCGATGATAGCGATCCCACCCGTCGACGGCGGCGACGCAGGCGTCGTCGCCCTCCACCGGCGCCCGGGGATGTCCACCATGTGGATATCGCCGGGCGCCCATAGGGGACTCAGTCCCCGGGGGGTGACAGCCCCTCGCGCGGGCTGGGGCGTAGCCGCGTACGCCACGGCCGTCATCCGCGCGTGGGGACGTCCGGAGGGGTGACTCGGTCGTGATGGACGGGGGCCCATCGCGACCATTGCACGTCACCCCTCCGAGACGTGCAGCGACTTCGGACGTGGCCCCGAAGTCGCTGCAAGGGTATCCTTTGGGAGGGGGAGGGGTCGCATCTTGGATGCGACCTCTCCCTCCCGGGATGAGAGCCTCCCAGACTTCTTCTGGGAGGCTCCAGACGCTGAGGGGGAGCCGGTCGCGTTCGTAAGAGATCCCGGCTCTCCCTCAGTAGCGTCGTTGGTGGCCACCGTGGGGTTTTAGCCGGTAAGAGTCCGGCATAACCTCGGAGTTTCCCCGAACTCCGAGGTATCCATGAGGATTTCCCCACGTTAAAAAAAAAAAAAGGTTAGGATATATAGCGTTATAGACGCATATAATGTTCCCACCGATAAGAAGGGTCCGACACGCCAGGAATATTGTCAAATATTACATCCGAGTTATTAGCTTGCCTTAGGTTAGGATATACAACGTTATAGACGCATAGAATGTCCCCACCAAGAAGAAGGGTCCGACACACCTGGAATGTTGTCAAATGTTACATCCGAGGTGTTAGGTTAACTTAGGTTGGGATATATAACGTTATAGACGTATATATTGTTCCCACCGTGAAGTAGGGTCTGACACACCAGGAATATTGACAAATATTACATCCGAGTTGTTAGGTTGCCTTAGGTTAGGATATATAACGTTATAGACGCATATAATGTTCCCACCGAGAAGTAGGGTCCGACTCGCCAGAAATGTTGTCAAATGTTACATCCGAGGTGTTTGGTTGCCTTAGGTTAAGCTATATGACGTTATAGACGCATATAATGTTTCAACCGAGAAGTAGGTCCGACACGCCTGAATTGTTGTCAAATATTACATCCGAGATGTTAGGTTGCCTTAGGTTAGGATATATAACGTTATAGACGTATATACTGTTCCGACCGAGAAGTAGGGTGCGACACACGTGGAATGTTGTCAAATGTTAAATCCGAGGTGTTAGGTTGCCTTAGGTTAGGATATATAACGTTATAGACGCATATAATGTTCCCACCGAGAAGTAGGGTCCGACTCGCCAGAAATGTTGTCAAATGTTACATCCGAGGTGTTAGGTTGCCATAGGTTATGTTATATGACGTTATAGGCGCATATAATGTTCCCACCGAGAAGTAGGGCCCGACACGCTTGGAATATTGTCAAATGTTACATCCGATGTGTTAGGTTGCCTTAGGTTAGGTTATATGACGTCATAGACGCATATAATGTTCCCACCGAGAAGTAGGTCCGACACGCCAGGAATATTGACGAATATTACATCCGAGTTGTTACTTTGCCTTATTTTACGATATACAGCGTAATAAACGCATACAATGTTCCCACCGAGATGTAGGGTCCGACAGGCTTGGAATGTTGACAAATATTACATCCGTGGAGTTAGGTTGCCTTAGGTTAGGATATACAACGTTATAGACGCATATAATATTCCCACCGAGAAGTAGTTTCCGACACACCTGCAATGTTGTCAAATGTTACATCCGAGCTGTTAGGTTGCCTTAGGTTAGGACATATAACGTTATAGACGCATATAATGTTCCCACTGAGAAGTAGGATCCGACTCGCCAGGAATGTTGCCAATTGTTACATCCGTGGTGCTATGTTGCGTTAGGTTAGGATATAAAACGTTATAGACGCATATAATGTTCCCACCGAGAAGTAGGGTCCGACACATATGGAATCTTGTGAAATGTTACATCCGAGGTGTTAGGTTGCCTTAGGTTAATATATATAACGTTATAGACTCATATAATGTTCCAACCGAGAAGTAGGTCCGACAAGCCTGGATTGTTGTCAAATATTACATCCGAGATGTTAGGTTGCCTTAGGTTAGCATATATAACGTTATAGACGTATATACTGTTCCCACCGTGAAGTCGGGTCCGACACACCAGGAATATTGACAAATATTACATCCGAGTTGTTAGGTTGCCTTATTTTCCGATATACAGCGTTATAGACGCATACAATGTTCCCACCGAGAAGTAGGGTCCGACAGGTTTGGAATGTTGGCAAATATTACATCCGAGGAGTTAGGTTGCCTTAGGTTAGGATATACAACGTTATAGACGCATATAATGTTCCCACCGAGAAGTAGGGTCCGACACACCTGGAATGTTGTCAAATGTTACATCCGAGGTGTTAGGTTAACTTAGGTTGGGATATATAACGTTATAGACGTATACAATGTTCCGACCGAGAAGTAGGTTCCGAGAAGCCAGGAATGTTGTAAAATGTTACGTTCGCGATGCTAGGTTGCCTTAGGTTAGGATATATGGGTTCTAAAGTTGTTGCGGACTGCAGTTGCAGTTTGCAACAACACGTGCCATCCCCTCCTCCTCGTGGTGGAACCTGGTAACACTGGTCTCGTCCCAGTGGCAAACGGGGCTCTGGCTGATACCGTAGACCGGTGGTCATGTTTCGCCGGAGCGGGGGGCTTGCCTTAACCGGCCGGCCCGCGAGGGGATAAACCTCTATAAAAAGTCTCTGTCTCAAGTTTCGGTCCGCGGCGAGGAGACGCGCTCAATCCTTCGCGACTGGGTGTGGCCGGTGGGTGCATCGGTGCTGAGCGGACCAACCCCGGGGTACCTGGCGCCCCCCGGGTGTATAAATGCCTTCCCCCGGTACGCGGCTCTGCCGGGGGTGACAGGGTTATTCCGACACTACTCGTGGGATTCTTATGGATTCTTCTAATAAAACCGGGTTGGGGGGGAGTAGGTGTGGGAGGGGCGATGGAGCTGGCACTTCGATGCCGGCGCCAGTGCGTCCAGTGGTTGTATCTGTGGAGAGGCTTGCCTCTTCGCAGATCGCCGATGAGAGGGCCGGAGCGCCGAGATTGGAGTCGCTCCGTTCTGGGAGAGAAGGGAGGGTAGGGAGGAATAACCCAGGTGGGTGGTCCCTTTCTCGTCCTCGCAGCAGGGAGGAAGCCGTGCCTTCCAGGGCGGCCTCCCCGGCCCCCTCGGAGCACGACTACGACACTGATGTGTCCTGGTCGTCTCTGAGGGATGCTGGGTCGGGACCGTCCAGGAAGAGGGGACGCCCCCCGACAACGGGCGAGTATATGGGCCTTCGAGCGGCCAAGGAGAAACACCTCCAGACGGAGTTGATGATGTTCAGACTCCAGGAGGAAAAGAAAATTCTGGATTGCGGGCCCGATGATCCGGCCCCGCCGCCAAGCAAGTCGGCGAAATATATTCCCTCCGTAGAGGAATATGCAAGGGAATTCAGGGTCGTCTCCTCTGCGGAGTTGGGACGGGAAGCCCTCGCGGCAATGAACCGCGTCGAATGGGTGGCGGCCAGGTCCACCAACCTGAAGGGCGAGTTCGTGCGACGATTGCGCGAAAGTGCGCGCACTTTGTGCGCACTTGTTCAAAGCGCGTTGGGGTCTTCGGACTCCACCGCACGGGAAGGACCTGAAGTTAGGGCGGACTTGTATGCCCTGAGGGGGGAATTGGAGGCCATGAAGGCCGAAAATGCGGTCCTACGCGACCGCATTAAGGACTTGGAGAGACGACCTCCGCCTCCGGCGCATGGGGCGGATACTGATAAAGTCGGCGGTGTGGTCGACATGATGTCGCTCGCAGACACAGTCGCTCGCATCGTCGACGAAAAGTTGCTAGCCTATACGGCGAGTTTGAAGGGGACTTCTTCTTCCCCTTCGTCTCAAACCGCGGCCGTCACCATCCCTACTACTGCGAGTGGGGGTGATGCGGCTGCTGGGGAGGCGACGGGGAAGAAGAAGAGGAAGAAGAAGAAGAAAACCTCTTCTTCGAAGAAGGAGGTGGGTCGCCGCCGCTCGGTTTCCGGGCGGAGGGGAACGGTGGAGGCACCTAAGGTGCCGACAGCGGGCCCATCATCTGGTGGGTCGGCTCAGGGCGAGGTGTCGTGGGCTAAGGTGGTCGGGCGGAAGGCACATCGGGCTGCGAAGAAGCAGATGCAGGAGACCTCTGGGTCTACCAAGGCGCCCGTCAAGCTCGGGAGGCCCCCTCGAGCCGCGGCTGTGGCCCTTACGCTGCCTTCGGGCAGCAAAGAATCTTATCAGGAGATCCTGGTCGCGGCTCGGCAGAGGGTCTCCCTAGGCGAGTTAGGGATCGAGGAGGTGCGCCCAAGGCGCGCAAGGACTGGGGGTTTCCTGTTGGAAATCCCCGGTCCTGAGAGGGCGGCAAAGGCCGCCCTCTTAGCAGATAAGCTAAGGGCGGCCTTGGCGGACACAGAGGTCCGGGTCTCATGCCCTTCTAAGAGGGCGGAGTTGAGGGTGAGTGGGCTGGACGACTCCGTCACCTCATCTGAGGTGGCGGAATCGGTTGCTGCGGCGGCAGGGTGCCTGGCCGCGGAGGTGAGGACCGGTGAGATAAGGTCCTCACCTCTGGGACTAGGAACCCTGTGGATACAATGCCCCTTGGTTGTCGCTCATAAAGCAGCAACCCTGGGGTGGATCAGGGTGGGTTGGTGCAGGGCCAAGGTGGAGGCCCTGAAACCTCGTCCCCAGCAGTGTTATCGCTGTCTGGCTAAGGGGCACTTGCGGCAGCATTGCTCTGCCGAAGTTGACCGGGGCGACCGCTGTTATAACTGCGGTTCCCCCGGGCACCGGGCGAACGTGTGTCGGGCGGCCGCCCCCAACTGCCCACTGTGTGCGGACTTGGGACGACCGGCCGACCACAGACTCGGGGGGGTTAAGTGTAACCCCCCGACGCGGAAGGGGCGCCTGGGGACGAGGGCGCCGCAGCCACCGAAGGGGGGTGTGGAGGGTGGGCCGCCGGGAGGGGGCACTAAGGGGGTGAATGAGGCCGGGGGCATTGTTACCCCGGCGGATGACTCTGGCCGGGGGGAGGCCATGGATATGGCATAATCTTCCCCTCGACCAGAGTCCTCCAGGCGAACGTCAACCACGCCCGCCGAGCCCACGATCTCTTGGTCGAGGGTCTTATGGCGGGCGGGGTTGACGTTGCGGTGGTCGCTGAACCCTTCGTGATCCCCGACCGACCGTCCTGGGTCGGGGATCGCGAAGGGTCGGTGGCCATAGCTCAGGCTGTGGCCTCGCGGGTTCCGCCGTTCGCCTTTCTGGGCAATGGGCGGGGCTTCGTGGCTGTAGACTGGGCGGGCTTCGTGCTGGTGGGGACCTATGCTCCACCGCGCTGGCCCCTAGAGTCGTTCGAGGAGTATCTGGACGGGCTTGGGAACTTTTTGTCCCAGTTCTCGGCCCGCCAGGTACTCGTCTTGGGGGACTTCAACGCCCATGCTTCGGCATGGGGGTCCCCCAGGACGGACGCTAGGGGCGAGACGGTTTTGGAGTGGGCTGCTGGTCTCGATCTTCGGTTGCTCAACCGAGGATCGACCAGTACGTGCGTGCGACGGCAGGGTACAAGCATCGTGGATCTTTCATGGGCTTCCCCTGCCGCCGCGCTGCGGGTCACGGGGTGGACGGTGGACGAGTCCACGGAGACTCTATCCGATCACTTGTACGTTAGGATAGAAGTCTCCGGGACCGCCCCGGGCCGCCAAGCTAGTCTACGCCAGCAGCGAAGGAGGTGGGCTCTCAGAGCCCTTGACGAGGACGCCCTGATGGCTGCCGTCCATGCTGTGGCTTGGTCGGAGCCGTCGGCCGAGCCCGTCGCTGACGTGGAGGCGGAGGCCGACTGGTTCGATGGCGCCCTGACTGCAATCTGCAGGACGGCGATGCCGGGGGCCGGTCGACTTCCGCCCCGGAGGCCGGTGTACTGGTGGTCGGGCGACATCGCGCGGCTCCGAGCGAGTTGCGCGATGGCGCGACGCCGGTACACCAGGTCTCGGAGGAGGAGACGTCGGGACGAGGCACGGACGGCCCTGTTGTACGCTGAATATCGTCAGCTGACGGTTCAGCTGCAACAGGCCATCGGGAGGGCCAAGACCAGCGCTTGGGACGGACTTCTTCGTTCGTTGGATCAGGATCCGTGGGGGCGTCCATATAGGCTTGTCTTAAACAAGCTTAGAGCTTATGGCCCCCCGGTGACTGAGACGATGGAACCCCGGCTTCTCGGGAGGGTGGTCGATGCGTTGTTCCCGTCTGGGAGCGCATCGGCCGCCTTCCCGACTCAGGTGGACGGGTGGTCCGCGGGGCTGGAGGTTACGGAGGAGGAGTTGGCCAGGGCGGTGAGGCGTCTCGGGGCTCGGAATACGGCTCCGGGTCCCGACGGCGTCCCCGGCCGCGTGCTGGTCTTGGCCCTGCGCGTTCTGGGTCCCCGACTTCGGAGGCTTTTTACAGCCATTCTGAAGTCGGGGACGTTCCCATCTCGGTGGCGGCTCGGACGCCTGGTCCTCCTGCGGAAGGAGGGCCGGGACGCTGAATCTCCCTCGGGCTATCGACCCATCGTGCTCCTGGATGAGATCGGGAAGCTCTACGAGAGAATCGTGGCTTCCCGAATCACCAGGCATCTGGAGCGGGTAGGACCCGACCTGGCCGAGTGTCAGTTCGGCTTCCGCCGGGGGCGGTCCACGATCGACGCGATCGATCGGGTCCGTACCTTGGCGGGCTCGGCTACTTCCCGGGGAGGGATGGCATTGGCGGTGTCCTTGGACATCGTCAATGCCTTCAACTCCCTCTCCTGGGAGGCCATCCGCAGGGGACTCGAACGACATGAAGTCCCTCAATACCTGCGGGTGGCGGTCGGCTCCTACCTTAGCGGCAGGTGCGTCGAGTACGTGGGCCGGGGTGGAAACACCTGCACGAGGGAGATTAGTCGCGGCGTACCCCAGGGGTCAGTTTTGGGACCCCTCTTGTGGGACGTGGGGTACGACGCGGCGCTGCGGGTCCTCCTTCCCACCGGTGTCAGCGTAGTCTGCTACGCTGACGATACCGTGTTGGTAGCCGGTGGGCGTACAAGCGGGAGGATCGTCCGGCGCGCCGAGGTGGGAGTGGCCAACGTGGCTTCCCTGATCCGGGGTATGGGTTTGGAGCTGGCTCCTCACAAGACGGAGGCGATGTGGTTCTTGGACCGTCATCTCCTCCGTCGAAATGGGAGGTCACTCGCCGATACCTGGATCCGAGTAGGGGACACTCGCATCCAGGTGAAGCCCGCGATAAAATATCTCGGACTTCACCTGGACGGCTCCTGGGCTTTTGGGCGCCACTTCGCGCTCCTGGCACCCAGGTTGGAAAAAGCGGCGGCCAGCTTGGGTCGCTTGCTGCCCAACCTGGGGGGCCCGGACGCGAGGGTACGCCGCCTTTATGCAGGCATCGTGCGGTCGATGGCTCTATATGGAGCCCCGATCTGGGCGGACGCCCTGATGGCCAACCGGCGCAGCCGGGCACTGCTTCGCAGTGTTTGGCGGCGCCTTGCCATCAGGGTGATCAGGGGATACCGCACGGTGTCTCATGAGGCGGCGGGAACTCTGGCGGGGTTACCACCCCTGGAGCTCCTGGCGGAGCGCGAAGCGTTTGTCTACGGACACCTTCGTCTCTGCCAGGATATCTCACCCCCGTCGGAGGAGGTGGTCAGAGCCTGGGCCTGGCGGACTTTGGTGACCAAGTGGGAGGAGCGTCTTCGCGCCACCCATGGGAGTCACCGGACCGTCGGGGCGGTATTGCCCATCCTCGATAGATGGGTGAGCCGAAGCCGAGGACTATCCTACCGGACCACGCAGGTCCTCACCGGGCACGGATGCTTCGGTGAGTACCTGCGCCGGATAGGACGGGAAGCCACGGCGGCGTGTCACCACTGTGGTGACCAGAGGGACACGGCGCAGCACACGCTGGAGTTTTGTCCAGCGTGGGAGGTGCGGCGTCGTGTCCTTCGGAGCGAGGTGGGCCAGGATGTGGCATTGCCATCCGTACTTAGAAGGATGGTAGAGGATGCCAGATCCTGGCGGGCTATGGCGGCCTTCTGTGAGGCCGTCATGCGGGCGAAGGAGGCGGCGGAGAGGGATCGCGATGATAGCGATCCCACCCGTCGACGGCAGCGACGCAGGCGTCGTCGCCCTCCACCGGCGCCCGGGGATGTCCACCATGTGGATATCGCCGGGCGCCCATAGGGGACTCAGTCCCCGGGGGGTGACAGCCCCTCGCGCGGGCTGGGGCGTAGCCGCGTACGCCACGGCCGTCACCCGCGCGTGGGGACGTCCGGAGGGGTGACTCGGTCGTGATGGACGGGGGCCCATCGCGACCATTGCACGTCACCCCTCCGAGACGTGCAGCGACTTCGGACGTGGCCCCGAAGTCGCTGCAAGGGTATCCTTTGGGAGGGGGAGGGGTCGCATCTTGGATGCGACCTCTCCCTCCCGGGATGAGAGCCTCCCAGACTTCTTCTGGGAGGCTCCAGACGCTGAGGGGGAGCCGGTCGCGTTCGTAAGAGATCCCGGCTCTCCCTCAGTAGCGTCGTTGGTGGCCACCGTGGGGTTTTAGCCGGTAAGAGTCCGGCATAACCTCGGAGTTTCCCCGAACTCCGAGGTATCCATGAGGATTTCCCCACGTTAAAAAAAAAAAAAGGTTAGGATATATAGCGTTATAGACGCATATAATGTTCCCACCGATAAGAAGGGTCCGACACGCCAGGAATATTGTCAAATATTACATCCGAGTTATTAGCTTGCCTTAGGTTAGGATATACAACGTTATAGACGCATAGAATGTCCCCACCAAGAAGAAGGGTCCGACACACCTGGAATGTTGTCAAATGTTACATCCGAGGTGTTAGGTTAACTTAGGTTGGGATATATAACGTTATAGACGTATATATTGTTCCCACCGTGAAGTAGGGTCTGACACACCAGGAATATTGACAAATATTACATCCGAGTTGTTAGGTTGCCTTAGGTTAGGATATATAACGTTATAGACGCATATAATGTTCCCACCGAGAAGTAGGGTCCGACTCGCCAGAAATGTTGTCAAATGTTACATCCGAGGTGTTTGGTTGCCTTAGGTTAAGCTATATGACGTTATAGACGCATATAATGTTTCAACCGAGAAGTAGGTCCGACACGCCTGAATTGTTGTCAAATATTACATCCGAGATGTTAGGTTGCCTTAGGTTAGGATATATAACGTTATAGACGTATATACTGTTCCGACCGAGAAGTAGGGTGCGACACACGTGGAATGTTGTCAAATGTTAAATCCGAGGTGTTAGGTTGCCTTAGGTTAGGATATATAACGTTATAGACGCATATAATGTTCCCACCGAGAAGTAGGGTCCGACTCGCCAGAAATGTTGTCAAATGTTACATCCGAGGTGTTAGGTTGCCATAGGTTATGTTATATGACGATATAGGCGCATATAATGTTCCCACCGAGAAGTAGGGCCCGACACGCTTGGAATATTGTCAAATGTTACATCCGATGTGTTAGGTTGCCTTAGGTTAGGTTATATGACGTCATAGACGCATATAATGTTCCCACCGAGAAGTAGGTCCGACACGCCAGGAATATTGACGAATATTAAATCCGAGTTGTTACTTTGCCTTATTTTACGATATACAGCGTAATAAACGCATACAATGTTCCCACCGAAATGTAGGGTCCGACAGGCTTGGAATGTTGACAAATATTACATCCGTGGAGTTAGGTTGCCTTAGGTTAGGATATACAACGTTATAGACGCATATAATATTCCCACCGAGAAGTAGTTTCCGACACACCTGCAATGTTGTCAAATGTTACATCCGAGCTGTTAGGTTGCCTTAGGTTAGGATATATAACGTTATAGACGCATATAATGTTCCCACTGAGAAGTAGGTTCCGACTCGCCAGGAATGTTGTCAAATGTTACATCCGTGGTGCTATGTTGCGTTAGGTTAGGATATAAAACGTTATAGACGCATATAATGTTCCCACCGAGAAGTAGGGTCCGACACATATGGAATCTTGTGAAATGTTACATCCGCGGTGTTAGGTTAACTTAGGTTGGGATATATAACGTTATAGACGTATATACTGTTCCCACCGTGAAGTCGGGTCCGACACACCAGGAATATTGACAAATATTACATCCGAGTTGTTAGGTTGCCTTAGGTTAGGATATATAACGTTATAGACGCATATAATGTTCCCACCGAGAAGTAGGGTCCGACTCGCCAGAAATGTTGTCAAATGTTACATCCGAGGTGTTTGGTTGCTTTAGGTTAGGTTATATGACGTTATAGACGCATATAATGTTCCAACCGAGAAGTAGGTCCGACACGCCTAGATTGTTGTCAAATATTATATCCGAGATGTTAGGTTGCCTTAGGTTAGGATACATAACGTTATAGACGTATATACTGTTCCCACCGTGAAGTCGGGTCCGACACACCAGGAATATTGACAAATATTACATCCGAGTTGTTAGGTTGCCTTATTTTACGATATACAGCGTTATAGACGCATACAATGTTCCCACCGAGAAGTAGGGTCCGACAGGTTTGGAATGTTGGCAAATATTACGTCCGAGGAGTTAGGTTGCCTTAGGTTAGGATATACAACGTTATAGACGCATATAATGTTCCCACCGAGAAGTAGGTTCCGACACACCTGGAATGTTGTCAAATGTTACATCCGAGGTGTTAGGTTAACTTAGGTTCGGATATATAATGTTATAGACGTATACAATGTTCCGACCGAGAAGTAGGTTCCGGGAAGCCAGGAATGTTGTAAAATTTTACATTCGCGATGTTAGGTTGCCTTAGCTTAGGATATATAACGTTATAGACGCATATAATGTTCCCACCGAGAAGTAGGTTCCGACTCGCCAGGAATGTTGTCAAATGTTACATCTGAGGTGTTAGGTTGCTTTAGGTTAGGATACATAACGTTATAGACGCATATAATGTTCCCACTGAGAAGTAGGTTCCGACTCGCCAGGAATGTTGTCAAATGTTACATCCGTGGTGCTATGTTGCGTTAGGTTAGGATATAAAACGTTATAGACGCATATAATGTTCCCACCGAGAAGTAGGGTCCGACACATATGGAATCTTGTGAAATGTTACATCCGCGGTGTTAGGTTAACTTAGGTTGGGATATATAACGTTATAGACGTATATACTGTTCCCACCGTGAAGTCGGGTCCGACACAACAGGAATATTGACAAATATTACATCCGAGTTGTTAGGTTGCCTTAGGTTAGGATATATAACGTTATAGACGCATATAATGTTCCCACCGAGAAGTAGGGTCCGACTCGCCAGAAATGTTGTCAAATGTTACATCCGAGGTGTTTGGTTGCTTTAGGTTAGGTTATATGACGTTATAGACGCATATAATGTTCCAACCGAGAAGTAGGTCCGACACGCCTGGATTGTTGTCAAATATTATATCCGAGATGTTAGGTTGCCTTAGGTTAGGATACATAACGTTATAGACGTATATACTGTTCCCACCGTGAAGTCGGGTCCGACACACCAGGAATATTGACAAATATTACATCCGAGTTGTTAGGTTGCCTTATTTTACGATATACAGCGTTATAGACGCATACAATGTTCCCATCGAGAAGTAGGGTCCGACAGGTTTGGAATGTTGGCAAATATTACGTCCGAGGAGTTAGGTTGCCTTAGGTTAGGATATACAACGTTATAGACGCATATAATGTTCCCACCGAGAAGTAGGTTCCGACACACCTGGAATGTTGTCAAATGTTACATCCGAGGTGTTAGGTTAACTTAGGTTCGGATATATAATGTTATAGACGTATACAATGTTCCGACCGAGAAGTAGGTTCCGGGAAGCCAGCAATGTTGTAAAATTTTACATTCGCGATGTTAGGTTGCCTTAGCTTAGTATATATAACGTTATAGACGCATATAATGTTCCCACCGAGAAGTAGGTTCCGACTCGCCAGGAATGTTGTCAAATGTTACATCTGAGGTGTTAGGTTGCCTTAGGTTAGGTTATATGACATTATAGACGCATAAAATGTTCCCACCGAGAAGTAGGTCCGACACGCCAGGAATATTGTCAAATATTACATCCGAGTTATTAGGTTGCCTTAGGTTAGGATATATAACGTTATAGACGCATATAATGTTTCCACCGAGAAGTAGGGTCCGACTCGCCAGAAATGTTGTCAAATGTTACATCCGAGGTGTTTGGTTGCCTTAGGTTAGGTTATATGACGTTATAGACGCATATAATGTTCCAACCGAGAAGTAGGTCCGGCACGCCTGGATTGTTGTCAAATATTACACCCGAGATGTTAGGTTGCCTTAGGTTAGGATATATAACGTTATAGACGTATATACTGTTCCCACCGTGAAGTAGGGTCCGACACACCAGGAATATTGACAAATATTACATCCGAGTTGTTAGGTTGCCTTAGGTTAGGATATATAACGTTATAGACGTATATACTGTTCCCACCGTGAAGTAGGGTCCGACACACCTGGAATGTTGTCAAATGTTACATCCGAGGTGTTAGGTTAACTTAGGTTCGGATATATAACGTTATAGACGTATACAATGTTCCGACCGAGAAGTAGGTTCCGGGAAGCCAGGAATGTTGTAAAATTTTACATTCGCGATGTTAGGTTGCCTTAGGTTAGGATATATAACGTTATAGACGCATATAATGTTCCCACCGAGAAGTAGGTTCCGACTCGCCAGGAATGTTGTCAAATGTTACATCTGAGGTGTTAGGTTGCCTTAGGTTAGGATATATAACGTTATTGAGGCATATAATGTTCCCACTGAGAAGTAGGTTCCGACTCGCCAGGAATGTTGTCAAATGTTACATCCGAGGTGCTAGGTTGCCTTAGGTTAGGATATACAACGTTATAGACGCATATAATGTTCCCACCGAGAAGTAGGGTCCGACTCGCCTGGATTGTTGTCAAATATTACATCCGAGATGTTAGGTTGCCTTAGGTTAGGATATATATCGTTATAGTCGTATATACTGTTCCCACCGAGATGTTGGGTCCGACACACGTGGAATGTTGTCAAATGTTACATCCGAGGTGTTAGGTTGCCTTAGGCTAGGATATATAACGTTATAGACGCATATAATGTTCCCACCGAGAAGTAGGTTCCGACTCGCCAGGAATGTTGTCAAATGTTACATCTGAGGTATTAAGTTGCCTTAGGGTAGGATATATAACGTTATTGACGCATATAATGTTCCTACCGAGAAGTAGGGCCCGACACGCTTGGAATGTTGTCAAATGTTACATCCGAGGTGTTACGTTTCCTTAAGGTAGGTTATATCACGTTATAGACGCATATAATGTTCCCACCGAGAAGTAGGTCCGACACGCCTGGATTGTTGTCAAATATTACATCCGAGATGTTAGGTTGCCTTAGGTTAGGATATATAA
The DNA here is from genome assembly GCA_963969225.1 of Xylocopa violacea. Lineage (NCBI taxonomy): Eukaryota > Metazoa > Arthropoda > Insecta > Hymenoptera > Apidae > Xylocopa > Xylocopa violacea. The sequence continues at coordinate 8,016,298 of CAXAJV010000017.1, read as the reverse complement.
CGTTATAGACGTATATACTCCACCCACCGTGAAGTAGGGTCCTACGCACCAGGAATATTGGCAAATATTACATCCGAGTTGTTAGGTTGCCTTATTTTACGATATACAGCGTTATAGACGCATACAATGTTCCCACCGAGAAGTAGGGTCCGACAGGTTTGGAATGTTGGCAAATATTACATCCGCGGTGTTAGGTTAACTTAGGTTGGGATATATAACGTTATAGACGTATACAATGTTCCGACCGAGAAGTAGGGTCCGACACGCCAGGAATATTGTCAAATATTACATCCGAGTTGTTAGGTTGCCTTAGGTTAGGATATATAACGTTATAGACGCATATAATGTTCCCACCGAGAAGTAGGGTCCGACTCGCCAGAAATGTTGTCAAATGTTACATCCGAGGTGTTTGGTTGCTTTAGGTTATGTTATATGACGTTATAGACGCATATAATGTTCCAACCGAGAAGTAGGTCCGACACGCCTGGATTGTTGTCAAATATTATATCCGAGATGTTAGGTTGCCTTAGGTTAGGATACATAACGTTATAGACGTATATACTGTTCCCACCGTGAAGTCGGGTCCGACACACCAGGAATATTGACAAATATTACATCCGAGTTGTTAGGTTGCCTTATTTTACGATATACAGCGTTATAGACGCATACAATGTTCCCACCGAGAAGTAGGGTCCGACAGGTTTGGAATGTTGGCAAATATTACGTCCGAGGAGTTAGGTTGCCTTAGGTTAGGATATACAACGTTATAGACGCATATAATGTTCCCACCGAGAAGTAGGTTCCGACACACCTGGAATGTTGTCAAATGTTACATCCGAGGTGTTAGGTTAACTTAGGTTCGGATATATAACGTTATAGACGTATACAATGTTCCGACCGAGAAGTAGGTTCCGGGAAGCCAGGAATGTTGTAAAATTTTACATTCGCGATGTTAGGTTGCCTTAGCTTAGGATATATAACGTTATAGACGCATATAATGTTCCCACCGAGAAGTAGGTTCCGAATCGCCAGGAATGTTGTCAAATGTTACATCTGAGGTGTTAGGTTGCCTTAGGTTTGGTTATATGACATTATAGACGCATAAAAAGTTCCCACCGAGAAGCAGGTCCGACACGCCAGGAATATTGTCAAATATTACATCCGAGTTATTAGGTTGCCTTAGGTTAGGATATATAACGTTATAGACGCATATATTGTTTCCACCGAGAAGTAGGGTCCGACTCGCCAGAAATGTTGTCAAATGTTACATCCGAGGTGTTTGGTTGCCTTAGGTTAGGTTATATGACGTTATAGACGCATATAATTTTCCAACCGAGAAGTAGGGTCCGACACACCTGGAATGTTGTCAAATGTTACATCCGAGTTGTTAGGTTGCCTTAGGTTAGGATATATAACGTTATAGACGCATATAATGTTCCCACCGAGAAGTAGGTTCCGACTCGCCAGGAATGTTGTCAAATGTTACATCCGAGGTGTTTGGTTGCCTTAGGTTAGGTTATATGACGTTATAGACGCATATAATGTTCCCACCGAGAAGTAGGTCCGACTCGCCAGGAATGTTGTCAAATGTTACATCCGAGGTGTTTGGTTGCCTTAGGTTAAGCTATATGACGTTATAGACGCATATAATGTTTCAACCGAGAAGTAGGTCCGACACGCCAGGAATATTGCCAAATATTACATCCGAGTTATTAGATTGCCTTAGGTTAGGTTATACGACGTTATAGACGCATATAATGTTCCCACCGAGAAGTAGGTCCGACACGCCTGGATTGTTGTCAAATATTACATCCGAGATGTTAGGTTGCCATAGGTTAGGATATATAACGTTATAGACGCATATAATGTTCCCACCGATTAGTAGTGTCCGACACGCCAGGAATATTGTCAAATATTACATCCGAGTTATTAAGTTGCCTTAGGATAGGATATATAACGTTATAGACGCATATAATGTTCCCACCGTGAAGTAGGGTCCGACTCGCCAGGAATGTTGTCAAATGTTACGTCTGAGGTGTTAGGTTGCCTTAGGTTAGGATATATAACGTTATAGACGCATATAATGTTCCCACTGAGAAGTAGGTTCCGACTCGCCAGGAATGTTGTCAAATATTACATCCGAGATGTTAGGTTGCCTTAGGTTAGGATATATATCGTTATAGTCGTATATACTGTTCCCACCGAGATGTTGGGTCCGACACACGTGGAATGTTGTCAAATGTTACATCCGAGGTGTTAGGTTGCCTTAGGTTAGGATATATAACGTTATAGACGCATATAATGTTCCCACCGAGAAGTAGGTTCCGACTCGCCAGGAATGTTGTCAAATGTTACATCTGAGGTGTTAAGTTGCCTTAGGTTAGGATATATAACGTTATTGACGCATATAATGTTCCCACCGAGAAGTAGGGCCCGACACGCTTGGAATGTTGTCAAATGTTACATCCGAGGTGTTACGTTTCCTTAAGGTAGGTTATATCACGTTATAGACGCATATAATGTTCCCACCGAGAAGTAGGTCCGACACGCCTGGATTGTTGTCAAATATTACATCCGAGATGTTAGGTTGCCTTAGGTTAGGATATATAACGTTATAGACGTATATACTCCTCCCACCGTGAAGTAGGGTCCTACGCACCAGGAATATTGGCAAATATTACATCCGAGTTGTTAGGTTGCCTTATTTTACGATATACAGCGTTATAGACGCATACAATGTTCCCACCGAGAAGTAGGGTCCGACAGGTTTGGAATGTTGGCAAATATTACATCCGCGGTGTTAGGTTAACTTAGGTTGGGATATATAACGTTATAGACGTATACAATGTTCCGACCGAGAAGTAGGTTCCGAGAAGCCAGGAATGTTGTAAAATGTTACATTCGCGATGCTAGGTTGCCTTAGGTTAGGATATATAGCGTTATAGACGCATATAATGTTCCCACCGATAAGTAGGGTCCGACACGCCAGGAATATTGTCAAATATTACATCCGAGTTGTTAGGTTGCCTTAGGTTAGGATATATAACGTTATAGACGCATATAATGTTCCCACCGAGAAGTAGGGTCCGACTCGCCAGAAATGTTGTCAAATGTTACATCCGAGGTGTTTGGTTGCTTTAGGTTATGTTATATGACGTTATAGACGCATATAATGTTCCAACCGAGAAGTAGGTCCGACACGCCTGGATTGTTGTCAAATATTATATTCGAGATGTTAGGTTGCCTTAGGTTAGGATACATAACGTTATAGACGTATATACTGTTCCCACCGTGAAGTCGGGTCCGACACACCAGGAATATTGACAAATATTACATCCGAGTTGTTAGGTTGCCTTATTTTACGATATACAGCGTTATAGACGCATACAATGTTCCCACCGAGAAGTAGGGTCCGACAGGTTTGGAATGTTGGCAAATATTACGTCCGAGTAGTTAGGTTGCCTTAGGTTAGGATATACAACGTTATAGACGCATATAATGTTCCCACCGAGAAGTAGGGTCGAACACACCTGGAATGTTGTCAAATGCTACATCCGCGGTGTTAGGTTAACTTAGGTTGGGATATATAACGTTATAGACGTATATACTGTTCCCACCGTGAAGTCGGTTCCGACACACCAGGAATATTGACAAATATTACATCCGAGTAGTTAGGTTGCCTTATTTTACGATATACAGCGTTATAGACGCATACAATGTTCCCACCGAGAAGTAGGGTCCGACAGGTTTGGAATATTGGCAAATATTACATCCGAGGAGTTAGGTTGCCTTAGGTTAGGATATAGAACGTTATAGACGCATATAATGTTCCCACCGAGAAGTAGGGTCCGACACACCTGGAATGTTGTCAAATGTTACATCCGAGGTGTTAGGTTAACTTAGGTTGGGATATATAACGTTATAGACGTATACAATGTTCCGACCGAGAAGTAGGTTCCGAGAAACCAGGAATGTTGTAAAATGTTACATTCGCGATGCTAGGTTGCCTTAGGTTAGGATATATAGCGTTATAGACGCATATAATGTTCCCACCGATAAGTAGGGTCCGACACGCCAGGAATATTGTCAAATATTACATCCGAGTTATTAGGTTGCCTTAGGTTAGGATATATAACGTTATAGACGCATATAATGTTCCCACCGTGAAGTAGGGTCCGACTCGCCAGGAATGTTGTCAAATATTACATCCGAGATGTTAGGTTGCCTTAGGTTAGGATATATAACGTTATAGACGTATATACTCCTCCCACCCTGAAGTAGGGTCCTACGCACCAGGAATATTGGCAAATATTACATCCGAGTTGTTAGGTTGCCTTATTTTACGATATACAGCGTTATAGACGCATACAATGTTCCCACCGAGAAGTAGGGTCCGACAGGTTTGGAATGTTGGCAAATATTACATCCGCGGTGTTAGGTTAACTTAGGTTGGGATATATAACGTTATAGACGTATACAATGTTCCGACCGAGAAGTAGGTTCCGCGAAGCCAGGAATGTTGTCAAATGTTACATCCGAGGTGTTTGGTTGCCTTAGGTTAGGTTATATGACGTTATAGACGCATATAATGTTCCAACCGAGAAGTAGGTCCGACACGCCTGGATTGTTGTCAAATATTATATCCGAGATGTTAGGTTGCCTTAGGTTAGGATATATAACGTTATAGACGTATATACTCCTCCCACCGTGAAGTAGGGTCCTACGCACCAGGAATATTGACAAATATTACATCCGAGTTGTTAGGTTGCCTTATTTTACGATATACAGCGTTATAGACGCATACAATGTTCCCACCGAGAAGTAGGGTCCGACAGGTTTGGAATGTTGGCAAATATTACATCCGCGGTGTTAGGTTAACTTAGGTTGGGATATATAACGTTATAGACGTATACAATGTTCCGACCGAGAAGTAGGTTCCGAGAAGCCAGGAATGTTGTAAAATGTTACATTCGCGATGCTAGGTTGCCTTAGGTTAGGATATATAGCGTTATAGACGCATATAATGTTCCCACCGATAAGTAGGGTCCGACACGCCAGGAATATTGTCAAATATTACATCCGAGTTGTTAGGTTGCCTTAGGTTAGGATATATAACGTTATAGACGCATATAATGTTCCCACCGAGAAGTAGGGTCCGACTCGCCAGAAATGTTGTCAAATGTTACATCCGAGGTGTTTGGTTGCTTTAGGTTATGTTATATGACGTTATAGACGCATATAATGTTCCAACCGAGAAGTAGGTCCGACACGCCTGGATTGTTGTCAAATATTATATCCGAGATGTTAGGTTGCCTTAGGTTAGGATACATAACGTTATAGACGTATATACTGTTCCCACCGTGAAGTCGGGTCCGACACACCAGGAATATTGACAAATATTACATCCGAGTTGTTAGGTTGCCTTATTTTACGATATACAGCGTTATAGACGCATACAATGTTCCCACCGAGAAGTAGGGTCCGACAGGTTTGGAATGTTGGCAAATATTACGTCCGAGGAGTTAGATTGCCTTAGGTTAGGATATACAACGTTATAGACGCATATAATGTTCCCACCGAGAAGTAGGTTCCGACACACCTGGAATGTTGTCAAATGTTACATCCGAGGTGTTAGGTTAACTTAGGTTCGGATATATAACGTTATAGACGTATACAATGTTCCGACCGAGAAGTAGGTTCCGGGAAGCCAGGAATGTTGTAAAATTTTACATTCGCGATGTTAGGTTGCCTTAGCTTAGGATATATAACGTTATAGACGCATATAATGTTCCCACCGAGAAGTAGGTTCCGACTCGCCAGGAATGTTGTCAAATGTTACATCTGAGGTGTTAGGTTGCCTTAGGTTTGGTTATATGACATTATAGACGCATAAAATGTTCCCACCGAGAAGTAGGTCCGACACGCCAGGAATATTGTCAAATATTACATCCGAGTTATTAGGTTGCCTTAGGTTAGGATATATAACGTTATAGACGCATATATTGTTTCCACCGAGAAGTAGGGTCCGACTCGCCAGAAATGTTGTCAAATGTTACATCCGAGGTGTTTGGTTGCCTTAGGTTAGGTTATATGACGTTATAGACGCATATAATGTTCCAACCGAGAAGTAGGTCCGGCACGCCTGGATTGTTGTCAAATATTACACCCGAGATGTTAGGTTGCCTTAGGTTAGGATATATAACGTTATAGACGTATATACTGTTCCCACCGTGAAGTAGGGTCCGACACACCAGGAATATTGACATATATTACATCCGAGTTGTTAGGTTGCCTTAGGTTAGGATATATAACGTTATAGACGTATATACTGTTCCCACCGTGAAGTCGGGTCCGACACACCAGGAATATTGACAAATATTACATCCGAGTTGTTAGGTTGCCTTATTTTACGATATACAGCGTTATAGACGCATACCATGTTCCCACCGAGAAGTAGGGTCCGACAGGTTTGGAATGTTGGCAAATATTACGTCCGAGGAGTTAGGTTGCCTTAGGTTAGGATATACAACGTTACAGACGCATATAATGTTCCCACCGAGAAGTAGGGTCCGACACACCTGGAATGTTGTCAAATGTTACATCCGAGTTGTTAGGTTGCCTTAGGTTAGGATATATAACGTTATAGACGCATATAATGTTCCCACCGAGAAGTAGGTTCCGACACACCTGGAATGTTGTCAAATGTTACATCCGAGGTGTTAGGTTAACTTAGGTTCGGATATATAACGTTATAGACGTATACAATGTTCCGACCGAGAAGTAGGTTCCGGGAAGCCAGGAATGTTGTAAAATTTTACATTCGCGATGTTAGGTTGCCTTAGCTTAGGATATATAACGTTATAGACGCATATAATGTTCCCACCGAGAAGTAGGTTCCGAATCGCCAGGAATGTTGTCAAATGTTACATCTGAGGTGTTAGGTTGCCTTAGGTTTGGTTATATGACATTATAGACGCATAAAAAGTTCCCACCGAGAAGCAGGTCCGACACGCCAGGAATATTGTCAAATATTACATCCGAGTTATTAGGTTGCCTTAGGTTAGGATATATAACGTTATAGACGCATATATTGTTTCCACCGAGAAGTAGGGTCCGACTCGCCAGAAATGTTGTCAAATGTTACATCCGAGGTGTTTGGTTGCCTTAGGTTAGGTTATATGACGTTATAGACGCATATAATTTTCCAACCGAGAAGTAGGGTCCGACACACCTGGAATGTTGTCAAATGTTACATCCGAGTTGTTAGGTTGCCTTAGGTTAGGATATATAACGTTATAGACGCATATAATGTTCCCACCGAGAAGTAGGTTCCGACTCGCCAGGAATGTTGTCAAATGTTACATCCGAGGTGTTTGGTTGCCTTAGGTTAGGTTATATGACGTTATAGACGCATATAATGTTCCCACCGATTAGTAGTGTCCGACACGCCAGGAATATTGTCAAATATTACATCCGAGTTATTAAGTTGCCTTAGGATAGGATATATAACGTTATAGACGCATATAATGTTCCCACCGTGAAGTAGGGTCCGACTCGCCAGGAATGTTGTCAAATGTTACGTCTGAGGTGTTAGGTTGCCTTAGGTTAGGATATATAACGTTATAGACGCATATAATGTTCCCACTGAGAAGTAGGTTCCGACTCGCCAGGAATGTTGTCAAATATTACATCCGAGATGTTAGGTTGCCTTAGGTTAGGATATATATCGTTATAGTCGTATATACTGTTCCCACCGAGATGTTGGGTCCGACACACGTGGAATGTTGTCAAATGTTACATCCGAGGTGTTAGGTTGCCTTAGGTTAGGATATATAACGTTATAGACGCATATAATGTTCCCACCGAGAAGTAGGTTCCGACTCGCCAGGAATGTTGTCAAATGTTACATCTGAGGTGTTAAGTTGCCTTAGGTTAGGATATATAACGTTATTGACGCATATAATGTTCCCACCGAGAAGTAGGGCCCGACACGCTTGGAATGTTGTCAAATGTTACATCCGAGGTGTTACGTTTCCTTAAGGTAGGTTATATCACGTTATAGACGCATATAATGTTCCCACCGAGAAGTAGGTCCGACACGCCTGGATTGTTGTCAAATATTACATCCGAGATGTTAGGTTGCCTTAGGTTAGGATATATAACGTTATAGACGTATATACTCCTCCCACCGTGAAGTAGGGTCCTACGCACCAGGAATATTGGCAAATATTACATCCGAGTTGTTAGGTTGCCTTATTTTACGATATACAGCGTTATAGACGCATACAATGTTCCCACCGAGAAGTAGGGTCCGACAGGTTTGGAATGTTGGCAAATATTACATCCGCGGTGTTAGGTTAACTTAGGTTGGGATATATAACGTTATAGACGTATACAATGTTCCGACCGAGAAGTAGGTTCCGAGAAGCCAGGAATGTTGTAAAATGTTACATTCGCGATGCTAGGTTGCCTTAGGTTAGGATATATAGCGTTATAGACGCATATAATGTTCCCACCGATAAGTAGGGTCCGACACGCCAGGAATATTGTCAAATATTACATCCGAGTTGTTAGGTTGCCTTAGGTTAGGATATATAACGTTATAGACGCATATAATGTTCCCACCGAGAAGTAGGGTCCGACTCGCCAGAAATGTTGTCAAATGTTACATCCGAGGTGTTTGGTTGCTTTAGGTTATGTTATATGACGTTATAGACGCATATAATGTTCCAACCGAGAAGTAGGTCCGACACGCCTGGATTGTTGTCAAATATTATATTCGAGATGTTAGGTTGCCTTAGGTTAGGATACATAACGTTATAGACGTATATACTGTTCCCACCGTGAAGTCGGGTCCGACACACCAGGAATATTGACAAATATTACATCCGAGTTGTTAGGTTGCCTTATTTTACGATATACAGCGTTATAGACGCATACAATGTTCCCACCGAGAAGTAGGGTCCGACAGGTTTGGAATGTTGGCAAATATTACGTCCGATTAGTTAGGTTGCCTTAGGTTAGGATATACAACGTTATAGACGCATATAATGTTCCCACCGAGAAGTAGGGTCGAACACACCTGGAATGTTGTCAAATGCTACATCCGCGGTGTTAGGTTAACTTAGGTTGGGATATATAACGTTATAGACGTATATACTGTTCCCACCGTGAAGTCGGTTCCGACACACCAGGAATATTGACAAATATTACATCCGAGTAGTTAGGTTGCCTTATTTTACGATATACAGCGTTATAGACGCATACAATGTTCCCACCGAGAAGTAGGGTCCGACAGGTTTGGAATATTGGCAAATATTACATCCGAGGAGTTAGGTTGCCTTAGGTTAGGATATAGAACGTTATAGACGCATATAATGTTCCCACCGAGAAGTAGGGTCCGACACACCTGGAATGTTGTCAAATGTTACATCCGAGGTGTTAGGTTAACTTAGGTTGGGATATATAACGTTATAGACGTATACAATGTTCCGACCGAGAAGTAGGTTCCGAGAAACCAGGAATGTTGTAAAATGTTACATTCGCGATGCTAGGTTGCCTTAGGTTAGGATATATAGCGTTATAGACGCATATAATGTTCCCACCGATAAGTAGGGTCCGACACGCCAGGAATATTGTCAAATATTACATCCGAGTTATTAGGTTGCCTTAGGTTAGGATATATAACGTTATAGACGCATATAATGTTCCCACCGTGAAGTAGGGTCCGACTCGCCAGGAATGTTGTCAAATATTACATCCGAGATGTTAGGTTGCCTTAGGTTAGGATATATAACGTTATAGACGTATATACTCCTCCCACCCTGAAGTAGGGTCCTACGCACCAGGAATATTGGCAAATATTACATCCGAGTTGTTAGGTTGCCTTATTTTACGATATACAGCGTTATAGACGCATACAATGTTCCCACCGAGAAGTAGGGTCCGACAGGTTTGGAATGTTGGCAAATATTACATCCGCGGTGTTAGGTTAACTTAGGTTGGGATATATAACGTTATAGACGTATACAATGTTCCGACCGAGAAGTAGGTTCCGCGAAGCCAGGAATGTTGTCAAATGTTACATCCGAGGTGTTTGGTTGCCTTAGGTTAGGTTATATGACGTTATAGACGCATATAATGTTCCAACCGAGAAGTAGGTCCGACACGCCTGGATTGTTGTCAAATATTATATCCGAGATGTTAGGTTGCCTTAGGTTAGGATATATAACGTTATAGACGTATATACTCCTCCCACCGTGAAGTAGGGCCCTACGCACCAGGAATATTGACAAATATTACATCCGAGTTGTTAGGTTGCCTTATTTTACGATATACAGCGTTATAGACGCATACAATGTTCCCACCGAGAAGTAGGGTCCGACAGGTTTGGAATGTTGGCAAATATTACATCCGCGGTGTTAGGTTAACTTAGGTTGGGATATATAACGTTATAGACGTATACAATGTTCCGACCGAGAAGTAGGTTCCGAGAAGCCAGGAATGTTGTAAAATGTTACATTCGCGATGCTAGGTTGCCTTAGGTTAGGATATATAGCGTTATAGACGCATATAATGTTCCCACCGATAAGTAGGGTCCGACACGCCAGGAATATTGTCAAATATTACATCCGAGTTGTTAGGTTGCCTTAGGTTAGGATATATAACGTTATAGACGCATATAATGTTCCCACCGAGAAGTAGGGTCCGACTCGCCAGAAATGTTGTCAAATGTTACATCCGAGGTGTTTGGTTGCTTTAGGTTATGTTATATGACGTTATAGACGCATATACTGTTCCAACCGAGAAGTAGGTCCGACACGCCTGGATTGTTGTCAAATATTATATCCGAGATGTTAGGTTGCCTTAGGTTAGGATACATAACGTTATAGACGTATATACTGTTCCCACCGTGAAGTCGGGTCCGACACACCAGGAATATTGACAAATATTACATCCGAGTTGTTAGGTTGCCTTATTTTACGATATACAGCGTTATAGACGCATACCATGTTCCCACCGAGAAGTAGGGTCCGACAGGTTTGGAATGTTGGCAAATATTACGTCCGAGGAGTTAGGTTGCCTTAGGTTAGGATATACAACGTTACAGACGCATATAATGTTCCCACCGAGAAGTAGGGTCCGACACACCTGGAATGTTGTCAAATGTTACATCCGAGTTGTTAGGTTGCCTTAGGTTAGGATATATAACGTTATAGACGCATATAATGTTCCCACCGAGAAGTAGGTTCCGACTCGCCAGGAATGTTGTCAAATGTTACATCCGAGGTGTTTGGTTGCCTTAGGTTAGGTTATATGACGTTATAGACGCATATAATGTTCCCACCGAGAAGTAGGTCCGACTCGCCAGGAATGTTGTCAAATGTTACATCCGAGGTGTTTGGTTGCCTTAGGTTAAGCTATATGACGTTATAGACGCATATAATGTTTCAACCGAGAAGTAGGTCCGACACGCCAGGAATATTGTCAAATATTACATCCGAGTTATTAGATTGCCTTAGGTTAGGTTATACGACGTTATAGACGCATATAATGTTCCCACCGAGAAGTAGGTCCGACACGCCTGGATTGTTGTCAAATATTACATCCGAGATGTTAGGTTGCCATAGGTTAGGATATATAACGTTATAGACGCATATAATGTTCCCACCGATAAGTAGTGTCCGACACGCCAGGAATATTGTCAAATATTACATCCGAGTTATTAAGTTGCCTTAGGATAGGATATATAACGTTATAGACGCATATAATGTTCCCACCGTGAAGTAGGGTCCGACTCGCCAGGAATGTTGTCAAATGTTACGTCTGAGGTGTTAGGTTGCCTTAGGTTAGGATATATAACGTTATAGACGCATATAATGTTCCCACTGAGAAGTAGGTTCCGACTCGCCAGGAATGTTGTCAAATATTACATCCGAGATGTTAGGTTGCCTTAGGTTAGGATATATAACGTTATAGACGTATACAATGTTCCGACCGAGAAGTAGGTTCCGAGAAGCCAGGAATGTTGTAAAATGTTACATTCGCGATGCTAGGTTGCCTTAGGTTAGGATATATAGCGTTATAGACGCATATAATGTTCCCACCGATAAGTAGGGTCCGACACGCCAGGAATATTGTCAAATATTACATCCGAGTTATTAGGTTGCCTTAGGTTAGGATATATAACGTTATAGACGCATATAATGTTCCCACCGTGAAGTAGGGTCCGACTCGCCAGGAATGTTGTCAAATATTACATCCGAGATGTTAGGTTGCCTTAGGTTAGGATATATAACGTTATAGACGTATATACTCCTCCCACCCTGAAGTAGGGTCCTACGCACCAGGAATATTGGCAAATATTACATCCGAGTTGTTAGGTTGCCTTATTTTACGATATACAGCGTTATAGACGCATACAATGTTCCCACCGAGAAGTAGGGTCCGACAGGTTTGGAATGTTGGCAAATATTACATCCGCGGTGTTAGGTTAACTTAGGTTGGGATATATAACGTTATAGACGTATACAATGTTCCGACCGAGAAGTAGGTTCCGCGAAGCCAGGAATGTTGTCAAATGTTACATCCGAGGTGTTTGGTTGCCTTAGGTTAGGTTATATGACGTTATAGACGCATATAATGTTCCAACCGAGAAGTAGGTCCGACACGCCTGGATTGTTGTCAAATATTATATCCGAGATGTTAGGTTGCCTTAGGTTAGGATATATAACGTTATAGACGTATATACTGTTCCCACCGTGAAGTCGGTTCCGACACACCAGGAATATTGACAAATATTACATCCGAGTTATTAGATTGCCTTAGGTTAGGTTATATGACGTTATAGACGCATATAATGTTCCCACCGATAAGTAGGGTCCGACACGCCAGGAATATTGTCAAATATTACATCCGAGTCATTAGGTTGCCTTAGGTTAGGATATATAACGTTATAGACGCATATAATGTTCCCACCGAGAAGTAGGGTCGAACACACCTGGAATGTTGTCAAATGCTACATCCGCGGTGTTAGGTTAACTTAGGTTGGGATATATAACGTTATAGACGTATATACTGTTCCCACCGTGAAGTCGGTTCCGACACACCAGGAATATTGATAAATATTACATCCGAGTAGTTAGGTTGCCTTATTTTACGATATACAGCGTTATAGACGCATACAATGTTCCCACCGAGAAGTAGGGTCCGACAGGTTTGGAATATTGGCAAATATTACATCCGAGGAGTTAGGTTGCCTTAGGTTAGGATATAGAACGTTATAGACGCATATAATGTTCCCACCGAGAAGTAGGGTCCGACACACCTGGAATGTTGTCAAATGTTACATCCGAGGTGTTAGGTTAACTTAGGTTGGGATATATAACGTTATAGACGTATACAATGTTCCGACCGAGAAGTAGGTTCCGAGAAGCCAGGAATGTTGTAAAATGTTACATTCGCGATGCTAGGTTGCCTTAGGTTAGGATATATAGCGTTATAGACGCATATAATGTTCCCACCGATAAGTAGGGTCCGACGCGCCAGGAATATTGTCAAATATTACATCCGAGTTATTAGGTTGCCTTAGGTTAGGATATATAACGTTATAGACGCATATAATGTTCCCACCGTGAAGTAGGGTCCGACTCGCCAGGAATGTTGTCAAATATTACATCCGAGATGTTAGGTTGCCTTAGGTTAGGATATATAACGTTATAGACGTATATACTCCTCCCACCCTGAAGTAGGGTCCTACGCACCAGGAATATTGGCAAATATTACATCCGAGTTGTTAGGTTGCCTTATTTTACGATATACAGCGTTATAGACGCATACAATGTTCCCACCGAGAAGTAGGGTCCGACAGGTTTGGAATGTTGGCAAATATTACATCCGCGGTGTTAGGTTAACTTAGTTTGGGATATATAACGTTATAAACGTATACAATGTTCCGACCGAGAAGTAGGTTCCGCGAAGCCAGGAATGTTGTCAAATGTTACATCCGAGGTGTTTGGTTGCCTTAGGTTAGGTTATATGACGTTATAGACGCATATAATGTTCCAACCGAGAAGTAGGTCCGACACGCCTGGATTGTTGTCAAATATTATATCCGAGATGTTAGGTTGCCTTAGGTTAGGATATATAACGTTATAGACGTATATACTGTTCCCACCGTGAAGTCGGTTCCGACACACCAGGAATATTGACAAATATTACATCCGAGTTGTTAGGTTGCCTTATTTTACGATATACAGCGTTATAGACGCATACAATGTTCCCACCGAGAAGTAGGGTCCGACAGGTTTGGAATGTTGGCAAATATTACATCCGCGGTGTTAGGTTAACTTAGGTCGGGATATATAACGTTATAGACGTATACAATGTTCCGACCGAGAAGTAGGTTCCGAGAAGCCAGGAATGTTGTAAAATGTTACATTCGCGATGCTAGGTTGCCTTAGGTTAGGATATATAGCGTTATAGACGCATATAATGTTCCCACCGATAAGTAGGGTCCGACAAGCCAGGAATATTGTCAAATATTACATCCGAGTTGTTAGGTTGCCTTAGGTTAGGATATATAACGTTATAGACGCATATAATGTTCCGACCGAGAAGTAGGGTCCGACTCGCCAGAAATGTTGTCAAATGTTACATCCGAGGTGTTTGGTTGCTTTAGGTTAGGTTATATGACGTTATAGACGCATATAATGTTCCAACCGAGAAGTAGGTCCGACACGCCTGGATTGTTGTCAAATATTATATCCGAGATGTTAGGTTGCCTTAGGTTAGGATACATAACGTTATAGACGTATATACTGTTCCCACCGTGAAGTCGGGTCCGACACACCAGGAGTATTGACAAATATTACATCCGAGTTGTTAGGTTGCCTTATTTTACGATATACAGCGTTATAGACGCATACAATGTTCCCACCGAGAAGTAGGGTCCGACAGGTTTGGAATGTTGGCAAATATTACGTCCGAGGAGTTAGGTTGCCTTAGGTTAGGATATACAACGTTATAGACGCATATAATGCTCCCACCGAGAAGTAGGTTCCGACACACCTGGAATGTTGTCAAATGTTACATCCGAGGTGTTAGGTTAACTTAGGTTCGGATATATAACGTTATAGACGTATACAATGTTCCGACCGAGAAGTAGGTTCCGGGAAGCCAGGAATGTTGTAAAATTTTACATTCGCGATGTTAGGTTGCCTTAGCTTAGGATATATAACGTTATAGACGCATATAATGTTCCCACCGAGAAGTAGGTTCCGACTCGCCAGGAATGTTGTCAAATGTTACATCTGAGGTGTTAGGTTGCCTTAGGTTTGGTTATATGACATTATAGACGCATAAAATGTTCCCACCGAGAAGTAGGTCCGACACGCCAGGAATATTGTCAAATATTACATCCGAGTTATTAGGTTGCCTTAGGTTAGGATATATAACGTTATAGACGCATATAATGTTTCCACCGAGAAGTAGGGTCCGACTCGCCAGAAATGTTGTCAAATGTTACATCCGAGGTGTTTGGTTGCCTTAGGTTATTTTATATGACGTTATAGACGCATATAATGTTCCAACCGAGAAGTAGGGTCCGACACACGTGGAATGTCGTCAAATGTTACTTCCGAGGTGTTAGGTTGCCTTAGGTTAGGATATATAACGTTATAGACGCATATAATGTTCCCACCGAGAAGTAGGGTCAGACTCGCCAGAAATGTTGTCAAATGTTACATCCGAGGTGTTTGGTTGCCTTAGGTTAGGCTATATGACGTTATAGACGCATATAATGTTCCAACCGAGAAGTAGGTCCGACAAGCCTGGATTGTTGTCAAATATTACATCCGAGATGTTAGGTTGCCTTAGGTTAGGATATATAACGTTATAGACGTATATACTGTTCCCACCGTGAAGTCGGGTCCGACACACCAGGAATATTGACAAATATTACATCCGAGTTGTTAGGTTGCCTTAGGTTAGGATATATAACGTTATAGACGCATATAATGTTCCCACCGAGAAGTAGCTTCCGACACACCTGGAATGTTGTCAAATGTTACATCCGAGGTGTTAGGTTAACTTAGGTTCGGATATATAACGTTATAGACGTATACAATGTTCCGACCGAGAAGTAGGTTCCGGGAAGCCAGGAATGTTGTAAAATTTTACATTCGCGATGTTAGGTTGCCTTAGGTTAGGATATATAACGTTATAGACGCATATAATGTTCCCACCGAGAAGTAGGTTCCGACTCGCCAGGAATGTTGTCAAATGTTACATCTGAGGTGTTAGGTTGCCTTAGGTTAGGATATATAACGTTATAGACGCATATAATGTTCCCACTGAGAAGTAGGTTCCGACTTGCCAGGAATGTTGTCAAATGTTACATCCGAGGTGCTAGGTTGCCTTAGGTTAGGATATACAACGTTATAGACGCATATAATGTTCCCACCGAGATGTAGGGTCCGAAACACGTGAAATGTTGTCAAATGTTACATCCGAGGTGTTGGGTTGCCTTAGGTTAGGATATATAACGTTATAGACGCATATTATGTTCACACCGAGAAGTAGGGTCCGACTCGCCAGAAATGTTGTCAAATGTTACATCCGAGGTGTTTGGTTGCCTTAGGTTAGGTTATATGACGTTATAGACGCATATAATGTTCCAACCGAGAAGTAGGTCCGACACGCCTGGATTGTTGTCAAATATTACATCCGAGATGTTAGGTTGCCTTAGGTTAGGATATATAACGTTATAGACGTATATACTGTTCCCACCGTGAAGTAGGGTCCTACGCAACAGGAATATTGGCAAATATTACATCCGAGTTGTTAGGTTGCCTTATTTTACTATATACAACGTTATAGACGCATACAATGTTCCCACCGAGAAGTAGGGTCCGACAGGTTTGGAATGTTGGCAAATATTACATCTGCGGTGTTAGGTTAACTTAGGTTGGGATATATAACTTTATAGACGTATACAATGTTCCGACCGAGAAGTAGGTTCCGGGAAGCCAGGAATGTTGTAAAATTTTACATCCGAAGTGTTAGGTTGCCTTAAGTTAGGTTATATGACGTTATAGACGCATATAATATTCCCACCGAGAAGTAGGTCCGACACGCCTGGATTGTTGTCAAATGTTACATCCGAGGTGTTAGGTTTCCTTAAGGTAGGTTATATCACGTTATAGACGCATACAATGTTCCCACCGAGAAGTAGGGTCCGACAGGTTTGGAATGTTGGCAAATATTACATCCGCGGTGTTAGGTTAACTTAGGTTGGGATATATAACGTTATAGACGTATACAATGTTCCGACCGAGAAGTAGGTTCCGGGAAGCCAGGAACGTTGTAAAATTTTACATTCGCGATGTTAGGTTGCCTTAGGTTAGGATATATAACATTATAGACGCATATAATGTTCCCACCGATAAGTAGGCTCCGACACGCCAGGAATATTGTCAAATATTACATCCGAGTTATTAGATTGCCTTAGGTTAGGATACATAACGTTATAGAAGCATATAATGTTCCCACCGAGAAGTCGGTTCCGACTCGCCAGGAATGTTGTCAAATGTTACATCCGAGGTGTTTGGTTGCCTTAGGTTAGGTTATATGACGTTATAGACGCATATAATGTTCCAACCGAGAAGTAGGTCCGACACGCCTGGATTGTTGTCAAATATTACATCCGAGATGTTAGGTTGCCTTAGGTTAGGATATATAACGTTATAGACGTATATACTGGTCCCACCGTGAAGTAGGGTCCTACGCACCAGGAATATTGACAAATATTACATCCGAGTTGCTAGTTTGCCTTATTTTACGATATACAGCGTTATAGACGCATACAATGTTCCCACCGAGATGTAGGGTCCGACACGCCTGGATTGTTGTCAATTGTTACATCCGAGGTGTTAGGTTGCCCTAGGTTAGGATATATAACGTTATAGACGCATATAATGTTCCCACCGAGAAGTAGGTCCGACACGCCTGGATTGTTGTCAATTGTTACATCCGAGGTGTTAGGTTGCCTTAGGTTAGGATATATAACGTTATAGACGCATATAATGTTCCCACCGAGAAGTAGGTTCCGACTCGCCAGGAATGTTGTCAAATGTTACATCCGAGGTGTTTGGTTGCCTTAGGTTAGGTTATATGACGTTATAGACGCATATAATGTTCCAACCGAGAAGTAGGTCCGGCACGCCTGGATTGATGTCAAATATTACACCCGAGATGTTAGGTTGCCTTAGGTTAGGATATATAACGTTATAGACGTATATATTGTTCCCACCGTGAAGTAGGGTCCGACACACCAGGAATATTGACAAATATTACATCCGAGTTGTTAGGTTGCCTTAGGTTAGGATATATAACGTTATAGACGTATATACTGTTCCCACCGTGAAGTCGGGTCCGACACACCAGGAATATTGATAAATATTACATCCGAGTTGTTAGGTTGCCTTATTTTACGATATACAGCGTTATAGACGCATACAATGTTCCCACCGAGAAGTAGGTCCGACACGCCTGGATTGTTGTCAATTGTTACATCCGAGGTGTTAGGTTGCCCTAGGTTAGGATATATAACGTTATAGACGCATATAATGTTCCCACCGAGAAGTAGGTCCGACACGCCTGGATTGTTGTCAATTGTTACATCCGAGGTGTTAGGTTGCCTTAGGTTAGGATATATAACGTTATAGACGCATATAATGTTCCCACCGAGAAGTAGGTTCCGACTCGCCAGGAATGTTGTCAAATGTTACATCTGAGGTGTTAAGTTGCCTTAGGTTAGGATATATAACGTTATTGACGTATATAATGTTCCCACCGAGAAGTAGGGCCCGACACGCTTGGAATGTTGTCAAATGTTACATCCGAGGTGTTACGTTTCCTTAAGGTAGGTTATATCACGTTATAGACGCATATAATGTTCCCACCGAGAAGTAGGTCCGACACGCCTGGATTGTTGTCAAATATTACATCCGAGATGTTAGGTTGCCTTAAGTTAGGATATATAGCGTTACAGACGTATATACTGTTCCCACCGAGATGTTGAGTCCGACACACGTGGAATGTCGTCAAATGTTACATCCGAGGTGTTAGATTGCCTTAGGTTAGGATATATAACGTTATCGACGCATATAATGTTCCCACCGAGAAGTAGGTTCCGACTCGCCAGGAATGTTGTCAAATGTTACATCCGAGGTGTTTGGTTGCCTTAGGTTAGGTTATATGACGTTATAGACGCATATAATGTTCCAACCGAGAAGTAGGTCCGACACGCCTGGATTGTTGTCAAATATTACATCCGAGATGTTAGGTTGCCTTAGATTAGGATATATAACCTTTAGTGATGAAAACCCCGAGCACGGCCGCTGTCGTAATCACTATAGAGGAGGGCAGTAAATCGACATACGCCGAGCTTATGACAACGGCGCGGCAGAAGATCAAAATGTCGGACCTGGGAATCGGTGAGGTCAAACCCAGGAAAGCGCTGACCGGAGCGCTTATTCTCGAAATAAGCGGCGAAGGTAAAGAAGAGAAGGCGAACGCGCTCGCCAACAAGTTAACCGGGCTATTCGCGATCACGAGGGGTGTAAAATTCACGCGCCCCTGCAAGAGAGCGGCCCTGAGGGTCTTCAGGATGGAAGACTCGATCACGGTCGGTGAGGTCGTCGAAGCAGTCGCCGCACAAGGCGGCTGCACCGCCGACGAGATAAAAACCGGTCCCAGAAGGACGGCGTATAACGGCATGGGCACGATGCTTATGCAATGCCCGGTCGCCGCCGCAAAGAAGGTTACCGAAAACGGTAAAGTAAAGGTCGGATGGACGTCCGTCCGCGTTGAACCCATCGAAGCACGACAACTTACCTGCTTCAAATGTTGGGAAATCGGGCACGTAATCGCGAAATGCTCCGCGACCGTGGACCGAACGGAGGCGTGTTACCGGTGCGGTGAGAAGGGACACCGCGCTGCGGAATGCAATGAGAAGGCACCGACGTGCCCGGTATGCAAGTCGGCGAACCGCCCGCATGGACACAGAGCAGGTAGCAAAGCCTGCACTGTCCCGCCGCCGGCAAAAAAAGGACAGAAGAACGCTACTCAATCGAGCGCTAAATCCTCAGGTAAGGATAAGAAACCTGAGGAAAAGAAGGAAAAAGCTGCAGCAGCAGCCAAACACAACCACGAAGAGGAGAAGGAGCGCGAAACTCTGAAGGCGAGCACCAACCGCGAGGAGGCGATGGATCTGGCGTAACTTTCAATATGAAATGCCAGATCCTGCAAACTAATTTAAATCACGCCGCGAGAGCACAAGATCTTATGCTCGAAAGCCTGCAAAGCGGCGTGGTTGAATTAGTGGTTGCCGCGGAGCCGTATTTAATCCACGACAAGCCGTCATGGATAGCAAACAGGGAGAAGACGGTTGCAATAATTCAGGCGACGCCGACACGCATCCGACCGATCACAGCCATCGCGCAAGGGCGTGGTTACGTCGCAGTATCGTGGTCGGATTGCGTCTTCATTGGTATATACGCGCCGCCGAGTTGGTCGTTGCAAGATTTCGATCAGCTCCTGGACGAAGTGGAGGGTGTAGTGCGAAATCACGCCTCGCAACCGACATTCGTACTGGGAGATTTCAACGCGCACGCGACTATGTGGCGCTCTTCCAGAACGACTCAGCGTGGACACTCGACGATGGACTGGGCAGCATCCGCGAATCTCAGACTGTTGAATCAAGGATCTGCCAGTACGTGCGTGCGTCCACAGGGCGAGAGCAAGGTCGACCTCTCGTTCGCGAACGACGCAGCATCTCGAAGAGTCACGAGCTGGAAAGTGGATCCGATCGAAACTTTATCTGATCACTTATATATAAGGATCCACATATCCACGGTACAAGGAAGAAGGGCAGCGGACCAGAAGCAAAATAGATGGTCGTTGCGAAAAATCGACGAAGATATGTTTATGGCGGCAACCCTCGCCGCTACCTGGCCGAGCGAACCGACCGAAGCGGCCGTAGTCGAGCGAGAAGCAGAATGGTTTACGAGGACGTTGACATCGGTGAGCAACGCAAGCATGCCGAAAATAAGGTCGAACCCCACTCGTAAACCCGTATATTGGTGGAGGAACGAGATCGCTCTTCTCCGTGCGGAGAGCACAAACGCACGGAGGCAATATACGAGATACCGGAAACGGAGGAATCCCGATTCGGTGAGGAAAGCGCAGCTCTATGAAGTTTACAAGGAGAAGAAAATAGAGCTGCAGGCGGCCATAAAGACATCAAAGGCACGAGCATGGGACGGGCTGCTGGAAACACTGCGCGAGGATCCGTGGGGGCGGCCGTACAAGATAGTAATGAATAAATTACGACCGTGGGCGCCCCCGTTAACGGAGACGATGGAGACGCCGTTCTTGAAGCGAGTTGTCGACACGCTCTTCCCACCGGAAGAGGCTACGTCGGCGAGCAACTCGCAAATTTCAGCACACATCGACCCGATCATCTGGTCGCTGGACAACGACGTCACCGAGGAGGAAATGGCTCGCGCCATAAAGCGCATGACAAAGAAGAACACCGCGCCCGGACCGGACGGAATTCCCGGCCGTGCCTGGTCGATGGCACTCAGTGTCCTGAATTCAAGATTGCGGAAGTTATTTACAGCATGCTTGAAGACGGGTACGTTTCCAGCAAGTTGGAAAACCGGCAGATTAGTGTTGCTCCGAAAGCCGGGAAAATCGGAGGATTCACCGGCAGCGTACAGGCCGATGGTTTTGCTCGACGAGGTCGGAAAATTATTTGAAAGGATAATCCACAACCGCCTCGTCGAGCACCTGTCGCGAACCGGGCCGAACTTAGCCGAGAACCAATTCGGCTTCCGAGAAGGACGATCGACGATTGACGCGATTCGACAAGTGAAAAGTTTCGCCGAAAACGCGATCGCCGCCGGGGGAGTCGTAATCGCGATATCTTTAGATATTAAGAATGCGTTCAACTCCCTCGAATGGAGTACGATACGTAGAGCGCTTGAAAAGCACGGGTTTCCGCGATACCTGCGAAGGGTCGTGGAAAATTACCTGAGCGACCGCGCGGTTCTCTACGATAGCCGGCATGGAATCGAGAAAAAGAAGATTGATCGCGGCGTTCCCCAGGGATCGGTCCTCGGACCGCTTCTCTGGAATCTCGGGTACGACGCGGTCCTGAAGCTGCCAATGCCGTCCGGCGTGCATCTCACGTGCTACGCGGATGACACGATGGTGTTGGCAGTCGACACGTGCCGGCAACGCGCAATCTGCCGGGCCGAAGTGGCAGTTGCGGTCGTGGCTAATACGATCAAGAAGATGGGGCTCCAGATGGCACCGGAGAAATCTGAAATCCTGTGCTTCAAGGGACGAAGAAGAGACCCGCGAGGAGGAAACGAAGTGGTCAACATCGGACCATCCAAAGTTACAGTGGGGAGCGAGATGAAGTATCTCGGACTGCTCCTCGACGATAAATGGAACTTTGGTCTCCACTTCGCTCGTCAGGCCGTTCGACTGGATGCTGCGGCAAATTATCTAAGCCGCATCATGCCGAATCTGCACGGACCGGACGAGAAAGTAAGGAAAGTCTATGCTGGGGTGATAAAAAGCATTGCGCTTTACGGAGCCCCGGTATGGAGCGACGCGCTTAACAAAGGAGGCAGAAAGCTGCAGCTGCTGCGAAGCGCGTGGCGAAGAATAGCCATTCGGGTCATAAGAGTATATCGCACGATTTCCTACGACGCGGCAACAATGCTGGCGGGTCTCGCACCCCTGGAATACCTGGCGCAGGAAGACCTCATAGTGTACGAAACCCTTCGCACAACGCGCCAGGTAGAAGAAGAAGGTGCACCTGCTCCGACAAGGGACGAGATTAGAAGAGAAGCGAGACGCTTCACTTTCTCTAAATGGAAGGAGAAACTCGCACCTGCGACCAATCACAGGATCGTGGGAGCGATTCTACCCATCTTGCAAAACTGGGTAGAAAACAGGAGAGGGCAGCTCACCTTCAGAGTGACGCAGGTGCTGACTGGACATGGATGCTTCGGTCAGTACCTCTGCAAGATCGGAAAAGAGGCCACGGCTGAATGTCACCATTGCGGAGACGGAGACGACTCTGCGCAGCACACGTTGGAACGCTGTCCAGCGTGGCAAACGCTGCGCCACGCTCTCGTTGCAGAGATCGGACGGGATCTCTCGCCGACCAGCATCCTGCCGAAGATGCTGGAAGGGGAGAGATACTGGCGAGCCGTTACCTTGTTTTGCGACAAAGTGATGGCTGCGAAGGAAGCCGCCGAGCGCGAAAGAGAGCGCACGCTTTCTGCTCGACGAGCCTTACGTGGTCGGCGTTGTAGACGTTTGCCACGTTCCACTCCAAGGTAGGGGACTCTCGTCCGTCAGGGCGCGAGAGTCGCTCCAAAGTACCCACCGGGGAGCGGAGCTTCGCCGCCGCCGTCCATCTCAAACGCCGCAAGCGGGAGAAGAGGAAGACGACTTCGAAGATTGAAGACAGGCGCAAGAAATTCGACAAAGAGGTACGCGTGAGGAATGCATGCATTCGCACACAAGCGTAATAGAAAAGATTGCGCAAAGAAAAAGTAAATAAGAAAAAACAGAAAGAGCAGCCGAGCGCCGGCTAGACAGGATTTGGGTCAAGTCTATCCGGCACGCGCTCGACCGAGGAGAGGCAAACGACTGTGGTGGTTGCAGTCGTTGCCAATCTAAAGTATGAACTCGCACGCCAGCTATGAACAGAGAGTTCAAAGAACTCAGACACGAGGCGGGATGCTGGACGCGTTCGAAAGAGTTCCCGGCTACCCGCTACAAGTGTAGGAAGACCACCGCAGGGTTTTAGTCGGTAAGAGTCCGACATAACCGCGGATTTCCCAAAAAATCCACGGTATCCGTGAGGATTTCCCTGCGAAAAAAAAAAAAAAAAAAGGATATATAACCTTATAGCCGCATATAATATTCCCACCGAGAAGTAGGTTCCGACACACCTGCAATGTTGTCAAATGTTACATCCGAAGTGTTAGGTTGCCTTAGGTTAGGATATATAACTTTATAGACGCATATAATGTTCCCACCGAGAAGTAGGGTCCGACTCGCCAGAAATGTTGTCAAATGTTACATCCGAGGTGTTTGGTTGCCTTAGGTTAGGTTATATGACGTTATAGACGCATATAATGTTCCAACCGAGAAGTAGGTCCGACACGCCTGGATTGTTGTCAAATATTACATCCGAGATGTTAGGTTGCCTTAGGTTAGGATATATAACGTTATAGACGTATATACTGTTCCCACCGTGAAGTAGGGTCCTACGCAACAGGAATATTGGCAAATATTACATCCGAGTTGTTAGGTTGCCTTATTTTAATATATACAGCGTTATAGACGCATACAATGTTCCCACCGAGAAGTAGGGTCCGACAGGTTTGGAATGTTGGCAAATATTACATCTGCGGTGTTAGGTTAACTTAGGTTGGGATATATAACTTTATAGACGTATACAATGTTCCGACCGAGAAGTAGGTTCCGGGAAGCCAGGAATGTTGTAAAATTTTACATCCGAAGTGTTAGGTTGCCTTAAGTTAGGTTACATGACGTTATAGACGCATATAATATTCCCACCGAGAAGTAGGTCCGACACGCCTGGATTGTTGTCAAATGTTACATCCGAGGTGTTAGGTTTCCTTAAGGTAGGTTATATCACGTTATAGACGCATATAATGTTCCCACCGAGAAGTAGGTCCGACACGCCTGGATTGTTGTCAAATATTACATCCGAGATGTTAGGTAGCCTTAGGTTAGGATATATAACGTTATAGACGTATATACTGTTCCCACCGAGAAGTTGGGTCCGACACACGTGGAATGTTGTCAAATGTTACATCCGAGGTGTTAGGTTGCCTTAGGTTAGGATATATAACGTTATAGACGCATATAATGTTCCCACCGAGAGGTAGGTCCGACACGCCTGGATTGTTGTCAAATATTACATCCGAGATGTTAGGTTGCCTTAGGTTAGGATATATAACGTTATAGACGTATATACTGTTCCCACCGTGAAGTAGGGTCCGACACACCAGGAATATTGACAAATATTACATCCGAGTTAGGTTGCCTTAGGTTAGGATATATAACGTTATAGACGCATATAATGTTCCCACCGAGAAGTAGGGTCCGACTCGCCAGAAATGTTGTCAAATGTTACATCCGAGGTGTTTGGTTGCTTTAGGTTAGGTTATATGACGTTATAGACGCATATAATGTTCCAACCGAGAAGTAGGTCCGACACGCCTGGATTGTTGTCAAATGTTACATCTGAGGTGTTAGGTTGCCTTAGGTTAGGATATATAACGTTATTGACGCATATAATGTTCCCACCGAGAAGTAGGGCCCGACACGCCTGGAATGTTGTCAAATGTTACATCCGAGGTGTTAGGTTGCCTTAAGTTAGGTTATATGACGTTATAGACGCATATAATGTTCCCACCGAAAAGTAGGTCCGACACGCCTGGATTGTTGTCAAATATTACATCCGAGATGTTAGGTTGCCTTAGGTTAGGATATATATCGTTATAGACGTATATACTGTTCCCACCGAGAAGTTGGGTCCGACACACGTGGAATGTTGTCAATTGTTACATCCGAGATGTTAGGTTGCCTTAGGTTAGGATATATAACGTTATAGACGCATATAATGTTCCCACCGAGAAGTAGGTTCCGACTCGCCAGGAATGTTGTCAAATGTTACATCTGAGGTGTTAGGTTGCCTTAGGTTATGATATATAACGTTATTGACGCATATAATGTACCCACGGAGAAGTAGGTTCCGACTCGCCAGGAATGTTGTCAAATGTTACATCCGAGGTGTTTGGTTGCCTTAGGTTAGGTTATATGACGTTATAGACGCATATAATGTTCCAACCGAGAAGTAGGTCCGACACGCCTGGATTGTTGTCAAATATTACATCCGAGATGTTAGGTTGCCTTAGGTTAGGATATATAACGTTATAGACGTATATACTGTTCCCACCGTGAAGTAGGGTCCTACGCAACAGGAATATTGGCAAATATTACATCCGAGTTGTTAGGTTGCCTTATTTTACTATATACAGCGTTATAGACGCATACAATGTTCCCACCGAGAAGTAGGGTCCGACAGGTTTGGAATGTTGTCAAATATTACATCCGCGGTGTTAGGTTAACTTAGGTTGGGATATATAACTTTATAGACGTATACAATGTTCCGACCGAGAAGTAGGTTCCGGGAAGCCAGGAATGTCGTAAAATTTTACATCCGAGGTGTTAGGTTGCCTTAAGTTAGATTATATGACGTTATAGACGCATATAATGTTCCCACCGAGAAGTAGGTCCGACACGCCTGGATTGTTGTCAAATGTTACATCCGAGGTGTTAGGTTTCCTTAAGGTAGGTTATATCACGTTATAGACGCATATAATGTTCCCACCGAGAAGTAGGTCCGACACGCCTGGATTGTTGTCAAATATTACATCCGAGATGTTAGGTTGCCTTAGGTTAGGATATATAACGTTATAGACGTATATACTGTTCCCACCGAGAAGTTGGGTCCGACACACGTGGAATGTTGTCAAATGTTACATCCGAGGTGTTTGGTTGCCTTGGGTTAGGTTATATGACGCTATAGACGCATATAATGTTCCAACCGAGAAGTAGGGTCCGACTCGCCAGAAATGTTGTCAAATGTTACATCCGAGGTGTTTGGTTGCCTTAGGTTAGGTTATATGACGTTATAGACGCATATAATGTTCCCACCGAGAAGTAGGTCCGACACGCCTGGATTGTTGTCAATTGTTACATCCGAGGTGTTAGGTTGCCTTAGGTTAGGATATATAACGTTATAGACGCATATAATGTTCCCACCGAGAAGTAGGTTCCGACACACCTGGAATGTTGTCAAATGTTACATCCGAGGTGTTAGGTTAACTTAGGTTGGGATATATAACGTTACAGACGTATACAATGTTCCGACCGAGAAGTAGGTTCCGAGAAGCCAGGAATGTTGTAAAATGTTACATTCGCGATGCTAGGTTGCCTTAGGTTAGGATATACAACGTTATAGACGCATATAATGTTCCCACCGAGAAGTAGGGTCCGACTCGCCAGAAATGTTGTCAAATGTAACATCCGAGCTGTTTGGTTGCCTTAGGTTAGGTTATATGACGTTATAGACGCATATAATGTTCCAACCGAGAAGTAGGCCCGACACGCCTGGATTGTTGTCAAATATTACATCCGAGTTGTTAGGTTGCCTTATTTTACGACATACAGCGTTATAGACGCATATAATGTTCCCACCGATCAGTAGGGTCTGACACGTCAGGAATATTGTCAAATATTACATCCGAGTTTTTAGGTTGCCTTAGCTTAGGATATATAACGTTATAGACGCATATAATGTTCCCACCGATAAGTAGGGTCCGACACGCCAGGAATATTGTCAAATGTTACATCCGAGTTATTAGGTTGCCTTAGGTTAGGATATACAACGTTATAGACGCATATAATGTTCCCACCGAGAAGTAGGTTCCGACACACCTGAAATGTTGTCAAATGTTACATCCGAGGTGTTAAGTTGCCTTAGGTTAGGTTATATGACATTATAGACGCATATAATGTTCCCACCGAGAAGTGGGTCCGACTCGCCAGAAATGTTGTCAAATGTTACATCCGAGGTGTTTGGTTGCCTTAGGTTAGGTTATATGACGTTATAGACGCATATAATGTTCCAACCGAGAAGTAGGTCCGACACGCCTGGATTGTTGTCAATTGTTACATCCGAGGTGTTAGGTTGCCTTAGGTTAGGATATATAACGTTATAGACGCATATAATGTTCCCACCGAGAAGTGGGTTCCGACTCGCCAGGAATGTTGTCAAATGTTACATCTGAGGTGTTAGGTTGCCTTAGGTTAGGATATATAACGTTATTGACGCATATAATGTTCCCACCGAGAAGTAGGGCCCGACACGCCTGGAATGTTGTCAAATGTTACATCCGAGGTGTTAGGTTGCCTTAAGTTAGGTTATATGACGTTATAGACGCATATAATGTTCCCACCGAGAAGTAGGTCCGACACGCCTGGATTGTTGTCAAATATTACATCCGAGATGTTAGGTTGCCATAGGTTAGGATATATAACGTTATAGACGCATATAATGTTCCCACCGATAAGTAGTGTCCGACACGCCAGGAATATTGTCAAATATTACATCCGAGTTATTAGGTTGCCTTAGGATAGGATATATAACGTTATAGACGCATTTAATGTTCCCACCGAGAAGTAAGGTCCGACTCGCCAGGAATGTTGTCAAATGTTACATCCGAGGTGTTAGGTTGCCTTAAGTTAGGTTATATGACGTTATAGACGCATATAATGTTCCCACCGAGAAGTAGGTCCGACACGCCTGGATTGTTGTCAATTGTTACATCCGAGGTGTTGGGTTGCCTTAGGTTAGGATATATAACGTTATTGACGCATATAATGTTCCCACCGAGAAGTAGGGCCCGACACGCCTGGAATGTTGTCAAATGTTACATCCGAGGTGTTAGGTTGCCTTAAGTTAGGTTATATGACGTTATAGACGCATATAATGTTCCCACCGAAAAGTAGGTCCGACACGCCTGGATTGTTGTCAAATATTACATCCGAGATGTTAGGTTGCCTTAGGTTAGGATATATATCGTTATAGACGTATATACTGTTCCCACCGAGAAGTTGGGTCCGACACACGTGGAATGTTGTCAATTGTTACATCCGAGATGTTAGGTTGCCTTAGGTTAGGATATATAACGTTATAGACGCATATAATGTTCCCACCGAGAAGTAGGTTCCGACTCGCCAGGAATGTTGTCAAATGTTACATCTGAGGTGTTAGGTTGCCTTAGGTTATGATATATAACGTTATTGACGCATATAATGTACCCACGGAGAAGTAGGTTCCGACTCGCCAGGAATGTTGTCAAATGTTACATCCGAGGTGTTTGGTTGCCTTAGGTTAGGTTATATGACGTTATAGACGCATATAATGTTCCAACCGAGAAGTAGGTCCGACACGCCTGGATTGTTGTCAAATATTACATCCGAGATGTTAGGTTGCCTTAGGTTAGGATATATAACGTTATAGACGTATATACTGTTCCCACCGTGAAGTAGGGTCCTACGCAACAGGAATATTGGCAAATATTACATCCGAGTTGTTAGGTTGCCTTATTTTACTATATACAGCGTTATAGACGCATACAATGTTCCCACCGAGAAGTAGGGTCCGACAGGTTTGGAATGTTGGCAAATATTACATCCGCGGTGTTAGGTTAACTTAGGTTGGGATATATAACTTTATAGACGTATACAATGTTCCGACCGAGAAGTAGGTTCCGGGAAGCCAGGAATGTCGTAAAATTTTACATCCGAGGTGTTAGGTTGCCTTAAGTTAGATTATATGACGTTATAGACGCATATAATGTTCCCACCGAGAAGTAGGTCCGACACGCCTGGATTGTTGTCAAATGTTACATCCGAGGTGTTAGGTTTCCTTAAGGTAGGTTATATCACGTTATAGACGCATATAATGTTCCCACCGAGAAGTAGGTCCGACACGCCTGGATTGTTGTCAAATATTACATCCGAGATGTTAGGTTGCCTTAGGTTAGGATATATAACGTTATAGACGTATATACTGTTCCCACCGAGAAGTTGGGTCCGACACACGTGGAATGTTGTCAAATGTTACATCCGAGGTGTTAGGTTGCCTTAGGTTGGGATATATAACGTTATAGACGCATATAATGTTCCCACCGAGAAGTAGGTTCCGACTCGCCAGGAATGTTGTCAAATGTTACATCCGAGGTGTTTGGTTGCCTTGGGTTAGGCTATATGACGCTATAGACGCATATAATGTTCCAACCGAGAAGTAGGGTCCGACTCGCCAGAAATGTTGTCAAATGTTACATCCGAGGTGTTTGGTTGCCTTAGGTTAGGTTATATGACGTTATAGACGCATATAATGTTCCCACCGAGAAGTAGGTCCGACACGCCTGGATTGTTGTCAATTGTTACATCCGAGGTGTTAGGTTGCCTTAGGTTAGGATATATAACGTTATAGACGCATATAATGTTCCCACCGAGAAGTAGGTTCCGACACACCTGGAATGTTGTCAAATGTTACATCCGAGGTGTTAGGTTAACTTAGGTTGGGATATATAACGTTACAGACGTATACAATGTTCCGACCGAGAAGTAGGTTCCGAGAAGCCAGGAATGTTGTAAAATGTTACATTCGCGATGCTAGGTTGCCTTAGGTTAGGATATACAACGTTATAGACGCATATAATGTTCCCACCGAGAAGTAGGGTCCGACTCGCCAGAAATGTTGTCAAATGTAACATCCGAGCTGTTTGGTTGCCTTAGGTTAGGTTATATGACGTTATAGACGCATATAATGTTCCAACCGAGAAGTAGGCCCGACACGCCTGGATTGTTGTCAAATATTACATCCGAGTTGTTAGGTTGCCTTATTTTACGACATACAGCGTTATAGACGCATATAATGTTCCCACCGATCAGTAGGGTCTGACACGTCAGGAATATTGTCAAATATTACATCCGAGTTTTTAGGTTGCCTTAGCTTAGGATATATAACGTTATAGACGCATATAATGTTCCCACCGATAAGTAGGGTCCGACACGCCAGGAATATTGTCAAATGTTACATCCGAGTTATTAGGTTGCCTTAGGTTAGGATATACAACGTTATAGACGCATATAATGTTCCCACCGAGAAGTAGGTTCCGACACACCTGAAATGTTGTCAAATGTTACATCCGAGGTGTTAAGTTGCCTTAGGTTAGGTTATATGACATTATAGACGCATATAATGTTCCCACCGAGAAGTGGGTCCGACTCGCCAGAAATGTTGTCAAATGTTACATCCGAGGTGTTTGGTTGCCTTAGGTTAGGTTATATGACGTTATAGACGCATATAATGTTCCAACCGAGAAGTAGGTCCGACACGCCTGGATTGTTGTCAATTGTTACATCCGAGGTGTTAGGTTGCCTTAGGTTAGGATATATAACGTTATAGACGCATATAAAGTTCCCACCGAGAAGTGGGTCCGACACGCCTGGATTGTTGTCAAATATTACATCCGAGATGTTAGGTTGCCTTAGGTTAGGATATATATCGTTATAGACGTATATACTGTTCCCACCGAGAAGTTGCGTCCGACACACGTGGAATGTTGTCAATTGTTACATCCGAGGTGTTAGGTTGCCTTAGGTTAGGATATATAACGTTATAGACGCATATAATGTTCCCACCGAGAAGTAGGTTCCGACTCGCCAGGAATGTTGTCAAATGTTACATCTGAGGTGTTAGGTTGCCTTAGGTTAGGATATATAACGTTATTGACGCTTATAATGTACCCACGGAGAAGTAGGACCGACACGCCTGGATTGTTGTCAAATATTACATCCGAGATGTTAGGTTGCCTTAGGTTAGGATATATAACGTTATAGACGTATATACTGTTCCCACCGAGAAGTTGGGTCCGACACACGTGGAATGTTGTCAAATATTACATCCGAGATGTTAGGTTGCCTTAGGTTAGGATATATAAAGTTATAGACATATATACTGTTCCAACCGAGAAGTAGGTCCGACACGCCTGGATTGTTGTCAAATATTACACCCGAGATGTTAGGTTGCCTTAGGTTAGGATATATTACGTTATAGACTCATATAATGTTCCCACCGATATGTAGGGTCCGACACGCCAGGAATATTGTCAAATATTACATCCGAGTTGTTAGGTTGCCTTATTTTACGACATACAGCGTTATAGACGCATATAATGTTCCCACCGAGAAGTAGGGTCCGGCACGCCTGGATTGTTGTCAAATATTACATCCGGGATGTTAGGTTGCCTCAGGTTAGTATATATAACGTTATAGACGCATATAATGTTCCAACCGAGAAGTAGGTCCGACACGCCTGGATTGTTGTCAAATATTACATCCGAGATGTTAGGTTGCCTTAGGTTAGGATATATAACGTTATAGACATATATACTGTTCCCACCGTGAAGTAGGGTCCTACGCACCAGGAATATTGACAAATATTACATCCGAGTTGTTAGGTTGCCTTAGGTTAGGATATATAACGTTATAGACGCATATAATGTTCCCACCGAGAAGTAGGGTCCGACTCGCCAGAAATGTTGTCAAATGTTACATCCGAGGTGTTTGGTTGCCTTAGGTTAGGTTATATGACGTTATAGACGCATACAATGTTCCCACCGAGAAGTAGGTCCGACACGCCTGGATTGTTGTCAATTGTTACATCCGAGGTGTTAGGTTGCCTTAGGTTAGGATATATAACGTTATAGACGCATATAATGTTCCCACCGAGAAGTGGGTTCCGACTCGCCAGGAATGTTGTCAAATGTTACATCTGAGGTGTTAGGTTGCCTTAGGTTAGGATATATAACGTTATTGACGCATATAATGTTCCCACCGAGAAGTAGGGCCCGACACGCCTGGAATGTTGTCAAATGTTACATCCGAGGTGTTAGGTTGCCTTAAGTTAGGTTATATGACGTTATAGACGCATATAATGTTCCCACCGAGAAGTGGGTTCCGACTCGCCAGGAATGTTGTCAAATGTTACATCTGAGGTGTTAGGTTGCCTTAGGTTAGGATATATAACGTTATTGACGCATATAATGTTCCCACCGAGAAGTAGGGCCCGACACGCCTGGAATGTTGTCAAATGTTACATCCGAGGTGTTAGGTTGCCTTAAGTTAGGTTATATGACGTTATAGACGCATATAATGTTCCAACCGAGAAGTAGGTCCGGCACGCCTGGATTGTTGTCAAATATTACACCCGAGATGTTAGGTTGCCTTAGATTAGGATATATAACGTTATAGACGTATATATTGTTCCCACCGTGTAGTAGGGTCCGACACACCAGGAATATTGACAAATATTACATCCGAGTTGTTAGGTTGCCTTAGGTTAGGATATATTACGTTATAGACTCATATAATGTTCCCACCGATATGTAGGGTCCGACACGCCAGGAATATTGTCAAATATTACATCCGAGTTGTTAGGTTGCCTTATTTTACGACATACAGCGTTATAGACGCATATAATGTTCCCACCGATCAGTAGGGTCTGACACGTCAGGAATATTGTCAAATATTACATCCGAGATGTTAGGTTGCCTTAGGTTAGGATATATATCGTTATAGACGTATATACTGTTCCCACCGAGAAGTTGGGTCCGACACACGTGGAATGTTGTCAATTGTTACATCCGAGGTGTTAGGTTGCCTTAGGTTAGGATATATAACGTTATAGACGCATATAATGTTCCCACCGAGAAGTAGGTTCCGACTCGCCAGGAATGTTGTCAAATGTTACATCTGAGGTGTTAGGTTGCCTTAGGTTAGGATATATAACGTTATTGACGCATATAATGTTCCCACCGAGAAGTAGGTTCCGGGAAGCCAGGAATGTTGTAAAATTTTACATTCGCGATGTTAGGTTGCCTTAGGATAGGATATATAACGTTATAGACGCATATAATATTCCCACCGAGAAGTAGGTTCCGACTCGCCAGGAATGTTGTCAAATGTTACATCCGAGCTGTTTGGTTGCCTTAGGTTAGGTTATATGACGTTATAGACGCATATAATGTTCCAACCGAGAAGTAGGTCCGACACGCCTGGATTGTTGTCAAATATTACACCCGAGATGTTAGGTTGCCTTAGGTTAGGATATACAACGTTATAGACGCATATAATGTTTCCACCGAGAAGTAGAGTCCGACTCGCCAGAAATGTTGTCAAATGTTACATCCGAGGTGTTTGGTTGCCTTAGGTTAGGTTATATGACGTTATAGACGCATATAATGTTCCAACCGAGAAGTAGGTCCGGCACGCCTGGATTGTTGTCAAATATTACACCCGAGTTGTTAGGTTGCCTTAGGTTAGGATATACAACGTTATAGACGTACATACTGTTCCCACCGTGAAGTAGGGTCCGACACACCAGGAATATTGACAAATATTACATCCGAGTTGTTAGGTTGCCTTAGGTTAGGATATATAACGTTATTGACGTATATACTGTTCCCACCGTGAAGTCGGGTCCGACACACCAGGAATATTGATAAATATTACATCCGAGTTGTTAGGTTGCCTTATTTTACGATATACAGCGTTATAGACGCATACAATATTCCCACCGAGAAGTAGGGTCCGACAGGTTTGGAATGTTGGCAAATATTACGTCCGAGGAGTTAGGTTGCCTTAGGTTAGGATATACAACGTTATAGACGCATATAATGTTCCCACCGAGAAGTAGGGTCCGACACACCTGGAATGCTGTCAAATGTTACATCCGAGCTGTTAGGTTAACTTAGGTTCCGATATATAACGTTATAGACGTATACAATGTTCCGACCGAGAAGTAGGTTCCGGGAAGCCAGGAATGTTGTAAAATTTTACATTCGCGATGTTAGGTTGCCTTAGGTTAGGATATATAACGTTATAGACGCATATAATGTTCCCATCGAGAAGTAGGTTCCGACTCGCCAGGAATGTTGTCAAATGTTACATCTGAGGTGTTAGGTTGCCTTAGGTTAGGATATATAACGTTATAGACGCATATAACGTTCCCACCGATAAGTAGGCTCCGACACGCCAGGAATATTGTCAAATATTACATCCGAGTTATTAGATTGCCTTAGGTTAGGTTATATGACGTTATAGACGCATATAATGTTCCCACCGAGAAGTAGGTCCGACACGCCTGGATTGTTGTCAAATATTACATCCGAGATGTTAGGTTGCCATAGGTTAGGATATATAACGTTATAGACGCATATAATGTTCCCACCGATAAGTAGTGTCCGACACGCCAGGAATATTGTCAAATATTACATCCGAGTTATTAGGTTGCCTTAGGATAGGATATATAACGTTATAGACGCATTTAATGTTCCCACCGAGAAGTAAGGTCCGACTCGCCAGGAATGTTGTCAAATGTTACATCCGAGGTGTTAGGTTGCCTTAAGTTAGGTTATATGACGTTATAGACGCATATAATGTTCCCACCGAGAAGTAGGTCCGACACGCCTGGATTGTTGTCAATTGTTACATCCGAGGTGTTGGGTTGCCTTAGGTTAGGATATATAACGTTATTGACGCATATAATGTTCCCACCGAGAAGTAGGGCCCGACACGCCTGGAATTTTGTCAAATGTTACATCCGAGGTGTTAGGTTGCCTTAAGTTAGGTTATATGACGTTATAGACGCATATAATGTTCCCACCGAAAAGTAGGTCCGACACGCCTGGATTGTTGTCAAATATAACATCCGAGATGTTAGGTTGCCTTAGGTTAGGATATATAACGTTATAGACGCATATAATGTTCCCACCGAGAAGTAGGTCCGACACGCCTGGATTGTTGTCAAATATTACATCCTAGTTATTAGGTTGCCTTAGGATAGGATATATAACGTTATAGACGCATATAATGTTCCCACCGATAAGTAGGGTCCGACACGCCTGGATCGTTGTCAAATATTACATCCGAGATGTTAGGTTGCCTTAGGTTAGGATATATAACGTTATAGACGCATATAATTTTCCCACCGATAAGTAGTGTCCGACACGCCAGGAATATTGTCAAATATTACATCCGAGTTATTAGGTTGCCTTAGGATAGGATATATAACGTTATAGACGCATTTAATGTTCCCACCGAGAAGTAAGGTCCGACTCGCCAGGAATGTTGTCAAATGTTACATCTGAGGTGTTAGGTTGCCTTAGGTTAGGATATATAACGTTATTGACGCATATAATGTTCCCACCGAGAAGTAGGCCCCGACATGCCTGGAATGTTGTCAAATGTTACATCCGAGGTGTTAGGCTGCCTTAAGTTAGGTTATATGACGTTCTAGACGCATATAATGTTCCCACCGAGAAGTAGGTCCGACACGCCTGGATTGTTGTCAAATATTACATCCGAGATGTTAGGTTGCCTTAGGTTAGGATATATAACATTATAGACGTATATACTGTTCCCAACGAGAAGTTGGGTCCGACACACGTGGAACGTTGTCAAATGTTACATCCGAGGTGTTAGGTTGCCTTAGGTTAGGATATATAACGTTATAGACGCATATAATGTTCCCACCGAGAAGTAGGTTCCGACTCGCCAGGAATGTTGTCAAATGTTACAACCGAGGTGTTAGGTTGCCTTAAGTTAGGTTATATGACATTATAGACGCATATAATGTTCCCACCGAGAAGTAGGTCCGACACGCCTGGATTGTTGTCAATTGTTACATCCGAGGTGTTAGGTTGCCTTAGGTTAGGATATATAACGTTATAGACGCATATAATGTTCCCACCGAGAAGTGGGTTCCGACTCGCCAGGAATGTTGTCAAATGTTACATCTGAGGTGTTAGGTTGCCTTAGGTTAGGATATATAACGTTATTGACGCATATAATGTTCCCACCGAGAAGTAGGGCCCGACGCGCCTGGAATGTTGTCAAATGTTACATCCGAGGTGTTAGGTTGCCTTAAGTTAGGTTATATGACGTTATAGACGCATATAATGTTCCCACCGAGAAGTGGGTTCCGACTCGCCAGGAATGTTATCAAATGTTACATCTGAGGTGTTAGGTTGCCTTAGGTTAGGATATATAACGTT
Source organism: Xylocopa violacea (assembly GCA_963969225.1). Lineage (NCBI taxonomy): Eukaryota > Metazoa > Arthropoda > Insecta > Hymenoptera > Apidae > Xylocopa > Xylocopa violacea. The sequence goes on along the minus strand of CAXAJV010000017.1, from coordinate 7,979,483 downwards.
ATTGACGCATATAATGTTCCCACCGAGAAGTAGGGCCCGACACGCCTGGAATGTTGTCAAATGTTACATCCGAGGTGTTAGGTTGCCTTAAGTTAGGTTATATGACGTTATAGACGCATATAATGTTCCAACCGAGAAGTAGGTCCGGCACGCCTGGATTGTTGTCAAATATTACACCCGAGATGTTAGGTTGCCTTAGATTAGGATATATAACGGTATAGACGTATATATTGTTCCCACCGTGAAGTAGGGTCCGACACACCAGGAATATTGACAAATATTACATCCGAGTTGTTAGGTTGCCTTAGGTTAGGATATATTACGTTATAGACTCATATAATGTTCCCACCGATATGTAGGGTCCGACACGCCAGGAATATTGTCAAATATTACATCCGAGTTGTTAGGTTGCCTTATTTTACGACATACAGCGTTATAGACGCATATAATGTTCCCACCGATCAGTAGGGTCTGACACGTCAGGAATATTGTCAAATATTACATCCGAGATGTTAGGTTGCCTTAGGTTAGGATATATATCGTTATAGACGTATATACTGTTCCCACCGAGAAGTTGGGTCCGACACACGTGGAATGTTGTCAATTGTTACATCCGAGGTGTTAGGTTGCCTTAGGTTAAGATATACAACGTTATAGACGCATATAATGTTCCAACCGAGAAGTAGGTCCGGCACGCCTGGATTGTTGTCAAATATTACACCCGAGTTGTTAGGTTGCCTTAGGTTAGGATATACAACGTTATAGACGTACATACTGTTCCCACCGTGAAGTAGGGTCCGACACACCAGGAATATTGACAAATATTACATCCGAGTTGTTAGGTTGCCTTAGGTTAGGATATATAACGTTATTGACGTATATACTGTTCCCACCGTGAAGTCGGGTCCGACACACCAGGAATATTGATAAATATTACATCCGAGTTGTTAGGTTGCCTTATTTTACGATATACAGCGTTATAGACGCATACAATATTCCCACCGAGAAGTAGGGTCCGACAGGTTTGGAATGTTGGCAAATATTACGTCCGAGGAGTTAGGTTGCCTTAGGTTAGGATATACAACGTTATAGACGCATATAATGTTCCCACCGAGAAGTAGGGTCCGACACACCTGGAATGCTGTCAAATGTTACATCCGAGCTGTTAGGTTAACTTAGGTTCCGATATATAACGTTATAGACGTATACAATGTTCCGACCGAGAAGTAGGTTCCGGGAAGCCAGGAATGTTGTAAAATTTTACATTCGCGATGTTAGGTTGCCTTAGGTTAGGATATATAACGTTATAGACGCATATAATGTTCCCATCGAGAAGTAGGTTCCGACTCGCCAGGAATGTTGTCAAATGTTACATCTGAGGTGTTAGGTTGCCTTAGGTTAGGATATATAACGTTATAGACGCATATAACGTTCCCACCGATAAGTAGGCTCCGACACGCCAGGAATATTGTCAAATATTACATCCGAGTTATTAGATTGCCTTAGGTTAGGTTATATGACGTTATAGACGCATATAATGTTCCCACCGAGAAGTAGGTCCGACACGCCTGGATTGTTGTCAAATATTACATCCGAGATGTTAGGTTGCCATAGGTTAGGATATATAACGTTATAGACGCATATAATGTTCCCACCGATAAGTAGTGTCCGACACGCCAGGAATATTGTCAAATATTACATCCGAGTTATTAGGTTGCCTTAGGATAGGATATATAACGTTATAGACGCATTTAATGTTCCCACCGAGAAGTAAGGTCCGACTCGCCAGGAATGTTGTCAAATGTTACATCCGAGGTGTTAGGTTGCCTTAAGTTAGGTTATATGACGTTATAGACGCATATAATGTTCCCACCGAGAAGTAGGTCCGACACGCCTGGATTGTTGTCAATTGTTACATCCGAGGTGTTGGGTTGCCTTAGGTTAGGATATATAACGTTATTGACGCATATAATGTTCCCACCGAGAAGTAGGGCCCGACACGCCTGGAATTTTGTCAAATGTTACATCCGAGGTGTTAGGTTGCCTTAAGTTAGGTTATATGACGTTATAGACGCATATAATGTTCCCACCGAAAAGTAGGTCCGACACGCCTGGATTGTTGTCAAATATAACATCCGAGATGTTAGGTTGCCTTAGGTTAGGATATATAACGTTATAGACGCATATAATGTTCCCACCGAGAAGTAGGTCCGACACGCCTGGATTGTTGTCAAATATTACATCCTAGTTATTAGGTTGCCTTAGGATAGGATATATAACGTTATAGACGCATATAATGTTCCCACCGATAAGTAGGGTCCGACACGCCTGGATCGTTGTCAAATATTACATCCGAGATGTTAGGTTGCCTTAGGTTAGGATATATAACGTTATAGACGCATATAATTTTCCCACCGATAAGTAGTGTCCGACACGCCAGGAATATTGTCAAATATTACATCCGAGTTATTAGGTTGCCTTAGGATAGGATATATAACGTTATAGACGCATTTAATGTTCCCACCGAGAAGTAAGGTCCGACTCGCCAGGAATGTTGTCAAATGTTACATCTGAGGTGTTAGGTTGCCTTAGGTTAGGATATATAACGTTATTGACGCATATAATGTTCCCACCGAGAAGTAGGCCCCGACATGCCTGGAATGTTGTCAAATGTTACATCCGAGGTGTTAGGCTGCCTTAAGTTAGGTTATATGACGTTCTAGACGCATATAATGTTCCCACCGAGAAGTAGGTCCGACACGCCTGGATTGTTGTCAAATATTACATCCGAGATGTTAGGTTGCCTTAGGTTAGGATATATAACATTATAGACGTATATACTGTTCCCAACGAGAAGTTGGGTCCGACACACGTGGAACGTTGTCAAATGTTACATCCGAGGTGTTAGGTTGCCTTAGGTTAGGATATATAACGTTATAGACGCATATAATGTTCCCACCGAGAAGTAGGTTCCGACTCGCCAGGAATGTTGTCAAATGTTACAACCGAGGTGTTAGGTTGCCTTAAGTTAGGTTATATGACATTATAGACGCATATAATGTTCCCACCGAGAAGTAGGTCCGACACGCCTGGATTGTTGTCAATTGTTACATCCGAGGTGTTAGGTTGCCTTAGGTTAGGATATATAACGTTATAGACGCATATAATGTTCCCACCGAGAAGTGGGTTCCGACTCGCCAGGAATGTTGTCAAATGTTACATCTGAGGTGTTAGGTTGCCTTAGGTTAGGATATATAACGTTATTGACGCATATAATGTTCCCACCGAGAAGTAGGGCCCGACGCGCCTGGAATGTTGTCAAATGTTACATCCGAGGTGTTAGGTTGCCTTAAGTTAGGTTATATGACGTTATAGACGCATATAATGTTCCCACCGAGAAGTGGGTTCCGACTCGCCAGGAATGTTATCAAATGTTACATCTGAGGTGTTAGGTTGCCTTAGGTTAGGATATATAACGTTATTGACGCATATAATGTTCCCACCGAGAAGTAGGGCCCGACACGCCTGGAATGTTGTCAAATGTTACATCCGAGGTGTTAGGTTGCCTTAAGTTAGGTTATATGACGTTATAGACGCATATAATGTTCCAACCGAGAAGTAGGTCCGGCACGCCTGGATTGTTGTCAAATATTACACCCGAGATGTTAGGTTGCCTTAGATTAGGATATATAACGGTATAGACGTATATATTGTTCCCACCGTGAAGTAGGGTCCGACACACCAGGAATATTGACAAATATTACATCCGAGTTGTTAGGTTGCCTTAGGTTAGGATATATTACGTTATAGACTCATATAATGTTCCCACCGATATGTAGGGTCCGACACGCCAGGAATATTGTCAAATATTACATCCGAGTTGTTAGGTTGCCTTATTTTACGACATACAGCGTTATAGACGCATATAATGTTCCCACCGATCAGTAGGGTCTGACACGTCAGGAATATTGTCAAATATTACATCCGAGATGTTAGGTTGCCTTAGGTTAGGATATATATCGTTATAGACGTATATACTGTTCCCACCGAGAAGTTGGGTCCGACACACGTGGAATGTTGTCAATTGTTACATCCGAGGTGTTAGGTTGCCTTAGGTTAGGATATACAACGTTATAGACGCATATAATGTTCCCACCGAGAAGTAGGTTCCGACTCGCCAGGAATGTTGTCAAATGTTACATCTGAGGTGTTAGGTTGCCTTAGGTTAGGATATATAACGTTATTGACGCATATAATGTTCCCACCGAGAAGTAGGGCCCGACATGCCTGGAATGTTGTCAAATGTTACATCCGAGGTGTTAGGCTGCCTTAAGTTAGGTTATATGACGTTCTAGACGCATATAATGTTCCCACCGAGAAGTAGGTCCGACACGCCTGGATTGTTGTCAAATATTACATCCGAGATGTTAGGTTGCCTTAGGTTAGGATATATAACATTATAGACGTATATACTGTTCCCAACGAGAAGTTGGGTCCGACACACGTGGAACGTTGTCAAATGTTACATCCGAGGTGTTAGGTTGCCTTAGGTTAGGATATATAACGTTATAGACGCATATAATGTTCCCACCGAGAAGTAGGTTCCGACTCGCCAGGAATGTTGTCAAATGTTACATCCGAGGTGTTAGGTTGCCTTAAGTTAGGTTATATGACATTATAGACGCATATAATGTTCCCACCGAGAAGTAGGTCCGACACGCCTGGATTGTTGTCAATTGTTACATCCGAGGTGTTAGGTTGCCTTAGGTTAGGATATATAACGTTATAGACGCATATAATGTTCCCACCGAGAAGTGGGTTCCGACTCGCCAGGAATGTTGTCAAATGTTACATCTGAGGTGTTAGGTTGCCTTAGGTTAGGATATATAACGTTATTGACGCATATAATGTTCCCACCGAGAAGTAGGGCCCGACGCGCCTGGAATGTTGTCAAATGTTACATCCGAGGTGTTAGGTTGCCTTAGGTTAGGATATATAACGTTATAGACGCATATAATGTTCCCACCGAGAAGTAGGTTCCGACTCGCCAGGAATGTTGTCAAATGTTACATCTGAGGTGTTATGTTGCCTTAGGTTAGGATATATAACGTTATTGACGCATATAATGTACCCACGGAGAAGTAGGACCGACACGCCTGGATTGTTGTCAAATATTACATCCGAGATGTTAGGTTGCCTTAGGTTAGGATATATAACGTTATAGACGTATATACTGTTCCCACCGAGAAGTTGGGTCCGACACACGTGGAATGTTGTCAAATATTACATCCGAGATGTTAGGTTGCCTTAGGTTAGGATATATAAAGTTATAGACATATATACTGTTCCAACCGAGAAGTAGGTCCGACACGCCTGGATTGTTGTCAAATATTACACCCGAGATGTTAGGTTGCCTTAGGTTAGGATATATTACGTTATAGACTCATATAATGTTCCCACCGATATGTAGGGTCCGACACGCCAGGAATATTGTCAAATATTACATCCGAGTTGTTAGGTTGCCTTATTTTACGACACACAGCGTTATAGACGCATATAATGTTCCCACCGAGAAGTAGGGTCCGGCACGCCTGGATTGTTGTCAAATATTACATCCGGGATGTTAGGTTGCCTCAGGTTAGTATATATAACGTTATAGACGCATATAATGTTCCAACCGAGAAGTAGGTCCGACACGCCTGGATTGTTGTCAAATATTACATCCGAGATGTTAGGTTGCCTTAGGTTAGGATATATAACGTTATAGACATATATACTGTTCCCACCGTGAAGTAGGGTCCTACGCACCAGGAATATTGACAAATATTACATCCGAGTTGTTAGGTTGCCTTAGGTTAGGATATATAACGTTATAGACGCATATAATGTTCCCACCGAGAAGTAGGGTCCGACTCGCCAGAAATGTTGTCAAATGTTACATCCGAGGTGTTTGGTTGCCTTAGGTTAGGTTATATGACGTTATAGACGCATACAATGTTCCCACCGAGAAGTAGGTCCGACACGCCTGGATTGTTGTCAATTGTTACATCCGAGGTGTTAGGTTGCCTTAGGTTAGGATATATAACGTTATAGACGCATATAATGTTCCCACCGAGAAGTGGGTTCCGACTCGCCAGGAATGTTGTCAAATGTTACATCTGAGGTGTTAGGTTGCCTTAGGTTAGGATATATAACGTTATTGACGCATATAATGTTCCCACCGAGAAGTAGGGCCCGACACGCCTGGAATGTTGTCAAATGTTACATCCGAGGTGTTAGGTTGCCTTAAGTTAGGTTATATGACGTTATAGACGCATATAATGTTCCCACCGAGAAGTGGGTTCCGACTCGCCAGGAATGTTGTCAAATGTTACATCTGAGGTGTTAGGTTGCCTTAGGTTAGGATATATAACGTTATTGACGCATATAATGTTCCCACCGAGAAGTAGGGCCCGACACGCCTGGAATGTTGTCAAATGTTACATCCGAGGTGTTAGGTTGCCTTAAGTTAGGTTATATGACGTTATAGACGCATATAATGTTCCAACCGAGAAGTAGGTCCGGCACGCCTGGATTGTTGTCAAATATTACACCCGAGATGTTAGGTTGCCTTAGATTAGGATATATAACGTTATAGACGTATATATTGTTCCCACCGTGTAGTAGGGTCCGACACACCAGGAATATTGACAAATATTACATCCGAGTTGTTAGGTTGCCTTAGGTTAGGATATATTACGTTATAGACTCATATAATGTTCCCACCGATATGTAGGGTCCGACACGCCAGGAATATTGTCAAATATTACATCCGAGTTGTTAGGTTGCCTTATTTTACGACATATAGCGTTATAGACGCATATAATGTTCCCACCGATCAGTAGGGTCTGACACGTCAGGAATATTGTCAAATATTACATCCGAGATGTTAGGTTGCCTTAGGTTAGGATATATATCGTTATAGACGTATATACTGTTCCCACCGAGAAGTTGGGTCCGACACACGTGGAATGTTGTCAATTGTTACATCCGAGGTGTTAGGTTGCCTTAGGTTAGGATATATAACGTTATAGACGCATATAATGTTCCCACCGAGAAGTAGGTTCCGACTCGCCAGGAATGTTGTCAAATGTTACATCTGAGGTGTTAGGTTGCCTTAGGTTAGGATATATAACGTTATTGACGCATATAATGTTCCCACCGAGAAGTAGGTTCCGGGAAGCCAGGAATGTTGTAAAATTTTACATTCGCGATGTTAGGTTGCCTTAGGATAGGATATATAACGTTATAGACGCATATAATATTCCCACCGAGAAGTAGGTTCCGACTCGCCAGGAATGTTGTCAAATGTTACATCCGAGCTGTTTGGTTGCCTTAGGTTAGGTTATATGACGTTATAGACGCATATAATGTTCCAACCGAGAAGTAGGTCCGACACGCCTGGATTGTTGTCAAATATTACACCCGAGATGTTAGGTTGCCTTAGGTTAGGATATACAACGTTATAGACGCATATAATGTTTCCACCGAGAAGTAGAGTCCGACTCGCCAGAAATGTTGTCAAATGTTACATCCGAGGTGTTTGGTTGCCTTAGGTTAGGTTATATGACGTTATAGACGCATATAATGTTCCAACCGAGAAGTAGGTCCGGCACGCCTGGATTGTTGTCAAATATTACACCCGAGTTGTTAGGTTGCCTTAGGTTAGGATATACAACGTTATAGACGTACATACTGTTCCCACCGTGAAGTAGGGTCCGACACACCAGGAATATTGACAAATATTACATCCGAGTTGTTAGGTTGCCTTAGGTTAGGATATATAACGTTATTGACGTATATACTGTTCCCACCGTGAAGTCGGGTCCGACACACCAGGAATATTGATAAATATTACATCCGAGTTGTTAGGTTGCCTTATTTTACGATATACAGCGTTATAGACGCATACAATATTCCCACCGAGAAGTAGGGTCCGACAGGTTTGGAATGTTGGCAAATATTACGTCCGAGGAGTTAGGTTGCCTTAGGTTAGGATATACAACGTTATAGACGCATATAATGTTCCCACCGAGAAGTAGGGTCCGACACACCTGGAATGCTGTCAAATGTTACATCCGAGCTGTTAGGTTAACTTAGGTTCCGATATATAACGTTATAGACGTATACAATGTTCCGACCGAGAAGTAGGTTCCGGGAAGCCAGGAATGTTGTAAAATTTTACATTCGCGATGTTAGGTTGCCTTAGGTTAGGATATATAACGTTATAGACGCATATAATGTTCCCATCGAGAAGTAGGTTCCGACTCGCCAGGAATGTTGTCAAATGTTACATCTGAGGTGTTAGGTTGCCTTAGGTTAGGATATATAACGTTATAGACGCATATAACGTTCCCACCGATAAGTAGGCTCCGACACGCCAGGAATATTGTCAAATATTACATCCGAGTTATTAGATTGCCTTAGGTTAGGTTATATGACGTTATAGACGCATATAATGTTCCCACCGAGAAGTAGGTCCGACACGCCTGGATTGTTGTCAAATATTACATCCGAGATGTTAGGTTGCCATAGGTTAGGATATATAACGTTATAGACGCATATAATGTTCCCACCGATAAGTAGTGTCCGACACGCCAGGAATATTGTCAAATATTACATCCGAGTTATTAGGTTGCCTTAGGATAGGATATATAACGTTATAGACGCATTTAATGTTCCCACCGAGAAGTAAGGTCCGACTCGCCAGGAATGTTGTCAAATGTTACATCCGAGGTGTTAGGTTGCCTTAAGTTAGGTTATATGACGTTATAGACGCATATAATGTTCCCACCGAGAAGTAGGTCCGACACGCCTGGATTGTTGTCAATTGTTACATCCGAGGTGTTGGGTTGCCTTAGGTTAGGATATATAACGTTATTGACGCATATAATGTTCCCACCGAGAAGTAGGGCCCGACACGCCTGGAATTTTGTCAAATGTTACATCCGAGGTGTTAGGTTGCCTTAAGTTAGGTTATATGACGTTATAGACGCATATAATGTTCCCACCGAAAAGTAGGTCCGACACGCCTGGATTGTTGTCAAATATAACATCCGAGATGTTAGGTTGCCTTAGGTTAGGATATATAACGTTATAGACGCATATAATGTTCCCACCGAGAAGTAGGTCCGACACGCCTGGATTGTTGTCAAATATTACATCCTAGTTATTAGGTTGCCTTAGGATAGGTTATATGACGTTCTAGACGCATATAATGTTCCCACCGAGAAGTAGGTCCGACACGCCTGGATTGTTGTCAAATATTACATCCGAGATGTTAGGTTGCCTTAGGTTAGGATATATAACATTATAGACGTATATACTGTTCCCAACGAGAAGTTGGGTCCGACACACGTGGAACGTTGTCAAATGTTACATCCGAGGTGTTAGGTTGCCTTAGGTTAGGATATATAACGTTATAGACGCATATAATGTTCCCACCGAGAAGTAGGTTCCGACTCGCCAGGAATGTTGTCAAATGTTACATCCGAGGTGTTAGGTTGCCTTAAGTTAGGTTATATGACATTATAGACGCATATAATGTTCCCACCGAGAAGTAGGTCCGACACGCCTGGATTGTTGTCAATTGTTACATCCGAGGTGTTAGGTTGCCTTAGGTTAGGATATATAACGTTATAGACGCATATAATGTTCCCACCGAGAAGTGGGTTCCGACTCGCCAGGAATGTTGTCAAATGTTACATCTGAGGTGTTAGGTTGCCTTAGGTTAGGATATATAACGTTATTGACGCATATAATGTTCCCACCGAGAAGTAGGGCCCGACGCGCCTGGAATGTTGTCAAATGTTACATCCGAGGTGTTAGGTTGCCTTAAGTTAGGTTATATGACGTTATAGACGCATATAATGTTCCCACCGAGAAGTGGGTTCCGACTCGCCAGGAATGTTATCAAATGTTACATCTGAGGTGTTAGGTTGCCTTAGGTTAGGATATATAACGTTATTGACGCATATAATGTTCCCACCGAGAAGTAGGGCCCGACACGCCTGGAATGTTGTCAAATGTTACATCCGAGGTGTTAGGTTGCCTTAAGTTAGGTTATATGACGTTATAGACGCATATAATGTTCCAACCGAGAAGTAGGTCCGGCACGCCTGGATTGTTGTCAAATATTACACCCGAGATGTTAGGTTGCCTTAGATTAGGATATATAACGTTATAGACGTATATATTGTTCCCACCGTGAAGTAGGGTCCGACACACCAGGAATATTGACAAATATTACATCCGAGTTGTTAGGTTGCCTTAGGTTAGGATATATTACGTTATAGACTCATATAATGTTCCCACCGATATGTAGGGTCCGACACGCCAGGAATATTGTCAAATATTACATCCGAGTTGTTAGGTTGCCTTATTTTACGACATACAGCTTTATAGACGCATATAATGTTCCCACCGATCAGTAGGGTCTGACACGTCAGGAATATTGTCAAATATTACATCCGAGATGTTAGGTTGCCTTAGGTTAGGATATATATCGTTATAGACGTATATACTGTTCCCACCGAGAAGTTGGGTCCGACACACGTGGAATGTTGTCAATTGTTACATCCGAGGTGTTAGGTTGCCTTAGGTTAGGATATACAACGTTATAGACGCATATAATGTTCCCACCGAGAAGTAGGTTCCGACTCGCCAGGAATGTTGTCAAATGTTACATCTGAGGTGTTAGGTTGCCTTAGGTTAGGATATATAACGTTATTGACGCATATAATGTTCCCACCGAGAAGTAGGGCCCGACATGCCTGGAATGTTGTCAAATGTTACATCCGAGGTGTTAGGCTGCCTTAAGTTAGGTTATATGACGTTCTAGACGCATATAATGTTCCCACCGAGAAGTAGGTCCGACACGCCTGGATTGTTGTCAAATATTACATCCGAGATGTTAGGTTGCCTTAGGTTAGGATATATAACATTATAGACGTATATACTGTTCCCACCGAGAAGTTGGGTCCGACACACGTGGAACGTTGTCAAATGTTACATCCGAGGTGTTAGGTTGCCTTAGGTTAGGATATATAACGTTATAGACGCATATAATGTTCCCACCGAGAAGTAGGTTCCGACTCGCCAGGAATGTTGTCAAATGTTACATCCGAGGTGTTAGGTTGCCTTAAGTTAGGTTATATGACATTATAGACGCATATAATGTTCCCACCGAGAAGTAGGTCCGACACGCCTGGATTGTTGTCAAATGTTACATCCGAGGTGTTAGGTTGCCTTAGGTTAGGATATATAACGTTATAGACGCATATAATGTTCCCACCGAGAAGTGGGTTCCGACTCGCCAGGAATGTTGTCAAATGTTACATCTGAGGTGTTAGGTTGCCTTAGGTTAGGATATATAACGTTATTGACGCATATAATGTTCCCACCGAGAAGTAGGGCCCGACGCGCCTGGAATGTTGTCAAATGTTACATCCGAGGTGTTAGGTTGCCTTAAGTTAGGTTATATGACGTTATAGACGCATATAATGTTCCCACCGAGAAGTGGGTTCCGACTCGCCAGGAATGTTATCAAATGTTACATCTGAGGTGTTAGGTTGCCTTAGGTTAGGATATATAACGTTATTGACGCATATAATGTTCCCACCGAGAAGTAGGGCCCGACACGCCTGGAATGTTGTCAAATGTTACATCCGAGGTGTTAGGTTGCCTTAAGTTAGGTTATATGACGTTATAGACGCATATAATGTTCCAACCGAGAAGTAGGTCCGGCACGCCTGGATTGTTGTCAAATATTACACCCGAGATGTTAGGTTGCCTTAGATTAGGATATATAACGTTATAGACGTATATATTGTTCCCACCGTGAAGTAGGGTCCGACACACCAGGAATATTGACAAATATTACATCCGAGTTGTTAGGTTGCCTTAGGTTAGGATATATTACGTTATAGACTCATATAATGTTCCCACCGATATGTAGGGTCCGACACGCCAGGAATATTGTCAAATATTACATCCGAGTTGTTAGGTTGCCTTATTTTACGACATACAGCGTTATAGACGCATATAATGTTCCCACCGATCAGTAGGGTCTGACACGTCAGGAATATTGTCAAATATTACATCCGAGATGTTAGGTTGCCTTAGGTTAGGATATATATCGTTATAGACGTATATACTGTTCCCACCGAGAAGTTGGGTCCGACACACGTGGAATGTTGTCAATTGTTACATCCGAGGTGTTAGGTTGCCTTAGGTTAGGATATATAACGTTATAGACGCATATAATGTTCCCACCGAGAAGTAGGTTCCGACTCGCCAGGAATGTTGTCAAATGTTACATCTGAGGTGTTAGGTTGCCTTAGGTTAGGATATATAACGTTATTGACGCATATAATGTTCCCACCGAGAAGTAGGGCCCGACATGCCTGGAATGTTGTCAAATGTTACATCCGAGGTGTTAGGCTGCCTTAAGTTAGGTTATATGACGTTCTAGACGCATATAATGTTCCCACCGAGAAGTAGGTCCGACACGCCTGGATTGTTGTCAAATTTTACATTCGCGATGTTAGGTTGCCTTAGGTTAGGATATATAACGTTATAGACTCATATAATGTTCCCATCGAGAAGTAGGTTCCGACTCGCCAGGAATGTTGTCAAATGTTACATCTGAGGTTTTAGGTTGCCTTAGGTTAGGATATATAACGTTATAGACGCATATAACGTTCCCACCGATAAGTAGGCTCCGACACGCCAGGAATATTGTCAAATATTACATCCGAGTTATTAGATTGCCTTAGGTTAGGTTATATGACGTTATAGAAGCATATAATGTTCCCACCGAGAAGTAGGTCCGACACGCCTGGATTGTTGTCAAATATTACATCCGAGATGTTAGGTTGCCATAGGTTAGGATATATAACGTTATAGACGCATATAATGTTCCCACCGAGAAGTGGGTTCCGACTCGCCAGGAATGTTGTCAAATGTTACATCTGAGGTGTTAGGTTGCCTTAGGTTAGGATATATAACGTTATTGACGCATATAATGTTCCCACCGAGAAGTAGGGCCCGACACGCCTGGAATGTTGTCAAATGTTACATCCGAGGTGTTAGGTTGCCTTAAGTTAGGTTATATGACGTTATAGACGCATATAATGTTCCAACCGAGAAGTAGGTCCGGCACGCCTGGATTGTTGTCAAATATTACACCCGAGATGTTAGGTTGCCTTAGATTAGGATATATAACGTTATAGACGTATATATTGTTCCCACCGTGAAGTAGGGTCCGACACACCAGGAATATTGACAAATATTACATCCGAGTTGTTAGGTTGCCTTAGGTTAGGATATATTACGTTATAGACTCATATAATGTTCCCACCGATATGTAGGGTCCGACACGCCAGGAATATTGTCAAATATTACATCCGAGTTGTTAGGTTGCCTTATTTTACGACATACAGCGTTATAGACGCATATAATGTTCCCACCGATCAGTAGGGTCTGACACGTCAGGAATATTGTCAAATATTACATCCGAGATGTTAGGTTGCCTTAGGTTAGGATATATATCGTTATAGACGTATATACTGTTCCCACCGAGAAGTTGGGTCCGACACACGTGGAATGTTGTCAATTGTTACATCCGAGGTGTTAGGTTGCCTTAGGTTAGGATATATAACGTTATAGACGCATATAATGTTCCCACCGAGAAGTAGGTTCCGACTCGCCAGGAATGTTGTCAAATGTTACATCTGAGGTGTTAGGTTGCCTTAGGTTAGGATATATAACGTTATTGACGCATATAATGTTCCCACCGAGAAGTAGGGCCCGACATGCCTGGAATGTTGTCAAATGTTACATCCGAGGTGTTAGGCTGCCTTAAGTTAGGTTATATGACGTTCTAGACGCATATAATGTTCCCACCGAGAAGTAGGTCCGACACGCCTGGATTGTTGTCAAATATTACATCCGAGATGTTAGGTTGCCTTAGGTTAGGATATATAACATTATAGACGTATATACTGTTCCCACCGAGAAGTAGGTTCCGACTCGCCAGGAATGTTGTCAAATGTTACATCTGAGGTTTTAGGTTGCCTTAGGTTAGGATATATAACGTTATAGACGCATATAACGTTCCCACCGATAAGTAGGCTCCGACACGCCAGGAATATTGTCAAATATTACATCCGAGTTATTAGATTGCCTTAGGTTAGGTTATATGACGTTATAGACGCATATAATGTTCCCACCGAGAAGTAGGTCCGACACGCCTGGATTGTTGTCAAATATTACATCCGAGATGTTAGGTTGCCATAGGTTAGGATATATAACGTTATAGACGCATATAATGTTCCCACCGAGAAGTGGGTTCCGACTCGCCAGGAATGTTGTCAAATGTTACATCTGAGGTGTTAGGTTGCCTTAGGTTAGGATATATAACGTTATTGACGCATATAATGTTCCCACCGAGAAGTAGGGCCCGACACGCCTGGAATGTTGTCAAATGTTACATCCGAGGTGTTAGGTTGCCTTAAGTTAGGTTATATGACGTTATAGACGCATATAATGTTCCAACCGAGAAGTAGGTCCGGCACGCCTGGATTGTTGTCAAATATTACACCCGAGATGTTAGGTTGCCTTAGATTAGGATATATAACGTTATAGACGTATATATTGTTCCCACCGTGAAGTAGGGTCCGACACACCAGGAATATTGACAAATATTACATCCGAGTTGTTAGGTTGCCTTAGGTTAGGATATATTACGTTATAGACTCATATAATGTTCCCACCGATATGTAGGGTCCGACACGCCAGGAATATTGTCAAATATTACATCCGAGTTGTTAGGTTGCCTTATTTTACGACATACAGCGTTATAGACGCATATAATGTTCCCACCGATCAGTAGGGTCTGACACGTCAGGAATATTGTCAAATATTACATCCGAGATGTTAGGTTGCCTTAGGTTAGGATATATATCGTTATAGACGTATATACTGTTCCCACCGAGAAGTTGGGTCCGACACACGTGGAATGTTGTCAAATGTTACATCCGAGCTGTTAGGTTAACTTAGGTTCCGATATATAACGTTATAGACGTATACAATGTTCCGACCGAGAAGTAGGTCCCGGGAAGCCAGGAATGTTGTAAAATTTTACATTCGCGATGTTAGGTTGCCTTAGGTTAGGATATATAACGTTATAGACGCATATAATGTTTCCATCGAGAAGTAGGTTCCGACTCGCCAGGAATGTTGTCAAATGTTACATCTGAGGTGTTAGGTTGCCTTAGGTTAGGATATATAACGTTATAGACGCATATAACGTTCCCACCGATAAGTAGGCTCCGACACGCCAGGAATATTGTCAAATATTACATCCGAGTTATTAGATTGCCTTAGGTTAGGTTATATGACGTTATAGACGCATATAATGTTCCCACCGAGAAGTAGGTCCGACACGCCTGGATTGTTGTCAAATATTACATCCGAGATGTTAGGTTGCCATAGGTTAGGATATATAACGTTATAGACGCATATAATGTTCCCACCGATAAGTAGTGTCCGACACGCCAGGAATATTGTCAAATATTACATCCGAGTTATTAGGTTGCCTTAGGATAGGATATATAACGTTATAGACGCATTTAATGTTCCCACCGAGAAGTAAGGTCCGACTCGCCAGGAATGTTGTCAAATGTTACATCTGAGGTGTTAGGTTGCCTTAGGTTAGGATATATAACGTTATTGACGCATATAATGTTCCCACCGAGAAGTAGGGCCCGACATGCCTGGAATGTTGTCAAATGTTACATCCGAGGTGTTAGGCTGCCTTAAGTTAGGTTATATGACGTTCTAGACGCATATAATGTTCCCACCGAGAAGTAGGTCCGACACGCCTGGATTGTTGTCAAATATTACATCCGAGATGTTAGGTTGCCTTAGGTTAGGATATATAACATTATAGACGTATATACTGTTCCCACCGAGAAGTTGGGTCCGACACACGTGGAACGTTGTCAAATGTTACATCCGAGGTGTTAGGTTGCCTTAGGTTAGGATATATAACGTTATAGACGCATATAATGTTCCCACCGAGAAGTAGGTTCCGACTCGCCAGGAATGTTGTCAAATGTTACATCCGAGGTGTTAGGTTGCCTTAAGTTAGGTTATATGACATTATAGACGCATATAATGTTCCCACCGAGAAGTAGGTCCGACACGCCTGGATTGTTGTCAAATGTTACATCCGAGGTGTTAGGTTTCCTTAAGGTAGGTTATATCACGTTATCGACGCATATAATGTTCCCACCGAGAAGTAGGTCCGACACGCCTGGATTGTTGTCAAATATTACATCCGAGATGTTAGGTTGCCTTAGGTTAGGATATATAACGTTATAGACGTATATACTGTTCCCACCGAGAAGTTGGGTCCGACACACGTGGAATGTTGTCAAATGTTACATCCGAGTTGTTAGGTTGCCTTAGGTTAGGATATATAACGTTATAGACGCATATAATGTTCCCACCGAGAAGTAGGTTCCGGGAAGCCAGGAATGTTGTAAAATTTTACATTCGCGATGTTAGGTTGCCTTAGGATAGGATATATAACGTTATAGACGCATATAATATTCCCACCGAGAAGTAGGTTCCGACTCGCCAGGAATGTTGTCAAATGTTACATCCGAGCTGTTTGCTTGCCTTAGGTTAGGTTATATGACGTTATAGACGCATATAATGTTCCAACCGAGAAGTAGGTCCGACACGCCTGGATTGTTGTCAAATATTACACCCGAGATGTTAGGTTGCCTTAGGTTAGGATATACAACGTTATAGACGCATATAATGTTTCCACCGAGAAGTAGGGTCCGACTCGCCAGAAATGTTGTCAAATGTTACATCCGAGGTGTTTGGTTGCCTTAGGTTAGGTTATATGACGTTATAGACGCATATAATGTTCCAACCGAGAAGTAGGTCCGGCACGCCTGGATTGTTGTCAAATATTACACCCGAGATGTTAGGTTGCCTTAGGTTAGGATATACAACGTTATAGACGTACATACTGTTCCCACCGTGAAGTAGGGTCCGACACATCAGGAATATTGACAAATATTACATCCGAGTTGTTAGGTTGCCTTAGGTTAGGATATATAACGTTATTGACGTATATACTGTTCCCACCGTGAAGTCGGGTCCGACACACCAGGAATATTGATAAATATTACATCCGAGTTGTTAGGTTGCCTTATTTTACGATATACAGCGTTATAGACGCATACAATATTCCCACCGAGAAGTAGGGTCCGACAGGTTTGGAATGTTGGCAAATATTACGTCCGAGGAGTTAGGTTGCCTTAGGTTAGGATATACAACGTTATAGACGCATATAATGTTCCCACCGAGAAGTAGGGTCCGACACACCTGAAATATTGTCAAATGTTACATCCGAGCTGTTAGGTTAACTTAGGTTCCGATATATAACGTTATAGACGTATACAATGTTCCGACCGAGAAGTAGGTTCCGGGAAGCCAGGAATGTTGTAAAATTTTACATTCGCGATGTTAGGTTGCCTTAGGTTAGGATATATAACGTTATAGACGCCTATAATGTTCCCATCGAGAAGTAGGTTCCCACTCGCCAGGAATGTTGTCAAATGTTACATCTGAGGTGTTAGGTTGCCTTAGGTTAGGATATATAACGTTATAGACGCATATAACGTTCCCACCGATAAGTAGGCTCCGACACGCCAGGAATATTGTCAAATATTACATCCGAGTTATTAGATTGCCTTAGGTTAGGTTATATGACGTTATAGACGCATATAATGTTCCCACCGAGAAGTAGGTCCGACACGCCTGGATTGTTGTCAAATATTACATCCGAGATGTTAGGTTGCCAAAGGTTAGGATATATAACGTTATAGACGCATATAATGTTCCCACCGATAAGTAGTGTCCGACACGCCAGGAATATTGTCAAATATTACATCCGAGTTATTAGGTTGCCTTAGGATAGGATATATAACGTTATAGACGCATTTAATGTTCCCACCGAGAAGTAAGGTCTGACTCGCCAGGAATGTTGTCAAATGTTACATCCGAGGTGTTAGGTTGCCTTAAGTTAGGTTATATGACGTTATAGACGCATATAATGTTCCCACCGAGAAGTAGGTCCGACACGCCTGGATTGTTGTCAATTGTTACATCCGAGGTGTTAGGTTGCCTTAGGTTAGGATATATAACGTTATTGACGCATATAATGTTCCCACCGAGAAGTAGGGCCCGACGCGCCTGGAATGTTGTCAAATGTTACATCCGAGGTGTTAGGTTGCCTTAAGTTAGGTTATATGACATTATAGACGCATATAATGTTCCCACCGAGAAGTAGGTCCGACACGCCTGGATTGTTGTCAAATGTTACATCCGAGGTGTTAGGTTTCCTTAAGGTAGGTTATATCACGTTATAGACGCATATAATGTTCCCACCGAGAAGTAGGTCCGACACGCCTGGATTGTTGTCAAATATTACATCCGAGATGTTAGGTTGCCTTAGGTTAGGATATATAACGTTATAGACGTATATACTGTTCCCACCGAGAAGTTGGGTCCGACACACGTGGAATGTTGTCAAATGTTACATCCGAGTTGTTAGGTTGCCTTAGGTTAGGATATATAACGTTATAGACGCATATAATGTTCCCACCGAGAAGTAGGTTCCGGGAAGCCAGGAATGTTGTAAAATTTTACATTCGCGATGTTAGGTTGCCTTAGGATAGGATATATAACGTTATAGACGCATATAATATTCCCACCGAAAAGTAGGTTCCGACTCGCCAGGAATGTTGTCAAATGTTACATCCGAGCTGTTTGGTTGCCTTAGGTTAGGTTATATGACGTTATAGACGCATATAATGTTCCAACCGAGAAGTAGGTCCGACACGCCTGGATTGTTGTCAAATATTACACCCGAGATGTTAGGTTGCCTTAGGTTAGGATATGCAACGTTATAGACGCATATAATGTTTCCACCGAGAAGTAGGGTCCGACTCGCCATAAATGTTGTCAAATGTTACATCCGTGGTGTTTGGTTGCCTTAGGTTAGGTTATATGACGTTATAGACGCATATAATGTTCCAACCGAGAAGTAGGTCCGGCACGCCTGGATTGTTGTCAAATATTACACCCGAGATGTTAGGTTGCCTTAGGTTAGGATATACAACGTTATAGACGTACATACTGTTCCCACCGTGAAGTAGGGTCCGACACACCAGGAATATTGACAAATATTACATCCGAGTTGTTAGGTTGCCTTAGGTTAGGATATATAACGTTATTGACGTATATACTGTTCCCACCGTGAAGTCGGGTCCGACACACCAGGAATATTGATAAATATTACATCCGAGTTGTTAGGTTGCCTTATTTTACGATATACAGCGTTATAGACGCATACAATATTCCCACCGAGAAGTAGGGTCCGACAGGTTTGGAATGTTGGCAAATATTACGTCCGAGGAGTTAGGTTGCCTTAGGTTAGGATATACAACGTTATAGACGCATATAATGTTCCCACCGAGAAGTAGGGTCCGACACACCTGGAATGTTGTGAAATGTTACATCCGAGCTGTTAGGTTAACTTAGGTTCCGATATATAACGTTATAGACGTATACAATGTTCCGACCGAGAAGTAGGTCCCGGGAAGCCAGGAATGTTGTAAAATTTTACATTCGCGATGTTAGGTTGCCTTAGGTTAGGATATATAACGTTATAGACGCATATAATGTTCCCATCGAGAAGTAGGTTCCGACTCGCCAGGAATGTTGTCAAATGTTACATCTGAGGTGTTAGGTTGCCTTAGGTTAGGATATATAACGTTATAGACGCATATAACGTTCCCACCGATAAGTAGGCTCCTACACGCCAGGAATATTGTCAAATATTACATCCGAGTTATTAGATTGCCTTAGGTTAGGTTATATGACGTTATAGACGCATATAATGTTCCCACCGAGAAGTAGGTCCGACACGCCTGGATTGTTGTCAAATATTACATCCGAGATGTTAGGTTGCCATAGGTTAGGATATATAACGTTATAGACGCATATAATGTTCCCACCGATAAGTAGTGTCCGACACGCCAGGAATATTGTCAAATATTACATCCGAGTTATTAGGTTGCCTTAGGATAGGATATATAACGTTATAGACGCATTTAATGTTCCCACCGAGAAGTAAGGTCCGACTCGCCAGGAATGTTGTCAAATGTTACATCTGAGGTGTTAGGTTGCCTTAGGTTAGGATATATAACGTTATTGACGCATATAATGTTCCCACCGAGAAGTAGGGCCCGACATGCCTGGAATGTTGTCAAATGTTACATCCGAGGTGTTAGGCTGCCTTAAGTTATGTTATATGACGTTCTAGACGCATATAATGTTCCCACCGAGAAGTAGGTCCGACACGCCTGGATTGTTGTCAAATATTACATCCGAGATGTTAGGTTGCCTTAGGTTAGGATATATAACATTATAGACGTATATACTGTTCCCACCGAGAAGTTGGGTCCGACACACGTGGAACGTTGTCAAATGTTACATCCGAGGTGTTAGGTTGCCTTAGGTTAGGATATATAACGTTATAGACGCATATAATGTTCCCACCGAGAAGTAGGTTCCGACTCGCCAGGAATGTTGTCAAATGTTACATCCGAGGTGTTAGGTTGCCTTAAGTTAGGTTATATGACATTATAGACGCATATAATGTTCCCACCGAGAAGTAGGTCCGACACGCCTGGATTGTTGTCAAATGTTACATCCGAGGTGTTAGGTTTCCTTAAGGTAGGTTATATCACGTTATCGACGCATATAATGTTCCCACCGAGAAGTAGGTCCGACACGCCTGGATTGTTGTCAAATATTACATCCGAGATGTTAGGTTGCCTTAGGTTAGGATATATAACGTTATAGACGTATATACTGTTCCCACCGAGAAGTTGGGTCCGACACACGTGGAATGTTGTCAAATGTTACATCCGAGTTGTTAGGTTGCCTTAGGTTAGGATATATAACGTTATAGACGCATATAATGTTCCCACCGAGAAGTAGGTTCCGGGAAGCCAGGAATGTTGTAAAATTTTACATTCGCGATGTTAGGTTGCCTTAGGATAGGATATATAACGTTATAGACGCATATAATATTCCCACCGAGAAGTAGGTTCCGACTCGCCAGGAATGTTGTCAAATGTTACATCCGAGCTGTTTGCTTGCCTTAGGTTAGGTTATATGACGTTATAGACGCATATAATGTTCCAACCGAGAAGTAGGTCCGACACGCCTGGATTGTTGTCAAATATTACACCCGAGATGTTAGGTTGCCTTAGGTTAGGATATACAACGTTATAGACGCATATAATGTTTCCACCGAGAAGTAGGGTCCGACTCGCCAGAAATGTTGTCAAATGTTACATCCGAGGTGTTTGGTTGCCTTAGGTTAGGTTATATGACGTTATAGACGCATATAATGTTCCAACCGAGAAGTAGGTCCGGCACGCCTGGATTGTTGTCAAATATTACACCCGAGATGTTAGGTTGCCTTAGGTTAGGATATACAACGTTATAGACGTACATACTGTCCCACCGTGAAGTAGGGTCCGACACATCAGGAATATTGACAAATATTACATCCGAGTTGTTAGGTTGCCTTAGGTTAGGATATATAACGTTATTGACGTATATACTGTTCCCACCGTGAAGTCGGGTCCGACACACCAGGAATATTGATAAATATTACATCCGAGTTGTTAGGTTGCCTTATTTTACGATATACAGCGTTATAGACGCATACAATATTCCCACCGAGAAGTAGGGTCCGACAGGTTTGGAATGTTGGCAAATATTACGTCCGAGGAGTTAGGTTGCCTTAGGTTAGGATATACAACGTTATAGACGCATATAATGTTCCCACCGAGAAGTAGGGTCCGACACACCTGAAATGTTGTCAAATGTTACATCCGAGCTGTTAGGTTAACTTAGGTTCCGATATATAACGTTATAGACGTATACAATGTTCCGACCGAGAAGTAGGTTCCGGGAAGCCAGGAATGTTGTAAAATTTTACATTCGCGATGTTAGGTTGCCTTAGGTTAGGATATATAACGTTATAGACGCCTATAATGTTCCCATCGAGAAGTAGGTTCCGACTCGCCAGGAATGTTGTCAAATGTTACATCTGAGGTGTTAGGTTGCCTTAGGTTAGGATATATAACGTTATAGACGCATATAACGTTCCCACCGATAAGTAGGCTCCGACACGCCAGGAATATTGTCAAATATTACATCCGAGTTATTAGATTGCCTTAGGTTAGGTTATATGACGTTATAGACGCATATAATGTTCCCACCGAGAAGTAGGTCCGACACGCCTGGATTGTTGTCAAATATTACATCCGAGATGTTAGGTTGCCATAGGTTAGGATATATAACGTTATAGACGCATATAATGTTCCCACCGATAAGTAGTGTCCGACACGCCAGGAATATTGTCAAATATTACATCCGAGTTATTAGGTTGCCTTAGGATAGGATATATAACGTTATAGACGCATTTAATGTTCCCACCGAGAAGTAAGGTCTGACTCGCCAGGAATGTTGTCAAATGTTACATCCGAGGTGTTAGGTTGCCTTAAGTTAGGTTATATGACGTTATAGACGCATATAATGTTCCCACCGAGAAGTAGGTCCGACACGCCTGGATTGTTGTCAATTGTTACATCCGAGGTGTTAGGTTGCCTTAGGTTAGGATATATAACGTTATTGACGCATATAATGTTCCCACCGAGAAGTAGGGCCCGACACGCCTGGAATGTTGTCAAATGTTACATCCGAGGTGTTAGGTTGCCTTAAGTTAGGTTATATGACGTTATAGACGCATATAATGTTCCCACCGAAAAGTAGGTCCGACACGCCTGGATTGTTGTCAAATATAACATCCGAGATGTTAGGTTGCCTTAGGTTAGGATATATAACGTTATAGACGCATATAATGTTCCCACCGAGAAGTAGGTCCGACACGCCTGGATTGTTGTCAAATATTACATCCTAGTTATTAGGTTGCCTTAGGATAGGATATATAACGTTATAGACGCATATAATGTTCCCACCGATAAGTAGGGTCCGACACGCCTGGATCGTTGTCAAATATTACATCCGAGATGTTAGGTTGCCTTAGGTTAGGATATATAACGTTATAGACGCATATAATTTTCCCACCGATAAGTAGGGTCCGACACGCCTGGATTGTTGTCAAATATTACACCCGAGATGTTAGGTTGCCTTAGGTTAGGATATATAACGTTATAGACGTATATACTGTTCCCACCGTGAAGTAGGGTCCGACACACCAGGAATATTGACAAATATTACATCCGAGTTGTTAGGTTGCCTTAGGTTAGGATATATAACGTTATAGACGCATATAATGTTCCCACCGAGAAGAAGGGTCCGACTCGCCAGAAATGTTGTCAAATGTTACATCCGAGGTGTTTGGTTGCCTTAGGTTAGGTTATATGACGTTATAGACGCATATAATGTTCCAACCGAGAAGTAGGTCCGACACGCCTGGATTGTTGTCAAATATTATATCCGACATGGTAGGCTGCCTTAGGTTAGGATATATAACGTTATAGACGTATATACTGTTCCCACCGTGAAGTCGGGTCCGACACACCAGGAATATTGACAAATATTACATCCGAGTTGTTAGGTTGCCTTATTTTACGATATACAGCGTTATAGACGCATACAATGTTCCCACCGAGAAGTAGGGTCCGACAGGTTTGGAATGTTGGCAAATATTACGTCCGAGGAGTTAGGTTGCCTTATGTTAGGATATACAACGTTATAGACGCATATAATGTTCCCACCGAGAAGTAGGTTAAGACACACCTGGAATGTTGTCAAATGTTACATCCGAGGTGTTAGGTTAACATAGGTTCGGATATATAACGTTATAGACGTATACAATGTTCCGACCGAGAAGTAGGTTCCGGGAAGCCAGGAATGTTGTAAAATTTTACATTCGCGATGTTAGGTTGCCTTAGGTTAGGATATATAACGTTATAGACGCATATAATGTTCCCACCGAGAAGTAGGTTCCGACTCTCCAGGAATGTTGTCAAATGTTACATCTGAGGTGTTAGGTTGCCTTAGGTTAGGTTATATGACATTATAGACGCATATAATGTTCCCACCGAGAAGTGGGTCCGACACGCCAGGAATGTTGTCAAATGTTACATCTGAGGTGTTAGGTTGCCTTAGGTTAGGATATATAACGTTATTGACGCATATAATGTTCCCACCGAGAAGTAGGGCCCGATATGCCTGGAATGTTGTCAAATGTTACATCCGAGGTGTTAGGCTGCCTTAAGTTAGGTTATATGACGTTCTAGACGCATATAATGTTCCCACCGAGAAGTAGGTCCGACACGCCTGGATTGTTGTCAAATATTACATCCGAGATGTTAGGTTGCCTTAGGTTAGGATATATAACGTTATAGACGTATATACTGTTCCCACCGAGAAGTTGGGTCCGACACACGTGGAATGTTGTCAAATGTTACATCCGAGGTGTTAGGTTGCCTTAGGTTAGGATATATAACGTTATAGACGCATATAATGTTCCCACCGAGAAGTAGGTTCCGACTCGCCAGGAATGTTGTCAAATGTTACATCCGAGATGTTAGGTTGCCTTAAGTTAGGTTATATGACATTATAGACGCATATAATGTTCCCACCGAGAAGTAGGTCCGACACGCCTGGATTGTTGTCAAATGTTACATCCGAGGTGTTAGGTTTCCTTAAGGTAGGTTATATCACGTTATAGACGCATATAATGTTCCCACCGAGAAGTAGGTCCGACACGCCTGGATTGTTGTCAAATATTACATCCGAGATGTTAGGTTGCCTTAGGTTAGGATATATAACGTTATAGACGTATATACTGTTCCCACCGAGAAGTTGGGTCCGACACACGTGGAATGTTGTCAAATGTTACATCCGAGTTGTTAGGTTGCCTTAGGTTAGGATATATAACGTTATAGACGCATATAATGTTCCCACCGAGAAGTAGGTTCCGACACACCTGGAATGTTGTCAAATGTTACATCCGAGGTGTTAGGTTAACTTAGGTTGGGATATATAACGTTATAGACGTATACAATGTTCCGACCGAGAAGTAGGTTCCGAGAAGCCAGGAATGTTGTAAAATGTTACATTCGCGATGCTAGGTTGCCTTAGGTTAAGATATACAACGTTATAGACGCATATAATGTTCCCACCGAGAAGTAGGGTCCGACTCGCCAGAAATGTTGTCAAATGTTACATCCGAGCTGTTTGGTTGCCTTAGGTTAGGTTATATGACGTTATAGACGCATATAATGTTCCAACCGAGAAGTAGGTCCGACACGCCTGGATTGTTGTCAAATATTACACCCGAGATGTTAGGTTGCCTTAGGTTAGGATATATTACGTTATAGACTCATATAACGTTCCCACCGATATGTAGGGTCCGACACGCCAGGAATATTGTCAAATATTACATCCGAGTTGTTAGGTTGCCTTATTTTACGACATACAGCGTTATAGACGCATATAATGTTCCCACCGATCAGTAGGGTCTGACACGTCAGGAATATTGTCAAATATTACATCCGAGTTTTTAGGTTGCCTTAGGTTAGGATATATAACGTTATAGACGCATATAATGTTCCCACCGAGAAGTAGGGTCCGACACGCCTGGATTGTTGTCAAATATAACATCCGAGGTGTTAGGTTAACTTAGGTTCGGATATATAACGTTATAGACGTATACAATGTTCCGACCGAGAAGTAGGTTCCGGGAAGCCAGGAATGTTGTAAAATTTTACATTCGCGATGTTAGGTTGCCTTAGGATAGGATATATAACGTTATAGACGCATATAATGTTCCCACCGAGAAGTAGGTTCCGACTCGCCAGGAATGTTGTCAAATGTTACATCCGAGCTGTTTGGTTGCCTTAGGTTAGGTTATATGACGTTATAGACGCATATAATGTTCCAACCGAGAAGTAGGTCCGACACGCCTGGATTGTTGTCAAATATTACACCCGAGATGTTAGGTTGCCTTAGGTTAGGATATACAACGTTATAGACGCATATAATGTTTCCACCGAGAAGTAGGGTCCGACTCGCCAGGAATATTGACAAATATTACATCCGAGTTGTTAGGTTGCCTTAGGTTAAGATATATAACGTTATAGACGTATATACTGTTCCCACCGTGAAGTCGGGTCCGAAACACCAGGAATATTGGTAAATATTACATCCGAGTTGTTAGGTTGCCTTATTTTACGATATACAGCGTTATAGACGCATACAATGTTCCCACCGAGAAGTAGGGTCCGACAGGTTTGGAATGTTGGCAAATATTACGTCCGAGGAGTTAGGTTGCCTTAGGTTAGGATATACAACGTTATAGACGCATATAATGTTCCCACCGAGAAGTAGGGTCCGACACACCTGGAATGTTGTCAAATGTTACATCCGAGCTGTTAGGTTAACTTAGGTTCCGATATATAACGTTATAGACGTATACAATGTTCCGACCGAGAAGTAGGTTCCGGGAAGCCAGGAATGTTGTAAAATTTTACATTCGCGATGTTAGGTTGCCTTAGGTTAGGATATATAACGTTATAGACGCATTTAATGTTCCCACCGAGAAGTAAGGTCCGACTCGCCAGGAATGTTGTCATATGTTACATCCGAGGTGTTAGGTTGCCTTAAGTTAGGTTATATGACGTTATAGACGCATATAATGTTCCCACCGAGAAGTAGGTCCGACACGCCTGGATTGTTGTCAATTGTTACATCCGAGGTGTTAGGTTGCCTTAGGTTAGGATATATAACGTTATAGACGCATATAATGTTCCCACCGAGAAGTGGGTTCCGACACGCCTGGATTGTTGTCAATTGTTACATCCGAGGTGTTAGGTTGCCTTAGGTTAGGATATATAACGTTATTGACGCATATAATGTTCCCACCGAGAAGTAGGGCCCGACACGCCTGGAATGTTGTCAAATGTTACATCCGAGGTGTTAGGTTGCCTTAAGTTAGGTTATATGACGTTATAGACGCATATAATGTTCCCACCGAAAAGTAGGTCCGACACGCCTGGATTGTTGTCAAATATAACATCCGAGATGTTAGGTTGCCTTAGGTTAGGATATATAACGTTATAGACGCATATAATGTTCCCACCGAGAAGTAGGTCCGACACGCCTGGATTGTTGTCAAATATTACATCCTAGTTATTAGGTTGCCTTAGGATAGGATATATAACGTTATAGACGCATATAATGTTCCCACCGATAAGTAGGGTCCGACACGCCTGGATCGTTGTCAAATATTACATCCGAGATGTTAGGTTGCCTTAGGTTAGGATATATAACGTTATAGACGCACATAATTTTCCCACCGATAAGTAGGGTCCGACACGCCTGGATTGTTGTCAAATATTACACCCGAGATGTTAGGTTGCCTTAGGTTAGGATATATAACGTTATAGACGTATATACTGTTCCCACCGTGAAGTAGGGTCCGACACACCAGGAATATTGACAAATATTACATCCGAGTTGTTAGGTTGCCTTAGGTTAGGATATATAACGTTATAGACGCATATAATGTTCCCACCGAGAAGAAGGGTCCGACTCGCCAGAAATGTTGTCAAATGTTACATCCGAGGTGTTTGGTTGCCTTAGGTTAGGTTATACGACGTTATAGACGCATATAATGTTCCAACCGAGAAGTAGGTCCGACACGCCTGGATTGTTGTCAAATATTATATCCGAGATGGTAGGTTGCCTTAGGTTAGGATATATAACGTTATAGACGTATACAATGTTCCGACCGAGAAGTAGGTTCCGGGAAGCCAGGAATGTTGTAAAATTTTACATTCGCGATGTTAGGTTGCCTTAGGATAGGATATATAACGTTATAGACGCATATAATGTTCCCACCGAGAAGTAGGTTCCGACTCGCCAGGAATGTTGTCAAATGTTACATCCGAGCTGTTTGGTTGCCTTAGGTTAGGTTATATGACGTTATAGACGCATATAATGTTCCAACCGAGAAGTAGGTCCGACACGCCTGGATTGTTGTCAAATATTACACCCGAGATGTTAGGTTGCCTTAGGTTAGGATATACAACGTTATAGACGCATATAATGTTTCCACCGAGAAGTAGGGTCCGACTCGCCAGGAATATTGACAAATATTACATCCGAGTTGTTAGGTTGCCTTAGGTTAGGATATATAACGTTATAGACGTATATACTGTTCCCACCGTGAAGTCGGGTCCGAAACACCAGGAATATTGGTAAATATTACATCCGAGTTGTTAGGTTGCCTTATTTTACGATATACAGCGTTATAGACGCATACAATGTTCCCACCGAGAAGTAGGGTCCGACAGGTTTGGAATGTTGGCAAATATTACGTCCGAGGAGTTAGGTTGCCTTAGGTTAGGATATACAACGTTATAGACGCATATAATGTTCCCACCGAGAAGTAGGGTCCGACACACCTGGAATGTTGTCAAATGTTACATCCGAGCTGTTAGGTTAACTTAGGTTCCGATATATAACGTTATAGACGTATACAATGTTCCGACCGAGAAGTAGGTTCCGGGAAGCCAGGAATGTTGTAAAATTTTACATTCGCGATGTTAGGTTGCCTTAGGTTAGGATATATAACGTTATAGACGCATTTAATGTTCCCACCGAGAAGTAAGGTCCGACTCGCCAGGAATGTTGTCAAATGTTACATCCGAGGTGTTAGGTTGCCTTAAGTTAGGTTATATGACGTTATAGACGCATATAATGTTCCCACCGAGAAGTAGGTCCGACACGCCTGGATTGTTGTCAATTGTTACATCCGAGGTGTTAGGTTGCCTTAGGTTAGGATATATAACGTTATAGACGCATATAATGTTCCCACCGAGAAGTGGGTTCCGACACGCCTGGATTGTTGTCAATTGTTACATCCGAGGTGTTAGGTTGCCTTAGGTTAGGATATATAACGTTATTGACGCATATAATGTTCCCACCGAGAAGTAGGGCCCGACACGCCTGGAATGTTGTCAAATGTTACATCCGAGGTGTTAGGTTGCCTTAAGTTAGGTTATATGACGTTATAGACGCATATAATGTTCCCACCGAAAAGTAGGTCCGACACGCCTGGATTGTTGTCAAATATAACATCCGAGATGTTAGGTTGCCTTAGGTTAGGATATATAACGTTATAGACGCATATAATGTTCCCACCGAGAAGTAGGTCCGACACGCCTGGATTGTTGTCAAATATTACATCCTAGTTATTAGGTTGCCTTAGGATAGGATATATAACGTTATAGACGCATATAATGTTCCCACCGATAAGTAGGGTCCGACACGCCTGGATCGTTGTCAAATATTACATCCGAGATGTTAGGTTGCCTTAGGTTAGGATATATAACGTTATAGACGCATATAATTTTCCCACCGATAAGTAGGGTCCGACACGCCTGGATTGTTGTCAAATATTACACCCGAGATGTTAGGTTGCCTTAGGTTAGGATATATAACGTTATAGACGTATATACTGTTCCCACCGTGAAGTAGGGTCCGACACACCAGGAATATTGACAAATATTACATCCGAGTTGTTAGGTTGCCTTAGGTTAGGATATATAACGTTATAGACGCATATAATGTTCCCACCGAGAAGAAGGGTCCGACTCGCCAGAAATGTTGTCAAATGTTACATCCGAGGTGTTTGGTTGCCTTAGGTTAGGTTATACGACGTTATAGACGCATATAATGTTCCAACCGAGAAGTAGGTCCGACACGCCTGGATTGTTGTCAAATATTATATCCGAGATGGTAGGTTGCCTTAGGTTAGGATATATAACGTTATAGACGTATATACTGTTCCCACCGTGAAGTCGGGTCCGACACACCAGGAATATTGACAAATATTACATCCGAGTTCTTAGGTTGCCTTATTTTACGATATACAGCGTTATAGACGCATACAATGTTCCCACCGAGAAGTAGGTCCGACACGCCTGGATTGTTCTCAATTGTTACATCCGAGGTGTTAGGTTGCCCTAGGTTAGGATATATAACGTTATAGACGCATATAATGTTCCCACCGAGAAGTAGGTCCGACACGCCTGGATTGTTGTCAATTGTTACATCCGAGGTGTTAGGTTGCCTTAGGTTAGGATATATAACGTTATAGACGCATATAATGTTCCCACCGAGAAGTAGGTTCCGACTCGCCAGGAATGTTGTCAAATGTTACATCTGAGGTGTGAGGTTGCCTTAGGTTAGGATATATAACGTTATAGACGCATATAATGTTCCCACCGAGAAGTAGGTTCCGACTCGCCAGGAATGTTGTCAAATGTTACATCTGAGGTGTTAGGTTGCCTTAGGTTTGGATACATAACGTTATTGACGCATATAATGTTCCCGCCGAGAAGTAGGTCCGACACGCCTGGATTGTTGTCAAATATTACATCCGAGATGTTAGGTTGCCTTAGGTTAGGATATATAACGTTATAGACGTATATACTGTTCCCACCGAGAAGTTGGGTCCGACACACGTGGAATGTTGTCAAATGTTACATCCGAGTTGTTAGGTTGCCTTAGGTTAGGATATATAACGTTATAGACGCATATAATGTTCCCACCGAGAAGTAGGTTCCGGGAAGCCAGGAATGTTGTAAAATTTTACATTCGCGATGTTAGGTTGCCTTAGGTTAGGATATATAACCTTATAGACGCATATAATGTTCCCATCGAGAAGTAGGTTCCGACTCGCCAGGAATGTTGTCAAATGTTA
Source organism: Xylocopa violacea (assembly GCA_963969225.1). NCBI lineage: Eukaryota > Metazoa > Arthropoda > Insecta > Hymenoptera > Apidae > Xylocopa > Xylocopa violacea. The sequence continues at coordinate 7,948,537 of CAXAJV010000017.1, read as the reverse complement.
CATCTGAGGTGTTAGGTTGCCTTAGGTTAGGATATATAACGTTATAGACGCATATAATGTTCCCACCGATAAGTAGGCTCCGACACGCCAGGAATATTGTCAAATATTACATCCGAGTTATTAGATTGCCTTAGGTTAGGTTATATGACGTTATAGACGCATATAATGTTCCCACCGAGAAGTAGGTCCGACACGCCTGGATTGTTGTCAAATATTACATCCGAGATGTTAGGTTGCCATAGGTTAGGATATATAACGTTATAGACGCATATAATGTTCCCACCGATAAGTAGTGTCCGACACGCCAGGAATATTGTCAAATATTACATCCGAGTTATTAGGTTGCCTTAGGATAGGATATATAACGTTATAGACGCATTTAATGTTCCCACCGAGAAGTAAGGTCCGACTCGCCAGGAATGTTGACAAATGTTACATCCGAGGTGTTAGGTTGCCTTAAGTTAGGTTATATGACGTTATAGACGCATATAATGTTCCCACCGAGAAGTAGGTCCGACACGCCTGGATTGTTGTCAATTGTTACATCCGAGGTGTTAGGTTGCCTTAGGTTAGGATATATAACGTTATAGACGCATATAATGTTCCCACCGAGAACTGGGTTCCGACTCGCCAGGAATGTTGTCAAATGTTACATCTGAGGTGTTAGGTTGCCTTAGGTTAGGATATATAACGTTATTGACGCATATAATGTTCCCACCGAGAAGTAGGGCCCGACACGCCTGGAATGTTGTCAAATATAACATCCGAGATGTTAGGTTGCCTTAGGTTAGGATATATAACGTTATAGACGCATATAATGTTCCCACCGAGAAGTAGGTCCGACACGCCTGGATTGTTGTCAAATATTACATCCTAGTTATTAGGTTGCCTTAGGATAGGATATATAACGTTATAGACGCATATAATGTTCCCACCGATAAGTAGGGTCCGACACGCCTGGATCGTTGTCAAATATTACATCCGAGATGTTAGGTTGCCTTAGGTTAGGATATATAACGTTATAGACGCATATAATTTTCCCACCGATAAGTAGGGTCCGACACGCCTGGATTGTTGTCAAATATTACATCTGAGGTGTTAGGTTGCCTTAGGTTAGGATATATAACGTTATTGACGCATATAATGTTCCCACCGAGAAGTAGGGCCCGACACGCCTGGAATGTTGTCAAATATAACATCCGAGATGTTAGGTTGCCTTAGGTTAGGATATATAACGTTATAGACGCATATAATGTTCCCACCGAGAAGTAGGTCCGACACGCCTGGATTGTTGTCAAATATTACATCCTAGTTATTAGGTTGCCTTAGGATAGGATATATAACGTTATAGACGCATATAATGTTCCCACCGATAAGTAGGGTCCGACACGCCTGGATCGTTGTCAAATATTACATCCGAGATGTTAGGTTGCCTTAGGTTAGGATATATAACGTTATAGACGCATATAATTTTCCCACCGATAAGTAGGGTCCGACACGCCTGGATTGTTGTCAAATATTACACCCGAGATGTTAGGTTGCCTTAGGTTAGGATATATAACGTTATAGACGTATATACTGTTCCCACCGTGAAGTAGGGTCCGACACACCAGGAATATTGACAAATATTACATCCGAGTTGTTAGGTTGCCTTAGGTTAGGATATATAACGTTATAGACGCATATAATGTTCCCACCGAGAAGAAGGGTCCGACTCGCCAGAAATGTAGTCAAATGTTACATCCGAGGTGTATGGTTGCCTTAGGTTAGGTAATATGACGTTATAGACGCATATAATGTTCCAACCGAGAAGTAGGTCCGACACGCCTGGATTGTTGTCAAATATTATATCCGAGATGGTAGGCTGCCTTAGGTTAGGATATATAACGTTATAGACGTATATACTGTTCCCACCGTGAAGTCGGGTCCGACACACCAGGAATATTGACAAATATTAAATCCGAGTTGTTAGGTTGCCTTATTTTACGATATACAGCGTTATAGACGCATACAATGTTCCCACCGAGAAGTAGGGTCCGACAGGTTTGGAATGTTGGCAAATATTACGTCCGAGGAGTTAGGTTGCCTTATGTTAGGATATACAACGTTATAGACGCATATAATGTTCCCACCGAGAAGTAGGTTAAGACACACCTGGAATGTTGTCAAATGTTACATCCGAGGTGTTAGGTTAACGTAGGTTCGGATATATAACGTTATAGACGTATACAATGTTCCGACCGAGAAGTAGGTTCCGGGAAGCCAGGAATGTTGTAAAATTTTACATTCGCGATGTTAGGTTGCCTTAGGTTAGGATATGTAACGTTATAGACGCATATAATGTTCCCACCGAGAAGTAGGTTCCGACTCTCCAGGAATGTTGTCAAATGTTACATCTGAGGTGTTAGGTTGCCTTAGGTTAGGTTATATGACATTATAGACGCATATAATGTTCCCACCGAGAAGTGGGTCCGACACGCCAGGAATGTTGTCAAATGTTACATCTGAGGTGTTAGGTTGCCTTAGGTTAGGATATATAACGTTATTGACGCATATAATGTTCCCACCGAGAAGTAGGGCCCGATATGCCTGGAATGTTGTCAAATGTTACATCCGAGATGTTAGGCTGCCTTAAGTTAGGTTATATGACGTTCTAGACGCATATAATGTTCCCACCGAGAAGTAGGTCCGACACGCCTGGATTGTTGTCAAATATTACATCCGAGATGTTAGGTTGCCTTAGGTTAGGATATATAACGTTATAGACGTATATACTGTTCCCACCGAGAAGTTGGGTCCGACACACGTGGAATGTTGTCAAATGTTACATCCGAGGTGTTAGGTTGCCTTAGGTTAGGATATATAACGTTATAGACGCATATAATGTTCCCACCGAGAAGTAGGTTCCGACTCGCCAGGAATGTTGTCAAATGTTACATCCGAGGTGTTAGGTTGCCTTAAGTTAGGTTATATGACATTATAGACGCATATGTTGTTCCCACCGAGAAGTAGGTCCGACACGCCTGGATTGTTGTCAAATGTTACATCCGAGGTGTTAGGTTTCCTTAAGGTAGGTTATATCACGTTATAGACGCATATAATGTTCCCACCGAGAAGTAGGTCCGACACGCCTGGATTGTTGTCAAATATTACATCCGAGATGTTAGGTTGCCTTAGGTTAGGATATATAACGTTATAGACGTATATACTGTTCCCACCGAGAAGTTGGGTCCGACACACGTGGAATGTTGTCAAATGTTACATCCGAGTTGTTAGGTTGCCTTAGGTTAGGATATATAACGTTATAGACGCATATAATGTTCCCACCGAGAAGTAGGTTCCGACACACCTGGAATGTTGTCAAATGTTACATCCGAGGTGTTAGGTTAACTTAGGTTGGGATATATAACGTTATAGACGTATACAATGTTCCGACCGAGAAGTAGGTTCCGAGAAGCCAGGAATGTTGTAAAATGTTACATTCGCGATGCTAGGTTGCCTTAGGTTAAGATATACAACGTTATAGACGCATATAATGTTCCCACCGAGAAGTAGGGTCCGACTCGCCAGAAATGTTGTCAAATGTTACATCCGAGCTGTTTGGTTGCCTTAGGTTAGGTTATATGACGTTATAGACGCATATAATGTTCCAACCGAGAAGTAGGTCCGACACGCCTGGATTGTTGTCAAATATTACACCCGAGATGTTAGGTTGCCTTAGGTTAGGATATATTACGTTATAGACTCATATAATGTTCCCACCGATATGTAGGGTCCGACACGCCAGGAATATTGTCAAATATTACATCCGAGTTGTTAGGTTGCCTTATTTTACGACATACAGCGTTATAGACGCATATAATGTTCCCACCGATCAGTAGGGTCTGACACGTCAGGAATATTGTCAAATATTACATCCGAGTTTTTAGGTTGCCTTAGGTTAGGATATATAACGTTATAGACGCATATAATGTTCCCACCGAGAAGTAGGGTCCGACACGCCTGGATTGTTGTCAAATGTTACATCCGAGATGTTAGGTTGCCTTAGGTTAGGATATACAACGTTATAGACGCATATAATGTTTCCACCGAGAAGTAGGGTCCGACTCGCCAGGAATATTGACAAATATTACATCCGAGTTGTTAGGTTGCCTTAGGTTAGGATATATAACGTTATAGACGTATATACTGTTCCCACCGTGAAGTCGGGTCCGAAACACCAGGAATATTGGTAAATATTACATCCGAGTTGTTAGGTTGCCTTATTTTACGATATACAGCGTTATAGACGCATACAATGTTCCCACCGAGAAGTAGGGTCCGACAGGTTTGGAATGTTGGCAAATATTACGTCCGAGGAGTTAGGTTGCCTTAGGTTAGGATATACAACGTTATAGACGCATATAATGTTCCCACCGAGAAGTAGGGTCCGACACACCTGGAATGTTGTCAAATGTTACATCCGAGCTGTTAGGTTAACTTAGGTTCCGATATATAACGTTATAGACGTATACAATGTTCCGACCGAGAAGTAGGTTCCGGGAAGCCAGGAATGTTGTAAAATTTTACATTCGCGATGTTAGGTTGCCTTAGGTTAGGATATATAACGTTATAGACGCATTTAATGTTCCCACCGAGAAGTAAGGGACGACTCGCCAGGAATGTTGTCAAATGTTACATCCGAGGTGTTAGGTTGCCTTAAGTTAGGTTATATGACGTTATAGACGCATATAATGTTCCCACCGAGAAGTAGGTCCGACACGCCTGGATTGTTGTCAATTGTTACATCCGAGGTGTTAGGTTGCCTTAGGTTAGGATATATAACGTTATAGACGCATATAATGTTCCCACCGAGAAGTGGGTTCCGACTCGCCAGGAATGTTGTCAAATGTTACATCTGAGGTGTTAGGTTGCCTTAGGTTAGGATATATAACGTTATTGACGCGTATAATGTTCCCACCGAGAAGTAGGGCTCGACACGCCTGGAATGTTGTCAACTGTTACATCCGAGGTGTTAGGTTGCCTTAAGTTAGGTTATATGACGTTATAGACGCATATAATGTTCCCACCGAAAAGTAGGTCCGACACGCCTGGATTGTTGTCAAATATAACATCCGAGATGTTAGGTTGCCTTAGGTTAGGATATATAACGTTATAGACGCATATAATGTTCCCACCGAGAAGTAGGTCCGACACGCCTGGATTGTTGTTAAATATTACATCCTAGTTATTAGGTTGCCTTAGGATAGGATATATAACGTTATAGACGCATATAATGTTCCCACCGATAAGTAGGGTCCGACACGCCTGGATCGTTGTCAAATATTACATCCGAGATGTTAGGTTGCCTTAGGTTAGGATATATAACGTTATAGACGCATATAATTTTCCCACCGATAAGTAGGGTCCGACACGCCTGGATTGTTGTCAAATATTACACCCGAGATGTTAGGTTGCCTTAGGTTAGGATATATAACGTTATAGACGTATATACTGTTCCCACCGTGAAGTAGGGTCCGACACACCAGGAATATTGACAAATATTACATCCGAGTTGTTAGGTTGCCTTAGGTTAGGATATATAACGTTATAGACGCATATAATGTTCCCACCGAGAAGAAGGGTCCGACTCGCCAGAAATGTTGTCAAATGTTACATCCGAGGTGTTTGGTTGCCTTAGGTTAGGTTATATGACGTTATAGACACATATAATGTTCCAACCGAGAAGTAGGTCCGACACGCCTGGATTGTTGTCAAATATTATATCCGAGATGGTAGGTTGCCTTAGGTTAGGATATATAACATTATAGACGTATATACTGTTCCCACCGTGAAGTCGGGTCCGACACACCAGGAATATTGACAAATATTACATCCGAGTTGTTAGGTTGCCTTATTTTACGATATACAGCGTTATAGACGCATACAATGTTCCCACCGAGAAGTAGGTCCGACACGCCTGGATTGTTGTCAATTGTTACATCCGAGGTGTTAGGTTGCCCTAGGTTAGGATATATAACGTTATAGACGCATATAATGTTCCCACCGAGAAGTAGGTCCGACACGCCTGGATTGTTGTCAATTGTTACATCCGAGGTGTTAGGTTGCCTTAGGTTAGGATATATAACGTTATAGACGCATATAATGTTCCCACCGGGAAGTAGGTTCCGACTCGCCAGGAATGTTGTCAAATGTTACATCTGAGGTGTTAGGTTGCCTTAGGTTTGGATACATAACGTTATTGACGCATATAATGTTCCCGCCGAGAAGTAGGGCCCGACACGGCTGGAATGTTGTCAAATGTTACATCCGAGGTGTTAGGTTGCCTTAAGTTAGGTTATGTGACGTCATAGACGCATATAATGTTCCCACCGAGAAGTAGGTCCGACACGCCTGGAGTGTTGTCAAATATAACATCCGAGATATTAGGTTGCCTTAGGTTAGGATATACAACGTTATAGACGCATATAATGTTCCCACCGAGAAGTAGGGTCCGACTCGCCAGAAATGTTGTCAAATGTTACATCCGAGCTGTTTGGTTGCCTTAGGTTAGGTTATATGACGTTATAGACGCATATAATGTTCCAACCGAGAAGTAGGTCCGACACGCCTGGATTGTTGTCAAATATTACACCCGAGATGTTAGGTTGCCTTAGGTTAGGATATATTACGTTATAGACTCATATAATGTTCCCACCGATATGTAGGGTCCGACACGCCAGGAATATTGACAAATATTACATCCGAGTTGTTAGGTTGCCTTATTTTACGACATACAGCGTTATAGACGCATATAATGTTCCCACCGATCAGTAGGGTCTGACACGTCAGGAATATTGTCAAATATTACATCCGAGATGTTAGGTTGCCTTAGGTTAGGATATATATCGTTATAGACGTATATACTGTTCCCACCGAGAAGTTGGGTCCGACACACGTGGAATGTTGTCAAATGTTACATCCGAGGTGTTAGGTTAACGTAGGTTCGGATATATAACGTTATAGACGTATACAATGTTCCGACCGAGAAGTAGGTTCCGGGAAGCCAGGAATGTTGTAAAATTTTACATTCGCGATGTTAGGTTGCCTTAGGTTAGGATATATAACGTTATAGACGCATATAATGTTCCCACCGAGAAGTAGGTTCCGACTCTCCAGGAATGTTGTCAAATGTTACATCTGAGGTGTTAGGTTGCCTTAGGTTAGGTTATATGACATTATAGACGCATATAATGTTCCCACCGAGAAGTGGGTCCGACACGCCAGGAATATTGTCAAATATTACATCCGAGTTATTAGGTTGCCTTAGGTTAGGATATATAACGTTATAGACGCATATAATGTTTCCACCGAGAAGTAGGGTCCGACTCGCCAGAAATGTTGTCAAATGTTACATCCGAGGTGTTTGGTTGCCTTAGGTTAGGTTATATGACGTTATAGACGCATATAATGTTCCAACCGAGAAGTAGGTCCGGCACGCCTGGATTGTTGTCAAATATTACACCCGAGATGTTAGGTTGCCTTAGGTTAGGATATATAACGTTATAGACGTATATACTGTTCCCACCGTGAAGTAGGGTCCGACACACCAGGAATATTGACAAATATTACATCCGAGATGTTAGGTTGCCTTAGGTTAAGATATATAACGTTATAGACGTATATACTGTTCCCACCGTGAAGTCGGGTCCGACACACCAGGAATATTGATAAATATTACATCCGAGTTGTTAGGTTGCCTTATTTTACGATATACAGCGTTATAGACGCATACAATGTTCCCACCGAGAAGTAGGGTCCGACAGGTTTGGAATGTTGGCAAATATTACGTCCGAGGAGTTAGGTTGCCTTAGGTTAGGATATACAACGTTATAGACGCATATAATGTTCCCACCGAGAAGTAGGGTCCGACACACCTGGAATGTTGTCAAATGTTACATCCGAGGTGTTAGGTTAACTTAGGTTCCGATATATAACGTTATAGACGTATACAATGTTCCGACCGATCCGTAGGGTCTGACACGTCACGAATATTGTCAAATATTACATCCGAGTTTTTAGGTTGCCTTAGGTTAGGATATATAACGTTATAGACGCATATAATGTTCCCACCGAGAAGTAGGGTCCGACACGGCTGGATTGTTGTCAAATATTACACCCGAGATGTTAGGTTGCCTTAGGTTAGGATATATAACGTTATAGACGCATATAATGTTCCCACCGATAAGTAGGCTCCGACACGCCAGGAATATTGTCAAATATTACATCCGAGTTATTAGATTGCCTTAGGTTAGGTTATATGACGTTATAGACGCATATAATGTTCCCACCGAGAAGTAGGTTCGACACGCCTGGATTGTTGTCAATTGTTACACCCGAGGTGTTAGGTTGCCTTAGGTTAGGATATATAACGTTATAGACGCATATAATGTTCCCACCGAGAAGTAGGTTCCGACTCGCCAGGAATGTTGTCAAATGTTACATCTGAGGTGTTAGGTTGCCTTAGGTTAGGATATATAACGTTATTGACGCATATAATGTTCCCACCGAGAAGTAGGGCCCGACATGCCTGGAATGTTGTCAAATATTACATCCGAGATGTTAGGTTGCCTTAGGTTAGGATATATAACGTTATAGACGTATATACTGTTCCCACCGAGAAGTTGGGTCCGACACACGTGGAATGTTGTCAAATGTTACATCCGAGGTGTTAGGTTGCCTTAGGTTAGGATATATAACGTTATAGACGCATATAATGTTCCCACCGAGAAGTAGGTTCCGACTCGCCAGGAATGTTGTCAAATGTTACATCCGAGGTGTTAGGTTGCCTTAAGTTAGGTTATATGACATTATAGACGCATATAATGTTCCCACCGAGAAGTAGGTCCGACACGCCTGGATTGTTGTCAAATGTTACATCCGAGGTGTTAGGTTTCCTTAAGGTAGGTTATATCACGTTATAGACGCATATAATGTTCCCACCGAGAAGTAGGTCGGACACGCCTGGATTGTTGTCAAATATTACATCCGAGATGTTAGGTTGCCTTAGGTTAGGATATATAACGTTATAGACGTATATACTGTTCCCACCGAGAAGTTGGGTCCGACACACGTGGAATGTTGTCAAATGTTACATCCGAGTTGTTAGGTTGCCTTAGGTTAGGATATATAACGTCATAGACGCATATAATGTTCCCACCGAGAAGTAGGTTCCGACACACCTGGAATGTTGTCAAATGTTACATCCGAGGTGTTAGGTTAACTTAGGTTGGGATATATAACGTTATAGACGTATACAATGTTCCGACCGAGAAGTAGGTTCCGAGAAGCCAGGAATGTTGTAAAATGTTACATTCGCGATGCTAGGTTGCCTTAGGTTAAGATATACAACGTTATAGACGCATATAATGTTCCCACCGAGAAGTAGGGTCCGACTCGCCAGAAATGTTGTCAAATGTTACATCCGAGCTGTTTGGTTGCCTTAGGTTAGGTTATATGACGTTATAGACGCATATAATGTTCCAACCGAGAAGTAGGTCCGACACGCCTGGATTGTTGTCAAATATTACACCCGAGATGTTAGGTTGCCTTAGGTTAGGATATATTACGTTATAGACGCATATAATGTTCCCACCGATAAGTAGGGCCCGACACGCCAGGAATATTGTCAAATGTTACATCCGAGTTACTAGGTTGCCTTAGGATAGGATATATAACGTTATAGACGCATTTAATGTTCCCACTCTGAAGTAGGTCCGACACGCCTGGATTGTTGTCAAATATTATATCCGAGATGTTAGGTTGCCTTAGGTTAGGATATATAACGTTATAGACGTATATACTGTTCCCACCGTGAAGTCGGGTCCGACACACCAGGAATATTGACAAATATTACATCCGAGTTGTTAGGTTGCCTTACTTTACGATATACAGCGTTATAGACGCATACAATGTTCCCACCGAGAAGTAGGGTCCGACAGGTTTGGAATGTTGGCAAATATTACGTCCGAGGAGTTAGGTTGCCTTAGGTTAGGATATACAACGTTATAGACGCATATAATGTTCCCACCGAGAAGTAGGTTCCGACACACCTGGAATGTTGTCAAATGTTACATCCGAGGTGTTAGGTTAACTTAGGTTCGGATATATAACGTTATAGACGTATACAATGTTCCGACCGAGAAGTAGGTTCCGGGAAGCCAGGAATGTTGTAAAATTTTACATTCGCGATGTTAGGTTGCCTTAGGATAGGATATATAACGTTATAGACGCATATAATGTTCCCACCGAGAAGTAGGTTCCGACTCGCCAGGAATGTTGTCAAATGTTACATCCGAGCTGTTTGGTTGCCTTAGGTTAGGTTATATGACGTTATAGACGCATATAATGTTCCAACCGAGAAGTAGGTCCGACACGCCTGGATTGTTGTCAAATATTACACCCGAGATGTTAGGTTGCCTTAGGTTAGGATATACAACGTTATAGACGCATATAATGTTTCCACCGAGAAGTAGGGTCCGACTCGCCAGAAATGTTGTCAAATGTTACATCCGAGGTGTTTGGTTGCCTTAGGTTAGGTTATATGACGTTATAGACGCATATAATGTTCCAACCGAGAAGTAGGTCCGGCACGCCTGGATTGTTGTCAAATATTACACCCGAGATGTTAAGTTGCCTTAGGTTAGGATATACAACGTTATAGACGCATATAATGTTTCCACCGAGAAGTAGGGTCCGACTCGCCAGAAATGTTGTCAAATGTTACATCCGAGGTGTTTGGTTGCCTTAGGTTAGGTTATATGACGTTATAGACGCATATAATGTTCCAACCGAGAAGTAGGTCCGGCACGCCTGGATTGTTGTCAAATATTACACCCGAGATGTTAGGTTGCCTTAGGTTAGGATATACAACGTTATAGACGTATATACTGTTCCCACCGTGAAGTAGGGTCCGACACACCAGGAATATTGACAAATATTACATCCGAGTTGTTAGGTTGCCTTAGGTTAGGATATATAACGTTATAGACGTATATACTGTTCCCACCGTGAAGTCGGGTCCGACACACCAGGAATATTGATAAATATTACATCCGAGTTGTTAGGTTGCCTTATTTTACGATATACAGCGTTATAGACGCATACAATGTTCCCACCGAGAAGTAGGGTCCGACAGGTTTGGAATGTTGGCAAATATTACGTCCGAGGAGTTAGGTTGCCTTAGGTTAGGATATACAGCGTTATAGACGCATATAATGTTCCCACCGAGAAGTAGGGTCCGACACACCTGGAATGTTGTCAAATGTTACATCCGAGCTGTTAGGTTAACTTAGGTTCCGATATATAACGTTATAGACGTATACAATGTTCCGACCGAGAAGTAGGTTCCGGGAAGCCAGGAATGTTGTAAAATTTTACATTCGCGATGTTAGGTTGCCTTAGGTTAGGATATATAACGTTATAGACGCATATAATGTTCCCATCGAGAAGTAGGTTCCGACTCGCCAGGAATGTTGTCAAATGTTACATCTGAGGTGTTAGGTTGCCTTAGGTTAGGATATATAACGTTATAGACGCATATAATGTTCCCACCGATAAGTAGTGTCCGACACGCCAGGAATATTGTCAAACATTACATCCGAGTTATTAGGTTGCCTTAGGATAGGATATATAACGTTATAGACGCATTTAATGTTCCCACCGAGAAGTAAGGTCCAACTCGCCAGGAATTTTGTCAAATGTTACATCCGAGGTGTTAGGTTGCCTTAAGTTAGGTTATATGACGTTATAGACGCATATAATGTTCCCACCGAGAAGTAGGTCCGACACGCCTGGATTGTTGTCAATTGTTACATCCGAGGTGTTAGGTTGCCTTAGGTTAGGATATATAACGTTATAGACGCATATAATGTTCCCACCGAGAAGTGGGTTCCGACTCGCCAGGAATGTTGTCAAATGTTACATCTGAGGTGTTAGGTTGCCTTAGGTTAGGATATATAACGTTATTGACGCATATAATGTTCCCACCGAGAAGTAGGGCCCGACACGCCTGGAATGTTGTCAAATGTTACATCCGAGGTGTTAGGTTGCCTTAAGTTAGGTTATATGACGTTATAGACGCATATAATGTTCCCACCGAAAAGTAGGTCCGACACGCCTGGATTGTTGTCAAATATAACATCCGAGATGTTAGGTTGCCTTAGGTTAGGATATATAACGTTATAGACGCATATAATGTTCCCACCGAGAAGTAGGTCCGACACGCCTGGATTGTTGTTAAATATTACATCCTAGTTATTAGGTTGCCTTAGGATAGGATATATAACGTTATAGACGCATATAATGTTCCCACCGATAAGTAGGGTCCGACACGCCTGGATCGTTGTCAAATATTACATCCGAGATGTTAGGTTGCCTTAGGTTAGGATATATAACGTTATAGACGCATATAATTTTCCCACCGATAAGTAGGGTCCGACACGCCTGGATTGTTGTCAAATATTACACCCGAGATGTTAGGTTGCCTTAGGTTAGGATATATAACGTTATAGACGTATATACTGTTCCCACCGTGAAGTAGGGTCCGACACACCAGGAATATTGACAAATATTACATCCGAGTTGTTAGGTTGCCTTAGGTTAGGATATATAACGTTATAGACGCATATAATATTCCCAACGAGAGGAAGGGTCCGACTCGCCAGAAATGTTGTCTAATGTTACATCCGAGGTGTTTGGTTGCCTTAGGTTAGGTTATATGACGCTATAGACGCATATAATGTTCCAACCGAGAAGTAGGTCCGACACGCCTGGATTGTTGTCAAATATTATATCCGAGATGGTAGGTTGCCTTAGGTTAGGATATATAACGTTATAGACGTATATACTGTTCCCACCGTGAAGTCGGGTCCGACACACCAGGAATATTGACAAATATTACATCCGAGTTGTTAGGTTGCCTTATTTTACGATATACAGCGTTATAGACGCATACAATGTTCCCACCGAGAAGTAGGGTCCGACAGGTTTGGAATGTTGGCAAATATTACGTCCGAGGAGTTAGGTTGCCTTAGGTTAGGATGTACAACGTTATAGACGCATATAATGTTCCCACCGAGAAGTAGGTTCCGACACACCTGGAATTTTGTCAAATGTTACATCCGAGGTGTTAGGTTAACGTAGGTTCGGATATATAACGTTATAGACGTATACAATGTTCCGACCGAGAAGTAGGTTCCGGGAAGCCAGGAATGTTGTAAAATTTTACATTCGCGATGTTAGGTTGCCTTAGGTTAGGATATATAACGTTATAGACGCATATAATGTTCCCACCGAGAAGTAGGTTCCGACTCTCCAGGAATGTTGTCAAATGTTACATCTGAGGTGTTAGGTTGCCTTAGGTTAGGTTATATGACATTATAGACGCATATAATGTTCCCACCGAGAAGTGGGTCCGACACACCAGGAATATTGTCAAATATTACATCCGAGTTATTAGGTTGCCTTAGGTTAGGATATATAACGTTATAGACGCATATAATGTTTCCACCGAGAAGTAGGGTCCGACTCGCCAGAAATGTTGTCAAATGTTACATCCGAGGTGTTTGGTTGCCTTAGGTTAGGTTATATGACGTTATAGACGCATATAATGTTCCAACCGAGAAGTAGGTCCGGCACGCCTGGATTGTTGTCAAATATTACACCCGAGATGTTAGGTTGCCTTAGGTTAGGATATATAACGTTATAGACGTATATACTGTTCCCACCGTGAAGTAGGGTCCGACACACCAGGAATATTGACAAATATTACATCCGAGATGCTAGGTTGCCTTAGGTTAGGATATATAACGTTATAGACGGATATACTGTTCCCACCGTGAAGTCGGTTCCGACACACCAGGAATATTGATAAATATTACATCCGAGTTGTTAGGTTGCCTTATTTTATGATATACAGCGTTATAGACGCATACAATGTTCCCACCGAGAAGTAGAGCCCGACAGGTTTGGAATGTTGGCAAATATTACGTCCGAGGAGTTAGGTTGCCTTAGGTTAGGATATACAACGTTATAGACGCATATAATGTTCCCACCGAGAAGTAGGGTCCAACACACCTGGAATGTTGTCAAATGTTACATCCGAGGTGTTAGGTTAACTTAGGTTCCGATATATAACGTTATAGACGTATACAATGTTCCGACCGATCAGTAGGGTCTGACACGTCAGGAATATTGTCAAATATTACATCCGAGTTTTTAGGTTGCCTTAGGTTAGGATATATAACGTTATAGACGCATATAATGTTCCCACCGAGAAGTAGGGTCCGACACGCCTGGATTGTTGCCAAATATTACACCCGAGATGTTAGGTTGCCTTAGGTTAGGATATATTACGTTATAGACTCATATAATGTTCCCACCGATATGTAGGGTCCGACACGCCAGGAATATTGTCAAATATTACATCCGAGTTGTTAGGTTGCCTTATTTTACGACATACAGCGTTATAGACGCATATAATGTTCCCACCGATCAGTAGGGTCTGACACGTCAGGAATATTGTCAAATATTACATCCGAGTTTTTTGGTTGCCTTAGGTTAGGATATATAACGTTATAGACGCATATAATGTTCCCACCGAGAAGTAGGGTCCGACACGGCTGGATTGTTGTCAAATATTACATCCGAGATGTTAGGTTGCCTTAGGTTAGGATATATAACGTTATAGACGTATATACTGTTCCCACCGAGAAGTAGGGTCCGAAGCACGTGGAATGTTGTCAAATGTTACATCCGAGGTGTTAGGTTGCCTTAGGTTAGGATATATAACGTTATAGACGCATATAATGTTCCCACTGTGAAGTAGGTTCCGACTCGCCAGGAATGTTGTCAAATGTTACATCCGAGGTGCTAGGTTGCCTTAGGTTAGGTTATATGACATTATAGACGCATATAATGTTCCCACCGAGAAGTGGGTCCGACACGCCAGGAATATTGTCAAATATTACATCCGAGTTATTAGGTTGCCTTAGGTTAGGATATATAACGCTATAGACGCATATAATGTTTCCACCGAGAAGTAGGGTCCGACTCGCCAGAAATGTTGTCAAATGTTACATCCGAGGTGTTTGGTTGCCTTAGGTTAGGTTATATGACGTTATAGACGCATATAATGTTCCAACCGAGAAGTAGGTCCGGCACGCCTGGATTGTTGTCAAATGTTACATCCGAGGTGTTTGGTTGCCTTAGGTTAGGTTATATGACGTTATAGACGCATATAATGTTCCAACCGAGAAGTAGGTCCGGCACGCCTGGATTGTTGTCAAATATTACACCCGAGATGTTAGGTTGCCTTAGGTTAGGATATATAACGTTATAGACGTATATACTGTTCCCACCGTGAAGTAGGGTCCGACACACCAGGAATATTGACAAATATTACATCCGAGATGCTAGGTTGCCTTAGGTTAGGATATATAACGTTATAGACGGATATACTGTTCCCAACGTGAAGTCGGTTCCGACACACCAGGAATATTGATAAATATTACATCCGAGTTGTTAGGTTGCCTTATTTTATGATATACAGCGTTATAGACGCATACAATGTTCCCACCGAGAAGTAGAGCCCGACAGGTTTGGAATGTTGGCAAATATTACGTCCGAGGAGTTAGGTTGCCTTAGGTTAGGATATACAACGTTATAGACGCATATAATGTTCCCACCGAGAAGTAGGGTCCAACACACCTGGAATGTTGTCAAATGTTACATCCGAGGTGTTAGGTTAACTTAGGTTCCGATATATAACGTTATAGACGTATACAATGTTCCGACCGATCAGTAGGGTCTGACACGTCAGGAATATTGTCAAATATTACATCCGAGTTTTTAGGTTGCCTTAGGTTAGGATATATAACGTTATAGACGCATATAATGTTCCCACCGAGAAGTAGGGTCCGACACGCCTGGATTGTTGCCAAATATTACACCCGAGATGTTAGGTTGCCTTAGGTTAGGATATATTACGTTATAGACTCATATAATGTTCCCACCGATATGTAGGGTCCGACACGCCAGGAATATTGTCAAATATTACATCCGAGTTGTTAGGTTGCCTTATTTTACGACATACAGCGTTATAGACGCATATAATGTTCCCACCGATCAGTAGGGTCTGACACGTCAGGAATATTGTCAAATATTACATCCGAGTTTTTTGGTTGCCTTAGGTTAGGATATATTACGTTATAGACTCATATAATGTTCCCACCGATATGTAGGGTCCGACACGCCAGGAATATTGTCAAATATTACATCCGAGTTGTTAGGTTGCCTTATTTTACGACATACAGCGTTATAGACGCATATAATGTTCCCACCGATCAGTAGGGTCTGACACGTCAGGAATATTGTCAAATATTACATCCGAGTTTTTTGGTTGCCTTAGGTTAGGATATATAACGTTATAGACGCATATAATGTTCCCACCGAGAAGTAGGGTCCGACACGGCTGGATTGTTGTCAAATATTACATCCGAGATGTTAGGTTGCCTTAGGTTAGGATATATAACGTTATAGACGTATATACTGTTCCCACCGAGAAGTAGGGTCCGAAGCACGTGGAATGTTGTCAAATGTTACATCCGAGGTGTTAGGTTGCCTTAGGTTAGGATATATAACGTTATAGACGCATATAATGTTCCCACTGTGAAGTAGGTTCCGACTCGCCAGGAATGTTGTCAAATGTTACATCCGAGGTGCTAGGTTGCCTTAGGTTAGGTTATATGACATTATAGACGCATATAATGTTCCTACCGAGAAGTGGGTCCGACACGCCAGGAATATTGTCAAATATTACATCCGAGTTATTAGGTTGCCTTAGGTTAGGATATATAACGCTATAGACGCATATAATGTTTCCACCGAGAAGTAGGGTCCGACTCGCCAGAAATGTTGTCAAATGTTACATCCGATGTGTTTGGTTGCCTTAGGTTAGGTTATATGACGTTATAGACGCATATAATGTTCCAACCGAGAAGTAGGTCCGGCACGCCTGGATTGTTGTCAAATATTACACACGAGATGTTAGGTTGCATTAGGTTAGGATATATAACGTTATAGACGTATATATTGTTCCCACCGTGAAGTAGGGTCCGACACACCAGGAATATTGACAAATATTACATCCGAGTTGTTAGGTTGCCTTGGGTTAGGATATATAACGTTATAGACGTATATACTGTTCCCACCGTGAAGTCGGGTCCGACACACCAGGAATATTGATAAATATTACATCCGAGTTGTTAGGTTGCCTTATTTTATGATATACAGCGTTATAGACGCATACAATGTTCCCACCGAGAAGTAGGGTCCGACAGGTTTGGAATGTTGGCAAATATTACGTCCGAGGAGTTAGGTTGCCTTAGGTTAGGATATACAACGTTATAGACGCGTATACTGTTCCCACCGAGAAGTAGGGTCCGACACGCCTGGATTGTTGCCAAATATTACAACCGAGATGTTAGGTTGCCTTAGGTTAGGATATATTACGTTATAGACTCATATAATGTTCCCACCGATATGTAGGGTCCGACACGCCTGGAATATTGTCAAATATTACATCCGAGTTGTTAGGTTGCCTTATTTTACGACATACAGCGTTATAGACGCATATAATGTTCCCACCGGTCAGTAGGATCTGACACGTCAGGAATATTGTCAAATATTACATCCGAGTTTTTTGGTTGCCTTAGGTTAGGATATATAACGTTATAGACGCATGTAATGTTCCCACCGAGAAGTAGGGTCCGACACGCCTGGATTGTTGTCAAATATTACATCCGAGATGTTAGGTTGCCTTAGGTTAGGATATATAACGTTATAGACGCATATAATGTTCCCACCGATAAGTAGGGTCCGACAGGCCAGGAATATTGTCAAATGTTACATCCGAGTTATTAGCTTGCCTTAGGATAGGATATATGACGTTATAGACGCATTTAATGTTCCCACTCAGAAGTAGGTCCGACACGCCTGGATTGTTGTCAAATATTACATCCGAGATGTTAGGTTGCCTTAGATTAGGTTATATAACGTTATAGACGCATATAATGTTCCCACCGATAAGTAGGGTCCGACACGCCAGGAATATTGTCAAATATTACATCCGAGTTATTAGGTTGCCTTAGGATAGGATATATAACGTTATAGACGCATTTAATGTTCCCACCCAGAAGTAGGTCCGACACGCCTGGATTGTTGTCAAATATTACATCCGAGATGTTAGGTTGCCTTAGGTTAGGATATATAACGTTATAGACGTATATACTGTTCCCACCGAGATGTAGGGTCCGAAGCACGTGGAATGTTGTCAAATGTTACATCCGAGGTGTTAGGTTGCCTTAGGTTAGGATATATAACGTTATAGACGCATATAATGTTGCCACTGTGAAGTAGGGTCCGACACACCAGGAATATTGACAAATATTACATCCGAGTTGTTAGGTTGCCTTATTTTACGATATACAGCGTTATAGACGCATACAATGTTCCCACCGAGAAGTAGGGTCCGACAGGTTTGGAATGTTGGCAAATATTACGTCCGAGGAGTTAGGTTGCCTTAGGTTAGGATATACAACGTTATAGACGCATATAATGTTCCCACCGAGAATTAGGGTCCGACACACCTGGAATGTTGTCAAATGTTACATCCGAGCTGTTAGGTTAACTTAGGTTCCGATATATAACGTTATGGACGTATACAATGTTCCGACCGAGAAGTAGGTTCCGGGAAGCCAGGAATGTTGTAAAATTTTACATTCGCGATGTTAGGTTGCCTTAGGTTAGGATATATAACGTTATAGACGCATATAATGTTCCCACCGAGAAGTGGGTTCCGACTCGCCAGGAATGTTGTCAAATGTTACATCCGAGGTGTTAGGTTGCCTTAAGTTAGGTTATATGACGTTATAGACGCATATAATGTTCCCACCGAGAAGTAGGTCCGACACGCCTGGATTGTTGTCAATTGTTACATCCGAGGTGTTAGGTTGCCTTAGGTTAGGATATATAACGTTATAGACGCATATAATGTTCCCACCGAGAAGTAGGTCCGACACGCCTGGATTGTTGTCAAATATTACATCCTAGTTATTAGGTTGCCTTAGGATAGGATATATAACGTTATAGACGCATATAATGTTCCCACCGATAAGTAGGGTCCGACACGCCTGGATTGTTGTCAAATATTACACCCGGGATGTTAGGTTGCCTTAGGTTAGGATATATAACGTTATAGACGTATATACTGTTCCCACCGTGAAGTAGGGTCCGACACACCAGGAATATTGACAAATATTACATCCGAGTTGTTAGGTTGCCTTAGGTTAGGATATATAACGTTATAGACGCATATAATGTTCCCACCGAGAAGAAGGGTCCGACTCGCCAGAAATGTTGTCAAATGTTACATCCGAGGTGTTTGGTTGCCTTAGGTTAGGTTATATGACGTTATAGACGCATATAATGTTGCCACTGTGAAGTAGGTTCCGACTCGCCAGGAATGTTGTCAAATGTTACATGCGAGGTGCTAGGTTGCGTTAGGTTAGGATATAAAACGTTATAGACGCATATAATGTTCCCACCGAGAAGTAGGGTCCGACACATATGAAATCTTGTCAAATGTTACATCCGAGGTATTAGGTTGCCTTAGGTTAATATATATAACGTTATAGA
Source organism: Xylocopa violacea (assembly GCA_963969225.1). Lineage (NCBI taxonomy): Eukaryota > Metazoa > Arthropoda > Insecta > Hymenoptera > Apidae > Xylocopa > Xylocopa violacea. The sequence continues at coordinate 7,928,803 of CAXAJV010000017.1, read as the reverse complement.
CTCATATAATGTTCCCACCGATAAGTAGGGTCCGGCACGCCTGGATTGTTGTCAAATATTACACCCGAGATGTTAGGTTGCCTTAGGTTAGGATATACAACGTTATAGACGTATATACTGTTCCCACCGTGAAGTAGGGTCCGACACACCAGGAATATTGACAAATATTACATCCGAGTTGTTAGGTTGCCTTAGGTTAGGATATATAACGTTATAGACGGATATACTGTTCCCACCGTGAAGTCGGGTCCGACACACCAGGAATATTGATAAATATTACATCCGAGTTGTTAGGTTGCCTTATTTTATGATATACAGCGTTATAGACGCATACAATGTTCCCACCGAGAAGTAGGGCCCGACAGGTTTGGAATGTTGGCAAATATTACGTCCGAGGAGTTAGGTTGCCTTAGGTTAGGATATACAACGTTATAGACGCATATAATGTTCCCACCGAGAAGTAGGGTCCGACACACCTGGAATGTTGTCAAATGTTACATCCGAGGTGTTAGGTTAACTTAGGTTCCGGTATATAACGTTATAGACGTATACAATGTTCCGACCGATCAGTAGGGTCTGACACGTCAGGAATATTGTCAAATATTACATCCGAGTTTTTAGGTTGCCTTAGGTTAGGATATATAACGTTATAGACGCATATAATGTTCCCACCGAGAAGTAGGGTCCGACACGCCTGGATTGTTGCCAAATATTACACCCGAGATGTTAGGTTGCCTTAGGTTAGGGTATATTACGTTATAGACTCATATAATGTTCCCACCGATATGTAGGGTCCGACACGCCAGGAATATTGTCAAATATTACATCCGAGTTGTTAGGTTGCCTTATTTTACGACATACAGCGTTATAGACGCATATAATGTTCCCACCGAGAAGTAGGGTCCGACACGGCTGGATTGTTGTCATATATTACATCCGAGATGTTAGGTTGCCTTAGGTTAGGATATATAACATTATAGACGTATATACTGTTCCCACCGAGAAGTAGGGTCCGAAGCACGTGGAATGTTGTCAAATGTTACATCCGAGGTGTTAGGTTGCCTTAGGTTAGGATATATAACGTTATAGACGCATATAATGTTCCCACTGTGAAGTAGGTTCCGACTCGCCAGGAATGTTGTCAAATGTTACATCCGAGGTGCTAGGTTGCCTTAGGTTAGGTTATATGACATTATAGACGCATATAATGTTCCCACCGAGAAGTGGGTCCGACACGCCAGGAATATTGTCAAATATTACATCCGAGTTATTAGGTTGCCTTAGGTTAGGATATATAACGCTATAGACGCATATAATGTTTCCACCGAGAAGTAGGGTCCGACTCGCCAGGAATATTGACAAATATTACATCCGAGTTGTTAGGTTGCCTTGGGTTAGGATATATATCGTTATAGACGTATATACTGTTCCCACCGTGAAGTCGGGTCCGACACACCAGGAATATTGATAAATATTACATCCGAGTTGTTAGGTTGCCTTATTTTATGATATACAGCGTTATAGACGCATACAATGTTCCCACCGAGAAGTAGGGTCCGACAGGTTTGGAATGTTGGCAAATATTACGTCCGAGGAGTTAGGTTGCCTTAGGTTAGGATATACAACGTTATAGACGCATATAATGTTCCCACCGAGAAGTAGGGTCCGACACACCTGGAATGTTGTCAAATGTTACATCCGAGGTGTTAGGTTAACTTAGGTTCCGATATATAACGTTATAGACGTATACAATGTTCCGACCGATCAGTAGGGTCTGACACGTCAGGAATATTGTCAAATATTACATCCGAGTTTTTAGGTTGCCTTAGGTTAGGATATATAACGTTATAGACGCATATAATGTTCCCACCGAGAAGTAGGGTCCGACACGCCTGGATTGTTGCCAAATATTACACCCGAGATGTTAGGTTGCCTTAGGTTAGGATATATTACGTTATAGACTCATATAATGTTCCCACCGATATGTAGGGTCCGACACGCCAGGAATATTGTCAAATATTACATCCGAGTTGTTAGGTTGCCTTATTTTACGACATACAGCGTTATAGACGCATATAATGTTCCCACCGGTCAGTAGGATCTGACACGTCAGGAATATTGTCAAATATTACATCCGAGTTTTTTGGTTGCCTTAGGTTAGGATATATAACGTTATAGACGCATGTAATGTTCCCACCGAGAAGTAGGGTCCGTCACGCCTGGATTGTTGTCAAATATTACATCCGAGATGTTAGGTTGCCTTAGGTTAGGATATATAACGTTATAGACGCATATAATGTTCCCACCGATAAGTAGGGTCCGACACGCCAGGAATATTGTCAAATGTTACATCCGAGTTATTAGCTTGCCTTAGGATAGGATATATAACGTTATAGACGCATTTAATGTTCCCACTCAGAAGTAGGTCCGACACGCCTGGATTGTTGTCAAATATTACATCCGAGATGTTAGGTTGCCTTAGATTAGGATATATAACGTTATAGACGCATATAATGTTCCCACCGATAAGTAGGGTCCGACACGCCAGGAATATTGTCAAATATTACATCCGAGTTATTAGGTTGCCTTAGGATAGGATATATAACGTTATAGACGCATTTAATGTTCCCACCCAGAAGTAGGTCCGACACGCCTGGATTGTTGTCAAATATTACATCCGAGATGTTAGGTTGCCTTAGGTTAGGATATACAACGTTATAGACGTATATACTGTTCCCACCGTGAAGTAGGGTCCGACAAACCAGGAATATTGACAAATATTACATCGGAGTTGTTAGGTTGCCTTAGGTTAGGATATATAACGTTATAGACGTATATACTGTTCCCACCGTGAAGTCGGGTCCGACACACCAGGAATATTGATAAATATTACATCCGAGTTGTTGGGTTGCCTTATTTTACGATATACAGCGTTATAGACGCATACAATGTTCCCACCGAGAAGTAGGGTCCGACAGGTTTGGAATGTTGGCAAATATTACGTCCGAGGAGTTAGGTTGCCTTAGGTTAGGATATACAACGTTATAGACGCATATAATGTTCCCACCGAGAAGTAGGGTCCGACACACCTGGAATGTTGTCAAATGTTACATCCGAGGTGTTAGGATGCCTTAAGTTAGGTTATATGACGTTATAGACGCATATAATGTTCCCACCGAGAAGTAGGTCCGACACGCCTGGATTGTTGTCAATTGTTACATCCGAGGTGTTAGGTTGCCTTAGGTTAGGATATATAACGTTATAGACGCATATAATGTTCCCACCGAGAAGTGGGTTCCGACTCGCCAGGAATGTTGTCAAATGTTACATCCGAGGTGTTAGGTTGCCTTAAGTTAGGTTATATGACGTTATAGACGCATATAATGTTCCCACCGAGAAGTAGGTCCGACACGCCTGGATTGTTGTCAATTGTTACATCCGAGGTGTTAGGTTGCCTTAGGTTAGGATATATAACGTTATAGACGCATATAATGTTCCCACCGAGAAGTAGGTCCGACACACCTGGATTGTTGTCAAATATTACATCCTAGTTATTAGGTTGCCTTAGGATAGGATATATAACGTTATAGACGCATATAATGTTCCCACCGATAAGTAGGGTCCGACACGCCTGGATTGTTGTCAAATATTACATCCGAGATGTTAGGTTGCCTTAGGTTAGGATATATAACGTTATAGACGCATATAATTTTCCCACCGATAAGTAGGGTCCGACACGCCTGGATTGTTGTCAAATATTACACCCGAGGTGTTAGGTTGCCTTAGGTTAGGATATATAACGTTATAGACGTATATACTGTTCCCACCGTGAAGTAGGGTCCGACACACCAGGAATATTGACAAATATTACATCCGAGTTGTTAGGTTGCCTTAGGTTAGGATATATAACGTTATAGACGTATATACTGTTCCCACCGTGAAGTAGGGTCCGACACGGCTGGATTGTTGTCATATATTACATACGAGATGTTAGGTTGCCTTAGGTTAGGATATATAACGTTATAGACGTATATACTGTTCCCACCGAGAAGTAGGGTCCGAAGCACGTGGAATGTTGTCAAATGTTACATCCGAGGTGTTAGGTTGCCTTAGGTTAGGATATATAACGTTATAGACGCATATAATGTTCCCACTGTGAAGTAGGTTCCGACTCGCCAGGAATGTTGTCAAATGTTACATCCGAGGTGCTAGGTTGCCTTAGGTTAGGTTATATGACATTATAGACGCATATAATGTTCCCACCGAGAAGTGGGTCCGACACGCCAGGAATATTGTCAAATATTACATCCGAGTTATTAGGTTGCCTTAGGTTAGGATATATAACGCTATAGACGCATATAATGTTTCCACCGAGAAGTAGGGTCCGACTCGCCAGGAATATTGACAAATATTACATCCGAGTTGTTAGGTTGCCTTATTTTATGATATACAGCGTTATAGACGCATACAATGTTCCCACCGAGAAGTAGGGTCCGACAGGTTTGGAATGTTGGCAAATATTACGTCCGAGGAGTTAGGTTGCCTTAGGTTAGGATATACAACGTTATAGACGCATATAATGTTCCCACCGAGAAGTAGGGTCCGACACACCTGGAATGTTGTCAAATGTTACATCCGAGTTATTAGCTTGCCTTAGGATAGGATATATAACGTTATCGACGCATTTAATGTTCCCACTCAGAAGTAGGTCCGACACGCCTGGATTGTTGTCAAATATTACATCCGAGATGTTAGGTTGCCTTAGGTTCGGATATACAACGTTATAGACGTATATACTGTTCCCACCGTGAAGTAGGGTCCGACAAACCAGGAATATTGACAAATATTACATCCGAGTTGTTAGGTTGCCTTAGGTTAGGATATATAACGTTATAGACGTATATACTGTTCCCACCGTGAAGTCGGGTCCGACACACCAGGAATATTGATAAATATTACATCCGAGTTGTTAGGTTGCCTTATTTTACGATATACAGCGTTATAGACGCATACAATGTTCCCACCGAGAAGTAGGGTCCGACAGGTTTGGAATGTTGGCAAATATTACGTCCGAGGAGTTAGGTTGCCTTAGGTTAGGATATACAACGTTATAGACGCATATAATGTTCCCACCGAGAAGTAGGGTCCGACACACCTGGAATGTTGTCAAATGTTACATCCGAGCTGTTAGGTTAACTTAGGTTCCGATATATAACGTTATAGACGTATACAATGTTCCGACCGAGAAGTAGGTTCCGGGAAGCCAGGAATGTTGTAAAATTTTACATTCGCGATGTTAGGTTGCCTTAGGTTAGGATATATAACGTTATAGACGCATATAATGTTCCCACCGATAAGTAGGCTCCGACACGCCAGGAATATTGTCAAATATTACATCCGAGTTATTAGATTGCCTTAGGTTAGGTTATATGACGTTATAGACGCATATAATGTTCCCACCGAGAAGTAGGTCCGACACGCCTGGATTGTTGTCAAATATTACATCCGAGATGTTAGGTTGCCATAGGTTAGGATATATAACGTTATAGACGCATATAATGTTCCCACCGATAAGTAGTGTCCGACACGCCAGGAATATTGTCACATATTACATCCGAGTTATTAGGTTGCCTTAGGATAGGATATATAACGTTATAGACGCATTTAATGTTCCCACCGAGAAGTAAGGTCCGACACGCCTGGATTGTTGTCAATTGTTACATCCGAGGTGTTAGGTTGCCTTAGGTTAGGATATATAACGTTATAGACGCATATAATGTTCCCACCGAGAAGTGGGTTCCGACTCGCCAGGAATGTTGTCAAATGTTACATCCGAGGTGTTAGGTTGCCTTAAGTTAGGTTATATGACGTTATAGACGCATATAATGTTCCCACCGAGAAGTAGGTCCGACACGCCTGGATTGTTGTCAATTGTTACATCCGAGGTGTTAGGTTGCCTTAGGTTAGGATATATAACGTTATAGACGCATATAATGTTCCCACCGAGAAGTAGGTCCGACACGCCTGGATTGTTGTCAAATATTACATCCTAGTTATTAGGTTGCCTTAGGATAGGATATATAACGTTATAGACGTATATACTGTTCCCACCGTGAAGTAGGGTCCGACACACCAGGAATATTGACAAATATTACATCCGAGTTGTTTGGTTGCCTTAGGTTAGGATATATAACGTTATAGACGCATATAATGTTCCCACCGAGAAGAAGGGTCCGACTCGCCAGAAATGTTGTCAAATGTTACATCCGAGGTGTTTGGTTGCCTTAGGTTAGGTTATATGACGTTATAGACGCATATAATGTTCCAACCGAGAAGTAGGTCCGGCACGCCTGGATTGTTGTCAAATATTACACCCGAGATGTTAGGTTGCCTTAGGTTAGGATATATAACGTTATAGACGCATATACTGTTCCCACCGTGAAGTAGGGTCCGACACACCAGGAATATTGACAAATATTACATCCGAGATGTTAGGTTGCCTTAGGTTAGGATATATAACGTTATAGACGTATATACTGTTCCCACCGTGAAGTCGGGTCCGACACACCAGGAATATTGATAAATATTACATCCGAGTTGTTAGGTTGCCTTATTTTATGATATACAGCGTTATAGACGCATACAATGTTCCCACCGAGAAGTAGGGTCCGACAGGTTTGGAATGTTGGCAAATATTACGTCCGAGGAGTTAGGTTGCCTTAGGTTAGGATATACAACGTTATAGACGCATATAATGTTCCCACCGAGAAGTAGGGTCCGACACACCTGGAATGTTGTCAAATGTTACATCCGAGGTGTTAGGTTAACTTAGGTTCCGATATATAACGTTATTGACGTATACAATGTTCCGACCGATCAGTAGGGTCTGACACGTCAGGAATATTGTCAAATATTACATCCGAGTTTTTAGGTTGCCTTAGGTTAGGATATATAACGTTATAGACGCATATAATGTTCCCACCGAGAAGTAGGGTCCGACACGCCTGGATTGTTGCCAAATATTACACCCGAGATGTTAGGTTGCCTTAGGTTAAGATATATTACGTTATAGACTCATATAATGTTCCCACCGATATGTAGGGTCCGACACGCCAGGAATATTGTCAAATATTACATCCGAGTTGTTAGGTTGCCTTATTTTACGACATACAGCGTTATAGACGCATATAATGTTCCCACCGATCAGTAGGGTCTGACACGTCAGGAATATTGTCAAATATTACATCCGAGTTTTTTGGTTGCCTTAGGTTAGGCTATATAACGTTATAGACGCATATAATGTTCCCACCGATAAGTAGTGTCCGACACGCCAGGAATATTGTCAAATATTACATCCGAGTTATTAGGTTGCCTTAGGATAGGATATATAACGTTATAGACGCATTTAATGTTCCCACCGAGAAGTAAGGTCCGACTCGCCAGGAATGTTGTCAAATGTTACATCCGAGGTGTTAGGTTGCCTTAAGTTAGGTTATGTGACGTTATAGACGCATATAATGTTCCCACCGAGAAGTAGGTCCGACACGCCTGGATTGTTGTCAATTGTTACATCCTAGGTGTTAGGTTGCCTTAGGTTAGGATATATAACGTTATAGACGCATATAATGTTCCCACCGAGAAGTGGGTTCCGACTCGCCAGGAATGTTGTCAAATGTTACATCTGAGGTGTTAGGTTGCCTTAGGTTAGGATATATAACGTTATTGACGCATATAATGTTCCCACCGAGAAGTAGGGCACGACACGCCTGGAATGTTGTCAAATGTTACATCCGAGGTGTTAGGTTGCCTTAAGTTAGGTTATATGACGTTATAGACGCATATAATGTTCCCACCGAAAAGTAGGTCCGACACGCCTGGATTGTTGTCAAATATAACATCCGAGATGTTAGGATGCCTTAGGTTAGGATATATAACGTTATAGACGCATATAATGTTCCCACCGAGAAGTAGGTCCGACACGCCTGGATTGTTGTCAAATATTACATCCTAGTTATTAGGTTGCCTTAGGATAGGATATATAACGTTATAGACGCATATAATGTTCCCACCGATAAGTAGGGTCCGACACGCCTGGATTGTTGTCAAATATTACATCCGAGATGTTAGGTTGCCTTAGGTTAGGATATATAACGTTATAGACGCATATAATTTTCCCACCGATAAGTAGGGTCCGACACGCCTGGATTGTTGTCAAATATTACACCCGAGATGTTAGGTAGCCTTAGGTTAGGATATATAACGTTATAGACGTATATACTGTTCCCACCGTGAAGTCGGGTCCGACACACCAGGAATATTGATAAATATTACATCCGAGTTGTTAGGTTGCCTTATTTTATGATATACAGCGTTATAGACGCATACAATGTTCCCACCGAGAAGTAGGGTCCGACAGGTTTGGAATGTTGGCAAATATTACGTCCGAGGAGTTAGGTTGCCTTAGGTTAGGATATACAACGTTATAGACGCATATAATGTTCCCACCCAGAAGTAGGGTCCGACACACCTGGAATGTTGTCAAATGTTACATCCGAGGTGTTAGGTTAACTTAGGTTCCGATATATAACGTTATTGACGTATACAATGTTCCGACCGATCAGTAGGGTCTGACACGTCAGGAATATTGTCAAATATTACATCCGAGTTTTTAGGTTGCCTTAGGTTAGGATATATAACGTTATAGACGCATATAATGTTCCCACCGATATGTAGGGTCCGACACGCCAGGAATATTGTCAAATATTACATCCGAGTTGTTAGGTTGCCTTATTTTACGACATACAGCGTTATAGACGCATATAATGTTCCCACCGATCAGTAGGGTCTGACACGTCAGGAATATTGTCAAATATTACATCCGAGTTTTTTGGTTGCCTTAGGTTAGGCTATATAACGTTATAGACGCATATAATGTTCCCACCGATAAGTAGTGTCCGACACGCCAGGAATATTGTCAAATATTACATCCGAGTTATTAGGTTGCCTTAGGATAGGATATATAACGTTATAGACGCATTTAATGTTCCCACCGAGAAGTAAGGTCCGACTCGCCAGGAATGTTGTCAAATGTTACATCCGAGGTGTTAGGTTGCCTTAAGTTAGGTTATGTGACGTTATAGACGCATATAATGTTCCCACCGAGAAGTAGGTCCGACACGCCTGGATTGTTGTCAATTGTTACATCCTAGGTGTTAGGTTGCCTTAGGTTAGGATATATAACGTTATAGACGCATATAATGTTCCCACCGAGAAGTGGGTTCCGACTCGCCAGGAATGTTGTCAAATGTTACATCTGAGGTGTTAGGTTGCCTTAGGTTAGGATATATAACGTTATTGACGCATATAATGTTCCCACCGAGAAGTAGGGCACGACACGCCTGGAATGTTGTCAAATGTTACATCCGAGGTGTTAGGTTGCCTTAAGTTAGGTTATATGACGTTATAGACGCATATAATGTTCCCACCGAAAAGTAGGTCCGACACGCCTGGATTGTTGTCAAATATAACATCCGAGATGTTAGGATGCCTTAGGTTAGGATATATAACGTTATAGACGCATATAATGTTCCCACCGAGAAGTAGGTCCGACACGCCTGGATTGTTGTCAAATATTACATCCTAGTTATTAGGTTGCCTTAGGATAGGATATATAACGTTATAGACGCATATAATGTTCCCACCGATAAGTAGGGTCCGACACGCCTGGATTGTTGTCAAATATTACATCCGAGATGTTAGGTTGCCTTAGGTTAGGATATATAACGTTATAGACGCATATAATTTTCCCACCGATAAGTAGGGTCCGACACGCCTGGATTGTTGTCAAATATTACACCCGAGATGTTAGGTAGCCTTAGGTTAGGATATATAACGTTATAGACGTATATACTGTTCCCACCGTGAAGTAGGGTCCGACACACCAGGAATATTGACAAATATTACATCCGAGTTGTTAGGTTGCCTTAGGATAGGATATATAACGTTATAGACGCATATAATGTTCCCACCGAGAAGAAGGGTCCGACTCGCCAGAAATGTTGTCAAATGTTACATCCGAGGTGTTTGGTTGCCTTAGGTTAGGATATACAACGTTATAGACGCATATAATGTTCCCACCGAGAAGTAGGGTCCGACACACCTGGAATGTTGTCAAATGTTACATCCGAGGTGTTAGGTTAACTTAGGTTCCGATATATAACGTTATAGACGTATACAATGTTCCGACCGATCAGTAGTGTCTGACACGTCAGGAATATTGTCAAATATTACATCCGAGTTTTTAGGTTGCCTTAGGTTAGGTTATATGACGTTATAGACGCATATAATGTTCCCACCGAGAAGTATGTCCGACACGCCTGGTTTGTTGTCAAATATTACATCCGAGATATTAGGTTACCTTAGGTTAGGATATATAACGTTATAGACGCATATAAGGTTCCCACCGGTAAGTAGGGTCCGACACGCCAGGAATATTGTCAAATATTACATCCGAGTTATTAGGTTGCCTTAGGATAGGATATATAACGTTATAGACGCATTTAATGTTCCCGCCGAGAAGTAGCGTGCGACTCGCCAGAAATGTTGTCAAATGTTACATCCGAGGTGTTAGGTTGCCTTAGGTTAGGATATATATCGTTATAGACGCATATAATGTTCACACCGAGAAGTAGGTCCGACACGCCTGGAATGTGGTCAAATATTGCATCCGAGTTGTTGGGTTGCCTTAGGTTAGGATATACAACGTTATAGAAGCATATAATGTTCCCACCGAGAAGTAGGGTCCGACACGAAAGGAATGTTGTCAAATGTTACATTCGAGATGTTAGGTTGCCTTATTTTAGGATATGCAACGTTATAGACGCATATAATGTTCCCACCGAGAAGTAGGGTCGGACACGCCTGGAATGTTGTTAAATGTTACATCCGAATTGTTGGTTTGCCTTTGGTCAGGATATATAACGTTATAGACGTATATACTTTTCCCACCTAGAAGTAGGGTTCGACACGCCTGGAATGTTGTCAAGTGTTACATCCGAGAAGTTAGGTTGCCAATGATTAGGATATGTAACGTTATATACGCATATAATGTTCCCACCGAGAAGTAGCGTCCGACACGCCTGGAATGTTGTCAAATGTTACATCCGAGGTGTTAGGTTGCCTTAGGTTAGGATATGTAACTTTATAGACGCATATAATCTTCCCATCGAGAAGTAGGTCCGACACGCCTGGAATGTTGTCAAATGTTACATCCGATGTGTCAGGTTGCCTTAGGTTATGATATATATCGTTATAGACATATATAATGTTCCCACCGAGAAGTACGTCCGACACGCCTGGAATGTTGTCAGATATTACATCCGAGATGTTACGTTGCCTTAGGTTAGGACATATAACGTTATAGACGTATATACAGTTCCCACCGAGAAGTAGGGTCCGACATGAGAGGAATGTTGACAAATATTACATCCGAGTTGTTAGGTTGCCTTATTTTAGTATATACAGCGTTATAGACGCATATAATGTTCCCACCGAGAAGTAGGTCCGACAAGCCTGGAATGTTGTCAGATATTACATCCGAGATGTTACGTTGCCTTAGATTAGGATATATAACGATATAGAGGTAAATACTGTTCACGCCGATAGTTAGGGTCTGACACGCCTGGAATTTTGTCAAATGTTACATCCGATGTGTAGGTTGCCTTAGGTTAGGATATATAACGTTATAGACGCATACAATGTTCCCACCGAGAAGTAGTTCCGACACGCCTGGAATGTTGTCGAATATTACATCCGAGATGTTACGTTGCCTTAGGTTAGGATATACAACGTTATAGACGTATACAATATTCCGACCGAGAAGTAGGTTCCCACTCGCCAGGAATGTTGTCAAATGTTACATCCGAGGTGTTAGGTTGCCTTAGGTTAGGACATATAACGTTATAGAGGTATATACTGTTCCCACCGAGAAGTAGGGTCCGACACGCCAGGAATGTTGTCAAACAATACATCCGAGTTGTTAGGTTGCCTTATTCTAAGATATACAGCGTTATAGATGCATATAATCTTCCCACCGAGAAGTAGGGTCGGACACGCCTGGAATGTTGTTAAATGTTACATCCGAATTGTTAGTTTGCCTTTGGTCAGGATATATAACGTTATAGACGTATATACTTTTCCCACCTAGAAGTAGGGTTCGACACGCCTGAAATGTTGTCAAATGTTACATCCGAGGTGTTAGGTTGCCAATGATTAGGATATATAGCGTTATATACGCATATAATGTTCCCACCGAGAAGTAGCGTCCGACACGCTTGGAATGTTGTCAAATGTTACATCCGAGGAGTTAGGTTGCCTTAGGTTAGGGAATACAACTTTACAGGCGCGTATAATGTTCTCACCGAGAAGTAGGGTGCGACACGCCTGGAAGGTTGTCAAATATTACATCCGTGTTGTGTGGTTGCCCTAGGTTAGGATATAGAACGTTATACACGCATATAATGCTCCCACCGAGGAGTAGGGTGCGACACACCTGGAATGTTGTCAAATATTACATCCGTGTTGTTTGGTTGCCTTAGGTTAGGATATATAACGTTATAGACGTATATACTGTTCCCACCGTGAAGTAGGGTCCGACACACCAGGAATATTGACAAATATTCCATCCGAGTTGTTAGGTTGCCTTAGGTTAGGATATATAACGTTATAGACGCATATAATGTTCCCACCGAGAAGTAGGGTCCGACTCGCCAGAAATGTTGTCAAATGTTACATACGAGGTGTTTGGTTGCCTTAGGTTAGGTTATATGACGTTATAGACGCATATAATGTTCCAACCGAGAAGTAGGTCCGACACGCTTTGAATGTTGTCAAATGTTACATCCGAGGTGTTAGGTTGCCTTAGGTTAGGTTATATGACGTTATAGACGCATATAATGTTCCCACCGAGAAGTAGGTCCGACACGCCTGGATTTTTGTCAAATATTATATCCGAGATGTTAGTTTGCCTTAGGTTAGGATATATAACGTTATAGACGTATATACTGTTCCCACCGTGAAGTCGGGTCCGACACACCAGGAATATTGACAAATATTACAATCGAGTTGTTAGGTTGCCTTATTTTACGATATACAGCGTTATAGACGCATACAATGTTCCCACCGAGAAGTAGGGTCCGACAGGTTTGGAATGTTGTCAAATATTACATCCGAGGAGTTAGGTTGTCTTAGGTTAGGATATACAACGTTATAGACGCATGTAATGTTCCCACCGATAAGTAGGGTCCGACACACCTGGAATGTTGTCAAATGTTACATCCGAGGTGTTAGGTTAACTTAGGTTCGGATATATAACGTTATAGACGTATACAATGCTCCGACCGAGAAGTAGGTTCCGAGAATCCAGGAATGTTGTAAAATGTTACATTCGCGATGTTAGATTGCCTTAGGTTAGGATATATAACGTTATAGACGCATATAATGTTCCCACCGAGAAGTAGGGACCGACACACGTGGAATGTTGTCAAATGTTACATCCGAGGTGTTAGGTTGCCTTAGGTTAGGATATATAACGTTATAGACGCATATAATGTTCACACCGAGAAGTAGGGTCCGACTCGCCAGAAATGTTGTTAAATGTTACATCCGAGGTGTTAGGTTGCCTTAGGTTAGGTTATATGACATTATAGACGGATATAATGTTCCCACCGAGAAGTAGGTCCGACACGCCAGGAATATTGTCAAATATTACATCCGAGTTATTAGGTTGCCTTAGGTTAGGATATATAACGTTATAGACGCATTTAATGTTCCCACCCAGAAGTAGGTCCGACACGCCTGGATTGTTGTCAAATATTACATCCGAGATGTTAGGTTGCCTTAGGTTAGGATATACAACGTTATAGACGTATATACTGTTCCCACCGTGAAGTAGGGTCCGACAAACCAGGAATATTGACAAATATTACATCGGAGTTGTTAGGTTGCCTTAGGTTAGGATATATAACGTTATAGACGTATATACTGTTCCCACCGTGAAGTCGGGTCCGACACACCAGGAATATTGATAAATATTACATCCGAGTTGTTAGGTTGCCTTATTTTACGATATACAGCGTTATAGACGCATACAATGTTCCCACCGAGAAGTAGGGTCCGACAGGTTTGGAATGTTGGCAAATATTACGTCCGAGGAGTTAGGTTGCCTTAGGTTAGGATATACAACGTTATAGACGCATATAATGTTCCCACCGAGAAGTAGGGTCCGACACACCTGGAATGTTGTCAAATGTTACATCCGAGGTGTTAGGATGCCTTAAGTTAGGTTATATGACGTTATAGACGCATATAATGTTCCCACCGAGAAGTAGGTCCGACACGCCTGGATTGTTGTCAATTGTTACATCCGAGGTGTTAGGATGCCTTAGGTTAGGATATATAACGTTATAGACGCATATAATGTTCCCACCGAGAAGTGGGTTCCGACTCGCCAGGAATGTTGTCAAATGTTACATCCGAGGTGTTAGGTTGCCTTAAGTTAGGTTATATGACGTTATAGACGCATATAATGTTCCCACCGAGAAGTAGGTCCGACACGCCTGGATTGTTGTCAATTGTTACATCCGAGGTGTTAGGTTGCCTTAGGTTAGGATATATAACGTTATAGACGCATATAATGTTCCCACCGAGAAGTAGGTCCGACACGCCTGGATTGTTGTCAAATATTACATCCTAGTTATTAGGTTGCCTTAGGATAGGATATATAACGTTATAGACGCATATAATGTTCCCACCGATAAGTAGGGTCCGACACGCCTGGATTGTTGTCAAATATTACATCCGAGATGTTAGGTTGCCTTAGGTTAGGATATATAACGTTATAGACGCATATAATTTTCCCACCGATAAGTAGGGTCCGACACGCCTGGATTGTTGTCAAATATTACACCCGAGGTGTTAGGTTGCCTTAGGTTAGGATATATAACGTTATAGACGTATATACTGTTCCCACCGTGAAGTAGGGTCCGACACACCAGGAATATTGACAAATATTACATCCGAGTTGTTAGGTTGCCTTAGGTTAGGATATATAACGTTATAGACGTATATACTGTTCCCACCGTGAAGTAGGGTCCGACACGGCTGGATTGTTGTCATATATTACATCCGAGATGTTAGGTTGCCTTAGGTTAGGATATATAACGTTATAGACGTATATACTGTTCCCACCGAGAAGTAGGGTCCGAAGCACGTGGAATGTTGTCAAATGTTACATCCGAGGTGTTAGGTTGCCTTAGGTTAGGATATATAACGTTATAGACGCATATAATGTTCCCACTGTGAAGTAGGTTCCGACTCGCCAGGAATGTTGTCAAATGTTACATCCGAGGTGCTAGGTTGCCTTAGGTTAGGTTATATGACATTATAGACGCATATAATGTTCCCACCGAGAAGTGGGTCCGACACGCCAGGAATATTGTCAAATATTACATCCGAGTTATTAGGTTGCCTTAGGTTAGGATATATAACGCTATAGACGCATATAATGTTTCCACCGAGAAGTAGGGTCCGACTCGCCAGGAATATTGACAACTATTACATCCGAGTTGTTAGGTTGCCTTATTTTATGATATACAGCGTTATAGACGCATACAATGTTCCCACCGAGAAGTAGGGTCCGACAGGTTTGGAATGTTGGCAAATATTACGTCCGAGGAGTTAGGTTGCCTTAGGTTAGGATATACAACGTTATAGACGCATATAATGTTCCCACCGAGAAGTAGGGTCCGACACACCTGGAATGTTGTCAAATGTTACATCCGAGTTATTAGCTTGCCTTAGGATAGGATATATAACGTTATCGACGCATTTAATGTTCCCACTCAGAAGTAGGTCCGACACGCCTGGATTGTTGTCAAATATTACATCCGAGATGTTAGGTTGCCTTAGATTAGGATATATAACGTTATAGACGCATATAATGTTCCCACCGATAAGTAGGGTCCGACACGCCAGGAATATTGTCAAATATTACATCCGAGTTATTAGGTTGCCTTAGGATAGGATATATAACGTTATAGACGCATTTAATGTTCCCACCCAGAAGTAGGTCCGACACGCCTGGATTGTTGTCAAATATTACATCCGAGATGTTAGGTTGCCTTAGGTTAGGATATACAACGTTATAGACGTATATACTGTTCCCACCGTGAAGTAGGGTCCGACAAACCAGGAATATTGACAAATATTACATCCGAGTTGTTAGGTTGCCTTAGGTTAGGATATATAACGTTATAGACGTATATACTGTTCCCACCGTGAAGTCGGTTCCGACACACCAGGAATATTGATAAATATTACATCCGAGTTGTTAGGTTGCCTTATTTTACGATATACAGCGTTATAGACGCATACAATGTTCCCACCGAGAAGTAGGGTCCGACAGGTTTGGAATGTTGGCAAATATTACGTCCGAGGAGTTAGGTTGCCTTAGGTTAGGATATACAACGTTATAGACGCATATAATGTTCCCACCGAGAAGTAGGGTCCGACACACCTGGAATGTTGTCAAATGTTACATCCGAGCTGTTAGGTTAACTTAGGTTCCGATATATAACGTTATAGACGTATACAATGTTCCGACCGAGAAGTAGGTTCCGGGAAGCCAGGAATGTTGTAAAATTTTACATTCGCGATGTTAGGTTGCCTTAGGTTAGGATATATAACGTTATAGACGCATATAATGTTCCCACCGATAAGTAGGCTCCGACACGCCAGGAATATTGTCAAATATTACATCCGAGTTATTAGATTGCCTTAGGTTAGGTTATATGACGTTATAGACGCATATAATGTTCCCACCGAGAAGTAGGTCCGACACGCCTGGATTGTTGTCAAATATTACATCCGAGATGTTAGGTTGCCATAGGTTAGGATATATAACGTTATAGACGCATATAATGTTCCCACCGATAAGTAGTGTCCGACACGCCAGGAATATTGTCACATATTACATCCGAGTTATTAGGTTGCCTTAGGATAGGATATATAACGTTATAGACGTATATACTGTTCCCACCGTGAAGTAGGGTCCGACACACCAGGAATATTGACAAATATTACATCCGAGTTGTTTGGTTGCCTTAGGTTAGGATATATAACGTTATAGACGCATATAATGTTCCCACCGAGAAGAAGGGTCCGACTCGCCAGAAATGTTGTCAAATGTTACATCCGAGGTGTTTGGTTGCCTTAGGTTAGGTTATATGACGTTATAGACGCATATAATGTTCCAACCGAGAAGTAGGTCCGGCACGCCTGGATTGTTGTCAAATATTACACCCGAGATGTTAGGTTGCCTTAGGTTAGGATATATAACGTTATAGACGCATATACTGTTCCCACCGTGAAGTAGGGTCCGACACACCAGGAATATTGACAAATATTACATCCGAGATGTTAGGTTGCCTTAGGTTAGGATATATAACGTTATAGACGTATATACTGTTCCCACCGTGAAGTCGGGTCCGGCACACCAGGAATATTGATAAATATTACATCCGAGTTGTTAGGTTGCCTTATTTTATGATATACAGCGTTATAGACGCATACAATGTTCGCACCGAGAAGTAGGGTCCGACAGGTTTGGAATGTTGGCAAATATTACGTCCGAGGAGTTAGGTTGCCTTAGGTTAGGATATACAACGTTATAGACGCATATAATGTTCCCACCGAGAAGTAGGGTCCGACACACCTGGAATGTTGTCAAATGTTACATCCGAGGTGTTAGGTTAACTTAGGTTCCGATATATAACGTTATAGACGTATACAATGTTCCGACCGATCAGTAGGGTCTGACACGTCAGGAATATTGTCAAATATTACATCCGAGTTTTTAGGTTGCCTTAGGTTAGGATATATAACGTTATAGACGCATATAATGTTCCCACCGAGAAGTAGGGTCCGACACGCCTGGATTGTTGCCAAATATTACACCCGAGATGTTAGGTTGCCTTAGGTTAAGATATATTACGTTATAGACTCATATAATGTTCCCACCGATATGTAGGGTCCGACACGCCAGGAATATTGTCAAATATTACATCCGAGTTGTTAGGTTGCCTTATTTTACGACATACAGCGTTATAGACGCATATAATGTTCCCACCGATCAGTAGGGTCTGACACGTCAGGAATATTGTCAAATATTACATCCGAGTTTTTTGGTTGCCTTAGGTTAGGCTATATAACGTTATAGACGCATATAATGTTCCCACCGATAAGTAGTGTCCGACACGCCAGGAATATTGTCAAATATTACATCCGAGTTATTAGGTTGCCTTAGGATAGGATATATAACGTTATAGACGCATTTAATGTTCCCACCGAGAAGTAAGGTCCGACTCGCCAGGAATGTTGTCAAATGTTACATCCGAGGTGTTAGGTTGCCTTAAGTTAGGTTATGTGACGTTATAGACGCATATAATGTTCCCACCGAGAAGTAGGTCCGACACGCCTGGATTGTTGTCAGTTGTTACATCCTAGGTGTTAGGTTGCCTTAGGTTAGGATATATAACGTTATAGACGCATATAATGTTCCCACCGAGAAGTGGGTTCCGACTCGCCAGGAATGTTGTCAAATGTTACATCTGAGGTGTTAGGTTGCCTTAGGTTAGGATATATAACGTTATTGACGCATATAATGTTCCCACCGAGAAGTAGGGCACGACACGCCTGGAATGTTGTCAAATGTTACATCCGAGGTGTTAGGTTGCCTTAAGTTAGGTTATATGACGTTATAGACGCATATAATGTTCCCACCGAAAAGTAGGTCCGACACGCCTGGATTGTTGTCAAATATAACATCCGAGATGTTAGGATGCCTTAGGTTAGGATATATAACGTTATAGACGCATATAATGTTCCCACCGAGAAGTAGGTCCGACACGCCTGGATTGTTGTCAAATATTACATCCTAGTTATTAGGTTGCCTTAGGATAGGATATATAACGTTATAGACGCATATAATGTTCCCACCGATAAGTAGGGTCCGACACGCCTGGATTGTTGTCAAATATTACATCCGAGATGTTAGGTTGCCTTAGGTTAGGATATATAACGTTATAGACGCATATAATTTTCCCACCGATAAGTAGGGTCCGACACGCCTGGATTGTTGTCAAATATTACACCCGAGATGTTAGGTAGCCTTAGGTTAGGATATATAACGTTATAGACGTATATACTGTTCCCACCGTGAAGTAGGGTCCGACACACCAGGAATATTGACAAATATTACATCCGAGTTGTTAGGTTGCCTTAGGTTAGGATATATAACGTTATAGACGCATATAATGTTCCCACCGAGAAGAAGGGTCCGACTCGCCAGAAATGTTGTCAAATGTTACATCCGAGGTGTTTGGTTGCCTTAGGTTAGGTTATATGACGTTATAGACGCATATAATGTTCCAACCGAGAAGTAGGTCCGACACGCCTGGATTGTTGTCAAATATTATATCCGAGATGGTAGGTTGCCTTAGATTAGGATATATAACGTTATAGACGTATATACTGTTCCCACCGTGAAGTCGGGTCCCACACACCAGAAATATTGACAAATATTACATCCGAGTTGTTAGGTTGCCTTATTATACGATATATAACGTTATAGACGCATATAATGTTCCCACCGAGAAGTAGGTTCCGACTCTCCAGGAATGTTGTCAAATGTTACATCCGAGTTGTTAGGTTGCCTTAGGTTAGGATATATAACGTTATAGACGTATATACTGTTCCCACCGTGAAGTCGGGTCCGACACACCAGGAATATTGATAAATATTACATCCGAGTTGTTAGGTTGCCTTATTTTATGATATACAGCGTTATAGACGCATACAATGTTCCCACCGAGAAGTAGGGTCCGACAGGTTTGGAATGTTGGCAAATATTACGTCCGAGGAGTTAGGTTGCCTTAGGTTAGGATATACAACGTTATAGACGCATATAATGTTCCCACCGAGAAGTAGGGTCCGACACACCTGGAATGTTGTCAAATGTTACATCCGAGGTGTTAGGTTAACTTAGGTTCCGATATATAACGTTATAGACGTATACAATGTTCCGACCGATCAGTAGTGTCTGACACGTCAGGAATATTGTCAAATATTACATCCGAGTTTTTAGGTTGCCTTAGGTTAGGTTATATGACGTTATAGACGCATATAATGTTCCCACCGAGAAGTATGTCCGACACGCCTGGTTTGTTGTCAAATATTACATCCGAGATATTAGGTTACCTTAGGATAGGATATATAACGTTATAGACGCATATAAGGTTCCCACCGGTAAGTAGGGTCCGACACGCCAGGAATATTGTCAAATATTACATCCGAGTTATTAGGTTGCCTTAGGATAGGATATATAACGTTATAGACGCATTTAATGTTCCCGCCGAGAAGTAGCGTGCGACTCGCCAGAAATGTTGTCAAATGTTACATCCGAGGTGTTAGGTTGCCTTAGGTTAGGATATATATCGTTATAGACGCATATAATGTTCACACCGAGAAGTAGGTCCGACACGCCTGGAATGTGGTCAAATATTGCATCCGAGTTGTTGGGTTGCCTTAGGTTAGGATATACAACGTTATAGAAGCATATAATGTTCCCACCGAGAAGTAGGGTCCGACACGAAAGGAATGTTGTCAAATGTTACATTCGAGATGTTAGGTTGCCTTATTTTAGGATATGCAACGTTATAGACGCATATAATGTTCCCACCGAGAAGTAGGGTCGGACACGCCTGGAATGTTGTTAAATGTTACATCCGAATTGTTGGTTTGCCTTTGGTCAGGATATATAACGTTATAGACGTATATACTTTTCCCACCTAGAAGTAGGGTTCGACACGCCTGGAATGTTGTCAAGTGTTACATCCGAGAAGTTAGGTTGCCAATGATTAGGATATGTAACGTTATATACGCATATAATGTTCCCACCGAGAAGTAGCGTCCGACACGCCTGGAATGTTGTCAAATGTTACATCCGAGGTGTTAGGTTGCCTTAGGTTAGGATATGTAACTTTATAGACGCATATAATCTTCCCATCGAGAAGTAGGTCCGACACGCCTGGAATGTTGTCAAATGTTACATCCGATGTGTCAGGTTGCCTTAGGTTATGATATATATCGTTATAGACATATATAATGTTCCCACCGAGAAGTACGTCCGACACGCCTGGAATGTTGTCAGATATTACATCCGAGATGTTACGTTGCCTTAGGTTAGGACATATAACGTTATAGACGTATATACAGTTCCCACCGAGAAGTAGGGTCCGACATGCGAGGAATGTTGACAAATATTACATCCGAGTTGTTAGGTTGCCTTATTTTAGTATATACAGCGTTATAGACGCATATAATGTTCCCACCGAGAAGTAGGTCCGACAAGCCTGGAATGTTGTCAGATATTACATCCGAGATGTTACGTTGCCTTAGATTAGGATATATAACGATATAGAGGTAAATACTGTTCACGCCGATAGTTAGGGTCTGACACGCCTGGAATTTTGTCAAATGTTACATCCGATGTGTAGGTTGCCTTAGGTTAGGATATATAACGTTATAGACGCATACAATGTTCCCACCGAGAAGTAGTTCCGACACGCCTGGAATGTTGTCGAATATTACATCCGAGATGTTACGTTGCCTTAGGTTAGGATATACAACGTTATAGACGTATACAATATTCCGACCGAGAAGTAGGTTCCCACTCGCCAGGAATGTTGTCAAATGTTACATCCGAGGTGTTAGGTTGCCTTAGGTTAGGACATATAACGTTATAGAGGTATATACTGTTCCCACCGAGAAGTAGGGTCCGACACGCCAGGAATGTTGTCAAACAATACATCCGAGTTGTTAGGTTGCCTTATTCTAAGATATACAGCGTTATAGATGCATATAATCTTCCCACCGAGAAGTAGGGTCGGACACGCCTGGAATGTTGTTAAATGTTACATCCGAATTGTTAGTTTGCCTTTGGTCAGGATATATAACGTTATAGACGTATATACTTTTCCCACCTAGAAGTAGGGTTCGACACGCCTGAAATGTTGTCAAATGTTACATCCGAGGTGTTAGGTTGCCTTAGGTTAGGATATGTAACTTTATAGACGCATATAATCTTCCCATCGAGAAGTAGGTCCGACACGCCTGGAATGTTGTCAAATGTTACATCCGATGTGTCAGGTTGCCTTAGGTTATGATATATATCTTTATAGACATATATAATGTTCCCACCGCGAAGTACGTCCGACACGCCTGGAATGTTGTCAGATATTACATCCGAGATGTTACGTTGCCTTAGGTTAGGACATATAACGTTATAGACGTATATACAGTTCCCACCGAGAAGTAGGGTCCGACATGCGAGGAATGTTGACAAATATTACATCCGAGTTGTTAGGTTGCCTTATTTTAGTATATACAGCGTTATAGACGCATATAATGTTCCCACCGAGAAGTAGGTCCGACAAGCCTGGAATGTTGTCAGATATTACATCCGAGATGTTACGTTGCCTTAGATTAGGATATATAACGATATAGAGGTAAATACTGTTCACGCCGATAGTTAGGGTCTGACACGCCTGGAATTTTGTCAAATGTTACATCCGATGTGTAGGTTGCCTTAGGTTAGGATATATAACGTTATAGACGCATACAATGTTCCCACCGAGAAGTAGTTCCGACACGCCTGGAATGTTGTCGAATATTACATCCGAGATGTTACGTTGCCTTAGGTTAGGATATACAACGTTATAGACGTATACAATATTACGACCGAGAAGTAGGTTCCCACTCGCCAGGAATGTTGTCAAATGTTACATCCGAGGTGTTAGGTTGCCTTAGGTTAGGACATATAACGTTATAGAGGTATATACTGTTCCCACCGAGAAGTAGGGTCCGACACGCCAGGAATGTTGTCAAACAATACATCCGAGTTGTTAGGTTGCCTTATTCTAAGATATACAGCGTTATAGATGCATATAATCTTCCCACCGAGAAGTAGGGTCGGACACGCCTGGAATGTTGTTAAATGTTACATCCGAATTGTTAGTTTGCCTTTGGTCAGGATATATAACGTTATAGACGTATATACTTTTCCCACCTAGAAGTAGGGTTCGACACGCCTGAAATGTTGTCAAATGTTACATCCGAGGTGTTAGGTTGCCAATGATTAGGATATATAGCGTTATATACGCATATAATGTTCCCACCGAGAAGTAGCGTCCGACACGCTTGGAATGTTGTCAAATGTTACATCCGAGGAGTTAGGTTGCCTTAGGTTAGGGAATACAACTTTACAGGCGCGTATAATGTTCTCACCGAGAAGTAGGGTGCGACACGCCTGGAAGGTTGTCAAATATTACATCCGTGTTGTGTGGTTGCCCTAGGTTAGGATATAGAACGTTATACACGCATATAATGCTCCCACCGAGGAGTAGGGTGCGACACACCTGGAATGTTGTCAAATATTACATCCGTGTTGTTTGGTTGCCTTAGGTTAGGATATACAACGTTATAGACGCATATAATGCTCCCACCGAGGAGTAGGGTCCGACACACCTGGAATGTTGTCAAATATTACATCCGAGATGTTAGGTTGCCTTAGACTAGGATATATACCGTTATAGACGTATATAATATTCCCACCGAAAAGTATGCTCCGACACGTCCGGAAAGTTGTAAAATGTTACATCCGAGGTGTTAGGTTGCCTTAGGTTAGGATATACAACGTTATAGACGTATATAATGTTCCCACCGAGAAGTAGGTTCCGACACGCCAGGAATGTTGTCAAATATTACATCCGAGTTGTTAGGTTGCCTTATTTTAGGATATACAGCGTTATAGACGCATATAATGTTCCCACCGAGAAGTAGGGTCCGACACGCCTGGAATGTTGTCAAATGTTACATCCGAGGTGTTAGGTTGCCTTTGGTTAGGATATGTAACTTTATAGACGCACATAATCTTCCCACCGAGAAGTAGGTCCGACACGGCTGGAATGTTGACAAATATTACATCCGAGTCGTTGGGTTGCCTTGGGTTAGGCTATACAACCTTATAGACGTACATAATGTTCCCACCGAGAAGTAGAGTCCGACACGAAAGGAATGTTGTAAAATATTACATCCGAGATGTTAGGTTGCCTTTGATTAGGATATACAACGTTATTGACGCATATAATGTTCCCACCGAGAAGTAGGATCCGACACGCCTGGAATGTTGTCAAATGTTACATCCGAGGTGTTAGGTTGCCTTAGGTTAGGCTATACAACGTTATAGACGCATATAATGTTCCCACCGAGAAGTAGGCTCCGACACGCCTGGAATGTTGTCAAATATTACATCCGAGATGTTAGGTTGCCTTAGGTTAGGATATACAACGTTATAGACGCATATAATGCTCCCACCGAGGAGTAGGGTCCGACACGCCTGGAATGTTGTCAAATGTTACATCCGAGGTGTTAGGTTGCCTTAGGTTAGGATATGTAACTTTATAGACGCATATAATCTTCCCATCGAGAAGTAGGTCCGACACGCCTGGAATGTTGTCAAATGTTACATCCGATGTGTCAGGTTGCCTTAGGTTATGATATATATCGTTATAGACATATATAATGTTCCCACCGAGAAGTACGTCCGACACGCCTGGAATGTTGTCAGATATTACATCCGAGATGTTACGTTGCCTTAGGTTAGGACATATAACGTTATAGACGTATATACAGTTCCCACCGAGAAGTAGGGTCCGACATGCCAGGAATGTTGACAAATATTACATCCGAGTTGTTAGGTTGCCTTATTTTAGGATATACAGCGTTATAGACGCATATAATGTTCCCACCGAGAAGTAGGTTCCGACTCGCCAGGAATGTTGTTAAATGTTACATCCGAGGTGTTAGGTTGCCTTAGGTTAGGATACACAACGTTATAGACGTATACAATGTTCCGACCGAGAAGTAGGTTCCCACTCGCCAGGAATGTTGTCAAATGTTACATTTGAGATGTTAGGTTGCCTTAGATTAGGATATATAACGATATAGAGGTAAATACTGTTCCCGCCGATAGGTAGGGTCTGACACGCCTGGAATTTTGTCAAATATTACATCCGATGTGTAGGTTGCCTTAGGTTAGGATATATAACGTTATAGACGCATACAATGTTCCCACCGAGAAGTAGTTCCGTCACGCCTGGAATGTTGTCGAATATTACATCCGAGATGTTAGGTTGCCTTAGGTTAGGATATACAACGTTATAGACGTATACAATATTCCGACCGAGAAGTAGGTTCCCACTCGCCAGGAATGTTGTCAAATGTTACATCCGAGGTGTTAGGTTGCCTTAGGTTAGGACATATAACGTTATAGAGGTATATACTGTTCCCACCGAGAAGTAGGTTCCGACATGCCAGGAATGTTGTCAAATATTACATCCGAGTTGTTAGGTTGCCTTATTTTAGGATATACAGCGTTATAGACTCATATAATGTTCCCACCGAGAAGTAGGGTCCGACACGCCTGGAATGTTGTCAAATGTTACATCCGAGGTGTTAGGTTGCCTTAGGTTAGGACATATAACGTTATAGAGGTATATACTGTTCCCACCGAGAAGTAGGTTCCGACATGCCAGGAATGTTGTCAAATATTACATCCGAGATGTTAGGTTGCCTTTGATTAGGATATACAAAGTTATTGACGCATATAATGTTCCCACCGAGAAGTAGGATCCGACACGACTGGAATGTTGTCAAATGTTACATCCGAGGTGTTATGTTGCCTTAGGTTAGGCTACACAACGTTATAGACGCATATAATGTTCCCACCGAGAAGTAGGCTCCGACACGACTGGAATGTTGACAAATATTACATCCGTGATGTTACGTTGCCTTAGATTAGGACATATAACTTTATAGACGTATATACTGTTCCCACCGAGAAGTAGGTCCGACACGCCTGGAATGTTGTCGAATATTACATCCCAATTGCTGGGTTGCCTTAGGTTAGGCTATAGAACGTTATAGACGCATATAATGTTCCCACCGAGAAGTAGGCTCCGACACGCCTGGAATGTTGTCAAATGTTACATCCGAGGTGTTAGGTTGCCTTAGGTTAGGATATATAACGTTATAATCGCATATAATGTTCCCACCGAGAAGTAGGGTCCGACACGCCTGGAATGTTGTCAAATGTTACATCCGAGGTGTTAGGTTGCCTTAAGTTAGGATATATAACGTTATAGATGCATATAATGTTCCCACCGAGAAGTAGGGCCCGACACGCTTGGAATGTTGTCAAATATTACATCCGAGATGTTAGGTTTCCTTAGGTTAGGACATATAACGTTATAGAGGGATATACTGTTCCCACCGTGAAATAGGGTCCGACTCGCCAGGAATGTTGTCAAATATTACATCCGTGTTGTTAGGTTGCCTTATTTGAGGATATACAGCGTTATAGACGCATATAATGTTCCCACCGAGAAGTAGGTTCAGACTCGCCAGGAATGTTGTTAAATGTTACATCCGAGGTGTTAGGTTGCCTTAGGATGGGATATACAACGTTATAGACGTATACAATATTCCGACCGAGAAGTAGGTTCCCACTCGCCAGGAATGTTGTCAAATGTTACATCCGAGGTGTTAGGTTGCCTTAGGTTAGGACATATAACGTTATAGACGTATATACAGTTCCCACCGAGAAGTAGGGTCCGACATGCCAGGAATGTTGACAAATATTACATCCGAGTTGTTAGGTTGCCTTATTTTAGGATATACAGCGTTATAGACGCATATAATGTTCTCACCGAGAAGTAGGTCCGACACGCCTGGAATGTTGTCAAATGTTACATCCGAGGTGTTAGGTTGCCTTAGGTTAGGATATACTACGTTATAATCGCATATAATGTTCCCACCAAGGAGTAGGATCCGACACCCCTGGAATATTTTCAAATGTGACATCCGAGGTGTTAGGTTGCCTTAGGTTAGGATATATAACGTTATAATCGCATATAATGTTCCCACCGAGAAGTAGGGTCCGACACGACTGGAATGTTGGCAAATGTTACATCCGAGGTGTTAGGTTGCCAAAGGTTAGGATATATAACGTTATAGACGCATATAATGTTCCCACCGAGAAGTATGGTGCGACACGCCTGGAAAGTTGTCAAATATTAAATCCATGTTGTTTGGTTGCCTTAGGTTAGGATATACAATGATATGGACGCATATAATGCTCCCAACGAGGGGTAGGCTCCGACACGCCAGGAATGTTGTCAAATATTACATCCGATGTGTTGGGTTGCCTTAGGTTAGGACATGTAACTTTATAGACGCATATAATGTTCCCACCGAGAAGTAGGTTCAGACTCGCCAGGAATGTTGTTAAATGTTACATCCGAGGTGTTAGGTTGCCTTAGGTTAGGATATACAACGTTATAGACGTATACAATGTTCCGACCGAGAAGTAGGTTCCCACTCGCCAGGAATGTTGTAAAATGTTACATTTGAGATGTTAGGTTGCCTTAGATTAGGATATATAACGATATAGAGGTAAATACTGTTCCCGCCGATAGGTAGGGTCTGACACGCCTGGAATTTTGTCAAATGTTACATCCGATGTGTAGGTTGCCTTAGGTTAGGATATATAACGTTATAGACGCATACAATGTTCCCACCGAGAAGTAGTTCCGACACGCCTGGAATGTTATCGAATATTACATCCGAGATGCTAGGTTGCCTTAGGTTGGGATATACAGCGTTATGGACCCATATAATGTTCCCACCGAGATGTAGGGTCCGACACGCCTGGAATGTTGTCAAATGTTACACCCGACGTGTTAGGTTGCCTTAAGTTAGGATATATAACGTTATAGATGCATATAATGTTCCCACCGAGAAGTAGGGTTCGACACGCCTGGAATGTTGTCAGATATTACATCCGAGTTGTTGGGTTGCCTTAGGTCAGGATATACAACGTTATAGATGCATATAATGTTCCCACCGAGAAGTAGGGTCCGACACAACTGGAATGTTGTCAAATGTTACATCCGAGGTGTTAGGTTGCCTTAGGTTAGGATATATAACGTTATATACGCATATAATGTTCCCACCGGGAAGTAGGGGCCGATACGCCAGGAATGTTAACAAATATTACATCCGAGTTGATAGGTTTCCCTATTTTAGGATATACAACGTTATAGACGCATATAATGTTCCCACCGAGAAGTAGGGTGCGACACGCCTGGAAAGTTGTCAAATATTAAATCCATGTTGTTTGGTTGCCTTAGGTTAGAATATACAACGTTATAGACGCATATAATGTTCCCACCGATAAGTAAATTTCGACACGCCAGGAATATTGTCAAATATTACGTCCGAGTTATTAGGTTGCCTTAGGTTAGGATATATAACGTTATAGACGCATATAATGTTCCCACCGAGAAGTAGAGGACGACACGACTGGAATGTTGTCAAATGTTACATCCGAGGTGTTAGGTTGCCTTAGGTTAGGATATATAACGTCATAGACGCATATAGTGTGCCCACCGAGAAGGAGGGTCCGACTCGCCAGGAATGTTGTCAAGTGTTACATCCGAGGTGTTAGGTTGCCTTAAGTTAGGATATATAACGTTATAGATGCATATAATGTTCCCACCGAGAAGTAGGGCCCGACACGCTTGGAATATTGACAAATATTACAACCGAGTTGTTAGGTTGCCTTATTTTACGATATACAGCGTTATAGACGCATACAATGTTCCCACCGAGAAGTAGGGTCCGACAGGTTTGGAATGTTGTCAAATATTACATCCGAGGAGTTAGGTTGTCTTAGGTTAGGATATACAACGTTATAGACGCATATAATGTTCCCACCGATAAGTAGGGTCCGACACACCTGGAATGTTGTCAAATGTTACATCCGAGGTGTTAGGTTAACTTAGGTTCGGATATATAACGTTATAGACGTATACAATGCTCCGACCGAGAAGTAGGTTCCGAGAATCCAGGAATGTTGTAAAATGTTACATTCGCGATGTTAGATTGCCTTAGGTTAGGATATATAACGTTATAGACGCATATAATGTTCCCACCGAGAAGTAGGGACCGACACACGTGGAATGTTGTCAAATGTTACATCCGAGGTGTTAGGTTGCCTTAGGTTAGGATATATAACGTTATAGACGCATATAATGTTCACACCGAGAAGTAGGGTCCGACTCGCCAGAAATGTTGTTAAATGTTACATCCGAGGTGTTAGGTTGCCTTAGGTTAGGTTATATGACATTATAGACGGATATAATGTTCCCACCGAGAAGTAGGTCCGACACGCCAGGAATATTGTCAAATATTACATCCGAGTTATTAGGTTGCCTTAGGTTAGGATATATAACGTTATAGACGCATATAATTTTCCCACCGAGAAGTAGGTCCGACACGCCTGGATTGTTGTCAAATATTACATCCGAGATGTTAGGTTGCCTTATGTTAGGATATATAACGTTATAGACGTATATTCTGTTCCCACCGAGAAGTTGAGTCCGACACACGTGGAATGTTGTCAAATGTTACATCCAAGGTGTTAGGTTGCCTTAGGTTAGGTTATATGATGTTATAGACGCATATAATGTTCCCACCGATAAGTAGGGCCCGACACGCCTGGATTGTTGTCAAATATTACATCCGAGATGTTAGGTTGCCTTAGGTTAGGATATATAACGTTATAGACGTATATACTGTTCCCGCCGAGAAGTAGGGTCCGACACACGTGGAATGTTGTCAAATGTTACATCCGAGGTGTTAGGTTGCCTTAGGTTAGGATATATAACGTTATAGACGCACATAATATTCCCACCGAGAAGTAGCGTCCTACTCGCCAGAAATGTTGTCAAATGTTACATCCGAGGTGTTTGGTTGCCTTAGGTTAGGTTATATGACGTTATAGACGCATATAATGTTCCCACCGAGAAGTAGGTCCGACACGCCAGGAATATTGACAAATATTACATCCGAGTTGTTACATTGCCTTATTTTACGATATACAGCGTAATAGACGCATACAATGTTCCCACCGAGATGTAGGGTCCGACAGGCTTGGAATGTTGACAAATATTACGTCCGTGGAGTTAGGTTGCCTTAGGTTAGGATATACAACGTTATAGACGCATATAATATTCCCACCGAGAAGTACGGTCCGACACACCTGCAATGTTGTCAAATGTTACATCCGAGCTGTTATGTTGCCTTAGGTTAGGTTATATGACGTTATAGACGCATATAATGTTCCCACCGAGAAGTAGGTTCCGACTCGCCAGAAATGTTGTCAAATGTTACATCCGAGTTGTTTGGTTGCCTTAGGTTAGGCTATATAACGTTATAGACGCATATAATATTCCCACCGAGAAGTCGGTTCCGACTCGCCAGGAATGTTGTCAAATGTTACATCTGAGGTGTTAGGTTGCCTTAGGTTAGGATATATAACGTTATTGACGCATATAATGTTCCCACCGAGAAGTAGGGCCCGACACGCCTGGAATGTTGTCAAATGTTACTTCCGAGGTGTTAGGTTGCCTTAAGTTAGGTTATATGACGTTATAGACGCATATAATGTTCCCACCGAGAACTAGGTCCGACACGCCTGGATTGCTGTCAATTGTTACATCCGAGGTGTTAGGTTGCCTTAGGTTAGGATATATAACGTTATAGACGCATATAATGTTCCCACCGAGAAGTAGGTTCCGACTCGCCAGGAATGTTGTCAAATGTTACATCTGAGGTGTTAGGTTGCCTTAGGTTAGGATATATAACGTTATAGGCGCATATAATGTTCCCACCGATAAGTAGGGTCCGACACGCCAGGAATATTGTCAAATATTACATCCGAGTTATTAGGTTGCCTTAGGATAGGATATATAACGTTATAGACGCATTTAATGTTCCCACCGGGAAGTAGGTCCGACACGCCTGGATTGTTGTCAAATATTACATCCGAGATGTTAGGTTGCCTTAGGTTAGGATATATAACGTTATAGACGTATATACTGTTCCCACCGTGAAGTCGGGTCCGACACACCAGGAATATTGACAAATATTACAACAGAGTTGTTGGGTTGCCTTATTTTACGATATACAGCGTTATAGACGCATACAATGTTCCCACCGAGAAGTAGTTCCGACACGCCTGGAATGTTATCGAATATTACATCCGAGATGCTAGGTTGCCTTAGGTTGGGATATACAGCGTTATGGACCCATATAATGTTCCCACCGAGATGTAGGGTCCGACACGCCTGGAATGTTGTCAAATGTTACACCCGACGTGTTAGGTTGCCTTAAGTTAGGATATATAACGTTATAGATGCATATAATGTTCCCACCGAGAAGTAGGGTTCGACACGCCTGGAATGTTGTCAGATATTACATCCGAGTTGTTGGGTTGCCTTAGGTCAGGATATACAACGTTATAGATGCATATAATGTTCCCACCGAGAAGTAGGGTCCGACACAACTGGAATGTTGTCAAATGTTACATCCGAGGTGTTAGGTTGCCTTAGGTTAGGATATATAACGTTATATACGCATATAATGTTCCCACCGGGAAGTAGGGGCCGATACGCCAGGAATGTTAACAAATATTACATCCGAGTTGATAGGTTTCCCTATTTTAGGATATACAACGTTATAGACGCATATAATGTTCCCACCGAGAAGTAGGGTGCGACACGCCTGGAAAGTTGTCAAATATTAAATCCATGTTGTTTGGTTGCCTTAGGTTAGAATATACAACGTTATAGACGCATATAATGTTCCCACCGATAAGTAAATTTCGACACGCCAGGAATATTGTCAAATATTACGTCCGAGTTATTAGGTTGCCTTAGGTTAGGATATATAACGTTATAGACGCATATAATGTTCCCACCGAGAAGTAGAGGACGACACGACTGGAATGTTGTCAAATGTTACATCCGAGGTGTTAGGTTGCCTTAGGTTAGGATATATAACGTCATAGACGCATATAGTGTGCCCACCGAGAAGGAGGGTCCGACTCGCCAGGAATGTTGTCAAGTGTTACATCCGAGGTGTTAGGTTGCCTTAAGTTAGGATATATAACGTTATAGATGCATATAATGTTCCCACCGAGAAGTAGGGCCCGACACGCTTGGAATATTGACAAATATTACAACCGAGTTGTTAGGTTGCCTTATTTTACGATATACAGCGTTATAGACGCATACAATGTTCCCACCGAGAAGTAGGGTCCGACGGGTTTGGAATGTTGTCAAATATTACATCCGAGGAGTTAGGTTGTCTTAGGTTAGGATATACAACGTTATAGACGCATATAATGTTCCCACCGATAAGTAGGGTCCGACACACCTGGAATGTTGTCAAATGTTACATCCGAGGTGTTAGGTTAACTTAGGTTCGGATATATAACGTTATAGACGTATACAATGCTCCGACCGAGAAGTAGGTTCCGAGAATCCAGGAATGTTGTAAAATGTTACATTCGCGATGTTAGATTGCCTTAGGTTAGGATATATAACGTTATAGACGCATATAATGTTCCCACCGAGAAGTAGGGACCGACACACGTGGAATGTTGTCAAATGTTACATCCGAGGTGTTAGGTTGCCTTAGGTTAGGATATATAACGTTATAGACGCATATAATGTTCACACCGAGAAGTAGGGTCCGACTCGCCAGAAATGTTGTTAAATGTTACATCCGAGGTGTTAGGTTGCCTTAGGTTAGGTTATATGACATTATAGACGGATATAATGTTCCCACCGAGAAGTAGGTCCGACACGCCAGGAATATTGTCAAATATTACATCCGAGTTATTAGGTTGCCTTAGGTTAGGATATATAACGTTATAGACGCATATAATTTTCCCACCGAGAAGTAGGTCCGACACGCCTGGATTGTTGTCAAATATTACATCCGAGATGTTAGGTTGCCTTATGTTAGGATATATAACGTTATAGACGTATATTCTGTTCCCACCGAGAAGTTGAGTCCGACACACGTGGAATGTTGTCAAATGTTACATCCAAGGTGTTAGGTTGCCTTAGGTTAGGTTATATGATGTTATAGACGCATATAATGTTCCCACCGATAAGTAGGGCCCGACACGCCTGGATTGTTGTCAAATATTACATCCGAGATGTTAGGTTGCCTTAGGTTAGGATATATAACGTTATAGACGTATATACTGTTCCCGCCGAGAAGTAGGGTCCGACACACGTGGAATGTTGTCAAATGTTACATCCGAGGTGTTAGGTTGCCTTAGGTTAGGATATATAACGTTATAGACGCACATAATATTCCCACCGAGAAGTAGCGTCCTACTCGCCAGAAATGTTGTCAAATGTTACATCCGAGGTGTTTGGTTGCCTTAGGTTAGGTTATATGACGTTATAGACGCATATAATGTTCCCACCGAGAAGTAGGTCCGACACGCCAGGAATATTGACAAATATTACATCCGAGTTGTTACATTGCCTTATTTTACGATATACAGCGTAATAGACGCATACAATGTTCCCACCGAGATGTAGGGTCCGACAGGCTTGGAATGTTGACAAATATTACGTCCGTGGAGTTAGGTTGCCTTAGGTTAGGATATACAACGTTATAGACGCATATAATATTCCCACCGAGAAGTACGGTCCGACACACCTGCAATGTTGTCAAATGTTACATCCGAGCTGTTATGTTGCCTTAGGTTAGGTTATATGACGTTATAGACGCATATAATGTTCCCACCGAGAAGTAGGTTCCGACTCGCCAGAAATGTTGTCAAATGTTACATCCGAGTTGTTTGGTTGCCTTAGGTTAGGCTATATAACGTTATAGACGCATATAATATTCCCACCGAGAAGTCGGTTCCGACTCGCCAGGAATGTTGTCAAATGTTACATCTGAGGTGTTAGGTTGCCTTAGGTTAGGATATATAACGTTATTGACGCATATAATGTTCCCACCGAGAAGTAGGGCCCGACACGCCTGGAATGTTGTCAAATGTTACTTCCGAGGTGTTAGGTTGCCTTAAGTTAGGTTATATGACGTTATAGACGCATATAATGTTCCCACCGAGAACTAGGTCCGACACGCCTGGATTGCTGTCAATTGTTACATCCGAGGTGTTAGGTTGCCTTAGGTTAGGATATATAACGTTATAGACGCATATAATGTTCCCACCGAGAAGTAGGTTCCGACTCGCCAGGAATGTTGTCAAATGTTACATCTGAGGTGTTAGGTTGCCTTAGGTTAGGATATATAACGTTATAGGCGCATATAATGTTCCCACCGATAAGTAGGGTCCGACACGCCAGGAATATTGTCAAATATTACATCCGAGTTATTAGGTTGCCTTAGGATAGGATATATAACGTTATAGACGCATTTAATGTTCCCACCGGGAAGTAGGTCCGACACGCCTGGATTGTTGTCAAATATTACATCCGAGATGTTAGGTTGCCTTAGGTTAGGATATATAACGTTATAGACGTATATACTGTTCCCACCGTGAAGTCGGGTCCGACACACCAGGAATATTGACAAATATTACAACAGAGTTGTTGGGTTGCCTTATTTTACGATATACAGCGTTATAGACGCATACAATGTTCCCACCGAGAAGTAGTTCCGACACGCCTGGAATGTTATCGAATATTACATCCGAGATGCTAGGTTGCCTTAGGTTGGGATATACAGCGTTATGGACCCATATAATGTTCCCACCGAGATGTAGGGTCCGACACGCCTGGAATGTTGTCAAATGTTACACCCGACGTGTTAGGTTGCCTTAAGTTAGGATATATAACGTTATAGATGCATATAATGTTCCCACCGAGAAGTAGGGTTCGACACGCCTGGAATGTTGTCAGATATTACATCCGAGTTGTTGGGTTGCCTTAGGTCAGGATATACAACGTTATAGATGCATATAATGTTCCCACCGAGAAGTAGGGTCCGACACAACTGGAATGTTGTCAAATGTTACATCCGAGGTGTTAGGTTGCCTTAGGTTAGGATATATAACGTTATATACGCATATAATGTTCCCACCGGGAAGTAGGGGCCGATACGCCAGGAATGTTAACAAATATTACATCCGAGTTGATAGGTTTCCCTATTTTAGGATATACAACGTTATAGACGCATATAATGTTCCCACCGAGAAGTAGGGTGCGACACGCCTGGAAAGTTGTCAAATATTAAATCCATGTTGTTTGGTTGCCTTAGGTTAGAATATACAACGTTATAGACGCATATAATGTTCCCACCGATAAGTAAATTTCGACACGCCAGGAATATTGTCAAATATTACGTCCGAGTTATTAGGTTGCCTTAGGTTAGGATATATAACGTTATAGACGCATATAATGTTCCCACCGAGAAGTAGAGGACGACACGACTGGAATGTTGTCAAATGTTACATCCGAGGTGTTAGGTTGCCTTAGGTTAGGATATATAACGTCATAGACGCATATAGTGTGCCCACCGAGAAGGAGGGTCCGACTCGCCAGGAATGTTGTCAAGTGTTACATCCGAGGTGTTAGGTTGCCTTAAGTTAGGATATATAACGTTATAGATGCATATAATGTTCCCACCGAGAAGTAGGGCCCGACACGCTTGGAATATTGACAAATATTACAACCGAGTTGTTAGGTTGCCTTATTTTACGATATACAGCGTTATAGACGCATACAATGTTCCCACCGAGAAGTAGGGTCCGACAGGTTTGGAATGTTGTCAAATATTACATCCGAGGAGTTAGGTTGTCTTAGGTTAGGATATACAACGTTATAGACGCATATAATGTTCCCACCGATAAGTAGGGTCCGACACACCTGGAATGTTGTCAAATGTTACATCCGAGGTGTTAGGTTAACTTAGGTTCGGATATATAACGTTATAGACGTATACAATGCTCCGACCGAGAAGTAGGTTCCGAGAATCCAGGAATGTTGTAAAATGTTACATTCGCGATGTTAGATTGCCTTAGGTTAGGATATATAACGTTATAGACGCATATAATGTTCCCACCGAGAAGTAGGGACCGACACACGTGGAATGTTGTCAAATGTTACATCCGAGGTGTTAGGTTGCCTTAGGTTAGGATATATAACGTTATAGACGCATATAATGTTCACACCGAGAAGTAGGGTCCGACTCGCCAGAAATGTTGTTAAATGTTACATCCGAGGTGTTAGGTTGCCTTAGGTTAGGTTATATGACATTATAGACGGATATAATGTTCCCACCGAGAAGTAGGTCCGACACGCCAGGAATATTGTCAAATATTACATCCGAGTTATTAGGTTGCCTTAGGTTAGGATATATAACGTTATAGACGCATATAATTTTCCCACCGAGAAGTAGGTCCGACACGCCTGGATTGTTGTCAAATATTACATCCGAGATGTTAGGTTGCCTTATGTTAGGATATATAACGTTATAGACGTATATTCTGTTCCCACCGAGAAGTTGAGTCCGACACACGTGGAATGTTGTCAAATGTTACATCCAAGGTGTTAGGTTGCCTTAGGTTAGGTTATATGATGTTATAGACGCATATAATGTTCCCACCGATAAGTAGGGCCCGACACGCCTGGATTGTTGTCAAATATTACATCCGAGATGTTAGGTTGCCTTAGGTTAGGATATATAACGTTATAGACGTATATACTGTTCCCGCCGAGAAGTAGGGTCCGACACACGTGGAATGTTGTCAAATGTTACATCCGAGGTGTTAGGTTGCCTTAGGTTAGGATATATAACGTTATAGACGCACATAATATTCCCACCGAGAAGTAGCGTCCTACTCGCCAGAAATGTTGTCAAATGTTACATCCGAGGTGTTTGGTTGCCTTAGGTTAGGTTATATGACGTTATAGACGCATATAATGTTCCCACCGAGAAGTAGGTCCGACACGCCAGGAATATTGACAAATATTACATCCGAGTTGTTACATTGCCTTATTTTACGATATACAGCGTAATAGACGCATACAATGTTCCCACCGAGATGTAGGGTCCGACAGGCTTGGAATGTTGACAAATATTACGTCCGTGGAGTTAGGTTGCCTTAGGTTAGGATATACAACGTTATAGACGCATATAATATTCCCACCGAGAAGTACGGTCCGACACACCTGCAATGTTGTCAAATGTTACATCCGAGCTGTTATGTTGCCTTAGGTTAGGTTATATGACGTTATAGACGCATATAATGTTCCCACCGAGAAGTAGGTTCCGACTCGCCAGAAATGTTGTCAAATGTTACATCCGAGTTGTTTGGTTGCCTTAGGTTAGGCTATATAACGTTATAGACGCATATAATATTCCCACCGAGAAGTCGGTTCCGACTCGCCAGGAATGTTGTCAAATGTTACATCTGAGGTGTTAGGTTGCCTTAGGTTAGGATATATAACGTTATTGACGCATATAATGTTCCCACCGAGAAGTAGGGCCCGACACGCCTGGAATGTTGTCAAATGTTACTTCCGAGGTGTTAGGTTGCCTTAAGTTAGGTTATATGACGTTATAGACGCATATAATGTTCCCACCGAGAACTAGGTCCGACACGCCTGGATTGCTGTCAATTGTTACATCCGAGGTGTTAGGTTGCCTTAGGTTAGGATATATAACGTTATAGACGCATATAATGTTCCCACCGAGAAGTAGGTTCCGACTCGCCAGGAATGTTGTCAAATGTTACATCTGAGGTGTTAGGTTGCCTTAGGTTAGGATATATAACGTTATAGGCGCATATAATGTTCCCACCGATAAGTAGGGTCCGACACGCCAGGAATATTGTCAAATATTACATCCGAGTTATTAGGTTGCCTTAGGATAGGATATATAACGTTATTGACGCATATAATGTTCCCACCGAGAAGTAGGTCCGACACGCCTGGATTGTGGTCAAATATTACATCCGAGATGTTAGGTTGCCTTATGTTAGGATATATAACGGTATAGACGCATATAATGTTCCCACCGAGAAGTAGGTTCCGACTCGCCAGGAATGTTGTCAAATGTTACATCTGAGGTGTTAGGTTGCCTTAGGTTAGGATATATAACGTTATAGGCGCATATAATGTTCCCACCGAGAAGTAGGTTCCGACTCGCCAGGAATGTTGTCAAATGTTACATCTGAGGTGTTAGGTTGCCTTAGGTTAGGATATATAATGTTATTGACGCATATAATGTTCCCACCGAGAAGTAGGGTCAGACTCGGCAGGAATGTTGTCAAATGTTACATCTGAGGTGTTAGGTTGCCTTAGGTTAGGATATATAACGTTATAGACGCATATAATGTTCCCACCGAGAAGTAGAGCCCGACACGCTTTGAATGTTGTCAAATGTTACATCCGAGGTGTTAGGTTGCCTTAGGTTAGGTTATATGATGTTATAGACGCATATAATGTTCCCACCGAGGAGTAGGTCCGGCACGCCTGGCTTGTTGTCAAATATTACATCCGAGATGTTAGGTTGCCTTAGGTTAGGATATATAACGTTATAGACGTATATCCTGTTCCCACCGAGAAGTTGGGTCCGACACACGTGGAATGTTGTCAAATGTTACATCCAAGGTGTTAGGTTGCCTTAGGTTAGGTTATATGACGTTATAGGCGCATATAATGTTCCCACCGAGAAGTATGTCCGACGCGCCTGGATTGTTGTCAAATATTACATCCGAGATGTTAGGTTGCCTTAGGATAGGATATATAACGTTATAGACGCATATAATGTTGCCACCGATAAGTAGGGCCCGACACGCCAGGAATATTGTCAAATGATACATCCGAGTTATTAGGTTGCCTTAGGATAGGATATATAACGTTATAGACGCATTTAATGTTCCCACCCAGAAGTAGGTCCGACACGCCTGCATTGTTGTCAAATATTACATCCGAGATGTTAGGTTGCCTTAGGTTAGGATATATAACGTTATAGACGTATATCCTGTTCCCACCGAGAAGTTGGGTCCGACACACGTGGAATGTTGTCAAATGTTACATCCAAGGTGTTAGGTTGCCTTAGGTTAGGTTATATGACGTTATAGACGCATATAATGTTCCCACCGATAAGTAGGGTCCGACACGCCTGGATTGTTGTCAAATATTACATCCGAGATGTTAGGTTGCCTTAGGTTAGGATATATAACGTTATAGACGCATATAATGTTCCCACCGATAAGTAGGGTCCGACACGCCAGGAATATTGTCAAATATTACATCCGAGTTATTAGGTTGCCTTAGGATAGGATATATAACGTTATAGACGCATATAATGTTCCCACCGAGAAGTAGGTCCGACACGCCTGGATTGTTGTCAAATATTATATCCGAGATGTTAGTTTGCCTTAGGTTAGGATATATAACGTTATAGACGTATATACTGTTCCCACCGTGAAGTCGGGTCCGACACACCAGGAATATTGACAAATATTACATCCGAGTTGTTAGGTTACCTTATTTTACGATATACAGCGTTATAGACGCATACAATGTTCCCACCGAGAAGTAGGGTCCGACAGGTTTGGAATGTTGTCAAATATTACAGCCGAGGAGTTAGGTTGTCTTAGGTTAGGATATACAACGTTATAGACGCATATAATGTTCCCACCGATAAGTAGGGTCCGACACACCTGGAATGTTGTCAAATGTTACATCCGAGGTGTTAGGTTAACTTAGGTTCGGATATATAACGTTATAGACGTATACAATGTTCCGACCGAGAAGTAGGTTCCGAGAATCCAGGAATGTTGTAAAATGTTACATTCGCGATGTTAGATTGCCTTAGGTTAGGATATATAACGTTATAGACGCATATAATGTTCCCACCGAGAAGTAGGGACCGACACACGTGGAATGTTGTCAAATGTTACATCCGAGGTGTTAGGTTGCCTTAGGTTAGGATATACAACGTTATAGACGCATATAATATTCCCACCGAGAAGTACGGTCCGACACACCT
The DNA here is from genome assembly GCA_963969225.1 of Xylocopa violacea. Lineage (NCBI taxonomy): Eukaryota > Metazoa > Arthropoda > Insecta > Hymenoptera > Apidae > Xylocopa > Xylocopa violacea. The sequence continues at coordinate 7,888,732 of CAXAJV010000017.1, read as the reverse complement.
GCAATGTTGTCAAATGTTACATCCGAGCTGTTATGTTGCCTTAGGTTAGGATATATAACGTTATAGACGCATATAATGTTCCCACTAAGAAGTAGGTTCCGACTCGCCAGGATTGTTGTCAAATGTTACATCCGAGTTGTTTGGTTGCCTTAGGTTAGGCTATATGACGTTATAGACGCATATAATGTTCCAACAGAGAAGTAGGTCCGACACGCCTGGATTGTTGTCAAATATTACATCCGAGATGTTAGGTTGCCTTAGGTTAGTATATATAACGTTATAGACGTATATCCTGTCCCCACCGAGAAGTTGGGTCCGACACACGTGGAATGTTGTCAAATGTTACATCCAAGGTGTTAGGTTGCCTTAGGTTAGGTTATATGACGTTATAGACGCATATAATGTTCCCACCGAGAAGTATGTCCGACACGCCTGGATTGTTGTCAAATATTACATCCGAGATGTTAGGTTGCCTTATTCTAGGATATACAGCGTTATAGACGCATATAATGTTCCCACCGAGAAGTAGGGTCGGACACGCCTGGAATGTTGTTAAATGTTACATCCGAATTGTTAGTTTGCCTTTGGTCAGGATATATAACGTTATAGACGTATATACTTTTCCCACCTAGAAGTAGGGTTCGACACGCCTGGAATGTTGTCAAATGTTACATCCGAGGTGTTAGGTTGCCTTAGGTTAGGATATATAACGTTATAATCGCATATAATGTTCCCACCGAGAAGTAGGGTCCGACACGCCTGGAATGTTGTCAAATGTTACATCCGAGGTGTTAGGTTGCCTTAAGTTAGGATATATAACGTTATAGATGCATATAATGTTCCCACCGAGAAGTAGGGCCCGACACGCTTGGAATGTTGTCAAATATTACATCCGAGTTGTTGTGTAGCCTTACGTTAGGGTATACAACGTTATAGACGCATATAATGTTCCCACCGAGAAGTAGGTTCCGACTCGCCAGGAATATTGTTAAATGTTAGATCCGAGTTGTTAGGTTGCCTTAGGTTAGGATATACAACGTTATAGACGTATACAATATTCCGACCGAGAAGTAGGTTCCCACTCGCCAGGAATGTTGTCAAATGTTACATCCGAGGTGTTAGGTTGCCTTAGGTTAGGACATATAACGTTATAGAGGTATATACTGTTCCCACCGAGAAGTAGGGTCCGACACGCCAGGAATGTTGTCAAACAATACATCCGAGTTGTTAGGTTGCCTTATTCTAAGATATATAGCGTTATAGATGCATATAATCTTCCCACCGAGAAGTAGGGTCGGACACGCCTGGAATGTTGTTAAATGTTACATCCGAATTGTTAGTTTGCCTTTGGTCAGGATATATAACGTTATAGACGTATATACTTTTCCCACCTAGAAGTAGGGTTCGACACGCCTGGAATGTTGTCAAATGTTACATCCGAGGAGTTAGGTTGCCAATGATTAGGATATGTAACGTTATATACGCATATAGTGTTCCCACCGAGAAGTAGCGTCCGACACGATTGGAATGTTGTCAAATGTTACATCCGAGGTGTTAGGTTGCCTTTGGTTAGGATATGTAACTTTATAGACGCACATAATCTTCCCACCGACAAGTAGGTCCGACACGGCTGGAATGTTGACAAATATTACATCCGAGTCGTTGGGTTGCCTTGGGTTAGGCTATACAACCTTATAGACGTACATAATGTTCCCACCGAGAAGTAGGGTCCGACACGAAAGGAATGTTGTCAAATATTACATCCGAGATGTTAGGTTGCCTTTGATTAGGATATACAACGTTATTGACGCATATAATGTTCCCACCGAGAAGTAGGATCCGACACGCCTGGAATGTTGTCAAATGTTACATCCGAGGTGTTAGGTTGCCTTAGGTTAGGCTATACAACGTTATAGACGCATACAATGTTCCCACCGAGAAGTAGGCTCCGACACGCCTGGAATGTTGTCAAATATTACATCCGAGATGTTAGGTTGCCTTAGGTTAGGATATACAACGTTATAGGCGCATATAATGTTCCCACCGAGAAGTAGGTTCCGACTCGTCAGGAATGTTGTCAAATGTTACATCTGAGGTGTTAGGTTGCCTTAGGTTAGGATATATAACGTTATAGACGCATATAATGTTCCCACCGATAAGTAGGGTCCGACACGCCAGGAATATTGTCAAATATTACATCCGAGTTATTAGGTTGCCTTAGGTTAGGATATATAACGTTATAGACGCATATAATTTTCCCACCGAGAAGTAGGTCCGACACGCCTGGATTGTTGTCAAATATTACATCCGAGATGTTAGGTTGCCTTATGTTAGGATATATAACGTTATAGACGTATATCCTGTTCCCACCGAGAAGTTGAGTCCGACACACGTGGAATGTTGTCAAATGTTACATCCAAGGTGTTAGGTTGCCTTAGGTTAGGTTATATGATGTTATAGACGCATATAATGTTCCCACCGATAAGTAGGGCCCGACACGCCTGGATTGTTGTCAAATATTACATCCGAGATGTTAGGTTGCCTTAGGTTAGGATATATAACGTTATAGACGTATATACTGTTCCCGCCGAGAAGTAGGGTCCGACACACGTGGAATGTTGTCAAATGTTACATCCGAGGTGTTAGGTTGCCTTAGGTTAGGATATATAACGTTATAGACGCACATAATATTCCCACCGAGAAGTAGCGTCCGACTCGCCAGAAATGTTGTCAAATGTTACATCCGAGGTGTTTGGTTGCCTTAGGTTAGGTTATATGACGTTATAGACGCATATAATGTTCCCACCGAGAAGTAGGTCCGACACGCCAGGAATATTGACAAATATTACATCCGAGTTGTTACTTTGCCTTATTTTACGATATACAGCGTAATAGACGCATACAATGTTCCCACCGAGATGTAGGGTCCGACAGGCTTGGAATGTTGACAAATATTACGTCCGTGGAGTTAGGTTGCCTTAGGTTAGGATATACAACGTTATAGACGCATATAATATTCCCACCGAGAAGTACGGTCCGACACACCTGCAATGTTGTCAAATGTTACATCCGAGCTGTTATGTTGCCTTAGGTTAGGTTATATGACGTTATAGACGCATATAATGTTCCCACCGAGAAGTAGGTTCCGACTCGCCAGAAATGTTGTCAAATGTTACATCCGAGTTGTTTGGTTGCCTTAGGTTAGGCTATATAACGTTATAGACGCATATAATGTTCCCACCGAGAAGTCGGTTCCGACTCGCCAGGAATGTTGTCAAATGTTACATCTGAGGTGTTAGGTTGCCTTAGGTTAGGATATATAACGTTATTGACGCATATAATGTTCCCACCGAGAAGTAGGGCCCGACACGCCTGGAATGTTGTCAAATGTTACATCCGAGGTGTTAGGTTGCCTTAAGTTAGGTTATATGACGTTATAGACGCATATAATGTTCCCACCGAGAACTAGGTCCGACACGCCTGGATTGCTGTCAATTGTTACATCCGAGGTGTTAGGTTGCCTTAGGTTAGGATATATAACGTTATAGACGCATATAATGTTCCCACCGAGAAGTAGGTTCCGACTCGCCAGGAATGTTGTCAAATGTTACATCTGAGGTGTTAGGTTGCCTTAGGTTAGGATATATAACGTTATAGGCGCATATAATGTTCCCACCGAGAAGTAGGATCCGACTCGCCAGGAATGTTGTCAAATGTTACATCTGAGGTGTTAGGTTGCCTTAGGTTAGGATATATAACGTTATAGACGCATATAATGTTCCCACCGATAAGTAGGGTCCGACACGCCAGGAATATTGTCATATATTACATCCGAGTTATTAGGTTGCCTTAGGATAGGATATATAACGTTATAGACGCATTCAATGTTCCCACCGGGAAGTAGGTCCGACACGCCTGGATTGTTGTCAAATATTACATCCGAGATGTTAGGTTGCCTTAGGTTAGGATATATAACGTTATAGACGTATATACTGTTCCCACCGTGAAGTCGGGTCCGACACACCAGGAATATTGACAAATATTACAACCGAGTTGTTAGGTTGCCTTATTTTACGATATACAGCGTTATAGACGCATATAATGTTCCCACCGAGAAGTAGGATCCGACTCGCCAGAAATGTTGTCAAATGTTACATCCGAGGTGTTTGGTTGCCTTAGGTTAGTTTATATGACGTTATAGACGCATATAATGTTCCAACCGAGAAGTAGGTTCGACACGCCTGGATTTTTGTCAAATATTATATCCGAGATGTTAGTTTGCCTTAGGTTAGGATATATAACGTTATAGACGTATATACTGTTCCCACCGTGTAGTCGGGTCCGACACACCAGGAATATTGACAAATATTACAACCGAGTTGTTAGGTTGCCTTATTTTACGATATACAGCGTTATAGACGCATACAATGTTCCCACCGAGAAGTAGGGTCCGACAGGTTTGGAATGTTGTCAAATATTACATCCGAGGAGTTAGGTTGTCTTAGGTTAGGATATACAACGTTATAGACGCATATAATGTTCCCACCGATAAGTAGGGTCCGACACACCTGGAATGTTGTCAAATGTTACATCCGAGGTGTTAGGTTAACTTAGGTTCGGATATATAACGTTATAGACGTATACAATGTTCCGACCGAGAAGTAGGTTCCGAGAATCCAGGAATGTTGTAAAATGTTACATTCGCGATGTTAGATTGCCTTAGGTTAGGATATATAACGTTATAGACGCATATAATGTTCCCACCGAGAAGTAGGGACCGACACACGTGGAATGTTGTCAAATGTTACATCCGAGGTGTTAGGTTGCCTTAGGTTAGGATATATAACGTTATAGACGCATATAATGTTCACACCGAGAAGTAGGGTCCGACTCGCCAGAAATGTTGTTAAATGTTACATCCGAGGTGTTAGGTTGCCTTAGGTTAGGTTATATGACATTATAGACGGATATAATGTTCCCACCGAGAAGTAGGTCCGACACGCCAGGAATATTGTCAAATATTACATCCGAGTTATTAGGTTGCCTTAGGTTAGGATATATAACGTTATAGACGCATATAATTTTCCCACCGAGAAGTAGGTCCGACACGCCTGGATTGTTGTCAAATATTACATCCGAGATGTTAGGTTGCCTTATGTTAGGATATATAACGTTATAGACGTATATCCTGTTCCCACCGAGAAGTTGAGTCCGACACACGTGGAATGTTGTCAAATGTTACATCCAAGGTGTTAGGTTGCCTTAGGTTAGGTTATATGATGTTATAGACGCATATAATGTTCCCACCGATAAGTAGGGCCCGACACGCCTGGATTGTTGTCAAATATTACATCCGAGATGTTAGGTTGCCTTAGGTTAGGATATATAACGTTATAGACGTATATACTGTTCCCGCCGAGAAGTAGGGTCCGACACACGTGGAATGTTGTCAAATGTTACATCCGAGGTGTTAGGTTGCCTTAGGTTAGGATATATAACGTTATAGACGCACATAATATTCCCACCGAGAAGTAGCGTCCGACTCGCCAGAAATGTTGTCAAATGTTACATCCGAGGTGTTTGGTTGCCTTAGGTTAGGTTATATGACGTTATAGACGCATATAATGTTCCCACCGAGAAGTAGGTCCGACACGCCAGGAATATTGACAAATATTACATCCGAGTTGTTACTTTGCCTTATTTTACGATATACAGCGTAATAGACGAATACAATGTTCCCACCGAGATGTAGGGTCCGACAGGCTTGGAATGATGACAAATATTACGTCCGTGGAGTTAGGTTGCCTTAGGTTAGGATATACAACGTTATAGACGCATATAATATTCCCACCGAGAAGTACGGTCCGACACACCTGCAATGTTGTCAAATGTTACATCCGAGCTGTTATGTTGCCTTAGGTTAGGTTATATGACGTTATAGACGCATATAATGTTCCCACCGAGAAGTAGGTTCCGACTCGCCAGAAATGTTGTCAAATGTTACATCCGAGTTGTTTGGTTGCCTTAGGTTAGGCTATATAACGTTATAGACGCATATAATGTTCCCACCGAGAAGTCGGTTCCGACTCGCCAGGAATGTTGTCAAATGTTACATCTGAGGTATTAGGTTGCCTTAGGTTAGGATATATAACGTTATTGACGCATATAATGTTCCCACCGAGAAGTAGGGCCCGACACGCCTGGAATGTTGTCAAATGTTACATCCGAGGTGTTAGGTTGCCTTAAGTTAGGTTATATGACGTTATAGACGCATATAATGTTCCCACCGAGAACTAGGTCCGACACGCCTGGATTGCTGTCAATTGTTACATCCGAGGTGTTAGGTTGCCTTAGGTTAGGATATATAACGTTATAGACGTATATACTGTTCCCGCCGAGAAGTAGGGTCCGACACACGTGGAATGTTGTCAAATGTTACATCCGAGGTGTTAGGTTGCCTTAGGTTAGGATATATAACGTTATAGACGCACATAATATTCCCACCGAGAAGTAGCGTCCGACTCGCCAGAAATGTTGTCAAATGTTACATCCGAGGTGTTTGGTTGCCTTAGGTTAGGTTATATGACGTTATAGACGCATATAATGTTCCCACCGAGAAGTAGGTCCGACACGCCAGGAATATTGACAAATATTACATCCGAGTTGTTACTTTGCCTTATTTTACGATATACAGCGTAATAGACGCATACAATGTTCCCACCGAGATGTAGGGTCCGACAGGCTTGGAATGTTGACAAATATTACGTCCGTGGAGTTAGGTTGCCTTAGGTTAGGATATACAACGTTATAGACGCATATAATATTCCCACCGAGAAGTACGGTCCGACACACCTGCAATGTTGTCAAATGTTACATCCGAGCTGTTATGTTGCCTTAGGTTAGGTTACATGACGTTATAGACGCATATAATGTTCCCACCGAGAAGTAGGTTCCGACTCGCCAGAAATGTTGTCAAATGTTACATCCGAGTTGTTTGGTTGCCTTAGGTTAGGCTATATAACGTTATAGACGCATATAATGTTCCCACCGAGAAGTCGGTTCCGACTCGCCAGGAATGTTGTCAAATGTTACATCTGAGGTGTTAGGTTGCCTTAGGTTAGGATATATAACGTTATTGACGCATATAATGTTCCCACCGAGAAGTAGGGCCCGACACGCCTGGAATGTTGTCAAATGTTACATCCGAGGTGTTAGGTTGCCTTAAGTTAGGTTATATGACGTTATAGACGCATATAATGTTCCCACCGAGAACTAGGTCCGACACGCCTGGATTGCTGTCAATTGTTACATCCGAGGTGTTAGGTTGCCTTAGGTTAGGATATATAACGTTATAGACGCATATAATGTTCCCACCGAGAAGTAGGTTCCGACTCGCCAGGAATGTTGTCAAATGTTACATCTGAGGTGTCAGGTTGCCTTAGGTTAGGATATATAACGTTATAGGCGCATATAATGTTCCCACCGAGAAGTAGGTTCCGACTCGTCAGGAATGTTGTCAAATGTTACATCTGAGGTGTTAGGTTGCCTTAGGTTAGGATATATAACGTTATAGACGCATATAATGTTCCCACCGATAAGTAGGGTCCGACACGCCAGGAATATTGTCATATATTACATCCGAGTTATTAGGTTGCCTTAGGATAGGATATATAACGTTATAGACACATTTAATGTTCCCACCGGGAAGTAGGTCCGACACGCCTGGATTGTTGTCAAATATTACATCCGAGATGTTAGGTTGCCTTAGGTTAGGATATATAACGTTATAGACGTATATACTGTTCCCACCGTGAAGTCGGGTCCGACACACCAGGAATATTGACAAATATTACAACCGAGTTGTTAGGTTGCCTTATTTTACGATATACAGCGTTATAGACGCATACAATGTTCCCACCGAGAAGTAGGGTCCGACAGGTTTGGAATGTTGTCAAATATTACATCCGAGGAGTTAGGTTGTCATAGGTTAGGATATACAACGTTATAGACGCATATAATATTCCCACCGATAAGTAGGGTCCGACACACCTGGAATGTTGTCAAATGTTACATCCGAGGTGTTAGGTTAACTTAGGTTCGGATATATAACGTTATAGACGTATACAATGTTCCGACCGAGAAGTAGGTTCCGAGAATCCAGGAATGTTGTAAAATGTTACATTCGCGATGTTAGATTGCCTTAGGTTAGGATATATAACGTTATAGACGCATATAATGTTCCCACCGAGAAGTAGGGACCGACACACGTGGAATGTTGTCAAATGTTACATCCGAGGTGTTAGGTTGCCTTAGGTTAGGATATATAACGTTATAGACGCATATAATGTTCACACCGAGAAGTAGGGTCCGACTCGCCAGAAATGTTGTTAAATGTTACATCCGAGGTGTTAGGTTGCCTTAGGTTAGGTTATATGACATTATACACGGATATAATGTTCCCACCGAGAAGTAGGTCCGACACGCCAGGAATATTGTCAAATATTACATCCGAGTTATTAGGTTGCCTTAGGTTAGGATATATAACGTTATAGACGCATATAATTTTCCCACCGAGAAGTAGGTCCGACACGCCTGGATTGTTGTCAAATATTACATCCGAGATGTTAGGTTGCCTTATGTTAGGATATATAACGTTATAGACGTATATCCTGTTCCCACCGAGAAGTTGAGTCCGACACACGTGGAATGTTGTCAAATGTTACATCCAAGGTGTTAGGTTGCCTTAGGTTAGGTTATATGATGTTATAGACGCATATAATGTTCCCACCGATAAGTAGGGCCCGACACGCCTGGATTGTTGTCAAATATTACATCCGAGATGTTAGGTTGCCTTAGGTTAGGATATATAACGTTATAGACGTATATACTGTTCCCGCCGAGAAGTAGGGTCCGACACACGTGGAATGTTGTCAAATGTTACATCCGAGGTGTTAGGTTGCCTTAGGTTAGGATATATAACGTTATAGACGCACATAATATTCCCACCGAGAAGTAGCGTCCGACTCGCCAGAAATGTTGTCAAATGTTACATCCGAGGTGTTTGGTTGCCTTAGGTTAGGTTATATGACGTTATAGACGCATATAATGTTCCCACCGAGAAGTAGGTCCGACACGCCAGGAATATTGACAAATATTACATCCGAGTTGTTACTTTGCCTTATTTTACGATATACAGCGTAATAGACGCATACAATGTTCCCACCGAGATGTAGGGTCCGACAGGCTTGGAATGTTGACAAATATTACGTCCGTGGAGTTAGGTTGCCTTAGGTTAGGATATACAACGTTATAGACGCATATAATATTCCCACCGAGAAGTACGGTCCGACACACCTGCAATGTTGTCAAATGTTACATCCGAGCTGTTATGTTGCCTTAGGTTAGGTTATATGACGTTGTAGACGCATATAATGTTCCCACCGAGAAGTAGGTTCCGACTCGCCAGAAATGTTGTCAAATGTTACATCCGAGTTGTTTGGTTGCCTTAGGTTAGGCTATATAACGTTATAGACGCATATAATGTTCCCACCGAGAAGTCGGTTCCGACTCGCCAGGAATGTTGTCAAATGTTACATCTGAGGTGTTAGGTTGCCTTAGGTTAGGATATATAACGTTATTGACGCATATAATGTTCCCACCGAGAAGTAGGGCCCGACACGCCTGGAATGTTGTCAAATGTTACATCCGAGGTGTTAGGTTGCCTTAAGTTAGGTTATATGACGTTATAGACGCATATAATGTTCCCACCGAGAACTAGGTCCGAAACGCCTGGATTGCTGTCAATTGTTACATCCGAGGTGTTAGGTTGCCTTAGGTTGGGATATATAACGTTATAGACGCATATAATGTTCCCACCGAGAAGTAGGTTCCGACTCGCCAGGAATGTTGTCAAATGTTACATCTGAGGTGTCAGGTTGCCTTAGGTTAGGATATATAACGTTATAGGCGCATATAATGTTCCCACCGATAAGTAGGGTCCGACACACCTGGAATGTTGTCAAATGTTACATCCGAGGTGTTAGGTTGCCTTAAGTTAGGTTATATGACGTTATAGACGCATATAATGTTCCCACCGAGAACTAGGTCCGAAACGCCTGGATTGCTGTCAATTGTTACATCCGAGGTGTTAGGTTGCCTTAGGTTAGGTTATATGACGTTATAGACGCATATAATGTTCCCACCGAGAAGTAGGTTCCGACTCGCCAGAAATGTTGTCAAATGTTACATCCGAGTTGTTTGGTTGCCTTAGGTTAGGATATATAACGTTATAGACGCATATAATGTTCCCACCGATAAGTAGGGTCCGACACGCCAGGAATATTGTCATATATTACATCCGAGTTATTAGGTTGCCTTAGGATAGGATATATAACGTTATAGACACATTTAATGTTCCCACCGGGAAGTAGGTCCGACACGCCTGGATTGTTGTCAAATATTACATCCGAGGTGTTAGGTTGCCTTAGGTTGGGATATATAACGTTATAGACGCATATAATGTTCCCACCGAGAAGTAGGTTCCGACTCGCCAGGTATGTTGTCAAATGTTACATCTGAGGTGTCAGGTTGCCTTAGGTTAGGATATATAACGTTATAGGCGCATATAATGTTCCCACCGAGAAGTAGGTTCCGACTCGTCAGGAATGTTGTCAAATGTTACATCTGAGGTGTTAGGTTGCCTTAGGTTAGGATATATAACGTTATAGACGCATATAATGTTCCCACCGATAAGTAGGGTCCGACACGCCAGGAATATTGTCATATATTACATCCGAGTTATTAGGTTGCCTTAGGATAGGATATATAACGTTATAGACACATTTAATGTTCCCACCGGGAAGTAGGTCCGACACGCCTGGATTGTTGTCAAATATTACATCCGAGATGTTAGGTTGCCTTAGGTTAGGATATATAACGTTATAGACGTATATACTGTTCCCACCGTGAAGTCGGGTCCGACACACCAGGAATATTGACAAATATTACAACCGAGTTGTTAGGTTGCCTTATTTTACGATATACAGCGTTATAGACGCATACAATGTTCCCACCGAGAAGTAGGGTCCGACAGGTTTGGAATGTTGTCAAATATTACATCCGAGGAGTTAGGTTGTCTTAGGTTAGGATATACAACGTTATAGACGCATATAATGTTCCCACCGATAAGTAGGGTCCGACACACCTGGAATGTTGTCAAATGTTACATCCGAGGTGTTAGGTTAACTTAGGTTCGGATATATAACGTTATAGACGTATATAATTTTCCCACCGAGAAGTAGGTCCGACACGCCTGGATTGTTGTCAAATATTACATCCGAGATGTTAGGTTGCCTTATGTTAGGATATATAACGTTATAGACGTATATCCTGTTCCCACCGAGAAGTTGAGTCCGACACATGTGGAATGTTGTCAAATGTTACATCCAAGGTGTTAGGTTGCCTTAGGTTAGGTTATATGATGTTATAGACGCATATAATGTTCCCACCGATAAGTAGGGCTCGACACGCCTGGATTGTTGTCAAATATTACATCCGAGATGTTAGGTTGCCTTAGGTTAGGATATATAACGTTATAGACGCATATAATGTTCCCACCGAGAAGTAGGGACCGACACACGTGGAATGTTGTCAAATGTTACATCCGAGGTGTTAGGTTGCCTTAGGTTAGGATATACAACGTTATAGACGCATATAATATTCCCACCGAGAAGTACGGTCCGACACACCTGCAATGTTGTCAAATGTTACATCCGAGCTGTTATGTTGCCTTAGGTTAGGATATATAACGTTATAGACGCATATAATGTTCCCACTAAGAAGTAGGTTCCGACTCGCCAGAAATGTTGTCAAATGTTACATCCGAGTTGTTTGGTTGCCTTAGGTTAGGCTATATGACGTTATAGACGCATATAATGTTCCAACAGAGAAGTAGGTCCGACACGCCTGGATTGTTGTCAAATATTACATCCGAGATGTTAGGTTGCCTTAGGTTAGTATATATAACGTTATAGACGTATATCCTGTCCCCACCGAGAGGTTGGGTCCGACACACGTGGAATGTTGTCAAATGTTACATCCAAGGTGTTAGGTTGCCTTAGGTTAGGTTATATGACGTTATAGACGCATATAATGTTCCCACCGAGAAGTATGTCCGACACGCCTGGATTGTTGTCAAATATTACATCCGAGATGTTAGGTTGCCTTAGGTTAGGATATATAACGTTATAGACGCATATAATGTTCCCACCGATAAGTAGGGTCCGACACGCCAGGAATATTGTCAAATATTACATCCGAGTTATTAGGTTGCCTTAGGATAGGATATATAACGTTATAGACGCATTTAATGTTCCTACCGAGAAGTAGGTCCGACACGCCTGGATTGTAGTAAAATATTACATCCTAGATGTTAGGTTGACTTAGGTTAGGATATATAACGTTATAAACGTATATACTTTTCCCACCGAGAAGTAGGGTCCGACACACGTGGAATGTTGTCAAATGTTACATCCGAGGTGTTAGGTTGCCTTAGGTTAGGATATATAACGTTATAGACGCACATAATGTTCCCACCGAGAAGTAGGGACCGACACACCTGCAATGTTGTCAAATGTTACATCCGAAGTGTTAGGTTGCCTTAGGTTAATATATATAACGTTATAGACTCATATAATGTTCCCACCGAGAAGTATGGTCCGACTCGCCATAAATGTTGTCAAATGTTACATCCGAGATGTTAGTTTGCCTTTGGTCAGGATATATAACGTTATAGAAGTATATACTTTTCCCACCTAGAAATAGGGTTCGACACGCCAGGGATGTTGTAAAATATTACGTCCTAGATGATAGGTTAACTTAGGTTGGGATATATAACGTTATAGACGTATACAATGTTCCCTCCGAGAAGTCCGTTCCGACAAGCCAGGAATGTTGTAAAACGTTACATTCGCGATGTTAGGTTGCCTTAGGTTAGGATACATAACGTTATAGAAGCATATAATATTCCCACCGAGAAGTACGGTCCGACACGAAAGGAATGTTGTCAAATTTTACATTCGAGATGTTAGGTTGCCTTATTTTAGGATATGCAACGTTATAGACGCATATACTGTTTCCATCGGGAGGTAGGGTCCGACACGCCTGGAATGTTGTCAACTGTTACATTCGAGGTGCTAGGTTGCCTTAGTTTAAGATATATAACGTTATAGACGCATATAATGTTCCCACTGAGAAGTAGGTTCCGACTCGCCAGGAATGTTGTCAAATGTTACACCCGAGGTGTTTGGTTGCCTTAGGTTATGATATATAACGTTATAGACGTATATACTGTTCCCACCGTGAAGTAGGTTCCGACTCGCCAGGAATGTTGTCAAATGTTACATCCGAGGTGTTAGGTTGCCTTAGGTTATGATATATAACGTTATAGACGCATATAATGTTCCCACCGACAAGTAGGGCCCGACACGCTTGGAATGTTGTCAAATATTACATCCGAGTTGTTGTGTAGCCTTACGTTAGGGTATACAACGTTATAGACGCATATAATGTTCCCACCGAGAAGTATGTTCCGACTCGCCAGGAATATTGTTAAATGTTACATCCGAGGTGTTAGGTTGCCTTAGGTTAGGATATACAACGTTATAGACCTATACAATATTCCGACCGAGAAGTAGGTTCCCACTCGCCAGGAATGTTGTCAAATGTTACATCCGAGGTGTTAGGTTGCCTTAGGTTAGGACATATAACGTTATAGAGGTATATACTGTTCCCACCGAGAAGTAGGGTCCGACTCGCCAGGAATGTTGTCAAACAATACATCCGAGTTGTTAGGTTGCCTCATTCTAGGATATACAGCGTTATAGACGCATATAATGTTCCCACCGAGAAGTAGGGTCGGACACGCCTGGAATGTTGTTAAATGTTACATCCGAATTGTTAGTTTGCCTTTGGTCAGGATATATAACGTTATAGACGTATATACTTTTCCCACCTAGAAGTAGGGTTCGACACGCCTGGAATGTTGTCAAATGTTACATCCGAGGTGTTAGGTTGCCTTAGGTTAGGATATATAACGTTATAATCGCATATAATGTTCCCACCGAGAAGTAGGGTCCGACACGCCTGGAATGTTATCAAATGTTACATCCGAGGTGTTAGGTTGCCTTAAGTTAGGATATATAACGTTATAGATGCATATAATGTTCCCACCGAGAAGTAGGGCCCGACACGCTTGGAATGTTGTCAAATATTACATCCGAGTTGTTGTGTAGCCTTACGTTAGGGTATACAACGTTATAGACGCATATAATGTTCCCACCGAGAAGTAGGTTTCGACTCGCCAGGAATATTGTTAAATGTTACATCCGAGTTGTTAGGTTGCCTTAGGTTAGGATATACAACGTTATAGACGTATACAATATTCCGACCGAGAAGTAGGTTCCCACTCGCCAGGAATGTTGTCAAATGTTACATCCGAGGTGTTAGGTTGCCTTAGGTTAGGACATATAACGTTATAGAGGTATATACTGTTCCCACCGAGAAGTAGGGTCCGACACGCCAGGAATGTTGTCAAACAATACATCCGAGTTGTTAGGTTGCCTTATTCTAAGATATACAGCGTTATAGATGCATATAATCTTCCCACCGAGAAGTAGGGTCGGACACGCCTGGAATGTTGTTAAATGTTACATCCGAATTGTTAGTTTGCCTTTGGTCAGGATATATAACGTTATAGACGTATATACTTTTCCCACCTAGAAGTAGGGTTCGACACGCCTGGAATGTTGTCAAATGTTACATCCGAGGAGTTAGGTTGCCTTAGGTTAGGGAATACAACTTTACAGGCGCGTATAATGTTCTCACCGAGAAGTAGGGTGCGATACGCCTGGAAGGTTGACAAATATTACATCCGTGTTGTGCGGTTGCCCTAGGTTAGGATATAGAACGTTATACACGCATATAATCCTCCCACCGAGGAGTAGGGTGCGACACACCTGGAATGTTGTCAAATATTACATCCGTGTTGTTTGGTTGCCTTAGGTTAGGATATACAACGTTATAGACGCATATAATGCTCCCACCGAGGAGTAGGGTCCGACACACCTGGATTGTTGTCAAATATTACATCCGAGATGTTAGGTTGCCTTAGACTAGGATATATACCGTTATAGACGTATATAATATTCCCACCGAAAAGTATGCTCCGACACGTCCGGAAAGTTGTAAAATGTTACATCCGAGGTGTTAGGTTGCCTTAGGTTAGGATATACAACGTTATAGACGTATATAATGTTCCCACCGAGAAGTAGGTTCCGACACGCCAGGAATGTTGTCAAATATTACATCCGAGTTGTTAGGTTGCCTTATTTTAGGATATACAGCGTTATAGACGCATATAATGTTCCCACCGAGAAGTAGGTCCGTCACGCCTGGAATGTTGTCAAATGTTACATCCGAGGTGTTAGGTTGCCTTTGGTTAGGATATGTAACTTTATAGACGCACATAATCTTCCCACCGAGAAGTAGGTCCGACACGGCTGGAATGTTGACAAATATTACATCCGAGTCGTTGGGTTGCCTTGGGTTAGGCTATACAACCTTATAGACGTACATAATGTTCCCACCGAGAAGTAGGGTCCGACACGAAAGGAATGTTGTCAAATATTACATCCGAGATGTTAGGTTGCCTTTGATTAGGATATACAACGTTATTGACGCATATAATGTTCCCACCGAGAAGTAGGATCCGACACGCCTGGAATGTTGTCAAATGTTACATCCGAGGTGTTAGGTTGCCTTAGGTTAGGCTATACAACGTTATAGACGCATATAATGTTCCCACCGAGAAGTAGGCTCCGACACGCCTGGAATGTTGTCAAATATTACATCCGAGATGTTAGGTTGCCTTAGGTTAGGATATACAACGTTATAGACGCATATAATGCTCCCACCGAGGAGTAGGGTCCGACACGCCTGGAATGTTGTCAAATGTTACATCCGAGGTGTTAGGTTGCCTTAGGTTAGGATATGTAACTTTATAGACGCATATAATCTTCCCATCGAGAAGTAGGTCCGACACGCCTGGAATGTTGTCAAATGTTACATCCGATGTGTCGGGTTGCCTTAGGTTATGATATATATCGTTATAGACATATATAATGTTCCCACCGAGAAGTACGTCCGACACGCCTGGAATGTTGTCAGATATTACATCCGAGATGTTACGTTGCCTTAGGTTAGGACATATAACGTTATAGACGTATATACAGTTCCCACCGAGAAGTAGGGTCCGACATGCCAGGAATGTTGACAAATATTACATCCGAGTTGTTAGGTTGCCTTATTTTAGTATATACAGCGTTATAGACGCATATAATGTTCCCACCGAGAAGTAGGTCCGACAAGCCTGGAATGTTGTCAGATATTACATCCGAGATGTTACGTTGCCATAAGTTGGACATATAACGTTATAGACGTATATACTGTTCCCACCGAGAAGTAGGGTCCGACACGCCAGGAATGTTGTCAAATATTACATCCGAGTTGTTGGGTTGCCTTAGGTTAGGATATACAACGTTATAGACGCATATAATGTTCCCACCGAGAAGTAGGGTCCGACACAACTGGAATGTTGTCAAATGTTACATCCGAGGTGTTAGGTTGCCTTTGGTTAGGATATGTAACTTTATAGACGCACATAATCTTCCCACCGAGAAGTAGGTCCGACACGGCTGGAATGTTGACAAATATTACATCCGAGTCGTTGGGTTGCCTTGGGTTAGGCTATACAACCTTATAGACGTACATAATGTTCCCACCGAGAAGTAGGGTCCGACACGAAAGGAATGTTGTCAAATATTACATCCGAGATGTTAGGTTGCCTTTGATTAGGATATACAACGTTATTGACGCATATAATGTTCCCACCGAGAAGTAGGATCCGACACGCCTGGAATGTTGTCAAATGTTACATCCGAGGTGTTAGGTTGCCTTAGGTTAGGCTATACAACGTTATAGACGCATATAATGTTCCCACCGAGAAGTAGACTCCGACACGCCTGGAATGTTGTCAAATATTACATCCGAGATGTTAGGTTGCCTTAGGTTAGGATATACAACGTTATAGACGCATATAATGCTCCCACCGAGGAGTAGGGTCCGACACGCCTGGAATGTTGTCAAATGTTACATCCGAGGTGTTAGGTTGCCTTAGGTTAGGATATGTAACTTTATAGACGCACATAATCTTCCCATCGAGAAGTAGGTCCGACACGCCTGGAATGTTGTCAAATGTTACATCCGATGTGTCAGGTTGCCTTAGGTTATGATATATATCGTTATAGACATATATAATGTTCCCACCGAGAAGTACGTCCGACACGCCTGGAATGTTGTCAGATATTACATCCGAGATGTTACGTTGCCTTAGGTTAGGACATATAACGTTATAGACGTATATACAGTTCCCACCGAGAAGTAGGGTCCGACATGCCAGGAATGTTGACAAATATTACATCCGAGATGTTAGGTTGCCTTAGGTTAGGATATATAACGTTATAGACGCATATAATGTTCCCACCGAGAAGTAGGGTCCGACAGGTTTGGAATGTTGGCAAATATTACATCCGAGGAGTCAGGTTGCCTTAGGTTAGGATATACAACGTTATAGACGCATATAATGTTCCCACCGAGAAGTAGGGTCCGACACACCTGGAATATTGTCAAATATGAGATCCGAGTTGCTAGGTTGCCTTAGGTTAGGATATATAACGTTATAGACGCATATAATGTTCCCACCGAGAAGTAGGATCCGACTCGCCAGAAATGTTGTCAAATGTTACATCCGAGGTGTTTGGTTGCCTTTGGTTAGTTTATATGACGTTATAGACGCATATAATGTTCCAACCGAGAAGTAGGTCCGACACGCCTGGATTGTTGTCAAATATTATATCCGAGATGTTAGTTTGCCTTAGGTTAGGATATATAACGTTATAGACGTATATACTGTTCCCACCGTGAAGTCGGGTCCGACACACCAGGAATATTGACAAATATTACATCCGAGTTGTTAGGTTAACTTAGGTTCGGATATATAACGTTATAGACGTATACAATGTTCCGACCGAGAAGTAGGTTCCGAGAATCCAGGAATGTTGTAAAATGTTAAATTCGCGATGTTAGATTGCCTTAGGTTAGGATATATAACGTTATAGACGCATATAATGTTCCCACCGAGAAGTAGGGACCGACACACGTGGAATGTTGTCAAATGTTACATCCGAGGTGTTAGGTTGCCTTAGGTTAGGATATATAACGTTATAGACGGATATAATGTTCCCACCGAGAAGTAGGTCCGACACGCCAGGAATGTTGTCAAATATTACATCCGTGTTGTTTGGTTGCCTTAGGTTAGGATATACAACGTTATAGACGCATATAATGCTCCCACCGAGGAGTAGGGTCCGACACACCTGGATTGTTGTCAAATATTACATCCGAGATGTTAGGTTGCCTTAGACTAGGATATATACCGTTATAGACGTATATAATATTCCCACCGAAAAGTATGCTCCGACACGTCCGGAAAGTTGTAAAATGTTACATCCGAGGTGTTAGGTTGCCTTAGGTTAGGATATACAACGTTATAGACGTATATAATGTTCCCACCGAGAAGCAGGTTCCGACACGCCAGGAATGTTGTCAAATATTACATCCGAGTTGTTAGGTTGCCTTATTTTAGGATATACAGCGTTATAGACGCATATAATGTTCCCACCGAGAAGTAGGGTCCGACACGCCTGGAATGTTGTCAAATGTTACATCCGAGGTGTTAGGTTGCCTTAGGTTAGGATATGTAACTTTATAGACGCATATAATCTTCCCATCGAGAAGTAGGTCCGACACGCCTGGAATGTTGTCAAATGTTACATCCGATGTGTCGGGTTGCCTTAGGTTATGATATATATCGTTATAGACATATATAATGTTCCCACCGAGAAGTACGTCCGACACGCCTGGAATGTTGTCAGATATTACATCCGAGATGTTACGTTGCCTTAGGTTAGGACAT
Source organism: Xylocopa violacea (assembly GCA_963969225.1). Classification (NCBI taxonomy): domain Eukaryota; kingdom Metazoa; phylum Arthropoda; class Insecta; order Hymenoptera; family Apidae; genus Xylocopa; species Xylocopa violacea. The sequence goes on along the minus strand of CAXAJV010000017.1, from coordinate 7,869,642 downwards.
ATAACGTTATAGACGTATATACAGTTCCCACCGAGAAGTAGGGTCCGACATGCCAGGAATGTTGACAAATATTACATCCGAGTTGTTAGGTTGCCTTATTTTAGTATATACAGCGTTATAGACGCATATAATGTTCCCACCGAGAAGTAGGTCCGACAAGCCTGGAATGTTGTCAGATATTACATCCGAGATGTTACGTTGCCATAAGTTGGACATATAACGTTATAGACGTATATACTGTTCCCACCGAGAAGTAGGGTCCGACACGCCAGGAATGTTGTCAAATATTACATCCGAGTTGTTGGGTTGCCTTAGGTTAGGATATACAACGTTATAGACGCATATAATGTTCCCACCGAGAAGTAGGGTCCGACACAACTGGAATGTTGTCAAATGTTACATCCGAGGTGTTAGGTTGCCTTAGGTTAGGATATATAACGTTATAGACGCATATAGTGTGCCCACCGAGAAGGAGGGTCCGACTCGCCAGGAATGTTGTCAAGTGTTACATCCGAGGAGTTAGGTTGCCTTAAGTTAGGATATATAACGTTATATACGCATATAATGTTCCCACCGAGAAGTAGGGGCCGACACGCCTGGAATGTTCTCAAATATTACATGCATGTTGTTTGGTTGCCTTAGGTTAGGATATACAACGATATGGACGCATATAATGTTCCCAACGAGGGGTAGGCTCCGACACGCCAGGAATGTTGTCAAATATTACATCCGATGTGTTGGGTTGCCTTAGGTTAGGACATGTAACTTTATAGACGCATATAATGTTCCCACCGAGAAGTAGGTTCCGACTCGCCAGGAATGTTGTTAAATGTTACATCCGAGGTGTTAGGTTGCCTTAGGTTAGGATACACAACGTTATAGACGTATACAATGTTCCGACCGAGAAGTAGGTTCCCACTCGCCAGGAATGTTGTCAAATGTTACATTTGAGATGTTAGGTTGCCTTAGATTAGGATATATAACGATATAGAGGTAAATACTGTTCACGCCGATAGTTAGGGTCTGACACGCCTGGAATTTTGTCAAATGTTACATCCGATGTGTAGGTTGCCTTAGGTTAGGATATATAACGTTATAGACGCATACAATGTTCCCACCGAGAAGTAGTTCCGACACGCCTGGAATGTTGTCGAATATTACATCCGAGATGTTAGGTTGCCTTAGGTTAGGATATACAACGTTATAGACGTATATAATGTTCCCACCGAGAAGTAGGGTCCGACACGCCTGGAATGTTGTCAAATGTTACATCCGAGGTGTTAGGTTGCCTTTGGTTAGGATATGTAACTTTATAGACGCACATAATCTTCCCACCGAGAAGTAGGTCCGACACGGCTGGAATGTTGACAAATATTACATCCGAGTCGTTGGGTTGCCTTGGGTTAGGCTATACAACCTTATAGACGTACATAATGTTCCCACCGAGAAGTAGGGTCCGACACGCCAGGAATGTTGTCAAATATTACATCCGATGTGTTGGGTTGCCTTAGGTTAGGACATGTAACTTTATAGACGCATATAATGTTCCCACCGAGAAGTAGGTTCCGACTCGCCAGGAATGTTGTTAAATGTTACATCCGAGGTGTTAGGTTGCCTTAGGTTAGGATACACAACGTTATAGACGTATACAATGTTCCGACCGAGAAGTAGGTTCCCACTCGCCAGGAATGTTGTCAAATGTTACATTTGAGATGTTAGGTTGCCTTAGATTAGGATATATAACGATATAGAGGTAAATACTGTTCACGCCGATAGTTAGGGTCTGACACGCCTGGAATTTTGTCAAATGTTACATCCGATGTGTAGGTTGCCTTAGGTTAGGATATATAACGTTATAGACGCATACAATGTTCCCACCGAGAAGTAGTTCCGACACGCCTGGAATGTTGTCGAATATTACATCCGAGATGTTAGGTTGCCTTAGGTTAGGATATACAACGTTATAGACGTATATAATGTTCCCACCGAGAAGTAGGGTCCGACACGCCTGGAATGTTGTCAAATGTTACATCCGAGGTGTTAGGTTGCCTTTGGTTAGGATATGTAACTTTATAGACGCACATAATCTTCCCACCGAGAAGTAGGTCCGACACGGCTGGAATGTTGACAAATATTACATCCGAGTCGTTGGGTTGCCTTGGGTTAGGCTATACAACCTTATAGACGTACATAATGTTCCCACCGAGAAGTAGGGTCCGACACGAAAGGAATGTTGTCAAATATTACATCCGAGATGTTAGGTTGCCTTTGATTAGGATATACAACGTTATTGACGCATATAATGTTCCCACCGAGAAGTAGGATCCGACACGCCTGGAATGTTGTCAAATGTTACATCCGAGGTGTTAGGTTGCCTTAGGTTAGGCTATACAACGTTATAGACGCATATAATGTTCCCACCGAGAAGTAGGCTCCGACACGCCTGGAATGTTGTCAAATATTACATCCGAGATGTTAGGTTGCCTTAGGTTAGGATATACAACGTTATAGACGCATATAATGCTCCCACCGAGGAGTAGGGTCCGACACGCCTGGAATGTTGTCAAATGTTACATCCGAGGTGTTAGGTTGCCTTAGGTTAGGATATGTAACTTTATAGACGCATATAATCTTCCCATCGAGAAGTAGGTCCGACACGCCTGGAATGTTGTCAAATGTTACATCCGAAGTGTCGGGTTGCCTTAGGTTATGATATATATCGTTATAGACATATATAATGTTCCCACCGAGAAGTACGTCCGACACGCCTGGAATGTTGTCAGATATTACATCCGAGATGTTACGTTGCCTTAGGTTAGGACATATAACGTTATAGACGTATATACAGTTCCCACCGAGAAGTAGGGTCCGACATGCCAGGAATGTTGACAAATATTACATCCGAGTTGTTAGGTTGCCTTATTTTAGTATATACAGCGTTATAGACGCATATAATGTTCCCACCGAGAAGTAGGTCCGACAAGCCTGGAATGTTGTCAGATATTACATCCGAGATGTTACGTTGCCATAAGTTGGACATATAACGTTATAGACGTATATACTGTTCCCACCGAGAAGTAGGGTCCGACACGCCAGGAATGTTGTCAAATATTACATCCGAGTTGTTGGGTTGCCTTAGGTTAGGATATACAACGTTATAGACGCATATAATGTTCCCACCGAGAAGTAGGGTCCGACACAACTGGAATGTTGTCAAATGTTACATCCGAGGTGTTAGGTTGCCTTAGGTTAGGATATATAACGTTATAGACGCATATAGTGTGCCCACCGAGAAGGAGGGTCCGACTCGCCAGGAATGTTGTCAAGTGTTACATCCGAGGAGTTAGGTTGCCTTAAGTTAGGATATATAACGTTATATACGCATATAATGTTCCCACCGAGAAGTAGGGGCCGACACGCCTGGAATGTTCTCAAATATTACATGCATGTTGTTTGGTTGCCTTAGGTTAGGATATACAACGATATGGACGCATATAATGTTCCCAACGAGGGGTAGGCTCCGACACGCCAGGAATGTTGTCAAATATTACATCCGATGTGTTGGGTTGCCTTAGGTTAGGACATGTAACTTTATAGACGCATATAATGTTCCCACCGAGAAGTAGGTTCCGACTCGCCAGGAATGTTGTTAAATGTTACATCCGAGGTGTTAGGTTGCCTTAGGTTAGGATACACAACGTTATAGACGTATACAATGTTCCGACCGAGAAGTAGGTTCCCACTCGCCAGGAATGTTGTCAAATGTTACATTTGAGATGTTAGGTTGCCTTAGATTAGGATATATAACGATATAGAGGTAAATACTGTTCACGCCGATAGTTAGGGTCTGACACGCCTGGAATTTTGTCAAATGTTACATCCGATGTGTAGGTTGCCTTAGGTTAGGATATATAACGTTATAGACGCATACAATGTTCCCACCGAGAAGTAGTTCCGACACGCCTGGAATGTTGTCGAATATTACATCCGAGATGTTAGGTTGCCTTAGGTTAGGATATACAACGTTATAGACGTATATAATGTTCCCACCGAGAAGTAGGGTCCGACACGCCTGGAATGTTGTCAAATGTTACATCCGAGGTGTTAGGTTGCCTTTGGTTAGGATATGTAACTTTATAGACGCACATAATCTTCCCACCGAGAAGTAGGTCCGACACGGCTGGAATGTTGACAAATATTACATCCGAGTCGTTGGGTTGCCTTGGGTTAGGCTATACAACCTTATAGACGTACATAATGTTCCCACCGAGAAGTAGGGTCCGACACGAAAGGAATGTTGTCAAATATTACATCCGAGATGTTAGGTTGCCTTTGATTAGGATATACAACGTTATTGACGCATATAATGTTCCCACCGAGAAGTAGGATCCGACACGCCTGGAATGTTGTCAAATGTTACATCCGAGGTGTTATGTTGCCTTAGGTTAGGCTATACAACGTTATAGACGCATATAATGTTCCCACCGAGAAGTAGGCTCCGACACGCCTGGAATGTTGTCAAATATTACATCCGAGATGTTAGGTTGCCTTAGGTTAGGATATACAACGTTATAGACGCATATAATGCTCCCACCGAGGAGTAGGGTCCGACACGCCTGGAATGTTGTCAAATGTTACATCCGAGGTGTTAGGTTGCCTTAGGTTAGGATATGTAACTTTATAGACGCATATAATCTTCCCATCGAGAAGTAGGTCCGACACGCCTGGAATGTTGTCAAATGTTACATCCGATGTGTCATGTTGCCTTAGGTTATGATATATATCGTTATAGACATATATAACGTTCCCACCGAGAAGTACGTCCGACACGCCTGGAATGTTGTCAGATATTACATCCGAGATGTTACGTTGCCTTAGGTTAGGACATATAACGTTATAGACGTATATACAGTTCCCACCGAGAAGTAGGGTCCGACATGCCAGGAATGTTGACAAATATTACATCCGAGTTGTTAGGTTGCCTAATTTTAGTATATACAGCGTTATAGACGCATATAATGTTCCCACCGAGAAGTAGGTCCGACAAGCCTGGAATGTTGTCAGATATTACATCCGAGATGTTACGTTGCCATAAGTTGGACATATAACGTTATAGACGTATATACTGTTCCCACCGAGAAGTAGGGTCCGACACGCCAGGAATGTTGTCAAATATTACATCCGAGTTGTTGGGTTGCCTTAGGTTAGGATATACAACGTTATAGACGCATATAATGTTCCCACCGAGAAGTAGGGTCCGACACAACTGGAATGCTGTCAAATGTTACATCCGAGGTGTTAGGTTGCCTTAGGTTAGGATATATAACGTTATAGACGCATATAGTGTGCCCACCGAGAAGGAGGGTCCGACTCGCCAGGAATGTTGTCAAGTGTTACATCCGAGGAGTTAGGTTGCCTTAAGTTAGGATATATAACGTTATATACGCATATAATGTTCCCACCGAGAAGTAGGGGCCGACACGCCTGGAATGTTCTCAAATATTACATGCATGTTGTTTGGTTGCCTTAGGTTAGGATATACAACGATATGGACGCATATAATGTTCCCAACGAGGGGTAGGCTCCGACACGCCAGGAATGTTGTCAAATATTACATCCGATGTGTTGGGTTGCCTTAGGTTAGGACATGTAACTTTATAGACGCATATAATGTTCCCACCGAGAAGTAGGTTTCGACTCGCCAGGAATGTTGTTAAATGTTACATCCGAGGTGTTAGGTTGCCTTAGGTTAGGATACACAACGTTATAGACGTATACAATGTTCCGACCGAGAAGTAGGTTCCCACTCGCCAGGAATGTTGTCAAATGTTACATTTGAGATGTTAGGTTGGCTTAGATTAGGATATATAACGATATAGAGGTAAATACTGTTCACGCCGATAGTTAGGGTCTAACACGCCTGGAATTTTGTCAAATGTTACATCCGATGTGTAGGTTGCCTTAGGTTAGGATATATAACGTTATAGACGCATACAATGTTCCCACCGAGAAGTAGTTCCGACACGCCTGGAATGTTGTCGAATATTACATCCGAGATGTTAGGTTGCCTTAGGTTAGGATATACAACGTTATAGACGTATATAATGTTCCCACCGAGAAGTAGGGTCCAACACGCCTGGAATGTTGTCAAATGTTACATCCGAGGTGTTAGGTTGCCTTTGGTTAGGATATGTAACTTTATAGACGCACATAATCTTCCCACCGAGAAGTAGGTCCGACACGGCTGGAATGTTGACAAATATTACATCCGAGTCGTTGGGTTGCCTTGGGTTAGGCTATACAACCTTATAGACGTACATAATGTTCCCACCGAGAAGTAGGGTCCGACACGAAAGGAATGTTGTCAAATATTACATCCGAGATGTTAGGTTGCCTTTGATTAGGATATACAACGTTATTGACGCATATAATGTTCCCACCGAGAAGTAGGATCCGACACGCCTGGAATGTTGTCAAATGTTACATCCGAGGTGTTAGGTTGCCTTAGGTTAGGCTATACAACGTTATAGACGCATATAATGTTCCCACCGAGAAGTAGGCTCCGGCGCGCCTGGAATGTTGTCAAATATTACATCCGAGATGTTAGGTTGCCTTAGGTTAGGATATACAACGTTATAGACGCATATAATGCTCCCACCGAGGAGTAGGGTCCGACACGCCTGGAATGTTGTCAAATGTTACATCCGAGGTGTTAGGTTGCCTTAGGTTAGGATATGTAACTTTATAGACGCATATAATCTTCCCATCGAGAAGTAGGTCCGACACGCCTGGAATGTTGTCAAATGTTACATCCGATGTGTCAGGTTGCCTTAGGTTATGATATATATCGTTATAGACATATATAATGTTCCCACCGAGAAGTACGTCCGACACGCCTGGAATGTTGTCAGATATTACATCCGAGATGTTACGTTGCCTTAGGTTAGGACATATAACGTTATAGACGTATATACAGTTCCCACCGAGAAGTAGGGTCCGACATGCCAGGAATGTTGACAAATATTACATCCGAGTTGTTAGGTTGCCTTATTTTAGTATATACAGCGTTATAGACGCATATAATGTTCCCACCGAGAAGTAGGTCCGACAAGCCTGGAATGTTGTCAGATATTACATCCGAGATGTTACGTTGCCATAAGTTGGAGATATAACGTTATAGACGTATATACTGTTCCCACCGAGAAGTAGGGTCCGACACGCCAGGAATGTTGTCAAATATTACATCCGAGTTGTTGGGTTGCCTTAGGTTAGGATATACAACGTTATAGACGCATATAATGTTCCCACCGAGAAGTAGGGTCCGACACAACTGGAATGTTGTCAAATGTTACATCCGAGGTGTTAGGTTGCCTTAGGTTAGGATATATAACGTTATAGACGCATATAGTGTGCCCACCGAGAAGGAGGGTCCGACTCGCCAGGAATGTTGTCAAGTGTTACATCCGAGGAGTTAGGTTGCCTTAAGTTAGGATATATAACGTTATATACGCATATAATGTTCCCACCGAGAAGTAGGGGCCGACACGCCTGGAATGTTCTCAAATATTACATGCATGTTGTTTGGTTGCCTTAGGTTAGGATATACAACGATATGGACGCATATAATGTTCCCAACGAGGGGTAGGCTCCGACACGCCAGGAATGTTGTCAAATATTACATCCGATGTGTTGGGTTGCCTTAGGTTAGGACATGTAACTTTATAGACGCATATAATGTTCCCACCGAGAAGTAGGTTCCGACTCGCCAGGAATGTTGTTAAATGTTACATCCGAGGTGTTAGGTTGCCTTAGGTTAGGATACACAACGTTATAGACGTATACAATGTTCCGACCGAGAAGTAGGTTCCCACTCGCCAGGAATGTTGTCAAATGTTACATTTGAGATGTTAGGTTGGCTTAGATTAGGATATATAACGATATAGAGGTAAATACTGTTCACGCCGATAGTTAGGGTCTGACACGCCTGGAATGTTGTCAAATGTTACATCCGAGGTGTTAGGTTGCCTTAGGTTAGGCTATACAACGTTATAGACGCATATAATGTTCCCACCGAGAAGTAGGCTCCGACACGCCTGGAATGTTGTCAAATATTACATCCGAGATGTTAGGTTGCCTTAGGTTAGGATATACAACGTTATAGACGCATATAATGCTCCCACCGAGGAGTAGGGTCCGACACACCTGGAATGTTGTCAAATGTTACATCCGAGGTGTTAGGTTGCCTTTGGTTAGGATATGTAACTTTATAGACGCACATAATCTTCCCACCGAGAAGTAGGTCCGACACGGCTGGAATGTTGACAAATATTACATCCGATGTGTCAGGTTGCCTTAGGTTATGATATATATCGTTATAGACATATATAACGTTCCCACCGAGAAGTACGTCCGACACGCCTGGAATGTTGTCAGATATTACATCCGAGATGTTACGTTGCCTTAGGTTAGGACATATAACGTTATAGACGTATATACAGTTCCCACCGAGAAGTAGGGTCCGACATGCCAGGAATGTTGACAAATATTACATCCGAGTTGTTAGGTTGCCTAATTTTAGTATATACAGCGTTATAGACGCATATAATGTTCCCACCGAGAAGTAGGTCCGACAAGCCTGGAATGTTGTCAGATATTACATCCGAGATGTTACGTTGCCATAAGTTGGACATATAACGTTATAGACGTATATACTGTTCCCACCGAGAAGTAGGGTCCGACACGCCAGGAATGTTGTCAAATATTACATCCGAGTTGTTGGGTTGCCTTAGGTTAGGATATACAACGTTATAGACGCATATAATGTTCCCACCGAGAAGTAGGGTCCGACACAACTGGAATGCTGTCAAATGTTACATCCGAGGTGTTAGGTTGCCTTAGGTTAGGATATATAACGTTATAGACGCATATAGTGTGCCCACCGAGAAGGAGGGTCCGACTCGCCAGGAATGTTGTCAAGTGTTACATCCGAGGAGTTAAGTTGCCTTAAGTTAGGATATATAACGTTATATACGCATATAATGTTCCCACCGAGAAGTAGGGGCCGACACGCCTGGAATGTTCTCAAATATTACATGCATGTTGTTTGGTTGCCTTAGGTTAGGATATACAACGATATGGACGCATATAATGTTCCCAACGAGGGGTAGGCTCCGACACGCCAGGAATGTTGTCAAATATTACATCCGATGTGTTGGGTTGCCTTAGGTTAGGACATGTAACTTTATAGACGCATATAATGTTCCCACCGAGAAGTAGGTTCCGACTCGCCAGGAATGTTGTTAAATGTTACATCCGAGGTGTTAGGTTGCCTTAGGTTAGGATACACAACGTTATAGACGTATACAATGTTCCGACCGAGAAGTAGGTTCCCACTCGCCAGGAATGTTGTCAAATGTTACATTTGAGATGTTAGGTTGGCTTAGATTAGGATATATAACGATATAGAGGTAAATACTGTTCACGCCGATAGTTAGGGTCTGACACGCCTGGAATTTTGTCAAATGTTACATCCGATGTGTAGGTTGCCTTAGGTTAGGATATATAACGTTATAGACGCATACAATGTTCCCACCGAGAAGTAGTTCCGACACGCCTGGAATGTTGTCGAATATTACATCCGAGATGTTAGGTTGCCTTAGGTTAGGATATACAACGTTATAGACGTATATAATGTTCCCACCGAGAAGTAGGGTCCAACACGCCTGGAATGTTGTCAAATGTTACATCCGAGGTGTTAGGTTGCCTTTGGTTAGGATATGTAACTTTATAGACGCACATAATCTTCCCACCGAGAAGTAGGTCCGACACGGCTGGAATGTTGACAAATATTACATCCGAGTCATTGGGTTGCCTTGGGTTAGGCTATACAACCTTATAGACGTACATAATGTTCCCACCGAGAAGTAGGGTCCGACACGAAAGGAATGTTGTCAAATATTACATCCGAGATGTTAGGTTGCCTTTGATTAGGATATACAACGTTATTGACGCATATAATGTTCCCACCGAGAAGTAGGATCCGACACGCCAGGAATGTTGTCAAATGTTACATCCGAGGTGTTAGGTTGCCTTAGGTTAGGCTATACAACGTTATAGACGCATATAATGTTCCCACCGAGAAGTAGGCTCCGACACGCCTGGAATGTTGTCAAATATTACATCCGAGATGTTAGGTTGCCTTAGGTTAGGATATACAACGTTATAGACACATATAATGCTCCCACCGAGGAGTAGGGTCCGACACGCCTGGAATGATGTCAAATGTTACATCCGAGGTGTTAGGTTGCCTTAGGTTAGGATATGTAACTTTATAGACGCATATAATCTTCCCATCGAGAAGTAGGTCCGACACGCCTGGAATGTTGTCAAATGTTACATCCGATGTGTCAGGTTGCCTTAGGTTATGATATATATCGTTATAGACATATATAATGTTCCCACCGAGAAGTACGTCCGACACGCCTGGAATGTTGTCAGATATTACATCCGAGATGTTACGTTGCCTTAGGTTAGGACATATAACGTTATAGACGTATATACAGTTCCCACCGAGAAGTAGGGTCCGACATGCCAGGAATGTTGACAAATATTACATCCGAGTTGTTAGGTTGCCTTATTTTAGTATATACAGCGTTATAGACGCATATAATGTTCCCACCGAGAAGTAGGTCCGACAAGCCTGGAATGTTGTCAGATATTACATCCGAGATGTTACGTTGCCATAAGTTGGACATATAACGTTATAGACGTATATACTGTTCCCACCGAGAAGTAGGGTCCGACACGCCAGGAATGTTGTCAAATATTACATCCGAGTTGTTGGGTTGCCTTAGGTTAGGATATACAACGTTATAGACGCATATAATGTTCCCACCGAGAAGTAGGGTCCGACACACCTGGAATGTTGTCAAATGTTACATCCGAGGTGTTAGGTTGCCTTAGGTTAGGATATATAACGTTATAGACGCATATAGTGTGCCCACCGAGAAGTAGGGTCCGACTCGCCAGGAATGTTGTCAAGTGTTACATCCGAGGAGTTAGGTTGCCTTAAGTTAGGATATATAACGTTATATACGCATATAATGTTCCCACCGAGAAGTAGGGGCCGACACGCCTGGAATGTTCTCAAATATTACATGCATGTTGTTTGGTTGCCTTAGGTTAGGATATACAACGATATGGACGCATATAATGTTCCCAACGAGGGGTAGGCTCCGACACGCCAGGAATGTTGTCAAATATTACATCCGATGTGTTGGGTTGCCTTAGGTTAGGACATGTAACTTTATAGACGCATATAATGTTCCCACCGAGAAGTAGGTTCCGACTCGCCAGGAATGTTGTTAAATGTTACATCCGAGGTGTTAGGTTGCCTTAGGTTAGGATACACAACGTTATAGACGTATACAATGTTCCGACCGAGAAGTAGGTTCCCACTCGCCAGGAATGTTGTCAAATGTTACATTTGAGATGTTAGGTTGTCTTAGATTAGGATATATAACGATATAGAGGTAAATACTGTTCACGCCGATAGTTAGGGTCTGACACGCCTGGAATTTTGTCAAATGTTACATCCGATGTGTAGGTTGCCTTAGGTTAGGATATATAACGTTATAGACGCATACAATGTTCCCACCGAGAAGTAGTTCCGACACGCCTGGAATGTTGTCGAATATTACATCCGAGATGTTAGGTTGCCTTAGGTTAGGATATACAACGTTATAGACGTATATAATGTTCCCACCGAGAAGTAGGGTCCAACACGCCTGGAATGTTGTCAAATGTTACATCCGAGGTGTTAGGTTGCCTTTGGTTAGGATATGTAACTTTATAGACGCACATAATCTTCCCACCGAGAAGTAGGTCCGACACGGCTGGAATGTTGACAAATATTACATCCGAGTCGTTGGGTTGCCTTGGGTTAGGCTATACAACCTTATAGACGTACATAATGTTCCCACCGAGAAGTAGGGTCCGACACGAAAGGAATGTTGTCAAATATTACATCCGAGATGTTAGGTTGCCTTTGATTAGGATATACAACGTTATTGACGCATATAATGTTCCCACCGAGAAGTAGGATCCGACACGCCTGGAATGTTGTCAAATGTTACATCCGAGGTGTTAGGTTGCCTTAGGTTAGGCTATACAACGTTATAGACGCATATAATGTTCCCACCGAGAAGTAGGCTCCGACACGCCTGGAATGTTGTCAAATATTACATCCGAGATGTTAGGTTGCCTTAGGTTAGGATATACAACGTTATAGACGCATATAATGCTCCCACCGAGGAGTAGGGTCCGACACGCCTGGAATGATGTCAAATGTTACATCCGAGGTGTTAGGTTGCCTTAGGTTAGGATATGTAACTTTATAGACGCATATAATCTTCCCATCGAGAAGCAGGTCCGACACGCCTGGAATGTTGTCAAATGTTACATCCGATGTGTCAGGTTGCCTTAGGTTATGATATATATCGTTATAGACATATATAATGTTCCCACCGAGAAGTACGTCCGACACGCCTGGAATGTTGTCAGATATTACATCCGAGATGTTACGTTGCCTTAGGTTAGGACATATAACGTTATAGACGTATATACAGTTCCCACCGAGAAGTAGGGTCCGACATGCCAGGAATGTTGACAAATATTACATCCGAGTTGTTAGGTTGCCTTATTTTAGTATATACAGCGTTATAGACGCATATAATGTTCCCACCGAGAAGTAGGTCCGACAAGCCTGGAATGTTGTCAGATATTACATCCGAGATGTTACGTTGCCATAAGTTGGACATATAACGTTATAGACGTATATACTGTTCCCACCGAGAAGTAGGGTCCGACACGCCAGGAATGTTGTCAAATATTACATCCGAGTTGTTGGGTTGCCTTAGGTTAGGATATACAACGTTATAGACGCATATAATGTTCCCACCGAGAAGTAGGGTCCGACACAACTGGAATGCTGTCAAATGTTACATCCGAGGTGTTAGGTTGCCTTAGGTTAGGATATATAACGTTATAGACGCATATAGTGTGCCCACCGAGAAGGAGGGTCCGACTCGCCAGGAATGTTGTCAAGTGTTACATCCGAGGAGTTAGGTTGCCTTAAGTTAGGATATATAACGTTATATACGCATATAATGTTCCCACCGAGAAGTAGGGGCCGACACGCCTGGAATGTTCTCAAATATTACATGCATGTTGTTTGGTTGCCTTAGGTTAGGATATACAACGATATGGACGCATATAATGTTCCCAACGAGGGGTAGGCTCCGACACGCCAGGAATGTTGTCAAATATTACGTCCGATGTGTTGGGTTGCCTTAGGTTAGGACATGTAACTTTATAGACGCATATAATGTTCCCACCGAGAAGTAGGTTTCGACTCGCCAGGAATGTTGTTAAATGTTACATCCGAGGTGTTAGGTTGCCTTAGGTTAGGATACACAACGTTATAGACGTATACAATGTTCCGACCGAGAAGTAGGTTCCCACTCGCCAGGAATGTTGTCAAATGTTACATTTGAGATGTTAGGTTGGCTTAGATTAGGATATATAACGATATAGAGGTAAATACTGTTCACGCCGATAGTTAGGGTCTAACACGCCTGGAATTTTGTCAAATGTTACATCCGATGTGTAGGTTGCCTTAGGTTAGGATATATAACGTTATAGACGCATACAATGTTCCCACCGAGAAGTAGTTCCGACAAGCCTGGAATGTTGTCGAATATTACATCCGAGATGTTAGGTTGCCTTAGGTTAGGATATACAACGTTATAGACGTATATAATGTTCCCACCGAGAAGTAGGGTCCAACACGCCTGGAATGTTGTCAAATGTTACATCCGAGGTGTTAGGTTGCCTTTGGTTAGGATATGTAACTTTATAGACGCACATAATCTTCCCACCGAGAAGTAGGTCCGACACGGCTGGAATGTTGACAAATATTACATCCGAGTCATTGGGTTGCCTTGGGTTAGGCTATACAACCTTATAGACGTACATAATGTTCCCACCGAGAAGTAGGGTCCGACACGAAAGGAATGTTGTCAAATATTACATCCGAGATGTTAGGTTGCCTTTGATTAGGATATACAACGTTATTGACGCATATAATGTTCCCACCGAGAAGTAGGATCCGACACGCCTGGAATGTTGTCAAATGTTACATCCGAGGTGTTAGGTTGCCTTAGGTTAGGCTATACAACGTTATAGACGCATATAATGTTCCCACCGAGAAGTAGGCTCCGACACGCCTGGAATGTTGTCAAATATTACATCCGAGATGTTAGGTTGCCTTAGGTTAGGATATACAACGTTATAGACGCATATAATGCTCCCACCGAGGAGTAGGGTCCGACACGCCTGGAATGATGTCAAATGTTACATCCGAGGTGTTAGGTTGCCTTAGGTTAGGATATGTAACTTTATAGACGCATATAATCTTCCCATCGAGAAGTAGGTCCGACACGCCTGGAATGTTGTCAAATGTTACATCCGATGTGTCAGGTTGCCTTAGGTTATGATATATATCGTTATAGACATATATACTGTTCCCACCGAGAAGTACGTCCGACACGCCTGGAATGTTGTCAGATATTACATCCGAGATGTTACGTTGCCTTAGGTTAGGACATATAACGTTATAGACGTATATACAGTTCCCACCGAGAAGTAGGGTCCGACATGCCAGGAATGTTGACAAATATTACATCCGAGTTGTTAGGTTGCCTTATTTTAGTATATACAGCGTTATAGACGCATATAATGTTCCCACCGAGAAGTAGGTCCGACAAGCCTGGAATGTTGTCAGATATTACATCCAAGATGTTACGTTGCCATAAGTTGGACATATAACGTTATAGACGTATATACTGTTCCCACCGAGAAGTAGGGTCCGACACGCCAGGAATGTTGTCAAATATTACATCCGAGTTGTTGGGTTGCCTTAGGTTAGGATATACAACGTTATAGACGCATATAATGTTCCCACCGAGAAGTAGGGTCCGACACACCTGGAATGTTGTCAAATGTTACATCCGAGGTGTTAGGTTGCCTTAGGTTAGGATATATAACGTTATAGACGCATATAGTGTGCCCACCGAGAAGTAGGGTCCGACTCGCCAGGAATGTTGTCAAGTGTTACATCCGAGGAGTTAGGTTGCCTTAAGTTAGGATATATAACGTTATATACGCATATAATGTTCCCACCGAGAAGTAGGGGCCGACACGCCTGGAATGTTCTCAAATATTACATGCATGTTGTTTGGTTGCCTTAGGTTAGGATATACAACGTTATAGACATATATAATGTTCCCACCGAGAAGTACGTCCGACACGCCTGGAATGTTGTCAGATATTACATCCGAGATGTTACGTTGCCTTAGGTTAGGACATATAACGTTATAGACGTATATACAGTTCCCACCGAGAAGTAGGGTCCGACATGCCAGGAATGTTGACAAATATTACATCCGAGTTGTTAGGTTGCCTTATTTTAGTATATACAGCGTTATAGACGCATATAATGTTCCCACCGAGAAGTAGGTCCGACAAGCCTGGAATGTTGTCAGATATTACATCCGAGATGTTACGTTGCCATAAGTTGGACATATAACGTTATAGACGTATATACTGTTCCCACCGAGAAGTAGGGTCCGACACGCCAGGAATGTTGTCAAATATTACATCCGAGTTGTTGGGTTGCCTTAGGTTAGGATATACAACGTTATAGACGCATATAATGTTCCCACCGAGAAGTAGGGTCCGACACACCTGGAATGTTGTCAAATGTTACATCCGAGGTGTTAGGTTGCCTTAGGTTAGGATATATAACGTTATAGACGCATATAGTGTGCCCACCGAGAAGTAGGGTCCGACTCGCCAGGAATGTTGTCAAGTGTTACATCCGAGGAGTTAGGTTGCCTTAAGTTAGGATATATAACGTTATATACGCATATAATGTTCCCACCGAGAAGTAGGGGCCGACACGCCTGGAATGTTCTCAAATATTACATGCATGTTGTTTGGTTGCCTTAGGTTAGGATATACAACGATATGGACGCATATAATGTTCCCAACGAGGGGTAGGCTCCGACACGCCAGGAATGTTGTCAAATATTACATCCGATGTGTTGGGTTGCCTTAGGTTAGGACATGTAACTTTATAGACGCATATAATGTTCCCACCGAGAAGTAGGTTCCGACTCGCCAGGAATGTTGTTAAATGTTACATCCGAGGTGTTAGGTTGCCTTAGGTTAGGATACACAACGTTATAGACGTATACAATGTTCCGACCGAGAAGTAGGTTCCCACTCGCCAGGAATGTTGTCAAATGTTACATTTGAGATGTTAGGTTGCCTTAGATTAGGATATATAACGATATAGAGGTAAATACTGTTCACGCCGATAGTTAGGGTCTGACACGCCTGGAATTTTGTCAAATGTTACATCCGATGTGTAGGTTGCCTTAGGTTAGGATATATAACGTTATAGACGCATACAATGTTCCCACCGAGAAGTAGTTCCGACACGCCTGGAATGTTGTCGAATATTACATCCGAGATGTTAGGTTGCCTTAGGTTAGGATATACAACGTTATAGACGTATACAATATTCCGACCGAGAAGTAGGTTCCCACTCGCCAGGAATGTTGTCAAATGTTACATCCGAGGTGTTAGGTTGCCTTAGGTTAGGACATATAACGTTATAGACGCACATAATCTTCTCACCGAGAGGTAGGTCCGACACGGCTGGAATGTTGTCAAATGTTACATCCGAGGTGTTAGGTTGCCTTAGGTTAGGATATATAACGTTATAATCGCATATAATGTTCCCACCGAGAAGTAGGGGACGACACACCAGGAATGTTGTAAAATATCACATCCGTGTTTTTTGGTTGCCTTAGGTTAGGATGTACATCGTTATAGACGCATATAATGCTCCCACCAAGGAGTAAGGTCCGACACACCTGGAATGTTGTCAAATGTTACATCCGAGGTGTTAGGTTGCCAATGATTAGGATATATAGCGTTATATACGCATATAATGTTCCCACCGAGAAGTAGCGTCCGACACGCTTGGAATGTTGTCAAATGTTACATCCGAGGAGTTAGGTTGCCTTAGGTTAGGGAATACAACTTTACAGGCGCGTTTAATGTTCTCACCGAGAAGTAGGGTGCGACACGCCTGGAAGGTTGTCAAATATTACATCCGTGTTGTGTGGTTGCCCTAGGTTAGGATATAGAACGTTATACACGCATATAATGCTCCCACCGAGGAGTAGGGTGCGACACACCTGGAATGTTGTCAAATATTACATCCGTGTTGTTTGGTTGCCTTAGGTTAGGATATACAACGTTATAGACGCATATAATGCTCCCACCGAGGAGTAGGGTCCGACACACCTGGAATGTTGTCAAATATTACATCCGAGATGTTAGGTTGCCTTAGACTAGGATATATACCGTCATAGACGTATATAATATTCCCACCGAAAAGTATGCTCCGACACGTCCGGAAAGTTGTAAAATGTTACATCCGAGGTGTTAGGTTGCCTTAGGTTAGGATATACAACGTTATAGACGTATATAATGTTCCCACCGAGAAGTAGGTTCCGACACGCCAGGAATGTTGTGAAATATTACATCCGAGTTGTTAGGTTGCCTTATTTTAGGATATACAGCGTTATAGACGCATATAATGTTCCCACCGAGAAGTAGGGTCCGACACGCTTGGAATGTTGTCAAATGTTACATCCGAGGAGTTAGGTTGCCTTAGGTTAGGGAATACAACTTTACAGGCGCGTATAATGTTCTCACCGAGAAGTAGGGTGCGACACGCCTGGAAGGTTGTCAAATATTACATCCGTGTTGTGTGGTTGCCCTAGGTTAGGATATAGAACGTTATACACGCATATAATGCTCCCACCGAGGAGTAGGGTGCGACACACCTGGAATGTTGTCAAATATTACATCCGTGTTGTTTGGTTGCCTTAGGTTAGGATATACAACGTTATAGACGCATATAATGCTCCCACCGAGGAGTAGGGTCCGACACACCTGGAATGTTGTCAAATATTACATCCGAGATGTTAGGTTGCCTTAGACTAGGATATATACCGTCATAGACGTATATAATATTCCCACCGAAAAGTATGCTCCGACACGGCCGGAAAGTTGTAAAATGTTACATCCGAGGTGTTAGGTTGCCTTAGGTTAGGATATACAACGTTATAGACGTATATAATGTTCCCACCGAGAAGTAGGTTCCGACACGCCAGGAATGTTGTGAAATATTACATCCGAGTTGTTAGGTTGCCTTATTTTAGGATATACAGCGTTATAGACGCATATAATGTTCCCACCGAGAAGTAGGGTCCGACACGCCTGGAATGTTGTCAAATGTTACATCCGAGGTGTTAGGTTGCCTTAGGTTAGGATATACAACGTTATAGACGCATATAATGCTCCCACCGAGGAGTAGGGTCCGACACGCCTGGAATGTTGTCAAATGTTACATCCGAGGTGTTAGGTTGCCTTAGGTTAGGATATGTAACTTTATAGACGCATATAATCTTCCCATCGAGAAGTAGGTCCGACACGCCTGGAATGTTGTCAAATGTTACATCCGATGTGTCAGGTTGCCTTAGGTTATGATATATATCGTTATAGACATATATAATGTTCCCACCGAGAAGTACGTCCGACACGCCTGGAATGTTGTCAGATATTACATCCGAGATGTTACGTTGCCTTAGGTTAGGACATATAACGTTATAGACGTATATACAGTTCCCACCGAGAAGTAGGGTCCGACATGCCAGGAATGTTGACAAATATTACATCCGAGTTGTTAGGTTGCCTTATTTTAGGATATACAGCGTTATAGACGCATATAATGTTCCCACCGAGAAGTAGGTCCGACAAGCCTGGAATGTTGTCAGATATTACATCCGAGATGTTACGTTGCCATAAGTTGGACATATAACGTTATAGACGTATATACTGTTCCCACCGAGAAGTAGGGTCCGACACGCCAGGAATGTTGTCAAATATTACATCCGAGTTGTTGGGTTGCCTTTGGTTAGGATATACAACGTTATAGACGCATATAATGTTCCCACCGAGAAGTAGGCTCCGACACAACTGGAATGTTGTCAAATGTTACATCCGAGGTGTTAGGTTGCCTTAGGTTAGGATATATAACGTTATAGACGCATATAGTGTGCCCACCGAGAAGGAGGGTCCGCTCGCCAGGAATGTTGTCAAGTGTTACATCCGAGGTGTTAGGTTGCCTTAAGTTAGGATATATAACGTTATATACGCATATAATGTTCCCACCGAGAAGTAGGGGCCGACACGCCTGGAATGTTTTCAAATATTACATGCATGTTGTTTGGTTGCCTTAGGTTAGGACATATAACGTTATAGAGGGATATACTGTTCCCACCGTGTAATAGGGTCCGACTCGCCAGGAATGTTGTCAAATATTACATCCGAGTTGTTAGGTTGCCTTAATAGAGGATATACAGCGTTATAGACGCATATAATGTTTCCACCGAGAAGTTGGGTGCGACACAACTGGAATGTTGTCAAATATTACATCCGAGTTGTTGTGTAGCCTTACGTTAGGATATACAACTTTATAGACGCATATAATGTTCCCACCGAGAAGTAGGTTCCGACTCGCCAGGAATGTTGTTAAATGTTACATCCGAGGTGTTAGGTTGCCCTAGGTTAGGATACACAACGTTATAGACGTATACAATGTTCCGACCGAGAAGTAGGTTCCCACTCGCCAGGAATGTTGTCAAATGTTACATTTGAGATGTTAGGTTGCCTTAGATTAGGATATATAACGATATAGAGGTAAATACTGTTCCCGCCGATAGGTAGGGTCTGACACGCCTGGAATTTTGTCAAATGTTACATCCGATGTGTAGGTTGCCTTAGGTTAGGATATATAACGTTATAGACGCATACAATGTTCCCACCGAGAAGTAGTTCCGACACGCCTGGAATGTTGTCGAATATTACATCCGAGATGTTAGGTTGCCTTAGGTTAGGATATACAACGTTATAGACGTATACAATATTCCGACCGAGAAGTAGGTTCCCACTCGCCAGGAATGTTGTCAAATGTTACATCCGAGGTGTTAGGTTGCCTTAGGTTAGGATATATAATGTTATTGACGCATATAATGTTCCCACCGAGAAGTAGGCTCCGACTCGCCAGAAATGTTGTCAAATGTTACATCCGAGGTGTTTGGTTGCCTTTGGTTAGGTTATATGACGTTATAGAAGCATATAATGTTCCAACCGAGAAGTAGGTCCGACACGCCTGGATTGTTGTCAAATATTACACCCGAGATGTTAGGTTGCCTTAGGTTATGAAATATTACGTTATAGACGCATATAATGTTCCCACCGATAAGTTGGGTCCGACACGCCGGGAATATTGTCAAATATTACATCCGAGTTGTTAGGTTGCCTTATTTTACGACATACAGCGTTATAGACGCATAAAATGTTCCCACCGATAAGTAGGGTCTGACACGTCAGGAATATTGTCAAATTATACATCCGAGTTATTAGGTTGCCTTAGGTTAGGATATATAACGTTATAGACGCATATAATGTTCCCACCGAGAAGCAGGGTCAGACTCGGCAGGAATGTTGTCAAATGTTACATCTGAGGTGTTAGGTTGCCTTAGGTTAGGATATATAACGTTATAGACGCATATAATGTTCCCACCGAGAAGTAGAGCCCGACACGCTTTGAATGTTGTCAAATGTTACATCCGAGGTGTTAGGTTGCCTTAGGTTAGGTTATATGATGTTATAGACGCATATAATGTTGCCACCGATAAGTAGGGCCCGACACGCCAGGAATATTGTCAAATGATACATCCGAGTTATTAGGTTGCCTTAGGATAGGATATATAACGTTATAGACGCATTTAATGTTCCCACCCAGAAGTAGGTCCGACACGCCTGCATTGTTGTCAAATATTACATGCGAGATGTTAGGTTGCCTTAGGTTAGGATATATAACGTTATCGACGCATATAATGTTCCCACCGATAAGTAGGGTCCGACACGCCTGGATTGTTCTCAAATGATACATCCGAGATGTTAGGTTGCCTTAGGTTAGGATATATAACGTTATAGACGTATATACTGTTCCCACCGTGAAGTAGGGTCCGACACACCAGGAATATTGACAAATATTCCATCCGAGTTGTTAGGTTGCCTTAGGTTAGGATATATAACTTTATAGACGCATATAATGTTCCCACCGAGAAGTAGGGTCCGACTCGCCAGAAATGTTGTCAAATGTTACATACGAGGTGTTTGGTTGCCTTAGGTTAGGTTATATGACGTTATAGACGCATATAATTTTCCAACCGAGAAGTAGGTCGGACACGCCTGGATTGTTGTCAAATATTATATCCGAGATGTTAGGTTGCCTTAGGTTTGGATATATAACGTTATAGACGTATATACTGTTCCCACCGTGAAGTCGGGTCCGACACACCAGGAATATTGACAAATATTACATCCGAGTTGTTAGGTTGCCTTATTTTACGATATACAGCGTTATAGACGCATACGATGTTCCCACCGAGAAGTAGGGTCCGACAGGTTTGGAATGTTGGCAAATATTACATCCGAGGAGTCAGGTTGCCTTAGGTTAGGATATACAACGTTATAGACGCATATAATGTTCCCACCGAGAAGTAGGGTCCGACACACCTGGAATATTATCAAATGTTACATCCGAGGTGTTAGGTTGCCTTAGGTTAGGTTATATGACATTATAGGCGCATATAATGTTCCCACCGAGAAGAAGGTCCGACACGCCAGGAATATTGTCAAATATTACATCCGAGTTATTATGTTGCCTTAGGTTAGGACATATAACGTTATAGACGCATATAGTGTTCTCACCGAGAAGTAGGTTCCGACTCGCCAGGAATGTCGTCAAATGTTACATCTGAGGTGTTAGGTTGCCTTAGGTTAGGATTTATAGCGTTATAGACGCATAAAATGTTCCCACCGGGAAGTAGGGTCCGACACGCTTTGAATGTTGTCAAATGTCACATCCGAGGTGTTAGGTTGCCTTAGGTTAGGTTATATGACGTTATAGACGCATATAATGTTCCCACCGAGAAGTAGGTCCGACACGCCAGGAATATTGTCAAATATTACATCCGAGTTATTAGGTTGCCTTAGGTTAGGATATATAACGTTATAGACGCATATAATTTTCCCACCGAGAAGTAGGTCCGACACGCCTGGATTGTTGTCAAATATTACATCCGAGATGTTAGGTTGCCTTATGTTAGGATATATAACGTTATAGACGCATATAATGTTCCCACCGAGAAGTAGGTTCCGACTCGCCAGGAATGTTGTCAAATATTACATCCGAGATGTTAGGTTGCCTTATGTTAGGATATATAACGTTATAGACGCATATAATGTTCCCACCGAGAAGTAGGTTCCGACTCGCCATAAATGTTGTCAAATGTTACATCCGAGGTGTTTGGTTGCCTTAGGTTAGGTTATATGACGTTACAGACGCATATAATGTTCCAACCGAGAAGTAGGTCCGACACGCCTGGATTGTTGTCAAATATTACATCCGAGATGTTAGGTTGCCTTACATTAGGATATAGACCGTTAGAGAGGTATATACTGTTCCCACCGAGAAGTAGGGTCCGACTCGCCACGAATGTTGTCAAATAATACATCCGAATTGTTAGGTTGCCTCATTCTAGGATATACAGCGTTATCGACGCATATAATGTTCCCACCGAGAAGTAGGGTCCGACACGCCTGGAATTTTGTTAAATGTTACATTCGAGATGTTAGTTTGCCTTTGGTCAGGATATATAACGTTATAGACGTATATACTTTTCCCACCTAGAAGTAGGGTTCGACACGCCTGGAATGTTGTCGAATGTTACATCCGAGGTGTTAGGTTGCCTTAGGTTATGATATATAACGTTATAGACGTATATACTGTTCCCACCGTGAAGTAGGTTCCGACTCGCCAGGAATGTTGTCAAATGTTACATCCGAGGTGTTAGGTTGCCTTATTTTAGGATATACAGCGTTATAGACGCATATAATGTTCCCACCGAGAAGTAGGGTCCGACACGCCTGGAATGTTGTCAAATGTTACATCCGAGGTGTTAGGTTGCCTTTGGTTAGGATATGTAACTTTATAGACGCACATAATCTTCCCACCGATAAGTAGGTCCGACACGGCTGGAATGTTGACAAATATTACATCCGAGTCGTTGGGTTGCCTTAGGTTAGGATATACAACGTTATAGACCTATACAATATTCCGACCGAGAAGTAGGTTCCCACTCGCCAGGAATGTTGTCAAATGTTACATCCGAGGTGTTAGGTTGCCTTAGGTTAGGACATATAACGTTATAGAGGTATATACTGTTCCCACCGAGAAGTAGGGTCCGACTCGCCAGGAATGTTGTCAAACAATACATCCGAGTTGTTAGGTTGCCTTATTCTAGGATATACAGCGTTATAGACGCATATAATGTTCCCACCGAGAAGTAGGGTCGGACACGCCTGGAATGTTGTTAAATGTTACATCCGAATTGTTAGTTTGCCTTTGGTCAGGATATATAACTTTATAGACGTATATACTTTTCCCACCTAGAAGTAGGGTTCGACACGCCTGGAATGTTGTCAAATGTTACATCCGAGGTGTTAGGTTGCCTTAGGTTAGGATATATAACGTTATAATCGCATATAATGTTCCCACCGAGAAGTAGGGTCCGACACGCCTGGAATGTTGTCAAATGTTACATCCGAGGTGTTAGGTTGCCTTAAGTTAGGATATATAACGTTATAGATGCATATAATGTTCCCACCGAGAAGTAGGGCCCGACACGCTTGGAATGTTGTCAAATATTACATCCGAGTTGTTGTGTAGCCTTACGTTAGGGTATACAACGTTATAGACGCATATAATGTTCCCACCGAGAAGTAGGTTCCGACTCGCCAGGAATATTGTTAAATGTTACATCCGAGTTGTTAGGTTGCCTTAGGTTAGGATATACAACGTTATAGACGTATACAATATTCCGACCGAGAAGTAGGTTCCCACTCGCCAGGAATGTTGTCAAATGTTACATCCGAGGTGTTAGGTTGCCTTAGGTTAGGACATATAACGTTATAGAGGTATATACTGTTCCCACCGAGAAGTAGGGTCCGACACGCCAGGAATGTTGTCAAACAATACATCCGAGTTGTTAGGTTGCCTTATTCTAAGATATACAGCGTTATAGATGCATATAATCTTCCCACCGAGAAGTAGGGTCGGACACGCCTGGAATGTTGTTAAATGTTACATCCGAATTGTTAGTTTGCCTTTGGTCAGGATATATAACGTTATAGACGTATATACTTTTCCCACCTAGAAGTAGGGTTCGACACGCCTGGAATGTTGTCAAATGTTACATCCGAGGAGTTAGGTTGCCAATGATTAGGATATGTAACGTTATATACGCATATAATGTTCCCACCGAGAAGTAGCGTCCGACACGCTTGGAATGTTGTCAAATGTTACATCCGAGGAGTTAGGTTGCCTTAGGTTAGGGAATACAACTTTACAGGCGCGTATAATGTTCTCACCGAGAAGTAGGGTGCGATACGCCTGGAAGGTTGTCAAATATTACATCCGTGTTGTGTGGTTGCCCTAGGTTAGGATATAGAACGTTATACACACATATAATGCTCCCACCGAGGAGTAGGGTGCGACACACCTGGAATGTTGTCAAATATTACATCCGTGTTGTTTGGTTGCCTTAGGTTAGGATATACAACGTTATAGACGCATATAATGCTCCCACCGAGGAGTAGGGTCCGACACACCTGGATTGTTGTCAAATATTACATCCGAGATGTTAGGTTGCCTTAGACTAGGATATATACCGTTATAGACGTATATAATATTCCCACCGAAAAGTATGCTCCGACACGTCCGGAAAGTTGTAAAATGTTACATCCGAGGTGTTAGGTTGCCTTAGGTTAGGATATACAACGTTATAGACGTATATAATGTTCCCACCGAGAAGTAGGTTCCGACACGCCAGGAATGTTGTCAAATATTACATCCGAGTTGTTAGGTAGCCTTATTTTAGGATATACAGCGTTATAGACGCATATAATGTTCCCACCGAGAAGTAGGGTCCGACACGCCTGGAATGTTGTCAAATGTTACATCCGAGGTGTTAGGTTGCCTTTGGTTAGGATATGTAACTTTATAGACGCACATAATCTTCCCACCGATAAGTAGGTCCGACACGGCTGGAATGTTGACAAATATTACATCCGAGTCGTTGGGTTGCCTTGGGTTAGGCTATACAACCTTATAGACGTACATAATGTTCCCACCGAGAAGTAGGGTCCGACACGAAAGGAATGTTGTCAAATATTACATCCGAGATGTTAGGTTGCCTTTGATTAGGATATACAACGTTATTGACGCATATAATGTTCCCACCGAGAAGTAGGATCCGACACGCCTGGAATGTTGTCAAATGTTACATCCGAGGTGTTAGGTTGCCTTAGGTTAGGCTATACAACGTTATAGACGCATATAATGTTCCCACCGAGAAGTAGGCTCCGACACGCCTGGAATGTTGACAAATATTACATCCGAGATGTTAGGTTGCCTTAGGTTAGGATATACAACGTTATAGACGCATATAATGCTCCCACCGAGGAGTAGGGTCCGACACGCCTGGAATGTTGTAAAATGTTACATCCGAGGTGTTAGGTTGCCTTAGGTTAGGATATGTAACTTTATAGACGCATATAATCTTCCCATCGAGAAGTAGGTCCGACACGCCTGGAATGTTGTCAAATGTTACATCCGATGTGTCAGGTTGCCTTAGGTTATGATATATATCGTTATAGACATATATAATGTTCCCACCGAGAAGTACGTCCGACACGCCTGGAATGTTGTCAGATATTACATCCGAGATGTTACGTTGCCATAAGTTGGACATATAACGTTATAGAGGTATATACTGTTCCCACCGAGAAGTAGGGTCCGACACGCCAGGAATGTTGTCAAATATTACATCCGAGTTGTTGGGTTGCCTTTGGTTAGAATATACAACGTTATAGACGCATATAATGTTCCCACCGAGAAGTAGGATCCGACACGCCTGGAATGTTGTCAAATGTTACATCCGAGGTGTTATGTTGCCTTAGGATAGGCTATACAACGTTATAGACGCATATAATGTTCCCACCGAGAAGTAGGCTCCGACACGACTGGAATGTTGACAAATATTACATCCGTGATGTTACGTTGCCTTAGATTAGGACATATAACTTTATAGACGTATATACTGTTCCCACCGAGAAGTAGGTCCGACACGCCTGGAATGTTGTCGAATATTACATCCCAATTGCTGGGTTGCCTTAGGTTAGGCTATAGAACGTTATAGACGCATATAATGTTCCCACCGAGAAGTAGGCTCCGACACGCCTGGAATGTTGTCAAATGTTACATCCGAGGTGTTAGGTTGCCTTAGGTTAGGATATATAACGTTATAATCGCATATAATGTTCCCACCGAGAAGTAGGGTCCGACACGCCTGGAATGTTGTCAAATGTTACATCCGAGGTGTTAGGTTGCCTTAGGTTAGGATATGTAACTTTATAGACGCACATAATCTTCCCACCGAGAAGTAGGTCCGACACGGCTGGAATGTTGACAAATATTACATCCGAGTCGTTGGGTTGCCTTGGGTTAGGCTATACAACGTTATAGACGTACATAATGTTCCCACCGAGAAGTAGGGTCCGACACGAAAGGAATGTTGTCAAATATTACATCCGAGATGTTAGGTTGCCTTTGATTAGGATATACAACGTTATTGACGCATATAATGTTCCCACCGAGAAGTAGGATCCGACACGCCTGGAATGTTGTCAAATGTTACATCCGAGGTGTTATGTTGCCTTAGGTTAGGCTATACAACGTTATAGACGCATATAATGTTCCCACCGAGAAGTAGGCTCCGACACGACTGGAATGTTGACAAATATTACATCCGTGATGTTACGTTGCCTTAGATTAGGACATATAACTTTATAGACGTATATACTGTTCCCACCGAGAAGTAGGTCCGACACGCCTGGAATGTTGTCGAATATTACATCCCCATTGCTGGGTTGCCTTAGGTTAGGCTATAGAACGTTATAGACGCATATAATGTTCCCACCGAGAAGTAGGCTCCGACACGCCTGGAATGTTGTCAAATGTTACATCCGAGGTGTTAGGTTGCCTTAGGTTAGGATATATAACGTTATAATCGCATATAATGTTCCCACCGAGAAGTAGGGTCCGACACGCCTGGAATGTTGTCAAATGTTACATCCGAGGTGTTAGGTTGCCTTAAGTTAGGATATATAACGTTATAGATGCATATAATGTTCCCACCGAGAAGTAGGGCCCGACACGCTTGGAATGTTGTCACATGTTACATCCGAGGTGTTAGTTTGCCTTAGGTTAGGATATATAACTTTATAGACGCATATAATCTTCCCATCGAGAAGTAGGACCGACACGCCTGGAATGTTGTCAAATGTTACTTCCGATGTGTTAGGTTGCCTTAGGTTATGATATATATCGTTATAGACATATATAATGTTCCCACCGAGAAGTAGGTCCGACACGCCTCGAATGTTGTCAGATATTACATCCGAGATGTTAGGTTGCCTTAGGTTAGGACATATAACGTTATAGACGTATATACAGTTCCCACCGAGAAGTAGGTTCCCACATGCCAGGAATGTTGACAAATATTACATCCGAGTTGTTAGGTTGCCTTATTTTAGGATATACAGCGTTATAGACGCATATAATGTTCCCACCGAGAAGTAGGTCCGACAAGCCTGGAATGTTGTCAGACATTACATCCGAGTTCTTGGGTTGCCTTATGTCAGGATATACAACGTTATAGACGCATATAATGTTCCCACCGAGAAGTAGGGTCCGACACAACTGGAATGTTGTCAAATGTTACATCCGAGGTGTTAGGTTGCCTTAGGTTAGGATATATAACGTTATAGACGCATATAGTGTGCCCACCGAGAAGGAGGGTCCGACTCGCCAGGAATGTTGTCAAGTGTTACATCCGAGGTGTTAGGTTGCCTTAAGTTAGGATATATAACGTTATATACGCATATAATGTTCCCACCGGGAAGTAGGGGCCGATACGCCAGGAATGTTAACAAATATTACATCCGAGTTGATAGGTTTCCCTATTTTAGGATATACAACGTTATAGACGCATATAATGTTCCCACCGAGAAGTAGGGTGCGACACGCCTGGAAAGTTGTCAAATATTAAATCCATGTTGTTTGGTTGCCTTAGGTTAGAATATACAACGTTATAGACGCATATAATGTTCCCACCGATAAGTAAATTTCGACACGCCAGGAATATTGTCAAATATTACGTCCGAGTTATTAGGTTGCCTTAGGTTAGGATATATAACGTTATAGATGCATATGATGTTCCCTCCGAGAAGTAGGGTCCGACACGCCTGGAATGTTTTCAAATCTTACATCCGAGGTGTTAGGTTGCCTTAGGTTAGGATATATAACGTTATAGACGCATATAATGTTCCCACCGAGAAGTAGAGGACGACACGACAGGAATGTTGTAAAATATTACGTTCGAGTTGTTAGGTTCCCTTATTTTAGGATATACAACGATATAGACGCATATAATGTTCCCTCCGAGAAGTAGGGTCCGACACGCCTGGAATGTTTTCAAATGTTTCATCCGAGGTGTTAGGTTGCCTTAGGTTAGAATATATAACGTTATAGACGCATATAATGTTCCCACCGATAAGTAGGGGACGACACGCCTGGAATGTTGTCAAATATTACATCCGAGTTGTTGGGTTGCCTTAGGTTAGGATATATAACGTTATAGACGTATATACTGTTCCCACCGAGAAGTAGGGTCCGACACGCCTGGAATGTTGTCAAATGTTACATCCGAGGTGTTAGGTTGCCTTAGGTTAGGATATATAACTTTATAGACGCATATAATCTTCCCATCGAGAAGTAGGACCGACACAACTGGTATGTTGTCAAATGTTACATCCGAGGTGTTAGGTTGCCTTAGGTTAGGATATATAACGTTATAGACGCATATAGTGTGCCCACCGAGAAGGAGGGTCCGACTCGCCAGGAATGTTGTCAAGTGTTACATCCGAGGTGTTAGGTTGCCTTAAGTTAGGATATATAACGTTATATACGCATATAATGTTCCCACCGGGAAGTAGGGGCCGATACGCCAGGAATGTTAACAAATATTACATCCGAGTTGATAGGTGTCCCTATTTTAGGATATACAACGTTATAGACGTATATAATGTTCCCACCGAGAAGTAGGTTCCGACACGCCTGGAATGTTGTCAAATGTTACATCCGAGGTGTTAGGATGCCTTAGGTTAGGATATACTACGTTATAATCGCATATAATGTTCCCACCGAGAAGTAGGGTGCGACACGCCTGGAAAGTTGTCAAATATTAAATCCATGTTGTTTGGTTGCCTTAGGTTAGAATATATAACGTTATAGACGCATATAATGTTCCCACCGATAAGTAAATTTCGACACGCCAGGAATATTGTCAAATATTACGTCCGAGTTATTAGGTTGCCTTAGGTTAGGATATATAACGTTATAGATGCATATAATGTTCCCTCCGAGAAGTAGGGTCCGACACGCCTGGAATGTTGTCAAATGTTACATCCGAGGTGTTAGGTTGCCTTAGGTTAGGATATATAACTTTATAGACGCATATAATCTTCCCATCGAGAAGTAGGACCGACACGCCTGGAATGTTGTCAAATGTTACATCCGATGTGTTAGGTTGCCTTAGGTTATGATATATATCGTTATAGACATATATAATGTTCCCACCGAGAAGTAGGTCCGACACGCCTGGAATGTTGTCATATATTACATCCGAGATGTTAGGTTGCCTTAGGTTAGGACATATAACGTTATAGACGTATATACAGTTCCCACCGAGAAGTAGGGTCCGACATGCCTGGAATGTTGACAAATATTACATCCGAGTTGTTAGGTTGCCTTATTTTAGGATATACAGCGTTATAGACGCATATAATGTCCCCGCCGAGAAGTAGGTCCGACAAGCCTGGAATGTTGTCAGATATTACATCCGAGATGTTACGTTGCCATAAGTTGGACATATAATGTTATAGACGTATATACTGTTCCCACCGAGAAGTAGGGTCCGACACGCCAGGAATATTGTCAAATATTACATCCGAGTTTTTGGGTTGCCTTAGGTCAGGATATACAACGTTATAGACGCATATAATGTTCCCACCGAGAAGTAGGGTCCGACACAACTCGAATGTTGTCAAATGTTACATACGAGGTGTTAGGTTGCCTTAGGTTAGGATATATAACGTTATAGACGCATATAATGTTCCCACCGAGAAGTAGGCACCGACACGTCCGGAAAGTTGTAAAATGTTACATCCGAGATGTTGTGTTGCCTTATATTAGGGTATATACCGTTATAGACGTATATAATGTTCCCACCGATAAGTAGGGTCCGGCACGCCAGAAATATTGTCAAATGTTACATCCGAGTTATTAGGTTGCCTTAGGTTAGGATATATAACGTTAAAGATGCATATAATGCTCCTACCGAGAAGTAGGGTCCGACACGCCTAGAATGTTGTTAAATATTACATCCGAGATGTTAGGTTGCCTTAGGTTAGGATATATAACTTTATAGACGCATATAATGTTCCCACCGAGAAGTAGGGTCCGACACGCCTGGAATGTTGTCAAATATTACATCCGAGATGTTAGCTTGCCTCAGGTTAGGATATACAACGTTATAGACGCATATAATGCTCCCACCGAGGAGTAGGGTCCGATACGCCTGGAATTTTGTCAAATGTTACATCCGAGGTGTTAGGTTGCCAAAGGATAGGATATATAACGTTATAGACGCATATAATGTTCCCACCGAGAAGTGGGTCCAACACGCCTGGAATGTTGACAAATATTACATCCGTGATGTTGCGTTGCCTTAGGTTAGGACATATAACTTTATAGACGTATATACTGTTCCCACCGAGAAGTAGGGTCCGACACGCCAGGAATGTTGTCAAATGTTACATCCGAGGTGTTAGGTTGCCTTAGGTTAGAATATACAACGTTATAGACGCATATAATGCTCCCACCGAGGAGTAGGGTCCGACACACCTGGAATGTTGTCAAATGTTACATCCGAGGTGTTAGATTGCCTTAGTTTAGGATATATAACTTTATAGACGCATATAATGTTCCCACCGAGAAGTAGGGTCCGACACGCCTGGAATGTTGTCAAATATTACATCCGAGATGTTAGGTTGCCTCTGGTTAGGATATACAACGTTATAGACGCATATAATGCTCCCACCGAGGAGTAGGGTCCGACACACTTGGAATGTTGTCAAATATTACATCCGAGTTGATAGGTGTCCCTATTTTAGGATATACAACGTTATAGACGTATATAATGTTCCCACCGAGAAGTAGGTTCCGACACGCCTGGAATTTTGTCAAATGTTACATCCGAGGTGTTAGGTTGCCTTAGGTTAGGATATACTACGTTATAATCGCATATAATGTTCCCACCGAGGAGTAGCGCCCGACACGCTTGGAATGTTGTCAAATATTACATCCGAGTTGATAGGTTTCCCTATTTTAGGATATACAACGTTATAGACGCATATAATGTTCCCACCGAGAAGTAGGGCACGACACGCTTGGAATGTTTTCAAATGTTTCATCCGATGTGTTAGGTTGCCTTAGGTTAGGATATATAACGTTATAGACGTATATACTGTTCCCACCGAGAAGTAGGGTCCGACACGCCTGGAATGTTGTCAAATGTTACATCCGAGGTGTTAGGTTGCCTTAGGTTAGGACATGTAACTTTTTAGACGCATATAATGCTCCCACCGAGAAGTAGGGTCCGACACGCCTGGAATGTTGTCAAATGTTACATCCGATGTGTTAGGTTGCCTTAGGTTATGATATATATCGTATTAGACATATATAATGTTCCCACCGAGAAGTAGGTCCGACACGCCTGGAATGTTGTCATATATTACATCCGAGATGTTAGGTTGCCTTAGGTTAGGACATATAATGTTATAGACGTATATACTGTTCCCACCGAGAAGTAGGGTCCGACACGCCAGGAATATTGTCAAATATTACATCCGAGTTGTTGGGTTGCCTTAGGTCAGGATATACAACGTTATAGACGCATATAATGTTCCCACCGAGAAGTAGGGTCCGACACAACTGGAATGTTGTCAAATGTTACATACGAGGTGTTAGGTTGCCTTAGGTTAGGATATATAACGTTATAGACGCATATAGTGTGCCCACCGAGAAGGAGGGTCCGACAAGCCTGGAATGTTGTCAAATGTTACATCCGAGGTGTTAGGTTGCCTTAAGTTAGGATATATAACGTTATAGATGCATATAATGTTCCCACCGAGAAGTGGGTCCAACACGCCTGGAATGTTGACAAATATTACATCCGTGATGTTGCGTTGCCTTAGGTTAGGACATATAACTTTATAGACGTATATACTGTTCCCACCGAGAAGTAGGGTCCGACACGCCAGGAA
Source organism: Xylocopa violacea (assembly GCA_963969225.1). Classification (NCBI taxonomy): domain Eukaryota; kingdom Metazoa; phylum Arthropoda; class Insecta; order Hymenoptera; family Apidae; genus Xylocopa; species Xylocopa violacea. Next base: position 7,836,864 of record CAXAJV010000017.1, on the reverse strand, counting down.
TGTTGTCAAATGTTACATCCGAGGTGGTAGGTTGCCTTAGGTTAGAATATACAACGTTATAGACGCATATAATGCTCCCACCGAGGAGTAGGGTCCGACACACCTGGAATGTTGTCAAATGTTACATCCGAGGTGTTAGATTGCCTTAGTTTAGGATATATAACTTTATAGACGCATATAATGTTCCCACCGAGAAGTAGGGTCCGACACGCCTGGAATGTTGTCAAATATTACATCCGAGATGTTAGGTTGCCTCAGGTTAGGATATACAACGTTATAGACGCATATAATGCTCCCACCGAGGAGTAGGGTCCGACACACTTGGAATGTTGTCAAATGTTACATCCGAGGTGTTAGGTTGCCTTAGGTTAGGATATATATCTTTATAGACGCATATAATGTTCCCACCGAGAAGTAGGTCCGACACGCCTGGAATGTTGTCAAATATTACATCCGAGTTGTTAGGTTGCCTTATTTTAGGATATACAGCGTTATAGACGAGTATAATGTTCCCACCGTGAAGTAGGGTCCGATACGCCTGGAATTTTGTCAAATGTTACATCCGAGTTGTTGGGTTGCCTTAGGTTAGGATATACAATGTTATAGACGTATATACTCTTCCCACCGAGAAGTAGGGTCCGACACGCCTGGAATGTTGTCAAATGTTACATCCGAGTTGTTGTGTTGCCTTAGGTTAGGATATGTAACTTTATAGACGCATATAATCTTCCCATCGAGAAGTAGGTCCGACACGCCTGGAATGCTGTCAGATATTACATCCGAGATGTTACGTTGCCATAAGTTGGACATATAACGTTGTAGACGTATATACTGTTCCCACCGAGAAGTAGGGTCCGACACGCCAGGAATTTCGACAAATATTAAATCCATGTTGTTTGGTTGCCTTAGGTTAGGATATACAACGATATGGACGCATATAATGCTCCCAACGAGGGGTAGGGTCCGACACGCCAGGAATGTTGTCAAATATTACATCCGATGTGTTGGGTTGCCTTAGGTTAGGACATGTAACTTTATAGACGCATATAATGTTCCCACCGAGAAGTAGGGTCCGACACGCCTGGAATGTTGTCAAATGTTACATCCGAGGTGTTAGGTTGCCTTAGGTTAGGATATATAACGTTATAGACGTATATACTGTTCCCACCGAGAAGTAGGGTCCGATACGCCAGGAATGTTGACAGATATAACATCCGAGTTGTTAGGTTTCCTTATTTTAGGATATACAGCGTTATAGACGCATATAATGTTCTCACCGAGAAGTAGGCTGCAACACGCTTGGAATGTTGTCAAATATTACATCCGAGATGTTAGGTTTCCTTAGGTTAGGACATATAACGTTATAGAGGTATATACTGTTCCCACCGAGAAATAGGGTCCGACTCGCCAGGAATGTTGTCAAATATTACATCCGAGTTGTTAGGTTGCCTTATTTTAGGATATACAGCGTTATAGACGCATATAATGTTCCCACCGAGAGGTAGGGTCCGATAAGCCAGGAATGATGACAAATATTACATCCGAGTTGTTAGGTTTCCGTATTTTAGGATTTACAACGTTATAGACGCATATAATTTTCCCACCGGGAAGTAGGGTCCGACACGCCTGGAATGTTGTCAAATGTTACATCCGAGGTGTTAGGTTGCCAAAGGTTGGGATATACAACGTTATAGACGCATATAATGCTCCCACCGAGGAGTAGGGTCTGACACGCCTGGAATGTTGTCAAATATTACATCCGAGGTGTTAGGTTGCATTGGGTTAGGATATGTAACTTTATAGACGCATATAATCTTCCCACCGACAAGTAGGTCCGACACGCCTGGAATGTGGTCAAATATTACATCCGAGTTGTTGGGTTGCCTTAGGTGAGGATATATAACGTTATAGACGTATATAGTGTTCCCACCGAGAAGTAGGGTGCGACACGCCTGGAAAGTTGTCAAATATTCCATCCGTGTTGTTTGGTTGCCTTAGGTTAGGATATACAACGTTATAGTGGCATATAATGCTCCCACCGAGGAGTAGGGTCCGACACGGCTGGAATGTTGTCAAATATTACATCCGAGTTATTAGGTTGCCTTAGGGTAGGATATATAACGCTATAGATGCATATAATTCTCCCACCGAGGAGTAGGGTCCGACACGGCTGGAATGTTGTCAAATATTACATCCGAGTTATTAGGTTGCCTTAGGTTAGGATATATAACGTTATAGATGCAAATAATTTTCCCAACGAGATGTAGGGTCCGACACGCCAGGAATATTGTCAAATATTACGGCCGAGTTATTAGGTTGCCTTAGGTTAGGATATATAACTTTATAGATGCATATAATGCACCCAACGAGAAGTAGGGTCCGATACGCCTGGAATGTTGTCAAATATTACATCCGAGATCTTAGGTTGCCTTAGGTTAGGATATATAACGTTATAGATGTAAATACCGTTCCCACCGATAGGTAGGGTCTGACACGCCTGGAATGTTGTCAAATATTACATCCGAGTTGTTAGGTTGCCTTATTTTAGGATATACAGCGTTATAGTCGCAAATAATGTTCCCACCGAGAAGTAGGGTCCGACACGCCTTGAATGTTGTCAAATATTACATCCGAGTTGCTGGGTTGCCTTGGGTTAGGCTATACGACGTTATAGACGCATATAATGTTCCCACCGAGAAGTAGGCTCCGACACGCCTGGAATGCTGTCAAATATTACATCCGAGATGTTAGGTTGCCTTAGATTAGGGTATATACCGTTATAGACGTATATAATGTTCCCACCGAAAAGTATGCTCCGACACCCCCGGAAAGTTGTAAAATGTTACATCCGAGATGTTATGTTGCCTTACATTAGGGTATATACCGTTATAGAGGTATATAATGTTCCCACCGATAAGTAGGGTCCGACATGCCAGGAATATTGTCAAATATTACATCCGAGTTATTAGGTTGCCTTAGGCTAGGATATATAACGTTATAGATGCATATAATGCTCCCACCGAGATGTAGGGTCCGACAATCAAGGAATGTGGTTAAATGGTATCCCGAGAGGTTAGGTTGGGTTAGGTTACGTTATATTACGGTATTGACGTACATGAGGGTCCCACGGAGACGTAGAGGCCAACTCGCCAGGAATGTTGTCAAATATTACCGCCGACATGTTAGGTTGGGTTAGGTTTGGTTATATTTCGTTATTGATGTCTATAAAGGTCCCACGGATACGTAGAGGCCAATTCGGCAGGAGTGTTTTCAAATATTACCGCCGAGATGTTAGGTTGGGTTCGGTTATGTTATATTACGTTATTGATATATATAAGGGTCCAACGGAGACGTAGAGGCCAACAAGCCAGGGATGTGGTCTAATATTACTGCCTTTGTTAGGTTGGGTTAGGTTAGGTTATATTACGCTATTGATGCATATAAAAGTCCCACGGAGACGTAGAAGCCAACTCGTCAGGAATGTGGTCATATATTACAGTCACGATGTTAGATTGGTTTAGGGTAGGTTGTATTACGTCATAGACGTATACAGTGTTCCCACCGAGAAGTAGGGACCGACAATCAAGGAATGTGGTTAAATGGTACCCCGAGAGGTTAGGTTGGGTTAGGTTACGTTATATTACGTTATTTATGTACATGAGGGTCCCACGGAGACGTAGAGGCCAACAAGCCAGGAATGTTGCCAAATATTACCGCCGAGATGTTAGGTTGGGTTAGGTTAGGTTATATTACGTTATTGATGTATATGAAGAACCCGCGGAGACGTAGAGGCCAACTCGCCAGGTATGTGGTTAAATATTACCGCCGAGATGATAGGTTGGGTTAGGTTTGGTTATATTTCGTTACTGATGTATATGAAGGTCCTACGGAAACGGAGAGGCTAACTCGCCAGGAATGTTGTCAAATATTACAGCCGAGATGATAGGTTGTGTTAGGTTAGGTTATATTACGTTATTGATGTATATGAAGGTCAAACGGAGACGTAGAGGCCAACAAAACAGGAATGTTGTCAAATATTACCGCCGACATGTTAGATTGGGTTAGGTTTGGTTATATTTCGTTATTGATGTATATAAACGTCCCACGGATACGTAGAGGCCAATTCGGCAGGAATGTTGTCAAATATTACCGCCGAGATGTTAGGTTGGGTTCTATTATGTTATATTACGTTATTGATATATATAAGGGTCCAACGGAGACGTAGAGGCCAACAAGACAGGAATGTGGTCAAATATTACTGCCAATGTTAGGTTGTGTTAGGTTAGGTTATATTACGCTATTGATGTATATAAAAGTCCCACGGAGGCGTAGAAGAAGCCAACTCGTCAGGAATGTGGTCAAATATTACAGCCACGATGTTAGATTGGGGTAGGGTATGTTGTATTACGTCATAGACGTATACAGTGTTCCCACAGAGAAGTGGAGCCCGACAATCAAGAAATGTGGTTAAATGGTACCCCGAGACGTTAGGTTGGGTTAGGTTACGTTATATTACGTTATTGATGTACATGAGGGTCCCACGGAGACGTAGAGGCCAACTCGCCAGGAATGTTGTCAAAAATTACTGCCGACATGTTAGGTTGGATTAGGTTAGGTGATATTACGTTATTGATGTAGATAAAGGTCCCACGGAGACGTAGAGGCCAACAAGCCAGAAATGTTGCCAAATATTACCGCCGAGATGTTAGGTTGGGTTAGGTTTGGTTATATTTCGTTACTGATGTATATGAAGGTCCCACGGAAACGGAGAGGCCAACTCGCCAGGAATGTTGTCAAATATTACAACCGAGATGTTAGGTTGGGTTAGGTTAGGTTATGTTACGTTATTGATGTATACAAAGGTCGCACGGAGACGTAGAAGCCAATACGCCAGGATGGATGTCAAATAATAGCGCCAAGAGGTTAGGTTGGGTTAGGTTACGTTATATTACGTTATTGATGTACATGAGGGTCCCATGGAGACGTAGAGGCCAACTCGCCAGGAATGTTGTCAAATATTACCGCCGACATGTTAGGTTGGATTAGGTTTGGTTATGTTACGTTATTGATGTATATAAAGGTCCCACGGAGACGTAGAGGCCAACAAGACAGGAATGTGGTCAACTGTTACCGCCGAGAGGTTAGATTGGGTTAGGTTAGGTTATATTACGTTATAGATGTGTATAAAGGTCCCACGGATACGTAGAGGCCAATTCGGCAGGAATGTTGTCAAATACTACCGCCGAGATGTTAGGTTGGGTTCGGTTATGTTATATTACGTTATTGATATATATAAGGGTCCAACGGAGACGTAGAGGCCAACAAGACAGGAATGCGGTCAAATAATACTGCCATTGTTAGGTTGGGTTAGGTTAGGTTATATTACGCTATTGATGTATATAAAAGTCCCACGGAGACGTAGAAGCCAACTCGTCAGGAATGTGGTCAAATATTACAGCCACGATGTTAGATTGGGTTAGGGTATGTTGTATTACGTCATAGACGAATAGTGTTCCCACCGAGAAGTAGGGCCCGACAATCAAGGAATGTGGTTAAATGTTACCCCGAGAGGTTAGGTTGGGTTATGTTACGTTATATTACGTTATTGATGTACATGTGGGTCCCACGGAGACGTAGAGGCCAACTCGCCAGGAATGTTGTCAAATATTACTGCCGACATGTCAGGTTGGGTTAGGTTAGGTTATATTACGTTATTGATGTATATAAAGGTCCCACGGTGTCGTAGAGGCCAACAAGCCAGAAATGTTGCCAAATATTACCGCCGAGATGTTAGGTTGGGTTAGGTTAGGTTATATTACGTTATTGATGTATATGAAGAACCCGCGGAGACGTAGAGGCCAACTCGCCAGGTATGTGGTCAAATATTACCGCCGAGATGATAGGTTGGGTTAGGTTTGGTTATATTTCGTTATTGATGTATATGAAGGTCCTACGGAAACGGAGAGGCCAACTCGCCAGGAATGTTGTCAAATATTACAGCCGAGATGATAGGTTGTGTTAGGTTAGGTTATATTACGTTATTGATGTATATGAAGGTCAAACGGAGACGTAGAGGCCAACAAGACAGGAATGTGGTCAACTATTACCGCCGAGATGTTAGATTGGGTTAGGTTAGGTTATATTACGTTATTGATGTATATAAAGGTCCCACGGTGTCGTAGAGGCCAACAAGCCAGAAATGTTGCCAAATATTACCGCCGAGATGTTAGGTTGGGTTAGGTTAGGTTATATTACGTTATTGATGTATATGAAGAACCCGCGGAGACGTAGAGGCCAACTCGCCCGGTATGTGGTCAAATATTACCGCCGAGATGATAGGTTGGGTTAGGTTTGGTTATATTTCGTTATTGATGTATATGAAGGTCCTACGGAAACGGAGAGGCCAACTCGCCAGGAATGTTGTCAAATATTACAGCCGAGATGATAGGTTGTGTTAGGTTAGGTTATATTACGTTATTGATGTATATGAAGGTCAAACGGAGACGTAGAGGCCAACAAAACAGGAATGTTGTCAAATATTACCGCCGACATGTTAGATTGGGTTAGGTTTGGTTATATTTCGTTATTGATGTATATAAACGTCCCACGGATACGTAGAGGCCAATTCGGCAGGAATGTTGTCAAATATTACCGCCGAGATGTCAGGTTGGGTTCTATTATGTTATATTACGTTATTGATATATATAAGGGTCCAACGGAGACGTAGAGGCCAACAAGACAGGAATGTGGTCAAATATTACTGCCATTGTTAGGTTGTGTTAGGTTAGGTTATATTACGCTATTGATGTATATAAAAGTCCCACGGAGGCGTAGAAGAAGCCAACTCGTCAGGAATGTGGTCAAATATTACAGCCACGATGTTAGATTGGGGTAGGGTATGTTGTATTACGTCATAGACGTATACAGTGTTCCCACAGAGAAGTGGAGCCCGACAGTCAAGGAATGTGGTTAAATGGTACCCCGAGAGGTTAGGTTGGGTTAGGTTACGTTATATTACGTTATTGATGTACATGACGGTCCCACGGAGACGTAGAGGCCAACTCGCCAGGAATGTTGTCAAATATTACTGCCGACATGTCAGGTTGGGTTAGGTTAGGTTATATTACGTTATTGATGTATATAAAGGTCCCACGGTGTCGTAGAGGCCAACAAGCCAGAAATGTTGCCAAATATTACCGCCGAGATGTTAGGTTGGGTTAGGTTAGGTTATATTACGTTCTCGATGTATATAAAGGTCCCACGCAGACGTAGAGGCCAACTCGCCAGGAATGTTGTCAAATATTACCACCGAGATGATAGGTTGGGTTAAGTTAGGTTATATTTCGTTATTGATGTATATGAAGGTCCCAAGGAGACGTAGAGTCCAACTCGCCAGGAATGTTGCCGAATATTACAGCCGAGATGATAGGTTGTGTTAGGTTAGGTTATATTAGGTTATTGATGTATATGAAGGTCAAACGGAGACGTAGAGGCCAACAAAACAGGAATGTTGTCAAATATTACCGCCGACATGTTAGATTGGGTTAGGTTTGGTTATATTTCGTTATTGATGTATATAAACGTCCCACGGATACGTAGAGGCCAATTCGGCAGGAATGTTGTCAAATATTACCGCCGAGATGTTAGGTTGGGTTCTATTATGTTATATTACGTTATTGATATATATAAGGGTCCAACGGAGACGTAGAGGCCAACAAGACAGGAATGTGGTCAAATATTACTGCCAATGTTAGGTTGTGTTAGGTTAGGTTATATTACGCTATTGATGTATATAAAAGTCCCACGGAGGCGTAGAAGAAGCCAACTCGTCAGGAATGTGGTCAAATATTACAGCCACGATGTTAGATTGGGGTAGGGTATGTTGTATTACGTCATAGACGTATACAGTGTTCCCACAGAGAAGTGGAGCCCGACAATCAAGGAATGTGGTTAAATGGTACCCCGAGACGTTAGGTTGGGTTAGGTTACGTTATATTACGTTATTGATGTACATGAGGGTCCCACGGAGACGTAGAGGCCAACTCGCCAGGAATGTTGTCAAATATTACTGCAGACATGTTAGGTTGGATTAGGTTAGGTGATATTACGTTATTGATGTAGATAAAGGTCCCACGGAGACGTAGAGGCCAACAAGCCAGAAATGTTGCCAAATATTACCGCCGGGATGTTAGGTTGGGTTAGGTTAGGTTATATTACGTTATTGATGTATATGAAGAACCCGCGGAGACGTAGAGGCCAACTCGCCAGGTATGTGGTCAAATATTACCGCCGAGATGATAGGTTGGGTTAGGTTTGGTTATATTTCGTTATTGATGTATATGAAGGTCCTACGGAAACGGAGAGGCTAACTCGCCAGGAATGTTGTCAAATATTACAGCCGAGATGATAGGTTGTGTTAGGTTAGGTTATATTACGTTATTGATGTATATGAAGGTCAAACGGAGACGTAGAGGCCAACAAAACAGGAATGTTGTCAAATATTACCGCCGACATGTTAGATTGGGTTAGGTTTGGTTATATTTCGTTATTGATGTATATAAACGTCCCACGGATACGTAGAGGCCAATTCGGCAGGAATGTTGTCAAATACTACCGCCGAGATGTTAGGTTGGGTTCTATTATGTTATATTACGTTATTGATATATATAAGGGTCCAACGGAGACGTAGAGGCCAACAAGACAGGAATGTGGTCAAATATTACTGCCAATGTTAGGTTGTGTTAGGTTAGGTTATATTACGCTATTGATGTATATAAAAGTCCCACGGAGGCGTAGAAGAAGCCAACTCGTGAGGAATGTGGTCAAATATTACAGCCACGATGTTAGATTGGGGTAGGGTATGTTGTATTACGTTATAGACGTATACAGTGTTCCCACAGAGAAGTGGAGCCCGACAATCAAGAAATGTGGTTAAATGGTACCCCGAGACGTTAGGTTGGGTTAGGTTACGTTATATTACGTTATTGATGTACATGAGGGTCCCACGGAGACGTAGAGGCCAACTCGCCAGGAATGTTGTCAAAAATTACTGCCGACATGTTAGGTTGGATTAGGTTAGGTGATATTACGTTATTGATGTAGATAAAGGTCCCACGGAGACGTAGAGGCCAACAAGCCAGAAATGTTGCCAAATATTACCGCCGAGATGTTAGGTTGGGTTAGGTTTGGTTATATTTCGTTACTGATGTATATGAAGGTCCCACGGAAACGGAGAGGCCAACTCGCCAGGAATGTTGTCAAATATTACAACCGAGATGTTAGGTTGGGTTAGGTTAGGTTATGTTACGTTATTGATGTATACAAAGGTCGCACGGAGACGTAGAAGCCAATACGCCAGGATGGATGTCAAATAATAGCGCCAAGAGGTTAGGTTGGGTTAGGTTACGTTATATTACGTTATTGATGTACATGAGGGTCCCATGGAGACGTAGAGGCCAACTCGCCAGGAATGTTGTCAAATATTACCGCCGACATGTTAGGTTGGATTAGGTTTGGTTATATTACGTTATTGATGTATATAAAGGTCCCACGGAGACGTAGAGGCCAACAAGACAGGAATGTGGTCAACTGTTACCGCCGAGAGGTTAGATTGGGTTAGGTTAGGTTATATTACGTTATAGATGTGTATAAAGGTCCCACGGATACGTAGAGGCCAATTCGGCAGGAATGTTGTCAAATACTACCGCCGAGATGTTAGGTTGGGTTCGGTTATGTTATATTACGTTATTGATATATATAAGGGTCCAACGGAGACGTAGAGGCCAACAAGACAGGAATGCGGTCAAATAATACTGCCATTGTTAGTTTGGGTTAGGTTAGGTTATATTACGCTATTGATGTATATAAAAGTCCCACGGAGACGTAGAAGCCAACTCGTCAGGAATGTGGTCAAATATTACAGCCACGATGTTAGATTGGGTTAGGGTATGTTGTATTACGTCATAGACGAATAGTGTTCCCACAGAGAAGTAGGGCCCGACAATCAAGGAATGTGGTTAAATGTTACCCCGAGAGGTTAGGTTGGGTTATGTTACGTTATATTACGTTATTGATGTACATGAGGGTCCCACGGAGACGTAGAGGCCAACTCGCCAGGAATGTTGTCAAATATTACTGCCGACATGTCAGGTTGGGTTAGGTTAGGTTATATTACGTTATTGATGTATATAAAGGTCCCACGGTGTCGTAGAGGCCAACAAGCCAGAAATGTTGCCAAATATTACCGCCGAGGTGTTAGGTTGGGTTAGGTTAGGTTATATTACGTTATTGATGTATATGAAGAACCCGCGGAGACGTAGAGGCCAACTCGCCAGGTATGTGGTCAAATATTACCGCCGAGATGATAGGTTGGGTTAGGTTTGGTTATATTTCGTTATTGATGTATATGAAGGTCCTACGGAAACGGAGAGGCCAACTCGCCAGGAATGTTGTCAAATATTACAGCCGAGATGATAGGTTGTGTTAGGTTAGGTTATATTACGTTATTGATGTATATGAAGGTCAAACGGAGACGTAGAGGCCAACAAGACAGGAATGTGGTCAACTATTACCGCCGAGATGTTAGATTGGGTTAGGTTAGGTTATATTACGTTATTGATGTATATAAAGGTCCCACGGTGTCGTAGAGGCCAACAAGCCAGAAATGTTGCCAAATATTACCGCCGAGATGTTAGGTTGGGTTAGGTTAGGTTATATTACGTTATTGATGTATATGAAGAACCCGCGGAGACGTAGAGGCCAACTCGCCCGGTATGTGGTCAAATATTACCGCCGAGATGATAGGTTGGGTTAGGTTTGGTTATATTTCGTTATTGATGTATATGAAGGTCCTACGGAAACGGAGAGGCCAACTCGCCAGGAATGTTGTCAAATATTACAGCCGAGATGATAGGTTGTGTTAGGTTAGGTTATATTACGTTATTGATGTATATGAAGGTCAAACGGAGACGTAGAGGCCAACAAAACAGGAATGTTGTCAAATATTACCGCCGACATGTTAGATTGGGTTAGGTTTGGTTATATTTCGTTATTGATGTATATAAACGTCCCACGGATACGTAGAGGCCAATTCGGCAGGAATGTTGTCAAATATTACCGCCGAGATGTCAGGTTGGGTTCTATTATGTTATATTACGTTATTGATATATATAAGGGTCCAACGGAGACGTAGAGGCCAACAAGACAGGAATGTGGTCAAATATTACTGCCATTGTTAGGTTGTGTTAGGTTAGGTTATATTACGCTATTGATGTATATAAAAGTCCCACGGAGGCGTAGAAGAAGCCAACTCGTCAGGAATGTGGTCAAATATTACAGCCACGATGTTAGATTGGGGTAGGGTATGTTGTATTACGTCATAGACGTATACAGTGTTCCCACAGAGAAGTGGAGCCCGACAGTCAAGGAATGTGGTTAAATGGTACCCCGAGAGGTTAGGTTGGGTTAGGTTACGTTATATTACGTTATTGATATATATAAGGGTCCAACGGAGACGTAGAGGCCAACAAGACAGGAATGTGGTCAAATATTACTGCCATTGTTAGGTTGGGTTAGGTTAGGTTATATTACGCTATTGATGCATATAAAAGTCCCACGGAGACGTAGAAGCCGACTCGTCAGGAATGTGGTCAAATATTACAGCCACGATGTTAGATTGGGTTAGGGTATGTTGTATTACGTCATAGACGTATACAGTGATCCCGCCGAGAAGTAGGGCCCGACAATCAAGGAATGTGGTAAAATGGTACCCCGAGAGGTTAGGTTGGGTTAGGTTACGTTATATTACGTTATTGATGTACATCAGGGTCCCACGGAGACGTAGAGGCCAACTCGCCAGGAATGTTGTCAAATATTACTGCCGACATGTTAGGTTGGATTAGGTTATGTTATATTACATTATTGATGTATATAAAGGTCCCACGGAGTCGTAGAGACCAACATGCCAGAAATGTTGCCAAATATTACCGCCGAGATGTTAGGTTGGGTTAGGTTAGGTTATATTACGTTCTTGATGTATATAAAGGTCCCACGCAGACGTAGAGGCCAACTCGCCAGGAATGTTGTCAAATGTTACATCCGAGGAGTTAGGTTGTCTTAGGTTAGGATAAACAACGTTATAGACGCATATAATGTTCCCACCGATAAGTAGGGTCCGACACACCTGGAATGTTGTCAAATGTTACATCCGAGGTGTTAGGTTAACTTAGGTTCGAATATATAACGTTATAGACGTATACAATGTTCCGACCGAGAAGTAGGTTCCGAGAAGCCAGGATTGTTGTAAAATGTTACATTCGCGATGTTAGATTGCCTTAGGTTAGGATATATAACGTTATAGACGCATATAATGTTCCCACCGAGAAGTAGGGACCGACACACGTGGAATGTTGTCAAATGTTACATCCGAGGTGTTAGGTTGCCTTAGGTTAGGATATACAACGTTATAGACGCATATAATATTCCCACCGAGAAGTACGGTCCGACACACCTGCAATGTTGTCAAATGTTACATCCGAGCAGTTATGCTGCCTTAGGTTAGGATATATAACGTTATAGACGCATATAATGTTCCCACTGAGAAGTAGGTTCCGACTCGCCAGAAATGTTGTCAAATGTTACATCCGAGTTGTTTGGTTGCCTTAGGTTAGGCTATATGACGTTATAGACGCATATAATGTTCCAACCGAGAAGTAGGTCCGACACGCCTGGATTGTTGTCAAATATTACATCCGAGATATTAGGTTGCCTTAGGTTAGTATATATAACGTTATAGACGTATATCCTGTCCCCACCGAGAAGTTGGGTCCGACACACGTGGAATGTTGTCAAATGTTACATCCGAGTTATTAGGTTGCCTTAGGTTACGATATATAACGTTATAGACGCATATAATTTTCCCACCGAGAAGTAGGTCCGACACGCCTGGATTGTTGTCAAATATTACATCCGAGATGTTAGGTTGCCTTATGTTAATATATATAACGTTATAGACGTATATCCTGTTCCCACCGAGAAGTTGGGTCCGACAAACGTGGAATGTTGTCAAATGTTACGTCCAAGGTGTTAGGTTGCCTTAGGTTAGGTTATATGACGTTATAGACGCATATAATGTCTCCACCGAGAAGTATGTCCGACACGCCTGGATTGTTGTCAAATATTACATCCGAGATGTTAGGTTGCCTTAGGTTAGGATATATAACGTTATAGACGCATATAATGTTCCCACCGAGAAGTAGGGTCCGACACATATGGAACCTTGTCAAATGTTACATCCGAGGTGTTAGGTTGCCTTAGGTTAATATATATAACGTTATAGACTCATATAATGTTCCCACCGAGAAGTAGGGTCCGACTCGCCAGAAATGTTGTCAAATGTTACATCCGAGGTGTTTGGTTGCCTTAGGTTAGGTTATATGACGTTATAGACGCATATAATGTTCCAACCGAGAAGTAGGACCGACACGCCTGGATTGTTGTCAAATATTACATCCGACATGTTAGGTTTGCCTTAGGTTAGGATATATAACGTTATGGACGTATATACTGTTCCCACCGTGAAGTCGGGTCTGACGCACCAGGAATATTGACAAATATTACATCAGAGTTGTTAGGTTGCCTTATTTTACGATATACAGCGTTATAGACGCATACAATGTTCCGACCGAGAAGTAGGTTCCGAGAAGCCAGGAATGTTGTAAAATGTTACATTCGCGATGTAAGGTTGCCTTAGGTTAGGATATATAACGTTATAGACGCATATAATGTTCCCACCGGGAAGTAGGGCCCGACACGCTTGGAATGTTGTCAAATGTTACATTCGAGGTGTTAGGTTGCCTTAGGATAGGTTATATGACGTTATCGACGCATATAATGTTCCCACCGAGAAGTAGGGTCCGATACGCCTGGAATTTTGTTAAATGTTACATCCGAGATGTTAGTTTGCCTTTGGACAGGATATATAACGTTATAGAAGTATATACTTTTTCCACCTAGAAGTAGGGTTCGACACGCCAGGAATGTTGTAAAATATTACGTCCTAGATGATAGTTTAACTTAGGTTGGGATATATAACGTTATAGACGTATACAATGTTCCCTCCGAGAAGTCCGTTCCGACAAACCAGGAATGTTGTAAAACGTTACATTCGCGATGTTAGGTTGCCTTAGGTTAGGATATATAACGTTGTAGAAGCATATAATATTCCCACCGAGAAGTAGGGTCCGACACGAAAGGAATGTTGTCAAATTTTACATTCGAGATGTTAGGTTGCCTTATTTTAGGATATGCAACGTTATAGACGCATATACTGTTTCCACCGGGAAGTAGGGTCCGACACGCCTGGAATGTTGTCAACTGTTACATTCGAGGTGCTAGGTTGCCTTAGTTTAATATATATAACGTTATAGACGCATATAATGTTCCCACCGAGAAGTAGGCTCCGACAAGCCAGGAATATTGTAAAATGTTAGATTCGCGATGTTAGGTTGCCTTGTTTTAGGATGTACAACGTTATAGACGCATATAATGCACCCACTGAGAAGTAGGGTCCGACACACCTGGAATGTTGTCAAATGTTACATCCGAGCTGTTATGTTTCCTTAGGTTAGGATATATAACGTTATAGACGCATATAATGTTCCCACTGAGAAGTAGGTTCCGACTCGCCAGGAATGTTGTCAAATGTTACATCCGAGGTGCTAGGTTGCTTTAGGTTAGGATATACAACGTTATAGACGCATATAATGTTCCCACCGAGAAATAGGGTCCGACACACATAGAATGTTGTCAAATGTTACATCCGAGGTGTTAGGTTGCCTTAGGTTAGCATATATAACGCTATAGACGCATTTAATGTTCCCACTGAGAAGTAGGTTCCGACTCGCCAGGAATGTTGTCAAATGTTACATTCGCGATGTTAGGTTGCCTTAGGTTAGGATATATAACGTTGTAGAAGCATATAATATTCCCACCGAGACGTAGGGTCCGACACGAAAGGAATGTTGTCAAATTTTACATTCGAGATGTTAGGTTGCCTTATTTTAGGATATGCCACGTTATAGACGCATATACTGTTTCCACCGGGAAGTAGGGTCCGACACGCCTGGAATGTTGTCAACTGTTACATTCGAGGTGCTAGGTTGCCTTAGTTTAATATATATAACGTTATAGACGCATATAATGTTCCCACCGAGAAGTAGGCACCGACAAGCCAGGAATGTTGTAAAATGTTGGATTCGCGATGTTAGGTTGCCTTGTTTTAGGATGTACAACGTTATAGACGCATATAATGCACCCACTGAGAAGTAGGGTCCGACACACATGGAATGTTGTCAAATGTTACATCCGAGGTGTTAGGTTGCCTTAGGTTAGGATATATAACGTTATAGACGCATATAATGTTCCCACAGAGAAGTACGGCCCGACACGATTGGAATGTTGTCAAATGTTACATCCGACGTGTTAGGTTGCCTTAGGTTAGGATATATAACGTTATAGACGCATATAATGTTCCCACCGAGAAGTAGGTCCGACACGCTTGGAATGTTGTCAAATATTACATCCGAGATGTTAGGTTGCCTTAGGTTAGGACATATAACGTTATAGAGGTATATACTGTTCCCACCGAGAAGTAGGGTCCGACTCACAAGGAATGCTGTCAAATAATACATCCGAGTTGTTAGGTTGCCTTATTCTAGGATATACAGCGTTATAGACGGATATAATGTTTCCACCGAGAAGTAGGGTGCGACACGCCTGGAATGTTGAAAAATATTACATCCGATTTGTTGGGTTGCCTTAGGTTAGGATATACAACGTTATAGCCGTATACAATATTCCGACCGAGAAGTAGGTTCCCACTCGCCAGGAATGTTGTCAAATGTTACATCCGAGATGTTAGGTTGCCTTACATTAGGATATATACCGTTAGAGAGGTATATACTGTTCCCACCGAGAAGTAGGGTCCGACTCGCCAGGAATGTTGTCAAATATTACATCCGAGTTGTTAGGTTGCCTTATTTTAGGATATACAGCGTTATAGACGCATATAATGTTCCCACCGAGAAGTAGGGTCCGACACGCCTGGAATGTTGTCAAATGTTACATCCGAGGTGTTAGGTTGCCTTAGGTTAGGATATGTAACTTTATAGACGCACATAATCTTCCCACCGAGACGTAGGTCCGACACGGCTGGAATGTTGACAAATATTACATCCGAGTCGTTGGGTTGCCTTGGGTTAGGCTATACAACGTTATAGACGTACATAATGTTCCCACCGAGAAGTAGGTTCCGAAACGAAAGGAATGTTGTCAAATATTACATCCGAGATGTTAGGTTGCCTTAGATTAGGATATACAACGTTATAGACGCGTATAATGTTCCCACCGAGAAGTAGAGTCCGACACGCTTGGAATGTTGTCAAATGCTACATCCGAGGAGTTAGGTTGCCTTAGGTGAGGGAATACAACTTTACAGGCGCATATAATGTTCTCACCGAGAAGTAGGGTCCGACACGCCATGAATTTTGTCAAATGTTACATCCGAGGTGTTAGGTTGCCAAAGGTGAGGATATATAGCGTTATAGACGCATATAATGTTCCCACGGAGAAGTAGGGTGCGACACGACTGGAAAGTTGTCAAATATTACATCCGTGTTGTTTGGTTGCCTTAGGTTAGAATATACAACGTTATAGACGCATATAATGCTCCCACCGAGGAGTAGGGTCCGACACACCTGGAATGTTGTCAAATGTTACATCCGAGGTGTTAGGTTGCCTTAAGTTAGGATATATAACGTTATAGATGCATATAATGTTCCCACCGAGAAGTAGGGCCCGACACGCTTGGAATGTTGTCAAATATTACATCCGAGATGTTAGGTTTCCTTAGGGTAGGACATATAACGTTATAGAGAGATATACTGTTCCCACCGTGAAATAGGGTTCGACTCGCCAGGAATGTTGTCAAATATTACATCCGAGTTGTTAGGTTGCCTTAATTGAGGATATACAGCGTTATAGACGCATATAATGTTTCCACCGAGAAGTTGGGTGCGACACAACTGGAATGTTGTAAAATATTACATCCGAGTTGTTGTGTAGCCTTACGTTAGGATATACAACGTTATAGACGCATATAATGTTCCCACCGAGAAGTAGGTTCCGACTCGCCAGGAATGTTGTTAAATGTTACATCCGAGGTGTTAGGTTGCCTTAGGTTAGGATATACAACGTTATAGACGTATACAATGTTCCGACCGAGAAGTAGGTTCCCACTCACCAGGAATGTTGTCAAATGTTACATTTGAGATGTTAGGTTGCCTTAGATTAGGATATATAACGATATAGAGGTAAATACTGTTCCCGCCGATAGGTAGGGTCTGACACGCCCGGAATGTTGTCAAATATTACATCCGAGTTGTTAGGTTGCCTTCTTTTAGGATATACAGCGTTATGGACCCATATAATGTTCCCACCGAGATGTAGGGTCCGACACGCCTGGAATTTTGTCAAATGTTACATCCGAGGTGTTAGGTTGCCAAAGGTGAGGATATATAACGTTATAGACGCATATAATGTTCCCACCGAGATGTAGGGTGCGACACGCCTGGAGAGTTGTCAAATATTACATCCGTGTTGTTTGGTTGCCTTAGGTTAGGATATACAACGTTATAGTGGCATATAATGCTCCCACCGAAGAGTAGGGTCCGACAAACCTGTAATGTTGTCAAATGTTACATCCGAGGTGTTAGGTTGCCTTAGGTTAGGATATGTAACTTTATAGACTCATATAATCTTCCCACCGAGCAGTAGGTCCGACACGCCTGGAATGTTGTCAAATATTACATCCGAGGTGTTACGTTGCCTTAGGTTAGGACATATAACGTTATAGACGCATATAATGTTCCCACCGAGAAGTCGGGTCCGACACACCAGGAATATTGACAAATATTACATCCGAGTTGTTAGGTTGCGTTATTTTACGATATACAGCGTTATAGACGCATACAATGTTCCCACCGAGAAGTAGAGTCCGACAGGTTTGGAATATTGTCAAATATTACATCCGAGGAGTTAGGTTGTCTTAGGTTAGGATATACAACGTTATAGACGCATATAATGTTCCCACCGATAAGTAGGGTCCGACACACCTGGAATGTTGTCAAATGTTACATCCGAGGTGTTAGGTTAACTTAGGTTCGGATATATAACGTTATAGACGTATACAATGTTCCGACCGAGAAGTAGGTTCCGAGAAGCCAGGAATGTTGTAAAATGTTACATTCGCGATGTTAGATTGCCTTAGGTTAGGATATATAACGTTATAGACGCATATAATGTTCCCACCGAGAAGTAGGGACCGACACACGTGGAATGTTGTCAAATGTTACATCCGAGATGTTAGGTTGCCTTAGGATAGGATATATAACGTTATAGACGCATATAATGTTGCCACCGATAAGTAGGGTCCGACACGCCAGTAATATTGTCAAATGATACATCCGAGTTATTAGGTTGCCTTAGGATAGGATATATAACGTTATAGACGCATATAATGTTTCCACCGAGAAGTAGGGTCCGACACACCTGCAAAGTTGTCAAATGTTACATCCGAAGTGTTAGGTTGCCTTAGGTTAGGATATATAACATTATAGACGCATATAATGTTCCCACTGAGAAGTAGGTTCCGACTCGCCAGGAATGTTGTCAAATGTTACATCCGAGGTGCTAGGTTGCGTTAGGTTAGGATATAAAACGTTATAGACGCATATAATGTTCCCACCGAGAAGTAGGGTCCGACACATATGAAATCTTGTCAAATGTTACATCCGAGGTGTTAGGTTGCCTTAGGTTAGGTTATATGACATTATAGACGGATATAATGTTCCCACCGAGAAGTAGGTCCGACAGGCCTGGATTGTTGTCAAATATTATATCCGAGATGTTAGTTTGCCTTAGGTTAGGATATACAACGTTATAGACGTATATACTGTTCCCACCGTGAAGTCGGGTCCGACACACCAGGAATATTGACAAATATTACATCCGAGTTGTTTAAGTTGCCTTAGGTTAGGATATATAACGTTATAGACGCATATAATGATCCCACAGAGAAGTACGGCCCGACACGATTGGAATGTTGTCAAATGTTACATCCGACGTGTTAGGTTGCCTTAGGTTAGGATATATAACGTTATAGACGCATATAATGTTCCCACCGAGAAGTAGGTCCGACACGCTTGGAATGTTGTCAAATATTACATCCGAGATGTTAGGTTGCCTTAGGTTAGGACATATAACGTTATAGAGGTATATACTGTTCCCACCGAGAAGTAGGGTCCGACTCACAAGGAATGCTGTCAAATAATACATCCGAGTTGTTAGGTTGCCTTATTCTAGGATATACAGCGTTATAGACGGATATAATGTTTCCACCGAGAAGTAGGGTGCGACACGCCTGGAATGTTGAAAAATATTACATCCGATTTGTTGGGTTGCCTTAGGTTAGGATATACAACGTTATAGCCGTATACAATATTCCGACCGAGAAGTAGGTTCCCACTCGCCAGGAATGTTGTCAAATGTTACATCCGAGATGTTAGGTTGCCTTACATTAGGATATATACCGTTAGAGAGGTATATACTGTTCCCACCGAGAAGTAGGGTCCGACTCGCCAGGAATGTTGTCAAATATTACATCCGAGTTGTTAGGTTGCCTTATTTTAGGATATACAGCGTTATAGACGCATATAATGTTCCCACCGAGAAGTAGGGTCCGACACGCCTGGAATGTTGTCAAATGTTACATCCGAGGTGTTAGGTTGCCTTAGGTTAGGATATGTAACTTTATAGACGCACATAATCTTCCCACCGAGACGTAGGTCCCACACGGCTGGAATGTTGACAAATATTACATCCGAGTCGTTGGGTTGCCTTGGGTTAGGCTATACAACGTTATAGACGTACATAATGTTCCCACCGAGAAGTAGGGTCCGAAACGAAAGGAATGTTGTCAAATATTACATCCGAGATGTTAGGTTGCCTTAGATTAGGATATACAACGTTATAGACGCGTATAATGTTCCCACCGAGAAGTAGAGTCCGACACGCTTGGAATGTTGTCAAATGCTACATCCGAGGAGTTAGGTTGCCTTAGGTGAGGGAATACAACTTTACAGGCGCATATAATGTTCTCACCGAGAAGTAGGGTCCGACACGCCATGAATTTTGTCAAATGTTACATCCGAGGTGTTAGGTTGCCAAAGGTGAGGATATATAGCGTTATAGACGCATATAATGTTCCCACGGAGAAGTAGGGTGCGACACGACTGGAAAGTTGTCAAATATTACGTCCGTGTTGTTTGGTTGCCTTAGGTTAGAATATACAACGTTATAGACGCATATAATGCTCCCACCGAGGAGTAGGGTCCGACACACCTGGAATGTTGTCAAATGTTACATCCGAGGTGTTAGGTTGCCTTAAGTTAGGATATATAACGTTATAGATGCATATAATGTTCCCACCGAGAAGTAGGGCCCGACACGCTTGGAATGTTGTCAAATATTACATCCGAGATGTTAGGTTTCCTTAGGGTAGGACATATAACGTTATAGAGGGATATACTGTTCCCACCGTGAAATAGGGTTCGACTCGCCAGGAATGTTGTCAAATATTACATCCGAGTTGTTAGGTTGCCTTAATTGAGGATATACAGCGTTATAGACGCATATAATGTTTCCACCGAGAAGTTGGGTGCGACACAACTGGAATGTTGTAAAATATTACATCCGAGTTGTTGTGTAGCCTTACGTTAGGATATACAACGTTATAGACGCATATAATGTTCCCACCGAGAAGTAGGTTCCGACTCGCCAGGAATGTTGTTAAATGTTACATCCGAGGTGTTAGGTTGCCTTAGGTTAGGATATACAACGTTATAGACGTATACAATGTTCCGACCGAGAAGTAGGTTCCCACTCACCAGGAATGTTGTCAAATGTTACATTTGAGATGTTAGGTTGCCTTAGATTAGGATATATAACGATATAGAGGTAAATACTGTTCCCGCCGATAGGTAGGGTCTGGCACGCCCGGAATGTTGTCAAATATTACATCCGAGTTGTTAGGTTGCCTTCTTTTAGGATATACAGCGTTATGGACCCATATAATGTTCCCACCGAGATGTAGGGTCCGACACGCCTGGAATTTTGTCAAATGTTACATCCGAGGTGTTAGGTTGCCAAAGGTGAGGATATATAACGTTATAGACGCATATAATGTTCCCACCGAGATGTAGGGTGCGACACGCCTGGAGAGTTGTCAAATATTACATCCGTGTTGTTTGGTTGCCTTAGGTTAGGATATACAACGTTATAGTGGCATATAATGCTCCCACCGAAGAGTAGGGTCCGACAAACCTGTAATGTTGTCAAATGTTACATCCGAGGTGTTAGGTTGCCTTAGGTTAGGATATGTAACTTTATAGACTCATATAATCTTCCCACCGAGCAGTAGGTCCGACACGCCTGGAATGTTGTCAAATATTACATCCGAGGTGTTACGTTGCCTTAGGTTAGGACATATAACGTTATAGACGCATATAATGTTCCCACCGAGAAGTCGGGTCCGACACACCAGGAATATTGACAAATATTACATCCGAGTTGTTAGGTTGCGTTATTTTACGATATACAGCGTTATAGACGCATACAATGTTCCCACCGAGAAGTAGAGTCCGACAGGTTTGGAATATTGTCAAATATTACATCCGAGGAGTTAGGTTGTCTTAGGTTAGGATATACAACGTTATAGACGCATATAATGTTCCCACCGATAAGTAGGGTCCGACACACCTGGAATGTTGTCAAATGTTACATCCGAGGAGTTAGGTTAACTTAGGTTCGGATATATAACGTTATAGACGTATACAATGTTCCGACCGAGAAGTAGGTTCCGAGAAGCCAGGAATGTTGTAAAATGTTACATTCGCGATGTTAGATTGCCTTAGGTTAGGATATATAACGTTATAGACGCATATAATGTTCCCACCGAGAAGTAGGGACCGACACACGTGGAATGTTGTCAAATGTTACATCCGAGATGTTAGGTTGCCTTAGGATAGGATATATAACGTTATAGACGCATATAATGTTGCCACCGATAAGTAGGGTCCGACACGCCAGTAATATTGTCAAATGATACATCCGAGTTATTAGGTTGCCTTAGGATAGGATATATAACGTTATAGACGCATTTAATGTTCCCACCGATAAGTAGGGTCCGACACGCCAGGAATATTGTCAAATATTACATCCGAGTTATTAGGTTGCCTTAGGATAGGATATATAACGTTATAGACGCATTTAATGTTCCCACCCAGAAGTAGGTCCGACACGCCTGGATTGTTGCCAAATATTACATTCGAGATGTTAGGTTGCCTTAGGTTAGGATATATAACGTTATAGACGCATATAATGTTTCCACCGAGAAGTAGGGTCCGACACACCTGCAAAGTTGTCAAATGTTACATCCGAAGTGTTAGGTTGCCTTAGGTTAGGATATATAACATTATAGACGCATATAATGTTCCCACTGAGAAGTAGGTTCCGACTCGCCAGGAATGTTGTCAAATGTTACATCCGAGGTGCTAGGTTGCGTTAGGTTAGGATATAAAACGTTATAGACGCATATAATGTTCCCACCGAGAAGTAGGGTCCGACACATATGAAATCTTGTCAAATGTTACATCCGAGGTGTTAGGTTGCCTTAGGTTAGGTTATATGACATTATAGACGGATATAATGTTCCCACCGAGAAGTAGGTCCGACACGCCTGGATTGTTGTCAAATATTATATCCGAGATGTTAGTTTGCCTTAGGTTAGGATATACAACGTTATAGACGTATATACTGTTCCCACCGTGAAGTCGGGTCCGACACACCAGGAATATTGACAAATATTACATCCGAGTTGTTTAAGTTGCCTTATTTTACGATATACAGCGTTATAGACGCATACAACGTTCCCACCGAGAAGTAGAGTCCGACAGGTTTGGAATATTGTCAAATATTACATCCGAGGAGTTAGGTTGTCTTAGGTTAGGATATATAACGTTGTAGAAGCATATAATATTCCCACCGAGAAGTAGGGTCCGACACGAAAGGAATGTTGTCAAATTTTACATTCGAGATGTTAGGTTGCCTTATTTTAGGATATGCAACGTTATAGACGCATATACTGTTTCCACCGGGAAGTAGGGTCCGACACGCCTGGAATGTTGTCAACTGTTACATTCGAGGTGCTAGGTTGCCTTAGTTTAATATATATAACGTTATAGACGCATATAATGTTCCCACCGAGAAGTAGGCTCCGACAAGCCAGGAATATTGTAAAATGTTAGATTCGCGATGTTAGGTTGCCTTGTTTTAGGATGTACAACGTTATAGACGCATATAATGCACCCACTGAGAAGTAGGGTCCGACACACCTGGAATGTTGTCAAATGTTACATCCGAGCTGTTATGTTTCCTTAGGTTAGGATATATAACGTTATAGACGCATATAATGTTCCCACTGAGAAGTAGGTTCCGACTCGCCAGGAATGTTGTCAAATGTTACATCCGAGGTGCTAGGTTGCTTTAGGTTAGGATATACAACGTTATAGACGCATATAATGTTCCCACCGAGAAATAGGGTCCGACACACATAGAATGTTGTCAAATGTTACATCCGAGGTGTTAGGTTGCCTTAGGTTAGCATATATAACGCTATAGACGCATTTAATGTTCCCACTGAGAAGTAGGTTCCGACTCGCCAGGAATGTTGTCAAATGTTACATTCGCGATGTTAGGTTGCCTTAGGTTAGGATATATAACGTTGTAGAAGCATATAATATTCCCACCGAGACGTAGGGTCCGACACGAAAGGAATGTTGTCAAATTTTACATTCGAGATGTTAGGTTGCCTTATTTTAGGATATGCCACGTTATAGACGCATATACTGTTTCCACCGGGAAGTAGGGTCCGACACGCCTGGAATGTTGTCAACTGTTACATTCGAGGTGCTAGGTTGCCTTAGTTTAATATATATAACGTTATAGACGCATATAATGTTCCCACCGAGAAGTAGGCACCGACAAGCCAGGAATGTTGTAAAATGTTGGATTCGCGATGTTAGGTTGCCTTGTTTTAGGATGTACAACGTTATAGACGCATATAATGCACCCACTGAGAAGTAGGGTCCGACACACATGGAATGTTGTCAAATGTTACATCCGAGGTGTTAGGTTGCCTTAGGTTAGGATATATAACGTTATAGACGCATATAATGTTCCCACAGAGAAGTACGGCCCGACACGATTGGAATGTTGTCAAATGTTACATCCGACGTGTTAGGTTGCCTTAGGTTAGGATATATAACGTTATAGACGCATATAATGTTCTCACCGAGAAGTAGGTCCGACACGCTTGGAATGTTGTCAAATATTACATCCGAGATGTTAGGTTGCCTTAGGTTAGGACATATAACGTTATAGAGGTATATACTGTTCCCACCGAGAAGTAGGGTCCGACTCACAAGGAATGCTGTCAAATAATACATCCGAGTTGTTAGGTTGCCTTATTCTAGGATA
Source organism: Xylocopa violacea (assembly GCA_963969225.1). Lineage (NCBI taxonomy): Eukaryota > Metazoa > Arthropoda > Insecta > Hymenoptera > Apidae > Xylocopa > Xylocopa violacea. Next base: position 7,812,213 of record CAXAJV010000017.1, on the reverse strand, counting down.
TACAGCGTTATAGACGGATATAATGTTTCCACCGAGAAGTAGGGTGCGACACGCCTGGAATGTTGAAAAATATTACATCCGATTTGTTGGGTTGCCTTAGGTTAGGATATACAACGTTATAGCCGTATACAATATTCCGACCGAGAAGTAGGTTCCCACTCGCCAGGAATGTTGTCAAATGTTACATCCGAGATGTTAGGTTGCCTTACATTAGGATATATACCGTTAGAGAGGTATATACTGTTCCCACCGAGAAGTAGGGTCCGACTCGCCAGGAATGTTGTCAAATATTACATCCGAGTTGTTAGGTTGCCTTATTTTAGGATATACAGCGTTATAGACGCATATAATGTTCCCACCGAGAAGTAGGGTCCGACACGCCTGGAATGTTGTCAAATGTTACATCCGAGGTGTTAGGTTGCCTTAGGTTAGGATATGTAACTTTATAGAAGCACATAATCTTCCCACCGAGACGTAGGTCCGACACGGCTGGAATGTTGACAAATATTACATCCGAGTCGTTGGGTTGCCTTGGGTTAGGCTATACAACGTTATAGACGTACATAATGTTCCCACCGAGAAGTAGGGTCCGAAACGAAAGGAATGTTGTCAAATATTACATCCGAGATGTTAGGTTGCCTTAGATTAGGATATACAACGTTATAGACGCGTATAATGTTCCCACCGAGAAGTAGAGTCCGACACGCTTGGAATGTTGTCAAATGCTACATCCGAGGAGTTAGGTTGCCTTAGGTGAGGGAATACAACTTTACAGGCGCATATAATGTTCTCACCGAGAAGTAGGGTCCGACACGCCATGAATTTTGTCAAATGTTACATCCGAGGTGTTAGGTTGCCAAAGGTGAGGATATATAGCGTTATAGACGCATATAATGTTCCCACGGAGAAGTAGGGTGCGACACGACTGGAAAGTTGTCAAATATTACATCCGTGTTGTTTGGTTGCCTTAGGTTAGAATATACAACGTTATAGACGCATATAATGCTCCCACCGAGGAGTAGGGTCCGACACACCTGGAATGTTGTCAAATGTTACATCCGAGGTGTTAGGTTGCCTTAAGTTAGGATATATAACGTTATAGATGCATATAATGTTCCCACCGAGAAGTAGGGCCCGACACGCTTGGAATGTTGTCAAATATTACATCCGAGATGTTAGGTTTCCTTAGGGTAGGACATATAACGTTATAGAGGGATATACTGTTCCCACCGTGAAATAGGGTTCGACTCGCCAGGAATGTTGTCAAATATTACATCCGAGTTGTTAGGTTGCCTTAATTGAGGATATACAGCGTTATAGACGCATATAATGTTTCCACCGAGAAGTTGGGTGCGACACAACTGGAATGTTGTAAAATATTACATCCGAGTTGTTGTGTAGCCTTACGTTAGGATATACAACGTTATAGACGCATATAATGTTCCCACCGAGAAGTAGGTTCCGACTCGCCAGGAATGTTGTTAAATGTTACATCCGAGGTGTTAGGTTGCCTTAGGTTAGGATATACAACGTTATAGACGTATACAATGTTCCGACCGAGAAGTAGGTTCCCACTCACCAGGAATGTTGTCAAATGTTACATTTGAGATGTTAGGTTGCCTTAGATTAGGATATATAACGATATAGAGGTAAATACTGTTCCCGCCGATAGGTAGGGTCTGACACGCCCGGAATGTTGTCAAATATTACATCCGAGTTGTTAGGTTGCCTTCTTTTAGGATATACAGCGTTATGGACCCATATAATGTTCCCACCGAGATGTAGGGTCCGACACGCCTGGAATTTTGTCAAATGTTACATCCGAGGTGTTAGGTTGCCAAAGGTGAGGATATATAACGTTATAGACGCATATAATGTTCCCACCGAGATGTAGGGTGCGACACGCCTGGAGAGTTGTCAAATATTACATCCGTGTTGTTTGGTTGCCTTAGGTTAGGATATACAACGTTATAGTGGCATATAATGCTCCCACCGAAGAGTAGGGTCCGACAAACCTGTAATGTTGTCAAATGTTACATCCGAGGTGTTAGGTTGCCTTAGGTTAGGATATGTAACTTTATAGACTCATATAATCTTCCCACCGAGCAGTAGGTCCGACACGCCTGGAATGTTGTCAAATATTACATCCGAGGTGTTACGTTGCCTTAGGTTAGGACATATAACGTTATAGACGCATATAATGTTCCCACGGAGAGGTAGGGTGCGACACGCCTGGAAAGTTGTCAAATATTACATCCGTGTTGTTTGGTTGCCTTAGGTTAGAGTATACAACGTTATGGACGCATATAATGCTCCCACCGAGGAGTAGGGTCCGACACGCCAGGAATGATGTCAAATATTACATCCGAGATGTTCGGATGCCTTATATTGGTATATATACCGTTATAGACGTATATAATATTCCCACCGAAAAGTATGCTCCGACACGCCCGGAAAGATGTAAAATGTTACATCCGAGATGTTATGTTGCCTTACATTAGGGTATATACCGTCATAGATGTATATAATGTTCCCACCGATAAGTAAAGTTCGACACGCCAGGAATATTGTCAAATATTACATCCGAGTTATAAGGTTGCCTTAGGTTAGGATATATAATGTTATAGATGCATATAATTCTCCCACTGAGATGTAGGGTCCGACACGCCAGAAATATTGTCAAATGTTACATCCGAGTTATTAGGTTGCCTTAGGTTAGGATATATAACGTTGTAGATGCATATAATGCTCCTACCGATAAGTAGGGTCCGACACGCCTGGAATGTTGTCAAATATTACATCCGAGATGTTAGGTTGCCTTAGGTTAGGATATACAACGTTATAGACGCATATAATGCTCCCACCGAGGAGTAGGGTCCGACACACCCGGAATGTTGGAAAATGTTACATCCGAGTTGTTGGGTTGCCTTAGGTTAGGCTATACAACGTTATAGACGTATATAATGTTCCCTCCGAGAAGAAAGCCCTGACACGGCAGGAATGTTGACAAATATTACATCCGAGTTGTTAGGATGCCTTATTTTAGGATATACAGCGTTACAGACGCATATAATGTTCCCACCGAGAAGTAGCGTCCGACACGCTTGGAATGTTGTCAAATGTTACATCCGAGGAGTTAGGTTGCCTTAGGTTAGGGAATACAACTTTACAGGCGCATATAATGTTCTGACCGAGAAGTAGGGTGCGACACGCCTGGAAGGTTGTAAAATATTACATCCGTGTTGTGTGGTTGCCTTAGGTTAGGATATAGAACGTTATACACGCATATAATGCTCCCACCGAGGAGTAGGGTGCGACACACCTTGAATGTTGTCAAATATTACATCCGTGTTGTTTGGTTGCCTTAGGTTAGAGTATACAACGTTATGGACGCATATAATGCTCCCACCGAGGAGTAGGGTCCGACACACCCGGAATGTTGGAAAATGTTACATCCGAGTTGTTGGGTTGCCTTAGGTTAGGCTATACAACGTTATAGACGTATATAATGTTCCCTCCGAGAAGAAGGCCCTGACACGGCAGGAATGTTGACAAATATTACATCCGAGTTGTTAGGATGCCTTATTTTAGGATATACAGCGTTATAGACGCATATAATGTTCCCACCGAGAAGTAGCGTCCGACACGCTTGGAATGTTGTCAAATGTTACATCCGAGGAGTTAGGTTGCCTTAGGTTAGGGAATACAACTTCACAGGCGCATATAATGTTCTGACCGAGAAGTAGGGTGCGACACGCCTGGAAGGTTGTCAAATATTACATCCGTGTTGTGTGGTTGCCTTAGGTTAGGATATAGAACGTTATACACGCATATAATGCTCCCACCGAGGAGTAGGGTGCGACACACCTGGAATGTTGTCAAATATTACATCCGTGTTGTTTGGTTGCCTTAGGTTAGGATATACAACGTTATAGACGCATATAATGCTCCCACCGAGGAGTAGGTTCCGACACACCTGGAATGTTGTCAAATATTACATCCCAGATGTTAGGTTGCCTTAGATTAGGATATATACCGTTATAGACGTATATAATATTCCCACCGAAAAGTATGCTCCGACACGTCCGGAAAGTTGTAAAATGTTACATCCGAGATGTTAGGTTGCCTTAAGTTAGGATATACAACGTTATAGACGCATATAATGCTCCCACCGAGGAGTAGGGTCCGACACACCCGGAATGTTGACAAATGTTACATCCGAGTTGTTGGATTGCCTTAGGTTCGGCTATACAACGTTATAGACGTATATGATGTTCCCACCGAGAAGTAGGGTCCGACACGCCAGGAATGTTGTCAAATATTACATCCGTGTTGTTAGGTTGCCTTATTTGAGGATATACAGCGTTATAGACGCATATAATGTTTCCACCGAGAAGTTGGGTGCGACACAACTGGAATATTGTCAAATATTACATCCGAGTTGTTGTGTAGCCTTACGTTAGGATATACAACGTTATAGACGCATATAATGTTCCCACCGAGAAGTAGGTTCAGACTCGCCAGGAATGTTGTTAAATGTTACATCCGAGGTGTTAGGTTGCCTTAGGTTAGGATATACAACGTTATAGACGTATACAATGTTCCGACCGAGAAGTAGGTTCCCACTCGCCAGGAATGTTGTAAAATGTTACATTTGAGATGTTAGGTTGCCTTAGATTAGGATATATAACGATATAGAGGTAAATACTGTTCCCGCCGATAGGTAGGGTCTGACACGCCTGGAATTTTGTCAAATGTTACATCCGATGTGTAGGTTGCCTTAGGTTAGGATATATAACGTTATAGACGCATACAATGTTCCCACTGAGAAGTAGTTCCGACACGCCTGGAATGTTATCGAATATTACATCCGAGATGTTTGGTTGCCTTAGGTTGGGATATACAACGTTATAGACGTATACAATATTCCGACCGAGAAGTAGGTTCCCACTCGCCGGGAATGTTGTCAAATGTTACATCCGAGGTGTTAGGTTGCCTTAGGTTAGGACATATAACGTTATAGAGGTATATACTGTTCCCACCGAGAAGTAGGGTCCGACTCGCCAGGAATGTTGTCAAACAATACATCCGAGTTGTTAGGTTGCCTTATTCTAGGATATACAGCGTTATAGACGCATATAATGTTCCCACCGAGAAGTAGGGTCGGACACGCCTGGAATATTGTTAAATGTTACATCCGAATTGTTAGTTTGCCTTTGGTCAGGATATATAACGTTATAGACGTATATACTTTTCCCACCTAGAAGTAGGGTTCGACACGTCTGGAATGTTGTCAAATGTTACATTTGAGATGTTAGGTTGCCTTAGATTAGGATATATAACGATATAGAGGTAAATACTGTTCCCGCCGATAGGTAGGGTCTGACACGCCTGGAATGTTGTAAAATATTACATCCGAGTTGTTAGGTTGCCTTACTTTAGGATATACAGCGTTATGGACCCATATAATGTTCCCACCGAGATGTAGGGTCCGACACGCCTGGAATTTTGTCAAATGTTACATCCGAGGTGTTAGGTTGCCAAAGGTGAGGATATATAACGTTATAGACGCATATAATGTTCCCACCGAGATGTAGGGTGCGACACGCCTGGAGAGTTGTCAAATATTACATCCGTGTTGTTTGGTTGCCTTAGGTTAGGATATACAACGTTATAGTGGCATATAATGCTCCCACCGAAGAGTAGGGTCCGACAAACCTGTAATGTTGTCAAATGTTACATCCGAGGTGTTAGGTTGCCTTAGGTTAGGATATGTAACTTTATAGACTCATATAATCTTCCCACCGAGCAGTAGGTCCGACACGCCTGGAATGTTGTCAAATATTACATCCGAGGTGTTACGTTGCCTTAGGTTAGGACATATAACGTTATAGACGCATATAATGTTCCCACGGAGAGGTAGGGTGCGACACGCCTGGAAAGTTGTCAAATATTACATCCGTGTTGTTTGGTTGCCTTAGGTTAGAGTATACAACGTTATGGACGCATATAATGCTCCCACCGAGGAGTAGGGTCCGACACACCTGGAATGTTGTCAAATGTTACATCCGAGGTGTTATGTTGCCTTAGGTTAGGATATATAACTTTATAGACGCATATAATGTTTCCACCGAGAAGTAGGTCCGACACGCCTGGAATGTTGTCAAATATTACATCCGTGTTGTTTGGTTGCCTTAGGTTAGAGTATACAACGTTATGGACGCATATAATGCTCCCACCGAGGAGTAGGGTCCGACACGCCAGGAATGATGTCAAATATTACATCCGAGATGTTCGGATGCCTTATATTGGTATATATACCGTTATAGACGTATATAATATTCCCACCGAAAAGTATGCTCCGACACGCCCGGAAAGATGTAAAATGTTACATCCGAGATGTTATGTTGCCTTACATTAGGGTATATACCGTCATAGATGTATATAATGTTCCCACCGATAAGTAAAGTTCGACCCGCCAGGAATATTGTCAAATATTACATCCGAGTTATAAGGTTGCCTTATGTTAGGATATATAACGTTATAGATGCATATAATTATCCCACTGAGATGTAGGGTCCGACACGCCAGGAATATTGTCAAATGTTACATCCGAGTTATTAGGTTGCCTTAGGTTAGGATATATAACGTTATAGATCCATATAATGCTCCTACCGATAAGTAGGGTCCGACACGCCTGGAATGTTGTCAAATATTACATCCGAGATGTTAGGTTGCCTTAGGTTAGGATATACAACGTTATAGACGCATATAATGCTCCCACCGAGGAGTAGGGTCCGACACACCCGGAATGTTGGAAAATGTTACATCCGAGTTGTTGGGTTGCCTTAGGTTAGGCTATACAACGTTATAGACGTATATAATGTTCCCTCCGAGAAGAAGGCCCTGACACGGCAGGAATGTTGTCAAATATTACATCCGTGTTGTTTGGTTGCCTTAGGTTAGAATATACAACGTTATAGACGCATATAATGCTCCCACCGAGGAGTAGGGTCCGACACACCTGGAATGTTGTCAAATGTTACATCCGAGGTGTTAGGTTGCCTTAAGTTAGGATATATAACGTTATAGATGCATATAATGTTCCCACCGAGAAGTAGGGCCCGACACGCTTGGAATGTTGTCAAATATTACATCCGAGATGTTAGGTTGCCTTAGGTTAGGATATACAACGTTATAGACGCATATAATGCTCCCACCGAGGAGTAGGGTCCGACACACCCGGAATGTTGGAAAATGTTACATCCGAGTTGTTGGGTTGCCTTAGGTTAGGCTATACAACGTTATAGACGTATATAATGTTCCCTCCGAGAAGAAAGCCCTGACACGGCAGGAATGTTGACAAATATTACATCCGAGTTGTTAGGATGCCTTATTTTAGGATATACAGCGTTATAGACGCATATAATGTTCCCACCGAGAAGTAGCGTCCGACACGCTTGGAATGTTGTCAAATGTTACATCCGAGGAGTTAGGTTGCCTTAGGTTAGGGAATACAACTTCACAGGCGCATATAATGTTCTGACCGAGAAGTAGGGTGCGACACGCCTGGAAGGTTGTCAAATATTACATCCGTGTTGTGTGGTTGCCTTAGGTTAGGATATAGAACGTTATACACGCATATAATGCTCCCACCGAGGAGTAGGGTGCGACACACCTGGAATGTTGTCAAATATTACATCCGTGTTGTTTGGTTGCCTTAGGTTAGGATATACAACGTTATAGACGCATATAATGCTCCCACCGAGGAGTAGGTTCCGACACACCTGGAATGTTGTCAAATATTACATCCCAGATGTTAGGTTGCCTTAGATTAGGATATATACCGTTATAGACGTATATAATATTCCCACCGAAGAGTATGCTCCGACACGTCCGGAAAGTTGTAAAATGTTACATCCGAGATGTTAGGTTGCCTTAAGTTAGGATATACAACGTTATAGACGCATATAATGCTCCCACCGAGGAGTAGGGTCCGACACACCCGGAATGTTGACAAATGTTACATCCGAGTTGTTGGATTGCCTTAGGTTCGGCTATACAACGTTATAGACGTATATAATGTTCCCACCGAGAAGTAGGGTCCGACACGCCAGGAATGTTGTCAAATATTACATCCGTGTTGTTAGGTTGCCTTATTTGAGGATATACAGCGTTATAGACGCATATAATGTTTCCACCGAGAAGTTGGGTGCGACACAACTGGAATATTGTCAAATATTACATCCGAGTTGTTGTGTAGCCTTACGTTAGGATATACAACGTTATAGACGCATATAATGTTCCCACCGAGAAGTAGGTTCAGACTCGCCAGGAATGTTGTTAAATGTTACATCCGAGGTGTTAGGTTGCCTTAGGTTAGGATATACAACGTTATAGACGTATACAATGTTCCGACCGAGAAGTAGGTTCCCACTCGCCAGGAATGTTGTAAAATGTTACATTTGAGATGTTAGGTTGCCTTAGATTAGGATATATAACGATATAGAGGTAAATACTGTTCCCGCCGATAGGTAGGGTCTGACACGCCTGGAATTTTGTCAAATGTTACATCCGATGTGTAGGTTGCCTTAGGTTAGGATATATAACGTTATAGACGCATACAATGTTCCCACTGAGAAGTAGTTCCGACACGCCTGGAATGTTATCGAATATTACATCCGAGATGTTAGGTTGCCTTAGGTTGGGATATACAACGTTATAGACGTATACAATATTCCGACCGAGAAGTAGGTTCCCACTCGCCGGGAATGTTGTCAAATGTTACATCCGAGGTGTTAGGTTGCCTTAGGTTAGGACATATAACGTTATAGAGGTATATACTGTTCCCACCGAGAAGTAGGGTCCGACTCGCCAGGAATGTTGTCAAACAATACATCCGAGTTGTTAGGTTGCCTTATTCTAGGATATACAGCGTTATAGACGCATATAATGTTCCCACCGAGAAGTAGGGTCGTACACGCCTGGAATATTGTTAAATGTTACATCCGAATTGTTAGTTTGCCTTTGGTCAGGATATATAACGTTATAGACGTATATACTTTTCCCACCTAGAAGTAGGGTTCGACACGTCTGGAATGTTGTCAAATGTTACATTTGAGATGTTAGGTTGCCTTAGATTAGGATATATAACGATATAGAGGTAAATACTGTTCCCGCCGATAGGTAGGGTCTGACACGCCTGGAATGTTGTAAAATATTACATCCGAGTTGTTAGGTTGCCTTATTTTAGGATATACAGCGTTATGGACCCATATAATGTTCCCACCGAGATGTAGGGTCCGACACGCCTGGAATTTTGTCAAATGTTACATCCGAGGTGTTAGGTTGCCAAAGGTGAGGATATATAACGTTATAGACGCATATAATGTTCCCACCGAGATGTAGGGTGCGACACGCCTGGAGAGTTGTCAAATATTACATCCGTGTTGTTTGGTTGCCTTAGGTTAGGATATACAACGTTATAGTGGCATATAATGCTCCCACCGAAGAGTAGGGTCCGACAAACCTGTAATGTTGTCAAATGTTACATCCGAGGTGTTAGGTTGCCTTAGGTTAGGATATGTAACTTTATAGACTCATATAATCTTCCCACCGAGCAGTAGGTCCGACACGCCTGGAATGTTGTCAAATATTACATCCGAGGTGTTACGTTGCCTTAGGTTAGGACATAAAACGTTATAGACGCATATAATGTTCCCACGGAGAGGTAGGGTGCGACACGCCTGGAAAGTTGTCAAATATTACATCCGTGTTGTTTGGTTGCCTTAGGTTAGAGTATACAACGTTATGGACGCATATAATGCTCCCACCGAGGAGTAGGGTCCGACACACCTGGAATGTTGTCAAATGTTACATCCGAGGTGTTATGTTGCCTTAGGTTAGGATATATAACTTTATAGACGCATATAATGTTTCCACCGAGAAGTAGGTCCGACACGCCTGGAATGTTGTCAAATATTACATCCGTGTTGTTTGGTTGCCTTAGGTTAGAGTATACAACGTTATGGACGCATATAATGCTCCCACCGAGGAGTAGGGTCCGACACGCCAGGAATGATGTCAAATATTACATCCGAGATGTTCGGATGCCTTATATTGGTATATATACCGTTATAGACGTATATAATATTCCCACCGAAAAGTATGCTCCGACACGCCCGGAAAGATGTAAAATGTTACATCCGAGATGTTATGTTGCCTTACATTAGGGTATATACCGTCATAGATGTATATAATGTTCCCACCGATAAGTAAAGTTCGACCCGCCAGGAATATTGTCAAATATTACATCCGAGTTATAAGGTTGCCTTATGTTAGGATATATAACGTTATAGATGCATATAATTCTCCCACTGAGATGTAGGGTCCGACACGCCAGGAATATTGTCAAATGTTACATCCGAGTTATTAGGTTGCCTTAGGTTAGGATATATAACGTTATAGATACATATAATGCTCCTACCGATAAGTAGGGCCCGACACGCCTGGAATGTTGTCAAATATTACATCCGAGATGTTAGGTTGCCTTAGGTTAGGATATACAACGTTATAGACGCATATAATGCTCCCACCGAGGAGTAGGGTCCGACACACCCGGAATGTTGGAAAATGTTACATCCGAGTTGTTGGGTTGCCTTAGGTTAGGCTATACAACGTTATAGACGTATATAATGTTCCCTCCGAGAAGAAGGGCCTGACACGGCAGGAATGTTGACAAATATTACATCCGAGTTGTTAGGATGCTTTATTTTAGGATATACAGCGTTACAGACGCATATAATGTTCCCACCGAGAAGTAGCGTCCGACACGCTTGGAATGTTGTCAAATGTTACATCCGAGGAGTTAGGTTGCCTTAGGTTAGGGAATACAACTTTACAGGCGCATATAATGTTCTGACCGAGAAGTAGGGTGCGACACGCCTGGAAGGTTGTCAAATATTACATCCGTGTTGTGTGGTTGCCTTAGGTTAGGATATAGAACGTTATACACGCATATAATGCTCCCACCGAGGAGTAGGGTGCGACACACCTGGAATGTTGTCAAATATTACATCCGTGTTGTTTGGTTGCCTTAGGTTAGAGTATACAACGTTATGGACGCATATAATGCTCCCACCGTGGAGTAGGGTCCGACACACCCGGAATGTTGGAAAATGTTACATCCGAGTTGTTGGGTTGCCTTAGGTTAGGCTATACAACGTTATAGACGTATATAATGTTCCCTCCGAGAAGAAAGCCCTGACACGGCAGGAATGTTGTAAAATATTACATCCGAGTTGTTAGGATGCCTTATTTTAGGATATACAGCGTTATAGACGCATATAATGTTCCCACCGAGAAGTAGCGTCCGACACGCTTGGAATGTTGTCAAATGTTACATCCGAGGAGTTAGGTTGCCTTAGGTTAGGGAATACAACTTCACAGGCGCATATAATGTTCTGACCGAGAAGTAGGGTGCGACACGCCTGGAAGGTTCTCAAATATTACATCCGTGTTGTGTGGTTGCCTTAGGTTAGGATATAGAACGTTATACACGCATATAATGCTCCCACCGAGGAGTAGGGTGCGACACACCTGGAATGTTGTCAAATATTACATCCGTGTTGTTTGGTTGCCTTAGGTTAGGATATACAACGTTATAGACGCATATAATGCTCCCACCGAGGAGTAGGGTCCGACACACCCGGAATGTTGACAAATGTTACATCCGAGTTGTTGGATTGCCTTAGGTTCGGCTATACAACGTTATAGACGTATATAATGTTCCCACCGAGAAGTAGGGTCCGACACGCCAGGAATGTTGTCAAATATTACATCCGTGTTGTTAGGTTGCCTTATTTGAGGATATACAGCGTTATAGACGCATATAATGTTTCCACCGAGAAGTTGGGTGCGACACAACTGGAATATTGTCAAATATTACATCCGAGTTGTTGTGTAGCCTTACGTTAGGATATACAACGTTATAGACGCATATAATGTTCCCACCGAGAAGTAGGTTCAGACTCGCCAGGAATGTTGTTAAATGTTACATCCGAGGTGTTAGGTTGCCTTAGGTTAGGATATACAACGTTATAGACGTATACAATGTTCCGACCGAGAAGTAGGTTCCCACTCGCCAGGAATGTTGTAAAATGTTACATTTGAGATGTTAGGTTGCCTTAGATTAGGATATATAACGATATAGAGGTAAATACTGTTCCCGCCGATAGGTAGGGTCTGACACGCCTGGAATTTTGTCAAATGTTACATCCGATGTGTAGGTTGCCTTAGGTTAGGATATATAACGTTATAGACGCATACAATGTTCCCACTGAGAAGTAGTTCCGACACGCCTGGAATGTTATCGAATATTACATCCGAGATGTTAGGTTGCCTTAGGTTGGGATATACAACGTTATAGACGTATACAATATTCCGACCGAGAAGTAGGTTCCCACTCGCCGGGAATGTTGTCAAATGTTACATCCGAGGTGTTAGGTTGCCTTAGGTTAGGACATATAACGTTATAGAGGTATATACTGTTCCCACCGAGAAGTAGGGTCCGACTCGCCAGGAATGTTGTCAAACAATACATCCGAGTTGTTAGGTTGCCTTATTCTAGGATATACAGCGTTATAGACGCATATAATGTTCCCACCGAGAAGTAGGGTCGGACACGCCTGGAATATTGTTAAATGTTACATCCGAATTGTTAGTTTGCCTTTGGTCAGGATATATAACGTTATAGACGTATATACTTTTCCCACCTAGAAGTAGGGTTCGACACGTCTGGAATGTTGTCAAATGTTACATTTGAGATGTTAGGTTGCCTTAGATTAGGATATATAACGATATAGAGGTAAATACTGTTCCCGCCGATAGGTAGGGTCTGACACGCCTGGAATGTTGTAAAATATTACATCCGAGTTGTTAGGTTGCCTTATTTTAGGATATACAGCGTTATGGACCCATATAATGTTCCCACCGAGATGTAGGGTCCGACACGCCTGGAATTTTGTCAAATGTTACATCCGAGGTGTTAGGTTGCCAAAGGTGAGGATATATAACGTTATAGACGCATATAATGTTCCCACCGAGATGTAGGGTGCGACACGCCTGGAGAGTTGTCAAATATTACATCCGTGTTGTTTGGTTGCCTTAGGTTAGGATATACAACGTTATAGTGGCATATAATGCTCCCACCGAAGAGTAGGGTCCGACAAACCTGTAATGTTGTCAAATGTTACATCCGAGGTGTTAGGTTGCCTTAGGTTAGGATATGTAACTTTATAGACTCATATAATCTTCCCACCGAGCAGTAGGTCCGACACGCCTGGAATGTTGTCAAATATTACATCCGAGGTGTTACGTTGCCTTAGGTTAGGACATAAAACGTTATAGACGCATATAATGTTCCCACGGAGAGGTAGGGTGCGACACGCCTGGAAAGTTGTCAAATATTACATCCGTGTTGTTTGGTTGCCTTAGGTTAGAGTATACAACGTTATGGACGCATATAATGCTCCCACCGAGGAGTAGGGTCCGACACACCTGGAATGTTGTCAAATGTTACATCCGAGGTGTTATGTTGCCTTAGGTTAGGATATATAACTTTATAGACGCATATAATGTTTCCACCGAGAAGTAGGTCCGACACGCCTGGAATGTTGTCAAATATTACATCCGTGTTGTTTGGTTGCCTTAGGTTAGAGTATACAACGTTATGGACGCATATAATGCTCCCACCGAGGAGTAGGGTCCGACACGCCAGGAATGATGTCAAATATTACATCCGAGATGTTCGGATGCCTTATATTGGTATATATACCGTTATAGACGTATATAATATTCCCACCGAAAAGTATGCTCCGACACGCCCGGAAAGATGTAAAATGTTACATCCGAGATGTTATGTTGCCTTACATTAGGGTATATACCGTCATAGATGTATATAATGTTCCCACCGATAAGTAAAGTTCGACCCGCCAGGAATATTGTCAAATATTACATCCGAGTTATAAGGTTGCCTTATGTTAGGATATATAACGTTATAGATGCATATAATTCTCCCACTGAGATGTAGGGTCCGACACGCCAGGAATATTGTCAAATGTTACATCCGAGTTATTAGGTTGCCTTAGGTTAGGATATATAACGTTATAGATCCATATAATGCTCCTACCGATAAGTAGGGTCCGACACGCCTGGAATGTTGTCAAATATTACATCCGAGATGTTAGGTTGCCTTAGGTTAGGATATACAACGTTATAGACGCATATAATGCTCCCACCGAGGAGTAGGGTCCGACACACCCGGAATGTTGGAAAATGTTACATCCGAGTTGTTGGGTTGCCTTAGGTTAGGCTATACAACGTTATAGACGTATATAATGTTCCCTCCGAGAAGAAGGGCCTGACACGGCAGGAATGTTGACAAATATTACATCCGAGCTGTTAGGATGCTTTATTTTAGGATATACAGCGTTACAGACGCATATAATGTTCCCACCGAGAAGTAGCGTCCGACACGCTTGGAATGTTGTCAAATGTTACATCCGAGGAGTTAGGTTGCCTTAGGTTAGGGAATACAACTTTACAGGCGCATATAATGTTCTGACCGAGAAGTAGGGTGCGACACGCCTGGAAGGTTGTCAAATATTACATCCGTGTTGTGTGGTTGCCTTAGGTTAGGATATAGAACGTTATACACGCATATAATGCTCCCACCGAGGAGTAGGGTGCGACACACCTGGAATGTTGTCAAATATTACATCCGTGTTGTTTGGTTGCCTTAGGTTAGAGTATACAACGTTATGGACGCATATAATGCTCCCACCGAGGAGTAGGGTCCGACACACCCGGAATGTTGGAAAATGTTACATCCGAGTTGTTGGGTTGCCTTAGGTTAGGCTATACAACGTTATAGACGTATATAATGTTCCCTCCGAGAAGAAGGCCCTGACACGGCAGGAATGTTGACAAATATTACATCCGAGTTGTTAGGATGCCTTATTTTAGGATATACAGCGTTATAGACGCATATAATGTTCCCACCGAGAAGTAGCGTCCGACACGCTTGGAATGTTGTCAAATGTTGCATCCGAGGAGTTAGGTTGCCTTAGGTTAGGGAATACAACTTTACAGGCGCATATAATGTTCTGACCGAGAAGTAGGGTGCGACACGCCTGGAAGGTTGTCAAATATTACATCCGTGTTGTGTGGTTGCCTTAGGTTAGGATATAGAACGTTATACACGCATATAATGCTCCCACCGAGGAGTAGGGTGCGACACACCTGGAATGTTGTCAAATATTACATCCGTGTTGTTTGGTTGCCTTAGGTTAGGATATACAACGTTATAGACGCATATAATGCTCCCACCGAGGAGTAGGGTCCGACACACCCGGAATGTTGACAAATGTTACATCCGAGTTGTTGGATTGCCTTAGGTTCGGCTATACAACGTTATAGACGTATATAATGTTCCCACCGAGAAGTAGGGTCCGACACGCCAGGAATGTTGTCAAATATTACATCCGTGTTGTTAGGTTGCCTTATTTGAGGATATACAGCGTTATAGACGCATATAATGTTTCCACCGAGAAGTTGGGTGCGACACAACTGGAATATTGTCAAATATTACATCCGAGTTGTTGTGTAGCCTTACGTTAGGATATACAACGTTATAGACGCATATAATGTTCCCACCGAGAAGTAGGTTCAGACTCGCCAGGAATGTTGTTAAATGTTACATCCGAGGTGTTAGGTTGCCTTAGGTTAGGATATACAACGTTATAGACGTATACAATGTTCCGACCGAGAAGTAGGTTCCCACTCGCCAGGAATGTTGTAAAATGTTACATTTGAGATGTTAGGTTGCCTTAGATTAGGATATATAACGATATAGAGGTAAATACTGTTCCCGCCGATAGGTAGGGTCTGACACGCCTGGAATTTTGTCAAATGTTACATCCGATGTGTAGGTTGCCTTAGGTTAGGATATATAACGTTATAGACGCATACAATGTTCCCACTGAGAAGTAGTTCCGACACGCCTGGAATGTTATCGAATATTACATCCGAGATGTTAGGTTGCCTTAGGTTGGGATATACAACGTTATAGACGTATACAATATTCCGACCGAGAAGTAGGTTCCCACTCGCCGGGAATGTTGTCAAATGTTACATCCGAGGTGTTAGGTTGCCTTAGGTTAGGACATATAACGTTATAGAGGTATATACTGTTCCCACCGAGAAGTAGGGTCCGACTCGCCAGAAATGTTGTCAAACAATACATCCGAGTTGTTAGGTTGCCTTATTCTAGGATATACAGCGTTATAGACGCATATAATGTTCCCACCGAGAAGTAGGGTCGGACACGCCTGGAATATTGTTAAATGTTACATCCGAATTGTTAGTTTGCCTTTGGTCAGGATATATAACGTTATAGACGTATATACTTTTCCCACCTAGAAGTAGGGTTCGACACGTCTGGAATGTTGTCAAATGTTACATTTGAGATGTTAGGTTGCCTTAGATTAGGATATATAACGATATAGAGGTAAATACTGTTCCCGCCGATAGGTAGGGTCTGACACGCCTGGAATGTTGTAAAATATTACATCCGAGTTGTTAGGTTGCCTTATTTTAGGATATACAGCGTTATGGACCCATATAATGTTCCCACCGAGATGTAGGGTCCGACACGCCTGGAATTTTGTCAAATGTTACATGCGAGGTGTTAGGTTGCAAAAGGTGAGGATATATAACGTCATAGACGCATATAATGTTCCCACCGAGAGGTAGGGTGCGACACGCCTGGAAAGTTGTCAAATATTACATCCGTGTTGTTTGGTTGCCTTAGGTTGGGATATACAACGTTATAGACGCATATAATGCTCCCACCGAGGAGTAGGGTCTGACACGCCTGGAATGTTGTCTAACATTACATCCGAGTTGTTAGGTTGCCTTATTCTAGGATATACAGCGTTATGGACGCATATAATGTTCCCACCGAGAAGTGGGGTCCGACACGCCTGGTATGTTGTCAAATATTATTTCCGAGGTGTTAGGTTGCCAAAGCTGAGGATATATAACGTTATAGACGCATATAATGTTCCCACCGAGAAGTAGGCTCCGACACGCCTGGAATATTGACAAATATTACATCCGTGATGTTACGTTGCCTTAGATTAGGACATATAACTTTATAGACGTATATACTGTTCCCACCGAGAAGTAGGTCCGACACGACTGGAATGTTGGCAAATGTTACATCCGAGGTGTTAGGTTGCCTTAAGTTAGGATATATAACGTTATAGATGCATATAATGTTCCCACCGAGAAGTAGGGCCCGACACGCTTGGAATGTTGTCAAATATTACATCCGAGATGTTAGGTTTCCTTAGGTTAGGACATATAACGTTATAGAGGGATATACTGTTCCCACCGTGAAATAGGGTCCGACTCGCCAGGAATGTTGTCAAATATTACATCCGTGTTGTTAGGTTGCCTTATTTGAGGATATACAGCGTTATAGACGCATATAATGTTTCCACCGAGAAGTTGGGTGCGAGACAACTGGAATATTGTCAAATATTACATCCGAGTTGTTGTGTAGCCTTACGTTAGGATATACAACGTTATAGACGCATATAATGTTCCCACCGAGAAGTAGGTTCAGACTCGCCAGGAATGTTGTTAAATGTTACATCCGAGGTGTTAGGTTGCCTTAGGTTAGGATATACAACGTTATAGACGTATACAATATTCCGACCGAGGAGTACGTTCCCACTCGCCGGGAATGTTGTCAAATGTTACATCCGAGGTGTTAGGTTGCCTTAGGTTAGGACATATAACGTTATAGAGGTATATGCTGTTCCCACCGAGAAGTAGGGTCCGACTCGCCAGGAATGTTGTCAAACAATACATCCGAGTTGTTAGGTTGCCTTATTCTAGGATATACAGCGTTATAGACGCATATAATGTTCCCACCGAGAAGTAGGGTCGGACACGCCTGGAATATTGTTAAATGTTACATCCGAATTGTTAGTTTGCCTTTGGTCAGGATATATAACGTTATAGACGTATATACTTTTCCCACCTAGAAGTAGGGTTCGACACGTCTGGAATGTTGTCAAATGTTACATCCGAGATGTTATGTTGCCTTAGGTTAGGACATATAACGTTATAGTGGCATATAATGCTCTCACCGAGGAGTAGGGTCCGACAAACCTGTAATGTTGTCAAATGTCACATCCGAGGTGTTAGGTTGCCTTAGGATAGGATATGTAACTTTATAGACTCATATAATCTTCCCACCGAGCAGTAGGTCCGACACGCCTGGAATGTTGTCAAATATTACATCCGAGGTGTTACGTTGCCTTAGGTTAGGACATGTAACGTTATAGACGCATATAATGTTCCCACGGAGAAGTAGGGTGCGACACGCCTGGAAAGTTGTCAAATATTACATCCGTGTTGTTTGGTTGCCTTAGGTTAGAATATACAACGTTATAGACGCATATAATGCTCCCACCGAGGAGTAGGGTCCGACACGCCTGGAATGTTGTCAAATGATACATCCGAATTGTTGGGTTGCCTTAGGTTAGGCTATACAACGTTATAGACGTATATGATGTTCCCACCGAGATGTAGGGTCCGACACGCCAGGAATGATGTCAAATATTACATCCGAGATGTTCGGATGCCTTATATTGGGATATATACCGTTATAGACGTATATAATATTCCCACCGAAAAGTATGCTCCGACACGCCCGGAAAGATGTAAAATGTTACATCCGAGATGTTATGTTGCCTTACATTAGGGTATATACCGTCATAGATGTATATAATGTTCCCACCGATAAGTAAAGTTCGACACGCCAGGAATATTGTCAAATATTACATCCGAGTTATTAGGTTGCCTTAGGTGAGGATATATAATGTTATAGATGCATATAATGCTCCTACCGATAAGTAGGGTCCGACACGCCTGGAATGTTGTCAAATATTACATCCGAGGTGTTATGTTGCCTTAAGTTAGGATATACAACGTTATAGACGCCTATAATGTTCCCACCGAGAAGTAGGTTCCCACTCGCCAGGAATGTTGTTAAATGTTACATCCGAGGTGTTAGGTTGCCTTAGATTAGGATATATAACGATATAGAGGTAAATACTGTTCCCGCCGATAGGTAGGGTCTGACACGCCTGGAATGTTGTCAAATGTTACATCCGAGTTGTTAGGTTGCCTTATTTTAGGATATACAGCGTTATGGACCCATATAATGTTCCCACCGAGATGTAGGGTCCGACACGCCTAGAATTTTGTCAAATGTTACATCCGAGGTGTTAGGTTGCCAAAGGTGAGGATATATAACGTTATAGACGCATATAATGTTCCCACCGAGAAGTAGGGTGCGACACGTCTGGAAAGTTTTCAAATATTAAATCCGTGTTGTTTGGTTGCCTTAGGTTAGGATATACAGCGTTATTGACGTATATACTGTTCCCACCGAGAAGTAGGGTCCGACACGCCTGGAATGTTGTGAAATATTACATCCGGGATGTTACGTTGCCTTAGGTTAGGACATATAACGTTATAGACGTATATACTGTTCCCACTGAAAAGTATGCTCCGACACGCCTGGAAACTTGTAAAATGTTACATCCGAGATGTTATGTTGCCTTACATTAGGGAATATACCGTTATAGACGTATATAATGTTCCCACCGAAAAGTAGACTCCGACACGCCAGGAATATTGTCAAATATTACATCCGAGTTATTAGGTTGCCTTAGGTTAGGATATATAACGTCATAGATGCATATAATGCTCCCACCGAGAAGTAGGTTCCGATACGCCTGGTATGTTGTCAAATATTACACCTGAGATGTTAGATTGCCATAGGTTAGGATATATAACGTTATAGATGTAAATACTGTTCCCACCGATAGGTAGGGACTGACACGCCTGGAATGTTGTCAAATATTACATCCGAGTTGTTAGGTTGCCTTATTTTAGGATATACAGCGTTATGGACCCATATAATGTTCCCACCGAGAAGTAGGGTCCGACACGCCTGGAATTTTGTCAAATGTTACATCCGAGGTGTTAGTTTGCCAAAGGTGAGGATATATAACGTTATAGACGCATATAATGTTCCCACCGAGAGGTAGGGTGCGACACGCCTGGAAAGTTGTCAAATATTACATCCGTGTTGTTTGGTTGCCTTAGGTTGGGATATACAACGTTATAGACGCATATAATGCTCCCACCGAGGAGTAGGGTCTGACACGCCTGGAATGTTGTCAAATATTACATCCGAGTTGTTAGGTTGCCTTATTCTAGGATATACAGCGTTATGGACGCATATAATGTTCCCACCGAGAAGTGGGGTCCGACACGCCTGGTATGTTGTCAAATGTTATTTCCGAGATGTTCGGATGCCTTATATTGGGATATATACCGTTATAGACGTATATAATATTCCCACCGAAAAGTATGCTCCGACACCCCCGGAAAGTTGTAAAATGTTACATCCGAGATGTTATGTTGCCTTACATTAAGGTATATACCGTTATAGATGGATATAATGTTCCCACCGAAAAGTAAAGTTCGACACGCCAGGAATATTGTCAAATATTACATCCGAGTTATAAGGTTGCCTTAGGTAAGGATATATAACGTTATAGATGCATTAAATTCTCCCACTGAGATGTAGGGTCCGACAGGCCTGGAATGTTGTCAAATGTTACATCCGAGGTGTTGGGTTGCCTTAGGTTAGGTTATATAACGTTATAGACGTATATACTGTTCCCACCGAGAAGTAGACTCCGACACGCCTTGAATTTTGTTAAATATTACATCCGAGTTGTTGGCTTGCCTTAGGTTAGGATATGTAACTTTATAGACGCATATAATCTTCCCATCTAAAAGTAGGTCCGACACGCCTGGAATGTTGTCAAATGTTACATCCGATGTGTTAGGTTGCCTTAGGTTATGATATATAACGTTATAGACGCATATAATGTTCCCACCGAGAAGTAGGTCCGACACGTCTGGAATGTTGTCAGATATTACATCCGAGATGTTACGTTGCCTTAGGTTAGGACATATAACGTTATAGACGTATATACAGTTCCCACCGAGAAGTAGGGTCCGACACGCCAGGAATGTCGACAGATATTACATCCGAGTTGTTAAGTTCCCTTATTTTAGGATATACAACGATATAGACGCATATATTGTTCCCTCCTAGAAGTAGGGTCCGACACGCCTGGAATGTTGTCAAATATAACATCCGAGATGTTACGTTGCCTTAGCTTAGGATATATAACGTTATATACGCATATAATCTTTCCACCGAGAAGTAGGGTCCGACGCAACTGCAATGTTGTCAAATGTTACATCCGAGGTGTTAGGTTGCCTTAAGTTAGGATATATAACGTTATATACGCATATAATCTTTCCACCGAGAAGTAGGGCCCGACAAGCTTGGAATGTTGTCAAACGTTACATCCGAGATGTTAGGTTGCCTTAAGTTAGGATATATAACGTTATAGACGTATGCACTGTTCCCACCGAGAAGTAGGGTCCGATGCGCCAGGAATTTTGACAAATATTACATCCGAGTTGTTAGGTTTCCTTATTTTAGGATTTACAGCGTTATAGACGCATATAATGTTCCCACCGAGTAGTAGGGTCCGACACGCCTGGAATGTTGTCAAATGTTAGATCCGAGTTATTAGGTTGCCTTAGGTTACGATATATAACGTTATAGATGCGTATAATGCTCCCAGCGAGATGTAGGGTCCGACTCGCCTGCAATATTGTCAAATGTTACATCCGAGGTGTTAGGTTGCCTTAGGTTAGGATATATACCGTTATAATCGCATATAATGTTCCCACCGAGAAGTAGGGGACGACACGCCAGGAATGTTGTAAAATATTACATCCGTGTTGTTTGGTTGCCTTAGGTTAGGATATACAACGTTATAGACACATATAATGCTCCCACCAAGGAGTAGGGTCCGACACTCCTGGAATGTTGTCAAATATTACATCCGAGTTGTTAGGTTGCCTTATTCTAGGATATACAGCGTTATGGACGCATATAATGTTCCCACCGAGAAGTGGGGTCCGACACGCCTGGTATGTTGTCAAATGTTATTTCCGAGGTGTTAGGTTGCCAAAGCTGAGGATATATAACGTTATAGACGCATATAATGTTCCCACCGAGAAGTAGGCTGCGACACGCCTGGAAAGTTGTCAAATATTACATCCGTGTTGTTTGGTTGCCTTAGGTTAGAATATACAACGTTATGGACGCATATAATGCTCCCACCGAGGAGTAGGGTCCGACACACCTGGAATGTTGTCAAATGTTACATCCGAGGTGTTAGGTTGCCTTAGGTCAGGATATATAACTTTATAGACGCATATAATGTTTCCACCGAGAAGTAGGTCCGACACGCCTGGAAAATTGTCAAATGTTACATCCGAATTGTTGGGTTGCCTTAGGTTAGGCTATACAACGTTATAGACGTATATGATGTTCCCACCGAGATGTAGGGTCCGACACGCCAGGAATGATGACAAATATTACATCCGAGATGTTCGGATGCCTTATATTGGGATATATACCGTTATAGACGTATATAATATTCCCACCGAAAAGTATGCTCCGACACCGCCGGAAAGTTGTAAAATGTTACATCCGAGATGTTATGTTGCCTTACATTAGGGTATATACCGTTATAGATGTATATAATGTTCCCACCGATAAGTAAAGTTCGACACGCCAGGAATATTATCAAATATTACATCCGAGTTATAAGGTTGCCTTAGGTAAGGATATATAACGTTATAGATGCATTAAATTCTCCCACTGAGATGTAGGGTCCGACAGGCCTGGAATGTTGTCAAATGTTACATCCGAGGTGTTGGGTTGCCTTAGGTTAGGTTATATAACGTTATAGACGTATATACTGTTCCCACCGAGAAGTAGGCTCCGACACGCCTTGAATGTTGTTAAATATTACATCCGAGTTGTTGGCTTGCCTTAGGTTAGGATATGTAACTTTATAGACGCATATAATCTTCCCATCTAAAAGTAGGTCCGACACGCCTGGAATGTTGTCAAATGTTACATCCGATGTGTTAGGTTGCCTTAGGTTATGATATATAACGTTATAGACGCATATAATGTTCCCACCGAGAAGTAGGTCCGACACGCCTGGAATGTTGTCAGATATTACATCCGAGATGTTACGTTGCCTTAGGTTAGGACATATAACGTTATAGACGTATATACAGTTCCCACCGAGAAGTAGGGTCCGACACGCCAGGAATGTCGACAGATATTACATCCGAGTTGTTAGGTTCCCTTATTTTAGGATATACAACGATATAGACGCATATAATGTTCCCTCCTAGAAGTAGGGTCCGACAAACGAACTAACGAATATTACCTAACCGACACGGCTGGAATGTTGTCAAATATAACATCCGAGATGTTACGTTGCCTTAGCTTAGGATATATAACGTTATATACGCATATAATCTTTCCACCGAGAAGTAGGGTCCGACGCAACTGCAATGTTGTCAAATGTTACATCCGAGGTGTTAGGTTGCCTTAAGTTAGGATATATAACGTTATATACGCATATAATGTTCCCACCGAGAAGTAGGTCCGACACGCCTGGAATGTTGTGAAATATTACATCCGGGATGTTACGTTGCCTTAGGTTAGGACATATAACGTTATAGACGTATATACTGTTCCCACTGAAAAGTATGCTCCGACACGCCTGGAAACTTGTAAAATGTTACATCCGAGATGTTATGTTGCCTTACATTAGGGAATATACCGTTATAGACGTATATAATGTTCCCACCGAAAAGTAGACTCCGACACGCCAGGAATATTGTCAAATATTACATCCGAGTTATTAGGTTGCCTTAGGTTAGGATATATAACGTCATAGATGCATATAATGCTCCCACCGAGAAGTAGGTTCCGATACGCCTGGTATGTTGTCAAATATTACACCTGAGATGTTAGATTGCCATAGGTTAGGATATATAACGTTATAGATGTAAATACTGTTCCCACCGATAGGTAGGGACTGACACGCCTGGAATGTTGTCAAATATTACATCCGAGTTGTTAGGTTGCCTTATTTTAGGATATACAGCGTTATGGACCCATATAATGTTCCCACCGAGAAGTAGGGTCCGACACGCCTGGAATTTTGTCAAATGTTACATCCGAGGTGTTAGTTTGCCAAAGGTGAGGATATATAACGTTATAGACGCATATAATGTTCCCACCGAGAGGTAGGGTGCGACACGCCTGGAAAGTTGTCAAATATTACATCCGTGTTGTTTGGTTGCCTTAGGTTGGGATATACAACGTTATAGACGCATATAATGCTCCCACCGAGGAGTAGGGTCTGACACGCCTGGAATGTTGTCAAATATTACATCCGAGTTGTTAGGTTGCCTTATTCTAGGATATACAGCGTTATGGACGCATATAATGTTCCCACCGAGAAGTGGGGTCCGACACGCCTGGTATGTTGTCAAATGTTATTTCCGAGATGTTCGGATGCCTTATATTGGGATATATACCGTTATAGACGTATATAATATTCCCACCGAAAAGTATGCTCCGACACCCCCGGAAAGTTGTAAAATGTTACATCCGAGATGTTATGTTGCCTTACATTAAGGTATATACCGTTATAGATGGATATAATGTTCCCACCGAAAAGTAAAGTTCGACACGCCAGGAATATTGTCAAATATTACATCCGAGTTATAAGGTTGCCTTAGGTAAGGATATATAACGTTATAGATGCATTAAATTCTCCCACTGAGATGTAGGGTCCGACAGGCCTGGAATGTTGTCAAATGTTACATCCGAGGTGTTGGGTTGCCTTAGGTTAGGTTATATAACGTTATAGACGTATATACTGTTCCCACCGAGAAGTAGACTCCGACACGCCTTGAATGTTGTTAAATATTACATCCGAGTTGTTGGCTTGCCTTAGGTTAGGATATGTAACTTTATAGACGCATATAATCTTCCCATCTAAAAGTAGGTCCGACACGCCTGGAATGTTGTCAAATGTTACATCCGATGTGTTAGGTTGCCTTAGGTTATGATATATAACGTTATAGACGCATATAATGTTCCCACCGAGAAGTAGGTCCGACACGTCTGGAATGTTGTCAGATATTACATCCGAGATGTTACGTTGCCTTAGGTTAGGACATATAACGTTATAGACGTATATACAGTTCCCACCGAGAAGTAGGGTCCGACACGCCAGGAATGTCGACAGATATTACATCCGAGTTGTTAAGTTCCCTTATTTTAGGACATACAACGATATAGACGCATATATTGTTCCCTCCTAGAAGTAGGGTCCGACACGCCTGGAATGTTGTCAAATATAACATCCGAGATGTTACGTTGCCTTAGCTTAGGATATATAACGTTATATACGCATATAATCTTTCCACCGAGAAGTAGGGTCCGACGCAACTGCAATGTTGTCAAATGTTACATCCGAGGTGTTAGGTTGCCTTAAGTTAGGATATATAACGTTATATACGCATATAATCTTTCCACCGAGAAGTAGGGCCCGACAAGCTTGGAATGTTGTCAAACGTTACATCCGAGATGTTAGGTTGCCTTAAGTTAGGATATATAACGTTATAGACGTATGCACTGTTCCCACCGAGAAGTAGGGTCCGATGCGCCAGGAATTTTGACAAATATTACATCCGAGTTGTTAGGTTTCCTTATTTTAGGATTTACAGCGTTATAGACGCATATAATGTTCCCACCGAGTAGTAGGGTCCGACACGCCTGGAATGTTGTCAAATGTTAGATCCGAGTTATTAGGTTGCCTTAGGTTACGATATATAACGTTATAGATGCGTATAATGCTCCCAGCGAGATGTAGGGTCCGACTCGCCTGCAATATTGTCAAATGTTACATCCGAGGTGTTAGGTTGCCTTAGGTTAGGATATATACCGTTATAATCGCATATAATGTTCCCACCGAGAAGTAGGGGACGACACGCCAGGAATGTTGTAAAATATTACATCCGTGTTGTTTGGTTGCCTTAGGTTAGGATATACAACGTTATAGACACATATAATGCTCCCACCAAGGAGTAGGGTCCGACACTCCTGGAATGTTGTCAAATATTACATCCGAGTTGTTAGGTTGCCTTATTCTAGGATATACAGCGTTATGGACGCATATAATGTTCCCACCGAGAAGTGGGGTCCGACACGCCTGGTATGTTGTCAAATGTTATTTCCGAGGTGTTAGGTTGCCAAAGCTGAGGATATATAACGTTATAGACGCATATAATGTTCCCACCGAGAAGTAGGCTGCGACACGCCTGGAAAGTTGTCAAATATTACATCCGTGTTGTTTGGTTGCCTTAGGTTAGAATATACAACGTTATGGACGCATATAATGCTCCCACCGAGGAGTAGGGTCCGACACACCTGGAATGTTGTCAAATGTTACATCCGAGGTGTTAGGTTGCCTTAGGTCAGGATATATAACTTTATAGACGCATATAATGTTTCCACCGAGAAGTAGGTCCGACACGCCTGGAAAATTGTCAAATGTTACATCCGAATTGTTGGGTTGCCTTAGGTTAGGCTATACAACGTTATAGACGTATATGATGTTCCCACCGAGATGTAGGGTCCGACACGCCAGGAATGATGACAAATATTACATCCGAGATTTTCGGATGCCTTATATTGGGATATATACCGTTATAGACGTATATAATATTCCCACCGAAAAGTATGCTCCGACACCGCCGGAAAGTTGTAAAATGTTACATCCGAGATGTTATGTTGCCTTACATTAGGGTATATACCGTTATAGATGTATATAATGTTCCCACCGATAAGTAAAGTTCGACACGCCAGGAATATTATCAAATATTACATCCGAGTTATAAGGTTGCCTTAGGTAAGGATATATAACGTTATAGATGCATTAAATTCTCCCACTGAGATGTAGGGTCCGACAGGCCTGGAATGTTGTCAAATGTTACATCCGAGGTGTTGGGTTGCCTTAGGTTAGGTTATATAACGTTATAGACGTATATACTGTTCCCACCGAGAAGTAGGCTCCGACACGCCTTGAATGTTGTTAAATATTACATCCGAGTTGTTGGCTTGCCTTAGGTTAGGATATGTAACTTTATAGACGCATATAATCTTCCCATCTAAAAGTAGGTCCGACACGCCTGGAATGTTGTCAAATGTTACATCCGATGTGTTAGGTTGCCTTAGGTTATGATATATAACGTTATAGACGCATATAATGTTCCCACCGAGAAGTAGGTCCGACACGCCTGGAATGTTGTCAGATATTACATCCGAGATGTTACGTTGCCTTAGGTTAGGACATATAACGTTATAGACGTATATACAGTTCCCACCGAGAAGTAGGGTCCGACACGCCAGGAATGTCGACAGATATTACATCCGAGTTGTTAGGTTCCCTTATTTTAGGATATACAACGATATAGACGCATATAATGTTCCCTCCTAGAAGTAGGGTCCGACAAACGAACTAACGAATATTACCTAACCGACACGGCTGGAATGTTGTCAAATATAACATCCGAGATGTTACGTTGCCTTAGCTTAGGATATATAACGTTATATACGCATATAATCTTTCCACCGAGAAGTAGGGTCCGACGCAACTGCAATGTTGTCAAATGTTACATCCGAGGTGTTAGGTTGCCTTAAGTTAGGATATATAACGTTATATACGCATATAATGTTCCCACCGAGAAGTAGGTCCGACACGCCTGGAATGTTGTCAGATATTACATCCGAGATGTTACGTTGCCTTATGTTAGGACATATAACGTTATAGACGTATATACTGTTCCCACCGAGAAGTAGGGTCCGACACGCCAGGAATGTTGTCAAATATTACATCCGAGTTGTTGGGTTGCCTTAGGTTAGGATATACAGCGTTATAGACGCATATAATGATCCCACCTAGAAGTAGGTTCCGACACAACTGGAATGTTGTCAAATGTTACATCCGAGGTGTTAGGTTGACTTAGGTTAGGATATATAACGTTATAGACGCATATAGTGTGCCCACCGAGCAGGAGGGTCCGACTCGCCAGGAATGTTGTCAAGTGTTACATCCGAGGTGTTAGGTTGCCTTAAGTTAGGATATATAACGTTATATACGCATATAATGTTCCCACCGAGAAGTAGGTCCGACAGGCCTGGAATGCTGTCAGATATTACATCCGTGATGTTACGTTGCCATAAGTTGGACATATAACGTTATAGACGTATATAATGTTCCCACCGAGAAGTAGGGGACGACACGCCAGGAATGTTGTCAAGTGTTACATCCGAGATGTTAGGTTGCCTTAAGTTAGGATATATAACGTTATAGACGTATGTACTGTTCCCACCGAGAAGTAGGGTCCGATACGCCAGGAATGTTGACAAATATTACATCCGAGTTGTTAGGTTTCCTTATTTTAGGATATACAGCGTTATAGACGCATATAATGTACCCACCGAGAAATAGGGTCCGACTCGCCAGGAATGTTGTCAAATATTACATCTGAGTTGGTAGGTTGCCTTATTTTAGGATATACAGCGTTATAGACGTATGTACTGTTCCCACCGAGAAGTAGGGTCCGATACGCCAGGAATGTTGACAAATATTACATCCGAGTTGTTAGGTTTCCTTATTTTAGGATTTACAGCGTTATAGACGCATATAATGTTCCCACCGAGTAGTAGGGTCCGACACGCCTGGAATGTTGTCAAATGTTACATCCGAGTTATTAGGTTGCCTTAGGTTACGATATATAACGTTATATACGCATATAATGTTCCCACCGAGAAGTAGGGCCCGACACGCTTGGAATGATGTCAAACGTTACATCCGAGATGTTAGGTTGCCTTAAGTTAGGATATATAACGTTATAGACGCATATAATGTTCCCACCGAGAAGTAGGGTCCGACACGCCAGGAATGTTGTCAAATATTACATCCGAGTTGTTGGGTTGCCTTAGGTTAGGATATACAACGTTATAGACGCATATAATGTTCCCACCGAGAAGTAGGGTCCGACACGCCTGGAATGTTGTCAAATGTTACATCCGAGTTATTAGGTTGCCTTAGGTTAGGATATATTACGTTATAGATGCATATAATGCTCCCAGCGAGATGTAGGGTCCGACACAACTGGAATGTTGTCAAATGTTACATCCGAGGTGTTAGGTTGCCTTAAGTTAGGATATATAACGTTATATACGCATATAATGTTCCCACCGAGAAGTAGGGCCCGACACGCTTGGAATGATGTCAAACGTTACATCCGAGATGTTAGGTTGCCTTAAGTTAGGATATATAACGTTATAGACGTATGTACTGTTCCCACCGAGTAGTAGTGTCCGATACGCCAGGAATGTTGACAAATATTACATCCGAGTTGTTAGGTTTCCTTATTTTAGGATATACAGCGTTATAGACGCATATAATGTTCCCACCGAGAAGTAGGTCCGACACGCCTGGAATGTTGTCAGATATTACATCCGAGATGTTACGTTGCCTTAGGTTAGGACATATAACGTTATAGACGTATATACAGTTCCCACCGAGAAGTAGGGTCCGACACGCCAGGAATGTCGACAAATATTACATCCGAGTTGTTAGGTTCCCTTATTTTAGGATATACAACGATATAGACGCATATAATGTTCCCGCCGAGAAGTAGGGTCCGACACGCCTGGAATGTTGTCAAATATAACATCCGAGATGTTAGGTTGCCTTAAGTTAGGATATATAACGTTATAGACGTATATAATGTTCCCACCGAGATGTAGGGTCCGACACGCCTAGAAAGTTGTCAAATATTACATCCGAGGTGTTAGGTTGACAAAGGTTAGGATATATAACGTTATAGACGCATATAGTGTTCCCACCGAGAAGTAGGGTGCGACACGCCTGGAAAGTTGTCAAATTTTACATCCGTGTTGTTTGGTTGCCTTAGGTTGGAATATACAACGTTATAGACGCATATAATGCTCCCACCGAGAAGTAGGGTTTGACACGCCTGGAATGTTGACAAATGTTACATCCGAGGTGTTAGGTTGCCTTAGGTTAGGATATATAACGTTATAGACGCATATAATGTTCTCACCGAGAAGTAGGCTCCGACACGCCTGGAATGCTGTCAAATATTACATCCGAGATGTTAGGTTGGGTTAGGTTAGGTTATGTTACGTTATTGATGTATATAAAGGTCCCGCGGAGACGTAGAGGCCAACTCGCCAGGATTGTTGTCAAATAATAGCGCCGAGAGGTTAGGTTGTGTCAGGTTAGGTTATATTACGTTATTGATGTATATGAAGAACCCACGGAGACGTAGAGGCCAACTCGCCAGGTATGTGGTCAAATATTACCACCGAGATGATAGGTTGGGTTAGGTTTGGTTATATTTCGTTACTGATGTATATGAAGGTCCCACGGAAACGGAGAGGCCAACTCGCCAGGAATGTTGTCAAATATTACAGCCGAGATGTTAGGTTGGGTTAGGTTAGGTTATGTTACGTTATTGATGTATACAAAGGTCCCACGGAGACGTAGAATCCAACTCGCCAGGATTGATGTCAAATAATAGCGCCAAGTGGTTAGGTTGGATTAGGTTACGTTATATTACGTTATTGATGTACATGAGGGTCCCATGGAGACGTAGAGGCCAACTCGCCAGGAATGTTGTCAAATATTACCGCCGACATGTTAGGTTGGATTAGGTTTGGTTATATTACGTTATTGATGTATATAAAGTTCCCACGGAGACGGAGAAGCCAACTCGCCAGGAATGTTGCCAAATATTACCGTCGAGATGTTAGGTTGGGTTAGGTTAGGTTATATTACGTTATTGATGTATATAAAAGTCCCACGGAGACGTAGAGGACAACAAGACAGGAATGTGGTCAACTATTACCGCCGAGATGTTAGATTGGGTTAGGTTAGGTTATATTACGTTACAGATGTGTATAAAGGTCCCACGGATACGTAGAGGCCAATTCGGCAGGAATGTTGTCAAATACTACCGCCGAGATCTTAGGTTGGGTTCGGTTATGTTATATTACGTTATTGATATATATAAGGGTCCAACGGAGACGTAGAGGCCAACAAGACAGGAATGCGGTCAAATATTACTGCCATTGTTAGGTTGGGTTAGGTTAGGTTATATTACGCTAGTGATGTATATAAAAGTCCCACGGAGACGTAGAAACCAACTCGTCAGGAATGTGGTCAAATATTACAGCCACGACGTTAGATTGGGTTAGGGTATGTTGTATTACGTCATACACGTATACAGTGTGCCCACCGAGAAGTAGGGCCCGACAAACAAGGAATGTGGTTAAATGGTACCCCGAGAGATTAGGTTGGGTTAGGTTACGTTATATTACGTTATTGATGTACATGAGGGTCCCACGGAGACGTAGAGGCCAACTCGGCAGGAATGTTGTCAAGTATTACTGCCGACATGTCAGGTTGGATTAGGTTAGGTTATATTACGTTATTGATGTATATAAAGGTCCCACGGTGTCGTAGAGGCCAACAAGCCAGAAATGTTGCCAAATATTACCGCCGAGATGTTAGGTTGGGTTAGGTTAGGTTATATTACGTTATTGATGTATATGAAGGTCAAACGGAGACGTAGAGGACAACAAAACAAAAATTTTGTCAAATATTACCGCCGACATGTTAGATTGGGTTAGGTTTGGTTATATTTCGTTACTGATGTATATAAACGTCCCACGGATACGTAGAGGCCAATTCGGCAGGAATGTTGTCAAATATTACCGCCGAGATGTTAGGTTGGGTTCTATTATGTTATATTACGTTATTGATATATATAAGGTTCCAACGGAGACGTAGAGGCCTACAAGCCAGGAATGTGGTCTAATATTACTGCTGAGGTGTTAGGTTGGGTTAGGTTAGGTTATATTACGCTATTGATGTATATAAAAGTCCCACGGAGGCGTAGAAGAGGCCAACTCGTCAGGAATGTGGTCAAATGTTACAGCCACGATGTTAGATTGGGTTAGGGTATGTTGTATTACGTCATAGACGTATACAGTGTTCCCACAGAGAAGTAGGGCCCGACAATCAAGGAATGTGCTTAAATGGTACCCCGAGAGGTTAGGTTGGGTTAGGTTACGTTATATTACGTTATTGATGTACATGAGGGTCCCATGGAGACGTAGAGGCCAACTCGCCAGGAATGTTGTCAAATATTACTGCCGACATGTTAGGTTGGATTAGGTTAGGTTATATTACGTTATTGATGTAGATAAAGGTCCCACGGAGACGTAGAGGCCAACAAACCAGAAATGTTGCCAAATATTACCGCCGAGATGTTAGGTTGGGTTAGGTTAGGTTATATTTCGTTATTGATGTATATGAAGGTCCCACGGAGACGTAGAGGCCAATTCGGCAGGAATGTTGTCAGATATTACCGCCGAGATGTTAGGTTGGGTTCGGTTATGTTATATTACGTTATTGATATATATAAGGGTCCAACGGAGACGTAGAGGCCAACAAGCCAGGAATGTGGTCTAATATTACTGCTGAGGTGTTAGGTTGGGTTAGGTTAGGTTATATTACGCTATTGATGTATATAAAAGTCCCACGGAGACGTAGAAGCCAACTCGTCAGGAATGTGGTCAAATATTACAGCCACGATGTTAGATTGGGTTAGGGTATGTTGTATTACGTCATAGACGTATACAGTGTTCCCACCGAGAAGTAGGGCCCGACAATCAAGGAATGTGGTTAAATGGTACCCCGAGAGGTTAGGTTGGGTTAGGTTACGTTAGATTACGTTATTGAAGTACATGAGGGTCCCACGGAGACGTAGAGGCCAACTCGCCAGGAATGTTGTCAAATATTACTGCCGACATGTCAGGTTGGATTAGGTTAGGTTATATTACGTTATTGATGTATATAAAGGTCCCACGGTGTCGTAGAGGCCAACAACCCAGAAATGTTGCCAAATATTACCGCCGAGATGTTAGGTTGGGTTAGGTTAGGTTATATTACGTTCTCGATGTATATAAAGCTCCCACGGAGACGTAGAGGCCAACTCGTCAGGAATGCGGTCAAATATTACAGTCACGATGTTAGATTGGTTTAGGGTAGGTTGTATTACGTCATAGACGTATACAGTGTTCCCACCGAGATGTAGGGACCGACAATCAAGGAATGTGGTTAAATGGTACCCCGAGAGGTTAGGTTGGGTTAGGTTACGTTATATTTCGTTACTGATGTACATGAGGGTCCCACGGAGACGTAGAGGCCAACTCGCCAGGAATGTTGCCAAATATTACCGCCGAGACGATAGGTTGTGTTAGATTAGGTTATATTTCGTTATGGATGTATATGAAGGTCAAACGGAGACGTAGAGGCCAACAAGCCAGGAATGTTGTCAAATATTACCGCCGACATGTTAGATTGGGTTAGGTTTGGTTATATTTCGTTATTGATGTATATAAAGGTCCCACGGATACGTAGAGGCCAATTCGGCAGGAATGTTGTCAAATACTACCGCCGAGATCTTAGGTTGGGTTCGGTTATGTTATATTACGTTATTGGTATATATAAGGGTCCAACGGAGACGTAGAGGCCAACAAGACAGGAATGCGGTCAAATATTACTGCCATTGTTAGGTTGGGTTAGGTTAGGTTATATTACCCTATTGATGTATATAAAAGTCCCACGGAGACGCAGAAGCCAACTCGTCAGGAATGTGGTCAAATATTACAGCCACGATGTTAGATTGGGTTAGGGTATGTTGTATTACGTCATAGACGTATACAGTGTTCCCACCGAGAAGTAGGGCCCGACAATCAAGGAATGTGGTTAAATGGTACCCCGAGAGGTTAGGTTGGGTTAGGTTACGTTAGATTACGTTATTGATGTACATGAGGGTCCCACGGAGACGTAGAGGCCAACTCGCCAGGAATGTTGTCAAATATTACTGCCGAGATGTTAGGTTGGGTTAGGTTAGGTTATATTACGTTCTTGATGTATATAAAGGTCCCACGGTATCGTAGAGGCCAACTCGCCAGAAATGTTGTCAAATATTACCGCCGAGATGATAGGTTGGGCTAAGTTAGGTTATATTTCGTTATTGATGTATATGAAGGTCCCAAGGAGACGTAGAGTCCAACTCGCCAGGAATGTTGTCAAATATTACTACCGAGATGTTAGGTTGGGTTAGGTTAGGTTATGTTACGTTATTGATGTATATAAAGCTCCCACGGAGACGTAGAGGCCAAGTCGCCAGGATTGTTGTCAAATAATAGCGCCGAGAAGTTAGGTTGTGTCAGGTTAGGTTATATTACGTTATTAATGTATATGAAGAACCCACGGAGACGTAGAGGCCAACTCGCCAGGAATGCGGTCAAATATTACAGTCACGATGTTAGATTGGTTTAGGGTAGGTTGTATTACGTCATAGACGTATACAGTGTTCCCACCGAGAAGTAGGGCCCGACAATCAGGGAATGTGGTTAAATGGTACCCCGAGACGTTAGGTTGGGTTAGCTTACGTTATATTACGTTATTGATGTACATGAGGGTCCCACGGAGACGTAGAGGCCAACTCGCCAGGTATGTGGTCAAATATTACCGCCGAGATGATAGGTTGGGTTAGGTTTGGTTATATTTCGTTATTGATGTATATGAAGGTCCTACGGAAACGGAAAGGCCAACTCGCCAGGAATGTTGTCAAATATTACCGCCGAGATGTTAGGTTGGGTTCGATTATGTTATATTACGTTATTGATATATATAAGGGTCCAACGGCGACGTAGAGGCCAACAAGACAGGAATGTGGTCAAATATTACCGCCGACATGTTAGATTGGGTTAGGTTTGGTTATATTTCATTACTGATGTATATAAACGTCCCACGGATACGTAGAGGCCAATTCGGCAGGAATGTTGTCAAATATTACCGCCGAGATGTTAGGTTGGGTTCTATTATGTTATATTACGTTATTGATATATATAAGGTTCCAACGGAGACGTAGAGGCCTACAAGCCAGGAATGTGGTCTAATATTACTGCCGAGGTGTTAGGTTCTGTTAGGTTAGGTTATATTACGCTATTGATGTATATAAAAGACCCACGGAGGCGTAGAAGAGGCCAACTCGTCAGGAATGTGGTCAAATATTACAGCCACGATGTTAGATTGGGTTAGGGTATGTTGTATTACGTCATAGACGTATACAGTGTTCCCACAGAGAAGTAGGGCCCGACAATCAAGGAATGTGGTTAAATGGTACCCCGAGAGGTTAGGTTGGGTTAGGTTACGTTATATTACGTTATTGATGTACATGAGGGTCCCATGGAGACGTAGAGGCCAACTCGCCAGGAATGTTGTAAAATATTACTGCCGACATGTTAGGTTGGATTAGGTTAGGTTATATTACGTTATTGATGAAGATAAAGGTCCCACGGAGACGTAGAGGCCAACAAGCCAGAAATGTTGCCAAATATTACCGCCGAGATGTTAGGTTGGGTTAGGTTAGGTTATATTTCGTTATTGATGTATATGAAGGTCCCACGGAGACGTAGAGGCCAATTCGGCAGGAATGTTGTCAAATATTACCGCCGAGGTATTAGGTTGGGTTCGATTATGTTATATTACGTTATTGATATATATAAGGGTCCAACGGAGACGTAGAGGCCAACAAGACAGGAATGTGGTCAAATATTACTGCCATTGTTACGTTGGGTTAGGTTAGGTTATATTACGCTAATGATGTATATAAAAGTCCAACGGAGACGTAGAGGCCAACTGGCCAGGAATGTTGTCAAATATTACTGCCGAGATGTTAGGTTGGGTTAGGTTAGGTTATATTACGTTCTTGATGTATATAAAGGTCCCACGGTATCGTAGAGGCCAACTCGCCAGAAATGTTGCCAAATATTACCGCCGAGATGATAGGTTGGGCTAAGTTAGGTTATATTTCGTTATTGATGTATATGAAGGTCCCAAGGAGACGTAGAGTCCTACTCGCCAGGAATGTTGTCAAATATTACTGCCATTGTTACGTTGGGTTAGGTTAGGTTATATTACGCTAATGATGTATATAAAAGTCCAACGGAGACGTAGAGGCCAACTGGCCAGGAATGTTGTCAAATATTACTGCCGAGATGTTAGGTTGGGTTAGGTTAGGTAATGTTACGTTATTGATGTATATAAAGCTCCCACGGAGACGTAGAGGCCAAGTCGCCAGGATTGTTGTCAAATAATGGCGCCGAGAAGTTAGGTTGTGTCAGGTTATGTTATATTACGTTATTAATGTATATGAAGAACCCACGGAGACGTAGAGGCCAACTCGCCAGGAATGCGGTCAAATATTACAGTCACGATGTTAGATTGGTTTAGGGTAGGTTGTATTACGTCATAGACGTATACAGTGTTCCCACCGAGAAGTAGGGACCGACAATCAAGGAATGTGGTTAAATGGTACCCCGAGACGTTAGGTTGGGTTAGCTTACGTTATATTACGTTATTGATGTACATGAGGGTCCCACGGAGACGTAGAGGCCAACTCGCCAGGTATGTGGTCAAATATTACCGCCGAGATGATAGGTTGGGTTAGGTTTGGTTATATTTCGTTATTGATGTATATGAAGGTCCTACGGAAACGGAGAGGCCAACTCGCCAGGAATGTTGTCAAATATTACCGCCGACATGTTAGATTGGGTTAGGTTTGGTTATATTTCATTACTGATGTATATAAACGTCCCACGGATACGTAGAGGCCAATTCGGCAGGAATGTTGTCAAATATTACCGCCGAGATGTTAGGTTGGGTTCTATTATATTATATTACGTTATTGATATATATAAGGTTCCAACGGAGACGTAGAGGCCTACAAGCCAGGAATGTGGTCTAATATTACTGCCGAGGTGTTAGGTTCTGTTAGGTTAGGTTATATTACGCTATTGATGTATATAAAAGACCCACGGAGGCGTAGAAGAGGCCAACTCGTCAGGAATGTAGTCAAATATTACAGCCACGATGTTAGATTGGGTTAGGGTATGTTGTATTACGTCATAGACGTATACAGTGTTCCCACAGAGAAGTAGGGCCCGACAATCAAGGAATGTGGTTAAATGGTACCCCGAGAGGTTAGGTTGGGTTAGGTTACGTTATATTACGTTATTGATGTACATGAGGGTCCCATGGAGACGTAGAGGCCAACTCGCCAGGAATGTTGTAAAATATTACTGCCGACATGTTAGGTTGGATTAGGTTAGGTTATATTACGTTATTGATGTAGATAAAGGTCCCACGGAGACGTAGAGGCCAACAAGCCAGAAATGTTGCCAAATATTACCGCCGAGATGTTAGGTTGGGTCAGGTTAGGTTATATTTCGTTATTGATGTATATGAAGGTCCCACGGAGACGTAGAGGCCAATTCGGCAGGAATGTTGTCAAATATTACCGCCGAGATGTTAGGTTGGGTTCGGTTATGTTATATTACGTTATTGATATATATAAGGGTCCAACGGAGACGTAGAGGCCAACAAGCCTGGAATGTGGTCTAATATTACTGCTGAGGTGTTAGGTTGGGTTAGGTTAGGTTATATTACGCTATTGATGTATATAAAAGTCCCACGGAGACGTAGAAGCCAACTCGTCAGGAATGTGGTCAAATATTACAGCCACGATGTTAGATTGGGTTAGGGTATGTTGTATTACGTCATAGACGTATACAGTGTTCCCACCAAGAAGTAGGGCCCGACAATCAAGGAATGTGGTTAAATGGTACCCCGAGAGGTTAGGTTGGGTTAGGTTACGTTAGATTACGTTACTGATGTACATGAGGGTCCCACGGAGACGTAGAGGCCAACTCGCCAGGAATGTTGCCAAATATTACCGCCGAGACGATAGGTTGTGTTAGATTAGGTTATATTTCGTTATGGATGTATATGAAGGTCAAACGGAGACGTAGAGGCCAACAAGCCAGGAATGTTGTCAAATATTACCGCCGACATGTTAGGTTGGGTTAGGTTTGGTTATATTTCGTTATTGATGTATATAAAGGTCCCACGGATACGTAGAGGCCAATTCGGCAGGAATGTTGTCAAATATTACCGCCGAGATATTAGGTTGGGTTCGATTATGTTATATTACGTTATTGATATATATAAGGGTCCAACGGAGACGTAGAGGCCAACAAGACAGGAATGTGGTCAAATATTACTGCCATTGTTACGTTGGGTTAGGTTAGGTTATATTACGCTATTGATGTATATAAAAGTCCCACGGAGACGTAGAAGCCAACTCGTCAGGAATGTGGTCAAATATTACAGCCACGATGTTAGATTGGGTTAGGGTATGTTGTATTACGTCATAGACGTATACAGGGTTCCCACCGAGAAGTAGGGCCCGACAATCAAGGAATGTGGTTAAATGGTACCCCGAGACGTTAGGTTGGGTTAGGTTACTTTATATTACGTTATTGATGTACATGAGTGTTCCACGGAGACGTAGAGGCCAACTGGCCAGGAATGTTGTCAAATATTACTGCCGAGATGTTAGGTTGGGTTAGGTTAGGTTATATTACGTTCTTGATGTATATAAAGGTCCCACGGTATCGTAGAGGCCAACTCGCCAGAAATGTTGCCAAATATTACCGCCGAGATGATAGGTTGGGCTAAGTTAGGTTATATTTCGTTATTGATGTATATGAAGGTCCCAAGGAGACGTAGAGTCCAACTCGCCAGGAATGTTGTCAAATATTACCGCCGAGATGTTAGGTTGGGTTAGGGTAGGTTATGTTACGTTATTGATGTATATAAAGCTCCCACGGAGACGTAGAGGCCAAGTCGCCAGGATTGTTGTCAAATAATGGCGCCGAGAAGTTAGGTTGTGTCAGGTTATGTTATATTACGTTATTAATGTATATGAAGAACCCACGGAGACGTAGAGGCCAACTCGCCAGGAATGCGGTCAAATATTACAGTCACGATGTTAGATTGGTTTAGGGTAGGTTGTATTACGTCATAGACGTATACAGTGTTCCCACCGAGAAGTAGGGACCGACAATCAAGGAATGTGGTTAAATGGTACCCCGAGAGGTTAGGTTGGGTTAGGTTACGTTATATTACGTTACTGATGTACACGAGGGTCCCACGGAGACGTAGAGGCCAACTCGCCAGGAATGTTGCCGAATATTACCGCCGAGATGATAGGTTGTGTTAGATTAGGTTATATTTCGTTATGGATGTATATGAAGGTCAAACGGAGACGTAGAGGCCAACAAGCCAGGAATGTTGCCAATATTACCGCCGACATGTTAGGTTGGGTTAGGTTTGGTTATATTTCGTTATTGATGTATATAAAGGTCCCACGGATACGTAGAGGCCAATTCGGCAGGAATGTTGTCAAATATTACCGCCGAGATGTTAGGTTGGGTTCGATTATGTTATATTACGTTATTGATATATATAAGGGTCCAACGGAGACGTAGAGGCCAACAAGACAGGAATGCGGTCAAATATTACTGCCATTGTTAGGTTGGGTTAGGTTAGGTTATATTTCGTTATTGATGTATATGGAGGTCCCACGGAGACGTAGAGGCCAATTCGGCAGGAATGTTGTCAAATATTACCGCCGAGATGTTAGGTTGGGTTCGGTTATGTTATATTACGTTATTGATA
Source organism: Xylocopa violacea (assembly GCA_963969225.1). Taxonomy (NCBI): domain Eukaryota; kingdom Metazoa; phylum Arthropoda; class Insecta; order Hymenoptera; family Apidae; genus Xylocopa; species Xylocopa violacea. Next base: position 7,772,401 of record CAXAJV010000017.1, on the reverse strand, counting down.
TATATAAGGGTCCAACGGAGACGTAGAGGCCAACAAGCCAGGAATGTGGTCTAATATTACTGCTGAGGTGTTAGGTTGGGTTAGGTTAGGTTATATTACGCTATTGATGTATATAAAAGTCCCACGGAGACGTAGAAGCCAACTCGTCACGAATGTGGTCAAATATTACAGCCACGATGTTAGATTGGGTTAGGGTATGTTGTATTACGTCATAGACGTATACAGTGTTCCCACCGAGAAGTAGGGCCCGACAATCAAGGAATGTGGTTAAATGGTACCCCGAGAGGTTAGGTTGGGTTAGGTTACGTTAGATTACGTTACTGATGTACATGAGGGTCCCACGGAGACGTAGAGGCCAACTCGCCAGGAATGTTGCCAAATATTACCGCCGAGACGATAGGTTGTGTTAGATTAGGTTATATTTCGTTATGGATGTATATGAAGGTCAAACGGAGACGTAGAGGCCAACAAGCCAGGAATGTTGTCAAATATTACCGCCGACATGTTAGGTTGGGTTAGGTTTGGTTATATTTCGTTATTGATGTATATAAAGGTCCCACGGATACGTAGAGGCCAATTCGGCAGGAATGTTGTCAAATATTACCGCCGAGATATTAGGTTGGGTTCGATTATGTTATATTACGTTATTGATATATATATAAGGGTCCAACGGAGACGTAGAGGCCAACAAGACAGGAATGTGGTCAAATATTACTGCCATTGTTACGTTGGGTTAGGTTAGGTTATATTACGCTATTGATGTATATAAAAGTCCCACGGAGACGTAGAAGCCAACTCGTCAGGAATGTGGTCAAATATTACAGCCACGATGTTAGATTGGGTTAGAGTATGTTGTATTACGTCATAGACGTATACAGGGTTCCCACCGAGAAGTAGGGCCCGACAATCAAGGAATGTGGTTAAATGGTACCCCGAGACGTTAGGTTGGGTTAGGTTACTTTATATTACGTTATTGATGTACATGAGTGTTCCACGGAGACGTAGAGGCCAACTGGCCAGGAATGTTGTCAAATATTACTGCCGAGATGTTAGGTTGGGTTAGGTTAGGTTATATTACGTTCTTGATGTATATAAAGGTCCCACGGTATCGTAGAGGCCAACTCGCCAGAAATGTTGCCAAATATTACCGCCGAGATGATAGGTTGGGCTAAGTTAGGTTATATTTCGTTATTGATGTATATGAAGGTCCCAAGGAGACGTAGAGTCCAACTCGCCAGGAATGTTGTCAAATATTACCGCCGAGATGTTAGGTTGGGTTAGGTTAGGTTATGTTACGTTATTGATGTATATAAAGCTCCCACGGAGACGTAGAGGCCAAGTCGCCAGGATTGTTGTCAAATAATGGCGCCGAGAAGTTAGGTTGTGTCAGGTTATGTTATATTACGTTATTAATGTATATGAAGAACCCACGGAGACGTAGAGGCCAACTCGCCAGGAATGCGGTCAAATATTACAGTCACGATGTTAGATTGGTTTAGGGTACGTTGTATTACGTCATAGACGTATACAGTGTTCCCACCGAGAAGTAGGGACCGACAATCAAGGAATGTGGTTAAATGGTACCCCGAGAGGTTAGGTTGGGTTAGGTTACGTTATATTACGTTACTGATGTACACGAGGGTCCCACGGAGACGTAGAGGCCAACTCGCCAGGAATGTTGCCGAATATTACCGCCGAGATGATAGGTTGTGTTAGATTAGGTTATATTTCGTTATGGATGTATATGAAGGTCAAACGGAGACGTAGAGGCCAACAAGCCAGGAATGTTGCCAATATTACCGCCGACATGTTAGGTTGGGTTAGGTTTGGTTATATTTCGTTATTGATGTATATAAAGGTCCCACGGATACGTAGAGGCCAATTCGGCAGGAATGTTGTCAAATATTACCGCCGAGATGTTAGGTTGGGTTCGATTATGTTATATTACGTTATTGATATATATAAGGGTCCAACGGAGACGTAGAGGCCAACAAGACAGGAATGCGGTCAAATATTACTGCCATTGTTAGGTTGGGTTAGGTTAGGTTATATTACCCTATTGATGTATATAAAAGTCCCACGGAGACGCAGAAGCCAACTCGTCAGGAATGTGGTCAAATATTACAGCCACGATGTTAGATTGGGTTAGGTTAGGTTATATTACGTTATAGATGTGTATAAAGGTCCCACGGATACGTAGAGGCCAATTCGGCAGGAATGTTGTCAAATACTACCGCCGAGATCTTAGGTTGGGTTCGGTTATGTTATATTACGTTATTGGTATATATAAGGGTCCAACGGAGACGTAGAGGCCAACAAGACAGGAATGCGGTCAAATATTACTGCCATTGTTAGGTTGGGTTAGGTTAGGTTATATTACCCTATTGATGTATATAAAAGTCCCACGGAGACGCAGAAGCCAACTCGTCAGGAATGTGGTCGAATATTACAGCCACGATGTTAGATTGGGTTAGGGTATGTTGTATTACGTCATAGACGTATACAGTGTTCCCACCGAGAAGTAGGGCCCGACAATCAAGGAATGTGGTTAAATGGTACCCCGAGAGGTTAGGTTGGGTTAGGTTACGTTAGATTACGTTATTGATGTACATGAGGGTCCCACGGAGACGTAGAGGCCAACTCGCCAGGAATGTTGTCAAATATTACTGCCGACATGTCAGGTTGGATTAGGTTAGGTTATATTACGTTATTGATGTATATAAAGGTCCAACGGTGTCGTAGAGGCCAACAAGCCAGAAATGTTGCCAAATATTACTGCCGAGATGTTAGGTTGGGTTAGGTTAGGTTATATTACGTTCTTGATGTATATAATGGTCCCACGCAGACGTAGAGGCCATCTCGCCAGGAATGTTGTCAAATATTACCGCCGAGATGATAGGTTGGGCTAAGTTAGGTTATATTTCGTTATTGATGTATATGAAGGTCCCAAGGAGACGTAGAGTCCAACACGCCAGGAATGTTGTCACATATTACCGCCGAGATGTTAGGTTGGGTTAGGTTAGGTTATGTTACGTTATTGATGTATATAAAGGTCCCACGGATACGTAGAGGCCAATTCGGCAGGAATGTTGTCAAATACTATCGCCGAGATCTTAGGTTGGGTTCGGTTATGTTATATTACGTTATTGATATATAAGGGTCCAACGGAGACGTAGAGGCCAACAAGACAGGAATGCGGTCAAATATTACTGCCATTGTTAGGTTGGGTTAGGTTAGGTTATATTACGCTATTGATGTATATAAAAGTCCCACGGAGACCTAGAAGCCAACTCGTCAGGAATTTGGTCAAATATTACAGCCACGATGTTAGATTGGGTTAGGGTATGTTGTATTACGTCATAGACGTATACAGTGTTCCCACCGAGAAGTAGGGCCCGACAATCAAGGAATGTGGTTAAATGGTACCCCGAGAGGTTAGGTTGGGTTAGGTTACGTTATATTACGTTATTGATGTACATGAGGGTCCCGCGGAGACGTAGAGGCCAACTCGCCAGGATTGTTGTCAAATAATAGCGCCGAGAAGTTAGGTTGTGTCAGGTTAGGTTATATTACGTTATTGATGTATATGAAGAACCCACGGAGACGTAGAGGCCAACTCGCCAGGTATGTGGTCAAATATTACCGCCGAGATGATAGGTTGGGTTAGGTTTGGTTATATTTCGTTATTGATGTATATGAAGGTCCTACGGAAACGGAGAGGCCAACACGCCAGGAATGTCGTCAAATATTACAGCCGAGATGATAGGTTGTGTTAGGTTAGTTTATATTACGTTATTGATGTATATGAAGGTCAAACGGAGACGTAGCGGCCAACAAAACAGGAATGTTGTCAAATATTACCGCCGACATGTGAGATTGCGTTAGGTTTGATTATATTTCGTTATTGATGTATATAAAGGTCCCACGGATACGTAGAGGCCAATTCGGCAGGAATGTTGTCAAATATTACCGCCGAGATGTTAGGTTGGGTTCGATTATGTTATATTACGTTATTGATATATATAAGGGTCCAACGGAGACGTAGAGGCCAACAAGACAGGAATGCGGTCAAATATTACTGCCATTGTTAGGTTGGGTTAGGTTAGGTTATATTACCCTATTGATGTATATAAAAGTCCCACGGAGACGTAGAGGCCAACTCGTCAGGAATGCGGTCAAATATTACAGTCACGATGTTAGATTGGTTTAGGGTAGGTTGTATTACGTCATAGACGTATACAGTGTTCCCACCGAGATGTAGGGCCCGACAATCAAGGAATGTGGTTAAATGGTACCCCGAGAGGTTAGGTTGGGTTAGGTTACGTTAGATTACGTTATTGATGTACATGAGGGTCCCACGGAGACGTAGAGGCCAACTCGCCAGGAATGTTGTCAAATATTACTGCCGAGATGTTAGGTTGGGTTAGGTTAGGTTATATTACGTTCTTGATGTATATAAAGGTCCCACGGTATCGTAGAGGCCAACTCGCCAGAAATGTTGTCAAATATTACCGCCGAGATGATAGGTTGGGCTAAGTTAGGTTATATTTCGTTATTGATGTATATGAAGGTCCCAAGGAGACGTAGAGTCCAACTCGCCAGGAATGTTGTCAAATATTACTACCGAGATGTTAGGTTGGGTTAGGTTAGGTTATGTTACGTTATTGATGTATATAAAGCTCCCACGGAGACGTAGAGGCCAAGTCGCCAGGATTGTTGTCAAATAATAGCGCCGAGAAGTTAGGTTGTGTCAGGTTAGGTTATATTACGTTATTAATGTATATGAAGAACCCACGGAGACGTAGAGGCCAACTCGCCAGGAATGCGGTCAAATATTACAGTCACGATGTTAGATTGGTTTAGGGTAGGTTGTATTACGTCATAGACGTATACAGTGTTCCCACCGAGAAGTAGGGCCCGACAATCAGGGAATGTGGTTAAATGGTACCCCGAGACGTTAGGTTGGGTTAGCTTACGTTATATTACGTTATTGATGTACATGAGGGTCCCACGGAGACGTAGAGGCCAACTCGCCAGGTATGTGGTCAAATATTACCGCCGAGATGATAGGTTGGGTTAGGTTTGGTTATATTTCGTTATTGATGTATATGAAGGTCCTACGGAAACGGAGAGGCCAACTCGCCAGGAATGTTGTCAAATATTACCGCCGAGATGTTAGGTTGGGTTCGATTATGTTATATTACGTTATTGATATATATAAGGGTCCAACGGCGACGTAGAGGCCAACAAGACAGGAATGTGGTCAAATATTACCGCCGACATGTTAGATTGGGTTAGGTTTGGTTATATTTCATTACTGATGTATATAAACGTCCCACGGATACGTAGAGGCCAATTCGGCAGGAATGTTGTCAAATATTACCGCCGAGATGTTAGGTTGGGTTCTATTATGTTATATTACGTTATTGATATATATAAGGTTCCAACGGAGACGTAGAGGCCTACAAGCCAGGAATGTGGTCTAATATTACTGCCGAGGTGTTAGGTTCTGTTAGGTTAGGTTATATTACGCTATTGATGTATATAAAAGACCCACGGAGGCGTAGAAGAGGCCAACTCGTCAGGAATGTGGTCAAATATTACAGCCACGATGTTAGATTGGGTTAGGGTATGTTGTATTACGTCATAGACGTATACAGTGTTCCCACAGAGAAGTAGGGCCCGACAATCAAGGAATGTGGTTAAATGGTACCCCGAGAGGTTAGGTTGGGTTAGGTTACGTTATATTACGTTATTGATGTACATGAGGGTCCCATGGAGACGTAGAGGCCAACTCGCCAGGAATGTTGTAAAATATTACTGCCGACATGTTAGGTTGGATTAGGTTAGGTTATATTACGTTATTGATGTAGATAAAGGTCCCACGGAGACGTAGAGGCCAACAAGCCAGAAATGTTGCCAAATATTACCGCCGAGATGTTAGGTTGGGTTAGGTTAGGTTATATTTCGTTATTGATGTATATGGAGGTCCCACGGAGACGTAGAGGCCAATTCGGCAGGAATGTTGTCAAATATTACCGCCGAGATGTTAGGTTGGGTTCGGTTATGTTATATTACGTTATTGATATATATAAGGGTCCAACGGAGACGCAGAGGCCAACAAGCCAGGAATGTGGTCTAATATTACTGCTGAGGTGTTAGGTTGGGTTAGGATAGGTTATATTACGCTATTGATGTATATAAAAGTCCCACGGAGACGTAGAAGCCAACTCGTCAGGAATGTGGTCAAATATTACAGCCACGATGTTAGATTGGGTTAGGGTATGTTGTATTACGTCATAGACGTATACAGTGTTCCCACCGAGAAGTAGGGCCCGACAATCAAGGAATGTGGTTAAATGGTACCCCGAGAGGTTAGGTTGGGTTAGGTTACGTTAGATTACGTTACTGATGTACATGAGGGTCCCACGGAGACGTAGAGGCCAACTCGCCAGGAATGTTGCCAAATATTACCGCCGAGACGATAGGTTGTGTTAGATTAGGTTATATTTCGTTATGGATGTATATGAAGGTCAAACGGAGACGTAGAGGCCAACAAGCCAGGAATGTTGTCAAATATTACCGCCGACATGTTAGGTTGGGTTAGGTTTGGTTATATTTCGTTATTGATGTATATAAAGGTCCCACGGATACGTAGAGGCCAATTCGGCAGGAATGTTGTCAAATATTACCGCCGAGATATTAGGTTGGGTTCGATTATGTTATATTACGTTATTGATATATATAAGGGTCCAACGGAGACGTAGAGGCCAACAAGACAGGAATGTGGTCAAATATTACTGCCATTGTTACGTTGGGTTAGGTTAGGTTATATTACGCTATTGATGTATATAAAAGTCCCACGGAGACGTAGAAGCCAACTCGTCAGGAATGTGGTCAAATATTACAGCCACGATGTTAGATTGGGTTAGGGTATGTTGTATTACGTCATAGACGTATACAGGGTTCCCACCGAGAAGTAGGGCCCGACAATCAAGGAATGTGGTTAAATGGTACCCCGAGACGTTAGGTTGGGTTAGGTTACTTTATATTACGTTATTGATGTACATGAGTGTTCCACGGAGACGTAGAGGCCAACTGGCCAGGAATGTTGTCAAATATTACTGCCGAGATGTTAGGTTGGGTTAGGTTAGGTTATATTACGTTCTTGATGTATATAAAGGTCCCACGGTATCGTAGAGGCCAACTCGCCAGAAATGTTGCCAAATATTACCGCCGAGATGATAGGTTGGGCTAAGTTAGGTTATATTTCGTTATTGATGTATATGAAGGTCCCAAGGAGACGTAGAGTCCAACTCGCCAGGAATGTTGTCAAATATTACCGCCGAGATGTTAGGTTGGGTTAGGGTAGGTTATGTTACGTTATTGATGTATATAAAGCTCCCACGGAGACGTAGAGGCCAAGTCGCCAGGATTGTTGTCAAATAATGGCGCCGAGAAGTTAGGTTGTGTCAGGTTATGTTATATTACGTTATTAATGTATATGAAGAACCCACGGAGACGTAGAGGCCAACTCGCCAGGAATGCGGTCAAATATTACAGTCACGATGTTAGATTGGTTTAGGGTAGGTTGTATTACGTCATAGACGTATACAGTGTTCCCACCGAGAAGTAGGGACCGACAATCAAGGAATGTGGTTAAATGGTACCCCGAGAGGTTAGGTTGGGTTAGGTTACGTTATATTACGTTACTGATGTACACGAGGGTCCCACGGAGACGTAGAGGCCAACTCGCCAGGAATGTTGCCGAATATTACCGCCGAGATGATAGGTTGTGTTAGATTAGGTTATATTTCGTTATGGATGTATATGAAGGTCAAACGGAGACGTAGAGGCCAACAAGCCAGGAATGTTGCCAATATTACCGCCGACATGTTAGGTTGGGTTAGGTTTGGTTATATTTCGTTATTGATGTATATAAAGGTCCCACGGATACGTAGAGGCCAATTCGGCAGGAATGTTGTCAAATATTACCGCCGAGATGTTAGGTTGGGTTCGATTATGTTATATTACGTTATTGATATATATAAGGGTCCAACGGAGACGTAGAGGCCAACAAGACAGGAATGCGGTCAAATATTACTGCCATTGTTAGGTTGGGTTAGGTTAGGTTATATTTCGTTATTGATGTATATGGAGGTCCCACGGAGACGTAGAGGCCAATTCGGCAGGAATGTTGTCAAATATTACCGCCGAGATGTTAGGTTGGGTTCGGTTATGTTATATTACGTTATTGATATATATAAGGGTCCAACGGAGACGTAGAGGCCAACAAGCCAGGAATGTGGTCTAATATTACTGCTGAGGTGTTAGGTTGGGTTAGGTTAGGTTATATTACGCTATTGATGTATATAAAAGTCCCACGGAGACGTAGAAGCCAACTCGTCACGAATGTGGTCAAATATTACAGCCACGATGTTAGATTGGGTTAGGGTATGTTGTATTACGTCATAGACGTATACAGTGTTCCCACCGAGAAGTAGGGCCCGACAATCAAGGAATGTGGTTAAATGGTACCCCGAGAGGTTAGGTTGGGTTAGGTTACGTTAGATTACGTTACTGATGTACATGAGGGTCCCACGGAGACGTAGAGGCCAACTCGCCAGGAATGTTGCCAAATATTACCGCCGAGACGATAGGTTGTGTTAGATTAGGTTATATTTCGTTATGGATGTATATGAAGGTCAAACGGAGACGTAGAGGCCAACAAGCCAGGAATGTTGTCAAATATTACCGCCGACATGTTAGGTTGGGTTAGGTTTGGTTATATTTCGTTATTGATGTATATAAAGGTCCCACGGATACGTAGAGGCCAATTCGGCAGGAATGTTGTCAAATATTACCGCCGAGATATTAGGTTGGGTTCGATTATGTTATATTACGTTATTGATATATATATAAGGGTCCAACGGAGACGTAGAGGCCAACAAGACAGGAATGTGGTCAAATATTACTGCCATTGTTACGTTGGGTTAGGTTAGGTTATATTACGCTATTGATGTATATAAAAGTCCCACGGAGACGTAGAAGCCAACTCGTCAGGAATGTGGTCAAATATTACAGCCACGATGTTAGATTGGGTTAGAGTATGTTGTATTACGTCATAGACGTATACAGGGTTCCCACCGAGAAGTAGGGCCCGACAATCAAGGAATGTGGTTAAATGGTACCCCGAGACGTTAGGTTGGGTTAGGTTACTTTATATTACGTTATTGATGTACATGAGTGTTCCACGGAGACGTAGAGGCCAACTGGCCAGGAATGTTGTCAAATATTACTGCCGAGATGTTAGGTTGGGTTAGGTTAGGTTATATTACGTTCTTGATGTATATAAAGGTCCCACGGTATCGTAGAGGCCAACTCGCCAGAAATGTTGCCAAATATTACCGCCGAGATGATAGGTTGGGCTAAGTTAGGTTATATTTCGTTATTGATGTATGTGAAGGTCCCAAGGAGACGTAGAGTCCAACTCGCCAGGAATGTTGTCAAATATTACCGCCGAGATGTTAGGTTGGGTTAGGTTAGGTTATGTTACGTTATTGATGTATATAAAGCTCCCACGGAGACGTAGAGGCCAAGTCGCCAGGATTGTTGTCAAATAATGGCGCCGAGAAGTTAGGTTGTGTCAGGTTATGTTATATTACGTTATTAATGTATATGAAGAACCCACGGAGACGTAGAGGCCAACTCGCCAGGAATGCGGTCAAATATTACAGTCACGATGTTAGATTGGTTTAGGGTACGTTGTATTACGTCATAGACGTATACAGTGTTCCCACCGAGAAGTAGGGACCGACAATCAAGGAATGTGGTTAAATGGTACCCCGAGAGGTTAGGTTGGGTTAGGTTACGTTATATTACGTTACTGATGTACACGAGGGTCCCACGGAGACGTAGAGGCCAACTCGCCAGGAATGTTGCCGAATATTACCGCCGAGATGATAGGTTGTGTTAGATTAGGTTATATTTCGTTATGGATGTATATGAAGGTCAAACGGAGACGTAGAGGCCAACAAGCCAGGAATGTTGCCAATATTACCGCCGACATGTTAGGTTGGGTTAGGTTTGGTTATATTTCGTTATTGATGTATATAAAGGTCCCACGGATACGTAGAGGCCAATTCGGCAGGAATGTTGTCAAATATTACCGCCGAGATGTTAGGTTGGGTTCGATTATGTTATATTACGTTATTGATATATATAAGGGTCCAACGGAGACGTAGAGGCCAACAAGACAGGAATGCGGTCAAATATTACTGCCATTGTTAGGTTGGGTTAGGTTAGGTTATATTACCCTATTGATGTATATAAAAGTCCCACGGAGACGCAGAAGCCAACTCGTCAGGAATGTGGTCAAATATTACAGCCACGATGTTAGATTGGGTTAGGTTAGGTTATATTACGTTATAGATGTGTATAAAGGTCCCACGGATACGTAGAGGCCAATTCGGCAGGAATGTTGTCAAATACTACCGCCGAGATCTTAGGTTGGGTTCGGTTATGTTATATTACGTTATTGGTATATATAAGGGTCCAACGGAGACGTAGAGGCCAACAAGACAGGAATGCGGTCAAATATTACTGCCATTGTTAGGTTGGGTTAGGTTAGGTTATATTACCCTATTGATGTACATAAAAGTCCCACGGAGACGCAGAAGCCAACTCGTCAGGAATGTGGTCGAATATTACAGCCACGATGTTAGATTGGGTTAGGGTATGTTGTATTACGTCATAGACGTATACAGTGTTCCCACCGAGAAGTAGGGCCCGACAATCAAGGAATGTGGTTAAATGGTACCCCGAGAGGTTAGGTTGGGTTAGGTTACGTTAGATTACGTTATTGATGTACATGAGGGTCCCACGGAGACGTAGAGGCCAACTCGCCAGGAATGTTGTCAAATATTACTGCCGACATGTCAGGTTGGATTAGGTTAGGTTATATTACGTTATTGATGTATATAAAGGTCCAACGGTGTCGTAGAGGCCAACAAGCCAGAAATGTTGCCAAATATTACTGCCGAGATGTTAGGTTGGGTTAGGTTAGGTTATATTACGTTCTTGATGTATATAATGGTCCCACGCAGACGTAGAGGCCATCTCGCCAGGAATGTTGTCAAATATTACCGCCGAGATGATAGGTTGGGCTAAGTTAGGTTATATTTCGTTATTGATGTATATGAAGGTCCCAAGGAGACGTAGAGTCCAACACGCCAGGAATGTTGTCAAATATTACCGCCGAGATGTTAGGTTGGGTTAGGTTAGGTTATGTTACGTTATTGATGTATATAAAGGTCCCACGGATACGTAGAGGCCAATTCGGCAGGAATGTTGTCAAATACTATCGCCGAGATCTTAGGTTGGGTTCGGTTATGTTATATTACGTTATTGATATATAAGGGTCCAACGGAGACGTAGAGGCCAACAAGACAGGAATGCGGTCAAATATTACTGCCATTGTTAGGTTGGGTTAGGTTAGGTTATATTACGCTATTGATGTATATAAAAGTCCCACGGAGACCTAGAAGCCAACTCGTCAGGAATTTGGTCAAATATTACAGCCACGATGTTAGATTGGGTTAGGGTATGTTGTATTACGTCATAGACGTATACAGTGTTCCCACCGAGAAGTAGGGCCCGACAATCAAGGAATGTGGTTAAATGGTACCCCGAGAGGTTAGGTTGGGTTAGGTTACGTTATATTACGTTATTGATGTACATGAGGGTCCCGCGGAGACGTAGAGGCCAACTCGCCAGGATTGTTGTCAAATAATAGCGCCGAGAAGTTAGGTTGTGTCCGGTTAGGTTATATTACGTTATTGATGTATATGAAGAACCCACGGAGACGTAGAGGCCAACTCGCCAGGTATGTGGTCAAATATTACCGCCGAGATGATAGGTTGGGTTAGGTTTGGTTATATTTCGTTATTGATGTATATGAAGGTCCTACGGAAACGGAGAGGCCAACACGCCAGGAATGTCGTCAAATATTACAGCCGAGATGATAGGTTGTGTTAGGTTAGTTTATATTACGTTATTGATGTATATGAAGGTCAAACGGAGACGTAGCGGCCAACAAAACAGGAATGTTGTCAAATATTACCGCCGACATGTGAGATTGCGTTAGGTTTGATTATATTTCGTTATTGATGTATATAAAGGTCCCACGGATACGTAGAGGCCAATTCGGCAGGAATGTTGTCAAATATTACCGCCGAGATGTTAGGTTGGGTTCCATTATGTTATATTACGTTATTGATATATATAAGGGTCCAACGGAGACGTAGAGGCCAACAAGACAGGAATGTGGTCAAATATTACTGCCATTGTTAGGTTGGGTTAGGTAAGGTTATATTACGCTATTGATGTATATAAAAGTCCCACGGAGACGTAGAAGCCAACTCGTCAGGAATGCGGTCAAATATTACAGTCACGATGTTAGATTGGTTTAGGGTAGGTTGTATTACGTCATAGACGTATACAGTGTTCCCACCGAGAAGTAGGGACCGACAATCAAGGAATGTGGTTAAATGGTACCCCGAGAGGTTAGGTTGGGTTAGGTTACGTTATATTACGTTACTGATGTACATGAGGGTCCCACGGAGACGTAGAGGCCAACTCGCCAGGAATGTTGCCAAATATTACCGCCGAGATGATAGGTTGTGTTAGATTAGGTTATATTTGGTTACGGATGTATATGAAGGTCAAACGGAGACGTAGAGGCCAACAAGCCAGGAATGTTGTCAAATATTACCGCCGACATGTTAGGTTGGGTTAGGTTTGGTTATATTTCGTTATTGATGTATATAAAGGTCCCACGGATACGTAGAGGCCAATTCGGCAGGAATGCGGTCAAATATTACAGTCACGATGTTAGATTGGTTTAGGGTAGGTTGTATTACGTCATAGACGTATACAGTGTTCCCACCGAGAAGTAGGGACCGACAATCAAGGAATGTGGTTAAATGGTACCCCGAGAGGTTAGGTTGGGTTAGGTTACGTTATATTACGTTACTGATGTACATGAGGGACCCACGGAGACGTAGAGGCCAACTCGCCAGGAATGTTGCCAAATATTACTGCCGACATGTTAGGTTGGATTAGGTTAGGTTATGTTACGTTATTGATGTATATAAAGGTCCCACGGTATCGTAGAGGCCAACAAGCCAGAAATGTTGCCAAATATTACCGCCGAGATGTTAGGTTGGGTTAGGTTAGGTTATATTACGTTCTTGATGTATATAAAGGTCCCACGCAGACGTAGAGGCCAACTCGCCAGGAATGTTGTCAAATATTACCGCCGAGATGATAGGTTGGGTTAAGTTAGGTTATATTTCGTTATTGATGTATATGAAGGTCCCAAGGAGACGTAGAGTCCAACTCGCCAGGAATGTTGTCAAATATTACCGCCGAGATGTTAGGTTGGGTTAGGTTAGGTTATGTTACGTTATTGATGTATATAAAGCTCCCACGGAGACGTAGAGGCCAACTCGCCAGGATTGTTGTCAAATAATAGCGCCGAGAAGTTAGGTTGTGTCAGGTTAGGTTATGTTACGTTATTGATGTATATGAAGAACCCACGGAGACGTAGAGGCCAACTCGCCAGGTATGTGGTCAAATATTACCGCCGAGCTGATAGGTTGGGTTAGGTTTGGTTATATTTCGTTATTGATGTATATGAAGGTCCTACGGAAACGGAGAGGCCAACTCGCCAGGAATGTTGTCAAATATTACAGCCGAGATGATAGTTTGTGTTAGGTTAGTTTATATTACGTTATTGATGTATATGAAGGTCAAACGGAGACGTAGAGGCCAACAAAACAGGAATGTTGTCAAATATTACCGCCGACATGTTAGATTGGGTTAGGTTTGGTTATATTTCGTTAGTGATGTATATAAAGGTCCCACGGGTACGTAGAGGCCAATTCGGCAGGAATGTTGTCAAATATTACCGCCGAGATGTTAGGTTGGGTTCGATTATGTTATATTACGTTATTGATATATATAAGGGTCCAACGGAGACGTAGAGGCCAACAAGACAGGAATGTGGTCAAATATTACTGCCATTGTTAGGTTGGGTTAGGTTAGGTTATATTACGCTATTGATGTATATAAAAGTCCCACGGAGACGTAGAAGCCAACTCGTCAGGAATGCGGTCAAATATTACAGTCACGATGTTAGATTGATTTAGGGTAGGTTGTATTACGTCATAGATGTATACAGTGTTCCCACCGAGAAGTAGGGACCGACAATCAAGGAATGTGGTTAAATGGTACCCCGAGAGGTTAGGTTGGGTTAGGTTACGTTATATTACGTTACTGATGTACATGAGGGTCCCGCGGAGACGTAGAGGCCAACTCGCCAGGAATGTTGCCAAATATTACCGCCGAGATGATAGGTTGTGTTAGATTAGGTTATATATCGTTATGGATGTATATGAAGGTCAAACGGAGACGTAGAGGCCAACAAGCCAGGAATGTTGTCAAATATTACCGCCGACATGTTAGGTTGGGTTAGGTTTGGTTATATTTCGTTATGATGTATATAAAGGTCCCACGGATACGTAGAGGCCAATTCGGCAGGAATGTTGTCAAATATTACCGCCGAGATGTTAGGTTGGGTTCGATTATGTTATATTACGTTATTGATATATATAAGGGTCCCACGGAGACGTAGAGGACAACAAGACAGGAATGTGGACAACTATTACTGCCATTGTTAGGTTGGGTTAGGTTAGGTTATATTACGCTAATGATGTATATAAAAGTCCCACGGAGACGTAGAGGCCAACAAGACAGGAATGTGGTCAACTATTACCGCCGAGATGTTAGATTGGGTTAGGTTAGGTTATATTACGTTATAGATGTGTATAAAGGTCCCACGGATACGTAGAGGCCAATTCGGCAGGAATGTTGTCAAATATTACCGCCGAGATGTTAGGTTGGGTTCGATTATGTTATATTACGTTATTGATATATATAAGGGTCCAACGGAGACGTAGAGGCCAACAAGCCAGGAATGTGCTCTAATATTACTGCCGAGGTGTTAGGTTGTGTTAGGTTAGGTTATATTACGCTATTGATGTATATAAAAGTCCCACGGAGACGTAGAGGCCAACAAGACAGGAATGTGGTCAACTATTACCGCCGAGATGTTAGATTGGGTTAGGTTAGGTTATATTACGTTATAGATGTGTATAAAGGTCCCACGGATACGTAGAGGCCAACAAGACAGGAATGCGGTCAAATATTGTTGCCATTGTTAGGTTGGGTTAGGTTAGGTTATATTACGCTATTGATGTATATAAAAGTCCCACGGAGACGTAGAAGCCAACTCGTCAGGAATGTGGTCAAATAATACAGCCACGATGTTAGATTGGGTTAGGGTATGTTGTATTACGTCATAGACGTATACAGTGTTCTCACCGAGAAGTAGGGCCCGACAATCAAGGAATGTGGTTAAATGGTACCCCGAGAGGTTAGGTTGGGTTAGGTTACGTTATATTACGTTATTGATGTACATGAGGGTCCCACGGAGACGTAGAGGCCAACTCGCCAGGAATGTTGTCAAATATTACTGCCGACATGTTAGGTTGGATTAGGTTAGGTTATATTACGTTATTGATGTATATAAAGGTCCCACGGTATCGTAGAGGCCAACAAGCCAGAAATGTTGCCAAATATTACCGCCGAGATGTTAGGTTGGGTTAGGTTAGGTTATATTACGTTCTTGATGTATATAAAGGTCCCACGCAGACGTAGAGGCCAACTCGCCAGGAATGTTGTCAAATATTACCGCCGAGATGATAGGTTGGGTTAAGTTAGGTTATATTTCGTTATTGATGTATATGAAGGTCCCAAGGAGACGTAGAGTCCAACTCGCCAGGAATGTTGTCAAATATTACCGCCGAGATGTTAGGTTGGGTTAGGTTAGGTTATGTTACGTTATTGATGTATATAAAGCACCCACGGAGACGTAGAGGCCAACTCGCCAGGATTGTTGTCAAATAATAGCGCCGAGAAGTTAGGTTGTGTCAGTTTAGGTTATATTACGTTATTGATTTATATGAAGAACCCGCGGAGACGTAGAGGCCAACTCGCCAGGTATGTGGTCAAATATTACCGCCGAGATGATAGGTTGGGTTAGGTTAGGTTATATTACGTTATTGATGTATATAAAGGTCCCACGGAGACGTAGAGGCCAACAAGACAGGAATGTGGTCAACTATTACCGCCGAGATGTTAGATTGGGTTAGGTTAGGTTACATTACGTTATAGATGTGTATAAAGGTCCCACGGATACGTAGAGGCCAATTCGGCAGGAATGTTGTCAAATACTACCGCTGAGATGTTAGGTTGGGTTCGGTTATGTTATATTACGTTATTGATATATATAAGGGTCCAACGGAGACGTAGAGGCCAACAAGACAGGAATGCGGTCAAATATTACTGCCATTGTTAGGTTGGGTTAGGTTAGGTTATATTACGCTATTGATGTATATAAAAGTCCCACGGAGACGTAGAAGCCAACTCGTCAGGAATGTAGTCAAATATTACAGCCACGATTTTAGATTGGGTTAGGGTATGTTGTATTACGTCATAGACGTATACAGTGTTCCCACCGAGAAGTAGGGCCCGACAATCAAGGAATGTGGTTAAATGGTACCCCGAGAGGTTAGGTTGGGTTAGGTTACGTTATATTACGTTATTGATGTACATGAGGGTCCCACGGAGACGTAGAGGCCAACTCGCCAGGAATGTTGTCAAATATTACTGCCGACATGTCAGGTTGGATTAGGTTAGGTTATATTACGTTATTGATGTATATAAAGGTCCCACGGTGTCGTAGAGGCCAACAAGCCAGAAATGTTGCCAAATATTACCGCCGAGATGTTAGGTTGGGTTAGGTTAGGTTATATTACGTTCTTGATGTATATAAAGGTCCCACGCAGACGTAGTGTCCAACTCGCCAGGAATGTTGTCGAATATTACCGCCGAGATGTTAGGTTGGGTTAGGTTAGGTTATGTTACGTTATTGATGTATATAAAGCTCCCACGGAGACGTAGAGGCCAACTCGCCAGGATTGTTGTCAAATAATAGCGCCGAGAAGTTAGGTTGTGTCAGGTTAGGTTATATTACGTTATTGATGTATATGAAGGTCCCAAGGAGACGTAGAGTCCAACTCGCCAGGAATGTTGTCAAATATTACCGCCGAGATGTTAGGTTGGGTTAGGTTAGGTTATGTTACGTTATTGATGTATATAAAGCTCCCACGGAGACGTAGAGGCCAACTCGCCAGGATTGTTGTCAAATAATAGCGCCGAGAAGTTAGGTTGTGTCAGGTTAGGTTATATTACGTTATTGATTTATATGAAGAACCCGCGGAGACGTAGAGGCCAACTCGCCAGGTATGTGGTCAAATACTACCGCCGAGATGATAGGTTGGGTTAGGTTAGGTTATATTACGTTATTGATGTATATAAAGGTCCCACGGAGACGTAGAGGCCAACAAGACAGGAATGTGGTCAACTATTACCGCCGAGATGTTAGATTGGGTTAGGTTAGGTTACATTACGTTATAGATGTGTATAAAGGTCCCACGGATACGTAGAGGCCAATTCGGCAGGAATGTTGTCAAATACTACCGCCGAGATGTTAGGTTGGGTTCGGTTATGTTATATTACGTTATTGATATATATAAGGGTCCAACGGAGACGTAGAGGCCAACAAGACAGGAATGCGGTCAAATATTACTGCCATTGTTAGGTTGGGTTAGGTTAGGTTATATTACGCTATTGATGTATGTAAAAGTCCCACGGAGACGTAGAAGCCAACTCGTCAGGAATGTAGTCAAATATTACAGCCACGATGTTAGATTGGGTTAGGGTATGTTGTATTACGTCATAGACGTATACAGTGTTCCCACCGAGAAGTAGGGCCCGACAATCAAGGAATGTGGTTAAATGATACCCCGAGAGGTTAGGTTGGGTTAGGTTACGTTATATTACGTTATTGATGTACATGAGGGTCCCACGGAGACGTAGAGGCCAACTCGCCAGGAATGTTGCCAAATATTACCGCCGAGATGATAGGTTGTGTTAGATTAGGATATATTTTGTTATGGATGTATATGAAGGTCAAACGGGGACGTAGAGGCCAACAAGCCAGGAATGTTGTCAAATATTACCGCCGACATGTTAGGTTGGGTTAGGTTTGGTTATATTTCGTTGTTGATGTATATAAAGGTCCCACGGAGACGTAGATGCCAACAAGACAGGAATGTGGTCAACTATTACCGCAGAGGTGTTAGATTGGGTTAGGTTAGGCTATATTTCGTTATTGATGTATATAAAGGTCCCATGGATACGTAGAGGCCAATTCGGCAGGAATGTTGTCAAGTATTACCGCCGAGATGTTAGGTTGGGTTCGATTATGTTATATTACGTTATTGATATATATAAGGGTCCAACGGAGACGTAGAGGCCAACTCGCCAGGAATGTTGTCAAATATTACTGCCGACATGTCAGGTTGGATTAGGTTAGGTTATATTACGTTATTGATGTATATAAAGGGCCAACGGTGTCGTAGAGGCTAACAAGCCAGAAATGTTGCCGAATATTACCGTCGAGATGTTAGGTTGGGTTAGGTTAGGTTATATTACGTTCTTGATGTATATAATGGTCCCACGCAGACGTAGAGGCCAACTCGCCAGGAATGTTGTCAAATATTACCGCCGAGATGATAGGTTGGGCTAAGTTAGGTTATATTTCGTTATTGATGTATATGAAGGTCCCAAGGAGACGTAGAGTCCAACTCGCCAGGAATGTTGTCAAATATTACCGCCGAGATGTTAGGTTGGGTTAGGTTAGGTTATGTTACGTTATTGATGTATATAAAGCTCCCACGGAGACGTAGAGGCCAACTCGCCAGGATTGTTGTCAAATAATAGCGCCGAGAAGTTAGGTTGTGTCAGGTTAGGTTATATTACGTTATTGATGTATATGAAGAACCCGCGGAGACGTAGAGGCCAACTCGCCAGGAATGTTGTCAAATATTACTGCCGACATGTCAGGTTGGATTAGGTTAGGTTATATTACGTTATTGATGTATATAAAGGGACAACGGTGTCGTAGAGGCTAACAAGCCAGAAATGTTGCCGAATATTACCGCCGAGATGTTAGGTTGGGTTAGGTTAGGTTATATTACGTTCTTGATGTATATAATGGTCCCACGCAGACGTAGAGGCCAACTCGCCAGGAATGTTGTCAAATATTACGGCCGAGATGATCGGTTGGGCTAAGTTAGGTTATATTTCGTTATTGATGTATATGAAGGTCCCAAGGAGACGTAGAGTCCAACTCGCCAGGAATGTTGTCAAATATTACCGCCGAGATGTTAGGTTGGGTTAGGTTAGGTTATGTTACGTTATTGATGTATATAAAGCTCCCACGGAGACGTAGAGGCCAACTCGCCAGGATTGTTGTCAAATAATAGCGCCGAGAAGTTAGGTTGTGTCAGGTTAGGTTATATTACGTTATTGATGTATATGAAGAACCCACGGAGACGTAGAGGCCAATTCGGCAGGAATGTTGTCAAATATTACCGCCGAGATGTTAGGTTGAGTTCGATTATGTTATATTACGTTATTGATATATATAAGGGTCCAACGGAGACGTAGAGGCCAACAAGACAGGAATGTGGTCAAGTATTACTGCCATTGTTAGGTTGGGTTAGGTTACGTTATATTACGTTATTGATGTACATGAGGGTCCCACGGAGACGTAGAGGCCAACTCGCCAGGAATGTTGTCAAATATTACTGCCGACATGTTAGGTTGGATTAGGTTAGGTGATATTACGTTATTGATGTAAATAAAGGTCCCACGGAGACGTAGAGGCCAACAAGCCAGAAATGTTGCCAAATATTACCGCCGAGATGTTAGGTTGGGTTAGGTTTGGATATATTTCGTTACTGATGTATATGAAGGTCCCACGGAAACGGAGAGGCCAACTCGCCAGGAATGTTGTCAAATATTACAGCCGAGATGTTAGGTTGGGTTAGGTTAGGTTATGTTACGTTATTGATGTATACAAAGGTCGCACGGAGACGTAGAAGCCAATTCGCCAGGATTGATGTCAAATAATAGCGCCAAGAGGTTAGGTTGGGTTAGGTTACGTTATATTACGTTATTGATGTACATGAGGGTCCCATGGAGACGTAGAGGCCAACTCGCCAGGAATGTTGTCAAATATTACCGCCGACATGTTAGGTTGGATTAGGTTTGGTTATATTACGTTATTGATGTATATAAAGGTCCCACGGAGACGTAGAGGCCAACAAGACAGGAATGTGGTCAACTATTACCGCCGAGATGTTAGATTGGGTTAGGTTAGGTTACATTACGTTGTAGATGTGTATAAAGGTCCCACGGATACGTAGAGGCCAATTCGGCAGGAATGTTGTCAAATACTACCGCCGAGATGTTAGGTTGGGTTCGGTTATGTTATATTACGTTATTGATATATATAAGGGTCCAACGGAGACGTAGAGGCCAACAAGACAGGAATGCGGTCAAATATTACTGCCATTGTTAGGTTGGGTTAGGTTAGGTTATATTACGCTATTGATGTATATAAAAGTCCCACGGAGACGTAGAAGCCAACTCGTCAGGAATGTAGTCAAATATTACAGCCACGATGTTAGATTGGGTTAGGGTATGTTGTATTACGTCATAGACGTATACAGTGTTCCCACCGAGAAGTAGGGCCCGACAATCAAGGAATGTGGTTAAATGGTACCCCGAGCGGTTAGGTTGGGTTAGGTTACGTTATATTACGTTATTGATGTACATGAGGGTCCCACGGAGACGTAGAGGCCAACTCGCCAGGAATGTTGTCAAATATTACTGCCGACATGTCAGGTTGGATTAGGTTAGGTTATATTTCGTTATTGATGTATATGAAGGTACCAAGGAGACGTAGAGCCCAACTCGCCAGGAATGTTGTCAAATATTACCGCCGAGATGTTAGGTTGGGTTAGGTTAGGTTATGTTACGTTATTGATGTATATAAAGCTCCCACGGAGACGTAGAGGCCAACTCGCCAGGATTGTTGTCAAATAATAGCGCCGAGAAGTTAGGTTGTGTCAGGTTAGGTTATATTACGTTATTGATGTATATGAAGAACCCACGGAGACGTAGAGGCCAATTCGGCAGGAATGTTGTCAAATATTACCGCCGAGATGTTAGGTTGGGTTCGATTATGTTATATTACGTTATTGATATATATAAGGGTCCAACGGAGACGTAGAGGCCAACAAGACAGGAATGTGGTCAAATATTACTGCCATTGTTAGGTTGGGTTAGGTTACGTTATATTACGTTATTGATGTACATGAGGGTCCCACGGAGACGTAGAGGCCAACTCGCCAGGAATGTTGTCAAATATTACTGCCGACATGTTAGGTTGGATTAGGTTAGGTGATATTACGTTATTGATGTAAATAAAGGTCCCACGGAGACGTAGAGGCCAACAAGCCAGAAATGTTGCCAAATATTACCGCCGAGATGTTAGGTTGGGTTAGGTTTGGATATATTTCGTTACTGATGTATATGAAGGTCCCACGGAAACGGAGAGGCCAACTCGCCAGGAATGTTGTCAAATATTACAGCCGAGATGTTAGGTTGGGTTAGGTTAGGTTATGTTACGTTATTGATGTATACAAAGGTCGCACGGAGACGTAGAAGCCAATTCGCCAGGATTGATGTCAAATAATAGCGCCAAGAGGTTAGGTTGGGTTAGGTTACGTTATATTACGTTATTGATGTACATGAGGGTCCCATGGAGACGTAGAGGCCAACTCGCCAGGAATGTTGTCAAATATTACCGCCGACATGTTAGGTTGGATTAGGTTTGGTTATATTACGTTATTGATGTATATAAAGTTCCCACGGAGACGGAGAAGCCAACTCGCCAGGAATGTTGCCAAATATTACCGTCGAGATGTTAGGTTGGGTTAGGTTAGGTTATATTACGTTATTGATGTATATAAAGGTCCCACGGAGACGTAGAGGCCAACAAGACAGGAATGTGGTGAACTATTACCGCCGAGATGTTAGATTGGGTTAGGTTAGGTTACATTACGTTGTAGATGTGTATAAAGGTCCCACGGATACGTAGAGGCCAATTCGGCAGGAATGTTGTCAAATACTACCGCCGAGATGTTAGGTTGGGTTCGGTTATGTTATATTACGTTATTGATATATATAAGGGTCCAACGGAGACGTAGAGGCCAACAAGACAGGAATGCGGTCAAATATTACTGCCATTGTTAGGTTGGGTTAGGTTAGGTTATATTACGCTATTGATGTATATAAAAGTCCCACGGAGACGTAGAAGCCAACTCGTCAGGAATGTAGTCAAATATTACAGCCACGATGTTAGATTGGGTTAGGGTATGTTGTATTACGTCATAGACGTATACAGTGTTCCCACCGAGAAGTAGGGCCCGACAATCAAGGAATGTGGTTAAATGGTACCCCGAGCGGTTAGGTTGGGTTAGGTTACGTTATATTACGTTATTGATGTACATGAGGGTCCCACGGAGACGTAGAGGCAAACTCGCCAGGAATGTTGTCAAATATTACTGCCGACATGTCAGGTTGGATTAGGTTAGGTTATATTTCGTTATTGATGTATATGAAGGTACCAAGGAGACGTAGAGTCCAACTCGCCAGGAATGTTGTCAAATATTACCGCCGAGATGTTAGGTTGGGTTAGGTTAGGTTATGTTACGTTATTGATGTATATAAAGCTCCCACGGAGACGTAGAGGCCAACTCGCCAGGATTGTTGTCAAATAATAGCGCCGAGAAGTTAGGTTGTGTCAGGTTAGGTTATATTACGTTATTGATGTATATGAAGAACCCGCGGAGACGTAGAGTCCAACTCGCCAGGTATGTGGTCAAATATTACTGCCGACATGTTAGGTTGGATTAGGTTAGGTGATATTACGTTATTGATGTAAATAAAGGTCCCACGGAGACGTAGAGGCCAACAAGCCAGAAATGTTGCCAAATATTACCGCCGAGATGTTAGGTTGGGTTAGGTTAGGTTATATTACGTTCTTGATGTATATAAAGGTCCCACGCAGACGTAGAGGCCAACTCGCCAGGAATGTTGTCAAATATTACCGCCGAGATGATAGGTTGTGTTAAGTTAGGTTATATTTCGTTATTGATGTATATGAAGGTACCAAGGAGACGTAGAGTCCAACTCGCCAGGAATGTTGTCAAATATTACCGCCGAGATGTTAGGTTGGGTTAGGTTAGGTTATGTTACGTTATTGATGTATATAAAGCTCCCACGGAGACGTAGAGGCCAACTCGCCAGGATTGTTGTCAAATAATAGCGCCGAGAAGTTAGGTTGTGTCAGGTTAGGTTATATTACGTTATTGATGTATATGAAGAACCCACGGAGACGTAGAGGCCAATTCGGCAGGAATGTTGTCAAATATTACCGCCGAGATGTTAGGTTGAGTTCGATTATGTTATATTACGTTATTGATATATATAAGGGTCCAACGGAGACGTAGAGGCCAACAAGACAGGAATGTGGTCAAGTATTACTGCCATTGTTAGGTTGGGTTAGGTTACGTTATATTACGTTATTGATGTACATGAGGGTCCCACGGAGACGTAGAGGCCAACTCGCCAGGAATGTTGTCAAATATTACTGCCGACATGTTAGGTTGGATTAGGTTAGGTGATATTACGTTATTGATGTAAATAAAGGTCCCACGGAGACGTAGAGGCCAACAAGCCAGAAATGTTGCCAAATATTACCGCCGAGATGTTAGGTTGGGTTAGGTTTGGATATATTTCGTTACTGATGTATATGAAGGTCCCACGGAAACGGAGAGGGCAACTCGCCAGGAATGTTGTCAAATATTACAGCCGAGATGTTAGGTTGGGTTAGGTTAGGTTATGTTACGTTATTGATGTATACAAAGGTCGCACGGAGACGTAGAAGCCAATTCGCCAGGATTGATGTCAAATAATAGCGCCAAGAGGTTAGGTTGGGTTAGGTTACGTTATATTACGTTATTGATGTACATGAGGGTCCCATGGAGACGTAGAGGCCAACTCGCCAGGAATGTTGTCAAATATTACCGCCGACATGTTAGGTTGGATTAGGTTTGGTTATATTACGTTATTGATGTATATAAAGTTCCCACGGAGACGGAGAAGCCAACTCGCCAGGAATGTTGCCAAATATTACCGTCGAGATGTTAGGTTGGGTTAGGTTAGGTTATATTACGTTATTGATGTATATAAAGGTCCCACGGAGACGTAGAGGCCAACAAGACAGGAATGTGGTGAACTATTACCGCCGAGATGTTAGATTGGGTTAGGTTAGGTTACATTACGTTGTAGATGTGTATAAAGGTCCCACGGATACGTAGAGGCCAATTCGGCAGGAATGTTGTCAAATACTACCGCCGAGATGTTAGGTTGGGTTCGGTTATGTTATATTACGTTATTGATATATATAAGGGTCCAACGGAGACGTAGAGGCCAACAAGACAGGAATGCGGTCAAATATTACTGCCATTGTTAGGTTGGGTTAGGTTAGGTTATATTACGCTATTGATGTATATAAAAGTCCCACGGAGACGTAGAAGCCAACTCGTCAGGAATGTAGTCAAATATTACAGCCACGATGTTAGATTGGGTTAGGGTATGTTGTATTACGTCATAGACGTATACAGTGTTCCCACCGAGAAGTAGGGCCCGACAATCAAGGAATGTGGTTAAATGGTACCCCGAGCGGTTAGGTTGGGTTAGGTTACGTTATATTACGTTATTGATGTACATGAGGGTCCCACGGAGACGTAGAGGCAAACTCGCCAGGAATGTTGTCAAATATTACTGCCGACATGTCAGGTTGGATTAGGTTAGGTTATATTTCGTTATTGATGTATATGAAGGTACCAAGGAGACGTAGAGTCCAACTCGCCAGGAATGTTGTCAAATATTACCGCCGAGATGTTAGGTTGGGTTAGGTTAGGTTATGTTACGTTATTGATGTATATAAAGCTCCCACGGAGACGTAGAGGCCAACTCGCCAGGATTGTTGTCAAATAATAGCGCCGAGAAGTTAGGTTGTGTCCGGTTAGGTTATATTACGTTATTGATGTATATGAAGAACCCGCGGAGACGTAGAGTCCAACTCGCCAGGTATGTGGTCAAATATTACTGCCGACATGTTAGGTTGGATTAGGTTAGGTGATATTACGTTATTGATGTAAATAAAGGTCCCACGGAGACGTAGAGGCCAACAAGCCAGAAATGTTGCCAAATATTACCGCCGAGATGTTAGGTTGGGTTAGGTTAGGTTATATTACGTTCTTGATGTATATAAAGGTCCCACGCAGACGTAGAGGCCAACTCGCCAGGAATGTTGTCAAATATTACCGCCGAGATGATAGGTTGTGTTAAGTTAGGTTATATTTCGTTATTGATGTATATGAAGGTACCAAGGAGACGTAGAGTCCAACTCGCCAGGAATGTTGTCAAATATTACCGCCGAGATGTTAGGTTGGGATAGGTTAGGTTATGTTACGTTATTGATGTATATAAAGCTCCCACGGAGACGTAGAGGCCAACTCGCCAGGATTGTTGTCAAATAATAGCGCCGAGAAGTTAGGTTGTGTCAGGTTAGGTTATATTACGTTATTGATGTATATGAAGAACCCGCGGAGACGTAGAGGCCAACTCGCCAGGTATGTGGTCAAATATTACCGCCGAGATGATAGGTTGGGTTAGGTTTGGTTATATTTCGTTATTGATGTATATGAAGGTCCTACGGAAACGGAGAGGCCAACTCGCCAGGAATGTTGTCAAATATTACAGCCGAGATGATAGGTTGTGTTAGGTTAGGTTATATAACGTTATTGATGTATATGAAGGTCAAACGGAGACGTAGAGGCCAACAAAACAGGAATGTTGTCAAATATTACCGCCGACATGTTAGATTGGGTTAGGTTTGGTTATATTTCGTTATTGATGTATATAAAGGTCCCACGGATACGTAGAGGCCAATTCGGCAGGAATGTTGTCAAATATTACCGCCGAGATGTTAGGTTGGGTTCGATTATGTTATATTACGTTATTGATATATATAAGGGTCCAACGGAGACGTAGAGGCCAACAAGACAGGAATGTGGTCAAATATTACTGCCATTGTTAGGTTGGGTTAGGTTAGGTTATATTACGCTATTGATGTATATAAAAGTCCCACGGAGACCTAGAAGCCAACTCGTCAGGAATGTTGCTAAATATTACCGCCGACATGTTAGGTTGGGTTAGGTTTGGTTATAATTCGTTGTTGATGTATATAAAGGTCCCACGGAGACGTAGATGCCAACAAGACAGGAATGTGGTCAACTATTACCGCCGAGATGTTAGATTGGGTTAGGTTAGGCTATATTTCGTTATTGATGTATATAAAGGTCCCACGGATACGTAGAGGCCAATTCGGCAGGAATGTTGTCAAATATTACCGCCGAGATGTTAGGTTGGGTTCGATTATGTTATATTACGTTATTGATATATATAAGGGTCCAACGGAGACGTAGAGGCCAACTCGCCAGGAATGTTGTCAAATATTACTGCCGACATGTCAGGTTGGATTAGGTTAGGTTATATTACGTTATTGATATATATAAGGGTACAACGGAGACGTAGAGGCCAACAAGACAGGAATGTGGTCAAATATTACTGCCATTGTTAGGTTGGGTTAGGTTACGTTATATTACGTTATTGATGTACATGAGGGTCCCACGTAGACGTAGAGGCCAACTCGCCAGGAATGTTGTCAAATATTACTGCCGACATGTTAGGTTGGATTAGGTTAGGTGGTATTACGTTATTGATGTATATGAAGGTACCAAGGAGACGTAGAGTCCAACTCGCCAGGAATGTTGTCAAATATTACCGCCGAGATGTTAGGTTGGGTTAGGTTAGGTTATGTTACGTTATTGATGTATATAAAGCTCCCACGGAGACGTAGAGGCCAACTCGCCAGGATTGTTGTCAAATAATAGCGCCGAGAAGTTAGGTTGTGTCAGGTTAGGTTATATTACGTTATTGATGTATATGAAGAACCCGCGGAGACGTAGAGTCCAACTCGCCAGGTATGTGGTCAAATATTACTGCCGACATGTTAGGTTGGATTAGGTTAGGTGATATTACGTTATTGATGTAAATAAAGGTCCCACGGAGACGTAGAGGCCAACAAGCCAGAAATGTTGCCAAATATTACCGCCGAGATGTTAGGTTGGGTTAGGTTAGGTTATATTACGTTCTTGATGTATATAAAGGTCCCACGCAGACGTAGAGGCCAACTCGCCAGGAATGTTGTCAAATATTACCGCCGAGATGATAGGTTGTGTTAAGTTAGGTTATATTTCGTTATTGATGTATATGAAGGTACCAAGGAGACGTAGAGTCCAACTCGCCAGGAATGTTGTCAAATATTACCGCCGAGATGTTAGGTTGGGTTAGGTTAGGTTATGTTACGTTATTGATGTATATAAAGCTCCCACGGAGACGTAGAGGCCAACTCGCCAGGATTGTTGTCAAATAATAGCGCCGAGAAGTTAGGTTGTGTCAGGTTAGGTTATATTACGTTATTGATGTATATGAAGAACCCACGGAGACGTAGAGGCCAACAAGCCAGAAATGTTGCCAAATATTACCGCCGAGATGTTAGGTTGGGTTAGGTTAGGTTATATTACGTTCTTGATGTATATAAAGGTCCCACGCAGACGTAGAGGCCAACTCGCCAGGAATGTTGTCAAATATTACCGCCGAGATGATAGGTTGTGTTAAGTTAGGTTATATTTCGTTATTGATGTATATGAAGGTACCAAGGAGACGTAGAGTCCAACTCGCCAGGAATGTTGTCAAATATTACCGCCGAGATGTTAGGTTGGGATAGGTTAGGTTATGTTACGTTATTGATGTATATAAAGCTCCCACGGAGACGTAGAGGCCAACTCGCCAGGATTGTTGTCAAATAATAGCGCCGAGAAGTTAGGTTGTGTCAGGTTAGGTTATATTACGTTATTGATGTATATGAAGAACCCGCGGAGACGTAGAGGCCAACTCGCCAGGTATGTGGTCAAATATTACCGCCGAGATGATAGGTTGGGTTAGGTTTGGTTATATTTCGTTATTGATGTATATGAAGGTCCTACGGAAACGGAGAGGCCAACTCGCCAGGAATGTTGTCAAATATTACAGCCGAGATGATAGGTTGTGTTAGGTTAGGTTATATAACGTTATTGATGTATATGAAGGTCAAACGGAGACGTAGAGGCCAACAAAACAGGAATGTTGTCAAATATTACCGCCGACATGTTAGATTGGGTTAGGTTTGGTTATATTTCGTTATTGATGTATATAAAGGTCCCACGGATACGTAGAGGCCAATTCGGCAGGAATGTTGTCAAATATTACCGCCGAGATGTTAGGTTGGGTTCGATTATGTTATATTACGTTATTGATATATATAAGGGTCCAACGGAGACGTAGAGGCCAACAAGACAGGAATGTGGTCAAATATTACTGCCATTGTTAGGTTGGGTTAGGTTAGGTTATATTACGCTATTGATGTATATAAAAGTCCCACGGAGACCTAGAAGCCAACTCGTCAGGAATGTTGCTAAATATTACCGCCGACATGTTAGGTTGGGTTAGGTTTGGTTATAATTCGTTGTTGATGTATATAAAGGTCCCACGGAGACGTAGATGCCAACAAGACAGGAATGTGGTCAACTATTACCGCCGAGATGTTAGATTGGGTTAGGTTAGGCTATATTTCGTTATTGATGTATATAAAGGTCCCACGGATACGTAGAGGCCAATTCGGCAGGAATGTTGTCAAATATTACCGCCGAGATGTTAGGTTGGGTTCGATTATGTTATATTACGTTATTGATATATATAAGGGTCCAACGGAGACGTAGAGGCCAACTCGCCAGGAATGTTGTCAAATATTACTGCCGACATGTCAGGTTGGATTAGGTTAGGTTATATTACGTTATTGATGTATATAAAGGGCCAACGGTGTCGTAGAGGCTAACAAGCCAGAAATGTTGCCGAATATTACCGCCGAGATGTTAGGTTGGGTTAGGTTAGGTTATATTACGTTCTTAATGTATATAATGGTCCCACGCAGACGTAGAGGCCAACTCGCCAGGAATGTTGTCAAATATTACCGCCGAGATGATAGGTGGGGCTAAGTTAGGTTATATTTCGTTATTGATGTATATGAAGGTCCCAAGGAGACGTAGAGTCCAACTCGCCAGGAATGTTGTCAAATATTACCGCCGAGATGTTAGGTTGGGTTAGGTTAGGTTATGTTACGTTATTGATGTATATAAAGCTCCCACGGAGACGTAGAGGCCAACTCGCCAGGATTGTTGTCAAATAATAGCGCCGAGAAGTTAGGTTGTGTCAGGTTAGGTTATATTACGTTATTGATGTATATGAAGAACCCGCGGAGACGTAGAGGCCAACTCGCCAGGTATGTGGTCAAATATTACCGCCGAGATGATAGGTTGGGTTAGGTTTGGTTATATTTCGTTATTGATGTATATGAAGGTCCTACGGAAACGGAGAGGCCAACCCGCCAGGAATGTTGTCAAATATTACAGCCGAGATGATAGGTTGTGTTAGGTTAGGTTATATAACGTTATTGCTGTATATGAAGGTCAAACGGAGACGTAGAGGCCAACAAAACAGGAATGTTGTCAAATATTACCGCCGACATGTTAGATTGGGTTAGGTTTGGTTATATTTCGTTATTGATGTATATAAAGGTCCCACGGATACGTAGAGGCCAATTCGGCAGGAATGTTGTCAAATATTACCGCCGAGATGTTAGGTTGGGTTAGGTTAGGTTATGTTACGTTATTGATGTATATAAAGCTCCCACGGAGACGTAGAGGCCAACTCGCCAGGATTGTTGTCAAATAATAGCGCCGAGAAGTTAGGTTGTGTCAGGTTAGGTTATATTACGTTATTGATGTATATGAAGAACCCACGGAGACGTAGAGGCCAATTCGGCAGGAATGTTGTCAAATATTACCGCCGAGATGTTAGGTTGGGTTCGATTATGTTATATTACGTTATTGATATATATAAGGGTACAACGGAGACGTAGAGGCCAACAAGACAGGAATGTGGTCAAATATTACTGCCATTGTTAGGTTGGGTTAGGTTACGTTATATTACGTTATTGATGTACATGAGGGTCCCACGTAGACGTAGAGGCCAACTCGCCAGGAATGTTGTCAAATATTACTGCCGACATGTTAGGTTGGATTAGGTTAGGTGGTATTACGTTATTGATGTATATGAAGGTACCAAGGAGACGTAGAGTCCAACTCGCCAGGAATGTTGTCAAATATTACCGCCGAGATGTTAGGTTGGGTTAGGTTAGGTTATGTTACGTTATTGATGTATATAAAGCTCCCACGGAGACGTAGAGGCCAACTCGCCAGGATTGTTGTCAAATAATAGCGCCGAGAAGTTAGGTTGTGTCAGGTTAGGTTATATTACGTTATTGATGTATATGAAGAACCCGCGGAGACGTAGAGTCCAACTCGCCAGGTATGTGGTCAAATATTACTGCCGACATGTTAGGTTGGATTAGGTTAGGTGATATTACGTTATTGATGTAAATAAAGGTCCCACGGAGACGTAGAGGCCAACAAGCCAGAAATGTTGCCAAATATTACCGCCGAGATGTTAGGTTGGGTTAGGTTAGGTTATATTACGTTCTTGATGTATATAAAGGTCCCACGCAGACGTAGAGGCCAACTCGCCAGGAATGTTGTCAAATATTACCGCCGAGATGATAGGTTGTGTTAAGTTAGGTTATATTTCGTTATTGATGTATATGAAGGTACCAAGGAGACGTAGAGTCCAACTCGCCAGGAATGTTGTCAAATATTACCGCCGAGATGTTAGGTTGGGTTAGGTTAGGTTATGTTACGTTATTGATGTATATAAAGCTCCCACGGAGACGTAGAGGCCAACTCGCCAGGATTGTTGTCAAATAATAGCGCCGAGAAGTTAGGTTGTGTCAGGTTAGGTTATATTACGTTATTGATGTATATGAAGAACCCACGGAGACGTAGAGGCCAATTCGGCAGGAATGTTGTCAAATATTACCGCCGAGATGTTAGGTTGAGTTCGATTATGTTATATTACGTTATTGATATATATAAGGGTCCAACGGAGACGTAGAGGCCAACAAGACAGGAATGTGGTCAAGTATTACTGCCATTGTTAGGTTGGGTTAGGTTACGTTATATTACGTTATTGATGTACATGAGGGTCCCACGGAGACGTAGAGGCCAACTCGCCAGGAATGTTGTCAAATATTACTGCCGACATGTTAGGTTGGATTAGGTTAGGTGATATTACGTTATTGATGTAAATAAAGGTCCCACGGAGACGTAGAGGCCAACAAGCCAGAAATGTTGCCAAATATTACCGCCGAGATGTTAGGTTGGGTTAGGTTTGGATATATTTCGTTACTGATGTATATGAAGGTCCCACGGAAACGGAGAGGGCAACTCGCCAGGAATGTTGTCAAATATTACAGCCGAGATGTTAGGTTGGGTTAGGTTAGGTTATGTTACGTTATTGATGTATACAAAGGTCGCACGGAGACGTAGAAGCCAATTCGCCAGGATTGATGTCAAATAATAGCGCCAAGAGGTTAGGTTGGGTTAGGTTACGTTATATTACGTTATTGATGTACATGAGGGTCCCATGGAGACGTAGAGGCCAACTCGCCAGGAATGTTGTCAAATATTACCGCCGACATGTTAGGTTGGATTAGGTTTGGTTATATTACGTTATTGATGTATATAAAGTTCCCACGGAGACGGAGAAGCCAACTCGCCAGGAATGTTGCCAAATATTACCGTCGAGATGTTAGGTTGGGTTAGGTTAGGTTATATTACGTTATTGATGTATATAAAGGTCCCACGGAGACGTAGAGGCCAACAAGACAGGAATGTGGTGAACTATTACCGCCGAGATGTTAGATTGGGTTAGGTTAGGTTACATTAC
Organism: Xylocopa violacea; assembly: GCA_963969225.1. NCBI lineage: Eukaryota > Metazoa > Arthropoda > Insecta > Hymenoptera > Apidae > Xylocopa > Xylocopa violacea. The sequence continues at coordinate 7,740,229 of CAXAJV010000017.1, read as the reverse complement.
GTTGTAGATGTGTATAAAGGTCCCACGGATACGTAGAGGCCAATTCGGCAGGAATGTTGTCAAATACTACCGCCGAGATGTTAGGTTGGGTTCGGTTATGTTATATTACGTTATTGATATATATAAGGGTCCAACGGAGACGTAGAGGCCAACAAGACAGGAATGCGGTCAAATATTACTGCCATTGTTAGGTTGGGTTAGGTTAGGTTATATTACGCTATTGATGTATATAAAAGTCCCACGGAGACGTAGAAGCCAACTCGTCAGGAATGTAGTCAAATATTACAGCCACGATGTTAGATTGGGTTAGGGTATGTTGTATTACGTCATAGACGTATACAGTGTTCCCACCGAGAAGTAGGGCCCGACAATCAAGGAATGTGGTTAAATGGTACCCCGAGCGGTTAGGTTGGGTTAGGTTACGTTATATTACGTTATTGATGTACATGAGGGTCCCACGGAGACGTAGAGGCAAACTCGCCAGGAATGTTGTCAAATATTACTGCCGACATGTCAGGTTGGATTAGGTTAGGTTATATTTCGTTATTGATGTATATGAAGGTACCAAGGAGACGTAGAGTCCAACTCGCCAGGAATGTTGTCAAATATTACCGCCGAGATGTTAGGTTGGGTTAGGTTAGGTTATGTTACGTTATTGATGTATATAAAGCTCCCACGGAGACGTAGAGGCCAACTCGCCAGGATTGTTGTCAAATAATAGCGCCGAGAAGTTAGGTTGTGTCCGGTTAGGTTATATTACGTTATTGATGTATATGAAGAACCCGCGGAGACGTAGAGTCCAACTCGCCAGGTATGTGGTCAAATATTACTGCCGACATGTTAGGTTGGATTAGGTTAGGTGATATTACGTTATTGATGTAAATAAAGGTCCCACGGAGACGTAGAGGCCAACAAGCCAGAAATGTTGCCAAATATTACCGCCGAGATGTTAGGTTGGGTTAGGTTAGGTTATATTACGTTCTTGATGTATATAAAGGTCCCACGCAGACGTAGAGGCCAACTCGCCAGGAATGTTGTCAAATATTACCGCCGAGATGATAGGTTGTGTTAAGTTAGGTTATATTTCGTTATTGATGTATATGAAGGTACCAAGGAGACGTAGAGTCCAACTCGCCAGGAATGTTGTCAAATATTACCGCCGAGATGTTAGGTTGGGATAGGTTAGGTTATGTTACGTTATTGATGTATATAAAGCTCCCACGGAGACGTAGAGGCCAACTCGCCAGGATTGTTGTCAAATAATAGCGCCGAGAAGTTAGGTTGTGTCAGGTTAGGTTATATTACGTTATTGATGTATATGAAGAACCCGCGGAGACGTAGAGGCCAACTCGCCAGGTATGTGGTCAAATATTACCGCCGAGATGATAGGTTGGGTTAGGTTTGGTTATATTTCGTTATTGATGTATATGAAGGTCCTACGGAAACGGAGAGGCCAACTCGCCAGGAATGTTGTCAAATATTACAGCCGAGATGATAGGTTGTGTTAGGTTAGGTTATATAACGTTATTGATGTATATGAAGGTCAAACGGAGACGTAGAGGCCAACAAAACAGGAATGTTGTCAAATATTACCGCCGACATGTTAGATTGGGTTAGGTTTGGTTATATTTCGTTATTGATGTATATAAAGGTCCCACGGATACGTAGAGGCCAATTCGGCAGGAATGTTGTCAAATATTACCGCCGAGATGTTAGGTTGGGTTCGATTATGTTATATTACGTTATTGATATATATAAGGGTCCAACGGAGACGTAGAGGCCAACAAGACAGGAATGTGGTCAAATATTACTGCCATTGTTAGGTTGGGTTAGGTTAGGTTATATTACGCTATTGATGTATATAAAAGTCCCACGGAGACCTAGAAGCCAACTCGTCAGGAATGTTGCTAAATATTACCGCCGACATGTTAGGTTGGGTTAGGTTTGGTTATAATTCGTTGTTGATGTATATAAAGGTCCCACGGAGACGTAGATGCCAACAAGACAGGAATGTGGTCAACTATTACCGCCGAGATGTTAGATTGGGTTAGGTTAGGCTATATTTCGTTATTGATGTATATAAAGGTCCCACGGATACGTAGAGGCCAATTCGGCAGGAATGTTGTCAAATATTACCGCCGAGATGTTAGGTTGGGTTCGATTATGTTATATTACGTTATTGATATATATAAGGGTCCAACGGAGACGTAGAGGCCAACTCGCCAGGAATGTTGTCAAATATTACTGCCGACATGTCAGGTTGGATTAGGTTAGGTTATATTACGTTATTGATGTATATAAAGGGCCAACGGTGTCGTAGAGGCTAACAAGCCAGAAATGTTGCCGAATATTACCGCCGAGATGTTAGGTTGGGTTAGGTTAGGTTATATTACGTTCTTGATGTATATAATGGTCCCACGCAGACGTAGAGGCCAACTCGCCAGGAATGTTGTCAAATATTACCGCCGAGATGATAGGTGGGGCTAAGTTAGGTTATATTTCGTTATTGATGTATATGAAGGTCCCAAGGAGACGTAGAGTCCAACTCGCCAGGAATGTTGTCAAATATTACCGCCGAGATGTTAGGTTGGGTTAGGTTAGGTTATGTTACGTTATTGATGTATATAAAGCTCCCACGGAGACGTAGAGGCCAACTCGCCAGGATTGTTGTCAAATAATAGCGCCGAGAAGTTAGGTTGTGTCAGGTTAGGTTATATTACGTTATTGATGTATATGAAGAACCCGCGGAGACGTAGAGGCCAACTCGCCAGGTATGTGGTCAAATATTACCGCCGAGATGATAGGTTGGGTTAGGTTTGGTTATATTTCGTTATTGATGTATATGAAGGTCCTACGGAAACGGAGAGGCCAACCCGCCAGGAATGTTGTCAAATATTACAGCCGAGATGATAGGTTGTGTTAGGTTAGGTTATATAACGTTATTGCTGTATATGAAGGTCAAACGGAGACGTAGAGGCCAACAAAACAGGAATGTTGTCAAATATTACCGCCGACATGTTAGATTGGGTTAGGTTTGGTTATATTTCGTTATTGATGTATATAAAGGTCCCACGGATACGTAGAGGCCAATTCGCCAGGAATGTTGTCAAATATTACTGCCGACATGTTAGGTTGGATTAGGTTAGGTGGTATTACGTTATTGATGTAAATAAAGGTCCCACGGAAACGGAGAGGCCAACTCGCCAGGAATGTTGTCAAATATTACAGCCGAGATGATAGGTTGTGTTAGGTTAGTTTATATTACGTTATTGATGTATATAAAGGTCCCACGCAGACGTAGAGGCCAACTCGCCAGGAATGTTGTCAAATATTACCGCCGAGATGATAGGTTGGGTTAAGTTAGGTTATATTTCGTTATAGATGTATACAAAGGTCCCACGGAGACGTAGAGGCCAACTCGCCAGGAATGTTGTCAAATATTACCGCCGTCATGTTAGATTGGATTAGGTTTGGTTACATTACGTTATTGATGTATATAAAGGTGCCACGGAGACGGAGAAGCTAGCTCGCCAGGAATGTTGCCAAATATTACTGCCGAGATGTTAGGTTGGGTTAGGTTAGGTTATATTACGTTATTGATGTATATAAAGGTCCCAAGGAGACGTAGAGCCCAACTCGCCAGGAATGTTGTCAAATATTACCGCCGAGATGTTAGATTGGGTTAGGTTAGGTTATATTACGTTATTGATGTATATAAAGGTCCCACGGAGACGAAGAGGCCAACTCGCCGTGAATGTTGTCAAATATTACCGCCGAGATGTTAGGTTGGGTTAGGTTAGGTTATGTTTCGTTATTGATGTATATAAAGGTCCCACGGAGACGTAGAGGCCAACTCGCCAGGATTGTTGTCAGATAATAGCGCCGAGATGTTAGGTTGTGTCAGGTTAGGTTATATTACGTTATTGATGTATATGAAGAACCCACGGAGACGTAGAGGCCAACTCGCCAGGTATGTGGTCAAATATTACCGCCGAGATGATAAGTTGGGTTAGGTTTGGTTATATTTCGTTATTGATGTATATGAAGGTCCTACGGATACGGAGAGGCCAACTCGCTAGGAATGTTGTAAAATATTACCGCCGACATGTTATGTTGGGTTAGGTTAGGTTATATTACGCTATTGATGTATATAAAAGTCCCACGGAGATGTAGAAGCCAACTCGTCAGGAATGTGGTCAAATATTACAGTCACGATGTTAGATTGGTTTAGGGTAAGTTGTATTACGTCATAGACGTATACAGTGTTCCCACCGAGAAGTAGGGACCGACAATCAAGGAATGTGGTTAAATGGTACCCCGAGAGGTTAGGTTGGGTTAGGTTACGTTATATTACGTTATTGATGTACATGAGGGTCCCACGGAGTCGTAGAGGCCAACAAGCCAGAAATGTTGCCAAATATTACCGCCGAGATGTTAGGTTGGGTTAGGTTAGGTTATATTACGTTCTTGATGTATATAAAGGTCCCACGCAGACGTAGAGGCCAACTCGCCAGGAATGTTGTCAAATATTACCGCCGAGATGATAGGTTGGGTTAAGTTAGGTTATATTTCATTATTGATGTATATGAAGGTCCCACGGAGACGTAGAGTCCAACTCGCCAGGAATGTTGTCAAATATTACCGCCGAGGTGTTAGGTTGGGTTAGGTTAGGTTATGTTACGTTATTGATGTATATAAAGCTCCCACGGAGATGTAGAGGCCAACTAGCCAGGATTGTTGTCAAATAATAGCGCCGAGAAGTTAGGTTGTGTCAGGTTACGTTATATTACGTTATTGATGTATATGAAGAACCCACGGAGACGTAGAGGCCAACTCGCCAGGTATGTGGTCAAATATTACCGCCGAGATGATAGGTTGGGTTAGGTTTGGTTATATTTCGTTATTGATGTATATGAAGGTCCTACGGAAACGGAGGGGCCAACTCGACAGGAATGTTGTCAAATATTACAGCCGAGATGATAGGTTGTGTTAGGTTAGTTTATATTACGTTATTGATGTATATGAAGGTCAAACGGAGACGTAGAGGCCAACAAAACAGGAATGTTGTCAAATATTACCGCCGACATGTTAGATTGGGTTAGGTTTGGTTATATTTCGTTAGTGATGTATATAAAGGTCCCACGGATACGTAGAGGCCAATTCGGCAGGAATGTTGTCAAATATTACCGCCGAGATGTTAGGTTGGGTTCGATTATGCTATATTACGTTATTGATATATATAAGGGTCCAACGGAGACGTAGAGGCCAACAAGACAGGAATGTGGTCAAATATTACTGCCATTGTTAGGTTGGGTTAGGTTAGGTTATATTACGCTAATGATGTATATAAAAGTCCCACGGAGACGTAGAGGCCAACAAGACAGGAATGTGGTCAACTATTACCGCCGAGATGTTAGATTGGGTTAGGTTAGGTTATATTACGTTATAGATGTGTATAAAGGTCCCACGGATACGTAGAGGCCAATTCGGCAGGAATGTTGTCAAATTCTACCGCCGAGATCTTAGGTTGGGTTCGGTTATGTTATATTACGTTATTGATATATATAAGGGTCCAACGGAGACGTAGAGGCCAACGAGACAGGAATGTTGTCAAATATTACCGCCGTCATGTTAGATTGGATTAGGTTTGGTTACATTACGTTATTGATGTATATAAAGGTGCCACGGAGACGGAGAAGCTAGCTCGCCAGGAATGTTGCCAAATATTACTGCCGAGATGTTAGGTTGGGTTAGGTTAGGTTATATTACGTTATTGATGTATATAAAGGTCCCAAGGAGACGTAGAGCCCAACTCGCCAGGAATGTTGTCAAATATTACCGCCGAGATGTTAGATTGGGTTAGGTTAGGTTATATTACGTTATTGATGTATATAAAGGTCCCACGGAGACGAAGAGGCCAACTCGCCGTGAATGTTGTCAAATATTACCGCCGAGATGTTAGGTTGGGTTAGGTTAGGTTATGTTTCGTTATTGATGTATATAAAGGTCCCACGGAGACGTAGAGGCCAACTCGCCAGGATTGTTGTCAGATAATAGCGCCGAGATGTTAGGTTGTGTCAGGTTAGGTTATATTACGTTATTGATGTATATGAAGAACCCACGGAGACGTAGAGGCCAACTCGCCAGGTATGTGGTCAAATATTACCGCCGAGATGATAAGTTGGGTTAGGTTTGGTTATATTTCGTTATTGATGTATATGAAGGTCCTACGGATACGGAGAGGCCAACTCGCTAGGAATGTTGTAAAATATTACCGCCGACATGTTATGTTGGGTTAGGTTAGGTTATATTACGCTATTGATGTATATAAAAGTCCCACGGAGATGTAGAAGCCAACTCGTCAGGAATGTGGTCAAATATTACAGTCACGATGTTAGATTGGTTTAGGGTAAGTTGTATTACGTCATAGACGTATACAGTGTTCCCACCGAGAAGTAGGGACCGACAATCAAGGAATGTGGTTAAATGGTACCCCGAGAGGTTAGGTTGGGTTAGGTTACGTTATATTACGTTATTGATGTACATGAGGGTCCCACGGAGTCGTAGAGGCCAACAAGCCAGAAATGTTGCCAAATATTACCGCCGAGATGTTAGGTTGGGTTAGGTTAGGTTATATTACGTTCTTGATGTATATAAAGGTCCCACGCAGACGTAGAGGCCAACTCGCCAGGAATGTTGTCAAATATTACCGCCGAGATGATAGGTTGGGTTAAGTTAGGTTATATTTCATTATTGATGTATATGAAGGTCCCACGGAGACGTAGAGTCCAACTCGCCAGGAATGTTGTCAAATATTACCGCCGAGGTGTTAGGTTGGGTTAGGTTAGGTTATGTTACGTTATTGATGTATATAAAGCTCCCACGGAGATGTAGAGGCCAACTAGCCAGGATTGTTGTCAAATAATAGCGCCGAGAAGTTAGGTTGTGTCAGGTTACGTTATATTACGTTATTGATGTATATGAAGAACCCACGGAGACGTAGAGGCCAACTCGCCAGGTATGTGGTCAAATATTACCGCCGAGATGATAGGTTGGGTTAGGTTTGGTTATATTTCGTTATTGATGTATATGAAGGTCCTACGGAAACGGAGGGGCCAACTCGACAGGAATGTTGTCAAATATTACAGCCGAGATGATAGGTTGTGTTAGGTTAGTTTATATTACGTTATTGATGTATATGAAGGTCAAACGGAGACGTAGAGGCCAACAAAACAGGAATGTTGTCAAATATTACCGCCGACATGTTAGATTGGGTTAGGTTTGGTTATATTTCGTTAGTGATGTATATAAAGGTCCCACGGATACGTAGAGGCCAATTCGGCAGGAATGTTGTCAAATATTACCGCCGAGATGTTAGGTTGGGTTCGATTATGCTATATTACGTTATTGATATATATAAGGGTCCAACGGAGACGTAGAGGCCAACAAGACAGGAATGTGGTCAAATATTACTGCCATTGTTAGGTTGGGTTAGGTTAGGTTATATTACGCTAATGATGTATATAAAAGTCCCACGGAGACGTAGAGGCCAACAAGACAGGAATGTGGTCAACTATTACCGCCGAGATGTTAGATTGGGTTAGGTTAGGTTATATTACGTTATAGATGTGTATAAAGGTCCCACGGATACGTAGAGGCCAATTCGGCAGGAATGTTGTCAAATTCTACCGCCGAGATCTTAGGTTGGGTTCGGTTATGTTATATTACGTTATTGATATATATAAGGGTCCAACGGAGACGTAGAGGCCAACGAGACAGGAATGCGGTCAAATATTACTGCCATTGTTAGGTTGGGTTAGGTTAGGTTATATTACGCTATTGATGTATATAAAAGTCCCACGGAGACGTAGAAGCCAACTCGTCAGGAATGTGGTCAAATATTACAGCCACGATGTTAGATTGGGTTAGGGTATGTTGTATTACGTCATAGACGTATACAGTGTTCCCACCGAGAAGTAGGGCCCGACAATCAAGGAATGTGGTTAAATGGTACCCCGAGAGGTTAGGTTGGGTTAGGTTACGTTAGATTACGTTATTGATGTACATGAGGGTCCCACGGAGACGTAGAGGCCAACTCGCCAGGAATGTTGTCAAATATTACCGCCGAGATGATAGGTTGGGCTAAGTTAGGTTATATTTCGTTATTGATGTATATGAAGGTCCCAAGGAGACGTAGAGTCCAACTCGCCAGGAATGTTGTCAAATATTACCGCCGAGATGTTAGGTTGGGTTAGGTTAGGTTATGTTACGTTATTGATGTATATAAAGCTCCCACGGAGACGTAGAGGCCAACTCGCCAGGTATGTGGTCAAATATTACCGCCGAGATGATAGGTTTGGTTAGGTTTGGTTATATTTCGTTATTGATGTATATGAAGGTCCTACGGAAACGGAGAGGCCAACTCGCCAGGAATGTTGTCAAATATTACGGCCGAGATGATAGGTTGTGTTAGGTTAGGTTATATAACGTTATTGATGTATATGACGGTCAAACGGAGACGTAGAGGCCAACAAAACAGGAATGTTGTCAAATATTACCGCCGACATGTTAGATTGGGTTAGGTTTGGTTATATTTCGTTATTGATGTATATAAAGGTCCCACGGATACGTAGAGGCCAATTCGGCAGGAATGTTGTCAAATATTACCGCCGAGATGTTAGGTTGGGTTCGATTATGTTATATTACGTTATTGATATATATAAGGGTCCAACGGAGACGTAGAGGCCAACAAGACAGGAATGTGGTCAAATATTACTGCCGACATGTCAGGTTGGATTAGGTTAGGTTATATTACGTTATTGATGTATATAAAGATCCAACGGTGTCGTAGAGGCTAACAAGCCAGAAATGTTGCCAAATATTACCGCCGAGATGTTAGGTTGGGTTAGGTTAGGTTATATTACGTTCTTGATGTATATAATGGTCCCACGCAGACGTAGAGGCCAACTCGCCAGGAATGTTGTCAAATATTACCGCCGAGATGATAGGTTGGGCTAAGTTAGGTTATATTTCGTTATTGATGTATATGAAGGTCCCAAGGAGACGTAGAGTCCAACTCGCCAGGAATGTTGTCAAATATTTCCGCCGAGATGTTAGGTTGGGTTAGGTTAGGTTATGTTACGTTATTGATGTATATAAAGCTCCCACGGAGACGTAGAGGCCAACTCGCCAGGATTGTTGTCAAATAATAGCGCCGAGAAGTTAGGTTGTGTCAGGTTAGGTTATATTACGTTATTGATGTATATGAAAAACCCACGGAGACGTAGAGGCCAACTCGCCAGGTATGCGGTCAAATATTACCGCCGAGATGATAGGTTGGGTTAGGTTTGGTTATATTTCGTTATTGATGTATATGAAGGTCCTACGGAAACGGAGGGGCCAACTCGCCAGGAATGTTGTCAAATATTACAGCCGAGATGATAGGTTGTGTTAGGTTAGTTTATATTACGTTATTGATGTATATGAAGGTCAAACGGAGACGTAGAGGCCAACAAAACAGGAATGTTGTCAAATATTACCGCCGACATGTTAGATTGGGTTAGGTTTGGTTATATTTCGTTAGTGATGTATATAAAGGTCCCACGGATACGTAGAGGCCAATTCGGCAGGAATGTTGTCAAATATTACCGCCGAGATGTTAGGTTGGGTTCGATTATGCTATATTACGTTATTGATATATATAAGGGTCCAACGGAGACGTAGAGGCCAACAAGACAGGAATGTGGTCAAATATTACTGCCATTGTTAGGTTGGGTTAGGTTAGGTTATATTACGCTAATGATGTATATAAAAGTCCCACGGAGACGTAGAGGCCAACAAGACAGGAATGTGGTCAACTATTACCGCCGAGATGTTAGATTGGGTTAGGTTAGGTTATATTACGTTATAGATGTGTATAAAGGTCCCACGGATACGTAGAGGCCAATTCGGCAGGAATGTTGTCAAATTCTACCGCCGAGATCCTAGGTTGGGTTCGGTTATGTTATATTACGTTATTGATATATATAAGGGTCCAACGGAGACGTAGAGGCCAACGAGACAGGAATGCGGTCAAATATTACTGCCATTGTTAGGTTGGGTTAGGTTAGGTTATATTACGCTATTGATGTATATAAAAGTCCCACGGAGACGTAGAAGCCAACTCGTCAGGAATGTGGTCAAATATTACAGCCACGATGTTAGATTGGGTTAGGGTATGTTGTATTACGTCATAGACGTATACAGTGTTCCCACCGAGAAGTAGGGCCCGACAATCAAGGAATGTGGTTAAATGGTACCCCGAGAGGTTAGGTTGGGTTAGGTTACGTTAGATTACGTTATTGATGTACATGAGGGTCCCACGGAGACGTAGAGGCCAACTCGCCAGGAATGTTGTCAAATATTACCGCCGAGATGATAGGTTGGGCTAAGTTAGGTTATATTTCGTTATTGATGTATATGAAGGTCCCAAGGAGACGTAGAGTCCAACTCGCCAGGAATGTTGTCAAATATTACCGCCGAGATGTTAGGTTGGGTTAGGTTAGGTTATGTTACGTTATTGATGTATATAAAGCTCCCACGGAGACGTAGAGGCCAACTCGCCAGGTATGTGGTCAAATATTACCGCCGAGATGATAGGTTTGGTTAGGTTTGGTTATATTTCGTTATTGATGTATATGAAGGTCCTACGGAAACGGAGAGGCCAACTCGCCAGGAATGTTGTCAAATATTACGGCCGAGATGATAGGTTGTGTTAGGTTAGGTTATATAACGTTATTGATGTATATGACGGTCAAACGGAGACGTAGAGGCCAACAAAACAGGAATGTTGTCAAATATTACCGCCGACATGTTAGATTGGGTTAGGTTTGGTTATATTTCGTTATTGATGTATATAAAGGTCCCACGGATACGTAGAGGCCAATTCGGCAGGAATGTTGTCAAATATTACCGCCGAGATGTTAGGTTGGGTTCGATTATGTTATATTACGTTATTGATATATATAAGGGTCCAACGGAGACGTAGAGGCCAACAAGACAGGAATGTGGTCAAATATTACTGCCGACATGTCAGGTTGGATTAGGTTAGGTTATATTACGTTATTGATGTATATAAAGATCCAACGGTGTCGTAGAGGCTAACAAGCCAGAAATGTTGCCAAATATTACCGCCGAGATGTTAGGTTGGGCTAAGTTAGGTTATATTTCGTTATTGATGTATATGAAGGTCCCAAGGAGACGTAGAGTCCAACTCGCCAGGAATGTTGTCAAATATTTCCGCCGAGATGTTAGGTTGGGTTAGGTTAGGTTATGTTACGTTATTGATGTATATAAAGCTCCCACGGAGACGTAGAGGCCAACTCGCCAGGATTGTTGTCAAATAATAGCGCCGAGAAGTTAGGTTGTGTCAGGTTAGGTTATATTACGTTATTGATGTATATGAAAAACCCACGGAGACGTAGAGGCCAACTCGCCAGGTATGCGGTCAAATATTACCGCCGAGATGATAGGTTGGGTTAGGTTTGGTTATATTTCGTTATTGATGTATATGAAGGTCCTACGGAAACGGAGAGGCCAACTCGCCAGGAATGTTGTCAAATATTACAGCCGAGATGATAGGTTGTGTTAGGTTAGTTTATATTACGTTATTGATGTATATAAAGGTCCCACGCAGACGTAGAGGCCAACTCGCCAGGAATGTTGTCAAATATTACCGCCGAGATGATAGGTTGGGTTAAGTTAGGTTATATTTCGTTATAGATGTATACAAAGGTCCCACGGAGACGTAGAGGCCAACTCGCCAGGAATGTTGTCAAATATTACCGCCGTCATGTTAGATTGGATTAGGTTTGGTTACATTACGTTATTGATGTATATAAAGGTCCCAAGGAGACGTAGAGCCCAACTCGCCAGGAATGTTGTCAAATATTACCGCCGAGATGTTAGATTGGGTTAGGTTAGGTTATATTACGTTATTGATTTATATAAAGGTCCCATGGAGACGTAGAGGCCAACAAGACAGGAATGTGGTCATCTATTACCGCCGAGATGTTAGTTTGGGTTAGGTTAGGCTATATTACGTTATAGATGTGTATAAAGGTCCCACGGATACGTAGAGGCCAACTCGCCAGGAATGTTATCAAATATTACTGCCGACATGTTAGGTTGGATTAGGTTATGTTATATTACGTTATTGATGTATATAAAGGTCCCACGGAGTCGTAGAGGCCAACAAGCCAGAAATGTTGCCAAATATTACCGCCGAGATGTTAGGTTGTGTCAGGTTACGTTATATTACGTTATTGATGTATATGAAGAACCCACGGAGACGTAGAGGCCAACTCGCCAGGTATGTGGTCAAATATTACCGCCGAGATGATAGGTTGGGTTAGGTTTGGTTATATTTCGTTATTGATGTATATGAAGGACCTACGGAAACGGAGGGGCCAACTCGCCAGGAATGTTGTCAAATATTACAGCCGAGATGATAGGTTGTGTTAGGTTAGTTTATATTACGTTATTGATGTATATGAAGGTCAAACGGAGACGTAGAGGCCAACAAAACAGGAATGTTGTCAAATATTACCGCCGACATGTTAGATTGGGTTAGGTTTGGTTATATTTCGTTAGTGATGTATATAAAGGTCCCACGGATACGTAGAGGCCAATTCGGCAGGAATGTTGTCAAATATTACCGCCGAGATGTTAGGTTGGGTTCGATTATGTTATATTACGTTATTGATATATATAAGGGTCCAACGGAGACGTAGAGGCCAACAAGACAGGAATGTGGTCAAATATTACTGCCATTGTTAGGTTGGGTTAGGTTAGGTTATATTACGCTAATGATGTATATAAAAGTCCAACGGAGACGTAGAGGCCAACAAGACAGGAATGTGGTCAACTATTACCGCCGAGATGTTAGATTGGGTTAGGTTAGGTTATATTTCGTTATTGATGTATATGAAGGTCCTACGGAAACGGAGGGGCCAACTCGCCAGGAATGTTGTCAAATATTACAGCCGAGATGATAGGTTGTGTTAGGTTAGTTTATATTACGTTATTGATGTATATGAAGGTCAAACGGAGACGTAGAGGCCAACAAAACAGGAATGTTGTCAAATATTACCGCCGACATGTTAGATTGGGTTAGGTTTGGTTATATTTCGTTAGTGATGTATATAAAGGTCCCACGGATACGTAGAGGCCAATTCGGCAGGAATGTTGTCAAATATTACCGCCGAGATGTTAGGTTGGGTTCGATTATGCTATATTACGTTATTGATATATATAAGGGTCCAACGGAGACGTAGAGGCCAACAAGACAGGAATGTGGTCAAATATTACTGCCATTGTTAGGTGGGGTTAGGTTAGGTTATATTAGGCTAATGATGTATATAAAAGTCCCACGGAGACGTAGAGGCCAACAAGACAGGAATGTGGTCAACTATTACCGCCGAGATGTTAGATTGGGTTAGGTTAGGTTATATTACGTTATAGATGTGTATAAAGGTCCCACGGATACGTAGAGGCCAATTCGGCAGGAATGTTGTCAAATTCTACCGCCGAGATCCTAGGTTGGGTTCGGTTATGTTATATTACGTTATTGATATATATAAGGGTCCAACGGAGACGTAGAGGCCAACGAGACAGGAATGCGGTCAAATATTACTGCCATTGTTAGGTTGGGTTAGGTTAGGTTATATTACGCTATTGATGTATATAAAAGTCCCACGGAGACGTAGAAGCCAACTCGTCAGGAATGTGGTCAAATATTACAGCCACGATGTTAGATTGGGTTAGGGTATGTTGTATTACGTCATAGACGTATACAGTGTTCCCACCGAGAAGTAGGGCCCGACAATCAAGGAATGTGGTTAAATGGTACCCCGAGAGGTTAGGTTGGGTTAGGTTACGTTAGATTACGTTATTGATGTACATGAGGGTCCCACGGAGACGTAGAGGCCAACTCGCCAGGAATGTTGTCAAATATTACCGCCGAGATGTTAGGTTGGGTTAGGTTAGGTTATGTTACGTTATTGATGTATATAAAGCTCCCACGGAGACGTAGAGGCCAACTCGCCAGGTATGTGGTCAAATATTACCGCCGAGATGATAGGTTTGGTTAGGTTTGGTTATATTTCGTTATTGATGTATATGAAGGTCCTACGGAAACGGAGAGGCCAACTCGCCAGGAATGTTGTCAAATATTACGGCCGAGATGATAGGTTGTGTTAGGTTAGGTTATATAACGTTATTGATGTATATGACGGTCAAACGGAGACGTAGAGGCCAACAAAACAGGAATGTTGTCAAATATTACCGCCGACATGTTAGATTGGGTTAGGTTTGGTTATATTTCGTTATTGATGTATATAAAGGTCCCACGGATACGTAGAGGCCAATTCGGCAGGAATGTTGTCAAATATTACCGCCGAGATGTTAGGTTGGGTTCGATTATGTTATATTACGTTATTGATATATATAAGGGTCCAACGGAGACGTAGAGGCCAACAAGACAGGAATGTGGTCAAATATTACTGCCGACATGTCAGGTTGGATTAGGTTAGGTTATATTACGTTATTGATGTATATAAAGATCCAACGGTGTCGTAGAGGCTAACAAGCCAGAAATGTTGCCAAATATTACCGCCGAGATGTTAGGTTGTGTCAGGTTAGGTTATATTACGTTATTGATGTATATGAAAAACCCACGGAGACGTAGAGGCCAACTCGCCAGGTATGCGGTCAAATATTACCGCCGAGATGATAGGTTGGGTTAGGTTTGGTTATATTTCGTTATTGATGTATATGAAGGTCCTACGGAAACGGAGAGGCCAACTCGCCAGGAATGTTGTCAAATATTACAGCCGAGATGATAGGTTGTGTTAGGTTAGTTTATATTACGTTATTGATGTATATAAAGGTCCCACGCAGACGTAGAGGCCAACTCGCCAGGAATGTTGTCAAATATTACCGCCGAGATGATAGGTTGGGTTAAGTTAGGTTATATTTCGTTATAGATGTATACAAAGGTCCCACGGAGACGTAGAGGCCAACTCGCCAGGAATGTTGTCAAATATTACCGCCGTCATGTTAGATTGGATTAGGGTATGTTGTATTACGTATAGACGTATACAGTGTTCCCACCGAGAAGTAGGGCCCGACAATCAAGGAATGTGGTTAAATGGTACCCCGAGAGGTTAGGTTGGGTTAGGTTACGTTAGATTACGTTATTGATGTACATGAGGGTCCCACGGAGACGTAGAGGCCAACTCGCCAGGAATGTTGTCAAATATTACCGCCGAGATGATAGGTTGGGCTAAGTTAGGTTATATTTCGTTATTGATGTATATGAAGGTCCCAAGGAGACGTAGAGTCCAACTAGCCAGGATTGTTGTCAAATAATAGCGCCGAGATGTTAGGTTGTGTCAGGTTACGTTATATTACGTTATTGATGTATATGAAGAACCCACGGAGACGTAGAGGCCAACTCGCCAGTTATGTGGTCAAATATTACCGCCGAGATGATAGGTTGGGTTAGGTTTGGTTATATTTCGTTATTGATGTATATGAAGGTCCTACGGAAACGGAGGGGCCAACTCGCCAGGAATGTTGTCAAATATTACAGCCGAGATGATAGGTTGTGTTAGGTTAGTTTATATTACGTTATTGATGTATATGAAGGTCAAACGGAGACGTAGAGGCCAACAAAACAGGAATGTTGTCAAATATTACCGCCGACATGTTAGATTGGGTTAGGTTTGGTTATATTTCGTTAGTGATGTATATAAAGGTCCCACGGATACGTAGAGGCCAATTCGGCAGGAATGTTGTCAAATATTACCGCCGAGATGTTAGGTTGGGTTCGATTATGTTATATTACGTTATTGATATATATAAGGGTCCAACGGAGACGTAGAGGCCAACAAGACAGGAATGTGGTCAAATATTACTGCCATTGTTAGGTTGGGTTAGGTTAGGTTATATTACGCTAATGATGTATATAAAAGTCCCACGGAGACGTAGAGGCCAACAAGACAGGAATGTGGTCAACTATTACCGCCGAGATGTTAGATTGGGTTAGGTTAGGTTATATTACGTTATAGATGTGTATAAAGGTCCCACGGATACGTAGAGGCCAATTCGGCAGGAATGTTGTCAAATTCTACCGCCGAGATCTTAGGTTGGGTTCGGTTATGTTATATTACGTTATTGATATATATAAGGGTCAAACGGAGACGTAGAGGCCAACGAGACAGGAATGCCGTCAAATATTACTGCCATTGTTAGGTTGGGTTAGGTTAGGTTATATTACGCTATTGATGTATATAAAAGTCCCACGGAGACGTAGAAGCCAACTCGTCAGGAATGTGGTCAAATATTACAGCCACGATGTTAGATTGGGTTAGGGTATGTTGTATTACGTCATAGACGTATACAGTGTTCCCACCGAGAAGTAGGGCCCGACAATCAAGGAATGTGGTTAAAAGGTACCCCGAGAGGTTAGGTTGGGTTAGGTTACGTTAGATTACGTTATTGATGTACATGAGGGTCCCACGGAGACGTAGAGGCCAACTCGCCAGGAATGTTGTCAAATATTACCGCCGAGATGATAGGTTGGGCTAAGTTAGGTTATATTTCGTTATTGATGTATATGAAGGTCCCAAGGAGACGTAGAGTCCAACTCGCCAGGAATGTTGTCAAATATTACCGCCGAGATGTTAGGTTGGGTTAGGTTAGGTTATGTTACGTTATTGATGTATATAAAGCTCCCACGGAGACGTAGAGGCCAACTCGCCAGGTATGTGGTCAAATATTACCGCCGAGATGATAGGTTTGGTTAGGTTTGGTTATATTTCGTTATTGATGTATATGAAGGTCCTACGGAAACGGAGAGGCCAACTCGCCAGGAATGTTGTCAAATATTACGGCCGAGATGATAGGTTGTGTTAGGTTAGGTTATATAACGTTATTGATGTATATGAAGGTCAAACGGAGACGTAGAGGCCAACAAGACAGGAATGTGGTCAAATATTACTGCCGACTTGTCAGGTTGGATTAGGTTAGGTTATATTACGTTATTGATGTATATAAAGATCCAACGGTGTCGTAGAGGCTAACAAGCCAGAAATGTTGCCAAATATTACCGCCGAGATGTTAGGTTGGGTTAGGTTAGTTTATATTACGTTCTTGATGTATATAATGGTCCCACGCAGACGTAGAGTCCAACTCGCCAGGAATGTTGTCAAATATTACCGCCGAGATGATAGGTTGGGCTAAGTTAGGTTATATTTCGTTATTGATGTATATGAAGGTCCCAAGGAGACGTAGAGTCCAACTCGCCAGGAATGTTGTCAAATATTTCCGCCGAGATGTTAGGTTGGGTTAGGTTAGGTTATGTTACGTTATTGATGTATATAAAGCTCCCACGGAGACGTAGAGGCCAACTCGCCAGGATTGTTGTCAAATAATAGCGCCGAGAAGTTAGGTTGTGTCAGGTTAGGTTATATTACGTTATTGATGTATATGAAAAACCCACGGAGACGTAGAGGCCAACTCGCCAGGTATGCGGTCAAATATTACCGCCGAGATGATAGGTTGGGTTAGGTTTGGTTATATTTCGTTATTGATGTATATGAAGGTCCTACGGAAACGGAGAGGCCAACTCGCCAGGAATGTTGTCAAATATTACCGCCGAGATGATAGGTTGGGTTAAGTTAGGTTATATTTCATTATTGATGTATATGAAGGTCCCACGGAGACGTAGAGTCCAACTCGCCAGGATTGTTGTCAAATAATAGCGCCGAGAAGTTAGGTTGTGTCAGGTTACGTTATATTACGTTATTGATGCATATGAAGAACCCACGGAGACGTAGAGGCCAACTCGCCAGGTATGTGGTCAAATATTACCGCCGAGATGATAGGTTGGGTTAGATTCGGTTATATTTCGTTATTGATGTATATGAAGGTCATACGGAAACGGAGGGGCCAACTCGCCAGGAATGTTGTCAAATATTACAGCCGAGATGATAGGTTGTGTTAGGTTAATTTATATTACGTTATTGATGTATATGAAGGTCAAACGGAGACGTAGAGGCCAACAAGACAGGAATGTGGTCAACTATTACCGCCGAGATGTTAGATTGGGTTAGGTTAGGTTATATTACGTTATAGATGTGTATAAAGGTCCCACGGATACGTAGAGGTCAATTCGGCAGGAATGTTGTCAAATTCTACCGCCGAGATCTTAGGTTGGGTTCGGTTATGTTATATTACGTTATTGATATATATAAGGGTCCAACGGAGACGTAGAGGCCAACAAGACAGGAATGCGGTCAAATATTACTGCCATGGTTAGGTTGGGTTAGGTTAGGTTATATTACGCTATTGATGTATATAAAAGTCCCACGGATACGTAGAAGCCAACTCGTCAGGAATGTGGTCAAATATTACAGCCACGATGTTAGATTGGGTTAGGGTATGTTGTATTACGTCATAGACGTATACAGTGTTCCCACCGAGAAGTAGGGACCGACAATCAAGGAATGTGGTTAAACGGTACCCCGAGAGGTTAGGTTGGGTTAGGTTACGTTATATTACGTTATTGATGTACATGAGGGTCCCACGGAGACGTAGAGGCCAACTCGCCAGGAATGTTGTCAAATATTACCGCCGAGATGATAGGTTGCGCTAAGTTAGGTTATATTTCGTTATTGATGTATATGAAGGTCCCAAGGAGACGTAGATGCCAACAAGACAGGAATGTGGTCAACTATTACCGCCGAGATGTTAGATTGGGTTAGGTTAGGCTATATTACGTTATAGATGTGTATAAAGGTCCCACGGATACGTAGAGGCCAACTCGCCAGGAATGTTATCAAATATTACTGCCGACATGTTAGGTTGGATTAGGTTATGTTATATTACGTTATTGATGTATATGAAGGTCCCACGGAGACGTAGAGTCCAACTCGCCAGGAATGTTGTCAAATATTACCGCCGAGATGTTAGGTTGGGTTAGGTTAGGTTATGTTACGTTATTGATGTATATAAAGCTCCCACGGAGATGTAGAGGCCAACTAGCCAGGATTGTTGTCAAATAATAGCGCCGAGAAGTTAGGTTGTGTCAGGTTACGTTATATTACATTATTGATGTATATGAAGAACCCAGGGAGACGTAGAGGCCAACTCGCCAGGTATGTGGTCAAATATTACCGCCGAGATGATAGGTTGGGTTAGGTTTGGTTATATTTCGTTATTGATGTATATGAAGGTCCTACGGAAACGGAGAGGCCAACTCGCCAGGAATGTTGTCAAATATTACGGCCGAGATGATAGGTTGTGTTAGGTTAGGTTATATAACGTTATTGATGTATATGAAGGTCAAACGGAGACGTAGAGGCCAACAAAACAGGAATGTTGTCAAATATTACCGCCGACATGTTAGATTGGGTTAGGTTTGGTTATATTTCGTTATTGATGTATATAAAGGTCCCACGGATACGTAGAGGCCAATTCGGCAGGAATGTTGTCAAATATTACCGCCGAGATGTTAGGTTGGGTTCGATTATGTTATATTACGTTATTGATATATATAAGGGTCCAACGGAGACGTAGAGGCCAACAAGACAGGAATGTGGTCAAATATTACTGCCGACATGTCAGGTTGGATTAGGTTAGGTTATATTACGTTATTGATGTATATAAAGATCCAACGGTGTCGTAGAGGCTAACAAGCCAGAAATGTTGCCAAATATTACCGCCGACATGTTAGGTTGGGTTAGGTTAGGTTATATTACGCTATTGATGTATATAAAAGTCCCACGAAGATGTAGAAGCCAACTCGTCAGGAATGTGGTCAAATATTACAGTCACGATGTTAGATTGGTTTAGGGTAAGTTGTATTACGTCATAGACGTATACAGTGTTCCCACCGAGAAGTAGGGACCGACAATCAAGGAATGTGGTTAAACGGTACCCCGAGAGGTTAGGTTGGGTTAGGTTACGTTATATTACGTTATTGATGTACATGAGGGTCCCACGGAGACGTAGAGGCCAACAAGCCAGGAATGTTGTCAAATATTACCGCCGACATGTTAGGTTGGGTTAGGTTTGGTTATATTTCGTTGTTGATGTATATAAAGGTCCCACGGAGACGTAGATGCCAACAAGACAGGAATGTGGTCAACTATTACCGCCGAGATGTTAGATTGGGTTAGGTTAGGCTATATTACGTTATAGATGTGTATAAAGGTCCCACGGATACGTAGAGGCCAATTCGGCAGGAATGTTATCAAATATTACTGCCGACATGTTAGGTTGGATTAGGTTATGTTATATTACGTTATTGATGTATATAAAGGTCCCACGGAGTCGTAGAGGCCAACAAGCCAGAAATGTTGCCAAATATTACCGCCGAGATGTTAGGTTGGGTTAGGTTGGGTTATATTACTTTCTTGATGTATATAAAGGTCCCACGCAGACGTAGAGGCCAACTCGCCAGGAATGTTGTCAAATATTACCGCCGAGATGATAGGTTGGGTTAAGTTAGGTTATATTTCATTATTGATGTATTTGAAGGTCCCACGGAGACGTAGAGTCCAACTCGCCAGGATTGTTGTCAAATAATAGCGCCGAGAAGTTAGGTTGTGTCAGGTTACGTTATATTACGTTATTGATGTATATGAAGAACCCACGGAGACGTAGAGGCCAACTCGCCAGGTATGTGGTCAAATATTACCGCCGAGATGATAGGTTGGGTTAGGTTTGGTTATATTTCGTTATTGATGTATATGAAGGTCCTACGGATACGGAGAGGCCAACTCGCTAGGAATGTTGTAAAATATTACCGCCGACATGTTAGGTTGGGTTAGGTTAGGTTATATTACGCTATTGATGTATATAAAAGTCCCACGGAGATGTAGAAGCCAACTCGTCAGGAATGTGGTCAAATATTACAGTCACGATGTTAGATTGGTTTAGGGTAAGTTGTATTACGTCATAGACGTATACAGTGTTCCCACCGAGAAGTAGGGACCGACAATCAAGGAATGTGGTTAAACGGTACCCCGAGAGGTTAGGTTGGGTTAGGTTACGTTATATTACGTTATTGATGTACATGAGGGTCCCACGGAGACGTAGAGGCCAACAAGCCAGGAATGTTGTCAAATATTACCGCCGACATGTTAGGTTGGGTTAGGTTTGGTTATATTTCATTGTTGATGTATATAAAGGTCCCACGGAGACGTAGATGCCAACAAGACAGGAATGTGGTCAACTATTACCGCCGAGATGTTAGATTGGGTTAGGTTAGGCTATATTACGTTATAGATGTGTATAAAGGTCCCACGCAGACGTAGAGGCCAACTCGCCAGGAATGTTGTCAAATATTACCGCCGAGATGATAGGTTGGGTTAAATTAGGTTATATTTCGTTATTGATGTATATGAAGGTCCCAAGGAGACGTAGAGTCCAACTCGCCAGGAATGTTGTCAAATATTACCGCCAAGATGTTATGTTGGGTTCTATTATGTTATATTACGTTATTGATATATATAAGGGTCCAACGGAGACGTAGAGGCCAACAAGCCAGGAATGTGCTCTAATATTACTGCCGAGGTGTTAGGTTGTGTTAGGTTAGGTTATATTACGCTATTGATGTATATAAAAGTCCCACGGAGACGTAGAAGCCAACTCGCCAGGAATGTTGCCAAATATTACCGCCGAGATGATAGGTTGTGTTAGATTAGGTTATATTTCGTTATGGATGTATATGAAGGTCAAACGGAGACGTAGAGGCCAACAAGCCAGGAATGTTGTCAAATATTACCGCCGACATGTTAGGTTGGGTTAGGTTAGGTTATATTACGCTATTGATGTATATAAAAGTCCCACGGAGACGTAGAAGCCAACTCGTCAGGAATGTGGTCAAATATTACAGCCACGATGTTAGATTGGGTTAGGGTATGTTGTATTACGTCATAGACGTATACAGTGTTCCCACGGAGAAGTAGGGCCCGACAATCAAGGAATGTGGTTAAATGGTACCCCGAGAGGTTAGGTTGGGTTAGGTTACGTTAGATTACGTTATTGATGTACATGAGGGTCCCACGGAGACGTAGAGGCCAACTCGCCAGGAATGTTGTCAAATATTACTGCCGACATGTCAGGTTGGATTAGGTTAGGTTATATTACGTTATTGATGTATATAAAGGTCCCACGGTGTCGTAGAGCCCAACAAGCCAGAAATGTTGCCAAATACTACCGCCGAGATGTTAGGTTGGGTTAGGTTAGGTTATATTACGTTCTTGATGTATATAAAGGTCCTACGCAGACGTAGAGGCCAACTCGCCAGGAATGTTGTCAAATATTACCGCCGAGATGATAGGTTGGGTTAAGTTAGGTTATATTTCGTTATTGATGTATATGAAGGTCCCAAGGAGACGTAGAGTCCAACTCGCCAGGAATGTTGTCAAATATTACCGCCGAGATGATAGGTTGGGTTAAGTTAGGTTATATTTCGTTATAGATGTATACAAAGGTCCCACGGAGACGTAGAGGCCAACTCGCCAGGAATGTTGTCAAATATTACCGCCGTCATGTTAGATTGGATTAGGTTTGGTTACATTACGTTATTGATGTATATAAAGGTGCCACGGAGACGGAGAAGCTAACTCGCCAGGAATGTTGCCAAATATTACTGCCGAGATGTTAGGTTGTGTTAGGTTAGGTTATATTACGTTATTGATGTATATAAAGGTCCCACGGAGACGTAGAAGCCAACTCGTCAGGAATGTGGTCAAATATTACAGTCACGATGTTAGATTGGTTTAGGGTAAGTTGTATTACGTCATAGACGTATACAGTGTTCCCACCGAGAAGTAGGGACCGACAATCAAGGAATGTGGTTAAATGGTACCCCGAGAGGTTAGGTTGGGTTAGGTTACGTTATATTACGTTATTGATGTACATAAGGGTCCCACGGAGACGTAGAGGCCAACTCGCCAGGAATGTTGCCAAATATTACTGCCGAGGTGTTAGGTTGGGTTAGGTTAGGTTATATTACCCTATTGATGTATATAAAAGTC
Source organism: Xylocopa violacea (assembly GCA_963969225.1). Classification (NCBI taxonomy): domain Eukaryota; kingdom Metazoa; phylum Arthropoda; class Insecta; order Hymenoptera; family Apidae; genus Xylocopa; species Xylocopa violacea. The sequence goes on along the minus strand of CAXAJV010000017.1, from coordinate 7,717,139 downwards.
CCATGGAGACGTAGAAGCCAACTCGTCAGGAATGTGGTCAAATATTACAGTCACGATGTTAGATTGGTTTAGGGTAGGTTGTATTACGTCATAGACGTATACAGTGTTCCCACCGAGAAGTAGGGACCGACAATCAAGGAATGTGGTTAAATGGTACCCCGAGAGGTTAGGTTGGGTTAGGTTACGTTATATTACGTTATTGATGTACATAAGGGTCCCACGGAGACGTAGAGGCCAACTCGCCAGGAATGTTGCCAAATTTTACCGCCGACATGTCAGGTTGGATTAGGTTAGGTTATATTCCGTAATGATGTATATAAAGGTCCAACGGTGTCGTAGAGGCCAACAAGCCAGAAATGTTGCCAAATATTACCGCCGAGATGTTAGGTTGGGTTAGGTTAGGTTATGTTACGTTATTGATGTATATAAAGCTCCCACGGAGACGTAGAGGCCAACTCGCCAGGTATGTGGTCAAATATTACCGCCGAGATGATAGGTTGGGTTAGGTTTGGTTATACTTCGTTATTGATGTATATGAAGGTCCTACGGAAACGGAGAGGCCAACTCGCCAGGTATGTGGTCAAATATTACCGCCGAGATGATAGGTTGGGGTAGGTTTGGTTATATTACGTTATTGATGTATATAAAGGTCCCACGGAGACGTAGAGCCCAACTCGCCAGGAATGTTGTCAAATATTACCGCCGAGATGTTAGATTGGGTTAGGTTAGGTTATATTACGTTATTGATGTATATAAAGGTCCCACGGAGACGTAGAGGCCAACTCGCCATGAATGTTGTCAAATATTACCGCCGAGATGTTAGGTTGGGTTAGGTTAGGTTATGTTTCGTTATTGATGTATTTGAAGGTCCCACGGAGACGTAGAGGCCAACTCGCCAGGATTGTTGTCAGATAATAGCGACGAGAGGTTAGGTTGTGTCAGGTTAGGTTATATTACGTTATTGATGTATATGAAGAACCCACGGAGACGTAGAGGCCAACTCGCCAGGTATGTGGTCAAATATTACCGCCGAGATGATAGGTTGGGTTAGGTTTGGTTATATTTCGTTATTGATGTATATGAAGGTCCTACGGATACGGAGAGGCCAACTCGCTAGGAATGTTGTAAAATATTACCGCCGACATGTTAGGTTGGGTTAGGTTAGGTTATATTACGCTATTGATGTATATAAAAGTCCCACGGAGATGTAGAAGCCAACTCGTCAGGAATGTGGTCAAATATTACAGTCACGATGTTAGATTGGTTTAGGGTAAGTTGTATTACGTCATGGACGTATACAGTGTTCCCACCGAGAAGTAGGGACCGACAATCAAGGAATGTGGTTAAACGGTACCCCGAGAGGTTAGGTTGGGTTAGGTTACGTTATATTACGTTATTGATGTACATGAGGGTCCCACGGAGACGTAGAGGCCAACAAGCCAGGAATGTTGTCAAATATTACCGCCGACATGTTAGGTTGGGTTAGGTTTGGTTATATTTCATTGTTGATGTATATAAAGGTCCCACGGAGACGTAGATGCCAACAAGACAGGAATGTGGTCGACTATTACCGCCGAGATGTTAGATTGGGTTAGGTTAGGCTATATTACGTTATAGATGTGTATAAAGGTCCCACGCAGACGTAGAGGCCAACTCGCCAGGAATGTTGTCAAATATTACCGCCGAGATGATAGGTTGGGTTAAATTAGGTTATATTTCGTTATTGATGTATATGAAGGTCCCAAGGAGACGTAGAGTCCAACTCGCCAGGAATGTTGTCAAATATTACCGCCAAGATGTTATGTTGGGTTCTATTATGTTATATTACGTTATTGATATATATAAGGGTCCAACGGAGACGTAGAGGCCAACAAGCCAGGAATGTGCTCTAATATTACTGCCGAGGTGTTAGGTTGTGTTAGGTTAGGTTATATTACGCTATTGATGTATATAAAAGTCCCACGGAGACGTAGAAGCCAACTCGCCAGGAATGTTGCCAAATATTACCGCCGAGATGATAGGTTGTGTTAGATTAGGTTATATTTCGTTATGGATGTATATGAAGGTCAAACGGAGACGTAGAGGCCAACAAGCCAGGAATGTTGTCAAATATTACCGCCGACATGTTAGGTTGGGTTAGGTTAGGTTATATTACGCTATTGATGTATATAAAAGTCCCACGGAGACGTAGAAGCCAACTCGTCAGGAATGTGGTCAAATATTACAGCCACGATGTTAGATTGGGTTAGGGTATGTTGTATTACGTCATAGACGTATACAGTGTTCCCACGGAGAAGTAGGGCCCGACAATCAAGGAATGTGGTTAAATGGTACCCCGAGAGGTTAGGTTGGGTTAGGTTACGTTAGATTACGTTATTGATGTACATGAGGGTCCCACGGAGACGTAGAGGCCAACTCGCCAGGAATGTTGTCAAATATTACTGCCGACATGTCAGGTTGGATTAGGTTAGGTTATATTACGTTATTGATGTATATAAAGGTCCCACGGTGTCGTAGAGCCCAACAAGCCAGAAATGTTGCCAAATACTACCGCCGAGATGTTAGGTTGGGTTAGGTTAGGTTATATTACGTTCTTGATGTATATAAAGGTCCTACGCAGACGTAGAGGCCAACTCGCCAGGAATGTTGTCAAATATTACCGCCGAGATGATAGGTTGGGTTAAGTTAGGTTATATTTCGTTATTGATGTATATGAAGGTCCCAAGGAGACGTAGAGTCCAACTCGCCAGGAATGTTGTCAAATATTACCGCCGAGATGATAGGTTGGGTTAAGTTAGGTTATATTTCGTTATAGATGTATACAAAGGTCCCACGGAGACGTAGAGGCCAACTCGCCAGGAATGTTGTCAAATATTACCGCCGTCATGTTAGATTGGATTAGGTTTGGTTACATTACGTTATTGATGTATATAAAGGTGCCACGGAGACGGAGAAGCTAACTCGCCAGGAATGTTGCCAAATATTACTGCCGAGATGTTAGGTTGTGTTAGGTTAGGTTATATTACGTTATTGATGTATATAAAGGTCCCACGGAGACGTAGAAGCCAACTCGTCAGGAATGTGGTCAAATATTACAGTCACGATGTTAGATTGGTTTAGGGTAAGTTGTATTACGTCATAGACGTATACAGTGTTCCCACCGAGAAGTAGGGACCGACAATCAAGGAATGTGGTTAAATGGTACCCCGAGAGGTTAGGTTGGGTTAGGTTACGTTATATTACGTTATTGATGTACATAAGGGTCCCACGGAGACGTAGAGGCCAACTCGCCAGGAATGTTGCCAAATATTACTGCCGAGGTGTTAGGTTGGGTTAGGTTAGGTTATATTACCCTATTGATGTATATAAAAGTCCCATGGAGACGTAGAAGCCAACTCGTCAGGAATGTGGTCAAATATTACAGTCACGATGTTAGATTGGTTTAGGGTAGGTTGTATTACGTCATAGACGTATACAGTGTTCCCACCGAGAAGTAGGGACCGACAATCAAGGAATGTGGTTAAATGGTACCCCGAGAGGTTAGGTTGGGTTAGGTTACGTTATATTACGTTATTGATGTACATAAGGGTCCCACGGAGACGTAGAGGCCAACTCGCCAGGAATGTTGCCAAATTTTACCGCCGACATGTCAGGTTGGATTAGGTTAGGTTATATTCCGTAATGATGTATATAAAGGTCCAACGGTGTCGTAGAGGCCAACAAGCCAGAAATGTTGCCAAATATTACCGCCGAGATGTTAGGTTGGGTTAGGTTAGGTTATGTTACGTTATTGATGTATATAAAGCTCCCACGGAGACGTAGAGGCCAACTCGCCAGGTATGTGGTCAAATATTACCGCCGAGATGATAGGTTGGGTTAGGTTTGGTTATACTTCGTTATTGATGTATATGAAGGTCCTACGGAAACGGAGAGGCCAACTCGCCAGGTATGTGGTCAAATATTACCGCCGAGATGATAGGTTGGGGTAGGTTTGGTTATATTACGTTATTGATGTATATAAAGGTCCCACGGAGACGTAGAGCCCAACTCGCCAGGAATGTTGTCAAATATTACCGCCGAGATGTTAGATTGGGTTAGGTTAGGTTATATTACGTTATTGATGTATATAAAGGTCCCACGGAGACGTAGAGGCCAACTCGCCATGAATGTTGTCAAATATTACCGCCGAGATGTTAGGTTGGGTTAGGTTAGGTTATGTTTCGTTATTGATGTATATAAAGGTCCCACGGAGACGTAGAGGCCAACTCGCCAGGATTGTTGTCAGATAATAGCGCCGAGAGGTTAGGTTGTGTCAGGTTAGGTTATATTACGTTATTGATGTATATGAAGAACCCACGGAGACGTAGAGGCCAACTCGCCAGGTATGTGGTCAAATATTACCGCCGAGATGATAGGTTGGGTTAGGTTTGGTTATATTTCGTTATTGATGTATATGAAGGTCCTACGGATACGGAGAGGCCAACTCGCTAGGAATGTTGTAAAATATTACCGCCGACATGTTAGGATGGGTTAGGTTAGGTTATATTACGCTATTGATGTATATAAAAGTCCCACGGAGACGTAGAAGCCAACTCGCCAGGAATGTTGCCAAATATTACCGCCGAGATGATAGGTTGTGTTAGATTAGGTTATATTTCGTTATGGATGTATATGAAGGTCAAACGGAGACGTAGAGGCCAACAAGCCAGAAATGTTGCCAAATATTACCGCCGAGATGTTACGTTGTGTTAGGTTAGGTTATATTACGTTCTTGATGTATATAAAGGTCCCACGCAGACGTAGAGGCCAACTCGCCAGGAATGTTGTCAAATATTACCGCCGAGATGATAGGTTGGGTTAAGTTAGGTTATATTTCGTTATAGATGTATACAAAGGTCCCACGGAGACGTAGAGGCCAACTCGCCAGGAATGTTGTCAAATATTACCGCCGTCATGTTAGATTGGATTAGGTTTGGTTACATTACGTTATTGATGTATATAAAGGTGCCACGGAGACGGAGAAGCTAACTCGCCAGGAATGTTGCCAAATATTACCGCCGACATGTTAGGATGGGTTAGGTTAGGTTATATTACGCTATTGATGTATATAAAAGTCCCACGGAGATGTAAAAGCCAACTCGTCAGGAATGTGGTCAAATATTACAGTCACGATGTTAGATTGGTTTAGGGTAAGTTGTATTACGTCATAGACGTATACAGTGTTCCCACCGAGAAGTAGGGACCGACAATCAAGGAATGTGGTTAAATGGTACCCCGAGAGGTTAGGTTGGGTTAGGTTACGTTATATTACGTTATTGATGTACATGAGGGTCCCAAGGAGAGGTAGAGGCCAACAAGCCAGGAATGTTGTCAAATATTACCGCCGACATGTTAGGTTGGGTTAGGTTTGGTTATATTTCATTGTTGATGTATATAAAGGTCCCACGGAGACGTAGATGCCAACAAGACAGGAATGTGGTCAACTATTACCGCCGAGATGTTAGATTGGGTTAGGTTAGGCTATATTACGTTATAGATGTGTATAAAGGTCCCACGCAGACGTAGAGGCCAACTCGCCAGGAATGTTGTCAAATATTACCGCCGAGATGATAGGTTGGGTTAAATTAGGTTATATTTCGTTATTGATGTATATGAAGGTCCCAAGGAGACGTAGAGTCCAACTCGCCAGGAATGTTGTCAAATATTACCGCCGAGATGTTATGTTGGGTTCTATTATGTTATATTACGTTATTGATATATATAAGGGTCCAACGGAGACGTAGAGGCCAACAAGCCAGGAATGTGCTCTAATATTACTGCCGAGGTGTTAGGTTGTGTTAGGTTAGGTTATATTACGCTATTGATGTATATAAAAGTCCCACGGAGACGTAGAAGCCAACTCGCCAGGAATGTTGCCAAATATTACCGCCGAGATGATAGGTTGTGTTAGATTAGGTTATATTTCGTTATGGATGTATATGAAGGTCAAACGGAGACGTAGAGGCCAACAAGCCAGGAATGTTGTCAAATATTACCGCCGACATGTTAGGTTGGGTTAGGTTAGGTTATATTACGCTATTGATGTATATAAAAGTCCCACGGAGACGTAGAAGCCAACTCGTCAGGAATGTGGTCAAATATTACAGCCACGATGTTAGATTGGGTTAGGGTATGTTGTATTACGTCATAGACGTATACAGTGTTCCCACGGAGAAGTAGGGCCCGACAATCAAGGAATGTGGTTAAATGGTACCCCGAGAGGTTAGGTTGGGTTAGGTTACGTTAGATTACGTTATTGATGTACATGAGGGTCCCACGGAGACGTAGAGGCCAACTCGCCAGGAATGTTGTCAAATATTACTGCCGACATGTCAGGTTGGATTAGGTTAGGTTATATTACGTTATTGATGTATATAAAGGTCCCACGGTGTCGTAGAGCCCAACAAGCCAGAAATGTTGCCAAATACTACCGCCGAGATGTTAGGTTGGGTTAGGTTAGGTTATATTACGTTCTTGATGTATATAAAGGTCCTACGCAGACGTAGAGGCCAACTCGCCAGGAATGTTGTCAAATATTACCGCCGAGATGATAGGTTGGGTTAAGTTAGGTTATATTTCGTTATTGATGTATATGAAGGTCCCAAGGAGACGTAGAGTCCAACTCGCCAGGAATGTTGTCAAATATTACCGCCGAGATGATAGGTTGGGTTAAGTTAGGTTATATTTCGTTATAGATGTATACAAAGGTCCCACGGAGACGTAGAGGCCAACTCGCCAGGAATGTTGTCAAATATTACCGCCGTCATGTTAGATTGGATTAGGTTTGGTTACATTACGTTATTGATGTATATAAAGGTGCCACGGAGACGGAGAAGCTAACTCGCCAGGAATGTTGCCAAATATTACTGCCGAGATGTTAGGTTGTGTTAGGTTAGGTTATATTACGTTATTGATGTATATAAAGGTCCCACGGAGACGTAGAAGCCAACTCGTCAGGAATGTGGTCAAATATTACAGTCACGATGTTAGATTGGTTTAGGGTAAGTTGTATTACGTCATAGACGTATACAGTGTTCCCACCGAGAAGTAGGGACCGACAATCAAGGAATGTGGTTAAATGGTACCCCGAGAGGTTAGGTTGGGTTAGGTTACGTTATATTACGTTATTGATGTACATAAGGGTCCCACGGAGACGTAGAGGCCAACTCGCCAGGAATGTTGCCAAATATTACTGCCGAGGTGTTAGGTTGGGTTAGGTTAGGTTATATTACCCTATTGATGTATATAAAAGTCCCATGGAGACGTAGAAGCCAACTCGTCAGGAATGTGGTCAAATATTACAGTCACGATGTTAGATTGGTTTAGGGTAGGTTGTATTACGTCATAGACGTATACAGTGTTCCCACCGAGAAGTAGGGACCGACAATCAAGGAATGTGGTTAAATGGTACCCCGAGAGGTTAGGTTGGGTTAGGTTACGTTATATTACGTTATTGATGTACACAAGGGTCCCACGGAGACGTAGAGGCCAACTCGCCAGGAATGTTGCCAAATTTTACCGCCGAGATGATACGTTGTGTTAGATTAGGTTATATTTCGTTATGGATGTATATGAAGGTCAAACGGAGGCGTAGAGGCCAACAAGCCAGGAATGTTGTCAAACATTACCGCCGACATGTTAGGTTGGGTTAGGTTTGGTTATATTTCGTTGTTGATGTATATAAAGGTCCCACGGATACGTAGAGGCCAATTCGGCAGGAATGTTGACAAATATTACCGCCGAGATGTTAGGTTGGGTTCGGTTATGTTAAATTACGTTATTGATATATATATAAGGGTCCAACGGAGACGTAGAGGCCAACAAGCCAGGAATGTGGTCTAATATTACTGCCGAGGTGTTAGGTTGGGTTAGGTTAGGTTATATTACGCTATTGATGTATATAAAAGTCCCACGGAGACGTAGAAGCCAACTCGTCAGGAATGTGGTCAAATATTACAGCCACGATGTTAGATTGGGTTAGGGTATGTTGTATTACGTCATAGACGTATACAGTGTTCCCACCAAGAAGTAGGGCCCGAAAATCAAGGAATGTGGTTAAATGGTACCCCGAGAGGTTAGGTTGGGTTAGGTTACGTTATATTACTTTGTGGATGTACATGAGGGTCCCACGGAGACGTAGAGGCCAACTCGCCAGGAATGTTGTCAAATATTACTGCCGACATGTCAGGTTGGATTAGGTTAGGTTATATTTCGTTATTGATGTATATGAAGGTCCTACGGAAACGGAGAGGCCAACTCGCCAGGAATGTTGCCAAATATTACAGCCGAGATGATAGGTTGTGTTAGATTAGGTTATATTTCGTTATGGATGTATATGAAGGTCAAACGGAGACGTAGAGGCCAACAAGCCAGGAATGTTGTCAAATATTACCGCCGACATGTTAGGTTGGGTTAGGTTTGGTTATATTTCGTTATTGATGTATATAAAGGTCCCACGGATACGTAGAGGCCAATTCGGCAGGAATGTTGTCAAATATTACAGCCGAGATGTTAGGTTGGGTTCGGTTATGTTATATTACGTTATTGATATATATAAGGGTCCAACGGAGACGTAGAGGCCAACAAGCCAGGAATGTGGTCTAATATTACTGCCGAGGTGTTAAGTTGGGTTAGGTTAGGTTATATTACCCTATTGATGTATATAAAAGTCCCACGGAGACGTAGAAGCCAACTCGTCAGGAATGTGGTCAAATATTACTGCCGAGGTGTTAGGTTGTGTTAGGTTAGGTTATATTACGCTATTGATGTATATAAAAGTCCCACGGAGACGTAGAAGCCAACTCGCCAGGAATGTTGCCAAATATTACCGCCGAGAGGTTATGTTGGGTTAGGTTACGTTATATTACGTTATTGATGTACATAAGGGTCCCACGGAGACGTAGAGGCCAACTCGCCAGGAATGTTGCCAAATATTACCGCCGAGATGATACGTTGTGTTAGATTAGGTTATATTTCGTTATGGATGTATATGAAGGTCAAACGGAGACGTAGAGGCCAACAAGCCAGGAATGATGTCAAATATTACCGCCGAGATGTTAGGTTGGGTTAGGTTAGGTTATAATACGTTCTTGATGTATATAAAGGTCCCACGCAGACGTAGAGGCCTACTCGCCAGGAATGTTGTCAAATATTACCGCCGAGATGATAGGTTGGGTTAAGTTAGGTTATATTTCGTTATTGATGTATATGAAGGTCCCAAGGAGACGTAGAGTCCAACTCGCCAGGAATGTTGTCAAATATTACCGCCGAGATGATAGGTTGGGTTAGGTTAGGTTATGTTACGTTATTGATGTATATAAAGCTCCCACGGAGACGTAGAGGCCAACTCGCCAGGATTGTTGTCAAATATTACCGCCGAGAAGTTAGGTTGTGTCAGGTTAGGTTATATTACGTTATTGATGTATATGAAGAACCCGCGGAGACGTAGAGGCCAACTCGCCAGGTATGTGGTCAAATATTACCGCCGAGATGATAGGTTGGGTTAGGTTTGATTATATTTCGTTATTGATGTATATGAAGGTCCTACGGAAACGGAGAGGCCAACTCGCCAGGATTGTTGTCAAATATTACCGCCGAGAAGTTAGGTTGTGTTAGGTTAGGTTATATTACGTTATTGATGTATATGAAGAACCCGCGGAGACGTAGAGGCCAACTCGCCAGGTATGTGGTCAAATATTACAGCCGAGATAATAGGTTGTGTTAGGTTAGGTTATATTACGTTATTGATGTATATGAAGGTCAAACGGAGACGTAGAGGCCAACAAAACAGGAATGTTGTCAAATATTACCGCCGACATGTTAGATTGGGTTAGGTTTGGTTATATTTCGTTATTGATGTATATAGAGGGCCCACGGATACGTAGAGGCCAACTCGCCAGGAATGTTGTCAAATATTACCGCCGAGATGATAGGTTGGGTTAAGTTAGGTTATATTTCGTTATAGATGTATACAAAGGTCCCACGGAGACGTAGAGGCCAACTCGCCAGGAATGTTGTCAAATATTACCGCCGTCATGTTAGATTGGATTAGGTTTGGTTACATTACGTTATTGATGTATATAAAGGTGCCACGGAGACGGAGAAGCTAACTCGCCAGGAATGTTGCCAAATATTACTGCCGAGATGTTAGGTTGTGTTAGGTTAGGTTATATTACGTTATTGATGTATATAAAGGTCCCACGGAGACGTAGAAGCCAACTCGTCAGGAATGTGGTCAAATATTACAGCCACGATGTTAGATTGAGTTAGGGTATGTGGTATTACGTCATAGACGTATACAGTGTTCCCACCAAGAAGTAGGGCCCGAAAATCAAGGAATGTGGTTAAATGGTACCCCGAGAGGTTAGGTTGGGTTAGGTTACGTTATATTACGTTGTGGATGTACATGAGGGTCCCACGGAGACGTAGAGGCCAACTCGCCAGGAATGTTGTCAAATATTACTGCCGACATGTCAGGTTGGATTAGGTTAGGTTATATTTCGTTATTGATGTATATGAAGGTCCTACGGAAACGGAAAGGCCAACTCGCCAGGAATGTTGCCAAATATTACAGCCGAGATGTTAGGTTGGGTTCGGTTATGTTATATTACGTTATTGATATATATAAGGGTCCAACGGAGACGTAGAGGCCAACAAGCCAGGAATGTGGTCTAATATTACTGCCGAGGTGTTAGGTTGGGTTAGGTTAGGTTATATAATCCTATTGATGTATATAAAAGTCCCACGGAGACGTAGAAGCCAACTCGTCAGGAATGTGGTCAAATATTACAGTCACGATGTTAGATTGGTTTAGGGTAAGTTGTATTACGTCATAGACGTATACAGTGTTCCCACCGAGAAGTAGGGACCGACAATCAAGGAATGTGGTTAAATGGTACCCCGAGAGGTTAGGTTGGGTTAGGTTACGTTATATTACGTTATTGATGTACATAAGGGTCCCACGGAGACGTAGAGGCCAACTCGCCAGGAATGTTGCCATATATTACCGCCGAGATGATAGGTTGTGTTAGATTAGGTTATATTTCGTTATGGATGTATATGAAGGTCAAACGGAGACGTAGAGGCCAACAAGCCAGGAATGTTGTCAAATATTACCGCCGACATGTTAGGTTGGGTTAGGTTTGGTTATATTTCGTTGTTGATGTATATAAAGGTCCCACGGATACGTAGAGGCCAATTCGGCAGGAATGTTGTCAAATATTACCGCCGAGATGTTAGGTTGGGTTCGGTTATGTTATATTACGTTATTGATATATATAAGGGTCCAACGGAGACGTAGAGACCAACAAGCCAGGAATGTTGTCAAATATTACCGCCGACATGTTAGGTTGGGTTAGGTTTGGTTATATTTCGTTATTGATGTATATAAAGGTCCCACGGATACGTAGAGGCCAATTCGGCAGGAATGTTGTCAAATATTACCGCCGAGATGTTAGGTTGAGTTCGGTTATGTTATATTACGTTATTGATATATATAAGGGTCCAACGGAGACGTAGAGGCCAACAAGCCAGGAATGTGGTCTAATATTACTGCCGAGGTGTTAGGTTGGGTTAGGTTAGGTTATATTACCCTATTGATGTATATAAAAGTCCCATGGAGACGTAGAAGCCAACTCGTCAGGAATGTGGTCAAATATTACAGTCACGATGTTAGATTGGTTTAGGGTAGGTTGTATTACGTCATAGACGTATACAGTGTTCCCACCGAGAAGTAGGGACCGACAATCAAGGAATGTGGTTAAATGGTACCCCGAGAGGTTAGGTTGGGTTAGGTTACGTTATATTACGTTATTGATGTACATAAGGGTCCCACGGAGACGTAGAGGCCAACTCGCCAGGAATGTTGCCAAATTTTACCGCCGAGATGATACGTTGTGTTAGATTAGGTTATATTTCGTTATGGATGTATATGAAGGTCAAACGGAGACGTAGAGGCCAACAAGCCAGGAATGTTGTCAAACATTACCGCCGACATGTTAGGTTGGGTTAGGTTTGGTTATATTTCGTTGTTGATGTATATAAAGGTCCCACGGATACGTAGAGGCCAATTCGGCAGGAATGTTGACAAATATTACCGCCGAGATGTTAGGTTGGGTTCGGTTATGTTAAATTACGTTATTGATATATATATAAGGGTCCAACGGAGACGTAGAGGCCAACAAGCCAGGAATGTGGTCTAATATTACTGCCGAGGTGTTAGGTTGGGTTAGGTTAGGTTATATTACCCTATTGATGTATATAAAAGTCCCACGGAGACGTAGAAGCCAACTCGTCAGGAATGTGGTCAAATATTACAGTCACGATGTTAGATTGGTTTAGGGTAAGTTGTATTACGTCATAGACGTATACAGTGTTCCCACCGAGAAGTAGGGACCGACAATCAAGGAATGTGGTTAAATGGTACCCCGAGAGGTTAGGTTGGGTTAGGTTACGTTATATTACGTTATTGATGTACATAAGGGTCCCACGGAGACGTAGAGGCCAACTCGCCAGGAATGTTGCCAAATATTACCGCCGAGATGATAGGTTGTGTTAGATTAGGTTATATTTCGTTATGGATGTATATGAAGGTCAAACGGAGACGTAGAGGCCAACAAGCCAGGAATGTTGTCAAATATTACCGCCGACATGTTAGGTTGGGTTAGGTTTGGTTATATTTCGTTGTTGATGTATATAAAGGTCCCACGGATACGTAGAGGCCAATTCGGCAGGAATGTTGTCAAATATTACCGCCGAGATGTTAGGTTGGGTTCGGTTATGTTATATTACGTTATTGATATATATAAGGGTCCAACGGAGACGTAGAGACCAACAAGACAGGAATGCGGTCAAATATTACCGCCGACATGTTAGGTTGGGTTAGGTTTGGTTATATTTCGTTATTGATGTATATAAAGGTCCCACGGATACGTAGAGGCCAATTCGGCAGGAATGTTGTCAAATATTACCGCCGAGATGTTAGGTTGAGTTCGGTTATGTTATATTACGTTATTGATATATATAAGGGTCCAACGGAGACGTAGAGGCCAACAAGCCAGGAATGTGGTCTAATATTACTGCCGAGGTGTTAGGTTGGGTTAGGTTAGGTTATATTACCCTCTTGATGTATATAAAAGTCCCACGGAGACGTAGAAGCCAACTCGTCAGGAGTGTGGTCAAATATTACAGTCACGATGTTAGATTGGTTTAGGGTAGGTTGTATTACGTCATAGACGTATACAGTGTTCCCACCGAGAAGTAGGGACCGACAATCAAGGAATGTGGTTAAATGGTACTCCGAGAGGTTAGGTTGGGTTAGGTTACGTTATATTACGTTATTGATGTACATAAGGGTCCCACGGAGACGTAGAGGCTAACTCGCCAGGAATGTTGCCAAATTTTACCGCCGAGATGATACGTTGTGTTAGATTAGGTTATATTTCGTTATGGATGTATATGAAGGTCAAACGGAGACGTAGAGGCCAACAAGCCAGGAATGTTGTCAAACATTACCGCCGACATGTTAGGTTGGGTTAGGTTTCGTTATATTTCGTTGTTGATGTATATAAAGGTCCCACGGATACGTAGAGGCCAATTCGGCAGGAATGTTGTCAAATATTATAGCCGAGATGTTAGGTTGGGTTCGGTTATGTTATATTACGTTATTGATATATATAAGGGTCCAACGGAGACGTAGAGGCCAACAAGCCAGGAATGTGGTCTAATATTACTGCCGAGGTGTTAGGTTGGGTTAGGTTAGGTTATATTACCCTATTGATGTATATAAAAGTCCCACGGAGACGTAGAAGCCAACTCGTCAGGAATGTGGTCAAATATTACAGTCACGATGTTAGATTGGTTTAGGGTAGGTTGTATTACGTCATAGACGTATACAGTGTTCCCACCGAGAAGTAGGGACCGACAATCCAGGAATGTGGTTAAATGGTACCCCGAGAGGTTATGTTGGGTTATGTTACGTTATATTAAGTTATTGATGTACATGAGGGTCCCACGGAGACGTAGAGGCCAACTCGCCAGGAATGTTGTCAAATATTACTGCCGACATGTCAGGTTGGATTAGGTTAGGTTATATTCCGTAATGATGTATATAAAGGTCCAACGGTGTCGTAGAGGCCAACAAGCCAGAAATGTTGCCAAATATTACCGCCGAGATGTTAGGTTGGGTTAGGTTAGGTTATGTTACGTTATTGATGTATATAAAGCTCCCACGGAGACGTAGAGGCCAACTCGCCAGGATTGTTGTCAGATAATAGCGCCGAGAGGTTAGGTTGTGTCAGGTTAGGTTATATTACGTTATTGATGTATATGAAGAACCCACGGAGACGTAGAGGCCAACTCGCCAGGTATGTGGTCAAATATTACCGCCGAGATGATAGGTTGGGTTAGGTTTGGTTATATTTCGTTATGGATGTATATGAAGGTCAAACGGAGACGTAGAGGCCAACAAGCCAGGAATGTTGTCAAATATTACCGCCGACATGTTAGGTTGGGTTAGGTTAGGTTATATTACGCTATTGATGTATATAAAAGTCCCACGGAGACGTAGAAGCCAACTCGTCAGGAATGTGGTCAAATATTACAGCCACGATGTTAGATTGGGTTAGGGTATGTTGTATTACGTCATAGACGTATACAGTGTTCCCACGGAGAAGTAGGGCCCGACAATCAAGGAATGTGGTTAAATGGTACCCCGAGAGGTTAGGTTGGGTTAGGTTACGTTAGATTACGTTATTGATGTACATGAGGGTCCCACGGAGACGTAGAGGCCAACTCGCCAGGAATGTTGTCAAATATTACTGCCGACATGTCAGGTTGGATTAGGTTAGGTTATATTACGTTATTGATGTATATAAAGGTCCCACGGTGTCGTAGAGCCCAACAAGCCAGAAATGTTGCCAAATACTACCGCCGAGATGTTAGGTTGGGTTAGGTTAGGTTATATTACGTTCTTGATGTATATAAAGGTCCTACGCAGACGTAGAGGCCAACTCGCCAGGAATGTTGTCAAATATTACCGCCGAGATGATAGGTTGGGTTAAGTTAGGTTATATTTCGTTATTGATGTATATGAAGGTCCCAAGGAGACGTAGAGTCCAACTCGCCAGGAATGTTGTCAAATATTACCGCCGAGATGATAGGTTGGGTTAAGTTAGGTTATATTTCGTTATAGATGTATACAAAGGTCCCACGGAGACGTAGAGGCCAACTCGCCAGGAATGTTGTCAAATATTACCGCCGTCATGTTAGATTGGATTAGGTTTGGTTACATTACGTTATTGATGTATATAAAGGTGCCACGGAGACGGAGAAGCTAACTCGCCAGGAATGTTGCCAAATATTACTGCCGAGATGTTAGGTTGTGTTAGGTTAGGTTATATTACGTTATTGATGTATATAAAGGTCCCACGGAGACGTAGAAGCCAACTCGTCAGGAATGTGGTCAAATATTACAGTCACGATGTTAGATTGGTTTAGGGTAAGTTGTATTACGTCATAGACGTATACAGTGTTCCCACCGAGAAGTAGGGACCGACAATCAAGGAATGTGGTTAAATGGTACCCCGAGAGGTTAGGTTGGGTTAGGTTACGTTATATTACGTTATTGATGTACATAAGGGTCCCACGGAGACGTAGAGGCCAACTCGCCAGGAATGTTGCCAAATATTACTGCCGAGGTGTTAGGTTGGGTTAGGTTAGGTTATATTACCCTATTGATGTATATAAAAGTCCCATGGAGACGTAGAAGCCAACTCGTCAGGAATGTGGTCAAATATTACAGTCACGATGTTAGATTGGTTTAGGGTAGGTTGTATTACGTCATAGACGTATACAGTGTTCCCACCGAGAAGTAGGGACCGACAATCAAGGAATGTGGTTAAATGGTACCCCGAGAGGTTAGGTTGGGTTAGGTTACGTTATATTACGTTATTTATGTACATAAGGGTCCCACGGAGACGTAGAGGCCAACTCGCCAGGAATGTTGCCAAATTTTACCGCCGAGATGATACGTTGTGTTAGATTAGGTTATATTTCGTTATGGATGTATATGAAGGTCAAACGGAGGCGTAGAGGCCAACAAGCCAGGAATGTTGTCAAACATTACCGCCGACATGTTAGGTTGGGTTAGGTTTGGTTATATTTCGTTGTTGATGTATATAAAGGTCCCACGGATACGTAGAGGCCAATTCGGCAGGAATGTTGACAAATATTACCGCCGAGATGTTAGGTTGGGTTCGGTTATGTTAAATTACGTTATTGATATATATATAAGGGTCCAACGGAGACGTAGAGGCCAACAAGCCAGGAATGTGGTCTAATATTACTGCCGAGGTGTTAGGTTGGGTTAGGTTAGGTTATATTACCCTATTGATGTATATAAAAGTCCCACGGAGACGTAGAAGCCAACTCGTCAGGAATGTTGTCAAATATTACTGCCGAGGTGTTAGGTTGTGTTAGGTTAGGTTATATTACGCTATTGATGTATATAAAAGTCCCACGGAGACGTAGAAGCCAACTCGCCAGGAATGTTGCCAAATATTACCGCCGAGAGGTTATGTTGGGTTAGGTTACGTTATATTACGTTATTGATGTACATAAGGGTCCCACGGAGACGTAGAGGCCAACTCGCCAGGAATGTTGCCAAATATTACCGCCGAGATGATACGTTGTGTTAGATTAGGTTATATTTCGTTATGGATGTATATGAAGGTCAAACGGAGACGTAGAGGCCAACAAGCCAGGAATGATGTCAAATATTACCGCCGAGATGTTAGGTTGGGTTAGGTTAGGTTATAATACGTTCTTGATGTATATAAAGGTCCCACGCAGACGTAGAGGCCAACTCGCCAGGAATGTTGTCAAATATTACCGCCGAGATGATAGGTTGGGTTAAGTTAGGTTATATTTCGTTATTGATGTATATGAAGGTCCCAAGGAGACGTAGAGTCCAACTCGCCAGGAATGTTGTCAAATATTACCGCCGAGATGATAGGTTGGGTTAGGTTAGGTTATGTTACGTTATTGATGTATATAAAGCTCCCACGGAGACGTAGAGGCCAACTCGCCAGGATTGTTGTCAAATATTACCGCCGAGAAGTTAGGTTGTGTCAGGTTAGGTTATATTACGTTATTGATGTATATGAAGAACCCGCGGAGACGTAGAGGCCAACTCGCCAGGTATGTGGTCAAATATTACCGCCGAGATGATAGGTTGGGTTAGGTTTGATTATATTTCGTTATTGATGTATATGAAGGTCCTACGGAAACGGAGAGGCCAACTCGCCAGGATTGTTGTCAAATATTACCGCCGAGAAGTTAGGTTGTGTTAGGTTAGGTTATATTACGTTATTGATGTATATGAAGAACCCGCGGAGACGTAGAGGCCAACTCGCCAGGTATGTGGTCAAATATTACAGCCGAGATAATAGGTTGTGTTAGGTTAGGTTATATTACGTTATTGATGTATATGAAGGTCAAACGGAGACGTAGAGGCCAACAAAACAGGAATGTTGTCAAATATTACCGCCGACATGTTAGATTGGGTTAGGTTTGGTTATATTTCGTTATTGATGTATATAGAGGGCCCACGGATACGTAGAGGCCAACTCGCCAGGAATGTTGTCAAATATTACCGCCGAGATGATAGGTTGGGTTAAGTTAGGTTATATTTCGTTATAGATGTATACAAAGGTCCCACGGAGACGTAGAGGCCAACTCGCCAGGAATGTTGTCAAATATTACCGCCGTCATGTTAGATTGGATTAGGTTTGGTTACATTACGTTATTGATGTATATAAAGGTGCCACGGAGACGGAGAAGCTAACTCGCCAGGAATGTTGCCAAATATTACTGCCGAGATGTTAGGTTGTGTTAGGTTAGGTTATATTACGTTATTGATGTATATAAAGGTCCCACGGAGACCTAGAAGCCAACTCGTCAGGAATGTGGTCAAATATTACAGCCACGATGTTAGATTGAGTTAGGGTATGTGGTATTACGTCATAGACGTATACAGTGTTCCCACCAAGAAGTAGGGCCCGAAAATCAAGGAATGTGGTTAAATGGTACCCCGAGAGGTTAGGTTGGGTTAGGTTACGTTATATTACGTTGTGGATGTACATGAGGGTCCCACGGAGACGTAGAGGCCAACTCGCCAGGAATGTTGTCAAATATTACTGCCGACATGTCAGGTTGGATTAGGTTAGGTTATATTTCGTTATTGATGTATATGAAGGTCCTACGGAAACGGAAAGGCCAACTCGCCAGGAATGTTCCAAATATTACAGCCGAGATGTTAGGTTGGGTTCGGTTATGTTATATTACGTTATTGATATATATAAGGGTCCAACGGAGACGTAGAGGCCAACAAGCCAGGAATGTGGTCTAATATTACTGCCGAGGTGTTAGGTTGGGTTAGGTTAGGTTATATAATCCTATTGATGTATATAAAAGTCCCACGGAGACGTAGAAGCCAACTCGTCAGGAATGTGGTCAAATATTACAGTCACGATGTTAGATTGGTTTAGGGTAAGTTGTATTACGTCATAGACGTATACAGTGTTCCCACCGAGAAGTAGGGACCGACAATCAAGGAATGTGGTTAAATGGTACCCCGAGAGGTTAGGTTGGGTTAGGTTACGTTATATTACGTTATTGATGTACATAAGGGTCCCACGGAGACGTAGAGGCCAACTCGCCAGGAATGTTGCCAAATATTACCGCCGAGATGATAGGTTGTGTTAGATTAGGTTATATTTCGTTATGGATGTATATGAAGGACAAACGGAGACGTAGAGGCCAACAAGCCAGGAATGTTGTCAAATATTACCGCCGACATGTTAGGTTGGGTTAGGTTTGGTTATATTTCGTTGTTGATGTATATAAAGGTCCCACGGATACGTAGAGGCCAATTCGGCAGGAATGTTGTCAAATATTACCGCCGAGATGTTAGGTTGGGTTCGGTTATGTTATATTACGTTATTGATATATATAAGGGTCCAACGGAGACGTAGAGACCAACAAGCCAGGAATGTTGTCAAATATTACCGCCTACATGTTAGGTTGGGTTAGGTTTGGTTATATTTCGTTATTGATGTATATAAAGGTCCCACGGATACGTAGAGGCCAATTCGGCAGGAATGTTGTCAAATATTACCGCCGAGATGTTAGGTTGAGTTCGGTTATGTTATATTACGTTATTGATATATATAAGGGTCCAACGGAGACGTAGAGGCCAACAAGCCAGGAATGTGGTCTAATATTACTGCCGAGGTGTTAGGTTGGGTTAGGTTAGGTTATATTACCCTATTGATGTATATAAAAGTCCCATGGAGACGTAGAAGCCAACTCGTCAGGAATGTGGTCAAATATTACAGTCACGATGTTAGATTGGTTTAGGGTAGGTTGTATTACGTCATAGACGTATACAGTGTTCCCACCGAGAAGTAGGGACCGACAATCAAGGAATGTGGTTAAATGGTACCCCGAGAGGTTAGGTTGGGTTAGGTTACGTTATATTACGTTATTGATGTACATAAGGGTCCCACGGAGACGTAGAGGCCAACTCGCCAGGAATGTTGCCAAATTTTACCGCCGAGATGATACGTTGTGTTAGATTAGGTTATATTTCGTTATGGATGTATATGAAGGTCAAACGGAGACGTAGAGGCCAACAAGCCAGGAATGTTGTCAAACATTACCGCCGACATGTTAGGTTGGGTTAGGTTTGGTTATATTTCGTTGTTGATGTATATAAAGGTCCCACGGATACGTAGAGGCCAATTCGGCAGGAATGTTGACAAATATTACCGCCGAGATGTTAGGTTGGGTTCGGTTATGTTAAATTACGTTATTGATATATATATATAAGGGTCCAACGGAGACGTAGAGGCCAACAAGCCAGGAATGTGGTCTAATATTACTGCCGAGGTGTTAGGTTGGGTTAGGTTAGGTTATATTACCCTATTGATGTATATAAAAGTCCCACGGAGACGTAGAAGCCAACTCGTCAGGAATGTGGTCAAATATTACAGTCACGATGTTAGATTGGTTTAGGGTAGGTTGTATTACGTCATAGACGTATACAGTGTTCCCACCGAGAAGTAGGGACCGACAATCAAGGAATGTGGTTAAATGGTACCCCGAGAGGTTATGTTGGGTTAGGTTACGTTATATTACGTTATTGATGTACATAAGGGTCCCACGGAGACGTAGAGGCCAACTCGCCAGGAATGTTGCCAAATATTACCGCCGAGATGATAGGTTGTGTTAGATTAGGTTATATTTCGTTATGGATGTATATGAAGGTCAAACGGAGACGTAGAGGCCAACAAGCCAGGAATGATGTCAAATATTACCGCCGAGATGTTAGGTTGGGTTAGGTTAGGTTATAATACGTTCTTGATGACGCGCTATCTCAGAGTCAGACGTAGAGGCCAACTCGCCAGGAATGTTGCCAAATATTACCGCCGAGATGATAGGTTGTGTTAGATTAGGTTATATTTCGTTATGGATGTATATGAAGGTCAAACGGAGACGTAGAGGCCAACAAGCCAGAAATGTTGCCAAATATTACCGCCGAGATGTTACGTTGGGTTAGGTTAGGTTATACTACGTTCTTGATGTATATAAAGGTTCCCACGCAGACGTAGAGGCCAACTCGCCAGGAATGTTGTCAAATATTACCGCCGAGATGATATGTTGGGTTAAGTTAGGTTATATCTCGTTATAGATGTATACAAATGTCCCACGGAGACGTAGAGGCCAACTCGCCAGGAATGTTGTCAAATATTACCGCCGTCATGTTAGATTGGATTAGGTTTGGTTACATTACGTTATTGATGTATATAAAGGTGCCACGGAGACGGAGAAGCTAACTCGCCAGGAATGTTGCCAAATATTACTGCCGAGATGTTAGGTTGTGTTAGGTTAGGTTATATTACGTTATTGATGTATATAAAGGTCCCACGGAGACGTAGAAGCCAACTCGTCAGGAATGTGGTCAAATATTACAGTCACGATGTTAGATTGGTTTAGGGTAAGTTGTATTACGTCATAGACGTATACAGTGTTCCCACCGAGAAGTAGGGACCGACAATCAAGGAATGTGGTTAAATGGTACCCCGAGAGGTTAGGTTGGGTTAGGTTACGTTATATTACGTTATTGATGTACATAAGGGTCCCACGGAGACGTAGAGGCCAACTCGCCAGGAATGTTGCCAAATATTACTGCCGAGGTGTTAGGTTGGGTTAAGTTAGGTTATATTTCGTTATTGATGTATATGAAGGTCCCAAGGAGACGTAGAGTCCAACTCGCCAGGAATGTTGTCAAATATTACCGCCGAGATGATAGGTTGGGTTAGGTTAGGTTATGTTACGTTATTGATGTATATAAAGCTCCCACGGAGACGTAGAGGCCAACTCGCCAGGATTGTTGTCAATTATTACCGCCGAGAAGTTAGGTTGTGTCAGGTTAGGTTATATTACGTTATTGATGTATATGAAGAACCCGCGGAGACGTAGAGGCCAACTCGCCAGGTATGTGGTCAAATATTACGCCGAGATGATAGGTTGGGTTAGGTTTGATTATATTTCGTTATTGATGTATATGAAGGTCCTACGGAAACGGAGAGGCCAACTCGCCAGGAATGTTGTCAAATATTACAGCCGAGATGATAGGTTGTGTTAGGTTAGGTTATATTACGTTATTGATGTATATGAAGGTCAAACGGAGACGTAGAGGCCAACAAAACAGGAATGTTGTCAAATATTACCGCCGACATGTTAGATTGGGTTAGGTTTGGTTATATTTCGTTATTGATGTATATAAAGGTCCCACGGATACGTAGAGGCCAATTCGGCAGGATGTTGTCAAATATTACCGCCGAGATGTTAGGTTGGGTTCGATTATGTTATATTACGTTATTGATATATATAAGGGTCCAACGGAGACGTAGAGGCCAACAAGACAGGAATGTGGTCAAATATTACTGCCGACATGTCAGGTTGGATTAGGTTAGGTTATATTACGTTATTGATGTATATAAAGATCCAACGGTGTCGTAGAGGGCTAACAAGCCAGAAATGTTGCCAAATATTACCGCCGAGATGTTAGGTTGGGTTAGGTTAGGTTATATTACGTTCTTGATGTATATAATGGTCCCACGGAGACGTAGATGCCAACAAGACAGGAATGTGGTCAACTATTACCGCCGAGATGTTAGATTGGGTGAGGTTAGGTTATATTACGTTAAGATGTATATAAAGCTCCCACGGAGACGTAGAGGCCAACTCGCCAGGAATGTTGTCAAATATTACCGCCGTCATGTTAGATTGGATTAGGTTTGGTTACATTACGTTATTGATGTATATAAAGGTGCCACGGAGACGGAGAAGCTAACTCGCCAGGAATGTTGCCAAATATTACTGCCGAGATGTTAGGTTGTGTTAGGTTAGGTTATATTACGTTATTGATGTATATAAAGGTCCCACGGAGACGTAGAAGCCAACTCGTCAGGAATGTGGTCAAATATTACAGTCACGATGTTAGATTGGTTTAGGGTAAGTTGTATTACGTCATAGACGTATACAGTGTTCCCACCGAGAAGTAGGGACCGACAATCAAGGAATGTGGTTAAATGGTACCCCGAGAGGTTAGGTTGGGTTAGGTTACGTTATATTACGTTATTGATGTACATAAGGGTCCCACGGAGACGTAGAGGCCAACTCGCCAGGAATGTTGCCAAATATTACTGCCGAGGTGTTAGGTTGGGTTAAGTTAGGTTATATTTCGTTATTGATGTATATGAAGGTCCCAAGGAGACGTAGAGTCCAACTCGCCAGGAATGTTGTCAAATATTACCGCCGAGATGATAGGTTGGGTTAGGTTAGGTTATGTTACGTTATTGATGTATATAAAGCTCCCACGGAGACGTAGAGGCCAACTCGCCAGGATTGTTGTCAAATATTACCGCCGAGAAGTTAGGTTGTGTCAGGTTAGGTTATATTACGTTATTGATGTATATGAAGAACCCGCGGAGACGTAGAGGCCAACTCGCCAGGTATGTGGTCAAATATTACCGCCGAGATGATAGGTTGGGTTAGGTTTGATTATATTTCGTTATTGATGTATATGAAGGTCCTACGGAAACGGAGAGGCCAACTCGCCAGGAATGTTGTCAAATATTACAGCCGAGATGATAGGTTGTGTTAGGTTAGGTTATATTACGTTATTGATGTATATGAAGGTCAAACGGAGACGTAGAGGCCAACAAAACAGGAATGTTGTCAAATATTACCGCCGACATGTTAGATTGGGTTAGGTTTGGTTATATTTCGTTATTGATGTATATAAAGGTCCCACGGATACGTAGAGGCCAATTCGGCAGGAATGTTGTCAAATATTACCGCCGAGATGTTAGGTTGGGTTCGATTATGTTATATTACGTTATTGATATATATAAGGGTCCAACGGAGACGTAGAGGCCAACAAGACAGGAATGTGGTCAAATATTACTGCCGACATGTCAGGTTGGATTAGGTTAGGTTATATTACGTTATTGATGTATATAAAGATCCAACGGTGTCGTAGAGGCTAACAAGCCAGAAATGTTGCCAAATATTACCGCCGAGATGTTAGGTTGGGTTAGGTTAGGTTATATTACGTTCTTGATGTATATAATGGTCCCACGGAGACGTAGATGCCAACAAGACAGGAATGTGGTCAACTATTACCGCCGAGATGTTAGATTGGGTGAGGTTAGGTTATATTACGTTATAGATGTATATAAAGCTCCCACGGAGACGTAGAGGCCAACTCGCCAGGATTGTTGTCAAATAATAGCGCCGAGAAGTTAGGTTGTGTCAGGTTAGGTTATATTACGTTATTGATGTATATGAAAAACCCACGGAGACGTAGAGGCCAACTCGCCAGGTATGCGGTCAAATATTACCGCCGAGATGATAGGTTGGGTTAGGTTTGGTTATATTTCGTTATTGATGTATATGAAGGTCCTACGGAAACGGAGAGGCCAACTCGCCAGGAATGTTGTCAAATATTACAGCCGAGATGATAGGTTGTGTTAGGTTAGTTTATATTACGTTATTGATGTATATAAAGGTCCCACGCAGACGTAGAGGCCAACTCGCCAGGAATGTTGTCAAATATTACCGCCGAGATGATAGGTTGGGTTAAGTTAGGTTATATTTCGTTATAGATGTATACAAAGGTCCCACGGAGACGTAGAGGCCAACTCGCCAGGAATGTTGTCAAATATTACCGCCGTCATGTTAGATTGGATTAGGTTTGGTTACATTACGTTATTGATGTATATAAAGGTGCCACGGAGACGGAGAAGCTAACTCGCCAGGAATGTTGCCAAATATTGATGCCGAGATGTTAGGTTGGGTTAGGTTAGGTTATATTACGTTATTGATGTATATAAAGGTCCCAAGGAGACGTAGAGCCCAACTCGCCAGGAATGTTGTCAAATATTACCGCCGAGATGTTAGATTGGGTTAGGTTAGGTTATATTACGTTATTGATGTATATAAAGGTCCCATGGAGACGTAGAGGCCAACTCGCCATGAATGTTGTCAAATATTACCGCCGAGATGTTAGGTTGGGTTAGGTTAGGTTATGTTTCGTTATTGATGTATATAAAGGTCCCACGGAGACGTAGAGGCCAACTCGCCAGGATTGTTGTCAAATAATAGCGCCGAGAAGTTAGGTTGTGTCAGGTTAGGTTATATTACGTTATTGATGTATATGAAAAACCCACGGAGACGGGGAGGCCAACTCGCCAGGTATGCGGTCAAATATTACCGCCGAGATGATAGGTTGGGTTAGGTTTGGTTATATTTCGTTATTGATGTATATGAAGGTCCTACGGAAACGGAGAGGCCAACTCGCCAGGAATGTTGTCAAATATTACAGCCGAGATGATAGGTTGTGTTAGGTTAGTTTATATTACGTTATTGATGTATATAAAGGTCCCACGCAGACGTAGAGGCCAACTCGCCAGGAATGTTGTCAAATATTACCGCCGAGATGATAGGTTGGGTTAAGTTAGGTTATATTTCGTTATAGATGTATACAAAGGTCCCACGGAGACGTAGAGGCCAACTCGCCAGGAATGTTGTCAAATATTACCGCCGTCATGTTAGATTGGATTAGGTTTGGTTACATTACGTTATTGATGTATATAAAGGTGCCACGGAGACGGAGAAGCTAACTCGCCAGGAATGTTGCCAAATATTGATGCCGAGATGTTAGGTTGGTTTAGGTTAGGTTATATTACGTTATTGATGTATATAAAGGTCCCAAGGAGACGTAGAGCCCAACTCGCCAGGAATGTTGTCAAATATTACCGCCGAGATGTTAGATTGGGTTAGGTTAGGTTATATTACGTTATTGATGTATATAAAGGTCCCATGGAGACGTAGAGGCCAACTCGCCATGAATGTTGTCAAATATTACCGCCGAGATGTTAGGTTGGGTTAGGTTAGGTTATGTTTCGTTATTGATGTATATAAAGGTCCCACGGAGACGTAGAGGCCAACTCGCCAGGATTGTTGTCAGATAATAGCGCCGAGAGGTTAGGTTGTGTCAGGTTAGGTTATATTACGTTATTGATGTATATGAAGAACCCACGGAGACGTAGAGGCCAACTCGCCAGGTATGTGGTCAAATAATCCCGCCGAGATGATAGGTTGGGTTAGGTTTGGTTATATTTCGTTATTGATGTATATGAAGGTCCTACGGATACGGAGAGGCCAACTCGCTAGGAATGTTGTAAAATATAACCGCCGACATGTTAGGTTGGGTTAGGTTAGGTTATATTACGCTATTGATGTATATAAAAGTCCCACGAAGATGTAGAAGCCAACTCGTCAGGAATGTGGTCAAATATTACAGTCACGATGTTAGATTGGTTTAGGGTAAGTTGTATTACGTCATAGACGTATACAGTGTTCCCACCGAGAAGTAGGGACCGACAATCAAGGAATGTGGTTAAACGGTACCCCGAGAGGTTAGGTTGGGTTAGGTTACGTTATATTACGTTATTGATGTACATGAGGGTCCCACGGAGACGTAGAGGCCAACAAGCCAGGAATGTTGTCAAATATTACCGCCGACATGTTAGGTTGGGTTAGGTTTGGTTATATTTCGTTGTTGATGTATATAAAGGTCCCACGGAGACGTAGATGCCAACAAGACAGGAATGTGGTCAACTATTACCGCCGAGATGTTAGATTGGGTTAGGTTAGGCTATATTACGTTATAGATGTGTATAAAGGTCCCACGGATACGTAGAGGCCAACTCGCCAGGAATGTTATCAAATATTACTGCCGACATGTTAGGTTGGATTAGGTTATGTTATATTACGTTATTGATGTATATAAAGGTCCCACGGAGTCGTAGAGGCCAACAAGCCAGA
The DNA here is from genome assembly GCA_963969225.1 of Xylocopa violacea. NCBI lineage: Eukaryota > Metazoa > Arthropoda > Insecta > Hymenoptera > Apidae > Xylocopa > Xylocopa violacea. Next base: position 7,690,643 of record CAXAJV010000017.1, on the reverse strand, counting down.
AATGTTGCCAAATATTACCGCCGAGATGTTAGGTTGGGTTAGGTTAGGTTATATTACGTTCTTGATGTATATAAAGGTCCCACGCAGACGTAGAGGCCAACTCGCCAGGAATGTTGTCAAATATTACCGCCGAGATGATAGGTTGGGTTAAGTTAGGTTATATTTCGTTATTGATGTATATGAAGGTCCCAAGGAGACGTAGAGTCCAACTCGCCAGGAATGTTGTCAAATATTACCGCCGAGATGATAGGTTGGGTTAGGTTAGGTTATGTTACGTTATTGATGTATATAAAGCTCCCACGGAGACGTAGAGGCCAACTCGCCAGGATTGTTGTCAAATATTACCGCCGAGAAGTTAGGTTGTGTCAGGTTAGGTTATATTACGTTATTGATGTATATGAAGAACCCGCGGAGACGTAGAGGCCAACTCGCCAGGTATGTGGTCAAATATTACCGCCGAGATGATAGGTTGGGTTAGGTTTGATTATATTTCGTTATTGATGTATATGAAGGTCCTACGGAAACGGAGAGGCCAACTCGCCAGGATTGTTGTCAAATATTACCGCCGAGAAGTTAGGTTGTGTTAGGTTAGGTTATATTACGTTATTGATGTATATGAAGAACCCGCGGAGACGTAGAGGCCAACTCGCCAGGTATGTGGTCAAATATTACAGCCGAGATAATAGGTTGTGTTAGGTTAGGTTATATTACGTTATTGATGTATATGAAGGTCAAACGGAGACGTAGAGGCCAACAAAACAGGAATGTTGTCAAATATTACCGCCGACATGTTAGATTGGGTTAGGTTTGGTTATATTTCGTTATTGATGTATATAGAGGGCCCACGGATACGTAGAGGCCAACTCGCCAGGAATGTTGTCAAATATTACCGCCGAGATGATAGGTTGGGTTAAGTTAGGTTATATTTCGTTATAGATGTATACAAAGGTCCCACGGAGACGTAGAGGCCAACTCGCCAGGAATGTTGTCAAATATTACCGCCGTCATGTTAGATTGGATTAGGTTTGGTTACATTACGTTATTGATGTATATAAAGGTGCCACGGAGACGGAGAAGCTAACTCGCCAGGAATGTTGCCAAATATTACTGCCGAGATGTTAGGTTGTGTTAGGTTAGGTTATATTACGTTATTGATGTATATAAAGGTCCCACGGAGACCTAGAAGCCAACTCGTCAGGAATGTGGTCAAATATTACAGCCACGATGTTAGATTGAGTTAGGGTATGTGGTATTACGTCATAGACGTATACAGTGTTCCCACCAAGAAGTAGGGCCCGAAAATCAAGGAATGTGGTTAAATGGTACCCCGAGAGGTTAGGTTGGGTTAGGTTACGTTATATTACGTTGTGGATGTACATGAGGGTCCCACGGAGACGTAGAGGCCAACTCGCCAGGAATGTTGTCAAATATTACTGCCGACATGTCAGGTTGGATTAGGTTAGGTTATATTTCGTTATTGATGTATATGAAGGTCCTACGGAAACGGAAAGGCCAACTCGCCAGGAATGTTCCAAATATTACAGCCGAGATGTTAGGTTGGGTTCGGTTATGTTATATTACGTTATTGATATATATAAGGGTCCAACGGAGACGTAGAGGCCAACAAGCCAGGAATGTGGTCTAATATTACTGCCGAGGTGTTAGGTTGGGTTAGGTTAGGTTATATAATCCTATTGATGTATATAAAAGTCCCACGGAGACGTAGAAGCCAACTCGTCAGGAATGTGGTCAAATATTACAGTCACGATGTTAGATTGGTTTAGGGTAAGTTGTATTACGTCATAGACGTATACAGTGTTCCCACCGAGAAGTAGGGACCGACAATCAAGGAATGTGGTTAAATGGTACCCCGAGAGGTTAGGTTGGGTTAGGTTACGTTATATTACGTTATTGATGTACATAAGGGTCCCACGGAGACGTAGAGGCCAACTCGCCAGGAATGTTGCCAAATATTACCGCCGAGATGATAGGTTGTGTTAGATTAGGTTATATTTCGTTATGGATGTATATGAAGGACAAACGGAGACGTAGAGGCCAACAAGCCAGGAATGTTGTCAAATATTACCGCCGACATGTTAGGTTGGGTTAGGTTTGGTTATATTTCGTTGTTGATGTATATAAAGGTCCCACGGATACGTAGAGGCCAATTCGGCAGGAATGTTGTCAAATATTACCGCCGAGATGTTAGGTTGGGTTCGGTTATGTTATATTACGTTATTGATATATATAAGGGTCCAACGGAGACGTAGAGACCAACAAGCCAGGAATGTTGTCAAATATTACCGCCTACATGTTAGGTTGGGTTAGGTTTGGTTATATTTCGTTATTGATGTATATAAAGGTCCCACGGATACGTAGAGGCCAATTCGGCAGGAATGTTGTCAAATATTACCGCCGAGATGTTAGGTTGAGTTCGGTTATGTTATATTACGTTATTGATATATATAAGGGTCCAACGGAGACGTAGAGGCCAACAAGCCAGGAATGTGGTCTAATATTACTGCCGAGGTGTTAGGTTGGGTTAGGTTAGGTTATATTACCCTATTGATGTATATAAAAGTCCCATGGAGACGTAGAAGCCAACTCGTCAGGAATGTGGTCAAATATTACAGTCACGATGTTAGATTGGTTTAGGGTAGGTTGTATTACGTCATAGACGTATACAGTGTTCCCACCGAGAAGTAGGGACCGACAATCAAGGAATGTGGTTAAATGGTACCCCGAGAGGTTAGGTTGGGTTAGGTTACGTTATATTACGTTATTGATGTACATAAGGGTCCCACGGAGACGTAGAGGCCAACTCGCCAGGAATGTTGCCAAATTTTACCGCCGAGATGATACGTTGTGTTAGATTAGGTTATATTTCGTTATGGATGTATATGAAGGTCAAACGGAGACGTAGAGGCCAACAAGCCAGGAATGTTGTCAAACATTACCGCCGACATGTTAGGTTGGGTTAGGTTTGGTTATATTTCGTTGTTGATGTATATAAAGGTCCCACGGATACGTAGAGGCCAATTCGGCAGGAATGTTGACAAATATTACCGCCGAGATGTTAGGTTGGGTTCGGTTATGTTAAATTACGTTATTGATATATATATATAAGGGTCCAACGGAGACGTAGAGGCCAACAAGCCAGGAATGTGGTCTAATATTACTGCCGAGGTGTTAGGTTGGGTTAGGTTAGGTTATATTACCCTATTGATGTATATAAAAGTCCCACGGAGACGTAGAAGCCAACTCGTCAGGAATGTGGTCAAATATTACAGTCACGATGTTAGATTGGTTTAGGGTAGGTTGTATTACGTCATAGACGTATACAGTGTTCCCACCGAGAAGTAGGGACCGACAATCAAGGAATGTGGTTAAATGGTACCCCGAGAGGTTATGTTGGGTTAGGTTACGTTATATTACGTTATTGATGTACATAAGGGTCCCACGGAGACGTAGAGGCCAACTCGCCAGGAATGTTGCCAAATATTACCGCCGAGATGATAGGTTGTGTTAGATTAGGTTATATTTCGTTATGGATGTATATGAAGGTCAAACGGAGACGTAGAGGCCAACAAGCCAGGAATGATGTCAAATATTACCGCCGAGATGTTAGGTTGGGTTAGGTTAGGTTATAATACGTTCTTGATGTATATAAAGGTCCCACGCAGACGTAGAGGCCAACTCGCCAGGAATGTTGCCAAATATTACCGCCGAGATGATAGGTTGTGTTAGATTAGGTTATATTTCGTTATGGATGTATATGAAGGTCAAACGGAGACGTAGAGGCCAACAAGCCAGAAATGTTGCCAAATATTACCGCCGAGATGTTACGTTGGGTTAGGTTAGGTTATACTACGTTCTTGATGTATATAAAGGTCCCACGCAGACGTAGAGGCCAACTCGCCAGGAATGTTGTCAAATATTACCGCCGAGATGATATGTTGGGTTAAGTTAGGTTATATCTCGTTATAGATGTATACAAATGTCCCACGGAGACGTAGAGGCCAACTCGCCAGGAATGTTGTCAAATATTACCGCCGTCATGTTAGATTGGATTAGGTTTGGTTACATTACGTTATTGATGTATATAAAGGTGCCACGGAGACGGAGAAGCTAACTCGCCAGGAATGTTGCCAAATATTACTGCCGAGATGTTAGGTTGTGTTAGGTTAGGTTATATTACGTTATTGATGTATATAAAGGTCCCACGGAGACGTAGAAGCCAACTCGTCAGGAATGTGGTCAAATATTACAGTCACGATGTTAGATTGGTTTAGGGTAAGTTGTATTACGTCATAGACGTATACAGTGTTCCCACCGAGAAGTAGGGACCGACAATCAAGGAATGTGGTTAAATGGTACCCCGAGAGGTTAGGTTGGGTTAGGTTACGTTATATTACGTTATTGATGTACATAAGGGTCCCACGGAGACGTAGAGGCCAACTCGCCAGGAATGTTGCCAAATATTACTGCCGAGGTGTTAGGTTGGGTTAAGTTAGGTTATATTTCGTTATTGATGTATATGAAGGTCCCAAGGAGACGTAGAGTCCAACTCGCCAGGAATGTTGTCAAATATTACCGCCGAGATGATAGGTTGGGTTAGGTTAGGTTATGTTACGTTATTGATGTATATAAAGCTCCCACGGAGACGTAGAGGCCAACTCGCCAGGATTGTTGTCAAATATTACCGCCGAGAAGTTAGGTTGTGTCAGGTTAGGTTATATTACGTTATTGATGTATATGAAGAACCCGCGGAGACGTAGAGGCCAACTCGCCAGGTATGTGGTCAAATATTACCGCCGAGATGATAGGTTGGGTTAGGTTTGATTATATTTCGTTATTGATGTATATGAAGGTCCTACGGAAACGGAGAGGCCAACTCGCCAGGAATGTTGTCAAATATTACAGCCGAGATGATAGGTTGTGTTAGGTTAGGTTATATTACGTTATTGATGTATATGAAGGTCAAACGGAGACGTAGAGGCCAACAAAACAGGAATGTTGTCAAATATTACCGCCGACATGTTAGATTGGGTTAGGTTTGGTTATATTTCGTTATTGATGTATATAAAGGTCCCACGGATACGTAGAGGCCAATTCGGCAGGAATGTTGTCAAATATTACCGCCGAGATGTTAGGTTGGGTTCGATTATGTTATATTACGTTATTGATATATATAAGGGTCCAACGGAGACGTAGAGGCCAACAAGACAGGAATGTGGTCAAATATTACTGCCGACATGTCAGGTTGGATTAGGTTAGGTTATATTACGTTATTGATGTATATAAAGATCCAACGGTGTCGTAGAGGCTAACAAGCCAGAAATGTTGCCAAATATTACCGCCGAGATGTTAGGTTGGGTTAGGTTAGGTTATATTACGTTCTTGATGTATATAATGGTCCCACGGAGACGTAGATGCCAACAAGACAGGAATGTGGTCAACTATTACCGCCGAGATGTTAGATTGGGTGAGGTTAGGTTATATTACGTTATAGATGTATATAAAGCTCCCACGGAGACGTAGAGGCCAACTCGCCAGGAATGTTGTCAAATATTACCGCCGTCATGTTAGATTGGATTAGGTTTGGTTACATTACGTTATTGATGTATATAAAGGTGCCACGGAGACGGAGAAGCTAACTCGCCAGGAATGTTGCCAAATATTACTGCCGAGATGTTAGGTTGTGTTAGGTTAGGTTATATTACGTTATTGATGTATATAAAGGTCCCACGGAGACGTAGAAGCCAACTCGTCAGGAATGTGGTCAAATATTACAGTCACGATGTTAGATTGGTTTAGGGTAAGTTGTATTACGTCATAGACGTATACAGTGTTCCCACCGAGAAGTAGGGACCGACAATCAAGGAATGTGGTTAAATGGTACCCCGAGAGGTTAGGTTGGGTTAGGTTACGTTATATTACGTTATTGATGTACATAAGGGTCCCACGGAGACGTAGAGGCCAACTCGCCAGGAATGTTGCCAAATATTACTGCCGAGGTGTTAGGTTGGGTTAAGTTAGGTTATATTTCGTTATTGATGTATATGAAGGTCCCAAGGAGACGTAGAGTCCAACTCGCCAGGAATGTTGTCAAATATTACCGCCGAGATGATAGGTTGGGTTAGGTTAGGTTATGTTACGTTATTGATGTATATAAAGCTCCCACGGAGACGTAGAGGCCAACTCGCCAGGATTGTTGTCAAATATTACCGCCGAGAAGTTAGGTTGTGTCAGGTTAGGTTATATTACGTTATTGATGTATATGAAGAACCCGCGGAGACGTAGAGGCCAACTCGCCAGGTATGTGGTCAAATATTACCGCCGAGATGATAGGTTGGGTTAGGTTTGATTATATTTCGTTATTGATGTATATGAAGGTCCTACGGAAACGGAGAGGCCAACTCGCCAGGAATGTTGTCAAATATTACAGCCGAGATGATAGGTTGTGTTAGGTTAGGTTATATTACGTTATTGATGTATATGAAGGTCAAACGGAGACGTAGAGGCCAACAAAACAGGAATGTTGTCAAATATTACCGCCGACATGTTAGATTGGGTTAGGTTTGGTTATATTTCGTTATTGATGTATATAAAGGTCCCACGGATACGTAGAGGCCAATTCGGCAGGAATGTTGTCAAATATTACCGCCGAGATGTTAGGTTGGGTTCGATTATGTTATATTACGTTATTGATATATATAAGGGTCCAACGGAGACGTAGAGGCCAACAAGACAGGAATGTGGTCAAATATTACTGCCGACATGTCAGGTTGGATTAGGTTAGGTTATATTACGTTATTGATGTATATAAAGATCCAACGGTGTCGTAGAGGCTAACAAGCCAGAAATGTTGCCAAATATTACCGCCGAGATGTTAGGTTGGGTTAGGTTAGGTTATATTACGTTCTTGATGTATATAATGGTCCCACGGAGACGTAGATGCCAACAAGACAGGAATGTGGTCAACTATTACCGCCGAGATGTTAGATTGGGTGAGGTTAGGTTATATTACGTTATAGATGTATATAAAGCTCCCACGGAGACGTAGAGGCCAACTCGCCAGGATTGTTGTCAAATAATAGCGCCGAGAAGTTAGGTTGTGTCAGGTTAGGTTATATTACGTTATTGATGTATATGAAAAACCCACGGAGACGTAGAGGCCAACTCGCCAGGTATGCGGTCAAATATTACCGCCGAGATGATAGGTTGGGTTAGGTTTGGTTATATTTCGTTATTGATGTATATGAAGGTCCTACGGAAACGGAGAGGCCAACTCGCCAGGAATGTTGTCAAATATTACAGCCGAGATGATAGGTTGTGTTAGGTTAGTTTATATTACGTTATTGATGTATATAAAGGTCCCACGCAGACGTAGAGGCCAACTCGCCAGGAATGTTGTCAAATATTACCGCCGAGATGATAGGTTGGGTTAAGTTAGGTTATATTTCGTTATAGATGTATACAAAGGTCCCACGGAGACGTAGAGGCCAACTCGCCAGGAATGTTGTCAAATATTACCGCCGTCATGTTAGATTGGATTAGGTTTGGTTACATTACGTTATTGATGTATATAAAGGTGCCACGGAGACGGAGAAGCTAACTCGCCAGGAATGTTGCCAAATATTGATGCCGAGATGTTAGGTTGGGTTAGGTTAGGTTATATTACGTTATTGATGTATATAAAGGTCCCAAGGAGACGTAGAGCCCAACTCGCCAGGAATGTTGTCAAATATTACCGCCGAGATGTTAGATTGGGTTAGGTTAGGTTATATTACGTTATTGATGTATATAAAGGTCCCATGGAGACGTAGAGGCCAACTCGCCATGAATGTTGTCAAATATTACCGCCGAGATGTTAGGTTGGGTTAGGTTAGGTTATGTTTCGTTATTGATGTATATAAAGGTCCCACGGAGACGTAGAGGCCAACTCGCCAGGATTGTTGTCAAATAATAGCGCCGAGAAGTTAGGTTGTGTCAGGTTAGGTTATATTACGTTATTGATGTATATGAAAAACCCACGGAGACGGGGAGGCCAACTCGCCAGGTATGCGGTCAAATATTACCGCCGAGATGATAGGTTGGGTTAGGTTTGGTTATATTTCGTTATTGATGTATATGAAGGTCCTACGGAAACGGAGAGGCCAACTCGCCAGGAATGTTGTCAAATATTACAGCCGAGATGATAGGTTGTGTTAGGTTAGTTTATATTACGTTATTGATGTATATAAAGGTCCCACGCAGACGTAGAGGCCAACTCGCCAGGAATGTTGTCAAATATTACCGCCGAGATGATAGGTTGGGTTAAGTTAGGTTATATTTCGTTATAGATGTATACAAAGGTCCCACGGAGACGTAGAGGCCAACTCGCCAGGAATGTTGTCAAATATTACCGCCGTCATGTTAGATTGGATTAGGTTTGGTTACATTACGTTATTGATGTATATAAAGGTGCCACGGAGACGGAGAAGCTAACTCGCCAGGAATGTTGCCAAATATTGATGCCGAGATGTTAGGTTGGTTTAGGTTAGGTTATATTACGTTATTGATGTATATAAAGGTCCCAAGGAGACGTAGAGCCCAACTCGCCAGGAATGTTGTCAAATATTACCGCCGAGATGTTAGATTGGGTTAGGTTAGGTTATATTACGTTATTGATGTATATAAAGGTCCCATGGAGACGTAGAGGCCAACTCGCCATGAATGTTGTCAAATATTACCGCCGAGATGTTAGGTTGGGTTAGGTTAGGTTATGTTTCGTTATTGATGTATATAAAGGTCCCACGGAGACGTAGAGGCCAACTCGCCAGGATTGTTGTCAGATAATAGCGCCGAGAGGTTAGGTTGTGTCAGGTTAGGTTATATTACGTTATTGATGTATATGAAGAACCCACGGAGACGTAGAGGCCAACTCGCCAGGTATGTGGTCAAATAATCCCGCCGAGATGATAGGTTGGGTTAGGTTTGGTTATATTTCGTTATTGATGTATATGAAGGTCCTACGGATACGGAGAGGCCAACTCGCTAGGAATGTTGTAAAATATAACCGCCGACATGTTAGGTTGGGTTAGGTTAGGTTATATTACGCTATTGATGTATATAAAAGTCCCACGAAGATGTAGAAGCCAACTCGTCAGGAATGTGGTCAAATATTACAGTCACGATGTTAGATTGGTTTAGGGTAAGTTGTATTACGTCATAGACGTATACAGTGTTCCCACCGAGAAGTAGGGACCGACAATCAAGGAATGTGGTTAAACGGTACCCCGAGAGGTTAGGTTGGGTTAGGTTACGTTATATTACGTTATTGATGTACATGAGGGTCCCACGGAGACGTAGAGGCCAACAAGCCAGGAATGTTGTCAAATATTACCGCCGACATGTTAGGTTGGGTTAGGTTTGGTTATATTTCGTTGTTGATGTATATAAAGGTCCCACGGAGACGTAGATGCCAACAAGACAGGAATGTGGTCAACTATTACCGCCGAGATGTTAGATTGGGTTAGGTTAGGCTATATTACGTTATAGATGTGTATAAAGGTCCCACGGATACGTAGAGGCCAACTCGCCAGGAATGTTATCAAATATTACTGCCGACATGTTAGGTTGGATTAGGTTATGTTATATTACGTTATTGATGTATATAAAGGTCCCACGGAGTCGTAGAGGCCAACAAGCCAGAAATGTTGCCAAATATTACCGCCGAGATGTTAGGTTGGGTTAGGTTAGGTTATATTACGTTCTTGATGTATATAAAGGTCCCACGCAGACGTAGAGGCCAACTCGCCAGGAATGTTGTCAAATATTACCGCCGAGATGATAGGTTGGGTTAAGTTAGGTTATATTTCATTATTGATGTATATGAAGGTCCCACGGAGACGTAGAGTCCAACTCGCCAGGATTGTTGTCAAATAATAGCGCCGAGAAGTTAGGTTGTGTCAGGTTACGTTATATTACGTTATTGATGTATATGAAGAACCCACGGAGACGTAGAGGCCAACTCGCCAGGTATGTGGTCAAATATTACCGCCGAGATGATAGGTTGGGTTAGATTTGGTTATATTTCGTTATTGATGTATATGAAGGTCCTACGGAAACGGAGGGGCCAACTCGCCAGGAATGTTGTCAAATATTACAGCCGAGATGATAGGTTGTGTTAGGTTAATTTATATTACGTTATTGATGTATATGAAGGTCAAACGGAGACGTAGAGGCCAACAAGACAGGAATGTGGTCAACTATTACCGCCGAGATGTTAGATTGGGTTAGGTTAGGTTATATTACGTTATAGATGTGTATAAAGGTCCCACGGATACGTAGAGGTCAATTCGGCAGGAATGTTGTCAAATTCTACCGCCGAGATCTTAGGTTGGGTTCGGTTATGTTATATTACGTTATTGAAATATATAAGGGTCCAACGGAGACGTAGAGGCCAACAAGACAGGAATGCGGTCAAATATTACTGCCATTGTTAGGTTGGGTTAGGTTAGGTTATATTACGCTATTGATGTATATAAAAGTCCCACGGATACGTAGAAGCCAACTCGTCAGGAATGTGGTCAAATATTACAGCCACGATGTTAGATTGGGTTAGGGTATGTTGTATTACGTCATAGACGTATACAGTGTTCCCACCGAGAAGTAGGGACCGACAATCAAGGAATGTGGTTAAACGGTACCCCGAGAGGTTAGGTTGGGTTAGGTTACGTTATATTACGTTATTGATGTACATGAGGGTCCCACGGAGACGTAGAGGCCAACAAGCCAGGAATGTTGTCAAATATTACCGCCGACATGTTAGGTTGGGTTAGGTTTGGTTATATTTCGTTGTTGATGTATATAAAGGTCCCACGGAGACGTAGATGCCAACAAGACAGGAATGTGGTCAACTATTACCGCCGAGATGTTAGATTGGGTTAGGTTAGGCTATATTACGTTATAGATGTGTATAAAGGTCCCACGGATACGTAGAGGCCAATTCGGCAGGAATGTTATCAAATATTACTGCCGACATGTTAGGTTGGATTAGGTTATGTTATATTACGTTATTGATGTATATAAAGGTCCCACAGAGTCGTAGAGGCCAACAAGCCAGAAATGTTGCCAAATATTACCGCCGAGATGTTAGGTTGGGTTAGGTTAGGTTATATTACTTTCTTGATGTATATAAAGGTCCCACGCAGACGTAGAGGCCAACTCGCCAGGAATGTTGTCAAATATTACCGCCGAGATGATAGGTTGGGTTAAGTTAGGTTATATTTCATTATTGATGTATATGAAGGTCCCACGGAGACGTAGAGTCCAACTCGCCAGGATTGTTGTCAAATAATAGCGCCGAGAAGTTAGGTTGTGTCAGGTTACGTTATATTACGTTATTGATGTATATGAAGAACCCACGGAGACGTAGAGGCCAACTCGCCAGGTATGTGGTCAAATATTACCGCCGAGATGATAGGTTGGGTTAGGTTTGGTTATATTTCGTTATTGATGTATATGAAGGTCCTACGGATACGGAGAGGCCAACTCGCTAGGAATGTTGTCAAATATTACAGCCGAGATGATAGGTTGTGTTAGGTTAATTTATATTACGTTATTGATGTATATGAAGGTCAAACGGAGACGTAGAGGCCAACAAGACAGGAATGTGGTCAACTATTACCGCCGAGATGTTAGATTGGGTTAGGTTAGGTTATATTACGTTATAGATGTGTATAAAGGTCCCACGGATACGTAGAGGTCAATTCGGCAGGAATGTTGTCAAATTCTACCGCCGAGATCTTAGGTTGGGTTCGGTTATGTTATATTACGTTATTGAAATATATAAGGGTCCAACGGAGACGTAGAGGCCAACAAGACAGGAATGCGGTCAAATATTACTGCCATTGTTAGGTTGGGTTAGGTTAGGTTATATTACGCTATTGATGTATATAAAAGTCCCACGGATACGTAGAAGCCAACTCGTCAGGAATGTGGTCAAATATTACAGCCACGATGTTAGATTGGGTTAGGGTATGTTGTATTACGTCATAGACGTATACAGTGTTCCCACCGAGAAGTAGGGACCGACAATCAAGGAATGTGGTTAAACGGTACCCCGAGAGGTTAGGTTGGGTTAGGTTACGTTATATTACGTTATTGATGTACATGAGGGTCCCACGGAGACGTAGAGGCCAACAAGCCAGGAATGTTGTCAAATATTACCGCCGACATGTTAGGTTGGGTTAGGTTTGGTTATATTTCGTTGTTGATGTATATAAAGGTCCCACGGAGACGTAGATGCCAACAAGACAGGAATGTGGTCAACTATTACCGCCGAGATGTTAGATTGGGTTAGGTTAGGCTATATTACGTTATAGATGTGTATAAAGGTCCCACGGATACGTAGAGGCCAATTCGGCAGGAATGTTATCAAATATTACTGCCGACATGTTAGGTTGGATTAGGTTATGTTATATTACGTTATTGATGTATATAAAGGTCCCACAGAGTCGTAGAGGCCAACAAGCCAGAAATGTTGCCAAATATTACCGCCGAGATGTTAGGTTGGGTTAGGTTAGGTTATATTACTTTCTTGATGTATATAAAGGTCCCACGCAGACGTAGAGGCCAACTCGCCAGGAATGTTGTCAAATATTACCGCCGAGATGATAGGTTGGGTTAAGTTAGGTTATATTTCATTATTGATGTATATGAAGGTCCCACGGAGACGTAGAGTCCAACTCGCCAGGATTGTTGTCAAATAATAGCGCCGAGAAGTTAGGTTGTGTCAGGTTACGTTATATTACGTTATTGATGTATATGAAGAACCCACGGAGACGTAGAGGCCAACTCGCCAGGTATGTGGTCAAATATTACCGCCGAGATGATAGGTTGGGTTAGGTTTGGTTATATTTCGTTATTGATGTATATGAAGGTCCTACGGATACGGAGAGGCCAACTCGCTAGGAATGTTGTAAAATATTACCGCCGACATGTTAGGTTGGGTTAGGTTAGGTTATATTACGCTATTGATGTATATAAAAGTCCCACGGAGATGTAGAAGCCAACTCGTCAGGAATGTGGTCAAATATTACAGTCACGATGTTAGATTGGTTTAGGGTAAGTTGTATTACGTCATAGACGTATACAGTGTTCCCACCGAGAAGTAGGGACCGACAATCAAGGAATGTGGTTAAACGGTACCCCGAGAGGTTAGGTTGGGTTAGGTTACGTTATATTACGTTATTGATGTACATGAGGGTCCCACGGAGACGTAGAGGCCAACAAGCCAGGAATGTTGTCAAATATTACCGCCGACATGTTAGGTTGGGTTAGGTTTGGTTATATTTCGTTGTTGATGTATATAAAGGTCCCACGGAGACGTAGATGCCAACAAGACAGGAATGTGGTCAACTATTACCGCCGAGATGTTAGATTGGGTTAGGTTAGGCTATATTACGTTATAGATGTGTATAAAGGTCCCACGGATACGTAGAGGCCAACTCGCCAGGAATGTTATCAAATATTACTGCCGACATGTTAGGTTGGATTAGGTTATGTTATATTACGTTATTGATGTATATAAAGGTCCCACGGAGTCGTAGAGGCCAACAAGCCAGAAATGTTGCCAAATATTACCGCCGAGATGTTAGGTTGGGTTAGGTTAGGCTATATTACGTTCTTGATGTATATAAAGGTCCCACGCAGACGTAGAGGCCAACTCGCCAGGAATGTTGTCAAATATTACCGCCGAGATGATAGGTTGGGTTAGGTTAGGTTATATTACGTTATTGATGTATATAAAGGTCCCACGGAGACGTAGAGGCCAACAAGCCATGAATGTTGTCAAATATTACCGCCGAGATGTTAGGTTGGGTTAGGTTAGGTTATGTTTCGTTATTGATGTATATAAAGGTCCCACGGAGACGTAGAGGCCAACTCGCCAGGATTGTTGTCAGATAATAGCGCCGAGAGGTTAGGTTGTGTCAGGTTAGGTTATATTACGTTATTGATGTATATGAAGAACCCACGGAGACGTAGAGGCCAACTCGCCAGGTATGTGGTCAAATATTACCGCCGAGATGATAGGTTGGGTTAGGTTTGGCTATATTTCGTTATTGATGTATATGAAGGTCCTACGGATACGGAGAGGTCAACTCGCTAGAAATGTTGTAAAATATTACCGCCGAAATGTTAGGATGGGTTAGGTTAGGTTATATTACGCTATTGATGTATATAAAAGTCCCACGGAGATGTAGAAGCCAACTCGTCAGGAATGTGGTCAAATATTACAGTCACGATGTTAGATTGGTTTAGGGTAAGTTGTATTACGTCATAGACGTATACAGTGTTCCCACCGAGAAGTAGGGACCGACAATCAAGGAATGTGGTTAAATGGTACCCCGAGAGGTTAGGTTGGGTTAGGTTACGTTATATTACGTTATTGATGTACACGAGGGTCCCACGGAGAGGTAGGGGCCAACTCGCCAGGAATGTTGTCAAATATTACCGCCGAGATGATAGGTTGGGTTAAATTAGGTTATATTTCGTTATTGATGTATATGAAGGTCCCAAGGAGACGTAGAGTCCAACTCGCCAGGAATGTTGTCAAATATTACCGCCGAGATGTTATGTTGGGTTCTATTATGTTATATTACGTTATTGATATATATAAGGGTCCAACGGAGACGTAGAGGCCAACAAGCCAGGAATGTGCTCTAATATTACTGCCGAGGTGTTAGGTTGTGTTAGGTTAGGTTATATTACGCTATTGATGTATATAAAAGTCCCACGGAGACGTAGAAGCCAACTCGTCAGGAATGTGGTCAAATATTACAGCCACGATGTTAGATTGGGTTAGGGTATGTTGTATTACGTCATAGACGTATACAGTGTTCCCACCGAGAAGTAGGGCCCGACAATCAAGGAATGTGGTTAAATGGTACCCCGAGAGGTTAGGTTGGGTTAGGTTACGTTAGATTACGTTATTGATGTACATGAGGGTCCCACGGAGACGTAGAGGCCAACTCGCCAGGAATGTTGTCAAATATTACTGCCGACATGTCAGGTTGGATTAGGTTAGGTTATATTACGTTATTGATGTATATAAAGGTCCCACGGTGTCGTAGAGGCCAACAAGCCAGAAATGTTGCCAAATACTACCGCCGAGATGTTAGGTTGGGTTAGGTTAGGTTATATTACGTTCTTGATGTATATAAAGGTCCCACGCAGACGTAGAGGCCAACTCGCCAGGAATGTTGTCAAATATTACCGCCGAGATGATAGGTTGGGTTAAGTTAGGTTATATTTCGTTATTGATGTATATGAAGGTCCCAAGGAGACGTAGAGTCCAACTCGCCAGGAATGTTGTCAAATATTACCGCCGAGATGTTAGATTGGGTTAGGTTAGGTTATGTTACGTTATTGATGTATATAAAGCTCCCACGGAGACGTAGAGGCCAACTCGCCAGGATTGTTGTCAAATATTACCGCCGAGAAGTTAGGTTGTGTCAGGTTAGGTTATATTACGTTATTGATGTATATGAAGAACCCGCGGAGACGTAGAGGCCAACTCGCCAGGTATGTGGTCAAATATTACCGCCGAGATGATAGGTTGGGTTAGGTTTGATTATATTTCCTTATTGATGTATATGAAGGTCCTACGGAAACGGAGAGGCCAACTCGCCAGGAATGTTGTCAAATATTACAGCCGAGATGATAGGTTGTGTTAGGTTAGGTTATATTACGTTATTGATGTATATGAAGGTCAAACGGAGACGTAGAGGCCAACAAAACAGGAATGTTGTCAAATATTACCGCCGACATGTTAGATTGGGTTAGGTTTGGTTATATTTCGTTATTGATGTATATAGAGGTCCCACGGATACGTAGAGGCCAATTCGGCAGGAATGTTGTCAAATATTACCGCCGACATGTTAGGTTGGGTTAGGTTTGGTTATATTTCGTTATTGATGTGTATAAAGGTCCCACGGATACGTAGGGGCCAATTCGGCAGGAATGTTGTCAAATATTACCGCCGAGATGTTAGGTTGGGTTCGATTATGTTATATTACGTTATTGATATATATAAGGGTCCAACGGAGACGTAGAGGCCAACAAGACAGGAATGTGGTCAAATATTACTGCCATTGTTAGGTTGGGTTGGGTCAGGTTATATTACGCTATTAATGTATATAAAAGTCCCACGGAGACGTAGTAGCTAACTCGCCAGGAATGTTGCCAAATATTACCGCCGAGATGATAGGTTGTGTTAGATTAGGTTATATTTCGTTATGGATGTATATGAAGGTCAAACGGAGATATAGAGGCCAACAAGCCAGAAATGTTGCCAAATATTACCGCAGAGATGTTACGTTGGGTTAGGTTAGGTTATATTACGTTCTTGATGTATATAAAGGTCCCACGCAGACGTAGAGGCCAACTCGCCAGGAATGTTGTCAAATATTACCGCCGAGATGATAGGTTGGGTTAAGTTAGGTTATATTTCGTTATAGATGTATACAAAGGTCCCACGGAGACGTAGAGGCCAACTCGCCAGGAATGTTGTCAAATATTACCGCCGTCATGTTAGATTGGATTAGGTTTGGTTACATTACGTTATTGATGTATATAAAGGTGCCACGGAGACGGAGAAGCTAACTCGCCAGGAATGTTGCCAAATATTACTGCCGAGATGTTAGGTTGGGTTAGGTTAGGTTATATTACGTTATTGATGTATATAAAGGTCCCACGGAGACGTAGAAGCCAACTCGTCAGGAATGTGGTCAAATATTACAGCCACGATGTTAGATTGAGTTAGTGTATGTGGTATTACGTCATAGACGTATACAGTATTCCCACCAAGAAGTAGGGCCCGAAAATCAAGGAATGTGGTTAAATGGTACCCCGAGAGGTTAGGTTGGGTTAGGTTACGTTATATTACGTTGTGGATGTACATGAGGGTCCCACGGAGACGTAGAGGCCAACTCGCCAGGAATGTTGTCAAATATTACTGCCGACATGTCAGGTTGGATTAGGTTAGGTTATATTTCGTTATTGATGTATATGAAGGTCCTACGGAAACGGAGAGGCCAACTCGCCAGGAATGTTGCCAAATATTACAGCCGAGATGTTAGGTTGGGTTCGGTTATGTTATATTACGTTATTGATATATATAAGGGTCCAACGGAGACGTAGAGGCCAACAAGCCAGGAATGTGGTCTAATATTACTGCCGAGGTGTTAGGTTGGGTTAGGTTAGGTTATATAACCCTATTGATGTATATAAAAGTCCCACGGAGACGTAGAAGCCAACTCGTCAGGAATGTGGTCAAATATTACAGTCACGATGTTAGATTGGTTTAGGGTAAGTTGTATTACGTCATAGACGTATACAGTGTTCCCACCGAGAAGTAGGGACCGACAATCAAGGAATGTGGTTAAATGGTACCCCGAGAGGTTAGGTTGGGTTAGGTTACGTTATATTACGTTATTGATGTACATAATGGTCCCACGGAGACGTAGAGGCCAACTCGCCAGGAATGTTGCCAAATATTACCGCCGAGATGATAGGTTGTGTTAGATTAGGTTATATTTCGTTATGGATGTATATGAAGGTCAAACGGAGACGTAGAGGCCAACAAGCCAGGAATGTTGTCAAATATTACCGCCGACATGTTAGGTTGGGTTAGGTTTGGTTATATTTCGTTGTTGATGTATATAAAGGTCCCACGGATACGTAGAGGCCAATTCGGCAGGAATGTTGTCAAATATTACCGCCGAGATGTTAGGTTGGGTTCGGTTATGTTATATTACGTTATTGATATATATAAGGGTCCAACGGAGACGTAGAGACCAACAAGACAGGAATGCGGTCAAATATTACCGCCGACATGTTAGGTTGGGTTAGGTTTGGTTATATTTCGTTATTGATGTATATAAAGGTCCCACGGATACGTAGAGGCCAATTCGGCAGGAATGTTGTCAAATATTACCGCCGAGATGTTAGGTTGAGTTCGGTTATGTTATATTACGTTATTGATATATATAAGGGTCCAACGGAGACGTAGAGGCCAACAAGCCAGGAATGTGGTCTAATATTACTGCCGAGGTGTTAGGTTGGGTTAGGTTAGGTTATATTACCCTCTTGATGTATATAAAAGTCCCACGGAGACGTAGAAGCCAACTCGTCAGGAGTGTGGTCAAATATTACAGTCACGATGTTAGATTGGTTTAGGGTAGGTTGTATTACGTCATAGACGTATACAGTGTTCCCACCGAGAAGTAGGGACCGACAATCAAGGAATGTGGTTAAATGGTACTCCGAGAGGTTAGGTTGGGTTAGGTTACGTTATATTACGTTATTGATGTACATAAGGGTCCCACGGAGACGTAGAGGCTAACTCGCCAGGAATGTTGCCAAATTTTACCGCCGAGATGATACGTTGTGTTAGATTAGGTTATATTTCGTTATGGATGTATATGAAGGTCAAACGGAGACGTAGAGGCCAACAAGCCAGGAATGTTGTCAAACATTACCGCCGACATGTTAGGTTGGGTTAGGTTTGGTTATATTTCGTTGTTGATGTATATAAAGGTCCCACGGATACGTAGAGGCCAATTCGGCAGGAATGTTGTCAAATATTATAGCCGAGATGTTAGGTTGGGTTAGGTTAGGTTATGTTTCGTTATTGATGTATATAAAGGTCCCACGGAGACGTAGAGGCCAACTCGCCAGGATTGTTGTCAAATAATAGCGCCGAGAAGTTAGGTTGTGTCAGGTTAGGTTATATTACGTTATTGATGTATATGAAAAACCCACGGAGACGGGGAGGCCAACTCGCCAGGTATGCGGTCAAATATTACCGCCGAGATGATAGGTTGGGTTAGGTTTGGTTATATTTCGTTATTGATGTATATGAAGGTCCTACGGAAACGGAGAGGCCAACTCGCCAGGAATGTTGTCAAATATTACAGCCGAGATGATAGGTTGTGTTAGGTTAGTTTATATTACGTTATTGATGTATATAAAGGTCCCACGCAGACGTAGAGGCCAACTCGCCAGGAATGTTGTCAAATATTACCGCCGAGATGATAGGTTGGGTTAAGTTAGGTTATATTTCGTTATAGATGTATACAAAGGTCCCACGGAGACGTAGAGGCCAACTCGCCAGGAATGTTGTCAAATATTACCGCCGTCATGTTAGATTGGATTAGGTTTGGTTACATTACGTTATTGATGTATATAAAGGTGCCACGGAGACGGAGAAGCTAACTCGCCAGGAATGTTGCCAAATATTGATGCCGAGATGTTAGGTTGGTTTAGGTTAGGTTATATTACGTTATTGATGTATATAAAGGTCCCAAGGAGACGTAGAGCCCAACTCGCCAGGAATGTTGTCAAATATTACCGCCGAGATGTTAGATTGGGTTAGGTTAGGTTATATTACGTTATTGATGTATATAAAGGTCCCATGGAGACGTAGAGGCCAACTCGCCATGAATGTTGTCAAATATTACCGCCGAGATGTTAGGTTGGGTTAGGTTAGGTTATGTTTCGTTATTGATGTATATAAAGGTCCCACGGAGACGTAGAGGCCAACTCGCCAGGATTGTTGTCAGATAATAGCGCCGAGAGGTTAGGTTGTGTCAGGTTAGGTTATATTACGTTATTGATGTATATGAAGAACCCACGGAGACGTAGAGGCCAACTCGCCAGGTATGTGGTCAAATAATCCCGCCGAGATGATAGGTTGGGTTAGGTTTGGTTATATTTCGTTATTGATGTATATGAAGGTCCTACGGATACGGAGAGGCCAACTCGCTAGGAATGTTGTAAAATATAACCGCCGACATGTTAGGTTGGGTTAGGTTAGGTTATATTACGCTATTGATGTATATAAAAGTCCCACGAAGATGTAGAAGCCAACTCGTCAGGAATGTGGTCAAATATTACAGTCACGATGTTAGATTGGTTTAGGGTAAGTTGTATTACGTCATAGACGTATACAGTGTTCCCACCGAGAAGTAGGGACCGACAATCAAGGAATGTGGTTAAACGGTACCCCGAGAGGTTAGGTTGGGTTAGGTTACGTTATATTACGTTATTGATGTACATGAGGGTCCCACGGAGACGTAGAGGCCAACAAGCCAGGAATGTTGTCAAATATTACCGCCGACATGTTAGGTTGGGTTAGGTTTGGTTATATTTCGTTGTTGATGTATATAAAGGTCCCACGGAGACGTAGATGCCAACAAGACAGGAATGTGGTCAACTATTACCGCCGAGATGTTAGATTGGGTTAGGTTAGGCTATATTACGTTATAGATGTGTATAAAGGTCCCACAGATACGTAGAGGCCAACTCGCCAGGAATGTTATCAAATATTACTGCCGACATGTTAGGTTGGATTAGGTTATGTTATATTACGTTATTGATGTATATAAAGGTCCCACGGAGTCGTAGAGGCCAACAAGCCAGAAATGTTGCCAAATATTACCGCCGAGATGTTAGGTTGGGTTAGGTTAGGTTATATTACGTTCTTGATGTATATAAAGGTCCCACGCAGACGTAGAGGCCAACTCGCCAGGAATGTTGTCAAATATTACCGCCGAGATGATAGGTTGGGTTAAGTTAGGTTATATTTCATTATTGATGTATATGAAGGTCCCACGGAGACGTAGAGTCCAACTCGCCAGGATTGTTGTAAAATAATAGCGCCGAGAAGTTAGGTTGTGTCAGGTTACGTTATATTACGTTATTGATGTATATGAAGAACCCACGGAGACGTAGAGGCCAACTCGCCAGGTATGTGGTCAAATATTACCGCCGAGATGATAGGTTGGGTTAGATTTGGTTATATTTCGTTATTGATGTATATGAAGGTCCTACGGAAACGGAGGGGCCAACTCGCCAGGAATGTTGTCAAATATTACAGCCGAGATGATAGGTTGTGTTAGGTTAATTTATATTACGTTATTGATGTATATGAAGGTCAAACGGAGACGTAGAGGCCAACAAGACAGGAATGTGGTCAACTATTACCGCCGAGATGTTAGATTGGGTTAGGTTAGGTTATATTACGTTATAGATGTGTATAAAGGTCCCACGGATACGTAGAGGTCAATTCGGCAGGAATGTTGTCAAATTCTACCGCCGAGATCTTAGGTTGGGTTCGGTTATGTTATATTACGTTATTGAAATATATAAGGGTCCAACGGAGACGTAGAGGCCAACAAGACAGGAATGCGGTCAAATATTACTGCCATTGTTAGGTTGGGTTAGGTTAGGTTATATTACGCTATTGATGTATATAAAAGTCCCACGGATACGTAGAAGCCAACTCGTCAGGAATGTGGTCAAATATTACAGCCACGATGTTAGATTGGGTTAGGGTATGTTGTATTACGTCATAGACGTATACAGTGTTCCCACCGAGAAGTAGGGACCGACAATCAAGGAATGTGGTTAAACGGTACCCCGAGAGGTTAGGTTGGGTTAGGTTACGTTATATTACGTTATTGATGTACATGAGGGTCCCACGGAGACGTAGAGGCCAACAAGCCAGGAATGTTGTCAAATATTACCGCCGACATGTTAGGTTGGGTTAGGTTTGGTTATATTTCGTTGTTGATGTATATAAAGGTCCCACGGAGACGTAGATGCCAACAAGACAGGAATGTGGTCAACTATTACCGCCGAGATGTTAGATTGGGTTAGGTTAGGCTATATTACGTTATAGATGTGTATAAAGGTCCCACGGATACGTAGAGGCCAATTCGGCAGGAATGTTATCAAATATTACTGCCGACATGTTAGGTTGGATTAGGTTATGTTATATTACGTTATTGATGTATATAAAGGTCCCACAGAGTCGTAGAGGCCAACAAGCCAGAAATGTTGCCAAATATTACCGCCGAGATGTTAGGTTGGGTTAGGTTAGGTTATATTACTTTCTTGATGTATATAAAGGTCCCACGCAGACGTAGAGGCCAACTCGCCAGGAATGTTGTCAAATATTACCGCCGAGATGATAGGTTGGGTTAAGTTAGGTTATATTTCATTATTGATGTATATGAAGGTCCCACGGAGACGTAGAGTCCAACTCGCCAGGATTGTTGTCAAATAATAGCGCCGAGAAGTTAGGTTGTGTCAGGTTACGTTATATTACGTTATTGATGTATATGAAGAACCCACGGAGACGTAGAGGCCAACTCGCCAGGTATGTGGTCAAATATTACCGCCGAGATGATAGGTTGGGTTAGGTTTGGTTATATTTCGTTATTGATGTATATGAAGGTCCTACGGATACGGAGAGGCCAACTCGCTAGGAATGTTGTAAAATATTACCGCCGACATGTTAGGTTGGGTTAGGTTAGGTTATATTACGCTATTGATGTATATAAAAGTCCCACGGAGATGTAGAAGCCAACTCGTCAGGAATGTGGTCAAATATTACAGTCACGATGTTAGATTGGTTTAGGGTAAGTTGTATTACGTCATAGACGTATACAGTGTTCCCACCGAGAAGTAGGGACCGACAATCAAGGAATGTGGTTAAACGGTACCCCGAGAGGTTAGGTTGGGTTAGGTTACGTTATATTACGTTATTGATGTACATGAGGGTCCCACGGAGACGTAGAGGCCAACAAGCCAGGAATGTTGTCAAATATTACCGCCGACATGTTAGGTTGGGTTAGGTTTGGTTATATTTCGTTGTTGATGTATATAAAGGTCCCACGGAGACGTAGATGCCAACAAGACAGGAATGTGGTCAACTATTACCGCCGAGATGTTAGATTGGGTTAGGTTAGGCTATATTACGTTATAGATGTGTATAAAGGTCCCACGGATACGTAGAGGCCAACTCGCCAGGAATGTTATCAAATATTACTGCCGACATGTTAGGTTGGATTAGGTTATGTTATATTACGTTATTGATGTATATAAAGGTCCCACGGAGTCGTAGAGGCCAACAAGCCAGAAATGTTGCCAAATATTACCGCCGAGATGTTAGGTTGGGTTAGGTTAGGTTATATTACGTTCTTGATGTATATAAAGGTCCCACGCAGACGTAGAGGCCAACTCGCCAGGAATGTTGTCAAATATTACCGCCGAGATGATAGGTTGGGTTAAGTTAGGTTATATTTCATTATTGATGTATATGAAGGTCCCACGGAGACGTAGAGTCCAACTCGCCAGGATTGTTGTCAAATAATAGCGCCGAGAAGTTAGGTTGTGTCAGGTTACGTTATATTACGTTATTGATGTATATGAAGAACCCACGGAGACGTAGAGGCCAACTCGCCAGGTATGTGGTCAAATATTACCGCCGAGATGATAGGTTGGGTTAGATTTGGTTATATTTCGTTATTGATGTATATGAAGGTCCTACGGAAACGGAGGGGCCAACTCGCCAGGAATGTTGTCAAATATTACAGCCGAGATGATAGGTTGTGTTAGGTTAATTTATATTACGTTATTGATGTATATGAAGGTCAAACGGAGACGTAGAGGCCAACAAGACAGGAATGTGGTCAACTATTACCGCCGAGATGTTAGATTGGGTTAGGTTAGGTTATATTACGTTATAGATGTGTATAAAGGTCCCACGGATACGTAGAGGTCAATTCGGCAGGAATGTTGTCAAATTCTACCGCCGAGATCTTAGGTTGGGTTCGGTTATGTTATATTACGTTATTGAAATATATAAGGGTCCAACGGAGACGTAGAGGCCAACAAGACAGGAATGCGGTCAAATATTACTGCCATTGTTAGGTTGGGTTAGGTTAGGTTATATTACGCTATTGATGTATATAAAAGTCCCACGGATACGTAGAAGCCAACTCGTCAGGAATGTGGTCAAATATTACAGCCACGATGTTAGATTGGGTTAGGGTATGTTGTATTACGTCATAGACGTATACAGTGTTCCCACCGAGAAGTAGGGACCGACAATCAAGGAATGTGGTTAAACGGTACCCCGAGAGGTTAGGTTGGGTTAGGTTACGTTATATTACGTTATTGATGTACATGAGGGTCCCACGGAGACGTAGAGGCCAACAAGCCAGGAATGTTGTCAAATATTACCGCCGACATGTTAGGTTGGGTTAGGTTTGGTTATATTTCGTTGTTGATGTATATAAAGGTCCCACGGAGACGTAGATGCCAACAAGACAGGAATGTGGTCAACTATTACCGCCGAGATGTTAGATTGGGTTAGGTTAGGCTATATTACGTTATAGATGTGTATAAAGGTCCCACGGATACGTAGAGGCCAATTCGGCAGGAATGTTATCAAATATTACTGCCGACATGTTAGGTTGGATTAGGTTATGTTATATTACGTTATTGATGTATATAAAGGTCCCACAGAGTCGTAGAGGCCAACAAGCCAGAAATGTTGCCAAATATTACCGCCGAGATGTTAGGTTGGGTTAGGTTAGGTTATATTACTTTCTTGATGTATATAAAGGTCCCACGCAGACGTAGAGGCCAACTCGCCAGGAATGTTGTCAAATATTACCGCCGAGATGATAGGTTGGGTTAAGTTAGGTTATATTTCATTATTGATGTATATGAAGGTCCCACGGAGACGTAGAGTCCAACTCGCCAGGATTGTTGTCAAATAATAGCGCCGAGAAGTTAGGTTGTGTCAGGTTACGTTATATTACGTTATTGATGTATATGAAGAACCCACGGAGACGTAGAGGCCAACTCGCCAGGTATGTGGTCAAATATTACCGCCGAGATGATAGGTTGGGTTAGGTTTGGTTATATTTCGTTATTGATGTATATGAAGGTCCTACGGATACGGAGAGGCCAACTCGCTAGGAATGTTGTAAAATATTACCGCCGACATGTTAGGTTGGGTTAGGTTAGGTTATATTACGCTATTGATGTATATAAAAGTCCCACGGAGATGTAGAAGCCAACTCGTCAGGAATGTGGTCAAATATTACAGTCACGATGTTAGATTGGTTTAGGGTAAGTTGTATTACGTCATAGACGTATACAGTGTTCCCACCGAGAAGTAGGGACCGACAATCAAGGAATGTGGTTAAACGGTACCCCGAGAGGTTAGGTTGGGTTAGGTTACGTTATATTACGTTATTGATGTACATGAGGGTCCCACGGAGACGTAGAGGCCAACAAGCCAGGAATGTTGTCAAATATTACCGCCGACATGTTAGGTTGGGTTAGGTTTGGTTATATTTCGTTGTTGATGTATATAAAGGTCCCACGGAGACGTAGATGCCAACAAGACAGGAATGTGGTCAACTATTACCGCCGAGATGTTAGATTGGGTTAGGTTAGGCTATATTACGTTATAGATGTGTATAAAGGTCCCACGGATACGTAGAGGCCAACTCGCCAGGAATGTTATCAAATATTACTGCCGACATGTTAGGTTGGATTAGGTTATGTTATATTACGTTATTGATGTATATAAAGGTCCCACGGAGTCGTAGAGGCCAACAAGCCAGAAATGTTGCCAAATATTACCGCCGAGATGTTAGGTTGGGTTAGGTTAGGCTATATTACGTTCTTGATGTATATAAAGGTCCCACGCAGACGTAGAGGCCAACTCGCCAGGAATGTTGTCAAATATTACCGCCGAGATGATAGGTTGGGTTAGGTTAGGTTATATTACGTTATTGATGTATATAAAGGTCCCACGGAGACGTAGAGGCCAACAAGCCATGAATGTTGTCAAATATTACCGCCGAGATGTTAGGTTGGGTTAGGTTAGGTTATGTTTCGTTATTGATGTATATAAAGGTCCCACGGAGACGTAGAGGCCAACTCGCCAGGATTGTTGTCAGATAATAGCGCCGAGAGGTTAGGTTGTGTCAGGTTAGGTTATATTACGTTATTGATGTATATGAAGAACCCACGGAGACGTAGAGGCCAACTCGCCAGGTATGTGGTCAAATATTACCGCCGAGATGATAGGTTGGGTTAGGTTTGGCTATATTTCGTTATTGATGTATATGAAGGTCCTACGGATACGGAGAGGTCAACTCGCTAGAAATGTTGTAAAATATTACCGCCGAAATGTTAGGATGGGTTAGGTTAGGTTATATTACGCTATTGATGTATATAAAAGTCCCACGGAGATGTAGAAGCCAACTCGTCAGGATTGTTGTCAAATATTACCGCCGAGAAGTTAGGTTGTGTCAGGTTAGGTTATATTACGTTATTGATGTATATGAAGAACCCGCGGAGACGTAGAGGCCAACTCGCCAGGTATGTGGTCAAATATTACCGCCGAGATGATAGGTTGGGTTAGGTTTGATTATATTTCCTTATTGATGTATATGAAGGTCCTACGGAAACGGAGAGGCCAACTCGCCAGGAATGTTGTCAAATATTACAGCCGAGATGATAGGTTGTGTTAGGTTAGGTTATATTACGTTATTGATGTATATGAAGGTCAAACGGAGACGTAGAGGCCAACAAAACAGGAATGTTGTCAAATATTACCGCCGACATGTTAGATTGGGTTAGGTTTGGTTATATTTCGTTATTGATGTATATAGAGGTCCCACGGATACGTAGAGGCCAATTCGGCAGGAATGTTGTCAAATATTACCGCCGACATGTTAGGTTGGGTTAGGTTTGGTTATATTTCGTTATTGATGTGTATAAAGGTCCCACGGATACGTAGGGGCCAATTCGGCAGGAATGTTGTCAAATATTACCGCCGAGATGTTAGGTTGGGTTCGATTATGTTATATTACGTTATTGATATATATAAGGGTCCAACGGAGACGTAGAGGCCAACAAGACAGGAATGTGGTCAAATATTACTGCCATTGTTAGGTTGGGTTGGGTCAGGTTATATTACGCTATTAATGTATATAAAAGTCCCACGGAGACGTAGTAGCCAACTCGCCAGGAATGTTGCCAAATATTACCGCCGAGATGATAGGTTGTGTTAGATTAGGTTATATTTCGTTATGGATGTATATGAAGGTCAAACGGAGACATAGAGGCCAACAAGCCAGAAATGTTGCCAAATATTACCGCAGAGATGTTACGTTGGGTTAGGTTAGGTTATATTACGTTCTTGATGTATATAAAGGTCCCACGCAGACGTAGAGGCCAACTCGCCAGGAATGTTGTCAAATATTACCGCCGAGATGATAGGTTGGGTTAAGTTAGGTTATATTTCGTTATAGATGTATACAAAGGTCCCACGGAGACGTAGAGGCCAACTCGCCAGGAATGTTGTCAAATATTACCGCCGTCATGTTAGATTGGATTAGGTTTGGTTACATTACGTTATTGATGTATATAAAGGTGCCACGGAGACGGAGAAGCTAACTCGCCAGGAATGTTGCCAAATATTACTGCCGAGATGTTAGGTTGGGTTAGGTTAGGTTATATTACGTTATTGATGTATATAAAGGTCCCACGGAGACGTAGAAGCCAACTCGTCAGGAATGTGGTCAAATATTACAGCCACGATGTTAGATTGAGTTAGTGTATGTGGTATTACGTCATAGACGTATACAGTATTCCCACCAAGAAGTAGGGCCCGAAAATCAAGGAATGTGGTTAAATGGTACCCCGAGAGGTTAGGTTGGGTTAGGTTACGTTATATTACGTTGTGGATGTACATGAGGGTCCCACGGAGACGTAGAGGCCAACTCGCCAGGAATGTTGTCAAATATTACTGCCGACATGTCAGGTTGGATTAGGTTAGGTTATATTTCGTTATTGATGTATATGAAGGTCCTACGGAAACGGAGAGGCCAACTCGCCAGGAATGTTGCCAAATATTACAGCCGAGATGTTAGGTTGGGTTCGGTTATGTTATATTACGTTATTGATATATATAAGGGTCCAACGGAGACGTAGAGGCCAACAAGCCAGGAATGTGGTCTAATATTACTGCCGAGGTGTTAGGTTGGGTTAGGTTAGGTTATATAACCCTATTGATGTATATAAAAGTCCCACGGAGACGTAGAAGCCAACTCGTCAGGAATGTGGTCAAATATTACAGTCACGATGTTAGATTGGTTTAGGGTAAGTTGTATTACGTCATAGACGTATACAGTGTTCCCACCGAGAAGTAGGGACCGACAATCAAGGAATGTGGTTAAATGGTACCCCGAGAGGTTAGGTTGGGTTAGGTTACGTTATATTACGTTATTGATGTACATAATGGTCCCACGGAGACGTAGAGGCCAACTCGCCAGGAATGTTGCCAAATATTACCGCCGAGATGATAGGTTGTGTTAGATTAGGTTATATTTCGTTATGGATGTATATGAAGGTCAAACGGAGACGTAGAGGCCAACAAGCCAGGAATGTTGTCAAATATTACCGCCGACATGTTAGGTTGGGTTAGGTTTGGTTATATTTCGTTGTTGATGTATATAAAGGTCCCACGGATACGTAGAGGCCAATTCGGCAGGAATGTTGTCAAATATTACCGCCGAGATGTTAGGTTGGGTTCGGTTATGTTATATTACGTTATTGATATATATAAGGGTCCAACGGAGACGTAGAGACCAACAAGACAGGAATGCGGTCAAATATTACCGCCGACATGTTAGGTTGGGTTAGGTTTGGTTATATTTCGTTATTGATGTATATAAAGGTCCCACGGATACGTAGAGGCCAATTCGGCAGGAATGTTGTCAAATATTACCGCCGAGATGTTAGGTTGAGTTCGGTTATGTTATATTACGTTATTGATATATATAAGGGTCCAACGGAGACGTAGAGGCCAACAAGCCAGGAATGTGGTCTAATATTACTGCCGAGGTGTTAGGTTGGGTTAGGTTAGGTTATATTACCCTCTTGATGTATATAAAAGTCCCACGGAGACGTAGAAGCCAACTCGTCAGGAGTGTGGTCAAATATTACAGTCACGATGTTAGATTGGTTTAGGGTAGGTTGTATTACGTCATAGACGTATACAGTGTTCCCACCGAGAAGTAGGGACCGACAATCAAGGAATGTGGTTAAATGGTACTCCGAGAGGTTAGGTTGGGTTAGGTTACGTTATATTACGTTATTGATGTACATAAGGGTCCCACGGAGACGTAGAGGCTAACTCGCCAGGAATGTTGCCAAATTTTACCGCCGAGATGATACGTTGTGTTAGATTAGGTTATATTTCGTTATGGATGTATATGAAGGTCAAACGGAGACGTAGAGGCCAACAAGCCAGGAATGTTGTCAAACATTACCGCCGACATGTTAGGTTGGGTTAGGTTTGGTTATATTTCGTTGTTGATGTATATAAAGGTCCCACGGATACGTAGAGGCCAATTCGGCAGGAATGTTGTCAAATATTATAGCCGAGATGTTAGGTTGGGTTCGGTTATGTTATATTACGTTATTGATATATATAAGGGTCCAACGGAGACGTAGAGGCCAACAAGCCAGGAATGTGGTCTAATATTACTGCCGAGGTGTTAGGTTGGGTTAGGTTAGGTTATATTACCCTATTGATGTATATAAAAGTCCCACGGAGACGTAGAAGCCAACTCGTCAGGAATGTGGTCAAATATTACAGTCACGATGTTAGATTGGTTTAGGGTAGGTTGTATTACGTCATAGACGTATACAGTGTTCCCACCGAGAAGTAGGGACCGACAATCAAGGAATGTGGTTAAATGGTACCCCGAGAGGTTATGTTGGGTTAGGTTACGTTATATTAAGTTATTGATGTACATGAGGGTCCCACGGAGACGTAGAGGCCAACTCGCCAGGAATGTTGTCAAATATTACTGCCGACATGTCAGGTTGGATTAGGTTAGGTTATATTCCGTAATGATGTATATAAAGGTCCAACTGTGTCGTAGAGGCCAACAAGCCAGAAATGTTGCCAAATATTACCGCCGAGATGTTAGGTTGGGTTAGGTTAGGTTATGTTACGTTATTGATGTATATAAAGCTCCCACGGAGACGTAGAGGCCAACTCGCCAGGTATGTGGTCAAATATTACCGCCGAGATGATAGGTTGGGTTAGGTTTGGTTATATTTCGTTATTGATGTATATGAAGGTCCTACGGAAACGGAGAGGCCAACTCGCCAGGTATGTGGTCAAATATTACCGCCGAGATGATAGGTTGGGGTAGGTTTGGTTATATTACGTTATTGATGTATATAAAGGTCCCACGGAGACGTAGAGCCCAACTCGCCAGGAATGTTGTCAAATATTACCGCCGAGATGTTAGATTGGGTTATGTTAGGTTATATTACGTTATTGATGTATATAAAGGTCCCACGGAGACGTAGAGGCCAAATCGCCATGAATGTTGTCAAATATTACCGCCGAGATGTTAGGTTGGGTTAGGTTAGGTTATGTTTCGTTATTGATGTATATAAAGGTCCCACGGAGACGTAGAGGCCAACTCGCCAGGATTGTTGTCAGATAATAGCGCCGAGAGGTTAGGTTGTGCCAGGTTAGGTTATATTACGTTATTGATGTATATGAAGAACCCACGGAGACGTAGAGGCCAACTCGCCAGGTATGTGGTCAAATATTACCGCCGAGATGATAGGTTGGGTTAGGTTTGGTTATATTTCGTTATTGATGTATATGAAGGTCCTACGGATACGGAGAGGCCAACTCGCTAGGAATGTTGTAAAATATTACCGCCGACATGTTAGGATGGGTTAGGTTAGGTTATATTACGCTATTGATGTATATAAAAGTCCCACGGAGACGTAGAAGCCAACTCGCCAGGAATGTTGCCAAATATTACCGCCGAGATGATAGGTTGTGTTAGATTAGGTTATATTTCGTTATGGATGTATATGAAGGTCAAACGGAGACGTAGAGGCCAACAAGCCAGAAATGTTGCCAAATATTACCGCCGAGATGTTACGTTGGGTTAGGTTAGGTTATATTACGTTCTTGATGTATATAAAGGTCCCACGCAGACGTAGAGGCCAACTCGCCAGGAATGTTGTCAAATATTACCGCCGAGATGATAGGTTGGGCTAAGTTAGGTTATATTTCGTTATAGATGTATACAAAGGTCCCACGGAGACGTAGAGGCCAACTCGCCAGGAATGTTGTCAAATATTACCGCCGTCATGTTAGATTGGATTAGGTTTGGTTACATTACGTTATTGATGTATATAAAGGTGCCACGGAGACGGAGAAGCTAACTCGTCAGGAATGTTGCCAAATATTACTGCCGAGATGTTAGGTTGGGTTAGGTTAGGTTATATTACGTTATTGATGTATATAAAGGTCCCACGGAGACGTAGAAGCCAACTCGTCAGGAATGTGGTCAAATATTACAGTCACGATGTTAGATTGGTTTAGGGTAAGTTGTATTACGTCATAGACGTATACAGTGTTCCCACCGAGAAGTAGGGACCGACAATCAAGGAATGTGGTTAAATGGTACCCCGAGAGGTTAGGTTGGGTTAGGTTACGTTATATTACGTTATTGATGTACATGAGGGTCCCAAGGAGAGGTAGAGGCCAACAAGCCAGGAATGTTGTCAAATATTACCGCCGACATGTTAGGTTGGGTTAGGTTTGGTTATATTTCATTGTTGATGTATATAAAGGTCCCACGGAGACGTAGATGCCAACAAGACAGGAATGTGGTCAACTATTACCGCCGAGATGTTAGATTGGGTTAGGTTAGGCTATATTACGTTATAGATGTGTAAAAAGGTCCCACGCAGACGTAGAGGCCAACTCGCCAGGAATGTTGTCAAATATTACCGCCGAGATGATAGGTTGGGTTAAATTAGGTTATATTTCGTTATTGATGTATATGAAGGTCCCCAGGAGACGTAGAGTCCAACTCGCCAGGAATGTTGTCAAATATTACCGCCGAGATGATAGGTTGGGTTATGTTAGGTTATATTTCGTTATAGATGTATACAAAGGTCCAACTGTGTCGTAGAGGCCAACAAGCCAGAAATGTTGCCAAATATTACCGCCGAGATGTTAGGTTGGGTTAGGTTAGGTTATGTTACGTTATTGATGTATATAAAGCTCCCACGGAGACGTAGAGGCCAACTCGCCAGGTATGTGGTCAAATATTACCGCCGAGATGATAGGTTGGGTTAGGTTTGGTTATATTTCGTTATTGATGTATATGAAGGTCCTACGGAAACGGAGAGGCCAACTCGCCAGGTATGTGGTCAAATATTACCGCCGAGATGATAGGTTGGGGTAGGTTTGGTTATATTACGTTATTGATGTATATAAAGGTCCCACGGAGACGTAGAGCCCAACTCGCCAGGAATGTTGTCAAATATTACCGCCGAGATGTTAGATTGGGTTAGGTTAGGTTATATTACGTTATTGATGTATATAAAGGTCCCACGGAGACGTAGAGGCCAACTCGCCATGAATGTTGTCAAATATTACCGCCGAGATGTTAGGTTGGGTTAGGTTAGGTTATGTTTCGTTATTGATGTATATAAAGGTCCCACGGAGACGTAGAGGCCAACTCGCCAGGATTGTTGTCAGATAATAGCGCCGAGAGGTTAGGTTGTGCCAGGTTAGGTTATATTACGTTATTGATGTATATGAAGAACCCACGGAGACGTAGAGGCCAACTCGCCAGGTATGTGGTCAAATATTACCGCCGAGATGATAGGTTGGGTTAGGTTTGGTTATATTTCGTTATTGATGTATATGAAGGTCCTACGGATACGGAGAGGCCAACTCGCTAGGAATGTTGTAAAATATTACCGCCGACATGTTAGGATGGGTTAGGTTAGGTTATATTACGCTATTGATGTATATAAAAGTCCCACGGAGACGTAGAAGCCAACTCGCCAGGAATGTTGCCAAATATTACAGCCGAGATGATAGGTTGTGTTAGATTAGGTTATATTTCGTTATGGATGTATATGAAGGTCAAACGGAGACGTAGAGGCCAACAAGCCAGAAATGTTGCCAAATATTACCGCCGAGATGTTACGTTGGGTTAGGTTAGGTTATATTACGTTCTTGATGTATATAAAGGTCCCACGCAGACGTAGAGGCCAACTCGCCAGGAATGTTGTCAAATATTACCGCCGAGATGATAGGTTGGGTTAAGTTAGGTTATATTTCGTTATAGATGTATACAAAGGTCCCACGGAGACGTAGAGGCCAACTCGCCAGGAATGTTGTCAAATATTACCGCCGTCATGTTAGATTGGATTAGGTTTGGTTACATTACGTTATTGATGTATATAAAGGTGCCACGGAGACGGAGAAGCTAACTCGTCAGGAATGTTGCCAAATATTACTGCCGAGATGTTAGGTTGGGTTAGGTTAGGTTATATTACGTTATTGATGTATATAAAGGTCCCACGGAGACGTAGAAGCCAACTCGTCAGGAATGTGGTCAAATATTACAGCCACGATGTTAGATTGAGTTAGGGTATGTGGTATTACGTCATAGACGTATACAGTATTCCCACCAAGAAGTAGGGCCCGAAAATCAAGGAATGTGGTTAAATGGTACCCCGAGAGGTTAGGTTGGGTTAGGTTACGTTATATTACGTTGTGGATGTACATGAGGGTCCCACGGAGACGTAGAGGCCAACTCGCCAGGAATGTTGTCAAATATTACTGCCGACATGTCAGGTTGGATTAGGTTAGGTTATATTTCGTTATTGATGTATATGAAGGTCCTACGGAAACGGAGAGGCCAACTCGCCAGGAATGTTGCCAAATATTACAGCCGAGATGTTAGGTTGGGTTCGGTTATGTTATATTACGTTATTGATATATATAAGGGTCCAACGGAGACGTAGAGGCCAACTCGCCATGAATGTTGTCAAATATTACCGCCGAGATGTTAGGTTGGGTTAGGTTAGGTTATGTTTCGTTATTGATGTATATAAAGGTCCCACGGAGACGTAGAGGCCAACTCGCCATGAATGTTGTCAAATATTACCGCCGAGATGTTAGGTTGGGTTAGGTTAGGTTATGTTTCGTTATTGATGTATATAAAGGTCCCACGGAGACGTAGAGGCCAACTCGCCAGGATTGTTGTCAGATAATAGCGCCGAGAGGTTAGGTTGTGCCAGGTTAGGTTATATTACGTTATTGATGTATATGAAGAACCCACGGAGACGTAGAGGCCAACTCGCCAGGTATGTGGTCAAATATTACCGCCGAGATGATAGGTTGGGTTAGGTTTGGTTATATTTCGTTATTGATGTATATGAAGGTCCTACGGATACGGAGAGGCCAACTCGCTAGGAATGTTGTAAAATATTACCGCCGACATGTTAGGATGGGTTAGGTTAGGTTATATTACGCTATTGATGTATATAAAAGTCCCACGGAGACGTAGAAGCCAACTCGCCAGGAATGTTGCCAAATATTACAGCCGAGATGATAGGTTGTGTTAGATTAGGTTATATTTCGTTATGGATGTATATGAAGGTCAAACGGAGACGTAGAGGCCAACAAGCCAGAAATGTTGCCAAATATTACCGCCGAGATGTTACGTTGGGTTAGGTTAGGTTATATTACGTTCTTGATGTATATAAAGGTCCCACGCAGACGTAGAGGCCAACTCGCCAGGAATGTTGTCAAATATTACCGCCGAGATGATAGGTTGGGTTAAGTTAGGTTATATTTCGTTATAGATGTATACAAAGGTCCCACGGAGACGTAGAGGCCAACTCGCCAGGAATGTTGTCAAATATTACCGCCGTCATGTTAGATTGGATTAGGTTTGGTTACATTACGTTATTGATGTATATAAAGGTGCCACGGAGACGGAGAAGCTAACTCGTCAGGAATGTTGCCAAATATTACTGCCGAGATGTTAGGTTGGGTTAGGTTAGGTTATATTACGTTATTGATGTATATAAAGGTCCCACGGAGACGTAGAAGCCAACTCGTCAGGAATGTGGTCAAATATTACAGCCACGATGTTAGATTGAGTTAGGGTATGTGGTATTACGTCATAGACGTATACAGTATTCCCACCAAGAAGTAGGGCCCGAAAATCAAGGAATGTGGTTAAATGGTACCCCGAGAGGTTAGGTTGGGTTAGGTTACGTTATATTACGTTGTGGATGTACATGAGGGTCCCACGGAGACGTAGAGGCCAACTCGCCAGGAATGTTGTCAAATATTACTGCCGACATGTCAGGTTGGATTAGGTTAGGTTATATTTCGTTATTGATGTATATGAAGGTCCTACGGAAACGGAGAGGCCAACTCGCCAGGAATGTTGCCAAATATTACAGCCGAGATGTTAGGTTGGGTTCGGTTATGTTATATTACGTTATTGATATATATAAGGGTCCAACGGAGACGTAGAGGCCAACTCGCCATGAATGTTGTCAAATATTACCGCCGAGATGTTAGGTTGGGTTAGGTTAGGTTATGTTTCGTTATTGATGTATATAAAGGTCCCACGGAGACGTAGAGGCCAACTCGCCAGGATTGTTGTCAGATAATAGCGCCGAGAGGTTAGGTTGTGTCAGGTTAGGTTATATTACGTTATTGATGTATATGAAGAACCCACGGAGACGTAGAGGCCAACTCGCCAGGTATGTGGTCAAATATTACCGCCGAGATGATAGGTTGGGTTAGGTTTGGTTATATTTCGTTATTGATGTATATGAAGGTCCTACGGATACGGAGAGGCCAACTCGCTAGGAATGTTGTAAAATATTACCGCCGACATGTTAGGATGGGTTAGGTTAGGTTATATTACGCTATTGATGTATATAAAAGTCCCACGGAGACGTAGAAGCCAACTCGCCAGGAATGTTGCCAAATATTACCGCCGAGATGATAGGTTGTGTTAGATTACGTTATATTTCGTTATGGATGTATATGAAGGTCAAACGGAGACGTAGAGGCCAACAAGCCAGAAATGTTGCCAAATATTACCGCCGAGATGTTACGTTGGGTTAGGTTAGGTTATATTACGTTCTTGATGTATATAAAGGTCCCACGCAGACGTAGAGGCCAACTCGCCAGGAATGTTGTCAAATATTACCGCCGAGATGATAGGTTGGGTTAAGTTAGGTTATATTTCGTTATAGATGTATACAAAGGTCCCACGGAGACGTAGAGGCCAACTCGCCAGGAATGTTGTCAAATATTACCGCCGTCATGTTAGATTGGATTAGGTTTGGTTACATTACGTTATTGATGTATATAAAGGTGCCACGGAGACGGAGAAGCTAACTCGCCAGGAATGTTGCCAAATATTACCGCCGACATGTTAGGATGGGTTAGGTTAGGTTATATTACGCTATTGATGTATATAAAAGTCCCACGGAGATGTAAAAGCCAACTCGTCAGGAATGTGGTCAAATATTACAGTCACGATGTTAGATTGGTTTAGGGTAAGTTGTATTACGTCATAGACGTATACAGTGTTCCCACCGAGAAGTAGGGACCGACAATCAAGGAATGTGGTTAAATGGTACCCCGAGAGGTTAGGTTGGGTTAGGTTACGTTATATTACGTTATTGATGTACATGAGGGTCCCAAGGAGAGGTAGAGGCCAACAAGCCAGGAATGTTGTCAAATATTACCGCCGACATGTTAGGTTGGGTTAGGTTTGGTTATATTTCATTGTTGATGTATATAAAGGTCCCACGGAGACGTAGATGCCAACAAGACAGGAATGTGGTCAACTATTACCGCCGAGATGTTAGATTGGGTTAGGTTAGGCTATATTACGTTATAGATGTGTAAAAAGGTCCCACGCAGACGTAGAGGCCAACTCGCCAGGAATGTTGTCAAATATTACCGCCGAGATGATAGGTTGGGTTAAATTAGGTTATATTTCGTTATTGATGTATATGAAGGTCCCCAGGAGACGTAGAGTCCAACTCGCCAGGAATGTTGTCAAATATTACCGCCGAGATGATAGGTTGGGTTAAGTTAGGTTATATTTCGTTATAGATGTATACAAAGGTCCCACGGAGACGTAGAGGCCAACTCGCCAGGAATGTTGTCAAATATTACCGCCGTCATGTTAGATTGGATTAGGTTTGGTTACATTAC
Organism: Xylocopa violacea; assembly: GCA_963969225.1. Classification (NCBI taxonomy): domain Eukaryota; kingdom Metazoa; phylum Arthropoda; class Insecta; order Hymenoptera; family Apidae; genus Xylocopa; species Xylocopa violacea. The sequence continues at coordinate 7,653,673 of CAXAJV010000017.1, read as the reverse complement.
GTTATTGATGTATATAAAGGTGCCACGGAGACGGAGAAGCTAACTCGCCAGGAATGTTGCCAAATATTACTGCCGAGATGTTAGGTTGTGTTAGGTTAGGTTATATTACGTTATTGATGTATATAAAGGTCCCACGGAGACGTAGAAGCCAACTCGTCAGGAATGTGGTCAAATATTACAGTCACGATGTTAGATTGGTTTAGGGTAAGTTGTATTACGTCATAGACGTATACAGTGTTCCCACCGAGAAGTAGGGACCGACAATCAAGGAATGTGGTTAAATGGTACCCCGAGAGGTTAGGTTGTGTCAGGTTAGGTTATATTACGTTATTGATGTATATGAAGAACCCGCGGAGACGTAGAGGCCAACTCGCCAGGTATGTGGTCAAATATTACCGCCGAGATGATAGGTTGGGTTAGGTTTGATTATATTTCCTTATTGATGTATATGAAGGTCCTACGGAAACGGAGAGGCCAACTCGCCAGGAATGTTGTCAAATATTACAGCCGAGATGATAGGTTGTGTTAGGTTAGGTTATATTACGTTATTGATGTATATGAAGGTCAAACGGAGACGTAGAGGCCAACAAAACAGGAATGTTGTCAAATATTACCGCCGACATGTTAGATTGGGTTAGGTTTGGTTATATTTCGTTATTGATGTATATAGAGGTCCCACGGATACGTAGAGGCCAATTCGGCAGGAATGTTGTCAAATATTACCGCCGACATGTTAGGTTGGGTTAGGTTTGGTTATATTTCGTTATTGATGTGTATAAAGGTCCCACGGATACGTAGGGGCCAATTCGGCAGGAATGTTGTCAAATATTACCGCCGAGATGTTAGGTTGGGTTCGATTATGTTATATTACGTTATTGATATATATAAGGGTCCAACGGAGACGTAGAGGCCAACAAGACAGGAATGTGGTCAAATATTACTGCCATTGTTAGGTTGGGTTAGGTCAGGTTATATTACGCTATTGATGTATATAAAAGTCCCACGGAGACGTAGTAGCCAACTCGCCAGGAATGTTGCCAAATATTACCGCCGAGATGATAGGTTGTGTTAGATTAGGTTATATTTCGTTATGGATGTATATGAAGGTCAAACGGAGACGTAGAGGCCAACAAGCCAGAAATGTTGCCAAATATTACCGCAGAGATGTTACGTTGGGTTAGGTTAGGTTATATTACGTTCTTGATGTATATAAAGGTCCCACGCAGACGTAGAGGCCAACTCGCCAGGAATGTTGTCAAATATTACCGCCGAGATGATAGGTTGGGTTAAGTTAGGTTATATTTCGTTATAGATGTATACAAAGGTCCCACGGAGACGTAGAGGCCAACTCGCCAGGAATGTTGTCAAATATTACCGCCGTCATGTTAGATTGGATTAGGTTTGGTTACATTACGTTATTGATGTATATAAAGGTGCCACGGAGACGGAGAAGCTAACTCGCCAGGAATGTTGCCAAATATTACTGCCGAGATGTTAGGTTGGGTTAGGTTAGGTTATATTACGTTATTGATGTATATAAAGGTCCCACGGAGACGTAGAAGCCAACTCGTCAGGAATGTGGTCAAATATTACAGCCACGATGTTAGATTGAGTTAGTGTATGTGGTATTACGTCATAGACGTATACAGTATTCCCACCAAGAAGTAGGGCCCGAAAATCAAGGAATGTGGTTAAATGGTACCCCGAGAGGTTAGGTTGGGTTAGGTTACGTTATATTACGTTGTGGATGTACATGAGGGTCCCACGGAGACGTAGAGGCCAACTCGCCAGGAATGTTGTCAAATATTACTGCCGACATGTCAGGTTGGATTAGGTTAGGTTATATTTCGTTATTGATGTATATGAAGGTCCTGCGGAAACGGAGAGGCCAACTCGCCAGGAATGTTGCCAAATATTGCAGCCGAGATGTTAGGTTGGGTTCGGTTATGTTATATTACGTTATTGATATATATAAGGGTCCAACGGAGACGTAGAGGCCAACAAGCCAGGAATGTGGTCTAATATTACTGCCGAGGAGTTAGGTTGGGTTAGGTTAGGTTATATTACCCTCTTGATGTATATAAAAGTCCCACGGAGACGTAGAAGCCAACTCGTCAGGAGTGTGGTCAAATATTACAGTCACGATGTTAGATTGGTTTAGGGTAGGTTGTATTACGTCATAGACGTATACAGTGTTCCCACCGAGAAGTAGGGACCGACAATCAAGGAATGTGGTTAAATGGTACTCCGAGAGGTTAGGTTGGGTTAGGTTACGTTATATTACGTTATTGATGTACATAAGGGTCCCACGGAGACGTAGAGGCTAACTCGCCAGGAATGTTGCCAAGTTTTACCGCCGAGATGATACGTTGTGTTAGATTAGGTTATATTTCGTTATGGATGTATATGAAGGTCAAACGGAGACGTAGAGGCCAACAAGCCAGGAATGTTGTCAAACATTACCGCCGACATGTTAGGTTGGGTTAGGTTTGGTTATATTTCGTTGTTGATGTATATAAAGGTCCCACGGATACGTAGAGGCCAATTCGGCAGGAATGTTGTCAAATATTATAGCCGAGATGTTAGGTTGGGTTCGGTTATGTTATATTACGTTATTGATATATATAAGGGTCCAACGGAGACGTAGAGGCCAACAAGCCAGGAATGTGGTCTAATATTACTGCCGAGGTGTTAGGTTGGGTTAGGTTAGGTTATATTACCCTATTGATGTATATAAAAGTCCCACGGAGACGTAGAAGCCAACTCGTCAGGAATGTGGTCAAATATTACAGTCACGATGTTAGATTGGTTTAGGGTAGGTTGTATTACGTCATAGACGTATACAGTGTTCCCACCGAGAAGTAGGGACCGACAATCAAGGAATGTGGTTAAATGGTACCCCGAGAGGTTATGTTGGGTTAGGTTACGTTATATTAAGTTATTGATGTACATGAGGGTCCCACGGAGACGTAGAGGCCAACTCGCCAGGAATGTTGTCAAATATTACTGCCGACATGTCAGGTTGGATTAGGTTAGGTTATATTCCGTAATGATGTATATAAAGGTCCAACTGTGTCGTAGAGGCCAACAAGCCAGAAATGTTGCCAAATATTACCGCCGAGATGTTAGGTTGGGTTAGGTTAGGTTATGTTACGTTATTGATGTATATAAAGCTCCCACGGAGACGTAGAGGCCAACTCGCCAGGTATGTGGTCAAATATTACCGCCGAGATGATAGGTTGGGTTAGGTTTGGTTATATTTCGTTATTGATGTATATGAAGGTCCTACGGAAACGGAGAGGCCAACTCGCCAGGTATGTGGTCAAATATTACCGCCGAGATGATAGGTTGGGGTAGGTTTGGTTATATTACGTTATTGATGTATATAAAGGTCCCACGGAGACGTAGAGCCCAACTCGCCAGGAATGTTGTCAAATATTACCGCCGAGATGTTAGATTGGGTTAGGTTAGGTTATATTACGTTATTGATGTATATAAAGGTCCCACGGAGACGTAGAGGCCAACTCGCCATGAATGTTGTCAAATATTACCGCCGAGATGTTAGGTTGGGTTAGGTTAGGTTATGTTTCGTTATTGATGTATATAAAGGTCCCACGGAGACGTAGAGGCCAACTCGCCAGGATTGTTGTCAGATAATAGCGCCGAGAGGTTAGGTTGTGCCAGGTTAGGTTATATTACGTTATTGATGTATATGAAGAACCCACGGAGACGTAGAGGCCAACTCGCCAGGTATGTGGTCAAATATTACCGCCGAGATGATAGGTTGGGTTAGGTTTGGTTATATTTCGTTATTGATGTATATGAAGGTCCTACGGATACGGAGAGGCCAACTCGCTAGGAATGTTGTAAAATATTACCGCCGACATGTTAGGATGGGTTAGGTTAGGTTATATTACGCTATTGATGTATATAAAAGTCCCACGGAGACGTAGAAGCCAACTCGCCAGGAATGTTGCCAAATATTACCGCCGAGATGATAGGTTGTGTTAGATTAGGTTATATTTCGTTATGGATGTATATGAAGGTCAAACGGAGACGTAGAGGCCAACAAGCCAGAAATGTTGCCAAATATTACCGCCGAGATGTTACGTTGGGTTAGGTTAGGTTATATTACGTTCTTGATGTATATAAAGGTCCCACGCAGACGTAGAGGCCAACTCGCCAGGAATGTTGTCAAATATTACCGCCGAGATGATAGGTTGGGTTAAGTTAGGTTATATTTCGTTATAGATGTATACAAAGGTCCCACGGAGACGTAGAGGCCAACTCGCCAGGAATGTTGTCAAATATTACCGCCGTCATGTTAGATTGGATTAGGTTAGGTTATATTTCGTTATTGATGTATATGAAGGTCCTGCGGAAACGGAGAGGCCAACTCGCCAGGAATGTTGCCAAATATTGCAGCCGAGATGTTAGGTTGGGTTCGGTTATGTTATATTACGTTATTGATATATATAAGGGTCCAACGGAGACGTAGAGGCCAACAAGCCAGGAATGTGGTCTAATATTACTGCCGAGGTGTTAGGTTGGGTTAGGTTAGGTTATATTACCCTCTTGATGTATATAAAAGTCCCACGGAGACGTAGAAGCCAACTCGTCAGGAGTGTGGTCAAATATTACAGTCACGATGTTAGATTGGTTTAGGGTAGGTTGTATTACGTCATAGACGTATACAGTGTTCCCACCGAGAAGTAGGGACCGACAATCAAGGAATGTGGTTAAATGGTACCCCGAGAGGTTATGTTGGGTTAGGTTACGTTATATTAAGTTATTGATGTACATGAGGGTCCCACGGAGACGTAGAGGCCAACTCGCCAGGAATGTTGTCAAATATTACTGCCGACATGTCAGGTTGGATTAGGTTAGGTTATATTCCGTAATGATGTATATAAAGGTCCAACTGTGTCGTAGAGGCCAACAAGCCAGAAATGTTGCCAAATATTACCGCCGAGATGTTAGGTTGGGTTAGGTTAGGTTATGTTACGTTATTGATGTATATAAAGCTCCCACGGAGACGTAGAGGCCAACTCGCCAGGTATGTGGTCAAATATTACCGCCGAGATGATAGGTTGGGTTAGGTTTGGTTATATTTCGTTATTGATGTATATGAAGGTCCTACGGAAACGGAGAGGCCAACTCGCCAGGTATGTGGTCAAATATTACCGCCGAGATGATAGGTTGGGGTAGGTTTGGTTATATTACGTTATTGATGTATATAAAGGTCCCACGGAGACGTAGAGCCCAACTCGCCAGGAATGTTGTCAAATATTACCGCCGAGATGTTAGATTGGGTTAGGTTAGGTTATATTACGTTATTGATGTATATAAAGGTCCCACGGAGACGTAGAGGCCAACTCGCCATGAATGTTGTCAAATATTACCGCCGAGATGTTAGGTTGGGTTAGGTTAGGTTATGTTTCGTTATTGATGTATATAAAGGTCCCACGGAGACGTAGAGGCCAACTCGCCAGGATTGTTGTCAGATAATAGCGCCGAGAGGTTAGGTTGTGCCAGGTTAGGTTATATTACGTTATTGATGTATATGAAGAACCCACGGAGACGTAGAGGCCAACTCGCCAGGTATGTGGTCAAATATTACCGCCGAGATGATAGGTTGGGTTAGGTTTGGTTATATTTCGTTATTGATGTATATGAAGGTCCTACGGATACGGAGAGGCCAACTCGCTAGGAATGTTGTAAAATATTACCGCCGACATGTTAGGATGGGTTAGGTTAGGTTATATTACGCTATTGATGTATATAAAAGTCCCACGGAGACGTAGAAGCCAACTCGCCAGGAATGTTGCCAAATATTACCGCCGAGATGATAGGTTGTGTTAGATTAGGTTATATTTCGTTATGGATGTATATGAAGGTCAAACGGAGACGTAGAGGCCAACAAGCCAGAAATGTTGCCAAATATTACCGCCGAGATGTTACGTTGGGTTAGGTTAGGTTATATTACGTTCTTGATGTATATAAAGGTCCCACGCAGACGTAGAGGCCAACTCGCCAGGAATGTTGTCAAATATTACCGCCGAGATGATAGGTTGGGTTAAGTTAGGTTATATTTCGTTATAGATGTATACAAAGGTCCCACGGAGTCGTAGAGGCCAACTCGCCAGGAATGTTGTCAAATATTACCGCCGTCATGTTAGATTGGATTAGGTTTGGTTACATTACGTTATTGATGTATATAAAGGTGCCACGGAGACGGAGAAGCTAACTCGTCAGGAATGTTGCCAAATATTACTGCCGAGATGTTAGGTTGGGTTAGGTTAGGTTATATTACGTTATTGATGTATATAAAGGTCCCACGGAGACGTAGAAGCCAACTCGTCAGGAATGTGGTCAAATATTACAGCCACGATGTTAGATTGAGTTAGGGTATGTGGTATTACGTCATAGACGTATACAGTATTCCCACCAAGAAGTAGGGCCCGAAAATCAAGGAATGTGGTTAAATGGTACCCCGAGAGGTTAGGTTGGGTTAGGTTACGTTATATTACGTTGTGGATGTACATGAGGGTCCCACGGAAACGTAGAGGCCAACTCGCCGGGAATGTTGTCAAATATTACTGCCGACATGTCAGGTTGGATTAGGTTAGGTTATATTTCGTTATTGATGTATATGAAGGTCCTACGGAAACGGAGAGGCCAACTCGCCAGGAATGTTGCCAAATATTACAGCCGAGATGTTAGGTTGGGTTCGGTTATGTTATATTACGTTATTGATATATATAAGGGTCCAACGGAGACGTAGAGGCCAACTCGCCATGAATGTTGTCAAATATTACCGCCGAGATGTTAGGTTGGGTTAGGTTAGGTTATGTTTCGTTATTGATGTATATAAAGGTCCCACGGAGACGTAGAGGCCAACTCGCCAGGATTGTTGTCAGATAATAGCGCCGAGAGGTTAGGTTGTGTCAGGTTAGGTTATATTACGTTATTGATGTATATGAAGAACCCACGGAGACGTAGAGGCCAACTCGCCAGGTATGTGGTCAAATATTACCGCCGAGATGATAGGTTGGGTTAGGTTTGGTTATATTTCGTTATTGATGTATATGAAGGTCCTACGGATACGGAGAGGCCAACTCGCTAGGAATGTTGTAAAATATTACCGCCGACATGTTAGGATGGGTTAGGTTAGGTTATATTACGCTATTGATGTATATAAAAGTCCCACGGAGACGTAGAAGCCAACTCGCCAGGAATGTTGCCAAATATTACCGCCGAGATGATAGGTTGTGTTAGATTAGGTTATATTTCGTTATGGATGTATATGAAGGTCAAACGGAGACGTAGAGGCCAACAAGCCAGAAATGTTGCCAAATATTACCGCCGAGATGTTACGTTGGGTTAGGTTAGGTTATATTACGTTCTTGATGTATATAAAGGTCCCACGCAGACGTAGAGGCCAACTCGCCAGGAATGTTGTCAAATATTACCGCCGAGATGATAGGTTGGGTTAAGTTAGGTTATATTTCGTTATAGATGTATACAAAGGTCCCACGGAGACGTAGAGGCCAACTCGCCAGGAATGTTGTCAAATATTACCGCCGTCATGTTAGATTGGATTAGGTTTGGTTACATTACGTTATTGATGTATATAAAGGTGCCACGGAGACGGAGAAGCTAACTCGCCAGGAATGTTGCCAAATATTACCGCCGACATGTTAGGATGGGTTAGGTTAGGTTATATTACGCTATTGATGTATATAAAAGTCCCACGGAGATGTAAAAGCCAACTCGTCAGGAATGTGGTCAAATATTACAGTCACGATGTTAGATTGGTTTAGGGTAAGTTGTATTACGTCATAGACGTATACAGTGTTCCCACCGAGAAGTAGGGACCGACAATCAAGGAATGTGGTTAAATGGTACCCCGAGAGGTTAGGTTGGGTTAGGTTACGTTATATTACGTTATTGATGTACATGAGGGTCCCAAGGAGAGGTAGAGGCCAACAAGCCAGGAATGTTGTCAAATATTACCGCCGACATGTTAGGTTGGGTTAGGTTTGGTTATATTTCATTGTTGATGTATATAAAGGTCCCACGGAGACGTAGATGCCAACAAGACAGGAATGTGGTCAACTATTACCGCCGAGATGTTAGATTGGGTTAGGTTAGGCTATATTACGTTATAGATGTGTAAAAAGGTCCCACGCAGACGTAGAGGCCAACTCGCCAGGAATGTTGTCAAATATTACCGCCGAGATGATAGGTTGGGTTAAATTAGGTTATATTTCGTTATTGATGTATATGAAGGTCCCAAGGAGACGTAGAGTCCAACTCGCCAGGAATGTTGTCAAATATTACCGCCGAGATGATAGGTTGGGTTAAGTTAGGTTATATTTCGTTATAGATGTATACAAAGGTCCCACGGAGACGTAGAGGCCAACTCGCCAGGAATGTTGTCAAATATTACCGCCGTCATGTTAGATTGGATTAGGTTTGGTTACATTACGTTATTGATGTATATAAAGGTGCCACGGAGACGGAGAAGCTAACTCGCCAGGAATGTTGCCAAATATTACTGCCGAGATGTTAGGTTGTGTTAGGTTAGGTTATATTACGTTATTGATGTATATAAAGGTCCCACGGAGACGTAGAAGCCAACTCGTCAGGAATGTGGTCAAATATTACAGTCACGATGTTAGATTGGTTTAGGGTAAGTTGTATTACGTCATAGACGTATACAGTGTTCCCACCGAGAAGTAGGGACCGACAATCAAGGAATGTGGTTAAATGGTACCCCGAGAGGTTAGGTTGTGTCAGGTTAGGTTATATTACGTTATTGATGTATATGAAGAACCCGCGGAGACGTAGAGGCCAACTCGCCAGGTATGTGGTCAAATATTACCGCCGAGATGATAAGTTGGGTTAGGTTTGATTATATTTCCTTATTGATGTATATGAAGGTCCTACGGAAACGGAGAGGCCAACTCGCCAGGAATGTTGTCAAATATTACAGCCGAGATGATAGGTTGTGTTAGGTTAGGTTATATTACGTTATTGATGTATATGAAGGTCAAACGGAGACGTAGAGGCCAACAAAACAGGAATGTTGTCAAATATTACCGCCGACATGTTAGATTGGGTTAGGTTTGGTTATATTTCGTTATTGATGTATATAGAGGTCCCACGGATACGTAGAGGCCAATTCGGCAGGAATGTTGTCAAATATTACCGCCGACATGTTAGGTTGGGTTAGGTTTGGTTATATTTCGTTATTGATGTGTATAAAGGTCCCACGGATACGTAGGGGCCAATTCGGCAGGAATGTTCTCAAATATTACCGCCGAGATGTTAGGTTGGGTTCGATTATGTTATATTACGTTATTGATATATATAAGGGTCCAACGGAGACGTAGAGGCCAACAAGACAGGAATGTGGTCAAATATTACTGCCATTGTTAGGTTGGGTTAGGTCAGGTTATATTACGCTATTGATGTATATAAAAGTCCCACGGAGACGTAGTAGCCAACTCGCCAGGAATGTTGCCAAATATTACCGCCGAGATGATAGGTTGTGTTAGATTAGGTTATATTTCGTTATGGATGTATATGAAGGTCAAACGGAGACGTAGAGGCCAACAAGCCAGAAATGTTGCCAAATATTACCGCAGAGATGTTACGTTGGGTTAGGTTAGGTTATATTACGTTCTTGATGTATATAAAGGTCCCACGCAGACGTAGAGGCCAACTCGCCAGGAATGTTGTCAAATATTACCGCCGAGATGATAGGTTGGGTTAAGTTAGGTTATATTTCGTTATAGATGTATACAAAGGTCCCACGGAGACGTAGAGGCCAACTCGCCAGGAATGTTGTCAAATATTACCGCCGTCATGTTAGATTGGATTAGGTTTGGTTACATTACGTTATTGATGTATATAAAGGTGCCACGGAGACGGAGAAGCTAACTCGCCAGGAATGTTGTCAAATATTACCGCCGACATGTTAGGATGGGTTAGGTTAGGTTATATTACGCTATTGATGTATATAAAAGTCCCACGGAGATGTAAAAGCCAACTCGTCAGGAATGTGGTCAAATATTACAGTCACGATGTTAGATTGGTTTAGGGTAAGTTGTATTACGTCATAGACGTATACAGTGTTCCCACCGAGAAGTAGGGACCGACAATCAAGGAATGTGGTTAAATGGTACCCCGAGAGGTTAGGTTGGGTTAGGTTACGTTATATTACGTTATTGATGTACATGAGGGTCCCAAGGAGAGGTAGAGGCCAACAAGCCAGGAATGTTGTCAAATATTACCGCCGACATGTTAGGTTGGGTTAGGTTTGGTTATATTTCATTGTTGATGTATATAAAGGTCCCACGGAGACGTAGATGCCAACAAGACAGGAATGTGGTCAACTATTACCGCCGAGATGTTAGATTGGGTTAGGTTAGGCTATATTACGTTATAGATGTGTAAAAAGGTCCCACGCAGACGTAGAGGCCAACTCGCCAGGAATGTTGTCAAATATTACCGCCGAGATGATAGGTTGGGTTAAATTAGGTTATATTTCGTTATTGATGTATATGAAGGTCCCAAGGAGACGTAGAGTCCAACTCGCCAGGAATGTTGTCAAATATTACCGCCGAGATGATAGGTTGGGTTAAGTTAGGTTATATTTCGTTATAGATGTATACAAAGGTCCCACGGAGACGTAGAGGCCAACTCGCCAGGAATGTTGTCAAATATTACCGCCGTCATGTTAGATTGGATTAGGTTTGGTTACATTACGTTATTGATGTATATAAAGGTGCCACGGAGACGGAGAAGCTAACTCGCCAGGAATGTTGCCAAATATTACTGCCGAGATGTTAGGTTGTGTTAGGTTAGGTTATATTACGTTATTGATGTATATAAAGGTCCCACGGAGACGTAGAAGCCAACTCGTCAGGAATGTGGTCAAATATTACAGTCACGATGTTAGATTGGTTTAGGGTAAGTTGTATTACGTCATAGACGTATACAGTGTTCCCACCGAGAAGTAGGGACCGACAATCAAGGAATGTGGTTAAATGGTACCCCGAGAGGTTAGGTTGTGTCAGGTTAGGTTATATTACGTTATTGATGTATATGAAGAACCCGCGGAGACGTAGAGGCCAACTCGCCAGGTATGTGGTCAAATATTACCGCCGAGATGATAGGTTGGGTTAGGTTTGATTATATTTCCTTATTGATGTATATGAAGGTCCTACGGAAACGGAGAGGCCAACTCGCCAGGCATGTTGTCAAATATTACAGCCGAGATGATAGGTTGTGTTAGGTTAGGTTATATTACGTTATTGATGTATATGAAGGTCAAACGGAGACGTAGAGGCCAACAAAACAGGAATGTTGTCAAATATTACCGCCGACATGTTAGATTGGGTTAGGTTTGGTTATATTTCGTTATTGATGTATATAGAGGTCCCACGGATACGTAGAGGCCAATTCGGCAGGAATGTTGTCAAATATTACCGCCGACATGTTAGGTTGGGTTAGGTTTGGTTATATTTCGTTATTGATGTGTATAAAGGTCCCACGGATACGTAGGGGCCAATTCGGCAGGAATGTTCTCAAATATTACCGCCGAGATGTTAGGTTGGGTTCGATTATGTTATATTACGTTATTGATATATATAAGGGTCCAACGGAGACGTAGAGGCCAACAAGACAGGAATGTGGTCAAATATTACTGCCATTGTTAGGTTGGGTTAGGTCAGGTTATATTACGCTATTGATGTATATAAAAGTCCCACGGAGACGTAGTAGCCAACTCGCCAGGAATGTTGCCAAATATTACCGCCGAGATGATAGGTTGTGTTAGATTAGGTTATATTTCGTTATGGATGTATATGAAGGTCAAACGGAGACGTAGAGGCCAACAAGCCAGAAATGTTGCCAAATATTACCGCAGAGATGTTACGTTGGGTTAGGTTAGGTTATATTACGTTCTTGATGTATATAAAGGTCCCACGCAGACGTAGAGGCCAACTCGCCAGGAATGTTGTCAAATATTACCGCCGAGATGATAGGTTGGGTTAAGTTAGGTTATATTTCGTTATAGATGTATACAAAGGTCCCACGGAGACGTAGAGGCCAACTCGCCAGGAATGTTGTCAAATATTACCGCCGTCATGTTAGATTGGATTAGGTTTGGTTACATTACGTTATTGATGTATATAAAGGTGCCACGGAGACGGAGAAGCTAACTCGCCAGGAATGTTGCCAAATATTACTGCCGAGATGTTAGGTTGGGTTAGGTTAGGTTATATTACGTTATTGATGTATATAAAGGTCCCACGGAGACGTAGAAGCCAACTCGTCAGGAATGTGGTCAAATATTACAGCCACGATGTTAGATTGAGTTAGTGTATGTGGTATTACGTCATAGACGTATACAGTATTCCCACCAAGAAGTAGGGCCCGAAAATCAAGGAATGTGGTTAAATGGTACCCCGAGAGGTTAGGTTGGGTTAGGTTACGTTATATTGCGTTGTGGATGTACATGAGGGTCCCACGGAGACGTAGAGGCCAACTCGCCAGGAATGTTGTCAAATATTACTGCCGACATGTCAGGTTGGATTAGGTTAGGTTATATTTCGTTATTGATGTATATGAAGGTCCTACGGAAACGGAGAGGCCAACTCGCCAGGAATGTTGCCAAATATTACAGCCGAGATGTTAGGTTGGGTTCGGTTATGTTATATTACGTTATTGATATATATAAGGGTCCAACGGAGACGTAGAGGCCAACAAGCCAGGAATGTGGTCTAATATTACTGCCGAGGTGTTAGGTTGGGTTAGGTTAGGTTATATAACCCTATTGATGTATATAAAAGTCCCACGGAGACGTAGAAGCCAACTCGTCAGGAATGTGGTCAAATATTACAGTCACGATGTTAGATTGGTTTAGGGTAGGTTGTATTACGTCATAGACGTATACAGTGTTCCCACCGAGAAGTAGGGACCGACAATCAAGGAATGTGGTTAAATGGTACCCCGAGAGGTTAGGTTGGGTTAGGTTACGTTATATTACGTTATTGATGTACATAAGGGTCCCACGGAGACGTAGAGGCCAACTCGCCAGGAATGTTGCCAAATTTTACCGCCGAGATGATACGTTGTGTTAGATTAGGTTATATTTCGTTATGGATGTATATGAAGGTCAAACGGAGACGTAGAGGCCAACAAGCCAGGAATGTTGTCAAACATTACCGCCGACATGTTAGGTTGGGTTAGGTTTGGTTATATTTCGTTGTTGATGTATATAAAGGTCCCACCGATACGTAGAGGCCAATTCGGCAGGAATGTTGACAAATATTACCGCCGAGATGTTAGGTTGGGTTCGGTTATGTTAAATTACGTTATTGATATATATATAAGGGTCCAACGGAGACGTAGAGGCCAACAAGCCAGGAATGTGGTCTAATATTACTGCCGAGGTGTTAGGTGGGGTTAGGTTAGGTTATATTACCCTATTGATGTATATAAAAGTCGCACGGAGACGTAGAAGCCAACTCGTCAGGAATGTGGTCAAATATTACAGTCACGATGTTAGATTGGTTTAGGGTAGGTTGTATTACGTCATAGACGTATACAGTGTTCCCACCGAGAAGTAGGGACCGACAATCAAGGAATGTGGTTAAATGGTACCCCGAGAGGTTATGTTGGGTTAGGTTACGTTATATTACGTTATTGATGTACATAAGGGTCCCACGGAGACGTAGAGGCCAACTCGCCAGGAATGTTGCCAAATATTACCGCCGAGATGATAGGTTGTGTTAGATTAGGTTATATTTCGTTATGGCTGTATATGAAGGTCAAACGGAGACGTAGAGGCCAACAAGCCAGGAATGATGTCAAATATTACCGCCGAGATGTTAGGTTGGGTTAGGTTAGGTTATAATACGTTCTTGATGTATATAAAGGTCCCACGCAGACGTAGAGGCCAACTCGCCAGGAATGTTGCCAAATATTACCGCCGAGATGATAGGTTGTGTTAGATTAGGTTATATTTCGTTATGGATGTATATGAAGGTCAAACGGAGACGTAGAGGCCAACAAGCCAGAAATGTTGCCAAATATTACCGCCGAGATGTTACGTTGGGTTAGGTTAGGTTATACTACGTTCTTGATGTATATAAAGGTCCCACGCAGACGTAGAGGCCAACTCGCCAGGAATGTTGTCAAATATTACCGCCGAGATGATATGTTGGGTTAAGTTAGGTTATATCTCGTTATAGATGTATACAAATGTCCCACGGAGACGTAGAGGCCAACTCGCCAGGAATGTTGTCAAATATTACCGCCGTCATGTTAGATTGGATTAGGTTTGGTTACATTACGTTATTGATGTATATAAAGGTGCCACGGAGACGGAGAAGCTAACTCGCCAGGAATGTTGCCAAATATTACTGCCGAGATGTTAGGTTGTGTTAGGTTAGGTTATATTACGTTATTGATGTATATAAAGGTCCCACGGAGACGTAGAAGCCAACTCGTCAGGAATGTGGTCAAATATTACAGCCACGATGTTAGATTGAGTTAGTGTATGTGGTATTACGTCATAGACGTATACAGTATTCCCACCAAGAAGTAGGGCCCGAAAATCAAGGAATGTGGTTAAATGGTACCCCGAGAGGTTAGGTTGGGTTAGGTTACGTTATATTGCGTTGTGGATGTACATGAGGGTCCCACGGAGACGTAGAGGCCAACTCGCCAGGAATGTTGTCAAATATTACTGCCGACATGTCAGGTTGGATTAGGTTAGGTTATATTTCGTTATTGATGTATATGAAGGTCCTACGGAAACGGAGAGGCCAACTCGCCAGGAATGTTGCCAAATATTACAGCCGAGATGTTAGGTTGGGTTCGGTTATGTTATATTACGTTATTGATATATATAAGGGTCCAACGGAGACGTAGAGGCCAACAAGCCAGGAATGTGGTCTAATATTACTGCCGAGGTGTTAGGTTGGGTTAGGTTAGGTTATATAACCCTATTGATGTATATAAAAGTCCCACGGAGACGTAGAAGCCAACTCGTCAGGAATGTGGTCAAATATTACAGTCACGATGTTAGATTGGTTTAGGGTAGGTTGTATTACGTCATAGACGTATACAGTGTTCCCACCGAGAAGTAGGGACCGACAATCAAGGAATGTGGTTAAATGGTACCCCGAGAGGTTAGGTTGGGTTAGGTTACGTTATATTACGTTATTGATGTACATAAGGGTCCCACGGAGACGTAGAGGCCAACTCGCCAGGAATGTTGCCAAATTTTACCGCCGAGATGATACGTTGTGTTAGATTAGGTTATATTTCGTTATGGATGTATATGAAGGTCAAACGGAGACGTAGAGGCCAACAAGCCAGGAATGTTGTCAAACATTACCGCCGACATGTTAGGTTGGGTTAGGTTTGGTTATATTTCGTTGTTGATGTATATAAAGGTCCCACCGATACGTAGAGGCCAATTCGGCAGGAATGTTGACAAATATTACCGCCGAGATGTTAGGTTGGGTTCGGTTATGTTAAATTACGTTATTGATATATATATAAGGGTCCAACGGAGACGTAGAGGCCAACAAGCCAGGAATGTGGTCTAATATTACTGCCGAGGTGTTAGGTGGGGTTAGGTTAGGTTATATTACCCTATTGATGTATATAAAAGTCGCACGGAGACGTAGAAGCCAACTCGTCAGGAATGTGGTCAAATATTACAGTCACGATGTTAGATTGGTTTAGGGTAGGTTGTATTACGTCATAGACGTATACAGTGTTCCCACCGAGAAGTAGGGACCGACAATCAAGGAATGTGGTTAAATGGTACCCCGAGAGGTTATGTTGGGTTAGGTTACGTTATATTACGTTATTGATGTACATAAGGGTCCCACGGAGACGTAGAGGCCAACTCGCCAGGAATGTTGCCAAATATTACCGCCGAGATGATAGGTTGTGTTAGATTAGGTTATATTTCGTTATGGCTGTATATGAAGGTCAAACGGAGACGTAGAGGCCAACAAGCCAGGAATGATGTCAAATATTACCGCCGAGATGTTAGGTTGGGTTAGGTTAGGTTATAATACGTTCTTGATGTATATAAAGGTCCCACGCAGACGTAGAGGCCAACTCGCCAGGAATGTTGCCAAATATTACCGCCGAGATGATAGGTTGTGTTAGATTAGGTTATATTTCGTTATGGATGTATATGAAGGTCAGACGGAGACGTAGAGGCCAACAAGCCAGAAATGTTGCCAAATATTACCGCCGAGATGTTACGTTGGGTTAGGTTAGGTTATACTACGTTCTTGATGTATATAAAGGTCCCACGCAGACGTAGAGGCCAACTCGCCAGGAATGTTGTCAAATATTACCGCCGAGATGATATGTTGGGTTAAGTTAGGTTATATCTCGTTATAGATGTATACAAATGTCCCACGGAGACGTAGAGGCCAACTCGCCAGGAATGTTGTCAAATATTACCGCCGTCATGTTAGATTGGATTAGGTTTGGTTACATTACGTTATTGATGTATATAAAGGTGCCACGGAGACGGAGAAGCTAACTCGCCAGGAATGTTGCCAAATATTACTGCCGAGATGTTAGGTTGTGTTAGGTTAGGTTATATTACGTTATTGATGTATATAAAGGTCCCACGGAGACGTAGAAGCCAACTCGTCAGGAATGTGGTCAAATATTACAGTCACGATGTTAGATTGGTTTAGGGTAAGTTGTATTACGTCATAGACGTATACAGTGTTCCCACCGAGAAGTAGGGACCGACAATCAAGGAATGTGGTTAAATGGTACCCCGAGAGGTTAGGTTGGGTTAGGTTACGTTATATTACGTTATTGATGTACATAAGGGTCCCACGGAGACGTAGAGGCCAACTCGCCAGGAATGTTGCCAAATATTACTGCCGAGGTGTTAGGTTGGGTTAAGTTAGGTTATATTTCGTTATTGATGTATATGAAGGTCCCAAGGAGACGTAGAGTCCAACTCGCCAGGAATGTTGTCAAATATTACCGCCGAGATGATAGGTTGGGTTAGGTTAGGTTATGTTACGTTATTGATGTATATAAAGCTCCCACGGAGACGTAGAGGCCAACTCGCCAGGATTGTTGTCAAATATTACCGCCGAGAAGTTAGGTTGTGTCAGGTTAGGTTATATTACGTTATTGATGTATATGAAGAACCCGCGGAGACGTAGAGGCCAACTCGCCAGGTATGTGGTCAAATATTACCGCCGAGATGATAGGTTGGGTTAGGTTTGATTATATTTCGTTATTGATGTATATGAAGGTCCTACGGAAACGGAGAGGCCAACTCGCCAGGAATGTTGTCAAATATTACAGCCGAGATGATAGGTTGTGTTAGGTTAGGTTATATTACGTTATTGATGTATATGAAGGTCAAACGGAGACGTAGAGGCCAACAAAACAGGAATGTTGTCAAATATTACCGCCGACATGTTAGATTGGGTTAGGTTTGGTTATATTTCGTTATTGATGTATATAGAGGTCCCACGGATACGTAGAGGCCAATTCGGCAGGAATGTTGTCAAATATTACCGCCGAGATGTTAGGTTGGGTTCGCTTATGTTATATTACGTTATTGATATATATAAGGGTCCAACGGAGACGTAGAGGCCAACAAGACAGGAATGTGGTCAAATATTACTGCCATTGTTAGGTTGGGTTAGGTTAGGTTATATTACGCTATTGATGTATATAAAAGTCCCACGGAGACGTAGAAGCCAACTCGTCAGGAATGTTGCCAAATATTACCGCCGAGATGATAGGTTGTGTTAGATTAGGTTATATTTCGTTATGGATGTATATGAAGGTCAAACGGTGACGTAGAGGCCAACAAGACAGGAATGTTGTCAAATATTACCGCCGACATGTTAGGTTGGGTTAGGTTTGGTTATATTTCGTTATTGATGTATATAAAGGTCCCACGGATACGTAGAGGCCAATTCGGCAGGAATGTTGTCAAATATTACCGCCGAGATGTTAGGTTGGGTTCGATTATGTTATATTACGTTATTGATATATATAAGGGTCCAACGGAGACGTAGAGGCCAACATGACAGGAATGTGGTCAAATATTACTGCCATTGTTAGGTTGGGTTAGGTTAGGTTATATTACGCTATTGATGTATATAAAAGTCCCACGGAGACGTAGAAGCCAACTCGCCAGGAATGTTGCCAAATATTACCGCCGAGATGATAGGTTGTGTTAGATTAGGTTATATTTCGTTATGGATGTATATGAAGGTCAAACGGAGACGTAGAGGCCAACAAGCCAGAAATGTTGCCAAATATTACCGCCGAGATGTTACGTTGGGTTAGGTTAGGTTATACTACGTTCTTGACGTATATAAAGGTCCCACGCAGACGTAGAGGCCAACTCGCCAGGAATGTTGTCAAATATTACCGCCGAGATGATAGGTTGGGTTAAGTTAGGTTATATTTCGTTATAGATGTATACAAAGGTCCCACGGAGACGTAGAGGCCAACTCGCCAGGAATGTTGTCAAATATTACCGCCGTCATGTTAGATTGGATTAGGTTTGGTTACATTACGTTATTGATGTATATAAAGGTGCCACGGAGACGGAGAAGCTAACTCGCCAGGAATGTTGCCAAATATTACTGCCGAGATGTTAGGTTGTGTTAGGTTAGGTTATATTACGTTATTGATGTATATAAAGGTCCCACGGAGACGTAGAAGCCAACTCGTCAGGAATGTGGTCAAATATTACAGCCACGATGTTAGATTGAGTTAGGGTATGTGGTATTACGTCATAGACGTATACAGTGTTCCCACCAAGAAGTAGGGCCCGAAAATCAAGGAATGTGGTTAAATGGTACCCCGAGAGGTTAGGTTGGGTTAGGTTACGTTATATTACGTTGTGGATGTACATGAGGGTCCCACGGAGACGTAGAGGCCAACTCGCCAGGAATGTTGTCAAATATTACTGCCGACATGTCAGGTTGGATTAGGTTAGGTTATATTTCGTTATTGATGTATATGAAGGTCCTACGGAAACGGAGAGGCCAACTCGCCAGGAATGTTGCCAAATATTACAGCCGAGATGTTAGGTTGGGTTCGGTTATGTTATATTACATTATTGATATATATAAGGGTCCAACGGAGACGTAGAGGCCAACAAGCCAGGAATGTGGTCTAATATTACTGCCGAGGTGTTAGGTTGGGTTAGGTTAGGTTATATAACCCTATTGATGTATATAAAAGTCCCACGGAGACGTAGAAGCCAACTCGTCAGGAATGTGGTCAAATATTACAGTCACGATGTTAGATTGGTTTAGGGTAAGTTGTATTACGTCATAGACGTATACAGTGTTCCCACCGAGAAGTAGGGACCGACAATCAAGGAATGTGGTTAAATGGTACCCCGAGAGGTTAGGTTGGGTTAGGTTACGTTATATTACGTTATTGATGTACATAAGGGTCCCACGGAGACGTAGAGGCCAACTCGCCAGGAATGTTGCCAAATATTACCGCCGAGATGATAGGTTGTGTTAGATTAGGTTATATTTCGTTATGGATGTATATGAAGGTCAAACGGAGACGTAGAGGCCAACAAGCCAGGAATGTTGTCAAATATTACCGCCGACCTGTTAGGTTGGGTTAGGTTTGGTTATATTTCGTTGTTGATGTATATAAAGGTCCCACGGATACGTAGAGGCCAATTCGGCAGGAATGTTGTCAAATATTACCGCCGAGATGTTAGGTTGGGTTCGGTTATGTTATATTACGTTATTGATATATATAAGGGTCCAACGGAGACGTAGAGACCAACAAGCCAGGAATGTTGTCAAATATTACCGCCGACATGGTAGGTTGGGTTAGGTTTGGTTATATTTCGTTATTGATGTATATAAAGGTCCCACGGATACGTAGAGGCCAATTCGGCAGGAATGTTGTCAAATATTACCGCCGAGATGTTAGGTTGAGTTCGGTTATGTTATATTACGTTATTGATATATATAAGGGTCCAACGGAGACGTAGAGGCCAACAAGCCAGGAATGTGGTCTAATATTACTGCCGAGGTGTTAGGTTGGGTTAGGTTAGGTTATATTACCCTATTGATGTATATAAAAGTCCCATGGAGACGTAGAAGCCAACTCGTCAGGAATGTGGTCAAATATTACAGTCACGATGTTAGATTGGTTTAGGGTAGGTTGTATTACGTCATAGACGTATACAGTGTTCCCACCGAGAAGTAGGGACCGACAATCAAGGAATGTGGTTAAATGGTACCCCGAGAGGTTAGGTTGGGTTAGGTTACGTTATATTACGTTATTGATGTACATAAGGGTCCCACGGAGACGTAGAGGCCAACTCGCCAGGAATGTTGCCAAATTTTACCGCCGAGATGATACGTTGTGTTAGATTAGGTTATATTTCGTTATGGATGTATATGAAGGTCAAACGGAGACGTAGAGGCCAACAAGCCAGGAATGTTGTCAAACATTACCGCCGACATGTTAGGTTGGGTTAGGTTTGGTTATATTTCGTTGTTGATGTATATAAAGGTCCCACGGATACGTAGAGGCCAATTCGGCAGGAATGTTGACAAATATTACCGCCGAGATGTTAGGTTGGGTTCGGTTATGTTAAATTACGTTATTGATATATATATAAGGGTCCAACGGAGACGTAGAGGCCAACAAGCCAGGAATGTGGTCTAATATTACTGCCGAGGTGTTAGGTTGGGTTAGGTTAGGTTATATTACCCTATTGATGTATATAAAAGTCCCACGGAGACGTAGAAGCTAACTCGTCAGAAATGTGGTCAAATATTACAGTCACGATGTTAGATTGGTTTAGGGTAGGTTGTATTACGTCATAGACGTATACAGTGTTCCCACCGAGAAGTAGGGACCGACAATCAAGGAATGTGGTTAAATGGTACCCCGAGAGGTTATGTTGGGTTAGGTTACGTTATATTACGTTATTGATGTACATAAGGGTCCCACGGAGACGTAGAGGCCAACTCGCCAGGAATGTTGCCAAATATTACCGCCGAGATGATAGGTTGTGTTAGATTAGGTTATATTTCGTTATGGATGTATATGAAGGTCAAACGGAGACGTAGAGGCCAACAAGCCAGGAATGATGTCAAATATTACCGCCGAGATGTTAGGTTGGGTTAGGTTAGGTTAAAATACGTTCTTGATGTATATAAAGGTCCCACGCAGACGTAGAGGCCAACTCGCCAGGAATGTTGCCAAATATTACCGCCGAGATGAAAGGTTGTGTTAGATTAGGTTATATTTCGTTATGGATGTATATGAAGGTCAAACGCAGACGTAGAGGCCAACAAGCCAGAAATGTTGCCAAATATTACCGCCGAGATGTTACGTTGGGTTAGGTTAGGTTATACTACGTTCTTGATGTATATAAAGGTCCCACGCAGACGTAGAGGCCAACTCGCCAGGAATGTTGTCAAATATTACCGCCGAGATGATATGTTGGGTTAAGTTAGGTTATATTTCGTTATAGATGTATACAAAGGTCCCACGGAGACGTAGAGGCCAACTCGCCAGGAATGTTGTCAAATATTACCGCCGTCATGTTAGATTGGATTAGGTTTGGTTACATTACGTTATTGATGTATATAAAGGTGCCACGGAGACGGAGAAGCTAACTCGCCAGGAATGTTGCCAAATATTACTGCCGAGATGTTAGGTTGTGTTAGGTTAGGTTATATTACGTTATTGATGTATATAAAGGTCCCACGGAGACGTAGAAGCCAACTCGTCAGGAATGTGGTCAAATATTACAGCCACGATGTTAGATTGAGTTAGGGTATGTGGTATTACGTCATAGACGTATTCAGTGTTCCCACCAAGAAGTAGGGCCCGAAAATCAAGGAATGTGGTTAAATGGTACACCGAGAGGTTAGGTTGGGTTAGGTTACGTTATATTACGTTGTGGATGTACATGAGGGTCCCACGGAGACGTAGAGGCCAACTCGCCAGGAATGTTGTCAAATATTACTGCCGACATGTCAGGTTGGATTAGGTTAGGTTATATTTCGTTATTGATGTATATGAAGGTCCTACGGAAACGGAGAGGCCAACTCGACAGGAATGTTGCCAAATATTACAGCCGAGATGTTAGGTTGGGTTCGGTTATGTTATATTACGTTATTGATATATATAAGGGTCCAACGGAGACGTAGAGGCCAACAAGCCAGGAATGTGGTCTAATATTACTGCCGAGGTGTTAGGTTGGGTTAGGTTAGGTTATATAACCCTATTGATGTATATAAAAGTCCCACGGAGACGTAGAAGCCAACTCGTCAGGAATGTGGTCAAATATTACAGTCACGATGTTAGATTGGTTTAGGGTAAGTTGTATTACGTCATAGACGTATACAGTGTTTCCACCGAGAAGTAGGGACCGACAATCAAGGAATGTGGTTAAATGGTACCCCGAGAGGTTAGGTTGGGTTAGGTTACGTTATATTACGTTATTGATGTACATAAGGGCCCCACGGAGACGTAGAGGCCAACTCGCCAGGAATGTTGCCAAATATTACCGCCGAGATGATAGGTTGTGTTAGATTAGGTTATATTTCGTTATGGATGTATATGAAGGTCAAACGGAGACGTAGAGGCCAACAAGCCAGGAATGTTGTCAAATATTACCGCCGACATGTTAGGTTGGGTTAGGTTTGGTTATATTTCGTTGTTGATGTATATAAAGGTCCCACGGATACGTAGAGGCCAATTCGGCAGGAATGTTGTCAAGTATTACCGCCGAGATGTTAGGTTGGGTTCGGTTATGTTATATTACGTTATTGATATATATAAGGGTCCAACGGAGACGTAGAGACCAACAAGAGAGGAATGTTGTCAAATATTACCGCCGACATGTTAGGTTGGGTTAGGTTTGGTTATATTTCGTTATTGATGTATATAAAGGTCCCACGGATACGTAGAGGCCAATTCGGCAGGAATGTTGTCAAATATTACCGCCGAGATGTTAGGTTGAGTTCGGTTATGTTATATTACGTTATTGATATATATAAGGGTCCAACGGAGACGTAGAGGCCAACAAGCCAGGAATGTGGTCTAATATTACTGCCGAGGTGTTAGGTTGGGTTAGGTTAGGTTATATTACCCTATTGATGTTTATAAAAGTCCCATGGAGACGTAGAAGCCAACTCGTCAGGAATGTGGTCAAATATTACAGTCACGATGTTAGATTGGTTTAGGGTAGGTTGTGTTACGTCATAGACGTATACAGTGTTCCCACCGAGAAGTAGGGACCGACAATCAAGGAATGTGGTTAAATGGTACCCCGAGAGGTTAGGTTGGGTTAGGTTACGTTATATTACGTTATTGATGTACATAAGGGTCCCACGGAGACGTAGAGGCCAACTCGCCAGGAATGTTGCCAAATTTTACCGCCGAGATGATACGTTGTGTTAGATTAGGTTATATTTCGTTATGGATGTATATGAAGGTCAAACGGAGACGTAGAGGCCAACAAGCCAGGAATGTTGTCAAACATTACCGCCGACATGTTAGGTTGGGTTAGGTTTGGTTATATTTCGTTGTTGATGTATATAAAGGTCCCACGGATACGTAGAGGCCAATTCGGCAGGAATGTTGACAAATATTACCGCCGAGATGTTAGGTTGGGTTCGGTTATGTTAAATTACGTTATTGATATATATATAAGGGTCCAACGGAGACGTAGAGGCCAACAAGCCAGGAATGTGGTCTAATATTACTGCCGAGCTGTTAGGTTGGGTTAGGTTAGGTTATATTACGCTATTGATGTATATAAAAGTCCCACGGAGACGTAGAAGCCAACTCGTCAGGAATGTGGTCAAATATTACAGCCACGATGTTAGATTGGGTTAGGGTATGTTGTATTACGTCATAGACGTATACAGTGTTCCCACCAAGAAGTAGGGCCCGAAAATCAAGGAATGTGGTTAAATGGTACCCCGAGAGGTTAAGTTGGGTTAGGTTACGTTATATTACTTTGTGGATGTACATGAGGGTCCCACGGAGACGTAGAGGCCAACTCGCCAGGAATGTTGTCAAATATTACTGCCGACATGTCAGGTTGGATTAGGTTAGGTTATATTACGTTATTGATGTATATAAAGGTCCCACGGTGTCGTAGAGCCCAACAAGCCAGAAATGTTGCCAAATACTACCGCCGAGATGTTAGGTTGGGTTAGGTTAGGTTATATTACGTTCTTGATGTATATAAAGGTCCTACGCAGACGTAGAGGCCAACAACCCAGGAATGTTGTCAAATATTACCGCCGACATGTTAGGTTGGGTTAGGTTTGGTTATATTTCGTTATTGATGTATGTAAAGGTCCCACGGATACGTAGAGGCCAATTCGGCAGGAATGTTGTCAAATATTACAGCCGAGATGTTAGGTTGGGTTCGGTTATGTTATATTACGTTATTGATATATATAAGGGTCCAACGGAGACGTCGAGGCCAACAAGCCAGGAATGTGGTCTAATATTACTGCCGAGGTGTTAGGTTGGGTTAGGTTAGGTTATATTACCCTATTGATGTATATAAAAGTCCCACGGAGACGTAGAAGCCAACTCGTCAGGAATGTGGTCAAATATTACAGTCACGATGTTAGATTGGTTTAGGGTAGGTTGTATTACGTCATAGACGTATACAGTGTTCCCACCGAGAAGTAGGGACCGACAATCAAGGAATGTGGTTAAATGGTACCCCGAGAGGTTATGTTGGGTTAGGTTACGTTATACTACGTTATTGATGTACATAAGGGTCCCACGGAGACGTAGAGGCCAACTCGCCAGGAATGTTGCCAAATATTACCGCCGAGATGATAGGTTGTGTTAGATTAGGTTATATTTCGTTATGGATGTATATGAAGGTCAAACGGAGACGTAGAGGCCAACAAGCCAGGAATGATGTCAAATATTACCGCCGAGATGTTAGGTTGGGTTAGGTTAGGTTATAATACGTTCTTGATGTATATAAAGGTCCCACGCAGACGTAGAGGCCAACTCGCCAGGAATGTTGTCAAATATTACCGCCGAGATGATAGGTTGGGTTAAGTTAGGTTATATTTCGTTATTGATGTATATGAAGGTCCCACGGAAACGGAGAGGCCAACTCGCCAGGAATGTTGTCCAATATTACAGCCGAGATGTTAGGTTGGGTTAGGTTAGGTTATATTACGTTATTGATGTATATGAAGGTCAAACGGAGACGTAGAGGCCAACAAAACAGGAATGTTGTCAAATATTACCGCCGACATGTTAGATTGGTTTAGGTTTGGTTATATTTCGTTATTGATGTATATAAAGGTCCCACGGATACGTAGAGGCCAATTCGGCAGGAATGTTGTCAAATATTACTGCCATTGTTAGATTGGGTCAGGTTAGGTTATATTACGCTATTCTTGTATATAAAAGTCCCACGGAGACGTAGAAGCCAACTCGTCAGGAATGTGGTCAAATATTACCGTCACGATGTTAGATTGGGTTAGGGTATGTTGTATTACGTCATAGACGTATACAGTGTTCCCACCGAGAAGTAGGGCCCGACAATCAAGGAATGTGGTTAAATGGTACCCCGAGAGGTTATGTTGGGTTAGGTTACGTTATATTACGTTATTGATGTACATGAGGGTCCCTCGGAGACGTAGAGGCCAACTCGCCAGGAATGTTGTCAAATATTACTGCCGACATGTCAGGTTGGATTAGGTTAGGTTATATTTCGTTATTGATGTATATGAAGGTCCCACGGAAACGGAGATGCCATCTCGCCAGGAATGTTGTCAAATATTACCGCCGAGATGATAGGTTGGGTTAGGTTAGTTTATATTACGCTATTGATGTATATAAATGTCCCACGCAGACGTAGAGGCCAACTCGCCAGGAATGTTGTCAAATATTACCGCCGAGATGATAGGTTGGGTTAGGTTACGTTATATTACGTTATTGATGTACATGAGGGTCCCACGGAGACGTAGAGGCCAACTCGCCAGGAATGTTGTCCAATATTACTGCCGACATGTCAGGTTGGATTAGGTTAGGTTATATTACGTTATTGATGTATATAAAGGTCCCACGGTGTCGTAGTGGCCAACAAGCCAGGTATGTGGTCAAATATTACCGCCGAGATGATAGGTTGGGTTAGGTTAGCTTATATTACGTTATTGATGTATATGAAGGTCCCACGGAAACGGAGAGGCCAACTCGCCAGGAATGTTGTCCAATATTACAGCCGAGATGTTAGGTTGGGTTAGGTTAGGTTATATTACGTTATTGATGTATATAAAGGTCCCACGGAGACGTAGAGGCCAACTCGCCAGGAATGTTGTCAAATATTACTGCCGACATGTTAGGTTGGATTAGGTTAGGTTATATAACGTTATAGATGTATATAACGGTCCCAAGGTGACGTAGAGGCCAACAAGCCAGAAATGTTGTCAAATATTACAGCCGAGATGTTAGGTTGGGTTACGTTAGGTTATATTAGGTTATTGATGTAGACAAAGGTCCCACGGAGACATAGAGGACAACTCGCCAGGATTTTTGTCAAATAATAGCGCCGAGTGGTTAGGTTGGGTTAGGTTACGTTATATTACGTTATTGATGTACATGACGGACCCACGGAGACGTAGAGTCCAACTCGCCAAGAATGTTGTCAAATATTACCGCCGAGATGTTAGGTTGGGTTAGGTTGGGTTATGTTACGTTATTGATGTATATAAATCTCCCACGGAGACGTAGAGGCCAACACGCCAGGATTGTTGTCAAATAATAGCGCCGAGAAGTTAGGTTGTGTCAGGTTAGGTTATGTTACGTTATTGATGTATATGAAGAACCCACGGAGACGTAGAGGGCAACTCGCCAGGTATGTGGCCAAATATTACCGCCGAGATGATAGGTTGGGTTAGGTTTGGTTATATTTCGTTATTGATGTATATAAAGGTGCCACGGATACGTAGAGGCCAATTCGGCAGGAATGTGGTCAAATATTACAGTCACGATGTTAGATTGGTTTAGGGTAGGTTGTATTGCGTCATAGACGTATACAGTGTTCCCACCGAGAAGTAGGGACTGACAATCAAGGAATGTGGTTAAATGGTACCCCGAGAGGTTAGGTTGGGTTAGGTTACGTTATATTACGTTATTGATGTACATGAGGGTCCCACGGAGACGTAGAGGCCAACTCGCCAGGATTGTTGTCAAATAATAGCGCCGAGAGGTGAGGTTGTGTCAGGTTAGGTTATATTTCGTTATTGATGTATATGAAGGTCCCACGGAGACGTAAAGTCCAACTCGCCAGGAATGTTGTCAAATATTGCCGCCGACATGTTAGGTTGGGTTAGGTTTGGTTATATTTCGTTATTGATGTATATAAAGGTCCCACGGATACGTAGAGGCCAATTCGGCAGGAATGTTGTCAAATATTACCGCCGAGATGTTAGGTTGGGTTAGGTTAGGTTATGTTACGTTACTGATGTATATAAAGGTCCCACGGAGACGTAGAGGCCAACTCGCCAGGATTGTTGTCAAATAATAGCGCCGAGAGGTTAGGTTGTGTCAGGTTAGGTTATATTACGTTATTGATGTATATGAAGAGCCCACGGAGACGTAGAGGCCAACTCGCCAGGTATGTGGTCAAATATTACCGCCGAGATGATAGGTTGGGTTAGGTTAGCTTATATTACGTTATTGATGTATATGAAGGTCCCACGGAAACGGAGAGGCCAACTCGCCAGGAATGTTGCCAAATATTACCGCCGACATGTTAGGTTGGGTTAGGTTTGGTTATATTTCGTTATTGATGTATATAAAGGTCCCACGGATACGTAGAGGCCAATTCGGCAGGAATGTTGTCAAATATTACAGCCGAGATGATAGGTTGTGTTAGATTAGGTTATATTTCGTTATGGATGTATATGAAGGTCAAACGGAGACGTAGAGGCCAACAAGCCAGGAATGATGTCAAATATTACCGCCGAGATGTTAGGTTGGGTTAGGTTAGGTTATGTTACGTTACTGATGTATATAAAGGTCCCACGGAGACGTAGAGGCCAACTCGCCAGGATTGTTGTCAAATATTACCGCCGAGAAGTTAGGTTGTGTCAGGTTAGGTTATATTACGTTATTGATGTATATGAAGAACCCGCGGAGACGTAGAGGCCAACTCGCCAGGTATGTGGTCAAATATTACCGCCGAGATGATAGGTTGGGTTAGGTTTGATTATATTTCGTTATTGATGTATATGAAGGTCCTACGGAAACGGAGAGGCCAACTCGCCAGGATTGTTGTCAAATATTAGCGCCGAGAAGTTAGGTTGTGTTAGGTTAGGTTATATTACGTTATTGATGTATATGAAGAACCCGCGGAGACGTAGAGGCCAACTCGCCAGGTATGTGGTCAAATATTACAGCCGAGATGATAGGTTGTGTTAGGTTAGGTTATATTACGTTATTGATGTATATGAAGGTCAAACGGAGACGTAGAGGCCAACAAAACAGGAATGTTGTCAAATATTACCGCCGACATGTTAGATTGGGTTAGGTTTGGTTATATTTCGTTATTGATGTATATAGAGGTCCCACGGATACGTAGAGGCCAATTCGGCAGGAATGTTGTCAAATATTACCGCCGAGATGTTAGGTTGGGTTCGATTATGTTATATTACGTTATTGATATATATAAGGGTCCAACGGAGACGTAGAGGCCAACAAGACAGGAATGTGGTCAAATATTACTGCCATTGTTAGGTTGGGTTAGGTTAGGTTATATTACGCTATTGATGTATATAAAAGTCCCACGGAGACGTAGAAGCCAACTCGTCAGGAATGTTGCCAAATATTACCGCCGAGATGATAGGTTGTGTTAGATTAGGTTATATTTCGTTATGGATGTATATGAAGGTCAAACGGTGACGTAGAGGCCAACAAGACAGGAATGTTGTCAAATATTACCGCCGACATGTTAGGTTGGGTTAGGTTTGGTTATATTTCGTTATTGATGTATATAAAGGTCCCACGGATACGTAGAGGCCAATTCGGCAGGAATGTTGTCAAATATTACCGCCGAGATGTTAGGTTGGGTTCGATTATGTTATATTACGTTATTGATATATATAAGGGTCCAACGGAGACGTAGAGGCCGACATGACAGGAATGTGGTCAAATATTACTGCCATTGTTAGGTTGGGTTAGGTTAGGTTATATTACGCTATTGATGTATATAAAAGTCCCACGGAGACGTAGAAGCCAACTCGCCAGGAATGTTGCCAAATATTACCGCCGAGATGATAGGTTGTGTTAGATTAGGTTATATTTCGTTATGGATGTATATGAAGGTCAAACGGAGACGTAGAGGCCAACAAGCCAGAAATGTTGCCAAATATTACCGCCGAGATGTTACGTTGGGTTAGGTTAGGTTATACTACGTTCTTGATGTATATAAAGGTCCCACGCAGACGTAGAGGCCAACTCGCCAGGAATGTTGTCAAATATTACCGCCGAGATGATAGGTTGGGTTAAGTTAGGTTATATTTCGTTATAGATGTATACAAAGGTCCCACGGAGACGTAGAGGCCAACTCGCCAGAAATGTTGTCAAATATTACCGCCGTCATGTTAGATTGGATTAGGTTTGGTTACATTACGTTATTGATGTATATAAAGGTGCCACGGAGACGGAGAAGCTAACTCGCCAGGAATGTTGCCAAATATTACAGCCGAGATGTTAGGTTGGGTTCGGTTATGTTATATTACGTTATTGATATATATAAGGGTCCAACGGAGACGTAGAGGCCAACAAGCCAGGAATGTGGTCTAATATTACTGCCGAGGTGTTAGGTTGGGTTAGGTTAGGTTATATAACCCTATTGATGTATATAAAAGTCCCACGGAGACGTAGAAGCCAACTCGTCAGGAATGTGGTCAAATATTACAGTCACGATGTTAGATTGGTTTAGGGTAAGTTGTATTACGTCATAGACGTATACAGTGTTCCCACCGAGAAGTAGGGACCGACAATCAAGGAATGTGGTTAAATGGTACCCCGAGAGGTTAGGTTGGGTTAGGTTACGTTACATTACGTTATTGATGTACATAAGGGTCCCACGGAGACGTAGAGGCCAACTCGCCAGGAATGTTGCCAAATATTACCGCCGAGATGATAGGTTGTGTTAGATTAGGTTATATTTCGTTATGGATGTATATGAAGGTCAAACGGAGACGTAGAGGCCAACAAGCCAGGAATGTTGTCAAATATTACCGCCGACATGTTAGGTTGGGTTAGGTTTGGTTATATTTCGTTGTTGATGTATATAAAGGTCCCACGGATACGTAGAGGCCAATTCGGCAGGAATGTTGTCAAATATTACCGCCGACATGTTAGGTTGGGTTCGGTTATGTTATATTACGTTATTGATATATATAAGGGTCCAACGGAGACGTAGAGACCAACAAGCCAGGAATGTTGTCAAATATTACCGCCGACATGTTAGGTTGGGTTAGGTTTGGTTATATTTCGTTATTGATGTATATAAAGGTCCCACGGATACGTAGAGGCCAATTCGGCAGGAATGTTGTCAAATATTACCGCCGAGATGTTAGGTTGAGTTCGGTTATGTTATATTACTTTATTGATATATATAAGGGTCCAACGGAGACGTAGAGGCCAACAAGCCAGGAATGTGGTCTAATATTACTGCCGAGGTGTTAGGTTGGGTTAGGTTAGGTTATATTACCCTATTGATGTATATAAAAGTCCCATGGAGACGTAGAAGCCAACTCGTCAGGAATGTGGTCAAATATTACAGTCACGATGTTAGATTGGTTTAGGGTAGGTTGTATTACGTCATAGTCGTATACAGTGTTCCCACCGAGAAGTAGGGACCGACAATCAAGGAATGTGGTTAAATGGTACCCCGAGAGGTTAGGTTGGGTTAGGTTACGTTATATTACGTTATTGATGTACATAAGGGTCCCACGGAGACGTAGAGGCCAACTCGCCAGGAATGTTGCCAAATTTTACCGCCGAGATGATACGTTGTGTTAGATTAGGTTATATTTCGTTATGGATGTATATGAAGGTCAAACGGAGACGTAGAGGCCAACAAGCCAGGAATGTTGTCAAACATTACCGCCGACATGTTAGGTTGGGTTAGGTTTGGTTATATTTCGTTGTTGATGTATATAAAGGTCCCACGGATACGTAGAGGCCAATTCGGCAGGAATGTTGACAAATATTACCGCCGAGATGTTAGGTTGGGTTCGGTTATGTTAAATTACGTTATTGATATATATATATAAGGGTCCAACGGAGACGTAGAGGCCAACAAGCCAGGAATGTGGTCTAATATTACTGCCGAGGTGTTAGGTTGGGTTAGGTTAGGTTATATTACGCTATTGATGTATATAAAAGTCCCACGGAGACGTAGAAGCCAACTCGTCAGGAATGTGGTCAAATATTACAGCCACGATGTTAGATTGGGTTAGGGTATGTTGTATTACGTCATAGACGTATACAGTGTTCCCACCAAGAAGTAGGGCCCGAAAATCAAGGAATGTGGTTAAATGGTACCCCGGGAGGTTAGGTTGGGTTAGGTTACGTTATATTAGTTTGTGGATGTACATGAGGGTCCAACGGAGACGTAGAGGCCAACTCGCCAGGAATGTTGTCAAATATTACTGCCGACATGTCAGGTTGGATTAGGTTAGGTTATATTTCGTTATTGATGTATATGAAGGTCCTACGGAAACGGAGAGGCCAACTCGCCAGGAATGTTGCCAAATATTACAGCCGAGATGATAGGTTGTGTTAGGTTAGGTTATATTACGTTATTGATATATATAAGGGTCCAACGGAGACGTAGAGACCAACAAGCCAGGAATGTTGTCAAATATTACCGCCGACATGTTAGGTTGGGTTAGGTTTGGTTATATTTCGTTATTGATGTATATAAAGGTCCCACGGATACGTAGAGGCCAATTCGGCAGGAATGTTGTCAAATATTACCGCCGAGATGTTAGGTTGAGTTCGGTTATGTTATATTACTTTATTGATATATATAAGGGTCCAACGGAGACGTAGAGGCCAACAAGCCAGGAATGTGGTCTAATATTACTGCCGAGGTGTTAGGTTGGGTTAGGTTAGGTTATATTACCCTATTGATGTATATAAAAGTCCCATGGAGACGTAGAAGCCAACTCGTCAGGAATGTGGTCAAATATTACAGTCACGATGTTAGATTGGTTTAGGGTAGGTTGTATTACGTCATAGTCGTATACAGTGTTCCCACCGAGAAGTAGGGACCGACAATCAAGGAATGTGGTTAAATGGTACCCCGAGAGGTTAGGTTGGGTTAGGTTACGTTATATTACGTTATTGATGTACATAAGGGTCCCACGGAGACGTAGAGGCCAACTCGCCAGGAATGTTGCCAAATTTTACCGCCGAGATGATACGTTGTGTTAGATTAGGTTATATTTCGTTATGGATGTATATGAAGGTCAAACGGAGACGTAGAGGCCAACAAGCCAGGAATGTTGTCAAACATTACCGCCGACGTGTTAGGTTGGGTTAGGTTTGGTTATATTTCGTTGTTGATGTATATAAAGGTCCCACGGATACGTAGAGGCCAATTCGGCAGGAATGTTGACAAATATTACCGCCGAGATGTTAGGTTGGGTTCGGTTATGTTAAATTACGTTATTGATATATATATAAGGGTCCAACGGAGACGTAGAGGCCAACAAGCCAGGAATGTGGTCTAATATTACTGCCGAGGTGTTAGGTTGGGTTAGGTTAGGTTATATTACGCTATTGATGTATATAAAAGTCCCACGGAGACGTAGAAGCCAACTCGTCAGGAATGTGGTCAAATATTACAGCCACGATGTTAGATTGGGTTAGGGTATGTTGTATTACGTCATAGACGTATACAGTGTTCCCACCAAGAAGTAGGGCCCGAAAATCAAGGAATGTGGTTAAATGGTACCCCGAGAGGTTAGGTTGGGTTAGGTTACGTTATATTACTTTGTGGATGTACATGAGGGTCCAACGGAGACGTAGAGGCCAACTCGCCAGGAATGTTGTCAAATATTACTGCCGACATGTCAGGTTGGATTAGGTTAGGTTATATTTCGTTATTGATGTATATGAAGGACCTACGGAAACGGAGAGGCCAACTCGCCAGGAATGTTGCCAAATATTACAGCCGAGATGATAGGTTGTGTTAGATTAGGTTATATTTCGTTATGGATGTATATGAAGGTCAAACGGAGACGTAGAGGCCAACAACCCAGGAATGTTGTCAAATATTACCGCCGACATGTTAGGTTGGGTTAGGTTTGGTTATATTTCGTTATTGATGTATATAAAGGTCCCACGGATACGTAGATGCCAATTCGGCAGGAATGTTGTCAAATATTACAGCCGAGATGTTAGGTTGGGTTCGGTTATGTTATATTACGTTATTGATATATATAAGGGTCCAACGGAGACGTAGAGGCCAACAAGCCAGGAATGTGGTCTAATATTACTGCCGAGGTGTTAGGTTGGGTTAGGTTAGGTTATATTACCCTATTGATGTATATAAAAGTCCCACGGAGACGTAGAAGCCAACTCGTCAGGAATGTGGTCAAATATTACAGTCACGATGTTAGATTGGTTTAGGGTAGGTTGTATTACGTCATAGACGTATACAGTGTTCCCACCGAGAAGTAGGGACCGACAATCAAGGAATGTGGTTAAATGGTACCCCGAGAGGTTATGTTGGGTTAGGTTACGTTATATTACGTTATTGATGTTCATAAGGGTCCCACGGAGACGTAGAGGCCAACTCGCCAGGAATGTTGCCAAATATTACCGCCGAGATGATAGGTTGTGTTAGATTAGGTTATATTTCGTTATGGATGTATATGAAGGTCAAACGGAGACGTAGAGGCCAACAAGCCAGGAATGATGTCAAATATTACCGCCGAGATGTTAGGTTGGGTTAGGTTAGGTTATAATACGTTCTTGATGTATATAAAGGTCCCACGCAGACGTAGAGGCCAACTCGCCAGGAATGTTGCCAAATATTACCGCCGAGATGATAGGTTGTGTTAGATTAGGTTATATTTCGTTATGGATATATATGAAGGTCAAACGGAGACGTAGAGGCCAACAAGCCAGAAATGTTGCCAAATATTACCGCCGAGATGTTACGTTGGGTTAGGTTAGGTTATACTACGTTCTTGATGTATATAAAGGTCCCACGCAGACGTAGAGGCCAACTCGCCAGGAATGTTGTCAAATATTACCGCCGAGATGATAGGTTGGGTTAAGTTAGGTTATATTTCGTTATAGATGTATACAAAGGTCCCACGGAGACGTAGAGGCCAACTCGCCAGGAATGTTGTCAAATATTACCGCCGTCATGTTAGATTGGATTAGGTTTGGTTACATTACGTTATTGATGTATATAAAGGTGCCACGGAGACGGAGAAGCTAACTCGCCAGGAATGTTGCCAAATATTACTGCCGAGATGTTAGGTTGTGTTAGGTTAGGTTATATTACGTTATTGATGTATATAAAGGTCCCACGGAGACGTAGAAGCCAACTCGTCAGGAATGTGGTCAAATATTACAGCCACGATGTTAGATTGAGTTAGGGTATGTGGTATTACGTCATAGACGTATACAGTGTTCCCACCAAGAAGTAGGGCCCGAAAATCAAGGAATGTGGTTAAATGGTACCCCGAGAGGTTAGGTTGGGTTAGGTTACGTTATATTACGTTGTGGATGTACATGAGGGTCCCACGGAGACGTAGAAGCCAACTCGGCAGGAATGTTGTCAAATATTACTGCCGACATGTCAGGTTGGATTAGGTTAGGTTATATTTCGTTATTGATGTATATGAAGGTCCTACGGAAACGGAGAGGCCAACTCGCCAGGAATGTTGCCAAATATTACAGCCGAGATGTTAGGTTGGGTTCGGTTATGTTATATTACGTTATTGATATATATAAGGGTCCAATGGAGACGTAGAGGCCAACAAGCCAGGAATGTGGTCTAATATTACTGCCGAGGTGTTAGGTTGGGTTAGGTTAGGTTATATAACCCTATTGATGTATATAAAAGTCCCACGGAGACGTAGAAGCCAACTCGTCAGGAATGTGGTCAAATATTACAGTCACGATGTTAGATTGGTTTAGGGTAAGTTGTATTACGTCATAGACGTATACAGTGTTCCCACCGAGAAGTAGGGACCGACAATCAAGGAATGTGGTTAAATGGTACCCCGAGAGGTTAGGTTGGG
This sequence comes from Xylocopa violacea, assembly GCA_963969225.1. NCBI lineage: Eukaryota > Metazoa > Arthropoda > Insecta > Hymenoptera > Apidae > Xylocopa > Xylocopa violacea. The sequence goes on along the minus strand of CAXAJV010000017.1, from coordinate 7,618,307 downwards.
TTAGGTTACGTTATATTACGTTATTGATGTACATAAGGGTCCCACGGAGACGTAGAGGCCAACTCGCCAGGAATGTTGCCAAATATTACCGCCGAGATGATAGGTTGTGTTAGATTAGGTTATATTTCGTTATGGATGTATATGAAGGTCAAACGGAGACGTAGAGGCCAACAAGCCAGGAATGTTGTCAAATATTACCGCCGACATGTTAGGTTGGGTTAGGTTTGGTTATATTTCGTTGTTGATGTATATAAAGGTCCCACGGATACGTAGAGGCCAATTCGGCAGGAATGTTGTCAAATATTACCGCCGAGATGTTAGGTTGGGTTCGGTTATGTTATATTACGTTATTGATATATATAAGGGTCCAACGGAGACGTAGAGACCAACAAGCCAGGAATGTTGTCAAATATTACCGCCGACATGTTAGGTTGGGTTAGGTTAGGTTATATTACGCTATTGATGTATATAAAAGTCCCACGGAGACGTAGAAGCCAACTCGTCAGGAATGTGGTCAAATATTACAGCCACGATGTTAGATTGGGTTAGGGTATGTTGTATTACGTCATAGACGTATACAGTGTTCCCACCAAGAAGTAGGGCCCGAAAATCAAGGAATGTGGTTAAATGGTACCCCGAGAGGTTAGGTTGGGTTAGGTTACGTTATATTACTTTGTGGATGTACATGAGGGTCCCACGGAGACGTAGAGGCCAACTCGCCAGGAATGTTGTCAAATATTACTGCCGACATGTCAGGTTGGATTAGGTTAGGTTATATTTCGTTATTGATGTATATGAAGGTCCTACGGAAACGGAGAGGCCAACTCGCCAGGAATGTTGCCAAATATTACAGCCGAGATGATAGGTTGTGTTAGATTAGGTTATATTTCGTTATGGATGTATATGAAGGTCAAACGGAGACGTAGAGGCCAACAACCCAGGAATGTTGTCAAATATTACCGCCGACATGTTAGGTTGGGTTAGGTTTGGTTATATTTCGTTATTGGTGTATATAAAGGTCCCACGGATACGTAGAGGCCAATTCGGCAGGAATGTTGTCAAATATTACAGCCGAGATGTTAGGTTGGGTTCGGTTATGTTATATTACGTTATTGATATATATAAGGGTCCAACGGAGACGTAGAGGCCAACAAGCCAGGAATGTGGTCTAATATTACTGCCGAGGTGTTAGGTTGGGTTAGGTTAGGTTATATTACCCTATTGATGTATATAAAAGTCCCACGGAGACGTAGAAGCCAACTCGTCAGGAATGTGGTCAAATATTACCGTCACGATGTTAGATTGGGTTAGGGTATGTTGTATTACGTCATAGACGTATACAGTGTTCCCACCGAGAAGTAGGGCCCGACAATCAAGGAATGTGGTTAAATGGTACCCCGAGAGGTTAGGTTGGGTTAGGTTACGTTATATTACGTTATTGATGTACATGAGGGTCCCTCGGAGACGTAGAGGCCAACTCGCCAGGAATGTTGTCAAATATTACTGCCGACATGTCAGGTTGGATTAGGTTAGGTTATATTTCGTTATTGATGTATATGAAGGTCCCACGGAAACGGAGAGGCCATCTCGCCAGGAATGTTGTCAAATATTACCGCCGAGATGATAGGTTGGGTTAGGTTAGTTTATATTACGCTATTGATGTATATAAATGTCCCACGCAGACGTAGAGGCCAACAAGCCAGGAATGATGTCAAATATTACCGCCGAGATGTTAGGTTGGGTTAGGTTAGGTTATAATACGTTCTTGATGTATATAAAGGTCCCACGCAGACGTAGAGGCCAACTCGCCAGGAATGTTGTCAAATATTACCGCCGAGATGATAGGTTGGGTTAAGTTAGGTTATATTTCGTTATAGATGTATACAAAGGTCCCACGGAGACGTAGAGGCCAACTCGCCAGGAATGTTGTCAAATATTACCGCCGTCATGTTAGATTGGATTAGGTTTGGTTACATTACGTTATTGATGTATATAAAGGTGCCACGGAGACGGAGAAGCTAACTCGCCAGGAATGTTGCCAAATATTACTGCCGAGATGTTAGGTTGTGTTAGGTTAGGTTATATTACGTTATTGATGTATATAAAGGTCCCACGGAGACGTAGAAGCCAACTCGTCAGGAATGTGGTCAAATATTACAGCCACGATGTTAGATTGAGTTAGGGTATGTGGTATTACGTCATAGACGTATACAGTGTTCCCACCAAGAAGTAGGGCCCGAAAATCAAGGAATGTGGTTAAATGGTACCCCGAGAGGTTAGGTTGGGTTAGGTTACGTTATATTACGTTGTGGATGTACATGAGGGTCCCACGGAGACGTAGAGGCCAACTCGCCAGGAATGTTGTCAAATATTACTGCCGACATGTCAGGTTGGATTAGGTTAGGTTATATTTCGTTATTGATGTATATGAAGGTCCCATGGAGACGTAGAGGCCAACTCGCCAGAAATGTTGTCAAATAATACCGCCGAGAGGTTTGGTTGGGCTAGGTTACGTTATATTACGTTATTGATGTACATGAGGGTCCCACGGAGACGTAGAGGCCAACTCGCCAGGAACGTTGTCAAATATTACCGCCGACATGTTAGGTTGGATTAGGTTTGGTTATATTTCGTTATTGATGTATATAAAGGTCCCACGGATACGTAGAGGCCAATTCGGCAGGAATGTTGTCAAATATTACCGCCGAGATGATAGGTTGGTTTAGGTTTGGTTATATTTCGTTATTGATGTATATAAAGGTCCCAAGCAGATGGAGAAGCCAACTAGCCAGGAATGTTGCCAAATATTACCGCCGAGATGTTAGGTTGGGTTAGGTTAGGTTATATTACGTTATTGATGTATTTAAAGGTCCCACGGAGACGTAGAGGCCAACTCGCCAGGAATGTTGTCAAATATTACTGCCGACATGTCAGGTTGGAATAGGTTAGGTTATATTACGTTATTGATGTATATAAAGGTCCCACGGTGTCGTAGAGGCCAACAAGCCAGAAATGTTGCCAAATATTACCGCCGAGATGTTAGGTTGGGTTAGGTTAGGTTATATTACGTTCTTGATGTATATAAAGGTCCCACGCAGACGTAGAGGCCAACTCGCCAGGAATGTTGTCAAATATTACCGCCGAGATGATAGGTTGGGTTAAGTTAGGTTATATTTCGTTATTGATGTATATGAAGGTCCCACGGATACGTAGAGTCCAACTCGCCAGGAATGTTGTCAAATATTACCGCCGAGATGATAGGTTGGGTTAGGTTTGGTTATATTTCGTTATTGATGTATATAAAGGTCCCACGGATACGTAGGGGCCAATTCGGCAGGAATGTTGTCAAATATTACCGCCGAGACATTAGGTTGGGTTCGGTTATGTTATATTACGTTATTGATATATATAAGGGTCCAACGGAGACGTAGAGGCCAACAAGACAGGAATGTGGTCAAATATTACTACCATTGTTAGGTTGGCTTAGGTTAGGTTATATTACGCTATTGATGTATATAAAAGTCCCACGGAGACGTAGAAGCCAACTCGTCAGGAATGTGTGGTCAAATATTACAGTCACGATGTTAGATTGGTTTAGGGTAGGTTGTATTGCGTCATAGACGTATACAGTGTTCCCACCGAGAAGTAGGGACCGACAATCAAGGAATGTGGTTAAATGGTACCCCGAGAGGTTAGGTTGGGTTAGGTTACGTTATATTACGTTATTGATGTACATGAGGGTCCCACGGAGACGTAGAGGCCAACTCGCCAGGAATGTTGCCAAATATTACCGCCGAAATGATAGGTTGTATTAGATTAGGTTATACTTCGTTATGGATGTATATGAAGGTCAAACGGAGACGTAGAGGCCAACAAGCCAGGAATGTTGTCACATATTACCGCCGACATGTTAGGTTGGGATAGGTTTGGTTATATTTCGTTGTTGATGTATATAAAGGTCCCACGGATACGTAGAGGCCAATTCGGCAGGAATGTTGTCAAATATTACCGCCGAGATGTTAGGTTGGGTTCGGTTATGTTATATTACGTTATTGATATATATAAGGGTCCAACGGAGACGTAGAGGCCAACAACCCAGGAATGTTGTCAAATAATAGCGCCGAGAGGTTAGGTTGTGTCAGGTTACGTTATATTACGTTATTGATGTACATGAGGATCCCATGGAGACGTAGAGGCCAACTCGCCAGAAATGTTGTCAAATAATACCGCCGAGAGGTTTGGTTGGGTTAGGTTACGTTTTATTACGTTATTGTTGTACATGAGGGTCCCATGGAGACGTAGAGGCCAACTCGCCAGGAATGTTGTCAAATATTACCGCCGACATGTTAGGTTGGATTAGGTTTGGTTATATTTCGTTATTGATGTATATGAAGGTCCAACGGAGACGTAGAGGCCAACTCGCCAGGTATGTGGTCAAATATTACCGCCGAGATGATAGGTTGGGTTAGGTTTGGTTATATTTCGTTATTGATGTATATAAAGGTCCCAAGCAGACGGAGAAGCCAACTAGCCAGGAATGTTGCCAAATATTACCGCCGAGATGTTAGGTTGGGTTAGGTTAGGTTATATTCCGTTATTGATGTATATAAAGGTCCCACGGAGGCGTAGAGGCCAACTCGCCAGGAATGTTGTCAAATATTACTGCCGACATGTTAGGTTGGATTAGGTTAGGTTATATAACGTTATAGATGTATATAACGGTCCCAAGGTGACGTAGAGGCCAACAAGCCAGAAATATTGTCAAATATTACAGCCGAGATATTAGGTTGGGTTAGGTTAGGTTATATTACGATATTGATGTATACAAAGGTCCCACGGAGACGTAGAGGACAACTCGCCAGGATTGTTGTCAAATATTACAGCCGAGATGATAGGTTGTGTTAGGTTAGGTTATATTACGTTATTGATGTATATGAAGGTCAAACGGAGACGTAGAGGCCAACAAAACGGGAATGTTGTGAAATATTACCGCCGACATGTTAGATTGGGTTAGGTTTGGTTATATTTCGTTATTGATGTATATAAAGGTCCCACGAATACGTAGAGGCCAATTCGGCAGGAATGTTGTCAAATATTACCGCCGAGACGTTAGGTTGGGTTCGGTTATGTTATATTACGTTATTGATATATATAAGGGTACAACGGAGACGTAGAGGCCAACAAGACAGGAATGTGGTCAAATATTACTGCCATTGTTAGGTTGGGTTAGGTTAGGTTATATTACGTTATTGATGTATATGAAGAACCCACGGAGACGTAGAGGCCCACTCGCCAGGTATGTGGTCAAATATTACCGCCGAGATGATAGGTTGGGTTAGGTTTGGTTATACTTCGTTATTGATGTATATGAAGGTCCTACGGAAACGGAGAGGCCAACTCGCCAGGAATGTTGTCAAATATTACTGCCGACATGTCAGGTTGGAATAGGTTAGGTTATATTACGTTATTGACGTATATAAAGGTCCCACGGTGTCGTAGAGGCCAACAAGCCAGAAATGTTGCCAAATATTACCGCCGAGATGTTAGGTTGGGTTAGGTTAGGTTATATTACGTTCTTGATGTATATAAAGGTCCCACGCAGACGTAGAGGCCAACTCGCCAGGAATGTTGTCAAATATTACCGCCGAGATGATAGGTTGGGTTAAGTTAGGTTATATTTCGTTATTGATGTATATGAAGGTCCCACGGAGACGTAGAGTCCAACTCGCCAGGAATGTTGTCAAATATTACCGCCGAGATGATAGGTTGGGTTAGGTTTGGTTATATTTCGTTATTGATGTATATAAAGGTCCCACGGATACGTAGGGGCCAATTCGGCAGGAATGTTGTCAAATATTACCGCCGAGACGTTAGGTTGGGTTCGGTTATGTTATATTACGTTATTGATATATATAAGGGTCCAACGGAGACGTAGAGGCCAACAAGACAGGAATGTGGTCAAATATTACTACCATTGTTAGGTTGGCTTAGGTTAGGTTATATTACGCTATTGATGTATATAAAAGTCCCACGGAGACGTAGAAGCCAACTCGTCAGGAATGTGTGGTCAAATATTACAGTCACGATGTTAGATTGGTTTAGGGTAGGTTGTATTGCGTCATAGACGTATACAGTGTTCCCACCGAGAAGTAGGGACCGACAATCAAGGAATGTGGTTAAATGGTACCCCGAGAGGTTAGGTTGGGTTAGGTTACGTTATATTACGTTATTGATGTACATGAGGGTCCCACGGAGACGTAGAGGCCAACTCGCCAGGAATGTTGCCAAATATTACCGCCGAAATGATAGGTTGTATTAGATTAGGTTATACTTCGTTATGGATGTATATGAAGGTCAAACGGAGACGTAGAGGCCAACAAGCCAGGAATGTTGTCACATATTACCGCCGACATGTTAGGTTGGGATAGGTTTGGTTATATTTCGTTGTTGATGTATATAAAGGTCCCACGGATACGTAGAGGCCAATTCGGCAGGAATGTTGTCAAATATTACCGCCGAGATGTTAGGTTGGGTTCGGTTATGTTATATTACGTTATTGATATATATAAGGGTCCAACGGAGACGTAGAGGCCAACAACCCAGGAATGTTGTCAAATAATAGCGCCGAGAGGTTAGGTTGTGTCAGGTTACGTTATATTACGTTATTGATGTACATGAGGATCCCATGGAGACGTAGAGGCCAACTCGCCAGAAATGTTGTCAAATAATACCGCCGAGAGGTTTGGTTGGGTTAGGTTACGTTTTATTACGTTATTGTTGTACATGAGGGTCCCATGGAGACGTAGAGGCCAACTCGCCAGGAATGTTGTCAAATATTACCGCCGACATGTTAGGTTGGATTAGGTTTGGTTATATTTCGTTATTGATGTATATGAAGGTCCAACGGAGACGTAGAGGCCAACTCGCCAGGTATGTGGTCAAATATTACCGCCGAGATGATAGGTTGGGTTAGGTTTGGTTATATTTCGTTATTGATGTATATAAAGGTCCCAAGCAGACGGAGAAGCCAACTAGCCAGGAATGTTGCCAAATATTACCGCCGAGATGTTAGGTTGGGTTAGGTTAGGTTATATTACGTTATTGATGTATATAAAGGTCCCACGGAGGCGTAGAGGCCAACTCGCCAGGAATGTTGTCAAATATTACTGCCGACATGTTAGGTTGGATTAGGTTAGGTTATATAACGTTATAGATGTATATAACGGTCCCAAGGTGACGTAGAGGCCAACAAGCCAGAAATATTGTCAAATATTACAGCCGAGATATTAGGTTGGGTTAGGTTAGGTTATATTACGATATTGATGTATACAAAGGTCCCACGGAGACGTAGAGGACAACTCGCCAGGATTGTTGTCAAATATTACAGCCGAGATGATAGGTTGTGTTAGGTTAGGTTATATTACGTTATTGATGTATATGAAGGTCAAACGGAGACGTAGAGGCCAACAAAACGGGAATGTTGTGAAATATTACCGCCGACATGTTAGATTGGGTTAGGTTTGGTTATATTTCGTTATTGATGTATATAAAGGTCCCACGAATACGTAGAGGCCAATTCGGCAGGAATGTTGTCAAATATTACCGCCGAGACGTTAGGTTGGGTTCGGTTATGTTATATTACGTTATTGATATATATAAGGGTACAACGGAGACGTAGAGGCCAACAAGACAGGAATGTGGTCAAATATTACTGCCATTGTTAGGTTGGGTTAGGTTAGGTTATATTACGTTATTGATGTATATGAAGAACCCACGGAGACGTAGAGGCCCACTCGCCAGGTATGTGGTCAAATATTACCGCCGAGATGATAGGTTGGGTTAGGTTTGGTTATACTTCGTTATTGATGTATATGAAGGTCCTACGGAAACGGAGAGGCCAACTCGCCAGGAATGTTGTCAAATATTACAGCCGAGATGATAGGTTGTGTTAGGTTAGGTTATATTACGTTATTGATGTATATGAAGGTCAAACGGAGACGTAGAGGCCAACAAAACGGGAATGTTGTGAAATATTACCGCCGACATGTTAGATTGGGTTAGGTTTGGTTATACTTCGTTATTGATGTATATAAAGGTCCTACGGAAACGGAGAGGCCAACTCGCCAGGAATGTTGTCAAATATTACAGCCGAGATGATAGGTTGTGTTAGGTTAGGTTATATTTCGTTATTGATGTATATGAACGTCCCACGGAGACGTAGAGTCCAACTCGCCAGGAATGTTGTCAAATATTACCGCCGAGATGTTAGGTTGGATTAGGTTAGGTTATATAACGTTATAGATGTATATAACGGTCCCAAGGTGACGTAGAGGCCAACAAGCCAGAAATATTGTCAAATATTACAGCCGAGATATTAGGTTGGGTTAGGTTAGGTTATATTACGATATTGATGTATACAAAGGTCCCACGGAGACGTAGAGGACAACTCGCCAGGATTGTTGTCAAATATTACAGCCGAGATGATAGGTTGTGTTAGGTTAGGTTATATTACGTTATTGATGTATATGAAGGTCAAACGGAGACGTAGAGGCCAACAAAACGGGAATGTTGTGAAATATTACCGCCGACATGTTAGATTGGGTTAGGTTTGGTTATATTTCGTTATTGATGTATATAAAGGTCCCACGAATACGTAGAGGCCAATTCGGCAGGAATGTTGTCAAATATTACCGCCGAGACGTTAGGTTGGGTTCGGTTATGTTATATTACGTTATTGATATATATAAGGGTACAACGGAGACGTAGAGGCCAACAAGACAGGAATGTGGTCAAATATTACTGCCATTGTTAGGTTGGGTTAGGTTAGGTTATATTACGTTATTGATGTATATGAAGAACCCACGGAGACGTAGAGGCCCACTCGCCAGGTATGTGGTCAAATATTACCGCCGAGATGATAGGTTGGGTTAGGTTTGGTTATACTTCGTTATTGATGTATATGAAGGTCCTACGGAAACGGAGAGGCCAACTCGCCAGGAATGTTGTCAAATATTACTGCCGACATGTCAGGTTGGAATAGGTTAGGTTATATTACGTTATTGACGTATATAAAGGTCCCACGGTGTCGTAGAGGCCAACAAGCCAGAAATGTTGCCAAATATTACCGCCGAGATGTTAGGTTGGGTTAGGTTAGGTTATATTACGTTCTTGATGTATATAAAGGTCCCACGCAGACGTAGAGGCCAACTCGCCAGGAATGTTGTCAAATATTACCGCCGAGATGATAGGTTGGGTTAAGTTAGGTTATATTTCGTTATTGATGTATATGAAGGTCCCACGGAGACGTAGAGTCCAACTCGCCAGGAATGTTGTCAAATATTACCGCCGAGATGATAGGTTGGGTTAGGTTTGGTTATATTTCGTTATTGATGTATATAAAGGTCCCACGGATACGTAGGGGCCAATTCGGCAGGAATGTTGTCAAATATTACCGCCGAGACGTTAGGTTGGGTTCGGTTATGTTATATTACGTTATTGATATATATAAGGGTCCAACGGAGACGTAGAGGCCAACAAGACAGGAATGTGGTCAAATATTACTACCATTGTTAGGTTGGCTTAGGTTAGGTTATATTACGCTATTGATGTATATAAAAGTCCCACGGAGACGTAGAAGCCAACTCGTCAGGAATGTGTGGTCAAATATTACAGTCACGATGTTAGATTGGTTTAGGGTAGGTTGTATTGCGTCATAGACGTATACAGTGTTCCCACCGAGAAGTAGGGACCGACAATCAAGGAATGTGGTTAAATGGTACCCCGAGAGGTTAGGTTGGGTTAGGTTACGTTATATTACGTTATTGATGTACATGAGGGTCCCACGGAGACGTAGAGGCCAACTCGCCAGGAATGTTGCCAAATATTACCGCCGAAATGATAGGTTGTATTAGATTAGGTTATACTTCGTTATGGATGTATATGAAGGTCAAACGGAGACGTAGAGGCCAACAAGCCAGGAATGTTGTCACATATTACCGCCGACATGTTAGGTTGGGATAGGTTTGGTTATATTTCGTTGTTGATGTATATAAAGGTCCCACGGATACGTAGAGGCCAATTCGGCAGGAATGTTGTCAAATATTACCGCCGAGATGTTAGGTTGGGTTCGGTTATGTTATATTACGTTATTGATATATATAAGGGTCCAACGGAGACGTAGAGGCCAACAACCCAGGAATGTTGTCAAATAATAGCGCCGAGAGGTTAGGTTGTGTCAGGTTACGTTATATTACGTTATTGATGTACATGAGGATCCCATGGAGACGTAGAGGCCAACTCGCCAGAAATGTTGTCAAATAATACCGCCGAGAGGTTTGGTTGGGTTAGGTTACGTTTTATTACGTTATTGTTGTACATGAGGGTCCCATGGAGACGTAGAGGCCAACTCGCCAGGAATGTTGTCAAATATTACCGCCGACATGTTAGGTTGGATTAGGTTTGGTTATATTTCGTTATTGATGTATATGAAGGTCCAACGGAGACGTAGAGGCCAACTCGCCAGGTATGTGGTCAAATATTACCGCCGAGATGATAGGTTGGGTTAGGTTTGGTTATATTTCGTTATTGATGTATATAAAGGTCCCAAGCAGACGGAGAAGCCAACTAGCCAGGAATGTTGCCAAATATTACCGCCGAGATGTTAGGTTGGGTTAGGTTAGGTTATATTACGTTATTGATGTATATAAAGGTCCCACGGAGGCGTAGAGGCCAACTCGCCAGGAATGTTGTCAAATATTACTGCCGACATGTTAGGTTGGATTAGGTTAGGTTATATAACGTTATAGATGTATATAACGGTCCCAAGGTGACGTAGAGGCCAACAAGCCAGAAATATTGTCAAATATTACAGCCGAGATATTAGGTTGGGTTAGGTTAGGTTATATTACGATATTGATGTATACAAAGGTCCCACGGAGACGTAGAGGACAACTCGCCAGGATTGTTGTCAAATATTACAGCCGAGATGATAGGTTGTGTTAGGTTAGGTTATATTACGTTATTGATGTATATGAAGGTCAAACGGAGACGTAGAGGCCAACAAAACGGGAATGTTGTGAAATATTACCGCCGACATGTTAGATTGGGTTAGGTTTGGTTATATTTCGTTATTGATGTATATAAAGGTCCCACGAATACGTAGAGGCCAATTCGGCAGGAATGTTGTCAAATATTACCGCCGAGACGTTAGGTTGGGTTCGGTTATGTTATATTACGTTATTGATATATATAAGGGTACAACGGAGACGTAGAGGCCAACAAGACAGGAATGTGGTCAAATATTACTGCCATTGTTAGGTTGGGTTAGGTTAGGTTATATTACGTTATTGATGTATATGAAGAACCCACGGAGACGTAGAGGCCCACTCGCCAGGTATGTGGTCAAATATTACCGCCGAGATGATAGGTTGGGTTAGGTTTGGTTATACTTCGTTATTGATGTATATGAAGGTCCTACGGAAACGGAGAGGCCAACTCGCCAGGAATGTTGTCAAATATTACAGCCGAGATGATAGGTTGTGTTAGGTTAGGTTATATTACGTTATTGATGTATATGAAGGTCAAACGGAGACGTAGAGGCCAACAAAACGGGAATGTTGTGAAATATTACCGCCGACATGTTAGATTGGGTTAGGTTTGGTTATACTTCGTTATTGATGTATATAAAGGTCCTACGGAAACGGAGAGGCCAACTCGCCAGGAATGTTGTCAAATATTACAGCCGAGATGATAGGTTGTGTTAGGTTAGGTTATATTTCGTTATTGATGTATATGAACGTCCCACGGAGACGTAGAGTCCAACTCGCCAGGAATGTTGTCAAATATTACCGCCGAGATGTTAGGTTGGGTTAGGTTAGGTTATGTCACGTTATTGATGTATATAAAGCTCTCACGGAGACGTAGAGTCCAACTCGACAGGATTGTTGTCAAATAATAGCGCCGAGAAGTTAGGTTGTGTCAGGTTAGGTTATATTACGTTATTGATGTATATGAAGAACCCACGGAGACGTAGAGGCCAACTCGCCAGGTATGTGGTCAAATATTACCGCCGAGATGAAAGGTTGGGTTAGGTTTGGTTATATTTCGTTATTGATGTATATAAAGGTCCCAAGGAGACGGAGAAGCCAACTCGCCAGGAATGTTGCCAAATATTACCGCCGAGATGTTAGGTTGGGTTAGGTTAGGTTATATTACGTTATTGATGTATATAAAGGTCCCACGGACACGTAGAGGCCAACTCGCCAGGAATGTTGTCAAATATTACTGCCGACATGTTAGGTTGGATTAGGTTAGGTTATATAACGTTATAGATGTATATAACGGTCCCAAGGTGACGTAGAGGCCAACAAGCCAGAAATGTTGTCAAATATTACAGCCGAGATGTTAGGTTGGGTTAGGTTAGGTTATATTACGATATTGATGTATACAAAGGTCCCACGGAGACGTAGAGGACAACTCGCCAGGATTGTTGTCAAATAATAGCGCCAAGAGGTTTGGTTGGGTTAGGTTACGTTATATTACGTTATTGATGTACATGAGGGTCCCATGGAGTCGTGGAGGCCAACACGCCAGGAATGTTGTCAAATATTACCGCAGACATGTTATGTTGGATTAGGTTTGGTTATATTACGTTATTGATGTATATAAAGGTCCCACGGAGACGGAGAAGCCAGCTCGCCAGGAATGTTGCCAAATATTACCGCCGAGATGTTAGGTTGGGTTAGGTTAGGTTATATTACGTTATTGATGTACATAAAGGTCCCGCGAAGACGTAGAGGCCAACTCGCCAGGAATGTTGTCAAATAATAGCGCCGAGAGGTTAGGTTGTGTCAGGTTAGGTTATATTACGTTATTGATGTATATGAAGAGCCCACGGAGACGTAGAGGCCAACTCGCCAGGTATGTGGTCAAATATTACCGCCGAGATGATAGGTTGGGTTAGGTTAGGTTATATTACGTTATGGATGTATACAAAGGTCCCACGGAGACGTAGAGGACAACTCGCCAGGATTGTTGTCAAATAATAGCGCCGAGAGGTTTGGTTGGGTTAGGTTACGTTATATTACGTTATTGATGGACATGAGGGTCCCATGGAGACGTAGAGGCCAACTCGCCAGGAATGTTGTCAAATAATAGCGCCGAGAGGTTTGGTTGGGTTAGGTTACGTTATATTACGTTATTGATGTACATGAGGGTCCCATGGAGACGTAGAGGCCAACTCGCCAGGAATGTTGTCAAATATTACCGCCGACATGTTAGGTTGGATTAGGTTTGGTTATATTTCGTTATTGATGTATATGAAGGTCCAACGGAGACGTAGAGGCCAACTCGCCAGGTATGTGGTCAAATATTACCGCCGAGATGATAGGTTGGGTTAAGTTTGGTTATATTTCGTTATTGATGTATATAAAGGTCCCAAGGAGACGGAGAAGCCAACTCGCCAGGAATGTTGCCAAATATTACCGCCGAGATGTTAGGTTGGGTTAGGTTAGGTTATATTACGTTATTGATGTATACAAAGGTCCCACGGAGGCGTAGATGCCAACTCGCCAGGAATGTTGTCAAATATTACTGCCGACATGTTAGGTTGGATTAGGTTAGGTTATATAACGTTATAGATGTATATAACGGTCCCAAGGTGACGTAGAGGCCAACAAGCCAGAAATGTTGTCAAATATTACTGCCGACATGTTAGGTTGGATTAGGTTAGGTTATATAACGTTATAGATGTATATAACGGTCCCAAGGTGACGTAGAGGCCAACAAGCCAGAAATGTTGTCAAATATTACAGCCGAGATGTTAGGTTGGGTTAGGTTAGGTTATATTACGATATTGATGTATACAAAGGTCCCACGGAGACGTAGAGGACAACTCGCCAGGATTGTTGTCAAATAATAGCGCCAAGAGGTTTGGTTGGGTTAGGTTACGTTATATTACGTTATTGATGTACATGAGGGTCCCATGGAGTCGTGGAGGCCAACACGCCAGGAATGTTGTCAAATATTACCGCAGACATGTTATGTTGGATTAGGTTTGGTTATATTACGTTATTGATGTATATAAAGGTCCCACGGAGACGGAGAAGCCAGCTCGCCAGGAATGTTGCCAAATATTACCGCCGAGATGTTAGGTTGGGTTAGGTTAGGTTATATTACGTTATTGATGTACATAAAGGTCCCGCGAAGACGTAGAGGCCAACTCGCCAGGAATGTTGTCAAATAATAGCGCCGAGAGGTTAGGTTGTGTCAGGTTAGGTTATATTACGTTATTGATGTATATGAAGAGCCCACGGAGACGTAGAGGCCAACTCGCCAGGTATGTGGTCAAATATTACCGCCGAGATGATAGGTTGGGTTAGGTTAGGTTATATTACGTTATGGATGTATACAAAGGTCCCACGGAGACGTAGAGGACAACTCGCCAGGATTGTTGTCAAATAATAGCGCCGAGAGGTTTGGTTGGGTTAGGTTACGTTATATTACGTTATTGATGGACATGAGGGTCCCATGGAGACGTAGAGGCCAACTCGCCAGGAATGTTGTCAAATAATAGCGCCGAGAGGTTTGGTTGGGTTAGGTTACGTTATATTACGTTATTGATGTACATGAGGGTCCCATGGAGACGTAGAGGCCAACTCGCCAGGAATGTTGTCAAATATTACCGCCGACATGTTAGGTTGGATTAGGTTTGGTTATATTTCGTTATTGATGTATATGAAGGTCCAACGGAGACGTAGAGGCCAACTCGCCAGGTATGTGGTCAAATATTACCGCCGAGATGATAGGTTGGGTTAAGTTTGGTTATATTTCGTTATTGATGTATATAAAGGTCCCAAGGAGACGGAGAAGCCAACTCGCCAGGAATGTTGCCAAATATTACCGCCGAGATGTTAGGTTGGGTTAGGTTAGGTTATGTTACGTTACTGATGTATATAAAGGTCCCACGGAGACGTAGAGGCCAACTCGCCAGGATTGTTGTCAAATAATAGCGCCGAGAGGTTAGGTTGTGTCAGGTTAGGTTATATTACGTTATTGATGTATATGAAGAGCCCACGGAGACGTAGAGGCCAACTCGCCAGGTATGTGGTCAAATATTACCGCCGAGAAGATAGGTTGGGTTAGGTTAGGTTATATTACGTTATGGATGTATACAAAGGTCCCACGGAGACGTAGAGGACAACTCGCCAGGATTGTTGTCAAATAATAGCGCCGAGAGGTTTGGTTGGGTTAGGTTACGTTATATTACGTTATTGATGCACATGAGGGTCCCATGGAGACGTAGAGGACAACTCGCCAGGATTGTTGTCAAATAATAGCGCCGAGAGGTTTGGTTGGGTTAGGTTACGTTATATTACGTTATTGATGTACATGAGGGTCCCATGGAGTCGTGGAGGCCAACACGCCAGGAATGTTGTCAAATATTACCGCAGACATGTTATGTTGGATTAGGTTTGGTTATATTACGTTATTGATGTATATAACGGTCCCAAGGAGACGTAGAGGCCAACTCGCCAGGAATGTTGTCAAATATTACTGCCGACATGTTAGGTTGGAGTAGGTTAGGTTATATAACGTTATAGATGTATATAACGGTCCCAAGGTGACGTAGAGGCCAACAAGCCAGAAATGTTGTCAAATATTACAGCCGAGATGTTAGGTTGGGTTAGGTTAGGTTATATTACGATATTGATGTATACAAAGGTCCCACGGAGACGTAGAGGACAACTCGCCAGGATTGTTGTCAAATAATAGCGCCGAGAGGTTTGGTTGGGTTAGGTTACGTTATATTACGTTATTGATGTACATGAGGGTCCCATGGAGTCGTGGAGGCCAACACACCAGGAATGTTGTCAAATATTACCGCAGACATGTTATGTTGGATTAGGTTTGGTTATATTACGTTATTGATGTATATAAAGGTCCCGCGGAGACGGAGAAGTCAACTCGCCAGGAATGTTGCCAAATATTACCGCCGAGATGTTAGGTTGGGTTAGGTTAGGTTATATTACGTTATTGATGTACATAAAGGTCCCGCGGAGACGTAGAGGCCAACTCGCCAGGAATGTTGTCAAATATTACCGCAGACATGTTATGTTGGATTAGGTTTGGTTATATTACGTTATTGATGTATATAAAGGTCCCACGGAGACGGAGAAGCCAACTCGCCAGGAATGTTGCCAAATATTACCGCCGAGATGTTAGGTTGGGTTAGGTTTGGTTATATTACGTTATTGATGTACATAAAGGTCCCACGGAGACGGAGAAGCCAACTCGCCAGGAATGTTGCCAAATATTACCGCCGAGATGTTAGGTTGGGTTAGGTTAGGTTATATTACGTTATTGATGTACATAAAGGTCCCGCGGAGACGTAGAGGCCAACTCGCCAGGAATGTTGTCAAATATTACTGCCGACATGTCAGGTTGGATTAGGTTAGGTTATATTACTTTATTGATGTATATAAAGGTCCCACGGTGTCGTAGAGGCCAACAAGCCAGAAATGTTGCCAAATATTACAGCCGAGATGTTAGGTTGGGTTAGGTTAGGTTATATTACGTTCTTGATGTATATAAAGGTCCCACGCAGACGTAGAGGCCAACTCGCCAGGAATGTTGTCAAATATTACCGCCGAGATGATAGGTTGGGTTAAGTTAGGTTATATTTCGTTATTGATGTATATGAAGGTCCCACGGAGACGTAGAGTCCAACTCGCCAGGAATGTTGTCAAATATTGCCGCCGACATGTTAGGTTGGGTTAGGTTTGGTTATATTTCGTTATTGATGTATATAAAGGTCCCACGGATACGTAGAGGCCAATTCGGCAGGAATGTTGTCAAATATTACCGCCGAGATGTTAGGTTGGGTTAGGTTAGGTTATGTTACGTTACTGATGTATATAAAGGTCCCACGGAGACGTAGAGGCCAACTCGCCAGGAATGTTGTCAAATATTACTGCCGACATGTCAGGTTGGAATAGGTTAGGTTATATTACGTTATTGATGTATATAAAGGTCACACGCTGTCGTAGAGGCCAACAAGCCAGAAATGTTGCCAAATATTACCGCCGAGATGTTAGGTTGGGTTAGGTTAGGTTATATTACGTTCTTGATGTATATAAAGGTCCCACGCAGACGTAGAGGCCAACTCGCCAGGAATGTTGTCAAATATTACCGCCGAGATGATAGGTTGGGTTAAGATAGGTTATATTTCGTTATTGATGTATATGAAGGTCCCACGGAGACGTAGAGTCCAACTCGCCAGGAATGTTGTCAAATATTACCGCCGAGATGTTAGGTTGGGTTAGGTTAGGTTATGTTACGTTATTGATATATATAAATCTCCCACGGAGACGTAGAGGCCAACTCGCCAGGATTGTTGTCAAATAATAGCGCCGAGAAGTTAGGTTGTGTCAGGTTAGGTTATATTACGTTATTGATGTATATGAAGAACCCACGGAGACGTAGAGGGCAACTCGCCAGGTATGTGGTCAAATATTACCGCCGAGATGATAGGTTGGGTTAGGTTTGGTTATATTTCGTTATTGATGTATATAAAGGTCCCACGGATACGTAGAGTCCAATTCGGCAGGAATGTTGTCAAATATTACCGCCGAGATGTTAGGTTGGGTTCGGTTATGTTATATTACGTTATTGATATATATAAGAGTCCAACGGAGACGTAGAGGCCAACTCGCCAGAAATGTTGTCAAATAATACCGCCGAGAGGTTTGGTTGTGTTAGGTTACGTTTTATTACGTTATTGATGTACATGAGGGTCCCATGGAGATGTAGAGGCCAACTCGCCAGGAATGTTGTCAAATATTACCGCCGACATGTTAGGTTGGATTAGGTTTGGTTATATTTCGTTATTGATGTATATGAAGGTCCAACGGAGACGTAGAGGCCAACTCGCCAGGTATGTGGTCAAATATTACCGCCGAGATGATAGGTTGGGTTAGGTTTGGTTATATTTCGTTATTGATGTATATAAAGGTCCCAAGCAGACGGAGAAGCCAACTAGCCAGGAATGTTGCCAAATATTACCGCCGAGATGTTAGGTTGGGTTAGGTTAGGTTATATTACGTTATTGATGTATATAAAGGTCCCACGGAGGCGTAGAGGCCAACTCGCCAGGAATGTTGTCAAATATTACTGCCGACATGTTAGGTTGGATTAGGTTAGGTTATATAACGTTATAGATGTATATAACGGTCCCAAGGTGACGTAGAGGCCAACATGTCAGAAATGTTGTCAAATATTACAGCCGAGATGTTAGGTTGGGTTAGGTTAGGTTATATTACGATATTGATGTATACAAAGGTCCCGCGGAGACGTAGAGGCCAACTCGCCAGGAATGTTGTCAAATATTACTGCCGACATGTTAGGTTGGATAAGGTTAGGTTATGTTACGTTATTGATGTATATAAAGGTCCCAAGGCGACGTAGAGGCCAACAAGCCAGAAATGTTGTCAAATATTACAGCCGACATGTCAGGTTGGATTAGGTTAGGTGATATTACGTTATTGATGTATGTAAAGGTCCCACGGTGTCGTAGAGGCCAACAAGCCAGAAATGTTGCCAAATATTACAGCCGAGATGTTAGGTTGGGTTAGGTTAGGTTATATTACGTTCTTTATGTACATGAGGGTCCCACGGAGACGTAGAGGCCAACTCGCCAGGTATGTGGTCAAATATTACCGCCGAGATGATAGGTTGGGTTAGGTTTGGTTATATTTCGTTATTGATGTATATAAAGGTCCCAAGGAGACGGAGAAGCCAACTCGCCAGGAATGTTGCCAAATATTACCGCCGAGATGTTAGGTTGGGTTAGGTTAGGTAATATTACGTTCAGCTGCTGCGAAGCGCGTGGCGAAGAATAGCCATTCGGGTCGTAAGAGGATATCGCACGATTTCTTACGATGCGGCAACAATGCTGGCGGGTCTCACACCACTGGAATACCTGGCGCAGGAAGATCTGATAGTGTACGAAACCCTTCGTACAATGCGCCAGGTACAAGAAGAAGGTGCACCCGCTCCGACGAAGGACGAGATTAGAAGAGAAGCGAGACGCTTCACTTTCTCTAAATGGAAGGAGAAACTCGCACCTGCGACCAATCACAGGATCGTCGGAGCGATTCTACCCATCTTGGAAAAATGGGTAGAAAACAGGAGAGGGCAGCTCAACTTCAGAGTGACGCAGATGCTGACTGGACACGGTTGCTTCGGTCAGTACCTGTGCAAGATCGGAAAAGAAGCCACGGCTGAATGTCACCATTGCGGAGACGGAGACGACTCTGCGCAGCACACGCTGGAACACTGTCCGGCATGGCAAACGCTGCGCCACGCTCTCGTGGCAGAGATCGGACCGGATCTCTCGCCGACCAGCATCCTGCCGATGATGCTGGAAGGGGAGAGATATTGGCGAGCCGTTACATTGTTTTGCGACAAAGTAATGGCTGCGAAGGAAGCCGCCGAGCGCGAAAGGCAGCGCACGCTCTCTGCTCGACGAGTCTTATGTGGTCGGCGTCGTAGACGTTTGCCACGTTCCACTCCAAGGTAGGGGACTCTCGTCCATCACGGCTCGAGAGTCGCTTCAAAGTACCCACCGGGGAGTGGAGCTTCGCCGCTGCCGTCCATCTCGAAATGCCGCAAGCAGGAGAAGAGGAAGACGACGTAGAAGGAAGGAGGCAGAAAAATTAAATTAGAAAAAGAGAAAGAGCCGCCGAGCGCCGGATAGACAGGATTTGGGTCACGTCTCTCCGGCACGCGCTCGACCGAGGAGAGGGCAGCGACCTCGGTGGTTGCGGTCGCTGCCTGTTTAAATAATGAACTCGCGAACGAACTGTGTGCAGAGAGTTCAACGAACTCAGACACGAGGCCGGATGCTGGATGCGTTCGAAAGAGTTCCCGGCTACCCGCTACAAGTGTAGGAAGACCACCGCAGGGTTTTAGTCGGTAAGAGTCCGACATAACCGCGGATTTCCCAAAAATCCACGGTATCCATGAGGATTTCCCTGCTACAAAAAAAAAAAAAAAAAAAAAAAAAAAAAGGTAATATTACGTTATTGATGTATATAAAGGTCCCACGGAGACGTAGAGGCCAACTCGCCAGGAATGTTGTCAAATATTACTGCCGACATGTTAGGTTGGATTAGGTTAGATTATATAACGTTATAGATGTATATAACGGTCCCAAGGTGACGTAGACGCCAACAAGCCAGAAATGTTGTCAAATATTACAGCCGAGATGTTAGGTTGGGTTAGGTTAGGTTATATTACGATATTGATGTATACAAAGGTCCCACGGAGACGTAGAGGACAACTCGCCAGGATTGTTGTCAAATAATAGCGCCGAGAGGTTTGGTTGGGTTAGGTTACGTTATATTACGTTATTGATGTACATGAGGGTCCCATGGAGTCGTGGAGGCCAACACGCCAGGAATGTTGTCAAATATTACCGCAGACATGTTATGTTGGATTAGGTTTGGTTATATTACGTTATTGATGTATATAAAGGTCCCAAGGAGACGTAGAGGCCAACTCGCCAGGAATGTTGTCAAATATTACTGCCGACATGTTAGGTTGGATTAGGTTAGGTTATATAACGTTATAGATGTATATAACGGTCCCAAGGTGACGTAGAGGCCAACAAGCCAGAAATGTTGTCAAATATTACAGCCGAGATGTTAGGTTGGGTTAGGTTAGGTTATATTACGATATTGATGTATACAAAGGTCCCACGGAGACGTAGAGGACAACTCGCCAGGATTGTTGTCAAATAATAGCGCCGAGAGGTTTGGTTGGGTTAGGTTACGTTATATTACGTTATTGATGTACATGAGGGTCCCATGGAGTCGTGGAGGCCAACACGCCAGGAATGTTGTCAAATATTACCGCAGACATGTTATGTTGGATTAGGTTTGGTTATATTACGTTATTGATGTATATAAAGGTCCCGCGGAGACGGAGAAGCCAACTCGCCAGGAATGTTGCCAAATATTACCGCCGAGATGTTAGGTTGGGTTAGGTTAGGTTATATTACGTTATTGATGTACATAAAGGTCCCGCGGAGACGTAGAGGCCAACTCGCCAGGAATGTTGTCAAATATTACTGCCGACATGTTAGGTTGGATAAGGTTAGGTTATGTTACGTTATTGATGTATATAAAGGTCCCAAGGTGACGTAGGGTCCAACAAGCCAGAAATGTTGTCAAATATTACAGCCGAGAGGTTTGGTTGGGTTAGGTTACGTTATATTACGTTATTGATGTACATGAGGGTCCCATGGAGACGTAGAGGCCAACTCGCCAGGAATGTTGTCAAATATTACCGCCGACATGTTAGGTTGGATTAGGTTTGGTTATATTTCGTTATTGATGTATATGAAGGTCCAACGGAGACGTAGAGGCCAACTCGCCAGGTATGTGGTCAAATATTACCGCCGAGATCATAGGTTGGGTAAGGTTTGGTTATATTTCGTTATTGATGTATATAAAGGTCCCAAGGAAACGGAGAAGCCAACTCGCCAGGAATGTTGCCAAATATTACCGCCGAGATGTTAGGTTGGGTTAGGTTTGGTTATATTACGTTATTGATGTACATAAAGGTCCCACGGAGACGTAGAAGCCAACTCGCCAGGAATGTTGCCAAATATTACCGCCGAGATGTTAGGTTGGGTTAGGTTAGGTTATATTACGTTATTGATGTACATAAAGGTCCCGCGGAGACGTAAAGGCCAACTCGCCAGGAATGTTGTCAAATATTACTGCCGACATGTCAGGTTGGATTAGGTTAGGTTATATTACTTTATTGATGTATATAAAGGTCCCACGGTGTCGTAGAGGCCAACAAGCCAGAAAAGTTGCCAAATATTACAGCCGAGATGTTAGGTTGGGTTAGGTTAGGTTATATTACGTTCTTGATGTATATAAAGGTCCCACGCAGACGTAGAGGCCAACTCGCCAGGAATGTTGTCAAATATTACCGCCGAGATGATAGGTTGGGTTAAGTTAGGTTATATTTTGTTATTGATGTATATGAAGGTCACACGGAGACGTAGAGTCCAACTCGCCAGGAATGTTGTCAAATATTGCCGCCGACATGTTAGGTTGGGTTAGGTTTGGTTATATTTCGTTATTGATGTATATAAAGGTCCCACGGATACGTAGAGGCCAATTCGGCAGGAATGTTGTCAAATATTACCGCCGAGATGTTAGGTTGGGTTAGGTTAGGTTATGTTACGTTACTGATGTATATAAAGGTCCCACGGAGACGTAGAGGCCAACTCGCCAGGATTGTTGTCAAATATTACCGCCGACATGTTAGGTTGGATTAGGTTTGGTTATATTTCGTTATTGATGTATATGAAGATCCAACGGAGACGTAGAGGCCAACTCGCCAGGTATGTGGTCAAATATTACCGCCGAGATGATAGGTTGGGTTAGGTTTGGTTATATATCGTTATTGATGTATATAAAGGTCCCAAGGATACGGAGAAGCCAACTCGCCAGGAATGTTGCCAAATATTACCGCCGAGATGTTAGGTTGGGTTAGGTTAGGTTATATTACGTTATTGATGTATATAAAGGTCCCACGGAGACGTAGAGGCCAACTCGCCAGGAATGTTGTCAAATATTACTGCCGACATGTTAGGTTGGATTAGGTTAGGTTATATAACGTTATAGATGTGTATAACGGTCCCAAGGTGACGTAGAGGCCAACAAGCCAGAAATGTTGTCAAATATTACAGCCGAGATGTTATGTTGGATTAGGTTTGGTTATATTACGTTATTGATGTATATAAAGGTCCCGCGGAGACGGAGAAGCCAACTCGCCAGGAATGTTGCCAAATATTACCGCCGAGATGTTAGGTTGGGTTAGGTTAGGTTATATTACGTTATTGATGTACATAAAGGTCCCGCGGAGACGTACAGGCCAACTCGCCAGGAATGTTGTCAAATATTACTGCCGACATGTTAGGTTGGATAAGGTTAGGTTATGTTACGTTATTGATGTATATAAAGGTCCCAAGGTGACGTAGGGTCCAACAAGCCAGAAATGTTGTCAAATATTACAGCCGAGAGGTTTGGTTGGGTTAGGTTACGTTATATTACGTTATTGATGTACATGAGGGTCCCATGGAGACGTAGAGGCCAACTCGCCAGGAATGTTGTCAAATATTACCGCAGACATGTTATGTTGGATTAGGTTTGGTTATATTACGTTATTGATGTATATAAAGGTCCCACGGAGACGGAGAAGCCAACTCGCCAGGAATGTTGCCAAATATTACCGCCGAGATGTTAGGTTGGGTTAGGTTAGGTTATATTACGTTCTTGATGTATATAAAGGTCCCAAGGAGACGGAGAAGCCAACTCGCCAGGAATGTTGCCAAATATTACCGCCGAGATGTTAGGTTGGGTTAGGTTAGGTTATATTACGTTATTGATGTATATAAAGGTCCCACGGAGACGTAGAGGCCAACTCGCCAGGAATGCTGTCAAATTATAGCGCCGAGAGGTTTGGTTGGGTTAGATTACGTTATATTACGTTATTGATGTACATGAGGGTCCCATGGAGACGTAGAGGCCAACGCGCCAGGAATGTTGTCAAATATTACCGCCGACATGTTATGTTGGATTAGGTTTGGTTATATTACGTTATTGATGTACATGAGGGTCCCATGGAGACGTAGAGGCCAACTCGCCAGGAATGTTGTCAAATATTACCGCCGACATGTTAGGTTGGATTAGGTTTGGTTATATTTCGTTATTGATGTATATGAAGGTCCAACGGAGACGTAGAGGCCAACTCGCCAGGTATGTGGTCAAATATTACCGCCGAGATCATAGGTTGGGTTAGGTTTGGTTATATTTCGTTATTGATGTATATAAAGGTCCCAAGGAAACGGAGAAGCCAACTCGCCAGGAATGTTGCCAAATATTACCGCCGAGATGTTAGGTTGGGTTAGGTTTGGTTATATTACGTTATTGATGTACATAAAGGTCCCACGGAGACGGAGAAGCCAACTCGCCAGGAATGTTGCCAAATATTACCGCCGAGATGTTAGGTTGGGTTAGGTTAGGTTATATTACGTTCTTGATGTATATAACGGTCCCACGCAGACGTAGAGGCCAACTCGCCAGGAATGCTGTCAAATAATAGCGCCGAGAGGTTTGGTTGGGTTAGGTTACGTTATATTACGTTATTGATGTACATGAGGGTCCCATGGAGACGTAGAGGCCAACTCGCCAGGAATGTTGTCAAATATTACCGCCGACATGTTAGGTTGGATTAGGTTTGGTTATATTTCGTTATTGATGTATATGAAGGTCCCACGGAGACGTAGAGGCCAACTCGCCAGGTATGTTGCCAAATATTACCGCAGACATGTTATGTTGGATTAGGTTAGGTTATATTACGTTATTGATGTATATAAAGGTCCCACGGAGACGTAGAGGCCAACTCGCCAGGAATGTTGTCAAATATTACCGCCGAGATGATAGGTTGTGTTAGGTTAGGTTATATTACGTTATTGATGTATATGAAGGCCAAACGGAGACGTAGAGGCCAAAAAGCCAGGAATGTTGTCAAATATTACCGCAGACATGTTAGGTTGGGTTGGGTTAGGTTATATTACAGTATTGATGTATACAAAGGTCGCACGGAGACGTAGAGGGCAACTCGCCAGGATTGTTGTCAAATAATAGCGCCGAGAGGTTAGGTTGGGTTAGGTTACGTTATATTACGTTATTGATGTACATGAGGGTCCCATGGAGACGTAGAGGCCAACTCGCCAGGAATGTTGTCAAATATTACCGCCGACATGTTAGGTTGGATTAGGTTTGGTTATATTTCGTTATTGATGTATATGAAGGTTCAACGGAGACGTACAGTCCAACTCGCCAGGTATGTGGTCAAATATTACCACCGAGATGATAGGTTGGGTTAGGTTTGGTTATATTTCGTTATTGATGTATATAAAGGTCCCAAGGAGACGGAGAAGCCAACTCGCCAGGAATGTTGCCAAATATTACCGCCGAGATGTTAGGTTGGGTTAGGTTAGGTTATATTACGTTATTGATGTATATAAAGGTCCCACGGAGACGTAGAGGCCAACTCGCCAGGAATGTTGTCAAATATTACTGCCGTCATGTTAGGTTGGATTAGGTTAGGTTATATAACGTTATAGATGTATATAACGGTCCCAAGGTGACGTAGAGGCCAACAAGCCAGAAATGTTGTCAAATATTACAGCCGAGATGTTAGGTTGGGTTAGGTTAGGTTATATTACGATAATGATGTATGCAAAGGTCCCACGGAGACGTAGAAGCCCACAAGCCAGAAATGTTGTCAAATATTACAGCCGACATGTCAGGTTGGATTAGGTTAGGTTATATTACGTTATTGATGTATATAAAGGTCCCACGGTGTCGTAGAGGCCAACAAGCCAGAAATGTTGCCAAATATTACAGCCGAGATGTTAGGTTGGGTTAGGTTAGGTTATATTACGTTCTTGATGTATATAAAGGTCCCACGCAGACGTAGAGGCCAACTCGCCAGGAATGTTGTCAAATATTGCCGCCGACATGTTAGGTTGGGTTAGGTTTGGTTATATTTCGTTATTGATGTATATAAAGGTCCCACGGATACGTAGAGGCCAATTCGGCAGGAATGTTGTCAAATATTACCGCCGAGATGTTAGGTTGGGTTAGGTTAGGTTATGTTACGTTACTGATGTATATAAAGGTCCCACGGAGACGTAGAGGCCAACTCGCCAGGATTGTTGTCAAATAATAGCGCCGAGAGGTTAGGTTGTGTCAGGTTAGGTTATATTACGTTATTGATGTATATGAAGAGCCCACGGAGACGTAGAGGCCAACTCGCCAGGTATGTGGTCAAATATTACCGCCGAGATGATAGGTTGGGTTAGGTTAGGTTATATTACGATATTGATGTATACAAAGGTCCCACGGAGACGTAGAGGCCAACTCGCCAGGATTGTTGTCAAATAATAGCGCCGAGAGGTTTGGTTGGGTTAGGTTACGTTATATTACGTTATTGATGTACATGAGGGTCCCATGGAGTCGTGGAGGCCAACACGCCAGGAATGTTGTCAAATATTACCGCAGACATGTTATGTTGGATTAGGTATGGTTATATTACGTTATTGATGTATATAAAGGTCCCAAGGAGACGTAGAGGCCAACTCGCCAGGAATGTTGTCAAATATTACTGCCGACATGTTAGGTTGGATTAGGTTAGGTTATGTAAAGTTATAGATGTATATAACGGTCCCAAGGTGACGTAGAGGCCAACAAGCCAGAAATGTTGTCAAATATTACAGCCGAGATGTTAGGTTGGGTTAGGTTAGGTTATATTACGATATTGATGTATACAAAGGTCCCACGGAGACGTAGAGGACAACTCGCCAGGATTGTTGTCAAATAATAGCGCCGAGAGGTTTGGTTGGGTTAGGTTACGTTATATTACGTTATTGATGTACATGAGGGTCCCATGGAGATGTAGAGGCCAACTCGCCAGGAATGTTGTCAAATATTACCGCCGACATGTTAGGTTGGATTAGGTTTGGTTATATTTCGTTATTGATGTATATGAAGGTCCAACGGAGACGTAGAGGCCAACTCGCCAGGTATGTGGTCAAATATTACCGCCGAGATGTTAGGTTGGGTTAGGTTAGGTTATATTACGTTATTGATGTATATAAAGGTCCCACGGAGACGTAGAGGCCAACTCGCCAGGTATGTGGTCAAATATTACCGCCGAGATCATAGGTTGGGTTAGGTTTGGTTATATTTCGTTATTGATGTATATAAAGGTCCCAAGGAAACGGAGAAGCCAACTCGCCAGGAATGTTGCCAAATATTACCGCCGAGATGTTAGGTTGGGTTAGGTTTGGTTATATTACGTTATTGATGTACATAAAGGTCCCACGGAGACGGAGAAGCCAACTCGCCAGGAATGTTGCCAAATATTACCGCCGAGATGTTAGGTTGGGTTAGGTTAGGTTATATTACGTTCTTGATGTATATAACGGTCCCACGCAGACGTAGAGGCCAACTCGCCAGGAATGCTGTCAAATAATAGCGCCGAGAGGTTTGGTTGGGTTAGGTTACGTTATATTACGTTATTGATGTACATGAGGGTCCCATGGAGACGTAGAGGCCAACTCGCCAGGAATGTTGTCAAATATTACCGCCGACATGTTAGGTTGGATTAGGTTTGGTTATATTTCGTTATTGATGTATATGAAGGTCCCACGGAGACGTAGAGGCCAACTCGCCAGGTATGTTGCCAAATATTACCGCAGACATGTTATGTTGGATTAGGTTAGGTTATATTACGTTATTGATGTATATAAAGGTCCCACGGAGACGTAGAGGCCAACTCGCCAGGAATGTTGTCAAATATTACCGCCGAGATGATAGGTTGTGTTAGGTTAGGTTATATTACGTTATTGATGTATATGAAGGCCAAACGGAGACGTAGAGGCCAAAAAGCCAGGAATGTTGTCAAATATTACCGCAGACATGTTAGGTTGGGTTGGGTTAGGTTATATTACAGTATTGATGTATACAAAGGTCGCACGGAGACGTAGAGGGCAACTCGCCAGGATTGTTGTCAAATAATAGCGCCGAGAGGTTAGGTTGGGTTAGGTTACGTTATATTACGTTATTGATGTACATGAGGGTCCCATGGAGACGTAGAGGCCAACTCGCCAGGAATGTTGTCAAATATTACCGCCGACATGTTAGGTTGGATTAGGTTTGGTTATATTTCGTTATTGATGTATATGAAGGTTCAACGGAGACGTACAGTCCAACTCGCCAGGTATGTGGTCAAATATTACCACCGAGATGATAGGTTGGGTTAGGTTTGGTTATATTTCGTTATTGATGTATATAAAGGTCCCAAGGAGACGGAGAAGCCAACTCGCCAGGAATGTTGCCAAATATTACCGCCGAGATGTTAGGTTGGGTTAGGTTAGGTTATATTACGTTATTGATGTATATAAAGGTCCCACGGAGACGTAGAGGCCAACTCGCCAGGAATGTTGTCAAATATTACTGCCGTCATGTTAGGTTGGATTAGGTTAGGTTATATAACGTTATAGATGTATATAACGGTCCCAAGGTGACGTAGAGGCCAACAAGCCAGAAATGTTGTCAAATATTACAGCCGAGATGTTAGGTTGGGTTAGGTTAGGTTATATTACGATAATGATGTATGCAAAGGTCCCACGGAGACGTAGAAGCCCACAAGCCAGAAATGTTGTCAAATATTACAGCCGACATGTCAGGTTGGATTAGGTTAGGTTATATTACGTTATTGATGTATATAAAGGTCCCACGGTGTCGTAGAGGCCAACAAGCCAGAAATGTTGCCAAATATTACAGCCGAGATGTTAGGTTGGGTTAGGTTAGGTTATATTACGTTCTTGATGTATATAAAGGTCCCACGCAGACGTAGAGGCCAACTCGCCAGGAATGTTGTCAAATATTGCCGCCGACATGTTAGGTTGGGTTAGGTTTGGTTATATTTCGTTATTGATGTATATAAAGGTCCCACGGATACGTAGAGGCCAATTCGGCAGGAATGTTGTCAAATATTACCGCCGAGATGTTAGGTTGGGTTAGGTTAGGTTATGTTACGTTACTGATGTATATAAAGGTCCCACGGAGACGTAGAGGCCAACTCGCCAGGATTGTTGTCAAATAATAGCGCCGAGAGGTTAGGTTGTGTCAGGTTAGGTTATATTACGTTATTGATGTATATGAAGAGCCCACGGAGACGTAGAGGCCAACTCGCCAGGTATGTGGTCAAATATTACCGCCGAGATGATAGGTTGGGTTAGGTTAGGTTATATTACGATATTGATGTATACAAAGGTCCCACGGAGACGTAGAGGCCAACTCGCCAGGATTGTTGTCAAATAATAGCGCCGAGAGGTTTGGTTGGGTTAGGTTACGTTATATTACGTTATTGATGTACATGAGGGTCCCATGGAGACGTAGAGGCCAACGCGCCAGGAATGTTGTCAAATATTACCGCCGACATGTTATGTTGGATTAGGTTTGGTTATATTACGTTATTGATGTACATGAGGGTCCCATGGAGACGTAGAGGCCGTCTCGCCAGGAATGTTGTCAAATATTACCGCCGACATGTTAGGTTGGATTAGGTTTGGTTATATTTCGTTATTGATGTATATGAAGGTCCAACGGAGACGTAGAGGCCAACTCGCCAGGTATGTGGTCAAATATTACCGCCGAGATGATAGGTTGGGTTAGGTTTGGTTATATTTCGTTATTGATGTATATAAAGGTCCCAAGGAAACGGAGAAGCCAACTCGCCAGGAATGTTGCCAAATATTACCGCCGAGATGTTAGGTTGGGTTAGGTTTGGTTATATTACGTTATTGATGTACATAAAGGTCCCACGGAGACGGAGAAGCCAACTCGCCAGGAATGTTGCCAAATATTACCGCCGAGATGTTAGGTTGGGTTAGGTTAGGTTATATTACGTTATTGATGTATATAACGGTCCCAAGGTGACGTAGAGGCCAACAAGCCAGAAATGTTGTCAAATATTACAGCCGAGATGTTAGGTTGGGTTAGGTTAGGTTATATTACGATATTGATGTATACAAAGGTCCCACGGAGACGTAGAGGACAACTCGCCAGGATTGTTGTCAAATAATAGCGCCGAGAGGTTTGGTTGGGTTAGGTTACGTTATATTACGTTATTGATGTACATGAGGGTCCCATGGAGACGTAGAGGCCAACTCGCCAGGAATGTTGTCAAATATTACCGCCGACATGTTAGGTTGGATTAGGTTTGGTTATATTTCGTTATTGATGTATATGAAGGTCCCACGGAGACGTAGAGGCCAACTCGCCAGGTATGTTGTCAAATATTACCGCAGACATGTTATGTTGGATTAGGTTTGGTTATATTACGTTATTGATGTATATAAAGGTCCCACGGAGACGTAGAGGCCAACTCGCCAGGAATGTTGTCAAATATTACCGCCGAGATGATAGGTTGGATTACGTTAGGTTATGTTACGTTATTGATGTATATAAAGGTCCCAAGGAGACGTAGAGGCCAACAAGACAGAAATGTTGCCAAATATTACCGCCGAAATGTTAGGTTGGGTTAGGTTAGGTTATATTACATTCTTGATGAAAATTTAAGGTCCCACGCAGACGTAGAGGCCAACTCGCCAGGATTGTTGTCAAATAATAGCGCCGAGAGGTTAGGTTGGGTTAGGTTACGTTATATTACGTTATTGATGTACATGAGGGTCCCATGGAGATGTAGAGGCCAACTCGCCAGGAATGTTGTCAAATATTACCGCCGACATGTTAGGTTGGATTAGGTTTGGTTATATTTCGTTATTGATGTATATGAAGGTCCAACGGAGACGTAGAGGCCAACTCGCCAGGTATGTGGTCAAATATTACCGCCGAGATGTTAGGTTGGGTTAGGTTAGGTTATATTACGTTATTGATGTATATAAAGGTCCCACGGAGACGTAGAGGCCAACTCGCCAGGAAAGCTGTCAAATTATAGCGCCGAGAGGTTTGGTTGGGTTAGATTACGTTATATTACGTTATTGATGTACATGAGGGTCCCATGGAGACGTAGAGGCCAACGCGCCAGGAATGTTGTCAAATATTACCGCCGACATGTTATGTTGGATTAGGTTTGGTTATATTACGTTATTGATGTACATGAGGGTCCCATGGAGACGTAGAGGCCGTCTCGCCAGGAATGTTGTCAAATATTACCGCCGACATGTTAGGTTGGATTAGGTTTGGTTATATTTCGTTATTGATGTATATGAAGGTCCAACGGAGACGTAGAGGCCAACTCGCCAGGTATGTGGTCAAATATTACCGCCGAGATGATAGGTTGGGTTAGGTTTGGTTATATTTCGTTATTGATGTATATAAAGGTCCCAAGGAAACGGAGAAGCCAACTCGCCAGGAATGTTGCCAAATATTACCGCCGAGATGTTAGGTTGGGTTAGGTTTGGTTATATTACGTTATTGATGTACATAAAGGTCCCACGGAGACGGAGAAGCCAACTCGCCAGGAATGTTGCCAAATATTACCGCCGAGATGTTAGGTTGGGTTAGGTTAGGTTATATTACGTTATTGATGTATATAACGGTCCCAAGGTGACGTAGAGGCCAACAAGCCAGAAATGTTGTCAAATATTACAGCCGAGATGTTAGGTTGGGTTAGGTTAGGTTATATTACGATATTGATGTATACAAAGGTCCCACGGAGACGTAGAGGACAACTCGCCAGGATTGTTGTCAAATAATAGCGCCGAGAGGTTTGGTTGGGTTAGGTTACGTTATATTACGTTATTGATGTACATGAGGGTCCCATGGAGACGTAGAGGCCAACTCGCCAGGAATGTTGTCAAATATTACCGCCGACATGTTAGGTTGGATTAGGTTTGGTTATATTTCGTTATTGATGTATATGAAGGTCCCACGGAGACGTAGAGGCCAACTCGCCAGGTATGTTGTCAAATATTACCGCAGACATGTTATGTTGGATTAGGTTTGGTTATATTACGTTATTGATGTATATAAAGGTCCCACGGAGACGTAGAGGCCAACTCGCCAGGAATGTTGTCAAATATTACCGCCGAGATGATAGGTTGGATTACGTTAGGTTATGTTACGTTATTGATGTATATAAAGGTCCCAAGGAGACGTAGAGGCCAACAAGACAGAAATGTTGCCAAATATTACCGCCGAAATGTTAGGTTGGGTTAGGTTAGGTTATATTACATTCTTGATGAAAATTTAAGGTCCCACGCAGACGTAGAGGCCAACTCGCCAGGATTGTTGTCAAATAATAGCGCCGAGAGGTTAGGTTGGGTTAGGTTACGTTATATTACGTTATTGATGTACATGAGGGTCCCATGGAGACGTAGAGGCCAACTCGCCAGGAATGTTGTCAAATATTACCGCCGACATGTTAGATTGGATTAGGTATGGTTATATTTCGTTATTGATGTATATGAAGGTCCAACGGAGACGTAGAGGCCAACTCGCCAGGTATGTGGTCAAATATTACCGCCGAGATGATAGGTTGGGTTAGGTTTGGTTATATTTCGTTATTGATGTATATAAAGGTACCAAGGAGACGGAGAAGCCAACTCGCCAGGAATGTTGCCAAATATTACCGCCGAGATGTTAGGTTGGGTTAGGTTAGGTTATATTACGTTATTGATGTATATAAAGGTCCCACGGAGACGTAGAGGCCAACTCGCCAGGAATGTTGTCAAATATTACTGCCGACATGTTAGGTTGGATTAGGTTAGGTTATATAACGTTATAGATGTATATAACGGTCCCAAGGTGACGTAGAGGCCAACAAGCCAGAAATGTTGTCAAATATTACAGCCACGATGTTAGATTGGGTTAGGGTATGTTGTATTACGTCATAGACGTATACAGTGTTCCCACCGAGAAGTAGGGCCCGACAATCAAGGAATGTGGTTAAATGGTACCCCGAGAGGTTAGGTTGGGTTAGGTTACGTTATATTACGTTATTGATGTACATGAGGGTCCCACGGAGACGTAGAGGCCAACTCGCCAGGAATGTTGTCAAATATTACTGCCGACATGTCAGGTTGGATTAGGTTAGGTTATATTACGTTATTAATGTATATAAAGGTCCCACGGTGTCGTAGTGGCCAACAAGCCAGAAATGTTGCCAAATATTACCGCCGAGATGTTAGGTTGGGTTAGGTTAGGTTATATTACGTTCTTGACGTATATAAAGGTCCCACGCAGACGTAGAGGCCAACTCGCCAGGAATGTTGTCAAATATTACAGCCGAGATGATAGGTTGGGTTAAGTTAGGTTATATTTCGTTATTGATGTATATGAAGGTCCCACGGAGACGTAGAGTCCAACTCGCCAGGAATGTTGTCAAATATTACCGCCGAGATGTTAGGTTGGGTTAGGTTAGGTTATGTTACGTTACTGATGTATATAAAGGTCCCACGGAGACGTAGAGGCCAACTCGCCAGGATTGTTGTCAAATAATAGCGCCGAGAGGTTAGGTTGTGCCAGGTTAGGTTATATTACGTTATTGATGTATATGAAGAGCCCACGGAGACGTAGAGGCCAACTCGCCAGGTATGTGGTCAAATATTACCGCCGAGATGATAGGTTGGGTTAGGTTTGGTTATATTTCGTTATTGATGCACATGAGGGTCCCATGGAGACGTAGAGGCCAACTCGCCAGGAATGTTGTCAAATAATAGCGCCGAGAGGTTTGGTTGGGTTAGGTTACGTTATATTACGTTATTGATGTACATGAGGGTCCCATGGAGACGTAGAGGCCAACTCGCCAGGAATGTTGTCAAATATTACCGCCGACATGTTAGGTTGGATTAGGTTTGGTTATATTTCGTTATTGATGTATATGAAGGTCCAACGGAGACGTAGAGGCCAACTCGCCAGGTATGTGGTCAAATATTAC
Organism: Xylocopa violacea; assembly: GCA_963969225.1. Lineage (NCBI taxonomy): Eukaryota > Metazoa > Arthropoda > Insecta > Hymenoptera > Apidae > Xylocopa > Xylocopa violacea. Next base: position 7,584,752 of record CAXAJV010000017.1, on the reverse strand, counting down.
CGCCGAGATGATAGGTTGGGTTAGGTTTGGTTATATTTCGTTATTGATGTATATAAAGGTCCCAAGGAGACGGAGAAGCCAACTCGCCAGGAATGATGCCAAATATTACCGCCGAGATGTTAGGTTGGGTTAGGTTAGGTAATATTACGTTATTGATGTATATAAAGGTCCCACGGAGACGTAGAGGCCAACTCGCCAGGAATGTTGTCAAATATTACTGCCGACATGTTAGGTTGGATTAGGTTAGGTTATATAACGTTATAGATGTATATAACGGTCCCAAGGTGACGTAGAGGCCAACAAGCCAGAAATGTTGTCAAATATTACAGCCACGATGTTAGATTGGGTTAGGGTATGTTGTATTACGTCATAGACGTATACAGTGTTCCCACCGAGAAGTAGGGCCCGACAATCAAGGAATGTGGTTAAATGGTACACCGAGAGGCTAGGATGGGTTAGGTTACGTTATATTACGTTATTGATGTACATGAGGGTCCCACGGAGACGTAGAGGCCAACTCGCCAGGAATGTTGCCAAATATTACCGCCGAAATGATAGGTTGTATTAGATTAGGTTATATTTCGTTATGGATGTATATGAAGGTCAAACGGAGACGCAGAGGCCAACAAGCCAGGAATGTTGTCACATATTACCGCCGACATGTTAGGTTGGGATAGGTTTGGTTATATTTCGTTGTTGATGTATATAAAGGTCCCACGGATACGTAGAGGCCAATTCGGCAGGAATGTTGTCAAATATTACCGCCGAGATGTTAGGTTGGGTTCGGTTATGTTATATTACGTTATTGATATATATAAGGGTCCAACGGAGACGTAGAGGCCAACAAGCCAGGAATGTTGTCACATATTACCGCCGAGATGTTAGGTTGGGTTCGGTTATGTTATGTTACGTTATTGATATATATAAGGGTCCAACGGAGACGTAGAGGCCAACAAGCCAGGAATGTGGTCTAATATTACTGCCGAGGTGTTAGGTTGGGTTAGGTTAGGTTATATTACGCTATAGATGTATATAAAAGTCCCACGGAGACGTAGAAGCCAACTCGTCAGGAATGAGGTCAAATATTACAGCCACGACGTTAGATTGGGTTAGGGTATGTTGTATTACGTCATAGACGTATACAGTGTTCCCACCGAGAAGTAGGGCCCGACAATCAAGGAATGTGGTTAAATGGCACCCCGAGAGGTTAGGTTGGGTTAGGTTACGTTATATTACGTTATTGATGTATATAAAGCTCCCACGGAGACGTAGAGGCCAACTCGCCAGGATTGTTGTCAAATAATAGCGCCGAGAGGTTAGGTTGTGTCAGGTTAGGTTATATTACGTTATTGATGTATATGAAGAGCCCACGGAGACGTAGATGCCAACTCGCCAGGTATGTGGTCAAATATTACCGCCGAGATGATAGGTTGGGTTAGGTTTGGTTATATTTCGTTATTGATGTATATAAAGGTCCCAAGGAGACGGAGAAGCCAACTCGCCAGGAATGTTGCCAAATATTACCGACGAGATGTTAGGTTGGGTTAGGTTAGGTTATATTACGTTATTGATGTATATAAAGGTCCCACGGAGACGTAGAGGCCAACTCGCCAGAAATGTTGTCAAATATTACTGCCGACATGTTAGGTTGGATTAGGATAGGTTATATAACGTTATAGATGTATATAACGGTCCCAAGGTGACGTAGAGGCCAACAAGCCAGAAATGTTGTCAAATATTACAGCCGAGATGTTAGGTTGGGTTAGGTTAGGTTATATTACGATATTGATGTATACAAAGGTCCCACGGAGACGTAGAGGACAACTCGCCAGGATTGTTGTCAAATAATATCGCCGAGAGGTTTGGTTGGGTTAGGGTACGTTATATTACGTTATTGATGTACATGAGGGTCCCATGGAGTCGTGGAGGCCAACACGCCAGGAATGTTGCCAAATATTACCGCCGAGATGTTAGGTTGGGTTAGGTTAGGTTATATTACGTTATTGATGTACATAAAGGTCCCGCGGAGACGTAGAGGCCAACTCGCCAGGAATGTTGTCAAATATTACTGCCGACATGTTAGGTTGGATAAGGTTAGGTTATGTTACGTTACTGATGTATATAAAGGTCCCACGGAGACGTAGAGGCCAACTCGCCAGGATTGTTGTCAAATATTACCGCCGACATGTTAGGTTGGATTAGGTTAGGTTATATAACGTTATAGATGTATATAACGGTCCCAAGGTGACGTAGAGGCCAACAAGCCAGAAATGTTGTCAAATATTACAGCCGAGATGTTAGGTTGGGTTAGGTTAGGTTATATTACGATATTGATGTATACAAAGGTCCCACGGAGACGTAGAGGACAACTCGCCAGGATTGTTGTCAAATAATAGCGCCGAGAGGTTTGGTTGGGTTAGGTTACGTTATATTACGTTATTGATGTACATGAGGGTCCCATGGAGACGTAGAGGCCAACTCGCCAGGAATGTTGTCAAATATTACCGCCGACATGTTAGGTTGGATTAGGTTTGGTTATATTTCGTTATTGATGTATATGAAGGTTCAACGGAGACGTAGAGGCCAAGTCGCCAGGTATGTGGTCAAATATTACCGCCGAGATGATAGGTTGGGTTAGGTTTGGTTATATTTCGTTATTGATGTATATAAAGGTCCCAAGGAGACGGAGAAGCCAACTCGCGAGGAATGTTGCCAAATATTACCGCCGAGATGTTAGGTTGGGTTAGGTTAGGTTATATTACGTTATTGATGTATATAAAGGTCCCACGGAGACGTAGAGGCCAACTCGCCAGGAATGTTGTCAAATATTACTGCCGTCATGTTAGGTTGGATTAGGTTAGGTTATATAACGTTATAGATGTATATAACGGTCCCAAGGTGACGTAGAGGCCAACAAGCCAGAAATGTTGTCAAATATTACAGCCGAGATGTTAGGTTGGGTTAGGTTAGATTATATTACGTTATTGATGTACATAAAGGTCCCGCGGAGACGTAGAGGCCAACTCGCCAGGAATGTTGTCAAATATTACTGCCGACATGTTAGGTTGGATAAGGTTAGGTTATGTTACGTTATTGATGTATATAAAGGTCCCAACGTGACGTAGAGGCCAACAAGCCAGAAATGTTGTCAAATATTACAGCCGACATGTCAGGTTGGATTAGGTTAGGTTATATTACGTTATTGATGTATATAAAGGTCCCACGGTGTCGTAGAGGCCAACAAGCCAGAAATGTTTCCAAATATTACAGCCGAGATGTTAGGTTGAGTTAGGTTAGGTTATATTACGTTCTTACTGTATATAAAGGTCCCACGCAAACGTAGAGGCCAACTCGCCAGGAATGTTGTCAAATATTACCGCCGAGATGTTAGGTTGGGTTAGGTTAGGTTATGTTACGTTACTGATGTATATAAAGGTCCCACGCAGACGTAGAGGCCAACTCGCCAGGAATGCTGTCAAATAATAGCGCCGAGAGGTTTGGTTGGGTTAAGTTAGGCTATACTTCGTTATTGATGTATATGAAGGTCCCACGGAGACATAGAGCCCAACTCGCCAGGAATGTTGTCAAATATTGCCGCCGACATGTTAGGTTGGGTTAGGTTTGGTTATATTTCGTTATTGATGTATATAAAGGTCCCACGGATACGTAGAGGCCAATTCGGCAGGAATGTTGTCAAATATTACCGCCGAGATGTTAGGTTGGGTTAGGTTAGGTTATGTTACGTTACTGATGTATATAAAGGTCCCACGGAGACGTAGAGGCCAACTCGCCAGGATTGTTGTCAAATAATAGCGCCGAGAGGTTAGGTTGTGTCAGGTTAGGTTATATTACGTTATTGATGTATATGAAGAGCCCACGGAGACGTAGAGGCCCACTCGCCAGGTATGTGGTCAAATATTACCGCCGAGATAATAGGTTTTGGTTAGGTTAGCTTATATTACGTTATTGATGTATATGAAGGTCCCACGGAAACGGAGAGGCCAACTCGCCAGGAATGTTGTCACATATTACAGCCGAGATGTTAGGTTGGGTTAGGTTAGGTTATATTACGTTATGGATGTATACAAAGGTCCCACGGAGACGTAGAGGGCAACTCGCCAGGATTGTTGTCAAATAATAGCGCCGAGAGGTTTGGTTGGGTTAGGTTACGTTATATTACGTTATTGATGTACATGAGGGTCCCATGGAGACGTAGAGGCCAACTCGCCAGGAATGTTGTCAAATATTACCGCCGACATGTTAGGTTGGATTAGGTTTGGTTATATTTCGTTATTGATGTATATGAAGGTTCAACGGAGACGTAGAGGCCAAGTCGCCAGGTATGTGGTCAAATATTACCGCCGAGATGATAGGTTGGGTTAGGTTTGGTTATATTTCGTTATTGATGTATATAAAGGTCCCAAGGAGACGGAGAAGCCAACTCGCCAGGAATGTTGCCAAATATTACCGCCGAGATGTTAGGTTGGGTTAGGTTAGGTTATATTACGTTATTGATGTATATAAAGGTCCCACGGAGACGTAGAGGCCAACTCGCCAGGAATGTTGTCAAATATTACTGCCGACATGTTAGGTTGGATTAGGTTAGGTTATATAACGTTATAGATGTATATAACGGTCCCAAGGTGACGTAGAGGCCAACAAGCCAGAAATGTTGTCAAATATTACAGCCGAGATGTTAGGTTGGGTTAGGTTAGATTATATTACGTTATTGATGTACATAAAGGTCCCGCGGAGACGTAGAGGCCAACTCGCCAGGAATGTTGTCAAATATTACTGCCGACATGTTAGGTTGGATAAGGTTAGGTTATGTTACGTTATTGATGTATATAAAGGTCCCAACGTGACGTAGAGGCCAACAAGCCAGAAATGTTGTCAAATATTACAGCCGACATGTCAGGTTGGATTAGGTTAGGTTATATTACGTTATTGATGTATATAAAGGTCCCACGGTGTCGTAGAGGCCAACAAGCCAGAAATGTTTCCAAATATTACAGCCGAGATGTTAGGTTGAGTTAGGTTAGGTTATATTACGTTCTTACTGTATATAAAGGTCCCACGCAAACGTAGAGGCCAACTCGCCAGGAATGTTGTCAAATATTACCGCCGAGATGTTAGGTTGGGTTAGGTTAGGTTATGTTACGTTACTGATGTATATAAAGGTCCCACGCAGACGTAGAGGCCAACTCGCCAGGAATGCTGTCAAATAATAGCGCCGAGAGGTTTGGTTGGGTTAAGTTAGGCTATACTTCGTTATTGATGTATATGAAGGTCCCACGGAGACATAGAGCCCAACTCGCCAGGAATGTTGTCAAATATTGCCGCCGACATGTTAGGTTGGGTTAGGTTTGGTTATATTTCGTTATTGATGTATATAAAGGTCCCACGGATACGTAGAGGCCAATTCGGCAGGAATGTTGTCAAATATTACCGCCGAGATGTTAGGTTGGGTTAGGTTAGGTTATGTTACGTTACTGATGTATATAAAGGTCCCACGGAGACGTAGAGGCCAACTCGCCAGGATTGTTGTCAAATAATAGCGCCGAGAGGTTAGGTTGTGTCAGGTTAGGTTATATTACGTTATTGATGTATATGAAGAGCCCACGGAGACGTAGAGGCCCACTCGCCAGGTATGTGGTCAAATATTACCGCCGAGATAATAGGTTTTGGTTAGGTTAGCTTATATTACGTTATTGATGTATATGAAGGTCCCACGGAAACGGAGAGGCCAACTCGCCAGGAATGTTGTCACATATTACAGCCGAGATGTTAGGTTGGGTTAGGTTAGGTTATATTACGTTATGGATGTATACAAAGGTCCCACGGAGACGTAGAGGGCAACTCGCCAGGATTGTTGTCAAATAATAGCGCCGAGAGGTTTGGTTGGGTTAGGTTACGTTATATTACGTTATTGATGTACATGAGGGTCCCATGGAGACGTAGAGGCCAACTCGCCAGGAATGTTGTCAAATATTACCGCCGACATGTTAGGTTGGATTAGGTTTGGTTATATTTCGTTATTGATGTATATGAAGGTTCAACGGAGACGTAGAGGCCAAGTCGCCAGGTATGTGGTCAAATATTACCGCCGAGATGATAGGTTGGGTTAGGTTTGGTTATATTTCGTTATTGATGTATATAAAGGTCCCAAGGAGACGGAGAAGCCAACTCGCCAGGAATGTTGCCAAATATTACCGCCGAGATGTTAGGTTGGGTTAGGTTAGGTTATATTACGTTATTGATGTATATAAAGGTCCCACGGAGACGTAGAGGCCAACTCGCCAGGAATGTTGTCAAATATTACTGCCGACATGTTAGGTTGGATTAGGTTAGGTTATATAACGTTATAGATGTATATAACGGTCCCAAGGTGACGTAGAGGCCAACAAGCCAGAAATGTTGTCAAATATTACAGCCGAGATGTTAGGTTGGGTTAGGTTAGGTTATATTACGATAATGATGTATACAAAGGTCCCACGGAGACGTAGAGGACAACTCGCCAGGATTGTTGTCAAATAATAGCGCCCAGAGGTTTGGTTGGGTTAGGTTACGTTATATTACGTTATTGATGTACATGAGGGTCCCATGGAGACGTGGAGGCCAACTCGCCAGGAATGTTGTCAATTATTACCGCAGACATGTTATGTTGGATTAGGTTTGGTTATATTACGTTATTGATGTATATAAAGGTCCCAAGGAGACGGACAAGCCAACTCGCCAGGAATGTTGCCCAATATTACCGCCGAGATGTTAGGTTGGGTTAGGTTAGGTTATATTACGTTATTGATGTATATAAAGGTCCCACGGAGACGTAGAGGCCAACTCGCCAGGAATGTTGTCAAATATTACTGCCGACATGTTAGGTTGGATTACGTTAAGTTATGTTATGTTATTGATGTATATAAAGGTCCCAAGGAGACGTAGAGGCCAACAAGACAGAAATGTTGCCAAATATTACCGCCGAGATGTTAGGTTGGGTTAGGTTAGGTTATATTACGTTCTTGACGTATATAAAGGTCCCACGGAGACGTAGAGGCCAACTCGCCAGGAATGCTGTCAAATAATAGCGCCGAGAGGTTTGGTTGGGTTAGGTTACGTTATATTACGTTATTGATGTACATGAGGGTCCCATGGAGATGTAGAGGCCAACTCGCCAGGAGTGTGGTCAAATATTACCGCCGAGATGTTAGGTTGGGTTAGGTTTGGTTATATTTCGTTATTGATGTATATAAAGGTCCCAAGGAGACGGAGAAGCCAACTCGCCAGGAATGTTGCCAAATACTACCGCCGAGATGTTAGGTTGGGTTAGGTTAGGTTATATTACGTTATTGATGTATATAAAGGTACCACGGAGACGTAGAGGCCAACTCGCCAGGAATGTTGTCAAATATTACTGCCGACATGTTAGGTTGGATTAGGTTAGGTTATATAACGTTATAGATGTATATAACGGTCCGAAGGTGACGTAGAGGCCAACAAGCCAGAAATGTTGTCAAATATTACAGCCGAGATGTTAGGTTGGGTTAGGTTAGGTTATATTACGATATTGTTGTATACAAAGGTCCCACGGAGACGTAGAGGACAACTCGCCAGGATTGTTGTCAAATAATAGCGTCGAGAGGTTTGGTTGGGTTAGGTTATGTTATATTACGTTATTGATGTACATGAGGGTCCCATGGAGACGTGGAGGCCAACTCGCCAGGAATGTTGTCAAATATTACCGCAGACATGTTATGTTGGATTAGGTTTGGTTATATTACGTTAATGATGTATATAAAGGTCCCACGGAGACGGAGAAGCTAACTCGCCAGGAATGTTGCCAAATATTACCGCCGAGATGTTAGGTTGGGTTAGGTTAGGTTATATTACGTTATTGATGTACATAAATGTCCCGCGGAGACGTAGAGGCCAACTCGCCAGGAATGTTGTCAAATATTACTGCCGACATGTTAGGTTGGATAAGGTTAGGTTATGTTACGTTATTGATGTATATAAATGTCCCAAGGTGACGTAGAGGCCAACAAGCCAGAAATGTTGTCAAATATTACAGCCGAGAGGTATGGTTGGGATAGGTTACGTTATATTACGTTATTGATGTACATGAGGGTCCCATGGAGACGTAAAGGCCAACTCGCCAGGAATGTTTTCAAATATTACCGCCGACATGTTAGGTTGGATTAGGTTTGGTTATATTTCGTTATTGATGTATATGAAGGTCCCACGGAGACGTAGAGGCCAACTCGCCAGGTATGTTGTCAAATATTACCGCAGACATGTAATGTTGGATTAGGTTTGGTTATATTACGTTATTGATGTATATAAAGGTCCCACGGAGACGAAGAGGCCAACTCGCCAGGAATGTTGTCAAATATTACCGCCGAGATGACAGGTTGTGTTAGGTTAGGTTATATTACGTTATTGATGTATATGAAGGTCAAACGGAGACGTAGAGGCCAAAAAGCCAGGAATGTTGTCAAATATTACCGCAGACATGTTAGGTTGGATAAGGTTAGGTTATGTTACGTTATTGATGTATATGAAGGTCCAACGGAGACGTAGAGGCCAACTCGCCAGGTATGTGGTCAAATATTACCGCCGAGATGATAGGTTGGGTTAGGTTTGGTTATATTTCGTTATTGATGTATATAAAGGTACCAAGGAGACGGAGAAGCCAACTCGCCAGGAATGTTGCCAAATATTACCGCCGAGATGTTAGGTTGGGTTAGGTTAGGTTATATTACGTTATTGATGTATATAAAGGTCCCACGGACACGTAGAGGCCAACTCGCCAGGAATGTTGTCAAATATTACTGCCGACATGTTAGGTTGGATTAGGTTAGGTTATATAACGTTATAGATGTGTATAACGGTCCCAAGGTGACGTAGAGACCAACAAGCCAGAAATGTTGTCAAATATTACAGCCGAGATGTTAGGTTGGGTTAGGTTAGGTTATATTACGATATTGATGTATACAAAGGTCCCCCGGAGACGTAGAGGACAACTCGCCAGGATTGTTGTCAAATAATAGCGCCCAGAGGTTTGGTTGGGTTAGGTTACGTTATATTACGTTATTGATGTACATAAAGGTCCCGCGGAGACGTAGAGGCCAACTCGCCAGGAATGTTGTCAAATATTACTGCCGACATGTTAGGTTGGATAAGGTTAGGTTATGTTACGTTATTGATGTATATGAAGGTCCCAAGGTGACGTAGAGGCCAACAAGCCAAAAATGTTGTCAAATATTACAGCCGACATGTCAGGTTGGATTAGGTTGGGTTATATTACGTTATTGATGTATATAAAGGTCCCACGGTGTCGTAGAGGCCAACAAGCCAGAAATGTTGCCAAATATTACAGCCGAGATGTTAGGTTGGGTTAGGTTAGGTTATGTTACGTTACTGATGTATATAAAGGTCCCACGGAGACGTAGAGGCCAACTCGCCAGGATTGTTGTCAAATAATAGCGCCGAGAGGTTAGGTTGTGTCAGGTTAGGTTATATTACGTTATTGATGTATATGAAGAGCCCACGGAGACGTAGAGGCCCACTCGTCAGGTATGTTGTCACATATTACAGCCGAGATGTTAGGTTGGGTTAGGTTAGGTTATATTACGTTATGGATGTATACAAAGGTCCCACGGAGACGTAGAGGACAACTCGCCAGGATTGTTGTCAAATAATAGCGCCGAGATGTTAGGTTGGGTTAGGTTAGGTTATATTACGATATTGATTTATACAAAGGTCCCACGGAGACGTAGAGGACAACTCGCCAGGATTGTTGTCAAATAATAGCGCCGAGAGGTTTGGTTGGGTTAGGTTACGTTATATTACGTTATTGATGTACATGAGGGTCCCATGGAGACGTGGAGGCCAACTCGCCAGGAATGTTGTCAATTATTACCGCAGACATGTTATGTTGGATTAGGTTTGGTTATATTACGCTATTGATGTACATAAAGGTCCCACGGAGACGGAGAAGCCAACTCGCCAGGAATGTTGCCAAATATTACCGCCGAGATGTTAGGTTGGATTACGTTAGGTTATGTTACGTTATTGATGTATATGAAGGTCCAACGGAGACGTAGAGGCCAACTCGCCAGGTATGTGGTCAAATATTACCGCCGAGATGATAGGTTGGGTTAGGTTTGGTTATATTTCGTTATTGATGTATATAAAGGTCCCAAGGAGACGGACAAGCCAACTCGCCAGGAATGTTGCCCAATATTACCGCCGAGATGTTAGGTTGGGTTAGGTTAGGTTATATTACGTTATTGATGTATATAAAGGTCCCACGGAGACGTAGAGGCCAACTCGCCAGGAATGTTGTCAAATATTACTGCCGACATGTTAGGTTGGATTACGTTAAGTTATGTTATGTTATTGATGTATATAAAGGTCCCAAGGAGACGTAGAGGCCAACAAGACAGAAATGTTGCCAAATATTACCGCCGAGATGTTAGGTTGGGTTAGGTTAGGTTATATTACGTTCTTGACGTATATAAAGGTCCCACGGAGACGTAGAGGCCAACTCGCCAGGAATGCTGTCAAATAATAGCGCCGAGAGGTTTGGTTGGGTTAGGTTACGTTATATTACGTTATTGATGTACATGAGGGTCCCATGGAGATGTAGAGGCCAACTCGCCAGGAGTGTGGTCAAATATTACCGCCGAGATGTTAGGTTGGGTTAGGTTTGGTTATATTTCGTTATTGATGTATATAAAGGTCCCAAGGAGACGGAGAAGCCAACTCGCCAGGAATGTTGCCAAATACTACCGCCGAGATGTTAGGTTGGGTTAGGTTAGGTTATATTACGTTATTGATGTATATAAAGGTCCCACGGAGACGTAGAGGCCAACTCGCCAGGAATGTTGTCAAATATTACTGCCGACATGTTAGGTTGGATTAGGTTAGGTTATATAACGTTATAGATGTATATAACGGTCCGAAGGTGACGTAGAGGCCAACAAGCCAGAAATGTTGTCAAATATTACAGCCGAGATGTTAGGTTGGGTTAGGTTAGGTTATATTACGATATTGTTGTATACAAAGGTCCCACGGAGACGTAGAGGACAACTCGCCAGGATTGTTGTCAAATAATAGCGTCGAGAGGTTTGGTTGGGTTAGGTTATGTTATATTACGTTATTGATGTACATGAGGGTCCCATGGAGACGTGGAGGCCAACTCGCCAGGAATGTTGTCAAATATTACCGCAGACATGTTATGTTGGATTAGGTTTGGTTATATTACGTTAATGATGTATATAAAGGTCCCACGGAGACGGAGAAACTAACTCGCCAGGAATGTTGCCAAATATTACCGCCGAGATGTTAGGTTGGGTTAGGTTAGGTTATATTACGTTATTGATGTACATAAATGTCCCGCGGAGACGTAGAGGCCAACTCGCCAGGAATGTTGTCAAATATTACTGCCGACATGTTAGGTTGGATAAGGTTAGGTTATGTTACGTTATTGATGTATATAAATGTCCCAAGGTGACGTAGAGGCCAACAAGCCAGAAATGTTGTCAAATATTACAGCCGAGAGGTATGGTTGGGATAGGTTACGTTATATTACGTTATTGATGTACATGAGGGTCCCATGGAGACGTAAAGGCCAACTCGCCAGGTATGTGGTCAAATATTACCGCCGAGATGATAGGTTGGGTTAGGTTTGGTTATATTTCGTTATTGATGTATATAAAGGTACCAAGGAGACGGAGAAGCCAACTCGCCAGGAATGTTGCCAAATATTACCGCCGAGATGTTAGGTTGGGTTAGGTTAGGTTATATTACGTTATTGATGTATATAAAGGTCCCACGGACACGTAGAGGCCAACTCGCCAGGAATGTTGTCAAATATTACTGCCGACATGTTAGGTTGGATTAGGTTAGGTTATATAACGTTATAGATGTGTATAACGGTCCCAAGGTGACGTAGAGACCAACAAGCCAGAAATGTTGTCAAATATTACAGCCGAGATGTTAGGTTGGGTGAGGTTAGGTTATATTACGATATTGATGTATACAAAGGTCCCCCGGAGACGTAGAGGACAACTCGCCAGGATTGTTGTCAAATAATAGCGCCCAGAGGTTTGGTTGGGTTAGGTTACGTTATATTACGTTATTGATGTACATAAAGGTCCCGCGGAGACGTAGAGGCCAACTCGCCAGGAATGTTGTCAAATATTACTGCCGACATGTTAGGTTGGATAAGGTTAGGTTATGTTACGTTATTGATGTATATGAAGGTCCCAAGGTGACGTAGAGGCCAACAAGCCAAAAATGTTGTCAAATATTACAGCCGACATGTCAGGTTGGATTAGGTTGGGTTATATTACGTTATTGATGTATATAAAGGTCCCACGGTGTCGTAGAGGCCAACAAGCCAGAAATGTTGCCAAATATTACAGCCGAGATGTTAGGTTGGGTTAGGTTAGGTTATGTTACGTTACTGATGTATATAAAGGTCCCACGGAGACGTAGAGGCCAACTCGCCAGGATTGTTGTCAAATAATAGCGCCGAGAGGTTAGGTTGTGTCAGGTTAGGTTATATTACGTTATTGATGTATATGAAGAGCCCACGGAGACGTAGAGGCCCACTCGTCAGGTATGTTGTCACATATTACAGCCGAGATGTTAGGTTGGGTTAGGTTAGGTTATATTACGTTATGGATGTATACAAAGGTCCCACGGAGACGTAGAGGACAACTCGCCAGGATTGTTGTCAAATAATAGCGCCGAGATGTTAGGTTGGGTTAGGTTAGGTTATATTACGATATTGATTTATACAAAGGTCCCACGGAGACGTAGAGGACAACTCGCCAGGATTGTTGTCAAATAATAGCGCCGAGAGGTTTGGTTGGGTTAGGTTACGTTATATTACGTTATTGATGTACATGAGGGTCCCATGGAGACATAGAGGCCAACTCGCCAAGAATGTTGTCAAATATTACCGCAGACATGTTATGTTGGATTAGGTTTGGTTATATTACGTTATTGATGTATATAAAGGTCCCACGGAGACGGAGAAGCCAACTCGCCAGGAATGTTGCCAAATATTACCGCCGAGATGTTAGGTTGGGTTAGGTTAGGTTATATTACGTTATTGATGTATATAAAGGTCCCACGGAGACGTAGAGGCCAACTCGCCAGGAATGTTGTCAAATATTACTGCCGACATGTTAGGTTGGATTACGTCAGGTTATGTTACGTTATTGATGTATATGAAGGTCCAACGGAGACGTAGAGGCCAACTCGCCAGGTATGTGGTCAAATATTACCGCCGAGATGATAGGTTGGGTTAGGTTTGGTTATATTGCGTTATTGATGTATATAAAGGTCCCAAGGAGACGGAGAAGCCAACTCGCCAGGAATGTTGCCCAATATTACCGCCGAGATGTTAGGTTGGGTTAGGTTAGGTTATATTACGTTATTGATGTATATAAAGGTCCCACGGAGACGTAGAGGCCAACTCGCCAGGAATGTTGTCAAATATTACTGCCGACATGTTAGGTTGGATTACGTTAAGTTATGTTACGTTATTGATGTATATAAAGGTCCCAAGGAGACGTAGAGGCCAACAAGACAGAAATGTTGCCAAATATTACCGCCGAGATGTTAGGTTGGGTTAGGTTAGGTTATATTTCGTTCTTGATGTATATAAAGGTCCCACGCAGACGTAGAGGCCAACTCCCCAGGAATGCTGTCAAATAATAGCGCCGAGAGGTTTGGTTGGGTTAGCTTACGTTATATTACGTTATTGATGTACATGAGGGTCCCATGGAGACGTAGAGGCCAACTCGCCAGGTATGTGGCCAAATATTACCGCCGAGATGATAGGTTGGGTTAGGTTTGGTTATATTTCGTTATTGATGTATATAAAGGTACCAAGGAGACGGAGAAGCCAACTCGCCAGGAATGTTGCCAAATATTACCGCCGAGATGTTAGGTTGGGTTAGGTTAGGTTATATTACGTTCTTGATGTATATAAAGGTCCCACGCAGACGTAGAGGCCAACTCGCCAGGAATGTTGTCAAATATTACTGCCGACATGTTAGGTTGGATTAGGTTAGGTTATATAACGTTATAGATGTGTATAACGGTCCCAAGGTGACGTAGAGACCAACAAGCCAGAAATGTTGTCAAATATTACAGCCGAGATGTTAGGTTGGGTTAGGTTAGGTTATATTACGATATTGATGTATACAAAGGTCCCCCGGAGACGTAGAGGACAACTCGCCAGGATTGTTGTCAAATAATAGCGCCCAGAGGTTTGGTTGGGTTAGGTTACGTTATATTACGTTATTGATGTACATAAAGGTCCCGCGGAGACGTAGAGGCCAACTCGCCAGGAATGTTGTCAAATATTACTGCCGACATGTTAGGTTGGATAAGGTTAGGTTATGTTACGTTATTGATGTATATGAAGGTCCCAAGGTGACGTAGAGGCCAACAAGCCAAAAATGTTGTCAAATATTACAGCCGACATGTCAGGTTGGATTAGGTTGGGTTATATTACGTTATTGATGTATATAAAGGTCCCACGGTGTCGTAGAGGCCAACAAGCCAGAAATGTTGCCAAATATTACAGCCGAGATGTTAGGTTGGGTTAGGTTAGGTTATGTTACGTTACTGATGTATATAAAGGTCCCACGGAGACGTAGAGGCCAACTCGCCAGGATTGTTGTCAAATAATAGCGCCGAGAGGTTAGGTTGTGTCAGGTTAGGTTATATTACGTTATTGATGTATATGAAGAGCCCACGGAGACGTAGAGGCCCACTCGTCAGGTATGTTGTCACATATTACAGCCGAGATGTTAGGTTGGGTTAGGTTAGGTTATATTACGTTATGGATGTATACAAAGGTCCCACGGAGACGTAGAGGACAACTCGCCAGGATTGTTGTCAAATAATAGCGCCGAGATGTTAGGTTGGGTTAGGTTAGGTTATATTACGATATTGATTTATACAAAGGTCCCACGGAGACGTAGAGGACAACTCGCCAGGATTGTTGTCAAATAATAGCGCCGAGAGGTTTGGTTGGGTTAGGTTACGTTATATTACGTTATTGATGTACATGAGGGTCCCATGGAGACATAGAGGCCAACTCGCCAAGAATGTTGTCAAATATTACCGCAGACATGTTATGTTGGATTAGGTTTGGTTATATTACGTTATTGATGTATATAAAGGTCCCACGGAGACGGAGAAGCCAACTCGCCAGGAATGTTGCCAAATATTACCGCCGAGATGTTAGGTTGGGTTAGGTTAGGTTATATTACGTTATTGATGTATATAAAGGTCCCACGGAGACGTAGAGGCCAACTCGCCAGGAATGTTGTCAAATATTACTGCCGACATGTTAGGTTGGATTACGTCAGGTTATGTTACGTTATTGATGTATATGAAGGTCCAACGGAGACGTAGAGGCCAACTCGCCAGGTATGTGGTCAAATATTACCGCCGAGATGATAGGTTGGGTTAGGTTTGGTTATATTGCGTTATTGATGTATATAAAGGTCCCAAGGAGACGGAGAAGCCAACTCGCCAGGAATGTTGCCCAATATTACCGCCGAGATGTTAGGTTGGGTTAGGTTAGGTTATATTACGTTATTGATGTATATAAAGGTCCCACGGAGACGTAGAGGCCAACTCGCCAGGAATGTTGTCAAATATTACTGCCGACATGTTAGGTTGGATTACGTTAAGTTATGTTACGTTATTGATGTATATAAAGGTCCCAAGGAGACGTAGAGGCCAACAAGACAGAAATGTTGCCAAATATTACCGCCGAGATGTTAGGTTGGGTTAGGTTAGGTTATATTTCGTTCTTGATGTATATAAAGGTCCCACGCAGACGTAGAGGCCAACTCCCCAGGAATGCTGTCAAATAATAGCGCCGAGAGGTTTGGTTGGGTTAGCTTACGTTATATTACGTTATTGATGTACATGAGGGTCCCATGGAGACGTAGAGGCCAACTCGCCAGGTATGTGGCCAAATATTACCGCCGAGAGGTTAGGTGGTGTCAGGTTAGGTTATATTACGTTATTGATGTATATGAAGAGCCCACGGAGACGTAGAGGCCCACTCGTCAGGTATGTTGTCACATATTACAGCCGAGATGTTAGGTTGGGTTAGGTTAGGTTATATTACGTTATGGATGTATACAAAGGTCCCACGGAGACGTAGAGGACAACTCGCCAGGATTGTTGTCAAATAATAGCGCCGAGATGTTAGGTTGGGTTAGGTTAGGTTATATTACGATATTGATTTATACAAAGGTCCCACGGAGACGTAGAGGACAACTCGCCAGGATTGTTGTCAAATAATAGCGCCGAGAGGTTTGGTTGGGTTAGGTTACGTTATATTACGTTATTGATGTACATGAGGGTCCCATGGAGACATAGAGGCCAACTCGCCAAGAATGTTGTCAAATATTACCGCAGACATGTTATGTTGGATTAGGTTTGGTTATATTACGTTATTGATGTATATAAAGGTCCCACGGAGACGGAGAAGCCAACTCGCCAGGAATGTTGCCAAATATTACCGCCGAGATGTTAGGTTGGGTTAGGTTAGGTTATATTACGTTATTGATGTATATAAAGGTCCCACGGAGACGTAGAGGCCAACTCGCCAGGAATGTTGTCAAATATTACTGCCGACATGTTAGGTTGGATTACGTCAGGTTATGTTACGTTATTGATGTATATGAAGGTCCAACGGAGACGTAGAGGCCAACTCGCCAGGTATGTGGTCAAATATTACCGCCGAGATGATAGGTTGGGTTAGGTTTGGTTATATTGCGTTATTGATGTATATAAAGGTCCCAAGGAGACGGAGAAGCCAACTCGCCAGGAATGTTGCCCAATATTACCGCCGAGATGTTAGGTTGGGTTAGGTTAGGTTATATTACGTTATTGATGTATATAAAGGTCCCACGGAGACGTAGAGGCCAACTCGCCAGGAATGTTGTCAAATATTACTGCCGACATGTTAGGTTGGATTACGTTAAGTTATGTTACGTTATTGATGTATATAAAGGTCCCAAGGAGACGTAGAGGCCAACAAGACAGAAATGTTGCCAAATATTACCGCCGAGATGTTAGGTTGGGTTAGGTTAGGTTATATTTCGTTCTTGATGTATATAAAGGTCCCACGCAGACGTAGAGGCCAACTCCCCAGGAATGCTGTCAAATAATAGCGCCGAGAGGTTTGGTTGGGTTAGCTTACGTTATATTACGTTATTGATGTACATGAGGGTCCCATGGAGACGTAGAGGCCAACTCGCCAGGTATGTGGCCAAATATTACCGCCGAGATGATAGGTTGGGTTAGGTTTGGTTATATTTCGTTATTGATGTATATAAAGGTACCAAGGAGACGGAGAAGCCAACTCGCCAGGAATGTTGCCAAATATTACCGCCGAGATGTTAGGTTGGGTTAGGTTAGGTTATATTACGTTATTGATGTATATAAAGGTCCCACGGAGACGTAGAGGCCAACTCGCCAGGAATGTTGTCAAATATTACTGCCGACATGTTAGGTTGGATTAGGTTAGATTATATTACGTTATTGATGTACATAAATGTCCCGCGGAGACCTAGAGGCCAACTCGCCAGGAATGTTGTCAAATATTACTGCCGACATGTTAGGTTGGATAAGGTTAGGTTATGTTACGTTATTGATGTATATAAAGGTCCCAAGGTGACGTAGAGACCAACAAGCCAGAAATGTTGTCAAATATTACAGCCGACATGTCAGGTTGGATTAGGTTAGTTTATATTACGTTATTGATGTATATAAAGGTCCCACGGTGTCGTAGAGGCCAACAAGCCAGAAATGTTGCCAAATATTACAGCCGAGATGTTAGGTTGGGTTAGGTTAGGTTATATTACGTTCTTGATGTATATAAAGGTCCCACGCAGACGTAGAGGCCAACTCGCCAGGAATGTTGTCAAATATTACCGCCGAGATGATAGGTTGGGTTAAGTTAGGTTATACTTCGTTATTGATGTATATGAAGGTCCCACGGAGACGTAGAGTCCAACTCGCCAGGAATGTTGTCAAATATTGCCGCCGACATGTTAGGTTGGGTTAGGTTTGGTTATATTTCGTTATTGATGTATATAAAGGTCCCACGGATACGTAGAGGCCAATTCGGCAGGAATGTTTTCAAATATTACCGCCGAGATGTTAGGTTGGGTTAGGTTAGGTTATGTTACGTTACTGATGTATATAAAGGTCCCACGCAGACGTAGAGGCCAACTCGCCAGGAATGCTGTCAAATAATAGCGCCGAGAGGTTTGGTTGGGTTAAGTTAGGTTATACTTCGTTATTGATGTATATGAAGGTCCCACGGAGACGTAGAGTCCAACTCGCCAGGAATGTTGTCAAATATTGCCGCCGACATGTTAGGTTGGGTTAGGTTTGGTTATATTTCGTTATTGATGTATATAAAGGTCCCACGGATACGTAGAGGCCAATTCGGCAGGAATGTTGTCAAATATTACCGCCGAGATGTTACGTTGGGTTAGGTTAGGTTATGTTACGTTACTGATGTATATAAAGGTCCCACGGAGACGTAGAGGCCAACTCGCCAGGATTGTTGTCAAATAATAGCGCCGAGAGGTTAGGTGGTGTCAGGTTAGGTTATATTACGTTATTGATGTATATGAAGAGCCCACGGAGACGTAGAGGCCCACTCGCCAGGTATGTGGTCAAATATTACTGCCGAGATAATAGGTTTTGGTTAGGTTAGCTTATGTTACGTTATTGATGTATATGAAGGTCCCACGGAAACGGAGGGGCCAACTCGCCAGGAATGTTGTCACATATGACAGCCAAGATGTTAGGTTGGGTTAGGTTAGGTTATATTACGTTATGGATGTATACAAAGATCCCACGGAGACGTAGAGGGCAACTCGCCAGGAATGTTGTCAAATAATAGCGCCGAGAGGTTAGGTTGGGTTAGGTTACGTTATATTACGTTATTGATGTATATAAAGGTCCCACGGAGACGTAGAGGCCAACTCGCCAGGAATGTTGTCAAATATTACTGCCGACATGTTAGGTTGGATTAGGTTAGGTTATATAACGTTATAGATGTATATAACGGTCCCAAGGTGACGTAGAGGCCAACAAGCCAGAAATGTTGTCAAATATTACTGCCGACATGTTAGGTTGGATAAGGTTAGGTTATGTTACGTTATTGCTGTATATAAAGGTCCCAAGGTGACGTAGAGGCCAACAAGCCAAAAATGTTGTCAAATATTACAGCCGACATGTCAGGTTGGATTAGGTTGGGTTATATTACGTTATTGATGTATATAAAGGTCCCACGGTGTCGTAGAGGCCAACAAGCCAGAAATGTTGCCAAATATTACAGCCGAGATGTTAGGTTGGGTTAGGTTAGGTTATGTTACGTTACTGATGTATATAAAGGTCCCACGGAGACGTAGAGGCCAACTCGCCAGGATTGTTGTCAAATAATAGCGCCGAGAGGTTAGGTTGTGTCAGGTTAGGTTATATTACGTTATTGATGTATATGAAGAGCCCACGGAGACGTAGAGGCCCACTCGTCAGGTATGTTGTCACATATTACAGCCGAGATGTTAGGTTGGGTTAGGTTAGGTTATGTTACGTTATGGATGTATACAAAGGTCCCACGGAGACGTAGAGGACAACTCGCCAGGATTGTTGTCAAATAATAGCGCCGAGATGTTAGGTTGGGTTAGGTTAGGTTATATTACGATATTGATTTATACAAAGGTCCCACGGAGACGTAGAGGACAACTCGCCAGGATTGTTGTCAAATAATAGCGCCGAGATGTTAGGTTGGGTTAGGTTAGGTTATATTACGATATTGATTTATACAAAGGTCCCACGGAGACGTAGAGGACAACTCGCCAGGATTGTTGTCAAATAATAGCGCCGAGAGGTTTGGTTGGGTTAGGTTACGTTATATTACGTTATTGATGTACATGAGGGTCCCATGGAGACGTAGAGGCCAACTCGCCAGGTATGTGGTCAAATATTACCGCCGAGATGATAGGTTGGGTTAGGTTTGGTTATATTTCGTTATTGATGTATATAAAGGTACCAAGGAGACGGAGAAGCCAACTCGCCAGGAATGTTGCCAAATATTACCGCCGAGATGTTAGGTTGGGTTAGGATAGGTTATATTACGTTATTGATGTATATAAAGGTCCCACGGAGACGTAGAGGCCGACTCGCCAGGAATGTTGTCAAATATTACTGCCGACATGTTAGGTTGGATTAGGTTAGGTTATATAACGTTATAGATGTATATAACGGTCCCAAGGTGACGTAGAGGCCAACAAGCCAGAAATGTTGTCAAATATTACAGCCGAGATGTTAGGTTGGGTTAGGTTAGGTTATATTACGATAATGATGTATACAGAGGTCCCACGGAGACGTAGAGGACAACTCGCCAGGATTGTTGTCAAATAATAGCGCCCAGAGGTTTGGTTGGGTTAGGTTACGTTATATTACGTTATTGATGTACATGAGGGTCCCATGGAGACGTGGAGGCCAACTCGCCAGGAATGTTGTCAATTATTACCGCAGACATGTTATGTTGGATTAGGTTTGGTTATATTACGTTATTGATGTACATAAAGGTCCCACGGAGACGGAGAAGCCAACTCGCCAGGAATGTTGCCAAATATTACCGCCGAGATGTTAGGTTGGGTTAGGTTAGATTATATTACGTTATTGATGTACATAAAGGTCCCGCGGAGACCTAGAGGCCAACTCGCCAGGAATGTTGTCAAATATTACTGCCGACATGTTAGGTTGGATAAGGTTAGGTTATGTTACGTTATTGATGTATATAAAGTTCCCAAGGTGACGTAGAGGCCAACAAGCCAGAAATGTTGTCAAATATTACAGCCGACATGTCAGGTTGGATTAGGTTAGGTTATATTACGTTATTGATGTATATAAAGGTCCCACGGCGTCGTAGAGGCCAACAGGCCAGAAATGTTGCCAAATATTACAGCCGAGATGTTAGGTTGGGTTAGGTTAGGTTATATTACGTTCTTCATGTATATAAAGGTCCCACGCAGACGTAGAGGCCAACTCGCCAGGAATGTTGTCAAATATTACCGCCGAGATGATAGGTTGGGTTAAGTTAGGTTATACTTCGTTATTGATGTATATGAAGGTCCCACGGAGACGTAGAGTCCAACTCGCCAGGAATGTTGTCAAATATTGCCGCCGACATGTTAGGTTGGGTTAGGTTTGGTTATATTTCGTTATTGATGTATATAAAGGTCCCACGGATACGTAGAGGCCAATTCGGCAGGAATGTTTTCAAATATTACCGCCGAGATGTTAGGTTGGGTTAGGTTAGGTTATGTTACGTTACTGATGTATATAAAGGTCCCACGCAGACGTAGAGGCCAACTCGCCAGGAATGCTGTCAAATATTACCGCCGACATGTTAGGTTGGATTAGGTTTGGTTATATTTCGTTATTGATGTATATGAAGGTCCAACGGAGACGTAGAGGCCAACTCGCCAGGTATGTGGTCAAATATTACCGCCGAGATGATAGGTTGGGTTAGGTTTGGTTATATTTCGTTATTGATGTATATAAAGGTCCCAAGGATACGGAGAAGCCAACTCGCCAGGAATGTTGCCAAATATTACCGCCGAGATGTTAGGTTGGGTTAGGTTAGGTTATATTACGATATTGATTTATACAAAGGTCCCACGGAGACGTAGAGGACAACTCGCCAGGATTGTTGTCAAATAATAGCGCCGAGAGGTTTGGTTGGGTTAGGTTACGTTATATTACGTTATTGATGTACATGAGGGTCCCATGGAGACATAGAGGCCAACTCGCCAGGAATGTTGTCAAATATTACCGCAGACATGTTATGTTGGATTAGGTTTGGTTATATTACGTTATTGATGTATATAAAGGTCCCACGGAGACGGAGAAGCCAACTCGCCAGGAATGTTGCCAAATATTACCGCCGAGATGTTAGGTTGGGTTAGGTTAGGTTATATTACGTTATTGATGTATATAAAGGTCCCATGGAGACGTAGAGGCCAACTCGCCAGGAATGTTGTCAAATATTACTGCCGACATGTTAGGTTGGATTACGTCAGGTTATGTTACGTTATTGATGTATATGAAGGTCCAACGGAGACGTAGAGGCCAACTCGCCAGGTATGTGGTCAAATATTACCGCCGAGATGATAGGTTGGGTTAGGTTTGGTTATATTGCGTTATTGATGTATATAAAGGTCCCAAGGAGACGGAGAAGCCAACTCGCCAGGAATGTTGCCAAATATTACCGCCGAGATGTTAGGTTGGGTTAGGTTAGGTTATATTACGTTATTGATGTATATAAAGGTCCCACGGAGACGTAGAGGCCAACTCGCCAGGAATGTTGTCAAATATTACTGCCGTCATGTTAGGTTGGATTAGGTTAGGTTATATAACGTTATAGATGTATATAACGGTCCCAAGGTGACGTAGAGGCCAACAAGCCAGAAATGTTGTCAAATATTACAGCCGAGATGTTAGGTTGGGTTAGGTTAGATTATATTACGTTATTGATGTACATAAAGGTCCCGCGGAGACGTAGAGGCCAACTCGCCAGGAATGTTGTCAAATATTACTGCCGACATGTTAGGTTGGATAAGGTTAGGTTATGTTACGTTATTGATGTATATAAAGGTCCCAACGTGACGTAGAGGCCAACAAGCCAGAAATGTTGTCAAATATTACAGCCGACATGTCAGGTTGGATTAGGTTAGGTTATATTACGTTATTGATGTATATAAAGGTCCCACGGTGTCGTAGAGGCCAACAAGCCAGAAATGTTTCCAAATATTACAGCCGAGATGTTAGGTTGGGTTAGGTTAGGTTATATTACGTTCTTACTGTATATAAAGGTCCCACGCAAACGTAGAGGCCAACTCGCCAGGAATGTTGTCAAATATTACCGCCGAGATGATAGGTTGGGTTAAGTTAGGTTATACTTCGTTATTGATGTATATGAAGGTCCCACGGAGACGTAGAGTCCAACTCGCCAGGAATGTTGTTAAATATTGCCGCCGACATGTTAGGTTGGGTTAGGTTTGGTTATATTTCGTTATTGATGTATATAAAGGTGCCACGGATACGTAGAGGCCAATTCGGCAGGAATGTTGTCAAATATTACCGCCGAGATGTTAGGTTGGGTTAGGTTAGGTTATGTTACGTTACTGATGTATATAAAGGTCCCACGCAGACGTAGAGGCCAACTCGCCAGGAATGCTGTCAAATAATAGCGCCGAGAGGTTTGGTTGGGTTAAGTTAGGCTATACTTCGTTATTGATGTATATGAAGGTCCCACGGAGACATAGAGTCCAACTCGCCAGGAATGTTGTCAAATATTGCCGCCGACATGTTAGGTTGGGTTAGGTTTGGTTATATTTCGTTATTGATGTATATAAAGGTCCCACGGATACGTAGAGGCCAATTCGGCAAGAATGTTGTCAAATATTACCGCCGAGATGTTAGGTTGGGTTAGGTTAGGTTATGTTACGTTACTGATGTATATAAAGGTCCCACGGAGACGTAGAGGCCAACTCGCCAGGATTGTTGTCAAATAATAGCGCCGAGAGGTTAGGTTGTGTCAGGTTAGGTTATATTACGTTATTGATGTATATGAAGAGCCCACGGAGACGTAGAGGCCCACTCGCCAGGTATGTGGTCAAATATTACCGCCGAGATAATAGGTTTTGGTTAGGTTAGCTTATATTACGTTATTGATGTATATGAAGGTCCCACGGAAACGGAGAGGCCAACTCGCCAGGAATGTTGTCACATATTACAGCCGAGATGTTAGGTTGGGTTAGGTTAGGTTATATTACGTTATGGATGTATACAAAGGTCCCACGGAGACGTAGAGGGCAACTCGCCAGGATTGTTGTCAAATAATAGCGCCGAGAGGTTAGGTTGGGTTAGGTTACGTTATATTACGTTATTGATGTACATGAGGGTCCCATGGAGAGGTAGAGGCCAACTCGCCAGGAATGTTGTCAAATATTACCGCCGACATGTTAGATTGGATTAGGTATGGTTATATTTCGTTATTGATGTATATGAAGGTCCAACGGAGACGTAGAGGCCAACTCGCCAGGTATGTGGTCAAATATTACCGCCGAGATGATAGGTTGGGTTAGGTTTGGTTATATTTCGTTATTGATGTATATAAAGGTCCCAAGGAGACGGAGAAGCCAACTCGCCAGGAATGTTGCCAAATATTACTGCCGAGATGTTAGGTTGGGTTAGGTTAGGTTATATTACGTTATTGATGTATATAAAGGTCCCACGGAGACGTAGAGGCCAACTCGCCAGGAATGTTGTCAAATATTACTGCCGACATGTTAGGTTGGATTACGTTAGGTTATGTTACGTTATTGATGTATATGAAGGTCCAACGGAGACGTAGAGGCCAACTCGCCAGGTATGTGGTCAAATATTACCGCCGAGATGATAGGTTGGGTTAGGTTTGGTTATATTTCGTTATTGATGTATATAAAGGTCCCAAGGAGACGGACAAGCCAACTCGCCAGGAATGTTGCCCAATATTACCGCCGAGATGTTAGGTTGGGTTAGGTTAGGTTATATTACGTTATTGATGTATATAAAGGTCCCACGGAGACGTAGAGGCCAACTCGCCAGGAATGTTGTCAAATATTACTGCCGACATGTTAGGTTGGATTACGTTAAGTTATGTTACGTTATTGATGTATATAAAGGTCCCAAGGAGACGTAGAGGCCAACAAGACAGAAATGTTGCCAAATATTACCGCCGAGATGTTAGGTTGGGTTAGGTTAGGTTATATTACGTTCTTGACGTATATAAAGGTCCCACGGAGACGTAGAGGCCAACTCGCCAGGAATGCTGTCAAATAATAGCGCCGAGAGGTTTGGTTGGGTTAGGTTACGTTATATTACGTTATTGATGTACATGAGGGTCCCATGGAGATGTAGAGGCCAACTCGCCAGGAAAGTGGTCAAATATTACCGCCGAGATGTTAGGTTGGGTTAGGTTTGGTTATATTTCGTTATTGATGTATATAAAGGTCCCAAGGAGACGGAGAAGCCAACTCGCCAGGAATGTTGCCAAATACTACCGCCGAGATGTTAGGTTGGGTTAGGTTAGGTTATATTACGTTATTGATGTATATAAAGGTCCCACGGAGACGTAGAGGCCAACTCGCCAGGAATGTTGTCAAATATTACTGCCGACATGTTAGGTTGGATTAGGTTAGGTTATATAACGTTATAGATGTATATAACGGTCCGAAGGTGACGTAGAGGCCAACAAGCCAGAAATGTTGTCAAATATTACAGCCGAGATGTTAGGTTGGGTTAGGTTAGGTTATATTACGATATTGTTGTATACAAAGGTCCCACGGAGACGTAGAGGACAACTCGCCAGGATTGTTGTCAAATAATAGCGTCGAGAGGTTTGGTTGGGTTAGGTTATGTTATATTACGTTATTGATGTACATGAGGGTCCCATGGAGACGTGGAGGCCAACTCGCCAGGAATGTTGTCAAATATTACCGCAGACATGTTATGTTGGATTAGGTTTGGTTATATTACGTTATTGATGTATATAAAGGTCCCACGGAGACGGAGAAGCTAACTCGCCAGGAATGTTGCCACATATTACCGCCGAGATGTTAGGTTGGGTTAGGTTAGGTTATATTACGTTATTGATGTACATAAAGGTCCCGCGGAGACGTAGAGGCCAACTCGCCAGGAATGTTGTCAAATATTACTGCCGACATGTTAGGTTGGATAAGGTTAGGTTATGTTACGTTATTGATGTATATAAATGTCCCAAGGTGACGTAGAGGCCAACAAGCCAGAAATGTTGTCAAATATTACAGCCGAGAGGTATGGTTGGGATAGGTTACGTTATATTACGTTATTGATGTACATGAGGGTCCCATGGAGACGTAAAGGCCAACTCGCCAGGAATGTTTTCAAATATTACCGCCGAGATGTTAGGTTGGGTTAGGTTTGGTTATATTTCGTTATTGATGTATATGAAGGTCCCACGGAGACG
This sequence comes from Xylocopa violacea, assembly GCA_963969225.1. Lineage (NCBI taxonomy): Eukaryota > Metazoa > Arthropoda > Insecta > Hymenoptera > Apidae > Xylocopa > Xylocopa violacea. Next base: position 7,558,627 of record CAXAJV010000017.1, on the reverse strand, counting down.
TAGAGGCCAACTCGCCAGGTATGTTGTCAAATATTACCGCAGACATGTAATGTTGGATTAGGTTTGGTTATATTACGTTATTGATGTATATAAAGGTCCCACGGAGACGAAGAGGCCAACTCGCCAGGAATGTTGTCAAATATTACCGCCGAGATGACAGGTTGTGTTAGGTTAGGTTATATTACGTTATTGATGTATATGAAGGTCAAACGGAGACGTAGAGGCCAAAAAGCCAGGAATGTTGTCAAATATTACCGCAGACATGTTAGGTTGGATAAGGTTAGGTTATGTTACGTTATTGATGTATATGAAGGTCCAACGGAGACGTAGAGGCCAACTCGCCAGGTATGTGGTCAAATATTACCGCCGAGATGATAGGTTGGGTTAGGTTTGGTTATATTTCGTTATTGATGTATATAAAGTTCCCAAGGAGACGGAGAAGCCAACTCGCCAGGAATGTTGCCAAATATTACCGCCGAGATGTTAGGTTGGGTTAGGTTAGGTTATATTACGTTATTGATGTATATAAAGGTCCCACGGACACGTAGAGGCCAACTCGCCAGGAATGTTGTCAAATATTACTGCCGACATGTTAGGTTGGATTAGGTTAGGTTATATAACGTTATAGATGTATATAACGGTCCCAAGGTGACGTAGAGACCAACAAGCCAGAAATGTTGTCAAATATTACAGCCGAGATGTTAGGTTGGGTTAGGTTAGGTTATATTACGATATTGATGTATACAAAGGTCCCCCGGAGACGTAGAGGACAACTCGCCAGGATTGTTGTCAAATAATAGCGCCCAGAGGTTTGGTTGGGTTAGGTTACGTTATATTACGTTATTGATGTACATGAGGGTCCCATGGAGACGTGGAGGCCAACTCGCCAGGAATGTTGTCAATTATTACCGCAGACATGTTATGTTGGATTAGGTTTGGTTATATTACGTTATTGATGTACATAAAGGTCCCACGGAGACGGAGAAGCCAACTCGCCAGGAATGTTGCCAAATATTACCGCCGAGATGTTAGGTTGGGTTAGGTTAGGTTATATTACGTTATTGATGTATATAAAGGTCCCACGGACACGTAGAGGCCAACTCGCCAGGAATGTTGTCAAATATTACTGCCGACATGTTAGGTTGGATTAGGTTAGGTTATATAACGTTATAGATGTATATAACGGTCCCAAGGTGACGTAGAGACCAACAAGCCAGAAATGTTGTCAAATATTACAGCCGAGATGTTAGGTTGGGTTAGGTTAGGTTATATTACGATATTGATGTATATAAAGGTCCCACGGTGTCGTAGAGGCCAACAAGCCAGAAATGTTGCCAAATATTACAGCCGAGATGTTAGGTTGGGTTAGGTTAGGTTATGTTACGTTACTGATGTATATAAAGGTCCCACGGAGACGTAGAGGCCAACTCGCCAGGATTGTTGTCAAATAATAGCGCCGAGAGGTTATGTTGTGTCAGGTTAGGTTATATTACGTTATTGATGTATATGAAGAGCCCACGGAGACGTAGAGGCCCACTCGTCAGGTATGTTGTCACATATTACAGCCGAGATGTTAGGTTGGGTTAGGTTAGGTTATATTACGTTATGGATGTATACAAAGGTCCCACGGAGACGTAGAGGACAACTCGCCAGGATTGTTGTCAAATAATAGCGCCGAGATGTTAGGTTGGGTTAGGTTAGGTTATATTACGATATTGATTTATACAAAGGTCCCACGGAGACGTAGAGGACAACTCGCCAGGATTGTTGTCAAATAATAGCGCCGAGAGGTTTGGTTGGGTTAGGTTACGTTATATTACCTTATTGATGTACATGAGGGTCCCATGGAGACATAGAGGCCAACTCGCCAGGAATGTTGTCAAATATTACCGCAGACATGTTATGTTGGATTAGGTTTGGTTATATTACGTTATTGATGTATATAAAGGTCCCACGGAGACGGAGAAGCCAACTCGCCAGGAATGTTGCCAAATATTACCGCCGAGATGTTAGGTTGGGTTAGGTTAGGTTATATTACGTTATTGATGTATATAAAGGTCCCACGGAGACGTAGAGGCCAACTCGCCAGGAATGTTGTCAAATATTACTGCCGACATGTTAGGTTGGATTACGTCAGGTTATGTTACGTTATTGATGTATATGAAGGTCCAACGGAGACGTAGAGGCCAACTCGCCAGGTATGTGGTCAAATATTACCGCCGAGATGATAGGTTGGGTTAGGTTTGGTTATATTGCGTTATTGATGTATATAAAGGTCCCAAGGAGACGGAGAAGCCAACTCGCCAGGAATGTTGCCCAATATTACCGCCGAGATGTTAGGTTGGGTTAGGTTAGGTTATATTACGTTATTGATGTATATAAAGGTCCCACGGAGACGTAGAGGCCAACTCGCCAGGTATGTGGTCAAATATTACCGCCGAGATGATAGGTTGGGTTAGGTTTGGTTATATTTCGTTATTGATGTATATAAAGGTCCCAAGGAAACGGAGAAGCCAACTCGCCAGGAATGTTGCCAAATATTACCGCCGAGATGTTAGGTTGGGTTAGGTTAGGTTATATTTCGTTCTTGATGTATATAAAGGTCCCACGCAGACGTAGAGGCCAACTCCCGAGGAATGCTGTCAAATAATAGCGCCGAGAGGTTTGGTTGGGTTAGCTTACGTTATATTACGTTATTGATGTACATGAGGGTCCCATGGAGACGTAGAGGCCAACTCGCCAAGTATGTGGTCAAATATTACCGCCGAGATGATAGGTTGGGTTAGGTTTGGTTATATTTCGTTATTGATGTATATAAAGGTACCAAGGAGACGGAGAAGCCAACTCGCCAGGAATGTTGCCAAATATTACCGCCGAGATGTTAGGTTGGGTTAGGTTAGTTTTTATTACGTTATTGATGTATATAAAGGTCCCACGGACACGTAGAGGCCAACTCGCCAGGAATGTTGTCAAATATTACTGCCGACATGTTAGGTTGGATCAGGTTAGGTTATATAACGTTATAGATGTGTATAACGGTCCCAAGGTGACGTAGAGACCAACAAGCCAGAAATGTTGTCAAATATTACAGCCGAGATGTTAGGTTGGGTTAGGTTAGGTTATATTACGATATTGATGTATACAAAGGTCCCCCGGAGACGTAGAGGACAACTCGCCAGGATTGTTGTCAAATAATAGCGCCCAGAGGTTTGGTTGGGTTAGGTTACGTTATATTACGTTATTGATGTACATGAGGGTCCCATGGAGACGTGGAGGCCAACTCGCCAGGAATGTTGTCAATTATTACCGCAGACATGTTATGTTGGATTAGGTTTGGTTATATTACGTTATTGATGTACATAAAGGTCCCACGGAGACGGAGAAGCCAACTCGCCAGGAATGTTGCCAAATATTACCGCCGAGATGTTAGGTTGGGTTAGGTTAGGTTATATTACGTTATTGATGTACATAAAGGTCCCGCGGAGACGTAGAGGCCAACTCGCCAGGAATGTTGTCAAATATTACTGCCGACATGTTAGGTTGGATAAGGTTAGGTTATGTTACGTTATTGATGTATATAAAGGTCCCAAGGTGACGTAGAGGCCAACAAGCCAAAAATGTTGTCAAATATTACAGCCGACATGTCAGGTTGGATTAGGTTGGGTTATATTACGTTATTGATGTATATAAAGGTCCCACGGTGTCGTAGAGGCCAACAAGCCAGAAATGTTGCCAAATATTACAGCCGAGATGTTAGGTTGGGTTAGGTTAGGTTATGTTACGTTACTGATGTATATAAAGGTCCCACGGAGACGTAGAGGCCAACTCGCCAGGATTGTTGTCAAATAATAGCGCCGAGAGGTTAGGTTGTGTCAGGTTAGGTTATATTACGTTATTGATGTATATGAAGAGCCCACGGAGACGTAGAGGCCCACTCGTCAGGTATGTTGTCACATATTACAGCCGAGATGTTAGGTTGGGTTAGGTTAGGTTATATTACGTTATGGATGTATACAAAGGTCCCACGGAGACGTAGAGGCCAACTCCCCAGGAATGCTGTCAAATAATAGCGCCGAGATGTTTGGTTGGGTTAGCTTACGTTATATTACGTTATTGATGTACATGAGGGTCCCATGGAGACGTAGAGGCCAACTCGCCAGGTATGTGGTCAAATATTACCGCCGAGATGATAGGTTGGGTTAGGTTTGGTTATATTTCGTTATTGATGTATATAAAGGTACCAAGGAGACGGAGAAGCCAACTCGCCAGGATTGTTGTCAAATAATAGCGCCGAGATGTTAGGTTGGGTTAGGTTAGGTTATATTACGATATTGATTTATACAAAGGTCCCACGGAGACGTAGAGGACAACTCGCCAGGATTGTTGTCAAATAATAGCGCCGAGAGGTTTGGTTGGGTTAGGTTACGTTATATTACGTTATTGATGTACATGAGGGTCCCATGGAGACATAGAGGCCAACTCGCCAAGAATGTTGTCAAATATTACCGCAGACATGTTATGTTGGATTAGGTTTGGTTATATTACGTTATTGATGTATATAAAGGTCCCACGGAGACGGAGAAGCCAACTCGCCAGGAATGTTGCCAAATATTACCGCCGAGATGTTAGGTTGGGTTAGGTTAGGTTATATTACGTTATTGATGTATATAAAGGTCCCACGGAGACGTAGAGGCCAACTCGCCAGGAATGTTGTCAAATATTACTGCCGACATGTTAGGTTGGATTACGTCAGGTTATGTTACGTTATTGATGTATATGAAGGTCCAACGGAGACGTAGAGGCCAACTCGCCAGGTATGTGGTCAAATATTACCGCCGAGATGATAGGTTGGGTTAGGTTTGGTTATATTGCGTTATTGATGTATATAAAGGTCCCAAGGAGACGGAGAAGCCATCTCGCCAGGAATGTTGCCCAATATTACCGCCGAGATGTTAGGTTGGGTTAGGTTAGGTTATATTACGTTATTGATGTATATAAAGGTCCCACGGAGACGTAGAGGCCAACTCGCCAGGAATGTTGTCAAATATTACTGCCGACATGTTAGGTTGGATTACGTTAAGTTATGTTACGTTATTGATGTATATAAAGGTCCCAAGGAGACGTAGAGGCCAACAAGACAGAAATGTTGCCATATATTACCGCCGAGATGTTAGGTTGGGTTAGGTTAGGTTATATTTCGTTCTTGATGTATATAAAGGTCCCACGCAGACGTAGAGGCCAACTCCCCAGGAATGCTGTCAAATAATAGCGCCGAGAGGTTTGGTTGTTTAGCTTACGTTATATTACGTTATTGATGTACATGAGGGTCCCATGGAGACGTAGAGGCCAACTCGCCAGGTATGTGGTCAAATATTACCGCCGAGATGATAGGTTGGGTTAGGTTTGGTTATATTTCGTTATTGATGTATATAAAGGTACCAAGGAGACGGAGAAGCCAACTCGCCAGGAATGTTGCCAAATATTACCGCCGAGATGTTAGGTTGGGTTAGGTTAGGTTATATTACGTTATTGATGTATATAAAGGTCCCACGGAGACGTAGAGGCCAACTCGCCAGGAATGTTGTCAAATATTACTGCCGACATGTTAGGTTGGATTAGGTTAGGTTATATAACGTTATAGATGTATATAACGGTCCCAAGGTGACGTAGAGGCCAACAAGCCAGAAATGTTGTCAAATATTACAGCCGAGATGTTAGGTTGGGTTAGGTTAGGTTATATTACGATAATGATGTATACAGAGGTCCCACGGAGACGTAGAGGACAATTCGCCAGGATTGTTGTCAAATAATAGCGCCCAGAGGTTTGGTTGGGTTAGGTTACATTATATTACGTTATTGATGTACATGAGGGTCCCATGGAGACGTGGAGGCCAACTCGCCAGGAATGTTGTCAATTATTACCGCAGACATGTTATGTTGGATTAGGTTTGGTTATATTACGTTATTGATGTACATAAAGGTCCCACGGAGACGGAGAAGCCAACTCGCCAGGAATGTTGCCAAATATTACCGCCGAGATGTTAGGTTGGGTTAGGTTAGATTATATTACGTTATTGATGTACATAAAGGTCCCGCGGAGACCTAGAGGCCAACTCGCCAGGAATGTTGTCAAATATTACTGCCGACATGTTAGGTTGGATAAGGTTAGGTTATGTTACGTTATTGATGTATATAAAGGTCCCAAGGTGACGTAGAGGCCAACAAGCCAGAAATGTTGTCAAATATTACCGCCGAGATGATAGGTTGGGTTAAGTTAGGTTATACTTCGTTATTGATGTATATGAAGGTCCCACGGAGACGTAGAGTCCAACTCGCCAGGAATGTTGTCAAATATTGCCGCCGACATGTTAGGTTGGGTTAGGTTTGGTTATATTTCGTTATTGATGTATATAAAGGTCCCACGGATACGTAGAGGCCAATTCGGCAGGAATGTTTTCAAATATTACCGCCGAGATGTTAGGTTGGGTTAGGTTAGGTTATGTTACGTTACTGATGTATATAAAGGTCCCACGCAGACGTAGAGGCCAACTCGCCAGGAATGCTGTCAAATAATAGCGCCGAGAGGTTTGGTTGGGTTAAGTTAGGTTATACTTCGTTATTGATGTATATGAAGGTCCCACGGAGACGTAGAGTCCAACTCGCCAGGAATGTTGTCAAATATTGCCGCCGACATGTTAGGTTGGGTTAGGTTTGGTTATATTTCGTTATTGATGTATATAAAGGTCCCACGGATACGTAGAGGCCAATTCGGCAGGAATGTTGTCGAATATTACCGCCGAGATGTTACGTTGGGTTAGGTTAGGTTATGTTACGTTACTGATGTATATAAAGGTCCCACGGAGACCTAGAGGCCAACTCGCCAGGATTGTTGTCAAATAATAGCGCCGAGAGGTTAGGTGGTGTCAGGTTAGGTTATATTACGTTATTGATGTATATGAAGAGCCCACGGAGACGTAGAGGCCCACTCGCCAGGTATGTGGTCAAATATTACTGCCGAGATAATAGGTTTTGGTTAGGTTAGCTTATGTTACGTTATTGATGTATATGAAGGTCCCACGGAAACGGAGGGGCCAACTCGCCAGGAATGTTGTCACATATTACAGCCAAGATGTTAGGTTGGGTTAGGTTAGGTTATATTACGTTATGGATGTATACAAAGATCCCACGGAGACGTAGAGGGCAACTCGCCAGGATTGTTGTCAAATAATAGCGCCGAGAGGTTAGGTTGGGTTAGGTTACGTTATATTACGTTATTGATGTATATAAAGGTCCCACGGAGACGTAGAGGCCAACTCGCCAGGAATGTTGTCAAATATTACTGCCGACATGTTAGGTTGGATTAGGTTAGGTTATATAACGTTATAGATGTATATAACGGTCCCAAGGTGACGTAGAGGCCAACAAGCCAGAAATGTTGTCAAATATTACAGCCGAGATGTTAAGTTGGGTTAGGTTAGGTTATATTACGATATTGATGTATACAAAGGTCCCCCGGAGACGTAGAGGACAACTCGCCAGGATTGTTGTCAAATAATAGCGCCCAGAGGTTTGGTTGGGTTAGGTTACGTTATATTACGTTATTGATGTACATGAGGGTCCCATGGAGACGTGGAGGCCAACTCGCCAGGAATGTTGTCAATTATTACCGCAGACATGTTATGTAGGATTAGGTTTGGTTATATTACGTTATTGATGTACATAAAGGTCCCACGGAGACGGTGAAGCCAACTCGCCAGGAATGTTGCCAAACATTACCGCCGAGATGTTAGGTTGGGTTAGGTTAGGTTATATTACGTTATTGATGTACATAAAGGTCCCGCGGAGACGTAGAGGCCAACTCGCCAGGAATGTTGTCAAATATTACTGCCGACATGTTAGGTTGGATAAGGTTAGGTTATGTTACGTTATTGCTGTATATAAAGGTCCCAAGGTGACGTAGAGGCCAGCAAGCCAAAAATGTTGTCAAATATTACAGCCGACATGTCAGGTTGGATTAGGTTGGGTTATATTACGTTATTGATGTATATAAAGGTCCCACGGTGTCGTAGAGGCCAACAAGCCAGAAATGTTGCCAAATATTACAGCCGAGATGTTAGGTTGGGTTAGGTTAGGTTATGTTACGTTACTGATGTATATAAAGGTCCCACGGAGACGTAGAGGCCAACTCGCCAGGATTGTTGTCAAATAATAGCGCCGAGAGGTTAGGTTGTGTCAGGTTAGGTTATATTACGTTATTGATATATATGAAGAGCCCACGGAGACGTAGAGGCCCACTCGTCAGGTATGTTGTCACATATTACAGCCGAGATGTTAGGTTGGGTTAGGTTAGGTTATGTTACGTTATGGATGTATACAAAGGTCCCACGGAGACGTAGAGGACAACTCGCCAGGATTGTTGTCAAATAATAGCGCCGAGATGTTAGGTTGGGTTAGGTTAGGTTATATTACGATATTGATTTATACAAAGGTCCCACGGAGACGTAGAGGACAACTCGCCAGGATTGTTGTCAAATAATAGCGCCGAGAGGTTTGGTTGGGTTAGGTTACGTTATATTACGTTATTGATGTACATGAGGGTCCCATGGAGACATAGAGGCCAACTCGCCAGGAATGTTGTCAAATATTACCGCAGACATGTTATGTTGGATTAGGTTTGGTTATATTACGTTATTGATGTATATAAAGGTCCCACGGAGACGGAGAAGCCAACTCGCCAGGAATGTTGCCAAATATTACCTCCGAGATGTTAGGTTGGATTAGGTTAGGTTATATAACGTTATAGATGTATATAACGGTCCCAAGGTGACGTAGAGGCCAACAAGCCAGAAATGTTGTCAAATATTACAGCCGAGATGTTAAGTTGGGTTAGGTTAGGTTATATTACGATATTGATGTATACAAAGGTCCCACGGAGACGTAGAGGACAACTCGCCAGGATTGTTGTCAAATAATAGCGCCCAGAGGTTTGGTTGGGTTAGGTTACGTTATATTACGTTATTGATGTACATGAGGGTCCCATGGAGACGTGGAGGCCAACTCGCCAGGAATGTTGTCAATTATTACCGCAGACATGTTATGTAGGATTAGGTTTGGTTATATTACGTTATTGATGTACATAAAGGTCCCACGGAGACGGAGAAGCCAACTCGCCAGGAATGTTGCCAAACATTACCGCCGAGATGTTAGGTTGGGTTAGGTTAGGTTATATTACGTTATTGATGTACATAAAGGTCCCGCGGAGACGTAGAGGCCAACTCGCCAGGAATGTTGTCAAATATTACTGCCGACATGTTAGGTTGGATAAGGTTAGGTTATGTTACGTTATTGCTGTATATAAAGGTCCCAAGGTGACGTAGAGGCCAACAAGCCAAAAATGTTGTCAAATATTACAGCCGACATGTCAGGTTGGATTAGGTTGGGTTATATTACGTTATTGATGTATATAAAGGTCCCACGGTGTCGTAGAGGCCAACAAGCCAGAAATGTTGCCAAATATTACAGCCGAGATGTTAGGTTGGGTTAGGTTAGGTTATGTTACGTTACTGATGTATATAAAGGTCCCACGGAGACGTAGAGGCCAACTCGCCAGGATTGTTGTCAAATAATAGCGCCGAGAGGTTAGGTTGTGTCAGGTTAGGTTATATTACGTTATTGATATATATGAAGAGCCCACGGAGACGTAGAGGCCCACTCGTCAGGTATGTTATCACATATTACAGCCGAGATGTTAGGTTGGGTTAGGTTAGGTTATGTTACGTTATGGATGTATACAAAGGTCCCACGGAGACGTAGAGGACAACTCGCCAGGATTGTTGTCAAATAATAGCGCCGAGATGTTAGGTTGGGTTAGGTTAGGTTATATTACGATATTGATTTATACAAAGGTCCCACGGAGACGTAGAGGACAACTCGCCAGGATTGTTGTCAAATAATAGCGCCGAGAGGTTTGGTTGGGTTAGGTTACGTTATACTACGTTATTGATGTACATGAGGGTCCCATGGAGACATAGAGGCCAACTCGCCAGGAATGTTGTCAAATATTACCGCAGACATGTTATGTTGGATTAGGTTTGGTTATATTACGTTATTGATGTATATAAAGGTCCCACGGAGACGGAGAAGCCAACTCGCCAGGAATGTTGCCAAATATTACCGCCGAGATGTTAGGTTGGGTTAGGTTAGGTTATATTACGTTATTGATGTATATAAAGGTCCCACGGAGACGTAGAGGCCAACTCGCCAGGAATGTTGTCAAATATTACTGCCGACATGTTAGGTTGGATTACGTCAGGTTATGTTACGTTATTGATGTATATGAAGGTCCAACGGAGACGTAGAGGCCAACTCGCCAGGTATGTGGTCAAATATTACCGCCGAGATGATAGGTTGGGTTAGGTTTGGTTATATTGCGTTATTGATGTATATAAAGGTCCCAAGGAGACGGAGAAGCCAACTCGCCAGGAATGTTGCCCAATATTACCGCCGAGATGTTAGGTTGGGTTAGGTTAGGTTATATTGCGTTATTGATGTATATAAAGGTCCCACGGAGACGTAGAGGCCAACTCGCCAGGAATGTTGTCAAATATTACTGCCGACATGTTAGGTTGGATTACGTTAAGTTATGTTACGTTATTGATGTATATAAAGGTCCCAAGGAGACGTAGAGGCCAACAAGACAGAAATGTTGCCAAATATTACCGCCGAGATGTTAGGTTGGGTTAGGTTAGGTTATATTTCGTTCTTGATGTATATAAAGGTCCCACGCAGACGTAGAGGCCAACTCCCCAGGAATGCTGTCAAATAATAGCGCCGAGGTTTGGTTGTTTAGCTTACGTTATATTACGTTATTGATGTACATGAGGGTCCCATGGAGACGTAGAGGCCAACTCGCCAGGTATGTGGTCAAATATTACCGCCGAGATGATAGGTTGGGTTAGGTTTGGTTATATTTCGTTATTGATGTATATAAAGGTACCAAGGAGACGGAGAAGCCAACTCGCCAGGAATGTTGCCAGATATTACCGCCGAGATGTTAGGTTGGGTTAGGTTAGGTTATATTACGTTATTGATGTATATAAAGGTCCCACGGAGACGTAGAGGCCAACTCGCCAGGAATGTTGTCAAATATTACTGCCGACATGTTAGGTTGGATTAGGTTAGGTTATATAACGTTATAGATGTATATAACGGTCCCAAGGTGACGTAGAGGCCAACAAGCCAGAAATGTTGTCAAATATTACAGCCGAGATGTTAGGTTGGGTTAGGTTAGGTTATATTACGATAATGATGTATACAGAGGTCCCACGGGGAAGTAGAGGACAACTCGCCAGGATTGTTGTCAAATAATAGCGCCCAGAGGTTTGGTTGGGTTAGGTTACGTTATATTACGTTATTGATGTACATGAGGGTCCCATGGAGACGTGGAGGCCAACTCGCCAGGAATGTTGTCAATTATTACCGCAGACATGTTATGTTGGATTAGGTTTGGTTATATTACGTTATTGATGTACATAAAGGTCCCACGGAGACGGAGAAGCCAACTCGCCAGGAATGTTGCCAAATATTACCGCCGAGATGTTAGGTTGGGTTAGGTTAGATTATATTACGTTATTGATGTACATAAAGGTCCCGCGGAGACCTAGAGGCCAACTCGCCAGGAATGTTGTCAAATATTACTGCCGACATGTTAGGTTGGATTAGGTTAGGTTATGTTACGTTATTGATGTATATAAAGGTCCCAAGGAGACATAGAGGCCAACAAGACAGAAATGTTGCCAAATATTACCGCCGAGATGTTAGGTTGGATTAGGTTACGTTATATTACGTTATTGATGTATATAAAGGTCCCACGGATACGTAGAGGCCAATTCGGCAGGAATGTTGTCAAATATTACCGCCGAGATGTTACGTTGGGTTAGGTTAGGTTATGTTACGTTACTGATGTATATAAAGGTCCCACGGAGACGTAGAGGCCAACTCGCCAGGATTGTTGTCAAATAATAGCGCCGAGAGGTTAGGTTGGGTTAGGTTACGTTATATTACGTTATTGATGTATATAAAGGTCCCACGGAGACGTAGAGGCCAACTCGCCAGGAATGTTGTCAAATATTACTGCCGACATGTTAGGTTGGATTAGGTTAGGTTATATAACGTTATAGATGTATATAACGGTCCCAAGGTGACGTAGAGGCCAACAAGCCAGAAATGTTGTCAAATATTACAGCCGAGATGTTAAGTTGGGTTAGGTTAGGTTATATTACGATATTGATGTATACAAAGGTCCCCCGGAGACGTAGAGGACAACTCGCCAGGATTGTTGTCAAATAATAGCGCCCAGAGGTTTGGTTGGGTTAGGTTACGTTATATTACGTTATTGATGTACATGAGGGTCCCATGGAGACGTGGAGGCCAACTCGCCAGGAATGTTGTCAATTATTACCGCAGACATGTTATGTTGGATTAGGTTTGGTTATATTACGTTATTGATGTACATAAAGGTCCCACGGAGACGGAGAAGCCAACTCGCCAGGAATGTTGCCAAACATTACCGCCGAGATGTTAGGTTGGGTTAGGTTAGGTTATGTTACGTTACTGATGTATATAAAGGTCCCACGGAGACGTAGAGGCCAACTCGCCAGGATTGTTGTCAAATAATAGCGCCGAGAAGTTAGGTTGTGTCAGGTTAGGTTATATTACGTTATTGATGTATATGAAGAGCCCACGGAGACGTAGAGGCCCACTCGTCAGGTATGTTGTCACATATTACAGCCGAGATGTTAGGTTGGGTTAGGTTAGGTTATGTTACGTTATGGATGTATACAAAGGTCCCACGGAAACGTAGAGGACAACTCGCCAGGATTGTTGTCAAATAATAGCGCCGAGATGTTAGGTTGGGTTAGGTTAGGTTATATTACGATATTGATTTATACAAAGGTCCCACGGAGACGTAGATGACAACTCGCCAGGATTGTTGTCAAATAATAGCGCCGAGAGGTTTGGTTGGGTTAGGTTACGTTATATTACGTTATTGATGTACATGAGGGTCCCATGGAGACATAGAGGCCAACTCGCCAGGAATGTTGTCAAATATTACCGCAGACATGTTATGTTGGATTAGGTTTGGTTATATTACGTTATTGATGTATATAAAGGTCCCACGGAGACGGAGAAGCCAACTCGCCAGGAATGTTGCCAAATATTACCGCCGAGATGTTAGGTTGGGTTAGGTTAGGTTATATTACGTTATTGATGTATATAAAGGTCCCACGGAGACGTAGAGGCCAACTCGCCAGGAATGTTGTCAAATATTACTGCCGACATGTTAGGTTGGATTACGTCAGGTTATGTTACGTTATTGATGTATATGAAGGTCCCACGGAGACGTAGAGTCCAACTCGCCAGGAATGTTGTCAAATATTGCCGCCGACATGTTAGGTTGGGTTAGGTTTGGTTATATTTCGTTATTGATGTATATAAAGGTCCCACGGATACGTAGAGGCCAATTCGGCAGGAATGTTGTCAAATATTACCGCCGAGATGTTACGTTGGGTTAGGTTAGGTTATGTTACGTTACTGATGTATATAAAGGTCCCACGGAGACGTAGAGGCCAACTCGCCAGGATTGTTGTCAAATAATAGCGCCGAGAGGTTAGGTGGTGTCAGGTTAGGTTATATTACGTTATTGATGTATATGAAGAGCCCACGGAGACGTAGAGGCCCACTCGCCAGGTATGTGGTCAAATATTACCGCCGAGATAATAGGTTTTGGTTAGGTTAGCTTATGTTACGTTATTGATGTATATGAAGGTCCCACGGAAACGGAGGGGCCAACTCGCCAGGAATGTTGTCACATATTACAGCCAAGATGTTAGGTTGGGTTAGGTTAGGTTATATTACGTTATGGATGTATACAAAGATCCCACGGAGACGTAGAGGGCAACTCGCCAGGATTGTTGTCAAATAATAGCGCCGAGAGGTTAGGTTGGGTTAGGTTACGTTATATTACGTTATTGATGTATATAAAGGTCCCACGGAGACGTAGAGGCCAACTCGCCAGGAATGTTGTCAAATATTACTGCCGACATGTTAGGTTGGATTAGGTTAGGTTATATAACGTTATAGATGTATATAACGGTCCCAAGGTGACGTAGAGGCCAACAAGCCAGAAATGTTGTCAAATATTACAGCCGAGATGTTAGGTTGGGTTAGGTTAGGTTATATTACGATATTGATGTATACAAAGGTCCCCCGGAGACGTAGAGGACAACTCGCCAGGATTGTTGTCAAATAATAGCGCCCAGAGGTTTGGTTGGGTTAGGTTACGTTATATTACGTTATTGATGTACATGAGGGTCCCATGGAGACGTGGAGGCCAACTCGCCAGGAATGTTGTCAATTATTACCGCAGACATGTTATGTTGGATTAGGTTTGGTTATATTACGTTATTGATGTACATAAAGGTCCCACGGAGACGGAGAAGCCAACTCGCCAGGAATGTTGCCAAACATTACAGCCGAGATGTTAGGTTGGGTTAGGTTAGGTTATATTACGTTATTGATGTACATAAAGGTCCCGCGGAGACGTAGAGGCCAACTCGCCAGGAATGTTGTCAAATATTACTGCCGACATGTTAGGTTGGATAAGGTTAGGTTATGTTACGTTATTGATGTATATAAAGGTCCCAAGGTGACGTAGAGGCCAACAAGCCAAAAATGTTGTCAAATATTACAGCCGACATGTCAGGTTGGATTAGGTTGGGTTATATTACGTTATTGATGTATATAAAGGTCCCACGGTGTCGTAGAGGCCAACAAGCCAGAAATGTTGCCAAATATTACAGCCGAGATGTTAGGTTGGGTTAGGTTAAGTTATGTTACGTTACTGATGTATATAAAGGTCCCACGGAGACGTAGAGGCCAACTCGCCAGGATTGTTGTCAAATAATAGCGCCGAGAGGTTAGGTTGTGTCAGGTTAGGTTATATTACGTTATTGATGTATATGAAGAGCCCACGGAGACGTAGAGGCCCACTCGTCAGGTATGTTGTCACATATTACAGCCGAGATGTTAGGTTGGGTTAGGTTAGGTTATGTTACGTTATGGATGTATACAAAGGTCCCACGGAGACGTAGAGGACAACTCGCCAGGATTGTTGTCAAATATTACTGCCGACATGTTAGGTTGGATAAGGTTAGGTTATGTTACGTTATTGATGTATATAAAGGTCCCAAGGTGACGTAGAGGCCAACAAGCCAGAAATGTTGTCAAATATTACAGCCGACATGTCAGGTTGGATTAGGTTAGGTTATATTACGTTATTGATGTATATAAAGGTCCCACGGTGTCGTAGAGGCCAACAAGCCAGAAATGTTGCCAAATATTACAGCCGAGATGTTAGGTTGGGTTAGGTTAGGTTATATTACGTTCTTGATGTATATAAAGGTCCCACGCAGACGTAGAGGCCAACTCGCCAGGAATGTTGTCAAATATTACCGCCGAGATGATAGGTTGGGTTAAGTTAGGTTATACTTCGTTATTGATGTATATGAAGGTCCCACGGAGACGTAGAGTCCAACTCGCCAGGAATGTTGTCAAATATTGCCGCCGACATGTTAGGTTGGGTTAGGTTTGGTTATATTTCGTTATTGATGTATATAAAGGTCCCACGGATACGTAGAGGCCAATTCGGCAGGAATGTTTTCAAATATTACCGCCGAGATGTTAGGTTGGGTTAGGTTAGGTTATGTTACGTTACTGATGTATATAAAGGTCCCACGCAGACGTAGAGGCCAACTCGCCAGGATTGTTGTCAAATAATAGCGCCGAGAGGTTAGGTGGTGTCAGGTTAGGTTATATTACGTTATTGATGTATATGAAGAGCCCACGGAGACGTAGAGGCCCACTCGCCAGGTATGTGGTCAAATATTACCGCCGAGATAATAGGTTTTGGTTAGGTTAGCTTATGTTACGTTATTGATGTATATGAAGGTCCCACGGAAACGGAGGGGCCAACTCGCCAGGAATGTTGTCACATATTACAGCCAAGATGTTAGGTTGGGTTAGGTTAGGTTATATTACGTTATGGATGTATACAAAGATCCCACGGAGACGTAGAGGGCAACTCGCCAGGATTGTTGTCAAATAATAGCGCCGAGAGGTTAGGTTGGGTTAGGTTACGTTATATTACGTTATTGATGTATATAAAGGTCCCACGGAGACGTAGAGGCCAACTCGCCAGGAATGTTGTCAAATATTACTGCCGACATGTTAGGTTGGATTAGGTTAGGTTATATAACGTTATAGATGTATATAACGGTCCCAAGGTGACGTAGAGGCCAACAAGCCAGAAATGTTGTCAAATATTACAGCCGAGATGTTAGGTTGGGTTAGGTTAGGTTATATTACGTTATTGATGTACATAAAGGTCCCGCGGAGACGTAGAGGCCAACTCGCCAGGAATGTTGTCAAATATTACTGCCGACATGTTAGGTTGGATAAGGTTAGGTTATGTTACGTTATTGATGTATATAAAGGTCCCAAGGTGACGTAGAGGCCAACAAGCCAGAAATGTTGTCAAATATTACAGCCGAGAGGTTTGGTTGGATTAGGTTACGTTATATTACGTTATTGATGTACATGAGGGTCCCATGGAGACGTAGAGGCCAACTCGCCAGGAATGTTGTCAAATATTACCGCAGACATGTTATGTTGGATTAGGTTTGGTTATATTACGTTATTGATGTATATAAAGGTCCCACGGAGACGGAGAAGCCAACTCGCCAGGAATGTTGCCAAATATTACCGCCGAGATGTTAGGTTGGGTTAGGTTAGGTTATATTACGTTATTGATGTATATAAAGGTCCCACGGAGACGTAGAGGCCAACTCGCCAGGAATGTTGTCAAATATTACTGCCGACATGTTAGGTTGGATTAGGTTAGGTTATGTTACGTTATTGATGTATATAAAGGTCCCACGGAGACGTAGAGGCCAACTCGCCAGGAATGTTGTCAAATATTACTGCCGACATGTTAGGTTGGATAAGGTTAGGTTATGTTACGTTACTGATGTATATAAAGGTCCCACGGAGACGTAGAGGCCAACTCGCCAGGATTGTTGTCAAATAATAGCGCCGAGAGGTTAGGTTGTGTCAGGTTAGGTTATATTACGTTATTGATGTATATGAAGAGCCCACGGAGACGTAGAGGCCCACTCGTCAGGTAAGTTGTCACATATTACAGCCGAGATGTTAGGTTGGGTTAGGTTAGGTTATATTACGTTATGGATGTATACAAAGGTCCCACGGAGACGTAGAGGCCAACTCCCCAGGAATGCTGTCAAATAATAGCGCCGAGAGGTTTGGTTGGGTTAGCTTACGTTATATTACGTTATTGATGTACATGAGGGTCCCATGGAGACGTAGAGGCCAACTCGCCAGGTATGTGGTGAAATATTACCGCCGAGATGATAGGTTGGGTTAGGTTTGGTTATATTTCGTTATTGATGTATATAAAGGTACCAAGGAGACGGAGAAGCCAACTCGCCAGGATTGTTGTCAAATAATAGCGCCGAGATGTTAGGTTGGGTTAGGTTAGGTTATATTACGATATTGATTTATACAAAGGTCCCACGGAGACGTAGAGGACAACTCGCCAGGATTGTTGTCAAATAATAGCGCCGAGAGGTTTGGTTGGGTTAGGTTACGTTATATTACGTTATTGATGTACATGAGGGTCCCATGGAGACATAGAGGCCAACTCGCCAAGAATGTTGTCAAATATTACCGCAGACATGTTATGTTGGATTAGGTTTGGTTATATTACGTTATTGATGTATATAAAGGTCCCACGGAGACGGAGAAGCCAACTCTCCAGGAATGTTGCCAAATATTACCGCCGAGATGTTAGGTTGGGTTAGGTTAGGTTATATTACGTTATTGATGTATATAAAGGTCCCACGGAGACGTAGAGGCCAACTCGCCAGGAATGTTGTCAAATATTACTGCCGACATGTTAGGTTGGATTACGTCAGGTTATGTTACGTTATTGATGTATATGAAGGTCCAACGGAGACGTAGAGGCCAACTCGCCAGGTATGTGGTCAAATATTACCGCCGAGATGATAGGTTGGGTTAGGTTTGGTTATATTGCGTTATTGATGTATATAAAGGTCCCAAGGAGACGGAGAAGCCAACTCGCCAGGAATGTTGCCCAATATTACCGCCGAGATGTTAGGTTGGGTTAGGTTAGGTTATATTGCGTTATTGATGTATATAAAGGTCCCACGGAGACGTAGAGGCCAACTCGCCAGGAATGTTGTCAAATATTACTGCCGACATGTTAGGTTGGATTACGTTAAGTTATGTTACGTTATTGATGTATATAAAGGTCCCAAGGAGACGTAGAGGCCAACAAGACAGAAATGTTGCCAAATATTACCGCCGAGATGTTAGGTTGGGTTAGGTTAGGTTATATTTCGTTCTTGATGTATATAAAGGTCCCACGCAGACGTAGAGGCCAACTCCCCAGGAATGCTGTCAAATAATAGCGCCGAGAGGTTTGGTTGTTTAGCTTACGTTATATTACGTTATTGATGTACATGAGGGTCCCATGGAGACGTAGAGGCCAACTCGCCAGGTATGTGGTCAAATATTACCGCCGAGATGATAGGTTGGGTTAGGTTTGGTTATATTTCGTTATTGATGTATATAAAGGTACCAAGGAGACGGAGAAGCCAACTCGCCAGGAATGTTGCCAAATATTACCGCCGAGATGTTAGGTTGGGTTAGGTTAGGTTATATTACGTTATTGATGTATATAAAGGTCCCACGGAGACGTAGAGGCCAACTCGCCAGGAATGTTGTCAAATATTACTGCCGACATGTTAGGTTGGATTAGGTTAGGTTATATAACGTTATAGATGTATATAACGGTCCCAAGGTGACGTAGAGGCCAACAAGCCAGAAATGTTGTCAAATATTACAGCCGAGATGTTAGGTTGGGTTAGGTTAGGTTATATTACGATAATGATGTATACAGAGGTCCCACGGGGAAGTAGAGGACAACTCGCCAGGATTGTTGTCAAATAATAGCGCCCAGAGGTTTGGTTGGGTTAGGTTACGTTATATTACGTTATTGATGTACATGAGGGTCCCATGGAGACGTGGAGGCCAACTCGCCAGGAATGTTGTCAATTATTACCGCAGACATGTTATGTTGGATTAGGTTTGGTTATATTACGTTATTGATGTACATAAAGGTCCCACGGAGACGGAGAAGCCAACTCGCCAGGAATGTTGCCAAATATTACCGCCGAGATGTTAGGTTGGGTTAGGTTAGATTATATTACGTTATTGATGTACATAAAGGTCCCGCGGAGACCTAGAGGCCAACTCGCCAGGAATGTTGTCAAATATTACTGCCGACATGTTAGGTTGGATTAGGTTAGGTTATGTTACGTTATTGATGTATATAAAGGTCCCAAGGAGACATAGAGGCCAACAAGACAGAAATGTTGCCAAATATTACCGCCGAGATGTTAGGTTGGATTAGGTTACGTTATATTACGTTATTGATGTATATAAAGGTCCCACGGATACGTAGAGGCCAATTCGGCAGGAATGTTGTCAAATATTACCGCCGAGATGTTACGTTGGGTTAGGTTAGGTTATGTTACGTTACTGATGTATATAAAGGTCCCACGGAGACGTAGAGGCCAACTCGCCAGGATTGTTGTCAAATAATAGCGCCGAGAGGTTAGGTTGGGTTAGGTTACGTTATATTACGTTATTGATGTATATAAAGGTCCCACGGAGACGTAGAGGCCAACTCGCCAGGAATGTTGTCAAATATTACTGCCGACATGTTAGGTTGGATTAGGTTAGGTTATATAACGTTATAGATGTATATAACGGTCCCAAGGTGACGTAGAGGCCAACAAGCCAGAAATGTTGTCAAATATTACAGCCGAGATGTTAAGTTGGGTTAGGTTAGGTTATATTACGATATTGATGTATACAAAGGTCCCCCGGAGACGTAGAGGACAACTCGCCAGGATTGTTGTCAAATAATAGCGCCCAGAGGTTTGGTTGGGTTAGGTTACGTTATATTACGTTATTGATGTACATGAGGGTCCCATGGAGACGTGGAGGCCAACTCGCCAGGAATGTTGTCAATTATTACCGCAGACATGTTATGTTGGATTAGGTTTGGTTATATTACGTTATTGATGTACATAAAGGTCCCACGGAGACGGAGAAGCCAACTCGCCAGGAATGTTGCCAAACATTACCGCCGAGATGTTAGGTTGGGTTAGGTTAGGTTATGTTACGTTACTGATGTATATAAAGGTCCCACGGAGACGTAGAGGCCAACTCGCCAGGATTGTTGTCAAATAATAGCGCCGAGAAGTTAGGTTGTGTCAGGTTAGGTTATATTACGTTATTGATGTATATGAAGAGCCCACGGAGACGTAGAGGCCCACTCGTCAGGTATGTTGTCACATATTACAGCCGAGATGTTAGGTTGGGTTAGGTTAGGTTATGTTACGTTATGGATGTATACAAAGGTCCCACGGAAACGTAGAGGACAACTCGCCAGGATTGTTGTCAAATAATAGCGCCGAGATGTTAGGTTGGGTTAGGTTAGGTTATATTACGATATTGATTTATACAAAGGTCCCACGGAGACGTAGATGACAACTCGCCAGGATTGTTGTCAAATAATAGCGCCGAGAGGTTTGGTTGGGTTAGGTTACGTTATATTACGTTATTGATGTACATGAGGGTCCCATGGAGACATAGAGGCCAACTCGCCAGGAATGTTGTCAAATATTACCGCAGACATGTTATGTTGGATTAGGTTTGGTTATATTACGTTATTGATGTATATAAAGGTCCCACGGAGACGGAGAAGCCAACTCGCCAGGAATGTTGCCAAATATTACCGCCGAGATGTTAGGTTGGGTTAGGTTAGGTTATATTACGTTATTGATGTATATAAAGGTCCCACGGAGACGTAGAGGCCAACTCGCCAGGAATGTTGTCAAATATTACTGCCGACATGTTAGGTTGGATTACGTCAGGTTATGTTACGTTATTGATGTATATGAAGGTCCCACGGAGACGTAGAGTCCAACTCGCCAGGAATGTTGTCAAATATTGCCGCCGACATGTTAGGTTGGGTTAGGTTTGGTTATATTTCGTTATTGATGTATATAAAGGTCCCACGGATACGTAGAGGCCAATTCGGCAGGAATGTTGTCAAATATTACCGCCGAGATGTTACGTTGGGTTAGGTTAGGTTATGTTACGTTACTGATGTATATAAAGGTCCCACGGAGACGTAGAGGCCAACTCGCCAGGATTGTTGTCAAATAATAGCGCCGAGAGGTTAGGTGGTGTCAGGTTAGGTTATATTACGTTATTGATGTATATGAAGAGCCCACGGAGACGTAGAGGCCCACTCGCCAGGTATGTGGTCAAATATTACCGCCGAGATAATAGGTTTTGGTTAGGTTAGCTTATGTTACGTTATTGATGTATATGAAGGTCCCACGGAAACGGAGGGGCCAACTCGCCAGGAATGTTGTCACATATTACAGCCAAGATGTTAGGTTGGGTTAGGTTAGGTTATATTACGTTATGGATGTATACAAAGATCCCACGGAGACGTAGAGGGCAACTCGACAGGATTGTTGTCAAATAATAGCGCCGAGAGGTTAGGTTGGGTTAGGTTACGTTATATTACGTTATTGATGTATATAAAGGTCCCACGGAGACGTAGAGGCCAACTCGCCAGGAATGTTGTCAAATATTACTGCCGACATGTTAGGTTGGATTAGGTTAGGTTATATAACGTTATAGATGTATATAACGGTCCCAAGGTGACGTAGAGGCCAACAAGCCAGAAATGTTGTCAAATATTACAGCCGAGATGTTAGGTTGGGTTAGGTTAGGTTATATTACGATATTGATGTATACAAAGGTCCCCCGGAGACGTAGAGGACAACTCGCCAGGATTGTTGTCAAATAATAGCGCCCAGAGGTTTGGTTGGGTTAGGTTACGTTATATTACGTTATTGATGTACATGAGGGTCCCATGGAGACGTGGAGGCCAACTCGCCAGGAATGTTGTCAATTATTACCGCAGACATGTTATGTTGGATTAGGTTTGGTTATATTACGTTATTGTTGTACATAAAGGTCCCACGGAGACGGAGAAGCCAACTCGCCAGGAATGTTGCCAAACATTACCGCCGAGATGTTAGGTTGGGTTAGGTTAGGTTATATTACGTTATTGATGTACATAAAGGTCCCGCGGAGACGTAGAGGCCAACTCGCCAGGAATGTTGTCAAATATTACTGCCGACATGTTAGGTTGGATAAGGTTAGGTTATGTTACGTTATTGATGTATATAAAGGTCCCAAGGTGACGTAGAGGCCAACAAGCCAAAAATGTTGTCAAATATTACAGCCGACATGTCAGGTTGGATTAGGTTGGGTTATATTACGTTATTGATGTATATAAAGGTCCCACGGTGTCGTAGAGGCCAACAAGCCAGAAATGTTGCCAAATATTACAGCCGAGATGTTAGGTTGGGTTAGGTTAAGTTATGTTACGTTACTGATGTATATAAAGGTCCCACGGAGACGTAGAGGCCAACTCGCCAGGATTGTTGTCAAATAATAGCGCCGAGAGGTTAGGTTGTGTCAGGTTAGGTTATATTACGTTATTGATGTATATGAAGAGCCCACGGAGACGTAGAGGCCCACTCGTCAGGTATGTTGTCACATATTACAGCCGAGATGTTAGGTTGGGTTAGGTTAGGTTATGTTACGTTATGGATGTATACAAAGGTCCCACGGAGACGTAGAGGACAACTCGCCAGGATTGTTGTCAAATATTACTGCCGACATGTTAGGTTGGATAAGGTTAGGTTATGTTACGTTATTGATGTATATAAAGGTCCCAAGGTGACGTAGAGGCCAACAAGCCAGAAATGTTGTCAAATATTACAGCCGACATGTCAGGTTGGATTAGGTTAGGTTATATTACGTTATTGATGTATATAAAGGTCCCACGGTGTCGTAGAGGCCAACAAGCCAGAAATGTTGCCAAATATTACAGCCGAGATGTTAGGTTGGGTTAGGTTAGGTTATATTACGTTCTTGATGTATATAAAGGTCCCACGCAGACGTAGAGGCCAACTCGCCAGGAATGTTGTCAAATATTACCGCCGAGATGATAGGTTGGGTTAAGTTAGGTTATACTTCGTTATTGATGTATATGAAGGTCCCACGGAGACGTAGAGTCCAACTCGCCAGGAATGTTGTCAAATATTGCCGCCGACATGTTAGGTTGGGTTAGGTTTGGTTATATTTCGTTATTGATGTATATAAAGGTCCCACGGATACGTAGAGGCCAATTCGGCAGGAATGTTTTCAAATATTACCGCCGAGATGTTAGGTTGGGTTAGGTTAGGTTATGTTACGTTACTGATGTATATAAAGGTCCCACGCAGACGTAGAGGCCAACTCGCCAGGATTGTTGTCAAATAATAGCGCCGAGAGGTTAGGTGGTGTCAGGTTAGGTTATATTACGTTATTGATGTATATGAAGAGCCCACGGAGACGTAGAGGCCCACTCGCCAGGTATGTGGTCAAATATTACCGCCGAGATAATAGGTTTTGGTTAGGTTAGCTTATGTTACGTTATTGATGTATATGAAGGTCCCACGGAAACGGAGGGGCCAACTCGCCAGGAATGTTGTCACATATTACAGCCAAGATGTTAGGTTGGGTTAGGTTACGTTATATTACGTTATTGATGTATATAAAGGTCCCACGGAGACGTAGAGGCCAACTCGCCAGGAATGTTGTCAAATATTACTGCCGACATGTTAGGTTGGATTAGGTTAGGTTATATAACGTTATAGATGTATATAACGGTCCCAAGGTGACGTAGAGGCCAACAAGCCAGAAATGTTGTCAAATATTACAGCCGAGATGTTAGGTTGGGTTAGGTTAGGTTATATTACGTTATTGATGTACATAAAGGTCCCGCGGAGACGTAGAGGCCAACTCGCCAGGAATGTTGTCAAATATTACTGCCGACATGTTAGGTTGGATAAGGTTAGGTTATGTTACGTTATTGATGTATATAAAGGTCCCAAGGTGACGTAGAGGCCAACAAGCCAGAAATGTTGTCAAATATTACAGCCGAGAGGTTTGGTTGGATTAGGTTACGTTATATTACGTTATTGATGTACATGAGGGTCCCATGGAGACGTAGAGGCCAACTCGCCAGGAATGTTGTCAAATATTACCGCAGACATGTTATGTTGGATTAGGTTTGGTTATATTACGTTATTGATGTATATAAAGGTCCCACGGAGACGGAGAAGCCAACTCGCCAGGAATGTTGCCAAATATTACCGCCGAGATGTTAGGTTGGGTTAGGTTAGGTTATATTACGTTATTGATGTATATAAAGGTCCCACGGAGACGTAGAGGCCAACTCGCCAGGAATGTTGTCAAATATTACTGCCGACATGTTAGGTTGGATTAGGTTAGGTTATGTTACGTTATTGATGTATATAAAGGTCCCACGGAGACGTAGAGGCCAACTCGCCAGGAATGTTGTCAAATATTACTGCCGACATGTTAGGTTGGATAAGGTTAGGTTATGTTACGTTATTGATGTATATAAATGTCCCAAGGTGACGTAGAGGCCAACAAGCCAGAAATGTTGTCAAATATTACAGCCGAGAAGTTTGGTTGGGATAGGTTACGTTATATTACGTTATTGATGTACATGAGGGTCCCATGGAGACGTAAAGGCCAACTCGCCAGGAATGTTTTCAAATATTACCGCCGACATGTTAGGTTGGATTAGGTTTGGTTATATTTCGTTATTGATGTATATGAAGGTCCCACGGAGACGTAGAGGCCAACTCGCCAGGTATGTTGTCAAATATTACCGCAGACATGTTATGCTGGATTAGGTTTGGTTATATTACGTTATTGATGTATATAAAGGTCCCACGGAGACGAAGAGGCCAACTCGCCAGGAATGTTGTCAAATATTACCGCCGAGATGACAGGTTGTGTTAGGTTAGGTTATATTACGTTATTGATGTATATGAAGGTCAAACGGAGACGTAGAGGCCAAAAAGCCAGGAATGTTGTCAAATATTACCGCAGACATGTTAGGTTGGATAAGGTTAGGTTATGTTACGTTATTGATGTATATGAAGGTCCAACGGAGACGTAGAGGCCAACTCGCCAGGTATGTGGTCAAATATTACCGCCGAGATGATAGGTTGGGTTAGGTTAGGTTATATTACGTTATTGATGTATATAAAGGTCCCACGGACACGTAGAGGCCAACTCGCCAGGAATGTTGTCAAATATTACTGCCGACATGTTAGGTTGGATTAGGTTAGGTTATATAACGTTATAGATGTATATAACGGTCCCAAGGTGACGTAGAGACCAACAAGCCAGAAATGTTGTCAAATATTACAGCCGAGATGTTAGGTTGGGTTAGGTTAGGTTATATTACGATATTGATGTATACAAAGGTCCCCCGGAGACGTAGAGGACAACTCGCCAGGATTGTTGTCAAATAATAGCGCCCAGAGGTTTGGTTGGGTTAGGTTACGTTATATTACGTTATTGATGTACATGAGGGTCCCATGGAGACGTGGAGGCCAACTCGCCAGGAATGTTGTCAATTATTACCGCAGACATGTTATGTTGGATTAGGTTTGGTTATATTACGTTATTGATGTACATAAAGGTCCCACGGAGACGGAGAAGCCAACTCGCCAGGAATGTTGCCAAATATTACCGCCGAGATGTTAGGTTGTGTTAGGTTAGGTTATATTACGTTATTGATGTACATAAAGGTCCCGCGGAGACGTAGAGGCCAACTCGCCAGGAATGTTGTCAAATATTACTGCCGACATGTTAGGTTGGATAAGGTTAGGTTATGTTACGTTATTGATGTATATAAAGGTCCCAAGGAGACGTAGGGGCCAACAAGACAGAAATGTTGCCAAATATTACCGCCGAGATGTTAGGTTGGGTTAGGTTAGGTTATATTACGTTCTTGATGTATACAAAGGTCCCACGGAGACGTAGAGGACAACTCGCCAGGATTGTTGTCAAATAATAGCGTCGAGAGGTTTGGTTGGGTTAGGTTATGTTATATTACGTTATTGATGTACATGAGGGTCCCATGGAGACGTGGAGGCCAACTCGCCAGGAATGTTGTCAAATATTACCGCAGACATGTTATGTTGGATTAGGTTTGGTTATATTACGTTATTGATGTATATGAAGGTCCAACGGAGACGTAGAGGCCAACTCGCCAGGTATGTGGTCAAATATTACCGCCGAGATGTTAGGTTGGGTTACGTTAGGTTATGTTACGTTACTGATGTATATAAAGGTCCCACGGAGACGTAGAGGCCAACTCGCCAGGATTGTTGTCAAATAATAGCGCCGAGAGGTTAGGTTGTGTCAGGTTAGGTTATATTACGTTATTGATGTATATGAAGTGCCCACGGAGACGTAGAGGCCCACTCGCCAGGTATGTGGTCAAATATTACCGCCGAGATGATAGGTTGGGTTAGGTTTGGTTATATTTCGTTATTGATGTATATAAAGGTCCCAAGGAGACGGAGAAGCCAACTCGCCAGGAATGTTGCCAAATATTACCGCCGAGATGTTAGGTTGGGTTAGGTTAGGTTATATTACGTTATTGATGTATATAAAGGTCCCACGGACACGTAGAGGCCAACTCGCCAGGAATGTTGTCAAATATTACTGCCGACATGTTAGGTTGGATTAGGTTAGGTTATGTAACGTTATAGATGTATATAACGGTCCCAAGGTGACGTAGAGACCAACAAGCCAGAAATGTTGTCAAATATTACAGCCGAGATGTTAGGTTGGGTTAGGTTAGGTTATATTACGATATTGATGTATACAAAGGTCCCCCGGAGACGTAGAGGACAACTCGCCAGGATTGTTGTCAAATAATAGCGCCGAGAGGTTTGGTTGGGTTAGGTTACGTTATATTACGTTATTGATGTACATGAGGATCCCATGGAGACGTGGAGGCCAACTCGCCAGGAACGTTGTCAATTATTACCGCAGACATGTTATGTTGGATTAGGTTTGGTTATATTACGTTATTGATGTACATAAAGGTCCCACGGAGACGGAGAAGCCAACTCGACAAGAATGTTGCCAAATATTACCGCCGAGATGTTAGGTTGGGTTAGGTTAGGTTATATTACGTTATTGATGTACATAAAGGTCCCGCGGAGACGTAGAGGCCAACTCGCCAGGAATGTTGTCAAATATTACTGCCGACATGTTAGGTTGGATAAGGTTAGGTTATGTTACGTTATTGATGTATATAAAGGTCCCAAGGTGACGTAGAGGCCAACAAGCCAGAAATGTTGTCAAATATTTCAGCCGAGAGGTTTGGTTGGATTAGGTTACGTTATATTACGTTATTAATGTACATGAGGGTCCCATGGAGACGTAGAGGCCAACTCGCCAGGAATGTTGTCAAATATTACCGCAGACATGTTAGGTTGGATTAGGTTTGGTTATATTTCGTTATTGATGTATATGAAGGTCCAACGGAGACGTAGAGGCCAACTCGCCAGGTATGTGGTCAAATATTACCGCCGAGATGATAGGTTGGGTTAGGTATGGTTATATTTCGTTATTGATGTATATAAAGGTCCCAAGGAGACGGAGAAGCCAACTCGCCAGGAATGTTGCCAAATATTACCGCTGAGATGTTAGGTTGGGTTAGGTTAGATTATATCACGTTATTGATGTATATAAAGGTCCCACGGACACGTAGAGGCCAACTCGCCAGGAATGTTGTCAAATATTACTGCCGACATGTTAGGTTGGATTAGGTTAGGTTATATAACGTTATAGATGTATATAACGGTCCCAAGTTGACGTAGAGGCCAACAAGCCAGAAATGTTGTCAAATATTACAGCCGAGATGTTAGGTTGGGTTAGGTTAGGTTAAATTACGATATTGATTTATACAAAGGTCCCACGGAGACGTAGAGGAGAACTCGCCAGGATTGTTGTCAAATAATAGCGCCGAGAGGTTTGGTTGGGTTAGGTTACGTTATATTACGTTATTGATGTACATGAGGGTCCCATGGAGACGTAGAGGCCAACTCGCCAGGAATGTTGTCAAATATTACCGCAGACATGTTATGTTGGATTAGGTTTGGTTATATTACGTTATTGATGTATATAAAGGTCCCAAGGTGACGTAGAGGCCAACAAGCCAGAAATGTTGTCAAATATTACAGCCGAGATGTTAGGTTGGGTTAGGTTAGGTTAAATTACGATATTGATTTATACAAAGGTCCCACGGAGACGTAGAGGAGAACTCGCCAGGATTGTTGTCAAATAATAGCGCCGAGAGGTTTGGTTGGGTTAGGTTACGTTATATTACGTTATTGATGTACATGAGGGTCCCATGGAGACGTAGAGGCCAACTCGCCAGGAATGTTGTCAAATATTACCGCAGACATGTTATGTTGGATTAGGTTTGGTTATATTACGTTATTGATGTATATAAAGGTCCCACGGAGACGGAGAAGCCAACTCGCCAGGAATGTTGCCAAATATTACCGCCGAGATGTTAGGTTGGGTTAGGTTAGGTTATATTACGTTATTGATGTATATAAAGGTCCCACGGAGACGTAGAGGCCAACTCGCCAGGAATGTTGTCAAATATTACTGCCGACATGTTAGGTTGGATTACGTTAGGTTATGTTACGTTATTGATGTATATGAAGGTCCAACGGAGACGTAGAGGCCAACTCGCCAGGTATGTGGTCAAATATTACCGCCGAGATGTTACGTTGGGTTAGGTTAGGTTATGTTACGTTACTGATGTATATAAAGGTCCCACGGAGACGTAGAGGCCAACTCGCCAGGATTGTTGTCAAATAATAGCGCCGAGAGGTTAGGTTGTGTCAGGTTAGGTTATATTACGTTATTGATGTATATGAAGAGCCCACGGAGACGTAGAGGCCCACTCGCCAGGTATGTGGTCAAATATTACCGCCGAGATAATAGGTTTTGGTTAGGTTAGCTTATGTTACGTTATTGATGTATATGAGGGTCCCACGGAAACGGAGGGGCCAACTCGCCAGGAATGTTGTCACATATTACAGCCAAGATGTTAGGTTGGGTTAGGTTAGGTTATATTACGTTATGGATGTATACAAAGATCCCACGGAGACGTAGAGGGCAACTCGCCAGGATTGTTGTCAAATAATAGCGCCGACAGGTTAGGTTGGGTTAGGTTACGTTATATTACGTTATTGATGTATATAAAGGTCCCACGGAGACGTAGAGGCCAACTCGCCAGGAATGTTGTCAAATATTACTGCCGACATGTTAGGTTGGATTAGGTTAGGTTATATAACGTTATAGATGTACATAACGGTCCCAAGGTGACGTAGAGGCCAACAAGCCAGAAATGTTGTCAAATATTACAGCCGAGATGTTAGGTTGGGTTAGGTTAGGTTATATTACGATAATGATGTATACAAAGGTCCCACGGAGACGTAGAGGACAACTCGCCAGGATTGTTGTCAAATAATAGCGCCCAGAAGTTTGGTTGGGTTAGGTTACGTTATATTACGTTATTGATGTACATGAGGGTCCCATGGAGACGTGGAGGCCAACTCGCCAGGAATGTTGTCAATTATTACCGCAGACATGTTATGTTGGATTAGGTTAGGTTATGTTACGTTATTGATGTATATAAAGGTCCCAAGGAGACGTAGAGGCCAACAAGACAGAAATGTTGCCAAATATTACCGCCGAGATGTTAGGTTGTGTTAGGTTAGGTTATATTACGTTCTTGATGTATATAAAGGTCCCACGCAGACGTAGAGGCCAACTCGCCAGGAATGCTGTCAAATAATAGCGCCGAGAGGTTTGGTTGGGTTAGGTTACGTTATATTACGTTATTGATGTACATGAGGGTCCCATGGAGACGTGGAGGCCAACTCGCCAGGAATGTTGTCAATTATTACCGCAGACATGTTATGTTGGATTAGGTTTGGTTATATTACGTTATTGATGTATATAAAGGTCCCACGGATACGGAGAAGCCAACTCGCCAGGTATGTTGCCAAATATTACCGCCGAGATGTTAGGTTGGGTCAGGTTAGGTTATATTACGTTATTGATGTATATAAAGGTCCCACGGAGACGTAGAGGCCAACTCGCCAGGAATGTTGTCAAATATTACTGCCGACATGTTAGGTTGGATTAGGTTAGGTTATGTTACGTTATTGATGTATATAAAGGTCCCAAGGAGACATAGAGGCCAACAAGACAGAAATGTTGCCAAATATTACCGCCGAGATGTTAGGTTGGGTTAGGTTAGGTTATATTACGTTCTGGATGTATATAAAGGTCCCACGGAGACGTAGAGGCCAACTCGCCAGGAATGCTGTCAAATAATAGCGCCGAGAGGTTTGGTTGGATTAGGTTAGGTTATATAACGTTATAGATGTATATAACGGTCCGAAGGTGACGTAGAGGCCAACAAGCCAGAAATGTTGTCAAATATTACAGCCGAGATGTTAGGTTGGGTTAGGTTAGGTTATATTACGATATTGATGTATACAAAGGTCCCACGGAGACGTAGAGGACAACTCGCCAGGATTGTTGTCAAATAATAGCGTCGAGAGGTTTGGTTGGGTTAGGTTATGTTATATTACGTTATTGATGTACATGAGGGTCCCATGGAGACGTGGAGGCCAACTCGCCAGGAATGTTGTCAATTATTACCGCAGACATGTTATGTTGGATTAGGTTTGGTTATATTACGTTATTGATGTATATAAAGGTCCCACGGATACGGAGAAGCCAACTCGCCAGGAATGTTGCCAAATATTACCGCCGAGATGTTAGGTTGGGTTAGGTTAGGTTATATTACGTTGTTGATGTATATAAAGGTCCCACGGAGACGTAGAGGCCAACTCGCCAGGAATGTTGTCAAATATTACTGCCGACATGTTAGGTTGGATTAGGTTAGGTTATGTTACGTTATTGATGTATATAAAGGTCCCAAGGAGACATAGAGGCCAACAAGACAGAAATGTTGCCAAATATTACCGCCGAGATGTTAGGTTGGGTTAGGTTAGGTTATATTACGTTCTTGATGTATATAAAGGTCCCACGGAGACGTAGAGGCCAACTCGCCAGGATTGTTGTCAAATAATAGCGCCGAGAGGTTAGGTTGTGTCAGGTTAGGTTATATTACGTTATTGATGTATATGAAGTGCCCACGGAGACGTAGAGGCCCACTCGCCAGGTATGTGGTCAAATATTACCGCCGAGATGATAGGTTGGGTTAGGTTAGGTTATATTTCGTTATTGATGTATATAAAGGTCCCAAGGAGACGGAGAAGCCAACTCGCCAGGAATGTTGTCAAATATTACTGCCGACATGTTAGGTTGGATTAGGTTAGGTTATATAACGTTATAGATGTATATAACGGTCCCAAGGTGACGTAGAGACCAACAAGCCAGAAATGTTGTCAAATATTACAGCCGAGATGTTAGGTTGGGTTAGGTTAGGTTATATTACGTTCTGGATGTATATAAAGGTCCCACGGAGACGTAGAGGCCAACTCGCCAGGAATGCTGTCAAATAATAGCGCCGAGAGGTTTGGTTGGATTAGGTTAGGTTATATAACGTTATAGATGTATATAACGGTCCGAAGGTGACGTAGAGGCCAACAAGCCAGAAATGTTGTCAAATATTACAGCCGAGATGTTAGGTTGGGTTAGGTTAGGTTACATTACGATATTGATGTATACAAAGGTCCCACGGAGACGTAGAGGACAACTCGCCAGGATTGTTGTCAAATAATAGCGTCGAGAGGTTTGGTTGGGTTAGGTTATGTTATATTACGTTATTGATGTGCATGAGGGTCCCATGGAGACGTGGAGGCCAACTCGCCAGGAATGTTGTCAAATATTACCGCAGACATGTTATGTTGGATTAGGTTTGGTTATATTACGTTATTGATGTATATGAAGGTACAACGGAGACGTAGAGGCCAACTCGCACGGTATGTGGTGAAATATTACCGCCGAGATGTTAGGTTGGGTTACGTTAGGTTATGTTACGTTACTGATGTATATAAAGGTCCCACGGAGACGTAGAGGCCAACTCGCCAGGATTGTTGTCAAATAATAGCGCCGAGAGGTTAGGTTGTGTCAGGTTAGGTTATATTACGTTATTGATGTATATGAAGTGCCCACGGAGACGTAGAGGCCCACTCGCCAGGTATGTGGTCAAATATTACCGCCGAGATGATAGGTTGGGTTAGGTTTGGTTATATTTCGTTATTGATGTATATAAAGGTCCCAAGGAGACGGAGAAGCCAACTCGCCAGGAATGTTGCCAAATATTACCGCCGAGATGTTAGGTTGGGTTAGGTTAGGTTATATTACGTTATTGATGTATATAAAGGTCCCACGGACACGTAGAGGCCAACTCGCCAGGAATGTTGTCAAATATTACTGCCGACATGTTAGGTTGGATTAGGTTAGGTTATGTAACGTTATAGATGTATATAACGGTCCCAAGGTGACGTAGAGACCAACAAGCCAGAAATGTTGTCAAATATTACAGCCGAGATGTTAGGTTGGGTTAGGTTAGGTTATATTACGATATTGATGTATACAAAGGTCCCCCGGAGACGTAGAGGACAACTCGCCAGGATTGTTGTCAAATAATAGCGCCGAGAGGTTTGGTTGGGTTAGGTTACGTTATATTACGTTATTGATGTACATGAGGATCCCATGGAGACGTGGAGGCCAACTCGCCAGGAACGTTGTCAATTATTACCGCAGACATGTTATGTTGGATTAGGTTTGGTTATATTACGTTATTGATGTACATAAAGGTCCCACGGAGACGGAGAAGCCAACTCGACAAGAATGTTGCCAAATATTACCGCCGAGATGTTAGGTTGGGTTAGGTTAGGTTATATTACGTTATTGATGTACATAAAGGTCCCGCGGAGACGTAGAGGCCAACTCGCCAGGAATGTTGTCAAATATTACTGCCGACATGTTAGGTTGGATAAGGTTAGGTTATGTTACGTTATTGATGTATATAAAGGTCCCAAGGTGACGTAGAGGCCAACAAGCCAGAAATGTTGTCAAATATTTCAGCCGAGAGGTTTGGTTGGATTAGGTTACGTTATATTACGTTATTAATGTACATGAGGGTCCCATGGAGACGTAGAGGCCAACTCGCCAGGAATGTTGTCAAATATTACCGCAGACATGTTAGGTTGGATTAGGTTTGGTTATATTTCGTTATTGATGTATATGAAGGTCCAACGGAGACGTAGAGGCCAACTCGCCAGGTATGTGGTCAAATATTACCGCCGAGATGATAGGTTGGGTTAGGTATGGTTATATTTCGTTATTGATGTATATAAAGGTCCCAAGGAGACGGAGAAGCCAACTCGCCAGGAATGTTGCCAAATATTACCGCTGAGATGTTAGGTTGGGTTAGGTTAGATTATATCACGTTATTGATGTATATAAAGGTCCCACGGACACGTAGAGGCCAACTCGCCAGGAATGTTGTCAAATATTACTGCCGACATGTTAGGTTGGATTAGGTTAGGTTATATAACGTTATAGATGTATATAACGGTCCCAAGTTGACGTAGAGGCCAACAAGCCAGAAATGTTGTCAAATATTACAGCCGAGATGTTAGGTTGGGTTAGGTTAGGTTAAATTACGATATTGATTTATACAAAGGTCCCACGGAGACGTAGAGGAGAACTCGCCAGGATTGTTGTCAAATAATAGCGCCGAGAGGTTTGGTTGGGTTAGGTTACGTTATATTACGTTATTGATGTACATGAGGGTCCCATGGAGACGTAGAGGCCAACTCGCCAGGAATGTTGTCAAATATTACCGCAGACATGTTATGTTGGATTAGGTTTGGTTATATTACGTTATTGATGTATATAAAGGTCCCAAGGTGACGTAGAGGCCAACAAGCCAGAAATGTTGTCAAATATTACAGCCGAGATGTTAGGTTGGGTTAGGTTAGGTTAAATTACGATATTGATTTATACAAAGGTCCCACGGAGACGTAGAGGAGAACTCGCCAGGATTGTTGTCAAATAATAGCGCCGAGAGGTTTGGTTGGGTTAGGTTACGTTATATTACGTTATTGATGTACATGAGGGTCCCATGGAGACGTAGAGGCCAACTCGCCAGGAATGTTGTCAAATATTACCGCAGACATGTTATGTTGGATTAGGTTTGGTTATATTACGTTATTGATGTATATAAAGGTCCCACGGAGACGGAGAAGCCAACTCGCCAGGAATGTTGCCAAATATTACCGCCGAGATGTTAGGTTGGGTTAGGTTAGGTTATATTACGTTATTGATGTATATAAAGGTCCCACGGAGACGTAGAGGCCAACTCGCCAGGAATGTTGTCAAATATTACTGCCGACATGTTAGGTTGGATTACGTTAGGTTATGTTACGTTATTGATGTATATGAAGGTCCAACGGAGACGTAGAGGCCAACTCGCCAGGTATGTGGTCAAATATTACCGCCGAGATGTTACGTTGGGTTAGGTTAGGTTATGTTACGTTACTGATGTATATAAAGGTCCCACGGAGACGTAGAGGCCAACTCGCCAGGATTGTTGTCAAATAATAGCGCCGAGAGGTTAGGTTGTGTCAGGTTAGGTTATATTACGTTATTGATGTATATGAAGAGCCCACGGAGACGTAGAGGCCCACTCGCCAGGTATGTGGTCAAATATTACCGCCGAGATAATAGGTTTTGGTTAGGTTAGCTTATGTTACGTTATTGATGTATATGAGGGTCCCACGGAAACGGAGGGGCCAACTCGCCAGGAATGTTGTCACATATTACAGCCAAGATGTTAGGTTGGGTTAGGTTAGGTTATATTACGTTATGGATGTATACAAAGATCCCACGGAGACGTAGAGGGCAACTCGCCAGGATTGTTGTCAAATAATAGCGCCGACAGGTTAGGTTGGGTTAGGTTAAGTTATATTACGTTATTGATGTATATAAAGGTCCCACGGAGACGTAGAGGCCAACTCGCCAGGAATGTTGTCAAATATTACTGCCGACATGTTAGGTTGGATTAGGTTAGGTTATATAACGTTATAGATGTACATAACGGTCCCAAGGTGACGTAGAGGCCAACAAGCCAGAAATGTTGTCAAATATTACAGCCGAGATGTTAGGTTGGGTTAGGTTAGGTTATATTACGATAATGATGTATACAAAGGTCCCACGGAGACGTAGAGGACAACTCGCCAGGATTGTTGTCAAATAATAGCGCCCAGAAGTTTGGTTGGGTTAGGTTACGTTATATTACGTTATTGATGTACATGAGGGTCCCATGGAGACGTGGAGGCCAACTCGCCAGGAATGTTGTCAATTATTACCGCAGACATGTTATGTTGGATTAGGTTAGGTTATGTTACGTTATTGATGTATATAAAGGTCCCAAGGAGACGTAGAGGCCAACAAGACAGAAATGTTGCCAAATATTACCGCCGAGATGTTAGGTTGTGTTAGGTTAGGTTATATTACGTTCTTGATGTATATAAAGGTCCCACGCAGACGTAGAGGCCAACTCGCCAGGAATGCTGTCAAATAATAGCGCCGAGAGGTTTGGTTGGGTTAGGTTACGTTATATTACGTTATTGATGTACATGAGGGTCCCATGGAGACGTGGAGGCCAACTCGCCAGGAATGTTGTCAATTATTACCGCAGACATGTTATGTTGGATTAGGTTTGGTTATATTACGTTATTGATGTATATAAAGGTCCCACGGATACGGAGAAGCCAACTCGCCAGGTATGTTGCCAAATATTACCGCCGAGATGTTAGGTTGGGTCAGGTTAGGTTATATTACGTTATTGATGTATATAAAGGTCCCACGGAGACGTAGAGGCCAACTCGCCAGGAATGTTGTCAAATATTACTGCCGACATGTTAGGTTGGATTAGGTTAGGTTATGTTACGTTATTGATGTATATAAAGGTCCCAAGGAGACATAGAGGCCAACAAGACAGAAATGTTGCCAAATATTACCGCCGAGATGTTAGGTTGGGTTAGGTTAGGTTATATTACGTTCTGGATGTATATAAAGGTCCCACGGAGACGTAGAGGCCAACTCGCCAGGAATGCTGTCAAATAATAGCGCCGAGAGGTTTGGTTGGATTAGGTTAGGTTATATAACGTTATAGATGTATATAACGGTCCGAAGGTGACGTAGAGGCCAACAAGCCAGAAATGTTGTCAAATATTACAGCCGAGATGTTAGGTTGGGTTAGGTTAGGTTATATTACGATATTGATGTATACAAAGGTCCCACGGAGACGTAGAGGACAACTCGCCAGGATTGTTGTCAAATAATAGCGTCGAGAGGTTTGGTTGGGTTAGGTTATGTTATATTACGTTATTGATGTACATGAGGGTCCCATGGAGACGTGGAGGCCAACTCGCCAGGAATGTTGTCAATTATTACCGCAGACATGTTATGTTGGATTAGGTTTGGTTATATTACGTTATTGATGTATATAAAGGTCCCACGGATACGGAGAAGCCAACTCGCCAGGAATGTTGCCAAATATTACCGCCGAGATGTTAGGTTGGGTTAGGTTAGGTTATATTACGTTGTTGATGTATATAAAGGTCCCACGGAGACGTAGAGGCCAACTCGCCAGGAATGTTGTCAAATATTACTGCCGACATGTTAGGTTGGATTAGGTTAGGTTATGTTACGTTATTGATGTATATAAAGGTCCCAAGGAGACATAGAGGCCAACAAGACAGAAATGTTGCCAAATATTACCGCCGAGATGTTAGGTTGGGTTAGGTTAGGTTATATTACGTTCTTGATGTATATAAAGGTCCCACGGAGACGTAGAGGCCAACTCGCCAGGATTGTTGTCAAATAATAGCGCCGAGAGGTTAGGTTGTGTCAGGTTAGGTTATATTACGTTATTGATGTATATGAAGTGCCCACGGAGACGTAGAGGCCCACTCGCCAGGTATGTGGTCAAATATTACCGCCGAGATGATAGGTTGGGTTAGGTTAGGTTATATTTCGTTATTGATGTATATAAAGGTCCCAAGGAGACGGAGAAGCCAACTCGCCAGGAATGTTGTCAAATATTACTGCCGACATGTTAGGTTGGATTAGGTTAGGTTATATAACGTTATAGATGTATATAACGGTCCCAAGGTGACGTAGAGACCAACAAGCCAGAAATGTTGTCAAATATTACAGCCGAGATGTTAGGTTGGGTTAGGTTAGGTTATATTACGTTCTGGATGTATATAAAGGTCCCACGGAGACGTAGAGGCCAACTCGCCAGGAATGCTGTCAAATAATAGCGCCGAGAGGTTTGGTTGGATTAGGTTAGGTTATATAACGTTATAGATGTATATAACGGTCCGAAGGTGACGTAGAGGCCAACAAGCCAGAAATGTTGTCAAATATTACAGCCGAGATGTTAGGTTGGGTTAGGTTAGGTTACATTACGATATTGATGTATACAACGGTCCCACGGAGACGTAGAGGACAACTCGCCAGGATTGTTGTCAAATAATAGCGTCGAGAGGTTTGGTTGGGTTAGGTTATGTTATATTACGTTATTGATGTGCATGAGGGTCCCATGGAGACGTGGAGGCCAACTCGCCAGGAATGTTGTCAAATATTACCGCAGACATGTTATGTTGGATTAGGTTTGGTTATATTACGTTATTGATGTATATGAAGGTACAACGGAGACGTAGAGGCCAACTCGCCAGGTATGTGGTGAAATATTACCGCCGAGATGTTAGGTTGGGTTACGTTAGGTTATGTTACGTTACTGATGTATATAAAGGTCCCACGGAGACGTAGAGGCCAACTCGCCAGGATTGTTGTCAAATAATAGCGCCGAGAGGTTAGGTTGTGTCAGGTTAGGTTATATTACGTTATTGATGTATATGAAGTGCCCACGGAGACGTAGAGGCCCACTCGCCAGGTATGTGGTCAAATATTACCGCCGAGATGATAGGTTGGGTTAGGTTTGGTTATATTTCGTTATTGATGTATATAAAGGTCCCAAGGAGACGGAGAAGCCAACTCGCCAGGAATGTTGCCAAATATTACCGCCGAGATGTTAGGTTGGGTTAGGTTAGGTTATATTACGTTATTGATGTATATAAAGGTCCCACGGACACGTAGAGGCCAACTCGCCAGGAATGTTGTCAAATATTACTGCCGACATGTTAGGTTGGATTAGGTTAGGTTATATAACGTTATAGATGTATATAACGGTCCCAAGGTGACGTAGAGACCAACAAGCCAGAAATGTTGTCAAATATTACAGCCGAGATGTTAGGTTGGGTTAGGTTAGGTTATATTACGATATTGATGTATACAAAGGTCCCCCGGAGACGTAGAGGACAACTCGCCAGGATTGTTGTCAAATAATAGCGCCGAGAGGTTTGGTTGGGTTAGGTTACGTTATATTACGTTATTGATGTACATGAGGATCCCATGGAGACGTGGAGGCCAACTCGCCAGGAATGTTGTCAATTATTACCGCAGACATGTTATGTTGGATTAGGTTTGGTTATATTACGTTATTGATGTACATAAAGGTCCCACGGAGACGGAGAAGCCAACTCGACAAGAATGTTGCCAAATATTACCGCCGAGATGTTAGGTTGGGTTAGGTTAGGTTATATTACATTATTGATGTACATAAAGGTCCCGCGGAGACGTAGAGGCCAACTCGCCAGGAATGTTGTCAAATATTACTGCCGACATGTTAGGTTGGATAAGGTTAGGTTATGTTACGTTATTGATGTATATAAAGGTCCCAAGGTGACGTAGAGGCCAACAAGCCAGAAATGTTGTCAAATATTTCAGCCGAGAGGTTTGGTTGGATTAGGTTACGTTATATTACGTTATTAATGTACATGAGGGTCCCATGGAGACGTAGAGGCCAACTCGCCAGGAATGTTGTCAAATATTACCGCAGACATGTTAGGTTGGATTAGGTTTGGTTATATTTCGTTATTGATGTATATGAAGGTCCAACGGAGACGTAGAGGCCAACTCGCCAGGTATGTGGTCAAATATTACCGCCGAGATGATAGGTTGGGTTAGGTTTGGTTATATTTCGTTATTGATGTATATAAAGGTCCCAAGGAGACGGAGAAGCCAACTCGCCAGGAATGTTGCCAAATATTACCGCTGAGATGTTAGGTTGGGTTAGGTTAGGTTATATCACGTTATTGATGTATATAAAGGTCCCACGGACACGTAGAGGCCAACTCGCCAGGAATGTTGTCAAATATTACTGCCGACATGTTAGGTTGGATTAGGTTAGGTTATATAACGTTATAGATGTATATAACGGTCCCAAGGTGACGTAGAGGCCAACAAGCCAGAAATGTTGTCAAATATTACAGCCGAGATGTTAGGTTGGGTTAGGTTAGGTTAAATTACGATATTGATTTATACAAAGGTCCCACGGAGACGTAGAGGACAACTCGCCAGGATTGTTGTCAAATAATAGCGCCGAGAGGTTTGGTTGGGTTAGGTTACGTTATATTACGTTATTGATGTACATGAGGGTCCCATGGAGACGTAGAGGCCAACTCGCCAGGAATGTTGTCAAATATTACCGCAGACATGTTATGTTGGATTAGGTTTGGTTATATTACGTTATTGATGTATATAAAGGTCCCACGGAGACGGAGAAGCCAACTCGCCAGGAATGTTGCCAAATATTACCGCCGAGATGTTAGGTTGGGTTAGGTTAGGTTATATTACGTTATTGATGTATATAAAGGTCCCACGGAGACGTAGAGGCCAACTCGCCAGGAATGTTGTCAAATATTACTGCCGACATGTTAGGTTGGATTACGTTAGGTTATGTTACGTTATTGATGTATATGAAGGTCCAACGGAGACGTAGAGGCCAACTCGCCAGGTATGTGGTCAAATATTACCGCCGAGATGTTAGGTTGGGTTAGGTTAGGTTATGTTACGTTACTGATGTATATAAAGGTCCCACGGAGACGTAGAGGCCAACTCGCCAGGATTGTTGTCAAATAATAGCGCCGAGAGGTTAGGTTGTGTCAGGTTAGGTTATATTACGTTATTGATGTATATGAAGAGCCCACGGAGACGTAGAGGCCCACTCGCCAGGTATGTGGTCAAATATTACCGCCGAGATAATAGGTTTTGGTTAGGTTAGCTTATGTTACGTTATTGATGTATATGAAGGTCCCACGGAAACGGAGGGGCCAACTCGCCAGGAATGTTGTCACATATTACAGCCAAGATGTTAGGTTGGGTTAGGTTAGGTTATATTACGTTATGGATGTATACAAAGATCCCACGGAGACGTAGAGGGCAACTCGCCAGGATTGTTGTCAAATAATAGCGCCGAGAGGTTAGGTTGGGTTAGGTTACGTTATACTACGTTATTGATGTATATAAAGGTCCCACGGAGACGTAGAGGCCAACTCGCCAGGAATGTTGTCAAATATTACTGCCGACATGTTAGGTTGGATTAGGTTAGGTTATATAACGTTATAGATGTATATAACGGTCCCAAGGTGACGTAGAGGCCAACAAGCCAGAAATGTTGTCAAATATTACAGCCGAGATGTTAGGTTGGGTTAGGTTAGGTTATATTACGATAATGATGTATACAAAGGTCCCACGGAGACGTAGAGGACAACTCGCCAGGATTGTTGTCAAATAATAGCGCCCAGAGGTTTGGTTGGGTTAGGTTACGTTATATTACGTTATTGATGTACATGAGGGTCCCATGGAGACGTGGAGGCCAACTCGCCAGGAATGTTGTCAATTATTACCGCAGACATGTTATGTTGGATTAGGTTTGGTTATATTACGTTATTGATGTACATAAAGGTCCCACGGAGATGGAGAAGCCAACTCGCCAGGAATGTTGCCA
The DNA here is from genome assembly GCA_963969225.1 of Xylocopa violacea. Lineage (NCBI taxonomy): Eukaryota > Metazoa > Arthropoda > Insecta > Hymenoptera > Apidae > Xylocopa > Xylocopa violacea. Next base: position 7,517,502 of record CAXAJV010000017.1, on the reverse strand, counting down.
AATATTACCGCCGAGATGTTAGGTTGTGTTAGGTTAGGTTATATTACGTTATTGATGTACATAAAGGTCCCGCGGAGACGTAGAGGCCAACTCGCCAGGAATGTTGTCAAATATTACTGCCGACATGTTAGGTTGGATAAGGTTAGGTTATGTTACGTTATTGATGTATATAAAGGTCCCAAGGAGACGTAGAGGCCAACAAGACAGAAATGTTGCCAAACATTACCGCCGAGATGTTAGGTTGGGTTAGGTTAGGTTATATTACGTTCTTGATGTATATAAAGGTCCCACGCAGACGTAGAGGCCAACTCGCCATGTATGTTGTCAAATATTACCGCAGACATGTTATGTTGGATTAGGTTTGGTTATATTACGTTATTGATGTATATAAAGGTCCCACAGAGACGTAGAGGCCAACTCGCCAGGAATGTTGTCAAATATTACTGCCGACATGTTAGGTTGGATAAGGTTAGGTTATGTTACGTTATTGATGTATATAAATGTCCCAAGGTGACGTAGAGGCCAACAAGCCAGAAATGTTGTCAAATATTACAGCCGAGAGGTTTGGTTGGGATAGGTTACGTTATATTACGTTATTGATGTACATGAGGGTCCCATGGAGACGTAAAGGCCAACTCGCCAGGAATGTTTTCAAATATTACCGCCGACATGTTAGGTTGGATTAGGTTTGGTTATATTTCGTTATTGATGTATATGAAGGTCCCACGGAGACGTAGAGGCCAACTCGCCAGGTATGTTGTCAAATATTACCGCAGACATGTTATGTTGGATTAGGTTTGGTTATATTACGTTATTGATGTATATAAAGGTCCCACGGAGACGAAGAGGCCAACTCGCCAGGAATGTTGTCAAATATTACCGCCGAGATGACAGGTTGTGTTAGGTTAGGTTATATTACGTTATTGATGTATATGAAGGTCAAACGGAGACGTAGAGGCCAAAAAGCCAGGAATGTTGTCAAATATTACCGCAGACATGTTAGGTTGGATAAGGTTAGGTTATGTTACGTTATTGATGTATATGAAGGTCCAACGGAGACGTAGAGGCCAACTCGCCAGGTATGTGGTCAAATATTACCGCCCAGATGATAGGTTGGGTTGGGTTTGGTTATATTTCGTTATTGATGTACATAAAGGTCCCAAGGAGACGGAGAAGCCAACTCGCCAGGAATGTTGCCAAATATTACCGCCGAAATGTTAGGTTATATTACGTTATTGATGTATATAAAGGTCCCACGGACACGTAGAGGCCAACTCGCCAGGAATGTTGTCAAATATTACTGCCGACATGTTAGGTTGGATTAGGTTAGGTTATATAACGTTATAGATGTATATAACGGTCCCAAGGTGACGTAGAGACCAACAAGCCAGAAATGTTGTCAAATATTACAGCCGAGATGTTAGGTTGGGTTAGGTTAGGTTATATTACGATATTGATGTATACAAAGGTCCCCCGGAGACGTAGAGGACAACTCGCCAGGATTGTTGTCAAATAATAGCGCCCAGAGGTTTGGTTGGGTTAGGTTACGTTATATTACGTTATTGATGTACATGAGGGTCCCATGGAGACGTGGAGGCCAACTCGCCAGGAATGTTGTCAATTATTACCGCAGACATGTTATGTTGGATTAGGTTTGGTTATATTACGTTATTGATGTATATAAAGGTCCCACGGATACGGAGAAGCCAACTCGCCAGGTATGTTGCCAAATATTACCGCCGAGATGTTAGGTTGGGTTAGGTTAGGTTATATTACGTTATTGATGTATATAAAGGTCCCACGGAGACGTAGAGGCCAACTCGCCAGGAATGTTGTCAAATATTACTGCCGACATGTTAGGTTGGATTAGGTTAGGTTATGTTACGTTATTGATGTATATAAAGGTCCCAAGGAGACATAGAGGCCAACAAGACAGAAATGTTGCCAAATATTACCGCCGAGATGTTAGGTTGGGTTAGGTTAGGTTATATTACGTTCTTGATGTATATAAAGGTCCCACGGAGACGTAGAGGCCAACTCGCCAGGAATGCTGTCAAATAATAGCGCCGAGAGGTTTGGTTGGATTAGGTTAGGTTATATAACGTTATAGATGTATATAACGGTCCGAAGGTGACGTAGAGGCCAACAAGCCAGAAATGTTGTCAAATATTACAGCCGAGATGTTAGGTTGGGTTAGGTTAGGTTATATTACGATATTGATGTATACAAAGGTCCCACGGAGACGTAGAGGACAACTCGCCAGGAATATTGTCAAATATTACTGCCGACATGTTAGGTTGGATTAGGTTAGGTTATGTTACGTTATTGATGTATATAAAGGTCCCAAGGAGACATAGAGGCCAACAAGACAGAAATGTTGCCAAATATTACCGCCGAGATGTTAGGTTGGGTTAGGTTAGGTTATATTACGTTCTTGATGTATATAAAGGTCCCACGGAGACGTAGAGGCCAACTCGCCAGGAATGCTGTCAAATAATAGCGCCGAGAGGTTTGGTTGGCTTAGGTTACGTTATATTACGTTATTGATGTACATGAGGGTCCCATGGAGATGTAGATGCCAACTCGCCAGGAATGTTGTCAAATATTACCGCCGACATGTTAGGTTGGATTGGGTTTGGTTATATTTCGTTATTGATGTATATGAAGGTCCAACGGAGACGTAGAGGCCAACTCGCCAGGTATGTGGTCAAATATTACCGCCGAGATGATAGGTTGGGTTAGGTTTGGTTATATTTCGTTATTGATGTATATAAAGGTCCCAAGGAGACGGAGAAGCCAACTCGCCAGGAATGTTGCCAAATATTACCGCCGAGATGTTAGGTTGGGTTAGGTTAGGTTATATTACGTTATTGATGTATATAAAGGTCCCACGGACACGTAGAGGCCAACTCGCCAGGAATGTTGTCAAATATTACTGCCGACATGTTAGGTTGGATTAGGTTAGGTTATATAACGTTATAGATGTATATAACGGTCCCAAGGTGACGTAGAGGCCAACAAGCCAGAAATGTTGTCAAATATTACAGCCGAGATGTTAGGTTGGGTTAGGTTAGGTTATATTACGATATTGATGTATACAAAGGTCCCACGGAGACGTAGAGGACAACTCGCCAGGATTGTTGTCAAATAATAGCGTCGAGAGGTTTGGTTGGGATAGGTTACGTTATATTACGTTATTGATGTACATGAGGGTCCCATGGAGACGTGGAGGCCAACTCGCCAGGAATGTTGTCAAATATTACCGCAGACATGTTATGTTGGATTAGGTTTGGTTATATTACGTTATTGATGTATATAAAGGTCCCACGGAGACGTAGAGGACAACTCGCCAGAATTGTTGTCAAATAATAGCGCCCAGAGGTTTGGTTGGGTTAGGTTACGTTATATTACGTTATTGATGTACATGAGGGTCCCATGGAGACGTGGAGGCCAACTCGCCAGGAATGTTGTCAAATATTACCGCAGACATGTTATGTTGGATTAGGTTTGGTTATATTACGTTATTGATGTATATAAAGGTCCCACGGATACGGAGAAGCCAACTCGCCAGGTATGTTGCCAAATATTACCGCCGAGATGTTAGGTTGGGTTAGGTTAGGTTATATTACGTTATTGATGTATATAAAGGTCCCACGGAGACGTAGAGGCCAACTCGCCAGGAATGTTGTCAAATATTACTGCCGACATGTTAGGTTGGATTAGGTTAGGTTATGTTACGTTATTGATGTATATAAAGGTCCCAAGGAGACATAGAGGCCAACAAGACAGAAATGTTGCCAAATATTACCGCCGAGATGTTAGGTTGGGTTAGGTTAGGTTATATTACGTTCTTGATGTATATAAAGGTCCCACGGAGACGTAGAGGCCAACTCGCCAGGAATGCTGTCAAATAATAGCGCCGAGAGGTTTGGTTGGATTAGGTTAGGTTATATAACGTTATAGATGTATATAACGGTCCGAAGGTGACGTAGAGGCCAACAAGCCAGAAATGTTGTCAAATATTACAGCCGAGATGTTAGGTTGGGTTAGGTTAGGTTATATTACGATATTGATGTATACAAAGGTCCCACGGAGACGTAGAGGACAACTCGCCAGGAATGTTGTCAAATATTACTGCCGACATGTTAGGTTGGATTAGGTTAGGTTATGTTACGTTATTGATGTATATAAAGGTCCCAAGGAGACATAGAGGCCAACAAGACAGAAATGTTGCCAAATATTACCGCCGAGATGTTAGGTTGGGTTAGGTTAGGTTATATTACGTTCTTGATGTATATAAAGGTCCCACGGAGACGTAGAGGCCAACTCGCCAGGAATGCTGTCAAATAATAGCGCCGAGAGGTTTGGTTGGGTTAGGTTACGTTATATTACGTTATTGATGTACATGAGGGTCCCATGGAGATGTAGATGCCAACTCGCCAGGAATGTTGTCAAATATTACCGCCGACATGTTAGGTTGGATTAGGTTTGGTTATATTTCGTTATTGATGTATATGAAGGTCCAACGGAGACGTAGAGGCCAACTCGCCAGGTATGTGGTCAAATATTACCGCCGAGATGATAGGTTGGGTTAGGTTTGGTTATATTTCGTTATTGATGTATATAAAGGTCCCATGGAGACGGAGAAGCCAACTCGCCAGGAATGTTGCCAAATATTACCGCCGAGATGTTAGGTTGGGTTAGGTTAGGTTATATTACGTTATTGATGTATATAAAGGTCCCACGGACACGTAGAGGCCAACTCGCCAGGAATGTTGTCAAATATTACTGCCGACATGTTAGGTTGGATTAGGTTAGGTTATATAACGTTATAGATGTATATAACGGTCCCAAGGTGACGTAGAGGCCAACAAGCCAGAAATGTTGTCAAATATTACAGCCGAGATGTTAGGTTGGGTTAGGTTAGGTTATATTACGATATTGATGTATACAAAGGTCCCACGGAGACGTAGAGGACAACTCGCCAGGATTGTTGTCAAATAATAGCGTCGAGAGGTTTGGTTGGGATAGGTTACGTTATATTACGTTATTGATGTACATGAGGGTCCCATGGAGACGTGGAGGCCAACTCGCCAGGAATGTTGTCAAATATTACCGCAGACATGTTATGTTGGATTAGGTTTGGTTATATTACGTTATTGATGTATATAAAGGTCCCACGGAGACGTAGAGGACAACTCGCCAGAATTGTTGTCAAATAATAGCGCCCAGAGGTTTGGTTGGGTTAGGTTACGTTATATTACGTTATTGATGTACATGAGGGTCCCATGGAGACGTGGAGGCCAACTCGCCAGGAATATTGTCAAATATTACCGCAGACATGTTATGTTGGATTAGGTTTGGTTATATTACGTTATTGATGTATATAAAGGTCCCACGGAGACGGAGAAGCCAACTCGCCAGGAATGTTGCCAAATATTACCGCCGAGATGTTAGGTTGGGTTAGGTTAGGTTATATTACGTTATTGATGTACATAAAGTTCCCGCGGAGACGTAGAGGCCAACTCGCCAGGAATGTTGTCAAATATTACTGCCGACATGTTAGGTTGGATAAGGTTAGGTTATGTTACGTTATTGATGTATATAAAGGTCCCAAGGTGACGTAGAGGCCAACAAGCCAGAAATGTTGTCAAATATTACAGCCGAGAGGTTTGGTTGGGTTAGGTTACGTTATATTACGTTATTGATGTACATGAGGGTCCCATGGAGACGTAGAGGCCAACTCGCCAGGAATGTTGTCAAATATTACCGCAGACATGTTATGTTGGATTAGGTTTGGTTATATTACATTATTGATGTATATAAAGGTCCCACGGAGACGGAGAAGCCAACTCGCCAGGAATGTTGCCAAATATTACCGCCGAGATGTTAGGTTGGGTTAGGTTAGGTTATATTACGTTATTGATGTATATAAAGGTCCCACGGGGACGTAGAGTCCAACTCGCCAGGAATGTTGTCAAATATTACTGCCGACATGTTAGGTTGGATTAGGTTAGGTTATGCTACGTTATTGATGTATATAAAGGTCCCAAGGAGACATAGAGGCCAACAAGACAGAAATGTTGCCAAATATTACCGCCGAGATGTTAGGTTGGGTTAGGTTAGGTTATATTACGTTCTTGATGTATATAAAGGTCCCACGGAGACGTAGAGGCCAATTCGCCAGGAATGCTGTCAAATAATAGCGCCGAGAGGTTTGGTTGGGTTAGGTTACGTTATATTACGTTATTGATGTACATGAGGGTCCCACGGAGATGTAGAGGCCAACTCGCCAGGAATGTTGTCAAATATTACCGCCGACATGTTAGGTTGGATTAGGTTTGGTTATATTTCGTTATTGATGTATATGAAGGTCCAACGGAGACGTAGGGGCCAACTCGCCAGGTATGTGGTCAAATATTACCGCCGAGATGATAGGTTGGGTTAGGTTTGGTTATATTTCGTTATTGATGTATATAAAGGTCCCAAGGAGACGGAGAAGCCAACTCGCCAGGAATGTTGCCAAATATTACCGCCGAGATGTTAGGTTGGGTTAGGTTAGGTTATATCACGTTATTGATGTATATAAAGGTCCCACGGACACGTAGAGGCCAACTCGCCAGGAATGTTGTCAAATATTACTGCCGACATGTTAGGTTGGATTAGGTTAGGTTATATAACGTTATAGATGTATATAACGGTCCCAAGGTGACGTAGAGGCCAACAAGCCAGAAATGTTGTCAAATATTACAGCCGAGATGTTAGGTTGGGTTAGGTTAGGTTAAATTACGATATTGATTTATACAAAGGTCCCACGGAGACGTAGAGGACAACTCGCCAGGATTGTTGTCAAATAATAGCGCCGAGAGGTTTGGTTGGGTTAGGTTACGTTATATTACGTTATTGATGTACATGAGGGTCCCATGGAGACGTAGAGGCCAACTCGCCAGGAATGTTGTCAAATATTACCGCAGACATGTTATGTTGGATTAGGTTTGGTTATATTACGTTATTGATGTATATAAAGGTCCCACGGAGACGGAGAAGCCAACTCGCCAGGAATGTTGCCAAATATTACCGCCGAGATGTTAGGTTGGGTTAGGTTAGGTTATATTACGTTATTGATGTATATAAAGGTCCCATGGGGACGTGGAGGCCAACTCGCCAGGAATGTTGTCAAATATTACCGCAGACATGTTATGTTGGGTTAGGTTTGGTTATATTTCGTTATTGATGTATATAAAGGTCCCAAGGAGACGGAGAAGCCAACTCGCCAGGAATGTTGCCAAATATTACCGCCGAGATGTTAGGTTGGGTTAGGTTAGGTTATATTACGTTATTGATGTATATAAAGGTCCCACGGAGACGTAGAGGCCAACTCGCCAGGAATGTTGTCAAATATTACTGCCGACATGTTAGGTTGGATTAGGTTAGGTTATATAACGTTATAGATGTATATAACGGTCCCAAGGTGACGTAGAGGCCAACAAGCCAGAAATGTTGTCAAATATTACAGCCGAGATGTTAGGTTGGGTTAGGTTAGGTTATATTACGATATTGATGTATACAAAGGTCCCACGGAGACGTAGAGGACAACTCGCCAGAATTGTTGTCATATAATAGCGCCCAGAGGTTTGGTTGGGTTAGGTTACGTTATATTACGTTATTGATGTACATGAGGGTCCCATGGAGACGTGGAGGCCAACTCGCCAGGAATGTTGTCAAATATTACCGCAGACATGTTATGTTGGATAAGGTTTGGTTATATTACGTTATTGATGTATATAAAGGTCCCACGGAGACGGAGAAGCCAACTCGCCAGGAATGTTGCCAAATATTACCGCCGAGATGTTAGGTTGGGTTAGGTTAGGTTATATTACGTTATTGATGTACATAAAGTTCCCGCGGAGACGTAGAGGCCAACTCGCCAGGAATGTTGTCAAATATTACTGCCGACATGTTAGGTTGGATAAGGTTAGGTTATGTTACGTTATTGATGTATATAAAGGTCCCAAGGTGACGTAGAGGCCAACAAGCCAGAAATGTTGTCAAATATTACAGCCGAGATGTTAGGTTGGGTTAGGTTAGGTTATATTACGATATTGATGTATACAAAGGTCCCACGGAGACGTAGAGGACAACTCGCCAGAATTGTTGTCATATAATAGCGCCCAGAGGTTTGGTTGGGTTAGGTTACGTTATATTACGTTATTGATGTACATGAGGGTCCCATGGAGACGTGGAGGCCAACTCGCCAGGAATGTTGTCAAATATTACCGCAGACATGTTATGTTGGATTAGGTTTGGTTATATTACGTTATTGATGTATATAAAGGTCCCACGGAGACGGAGAAGCCAACTCGCCGGGAATGTTGCCAAATATTACCGCCGAGATGTTAGGTTGGGTTAGGTTAGGTTATATTACGTTATTGATGTACATAAAGTTCCCGCGGAGACGTAGAGGCCAACTCGCCAGGAATGTTGTCAAATATTACTGCCGACATGTTAGGTTGGATAAGGTTAGGTTATGTTACGTTATTGATGTATATAAAGGTCCCACGGAGACGGAGAAGCCAACTCGCCAGGAATGTTGCCAAATATTACCGCCGAGATGTTAGGTTGGGTTAGGTTAGGTTATATTACGTTATTGATGTATATAAAGGTCCCACGGAGACGTAGAGTCCAACTCGCCAGGAATGTTGTCAAATATTACTGCCGACATGTTAGGTTGGATTAGGTTAGGTTATGTTACGTTATTGATGTATATAAAGGTCCCAAGGAGACATAGAGGCCAACAAGACAGAAATGTTGCCAAATATTACCGCCGAGATGTTAGGTTGGGTTAGGTTAGGTTATATTACGTTCTTGATGTATATAAAGGTCCCACGGAGACGTAGAGGCCAACTCGCCAGGAATGCTGTCAAATAATAGCGCCGAGAGGTTTGGTTGGGTTAGGTTACGTTATATTACGTTATTGATGTACATGAGGGTCCCATGGAGATGTAGATGCCAACTCGCCAGGAATGTTGTCAAATATTACCGCCGACATGTTAGGTTGGATTAGGTTTGGTTATATTTCGTTATTGATGTATATGAAGGTCCAACGGAGACGTAGAGGCCAACTCGCCAGGTATGTGGTCAAATATTACCGCCGAGATGATAGGTTGGGTTAGGTTTGGTTATATTTCGTTATTGATGTATATAAAGGTCCCATGGAGACGGAGAAGCCAACTCGCCAGGAATGTTGCCAAATATTACCGCCGAGATGTTAGGTTGGGTTAGGTTAGGTTATATTACGTTATTGATGTATATAAAGGTCCCACGGACACGTAGAGGCCAACTCGCCAGGAATGTTGTCAAATATTACTGCCGACATGTTAGGTTGGATTAGGTTAGGTTATATAACGTTATAGATGTATATAACGGTCCCAAGGTGACGTAGAGGCCAACAAGCCAGAAATGTTGTCAAATATTACAGCCGAGATGTTAGGTTGGGTTAGGTTAGGTTATATTACGATATTGATGTATACAAAGGTCCCACGGAGACGTAGAGGACAACTCGCCAGGATTGTTGTCAAATAATAGCGTCGAGAGGTTTGGTTGGGATAGGTTACGTTATATTACGTTATTGATGTACATGAGGGTCCCATGGAGACGTGGAGGCCAACTCGCCAGGAATGTTGTCAAATATTACCGCAGACATGTTATGTTGGATTAGGTTTGGTTATATTTCGTTATTGATGTATATGAAGGTCCAACGGAGACGTAGGGGCCAACTCGCCAGGTATGTGGTCAAATGTTACCGCCGAGATGATAGGTTGGGTTAGGTTTGGTTATATTTCGTTATTGATGTATATAAAGGTCCCAAGGAGACGGAGAAGCCAACTCGCCAGGAATGTTGCCAAATATTACCGCCGAGATGTTAGGTTGGGTTAGGTTAGGTTATATTACGTTATTGATGTACATAAAGGTCCCGCGGAGACGTAGAGGCCAACTCGCCAGGAATGTTGTCAAATATTACTGCCGACATGTTAGGTTGGATAAGGTTAGGTTATGTTACGTTATTGATGTATATAAAGGTCCCAAGGTGACGTAGAGGCCAACTCGCCAGGAATGTTGTCAAATATTACCGCCGAGATGATAGGTTGTGTTAGGTTAGGTTATATTACGTTATTGATGTATATGAAGATCAAACGGAGACGTAGAGGACAACTCGCCAGAATTGTTGTCAAATGATAGCGCCCAGAGGTTTGGTTGGGTTAGGTTACGTTATATTACGTTATTGATGTACATGAGGGTCCCATGGAGACGTGGAGGCCAACTCGCCAGGAATGTTGTCAAATATTACCGCAGACATGTTATGTTGGATTAGGTTTGGTTATATTACGTTATTGATGTATATAAAGGTCCCACGGTGACGGAGAAGCCAACTCGCCAGGAATGTTGCCAAATATTACCGCCGAGATGTTAGGTTGGGTTAGGTTAGGTTATATTACGTTATTGATGTACATAAAGTTCCCGCGGAGACGTAGAGGCCAACCCGCCAGGAATGTTGTCAAATATTACTGCCGACATGTTAGGTTGGATAAGGTTAGGTTATGTTACGTTATTGATGTATATAAAGGTCCCAAGGTGACGTAGAGGCCAACAAGCAAGAAATGTTGTCAAATATTACAGCCGAGAGGTTTGGTTGGGTTAGGTTACGTTATATTACGTTATTGATGTACATGAGGGTCCCATGGAGACGTAGAGGCCAACTCGCCAGGAATGTTGTCAAATATTACCGCAGACATGTTATGTTGGATTAGGTTTGGTTATATTACGTTATTGATGTATATAAAGGTCCCACGGAGACGGAGAAGCCAACTCGCCAGGAATGTTGCCAAATATTACCGCCGAGATGTTAGGTTGGGTTAGGTTAGGTTATATTACGTTATTGATGTATATAAAGGTCCCACGGAGACGTAGAGTCCAACTCGCCAGGAATGTTGTCAAATATTACTGCCGACATGTTAGGTTGGATTAGGTTAGGTTATGTTACGTTATTGATGTATATAAAGGTCCCAAGGAGACATAGAGGCCAACAAGACAGAAATGTTGCCAAATATTACCGCCGAGATGTTAGGTTGGATTAGGTTACGTTATATTACGTTATTGATGTACATGAGGGTCCCATGGAGATGTAGATGCCAACTCGCCAGGAATGTTGTCAAATATTACCGCCGACATGTTAGGTTGGATTAGGTTTGGTTATATTTCGTTATTGATGTATATGAAGGTCCAACGGAGACGTAGAGGCCAACTCGCCAGGTATGTGGTCAAATATTACCGCCGAGATGATAGGTTGGGTTAGGTTTGGTTATATTTCGTTATTGATGTATATAAAGGTCCCATGGAGACGGAGAAGCCAACTCGCCAGGAATGTTGCCAAATATTACCGCCGAGATGTTAGGTTGGGTTAGGTTAGGTTATATTACGTTATTGATGTATATAAAGGTCCCACGGACACGTAGAGGCCAACTCGCCAGGAATGTTGTCAAATATTACTGCCGACATGTTAGGTTGGATTAGGTTAGGTTATATAACGTTATAGATGTATATAACGGTCCCAAGGTGACGTAGAGGCCAACAAGCCAGAAATGTTGTCAAATATTACAGCCGAGATGTTAGGTTGGGTTAGGTTAGGTTATATTACGATATTGATGTATACAAAGGTCCCACGGAGACGTAGAGGACAACTCGCCAGGATTGTTGTCAAATAATAGCGTCGAGAGGTTTGGTTGGGATAGGTTACGTTATATTACGTTATTGATGTACATGAGGGTCCCGTGGAGACGTGGAGGCCAACTCGCCAGGAATGTTGTCAAATATTACCGCAGACATGTTATGTTGGATTAGGTTTGGTTATATTACGTTATTGATGTATATAAAGGTCCCACGGAGACGTAGAGGACAACTCGCCAGAATTGTTGTCAAATAATAGCGCCCAGAGGTTTGGTTGGGTTAGGTTACGTTAAATTACGTTTTTGATGTACATGAGGGTCCCATGGAGACGTGGAGGCCAACTCGCCAGGAATGTTGTCATATATTACCGCCGACATGTTAGGTTGGATTAGGTTTGGTTATATTTCGTTATTGATGTATATGAAGGTCCAACGCAGACGTAGAGGCCAACTCGCCAGGTATGTGGTCAAATATTACCGCCGAGATGATAGGTTGGGTTAGGTTTGGTTATATTTCGTTATTGATGTATATAAAGGTCCCAAGGAGCCGGAGAAGCCAACTCGCCAGGAATGTTGCCAAATATTACCGCCGAGATGTTAGGTTGGGTTAGGTTAGGTTATATTACGTTATTGATGTACATAAAGGTCCCGCGGAGACGTAGAGGCCAACTCGCCAGGAATGTTGTCAAATATTACTGCCGACATGTTAGGTTGGATAAGGTTAGGTTATGTTACGTTATTGATGTATATAAAGGTCCCAAGGTGACGTAGAGGCCAACAAGCTAGAAATGTTGTCAAATATTACAGCCGAGAGGTTTGGTTGGGTTAGGTTACGTTATATTACGTTATTGATGTACATGAGGGTCCCATGGAGACGTAGAGGCCAACTCGCCAGGAATGTTGTCAAATATTACAGCCGACATGTTAGGTTGGATTAGGTTTGGTTATATTTCGTTATTGATGTATATGAAGGGCCCACGGAGACGTAGAGGCCAACTCGCCAGGTATGTGGTCAAATATTACCGCCGAGATGATAGGTTGGGTTAGGTTTGGTTATATTTCGTTATTGATGTATATAAAGGTCCCAAGGAGACGGAGAAGCCAACTCGCCAGTAATGTTGTCAAATAATAGCGCCGAGAGGTTTGGTTGGGTTAAGTTACGTTATATTACGTTATTGATGTACATGAGGGTCCCATGGAGACGTAGAGGCCAACTCGCCAGGAATGTTGTCAAATATTACCGCCGACATGTTAGGTTGGGTTAGGTTCGGTTATATTTCGTTATGTATGTAAATGAAGGTCCAACGGAGACGTAGAGGCCAACTCGCCAGGTATGTGGTCAAATATTACCGCCGAGATGATAGGTTGGGTTAGGTTTGGTTGTATTTCGTTATTGATGTATATAAAGGTCCCAAGGAGACAGAGAAGCCAACTCGCCAGGAATGTTGCCAAATATTACCGCAGACATGTTATGTTGGATTAGGTTTGGTTATATTACGTTATTGATGTATATAAAGGTCCCACGGAGACGGAGAAGCCAACTCGCCAGGAATGTTGCCAAATATTACCGCCGAGATGTTAGGTTGGGTTAGGTTAGGTTATATTACGTTATAGATTTATATAACGGTCCCAAGGTGACGTAGAGGCCAACAAGCCGGAAATGTTGTCAAATATTACAGCCGAGATGTTAGGTTGGGTTAGGTTAGGTTATATTACGATATTGATGTATACAAAGGTCCCACGGAGACGTAGAGGACAACTCGCCAGAATTGTTGTCAAATAATAGCGCCCAGAGGTTTGGTTGGGTTAGGTTACGTTATATTACGTTATTGATGTACATGAGGGTCCCATGGAGACGTGGAGGCCAACTCGCCAGGAATGTTGTCAAATATTACCGCAGACATGTTATGTTGGATTAGGTTTGGTTATATTACGTTATTGATGTATATAAAGGTCCCACGGAGACGGAGAAGCCAACTCGCCAGGAATGTTGCCAAATATTACCGCCGAGATGTTAGGTTGGGTTAGATTAGGTTATATTACGTTATTGATGTACATAAAGTTCCCGCGGAGACGTAGAGGCCAACTCGCCAGGAATGTTGTCAAATATTACTGCCGACATGTTAGGTTGGATAAGGTTAGGTTATGTTACGTTATTGATGTATATAAAGGTCCCAAGGTGACGTAGAGGCCAACAAGCCAGAAATGTTGTCAAATATTACAGCCGAGAGGTTTGGTTGGGTTAGGTTCGGTTATATTTCGTTATGTATGTATATGAAGGTCCAACGGAGACGTAGAGGCCAACTCGCCAGGTATGTGGTCAAATATTACCGCCGAGATGATAGGTTGGGTTAGGTTTGGTTATATTTCGTTATTGATGTATATAAAGGTCCCACGGAGACGGAGAAGCCAACTCGCCAGGAGTGTTGCCAAATATTACCGCCGAGATGTTAGGTTGGGTAAGGTTAGGTTATATTACGTTATTGATGTACATAAAGTTCCCGCGGAGACGTAGAGGCCAACTCGCCAGGAATGTTGTCAAATATTACTGCCGACATGTTAGGTTGGATAAGGTTAGGTTATGTTACGTTATTGATGTATATAAAGGTCCCAAGGTGACGTAGAGGCCAACAAGCCAGAAATGTTGTCAAATATTACAGCCGAGAGGTTTGGTTGGGTTAGGTTCAGTTATATTTCGTTATGTATGTATATGAAGGTCCAACGGAGACGTAGAGGCCAACTCGCCAGGTATGTGGTCAAATATTACCGCCGAGATGATAGGTTGGGTTAGGTTTGGTTATATTTCGTTATTGATGTATATAAAGGTCCCACGGAGACGGAGAAGCCAACTCGCCAGGAATGTTGCCAAATATTACCGCCGAGATGTTAGGTTGGGTTAGGTTAGGTTATATTACGTTATTGATGTATATAAAGGTCCCACGGAGACGTAGAGGCCAACACGCCAGGAATGTTGTCAAATATTACTGCCGACATGTTGGGTTGGATTAGGTTAGGTTATATAGCGTTATTGATGTATATAACGGTCCCAAGGTGACGTAGAGGCCAACAAGCCAGAAATGTTGTCAAATATTACAGCCGAGATGTTAGGTTGGGTTAGGTTAGGTTATATTACGTTATTGATGTATACAAAGGTCCCGCGGAGACGTAGAGGACAACTCGCCAGGATTGTTGTCAAATAATAGCGCCGAGAGGTTTGGTTGGGTTAGGTTACGTTATATTACGTTATTGATGTACATGAGGGTCCCATGGAAACGTAGAGGCCAACTCGCCAGGAATGTTGTCAAATATTACCGCAGACATGTTATGTTGGATTATGTTTGGTTATATTACGTTATTGATGTATATAAAGGTCCCACGGAGACGGAGAAGCCAACCCGCCAGGAATGTTGCCAAATATTACCGCCGACATGTTAGGTTGGATTAGGTTTGGTTATATTACGTTATTGTTGTATATAAAGGTCCCACGGAGACGTAGAGGCCAACTCGCCAGGAATGTTGTCAAATATTACCGCCAACATGTTAGGTTGGATTAGGTTTGGTTATATTACGTTATTGATGTATATAAAGGTCCCACGGAGACGGAGAGGCCAAATCGCCAGAAATGTTGCCAAATATTACCGCCGAGATGTTAGGTTGGTTTAGGTTAGGTTATATTACGTTCTTGATGTATATAAAGGTCCCACGGAGACGTAGAGGCCAACTCGCCAGTAATGTTGTCAAATAATAGCGCCGAGAGGTTTGGTTGGGTTAAGTTACGTTATATTACGTTATTGATGTACATGAGGGTCCCATGGAGACGTAGAGGCCAACTCGCCAGGAATGTTGTCAAATATTACCGCCGACATGTTAGGTTGGGTTAGGTTCGGTTATATTTCGTTATGTATGTATATGAAGGTCCAACGGAGACGTAGAGGCCAACTCGCCAGGTATGTGGTCAAATATTACCGCCGAGATGATAGGTTGGGTTAGGTTTGGTTGTATTTCGTTATTGATGTATATAAAGGTCCCAAGGAGACAGAGAAGCCAACTCGCCAAGAATGTTGCCAAATATTACCGCAGACATGTTATGTTGGATTAGGTTTGGTTATATTACGTTATTGATGTATATAAAGGTCCCACGGAGACGGAGAAGCCAACTCGCCAGGAATGTTGCCAAATATTACCGCCGAGATGTTAGGTTGGGTTAGGTTAGGTTATATTACGTTATTGATGTACATAAAGGTCCCGCGGAGACGTAGATGCCAACTCGCCAGGAATGTTGTCAAATATTACTGCCGACATGTTAGGTTGGATAAGGTTAGGTTATGTTACGTTATTGATGTATATAAAGGTCCCAAGGTGACGTAGAGGCCAACAAGCCAGAAATGTTGCCAAATATTACAGTCGAGAGGTTTGGTTGGGTTAGGTTGCGTTATATTACGTTATTGATGTACATGAGGGTCCCATGGAGACGTAGAGGCCAACTCGCCAGGAATGTTGTCAAATATTACCGCAGACATGTTATGTTGGATTAGGTTTGGTTATATTACGTTATTGATGTATATAAAGGTCCCACGGATACGGAGAAACCAACTCGCCAGGTATGTTGCCAGATATTACCGCCGAGATGTTAGGTTGGGTTAGGTTAGGTTATATTACGTTATTGATGTATATAAAGGTCCCACGGAGACGTAGAGGCCAACTCGCCAGGAATGTTGTCAAATATTACTGCCGACATGTTAGGTTGGATTAGGTTTGGTTATATTACGTTATTGATGTATATAAAGGTCCCACGGAGACGTAGAGGCCAACTCGCCAGAAATGTTGCCAAATATTACCGCCGAGATGTTAGGTTGGGTTAGGTTAGGTTATATTACGTTCTTGATGTATATAAAGGTCCCACGCAGACGTAGAGGCCAACTCGCCAGTAATGTTGTCAAATAATAGCGCCGAGAGGTTTGGTTGGGTTAGGTTACGTTATATTACGTTATTGATGTACATGAGGGTCCCATGGAAACGTAGAGGCCAACTCGCCAGGAATGTTGTCAAATATTACCGCAGACATGTTATGTTGGATTATGTTTGGTTATATTACGTTATTGATGTATATAAAGGTCCCACGGAGACGGAGAAGCCAAATCGCCAGGAATGTTGCCAAATATTACCGCCGACATGTTAGGTTGGATTAGGTTTGGTTATATTACGTTATTGATGTATATAAAGGTCCCACGGAAACGTAGAGGCCAACTCGCCAGGAATGTTGTCAAATATTACCGCCAACATGTTAGGTTGGATTAGGCTTGGTTATATTACGTTATTGATGTATATAAAGGTCCCACGGAGACGTAGAGGCCAACTCGCCAGAAATGTTGCCAAATATTACCGCCGAGATGTTAGGTTGGTTTAGGTTAGGTTATATTACGTTCTTGATGTATATAAAGGTCCCACGGAGACGTAGAGGCCAACTCGCCAGTAATGTTGTCAAATAATAGCGCCGAGAGGTTTGGTTGGGTTAAGTTACGTCATATTACGTTATTGATATACATGAGGGTCCCATGGAGACGTAGAGGCCAACTCGCCAGGAATGTTGTCAAATATTACCGCCGACATGTTAGGTTGGGTGAGGTTCGGTTATATTTCGTTATGTATGTATATGAAGGTCCAACGGAGACGTAGAGGCCAACTCGCCAGGTATGTGGTCAAATATTACCGCCGAGATGATAGGTTGGGTTAGGTTTGGTTGTATTTCGTTATTGATGTATATAAAGGTCCCAAGGAGACGGAGAAGCCAACTCGCCAAGAATGTTGCCAAATATTACCGCAGACATGTTATGTTGGATTAGGTTTGGTTATATTACGTTATTGATGTATATAAAGGTCCCACGGAGACGGAGAAGCCAACTCGCCAGGAATGTTGCCAAATATTACCGCCGAGATGTTAGGTTGGGTTAGGTTAGGTTATATTACGTTATTGATGTACATAAAGGTCCCGCGGAGACGTAGATGCCAACTCGCCAGGAATGTTGTCAAATATTACTGCCGACATGTTAGGTTGGATAAGGTTAGGTTATGTTACGTTATTGATGTATATAAAGGTCCCAAGGTGACGTAGAGGCCAACAAGCCAGAAATGTTGCCAAATATTACAGTCGAGAGGTTTGGTTGGGTTAGGTTGCGTTATATTACGTTATTGATGTACATGAGGGTCCCATGGAGACGTAGAGGCCAACTCGCCAGGAATGTTGTCAAATATTACTGCCGACATGTTAGGTTGGATAAGGTTAGGTTATGTTACGTTATTGATGTATATAAAGGTCCCAAGGTGACGTAGAGGCCAACAAGCCAGAAATGTTGTCAAATATTACAGCCGAGAGGTTTGGTTGGGTTAGGTTCGGTTATATTTCGTTATGTATGTATATGAAGGTCCAACGGAGACGTAGAGGCCAACTCGCCAGGTATGTGGTCAAATATTACCGCCGAGATGATAGGTTGGGTTAGGTTTGGTTATATTTCGTTATTGATGTATATAAAGGTCCCACGGAGACGGAGAAGCCAACTCGCCAGGAGTGTTGCCAAATATTACCGCCGAGATGTTAGGTTGGGTAAGGTTAGGTTATATTACGTTATTGATGTACATAAAGTTCCCGCGGAGACGTAGAGGCCAACTCGCCAGGAATGTTGTCAAATATTACTGCCGACATGTTAGGTTGGATAAGGTTAGGTTATGTTACGTTATTGATGTATATAAAGGTCCCAAGGTGACGTAGAGGCCAACAAGCCAGAAATGTTGTCAAATATTACAGCCGAGAGGTTTGGTTGGGTTAGGTTCAGTTATATTTCGTTATGTATGTATATGAAGGTCCAACGGAGACGTAGAGGCCAACTCGCCAGGTATGTGGTCAAATATTACCGCCGAGATGATAGGTTGGGTTAGGTTTGGTTATATTTCGTTATTGATGTATATAAAGGTCCCACGGAGACGGAGAAGCCAACTCGCCAGGAATGTTGCCAAATATTACCGCCGAGATGTTAGGTTGGGTTAGGTTAGGTTATATTACGTTATTGATGTATATAAAGGTCCCACGGAGACGTAGAGGCCAACACGCCAGGAATGTTGTCAAATATTACTGCCGACATGTTGGGTTGGATTAGGTTAGGTTATATAGCGTTATTGATGTATATAACGGTCCCAAGGTGACGTAGAGGCCAACAAGCCAGAAATGTTGTCAAATATTACAGCCGAGATGTTAGGTTGGGTTAGGTTAGGTTATATTACGTTATTGATGTATACAAAGGTCCCGCGGAGACGTAGAGGACAACTCGCCAGGATTGTTGTCAAATAATAGCGCCGAGAGGTTTGGTTGGGTTAGGTTACGTTATATTACGTTATTGATGTACATGAGGGTCCCATGGAAACGTAGAGGCCAACTCGCCAGGAATGTTGTCAAATATTACCGCAGACATGTTATGTTGGATTATGTTTGGTTATATTACGTTATTGATGTATATAAAGGTCCCACGGAGACGGAGAAGCCAACCCGCCAGGAATGTTGCCAAATATTACCGCCGACATGTTAGGTTGGATTAGGTTTGGTTATATTACGTTATTGTTGTATATAAAGGTCCCACGGAGACGTAGAGGCCAACTCGCCAGGAATGTTGTCAAATATTACCGCCAACATGTTAGGTTGGATTAGGTTTGGTTATATTACGTTATTGATGTATATAAAGGTCCCACGGAGACGGAGAGGCCAAATCGCCAGAAATGTTGCCAAATATTACCGCCGAGATGTTAGGTTGGTTTAGGTTAGGTTATATTACGTTCTTGATGTATATAAAGGTCCCACGGAGACGTAGAGGCCAACTCGCCAGTAATGTTGTCAAATAATAGCGCCGAGAGGTTTGGTTGGGTTAAGTTACGTTATATTACGTTATTGATGTACATGAGGGTCCCATGGAGACGTAGAGGCCAACTCGCCAGGAATGTTGTCAAATATTACCGCCGACATGTTAGGTTGGGTTAGGTTCGGTTATATTTCGTTATGTATGTATATGAAGGTCCAACGGAGACGTAGAGGCCAACTCGCCAGGTATGTGGTCAAATATTACCGCCGAGATGATAGGTTGGGTTAGGTTTGGTTGTATTTCGTTATTGATGTATATAAAGGTCCCAAGGAGACAGAGAAGCCAACTCGCCAAGAATGTTGCCAAATATTACCGCAGACATGTTATGTTGGATTAGGTTTGGTTATATTACGTTATTGATGTATATAAAGGTCCCACGGAGACGGAGAAGCCAACTCGCCAGGAATGTTGCCAAATATTACCGCCGAGATGTTAGGTTGGGTTAGGTTAGGTTATATTACGTTATTGATGTACATAAAGGTCCCGCGGAGACGTAGATGCCAACTCGCCAGGAATGTTGTCAAATATTACTGCCGACATGTTAGGTTGGATAAGGTTAGGTTATGTTACGTTATTGATGTATATAAAGGTCCCAAGGTGACGTAGAGGCCAACAAGCCAGAAATGTTGCCAAATATTACAGTCGAGAGGTTTGGTTGGGTTAGGTTGCGTTATATTACGTTATTGATGTACATGAGGGTCCCATGGAGACGTAGAGGCCAACTCGCCAGGAATGTTGTCAAATATTACCGCAGACATGTTATGTTGGATTAGGTTTGGTTATATTACGTTATTGATGTATATAAAGGTCCCACGGATACGGAGAAACCAACTCGCCAGGTATGTTGCCAGATATTACCGCCGAGATGTTAGGTTGGGTTAGGTTAGGTTATATTACGTTATTGATGTATATAAAGGTCCCACGGAGACGTAGAGGCCAACTCGCCAGGAATGTTGTCAAATATTACTGCCGACATGTTAGGTTGGATTAGGTTTGGTTATATTACGTTATTGATGTATATAAAGGTCCCACGGAGACGTAGAGGCCTACTCGCCAGAAATGTTGCCAAATATTACCGCCGAGATGTTAGGTTGGGTTAGGTTAGGTTATATTACGTTCTTGATGTATATAAAGGTCCCACGCAGACGTAGAGGCCAACTCGCCAGTAATGTTGTCAAATAATAGCGCCGAGAGGTTTGGTTGGGTTAGGTTACGTTATATTACGTTATTGATGTACATGAGGGTCCCATGGAAACGTAGAGGCCAACTCGCCAGGAATGTTGTCAAATATTACCGCAGACATGTTATGTTGGATTATGTTTGGTTATATTACGTTATTGATGTATATAAAGGTCCCACGGAGACGGAGAAGCCAAATCGCCAGGAATGTTGCCAAATATTACCGCCGACATGTTAGGTTGGATTAGGTTTGGTTATATTACGTTATTGATGTATATAAAGGTCCCACGGAAACGTAGAGGCCAACTCGCCAGGAATGTTGTCAAATATTACCGCCAACATGTTAGGTTGGATTAGGCTTGGTTATATTACGTTATTGATGTATATAAAGGTCCCACGGAGACGTAGAGGCCAACTCGCCAGAAATGTTGCCAAATATTACCGCCGAGATGTTAGGTTGGTTTAGGTTAGGTTATATTACGTTCTTGATGTATATAAAGGTCCCACGGAGACGTAGAGGCCAACTCGCCAGTAATGTTGTCAAATAATAGCGCCGAGAGGTTTGGTTGGGTTAAGTTACGTCATATTACGTTATTGATATACATGAGGGTCCCATGGAGACGTAGAGGCCAACTCGCCAGGAATGTTGTCAAATATTACCGCCGACATGTTAGGTTGGGTGAGGTTCGGTTATATTTCGTTATGTATGTATATGAAGGTCCAACGGAGACGTAGAGGCCAACTCGCCAGGTATGTGGTCAAATATTACCGCCGAGATGATAGGTTGGGTTAGGTTTGGTTGTATTTCGTTATTGATGTATATAAAGGTCCCAAGGAGACGGAGAAGCCAACTCGCCAAGAATGTTGCCAAATATTACCGCAGACATGTTATGTTGGATTAGGTTTGGTTATATTACGTTATTGATGTATATAAAGGTCCCACGGAGACGGAGAAGCCAACTCGCCAGGAATGTTGCCAAATATTACCGCCGAGATGTTAGGTTGGGTTAGGTTAGGTTATATTACGTTATTGATGTACATAAAGGTCCCGCGGAGACGTAGATGCCAACTCGCCAGGAATGTTGTCAAATATTACTGCCGACATGTTAGGTTGGATAAGGTTAGGTTATGTTACGTTATTGATGTATATAAAGGTCCCAAGGTGACGTAGAGGCCAACAAGCCAGAAATGTTGCCAAATATTACAGTCGAGAGGTTTGGTTGGGTTAGGTTGCGTTATATTACGTTATTGATGTACATGAGGGTCCCATGGAGACGTAGAGGCCAACTCGCCAGGAATGTTGTCAAATATTACCGCAGACATGTTATGTTGGATTAGGTTTGGTTATATTACGTTATTGATGTATATAAAGGTCCCACGGATACGGAGAAGCCAACTCGCCAGGTATGTTGCCAGATATTACCGCCGAGATGTTAGGTTGGGTTAGGTTAGGTTATATTACGTTATTGATGTATATAAAGGTCCCACGGAGACGTAGAGGCCAACTCGCCAGGAATGTTGTCAAATATTACTGCCGACATGTTAGGTTGGATTAGGTTTGGTTATATTACGTTATTGATGTATATAAAGGTCCCACGGAGACGTAGAGGCCAACTCGCCAGAAATGTTGCCAAATATTACCGCCGAGATGTTAGGTTGGGTTAGGTTAGGTTATATTACGTTCTTGATGTATATAAAGGTCCCACGCAGACGTAGAGGCCAACTCGCCAGTAATGTTGTCAAATAATAGCGCCGAGAGGTTTGGTTGGGTTAGGTTACGTTATATTACGTTATTGATGTACATGAGGGTCCCATGGATACGTAGAGGCCAACTCGCCAGGAATGTTGTCAAATATTACCGCCGACATGTTAGGTTGGATTAGGTTCGGTTATATTTCGTTATTGATGTATATAAAGGTCCCACGGAGACGTAGAGCCCAACTCGCCAGGAATGTTGTCCAATATTACTGCCGACACGTTGGGTTGGATTAGGTTAGGTTATATAGCGTTATTGATGTATATAACGGTCCCAAGGTGACGTAGAGGCCAACAAGCCAGAAATGTTGTCAAATATTACAGCCGAGATGTTAGGTTGGGTTAGGTTAGGTTATATTACGTTATTGATGTATACAAAGGTCCCGCGGAGACGTAGAAGACAACTCGCCAGGATTGTTGTCAAATAATAGCGCCGAGAGGTTTGGTTGGGTTAGGTTACGTTATATTACGTTATTGATGTACATGAGGGTCCCATGGAAACGTAGAGGCCAACTCGCCAGGAATGTTGTCAAATATTACCGCAGACATGTTATGTTGGATTATGTTTGGTTATATTACGTTATTGATGTATATAAAGGTCCCACGGAGACGGAGAAGCCAAATCGCCAGGAATGTTGCCAAATATTACCGCCGACATGTTAGGTTGGATTAGGTTTGGTTATATTACGTTATTGATGTATATAAAGGTCCCACGGAAACGTAGAGGCCAACTCGCCAGGAATGTTGTCAAATATTACCGCCAACATGTTAGGTTGGATTAGGCTTGGTTATATTACTTTATTGATGTATATAAAGGTCCCACGGAGACGTAGAGGCCAACTCGCCAGAAATGTTGCCAAATATTACCGCCGAGATGTTAGGTTGGTTTAGGTTAGGTTATATTACGTTCTTGATGTATATAAAGGTCCCACGGAGACGTAGAGGCCAACTCGCCAGTAATGTTGTCAAATAATAGCGCCGAGAGGTTTGGTTGGGTTAAGTTACGTCATATTACGTTATTGATATACATGAGGGTCCCATGGAGACGTAGAGGCCAACTCGCCAGGAATGTTGTCAAATATTACCGCCGACATGTTAGGTTGGGTGAGGTTCGGTTATATTTCGTTATGTATGTATATGAAGGTCCAACGGAGACGTAGAGGCCAACTCGCCAGGTATGTGGTCAAATATTACCGCCGAGATGATAGGTTGGGTTAGGTTTGGTTGTATTTCGTTATTGATGTATATAAAGGTCCCAAGGAGACGGAGAAGCCAACTCGCCAAGAATGTTGCCAAATATTACCGCAGACATGTTATGTTGGATTAGGTTTGGTTATATTACGTTATTGATGTATATAAAGGTCCCACGGAGACGGAGAAGCCAACTCGCCAGGAATGTTGTCAAATATTACCGCCAACATGTTAGGTTGGATTAGGTTTGGTTATATTACGTTATTGATGTATATAAAGGTCCCACGGAGACGTAGAGGCCAACTCGCCAGAAATGTTGCCAAATATTACCGCCGAGATGTTAGGTTGGTTTAGGTTAGGTTATATTACGTTCTTGATGTATATAAAGGTCCCACGGAGACGTAGAGGCCAACTCGCCAGTACTGTTGTCAAATAATAGCGCCGAGAGGTTTGGTTGGGTTAAGTTACGTCATATTACGTTATTGATATACATGAGGGTCCCATGGAGACGTAGAGGCCAACTCGCCAGGAATGTTGTCAAATATTACCGCCGACATGTTAGGTTGGGTGAGGTTCGGTTATATTTCGTTATGTATGTATATGAAGGTCCAACGGAGACGTAGAGGCCAACTCGCCAGGTATGTGGTCAAATATTACCGCCGAGATGATAGGTTGGGTTAGGTTTGGTTGTATTTCGTTATTGATGTATATAAAGGTCCCAAGGAGACAGAGAAGCCAACTCGCCAAGAATGTTGCCAAATATTACCGCAGACATGTTATGTTGGATTAGGTTTGGTTATATTACGTTATTGATGTATATAAAGGTCCCACGGAGACGGAGAAGCCAACTCGCCAGGAATGTTGTCAAATATTACCGCCAACATGTTAGGTTGGATTAGGTTTGGTTATATTACGTTATTGATGTATATAAAGGTCCCACGGAGACGTAGAGGCCAACTCGCCAGAAATGTTGCCAAATATTACCGCCGAGATGTTAGGTTGGTTTAGGTTAGGTTATATTACGTTCTTGATGTATATAAAGGTCCCACGGAGACGTAGAGGCCAACTCGCCAGTACTGTTGTCAAATAATAGCGCCGAGAGGTTTGGTTGGGTTAAGTTACGTCATATTACGTTATTGATGTACATGAGGGTCCCATGGAGACGTAGAGGCCAACTCGCCAGGAATGTTGTCAAATATTACCGCCGACATGTTAGGTTGGGTTAGGTTCGGTTATATTTCGTTATGTATGTATATGAAGGTCCAACGGAGACGTAGAGGCCAACTCGCCAGGTATGTGGTCAAATATTACCGCCGAGATGATAGGTTGGGTTAGGTTTGGTTGTATTTCGTTATTGATGTATATAAAGGTCCCAAGGAGACAGAGAAGCCAACTCGCCAGGAATGTTGCCAAATATTACCGCCGAGATGTTAGGTTGGGTTAGGTTAGGTTATATTACGTTATTGATGTATATAAAGGTCCCACGGAGACGTAGAGGCCAACTCGCCAGGAATGTTGTCAAATATTACTGCCGACATGTTAGGTTGGATTAGGTTAGGTTATATAACGTTATTGATGTTTATAACGGTCCCAAGGTGACGTAGAGGCCAACAAGCCAGAAATGTTGTCAAATATTACAGCCGAGATGTTAGGTTGGGTTAGGTTAGGTTATATAACGTTATTGATGTTTATAACGGTCCCAAGGTGACGTAGAGGCCAACAAGCCAGAAATGTTGTCAAATATTACAGCCGAGATGTTAGGTTGGGTTAGGTTAGGTTATATTACGATATTATTGTATACAAAGGTCCCACGGAGACGTAGAGGACAACTCGCCAGGATTGTTGTCAAATAATAGCGCCGAGAGGTTTGGTTGGGTTAGGTTACGTTATATTACGTTATTGATGTACATGAGGGTCCCACGCAGACGTAGAGGCCAACTCGCCAGGAATGTTGTCAAATATTACCGCAGACATGTTATGTTGGATTAGGTTTGGTTATATTACGTTATTGATGTATATAAAGGTCCCACGGAGACGGAGAAGCCAACTCGCCAGGAATGTTGCCAAATATTACCGCCGAGATGTTAGGTTGTGTTAGGTTAGGTTATATTACGTTATTAATGTACATAAAGGTCCCGCGGAGACGTAGATGCCAACTCGCCAGGAATGTTGTCAAATATTACTGCCGACATGTTAGGTTGGATAAGGTTAGGTTATGTTACGTTATTGATGTATATAAAGGTCCCAAGGTGACGTAGAGGCCAACAAGCCAGAAATGTTGCCAAATATTACAGTCGAGAGGTTTGGTTGGGTTAGGTTGCGTTATATTACGTTATTGATGTACATGAGGGTCCCATGGAGACGTAGAGGCCAACTCGCCAGGAATGTTGTCAAATATTACCGCAGACATGTTATGTTGGATTAGGTTTGGTTATATTACGTTATTGATGTATATAAAGGTCCCACGGAGACGTAGAGGCCAACTCGCCAGAAATGTTGCCAAATATTACCGCCGAGATGTTAGGTTGGTTTAGGTTAGGTTATATTACGTTCTTGATGTATATAAAGGTCCCACGCAGACGTAGAGGCCAACTCGCCAGTACTGTTGTCAAATAATAGCGCCGAGAGGTTTGGTTGGGTTAAGTTACGTCATATTACGTTATTGATGTACATGAGGGTCCCATGGAGACGTAGAGGCCAACTCGCCAGGAATGTTGTCAAATATTACCGCCGACATGTTAGGTTGGGTTAGGTTCGGTTATATTTCGTTATGTATGTATATGAAGGTCCAACGGAGACGTAGAGGCCAACTCGCCAGGTATGTGGTCAAATATTACCGCCGAGATGATAGGTTGGGTTAGGTTTGGTTGTATTTCGTTATTGATGTATATAAAGGTCCCAAGGAGACAGAGAAGCCAACTCGCCAGGAATGTTGCCAAATATTACCGCCGAGATGTTAGGTTGGGTTAGGTTAGGTTATATTACGTTATTGATGTATATAAAGGTCCCACGGAGACGTAGAGGCCAACTCGCCAGGAATGTTGTCAAATATTACTGCCGACATGTTAGGTTGGATTAGGTTAGGTTATATAACGTTATTGATGTTTATAACGGTCCCAAGGTGACGTAGAGGCCAACAAGCCAGAAATGTTGTCAAATATTACAGCCGAGATGTTAGGTTGGGTTAGGTTAGGTTATATAACGTTATTGATGTTTATAACGGTCCCAAGGTGACGTAGAGGCCAACAAGCCAGAAATGTTGTCAAATATTACAGCCGAGATGTTAGGTTGGGTTAGGTTAGGTTATATTACGATATTATTGTATACAAAGGTCCCACGGAGACGTAGAGGACAACTCGCCAGGATTGTTGTCAAATAATAGCGCCGAGAGGTTTGGTTGGGTTAGGTTACGTTATATTACGTTATTGATGTACATGAGGGTCCCACGCAGACGTAGAGTCAAACTCGCCAGGAATGTTGTCAAATATTACCGCAGACATGTTATGTTGGATTAGGTTTGGTTATATTACGTTATTGATGTATATAAAGGTCCCACGGAGACGGAGAAGCCAACTCGCCAGGAATGTTGCCAAATATTACCGCCGAGATGTTAGGTTGTGTTAGGTTAGGTTATATTACGTTATTAATGTACATAAAGGTCCCGCGGAGACGTAGATGCCAACTCGCCAGGAATGTTGTCAAATATTACTGCCGACATGTTAGGTTGGATAAGGTTAGGTTATGTTACGTTATTGATGTATATAAAGGTCCCAAGGTGACGTAGAGGCCAACAAGCCAGAAATGTTGCCAAATATTACAGTCGAGAGGTTTGGTTGGGTTAGGTTGCGTTATATTACGTTATTGATGTACATGAGGGTCCCATGGAGACGTAGAGGCCAACTCGCCAGGAATGTTGTCAAATATTACTGCCGACATGTTAGGTTGGATAAGGTTAGGTTATGTTACGTTATTGATGTATATAAAGGTCCCAAGGTGACGTAGAGGCCAACAAGCCAGAAATGTTGCCAAATATTACAGTCGAGAGGTTTGGTTGGGTTAGGTTGCGTTATATTACGTTATTGATGTACATGAGGGTCCCATGGAGACGTAGAGGCCAACTCGCCAGGAATGTTGTCAAATATTACCGCAGACATGTTATGTTGGATTAGGTTTGGTTATATTACGTTATTGATGTATATAAAGGTCCCACGGAGACGTAGAGGCCAACTCGCCAGAAATGTTGCCAAATATTACCGCCGAGATGTTAGGTTGGGTTAGGTTAGGTTATATTACGTTCTTGATGTATATAAAGGTCCCACGCAGACGTAGAGGCCAACTCGCCAGTAATGTTGTCAAATAATAGCGCCGAGAGGTTTGGTTGGGTTAGGTTACGTTATATTACGTTATTGATGTACATGAGGGTCCCATGGAGACGTAGAGGCCAAATCGCCAGGAATGTTGTCAAATATTACCGCCGACATGTTAGGTTAGATTAGGTTCGGTTATATTTCGTTATGGATGTATATGAAGGTCCAACGGAGACGTGGAGGCCAACTCGCCAGGTATGTGGTGAAATATTACCGCCGAGATGATAGGTTGGGTTAGGTTTGGTTATATTTCGTTATTGATGTATATAAAGGTCCCAAGGAGACAGAGAAGCCAACTCGCCAGGAATGTTGCCAAATATTACCGCCGAGATGTTAGGTTGGGTTAGGTTAGGTTATATTACGTTATTGATGTATATAAAGGTCCCACGGAGACGTAGAGTCCAACTCGCCAGGAATGTTGTCAAATATTACTGCCGACATGTTAGGTTGGATTAGGTTAGGTTATATAACGTTATTGATGTATATAACGGTCCCAAGGTAACGTAGAGGCCAACTCGCCAGGAATGTTGTCAAATGTTACCGCCAACATGTTAGGTTGGATTAGGTTTGGTTATATTACGTTATTGATGTATATAAAGGTCCCACTGAGACGTAGAGGCCAACTCGCCAGAAATGTTGCCAAATATTACCGCCGAGATGTTAGGTTGGGTTAGGTTAGGTTATATTACGTTATTGATGTACATAAATGTCCCTCGGAGACGTAGATGCCAACTCGCCAGGAATGTTGTCAAATATTACTGCCGACATGTTAGGTTGGATAAGGTTAGGTTATGTTACGTTATTGATGTATATAAAGGTCCCAAGGTGACGTAGAGGCCAACAAGCCAGAAATGTTGCCAAATATTACAGTCGAGAGGTTTGGTTGGGTTAGGTTGCGTTATATTACGTTATTGATGTACATGAGGGTCCCATGGAGACGTAGAGGCCAACTCGCCAGGAATGTTGTCAAATATTACCGCAGACATGTTATGTTGGATTAGGTTTGGTTATATTACGTTATTGATGTATATAAAGGTCCCACGGATACGGAGAAGCCAACTCGCCAGGTATGTTGCCAAATATTACCGCCGAGATGTTAGGTTGGGTTAGGTTAGGTTATATTACGTTATTGATGTATATAAAGGTCCCACGGAGACGTAGAGGCCAACTCGCCAGGTATGTGGTCAAATATTACCGCCGAGATGATAGGTTGGGTTAGGTTTGGTTGTATTTCGTTATTGATGTATATAAAGGTCCCAAGGAGACAGAGAAGCCAACTCGCCAAGAATGTTGCCAAATATTACCGCAGACATGTTATGTTGGATTAGGTTTGGTTATATTACGTTATTGATGTATATAAAGGTCCCACGGAGACGGAGAAGCCAACTCGCCAGGAATGTTGTCAAATATTACCGCCAACATGTTAGGTTGGATTAGGTTTGGTTATATTACGTTATTGATGTATATAAAGGTCCCACGGAGACGTAGAGGCCAACTCGCCAGAAATGTTGCCAAATATTACCGCCGAGATGTTAGGTTGGTTTAGGTTAGGTTATATTACGTTCTTGATGTATATAAAGGTCCCACGGAGACGTAGAGGCCAACTCGCCAGTACTGTTGTCAAATAATAGCGCCGAGAGGTTTGGTTGGGTTAAGTTACGTCATATTACGTTATTGATGTACATGAGGGTCCCATGGAGACGTAGAGGCCAACTCGCCAGGAATGTTGTCAAATATTACCGCCGACATGTTAGGTTGGGTTAGGTTCGGTTATATTTCGTTATGTATGTATATGAAGGTCCAACGGAGACGTAGAGGCCAACTCGCCAGGTATGTGGTCAAATATTACCGCCGAGATGATAGGTTGGGTTAGGTTTGGTTGTATTTCGTTATTGATGTATATAAAGGTCCCAAGGAGACAGAGAAGCCAACTCGCCAGGAATGTTGCCAAATATTACCGCCGAGATGTTAGGTTGGGTTAGGTTAGGTTATATTACGTTATTGATGTATATAAAGGTCCCACGGAGACGTAGAGGCCAACTCGCCAGGAATGTTGTCAAATATTACTGCCGACATGTTAGGTTGGATTAGGTTAGGTTATATAACGTTATTGATGTATATAACGGTCCCAAGGTAACGTAGAGGCCAACTCGCCAGGAATGTTGTCAAATATTACCGCCAACATGTTAGGTTGGATTAGGTTTGGTTATATTACGTTATTGATGTATATAAAGGTCCCACTGAGACGTAGAGGCCAACTCGCCAGAAATGTTGCCAAATATTACCGCCGAGATGTTAGGTTGGGTTAGGTTAGGTTATATTACGTTATTGATGTACATAAATGTCCCGCGGAGACGTAGATGCCAACTCGCCAGGAATGTTGTCAAATATTACTGCCGACATGTTAGGTTGGATAAGGTTAGGTTATGTTACGTTATTGATGCATATAAAGGTCCCAAGGTGACGTAGAGGCCAACAAGCCAGAAATGTTGCCAAATATTACAGTCGAGAGGTTTGGTTGGGTTAGGTTGCGTTATATTACGTTATTGATGTACATGAGGGTCCCATGGAGACGTAGAGGCCAACTCGCCAGGAATGTTGTCAAATATTACCGCCGACATGTTAGGTTGGATTAGGTTCGGTTATATTTCGTTATGGATGTATACGAAGGTCCAACGGAGACGTAGAGTCCAACTCGCCAGGAATGTTGTCAAATATTACCGCCGACATGTTAGGTTGGATTAGGTTCGGTTATATTTCGTTATGGTTGTATATGAAGGTCCAACGGAGACGTAGAGGCCAACTCGTCAGGTATGTGGTCAAATATTACCGCCGAGATGATAGGTTGGGTTAGGTTTGGTTATATTTCGTTATTGATGTATATAAAGGTCCCAAGGAGACAGAGAAGCCAACTCGCCAGGAATGTTGCCAAATATTACCGCCGAGATGTTAGGTTGGGTTAGGTTAGGTTATATTACGTTATTGATGTATATAAAGGTCCCACGGAGACGTAGAGGCCAACTCGCGAGGAATGTTGTCAAATATTACTGCCGACATGTTAGGTTGGATTAGGTTAGGTTATATAACGTTGTTGATGTATATAACAGTCCCAAGGTAACGTAGAGGCCAACAAGCCAGAAATGTTGCCAAATATTACAGTCGAGATGTTTGGTTGGGTTAGGTTGCGTTATATTACGTTATTGATGTACATGAGGGTCCCATGGAGACGTAGAGGCCAACTCGCCAGGAATGTTGTCAAATATTACCGCAGACATGTTATGTTGGATTAGGTTTGGTTATATTACGTTATTGATGTATATAAAGGTCCCACGGATACGGAGAAGCCAACTCGCCAGGTATGTTGCCAAATATTACCGCCGAGATGTTAGGTTGGGTTAGGTTAGGTTATATTACGTTATTGATGTATATAAAGGTCCCACGGAGACGTAGAGGCCAACTCGCCAGGAATGTTGTAAAATATTACTGCCGACATGTTAGGTTGGATTAGGTTTGGTTATATTACGTTATTGATGTATATAAAGGTCCCACGGAGACGTAGAGGCCAACTCGCCTGAAATGTTGCCAAATATTACCGCCGAGATGTTAGGTTGGGTTAGGTTAGGTTATATTACGTTCTTGATGTATATAAAGGTCCCACGCAGACGTAGAGGCCAACTCGCCAGTAATATTGTCAAATAATAGGGCCGAGAGGTTTGGTTGGATTAGGTTACGTTATATTACGTTATTGATGTACATGAGGGTCCCATGGAGACGTAGAGGCCAACTCGCCAGGAATGTTGTCAAATATTACCGCCGACATGTTAGGTTGGATTAGGTTCGGTTATATTTCGTTATGGATGTATATGAAGGTCCAACGGAGACGTGGAGGCCAACTCGCCAGGTATGTGGTGAAATATTACCGCCGAGATGATAGGTTGGGTTAGGTTTGGTTATATTTCGTTATTGATGTATATAAAGGTCCCAAGGAGACAGAGAAGCCAACTCGCCAGGAATGTTGCCAAATATTACCGCCGAGATGTTAGGTTGGGTTAGGTTAGGTTATATTACGTTATTGATGTATATAAAGGTCCCACGGAGACGTAGAGGCCAACTCGCGAGGAATGTTGTCAAATATTACTGCCGACATGTGAGGTTGGATTAGGTTAGGTTATATAACGTTGTTGATGTATATAACAGTCCCAAGGTAACGTAGAGGCCAACAAGCCAGAAATGTTGCCAAATATTACAGTCGAGATG
The DNA here is from genome assembly GCA_963969225.1 of Xylocopa violacea. Taxonomy (NCBI): domain Eukaryota; kingdom Metazoa; phylum Arthropoda; class Insecta; order Hymenoptera; family Apidae; genus Xylocopa; species Xylocopa violacea. The sequence continues at coordinate 7,485,126 of CAXAJV010000017.1, read as the reverse complement.
TTTGGTTGGGTTAGGTTGCGTTATATTACGTTATTGATGTACATGAGGGTCCCATGGAGACGTAGAGGCCAACTCGCCAGGAATGTTGTCAAATATTACCGCCGACATGTTATGTTGGATTAGGTTTGGTTATATTACGTTATTGATGTATATAAAGGTCCCACGGAGACGTAGAGGCCAACTCGCCAGAAATGTTGCCAAATATTACCGCCGAGATGTTAGGTTGGGTTAGGTTAGGTTATATTACGTTCTTGATGTATATAAAGGTCCCACGCAGACGTAGAGGCCAACTCGCCAGTAATGTTGTCAAATAATAGCGCCGAGAGGTTTGGTTGGGTTAGGTTACGTTATATTACGTTATTGATGTACATGAGGGTCCCATGGAGACGTAGAGGCCAACTCGCCAGGAATGTTGTCAAATATTACCGCCGACATGTTAGGTTGGATTAGGTTCGGTTATATTTCGTTATGGATGTATATGAAGGTCCAACGGAGACGTAGAGGCCAACTCGCCAGGTATGTGGTCAAATATTACCGCCGAGATGATAGGTTGGGTTAGGTTTGGTTATATTTCGTTATTGATGTATATAAAGGTCCCAAGGAGACAGAGAAGCCAACTCGCCAGGAATGTTGCCAAATATTACCGCCGACATGTTAGGTTGGATTAGGTTCGGTTATATTTCGTTATTGATGTATATAAAGGTCCCACGGAGACGTAGAGGCCAACTCGCCAGGAATGTTGTCAAATATTACTGCCGACATGTTGGGTTGGATTAGGTTAGGTTATATAGCGTTATTGATGTATATAACGGTCCCAAGGTGACGTAGAGGCCAACAAGCCAGAAATGTTGTCAAATATTACAGCCGAGATGTTAGGTTGGGTTAGGTTAGGTTATATTACGTTATTGATGTATACAAAGGTCCCGCGGAGACGTAGAGGACAACTCGCCAGGATTGTTGTCAAATAATAGCGCCGAGAGGTTTGGTTGGGTTAGGTTACGTTATATTACGTTATTGATGTACATGAGGGTCCCATGGAAACGTAGAGGCCAACTCGCCAGGAATGTTGTCAAATATTACCGCAGACATGTTATGTTGGATTATGTTTGGTTATATTACGTTATTGATGTATATAAAGGTCCCACGGAGACGGAGAAGCCAACTCGCCAGGAATGTTGCCAAATATTACCGCCGACATGTTAGGTTGGATTAGGTTTGGTTATATTACGTTATTGATGTATATAAAGGTCCCACGGAGACGTAGGGGCCAACTCGCCAGGAATGTTGTCAAATATTACCGCCAACATGTTAGGTTGGATTAGGTTTGGTTATATTACGTTATTGATGTATATAAAGGTCCCACGGAGACGTAGAGGCGAACTCGCCAGAAATGTTCTCAAATATTACCGCCGAGATGTTAGGTTGGTTTAGGTTAGGTTATATTACGTTCTTGATGTATATAAAGGTCCCACGGAGACGTAGAGGCCAACTCGACCGTACTGTTGTCAAATAATAGCGCCGAGAGGTTTGGTTGGGTTAAGTTACGTCATATTACGTTATTGATGTACATGAGGGTCCCATGGAGACGTAGAGGCCAACTCGCCAGGAATGTTGTCAAATATTACCGCCGACATGTTAGGTTGGGTTAGGTTCGGTTATATTTCGTTATGTATGTATATGAAGGTCCAACGGAGACGTAGAGGCCAACTCGCCAGGTATGTGGTCAAATATTACCGCCGAGATGATAGGTTGGGTTAGGTTTGGTTGTATTTCGTTATTGATGTATATAAAGGTCCCAAGGAGACAGAGAAGCCAACTCGCCAGGAATGTTGCCAAATATTACCGCCGAGATGTTAGGTTGGGTTAGGTTAGGTTATATTACGTTATTGATGTATATAAAGGTCCCACGGAGACGTAGAGGCCAACTCGCCAGGAATGTTGTCAAATATTACTGCCGACATGTTAGGTTGGATTACGTTAGGTTATATAACGTTATTGATGTTTATAACGGTCCCAAGGTGACGTAGAGGCCAACAAGCCAGAAATGTTGTCAAATATTACAGCCGAGATGTTAGGTTGGGTTAGGTTAGGTTATATAACGTTATTGATATATATGACGGTCCCAAGGTGTTGTAGAGGCCAACAAGCCAGAAATGTTATCAAATATTACAGCCGAGATGTTAGGTTGGGTTAGGTTAGGTTATATTACGTTATTGATGTATACAAAGGTCCCACGGAGACGTAGAGGACAACTCGCCAGGATTGTTCTCAAATAATAGCGCCGAGAGGTTTGGTTGGGTTAGGTTACGTTATATTACGTTATTGATGTACATGAGGGTCCCATGGAAACGTAGAGGCCAACTCGCCAGGAATATTGTCAAATTTTACCGCAGACATGTTATGTTGGATTAGGTTAGGTTATATTACGTTATTGATGTATATAAAGGTCCCAAGGAGACGTAGATGCCAACAAGCCAGAAATGTTGCCAAATATTACTGCCGAGGTGTTAGGTTGGGTCAGGTTAGGTTATATTACGCTATTGATGTATATAAAAGTCCCACGCAGACGTAGAGGCCAACTCGCCAGGAATGCTGTCAAATATTACCGCCGAGATGATAGGTTGGTTTAGGTTAGGTTGAATTACGTTATAGACGTATACAGTATTCCCACCTAGAAGTAGGGCCCGACAATCAAGGAATGTGGTTAAATGGTAGCCCGAGCAGTTAGGTTGGGTTAGGTTACGTTATATTACGTTATTGATGTACATGAGGGTCCCACGGAGACGTAGAGGCCAACTCGCCAGGATTGTTGTCAAATAATAGCGCCGAGAGGTTAGGTTGTGTCAGGTTAGGTTATATTACGTTATTGATGTATATGAAGAACCCACGGAGACGTAGAGGCCAACTCGCCAGTTATGTGGTCAAATATTACCGCCGAGATTATAGGTTGGGTTAGGTTTGGTTATATTTGGTTATTGATGTATATGAAGGTCCCACGGAAACGGAGAGGCCAACTCGCCAGGAATGTTGTCAAATATTACCGCCGACATGTTAGGTTGGATTAGGTTCGGTTATATTTCGTTATTGATGTATATAAAGGTCCCACGGAGACGTAGAGGCCAACTCGCCAGGAATGTTGTCAAATATTACTGCCGACATGTTGGGTTGGATTAGGTTAGGTTATATAGCGTTATTGATGTATATAACGGTCCCAAGGTGACGTAGAGGCCAACAAGCCAGAAATGTTGTCAAATATTACAGCCGAGATGTTAGGTTGGGTTAGGTTAGGTTATATTACGTTATTGATGTATACAAAGGTCCCGCGGAGACGTAGAGGACAACTCGCCAGGATTGTTGTCAAATAATAGCGCCGAGAGGTTTGGTTGGGTTAGGTTACGTTATATTACGTTATTGATGTACATGAGGGTCCCATGGAAACGTAGAGGCCAACTCGCCAGGAATGTTGTCAAATATTACCGCAGACATGTTATGTTGGATTATGTTTGGTTATATTACGTTATTGATGTATATAAAGGTCCCACGGAGACGGAGAAGCCAACTCGCCAGGAATGTTGCCAAATATTACCGCCGACATGTTAGGTTGGATTAGGTTTGGTTATATTACGTTATTGATGTATATAAAGGTCCCACGGAGACGTAGGGGCCAACTCGCCAGGAATGTTGTCAAATATTACCGCCAACATGTTAGGTTGGATTAGGTTTGGTTATATTACGTTATTGATGTATATAAAGGTCCCACGGAGACGTAGAGGCGAACTCGCCAGAAATGTTCTCAAATATTACCGCCGAGATGTTAGGTTGGTTTAGGTTAGGTTATATTACGTTCTTGATGTATATAAAGGTCCCACGGAGACGTAGAGGCCAACTCGACCGTACTGTTGTCAAATAATAGCGCCGAGAGGTTTGGTTGGGTTAAGTTACGTCATATTACGTTATTGATGTACATGAGGGTCCCATGGAGACGTAGAGGCCAACTCGCCAGGAATGTTGTCAAATATTACCGCCGACATGTTAGGTTGGGTTAGGTTCGGTTATATTTCGTTATGTATGTATATGAAGGTCCAACGGAGACGTAGAGGCCAACTCGCCAGGTATGTGGTCAAATATTACCGCCGAGATGATAGGTTGGGTTAGGTTTGGTTGTATTTCGTTATTGATGTATATAAAGGTCCCAAGGAGACAGAGAAGCCAACTCGCCAGGAATGTTGCCAAATATTACCGCCGAGATGTTAGGTTGGGTTAGGTTAGGTTATATTACGTTATTGATGTATATAAAGGTCCCACGGAGACGTAGAGGCCAACTCGCCAGGAATGTTGTCAAATATTACTGCCGACATGTTAGGTTGGATTACGTTAGGTTATATAACGTTATTGATGTTTATAACGGTCCCAAGGTGACGTAGAGGCCAACAAGCCAGAAATGTTGTCAAATATTACAGCCGAGATGTTAGGTTGGGTTAGGTTAGGTTATATAACGTTATTGATGTTTATAACGGTCCCAAGGTGACGTAGAGGCCAACAAGCCAGAAATGTTGTCAAATATTACAGCCGAGATGTTAGGTTGGGTTAGGTTAGGTTATATTACGATATTATTGTATACAAAGGTCCCACGGAGACGTAGAGGACAACTCGCCAGGATTGTTGTCAAATAATAGCGCCGAGAGGTTTGGTTGGGTTAGGTTACGTTATATTACGTTATTGATGTACATGAGGGTCCCATGGAGACGTGGAGGCCCACTCGCCAGGAATGTTGTCAAATATTACCGCAGACATGTTATGTTGGATTAGGTTTGGTTATATTACGTTATTGATGTATATAAAGGTCCCACGGAGACGTAGAGGCCAACTCGCCAGAAATGTTGCCAAATATTACCGCCGAGATGTTAGGTTGGGTTAGGATAGGTTATATTACGTTCTTGATGTATATAAAGGTCCCACGCAGACGTAGAGGCCAACTCGCCAGAAATGTTGCCAAATTTTACCGCCGAGATGTTAGGTTGGGTTAGGTTAGGTTATATTACGTTCTTGATGTATATAAAGGTCCCACGCAGACGTAGAGGCCAACTCGCCAGTAATGTTGTCAAATAATAGCGCCGAGAGGTTTGGTTGGGTTAGGTTACGTTATATTACGTTATTGATGTACATGAGGGTCCCATGGAGACGTAGAGGCCAACTCGCCAGGAATGTTGCCAAATATTACCGCCGACATGTTAGGTTGGATTAGGTTTGGTTATATTACGTTATTGATGTATATAAAGGTCCCACGGAGACGTAGGGGCCAACTCGCCAGGAATGTTGTCAAATATTACCGCCAACATGTTAGGTTGGATTAGGTTTGGTTATATTACGTTATTGATGTATATAAAGGTCCCACGGAGACGTAGAGGCGAACTCGCCAGAAATGTTCTCAAATATTACCGCCGAGATGTTAGGTTGGGTTAGGTTAGGTTATATTACGTTATTGATGTATATAAAGGTCCCACGGAGACGTAGAGGCCAACTCGCGAGGAATGTTGTCAAATATTACTGCCGACATGTGAGGTTGGATTAGGTTAGGTTATATAACGTTGTTGATGTATATAACAGTCCCAAGGTAACGTAGAGGCCAACAAGCCAGAAATGTTGCCAAATATTACAGTCGAGATGTTTGGTTGGGTTAGGTTGCGTTATATTACGTTATTGATGTACATGAGGGTCCCATGGAGACGTAGAGGCCAACTCGCCAGGAATGTTGTCAAATATTACCGCCGACATGTTATGTTGGATTAGGTTTGGTTATATTACGTTATTGATGTATATAAAGGTCCCACGGAGACGTAGAGGCCAACTCGCCAGAAATGTTGCCAAATATTACCGCCGAGATGTTAGGTTGGGTTAGGTTAGGTTATATTACGTTCTTGATGTATATAAAGGTCCCACGCAGACGTAGAGGCCAACTCGCCAGTAATGTTGTCAAATAATAGCGCCGAGAGGTTTGGTTGGGTTAGGTTACGTTATATTACGTTATTGATGTACATGAGGGTCCCATGGAGACGTAGAGGCCAACTCGCCAGGAATGTTGTCAAATATTACCGCCGACATGTTAGGTTGGATTAGGTTCGGTTATATTTCGTTATGGATGTATATGAAGGTCCAACGGAGACGTAGAGGCCAACTCGCCAGGTATGTGGTCAAATATTACCGCCGAGATGATAGGTTGGGTTAGGTTTGGTTATATTTCGTTATTGATGTATATAAAGGTCCCAAGGAGACAGAGAAGCCAACTCGCCAGGAATGTTGCCAAATATTACCGCCGACATGTTAGGTTGGATTAGGTTCGGTTATATTTCGTTATTGATGTATATAAAGGTCCCACGGAGACGTAGAGGCCAACTCGCCAGGAATGTTGTCAAATATTACTGCCGACATGTTGGGTTGGATTAGGTTAGGTTATATAGCGTTATTGATGTATATAACGGTCCCAAGGTGACGTAGAGGCCAACAAGCCAGAAATGTTGTCAAATATTACAGCCGAGATGTTAGGTTGGGTTAGGTTAGGTTATATTACGTTATTGATGTATACAAAGGTCCCGCGGAGACGTAGAGGACAACTCGCCAGGATTGTTGTCAAATAATAGCGCCGAGAGGTTTGGTTGGGTTAGGTTACGTTATATTACGTTATTGATGTACATGAGGGTCCCATGGAAACGTAGAGGCCAACTCGCCAGGAATGTTGTCAAATATTACCGCAGACATGTTATGTTGGATTATGTTTGGTTATATTACGTTATTGATGTATATAAAGGTCCCACGGAGACGGAGAAGCCAACTCGCCAGGAATGTTGCCAAATATTACCGCCGACATGTTAGGTTGGATTAGGTTTGGTTATATTACGTTATTGATGTATATAAAGGTCCCACGGAGACGTAGGGGCCAACTCGCCAGGAATGTTGTCAAATATTACCGCCAACATGTTAGGTTGGATTAGGTTTGGTTATATTACGTTATTGATGTATATAAAGGTCCCACGGAGACGTAGAGGCGAACTCGCCAGAAATGTTCTCAAATATTACCGCCGAGATGTTAGGTTGGTTTAGGTTAGGTTATATTACGTTCTTGATGTATATAAAGGTCCCACGGAGACGTAGAGGCCAACTCGACCGTACTGTTGTCAAATAATAGCGCCGAGAGGTTTGGTTGGGTTAAGTTACGTCATATTACGTTATTGATGTACATGAGGGTCCCATGGAGACGTAGAGGCCAACTCGCCAGGAATGTTGTCAAATATTACCGCCGACATGTTAGGTTGGGTTAGGTTCGGTTATATTTCGTTATGTATGTATATGAAGGTCCAACGGAGACGTAGAGGCCAACTCGCCAGGTATGTGGTCAAATATTACCGCCGAGATGATAGGTTGGGTTAGGTTTGGTTGTATTTCGTTATTGATGTATATAAAGGTCCCAAGGAGACAGAGAAGCCAACTCGCCAGGAATGTTGCCAAATATTACCGCCGAGATGTTAGGTTGGGTTAGGTTAGGTTATATTACGTTATTGATGTATATAAAGGTCCCACGGAGACGTAGAGGCCAACTCGCCAGGAATGTTGTCAAATATTACTGCCGACATGTTAGGTTGGATTACGTTAGGTTATATAACGTTATTGATGTTTATAACGGTCCCAAGGTGACGTAGAGGCCAACAAGCCAGAAATGTTGTCAAATATTACAGCCGAGATGTTAGGTTGGGTTAGGTTAGGTTATATAACGTTATTGATATATATGACGGTCCCAAGGTGTTGTAGAGGCCAACAAGCCAGAAATGTTATCAAATATTACAGCCGAGATGTTAGGTTGGGTTAGGTTAGGTTATATTACGTTATTGATGTATACAAAGGTCCCACGGAGACGTAGAGGACAACTCGCCAGGATTGTTCTCAAATAATAGCGCCGAGAGGTTTGGTTGGGTTAGGTTACGTTATATTACGTTATTGATGTACATGAGGGTCCCATGGAAACGTAGAGGCCAACTCGCCAGGAATATTGTCAAATTTTACCGCAGACATGTTATGTTGGATTAGGTTAGGTTATATTACGTTATTGATGTATATAAAGGTCCCAAGGAGACGTAGATGCCAACAAGCCAGAAATGTTGCCAAATATTACTGCCGAGGTGTTAGGTTGGGTCAGGTTAGGTTATATTACGCTATTGATGTATATAAAAGTCCCACGCAGACGTAGAGGCCAACTCGCCAGGAATGCTGTCAAATATTACCGCCGAGATGATAGGTTGGTTTAGGTTAGGTTGAATTACGTTATAGACGTATACAGTATTCCCACCTAGAAGTAGGGCCCGACAATCAAGGAATGTGGTTAAATGGTAGCCCGAGCAGTTAGGTTGGGTTAGGTTACGTTATATTACGTTATTGATGTACATGAGGGTCCCACGGAGACGTAGAGGCCAACTCGCCAGGATTGTTGTCAAATAATAGCGCCGAGAGGTTAGGTTGTGTCAGGTTAGGTTATATTACGTTATTGATGTATATGAAGAACCCACGGAGACGTAGAGGCCAACTCGCCAGTTATGTGGTCAAATATTACCGCCGAGATGATAGGTTGGGTTAGGTTTGGTTATATTTGGTTATTGATGTATATGAAGGTCCCACGGAAACGGAGAGGCCAACTCGCCAGGAATGTTGTCAAATATTACCGCCGACATGTTAGGTTGGATTAGGTTCGGTTATATTTCGTTATTGATGTATATAAAGGTCCCACGGAGACGTAGAGGCCAACTCGCCAGGAATGTTGTCAAATATTACTGCCGACATGTTGGGTTGGATTAGGTTAGGTTATATAGCGTTATTGATGTATATAACGGTCCCAAGGTGACGTAGAGGCCAACAAGCCAGAAATGTTGTCAAATATTACAGCCGAGATGTTAGGTTGGGTTAGGTTAGGTTATATTACGTTATTGATGTATACAAAGGTCCCGCGGAGACGTAGAGGACAACTCGCCAGGATTGTTGTCAAATAATAGCGCCGAGAGGTTTGGTTGGGTTAGGTTACGTTATATTACGTTATTGATGTACATGAGGGTCCCATGGAAACGTAGAGGCCAACTCGCCAGGAATGTTGTCAAATATTACCGCAGACATGTTATGTTGGATTATGTTTGGTTATATTACGTTATTGATGTATATAAAGGTCCCACGGAGACGGAGAAGCCAACTCGCCAGGAATGTTGCCAAATATTACCGCCGACATGTTAGGTTGGATTAGGTTTGGTTATATTACGTTATTGATGTATATAAAGGTCCCACGGAGACGTAGGGGCCAACTCGCCAGGAATGTTGTCAAATATTACCGCCAACATGTTAGGTTGGATTAGGTTTGGTTATATTACGTTATTGATGTATATAAAGGTCCCACGGAGACGAAGAGGCGAACTCGCCAGAAATGTTCTCAAATATTACCGCCGAGATGTTAGGTTGGTTTAGGTTAGGTTATATTACGTTCTTGATGTATATAAAGGTCCCACGGAGACGTAGAGGCCAACACGACCGTACTGTTGTCAAATAATAGCGCCGAGAGGTTTGGTTGGGTTAAGTTACGTCATATTACGTTATTGATGTACATGAGGGTCCCATGGAGACGTAGAGGCCAACTCGCCAGGAATGTTGTCAAATATTACCGCCGACATGTTAGGTTGGGTTAGGTTCGGTTATATTTCGTTATGTATGTATATGAAGGTCCAACGGAGACGTAGAGGCCAACTCGCCAGGTATGTGGTCAAATATTACCGCCGAGATGATAGGTTGGGTTAGGTTTGGTTGTATTTCGTTATTGATGTATATAAAGGTCCCAAGGAGACAGAGAAGCCAACTCGCCAGGAATGTTGCCAAATATTACCGCCGAGATGTTAGGTTGGGTTAGGTTAGGTTATATTACGTTATTGATGTATATAAAGGTCCCACGGAGACGTAGAGGCCAACTCGCCAGGAATGTTGTCAAATATTACTGCCGACATGTTAGGTTGGATTAGGTTAGGTTATATAACGTTATTGATGTTTATAACGGTCCCAAGGTGACGTAGAGGCCAACAAGCCAGAAATGTTGTCAAATATTACAGCCGAGATGTTAGGTTGGGTTAGGTTAGGTTATATAACGTTATTGATGTTTATAACGGTCCCAAGGTGACGTAGAGTCCAACAAGCCAGAAATGTTGTCAAATATTACAGCCGAGATGTTAGGTTGGGTTAGGTTAGGTTATATTACGATATTATTGTATACAAAGGTCCCACGGAGACGTAGAGGACAACTCGCCAGGATTGTTGTCAAATAATAGCGCCGAGAGGTTTGGTTGGGTTAGGTTACGTTATATTACGTTATTGATGTACATGAGGGTCCCATGGAGACGTGGAGGCCAACTCGCCAGGAATGTTGTCAAATATTACCGCAGACATGTTATGTTGGATTAGGTTTGGTTATATTACGTTATTGATGTATATAAAGGTCCCACGGAGACGTAGAGGCCAACTCGCCAGAAATGTTGCCAAATATTACCGCCGAGATGTTAGGTTGGGTTAGGTTAGGTTATATTACGTTCTTGATGTATATAAAGGTCCCACGCAGACGTAGAGGCCAACTCGCCAGAAATGTTGCCAAATTTTACCGCCGAGATGTTAGGTTGGGTTAGGTTAGGTTATATTACGTTCTTGATGTATATAAAGGTCCCACGCAGACGTAGAGGCCAACTCGCCAGTAATGTTGTCAAATAATAGCGCCGAGAGGTTTGGTTGGGTTAGGTTACGTTATATTACGTTATTGATGTACATGAGGGTCCCATGGAGACGTAGAGGCCAACTCGTCAGGAATGTTGTCAAATATTACCGCCGACATGTTAGGTTGGATTAGGTTCGGTTATATTTCGTTATGGATGTATACGAAGGTCCAACGGAGACGTAGAGTCCAACTCGCCAGGAATGTTGTCAAATATTACCGCCGACATGTTAGGTTGGATTAGGTTCGGTTATATTTCGTTATGGTTGTATATGAAGGTCTAACGGAGACGTAGAGGCCAACTCGCCAGGTATGTGGTCAAATATTACCGCCGAGATGATAGGTTGGGTTAGGTTTGGTTATAGTTCGTTATTGATGTATATAAAGGTCCCAAGGAGACAGAGAAGCCAACTCGCCAGGAATGTTGCCAAATATTACCGCCGAGATGTTAGGTTGGGTTAGGTTAGGTTATATTACGTTATTGATGTATATAAAGGTCCCACGGAGACGTAGAGGCCAACTCGCGAGGAATGTTGTCAAATATTACTGCCGACATGTTAGGTTGGATTAGGTTAGGTTATATAACGTTGTTGATGTATATAACAGTCCCAAGGTAACGTAGAGGCCAACAAGCCAGAAATGTGGTCAAATATTACAGCCGAGATGTTAGGTTGGGTTAGGCTAGGTTATATTACGTTATTGATGTATATAAACGTCCCAAGGAGACGTAGAGGCCAACTCGAAGGGGGAATGTTGTCAAATATTACTGCCGACATGTTAGGTTGGATTAGGTTTGGTTATATTACGTTATTGATGTATATAAAGGTCCCACGGAGACGTAGAGGCCAACTCGCCAGAAATGTTGCCAAATATTACCGTCGAGATGTTAGGTTGGGTTAGGTTAGGTTATATTACGTTCTTGATGTATATAAAGGTCCCACGCAGACGTAGAGGCCAACTCGCCAGTAATGTTGTCAAATAATAGCGCCGAGAGGTTTGGTTGGGTTAGGTTACGTTATATTACGTTATTGATGTACATGAGGGTCCCATGGAGACGTAGAGGCCAACTCGCCAGGAATGTTGTCAAATATTACCGCCGACATGTTAGGTTGGATTAGGTTCGGTTATATTTCGTTATGGATGTATATGAAGGTCCAACGGAGACGTAGAGGCCAACTCGCCAGGTATGTGGTCAAATATTACCGCCGAGATGATAGGTTGGGTTAGGTTTGGTTATATTTCGTTATTGATGTATATAAAGGTCCCAAGGAGACAGAGAAGCCAACTCGCCAGGAATGTTGCCAAATATTACCGCCGAGATGTTAGGTTGGGTTAGGTTAGGTTATATTACGTTATTGATGTATATAAAGGTCCCACGGAGACGTAGAGTCCAACTCGCCAGGAATGTTGTCAAATATTACTGCTGACATGTTAGGTTGGATTAGGTTAGGTTATATAACGTTATTGATGTATATAACGGTCCCAAGGTAACGTAGAGGCCAACAAGCCAGAAATGTTGTCAAATATTACAGCCGAGATGTTAGGTTGGATTAGGTTAGGTTATATTACGATATTGATGTATACAAAGGTCCCACGGAGACGTAGAGGACAACTCGCCAGGAATGCTGTCAAATAATAGCGCCGAGAGGTTTGGTTGGGTTAGGTTACGTTATATTACGTTATTGATGTACATGAGGGTCCCATGGAGACGTAGAGGCCAACTCGCCAGGAATGTTGTCAAATATTACTGCCGACATGTTAGGTTGGATTAGGTTAGGTGATATAACGTTATTGATATATATGACGGTCCCAAGGTGTTGTAGAGGCCAACAAGCCAGAAATGTTATCAAATATTACAGCCGAGATGTTAGGTTGGGTTAGGTTAGGTTATATTACGTTATTGATGTATACAAAGGTCCCACGGAGACGTAGAGGACAACTCGCCAGGATTGTTCTCAAATAATAGCGCCGAGAGGTTTGGTTGGGTTAGGTTACGTTATATTACGTTATTGATGTACATGAGGGTCCAATGGAAACGTAGAGGCCAACTCGCCAGAAATATTGTCAAATTTTACCGCAGACATGTTATGTTGGATTAGGTTAGGTTATATTACGTTATTGATGTATATAAAGGTCCCAAGGAGACGTAGAGGCCAACAAGCCAGAAATGTTGCCAAATATTACTGCCGAGGTGTTAGGTTGGGTCAGGTTAGGTTATATTACGCTATTGATGTATATAAAAGTCCCACGCAGACGTAGAGGCCAACTCGCCAGGAATGCTGTCAAATATTACCGCCGAGATGATAGGTTGGTTTAGGTTAGGTTGAATTACGTTATAGACGTATACAGTATTCCCACCTAGAAGTAGGGCCCGACAATCAAGGAATGTGGTTAAATGGTAGCCCGAGCAGTTAGGTTGGGTTAGGTTACGTTATATTACGTTATTGATGTACATGAGGGTCCCACGGAGACGTAGAGGCCAACTCGCCAGGATTGTTGTCAAATAATAGCGCCGAGAGGTTAGGTTGTGTCAGGTTAGGTTATATTACGTTATTGATGTATATGAAGAACCCACGGAGACGTAGAGGACAACTCGCCAGGATTGTTGTCAAATAATAGCGCCGAGAGGTTTGGTTGGGTTAGGTTACGATATATTACGTTATTGATGTACATGAGGGTCCCATGGAGACGGGGAGGCCAACTCGCCAGGAATGTTGTCAAATATTACCGCAGACATGTTATGTTGGATTAGGTTTGGTTATATTACGTTATTGATGTATATAAAGGTCCCACGGAGACGGAGAAGCCAACTCGCCAGGAATGTTGCCAAATATTACCGCCGAGATGTTAGGTTGGGTTAGGTTAGGTTATATTACGTTATTGATGTATATAAAGGTCCCACGGAGACGTAGAGTCCAACTCGCCAGGAATGTTGTCAAATATTACTGCCGACATGTTAGGTTGGATTAGGTTAGGTTATATAACGTTATTGATGTATATAACGGTCCCAAGGTAACGTAGAGGCCAACTCGCCAGGAATGTTGCCAAATATTACTGCCGAGGTGTTAGGTTGGGTCAGGTTAGGTTATATTACGCTATTGATGTATATAAAAGTCCCACGCAGACGTAGAGGCCAACTCGCCAGGAATGCTGTCAAATATTACCGCCGAGATGATAGGTTGGTTTAGGTTAGGTTGAATTACGTTATAGACGTATACAGTATTCCCACCTAGAAGTAGGGCCCGACAATCAAGGAATGTGGTTAAATGGTAGCCCGAGCAGTTAGGTTGGGTTAGGTTACGCTATATTACGTTATTGATGTACATGAGGGTCCCACGGAGACGTAGAGGCCAACTCGCCAGGATTGTTGTCAAATAATAGCGCCGAGAGGTTAGGTTGTGTCAGGTTAGGTTATATTACGTTATTGATGTATATGAAGAACCCACGGAGACGTAGAGGCCAACTCGCCAGTTATGTGGTCAAATATTACCGCCGAGATGATAGGTTGGGTTAGGTTTGGTTATATTTGGTTATTGATGTATATGAAGGTCCCACGGAAACGGAGAGGCCAACTCACCAGGAATGTTGTCAAATATTACAGCCGAGATGTAAGGTTGGGTTATGTTAGGTTATATTACGTTATTGATGTATACAAAGGTCCCACGGAGACGTAGAGGCCAACTCGCCAGGAATGTTGTCAAATATTACCGCCGACATGTTAGGTTGGATTAGGTTTGGTTATATTACGTTATTGATGTATACAAAGGTCCCACGGAGACGTAGAGGCCAACTCGCCAGGAATGTTGCCAATATTACAGCCGAGATGTTAGGTTGGGTTAGGTTAGGTTATATTACGTTATGGATGTATAAAAAGGTCCCACGGAGACGTAGAGGACAACTCGCCAGGATTGTTGTCAAATAATAGCGCCGAGAGGTTTGGTTGGGTTAGGTTACGATATATTACGTTATTGATGTACATGAGGGTCCCATGGAGACGGGGAGGCCAACTCGCCAGGAATGTTGTCAAATATTACCGCAGACATGTTATGTTGGATTAGGTTTGGTTATATTACGTTATTGATGTATATAAAGGTCCCACGGAGACGGAGAAGCCAACTCGCCAGGAATGTTGCCAAATATTACCGCCGAGATGTTAGGTTGGGTTAGGTTAGGTTATATTACGTTATTGATGTATATAAAGGTCCCACGGAGACGTAGAGTCCAACTCGCCAGGAATGTTGTCAAATATTACTGCCGACATGTTAGGTTGGATTAGGTTAGGTTATATAACGTTATTGATGTATATAACGGTCCCAAGGTAACGTAGAGGCCAACTCGCCAGGAATGTTGTCAAATATTACCGCCAACATGTTAGGTTGGATTAGGTTTGGTTATATTACGTTATTGATGTATATAAAGGTCCCACGGAGACGTAGAGGCCAACTCGCCAGAAATGTTGCCAAATATTACCGCCGAGATGTTAGGTTGGGTTAGGTTAGGTTATATTACGTTATTGATGTACATAAAGGTCCCGCGG
The DNA here is from genome assembly GCA_963969225.1 of Xylocopa violacea. Classification (NCBI taxonomy): domain Eukaryota; kingdom Metazoa; phylum Arthropoda; class Insecta; order Hymenoptera; family Apidae; genus Xylocopa; species Xylocopa violacea. The sequence continues at coordinate 7,469,812 of CAXAJV010000017.1, read as the reverse complement.
AGACGTAGATGCCAACTCGCCAGGAATGTTGTCAAATATTACTGCCGACATGTTAGGTTGGATAAGGTTAGGTTATGTTACGTTATTGATGTATATAAAGGTCCCAAGGTGACGTAGAGGCCAACAAGCCAGAAATGTCGCCAAATATTACAGTCGAGAGGTTTGGTTGGGTTAGGTTGCGTTATATTACGTTATTGATGTACATGAGGGTCCCATGGAGACGTAGAGGCCAACTCGCCAGGAATGTTGTCAAATATTACCGCAGACATGTTATGTTGGATTAGGTTTGGTTATATTACGTTATTGATGTATATAAAGGTCCCACGGATACGGAGAAGCCAACTCGCCAGGTATGTTGCCAAATATTACCGCCGAGATGTTAGGTTGGGTTAGGTTAGGTTATATTACGTTATTGATGTATATAAAGGTCCCACGGAGACGTAGAGGCCAACTCGCCAGAAATGTTGCCAAATATTACCGCCGAGATGTTAGGTTGGGTTAGGTTAGGTTATATTACGTTCTTGATGTATATAAAGGTCCCACGCAGGCGTAGAGGCCAACTCGCCAGTAATGTTGTCAAATAATAGCGCCGAGAGGTTTGGTTGGATTAGGTTACGTTATATTACGTTATTGATGTACATGAGGGTCCCATGGAGACGTAGAGGCCAACTCGCCAGGAATGTTGTCAAATATTACCGCCGACATGTTAGGTTGGATTAGGTTCGGTTATATTTCGTTATGGATGTATATGAAGGTCCAACGGAGACGTAGAGTCCAACTCGCCAGGAATGTTGTCAAATATTACCGCCGACATGTTAGGTTGGATTAGGTTCGGTTATATTTCGTTATGGTTGTATATGAAGGTCCAACGGAGACGTAGAGGCCAACTCGCCAGGTATGTGGTCAAATATTACCGCCGAGATGATAGGTTGGGTTAGGTTTGGTTATATTTCGTTATTGATGTATATAAAGGTCCCAAGGAGACAGAGAAGCCAACTCGCCAGGAATGTTGCCAAATATTACCGCCGAGATGTTAGGTTGGGTTAGGTTAGGTTATATTACGTTATTGATGTATATAAAGGTCCCACGGAGACGTAGAGGCCAACTCGCGAGGAATGTTGTCAAATATTACTGCCGACATGTTAGGTTGGATTAGGTTAGGTTATATAACGTTGTTGATGTATATAACAGTCCCAAGGTAACGTAGAGGCCAACAAGCCAGAAATGTCGTCAAATATTACAGCCGAGATGTTAGGTTGGGTTAGGTTAGGTTATATTACGATATTGATGTATACAAAGGTCCCACGGAGACGTAGAGGACAACTCGCCAGGATTGTTGTCAAATAATAGCGCCGAGAGGTTTGGTTGGGTTAGGTTACGATATATTACGTTATTGATGTACATGAGGGTCCCATGGAGACGTGGAGGCCAACTCGCCAGGAATGTTGTCAAATATTACCGCAGACATGTTATGTTGGATTAGGTTTGGTTATATTACGTTATTGATGTATATAAGGGTCCCACGGAGACGGAGAAGCCAACTCGCCAGGAATGTTGCCAAATATTACCGCCGAGATGTTAGGTTGGGTTAGGCTAGGTTATATTACGTTATTGATGTATATAAAGGTCCCAAGGAGACGTAGAGGCCAACTCGCCAGGAATGTTGTCAAATATTACTGCCGACATGTTAGGTTGGATTAGGTTTGGTTATATTACGTTATTGATGTATATAAAGGTCCCACGGAGACGTAGAGGCCAACTCGCCAGAAATGTTGCCAAATATTACCGCCGAGATGTTAGGTTGGGTTAGGTTAGGTTATATTACGTTCTTGATGTATATAAAGGTCCCACGGAGACGTAGAGGCCAACTCGCCAGAAATGTTGCCAAATATTACCGTCGAGATGTTAGGTTGGGTTAGGTTAGGTTATATTACGTTCTTGATGTATATAAAGGTCCCACGCAGACGTAGAGGCCAACTCGCCAGTAATGTTGTCAAATAATAGCGCCGAGAGGTTTGGTTGGGTTAGGTTACGTTATATTACGTTATTGATGTACATGAGGGTCCCATGGAGACGTAGAGGCCAACTCGCCAGGAATGTTGTCAAATATTACCGCCGACATGTTAGGTTGGATTAGGTTCGGTTATATTTCGTTATGGATGTATATGAAGGTCCAACGGAGACGTAGAGGCCAACTCGCCAGGTATGTGGTCAAATATTACCGCCGAGATGATAGGTTGGGTTAGGTTTGGTTATATTTCGTTATTGATGTATATAAAGGTCCCAAGGAGACAGAGAAGCCAACTCGCCAGGAATGTTGCCAAATATTACCGCCGAGATGTTAGGTTGGGTTAGGTTAGGTTATATTACGTTATTGATGTATATATAGGTCCCACGGAGACGTAGAGTCCAACTCGCCAGGAATGTTGTCAAATATTACTGCTGACATGTTAGGTTGGATTAGGTTAGGTTATATAACGTTATTGATGTATATAACGGTCCCAAGGTAACGTAGAGGCCAACAAGCCAGAAATGTTGTCAAATATTACAGCCGAGATGTTAGGTTGGATTAGGATAGGTTATATTACGATATTGATGTATACAAAGGTCCCACGGAGACGTAGAGGACAACTCGCCAGGAATGCTGTCAAATAATAGCGCCGAGAGGTTTGGTTGGGTTAGGTTACGTTATATTACGTTATTGATGTACATGAGGGTCCCATGGAGACGTAGAGGCCAACTCGCCAGGAATGTTGTCAAATATTACTGCCGACATGTTAGGTTGGATTAGGTTAGGTTATATAACGTTATTGATATATATGACGGTCCCAAGGTGTTGTAGAGGCCAACAAGCCAGAAATGTTATCAAATATTACAGCCGAGATGTTAGGTTGGGTTAGGTTAGGTTATATTACGTTATTGATGTATACAAAGGTCCCACGGAGACGTAGAGGACAACTCGCCAGGATTGTTCTCAAATAATAGCGCCGAGAGGTTTGGTTGGGTTAGGTTACGTTATATTACGTTATTGATGTACATGAGGGTCCCATGGAAACGTAGAGGCCAACTCGCCAGAAATATTGTCAAATTTTACCGCAGACATGTTATGTTGGATTAGGTTAGGTTATATTACGTTATTGATGTATATAAAGGTCCCAAGGAGACGTAGAGGCCAACAAGCCAGAAATGTTGCCAAATATTACTGCCGAGGTGTTAGGTTGGGTCAGGTTAGGTTATATTACGCTATTGATGTATATAAAAGTCCCACGCAGATGTAGAGGCCAACTCGCCAGGAATGCTTGTCAAATATTACCGCCGAGATGATAGGTTGGTTTAGGTTAGGTTGAATTACGTTATAGACGTATACAGTATTCCCACCTAGAAGTAGGGCCCGACAATCAAGGAATGTGGTTAAATGGTAGCCCGAGCAGTTAGGTTGGGTTAGGTTACGTTATATTACGTTATTGATGTACATGAGGGTCCCACGGAGACGTAGAGGCCAACTCGCCAGGATTGTTGTCAAATAATAGCGCCGAGAGGTTAGGTTGTGTCAGGTTAGGTTATATTACGTTATTGATGTATATGAAGAACCCACGGAGACGTAGAGGCCAACTCGCCAGTTATGTGGTCAAATATTACCGCCGAGATGATAGGTTGGGTTAGGTTTGGTTATATTTGGTTATTGATGTATATGAAGGTCCCACGGAAACGGAGAGGCCAACTCACCAGGAATGTTGTCAAATATTACAGCCGAGATGTAAGGTTGGGTTATGTTAGGTTATATTACGTTATTGATGTATACAAAGGTCCCACGGAGACGTAGAGGCCAACTCGCCAGGAATGTTGTCAAATATTACCGCCGACATGTTAGGTTGGATTAGGTTTGGTTATATTACGTTATTGATGTATACAAAGGTCCCACGGAGACGTAGAGGCCAACTCGCCAGGAATGTTGCCAATATTACAGCCGAGATGTTAGGTTGGGTTAGGTTAGGTTATATTACGTTCTTGATGTATATAAAGGTCCCACGCAGGCGTAGAGGCCAACTCGCCAGAAATGTTGCCAAATATTACCGCCGAGATGTTAGGTTGGGTTAGGTTAGGTTATATTACGTTCTTGATGTATATAAAGGTCCCACGCAGACGTAGAGGCCAACTCGCCAGTAATGTTGTCAAATAATAGCGCCGAGAGGTTTGGGTGGGTTAGGTTACGTTATATTACGTTATTGATGTACATGAGGGTCCCATGGAGACGTAGAGGCCAACTCGCCAGGAATGTTGTCAAATATTACCGCCGACATGTTAGGTTGGATTAGGTTCGGTTATATTTCGTTATGGATGTATATGAAGGTCCAACGGAGACGTAGAGGCCAACTCGCCAGGTATGTGGTCAAATATTTCCGCCGAGATGATAGGTTGGGTTAGGTTTGGTTATATTTCGTTATTGATGTATATAAAGGTCCCAAGGAGACAGAGAAGCCAACTCGCCAGGAATGTTGCCAAATATTACCGCCGAGATGTTAGGTTGGGTTAGGTTAGGTTATATTACGTTATTGATGTATATAAAGGTCCCACGGAGACGTAGAGTCCAACTCGCCAGGAATGTTGTCAAATATTACTGCCGACATGTTAGGTTGGATTAGGTTAGGTTATATAACGTTATTGATGTATATAACGGTCCCAAGGTAACGTAGAGGCCAACTCGCCAGGAACGTTGTCAAATATTACCGCCAACATGTTAGGTTGGATTAGGTTTGGTTATATTACGTTATTGATGTATATAAAGGTCCCACGGAGACGTAGAGGCCAACTCGCCAGAAATGTTGCCAAATATTACCGCCGAGATGTTAGGTTGGGTTAGGTTAGGTTATATTACGTTATTGATGTACATAAAGGTCCCGCGGAGACGTAGATGCCAACTCGCCAGGAATGTTGTCAAATATTACTGCCGACATGTTAGGTTGGATAAGGTTAGGTTATGTTACGTTATTGATGTATATAAAGGTCCCAAGGTGATGTAGAGGCCAACAAGCCAGAAATGTTGCCAAATATTACCGCCGAGATGTTAGGTTGGGTTAGGTTAGGTTATATTACGTTATTGATGTACATAAAGGTCCCGCGGAGACGTAGATGCCAACTCGCCAGGAATGTTGTCAAATATTACTGCCGACATGTTAGGTTGGATAAGGTTAGGTTATGTTACGTTATTGATGTATATAAAGGTCCCAAGGTGATGTAGAGGCCAACAAGCCAGAAATGTTGCCAAATATTACAGTCGAGAGGTTTGGTTGGGTTAGGTTACGTTATATTACGTTATTGATGTACATGAGGGTCCCATGGAGACGTAGAGGCCAACTCGCCAGGAATGTTGTCAAATATTACCGCCGACATGTTAGATTGGATTAGGTTCGGTTATATTTCGTTATGGATGTATATGAAGGTCCAACGGAGACGTAGAGTCCAACTCGCCAGGTATGTTGTCAAATATTACCGCCGACATGTTAGGTTGGATTAGGTTCGGTTATATTTCGTTATGGTTGTATATGAAGGTCCAACGGAGACGTAGAGGCCAACTCGCCAGGAATGTTGCCAATATTACAGCCGAGATGTTAGGTTGGGTTAGGTTAGGTTATATTACGTTATGGATGTATAAAAAGGTCCCACGGAGACGTAGAGGACAACTCGCCAGGATTGTTGTCAAATAATAGCGCCGAGAGGTTTGGTTGGGTTAGGTTACGATATATTACGTTATTGATGTACATGAGGGTCCCATGGAGACGGGGAGGCCAACTCGCCAGGAATGTTGTCAAATATTACTGCCGACATGTTAGGTTGGATTAGGTTAGGTTATATAACGTTATTGATGTATATAACGGTCCCAAGGTAACGTAGAGGCCAACTCGCCAGGAATGTTGTCAAATATTACCGCCAACATGTTAGGTTGGATTAGGTTTGGTTATATTACGTTATTGATGTATATAAAGGTCCCACGGAGACGTAGAGGCCAACTCGCCAGAAATGTTGCCAAATATTACCGCCGAGATGTTAGGTTGGGTTAGGTTAGGTTATATTACGTTCTTGATGTATATAAAGGTCCCACGCAGGCGTAGAGGCCAACTCGCCAGTAATGTTGTCAAATAATAGCGCCGAGAGGTTTGGTTGGATTAGGTTACGTTATATTACGTTATTGATGTACATGAGGGTCCCATGGAGACGTAGAGGCCAACTCGCCAGGAATGTTGTCAAATATTACCGCCGACATGTTAGGTTGGATTAGGTTCGGTTATATTTCGTTATGGATGTATATGAAGGTCCAACGGAGACGTAGAGTCCAACTCGCCAGGAATGTTGTCAAATATTACCGCCGACATGTTAGGTTGGATTAGGTTCGGTTATATTTCGTTATGGTTGTATATGAAGGTCCAACGGAGACGTAGAGGCCAACTCGCCAGGTATGTGGTCAAATATTACCGCCGAGATGATAGGTTGGGTTAGGTTTGGTTATATTTCGTTATTGATGTATATAAAGGTCCCAAGGAGACAGAGAAGCCAACTCGCCAGGAATGTTGCCAAATATTACCGCCGAGATGTTAGGTTGGGTTAGGTTAGGTTATATTACGTTATTGATGTATATAAAGGTCCCACGGAGACGTAGAGGCCAACTCGCGAGGAATGTTGTCAAATATTACTGCCGACATGTTAGGTTGGATTAGGTTAGGTTATATAACGTTGTTGATGTATATAACAGTCCCAAGGTAACGTAGAGGCCAACAAGCCAGAAATGTCGTCAAATATTACAGCCGAGATGTTAGGTTGGGTTAGGTTAGGTTATATTACGATATTGATGTATACAAAGGTCCCACGGAGACGTAGAGGACAACTCGCCAGGATTGTTGTCAAATAATAGCGCCGAGAGGTTTGGTTGGGTTAGGTTACGATATATTACGTTATTGATGTACATGAGGGTCCCATGGAGACGTGGAGGCCAACTCGCCAGGAATGTTGTCAAATATTACCGCAGACATGTTATGTTGGATTAGGTTTGGTTATATTACGTTATTGATGTATATAAGGGTCCCACGGAGACGGAGAAGCCAACTCGCCAGGAATGTTGCCAAATATTACCGCCGAGATGTTAGGTTGGGTTAGGCTAGGTTATATTACGTTATTGATGTATATAAAGGTCCCAAGGAGACGTAGAGGCCAACTCGCCAGGAATGTTGTCAAATATTACTGCCGACATGTTAGGTTGGATTAGGTTTGGTTATATTACGTTATTGATGTATATAAAGGTCCCACGGAGACGTAGAGGCCAACTCGCCAGAAATGTTGCCAAATATTACCGCCGAGATGTTAGGTTGGGTTAGGTTAGGTTATATTACGTTCTTGATGTATATAAAGGTCCCACGCAGACGTAGAGGCCAACTCGCCAGTAATGTTGTCAAATAATAGCGCCGAGAGGTTTGGGTGGGTTAGGTTACGTTATATTACGTTATTGATGTACATGAGGGTCCCATGGAGACGTAGAGGCCAACTCGCCAGGAATGTTGTCAAATATTACCGCCGACATGTTAGGTTGGATTAGGTTCGGTTATATTTCGTTATGGATGTATATGAAGGTCCAACGGAGACGTAGAGGCCAACTCGCCAGGTATGTGGTCAAATATTACCGCCGAGATGATAGGTTGGGTTAGGTTTGGTTATATTTCGTTATTGATGTATATAAAGGTCCCAAGGAGACAGAGAAGCCAACTCGCCAGGAATGTTGCCAAATATTACCGCCGAGATGTTAGGTTGGGTTAGGTTAGGTTATATTACGTTATTGATGTATATAAAGGTCCCACGGAGACGTAGAATCCAACTCGCCAGGAATGTTGTCAAATATTACTGCCGACATGTTAGGTTGGATTAGGTTAGGTTATATAACGTTATTGATGTATATAACGATCCCAAGGTAACGTAGAGGCCAACTCGCCAGGAACGTTGTCAAATATTACCGCCAACATGTTAGGTTGGATTAGGTTTGGTTATATTACGTTATTGATGTATATAAAGGTCCCACGGAGACGTAGAGGCCAACTCGCCAGAAATGTTGCCAAATATTACCGCCGAGATGTTAGGTTGGGTTAGGTTAGGTTATATTACGTTATTGATGTACATAAAGGTCCCGCGGAGACGTAGATGCCAACTCGCCAGGAATGTTGTCAAATATTACTGCCGACATGTTAGGTTGGATAAGGTTAGGTTATGTTACGTTATTGATGTATATAAAGGTCCCAAGGTGATGTAGAGGCCAACAAGCCAGAAATGTTGCCAAATATTACCGCCGAGATGTTAGGTTGGGTTAGGTTAGGTTATATTACGTTATTGATGTACATAAAGGTCCCGCGGAGACGTAGATGCCAACTCGCCAGGAATGTTGTCAAATATTACTGCCGACATGTTAGGTTGGATAAGGTTAGGTTATGTTACGTTATTGATGTATATAAAGGTCCCAAGGTGATGTAGAGGCCAACAAGCCAGAAATGTTGCCAAATATTACAGTCGAGAGGTTTGGTTGGGTTAGGTTGCGTTATATTACGTTATTGATGTACATGAGGGTCCCATGGAGACGTAGAGGCCAACTCGCCAGGAATGTTGTCAAATATTACTGCCGACATGTTAGGTTGGATTAGGTTTGGTTATATTACGTTATTGATGTATATAAAGGTCCCACGGAGACGTAGAGGCCAACTCGCCAGAAATGTTGCCAAATATTACCGCCGAGATGTTAGGTTGGGTTAGGTTAGGTTATATTACGTTCTTGATGTATATAAAGGTCCCACGCAGACGTAGAGGCCAACTCGCCAGTAATGTTGTCAAATAATAGCGCCGAGAGGTTTGGTTGGATTAGGTTACGTTATATTACGTTATTGATGTACATGAGGGTCCCATGGAGACGTAGAGGCCAACTCGCCAAGAATGTTGTCAAATATTACCGCCGACATGTTAGATTGGATTAGGTTCGGTTATATTTCGTTATGGATGTATATGAAGGTCCAACGGAGACGTAGAGTCCAACTCGCCAGGTATGTTGTCAAATATTACCGCCGACATGTTAGGTTGGATTAGGTTCGGTTATATTTCGTTATGGTTGTATATGAAGGTCCAACGGAGACGTAGAGGCCAACTCGCCAGGTATGTGGTCAAATATTACCGCCGAGATGATAGGTTGAGTTAGGTTTGGTTATATTTCGTTATTGATGTATATAAAGGTCCCAAGGAGACAGAGAAGCCAACTCGCCAGGAATGTTGCCAAATATTACCGCCGAGATGTTAGGTTGGGTTAGGTTAGGTTATATTACGTTATTGATGTATATAAAGGTCCCACGGAGACGTAGAGGCCAACTCGCGAGGAATGTTGTCAAATATTACTGCCGACATGTTAGGTTGGATTAGGTTAGGTTATATAACGTTGTTGATGTATATAACAGTCCCAAGGTAACGTAGAGGCCAACAAGCCAGAAATGTGGTCAAATATTACAGCCGAGATGTTAGGTTGGGTTAGGTTAGGTTATATTACGATATTGATGTATACAAAGGTCCCACGGAGACGTAGAGGACAACTCGCCAGGATTGTTGTCAAATAATAGCGCCGAGAGGTTTGGTTGGGTTAGGTTACGATATATTACGTTATTGATGTACATGAGGGTCCCATGGAGACGTGGAGGCCAACTCGCCAGGAATGTTGTCAAATATTACCGCAGACATGTTATGTTGGATTAGGTTTGGTTATATTACGTTATTGATGTGTATAAGGGTCCCACGGAGACGGAGAAGCCAACTCGCCAGGAATGTTGCCAAATATTACCGCCGAGATGTTAGGTTGGTTTAGGCTAGGTTATATTACGTTATTGATGTATATAAAGGTCCCAAGGGGACGTAGAGGCCAACTCGCCAGGAATGTTGTCAAATATTACTGCCGACATGTTAGGTTGGATTAGGTTTGGTTATATTACGTTATTGATGTATATAAAGGTCCCACGGAGACGTAGAGGCCAACTCGCCAGAAATGTTGCCAAATATTACCGCCGAGATGTTAGGTTGGGTTAGGTTAGGTTATATTACGTTCTTGATGTATATAAAGGTCCCACGCAGACGTAGAGGCCAACTCGCCAGTAATGTTGTCAAATAATAGCGCCGAGAGGTTTGGTTGGGTTAGGTTACGTTATATTACGTTATTGATGTACATGAGGGTCCCATGGAGACGTAGAGGCCAACTCGCCAGGAATGTTGTCAAATAATAGCGCCGAGAGGTTAGGTTGTGTCAGGTTAGGTTATATTACGTTATTGATGTATATGAAGAACCCACGGAGACGTAGAGGCCAACTCGCCAGTTATGTGGTCAAATATTACCGCCGAGATGATAGGTTGGGTTAGGTTTGGTTATATTTGGTTATTGATGTATATGAAGGTCCCACGGAAACGGAGAGGCCAACTCACCAGGAATGTTGTCAAATATTACAGCCGAGATGTAAGGTTGGGTTATGTTAGGTTATATTACGTTATTGATGTATACAAAGGTCCCACGGCGACGGAGAAGCCAACTCGCCAGGAATGTTGCCAAATATTACCGCCGAGATGTTAGGTTGGGTTAGGTTAGGTTATATTACGTTATTGATGTATATAAAGGTCCCACGGAGACGTAGAGTCCAACTCGCCAGGAATGTTGTCAAATATTACTGCCGACATGTTAGGTTGGATTAGGTTAGGTTATATAACGTTATTGATGTATATAACGGTCCCAAGGTAACGTAGAGGCCAACTCGCCAGGAATGTTGTCAAATATTACCGCCAACATGTTAGGTTGGATTAGGTTTGGTTATATTACGTTATTGATGTATATAAAGGTCCCACGGAGACGTAGAGGCCAACTCGCCAGAAATGTTGCCAAATATTACCGCCGAGATGTTAGGTTGGGTTAGGTTAGGTTATATTACGTTATTGATGTACATAAAGGTCCCGCGGAGACGTAGATGCCAACTCGCCAGGAATGTTGTCAAATATTACTGCCGACATGTTAGGTTGGATAAGGTTAGGTTATGTTACGTTATTGATGTATATAAAGGTCCCAAGGTGACGTAGAGGCCAACAAGCCAGAAATGTTGCCAAATATTACAGTCGAGAGGTTTGGTTGGGTTAGGTTGCGTTATATTACGTTATTGATGTACATGAGGGTCCCATGGAGACGTAGAGGCCAACTCGCCAGGAATGTTGTCAAATATTACCGCAGACATGTTATGTTGGATTAGGTTTGGTTATATTACGTTATTGATGTATATAAAGGTCCCACGGATACGGAGAAGCCAACTCGCCAGGTATGTTGCCAAATATTACCGCCGAGATGTTAGGTTGGGTTAGGTTAGGTTATATTACGTTATTGATGTATATAAAGGTCCCACGGAGACGTAGAGGCCAACTCGCCAGGAATGTTGTCAAATATTACTGCCGACATGTTAGGTTGGATTAGGTTTGGTTATATTACGTTATTGATGTATATAAAGGTCCCACGGAGACGTAGAGGCCAACTCGCCAGAAATGTTGCCAAATATTACCGCCGAGATATTAGGTTGGGTTAGGTTAGGTTATATTACGTTCTTGATGTATATAAAGGTCCCACGCAGACGTAGAGGCCAACTCGCCAGTAATGTTGTCAAATAATAGCGCCGAGAGGTTTGGTTGGATTAGGTTACGTTATATTACGTTATTGATGTACATGAGGGTCCCATGGAGACGTAGAGGCCAACTCGCCAGGAATGTTGTCAAATATTACCGCCGACATGTTAGGTTGGATTAGGTTCGGTTATATTTCGTTATGGATGTATATGAAGGTCCAACGGAGACGTAGAGTCCAACTCGCCAGGAATGTTGTCAAATATTACCGCCGACATGTTAGGTTGGATTAGGTTCGGTTATATTTCGTTATGGTTGTATATGAAGGTCCAACGGAGACGTAGAGGCCAACTCGCCAGGTATGTGGTCAAATATTACCGCCGAGATGATAGGTTGGGTTAGGTTTGGTTATATTTCGTTATTGATGTATATAAAGGTCCCAAGGAGACAGAGAAGCCAACTCGCCAGGAATGTTGCCAAATATTACCGCCGAGATGTTAGGTTGGGTTAGGTTAGGTTATATTACGTCATTGATGTATATAAAGGTCCCACGGAGACGTAGAGGCCAACTCGCGAGGAATGTTGTCAAATATTACTGCCGACATGTTAGGTTGGATTAGGTTAGGTTATATAACGTTGTTGGTGTATATAACAGTCCCAAGGTAACGTAGAGGCCAACAAGCCAGAAATGTGGTCAAATATTACAGCCGAGATGTTAGGTTGGGTTAGGTTATGTTATATTACGATATTGATGTATACAAAGGTCCCACGGAGACGTAGAGGACAACTCGCCAGGATTGTTGTCAAATAATAGCGCCGAGAGGTTTGGTTGGGTTAGGTTACGATATATTACGTTATTGATGTACATGAGGGTCCCATGGAGACGTGGAGGCCAACTCGCCAGGAATGTTGTCAAATATTACCGCAGACATGTTATGTTGGATTAGGTTTGGTTATATTACGTTATTGATGTATATAAGGGTCCCACGGAGACGGAGAAGCCAACTCGCCAGGAATGTTGCCAAATATTACCGCCGAGATGTTAGGTTGGGTTAGGCTAGGTTATATTACGTTATTGATGTATATAAAGGTCCCAAGGAGACGTAGAGGCCAACTCGCCAGGAATGTTGTCAAATATTACTGCCGACATGTTAGGTTGGATTAGGTTTGGTTATATTACGTTATTGATGTATATAAAGGTCCCACGGAGACGTAGAGGCCAACTCGCCAGAAATGTTGCCAAATATTACCGCCGAGATGTTAGGTTGGGTTAGGTTAGGTTATATTACGTTCTTGATGTATATAAAGGTCCCACGCAGACGTAGAGGCCAACTCGACAGTAATGTTGTCAAATAATAGCGCCGAGAGGTTTGGTTGGGTTAGGTTACGTTATATTACGTTATTGATGTATATGAAGAACCCACGGAGACGTAGAGGCCAACTCGCCAGTTATGTGGTCAAATATTACCGCCGGGATGATAGGTTGGGTTAGGTTTGGTTATATTTGGTTATTGATGTATATGAAGGTCCCACGGAAACGGAGAGGCCAACTCACCAGGAATGTTGTCAAATATTACAGCCGAGATGTAAGGTTGGGTTATGTTAGGTTATATTACGTTATTGATGTATACAAAGGTCCCACGGAGACGTAGAGGCCAACTCGCCAGGAATGTTGTCAAATATTACCGCCGACATGTTAGGTTGGATTAGGTTTGGTTATATTACGTTATTGATGTATATAAAGGTCCCACGGAGACGGAGAAGCCAACTCGCCAGGAATGTTGCCAAATATTACCGCCGAGATGTTAGGTTGGGTTAGGTTAGGTTATATTACGTTATTGATGTATATAAAGGTCCCAAGGAGACGTAGAGGCCAACTCGCCAGGAATGTTGTCAAATATTACTGCCGACATGTTAGGTTGGATTAGGTTTGGTTATATTACGTTATTGATGTATATAAAGGTCCCACGGAGACGTAGAGGCCAACTCGCCAGAAATGTTGCCAAATATTACCGCCGATATGTTAGGTTGGGTTAGGTTAGGTTATATTTCGTTCTTGATGTATATAAAGGTCACACGCAGACGTAGAGGCCAACTCGCCAGTAATGTTGTCAAATAATAGCGCCGAGAGGTTTGGTTGGGTTAGGTTACGTTATATTACGTTATTGATGTACATGAGGGTCCCATGGAGACGTAGAGGCCAACTCGCCAGGAATGTTGTCAAATATTACCGCCGACATGTTAGGTTGGATTAGGTTCGGTTATATTTCGTTATGGATGTATATGAAGGTCCAACGGAGACGTAGAGGCCAACTCGCCAGGTATGTGGTCAGATATTACCGCCGAGATGATAGGTTGGGTTAGGTTTGGTTATATTTCGTTATTGATGTATATAAAGGTCCCAAGGAGACAGAGAAGCCAACTCGCCAGGAATGTTGCCAAATATTACCGCCGAGATGTTAGGTTGGGTTAGGTTAGGTTATATTACGTTATTGATGTATATAAAGGTCCCACGGAGACGTAGAGGCCAACTCGCCAGGAATGCTGTCAAATATTACCGCCGAGATGATAGGTTGGTTTAGGTTAGGTTGAATTACGTTATAGACGTATACAGTATTCCCACCTAGAAGTAGGGCCCGACAATCAAGGAATGTGGTTAAATGGTAGCCCGAGCAGTTAGGTTGGGTTAGGTTACGTTATATTACGTTATTGATGTACATGAGGGTCTCACGGAGACGTAGAGGCCAACTCGCCAGGATTGTTGTCAAATAATAGCGCCGAGAGGTTAGGTTGTGTCAGGTTAGGTTATATTACGTTATTGATGTATATGAAGAACCCACGGAGACGTAGAGGCCAACTCGCCAGTTATGTGGTCAAATATTACCGCCGAGATGATAGGTTGGGTTAGGTTTGGTTATATTTGGTTATTGATGTATATGAAGGTCCCACGGAAACGGAGAGGCCAACTCACCAGGAATGTTGTCAAATATTACAGCCGAGATGTAAGGTTGGGTTATGTTAGGTTATATTACGTTCTTGATGTATACAAAGGTCCCACGGAGACGTAGAGGCCAACTCGCCAGGAATGTTGTCAAATATTACCGCCGACATGTTAGGTTGGATTAGGTTTGGTTATATTACGTTATTGATGTATACAAAGGTCCCACGGAGACGTAGAGGCCAACTCGCCAGGAATGTTGTCAAATATTACAGCCGAGATGTTAGGTTGGGTTAGGTTAGGTTATATTACGTAATGGATGTATAAAAAGGTCCCACGGAGACGTAGAGGACAACTCGCCAGGATTGTTGTCAAATAATAGCGCCGAGAGGTTTGGTTGGGTTAGGTTACGATATATTACGTTATTGATGTACATGAGGGTCCCATGGAGACGGGGAGGCCAACTCGCCAGGAATGTTGTCAAATATTACCGCAGACATGTTATGTTGGATTAGGTTTGGTTATATTACGTTATTGATGTATATAAAGGTCCCACGGAGACGGAGAAGCCAACTCGCCAGGAATGTTGCCAAATATTACCGCCGAGATGTTAGGTTGGGTTAGGTTAGGTTATATTCCGTTATTGATGTATATAAAGGTCCCAAGGAGACGTAGAAGCCAACTCGCCAGGAATATTGTCAAATATTACTCCCGACATGTTAGGTTGGATTAGGTTTGGTTATATTACGTTATTGATGTATATAAAGGTCCCACGGAGACGTAGAGGCCAACTCGCCAGGAATGCTGTCAAATATTACCGCCGAGATGATAGGTTGGTTTAGGTTAGGTTGAATTACGTTATAGACGTATACAGTATTCCCACCTAGAAGTAGGGCCCGACAATCAAGGAATGTGGTTAAATGGTAGCCCGAGCAGTTAGGTTGGGTTAGGTTACGTTATATTACGTTATTGATGTACATGAGGGTCTCACGGAGACGTAGAGGCCAACTCGCCAGGATTGTTGTCAAATAATAGCGCCGAGAGGTTAGGTTATATTACGTTATTGATGTATATGAAGAACCCACGGAGACGTAGAGGCCAACTCGCCAGTTATGTGGTCAAATATTACCGCCGAGATGATAGGTTGGGTTAGGTTTGGTTATATTTGGTTATTGATGTATATGAAGGTCCCACGGAAACGGAGAGGCCAACTCACCAGGAATGTTGTCAAATATTACAGCCGAGATGTAAGGTTGGGTTATGTTAGGTTATATTACGTTATTGATGTATACAAAGGTCCCACGGAGACGTAGAGGCCAACTCGCCAGGAATGTTGTCAAATATTACCGCCGACATGTTAGGTTGGATTAGGTTTGGTTATATTACGTTATTGATGTATACAAAGGTCCCACGGAGACGTAGAGGCCAACTCGCCAGGAATGTTGTCAAATATTACAGCCGAGATGTTAGGTTGGGTTAGGTTAGGTTATATTACGTTATGGATGTATACAAAGGTCCCACGGAGACGTAGAGGACAACTCGCCAGGATTGTTGTCAAATAATAGCGCCGAGAGGTTTGGTTGGGTTAGGTTACGCTATATTACGTTATTGATGTACATGAGGGTCCCATGGAGACGTGGAGGCCAACTCGCCAGGAATGTTGTCAAATATTACCGCAGACATGTTATGTTGGATTAGGTTTGGTTATATTACGTTATTGATGTATATAAGGGTCCCACGGAGACGGAGAAGCCAACTCGCCAGGAATGTTGCCAAATATTACCGCCGAGATGTTAGGTTGGTTTAGGCTAGGTTATATTACGTTATTGATGTATATAAAGGTCCCAAGGAGACGTAGAGGCCAACTCGCCAGGAATGTTGTCAAATATTACTGCCGACATGTTAGGTTGGATTAGGTTTGGTTATATTACGTTATTGATGTATATAAAGGTCCCACGGAGACGTAGAGGCCAACTCGCCAGAAATGTTGCCAAATATTACCGCCGAGATGTTAGGTTGGGTTAGGTTAGGTTATATTACGTTCTTGATGTATATAAAGGTCCCACGCAGACGTAGAGGCCAACTCGCCAGTAATGTTGTCAAATAATAGCGCCGAGAGGTTTGGTTGGGTTAGGTTACGTTATATTACGTTATTGATGTACATGAGGGTCCCATGGAGACGTAGAGGCCAACTCGCCAGGAATGTTGTCAAATAATAGCGCCGAGAGGTTAGGTTGTGTCAGGTTAGGTTATATTACGTTATTGATGTATATGAAGAACCCACGGAGACGTAGAGGCCAACTCGCCAGTTATGTGGTCAAATATTACCGCCGAGATGATAGGTTGGGTTAGGTTTGGTTATATTTGGTTATTGATGTATATGAAGGTCCCACGGAAACGGAGAGGCCAACTCACCAGGAATGTTGTCAAATATTACAGCCGAGATGTAAGGTTGGGTTATGTTAGGTTATATTACGTTATTGATGTATACAAAGGTCCCACGGAGACGGAGAAGCCAACTCGCCAGGAATGTTGCCAAATATTACCGCCGAGATGTTAGGTTGGGTTAGGTTAGGTTATATTACGTTATTGATGTATATAAAGGTCCCACGGAGACGTAGAGTCCAACTCGCCAGGAATGTTGTCAAATATTACTGCCGACATGTTAGGTTGGATTAGGTTAGGTTATATAACGTTATTGATGTATATAACGGTCCCAAGGTAACGTAGAGGCCAACTCGCCAGGAATGTTGTCAAATATTACCGCCAACATGTTAGGTTGGATTAGGTTTGGTTATATTACGTTATTGATGTATATAAAGGTCCCACGGAGACGTAGAGGCCAACTCGCCAGAAATGTTGCCAAATATTACCGCCGAGATGTTAGGTTGGGTTAGGTTATGTTATATTACGATATTGATGTATACAAAGGTCCCACGGAGACGTAGAGGACAACTCGCCAGGATTGTTGTCAAATAATAGCGCCGAGAGGTTTGGTTGGGTTAGGTTACGATATATTACGTTATTGATGTACATGAGGGTCCCATGGAGACGTGGAGGCCAACTCGCCAGGAATGTTGTCAAATATTACCGCCGACATGTTAGGTTGGATTAGGTTTGGTTATATTACGTTATTGATGTATATAAAGGTCCCACGGAGACGGAGAAGCCAACTCGCCAGGAATGTTGCCAAATATTACCGCCGAGATGTTAGGTTGGGTTAGGTTAGGTTATATTACGTTATTGATGTATATAAAGGTCCCAAGGAGACGTAGAGGCCAACTCGCCAGGAATGTTGTCAAATATTACTGCCGACATGCTAGGTTGGATTAGGTTTGGTTATATTACGTTATTGATGTATATAAAGGTCCCACGGAGACGTAGAGGCCAACTCGCCAGAAATGTTGCCAAATATTACCGCCGATATGTTAGGTTGGGTTAGGTTAGGTTATATTTCGTTCTTGATGTATATAAAGGTCACACGCAGACGTAGAGGCCAACTCGCCAGTAATGTTGTCAAATAATAGCGCCGAGAGGTTTGGTTGGGTTAGGTTACGTTATATTACGTTATTGATGTACATGAGGGTCCCATGGAGACGTAGAGGCCAACTCGCCAGGAATGTTGTCAAATATTACCGCCGACATGTTAGGTTGGATTAGGTTCGGTTATATTTCGTTATGGATGTATATGAAGGTCCAACGGAGACGTAGAGGCCAACTCGCCAGGTATGTGGTCAGATATTACCGCCGAGATGATAGGTTGGGTTAGGTTTGGTTATATTTCGTTATTGATGTATATAAAGGTCCCAAGGAGACAGAGAAGCCAACTCGCCAGGAATGTTGCCAAATATTACCGCCGAGATGTTAGGTTGGGTTAGGTTAGGTTATATTACGTTATTGATGTATATAAAGGTCCCACGGAGACGTAGAGGCCAACTCGCCAGGAATGCTGTCAAATATTACCGCCGAGATGATAGGTTGGTTTAGGTTAGGTTGAATTACGTTATAGACGTATACAGTATTCCCACCTAGAAGTAGGGCCCGACAATCAAGGAATGTGGTTAAATGGTAGCCCGAGCAGTTAGGTTGGGTTAGGTTACGTTATATTACGTTATTGATGTACATGAGGGTCTCACGGAGACGTAGAGGCCAACTCGCCAGGATTGTTGTCAAATAATAGCGCCGAGAGGTTAGGTTGTGTCAGGTTAGGTTATATTACGTTATTGATGTATATGAAGAACCCACGGAGACGTAGAGGCCAACTCGCCAGTTATGTGGTCAAATATTACCGCCGAGATGATAGGTTGGGTTAGGTTTGGTTATATTTGGTTATTGATGTATATGAAGGTCCCACGGAAACGGAGAGGCCAACTCACCAGGAATGTTGTCAAATATTACAGCCGAGATGTAAGGTTGGGTTATGTTAGGTTATATTACGTTATTGATGTATACAAAGGTCCCACGGAGACGTAGAGGCCAACTCGCCAGGAATGTTGTCAAATATTACCGCCGACATGTTAGGTTGGATTAGGTTTGGTTATATTACGTTATTGATGTATACAAAGGTCCCACGGAGACGTAGAGGCCAACTCGCCAGAAATGTTGTCAAATATTACAGCCGAGATGTTAGGTTGGGTTAGGTTAGGTTATATTACGTAATGGATGTATAAAAAGGTCCCACGGAGACGTAGAGGACAACTCGCCAGGATTGTTGTCAAATAATAGCGCCGAGAGGTTTGGTTGGGTTAGGTTACGATATATTACGTTATTGATGGACATGAGGGTCCCATGGAGACGGGGAGGCCAACTCGCCAGGAATGTTGTCAAATATTACCGCAGACATGTTATGTTGGATTAGGTTTGGTTATATTACGTTATTGATATATATAAAGGTCCCACGGAGACGGAGAAGCCAACTCGCCAGGAATGTTGCCAAATATTACCGCCGAGATGTTAGGTTGGGTTAGATTAGGTTATATTACGTTATTGATGTATATAAAGGTCCCAAGGAGACGTAGAAGCCAACTCGCCAGGAATGTTGTCAAATATTACTGCCGACATGTTAGGTTGGATTAGGTTTGGTTATATTACGTTATTGATGTATATAAAGGTCCCACGGAGACGTAGAGGCCAACTCGCCAGAAATGTTGCCAAATATTACCGCCGATATGTTAGGTTGGGTTAGGTTAGGTTATATTTCGTTCTTGATGTATATAAAGGTCCCACGCAGACGTAGAGGCCAACTCGCCAGTAATGTTGTCAAATAATAGCGCCGAGAGGTTTGGTTGGGTTAGGTTACGTTATATTACGTTATTGATGTACATGAGGGTCCCATGGAGACGTAGAGGCCAACTCGCCAGGAATGTTGTCAAATTTTACCGCCGACATGTTAGGTTGGATTAGGTTCGGTTATATTTCGTTATGGATGTATATGAAGGTCCAACGGAGACGTAGAGGCCAACTCGCCAGGTATGTGGTCAGATATTACCGCCGAGATGATAGGTTGGGTTAGGTTTGGTTATATTTCGTTATTGATGTATATAAAGGTCCCAAGGAGACAGAGAAGCCAACTCGCCAGGAATGTTGCCAAATATTACCGCCGAGATGTTAGGTTGGGTTAGGTTAGGTTATATTACGTTATTGATGTATATAAAGGTCCCACGGAGACGTAGAGGCCAACTCGCCAGGAATGCTGTCAAATATTACCGCCGAGATGATAGGTTGGTTTAGGTTAGGTTGAATTACGTTATAGACGTATACAGTATTCCCACCTAGAAGTAGGGCCCGACAATCAAGGAATGTGGTTAAATGGTAGCCCGAGCAGTTAGGTTGGGTTAGGTTACGTTATATTACGTTATTGATGTACATGAGGGTCTCACGGAGACGTAGAGGCCAACTCGCCAGGATTGTTGTCAAATAATAGCGCAGAGAGGTTAGGTTGTGTCAGGTTAGGTTATATTACGTTATTGATGTATATGAAGAACCCACGGAGACGTAGAGGCCAACTCGCCAGTTATGTGGTCAAATATTACCGCCGAGATGATAGGTTGGGTTAAGTTTGGTTATATTTGGTTATTGATGTATATGAAGGTCCCACGGAAACGGAGAGGCCAACTCACCAGGAATGTTGTCAAATATTACAGCCGAGATGTAAGGTTGGGTTATGTTAGGTTATATTACGTTATTGATGTATACAAAGGTCCCACGGAGACGTAGAGGCCAACTCGCCAGGAATGTTGTCAAATATTACCGCCGACATGTTAGGTTGGATTAGGTTTGGTTATATTACGTTATTGATGTATACAAAGGTCCCACGGAGACGTAGAGGCCAACTCGCCAGGAATGTTGTCAAATATTACAGCCGAGATGTTAGGTTGGGTTAGGTTAGGTTATATTACGTTATGGATGTATACAAAGGTCCCACGGAGACGGAGAAGCCAACTCGCCAGGAATGTTGCCAAATATTACCGCCGAGATGTTAGGTTGGGTTAGGTTAGGTTATAATACGTTATTGATGTATATAAAGGTCCCAAGGAGACGTAGAGGCCAACTCGCCAGGAATGTTGTCAAATATTACTGCTGACATGTTAGGTTGGATTAGGTTTGGTTATATTACGTTATTGATGTATATAAAGGTCCCACGGAGACGTAGAGGCCAACTCGCCAGGTATGTGGTCAAATATTACCGCCGAGATGATAGGTTGGGTTAGGTTTGGTTATATTTCGTTATTGATGTATATAAAGGTCCCAAGGAGACAGAGAAGCCAACTCGCCAGGAATGTTGCCAAATATTACCGCCGAGAGGTTTGGTTGGGTTAGGTTACGTTATATTACGTTATTGATGTACATGAGGGTCCCATGGAGACGTAGAGGCAAACTCGCCAGGAATGTTGTCAAATATTACTGCCGACATGTTAGGTTGGATTAGGTTAGGTTATATAACGTTATTGATGTATATGACGGTCCCAAGGTGACGTAGAGGCCAACAAGCCAGAAATGTTGTCAAATATTACAGCCGAGATGTTAGGTTGGGTTAGGTTAGGTTATATTACGTTATTGATGTATACAAAGGTCCCACGGAGACGTAGAGGACAACTCGCCAGGATTGTTGTCAAATAATAGCGCCGAGAGGTTTGGTTGGGTTAGGTTACGTTATATTACGTTATTGATGCACATGAGGGTCCCATGGAGACGTAGAGGCCAACTCGCCAGGAATGTTTTCAAATATTACCGCCAACATGTTAGGTTGGATTAGGTTTGGTTATATTACGTTATTGATGTATATAAAGGTCCCACGGAGACGTAGAGGCCAACAAGCCAGAAATTTTGTCAAATATTACAGCCGAGAGGTTTGGTTGGGTTAGGTTACGTTATATTACGTTATTGATGTACATGAGGGTCCCATGGAGACGTAGAGGCCAACTCGCCAAGAATGTTGTCAAATATTACAGCCGAGATGTTAGGTTGGGTTAGGTTAGGTTATATTACGTTATGGATGTATACAAAGGTCCCACGGAGTCGTAGAGGACAAGTCGCCAGGATTGTTGTCAAATAATAGCGCCGAGAGGTTTGGTTGGGTTAGGTTACGTTATATTACGTTATTGATGCACATGAGGGTCCCATGGAGACGTAGAGGCCAACTCGCCAGGAATGTTGTCAAATATTACCGCCGACATGTTAGGTTGGATTAGGTTTGGTTATATTACGTTATTGATGTATACAAAGGTCCCACGGAGACGTAGAGGCCAACTCGCCAGAAATGTTGCCAAATATTACCGCCGAGATGTTAGGTTGGGTTAGGTTAGGTTATATTACGTTCTTGATGTCTATAAAGGTCCCACGCAGACGTAGAGGACAACTCGCCAGGATTGTTGTCAAATAATAGCGCCGAGAGGTTTGGTTGGGTTAGGTTACGTTATATTACGTTATTGATGCACATGAGGGTCCCATGGAGACGGAGAGGCCAAATCGCCAGGAATGTTGTCAAATATTACCGCCGAGATGATAGGTTGGGTTAGGTTAGGTTATATTACGCTATTGATGTATATAAATGGCCCACGCAGACGTAGAGGCCAACTCGCCAGGAATGTTGTCAAATAATAGCGCCGAGAGGTTTGGTTGGGTTAGGTTACGTTATATTACGTTATTGATGTACATGAGGGTCCCATGGAGACGTTGAGGCCAACTCGCCAGGAATGTTGTCAAATATTACCGCCGACATGTTAGGTTGGATTAGGTTTGGTTATATTTCGTTATTGATGTATATGAAGGCCCAACGGAGACGTAGAGGCCAACTCGCCAGGTATGTGGTCAAATATTACCGCCGAGATGTTCGGTTGGGTTAGGTTAGGTTATATTACGTTATTGATGTACATCAAGGTCCCGCGTAGACGTAGAGGCCAACTCGCCAGGAATGTTGTCAAATATTACTGCCGACATGTTGGGTTGGATAAGGTTAGGTTATGTTACGTTATTGATGTATATAAATGCCCCAAGGTGACGTAGAGGCCAACAAGCCAGAAATTTTGTCAAATATTACAGCCGAGAGGTTTGGTTGGGTTAGGTTACGCTATATTACGTTATTGATGTACATGAGGGTCCCATGGAGACGTAGAGGCCAACTCGCCAGGAATGTTGTCAAATATTACCGCAGACATGTTATGTTGGATTAGGTTTGGTTATATTACGTTATTGATGTATATAAAGGTCCCACGGAGACGGAGAAGCCAACTCGCCAGGAATGTTGCCAAATATTACCGCCGAGACGTTAGGTTGGGTTAGGTTAGGTTATATTACGTTATTGATGTATATAAAGGTCCCACGGAGACGTAGAGGCCAACTCGCCAGGAATGTTGTCAAATATTACTGCCGACATGTTAGGTTGGATTAGGTTAGGTTATGTTACGTTATTGATGTATATAAAGGTCCCAAGGAAACGTAGAGGCCAACAAGACAGAAATGTTGCCAAATATTACCGCCGAGATGTTAGGTTGGGTTAGGTTAGGTTATATTACGTTCTTGATGTATATAAAGGTCCCACGCAGACGTAGAGGCCAACTCGCCAGGAATGCTGTCAAATAATAGCGCCGAGGGGTTTGGTTGGGTTAGGTTACGTTATATTACGTTATTGATGTACATGAGGGTCCCATGGAGACGTAGAGGACAACTCGCCAGGAATGTTGTCAAATATTACCGCCGACATGTTAGGTTGGGTTAGGTAAGGCTATGTTACGCTATTGATGTATATAAAGGTCCCACGGAGACGTAGAGGCCAACTCGCCAGGATTGTTGTCAAATAATAGCGCCGAGAGGTTAGGTTGTGTCAGGTTAGGTTATATTACGTTATTGATGTATATGAAGAACCCACGGAGACGTAGAGGCCAACTCGCCAGGTATGTGGTCAAATATTACCGCCGAGATGATAGGTTGGGTTAGGTTAGGTTATATTACGTTATTGATGTATATGAAGGTCCCACGGAAACGGAGAGGCCAACTCGCCAGGAATGTTGTCAAATATTACAGCCGAGATGTTAGGTTGGGTTAGGTTAGGTTATATTACGTTATTGATGTATATAAAGGTCCCACGGAGACGTAGAGGCCAACTCGCCAGGAATGTTGTCAAATATTACCGCCAACATGTTAGGTTGGATTAGGTTTGTTTATATTACGTTATTGATGTATATAAAGGTCCCACGGAGACGTAGAGGGCAACTCGCCAGAAATGTTGCCAAATATTACCGCCGAGATGTTAGGTTGGGTTAGGTTAGGTTATATTACGTTCTTGATGTATATAAAGGTCCCACGCAGACGTAGAGGCCAACTCGCCAGGAATGTTGTCAAATATTAGCGCCGAGAGGTTTGGTTGGGTTAGGTTACGTTATATTACGTTATTGATGTACATGAGGGTCCCATGGAGACGTAGAGGCCAACTCGCCAGGAATGTTGTCAAATATTACCGCCGACATGTTAGGTTGGATTAGGTTTGGTTATATTTCGTTATTGATGTATATGAAGGTCCAACGGAGACGTAGAGGCCAACTCGCCAGGTATGGGGTCAAATATTACCGCCGAGATGATAGGTTGGGTTAGGTTTGGTTATATTTCGTTATTGATGTATATAAAGGTCCCAAGGAGGCGGAGAAGCCAACTCGCCAGGAATGTTGCCAAATATTACCGCCGAGATGTTATGTTGGGTTAGGTTAGGTTATATTACGTTATTGTTGAATATAAAGGTACCACGGAGACGTAGAGGCCAACTCGCCAGGAATGTTGTCAAATATTACTGCCGACATGTTAAGTTGGATTAGGTTAGGTTATATAACGTTATTGATGTATATAACGGTCCCAAGGTGACGTAGAGGCCAACAAGCCAGAAATGTTGTCAAATATTACAGCCGAGATGTTAGGTTGGGTTAGTTTGGGTTATATTACGATATTGATGTATACAAAGGTCCCACGGAGACGTAGAGGACAACTCGCCAGGATTGTTGTCAAATAATAGCGCCGAGAGGTTTGGTTGAGTTAGGTTACGTTATATTACGTTATTGATGTACATGAGGGTCCCACGGAGACGTAGAGGCCAACTCGCCAGTAATGTTGTCAAATAATGGCGCCGAGAGGTTAGGTTGTGTCAGGTTAGGTTATATTACGTTATTGATGTATATGAAGAGCCCACGGAGACGTAGAGGCCAACTCGCCAGGTATGTGGTCAAATATTAGCGCCGAGATGATAGGTTGGGTTAGGTTAGTTTATATTACGTTATTAATCTATATGAAGGTCCCACGGAAACGGAGAGGCCAACTCGCCAGGAATGTTGTCAAATATTACAGCCGAGATGTTAGGTTGGGTTAGGTTAGGTTATACTACGGTATGGATGTATACAAAGGTCCCACGCAGACGTAGAGGACAACTCGCCAGGATTGTTGTCAAATAATAGCGCCGAGAGGTTTGGTTGGGTTAGGTTACGTTATATTACGTTTTTGATGCACATGAGGGTCCCATGGAGACGTAGAGGCCAACTCGCCAGTAATGTTGTCAAATATAACCGCCGAGATGTTAGGTTGGGTTAGGTAAGGTTATGTTACGTTATTGATGTATATAAAGGTCCCACGGAGACGTAGAGGCCAACTCGCCAGGAATGTTGTCAAATATTACCGCCGATATGTTAGGTTGGATTAGGTTTGGTTATATTTCGTTATTGATGTATATGAAGAGCCCACGGAGACGTAGAGGCCAACTCGCCAGGTATGTGGTCAAATATTAGCGCCGAGATGATAGGTTGGGTTAGGTTAGTTTATATTACGTTATTAATCTATATGAAGGTCCCACGGAAACGGAGAGGCCAACTCGCCAGGAATGTTGCCAAATATTACCGCCGAGATGTTATGTTGGGTTAGGTTAGGTTATATTACGTTAATGATGTATATAAAGGTCCCACGGGGACGTAGAGGCCAACTCGCCAGGAATGTTGTCAAATATTACTGCCGACATTTTAGGTTGGATTAGGTTAGGTTACATAACGTTATTGATGTATATAACGGTCCCAAGGTGACGTAGAGGCCAACAAGCCAGAAATGTTGTCAAATATTACAGCCGAGATGTTAGGTTGGGTTAGGTTAGGTTATATTACGATATTGATGTATACAAAGGTCCCACGGAGACGTAGAGGACAACTCGCCAGGATTGTTGTCAAATAATAGCGCCGAGAGGTTTGGTTGGGTTAGGTTACGTTATATTACGTTATTGATGTACATGAGGGTCCCATGGAAACGTGGAGTACAACTCGCCAGGAATGTTGTCAAATATTACCGCAGACATGTTATGTTGGATTAGGTTTGGTTATATTACGTTATTGATGTATATAAAGGTCCCACGGAGACGGAGAAGCCAACTCGCCAGGAATGTTGCCAAATATTACCGCCGAGATGTTCGGTTGGGTTAGGTGAGGTTATATTACGTTATTGATGTACATCAAGGTCCCGCGGAGACGTAGAGGCCAACTCGCCAGGAATGTTGTCAAATATTACTGCCGACATGTTGGGTTGGATAAGGTTAGGTTATGTTACGTTATTGATGTATATAAATGCCCCAAGGTGACGTAGAGGCCAACAAGACAGAAATGTTGCCAAATATTACCGCCGAGATGTTAGGTTGGGTTAGGTTAGGTTATATTACGTTCTTGATGTATATAAAGGTCCCACGCAGACGTAGAGGCCAACTCGCCAGGAATGCTGTCAAATAATAGCGCCGAGGGGTTTGGTTGGGTTAGGTTACGTTATATTACGTTATTGATGTACATGAGGGTCCCATGGAGACGTAGAGGACAACACGCCAGGAATGTTGTCAAATATTACCGCCGACATGTTAGGTTGGGTTAGGTAAGGTTATGTTACGTTATTGATGTATATAAAGGTCCCACGGAGACGTAGAGGCCAACTCGCCAGGAATGCTGTCAAATAATAGCGCCGAGAGGTTTGGTTGGATTAGGTTACGTTATATTACGTTATTGATGTACATGTGGGCCCCATGGAGTCGTGGAGGCCAACTCGCCAGGAATGTTGTCAAATATTACCGCAGACATGTTATGTTGGATTAGGTTTGGTTATATTACGTTATTGATGTATATAAAGGTCCCACGGAGACGGAGAAGCCAACTCGCCAGGAATGTTGCCAAATATTACCGCCGAGATGTTAGGTTGGGTTAGGTTAGGTTATATTACGTTATTGATGTACATCAAGGTCCCGCGGAGACGTAGAGGCCAACTCGCCAGGAATGTTGTCAAATATTACTTCCGAGATGTTAGGTTGGGTTAGGTTAGGTTATATTACGTTATTGATGTATATAAAGGTCCCACGGAGACGTAGAGGCCAACTCGCCAGGCATGTTGTCAAATATTACTGCCGACATGTTAGGTTGGATTACGTTAGGTTATGTTACGTTATTGATGTATATAAAGGTCCCAAGGAGACGTAGAGGCCAACAAGACAGAAATGTTGCCAAATATTACCGCCGAGATGTTAGGTTGGGTTAGGTTAGGTTATATTACGTTCTTGATGTATATAAAGGTCCCACGCAGACGTAGAGGCCAACTCGCCAGGAATGCTGTCAAATAATAGCGCCGATAGGTTTGGTTGGGTTAGGTTACGTTATATTACGTTATTGATGTACATGAGGGTCCCATGGAGACGTAGAGGCCAACTCGCCAGGAATGTTGTCAGATATTACCGCCGACATGTTACGTTGGATTACGTTTGGTAATATTTCG
The DNA here is from genome assembly GCA_963969225.1 of Xylocopa violacea. Taxonomy (NCBI): domain Eukaryota; kingdom Metazoa; phylum Arthropoda; class Insecta; order Hymenoptera; family Apidae; genus Xylocopa; species Xylocopa violacea. The sequence goes on along the minus strand of CAXAJV010000017.1, from coordinate 7,441,956 downwards.
TTATTGATGTATATGAAGGTCCCACGGAGACGTAGAGGCCAACTCGTCAGGTATGTGGTCAAATATTACCGCCGAGATGATAGGTTGGGTTAGGTTTGGTTATATTTCGTTATTGATGTATATAAAGGTCCCACGGAGACGGAGAAGCTAACTCGCCAGGAATGTTGCCAAATATTTCCGCCGAGATGTTAGGTTGGGTTAGGTTAGGTTATATTACGTTATTGATGTACATCAAGGTCCCGCGGAGACGTAGAGGCCAACTCGCCAGGAATGTTGTCAAATATTACTGCCGAGATGTTAGGTTGGGTTAGGTTAGGTTATATTACGTTATTGATGTATATAAAGGTCCCACGGAGACGTAGAGGCCAACTCGCCAGGAATGTTGTCAAATATTACTGCCGACATGTTAGGTTGGATTAGGTTAGGTTATGTTACGTTATTGATGTATATAAAGGTCCCAAGGAGACGTAGAGGCCAACAAGACAGAAATGTTGCCAAATATTACCGCCGAGATGTTAGGTTGGGTTAGGTTAGGTTATATTACGTTCTTGATGTATATAAAGGTCCCACGCAGACGTAGAGGCCAACTCGCCAGGAATGCTGTCAAATAATAGCGCCGATAGGTTTGGTTGGGTTAGGTTACGTTATATTACGTTATTGATGTACATGAGGGTCCCATGGAGACGTAGAGGCCAACTCGCCAGGAATGTTGTCAGATATTACCGCCGACATGTTAGGTTGGATTAGGTTTGGTAATATTTCGTTATTGATGTATATGAAGGTCCCACGGAGACGTAGAGGCCAACTCGCCAGGTATGTGGTCAAATATTACTGCCGACATGTTAGGTTGGATTTGGTTAGGTTATATAACGTTATTGATGTATATAACGGTCCCAAGGTGACGTAGAGGCCAACAAGCCAGAAATGTTGTCAAATATTACAGCCGAGATGTTAGGTTGGGTTAGGTTAGGGTATATTACGTTATTGATGTATACAAAGGTCCCACGGAGACGTAGAGGACAACTCTCCAGGATTGTTGTCAAATAATAGCGCCGAGAGGTTTGGTTGGGTTAGGTTACGTTATATTACGTTATTGATGTACATGAGGGTCCCATGGAAACGTAGAGGCCAACTCGCCAGGAATGTTGTCAAATATTACCGCAGACATGTTATGTTGGATTAGGTTTGGTTATATTACGTTATTGATGTATATAAAGGTCCCACGGAGACGGAGAAGCCAACTCGCCAGGAATGTTGCCAAATATTACCGCCGAGATGTTAGGTTGGGTTAGGTTATGTTATATTACGTTATTGATGTATATAAAAGTACCACGGAGACGTAGAGGCCAACTCGCCAGTAATGTTGTCAAATATAACCGCCGAGATGTTAGGTTGGGTTAGGTTAGGTTATGTTACGTTATTGATGTACATGAGGATCCCACGGAGACGTAGAGGCCAACTCGCCAGTAATGTTGTCAAATATAACCGCCGAGATGTTAGGTTGGGTTAGGTAAGGTTATGTTACGTTATTGATGTATATGAAGGTCCCACGGAGACGTAGAGGCCAACTAGTCAGGAATGTTGTCAAATATTACCGCCGAGATGTTAGGTTGGGTTAGCTTAGGTTATGTTACGTTACTGATGTATATAAAGGTCCCACGGAGACGTAGAGGCCAACTCGCCAGGATTGTGGTCAAATAATAGCGCCGAGAGGTTAGGTTGTGTCAGGTTAGGTTATATTACGTTATTGATGTATATGAAGAGCCCACGGAGACGTAGAGGACAACTCGCCAGGTATGTGGTCAAATATTACCGCCGAGATGATAGGTTGGGTTAGGTTAGCTTATATTACGTTATTAATCTATATGAAGGTCCCACGGAAACGGAGAGGCCAACTCGCCAGGAATGTTGTCAAATATTACAGCCGAGATGTTAGGTTGGCTTAGGTTAGGTTATATTACGTTATGGATGTATACAAAGGTCCCACGCAGACGTAGAGGACAACTCGCCAGGATTGTTGTCAAATAATAGCGCCGAGAGGTTTGGTTGGGTTAGGTTACGTTATATTACGTTTTTGATGCACATGAGGGTCCCATGGAGACGTAGAGGCCAACTCGCCAGTAATGTTGTCAAATATAACCGCCGAGATGTTAGGTTGGGTTAGGTAAGGTTATGTTACGTTCTTGATGTATATAAAGGTCCCACGGAGACGTAGAGGCCAACTCGCCAGGAATGTTGTCAAATATTACCGCCGACATGTTAGGTTGGATTAGGTTTGGTTATATTTCGTTATTGATGTATATGAAGGTCCAACGGAGACGTAGAGGCCAACTCGCCAGGTATGTGGTCAAATATTACCGCCGAGATGATAGGTTGGGTTAGGTTTGGTTATATTTCGTTATTGATGTATATAAAGGTCCCAAGGAGGCGAAGAAGCCAACTCGCCAGGAATGTTGCCAAATATCACCGCCGAGATGTTATGTTGGGTTAGGTTAGGTTATATTACGTTATTGATGTATATAAAGGTACCACGGAGACGTAGAGGCCAACTCGCCAGGAATGTTGTCAAATATTACTGCCGACATGTTAGGTTGGATTAGGTTAGGTTATATAACGTTATTGATGTATATAAGGGTCCCACGGAGACGTAGAGGCCAACAAGCCAGAAATGTTGTCAAATATTACCGCCGAGATGTTAGGTTGAGTTAGGTTAGGTTATATTACGTTATTGATGTATATAAAGGTCCCACGGAGACGTAGAGGCCAACTCGCCAGGAATGTTGTCAAATATTACTGCCGACATGTTAGGTTGGATTTGGTTAGGTTATGTTACGTTATTGATGTATATAACGGTCCCAAGGTGACGTAGAGGCCAACAAGCCAGAAATGTTGTCAAATATTACTGCCGACATGTTAGGTTGGATTAGGTTAGATTATATTACGTTATTGATGTATATAAAAGTCCCAAGGAGACGTAGAGGCAAACAAGCCAGAAATGTTGCCAAATATTACTGCCGAGGTGTTAGGTTGGGTCAGGTTAGGTTATATTACGCTATTGATGTATATAAAAGTCCCACGCAGACGTAGAGGTCAACTCGCCAGGAATGCTGTCAAATATTACCCCCGAGATGATAGGTTGGTTTAGGTTAGGTTGAATTACGTTATAGACGTATACGGTATTCCCACCGAGAAGTAGGGCCCGACAATCAAGGAATGTGGTTAAATGGTAGCCCGAGCAGTTAGGTTGGGTTAGGTTACGTTATATTACATTATTGATGTACATGAGGGTCCCACGGAGACGTAGAGGCCAACTCGCCAGTAATGTTGTCAAATATAACCGCCGAGATGTTAGGTTGGGTTAGGTTAGGTTATATTACGTTATTGATGTATATAAAGGTCCCACGCAGACGTAGAGGCCAACTCGCTAGGAATGTTGTCAAATATTACCGCCGAGATGTTAGGTTGGGTTAGGTTATGTTATATTACGTTATTGATGTATATAAAAGTACCACGGAGACGTAGAGGCCAACTCGCCAGTAATGTTGTCAAATATAACCGCCGAGATGTTAGGTTGGGTTAGGTTAGGTTATGTTACGTTATTGATGTATATAAAGGTCCCAAGGAGACGTAGAGGCCAACTCTCCAGGATTGTTGTCAAATAATAGCGCCGAGAGGTTAGGTTGTGTCAGGTTAGGTTATATTACGTTATTGATGTATATGAAGAACCCACGGGAACGTAGAGGCCAACTCGCCAGGTGTGTGGTCAAATATTACCGCCGAGATGATAGGTTGGGTTAGGTTTGGTTATATTTCGTTATTTATGTATATGAAGGTCCCACGGAAACGGAGAGGCCAACTCGCCAGGAATGTTGTCAAATATTACAGCCGAGATGTTAGGTTGGGTTAGGTTAGGTTATGTTACGTTATTGAAGTACATGAGGGTCCCACGGAGACGTAGAGGCCAACTCGCCAGTAATGTTGTCAAATAATAGCGCCGAGAGGTTAGGTTGTGTCAGGTTAGGTTATATTACGTTATTGATGTATATGAAGAGCCCACGGAGACGTAGAGGCCAACTCGCCAGGTATGTGGTCAAATATTACCGCCGAGATGATAGGTTGGGTTAGGTTAGTTTATATTACGTTATTAATCTATATGAAGGTCCCACGGAAACGGAGAGGCCAACTCGCCAGGAATGTTGTCAAATATTACAGCCGAGATGTTAGGTTGGGTTAGGTTAGGTTATATTACGTTATGGATGTATACAAAGGTCCCACGCAGACGTAGAGGACAACTCGCCAGGATTGTTGTCAAATAATAGCGCCGAGAGGTTTGGTTGGGTTAGGTTACGTTATATTACGTTATTGATGTACATGTGGGCCCCATGGAGACGTGGAGGCCAACTCGCCAGGAATGTTGTCAAATATTACCGCAGACATGTTATGTTGGATTAGGTTTGGTTATATTACGTTATTGATGTATATAAAGGTCCCACGGAGACGGAGAAGCCAACTCGACAGGAAAGTTGCCAAATATTACCGCCGAGATGTTAGGTTGGGTTAGGTTAGGTTATATTACGTTATTGATGTACATCAAGGTCCCGCGGAGACGTAGAGGCCAACTCGCCAGTAGTGTTGTCAAATATAACCGCCGAGATGTTAGGTTGGGTTAGGTAAGGTTATGTTACGTTATTGATGTATATGAAGAACCCACTGAGACGTAGAGGCCAACTCGCCAGGTATGTGGTCAAATATTACCGCCGAGATGATAGGTTGGGTTAGGTTAGGTTATATTACGCTATTGATGTATATAAATGTCCCACGCAGACGTAGAGGCCAACTCGCCAGGAATGTTGTCAAATAATAGCGCCGAGAGGTTAGGTTGTGTCAGGTTAGGTTATATTACGTTATTGATGTATATGAAGAGCCCACGGAGACGTAGAGGCCAACTCGCCAGGTATGTGGTCAAATATTACCGCCGAGATGATAGGTTGGGTTAGGTTAGTTTATATTACGTTATTAATCTATATGAAGGTCCCACGGAAACGGAGAGGCCAACTCGCCAGGAATGTTGTCAAATATTACAGCCGAGATGTTAGGTTGGGTTAGGTTAGGTTATATTACGTTATGGATGTATACAAAGGTCCCACGCAGACGTAGAGGACAACTCGCCAGGATTGTTGTCAAATAATAGCGCCGAGAGGTTTGGTTGGGTTAGGTTACGTTATATTACGTTATTGATGTACATGTGGGCCCCATGGAGACGTGGAGGCCAACTCGCCAGGAATGTTGTCAAATATTACCGCAGACATGTTATGTTGGATTAGGTTTGGTTATATTACGTTATTGATGTATATAAAGGTCCCACGGAGACGGAGAAGCCAACTCGACAGGAAAGTTGCCAAATATTACCGCCGAGATGTTAGGTTGGGTTAGGTTAGGTTATATTACGTTATTGATGTACATCAAGGTCCCGCGGAGACGTAGAGGCCAACTCGCCAGTAGTGTTGTCAAATATAACCGCCGAGATGTTAGGTTGGGTTAGGTAAGGTTATGTTACGTTATTGATGTATATGAAGAACCCACTGAGACGTAGAGGCCAACTCGCCAGGTATGTGGTCAAATATTACCGCCGAGATGATAGGTTGGGTTAGGTTAGGTTATATTTCGTTATTGATGTATATGAAGGTCCCACGGAGACGTAGAGGCCAACTCGCCAGGAATGTTGTCAAATATTACCGCCGAGATGTTAGGTTGGGTTAGGTTAGGTTATGTTACGTTATTGATGTAAATAAAGGTCCCACGCAGACGTAGAGGCCAACTCGCTAGGAATGTTGTCAAATATTACCGCCGGGATGATAGTTTGGGTTAAGTTAGGTTATATTTCGTTATTGATGTATATGAAGGTCCCACGGAGACGTAGAGGCCAACTCGCCAGGAATGTTGTCAAATATTACCGCCGAGATGTTAGGTTGAGTTAGGTTAGGTTATATTACGTTATTGATGTATATAAAGGTCCCACGGAGACGTAGAGGCCAACTCGCCAGGAATGTTGTCAAATATTACTGCCGACATGTTAGGTTGGATTTGGTTAGGTTATGTTACGTTATTGATGTATATAACGGTCCCAAGGTGACGTAGAGGCCAACAAGCCAGAAATGTTGTCAAATATTACTGCCGACATGTTAGGTTGGATTAGGTTAGGTTATATTACGTTATTGATGTATATAAAGGTCCCAAGGAGACGTAGAGGCAAACAAGCCAGAAATGTTGCCAAATATTACTGCCGAGGTGTTAGGTTGGGTCAGGTTAGGTTATATTACGCTATTGATGTATATAAAAGTCCCACGCAGACGTAGAGGTCAACTCGCCAGGAATGCTGTCAAATATTACCCCCGAGATGATAGGTTGGTTTAGGTTAGGTTGAATTACGTTATAGACGTATACAGTATTCCCACCGAGAAGTAGGGCCCGACAATCAAGGAATGTGGTTAAATGGTAGCCCGAGCAGTTAGGTTGGGTTAGGTTACGTTATATTACATTATTGATGTACATGAGGGTCCCACGGAGACGTAGAGGCCAACACGCCAGTAATGTTGTCAAATATAACCGCCGAGATGTTAGGTTGGGTTAGGTTAGGTTATATTACGTTATTGATGTATATAAAGGTCCCACGCAGACGTAGAGGCCAACTCGCTAGGAATGTTGTCAAATATTACCGCCGAGATGTTAGGTTGGGTTAGGTTATGTTATATTACGTTATTGATGTATATAAAAGTACCACGGAGACGTAGAGGCCAACTCGCCAGTAATGTTGTCAAATATAACCGCCGAGATGTTAGGTTGGGTTAGGTTAGGTTATGTTACGTTATTGATGTATATAAAGGTCCCAAGGAGACGTAGAGGCCAACTCTCCAGGATTGTTGTCAAATAATAGCGCCGAGAGGTTAGGTTGTGTCAGGTTAGGTTATATTACGTTATTGATGTATATGAAGAACCCACGGGAACGTAGAGGCCAACTCGCCAGGTGTGTGGTCAAATATTACCGCCGAGATGATAGGTTGGGTTAGGTTTGGTTATATTTCGTTATTTATGTATATGAAGGTCCCACGGAAACGGAGAGGCCAACTCGCCAGGAATGTTGTCAAATATTACAGCCGAGATGTTAGGTTGGGTTAGGTTAGGTTATATTACGTTATGGATGTATACAAAGGTCCCACGCAGACGTAGAGGACAACTCGCCAGGATTGTTGTCAAATAATAGCGCCGAGAGGTTTGGTTGGGTTAGGTTACGTTATATTACGTTATTGATGTACATGTGGGCCCCATGGAGACGTGGAGGCCAACTCGCCAGGAATGTTGTCAAATATTACCGCAGACATGTTATGTTGGATTAGGTTTGGTTATATTACGTTATTGATGTATATAAAGGTCCCACGGAGACGGAGAAGCCAACTCGACAGGAAAGTTGCCAAATATTACCGCCGAGATGTTAGGTTGGGTTAGGTTAGGTTATATTACGTTATTGATGTACATCAAGGTCCCGCGGAGACGTAGAGGCCAACTCGCCAGTAGTGTTGTCAAATATAACCGCCGAGATGTTAGGTTGGGTTAGGTAAGGTTATGTTACGTTATTGATGTATATGAAGAACCCACTGAGACGTAGAGGCCAACTCGCCAGGTATGTGGTCAAATATTACCGCCGAGATGATAGGTTGGGTTAGGTTAGGTTATATTACGCTATTGATGTATATAAATGTCCCACGCAGACGTAGAGGCCAACTCGCCAGGAATGTTGTCAAATATTACCGCCGAGATGATAGGTTGGGTTAAGTTAGGTTATATTTCGTTATTGATGTATATGAAGGTCCCACGGAGACGTAGAGGCCAACTCGCCAGGAATGTTGTCAAATATTACCGCCGAGATGTTAGGTTGGGTTAGGTTAGGTTATGTTACGTTATTGATGTAAATAAAGGTCCCACGCAGACGTAGAGGCCAACTCGCTAGGAATGTTGTCAAATATTACCGCCGGGATGATAGTTTGGGTTAAGTTAGGTTATATTTCGTTATTGATGTATATGAAGGTCCCACGGAGACGTAGAGGCCAACTCGCCAGGAATGTTGTCAAATATTACCGCCGAGATGTTAGGTTGGGTTAGGTTAGGTTATGTTACGTTATTGATGTATATAAAGGTCCCAAGGAGACGTAGAGGCCAACTCTCCAGGATTGTTGTTAAATAATAGCGCCGAGAGGTTAGGTTGTGTCAGGTTAGGTTATATTACGTTATTGATGTATATGAAGAACCCACGGGGACGTAGAGGCCAACTCGCCAGGTGTGTGGTCAAATATTACCGCCGAGATGATAGGTTGGGTTAGGTTTGGTTATATTTCGTTATTTATGTATATGAAGGTCCCACGGAAACGGAGAGGCCAACTCGCCAGGAATGTTGTCAAATATTACAGCCGAGATGTTAGGTTGGGTTAGGTTAGGTTATGTTACGTTATTGATGTACATGAGGGTCCCACGGAGACGTAGAGGCCAACTCGCCAGTAATGTTGTCAAATAATAGCGCCGAGAGGTTAGGTTGTGTCAGGTTAGGTTATATTACGTTATTGATGTATATGAAGAGCCCACGGAGACGTAGAGGCCAACTCGCCAGGTATGTGGTCAAATATTACCGCCGAGATGATAGGTTGGGTTAGGTTAGTTTATATTACGTTATTAATCTATATGAAGGTCCCACGGAAACGGAGAGGCCAACTCGCCAGGAATGTTGTCAAATATTACAGCCGAGATGTTAGGTTGGGTTAGGTTAGGTTATATTACGTTATGGATGTATACAAAGGTCCCACGCAGACGTAGAGGACAACTCGCCAGGATTGTTGTCAAATAATAGCGCCGAGAGGTTTGGTTGGGTTAGGTTACGTTATATTACGTTATTGATGTACATGTGGGCCCCATGGAGACGTGGAGGCCAACTCGCCAGGAATGTTGTCAAATATTACCGCAGACATGTTATGGTGGATTAGGTTTGGTTATATTACGTTATTGATGTATATAAAGGTCCCACGGAGACGGAGAAGCCAACTCGCCAGGAAAGTTGCCAAATATTACCGCCGAGATGTTAGGTTGGGTTAGGTTAGGTTATATTACGTTATTGATGTACATCAAGGTCCCGCGGAGACGTAGAGGCCAACTCGCCAGTAGTGTTGTCAAATATAACCGCCGAGATGTTAGGTTGGGTTAGGTAAGGTTATGTTACGTTATTGATGTATATGAAGAACCCACGGAGACGTAGAGGCCAACTCGCCAGGTATGTGGTCAAATATTACCGCCGAGATGATAGGTTGGGTTAGGTTAGGTTATATTACGCTATTGATGTATATAAATGTCCCACGCAGACGTAGAGGCCAACTCGCCAGGAATGTTGTCAAATATTACCGCCGAGATGATAGGTTGGGTTAAGTTAGGTTATATTTCGTTATTGATGTATATGAAGGTCCCACGGAGACGTAGAGGCCAACTCGCCAGGAATGTTGTCAAATATTACCGCCGAGATGTTAGGTTGGGTTAGGTTAGGTTATGTTACGTTATTGATGTAAATAAAGGTCCCACGCAGACGTAGAGGCCAACTCGCTAGGAATGTTGTCAAATATTACCGCCGGGATGATAGTTTGGGTTAAGTTAGGTTATATTTCGTTATTGATGTATATGAAGGTCCCACGGAGACGTAGAGGCCAACTCGCCAGGAATGTTGTCAAATATTACCGCCGAGATGTTAGGTTGGGTTAGGTTAGGTTATGTTACGTTATTGATGTATATAAAGGTCCCAAGGAGACGTAGAGGCCAACTCTCCAGGATTGTTGTTAAATAATAGCGCCGAGAGGTTAGGTTGTGTCAGGTTAGGTTATATTACGTTATTGATGTATATGAAGAACCCACGGGGACGTAGAGGCCAACTCGCCAGGTGTGTGGTCAAATATTACCGCCGAGATGATAGGTTGGGTTAGGTTTGGTTATATTTCGTTATTTATGTATATCAAGGTCCCACGGAAACGGAGAGGCCAACTCGCCAGGAATGTTGTCAAATATTACAGCCGAGATGTTAGGTTGGGTTAGGTTAGGTTATGTTACGTTATTGATGTACATGAGGGTCCCACGGAGACGTAGAGGCCAACTCGCCAGTAATGTTGTCAAATAATAGCGCCGAGAGGTTAGGTTGTGTCAGGTTAGGTTATATTACGTTATTGATGTATATGAAGAGCCCACGGAGACGTAGAGGCCAACTCGCCAGGTATGTGGTCAAATATTACCGCCGAGATGATAGGTTGGGTTAGGTTAGTTTATATTACGTTATTAATCTATATGAAGGTCCCACGGAAACGGAGAGGCCAACTCGCCAGGAATGTTGTCAAATATTACAGCCGAGATGTTAGGTTGGGTTAGGTTAGGTTATATTACGTTATGGATGTATACAAAGGTCCCACGCAGACGTAGAGGACAACTCGCCAGGATTGTTGTCAAATAATAGCGCCGAGAGGTTTGGTTGGGTTAGGTTACGTTATATTACGTTTTTGATGCACATGAGGGTCTCATGGAGACGTAGAGGCCAACTCGCCAGTAATGTTGTCAAATATAACCGCCGAGATGTTAGGTTGGGTTAGGTAAGGTTATGTTACGTTATTGATGTATATAAAGGTCCCACGGAGACGTAGAGGCCAACTCGCCAGGAATGTTGTCAAATATTACCGCCGACATGTTAGGTTGGATTAGGTTTGGTTATATTTCGTTATTGATGTATATGAAGGTCCAACGGAGACGTAGAGGCCAACTCGCCAGGTATGTGGTCAAATATTACCGCCGAGATGATAGGTTGGGTTAGGTTTGGTTATATTTCGTTATTGATGTATATAAAGGTCCCAAGGAGGCGAAGAAGCCAACTCGCCAGGAATGTTGCCAAATATCACCGCCGAGATGTTATGTTGGGTTAGGTTAGGTTATATTACGTTATTGATGTATATAAAGGTACCACGGAGACGTAGACGCCAACTCGCCAGGAATGTTGTCAAATATTACTGCCGACATGTTAGGTTGGATTAGGTTAGGTTATATTACGTTATTGATGTATATAAAGGTCCCACGGAGACGTAGAGGCCAACTCGCCAGGAATGTTGTCAAATATTACTGCCGACATGTTAGGTTGGATATGCTTAGGTTATGTTACGTTATTGATGTATATAACGGTCCCAAGGTGACGTAGAGGCCAACAAGCCAGAAATGTTGTCAAATATTACCGCCGAGATGTTAGGTTGGGTTAGGTTAGGTTATGTTACGTTATTGATGTATATAAAGGTCCCAAGGAGACGTAGAGGCCAACTCTCCAGGATTGTTGTTAAATAATAGCGCCGAGAGGTTAGGTTGTGTCAGGTTAGGTTATATTACGTTATTGATGTATATGAAGAACCCACGGGGACGTAGAGGCCAACTCGCCAGGTGTGTGGTCAAATATTACCGCCGAGATGATAGGTTGGGTTAGGTTTGGTTATATTTCGTTATTTATGTATATCAAGGTCCCACGGAAACGGAGAGGCCAACTCGCCAGGAATGTTGTCAAATATTACAGCCGAGATGTTAGGTTGGGTTAGGTTAGGTTATGTTACGTTATTGATGTACATGAGGGTCCCACGGAGACGTAGAGGCCAACTCGCCAGTAATGTTGTCAAATAATAGCGCCGAGAGGTTAGGTTGTGTCAGGTTAGGTTATATTACGTTATTGATGTATATGAAGAGCCCACGGAGACGTAGAGGCCAACTCGCCAGGTATGTGGTCAAATATTACCGCCGAGATGATAGGTTGGGTTAGGTTAGTTTATATTACGTTATTAATCTATATGAAGGTCCCACGGAAACGGAGAGGCCAACTCGCCAGGAATGTTGTCAAATATTACAGCCGAGATGTTAGGTTGGGTTAGGTTAGGTTATATTACGTTATGGATGTATACAAAGGTCCCACGCAGACGTAGAGGACAACTCGCCAGGATTGTTGTCAAATAATAGCGCCGAGAGGTTTGGTTGGGTTAGGTTACGTTATATTACGTTTTTGATGCACATGAGGGTCTCATGGAGACGTAGAGGCCAACTCGCCAGTAATGTTGTCAAATATAACCGCCGAGATGTTAGGTTGGGTTAGGTAAGGTTATGTTACGTTATTGATGTATATAAAGGTCCCACGGAGACGTAGAGGCCAACTCGCCAGGAATGTTGTCAAATATTACCGCCGACATGTTAGGTTGGATTAGGTTTGGTTATATTTCGTTATTGATGTATATGAAGTTCCAACGGAGACGTAGAGGCCAACTCGCCAGGTATGTGGTCAAATATTACCGCCGAGATGATAGGTTGGGTTAGGTTTGGTTATATTTCGTTATTGATGTATATAAAGGTCCCAAGGAGGCGAAGAAGCCAACTCGCCAGGAATGTTGCCAAATATCACCGCCGAGATGTTATGTTGGGTTAGGTTAGGTTATATTACGTTATTGATGTATATAAAGGTACCACGGAGACGTAGACGCCAACTCGCCAGGAATGTTGTCAAATATTACTGCCGACATGTTAGGTTGGATTAGGTTAGGTTATATTACGTTATTGATGTATATAAAGGTCCCACGGAGACGTAGAGGCCAACTCGCCAGGAATGTTGTCAAATATTACTGCCGACATGTTAGGTTGGATATGCTTAGGTTATGTTACGTTATTGATGTATATAACGGTCCCAAGGTGACGTAGAGGCCAACAAGCCAGAAATGTTGTCAAATATTACCGCCGAGATGTTAGGTTGGGTTAGGTTAGGTTATGTTACGTTATTGATGTATATAAAGGTCCCAAGGAGACGTAGAGGCCAACTCTCCAGGATTGTTGTTAAATAATAGCGCCGAGAGGTTAGGTTGTGTCAGGTTAGGTTATATTACGTTATTGATGTATATGAAGAACCCACGGGGACGTAGAGGCCAACTCGCCAGGTGTGTGGTCAAATATTACCGCCGAGATGATAGGTTGGGTTAGGTTTGGTTATATTTCGTTATTTATGTATATCAAGGTCCCACGGAAACGGAGAGGCCAACTCGCCAGGAATGTTGTCAAATATTACAGCCGAGATGTTAGGTTGGGTTAGGTTAGGTTATGTTACGTTATTGATGTACATGAGGGTCCCACGGAGACGTAGAGGCCAACTCGCCAGTAATGTTGTCAAATAATAGCGCCGAGAGGTTAGGTTGTGTCAGGTTAGGTTATATTACGTTATTGATGTATATGAAGAGCCCACGGAGACGTAGAGGCCAACTCGCCAGGTATGTGGTCAAATATTACCGCCGAGATGATAGGTTGGGTTAGGTTAGTTTATATTACGTTATTAATCTATATGAAGGTCCCACGGAAACGGAGAGGCCAACTCGCCAGGAATGTTGTCAAATATTACAGCCGAGATGTTAGGTTGGGTTAGGTTAGGTTATATTACGTTATGGATGTATACAAAGGTCCCACGCAGACGTAGAGGACAACTCGCCAGGATTGTTGTCAAATAATAGCGCCGAGAGGTTTGGTTGGGTTAGGTTACGTTATATTACGTTTTTGATGCACATGAGGGTCTCATGGAGACGTAGAGGCCAACTCGCCAGTAATGTTGTCAAATATAACCGCCGAGATGTTAGGTTGGGTTAGGTAAGGTTATGTTACGTTATTGATGTATATAAAGGTCCCACGGAGACGTAGAGGCCAACTCGCCAGGAATGTTGTCAAATATTACCGCCGACATGTTAGGTTGGATTAGGTTTGGTTATATTTCGTTATTGATGTATATGAAGGTCCAACGGAGACGTAGAGGCCAACTCGCCAGGTATGTGGTCAAATATTACCGCCGAGATGATAGGTTGGGTTAGGTTTGGTTATATTTCGTTATTGATGTATATAAAGGTCCCAAGGAGGCGAAGAAGCCAACTCGCCAGGAATGTTGCCAAATATCACCGCCGAGATGTTATGTTGGGTTAGGTTAGGTTATATTACGTTATTGATGTATATAAAGGTACCACGGAGACGTAGACGCCAACTCGCCAGGAATGTTGTCAAATATTACTGCCGACATGTTAGGTTGGATTAGGTTAGGTTATATTACGTTATTGATGTATATAAAGGTCCCACGGAGACGTAGAGGCCAACTCGCCAGGAATGTTGTCAAATATTACTGCCGACATGTTAGGTTGGATATGCTTAGGTTATGTTACGTTATTGATGTATATAACGGTCCCAAGGTGACGTAGAGGCCAACAAGCCAGAAATGTTGTCAAATATTACCGCCGAGATGTTAGGTTGGGTTAGGTTAGGTTATGTTACGTTATTGATGTATATAAAGGTCCCAAGGAGACGTAGAGGCCAACTCTCCAGGATTGTTGTTAAATAATAGCGCCGAGAGGTTAGGTTGTGTCAGGTTAGGTTATATTACGTTATTGATGTATATGAAGAACCCACGGGGACGTAGAGGCCAACTCGCCAGGTGTGTGGTCAAATATTACCGCCGAGATGATAGGTTGGGTTAGGTTTGGTTATATTTCGTTATTTATGTATATCAAGGTCCCACGGAAACGGAGAGGCCAACTCGCCAGGAATGTTGTCAAATATTACAGCCGAGATGTTAGGTTGGGTTAGGTTAGGTTATGTTACGTTATTGATGTACATGAGGGTCCCACGGAGACGTAGAGGCCAACTCGCCAGTAATGTTGTCAAATAATAGCGCCGAGAGGTTAGGTTGTGTCAGGTTAGGTTATATTACGTTATTGATGTATATGAAGAGCCCACGGAGACGTAGAGGCCAACTCGCCAGGTATGTGGTCAAATATTACCGCCGAGATGATAGGTTGGGTTAGGTTAGTTTATATTACGTTATTAATCTATATGAAGGTCCCACGGAAACGGAGAGGCCAACTCGCCAGGAATGTTGTCAAATATTACAGCCGAGATGTTAGGTTGGGTTAGGTTAGGTTATATTACGTTATGGATGTATACAAAGGTCCCACGCAGACGTAGAGGACAACTCGCCAGGATTGTTGTCAAATAATAGCGCCGAGAGGTTTGGTTGGGTTAGGTTACGTTATATTACGTTTTTGATGCACATGAGGGTCTCATGGAGACGTAGAGGCCAACTCGCCAGTAATGTTGTCAAATATAACCGCCGAGATGTTAGGTTGGGTTAGGTAAGGTTATGTTACGTTATTGATGTATATAAAGGTCCCACGGAGACGTAGAGGCCAACTCGCCAGGAATGTTGTCAAATATTACCGCCGACATGTTAGGTTGGATTAGGTTTGGTTATATTTCGTTATTGATGTATATGAAGGTCCAACGGAGACGTAGAGGCCAACTCGCCAGGTATGTGGTCAAATATTACCGCCGAGATGATAGGTTGGGTTAGGTTTGGTTATATTTCGTTATTGATGTATATAAAGGTCCCAAGGAGGCGAAGAAGCCAACTCGCCAGGAATGTTGCCAAATATCACCGCCGAGATGTTATGTTGGGTTAGGTTAGGTTATATTACGTTATTGATGTATATAAAGGTACCACGGAGACGTAGACGCCAACTCGCCAGGAATGTTGTCAAATATTACTGCCGACATGTTAGGTTGGATTAGGTTAGGTTATATTACGTTATTGATGTATATAAAGGTCCCACGGAGACGTAGAGGCCAACTCGCCAGGAATGTTGTCAAATATTACTGCCGACATGTTAGGTTGGATATGCTTAGGTTATGTTACGTTATTGATGTATATAACGGTCCCAAGGTGACGTAGAGGCCAACAAGCCAGAAATGTTGTCAAATATTACTGCCGACATGTTAGGTTGGATTAGGTTAGGTTATATTACGTTATTGATGAATATAAAGGTCCCAAGGAGACGTAGAGGCCAACTCTCCAGGATTGTTGTCAAATAATAGCGCCGAGAGGTTAGGTTGTGTCAGGTTAGGTTATATTACGTTATTGATGTATATGAAGAACCCACGGGGACGTAGAGGCCAACTCGCCAGGTGTGTGGTCAAATATTACCGCCGAGATGATAGGTTGGGTTAGGTTTGGTTATATTTCGTTATTTATGTATATGAAGGTCCCACGGAAACGGAGAGGCCAACTCGCCAGGAATATTGTCAAATATTACAGCCGAGATGTTAGGTTGGGTTAGGTTATGTTATGTCACGTTATTGATGTACATGAGGGTCCCACGGAGACGTAGAGGCCAACTCGCCAGTAATGTTGTCAAATAATAGCGCCGAGAGGTTAGGTTGTGTCAGGTTAGGTTATATTACGTTATTGATGTATATGAAGAGCCCACGGAGACGTAGAGGCCAACTCGCCAGGTATGTGGTCAAATATTACCGCTGAGATGATAGGTTGGGTTAGGATAGTTTATATTACGTTATTAATCTATATGAAGGTCCCACGGAAACGGAGAGGCCAACTCGCGAGGAATGTTGTCAAATATTACAGCCGAGATGTTAGGCTGGGTTAGGTTAGGTTATATTACGTTATGGATGTATACAAAGGTCCCACGCAGACGTAGAGGACAACTCGCCAGGATTGTTGTCAAATAATAGCGCCGAGAGGTTTGGTTGGGTTAGGTTACGTTATATTACGTTGTTGATGCACATGAGGGTCCCATGGAGACGTAGAGGCCAACTCGCCAGTAATGTTGTCAAATATAACCGCCGAGATGTTAGGTTGGGTTAGGTAAGGTTATGTTACGTTATTGATGTATATAAAGGTCCCACGGAGACGTAGAGGCCAACTCGCCAGGAATGTTGTCAAATATTACCGCCGACATGTTAGGTTGGATTAGGTTTGGTTATATTTCGTTATTGATGTATATGAAGGTCCAACGGAGACGTAGAGGCCAACTCGCCAGGTATGTGGCCAAATATTACCGCCGAGATGATAGGTTGGGTTAGGTTTGGTTATATTTCGTTATTGATGTATATAAAGGTCCCAAGGAGGCGAAGAAGCCAACTCGCCAGGAATGTTGCCAAATATCACCGCCGAGATGTTATGTTGGGTTAGGTTAGGTTATATTACGTTATTGATGTATATAAAGGTACCACGGAGACGTAGAGGCCAACTCGCCAGGAATGTTGTCAAATATTACTGCCGACATGTTAGGTTGGATTAGGTTAGGTTATATAACGTTATTGATGTATATAACGGTCCCAAGGTGACGTAGAGGCCAACAAGCCAGAAATGTTGTCAAATATTACAGCCGAGATGTTAGGTTGGGTTAGGTGAGGTTATATTACGATATTGATGTATACAAAGGTCCCACGGAGACGTAGAGGACAACTCGCCAGGATTGTTGTCAAATAATAGCGCCGAGAGGTTTGGTTGGGTTAGGTTACGTTATATTACGTTATTGATGTACATGAGGGCCCCATGGAGACGTGGAGGCCAACTCGCCAGGAATGTTGTCAAATATTACCGCAGACATGTTATGTTGGATTTGGTTTGGTTATATTACGTTATTGATGTATATAAAGGTCCCACGGAGACGGAGAAGCCAACTCGCCAGGAATGTTGCCAAATATTACCGCCGAGATGTTAGGTTGGGTTAGGTTAGGTTATATTACGTTATTGATGTACATCAAGGTCCCGCGGAGACGTAGAGGCCAACTCGCCAGGAATGTTGTCAAATATTACTGCCGACATGTTAGGTTGGATAAGGTTAGGTTATGTTACGTTATTGATGTATATAAAGGTCCCAAGGTGACGTAGAGGCCAACAAGCCAGAAATTTTGTCAAATATTACAGCCGAGAGGTTTGGTTGGGTTAGGTTACGTTATATTACGTTATTGATGTACATGAGGGTCCCATGGAGACGTAGAGGCCAACTCGCCAGGAATGTTGTCAAATATTACCGCAGACATGTTATGTTGGATTAGGTTTGGTTATATTACGTTATTGATGTATATAAAGGTCCCACGGAGACGGAGAAGCCAACTCGCCAGGAATGTTGCCAAATATTACCGCCGAGATGTTAGGTTGGGTTAGGTTAGGTTATATTACGTTATTGATGTATATAAAGGTCCCACGGAGACGTAGAGGCCAACTCGCCAGGAATGTTGTCAAATATTACTGCCGACATGTTAGGTTGGATTAGGTTAGGTTATGTTACGTTATTGATGTATATAAAGGTCCCAAGGAGACGTAGAGGCCAACAAGACAGAAATGTTGCCAAATATTACCGCCGAGATGTTAGATTGGGTTAGGTTAGGTTATATTACGTTCTTGATGTATATAAAGGTCCCACGCAGACGTAGAGGCCAACTCGCCAGGAATGTTGCCAAATATTACCGCCGAGATGTTAGGTTGGGTTAGGTTAGGTTATATTACGTTATTGATGTATATAAAGGTCCCACGGAGACGTAGAGGCCAACTTGCCAGGAATGTTGTCAAATATTACTGCCGACATGTTAGGTTGGATTTGGTTAGGTTATATAACGTTATTGATGTATATAACGGTTCCAAGGTGACGTAGAGGCCAACAAGCCAGAAATGTTGTCAAATATTACAGCCGAGATGCTAGGTTGGGTTAGGTTAGGTTATATTACGTTATTGATGTATATAAAGGTCCCACGGAGACGGAGAAGCCAACTCGCCAGGAATGTTGCCAAATATTACCGCCGAGATGATAGGTTGGGTTAGGTTTGGTTATATTTCGCTATTGATGTATATAAAGGTCCCAAGGAGGCGAAGAAGCCAACTCGCCAGGAATGTTGCCAAATATCACCGCCGAGATGTTATGTTGGGTTAGGTTATGTTATATTACGTTATTGATGTATATAAAGGTACCACGGAGACGTAGAGGCCAACTCGCCAGGAATGTTGTCAAATATTACCGCAGACATGTTATGTTGGATTAGGTTTGGTTATATTACGTTATTGATGTATATAAAGGTCCCACGGAGACGGAGAAGCCAACTCGCCAGGAATGTTGCCAAATATTACCGCCGAGATGTTAGGTTGGGTTAGGTTAGGTTATATTACGTTATTGATGTATATAAAAGTACCACGGAGACGTAGAGGCCAACTCGCCAGGAATGTTGTCAAATATTACTGCCGACATGTTAGGTTGGATTAGGTTAGGTTATATTACGTTATTGATGTATATAAAGGTCCCAAGGAGACGTAGAGGCCAACAAGCCAGAAATGTTGCCAAATATTACTGCCGAGGTGTTAGGTTGGGTCAGGTTAGGTTATATTACGCTATTGATGTATATAAAAGTCCCACGCAGACGTAGAGGCCAACTCGCCAGGAATGCTGTCAAATATTACCCCCGAGATGATAGGTTGGTTTAGGTTAGGTTAAGTTACGTCATAGACGTATACAGTATTCCCACCGAGAAGTAGGGCCCGACAATCAAGGAATGTGGTTAAATGGTAGCCCGAGCAGTTAGGTTGGGTTAGGTTAGGTTATGTTAGGTTACTGATGTATATAAAGGTCCCACGGAGACGTAGAGGCCAACTCGCCAGGATTGTTGTCAAATAATAGCGCCGAGAGCTTAGGTTGTGTCAGGTTAGGTTATATTACGTTATTGATGTATATGAAGAGCCCACGGAGACGTAGAGGCCAACTCGCCAGGTATGTGGTCAAATATTAACGCCGAGATGATAGGTTGGGTTAGGTTAGCTTATATTACGTTATTAATCTATATGAAGGTCCCACGGAAACGGAGAGGCCAACTCGCCAGGAATGTTGTCAAATAATAGCGCCGAGAGGTTTGGTTGGGTTAGGTTACGTTATATTACGTTTTTGATGCACATGAGGGTCCCATGGAGACGTAGAGGCCAACTCGCCAGTAATGTTGTCAAATATAACCGCCGAGATGTTAGGTTGGGTTAGGTAAGGTTATGTTACGTTATTGATGTATATAAAGGTCCCACGGAGACGTAGAGGCCAACTCGCCAGGAATGTTGTCAAATATTACCGCCGACATGTTAGGTTGGATTAGGTTTGGTTATATTTCGTTATTGATGTATATGAAGGTCCAACGGAGACGTAGAGGCCAACTCGCCAGGTATGTGGTCAAATATTACCGCCGAGATGATAGGTTGGGTTAGGTTTGGTTATATTTCGCTATTGATGTATATAAAGGTCCCAAGGAGGCGAAGAAGCCAACTCGCCAGGAATGTTGCCAAATATCACCGCCGAGATGTTATGTTGGGTTAGGTTAGGTTATATTACGTTATTGATGTATATAAAGGTACCACGGAGACGTAGAGGCCAACTCGCCAGGAATGTTGTCAAATATTACTGCCGACATGTTAGGTTGGATTAGGTTAGGTTATATAACGTTATTGATGTATATGACGGTCCCAAGGTGACGTAGACGCCAACAAGCCAGAAATGTTGTCAAATATTACAGCCGAGATGTTAGGTTGGGTTAGGTTAGGTTATATTACGATATTGATGTATACAAAGGTCCCACGGAGACGTAGAGGACAACTCGCCAGGATTGTTGTCAAATAATAGCGCCGAGAGGTTTGGTTGGGTTAGGTTACGTTATATTACGTTATTGATGTACATGAGGGTCCCATGGAAACGTGGAGGCCAACTCGCCAGGAATGTTGTCAAATATTACTGCCGACATGTTAGGTTGGATAAGGTTAGGTTATGTTACGTTATTGATGTATATAAAGGTCCCAAGGTGACGTAGAGGCCAACAAGCCAGAAATTTTGTCAAATATTACAGCCGAGAGGTTTGGTTGGGTTAGGTTACGTTATATTACGTTATTGATGTACATGAGGGTCCCATGGAGACGTAGAGGCCAACTCGCCAGGAATGTTGTCAAATATTACCGCAGACATGTTATGTTGGATTAGGTTTGGTTATAGTACGTTATTGATGTATATAAAGGTCCCACGGAGACGGAGAAGCCAACTCGCCAGGAATGTTGCCAAATATCACCGCCGAGATGTTATGTTGGGTTAGGTTAGGTTATATTACGTTATTGATGTATATAAAAGTCCCACGCAGACGTAGAGGCCAACTCGCCAGGAATGCTGTCAAATATTACCCCCGAGATGATAGGTTGGTTTAGGTTAGGTTGAATTACGTTATAGACGTATACAGTATTCCCACCGAGAAGTAGGGCCCGACAATCAAGGAATGTGGTTAAATGGTAGCCCGAGCAGTTAGGTTGGGTTAGGTTACGTTATATTACGTTATTGATGTACATGAGGGTCCCACGGAGACGTAGAGGCCAACTCGCCAGTAATGTTGTCAAATATAACCGCCGAGATGTTAGGTTGGGTTAGGTTAGGTTAAATTACGTTATTGATGTATATAAAGGTCCCACGCAGACGTAGAGGACAACTCGCCAGGATTGTTGTCAAATAATAGCGCCGAGAGGTTTGGTTGGGTTAGGTTACGTTATATTACGTTATTGATGTACATGAGGGTCCCATGGAAACGTAGAGGCCAACTCGCCAGTAATGTTGTCAAATATAACCGCCGAGATGCTAGGTTGGGTTAGGTTAGGTTAAATTACGTTATTGATGTATATAAAGGTCCCACGCAGACGTAGAGGCCAACTCGCTAGGAATGTTGTCAAATATTACCGCCGAGATGATAGTTTGGGTTAAGTTAGGTTATATTTCGTTATTGATGTATATAAAGGTCCCACGGAGATGTAGAGGCCAACTCGCCAGGAATGTTGTCAAATATTACCGCCGACATGTTAGGTTGGATTAGGTTTGGTTATATTTCGTTATTGATGTATATGAA
This sequence comes from Xylocopa violacea, assembly GCA_963969225.1. NCBI lineage: Eukaryota > Metazoa > Arthropoda > Insecta > Hymenoptera > Apidae > Xylocopa > Xylocopa violacea. Next base: position 7,420,143 of record CAXAJV010000017.1, on the reverse strand, counting down.
GGTCCAACGTAGACGTAGAGGCCAACTCGCCAGGTATGTGGTCAAATATTACCGCCGAGATGATAGGTTGGGTTAGGTTTGGTTATATTTCGTTATTGATGTATATAAAGGTCCCAAGGAGGGGAAGAAGCCAACTCGCCAGGAATGTTGCCAAATATCACCGCCGAGATGTTATGTTGGGTTAGGTTAGGTTATATTACGTTATTGATGTATATAAAGGTACCACGGAGACGTAGAGGCCAACTCGCCAGGAATGTTGTCAAATATTACTGCCGACATGTTAGGTTGGATTAGGTTAGGTTATATAACGTTATTGATGTATATAACGGTCCCAAGGTGACGTAGAGGCCAACAAGCCAGAAATGTTGTCAAATATTACAGCCGAGATGTTAGGTTGGGTTAGGTTAGGTTATATTACGATATTGATGTATACAAAGGTCCCACGGAGACGTAGAGGACAACTCGCCAGGATTGTTGTCAAATAATAGCGCCGAGAGGTTTGGTTGGGTTAGGTTTGGTTATATTACGTTATTGATGTATATAAAGGTCCCACGGAGACGGAGAAGCCAACTCGCCAGGAATGATGCCAAATATTACCGCCGAGATGTTAGGTTGGGTTAGGTTAGGTTATATTACGTTATTCATGTATATAAAGGTCCCACGCAGACGTAGAGGCCAACTCGCCAGGAATGTTGCCAAATATTACCGCCGAGATGTTAGGTTGGGTTAGGTTAGGTTATATTACGTTATTGATGTATATAAAGGTCCCACGGAGACGTAGAGGCCAACTTGCCAGGAATGTTGTCAAATATTACTGCCGACATGTTAGGTTGGATTTGGTTAGGTTATATAACGTTATTGATGTATATAACGGTTCCAAGGTGACGTAGAGACCAACAAGCCAGAAATGTTGTCAAATATTACAGCCGAGATGCTAGGTTGGGTTAGGTTAGGTTATATTACGTTATTGATGTATACAAAGGTCCCACGGAGACGTAGAGGACAACTCGCCAGGATTGTTGTCAAATAATAGCGCCGAGAGGTTTGGTTGGGTTAGGTTACGTTATATTACGTTATTGATGTACATGAGGGTCCCATGGAAACGTAGAGGCCAACTCGCCAGGAATGTTGTCAAATATTACCGCAGACATGTTATGTTGGATTAGGTTTGGTTATATTACGTTATTGATGTATATAAATGTCCCACGGAGACGGAGAAGCCAACTCGCCAGGAATGTTGCCAAATATTACCGCCGAGATGTTAGGTTGGGTTAGGTTAGGTTATATTACGTTATTGATGTATATAAAAGTACCACGGAGACGTAGAGGCCAACTCGCCAGGAATGTTGTCAAATATTACTGCCGACATGTTAGGTTGGATTAGGTTAGGTTATATTACGTTATTGATGTATATAAAGGTCCCAAGGAGACGTAGAGGCCAACAAGCCAGAAATGTTGCCAAATATTACTGCCGAGGTGTTAGGTTGGGTCAGGTTAGGTTATATTACGCTATTGATGTATATAAAAGTCCCACGCAGACGTAGAGGCCAACTCGCCAGGAATGCTGTCAAATATTACCCCCGAGATGATAGGTTGGTTTAGGTTAGGTTAAATTACGTCATAGACGTATACAGTATTCCCACCGAGAAGTAGGGCCCGACAATCAAGGAATGTGGTTAAATGGTAGCTCGAGCAGTTAGGTTGGGTTAGGTTACGTTATATTACGTTATTGATGTACATGAGGGTCCCACGGAGACGTAGAGGCCAACTCGCCAGTAATGTTGTCAAATATAACCGCCGAGATGTTAGGTTGGGTTAGGTTAGGTTATGTTACGTTATTGATGTACATGAGGGTCCCACGGAGACGTAGAGGCCAACTCGCCAGTAATGTTGTCAAATATAACCGCCGAGATGTTAGGTTGGGTTAGGTTAGGTTATGTTACGTTATTGATGTACATGAGGTTCCCACGGAGACGTAGAGGCCAACTCGCCAGTAATGTTGTCAAATATAACCGCCGAGATGTTAGGTTGGGTTAGGTAAGGTTATGTTACGTTATTGATGTATATAAAGGTCCCACGGAGACGTAGAGGCCAACTCGCCAGGAATGTTGTCAAATATTACCGCCGAGATGTTAGGTTGGGTTAGGTTAGGTTATGTTACGTTACTGATGTATATAAAGGTCCCACGGAGACGTAGAGGCCAACTCGCCAGGATTGTTGTCAAATAATAGCGCCGAGAGCTTAGGTTGTGTCAGGTTAGGTTATATTACGTTATTGATGTATATGAAGAGCCCACGAAGACGTAGAGGCCAACTCGCCAGGTATGTGGTCAAATATTAACGCCGAGATGATAGGTTGGGTTAGGTTAACTTATATTACGTTATTAATCTATATGAAGGTCCCACGGAAACGGAGAGGCCAACTCGCCAGGAATGTTGTCAAATAATAGCGCCGAGAGGTTTGGTTGGGTTAGGTTACGTTATATTACGTTTTTGATGCACATGAGGGTCCCATGGAGACGTAGAGGCCAACTCGCCAGTAATGTTGTCAAATATAACCGCCGAGATGTTAGGTTGGGTTAGGTAAGGTTATGTTACGTTATTGATGTATATAAAGGTCCCACGGAGACGTAGAGGCCAACTCGCCAGGAATGTTGTCAAATATTACCGCCGACATGTTAGGTTGGATTAGGTTAGGTTATATAACGTTATTGATGTATATAACGGTCCCAAGGTGACGTAGAGGCCAACAAGCCAGAAATGTTGTCAAATATTACAGCCGAGATGTTAGGTTGGGTTAGGTTAGGTTATATTACGATATTGATGTATACAAAGGTCCCACGGAGACGTAGAGGACAACTCGCCAGGATTGTTGTCAAATAATAGCGCCGAGAGGTTTGGTTGGGTTAGGTTTGGTTATATTACGTTATTGATGTATATAAAGGTCCCACGGAGACGGAGAAGCCAACTCGCCAGGAATGTTGCCAAATATTACCGCCGAGATGTTAGGTTGGGTTAGGTTAGGTTATATTACGTTATTGATGTATATAAAGGACCCACGGAGACGTAGAGGCCAACTTGCCAGGAATGTTGTCAAATATTACTGCCGACATGTTAGGTTGGATTTGGTTAGGTTATATAACGTTATTGATGTATATAACGGTTCCAAGGTGACGTAGAGGCCAACAAGCCAGAAATGTTGTCAAATATTACAGCCGAGATGCTAGGTTGGGTTAGGTTAGGTTATATTACGTTATTGATGTATACAAAGGTCCCACGGAGACGTAGAGGACAACTCGCCATTGTTGTCAAATAATAGCGCCGAGAGGTTTGGTTGGGTTAGGTTACGTTATATTACGTTATTGATGTACATGAGGGTCCCATGGAAACGTAGAGGCCAACTCGCCAGGAATGTTGTCAAATATTACCGCAGACATGTTATGTTGGATTAGGCTTGGTTATATTACGTTATTGATGTATATAAAGGTCCCACGGAGACGGAGAAGCCAACTCGCCAGGAATGTTGCCAAATATTACCGCCGAGATGTTAGGTTGGGTTAGGTTAGGTTATATTACGTTATTGATGTATATAAAAGTACCACGGAGACGTAGAGGCCAACTCGCCAGGAATGTTGTCAAATATTACTGCCGACATGTTAGGTTGGATTAGGTTAGGTTATATTACGTTATTGATGTATATAAAGGTCCCAAGGAGACGTAGAGGCCAACAAGCCAGAAATGTTGCCAAATATTACTGCCGAGGTGTTAGGTTGGGTCAGGTTAGGTTATATTACGCTATTGATGTATATAAAAGTCCCACGCAGACGTAGAGGCCAACTCGCCAGGAATGCTGTCAAATATTACCCCCGAGATGATAGGTTGGTTTAGGTTAGGTTAAATTACGTCATAGACGTATACAGTATTCCCACCGAGAAGTAGGGCCCGACAATCAAGGAATGTGGTTAAATGGTAGCCCGAGCAGTTAGGTTGGGTTAGGTTACGTTATATTACGTTATTGATGTACATGAGGGTCCCACGGAGACGTAGAGGCCAACTCGCCAGTAATGTTGTCAAATATAACCGCCGAGATGTTAGGTTGGGTTAGGTTAGGTTATGTTACGTTATTGATGTACATGAGGGTCCCACGGAGACGTAGAGGCCAACTCGCCAGTAATGTTGTCAAATATAACCGCCGAGATGTTAGGTTGGGTTAGGTAAGGTTATGTTACGTTATTGATGTATATAAAGGTCCCACGGAGACGTAGAGGCCAACTCGCCAGTAATGTTGTCAAATATAACCGCCGAGATGTTAGGTTGGGTTAGGTTAGGTTAAATTACGTTATTGATGTATATAAAGGTCCCACGCAAACGTAGAGGCCAACTCGCTAGGAATGTTGTCAAATATTACCGCCGAGATGATAGTTTGGGTTAAGTTAGGTTATATTTCGTTATTGATGTATATAAAGGTCCCACGGAGACGTAGAGGCCAACTCGCCAGGAATGTTGTCAAATATTACCGCCGACATGTTAGGTTGGATTAGGTTTGGTTATATTTCGTTATTGATGTATATGAAGGTCCAACGGAGACGTAGAGGCCAACTCGCCAGGTATGTGGTCAAATATTACCGCCGAGATGATAGGTTGGGTTAGGTTTGGTTATATTTCGTTATTGATGTATATAAAGGTCCCAAGGAGGCGAAGAAGCCAACTCGCCAGGAATGTTGCCAAATATCACCGCCGAGATGTTATGTTGGGTTAGGTTAGGTTATATTACGTTATTGATGTATATAAAGGTACCACGGAGACGTAGAGGCCAACTCGCCAGGAATGTTGTCAAATATTACTGCCGACATGTTAGGTTGGATTAGGTTAGGTTATATAACGTTATTGATGTATATAACGGTCCCAAGGTGACGTAGAGGCCAACAAGCCAGAAATGTTGTCAAATATTACAGCCGAGATGTTAGGTTGGGTTAGGTTAGGTTATATTACGATATTGATGTATACAAAGGTCCCACGGAGACGTAGAGGACAACTCGCCAGGATTGTTGTCAAATAATAGCGCCGAGAGGTTTGGTTGGGTTAGGTTTGGTTATATTACGTTATTGATGTATATAAAGGTCCCACGGAGACGGAGAAGCCAACTCGCCAGGAATGATGCCAAATATTACCGCCGAGATGTTAGGTTGGGTTAGGTTAGGTTATATTACGTTATTCATGTATATAAAGGTCCCACGCAGACGTAGAGGCCAACTCGCCAGGAATGTTGCCAAATATTACCGCCGAGATGTTAGGTTGGGTTAGGTTAGGTTATATTACGTTATTGATGTATATAAAGGTCCCACGGAGACGTAGAGGCCAACTTGCCAGGAATGTTGTCAAATATTACTGCCGACATGTTAGGTTGGATTTGGTTAGGTTATATAACGTTATTGATGTATATAACGGTTCCAAGGTGACGTAGAGACCAACAAGCCAGAAATGTTGTCAAATATTACAGCCGAGATGCTAGGTTGGGTTAGGTTAGGTTATATTACGTTATTGATGTATACAAAGGTCCCACGGAGACGTAGAGGACAACTCGCCAGGATTGTTGTCAAATAATAGCGCCGAGAGGTTTGGTTGGGTTAGGTTACGTTATATTACGTTATTGATGTACATGAGGGTCCCATGGAAACGTAGAGGCCAACTCGCCAGGAATGTTGTCAAATATTACCGCAGACATGTTATGTTGGATTAGGTTTGGTTAAATTACGTCATAGACGTATACAGTATTCCCACCGAGAAGTAGGGCCCGACAATCAAGGAATGTGGTTAAATGGTAGCCCGAGCAGTTAGGTTGGGTTAGGTTACGTTATATTACGTTATTGATGTACATGAGGGTCCCACGGAGACGTAGAGGCCAACTCGCCAGTAATGTTGTCAAATATAACCGCCGAGATGTTAGGTTGGGTTAGGTTAGGTTATGTTACGTTATTGATGTACATGAGGGTCCCACGGAGACGTAGAGGCCAACTCGCCAGTAATGTTGTCAAATATAACCGCCGAGATGTTAGGTTGGGTTAGGTAAGGTTATGTTACGTTATTGATGTATATAAAGGTCCCACGGAGACGTAGAGGCCAACTCGCCAGGAATGTTGTCAAATATTACCGCCGAGATGTTAGGTTGGGTTAGGTTAGGTTATGTTACGTTACTGATGTATATAAAGGTCCCACGGAGACGTAGAGGCCAACTCGCCAGGATTGTTGTCAAATAATAGCGCCGAGAGGTTAGGTTGTGTCAGGTTAGGTTATATTACGTTATTGATGTATATGAAGAGCCCACGGGGACGTAGAGGCCAACTCGCCAGGTATGTGGTCAAATATTACCGCCGAGATGATAGGTTGGGTTAGGTTAGCTTATATTACGTTATTAATCTATATGAAGGTCGCACGGAAACGGAGAGGCCAACTCGCCAGGAATGTTGTCAAATATTACAGCCGAGATGTTAGGTTGGGTTAGGTTAGGTTATATTACGTTATGGATGTATACAAAGGTCCCACGCAGACGTAGAGGACAACTCGCCAGGATTGTTGTCAAATAATAGCGCCGAGAGGTTTGGTTGGGTTAGGTTACGTTATATTACGTTTTTGATGCACATGAGGGTCCCATGGAGACGTAGAGGCCAACTCGCCAGTAATGTTGTCAAATATAACCGCCCAGATGTTAGGTTGGGTTAGGTAAGGTTATGTTACGTTATTGATGTATACAAAGGTCCCACGGAGACGTAGAGGACAACTCGCCAGGATTGTTGTCAAATAATAGCGCCGAGAGGTTTGGTTGGGTTAGGTTACGTTATATTACGTTATGGATGTACATGAGGGTCCCATGGAAACGTAGAGGCCAACTCGCCAGGAATGTTGTCAAATATCACCGCAGACATGTTATGTTGGATTAGGTTTGGTTATATTACGTTATTGATGTATATAAAGGTCCCACGGAGACGGAGAAGCCAACTCGCCAGGAATGTTGCCAAATATTACCGCCGAGATGTTAGGTTGGGTTAGGTTAGGTTATATTACGTTATTGATGTATATAAAAGTACCACGGAGACGTAGAGGCCAACTCGCCAGGAATGTTGTCAAATATTACTGCCGACATGTTAGGTTGGATTAGGTTAGGTTATATTACGTTATTGATGTATATAAAGGTCCCAAGGAGACGTAGAGGCCAACAAGCCAGAAATGTTGCCAAATATTACTGCCGAGGTGTTAGGTTGGGTTAGGTTAGGTTATATTACGTTATTGATGTATATAAAAGTCCCACGCAGACGTAGAGGCCAACTCGCCAGGAATGCTGTCAAATATTACCCCCGAGATGATAGGTTGGTTTAGGTTAGGTTGAATTACGTTATAGACGTATACAGTATTCCCACCGAGAAGTAGGGCCCGACAATCAAGGAATGTGGTTAAATGGTAGCCCGAGCAGTTAGGTTGGGTTAGGTTACGTTATATTACGTTATTGATGTACATGAGGGTCCCACGGAGACGTAGAGGCCAACTCGCCAGTAATGTTGTCAAATATAACCGCCGAGATGTTAGGTTGGGTTAGGTTAGGTTAAATTACGTTATTGATGTATATAAAGGTCCCACGCAGACGTAGAGGACAACTCGCCAGGATTGTTGTCAAATAATAGCGCCGAGAGGTTTGGTTGGGTTAGGTTACGTTATATTTCGTTATTGATGTATATGAAGGTCCAACGGAGACGTAGAGGCCAACTCGCCAGGTATGTGGTCAAATATTACCGCCGAGATGATAGGTTGGGTTAGGTTTGGTTATATTTCGTTATTGATGTATATAAAGGTCCCAAGGAGGCGAAGAAGCCAACTCGCCAGGAATGTTGCCAAATATCACCGCCGAGATGTTATGTTGGGTTAGGTTAGGTTATATTACGTTATTGATGTATATAAAGGTACCACGGAGACGTAGAGGCCAACTCGCCAGGAATGTTGTCAAATATTACTGCCGACATGTTAGGTTGGATTAGGTTAGGTTATATAACGTTATTGATGTATATAACGGTCCCAAGGTGACGTAGAGGCCAACAAGCCAGAAATGTTGTCAAATATTACAGCCGAGATGTTAGGTTGGGTTAGGTTAGGTTATATTACGATATTGATGTATACAAAGGTCCCACGGAGACGTAGAGGACAACTCGCCAGGATTGTTGTCAAATAATAGCGCCGAGAGGTTTGGTTGGGTTAGGTTTGGTTATATTACGTTATTGATGTATATAAAGGTCCCACGGAGACGGAGAAGCCAACTCGCCAGGAATGATGCCAAATATTACCGCCGAGATGTTAGGTTGGGTTAGGTTAGGTTATATTACGTTATTCATGTATATAAAGGTCACACGCAGACGTAGAGGCCAACTCGCCAGGAATGTTGCCAAATATTACCGCCGAGATGTTAGGTTGGGTTAGGTTAGGTTATATTACGTTATTGATGTATATAAAGGTCCCACGGAGACGTAGAGGCCAACTTGCCAGGAATGTTGTCAAATATTACTGCCGACATGTTAGGTTGGATTTGGTTAGGTTATATAACGTTATTGATGTATATAACGGTTCCAAGGTGACGTAGAGACCAACAAGCCAGAAATGTTGTCAAATATTACAGCCGAGATGCTAGGTTGGGTTAGGTTAGGTTATATTACGTTATTGATGTATACAAAGGTCCCACGGAGACGTAGAGGACAACTCGCCAGGATTGTTGTCAAATAATAGCGCCGAGAGGTTTGGTTGGGTTAGGTTACGTTATATTACGTTATTGATGTACATGAGGGTCCCATGGAAACGTAGAGGCCAACTCGCCAGGAATGTTGTCAAATATTACCGCAGACATGTTATGTTGGATTAGGTTTGGTTATATTACGTTATTGATGTATATAAAGGTCCCACGGAGACGGAGAAGCCAACTCGCCAGGAATGTTGCCAAATATTACCGCCGAGATGTTAGGTTGGGTTAGGTTAGGTTATATTACGTTATTGATGTATATAAAAGTACCACGGAGACGTAGAGGCCAACTCGCCAGGAATGTTGTCAAATATTACTGCCGACATGTTAGGTTGGATTAGATTAGGTTATATTACGTTATTGATGTATATAAAGGTCCCAAGGAGACGTAGAGGCCAACAAGCCAGAAATGTTGCCAAATATTACTGCCGAGGTGTTAGGTTGGGTCAGGTTAGGTTATATTACGCTATTGATGTATATAAAAGTCCCACGCAGACGTAGAGGCCAACTCGCCAGGAATGCTGTCAAATATTACCCCCGAGATGATAGGTTGGTTTAGGTTAGGTTAAATTACGTCATAGACGTATACAGTATTCCCACCGAGAAGTAGGGCCCGACAATCAAGGAATGTGGTTAAATGGTAGCTCGAGCAGTTAGGTTGGGTTAGGTTACGTTATATTACGTTATTGATGTACATGAGGGTCCCACGGAGACGTAGAGGCCAACTCGCCAGTAATGTTGTCAAATATAACCGCCGAGATGTTAGGTTGGGTTAGGTTAGGTTATGTTACGTTATTGATGTACATGAGGGTCCCACGGAGACGTAGAGGCCAACTCGCCAGTAATGTTGTCAAATATAACCGCCGAGATGTTAGGTTGGGTTAGGTTAGGTTATGTTACGTTATTGATGTACATGAGGTTCCCACGGAGACGTAGAGGCCAACTCGCCAGTAATGTTGTCAAATATAACCGCCGAGATGTTAGGTTGGGTTAGGTAAGGTTATGTTACGTTATTGATGTATATAAAGGTCCCACGGAGACGTAGAGGCCAACTCGCCAGGAATGTTGTCAAATATTACCGCCGAGATGTTAGGTTGGGTTAGGTTAGGTTATGTTACGTTACTGATGTATATAAAGGTCCCACGGAGACGTAGAGGCCAACTCGCCAGGATTGTTGTCAAATAATAGCGCCGAGAGCTTAGGTTGTGTCAGGTTAGGTTATATTACGTTATTGATGTATATGAAGAGCCCACGAAGACGTAGAGGCCAACTCGCCAGGTATGTGGTCAAATATTAACGCCGAGATGATAGGTTGGGTTAGGTTAACTTATATTACGTTATTAATCTATATGAAGGTCCCACGGAAACGGAGAGGCCAACTCGCCAGGAATGTTGTCAAATAATAGCGCCGAGAGGTTTGGTTGGGTTAGGTTACGTTATATTACGTTTTTGATGCACATGAGGGTCCCATGGAGACGTAGAGGCCAACTCGCCAGTAATGTTGTCAAATATAACCGCCGAGATGTTAGGTTGGGTTAGGTAAGGTTATGTTACGTTATTGATGTATATAAAGGTCCCACGGAGACGTAGAGGCCAACTCGCCAGGAATGTTGTCAAATATTACCGCCGACATGTTAGGTTGGATTAGGTTTGGTTATATTTCGTTATTGATGTATATGAAGGTCCAACGGAGACGTAGAGGCCAACTCGCCAGGTATGTGGTCAAATGTTACCGCCGAGATGATAGGTTGGGTTAGGTTTGGTTATATTTCGTTATTGATGTATATAAAGGTCCCAAGGAGGCGAAGAAGCCAACTCGCCAGGAATGTTGCCAAATATCACCGCCGAGATGTTATGTTGGGTTAGGTTAGGTTATATTACGTTATTGATGTATATAAAGGTACCACGGAGACGTAGAGGCCAACTCGCCAGGAATGTTGTCAAATATTACTGCCGACATGTTAGGTTGGATTAGGTTAGGTTATATAACGTTATTGATGTATATAACGGTCCCAAGGTGACGTAGAGGCCAACAAGCCAGAAATGTTGTCAAATATTACAGCCGAGATGTTAGGTTGGGTTAGGTTAGGTTATATTACGATATTGATGTATACAAAGGTCCCACGGAGACGTAGAGGACAACTCGCCAGGATTGTTGTCAAATAATAGCGCCGAGAGGTTTGGTTGGGTTAGGTTACGTTATATTACGTTATTGATGTACATGAGGGTCCCATGGAAACGTAGAGGCCAACTCGCCAGGAATGTTGTCAAATATTACCGCAGACATGTTATGTTGGATTAGGTTTGGTTATATTACGTTATTGATGTATATAAAGGTCCCACGGAGACGGAGAAGCCAACTCGCCAGGAATGTTGCCAAATATTACCGCCGAGATGTTAGGTTGGGTTAGGTTAGGTTATATTACGTTATTGATGTATATAAAAGTACCACGGAGACGTAGAGGCCAACTCGCCAGGAATGTTGTCAAATATTACTGCCGACATGTTAGGTTGGATTAGGTTAGGTTATATTACGTTATTGATGTATATAAAGGTCCCAAGGAGACGTAGAGGCCAACAAGCCAGAAATGTTGCCAAATATTACTGCCGAGGTGTTAGGTTGGGTCAGGTTAGGTTATATTACGCTATTGATGTATATAAAAGTCCCACGCAGACGTAGAGGCCAACTCGCCAGGAATGCTGTCAAATATTACCCCCGAGATGATAGGTTGGTTTAGGTTAGGTTAAATTACGTCATAGACGTATACAGTATTCCCACCGAGAAGTAGGGCCCGACAATCAAGGAATGTGGTTAAATGGTAGCCCGAGCAGTTAGGTTGGGTTAGGTTACGTTATATTACGTTATTGATGTACATGAGGGTCCCACGGAGACGTAGAGGCCAACTCGCCAGTAATGTTGTCAAATATAACCGCCGAGATGTTAGGTTGGGTTAGGTTAGGTTATGTTACGTTATTGATGTACATGAGGGTCCCACGGAGACGTAGAGGCCAACTCGCCAGTAATGTTGTCAAATATAACCGCCGAGATGTTAGGTTGGGTTAGGTAAGGTTATGTTACGTTATTGATGTATATAAAGGTCCCACGGAGACGTAGAGGCCAACTCGCCAGGAATGTTGTCAAATATTACCGCCGAGATGTTAGGTTGGGTTAGGTTAGGTTATGTTACGTTACTGATGTATATAAAGGTCCCACGGAGACGTAGAGGCCAACTCGCCAGGATTGTTGTCAAATAATAGCGCCGAGAGGTTAGGTTGTGTCAGGTTAGGTTATATTACGTTATTGATGTATATGAAGAGCCCACGGGGACGTAGAGGCCAACTCGCCAGGTATGTGGTCAAATATTACCGCCGAGATGATAGGTTGGGTTAGGTTAGCTTATATTACGTTATTAATCTATATGAAGGTCGCACGGAAACGGAGAGGCCAACTCGCCAGGAATGTTGTCAAATATTACAGCCGAGATGTTAGGTTGGGTTAGGTTAGGTTATATTACGTTATGGATGTATACAAAGGTCCCACGCAGACGTAGAGGACAACTCGCCAGGATTGTTGTCAAATAATAGCGCCGAGAGGTTTGGTTGGGTTAGGTTACGTTATATTACGTTTTTGATGCACATGAGGGTCCCATGGAGACGTAGAGGCCAACTCGCCAGTAATGTTGTCAAATATAACCGCCCAGATGTTAGGTTGGGTTAGGTAAGGTTATGTTACGTTATTGATGTATACAAAGGTCCCACGGAGACGTAGAGGACAACTCGCCAGGATTGTTGTCAAATAATAGCGCCGAGAGGTTTGGTTGGGTTAGGTTACGTTATATTACGTTATGGATGTACATGAGGGTCCCATGGAAACGTAGAGGCCAACTCGCCAGGAATGTTGTCAAATATTACCGCAGACATGTTATGTTGGATTAGGTTTGGTTATATTACGTTATTGATGTATATAAAGGTCCCACGGAGACGGAGAAGCCAACTCGCCAGGAATGTTGCCAAATATTACCGCCGAGATGTTAGGTTGGGTTAGGTTAGGTTATATTACGTTATTGATGTATATAAAAGTACCACGGAGACGTAGAGGCCAACTCGCCAGGAATGTTGTCAAATATTACTGCCGACATGTTAGGTTGGATTAGGTTAGGTTATATTACGTTATTGATGTATATAAAGGTCCCAAGGAGACGTAGAGGCCAACAAGCCAGAAATGTTGCCAAATATTACTGCCGAGGTGTTAGGTTGGGTTAGGTTAGGTTATATTACGCTATTGATGTATATGAAAGTCCCACGCAGACGTAGAGGCCAACTCGCCAGGAATGCTGTCAAATATTACCCCCGAGATGATAGGTTGGTTTAGGTTAGGTTAAATTACGTCATAGACGTATACAGTATTCCCACCGAGAAGTAGGGCCCGACAATCAAGGAATGTGGTTAAATGGTAGCCCGAGCAGTTAGGTTGGGATAGGTTACGTTATATTACGTTATTGATGTACATGAGGGTCCCACGGAGACGTAGAGGCCAACTCGCCAGTAATGTTGTCAAATATAACCGCCGAGATGTTAGGTTGGGTTAGGTTAGGTTATGTTACGTTATTGATGTACATGAGGGTCCCACGGAGTCGTAGAGGCCAACTCGCCAGTAATGTTGTCAAACATAACCGCCGAGATGTTAGGTTGGGTTAGGTAAGGTTATGTTACGTTATTGATGTATATAAAGGTCCCACGGAGACGTAGAGGCCAACTCGCCAGGAATGTTGTCAAATATTACCGCCGAGATGTTAGGTTGGGTTAGGTTAGGTTATGTTACGTTACTGATGTATACAAAGGTCCCACGGAGACGTAGAGGCCAACTCGCCAGGTATGTGGTCAAATATTACCGCCGAGATGATAGGTTGGGTTAAGTTTGGTTATATTTCGTTATTGATGTATATAAAGGTCCCAAGGAGGCGAAGAAGCCAACTCGCCAGGAATGTTGCCAAATATCACCGCCGAGATGTTATGTTGGGTTAGGTTAGGTTATATTACGTTATTGATGTATATAAAGGTACCACGGAGACGTAGAGGCCAACTCGCCAGGAATGTTGTCAAATATTACTGCCGACATGTTAGGTTGGATTAGGTTAGGTTATATAACGTTATTGATGTATATAACGGTCCCAAGGTGACGTAGAGGCCAACAAGCCAGAAATGTTGTCAAATATTACCGCAGACATGTTATGTTGGATTAGGTTTGGTTATATTACGTTATTGATGTATATAAAGGTCCCACGGAGACGGAGAAGCCAACTCGCCAGGAATGTTGCCAAATATTACCGCCGAGATGTTAGGTTGGGTTAGGTTAGGTTATATTACGTTATTGATGTATATAAAAGTACCACGGAGACGTAGAGGCCAACTCGCCAGGAATGTTGTCAAATATTACTGCCGACATGTTAGGTTGGATTAGGTTAGGTTATATTACGTTATTGATGTATATAAAGGTCCCAAGGAGACGTAGAGGCCAACAAGCCAGAAATGTTGCCAAATATTACTGCCGAGGTGTTAGGTTGGGTTAGGTTAGGTTATATTACGCTATTGATGTATATGAAAGTCCCACGCAGACGTAGAGGCCAACTCGCCAGGAATGCTGTCAAATATTACCCCCGAGATGATAGGTTGGTTTAGGTTAGGTTAAATTACGTCATAGACGTATACAGTATTCCCACCGAGAAGTAGGGCCCGACAATCAAGGAATGTGGTTAAATGGTAGCCCGAGCAGTTAGGTTGGGATAGGTTACGTTATATTACGTTATTGATGTACATGAGGGTCCCACGGAGACGTAGAGGCCAACTCGCCAGTAATGTTGTCAAATATAACCGCCGAGATGTTAGGTTGGGTTAGGTTAGGTTATGTTACGTTATTGATGTACATGAGGGTCCCACGGAGTCGTAGAGGCCAACTCGCCAGTAATGTTGTCAAACATAACCGCCGAGATGTTAGGTTGGGTTAGGTAAGGTTATGTTACGTTATTGATGTATATAAAGGTCCCACGGAGACGTAGAGGCCAACTCGCCAGGAATGTTGTCAAATATTACCGCCGAGATGTTAGGTTGGGTTAGGTTAGGTTATGTTACGTTACTGATGTATACAAAGGTCCCACGGAGACGTAGAGGCCAACTCGCCAGGTATGTGGTCAAATATTACCGCCGAGATGATAGGTTGGGTTAAGTTTGGTTATATTTCGTTATTGATGTATATAAAGGTCCCAAGGAGGCGAAGAAGCCAACTCGCCAGGAATGTTGCCAAATATCACCGCCGAGATGTTATGTTGGGTTAGGTTAGGTTATATTACGTTATTGATGTATATAAAGGTACCACGGAGACGTAGAGGCCAACTCGCCAGGAATGTTGTCAAATATTACTGCCGACATGTTAGGTTGGATTAGGTTAGGTTATATAACGTTATTGATGTATATAACGGTCCCAAGGTGACGTAGAGGCCAACAAGCCAGAAATGTTGTCAAATATTACCGCCGAGATGTTAGGTTGGGTTAGGTTAGGTTATATTACGTTATTGATGTATATAAAGGTCCCACGGAGACGTAGAGGCCAACTCGCCAGGAATGTTGTCAAATATTACTGCCGACATGTTAGGTTGGATTTGGTTAGGTTATGTTACGTTATTGATGTATGTAACGGTCCCAAGGTGACGTAGAGGCCAACAAGCCAGAAATGTTGTCAAATATTACTGCCGACATGTTAGGTTGGATTAGGTTAGGTTATATTACGTTATTGATGTATATAAAGGTCCCAAGGAGACGTAGAGGCAAACAAGCCAGAAATGTTGCCAAATATTACTGCCGAGGTGTTAGGTTGGGTCAGGTTAGGTTATATTACGCTATTGATGTATATAAAAGTCCCACGCAGACGTAGAGGCCAACTCGCCAGGAATGCTGTCAAATATTACCCCCGAGATGATAGGTTGGTTTAGGTTAGGTTGAATTACGTTATAGACGTATACAGTATTCCCACCGAGAAGTAGGGCCCGACAATCAAGGAATGTGGTTAAATGGTAGCCCGAGCAGTTAGGTTGGGTTAGGTTACGTTATATTACGTTATTGATGTACATGAGGGTCCCACGGAGACGTAGAGGCCAACTCGCCAGTAATGTTGTCAAATATAACCGCCGAGATGTTAGGTTGGGTTAGGTTAGGTTATATTACGTTATTGATGTATATAAAGGTCCCACGCAGACGTAGAGGCCAACTCGCTAGGAATGTTGTCAAATATTACCGCCGAGATGATAGTTTGGGTTAAGTTAGGTTATATTTCGTTATTGATGTATATGAAGGTCCCACGGAGACGTAGAGGCCAACTCGCCAGGAATGTTGTCAAATATTACCGCCGAGATGTTAGGTTGGATTAGGTTAGGTTATGTTACGTTATTAATGTATATAAAGGTCCCAAGGAGTCGTAGAGGCCAACTCTCCAGGATTGTTGTCAAATAATAGCGCCGAGAGGTTAGGTTGTGTCAGGTTAGGTTAGATTACGTTATTGATGTATATGAAGAACCCACGGGGACGTAGAGGCCAACTCGCCAGGTGTGTGGTCAAATATTACCGCCGAGATGATAGGTTGGGTTAGGTTTGGTTATATTTCGTTATTTATGTATATGAAGGTCCCACGGAAACGGAGAGGCCAACTCGCCAGGAATGTTGTCAAATATTACAGCCGAGATGTTAGGTTGGGTTAGGTTAGGTTATGTTACGTTATTGATGTACATGAGGGTCCCACGGAGACGTAGAGGCCAACTCGCCAGTAATGTTGTCAAATAATAGCGCCGAGAGGTTTGGTTGGGTTAGGTTACGTTATATTACGTTTTTGATGCACATGAGGGTCCCATGGAGACGTAGAGGCCAACTCGCCAGTAATGTTGTCAAATATAACCGCCGAGATGTTAGGTTGGGTTAGGTAAGGTTATGTTACGTTATTGATGTATATAAAGGTCCCACGGAGACGTAGAGGCCAACTCGCCAGGAATGTTGTCAAATATTACCGCCGACATGTTAGGTTGGATTAGGTTTGGTTATATTTCGTTATTGATGTATATGAAGGTCCAACGAAGACGTAGAGGCCAACTCGCCAGGTATGTGGTCAAATATTACCGCCGAGATGATAGGTTGGGTTAGGTTTGGTTATATTTCGTTATTGATGTATATAAAGGTCCCAAGGAGGCGAAGAAGCCAACTCGCCAGGAATGTTGCCAAATATCACCGCCGAGATGTTATGTTGGGTTAGGTTAGGTTATATTACGTTATTGATGTATATAAAGGTACCACGGAGACGTAGAGGCCAACTCGCCAGGAATGTTGTCAAATATTACTGCCGACAGGTTAGGTTGGATTAGGTTAGGTTATATAACGTTATTGATGTATATAACGGTCCCAAGGTGACGTAGAGGCCAACAAGCCAGAAATGTTGTCAAATATTACAGCCGAGATGTTAGGTTGGGTTAGGTTAGGTTATATTACGATATTGATGTATACAAAGGTCCCACGGAGACGTAGAGGACAACTCGCCAGGATTGTTGTCAAATAATAGCGCCGAGAGGTTTGGTTGGGTTAGGTTACGTTATATTACGTTATTGATGTACATGAGGGCCCCATGGAGACGTGGAGGCCAACTCGCCAGGAATGTTGTCAAATATTACCGCAGACATGTTATGTTGGATTAGGTTTGGTTATATTACGTTATTGATGTATATAAAGGTCCCACGGAGACGGAGAAGCCAACTCGCCAGGAATGTTGCCAAATGTTACCGCCGAGATGTTAGGTTGGGTTAGGTTAGGTTATATTACGTTATTGATGTACATCAAGGTCCCGCGGAGACGTAGAGGCCAACTCGCCAGGAATGTTGCCAAATATTACCGCCGAGATGTTAGGTTGGGTTAGGTTAGGTTATATTACGTTATTGATGTATATAAAGGTCCCACGGAGACGTAGAGGCCAACTCGCCAGGAATGTTGTCAAATATTACTGCCGACATGTTAGGTTGGATTAGGTTAGGTTATGTTACGTTATTGATGTATATAAAGGTCCCAAGGAGACGTAGAGGCTAACAAGACAGAAATGTTGCCAAATATTACCGCCGAGATGTTAGGTTGGGTTAGGTTAGGTTATATTACGTTCTTGATGTATATAAAGGTCCCACGCAGACGTAGAGGCCAACTCGCCAGGAATGTTGCCAAATAATAGCGCCGAGAGGTTTGGTTGGGTTAGGTTACGTTATATTACGTTATTGATGTACATGAGGGTCCCATGGAAACGTAGAGGCCAACTCGCCAGGAATGTTGTCAAATATTACCGCAGACATGTTATGTTGGATTAGGTTTGGTTATATTACGTTATTGATGTATATAAAGGTCCCACGGAGACGGAGAAGCCAACTCGCCAGGAATGTTGCCAAATATTACCGCCGAGATGTTAGGTTGGGTTAGGTTAGGTTATATTACGTTATTGATGTATATAAAAGTACCACGGAGACGTAGAGGCCAACTCGCCAGGAATGTTGTCAAATTTTACTGCCGACATGTTAGGTTGGATTAGGTTAGGTTATATTACGTTATTGATGTATATAAAGGTCCCAAGGAGACGTAGAGGCCAACAAGCCAGAAATGTTGCCAAATATTACTGCCGAGGTGTTAGGTTGGGTCAGGTTAGGTTATATTACGCTATTGATGTATATAAAAGTCCCACGCAGACGTAGAGGCCAACTCGCCAGGAATGCTGTCAAATATTACCCCCGAGATGATAGGTTGGTTTAGGTTAGGTTAAATTACGTCATAGACGTATACAGTATTCCCACCGAGAAGTAGGGCCCGACAATCAAGGAATGTGGTTAAATGGTAGCCCGAGCAGTTAGGTTGGGTTAGGTTACGTTATATTACGTTATTGATGTACATGAGGGTCCCACGGAGACGTAGAGGCCAACTCGCCAGTAATGTTGTCAAATACAACCGCCGAGATGTTAGGTTGGGTTAGGTTAGGTTATGTTACGTTATTGATGTACATGAGGGTCCCACGGAGACGTAGAGGCCAACTCGCCAGTAATGTTGTCAAATATAACCGCCGAGATGTTAGGTTGGGTTAGGTAAGGTTATGTTACGTTATTGATGTATATAAAGGTCCCACGGAGACGTAGAGGCCAACTCGCCAGGAATGTTGTCAAATATTACCGCCGAGATGTTAGGTTGGGTTAGGTTAGGTTATGTTACGTTACTGATGTATATAAAGGTCCCACGGAGACGTAGAGGCCAACTCGCCAGGATTGTTGTCAAATAATAGCGCCGAGAGGTTAGGTTGTGTCAGGTTAGGTTATATTACGTTATTGATGTATATGAAGAGCCCACGGAGACGTAGAGGCCAACTCGCCAGGTATGTGGTCAAATATTACCGCCGAGATGATAGGTTGGGTTAGGTTAGCTTATATTACGTTATTAATCTATATGAAGGTCCCACGGAAACGGAGAGGCCAACTCGCCAGGAATGTTGTCAAATATTACAGCCGAGATGTTAGGTTGGGTTAGGTTAGGTTATATTACGTTATGGATGTATACAAAGGTCCCACGCAGACGTAGAGGACAACTCGCCAGGATTGTTGTCAAATAATAGCGCCGAGAGGTTTGGTTGGGTTAGGTTACGTTATATTACGTTTTTGATGCACATGAGGGTCCCATGGAGACGTAGAGGCCAACTCGCCAGTAATGTTGTCAAATATAACCGCCGAGATGTTAGGTTGGGTTAGGTAAGGTTATGTTACGTTATTGATGTATATAAAGGTCCCACGGAGACGTAGAGGCCAACTCGCCAGGAATGTTGTCAAATATTACCGCCGACATGTTAGGTTGGATTAGGTTTGGTTATATTTCGTTATTGATGTATATGAAGGTCCAACGGAGACGTAGAGGCCAACTCGCCAGGTATGTTGCCAAATATTACCGCCGAGATGATAGGTTGGGTTAGGTTTGGTTATATTTCGTTATTGATGTATATAAAGGTCCCAAGGAGGCGAAGAAGCCAACTCGCCAGGAATGTTGCCAAATATCACCGCCGAGATGTTATGTTGGGTTAGGTTAGGTTATATTACGTTATTGATGTATATAAAGGTACCACGGAGACGTAGAGGCCAACTCGCCAGAAATGTTGTCAAATATTACTGCCGACATGTTAGGTTGGATTAGGTTAGGTTACATAACGTTATTGATGTATATAACGGTCCCAAGGTGACGTAGAGGCCAACAAGCCAGAAATGTTGTCAAATATTACAGCCGAGATGTTAGGTTGGGTTAGGTTAGGTTATATTACGATATTGATGTATACAAACGTCCCACGGAGACGTAGAGGACAACTCGCCAGGATTGTTGTCAAATAATAGCGCCGAGAGGTTTGGTTGGGTTAGGTTACGTTATATTACGTTATTGATGTACATGAGGGTCCCATGGAAACGTGGAGGCCAACTCGCCAGGAATGTTGTCAAATATTACCACAGACATGTTATGTTGGATTAGGTTTGGTTATATTACGTTATTGATGTATATAAAGGTCCCACGGAAACGGAGAAGCCAACTCGCCAGGAATGTTGCCAAATATTACCGCCGAGATGTTAGGTTGGGTTAGGTTAGGTTATATTACGTTATTGATGTACATCAAGGTCCCGCGGAGACGTAGAGGCCAACTCGCCAGGAATGTTGTCAAATATTACTGCCGACATGTTAGGTTGGATAAGGTTAGATTATGTTACGTTATTGATGTATATAAAGGTCCCAAGGTGACGTAGAGGCCAACAAGCCAGAAATTTTGTCAAATATTACAGCCGAGAGGTTTGGTTGAGTTAGGTTACGTTATATTACGTTATTGATGTACATGAGGGTCCCATGGAGACGTAGAGGCCAACTCGCCAGGAATGTTGTCAAATATTACCGCAGACATGTTATGTTGGATTAGGTTTGGTTATATTACGTTATTGATGTATATAAAGGTCCCACGGAGACGGAGAAGCCAACTCGCCAGGAATGTTGCCAAATATTACCGCCGAGATGTTAGGTTGGGTTAGGTTAGGTTATATTGCGTTATTGATGTACATCAAGGTCCCGCGGAGACGTAGAGGCCAACTCGCCAGGAATGTTGTCAAATATTACTGCCGACATGTTAGGTTAGATAAGGTTAGGTTATGTTACGTTATTGATGTATATAAAGGTCCCAAGGTGACGTAGAGGCCAACAAGCCAGAAATTTTGTCAAATATTACAGCCGAGAGGTTTGGTTGGGTTAGGTTTCGTTATATTACGTTATTGATGTACATGAGGGTCCCATGGAGACGTAGAGGCCAACTCGCCAGGAATGTTGTCAAATATTACCGCAGACATGTTATGTTGGATTAGGTTTGGTTATATTACGTTATTGATGTATATAAAGGTCCCACGGAGACGGAGAAGCCAACTCGCCAGGAATGTTGCCAAATATTACCGCCGAGATGTTAGGTTGGGTTAGGTTAGGTTATATTACGTTATTGATGTATATAAAGGTCCCACGGAGACGTAGAGGCCAACTCGCCAGGAATGTTGTCAAATATTACTGCCGACATGTTAGGTTGGATTAGGTTAGGTTATGTTACGTTATTGATGTATATAAAGGTCCCAAGGAGACGTAGAGGCCAACAAGACAGAAATGTTGCCAAATATTACCGCCGAGATGTTAGGTTGGGTTAGGTTAGGTTATATTACGTTCTTGATGTATATAAAGGTCCCACGCAGACGTAGAGGCCAACTCGCCAGGAATGCTGTCAAATAATAGCGCCGATAGGTTTGGTTGGGTTAGGTTACGTTATATTACGTTATTGATGTACATGAGGGTCCCATGGAGACGTAGAGGCCAACTCGCCAGGAATGTTGTCAGATATTACCGCCGACATGCTAGGTTGGATTAGGTTTGGTAATATTTCGTTATTTATGTATATGAAGGTCCCACGGAGACGTAGAGGCCAACTCGCCAGGTATGTGGTCAAATATTACAGCCGATATGTTAGGTAGGGTTAGGTTAGGTTATATTACGTTATTGATGTATACAAAGGTCCCACGGAGACGTAGAGGACAACTCGCCAGGATTGTTGTCAAATAATAGCGCCGAGAGGTTTGGTTGGGTTAGGTTAGGTTATATTACGCTATAGACGTATACAGTATTCCCACCGAGAAGTAGGGCCCGACAATCAAGGAATGTGGTTAAATGGTAGCCCGAGCAGTTAGGTTGGGTTAGGTTACGTTATATTACGTTATTGATGTACATGAGGGTCCCACGGAGACGTAGAGGCCAACTCGCCAGTAATGCTGTCAAATATTACAGCCGAGATGTTAGGTTGGGTTAGGTTAGGTTATATTACGTTATGGATGTATACAAAGGTCCCACGCAGACGTAGAGGCCAACTCGCCAGGAATGTTGTCAAATATTACCGCCGACATGTTAGGTTGGATTAGGTTTGGTTATATTTCGTTATTGATGTATATGAAGTTCCAACGGAGACGTAGAGGCCAACTCGCCAGGTATGTGGTCAAATATTACCGCCGAGATGATAGGTTGGGTTAGGTTTGGTTATATTTCGTTATTGATGTATATAAAGGTCCCAAGGAGGCGAAGAAGCCAACTCGCCAGGAATGTTGCCAAATATCACCGCCGAGATGTTATGTTGGGTTAGGTTAGGTTATATTACGTTATTGATGTATATAAAGGTACCACGGAGACGTAGAGGCCAACTCGCCAGGAATGTTGTCAAATATTACTGCCGACATGTTAGGTTGGATTAGGTTAGGTTATATAACGTTATTGATGTATATAACGGTCCCAAGGTGACGTAGAGGCCAACAAGCCAGAAATGTTGTCAAATATTACAGCCGAGATGTTAGGTTGGGTTAGGTTAGGTTATATTACGATATTGATGTATACAAAGGTCCCACGGAGACGTAGGGGACAACTCGCCAGGATTGTTGTCAAATAATAGCGCCGAGAGGTTTGGTTGGGTTAGGTTACGTTATATTACGTTATTGATGTACATGAGGGTCCCATGGAAACGCGGAGGCCAACTCGCCAGGAATGTTGTCAAATATTACCACAGACATGTTATGTTGGATTAGGTTTGGTTATATTACGTTATTGATGTATATAAAGGTCCCACGGAGACGGAGAAGCCAACTCGCCAGGAATGTTGCCAAATATTACCGCCGAGATGTTAGGTTGGGTTAGGTTAGGTTATATTACGTTATTGATGTACATCAAGGTCCCGCGGAGACGTAGAGGCCAACTCGCCAGGAATGTTGTCAAATATTACTGCCGACATGTTAGGTTGGATAAGGTTAGGTTATGTTACGTTATTGAGGTATATAAAGGTCCCAAGGTGACGTAGAGGCCAACAAGCCAGAAATTTTGTCAAATATTACAGCCGAGAGGTTTGGTTGGCTTAGGTTACGTTATATTACGTTATTGATGTACATGAGGGTCCCATGGAGACGTAGAGGCCAACTCGCCAGGAATGTTGTCAAATATTACCGCAGACATGTTATGTTGGATTAGGTTTGGTTATATTACGTTATTGATGTATATAAAGGTCCCACGGAGACGGAGAAGCCAACTCGCCAGGAATGTTGCCAAATATTACCGCCGAGATGTTAGGTTGGGTTAGGTTAGGTTATATTGCGTTATTGATGTACATCAAGGTCCCGCGGAGACGTAGAGGCCAACTCGCCAGGAATGTTGTCAAATATTACTGCCGACATGTTAGGTTGGATAAGGTTAGGTTATGTTACGTTATTGATGTATATAAAGGTCCCAAGGTGACGTAGAGGCCAACAAGCCAGAAATTTTGTCAAATATTACAGCCGAGAGGTTTGGTTGGGTTAGGTTTCGTTATATTACGTTATTGATGTACATGAGGGTCCCATGGAGACGTAGAGGCCAACTCGCCAGGAATGTTGTCAAATATTACCGCAGACATGTTATGTTGGATTAGGTTTGGTTATATTACGTTATTGATGTATATAAAGGTCCCACGGAGACGGAGAAGCCAACTCGCCAGGAATGTTGCCAAATATTACCGCCGAGATGTTAGGTTGGGTTAGGTTAGGTTATATTACGTTATTGATGTATATAAAGGTCCCACGGAGACGTAGAGGCCAACTCGCCAGGAATGTTGTCAAATATTACTGCCGACATGTTAGGTTGGATTAGGTTAGGTTATGTTACGTTATTGATGTACATGAGGGTCCCATGGAGACGTAGAGGCCAACTCGCCAGGAATGTTGTCAGATATTACCGCCGACATGTTAGGTTGGATTAGGTTTGGTAATATTTCGTTATTGATGTATATGAAGGTCCCACGGAGACGTAGAGGCCAACTCGCCAGGTATGTGGTCAAATATTACAGCCGAGATGTTAGGTTGGGTTAGGTTAGGTTATATTACGTTCTTGATGTATATAAAGGTCCCACGCAGACGTAGAGGCCAACTCGCCAGGAATGCTGTCAAATAATAGCGCCGATAGGTTTGGTTGGGTTAGGTTACGTTATATTACGTTATTGATGTACATGAGGGTCCCATGGAGACGTAGAGGCCAACTCGCCAGGAATGTTGTCAGATATTACCGCCGACATGTTAGGTTGGATTAGGTTTGGTAATATTTCGTTATTGATGTATATGAAGGTCCCACGGAGACGTAGAGGCCAACTCGCCAGGTATGTGGTCAAATATTACAGCCGAGATGTTAGGTTGGGTTAGGTTAGGTTATATTACGTTATTGATGTATACAAAGGTCCCACGGAGACGTAGAGGACAACTCGCCAGGATTGTTGTCAAATAATAGCGCCGAGAGGTTTGGTTGGGTTAGGTTAGGTTATATTACGCTATAGACGTATACAGTATTCCCACCGAGAAGTAGGGCCCGACAAACAAGGAATGTGGTTAAATGGTAGCCCGAGCAGTTAGGTTGGGTTAGGTTTGGTTATATTACGTTATTGATGTATATAAAGGTCCCACGGAGACGGAGAAGCCAACTCGCCAGGAATGTTGCCAAATATTACCGCCGAGATGTTAGGTTGGGTTAGGTTAGGTTATATTACGTTATTGATGTACATCAAGGTCCCGCGGAGACGTAGAGGCCAACTCGCCAGGAATGTTGTCAAATATTACTGCCGACATGTTAGGTTGGATAAGGTTAGGTTATGTTACGTTATTGATGTATATAAAGGTCCCAAGGTGACGTAGAGGCCAACAAGCCAGAAATTTTGTCAAATATTACAGCCGAGAGGTTTGGTTGGGTTAGGTTACGTTATATTACGTTATTGATGTACATGAGGGTCCCATGGAAACGTAGAGGCCAACTCGCCAGGAATGTTGTCAAATATTACCGCAGACATGTTATGTTGGATTAGGTTTGGTTATATTACGTTATTGATGTATATAAAGGTCCCACGGAGACGGAGAAGCCAACTCGCCAGGAATGTTGCCAAATATTACCGCCGAGATGTTAGGTTGGGTTAGGTTAGGTTATATTGCGTTATTGATGTACATCAAGGTCCCGCGGAGACGTAGAGGCCAACTCGCCAGGAATGTTGTCAAATATTACTGCCGACATGTTAGGTTGGATAAGGTTAGGTTATGTTACGTTATTGATGTATATAAAGGTCCCAAGGTGACGTAGAGGCCAACAAGCCAGAAATTTTGTCAAATATTACAGCCGAGAGGTTTGGTTGGGTTAGGTTTCGTTATATTACGTTATTGATGTACATGAGGGTCCCATGGAGACGTAGAGGCCAACTCGCCAGGAATGTTGTCAAATATTACCGCAGACATGTTATGTTGGATTAGGTTTGGTTATATTACGTTATTGATGTATATAAAGGTCCCACGGAGACGGAGAAGCCAACTCGCCAGGAATGTTGCCAAATATTACCGCCGAGATGTTAGGTTGGGTTAGGTTAGGTTATATTACGTTATTGATGTACATCAAGGTCCCGCGGAGACGTAGAGGCCAACTCGCCAGGAATGTTGTCAAATATTACTGCCGACATGTTAGGTTGGATTAGGTTAGGTTATGTTACGTTATTGATGTACATGAGGGTCCCATGGAGACGTAGAGGCCAACTCGCCAGGAATGTTGTCAGATATTACCGCCGACATGTTAGGTTGGATTAGGTTTGGTAATATTTCGTTATTGATGTATATGAAGGTCCCACGGAGACGTAGAGGCCAACTCGCCAGGTATGTGGTCAAATATTACAGCCGAGATGTTAGGTTGGGTTAGGTTAGGTTATATTACGTTCTTGATGTATATAAAGGTCCCACGCAGACGTAGAGGCCAACTCGCCAGGAATGCTGTCAAATAATAGCGCCGATAGGTTTGGTTGGGTTAGGTTACGTTATATTACGTTATTGATGTACATGAGGGTCCCATGGAGACGTAGAGGCCAACTCGCCAGGAATGTTGTCAGATATTACCGCCGACATGTTAGGTTGGATTAGGTTTGGTAATATTTCGTTATTGATGTATATGAAGGTCCCACGGAGACGTAGAGGCCAACTCGCCAGGTATGTGGTCAAATATTACAGCCGAGATGTTAGGTTGGGTTAGGTTAGGTTATATTACGTTATTGATGTATACAAAGGTCCCACGGAGACGTAGAGGACAACTCGCCAGGATTGTTGTCAAATAATAGCGCCGAGAGGTTTGGTTGGGTTAGGTTAGGTTATATTACGCTATAGACGTATACAGTATTCCCACCGAGAAGTAGGGCCCGACAATCAAGGAATGTGGTTAAATGGTAGCCCGAGCAGTTAGGTTGGGTTAGGTTACGTTATATTACGTTATTGATGTACATGAGGGTCCCACGGAGACGTAGAGGCCAACTCGCCAGTAATGTTGTCAAATATAACCGCCGAGATGTTAGGTTGGGTTAGGTTAGGTTATATTGCGTTATTGATGTACATCAAGGTCCCGCGGAGACGTAGAGGCCAACTCGCCAGGAATGTTGTCAAATATTACTGCCGACATGTTAGGTTGGATAAGGTTAGGTTATGTTACGTTATTGATGTATATAAAGGTCCCAAGGTGACGTAGAGGCCAACAAGCCAGAAATTTTGTCAAATATTACAGCCGAGAGGTTTGGTTGGGTTAGGTTTCGTTATATTACGTTATTGATGTACATGAGGGTCCCATGGAGACGTAGAGGCCAACTCGCCAGGAATGTTGTCAAATATTACCGCAGACATGTTATGTTGGATTAGGTTTGGTTATATTACGTTATTGATGTATATAAAGGTCCCACGGAGACGGAGAAGCCAACTCGCCAGGAATGTTGCCAAATATTACCGCCGAGATGTTAGGTTGGGTTAGGTTAGGTTATATTACGTTATTGATGTATATAAAGGTCCCACGGAGACGTAGAGGCCAACTCGCCAGGAATGTTGTCAAATATTACTGCCGACATGTTAGGTTGGATTAGGTTAGGTTATGTTACGTTATTGATGTACATGAGGGTCCCATGGAGACGTAGAGGCCAACTCGCCAGGAATGTTGTCAGATATTACCGCCGACATGTTAGGTTGGATTAGGTTTGGTAATATTTCGTTATTGATGTATATGAAGGTCCCACGGAGACGTAGAGGCCAACTCGCCAGGTATGTGGTCAAATATTACAGCCGAGATGTTAGGTTGGGTTAGGTTAGGTTATATTACGTTATTGATGTATACAAAGGTCCCACGGAGACGTAGAGGACAACTCGCCAGGATTGTTGTCAAATAATAGCGCCGAGAGGTTTGGTTGGGTTAGGTTAGGTTATATTACGCTATAGACGTATACAGTATTCCCACCGAGAAGTAGGGCCCGACAATCAAGGAATGTGGTTAAATGGTAGCCCGAGCAGTTAGGTTGGGTTAGGTTACGTTATATTACGTTATTGATGTACATGAGGGTCCCACGGAGACGTAGAGGCCAACTCGCCAGTAATGTTGTCAAATATTACAGCCGAGATGTTAGGTTGGGTTAGGTTAGGTTATATTACGTTATGGATGTATACAAAGGTCCCACGCAGACGTAGAGGACAACTCGCCAGGATTGTTGTCAAATAATAGCGCCGAAAGTTTTGGTTGGGTTAGGTTACGTTATATTACGTTTTTGATGTATATAAAGGTCCCACGGAGACAGAGAAGCCAACTCGCCAGGAATGTTGTCAAATATTACCGCAGACATGTTATGTTGGATTAGGTTTGGTTATATTACGTTATTGATGTATATAAAGGTCCCACGGAGACGGAGAAGCCAACTCGCCAGGAATGTTGCCAAATATTACCGCCGAGATGTTAGGTTGGGTTAGGTTAGGTTATATTACGTTATTGATGTATATAAAGGTCCCACGGAGACGTAGAGGCCAACTCGCCAGGAATGTTGTCAAATATTACTGCCGACATGTTAGGTTGGATTAGGTTAGGTTATGTTACGTTATTGATGTACATGAGGGTCCCATGGAGACGTAGAGGCCAACTCGCCAGGAATGTTGTCAGATATTACCGCCGACATGTTAGGTTGGATTAGGTTTGGTAATATTTCGTTATTGATGTATATGAAGGTCCCACGGAGACGTAGAGGCCAACTCGCCAGGTATGTGGTCAAATATTACAGCCGAGATGTTAGGTTGGGTTAGGTTAGGTTATATTACGTTATTGATGTATACAAAGGTCCCACGGAGACGTAGAGGACAACTCGCCAGGATTGTTGTCAAATAATAGCGCCGAGAGGTTTGGTTGGGTTAGGTTAGGTTATATTACGCTATAGACGTATACAGTATTCCCACCGAGAAGTAGGGCCCGACAATCAAGGAATGTGGTTAAATGGTAGCCCGAGCAGTTAGGTTGGGTTAGGTTACGTTATATTACGTTATTGATGTACATGAGGGTCCCACGGAGACGTAGAGGCCAACTCGCCAGTAATGTTGTCAAATATTACAGCCGAGATGTTAGGTTGGGTTAGGTTAGGTTATATTACGTTATGGATGTATACAAAGGTCCCACGCAGACGTAGAGGACAACTCGCCAGGATTGTTGTCAAATAATAGCGCCGAAAGTTTTGGTTGGGTTAGGTTACGTTATATTACGTTTTTGATGTATATAAAGGTCCCACGGAGACAGAGAAGCCAACTCGCCAGGAATGTTGCCAAATATTACCGCCGAGATGTTAGGTTGGGTTAGGTTAGGTTATATTGCGTTATTGATGTACATCAAGGTCCCGCGGAGACGTAGAGGCCAACTCGCCAGGAATGTTGTCAAATATTACTGCCGACATGTTAGGTTGGGTTAGGTTAGGTTATGTTACGTTATTGATGTATATAAAGGTCCCAAGGTGACGTAGAGGCCAACAAGCCAGAAATTTTGTCAAATATTACAGCCGAGAGGTTTGGTTGGGTTAGGTTTCGTTATATTACGTTATTGATGTACATGAGGGTCCCATGGAGACGTAGAGGCCAACTCGCCAGGAATGTTGTCAAATATTACCGCAGACATGTTATGTTGGATTAGGTTTGGTTATATTACGTTATTGATGTATATAAAGGTCCCACGGAGACGGAGAAGCCAACTCGCCAGGAATGTTGCCAAATATTACCGCCGAGATGTTAGGTTGGGTTAGGTTAGGTTATATTACGTTATTGATGTATATAAAGGTCCCACGGAGACGTAGAGGCCAATTCGCCAGGAATGTTGTCAAATATTACTGCCGACATGTTAGGTTGGATTAGGTTAGGTTATGTTACGTTATTGATGTATATAAAGGTCCCAAGGAGACGTAGAGGCCAACAAGACAGAAATGTTGCCAAATATTACCGCCGAGATGTTAGGTTGGGTTAGGTTAGGTTATATTACGTTCTTGATGTATATAAAGGTCCCACGCAGACGTAGAGGCCAACTCGCCAGGAATGCTGTCAAATAATAGCGCCGATAGCTTTGGTTGGGTTAGGTTACGTTATATTACGTTATTGATGTACATGAGGGTCCCATGGAGACGTAGAGGCCAACTCGCCAGGAATGTTGTCAGATATTACCGCCGACATGTTAGGTTGGATTAGGTTTGGTAATATTTCGTTATTGATGTATATGAAGGTCCCACGGAGACGTAGAGGCCAACTCGCCAGGTATGTGGTCAAATATTACAGCCGAGATGTTAGGTTGGGTTAGGTTAGGTTATATTACGTTATTGATGTATACAAAGGTCCCACGGAGACGTAGAGGACAACTCGCCAGGATTGTTGTCAAATAATAGCGCCGAGAGGTTTGGTTGGGTTAGGTTAGGTTATATTACGCTATAGACGTATACAGTAATTCCCACCGAGAAGTAGGGCCCGACAATCAAGGAATGTGGTTAAATGGTAGCCCGAGCAGTTAGTTTGGGTTAGGTTACGTTATATTACGTTATTGATGTACATGAGGGTCCCACGGAGACGTAGAGGCCAACTCGCCAGTAATGTTGTCAAATATTACAGCCGAGATGTTAGGTTGGGTTAGGTTAGGTTATATTACGTTATGGATGTATACAAAGGTCCCACGCAGACGTAGAGGACAACTCGCCAGGATTGTTGTCAAATAATAGCGCCGAGAGGTTTGGTTGGGTTAGGTTACGTTATATTACGTTTTTGATGTATATAAAGGTCCCACGGAGACGGAGAAGCCAACTCGCCTGGAATGTTGCCAAATATTACCGCCGAGATGTTAGGTTGGGTTAGGTTAGGTTATATTGCGTTATTGATGTACATCAAGGTCCCGCGGAGACGTAGAGGCCAACTCGCCAGGAATGTTGTCAAATATTACTGCCGACATGTTAGGTTAGATAAGGTTAGGTTATGTTACGTTATTGATGTATATAAAGGTCCCAAGGTGACGTAGAGGCCAACAAGCCAGAAATTTTGTCAAATATTACAGCCGAGAGGTTTGGTTGGGTTAGGTTTCGTTATATTACGTTATTGATGTACATGAGGGTCCCATGGAGACGTAGAGGCCAACTCGCCAGGAATGTTGTCAAATATTACCGCAGACATGTTATGTTGGATTAGGTTTGGTTATATTACGTTATTGATGTATATAAAGGTCCCACGGAGACGGAGAAGCCAACTCGCCAGGAATGTTGCCAAATATTACCGCCGAGATGTTAGGTTGGGTTAGGTTAGGTTATATTACGTTATTGATGTATATAAAGGTCCCACGGAGACGTAGAGGCCAACTCGCCAGGAATGTTGTCAAATATTACTGCCGACATGTTAGGTTGGATTAGGTTAGGTTATGTTACGTTATTGATGTATATAAAGGTCCCAAGGAGACGTAGAGGCCAACAAGACAGAAATGATGCCAAATATTACCGCCGAGATGTTAGGTTGGGTTAGGTTAGGTTATATTACGTTCTTGATGTATATAAAGGTCCCACGCAGACGTAGAGGCCAACTCGCCAGGAATGCTGTCAAATAATAGCGCCGATAGGTTTGGTTGGGTTAGGTTACGTTATATTACGTTATTGATGTACATGAGGGTCCCATGGAGACGTAGAGGCCAACTCGCCAGGAATGTTGTCAGATATTACCGCCGACATGTTAGGTTGGATTAGGTTTGGTAATATTTCGTTATTGATGTATATGAAGGTCCCACGGAGACGTAGAGGCCAACTCGCCAGGTATGTGGTCAAATATTACAGCCGAGATGTTAGGTTGGGTTAGGTTAGGTTATATTACGTTATTGATGTATACAAAGGTCCCACGGAGACGTAGAGGACAACTCGCCAGGATTGTTGTCAAATAATAGCGCCGAGAGGTTTGGTTGGGTTAGGTTAGGTTATATTACGCTATAGACGTATACAGTATTCCCACCGAGAAGTAGGGCCCGACAATCAAGGAATGTGGTTAAATGGTAGCCCGAGCAGTTAGGTTGGGTTAGGTTACGTTATATTACGTTATTGATGTACATGAGGGTCCCACGGAGACGTAGAGGCCAACTCGCCAGTAATGTTGTCAAATATAACCGCCGAGATGTTAGGTTGGGTTAGGTTAGGTTATATTACGTTATGGATGTATACAAAGGTCCCACGCAGACGTAGAGGACAACTCGCCAGGATTGTTGTCAAATAATAGCGCCGAGAGGTTTGGTTGGGTTAGGTTACGTTATATTACGTTTTTGATGTATATAAAGGTCCCACGGAGACGGAGAAGCCAACTCGCCTGGAATGTTGCCAAATATTACCGCCGAGATGTTAGGTTGGGTTAGGTTAGGTTATATTGCGTTATTGATGTACATCAAGGTCCCGCGGAGACGTAGAGGCCAACTCGCCAGGAATGTTGTCAAATATTACTGCCGACATGTTAGGTTAGATAAGGTTAGGTTATGTTACGTTATTGATGTATATAAAGGTCCCAAGGTGACGTAGAGGCCAACAAGCCAGAAATTTTGTCAAATATTACAGCCGAGAGGTTTGGTTGGGTTAGGTTTCGTTATATTACGTTATTGATGTACATGAGGGTCCCATGGAGACGTAGAGGCCAACTCGCCAGGAATGTTGTCAAATATTACCGCAGACATGTTATGTTGGATTAGGTTTGGTTATATTACGTTATTGATGTATATAAAGGTCCCACGGAGACGGAGAAGCCAACTCGCCAGGAATGTTGCCAAATATTACCGCCGAGATGTTAGGTAGGGTTAGGTTAGGTTATATTACGTTATTGATGTATATAAAGGTCCCACGGAGACGTAGAGGCCAACTCGCCAGGAATGTTGTCAAATATTACTGCCGACATGTTAGGTTGGATTAGGTTAGGTTATGTTACGTTATTGATGTATATAAAGGTCCCAAGGAGACGTAGAGGCCAACAAGACAGAAATGATGCCAAATATTACCGCCGAGATGTTAGGTTGGGTTAGGTTAGGTTATATTACGTTCTTGATGTATATAAAGGTCCCACGCAGACGTAGAGGCCAACTCGCCAGGAATGCTGTCAAATAATAGCGCCGATAGGTTTGGTTGGGTTAGGTTACGTTATATTACGTTATTGATGTACATGAGGGTCCCATGGAGACGTAGAGGCCAACTCGCCAGGAATGTTGTCAGATATTACCGCCGACATGTTAGGTTGGATTAGGTTTGGTAATATTTCGTTATTGATGTATATGAAGGTCCCACGGAGACGTAGAGGCCAACTCGCCAGGTATGTGGTCAAATATTACAGCCGAGATGTTAGGTTGGGTTAGGTTAGGTTATATTACGTTATTGATGTATACAAAGGTCCCACGGAGACGTAGAGGACAACTCGCCAGGATTGTTGTCAAATAATAGCGCCGAGAGGTTTGGTTGGGTTAGGTTAGGTTATATTACGCTATAGACGTATACAGTATTCCCACCGAGAAGTAGGGCCCGACAATCAAGGAATGTGGTTAAATGGTAGCCCGAGCAGTTAGGTTGGGTTAGGTTACGTTATATTACGTTATTGATGTACATGAGGGTCCCACGGAGACGTAGAGGCCAACTCGCCAGTAATGTTGTCAAATATAACCGCCGAGATGTTAGGTTGGGTTAGGTTAGGTTATATTACGTTATTGATGTATATAAAGGTCCCCCGCAGACGTAGATGCCAACTCGCTAGGAATGTTGTCAAATATTACCGCCGAGATGATGGTTTGGGTTAAGTTAGGTTATATTTCGTTATTGATGTATATGAAGGTCCCACGGAGACGTAGAGGCCAACTCGCCAGGAATGTTGTCAAATATTACCGCCGAGATGTTAGGTTGGGTTAGGTTAGGTTATGTTACGTTATTGATGTATATAAAGGTCCCAAGGAGACGTAGAGGCCAACTCTCCGGGATTGTTGTCAAATAATAGCGCCGAGAGGTTAGGTTGTGTCAGGTTAGGTTATATTACGTTATTGATGTATATGAAGAACCCACGGGGACGTAGAGGCCAACTCGCCAGGTATGTGGTCAAATGTTACCGCCGAGAAGTTAGGTTGGGTTAGGTTTGGTTATATTTCGTTATTGATGTATATGAAGATCCCACGGAAACGGAGAGGCCAACTCGCCAGGAATGTTGTCAAATATTACAGCCGAGATGTTAGGCTGGGTTAGGTTAGGTTATATTACGTTCTTGATGTATATAAAGGTCTCACCCAGACGTAGAGGCCAACTCGCCAGGAATGTTGTCAAATATTACCGCCGAGATGATAGGTTGGGTTAGGTTAGGTTATATTACGTTATTGATGTATATAAAGTTCCCACGGAGACGTAGAGGCCAACTCGCCAGGAATGTTGTCAAATACTACCGCCGAGATGATAGGTTGTGTTAGGTTAGGTTATATTACGTTATTGATGTACATGAGGGTCCCATGGAGACGTAGAGGCCAACTCGCCAGGAATGTTGTCAAATAATAGCGCCGAGAGGTTAGGTTGTGTCAGGTTAGGTTATATTACGTTATTGATGTATATGAAGAACCCACGGAGACGTAGAGACCATCTCGCCAGGTATGTGGTCAAATGTTACCGCCGAGAAGTTAGGTTGGGTTAGGTTTGGTTATATTTCGTTATTGATGTATATGAAGATCCCACGGAAACGGAGAGGCCAACTCGCCAGGAATGTTGTCAAATATTACAGCCGAGATGTTAGGTTGGGTTAGGTTAGGTTATATTACGTTATTGATGTATATAAAGTTCCCACGGAGACGTAGAGGCCAACTCGCCAGGAATGTTGTCAAATATTACCGCCGAGATGATAGGTTGTGTTAGGTTAGGTTATATTACGTTATTGATGTATATCAAGGTCAAACGGAGACATAGAGATCAACAAGCCAGAAATGTTGCCAAATATTCCCGCCGAGATGTTAGGTTGGGTTAGGTTAGGTTATATTACGTTATTGATGTATATGAAGAACCGACGGAGACGTAGAGGCTATCTCGCCAGGTATGTGGTCAAATATTACCGCCGAGATGATAGGTTGGGTTAGGTTTGGTTATATTTCGTTATTGATGTATATGAAGGTCCCACGGAAACGGAGAGGCCAACTCGCCAGGAATGTTGTCAAATATTACAGCCGAGATGTTTGGTTGGGTTAGGTTAGGTTATATTACGTTATTGATGTATACAAAGGTCCCACTGAGACGTAGAGGACAGCTCGCCAGGATTGTTGTCAAATAATAGCGCCGAGAGGTTAGGTTGGGTTAGGTTACGTTATATTACGTTATTGATGTACATGAGGGTCCCATGGAGACGTAGAGGCCAATTCGCCAGGAATGTGGTTAAATGGTACCCCGAGAGGTTAGGTTGTGTTAGGTTACGTTATATTACGTTATTGATGTACATGAGGGTCCCACGGAGACGTAGAGGCCAACTCGCCAGGAATGTTGTCAAATATTACTGCCGATATGTTAGGTTGGATTAGGTTAGGTTATATTACGTTCTTGATGTGTATAAAGGTCCCACGGAGACGTAGAGGCCAACAAGCCAGAAATATGGCCAAATATTACCGCCGAGATGTTAGGTTGGGTTAGGTTAGGTTATATTACGTTCTTGATGTATATGAAGGTCCCACGGAGACGTAGAGGCCAACTCCCCAGGAATGTTGTCAAGTATTACTGCCGAGACGTTAGGTTGGGTTAGGTTTGGTTATATTTCGTTATTGATGTATATGAAGGTCCCATGGAAACGGAGAGGCCAACTCGCCAGGAATGTTGTCAAATATTACAGTCGAGATGTTAGGTTGGGTTAGGTTAGGTTATATTACGTTATTGATGTATATAAAGTTCCCACGGAGACGTAGAGGCCAACTCGCCAGGAATGTTGTCAAATATTACCGCCGAGATGATAGGTTGTGTTAGGTTAGGTTATATTACGTTATTGATGTATATGAAGGTCAAACGGAGACGTAGAGGCCAACAAGCCAGGAATGTTGTCAAATATTACCGCAGACATGTTAGGTTGGGTTAGGTTAGGTTATATTACGTTATTGATGTATACAAAGGTCCCACGGAGACGTAGAGGGCAACTCGCCAGGATTGTTGTCAAATAATAGCGCCGAGAGGTTAGGTTGGGTTAGGTTACGTTATATTACGTTATTGATGTACATGAGGGTCCCATGGAGACGTAGAGGCCAACTCGCCAGGAATGTTATCAAATATTACCGCCGAGATGTTAGGTTGGGTTAGGTTAGGTTATATTACGTTATTGATGTATATAAAGGTCCCACGCAGACGTAGAGGCCAACTCGCTAGGAATGTTGTCAAATATTACCGCCGAGATGATAGTTTGGGTTAAGTTAGGTTATATTTCGTTATTGATGTATATGAAGGTCCCACGGAGACGTAGAAGCCAACTCGCCAGGAATGTTGTCAAATATTACCGCCGAGATGTTAGGTTGGGTTAGGTTAGGTTATGTTACGTTATTGATGTATATAAAGGTCCCAGGAGACGTAGAGGCCAACTCTCCAGGATTGTTGTCAAATAATAGCGCCGAGAGGTTAGGTTGTGTCAGGTTAGGTTATATTACGTTATTGATGTATATGAAGAACCCACGGGGACGTAGAGGCCAACTCGCCAGGTGTGTGGTCAAATATTACCGCCGAGATGATAGGTTGGGTTAGGTTTGGTTATATTTCGTTATTTATGTATATGAAGGTCCCACGGAAACGGAGAGGCCAACTCGCCAGGAATGTTGTCAAATATTACAGCCGAGATGTTAGGTTGGGTTAGGTTAGGTTATATTACGTTATTGATGTATACAAAGGTCCCACGGAGACGTAGAGGCCAACTCGCCAGGAATGTTGTCAAATATTACTGCCGACATGTTAGGTTGGACTAGGTTAGGTTATATTACGTTACTGATGTATATAAAGGTCCCACGGAGACGTAGATGCCAACAAGCCAGAAATGTTGCCAAATATTACCGCCGAGACGATAGGTTTTGTTAGGTTAGGTTATATTTCGTTATTGATGTATGAAGGTCCCACGGAGACGTAGAGGCCAACTCGCCAGGAATGTTGTCAAATAATAGCGCCGAGAGGTTTGGTTGGGTTAGGTTACGTTATATTACGTTATTGATGTACATGAGGGACCCATGGAAACGTGGAGGCCAACTCGCCAGGAATGTTGTCAAATATTACCGCAGACATGTTATGTTGGATTAGGTTTGGTTATATTACGTTATTGATGTATATAAAGGTCCCACGGAGACGGAGAAGCCAACTCGCCAGGAATGTTGCCAAATATTACCGCCGAGATGTTAGGTTGGGTTAGGTTAGGTTATATTACGTTATTGATGTACATCAAGGTCCCACGGAGACGTAGAGGCCAACTCGCCAGGAATGTTGTCAAATATTACCGCAGACATGTTATGTTGGATTAGGTTTGGTTATATTACGTTATTGATGTATATAAAGGTCCCACGGAGACGGAGAAGCCAACTCGCCAGGAATGTTGCCAAATATTACCGCCGAGATGTTAGGTTGGGTTAGGTTAGGTTATATTACGTTATTGATGTACATCAAAGTCCCGCGGAGACGTAGAGGCCAACTCGCCAGGAATGTTGTCAAATATTACTGCCGACATGTTAGGTTGGATAAGGTTAGGTTATGTTACGTTATTCATGTATATAAAGGTCCCAAGGTGACGTAGAGGCCAACAAGCCAGAAATTTTGTCAAATATTACAGCCGAGAGGTTTGGTTGGGTTAGGTTACGTTATATTACGTTATCGATGTACATGAGGGTCCCGTGGAGACGTAGAGGCCAACTCGCCAGGAATGTTGTCAAATAATAGCGCCGAGAGGTTAGGTTGTGTCAGGTTAGGTTATATTACGTTATTGATGTATATGAAGAACCCACGGAGACGTAGAGACCATCTCGCCAGGTATGTGGTCAAATGTTACCGCCGAGAAGTTAGGTTGGGTTAGGTTTGGTTATATTTCGTTATTGATGTATATGAAGATCCCACGAAAACGGAGAGGCCAACTCGCCAGGAATGTTGTCAAATATTACAGCCGAGATGTTAGGTTGGGTTAGGTTAGGTTATATTACGTTATTGATGTATATAAAGTTCCCACGGAGACGTAGAGGCCAACTCGCCAGGAATGTTGTCAAATATTACCGCCGAGATGATAGGTTGTGTTAGGTTAGGTTATATTACTTTATTGATGTATATCAAGGTCAAACGGAGACGTAGAGGCCAACAAGCCAGGAATGTTGTCAAATATTACCGCAGACATGTTAGGTTGGGTTAGGTTAGGTTATATTACGTTATTGATGTATACAAAGGTCCCACGGAGACGTAGAGGGCAACTCGCCAGGATTGTTGTCAAATAATAGCGCCGAGAGGTTAGGTTGGGTTAGGTTACGTTATATTACGTTATTGATGTACATGAGGGTCCCATGGAGACGTAGAGGCCAACTCGCCAGGAATGTGGTTAAATGGTACCCCGAGAGGTTAGGTTGGGTTAGGTTATGTTATATTACGTTATTGATGTACATGAGGGTCCCACGGAGACGTAGAGGCCAACTCGCCAGTAATGTTGTCAAATATTACTGCCGATATGTTAGGTTGGATTAGGTTAGGTTATATTACGTTTTTGATGTGTATAAAGGTCCCACGGAGACGTAGAGGCCAACAAGCCAGAAATGTTGCCAAATATTCCCGCCGAGATGTTAGGTTGGGTTAGGTTAGGTTATATTACGTTATTGATGTATATGAAGAACCGACGGAGACGTAGAGGCTATCTCGCCAGGTATGTGGTCAAATATTACCGCCGAGATGATAGGTTGGGTTAGGTTTGGTTATATTTCGTTATTGATGTATATGAAGGTCCCACGGAAACGGAGAGGCCAACTCGCCAGGAATGTTGTCAAATATTACAGCCGAGATGTTTGGTTGGGTTAGGTTAGGTTATATTACGTTATTGATGTATACAAAGGTCCCACTGAGACGTAGAGGACAGCTCGCCAGGATTGTTGTCAAATAATAGCGCCGAGAGGTTAGGTTGGGTTAGGTTACGTTATATTACGTTATTGATGTACATGAGGGTCCCATGGAGACGTAGAGGCCAATTCGCCAGGAATGTGGTTAAATGGTACCCCGAGAGGTTAGGTTGTGTTAGGTTACGTTATATTACGTTATTGATGTACATGAGGGTCCCACGGAGACGTAGAGGCCAACTCGCCAGGAATGTTGTCAAATATTACTGCCGATATGTTAGGTTGGATTAGGTTAGGTTATATTACGTTATTGATGTGTATAAAGGTCCCACGGAGACGTAGAGGGCAACTCGCCAGGATT
Source organism: Xylocopa violacea (assembly GCA_963969225.1). Classification (NCBI taxonomy): domain Eukaryota; kingdom Metazoa; phylum Arthropoda; class Insecta; order Hymenoptera; family Apidae; genus Xylocopa; species Xylocopa violacea. Next base: position 7,381,001 of record CAXAJV010000017.1, on the reverse strand, counting down.
GTTGTCAAATAATAGCGCCGAGAGGTTAGGTTGGGTTAGGTTACGTTATATTACGTTATTGATGTACATGAGGGTCCCATGGAGACGTAGAGGCCAACTCGCCAGGAATGTTGTCAAATATTACCGCCGACATGTTAGGTTGGATTAGGTTAGGTTATATTACGTTATTGATGTGTATAAAGGTCCCAAGGAGACGTAGAGGCCAACAAGCCAGAAATGTTGCCAAATATTACTGCCGAGGTGTTAGGTTGGGTCAGGCTAGGTTATATTACGCTATTGATGTATATAAAAGTCCCACGCAGACGTAGAGGCCAACTCGCCAGGAATGCTGTCAAATATTACCCCCGAGATGATAGGTTGGTTTAGGTTAGGTTGAATTACGTTATAGACGTATACAGTATTCCCACCGAGAAGTAGGGCCCGACAATCAAGGAATGTGGTTAAATGGTAGCCCGAGCAGTTAGGTTGGGTTAGGTTACGTTATATTACGTTATTGATGTACATGAGGGTCCCATGGAAACGTGGAGGCCAACTCGCCAGGAATGTTGTCAAATATTACCGCAGACATGTTATGTTGGATTAGGTTTGGTTATATTACGTTATTGATGTATATAAAGGTCCCACGGAGACGGAGAAGCCAACTCGCCAGGAATGTTGCCAAATATTACCGCCGAGATGTTAGGTTGGGTTAGGTTAGGTTATATTACGTTATTGATGTAAATCAAGGTCCCGCGGAGACGTAGAGGCCAACTCGCCAGGAATGTTGTCAAATATTACTGCCGACATGTTAGGTTGGATAAGGTTAGGTTATGTTACGTTATTGATGTATATAAAGGTCCCAAGGTGACGTAGAGGCCAACAAGCCAGAAATTTTGTCAAATATTACAGCCGAGAGGTTTGGTTGGGTTAGGTTACGTTATATTACGTTATCGATGTACATGAGGGTCCCATGGAGACGTAGAGGCCAACTCGCCAGGAATGTTGTCAAATATTACCGCAGACATGTTATGTTGGATTAGGTTTGGTTATATTACGTTATTGATGTATATAAAGGTCCCACGGAGACGGAGAAGCCAACTCGCCAGGAATGTTGTCAAATATTACAGCCGAGATGTTAGGTTGGGTTAGGTTAGGTTATATTACGTTATTGATGTATATAAAGTTCCAACGGAGACGTAGAGGCCAACTCGCCAGGAATGTTGTCAAATATTACCGCCGAGATGATAGGTTGTGTTAGGTTAGGTTATATTACTTTATTGATGTATATCAAGGTCAAACGGAGACGTAGAGGCCAACAAGCCAGGAATGTTGTCAAATATTACCGCAGACATGTTAGGTTGGGTTAGGTTAGGTTATATTACGTTATTGATGTATACAAAGGTCCCACGGAGACGTAGCGGGCAACTCGCCAGGATTGTTGTCAAATAATAGCGCCGAGAGGTTAGGTTGGGTTAGGTTACGTTATATTACGTTATTGATGTACATGAGGGTCCCATGGAGACGTAGAGGCCAACTCGCCAGGAATGTGGTTAAATGGTACCCCGAGAGGTTAGGTTGGGTTAGGTTATGTTATATTACGTTATTGATGTACATGAGGGTCCCACGGAGACGTAGAGGCCAACTCGCCAGTAATGTTGTCAAATATTACTGCCGATATGTTAGGTTGGATTAGGTTAGGTTATATTACGTTTTTGATGTGTATAAAGGTCCCACGGAGACGTAGAGGGCAACTCGCCAGGATTGTTGTCAAATAATAGCGCCGAGAGGTTAGGTTGGGTTAGGTTACGTTATATTACGTTATTGATGTACATGAGGGTCCCATGGAGACGTAGAGGCCAAATCGCCAGGAATGTTGTCAAATATTACCGCCGACATGTTAGGTTGGATTAGGTTAGGTTATATTACGTTATTGATGTGTATAAAGGTCCCAAGGAGACGTAGAGGCCAACAAGCCAGAAATGTTGCCAAATATTACTGCCGAGGTGTTAGGTTGGGTCAGGCTAGGTTATATTACGCTATTGATGTATATAAAAGTCCCACGCAGACGTAGAGGCCAACTCGCCAGGAATGCTGTCAAATATTACCCCGAGATGATAGGTTGGTTTAGGTTAGGTTGAATTACGTTATAGACGTATACAGTATTCCCACCGAGAAGTAGGGCCCGACAATCAAGGAATGTGGTTAAATGGTAGCCCGAGCAGTTAGGTTGGGTTAGGTTACGTTATATTACGTTATTGATGTACATGAGGGTCCCACGGAGACGTAGAGGCCAACTCGCCTGTAATGTTGTCAAATATAACCGCCGAGATGTTAGGTTGGGTTAGGTTAGGTTATATTACGTTATTGATGTATATAAAGGTCCCCCGCAGACGTAGAGGTCAACTCGCTAGGAATGTTGTCAAATATTACTGCCGAGATGATGGTTTGGGTTAAGTTAGGTTATATTTCGTTATTGATGTATATGAAGGTCCCACGGAGACGTAGTGGCCAACTCGCCAGGAATGTTGTCAAATATTACCGCCGAGATGTTTGGTTGGGTTAGGTTAGGTTATGTTACGTTATTGATGTATATAAAGGTCCCAAGGAGACGTAGAGGCCAACTCGCCAGGAATGTTGTCAAATATTACCGCCGAGATGATAGGTTGGGTTAGGTTAGGTTATATTACGTTATTGATGTATATAAAGTTCCCACGGAGACGTAGAGGCCAACTCGCCAGGAATGTTGTCAAATACTACCGCCGAGATGATAGGTTGTGTTAGGTTAGGTTATATTACGTTATTGATGTACATGAGGGTCCCATGGAGACGTAGAGGCCAACTCGCCAGTAATGTTGTCAAATATAACCGACGAGATGTTAGGTTGGGTTAGGTTAGGTTATGTTACGTTAATGATGTATATAAAGGTCTCAAGGAGACGTAGAGGCCAACTCTCCAGGATTGTTGTCAAATAATAGCGCCGAGATGTTAGGTTGTGTCAGGTTAGGTTATATTACGTTATTGATGTATATGAAGAACCCACGGGGACGTAGAGGCCAACTCGCCAGGTATGTGGTCAAATGTTACCGCCGAGAAGTTAGGTTGGGTTAGGTTTGGTTATATTTCGTTATTGATGTATATGAAGATCCAACGGAAACGGAGAGGCCAACTCGCCAGGAATGTTGTCAAATATTACAGCCGAGATGTTAGGTTGGGTTAGGTTAGGTTATATTACGTTCTTGATGTATATCAAGGTCTCACGCAGACGTAGAGGCCAACTCGCCAGGAATGTTGTCAAATATTACCGCCGAGATGATAGGTTGGGTTAGGTTAGGTTATATTACGTTATTGATGTACATAAAGTTCCCACGGAGACGTAGAGGCCAACTCGCCAGGAATGTTGTCAAATACTACCGCCGAGATGATAGGTTGTGTTAGGTTAGGTTATATTACGTTATTGATGTACATGAGGGTCCCATGGAGACGTAGAGGCCAACTCGCCAGGAATGTTGTCAAATAATAGCGCCGAGAGGTTAGGTTGTGTCAGGTTAGGTTATATTACGTTATTGATGTATATGAAGAACCCACGGAGACGTAGAGACCATCTCGCCAGGTATGTGGTCAAATGTTACCGCCGAGAAGTTAGGTTGGGTTAGGTTTGGTTATATTTCCTTATTGATGTATATGAAGATCCCACGGAAACGGAGAGGCCAACTCGCCAGGAATGTTGTCAAATATTACAGCCGAGATGTTAGGTTGGGTTAGGTTAGGTTATATTACGTTATTGATGTATATAAAGTTCCCACGGAGACGTAGAGGCCAACTCGCCAGGAATGTTGTCAAATATTACCGCCGAGATGATAGGTTGTGTTAGGTTAGGTTATATTACGTTATTGATGTATATCAAGGTCAAACGGAGACGTAGAGGCCAACAAGCCAGGAATGTTGTCAAATATTACCGCAGACATGTTAGGTTGGGTTAGGTTAGGTTATATTACGTTATTGATGTATACAAAGGTCCCACGGAGACGTAGAGGGCAACTCGCCAGGATTGTTGTCAAATAATAGCGCCGAGAGGTTAGGTTGGGTTAGGTAACGTTATATTACGTTATTGATGTACATGAGGGTCCCATGGAGACGTAGAGGCCAACTTGCCAGGAATGTGGTTAAATGGTACCCCGAGAGGTTAGGTTGGGTTAGGTTATGTTATATTACGTTATTGATGTACATGAGGGTCCCACGGAGACGTAGAGGCCAACTCGCCAGTAATGTTGTCAAATATTACTGCCGATATGTTAGGTTGGATTAGGTTAGGTTATATTACGTTTTTGATGTGTATAAAGGTCCCACGGAGACGTAGAGGCCAACAAGCCAGAAATGTTGCCAAATATTCCCGCCGAGATGTTAGGTTGGGTTAGGTTAGGTTATATTACGTTATTGATGTATATGAAGAACCGACGGAGACGTAGAGGCTATCTCGTCAGGTATGTGGTCAAATATTACCGCCGAGATGATAGGTTGGGTTAGGTTTGGTTATATTTCGTTATTGATGTATATGAAGGTCCCACGGAAACGGAGAGGCCAACTCGCCAGGAATGTTGTCAAATATTACAGCCGAGATGTTTGGTTGGGTTAGGTTAGGTTATATTACGTTACTGATGTATACAAAGGTCCCACTGAGACGTAGAGGACAGCTCGCCAGGATTGTTGTCAAATAATGGCGCCGAGAGGTTAGGTTGGGTTAGGTTACGTTATATTACGTTATTGATGTACATGAGGGTCCCATGGAGACGTAGAGGCCAATTCGCCAGGAATGTGGTTAAATGGTACCCCGAGAGGTTAGGTTGGGTTAGGTTACGTTATATTACGTTATTGATGTACATGAGGGTCCCACGGAGACGTAGAGGCCAACTCGCCAGGAATGTTGTCAAATATTACTGCCGATATGTTAGGTTGGATTAGGTTAGGTTATATTACGTTATTGATGTATACAAAGGTCCCACTGAGACGTAGAGGACAGCTCGCCAGGATTGTTGTCAAATAATGGCGCCGAGAGGTTAGGTTGGGTTAGGTTACGTTATATTACGTTATTGATGTACATGAGGGTCCCATGGAGACGTAGAGGCCAATTCGCCAGGAATGTGGTTAAATGGTACCCCGAGAGGTTAGGTTGGGTTAGGTTACGTTATATTACGTTATTGATGTACATGAGGGTCCCACGGAGACGTAGAGGCCAACTCGCCAGGAATGTTGTCAAATATTACTGCCGATATGTTAGGTTGGATTAGGTTAGGTTATATTACGTTATTGATGTGTATAAAGGTCCCACGGAGACGTAGAGGGCAACTCGCCAGGATTGTTGTCAAATAATAGCGCCGAGAGGTTAGGTTGGGTTAGGTTACGTTATATTACGTTATTGATGTACATGAGGGTCCCATGGAGACGTAGAGGCCAACTCGCCAGGAATGTTGTCAAATATTACCGCCGACATGTTAGGTTGGATTAGGTTAGGTTATATTACGTTATTGATGTGTATAAAGGTCCCACGGAGACGTAGAGGCCAAAAAGCCAGAAATATGGCCAAATATTACCGCCGAGATGTTAGGTTGGGTTAGGTTAGGTTATATTACGTTATTGATGTATATAAAAGTCCCACGGAGACGTAGAGGCCAACTCGCCAGGAATGTAGTCAAATATTACTGCCGACATGTTAGGTTGGATTAGGTTAGGTTATATTACGTTATTGATGTATATAAAGGTCCCAAGGAGACGTAGAGGCCAACAAGCCAGAAATGTTGCCAAATATTACTGCCGAGGTGTTAGGTTGGGTCAGGCTAGGTTATATTACGCTATTGATGTATATAAAAGTCCCACGCAGACGTAGAGGCCAACTCGCCAGGAATGCTGTCAAATATTACCCCCGAGATGATAGGTTGGTTTAGGTTAGGTTGAATTACGTTACAGACGTATACAGTATTCCCACCGAGAAGTAGGGCCCCACAATCAAGGAATGTGGTTAAATGGTAGCCCGAGCAGTTAGGTTGGGTTAGGTTACGTCATATTACGTTATTGATGTACATGAGGGTCCCACGGAGACGTAGAGGCCAACTCGCCAGTAATGTTGTCAAATATAACCGACGAGATGTTAGGTTGGGTTAGGTTAGGTTATGTTACGTTAATGATGTATATAAAGGTCTCAAGGAGACGTAGAGGCCAACTCTCCAGGATTGTTGTCAAATAATAGCGCCGAGATGTTAGGTTGTGTCAGGTTAGGTTATATTACGTTATTGATGTATATGAAGAACCCACGGGGACGTAGAGGCCAACTCGCCAGGTATGTGGTCAAATGTTACCGCCGAGAAGTTAGGTTGGGTTAGGTTTGGTTATATTTCGTTATTGATGTATATGAAGATCCCACGGAAACGGAGAGGCCAACTCGCCAGGAATGTTGTCAAATATTACAGCCGAGATGTTAGGTTGGGTTAGGTTAGGTTATATTACGTTCTTGATGTATATCAAGGTCTCACGCAGACGTAGAGGCCAACTCGCCAGGAATGTTGTCAAATATTACCGCCGAGATGATAGGTTGGGTTAGGTTAGGTTATATTACGTTATTGATGTATATAAAGTTCCCACGGAGACGTAGAGGCCAACTCGCCAGGAATGTTGTCAAATACTACCGCCGAGATGATAGGTTGTGTTAGGTTAGGTTATATTACGTTATTGATGTACATGAGGGTCCCATGGAGACGTAGAGGCCAACTCGCCAGGAATGTTGTCAAATAATAGCGCCGAGAGGTTAGGTTGTGTCAGGTTAGGTTATATTACGTTATTGATGTATATGAAGAACCCACGGAGACGTAGAGACCATCTCGCCAGGTATGTGGTCAAATGTTACCGCCGAGAAGTTAGGTTGGGTTAGGTTTGGTTATATTTCCTTATTGATGTATATGAAGATCCCACGGAAACGGAGAGGCCAACTCGCCAGGAATGTTGTCAAATATTACAGCCGAGATGTTAGGTTGGGTTAGGTTAGGTTATATTACGTTATTGATGTATATAAAGTTCCCACGGAGACGTAGAGGCCAACTCGCCAGGAATGTTGTCAAATATTACCGCCGAGATGATAGGTTGTGTTAGGTTAGGTTATATTACGTTATTGATGTATATCAAGGTCAAACGGAGACGTAGAGGCCAACAAGCCAGGAATGTTGTCAAATATTACCGCAGACATGTTAGGTTGGGTTAGGTTAGGTTATATTACGTTATTGATGTATACAAAGGTCCCACGGAGACGTAGAGGGCAACTCGCCAGGATTGTTGTCAAATAATAGCGCCGAGAGGTTAGGTTGGGTTAGGTAACGTTATATTACGTTATTGATGTACATGAGGGTCCTATGGAGACGTAGAGGCCAACTCGCCAGGAATGTGGTTAAATGGTACCCCGAGAGGTTAGGTTGGGTTAGGTTATGTTATATTACGTTATTGATGTACATGAGGGTCCCACGGAGACGTAGAGGCCAACTCGCCAGTAATGTTGTCAAATATTACTGCCGATATGTTAGGTTGGGTTAGGTTAGGTTATATTACGTTTTTGATGTGTATAAAGGTCCCACGGAGACGTAGAGGCCAACAAGCCAGAAATGTTGCCAAATATTCCCGCCGAGATGTTAGGTTGGGTTAGGTTAGGTTATATTACGTTATTGATGTATATGAAGAACCGACGGAGACGTAGAGGCTATCTCGCCAGGTATGTGGTCAAATATTACCGCCGAGATGATAGGTTGGGTTAGGTTTGGTTATATTTCGTTATTGATGTATATGAAGGTCCCACGGAAACGGAGAGGCCAACTCGCCAGGAATGTTGTCAAATATTACAGCCGAGATGTTTGGTTGGGTTAGGTTAGGTTATATTACGTTATTGATGTATACAAAGGTCCCACTGAGACGTAGAGGACAGCTCGCCAGGATTGTTGTCAAATAATGGCGCCGAGAGGTTAGGTTGGGTTAGGTTACGTTATATTACGTTATTGATGTACATGAGGGTCCCATGGAGACGTAGAGGCCAATTCGCCAGGAATGTGGTTAAATGGTACCCCGAGAGGTTAGGTTGGGTTAGGTTACGTTATATTACGTTATTGATGTACATGAGGGTCCCACGGAGACGTAGAGGCCAACTCGCCAGGAATGTTGTCAAATATTACTGCCGATATGTTAGGTTGGATTAGGTTAGGTTATATTACGTTATTGATGTGTATAAAGGTCCCACGGAGACGTAGAGGGCAACTCGCCAGGATTGTTGTCAAATAATAGCGCCGAGAGGTTAGGTTGGGTTAGGTTACGTTATATTACGTTATTGATGTACATGAGGGTCCCATGGAGACGTAGAGGCCAACTCGCCAGGAATGTTGTCAAATATTACCGCCGACATGTTAGGTTGGATTAGGTTAGGTTATATTACGTTATTGATGTGTATAAAGGTCCCACGGAGACGTAGAGGCCAAAAAGCCAGAAATATGGCCAAATATTACCGCCGAGATGTTAGGTTGGGTTAGGTTAGGTTATATTACGTTATTGATGTATATAAAAGTCCCACGGAGACGTAGAGGCCAACTCGCCAGGAATGTAGTCAAATATTACTGCCGACATGTTAGGTTGGATTAGGTTAGGTTATATTACGTTATTGATGTATATAAAGGTCCCAAGGAGACGTAGAGGCCAACAAGCCAGAAATGTTGCCAAATATTACTGCCGAGGTGTTAGGTTGGGTCAGGCTAGGTTATATTACGCTATTGATGTATATAAAAGTCCCACGCAGACGTAGAGGCCAACTCGCCAGGAATGCTGTCAAATATTACCCCCGAGATGATAGGTTGGTTTAGGTTAGGTTGAATTACGTTACAGACGTATACAGTATTCCCACCGAGAAGTAGGGCCCCACAATCAAGGAATGTGGTTAAATGGTAGCCCGAGCAGTTAGGTTGGGTTAGGTTACGTTATATTACGTTATTGATGTACATGAGGGTCCCACGGAGACGTAGAGGCCAACTCGCCAGTAATGTTGTCAAATATAACCGACGAGATGTTAGGTTGGGTTAGGTTAGGTTATGTTACGTTAATGATGTATATAAAGGTCTCAAGGAGACGTAGAGGCCAACTCTCCAGGATTGTTGTCAAATAATAGCGCCGAGATGTTAGGTTGTGTCAGGTTAGGTTATATTACGTTATTGATGTATATGAAGAACCCACGGGGACGTAGAGGCCAACTCGCCAGGTATGTGGTCAAATGTTACCGCCGAGAAGTTAGGTTGGGTTAGGTTTGGTTATATTTCGTTATTGATGTATATGAAGATCCCACGGAAACGGAGAGGCCAACTCGCCAGGAATGTTGTCAAATATTACAGCAGAGATGTTAGGTTGGGTTAGGTTAGGTTATATTACGTTCTTGATGTATATCAAGGTCTCACGCAGACGTAGAGGCCAACTCGCCAGGAATGTTGTCAAATATTACCGCCGAGATGATAGGTTGGGTTAGGTTAGGTTATATTACGTTATTGATGTATATAAAGTTCCCACGGAGACGTAGAGGCCAACTCGCCAGGAATGTTGTCAAATACTACCGCCGAGATGATAGGTTGTGTTAGGTTAGGTTATATTACGTTATTGATGTACATGAGGGTCCCATGGAGACGTAGAGGCCAACTCGCCAGGAATGTTGTCAAATAATAGCGCCGAGAGGTTAGGTTGTGTCAGGTTAGGTTATATTACGTTATTGATGTATATGAAGAACCCACGGAGACGTAGAGACCATCTCGCCAGGCATGTGGTCAAATGTTACCGCCGAGAAGTTAGGTTGGGTTAGGTTTGGTTATATTTCCTTATTGATGTATATGAAGATCCCACGGAAACGGAGAGGCCAACTCGCCAGGAATGTTGTCAAATATTACAGCCGAGATGTTAGGTTGGGTTAGGTTAGGTTATATTACGTTATTGATGTATATAAAGTTCCCACGGAGACGTAGAGGCCAACTCGCCAGGAATGTTGTCAAATATTACCGCCGAGATGATAGGTTGTGTTAGGTTAGGTTATATTACGTTATTGATGTATATCAAGGTCAAACGGAGACGTAGAGGCCAACAAGCCAGGAATGTTGTCAAATATTACCGCAGACATGTTAGGTTGGGTTAGGTTAGGTTATATTACGTTATTGATGTATACAAAGGTCCCACGGAGACGTAGAGGGCAACTCGCCAGGATTGTTGTCAAATAATAGCGCCGAGAGGTTAGGTTGGGTTAGGTAACGTTATATTACGTTATTGATGTACATGAGGGTCCCATGGAGACGTAGAGGCCAACTCGCCAGGAATGTGGTTAAATGGTACCCCGAGAGGTTAGGTTGGGTTAGGTTATGTTATATTACGTTATTGATGTACATGAGGGTCCCACGGAGACGTAGAGGCCAACTCGCCAGTAATGTTGTCAAATATTACTGCCGATATGTTAGGTTGGATTAGGTTAGGTTATATTACGTTTTTGATGTGTATAAAGGTCCCACGGAGACGTAGAGGCCAACAAGCCAGAAATGTTGCCAAATATTCCCGCCGAGATGTTAGGTTGGGTTAGGTTAGGTTATATTACGTTATTGATGTATATGAAGAACCGACGGAGACGTAGAGGCTATCTCGCCAGGTATGTGGTCAAATATTACCGCCGAGATGATAGGTTGGGTTAGGTTTGGTTATATTTCGTTATTGATGTATATGTAGGTCCCACGGAAACGGAGAGGCCAACTCGCCAGGAATGTTGTCAAATATTACAGCCGAGATGTTTGGTTGGGTTAGGTTAGGTTATATTACGTTATTGATGTATACAAAGGTCCCACTGAGACGTAGAGGACAGCTCGCCAGGATTGTTGTCAAATAATGGCGCCGAGAGGTTAGGTTGGGTTAGGTTACGTTATATTACGTTATTGATGTACATGAGGGTCCCATGGAGACGTAGAGGCCAATTCGCCAGGAATGTGGTTAAATGGTACCCCGAGAGGTTAGGTTGGGTTAGGTTACGTTATATTACGTTATTGATGTACATGAGGATCCCACGGAGACGTAGAGGCCAACTCGCCAGGAATGTTGTCAAATATTACTGCCGATATGTTAGGTTGGATTAGGTTAGGTTATATTACGTTATTGATGTGTATAAAGGTCCCACGGAGACGTAGAGGGCAACTCGCCAGGATTGTTGTCAAATAATAGCGCCGAGAGGTTAGGTTGGGTTAGGTTACGTTATATTACGTTATTGATGTACATGAGGGTCCCATGGAGACGTAGAGGCCAACTCGCCAGGAATGTTGTCAAATATTACCGCCGACATGTTAGGTTGGATTAGGTTAGGTTATATTACGTTATTGATGTGTATAAAGGTCCCACGGAGACGTAGAGGCCAAAAAGCCAGAAATATGGCCAAATATTACCGCCGAGATGTTAGGTTGGGTTAGGTTAGGTTATATTACGTTATTGATGTATATAAAAGTCCCACGGAGACGTAGAGGCCAACTCGCCAGGAATGTAGTCAAATATTACTGCCGACATGTTAGGTTGGATTAGGTTAGGTTATATTACGTTATTGATGTATATAAAGGTCCCAAGGAGACGTAGAGGCCAACAAGCCAGAAATGTTGCCAAATATTACTGCCGAGGTGTTAGGTTGGGTCAGGCTAGGTTATATTACGCTATTGATGTATATAAAAGTCCCACGCAGACGTAGAGGCCAACTCGCCAGGAATGCTGTCAAATATTACCCCCGAGATGATAGGTTGGTTTAGGTTAGGTTGAATTACGTTACAGACGTATACAGTATTCCCACCGAGAAGTAGGGCCCCACAATCAAGGAATGTGGTTAAATGGTAGCCCGAGCAGTTAGGTTGGGTTAGGTTACGTTATATTACGTTATTGATGTACATGAGGGTCCCACGGAGACGTAGAGGCCAACTAGCCTGTAATGTTGTCAAATATAACCGCCGAGATGTTAGGTTGGGTTAGGTTAGGTTATATTACGTTATTGATGTATATAAAGGTCCCCCGCAGACGTAGAGGTCAACTCGCTAGGAATGTTGTCAAATATTACTGCCGAGATGATGGTTTGGGTTAAGTTAGGTTATATTTCGTTATTGATGTATATGAAGGTCCCACGGAGACGTAGTGGCCAACTCGCCAGGAATGTTGTCAAATATTACCGCCGAGATGTTTGGTTGGGTTAGGTTAGGTTCTGTTACGTTATTGATGTATATAAAGGTACCAAGGAGACGTAGAGGCCAACTCGCCAGGAATGTTGTCAAATATTACCGCCGAGATGATAGGTTGGGTTAGGTTAGGTTATATTACGTTATTGATGTATATAAAGTTCCCACGGAGACGTAGAGGCCAACTCGCCAGGAATGTTGTCAAATACTACCGCCGAGATGATAGGTTGTGTTAGGTTACGTTATATTACGTTATTGATGTACATGAGGGTCCCATGGAGACGTAGAGGCCAACTCGCCAGGAATGTTATCAAATATTACCGCCGAGATGTTAGGTTGGGTTAGGTTAGGTTATATTACGTTATTGATGTATATAAAGGTCCCACGCAGACGTAGAGGCCAACTCGCTAGGAATGTTGTCAAATATTACCGCCGAGATGATAGTTTGGGTTAAGTTAGGTTATATTTCGTTATTGATGTATATGAAGGTCCCACGGAGACGTAGATGCCAACAAGCCAGAAATGTTGCCAAATATTACCGCCGAGACGATAGGTTTTGTTAGGTTAGGTTATATTTCGTTATTGATGTATGAAGGTCCCACGGAGACGTAGAGGCCAACTCGCCAGGAATGTTGTCAAATAATAGCGCCGAGAGGTTTGGTTGGGTTAGGTTACTTTATATTACGTTATTGATGTACATGAGGGTCCCATGGAAACGTGGAGGCCAACTCGCCAGGAATGTTGTCAAATATTACCGCAGACATGTTATGTTGGATTAGGTTTGGTTATATTACGTTATTGATGTATATAAAGGTCCCACGGAGACGGAGAAGCCAACTCGCCAGGAATGTTGCCAAATATTACCGCCGAGATGTTAGGTTGGGTTAGGTTAGGTTATATTACGTTATTGATGTACATCAAGGTCCCGCGGAGTCGTAGAGGCCAACTCGCCAGGAATGTTGTCAAATATTACTGCCGACATGTTAGGTTGGATAAGGTTAGGTTATGTTACGTTATTGATGTATATAAAGGTCCCAAGGTGACGTAGAGGCCAACAAGCCAGAAATTTTGTCAAATATTACAGCCGAGAGGTTTGGTTGGGTTAGGTTACGTTATATTACGTTATTGATGTACATGAGGGTCCCATGGAGACGTAGAGGCCAACTCGCCAGGAATGTTGTCAAATATTACCGCAGACATGTTATGTTGGATTAGGTTTGCTTATATTACGTTATTGATGTATATAAAGGTCCCACGGAGACGGAGAAGCCAACTCGCCAGGAATGTTGCCAAATATTACCGCCGAGATGTTAGGTTGGGTTAGGTTAGGTTATATTACGTTATTGATGTACATCAAGGTCCCGCGGAGACGTAGAGGCCAACTCGCCAGGAATGTTGTCAAATATTACTGCCGACATGTTAGGTTGGATAAGGTTAGGTTATGTTACGTTATTGATGTATATAAAGGTCCCAAGGTGACGTAGAGGCCAACAAGCCAGAAATTTTGTCAAATATTACAGCCGAGAGGTTTGGTTGGGTTAGGTTACGTTATATTACGTTATTGATGTACATGAGGGTCCCATGGAGACGTAGAGGCCAACTCGCCAGGAATGTTGTCAAATATTACCGCAGACATGTTATGTTGGATTAGGTTTGGTTATATTACGTTATTGATGTATATAAAGGTCCCACGGAGACGGAGAAGCCAACTCGCCAGGAATGTTGCCAAATATTACCGCCGAGATGTTAGGTTGGGTTAGGTTAGGTTATATTACGTTATTGATGTATATAAAGGTCCCACGGAGACGTAGAGGCCAACTCGCCAGGAATGTTGTCAAATATTACTGCCGACATGTTAGGTTGGATTAGGTTAGGTTATGTTACGTTATTGATGTATATAAAGGTCCCAAGGAGACGTAGAGGCCAACAAGACAGAAATGTTGCCAAATATTACCGCCGAGATGTTAGGTTGGGTTAGGTTAGGTTATATTACGTTCTTGATGTATATAAAGGTCCCACGCAGACGTAGAGGCCAACTCGCCAGGAATGCTGTCAAATAATTGCGCCGATAGGTTTGGTTGGGTTCGGTTACGTTATATTACGTTATTGATGTACATGAGGGTCCCATGGAGACGTAGAGGCCAACTCGCCAGGAATGTTGTCAGATATTACCGCCGACATGTTAGGTTGGATTAGGTTTGGTAATATTTCGTTATTGATGTATATGAAGGTCCCACGGAGACGTAGAGGCCAACTCGCCAGGTATGTGGTCAAATATTACAGCCGAGATGTTAGGTTGGGTTAGGTTAGGTTATATTACGTTATTGATGTATACAAAGGTCCCACGGAGACGTAGAGGACAACTCGCCAGGATTGTTGTCAAATAATAGCGCCGAGAGGTTTGGTTGGGTTAGGTTAGGTTATATTACGTTCTTGATGTATATCAAGGTCTCACGCAGACGTAGAGGCCAACTCGCCAGGAATGTTGTCAAATATTACCGCCGAGATGATAGGTTGTGTTAGGTTAGGTTATATTACGTTATTGATGTATATCAAGGTCAAACGGAGACGTAGAGGCCAACAAGCCAGGAATGTTGTCAAATATTACCGCAGACATGTTAGGTTGGGTTAGGTTAGGTTATATTACGTTATTGATGTATACAAAGGTCCCACGGAGACGTAGAGGGCAACTCGCCAGGATTGTTGTCAAATAATAGCGCCGAGAGGTTAGGTTGGGTTAGGTTACGTTATATTACGTTATTGATGTACATGAGGGTCCCACGGAGACGTAGAGGCCAACTCGCAAGGAATGTTGTCAAATATTACTGCCGATATGTTAGGTTGGATTAGGTTAGGTTATATTACGTTATTGATGTGTATAAAGGTCCCACGGAGACGTAGAGGGCAACTCGCCAGGATTGTTGTCAAATAATAGCGCCGAGAGGTTAGGTTGGGTTAGGTTACGTTATATTACGTTATTGATGTACATGAGGGTCCCATGGAGACGTAGAGGCCAACTCGCCAGGAATGTTGTCAAATATTACCGCCGACATGTTAGGTTGGATTAGGTTAGGTTATATTACGTTATTGATGTGTATAAAGGTCCCACGGAGACGTAGAGGCCAAAAAGCCAGAAATATGGCCAAATATTACCGCCGAGATGTTAGGTTGGGTTAGGTTAGGTTATATTACGTTATTGATGTATATAAAAGTCCCACGGAGACGTAGAGGCCAACTCGCCAGGAATGTAGTCAAATATTACTGCCGACATGTTAGGTTGGATTAGGTTATGTTATATTACGTTATTGATGTATATAAAGGTCCCAAGGAGACGTAGAGGCCAACAAGCCAGAAATGTTGCCAAATATTACTGCCGAGGTGTTAGGTTGGGTCAGGCTAGGTTATATTACGCTATTGATGTATATAAAAGTCCCACGCAGACGTAGAGGCCAACTCGCCAGGAATGCTGTCAAATATTACCCCCGAGATGATAGGTTGGTTTAGGTTAGGTTGAATTACGTTATAGACGTATACAGTATTCCCACCGAGAAGTAGGGCCCGACAATCAAGGAATGTGGTTAAATGGTAGCCCGAGCAGTTAGGTTGGTTTAGGTTACGTTATATTACGTTATTGATGTACATGAGGGTCCCACGGAGACGTAGAGGCCAACTCGCCTGTAATGTTGTCAAATATAACCGCCGAGATGTTAGGTTGGGTTAGGTTAGGTTATATTACGTTATTGATGTATATAGAGGTCCCACGGAGACGTAGAGGCCAACTCGCCAGGAATGTTGTCAAATATTACCGCCGAGATGATAGGTTGGGTTAGGTTAGGTTCTGTTACGTTATTGATGTATATAAAGGTACCAAGGAGACGTAGAGGCCAACTCGCCAGGAATGTTGTCAAATATTACCGCCGAGATGATAGGTTGGGTTAGGTTAGGTTATATTACGTTATTGATGTATATAAAGTTCCCACGGAGACGTAGAGGCCAACTCGCCAGGAATGTTGTCAAATACTACCGCCGAGATGATAGGTTGTGTTAGGTTAGGTTATATTACGTTATTGATGTACATGAGGGTCCCATGGAGACGTAGAGGCCAACTCGCCAGGAATGTGGTGAAATGGTACCCCGAGAGGTTAGGTTGGGTTAGGTTATGTTATATTACGTTATTGATGTACATGAGGGTCCCACGGAGACGTAGAGGCCAACTCGCCAGGAATGTGGTGAAATGGTACCCCGAGAGGTTAGGTTGGGTTAGGTTATGTTATATTACGTTATTGATGTACATGAGGGTCCCACGGAGACGTAGAGGCCAACTCGCCAGGAATGTTGTGAAATATTACCGCAGACATGTTATGTTGGATTAGGTTTGGTTATATTACGTTATTGATGTATATAAAGGTCCCACGGAGACGGAGAAGCCAACTCGCCAGGAATGTTGCCAAATATTACCGCCGAGATGTTAGGTTGGGTTAGGTTAGGTTATATTACGTTATTGATGTACATCAAGGTCCCATGGAGACGTAGAGGCCAACTCGCCAGGAATGCTGTCAAATAATAGCGCCGATAGGTTTGGTTGGGTTAGGTTACGTTATATTACGTTATTGATGTACATGAGGGTCCCATGGAGACGTAGAGGCCAACTCGCCAGGAATGTTGTCAGATATTACCGCCGACATGTTAGGTTGGATTAGGTTTGGTAATATTTCGTTATTGATGTATATGAAGGTCCCACGGAGACGTAGAGGCCAACTCGCCAGGTATGTGGTCAAATATTACAGCCGAGATGTTAGGTTGGGTTAGGTTAGGTTATATTACGTTATTGATGTATACAAAGGTCCCACGGAGACGTAGAGGACAACTCGCCAGGATTGTTGTCAAATAATAGCGCCGAGAGGTTTGGTTGGGTTAGGTTAGGTTATATTACGCTATTGATGTATATAAAAGTCCCACGCAGACGTAGAGGCCAACTCGCCAGGAATGCTGTCAAATATTACCCCCGAGATGATAGGTTGGTTTAGGTTAGGTTAAATTACGTTATAGACGTATACAGTATTCCCACCGAGTAGTAGGGCCCGACAATCAAGGAATGTGGTTAAATGGTAGCCCGAGCAGTTAGGTTGGGTTAGGTTACGTTATATTACGTTATTGATGTACATGAGGGTCCCACGGAGACGTAGAGGCCAACTCGCCAGTAATGTTGTCAAATATAACCGACGAGATGTTAGGTTGGGTTAGGTTAGGTTATATTACGTTCTTGATGTATATCAAGGTCTCACGCAGACGTAGAGGCCAACTCGCCAGGAATGTTGTCAAATATTACCGCCGAGATGATAGGTTGTGTTAGGTTAGGTTATATTACGTTATTGATGTATATCAAGGTCAAACGGAGACGTAGAGGCCAACAAGCCAGGAATGTTGTCAAATATTACCGCAGACATGTTAGGTTGGGTTAGGTTAGGTTATATTACGTTATTGATGTATACAAAGGTCCCACGGAGACGTAGAGGGCAACTCGCCAGGATTGTTGTCAAATAATAGCGCCGAGAGGTTAGGTTGGGTTAGGTTACGTTATATTACGTTATTGATGTACATGAGGGTCCCACGGAGACGTAGAGGCCAACTCGCAAGGAATGTTGTCAAATATTACTGCCGATATGTTAGGTTGGATTAGGTTAGGTTATATTACGTTATTGATGTGTATAAAGGTCCCACGGAGACGTAGAGGGCAACTCGCCAGGATTGTTGTCAAATAATAGCGCCGAGAGGTTAGGTTGGGTTAGGTTACGTTATATTACGTTATTGATGTACATGAGGGTCCCATGGAGACGTAGAGGCCAACTCGCCAGGAATGTTGTCAAATATTACCGCCGACATGTTAGGTTGGATTAGGTTAGGTTATATTACGTTATTGATGTGTATAAAGGTCCCACGGAGACGTAGAGGCCAAAAAGCCAGAAATATGGCCAAATATTACCGCCGAGATGTTAGGTTGGGTTAGGTTAGGTTATATTACGTTATTGATGTATATAAAAGTCCCACGGAGACGTAGAGGCCAACTCGCCAGGAATGTAGTCAAATATTACTGCCGACATGTTAGGTTGGATTAGGTTATGTTATATTACGTTATTGATGTATATAAAGGTCCCAAGGAGACGTAGAGGCCAACAAGCCAGAAATGTTGCCAAATATTACTGCCGAGGTGTTAGGTTGGGTCAGGCTAGGTTATATTACGCTATTGATGTATATAAAAGTCCCACGCAGACGTAGAGGCCAACTCGCCAGGAATGCTGTCAAATATTACCCCCGAGATGATAGGTTGGTTTAGGTTAGGTTGAATTACGTTATAGACGTATACAGTATTCCCACCGAGAAGTAGGGCCCGACAATCAAGGAATGTGGTTAAATGGTAGCCCGAGCAGTTAGGTTGGTTTAGGTTACGTTATATTACGTTATTGATGTACATGAGGATCCCACGGAGACGTAGAGGCCAACTCGCCTGTAATGTTGTCAAATATAACCGCCGAGATGTTAGGTTGGGTTAGGTTAGGTTATATTACGTTATTGATGTATATAAAGGTCCCACGGAGACGTAGAGGCCAACTCGCCAGGAATGTTGTCAAATATTACCGCCGAGATGATAGGTTGGGTTAGGTTAGGTTCTGTTACGTTATTGATGTATATAAAGGTACCAAGGAGACGTAGAGGCCAACTCGCCAGGAATGTTGTCAAATATTACCGCCGAGATGATAGGTTGGGTTAGGTTAGGTTATATTACGTTATTGATGTATATAAAGTTCCCACGGAGACGTAGAGGCCAACTCGCCAGGAATGTTGTCAAATACTACCGCCGAGATGATAGGTTGTGTTAGGTTAGGTTATATTACGTTATTGATGTACATGAGGGTCCCATGGAGACGTAGAGGCCAACTCGCCAGGAATGTGGTGAAATGGTACCCCGAGAGGTTAGGTTGGGTTAGGTTATGTTATATTACGTTATTGATGTACATGAGGGTCCCACGGAGACGTAGAGGCCAACTCGCCAGGAATGTTGTGAAATATTACCGCAGACATGTTATGTTGGATTAGGTTTGGTTATATTACGTTATTGATGTATATAAAGGTCCCACGGAGACGGAGAAGCCAACTCGCCAGGAATGTTGCCAAATATTACCGCCGAGATGTTAGGTTGGGTTAGGTTAGGTTATATTACGTTATTGATGTACATCAAGGTCCCATGGAGACGTAGAGGCCAACTCGCCAGGAATGCTGTCAAATAATAGCGCCGATAGGTTTGGTTGGGTTAGGTTACGTTATATTACGTTATTGATGTACATGAGGGTCCCATGGAGACGTAGAGGCCAACTCGCCAGGAATGTTGTCAGATATTACCGCCGACATGTTAGGTTGGATTAGGTTTGGTAATATTTCGTTATTGATGTATATGAAGGTCCCACGGAGACGTAGAGGCCAACTCGCCAGGTATGTGGTCAAATATTACAGCCGAGATGTTAGGTTGGGTTAGGTTAGGTTATATTACGTTATTGATGTATACAAAGGTCCCACGGAGACGTAGAGGACAACTCGCCAGGATTGTTGTCAAATAATAGCGCCGATAGGTTTGGTTGGGTTAGGTTAGGTTATATTACGCTATTGATGTATATAAAAGTCCCACGCAGACGTAGAGGCCAACTCGCCAGGAATGCTGTCAAATATTACCCCCGAGATGATAGGTTGGTTTAGGTTAGGTTAAATTACGTTATAGACGTATACAGTATTCCCACCGAGAAGTAGGGCCCGACAATCAAGGAATGTGGTTAAATGGTAGCCCGAGCAGTTAGGTTGGGTTAGGTTACGTTATATTACGTTATTGATGTACATGAGGCTCCCACGGAGACGTAGAGGCCAACTCGCCAGTAATGTTGTCAAATATAACCGACGAGATGTTAGGTTGGGTTAGGTTAGGTTATGTTACGTTATTGATGTATATAAAGGTCTCAAGGAGACGTAGAGGCCAACTCTCCAGGATTGTTGTCAAATAATAGCGCCGAGAGGTTAGGTTGTGTCAGGTTAGGTTATATTACGTTATTGATGTATATGAAGAACCCACGGGGACGTAGAGGCCAACTCGCCAGGTATGTGGTCAAATGTTACCGCCGAGAAGTTAGGTTGGGTTAGGTTTGGTTATATTTCGTTATTGATGTATATGAAGATCCCACGGAGACGTAGAGGCCAACTCGCCAGGAATGTTCTCAAATACTACCGCCGAGATGATAGGTTGTGTTAGGTTAGGTTATATTACGTTATTGATGTACATGAGGGTCCCATGGAGACGTAGAGGCCAACTCGCCAGGAATGTTGTCAAATAATAGCGCCGAGAGGTTAGGTTGTGTCAGGTTAGGTTATATTACGTTATTGATGTATATGAAGAACCCACGGAGACGTAGAGACCATCTCGCCAGGTATGTGGTCAAATGTTACCGCCGAGAAGTTAGGTTGGGTTAGGTTAGGTTATATTACGTTATTGATGTATATAAAGGTCCCACGGAGACGTAGAGGCCAACTCGCCAGGAATTTTGTCAAATATTACCGCCGAGATGATAGGTTGGGTTAGGTTAGGTTCTGTTACGTTATTGATGTATATAAAGGTACCAAGGAGACGTAGAGGCCAACTCGCCAGGAATGTTGTCAAATATTACCGCCGAGATGATAGGTTGGGTTAGGTTAGGTTATATTACGTTATTGATGTATATAAAGTTCCCACGGAGACGTAGAGGCCAACTCGCCAGGAATGTTGTCAAATACTACCGCCGAGATGATAGGTTGTGTTAGGTTAGGTTATATTACGTTATTGATGTACATGAGGGTCCCATGGAGACGTAGAGGCCAACTCGCCAGGAATGTGGTGAAATGGTACCCCGAGAGGTTAGGTTGGGTTAGGTTATGTTATATTACGTTATTGATGTACATGAGGGTCCCACGGAGACGTAGAGGCCAACTCGCCAGGAATGTTGTGAAATATTACCGCAGACATGTTATGTTGGATTAGGTTTGGTTATATTACGTTATTGATGTATATAAAGGTCCCACGGAGACGGAGAAGCCAACTCGCCAGGAATGTTGCCAAATATTACCGCCGAGAAGTTAGGTTGGGTTAGGTTTGGTTATATTTCGTTATTGATGTATATGAAGATCCCACGGAAACGGAGAGGCCAACTCGCCAGGAATGTTGTCAAATATTACCGCCGAGATGATAGGTTGGGTTAGGTTAGGTTATATTACGTTATTGATGTATATAAAGTTCCCACGGAGACGTAGAGGCCAACTCGCCAGGAATGTTGTCAAATACTACCGCCGAGATGATAGGTTGTGTTAGGTTAGGTTATATTACGTTATTGATGTACATGAGGGTCCCATGGAGACGTAGAGGCCAACTCGCCAGGAATGTGGTGAAATGGTACCCCGAGAGGTTAGGTTGGGTTAGGTTATGTTATATTACGTTATTGATGTACATGAGGGTCCCACGGAGACGTAGAGGCCAACTCGCCAGGAATGTTGTGAAATATTACCGCAGACATGTTATGTTGGATTAGGTTTGGTTATATTACGTTATTGATGTATATAAAGGTCCCACGGAGACGGAGAAGCCAACTCGCCAGGAATGTTGCCAAATATTACCGCCGAGAAGTTAGGTTGGGTTAGGTTTGGTTATATTTCGTTATTGATGTATATGAAGATCCCACGGAAACGGAGAGGCCAACTCGCCAGGAATGTTGTCAAATATTACAGCCGAGATGTTAGGTTGGGTTAGGTTAGGTTATATTACGTTCTTGATGTATATCAAGGTCTCACGCAGACGTAGAGGCCAACTCGCCAGGAATGTTGTCAAATATTACCGCCGAGATGATAGGTTGGGTTAGGTTAGGTTATATTACGTTATTGATGTATATAAAGTTCCCACGGAGACGTAGAGGCCAACTCGCCAGGAATGTTCTCAAATACTACCGCCGAGATGATAGGTTGTGTTAGGTTAGGTTATATTACGTTATTGATGTACATGAGGGTCCCATGGAGACGTAGAGGCCAACTCGCCAGGAATGTTGTCAAATAATAGCGCCGAGAGGTTAGGTTGTGTCAGGTTAGGTTATATTACGTTATTGATGTATATGAAGAACCCACGGAGACGTAGAGTCCATCTCGCCAGGTATGTGGTCAAATGTTACCGCCGAGAAGTTAGGTTGGGTTAGGTTTGGTTATATTTCCTTATTGATGTATATGAAGATCCCACGGAAACGGAGAGGCCAACTCGCCAGGAATGTTGTCAAATATTACAGCCGAGATGTTAGGTTGGGTTAGGTTAGGTTATATTTCGTTATTGATGTATATAAAGTTCCCACGGAGACGTAGAGGGCAACTCGCCAGGATTGTTGTCAAATAATAGCGCCGAGAGGTTAGGTTGGGTTAGGTTACGTTATATTACGTTATTGATGTACATGAGGGTCCCATGGAGACGTAGAGGCCAACTCGCCAGGAATGTTGTCAAATATTACCGCCGACATGTTAGGTTGGATTAGGTTAGGTTATATTACGTTATTGATGTGTATAAAGGTCCCACGGAGACGTAGAGGCCAAAAAGCCAGAAATATGGCCAAATATTACCGCCGAGATGTTAGGTTCGGTTAGGTTAGGTTATATTACGTTATTGATGTATATAAAAGTCCCACGGAGACGTAGAGGCCAACTCGCCAGGAATGTAGTCAAATATTACTGCCGACATGTTAGGTTGGATTAGGTTAGGTTATATTACGTTATTGATGTATATAAAGGTCCCAAGGAGACGTAGAGGCCAACAAGCCAGAAATGTTGCCAAATATTACTGCCGAGGTGTTAGGTTGGGTCAGGCTAGGTTATATTACGCTATTGATGTATATAAAAGTCCCACGCAGACGTAGAGGCCAACTCGCCAGGAATGCTGTCAAATATTACCCCCGAGATGATAGGTTGGTTTAGGTTAGGTTGAATTACGTTATAGACGTATACAGTATTCCCACTGAGAAGTAGGGCCCGACAATCAAGGAATGTGGTTAAATGGTAGCCCGAGCAGTTAGGTTGGGTTAGGTTACGTTATATTACGTTATTGATGTACATGAGGGTCCCACGGAGACGTAGAGGCCAACTCGCCTGTAATGTTGTCAAATATAACCGCCGAGATGTTAGGTTGGGTTAGGTTAGGTTATATTACGTTATTGATGTATATAAAGGTCCCCCGCAGACGTAGAGGTCAACTCGCTAGGAATGTTGTCAAATATTACTGCCGAGATGATGGTTTGGGTTAAGTTAGGTTATATTTCGTTATTGATGTATATGAAGGTCCCACGGAGACGTAGTGGCCAACTTGCCAGGAATGTTGTCAAATATTACCGCCGAGATGTTTGGTTGGGTTAGGTTAGGTTCTGTTACGTTATTGATGTATATAAAGGTACCAAGGAGACGTAGAGGCCAACTCGCCAGGAATGTTGTCAAATATTACCGCCGAGATGATAAGTTGGGTTAGGTTAGGTTATATTACGTTATTGATGTATATAAAGTTCCCACGGAGACGTAGAGGCCAACTCGCCAGGAATGTTGTCAAATACTACCGCCGAGATGATAGGTTGTGTTAGGTTAGGTTATATTACGTTATTGATGTACATGAGGGTCCCATGGAGACGTAGAGGCCAACTCGCCAGGAATGTGGTGAAATGGTACCCCGAGAGGTTAGGTTGGGTTAGGTTATGTTATATTACGTTATTGATGTACATGAGGGTCCCACGGAGACGTAGAGGCCAACTCGCCAGTAATGTTGTCAAATATTACTGCCGATATGTTAGGTTGGATTAGGTTAGGTTATATTACGTTTTTGATGTGTATAAAGGTCCCACGGAGTCGTAGAGGCCAACAAGCCAGAAATGTTGCCAAATATTACCGCCGAGATGTTAGGTTGGGTTAGGTTAGGTTATATTACGTTATTGATGTATATAAAGTTCCCACGGAGACGTAGAGGCCAACTCGCCAGGAATGTTGTCAAATATTACCGCCGAGATGATAGGTTGTGTTAGGTTAGGTTATATTACGTTATTGATGTATATGAAGGTCAAACGGAGACGTAGAGGCCAACAAGCCAGGAATGTTGTCAAATATTACCGCAGACATGTTAGGTTGGGTTAGGTTAGGTTATATTAAGTTATTGATGTATACAAAGGTCCCACGGAGACGTAGAGGGCAACTCGCCAGGAATGTTGTCAAATATTACAGCCGAGATGTTAGGTTGGGTTAGGTTAGGTTATATTACGTTATTGATGTATACAAAGGTCCCACGGAGACGTAGAGGCCAACTCGCCAGGAATGTTGTCAAATATTACTGCCGACATGCTAGGTTGGACTAGGTTAGGTTATATTACGTTACTGATGTATATAAAGGTCCCACGGAGACGTAGATTCCAACAAGCCAGAAATGTTGCCAAATATTACCGCCGAGACGATAGGTTGGGTTAGGTTAGGTTATATTTCGTTATTGATGTATGAAGGTCCCACGGAGACGTAGAGGCCAACTCGCCAGGAATGTTGTCAAATATTACCGCCGAGATGTTAGGTTGGGCTAGGTTAGGTTATATTACGTTATTGATGTATATAAAGGTCCCACGCAGACGTAGAGGCCAACTCGCTAGGAATGTTGTCAAATATTACCGCCGAGATGATAGTTTGGGTTAGGTTAGGTTATATTTCGTTATTGATGTATATGAAGGTCCCACGGAGACGTAGAAGCCAACTCGCCAGGAATGTTGTCAAATATTACCGCCGAGATGTTAGGTTGGGTTAGGTTAGGTTATGTTACGTTATTGATGTAAATAAAGGTCCCAAGGAGACGTAGAGGCCAACTCTCCAGGATTGTTGTCAAATAATAGCCCCGAGAGGTTAGGTTGTGTCAGGTTAGGTTATAATACGTTATTGATGTATATGAAGAACCCACGGGGACGTAGAGGCCAACTCGCCAGGTGTGTGGTCAAATATTACCGCCGAGATGATAGGTTGGGTTACGTTTGGTTATATTTCGTTATTTATGTACATGAGGGTCCCACGGAGACGTAGAGGCCAACTCGCCAGGCATGTTGTCAAATATTACTGCCGAGGTGTTAGGTTGGGTTAGGTTAGGATATATTACGCTATTGATGTATATAAAAGTCCCACGCAGACGTAGAGGCCAACTCGCCAAGAATGTTGTCAAATATTACCGCCGAGATGACAGGTTGGTTCAGGTTAGGTTGTATTACGTCATAGACGTATACAGTGTTCCCACCGAGAAGTAGGGCCCGACAATCAAGGAATGTGGTTAAATGGTACCCCGATCTGTTAGGTTGGTTTAGGTTAGGTTGAATTACGTTATAGACGTATACAGTATTCCCACCGAGAAGTAGGGCCCGACAATCAAGGAATGTGGTTAAATGGTAGCCCGAGCAGTTAGGTTGGGTTAGGTTACGTTATATTACGTTATTGATGTACATGAGGGTCCCACGGAGACGTAGAGGCCAACTCGCCTGTAATGTTGTCAAATATAACCGCCGAGATGTTAGGTTGGGTTAGGTTAGGTTATATTACGTTATTGATGTATATAAAGGTCCCCCGCAGACGTAGAGGTCAACTCGCTAGGAATGTTGTCAAATATTACTGCCGAGATGATGGTTTGGGTTAAGTTAGGTTATATTTCGTTATTGATGTATATGAAGGTCCCACGGAGACGTAGTGGCCAACTTGCCAGGAATGTTGTCAAATATTACCGCCGAGATGTTTGGTTGGGTTAGGTTAGGTTCTGTTACGTTATTGATGTATATAAAGGTACCAAGGAGACGTAGAGGCCAACTCGCCAGGAATGTTGTCAAATATTACCGCCGAGATGATAAGTTGGGTTAGGTTAGGTTATATTACGTTATTGATGTATATAAAGTTCCCACGGAGACGTAGAGGCCAACTCGCCAGGAATGTTGTCAAATACTACCGCCGAGATGATAGGTTGTGTTAGGTTAGGTTATATTACGTTATTGATGTACATGAGGGTCCCATGGAGACGTAGAGGCCAACTCGCCAGGAATGTGGTGAAATGGTACCCCGAGAGGTTAGGTTGGGTTAGGTTATGTTATATTACGTTATTGATGT
This sequence comes from Xylocopa violacea, assembly GCA_963969225.1. Taxonomy (NCBI): domain Eukaryota; kingdom Metazoa; phylum Arthropoda; class Insecta; order Hymenoptera; family Apidae; genus Xylocopa; species Xylocopa violacea. Next base: position 7,354,590 of record CAXAJV010000017.1, on the reverse strand, counting down.
ACATGAGGGTCCCACGGAGACGTAGAGGCCAACTCGCCAGTAATGTTGTCAAATATTACTGCCGATATGTTAGGTTGGATTAGGTTAGGTTATATTACGTTTTTGATGTGTATGAAGGTCCCACGGAGTCGTAGAGGCCAACAAGCCAGAAATGTTGCCAAATATTACCGCCGAGATGTTAGGTTGGGTTAGGTTAGGTTATATTACGTTATTGATGTATATAAAGTTCCCACGGAGACGTAGAGGCCAACTCGCCAGGAATGTTGTCAAATATTACCGCCGAGATGATAGGTTGTGTTAGGTTAGGTTATATTACGTTATTGATGTATATGAAGGTCAAACGGAGACGTAGAGGCCAACAAGCCAGGAATGTTGTCAAATATTACCGCAGACATGTTAGGTTGGGTTAGGTTAGGTTATATTACGTTATTGATGTATACAAAGGTCCCACGGAGACGTAGAGGGCAACTCGCCAGGAATGTTGTCAAATATTACAGCCGAGATGTTAGGTTGGGTTAGGTTAGGTTATATTACGTTATTGATGTATACAAAGGTCCCACGGAGACGTAGAGGCCAACTCGCCAGGCATGTTGTCAAATATTACTGCCGACATGCTAGGTTGGACTAGGTTAGGTTATATTACGTTACTGATGTATATAAAGGTCCCACGGAGACGTAGATTCCAACAAGCCAGAAATGTTGCCAAATATTACCGCCGAGACGATAGGTTGGGTTAGGTTAGGTTATATTTCGTTATTGATGTATGAAGGTCCCACGGAGACGTAGAGGCCAACTCGCCAGGAATGTTGTCAAATATTACCGCCGAGATGTTAGGTTGGGCTAGGTTAGGTTATATTACGTTATTGATGTATATAAAGGTCCCACGCAGACGTAGAGGCCAACTCGCTAGGAATGTTGTCAAATATTACCGCCGAGATGATAGTTTGGGTTAGGTTAGGTTATATTTCGTTATTGATGTATATGAAGGTCCCACGGAGACGTAGAAGCCAACTCGCCAGGAATGTTGTCAAATATTACCGCCGAGATGTTAGGTTGGGTTAGGTTAGGTTATGTTACGTTATTGATGTATATAAAGGTCCCAAGGAGACGTAGAGGCCAACTCTCCAGGATTGTTGTCAAATAATAGCCCCGAGAGGTTAGGTTGTGTCAGGTTAGGTTATAATACGTTATTGATGTATATGAAGAACCCACGGGGACGTAGAGGCCAACTCGCCAGGTGTGTGGTCAAATATTACCGCCGAGATGATAGGTTGGGTTACGTTTGGTTATATTTCGTTATTTATGTACATGAGGGTCCCACGGAGACGTAGAGGCCAACTCGCCAGGCATGTTGTCAAATATTACTGCCGAGGTGTTAGGTTGGGTTAGGTTAGGATATATTACGCTATTGATGTATATAAAAGTCCCACGCAGACGTAGAGGCCAACTCGCCAAGAATGTTGTCAAATATTACCGCCGAGATGACAGGTTGGTTCAGGTTAGGTTGTATTACGTCATAGACGTATACAGTGTTCCCACCGAGAAGTAGGGCCCGACAATCAAGGAATGTGGTTAAATGGTACCCCGATCTGTTAGGTTGGATTAGGTTTGGTTATATTACGTTATTGATGTATATAAAGGTCCCACGGATACGTAGAGGCCAACAAGCCAGGAATGTTGTCAAATATTACCGCCGAGATGTTAGGTTGGGTTAGGTTAGGTTATATTGCGTTATTGATGTGTATAAAGATCCACGGAGACGTAGAGGCCAACTTGCCAGGAATGTTGTCAAATATTACCGCCGACATGTTAGGTTGGATTAGGTTAGGTTATATTAAGTTATTGATGTATATAAAGGTCCCACGGAGACGTAGAGGCCAGCAAGCCAGGAATGTTGTCAAATATTACCGCAGACATGTTAGGTTGGGTTAGGTTAGGTTATATTACGTTATTGATGTATACAAAGGTCCCACGGAGACGTAGAGGGCAACTCGCCAGGATTGTTGTCAAATAATAGCGCCGAGAGGTTAGGTTGGGTTAGGTTACGTTATATTACGTTATTGATGTACATGAGGGTCCCATGGAGACGTAGAGGCCAACTCGCCAGGAATGTTATCAAATATTACCGCCGAGATGTTAGGTTGGGTTAGGTTAGGTTATATTACGTTATTGATGTATATAAAGGTCCCACGCAGACGTAGAGGCCAACTCGCTAGGAATGTTGTCAAATATTACCGCCGAGATGATAGTTTGGGTTAGGTTAGGTTATATTTCGTTATTGATGTATATGAAGGTCCCACGGAGACGTAGAAGCCAACTCGCCAGGAATGTTGTCAAATATTACTGCCGAGGTGTTAGGTTGGGTTAGGTTAGGATATATTACGCTATTGATGTATATAAAAGTCCCACGCAGACGTAGAGGCCAACTCGCCAAGAATGTTGTCAAATTTTACCGCCGAGATGACAGGTTGGTTCAGGTTAGGTTATATTACGTTATTGATGTATATGAAAGTCAAACGGAGACGTAGAGGCCAACAAGCCAGGAATGTTGTCAAATATTACCGCAGACATGTTAGGTTGGGTTAGGTTAGGTTATATTACGTTATTGATGTATACAAAGGTCCCACGGAGACGTAGAGGGCAACTCGCCAGGAATGTTGTCAAATATTACAGCCGAGATGTTAGGTTGGGTTAGGTTAGGTTATATTTCGTTATTTATGTACATGAGGGTCCCACGGAGACGTAGAGGCCAACTCGCCAGGCATGTTGTCAAATATTACTGCCGAGGTGTTAGGTTGGGTTAGGTTAGGATATATTACGCTATTGATGTATATAAAAGTCCCACGCAGACGTAGAGGCCAACTCGCCAAGAATGTTGTCAAATATTACCGCCGAGATGACAGGTTGGTTCAGGTTAGGTTGTATTACGTCATAGACGTATACAGTGTTCCCACCGAGAAGTAGGGCCCGACAATCAAGGAATGTGGTTAAATGGTACCCCGATCTGTTAGGTTGGATTAGGTTTGGTTATATTACGTTATTGATGTATATAAAGGTCCCACGGATACGTAGAGGCCAACAAGCCAGGAATGTTGTCAAATATTACCGCCGAGATGTTAGGTTGGGTTAGGTTAGGTTATATTGCGTTATTGATGTGTATAAAGATCCACGGAGACGTAGAGGCCAACTTGCCAGGAATGTTGTCAAATATTACCGCCGACATGTTAGGTTGGATTAGGTTAGGTTATATTAAGTTATTGATGTATATAAAGGTCCCACGGAGACGTAGATGCCAACAAGCCAGAAATGTTGCCAAATATTACCGCCGAGATGTTAGGTTGGGTTAGGTTAGGTTATATTCCGTTCTTGATGTATATAAAGGTCCCACGCAGACATAGAGGCCAACTCGCCAGGAATGTTATCAAATATTACCGCCGAGATGTTAGGTTGCGTTAGGTTAGGTTATATTACGTTATTGATGTATACAAAGGTCCCACGGAGACGTAGAGGCCAACTCGCCAGGAATGTTGTCAAATATTACTGCCGAGATGTTAGGTTGGGTTAGGTTAGGTTATATTACGTTATTGATGTGTATAAAGATCCACGGAGACGTAGAGGCCAACTTGCCAGGAATGTTGTCAAATATTACCGCCGACATGTTAGGTTGGATTAGGTTAGGTTATATTAAGTTATTGATGTATATAAAGGTCCCACGGAGACGTAGATGCCAACAAGCCAGAAATGTTGCCAAATATTACCGCCGAGATGTTAGGTTGGGTTAGGTTAGGTTATATTCCGTTCTTGATGTATATAAAGGTCCCACGCATACATAGAGGCCAACTCGCCAGGAATGTTATCAAATATTACCGCCGAGATGTTAGGTTGCGTTAGGTTAGGTTATATTACGTTATTGATGTATATAAAGGTCCCACGCAGACGTAGAGGCCAACTCGCTAGGAATGTTGTCAAATATTACCGCCGAGATGATAGTTTGGGTTAGGTTAGGTTATATTTCGTTATTGATGTATATGAAGGTCCCACGGAGACGTAGAAGCCAACTCGCCAGGAATGTTGTCAAATATTACCGCCGAGATGTTAGGTTGGGTTAGGTTAGGTTATGTTACGTTATTGATGTATATAAAGGTCCCAAGGAGACGTAGAGGTCAACTCTCCAGGATTGTTGTCAAATAATAGCCCCGAGAGGTTAGGTTGTGTCAGGTTAGGTTATATTACGTTATTGATGTATATGAAGAACCCACGGGGACGTAGAGGCCAACTCGCCAGGTGTGTGGTCAAATATTACCGCCGAGATGATAGGTTGGGTTACGTTTGGTTATATTTCGTTATTTATGTACATGAGGGTCCCACGGAGACGTAGAGGCCAACTCGCCAGGCATGTTGTCAAATATTACTGCCGAGGTGTTAGGTTGGGTTAGGTTAGGATATATTACGCTATTGATGTATATAAAAGTCCCACGCAGACGTAGAGGCCAACTCGCCAAGAATGTTGTCAAATATTACCGCCGAGATGACAGGTTGGTTCAGGTTAGGTTGTATTACGTCATAGACGTATACAGTGTTCCCACCGAGAAGTAGGGCCCGACAATCAAGGAATGTGGTTAAATGGTACCCCGATCTGTTAGGTTGGATTAGGTTTGGTTATATTACGTTATTGATGTATATAAAGGTCCCACGGATACGTAGAGGCCAACAAGCCAGGAATGTTGTCAAATATTACCGCCGAGATGTTAGGTTGGGTTAGGTTAGGTTATATTGCGTTATTGATGTGTATAAAGATCCACGGAGACGTAGAGGCCAACTTGCCAGGAATGTTGTCAAATATTACCGCCGACATGTTAGGTTGGATTAGGTTAGGTTATATTAAGTTATTGATGTATATAAAGGTCCCACGGAGACGTAGATGCCAACAAGCCAGAAATGTTGCCAAATATTACCGCCGAGATGTTAGGTTGGGTTAGGTTAGGTTATATTACGTTATTGATGTATACAAAAGTCCCACGGAGACGTAGAGGGCAACTCGCCAGGATTGTTGTCAAATAATAGCGCCGAGAGGTTAGGTTGGGTTAGGTTACGTTATATTACGTTATTGATGTACATGAGGGTCCCATGGAGACGTAGAGGCCAACTCGCCAGGAATGTTATCAAATATTACCGCCGAGATGTTAGGTTGGGTTAGGTTAGGTTATATTACGTTATTGATGTATATAAAGGTCCCACGCAGACGTAGAGGCCAACTCGCTAGGAATGTTGTCAAATATTACCGCCGAGATGATAGTTTGGGTTAAGTTAGGTTATATTACGTTACTGATGTATATAAAGGTCCCACGGAGACGTAGATGCCAACAAGCCAGAAATGTTGCCAAATATTACCGCCGAGACGATAGGTTGGGTTAGGTTAGGTTATATTTCGTTATTGATGTATGAAGGTCCCACGGAGACGTAGAGGCCAACTCGCCAGGAATGTTGTCAAATATTACCGCCGAGATGTTAGGTTGGGCTAGGTTAGGTTATATTACGTGCTTGATGTATATAAAGGTCTCACGCAGACGTAGAGGCCAACTCGCCAGGAATGTTGTCAAATATTACCGCCGAGATGATAGGTTGGGTTAGGTTAGGTTATATTACGTTATTGATGTACATGAGGGTCCCATGGAGACGTAGAGGCCAACTCGCCAGGAATGTTGTCAAATATTACCGCCGACATGTTAGGTTGGATTAGGTTAGGTTATATTACGTTATTGATGTGTATAAAGGTCCCACGGAGACGTAGAGGCCAACAAGCCAGAAATATGGCCAAATATTACCGCCGAGATGTTAGGTTGGGTTAGGTTAGGTTATATTACGTTCTTGATGTATATGAAGGTCCCACGGAGACGTAGAGGCCAACTCCCCAGGAATGTTGTCAAGTATTACCGCCGTGACGTAAGGTTGGGTTAGGTTAGGTTATGTTACGTTATTGATGTATATAACGGTCCCACGGAGACGTAGAGGCCAACTCGCTAGGAATGTTGTCAAATATTACCGCCGAGATGATAGTTTGGGTTAGGTTAGGTTATATTTCGTTATTGATGTATATGAAGGTCCCACGGAGACGTAGAAGCCAACTCGCCAGGAATGTTGTCAAATATTACCGCCGAGATGTTAGGTTGGGTTAGGTTAGGTTATGTTACGTTATTGATGTATATAAAGGTCCCAAGGAGACGTAGAGGCCAACTCTCCAGGATTGTTGTCAAATAATAGCCCCGAGAGGTTAGGTTGTGTCAGGTTAGGTTATATTACGTTATTGATGTATATGAAGAACCCACGGGGACGTAGAGGCCAACTCGCCAGGTGTGTGGTCAAATATTACCGCCGAGATGATAGGTTGGGTTACGTTTGGTTATATTTCGTTATTTATGTACATGAGGGTCCCACGGAGACGTAGAGGCCAACTCGCCAGGCATGTTGTCAAATATTACTGCCGAGGTGTTAGGTTGGGTTAGGTTAGGATATATTACGCTATTGATGTATATAAAAGTCCCACGCAGACGTAGAGGCCAACTCGCCAAGAATGTTGTCAAATATTACCGCCGAGATGACAGGTTGGTTCAGGTTAGGTTGTATTACGTCATAGACGTATACAGTGTTCCCACCGAGAAGTAGGGCCCGACAATCAAGGAATGTGGTTAAATGGTACCCCGATCTGTTAGGTTGGATTAGGTTTGGTTATATTACGTTATTGATGTATATAAAGGTCCCACGGATACGTAGAGGCCAACAAGCCAGGAATGTTGTCAAATATTACCGCCGAGATGTTAGGTTGGGTTAGGTTAGGTTATATTACGTTATTGATGTGTATAAAGATCCACGGAGACGTAGAGGCCAACTTGCCAGGAATGTTGTCAAATATTACCGCCGACATGTTAGGTTGGATTAGGTTAGGTTATATTAAGTTATTGATGTATATAAAGGTCCCACGGAGACGTAGATGCCAACAAGCCAGAAATGTTGCCAAATATTACCGCCGAGATGTTAGGTTGGGTTAGGTTAGGTTATATTCCGTTCTTGATGTATATAAAGGTCCCACGCAGACATAGAGGCCAACTCGCCAGGAATGTTATCAAATATTACCGCCGAGATGTTAGGTTGCGTTAGGTTAGGTTATATTACGTTATTGATGTATACAAAGGTCCCACGGAGACGTAGAGGCCAACTCGCTAGGAATGTTGTCAAATATTACCGCCGAGATGATAGTTTGGGTTAGGTTAGGTTATATTTCGTTATTGATGTATATGAAGGTCCCACGGAGACGTAGAAGCCAACTCGCCAGGAATGTTGTCAAATATTACCGCCGAGATGTTAGGTTGGGTTAGGTTAGGTTATGTTACGTTACTGATGTATATAAAGGTCCCAAGGAGACGTAGAGGCCAACTCTCCAGGATTGTTGTCAAATAATAGCCCCGAGAGGTTAGGTTGTGTCAGGTTAGGTTATATTACGTTATTGATGTATATGAAGAACCCACGGGGACGTAGAGGCCAACTCGCCAGGTGTGTGGTCAAATATTACCGCCGAGATGATAGGTTGGGTGACGTTTGGTTATATTTCGTTATTTATGTACATGAGGGTCCCACGGAGACGTAGAGGCCAACTCGCCAGGCATGTTGTCAAATATTACTGCCGAGGTGTTAGGTTGGGTTAGGTTAGGATATATTACGCTATTGATGTATATAAAAGTCCCACGCAGACGTAGAGGCCAACTCGCCAAGAATGTTGTCAAATATTACCGCCGAGATGACAGGTTGGTTCAGGTTAGGTTGTATTACGTCATAGACGTATACAGTGTTCCCACCGAGAAGTAGGGCCCGACAATCAAGGAATGTGTTTAAATGGTACCCCGATCTGTTAGGTTGGATTAGGTTTGGTTATATTACGTTATTGATGTATATAAAGGTCCCACGGATACGTAGAGGCCAACAAGCCAGGAATGTTGTCAAATATTACCGCCGAGATGTTAGGTTGGGTTAGGTTAGGTTATATTGCGTTATTGATGTGTATAAAGATCCACGGAGACGTAGAGGCCAACTTGCCAGGAATGTTGTCAAATATTACCGCCGACATGTTAGGTTGGATTAGGTTAGGTTATATTAAGTTATTGATGTATATAAAGGTCCCACGGAGACGTAGATGCCAACAAGCCAGAAATGTTGCCAAATATTACCGCCGAGATGTTAGGTTGGGTTAGGTTAGGTTATATTCCGTTCTTGATGTATATAAAGGTCCCACGCAGACATAGAGGCCAACTCGCCAGGAATGTTATCAAATATTACCGCCGAGATGTTAGGTTGCGTTAGGTTAGGTTATATTACGTTATTGATGTATATAAAGGTCCCACGCAGACGTAGAGGCCAACTCGCTAGGAATGTTGTCAAATATTACCGCCGAGATGATAGTTTGGGTTAGGTTAGGTTATATTTCGTTATTGATGTATATGAAGGTCCCACGGAGACGTAGAAGCCAACTCGCCAGGAATGTTGTCAAATATTACCGCCGAGATGTTAGGTTGGGTTAGGTTAGGTTATGTTACGTTATTGATGTATATAAAGGTCCCAAGGAGACGTAGAGGCCAACTCTCCAGGATTGTTGTCAAATAATAGCCCCGAGAGGTTAGGTTGTGTCAGGTTAGGTTATATTACGTTATTGATGTATATGAAGAACCCACGGGGACGTAGAGGCCAACTCGCCAGGTGTGTGGTCAAATATTACCGCCGAGATGATAGGTTGGGTTACGTTTGGTTATATTTCGTTATTTATGTACATGAGGGTCCCACGGAGACGTAGAGGCCAACTCGCCAGGCATGTTGTCAAATATTACTGCCGAGGTGTTAGGTTGGGTTAGGTTAGGATATATTACGCTATTGATGTATATAAAAGTCCCACGCAGACGTAGAGGCCAACTCGCCAAGAATGTTGTCAAATATTACCGCCGAGATGACAGGTTGGTTCAGGTTAGGTTGTATTACGTCATAGACGTATACAGTGTTCCCACCGAGAAGTAGGGCCCGACAATCAAGGAATGTGGTTAAATGGTACCCCGATCTGTTAGGTTGGATTAGGTTTGGTTATATTACGTTATTGATGTATATAAAGGTCCCACGGATACGTAGAGGCCAACAAGCCAGGAATGTTGTCAAATATTACCGCCGAGATGTTAGGTTGGGTTAGGTTAGGTTATATTGCGTTATTGATGTGTATAAAGATCCACGGAGACGTAGAGGCCAACTTGCCAGGAATGTTGTCAAATATTACCGCCGACATGTTAGGTTGGATTAGGTTAGGTTATATTAAGTTATTGATGTATATAAAGGTCCCACGGAGACGTAGATGCCAACAAGTCAGAAATGTTGCCAAATATTACCGCCGAGATGTTAGGTTGGGTTAGGTTAGGTTATATTCCGTTCTTGATGTATATAAAGGACCCACGCAGACATAGAGGCCAACTCGCCAGGAATGTTATCAAATATTACCGCCGAGATGTTAGGTTGCGTTAGGTTAGGTTATATTACGTTATTGATGTATACAAAGGTCCCACGGAGACGTAGAGGCCAACTCGCCAGGAATGTTGTCAAATATTACTGCCGACATGTTAGGTTGGACTAGGTTAGGTTATATTACGTTACTGATGTATATAAAGGTCCCACGGAGACGTAGATGCCAACAAGCCAGAAATGTTGCCAAATATTACCGCCGAGACGATAGGTTTTGTTAGGTTAGGTTATATTTCGTTATTGATGTATGAAGTTCCCACGGAGACGTAGAGGCCAACTCGCCAGGAATGTTGTCAAATAATAGCGCCGAGAGGTTTGGTTGGGTTAGGTTACGTTATATTACGTTATTGATGTATATAAAGGTCCCACGCAGACATAGAGGCCAACTCGCCAGGAATGTTATAAAATATTACCGCCGAGATGTTAGGTTGCGTTAGGTTAGGTTATATTACGTTATTGATGTATATAAAGGTCCCACGCAGACGTAGAGGCCAACTCGCTAGGAATGTTGTCAAATATTACCGCCGAGATGATAGTTTGGGTTAGGTTAGGTTATATTTCGTTATTGATGTATATGAAGGTCCCACGGAGACGTAGAAGCCAACTCGCCAGGAATGTTGTCAAATATTACCGCCGAGATGTTAGGTTGGGTTAGGTTAGGTTATGTTACGTTATTGATGTATATAAAGGTCCCACGCAGACGTAGAGGCCAACTCGCCAGGATTGTTGTCAAATAATAGCCCCGAGAGGTTAGGTTGTGTCAGGTTAGGTTATATTACGTTATTGATGTATATGAAGAACCCACGGGGACGTAGAGGCCAACTCGCCAGGTGTGTGGTCAAATATTACCGCCGAGATGATAGGTTGGGTTACGTTTGGTTATATTTCGTTATTTATGTACATGAGGGTCCCACGGAGACGTAGAGGCCAACTCGCCAGGCATGTTGTCAAATATTACTGCCGAGGTGTTAGGTTGGGTTAGGTTAGGATATATTACGCTATTGATGTATATAAAAGTCCCACGCAGACGTAGAGGCCAACTCGCCAAGAATGTTGTCAAATATTACCGCCGAGATGACAGGTTGGTTCAGGTTAGGTTGTATTACGTCATAGACGTATACAGTGTTCCCACCGAGAAGTAGGGCCCGACAATCAAGGAATGTGGTTAAATGGTACCCCGATCTGTTAGGTTGGATTAGGTTTGGTTATATTACGTTATTGATGTATATAAAGGTCCCACGGATACGTAGAGGCCAACAAGCCAGGAATGTTGTCAAATATTACCGCCGAGATGTTAGGTTGGGTTAGGTTAGGTTATATTGCGTTATTGATGTGTATAAAGATCCACGGAGACGTAGAGGCCAACTTGCCAGGAATGTTGTCAAATATTACCGCCGACATGTTAGGTTGGATTAGGTTAGGTTATATTAAGTTATTGATGTATATAAAGGTCCCACGGAGACGTAGATGCCAACAAGTCAGAAATGTTGCCAAATATTACCGCCGAGATGTTAGGTTGGGTTAGGTTAGGTTATATTCCGTTCTTGATGTATATAAAGGTCCCACGCAGACATAGAGGCCAACTCGCCAGGAATGTTATCAAATATTACCGCCGAGATGTTAGGTTGCGTTAGGTTAGGTTATATTACGTTATTGATGTATACAAAGGTCCCACGGAGACGTAGAGGCCAACTCGCCAGGAATGTTGTCAAATATTACTGCCGACATGTTAGGTTGGACTAGGTTAGGTTATATTACGTTACTGATGTATATAAAGGTCCCACGGAGACGTAGATGCCAACAAGCCAGAAATGTTGCCAAATATTACCGCCGAGACGATAGGTTTTGTTAGGTTAGGTTATATTTCGTTATTGATGTATGAAGTTCCCACGGAGACGTAGAGGCCAACTCGCCAGGAATGTTGTCAAATAATAGCGCCGAGAGGTTTGGTTGGGTTAGGTTACGTTATATTACGTTATTGATGTATATAAAGGTCCCACGCAGACATAGAGGCCAACTCGCCAGGAATGTTATAAAATATTACCGCCGAGATGTTAGGTTGCGTTAGGTTAGGTTATATTACGTTATTGATGTATATAAAGGTCCCACGCAGACGTAGAGGCCAACTCGCTAGGAATGTTGTCAAATATTACCGCCGAGATGATAGTTTGGGTTAGGTTAGGTTATATTTCGTTATTGATGTATATGAAGGTCCCACGGAGACGTAGAAGCCAACTCGCCAGGAATGTTGTCAAATATTACCGCCGAGATGTTAGGTTGGGTTAGGTTAGGTTATGTTACGTTATTGATGTATATAAAGGTCCCAAGGAGACGTAGAGGCCAACTCTCCAGCATTGTTGTCAAATAATAGCCCCGAGAGGTTAGGTTGTGTCAGGTTAGGTTATATTACGTTATTGATGTATATGAAGAACCCACGGGGACGTAGAGGCCAACTCGCCAGGTGTGTGGTCAAATATTACCGCCGAGATGATAGGTTGGGTTACGTTTGGTTATATTTCGTTATTTATGTACATGAGGGTCCCACGGAGACGTAGAGGCCAACTCGCCAGGCATGTTGTCAAATATTACTGCCGAGGTGTTAGGTTGGGTTAGGTTAGGATATATTACGCTATTGATGTATATAAAAGTCCCACGCAGACGTAGAGGCCAACTCGCCAAGAATGTTGTCAAATATTACCGCCGAGATGACAGGTTGGTTCAGGTTAGGTTGTATTACGTCATAGACGTATACAGTGTTCCCACCGAGAAGTAGGGCCCGACAATCAAGGAATGTGGTTAAATGGTACCCCGATCTGTTAGGTTGGATTAGGTTTGGTTATATTACGTTATTGATGTATATAAAGGTCCCACGAATACGTAGAGGCCAACAAGCCAGGAATGTTGTCAAATATTACCGCCGAGATGTTAGGTTGGGTTAGGTTAGGTTATATTGCGTTATTGATGTGTATAAAGATCCACGGAGACGTAGAGGCCAACTTGCCAGGAATGTTGTCAAATATTACCGCCGACATGTTAGGTTGGATTAGGTTAGGTTATATTAAGTTATTGATGTATATAAAGGTCCCACGGAGACGTAGATGCCAACAAGCCAGAAATGTTGCCAAATATTACCGCCGAGATGTTAGGTTGGGTTAGGTTAGGTTATATTCCGTTCTTGATGTATATAAAGGTCCCACGCAGACATAGAGGCCAACTCGCCAGGAATGTTATCAAATATTACCGCCGAGATGTTAGGTTGCGTTAGGTTAGGTTATATTACGTTATTGATGTATATAAAGGTCCCACGCAGACGTAGAGGCCAACTCGCTAGGAATGTTGTCAAATATTACCGCCGAGATGATAGTTTGGGTTAGGTTAGGTTATATTTCGTTATTGATGTATATGAAGGTCCCACGGAGACGTAGAGGCCAACTCGCCAGGAATGTTGTCAAATATTACAGGCGCGATGTTAGATTGGATTAGGGTAGGTTGTATTACGTCATAGACGTATACAGTGTTCCCACCGAGAAGTAGGGCCCGACAATCAAGGAATGTCGTTAAATGTTACCGCGAGAGTTTAGGTTGGGTTAGGTTACGTTATATTACGTTATTGATGTACATGGGGGTCCCACGGAGACGTAGAGGCCAACTCGCCAGAAATGTTGTCAAATATTACCGCCGACATGTTAGGTTGGATTAGGTTAGGTTATATTACGTTATTGATGTATATAAAGGTCCCACGGAGACGTCGAGGCCAACAAGCCAGAAATCTTGTCAAATAATAGCGCCGAGAGGTTAGGTTGGGTCAGGTTAGGTTACATTACCTTATTGATGTATATGAAGAACCCACGGAGACGTAGAGGCCAACAAGACAGGAATGTGGTCAACTATTACCGCCGAGATGTTAGATTGGGTTAGGTTTGGTTATATTACGTTATTGATGTATATAAAGGTCCCACGGATACGTAGAGGCCAACAAGCCAAGAATGTTGTCAAATATTACCGCCAAGATGTTAGGTTGGGTTAGGTTAGGTTATATTACGGTATTGATGTATATAAAGGTCCCGCTGAGACGTAGAGGACAACTCGCCAGGATTGTCGTCAAATAATAGCGCCGAGAGGTTAGGTTGGGTTAGGTTACGTTATATTACGTTATTGATGTACATGAGGGTCCCATGGAGACGTAGAGGCCAACTCGCCAGGAATGTTGTCAAACATTACCGCCGACATGTTAGGTTGGATTAGGTTTGGTTATACTACGTTATTGATGTATATAAAGGTCCCACGGAGACGTAGAGGCCAACAACACAGGAATGTAGTCAACTATTACCGCCGAGATGTTAGGTTGGGTTAGGTTAGGTTATATTACGTTATAGATGTGTATAAAGGTCCAACGGATACGTAGAGGCCAATTCGGCAGGAATGTTGTCAAATAATACCGCCGAGATGTTAGGTTGGGTTCGGTTAGGTTATATTACGCTATTGATGTATATAAATGTCCCACGCAGACGTAGAAGCCAACTCGTCAGGAATATGGTCAAATATTACAGCTACGATGTTAGATTGGGTTAGGGTAGGTTGTATTACGTCATAGACGTATACAGTGTTCCCACCGAGAAGTAGGGCCCGACAATCAAGGAATGTGTTTAAATGGTACCCCGAGCAGTTAGGTTGGGTTAGGTTAGGTTATATTACGCTATTGATGTATATAAAAGTCCCACGCAGACGTAGAGGCCAACTCCCCAAGAATGTTGTCAAATATTACCGCCGAGATGATAGTTTGGTTCAGGTTAGGTTGTATTACGTCATAGACGTATACAGTGTTCCCACCGAGAAGTAGGGCCCCACAATCAAGGAATGTGGTTAAATCGTACCCCGAGCGGTTAGGTTGGATTTGGTTACGTTATATTACGTTATTGATGTACATGATGGTCCCACAAAAACGTAGAGGCCAACTCGCCAGGAATGTTGTCAAATATTACCGCCGACATGTTAGGTTGGATTAGGTTAGGTTATATTACGTTATTGATGTATATAAAGGTCCCACGGAGGCGTAGAGGCCAACAAGCCAGAAATCTTGTCAAATAATAGCGCCGAGAGGTTAGGTTGGGTCAGGTTAGGTTATATTACGTTATTGATGTATATGAAGAACCCACGGAGACGTAGAGGCCAACTTGCCAGGAATGTTGTCAAATATTACCGCCGACATGTTAGGTTGGATTAGGTTAGGTTATATTACGTTATTGATGTATATAAAGGTCCCACGGAGACGTAGATGCCAACAAGCCAGAAATGCTGCCAAATATTACCGCCGAGATGTTAGGTTGGGTTGGGTTAGGTTATATTCCGTTCTTGATGTATATAAAGGTCCCACGCAGACATAGAGGCCAACTCGCCAGGAATGTTGTCAAATATTACCGCCGAAATGATAGGTTGGGTTAGGTTAGGTTATATTTCGTTATTGACGTATATGAAGGTCCCACGGAGACGTAGAGGCCAACTCGCCAGGAATGTTGTCAAATATTACCGCCGACATGTTAGGTTGGATTAGGTTAGGTTATATTACGTTATTGATGTATATAAAGGTCCCACGGAAACGTAGAGGCCAACAAGCCAGAAATGTTGCCAAATATTAGCGCCGAGATGTTAGGTTGCGTTAGGTTAGGTTATATTACGTTCTCGATGTATATAAAGGTCCCACGCAGACGTAGAGGCCAACTCGCCAGGAATGTTGTCAAATATTACGGCCGAAATGATAGGTTGGGTTAGGTTAGGTTATATTTCGTTATTGATGTATATGAAGGTCCCACGGAGACGTAGATTCCAACTCGCCAGGAATGTTGTCAAATATTACAGGCGCGATGTTAGATTGGGTTAAGGTAGGTTGTATTACGTCATAGACGTATACAGTGTTCCCACCGAGAAGTAGGGCCCAACAATCAAGGAATGTGGTTAAATGGTACCCCGAGCGGTTAGGTTGGGTTGTGTTACGTTATATTACGTTATTGATGTACATGAGGGTCCCACGGAGACGTAGAGGCCAACTCGCCAGGAATGTTGTCAAATATTACAGCCGCGATGTTAGATTGGGTTAGGGTAGGTTGTATTACGTCATACACGTATACAGTGTTCCCACCGAGAAGTAGGGCCCGACAATCAAGGAATGTCGTTAAATGTTACCGCGAGAGTTTAGGTTGGGTTAGGTTACGTTATATTACGTTATTGATGTACATGGGGGTCTCACGGAGACGTAGAGGCCAACTCGCCAGGAATGTTGTCAAATATTACCGCAGACATGTTATGTTGGATTAGGTTTGGTTATATTACGTTATTGATGTATATAAAGGTCCCACGGAGACGGAGAAGCCAACTCGCCAGGAATGTTGCCAAATATTACCGCCGAGATGTTAGGTTGGGTTAGGTTAGGTTATATTACGTTATTGATGTACATCAAGGTCCCGCGGAGACGTAGAGGCCAACTCGCCAGGAATGTTGTCAAATAATAGCGCCGAGAGGTTTGGTTGGGTTAGGTTAGGTTATATTACGCTATTGATGTATATAAAAGTCCCACGCAGACGTAGAGGCCAACTCGCCAGGAATGCTGTCAAATATTACCCCCGAGATGATAGGTTGGTTTAGGTTAGGTTAAATTACGTTATAGACGTATACAGTATTCCCACCGAGAAGTAGGGCCCGACAATCAAGGAATGTGGTTAAATGGTAGCCCGAGCAGTTAGGTTGGGTTAGGTTACGTTATATTACGTTATTGATGTACATGAGGGTCCCACGGAGACGTAGAGGCCAACTCGCCTGTAATGTTGTCAAATATAACCGCCGAGATGTTAGGTTGGGTTAGGTTAGGTTATATTACGTTATTGATGTATATAAAGGTCCCCCGCAGACGTAGAGGTCAACTCGCTAGGAATGTTGTCAAATATTACTGCCGAGATGATGGTTTGGGTTAAGTTAGGTTATATTTCGTTATTGATGTATATGAAGGTCCCACGGAAACGTAGTGGCCAACTCGCCAGGAATGTTGTCAAATATTACCGCCGAGATGTTTGGTTGTGTTAGGTTAGGTTCTGTTACGTTATTGATGTATATAAAGGTACCAAGGAGACGTAGAGGCCAACTCGCCAGGAATGTTGTCAAATATTACCGCCGAGATGTTAGGTTGGGTTAGGTTAGGTTATGTTACGTTATTGATGTATATAAAGGTCCCAAGGAGACGTAGAGGCCAACTCTCCAGGATTGTTGTCAAATAATAGCCCCGAGAGGTTAGGTTGTGTCAGGTTAGGTTGTGTCAGGTTAGGTTATATTACGTTATTGATGTATATGAAGAACCCACGGGGACGTAGAGGCCAACTCGCCAGGTGTGTGGTCAAATATTACCGCCGAGATGATAGGTTGGGTTACGTTTGGTTATATTTCGTTATTTATGTACATGAGGGTCCCACGGAGACGTAGAGGCCAACTCGCCAGGCATGTTGTCAAATATTACTGCCGAGGTGTTAGGTTGGGTTAGGTTAGGATATATTACGCTATTGATGTATATAAAAGTCCCACGCAGACGTAGAGGCCAACTCGCCAAGAATGTTGTCAAATATTACCGCCGAGATGACAGGTTGGTTCAGGTTAGGTTGTATTACGTCATAGACGTATACAGTGTTCCCACCGAGAAGTAGGGCCCGACAATCAAGGAATGTGGTTAAATGGTACCCCGATCTGTTAGGTTGGATTAGGTTTGGTTATATTACGTTATTGATGTATATAAAGGTCCCACGGATACGTAGAGGCCAACAAGCCAGGAATGTTGTCAAATATTACCGCCGAGATGTTAGGTTGGGTTAGGTTAGGTTATATTACCGTATTGATGTATATAAAGGTCCCGCTGACGTAGAGGACAACTCGCCAGGAATGTTGTCAAACATTACCGCCGACATGTTAGGTTGGATTAGGTTTGGTTATACTACGTTATTGATGTATATAAAGGTCCCACGGAGACGTAGAGGCCAACAACACAGGAATGTGGTCAACTATTACCGCCGAGATGTTAGGTTGGGTTAGGTTAGGTTATATTACGTTATAGATGTGTATAAAGGTCCAACGGATACGTAGAGGCCAATTCGGCAGGAATGTTGTCAAATAATACCGCCGAGATGTTAGGTTGGGTTCGGTTAGGTTATATTACGCTATTGATGTATATAAATGTCCCACGCAGACGTAGAAGCCAACTCGTCAGGAATATGGTCAAATATTACAGCTACGATGTTAGATTGGGTTAGGGTAGGTTGTATTACGTCATAGACGTATACAGTGTTCCCACCGAGAAGTAGGGCCCGACAATCAAGGAATGTGTTTAAATGGTACCCCGAGCAGTTAGGTTGGGTTAGGTTAGGTTATATTACGCTATTGATGTATATAAAAGTCCCACGCAGACGTAGAGGCCAACTCGCCAAGAATGTTGTCAAATATTACCGCCGAGATGATAGTTTGGTTCAGGTTAGGTTGTATTACGTCATAGACGTATACAGTGTTCCCACCGAGAAGTAGGGCCCGACAATCAAGGAATGTGTTTAAATGGTACCCCGAGCAGTTAGGTTGGGTTAGGTTAGGTTATATTACGCTATTGATGTATATAAAAGTCCCACGCAGACGTAGAGGCCAACTCGCCAAGAATGTTGTCAAATATTACCGCCGAGATGATAGTTTGGTTCAGGTTAGGTTGTATTACGTCATAGACGTATACAGTGTTCCCACCGAGAAGTAGGGCCCCACAATCAAGGAATGTGGTTAAATCGTACCCCGAGCGGTTAGGTTGGATTTGGTTACGTTATATTACGTTATTGATGTACATGATGGTCCCACGAAAACGTAGAGGCCAACTCGTCAGGAATATGGTCAAATATTACAGCTACGATGTTAGATTGGGTTAGGGTAGGTTGTATTACGTCATAGACGTATACAGTGTTCCCACCGAGAAGTAGCGCCCGACAATCAAGGAATGTGTTTAAATGGTACCCCGAGCAGTTAGGTTGGGTTAGGTTAGGTTATATTACGCTATTGATGTATATAAAAGTCCCACGCAGACGTAGAGGCCAACTCCCCAAGAATGTTGTCAAATATTACCGCCGAGATGATAGTTTGGTTCAGGTTAGGTTGTATTACGTCATAGACGTATACAGTGTTCCCACCGAGAAGTAGGGCCCCACAATCAAGGAATGTGGTTAAATCGTACCCCGAGCGGTTAGGTTGGATTTGGTTACGTTATATTACGTTATTGATGTACATGATGGTCCCACAAAAACGTAGAGGCCAACTCGCCAGGAATGTTGTCAAATATTACCGCCGACATGTTAGGTTGGATTAGGTTAGGTTATATTACGTTATTGATGTATATAAAGGTCCCACGGAGGCGTAGATGCCAACAAGCCAGAAATGCTGCCAAATATTACCGCCGAGATGTTAGGTTGCGTTAGGTTAGGTTATATTACGTTCTCGATGTATATAAAGGTCCCACGGAGACGTAGAGGCCAACTCGCCAGGAATGTTGTCAAATACTACCGCCGAGATGATAGGTTGTGTTAGGTTAGGTTATATTACGTTATTGATGTACATGAGGGTCCCATGGAGACGTAGAGGCCAACTCGCCAGGAATGTGGTGAAATGGTACCCCGAGAAGTTAGGTTGGGTTAGGTTATGTTATATTACGTTATTGATGTACATGAGGGTCCCACGGAGACGTAGAGGCCAACTCGCCAGTAATGTTGTCAAATATTACTGCCGATATGTTAGGTTGGATTAGGTTAGGTTATATTACGTTTTTGATGTGTATAAAGGTCCCACGGAGACGTAGAGGCCAACAAGCCAGAAATATGGCCAAATATTACCGCCGAGATGTTAGGTTGGGTTAGGTTAGGTTATATTACGTTCTTGATGTATATGAAGGTCCGACGGAGACGTAGAGGCCAACTCCGCAGGAATGTTGTCAAGTATTACTGCCGAGACGTTAGGTTGGGTTAGGTTAGGTTACGTTACGTTATTGATGTATATAACGGTCCCACGGAGACGTAGAGGCCAACTCGCCAGGATTGTTGTCAAATAATAGCGCCGAGAGGTTAGGTTGTGTCAGGTTAGGTTATATTACGTTATTGATGTATATGAAGAACCCACGGAGACGTAGAGACCATCTCGCCAGGTATGTGTTCAAATATTACCGCCGAGAAGTTAGGTTGGGTTAGGTTTGGTTATATTTCGTTATTGATGTATATGAAGGTCCCACGGAAACGGAGAGGCCAACTCGCCAGGAATGTTGTCAAATATTACAGCCGAGATGTTAGGTTGGGTTAGGTTAGGTTATATTACGTTATTGATGTATATAAAGTTCCCACGGAGACGTAGAGGCCAACTCGCCAGGAATGTTGTCAAATATTACCGCCGAGATGTTAGGTTGGGTTAGGTTAGGTTATATTACGGTATTGATGTATATAAAGGTCCCGCTGAGACGTAGAGGACAACTCGCCAGGATTGTCGTCAAATAATAGCGCCGAGAGGTTAGGTTGGGTTAGGTTACGTTATATTACGTTATTGATGTACATGAGGGTCCCATGGAGACATAGAGGCCAACTCGCCAGGAATGTTGTCAAACATTACCGCCGACATGTTAGGTTGGATTAGGTTTGGTTATACTACGTTATTGATGTATATAAAGGTCCCACGGAGACGTAGAGGCCAACAACACAGGAATGTGGTCAACTATTACCGCCGAGATGTTAGGTTGGGTTAGGTTAGGTTATATTACGTTATAGATGTGTATAAAGGTCCAACGGATACGCAGAGGCCAATTCGGCAGGAATGTTGTCAAATAATACCGCCGAGATGTTAGGTTGGGTTCGGTTATGTTATATTACGTTATTGATATATATAAGGGTCCAACGGAGACGTAGAGGCCAACAAGCCAGGAATGTGGTCAAATATTACTGCCGAGGTGTTAGTTTGGGTTAGGTTAGGTTATATTACGCTATTGATGTATATAAATGTCCCACGCAGACGTAGAGGCCAACAAGCCAGAAATCTTGTCAAATAATAGCGCCGAGAGGTTAGGTTGGGTCAGGTTAGGTTATATTACGTTATTGATGTATATGAAGAACCCACGGAGACGTAGAGGCCAACTTGCCAGGAATGTTGTCAAATATTACCGCCGACATGTTAGGTTGGATTAGGTTAGGTTATATTACGTTATTGATGTATATAAAGGTCCCACGGAGACGTAGATGCCAACAAGCCAGAAATGCTGCCAAATATTACCGCCGAGATGTTAGGTTGGGTTGGGTTAGGTTATATTCCGTTCTTGATGTATATAAAGGTCCCACGCAGACATAGAGGCCAACTCGCCAGGAATGTTGTCAAATATTACCGCCGAAATGATAGGTTGGGTTAGGTTAGGTTATATTTCGTTATTGACGTATATGAAGGTCCCACGGAGACGTAGAGGCCGACTCGCCAGGAATGTTGTCAAATATTACCGCCGACATGTTAGGTTGGATTAGGTTAGGTTATATTACGTTATTGATGTATATAAAGGTCCCACGGAGACGTAGAGGCCAACAAGCCAGAAATGTTGCCAAATATTACCGCCGAGATGTTAGGTTGCGTTAGGTTAGGTTATATTACGTTCTCGATGTATATAAAGGTCCCACGCAGACGTAGAGGCCAACTCGCCAGGAATGTTGTCAAATATTACCGCCGAAATGATAGGTTAGGTTAGGTTAGGTTATATTTCGTTATTAATGTATATGAAGGTCCCACGGAGACGTAGATTCCAACTCGCCAGGAATGTTGTCAAATATTACAGGCGCGATGTTAGATTGGGTTAAGGTAGGTTGTATTACGTCATAGACGTATACAGTGTTCCCACCGAGAAGTAGGGCCCAACAATCAAGGAATGTGGTTAAATGGTACCCCGAGCGGTTAGGTTGGGTTGGGTTACGTTATATTACGTTATTGATGTACATGGGGGTCCCACGGAGACGTAGAGGCCAACTCGCCAGGAATGTTGTCAAATATTACAGCCGCGATGTTAGATTGGGTTAGGGTAGGTTGTATTACGTCATACACGTATACAGTGTTCCCACCGAGAAGTAGGGCCCGACAATCAAGGAATGTCGTTAAATGTTACCGCGAGAGTTTAGGTTGGGTTAGGTTACGTTATATTACGTTATTGATGTACATGGGGGTCCCACGGAGACGTAGAGGCCAACTCGCCAGGAATGTTGTCAAATATTACCGCCGACATGTTAGGTTGGATTAGGTTTGGTTATACTACGTTATTGATGTATATAAAGGTCCCACGGAGACGTAGAGGCCAACAACACAGGAATGTGGTCAACTATTACCGCCGAGATGTTAGGTTGGGTTAGGTTAGGTTATATTACGTTATAGATGTGTATAAAGGTCCAACGGATACGTAGAGGCCAATTCGGCAGGAATGTTGTCAAATAATACCGCCGAGATGTTAGGTTGGGTTCGGTTATGTTATATTACGTTATTGATATATATAAGGGTCCAACGGAGACGTAGAGGCCAACAAGCCAGGAATGTGGTCAAATATTACTGCCGAGGTGTTAGTTTGGGTTAGGTTATGTTATATTACGCTATTGATGTATATAAATGTCCCACGCAGACGTAGAAGCCAACTCGTCATGAATATGGTCAAATATTACAGCTACGATGTTAGATTGGATTAGGGTAGGTTGTATTTCGTCATAGACGTACACAGTGTTCCCACCGAGAAGTAGGGCCCGACAATCAAGGAATGTGGTTAAATGGTACCCCGAGAGGTTAGGTTGGGTTAGGTTAGGTTATATTACGTTCTCGATGTATATAAAGGACCCACGCAGACGTAGAGGCCAACTCGCCAGGAATGTAGTCAAATATTACCGCCGAAATTATAGGTTGGTTTATGTTAGGTTATATTTCGTTATTGATATATATGAAGGTCCTACGGAGACGTAGAGGCCAACTCGCCAGGAATGTTGTCAAATATTACAGGCGCGATGTTAGATTGGGTTAGGGTAGGTTGTATTACGTCATAGACGTATACAGTGTTCCCACCGAGAAGTAGGGCCCGACAATCAAGGAATGTGTTTAAATGGTACCCCGAGCAGTTAGGTTGGGTTAGGTTAGGTTATATTACGCTATTGATGTATGTAAAAGTCCCACGCAGACGTAGAGGCCAACTCGCCAAGAATGTTGTCAAATATTACCGCCGAGATGATAGTTTGGTTCAGGTTAGGTTGTATAACGTCATAGACGTATACAGTGTTCCCACCGAGAAGTAGGGCCCCACAATCAAGGAATGTGGTTAAATGGTACCCCGAGAGGTTAGGTTGGGTTAGGTTATGTTATATTACGTTATTGATGTACATGAGGGTCCCACGGAGACGTAGAGGCCAACTCGCCAGTAATGTTGTCAAATATTACTGCCGATATGTTAGGTTGGATTAGGTTAGGTTATATTACGCTATTGATGTATATAAAAGTCCCACGCAGACGTAGAGGCCAACTCGCCAGGAATGCTGTCAAATATTACCCCCGAGATGATAGGTTGGTTTAGGTTAGGTTGAATTACGTTATAGACGTATACAGTATTCCCACCGAGAAGTAGGGCCCGACAATCAAGGAATGTGGTTAAATGGTAGCCCGAGCAGTTAGGTTGGGTTAGGTTACGTTATATTACGTTATTGATGTACATGAGGGTCCCACGGAGACGTAGAGGCCAACTCGCCTCTAATGTTATCAAATATAACCGCCGAGATGATAGGTTGGGTTAGGTTAGGTTATATTACGTTATTGATGTATATAAAGATCCCACGGAGACGTAGAGGCCAACTCGCCAGGAATGTTGTCAAATACTACCGCCGAGATGATAGGTTGTGTTAGGTTAGGTTATATTACGTTATTGATGTACATGAGGGTCCCATGGAGACGTAGAGGCCAACTCGCCAGGAATGTGGTGAAATGGTACCCCGAGAGGTTAGGTTGGGTTAGGTTATGTTATATTACGTTATTGATGTACATGAGGGTCCCACGGAGACGTAGAAGCCAACTCGCCAGTAATGTTGTCAAATATTACTGCCGATATGTTAGGTTGGATTAGGTTAGGTTATATTACGTTTTTGATGTGTATAACGGTCCCACGGAGACGTAGAGGCCAACAAGCCAGAAATATGGCCAAATATTACCGCCGAGATGTTAGGTTGGGTTAGGTTAGGTTATATTACGTTCTTGATGTATATGAAGGTCCGACGGAGACGTAGAGGCCAACTCCGCAGGAATGTTGTCAAGTATTACTGCCGAGACGTTAGGTTGGGTTAGGTTAGGTTACGTTACGTTATTGATGTATATAACGGTCCCACGGAGACGTAGAGGGCAACTCGCCAGGATTGTTGTCAAATAATAGCGCCGAGAGGTTAGGTTGGGTTAGGTTACGTTATATTACGTTATTGATGTACATGAGGGTCCCATGGAGATGTAGAGGCCAACTCGCCAGGAATGATATCAAATATTACCGCCGAGATGTTAGGTTGGGTTAGGTTAGGTTATATTACGTTATTGATGTATATAAAGGACCCACGCAGACGTAGAGGCCAACTCGCTAGGAATGTTGTCAAATATTACCGCCGAGATGATAGTTTGGGTTAAGTTAGGTTATATTTCGTTATTGATGTATATGAAGGTCCCACGGAGACGTAGAAGCCAACTCGCCAGGAATGTTGTCAAATATTACCGCCGAGATGTTAGGTTGGGTTAGGTTAGGTTATGTTACGTTATTGATGTATATAAAGGTCCCAAGGAGACGTAGAGGCCAACTCTCCAGGATTGTTGTCAAATAATAGCGCCGAGAGGTTAGGTTGTGTCAGGTTAGGTTATATTACGTTATTGATGTATATGAAGAACCCACGGGGACGTCGAGGCCAACTCGCCAGGTGTGTGGTCAAATATTACCGCCGAGATGATAGGTTGGGTTAGGTTTGGTTATATTTCGTTATTTATGTATATGAAGGTCCCACGGAAACGGAGAGGCCAACTCGCCAGGAATGTTGTCAAATATTACAGCCGAGATGTTAGGTTGGGTTAGGTTAGGTTATATTACGTTATTGATGTATACAAAGGTCCCACGGAGACGTAGAGGCCAACTCGCCAGGATTGTTGTCAAATAATAGCGCCGAGAGGTTAGGTTGGGTTAGGTTACGTTATATTACGTTATTGATGTACATGAGGGTCCCATGGAGACGTAGAGGCTAACTCGCCAGGAATGTTGTCAAATATTACCGCCGACATGTTAGGTTGGATTAGGTTAGGTTATATAACGTTATTGATGTGTATAAAGGTCCCACGGAGACGTAGAGGCCAAAAAGCCAGAAATATGGCCAAATATTACCGCCGAGATGTTAGGTTGGGTTAGGTTAGGTTATATTACGTTATTGATGTATATAAAAGTCCCACGGAGACGTAGAGGCCAACTCGCCAGGAATGTAGTCAAATATTACTGCCGAGGTGTTAGGTTGGGTCAGGCTAGGTTATATTACGCTATTGATGTATATAAAAGTCCCACGCAGACGTAGAGGCCAACTCGCCAGGAATGCTGTCAAATATTACCCCCGAGATGATAGGTTGGTTTAGGTTAGGTTGAATTACGTTATAGACGTATACAGTATTCCCACCGAGAAGTAGGGCCCGACAATCAAGGAATGTGGTTAAATGGTAGCCCGAGCAGTTAGGTTGGGTTAGGTTACGTTATATTACGTTATTGATGTATATGAAGGTCCCACGGAAACGGAGACGCCAACTCGCCAGGAATGTTGTCAAATATTACAGCCGAGATGTTAGGTTGGGTTAGGTTAGGTTATATTACGTTATTGATGTACATGAGGGTCCCATGGAGACGTAGAGGCCAACTCGCCAGGAATGTGGTGAAATGGTACCCCGAGAGGTTAGGTTGGGTTAGGTTATGTTATATTACGTTATTGATGTACATGAGGGTCCCACGGAGACGTAGAGGCCAACTCGCCAGTAATGTTGTCAAATATTATTGCCGATATGTTAGGTTGGATTAGGTTAGGTTATATTACGTTTTTGATGTGTATAAAGGTCCCACGGAGACGTAGAGGCCAACAAGCCAGAAATATGGCCAAATATTACCGCCGAGATGTTAGGTTGGGTTGGGTTAGGTTATATTACGTTCTTGATGTATATGAAGGTCCGACGGAGACGTAGAGGCCAACTCCGCAGGAATGTTGTCAAGTATTACTGCCGAGACGTTAGGTTGGGTTAGGTTAGGTTACGTTACGTTATTGATGTATATAACGGTCCCACGGAGACGTAGAGGCCAACTCGCCAGGATTGTTGTCAAATAATAGCGCCGAGAGATTAGGTTGTGTCAGGTTAGGTTATATTACGTTATTGATGTATATGAAGAACCCACGGAGACGTAGAGACCATCTCGCCAGGTATGTGGTCAAATATTACCGCCGAGAAGTTAGGTTGGGTTAGGTTTGGTTATATTTCGTTATTGATGTATATGAAGGTCCCACGGAAACGGAGAGGCCAACTCGCCAGGAATGTTGTCAAATATTACAGCCGAGATGTTAGGTTGGGTTAGGTTAGGTTATATTACGTTATTGATGTATATAAAGTTCCCACGGAGACGTAGAGGCCAACTCGCCAGCAATGTTGTCAAATATTACCGCCGAGATGTTAGGTTGGGTTAGGTTAGGTTATATTACGCTATTGATGTATATAAAGTTCCCACGGAGACGTAGAGGCCAACTCGCCAGGAATGTTGTCAAATATTACCGCCGAGATGTTAGGTTGGGTTAGGTTAGGTTATATTACGGTATTGATGTATATAAAGGTCCCGCTGAGACGTAGAGGACAACTCGCCAGGATTGTCGTCAAATAATAGCGCCGAGAGGTTAGGTTGGGTTAGGTTACGTTATATTACGTTATTGATGTACATGAGGGTCCCATGGAGACGTAGAGGCCAACTCGCCAGGAATGTTGTCAAATATTACCGCCGACATGTTAGGTTGGATTAGGTTAGGTTATATTACGTTATTGATGTGTATAAAGGTCCCACGGAGACGTAGAGGCCAAAAAGCCAGGAATATGGCCAAATATTACCGCCGAGATGTTAGGTTGGGTTAGGTTAGGTTATATTACGTTATTGATGTATATAAAAGTCCCACGGAGACGTAGAGGCCAACTCGCCAGGAATGTAGTCAAATATTACTGCCGACATGTTAGGTTGGATTAGGTTAGGTTATATTACGTTATTGATGTATATAAAGGTCTCAAGGAGACGTAGAGGCCAACAAGCCAGAAATGTTGCCAAATATTACTGCCGAGGTGTTAGGTTGGGTCAGGCTAGGTTATATTACGCTATTGATGTATATAAAAGTCCCACGCAGACGTAGAGGCCAACTCGCCAGGAATGCTGTCAAATATTACCCCCGAGATGATAGGTTGGTTTAGGTTAGGTTGAATTACGTTATAGACGTATACAGTATTCCCACCGAGAAGTAGGGCCCGACAATCAAGGAATGTGGTTAAATGGTAGCCCGAGCAGTTAGGTTGGGTTAGGTTACGTTATATTACGTTATTGATGTACATGAGGGTCCCACGGAGACGTAGAGGCCAACTCGCCTGTAATGTTGTCAAATATAACCGCCGAGATGTTAGGTTGGGTTAGGTTAGGTTATATTACGTTATTGATGTACATAAAGGTCCCCCGCAGACGTAGAGGTCAACGAGCTAGGAATGTTGTCAAATATTACTGCCGAGATGATGGTTTGGGTTATGTTAGGTTATATTTCGTTATTGATGTATATGAAGGTCCCACGGAGACGTAGTGGCCAACTCGCCAGGAATGTTGTCAAATATTACCGCCGAGATGTTTGGTTGGGTTAGGTTAGGTTCTGTTACGTTATTGATGTATATAAAGGTACCAAGGAGACGTAGAGGCCAACTCGCCAGGAATGTTGTGAAATATTACCGCCGAGATGATAGGTTGGGTTAGGTTAGGTTATATTACGTTATTGATGTATATAATGTTCCCACGGAGACGTAGAGGCCAACTCGCCAGTAATGTTGTCAAATACTACCGCCGAGATGATAGGTTGTGTTAGGTTAGGTTATATTACGTTATTGATGTACATGAGGGTCCCATGGAGACGTAGAGGCCAACTCGCCAGGAATGTGGTGAAATGGTACCCCGAGAGGTTAGGTTGGGTTAGGTTATGTTATATTACGTTATTGATGTACATGAGGGTCCCACGGAGACGTAGAGGCCAACTCGCCAGTAATGTTGTCAAATATTATTGCCGATATGTTAGGTTGGATTAGGTTAGGTTATATTACGTTTTTGATGTGTATAAAGGTCCCACGGAGACGTAGAGGCCAACAAGCCAGAAATATGGCCAAATATTACCGCCGAGATGTTAGGTTGGGTTAGGTTAGGTTATATTACGTTCTTGATGTATATGAAGGTCCGACGGAGACGTAGAGGCCAACTCCGCAGGAATGTTGTCAAGTATTACTGCCGAGACGTTAGGTTGGGTTAGGTTAGGTTACGTTACGTTATTGATGTATATAACGGTCCCACGGAGACGTAGAGGCCAACTCGCCAGGAATGTTGTCAAATATTACCGCCGAGATGTTAGGTTGGGTTAGGTTAGGTTATATTACGGTATTGATGTATATAAAGGTCCCGCTGAGACGTAGAGGACAACTCGCCAGGATTGTCGTCAAATAATAGCGCCGAGAGGTTAGGTTGGGTTAGGTTACGTTATATTACGTTATTGATGTACATGAGGGTCCCATGGAGACGTAGAGGCCAACTCGCCAGGAATGTTGTCAAACATTACCGCCGACATGTTAGGTTGGATTAGGTTTGGTTATACTACGTTATTGATGTATATAAAGGTCCCACGGAGACGTAGAGGCCAACAACACAGGAATGTGGTCAACTATTACCGCCGAGATGATAGGTTGGGTTAGGTTAGGTTATATTACGTTCTAGATGTGTATAAAGGTCCAACGGATACGTAGAGGCCAATTCGGCAGGAATGTTGTCAAATAATACCGCCGAGATGTTAGGTTGGGTTCGGTTATGTTATATTACGTTATTGATATATATAAGGGTCCAACGGAGACGTAGAGGCCAACAAGCCAGGAATGTGGTCAAATATTACTGCCGAGGTGTTAGTTTGGGTTAGGTTAGGTTATATTACGCTATTGATGTATATAAATGTCCCACGCAGACGTAGAAGCCAACTCGTCAGGAATATGGTCAAATATTACAGCTACGATGTTAGATTGGGTTAGGGTAGGTTGTATTACGTCATAGACGTATACAGTGTTCCCACCGAGAAGTAGGGCCCCACAATCAAGGAATGTGGTTAAATCGTACCCCGAGCGGTTAGGTTGGATTTGGTTACGTTATATTACGTTATTGATGTACATGATGGTCCCACGAAAACGTAGAGGCCAACTCGCCAGGAATGTTGTCAAATATTACCGCCGACATGTTAGGTTGGATTAGGTTAGGTTATATTACGTTATTGATGTATATAAAGGTCCCACGGAGGCGTAGAGGCCAACAAGCCAGAAATCTTGTCAAATAATAGCGCCGAGAGTTTAGGTTGGGTCAGGTTAGGTTATATTACGTTATTGATGTATATGAAGAACCCACGGAGACGTAGAGGCCAACTTGCCAGGAATGTTGTCAAATATTACCGCCGACATGTTAGGTTGGATTAGGTTAGGTTATATTACGTTATTGATGTATATAAAGGTCCCACGGAGACGTAGATGCCAACAAGCCAGAAATGCTGCCAAATATTACCGCCGAGATGTTAGGTTGGGTTGGGTTAGGTTATATTCCGTTCTTGATGTATATAAAGGTCCCACGCAGACATAGAGGCCAACTCGCCAGGAATGTTGTCAAATATTACAGGCGCGATGTTAGATTGGGTTAAGGTAGGTTGTATTACGTCATAGACGTATACAGTGTTCCCACCGAGAAGTAGGGCCCAACAATCAAGGAATGTGGTTAAATGGTACCCCGAGCGGTTAGGTTGGGTTGGGTTACGTTATATTACGTTATTGATGTATATGAAGAACCCACGGAGACGTAGAGGCCAACTCGCCAGGAATGTTGTCAAATATTACCGCCGAAATGATAGGTTGGGTTAGGTTAGGTTATATTTCGTTATTGACGTATATGAAGGTCCCACGGAGACGTAGATTCCAACTCGCCAGGAATGTTGTCAAATATTACAGGCGCGATGTTAGATTGGGTTAAGGTAGGTTGTATTACGTCATAGACGTATACAGTGTTCCCACCGAGAAGTAGGGCCCAACAATCAAGGAATGTGGTTAAATGGTACCCCGAGCGGTTAGGTTGGGTTGGGTTACGTTATATTACGTTATTGATGTACATGGGGGTCCCACGGAGACGTAGAGGCCAACTCGCCAGGAATGTTGTCAAATATTACAGCCGCGATGTTAGATTGGGTTAGGGTAGGTTGTATTACGTCATACACGTATACAGTGTTCCCACCGAGAAGTAGCGCCCGACAATCAAGGAATGTCGTTAAATGTTACCGCGAGAGTTTAGGTTGGGTTAGGTTACGTTATATTACGTTATTGATGTACATGGGGGTCCCACGGAGACGTAGAGGCCAACTCGCCAGGAATGTTGTCAAATATTACCGCCGACATGTTAGGTTGGATTAGGTTTGGTTATACTACGTTATTGATGTATATAAAGGTCCCACGGAGACGTAGAGGCCAACAACACAGGAATGTGGTCAACTATTACCGCCGAGATGTTAGGTTGGGTTAGGTTAGGTTATATTACGTTATAGATGTGTATAAAGGTCCAACGGATACGTAGAGGCCAATTCGGCAGGAATGTTGTCAAATAATACCGCCGAGATGTTAGGTTGGGTTAGGTTAGGTTATATTACGTTCTCGATGTATATAAAGGACCCACGCAGACGTAGAGGCCAACTCGCCAGGAATGTAGTCAAATATTACCGCCGAAATTATAGGTTGGGTTATGTTAGGTTATATTTCGTTATTGATATATATGAAGGTCCTACGGAGACGTAGAGGCCAACTCGCCAGGAATGTTGTCAAATATTACAGGCGCGATGTTAGATTGGGTTAGGGTAGGTTGTATTACGTCATAGACGTATACAGTGTTCCCACCGAGAAGTAGGGCCCGACAATCAAGGAATGTGTTTAAATGGTACCCCGAGCAGTTAGGTTGGGTTAGGTTAGGTTATATTACGCTATTGATGTATGTAAAAGTCCCACGCAGACGTAGAGGCCAACTCGCCAAGAATGTTGTCAAATATTACCGCCGAGATGATAGTTTGGTTCAGGTTAGGTTGTATAACGTCATAGACGTATACAGTGTTCCCACCGAGAAGTAGGGCCCCACAATCAAGGAATGTGGTTAAATGGTACCCCGAGAGGTTAGGTTGGGTTAGGTTATGTTATATTACGTTATTGATGTACATGAGGGTCCCACGGAGACGTAGAGGCCAACTCGCCAGTAATGTTGTCAAATATTACTGCCGATATGTTAGGTTGGATTAGGTTAGGTTATATTACGCTATTGATGTATATAAAAGTCCCACGCAGACGTAGAGGCCAACTCGCCAGGAATGCTGTCAAATATTACCCCCGAGATGATAGGTTGGTTTAGGTTAGGTTGAATTACGTTATAGACGTATACAGTATTCCCACCGAGAAGTAGGGCCCGACAATCAAGGAATGTGGTTAAATGGTAGCCCGAGCAGTTAGGTTGGGTTAGGTTACGTTATATTACGTTATTGATGTACATGAGGGTCCCACGGAGACGTAGAGGCCAACTCGCCTGTAATGTTGTCAAATATAACCGCCGAGATGTTAGGTTGGGTTAGGTTAGGTTATATTACGTTATTGATGTATATAAAGGTCCCCCGCAGACGTAGAGGTCAACTCGCTAGGAATGTTGTCAAATATTACTGCCGAGATGATGGTTTGGGTTAAGTTAGGTTATATTTCGTTATTGATGTATATGAAGGTCCCACGGAAACGTAGTGGCCAACTCGCCAGGAATGTTGTCAAATATTACCGCCGAGATGTTTGGTTGGGTTAGGTTAGGTTCTGTTACGTTATTGATGTATATAAAGGTACCAAGGAGACGTAGAGGCCAACTCGCCAGGAATGTTGTCAAATATTACCGTCGAGATGATAGGCTGGGTTAGGTTAGGTTATATTACGTTATTGATGTATATAAAGTTCCCACGGAGACGTGGAGGCCAACTCGCCAGGAATGTTGTCAAATACTACCGCCGAGATGATAGGTTGTGTTAGGTTAGGTTATATTACGTTATTGATGTACATGAGGGTCCCATGGAGACGTACAGGCCAACTCGCCAGGAATGTGGTGAAATGGTACCCCGAGAGGTTAGGTTGGGTTAGGTTATGTTATATTACGTTATTGATGTACATGAGGGTCCCACGGAGACGTAGAGGCCAACTCGCCAGTAATGTTGTCAAATATTACTGCCGATATGTTAGGTTGGATTAGGTTAGGTTATATTACGTTTTTGATGTGTATAACGGTCCCACGGAGACGTAGAGGCCAACAAGCCAGAAATATGGCCAAATATTACCGCCGAGATGTTAGGTTGGGTTAGGTTAGGTTATATTACGTTCTTGATGTATATGAAGGTCCGACGGAGACGTAGAGGCCAACTCCGCAGGAATGTTGTCAAGTATTACTGCCGAGACGTTAGGTTGGGTTAGGTTAGGTTACGTTACGTTATTGATGTATATAACGGTCCCACGGAGACGTAGAGGCCAACTCGCCAGGATTGTTGTCAAATAATAGCGCCGAGAGGTTAGGTTGTGTCAGGTTAGGTTATATTACGTTATTGATGTATATGAAGAACCCACGGAGACGTAGAGACCATCTCGCCAGGTATGTGGTCAAATATTACCGCCGAGAAGTTAGGTTGGGTTAGGTTTGGTTATATTTCGTTATTGATGTATATGAAGGTCCCACGGAAACGGAGAGGCCAACTCGCCAGGAATGTTGTCAAATATTACAGCCGAGATGTTAGGTTGGGTTAGGTTAGGTTATATTACGTTATTGATGTATATAAAGTTCCCACGGAGACGTAGAGGCCAACTCGCCAGGAATGTTGTCAAATATTACCGCCGAGATGATAGGTTGTGTTAGGTTAGGTTATATTACGTTATTCATGTATATGAAGGTCAAACGGAGACGTAGAGGCCAACAAGCCAGGAATGTTGTCAAATATTACCGCAGACATGTTAGGTTGGGTTAGGTTAGGTTATATTACGTTATTGATGTATACAAAGGTCCCACGGAGACGTAGAGGGCAACTCGCCAGGATTGTTGTCAAATAATAGCGCCGAGAGGTTAGGTTGGGTTAGGTTACGTTATATTACGTTATTGATGTACATGAGGGTCCCATGGAGATGTAGAGGCCAACTCGCCAGGAATGATATCAAATATTACCGCCGAGATGTTAGGTTGGGTTAGGTTAGGTTATATTACGTTATTGATGTATATAAAGGACCCACGCAGACGTAGAGGCCAACTCGCTAGGAATGTTGTCAAATATTACCGCCGAGATGATAGTTTGGGTTAAGTTAGGTTATATTTCGTTATTGATGTATATGAAGGTCCCACGGAGACGTAGAAGCCAACTCGCCAGGAATGTTGTCAAATATTACCGCCGAGATGTTAGGTTGGGTTAGGTTAGGTTATGTTACGTTATTGATGTATATAAAGGTCCCAAGGAGACGTAGAGGCCAACTCTCCAGGATTGTTGTCAAATAATAGCGCCGAGAGGTTAGGTTGTGTCAGGTTAGGTTATATTACGTTATTGATGTATATGAAGAACCCACGGGGACGTCGAGGCCAACTCGCCAGGTGTGTGGTCAAATATTACCGCCGAGATGATAGGTTGGGTTAGGTTTGGTTATATTTCGTTATTTATGTATATGAAGGTCCCACGGAAACGGAGAGGCCAACTCGCCAGGAATGTTGTCAAATATTACAGCCGAGATGTTAGGTTGGGTTAGGTTAGGTTATATTACGTTATTGATGTATACAAAGGTCCCACGGAGACGTAGAGGCCAACTCGCCAGGAATGCTGTCAAATATTACCCCCGAGATGATAGGTTGGTTTAGGTTAGGTTGAATTACGTTATAGACGTATACAGTATTCCCACCGAGAAGTAGGGCCCGACAATCAAGGAATGTGGTTAAATGGTAGCCCGAGCAGTTAGGTTGGGTTAGGTTACGTTATATTACGTTATTGATGTACATGAGGGTCCCACGGAGACGTAGAGGCCAACTCGCCTGTAATGTTGTCAAATATAACCGCCGAGATGTTAGGTTGGGTTAGGTTAGGTTATATTACGTTATTGATGTATATAAAGGTCCCCCGCAGACGTAGAGGTCAACTCGCTAGGAATGTTGTCAAATATTACTGCCGAGATGATGGTTTGGGTTAAGTTAGGTTATATTTCGTTATTGATGTATATGAAGGTCCCACGGAAACGTAGTGGCCAACTCGCCAGGAATGTTGTCAAATATTACCGCCGAGATGTTTGGTTGGGTTAGGTTAGGTTCTGTTACGTTATTGATGTATATAAAGGTACCAAGGAGACGTAGAGGCCAACTCGCCAGGAATGTTGTCAAATATTACCGCCGAGATGATAGGCTGGGTTAGGTTAGGTTATATTACGTTATTGATGTATATAAAGTTCCCACGGAGACGTGGAGGCCAACTCGCCAGGAATGTTGTCAAATACTACCGCCGAGATGATAGGTTGTGTTAGGTTAGGTTATATTACGTTATTGATGTACATGAGGGTCCCATGGAGACGTACAGGCCAACTCGCCAGGAATGTGGTGAAATGGTACCCCGAGAGGTTAGGTTGGGTTAGGTTATGTTATATTACGTTATTGATGTACATGAGGGTCCCACGGAGACGTAGAGGCCAACTCGCCAGTAATGTTGTCAAATATTACTGCCGATATGTTAGGTTGGATTAGGTTAGGTTATATTACGTTTTTGATGTGTATAACGGTCCCACGGAGACGTAGAGGTCAACAAGCCAGAAATATGGCCAAATATTACCGCCGAGATGTTAGGTTGGGTTAGGTTAGGTTATATTACGTTCTTGATGTATATGAAGGTCCGACGGAGACGTAGAGGCCAACTCCGCAGGAATGTTGTCAAGTATTACTGCCGAGACGTTAGGTTGGGTTAGGTTAGGTTACGTTACGTTATTGATGTATATAACGGTCCCACGGAGACGTAGAGGCCAACTCGCCAGGATTGTTGTCAAATAATAGCGCCGAGAGGTTAGGTTGTGTCAGGTTAGGTTATATTACGTTATTGATGTATATGAAGAACCCACGGAGACGTAGAGACCATCTCGCCAGGTATGTGGTCAAATATTACCGCCGAGAAGTTAGGTTGGGTTAGGTTTGGTTATATTTCGTTATTTATGTATATGAAGGTCCCACGGAAACGGAGAGGCCAACTCGCCAGGAATGTTGTCAAATATTACAGCCGAGATGTTAGGTTGGGTTAGGTTAGGTTATATTACGTTATTGATGTATACAAAGGTCCCACGGAGACGTAGAGGCCAACTCGCCAGGATTGTTGTCAAATAATAGCGCCGAGAGGTTAGGTTGGGTTAGGTTACGTTATATTACGTTATTGATGTACATGAGGGTCCCATGGAGACGTAGAGGCCAACTCGCCAGGAATGTTGTCAAATATTACCGCCGACATGTTAGGTTGGATTAGGTTAGGTTATATTACGTTATTGATGTGTATAAAGGTCCCACGGAGACGTAGAGGCCAAAAAGCCAGAAATATGGCCAAATATTACCGCCGAGATGTTAGGTTGGGTTAGGTTAGGTTATATTACGTTATTGATGTATATAAAAGTCCCACGGAGACGTAGAGGCCAACTCGCCAGGAATGTAGTCAAATATTACTGCCGACATGTTAGGTTGGGTCAGGCTAGGTTATATTACGCTATTGATGTATATAAAAGTCCCACGCAGACGTAGAGGCCAACTCGTCAGGAATGCTGTCAAATATTACCCCCGAGATGATAGGTTGGTTTAGGTTAGGTTGAATTACGTTATAGACGTATACAGTATTCCCACCGAGAAGTAGGGCCCGACAATCAAGGAATGTGGTTAAATGGTAGCCCGAGCAGTTAGGTTGGGTTAGGTTACGTTATATTACGTTATTGATGTACATGAGGGTCCCACGGAGACGTAGAGGCCAACTCGCCTGTAATGTTGTCAAATATAACCGCCGAGATGTTAGGTTGGGTTAGGTTAGGTTATATTACGTTATTGATGTATATAAAGGTCCCCCGCAGACGTAGAGGTCAACGAGCTAGGAATGTTGTCAAATATTACTGCCGAGATGATGGTTTGGGTTAAGTTAGGTTATATTTCGTTATTGATGTATATGAAGGTCCCACGGAGACGTAGTGGCCAACTCGCCAGGAATGTTGTCAAATATTACCGCCGAGATGTTTGGTTGGGTTAGGTTAGGTTCTGTTACGTTATTGATGTATATAAAGGTACCAAGGAGACGTAGAGGCCAACTCGCCAGGAATGTTGTGAAATATTACCCCCGAGATGATAGGTTGGGTTAGGTTAGGTTATATTACGTTATTGATGTATATAATGTTCCCACGGAGACGTAGAGGCCAACTCGCCAGTAATGTTGTCAAATACTACCGCCGAGATGATAGGTTGTGTTAGGTTAGGTTATATTACGTTATTGATGTACATGAGGGTCCCATGGAGACGTAGAGGCCAACTCGCCAGGAATGTGGTGAAATGGTACCCCGAGAGGTTAGGTTGGGTTAGGTTATGTTATATTACGTTATTGATGTACATG
This sequence comes from Xylocopa violacea, assembly GCA_963969225.1. Classification (NCBI taxonomy): domain Eukaryota; kingdom Metazoa; phylum Arthropoda; class Insecta; order Hymenoptera; family Apidae; genus Xylocopa; species Xylocopa violacea. The sequence continues at coordinate 7,318,009 of CAXAJV010000017.1, read as the reverse complement.
AGGGTCCCACGGAGACGTAGAGGCCAACTCGCCAGTAATGTTGTCAAATATTATTGCCGATATGTTAGGTTGGATTAGGTTAGGTTATATTACGTTTTTGATGTGTATAAAGGTCCCACGGAGACGTAGAGGCCAACAAGCCAGAAATATGGCCAAATATTACCGCCGAGATGTTAGGTTGGGTTAGGTTAGGTTATATTACGTTCTTGATGTATATGAAGGTCCGACGGAGACGTCGAGGCCAACTCCGCAGGAATGTTGTCAAGTATTACTGCCGAGACGTTAGGTTGGGTTAGGTTAGGTTACGTTACGTTATTGATGTATATAAAGGTCCCAAGGAGACGTAGAGGCCAACTCTCCAGGATTGTTGTCAAATAATAGCGCCGAGAGGTTAGGTTGTGTCAGGTTAGGTTATATTACGTTATTGATGTATATGAAGAACCCACGGGGACGTAGAGGCCAACTCGCCAGGTGTGTGGTCAAATATTACCGCCGAGATGATAGGTTGGGTTAGGTTTGGTTATATTTCGTTATTTATGTATATGAAGGTCCCACGGAAACGGAGAGGCCAACTCGCCAGGAATGTTGTCAAATATTACAGCCGAGATGTTAGGTTGGGTTAGGTTAGGTTATATTACGTTATTGATGTATACAAAGGTCCCACGGAGACGTAGAGGCCAACTCGCCAGGAATGTTGTCAAATATTACTGCCGACATGTTAGGTTGGACTAGGTTAGGTTATATTACGTTACTGATGTATATAAAGTTCCCACGGAGACGTAGATGCCAACAAGCCAGAAATGTTGCCAAATATTACCGCCGAGACGATAGGTTGGGTTAGGTTAGGTTATATTTCGTTATTGATGTATGAAGGTCCCACGGAGACGTAGAGGCCAACTCGCCAGGAATGTTGTCAAATATTACCGCCGAGATGTTAGGTTGGGCTAGGTTAGGTTATATTACGTGCTTGATGTATATAAAGGTCTCACGCAGACGTAGAGGCCAACTCGCCAGGAATGTTGTCAAATATTACCGCCGAGATGATAGGTTGGGTTAGGTTAGGTTATATTACGTTATTGATGTACATGAGGGTCCCATGGAGACGTAGAGGCCAACTCGCCAGGAATGTTGTCAAATATTACCGCCGACATGTTAGGTTGGATTAGGTTAGGTTATATTACGTTATTGATGTGTATAAAGGTCCCACGGAGACGTAGAGGCCAACAAGCCAGAAATATGGCCAAATATTACCGCCGAGATGTTAGGTTGGGTTAGGTTAGGTTATATTTCGTTATTGATGTATATGAAGGTCCCACGGAGACGTAGAAGCCAACTCGCCAGGAATGTTGTCAAATATTACCGCCGAGATGTTAGGTTGGGTTAGGTTAGGTTATGTTACGTTATTGATGTATATAAAGGTCCCAAGGAGACGTAGAGGCCAACTCTCCAGGATTGTTGTCAAATAATAGCGCCGAGAGGTTAGGTTGTGTCAGGTTAGGTTATATTACGTTATTGATGTATATGAAGAACCCACGGGGACGTAGAGGCCAACTCGCCAGGTGTGTGGCCAAATATTACCGCCGAGATGATAGGTTGGGTTAGGTTTGGTTATATTTCGTTATTTATGTATATGAAGGTCCCACGGAAACGGAGAGGCCAACTCGCCAGGAATGTTGTCAAATATTACCGCGGACATGTTAGGTTGGGTTAGGTTAGGTTATATTACGTTATTGATGTATACAAAGGTCCCACGGAGACGTAGAGGGCAACTCGCCAGGATTGTTGTCAAATAATAGCGCCGACATGTTAGGTTGGATTAGGTTAGGTTATATTAAGTTATTGATGTATATAAAGGTCCCACGGAGACGTAGATGCCAACAAGCCAGAAATGTTGCCAAATATTACCGCCGAGATGTTAGGTTGGGTTAGGTTAGGTTATATTCCGTTCTTGATGTATATAAAGGTCCCACGCAGACATAGAGGCCAACTCGCCAGGAATGTTGTCAAATATTACCGCCGAAATGATAGGTTGGGTTAGGTTAGGTTATATTTCGTTATTGATGTATATGAAGGTCCCACGGAGACGTAGAGGCCAACTCGCCAGGAATGTTGTCAAATATTACAGGCGCGATGTTAGATTGGATTAGGGTAGGTTGTATTACGTGATAGACGTATACAGTGTTCCCACCGAGAAGTAGGGCCCGACAATCAAGGAATGTGGTTAAATCGTACCCCGAGCGGTTAGGTTGGATTTGGTTACGTTATATTACGTTATTGATGTACATGATGGTCCCACGAAAACGTAGAGGCCAACTCGCCAGGAATGTTGTCATATATTACCGCCGACATGTTAGGTTGGATTAGGTTAGGTTATATTACGTTATTGATGTATATAAAGGTCCCACGGAGACGTAGAGGCCAACAAGCCAGAAATGTTGCCAAATATTACCGCCGAGATGTTAGGTTGCGTTAGGTTAGGTTATATTACGTTCTCGATGTATATAAAGGTCCCACGCAGACGTAGAGGCCAACTCGCCAGGAATGTTGTCAAATATTACCGCCGAAATGATAGGTTGGGTTAGGTTAGGTTATATTTCGTTATTGATGTATATGAAGGTCCCACGGAGACGTAGATTCCAACTCGCCAGGAATGTTGTCAAATATTACAGGCGCGATGTTAGATTGGGTTAAGGTAGGTTGTATTACGTCATAGACGTATACAGTGTTCCCACCGAGAAGTAGGGCCCAACAATCAAGGAATGTGGTTAAATGGTACCCCGAGCGGTTAGGTTGGGTTGGGTTACGTTATATTACGTTATTGATGTACATGAGGGTCCCACGGAGACGTAGAGGCCAACTCGCCAGTAATGTTGTCAAATATTACTGCCGAGATGATGGTTTGGGTTAAGTTAGGTTATATTTCGTTATTGATGTATATGAAGGTCCCACGGAGACGTAGTGGCCAACTCGCCAGGAATGTTGTCAAATATTACCGCCGAAATGTTTGGTTGGGTTAGGTTAGGTTCTGTTACGTTATTGATGTATATAAAGGTACCAAGGAGACGTAGGGGCCAACTCGCCAGGAATGTTGTCAAATATTACCGCCGAGATGATAGGTTGGGTTAGGTTAGGTTATATTACGTTATTGATGTATATAAAGTTCCCACGGAGACGTAGAGGCCAACTCGCCAGGAATGTTGTCAAATATTACCGCCGAGATGATAGGTTGTGTTAGGTTAGGTTATATTACGTTATTGATGTATATGAAGGTCAAACGGAGACGTAGAGGCCAACAAGCCAGGAATGTTGTCAAATATTACCGCAGACATGTTAGGTTGGGTTAGGTTAGGTTATATTACGTTATTGATGTATACAAAGGTCCCACGGAGACGTAGAGGGCAACTCGCCAGGATTGTTGTCAAATAATAGCGCCGACATGTTAGGTTGGATTAGGTTAGGTTATATTAAGTTATTGATGTATATAAAGGTCCCACGGAGACGTAGATGCCAACAAGCCAGAAATGTTGCCAAATATTACCGCCGAGATGTTAGGTTGGGTTAGGTTAGGTTATATTCCGTTCTTGATGTATATAAAGGTCCCACGCAGACATAGAGGCCAACTCGCCAGGAATGTTGTCAAATATTACCGCCGAAATGATAGGTTGGGTTAGGTTAGGTTATATTTCGTTATTGATGTATATGAAGGTCCCACGGAGACGTAGAGGCCAACTCGCCAGGAATGTTGTCAAATATTACAGGCGCGATGTTAGATTGGATTAGGGTAGGTTGTATTACGTGATAGACGTATACAGTGTTCCCACCGAGAAGTAGGGCCCGACAATCAAGGAATGTGGTTAAATCGTACCCCGAGCGGTTAGGTTGGATTTGGTTACGTTATATTACGTTATTGATGTACATGATGGTCCCACGAAAACGTAGAGGCCAACTCGCCAGGAATGTTGTCATATATTACCGCCGACATGTTAGGTTGGATTAGGTTAGGTTATATTACGTTATTGATGTATATAAAGGTCCCACGGAGACGTAGAGGCCAACAAGCCAGAAATGTTGCCAAATATTACCGCCGAGATGTTAGGTTGCGTTAGGTTAGGTTATATTACGTTCTCGATGTATATAAAGGTCCCACGCAGACGTAGAGGCCAACTCGCCAGGAATGTTGTCAAATATTACCGCCGAAATGATAGGTTGGGTTAGGTTAGGTTATATTTCGTTATTGATGTATATGAAGGTCCCACGGAGACGTAGATTCCAACTCGCCAGGAATGTTGTCAAATATTACAGGCGCGATGTTAGATTGGGTTAAGGTAGGTTGTATTACGTCATAGACGTATACAGTGTTCCCACCGAGAAGTAGGGCCCAACAATCAAGGAATGTGGTTAAATGGTACCCCGAGCGGTTAGGTTGGGTTGGGTTACGTTATATTACGTTATTGATGTACATGAGGGTCCCACGGAGACGTAGAGGCCAACTCGCCAGTAATGTTGTCAAATATTACTGCCGAGATGATGGTTTGGGTTAAGTTAGGTTATATTTCGTTATTGATGTATATGAAGGTCCCACGGAGACGTAGTGGCCAACTCGCCAGGAATGTTGTCAAATATTACCGCCGAAATGTTTGGTTGGGTTAGGTTAGGTTCTGTTACGTTATTGATGTATATAAAGGTACCAAGGAGACGTAGAGGCCAACTCGCCAGGAATGTTGTCAAATATTACCGCCGAGATGATAGGTTGGGTTAGGTTAGGTTATATTACGTTATTGATGTATATAAAGTTCCCACGGAGACGTAGAGGCCAACTCGCCAGGAATGTTGTCAAATATTACCGCCGAGATGATAGGTTGTGTTAGGTTAGGTTATATTACGTTATTGATGTATATGAAGGTCAAACGGAGACGTAGAGGCCAACAAGCCAGGAATGTTGTCAAATATTACCGCAGACATGTTAGGTTGGGTTAGGTTAGGTTATATTACGTTATTGATGTATACAAAGGTCCCACGGAGACGTAGAGGGCAACTCGCCAGGATTGTTGTCAAATAATAGCGCCGAGAGGTTAGGTTGTGTTAGGTTACGTTATATTACGTTATTGATGTACATGAGGGTCCCATGGAGACGTAGAGGCCAACTCGCCAGGAATGTTATCAAATGTTACCGCCGAGATGTTAGGTTGGGTTAGGTTAGGTTATATTACGTTATTGATGTATATAAAGGTCCCACGCAGACGTAGAGGCCAACTCGCTAGGAATGTTGTCAAATATTACCGCCGAGATGATAGTTTGGGTTAAGTTAGGTTATATTTCGTTATTGATGTATATGAAGGTCCCACGGAGACGTAGAAGCCAACTCGCCAGGAATGTTGTCAAATATTACCGCCGAGATGTTAGGTTGGGTTAGGTTAGGTTATGTTACGTTATTGATGTATATAAAGGTCCCAAGGAGACGTAGAGGTCAACTCTCCAGGATTGTTGTCAAATAATAGCGCCGAGAGGTTAGGTTGTGTCAGGTTAGGTTATATTACGTTATTGATGTATATGAAGAACCCACGGGGACGTAGAGGCCAACTCGCCAGGTGTGTGGTCAAATATTACCGCCGAGATGATAGGTTGGGTTAGGTTTGGTTATATTTCGTTATTTATGTATATGAAGGTCCCACGGAAACGGAGAGGCCAACTCGCCAGGAATGTTGTCAAATATTACGGCCGAGATGTTAGGTTGGGTTAGGTTAGGTTATATTACGTTATTGATGTATACAAAGGTCCCACGGAGACGTAGAGGCCAACTCGCCAGGAATGTTGTCAAATATTACTGCCGACATGTTAGGTTGGACTAGGTTAGGTTATATTACGTTACTGATGTATATAAAGGTCCCACGGAGACGTAGAGGCCAACTCGCCAGGAATGTTGTCAAATACTACCGCCGAGATGATAGGTTGTGTTAGGTTAGGTTATATTACGTTATTGATGTACATGAGGGTCCCATGGAGACGTAGAGGCCAACTCGCCAGGAATGTGGTGAAATGGTACCCCGAGAGGTTAGGTTGGGTTAGGTTATGTTATATTACGTTATTGATGTACATGAGGGTCCCACGGAGACGTAGAGGCCAACTCGCCAGTAATGTTGTCAAATATTATTGCCGATATGTTAGGTTGGATTAGGTTAGGTTATATTACGTTTTTGATGTGTATAAAGGTCCCACGGAGACGTAGAGGCCAACAAGCCAGAAATATGGCCAAATATTACCGCCGAGATGTTAGGTTGGGTTAGGTTAGGTTATATTACGTTCTTGATGTATATGAAGGTCCGACGGAGACGTAGAGGCCAACTCCGCAGGAATATTGTCAAGTATTACTGCCGAGACGTTAGGTTGGGTTAGGTTAGGTTACGTTACGTTATTGATGTATATAACGGTCCCACGGAGACGTAGAGGCCAACTCGCCAGGATTGTTGTCAAATAATAGCGCCGAGAGGTTAGGTTGTGTCAGGTTAGGTTATATTACGTTATTGATGTATATGAAGAACCCACGGAGACGTAGAGACCATCTCGCCAGGTATGTGGTCAAATATTACCGCCGAGAAGTTAGGTTGGGTTAGGTTTGGTTATATTTCGTTATTGATGTATATGAAGGTCCCACGGAAACGGAGAGGCCAACTCGCCAGGAATGTTGTCAAATATTACAGCCGAGATGTTAGGTTGGGTTAGGTTAGGTTATATTACGTTATTGATGTATATAAAGTTCCCACGGAGACGTAGAGGCCAACTCGCCAGGAATGTTGTCAAATATTACCGCCGAGATGATAGGTTGTGTTAGGTTAGGTTATATTACGTTATTGATGTATATGAAGGTCAAACGGAGACGTAGAGGCCAACAAGCCAGGAATGTTGTCAAATATTACCGCAGACATGTTAGGTTGGGTTAGGTTAGGTTATATTACGTTATTGATGTATACAAAGGTCCCACGGAGACGTAGAGGGCAACTCGCCAGGATTGTTGTCAAATAATAGCGCCGAGAGGTTAGGTTGTGTTAGGTTACGTTATATTACGTTATTGATGTACATGAGGGTCCCATGGAGACGTAGAGGCCAACTCGCCAGGAATGTTATCAAATGTTACCGCCGAGATGTTAGGTTGGGTTAGGTTAGGTTATATTACGTTATTGATGTATATAAAGGTCCCACGCAGACGTAGAGGCCAACTCGCTAGGAATGTTGTCAAATATTACCGCCGAGATGATAGTTTGGGTTAAGTTAGGTTATATTTCGTTATTGATGTATATGAAGGTCCCACGGAGACGTAGAAGCCAACTCGCCAGGAATGTTGTCAAATATTACCGCCGAGATGTTAGGTTGGGTTAGGTTAGGTTATGTTACGTTATTGATGTATATAAAGGTCCCAAGGAGACGTAGAGGTCAACTCTCCAGGATTGTTGTCAAATAATAGCGCCGAGAGGTTAGGTTGTGTCAGGTTAGGTTATATTACGTTATTGATGTATATGAAGAACCCACGGGGACGTAGAGGCCAACTCGCCAGGTGTGTGGTCAAATATTACCGCCGAGATGATAGGTTGGGTTAGGTTTGGTTATATTTCGTTATTTATGTATATGAAAGTCCCACGGAAACGGAGAGGCCAACTCGCCAGGAATGTTGTCAAATATTACGGCCGAGATGTTAGGTTGGGTTAGGTTAGGTTATATTACGTTATTGATGTATACAAAGGTCCCACGGAGACGTAGAGGCCAACTCGCCAGGAATGTTGTCAAATATTACTGCCGACATGTTAGGTTGGACTAGGTTAGGTTATATTACGTTACTGATGTATATAAAGGTCCCACGGAGACGTAGATGCCAACAAGCCAGAAATGTTGCCATATATTACCGCCGAGACGATAGGTTGGGTTAGGTTAGGTTATATTTCGTTATTGATGTATGAAGGTCCCACGGAAACGGAGAGGCCAACTCGCCAGGAATGTTGTCAAATATTACAGCCGAGATGTTTGGTTGGGTTAGGTTAGGTTATATTACGTTATTGATGTATACAAAGGTCCCACTGAGACGTAGAGGACAGCTCGCCAGGATTGTTGTCAAATAATAGCGCCTAGAGGTTAGGTTGGGTTAGGTTACGTTATATTACGTTATTGATGTACATGAGGGTCCCATGGAGACGTAGAGGCCAATTCGCCAGGAATGTGGTTAAATGGTACCCCGAGAGGTTAGGTTGGGTTAGGTTACGTTATATTACTTTATTGATGTACATGAGGGTCCCACGGAGACGTAGAGGCCAACTCGCCAGGAATGTTGTCAAATATTACTGCCGATATGTTAGGTTGGATTAGGCTAGGTTATATTACGTTATTGATGTGTATAAAGGTCCCACGGAGACGTAGAGGGCAACTCGCCAGGATTGTTGTCAAATAATAGCGCCGAGAGGTTAGGTTGGGTTAGGTTACGTTATATTACGTTATTGATGTATACAAAGGTCCCACGGAGACGTAGAGGCCAACTCGCCAGGAATGTTGTCAAATATTACCGCCGACATGTTAGGTTGGATTAGGTGAGGTTATATTACGTTATTGATGTGTATAAAGGTCCCACGGAGACGTAGAGGCCAAAAAGCCAGAAATATGGCCAAATATTACCGCCGAGATGTTAGGTTGGGTTAGGTTAGGTTATATTACGTTATTGATGTATATAAAAGTCCCACGGAGACGTAGAGGCCAACTCGCCAGGAATGTAGTCAAATATTACTGCCGACATGTTAGGTTGGATTAGGTTAGGTTATATTACGTTATTGATGTATATAAAGGTCCCAAGGAGACGTAGAGGCCAACAAGCCAGAAATGTTGCCAAATATTACTGCCGAGGTGTTAGGTTGGGTCAGGCTAGGTTATATTACGCTATTGATGTATATAAAAGTCCCACGCAGACGTAGAGGCCAACTCGCCAGGAATGCTGTCAAATATTACCCCCGAGATGATAGGTTGGTTTAGGTTAGGTTGAATTACGTTATAGACGTATACAGTATTCCCACCGAGAAGTAGGGCCCGACAATCAAGGAATGTGGTTAAATGGTAGCCCGAGCAGTTAGGTTGGGTTAGGTTACGTTATATTACGTTATTGATGTACATGAGGGACCCACGGAGACGTAGAGCCCAACTCGCCTGTAATGTTGTCAAATATAACCGCCGAGATGTTAGGTTGGGTTAGGTTAGGTTATATTACGTGATTGATGTATATAAAGGTCCCCCGCAGACGTAGAGGTCAACTCGCTAGGAATGTTGTCAAATATTACTGCCGAGATGATGGTTTGGGTTAAGTTAGGTTATATTTCGTTATTGATGTATATGAAGGTCCCACGGAGACGTAGTGGCCAACTCGCCAGGAATGTTGTCAAATATTACCGCCGAAATGTTTGGTTGGGTTAGGTTAGGTTCTGTTACGTTATTGATGTATATAAAGGTACCAAGGTGACGTAGAGGCCAACTCGCCAGGAATGTTGTCAAATATTACCGCCGAGATGATAGGTTGGGTTAGGTTAGGTTATATTACGTTATTGATGTATATAATGTTCCCACGGAGACGTAGAGGCCAACTCGCCAGGAATGTTGTCAAATACTACCGCCGAGATGATAGGTTGTGTTAGGTTAGGTTATATTACGTTATTGATGTACATGAGGGTCCCATGGAGACGTAGAGGCCAACTCGCCAGGAATGTGGTGAAATGGTACCCCGAGAGGTTAGGTTGGGTTAGGTTATGTTATATTACGTTATTGATGTACATGAGGGTCCCACGGAGACGTAGAGGCCAACTCGCCAGTAATGTTGTCAAATATTATTGCCGATATGTTAGGTTGGATTAGGTTAGGTTATATTACGTTTTTGATGTGTATAAAGGTCCCACGGAGACGTAGAGGCCAACAAGCCAGAAATATGGCCAAATATTACCGCCGAGATGTTAGGTTGGGTTAGGTTAGGTTATATTACGTTCTTGATGTATATGAAGGTCCGACGGAGACGTAGAGGCCAACTCCGCAGGAATATTGTCAAGTATTACTGCCGAGACGTTAGGTTGGGTTAGGTTAGGTTACGTTACGTTATTGATGTATATAACGGTCCCACGGAGACGTAGAGGCCAACTCGCCAGGATTGTTGTCAAATAATAGCGCCGAGAGGTTAGGTTGTGTCAGGTTAGGTTATATTACGTTATTGATGTATATGAAGAACCCACGGAGACGTAGAGACCATCTCGCCAGGTATGTGGTCAAATATTACCGCCGAGAAGTTAGGTTGGGTTAGGTTTGGTTACATTTCGTTATTGATGTATATGAAGGTCCCACGGAAACGGAGAGGCCAACTCGCCAGGAATGTTGTCAAATATTACAGCCGAGATGTTAGGTTGGGTTAGGTTAGGTTATATTACGTTATTGATGTATATAAAGTTCCCACGGAGACGTAGAGGCCAACTCGCCAGGAATGTTGTCAAATATTACCGCCGAGATGATAGGTTGTGTTAGGTTAGGTTATATTACGTTATTGATGTATATGAAGGTCAAACGGAGACGTAGAGGCCAACAAGCCAGGAATGTTGTCAAATATTACCGCAGACATGTTAGGTTGGGTTAGGTTAGGTTATATTACGTTATTGATGTATACAAAGGTCCCACGGAGACGTAGAGGGCAACTCGCCAGGATTGTTGTCAAATAATAGCGCCGAGAGGTTAGGTTGGGTTACGTTACGTTATATTACGTTATTGATGTACATGAGGGTCCCATGGAGACGTAGAGGCCAACTCGCCAGGAATGTTATCAAATATTACCGCCCAGATGTTAGGTTGGGTTAGGTTAGGTTATATTACGCTATTGATGTATATAAAGGTCCCACGCAGACGTAGAGGCCAACTCGCTAGGAATGTTGTCAAATATTACCGCCGAGATGATAGTTTGGGTTAAGTTAGGTTATATTTCGTTATTGATGTATATGAAGGTCCCACGGAGACGTAGAAGCCAACTCGCCAGGAATGTTGTCAAATATTACCGCCGAGATGTTAGGTTGGGTTAGGTTAGGTTATGTTACGTTATTGATGTATATAGAGGTCCCAAGGAGACGTAGAGGCCAACTCTCCAGGATTGTTGTCAAATAATAGCGCCGAGAGGTTAGCTTGTGTCAGGTTAGGTTATATTACGTTATTGATGTATATGAAGAACCCACGGGGACGTAGAGGCCAACTCGCCAGGTGTGTGGTCAAATATTACCGCCGAGATGATAGGTTGGGTTAGGTTTGGTTATATTTCGTTATTTATGTATATGAAGGTCCCACGGAAACGGAGAGGCCAACTCGCCAGGAATGTTGTCAAATATTACAGCCGAGATGTTAGGTTGGGTTAGGTTAGGTTATATTACGTTATTGATGTATACAAAGGTCCCACGCAGACGTAGAGGACAACTCGCCAGGAATGTTGTCAAATATTACTGCCGACATGTTAGGTTGGACTAGGTTAGGTTATATTACGTTACTGATGTATATAAAGGTCCCACGGAGACGTAGATGCCAACAAGCCAGAAATGTTGCCAAATATTACCGCCGAGACGATAGGTTGGGTTAGGTTAGGTTATATTTCGTTATTGATGTATGAAGGTCCCACGGAGACGTAGAGGCCAACTCGCCAGGAATGTTGTCAAATATTACCGCCGAGATGTTAGGTTGGGCTAGGTTAGGTTATATTACGTGCTTGATGTATATAAAGGTCTCACGCAGACGTAGAGGCCAACTCGCCAGGAATGTTGTCAAATATTACCGCCGACATGTTAGGTTGGATTAGGTTAGGTTATATTTCGTTATTGATGTGTATAAAGGTCCCACGGAGACGTAGAGGCCAACAAGCCAGAAATATGGCCAAATATTACCGCCGAGATGTTAGGTTGGGTTAGGTTAGGTTATATTACGTTCTTGATGTATATGAAGGTCCCACGGAGACGTAGAGGCCAACTCCCCAGGAATGTTGTCAAGTATTACCGCCGTGACGTAAGGTTGGGTTAGGTTAGGTTATGTTACGTTATTGATGTATATAACGGTCCCACGGAGACGTAGAGGCCAACTCGCCAGGATTGTTGTCAAATAATAGCGCCGAGAGGTTAGGTTGTGTCAGGTTAGGTTATATTACGTTATTGATGTATATGAAGAACCCACGGAGACGTAGAGACCATCTCGCCAGGTATGTGGTCAAATATTACCGCCGAGAAGTTAGGTTGGGTTAGGTTTGGTTATATTTCGTTATTGATGTATATGAAGGCCCCACGGAGACGTAGAGGCCAACAAGCCAGGAATGTTGTCAAATATTACCGCAGACATGTTAGGTTGGGTTAGGTTAGGTTATATTACGTTATTGATGTATACAAAGGTCCCACGGAGACGTAGAGGGCAACTCGCCAGGATTGTTGTCAAATAATAGCGCCGAGAGGTTAGGTTGTGTTAGGTTACGTTATATTACGTTATTGATGTACATGAGGGTCCCATGGAGACGTAGAGGCCAACTCGCCAGGAATGTTATCAAATGTTACCGCCGAGATGTTAGGTTGGGTTAGGTTAGGTTATATTACGTTATTGATGTATATAAAGGTCCCACGCAGACGTAGAGGCCAACTCCCTAGGAATGTTGTCAAATATTACCGCCGAGATGATAGTTTGGGTTAAGTTAGGTTATATTTCGTTATTGATGTATATGAAGGTCCCACGGAGACGTAGAAGCCAACTCGCCAGGAATGTTGTCAAATATTACCGCCGAGATGTTAGGTTGGGTTAGGTTAGGTTATGTTACGTTATTGATGTATATAAAGGTCCCAAGGAGACGTAGAGGTCAACTCTCCAGGATTGTTGTCAAATAATAGCGCCGAGAGGTTAGGTTGTGTCAGGTTAGGTTATATTACGTTATTGATGTATATGAAGAACCCACGGGGACGTAGAGGCCAACTCGCCAGGTGTGTGGTCAAATATTACCGCCGAGATGATAGGTTGGGTTAGGTTTGGTTATATTTCGTTATTTATGTATATGAAGGTCCCACGGAAACGGAGAGGCCAACTCGCCAGGAATGTTGTCAAATATTACAGCCGAGATGTTAGGTTGGGTTAGGTTAAGTTATATTACGTTATTGATGTATACAAAGGTCCCACGGAGACGTAGAGGCCAACTCGCCAGGAATGTTGTCAAATATTACTGCCGACATGTTAGGTTGGACTAGGTTAGGTTATATTACGTTACTGATGTATATAAAGGTCCCACGGAGACGTAGATGCCAACAAGCCAGAAATGTTGCCAAATATTACCGCCGAGACGATAGGTTGGGTTAGGTTAGGTTATATTTCGTTATTGATGTATGAAGGTCCCACGGAGACGTAGAGGCCAACTCGCCAGGAATGTTGTCAAATATTACCGCCGAGATGTTAGGTTGGGCTAGGTTAGGTTATATTACGTGCTTGATGTATATAAAGGTCTCACGCAGACGTAGAGGCCAACTCGCCAGGAATGTTGTCAAATATTACCGCCGAGATGATAGGTTGGGTTAGGTTAGGTTATATTACGTTATTGATGTACATGAGGGTCCCATGGAGACGTAGAGGCCAACTCGCCAGGAATGTTGTCAAATATTGCCGCCGACATGTTAGGTTGGATTAGGTTAGGTTATATTACGTTATTGATGTGTATAAAGGTCCCACGGAGACGTAGAGGCCAACAAGCCAGAAATATGGCCAAATATTACCGCCGAGATGTTAGGTTGGGTTAGGTTAGGTTATATTACGTTCTTGATGTATATGAAGGTCCCACGGATACGTAGAGGCCAACTCCCCAGGAATGTTGTCAAGTATTACCGCCGTGACGTAAGGTTGGGTTAGGTTAGGTTATGTTACGTTATTGATGTATATAACGGTCCCACGGAGACGTAGAGGCCAACTCGCCAGGATTGTTGTCAAATAATAGCGCCGAGAGGTTAGGTTGTGTCAGGTTAGGTTATATTACGTTATTGATGTATATGAAGAACCCACGGAGACGTAGAGACCATCTCGCCAGGTATGTGGTCAAATATTACCGCCGAGAAGTTAGGTTGGGTTAGGTTTGGTTATATTTCGTTATTGATGTATATGAAGGTCCCACGGAGACGTAGAGGCCAACAAGCCAGGAATGTTGTCAAATATTACCGCAGACATGTTAGGTTGGGTTAGGTTAGGTTATATTACGTTATTGATGTATACAAAGGTCCCACGGAGACGTAGAGGGCAACTCGCCAGGATTGTTGTCAAATAATAGCGCCGAGAGGTTAGGTTGGGTTAGGTTACGTTATATTACGTTATTGATGTACATGAGGGTCCCATGGAGACGTAGAGGCCAACTCGCCAGGAATGTTATCAAATATTACCGCCGAGATGTTAGGTTGGGTTAGGTTAGGTTATATTACGTTATTGATGTATATAAAGGTCCCACGCAGACGTAGAGGCCAACTCGCTAGGAATGTTGTCAAATATTACCGCCGAGATGATAGTTTGGGTTAGGTTAGGTTATATTTCGTTATTGATGTATATGAAGGTCCCACGGAGACGTAGAAGCCAACTCGCCAGGAATGTTGTCAAATATTACCGCCGAGATGTTAGGTTGGGTTAGGTTAGGTTATGTTACGTTATTGATGTATATAAAGGTCCCAAGGAGACGTAGAGGCCAACTCTCCAGGATTGTTGTCAAATAATAGCCCCGAGAGGTTAGGTTGTGTCAGGTTAGGTTATATTACGTTATTGATGTATATGAAGAACCCACGGGGACGTAGAGGCCAATTCGCCAGGTGTGTGGTCAAATATTACCGCCGAGATGATAGGTTGGGTTACGTTTGGTTATATTCGTTATTTATGTACATGAGGGTCCCACGGATACGTAGAGGCCAACTCGCCAGGCATGTTGTCAAATATTACTGCCGAGGTGTTAGGTTGGGTTAGGTTAGGATATATTACGCTATTGATGTATATAAAAGTCCCACGCAGACGTAGAGGCCAACTCGCCAAGAATGTTGTCAAATATTACCGCCGAGATGACAGGTTGGTTCAGGTTAGGTTGTATTACGTCATAGACGTATACAGTGTTCCCACCGAGAAGTAGGGCCCGACAATCAAGGAATGTGGTTAAATGGTACCCCGATCTGTTAGGTTGGATTAGGTTTGGTTATATTACGTTATTGATGTATATAAAGGTCCCACGGATACGTAGAGGCCAACAAGCCAGGAATGTTGTCAAATATTACCGCCGAGATGTTAGGTTGGGTTAGGTTAGGTTATATTACGTTATTGATGTGTATAAAGATCCACGGAGACGTAGAGGCCAACTTGACAGGAATGTTGTCAAATATTACCGCCGACATGTTAGGTTGGATTAGGTTAGGTTATATTAAGTTATTGATGTATATAAAGGTCCCACGGAGACGTAGATGCCAACAAGCCAGAAATGTTGCCAAATATTACCGCCGAGATGTTAGGTTGGGTTAGGTTAGGTTATATTCCGTTCTTGATGTGTATAAAGGTCCCACGCAGACATATTGGCCAACTCGCCAGGAATGTTGTCAAATATTACCGCCGAAATGATAGGTTGGGTTAGGTTAGGTTATATTTCGTTATTGATGTATATGAAGGTCCCACGGAGACGTAGAGGCCAACTCGCCAGGAATGTTGTCAAATATTACAGGCGCGATGTTAGATTGGATTAGGGTAGGTTGTATTACGTCATAGACGTATACAGTGTTCCCACCGAGAAGTAGGGCCCGACAATCAAGGAATGTGGTTAAATCGTACCCCGAGCGGTTAGGTTGGATTTGGTTACGTTATATTACGTTATTGATGTACATGATGGTCCCACGAAAACGTAGAGGCCAACTCGCCAGGAATGTTGTCATATATTACCGCCGACATGTTAGGTTGGATTAGGTTAGGTTATATTACGTTATTGATGTATATAAAGGTCCCATGGAGACATAGAGGCCAACTCGCCAGGAATGTTATCAAATATTACCGCCGAGATGTTAGGTTGGGTTAGGTTAGGTTATCTTACGCTATTGATGTATATAAAGGTCCCACGCAGACGTAGAGGCCAACTCGCCAGGAATGTTGTCAAATATTACCGCCGAAATGATAGGTTGGGTTAGGTTAGGTTATATTTCGTTATTGATGTATATGAAGGTCCCACGGAGACGTAGATTCCAACTCGCCAGGAATGTTGTCAAATATTACAGGCGCGATGTTAGATTGGGTTAAGGTAGGTTGTATTACGTCATAGACGTATACAGTGTTACCACCGAGAAGTAGGGCCCAACAATCAAGGAATGTGGTTAAATGGTACCCCGAGCGGTTAGGTTGGGTTGGGTTACGTTATATTACGTTATTGATGTACATGAGGGTCCCACGGAGACGTAGAGGCCAACTCGCCAGGAATGTTGTCAAATATTACAGCCGCGATGTTAGATTGGGTTAGGGTAGGTTGTATTACGTCATACACGTATACAGTGTTCCCACCGAGAAGTAGGGCCCGACAATCAAGCAATGTCGTCAAATGTTACCGCGAGAGTTTAGGTTGGATTAGGTTACGTTATATTACGTTATTGATGTACATGGGGGTCCCACGGAGACGTAGAGGCCAACTCGCCAGGAATGTTGTCAAATATTACCGCCGACATGTTAGGTTGGATTAGGCTAGGTTATATTACGTTATTGATGTATATAAAGGTCCCACGGAGACGTCGAGGCCAACAAGCCAGAAATCTTGTCAAATAATAGCGCCGAGAGGTTAGGTTGGGTCAGGTTAGGTTACATTACCTTATTGATGTATATGAAGAACCCACGGAGACGTAGAGGCCAACAAGACAGGAATGTGGTCAACTATTACCGCCGAGATGTTAGATTGGGTTAGGTTTGGTTATATTACGTTATTGATGTATATAAAGGTCCCACGGATACGTAGAGGCCAACAAGCCAAGAATGTTGTCAAATATTACCGCCGAGATGTTAGGTTGGGTTAGGTTAGGTTATACTACGGTATTGATGTATATAAAGGTCCCGCTGAGACGTAGAGGACAACTCGCCAGGATTGTCGTCAAATAATAGCGCCGAGAGGTTAGGTTGGGTTAGGTTACGTTATATTACGTTATTGATGTACATGAGGGTCCCATGGAGACGTAGAGGCCAACTCGCCAGGAATGTTGTCAAACATTACCGCCGACATGTTAGGTTGGATTAGGTTTGGTTATACTACGTTATTGATGTATATAAAGGTCCCACGGAGACGTAGAGGCCAACAACACAGGAATGTGGTCAACTATTACCGCCGAGATGTTAGGTTGGGTTAGGTTAGGTTATATTACGTTATAGATGTGTATAAAGGTCCAACGGATACGTAGAGGCCAATTCGGCAGGAATGTTGTCAAATAATACCGCCGAGATGTTAGGTTGGGTTCGGTTATGTTATATTACGTAATTGATATATATAAGGGTCTAACGGAGACGTAGAGGCCAACAAGCCAGGAATGTGGTCAAATATTACTGCCGAGGTGTTAGTTTGGGTTAGGTTAGGTTATATTACGCTATTGATGTATATAAATGTCCCACGCAGACGTAGAAGCCAACTCGTCAGGAATATGGTCAAATATTACAGCTACGATGTTAGATTGGATTAGGGTAGGTTGTATTACGTCATAGACGTACACAGTGTTCCCACCGAGAAGTAGGGCCCGACAATCAAGGAATGTGGTTAAATGGTACCCCGAGAGGTTAGGTTGGGTTAGGTTAGGTTATATTACGTTATTGATGTATATAAAGGTCCCACGCAGACGTAGAGGCCAACTCGCCAGGAATGTTGTCAAATATTACCGCCGACATGTTATGTTGGATTAGGTTTGGTTATATTACGTTATTGATGTATATAAAGGTCCCACGGATACGTAGAGGCCAACAAGCCAGGAATGTTGTCAAATATTACCGCCGAGATGTTAGGTTGGGTTAGGTTAGGTTATATTACGTTCTCGATGTATATAAAGGACCCACGCAGACGTAGAGGCCAACTCGCCAGGAATGTAGTCAAATATTACCGCTGAAATTATAGGTTGGGTTATGTTAGGTTATATTTCGTTATTGATATATATGAAGGTCCTACGGAGACGTAGAGGCCAACTCGCCAGGAATGTTGTCAAATATTACAGGCGCGATGTTAGATTGGGTTAGGGTAGGTTGTATTACGTCATAGACGTATACAGTGTTCCCACCGAGAAGTAGGGCCCGACAATCAAGGAAGGTGTTTAAATGGTACCCCGAGCAGTTAGGTTGGGTTAGGTTAGGTTATATTACGCTATTGATGTATATAAAAGTCCCACGCAGACGTAGAGGCCAACTCGCCAAGAATGTTGTCAAATATTACCGCCGAGATGATAGTTTGGTTCAGGTTAGGTTGTATTACGTCATAGACGTATACAGTGTTCCCACCGAGAAGTAGGGCCCCACAATCAAGGAATGTGGTTAAATCGTACCCCGAGCGGTTAGGTTGGATTTGGTTACGTTATATTACGTTATTGATGTACATGATGGTCCCACGAAAACGTAGAGGCCAACTCGCCAGGAATGTTGTCAAATATTACCGCCGAGATGTTAGGTTCGGTTAGGTTAGGTTATATTACGTTCTCGATGTATATAAAGGACCCACGCAGACGTAGAGGCCAACTCGCCAGGAATGTAGTCAAACATTACCGCCGAAATTATAGGTTGGGTTATGTTAGGTTATATTTCGTTATTGATATATATGAAGGTCCTACGGAGACGTAGAGGCCAACTCGCCAGGAATGTTGTCAAATATTACAGGCGCGATGTTAGATTGGGTTAGGGTAGGTTGTATTACGTCATAGACGTATACAGTGTTCCCACCGAGAAGTAGGGCCCGACAATCAAGGAATGTGTTTAAATGGTACCCCGAGCAGTTAGGTTGGGTTAGGTTAGGTTATATTACGCAATTGATGTATATAAAAGTCCCACGCAGACGTAGAGGCCAACTCGCCAAGAATGTTGTCAAATATTACCGCCGAGATGATAGTTTGGTTCAGGTTAGGTTGTATTACGTCATAGACGTATACAGTGTTCCCACCGTGAAGTAGGGCCCCACAATCAAGGAATGTGGTTAAATCGTACCCCGAGCGGTTAGGTTGGACTTGGTTACGTTATATTACGTTATTGATGTACATGATGGTCCCACGAAAACGTAGAGGCCAACTCGCCAGGAATGTTGTCAAATATTACCGCCGACATGTTAGGTTGGATTAGGTTAGGTTATATTACGTTATTGATGTATATAAAGGTCCCACGGAGGCGTAGAGGCCAACAAGCCAGAAATCTTGTCAAATAATAGCGCCGAGAGTTTAGGTTGGGTCAGGTTAGGTTATATTACGTTATTGATGTATATGAAGAACCCACGGAGACGTAGAGGCCAACTTGCCAGGAATGTTGTCTTATATTACCGCCGACATGTTAGGTTGGATTAGGTTAGGTTATATTACGTTATTGATGTATATAAAGGTCCCACGGAGACGTAGATGCCAACAAGCCAGAAATGCTGCCAAATATTACCGCCGAGATGTTAGGTTGGGTTGGGTTAGGTTATATTCCGTTCTTGAGGTATATAAAGGTCCCACGCAGACATAGAGGCCAACTCGCCAGGAATGTTGTCAAATATTACCGCCGAAATGATAGGTTGGGCTAGGTTAGGTTATATTTCGTTATTGATGTATATGAAGGTCCCACGGAGACGTAGATTCCAACTCGCCAGGAATGTTGTCAAATATTACAGGCGCGATGTTAGATTGGGTTAAGGTAGGTTGTATTACGTCATAGACGTATACAGTGTTCCCACCGAGAAGTAGGGCCCAACAATCAAGGAATGTGGTTAAATGGTACCCCGAGCGGTTAGGTTGGGTTGGGTTACGTTATATTACGTTATTGATGTACATGAGGGTCCCACGGAGACGTAGAGGCCAACTCGCCAGGAATGTTGTCAAATATTACAGCCGCGATGTTAGATTGGGTTAGGGTAGGTTGTATTACGTCATACACGTATACAGTGTTCCCACCGAGAAGTAGGGCCCGACAATCAAGGAATGTCGTTAAATGTTACCGCGAGAGTTTAGGTTGGGTTAGGTTACGTTATATTACGTTATTGATGTACATGGGGGTCCCACGGAGACGTAGAGGCCAACTCGCCAGGAATGTTGTCAAATATTACCGCCGACATGTTAGGTTGGATTAGGTTAGGTTATATTACGTTATTGATGTATATAAAGGTCCCGCGGAGACGTCGAGGCCAACAAGCCAGAAATCTTGTCAAATAATAGCGCCGAGAGGTTAGGTTGGGTCAGGTTAGGTTACATTACCTTATTGATGTATATGAAGAACCCACGGAGACGTAGAGGCCAACAAGACAGGAATGTGGTCAACTATTACCGCCGAGATGTTAGATTGGGTTATGTTTGGTTATATTACGTTATTGATGTATATAAAGGTCCCACGGATACGTAGAGGCCAACAAGCCAAGAATGTTGTCAAATATTACCGCCGAGATGTTAGGTTGGGTTAGGTTAGGTTATATTACGTTATTGATGTACATGAGGGTCCCATGGAGACGTAGAGGCCAACTCGCCAGGAATGTTGTCAAACATTACCGCCGACATGTTAGGTTGGATTAGGTTTGGTTATACTACGTTATTGATGTATATAAAGGTCCCACGGAGACGTAGAGGCCAACAACACAGGAATGTGGTCAACTATTACCGCCGAGATGTTAGGTTGGGTTAGGTTAGGTTATATTACGTTATAGATGTGTATAAGGGTCCAACGGATACGTAGAGGCCAATTCGGCAGGAATGTTGTCAAATAATACCGCCGAGATGTTAGGTTGGGTTCGGTTATGTTATATTACGTTATTGATATATATAAGGGTCCAACGGAGACGTAGAGGCCAACAAGACAGGAATGTGGTCAAATATTACTGCCGAGGTGTTAGTTTGGGTTAGGTTAGGTTATATTACGCTATTGATGTATATAAATGTCCCACGCAGACGTAGAAGCCAACTCGTCAGGAATATGGTCAAATATTACAGCTACGATGTTAGATTGGATTAGGGTAGGTTGTATTACGTCATAGACGTACACAGTGTTCCCACCGAGAAGTAGGGCCCGACAATCAAGGAATGTGGTTAAATGGTACCCCGAGAGGTTAGGTTGGGTTAGGTTAGGTTATATTACGTTATTGATGTATATAAAGGTCCCACGCAGACGTAGAGGCCAACTCGCCAGGAATGTTGTCAAATATTACCGCCGACATGTTATGTTGGATTAGGTTTGGTTATATTACGTTATTGATGTATATAAAGGTCCCACGGATACGTAGAGGCCAACAAGCCAGGAATGTTGTCAAATATTACCGCCGAGATGTTAGGTTGGGTTAGGTTAGGTTATATTACGTTCTCGATGTATATAAAGGACCCACGCAGACGTAGAGGCCAACTCGCCAGGAATGTAGTCAAATATTACCGCCGAAATTATAGGTTGGGTTATGTTAGGTTATATTTCGTTATTGATATATATGAAGGTCCTACGGAGACGTAGAGGCCAACTCGCCAGGAATGTTGTCAAATATTACAGGCGCGATGTTAGATTGGGTTAGGGTAGGTTGTATTACGTCATAGACGTATACAGTGTTCCCACCGAGAAGTAGGGCCCGACAATCAAGGAATGTTGTTAAATGGCACCCCGAGAGGTTAGGTTGGGTTAGGTTACGTTATATTACGTTATTGATGTACATAAGGGTCCCACGGAGACGTAGAGGCCAACTCGCCAGTAATGTTGTCAAATATTACCGCCGACATGTTAGGTTGGATTAGGTTTGGTTATATTACGTTATTGATGTATATAAAGGTCCCACGGAGACGGAGAAGCCAACTCGCCAGGAATGTTGTCAAATATTACCGCCGAGATGATAGGATGGGTTAGGTTAGGTTATATTTCGTTATTTATGTATATGGAGGTCCAACGGAGACGTAGAGGCCAACTCGCCAGGAATGTGGTCAAATATTACCGCCGAGATGTTAGATTGGGTTAGGTTAGGTTATATTACGTTCTCGATGTATATAAAGGTCCCACGAAGACGTAGAGGCCAACTCGCCAGGAATGTTGTCAAATATTACCGCCGGAATGATAGGTTGGGTTAGGTTAGGTTATATTTCGTTATTGATGTATATGAAGGTCCAACGGAGACGTAGAGGCCAACTCGCCAGGAATGTTGTCAAATATTACCGCCGAGATGTTAGGTTGGATTAGGTTTGGTTATATTTCGTTATTGATGTATATGAAGGTCCCACGGAGACGTAGAGGCCAACTCGCCTGAAATGTTGTCAAATATTACAGCCGAGATGTTAGGTTAGGTTATATTACGTTATTGATGTATACAAAGGTCCCACTGAGACGTAGAGGACAGCTCGCCAGGATTGTTGTCAGATAATAGCGCCGAGAGGTTAGGTTGGGTTAGGTTAGGTTATATTACGTTATTGATGTATACAAAGGTCCCACGCAGACGTAGAGGCCAACTCGCCAAGAATGTTGTCAAATATTACCGCCGAGATGATAGTTTGGTTCAGGTTAGGTTGTATAACGTCATAGACGTATACAGTGTTCCCACCGAGAAGTAGGGCCCCACAATCAAGGAATGTGTTTAAATCGTACCCCGAGCGGTTAGGTTGGATTTGGTTACGTTATATTACGTTATTGATGTACATGATGGTCCCACGAAAACGTAGAGGCCAACTCGCCAGGAATGTTGTCAAATATTACCGCCGACATGTTAGGTTGGATTAGGTTAGGTTATATTACGTTATTGATGTATATAAAGGTCCCACGGAGGCGTAGAGGCCTACAAGCCAGAAATCTTGTCAAATAATAGCGCCGAGAGGTTAGGTTGGGTCAGGTTAGGTTATATTACGTTATTGATGTATATGAAGAACCCACGGAGACGTAGAGGCCAACTTGCCAGGAATGTTGTCAAATATTACCGCCGACATGTTAGGTTGGATTAGGTTAGGTTATATTACGTTATTGATGTATATAAAGGTCCCACGGAGACGTAGATGCCAACAAGCCAGAAATGCTGCCAAATATTACCGCCGAGATGTTAGGTTGGGTTGGGTTAGGTTATATTCCGTTCTTGATGTATATAAAGGTCCCACGCAGACATAGAGGCCAACTCGCCAGGAATGTTGTCAAATATTACCGCCGAAATGATAGGTTGGGTTAGGTTAGGTTATATTTCGTTATTGACGTATATGAAGGTCCCACGGAGACGTAGAGGCCAACTCGCCAGGAATGTTGTCAAATATTACTGCCGAGGTGTTAGGTTGGGTTAGGTTAGGTTATATTACGCTATTGATGTATATGAAGGTCCCACGGAGACGAAGAGACCAACTCAGCAGGAATGTTGTCAAATATTACAGCCGCGATGATAGTTTGGTTCAGGTTAGGTTCTATTACGTCATAGACGTATACAGTGTTCCCACCGAGAAGTAGGGCCCGACAATCAAGGAATGTGGGTAAATGTTACCGCGAGAGTTTAGATTGGGTTAGGTTACGTTTTATTACGTTATTGATGTACATGAGGGTCCCACGGAGACGTAGAGGCCAACTCGCCAGGAATGTTGTCAAATATTACAGGCGCGATGTTAGATTGGGTTAGGGTAGTTTGTATTACGTTATAGATGTATATAAAGGTCCCACGGAGACGTTGAGGCCAACAAGCCAGGAGTGTTGTCAAATATTACCGCCGATATGATAGGTTGGGTTAGGTTAGGTTATATTTCGTTATTGATGTGTATGAAGGACCCACTTAGACGTAGGGGCCACGTCGCCAGGAATATTGTCAAATATTACCGCCGAGATGATAGTTTGGATTAGGTTAGGTTATATTACGCTATTGATGTATATAAAAGTCCCACGGAGACGTAGAAGCCAACTCGCAAGCAATGTGGTCAAATATTAGTGCCGAGATGTTAGGTTGGTTTAGGTTAGGTTGTATTACGTCATAGACGAATACAGTGTTCCCACCGAGAATTAGGGCCCGACAATCAAGGCATGTGGTTAAATGGTACCCCGAGCGGTTAGGTTGGATTATGTTACGTTATATTACGTTATTGATGTACATGATGGTCCCACGGAGACGTAGAGGCCAACTCGCGAGTAATGTTGTCAAATATTACCGCCGACATGTTGGGTTGGGTTAGGTTTGGTTTTGTTACGTTATTGATGTATATAAAGGTCCCACGCAGACGTAGAGGCCAACTCGCCAGGAATGTTGTCAAATATTACCGCCGAGATGTTAGGTTGGGTTAGGTTAGGTTATATTACGTTCTCGATGTATATAAAGGACCCACGCAGACGTAGAGGCCAACTCGCCAGGAATGTAGTCAAATATTACCGCCGAAATTATAGGTTGGGTTATGTTAGGTTATATTTCGTTATTGATATATATGAAGGTCCTACGGAGACGTAGAGGCCAACTCGCCAGGAATGTTGTCAAATATTACAGGCGCGATGTTAGATTGGGTTAGGGTAGGTTGTATTACGTCATAGACGTATACAGTGTTCCCACCGAGAAGTAGGGCCCGACAATCAAGGAATGTTGTTAAATGGCACCCCGAGAGGTTAGGTTGGGTTAGGTTACGTTATATTACGTTATTGATGTACATAAGGGTCCCACGGAGACGTAGAGGCCAACTCGCCAGTAATGTTGTCAAATATTACCGCCGACATGTTAGGTTGGATTAGGTTTGGTTATATTACGTTATTGATGTATATAAAGGTCCCACGGAGACGGAGAAGCCAACTCGCCAGGAATGTTGTCAAATATTACCGCCGAGATGATAGGATGGGTTAGGTTAGGTTATATTTCGTTATTTATGTATATGGAGGTCCAACGGAGACGTAGAGGCCAACTCGCCAGGAATGTGGTCAAATATTACCGCCGAGATGTTAGATTGGGTTAGGTTAGGTTATATTACGTTCTCGATGTATATAAAGGTCCCACGAAGACGTAGAGGCCAACTCGCCAGGAATGTTGTCAAATATTACCGCCGGAATGATAGGTTGGGTTAGGTTAGGTTATATTTCGTTATTGATGTATATGAAGGTCCAACGGAGACGTAGAGGCCAACTCGCCAGGAATGTTGTCAAATATTACCGCCGAGATGTTAGGTTGGATTAGGTTTGGTTATATTTCGTTATTGATGTATATGAAGGTCCCACGGAGACGT
This sequence comes from Xylocopa violacea, assembly GCA_963969225.1. Classification (NCBI taxonomy): domain Eukaryota; kingdom Metazoa; phylum Arthropoda; class Insecta; order Hymenoptera; family Apidae; genus Xylocopa; species Xylocopa violacea. The sequence goes on along the minus strand of CAXAJV010000017.1, from coordinate 7,292,639 downwards.
AGAGGCCAACTCGCCTGAAATGTTGTCAAATATTACAGCCGAGATGTTAGGTTAGGTTATATTACGTTATTGATGTATACAAAGGTCCCACTGAGACGTAGAGGACAGCTCGCCAGGATTGTTGTCAAATAATAGCGCCGAGAGGTTAGGTTGGGTTAGGTTAGGTTATATTACGTTATTGATGTATACAAAGGTCCCACGCAGACGTAGAGGCCAACTCGCCAAGAATGTTGTCAAATATTACCGCCGAGATGATAGTTTGGTTCAGGTTAGGTTGTATAACGTCATAGACGTATACAGTGTTCCCACCGAGAAGTAGGGCCCCACAATCAAGGAATGTGGTTAAATCGTACCCCGAGCGGTTAGGTTGGATTTGGTTACGTTATATTACGTTATTGATGTACATGATGGTCCCACGAAAACGTAGAGGCCAACTCGCCAGGAATGTTGTCAAATATTACCGCCGACATGTTAGGTTGGATTAGGTTAGGTTATATTACGTTATTGATGTATATAAAGGTCCCACGGAGGCGTAGAGGCCTACAAGCCAGAAATCTTGTCAAATAATAGCGCCGAGAGGTTAGGTTGGGTCAGGTTAGGTTATATTACGTTATTGATGTATATGAAGAACCCACGGAGACGTAGAGGCCAACTTGCCAGGAATGTTGTCAAATATTACCGCCGACATGTTAGGTTGGATTAGGTTAGGTTATATTACGTTATTGATGTATATAAAGGTCCCACGGAGACGTAGATGCCAACAAGCCAGAAATGCTGCCAAATATTACCGCCGAGATGTTAGGTTGGGTTGGGTTAGGTTATATTCCGTTCTTGATGTATATAAAGGTCCCACGCAGACATAGAGGCCAACTCGCCAGGAATGTTGTCAAATATTACCGCCGAAATGATAGGTTGGGTTAGGTTAGGTTATATTTCGTTATTGACGTATATGAAGGTCCCACGGAGACGTAGAGGCCAACTCGCCAGGAATGTTGTCAAATATTACTGCCGAGGTGTTAGGTTGGGTTAGGTTAGGTTATATTACGCTATTGATGTATATGAAGGTCCCACGGAGACGAAGAGACCAACTCAGCAGGAATGTTGTCAAATATTACAGCCGCGATGATAGTTTGGTTCAGGTTAGGTTCTATTACGTCATAGACGTATACAGTGTTCCCACCGAGAAGTAGGGCCCGACTATCAAGGAATGTGGGTAAATGTTACCGCGAGAGTTTAGATTGGGTTAGGTTACGTTTTATTACGTTATTGATGTACATGAGGGTCCCACGGAGACGTAGAGGCCAACTCGCCAGGAATGTTGTCAAATATTACAGGCGCGATGTTAGATTGGGTTAGGGTAGTTTGTATTACGTTATAGATGTATATAAAGGTCCCACGGAGACGTTGAGGCCAACAAGCCAGGAGTGTTGTCAAATATTACCGCCGATATGATAGGTTGGGTTAGGTTAGGTTATATTTCGTTATTGATGTGTATGAAGGACCCACTTAGACGTAGGGGCCACGTCGCCAGGAATATTGTCAAATATTACCGCCGAGATGATAGTTTGGATTAGGTTAGGTTATATTACGCTATTGATGTATATAAAAGTCCCACGGAGACGTAGAAGCCAACTCGCAAGCAATGTGGTCAAATATTAGTGCCGAGATGTTAGGTTGGTTTAGGTTAGGTTGTATTACGTCATAGACGAATACAGTGTTCCCACCGAGAATTAGGGCCCGACAATCAAGGCATGTGGTTAAATGGTACCCCGAGCGGTTAGGTTGGATTATGTTACGTTATATTACGTTATTGATGTACATGATGGTCCCACGGAGACGTAGAGGCCAACTCGCGAGTAATGTTGTCAAATATTACCGCCGACATGTTAGGTTGGGTTAGGTTTGGTTTTGTTACGTTATTGATGTATATAAAGGTCCCACGCAGACGTAGAGGCCAACTCGCCAGGAATGTTGTCAAATATTACCGCCGAGATGATAGGTTGGGTTAGGTTAGGTTATATTTCGTTATTGATGTATATGAAGGTCCCACGGAGACGTAGATGCCAACTCGCCAGGAATGTTGTCAAATATTACAGCCGCGACGTTAGACTGGGTTATGGTAGGTTGTATTACGTCATAGACGTATACAGTGTTCCCACCGAGAAGTAGGGCCCGACAATCAAGGAATGTTGTTAAATGGCACCCCGAGAGGTTAGGTTGGGTTAGGTTACGTTATATTACGTTATTGATGTACATAAGGGTCCCACGGAGACGTAGAGGCCAACTCGCCAGTAATGTTGTCAAATATTACCGCCGACATGTTAGGTTGGATTAGGTTTGGTTATATTACGTTATTGATGTATATAAAGGTCCCACGGAGACGGAGAAGCCAACTCGCCAGGAATGTTGTCAAATATTACCGCCGAGATGATAGGATGGGTTAGGTTAGGTTATATTTCGTTATTTATGTATATGGCGATCCAACGGAGACGTAGAGGCCAACTCGCCAGGAATGTGGTCAACTATTACCGCCGAGATGTTAGATTGGGTTAGGTTAGGTTATATTACTTTCTCGATGTATATAAAGGTCCCACGCAGACGTAGAGGCCAACTCGCCAGGAATGTTGTCAAATATTACCGCCGGAATGATAGGTTGGGTTAGGTTAGGTTATATTTCGTTATTGATGTATATAAAGGTCCCACGGAGACGTAGAGTCCAACTAGCCAGGAATGTTGTCAAATATTACAGCCGAGATGTTAGGTTGGGTTAGGTTAGGTTATATTACGTTATTGATGTATGCAAAGGTCCCACTGAGACGTAGAGGACAGCTCGCCAGGATTGTTGTCAAATAATAGCGCCGAGAGGTTAGGTTGGGTTAGGTTACGTTATATTACGTTATTGATGTACATAAGGGTCCCATGGAGACGTAGAGGCCAACTCGCCAGGAATGTGGCTAAATGGTACCCCGAGAGGTTAGGTTGGGTTAGGTTACGTTATATTACGTTATTGATGTACATGAGGGTCCCACGGAGACGTAGAGGCCAACTCGCCAGGCATATTGTCAAATATTACCGCCGACATGTTAGGTTGGATTAGGTTAGGTTATATTACGTTATTGATGTATATAAAGGTCCCACGGAGACGTAGAGGCCAACAAGCCAGAAATGTTGCCAAATATTACCGCCGAGATGTTAGGTTGGGTTAGGATAGGTTATATTACGTTCTCGATGTATATAAAAGTCCCACGCAGACGCAGAGGCCAACTCGCCAGGAATGTTGTCAAATATTACCACCGAAATGATAGGTTGGGTTAGGTTAGGTTATATTTCGTTATTGATATATATGAAAGTCCCACGGAGACGTAGAGGCCAACTCGCCAGGAATGTTGTCACATATTACAGGTGCGATGTTAGATTGGGTTAGGGTAGGTTGTATTACGTCATAGACGTATACAGTGTTCCCACCGAGAAGTAGGGCCCGACAATCGAGGAATGTGGTTATATCGTACCCCGAGCGGTTAGGTTGGGTTGGGTTACGTTATATTACGTTATTGATGTACATGGGGGTCCCACGGAGACGTAGAGGCCAACTCGCCAGGAATGTTGTCAAATATTACTGCCGACATGTTAGGTTGGGTTAGGTTTGGTTTTGTTACGTTATTGATGTATGTAAAGGTCCGACGCCGATGTAGAGGCCAACTCGCCAGGAATGTTGTCAAATATTACCGCCGAGATGATAGGTTGGGTTAGGTTAGGTTATATTTCGTTATTGATGTATATGAAGGTCCCACGGAGACGTAAAGGCCAACTCGCCAGGAATGTTGTCAAATATTACAGCAGCGATGTTAGATTGGGTTAGGGTAGGTTGTAATACTTCATAGACGTATACAGTGTTCCCACCGAGAAGTAGGGCCCGACAATCAAGGAATGTGGTTAAATGTTACCGCGAGAGTTTAGGTTGGGTTAGGTTACGTTATATTACGTTATTGATGTACATGAGGGTCCCACGGAGACGTAGAGGCCAACTCGCCAGGAATGTTGTCAAATATTACCGCCGACATGTTAGGTTGATTTAGGTTAGGTTATATTACGTTATTGATGTATATAAAGGTCCCACGGAGACGTAGAGGCCAACAAGCCAGAAATCTTGTCAAATAATAGCGCCGAGAGGTTAGGTTGGGTCAGGTTAGGTTATATTACGTTATTGATGTATATGAAGAACCCACGGAGACGTAGAGGCCAACTTGCCAGGAATGTTGTCAAATATTACCGCCGACATGTTAGGTTGGATTAGGTTAGGTTATATTACGTTATTGATGTATATAAAGGTCCCACGGAGGCGTAGAGGCCAACAAGCCAGAAATGTTGCCAAATATTACCGCCGAGATGTTAGGTTGGGTTAGGTTAGGTTATATTACGTTCTCGATGTATATAAAGGTCCCACGCAGACGTAGAGGCCAACTCGCCAGGAATGTTGTCAAATATTACCGCCGAGATGATAGGTTGGGTTAGGTTAGGTTATATTTCGTTATTGATGTATATGAAGGTCCCACGGAGACGTAGATGCCAACTCGCCAGGTATGTTGTCAAATATTACAGCCGCGACGTTAGACTGGGTTATGGTAGGTTGTATTACGTCATAGACGTATACAGTGTTCCCACCGAGAAGTAGGGCCCGAAAATCAAGGAATGTTGTTAAATGGCACCCCGAGAGGTTAGGTTGGGTTAGGTTACGTTATATTACGTTATTGATGTACATAAGGGTCCCACGGAGACGTAGAGGCCAACTCGCCAGTAATGTTGTCAAATATTACCGCCGACATGTTAGGTTGGATTAGGTTTGGTTATATTACGTTATTGATGTATATAAAGGTCCCACGGAGACGGAGAAGCCAACTCGCCAGGAATGTTGTCAAATATTACCGCCGAGATGATAGGATGGGTTAGGTTAGGTTATATTTCGTTATTTATGTATATGGCGATCCAACGGAGACGTAGAGGCCAACTCGCCAGGAATGTGGTCAACTATTACCGCCGAGATGTTAGATTGGGTTAGGTTAGGTTATATTACTTTCTCGATGTATATAAAGGTCCCACGCAGACGTAGAGGCCAACTCGCCAGGAATGTTGTCAAATATTACCGCCGGAATGATAGGTTGGGTTAGGTTAGGTTATATTTCGTTATTGATGTATATAAAGGTCCCACGGAGACGTAGAGTCCAACTAGCCAGGAATGTTGTCAAATATTACAGCCGAGATGTTAGGTTGGGTTAGGTTAGGTTATATTACGTTATTGATGTATGCAAAGGTCCCACTGAGACGTAGAGGACAGCTCGCCAGGATTGTTGTCAAATAATAGCGCCGAGAGGTTAGGTTGGGTTAGGTTACGTTATATTACGTTATTGATGTACATAAGGGTCCCATGGAGACGTAGAGGCCAACTCGCCAGGAATGTGGCTAAATGGTACCCCGAGAGGTTAGGTTGGGTTAGGTTACGTTATATTACGTTATTGATGTACATGAGGGTCCCACGGAGACGTAGAGGCCAACTCGCCAGGCATATTGTCAAATATTACCGCCGACATGTTAGGTTGGATTAGGTTAGGTTATATTACGTTATTGATGTATATAAAGGTCCCACGGAGACGTAGAGGCCAACAAGCCAGAAATGTTGCCAAATATTACCGCCGAGATGTTAGGTTGGGTTAGGATAGGTTATATTACGTTCTCGATGTATATAAAAGTCCCACGCAGACGCAGAGGCCAACTCGCCAGGAATGTTGTCAAATATTACCACCGAAATGATAGGTTGGGTTAGGTTAGGTTATATTTCGTTATTGATATATATGAAAGTCCCACGGAGACGTAGAGGCCAACTCGCCAGGAATGTTGTCACATATTACAGGTGCGATGTTAGATTGGGTTAGGGTAGGTTGTATTACGTCATAGACGTATACAGTGTTCCCACCGAGAAGTAGGGCCCGACAATCGAGGAATGTGGTTATATCGTACCCCGAGCGGTTAGGTTGGGTTGGGTTACGTTATATTACGTTATTGATGTACATGGGGGTCCCACGGAGACGTAGAGGCCAACTCGCCAGGAATGTTGTCAAATATTACTGCCGACATGTTAGGTTGGGTTAGGTTTGGTTTTGTTACGTTATTGATGTATGTAAAGGTCCGACGCCGATGTAGAGGCCAACTCGCCAGGAATGTTGTCAAATATTACCGCCGAGATGATAGGTTGGGTTAGGTTAGGTTATATTTCGTTATTGATGTATATGAAGGTCCCACGGAGACGTAGAGGCCAACTCGCCAGGAATGTTGTCAAATATTACCGCCGACATGTTAGGTTGATTTAGGTTAGGTTATATTACGTTATTGATGTATATAAAGGTCCCACGGAGACGTAGAGGCCAGCAAGCCAGAAATCTTGTCAAATAATAGCGCCGAGAGGTTAGGTTGGGTCAGGTTAGGTTATATTACGTTATTGATGTATATGAAGAACCCACGGAGACGTAGAGGCCAACTTGCCAGGAATGTTGTCAAATATTACCGCCGACATGTTAGGTTGGATTAGGTTAGGTTATATTACGTTATTGATGTATATAAAGGTCCCACGGAGGCGTAGAGGCCAACAAGCCAGAAATGTTGCCAAATATTACCGCCGAGATGTTAGGTTGGGTTAGGTTAGGTTATATTACGTTCTCGATGTATATAAAGGTCCCACGCAGACGTAGAGGCCAACTCGCCAGGAATGTTGTCAAATATTACCGCCGAGATGATAGGTTGGGTTAGGTTAGGTTATATTTCGTTATTGATGTATATGAAGGTCCCACGGAGACGTAGATGCCAACTCGCCAGGAATGTTGTCAAATATTACAGCCGCGACGTTAGACTGGGTTATGGTAGGTTGTATTACGTCATAGACGTATACAGTGTTCCCACCGAGAAGTAGGGTCCGACAATCAAGGAATGTGGTTAAATGGCACCCCGAGAGGTTAGGTTGGGTTAGGTTACGTTATATTACCTTATTGATGTACATAAGGGTCCCACGGAGACGTAGAGGCCAACTCGCCAGTAATGTTGTCAAATATTACCGCCGACATGTTAGGTTGGATTAGGTTTGGTTATATTACGTTATTGATGTATATAAAGGTCCCACGGAGGCGTAGAGGCCAACAAGCCAGAAATCTTGTCAAATAATAGCGCCGAGAGGTTAGGTTGGGTCAGGTTAGGTTATATTACGTTATTGATGTATATGAAGAACCCACGGAGACGTAGAGGCAACTTGCCAGGAATGTTGTCAAATATTACCGCCGACATGTTAGGTTGGATTAGGTTAGGTTATATTACGTTATTGATGTATATAAAGGTCCCACGGAGACGTAGATGCCAACAAGCCAGAAATGCTGCCAAATATTACCGCCGAGATGTTAGGTTGGGTTGGGTTAGGTTATATTCCGTTCTTGATGTATATAAAGGTCCCACGCAGACATAGAGGCCAACTCGCCAGGAATGTTGTCAAATATTACCGCCGAAATGATAGGTTGGGTTAGGTTAGGTTATATTTCGTTATTGACGTATATGAAGGTCCCACGGAGACGTAGAGGCCAACTCGCCAGGAATGTTGTCAAATATTACTGCCGAGGTGTTAGGTTGGGTTAGGTTAGGTTATATTACGCTATTGATGTATATGAAGGTCCCACGGAGACGAAGAGGCCAACTCGCCAGGAATGTTGTCAAATATTACAGCCGCGATGATAGTTTGGTTCAGGTTAGGTTGTATTACGTCATAGACGTATACAGTGTTCCCACCGAGAAGTAGGGCCCGACAATCAAGGAATGTGGGTAAATGTTACCGCGAGAGTTTAGGTTGGGTTAGGTTACGTTATATTACGTTATTGATGTACATGAGGGTCCCACGGAGACGTAGAGGCCAACTCGCCAGGAATGTTGTCAAATATTACAGGCGCGATGTTAGATTGGGTTAGGGTAGTTTGTATTACGTTATAGATGTATATAAAGGTCCCACGGAGACGTAGAGGCCAACAAGCCAGGAATGTTGTCAAATATTACCGCCGATATGATAGGTTGGGTTAGGTTAGGTTATATTTCGTTATTGATGTGTATGAAGGACCCACTTAGACGTAGGGGCCACGTCGCCAGGAATATTGTCAAATATTACCGCCGAGATGATAGCTTGGATTAGGTTAGGTTATATTACGCTATTGATGTATATAAAAGTCCCACGGAGACGTAGAGGCCAACTCGCCAGGAATGTTGTCAAATATTACCGCCGAGATGTTAGGTTGGATTAGGTTTGGTTATATTTCGTTATTGATGTATATGAAGGTCCCACGGAGACGTAGAGGCCAACTCGCCTGGAATGTTGTCAAATATTACAGCCGAGATGTTAGGTTAGGTTATATTACGTTATTGATGTATACAAAGGTCCCACTGAGACGTAGAGGACAGCTCGCCAGGATTGTTGTCAAATAATAGCGCCGAGATGTTAGGTTGGGTTAGGTTAGGTTATATTACGTTATTGATGTATACAAAGGTCCCACTGAGACGTAGAGGGCAACTCGCCAGGATTGTTGTCAAATTATAGAGCCGAGAGGTTAGGTTGGGTTAGGTTACGATATATTACGTTATTGATGTACATGAGGGTCCCATCGAGACGTAGAGGCCAACAAGCCAGAAATGTTGCCTAATATTACCGCCGAGATGTTAGGTTGGGTTAGGTTAGGTTATATTACGTTCTTAATGTATATAAAGGTCCCACTGAGACGTAGAGGACAGCTCGCCAGGATTGTTGTCAAATAATAGAGCCGAGATGTTAGGTTTGGTTAGGTTAGGTTGTATTACGTTATTGATGTATATAAAGGTCCCACGGAGACGTAGATTCCAACTAGCCAGGAATGTTGTCAAATATTACAGCCGAGATGTTAGGTTGGGTTAGGTTAGGTTATATTACGTTATTGATGTATGCAAAGGTCCCACTGAGACGTAGAGGACAGCTCGCCAGGATTGTTGTCAAATAATAGCGCCGAGAGGTTAGGTTGGGTTAGGTTACGTTATATTACGTTATTGATGTACATAAGGGTCCCATGGAGACGTAGAGGCCAACTCGCCAGGAATGTGGCTAAATGGTACCCCGAGAGGTTAGGTTGGGTTAGGTTACGTTATATTACGTTATTGATGTACATGAGGGTCCCACGGAGACGTAGAGGCCAACTCGCCAGGCATGTTGTCAAATATTACCGCCGAGATAATAGGATGGGTTAGGTTAGGTTATATTTCGTTATTTATGTATATGGAGGTCCAACGGAGACGTAGAGGCCAACTCGCCAGGAATGTGGTCAACTATTACCGCCGAGATGTTAGATTGGGTTAGGTTAGGTTATATTACGTTCTCGATGTATATAAAGGTCCCACGCAGACGTAGAGGCCAACTCGCCAGGAATGTTGTCAAATATTACCGCCGAAATGATAGGTTGGGTTAGGATAGGTTATATTACGTTCTCGATGTATATAAAAGTCCCACACAGACGCAGAGGCCAACTCGCCAGGAATGTTGTCAAATATTACCGCCGAAATGATAGGTTGGGTTAGGTTAGGTTATATTTCGTTATTGATATATATGAAGGTCCCACGGAGACGTAGAGGCCAACTCGCCAGGAATGTTGTCACATATTACAGGTGCGATGTTAAATTGGGTTAGGGTAGGTTGTATTACGTCATAGACGTATACAGTGTTCCCACCGAGAAGTAGGGCCCGACAATCAAGGAATGTGGTTATATCGTACCCCGAGAGGTTAGGATGGATTTGGTTACGTTATATTACGTTATTGATGTACATGATGGTCCCACGAAAGCGTAGAGGCCAACTCGCCAGGAATGTTGTCAAATATTACCGCCGACATGTTAGGTTGGATTAGGTTAGGTTATATTACGTTATTGATGTATATAAAGGTCCCACGGAGACGTAGAGGCCAACAAGCCAGAAATGTTGCCAAATATTACCGCCGAGATGTTAGGTTGGGTTAGGTTAGGTAATATTATGGTTCTCGATGTATATAAAGGTCCCACGCAGACGTAGAGGCCAACTCGCCAGGAATGTTGTCAAATATTACAGGCGCGATGTTAGATTGGGTTAGGGTAGGTTGTATTACGTCATAGACGTATACAGTGTTCCCACCGAGAAGTAGGGCCCGACAATCAAGGAATGTGGTTATATGGTACCCCGAGCGGTTAGGTTGGGTTGGGTTACGTTATATTACGTTATTGATGTACATGGGGGTCCCACGGAGACGTAGAGGCCAACTCGCCAGGAATGTTGTCAAATATTACTGCCGACATGTTAGGTTGGGTTAGGTTTGGTTTTGTTACGTTATTGATGTATGTAAAGGTCCGACGCCGACGTAGAGGCCAACTCGCCAGGAATGTTGTCAAATATTACCGCCGAGATGATAGGTTGGGTTAGGTTAGGTTATATTTCGTTATTGATGTATATGAAGGTCCCACGGAGACGTAAAGGCCAACTCGCCAGGAATGTTGTCAAATATTACAGCAGCGATGTTAGATTGGGTTAGGGTAGGTTGTAATACTTCATAGACGTATACAGTGTTCCCACCGAGAAGTAGGGCCCGACAATCAAGGAATGTGGTTAAATGTTACCGCGAGAGTTTAGGTTGGGTTAGGTTACGTTATATTACGTTATTGATGTACATGAGGGTCCCACGGAGACGTAGAGGCCAACTCGCCAGGAATGTTGTCAAATATTACCGCCGACATGTTAGGTTGATTTAGGTTAGGTTATATTACGTTATTGATGTATATAAAGGTCCCACGGAGACGTAGAGGCCTACAAGCCAGAAATCTTGTCAAATAATAGCGCCGAGAGGTTAGGTTGGGTCAGGTTAGGTTATATTACGTTATTGATGTATATGAAGAACCCACGGAGACGTAGAGGCCAACTCGCCAGTAATGTTGTCAAATATTACCGCCGACATGTTAGGTTGGATTAGGTTTGGTTATATTACGTTATAGATGTATATAAAGGTCCCACGCAGACGTAGAGGCCAACTCGCCAGGAATGTTGTCAAATATTACCGCCGAAATGATAGGTTGGGTTAGGTTAGGTTATATTTCGTTATTGATGTATATGAAGGTCCAACGGAGACGTAGAGGCCAACTCGCCAGGAATGTTGTCAAATATTACCGCCGAGATGATAGGTTGGGTTAGGTTAGGTTATATTACGTTAATGATGTATATGAAGGACCCACGTAGACGTAGGGGCGACGTCGCCAGGAATATTGTCAAATATTACCGCCGAGATGTTAGGTTGGATTAGGTTAGGTTATATTACGTTATTGATGTATATGAAGGTCCCACGGAGACGTAGATGCCAACAAGACAGGAATGTGGTCGACTATTAACGCCGAGATGTTAGATTGGGTTAGCTTAGGTTATATTACGTTATTGATGTATATGAAGAACCCACGCAGACGTAGAGGCCAACTCGCCAGGAATGTTGTCAAATATTACCGCCGAGATGATAGGATGGGTTAGGTTAGGTTATATTTCGTTATTGATGTATATGAAGGTCCCACGCAGACGCAGAGGCCAACTCGCCAGGAATGTTGTCAAATATTACCGCCGAAATGATAGGTTGGGTTAGGTTAGGTTATATTTCGTTATTGATATATATGAAGGTCCCACGCAGACGCAGAGGCCAACTCGCCAGGAATGTTGTCAAATATTACCGCCGAAATGATAGGTTGGGTTAGGTTAGGTTATATTTCGTTATTGATATATATGAAAGTCCCACGGAGACGTAGAGGCCAACTCGCCAGGAATGTTGTCACATATTACAGGTGCGATGTTAGATTGGGTTAGGGTAGGTTGTATTACGTCATAGACGTATACAGTGTTCCCACCGAGAAGTAGGGCCCGACAATCAAGGAATGTGGTTATATCGTACCCCGAGAGGTTAGGATGGATTTGGTTACGTTATATTACGTTATTGATGTACATGATGGTCCCACGAAAGCGTAGAGGCCAACTCGCCAGGAATGTTGTCAAATATTACCGCCGACATGTTAGGTTGATTTAGGTTAGGTTATATTACGTTATTGATGTATATAAAGGTCCCACGGAGACGTAGAGGCCAACAAGCCAGAAATCTTGTCAAATAATAGCGCGGAGAGGTTAGGTTGGGTCAGGTTAGGTTATATTACGTTATTGATGTATATGAAGAACCCACGGAGACGTAGAGGCCAACTTGCCAGGAATGTTGTCAAATATTACCGCCGACATGTTAGGTTGGATTAGGTTAGGTTATATTACGTTATTGATGTATATAAAGGTCCCACGGAGGCGTAGAGGCCAACAAGCCAGAAATGTTGCCAAATATTACCGCCGAGATGTTAGGTTGGGTTAGGTTAGGTTATATTACGTTCTCGATGTATATAAAGGTCCCACGCAGACGTAGAGGCCAACTCGCCAGGAATGTTGTCAAATATTACCGCCGAGATGATAGGTTGGGTTAGGTTAGGTTATATTTCGTTATTGATGTATATGAAGGTCCCACGGAGACGTAGATGCCAACTCGCCAGGAATGTTGTCAAATATTACAGCCGCGACGTTAGACTGGGTTATGGTAGGTTGTATTACGTCATAGACGTATACAGTGTTCCCACCGAGAAGTAGGGTCCGACAATCAAGGAATGTGGTTAAATGGCACCCCGAGAGGTTAGGTTGGGTTAGGTTACGTTATCTTACCTTATTGATGTACATAAGGGTCCCACGGAGACGTAGAGGCTAACTCGCAAGTAATGTTGTCAAATATTACCGCCGACATGTTAGGTTGGATTAGGTTTGGTTATATTACGTTATTGATGTATATAAAGGTCCCACGGAGACGGAGAAGCCAACTCGCCAGGAATGTTGTCAAATATTACCGCCGAGATGATAGGATGGGTTAGGTTAGGTTATATTTCGTTATTTATGTATATGGAGATCCAACGGAGACGTAGAGGCCAACTCGCCAGGAATGTGGTCAACTATTACCGCCGAGATGTTAGATTGGGTTAGGTTAGGTTATATTACGTTCTCGATGTATATAAAGGTCCCACGCAGACGTAGAGGCCAACTCGCCAGGAATGTTGTCAAATATTACCGCCGGAATGATAGGTTGGGTTAGGTTAGGTTATATTTCGTTATTGATGTATATGAAGGTCCAACGGAGACGTAGAGGCCAACTCGCCAGGAATGTTATCAAATATTACCGCCGAGATGTTAGGTTGGATTAGGTTTGGTTATATTTCGTTATTGATGTATATGAAGGTCCCACGGAGACGTAGAGGCCAACTCGCCTGGAATGTTGTCAAATATTACAGCCGAGATGTTAGGTTAGGTTATATTACGTTATTGATGTATACAAAGGTCCCACTGAGACGTAGAGGACAGCTCGCCAGGATTGTTGTCAAATAATAGCGCCGAGATGTTAGGTTGGGTTAGGTTAGGTTATATTACGTTATTGATGTATACAAAGGTCCCACTGAGACGTAGAGGGCAACTCGCCAGGATTGTTGTCAAATTATAGAGCCGAGAGGTTAGGTTGGGTTAGGTTACGATATATTACGTTATTGATGTACATGAGGGTCCCATCGAGACGTAGAGGCCAACAAGCCAGAAATGTTGCCTAATATTACCGCCGAGATGTTAGGTTGGGTTAGGTTAGGTTATATTACGTTCTTAATGTATATAAAGGTCCCACTGAGACGTAGAGGACAGCTCGCCAGGATTGTTGTCAAATAATAGAGCCGAGATGTTAGGTTTGGTTAGGTTAGGTTGTATTACGTTATTGATGTATATAAAGGTCCCACGGAGACGTAGATTCCAACTAGCCAGGAATGTTGTCAAATATTACAGCCGAGATGTTAGGTTGGGTTAGGTTAGGTTATATTACGTTATTGATGTATGCAAAGGTCCCACTGAGACGTAGAGGACAGCTCGCCAGGATTGTTGTCAAATAATAGCGCCGAGAGGTTAGGTTGGGTTAGGTTACGTTATATTACGTTATTGATGTACATAAGGGTCCCATGGAGACGTAGAGGCCAACTCGCCAGGAATGTGGGTAAATGGTACCCCGAGAGGTTAGGTTGGGTTAGGTTACGTTATATTACGTTATTGATGTACATGAGGGTCCCACGGAGACGTAGAGGCCAACTCGCCAGGCATGATGTCAAATATTACCGCCGAGATAATAGGATGGGTTAGGTTAGGTTATATTTCGTTATTTATGTATATGGAGGTCCAACGGAGACGTAGAGGCCAACTCGCCAGGAATGTGGTCAACTATTACCGCCGAGATGTTAGATTGGGTTAGGTTAGGTTATATTACGTTCTCGATGTATATAAAGGTCCCACGCAGACGTAGAGGCCAACTCGCCAGGAATGTTGTCAAATATTACCGCCGAAATGATAGGTTGGGTTAGGATAGGTTATATTACGTTCTCGATGTATATAAAAGTCCCACGCAGACGCAGAGGCCAACTCGCCAGGAATGTTGTCAAATATTACCGCCGAAATGATAGGTTGGGTTAGGTTAGGTTATATTTCGTTATTGATATATATGAAGGTCCCACGGAGACGTAGAGGCCAACTCGCCAGGAATGTTGTCACATATTACAGGTGCGATGTTAGATTGGGTTAGGGTAGGTTGTATTACGTCATAGACGTATACAGTGTTCCCACCGAGAAGTAGGGCCCGACAATCAAGGAACGTGGTTATATCGTACCCCGAGAGGTTAGGATGGATTTGGTTACGTTATATTACGTTATTGATGTACATGATGGTCCCACGAAAGCGTAGAGGCCAACTCGCCAGGAATGTTGTCAAATATTACCGCCGACATGTTAGGTTGGATTAGGTTAGGTTATATTACGTTATTGATGTATATAAAGGTCCCACGGAGACGTAGAGGCCAACAAGCCAGAAATGTTGCCAAATATTACCGCCGAGATGTTAGGTTGGGTTAGGTTAGGTAATATTATGGTTCTCGATGTATATAAAGGTCCCACGCAGACGTAGAGGCCAACTCGCCAGGAATGTTGTCAAATATTACAGGCGCGATGTTAGATTGGGTTAGGGTAGGTTGTATTACGTCATAGACGTATACAGTGTTCCCACCGAGAAGTAGGGCCCGACAATCAAGGAATGTGGTTATATGATACCCCGAGCGGTTAGGTTGGGTTGGGTTACGTTATATTACGTTATTGATGTACATGGGGGTCCCACGGAGACGTAGAGGCTAACTCGCCAGGAATGTTGTCAAATATTACTGCCGACATGTTAGGTTGGGTTAGGTTTGGTTTTGTTACGTTATTGATGTATATAAAGGTCCGACGCCGACGTAGAGGCCACCTCGCCAGGAATGTTGTCAAATATTACCGCCGAGATGATAGGTTGGGTTAGGTTAGGTTATATTTCGTTATTGATGTATATGAAGGTCCCACGGAGACGTAAAGGCCGACTCGCCAGGAATGTTGTCAAATATTACAGCAGCGATGTTAGATTGGGTTAGGGTAGGTTGTAATACTTCATAGACGTATACAGTGTTCCCACCGAGGAGTAGGGCCCGACAATCAAGGAATGTGGTTAAATGTTACCGCGAGAGTTTAGGTTGGGTTAGGTTACGTTATATTACGTTATTGATGTACATGAGGGTCCCACGGAGACGTAGAGGCCAACTCGCCAGGAATGTTGTCAAATATTACCGCCGACATGTTAGGTTGATTTAGGTTAGGTTATATTACGTTATTGATGTATATAAAGGTCCCACGGAGACGTAGAGGCCTACAAGCCAGAAATCTTGTCAAATAATAGCGCCGAGAGGTTAGGTTGGGTCAGGTTAGGTTATATTACGTTATTGATGTATATGAAGAACCCACGGAGACGTAGAGGACAGCTCGCCAGGATTGTTGTCAAATAATAGCGCCGAGAGGTAAGGTTGGGTTAGGTTACGTTATATTACGTTATTGATGTACATAAGGGTCCCATGGAGACGTAGAGGCCAACTCGCCAGGAATGTGGCTAAATGGTACCCCGAGAGGTTAGGTTGGGTTAGGTTACGTTATATTACGTTATTGATGTACATGAGGGTCCCACGGAGACGTAGAGGCCAACTCGCCAGGCATGTTGTCAAATATTACCGCCGAGATAATAGGATGGGTTAGGTTAGGTTATATTTCGTTATTTATGTATATGGAGGTCCAACGGAGACGTAGAGGCCAACTCGCCAGGAATGTGGTCAACTATTACCGCCGAGATGTTAGATTGGGTTAGGTTAGGTTATATTACGTTCTCGATGTATATAAAGGTCCCACGCAGACGTAGAGGCCAACTCGCCAGGAATGTTGTCAAATATTACCGCCGAAATGATAGGTTGGGTTAGGATAGGTTATATTACGTTCTCGATGTATATAAAAGTCCCACACAGACGCAGAGGCCAACTCGCCAGGAATGTTGTCAAATATTACCGCCGAAATGATAGGTTGGGTTAGGTTAGGTTATATTTCGTTATTGATATATATGAAGGTCCCACGGAGACGTAGAGGCCAACTCGCCAGGAATGTTGTCACATATTACAGGTGCGATGTTAAATTGGGTTAGGGTAGGTTGTATTACGTCATAGACGTATACAGTGTTCCCACCGAGAAGTAGGGCCCGACAATCAAGGAATGTGGTTATATCGTACCCCGGGAGGTTAGGATGGATTTGGTTACGTTATATTACGTTATTGATGTACATGATGGTCCCACGAAAGCGTAGAGGCCAACTCGCCAGGAATGTTGTCAAATATTACCGCCGACATGTTAGGTTGGATTAGGTTAGGTTATATTACGTTATTGATGTATATAAAGGTCCCACGGAGACGTAGAGGCCAACAAGCCAGAAATGTTGCCAAATATTACCGCCGAGATGTTAGGTTGGGTTAGGTTAGGTAATATTATGGTTCTCGATGTATATAAAGGTCCCACGCAGACGTAGAGGCCAACTCGCCAGGAATGTTGTCAAATATTACAGGCGCGATGTTAGATTGGGTTAGGGTAGGTTGTATTACGTCATAGACGTATACAGTGTTCCCACCGAGAAGTAGGGCCCGACAATCAAGGAATGTGGTTATATGGTACCCCGAGCGGTTAGGTTGGGTTGGGTTACGTTATATTACGTTATTGATGTACATGGGGGTCCCACGGAGACGTAGAGGCCAACTCGCCAGGAATGTTGTCAAATATTACTGCCGACATGTTAGGTTGGGTTAGGTTTGGTTTTGTTACGTTATTGATGTATGTAAAGGTCCGACGCCGACGTAGAGGCCAACTCGCCAGGAATGTTGTCAAATATTACCGCCGAGATGATAGGTTGGGTTAGGTTAGGTTATATTTCGTTATTGATGTATATGAAGGTCCCACGGAGACGTAAAGGCCAACTCGCCAGGAATGTTGTCAAATATTACAGCAGCGATGTTAGATTGGGTTAGGGTAGGTTGTAATACTTCATAGACGTATACAGTGTTCCCACCGAGAAGTAGGGCCCGACAATCAAGGAATGTGGTTAAATGTTACCGCGAGAGTTTAGGTTGGGTTAGGTTACGTTATATTACGTTATTGATGTACATGAGGGTCCCACGGAGACGTAGAGGCCAACTCGCCAGGAATGTTGTCAAATATTACCGCCGACATGTTAGGTTGATTTAGGTTAGGTTATATTACGTTATTGATGTATATAAAGGTCCCACGGAGACGTAGAGGCCTACAAGCCAGAAATCTGGTCAAATAATAGCGCCGAGAGGTTAGGTTGGGTCAGGTTAGGTTATATTACGTTATTGATGTATATGAAGAACCCACGGAGACGTAGAGGCCAACTCGCCAGTAATGTTGTCAAATACTACCGCCGACATGTTAGGTTGGATTAGGTTTGGTTATATTACGTTATAGATGTATATAAAGGTCCCACGGAGACGGAGAAGCCAACTCGCCAGGAATGTTGTCAAATATTACCGCCGAGATAATAGGATGGGTTAGGTTAGGTTATATTTCGTTATTTATGTATATGGAGGTCCAACGGAGACGTAGAGGCCAACTCGCCAGGAATGTGGTCAACTATTACCGCCGAGATGTTAGATTGGGTTAGGTTAGGTTATATTACGTTATCGATGTATATAAAGGTCCCACGCAGACGTAGAGGCCAACTCGCCAGGAATGTTGTCAAATATTACCGCCGAAATGATAGGTTGGGTTAGGTTAGGTTATATTTCGTTATTGATGTATATGAAGGTCCAACGGAGACGTAGAGGCCAACTCGCCAGGAATGTTGTCAAATATTACTGGCGCGATGTTAGATTGGGTTAGGGTAGGTTGTATTACGTCATAGACGTATACAGTGCTCCCACCGAGAAGTAGGGTCCGACAATCAAGGAATGTGGTTAAATGGCACCCCGAGAGGTTAGGTTGGGTTAGGTTACGTTATCTTACCTTATTGATGTACATAAGGGTCCCACGGAGACGTAGAGGCCAACTCGCCAGTAATGTTGTCAAATATTACCGCCGACATGTTAGGTTGGATTAGGTTTGGTTATATTACGTTATTGATGTATATAAAGGTCCCACGGAGACGGAGAAGCCAACTCGCCAGGAATGTTGTCAAATATTACCGCCGAGATGTTAGGTTGGGTTAGGTTAGGTTATATTACGTTATTGATGTATATAAATGTCCCACGAAGACGTAGAGGCCAAAAAGACAGGAATGTGGTCAACTATTACCGCCGAGATGTTAGATTGGGTTAGGTTAGGTTATATTACGTTATAGATGTATATAAAGGTGCCACGGAGACGTAGAGGCCAACAAGCCAGGAATGTTGTCACATATTACCGCCGAGATGTTAGATTGGGTTAGGTTAGGTTATATTACGTTATAGATGTATATAAAGGTCCCACGGAGACGTAGAGGCCAACTCGCCAGGAATGTTGTCAAATATTACCGCCGAGATGATAGGTTGGGTTAGGTTAGGTTATATTACGTTAATGATGTATATGAAGGACCCACGTAGACGTAGGGGCGACGTCGCCAGGAATATTGTCAAATATTACCGCCGAGATGTTAGGTTGGATTAGGTTAGGTTATATTACGTTATTGATGTATATGAAGGTCCCACGGAGACGTAGATGCCAACAAGACAGGAATGTGGTCGACTATTAACGCCGAGATGTTAGATTGGGTTAGCTTAGGTTATATTACGTTATTGATGTATATGAAGAACCCACGCAGACGTAGAGGCCAACTCGCCAGGAATGTTGTCAAATATTACCGCCGAGATGATAGGATGGGTTAGGTTAGGTTATATTTCGTTATTGATGTATATGAAGGTCCCACGCAGACGCAGAGGCCAACTCGCCAGGAATGTTGTCAAATATTACCGCCGAAATGATAGGTTGGGTTAGGTTAGGTTATATTTCGTTATTGATATATATGAAGGTCCCACGCAGACGCAGAGGCCAACTCGCCAGGAATGTTGTCAAATATTACCGCCGAAATGATAGGTTGGGTTAGGTTAGGTTATATTTCGTTATTGATATATATGAAAGTCCCACGGAGACGTAGAGGCCAACTCGCCAGGAATGTTGTCACATATTACAGGTGCGATGTTAGATTGGGTTAGGGTAGGTTGTATTACGTCATAGACGTATACAGTGTTCCCACCGAGAAGTAGGGCCCGACAATCAAGGAATGTGGTTATATCGTACCCCGAGAGGTTAGGATGGATTTGGTTACGTTATATTACGTTATTGATGTACATGATGGTCCCACGAAAGCGTAGAGGCCAACTCGCCAGGAATGTTGTCAAATATTACCGCCGACATGTTAGGTTGATTTAGGTTAGGTTATATTACGTTATTGATGTATATAAAGGTCCCACGGAGACGTAGAGGCCAACAAGCCAGAAATCTTGTCAAATAATAGCGCGGAGAGGTTAGGTTGGGTCAGGTTAGGTTATATTACGTTATTGATGTATATGAAGAACCCACGGAGACGTAGAGGCCAACTTGCCAGGAATGTTGTCAAATATTACCGCCGACATGTTAGGTTGGATTAGGTTAGGTTATATTACGTTATTGATGTATATAAAGGTCCCACGGAGGCGTAGAGGCCAACAAGCCAGAAATGTTGCCAAATATTACCGCCGAGATGTTAGGTTGGGTTAGGTTAGGTTATATTACGTTCTCGATGTATATAAAGGTCCCACGCAGACGTAGAGGCCAACTCGCCAGGAATGTTGTCAAATATTACCGCCGAGATGATAGGTTGGGTTAGGTTAGGTTATATTTCGTTATTGATGTATATGAAGGTCCCACGGAGACGTAGATGCCAACTCGCCAGGAATGTTGTCAAATATTACAGCCGCGACGTTAGACTGGGTTATGGTAGGTTGTATTACGTCATAGACGTATACAGTGTTCCCACCGAGAAGTAGGGTCCGACAATCAAGGAATGTGGTTAAATGGCACCCCGAGAGGTTAGGTTGGGTTAGGTTACGTTATCTTACCTTATTGATGTACATAAGGGTCCCACGGAGACGTAGAGGCTAACTCGCAAGTAATGTTGTCAAATATTACCGCCGACATGTTAGGTTGGATTAGGTTTGGCTATATTACGTTATTGATGTATATAAAGGTCCCACGGAGACGGAGAAGCCAACTCGCCAGGAATGTTGTCAAATATTACCGCCGAGATAATAGGATGGGTTAGGTTAGGTTATATTTCGTTATTTATGTATATGGAGGTCCAACGGAGACGTAGAGGCCAACTCGCCAGGAATGTGGTCAACTATTACCGCCGAGATGTTAGATTGGGTTAGGTTAGGTTATATTACGTTCTCGATGTATATAAAGGTCCCACGCAGACGTAGAGGCCAACTCGCCAGGAATGTTGTCAAATATTACCGCCGAAATGATAGGTTGGGTTAGGTTAGGTTATATTTCGTTATTGATGTATATGAAGGTCCAACGGAGACGTAGAGGCCAACTCGCCAGGAATGTTGTCAAATATTACCGCCGAGATGATAGGATGGGTTAGGTTAGGTTATATTTCGTTATTGATGTATATGAAGGTCCCACGGAGACGTAGAGGCCAACTCGCCAGGAATGTTGTCAAATATTACAGCCGAGATGATAGGTTGGGTTAGGTTAGGTTATATTTCGTTATTGATGTGTATGAAGGTCCCACGGAGACGTAGAGGCCAACAAGACAGGAATGTGGTCAAGTATTACCGCCGAGATGTTAGATTGGGATACGTTAGGTTATATTACGTTATAGATGTATATAAAGTTCCCACGGAGACGTAGAGGCCAACTCGCCAGGAATGTTGTCAAATATTACCGCCGAGATGTTAGATTGGGTTAGGTTAGGTTATATTTCGTTATTGATGTATATGAATGTCCCACGGAGACGTAGAGGCCAACTCGCCAGGAATGTTGTCAAATATTACAGCCGCGATGTTAGACTGGGTTAGGGTAGGTTGCATTACGTCATAGACGTATACAGTGTTCCCACCGAGAAGTAGGGCCCGACAATCAAGGAATGTGGTTAAATGGTACCCCGAGCGGTTAGGTTGGGTTGTGTTACGTTATATTACGTTATTGATGTACATGAGGGTCCCACGGAGACGTAGAGGCCAACTCGCCAGGAATGTTGTCAAATATTACTGCGGACATGTTAGGTTGGGTTAGGTTTGGTTTTGTTACGTTATTGATGTATATAAAGGTCCCACGCAGACGTAGAGGCCAACTCGCCAGGAGTGTTGTCAAATATTACCGCCGAAATGAGAGGTTGGGTTGGGTTAGGTTATATTTCGTTATTGATGTATATGAATGTCCCACGGAGACGTAGAGGCCAACTCGCCAGGAATGTTGTCAAATATTACAGCCGCGATGTTAGACTGGGTTAGGGTAGGTTGCATTACGTCATAGACGTATACAGTGTTCCCACCGAGAAGTAGGGCACGACAATCAAGGAATGTTTTTAAATGGTACCCCGAGAGGTTAGGTTGGGTTAGGTTACGTTATATTACGTTATTGATGTACATGAGGGTCCCACGGAGACGTAGAGGCCAACTCGCCAGTAATGTTGTCAAATATTACCGCCGACATGTTAGGTTGGATTAGGTTTGGTTATATTACGTTATTCATGTATATAAAGGTCCCACGGAGACGGAGAAGCCAACTCGCCAGGAATGTTGTCAAATATTACCGCCGAGATGATAGGTTGGGTTAGGTTGGGTTATATTTCGTTATTGATGTATATGAAGGTCCCACGGAGACGTAGAGGCCAACTCGCCAGGAATGTTGCCAAATATTACAGCCGCGATGTTAGACTGGGTTAGGGTAGGTTGCATTACGTCATAGACGTATACAGTGTTCCCACCGAGAAGTAGGGCCCGACAATCAAGGAATGTGGTTAAATGGTACCCCGAGAGGTTAGGTTGGGTTAGGTTACGTTATATTACGTTATTGGT
The DNA here is from genome assembly GCA_963969225.1 of Xylocopa violacea. Taxonomy (NCBI): domain Eukaryota; kingdom Metazoa; phylum Arthropoda; class Insecta; order Hymenoptera; family Apidae; genus Xylocopa; species Xylocopa violacea. The sequence goes on along the minus strand of CAXAJV010000017.1, from coordinate 7,270,052 downwards.
CTACATGAGGGTCCCACGGAGACGTAGAGGCCAACTCACCAGGAATGTTGTCAAATATTACCGCCGACATGTTAGGTTGGGTTAGGTTTGGTTTTGTTACGTTATTGATGTATATAAAGGTCCCACGCAGACGTAGAGGCCAACTCGCCAGGAATGTTGTCAAATATTACCGCCGAGATGATAGGTTGGGTTAGGTTAGGTTATATTTCGTTATTGATGTATATGAAGGTCCCACGGAGACGTAGAGGCCAACTCGCCAGGAATGTTGTCACATATTACAGCCGCGATGTTAGACTGGGTTAGGGTAGGTTGCATTACGTCATAGACGTATACAGTGTTCCCACCGAGAAGTAGGGCCCGACAATCAAGGAATGTGGTTAAATGGTACCCCGAGAGGTTAGGTTGGGTTAGGTTACGTTATATTACGTTATTGATGTACATGAGGGTCCCACGGACACGTAGAGGCCAACTCGCCAGTAATGTTGTCAAATATTACCGCCGACATGTTAGGTTGGATTAGGTTTGGTTATATTACGTTATTCATGTATATAAAGGTCCCACGGAGACGGAGAAGCCAACTCGCCAGGAATGTTGTCAAATATTACCGCCGAAATGTTAGGTTGGGTTAGGTTAGGTTATATTACGTTATTGATGTATATAAATGTCCCACGGAGACGTAGAGGCCAACAAGACAGGAATGTGGTCAACTATTACCGCCGAGATGTTGAATTGGGTTAGGTTAGGTTATATTACGTTATTGATGTATATGAAGAACCCACGGAGACGTAGAGGCCAACAAGACAGGAATGTGGTCAACTATTACCGCCGAGATGTTAGATTGGGTTAGGTTAGGTTATATTACGTTATAGATGTATATAAAGGTCCCACGGAGACGTAGAGGCCAACTCGCGAGGAATGTTGTCAAATATTACCGCCGAGATGATAGGTTGGGTTAGGTTAGGTTATATTACGTTATTGATGTATATGAAGGAGCCACATAGACGTAGGGGCCACGTCGCCAGGAATATTGTCAAATATTACCGCCGAGATGATAGCTTGGATTAGGTTAGGTTATATTACGTTATTGATGTACATGAGGGTCCCACGGAGACGTAGACGCCAACTCGCCAGTAATGTTGTCAAATATTACCGCCGACATGTTAGGTTGGGTTAGGTTTGGTTTTGTTACGTTATTGATGTATATAAAGGTCCCACGCAGACGTAGAGGCCAACCCGCCAGGAATGTTGTCAAATATTACCGCCGAGATGATAGGTTGGGTTAGGTTAGGTTATATTTCGTTATTGATGTATATGAAGGTCCCACGGTGACGTAGAGGCCAACTCGCCAGGAATGTTGTCAAATATTACAGCCGCGATGTTAGACTGGGTTAGGGTAGGTTGCATTACGTCATAGACGTATACAGTGTTCCCACCGAGAAGTAAGGCCCGACAATCAAGGAATGTGGTTAAATGGTACCCCGAGATGTTAGGTTGGGTTAGGTTACGTTATATTACGTTATTGATGTACATGAGGGTCCCACGGAGACGTAGAGGCCAACTCGCCAGTAATGTTGTCAAATATTACCGCCGACATGTTAGGTTGGATTAGGTTTGGTTATATTACGTTATTCATGTATATAAAGGTCCCACGGAGACGGAGAAGCCAACTCGCCAGGAATGTTGTCAAATATTACCGCCGAGATAATAGGATGGGTTAGGTTAGGTTATATTTCGTTATTTATGTATATGGAGGTCCAACGGAGACGTAGAGGCCAACTCGCCAGGAATGTGGTCAACTATTACCGCCGAGATGTTAGATTGGGTTAGGTTAGGTTATATTACGTTATCGATGTATATAAAGGTCCCACGCAGACGTAGAGGCCAACTCGCCAGGAATGTTGTCAAATATTACCGCCGAAATGATAGGTTGGGTTAGGTTAGGTTATATTTCGTTATTGATGTATATGAAGGTCCAACGGAGACGTAGAGGCCAACTCGCCAGGAATGTTGTCAAATATTACTGGCGCGATGTTAGATTGGGTTAGGGTAGGTTGTATTACGTCATAGACGTATACAGTGCTCCCACCGAGAAGTAGGGTCCGACAATCAAGGAATGTGGTTAAATGGCACCCCGAGAGGTTAGGTTGGGTTAGGTTACGTTATCTTACCTTATTGATGTACATAAGGGTCCCACGGAGACGTAGAGGCCAACTCGCCAGTAATGTTGTCAAATATTACCGCCGACATGTTAGGTTGGATTAGGTTTGGTTATATTACGTTATTGATGTATATAAAGGTCCCACGGAGACGGAGAAGCCAACTCGCCAGGAATGTTGTCAAATATTACCGCCGAGATGTTAGGTTGGGTTAGGTTAGGTTATATTACGTTATTGATGTATATAAATGTCCCACGAAGACGTAGAGGCCAAAAAGACAGGAATGTGGTCAACTATTACCGCCGAGATGTTAGATTGGGTTAGGTTAGGTTATATTACGTTATAGATGTATATAAAGGTGCCACGGAGACGTAGAGGCCAACAAGCCAGGAATGTTGTCACATATTACCGCCGAGATGTTAGATTGGGTTAGGTTAGGTTATATTACGTTATAGATGTATATAAAGGTCCCACGGAGACGTAGAGGCCAACTCGCCAGGAATGTTGTCAAATATTACCGCCGAGATGATAGGTTGGGTTAGGTTAGGTTATATTACGTTAATGATGTATATGAAGGACCCACGTAGACGTAGGGGCGACGTCGCCAGGAATATTGTCAAATATTACCGCCGAGATGTTAGGTTGGATTAGGTTAGGTTATATTACGTTATTGATGTATATGAAGGTCCCACGGAGACGTAGATGCCAACAAGACAGGAATGTGGTCGACTATTAACGCCGAGATGTTAGATTGGGTTAGCTTAGGTTATATTACGTTATTGATGTATATGAAGAACCCACGCAGACGTAGAGGCCAACTCGCCAGGAATGTTGTCAAATATTACCGCCGAGATGATAGGATGGGTTAGGTTAGGTTATATTTCGTTATTGATGTATATGAAGGTCCCACGCAGACGCAGAGGCCAACTCGCCAGGAATGTTGTCAAATATTACCGCCGAAATGATAGGTTGGGTTAGGTTAGGTTATATTTCGTTATTGATATATATGAAGGTCCCACGCAGACGCAGAGGCCAACTCGCCAGGAATGTTGTCAAATATTACCGCCGAAATGATAGGTTGGGTTAGGTTAGGTTATATTTCGTTATTGATATATATGAAAGTCCCACGGAGACGTAGAGGCCAACTCGCCAGGAATGTTGTCACATATTACAGGTGCGATGTTAGATTGGGTTAGGGTAGGTTGTATTACGTCATAGACGTATACAGTGTTCCCACCGAGAAGTAGGGCCCGACAATCAAGGAATGTGGTTATATCGTACCCCGAGAGGTTAGGATGGATTTGGTTACGTTATATTACGTTATTGATGTACATGATGGTCCCACGAAAGCGTAGAGGCCAACTCGCCAGGAATGTTGTCAAATATTACCGCCGACATGTTAGGTTGATTTAGGTTAGGTTATATTACGTTATTGATGTATATAAAGGTCCCACGGAGACGTAGAGGCCAACAAGCCAGAAATCTTGTCAAATAATAGCGCGGAGAGGTTAGGTTGGGTCAGGTTAGGTTATATTACGTTATTGATGTATATGAAGAACCCACGGAGACGTAGAGGCCAACTTGCCAGGAATGTTGTCAAATATTACCGCCGACATGTTAGGTTGGATTAGGTTAGGTTATATTACGTTATTGATGTATATAAAGGTCCCACGGAGGCGTAGAGGCCAACAAGCCAGAAATGTTGCCAAATATTACCGCCGAGATGTTAGGTTGGGTTAGGTTAGGTTATATTACGTTCTCGATGTATATAAAGGTCCCACGCAGACGTAGAGGCCAACTCGCCAGGAATGTTGTCAAATATTACCGCCGAGATGATAGGTTGGGTTAGGTTAGGTTATATTTCGTTATTGATGTATATGAAGGTCCCACGGAGACGTAGATGCCAACTCGCCAGGAATGTTGTCAAATATTACAGCCGCGACGTTAGACTGGGTTATGGTAGGTTGTATTACGTCATAGACGTATACAGTGTTCCCACCGAGAAGTAGGGTCCGACAATCAAGGAATGTGGTTAAATGGCACCCCGAGAGGTTAGGTTGGGTTAGGTTACGTTATCTTACCTTATTGATGTACATAAGGGTCCCACGGAGACGTAGAGGCTAACTCGCAAGTAATGTTGTCAAATATTACCGCCGACATGTTAGGTTGGATTAGGTTTGGCTATATTACGTTATTGATGTATATAAAGGTCCCACGGAGACGGAGAAGCCAACTCGCCAGGAATGTTGTCAAATATTACCGCCGAGATAATAGGATGGGTTAGGTTAGGTTATATTTCGTTATTTATGTATATGGAGGTCCAACGGAGACGTAGAGGCCAACTCGCCAGGAATGTGGTCAACTATTACCGCCGAGATGTTAGATTGGGTTAGGTTAGGTTATATTACGTTCTCGATGTATATAAAGGTCCCACGCAGACGTAGAGGCCAACTCGCCAGGAATGTTGTCAAATATTACCGCCGAAATGATAGGTTGGGTTAGGTTAGGTTATATTTCGTTATTGATGTATATGAAGGTCCAACGGAGACGTAGAGGCCAACTCGCCAGGAATGTTGTCAAATATTACCGCCGAGATGATAGGATGGGTTAGGTTAGGTTATATTTCGTTATTGATGTATATGAAGGTCCCACGGAGACGTAGAGGCCAACTCGCCAGGAATGTTGTCAAATATTACAGCCGAGATGATAGGTTGGGTTAGGTTAGGTTATATTTCGTTATTGATGTGTATGAAGGTCCCACGGAGACGTAGAGGCCAACAAGACAGGAATGTGGTCAAGTATTACCGCCGAGATGTTAGATTGGGATACGTTAGGTTATATTACGTTATAGATGTATATAAAGTTCCCACGGAGACGTAGAGGCCAACTCGCCAGGAATGTTGTCAAATATTACCGCCGAGATGTTAGATTGGGTTAGGTTAGGTTATATTTCGTTATTGATGTATATGAATGTCCCACGGAGACGTAGAGGCCAACTCGCCAGGAATGTTGTCAAATATTACAGCCGCGATGTTAGACTGGGTTAGGGTAGGTTGCATTACGTCATAGACGTATACAGTGTTCCCACCGAGAAGTAGGGCCCGACAATCAAGGAATGTGGTTAAATGGTACCCCGAGCGGTTAGGTTGGGTTGTGTTACGTTATATTACGTTATTGATGTACATGAGGGTCCCACGGAGACGTAGAGGCCAACTCGCCAGGAATGTTGTCAAATATTACTGCGGACATGTTAGGTTGGGTTAGGTTTGGTTTTGTTACGTTATTGATGTATATAAAGGTCCCACGCAGACGTAGAGGCCAACTCGCCAGGAGTGTTGTCAAATATTACCGCCGAAATGAGAGGTTGGGTTGGGTTAGGTTATATTTCGTTATTGATGTATATGAATGTCCCACGGAGACGTAGAGGCCAACTCGCCAGGAATGTTGTCAAATATTACAGCCGCGATGTTAGACTGGGTTAGGGTAGGTTGCATTACGTCATAGACGTATACAGTGTTCCCACCGAGAAGTAGGGCACGACAATCAAGGAATGTTTTTAAATGGTACCCCGAGAGGTTAGGTTGGGTTAGGTTACGTTATATTACGTTATTGATGTACATGAGGGTCCCACGGAGACGTAGAGGCCAACTCGCCAGTAATGTTGTCAAATATTACCGCCGACATGTTAGGTTGGATTAGGTTTGGTTATATTACGTTATTCATGTATATAAAGGTCCCACGGAGACGGAGAAGCCAACTCGCCAGGAATGTTGTCAAATATTACCGCCGAGATGATAGGTTGGGTTAGGTTGGGTTATATTTCGTTATTGATGTATATGAAGGTCCCACGGAGACGTAGAGGCCAACTCGCCAGGAATGTTGCCAAATATTACAGCCGCGATGTTAGACTGGGTTAGGGTAGGTTGCATTACGTCATAGACGTATACAGTGTTCCCACCGAGAAGTAGGGCCCGACAATCAAGGAATGTGGTTAAATGGTACCCCGAGAGGTTAGGTTGGGTTAGGTTACGTTATATTACGTTATTGGTCTACATGAGGGTCCCACGGAGACGTAGAGGCCAACTCACCAGGAATGTTGTCAAATATTACCGCCGACATGTTAGGTTGGGTTAGGTTTGGTTTTGTTACGTTATTGATGTATATAAAGGTCCCACGCAGACGTAGAGGCCAACTCGCCAGGAATGTTGTCAAATATTACCGCCGAGATGATAGGTTGGGTTAGGTTAGGTTATATTTCGTTATTGATGTATATGAAGGTCCCACGGAGACGTAGAGGCCAACTCGCCAGGAATGTTGTCACATATTACAGCCGCGATGTTAGACTGGGTTAGGGTAGGTTGCATTACGTCATAGACGTATACAGTGTTCCCACCGAGAAGTAGGGCCCGACAATCAAGGAATGTGGTTAAATGGTACCCCGAGAGGTTAGGTTGGGTTAGGTTACGTTATATTACGTTATTGATGTACATGAGGGTCCCACGGACACGTAGAGGCCAACTCGCCAGTAATGTTGTCAAATATTACCGCCGACATGTTAGGTTGGATTAGGTTTGGTTATATTACGTTATTCATGTATATAAAGGTCCCACGGAGACGGAGAAGCCAACTCGCCAGGAATGTTGTCAAATATTACCGCCGAAATGTTAGGTTGGGTTAGGTTAGGTTATATTACGTTATTGATGTATATAAATGTCCCACGGAGACGTAGAGGCCAACAAGACAGGAATGTGGTCAACTATTACCGCCGAGATGTTGAATTGGGTTAGGTTAGGTTATATTACGTTATTGATGTATATGAAGAACCCACGGAGACGTAGAGGCCAACAAGACAGGAATGTGGTCAACTATTACCGCCGAGATGTTAGATTGGGTTAGGTTAGGTTATATTACGTTATAGATGTATATAAAGGTCCCACGGAGACGTAGAGGCCAACTCGCGAGGAATGTTGTCAAATATTACCGCCGAGATGATAGGTTGGGTTAGGTTAGGTTATATTACGTTATTGATGTATATGAAGGAGCCACATAGACGTAGGGGCCACGTCGCCAGGAATATTGTCAAATATTACCGCCGAGATGATAGCTTGGATTAGGTTAGGTTATATTACGTTATTGATGTACATGAGGGTCCCACGGAGACGTAGACGCCAACTCGCCAGTAATGTTGTCAAATATTACCGCCGACATGTTAGGTTGGGTTAGGTTTGGTTTTGTTACGTTATTGATGTATATAAAGGTCCCACGCAGACGTAGAGGCCAACCCGCCAGGAATGTTGTCAAATATTACCGCCGAGATGATAGGTTGGGTTAGGTTAGGTTATATTTCGTTATTGATGTATATGAAGGTCCCACGGTGACGTAGAGGCCAACTCGCCAGGAATGTTGTCAAATATTACAGCCGCGATGTTAGACTGGGTTAGGGTAGGTTGCATTACGTCATAGACGTATACAGTGTTCCCACCGAGAAGTAAGGCCCGACAATCAAGGAATGTGGTTAAATGGTACCCCGAGATGTTAGGTTGGGTTAGGTTACGTTATATTACGTTATTGATGTACATGAGGGTCCCACGGAGACGTAGAGGCCAACTCGCCAGTAATGTTGTCAAATATTACCGCCGACATGTTAGGTTGGATTAGGTTTGGTTATATTACGTTATTCATGTATATAAAGGTCCCACGGAGACGGAGAAGCCAACTCGCCAGGAATGTTGTCAAATATTACCGCCGAGATAATAGGATGGGTTAGGTTAGGTTATATTTCGTTATTTATGTATATGGAGGTCCAACGGAGACGTAGAGGCCAACTCGCCAGGAATGTGGTCAACTATTACCGCCGAGATGTTAGATTGGGTTAGGTTAGGTTATATTACGTTATCGATGTATATAAAGGTCCCACGCAGACGTAGAGGCCAACTCGCCAGGAATGTTGTCAAATATTACCGCCGAAATGATAGGTTGGGTTAGGTTAGGTTATATTTCGTTATTGATGTATATGAAGGTCCAACGGAGACGTAGAGGCCAACTCGCCAGGAATGTTGTCAAATATTACTGGCGCGATGTTAGATTGGGTTAGGGTAGGTTGTATTACGTCATAGACGTATACAGTGCTCCCACCGAGAAGTAGGGTCCGACAATCAAGGAATGTGGTTAAATGGCACCCCGAGAGGTTAGGTTGGGTTAGGTTACGTTATCTTACCTTATTGATGTACATAAGGGTCCCACGGAGACGTAGAGGCCAACTCGCCAGTAATGTTGTCAAATATTACCGCCGACATGTTAGGTTGGATTAGGTTTGGTTATATTACGTTATTGATGTATATAAAGGTCCCACGGAGACGGAGAAGCCAACTCGCCAGGAATGTTGTCAAATATTACCGCCGAGATGTTAGGTTGGGTTAGGTTAGGTTATATTACGTTATTGATGTATATAAATGTCCCACGAAGACGTAGAGGCCAAAAAGACAGGAATGTGGTCAACTATTACCGCCGAGATGTTAGATTGGGTTAGGTTAGGTTATATTACGTTATAGATGTATATAAAGGTGCCACGGAGACGTAGAGGCCAACAAGCCAGGAATGTTGTCACATATTACCGCCGAGATGTTAGATTGGGTTAGGTTAGGTTATATTACGTTATAGATGTATATAAAGGTCCCACGGAGACGTAGAGGCCAACTCGCCAGGAATGTTGTCAAATATTACCGCCGAGATGATAGGTTGGGTTAGGTTAGGTTATATTACGTTAATGATGTATATGAAGGACCCACGTAGACGTAGGGGCGACGTCGCCAGGAATATTGTCAAATATTACCGCCGAGATGTTAGGTTGGATTAGGTTAGGTTATATTACGTTATTGATGTATATGAAGGTCCCACGGAGACGTAGATGCCAACAAGACAGGAATGTGGTCGACTATTAACGCCGAGATGTTAGATTGGGTTAGCTTAGGTTATATTACGTTATTGATGTATATGAAGAACCCACGCAGACGTAGAGGCCAACTCGCCAGGAATGTTGTCAAATATTACCGCCGAGATGATAGGATGGGTTAGGTTAGGTTATATTTCGTTATTGATGTATATGAAGGTCCCACGCAGACGCAGAGGCCAACTCGCCAGGAATGTTGTCAAATATTACCGCCGAAATGATAGGTTGGGTTAGGTTAGGTTATATTTCGTTATTGATATATATGAAGGTCCCACGCAGACGCAGAGGCCAACTCGCCAGGAATGTTGTCAAATATTACCGCCGAAATGATAGGTTGGGTTAGGTTAGGTTATATTTCGTTATTGATATATATGAAAGTCCCACGGAGACGTAGAGGCCAACTCGCCAGGAATGTTGTCACATATTACAGGTGCGATGTTAGATTGGGTTAGGGTAGGTTGTATTACGTCATAGACGTATACAGTGTTCCCACCGAGAAGTAGGGCCCGACAATCAAGGAATGTGGTTATATCGTACCCCGAGAGGTTAGGATGGATTTGGTTACGTTATATTACGTTATTGATGTACATGATGGTCCCACGAAAGCGTAGAGGCCAACTCGCCAGGAATGTTGTCAAATATTACCGCCGACATGTTAGGTTGATTTAGGTTAGGTTATATTACGTTATTGATGTATATAAAGGTCCCACGGAGACGTAGAGGCCAACAAGCCAGAAATCTTGTCAAATAATAGCGCGGAGAGGTTAGGTTGGGTCAGGTTAGGTTATATTACGTTATTGATGTATATGAAGAACCCACGGAGACGTAGAGGCCAACTTGCCAGGAATGTTGTCAAATATTACCGCCGACATGTTAGGTTGGATTAGGTTAGGTTATATTACGTTATTGATGTATATAAAGGTCCCACGGAGGCGTAGAGGCCAACAAGCCAGAAATGTTGCCAAATATTACCGCCGAGATGTTAGGTTGGGTTAGGTTAGGTTATATTACGTTCTCGATGTATATAAAGGTCCCACGCAGACGTAGAGGCCAACTCGCCAGGAATGTTGTCAAATATTACCGCCGAGATGATAGGTTGGGTTAGGTTAGGTTATATTTCGTTATTGATGTATATGAAGGTCCCACGGAGACGTAGATGCCAACTCGCCAGGAATGTTGTCAAATATTACAGCCGCGACGTTAGACTGGGTTATGGTAGGTTGTATTACGTCATAGACGTATACAGTGTTCCCACCGAGAAGTAGGGTCCGACAATCAAGGAATGTGGTTAAATGGCACCCCGAGAGGTTAGGTTGGGTTAGGTTACGTTATCTTACCTTATTGATGTACATAAGGGTCCCACGGAGACGTAGAGGCTAACTCGCAAGTAATGTTGTCAAATATTACCGCCGACATGTTAGGTTGGATTAGGTTTGGCTATATTACGTTATTGATGTATATAAAGGTCCCACGGAGACGGAGAAGCCAACTCGCCAGGAATGTTGTCAAATATTACCGCCGAGATAATAGGATGGGTTAGGTTAGGTTATATTTCGTTATTTATGTATATGGAGGTCCAACGGAGACGTAGAGGCCAACTCGCCAGGAATGTGGTCAACTATTACCGCCGAGATGTTAGATTGGGTTAGGTTAGGTTATATTACGTTCTCGATGTATATAAAGGTCCCACGCAGACGTAGAGGCCAACTCGCCAGGAATGTTGTCAAATATTACCGCCGAAATGATAGGTTGGGTTAGGTTAGGTTATATTTCGTTATTGATGTATATGAAGGTCCAACGGAGACGTAGAGGCCAACTCGCCAGGAATGTTGTCAAATATTACCGCCGAGATGATAGGATGGGTTAGGTTAGGTTATATTTCGTTATTGATGTATATGAAGGTCCCACGGAGACGTAGAGGCCAACTCGCCAGGAATGTTGTCAAATATTACAGCCGAGATGATAGGTTGGGTTAGGTTAGGTTATATTTCGTTATTGATGTGTATGAAGGTCCCACGGAGACGTAGAGGCCAACAAGACAGGAATGTGGTCAAGTATTACCGCCGAGATGTTAGATTGGGATACGTTATGTTATATTACGTTATAGATGTATATAAAGTTCCCACGGAGACGTAGAGGCCAACTCGCCAGGAATGTTGTCAAATATTACCGCCGAGATGTTAGATTGGGTTAGGTTAGGTTATATTTCGTTATTGATGTATATGAATGTCCCACGGAGACGTAGAGGCCAACTCGCCAGGAATGTTGTCAAATATTACAGCCGCGATGTTAGACTGGGTTAGGGTAGGTTGCATTACGTCATAGACGTATACAGTGTTCCCACCGAGAAGTAGGGCCCGACAATCAAGGAATGTGGTTAAATGGTACCCCGAGCGGTTAGGTTGGGTTGTGTTACGTTATATTACGTTATTGATGTACATGAGGGTCCCACGGAGACGTAGAGGCCAACTCGCCAGGAATGTTGTCAAATATTACTGCGGACATGTTAGGTTGGGTTAGGTTTGGTTTTGTTACGTTATTGATGTATATAAAGGTCCCACGCAGACGTAGAGGCCAACTCGCCAGGAGTGTTGTCAAATATTACCGCCGAAATGAGAGGTTGGGTTGGGTTAGGTTATATTTCGTTATTGATGTATATGAATGTCCCACGGAGACGTAGAGGCCAACTCGCCAGGAATGTTGTCAAATATTACAGCCGCGATGTTAGACTGGGTTAGGGTAGGTTGCATTACGTCATAGACGTATACAGTGTTCCCACCGAGAAGTAGGGCACGACAATCAAGGAATGTTTTTAAATGGTACCCCGAGAGGTTAGGTTGGGTTAGGTTACGTTATATTACGTTATTGATGTACATGAGGGTCCCACGGAGACGTAGAGGCCAACTCGCCAGTAATGTTGTCAAATATTACCGCCGACATGTTAGGTTGGATTAGGTTTGGTTATATTACGTTATTCATGTATATAAAGGTCCCACGGAGACGGAGAAGCCAACTCGCCAGGAATGTTGTCAAATATTACCGCCGAGATGATAGGTTGGGTTAGGTTGGGTTATATTTCGTTATTGATGTATATGAAGGTCCCACGGAGACGTAGAGGCCAACTCGCCAGGAATGTTGCCAAATATTACAGCCGCGATGTTAGACTGGGTTAGGGTAGGTTGCATTACGTCATAGACGTATACAGTGTTCCCACCGAGAAGTAGGGCCCGACAATCAAGGAATGTGGTTAAATGGTACCCCGAGAGGTTAGGTTGGGTTAGGTTACGTTATATTACGTTATTGGTCTACATGAGGGTCCCACGGAGACGTAGAGGCCAACTCACCAGGAATGTTGTCAAATATTACCGCCGACATGTTAGGTTGGGTTAGGTTTGGTTTTGTTACGTTATTGATGTATATAAAGGTCCCACGCAGACGTAGAGGCCAACTCGCCAGGAATGTTGTCAAATATTACCGCCGAGATGATAGGTTGGGTTAGGTTAGGTTATATTTCGTTATTGATGTATATGAAGGTCCCACGGAGACGTAGAGGCCAACTCGCCAGGAATGTTGTCACATATTACAGCCGCGATGTTAGACTGGGTTAGGGTAGGTTGCATTACGTCATAGACGTATACAGTGTTCCCACCGAGAAGTAGGGCCCGACAATCAAGGAATGTGGTTAAATGGTACCCCGAGAGGTTAGGTTGGGTTAGGTTACGTTATATTACGTTATTGATGTACATGAGGGTCCCACGGACACGTAGAGGCCAACTCGCCAGTAATGTTGTCAAATATTACCGCCGACATGTTAGGTTGGATTAGGTTTGGTTATATTACGTTATTCATGTATATAAAGGTCCCACGGAGACGGAGAAGCCAACTCGCCAGGAATGTTGTCAAATATTACCGCCGAAATGTTAGGTTGGGTTAGGTTAGGTTATATTACGTTATTGATGTATATAAATGTCCCACGGAGACGTAGAGGCCAACAAGACAGGAATGTGGTCAACTATTACCGCCGAGATGTTGAATTGGGTTAGGTTAGGTTATATTACGTTATTGATGTATATGAAGAACCCACGGAGACGTAGAGGCCAACAAGACAGGAATGTGGTCAACTATTACCGCCGAGATGTTAGATTGGGTTAGGTTAGGTTATATTACGTTATAGATGTATATAAAGGTCCCACGGAGACGTAGAGGCCAACTCGCGAGGAATGTTGTCAAATATTACCGCCGAGATGATAGGTTGGGTTAGGTTAGGTTATATTACGTTATTGATGTATATGAAGGAGCCACATAGACGTAGGGGCCACGTCGCCAGGAATATTGTCAAATATTACCGCCGAGATGATAGCTTGGATTAGGTTAGGTTATATTACGTTATTGATGTACATGAGGGTCCCACGGAGACGTAGACGCCAACTCGCCAGTAATGTTGTCAAATATTACCGCCGACATGTTAGGTTGGGTTAGGTTTGGTTTTGTTACGTTATTGATGTATATAAAGGTCCCACGCAGACGTAGAGGCCAACCCGCCAGGAATGTTGTCAAATATTACCGCCGAGATGATAGGTTGGGTTAGGTTAGGTTATATTTCGTTATTGATGTATATGAAGGTCCCACGGTGACGTAGAGGCCAACTCGCCAGGAATGTTGTCAAATATTACAGCCGCGATGTTAGACTGGGTTAGGGTAGGTTGCATTACGTCATAGACGTATACAGTGTTCCCACCGAGAAGTAAGGCCCGACAATCAAGGAATGTGGTTAAATGGTACCCCGAGATGTTAGGTTGGGTTAGGTTACGTTATATTACGTTATTGATGTACATGAGGGTCCCACGGAGACGTAGAGGCCAACTCGCCAGTAATGTTGTCAAATATTACCGCCGACATGTTAGGTTGGATTAGGTTTGGTTATATTACGTTATTCATGTATATAAAGGTCCCACGGAGACGGAGAAGCCAACTCGCCAGGAATGTTGTCAAATATTACCGCCGAAATGTTAGGTTGGGTTAGGTTAGGTTATATTACGTTATTGATGTATATAAAGGTCCCACGGAGACGGAGAAGCCAACTCGCCAGGAATGTTGTCAAATATTACCGCCGAAATGTTAGGTTGGGTTAGGTTAGGTTATATTACGTTATTGATGTATATAAAGGTCCCACGGAGACGTAGAGGCCAACAAGACAGGAATGTGGTCAACTATTACCGCCGAGATGTTAGATTGGGTTAGGTTAGGTTATATTACGTTATTGATGTATATGAAGAACCCACGGAGACGTAGAGGCCAACAAGACAGGAATGTGGTCAACTATTACCGCCGAGATGTTAGATTGGGTTAGGTTAGGTTATATTACGTTATAGATGTATATAAAGGTCCCACGGAGACGTAGAGGCCAACTCGCGAGGAATGTTGTCAAATATTACCGCCGAGATGATAGGTTGGGTTAGGTTAGGTTATATTACGTTATTGATGTATATGAAGGAGCCACTTAGACGTAGGGGCCACGTCGCCAGGAATATTGTCAAATATTACCGCCGAGATGATAGCTTGGATTAGGTTAGGTTATATTACGCTATTGATGTATATAAAAGTCCCACGGAGACGTAGAAGCCAACTCGCCAGCAATGTGGTCAAATATTAGTGCCGACATGTTAGGTTGGGTTAGGTTTGGTTTTGTTACGTTATTGATGTATATAAAGGTCCCACGCAGACGTAGAGGCCAACTCGCCAGGAATGTTGTCAAATATTACCGCCGAGATGATAGGTTGGGTTAGGTTAGGTTATATTTCGTTATTGATGTACATGAGGGTCCCACGGAGACGTAGAGGCCAACTCGCCAGTAATGTTGTCAAATATTACCGCCGACATGTTAGGTTGGATTAGGTTTGGTTATATTACGTTATTCATGTATATAAAGGTCCCACGGAGACGGAGAAGCCAACTCGCCAGGAATGTTGTCAAATATTACCGCCGAGATGATAGGTTGGGTTAGGTTGGGTTATATTTCGTTATTGATGTATATGAAGGTCCCACGGAGACGTAGAGGCCAACTCGCCAGGAATGTTGTCAAATATTACAGCCGCGATGTTAGACTGGGTTAGGGTAGGTTGCATTACGTCATAGACGTATACAGTGTTCCCACCGAGAAGTAGGGCCCGACAATCAAGGAATGTGGTTAAATGGTACCCCGAGAGGTTAGGTTGGGTTAGGCTACGTTATATTACGTTATTGATGTACATGAGGGTCCCACGGAGACGTAGAGGCCAACTCGCCAGGAATGTTGTCAAATATTACTGCGGACATGTTAGGTTGGGTTAGGTTTGGTTTTGTTACGTTATTGATGTATATAAAGGTCCCACGCAGACGTAGAGGCCAACTCGCCAGGAGTGTTGTCAAATATTACCGCCGAAATGAGAGGTTGGGTTGGGTTAGGTTATATTTCGTTATTGATGTATATGAATGTCCCACGGAGACGTAGAGGCCAACTCGCCAGGAATGTTGTCAAATATTACTGGCGCGATGTTAGATTGGGTTAGGGTAGGTTGTATTACGTCATAGACGTATACAGTGCTCCCACCGAGAAGTAGGGTCCGACAATCAAGGAATGTGGTTAAATGGCACCCCGAGAGGTTAGGTTGGGTTAGGTTACGTTATCTTACCTTATTGATGTACATAAGGGTCCCACGGAGACGTAGAGGCCAACTCGCCAGTAATGTTGTCAAATATTACCGCCGACATGTTAGGTTGGATTAGGTTTGGTTATATTACGTTATTGATGTATATAAAGGTCCCACGGAGACGGAGAAGCCAACTCGCCAGGAATGTTGTCAAATATTACCGCCGAGATGTTAGGTTGGGTTAGGTTAGGTTATATTACGTTATTGATGTATATAAATGTCCCACGAAGACGTAGAGGCCAAAAAGACAGGAATGTGGTCAACTATTACCGCCGAGATGTTAGATTGGGTTAGGTTAGGTTATATTACGTTATAGATGTATATAAAGGTGCCACGGAGACGTAGAGGCCAACAAGCCAGGAATGTTGTCACATATTACCGCCGAGATGTTAGATTGGGTTAGGTTAGGTTATATTACGTTATAGATGTATATAAAGGTCCCACGGAGACGTAGAGGCCAACTCGCCAGGAATGTTGTCAAATATTACCGCCGAGATGATAGGTTGGGTTAGGTTAGGTTATATTACGTTAATGATGTATATGAAGGACCCACGTAGACGTAGGGGCGACGTCGCCAGGAATATTGTCAAATATTACCGCCGAGATGTTAGGTTGGATTAGGTTAGGTTATATTACGTTATTGATGTATATGAAGGTCCCACGGAGACGTAGATGCCAACAAGACAGGAATGTGGTCGACTATTAACGCCGAGATGTTAGATTGGGTTAGCTTAGGTTATATTACGTTATTGATGTATATGAAGAACCCACGCAGACGTAGAGGCCAACTCGCCAGGAATGTTGTCAAATATTACCGCCGAGATGATAGGATGGGTTAGGTTAGGTTATATTTCGTTATTGATGTATATGAAGGTCCCACGCAGACGCAGAGGCCAACTCGCCAGGAATGTTGTCAAATATTACCGCCGAAATGATAGGTTGGGTTAGGTTAGGTTATATTTCGTTATTGATATATATGAAGGTCCCACGCAGACGCAGAGGCCAACTCGCCAGGAATGTTGTCAAATATTACCGCCGAAATGATAGGTTGGGTTAGGTTAGGTTATATTTCGTTATTGATATATATGAAAGTCCCACGGAGACGTAGAGGCCAACTCGCCAGGAATGTTGTCACATATTACAGGTGCGATGTTAGATTGGGTTAGGGTAGGTTGTATTACGTCATAGACGTATACAGTGTTCCCACCGAGAAGTAGGGCCCGACAATCAAGGAATGTGGTTATATCGTACCCCGAGAGGTTAGGATGGATTTGGTTACGTTATATTACGTTATTGATGTACATGATGGTCCCACGAAAGCGTAGAGGCCAACTCGCCAGGAATGTTGTCAAATATTACCGCCGACATGTTAGGTTGATTTAGGTTAGGTTATATTACGTTATTGATGTATATAAAGGTCCCACGGAGACGTAGAGGCCAACAAGCCAGAAATCTTGTCAAATAATAGCGCGGAGAGGTTAGGTTGGGTCAGGTTAGGTTATATTACGTTATTGATGTATATGAAGAACCCACGGAGACGTAGAGGCCAACTTGCCAGGAATGTTGTCAAATATTACCGCCGACATGTTAGGTTGGATTAGGTTAGGTTATATTACGTTATTGATGTATATAAAGGTCCCACGGAGGCGTAGAGGCCAACAAGCCAGAAATGTTGCCAAATATTACCGCCGAGATGTTAGGTTGGGTTAGGTTAGGTTATATTACGTTCTCGATGTATATAAAGGTCCCACGCAGACGTAGAGGCCAACTCGCCAGGAATGTTGTCAAATATTACCGCCGAGATGATAGGTTGGGTTAGGTTAGGTTATATTTCGTTATTGATGTATATGAAGGTCCCACGGAGACGTAGATGCCAACTCGCCAGGAATGTTGTCAAATATTACAGCCGCGACGTTAGACTGGGTTATGGTAGGTTGTATTACGTCATAGACGTATACAGTGTTCCCACCGAGAAGTAGGGTCCGACAATCAAGGAATGTGGTTAAATGGCACCCCGAGAGGTTAGGTTGGGTTAGGTTACGTTATCTTACCTTATTGATGTACATAAGGGTCCCACGGAGACGTAGAGGCTAACTCGCAAGTAATGTTGTCAAATATTACCGCCGACATGTTAGGTTGGATTAGGTTTGGCTATATTACGTTATTGATGTATATAAAGGTCCCACGGAGACGGAGAAGCCAACTCGCCAGGAATGTTGTCAAATATTACCGCCGAGATAATAGGATGGGTTAGGTTAGGTTATATTTCGTTATTTATGTATATGGAGGTCCAACGGAGACGTAGAGGCCAACTCGCCAGGAATGTGGTCAACTATTACCGCCGAGATGTTAGATTGGGTTAGGTTAGGTTATATTACGTTCTCGATGTATATAAAGGTCCCACGCAGACGTAGAGGCCAACTCGCCAGGAATGTTGTCAAATATTACCGCCGAAATGATAGGTTGGGTTAGGTTAGGTTATATTTCGTTATTGATGTATATGAAGGTCCAACGGAGACGTAGAGGCCAACTCGCCAGGAATGTTGTCAAATATTACCGCCGAGATGATAGGATGGGTTAGGTTAGGTTATATTTCGTTATTGATGTATATGAAGGTCCCACGGAGACGTAGAGGCCAACTCGCCAGGAATGTTGTCAAATATTACAGCCGAGATGATAGGTTGGGTTAGGTTAGGTTATATTTCGTTATTGATGTGTATGAAGGTCCCACGGAGACGTAGAGGCCAACAAGACAGGAATGTGGTCAAGTATTACCGCCGAGATGTTAGATTGGGATACGTTAGGTTATATTACGTTATAGATGTATATAAAGTTCCCACGGAGACGTAGAGGCCAACTCGCCAGGAATGTTGTCAAATATTACCGCCGAGATGTTAGATTGGGTTAGGTTAGGTTATATTTCGTTATTGATGTATATGAATGTCCCACGGAGACGTAGAGGCCAACTCGCCAGGAATGTTGTCAAATATTACAGCCGCGATGTTAGACTGGGTTAGGGTAGGTTGCATTACGTCATAGACGTATACAGTGTTCCCACCGAGAAGTAGGGCCCGACAATCAAGGAATGTGGTTAAATGGTACCCCGAGCGGTTAGGTTGGGTTGTGTTACGTTATATTACGTTATTGATGTACATGAGGGTCCCACGGAGACGTAGAGGCCAACTCGCCAGGAATGTTGTCAAATATTACTGCGGACATGTTAGGTTGGGTTAGGTTTGGTTTTGTTACGTTATTGATGTATATAAAGGTCCCACGCAGACGTAGAGGCCAACTCGCCAGGAGTGTTGTCAAATATTACCGCCGAAATGAGAGGTTGGGTTGGGTTAGGTTATATTTCGTTATTGATGTATATGAATGTCCCACGGAGACGTAGAGGCCAACTCGCCAGGAATGTTGTCAAATATTACAGCCGCGATGTTAGACTGGGTTAGGGTAGGTTGCATTACGTCATAGACGTATACAGTGTTCCCACCGAGAAGTAGGGCACGACAATCAAGGAATGTTTTTAAATGGTACCCCGAGAGGTTAGGTTGGGTTAGGTTACGTTATATTACGTTATTGATGTACATGAGGGTCCCACGGAGACGTAGAGGCCAACTCGCCAGTAATGTTGTCAAATATTACCGCCGACATGTTAGGTTGGATTAGGTTTGGTTATATTACGTTATTCATGTATATAAAGGTCCCACGGAGACGGAGAAGCCAACTCGCCAGGAATGTTGTCAAATATTACCGCCGAGATGATAGGTCGGGTTAGGTTGGGTTATATTTCGTTATTGATGTATATGAAGGTCCCACGGAGACGTAGAGGCCAACTCGCCAGGAATGTTGCCAAATATTACAGCCGCGATGTTAGACTGGGTTAGGGTAGGTTGCATTACGTCATAGACGTATACAGTGTTCCCACCGAGAAGTAGGGCCCGACAATCAAGGAATGTGGTTAAATGGTACCCCGAGAGGTTAGGTTGGGTTAGGTTACGTTATATTACGTTATTGGTCTACATGAGGGTCCCACGGAGACGTAGAGGCCAACTCACCAGGAATGTTGTCAAATATTACCGCCGACATGTTAGGTTGGGTTAGGTTTGGTTTTGTTACGTTATTGATGTATATAAAGGTCCCACGCAGACGTAGAGGCCAACTCGCCAGGAATGTTGTCAAATATTACCGCCGAGATGATAGGTTGGGTTAGGTTAGGTTATATTTCGTTATTGATGTATATGAAGGTCCCACGGAGACGTAGAGGCCAACTCGCCAGGAATGTTGTCACATATTACAGCCGCGATGTTAGACTGGGTTAGGGTAGGTTGCATTACGTCATAGACGTATACAGTGTTCCCACCGAGAAGTAGGGCCCGACAATCAAGGAATGTGGTTAAATGGTACCCCGAGAGGTTAGGTTGGGTTAGGTTACGTTATATTACGTTATTGATGTACATGAGGGTCCCACGGACACGTAGAGGCCAACTCGCCAGTAATGTTGTCAAATATTACCGCCGACATGTTAGGTTGGATTAGGTTTGGTTATATTACGTTATTCATGTATATAAAGGTCCCACGGAGACGGAGAAGCCAACTCGCCAGGAATGTTGTCAAATATTACCGCCGAAATGTTAGGTTGGGTTAGGTTAGGTTATATTACGTTATTGATGTATATAAATGTCCCACGGAGACGTAGAGGCCAACAAGACAGGAATGTGGTCAACTATTACCGCCGAGATGTTGAATTGGGTTAGGTTAGGTTATATTACGTTATTGATGTATATGAAGAACCCACGGAGACGTAGAGGCCAACAAGACAGGAATGTGGTCAACTATTACCGCCGAGATGTTAGATTGGGTTAGGTTAGGTTATATTACGTTATAGATGTATATAAAGGTCCCACGGAGACGTAGAGGCCAACTCGCGAGGAATGTTGTCAAATATTACCGCCGAGATGATAGGTTGGGTTAGGTTAGGTTATATTACGTTATTGATGTATATGAAGGAGCCACATAGACGTAGGGGCCACGTCGCCAGGAATATTGTCAAATATTACCGCCGAGATGATAGCTTGGATTAGGTTAGGTTATATTACGTTATTGATGTACATGAGGGTCCCACGGAGACGTAGACGCCAACTCGCCAGTAATGTTGTCAAATATTACCGCCGACATGTTAGGTTGGGTTAGGTTTGGTTTTGTTACGTTATTGATGTATATAAAGGTCCCACGCAGACGTAGAGGCCAACCCGCCAGGAATGTTGTCAAATATTACCGCCGAGATGATAGGTTGGGTTAGGTTAGGTTATATTTCGTTATTGATGTATATGAAGGTCCCACGGTGACGTAGAGGCCAACTCGCCAGGAATGTTGTCAAATATTACAGCCGCGATGTTAGACTGGGTTAGGGTAGGTTGCATTACGTCATAGACGTATACAGTGTTCCCACCGAGAAGTAAGGCCCGACAATCAAGGAATGTGGTTAAATGGTACCCCGAGATGTTAGGTTGGGTTAGGTTACGTTATATTACGTTATTGATGTACATGAGGGTCCCACGGAGACGTAGAGGCCAACTCGCCAGTAATGTTGTCAAATATTACCGCCGACATGTTAGGTTGGATTAGGTTTGGTTATATTACGTTATTCATGTATATAAAGGTCCCACGGAGACGGAGAAGCCAACTCGCCAGGAATGTTGTCAAATATTACCGCCGAAATGTTAGGTTGGGTTAGGTTAGGTTATATTACGTTATTGATGTATATAAAGGTCCCACGGAGACGGAGAAGCCAACTCGCCAGGAATGTTGTCAAATATTACCGCCGAAATGTTAGGTTGGGTTAGGTTAGGTTATATTACGTTATTGATGTATATAAAGGTCCCACGGAGACGTAGAGGCCAACAAGACAGGAATGTGGTCAACTATTACCGCCGAGATGTTAGATTGGGTTAGGTTAGGTTATATTACGTTATTGATGTATATGAAGAACCCACGGAGACGTAGAGGCCAACAAGACAGGAATGTGGTCAACTATTACCGCCGAGATGTTAGATTGGGTTAGGTTAGGTTATATTACGTTATAGATGTATATAAAGGTCCCACGGAGACGTAGAGGCCAACTCGCGAGGAATGTTGTCAAATATTACCGCCGAGATGATAGGTTGGGTTAGGTTAGGTTATATTACGTTATTGATGTATATGAAGGAGCCACTTAGACGTAGGGGCCACGTCGCCAGGAATATTGTCAAATATTACCGCCGAGATGATAGCTTGGATTAGGTTAGGTTATATTACGCTATTGATGTATATAAAAGTCCCACGGAGACGTAGAAGCCAACTCGCCAGCAATGTGGTCAAATATTAGTGCCGACATGTTAGGTTGGGTTAGGTTTGGTTTTGTTACGTTATTCATGTATATAAAGGTCCCACGGAGACGGAGAAGCCAACTCGCCAGGAATGTTGTCAAATATTACCGCCGAGATGATAGGTTGGGTTAGGTTGGGTTATATTTCGTTATTGATGTATATGAAGGTCCCACGGAGACGTAGAGGCCAACTCGCCAGGAATGTTGTCAAATATTACAGCCGCGATGTTAGACTGGGTTAGGGTAGGTTGCATTACGTCATAGACGTATACAGTGTTCCCACCGAGAAGTAGGGCCCGACAATCAAGGAATGTGGTTAAATGGTACCCCGAGAGGTTAGGTTGGGTTAGGCTACGTTATATTACGTTATTGATGTACATGAGGGTCCCACGGAGACGTAGAGGCCAACTCGCCAGGAATGTTGTCAAATATTACTGCGGACATGTTAGGTTGGGTTAGGTTTGGTTTTGTTACGTTATTGATGTATATAAAGGTCCCACGCAGACGTAGAGGCCAACTCGCCAGGAGTGTTGTCAAATATTACCGCCGAAATGAGAGGTTGGGTTGGGTTAGGTTATATTTCGTTATTGATGTATATGAATGTCCCACGGAGACGTAGAGGCCAACTCGCCAGGAATGTTGTCAAATATTACAGCCGCGATGTTAGACTGGGTTAGGGTAGGTTGCATTACGTCATAGACGTATACAGTGTTCCCACCGAGAAGTAGGGCACGACAATCAAGGAATGTTTTTAAATGGTACCCCGAGAGGTTAGGTTGGGTTAGGTTACGTTATATTACGTTATTGATGTACATGAGGGTCCCACGGAGACGTAGAGGCCAACTCGCCAGTAATGTTGTCAAATATTACCGCCGACATGTTAGGTTGGATTAGGTTTGGTTATATTACGTTATTCATGTATATAAAGGTCCCACGGAGACGGAGAAGCCAACTCGCCAGGAATGTTGTCAAATATTACCGCCGAGATGATAGGTTGGGTTAGGTTGGGTTATATTTCGTTATTGATGTATATGAAGGTCCCACGGAGACGTAGAGGCCAACTCGCCAGGAATGTTGCCAAATATTACAGCCGCGATGTTAGACTGGGTTAGGGTAGGTTGCATTACGTCATTGACGTATACAGTGTTCCCACCGAGAAGTAGGGCCCGACAATCAAGGAATGTGGTTAAATGGTACCCCGAGAGGTTAGGTTGGGTTAGGTTACGTTATATTACGTTATTGATCTACATGAGGGTCCCACGGAGACGTAGAGGCCAACTCACCAGGAATGTTGTCAAATATTACCGCCGACATGTTAGGTTGGGTTAGGTTTGGTTTTGTTACGTTATTGATGTATATAAAGGTCCCACGCAGACGTAGAGGCCAACTCGCCAGGAATGTTGTCAAATATTACCGCCGAGATGACAGGTTGGGTTAGGTTAGGTTATATTTCGTTATTGATGTATATGAAGGTCCCACGGAGACGTAGAGGCCAACTCGCCAGGAATGTTGTCAAATATTACAGCCGCGATGTTAGACTGGGTTAGGGTAGGTTGCATTACGTCATAGACGTATACAGTGTTCCCACCGAGAAGTAGGGCCCGACAATCAAGGAATGTGGTTAAATGGTACCCCGAGAGGTTAGGTTGGGTTAGGTTACGTTATATTACGTTATTGATGTACATGAGGGTCCCACGGACACGTAGAGGCCAACTCGCCAGTAATGTTGTCAAATATTACCGCCGACATGTTAGGTTGGATTAGGTTTGGTTATATTACGTTATTCATGTATATAAAGGTCCCACGGAGACGGAGAAGCCAACTCGCCAGGAATGTTGTCAAATATTACCGCCGAAATGTTAGGTTGGGTTAGGTTAGGTTATATTACGTTATTGATGTATATAAATGTCCCACGGAGACGTAGAGGCCAACAAGACAGAAATGTGGTCAACTATTACCGCCGAGATGTTGAATTGGGTTAGGTTAGGTTATATTACGTTATTGATGTATATGAAGAACCCACGGAGACGTAGAGGCCAACAAGACAGGAATGTGGTCAACTATTACCGCCGAGATGTTAGATTGGGTTAGGTTAGGTTATATTACGTTATAGATGTATATAAAGGTCCCACGGAGACGTAGAGGCCAACTCGCGAGGAATGTTGTCAAATATTACCGCCGAGATGATAGGTTGGGTTAGGTTAGGTTATATTACGTTATTGATGTATATGAAGGAGCCACATAGACGTAGGGGCCACGTCGCCAGGAATATTGTCAAATATTACCGCCGAGATGATAGCTTGGATTAGGTTAGGTTATATTACGGTATTGATGTATATAAAAGTCCCACGGAGACGTAGAAGCCAACTCGCCAGCAATGTGGTCAAATATTAGTGCCGAGATGTTAGGTTGGTTTAGGTTAGGTTGTATTACGTCATAGACGTATACAGTGTTCCCACCGAGAAGTAGGGCCCGATAATCAAGGAATGTGGTTAAATGGTACCCCGAGAGGTTAGGTTGGGTTAGGTTACGTTATATTACGTTATTGATGTACATGAGGGTCCCACGGAGACGTAGACGCCAACTCGCCAGTAATGTTGTCAAATATTACCGCCGACATGTTAGGTTGGGTTAGGCTTGGTTTTGTTACGTTATTGATGTATATAAAGGTCCCACGCAGACGTAGAGGCCAACTCGCCAGGAATGTTGTCAAATATTACAGCCGCGATGTTAGACTGGGTTAGGGTAGGTTGCATTACGTCATAGACGTATACAGTGTTCCCACCGAGAAGTAGGGCCCGACAATCAAGGAATGTGGTTAAATGGTACCCCGAGCGGTTAGGTTGGGTTGTGTTACGTTATATTACGTTATTGATGTACATGAGGGTCCCACGGAGACGTAGAGGCCAACTCGCCAGGAATGTTGTCAAATATTACTGCGGACATGTTAGGTTGGGTTAGGTTTGGTTTTGTTACGTTATTGATGTATATAAAGGTCCCACGCAGACGTAGAGGCCAACTCGCCAGGAGTGTTGTCAAATATTACCGCCGAAATGAGAGGTTGGGTTGGGTTAGGTTATATTTCGTTATTGATGTATATGAATGTCCCACGGAGACGTAGAGGCCAACTCGCCAGGAATGTTGTCAAATATTACAGCCGCGATGTTAGACTGGGTTAGGGTAGGTTGCATTACGTCATAGACGTATACAGTGTTCCCACCGAGAAGTAGGGCACGACAATCAAGGAATGTTTTTAAATGGTACCCCGAGAGGTTAGGTTGGGTTAGGTTACGTTATATTACGTTATTGATGTACATGAGGGTCCCACGGAGACGTAGAGGCCAACTCGCCAGTAATGTTGTCAAATATTACCGCCGACATGTTAGGTTGGATTAGGTTTGGTTATATTACGTTATTCATGTATATAAAGGTCCCACGGAGACGGAGAAGCCAACTCGCCAGGAATGTTGTCAAATATTACCGCCGAGATGATAGGTTGGGTTAGGTTGGGTTATATTTCGTTATTGATGTATATGAAGGTCCCACGGAGACGTAGAGGCCAACTCGCCAGGAATGTTGCCAAATATTACAGCCGCGATGTTAGACTGGGTTAGGGTAGGTTGCATTACGTCATAGACGTATACAGTGTTCCCACCGAGAAGTAGGGCCCGACAATCAAGGAATGTGGTTAAATGGTACCCCGAGAGGTTAGGTTGGGTTAGGTTACGTTATATTACGTTATTGATCTACATGAGGGTCCCACGGAGACGTAGAGGCCAACTCACCAGGAATGTTGTCAAATATTACCGCCGACATGTTAGGTTGGGTTAGGTTTGGTTTTGTTACGTTATTGATGTATATAAAGGTCCCACGCAGACGTAGAGGCCAACTCGCTAGGAATGTTGTCAAATATTACCGCCGAGATGACAGGTTGGGTTAGGTTAGGTTATATTTCGTTATTGATGTATATGAAGGTCCCACGGAGACGTAGAGGCCAACTCGCCAGGAATGTTGTCAAATATTACAGCCGCGATGTTAGACTGGGTTAGGGTAGGTTGCATTACGTCATAGACGTATACAGTGTTCCCACCGAGAAGTAGGGCCCGACAATCAAGGAATGTGGTTAAATGGTACCCCGAGAGGTTAGGTTGGGTTAGGTTACGTTATATTACGTTATTGATGTACATGAGGGTCCCACGGACACGTAGAGGCCAACTCGCCAGTAATGTTGTCAAATATTACCGCCGACATGTTAGGTTGGATTAGGTTTGGTTATATTACGTTATTCATGTATATAAAGGTCCCACGGAGACGGAGAAGCCAACTCGCCAGGAATGTTGTCAAATATTACCGCCGAGATGATAGGTTGGGTTAGGTTGGGTTATATTTCGTTATTGATGTATATGAAGGTCCCACGGAGACGTAGAGGCCAACTCGCCAGGAATGTTGCCAAATATTACAGCCGCGATGTTAGACTGGGTTAGGGTAGGTTGCATTACGTCATAGACGTATACAGTGTTCCCACCGAGAAGTAGGGCCCGACAATCAAGGAATGTGGTTAAATGGTACCCCGAGAGGTTAGGTTGGGTTAGGTTACGTTATATTACGTTATTGATCTACATGAGGGTCCCACGGAGACGTAGAGGCCAACTCACCAGGAATGTTGTCAAATATTACCGCCGACATGTTAGGTTGGGTTAGGTTTGGTTTTGTTACGTTATTGATGTATATAAAGGTCCCACGCAGACGTAGAGGCCAACTCGCCAGGAATGTTGTCAAATATTACCGCCGAGATGATAGGTTGGGTTAGGTTAGGTTATATTTCGTTATTGATGTATATGAAGGTCCCACGGAGACGTAGAGGCCAACTCGCCAGGAATGTTGTCAAATACTACAGCCGCGATGTTAGACTGGGTTAGGGTAGGTTGCATTACGTCATAGACGTATACAGTGTTCCCACCGAGAAGTAGGGCCCGACAATCAAGGAATGTGGTTAAATGGTACCCCGAGAGGTTAGGTTGGGTTAGGTTACGTTATATTACGTTATTGATGTACATGAGGGTCCCACGGACACGTAGAGGCCAACTCGCCAGTAATGTTGTCAAATATTACCGCCGACATGTTAGGTTGGATTAGGTTTGGTTATATTACGTTATTCATGTATATAAAGGTCCCACGGAGACGGAGAAGCCAACTCGCCAGGAATGTTGTCAAATATTACCGCCGAAATGTTAGGTTGGGTTAGGTTAGGTTATATTACGTTATTGATGTATATAAATGTCCCACGGAGACGTAGAGGCCAACAAGACAGAAATGTGGTCAACTATTACCGCCGAGATGTTGAATTGGGTTAGGTTAGGTTATATTACGTTATTGATGTATATGAAGAACCCACGGAGACGTAGAGGCCAACAAGACAGGAATGTGGTCAACTATTACCGCCGAGATGTTAGATTGGGTTAGGTTAGGTTATATTACGTTATAGATGTATATAAAGGTCCCACGGAGACGTAGAGGCCAACTCGCGAGGAATGTTGTCAAATATTACCGCCGAGATGATAGGTTGGGTTAGGTTAGGTTATATTACGTTATTGATGTATATGAAGGAGCCACATAGACGTAGGGGCCACGTCGCCAGGAATATTGTCAAATATTACCGCCGAGATGATAGCTTGGATTAGGTTAGGTTATATTACGGTATTGATGTATATAAAAGTCCCACGGAGACGTAGAAGCCAACTCGCCAGCAATGTGGTCAAATATTAGTGCCGAGATGTTAGGTTGGTTTAGGTTAGGTTGTATTACGTCATAGACGTATACAGTGTTCCCACCGAGAAGTAGGGCCCGATAATCAAGGAATGTGGTTAAATGGTACCCCGAGAGGTTAGGTTGGGTTAGGTTACGTTATATTACGTTATTGATGTACATGAGGGTCCCACGGAGACGTAGACGCCAACTCGCCAGTAATGTTGTCAAATATTACCGCCGACATGTTAGGTTGGGTTAGGCTTGGTTTTGTTACGTTATTGATGTATATAAAGGTCCCACGCAGACGTAGAGGCCAACTCGCCAGGAATGTTGTCAAATATTACAGCCGCGATGTTAGACTGGGTTAGGGTAGGTTGCATTACGTCATAGACGTATACAGTGTTCCCACCGAGAAGTAAGGCCCGACAATCAAGGAATGTGGTTAAATGGTACCCCGAGATGTTAGGTTGGGTTAGGTTACGTTATATTACGTTATTGATGTACATGAGGGTCCCACGGAGACGTAGAGGCCAACTCGCCAGTAATGTTGTCAAATATTACCGCCGACATGTTAGGTTGGATTAGGTTTGGTTATATTACGTTATTCATGTATATAAAGGTCCCACGGAGACGGAGAAGCCAACTCGCCAGGAATGTTGTCAAATATTACCGCCGAAATGTTAGGTTGGGTTAGGTTAGGTTATATTACGTTATTGATGTATATAAAGGTCCCACGGAGACGTAGAGGCCAACAAGACAGGAATGTGGTCAACTATTACCGCCGAGATGTTAGACTGGGTTAGGTTAGGTTATATTACGTTATTGATGTATATGAAGAACCCACGGAGACGTAGAGGCCAACAAGACAGGAATGTGGTCAACTATTACCGCCGAGATGTTAGATTGGGTTAGGTTAGGTTATATTACGTTATAGATGTATATAAAGGTCCCACGGAGACGTAGAGGCCAACTCGCGAGGAATGTTGTCAAATATTACCGCCGAGATGATAGGTTGGGTTAGGTTAGGTTATATTACGTTATTGATGTATATGAAGGAGCCACATAGACGTAGGGGCCACGTCGCCAGGAATATTGTCAAATATTACCGCCGAGATGATAGCTTGGATTAGGTTAGGTTATATTACGCTATTGATGTATATAAAAGTCCCACGGAGACGTAGAAGCCAACTCGCCAGCAATGTGGTCAAATATTAGTGCCGACATGTTAGGTTGGGTTAGGTTTGGTTTTGTTACGTTATTGATGTATATAAAGGTCCCACGCAGACGTAGAGGCCAACTCGCCAGGAATGTTGTCAAATATTACCGCCGAGATGATAGGTTGGGTTAGGTTAGGTTATATTTCGTTATTGATGTATATGAAGGTCCCACGGTGACGTAGAGGCCAACTCGCCAGGAATGTTGTCAAATATTACAGCCGCGATGTTAGACTGGGTTAGGGTAGGTTGCATTACGTCATAGACGTATACAGTGTTCCCACCGAGAAGTAAGGCCCGACAATCAAGGAATGTGGTTAAATGGTACCCCGAGATGTTAGGTTGGGTTAGGTTACGTTATATTACGTTATTGATGTACATGAGGGTCCCACGGAGACGTAAAGGCCAACTCGCCAGTAATGTTGTCAAATATTACCGCCGACATGTTAGGTTGGATTAGGTTTGGTTATATTACGTTATTCATATATATAAAAGTCCCACGGAGACGGAGAAGCCACCTCGCCAGGAATGTTGTCAAATATTACCGCCGAGATGTTAGGGTGGGTTAGGTTAGGTTATATTACGTTATTGATGTATATAAAGGTCCCACGGAGACGTAGAGGCCAACAAGACAGGAATGTGGTCAACTATTACCGCCGAGATGTTAGATTGGGTTAGGTTAGGTTATATTACGTTATAGATGTATATAAAGGTCCCACGGAGACGTAGAGGCCAACAAGCCAGGAATGTTGTCATATATTACCGCCGAGATGTTAGATTGGGTTAGGTTAGGTTATATTACGTTCTCGATGTATATAAAGGTCCCACGCAGACGTAGAGGCCAACTCACCAGGAGTGTTGTCAAATATTACCGCCGAAATGAGAGGTTGGGTTGGGTTAGGTTATATTTCGTTATTGATGTATATGAATGTCCCACGGAGACGTAGAGGCCAACTCGCCAGGAATGTTGTCAAATATTACAGCCGCGATGTTAGACTGGGTTAGGGTAGGTTGCATTACGTCATAGACGTATACAGTGTTCCCACCGAGAAGTAGGGCACGACAATCAAGGAATGTTTTTAAATGGTACCCCGAGAGGTTAGGTTGGGTTAGGTTACGTTATATTACGTTATTGATGTACATGAGGGTCCCACGGAGACGTAGAGGCCAACTCGCCAGTAATGTTGTCAAATATTACCGCCGACATGTTAGGTTGGATTAGGTTTGGTTATATTACGTTATTCATGTATATAAAGGTCCCACGGAGACGGAGAAGCCAACTCGTCAGGAATGTTGTCAAATATTACCGCCGAGATGATAGGTTGGGTTAGGTTGGGTTATATTTCGTTATTGATGTATATGAAGGTCCCACGGAGACGTAGAGGCCAACTCGCCAGGAATGTTGTCAAATATTACAGCCGCGATGTTAGACTGGGTTAGGGTAGGTTGCATTACGTCATAGACGTATACAGTGTTCCCACCGAGAAGTAGGGCCCGACAATCAAGGAATGTGGTTAAATGGTACCCCGAGAGGTTAGGTTGGGTTAGGCTACGTTATATTACGTTATTGATGTACATGAGGGTCCCACGGAGACGTAGAGGCCAACTCACCAGGAATGTTGTCAAATATTACCGCCGACATGTTAGGTTGGGTTAGGTTTGGTTTTGTTACGTTATTGATGTATATAAAGGTCCCACGCAGACGTAGAGGCCAACTCGCCAGGAATGTTGTCAAATATTACCGCCGAGATGATAGGTTGTGTTAGGTTAGGTTATATTTCGTTATTGATGTATATGAAGGTCCCACGGAGACGTAGAGGCCAACTCGCCAGGAATGTTGTCAAATAATACAGCCGCGATGTTAGACTGGGTTAGGGTAGGTTGCATTACGTCATAGACGTATACAGTGTTCCCACCGAGAAGTAGGGCCCGACAATCAAGGAATGTGGTTAAATGTAACCCGAGCGGTTAGGTTGGGTTGTGTTACGTTATATTACGTTATTGATGTACATGAGGGTCCCACGGAGACGTAGAGGCCAACTCGCCAGGAATGTTGTCAAATATTACTGCGGACATGTTAGGTTGGGTTAGGTTTGGTTTTGTTACGTTATTGATGTATATAAAGGTCCCACGCAGACGTAGAGGCCAACTCGCCAGGAGTGTTGTAAAATATTACCGCCGAAATGAGAGGTTGGGTTGGGTTAGGTTATATTTCGTTATTGATGTATATGAATGTCCCACGGAGACGTAGAGGCCAACTCGCCAGGAATGTTGTCAAATATTACAGCCGCGATGTTAGACTGGGTTAGGGTAGGTTGCATTACGTCATAGACGTATACAGTGTTCCCACCGAGAAGTAGGGCACGACAATCAAGGAATGTTTTTAAATGGTACCCCTAGAGGTTAGGTTGGGTTAGGTTACGTTATATTACGTTATTGATGTACATGAGGGTCCCACGGAGACGTAGAGGCCAACTCGCCAGTAATGTTGTCAAATATTACCGCCGACATGTTAGGTTGGATTAGGTTAGGTTATATTACGTTATTCATGTATATAAAGGTCCCACGGAGACGGAGAAGCCAACTCGCCAGGAATGTTGTCAAATATTACCGCCGAGATGATAGGTTGGGTTAGGTTGGGTTATATTTCGTTATTGATGTATATGAAGGTCCCACGGAGACGTAGAGGCCAACTCGCCAGGAATGTTGCCAAATATTACAGCCGCGATGTTAGACTGGGTTAGGGTAGGTTGCATTACGTCATAGACGTATACAGTGTTCCCACCGAGAAGTAGGGCCCGACAATCAAGGAATGTGGTTAAATGGTACCCCGAGAGGTTAGGTTGGGTTAGGTTACGTTATATTACGTTATTGATCTACATGAGGGTCCCACGGAGACGTAGAGGCCAACTCACCAGGAATGTTGTCAAATATTACCGCCGACATGTTAGGTTGGGTTAGGTTTGGTTTTGTTACGTTATTGATGTATATAAAGGTCCCACGCAGACGTAGAGGCCAACTCGCCAGGAATGTTGTCAAATATTACCGCCGAGATGATAGGTTGGGTTAGGTTAGGTTATATTTCGTTATTGATGTATATGAAGGTCCCACGGAGACGTAGAGGCCAACTCGCCAGGAATGTTGTCAAATACTACAGCCGCGATGTTAGACTGGGTTAGGGTAGGTTGCATTACGTCATAGACGTATACAGTGTTCCCACCGAGAAGTAGGGCCCGACAATCAAGGAATGTGGTTAAATGGTACCCCGAGAGGTTAGGTTGGGTTAGGTTACGTTATATTACGTTATTGATGTACATGAGGGTCCCACGGACACGTAGAGGCCAACTCGCCAGTAATGTTGTCAAATATTACCGCCGACATGTTAGGTTGGATTAGGTTTGGTTATATTACGTTATTCATGTATATAAAGGTCCCACGGAGACGGAGAAGCCAACTCGCCAGGAATGTTGTCAAATATTACCGCCGAGATGATAGGTTGGGTTAGGTTGGGTTATATTTCGTTATTGATGTATATGAAGGTCCCACGGAGACGTAGAGGCCAACTCGCCAGGAATGTTGCCAAATATTACAGCCGCGATGTTAGACTGGGTTAGGGTAGGTTGCATTACGTCATAGACGTATACAGTGTTCCCACCGAGAAGTAGGGCCCGACAATCAAGGAATGTGGTTAAATGGTACCCCGAGAGGTTAGGTTGGGTTAGGTTACGTTATATTACGTTATTGATCTACATGAGGGTCCCACGGAGACGTAGAGGCCAACTCACCAGGAATGTTGTCAAATATTACCGCCGACATGTTAGGTTGGGTTAGGTTTGGTTTTGTTACGTTATTGATGTATATAAAGGTCCCACGCAGACGTAGAGGCCAACTCGCCAGGAATGTTGTCAAATATTACCGCCGAGATGATAGGTTGGGTTAGGTTAGGTTATATTTCGTTATTGATGTATATGAAGGTCCCACGGAGACGTAGAGGCCAACTCGCCAGGAATGTTGTCAAATATTACAGCCGCGATGTTAGACTGGGTTAGGGTAGGTTGCATTACGTCATAGACGTATACAGTGTTCCCACCGAGAAGTAGGGCCCGACAATCAAGGAATGTGGTTAAATGGTACCCCGAGAGGTTAGGTTGGGTTAGGTTACGTTATATTACGTTATTGATGTACATGAGGGTCCCACGGACACGTAG
Organism: Xylocopa violacea; assembly: GCA_963969225.1. Lineage (NCBI taxonomy): Eukaryota > Metazoa > Arthropoda > Insecta > Hymenoptera > Apidae > Xylocopa > Xylocopa violacea. The sequence continues at coordinate 7,236,721 of CAXAJV010000017.1, read as the reverse complement.
AGGCCAACTCGCCAGTAATGTTGTCAAATATTACCGCCGACATGTTAGGTTGGATTAGGTTTGGTTATATTACGTTATTCATGCATATAAAGGTCCCACGGAGACGGAGAAGCCAACTCGCCAGGAATGTTGTCAAATATTACCGCCGAAATGTTAGGTTGGGTTAGGTTAGGTTATATTACGTTATTGATGTATATAAATGTCCCACGGAGACGTAGAGGCCAACAAGACAGGAATGTGGTCAACTATTACCGCCGAGATGTTGAATTGGGTTAGGTTAGGTTATATTACGTTATTGATGTATATGAAGAACCCACGGAGACGTAGAGGCCAACATGACAGGAATGTGGTCAACTATTACCGCCGAGATGTTAGATTGGGTTAGGTTAGGTTATATTACGTTATAGATGTATATAAAGGTCCCACGGAGACGTAGAGGCCAACTCGCGAGGAATGTTGTCAAATATTACCGCCGAGATGATAGGTTGGGTTAGGTTAGGTTATATTACGTTATTGATGTATATGAAGGAGCCACATAGACGTAGGGGCCACGTCGCCAGGAATATTGTCAAATATTACCGCCGAGATGATAGCTTGGATTAGGTTAGGTTATATTACGGTATTGATGTATATAAAAGTCCCACGGAGACGTAGAAGCCAACTCGCCAGCAATGTGGTCAAATATTAGTGCCGAGATGTTAGGTTGGTTTAGGTTAGGTTGTATTACGTCATAGACGTATACAGTGTTCCCACCGAGAAGTAGGGCCCGATAATCAAGGAATGTGGTTAAATGGTACCCCGAGATGTTAGGTTGGGTTAGGTTACGTTATATTACGTTATTGATGTACATGAGGGTCCCACGGAGACGTAGAGGCCAACTCGCCAGTAATGTTGTCAAATATTACCAGCGACATGTTAGGTTGGATTAGGTTTGGTTATATTACGTTATTCATGTATATAAAGGTCCCACGGAGACGGAGAAGCCAACTCGCCAGGAATGTTGTCAAATATTACCGCCGAAATGTTAGGTTGGGTTAGGTTAGGTTATATTACGTTATTGATGTATATAAAGGTCCCACGGAGACGTAGAGGCCAACAAGACAGGAATGTGGTCAACTATTACCGCCGAGATGTTAGACTGGGTTAGGTTAGGTTATATTACGTTATTGATGTATATGAAGAACCCACGGAGACGTAGAGGCCAACAAGACAGGAATGTGGTCAACTATTACCGCCGAGATGTTAGATTGGGTTAGGTTAGGTTATATTACGTTATAGATGTATATAAAGGTTCCACGGAGACGTAGAGGCCAACTCGCGAGGAATGTTGTCAAATATTACCGCCGAGATGATAGGTTGGGTTAGGTTAGGTTATATTACGTTATTGATGTATATGAAGGAGCCACATAGACGTAGGGGCCACGTCGCCAGGAATATTGTCAAATATTACCGCCGAGATGATAGCTTGGATTAGGTTAGGTTATATTACGCTATTGATGTATATAAAAGTCCCACGGAGACGTAGAAGCCAACTCGCCAGCAATGTGGTCAAATATTAGTGCCGACATGTTAGGTTGGGTTAGGTTTGGTTTTGTTACGTTATTGATGTATATAAAGGTCCCACGCAGACGTAGAGGCCAACTCGCCAGGAATGTTGTCAAATATTACCGCCGAGATGATAGGTTGGGTTAGGTTAGGTTATATTTCGTTATTGATGTATATGAAGGTCCCACGGTGACGTAGAGGCCAACTCGCCAGGAATGTTGTCAAATATTACAGCCGCGATGTTAGACTGGGTTAGGGTAGGTTGCATTACGTCATAGACGTATACAGTGTTCCCACCGAGAAGTAAGGCCCGACAATCAAGGAATGTGGTTAAATGGTACCCCGAGATGTTAGGTTGGGTTAGGTTACGTTATATTACGTTATTGATGTACATGAGGGTCCCACGGAGACGTAAAGGCCAACTCGCCAGTAATGTTGTCAAATATTACCGCCGACATGTTAGGTTGGATTAGGTTTGGTTATATTACGTTATTCATATATATAAAAGTCCCACGGAGACGGAGAAGCCACCTCGCCAGGAATGTTGTCAAATATTACCGCCGAGATGTTAGGGTGGGTTAGGTTAGGTTATATTACGTTATTGATGTATATAAAGGTCCCACGGAGACGTAGAGGCCAACAAGACAGGAATGTGGTCAACTATTACCGCCGAGATGTTAGATTGGGTTAGGTTAGGTTATATTACGTTATAGATTTATATAAAGGTCCCACGGAGACGTAGAGGCTAACAAGCCAGGAATGTTGTCATATATTACCGCCGAGATGTTAGATTGGGTTAGGTTAGGTTGTATTACGTTCTCGATGTATATAAAGGTCCCACGCAGACGTAGAGGCCAACTCGCCAGGAGTGTTGTCAAATATTACCGCCGAAACGAGAGGTTGGGTTGGGTTAGGTTATATTTCGTTATTGATGTATATGAATGTCGCACGGAGACGTAGAGGCCAACTCGCCAGGAATGTTGTCAAATATTACAGCCGCGATGTTAGACTGGGTTAGGGTAGGTTGCATTACGTCATAGACGTATACAGTGTTCCCACCGAGAAGTAGGGCACGACAATCAAGGAATGTTTTTAAATGGTACCCCGAGAGGTTAGGTTGGGTTAGGTTACGTTATATTACGTTATTGATGTACATGAGGGTCCCACGGAGACGTAGAGGCCAACTCGCCAGTAATGTTGTCAAATATTACCGCCGACATGTTAGGTTGGATTAGGTTTGGTTATATTACGTTATTCATGTATATAAAGGTCCCACGGAGACGGAGAAGCCAACTCGCCAGGAATGTTGTCAAATATTACCGCCGAGATGATAGGTTGGGTTAGGTTGGGTTATATTTCGTTATTGATGTATATGAAGGTCCCACGGAGACGTAGAGGCCAACTCGCCAGGAATGTTGTCAAATATTACAGCCGCGATGTTAGACTGGGTTAGGGTAGGTTGCATTACGTCATAGACGTATACAGTGTTCCCACCGAGAAGTAGGGCCCGACAATCAAGGAATGTGGTTAAATGGTACCCCGAGAGGTTATGTTGGGTTAGGCTACGTTATATTACGTTATTGATGTACATGAGGGTCCCACGGAGACGTAGAGGCCAACTCACCAGGAATGTTGTCAAATATTACCGCCGACATGTTAGGTTGGGTTAGGTTTGGTTTTGTTACGTTATTGATGTATATAAAGGTCCCACGCAGACGTAGAGGCCAACTCGCCAGGAATGTTGTCAAATATTACCGCCGAGATGATAGGTTGGGTTAGGTTAGGTTATATTTCGTTATTGATGTATATGAAGGTCCCACGGTGACGTAGAGGCCAACTCGCCAGGAATGTTGTCAAATATTACAGCCGCGATGTTAGACTGGGTTAGGGTAGGTTGCATTACGTCATAGACGTGTACAGTGTTCCCACCGAGAAGTAGGGCACGACAATCAAGGAATGTTTTTAAATGGTACCCCTAGAGGTTAGGTTGGGTTAGGTTACGTTATATTACGTTATTGATGTACATGAGGGTCCCACGGAGACGTAGAGGCCAACTCGCCAGTAATGTTGTCAAATATTACCGCCGACATGTTAGGTTGGATTAGGTTTGGTTATATTACGTTATTCATGTATATAAAGGTCCCACGGAGACGGAGAAGCCAACTCGCCAGGAATGTTGTCAAATATTACCGCCGAGATGATAGGTTGGGTTAGGTTGGGTTATATTTCGTTATTGATGTATATGAAGGTCCCACGGAGACGTAGAGGCCAACTCGCCAGGAATGTTGCCAAATATTACAGCCGCGATGTTAGACTGGGTTAGGGTAGGTTGCATTACGTCATAGACGTATACAGTGTTCCCACCGAGAAGTAGGGCCCGACAATCAAGGAATGTGGTTAAATGGTACCCCGAGAGGTTAGGTTGGGTTAGGTTACGTTATATTACGTTATTGATCTACATGAGGGTCCCACGGAGACGTAGAGGCCAACTCACCAGGAATGTTGTCAAATATTACCGCCGACATGTTAGGTTGGGTTAGGTTTGGTTTTGTTACGTTATTGATGTATATAAAGGTCCCACGCAGACGTAGAGGCCAACTCGCCAGGAATGTTGTCAAATATTACCGCCGAGATGATAGGTTGGGTTAGGTTAGGTTATATTTCGTTATTGATGTATATGAAGGTCCCACGGAGACGTAGAGGCCAACTCGCCAGGAATGTTGTCAAATACTACAGCCGCGATGTTAGACTGGGTTAGGGTAGGTTGCATTACGTCATAGACGTATACAGTGTTCCCACCGAGAAGTAGGGCCCGACAATCAAGGAATGTGGTTAAATGGTACCCCGAGAGGTTAGGTTGGGTTAGGTTACGTTATATTACGTTATTGATGTACATGAGGGTCCCACGGACACGTAGAGGCCAACTCGCCAGTAATGTTGTCAAATATTACCGCCGACATGTTAGGTTGGATTAGGTTTGGTTATATTACGTTATTCATGTATATAAAGGTCCCACGGAGACGGAGAAGCCAACTCGCCAGGAATGTTGTCAAATATTACCGCCGAAATGTTAGGTTGGGTTAGGTTAGGTTATATTTCGTTATTGATGTATATGAAGGTCCCACGGAGACGTAGAGGCCAACTCGCCAGGAATGTTGTCAAATATTACAGCCGCGATGTTAGATTGGGTTAGGGTAGGTTGTAATACTTCATAGACGTATACAGTGTTCCCAACGAGAAGTAGGGCCCGACAATCAAGGAATGTGGTTAAATGGTACCCCGAGAGTTTAGGTTGGGTTAGGTTACGTTATATTACATTATTGATGTACATGAGGGTCCCACGTAGACGTAGAGGCCAACTCGCCAGGAATGATGTCAAATATTACCGCCGACATGTTAGGTTGCATTAGGTTAGGTTATATTACGTTATTGATGTATATAAAGGTCCCACGGAGACGTAGAGGCCAACAAGCCAGAAATGTTGTCAAATAATAGCGCCGAGAGGTTAGGTTGGGTTAGGTTAGGTTATATTACGTTATTGATGTATATAAAGGTCCCACGGAGAAGTAGAGGCCAACAAGCCGGGAATGTGGTCAAATATTACCGCCGAGATGTTAGATTGGGTTAGGTTAGGTTATATTACGTTATTGATGTATATAAAGGTCGCACGGAGACGAAGAGGCCAACTCGCCAGGTATGTCTTCAAATATTACCGCCGAGATGTTAGATAGGTTTAGGTTAGGTTATATTACGTTATTGAAGTATATAAAGGTCCCACGGAGACGTAGAGGCCAACAAGCCAGGAATGTCGTCAAATATTACCGCCGAGATGTTAGATTGGGTTAGGCTAGCTTATATTATGTTATTGATGTATATAAAGGTCCCACGGAGATGTAGAGGCCAACAAGCCAGGAATGTGGTCAAATATTACCGCCGAGATGTTAGATTTGGATAGACCAGCTTATATTATGTTATTGATGTATATAAAGGTCCCGCGGAGACGTAGAGGCCAACTCGCCAGGAATGTTGTCAAATATTACCGCCGAGATGTTAGGTTGGGTTAGGTTAGGTTATATTACGTTATTGATGTGTATGAAGGTCCCACGGAGACGTAGAAGCCAACTCGCCAGCAATGTGGTCAAATATTAGTGCCGAGATGTTAGGTTGGTTTAGGTTAGGTTATATTACGTCATAGACGTATACAGTGTTCCCCCCGAGAAGTAGGGCCCGACAATCAAGGCATGTGGTTAAATGGTACCCCGCGCGGTTAGGTTGGATTAGGTTACGTTATATTACGTTATTGATGTACATGGTGGTCCCACGGAGACGTAGAGGCGAACTCACCAGGAATGTTTGTCAAATATTACCGCCGACATGTTAGGTTGGGTTAGGTTAGGTTATATTTCGTTATTGATGTATATAGAGGTCCCACAGAGACGTAGAGGCCAACTCGCCAGGAATGTTGTCAAATATTACAGCCGCGATGTTAGATTGGGTTAGGGTAGGTTGTAATACTTCATAGACGTATACAGTGTGCCCACCGAGAAGTAGGGCCCGACAATCAAGGAATGTGGTTAAATGGTACCCCGAGAATTTAGGTTGGGTTAGGTTACGTTATATTACATTATTGATGTACATGAGGGTCCCACGGAGACGTAGAGACCAACTCGCCAGGAATGTTGTCAAATATTACCGCCGACATGTTAGGTTGGATTAGGTTAGGTTATATTACGTTATTGATGTATATAAAGGTCCCACGGAGACGTAGAGGTCAACAAGCCAGAAATGTTGTCAAATAATAGCGCCGAGAGGTTAGGTTGGGTCAGGTTAGGTTATATTACGTTATTGTTGTATATGAAGAACCCACGGAGACGTAGAGGCCAACTCGCCAGGAATGTTGTCAAATATTACAGCCGCGATGTTAGACTGGGTTAGGGTAGGTTGTATTACGTCATAGACGTATACAGTGTTCCCACCGAGACGTAGGGCCCGACAATCAAGGCATGTGGTTAAATGGTACCCCGAGCGGTTAGGTTGTATTAGGTTACGTTATGTTACGTTATTGATGTACATGATGGTCCCACGGAGACGTAGAGGCCAACTCACCAGGAATGTTGTCAAATAATACCGCCGACATGTTAGGTTGGCTTAGGTTTGGTTTTGTTACGTTATTGATGTATATAAAGATCCCACGCAGACGTAGATGCCAACTCGCCAGGAATGTTGTCAAATGTTACCGCCGAAATGATAGGTTGGGTTAGGTTATGTTATATTTCGTTATTGATGTATATGAAGGTCCCACGGAGACGCAGAGGCCAACTCGCCAGGAATGTTGTCAAATATTACAGCCGCGATGTTAGATTGGGTTAGGGTAGGTTGTAATACTTCATAGACGTATACAGTGTTCCCAACGAGAAGTAGGGCCCGACAATCAAGGAATGTGGTTAAATGGTACCCCGAGAGTTTAGGTTGGGTTAGGTTACGTTATATTACATTATTGATGTACATGAGGGTCCCACGTAGACGTAGAGACCAACTCGCCAGGAATGATGTCAAATATTACCGCCGACATGTTAGGTTGCATTAGGTTAGGTTATATTACGTTATTGATGTATATAAAGGTCCCACGGAGACGTAGAGGCCAACAAGCCAGAAATGTTGTCAAATAATAGCGCCGAGAGGTTAGGTTGGGTCAGGTTAGGTTATATTACGTTATTGATGTATATGAAGAACCCACGGAGACGTAGAGGCCAACAAGACAGGAATGTGGTCAACTATTACCGCCGAGATGTTAGATTGGGCTATGTTAGGTTATATTACGTTATAGATGTATATAAAGGTGCCACGGAGACGTAGAGGCCAACTCGCGAGGAATGTTGTCAAATATTACCGCCGAGATGATAGGTTGGGTTAGGATAGGTTATATTACGTTATTGATGTATATGAAGGAGCCACTTAGACGTAGGGGCCACGTCGCCAGGAATATTGTCAAATAATACCGCCGAAATGATAGGTTGGGTTAGGTTATGTTATATTTCGTTATTGATGTATATGAAGGTCCCACGGAGACGTAGACGCCAACTCGCCAGTAATGTTGTCAAATATTACCGCCGACATGTTAGGTTGGGTTAGGTTTGGTTTTGTTACGTTATTGATGTATATAAAGGTCCCACGCAGACGTGGAGGCCAACTCGCCAGGAATGTTGTCAAATATTACCGCCGAGATGATAGGTTGGGTTAGGTTAGGTTATATTTCGTTATTGATGTATATGAAGGTCCCACGGTGACGTAGAGGCCAACTCGCCAGGAATGTTGTCAAATATTACAGCCGCGATGTTAGACTGGGTTAGGGTAGGTTGCATTACGTCATAGACGTATACAGTGTTCCCACCGAGAAGTAAGGCCCGACAATCAAGGAATGTGGTTAAATGGTACCCCGAGATGTTAGGTTGGGTTAGGTTACGTTATATTACGTTATTGATGTACATGAGCGTCCCACGGAGACGTAGAGGCCAACTCGCCAGTAATGTTGTCAAATATTACCGCCGACATGTTAGGTTGGATTAGGTTTGGTTACATTACGTTATTGATGTATATAAAGGTCCCACGGAGTCGGAGAATCCAACTCGCCAGGAATGTTGTCAAATATTACCGCCGTGATGTTAGGTTGGGTTAGGTTAGGTTATATTACGTTATTGATGTATATGAAGGAGCCACTTAGACGTAGGGGCCACGTCGCCAGGAATATTGTCAAATATTACCGCCGAGATGATAGCTTGGATTAGGTTAAGTTATATTACGCTATTGATGTATATAAAAGTCCCACGGAGACGTAGAAGCCAACTCGCGACCAATGTGGTCAAATATTAGTGCCGAGATGTTAGGTTGGTTTAGGTTAGGTTGTATTACGTCATAGACGTATACAGTGTTCCCACCGAGAAGTAGGGCCCGACAATCAAGTCATGTGGTTAAATGGTACCCCGAGCGGTTAGGTTGGGTTGGGTTACGTTATATTACGTTATTGATGTACATGAGGGTCCCACGGAGACGTAGAGGCCAACTCGCCAGGAATGTTGTCAAATATTACTGCCGACATGTTAGGTTGGGTTGGGTTTGGTTTTGTTACGTTATTGATGTATGTAAAGGTCCCACGCAGACGTAGAGGCCAACTCGCGAGGAATGTTGTCAAATATTACCGCCGAGATGATAGGTTGGGTTAGGTTAGGTTATATTACGTTATTGATCTATATGAAGGAGCCACTTAGACGTAGGGGCCACGTCGCCAGGAATATTGTCAAATATTACCGCCGAGATGATAGTTTGGATTAGGTTAGGTTATATTACGCTATTGATGTATATAAAAGTCCCACGGAGACGTGGAAGCAAACTCGCCAGCAATGTGGTCAAATATTAGTGCCGAGATGTTAGGTTGGTTTAGGTTAGGTTATATTACGTCATAGACGTATACAGTGTTCCCCCCGAGAAGTAGGGCCCGACAATCAAGGCATGTGGTTAAATGGTACCCCGCGCGGTTAGGTTGGATTAGGTTACGTTATATTACGTTATTGATGTACATGGTGGTCCCACGGAGACGTAGAGGCGAACTCACCAGGAATGTTTGTCAAATATTACCGCCGACATGTTAGGTTGGGTTAGGTTAGGTTATATTTCGTTATTGATGTATATAGAGGTCCCACAGAGACGTAGAGGCCAACTCGCCAGGAATGTTGTCAAATATTACAGCCGCGATGTTAGATTGGGTTAGGGTAGGTTGTAATACTTCATAGACGTATACAGTGTGCCCACCGAGAAGTAGGGCCCGACAATCAAGGAATGTGGTTAAATGGTACCCCGAGAATTTAGGTTGGGTTAGGTTACGTTATATTACATTATTGATGTACATGAGGGTCCCACGGAGACGTAGAGACCAACTCGCCAGGAATGTTGTCAAATATTACCGCCGACATGTTAGGTTGGATTAGGTTAGGTTATATTACGTTATTGATGTATATAAAGGTCCCACGGAGACGTAGAGGTCAACAAGCCAGAAATGTTGTCAAATAATAGCGCCGAGAGGTTAGGTTGGGTCAGGTTAGGTTATATTACGTTATTGTTGTATATGAAGAACCCACGGAGACGTAGAGGCCAACTCGCCAGGAATGTTGTCAAATATTACAGCCGCGATGTTAGACTGTGTTAGGGTAGGTTGTATTACGTCATAGACGTATACAGTGTTCCCACCGAGACGTAGGGCCCGACAATCAAGGCATGTGGTTAAATGGTACCCCGAGCGGTTAGGTTGTATTAGGTTACGTTATGTTACGTTATTGATGTACATGATGGTCCCACGGAGACGTAGAGGCCAACTCACCAGGAATGTTGTCAAATAATACCGCCGACATGTTAGGTTGGCTTAGGTTTGGTTTTGTTACGTTATTGATGTATATAAAGATCCCACGCAGACGTAGATGCCAACTCGCCAGGAATGTTGTCAAATATTACCGCCGAAATGATAGGTTGGGTTAGGTTATGTTATATTTCGTTATTGATGTATATGAAGGTCCCACGGAGACGTAGAGGCCAACTCGCCAGGAATGTTGTCAAATATTACAGCCGCGATGTTAGATTGGGTTAGGGTAGGTTGTAATACTTCATAGACGTATACAGTGTTCCCAACGAGAAGTAGGGCCCGACAATCAAGGAATGTGGTTAAATGGTACCCCGAGAGTTTAGGTTGGGTTAGGTTACGTTATATTACATTATTGATGTACATGAGGGTCCCACGTAGACGTAGAGACCAACTCGCCAGGAATGATGTCAAATATTACCGCCGACATGTTAGGTTGCATTAGGTTAGGTTATATTACGTTATTGATGTATATAAAGGTCCCACGGAGACGTAGAGGCCAACAAGCCAGAAATGTTGTCAAATAATAGCGCCGAGAGGTTAGGTTGGGTCAGGTTAGGTTATATTACGTTATTGATGTATATGAAGAACCCACGGAGACGTAGAGGCCAACAAGACAGGAATGTGGTCAACTATTACCGCCGAGATGTTAGATTGGGCTATGTTAGGTTATATTACGTTATAGATGTATATAAAGGTGCCACGGAGACGTAGAGGCCAACTCGCGAGGAATGTTGTCAAATATTACCGCCGAGATGATAGGTTGGGTTAGGATAGGTTATATTACGTTATTGATGTATATGAAGGAGCCACTTAGACGTAGGGGCCACGTCGCCAGGAATATTGTCAAATATTACCGCCGAAATGATAGTTTGGATTAGGTTTGGTTATATTACGCTATTGATGTATATAAAAGTCCCACGGAGACGTAGAAGCCAACTCGCGACCAATGTGGTCAAATATTAGTGCCGAGATGTTAGGTTGGTTTAGCTTAGGTTGTATTACGTCATAGACGTATACAGTGTTCCCACCGAGAAGTAGGGACCGACAATCAAGTCATGTGGTTAAATGGTACCCCGAGCGGTTAGGTTGGGTTGGGTTACGTTATATTACGTTATTGATGTACATGAGGGTCCCACGGAGACGTAGAGGCCAACTCGCCAGGAATGTTGTCAAATATTACTGCCGACATGTTAGGTTGGGTTGGGTTTGGTTTTGTTACGTTATTGATGTATGTAAAGGTCCCACGCAGACGTAGAGGCCAACTCGCGAGGAATGTTGTCAAATATTACCGCCGAGATGATAGGTTGGGTTAGGTTAGGTTATATTACGTTATTGATCTATATGAAGGAGCCACTTAGACGTAGGGGCCACGTCGCCAGGAATATTGTCAAATATTACCGCCGAGATGATAGTTTGGATTAGGTTAGGTTATATTACGCTATTGATGTATATAAAAGTCCCACGGAGACGTAGAAGCAAACTCGCCACCAATGTGATCAAATATTAGTGCCGAGATGTTAGGTTGGTTTAGGTTAGGTTGTATTACGTCATAGACGTATACAGTGTTCCCACCGAGAAGTAGGGCCCGACAATCAAGTCATGTGGTTAAATGGTACCCCGAGCGGTTAGGTTGGATTAGGTTACGTTATATTACGTTATTGATGTATATAAAGGTCCCACGGAGACGGAGAAGCCAACTCGCCAGGAATGTTGTCAAATATTACCGCCGAGATGTTAGGTTGGGTTAGGTTAGGTTATATTACGTTATTGATGTGTATGAAGGTCCCACGGAGACGTAGAAGCCAACTCGCCAGCAATGTGGTCAAATATTAGTGCCGAGATGTTAGGTTGGTTTAGGTTAGGTTATATTACGTCATAGACGTATACAGTGTTCCCCCCGAGAAGTAGGGCCCGACAATCAAGGCATGTGGTTAAATGGTACCCCGCGCGGTTAGGTTGGATTAGGTTACGTTATATTACGTCATTGATGTACATGGTGGTCCCACGGAGACGTAGAGGCGAACTCACCAGGAATGTTTGTCAAATATTACCGCCGACATGTTAGGTTGGGTTAGGTTAGGTTATATTTCGTTATTGATGTATATGAAGGTCCCACAGAGACGTAGAGGCCAACTCGCCAGGAATGTTGTCAAATATTACAGCCGCGATGTTAGATTGGGTTAGGGTAGGTTGTAATACATCATAGACGTATACAGTGTGCCCACCGAGAAGTAGGGCCCGACAATCAAGGAATGTGGTTAAATGGTACCCCGAGAATTTAGGTTGGGTTAGGTTACGTTATATTACATTATTGATGTACATGAGGGTCCCACGGAGACGTAGAGACCAACTCGCCAGGAATGTTGTCAAATATTACCGCCGACATGTTAGGTTGGATTAGGTTAGGTTATATTACGTTATTGATGTATATAAAGGTCCCACGGAGACGTAGAGGTCAACAAGCCAGAAATGTTGTCAAATAATAGCTCCGAGATGTTAGGTTGGGTCAGGTTAGGTTATATTACGTTATTGTTGTATATGAAGAACCCACGGAGACGTAGAGGCCAACTCGCCAGGAATGTTGTCAAATATTACAGCCGCGATGTTAGACTGGGTTAGGGTAGGTTGTATTACGTCATAGACGTATACAGTGTTCCCACCGAGACGTAGGGCCCGACAATCAAGGCATGTGGTTAAATGGTACCCCGAGCGGTTAGGTTGGGTTAGGTTACGTTATATTACGTTATTGATGTACATGAGGGTCCCACGGAGACGTAGAGGCCAACCCGCCAGTAATGTTGTCAAATATTACCGCCGACATGTTAGGTTGGATTAGGTTTGGTTATATTACGTTATTCATGTATATAAAGGTCCCACGGAGACGGAGAAGCCAACTCGCCAGGAATGTTGTCAAATATTACCGCCGAGATGTTAGGTTGGGTTAGGTTAGGTTATATTACGTTATTGATGTATATAAAGGTCCCAGGGAGACGTAGAGGCCAACAAGACAGGAATGTGGTCAACTATTACCGCCGACATGTTAGGTTGGGTTAGGTTTGGTTTTGTTAGGTTATTGATGTATATAAAGGTTCCACGCAGACGTAGAGGCCAACTCGCCAGGAATGTTGTCAAATATTACCGCCGAAATGATAGGTTGGGTTAGGTTATGTTATATTTCGTTATTGATGTATATGAAGGTCCCACGGAGACGTAGAGGCCAACTCGCCAGGAATGTGGTCAAATATTACAGCCGCGATGTTAGATTGGGTTAGGGTAGGTTGTAATACTTCATAGACGTATACAGTGTTCCCAACGAGAAGTAGGGCCCGACAATCAAGGAATGTGGTTAAATGGTACCCCGAGAGTTTAGGTTGGGTTAGGTTACGTTATATTACATTATTGATGTACATGAGGGTCCCACGTAGACGTAGAGACCAACTCGCCAGGAATGATGTCAAATATTACCGCCGACATGTTAGGTTGCATTAGGTTAGGTTATATTACGTTATTGATGTATATAAAGGTCCCACGGAGACGTAGAGGCCAACAAGCCAGAAATGTTGTCAAATAATAGCGCCGAGAGGTTAGGTTGGGTCAGGTTAGGTTATATTACGTTATTGATGTATATGAAGAACCCACGGAGACGTAGAGGCCAACAAGACAGGAATGTGGTCAACTATTACCGCCGAGATGTTAGATTGGGCTATGTTAGGTTATATTACGTTATAGATGTATATAAAGGTGCCACGGAGACGTAGAGGCCAACTCGCGAGGAATGTTGTCAAATATTACCGCCGAGATGATAGGTTGGGTTAGGATAGGTTATATTACGTTATTGATGTATATGAAGGAGCCACTTAGACGTAGGGGCCACGTCGCCAGGAATATTGTCAAATATTACCGCCGAAATGATAGTTTGGATTAGGTTTGGTTATATTACGCTATTGATGTATATAAAAGTCCCACGGAGACGTAGAAGCCAACTCGCGACCAATGTGGTCAAATATTAGTGCCGAGATGTTAGGTTGGTTTAGGTTAGGTTGTATTACGTCATAGACGTATACAGTGTTCCCACCGAGAAGTAGGGACCGACAATCAAGTCATGTGGTTAAATGGTACCCCGAGCGGTTAGGTTGGGTTGGGTTACGTTATATTACGTTATTGATGTACATGAGGGTCCCACGGAGACGTAGAGGCCAACTCGCCAGGAATGTGGTCAAATATTAGTGCCGAGATGTTAGGTTGGTTTAGGTTAGGTTATATTACGTCATAGACGTATACAGTGTTCCCCCCGAGAAGTAGGGCCCGACAATCAAGGCATGTGGTTAAATGGTACCCCGCGCGGTTAGGTTGGATTAGGTTACGTTATATTACGTTATTGATGTACATGGTGGTCCCACGGAGACGTAGAGGCCAACTCGCCAGGAATGTGGTCAAATATTAGTGCCGAGATGTTAGGTTGGTTTAGGTTAGGTTATATTACGTCATAGACGTATACAGTGTTCCCCCCGAGAAGTAGGGCCCGACAATCAAGGCATGTGGTTAAATGGTACCCCGCGCGGTTAGGTTGGATTAGGTTACGTTATATTACGTTATTGATGTACATGGTGGTCCCACGGAGACGTAGAGGCGAACTCACCAGGAATGTTTGTCAAATATTACCGCCGACATGTTAGGTTGGGTTAGGTTAGGTTATATTTCGTTATTGATGTATATGAAGGTCCCACAGAGACGTAGAAGCCAACTCGCCAGGAATGTTGTCAAATATTACAGCCGCGATGTTAGATTGGGTTAGGGTAGGTTGTAATACTTCATAGACGTATACAGTGTGCCCACCGAGAAGTAGGGCTCGACAATCAAGGAATGTGGTTAAACGGTACCCCGAGAGTTTAGGTTGGGTTAGGTTACGTTATATTACATTATTGATGTACATGAGGGTCCCACGGAGACGTAGAGACCAACTCGCCAGGAATGTTGTCAAATATTACCGCCGACATGTTAGGTTGGATTAGGTTAGGTTATATTACGTTATTGATGTATATAAATGTTCCACGGAGACGTAGAGGTCAACAAGCCAGAAATGTTGTCAAATAATAGCGCCGAGAGGTTAGGTTGGGTCAGGTTAGGTTATATTACGTTATTGTTGTATATGAAGAACCCACGGAGACGTAGAGGCCAACTCGCCAGGAATGTTGTCAAATATTACAGCCGCGATGTTAGACTGGGTTAGGGTAGGTTGTATTACGTCATAGACGTATACAGTGTTCCCACCGAGAAGTAGTGCCCGACAATCAAGGAATGTGGTTAAATGGTACCCCGAGAGGTCAGGTTGGGTTAGGTTACGTTATATTACGTTATTGATGTACATGAGGGTCCCACGGAGACGTAGAGGCCAACTCGCCAGTAATGTTGTCAAATATTACCGCCGACATGTTAGGTGGGATTAGGTTTGGTTATATTACGTTATTCATGTATATAAAGGTCCCACGGAGACGGAGAAGCCAACTCGCCAGGAATGTTGTCAAATATTACCGCCGAGATGTTAGGTTGGGTTAGGTTAGGTTATATTACGTTATTGATGTATATAAAGGTCCCAGGGAGACGTAGAGGCCAACAAGACAGGAATGTGGTCAACTATTACCGCCGACATGTTAGGTTGGGTTAGGTTTGGTTTTGTTAGGTTATTGATGTATATAAAGGTTCCACGCAGACGTAGAGGCCAACTCGCCAGGAATGTTGTCAAATATTACCGCCGAAATGATAGGTTGGGTTAGGTTATGTTATATTTCGTTATTGATGTATATGAAGGTCCCACGGAGACGTAGAGGCCAACTCGCCAGGAATGTGGTCAAATATTACAGCCGCGATGTTAGGTTGGGTTAGGGTAGGTTGTATTACGTCATACACGTATACAGTGTTCCCACCAAGAAGTAGGGCCCGACAATCAAGGAATGTGGTTAAATGTTACCCCGAGAGGTTAGGTTGGGTTAGGTTACGTTATATTACATTATTGATGTACATGAGGGTCCCACGGAGACGTAGAGACCAACTCGCCAGGAATGATGTCAAATATTACCGCCGACATGTTAGGTTGCATTAGGTTAGGTTATATTACGTTATTGATGTATATAAAGGTCTCACGGAGACGTAGAGGCCAACAAGCCAGAAATTTTGTCAAAAAATAGCGCCGAGAGGTTAGGTTGGGTCAGGTTAGGTTATATTACGTTATTGATGTATATGAAGAACCCACGGAGACGTAGAGGCCAACAAGACAGGAATGTGATCAACTATTACCGCCGAGATGTTAGATTGGGCTATGTTAGGTTATATTACGTTATAGATGTATATAAAGGTGCCACGGAGACGTAGAGGCCAACTCGCGAGGAATGTTGTCAAATATTACCGCCGAGATGATAGGTTGGGTTAGGATTGGTTATATTACGTTATTGATGTATATGAAGGAGCCACTTAGACGTAGGGGCCACGTCGCCAGGAATATTGTCAAATATTACCGCCGAGATGATAGTTTGGATTAGGTTTGGTTATATTACGCTATTGATGTATATAAAAGTCCCACGGAGACGCAGAAGCCAACTCGCCACCAATGTGGTCAAATATTAGTGCCGAGATGTTAGGTTGGTTTAGGTTAGGTTGTATTACGTCATAGACGTATACAGTGTTCCCACCGAGAAGTAGGGCCCGACAATCAAGGAATGTGGTTAAATGGTACCCCGAGCGGTTAGGTTGGGTTGGGTTACGTTATATTACATTATTGATGTACATGAGGGTCCCACGGAGACGTAGAGACCAACTCGCCAGGAATGTTGTCAAATATTACCGCCGACATGTTAGGTTGGATTAGGTTAGGTTATATTACGTTATTGATGTATATAAAGGTCCCACGGAGACGTAGAGGCCAACAAGCCAGAAATGTTGTCAAATATTACCGCCGAGATGTTAGGTTGGGTTAGGTTAGGTTCTATTACGTTATTGATGTATATAAAGGTCCCACGGAGACGTAGAGGCCAACTCGCCAGTAATGTTGTCAAATATTACCGCCGACATGTTAGGTTGGATTAGGTTTGGTTATATTACGTTATTGATGTATATAAAGGTCCCACGGAGACGGAGAAGCCAACTCGCCAGGAATGTTGTCAAATATTACCGCCGAGATGTTAGGTTGGGTTAGGTTAGGTAATATTACGTTATTGATGTATATAAAGGTCCCACGGAGACGTAGAGGCCAACAAGACGGGAATGTGGTCAACTATTACCGCCGAGATGTTAGATTGGGTTAGGTTAGGTTATATTACGCTATTGATGTATATAAAAGTCCCACGGAGACGTAGAAGTCAACTCGCCAGCAATGTGGTCAAATATTAGTGCCGAGATGTTAGGTTGGTTTAGGTTAGGCTGTATTACGTCATAGACGTATACAGTGTTCCCACCGAGAAGTAGGGCCCGACAATCAAGGCATGTGGTTAAATGGTACCCCGAGCGGTTAGGTTGGATTAGGTTACGTTATGTTACGTTATTGATGTACATGAGGGTCCCACGGAGACGTAGAGACCAACTCGCCAGGAATGATGTCAAATATTACCGCCGACATGTTAGGTTGCATTAGGTTAGGTTATATTACGTTATTGATGTATATAAAGGTCCCACGGAGACGTAGAGGCCAACAAGCCAGAAATGTTGTCAAATAATAGCGACGAGAGGTTAGGTTTGGTCAGGTTAGGTAATATTACGTTATTGATGTATATGAAGAACCCACGGAGACGTAGATGCCAACAAGACAGGAATGTGGTCAACTATTACCGCCGAGATGTTAGATTGGGCTATGTTAGGTTATATTACGTTATAGATGTATATAAAGGTGCCACGGAGACGTAGAGGCCAACTCGCCAGGAATGTTGACAAATATTACCGCCGAGATGATAGGTTGGGTTAGGTTAGGTTATATTTCGTTATTGATGTATATGAAGGTCTCACGGAGACGTAGAGGCCAACTCGCCAGGAATGTTGTCAAATATTACAGCCGCGAAGTTAGACTGGGTTAGGGTAGGTTGTATTACGTCATAGACGTATACAGTGTTCCCACCGAGAGGTAGGGCCCGACAATCAAGGAATGTGGTTAAATGGTACCCCGAGAGGATAGGTTGGGTTAGGTTACGTTATATTACATTATTGATGTACATGAGGGTCCCACGGAGACGTAGAGACCAACTCGCCAGGAATGTTGTCAAATATTACCGCCGACATGTTAGGTTGGATTAGGTTAGGTTATATTACGTTATTGATGTATATAAAGGTCCCACGGAGACGTAGAGGCCAACAAGCCAGAAATGTTGTCAAATATTACCGCCGAGATGTTAGGTTGGGTTAGGTTAGGTTCTATTACGTTATTGATGTATATGAAGGTCTCACGGAGACGTAGAGGCCAACAAGACAGGAATGTGGTCAACTATTACCGCCGAGATGTTAGATTGGGCTATGTTAGGTTATATTACGTTATAGATGTATATAAAGGTGCCACGGAGACGTAGAGGCCAACTCGCGAGGAATGTTGTCAAATATTACCGCCGAGATGATAGGTTGGGTTAGGTTAGGTTATATTACGTTATTGATCTATATGAAGGAGCCACTTAGACGTAGGGGCCACGTCGCCAGGAATATTGTCAAATATTACCGCCGAGATGATAGTTTGGATTCGGTTAGGTTATATTACGCTATTGATGTATATAAAAGTCCCACGGAGACGTAGAAGCAAACTCGCCACCAATGTGATCAAATATTAGTGCCGTGATGTTAGGTTGGTTTAGGTTAGGTTGTATTACGTCATAGACGTATACAGTGTTCCCACCGAGAAGTAGGGCCCGACAATCAAGTCATGTGGTTAAATGGTACCCCGAGCGGTTAGGTTGGATTAGGTTACGTTATATTACGTTATTGATGTATATAAAGGTCCCACGGAGACGGAGAAGCCAACTCGCCAGGAATGTTGTCAAATATTACCGCCGAGATGTTAGGTTGGGTTAGGTTAGGTTATATTACGTTATTGATGTGTATGAAGGTCCCACGGAGACGTAGAAGCCAACTCGCCAGCAATGTGGTCAAATATTAGTGCCGAGATGTTAGGTTGGTTTAGGTTAGGTTATATTACGTCATAGACGTATACAGTGTTCCCCCCGAGAAGTAGGGCCCGACAATCAAGGCATGTGGTTAAATGGTACCCCGCGCGGTTAGGTTGGATTAGGTTACGTTATATTACGTCATTGATGTACATGGTGGTCCCACGGAGACGTAGAGGCGAACTCACTAGGAATGTTCGTCAAATATTACCGCCGACATGTTAGGTTGGGTTAGGTTAGGTTATATTTCGTTATTGATGTATATGAAGGTCCCACAGAGACGTAGAGGCCAACTCGCCAGGAATGTTGTCAAATATTACAGCCGCGATGTTAGATTGGGTTAGGGTAGGTTGTAATACTTCATAGACGTATACAGTGTGCCCACCGAGAAGTAGGGCCCGACAATCAAGGAATGTGGTTAAATGGTACCCCGAGAATTTAGGTTGGGTTAGGTTACGTTATATTACATTATTGATGTACATGAGGGTCCCACGGAGACGTAGAGACCAACTCGCCAGGAATGTTGTCAAATATTACCGCCGACATGTTAGGTTGGATTAGGTTAGGTTATATTACGTTATTGATGTATATAAAGGTCCCACGGAGACGTAGAGGTCAACAAGCCAGAAATGTTGTCAAATAATAGCGCCGAGAGGTTAGGTTGGGTCAGGTTAGGTTATATTACGTTATTGTTGTATATGAAGAACCCACGGAGACGTAGAGGCCAACTCGCCAGGAATGTTGTCAAATATTACAGCCGCGATGTTAGACTGGGTTAGGGTAGGTTGTATTACGTCATAGACGTATACAGTGTTCCCACCGAGACGTAGGGCCCGACAATCAAGGCATGTGGTTAAATGGTACCCCGAGCGGTTAGGTTGTATTAGGTTACGTTATGTTACGTTATTGATGTACATGATGGTCCCACGGAGACGTAGAGGCCAACTCACCAGGAATGTTGTCAAATAATACCGCCGACATGTTAGGTTGGCTTAGGTTTGGTTGTGTTACGTTATTGATGTATATAAAGATCCCACGCAGACGTAGATGCCAACTCGCCAGGAATGTTGTCAAATATTACCGCCGAAATGATAGGTTGGGTTAGGTTATGTTATATTTCGTTATTGATGTATATGAAGGTCCCACGGAAACGTAGAGGCCAACTCGCCAGGAATGTTGTCAAATATTACAGCCGCGATGTTAGATTGGGTTAGGGTAGGTTGTAATACTTCATAGACGTATACAGTGTTCCCAACGAGAAGTAGGGCCCGACAATCAAGGAATGTGGTTAAATGGTACCCCGAGAGTTTAGGTTGGGTTAGGTTACGTTATATTACATTATTGATGTACATGAGGGTCCCACGTAGACGTAGAGACCAACTCGCCAGGAATGATGTCAAATATTACCGCCGACATGTTAGGTTGCATTAGGTTAGGTTATATTACGTTATTGATGTATATAAAGGTCCCACGGAGACGTAGAGGCCAACAAGCCAGAAATGTTGTCAAATAATAGCGCCGAGAGGTTAGGTTGGGTCAGGTTAGGTTATATTACGTTATTGATGTATATGAAGAACCCACGGAGACGTAGAGGCCAACAAGACAGGAATGTGGTCAACTATTACCGCCGAGATGTTAGATTGGGCTATGTTAGGTTATATTACGTTATAGATGTATATAAAGGTGCCACGGAGACGTAGAGGCCAACTCGCGAGGAATGTTGTCAAATATTACCGCCGAGATGATAGGTTGGGTTAGGATAGGTTATATTACGTTATTGATGTATATGAAGGAGCCACTTAGACGTAGGGGCCACGTCGCCAGGAATATTGTCAAATATTACCGCCGAAATGATAGTTTGGATTAGGTTTGGTTATATTACGCTATTGATGTATATAAAAGTCCCACGGAGACGTAGAAGCCAACTCGCGACCAATGTGGTCAAATATTAGTGCCGAGATGTTAGGTTGGTTTAGGTTAGGTTGTATTACGTCATAGACGTATACAGTGTTCCCACCGAGAAGTAGGGACCGACAATCAAGTCATGTGGTTAAATGGTACCCCGAGCGGTTAGGTTGGGTTGGGTTACGTTATATTACGTTATTGATGTACATGAGGGTCCCACGGAGACGTAGAGGCCAACTCGCCAGGAATGTTGTCAAATATTACTGCCGACATGTTAGGTTGGGTTGGGTTTGGTTTTGTTACGTTATTGATGTATGTAAAGGTCCCACGCAGACGTAGAGGCCAACTCGCGAGGAATGTTGTCAAATATTACCGCCGAGATGATAGGTTGGGTTAGGTTAGGTTATATTACGTTATTGATCTATATGAAGGAGCCACTTAGACGTAGGGGCCACGTCGCCAGGAATATTGTCAAATATTACCGCCGAGATGATAGTTTGGATTAGGTTAGGTTATATTACGCTATTGATGTATATAAAAGTCCCACGGAGACGTAGAAGCAAACTCGCCACCAATGTGATCAAATATTAGTGCCGTGATGTTAGGTTGGTTTAGGTTAGGTTGTATTACGTCATAGACGTATACAGTGTTCCCACCGAGAAGTAGGGCCCGACAATCAAGTCATGTGGTTAAATGGTACCCCGAGCGGTTAGGTTGGATTAGGTTACGTTATATTACGTTATTGATGTATATAAAGGTCCCACGGAGACGGAGAAGCCAACTCGCCAGGAATGTTGTCAAATATTACCGCCGAGATGTTAGGTTGGGTTAGGTTAGGTTATATTACGTTATTGATGTGTATGAAGGTCCCACGGAGACGTAGAAGCCAACTCGCCAGCAATGTGGTCAAATATTAGTGCCGAGATGTTAGGTTGGTTTAGGTTAGGTTATATTACGTCATAGACGTATACAGTGTTCCCCCCGAGAAGTAGGGCCCGACAATCAAGGCATGTGGTTAAATGGTACCCCGCGCGGTTAGGTTGGATTAGGTTACGTTATATTACGTTATTGATGTACATGGTGGTCCCACGGAGACGTAGAGGCGAACTCGCCAGGAATGTTTGTCAAATATTACCGCCGACATGTTAGGTTGGGTTAGGTTAGGTTATATTTCGTTATTGATGTATATGAAGGTCCCACAGAGACGTAGAAGCCAACTCGCCAGGAATGTTGTCAAATATTACAGCCGCGATGTTAGATTGGGTTAGGGTAGGTTGTAATACTTCATAGACGTATACAGTGTGCCCACCGAGAAGTAGGGCTCGACAATCAAGGAATGTGGTTAAACGGTACCCCGAGAGTTTAGGTTGGGTTAGGTTACGTTATATTACATTATTGATGTACATGGGGGTCCCACGGAGACGTAGAGACCAACTCGCCAGGAATGTTGTCAAATATTACCGCCGACATGTTAGGTTGGATTAGGTTAGGTTATATTACGTTATTGATGTATATAAATGTTCCACGGAGACGTAGAGGTCAACAAGCCAGAAATGTTGTCAAATAATAGCGCCGAGAGGTCAGGTTGGGTCAGGTTAGGTTATATTACGTTATTGTTGTATATGAAGAACCCACGGAGACGTAGAGGCCAACTCGC
This sequence comes from Xylocopa violacea, assembly GCA_963969225.1. Taxonomy (NCBI): domain Eukaryota; kingdom Metazoa; phylum Arthropoda; class Insecta; order Hymenoptera; family Apidae; genus Xylocopa; species Xylocopa violacea. The sequence goes on along the minus strand of CAXAJV010000017.1, from coordinate 7,214,073 downwards.
CAGGAATGTTGTCAAATATTACAGCCGCGATGTTAGACTGGGTTAGGGTAGGTTGTATTACGTCATAGACGTATACAGTGTTCCCACCGAGAAGTAGTGCCCGACAATCAAGGAATGTGGTTAAATGGTACCCCGAGAGGTCAGGTTGGGTTAGGTTACGTTATATTACGTTATTGATGTACATGAGGGTCCCACGGAGACGTAGAGGCCAACTCGCCAGTAATGTTGTCAAATATTACCGCCGACATGTTAGGTTGGATTAGGTTTGGTTATATTACGTTATTCATGTATATAAAGGTCCCACGGAGACGGAGAAGCCAACTCGCCAGGAATGTTGTCAAATATTACCGCCGAGATGTTAGGTTGGGTTAGGTTAGGTTATATTACGTTATTGATGTATATAAAGGTCCCAGGGAGACGTAGAGGCCAACAAGACAGGAATGTGGTCAACTATTACCGCCGACATGTTAGGTTGGGTTAGGTTTGGTTTTGTTAGGTTATTGATGTATATAAAGGTTCCACGCAGACGTAGAGGCCAACTCGCCAGGAATGTTGTCAAATATTACCGCCGAAATGATAGGTTGGGTTAGGTTATGTTATATTTCGTTATTGATGTATATGAAGGTCCCACGGAGACGTAGAGGCCAACTCGCCAGGAATGTGGTCAAATATTACAGCCGCGATGTTAGATTGGGTTAGGGTAGGTTGTATTACGTCATACACGTATACAGTGTTCCCACCAAGAAGTAGGGCCCGACAATCAAGGAATGTGGTTAAATGTTACCCCGAGAGGTTAGGTTGGGTTAGGTTACGTTATATTACATTATTGATGTACATGAGGGTCCCACGGAGACGTAGAGACCAACTCGCCAGGAATGATGTCAAATATTACCGCCGACATGTTAGGTTGCATTAGGTTAGGTTATATTACGTTATTGATGTATATAAAGGTCTCACGGAGACGTAGAGGCCAACAAGCCAGAAATTTTGTCAAATAATAGCGCCGAGAGGTTAGGTTGGGTCAGGTTAGGTTATATTACGTTATTGATGTATATGAAGAACCCACGGAGACGTAGAGGCCAACAAGACAGGAATGTGATCAACTATTACCGCCGAGATGTTAGATTGGGCTATGTTAGGTTATATTACGTTATAGATGTATATAAAGGTGCCACGGAGACGTAGAGGCCAACTCGCGAGGAATGTTGTCAAATATTACCGCCGAGATGATAGGTTGGGTTAGGATAGGTTATATTACGTTATTGATGTATATGAAGGAGCCACTTAGACGTAGGGGCCACGTCGCCAGGAATATTGTCAAATATTACCGCCGAGATGATAGTTTGGATTAGGTTTGGTTATATTACGCTATTGATGTATATAAAAGTCCCACGGAGACGCAGAAGCCAACTCGCCACCAATGTGGTCAAATATTAGTGCCGAGATGTTAGGTTGGTTTAGGTTAGGTTGTATTACGTCATAGACGTATACAGTGTTCCCACCGAGAAGTAGGGCCCGACAATCAAGGAATGTGGTTAAATGGTACCCCGAGCGGTTAGGTTGGGTTGGGTTACGTTATATTACATTATTGATGTACATGAGGGTCCCACGGAGACGTAGAGACCAACTCGCCAGGAATGTTGTCAAATATTACCGCCGACATGTTAGGTTGGATTAGGTTAGGTTATATTACGTTATTGATGTATATAAAGGTCCCACGGAGACGTAGAGGCCAACAAGCCAGAAATGTTGTCAAATATTACCGCCGAGATGTTAGGTTGGGTTAGGTTAGGTTCTATTACGTTATTGATGTATATAAAGGTCCCACGGAGACGTAGAGGCCAACTCGCCAGTAATGTTGTCAAATATTACCGCCGACATGTTAGGTTGGATTAGGTTTGGTTATATTACGTTATTGATGTATATAAAGGTCCCACGGAGACGGAGAAGCCAACTCGCCAGGAATGTTGTCAAATATTACCGCCGAGATGTTAGGTTGGGTTAGGTTAGGTAATATTACGTTATTGATGTATATAAAGGTCCCACGGAGACGTAGAGGCCAACAAGACGGGAATGTGGTCAACTATTACCGCCGAGATGTTAGATTGGGTTAGGTTAGGTTATATTACGCTATTGATGTATATAAAAGTCCCACGGAGACGTAGAAGTCAACTCGCCAGCAATGTGGTCAAATATTAGTGCCGAGATGTTAGGTTGGTTTAGGTTAGGCTGTATTACGTCATAGACGTATACAGTGTTCCCACCGAGAAGTAGGGCCCGACAATCAAGGCATGTGGTTAAATGGTACCCCGAGCGGTTAGGTTGGATTAGGTTACGTTATGTTACGTTATTGATGTACATGAGGGTCCCACGGAGACGTAGAGACCAACTCGCCAGGAATGATGTCAAATATTACCGCCGACATGTTAGGTTGCATTAGGTTAGGTTATATTACGTTATTGATGTATATAAAGGTCCCACGGAGACGTAGAGGCCAACAAGCCAGAAATGTTGTCAAATAATAGCGCCGAGAGGTTAGGTTTGGTCAGGTTAGGTAATATTACGTTATTGATGTATATGAAGAACCCACGGAGACGTAGATGCCAACAAGACAGGAATGTGGTCAACTATTACCGCCGAGATGTTAGATTGGGCTATGTTAGGTTATATTACGTTATAGATGTATATAAAGGTGCCACGGAGACGTAGAGGCCAACTCGCCAGGAATGTTGACAAATATTACCGCCGAGATGATAGGTTGGGTTAGGTTAGGTTATATTTCGTTATTGATGTATATGAAGGTCTCACGGAGACGTAGAGGCCAACTCGCCAGGAATGTTGTCAAATATTACAGCCGCGATGTTAGACTGGGTTAGGGTAGGTTGTATTACGTCATAGACGTATACAGTGTTCCCACCGAGAGGTAGGGCCCGACAATCAAGGAATGTGGTTAAATGGTACCCCGAGAGGTTAGGTTGGGTTAGGTTACGTTATATTACATTATTGATGTACATGAGGGTCCCACGGAGACGTAGAGACCAACTCGCCAGGAATGTTGTCAAATATTACCGCCGACATGTTAGGTTGGATTAGGTTAGGTTATATTACGTTATTGATGTATATAAAGGTCCCACGGAGACGTAGAGGCCAACAAGCCAGAAATGTTGTCAAATATTACCGCCGAGATGTTAGGTTGGGTTAGGTTAGGTTCTATTACGTTATTGATGTATATGAAGGTCTCACGGAGACGTAGCGGCCAACTCGCCAGGAATGTTGTCAAATATTACAGCCGCGATGTTAGACTGGGTTAGGGTAGGTTGTATTACGTCATAGACGTATACAGTGTCCCCACCGAGAGGTAGGGCCCGACAATCAAGGAATGTGGTTAAATGGTACCCCGAGAAGTTATGTTGGGCTAGGATACGTTATATTACATTATTGATGTACATGAGGGTCCCACGGAGACGTAGAGACCAACTCGCCAGGAATGTTGTCAAATATTACCGCCGACATGTTAGGTTTGATTAGGTTAGGTTATATTACGTTATTGATGTATATAAAGGTCCCACGGAGACGTAGAGGCCAACAAGCCAGAAATGTTGTCAAATATTACCGCCGAGATGTTAGGTTGGGTTAGGTTAGGTTCTATTACGTTATTGATGTATATAAAGGTCCCACGGAAACGTAGAGCCCAACAATACAGGAATGTGGTCAACTATTACCGCCGAGATGTTAGATTGGGTTAGGTTAGGTTATATTACGTTATAGATGTATATAAAGGTCCCACGGAGATGTAGAGGCCAACTCGCGAGGAATGTTGTCAAATATTACCGCCGAGATAATAGGTTGGGTTAGGTTAGGTTATATTACGTTATTGATGTGTATGAAGGTCCCACGGAGACGTAGAGGCCAACTCGCCAGGAATGTTGTCAAATATTACAGGAGCGATGTGAGATTGGGTTAGGGTAGGTTGTATTACGTCATAGACGTATACAGTGTTCCCACCGAGAAGTAGGGCCCGACAATCAAGGAATGTCGTTAAATGGTACCCCGAGCAGTTAGGTTGGGTTGGGTTACGTTATATTACGTTATTGATGTACATGAGGGTCCCACGGAGACGTAGAGGCCAACTCGCCAGGAATGTTGTCAAATATTACTGCCGACATGTTAGGTTGGGTTGGGTTTGGTTTTGTTACGTTATTGATGTATGTAAAGGTCCCACGCAGACGTAGAGGCCAACTCGCCAGGAATGTTGACAAATATTACCGTCGAGACGATAGGTTGGGTTAGGTTAGGTTATATTTCGTTATTGATGTATATGAAGGTCTCACGGAGACGTAGAGGCCAACTCGCCAGGAATGTTGTCAAATATTACAGCCGCGATGTTAGACTGGGTTAGGGCAGGTTGTATTACGTCATAGACGTATACAGTGTCCCCACCGAGAGGTAGGGCCCGACAATCAAGGAATGTGGTTAAATGGTACCCCGAGAAGTTATGTTGGGCTAGGTTACGTTATATTACGTTATTGATGTACATGAGGGTCCCACGGAGACGTAGAGGCCAACTCGCCAGGAATGTTGTCAAACATTACGGGCGCGATGTTAGATTGGGTTAGGGTAGGTTGTATTACGTAATAGACGTATACAGTGTTTCCACCGAGAAGTAGGGCCCGACAATCAAGGAATGTGGTTAAATGGTACCCCGAGCGGTTAGGTTGGGTTGGGTTACGTTATATTACGTTATTGATGTACATGAGGGTCCCACGGAGACGTAGAGGCCAACTCGCCAGTAATATTGTAAAATATTACCGCCGACATGTTAGGTTGGATTAGGTTTGGTTACATTACGTTATTGATGTATATAAAGGTCCCACGGAGACGGAGAAGCCAACTCGCCAGGAATGTTGTCAAATATTACCGCCGAGATGTTAGGTTGGGTTAGGTTAGGTTATATTACGTTATTGATGTATATAAAGGTCCCACGGAGACGTAGAGCCCAACAAGACAGGAATGTGGTCAACTATTACCGCCGAGATGTTAGATTGGGTTAGGTTAGGTTATATTACGTTATAGATGTATATAAAGGTCCCACGGAGACGTAGAGGCCACGTCGCCAGGAATATTGTCAAATATTGCCGCCGAGATGATAGGTTGGGTTAGGTTAGGTTATATTACGTTATTGATGTATATGAAGGAGCCACTTATACGTAGGGGCCACGTCGCCAGGAATATTGTCAAATATTACCGCCGAGATGATAGCTTGGATTAGGTTAGGTTATATTACGTTATTGATGTGTATGAAGGTCCCACGGAGACGTAGAGGCCAACTCGCCAGGAATGTTGTCAAATATTACAGGCGCGATGTTAGATTGGGTTAGGGTAGGTTGTATTTCGTAATAGACGTATACAGTGTTCCCACAGAGAAGTAGGGCCCGACAATCAAGGATTGTGGTTAAATGGTACCCCGAGCGGTTAGGTTGGGTTGGGTTACGTTATATTACGTTATTGATGTACATGAGGGTCCCACGGAGACGTAGAGGCCAACTCGCCAGGAATGTTGTCAAATATTACTGCCGACATGTTAGGTTGGGTTGGGTTTGGTTTTGTTACGTTATTGATGTATATAAAGGTCCCACGGAGACGTAGAGGCCAACAAGCCAGAAATGTTGTCAAATATTACCGCCGAGATGTTAGGTTGGGTTAGGTTAGGTTCTATTACGTTATTGATGTATATAAAGGTCCCACGGAGACGTAGAGGCCAACTCGCCAGTAATGTTGTCAAATATTACCGCCGACATGTTAGGTTGGATTAGGTTTGGTTATATTACGTTATTGATGTATATAAAGGTCCCACGGAGACGGAGAAGCCAACTCGCCAGGAATGTTGTCAAATATTACCGCCGAGATGTTAGGTTGGGTTAGGTTAGGTAATATTACGTTATTGATGTATATAAAGGTCCCACGGAGACGTAGAGGCCAACAAGACGGGAATGTGGTCAACTATTACCGCCGAGATGTTAGATTGGGTTAGGTTAGGTTATATTACGCTATTGATGTATATAAAAGTCCCACGGAGACGTAGAAGTCAACTCGCCAGCAATGTGGTCAAATATTAGTGCCGAGATGTTAGGTTGGTTTAGGTTAGGCTGTATTACGTCATAGACGTATACAGTGTTCCCACCGAGAAGTAGGGCCCGACAATCAAGGCATGTGGTTAAATGGTACCCCGAGCGGTTAGGTTGGATTAGGTTACGTTATGTTACGTTATTGATGTACATGAGGGTCCCACGGAGACGTAGAGGCCAACTCGCCAGGAATGATGTCAAATATTACCGCCGACATGTTAGGTTGCATTAGGTTAGGTTATATTACGTTATTGATGTATATAAAGGTCCCACGGAGACGTAGAGGCCAACAAGCCAGAAATGTTGTCAAATAATAGCGCCGAGAGGTTAGGTTGGGTCAGGTTAGGTAATATTACGTTATTGATGTATATGAAGAACCCACGGAGACGTAGATGCCAACAAGACAGGAATGTGGTCAACTATTACCGCCGAGATGTTACATTGGGCTATGTTAGGTTATATTACGTTATAGATGTATATAAAGGTGCCACGGAGACGTAGAGGCCAACTCGCCAGGAATGTTGACAAATATTACCGCCGAGATGATAGGTTGGGTTAGGTTAGGTTATATTTCGTTATTGATGTATATGAAGGTCTCACGGAGACGTAGAGGCCAACTCGCCAGGAATGTTGTCAAATATTACAGCCGCGATGTTAGACTGGGTTAGGGTAGGTTGTATTACGTCATAGACGTATACAGTGTTCCCACCGAGAGGTAGGGCCCGACAATCAAGGAATGTGGTTAAATGGTACCCCGAGAGGTTAGGTTGGGTTAGGTTACGTTATATTACATTATTGATGTACATGAGGGTCCCACGGAGACGTAGAGACCAACTCGCCAGGAATGTTGTCAAATATTACCGCCGACATGTTAGGTTGGATTAGGTTAGGTTATATTACGTTATTGATGTATATAAAGGTCCCACGGAGACGTAGAGGTCAACAAGCCAGAAATGTTGTCAAATATTACCGCCGAGATGTTAGGTTGGGTTAGGTTAGGTTCTATTACGTTATTGATGTATATGAAGGTCTCACGGAGACGTAGAGGCCAACTCGCCAGGAATGTTGTCAAATATAACAGCCGCGATGTTAGACTGGGTTAGGGTAGGTTGTATTACGTCATAGACGTATACAGTGTCCCCACCGAGAGGTAGGGCCCGACAATCAAGGAATGTGGTTAAATGGTACCCCGAGAAGTTATGTTGGGCTAGGATACGTTATATTACATTATTGATGTACATGAGGGTCCCACGGAGACGTAGAGACCAACTCGCCAGGAATGTTGTCAAATATTACCGCCGACATGTTAGGTTGGATTAGGTTAGGTTATATTACGTTATTGATGTATATAAAGGTCCCACGGAGACGTAGAGGCCAACAAGCCAGAAATGTTGTCAAATATTACCGCCGAGGTGTTAGGTTGGGTTAGGTTAGGTTCTATTACGTTATTGATGTATATAAAGGTCCAACGGAAACGTAGAGCCCAACAATACAGGAATGTGGTCAACTATTACCGCCGAGATGTTAGATTGGGTTAGGTTAGGTTATATTACGTTATAGATGTATATAAAGGTCCCACGGAGATGTAGAGGCCAACTCGCGAGGAATGTTGTCAAATATTACCGCCGAGATAATAGGTTGGGTTAGGTTAGGTTATATTACGTTATTGATGTGTATGAAGGTCCCACGGAGACGTAGAGGCCAACTCGCCAGGAATGTTGTCAAATATTACAGGCGCGATGTGAGATTGGGTTAGGGTAGGTTGTATTACGTCATAGACGTATACAGTGTTCCCACCGAGACGTAGGGCCCGACAATCAAGGAATGTCGTTAAATGGTACCCCGAGCGGTTAGGTTGGGTTGGGTTACGTTATATTACGTTATTGATGTACATGAGGGTCCCACGGAGACGTAGAGGCCAACTCGCATGGAATGTTGTCAAATATTACTGCCGACATGTTAGGTTGGGTTGGGTTTGGTTTTGTTACGTTATTGATGTATGTAAAGGTCCCACGCAGACGTAGAGGCCAACTCGCCAGGAATGTTGACAAATATTACCGTCGAGACGATAGGTTGGGTTAGGTTAGGTTATATTTCGTTATTGATGTATATGAAGGTCTCACGGAGACGTAGAGGCCAACTCGCCAGGAATGTTGTCAAATATTACAGCCGCGATGTTAGACTGGGTTAGGGCAGGTTGTATTACGTCATAGACGTATACAGTGTCCCCACCGAGAGGTAGGGCCCGACAATCAAGGAATGTGGTTAAATGGTACCCCGAGAAGTTATGTTGGGCTAGGTTACGTTATATTACGTTATTGATGTACATGAGGGTCCCACGGAGACGTAGAGGCCAACTCGCCAGGAATGTTGTCAAACATTACGGGCGCGATGTTAGATTGGGTTAGGGTAGGTTGTATTACGTAATAGACGTATACAGTGTTTCCACCGAGAAGTAGGGGCCGACAATCAAGGAATGTGGTTAAATGGTACCCCGAGCGGTTAGGTTGGGTTGGGTTACGTTATATTACGTTATTGATGTACATGAGGGTCCCACGGAGACGTAGAGGCCAACTCGCCAGTAATATTGTAAAATATTACCGCCGACATGTTAGGTTGGATTAGGTTTGGTTACATTACGTTATTGATGTATATAAAGGTCCCACGGAGACGGAGAAGCCAACTCGCCAGGAATGTTGTCAAATATTACCGCCGAGATGTTAGGTTGGGTTAGGTTAGGTTATATTACGTTATTGATGTATATAAAGGTCCCACGGAGACGTAGAGCCCAACAAGACAGGAATGTGGTCAACTATTACCGCCGAGATGTTAGATTGGGTTAGGTTAGGTTATATTACGTTATAGATGTATATAAAGGTCCCACGGAGACGTAGAGGCCACGTCGCCAGGAATATTGTCAAATATTACCGCCGAGATGATAGCTTGGATTAGGTTAGGTTATATTACGTTATTGATGTGTATGAAGGTCCCACGGAGACGTAGAGGCCAACTCGCCAGGAATGTTGTCAAATATTACAGGCGCGATGTTAGATTGGGTTAGGGTAGGTTGTATTTCGTAATAGAGGTATACAGTGTTCCCACCGAGAAGTAGGGCCCGACAATCAAGGAATGTGGTTAAATGGTACCCCGAGCGGTTAGGTTGGGTTGGGTTACGTTATATTACGTTATTGATGTACATGAGGGTCCCACGGAGACGTAGAGGCCAACTCGCCAGGAATGTTGTCAAATATTACTGCCGACATGTTAGGTTGGGTTGGGTTTGGTTTTGTTACGTTATTGATGTATGTAAAGGTCCCACGCAGACGTAGAGGCCAACTCGCCAGGAATGTTGACAAATATTACCGCCGAGATGATAGGTTGGGTTAGGTTAGGTTATATTTCGTTATTGATGTATATGAAGGTCTCACGGAGACGTAGAGGCCAACTCGCCAGGAATGTTGTCAAATATTACAGCCGCGATGTTAGACTGGGTTAGGGTAGGTTGTATTACGTCATAGACGTATACAGTGTTCCCACCGAGAGGTAGGGCCCGACAATCAAGGAATGTGGTTAAATGGTACCCCGAGAGGTTAGGTTGGGTTAGGTTACGTTATATTACGTTATTGATGTACATGAGGGCAGAGTAATATTGTAAAATATTACAATAGAGTAATATTGTAAAATATTACAATAGAGTAATATTGTAAAATATTACAATAGAGTAATATTGTAAAATATTACCGCCGACATGTTAGGTTGGATTAGGTTTGGTTATATTACGTTATTGATGTATATAAAGGTCCCACGGAGACGGAGAAGCCAACTCGCCAGGAATGTTGTCAAATATTACCGCCGAGATGTTAGGTTGGGTTAGGTTAGGTTATATTACGTTATTGATGTATATAAAGGTCCCAGGGAGACGTAGAGCCCAACAAGACAGGAATGTGGTCAACTATTACCGCCGACATGTTAGGTTGGGTTAGGTTTAGTTTTGTTACGTTATTGATGTATATAAAGATCCCACGCAGACGTAGAGGCCAACTCGCCAGGAATGTTGTCAAATGTTACAGCCGCGATGTTAGATTGGGTTAGGGTAGGTTGTAATACTTCATAGACGTATACAGTGTTCCCACCGAGAAGTAGGGCCCGACAATCGAGGAATGTGGTTAAATGGTACCCCGAGCGGTTAGGTTGGGTTGGGTTACGTTATATTACGTTATTGATGTACATGAGGATCCCACGGAGACGTAGAGGCCAACTCACCAGGAATGTTGTCAAATAATACCGCCGACATGTTAGGTTGGGTTAGATTTGGTTTTGTTACTTTATTGATGTATATAAAGATCCCACGCAGACGTAGAGGCCAACTCGCCAGGAATGTTGTCAAATATTACTGCCGAAATGATAGGTTGTGTTAGGTTAGGTTATATTTCGTTATTGATGTATATGAAGGTCCCACGGAGACGTAGAGGCCAACTCGCCAGGAATGTGGTCAAATATTACAGCCGCGATGTTAGATTGGGTCAGGGTAGGTTGTATTACGTCATAGACGTATACAGTGTTCCCACCGAGAAGTAGGGCCCGACAATCAAGGAATGTGGTTAAATGGTACCCCGAGAGGTTAGGTTGGGTTAGGTTACGTTATATTACGTTATTGATGTAAATGAGGGTCCCACGGAGACGTAGAGGCCAACTCGCCAGTAATGTTGTCAAATATTACCGCCGACATGTTAGGTTGGATTAGGTTTGGTTATATTACGTTATTCATGTATATAAAGGTCCTACGGAGACGGAGAAGCCAACTCGCCAGGAATGTTGTCAAATATTACCGCCGAGATGTTAGGTTGGGTTAGGTTAGGTTATATTACGTTATTGATGTATATAAAGGTCCCAGGGTGACGTAGAGGCCAACAAGACAGGAATGTGGTCAACTATTACCGCCGACATGTTAGGTTTGGCTAGGTTTGGTTTTGTTACGTTATTGATGTATATAAAGGTATGCAGTAATGTTGTCAAATATTACCGCCGACATGTTAGGTTGGGTTAGGTTAGGTTATATTACGTTATTGATGTATATAAAGGTCCCACGGAGACGTAGAGGCCAACAAGACAGGAATGTGGTCAACTATTACCGCCGAGATGTTAGATTGGGTTAGGTTAGGTTTTATTACGTTATAGATGTATATAAAGGTCCAACGGAGACGTAGAGGCCAACTCGCGAGGAATGTTGTCAAATATTACCGCCGAGATGATAGGTTGGGTTAGGTTAGGTTATATTACGTTATTGATGTATATGAAGGAGCCACTTAGACGTAGGGGCCACGTCGCGAGGAATATTGTCAAATATTACCGCCGAGATGATAGCTTGGATTAGGTTAGGTTATATTACGCTATTGATGTATATAAAAGTCCCACGGAGACGTAGAAGCCAACTCGCCAGCAATGTGGTCAAATATTAGTGCCGAGATGTTAGGTTGGTTTAGGTTAGGTTGTATTACGTCATAGACGTATACAGTGTTCCCACCGAGAAGTAGGGCCCGACAATCAAGGTATGTGGTTAAATGGTACCACGAGCGGTTAGGTTGGATTAGGTTACGTTATATTACGTTATTGATGTACATGATGGTCCCACGGAGACGCAGGGGCCAACTCGCCAGTAATGTTGTCAAATATTACAGCCGCGATGTTAGACTGGGTTAGGGTAGGTTGTATTACGTCATAGACGTATACAGTGTCCCCACCGAGAGGCAGGGCCCGACAATCAAGGAATGTGGTTAAATGGTACCCCGAGAAGTTATGTTGGGCTAGGATACGTTATATTACGTTATTGATGTACATGAGGGTCCCACGGAGACGTAGAGACCAACTCGCCAGGAATGTTGTCAAATATTACCGCCGACATGTTAGGTTGGATTAGGTTAGGTTATATTACGTTATTGATGTATATAAAGGTCCCACGGAGACGTAGAGGCCAACAAGCCAGAAATGTTGTCAAATATTACCGCCGACACGTTAGGTTGGATTAGGTTTGGTTATATTACGTTATTCATGTATATAAAGTTCCCACGGAGACGGAGAAGCCAACTCGCCAGGAATGTTGTCAAATATTACCGCCGAGATGTTAGGTTGGGTTAGGTTAGGTTATATTACGTTATTGATGTATATAAAGGTCCCAGGGAGACGTAGAGCCCAACAAGACAGGAATGTGGTCAACTATTACCGCCGACATGTTAGGTTGGGTTAGGTTTGGTTTTGTTACGTTATTGATGTATATAAAGATCCCACGCAGACGTAGAGGCCAACTCGCCAGGAATGTTGTCAAATATTACAGCCGCGATGTTAGATTGGGTTAGGGTAGGTTGTAATACTTCATAGACGTATACAGTGTTCCCACCGAGAAGTAGGGCCCGACAATCGAGGAATGTGGTTAAATGGTACCCCGAGCGGTTAGGTTGGGTTGGGTTACGTTATATTACGTTATTGATGTACATGAGGGTCCCACGGAGACGTAGAGGCCAACTCACCAGGAATGTTGTCAAATAATACCGCCGACATGTTAGGTTGTGTTAGATTTGGTTATATTACGTTATTCATGTATATAAAGGTCCCACGGAGACGGAGAAGCCAACTCGCCAGGAATGTTGTCAAATATTACCGCCGAGATGTTAGGTTGGGTTAGGTTAGGTTATATTACGTTATTGATGTATATAAAGGTCCCAGGGTGACGTAGAGGCCAACAAGACAGGAATGTGGTCAACTATTACCGCCGACATGTTAGGTTTGCTTAGGTTTGGTTTTGTTACGTTATTGATGTATATAAAGGTATGCAGTAATGTTGTCAAATATTACCGCCGACATGTTAGGTTGGGTTAGGTTAGGTTATATTACGTTATTGATGTATATAAAGGTCCCACGGAGACGTAGAGGCCAACAAGACAGGAATGTGGTCAACTATTACCGCCGAGATGTTAGATTGGGTTAGGTTAGGTTATATTACGTTATAGATGTATATAAAGGTCCCACGGAGACGTAGAGGCCAACTCGCGAGGAATGTTGTCAAATATTACCGCCGAGATAATAGGTTGGGTTAGGTTAGGTTATATTACGTTATTGATGTGTATGAAGGTCCCACGGAGACGTAGAGGCCAACTCGCCAGATATGTTGTCAAATAATAGCGCCGAGAGGTTAGGTTGGGTCAGGTTAGGTTATATTACGTTATTGATGTATATGAAGAACCCACGGAGACGTAGAGGCCAACAAGACAGGAATGTGGTCAACTATTACCGCCGAGATGTTAGATTGGGCTAGGTTAGGTTATATTACGTTATAGATGTATATAAAGGTCCCACGGAGACGTAGAGGCCAACTCGCGAGGAATGTTGTCAAATATTACCGCCGAGATGATAGGTTGGGTTAGGTTAAGTTATATTACGTTATTGATGTATATGAAGGAGCCACTTAGACGTAGGGGCCACGTCGCCAGGAATATTGTCAAATATTACCGCCGAGATGATAGTTTGGATTAGGTTAGGTTATATTGCGCTATTGATGTATATAAAAGTCCTACGGAGACGTAGAAGCCAACTCGCCACCAATGTGATCAAATATTAGTGCCGAGATGTTAGGTTGGTTTAGGTTAGGTTGTATTACGTCATAGACGTATACAGTGTTCCCACCGAGAAGTAGGGCCCGACAATCAAGTCATGTGGTTAAATGGTACCCCGAGCGGTTAGGTTGGATTAGGTTACGTTATATTACGTTATTGATGTACATGATGGTCCCACGGAGACGGAGAGGCCAACTCACCAGGAATGTTGTCAAATATTACCGCCGACATGTTAGGTTGGGTTAGGTTTGGTTATATTACGTTATTGATGTATATAAAGGTCCCACGGAGACGGAGAAGCCAACTCGCCAGGAATGTTGTCAAATACTACCGCCGAGATGTTAGGTTGGGTTAGGTTAGGTTATATTACGTTATTGATGTATATAAAGGTCCCAGGGAGACGTAGAGGCCAACAAGACAGGAATGTGGTCAACTATTACCGCCGACATGTTAGGTTGGGTTAGGTTTGGTTTTGTTACGTTATTGATGTATATAAAGGTCCCACGCAGACGTAGAGGCCAACTCGCCAGGAATGTTGTCAAATATTACCGCCGAGATGATAGGTTGGGTTAGGTAAGGTTATATTTCGTTATTGATGTGTATGAAGGTCCCACGGAGACGTAGAGGCCAACTCGCCAGGAATGTTGTCAAATATTACAGGCGCGATGTTAGATTGGGTTAGGGTAGGTTGTGTTACGTCATAGACGTATACAGTGTTCCCACCGAGAAGTAGGGCCCGACAATCGAGGAATGTGGTTAAATGGTACCCCGAGCGGTTAGGTTGGATTAGGTTACGTTATGTTACGTTATTGATGTACATGATGGTCCCACGGAGACGTAGAGGCCAACTCACCAGGAATGTTGTCCAATAATACCGCCGACATGTTAGGTTGGCTTAGGTTTGGTTTTGTTACGTTATTGATGTATATAAAGATCCCACGCAGACGTAGAGGCCAACTCGCCAGGAATGTTGTCAAATATTACAGCCGCGATGTTAGATTGGGTTAGGTTAGGTTATATTACGTTATTGATGTATATAAAGGTCCCACGGAGACGTAGAGGCCAACAAGACGGGAATGTGGTCAACTATTACCGCCGAGATGTTAGATTGGGTTAGGTTAGGTTGTATTACGTCATAGACGTATACAGTGTTCCCACCGAGAAGTAGGGCCCACAATCAAGGCATGTGGTTAAATGGTACCCCGAGCGGTTAGGCTGGATTAGGTTACGTTATATTACGTTATTGATGTACATGATGGTCCCACGGAGACGTAGAGGCCAACTCGTCAGGAATGTTGTCAAATATTACTGCCGAGGTGTTAGGTTGGGTTAGGTTATGTTATATTTCGTTATTGATGTATATGAAGGTCCCACGGAGACGTAGAGGCCAACTCGCCAGGAATGTTGTCAAATACTACCGCCGATGATGTTAGGTTGGGTTAGGTTAGGTTATATTACGTTACTGATGTATATAAAGGTCCCAGGGAGACGTAGAGGCCAACAAGACAGGAATGTTGTCAAATATTACCGCCGAGATGTTAGGTTGGGTTAGGTTATGTTATATTACGTTATTGATATATATATAAGGGTCCAACGGAGACGTAGAAGCCAACAAGCCAGGAATGTGGTCAAATATTACTGCCGAGGTGTTAGGTTGGGTTAGGTTAGGTTATATTTCGTTATTGATGTATATGAAGATCCCACGGAGACGTAGAGGCCAACTCGCCAGGAATGTTGTCAAATACTACCGCCGAGATGTTAGGTTGGGTTAGGTTAGGTTATATTACGTTATTGATGTATATGAAGGAGCCACTTAGACGTAGGGGCCACGTCGCCAGGAATATTGTCAAATATTACCGCCGAGATGATAGGTTGGGTTAGGTTAGGTTATATTTCGTTATTGATGTATATGAAGGTCCCACGGAGACGTAGAGGACAACTCGCCAGGAATGTTGTCAAATATTACAGCCGCGATGTTAGACTGGGTTAGGGTAGGTTCTATTATGTCATAGACGTATACAGTGTTCCCACCGAGAGGTAGGGCCCGACAATCAAGGCATGTGGTTAAATGGTACCCCGAGCGGTTAGGTTGGATTAGGTTACGTTATATTACGTTATTGATGTACATGATGGTCCCACGGAGACGTAGAGGCCAACTCGTCAGGAATGTTGTCAAATATTACTGCCGAGGTGTTAGGTTGGGTTAGGTTAGGTTATATTTCGTTATTGATGTATATGAAGGTCCCACGGAGACGTAGAGGCCAACTCGCCAGGAATGTTGTCAAATACTACCGCCGAGATGTTAGGTTGGGTTAGGTTAGGTTATATTACGTTATTGATGTATATAAAGGTCCCAGGGAGACGTAGAGGCCAACAAGACAGGAATGTGGTCAACTATTACCGCCGACATGTTAGGTTGGGTTAGGTTTGGTTTTGTTACGTTATTGATGTATATAAAGGTCCCACGCAGACGTAGAGGCCAACTCGCGAGGAATGTTGTCAAATATTACCGCCGAGATGATAGCTTGGATTAGGTTAGGTTATATTACGCTATTGATGTATATAAAAGTCCCACGGAGACGTAGAAGCCAACTCGCCAGCAATGTGGTCAAATATTAGTGCCGAGATGTTAGGTTGGTTTAGGTTAGGTTGTATTACGTCATAGACGTATACAGTGTTCCCACCGAGAAGTAGGGCCCGACAATCAAGGTATGTGGTTAAATGGTACCACGAGCGGTTAGGTTGGATTAGGTTACGTTATATTACGTTATTGATGTACATGATGGTCCCACGGAGACGCAGGGGCCAACTCGCCAGTAATGTTGTCAAATATTACAGCCGCGATGTTAGACTGGGTTAGGGTAGGTTGTATTACGTCATAGACGTATACAGTGTCCCCACCGAGAGGTAGGGCCCGACAATCAAGGAATGTGGTTAAATGGTACCCCGAGAAGTTATGTTGGGCTAGGATACGTTATATTACATTATTGATGTACATGAGGGTCCCACGGAGACGTAGAGACCAACTCGCCAGGAATGTTGTCAAATATTACCGCCGACATGTTAGGTTGGATTAGGTTAGGTTATATTACGTTATTGATGTATATAAAGGTCCCACGGAGACGTAGAGGCCAACAAGCCAGAAATGTTGTCAAATATTACCGCCGAGATGTTAGGTTGGGTTAGGTTAGGTTCTATTACGTTATTGATGTATATAAAGGTCCCACGGAAACGTAGAGCCCAACAATACAGGAATGTGGTCAACTATTACCGCCGAGATGTTAGATTGGGTTAGGTTAGGTTATATTACGTTATAGATGTATATAAAGGTCCCACGGAGATGTAGAGGCCAACTCGCGAGGAATATTGTCAAATATTACCGCCGAGATAATAGGTTGGGTTAGGTTAGGTTATATTACGTTATTGATGTGTATGAAGGTCCCACGGAGACGTAGAGGCCAACTCGCCAGGAATGTTGTCAAATATTACAGGCGCGATGTGAGATTGGGTTAGGGTAGGTTGTATTACGTCATAGACGTATACAGTGTTCCCACCGAGAAGTAGGGCCCGACAATCAAGGAATGTGGTTAAATGGTACCCCGAGCGGTTAGGTTGGGTTGGGTTACGTTATATTACGTTATTGATGTACATGAGGGTCCCACGGAGACGTAGAGGCCAACTCGCCAGGAATGTTGTCAAATATTACTGCCGACATGTTAGGTTGGGTTGGGTTTGGTTTTGTTACGTTATTGATGTATGTAAAGGTCCCACGCAGACGTAGAGGCCAACTCGCCAGGAATGTTGACAAATATTACCGCCGAGATGATAGGTTGGGTTAGGTTAGGTTATATTTCGTTATTGATGTATATGAAGGTCTCACGGAGACGTAGAGGCCAACTCGCCAGGAATGTTGTCAAATATTACAGCCGCGATGTTAGACTGGGTTAGGGTAGGTTGTATTACGTCATAGACGTATACAGTGTTCCCACCGAGAAGTAGGGCCCGACAATCAAGGAATGTGGTTAAATGGTACCCCGAGCGGTTAGGTTGGGTTGGGTTACGTTATATTACGTTATTGATGTACATGAGGGTCCCACGGAGACGTAGAGGCCAACTCGCCAGGAATGTTGTCAAATATTACTGCCGACATGTTAGGTTGGGTTGGGTTTGGTTTTGTTATGTTATTGATGTATGTAAAGGTCCCACGCAGACGTAGAGGCCAACTCGCCAGGAATGTTGACAAATATTACCGCCGAGATGATAGGTTGGGTTAGGTTAGGTTATATTTCGTTATTGATGTATATGAAGGTCTCACGGAGACGTAGAGGCCAACTCGCCAGGAATGTTGTCAAATATTACAGCCGCGATGTTAGACTGGGTTAGGGTAGGTTGTATTACGTCATAGACGTATACAGTGTTCCCACCGAGAGGTAGGGCCCGACAATCAAGGAATGTGGTTAAATGGTACCCCGAGAGGTTAGGTTGGGTTAGGTTACGCTATATTACGTTATTGATGTACATGAGGGCAGAGTAATATTGTAAAATATTACAATAGTGTAATATTGTAAAATATTACCGCCGACATGTTAGGTTGGATTAGGTTTGGTTATATTACGTTATTGACGTATATAAAGGTCCCACGGAGACGGAGAAGCCAACTCGCCAGGAATGTTGTCAAATATTACCGCCGAGATGTTAGTTTGGGTTAGGTTAGGTTATATTACGTTATTGATGTATATAAAGGTCCCACGGAGACGTAGAGCCCAACAAGACAGGAATGTGGTCAACTATTACCGCCGAGATGTTAGATTGGGTTAGGTTAGGTTATATTACGTTATAGATGTATATAAAAGTCCTACGGAGACGTAGAGGCCAACTCGCGAGGAATGTTGTCAAATATTACCGCCGAGATAATAGGTTGGGTTAGGTTAGGTTATATTACGTTATTGATGTGTATGAAGGTCCCACGGAGACGTAGAGGCCAACTCGCCAGGAATGTTGTCAAATATTACAGGCGCGATGTTAGATTGTGTTAGGGTAGGTTGTATTACGTAATAGACGTATACAGTGTTCCCACCGAGAAGTAGGGCCCGACAATCAAGGAATGTGTTTAAATGGTACCCCGAGCGGTTAGGTTGGGTTGGGTTACGTTATATTACGTTATTGATGTACATGAGGGTCCCACGGAGACGTAGAGGCCAACTCGCGAGGAATGTTGTCAAATATTACTGCCGAGATAATAGGTTGGGTTAGGTTAGGTTATATTACGTTATTGATGTGTATGAAGGTCCCACGGAGACGTAGAGGCCAACTCGCCAGAAATGTTGTCAAATAATAGCGCCGAGAGGTTAGGTTGGGTCAGGTTAGGTTATATTACGTTATTGATGTATATGAAGAACCCACGGAGACGTAGAGGCCAACAAGACAGGAATGTGGTCAACTATTACCGCCGAGGTGTTAGATTGGGCTAGGTTAGGTTATATTACGTTATAGATGTATATAAAGGTCCCACGGAGACGTAGAGGCCAACTCGCGAGGAATGTTGTCAAATATTACCGCCGAGATGATAGGTTGGGTTAGGTTAAGTTATATTACGTTATTGATGTATATGAAGGAGCCACTTAGACGTAGGGGTCACGTCGCCAGGAATATTGTCAAATATTACCGCCGAGATGATAGTTTGGATTAGGTTAGGTTATATTACGCTATTGATGCATATAAAAGTCCCACGGAGACGTAGAAGCCAACTCGCCACCAATGTGATCAAATATTAGTGCCGAGATGTTAGGTTGGTTTAGGTTAGGTTGTATTACGTCATAGACGTATACAGTGTTCCCACCGAGAAGTAGGGCCCGACAATCAAGTCATGTGGTTAAATGGTACCCCGAGCGGTTAGGTTGGATTAGGTTACGTTATATTACGTTATTGATGTACATGATGGTCCCACGGAGACGGAGAGGCCAACTCACCAGGAATGTTGTCAAATATTACCGCCGACATGTTAGGTTGGGTTAGGTTTGGTTATATTACGTTATTCGTGTATATAAAGGTCCCACGGAGACGGAGAAGCCAACTCGCCAGGAATGTTGTCAAATATTACCGCCGAGATGTTAGGTTGGGTTAGGTTAGGTTATATTACGTTATTGATGTATATAAAGGTCCCAGGGAGACGTAGAGGCCAACAAGACAGGAATGTGGTCAACTATTACCGCCGACATGTTAGGTTGGGTTAGGTTTGGTTTTGTTACGTTATTGATGTATATAAAGGTCCCACGCAGACGTAGAGGCCAACTCGCCAGGAATGTTGTCAAATATTACAGGCGCGATGTTAGATTGGGTTAGGGTAGGTTGTGTTACGTCATAGACGTATACAGTGTTCCCACCGAGAAGTAGGGCCCGACAATCGAGGAATGTGGTTAAATGGTACCCCGAGCGGTTAGGTTGGATTAGGTTACGTTATGTTACGTTATTGATGTACATGATGGTCCCACGGAGACGTAGAGGCCAACTCACCAGGAATGTTGTCCAATAATACCGCCGACATGTTAGGTTGGCTTAGGTTTGGTTTTGTTACGTTATTGATGTATATAAAGATCCCACGCAGACGTAGAGGCCAACTCGCCAGGAATGTTGTCAAATATTACAGCCGCGATGTTAGATTGGGTTAGGTTAGGTTATATTACGTTATTGATGTATATAAAGGTCCCACGGAGACGTAGAGGCCAACAAGACGGGAATGTGGTCAACTATTACCGCCGAGATGTTAGATTGGGTTAGGTTAGGTTGTATTACGTCATAGACGTATACAGTGTTACCACCGAGAAGTAGGGCCCACAATCAAGGCATGTGGTTAAATGGTACCCCGAGCGGTTAGGCTGGATTAGGTTACGTTATATTACGTTATTGATGTACATGATGGTCCCACGGAGACGTAGAGGCCAACTCGCCAGGAATGTTGTCAAATATTACCGCCGAGATGTTAGGTTGGGTTAGGTTATGTTATATTACGTTATTGATATATATATAAGGGTCCAACGGAGACGTAGAAGCCAACAAGCCAGGAATGTGGTCAAATATTACTGCCGAGGTGTTAGGTTGGGTTAGGTTAGGTTATATTTCGTTATTGATGTATATGAAGGTCCCACGGAGACGTAGAGGCCAACTCGCCAGGAATGTTGTCAAATACTACCGCCGAGATGTTAGGTTGGGTTAGGGTAGGTTATATTACGTTATTGATGTATATGAAGGAGCCACTTAGACGTAGGGGCCACGTCGCCAGGAATATTGTCAAATATTACCGCCGAGATGATAGGTTGGGTTAGGTTAGGTTATATTTCGTTATTGATGTATATGAAGGTCCCACGGAGACGTGGAGGACAACTCGCCAGGAATGTTGTCAAATATTACAGCCGCGATGTTAGACTGGGTTAGGGTAGGTTCTATTATGTCATAGACGTATACAGTGTTCCCACCGAGAGGTAGGGCCCGACAATCAAGGCATGTGGTTAAATGGTACCCCGAGCGGTTAGGTTGGATTAGGTTACGTTATATTACGTTATTGATGTTCATGATGGTCCCACGGAGACGTAGAGGCCAACTCGTCAGGAATGTTGTCAAATATTACTGCCGAGGTGTTAGGTTGGGTTAGGTTAGGTTATATTTCGTTATTGATGTATATGAAGGTCCCACGGAGACGTAGAGGCCAACTCGCCAGGAATGTTGTCAAATACTACCGCCGAGATGTTAGGTTGGGTTAGGTTAGGTTATATTACGTTATTGATGTATATAAAGGTCCCAGGGAGACGTAGAGGCCAACAAGACAGGAATGTGGTCAACTATTACCGCCGACATGTTAGGTTGGGTTAGGTTTGATTTTGTTACGTTATTGATGTATATAAAGGTCCCACGCAGACGT
This sequence comes from Xylocopa violacea, assembly GCA_963969225.1. Classification (NCBI taxonomy): domain Eukaryota; kingdom Metazoa; phylum Arthropoda; class Insecta; order Hymenoptera; family Apidae; genus Xylocopa; species Xylocopa violacea. The sequence goes on along the minus strand of CAXAJV010000017.1, from coordinate 7,192,426 downwards.
AGAGGCCAACTCGCCAGGAATGTTGTCAAATATTACCGCCGAGATGATAGGTTGGGTTAGGTTAGGTTATATTTCGTTATTGATGTGTATGAAGGTCCCACGGAGACGTAGAGGCCAACTCGCCAGGAATGTTGTCAAATATTACCGCCGAGATGATAGTTTGGATTAGGTTAGGTTATATTGCGCTATTGATGTATATAAAAGTCCCACGGAGACGTAGAAGCCAACTCGCCACCAATGTGATCAAATATTAGTGCCGAGATGTTAGGTTGGTTTAGGTTAGGTTGTATTACGTCATAGACGTATACAGTGTTCCCACCGAGAAGTAGGGCCCGACAATCAAGTCATGTGGTTAAATGGTACCCCGAGCGGTTAGGTTGGATTAGGTTACGTTATATTACGTTATTGATGTACATGATGGTCCCACGGAGACGGAGAGGCCAACTCACCAGGAATGTTGTCAAATATTACCGCCGACATGTTAGGTTGGGTTAGGTTTGGTTATATTACGTTATTGATGTATATAAAGGTCCCACGGAGACGGAGAAGCCAACTCGCCAGGAATGTTATCAAATATTACCGCCGAGATGTTAGGTTGGGTTAGGTTAGGTTATATTACGTTATTGATGTATATAAAGGTCCCAGGGAGACGTAGAGGCCAACAAGACAGGAATGTGGTCAACTATTACCGCCGACATGTTAGGTTGGATTAGGTTTGGTTTTGTTACGTTATTGATGTATATAAAGGTCCCACGGAGACGTAGAGGCCAACTCGCGAGGAATGTTGCCAAATATTACCGCCGAGATGATAGGTTGGGTTAGGTTAGGTTATATTACGTTATTGATGTATATGAAGGAGCCACTTAGACGTAGGGGCCACGTCGCGAGGAATATTGTCAAATATTACCGCCGAGATGATAGCTTGGATTAGGTTAGGTTATATTACGCTATTGATGTATATAAAAGTCCCACGGAGACGTAGAAGCCAACTCGCCAGCAATGTGGTCAAATATTAGTGCCGAGATGTTAGGTTGGTTTAGGTTAGGTTGTATTACGTCATAGACGTATACAGTGTTCCCACCGAGAAGTAGGGCCCGACAATCAAGGTATGTGGTTAAATGGTACCACGAGCGGTTAGGTTGGATTAGGTTACGTTATATTACGTTATTGATGTACATGATGGTCCCACGGAGACGTAGAGGCCAACTCGCCAGGAATGTTGTCAAATATTACCGCCGAGATGTTAGGTTGGGTTAGGTTATGTTATATTACGTTATTGATATATATATAAGGGTCCAACGGAGACGTAGAAGCCAACAAGCCAGGAATGTGGTCAAATATTACTGCCGAGGTGTTAGGTTGGGTTAGGTTAGGTTATATTTCGTTATTGATGTATATGAAGGTCCCACGGAGACGTAGAGGCCAACTCGCCAGGAATGTTGTCAAATACTACCGCCGAGATGTTAGGTTGGGTTAGGTTAGGTTATATTACGTTATTGATGTATATGAAGGAGCCACTTAGACGTAGGGGCCACGTCGCCAGGAATATTGTCAAATATTACCGCCGAGATGATAGGTTGGGTTAGGTTAGGTTATATTTCGTTATTGATGTATATGAAGGTCCCACGGAGACGTAGAGGACAACTCGCCAGGAATGTTGTCAAATATTACAGCCGCGATGTTAGACTGGGTTAGGGTAGGTTCTATTATGTCATAGACGTATACAGTGTTCCCACCGAGAGGTAGGGCCCGACAATCAAGGCATGTGGTTAAATGGTACCCCGAGCGGTTAGGTTGGATTAGGTTACGTTATATTACGTTATTGATGTACATGATGGTCCCACGGAGACGTAGAGGCCAACTCGTCAGGAATGTTGTCAAATATTACTGCCGAGGTGTTAGGTTGGGTTAGGTTAGGTTATATTTCGTTATTGATGTATATGAAGGTCCCACGGAGACGTAGAGGCCAACTCGCCAGGAATGTTGTCAAATACTACCGCCGAGATGTTAGGTTGGGTTAGGTTAGGTTATATTACGTTATTGATGTATATAAAGGTCCCAGGGAGACGTAGAGGCCAACAAGACAGGAATGTGGTCAACTATTACCGCCGACATGTTAGGTTGGGTTAGGTTTGGTTTTGTTACGTTATTGATGTATATAAAGGTCCCACGCAGACGTAGAGGCCAACTCGCGAGGAATGTTGTCAAATATTACCGCCGAGATGATAGCTTGGATTAGGTTAGGTTATATTACGCTATTGATGTATATAAAAGTCCCACGGAGACGTAGAAGCCAACTCGCCAGCAATGTGGTCAAATATTAGTGCCGAGATGTTAGGTTGGTTTAGGTTAGGTTGTATTACGTCATAGACGTATACAGTGTTCCCACCGAGAAGTAGGGCCCGACAATCAAGGTATGTGGTTAAATGGTACCACGAGCGGTTAGGTTGGATTAGGTTACGTTATATTACGTTATTGATGTACATGATGGTCCCACGGAGACGCAGGGGCCAACTCGCCAGTAATGTTGTCAAATATTACAGCCGCGATGTTAGACTGGGTTAGGGTAGGTTGTATTACGTCATAGACGTATACAGTGTCCCCACCGAGAGGTAGGGCCCGACAATCAAGGAATGTGGTTAAATGGTACCCCGAGAAGTTATGTTGGGCTAGGATACGTTATATTACATTATTGATGTACATGAGGGTCCCACGGAGACGTAGAGACCAACTCGCCAGGAATGTTGTCAAATATTACCGCCGACATGTTAGGTTGGATTAGGTTAGGTTATATTACGTTATTGATGTATATAAAGGTCCCACGGAGACGTAGAGGCCAACAAGCCAGAAATGTTGTCAAATATTACCGCCGAGATGTTAGGTTGGGTTAGGTTAGGTTCTATTACGTTATTGATGTATATAAAGGTCCCACGGAAACGTAGAGCCCAACAATACAGGAATGTGGTCAACTATTACCGCCGAGATGTTAGATTGGGTTAGGTTAGGTTATATTACGTTATAGATGTATATAAAGGTCCCACGGAGATGTAGAGGCCAACTCGCGAGGAATATTGTCAAATATTACCGCCGAGATAATAGGTTGGGTTAGGTTAGGTTATATTACGTTATTGATGTGTATGAAGGTCCCACGGAGACGTAGAGGCCAACTCGCCAGGAATGTTGTCAAATATTACAGGCGCGATGTGAGATTGGGTTAGGGTAGGTTGTATTACGTCATAGACGTATACAGTGTTCCCACCGAGAAGTAGGGCCCGACAATCAAGGAATGTGGTTAAATGGTACCCCGAGCGGTTAGGTTGGGTTGGGTTACGTTATATTACGTTATTGATGTACATGAGGGTCCCACGGAGACGTAGAGGCCAACTCGCCAGGAATGTTGTCAAATATTACTGCCGACATGTTAGGTTGGGTTGGGTTTGGTTTTGTTACGTTATTGATGTATGTAAAGGTCCCACGCAGACGTAGAGGCCAACTCGCCAGGAATGTTGACAAATATTACCGCCGAGATGATAGGTTGGGTTAGGTTAGGTTATATTTCGTTATTGATGTATATGAAGGTCTCACGGAGACGTAGAGGCCAACTCGCCAGGAATGTTGTCAAATATTACAGCCGCGATGTTAGACTGGGTTAGGGTAGGTTGTATTACGTCATAGACGTATACAGTGTTCCCACCGAGAAGTAGGGCCCGACAATCAAGGAATGTGGTTAAATGGTACCCCGAGCGGTTAGGTTGGGTTGGGTTACGTTATATTACGTTATTGATGTACATGAGGGTCCCACGGAGACGTAGAGGCCAACTCGCCAGGAATGTTGTCAAATATTACTGCCGACATGTTAGGTTGGGTTGGGTTTGGTTTTGTTATGTTATTGATGTATGTAAAGGTCCCACGCAGACGTAGAGGCCAACTCGCCAGGAATGTTGACAAATATTACCGCCGAGATGATAGGTTGGGTTAGGTTAGGTTATATTTCGTTATTGATGTATATGAAGGTCTCACGGAGACGTAGAGGCCAACTCGCCAGGAATGTTGTCAAATATTACAGCCGCGATGTTAGACTGGGTTAGGGTAGGTTGTATTACGTCATAGACGTATACAGTGTTCCCACCGAGAGGTAGGGCCCGACAATCAAGGAATGTGGTTAAATGGTACCCCGAGAGGTTAGGTTGGGTTAGGTTACGCTATATTACGTTATTGATGTACATGAGGGCAGAGTAATATTGTAAAATATTACAATAGTGTAATATTGTAAAATATTACCGCCGACATGTTAGGTTGGATTAGGTTTGGTTATATTACGTTATTGACGTATATAAAGGTCCCACGGAGACGGAGAAGCCAACTCGCCAGGAATGTTGTCAAATATTACCGCCGAGATGTTAGTTTGGGTTAGGTTAGGTTATATTACGTTATTGATGTATATAAAGGTCCCACGGAGACGTAGAGCCCAACAAGACAGGAATGTGGTCAACTATTACCGCCGAGATGTTAGATTGGGTTAGGTTAGGTTATATTACGTTATAGATGTATATAAAAGTCCTACGGAGACGTAGAGGCCAACTCGCGAGGAATGTTGTCAAATATTACCGCCGAGATAATAGGTTGGGTTAGGTTAGGTTATATTACGTTATTGATGTGTATGAAGGTCCCACGGAGACGTAGAGGCCAACTCGCCAGGAATGTTGTCAAATATTACAGGCGCGATGTTAGATTGTGTTAGGGTAGGTTGTATTACGTAATAGACGTATACAGTGTTCCCACCGAGAAGTAGGGCCCGACAATCAAGGAATGTGTTTAAATGGTACCCCGAGCGGTTAGGTTGGGTTGGGTTACGTTATATTACGTTATTGATGTACATGAGGGTCCCACGGAGACGTAGAGGCCAACTCGCGAGGAATGTTGTCAAATATTACTGCCGAGATAATAGGTTGGGTTAGGTTAGGTTATATTACGTTATTGATGTGTATGAAGGTCCCACGGAGACGGAGAAGCCAACTCGCCAGGAATGTTATCAAATATTACCGCCGAGATGTTAGGTTGGGTTAGGTTAGGTTATATTACGTTATTGATGTATATAAAGGTCCCAGGGAGACGTAGAGGCCAACAAGACAGGAATGTGGTCAACTATTACCGCCGACATGTTAGGTTGGATTAGGTTTGGTTTTGTTACGTTATTGATGTATATAAAGGTCCCACGGAGACGTAGAGGCCAACTCGCGAGGAATGTTGCCAAATATTACCGCCGAGATGATAGGTTGGGTTAGGTTAGGTTATATTACGTTATTGATGTATATGAAGGAGCCACTTAGACGTAGGGGCCACGTCGCGAGGAATATTGTCAAATATTACCGCCGAGATGATAGCTTGGATTAGGTTAGGTTATATTACGCTATTGATGTATATAAAAGTCCCACGGAGACGTAGAAGCCAACTCGCCAGCAATGTGGTCAAATATTAGTGCCGAGATGTTAGGTTGGTTTAGGTTAGGTTGTATTACGTCATAGACGTATACAGTGTTCCCACCGAGAAGTAGGGCCCGACAATCAAGGTATGTGGTTAAATGGTACCACGAGCGGTTAGGTTGGATTAGGTTACGTTATATTACGTTATTGATGTACATGATGGTCCCACGGAGACGTAGAGGCCAACTCGCCAGGAATGTTGTCAAATATTACCGCCGAGATGTTAGGTTGGGTTAGGTTATGTTATATTACGTTATTGATATATATATAAGGGTCCAACGGAGACGTAGAAGCCAACAAGCCAGGAATGTGGTCAAATATTACTGCCGAGGTGTTAGGTTGGGTTAGGTTAGGTTATATTTCGTTATTGATGTATATGAAGGTCCCACGGAGACGTAGAGGCCAACTCGCCAGGAATGTTGTCAAATACTACCGCCGAGATGTTAGGTTGGGTTAGGTTAGGTTATATTACGTTATTGATGTATATGAAGGAGCCACTTAGACGTAGGGGCCACGTCGCCAGGAATATTGTCAAATATTACCGCCGAGATGATAGGTTGGGTTAGGTTAGGTTATATTTCGTTATTGATGTATATGAAGGTCCCACGGAGACGTAGAGGACAACTCGCCAGGAATGTTGTCAAATATTACAGCCGCGATGTTAGACTGGGTTAGGGTAGGTTCTATTATGTCATAGACGTATACAGTGTTCCCACCAAGAGGTAGGGCCCGACAATCAAGGCATGTGGTTAAATGGTACCCCGAGCGGTTAGGTTGGATTAGGTTACGTTATATTACGTTATTGATGTACATGATGGTCCCACGGAGACGTAGAGGCCAACTCGTCAGGAATGTTGTCAAATATTACTGCCGAGGTGTTAGGTTGGGTTAGGTTAGGTTATATTTCGTTATTGATGTATATGAAGGTCCCACGGAGACGTAGAGGCCAACTCGCCAGGAATGTTGTCAAATACTACCGCCGAGATGTTAGGTTGGGTTAGGTTAGGTTATATTACGTTATTGATGTATATAAAGGTCCCAGGGAGACGTAGAGGCCAACAAGACAGGAATGTGGTCAACTATTACCGCCGACATGTTAGGTTGGGTTAGGTTTGGTTTTGTTACGTTATTGATGTATATAAAGGTCCCACGCAGACGTAGAGGCCAACTCGCGAGGAATGTTGTCAAATATTACCGCCGAGATGATAGCTTGGATTAGGTTAGGTTATATTACGCTATTGATGTATATAAAAGTCCCACGGAGACGTAGAAGCCAACTCGCCAGCAATGTGGTCAAATATTAGTGCCGAGATGTTAGGTTGGTTTAGGTTAGGTTGTATTACGTCATAGACGTATACAGTGTTCCCACCGAGAAGTAGGGCCCGACAATCAAGGTATGTGGTTAAATGGTACCACGAGCGGTTAGGTTGGATTAGGTTACGTTATATTACGTTATTGATGTACATGATGGTCCCACGGAGACGCAGGGGCCAACTCGCCAGTAATGTTGTCAAATATTACAGCCGCGATGTTAGACTGGGTTAGGGTAGGTTGTATTACGTCATAGACGTATACAGTGTCCCCACCGAGAGGTAGGGCCCGACAATCAAGGAATGTGGTTAAATGGTACCCCGAGAAGTTATGTTGGGCTAGGATACGTTATATTACATTATTGATGTACATGAGGGTCCCACGGAGACGTAGAGACCAACTCGCCAGGAATGTTGTCAAATATTACCGCCGACATGTTAGGTTGGATTAGGTTAGGTTATATTACGTTATTGATGTATATAAAGGTCCCACGGAGACGTAGAGGCCAACAAGCCAGAAATGTTGTCAAATATTACCGCCGAGATGTTAGGTTGGGTTAGGTTAGGTTCTATTACGTTATTGATGTATATAAAGGTCCCACGGAAACGTAGAGCCCAACAATACAGGAATGTGGTCAACTATTACCGCCGAGATGTTAGATTGGGTTAGGTTAGGTTATATTACGTTATAGATGTATATAAAGGTCCCACGGAGATGTAGAGGCCAACTCGCGAGGAATATTGTCAAATATTACCGCCGAGATAATAGGTTGGGTTAGGTTAGGTTATATTACGTTATTGATGTGTATGAAGGTCCCACGGAGACGTAGAGGCCAACTCGCCAGGAATGTTGTCAAATATTACAGGCGCGATGTGAGATTGGGTTAGGGTAGGTTGTATTACGTCATAGACGTATACAGTGTTCCCACCGAGAAGTAGGGCCCGACAATCAAGGAATGTGGTTAAATGGTACCCCGAGCGGTTAGGTTGGGTTGGGTTACGTTATATTACGTTATTGATGTACATGAGGGTCCCACGGAGACGTAGAGGCCAACTCGCCAGGAATGTTGTCAAATATTACTGCCGACATGTTAGGTTGGGTTGGGTTTGGTTTTGTTACGTTATTGATGTATGTAAAGGTCCCACGCAGACGTAGAGGCCAACTCGCCAGGAATGTTGACAAATATTACCGCCGAGATGATAGGTTGGGTTAGGTTAGGTTATATTTCGTTATTGATGTATATGAAGGTCTCACGGAGACGTAGAGGCCAACTCGCCAGGAATGTTGTCAAATATTACAGCCGCGATGTTAGACTGGGTTAGGGTAGGTTGTATTACGTCATAGACGTATACAGTGTTCCCACCGAGAAGTAGGGCCCGACAATCAAGGAATGTGGTTAAATGGTACCCCGAGCGGTTAGGTTGGGTTGGGTTACGTTATATTACGTTATTGATGTACATGAGGGTCCCACGGAGACGTAGAGGCCAACTCGCCAGGAATGTTGTCAAATATTACTGCCGACATGTTAGGTTGGGTTGGGTTTGGTTTTGTTATGTTATTGATGTATGTAAAGGTCCCACGCAGACGTAGAGGCCAACTCGCCAGGAATGTTGACAAATATTACCGCCGAGATGATAGGTTGGGTTAGGTTAGGTTATATTTCGTTATTGATGTATATGAAGGTCTCACGGAGACGTAGAGGCCAACTCGCCAGGAATGTTGTCAAATATTACAGCCGCGATGTTAGACTGGGTTAGGGTAGGTTGTATTACGTCATAGACGTATACAGTGTTCCCACCGAGAGGTAGGGCCCGACAATCAAGGAATGTGGTTAAATGGTACCCCGAGAGGTTAGGTTGGGTTAGGTTACGCTATATTACGTTATTGATGTACATGAGGGCAGAGTAATATTGTAAAATATTACAATAGTGTAATATTGTAAAATATTACCGCCGACATGTTAGGTTGGATTAGGTTTGGTTATATTACGTTATTCGTGTATATAAAGGTCCCACGGAGACGGAGAAGCCAACTCGCCAGGAATGTTGTCAAATATTACCGCCGAGATGTTAGGTTGGGTTAGGTTAGGTTATATTACGTTATTGATGTATATAAAGGTCCCAGGGAGACGTAGAGGCCAACAAGACAGGAATGTGGTCAACTATTACCGCCGACATGTTAGGTTGGGTTAGGTTTGGTTTTGTTACGTTATTGATGTATATAAAGGTCCCACGCAGACGTAGAGGCCAACTCGCCAGGAATGTTGTCAAATATTACCGCCGAGATGATAGGTTGGGTTAGGTAAGGTTATATTTCGTTATTGATGTGTATGAAGGTCCCACGGAGACGTAGAGGCCAACTCGCCAGGAATGTTGTCAAATATTACAGGCGCGATGTTAGATTGGGTTAGGGTAGGTTGTGTTACGTCATAGACGTATACAGTGTTCCCACCGAGAAGTAGGGCCCGACAATCGAGGAATGTGGTTAAATGGTACCCCGAGCGGTTAGGTTGGATTAGGTTACGTTATGTTACGTTATTGATGTACATGATGGTCCCACGGAGACGTAGAGGCCAACTCACCAGGAATGTTGTCCAATAATACCGCCGACATGTTAGGTTGGCTTAGGTTTGGTTTTGTTACGTTATTGATGTATATAAAGATCCCACGCAGACGTAGAGGCCAACTCGCCAGGAATGTTGTCAAATATTACAGCCGCGATGTTAGATTGGGTTAGGTTAGGTTATATTACGTTATTGATGTATATAAAGGTCCCACGGAGACGTAGAGGCCAACAAGACGGGAATGTGGTCAACTATTACCGCCGAGATGTTAGATTGGGTTAGGTTAGGTTGTATTACGTCATAGACGTATACAGTGTTACCACCGAGAAGTAGGGCCCACAATCAAGGCATGTGGTTAAATGGTACCCCGAGCGGTTAGGCTGGATTAGGTTACGTTATATTACGTTATTGATGTACATGATGGTCCCACGGAGACGTAGAGGCCAACTCGCCAGGAATGTTGTCAAATATTACCGCCGAGATGTTAGGTTGGGTTAGGTTATGTTATATTACGTTATTGATATATATATAAGGGTCCAACGGAGACGTAGAAGCCAACAAGCCAGGAATGTGGTCAAATATTACTGCCGAGGTGTTAGGTTGGGTTAGGTTAGGTTATATTTCGTTATTGATGTATATGAAGGTCCCACGGAGACGTAGAGGCCAACTCGCCAGGAATGTTGTCAAATACTACCGCCGAGATGTTAGGTTGGGTTAGGGTAGGTTATATTACGTTATTGATGTATATGAAGGAGCCACTTAGACGTAGGGGCCACGTCGCCAGGAATATTGTCAAATATTACCGCCGAGATGATAGGTTGGGTTAGGTTAGGTTATATTTCGTTATTGATGTATATGAAGGTCCCACGGAGACGTGGAGGACAACTCGCCAGGAATGTTGTCAAATATTACAGCCGCGATGTTAGACTGGGTTAGGGTAGGTTCTATTATGTCATAGACGTATACAGTGTTCCCACCGAGAGGTAGGGCCCGACAATCAAGGCATGTGGTTAAATGGTACCCCGAGCGGTTAGGTTGGATTAGGTTACGTTATATTACGTTATTGATGTTCATGATGGTCCCACGGAGACGTAGAGGCCAACTCGTCAGGAATGTTGTCAAATATTACTGCCGAGGTGTTAGGTTGGGTTAGGTTAGGTTATATTTCGTTATTGATGTATATGAAGGTCCCACGGAGACGTAGAGGCCAACTCGCCAGGAATGTTGTCAAATACTACCGCCGAGATGTTAGGTTGGGTTAGGTTAGGTTATATTACGTTATTGATGTATATAAAGGTCCCAGGGAGACGTAGAGGCCAACAAGACAGGAATGTGGTCAACTATTACCGCCGACATGTTAGGTTGGGTTAGGTTTGATTTTGTTACGTTATTGATGTATATAAAGGTCCCACGCAGACGTAGAGGCCAACTCGCCAGGAATGTTGTCAAATATTACCGCCGAGATGATAGGTTGGGTTAGGTTAGGTTATATTTCGTTATTGATGTGTATGAAGGTCCCACGGAGACGTAGAGGCCAACTCGCCAGGAATGTTGTCAAATATTACCGCCGAGATGATAGTTTGGATTAGGTTAGGTTATATTGCGCTATTGATGTATATAAAAGTCCCACGGAGACGTAGAAGCCAACTCGCCACCAATGTGATCAAATATTAGTGCCGAGATGTTAGGTTGGTTTAGGTTAGGTTGTATTACGTCATAGACGTATACAGTGTTCCCACCGAGAAGTAGGGCCCGACAATCAAGTCATGTGGTTAAATGGTACCCCGAGCGGTTAGGTTGGATTAGGTTACGTTATATTACGTTATTGATGTACATGATGGTCCCACGGAGACGGAGAGGCCAACTCACCAGGAATGTTGTCAAATATTACCGCCGACATGTTAGGTTGGGTTAGGTTTGGTTATATTACGTTATTGATGTATATAAAGGTCCCACGGAGACGGAGAAGCCAACTCGCCAGGAATGTTATCAAATATTACCGCCGAGATGTTAGGTTGGGTTAGGTTAGGTTATATTACGTTATTGATGTATATAAAGGTCCCAGGGAGACGTAGAGGCCAACAAGACAGGAATGTGGTCAACTATTACCGCCGACATGTTAGGTTGGATTAGGTTTGGTTTTGTTACGTTATTGATGTATATAAAGGTCCCACGGAGACGTAGAGGCCAACTCGCGAGGAATGTTGCCAAATATTACCGCCGAGATGATAGGTTGGGTTAGGTTAGGTTATATTACGTTATTGATGTATATGAAGGAGCCACTTAGACGTAGGGGCCACGTCGCGAGGAATATTGTCAAATATTACCGCCGAGATGATAGCTTGGATTAGGTTAGGTTATATTACGCTATTGATGTATATAAAAGTCCCACGGAGACGTAGAAGCCAACTCGCCAGCAATGTGGTCAAATATTAGTGCCGAGATGTTAGGTTGGTTTAGGTTAGGTTGTATTACGTCATAGACGTATACAGTGTTCCCACCGAGAAGTAGGGCCCGACAATCAAGGTATGTGGTTAAATGGTACCACGAGCGGTTAGGTTGGATTAGGTTACGTTATATTACGTTATTGATGTACATGATGGTCCCACGGAGACGTAGAGGCCAACTCGCCAGGAATGTTGTCAAATATTACCGCCGAGATGTTAGGTTGGGTTAGGTTATGTTATATTACGTTATTGATATATATATAAGGGTCCAACGGAGACGTAGAAGCCAACAAGCCAGGAATGTGGTCAAATATTACTGCCGAGGTGTTAGGTTGGGTTAGGTTAGGTTATATTTCGTTATTGATGTATATGAAGGTCCCACGGAGACGTAGAGGCCAACTCGCCAGGAATGTTGTCAAATACTACCGCCGAGATGTTAGGTTGGGTTAGGTTAGGTTATATTACGTTATTGATGTATATGAAGGAGCCACTTAGACGTAGGGGCCACGTCGCCAGGAATATTGTCAAATATTACCGCCGAGATGATAGGTTGGGTTAGGTTAGGTTATATTTCGTTATTGATGTATATGAAGGTCCCACGGAGACGTAGAGGACAACTCGCCAGGAATGTTGTCAAATATTACAGCCGCGATGTTAGACTGGGTTAGGGTAGGTTCTATTATGTCATAGACGTATACAGTGTTCCCACCGAGAGGTAGGGCCCGACAATCAAGGCATGTGGTTAAATGGTACCCCGAGCGGTTAGGTTGGATTAGGTTACGTTATATTACGTTATTGATGTACATGATGGTCCCACGGAGACGTAGAGGCCAACTCGTCAGGAATGTTGTCAAATATTACTGCCGAGGTGTTAGGTTGGGTTAGGTTAGGTTATATTTCGTTATTGATGTATATGAAGGTCCCACGGAGACGTAGAGGCCAACTCGCCAGGAATGTTGTCAAATACTACCGCCGAGATGTTAGGTTGGGTTAGGTTAGGTTATATTACGTTATTGATGTATATAAAGGTCCCAGGGAGACGTAGAGGCCAACAAGACAGGAATGTGGTCAACTATTACCGCCGACATGTTAGGTTGGGTTAGGTTTGGTTTTGTTACGTTATTGATGTATATAAAGGTCCCACGCAGACGTAGAGGCCAACTCGCGAGGAATGTTGTCAAATATTACCGCCGAGATGATAGCTTGGATTAGGTTAGGTTATATTACGCTATTGATGTATATAAAAGTCCCACGGAGACGTAGAAGCCAACTCGCCAGCAATGTGGTCAAATATTAGTGCCGAGATGTTAGGTTGGTTTAGGTTAGGTTGTATTACGTCATAGACGTATACAGTGTTCCCACCGAGAAGTAGGGCCCGACAATCAAGGTATGTGGTTAAATGGTACCACGAGCGGTTAGGTTGGATTAGGTTACGTTATATTACGTTATTGATGTACATGATGGTCCCACGGAGACGCAGGGGCCAACTCGCCAGTAATGTTGTCAAATATTACAGCCGCGATGTTAGACTGGGTTAGGGTAGGTTGTATTACGTCATAGACGTATACAGTGTCCCCACCGAGAGGTAGGGCCCGACAATCAAGGAATGTGGTTAAATGGTACCCCGAGAAGTTATGTTGGGCTAGGATACGTTATATTACATTATTGATGTACATGAGGGTCCCACGGAGACGTAGAGACCAACTCGCCAGGAATGTTGTCAAATATTACCGCCGACATGTTAGGTTGGATTAGGTTAGGTTATATTACGTTATTGATGTATATAAAGGTCCCACGGAGACGTAGAGGCCAACAAGCCAGAAATGTTGTCAAATATTACCGCCGAGATGTTAGGTTGGGTTAGGTTAGGTTCTATTACGTTATTGATGTATATAAAGGTCCCACGGAAACGTAGAGCCCAACAATACAGGAATGTGGTCAACTATTACCGCCGAGATGTTAGATTGGGTTAGGTTAGGTTATATTACGTTATAGATGTATATAAAGGTCCCACGGAGATGTAGAGGCCAACTCGCGAGGAATATTGTCAAATATTACAGCCGCGATGTTAGACTGGGTTAGGGTAGGTTCTATTATGTCATAGACGTATACAGTGTTCCCACCGAGAGGTAGGGCCCGACAATCAAGGCATGTGGTTAAATGGTACCCCGAGCGGTTAGGTTGGATTAGGTTACGTTATATTACGTTATTGATGTTCATGATGGTCCCACGGAGACGTAGAGGCCAACTCGTCAGGAATGTTGTCAAATATTACTGCCGAGGTGTTAGGTTGGGTTAGGTTAGGTTATATTTCGTTATTGATGTATATGAAGGTCCCACGGAGACGTAGAGGCCAACTCGCCAGGAATGTTGTCAAATACTACCGCCGAGATGTTAGGTTGGGTTAGGTTAGGTTATATTTCGTTATTGATGTGTATGAAGGTCCCACGGAGACGTAGAGGCCAACTCGCCAGGAATGTTGTCAAATATTACCGCCGAGATGATAGTTTGGATTAGGTTAGGTTATATTGCGCTATTGATGTATATAAAAGTCCCACGGAGACGTAGAAGCCAACTCGCCACCAATGTGATCAAATATTAGTGCCGAGATGTTAGGTTGGTTTAGGTTAGGTTGTATTACGTCATAGACGTATACAGTGTTCCCACCGAGAAGTAGGGCCCGACAATCAAGTCATGTGGTTAAATGGTACCCCGAGCGGTTAGGTTGGATTAGGTTACGTTATATTACGTTATTGATGTACATGATGGTCCCACGGAGACGGAGAGGCCAACTCACCAGGAATGTTGTCAAATATTACCGCCGACATGTTAGGTTGGGTTAGGTTTGGTTATATTACGTTATTGATGTATATAAAGGTCCCACGGAGACGGAGAAGCCAACTCGCCAGGAATGTTATCAAATATTACCGCCGAGATGTTAGGTTGGGTTAGGTTAGGTTATATTACGTTATTGATGTATATAAAGGTCCCAGGGAGACGTAGAGGCCAACAAGACAGGAATGTGGTCAACTATTACCGCCGACATGTTAGGTTGGATTAGGTTTGGTTTTGTTACGTTATTGATGTATATAAAGGTCCCACGGAGACGTAGAGGCCAACTCGCGAGGAATGTTGCCAAATATTACCGCCGAGATGATAGGTTGGGTTAGGTTAGGTTATATTACGTTATTGATGTATATGAAGGAGCCACTTAGACGTAGGGGCCACGTCGCGAGGAATATTGTCAAATATTACCGCCGAGATGATAGCTTGGATTAGGTTAGGTTATATTACGCTATTGATGTATATAAAAGTCCCACGGAGACGTAGAAGCCAACTCGCCAGCAATGTGGTCAAATATTAGTGCCGAGATGTTAGGTTGGTTTAGGTTAGGTTGTATTACGTCATAGACGTATACAGTGTTCCCACCGAGAAGTAGGGCCCGACAATCAAGGTATGTGGTTAAATGGTACCACGAGCGGTTAGGTTGGATTAGGTTACGTTATATTACGTTATTGATGTACATGATGGTCCCACGGAGACGTAGAGGCCAACTCGCCAGGAATGTTGTCAAATATTACCGCCGAGATGTTAGGTTGGGTTAGGTTATGTTATATTACGTTATTGATATATATATAAGGGTCCAACGGAGACGTAGAAGCCAACAAGCCAGGAATGTGGTCAAATATTACTGCCGAGGTGTTAGGTTGGGTTAGGTTAGGTTATATTTCGTTATTGATGTATATGAAGGTCCCACGGAGACGTAGAGGCCAACTCGCCAGGAATGTTGTCAAATACTACCGCCGAGATGTTAGGTTGGGTTAGGTTAGGTTATATTACGTTATTGATGTATATGAAGGAGCCACTTAGACGTAGGGGCCACGTCGCCAGGAATATTGTCAAATATTACCGCCGAGATGATAGGTTGGGTTAGGTTAGGTTATATTTCGTTATTGATGTATATGAAGGTCCCACGGAGACGTGGAGGACAACTCGCCAGGAATGTTGTCAAATATTACAGCCGCGATGTTAGACTGGGTTAGGGTAGGTTCTATTATGTCATAGACGTATACAGTGTTCCCACCGAGAGGTAGGGCCCGACAATCAAGGCATGTGGTTAAATGGTACCCCGAGCGGTTAGGTTGGATTAGGTTACGTTATATTACGTTATTGATGTTCATGATGGTCCCACGGAGACGTAGAGGCCAACTCGTCAGGAATGTTGTCAAATATTACTGCCGAGGTGTTAGGTTGGGTTAGGTTAGGTTATATTTCGTTATTGATGTATATGAAGGTCCCACGGAGACGTAGAGGCCAACTCGCCAGGAATGTTGTCAAATACTACCGCCGAGATGTTAGGTTGGGTTAGGTTAGGTTATATTACGTTATTGATGTATATAAAGGTCCCAGGGAGACGTAGAGGCCAACAAGACAGGAATGTGGTCAACTATTACCGCCGACATGTTAGGTTGGGTTAGGTTTGATTTTGTTACGTTATTGATGTATATAAAGGTCCCACGCAGACGTAGAGGCCAACTCGCCAGGAATGTTGTCAAATATTACCGCCGAGATGATAGGTTGGGTTAGGTTAGGTTATATTTCGTTATTGATGTGTATGAAGGTCCCACGGAGACGTAGAGGCCAACTCGCCAGGAATGTTGTCAAATATTACCGCCGAGATGATAGTTTGGATTAGGTTAGGTTATATTGCGCTATTGATGTATATAAAAGTCCCACGGAGACGTAGAATCCAACTCGCCACCAATGTGATCAAATATTAGTGCCGAGATGTTAGGTTGGTTTAGGTTAGGTTGTATTACGTCATAGACGTATACAGTGTTCCCACCGAGAAGTAGGGCCCGACAATCAAGTCATGTGGTTAAATGGTACCCCGAGCGGTTAGGTTGGATTAGGTTACGTTATATTACGTTATTGATGTACATGATGGTCCCACGGAGACGGAGAGGCCAACTCACCAGGAATGTTGTCAAATATTACCGCCGACATGTTAGGTTGGATTAGGTTTGGTTATATTACGTTATTGACGTATATAAAGGTCCCACGGAGACGGAGAAGCCAACTCGCCAGGAATGTTGTCAAATATTACCGCCGAGATGTTAGTTTGGGTTAGGTTAGGTTATATTACGTTATTGATGTATATAAAGGTCCCACGGAGACGTAGAGCCCAACAAGACAGGAATGTGGTCAACTATTACCGCCGAGATGTTAGATTGGGTTAGGTTAGGTTATATTACGTTATAGATGTATATAAAAGTCCTACGGAGACGTAGAGGCCAACTCGCGAGGAATGTTGTCAAATATTACCGCCGAGATAATAGGTTGGGTTAGGTTAGGTTATATTACGTTATTGATGTGTATGAAGGTCCCACGGAGACGTAGAGGCCAACTCGCCAGGAATGTTGTCAAATATTACAGGCGCGATGTTAGATTGTGTTAGGGTAGGTTGTATTACGTAATAGACGTATACAGTGTTCCCACCGAGAAGTAGGGCCCGACAATCAAGGAATGTGTTTAAATGGTACCCCGAGCGGTTAGGTTGGGTTGGGTTACGTTATATTACGTTATTGATGTACATGAGGGTCCCACGGAGACGTAGAGGCCAACTCGCCAGGAATGTTGTCAAATATTACTGCCGACATGTTAAGTTGGGTTGGGTTTGGTTTTGTTACGTTATTGATGTATGTAAAGGTCCCACGCAGACGTAGAGCCCAACAAGACAGGAATGTGGTCAACTATTACCGCCGACATGTTAGATTGGTTTAGGTTAGGTTATATTACGTTATAGATGTATATAAAGGTCCCACGGAGACGTAGAGGCCAACTCGCCAGTAATGTTGTCAAATATTACCGCCGACATGTTAGGTTGGATTAGGTTTGGTTATATTACGTTATTCATGTATATAAAGTTCCCACGGAGACGGAGAAGCCAACTCGCCAGGAATGTTGTCAAATATTACCGCCGAGATGTTAGGTTGGGTTAGGTTAGGTTATATTACGTTATTGATGTATATAAAGGTCCCAGGGAGACGTAGAGCCCAACAAGACAGGAATGTGGTCAACTATTACCGCCGACATGTTAGGTTGGGTTAGGTTTGGTTTTGTTACGTTATTGATGTATATAAAGATCCCACGCAGACGTAGATGCCAACTCGCCAGGAATGTTGTCAAATATTGCAGCCGCGATGTTAGATTGGGTTAGGGTAGGTTGTAATACTTCATAGACGTATACAGTGTTCCCACCGAGAAGTAGGGCCCGACAATCGAGGAATGAGGTTAAATGGTACCCCGAGCGGTTAGGTTGGGTTGGGTTACGTTATATTACGTTATTGATGTACATGAGGGTCCCACGGAGACGTAGAGGCCAACTCACCAGGAATGTTGTCAAATAATACCGCCGACATGTTAGGTTGTGTTAGATTTGGTTATATTACGTTATTCATGTATATAAAGGTCCCACGGAGACGGAGAAGCCAACTCGCCAGGAATGTTGTCAAATATTACCGCCGAGATGTTAGGTTGGGTTAGGTTAGGTTATATTACGTTATTGATGTATATAAAGGTCCCAGGGTGACGTAGAGGCCAACAAGACAGGAATGTGGTCAACTATTACCGCCGACATGTTAGGTTTGCTTAGGTTTGGTTTTGTTACGTTATTGATGTATATAAAGGTATGCAGTAATGTTGTCAAATATTACCGCCGACATGTTAGGTTGGGTTAGGTTAGGTTATATTACGTTATTGATGTATATAAAGGTCCCACGGAGACGTAGAGGCCAACAAGACAGGAATGTGGTCAACTATTACCGCCGAGATGTTAGATTGGGTTAGGTTAGGTTATATTATGTTATAGATGTATATAAAGGTCCCACGGAGACGTAGAGGCCAACTCGCGAGGAATGTTGTCAAATATTACCGCCGAGATGATAGGTTGGGTTAGGTTAAGTTATATTACGTTATTGATGTATATGAAGGAGCCACTTAGACGTAGGGGCCACGTCGCCAGGAATATTGTCAAGTATTACCGCCGAGATGATAGTTTGGATTAGGTTAGGTTATATTGCGCTATTGATGTATATAAAAGTCCCACGGAGACGTAGAAGCCAACTCGCCACCAATGTGATCAAATATTAGTGCCGAGATGTTAGGTTGGTTTAGGTTAGGTTGTATTACGTCATAGACGTATACAGTGTTCCCACCGAGAAGTAGGGCCCGACAATCAAGTCATGTGTTTAAATGGTACCCCGAGCGGTTAGGTTGGATTAGGTTACGTTATATTACGTTATTGATGTACATGATGGTCCCACGGAGACGGAGAGGCCAACTCACCAGGAATGTTGTCAAATATTACCGCCGACATGTTAGGTTGGGTTAGGTTTGGTTATATTACGTTATTGATGTATATAAAGGTCCCACGGAGACGGAGAAGCCAACTCGCCAGGAATGTTGTCAAATATTACCGCCGAGATGTTAGGTTGGGTTAGGTTAGGTTATATTACGTTATTGATGTATATAAAGGTCCCAGGGAGACGTAGAGGCCAACAAGACAGGAATGTGGTCAACTATTACCGCCGACATGTTAGGTTGGGTTAGGTTTGGTTTTGTTACGTTATTGATGTATATAAAGGTCCCACGGAGACGTAGAGGCCAACTCGCGAGGAATGTTGTCAAATATTACCGCCGAGATGATAGGTTGGGTTAGGTTAGGTTATATTACGTTATTGATGTATATGAAGGAGCCACTTAGACGTAGGGGCCACGTCGCGAGGAATATTGTCAAATATTACCGCCGAGATGATAGCTTGGATTAGGTTAGGTTATATTACGCTATTGATGTATATAAAAGTCCCACGGAGACGTAGAAGCCAACTCGCCAGCAATGTGGTCAAATATTAGTGCCGAGATGTTAGGTTGGTTTAGGTTAGGTTGTATTACGTCATAGACGTATACAGTGTTCCCACCGAGAAGTAGGGCCCGACAATCAAGGTATGTGGTTAAATGGTACCACGAGCGGTTAGGTTGGATTAGGTTACGTTATATTACGTTATTGATGTACGTGATGGTCCCACGGAGACGCAGGGGCCAACTCGCCAGTAATGTTGTCAAATATTACCGCCGAGATATTAGATTGGGTTAGGTTAGGTTATATTACGATATAGATGTATATAAAGGTCCCACGGAGACGTAGAGGCCAACTCGCGAGGAATGTTGTCAAATATTACCGCCGAGATAATAGGTTGGGTTAGGTTAGGTTATATTACGTTATTGATGTGTATGAAGGTCCCACGGAGACGTAGAGGCCAACTCGCCAGATATGTTGTCAAATAATAGCGCCGAGAGGTTAGGTTGGGTCAGGTTAGGTTATATTACGTTATTGATGTATATGAAGAACCCACAGAGACGTAGAGGCCAACAAGACAGGAATGTGGTCAACTATTACCGCCGAGATGTTAGATTGGGCTAGGTTAGGTTATATTACGTTATAGATGTATATAAAGGTCCCACGGAGACGTAGAGGCCAACTCGCGAGGAATGTTGTCAAATATTACCGCCGAGATGATAGGTTGGGTTAGGTTAAGTTATATTACGTTATTGATGTATATGAAGGAGCCACTTAGACGTAGGGGTCACGTCGCCAGGAATATTGTCAAATATTACCGCCGAGATGATAGTTTGGATTAGGTTAGGTTATATTACGCTATTGATGCATATAAAAGTCCCACGGAGACGTAGAAGCCAACTCGCCACCAATGTGATCAAATATTAGTGCCGAGATGTTAGGTTGGTTTAGGTTAGGTTGTATTACGTCATAGACGTATACAGTGTTCCCACCGAGAAGTAGGGCCCGACAATCAAGTCATGTGGTTAAATGGTACCCCGAGCGGTTAGGTTGGATTAGGTTACGTTATATTACGTTATTGATGTACATGATGGTCCCACGGAGACGGAGAGGCCAACTCGTCAGGAATGTTGTCAAATACTACCGCCGAGATGTTAGGTTGGGTTAGGTTAGGTTATATTACGTTATTGATGTATATGAAGGTCCCACGGAGACGTAGAGGCCAACTCGCCAGGAATGTTGTCAAATACTACCGCCGAGATGTTAGGTTGGGTTAGGTTAGGTTATATTACGTTATTGATGTATATAAAGGTCCCAGGGAGACGTAGAGGCCAACAAGACAGGAATGTGGTCAACTATTACCGCCGACATGTTAGGTTGGGTTAGGTTTGGTTTTGTTACGTTATTGATGTATATAAAGGTCCCGCGCAGACGTACAGGCCAACTCGCCAGGAATGTTGTCAAATATTACCGCCGAGATGATAGGTTGGGTTAGGTTAGGTTATATTTCGTTATTGATGTGTATGAAGGTCCCACGGAGACGTAGAGGCCAACTCGCCAGGAATGTTGTCAAATATTACAGGCGCGATGTTAGATTGGGTTGGGGTAGGTTGTATTACGTCATAGACGTATACAGTGTTCCGACCGAGAAGTAGGGCCCGACAATCAAGGAATGTGGTTAAATGGTACCCCGAGCGGTTAGGTTGGGTTGGGTTACGTTATATTACGTTATTGATGTACATGAGGGTCCCACGGAGACTTAGAGGCCAACTCGCCAGGAATGTTGTCAAATATTACTGCCGACATGTTAGGTTGGGTTAGGTTTGGTTTTGTTACGTTATTGATGTATGTAAAGGTCCCACGCAGACGTAGAGGCCAACTCGCCAGGAATGTTGTCAAATATTACCGCCGAGATGATAGGTTGGGTTAGGTTAGGTCATATTTCGTTATGGATGTATATGAAGGTCCCACGGAGACGTAGGGGCCACGTCGCCAGGAATATTGTCAAATATTACCGCCGAGATGATAGGTTGGGTTAGGTTAGGTTATATTTCGTTATTGATGTATATGAAGGTCCCACGGAGACGTAGAGGACAACTCGCCAGGAATGTTGTCAAATATTACAGCCGCGATGTTAGACTGGGTTAGGGTAGGTTCTATTATGTCATAGACGTATACAGTGTTCCCACCGAGAGGTAGGGCCCGACAATCAAGGCATGTGGTTAAATGGTACCCCGAGCGGTTAGGTTGGATTAGGTTACGTTATATTACGTTATTGATGTACATGATGGTCCCACGGAGACGTAGAGGCCAACTCGTCAGGAATGTTGTCAAATATTACTGCCGAGGTGTTAGGTTGGGTTAGGTTAGGTTATATTTCGTTATTGATGTATATGAAGGTCCCACGGAGACGTAGAGGCCAACTCGCCAGGAATGTTGTCAAATACCACCGCCGAGATGTTAGGTTGGGTTAGGTTAGGTTATATTACGTTATTGATGTATATAAAGGTCCCAGGGAGACGTAGAGGCCAACAAGACAGGAATGTGGTCAACTATTACCGCCGACATGTTAGGTTGGGTTAGGTTTGGTTTTGTTACGTTATTGATGTATATAAAGGTCCCGCGCAGACGTACAGGCCAACTCGCCAGGAATGTTGTCAAATATTACCGCCGAGATGATAGGTTGGGTTAGGTTAGGTTATATTTCGTTATTGATGTGTATGAAGGTCCCACGGAGACGTAGAGGCCAACTCGCCAGGAATGTTGTCAAATATTACAGGCGCGATGTTAGATTGGGTTGGGGTAGGTTGTATTACGTCATAGACGTATACAGTGTTCCGACCGAGAAGTAGGGCCCGACAATCAAGGAATGTGGTTAAATGGTACCCCGAGCGGTTAGGTTGGGTTGGGTTACGTTATATTACGTTATTGATGTACATGAGGGTCCCACGGAGACTTAGAGGCCAACTCGCCAGGAATGTTGTCAAATATTACTGCCGACATGTTAGGTTGGGTTAGGTTTGGTTTTGTTACGTTATTGATGTATGTAAAGGTCCCACGCAGACGTAGAGGCCAACTCGCCAGGAATGTTGTCAAATATTACCGCCGAGATGATAGGTTGGGTTAGGTTAGGTCATATTTCGTTATGGATGTATATGAAGGTCCCACGGAGACGTAGGGGCCACGTCGCCAGGAATATTGTCAAATATTACCGCCGAGATGATAGGTTGGGTTAGGTTAGGTTATATTTCGTTATTGATGTATATGAAGGTCCCACGGAGACGTAGAGGACAACTCGCCAGGAATGTTGTCAAATATTACAGCCGCGATGTTAGACTGGGTTAGGGTAGGTTCTATTATGTCATAGACGTATACAGTGTTCCCACCGAGAGGTAGGGCCCGACAATCAAGGCATGTGGTTAAATGGTACCCCGAGCGGTTAGGTTGGATTAGGTTACGTTATATTACGTTATTGATGTACATGATGGTCCCACGGAGACGTAGAGGCCAACTCGTCAGGAATGTTGTCAAATATTACTGCCGAGGTGTTAGGTTGGGTTAGGTTAGGTTATATTTCGTTATTGATGTATATGAAGGTCCCACGGAGACGTAGAGGCCAACTCGCCAGGAATGTTGTCAAATACCACCGCCGAGATGTTAGGTTGGGTTAGGTTAGGTTATATTACGTTATTGATGTATATAAAGGTCCCAGGGAGACGTAGAGGCCAACAAGACAGGAATGTGGTCAACTATTACCGCCGACATGTTAGGTTGGGTTAGGTTTGGTTTTGTTACGTTATTGATGTATATAAAGGTCCCACGCAGACGTAGAGGCCAACTCGCCAGGAATGTTGTCAAATAT
This sequence comes from Xylocopa violacea, assembly GCA_963969225.1. Taxonomy (NCBI): domain Eukaryota; kingdom Metazoa; phylum Arthropoda; class Insecta; order Hymenoptera; family Apidae; genus Xylocopa; species Xylocopa violacea. The sequence continues at coordinate 7,168,902 of CAXAJV010000017.1, read as the reverse complement.
TACCGCCGAGATGATAGGTTGGGTTAGGTTAGGTTATATTTCGTTATTGATGTGTATGAAGGTCCCACGGAGACGTAGAGGCCAACTCGCCAGGAATGTTGTCAAATATTACAGGCGCGATGTTAGATTGGGTTGGGGTAGGTTGTATTACGTCATAGACGTATACAGTGTTCCGACCGAGAAGTAGGGCCCGACAATCAAGGAATGTGGTTAAATGGTACCCCGAGCGGTTAGGTTGGGTTGGGTTACGTTATATTACGTTATTGATGTACATGAGGGTCCCACGGAGACGTAGAGGCCAACTCGCCAGGAATGTTGTCAAATATTACTGCCGACATGTTAGGTTGGGTTAGGTTTGGTTTTGTTACGTTATTGATGTATGTAAAGGTCCCACGCAGACGTAGAGGCCAACTCGCCAGGAATGTTGTCAAATATTACCGCCGAGATGATAGGTTGGGTTAGGTTAGGTCATATTTCGTTATGGATGTATATGAAGGTCCCACGGAGACGTAGAGGCCAACTCGCCAGGAATGTTGTCAAATATTACCGTCGAGATGATAGGTTGGGTTAGGTTAGGTTATACTTCGTTATTGATGTGTATGAAGGTCCCACGGAGACGTAGAGGCCAACTCGCCAGGAATGTTGTCAAATATTACAGGCGCGATGTTAGATTGGGTTGGGGTAGGTTGTATTACGTCATAGACGTATACAGTGTTCCCACCGAGAAGTAGGGCCCGACAATCAAGGAATGTGGTTAAATGGTACCCCGAGCGGTTAGGTTGGGTTGGGTTACGTTATATTACGTTATTGATGTACATGAGGGTCCCACGGAGACGTAGAGGCCAACTCGCCAGGAATGTTGTCAAATATTACTGCCGACATGTTAGGTTGGGTTAGGTTTGGTTTTGTTACGTTATTGATGTATGTAAAGGTCCCACGCAGACGTAGAGGCCAACTCGCCAGGAATGTTGTCAAATATTACCGCCGAGATGATAGGTTGGGTTAGGTTAGGTTATATTACGTTATTGATGTGTATGAAGGTCCCACGGAGACGTAGAGGCCAACTCGCCAGAAATGTTGTCAAATAATAGCGCCGAGAGGTTAGGTTGGGTCAGGTTAGGTTATATTACGTTATTGATGTATATGAAGAACACACGGAGACGTAGAGGCCAACAAGACAGGAATGTGGTCAACTATTACCGCCGAGATGTTAGATTGGGCTAGGTTAGTTTATATTACGTTATAGATGTATATAAAGGTCCCACGGAGACGTAGAGGCCAACTCGCGAGGAATGTTGTCAAATATTACCGCCGGGATGATAGGTTGGGTTAGGTTAGGTTATATTTCGTTATTGATGTATATGAAGGTCCCACGGAGACGTAGAGGCCAACTCGCCAGGAATGTTGTCAAATACTACCGCCGAGATGTTAGGTTGGGTTAGGTTAGGTTATATTACGTTATTGATGTATATAAAGGTCCCAGGGAGACGTAGAGGCCAACAAGACAGGAATGTGGTCAACTATTACCGCCGACATGTTAGGTTGGGTTAGGTTTGGTTTTGTTACGTTATTGATGTATATAAAGGTCCCACGCAGACGTAGAGGCCAACTCGCCAGGAATGTTGTCAAATATTACCGCCGAGATGATAGGTTGGGTTAGGTTAGGTTATATTTCGTTATTGATGTGTATGAAGGTCCCACGGAGACGTAGAGGCCAACTCGCCAGGAATGTTGTCAAATATTACAGGCGCGATGTTAGATTGGGTTGGGGTAGGTTGTATTACGTCATAGACGTATACAGTGTTCCGACCGAGAAGTAGGGCCCGACAATCAAGGAATGTGGTTAAATGGTACCCCGAGCGGTTAGGTTGGGTTGGGTTACGTTATATTACGTTATTGATGTACATGAGGGTCCCACGGAGACGTAGAGGCCAACTCGCCAGGAATGTTGTCAAATATTACTGCCGACATGTTAGGTTGGGTTAGGTTTGGTTTTGTTACGTTATTGATGTATGTAAAGGTCCCACGCAGACGTAGAGGCCAACTCGCCAGGAATGTTGTCAAATATTACCGCCGAGATGATAGGTTGGGTTAGGTTAGGTCATATTTCGTTATGGATGTATATGAAGGTCCCACGGAGACGTAGAGGCCAACTCGCCAGGAATGTTGTCAAATATTACCGCCGAGATGATAGGTTGGGTTAGGTTAGGTTATATTTCGTTATTGATGTGTATGAAGGTCCCACGGAGACGTAGAGGCCAACTCGCCAGGAATGTTGTCAAATATTACAGCCGCGATGTTAGATTGGGTTGGGGTAGGTTGTATTACGTCATAGACGTATACAGTGTTCCCACCGAGAAGTAGGGCCCGACAATCAAGGAATGTGGTTAAATGGTACCCCGAGCGGTTAGGTTGGGTTGGGTTACGTTATATTACGTTATTGATGTACATGAGGGTCCCACGGAGACGTAGAGGCCAACTCGCCAGGAATGTTGTCAAATATTACTGCCGACATGTTAGGTTGGGTTAGGTTTGGTTTTGTTACGTTATTGATGTATGTAAAGGTCCCACGCAGACGTAGAGGCCAACTCGCCAGGAATGTTGTCAAATATTACCGCCGAAATGATAGGTTGGGTTAGGTTAGGTCATATTTCGTTATGGATGTATATGAAGGTCCCAGGGAGACGTAGAGGCCAACAAGACAGGAATGTGGTCAACTATTACCGCCGACATGTTAGGTTGAGTTAGGTTTGGTTTTGTTACGTTATTGATGTATATAAAGGTCCCACGGAGACGTAGAGGCCAACTCGCGAGGAATGTTGTCAAATATTACCGCCGAGATGATAGGTTGGGTTAGGTTAGGTTATATTACGTTATTGATGTATATGAAGGAGCCACTTAGACGTAGGGGCCACGTCGCGAGGAATATTGTCAAATATTACCGCCGAGATGATAGCTTGGATTAGGTTAGGTTATATTACGCTATTGATGTATATAAAAGTCCCACGGAGACGTAGAAGCCAACTCGCCAGCAATGTGGTCAAATATTAGTGCCGAGATGTTAGGTTGGTTTAGGTTAGGTTGTATTACGTCATAGACGTATACAGTGTTCCCACCGAGAAGTAGGGCCCGACAATCAAGGTATGTGGTTAAATGGTACCACGAGCGGTTAGGTTGGATTAGGTTACGTTATATTACGTTATTGATGTACGTGATGGTCCCACGGAGACGCAGGGGCCAACTCGCCAGTAATGTTGTCAAATATTACCGCCGAGATATTAGATTGGGTTAGGTTAGGTTATATTACGTTATAGATGTATATAAAGGTCCCACGGAGACGTAGAGGCCAACTCGCGAGGAATGTTGTCAAATATTACCGCCGAGATAATAGGTTGGGTTAGGTTAGGTTATATTACGTTATTGATGTGTATGAAGGTCCCACGGAGACGTAGAGGCCAACTCCCCAGAAATGTTGTCAAATAATAGCGCCGAGAGGTTAGGTTGGGTCAGGTTAGGTTATATTACGTTATTGATGTATATGAAGAACCCACGGAGACGTAGAGGCCAACAAGACAGGAATGTGGTCAACTATTACCGCCGAGATGTTAGATTGGGCTAGGTTAGGTTATATTACGTTATAGATGTATATAAAGGTCCCACGGAGACGTAGAGGCCAACTCGCGAGGAATGTTGTCAAATATTACCGCCGAGATGATAGGTTGGGTTAGGTTAAGTTATATTACGTTATTGATGTATATGAAGGAGCCACTTAGACGTAGGGGCCACGTCGCCAGGAATATTGTCAAATATTACCGCCGAGATGATAGTTTGGATTAGGTTAGGTTATATTACGCTATTGATGTATATAAAAGTCCCACGGAGGCGTAGAAGCCAAATCGCCACCAATGTGATCAAATATTAGTGCCGAGATGTTAGGTTGGTTTAGGTTAGGTTGTATTACGTCATAGACGTATACAGTGTTCCCACCGAGAAGTAGGGCCCGACAATCAAGTCATGTGGTTAAATGGTACCCCGAGCGGTTAGGTTGGATTAGGTTACGTTATATTACGTTATTGATGTACATGATGGTCCCACGGAGACGGAGAGGCCAACTCACCAGGAATGTTGTCAAATATTACCGCCGACATGTTAGGTTGGGTTAGGTTTGGTTATATTACGTTATTCGTGTATATAAAGGTCCCACGGAGACGGAGAAGCCAACTCGGCAGGAATGTTGTCAAATATTACCGCCGAGATGTTAGGTTGGGTTAGGTTAGGTTATATTACGTTATTGATGTATATAAAGGTCCCAGGGAGACGTAGAGGCCAACAAGACAGGAATGTGGTCAACTATTACCGCCGACATGTTAGGTTGGGTTAGGTTTGGTTTTGTTACGTTATTGATGTACATAAAGGTCCCACGCAGACGTAGAGGCCAACTCGCCAGGAATGTTGTCAAATATTACCGCCGAGATGATAGGTTGGGTTAGGTTAGGTTATATTTCGTTATTGATGTGTATGAAGGTCCCACGGAGACGTAGAGGCCAACTCGCCAGGAATGTTGTCAAATATTACAGGCGCGATGTTAGATTGGGTTGGGGTAGGTTGTGTTACGTCATAGACGTATACAGTGTTCCCACCGAGAAGTAGGGCCCGACAATCGAGGAATGTGGTTAAATGGTACCCCGAGCGGTTAGGTTGGATTAGGTTACGTTATGTTACGTTATTGATGTACATGATGGTCCCACGGAGACGTAGAGGCCAACTCACCAGGAATGTTGTCAAATAATACCGCCGACATGTTAGGTTGGCTTAGGTTTGGTTTTGTTACGTTATTGATGTATATAAAGATCCCACGCAGACGTAGAGGCCAACTCGCCAGGAATGTTGTCAAATATTACAGCCGCGATGTTAGATTGGGTTAGGTTAGGTTATATTACGTTATTGATGTATATAAAGGTCCCACGGAGACGTAGAGGCCAACAAGACGGGAATGTGGTCAACTATTACCGCCGAGATGTTAGATTGGGTTAGGTTAGGTTGTATTACGTCATAGACGTATACAGTGTTCTCACCGAGAAGTAGGGCCCACAATCAAGGCATGTGGTTAAATGGTACCCCGAGCGGTTAGGCTGGATTAGGTTACGTTATATTACGTTATTGATGTACATGATGGTCCCACGGAGACGTAGAGGCCAACTCGCCAGGAATGTTGTCAAATATTACCGCCGAGATGTTAGGTTGGGTTAGGTTATGTTATATTACGTTATTGATATATATATAAGGGTCCAACGGAGACGTAGAAGCGAACAAGCCAGGAATGTGGTCAAATATTACTGCCGAGGTGTTAGGTTGGGTTAGGTTAGGTTATATTTCGTTATTGATGTATATGAAGGTCCCACGGAGACGTAGAGGCCAACTCGCCAGGAATGTTGTCAAATACTACCGCCGAGATGTTAGGTTGGGTTAGGTTAGGTTATATTACGTTATTGATGTATATAAAGGTCCCAGGGAGACGTAGAGGCCAATAAGACAGGAATGTGGTCAACTATTACCGCCGACATGTTAGGTTGGGTTAGGTTTGGTTTTGTTACGTTATTGATGTATATAAAGGTCCCACGCAGACGTAGAGGCCAACTCGCCAGGAATGTTGTCAAATATTACCGCCGAGATGATAGGTTGGGTTAGGTTAGGTTATATTTCGTTATTGATGTGTATGAAGGTCCCACGGAGACGTAGAGGCCAACTCGCCAGGAATGTTGTCAAATATTACAGGCGCGATGTTAGATTGGGTTGGGGTAGGTTGTATTACGTCATAGACGTATACAGTGTTCCCACCGAGAAGTAGGGCCCGACAATCAAGGAATGTGGTTAAATGGTACCCCGAGAGGTTAGGTTGGGTTATGTTACGTTATATTACGTTATTGATGTACATGAGGGTCCAACGGGGACGTAGAGGCCAACTCGCCAGTAATGTTATCAAATATTACCGCCGACATGTTAGGTTGGATTAGGTTTGGTTATATTACGTTATTCATGTATATAAAGGTCCCACGGAGACGGAGAAGCCAACTCGCCAGGAATGATGTCAAATATTACCGCCGAGATGTTAGGTTGGGTTAGGTTAGGTTATATTACGTTATTGATGTATATAAAGGTCCCAGGGGGACGTAGAGGCCAACAAGACAGGAATGTGGTCAACTATTACCGCCGACATGTTAGGTTGGGTTAGGGTAGGTTGTAATACTTCATAGACGTATACAGTGTTCCCACCGAGAAGTAGGGTCCGACAATCAAGGAATGTGGTTAAATGGTACCCCGAGAGTTTAGGTTGGGTTATGTTACGTTATATTACGTTATTGATGTACATGAGGGTCCCACGGGGACGTAGAGGCCAACTCGCCAGGAATGTTGTCAAATATTACCGCCGAGATGATAGGTTGGGTTAGGTTAGGTTATATTTCGTTATTGATGTGTATGAAGGTCCCACGGAGACGTAGAGGCCAACTCGCCAGGAATGTTGTCAAATATTACAGCCGCGATATTAGATTGGGTTGGGGTAGGTTGTATTACGTCATAGACGTATACAGTGTTCCCACCGAGAAGTAGGGCCCGACAATCAAGGAATGTGGTTAAATGATACACCGAGAGGTTAGGTTGGGTTAGGTTACGTTACATTACGTTATTGATGTACATGAGGGTCCCACGGATACGTAGAGGCCAACTCGCCAGTAATGTTGTCAAATATTACAGCCGACATGTTAGGTTGGGCTAGGTTTGGTTTTGTTACGTTATTGATGTATATAAAGGTCCCACGCAGACGTAGAGGCCAACTCGCCAGGAATGTTGTCAAATATTACCGCCGAGCTGATAGGATGGGTTAGGTTAGGTTATATTTCGTTATTGATGTATATGAAGGTCCCACGGAGACGTAGAGGCCAACTCGCCAGGAATGTTGTCAAATATTACAGCCGCGATGTTAGACTGGGTTAGGGTAGGTTGTATTACGTCATAGACGTATACAGTGTCCCACCGAGAAGTAGGGCCCGACAATCAAGGAATGTGGTTAAATGGTACCCCGAGAGGTTAGGTTGGGTTAGGTTACGTTATATTACGTTATTGATGTACATGAGGGTCCCACGGAGACGTAGAGGCCAACTCGCCAGTAATGTTGTCAAATATTACCGCCGTCATGTTAGGTTGGGTTAGGTTTGGTTTTGTTACGTTATTGATGTATATAAAGGTCCCACGCAGACGTAGAGGCCAACTCGCCAGGAATGTTGTCAAATATTACCGCCGAGATGATAGGATGGGTTAGGTTAGGTTATATTTCGTTATTGATGTATATGAAGGTCCCACGGAGACGTAGAGGCCAACTCGCCAGGAATGTTGTCAAATATTAACGCCGCGATGTTAGACTGGGTTAGGGTAGGTTGTATTACGTCATAGACGTATACAGTGTCCCACCGAGAAGTAGGGCCCGACAATCAAGGAATGTGGTTAAATGGTACCCCGAGAGGTTAGGTTGGGTTAGGTTACGTTATATTACGTTATTGATGTACATGAGGGTCCCACGGAGACGTAGAGGCCAACTCGCCAGTAATGTTGTCAAATATTACCGCCGTCATGTTAGGTTGGGTTAGGTTAGGTTATATTACGTTTGTGATGTATATAAAGGTCCCAGGGAGACGTAGAGGCCAACAAGACAGGAATGTTGTCAACTATTACCGCCGACATGTTAGGTTGGTTTAGGTTTGGTTCTGTTATATTATTGATGTATATAAAGGTCCCACGTAGACGTAGAGGCCAACTCGCCAGGAATGTTGTCAAATATTACCGCCGAGATGATAGGTTGGGTTAGGTTAGGTTATATTTCGTTATTGATGTGTATGAAGGTCCCACGGAGACGTAGAGGCCAACTCGCCAGGAATGTTGTCAAATATTACAGGCGCGATGTTAGATTGGGTTGGGGTAGGTTGTATTACGTCATAGACGTATACAGTGTTCCCACCGAGAAGTAGGGCCCGACAATCATGGAATGTGGTTAAATAGTACCCCGAGAGGTTAGGTTGGGTTAGGTTAGGTTATATTACGTTATTGATGTACATGAGGGTCCCACGGAGACGTAGAGGCCAACTCGCCAGGAATGTTGTCAAATATTACTGCCGACATGTTACGTTGGGTTAGGTTTGGTTTTGTTACGTTATTGATGTATGTAAAGGTCCCACGCAGACGTAGAGGCCAACTCGCCAGGAATGTTGTCAAATATTACCGCCGAGATGATAGGTTGGGTTAGGTTAGGTTATATTTCGTTATTGATGTATATGAAGGTCCCACGGAGACGTAGAGGCCAACTCGCCAGGAATGTTGTCAAATATTACAGCCGCTATGTTAGATTGGGTTAGGGTAGGTTGTAATACTTCATAGACGTATACAGTGTTCCCACCGAGAAGTAGGGCCCGACAATCAAGGAATGTGGTTAAATGGTACCCCGAGAGTTTAGGTTGGGTTAGATTACGTTATATTACGTTATTGATGTACATGAGGGTCCCACGGAGACGTAGAGGCCAACTCGCCAGGAATGTTGTCAAATATTACAGCCGAGATGATAGGTTGGGTTAGGTTAGGTTATATTTCGTTATTGATGTGTATGAAGGTCCCACGGAGACGTAGAGGCCAACTCGCCAGGAATGTTGTCAAATATTACAGCCGCGATATTAGATTGGGTTAGGGTAGGTTGTAATACTTCATAGACGTATACAGTGTTCCCACCGAGAAGTAGGGCCCAACAATCAAGGAATGTGGTTAAATGGTACCCCGAGAGTTTAGGTTGGGTTAGGTTACGTTATATTACATTATTGATGTACATGAGGGTCCCACGGAGACGTAGAGGCCAACAAGCCAGAAATGTTGTCAAATAATAGCGCCGAGAGGTTAGGTTGGGTCAGGTTAGGTTATATTACGTTATTGATGTGTATGAAGATCCCACGGAGACGTAGATGCCAACAAGACAGGAATGTGGTCAACTATTACCGCCGAGATGTTAGATTGGGTTAGGTTAGGTTATATTACGTTATAGATGTATATAAAGGTCCCACGGAGTCGCAGAGGCCAACTCGCGAGGAATGTTGTCAAATATTACCGCCAAGATGATAGGTTGGGTTAGGTCAGGTTATATTACGTTATTGATGTATATGAAGGACCCACTTAGACGTAGGGGCCACGTCGCCAGTAATATTGTCAAATATTACCGCCGAGATGATAGTTTGGATTAGGTTAGTTTATATTACGCTATTGATGTATATAAAAGTCCCACGCAGATGTAGAGGCCAACTCGCCAGGAATGTTGTCAAATTTTACCGCCGAGATGATAGGATGGGTTAGGTTAGGTTATATTTCGTTATTGATGTATATGAAGGTCCCACGGAGACGTAGAGGCCAACTTGCCAGGCATGTTGTCAAATATTACAGCCGCGATGTTAGACTGGGTTAGGGTAGGTTGTATTACGTCATAGACGTATACAGTGTCCCACCGAGAAGTAGGGCCCGATAATCAAGGAATGTGGTTAAATGGTACCCCGAGAGGTTAGGTTGGGTTATGTTACGTTATATTACGTTATTGATGTACATGAGGGTCCCACGGGGACGTAGAGGCCAACTCGCCAGTAATGTTATCAAATATTACCGCCGACATGTTAGGTTGGATTAGGTTTGGTTATATTACGTTATTCATGTATATAAAGGTCCCACGGAGACGGAGAAGCCAACTCGCCAGGAATGATGTCAAATATTACCGCCGAGATGTTAGGTTGGGTTAGGTTAGGTTATATTACGTTATTGATGTATATAAAGGTCCCAGGGGGACGTAGAGGCCAACAAGACAGGAATGTGGTCAACTATTACCGCCGACATGTTAGGTTGGGTTAGGTTTGGTTTTGTTACGTTATTGAAGTATATAAAGGTCCCACGCAGACGTAGAGGAAAACACGCCAGGAATGTTGTCAAATATTACCGCCGAGATGATAGGATGGGTTAGGTTAGGTTATATTTCGTTATTGATGTATATGAAGGTCCCACGGAGACGTAGAGGCCAACTCGCCAGGCATGTTGTCAAATATTACAGCCGCGATGTTAGACTGGGTTAGGGTAGGTTGTATTACGTCATAGACGTATACAGTGTCCCACCGAGAAGTAGGGCCCGACAATCAAGCAATGTGGTTAAATGGTACCCCGAGAGGTTAGGTTGGGTTATGTTACGTTATATTACGTTATTGATGTACATGAGGATCCCACGGGGACGTACAGGCCAACTCGCCAGTAATGTTATCAAATATTACCGCCGACATGTTAGGTTGGATTAGGTTTGGTTATATTACGTTATTCATGTATATAAAGGTCCCACGGAGACGGAGAAGCCAACTCGGCAGGAATGTTGTCAAATATTACCGCCGAGATGTTAGGTTGGGTTAGGTTAGGTTATATTACGTTATTGATGTATATAAAGGTCCCAGGGGGACGTAGAGGCCAACAAGACAGGAATGTGGTCAACTATTACCGCCGACATGTTAGGTTGGGTTAGGTTTGGTTTTGTTACGTTATTGAAGTATATAAAGGTCCCACGCAGACGTAGAGGAAAACACGCCAGGAATGTTGTCAAATATTACCGCCGAGATGATAGGTTGGGTTAGGTTAGGTTATATTTCGTTATTGATGTGTATGAAGGTCCCACAGAAACGTAGAGGCCAACTCGCCAGGAATGTTGTCAAATATTACAGGCGCGATGTTAGATTGGGTTAGGGTAGGTTGTATTACGTCATAGACGTATACAGTGTTCCCACCGAGAAGTAGGGCCCGACAATCAAGGAATGTGGTTAAATGGTACCCCGAGCGGTTAGGTTGGGTTGGGTTACGTTATATTACGTTATTGATGTACATGAGGGTCCCACGGAGACGTAGAGGCCAACTCGCCAGGAATGTTGACAAATATTACTGCCGACATGTTAGGTTGGGTTAGGTTTGGTTTTGTTACGTTATTGATGTATGTAAAGGTCCCACGCAGACGTAGAGGCCAACTCGCCAGGAATGTGGTCAAATATTACTGCCGAGGTGTTAGGTTGGGTTAGGTTAGGTTATCTTACGCTATTGATGTATATAAAAGTCCCACGGAGACGTAAAAGCCAACTCGTCAGGAATGTGGTCAAATATTACAGCCGCGTTGTTAGATTGGGTTAGGGTAGGTTGTACTACGTCATACACGTATACAGTGTTCCCACCAAGAAGTAGGGCCCGACAATCAAGGAATGAGGTTCAATGGTACCCCGAGAGGTTAGGTTGGGTTAGGTTACGTTATATTACGTTATTGATGTACATGAGGGTCCCACGGAGACGTAGAGGCCAACTCGCCAGTAATGTTATCAAACATTACCGCCGACATGTTAGGTTGGATTAGGTTTGGTTATATTACGTTATTCATGTATATAAAGGTCCCACGGAGACGGAGAAGCCAACTCGCCAGGAATGTTGTCAAATATTACCGCCGAGATGATAGGTTGGGTTAGGTTAGTTTATATTACGTTATTGATGTATATGAAGGACCCACTTAGACGTAGGGGCCATGTCGCCAGTAATATTGTCAAATATTACCGCCGAGATGATAGTTTGGATTAGGTTAGTTTATATTACGCTATTGATGTATATAAAAGTCCCACGGAGACGTAGAAGCCAACTCGCCAGGAATGTTGTCAAATATTACCGCCGAGATGATAGGATGGGTTAGGTTATGTTATATTTCGTTACTGATGTATATGAAGGTCCCACGGAGACGTAGAGGCCAACTCGCCACGAATGTTGTCAAATATTACAGCCGCGATGTTAGATTGGGTTAGGGTAGGTTGTATTACGTCATACACGTATACAGTGTTCCCACCAAGAAGTAGGGCCCGACAATCATGGAATGTGGTTAAATAGTACCCCGAGAGGTTAGGTTGGGTTAGGTTAGGTTATATTACGTTATTGATGTACATGAGGGTCCCACGGAGACGTAGAGGCGAACTCGCCAGTAATGTTGTCAAATATTACCGCCGACATGTTACGTTGGATTAGGTTTGGTTATATTACGTTATTGATGTATATAAAGGTCCCACGGAGACGGAGAAGCCAACTCGCCAGGAATGTTGTCAAATATTACCGACGAGATGTTAGGTTGGGTTAGGTTAGGTTATATTACGTTATTGATGTATATAAAGGTCCCACGGAGACGTAGAGGCCAACAAGACAGGAATGTGGTCAACTATTACCGCCGAGATGTTAGATTGTGTTAGGTTAGGTTATATTACGTTATAGATGTATATAAGGGTCCCACCGAGTCGTAGAGGCCAACTCGCGAGGAATGTTGTCAAATATTACCGCCGAGATGATAGGTTGGGTTAGGTTAGTTTATATTACGTTATTGATGTATATGAAGGACCCACTTAGACGTAGGCGCCATGTCGCCAGTAATATTGTCAAATATTACCGCCGAGATGATAGTTTGGATTAGGTTAGTTTATATTACGCTATTGATGTATATAAAAGTCCCACGGAGACGTAGAAGCCAACTCGCCAGGAATGTTGTCAAATATTACCGCCGAGATGATAGGATGGGTTAGGTTATGTTATATTTCGTTATTGATGTATATGAAGGTCCCACGCAGACGTAGAGGCCAACACGCCAGGAATGTTGTCAAATATTACCGCCGAGATGATAGGTTGGGTTAGGTTAGGTTATATTACGTTATTGATGTATATGAAGTACCCACGTTGACGTAGGGGTCAACTCGCCAGGAATATTGTCAAATATTACCGCCGAGATGATAGGTTGGGTTAGGTTAGGTTATACTACGTTATTGATGTACATGAGGGTCCCACGGATACGTAGAGGCCAACTCGCCAGTAATGTTGTCAAATATTACCGCCGACATGTTAGGTTGGATGAGGTTTGGTTATATTACGTTATTGATGTATATAAAGGTCCCACGGAGACGGAGAATCCAACTCGCCAGGAATGTTGTCAAATATTACCGCTGAGATGTTAGGTTGGGTTAGGTTAGGTTATATTACGTTATTGATGTATATAAAGGTCCCACGGAGACGTAGAGGCCACCAAGACAGGAATGTGGTCAACTATTACCGCCGAGATGTTAGATTGTGTTAGGTTAGGTTATATTACGTTATAGATGTATATAAGGGTCCCACGGAGTCGTAGAGGCCAACTCGCGAGGAATGTTGTCAAATATTACCGCCGAGATGATAGGTTGGGTTAGGTTAGTTTATATTACGTTATTGATGTATATGAAGGACCCACTTAGACGTAGGCGCCATGTCGCCAGTAATATTGTCAAATATTACCGCCGAGATGATAGTTTGGATTAGGTTAGTTTATATTACGCTATTGATGTATATAAAAGTCCCACGGAGACGTAGAAGCCAACTCGCCAGGAATGTTGTCAAATATTACCGCCGAGATGATAGGATGGGTTAGGTTATGTTATATTTCGTTATTGATGTATATGAAGGTCCCACGGAGACGTAGAGGCCAACTCGCCAGGAATGTTGTCAAATATTACAGCCGCGATGTTAGATTGGGTTAGGGTAGGTTGTATTACGTCATACACGTATACAGTGTTCCCACCAAGAAGTAGGGCCCGACAATCATGGAATGTGGTTAAATAGTACCCCGAGAGGTTAGGTTGGGTTAGGTTAGGTTATATTACGTTATTGATGTACATGAGGGTCCCACGGAGACGTAGAGGCCAACTCGCCAGTAATGTTGTCAAATATTACCGCCGACATGTTAGGTTGGATTAGGTTTGGTTATATTACGTTAATGATGTATGTAAAGGTCCCACGCAGACGTAGAGGCCAACTCGCCAGGAATGTTGTCAAATATTACCGCCGAGCTGATAGGATGGGTTAGGTTAGGTTATATTTCGTTATTGATGTATATGAAGGTCCCACGGAGACGTAGAGGCCAACTCGCCAGGAATGTTGTCAAATATTACAGCCGCGATGTTAGACTGGGTTAGGGTAGGTTGTATTACGTCATAGACGTATACAGTGTCCCACCGAGAAGTAGGGCCCGACAATCAAGGAATGTGGTTAAATGGTACCCCGAGAGGTTAGGTTGGGTTAGGTTACGTTATATTACGTTATTGATGTACATGAGGGTCCCACGGAGACGTAGAGGCCAACTCGCCAGTAATGTTGTCAAATATTACCGCCGTCATGTTAGGTTGGGTTAGGTTTGGTTTTGTTACGTTATTGATGTATATAAAGGTCCCACGCAGACGTAGAGGCCAACTCGCCAGGAATGTTGTCAAATATTACCGCCGAGATGATAGGATGGGTTAGGTTAGGTTATATTTCGTTATTGATGTATATGAAGGTCCCACGGAGACGTAGAGGCCAACTCGCCAGGAATGTTGTCAAATATTACAGCCGCGATGTTAGACTGGGTTAGGGTAGGTTGTATTACGTCATAGACGTATACAGTGTCCCACCGAGAAGTAGGGCCCGACAATCAAGGAATGTGGTTAAATGGTACCCCGAGAGGTTAGGTTGGGTTAGGTTACGTTATATTACGTTATTGATGTACATGAGGGTCCCACGGAGACGTAGAGGCCAACTCGCCAGTAATGTTGTCAAATATTACCGCCGTCATGTTAGGTTGGGTTAGGTTAGGTTATATTACGTTTGTGATGTATATAAAGGTCCCAGGGAGACGTAGAGGCCAACAAGACAGGAATGTTGTCAACTATTACCGCCGACATGTTAGGTTGGTTTAGGTTTGGTTCTGTTATATTATTGATGTATATAAAGGTCCCACGTAGACGTAGAGGCCAACTCGCCAGGAATGTTGTCAAATATTACCGCCGAGATGATAGGTTGGGTTAGGTTAGGTTATATTTCGTTATTGATGTGTATGAAGGTCCCACGGAGACGTAGAGGCCAACTCGCCAGGAATGTTGTCAAATATTACAGGCGCGATGTTAGATTGGGTTGGGGTAGGTTGTATTACGTCATAGACGTATACAGTGTTCCCACCGAGAAGTAGGGCCCGACAATCATGGAATGTGGTTAAATAGTACCCCGAGAGGTTAGGTTGGGTTAGGTTAGGTTATATTACGTTATTGATGTACATGAGGGTCCCACGGAGACGTAGAGGCCAACTCGCCAGGAATGTTGTCAAATATTACTGCCGACATGTTACGTTGGGTTAGGTTTGGTTTTGTTACGTTATTGATGTATGTAAAGGTCCCACGCAGACGTAGAGGCCAACTCGCCAGGAATGTTGTCAAATATTACCGCCGAGATGATAGGTTGGGTTAGGTTAGGTTATATTTCGTTATTGATGTATATGAAGGTCCCACGGAGACGTAGAGGCCAACTCGCCAGGAATGTTGTCAAATATTACAGCCGCTATGTTAGATTGGGTTAGGGTAGGTTGTAATACTTCATAGACGTATACAGTGTTCCCACCGAGAAGTAGGGCCCGACAATCAAGGAATGTGGTTAAATGGTACCCCGAGAGTTTAGGTTGGGTTAGATTACGTTATATTACGTTATTGATGTACATGAGGGTCCCACGGAGACGTAGAGGCCAACTCGCCAGGAATGTTGTCAAATATTACAGCCGAGATGATAGGTTGGGTTAGGTTAGGTTATATTTCGTTATTGATGTGTATGAAGGTCCCACGGAGACGTAGAGGCCAACTCGCCAGGAATGTTGTCAAATATTACAGCCGCGATATTAGATTGGGTTAGGGTAGGTTGTAATACTTCATAGACGTATACAGTGTTCCCACCGAGAAGTAGGGCCCAACAATCAAGGAATGTGGTTAAATGGTACCCCGAGAGTTTAGGTTGGGTTAGGTTACGTTATATTACATTATTGATGTACATGAGGGTCCCACGGAGACGTAGAGGCCAACAAGCCAGAAATGTTGTCAAATAATAGCGCCGAGAGGTTAGGTTGGGTCAGGTTAGGTTATATTACGTTATTGATGTGTATGAAGATCCCACGGAGACGTAGATGCCAACAAGACAGGAATGTGGTCAACTATTACCGCCGAGATGTTAGATTGGGTTAGGTTAGGTTATATTACGTTATAGATGTATATAAAGGTCCCACGGAGTCGCAGAGGCCAACTCGCGAGGAATGTTGTCAAATATTACCGCCAAGATGATAGGTTGGGTTAGGTCAGGTTATATTACGTTATTGATGTATATGAAGGACCCACTTAGACGTAGGGGCCACGTCGCCAGTAATATTGTCAAATATTACCGCCGAGATGATAGTTTGGATTAGGTTAGTTTATATTACGCTATTGATGTATATAAAAGTCCCACGCAGATGTAGAGGCCAACTCGCCAGGAATGTTGTCAAATTTTACCGCCGAGATGATAGGATGGGTTAGGTTAGGTTATATTTCGTTATTGATGTATATGAAGGTCCCACGGAGACGTAGAGGCCAACTCGCCAGGCATGTTGTCAAATATTACAGCCGCGATGTTAGACTGGGTTAGGGTAGGTTGTATTACGTCATAGACGTATACAGTGTCCCACCGAGAAGTAGGGCCCGATAATCAAGGAATGTGGTTAAATGGTACCCCGAGAGGTTAGGTTGGGTTATGTTACGTTATATTACGTTATTGATGTACATGAGGGTCCCACGGGGACGTAGAGGCCAACTCGCCAGTAATGTTATCAAATATTACCGCCGACATGTTAGGTTGGATTAGGTTTGGTTATATTACGTTATTCATGTATATAAAGGTCCCACGGAGACGGAGAAGCCAACTCGCCAGGAATGATGTCAAATATTACCGCCGAGATGTTAGGTTGGGTTAGGTTAGGTTATATTACGTTATTGATGTATATAAAGGTCCCAGGGGGACGTAGAGGCCAACAAGACAGGAATGTGGTCAACTATTACCGCCGACATGTTAGGTTGGGTTAGGTTTGGTTTTGTTACGTTATTGAAGTATATAAAGGTCCCACGCAGACGTAGAGGAAAACACGCCAGGAATGTTGTCAAATATTACCGCCGAGATGATAGGATGGGTTAGGTTAGGTTATATTTCGTTATTGATGTATATGAAGGTCCCACGGAGACGTAGAGGCCAACTCGCCAGGCATGTTGTCAAATATTACAGCCGCGATGTTAGACTGGGTTAGGGTAGGTTGTATTACGTCATAGACGTATACAGTGTCCCACCGAGAAGTAGGGCCCGACAATCAAGCAATGTGGTTAAATGGTACCCCGAGAGGTTAGGTTGGGTTATGTTACGTTATATTACGTTATTGATGTACATGAGGATCCCACGGGGACGTACAGGCCAACTCGCCAGTAATGTTATCAAATATTACCGCCGACATGTTAGGTTGGATTAGGTTTGGTTATATTACGTTATTCATGTATATAAAGGTCCCACGGAGACGGAGAAGCCAACTCGGCAGGAATGTTGTCAAATATTACCGCCGAGATGTTAGGTTGGGTTAGGTTAGGTTATATTACGTTATTGATGTATATAAAGGTCCCAGGGGGACGTAGAGGCCAACAAGACAGGAATGTGGTCAACTATTACCGCCGACATGTTAGGTTGGGTTAGGTTTGGTTTTGTTACGTTATTGAAGTATATAAAGGTCCCACGCAGACGTAGAGGAAAACACGCCAGGAATGTTGTCAAATATTACCGCCGAGATGATAGGTTGGGTTAGGTTAGGTTATATTTCGTTATTGATGTGTATGAAGGTCCCACAGAAACGTAGAGGCCAACTCGCCAGGAATGTTGTCAAATATTACAGGCGCGATGTTAGATTGGGTTAGGGTAGGTTGTATTACGTCATAGACGTATACAGTGTTCCCACCGAGAAGTAGGGCCCGACAATCAAGGAATGTGGTTAAATGGTACCCCGAGCGGTTAGGTTGGGTTGGGTTACGTTATATTACGTTATTGATGTACATGAGGGTCCCACGGAGACGTAGAGGCCAACTCGCCAGGAATGTTGACAAATATTACTGCCGACATGTTAGGTTGGGTTAGGTTTGGTTTTGTTACGTTATTGATGTATGTAAAGGTCCCACGCAGACGTAGAGGCCAACTCGCCAGGAATGTGGTCAAATATTACTGCCGAGGTGTTAGGTTGGGTTAGGTTAGGTTATCTTACGCTATTGATGTATATAAAAGTCCCACGGAGACGTAAAAGCCAACTCGTCAGGAATGTGGTCAAATATTACAGCCGCGTTGTTAGATTGGGTTAGGGTAGGTTGTACTACGTCATACACGTATACAGTGTTCCCACCAAGAAGTAGGGCCCGACAATCAAGGAATGAGGTTCAATGGTACCCCGAGAGGTTAGGTTGGGTTAGGTTACGTTATATTACGTTATTGATGTACATGAGGGTCCCACGGAGACGTAGAGGCCAACTCGCCAGTAATGTTATCAAACATTACCGCCGACATGTTAGGTTGGATTAGGTTTGGTTATATTACGTTATTCATGTATATAAAGGTCCCACGGAGACGGAGAAGCCAACTCGCCAGGAATGTTGTCAAATATTACCGCCGAGATGATAGGTTGGGTTAGGTTAGTTTATATTACGTTATTGATGTATATGAAGGACCCACTTAGACGTAGGGGCCATGTCGCCAGTAATATTGTCAAATATTACCGCCGAGATGATAGTTTGGATTAGGTTAGTTTATATTACGCTATTGATGTATATAAAAGTCCCACGGAGACGTAGAAGCCAACTCGCCAGGAATGTTGTCAAATATTACCGCCGAGATGATAGGATGGGTTAGGTTATGTTATATTTCGTTACTGATGTATATGAAGGTGCCACGGAGACGTAGAGGCCAACTCGCCACGAATGTTGTCAAATATTACAGCCGCGATGTTAGATTGGGTTAGGGTAGGTTGTATTACGTCATACACGTATACAGTGTTCCCACCAAGAAGTAGGGCCCGACAATCATGGAATGTGGTTAAATAGTACCCCGAGAGGTTAGGTTGGGTTAGGTTAGGTTATATTACGTTATTGATGTACATGAGGGTCCCACGGAGACGTAGAGGCGAACTCGCCAGTAATGTTGTCAAATATTACCGCCGACATGTTACGTTGGATTAGGTTTGGTTATATTACGTTATTGATGTATATAAAGGTCCCACGGAGACGGAGAAGCCAACTCGCCAGGAATGTTGTCAAATATTACCGACGAGATGTTAGGTTGGGTTAGGTTAGGTTATATTACGTTATTGATGTATATAAAGGTCCCACGGAGACGTAGAGGCCAACAAGACAGGAATGTGGTCAACTATTACCGCCGAGATGTTAGATTGTGTTAGGTTAGGTTATATTACGTTATAGATGTATATAAGGGTCCCACCGAGTCGTAGAGGCCAACTCGCGAGGAATGTTGTCAAATATTACCGCCGAGATGATAGGTTGGGTTAGGTTAGTTTATATTACGTTATTGATGTATATGAAGGACCCACTTAGACGTAGGCGCCATGTCGCCAGTAATATTGTCAAATATTACCGCCGAGATGATAGTTTGGATTAGGTTAGTTTATATTACGCTATTGATGTATATAAAAGTCCCACGGAGACGTAGAAGCCAACTCGCCAGGAATGTTGTCAAATATTACCGCCGAGATGATAGGATGGGTTAGGTTATGTTATATTTCGTTATTGATGTATATGAAGGTCCCACGCAGACGTAGAGGCCAACACGCCAGGAATGTTGTCAAATATTACCGCCGAGATGATAGGTTGGGTTAGGTTAGGTTATATTACGTTATTGATGTATATGAAGTACCCACGTTGACGTAGGGGTCAACTCGCCAGGAATATTGTCAAATATTACCGCCGAGATGATAGGTTGGGTTAGGTTAGGTTATACTACGTTATTGATGTACATGAGGGTCCCACGGATACGTAGAGGCCAACTCGCCAGTAATGTTGTCAAATATTACCGCCGACATGTTAGGTTGGATGAGGTTTGGTTATATTACGTTATTGATGTATATAAAGGTCCCACGGAGACGGAGAATCCAACTCGCCAGGAATGTTGTCAAATATTACCGCTGAGATGTTAGGTTGGGTTAGGTTAGGTTATATTACGTTATTGATGTATATAAAGGTCCCACGGAGACGTAGAGGCCACCAAGACAGGAATGTGGTCAACTATTACCGCCGAGATGTTAGATTGTGTTAGGTTAGGTTATATTACGTTATAGATGTATATAAGGGTCCCACGGAGTCGTAGAGGCCAACTCGCGAGGAATGTTGTCAAATATTACCGCCGAGATGATAGGTTGGGTTAGGTTAGTTTATATTACGTTATTGATGTATATGAAGGACCCACTTAGACGTAGGCGCCATGTCGCCAGTAATATTGTCAAATATTACCGCCGAGATGATAGTTTGGATTAGGTTAGTTTATATTACGCTATTGATGTATATAAAAGTCCCACGGAGACGTAGAAGCCAACTCGCCAGGAATGTTGTCAAATATTACCGCCGAGATGATAGGATGGGTTAGGTTATGTTATATTTCGTTATTGATGTATATGAAGGTCCCACGGAGACGTAGAGGCCAACTCGCCAGGAATGTTGTCAAATATTACAGCCGCGATGTTAGATTGGGTTAGGGTAGGTTGTATTACGTCATACACGTATACAGTGTTCCCACCAAGAAGTAGGGCCCGACAATCATGGAATGTGGTTAAATAGTACCCCGAGAGGTTAGGTTGGGTTAGGTTAGGTTATATTACGTTATTGATGTACATGAGGGTCCCACGGAGACGTAGAGGCCAACTCGCCAGTAATGTTGTCAAATATTACCGCCGACATGTTAGGTTGGATTAGGTTTGGTTATATTACGTTAATGATGTATGTAAAGGTCCCACGCAGACGTAGAGGCCAACACGCCAGGAATGTTGTCAAATATTACCGCCGAGATGATAGGTTGGTTCAGGTTAGGTTATATTATGTTATTGATGTATATAAAGGTCCCACGGTGACGGAGAGGCCAACAAGCCAGGAATGTTGCCAAATATTACCGCCGAGATGTTAGACTGGGTTAGGGTAGGTTGTATTACGTCATAGACGTATACAGTGTTCCCACCGAGAAGTAGGGCCCGACAATCAAGGAATGTGGTTAAATGGTACCCCGAGCGGTTAGGTTGGGTTGGGTTACGTTATATTACATTGTTGATGTACATGAGGGTCCCACGGAGACGTAGAGACCAACTCGCCAGGAATGTTGTCAAATATTACCGCCGAGATGTTAGGTTGGGTTAGGTTTGGTTTTGTTACGTTATTGATGTATGTAAAGGTCCCACGCAGACATAGAGGCCAACTCGCCAGGAATGTTGTCAAATATTACCGCCGTCATGTTAGGTTGGATTAGGTTTGGTTATATTACGTTATTCATGTATATAAAGGTCCCACGGAGACGGAGAAGCCAACTCGCCAGGAATGTTGTCAAATATTACCGCCGAGATGATAGGTTGGGTTAGGTTAGGTTATATTACGTTATTGATGTATATGAAGGACCCACTTAGACGTAGGGGCCATGTCGCCAGTAATATTGTCAAATATTACCGCCGAGATGATAGTTTGGATTAGGTTAGGTTATATTACGTTATTGATGTACATGAGGGTCCCACGGTGACGTAGAGGCCAACTCGCCAGTAGTGTTGTCAAATATTACCGCCGACATGTTAGGTTGGATTAGGTTTGGTTATATTACGTTATTGATGTATATAAAGGTCCCACGGAAACGGAGAAGCCAACTCGCCAGGAATATTGTCAAATATTTCCGCCGAGATGTTAGGTTGGGTTAGGTGAGGTTATATTACGTTATTGATGTATATAAAGGTCCCAGGGAGACGTAGAGGCCAACAAGACAGGAATGTGGTCAACTATTACCCCCGACATGTTAGGTTGGTTTAGGTTTGGTTTTGTTACGTTATTGATGTATATAAATGTCCCACGCAGACGTAGAGGCCAACTCGCCAGGAATGTTGTCAAATATTACCGCCGAGATGATAGGTTGGGTTAGGTTAGGTTATATTTCGTTGTTGATGTGTATGAAGGTCCCACGGAAACGTAGAGGCCAACTCGCCAGGAATGTTGTCAAATATTACTGCCGACATGTTAGGTTGGGTTAGGTTTGGTTTTGTTACGTTATTGATGTATGTAAAGGTCCCACGCAGACGTAGAGGCCAACTCGCCAGGAATGTTGTCAAATATTACCGCCGAGATGATAGGTTGGGTTAGGTTAGGTTATATTTCGTTATTGATGTGTATGAAGGTCCCACGGAGACGTAGAGGCCAACTCGCCAGGAATGTTGTCAAATATTACAGCCGCGATGTTAGACTGGGTTAGGGTAGGTTGTATTACGTCATAGACGTATACAGTGTCCCACCGAGAAGTATGGCCCGACAATCAAGGAATGTGGTTAAATGGTACCCCGAGAGTTTAGGTTGGGTTAGCTTACGTTATATTACATTGTTGATGTACATGAGGGTCCCACGGAGACGTAGAGACCAACTCGCCAGGAATGTTGTCAAATATTACCGCCGAGATGTTAGGTTGGGTTAGGTTATGTTATATTACGTTATTGATATATATATATATATAAGGGTCCAACGGAGACGTAGAGGCCAACAAGCCAGGAATGTGGTCAAATATTACTGCCGAGGTGTTAGGTTGGGTTAGGGTAGGTTATCTTACGCTATTGATGTATATAAAAGTCCCACGGAGACGTAAAAGCCAACTCGTCAGGAATGTGGTCAAATATTACAGCCGCGATGTTAGATTGGGTTAGGGTAGGTTGTACTACGTCATACACGTATACAGTGTTCCCACCAAGAAGTAGGGCCCGACAATCAAGGAATGAGGTTCAATGGTACCCCGAGAGGTTAGGTTGGGTTAGGTTACGTTATATTACGTTATTGATGTACATGAGGGTCCCACGGAGACGTAGGGGCCAACTCGCCAGTAATGTTGTCAAATATTACCGCCGAGATGATAGGTTGGGTTAGGTTAGGTTATATTACGTTATTGATGTATGTAAAGGTCCCACGCAGACGTAGAGGCCAACTCGCGAGGAATGTTGTCAAATATTACCGCCAAGATGATAGTTCGGGTTAGGTCAGGTTATATTACGTTATTGATGTATATGAAGGACCCACTTAGACGTAGGGGCCATGTCGCCAGTAATATTGTCAAATATTACAGCCGAGATGATAGTTTGGATTAGGTTAGTTCATATTACGCTATTGATGTATATAAAAGTCCCACGCAGACGTAGAGGCCAACTCGCCAGGAATGTTGTCAAATTTTACCGCCGAGATGATAAGATGGGTTAGGTTAGGTTATATTTCGTTATTGATGTATATGAAGGTCCCACGGAGACGTAGAGGCCAACTCGCCAGGCATGTTGTCAAATATTACAGCCGCGATGTTAGACTGGGTTAGGGTAGGTTGTATTACGTCATAGACGTATACAGTGTCCCACCGAGAAGTAGGGTCCGACAATCAAGGAATGTGGTTAAATGGTACCCCGAGAGGTTAGGTTGGGTTATGTTACGTTATATTACGTTATTGATGTACATGAGGGTCCCACGGGGACGTAGAGGCCAACTCGCCAGTAATGTTATCAAATATTACCGCCGACATGTTAGGTTGGATTAGGTTTGGTTATATTACGTTATTCATGTATATAAAGGTCCCACGGAGACGGAGAAGCCAACTCGCCAGGAATATTGTCAAATATTACCGCCGAGATGATAGTTTGGATTAGGTTAGGTTATATTACGTTATTGATGTATATAAAGGTCCCAGGGGGACGTAGAGGCCAACAAGACAGGAATGTGGTCAACTATTACCGCCGACATGTTAGGTTGGGTTAGGTTTGGTTTTGTTACGTTATTGAAGTATATAAAGGTCCCACGCAGACGTAGAGGAAAACACGCCAGGAATGTTGTCAAATATTACCGCCGAGATGATAGGTTGGGTTAGGTTAGGTTATATTTCGTTATTGATGTGTATGAAGGTCCCACGGAGACGTAGAGGCCAACTCGCCAGGAATGTTGTCAAATATTACAGGCGCGATGTTAGATTGGGTTAGGGTAGGTTGTATTACGTCATAGACGTATACAGTGTTCCCACCGAGAAGTAGGGCCCGACAATCAAGGAATGTGGTTAAATGGTACCCCGAGCGGTTAGGTTGGGTTGGGTTACGTTATATTACGTTATTGATGTACATGAGGGTCCCACGGAGACGTAGAGGCCAACTCGCCAGGAATGTAGTCAAATATTACTGCCGACATGTTAGGTTGGGTTAGGTTTGGTTTTGTTACGTTATTGATGTATGTAAAGGTCCCACGGAGACGTAGAGGCTAACTCGCCAGGAATGTTGTCAAATATTACCGCCGAGATGATAGGTTGGTTTAGGTTAGGTTATATTACGTTATTGATGTATATGAAGTACCCACGTTGACGTAGGGGTCAACTCGCCAGGAATATTGTCAAATATTACCGCCGAGATGATAGGTTGGGTTAGGTTAGGTTATACTACGTTACTGATGTACATGAGGGTCCCACGGAGACGTAGAGGCCAACTCGCCAGGAATGTTGTCAAATATTACCGCAGACATGTTATGTTGGATTAGGTTTGGTTATATTACGTTATTGATGTATATAAAGGTCCCACGGAGACGGGGAAGCCAACTCGCCAGGAATGTTGCCAAATATTACCGCCGAGATGTTAGGTTGGGTTAGGTTAGGTTATATTACGTTATCGATGTATATAAAGGTCCCACGGAGACACAGAGGACAACTCGCCAGGAATGTTGTCAAATATTACTGCCGACATGTTAGGTTGGATTAGGTTAGGTTATATAACGTTATTGATGTATATAACGGTCCCAAGGTGACGTAGAGGCCAACAAGCCAGAAATGATGTCAAATATTACAGCCGAGATGTTAGGTTGGGTTAGGTTAGGTTATATTACGATATTGATGTATACAAAGGTCCCACGGAGACGTAGAGGACAACTCGCCAGGATTGTTGTCAAATAATAGCGCCGAGAGGTTTGGTTGGGTTAGGTTACGTTATATTACGTTAGTGATGTACATGAGGGTCCCATGGAGACGTGGAGGCCAACTCGCCAGGAATGTTGTCAAATATTACCGCAGACATGTTATGTTGGATTAGGTTTGTTTATATTACGTTATTGATGTATATAAAGGTCCCACGGAGACGGAGAAGCCAACTCGCCAGGAATGTTGCCAAATATTACCGCCGAGATGTTAGGTTGGGTTAGGTTAGGTTATATTACGTTATTGATGTACATCAAGGTCCCGCGGAGACGTAGGGTCCAACTCGCCAGGAATGTTGTCAAATATTACTGCCGACATGTTAGGTTGGATAGGGTTAGGTTATGTTACGTTATTGATGTATATAAAGGTCCCAAGGTGACGTAGAGGCCAACAAGCCAGAAATTTTGTCAAATATTACAGCCGAGAGGTTTGGTTGGGTTAGGTTACGTTATATTACGTTATTGATGTACATGAGGGTCCCATGGAGACGTAGAGGCCAACTCGCCAGGAATGTTGTCAAATATTACCGCAGACATGTTATGTTGGATTAGGCTTGGTTATATTACGTTATTGATGTATATAAAGGTCCCACGGATACGGAGAAGCCAACTCGCCAGGAATGTTGCCAAATATTACCGCCGAGATGTTAGGTTGGGTTAGGTTAGGTTATATTACGTTATTGATGTACATCAAGGTCCCGCGGAGACGTAGGGTCCAACTCGCCAGGAATGTTGTCAAATATTACTGCCGACATGTTAGGTTGGATAGGGTTAGGTTATGTTACGTTATTGATGTATATAAAGGTCCCAAGGTGACGTAGAGGCCAACAAGCCAGAAATGTTGTTAAATATTACAGCCGAGAGGTTTGGTTGGGTTAGGTTACGTTATATTACGTTATTGATGTACATGAGGGTCCCATGGAGACGTAGAGGCCAACTCGCCAGGAATGTTGTCAAATATTACCGCAGACATGTTATGTTGGATTAGGTTTGGTTATATTACGTCATTGATGTATATACAGGTCCCACGGAGACGGAGAAGCCAACTCGCCAGGAATGTTGCCAAATATTACCGCCGAGATGTTAGGTTGGGTTAGGTTAGGTTATATTACGTTATCGATGTATATAAAGGTCCCACGGAGACACAGAGGACAACTCGCCCGGAATGTTGTCAAATATTACTGCCGACATGTTAGGTTGGATTAGGTTAGGTTATATAACGTTATTGATGTATATAACGGTCCCAAGGTGACGTAGAGGCCAACAAGCCAGAAATGATGTCAAATATTACAGCCGAGATGTTAGGTTGGGTTAGGTTAGGTTATATTACGATATTGATGTATACAAAGGTCCCACGGAGACGTAGAGGACAACTCGCCAGGATTGTTGTCAAATAATAGCGCCGAGAGGTTTGGTTGGGTTAGGTTACGTTATATTACGTTATTGATGTACATGAGGGTCCCATGGAGACGTGGAGGCCAACTCGCCAGGAATGTTGTCAAATATTACCGCAGACATGTTATGTTGGATTAGGTTTGTTTATATTACGTTATTGATGTATATAAAGGTCCCACGGAGACGGAGAAGCCAACTCGCCAGGAATGTTGCCAAATATTACCGCCGAGATGTTAGGTTGGGTTAGGTTAGGTTATATTACGTTATTGATGTACATCAAGGTCCCGCGGAGACGTAGGGTCCAACTCGCCAGGAATGTTGTCAAATATTACTGCCGACATGTTAGGTTGGATAGGGTTAGGTTATGTTACGTTATTGATGTATATAAAGGTCCCAACGTGACGTAGAGGCCAACTCGCCAGGTATGTGGTCAAATATTACCGCCGAGATGATAGGTTGGGTTAGGTTTGGTTATATTACGTTATTGATGTATATAAAGGTCCCACGGAGACGTAGAGGCCAACTCGCCAGAAATGTTGCCAAATATTACCGCCGAGATGTTAGGTTGGGTTAGGTTAGGTTATATTACGTTATCGATGTATACAAAGTTCCCACGGAGACGTAGAGGGCAACTCGCCAGGATTGTTGTCAAATAATAGCGCCGAGAGGTTAGGTTGGATTAGGTTACGTTATATTACGTTATTGATGTACATGAGTGTCCCATGGAGACGTAGAGGCCAACTCGCCAGGAATGTTTTCAAATATTACCGCCGACATGTTAGGTTGGATTAGGTTTGGTTATATTTCGTTATTGATGTATATGAAAGTCCCACGGAGGCGTAGAGGCCAACTCGCCACGTATGTGGTCAAATATTACCGCCGAGATGATAGGTTGGGTTAGGTTTGGTTATATTTCGTTATTGATGTATATAAAGGTCCCACGGAGACGGAGAAGCCAATTCGCCAGGAATGTTGTCAAATATTACTGCCGACATGTTAGGTTGGATTAGGTTAGGTAATATTTCGTTATTGATGTATATGAAGGTCCCACGGAGACGTAGAGGCCAACTCGCCAGGTATGTGGTCAAATATTACCGCCGACATGTTAGGTTGGATTAGGTTAGGTAATATTTCGTTATTGATGTATATGAAGGTCCCACGGAGACGTAGAGGCCAACTCGCCAGGTATGTGGTCAAATATTACCGCCGAGATGATAGGTTGGGTTAGGTTTGGTTATATTTCGTTATTGATGTATATAAAGGTCCCACGGAGACGGAGAAGCCAACTCGCCAGGAATGTTGCCAAATATTACCGCCGAGATGTTAGGTTGGGTTAGGTTAGGTTATATTACGTTATTGATGTATATAAAGGTCCCACGGAGACGTAGAGGCCAACTCGCCAGGAATGTTGTCAAATAATAGCGCCGAGAGGTTTGGTTGGGTTAGGTTACGTTATATTACGTTATTGATATACATGAGGGTCCCATGGAGACGTAGAGGCCAACTCGCCAGGAATGTTGTCAAATATTACCGCCGAGATGATAGGTTGGGTTAGGTTTGGTCATATTTCGTTATTGATGTATATAAAGGTCCCACGGAGACGGAGAAGCCAATTCGCCAGGAATGTTGTCAAATATTACCGCCGAGATGTTAGGTTGGGTTAGGTTATGTTATATTACGTTATTGATATATATAAGGGTCCAACGGAGACGTAGAGGCCAACAAGCCGGGAATGTTGTCAAATATTACTGCCGATGTGTTAGGTTGGGTTAGGTTAGGTTATATTACGCTATTGATGTATATAAAAGTCCCACGGAGACGTAAAAGCCAACTCGTCAGGAATGTGGTCAAATATTACAGCCGCGATGTTAGATTGGGTTAGGGTTAGGTTATATTACGTTATAGATGTATATAAAGGTCCCACGGAGTCGTAGAGGCCAACTCGCGAGGAATGTTGTCAAATATTACCGCCGAGATGATAGGTTGGGTTAGGTTAGGTTATATTACGTTATTGATGTATATGAAGGACCCACTTAGACGTAGGGGTCATGTCGCCAGTAATATTGTCAAATATTACCGCCGAGATGATAGTTTGGATTAGGTTAGGTTATATTACGTTATTGATGTACATGAGGGTCCCACGGTGACGTAGAGGCCAACTTGCCAGTAATGTTGTCAAATATTACCGCCGACATGTTAGGTTGGTTTAGGTTTGGTTTTGTTACGTTATTGATGTATATAAATGTCCCACGCAGACGTAGAGGCCAACTCGCCAGGAATGTTGTCAAATATTACCGCCGAGATGATAGGTTGGGTTAGGTTAGGTTATATTTCGTTATTGATGTGTATGAAGGTCCCACGGAAACGTAGAGGCCAACTCGCCAGGAATGTTGTCAAATATTACAGGCGCGATGTTAGATTGGGTTAGGGTAGGTTGTATTACGTCAAAGACGTATACAGTGTTCCCACCGAGAAGTAGGGACCGACAATCAAGGAATGTGGTTAAATGGTACCCCGAGCGGTTAGGTTGGGTTGGGTTACGTTATATTACGTTATTTATGTATATAAAGGTCCCACGCAGACGTAGAGGCCAACTCGCCAGGAATGTTGTCAAATATTACCGCCGAGATGATAGGTTGGGTTAGGTTAGGTTATATTTCGTTATTGATGTGTATGAAGGTCCCACGGAGACGTAGAGGCCAACTCGCCAGGAATGTTGTCAAATATTACAGGCGCGATGTTAGATTGGGTTGGGGTAGGTTGTATTACGTCATAGACGTATACAGTGTTCCCACCGAGAAGTAGGGCCCGACAATCAAGGAATGTGGTTAAATGGTACCCCGAGCGGTTAGGTTGGGTTGGGTTACGTTATATTACATTGTTGATGTACATGAGGGTCCCACGGAGACGTAGAGACCAACTCGCCAGGAATGTTGTCAAATATTACCGCCGAGATGTTAGGTTGGGTTAGGTTTGGTTTTGTTACGTTATTGATGTATGTAAAGGTCCCACGCAGACGTAGAGGCCAACTCGCCAGGAATGTTGTCAAATATTACCGCCGTCATGTTAGGTTGGATTAGGTTTGGTTATATTACGTTATTCATGTATATAAAGGTCCCACGGAGACGGAGAAGCCAACTCGCCAGGAATGTTGTCAAATATTACCGCCGAGATGATAGGTTGGGTTAGGTTAGGTTATATTACGTTATTGATGTATATGAAGGACCCACTTAGACGTAGGGGCCATGTCGCCAGTAATATTGTCAAATATTACCGCCGAGATGATAGTTTGGATTAGGTTAGGTTATATTACGTTATTGATGTACATGAGGTTCCCACGGTGACGTAGAGGCCAACTCGCCAGTAGTGTTGTCAAATATTACCGCCGACATGTTAGGTTGGATTAGGTTTGGTTATATTACGTTATTGATGTATATAAAGGTCCCACGGAAACGGAGAAGCCAACTCGCCAGGAATATTGTCAAATATTTCCGCCGAGATGTTAGGTTGGGTTAGGTGAGGTTATATTACGTTATTGATGTATATAAAGGTCCCAGGGAGACGTAGAGGCCAACAAGACAGGAATGTGGTCAACTATTACCCCCGACATGTTAGGTTGGTTTAGGTTTGGTTTTGTTACGTTATTGATGTATATAAATGTCCCACGCAGACGTAGAGGCCAACTCGCCAGGAATGTTGTCAAATATTACCGCCGAGATGATAGGTTGGGTTAGGTTAGGTTATATTTCGTTATTGATGTGTATGAAGGTCCCACGGAAACGTAGAGGCCAACTCGCCAGGAATGTTGTCAAATATTACAGGCGCGATGTTAGATTGGGTTAGGGTAGGTTGTATTACGTCATAGACGTATACAGTGTTCCCACCGAGAAGTAGGGCCCGACAATCAAGGAATGTGGTTAAATGGTACCCCGAGCGGCTAGGTTGGGTTGGGTTACGTTATATTTCGTTATTGATGTACATGAGGGTCCCACGGAGACGTAGAGGCCAACTCGCCAGGAATGTTGTCAAATATTACTGCCGACATGTTAGGTTGGGTTAGGTTTGGTTTTGTTACGTTATTGATGTATGTAAAGGTCCCACGCAGACGTAGAGGCCAACTCGCCAGGAATGTTGTCAAATATTACCGCCAAGATGATAGGTTGGGTTAGGTCAGGTTATATTACGTTATTGATGTATATGAAGGACCCACTTAGACGTAGGGGCCATGTCGCCAGTAATATTGTCAAATATTACCGCCGAGATGATAGTTTGGATTAGGTTAGTTCATATTACGCTATTGATGTATATAAAAGTCCCACGCAGACGTAGAGGCCAACTCGCCAGGAATGTTGTCAAATTTTACCGCCGAGATGATAGGATGGGTTAGGTTAGGTTATATTTCGTTATTGATGTATATGAAGGTCCCACGGAGACGTAGAGGCCAACTCGCCAGGCATGTTGTCAAATATTACAGCCGCGATGTTAGACCGGGTTAGGGTAGGTTGTATTACGTCATAGACGTATACAGTGTCCCACCGAGAAGTAGGGTCCGACAATCAAGGAATGTGGTTAAATGGTACCCCGAGAGGTTAGGTGGGGTTATGTTACGTTATATTACGTTATTGATGTACATGAGGGTCCCACGGGGACGTAGAGGCCAACTCGCCAGTAATGTTATCAAATATTACCGCCGACATGTTAGGTTGGGTTAGGTTTGGTTTTGTTACGTTATTGAAGTATATAAAGGTCCCACGCAGACGTAGAGGAAAACACGCCAGGAATGTTGTCAAATATTACCGCCGAGATGATAGGTTGGGTTAGGTTAGGTTATATTTCGTTATTGATGTGTATGAAGGTCCCACGGAGACGTAGAGGCCAACTCGCCAGGAATGTTGTCAAATATTACAGGCGCGATGTTAGATTGGGTTAGGGTAGGTTGTATTACGTCATAGACGTATACAGTGTTCCCACCGAGAAGTAGGGCCCGACAATCAAGGAATGTGGTTAAATGGTACCCCGAGCGGTTAGGTTGGGTTGGGTTACGTTATATTACGTTATTGATGTACATGAGGGTCCCACGGAGACGTAGAGGCCAACTCGCCAGGAATGTAGTCAAATATTACTGCCGACATGTTAGGTTGGGTTAGGTTTGGTTTTGTTACGTTATTGATGTATGTAAAGGTCCCACGGAGACGTAGAGGCTAACTCGCCAGGAATGTTGTCAAATATTACCGCCGAGATGATAGGTTGGTTTAGGTTAGGTTATATTACGTTATTGATGTATATGAAGTACCCACGTTGACGTAGGGGTCAACTCGCCAGGAATATTGTCAAATATTACCGCCGAGATGATAGGTTGGGTTAGGTTAGGTTATACTACGTTACTGATGTACATGAGGGTCCCACGGAGACGTAGAGGCCAACTCGCCAGTAATGTTGTCAAATATTACCGCCGACATGTTAGGTTGGATGAGGTTTGGTTATATTACGTTATTGATGTATATAAAGGTCCCACGGAGACGGAGAATCCAACTCGCCAGGAATGTTGTCAAATATTACTGCTGAGATGTTAGGTTGGGTTAGGTTAGGTTATATTACGTTATTGATGTATATAAAGGTCCCACGGAGACGTAGAGGCCAACAAGACAGGAATGTGGTCAACTATTACCGCCGAGATGTTAGATTGTGTTAGGTTAGGTTATATTACGTTATAGATGTATATAAGGGTCCCACGGAGTCGTAGAGGCCAACTCGCGAGGAATGTTGTCAAATATTACCGCCGACATGATAGGTTGGGTTAGGTTAGTTTATATTACGTTATTGATGTATATGAAGGACCCACTTAGACGTAGGCGCCATGTCGCCAGTAATATTGTCAAATATTACCGCCGAGATGATAGTTTGGATTAGGTTAGTTTATATTACGCTATTGATGTATATAAAAGTCCCACGGAGACGTAGAAGCCAACTCGCCAGGAATGTTGTCAAATATTACCGCCGAGATGATAGGATGGGTTAGGTTATGTTATATTTCGTTATTGATGTATATGAAGGTCCCACGTTGACGTAGGGGTCAACTCGCCAGGAATGGTGTCAAATATTACAGGCGCGATGTTAGATTGGGTTGGGGTAGGTTGTATTACGTCATAGACGTATACAGTGTTCCCACCGAGAAGTAGGGCCCGACAATCAAGGAATGTGGTTAAATGGTACCCCGAGCGGTTAGGTTGGGTTGGGTTACGTTATATTACATTATTGGTGTACATAAATGTCCCACGGAGACGTAGAGGCCAACTCGCCAGGAATGTTGTCAAATATTACCGCCGAGATGTTAGGTTGGGTTAGGTTATGTTATATTACGTTATTGATATATATAAGGGTCCAACGGAGACGTAGAGGCCAAAAAGCCGGGAATGTTGTCAAATATTACTGCCGATGTGTTAGGTTGGGTTAGGTTAGGTTATATTACGCTATTGATGTATATAAAAGTCCCACGGAGACGTAAAAGCCAACTCGTCAGGAATGTGGTCAAATATTACAGCCGCGATGTTAGATTGGGTTAGGGTTAGGTTATATTACGTTATAGATGTATATAAAGGTCCCACGGAGTCGTAGAGGCCAACTCGCGAGGAATGTTGTCAAATATTACCGCCGAGATGATAGGTTGGGTTAGGTTAGGTTATATTACGTTATTGATGTATACGAAGGACCCACTTAGACGTAGGGGTCATGTCGCCAGTAATATTGTCAAATATTACCGCCGAGATGATAGTTTGGATTAGGTTAGGTTATATTACGTTATTGATGTACATGAGGGTCCCACGGTGACGTAGAGGCCAACTTGCCAGTAATGTTGTCAAATATTACCGCCGACATGTTAGGTTGGTTTAGGTTTGGTTTTGTTACGTTATTGATGTATATAAATGTCCCACGCAGACGTAGAGGCCAACTCGCCAGGAATGTTGTCAAATATTACCGCCGAGATGATAGGTTGGGTTAGGTTAGGTTATATTTCGTTATTGATGTGTATGAAGGTCCCACGGAAACGTAGAGGCCAACTCGCCAGGAATGTTGTCAAATATTACAGGCGCGATGTTAGATTGGGTTAGGGTAGGTTGTATTACGTCATAGACGTATACAGTGTTCCCACCGAGAAGTAGGGCCCGACAATCAAGGAATGTGGTTAAATGGTACCCCGAGCGGTTAGGTTGGGTTGGGTTACGTTATATTACGTTATTTATGTATATAAAGGTCCCACGCAGACGTAGAGGCCAACTCGCCAGGAATGTTGTCAAATATTACCGCCGAGATGATAGGTTGGGTTAGGTTAGGTTATATTTCGTTATTGATGTGTATGAAGGTCCCACGGAAACGGAGAAGCCAACTCGCCAGGAATATTGTCAAATATTTCCGCCGAGATGTTAGGTTGGGTTAGGTGAGGTTATATTACGTTATTGATGTATATAAAGGTCCCAGGGAGACGTAGAGGCCAACAAGACAGGAATGTGGTCAACTATTACCCCCGACATGTTAGGTTGGTTTAGGTTTGGTTTTGTTACGTTATTGATGTATATAAATGTCCCACGCAGACGTAGAGGCCAACTCGCCAGGAATGTTGTCAAATATTACCGCCGAGATGATAGGTTGGGTTAGGTTAGGTTATATTTCGTTATTGATGTGTATGAAGGTCCCACGGAAACGTAGAGGCCAACTCGCCAGGAATGTTGTCAAATATTACAGGCGCGATGTTAGATTGGGTTAGGGTAGGTTGTATTACGTCATAGACGTATACAGTGTTCCCACCGAGAAGTAGGGCCCGACAATCAAGGAATGTGGTTAAATGGTACCCCGAGCGGCTAGGTTGGGTTGGGTTACGTTATATTACGTTATTGATGTACATGAGGGTCCCACGGAGACGTAGAGGCCAACTCGCCAGGAATGTTGTCAAATATTACTGCCGACATGTTAGGTTGGGTTAGGTTTGGTTTTGTTACGTTATTGATGTATGTAAAGGTCCCACGCAGACGTAGAGGCCAACTCGCCAGGAATGTTGTCAAAT
Organism: Xylocopa violacea; assembly: GCA_963969225.1. Lineage (NCBI taxonomy): Eukaryota > Metazoa > Arthropoda > Insecta > Hymenoptera > Apidae > Xylocopa > Xylocopa violacea. The sequence goes on along the minus strand of CAXAJV010000017.1, from coordinate 7,134,288 downwards.
ATTACCGCCGAGATGATAGGTTGGGTTAGGTTAGGTTATATTTCGTTATTGATGTGTATGAAGGTCCCACGGAGACGTAGAGGCCAACTCGCCAGGAATGTTGTCAAATATTACAGCCGCGATGTTAGACTGGGTTAGGGTAGGTTGTATTACGTCATAGACGTATACAGTGTCCCACCGAGAAGTATGGCCCGACAATCAAGGAATGTGGTTAAATGGTACCCCGAGAGTTTAGGTTGGGTTAGCTTACGTTATATTACATTGTTGATGTACATGAGGGTCCCACGGAGACGTAGAGACCAACTCGCCAGGAATGTTGTCAAATATTACCGCCGAGATGTTAGGTTGGGTTAGGTTATGTTATATTACGTTATTGATATATATATAAGGGTCCAACGGAGACGTAGAGGCCAACAAGCCAGGAATGTGGTCAAATATTACTGCCGAGGTGTTAGGTTGGGTTAGGGTAGGTTATCTTACGCTATTGATGTATATAAAAGTCCCACGTAGACGTAAAAGCCAACTCGTCAGGAATGTGGTCAAATATTACAGCCGCGATGTTAGATTGGGTTAGGGTAGGTTGTACTACGTCATACACGTATACAGTGTTCCCACCAAGAAGTAGGGCCCGACAATCAAGGAATGAGGTTCAATGGTACCCCGAGAGGTTAGGTTGGGTTAGGTTACGTTATATTACGTTATTGATGTACATGAGGGTCCCACGGAGACGTAGAGGCCAACTCGCCAGTAATGTTGTCAAATATTACCGCCGACATGTTAGGTTGGGTTAGGTTTGGTTTTGTTACGTTATTGATGTATGTAAAGGTCCCACGCAGACGTAGAGGCCAACTCGCGAGGAATGTTGTCAAATATTACCGCCAAGATGATAGGTTGGGTTAGGTCAGGATATATTACGTTATTGATGTATATGAAGGACCCACTTAGACGTAGGGGCCATGTCGCCAGTAATATTGTCAAATATTACCGCCGAGATGATAGTTTGGATTAGGTTAGTTCATATTACGCTATTGATGTATATAAAAGTCCCACGCAGACGTAGAGGCCAACTCGCCAGGAATGTTGTCAAATTTTACCGCCGAGATGATAGGATGGGTTAGGTTAGGTTATATTTCGTTATTGATGTATATGAAGGTCCCACGGAGACGTAGAGGCCAACTCGCCAGGCATGTTGTCAAATATTACAGCCGCGATGTTAGACTGGGTTAGGGTAGGTTGTATTACGTCATAGACGTATACAGTGTCCCACCGAGAAGTAGGGTCCGACAATCAAGGAATGTGGTTAAATGGTACCCCGAGAGGTTAGGTTGGGTTATGTTACGTTATATTACGTTATTGATGTACATGAGGGTCCCACGGGGACGTAGAGGCCAACTCGCCAGTAATGTTATCAAATATTACCGCCGACATGTTAGGTTGGATTAGGTTTGGTTATATTACGTTATTCATGTATATAAAGGTCCCACGGAGACGGAGAAGCCAACTCGCCAGGAATGTTGTCAAATATTACCGCCGAGATGTTAGGTTGGGTTAGGTTAGGTTATATTACGTTATTGATGTATATAAAGGTCCCAGGGGGACGTAGAGGCCAACAAGACAGGAATGTGGTCAACTATTACCGCCGACATGTTAGGTTGGGTTAGGTTTGGTTTTGTTACGTTATTGAAGTATATAAAGGTCCCACGCAGACGTAGAGGAAAGCGCGCCAGGAATGTTGTCAAATATTACCGCCGAGATGATAGGTTGGGTTAGGTTAGGTTATATTTCGTTATTGATGTGTATGAAGGTCCCACGGAGACGTAGAGGCCAACTCGCCAGGAATGTTGTCAAATATTACAGGCGCGATGTTAGATTGGGTTAGGGTAGGTTGTATTACGTCATAGACGTATACAGTGTTCCCACCGAGATGTAGGGCCCGACAATCAAGGAATGTGGTTAAATGGTACCCCGAGCGGTTAGGTTGGGTTGGGTTACGTTATATTACGTTATTGATGTACATGAGGGTCCCACGGAGACGTAGAGGCCAACTCGCCAGGAATGTAGTCAAATATTACTGCCGACATGTTAGGTTGGGTTAGGTTTGGTTTTGTTACGTTATTGATGTATGTAAAGGTCCCACGGAGACGTAGAGGCTAACTCGCCAGGAATGTTGTCAAATATTACCGCCGAGATGATAGGTTGGTTTAGGTTAGGTTATATTACGCTATTGATGTATATGAAGTACCCACGTTGACGTAGGGGTCAACTCGCCAGGAATATTGTCAAATATTACCGCCGAGATGATAGGTTGGGTTAGGTTAGGTTATACTACGTTACTGATGTACATGAGGGTCCCACGGAGACGTAGATGCCAACTCGCCAGTAATGTTGTCAAATATTACCGCCGACATGTTAGGTTGGATGAGGTTTGGTTATATTACGTTATTGATGTATATAAAGGTCCCACGGAGACGGAGAATCCAACTCGCCAGGAATGTTGTCAAATATTACTGCTGAGATGTTAGGTTGGGTTAGGTTAGGTTATATTACGTTATTGATGTATATAAAGGTCCCACGGAGACGTAGAGGCCAACAAGACAGGAATGTGGTCAACTATTACCGCCGAGATGTTAGATTGTGTTAGGTTAGGTTATATTACGTTATAGATGTATATAAGGGTCCCACGGAGTCGTAGAGGCCAACTTGCGAGGAATGTTGTCAAATATTACCGCCGACATGATAGGTTGGGTTAGGTTAGTTTATATTACGTTATTGATGTATATGAAGGACCCACTTAGACGTAGGCGCCATGTCGCCAGTAATATTGTCAAATATTACCGCCGAGATGATAGTTTGGATTAGGTTAGTTTATATTACGCTATTGATGTATATAAAAGTCCCACGGAGACGTAGAAGCCAACTCGCCAGGAATGTTGTCAAATATTACCGCCGAGATGATAGGATGGGTTAGGTTATGTTATATTTCGTTATTGATGTATATGAAGGTCCCACGTTGACGTAGGGGTCAACTCGCCAGGAATGGTGTCAAATATTACAGGCGCGATGTTAGATTGTGTTGGGGTAGGTTGTATTACGTCATAGACGTATACAGTGTTCCCACCGAGAAGTAGGGCCCGACAATCAAGGAATGTGGTTAAATGGTACCCCGAGCGGTTAGGTTGGGTTGGGTTACGTTATATTACATTATTGGTGTACATAAATGTCCCACGGAGACGTAGAGGCCAACTCGCCAGGAATGTTGTCAAATATTACCGCCGAGATGTTAGGTTGGGTTAGGTTATGTTATATTACGTTATTGATATATATAAGGGTCCAACGGAGACGTAGAGGCCAACAAGCCGGGAATGTTGTCAAATATTACTGCCGATGTGTTAGGTTGGGTTAGGTTAGGTTATATTACGCTATTGATGTATATAAAAGTCCCACGGAGACGTAAAAGCCAACTCGTCAGGAATGTGGTCAAATATTACAGCCGCGATGTTAGATTGGGTTAGGGTTAGGTTATATTACGTTATAGATGTATATAAAGGTCCCACGGAGTCGTAGAGGCCAACTCGCGAGGAATGTTGTCAAATATTACCGCCGAGATGATAGGTTGGGTTAGGTTAGGTTATATTACGTTATTGATGTATATGAAGGACCCACTTAGACGTAGGGGTCATGTCGCCAGTAATATTGTCAAATATTACCGCCGAGATGATAGTTTGGATTAGGTTAGGTTATATTACGTTATTGATGTACATGAGGGTCCCACGGTGACGTAGAGGCCAACTTGCCAGTAATGTTGTCAAATATTACCGCCGACATGTTAGGTTGGTTTAGGTTTGGTTTTGTTACGTTATTGATGTATATAAATGTCCCACGCAGACGTAGAGGCCAACTCGCCAGGAATGTTGTCAAATATTACCGCCGAGATGATAGGTTGGGTTAGGTTAGGTTATATTTCGTTATTGATGTGTATGAAGGTCCCACGGAAACGTAGAGGCCAACTCGCCAGGAATGTTGTCAAATATTACAGGCGCGATGTTAGATTGGGTTAGGGTAGGTTGTATTACGTCATAGACGTATACAGTGTTCCCACCGAGAAGTAGGGCCCGACAATCAAGGAATGTGGTTAAATGGTACCCCGAGCGGTTAGGTTGGGTTGGGTTACGTTATATTACGTTATTGATGTACATGAGGGTCCCACGGAGACGTAGAGGCCAACTCGCCAGGAATGTTGTCAAATATTACTGCCGACATGTTAGGTTGGGTTAGGTTTGGTTTTGTTACGTTATTGATGTATGTAAAGGTCCCACGCAGACGTAGAGGCCAACTCGCCAGGAATGTTGTCAAATATTACCGCCGAGATGATAGGTTGGGTTAGGTTAGGTTATATTTCGTTATTGATGTGTATGAAGGTCCCACGGAGACGTAGAGGCCAACTCGCCAGGAATGTTGTCAAATATTACAGCCGCGATGTTAGACTGGGTTAGGGTAGGTTGTATTACGTCATAGACGTATACAGTGTCCCACCGAGAAATATGGCCCGACAATCAAGGAATGTGGTTAAATGGTACCCCGAGAGTTTAGGTTGGGTTAGCTTACGTTATATTACATTGTTGATGTACATGAGGGTCCCACGGAGACGTAGAGACCAACTCGCCAGGAATGTTGTCAAATATTACCGCCGAGATGTTAGGTTGGGTTAGGTTATGTTATATTACGTTATTGATATATATATAAGGGTCCAACGGAGACGTAGAGGCCAACAAGCCAGGAATGTGGTCAAATATTACTGCCGAGGTGTTAGGTTGGGTTAGGTTAGGTTATCTTACGCTATTGATGTATATAAAAGTCCCACGGAGACGTAAAAGCCAACTCGTCAGGAATGTGGTCAAATATTACAGCCGCGATGTTAGATTGGGTTAGGGTAGGTTGTACTACGTCATACACGTATACAGTGTTCCCACCAAGAAGTAGGGCCCGACAATCAAGGAATGAGGTTCAATGGTACCCCGAGAGGTTAGGTTGGGTTAGGTTACGTTATATTACGTTATTGATGTACATGAGGGTCCCACGGAGACGTAGAGGCCAACTCGCCAGTAATGTTGTCAAATATTACCGCCGACATGTTAGGTTGGGTTAGGTTTGGTTTTGTTACGTTATTGATGTATGTAAAGGTCCCACGCAGACGTAGAGGCCAACTCGCGAGGAATGTTGTCAAATATTACCGCCAAGATGATAGGTTGGGTTAGGTCAGGTTATATTACGTTATTGATGTATATGAAGGACCCACTTAGACGTAGGGGCCATGTCGCCAGTAATATTGTCAAATATTACCGCCGAGATGATAGTTTGGATTAGGTTAGTTCATATTACGCTATTGATGTATATAAAAGTCCCACGCAGACGTAGAGGCCAACTCGCCAGGAATGTTGTCAAATTTTACCGCCGAGATGATAGGATGGGTTAGGTTAGGTTATATTTCGTTATTGATGTATATGAAGGTCCCACGGAGACGTAGAGGCCAACTCGCCAGGAATGTTGTCAAATATTACCGCCGAGATGATAGGTTGGGTTAGGTTAGGTTATATTTCGTTATTGATGTGTATGAAGGTCCCACGGAGACGTAGAGGCCAACTCGCCAGGAATGATGTCAAACATTACAGCCGCGATGTTAGACTGGGTTAGGGTAGGTTGTATTACGTCATAGACGTATACAGTGACCCACCGAGAAGTATGGCCCGACAATCAAGGAATGTGGTTAAATGGTACCCCGAGAGTTTAGGTTGGGTTAGCTTACGTTATATTACATTGTTGATGTACATGAGGGTCCCACGGAGACGTAGAGACCAACTCGCCAGGAATGTTGTCAAATATTACCGCCGAGATGTTAGGTTGGGTTAGGTTATGTTATATTACGTTATTGATATATATAAGGGTCCAACGGAGACGTAGAGGCCAACAAGCCAGGAATGTGGTCAAATATTACTGCCGAGGTGTTAGGTTGGGTTAGGTTAGGTTATCTTACGCTATTGATGTATATAAAAGTCCCACGGAGACGTAAAAGCCAACTCGTCAGGAATGTGGACAAATATTACAGCCGCGATGTTAGATTGGGTTAGGGTAGGTTGTACTACGTCATACACGTATACAGTGTTCCCACCAAGAAGGAGGGCCCGACAATCAAGGAATGAGGTTCAATGGTACCCCGAGAGGTTAGGTTGGGTTAGGTTACGTTATATTACGTTATTGATGTACATGAGGGTCCCACGGGGACGTAGAGGCCAACTCGCCAGTAATGTTATCAAATATTACCGCCGACATGTTAGGTTGGATTAGGTTTGGTTATATTACGTTATTCATGTATATAAAGGTCCCACGGAGACGGAGAAGCCAACTCGCCAGGAATGTTGTCAAATATTACCGCCGAGATGTCAGGTTGGGTTAGGTTAGGTTATAAAACGTTATTGATGTATATAAAGGTCCCAGGGGGACGTAGAGGCCAACAAGACAGGCATGTGGTCAACTATTACCGCCGACATGTTAGGTTGGGTTAGGTTTGGTTTTGTTACGTTATTGAAGTATATAAAGGTCCCACGGTGACGGAGAGGCCAACAAGCCAGGAATGTTGCCAAATATTACCGCCGAGATGTTAGTTTGGGTTAGGTTAGGTTATATTACGTTATTGATGTATATAAGGGTCCCACGGAGACGTAAAATCCAACTCGCCAGGAATGTTGCCAAATATTACCGCCGAGATGTTCGGTTGGGTTAGGTTAGGTTATATTACGCTATTGATGCATATAAAGGTCCCACGGAGACGTAGAGGCTAACTCGCCAGGAATGTTGTCAAATATTACCGCCGAGATGATAGGTCGGGTTAGGTTAGGTTATATTACGTTATTGATGTATATGAAGTACCCACGTTGACGTAGGGGTCAACTCGCCAGGAATATTGTCAAATATTACCGCCGAGATGATAGGTTGGGTTAGGTTAGGTTATACTACGTTATTGATGTACATGAGGGTCCCACGGAGACGTAGAGGCCAACTCGCCAGTAATGTTGTCAAATATTACCGCCGACATGTTAGGTTGGATGAGGTTTGGTTATATTACGTTATTGATGTATATAAAGGTCCCACGGAGACGGAGAAGCCAACTCGCCAGGAATGTTGTCAAATATTACCGCCGAGATGTTAGGTTGGGTTAGGTTAGGTTATATTACGTTATTGATGTATATAAAGGTCCCACGGAGACGTAGAGGCCAACAAGACAGGAATGTGGTCAACTATTACCGCCGAGATGTTAGATTGGGTTGGGTTAGGTTATATTACGTTATAGATGTATATAAAGGTCCCACGGAGTCGTGGAGGCCAACTCGCGAGGAATGTTGTCAAATATTACCGCCGAGATGGTAGGTTGGGTCAAGTTAGGTTATATTACGTTATTGATGTATATGAAGGACCCACTTAGACGTAGGGGCCTTGTCGCCAGTAATATTGTCAAATATTACCGCCGAGATGATAGTTTGGATTAGGTTAGGTTATATTACGCTATTGATGTATATAAAAGTCCCACGGAGACGTAGAGGCCAACTCGCCAGGAATGTTGTCAAATTTTACCGCCGAGATGATAGGATGGGTTAGGTTAGGTTATATTTCGTTATTGATGTATATGAAGGTCCCACGGAGACGTAGAGGCCAACTCGCCAGGCATGTTGTCAAATATTACAGCCGCGATGTTAGACTGGGTTAGGGAAGGTTGTATTACGTCATAGACGTATACAGTGTCCCACCGAGAAGTAGGGCCCGACAATCAAGGAATGTGGTTAAATGGTACCCCGAGAGGTTGGGTTGGGTTATGTTACGTTATATTACGTTATTGATGTACATGAGGGTCCCACGGGGACGTAGAGGCCAACTCGCCAGTAATGTTATCAAATATTACCGCCGACATGTTAGGTTGGATTAGGTTTGGTTATATTCCGTTATTCATGTATATAAAGGTCCCACGGAGACGGAGAAGCCAACTCGCCAGGAATGTTGTCAAATATTACCGCCGAGATGTCAGGTTGGGTTAGGTTAGGTTATATTACGTTATTGATGTATATAAAGGTCCCAGGGGGACGTAGAGGCCAACAAGACAGGAATGTGGTCAACTATTACCGCCGACATGTTAGGTTGGGTTAGGTTTGGTTTTGTTACGTTATTGAAGTATATAAAGGTCCCACGGTGACGGAGAGGCCAACAAGCCAGGAATGTTGCCAAATATTACCGCCGAGATGTTAGTTTGGGTTAGGTTAGGTTATATTACGTTATTGATGTATATAAGGGTCCCACGGAGACGTAAAATCCAACTCGCCAGGAATGTTGCCAAATATTACCGCCGAGATGTTCGGTCGGGTTAGGTTAGGTTATATTACGTTATTGATGTATATGAAGTACCCACGTTGACGTAGGGGTCAACTCGCCAGGAATATTGTCAAATATTACCGCCGACATGTTAGGTTGGATGAGGTTTGGTTATATTACGTTATTGATGTATATAAAGGTCCCACGGAGACGGAGAAGCCAACTCGCCAGGAATGTTGTCAAATATTACCGCCGAGATGTTAGGTTGGGTTAGGTTAGGTTATATTACGTTATTGATGTATATAAAGGTCCCACGGAGACGTAGAGGCCAACAAGACAGGAATGTGGTCAACTATTACCGCCGAGATGTTAGATTGGGTTAGGTTAGGTTATATTACGTTATAGATGTATATAAAGGTCCCACGGAGTCGTGGAGGCCAACTCGCGAGGAATGTTGTCAAATATTACCGCCGAGATGGTAGGTTGGGTCAAGTTAGGTTATATTACGTTATTGATGTATATGAAGGACCCACTTAGACGTAGGGGCCATGTCGCCAGTAATATTGTCAAATATTACCGCCGAGATGATAGTTTGGATTAGGTTAGGTTATATTACGCTATTGATGTATATAAAAGTCCCACGGAGACGTAGAGGCCAACTCGCCAGGAATGTTGTCAAATTTTACCGCCGAGATGATAGGATGGGTTAGGTTAGGTTATATTTCGTTATTGATGTATATGAAGGTCCCACGGAGACGTAGAGGCCAACTCGCCAGGCATGTTGTCAAATATTACAGCCGCGATGTTAGACTGGGTTAGGGTAGGTTGTATTACGTCATAGACGTATACAGTGTCCCACCGAGAAGTAGGGCCCGACAATCAAGGAATGTGGTTAAATGGTACCCCGAGAGGTTAGGTTGGGTTATGTTACGTTATATTACGTTATTGATGTACATGAGGGTCCCACGGAGACGTAGAGGCCAACTCGCCAGTAATGTTGTCAAATATTACCGCCGACATGTTAGGTTGGATTAGGTTTGGTTATATTACGTTATTCATGTATATAAAGGTCCCACGGAGACGGAGAAGCCAACTCGCCAGGAATGTTGTCAAATATTACCGCCGAGATGTTAGGTTGGGTTAGGTTAGGTTATATTACGTTATTGATGTATATAAAGGTCCCAGGGAGACGTAGAGGCCAACAAGACAGGAATGTGGTCAACTATTACCGCCGACATGTTAGGTTGGGTTAGGTTTGGTTTTGTTACGTTATTGATGTATATAAAGGTCCCACGCAGACGTAGAGTCCAACTCGCCAGTAATGTTGTCAAATATTACCGCCGACATGTTAGGTTGGGCTAGGTTTGGTTTTGTTACGTTATTGATGTATATAAAGGTCCCACGCAGACGTAGAGGCCAAATCGCGAGGAATGTTGTCAAATATTACCGCCGAGATGATAGGATGTGTTAGGTTAGGTTATATTTCGTCATTGATGTATATGAAGGTCCCACGGAGACGTAGAGGCCAACTCGCCAGGAATGTTGTCAAATATTACAGCCGCGATGTTAGACTGGGTGAGAGTAGGTTGTATTACGTCATAGACGTATACAGTGTTCCCACCGAGAAGTAGGGCCCGACAATCAAGGAATGTGGTTAAATGGTACCCCGAGAGGTTAGGTTGGGTTAGGTTACGTTATATTACGTTATTGATGTCCATGAGGGTCCCACGGAGACGTAGATGCCAACTCGCCAGTAATGTTGTCAAATATTACCGCCGACATGTTAGGTTGGATGAGGTTTGGTTATATTACGTTATTGATGTATATAAAGGTCCCACGGAGACGGAGAAGCCAACTCGCCAGGAATGTTGTCAAATATTACCGCCGAGATGTTAGGTTGGGTTAGGTTAGGTTATATTACGTTATTGATGTATATAAAGGACCTACGAAGACGTAGAGGCCAACAAGACATGAATGTGGTCAACTATTACCGCCGAGATGTTAGATTGGGTTAGGTTAGGTTATATTACGTTATAGATGTATATAAAGGTCCCACGGAGTCGCAGAGGCCAACTCGCGAGGAATGTTGTCAAATATTACCGCCAAGATGATAGGTTGGGTTAGGTCAGGTTATATTACGTTATTGATGTATATGAAGGACCCACTTCGACGTAGGGGCCATGTCGCCAGCAATATTGTCAAATATTACCGCCGAGATGATAGTTTGGATTAGGTTAGTTTATATTACGCTATTGATGTATATAAAAGTCCCACGCAGACGTAGAGGCCAACTCGCCAGGAATGTTGTCAAATTTTACCGCCGAGATGATAGGATGGGTTAGGTTAGGTTATATTTCGTTATTGATGTATATGAAGGTCCCACGGAGACGTAGAGGCCAACTCGCCAGGCATGTTGTCAAATATTACAGCCGCGATGTTAGACTGGGTTAGGGAAGGTTGTATTACGTCATAGACGTATACAGTGTCCCACCGAGAAGTAGGGCCCGACAATCAAGGAATGTGGTTAAATGGTACCCCGAGAGGTTAGGTTGGGTCATGTTACGTTATATTACGTTATTGATGTACATGAGGGTCCCACGGGGACGTAGATGCCAACTCGCCAGTAATGTTATCAAATATTACCGCCGACATGTTAGGTTGGATTAGGTTTGGTTATATTACGTTATTCATGTATATAAAGGTCCCACGGAGACGGAGAAGCCAACTCGCCAGGAATGTTGTCAAATATTACCGCCGAGATGTCAGGTTGGGTTAGGTTAGGTTATATTACGTTATTGATGTATATAAAGGTCCCAGGGGGACGTAGAGGCCAACAAGACAGGAATGTGGTCAACTATTACCGCCGACATGTTAGGTTGGGTTAGGTTTGGTTTTGTTACGTTATTGAAGTATATAAAGGTCCCACGCAGACGTAGCGGAAAACACGCCAGGAATGTTGTCAAACATTACCGCCGAGATGATAGGTTGGGTTAGGTTAGGTTATATTTCGTTATTGATGTGTATGAAGGTCCCACGGAGACGTAGAGGCCAACTCGCCAGGAATGTTGTCAAATATTACAGGCGCGATGTTAGATTGAGTTAGGGTAGGTTGTATTACGTCATAGACGTATACAGTGTTCCCACCGAGAAGTAGGGCCCGACAATCAAGGAATGTGGTTAAATGGTACCCCGAGCGGTTAGGTTGGGTTGGGTTACGTTATATTACGTTATTGATGTACATGAGGGTCCCACGGAGACGTAGAGGCCAACTCGCCAGGAATGTAGTCAAATATTACTGCCGACATGTTAGGTTGGGTTAGGTTTGGTTTTGTTACGTTATTGATGTATATAAACGTCCCACGGAGACGTAGAGGCCAACTCGCCAGGAATGTTGTCAAATATTACCGCCGAGATGTTAGGTTGGGTTAGGTTATGTTATATTACGTTATTGATATATATAAGGGTCCAACGGAGACGTAGAGGCCAACAAGCCAGGAATGTTGTCAAATATTACTGCCGAGGTGTTAGGTTGGGTTAGGTTAGGTTATATTACGCTATTGATGTATATAAAAGTCCCACGTAGACGTAAAAGCCAACTCGTCAGGAATGTGGTCAAATATTACAGCCGCGATGTTAGATTGGGTTAGGGTAGGTTGTATTACGTCATACACGTATACAGTGTTCCCACCAAGAAGTAGGGCCCGACAATCATGGAATGTGGTTAAATGGTACCCCGAGAGGTTAGGTTGGGTTCGGTTACGTTATATTACGTTATTGATGTACATGAGGGTCCCACGGATACGTAGAGGCCAACTCGCCAGTAATGTTGTCAAATATTACCGCCGACATGTTAGGTTGGGCTAGGTTTGGTTTTGTTACGTTATTGATGTATATAAAGGTCCCACGCAGACGTAGAGGCCAACTCGCCAGTAATGTTGTCAAATATTACCGCCGACATGTTAGGTTGGGCTAGGTTTGGTTTTGTTACGTTATTGATGTATATAAAGGTCCCACGCAGACGTAGAGGCCAACTCGCCAGGAATGTTGTCAAATATTACCGCCGAGATGATAGGATGTGTAAGGTTAGGTTATATTTCGTCATTGATGTATATGAAGGTCCCACGGAGACGTAGAGGCCAACTCGCCAGGAATGTTGTCAAATATTACAGGCGCGATGTTAGATTGGGTTAGGGTAGGTTGTATTACGTCATAGACGTATACAGTGTTCCCACCGAGAAGTAGGGCCCGACAATCAAGGAATGTGGTTAAATGGTACCCCGAGCGGTTAGGTTGGGTTGGGTTACGTTATATTACGTTATTGATGTACATGAGGGTCCCACGGAGACGTAGAGGCCAACTCGCCAGGAATGTAGTCAAATATTACTGCCGACATGTTAGGTTGGGTTAGGTTTGGTTTTGTTACGTTATTGATGTATGTAAAGGTCCCACGCAGACGTAGAGGCCAACTCGCCAGGAATGTTGTCAAATATTACCGCCGAGATGATAGGTTGGGTCAGGTTAGGTTATATTACGTTATTGATGTATATGAAGGACCCACTTAGACGTAGGGGCCATGTCGCCAGTAATATTGTCAAATATTACCGCCGAGATGATAGTTTGGATTAGGTTAGGTTATATTACGCTATTGATGTATATAAAAGTCCCACGGAGACGTAGAGGCCAACTCGCCAGGAATGTTGTCAAATTTTACCGCCGAGATGATAGGATGGGTTAGGTTAGGTTATATTTCGTTATTGATGTATATGAAGGTCCCACGGAGACGTAGAGGCCAACTCGCCAGGCATGTTGTCAAATATTACAGCCGCGATGTTAGACTGGGTTAGGGAAGATTGTATGACGTCATAGACGTATACAGTGTCCCACCGAGAAGTAGGGCCCGACAATCAAGGAATGTGGTTAAATGGTACCCCGAGAGGTTAGGTTGGGTTATGTTACGTTATATTACGTTATTGATGTACATGAGGGTCCCACGGGGACGTAGAGGCCAACTCGCCAGTAATGTTATCAAATATTACCGCCGACATGTTAGGTTGGATTAGGTTTGGTTATATTACGTTATTCATGTATATAAAGGTCCCACGGAGACGGAGAAGCCAACTCGCCAGGAATGTTGTCAAATATTACCGCCGAGATGTCAGGTTGGGTTAGGTTAGGTTATATTACGTTATTGATGTATATAAAGGTCCCAGGGGGACGTAGAGGCCAACAAGACAGGAATGTGGTCAACTATTACCGCCGACATGTTAGGTTGGGTTAGGTTTGGTTTTGTTACGTTATTGAAGTATATAAAGGTCCCACGCAGACGTAGCGGAAAACACGCCAGGAATGTTGTCAAACATTACCGCCGAGATGATAGGTTGGGTTAGGTTAGGTTATATTTCGTTATTGATGTGTATGAAGGTCCCACGGAGACGTAGAGGCCAACTCGCCAGGAATGTTGTCAAATATTACAGGCGCGATGTTAGATTGGGTTAGGGTAGGTTGTATTACGTCATAGACGTATACAGTGTTCCCACCGAGAAGTAGGGCCCGACAATCAAGGAATGTGGTAAAATGGTACCCCGAGCGGTTAGGTTGGGTTGGGTTACGTTATATTACGTTATTGATGTACATGAGGGTCCCACGGGGACGTAGAGGCCAACTCGCCAGTAATGTTATCAAATATTACCGCCGACATGTTAGGTTGGATTAGGTTTGGTTATATTCCGTTATTCATGTATATAAAGGTCCCACGGAGACGGAGAAGCCAACTCGCCAGGAATGTTGTCAAATATTACCGCCGAGATGTCAGGTTGGGTTAGGTTAGGTTATATTACGTTATTGATGTATATAAAGGTCCCAGGGGGACGTAGAGGCCAACAAGACAGGAATGTGGTCAACTATTACCGCCGACATGTTAGGTTGGGTTAGGTTTGGTTTTGTTACGTTATTGAAGTATATAAAGGTCCCACGGTGACGGAGAGGCCAACAAGCCAGGAATGTTGCCAAATATTACCGCCGAGATGTTAGTTTGGGTTAGGTTAGGTTATATTACGTTATTGATGTATATAAGGGTCCCACGGAGACGTAAAATCCAACTCGCCAGGAATGTTGCCAAATATTACCGCCGAGATGTTCGGTCGGGTTAGGTTAGGTTATATTACGTTATTGATGTATATGAAGTACCCACGTTGACGTAGGGGTCAACTCGCCAGGAATATTGTCAAATATTACCGCCGACATGTTAGGTTGGATGAGGTTTGGTTATATTACGTTATTGATGTATATAAAGGTCCCACGGAGACGGAGAAGCCAACTCGCCAGGAATGTTGTCAAATATTACCGCCGAGATGTTAGGTTGGGTTAGGTTAGGTTATATTACGTTATTGATGTATATAAAGGTCCCACGGAGACGTAGAGGCCAACAAGACAGGAATGTGGTCAACTATTACCGCCGAGATGTTAGATTGGGTTAGGTTAGGTTATATTACGTTATAGATGTATATAAAGGTCCCACGGAGTCGTGGAGGCCAACTCGCGAGGAATGTTGTCAAATATTACCGCCGAGATGGTAGGTTGGGTCAAGTTAGGTTATATTACGTTATTGATGTATATGAAGGACCCACTTAGACGTAGGGGCCATGTCGCGAGTAATATTGTCAAATATTACCGCCGAGATGATAGTTTGGATTAGGTTAGGTTATATTACGCTATTGATGTATATAAAAGTCCCACGGAGACGTAGAGGCCAACTCGCCAGGAATGTTGTCAAATTTTACCGCCGAGATGATAGGATGGGTTAGGTTAGGTTATATTTCGTTATTGATGTATATGAAGGTCCCACGGAGACGTAGAGGCCAACTCGCCAGGCATATTGTCAAATATTACAGCCGCGATGTTAGACTGGGTTAGGGTAGGTTGTATTACGTCATAGACGTATACAGTGTCCCACCGAGAAGTAGGGCCCGACAATCAAGGAATGTGGTTAAATGGTACCCCGAGAGGTTAGGTTGGGTTATGTTACGTTATATTACGTTATTGATGTACATGAGGGTCCCACGGAGACGTAGAGGCCAACTCGCCAGTAATGTTGTCAAATATTACCGCCGACATGTTAGGTTGGATTAGGTTTGGTTATATTACGTTATTCATGTATATAAAGGTCCCACGGAGACGGAGAAGCCAACTCGCCAGGAATGTTGTCAAATATTACCGCCGAGATGTTAGGTTGGGTTAGGTTAGGTTATATTACGTTATTGATGTATATAAAGGTCCCAGGGAGACGTAGAGGCCAACAAGACAGGAATGTGGTCAACTATTACCGCCGACATGTTAGGTTGGGTTAGGTTTGGTTTTGTTACGTTATTGATGTATATAAAGGTCCCACGCAGACGTAGAGGCCAACTCGCCAGTAATGTTGTCAAATATTACCGCCGACATGTTAGGTTGGGCTAGGTTTGGTTTTGTTACGTTATTGATGTATATAAAGGTCCCACGCAGACGTAGAGGCCAACTCGCGAGGAATGTTGTCAAATATTACCGCCGAGATGATAGGATGTGTTAGGTTAGGTTATATTTCGTCATAGATGTATATGAAGGTCCCACGGAGACGTAGAGGCCAACTCGCCAGGAATGTTGTCAAATATTACAGCCGCGATGTTAGACTGGGTGAGAGTAGGTTGTATTACGTCATAGACGTATACAGTGTTCCCACCGAGAAGTAGGGCCCGACAATCAAGGAATGTGGTTAAATGGTACCCCGAGAGGTTAGGTTGGGTTAGGTTACGTTATATTACGTTATTGATGTCCATGAGGGTCCCACGGAGACGTAGATGCCAACTCGCCAGTAATGTTGTCAAATATTACCGCCGACATGTTAGGTTGGATGAGGTTTGGTTATATTACGTTATTGATGTATATAAAGGTCCCACGGAGACGGAGAAGCCAACTCGCCAGGAATGTTGTCAAATATTACCGCCGAGATGTTAGGTTGGGTTAGGTTAGGTTATATTACGTTATTGATGTATATAAAGGACCTACGGAGACGTAGAGGCCAACAAGACATGAATGTGGTCAACTATTACCGCCGAGATGTTAGATTGGGTTAGGTTAGGTTATATTACGTTATAGATGTATATAAAGGTCCCACGGAGTCGCAGAGGCCAACTCGCGAGGAACGTTGTCAAATATTACCGCCAAGATGATAGGTTGGGTTAGGTCAGGTTATATTACGTTATTGATGTATATGAAGGACCCACTTCGACGTAGGGGCCATGTCGCCAGCAATATTGTCAAATATTACCGCCGAGATGATAGTTTGGATTAGGTTAGTTTATATTACGCTATTGATGTATATAAAAGTCCCACGCAGACGTAGAGGCCAACTCGCCAGGAATGTTGTCAAACATTACCGCCGAGATGATAGGTTGGGTTAGGTTAGGTTATATTTCGTTATTGATGTGTATGAAGGTCCCACGGAGACGTAGAGGCCAACTCGCCAGGAATGTTGTCAAATATTACAGGCGCGATGTTAGATTGGGTTAGGGTAGGTTGTATTACGTCATAGACGTATACAGTGTTCCCACCGAGAAGTAGGGCCCGACAATCAAGGAATGTGGTAAAATGGTACCCCGAGCGGTTAGGTTGGGTTGGGTTACGTTATATTACGTTATTGATGTACATGAGGGTCCCACGGGGACGTAGAGGCCAACTCGCCAGTAATGTTATCAAATATTACCGCCGACATGTTAGGTTGGATTAGGTTTGGTTATATTCCGTTATTCATGTATATAAAGGTCCCACGGAGACGGAGAAGCCAACTCGCCAGGAATGTTGTCAAATATTACCGCCGAGATGTCAGGTTGGGTTAGGTTAGGTTATATTACGTTATTGATGTATATAAAGGTCCCAGGGGGACGTAGAGGCCAACAAGACAGGAATGTGGTCAACTATTACCGCCGACATGTTAGGTTGGGTTAGGTTTGGTTTTGTTACGTTATTGAAGTATATAAAGGTCCCACGGTGACGGAGAGGCCAACAAGCCAGGAATGTTGCCAAATATTACCGCCGAGATGTTAGTTTGGGTTAGGTTAGGTTATATTACGTTATTGATGTATATAAGGGTCCCACGGAGACGTAAAATCCAACTCGCCAGGAATGTTGCCAAATATTACCGCCGAGATGTTCGGTCGGGTTAGGTTAGGTTATATTACGTTATTGATGTATATGAAGTACCCACGTTGACGTAGGGGTCAACTCGCCAGGAATATTGTCAAATATTACCGCCGACATGTTAGGTTGGATGAGGTTTGGTTATATTACGTTATTGATGTATATAAAGGTCCCACGGAGACGGAGAAGCCAACTCGCCAGGAATGTTGTCAAATATTACCGCCGAGATGTTAGGTTGGGTTAGGTTAGGTTATATTACGTTATTGATGTATATAAAGGTCCCACGGAGACGTAGAGGCCAACAAGACAGGAATGTGGTCAACTATTACCGCCGAGATGTTAGATTGGGTTAGGTTAGGTTATATTACGTTATAGATGTATATAAAGGTCCCACGGAGTCGTGGAGGCCAACTAGCGAGGAATGTTGTCAAATATTACCCCCGAGATGGTAGGTTGGGTCAAGTTAGGTTATATTACGTTATTGATGTATATGAAGGACCCACTTAGACGTAGGGGCCATGTCGCCAGTAATATTGTCAAATATTACCGCCGAGATGATAGTTTGGATTAGGTTAGGTTATATTACGCTATTGATGTATATAAAAGTCCCACGGAGACGTAGAGGCCAACTCGCCAGGAATGTTGTCAAATTTTACCGCCGAGATGATAGGATGGGTTAGGTTAGGTTATATTTCGTTATTGATGTATATGAAGGTCCCACGGAGACGTAGAGGCCAACTCGCCAGGGATGTTGTCAAATATTACAGCCGCGATGTTAGACTGGGTTAGGGTAGGTTGTATTACGTCATAGACGTATACAGTGTCCCACCGAGAAGTAGGGCCCGACAATCAAGGAATGTGGTTAAATGGTACCCCGAGAGGTTAGGTTGGGTTATGTTACGTTATATTACGTTATTGATGTACATGAGGGTCCCACGGAGACGTAGAGGCCAACTCGCCAGTAATGTTGTCAAATATTACCGCCGACATGTTAGGTTGGATTAGGTTTGGTTATATTACGTTATTCATGTATATAAAGGTCCCACGGAGACGGAGAAGCCAACTCGCCAGGAATGTTGTCAAATATTACCGCCGAGATGTTAGGTTGGGTTAGGTTAGGTTATATTACGTTATTGATGTATATAAAGGTCCCAGGGAGACGTAGAGGCCAACAAGACAGGAATGTGGTCAACTATTACCGCCGACATGTTAGGTTGGGTTAGGTTTGGTTTTGTTACGTTATTGATGTATATAAAGGTCCCACGCAGACGTAGAGGCCAACTCGCCAGTAATGTTGTCAAATATTACCGCCGACATGTTAGGTTGGGCTAGGTTTGGTTTTGTTACGTTATTGATGTATATAAAGGTCCCACGCAGACGTAGAGGCCAACCCGCGAGGAATGTTGTCAAATATTACCGCCGAGATGATAGGATGTGTTAGGTTAGGTTATATTTCGTCATTGATGTATATGAAGGTCCCACGGAGACGTAGAGGCCAACTCGCCAGGAATGTTGTCAAATATTACAGCCGCGATGTTAGATTGAGTTAGGGTAGGTTGTATTACGTCATAGACGTATACAGTGTTCCCACCGAGAAGTAGGGCCCGACAATCAAGGAATGTGGTTAAATGGTACCCCGAGCGGTTAGGTTGGGTTGGGTTACGTTATATTACGTTATTGATGTACATGAGGGTCCCACGGAGACGTAGAGGCCAACTCGCCAGGAATGTAGTCAAATATTACTGCCGACATGTTAGGTTGGGTTAGGTTTGGTTTTGTTACGTTATTGATGTATATAAACGTCCCACGGAGACGTAGAGGCCAACTCGCCAGGAATGTTGTCAAATATTACCGCCGAGATGTTAGGTTGGGTTAGGTTATGTTATATTACGTTATTGATATATATAAGGGTCCAACGGAGACGTAGAGGCCAACAAGCCAGGAATGTTGTCAAATATTACTGCCGAGGTGTTAGGTTGGGTTAGGTTAGGTTATATTACGCTATTGATGTATATAAAAGTCCCACGTAGACGTAAAAGCCAACTCGTCAGGAATGTGGTCAAATATTACAGCCGCGATGTTAGATTGGGTTAGGGTAGGTTGTATTACGTCATACACGTATACAGTGTTCCCACCAAGAAGTAGGGCCCGACAATCATGGAATGTGGTTAAATGGTACCCCGAGAGGTTAGGTTGGGTTCGGTTACGTTATATTACGTTATTGATGTACATGAGGGTCCCACGGATACGTAGAGGCCAACTCGCCAGTAATGTTGTCAAATATTACCGCCGACATGTTAGGTTGGGCTAGGTTTGGTTTTGTTACGTTATTGATGTATATAAAGGTCCCACGCAGACGTAGAGGCTAACTCGCCAGGAATGTTGTCAAATATTACCGCCGAGATGATAGGTTGGGTTAGGTTAGGTTATATTACGTTATTGATGTATATGAAGTACCCACGTTGACGTAGGGGTCAACTCGCCAGGAATATTGTCAAATATTACCGCCGAGATGATAGGTTGGGTTAGGTTAGGTTATACTACGTTATTGATGTACATGAGGGTCCCACGGAGACGTAGAGGCCAACTCGCCAGTAATGTTGTCAAATATTACCGCCGACATGTTAGGTTGGATGAGGTTTGGTTATATTACGTTATTGATGTATATAAAGGTCCCACGGAGACGGAGAAGCCAACTCGCCAGGAATGTTGTCAAATATTACCGCCGAGATGGTAGGTTGGGTCAGGTTAGGTTATATTACGTTATTGATGTATATGAAGGACCCACTTAGACGTAGGGGCCATGTCGCCAGTAATATTGTCAAATATTACCGCCGAGATGATAGTTTGGATTAGGTTAGGTTATATTACGCTATTGATGTATATAAAAGTCCCACGGAGACGTAGAGGCCAACTCGCCAGGAATGTTGTCAAATTTTACCGCCGAGATGATAGGATGGGTTAGGTTAGGTTATATTTCGTTATT
Organism: Xylocopa violacea; assembly: GCA_963969225.1. Lineage (NCBI taxonomy): Eukaryota > Metazoa > Arthropoda > Insecta > Hymenoptera > Apidae > Xylocopa > Xylocopa violacea. The sequence continues at coordinate 7,113,776 of CAXAJV010000017.1, read as the reverse complement.
GATGTATATGAAGGTCCCACGGAGACGTAGAGGCCAACTCGCCAGGCATGTTGTCAAATATTACAGCCGCGATGTTAGACTGGGTTAGGGAAGATTGTATGACGTCATAGACGTATACAGTGTCCCACCGAGAAGTAGGGCCCGACAATCAAGGAATGTGGTTAAATGGTACCCCGAGAGGTTAGGTTGGGTTATGTTACGTTATATTACGTTATTGATGTACATGAGGGTCCCACGGGGACGTAGAGGCCAACTCGCCAGTAATGTTATCAAATATTACCGCCGACATGTTAGGTTGGATTAGGTTTGGTTATATTACGTTATTCATGTATATAAAGGTCCCACGGAGACGGAGAAGCCAACTCGCCAGGAATGTTGTCAAATATTACCGCCGAGATGTCAGGTTGGGTTAGGTTAGGTTATATTACGTTATTGATGTATATAAAGGTCCCAGGGGGACGTAGAGGCCAACAAGACAGGAATGTGGTCAACTATTACCGCCGACATGTTAGGTTGGGTTAGGTTTGGTTTTGTTACGTTATTGAAGTATATAAAGGTCCCACGCAGACGTAGCGGAAAACACGCCAGGAATGTTGTCAAACATTACCGCCGAGATGATAGGTTGGGTTAGGTTAGGTTATATTTCGTTATTGATGTGTATGAAGGTCCCACGGAGACGTAGAGGCCAACTCGCCAGGAATGTTGTCAAATATTACAGGCGCGATGTTAGATTGGGTTAGGGTAGGTTGTATTACGTCATTGACGTATACAGTGTTCCCACCGAGAAGTAGGGCCCGACAATCAAGGAATGTGGTAAAATGGTACCCCGAGCGGTTAGGTTGGGTTGGGTTACGTTATATTACGTTATTGATGTACATGAGGGTCCCACGGAGACGTAGAGGCCAACTCGCCAGGAATGTAGTCAAATATTACTGCCGACATGTTAGGTTGGGTTAGGTTTGGTTTTGTTACGTTATTGATGTATGTAAAGGTCCCACGCAGACGTAGAGGCCAACTCGCCAGGAATGTTGTCAAATATTACCGCCGAGATGATAGGTTGGGTCAGGTTAGGTTATATTATGTTATTGATGTATATAAAGGTCCCACGGTGACGGAGAGGCCAACAAGCCAGGAATGTTGCCAAATATTACCGCCGAGATGTTAGTTTGGGTTAGGTTAGGTTATATTAAGTCATAGATGTATATAAAGGTCCCACGGAGTCGTGGAGGCCAACTCGCGAGGAATGTTGTCAAATATTACCGCCGAGATGTTAGGTTGGGTTATGTTAGGTTATATTACGTTATTGATGTATATGAAGGACCCACGGAGACGTAGAGGTCAACTCGCCAGGAATGTTGTCAAATATTACAGCCGCGATGTTAGGTTGGATTAGGTTAGGTTATATTACGATATTGATGTATATAAAGGTCCCAGGGAGAAGTAGAGGCCAACAAGACAGGAATGTGGTCAACTATTACCGCCGACATGTTAGGTTGGGTTAGGTTTGGTTTTGTTACGTTATTGATGTATATAAACGTCCCACGGAGACGTAGAGGAAAACTCGCCAGGAATGTTGTCAAATATTACCGCCGAGATGTTAGGTTGGGTTAGGTTATGTTATATTACGTTATTGATATATATAAGGGTCCAACGGAGTGGTTAAATGTGGTTAAATGGTACCCCGAGAGGTAAGGTTGGGTTAGGTTACGTTATATTACGTTATTGATGAGGGTCCCACGGAGACGTAGAGGCCAACTCGCCAGGAATATTGTCAAATATTACCGCCGAGATGATAGGATGGGTTAGGTTTGGTTTTGTTACGTTATTGATGTATATAAAGGTCCCACGCAGACGTAGAGGCCAACTCGCCAGGAATATTGTCAAATATTACCGCCGAGATGATAGGATGGGTTAGGTTAGGTTATATTTCGTTATTGATGTATATGAAGGTCCCACGGAGACGTAGAGGCCAACTCGCCAGGAATATTGTCAAATATTACCGCCGAGATGATAGGATGGGTTAGGTTAGGTTATATTTCGTTATTGATGTATATGAAGGTCCCACGGAGACGTAGAGGCCAACTCGCCAGTAATGTTGCCAAATATTACCGCCGACATGTTAGGTTGGATTAGGTTTGGTTATATTACGTTATTGATGTATATAAATGTCCCACGGAGACGGAGAAGCCAACTCGCCAGGAATGTTGTCAAATATTACAGCCGCTATGTTAGATTGGGTTAGGGTAGGTTGTAATACTTCATAGACGTAGACAGTGTTCCCACCGAGAAGTAGGGCCCGACAATCATGGAATGTGGTTAAATGGTACCCCAAGAGTTTAGGTTGGGTTAGGTTACGTTATATTACATTATCGATGTACATAAAGGTCCCACGGAGACGTAGAGGCCAACTCGCCAGGAATTTTGTCAAATATTACCGCCGAGATGTTAGGTTGGGTTAGGTTATGTTATATTACGTTATTGATATATATAAGGGTCCAACGGAGACGTAGAGGCCAACAAGCCAGGAATGTGGTCAAATATTACTGCCGAGGTGTTAGGTTGGGTTAGGTTAGGTTATATTACGCTATTGATGTATATAAAAGTCCCACGGAGACGTAGAGCCCAACTCGCCAGTAATGTTGTCAAATATTACGGCCGACATGTTAGGTTGGATTAGGTTTGGTTATATTACGTTATTGATGTATATAAAGGTCCCACGGAGACGGAGAAGGCAACTCGCCAGGAATGTTGTCAAATATTACCGCCGAGATGTTAGGTTGGGTTAGGTTAGGTTATATTACGTTATTGATGTATAAAAAGTTCCCACGGAGACGTAGAGGCCAACAAGACAGGAATGTGGTCAACTATTACCGCCGAGATGTTAGATTGGGTTAGGTTAGGTTATATTACGTTATAGATGTATATAAAGGTACCACGGAGTCGTGGAGGCCAACTCGCGAGGAATGTTGTCAAATATTACCGCCGAGATGGTAGGTTGGGTTAGGTTAGGTTATATTACGTTATTGATGTATATGAAGGACCCACTTAGACGTAGGGGCCATGTCGCCAGTAATATTGTCAAATATTACCGCCGAGATGATAGTTTGGATTAGGTTAGGTTATATTACGCTATTGATGTATATAAAAGTCCCACGGAGACGTAGACGCCAACTCGCCAGCAATGTGGTCAAATATTAGTGCCGACATGTTAGGTTGGATTAGGTTTGGTTATATTACGTTATTCATGTATATAAAGGTCCCACGGAGACGGAGAAGCCAACTCGCCAGGAATGTTGTCAAATATTACCGCCGATATGTTAGGTTGGATTAGGTTAGGTTATATTACGATATTGATGTATATAAAGGTCCCAGGGAGACGTAGAGGCCAACAAGACAGGAATGTGGTCAACTATTACCGCCGACATGTTAGGTTGGGTTAGGTTTGGTTTTGTTACGTTATTGATGTATATAAACGTCCCACGGAGACGTAGAGGCCAACTCGCCAGGAATGTGGTCAAATATTACCGCCGAGATGTTAGGTTGGGTTAGGTTATGTTATATTACGTTATTGATATATATAAGGGTCCAACGGAGACGTAGAGGCCAACAAGCCAGGAATGTTGTCAAATATTACTGCCGAGGTGTTAGGTTGGGTTAGGTTAGGTTATATTACGCTATTGATGAATATAGAAGTCCCACGGAGACGTAAAAGCCAACTCGTCAGGAATGTGGTCAAATATTACAGCCGCGATGTTAGATTGGGTTAGGGTAGGTTGTATTACGTCATACACGTATACAGTGTTCCCACCAAGAAGTAGGGCCCGACAATCATGGAATGTGGTTAAATGGTACCCCGAGAGGTTAGGTTGGGTTCGGTTACGTTATATTACGTTATTGATGTACATGAGCGTCCCACGGATACGTAGAGGCCAACTCGCCAGTAATGTTGTCAAATATTACCGCCGACATGTTAGGTTGGGTTAGGTTTGGTTTTGTTACGTTATTAATGTATATAATCGTCCCACGGAGACGTAGAGGCTAACTCGCCAGGAATGTTGTCAAATATTACCGCCGAGATGATAGGTTGGGTTAGGTTAGATTATATTACGTTATTGATGTATATGAAGTACCCACGTTGACGTAGGGGTCAACTCGCCAGGAATATTGTCAAATATTACCGCCGAGATGATAGGTTGGGTTAGGTTAGGTTATACTACGTTATTGATGTACATGAGGGTCCCACGGAGACGTAGAGGCCAACTCGCCAGTAATGTTGTCAAATATTACCGCCGACATGTTAGGTTGGATGAGGTTTGGTTATATTACGTTATTGATGTATATAAAGGTCCCACGGAGACGGAGAAGCCAACTCGCCAGGAATGTTGTCAAATATTACCGCCGAGATGGTAGGTTGGGTCAGGTTAGGTTATATTACGTTATTGATGTATATGAAGGACCCACTTAGACGTAGGGGCCAACAAGCCAGGAATGTTGCCAAATATTACCGCCGAGATGTTAGTTTGGGTTAGGTTAGGTTATATTAAGTCATAGATGTATATAAAGGTCCCACGGAGTCGTGGAGGCCAACTCGCGAGGAATGTTGTCAAATATTACCGCCGAGATGTTAGGTTGGGTTATGTTAGGTTATATTACGTTATTGATGTATATGAAGGACCCACGGAGACGTAGAGGTCAACTCGCCAGGAATGTTGTCAAATATTACAGCCGCGATGTTAGGTTGGATTAGGTTAGGTTATATTACGATATTGATGTATATAAAGGTCCCAGGGAGACGTAGAGGCCAACAAGACAGGAATGTGGTCAACTATTACCGCCGACATGTTAGGTTGGGTTAGGTTTGGTTTTGTTACGTTATTGATGTATATAAACGTCCCACGGAGACGTAGAGGAAAACTCGCCAGGAATGTTGTCAAATATTACCGCCGAGATGTTAGGTTGGGTTAGGTTATGTTATATTACGTTATTGATATATATAAGGGTCCAACGGAGTGGTTAAATGTGGTTAAATGGTACCTCGAGAGGTAAGGTTGTGTTAGGTTACGTTATATTACGTTATTGATGAGGGTCCCATGGAGACGTAGAGGCCAACTCGCCAGGAATATTGTCAAATATTACCGCCGAGATGATAGGATGGGTTAGGTTTGGTTTTGTTACGTTATTGATGTATATAAAGGTCCCACGCAGACGTAGAGGCCAACTCGCCAGGAATATTGTCAAATATTACCGCCGAGATGATAGGATGGGTTAGGTTAGGTTATATTTCGTTATTGATGTATATGAAGGTCCCACGGAGACGTAGAGGCCAACTCGCCAGGAATATTGTCAAATATTACCGCCGAGATGATAGGATGGGTTAGGTTAGGTTATATTTCGTTATTGATGTATATGAAGGTCCCACGGAGACGTAGAGGCCAACTCGCCAGTAATGTTGCCAAATATTACCGCCGACATGTTAGGTTGGATTAGGTTTGGTTATATTACGTTATTGATGTATATAAATGTCCCACGGAGACGGAGAAGCCAACTCGCCAGGAATGTTGTCAAATATTACAGCCGCTATGTTAGATTGGGTTAGGGTAGGTTGTAATACTTCATAGACGTAGACAGTGTTCCCACCGAGAAGTAGGGCCCGACAATCATGGAATGTGGTTAAATGGTACCCCAAGAGTTTAGGTTGGGTTAGGTTACGTTATATTACATTATTGATGTACATAAAGGTCCCACGGAGACGTAGAGGCCAACTCGCCAGGAATTTTGTCAAATATTACCGCCGAGATGTTAGGTTGGGTTAGGTTATGTTATATTACGTTATTGATATATATAAGGGTCCAACGGAGACGTAGAGGCCAACAAGCCAGGAATGTGGTCAAATATTACTGCCGAGGTGTTAGGTTGGATTAGGTTAGGTTATATTACGCTATTGATGTATATAAAAGTCCCACGGAGACGTAGAGGCCAACTCGCCAGGAATGTTGTCAAATATTACCGCCGACATGTTAGGTTGGATTAGGTTTGGTTATATTACGTTATTCATGTATATAAGGGTCCCACGCAGACGGAGAAGCCAACTCGCCAGGAATGTTGTCAAATATTACCGCCGAGATGATAGGTTGGGTTAGGTTAGGTTATATTATGTTATTGATGTATATAAAGGTCCCACGGTGACGGAGAGGCCAACAAGCCAGGAATGTTGCCAAATATTACCGCCGAGATGTTAGTTTGGGTTAGGTTAGGTTATATTACGTTATTGATGTATATAAGGGTCCCACGGAGACGTAGAATCCAACTCGCCAGGAATGTTGCCAAATATTACCGCCGAGATGTTCGGTTGGGTTAGGTTAGGTTATATTACGCTATTGATGCATATAAAGGTCCCACGGAGACGTAGAGGCTAACTCGCCAGGAATGTTGTCAAATATAACCGCCGAGATGATAGTTTGGATTAGGTTAGTTTATATTACGCTATTGATGTATATAAAAGTCCCACGGAGACGTAGAAGCCAACTCGCCAGGAATGTTGTCAAATATTACCGCCGAGATGATAGGATGGGTTAGGTTATGTTATATTTCGTTATTGACGTATATGAAGGTCCCACGGAGACGTAGAGGCCAACTCGCCAGGAATGTTGTCAAATATTACAGCCGCGATGTTAGATTGGGTTAGGGTAGGTTGTATTACGTCATACACGTATACAGTGTTCCCACCAAGAAGTAGGGCCCGACAATCATGGAATGTGGTTAAATAGTACCCCGAGAGGTTAGGTTGGGTTAGGTTAGGTTATATTACGTTATTGATGTACATGAGGGTCCCACGGAGACGTAGAGCCCAACTCGCCAGTAATGTTGTCAAATATTACGGCCGACATGTTAGGTTGGATTAGGTTTGGTTATATTACGTTATTGATGTATATAACGGTCCCACGGAGACGGAGAAGCCAACTCGCCAGGAATGTTGTCAAATATTACCGCCGAGATGTTAGGTTGGCTTAGGTTAGGTTATATTACGTTATTGATGTATATAAAGGTCCCACGGAGACGTAGAGGCCAACAAGACAGGAATGTGGTCAACTATTACCGCCGAGATGTTAGATTGGGTTAGGTTAGGTTATATTACGTTATAGATGTATATAAAGGTCCCACGGAGTCGTGGAGGCCAACTCGCGAGGAATGTTGTCAAATATTACCGCCGAGATGGTAGGTTGGGTTAGGTTAGGTTATATTACGTTATTGATGTATATGAAGGACCCACTTAGACGTAGGGGCCATGTCGCCAGTAATATTGTCAAATATTACCGCCGAGATGATAGTTTGGATTAGGTTAGGTTATATTACGCTATTGATGTATATAAAAGTCCCACGGAGACGTAGACGCCAACTCGCCAGCAATGTGGTCAAATATTAGTGCCGACATGTTAGGTTGGATTAGGTTTGGTTATATTACGTTATTCATGTATATAAAGGTCCCACGGAGACGGAGAAGCCAACTCGCCAGGAATGTTGTGAAATATTACCGCCGAGATGTTAGGTTGGATTAGGTTAGGTTATATTACGATATTGATGTATATAAAGGTCCCAGGGAGACGTAGAGGCCAACAAGACAGGAATGTGGTCAACTATTACCGCCGACATGTTAGGTTGGGTTAGGTTTGGTTTTGTTACGTTATTGATGTATATAAACGTCCCACGGAGACGTAGAGGCCAACTCGCCAGGAATGTTGTCAAATATTACCGCCGAGATGTTAGGTTGGGTTAGGTTATGTTATATTACGTTATTGATATATATAAGGGTCCAACGGAGACGTAGAGGCCAACAAGCCAGGAATGTTGTCAAATATTACTGCCGAGGTGTTAGGTTGGGTTAGGTTAGGTTATATTACGCTATTGATGAATATAAAAGTCCCACGGAGACGTAAAAGCCAACTCGTCAGGAATGTGGTCAAATATTACAGCCGCGATGTTAGATTGGGTTAGGGTAGGTTGTATTACGTCATACACGTATACAGTGTTCCCACCAAGAAGTAGGGCCCGACAATCATGGAATGTGGTTAAATGGTACCCCGAGAGGTTAGGTTGGGTTCGGTTACGTTATATAACGTTATTGATGTACATGAGCGTCCCACGGATACGTAGAGGCCAACTCGCCAGTAATGTTGTCAAATATTACCGCCGACATGTTAGGTTGGGTTAGGTTTGGTTTTGTTACGTTATTAATGTATATAATCGTCCCACGGAGACGTAGAGGCGAACTCGCCAGGAATGTTGTCAAATATTACCGCCGAGATGTTAGGTTGGGTTAGGTTATGTTATATTACGTTATTGATATATATAAGGGTCCAACGAAGACGTGCAGGCCAACAAGCCAGGAATGTTGTCAAATATTACTGCCGAGGTGTTAGGTTGGGTTAGGTTAGGTTATATTACGCTATTGATGAATATAAAAGTCCCACGGAGACGTAAAAGCCAACTCGTCAGGAATGTGGTCAAATATTACAGCCGCGATGTTAGATTGGGTTAGGGTAGGTTATATTACGATATTGATGTATATAAAGGTCCCAGGGAGACGTAGAGGCCAACAAGACAGGAATGTGGTCAACTATTACCGCCGACATGTTAGGTTGGGTTAGGTTTGGTTTTGTTACGTTATTGATGTATATAAACGTCCCACGGAGACGTAGAGGCCAACTCGCCAGGAATGTTGTCAAATATTACCGCCGAGATGTTAGGTTGGGTTAGGTTATGTTATATTACGTTATTGATATATATAAGGGTCCAACGGAGACGTAGAGGCCAACAAGCCAGGAATGTTGTCAAATATTACTGCCGAGGTGTTAGGTTGGGTTAGGTTAGGTTATATTACGCTATTGATGAATATAAAAGTCCCACGGAGACGTAAAAGCCAACTCGTCAGGAATGTGGTCAAATATTACAGCCGCGATGTTAGATTGGGTTAGGGTAGGTTGTATTACGTCATACACGTATACAGTGTTCCCACCAAGAAGTAGGGCCCGACAATCATGGAATGTGGTTAAATGGTACCCCGAGAGGTTAGGTTGGGTTCGGTTACGTTATATAACGTTATTGATGTACATGAGCGTCCCACGGATACGTAGAGGCCAACTCGCCAGTAATGTTGTCAAATATTACCGCCGACATGTTAGGTTGGGTTAGGTTTGGTTTTGTTACGTTATTAATGTATATAATCGTCCCACGGAGACGTAGAGGCGAACTCGCCAGGAATGTTGTCAAATATTACCGCCGAGATGTTAGGTTGGGTTAGGTTATGTTATATTACGTTATTGATATATATAAGGGTCCAACGAAGACGTGCAGGCCAACAAGCCAGGAATGTTGTCAAATATTACTGCCGAGGTGTTAGGTTGGGTTAGGTTAGGTTATATTACGCTATTGATGAATATAAAAGTCCCACGGAGACGTAAAAGCCAACTCGTCAGGAATGTGGTCAAATATTACAGCCGCGATGTTAGATTGGGTTAGGGTAGGTTGTATTACGTCATACACGTATACAGTGTTCCCACCAAGAAGTAGGGCCCGACAATCATGGAATGTGGTTAAATGGTACCCCGAGAGGTAAGGTTGGGTTAGGTTACGTTATATTACGTTATTGATGTACATGAGGGTCCCACGGAGACGTAGAGGCCAACTCGCCAGGAATGATTTCAAATATTACCGCCGAGGTGATAGGTTGGGTTAGGTTTGGTTTTGTTACGTTATTGATGTATATAAAGGTCCCACGCAGACGTAGAGGCCAACTCGCCAGGAATATTGTCAAATATTATCGCCGAGATGATAGGATGGGTTAGGTTAGGTTATATTTCGTTATTGATCTATATGAAGGTCCCACGGAGACGTAGAGGCCAACTCGCCAGGAATATTGTCAAATATTACCGCCGAGATGATAGGATGGGTTAGGTTAGGTTATATTTCGTTATTGATGTATATGAAGGTCCCACGGAGACGTAGAGGCCAACTCGCCAGGAATATTGTCAAATATTACCGCCGAGATGATAGGATGGGTTAGGTTAGGTTATATTTCGTTATTGATGTATATGAAGGTCCCACGGAGACGTAGAGGTCAACTCGCCAGGAATGTTGTCAAATATTACAGCCGCGATGTTAGACTGGGTTAGGGTAGGTTGTATTACGTCATAGACGTATGCAGTGTTCCCACCGAGAAGTAGGGCCCGACAATCAAGAAATGTGGTTAAATGGTACCCCGAGAGGTTAGGTTGGGTTAGGTTACGTTATATTACGTTATTGATGTACATGTGGGTCCCACGGAGACGTAGAGGCCAACTCGCCAGTAATGTTGCCAAATATTACCGCCGACATGTTAGGTTGGATTAGGTTTGGTTATATTACGTTATTGATGTATATAAATGTCCCACGGAGACGGAGAAGCCAACTCGCCAGGAATGTTGTCAAATATTACAGCCGCTATGTTAGATTGGGTTAGGGTAGGTTGTAATACTTCATAGACGTATACAGTGTTCCCACCGAGAAGTAGGGCCCGACAATCATGGAATGTGGTTAAATGGTACCCCAAGAGTTTAGGTTGGGTTAGGTTACGTTATATTACATTATTGATGTACATAAAGGTCCCACGGAGACGTAGAGGCCAACTCGCCAGGAATTTTGTCAAATATTACCGCCGAGATGTTAGGTTGGGTTAGGTTATGTTATATTACGTTATTGATATATATAAGGGTCCAACGGAGACGTAGAGGCCAACAAGCCAGGAATGTGGTCAAATATTACTGCCGAGGTGTTAGGTTGGGTTAGGTTAGGTTATATTACGCTATTGATGTATATAAAAGTCCCACGGAGACGTAGAGGCCAACTCGCCAGGAATGTTGTCAAATATTACCGCCGACATGTTAGGTTGGATTAGGTTTGGTTATATTTCGTTATTCATGTATATAAGGGTGCCACGCAGACGGAGAAGCCAACTCGCCAGGAATGTTGTCAAATATTACCGCCGAGATGATAGGTTGGGTTAGGTTAGGTTATATTATGTTATTGATGTATATAAAGGTCCCACGGTGACGGAGAGGCCAACAAGCCAGGAATGTTGCCAAATATTACCGCCGAGATGTTAGTTTGGGTTAGGTTAGGTTATATTACGTTATTGCTGTACATGAGGGTCCCACGGAGACGTAGAGCCCAACTCGCCAGTAATGTTGTCAAATATTACGGCCGACATGTTAGGTTGGATTAGGTTTGGTTATATTACGTTATTGATGTATATAAAGGTCCCACGGAGACGGAGAAGCCAACTCGCCAGGAATGTTGTCAAATATTACCGCCGAGGTGTTAGGTTGGGTTAGGTTAGGTTATATTACGTTATTGATGTATATAAAGGTCCCACGGAGACGTAGAGGCCAACAAGACAGGAATGTGGTCAACTATTACCGCCGAGATGTTAGATTGGGTTAGGTTAGGTTATATTACGTTATAGATGTATATAAAGGTCCCACGGAGTCGTGGAGGCCAACTCGCGAGGAATGTTGTCAAATATTACCGCCGAGATGGTAGGTTGGGTTAGGTTAGGTTACATTACGTTATTGATGTATATGAAGGACCCACTTAGACGTAGGGGCCATGTCGCCAGTAATATTGTCAAATATTACCGCCGAGATAATAGTTTGGATTAGGTTAGGTTATATTACGCTATTGATGTATATAAAAGTCCCACGGAGACGTAGACGCCAACTCGCCAGCAATGTGGTCAAATATTAGTGCCGACATGTTAGGTTGGATTAGGTTTGGTTATATTACGTTATTCATGTATATAAAGGTCCCACGGAGACGGAGAAGCCAACTCGCCAGGAATGTTGTCAAATATTACCGCCGAGATGTTAGGTTGGATTAGGTTAGGTTATATTACGATATTGATGTATATAAAGGTCCCAGGGAGACGTAGAGGCCAACAAGACAGGAATGTGGTCAACTATTACCGCCGACATGTTAGGTTGGGTTAGGTTTGGTTTTGTTACGTTATAGATGTATATAAAGGTCCCACGGAGTCGTGGAGGCCAACTCGCGAGGAATGTTGTCAAATATTACCGCCGAGATGGTAGGTTGGGTTAGGTTAGGTTATATTACGTTATTGATGTAAATGAAGGACCCACTTAGACGTAGGGGCCATGTCGCCAGTAATATTGTCAAATATTACCGCCGAGATGATAGTTTGGATTAGGTTAGGTTATATTACGCTATTGATGTATATAAAAGTCCCACGGAGACGTAGACGCCAACTCGCCAGCAATGTGGTCAAATATTAGTGCCGACATGTTAGGTTGGATTAGGTTTGGTTATATTACGTTATTCATGTATATAAAGGTCCCACGGAGACGGAGAAGCCAACTCGCCAGGAATGTTGTCAAATATTACCGCCGAGATGTTAGGTTGGATTAGGTTAGGTTATATTACGATATTGATGTATATAAAGGTCCCAGGGAGACGTAGAGGCCAACAAGACAGGAATGTGGTCAACTATTACCGCCGACATGTTAGGTTGGGTTAGGTTTGGTTTTGTTACGTTATTGATGTATATAAACGTCCCAAGGAGACGTAGAGGCCAACTCGCCAGGAATGTTGTCAAATATTACCGCCGAGATGTTAGGTTGGGTTAGGTTATGTTATATTACGTTATTGATATATATAAGGGTCCAACGGAGACGTAGAGGCCAACAAGCCAGGAATGTTGTCAAATATTACTGCCGAGGTGTTAGGTTGGGTTAGGTTAGGTTATATTACGCTATTGATGAATATAAAAGTCCCACGGAGACGTAAAAGCCAACTCGTCAGGAATGTGGTCAAATATTACAGCCGCGATGTTAGATTGGGTTAGGGTAGGTTGTATTACGTCATACACGTATACAGTGTTCCCACCAAGAAGTAGGGCCCGACAATCATGGAATGTGGTTAAATGGTACCCCGAGAGGTAAGGTTGGGTTAGGTTACGTTATATTACGTTATTGATGTACATGAGGGTCCCACGGAGACGTAGAGGCCAACTCGCCAGGAATGATTTCAAATATTACCGCCGAGGTGATAGGTTTGGTTAGGTTTGGTTTTGTTACGTTATTGATGTATATAAAGGTCCCACGCAGACGTAGAGGCCAACTCGCCAGGAATATTGTCAAATATTACCGCCGAGATGATAGGATGGGTTAGGTTAGGTTATATTTCGTTATTGATGTATATGAAGGTCCCACGGAGACGTAGAGGCCAACTCGCCAGGAATATTGTCAAATATTACCGCCGAGATGATAGGATGGGTTAGGTTAGGTTATATTTCGTTATTGATGTATATGAAGGTCCCACGGAGACGTAGAGGCCAACTCGCCAGGAATATTGTCAAATATTACCGCCGAGATGATAGGATGGGTTAGGTTAGGTTATATTTCGTTATTGATGTATATGAAGGTCCCACGGAGACGTAGAGGTCAACTCGCCAGGAATGTTGTCAAATATTACAGCCGCGATGTTAGACTGGGTTAGGGTAGGTTGTATTACGTCATAGACGTATGCAGTGTTCCCACCGAGAAGTAGGGCCCGACAATCAAGGAATGTGGTTAAATGGTACCCCGAGAGGTTAGGTTGGGTTAGGTTACGTTATATTACGTTATTGATGTACATGTGGGTCCCACGGAGACGTAGAGGCCAACTCGCCAGTAATGTTGCCAAATATTACCGCCGACATGTTAGGTTGGATTAGGTTTGGTTATATTACGTTATTGATGTATATAAATGTCCCATGGAGACGGAGAAGCCAACTCGCCAGGAATGTTGTCAAATATTACAGCCGCTATGTTAGACTGGGTTAGGGTAGGTTGTAATACTTCATAGACGTATACAGTGTTCCCACCGAGAAGTAGGGCCCGACAATCATGGAATGTGGTTAAATGGTACCCCAAGAGTTTAGGTTGGGTTAGGTTACGTTATATTACATTATTGATGTACATAAAGGTCCCACGGAGACGTAGAGGCCAACTCGCCAGGAATTTTGTCAAATATTACCGCCGAGATGTTAGGTTGGGTTAGGTTATGTTATATTACGTTATTGATATATATAAGGGTCCAACAGAGACGTAGAGGCCAACAAGCCAGGAATGTGGTCAAATATTACTGCCGAGGTGTTAGGTTGGGTTAGGTTAGGTTATATTACGCTATTGATGTATATAAAAGTCCCACGGAGACGTAGAGGCCAACTCGCCAGGAATGTTGTCAAATATTACCGCCGACATGTTAGGTTGGATTAGGTTTGGTTATATTTCGTTATTCATGTATATAAGGGTGCCACGCAGACGGAGAAGCCAACTCGCCAGGAATGTTGTCAAATATTACCGCCGAGATGATAGGTTGGGTTAGGTTAGGTTATATTATGTTATTGATGTATATAAAGGTCCCACGGTGACGGAGAGGCCAACAAGCCAGGAATGTTGCCAAATATTACCGCCGAGATGTTAGTTTGGGTTAGGTTAGGTTATATTACGTTATTGCTGTACATGAGGGTCCCACGGAGACGTAGAGCCCAACTCGCCAGTAATGTTGTCAAATATTACGGCCGACATGTTAGGTTGGATTAGGTTTGGTTATATTACGTTATTGATGTATATAAAGGTCCCACGGAGACGGAGAAGCCAACTCGCCAGGAATGTTGTCAAATATTACCGCCGAGATGTTAGGTTGGGTTAGGTTAGGTTATATTACGTTATTGATGTATATAAAGGTCCCACGGAGACGTAGAGGCCAACAAGACAGGAATGTGGTCAACTATTACCGCCGAGTTGTTAGATTGGGTTAGGTTAGGTTATATTACGTTATAGATGTATATAAAGGTCCCACGGAGTCGTGGAGGCCAACTCGCGAGGAATGTTGTCAAATATTACCGCCGAGATGGTAGGTTGGGTTAGGTTAGGTTATATTACGTTATTGATGTATATGAAGGACCCACTTAGACGTAGGGGCCATGTCGCCAGTAATATTGTCAAATATTACCGCCGAGATGATAGTTTGGATTAGGTTAGGTTATATTACGCTATTGATGTATATAAAAGACCCACGGAGACGTAGACGCCAACTCGCCAGCAATGTGGTCAAATATTAGTGCCGACATGTTAGGTTGGATTAGGTTTGGTTATATTACGTTATTCATGTATATAAAGGTCCCACGGAGACGGAGAAGCCAACTCGCCAGGAATGTTGTCAAATATTACCGCCGAGATGTTAGGTTGGATTAGGTTAGGTTATATTACGATATTGATGTATATAAAGGTCCCAGGGAGACGTAGAGGCCAACAAGACAGGAATGTGGTCAACTATTACCGCCGACATGTTAGGTTGGGTTAGGTTTGGTTTTGTTACGTTATTGATGTATATAAACGTCCCACGGAGACGTAGAGGCCAACTCGCCAGGAATGTTGTCAAATATTACCGCCGAGATGTTAGGTTGGATTAGGTTTGGTTATATTACGTTATTCATGTATATAAGGGTCCCACGCAGACGGAGAAGCCAACTCGCCAGGAATGTTGTCAAATATTAACGCCGAGATGATAGGTTGGGTTAGGTTAGGTTATATTATGTTATTGATGTATATAAAGGTCCCACGGTGACGGAGAGGCCAACAAGCCAGGAATGTTGCCAAATATTACCGCCGAGATGTTAGTTTGGGTTAGGTTAGGTTATATTACGTTATTGATGTATATAAGGGTCCCACGGAGACGTAGAAGCCAACTCGCCAGGAATGTTGTCAAATATTACCGCCGAGATGATAGGATGGGTTAGGTTATGTTATATTTCGTTATTGACGTATATGAAGGTCCCACGGAGACGTAGAGGCCAACTCGCCAGGAATGTTGTCAAATATTACAGCCGCGATGTTAGATTGGGTTAGGGTAGGTTGTATTACGTCATACACGTATACAGTGTTCCCACCAAGAAGTAGGGCCCGACAATCATGGAATGTGGTTAAATAGTACCCCGAGAGGTTAGATTGGGTTAGGTTAGGTTATATTACGTTATTGATGTACATGAGGGTCCCACGGAGACGTAGAGCCCAACTCGCCAGTAATGTTGTCAAATATTACGGCCGACATGTTAGGTTGGATTAGGTTTGGTTATATTACGTTATTGATGTATATAAAGGTCCCACGGAGACGGAGAAGCCAACTCGCCAGGAATGTTGTCAAATATTACCGCCGAGATGTTAGGTTGGGTTAGGTTACGTTATATTACGATATTGATGTATATAAAGGTCCCAGGGAGACGTAGAGGCCAACAAGACAGGAATGTGGTCAACTATTACCGCCGACATGTTAGGTTGGGTTAGGTTTGGTTTTGTTACGTTATTAATGTATATAATCGTCCCACGGAGACGTAGAGGCGAACTCGCCAGGAATGTTGTCAAATATTACCGCCGAGATGTTAGGTTGGGTTAGGTTATGTTATATTACGTTATTGATATATATAAGGGTCCAACGAAGACGTGCAGGCCAACAAGCCAGGAATGTTGTCAAATATTACTGCCGAGGTGTTAGGTTGGGTTAGGTTAGGTTATATTACGCTATTGATGAATATAAAAGTCCCACGGAGACGTAAAAGCCAACTCGTCAGGAATGTGGTCAAATATTACAGCCGCGATGTTAGATTGGGTTAGGGTAGGTTGTATTACGTCATACACGTATACAGTGTTCCCACCAAGAAGTAGGGCCCGACAATCATGGAATGTGGTTAAATGGTACCCCGAGAGGTTAGGTTGGGTTCGGTTACGTTATATTACGTTATTGATGTACATGAGGGTCCCACGGATACGTAGAGGCCAACTCGCCAGTAATGTTGTCAAATATTACCGCCGACATGTTAGGTTGGGCTAGGATTGGTTTTGTTACGTTATTGATGTATATAAATGTCCAACGCAGACGTAGAGGCCAACTCGCCAGGAATGTTGTCAAATATTACCGCCGAGATGATAGGATGTGTTAGGTTACGTTATATTTCGTTATTAATGTATATGAAGGTCCCACGGAGACGTAGAGGCCAACAAGCCAGGAATGTTGCCAAATATTACCGCCGAGATGTTAGTTTGGGTTAGGTTAGGTTATATTACGTTATTGATGTATATAAGGGTCCCACGGAGACGTAGAATCCAACTCGCCAGGAATGTTGCCAAATATTACCGCCGAGATGTTCGGTTGGGTTAGGTTAGGTTATATTACGCTATTGATGCATATAAAGGTCCCACGGAGACGTAGAGGCTAACTCGCCAGGAATGTTGTCAAATATTACCGCCGAGATGATAGGTTGGGTTAGGTTAGGTTATATTACGTTATTAATGTATATGAAGTACCCACGTTGACGTAGGGGTCAACTCGCCAGGAATATTGTCAAATATTACCGCCGAGATGATAGGTTGGGTTAGGTTAGGTTATACTACGTTATTGATGTACATGAGGGTCCCACGGAGACGTAGAGGCCAACTCGCCAGTAATGTTGTCAAATATTACCGCCGACATGTTAGGTTGGATGAGGTTTGGTTATATTACGTTATTGATGTATATAAAGGTCCCACGGAGACGGAGAAGCCAACTCGCCAGGAATGTTGTCAAATATTACCGCCGAGATGTTAGGTTGGGTTAGGTTAGGTTATATTACGTTATTGATGTATATAAAGGTCCCACGGAGACGTAGAGGCCAACTCGCCAGGAATGTTGTCAAATATTACAGCCGCGATGTTAGACTGGGTTAGGGTAGGTTGTATTACGTCATAGACGTATACAGTGTCCCACCGAGAAGTAGGGCCCGACAATCAAGGAATGTGGTTAAATGGTACCCCGAGAGGTTAGGTTGGGTTAGGTTACGTTATATTACGTTATTGATGTACATGAGGGTCCCACGGAGACGTAGAGGCCAACTCGCCAGTAATGTTGTCAAATATTACCGCCGACATGTTAGGTTGGATTAGGTTTGGTTATATTACGTTATTCATGTATATAAAGGTCCCACGGAGACGGAGAAGCCAACTCGCCAGTAATGTTGTCAAATATTACCGCCGACATGTTAGGTTGGATTAGGTTTGGTTATATTACGTTATTGATGTATATAAAGGTCCCACGGAGACGGAGAAGCCAACTCGCCAGGAATGTTGTCAAATATTACAGCCGCTATGTTAGATTGGGTTAGGGTAGGTTGTAATACTTCATAGACGTATACAGTGTTCCCACCGAGAAGTAGGGCCCGACAATCATGGAATGTGGTTAAATGGTACCCCGAGAGTTTAGGTTGGGTTAGGTTACGTTATATTACATTATTGATGTACATAAAGGTCCCACGGAGACGTAGAGGCCAACTCGCCAGGAATGTTGTCAAATATTACCGCCGAGATGTTAGGTTGGGTTAGGTTATGTTATATTACGTTATTGATATATATAAGGGTCCAACGGAGACGTAGAGGCCAACAAGCCAGGAATGTGGTCAAATATTACTGCCGAGGTGTTAGGTTGGGTTAGGTTAGGTTATATTACGCTATTGATGTATATAAAAGTCCCACGGAGACGTAGAGGCCAACTCGCCAGGAATGTTGTCAAATATTACAGCCGCTATGTTAGATTGGGTTAGGGTAGGTTGTAATACTTCATAGACGTATACAGTGTTCCCACCGAGAAGTAGGGCCCGACAATCAAGGTATGTGGTTAAATGGTACCGCGAGAGTTTAGGTTGGGTTAGGTTACGTTGTATTACATTATTGATGTACATAAAGGTCCCACGGAGACGTAGAGGCCAACTCGCCAGGAATGTTGTCAAATATTACCGCCGAGATGTTAGGTTGGGTTAGGTTATATTATATTACGTTATTGATATATATAAGGGTCCAACGGAGACGTAGAAGCCAACAAGCCAGGAATGTTGTCAAATATTACTGCCGAGGTGTTAGGTTGGGTTAGGTTAGGTTGTATTACGCTATTGATGTATATAAAAGTCCCATGGAGACGTAGACGCTAACTCGCCAGCAATGTGGTCAAATATTAGTGCCGACATGTTAGGTTGGATTAGGTTTGGTTATATTACGTTATTCATGTATATAAAGGTCCCACGGAGACGGAGAAGCCAACTCGCCAGGAATGTTGTCAAATATTACCGCCGAGATGTTAGGTTGGATTAGGTTAGGTTATATTACGATATTGATGTATATAAAGGTCCCAGGGAGACGTAGAGGCCAACAAGACAGGAATGTGGTCAACTATTACCGCCGACATGTTAGGTTGGGTTAGGTTTGGTTTTGTTACGTTAGTGATGTATATAAAGGTCCCACGGAGACGTAGAAGCCAACTCGCCAGGAATGTTGTCAAATATTACCGCCGAGATGTTAGGTTGGGTTAGGTTATGTTATATTACGTTATTGATATATATAAGGGTCCAACGGAGACGTAGAGGCCAACAAGCCAGGAATGTTGTCAAATATTACTGCCGAGGTGTTAGGTTGGGTTAGGTTAGGTTATATTACGCTATTGATGTATATAAAAGTCCCACGGAGACGTAAAAGCCAACTCGTCAGGAATGTGGTCAAATATTACAGCCGCGATGTTAGATTGGGTTAGGGTAGGTTGTATTACGTCATACACGTATACAGTGTTCCCACCAAGAAGTAGGGCCCGACAATCATGGAATGTGGTTAAATGGTACCCCGAGAGGTTAGGTTGGGTTCGGTTACGTTATATTACGTTATTGATGTACATGAGGGTCCCACGGATACGTAGAGGCCAACTCGCCAGTAATGTTGTCAAATATTACCGCCGACATGTTAGGTTGGGCTAGGTTTGGTTTTGTTACGTTATTGATGTATATAAAGGTCCCACGCAGACGTAGATGCCAACTCGCCAGGAATGTTGTCAAATATTACCGCCGAGATGATAGTTTGGATTAGGTTAGGTTATATTACGCTATTGATGTATGTAAAAGTCCCACGGAGACGTAGACGCCAACTCGCCAGCAATGTGGTCAAATATTAGTGCCGACATGTTAGGTTGGATTAGGTTTGGTTATATTACGTTATTCATGTATATAAAGGTCCCACGGAGACGGAGAAGTCAACTCTCCAGGAATGTTGTCAAATATTACCGCCGAGATGTTAGGTTGGATAGGTTAGGTTATATTACAATATTGATGTATGTAAAGGTCCCAGGGAGACGTAGAGGCCAACAAGACAGGAATGTGGTCAACTATTACCGCCGACATGTTAGGTTGGATTAGGTTTGGTTATATTACGTTATTGATGTATATAAAGGTCCCACGGAGACGGAGGAGCCAACTCGCCAGGAATGTTGTCAAATATTACCGCCGAGATGATAGTTTGGATTAGGTTAGGTTATATTACGCTATTGATGTATATAAAAGCCCCACGGAGACGTAGACGCCAACTCGCCAGCAATGTGGTCAAATATTAGTGCCGACATGTTAGGTTGGATTAGGTTTGGTTATATTACGTTATTCATGTATATAAAGGTCCCACGGAGACGGAGAAGCCAACTCGCCAGGAATGTTGTCAAATATTACCGCCGAGATGTTAGGTTGGATTAGGTTAGGTTATATTACGATATTGATGTATATAAAGGTCCCAGGGAGACGTAGAGGCCAACAAGACAGGAATGTGGTCAACTATTACCGCCGACATGTTAGGTTGGGTTAGGTTTGGTTTTGTTACGTTATTGATGTATATAAAGGTCCCACGGAGACGTAGAGGCCAACTCGCCAGGAATGTTGTCAAATATTACCGCCGAGATGTTAGGTTGGGTTAGGTTATGTTATATTACGTTATTGATATATATAAGGGTCCAATGTAGACGTAGAGGCCAACAAGCCAGGAATGTTGTCAAATATTACTGCCGAGGTGTTAGGTTGGGTTAGGTTAGGTTATATTACGCTATTGATGTATATAAAAGTCCCACGGAGACGTAAAAGCCAACTCGTCAGGAATGTGGTCAAATATTACAGCCGCGATGTTAGATTGGGTTTAGGGTAGGTTGTATTACGTCATACACGTATACAGTGTTCCCACCAAGAAGTAGGGCCCGACAATCATGGAATGTGGTTAAATGGTACCCCGAGAGGTAAGGTTGGATGAGGTTTGGTTATATTACGTTATTGATGTACATGAGGGTCCCACGGAGACGTAGAGGCCAACTCGCCAGTAATGTTGTCAAATATTACCGCCGAGATGACAGGTTGGGTTAGGTTAGGTTATATTTCGTTATTGATGTGTAGGAAGGTCCCACGGAGACGTAGAGGCCAACTCGCCAGGAATGTTGTCAAATATTACAGGCGCGATGTTAGATTGGGTTAGGGTAGGTTGTATTACGTCATAGACGTATACAGTGTTCCCACCGAGAAGTAGGGCCCGACAATCAAGGAATGTGGTTAAATGGTACCCCGAGCGGTTAGGTTGGGTTGGGTTACGTTATATTACGTTATTGATGTACATGAGGGTCGCACGGAGACGTAGAGGCCAACTCGCCAGGAATGTAGTCAAATATTACTGCCGACATGTTAGGTTGGGTTAGGTTTGGTTTTGTTACGTTATTGATGTATGTAAAGGTCCCACGCAGACTTAGAGGCCAACTCGCCAGGAATGTTGTCAAATATTACCGCCGAGATGATAGGTTGGGTTAGGTTAGGTTATATTTCGTTATTGATGTATATGAAGGTCCCACGGAGACGTAGAGGCCAACTCGCCAGGAATGTTGTCAAATATTACAGCCGCTATGTTAGATTGCGTTAGGGTAGGTTGTAATACTTCATAGACGTATACAGTGTTCCCACCGAGAAGTAGGGCCCGACAATCAAGGAATGTGGTTAAATGGTACCCCGAGAGTTTAGGTTGGGTTAGGTTAGGTTGTATTACGCTATTGATGTATATAAAAGTCCCACGGAGACGTAAAAGCCAACTCGTCAGGAATGTGGTCAAATATTACAGCCGCGATGTTAGATTGGGTTAGGGTAGGTTGTATTACGTCATACACGTATACAGTGTTCCCACCAAGAAGTAGGGCCCGACAATCATGGAATGTGGTTAAATGGTACCCCGAGAGGTTAGGTTGGGTTCGGTTACGTTATATTACGTTATTGATGTACATGAGGGTCCCACGGATACGTAGAGGCCAACTCGCCAGTAATGTTGTCAAATATTACCGCCGACATGTTAGGTTGGGCTAGGTTTGGTTTTGTTACGTTATTGATGTATATAAAGGTTCCACGCAGACGTAGAGGCCAACTCGCCAGGAATGTTGTCAAATATTACCGCCGAGATGATAGGATGGGTTAGGTTAGGTTATATTTCGTTATTGATGTATATGAAGGTCCCACGGAGACGTAGAGGCCAACTCGCCAGGCATGTTGTCAAATATTACAGCCGCGATGTTAGACTGGGTTAGGGTAGGTTGTATTACGTCATAGACGTATACAGTGTCCCACCGAGAAGTAGGGCCCGACAATCAAGGAATGTGGTTAAATGGTACCCCGAGAGGTTAGGTTGGGTTAGGTTACGTTATATTACGTTATTGATGTACATGAGGGTCCCACGGAGACGTAGAGGCCAACTCGCCAGTAATGTTGTCAAATATTACGGCCGACATGTTAGGTTGGATTAGGTTTGGTTATATTACGTTATTCATGTATATAAAGGTCCCACGGAGACGGAGAAGCCAACTCGCCAGGAATGTTGTCAAATATTACCGCCGAGATGATAGGATGGGTTAGGTTATGTTATATTTCGTTATTGATGTATATGAAAGTCCCACGGAGACGTAGAGGCCAACTCGCCAGGAATGTTGTCAAATATTACCGCCGAGATGATAGGTTGGGTTAGGTTAGGTTATATTACGTTATTGATGTATATGAAGGACCCACTTAGACGTAGGGGCCATGTCGCCAGTAATATTGTCAAATATTACCGCCGAGATGATAGTTTGGATTAGGTTAGGTTATATTACGCTATTGATGTATATAAAAGTCCCACGGAGACGTAGACGCCAACTCGCCAGCAATGTGGTCAAATATTAGTGCCGACATGTTAGGTTGGATTAGGTTTGGATATATTACGTTATTCATGTATATAAAGGTCCCACGGAGACGGAGAAGCCAACTCGCCAGGAATGTTGTCAAATATTACCGCCGAGATGTTAGGTTGGATTAGGTTAGGTTATATTACGATATTGATGTATATAAAGGTCCCAGGGAGACGTAGAGGCCAACAAGACAGGAATGTGGTCAACTATTACCGCCGACATGTTAGGTTGGGTTAGGTTTGGTTTTGTTACGTTATTGATGTATATAAAGGTCCCACGGAGACGTAGAGGCCAACTCGCCAGGAATGTTGTCAAATATTACCGCCGAGATGTTAGGTTGGGTTACGTTATGTTATATTACGTTATTGATATATATAAGGGTCCAACGGAGACGTAGAGGCCAACAAGCCAGGAATGTTGTCAAATATTACTGCCGAGGTGTTAGGTTGGGTTAGGTTAGGTTATATTACGCTATCGATGTATATAAAAGTCCCACGGAGACGTAAAAGCCAACTCGTCAGGAATGTGGTCAAATATTACAGCCGCGATGTTAGATTGGGTTAGGGTAGGTTGTATTACGTCATACACGTATACAGTGTTCCCACCAAGAAGTAGGGCCCGACAATCATGGAATGTGGTTAAATGGTACCCCGAGAGGTAAGGTTGGATGAGGTTTGGTTATATTACGTTATTGATGTACATGAGGGTCCCACGGAGACGTAGAGGCCAACTCGCCAGTAATGTTGTCAAATATTACCGCCGAGATGACAGGTTGTGTTAGGTGACGTTATATTTCGTTATTGATGTGTAGGAAGGTCCCACGGAGACGTAGAGGCCAACTCGCCAGGAATGTAGTCTAATATTACTGCCGACATGTTAGTTTGGGTTAGGTTTGGTTTTGTTACGTTATTGATGTATGTAAAGGTCCCACGCAGACGTAGAGGCCAACTCGCCAGGAATGTTGTCAAATATTACCGCCGAGATGATAGGTTGGGTTAGGTTAGGTTATATTTCGTTATTGATGTATATGAAGGTCCCACGGAGACGTAGAGGCCAACTCGCCAGGAATGTTGTCAAATATTACAGCCGCTATGTTAGATTGGGTTAGGGTAGGTTGTAATACTTCATAGACGTATACAGTGTTCCCACCGAGAAGTAGGGCCCGACAATCAAGGAATGTGGTTAAATGGTACCCCGAGAGTTTAGGTTGGGTTAGGTTAGGTTGTATTACGCTATTGATGTATATAAAAGTCCCACGGAGACGTAGACGCCAACTCGCCAGCAATGTGGTCAAATATTAGTGCCGACATGTTAGGTTGGATTAGGTTTGGTTATATTACGTTATTCATGTATATAAAGGTCCCACGGAGACGGAGAAGTCAACTCTCCAGGAATGTTGTCAAATATTACCGCCGAGATGTTAGGTTGGATAGGTTAGGTTATATTACAATATTGATGTATGTAAAGGTCCCAGGGAGACGTAGAGGCCAACAAGACAGGAATGTGGTCAACTATTACCGCCGACATGTTAGGTTGGATTAGGTTTGGTTATATTACGTTATTGATGTATATAAAGGTCCCACGGAGACGGAGGAGCCAACTCGCCAGGAATGTTGTCAAATATTACCGCCGAGATGATAGTTTGGATTAGGTTAGGTTATATTACGCTATTGATGTATATAAAAGCCCCACGGAGACGTAGACGCCAACTCGCCAGCAATGTGGTCAAATATTAGTGCCGACATGTTAGGTTGGATTAGGTTTGGTTATATTACGTTATTCATGTATATAAAGGTCCCACGGAGACGGAGAAGCCAACTCGCCAGGAATGTTGTCAAATATTACCGCCGAGATGTTAGGTTGGATTAGGTTAGGTTATATTACGATATTGATGTATATAAAGGTCCCAGGGAGACGTAGAGGCCAACAAGACAGGAATGTGGTCAACTATTACCGCCGACATGTTAGGTTGGGTTAGGTTTGGTTTTGTTACGTTATTGATGTATATAAAGGTCCCACGGAGACGTAGAGGCCAACTCGCCAGGAATGTTGTCAAATATTACCGCCGAGATGTTAGGTTGGGTTAGGTTATGTTATATTACGTTATTGATATATATAAGGGTCCAATGTAGACGTAGAGGCCAACAAGCCAGGAATGTTGTCAAATATTACTGCCGAGGTGTTAGGTTGGGTTAGGTTAGGTTATATTACGCTATTGATGTATATAAAAGTCCCACGGAGACGTAAAAGCCAACTCGTCAGGAATGTGGTCAAATATTACAGCCGCGATGTTAGATTGGGTTAGGGTAGGTTGTATTACGTCATACACGTATACAGTGTTCCCACCAAGAAGTAGGGCCCGACAATCATGGAATGTGGTTAAATGGTACCCCGAGAGGTAAGGTTGGATGAGGTTTGGTTATATTACGTTATTGATGTACATGAGGGTCCCACGGAGACGTAGAGGCCAACTCGCCAGTAATGTTGTCAAATATTACCGCCGAGATGACAGGTTGGGTTAGGTTAGGTTATATTTCGTTATTGATGTGTAGGAAGGTCCCACGGAGACGTAGAGGCCAACTCGCCAGGAATGTTGTCAAATATTACAGGCGCGATGTTAGATTGGGTTAGGGTAGGTTGTATTACGTCATAGACGTATACAGTGTTCCCACCGAGAAGTAGGGCCCGACAATCAAGGAATGTGGTTAAATGGTACCCCGAGCGGTTAGGTTGGGTTGGGTTACGTTATATTACGTTATTGATGTACATGAGGGTCGCACGGAGACGTAGAGGCCAACTCGCCAGGAATGTAGTCAAATATTACTGCCGACATGTTAGGTTGGGTTAGGTTTGGTTTTGTTACGTTATTGATGTATGTAGAGGTCCCACGCAGACTTACAGGCCAACTCGCCAGGAATGTTGTCAAATATTACCGCCGAGATGATAGGTTGGGTTAGGTTAGGTTATATTTCGTTATTGATGTATATGAAGGTCCCACGGAGACGTAGAGGCCAACTCGCCAGGAATGTTGTCAAATATTACAGCCGCTATGTTAGATTGCGTTAGGGTAGGTTGTAATACTTCATAGACGTATACAGTGTTCCCACCGAGAAGTAGGGCCCGACAATCAAGGAATGTGGTTAAATGGTACCCCGAGAGTTTAGGTTGGGTTAGGTTAGGTTGTATTACGCTATTGATGTATATAAAAGTCCCACGGAGACGTAAAAGCCAACTCGTCAGGAATGTGGTCAAATATTACAGCCGCGATGTTAGATTGGGTTAGGGTAGGTTGTATTACGTCATACACGTATACAGTGTTCCCACCAAGAAGTAGGGCCCGACAATCATGGAATGTGGTTAAATGGTACCCCGAGAGGTTACGTTGGGTTCGGTTACGTTATATTACGTTATTGATGTACATGAGGGTCCCACGGATACGTAGAGGCCAACTCGCCAGTAATGTTGTCAAATATTACCGCCGACATGTTAGGTTGGGCTAGGTTTGGTTTTGTTACGTTATTGATGTATATAAAGGTCCCACGCAGACGTAGAGGCCAACTCGCCAGGAATGTTGTCAAATATTACCGCCGACATGTTAGGTTGGGCTAGGTTTGGTTTTGTTACGTTATTGATGTATATAAAGGTCCCACGCAGACGTAGAGGCCAACTCGCCAGGAATGTTGTCAAATATTACCGCCGAGATGATAGGATGGGTTAGGTTAGGTTATATTTCGTTATTGATGTATATGAAGGTCCCACGGAGACATAGAGGCCAACTCGCCAGGCATGTTGTCAAATATTACAGCCGCGATGTTAGACTGGGTTAGGGTAGGTTGTATTACGTCATAGACGTATACAGTGTCCCACCGAGAAGTAGGGCCCGACAATCAAGGAATGTGGTTAAATGGTACCCCGAGAGGTTAGGTTGGGTTAGGTTACGTTATATTACGTTATTGATGTACATGAGGGTCCCACGGAGACGTAGAGGCCAACTCGCCAGTAATGTTGTCAAATATTACCGCCGACATGTTAGGTTGGATTAGGTTTGGTTATATTACGTTATTCATGTATATAAAGGTCCCACGGAGACGGAGAAGCCAACTCGCCAGGAATGTTGTCAAATATTACCGCCGAGATGATAGGATGGGTTAGGTTATGTTATATTTCGTTATTGATGTATATGAAAGTCCCACGGAGACGTAGAGGCCAACTCGCCAGGAATGTTGTCAAATATTACCGCCGAGATGATAGGTTGGGTTAGGTTAGGTTATATTACGTTATTGATGTATATGAAGGACCCACTTAGACGTAGGGGCCATGTCGCCAGTAATATTGTCAAATATTACCGCCGAGATGATAGTTTGGATTAGGTTAGGTTATATTACGCTATTGATGTATATAAAAGTCCCACGGAGACGTAGACGCCAACTCGCCAGCAATGTGGTCAAATATTAGTGCCGACATGTTAGGTTGGATTAGGTTTGGATATATTACGTTATTCATGTATATAAAGGTCCCACGGAGACGGAGAAGCCAACTCGCCAGGAATGTTGTCAAATATTACCGCCGAGATGTTAGGTTGGATTAGGTTAGGTTATATTACGATATTGATGTATATAAAGGTCCCAGGGAGACGTAGAGGCCAACAAGACAGGAATGTGGTCAACTATTACCGCCGACATGTTAGGTTGGGTTAGGTTTGGTTTTGTTACGTTATTGATGTATATAAAGGTCCCACGGAGACGTAGAGGCCAACTCGCCAGGAATGTTGTCAAATATTACCGCCGAGATGTTAGGTTGGGTTACGTTATGTTATATTACGTTATTGATGTACATGAGGGTCCCACGGAGACGTAGAATCCAACTCGCCAGGAATGTTGCCAAATATTACCGCCGAGATGTTCGGTTGGGTTAGGTTAGGTTATATTACGCTAATGATGCATATAAAGGTCCCACGGAGACGTAGAGGCCAACTCGCCAGGAATGATTTCAAATATTACCGCCGAGGTGATAGGTTGGGTTAGGTTAGGTTATATTACGTTATTGATGTATATAAGGGTCCCGCGGAGACGTAGAATCCAACTCGCCAGGAATGTTGCCAAATATTACCGCCGAGATGTTCGGTTGGGTTAGGTTAGGTTATATTACGCTATTGATGCATATAAAGGTCCCACGGAGACGTAGAGGCCAACTCGCCAGGAATATTGTCAAATATTACCGCCGAGGTGATAGGTTGGGTTAGGTTTGGTTTTGTTACGTTACTGATGTATGTAAAGGTCCCACGCAGACGTAGAGGCCAACTCGCCAGGAATGTTGTCAAATATTACCGCCGAGATGATAGGTTGGGTTAGGTTAGGTTATATTTCGTTATTGATGTATATGAAGGTCCCACGGAGACGTAGAGGCCAACTCGCCAGGAATGTTGTCAAATATTACAGCCGCTATGTTAGATTGGGTTAGGGTAGGTTGTAATACTTCATAGACGTATACAGTGTTCCCACCGAGAAGTAGGGCCCGACAATCAAGGAATGTGGTTAAATGGTACCCCGAGAGTTTAGGTTGGGTTAGGTTAGGTTGTATTACGCTATTGATGTATATAAAAGTCCCACGGAGACGTAAAAGCCAACTCGTCAGGAATGTGGTCAAATATTACAGCCGCGATGTTAGATTGGGTTAGGGTAGGTTGTATTACGTCATACACGTATACAGTGTTCCCACCAAGAAGTAGGGCCCGACAATCATGGAATGTGGTTAAATGGTACCCCGAGAGGTTAGGTTGGGTTCGGTTACGTTATATTACGTTATTGATGTACATGAGGGTCCCACGGATACGTAGAGGCCAACTCAGCAGGAATGTTGTCAAATATTACCGCCGAGATGATAGGATGGGTTAGGTTAGGTTATATTTCGTTATTGATGTTGATGAAGGTCCCACGGGGACGTAGAGGCCAACTCGCCAGGTATGTTGTCAAATATTACAGCCGCGATGTTAGACTGCGTTAGGGTAGGTTGTATTACGTCATAGACGTATACAGTGTCCCACCGAGAAGTAGGGCCCGACAATCAAGGAATGTGGTTAAATGGTACCCCGAGAGGTTAGGTTGGGTTAGGTTACGTTATATTACGTTATTGATGTACATGAGGGTCCCACGGAGACGTAGAGGCCAACTCGCCAGTAATGTTGTCAAATATTACCGCCGACATGTTAGGTTGGATTAGGTTTGGTTATATTACGTTATTCATGTATATAAAGGTCCCACGGAGACGGAGAAGCCAACTCGCCAGGAATGTTGTCAAATATTACCGCCGAGATGTTAGGTTGGGTTACGTTAGGTTATATTACGTTATTGATGTATATAAAGGTCCCAGGGAGACGTAGAGGCCAACAAGACAGGAATGTGGTCAACTATTACCGCCGACATGTTAGGTTGGGTTAGGTTTGGTTTTGTTACGTTATTGATGTATATAAAGGTCCCACGCAGACGTAGAGGAAAACACGCCAGGAATGTTGTCAAATATTACCGCCGAGATGATACGTTGGGTTAGGTTATGTTATATTACGTTATTGATATATATAAGGGTCCAACGGAGACGTAGAGGCCAACAAGCCAGGAATGTTGTCAAATATTACCGCCGACATGTTAGGTTGGATTAGGTTTGGTTATATTACGTTATTCATGTATATAAAGGTCCCACGGAGACGGAGAAGCCAACTCGCCAGGAATGTTGTCAAATATTACCGCCGAGATGTTAGGTTCGGTTAGGGTAGGTTATATTACGTTATTGATGTATATAAAGGTAGCAGGGAGACGTAAAAGCCAACTCGTCAGGAATGTTGTCAAATATTACAGCCGCGAAGTTAGATTGGGTTAGGGTAGGTTGTATTACGTCATACACGTATACAGTGTTCCCACCAAGAACTAGGGCCCGACAATCGTGGAATGTGGTTAAATGGTACCTCGAGAGGTAAGGTTGGATGAGGTTTGGTTATATTACGTTATTGATGTACATGAGGGTCCCACGGAGACGTAGAGGCCAACTCGCCAGTAATGTTGTCAAATATTACCGCCGAGATGACAGGTTGGGTTAGGTTAGGTTATATTTCGTTATTGATGTGTTGGAAGGTCCCACGGAGACGTAGAGGCCAACTCGCCAGGAATGTTGTCAAATATTACAGGCGCGATGTTAGATTGGGTTAGGGTAGGTTGTATTACGTCATACACGTATACAGTGTTCCCACCAAGAAGTAGGGCCCGACAATCATGGAATGTGGTTAAATGATACCCCGAGAGGTAAGGTTGGGTTCGGTTACGTTATATTACGTTATTGATGTACATGAGGGTCCCACGGATACATAGAGGCCAACTCGCCAGTAATGTTGACAAATATTACCGCCGAGATGTTAGGTTGGGTTAGGTTAGGTTATATTACGTTATTGATGTATATAAAGGTCCCACGGAGACGTAGAGGCCAACAAGACAGGAATGTGGTCAACTATTACCGCCGAGATGTTAGATTGGGTTAGGTTAGGTTATATTACGTTATAGATGTATATAAAGGTCCCACGGAGTCGTGGAGGCCAACTCGCGAGGAATGTTGTCAAATATTACCGCCGAGATGGTAGGTTGGGTTAGGTTAGGTTATATTACGCTATTGATGTATATAAAAGTCCCACGGTGACGTAAAAGCCAACTCGTCAGGAATGTGGTCAAATATTACAGCCGCGATGTTAGATTGGGTTAGGGTAGGTTGTATTACGTCATACACGTATACAGTGTTCCCACCGAGAAGTAGGGCCCGACAATCAAGGAATGTGGTTAAATGGTACCCCGAGAGGTTAGGTTGGGTTAGGTTACGTTATATTACGTTATTGATGTACATGAGGGTCCCACGGAGACGTAGAGGCCAACTCGCCAGTAATGTTGTCAAATATTACCGCCGACATGTTAGGTTGGATTAGGTTTGGTTATATTACGTTATTCATGTATATAAAGGTCCCACGCAGACGGAGATGCCAACTCGCCAGGAATGTTGTCAAATATTACCGCCGAGATGATAGGTTGGGTTAGGTTAGGTTATATTATGTTATTGATATATATGAAGTATCCACGTTGACGTAGAGGCCAACAAGACAGGAATGTGGTCAACTATTACCGCCGAGATGTTAGATTGGATTAGGTTAGGTTATATTACGTTATAGATGTATATAAAGGTCCCACGGAGTCGTGGAGGCCAACTCGCGAGGAATGTTGTCAAATATTACCGCCGAGATGTTAGTTTGGGTTAGGTTAGGTTATATTACGTTATTGATGTATACAAGGGTCCCACGGAGACGTAGAATCCAACTCGCCAGGAATGTTGCCAAATATTACCGCCGAGATGTTCGGTTGGGTTAGGTTAGGTTATATTACGTTATTGATGTATATGAAGTATCCACGTTGACGTAGGGGTCAACTCGCCAGGAATATTGTCAAATATTACCGCCGAGATGATAGGTTGGGTTAGGTTAGGTTATATTATGTTATTGATATATATGAAGTATCCACGTTGACGTAGAGGCCAAAAAGACAGGAATGTGGTCAACTATTACCGCCGAGATGTTAGATTGGGTTAGGTTAGGTTATATTACGTTATAGATGTATATAAAGGTCCCACGGAGTCGTAGAGGCCAACTCGCGAGGAATGTTGTCAAATATTACCGCCGAGATGATAGGTTGGGTTAGGTTAGGTTATATTACGTTATTGATGTATATGAAGGACCCACTTAGACGTAGGGGCCATGTCGCCAGTAATATTGTCAAATATTACCGCCGAGATGATAGTTTGGATTAGGTTAGTTTATATTACGCTATTGATGTATATAAAAGTCCCACGGAGACGTAGAAGCCAACTCGCCAGGAATGTTGTCAAATATTACCGCCGAGATGATAGGATGGGTTAGGTTATGTTATATTTCGTTATTGATGTATATGAAGGTCCCACGGAGACGTAGAGGCCAACAAGACAGGAATGTGGTCAACTATTACCGCCGAGATGTTAGATTGGGTTAGGTTAGGTTATATTACGTTATAGATGTATATAAAGGTCCCACGGAGTCGTGGAGGCCGACTCGCCAGGAATGTTGTCAAATATTACAGCCGCGATGTTAGATTGGGTTAGGGTACGTTGTATTACGTCATACACGTATACAGTGTTCCCACCAAGAAGTAGGGCCCGACAATCATGGAATGTGGTTAAATGGTACCCCGAGAGGTTAGGTTGGGTTAGGTTAGGTTATATTACATTATTGATGTACATGAGGGTCCCACGGAGACGTAGAGGCCAACTCGCCAGTAATGTTGTCAAATATTACCGCCGACATGTTAGGTTGGATTAGGTTTGGTTATATTACGTTATTCATGTATATAAAGGTCCCACGCAGACGGAGAAGCCAACTCGCCAGGAATGTTGTCAAATATTACCGCCGAGATGATAGGTTGGGTTAGGTTAGGTTATATTATGTTATTGATGTATATGAAGTATCCACGTTGACGTAGAGGCCAACAAGACAGGAATGTGGTCAACTATTACCGCCGAGATGTTAGATTGGGTTAGGTTAGGTTATATTACGTTATAGATGTATATAAAGGTCCCACGGAGTCGTAGAGGCCAAATCGCGAGGAATGTTGTCAAATATTACCGCCGAGATGATAGGATGGGTTAGGTTATGTTATATTTCGTTATTGATGTATATGAAGGTCCCACGCAGACGTAGAGGCCAACTCGCCAGGAATATTGTCAAATATTACCGCCGAGATGATAGGATGGGTTAGGTTAGGTTATATTTCGTTATTGATGTATATGAAGGTCCCACGGAGACGTAGAGGCCAACAAGCCAGGAATGTTGTCAAATATTACTGCCGAGGTGTTAGGTTGGGTTAGGTTAGGTTATATTACGCTATTGATGTATATAAAAGTCCCACGGAGACGTAAAAGCCAACTCGCCAGGAATGTTGTCAAATATTACAGCCGCGATGTTAGACTGGGTTAGGGTAGGTTGTATTACGTCATACACGTATACAGTGTTCCCACCGAGAAGTAGGGCCCGACAATCAAGGAATGTGGTTAAATGGTACACCGAGAGGTTAGGTTGGGTTAGGTTACGTTATATTACATTATTGATGTACATGTGGGTCCCACGGAGACGTAGAGGCCAACTCGCCAGTAATGTTGTCAAATATTACCGCCGACATGTTAGGTTGGATTAGGTTTGGTTATATTACGTTATTGATGTATATAAAGGTCCCACGGAGACGGAGAAGCCAACTCGCCAGGAATGTTGTCAAATATTACCGCCGAGATGTTAGGTTGGGTTAGGTTAGGTTATATTACGTTATTGATGTATATAAAGGTCCCACGGAGACGTAGAGGCCAACAAGACAGGAATGTGGTCAACTATTACCGCCGAGATGATAGGATGTGTTAGGTTAGGTTATATTTCGTTATTGATGTGTGTGAAGGTCCCACGGAGACGTAGAGGCCAACAAGACAGGAATGTGGTCAACTATTACCGCCGAGATGTTAGATTGGGTTAGGTTAGGTTATATTACGTTATAGATGTATATAAAGGTCCCACGGAGACGTAGAGGCCAACTCGCCAGGAATGTTGTCAAATGTTACCGCCGAGATGACAGGTTGGGTTAGGTTAGGTTATATTTCGTTATTGATGTGTATGAAGGTCCCACGGAGACGTAGAGGCCAACAAGACAGGAATGTGGTCAACTATTACCGCCGACATGTTAGGTTGGGTTAGGTTTGGTTTTGTTACGTTATTGATGTATATAAACGTCCCACGGAGACGTAGAGGCCAACTAGCCAGGAATGTTGTCAAATATTACCGCCGAGATGTTAGGTTGGGTTAGGTTATGTTATATTACGTTATTGATATATATAAGGGTCCAACGGAGACGTAGAGGCCAACAAGCCAGGAATGGTGTCAAATATTACTGCCGAGGTGTTAGGTTGGGTTAGGTTAGGTTATATTACGCTATTGATGTATATAAAAGTCCCACGGTGACGTAAAAGCCAACTCGTCAGGAATGTGGTCAAATATTACAGCCGCGATGTTAGACTGGGTGAGAGTAGGTTGTATTACGTCATAGACGTATACAGTGTTCCCACCGAGAAGTAGGGCCCGACAATCAAGGAATGTGGTTAAATGGTACCCCGAGAGGTTAGGTTGGGTTAGGTTACGTTATATTACGTTATTGATGTACATGAGGGTCCCACGGAGACGTAGAGGCCAACTCGCCAGGAATGTAGTCTAATATTACTGCCGACATGTTAGGTTGGGTTAGGTTTGGTTTTGTTACGTTATTGATGTATATAAAGGTCCCACGCAGACGTAGAGGAAAACACGCCAGGAATGTTGTCAAATATTACCGCCGAGATGATACGTTGGGTTAGGTTATGTTATATTACGTTATTGATATATATAAGGGTCCAACGGAGACGTAGAGGCCAACAAGCCAGGAATGTTGTCAAATATTACCGCCGACATGTTAGGTTGGATTAGGTTTGGTTATATTACGTTATTCATGTATATAAAGGTCCCACGGAGACGGAGAAGCCAACTCGCCAGGAATGTTGTCAAATATTACCGCCGAGATGTTAGGTTGGGTTAGGGTAGGTTATATTACGTTATTGATGTATATAAAGGTAGCAGGGAGACGTAAAAGCCAACTCGTCAGGAATGTTGTCAAATATTACAGCCGCGAAGTTAGATTGGGTTAGGGTAGGTTGTATTACGTCATACACGTATACAGTGTTCCCACCAAGAAGTAGGGCCCGACAATCGTGGAATGTGGTTAAATGGTACCCCGAGAGGTAAGGTTGGATGAGGTTTGGTTATATTACGTTATTGATGTACATGAGGGTCTCACGGAGACGTAGAGGCCAACTCGCCAGTAATGTTGTCAAATATTACCGCCGAGATGACAGGTTGGGTTAGGTTAGGTTATATTTCGTTATTGATGTGTAGGAAGGTCCCACGGAGACGTAGAGGCCAACTCGCCAGGAATGTTGTCAAATATTACAGGCGCGATGTTAGATTGGGTTAGGGTAGGTTGTATTACGTCATACACGTATACAGTGTTCCCACCAAGAAGTAGGGCCCGACAATCATGGAATGTGGTTAAATGATACCCCGAGAGGTAAGGTTGGGTTCGGTTACGTTATATTACGTTATTGATGTACATGAGGGTCCCACGGATACGTAGAGGCCAACTCGCCAGTAATGTTGTCAAATATTACCGCCGACATGTTAGGTTGGGCTAGGTTTGGTTTTGTTACGTTATTGATGTATATAAAGGTCCCACGCAGACGTAGAGGCCAACTCACCAGGAATGTTGTTAAATATTACCGCCGAGATGATAGGATGTGTTAGGTTAGGTTATATTTCGTTATTGATGTATATGAAGGTCCCACGGAGACGTAGAGGCCAACTCGCCAGGAATGTTGTCAAATATTACAGCCGCGCTGTTAGACTGGATGAGGGTAGGTTGTATTACGTCATAGACGTATACAGTGTTCCCACCGAGAAGTAGGGCCCGACAATCAAGGAATGTGGTTAAATGGTACCCCGGGAGGTTAGGTTGGGTTAGGTTACGTTATATTACGTTATTGATGTACATGAGGGTCCCACGGAGACGTAGAGGCCAACTCGCCAGGAATGTTGTCAAATATTACCGCCGAGATGTTAGGTTGGGTTAGGTTAGGTTATATTACGTTATTGATGTATATAAAGGTCCCACGGAGACGTAGAGGCCAACAAGACAGGAATGTGGTCAACTATTACCGCCGAGATGTTAGATTGGGTTAGGTTAGGTTATATTACGTTATAGATGTATATAAAGGTCCCACGGATTCGTGGAGGCCAACTCGCGAGGAATGTTGTCAAATAATACCGCCGAGATGGTAGGTTGGGTTAGGTTAGGTTATATTACGCTATTGATGTATATAAAAGTCCCACGGTGACGTAAAAGCCAACTCGTCAGGAATGTGGTCAAATATTACAGCCGCGATGTTAGATTGGGTTAGGGTAGGTTGTATTACGTCATACACGTATACAGTGTTCCCACCAAGAAGTAGGGCCCGACAATCATGGAATGTGGTTAAATGGTACCCCGAGAGGTAAGGTTGGGTTAGGTTACGTTATATTACGTTATTGATGTACATGAGGGTCCCACGGAGACGTAGAGGCCAACTCGCCAGTAATGTTGTCAAATATTACCGCCGACATGTTAGGTTGGATTAGGTTTGGTTATATTACGTTATTCATGTATATAAAGGTCCCACGGAGACGGAGAAGCCAACTCGCCAGGAATGTTGTCAAATATTACCGCCGAGATGATAGGATGCGTTACGTTAGGTTATATTTCGTTATTGATGTATATGAAGGTCCCACGGAGACGTAGAGGCCAACTCGCCACGAATGTTGTCAAATATTACAGCCGCGATGTTAGACTGGGTGAGAGTAGGTTGTATTACGTCATAGACGTATACAGTGTTCCCACCGAGAAGTAGGGCCCGACAATCAAGGAATGTGGTTAAATGGTACCCCGAGAGGTTAGGTTGGGTTAGGTTACGTTATATTACGTTATTGATGTACATGAGGGTCCCACGGAGACGTAGAGGCCAACTCGCCAGTAATGTTGTCAAATATTACCGCCGACATGTTAGGTTGGATTAGGTTTGGTTATATTACGTTATTCATGTATATAAAGGTCCCACGCAGACGGAGATGCCAACTCGCCAGGAATGTTGTCAAATATTACCGCCGAGATGATAGGTTGGGTTAGGTTAGGTTATATTATGTTATTGATATATATGAAGTATCCACGTTGACGTAGAGGCCAACAAGACAGGAATGTTGTCAACTATTACCGCCGAGATGTTAGATTGGATTAGGTTAGGTTATATTACGTTATAGATGTATATAAAGGTCCCACGGAGTCGTGGAGGCCAACTCGCGAGGAATGTTGTCAAATATTACCGCCGAGATGTTAGTTTGGGTTAGGTTAGTTTATATTACGTTATTGATGTATACAAGGGTCCCACGGAGACGTAGAATCCAACTCGCCAGGAATGTTGCCAAATATTACCGCCGAGATGTTCGGTTGGGTTAGGTTAGGTTATATTACGTTATTGATGTATATGAAGTATCCACGTTGACGTAGGGGTCAACTCGCCAGGAATATTGTCAAATATTACCGCCGAGATGATAGGTTGGGTTAGGTTAGGTTATACTACGTTATTGATGTACATGAGGGTCCCACGGAGACGTAGAGGCCAACTCGCCAGTAATGTTGTCGAATATTACCGCCGACATGTTAGGTTGGATGAGGTTTGG
Source organism: Xylocopa violacea (assembly GCA_963969225.1). Classification (NCBI taxonomy): domain Eukaryota; kingdom Metazoa; phylum Arthropoda; class Insecta; order Hymenoptera; family Apidae; genus Xylocopa; species Xylocopa violacea. The sequence continues at coordinate 7,076,284 of CAXAJV010000017.1, read as the reverse complement.
TTATATTACGTTATTGATGTATATAAAGGTCCCACGGAGACGGAGAATCCAACTCGCCAGGACTGTTGTCAAATATTACCGCTGAGATGTTAGGTTGGGTTAGGTTATATTACGTTATTGATGTATATAAAGGTCCCACGGAGACGTAGAGGCCAACAAGACAGGAATGTGGTCAACTATTACCGCCGAGATGTTAGATTGGGTTAGGTTAGGTTATATTACGTTATAGATGTATATAAAGGTCCCACGGAGTCGTAGAGGCCAACTCGCGAGGAATGTTGTCAAATATTGCCGCCGAGATGATAGGTTGGGTTAGGTTAGGTTATATTACGTTATTGATGTATATGAAGGACCCACTTAGACGTAGGGGCCATGTCGCCAGTAATATTGTCAAATATTACCGCCGAGATGATAGTTTGGATTAGGTTAGTTTATATTACGCTATTGATGTATATAAAAGTCCCACGGAGACGTAGAAGCCAACTCGCCAGGAATGTTGTCAAATATTACCGCCGAGATGATAGGATGGGTTAGGTTATGTTATATTTCGTTATTGATGTATATGAAGGTCCCACGGAGACGTAGAGGCCAACTCGCCAGGAATGTTGTCAAATATTACAGCCGCGATGTTAGATTGGGTTAGGGTACGTTGTATTACGTCATACACGTATACAGTGTTCCCACCAAGAAGTAGGGCCCGACAATCATGGAATGTGGTTAAATGGTTCCCCGAGAGGTTAGGTTGGGTTAGGTTAGGTTATATTACATTATTGATGTTAATGAGGGTCCCACGGAGACGTAGAGGCCAACTCGCCAGTAATGTTGTCAAATATTACCGCCGACATGTTAGGTTGGATTAGGTTTGGTTACATTACGTTATTGATGTATATAAAGGTCCCACGGAGACGGAGAAGCCAACTCGCCAGGAATGTTGTCAAATATTACCGCCGAGATGTTAGGTTGGGTTAGGTTAGGTTATATTACGTTATTGATGTATATAAAGGTCCCACGGAGACGTAGAGGCCAACAAGACAGGAATGTGGTCAACTATTACCGCCGAGATGTTAGATTGGGTTAGGTTAGGTTATATTACGTTATAGATGTATATAAAGGTCCCACGGAGTCGTGGAGGCCGACTCGCCAGGAATGTTGTCAAATATTACAGCCGCGATGTTAGATTGGGTTAGGGTACGTTGTATTACGTCATACACGTATACAGTGTTCCCACCGAGAAGTAGGGCCCGACAATCAAGGAATGTGGTTAAATGGTACCCCGAGAGGTTAGGTTGGGTTAGGTTACGTTATATTACGTTATTGATGTACATGAGGGTCCCACGGAGACGTAGAGGCCAACTCGCCAGTAATGTTGTCAAATATTACCGCCGACATGTTAGGTTGGATTAGGTTTGGTTATATTACGTTATTCATGTATATAAAGGTCCCACGCAGACGGAGATGCCAACTCGCCAGGAATGTTGTCAAATATTACCGCCGAGATGATAGGTTGGGTTAGGTTAGGTTATATTATGTTATTGATATATATGAAGTATCCACGTTGACGTAGAGGCCAACAAGACAGGAATGTTGTCAACTATTACCGCCGAGATGTTAGATTGGATTAGGTTAGGTTATATTACGTTATAGATGTATATAAAGGTCCCACGGAGTCGTGGAGGCCAACTCGCGAGGAATGTTGTCAAATATTACCGCCGAGATGTTAGTTTGGGTTAGGTTAGTTTATATTACGTTATTGATGTATACAAGGGTCCCACGGAGACGTAGAATCCAACTCGCCAGGAATGTTGCCAAATATTACCGCCGAGATGTTCGGTTGGGTTAGGTTAGGTTATATTACGTTATTGATGTATATGAAGTATCCACGTTGACGTAGGGGTCAACTCGCCAGGAATATTGTCAAATATTACCGCCGAGATGATAGGTTGGGTTAGGTTAGGTTATACTACGTTATTGATGTACATGAGGGTCCCACGGAGACGTAGAGGCCAACTCGCCAGTAATGTTGTCGAATATTACCGCCGACATGTTAGGTTGGATGAGGTTTGGTTATATTACGTTATTGATGTATATAAAGGTCCCACGGAGACGGAGAATCCAACTCGCCAGGACTGTTGTCAAATATTACCGCTGAGATGTTAGGTTGGGTTAGGTTATATTACGTTATTGATGTATATAAAGGTCCCACGGAGACGTAGAGGCCAACAAGACAGGAATGTGGTCAACTATTACCGCCGAGATGTTAGATTGGGTTAGGTTAGGTTATATTACGTTATAGATGTATATAAAGGTCCCACGGAGTCGTAGAGGCCAACTCGCGAGGAATGTTGTCAAATATTGCCGCCGAGATGATAGGTTGGGTTAGGTTAGGTTATATTACGTTATTGATGTATATGAAGGACCCACTTAGACGTAGGGGCCATGTCGCCAGTAATATTGTCAAATATTACCGCCGAGATGATAGTTTGGATTAGGTTAGTTTATATTACGCTATTGATGTATATAAAAGTCCCACGGAGACGTAGAAGCCAACTCGCCAGGAATGTTGTCAAATATTACCGCCGAGATGATAGGATGGGTTAGGTTATGTTATATTTCGTTATTGATGTATATGAAGGTCCCACGGAGACGTAGAGGCCAACTCGCCAGGAATGTTGTCAAATATTACAGCCGCGATGTTAGATTGGGTTAGGGTACGTTGTATTACGTCATACACGTATACAGTGTTCCCACCAAGAAGTAGGGCCCGACAATCATGGAATGTGGTTAAATGGTTCCCCGAGAGGTTAGGTTGGGTTAGGTTAGGTTATATTACATTATTGATGTTAATGAGGGTCCCACGGAGACGTAGAGGCCAACTCGCCAGTAATGTTGTCAAATATTACCGCCGACATGTTAGGTTGGATTAGGTTTGGTTACATTACGTTATTGATGTATATAAAGGTCCCACGGAGACGGAGAAGCCAACTCGCCAGGAATGTTGTCAAATATTACCGCCGAGATGTTAGGTTGGGTTAGGTTAGGTTATATTACGTTATTGATGTATATAAAGGTCCCACGGAGACGTAGAGGCCAACAAGACAGGAATGTGGTCAACTATTACCGCCGAGATGTTAGATTGGGTTAGGTTAGGTTATATTACGTTATAGATGTATATAAAGGTCCCACGGAGTCGTGGAGGCCGACTCGCCAGGAATGTTGTCAAATATTACAGCCGCGATGTTAGATTGGGTTAGGGTACGTTGTATTACGTCATACACGTATACAGTGTTCCCACCGAGAAGTAGGGCCCGACAATCAAGGAATGTGGTTAAATGGTACCCCGAGAGGTTAGGTTGGGTTAGGTTACGTTATATTACGTTATTGATGTACATGAGGGTCCCACGGAGACGTAGAGGCCAACTCGCCAGTAATGTTGTCAAATATTACCGCCGACATGTTAGGTTGGATTAGGTTTGGTTATATTACGTTATTCATGTATATAAAGGTCCCACGCAGACGGAGATGCCAACTCGCCAGGAATGTTGTCAAATATTACCGCCGAGATGATAGGTTGGGTTAGGTTAGGTTATATTATGTTATTGATATATATGAAGTATCCACGTTGACGTAGAGGCCAACAAGACAGGAATGTTGTCAACTATTACCGCCGAGATGTTAGATTGGATTAGGTTAGGTTATATTACGTTATAGATGTATATAAAGGTCCCACGGAGTCGTGGAGGCCAACTCGCGAGGAATGTTGTCAAATATTACCGCCGAGATGTTAGTTTGGGTTAGGTTAGTTTATATTACGTTATTGATGTATACAAGGGTCCCACGGAGACGTAGAATCCAACTCGCCAGGAATGTTGCCAAATATTACCGCCGAGATGTTCGGTTGGGTTAGGTTAGGTTATATTACGTTATTGATGTATATGAAGTATCCACGTTGACGTAGGGGTCAACTCGCCAGGAATATTGTCAAATATTACCGCCGAGATGATAGGTTGGGTTAGGTTAGGTTATACTACGTTATTGATGTACATGAGGGTCCCACGGAGACGTAGAGGCCAACTCGCCAGTAATGTTGTCGAATATTACCGCCGACATGTTAGGTTGGATGAGGTTTGGTTATATTACGTTATTGATGTATATAAAGGTCCCACGGAGACGGAGAATCCAACTCGCCAGGAATGTTGTCAAATATTACCGCTGAGATGTTAGGTTGGGTTAGGTTATATTACGTTATTGATGTATATAAAGGTCCCACGGAGACGTAGAGGCCAACAAGACAGGAATGTGGTCAACTATTACCGCCGAGATGTTAGATTGGGTTAGGTTAGGTTATATTACGTTATAGATGTATATAAAGGTCCCACGGAGTCGTAGAGGCCAACTCGCGAGGAATGTTGTCAAATATTGCCGCCGAGATGATAGGTTGGGTTAGGTTAGGTTATATTACGTTATTGATGTATATGAAGGACCCACTTAGACGTAGGGGCCATGTCGCCAGTAATATTGTCAAATATTACCGCCGAGATGATAGTTTGGATTAGGTTAGTTTATATTACGCTATTGATGTATATAAAAGTCCCACGGAGACGTAGAAGCCAACTCGCCAGGAATGTTGTCAAATATTACCGCCGAGATGATAGGATGGGTTAGGTTATGTTATATTTCGTTATTGATGTATATGAAGGTCCCACGGAGACGTAGAGGCCAACTCGCCAGGAATGTTGTCAAATATTACAGCCGCGATGTTAGATTGGGTTAGGGTACGTTGTATTACGTCATACACGTATACAGTGTTCCCACCAAGAAGTAGGGCCCGACAATCATGGAATGTGGTTAAATGGTTCCCCGAGAGGTTAGGTTGGGTTAGGTTAGGTTATATTACATTATTGATGTTAATGAGGGTCCCACGGAGACGTAGAGGCCAACTCGCCAGTAATGTTGTCAAATATTACCGCCGACATGTTAGGTTGGATTAGGTTTGGTTACATTACGTTATTGATGTATATAAAGGTCCCACGGAGACGGAGAAGCCAACTCGCCAGGAATGTTGTCAAATATTACCGCCGAGATGTTAGGTTGGGTTAGGTTAGGTTATATTACGTTATTGATGTATATAAAGGTCCCACGGAGACGTAGAGGCCAACAAGACAGGAATGTGGTCAACTATTACCGCCGAGATGTTAGATTGGGTTAGGTTATATTACGTTATTGATGTATATAAAGGTCCCACGGAGACGTAGAGGCCAACAAGACAGGAATGTGGTCAACTATTACCGCCGAGATGTTAGATTGGGTTAGGTTAGGTTATATTACGTTATAGATGTATATAAAGGTCCCACGGAGTCGTAGAGGCCAACTCGCGAGGAATGTTGTCAAATATTGCCGCCGAGATGATAGGTTGGGTTAGGTTAGGTTATATTACGTTATTGATGTATATGAAGGACCCACTTAGACGTAGGGGCCATGTCGCCAGTAATATTGTCAAATATTACCGCCGAGATGATAGTTTGGATTAGGTTAGTTTATATTACGCTATTGATGTATATAAAAGTCCCACGGAGACGTAGAAGCCAACTCGCCAGGAATGTTGTCAAATATTACCGCCGAGATGATAGGATGGGTTAGGTTATGTTATATTTCGTTATTGATGTATATGAAGGTCCCACGGAGACGTAGAGGCCAACTCGCCAGGAATGTTGTCAAATATTACAGCCGCGATGTTAGATTGGGTTAGGGTACGTTGTATTACGTCATACACGTATACAGTGTTCCCACCAAGAAGTAGGGCCCGACAATCATGGAATGTGGTTAAATGGTTCCCCGAGAGGTTAGGTTGGGTTAGGTTAGGTTATATTACATTATTGATGTTAATGAGGGTCCCACGGAGACGTAGAGGCCAACTCGCCAGTAATGTTGTCAAATATTACCGCCGACATGTTAGGTTGGATTAGGTTTGGTTACATTACGTTATTGATGTATATAAAGGTCCCACGGAGACGGAGAAGCCAACTCGCCAGGAATGTTGTCAAATATTACCGCCGAGATGTTAGGTTGGGTTAGGTTAGGTTATATTACGTTATTGATGTATATAAAGGTCCCACGGAGACGTAGAGGCCAACAAGACAGGAATGTGGTCAACTATTACCGCCGAGATGTTAGATTGGGTTAGGTTAGGTTATATTACGTTATAGATGTATATAAAGGTCCCACGGAGTCGTGGAGGCCGACTCGCCAGGAATGTTGTCAAATATTACAGCCGCGATGTTAGATTGGGTTAGGGTACGTTGTATTACGTCATACACGTATACAGTGTTCCCACCGAGAAGTAGGGCCCGACAATCAAGGAATGTGGTTAAATGGTACCCCGAGAGGTTAGGTTGGGTTAGGTTACGTTATATTACGTTATTGATGTACATGAGGGTCCCACGGAGACGTAGAGGCCAACTCGCCAGTAATGTTGTCAAATATTACCGCCGACATGTTAGGTTGGATTAGGTTTGGTTATATTACGTTATTCATGTATATAAAGGTCCCACGCAGACGGAGATGCCAACTCGCCAGGAATGTTGTCAAATATTACCGCCGAGATGATAGGTTGGGTTAGGTTAGGTTATATTATGTTATTGATATATATGAAGTATCCACGTTGACGTAGAGGCCAACAAGACAGGAATGTTGTCAACTATTACCGCCGAGATGTTAGATTGGATTAGGTTAGGTTATATTACGTTATAGATGTATATAAAGGTCCCACGGAGTCGTGGAGGCCAACTCGCGAGGAATGTTGTCAAATATTACCGCCGAGATGTTAGTTTGGGTTAGGTTAGTTTATATTACGTTATTGATGTATACAAGGGTCCCACGGAGACGTAGAATCCAACTCGCCAGGAATGTTGCCAAATATTACCGCCGAGATGTTCGGTTGGGTTAGGTTAGGTTATATTACGTTATTGATGTATATGAAGTATCCACGTTGACGTAGGGGTCAACTCGCCAGGAATATTGTCAAATATTACCGCCGAGATGATAGGTTGGGTTAGGTTAGGTTATACTACGTTATTGATGTACATGAGGGTCCCACGGAGACGTAGAGGCCAACTCGCCAGTAATGTTGTCGAATATTACCGCCGACATGTTAGGTTGGATGAGGTTTGGTTATATTACGTTATTGATGTATATAAAGGTCCCACGGAGACGGAGAATCCAACTCGCCAGGAATGTTGTCAAATATTACCGCTGAGATGTTAGGTTGGGTTAGGTTATATTACGTTATTGATGTATATAAAGGTCCCACGGAGACGTAGAGGCCAACAAGACAGGAATGTGGTCAACTATTACCGCCGAGATGTTAGATTGGGTTAGGTTAGGTTATATTACGTTATAGATGTATATAAAGGTCCCACGGAGTCGTAGAGGCCAACTCGCGAGGAATGTTGTCAAATATTGCCGCCGAGATGATAGGTTGGGTTAGGTTAGGTTATATTACGTTATTGATGTATATGAAGGACCCACTTAGACGTAGGGGCCATGTCGCCAGTAATATTGTCAAATATTACCGCCGAGATGATAGTTTGGATTAGGTTAGTTTATATTACGCTATTGATGTATATAAAAGTCCCACGGAGACGTAGAAGCCAACTCGCCAGGAATGTTGTCAAATATTACCGCCGAGATGATAGGATGGGTTAGGTTATGTTATATTTCGTTATTGATGTATATGAAGGTCCCACGGAGACGTAGAGGCCAACTCGCCAGGAATGTTGTCAAATATTACAGCCGCGATGTTAGATTGGGTTAGGGTACGTTGTATTACGTCATACACGTATACAGTGTTCCCACCAAGAAGTAGGGCCCGACAATCATGGAATGTGGTTAAATGGTTCCCCGAGAGGTTAGGTTGGGTTAGGTTAGGTTATATTACATTATTGATGTTAATGAGGGTCCCACGGAGACGTAGAGGCCAACTCGCCAGTAATGTTGTCAAATATTACCGCCGACATGTTAGGTTGGATTAGGTTTGGTTACATTACGTTATTGATGTATATAAAGGTCCCACGGAGACGGAGAAGCCAACTCGCCAGGAATGTTGTCAAATATTACCGCCGAGATGTTAGGTTGGGTTAGGTTAGGTTATATTACGTTATTGATGTATATAAAGGTCCCACGGAGACGTAGAGGCCAACAAGACAGGAATGTGGTCAACTATTACCGCCGAGATGTTAGATTGGGTTAGGTTAGGTTATATTACGTTATAGATGTATATAAAGGTCCCACGGAGTCGTGGAGGCCGACTCGCCAGGAATGTTGTCAAATATTACAGCCGCGATGTTAGATTGGGTTAGGGTACGTTGTATTACGTCATACACGTATACAGTGTTCCCACCAAGAAGTAGGGCCCGACAATCATGGAATGTGGTTAAATGGTACCCCGAGAGGTTAGGTTGGGTTAGGTTAGGTTATATTACATTATTGATGTACATGAGGGTCCCACGGAGACGTAGAGGCCAACTCGCCAGTAATGTTGTCAAATATTACCGCCGACATGTTAGGTTGGATTAGGTTTGGTTATATTACGTTATTCATGTATATAAAGGTCCCACGCAGACGGAGAAGCCAACTCGCCAGGAATGTTGTCAAATATTACCGCCGAGATGATAGGTTGGGTTAGGTTAGGTTATATTATGTTATTGATGTATATGAAGTATCCACGTTGACGTAGAGGCCAACAAGACAGGAATGTGGTCAACTATTACCGCCGAGATGTTAGATTGGGTTAGGTTAGGTTATATTACGTTATAGATGTATATAAAGGTCCCACGGAGTCGTGGAGGCCAACTCGCGAGGAATGTTGTCAAATATTACCGCCGAGATGTTAGTTTGGGTTAGGTTAGGTTATATTACGTTATTGATGTATACAAGGGTCCCACGGAGACGTAGAATCCAACTCGCCAGGAATGTTGCCAAATATTACCGCCGAGATGTTCGGTTGGGTTAGGTTAGGTTATATTACGCTATTGATGCATATAAAGGTCCCTCGGAGACGTAGAGGCTAACTCGCCAGGAAGGTTGTCAAATATTACCGCCGAGATGATAGGTTGGGTTAGGTTAGGTTAGGTTCCCACCGAGAAGTAGGGCCCGACAATCAAGGAATGTGGTTAAATGGTACCCCGAGAAGTTAGGTTGGGTTAGGTTACGTTATATTACGTTATTGATGCATATAAAGGTCCCACGGAGACGTAGAGGCCAACAAGACAGGAATGTGGTCAACTATTACCGCCGAGATGTTAGATTGGGTTAGGTTAGGTTATATTACGTTATAGATGTATATAAAAGTCCCACGGAGACGTAGAAGCCAACTCGCCAGGAATGTTGTCAAATATTACCGCCGAGATGATAGGATGGGTTAGGTTATGTTATATTTCGTTATTGATGTATATGAAGGTCCCACGGAGACGTAGAGGCCAACTCGCCAGGAATGTTGTCAAATATTACAGCCGCAATGTTAGATTGGGTTAGGGTAGGTTGTATTACGTCATACACGTATACAGTGTTCCCACCAAGAAGTAGGGCCCGACAATCATGGAATGTGGTTAAATGGTACCCCGAGAGGTTAGGTTGGGTTAGGTTAGGTTATATTACGTTATTGATGTACATGAGGGTCCCACGGAGACGTAGAGGCCAACTCGCAAGTAATGTTGTCAAATATTACCGCCGACATGTTAGGTTGGATTAGGTTTGGTTATATTACGTTATTGATGTATATAAAGGTCCCACGGAGACGGAGAAGCCATCTCGCCAGGAATGTTGTCAAATATTACCGCCGAGATGTTAGGTTGGGTTAGGTTAGGTTATATTACGTTATTGATGTATATGAAGTATCCACGTTGACGTAGAGGCCAACAAGACAGGAATGCGGTCAACTATTACCGCCGAGATGTTAGATTGGGTTAGGTTAGGTTATATTACGTTATAGATGTATATAAAGGTCCCACGGAGTCGTGGAGGCCAACTCGCGAGGAATGTTGTCAAATATTACCGCCGAGAAGGTAGGTTGGGTTAGGTTAGGTTATATTACGTTATTGATGTATATGAAGGACCCACTTAGACGTAGGGGCCATGTCGCCAGTAATATTGTCAAATATTACCGCCGAGATGATAGTTTGGATTAGGTTAGTTTATATTACGCTATTGATGTATATAAAAGTCCCACGGAGACGTAGAAGCCAACTCGCCAGGAATGTTGTCAAATATTACCGCCGAGATGACAGGTTGGGTTAGGTTAGGTTATATTTCGTTATTGATGTGTAGGAAGGTCCCACGGAGACGTAGAGGCCAACTCGCCAGGAATGTTGTCAAATATTACAGGCGCGATGTTAGATTGGGTTAGGGTAGGTTGTATTACGTCATACACGTATACAGTGTTCCCACCAAGAAGTAGGGCCCGACAATCATGGAATGTGGTTAAATGATACCCCGAGAGGTAAGGTTGGGTTCGGTTACGTTATATTACGTTATTGATGTACATGAGGGTCCCACGGATACGTAGAGGCCAACTCGCCAGTAATGTTGTCAAATATTACCGCCGACATGTTAGGTTGGGCTAGGTTTGGTTTTGTTACGTTATTGATGTATATAAAGGTCCCACGCAGACGTAGAGGCCAACTCACCAGGAATGTTGTTAAATATTACCGCCGAGATGATAGGATGTGTTAGGTTAGGTTATATTTCGTTATTGATGTATATGAAGGTCCCACGGAGACGTAGAGGCCAACTCGCCAGGAATGTTGTCAAATATTACAGCCGCGCTGTTAGACTGGATGAGAGTAGGTTGTATTACGTCATAGACGTATACAGTGTTCCCACCGAGAAGTAGGGCCCGACAATCAAGGAATGTGGTTAAATGGTACCCCGGGAGGTTAGGTTGGGTTAGGTTACGTTATATTACGTTATTGATGTACATGAGGGTCCCACGGAGACGTAGAGGCCAACTCGCCAGGAATGTTGTCAAATATTACCGCCGAGATGTTAGGTTGGGTTAGGTTAGGTTATATTACGTTATTGATGTATATAAAGGTCCCACGGAGACGTAGAGGCCAACAAGACAGGAATGTGGTCAACTATTACTGCCGAGATGTTAGATTGGGTTAGGTTAGGTTATATTACGTTATAGATGTATATAAAGGTCCCACGGATTCGTGGAGGCCAACTCGCGAGGAATGTTGTCAAATAATACCGCCGAGATGGTAGGTTGGGTTAGGTTAGGTTATATTACGCTATTGATGTATATAAAAGACCCACGGTGACGTAAAAGCCAACTCGTCAGGAATGTGGTCAAATATTACAGCCGCGATGTTAGATTGGGTTAGGGTAGGTTGTATTACGTCATACACGTATACAGTGTTCCCACCAAGAAGTAGGGCCCGACAATCATGGAATGTGGTTAAATGGTACCCCGAGAGGTAAGGTTGGGTTAGGTTACGTTATATTACGTTATTGATGTACATGAGGGTCCCACGGAGACGTAGAGGCCAACTCGCCAGTAATGTTGTCAAATATTACCGCCGACATGTTAGGTTGGATTAGGTTTGGTTATATTACGTTATTCATGTATATAAAGGTCCCACGGAGACGGAGAAGCCAACTCGCCAGGAATGTTGTCAAATATTACCGCCGAGATGATAGGATGCGTTACGTTAGGTTATATTTCGTTATTGATGTATATGAAGGTCCCACGGAGACGTAGAGGCCAACTCGCCACGAATGTTGTCAAATATTACAGCCGCGATGTTAGACTGGGTGAGAGTAGGTTGTATTACGTCATAGACGTATACAGTGTTCCCACCGAGAAGTAGGGCCCGACAATCAAGGAATGTGGTTAAATGGTACCCCGAGAGGTTAGGTTGGGTTAGGTTACGTTATATTACGTTATTGATGTACATGAGGGTCCCACGGAGACGTAGAGGCCAACTCGCCAGTAATGTTGTCAAATATTACCGCCGACATGTTAGGTTGGATTAGGTTTGGTTATATTACGTTATTCATGTATATAAAGGTCCCACGCAGACGGAGATGCCAACTCGCCAGGAATGTTGTCAAATATTACCGCCGAGATGATAGGTTGGGTTAGGTTAGGTTATATTATGTTATTGATATATATGAAGTATCCACGTTGACGTAGAGGCCAACAAGACAGGAATGTTGTCAACTATTACCGCCGAGATGTTAGATTGGATTAGGTTAGGTTATATTACGTTATAGATGTATATAAAGGTCCCACGGAGTCGTGGAGGCCAACTCGCGAGGAATGTTGTCAAATATTACCGCCGAGATGTTAGTTTGGGTTAGGTTAGTTTATATTACGTTATTGATGTATACAAGGGTCCCACGGAGACGTAGAATCCAACTCGCCAGGAATGTTGCCAAATATTACCGCCGAGATGTTCGGTTGGGTTAGGTTAGGTTATATTACGTTATTGGTGTATATGAAGTATCCACGTTGACGTAGGGGTCAACTCGCCAGGAATATTGTCAAATATTACCGCCGAGATGATAGGTTGGGTTAGGTTAGGTTATACTACGTTATTGATGTACATGAGGGTCCCACGGAGACGTAGAGGCCAACTCGCCAGTAATGTTGTCGAATATTACCGCCGACATGTTAGGTTGGATGAGGTTTGGTTATATTACGTTATTGATGTATATAAAGGTCCCACGGAGACGGAGAATCCAACTCGCCAGGAATGTTGTCAAATATTACCGCTGAGATGTTAGGTTGGGTTAGGTTATATTACGTTATTGATGTATATAAAGGTCCCACGGAGACGTAGAGGCCAACAAGACAGGAATGTGGTCAACTATTACCGCCGAGATGTTAGATTGGGTTAGGTTAGGTTATATTACGTTATAGATGTATATAAAGGTCCCACGGAGTCGTAGAGGCCAACTCGCGAGGAATGTTGTCAAATATTACCGCCGAGATGATAGGTTGGGTTAGGTTAGGTTATATTACGTTATTGATGTATATGAAGGACCCACTTAGACGTAGGGGCCATGTCGCCAGTAATATTGTCAAATATTACCGCCGAGATGATAGTTTGGATTAGGTTAGTTTATATTACGCTATTGATGTATATAAAAGTCCCACGGAGACGTAGAAGCCAACTCGCCAGGAATGTTGTCAAATATTACCGCCGAGATGATAGGATGGGTTAGGTTATGTTATATTTCGTTATTGATGTATATGAAGGTCCCACGGAGACGTAGAGGCCAACTCGCCAGGAATGTTGTCAAATATTACAGCCGCGATGTTAGATTGGGTTAGGGTACGTTGTATTACGTCATACACGTATACAGAGTTCCCACCAAGAAGTAGGGCCCGACAATCATGGAATGTGGTTAAATGGTACCCCGAGAGGTTAGGTTGGGTTAGGTTAGGTTATATTACATTATTGATGTTAATGAGGGTCCCACGGAGACGTAGAGGCCAACTCGCCAGGAATGTTGTCAAATATTACCGCCGACATGTTAGGTTGGATTAGGTTTGGTTATATTACGTTATTGATGTATATAAAGGTCCCACGGAGACGTAGAGGCCAACAAGACAGGAATGTGGTCAACTATTACCGCCGAGATGTTAGATTGGGTTAGGTTAGGTTATATTACGTTATAGATGTATATAAAAGTCCCACGGAGACGTAGAAGCCAACTCGCCAGGAATGTTGTCAAATATTACCGCCGAGATGATAGGATGGGTTAGGTTATGTTATATTTCGTTATTGATGTATATGAAGGTCCCACGGAGACGTAGAGGCCAACTCGCCAGGAATGTTGTCAAATATTACAGCCGCAATGTTAGATTGGGTTAGGGTAGGTTGTATTACGTCATACACGTATACAGTGTTCCCACCAAGAAGTAGGGCCCGACAATCATGGAATGTGGTTAAATGGTACCCCGAGAGGTTAGGTTGGGTTAGGTTAGGTTATATTACGTTATTGATGTACATGAGGGTCCCACGGAGACGTAGAGGCCAACTCGCAAGTAATGTTGTCAAATATTACCGCCGACATGTTAGGTTGGATTAGGTTTGGTTATATTACGTTATTGATGTATATAAAGGTCCCACGGAGACGGAGAAGCCATCTCGCCAGGAATGTTGTCAAATATTACCGCCGAGATGTTAGGTTGGGTTAGGTTAGGTTATATTACGTTATTGATGTATATAAAGGTCCCACGGAGACGTAGAGGCCAACAAGACAGGAATGTGGTCAACTATTACCGCCGAGATGATAGGTTGGGTTAGGTTAGGTTATATTATGTTATTGATGTATATGAAGTATCCACGTTGACGTAGGGGCCAACAAGACAGGAATGTGGTCAACTATTACCGCCGAGATGTTAGATTGGGTTAGGTTAGGTTATATTACGTTATAGATGTATATAAAGGTCCCACGGAGTCGTGGAGGCCAACTCGCGAGGAATGTTGTCAAATATTACCGCCGAGAAGGTAGGTTGGGTTAGGTTAGGTTATATTACGTTATTGATGTATATGAAGGACCCACTTAGACGTAGGGGCCATGTCGCCAGTAATATTGTCAAATATTACCGCCGAGATGATAGTTTGGATTAGGTTAGGTTATATTACGCTATTGATGTATATAAAAGTCCCACGGAGACGTAGACGCCAACTCGCCAGCAATGTGGTCAAATATTAGTGCCGACATGTTAGGTTGGATTAGGTTTGGTTATATTACGTTATTCATGTATATAAAGGTCAAACGGAGACGGAGAAGCCAACTCGCCAGGAATGTTGTCAAATATTACCGCCGAGATGTTAGGTTGGATTAGGTTAGGTTATATTACGATATTGATGTATATAAAGGTCCCAGGGAGACGTAGAGGCCAACAAGACAGGAATGTGGTCAACTATTACCGCCGACATGTTAGGTTGGGTTAGGTTTGGTTTTGTTACGTTATTGATGTATATAAACGTCCCACGGAGACGTAGAGGCCAACTCGCCAGGAATGTTGTCAAATATTACCGCCGAGATGTTAGGTTGGGTTAGGTTATGTTATATTACGTTATTGATATATATAAGGGTCCAACGGAGACGTAGAGGCCAACAAGCCAGGAATGTCGTCAGATATTACTGCCGAGGTGTTAGGTTGGGTTAGGTTAGGTTATATTTCGTTATTGATGTGTATGAAGGTCCCACGGAGACGTAGAGGCCAGCTCGCCAGGAATGTTGTCAAATATTACAGGCGCGATGTTAGATTGGGTTAGGGTAGGTTGTATTACGTCATAGACGTATACAGTGTTCCGACCGAGAAGTAGGGCCCGACAATCAAGGAATGTGGTTAAATGGTACCCCGAGCGGTTAGGTTGGGTTGGGTTACGTTATATTACGTTATTGATGTACATGAGGGTCCCACGGAGACGTAGAATCCAACTCGCCAGGAATGTTGCCAAATATTACCGCCGCGATGTTCGGTTGGGTTAGGTTAGGTTATATTACGCTATTGATGCATATAAAGGTCCCACGGAGACGTAGAGGCCAACTCGCCAGGAATGATTTCAAATATTACCGCCGAGGTGATAGGTTGGGTTAGGTTTGGTTTTGTTACGTTATTGATGTATATAAAGGTCCCACGCAGACGTAGAGGCCAACTCGCCAGGAATGTTGTCAAATATTACCGCCGACATGTTAGGTTGGGTTAGGTTATGTTATATTACGTTATTGATATATATAAGGGTCCAACGGAGACGTAGAGGCCAACAAGCCAGGAATGTCGTCAGATATTACTGCCGAGGTGTTAGGTTGGGTTAGGTTAGGTTATATTTCGTTATTGATGTATATGAAGGTCCCACGGAGACGTAAAGGTCAACTCGCCAGGAATGTTGTCAAATATTACAGCCGCGATGTTAGACTGGGTTAGGGTAGGTTGTATTACGTCATAGACGTATACAGTGTTCCCACCGAGAAGTAGGGCCCGACAATCAAGGAATGTGGTTAAATGGTACCCCGAGAGTTTAGGTTGGGTTAGGTTACGTTATATTACATTATTGATGTACATAAAGGTCCCACGGAGACGTAGAGGCCAACTCGCCAGGAATGTTGTCAAATATTACCGCCGAGATGTTAGGTTGGGTTAGGTTATGTTATATTACGTTATTGATATATATAAGGGTCCAACGGAGACGTAGAGGCCAACAAGCCAGGAATGTTGTCAAATATTACTGCCGAGGTGTTAGGTTGGGTTAGGTTAGGTTATATTACGCTATTGATGTATATAAAAGTCCCACGGAGACGTAAAAGCCAACTCGCCAGGAATGTTGTCAAATATTACAGCCGCGATGTTAGACTGGGTTAGGGTAGGTTGTATTACGTCATACACGTATACAGTGTTCCCACCGAGAAGTAGGGCCCGACAATCAAGGAATGTGGTTAAATGGTACACCGAGAGGTTAGGTTGGGTTCGGTTACGTTATATTACGTTATTGATGTACATGAGGGTCCCACGGATACGTAGAGGCCAACTCGCCAGTAATGTTGTCAAATATTACCGCCGACATGTTAGGTTGGGCTAGGTTTGGTTTTGTTACGTTATTGATGTATATAAAGGTCCCACGCAGACGTAGAGGCCAACTCGCCAGGAATGTTGTCAAATATTACCGCCGAGATGATAGGATGTGTTAGGTTAGGTTATATTTCGTTATTGATGTATATGAAGGTCCCACGGTGACGTAGAGGCCAACTCGCCAGGAATGTTGTCAAATATTACAGCCGCGATGTTAGACTGGGTGAGAGTAGGTTGTATTACGTCATAGACGTATACAGTGTTCCCACCGAGAAGTAGGGCCCGACAATCAAGGAATGTGGTTAAATGGTACCCCGAGAGGTTAGGTTGGGTTAGGTTACGTTATATTACGTTATTGATGTACATGAGGGTCCCACGGAGACGTAGAGGCCAACTCGCCAGTAATGTTGTCAAATATTACCGCCGACATGTTAGGTTGGATTAGGTTTGGTTATATTACGTTATTCATGTATATAAAGGTCCCACGCAGACGGAGAAGCCAACTCGCCAGGAATGTTGTCAAATATTACCGCCGAGATGATAGGTTGGGTTAGGTTAGGTTATATTATGTTATTGATGTATATAAAGGTCCCACGGTGACGGAGAGGCCAACAAGCCAGGAATGTTGCCAAATATTACCGCCGACATGTTAGTTTGGGTTAGGTTAGGTTATATTACGTTATTGATGTATATAAGGGTCCCGCGGAGACGTAGAATCCAACTCGCCAGGAATGTTGCCAAATATTACCGCCGAGATGTTCGGTTGGGTTAGGTTAGGTTATATTACGCTATTGATCCATATAAAGGTCCCACGGAGACGTAGAGGCCAACTCGCCAGGAATATTGTCAAATATTACCGCCGAGATGATAGGATGGGTTAGGTTAGGTTATATTTCGTTATTGATGTATATGAAGGTCCCACGGAGACGTAGAGGTCAACTCGCCAGGAATGTTGTCAAATATTACAGCCGCGATGTTAGACTGGGTTAGGGTAGGTTGTATTACGTCATAGACGTATACAGTGTTCCCACCGAGAAGTAGGGCCCGACAATCAAGGAATGTGGTTAAATGGTACCCCGAGAGTTTAGGTTGGGTTAGGTTACGTTATATTACATTATTGATGTACATAAAGGTCCCACGGAGACGTAGAGGCCAACTCGCCAGGAATGTTGTCAAATATTACTGCCGAGGTGTTAGGTTGGGTTAGGTTAGGTTATATTACGCTATTGATGTATATAAAAGTCCCACGGAGACGTAAAAGCCAATTCGTCAGGAATGTGGTCAAATATTACAGCCGCGATGTTAGATTGGGTTAGGGTAGGTTGTATTACGTCATACACGTATACAGTGTTCCCACCAAGAAGTAGGGCCCGACAATCATGGAATGTGGTTAAATGGTACCCCGAGAGGTAAGGTTGAGTTAGGTTACGTTATATTACGTTATTGATGTACATGAGGGTCCCACGGAGACGTAGAGGCCAACTCGCCAGTAATGTTGTCAAATATTACCGCCGAGATGACAGGTTGGGTTAGGTTAGGTTATATTTCGTTATTGATGTGTATGAAGGTCCCACGGAGACGTAGAGGCCAACTCGCCAGGAATGTTGTCAAATATTACAGGCGCGATGTTAGATTGGGTTAGGGTAGGTTGTATTACGTCATAGACGTATACAGTGTTCCGACCGAGAAGTAGGGCCCGACAATCAAGGAATGTGGTTAAATGGTACCCCGAGCGGTTAGGTTGGGTTGGGTTACGTTATATTACGTTATTGATGTACATGAGGGTCCCACGGAGACGTAGAATCCAACTCGCCAGGAATGTTGCCAAATATTACCGCCGAGATGTTCGGTTGGGTTAGGTTAGGTTATATTACGCTAATGATGCATATAAAGGTCCCACGGAGACGTAGAGGCCAACTCGCCAGGAATGATTTCAAATATTACCGCCGAGGTGATAGGTTGGGTTAGGTTAGGTTATATTACGTTATTGATGTATATAAGGGTCCCGCGGAGACGTAGAATCCAACTCGCCAGGAATGTTGCCAAATATTACCGCCGAGATGTTCGGTTGGGTTAGGTTAGGTTATATTACGCTATTGATGCATATAAAGGTCCCACGGAGACGTAGAGGCCAACTCGCCAGGAATATTGTCAAATATTACCGCCGAGGTGATAGGTTGGGTTAGGTTTGGTTTTGTTACGTTATTGATGTATATAAAGGTCCCACGCAGACGTAGAGGCCAACTCGCCAGGAATATTGTCAAATATTACCGCCGAGATGATAGGTTGGGTTAGGTTTGGTTTTGTTACGTTATTGATGTATATAAAGGTCCCACGCAGACGTAGAGGCCAACTCGCCAGGAATGTTGTCAAATATTACCGCCGACATGTTAGGTTGGGTTAGGTTATGTTATATTACGTTATTGATATATATAAGGGTCCAACGGAGACGTAGAGGCCAACAAGCCAGGAATGTCGTCAGATATTACTGCCGAGGTGTTAGGTTGGGTTAGGTTAGGTTATATTTCGTTATTGATGTATATGAAGGTCCCACGGAGACGTAAAGGTCAACTCGCCAGGAATGTTGTCAAATATTACAGCCGCGATGTTAGACTGGGTTAGGGTAGGTTGTATTACGTCATAGACGTATACAGTGTTCCCACCGAGAAGTAGGGCCCGACAATCAAGGAATGTGGTTAAATGGTACCCCGAGAGTTTAGGTTGGGTTAGGTTACGTTATATTACATTATTGATGTACATAAAGGTCCCACGGAGACGTAGAGGCCAACTCGCCAGGAATGTTGTCAAATATTACCGCCGAGATGTTAGGTTGGGTTAGGTTATGTTATATTACGTTATTGATATATATAAGGGTCCAACGGAGACGTAGAGGCCAACAAGCCAGGAATGTTGTCAAATATTACTGCCGAGGTGTTAGGTTGGGTTAGGTTAGGTTATATTACGCTATTGATGTATATAAAAGTCCCACGGAGACGTAAAAGCCAACTCGCCAGGAATGTTGTCAAATATTACAGCCGCGATGTTAGACTGGGTTAGGGTAGGTTGTATTACGTCATACACGTATACAGTGTTCCCACCGAGAAGTAGGGCCCGACAATCAAGGAATGTGGTTAAATGGTACACCGAGAGGTTAGGTTGGGTTCGGTTACGTTATATTACGTTATTGATGTACATGAGGGTCCCACGGATACGTAGAGGCCAACTCGCCAGTAATGTTGTCAAATATTACCGCCGACATGTTAGGTTGGGCTAGGTTTGGTTTTGTTACGTTATTGATGTATATAAAGGTCCCACGCAGACGTAGAGGCCAACTCGCCAGGAATGTTGTCAAATATTACCGCCGAGATGATAGGATGTGTTAGGTTAGGTTATATTTCGTTATTGATGTATATGAAGGTCCCACGGTGACGTAGAGGCCAACTCGCCAGGAATGTTGTCAAATATTACAGCCGCGATGTTAGACTGGGTGAGAGTAGGTTGTATTACGTCATAGACGTATACAGTGTTCCCACCGAGAAGTAGGGCCCGACAATCAAGGAATGTGGTTAAATGGTACCCCGAGAGGTTAGGTTGGGTTAGGTTACGTTATATTACGTTATTGATGTACATGAGGGTCCCACGGAGACGTAGAGGCCAACTCGCCAGTAATGTTGTCAAATATTACCGCCGACATGTTAGGTTGGATTAGGTTTGGTTATATTACGTTATTCATGTATATAAAGGTCCCACGCAGACGGAGAAGCCAACTCGCCAGGAATGTTGTCAAATATTACCGCCGAGATGATAGGTTGGGTTAGGTTAGGTTATATTATGTTATTGATGTATATAAAGGTCCCACGGTGACGGAGAGGCCAACAAGCCAGGAATGTTGCCAAATATTACCGCCGACATGTTAGTTTGGGTTAGGTTAGGTTATATTACGTTATTGATGTATATAAGGGTCCCGCGGAGACGTAGAATCCAACTCGCCAGGAATGTTGCCAAATATTACCGCCGAGATGTTCGGTTGGGTTAGGTTAGGTTATATTACGCTATTGATCCATATAAAGGTCCCACGGAGACGTAGAGGCCAACTCGCCAGGAATATTGTCAAATATTACCGCCGAGATGATAGGATGGGTTAGGTTAGGTTATATTTCGTTATTGATGTATATGAAGGTCCCACGGAGACGTAGAGGTCAACTCGCCAGGAATGTTGTCAAATATTACAGCCGCGATGTTAGACTGGGTTAGGGTAGGTTGTATTACGTCATAGACGTATACAGTGTTCCCACCGAGAAGTAGGGCCCGACAATCAAGGAATGTGGTTAAATGGTACCCCGAGAGTTTAGGTTGGGTTAGGTTACGTTATATTACATTATTGATGTACATAAAGGTCCCACGGAGACGTAGAGGCCAACTCGCCAGGAATGTTGTCAAATATTACTGCCGAGGTGTTAGGTTGGGTTAGGTTAGGTTATATTACGCTATTGATGTATATAAAAGTCCCACGGAGACGTAAAAGCCAATTCGTCAGGAATGTGGTCAAATATTACAGCCGCGATGTTAGATTGGGTTAGGGTAGGTTGTATTACGTCATACACGTATACAGTGTTCCCACCAAGAAGTAGGGCCCGACAATCATGGAATGTGGTTAAATGGTACCCCGAGAGGTAAGGTTGAGTTAGGTTACGTTATATTACGTTATTGATGTACATGAGGGTCCCACGGAGACGTAGAGGCCAACTCGCCAGTAATGTTGTCAAATATTACCGACGAGATGACAGGTTGGGTTAGGTTAGGTTATATTTCGTTATTGATGTGTATGAAGGTCCCACGGAGACGTAGAGGCCAACTCGCCAGGAATGTTGTCAAATATTACAGGCGCGATGTTAGATTGGGTTAGGGTAGGTTGTATTACGTCATAGACGTATACAGTGTTCCGACCGAGAAGTAGGGCCCGACAATCAAGGAATGTGGTTAAATGGTACCCCGAGCGGTTAGGTTGGGTTGGGTTACGTTATATTACGTTATTGATGTACATGAGGGTCCCACGGAGACGTAGAATCCAACTCGCCAGGAATGTTGCCAAATATTACCGCCGAGATGTTCGGTTGGGTTAGGTTAGGTTATATTACGCTAATGATGCATATAAAGGTCCCACGGAGACGTAGAGGCCAACTCGCCAGGAATGATTTCAAATATTACCGCCGAGGTGATAGGTTGGGTTAGGTTAGGTTATATTACGTTATTGATGTATATAAGGGTCCCGCGGAGACGTAGAATCCAACTCGCCAGGAATGTTGCCAAATATTACCGCCGAGATGTTCGGTTGGGTTAGGTTAGGTTATATTACGCTATTGATGCATATAAAGGTCCCACGGAGACGTAGAGGCCAACTCGCCAGGAATATTGTCAAATATTACCGCCGAGGTGATAGGTTGGGTTAGGTTTGGTTTTGTTACGTTATTGATGTATATAAAGGTCCCACGCAGACGTAGAGGCCAACTCGCCAGGAATATTGTCAAATATTACCGCCGAGATGATAGGATGGGTTAGGTTAGGTTATATTTCGCTATTGATGTATATGAAGGTCCCACGGAGACGTAGAGGTCAACTCGCCAGGAATGTTGTCAAATATTACAGCCGCGATGTTAGACTGGGTTAGGGTAGGTTGTATTACGTCATAGACGTATACAGTGTTCCCACCGAGAAGTAGGGCCCGACAATCAAGGAATGTGGTTAAATGGTACCCCGAGAGTTTAGGTTGGGTTAGGTTACGTTATATTACATTATTGATGTACATAAAGGTCCCACGGAGACGTAGAGGCCAACTCGCCAGGAATGTTGTCAAATATTACCGCCGAGATGTTAGGTTGGGTTAGGTTATGTTATATTACGTTATTGATATATATAAGGGTCCAACGGAGACGTAGAGGCCAACAAGCCAGGAATGTTGTCAAATATTACTGCCGAGGTGTTAGGTTGGGTTAGGTTAGGTTATATTACGCTATTGATGTATATAAAAGTCCCACGGAGACGTAAAAGCCAACTCGCCAGGAATGTTGTCAAATATTACAGCCGCGCTGTTAGACTGGATGAGAGTAGGTTGTATTACGTCATAGACGTATACAGTGTTCCCACCGAGAAGTAGGGCCCGACAATCAAGGAATGTGGTTAAATGGTACCCCGGGAGGTTAGGTTGGGTTAGGTTACGTTATATTACGTTATTGATGTACATGAGGGTCCCACGGAGACGTAGAGGCCAACTCGCCAGGAATGTTGTCAAATATTACCGCCGAGATGTTAGGTTGGGTTAGGTTAGGTTATATTACGTTATTGATGTATATAAAGGTCCCACGGAGACGTAGAGGCCAACAAGACAGGAATGTGGTCAACTATTACTGCCGAGATGTTAGATTGGGTTAGGTTAGGTTATATTACGTTATAGATGTATATAAAGGTCCCACGGATTCGTGGAGGCCAACTCGCGAGGAATGTTGTCAAATAATACCGCCGAGATGGTAGGTTGGGTTAGGTTAGGTTATATTACGCTATTGATGTATATAAAAGTCCCACGGTGACGTAAAAGCCAACTCGTCAGGAATGTGGTCAAATATTACAGCCGCGATGTTAGATTGGGTTAGGGTAGGTTGTATTACGTCATACACGTATACAGTGTTCCCACCAAGAAGTAGGGCCCGACAATCATGGAATGTGGTTAAATGGTACCCCGAGAGGTAAGGTTGGGTTAGGTTACGTTATATTACGTTATTGATGTACATGAGGGTCCCACGGAGACGTAGAGGCCAACTCGCCAGTAATGTTGTCAAATATTACCGCCGACATGTTAGGTTGGATTAGGTTTGGTTATATTACGTTATTCATGTATATAAAGGTCCCACGGAGACGGAGAAGCCAACTCGCCAGGAATGTTGTCAAATATTACCGCCGAGATGATAGGATGCGTTACGTTAGGTTATATTTCGTTATTGATGTATATGAAGGTCCCACGGAGACGTAGAGGCCAACTCGCCACGAATGTTGTCAAATATTACAGCCGCGATGTTAGACTGGGTGAGAGTAGGTTGTATTACGTCATAGACGTATACAGTGTTCCCACCGAGAAGTAGGGCCCGACAATCAAGGAATGTGGTTAAATGGTACCCCGAGAGGTTAGGTTGGGTTAGGTTACGTTATATTACGTTATTGATGTACATGAGGGTCCCACGGAGACGTAGAGGCCAACTCGCCAGTAATGTTGTCAAATATTACCGCCGACATGTTAGGTTGGATTAGGTTTGGTTATATTACGTTATTCATGTATATAAAGGTCCCACGCAGACGGAGATGCCAACTCGCCAGGAATGTTGTCAAATATTACCGCCGAGATGATAGGTTGGGTTAGGTTAGGTTATATTATGTTATTGATATATATGAAGTATCCACGTTGACGTAGAGGCCAACAAGACAGGAATGTTGTCAACTATTACCGCCGAGATGTTAGATTGGATTAGGTTAGGTTATATTACGTTATAGATGTATATAAAGGTCCCACGGAGTCGTGGAGGCCAACTCGCGAGGAATGTTGTCAAATATTACCGCCGAGATGTTAGTTTGGGTTAGGTTAGTTTATATTACGTTATTGATGTATACAAGGGTCCCACGGAGACGCAGAATCCAACTCGCCAGGAATGTTGCCAAATATTACCGCCGAGATGTTCGGTTGGGTTAGGTTAGGTTATATTACGTTATTGGTGTATATGAAGTATCCACGTTGACGTAGGGGTCAACTCGCCAGGAATATTGTCAAATATTACCGCCGAGATGATAGGTTGGGTTAGGTTAGGTTATACTACGTTATTGATGTACATGAGGGTCCCACGGAGACGTAGAGGCCAACTCGCCAGTAATGTTGTCGAATATTACCGCCGACATGTTAGGTTGGATGAGGTTTGGTTATATTACGTTATTGATGTATATAAAGGTCCCACGGAGACGGAGAATCCAACTCGCCAGGAATGTTGTCAAATATTACCGCCGAGATGATAGGTTGGGTTAGGTTAGGTTATATTATGTTATTGATATATATGAAGTATCCACGTTGACGTAGAGGCCAACAAGACAGGAATGTTGTCAACTATTACCGCCGAGATGTTAGATTGGATTAGGTTAGGTTATATTACGTTATAGATGTATATAAAGGTCCCACGGAGTCGTGGAGGCCAACTCGCGAGGAATGTTGTCAAATATTACCGCCGAGATGTTAGTTTGGGTTAGGTTAGTTTATATTACGTTATTGATGTATACAAGGGTCCCACGGAGACGTAGAATCCAACTCGCCAGGAATGTTGCCAAATATTACCGCCGAGATGTTCGGTTGGGTTAGGTTAGGTTATATTACGCTAATGATGCATATAAAGGTCCCACGGAGACGTAGAGGCCAACTCGCCAGGAATGATTTCAAATATTACCGCCGAGGTGATAGGTTGGGTTAGGTTAGGTTATATTACGTTATTGATGTATATAAGGGTCCCGCGGAGACGTAGAATCCAACTCGCCAGGAATGTTGCCAAATATTACCGCCGAGATGTTCGGTTGGGTTAGGTTAGGTTATATTACGCTATTGATGCATATAAAGGTCCCACGGAGACGTAGAGGCCAACTCGCCAGGAATATTGTCAAATATTACCGCCGAGGTGATAGGTTGGGTTAGGTTTGGTTATATTACGTTATTGATGTATATAAAGGTCCCACGGAGACGGAGAATCCAACTCGCCAGGAATGTTGTCAAATATTACCGCCGAGATGATAGGTTGGGTTAGGTTAGGTTATATTATGTTATTGATATATATGAAGTATCCACGTTGACGTAGAGGCCAACAAGACAGGAATGTTGTCAACTATTACCGCCGAGATGTTAGATTGGATTAGGTTAGGTTATATTACGTTATAGATGTATATAAAGGTCCCACGGAGTCGTGGAGGCCAACTCGCGAGGAATGTTGTCAAATATTACCGCCGAGATGTTAGTTTGGGTTAGGTTAGTTTATATTACGTTATTGATGTATACAAGGGTCCCACGGAGACGTAGAATCCAACTCGCCAGGAATGTTGCCAAATATTACCGCCGAGATGTTCGGTTGGGTTAGGTTAGGTTATATTACGCTAATGATGCATATAAAGGTCCCACGGAGACGTAGAGGCCAACTCGCCAGGAATGATTTCAAATATTACCGCCGAGGTGATAGGTTGGGTTAGGTTAGGTTATATTACGTTATTGATGTATATAAGGGTCCCGCGGAGACGTAGAATCCAAGTCGCCAGGAATGTTGCCAAATATTACCGCCGAGATGTTCGGTTGGGTTAGGTTAGGTTATATTACGCTATTGATGCATATAAAGGTCCCACGGAGACGTAGAGGCCAACTCGCCAGGAATATTGTCAAATATTACCGCCGAGGTGATAGGTTGGGTTAGGTTTGGTTTTGTTACGTTATTGATGTATATAAAGGTCCCACGCAGACGTAGAGGCCAACTCGCCAGGAATATTGTCAAATATTACCGCCGAGATGATAGGATGGGTTAGGTTAGGTTATATTTCGCTATTGATGTATATGAAGGTCCCACGGAGACGTAGAGGTCAACTCGCCAGGAATGTTGTCAAATATTACAGCCGCGATGTTAGACTGGGTTAGGGTAGGTTGTATTACGTCATAGACGTATACAGTGTTCCCACCGAGAAGTAGGGCCCGACAATCAAGGAATGTGGTTAAATGGTACCCCGAGAGTTTAGGTTGGGTTAGGTTACGTTATATTACATTATTGATGTACATAAAGGTCCCACGGAGACGTAGAGGCCAACTCGCCAGGAATGTTGTCAAATATTACCGCCGAGATGTTAGGTTGGGTTAGGTTATGTTATATTACGTTATTGATATATATAAGGGTCCAACGGAGACGTAGAGGCCAACAAGCCAGGAATGTTGTCAAATATTACTGCCGAGGTGTTAGGTTGGGTTAGGTTAGGTTATATTACGCTATTGATGTATATAAAAGTCCCACGGAGACGTAAAAGCCAACTCGCCAGGAATGTTGTCAAATATTACAGCCGCGATGTTAGACTGGGTTAGGGTAGGTTGTATTACGTCATACACGTATACAGTGTTCCCACCGAGAAGTAGGGCCCGACAATCAAGGAATGTGGTTAAATGGTACACCGAGAGGTTAGGTTGGGTTCGGTTACGTTATATTACGTTATTGATGTACATGAGGGTCCCACGGATACGTAGAGGCCAACTCGCCAGTAATGTTGTCAAATATTACCGCCGACATGTTAGGTTGGGCTAGGTTTGGTTTTGTTACGTTATTGATGTATATAAAGGTCCCACGCAGACGTAGAGGCCAACTCACCAGGAATGTTGTTAAATATTACCGCCGAGATGATAGGATGTGTTAGGTTAGGTTATATTTCGTTATTGATGTATATGAAGGTCCCACGGAGACGTAGAGGCCAACTCGCCAGGAATGTTGTCAAATATTACAGCCGCGCTGTTAGACTGGATGAGAGTAGGTTGTATTACGTCATAGACGTATACAGTGTTCCCACCGAGAAGTAGGGCCCGACAATCAAGGAATGTGGTTAAATGGTACCCCGGGAGGTTAGGTTGGGTTAGGTTACGTTATATTACGTTATTGATGTACATGAGGGTCCCACGGAGACGTAGAGGCCAACTCGCCAGGAATGTTGTCAAATATTACCGCCGAGATGTTAGGTTGGGTTAGGTTAGGTTATATTACGTTATTGATGTATATAAAGGTCCCACGGAGACGTAGAGGCCAACAAGACAGGAATGTGGTCAACTATTACTGCCGAGATGTTAGATTGGGTTAGGTTAGGTTATATTACGTTATAGATGTATATAAAGGTCCCACGGATTCGTGGAGGCCAACTCGCGAGGAATGTTGTCAAATAATACCGCCGAGATGGTAGGTTGGGTTAGGTTAGGTTATATTACGCTATTGATGTATATAAAAGTCCCACGGTGACGTAAAAGCCAACTCGTCAGGAATGTGGTCAAATATTACAGCCGCGATGTTAGATTGGGTTAGGGTAGGTTGTATTACGTCATACACGTATACAGTGTTCCCACCAAGAAGTAGGGCCCGACAATCATGGAATGTGGTTAAATGGTACCCCGAGAGGTAAGGTTGGGTTAGGTTACGTTATATTACGTTATTGATGTACATGAGGGTCCCACGGAGACGTAGAGGCCAACTCGCCAGTAATGTTGTCAAATATTACCGCCGACATGTTAGGTTGGATTAGGTTTGGTTATATTACGTTATTCATGTATATAAAGGTCCCACGGAGACGGAGAAGCCAACTCGCCAGGAATGTTGTCAAATATTACCGCCGAGATGATAGGATGCGTTACGTTAGGTTATATTTCGTTATTGATGTATATGAAGGTCCCACGGAGACGTAGAGGCCAACTCGCCACGAATGTTGTCAAATATTACAGCCGCGATGTTAGACTGGGTGAGAGTAGGTTGTATTACGTCATAGACGTATACAGTGTTCCCACCGAGAAGTAGGGCCCGACAATCAAGGAATGTGGTTAAATGGTACCCCGAGAGGTTAGGTTGGGTTAGGTTACGTTATATTACGTTATTGATGTACATGAGGGTCCCACGGAGACGTAGAGGCCAACTCGCCAGTAATGTTGTCAAATATTACCGCCGACATGTTAGGTTGGATTAGGTTTGGTTATATTACGTTATTCATGTATATAAAGGTCCCACGCAGACGGAGATGCCAACTCGCCAGGAATGTTGTCAAATATTACCGCCGAGATGATAGGTTGGGTTAGGTTAGGTTATATTATGTTATTGATATATATGAAGTATCCACGTTGACGTAGAGGCCAACAAGACAGGAATGTTGTCAACTATTACCGCCGAGATGTTAGATTGGATTAGGTTAGGTTATATTACGTTATAGATGTATATAAAGGTCCCACGGAGTCGTGGAGGCCAACTCGCGAGGAATGTTGTCAAATATTACCGCCGAGATGTTAGTTTGGGTTAGGTTAGTTTATATTACGTTATTGATATATATGAAGTATCCACGTTGACGTAGAGGCCAACAAGACAGGAATGTTGTCAACTATTACCGCCGAGATGTTAGATTGGATTAGGTTAGGTTATATTACGTTATAGATGTATATAAAGGTCCCACGGAGTCGTGGAGGCCAACTCGCGAGGAATGTTGTCAAATATTACCGCCGAGATGTTAGTTTGGGTTAGGTTAGTTTATATTACGTTATTGATGTATACAAGGGTCCCACGGAGACATAGAATCCAACTCGCCAGGAATGTTGCCAAATATTACCGCCGAGATGTTCGGTTGGGTTAGGTTAGGTTATATTACGTTATTGGTGTATATGAAGTATCCACGTTGACGTAGGGGTCAACTCGCCAGGAATATTGTCAAATATTACCGCCGAGATGATAGGTTGGGTTAGGTTAGGTTATACTACGTTATTGATGTACATGAGGGTCCCACGGAGACGTAGAGGCCAACTCGCCAGTAATGTTGTCGAATATTACCGCCGACATGTTAGGTTGGATGAGGTTTGGTTATATTACGTTATTGATGTATATAAAGGTCCCACGGAGACGGAGAATCCAACTCGCCAGGAATGTTGTCAAATATTACCGCTGAGATGTTAGGTTGGGTTAGGTTATATTACGTTATTGATGTATATAAAGGTCCCACGGAGACGTAGAGGCCAACAAGACAGGAATGTGGTCAACTATTACCGCCGAGATGTTAGATTGGGTTAGGTTAGGTTATATTACGTTATAGATGTATATAAAGGTCCCACGGAGTCGTAGAGGCCAACTCGCGAGGAATGTTGTCAAATATTACCGCCGAGATGATAGGTTGGGTTAGGTTAGGTTATATTACGTTATTGATGTATATGAAGGACCCACTTAGACGTAGGGGCCATGTCGCCAGTAATATTGTCAAATATTACCGCCGAGATGATAGTTTGGATTAGGTTAGTTTATATTACGCTATTGATGTATATAAAAGTCCCACGGAGACGTAGAAGCCAACTCGCCAGGAATGTTGTCAAATATTACCGCCGAGATGATAGGATGGGTTAGGTTATGTTATATTTCGTTATTGATGTATATGAAGGTCCCACGGAGACGTAGAGGCCAACTCGCCAGGAATGTTGTCAAATATTACAGCCGCGATGTTAGATTGGGTTAGGGTACGTTGTATTACGTCATACACGTATACAGAGTTCCCACCAAGAAGTAGGGCCCGACAATCATGGAATGTGGTTAAATGGTACCCCGAGAGGTTAGGTTGGGTTAGGTTAGGTTATATTACATTATTGATGTTAATGAGGGTCCCACGGAGACGTAGAGGCCAACTCGCCAGGAATGTTGTCAAATATTACCGCCGACATGTTAGGTTGGATTAGGTTTGGTTATATTACCTTATTGATGTATATAAAGGTCCCACGGAGACGTAGAGGCCAACAAGACAGGAATGTGGTCAACTATTACCGCCGAGATGTTAGATTGGGTTAGGTTAGGTTATATTACGTTATAGATGTATATAAAAGTCCCACGGAGACGTAGAAGCCAACTCGCCAGGAATGTTGTCAAATATTACCGCCGAGATGATAGGATGGGTTAGGTTATGTTATATTTCGTTATTGATGTATATGAAGGTCCCACGGAGACGTAGAGGCCAACTCGCCAGGAATGTTGTCAAATATTACAGCCGCAATGTTAGATTGGGTTAGGGTAGGTTGTATTACGTCATACACGTATACAGTGTTCCCACCAAGAAGTAGGGCCCGACAATCATGGAATGTGGTTAAATGGTACCCCGAGAGGTTAGGTTGGGTTAGGTTAGGTTATATTACGTTATAGATGTATATAACGGTCCCACGGAGTCGTAGAGGCCAACTCGCGAGGAATGTTGTCAAATATTACCGCCGAGATGATAGGTTGGGTTAGGTTAGGTTATATTACGTTATTGATGTATATGAAGGACCCACTTAGACGTAGGGGCCATGTCGCCAGTAATATTGTCAAATATTACCGCCGAGATGATAGTTTGGATTAGGTTAGTTTATATTACGCTATTGATGTATATAAAAGTCCCACGGAGACGTAGAAGCCAACTCGCCAGGAATGTTGTCAAATATTACCGCCGAGATGATAGGATGGGTTAGGTTATGTTATATTTCGTTATTGATGTATATGAAGGTCCCACGGAGACGTAGAGGCCAACTCGCCAGGAATGTTGTCAAATATTACAGCCGCGATGTTAGATTGGGTTAGGGTACGTTGTATTACGTCATACACGTATACAGAGTTCCCACCAAGAAGTAGGGCCCGACAATCATGGAATGTGGTTAAATGGTACCCCGAGAGGTTAGGTTGGGTTAGGTTAGGTTATATTACATTATTGATGTTAATGAGGGTCCCACGGAGACGTAGAGGCCAACTCGCCAGGAATGTTGTCAAATATTACCGCCGACATGTTAGGTTGGATTAGGTTTGGTTATATTACGTTATTGATGTATATAAAGGTCCCACGGAGACGTAGAGGCCAACAAGACAGGAATGTGGTCAACTATTACCGCCGAGATGTTAGATTGGGTTAGGTTAGGTTATATTACGTTATAGATGTATATAAAAGTCCCACGGAGACGTAGAAGCCAACTCGCCAGGAATGTTGTCAAATATTACCGCCGAGATGATAGGATGGGTTAGGTTATGTTATATTTCGTTATTGATGTATATGAAGGTCCCACGGAGACGTAGAGGCCAACTCGCCAGGAATGTTGTCAAATATTACAGCCGCAATGTTAGATTGGGTTAGGGTAGGTTGTATTACGTCATACACGTATACAGTGTTCCCACCAAGAAGTAGGGCCCGACAATCATGGAATGTGGTTAAATGGTACCCCGAGAGGTTAGGTTGGGTTAGGTTAGGTTATATTACGTTATTGATGTACATGAGGGTCCCACGGAGACGTAGAGGCCAACTCGCAAGTAATGTTGTCAAATATTACCGCCGACATGTTAGGTTGGATTAGGTTTGTTTATATTACGTTATTGATGTATATAAAGGTCCCACGGAGACGGAGAAGCCATCTCGCCAGGAATGTTGTCAAATATTACCGCCGAGATGTTAGGTTGGGTTAGGTTAGGTTATATTACGTTATTGATGTATATAAAGGTCCCACGGAGACGTAGAGGCCAACAAGACAGGAATGTGGTCAACTATTACCGCCGAGATGATAGGTTGGGTTAGGTTAGGTTATATTATGTTATTGATGTATATGAAGTATCCACGTTGACGTAGGGGCCAACAAGACAGGAATGTGGTCAACTATTACCGCCGAGATGTTAGATTGGGTTAGGTTAGGTTATATTACGTTATAGATGTATATAAAGGTCCCACGGAGTCGTGGAGGCCAACTCGCGAGGAATGTTGTCAAATATTACCGCCGAGAAGGTAGGTTGGGTTAGGTTAGGTTATATTACGTTATTGATGTATATGAAGGACCCACTTAGACGTAGGGGCCATGTCGCCAGTAATATTGTCAAATATTACCGCCGAGATGATAGTTTGGATTAGGTTAGGTTATATTACGCTATTGATGTATATAAAAGTCCCACGGAGACGTAGACGCCAACTCGCCAGCAATGTGGTCAAATATTAGTGCCGACATGTTAGGTTGGATTAGGTTTGGTTATATTACGTTATTCATGTATATAAAGGTCAAACGGAGACGGAGAAGCCAACTCGCCAGGAATGTTGTCAAATATTACCGCCGAGATGTTAGGTTGGATTAGGTTAGGTTATATTACGATATTGATGTATATAAAGGTCCCAGGGAGACGTAGAGGCCAACAAGACAGGAATGTGGTCAACTATTACCGCCGACATGTTAGGTTGGGTTAGGTTTGGTTTTGTTACGTTATTGATGTATATAAACGTCCCACGGAGACGTAGAGGCCAACTCGCCAGGAATGTTGTCAAATATTACCGCCGAGATGTTAGGTTGGGTTAGGTTATGTTATATTACGTTATTGATATATATAAGGGTCCAACGGAGACGTAGAGGCCAACAAGCCAGGAATGTCGTCAGATATTACTGCCGAGGTGTTAGGTTGGGTTAGGTTAGGTTATATTTCGTTATTGATGTGTATGAAGGTCCCACGGAGACGTAGAGGCCAGCTCGCCAGGAATGTTGTCAAATATTACAGGCGCGATGTTAGATTGGGTTAGGGTAGGTTGTATTACGTCATAGACGTATACAGTGTTCCGACCGAGAAGTAGGGCCCGACAATCAAGGAATGTGGTTAAATGGTACCCCGAGCGGGTACCATAGGTTGGGTTGGGTTACGTTATATTACGTTATTGATGTACATGAGGGTCCCACGGAGACGTAGAATCCAACTCGCCAGGAATGTTGCCAAATATTACCGCCGCGATGTTCGGTTGGGTTAGGTTAGGTTATATTACGCTATTGATGCATATAAAGGTCCCACGGAGACGTAGAGGCCAACTCGCCAGGAATGATTTCAAATATTACCGCCGAGGTGATAGGTTGGGTTAGGTTTGGTTTTGTTACGTTATTGATGTATATAAAGGTCCCACGCAGACGTAGAGGCCAACTCGCCAGGAATGTTGTCAAATATTACCGCCGAGATGTTAGGTTGGGTTAGGTTATGTTATATTACGTTATTGATATATATAAGGGTCCAACGGAGACGTAGAGGCCAACAAGCCAGGAATGTCGTCAGATATTACTGCCGAGGTGTTAGGTTGGGTTAGGTTAGGTTATATTTCGTTATTGATGTATATGAAGGTCCCACGGAGACGTAGAGGTCAACTCGCCAGGAATGTTGTCAAATATTACAGCCGCGATGTTAGACTGGGTTAGGGTAGGTTGTATTACGTCATAGACGTATACAGTGTTCCCACCGAGAAGTAGGGCCCGACAATCAAGGAATGTGGTTAAATGGTACCCCGAGAGTTTAGGTTGGGTTAGGTTACGTTATATTACATTATTGATGTACATAAAGGTCCCACGGAGACGTAGAGGCCAACTCGCCAGGAATGTTGTCAAATATTACCGCCGAGATGTTAGGTTGGGTTAGGTTATGTTATATTACGTTATTGATATATATAAGGGTCCAACGGAGACGTAGAGGCCAACAAGCCAGGAATGTTGTCAAATATTACTGCCGAGGTGTTAGGTTGGGTTAGGTTAGGTTATATTACGCTATTGATGTATATAAAAGTCCCACGGAGACGTAAAAGCCAACTCGCCAGGAATGTTGTCAAATATTACAGCCGCGATGTTAGACTGGGTTAGGGTAGGTTGTATTACGTCATACACGTATACAGTGTTCCCACCGAGAAGTAGGGCCCGACAATCAAGGAATGTGGTTAAATGGTACACCGAGAGGTTAGGTTGGGTTCGGTTACGTTATATTACGTTATTGATGTACATGAGGGTCCCACGGATACGTAGAGGCCAACTCGCCAGTAATGTTGTCAAATATTACCGCCGACATGTTAGGTTGGGCTAGGTTTGGTTTTGTTACGTTATTGATGTATATAAAGGTCCCACGCAGACGTAGAGGCCAACTCGCCAGGAATGTTGTCAAATATTACCGCCGAGATGATAGGATGTGTTAGGTTAGGTTATATTTCGTTATTGATGTATATGAAGGTCCCACGGTGACGTAGAGGCCAACTCGCCAGGAATGTTGTCAAATATTACAGCCGCGATGTTAGACTGGGTGAGAGTAGGTTGTATTACGTCATAGACGTATACAGTGTTCCCACCGAGAAGTAGGGCCCGACAATCAAGGAATGTGGTTAAATGGTACCCCGAGAGGTTAGGTTGGGTTAGGTTACGTTATATTACGTTATTGATGTACATGAGGGTCCCACGGAGACGTAGAGGCCAACTCGCCAGTAATGTTGTCAAATATTACCGCCGACATGTTAGGTTGGATTAGGTTTGGTTATATTACGTTATTCATGTATATAAAGGTCCCACGCAGACGGAGAAGCCAACTCGCCAGGAATGTTGTCAAATATTACCGCCGAGATGATAGGTTGGGTTAGGTTAGGTTATATTATGTTATTGATGTATATAAAGGTCCCACGGTGACGGAGAGGCCAACAAGCCAGGAATGTTGCCAAATATTACCGCCGACATGTTAGTTTGGGTTAGGTTAGGTTATATTACGTTATTGATGTATATAAGGGTCCCGCGGAGACGTAGAATCCAACTCGCCAGGAATGTTGCCAAATATTACCGCCGAGATGTTCGGTTGGGTTAGGTTAGGTTATATTACGCTATTGATCCATATAAAGGTCCCACGGAGACGTAGAGGCCAACTCGCCAGGAATATTGTCAAATATTACCGCCGAGATGATAGGATGGGTTAGGTTAGGTTATATTTCGTTATTGATGTATATGAAGGTCCCACGGAGACGTAGAGGTCAACTCGCCAGGAATGTTGTCAAATATTACAGCCGCGATGTTAGACTGGGTTAGGGTAGGTTGTATTACGTCATAGACGTATACAGTGTTCCCACCGAGAAGTAGGGCCCGACAATCAAGGAATGTGGTTAAATGGTACCCCGAGAGTTTAGGTTGGGTTAGGTTACGTTATATTACATTATTGATGTACATAAAGGTCCCACGGAGACGTAGAGGCCAACTCGCCAGGAATGTTGTCAAATATTACTGCCGAGGTGTTAGGTTGGGTTAGGTTAGGTTATATTACGCTATTGATGTATATAAAAGTCCCACGGAGACGTAAAAGCCAATTCGTCAGGAATGTGGTCAAATATTACAGCCGCGATGTTAGATTGGGTTAGGGTAGGTTGTATTACGTCATACACGTATACAGTGTTCCCACCAAGAAGTAGGGCCCGACAATCATGGAATGTGGTTAAATGGTACCCCGAGAGGTAAGGTTGAGTTAGGTTACGTTATATTACGTTATTGATGTACATGAGGGTCCCACGGAGACGTAGAATCCAACTCGCCAGGAATGTTGCCAAATATTACCGCCGAGATGTTCGGTTGGGTTAGGTTAGGTTATATTACGCTAATGATGCATATAAAGGTCCCACGGAGACGTAGAGGCCAACTCGCCAGGAATGATTTCAAATATTACCGCCGAGGTGATAGGTTGGGTTAGGTTAGGTTATATTACGTTATTGATGTATATAAGGGTCCCGCGGAGACGTAGAATCCAACTCGCCAGGAATGTTGCCAAATATTACCGCCGAGATGTTCGGTTGGGTTAGGTTAGGTTATATTACGCTATTGATGCATATAAAGGTCCCACGGAGACGTAGAGGCCAACTCGCCAGGAATATTGTCAAATATTACCGCCGAGGTGATAGGTTGGGTTAGGTTTGGTTTTGTTACGTTATTGATGTATATAAAGGTCCCACGCAGACGTAGAGGCCAACTCGCCAGGAATATTGTCAAATATTACCGCCGAGATGATAGGATGGGTTAGGTTAGGTTATATTTCGCTATTGATGTATATGAAGGTCCCACGGAGACGTAGAGGTCAACTCGCCAGGAATGTTGTCAAATATTACAGCCGCGATGTTAGACTGGGTTAGGGTAGGTTGTATTACGTCATAGACGTATACAGTGTTCCCACCGAGAAGTAGGGCCCGACAATCAAGGAATGTGGTTAAATGGTACCCCGAGAGTTTAGGTTGGGTTAGGTTACGTTATATTACATTATTGATGTACATAAAGGTCCCACGGAGACGTAGAGGCCAACTCGCCAGGAATGTTGTCAAATATTACCGCCGAGATGTTAGGTTGGGTTAGGTTATGTTATATTACGTTATTGATATATATAAGGGTCCAACGGAGACGTAGAGGCCAACAAGCCAGGAATGTTGTCAAATATTACTGCCGAGGTGTTAGGTTGGGTTAGGTTAGGTTATATTACGCTATTGATGTATATAAAAGTCCCACGGAGACGTAAAAGCCAACTCGCCAGGAATGTTGTCAAATATTACAGCCGCGATGTTAGACTGGGTTAGGGTAGGTTGTATTACGTCATAGACGTATACAGTGTTCCCACCGAGAAGTAGGGCCCGACAATCAAGGAATGTGGTTAAATGGTACACCGAGAGGTTAGGTTGGGTTCGGTTACGTTATATTACGTTATTGATGTACATGAGGGTCCCACGGATACGTAGAGGCCAACTCGCCAGTAATGTTGTCAAATATTACCGCCGACATGTTAGGTTGGGCTAGGTTTGGTTTTGTTACGTTATTGATGTATATAAAGGTCCCACGCAGACGTAGAGGCCAACTCGCCAGGAATGTTGTCAAATATTACCGCCGAGATGATAGGATGTGTTAGGTTAGGTTATATTTCGTTATTGATGTATATGAAGGTCCCACGGTGACGTAGAGGCCAACTCGCCAGGAATGTTGTCAAATATTACAGCCGCGATGTTAGACTGGGTGAGAGTAGGTTGTATTACGTCATAGACGTATACAGTGTTCCCACCGAGAAGTAGGGACCGACAATCAAGGAATGTGGTTAAATGGTACCCCGAGAGGTTAGGTTGGGTTAGGTTACGTTATATTACGTTATTGATGTACATGAGGGTCCCACGGAGACGTAGAGGCCAACTCGCCAGTAATGTTGTCAAATATTACCGCCGACATGTTAGGTTGGATTAGGTTTGGTTATATTACGTTATTCATGTATATAAAGGTCCCACGCAGACGGAGAAGCCAACTCGCCAGGAATGTTGTCAAATATTACCGCCGAGATGATAGGTTGGGTTAGGTTAGGTTATATTATGTTATTGATGTATATAAAGGTCCCACGGTGACGGAGAGGCCAACAAGCCAGGAATGTTGCCAAATATTACCGCCGACATGTTAGTTTGGGTTAGGTTAGGTTATATTACGTTATTGATGTATATAAGGGTCCCGCGGAGACGTAGAATCCAACTCGCCAGGAATGTTGCCAAATATTACCGCCGAGATGTTCGGTTGGGTTAGGTTAGGTTATATTACGCTATTGATCCATATAAAGGTCCCACGGAGACGTAGAGGCCAACTCGCCAGGAATATTGTCAAATATTACCGCCGAGATGATAGGATGGGTTAGGTTAGGTTATATTTCGTTATTGATGTATATGAAGGTCCCACGGAGACGTAGAGGTCAACTCGCCAGGAATGTTGTCAAATATTACAGCCGCGATGTTAGACTGGGTTAGGGTAGGTTGTATTACGTCATAGACGTATACAGTGTTCCCACCGAGAAGTAGGGCCCGACAATCAAGGAATGTGGTTAAATGGTACCCCGAGAGTTTAGGTTGGGTTAGGTTACGTTATATTACATTATTGATGTACATAAAGGTCCCACGGAGACGTAGAGGCCAACTCGCCAGGAATGTTGTCAAATATTACTGCCGAGGTGTTAGGTTGGGTTAGGTTAGGTTATATTACGCTATTGATGTATATAAAAGTCCCACGGAGACGTAAAAGCCAATTCGTCAGGAATGTGGTCAAATATTACAGCCGCGATGTTAGATTGGGTTAGGGTAGGTTGTATTACGTCATACACGTATACAGTGTTCCCACCAAGAAGTAGGGCCCGACAATCATGGAATGTGGTTAAATGGTACCCCGAGAGGTAAGGTTGAGTTAGGTTACGTTATATTACGTTATTGATGTACATGAGGGTCCCACGGAGACGTAGAGGCCAACTCGCCAGTAATGTTGTCAAATATTACCGCCGGGATGACAGGTTGGGTTAGGTTAGGTTATATTTCGTTATTGATGTGTATGAAGGTCCCACGGAGACGTAGAGGCCAACTCGCCAGGAATGTTGTCAAATATTACAGGCGCGATGTTAGATTGGGTTAGGGTAGGTTGTATTACGTCATAGACGTATACAGTGTTCCGACCGAGAAGTAGGGCCCGACAATCAAGGAATGTGGTTAAATGGTACCCCGAGCGGTTAGGTTGGGTTGGGTTACGTTATATTACGTTATTGATGTACATGAGGGTCCCACGGAGACGTAGAATCCAACTCGCCAGGAATGTTGCCAAATATTACCGCCGAGATGTTCGGTTGGGTTAGGTTAGGTTATATTACGCTAATGATGCATATAAAGGTCCCACGGAGACGTAGAGGCCAACTCGCCAGGAATGATTTCAAATATTACCGCCGAGGTGATAGGTTGGGTTAGGTTAGGTTATATTACGTTATTGATGTATATAAGGGTCCCGCGGAGACGTAGAATCCAACTCGCCAGGAATGTTGCCAAATATTACCGCCGAGATGTTCGGTTGGGTTAGGTTAGGTTATATTACGCTATTGATGCATATAAAGGTCCCACGGAGACGTAGAGGCCAACTCGCCAGGAATATTGTCAAATATTACCGCCGAGGTGATAGGTTGGGTTAGGTTTGGTTTTGTTACGTTATTGATGTATATAAAGGTCCCACGCAGACGTAGAGGCCAACTCGCCAGGAATATTGTCAAATATTACCGCCGAGATGATAGGATGGGTTAGGTTAGGTTATATTTCGCTATTGATGTATATGAAGGTCCCACGGAGACGTAGAGGTCAACTCGCCAGGAATGTTGTCAAATATTACAGCCGCGATGTTAGACTGGGTTAGGGTAGGTTGTATTACGTCATAGACGTATACAGTGTTCCCACCGAGAAGTAGGGCCCGACAATCAAGGAATGTGGTTAAATGGTACCCCGAGAGTTTAGGTTGGGTTAGGTTACGTTATATTACATTATTGATGTACATAAAGGTCCCACGGAGACGTAGAGGCCAACTCGCCAGGAATGTTGTCAAATATTACCGCCGAGATGTTAGGTTGGGTTAGGTTATGTTATATTACGTTATTGATATATATAAGGGTCCAACGGAGACGTAGAGGCCAACAAGCCAGGAATGTTGTCAAATATTACTGCCGAGGTGTTAGGTTGGGTTAGGTTAGGTTATATTACGCTATTGATGTATATAAAAGTCCCACGGAGACGTAAAAGCCAACTCGCCAGGAATGTTGTCAAATATTACAGCCGCGATGTTAGACTGGGTTAGGGTAGGTTGTATTACGTCATACACGTATACAGTGTTCCCACCGAGAAGTAGGGCCCGACAATCAAGGAATGTGGTTAAATGGTACACCGAGAGGTTAGGTTGGGTTCGGTTACGTTATATTACGTTATTGATGTACATGAGGGTCCCACGGATACGTAGAGGCCAACTCGCCAGTAATGTTGTCAAATATTACCGCCGACATGTTAGGTTGGGCTAGGTTTGGTTTTGTTACGTTATTGATGTATATAAAGGTCCCACGCAGACGTAGAGGCCAACTCGCCAGGAATGTTGTCAAATATTACCGCCGAGATGATAGGATGTGTTAGGTTAGGTTATATTTCGTTATTGATGTATATGAAGGTCCCACGGTGACGTAGAGGCCAACTCGCCAGGAATGTTGTCAAATATTACAGCCGCGATGTTAGACTGGGTGAGAGTAGGTTGTATTACGTCATAGACGTATACAGTGGTCCCACCGAGAAGTAGGGCCCGACAATCAAGGAATGTGGTTAAATGGTACCCCGAGAGGTTAGGTTGGGTTAGGTTACGTTATATTACGTTATTGATGTACATGAGGGTCCCACGGAGACGTAGAGGCCAACTCGCCAGTAATGTTGTCAAATATTACCGCCGACATGTTAGGTTGGATTAGGTTTGGTTATATTACGTTATTCATGTATATAAAGGTCCCACGCAGACGGAGAAGCCAACTCGCCAGGAATGTTGTCAAATATTACCGCCGAGATGATAGGTTGGGTTAGGTTAGGTTATATTATGTTATTGATGTATATAAAGGTCCCACGGTGACGGAGAGTCCAACAAGCCAGGAATGTTGCCAAATATTACCGCCGACATGTTAGTTTGGGTTAGGTTAGGTTATATTACGTTATTGATGTAT
The DNA here is from genome assembly GCA_963969225.1 of Xylocopa violacea. Lineage (NCBI taxonomy): Eukaryota > Metazoa > Arthropoda > Insecta > Hymenoptera > Apidae > Xylocopa > Xylocopa violacea. The sequence goes on along the minus strand of CAXAJV010000017.1, from coordinate 7,035,607 downwards.
ATAAGGGTCCCGCGGAGACGTAGAATCCAACTCGCCAGGAATGTTGCCAAATATTACCGCCGAGATGTTCGGTTGGGTTAGGTTAGGTTATATTACGCTATTGATCCATATAAAGGTCCCACGGAGACGTAGAGGCCAACTCGCCAGGAATATTGTCAAATATTACCGCCGAGATGATAGGATGGGTTAGGTTAGGTTATATTTCGTTATTGATGTATATGAAGGTCCCACGGAGACGTAGAGGTCAACTCGCCAGGAATGTTGTCAAATATTACAGCCGCGATGTTAGACTGGGTTAGGGTAGGTTGTATTACGTCATAGACGTATACAGTGTTCCCACCGAGAAGTAGGGCCCGACAATCAAGGAATGTGGTTAAATGGTACCCCGAGAGTTTAGGTTGGGTTAGGTTACGTTATATTACATTATTGATGTACATAAAGGTCCCACGGAGACGTAGAGGCCAACTCGCCAGGAATGTTGTCAAATATTACTGCCGAGGTGTTAGGTTGGGTTAGGTTAGGTTATATTACGCTATTGATGTATATAAAAGTCCCACGGAGACGTAAAAGCCAACTCGTCAGGAATGTGGTCAAATATTACAGCCGCGATGTTAGATTGGGTTAGGGTAGGTTGTATTACGTCATACACGTATACAGTGTTCCCACCAAGAAGTAGGGCCCGACAATCATGGAATGTGGTTAAATGGTACCCCGAGAGGTAAGGTTGAGTTAGGTTACGTTATATTACGTTATTGATGTACATGAGGGTCCCACGGAGACGTAGAGGCCAACTCGCCAGTAATGTTGTCAAATATTACCGTCGAGATGACAGGTTGGGTTAGGTTAGGTTATATTTCGTTATTGATGTGTATGAAGGTCCCACGGAGACGTAGAGGCCAACTCGCCAGGAATGTTGTCAAATATTACAGGCGCGATGTTAGATTGGGTTAGGGTAGGTTGTATTACGTCATAGACGTATACAGTGTTCCGACCGAGAAGTAGGGCCCGACAATCAAGGAATGTGGTTAAATGGTACCCCGAGCGGTTAGGTTGGGTTGGGTTACGTTATATTACGTTATTGATGTACATGAGGGTCCCACGGAGACGTAGAATCCAACTCGCCAGGAATGTTGCCAAATATTACCGCCGAGATGTTCGGTTGGGTTAGGTTAGGTTATATTACGCTAATGATGCATATAAAGGTCCCACGGAGACGTAGAGGCCAACTCGCCAGGAATGATTTCAAATATTACCGCCGAGGTGATAGGTTGGGTTAGGTTAGGTTATATTACGTTATTGATGTATATAAGGGTCCCGCGGAGACGTAGAATCCAACTCGCCAGGAATGTTGCCAAATATTACCGCCGAGATGTTCGGTTGGGTTAGGTTAGGTTATATTACGCTATTGATGCATATAAAGGTCCCACGGAGACGTAGAGGCCAACTCGCCAGGAATATTGTCAAATATTACCGCCGAGGTGATAGGTTGGGTTAGGTTTGGTTTTGTTACGTTATTGATGTATATAAAGGTCCCACGCAGACGTAGAGGCCAACTCGCCAGGAATATTGTCAAATATTACCGCCGAGATGATAGGATGGGTTAGGTTAGGTTATATTTCGCTATTGATGTATATGAAGGTCCCACGGAGACGTAGAGGTCAACTCGCCAGGAATGTTGTCAAATATTACAGCCGCGATGTTAGACTGGGTTAGGGTAGGTTGTATTACGTCATAGACGTATACAGTGTTCCCACCAAGAAGTAGGGCCCGACAATCATGGAATGTGGTTAAATGGTACCCCGAGATGTTAGTTTGGGTTAGGTTAGGTTATATTACGTTATTGATGTATATAAGGGTCCCACGGAGACGTAGAATCCAACTCGCCAGGAATGTTGCCAAATATTACCGCCGAGATGTTCGGTTGGGTTAGGTTAGGTTATATTACGCTATTGATGCATATAAAGGTCCCACGCAGACGTAGAGGAAAACACGCCAGGAATGTTGTCAAATATTACCGCCGAGATGATACGTTGGGTTAGGTTATGTTATATTACGTTATTGATATATATAAGGGACCAACGGAGACGTAGAGGCCAACAAGCCAGGAATGTTGTCAAATATTACTGCCGAAGTTTTAGGTTGGGTTAGGTTAGGTTATAATACGCTATTGATGTATATAAAAGTCCCACGGAGACGTAAAAGCCAACTCGTCAGGAATGTGGTCAAATATTACAGCCGCGATGTTAGATTGGGTTAGGGTAGGTTGTATTACGTCATACACGTATACAGTGTTCACACCAAGAAGTAGGGCCCGACAATCATGGAATGTGGTTAAATGGTACCCCGAGAGGTTAGGTTGGGTTCGGTTACGTTATATTACGTTATTGATGTACATGAGGGTCCCACGGATACGTAGAGGCCAACTCGCCAGTAATGTTGTCAATTATTACCGCCGACATGTTAGGTTGGGCTAGGTTTGGTTTTGTTACGTTATTGATGTATATAAAGGTCCCACGCAGACGTAGAGGCCAACTCGCCAGGAATGTTGTCAAATATTACCGCCGAGATGATAGGATGTGTTAGGTTAGGTTATATTTCGTTATTGATGTGTATGAAGGTCCCACGGTGACGTAGAGGCCAACTCGCCAGGAATGTTGTCAAATATTACAGCCGCGATGTTAGACTGGGTGAGAGTAGGTTGTATTACGTCATAGACGTATACAGTGTTCCCACCGAGAAGTAGGGCCCGACAATCAAGGAATGTGGTTAAATGGTACCACGAGAGGTTAGGTTGGGTTAGGTTACGTTATATTACGTTATTGATGTACATGAGGGTCCCACGGAGACGTAGAGGCCAACTCGCCAGTAATGTTGTCAAATATTACCGCCGACATGTTAGGTTGGATTAGGTTTGGTTATATTACGTTATTCATGTATATACGGGTCCCACGCAGACGGAGAAGCCAACTCGCCAGGAATGTTGTCAAATATTACCGCCGAGATGATAGGTTGGGTTAGGTTAGGTTATATTATGTTATTGATGTATATAAAGGTCCCACGGTGACGGAGAGGCCAACAAGCCAGGAATGTTGCCAAATATTACCGCCGGCATGTTAGTTTGGGTTAGGTTAGGTTATATTACGTTATTGATGTATATAAGGGTCCCGCGGAGACGTAGAATCCAACTCGCCAGGAATGTTGCCAAATATTACCGCCGAGATGTTCGGTTGGGTTAGGTTAGGTTATATTACGCTATTGATGCATATAAAGGTCCCACGGAGACGTAGAGGCCAACTCGCCAGGAATATTGTCAAATATTACCGCCGAGATGATAGGATGGGTTAGGTTAGGTTATATTTCGTTATTGATGTATATGAAGGTCCCACGGAGACGTAGAGGTCAACTCGCCAGGAATGTTGTCAAATATTACAGCCGCGATGTTAGACTGGGTTAGGGTAGGTTGTATTACGTCATAGACGTATACAGTGTTCCCACCGAGAAGTAGGGCCCGACAATCAAGGAATGTGGTTAAATGGTACCCCGAGAGTTTAGGTTGGGTTAGGTTACGTTATATTACATTATTGATGTACATAAAGGTCCCACGGAGACGTAGAGGCCAACTCGCCAGGACTGTTGTCAAATATTACCGCCGAGATGTTAGGTTGGGTTAGGTTATGTTATAATACGTTATTGATATATATAAGGGTCCAACGGAGACGTACAGGCCAACAAGCCAGGAATGTTGTCAAATATTACTGCCGAGGTATTAGGTTGGGTTAGGTTAGGTTGTATTACGCTATTGATGTGTATAAAAGTCCCACGGAGACGTAAAAGCCAACTCGCCAGGAATGTTGTCAAATATTACAGCCGCGATGTTAGACTGGGTTAGGGTCGGTTGTATTACGTCATACACGTATACATTGTTCCCACCGAGAAGTAGGGCCCGACAATCAAGGAATGTGGTTAAATGGTACCCCGAGAGGTTAGGTTGGGTTAGGTTACGTTATATTACGTTATTGATGTACATGTGGGTCCCACGGAGACGTAGAGGCCAACTCGCCAGTAATGTTGTCAAATATTACCGCCGACATGTTAGGTTGGATGAGGTTTGGTTATATTACGTCATTGATGTATATAAAGGTCCCACGGAGACGGAGAAGCCAACTCGCCAGGAATGTTGTCAAATATTACCGCCGAGATGTTAGGTTGGGTTAGGTTAGGTTATATTACGTTATTGATGTACATGAGGGTCCCACGGAGACGTAGAGGCCAACAAGACAGGAATGTGGTCAACTATTACCGCCGAGATGTTAGATTGGGTTAGGTTAGGTTATATTACGTTATAGATGTATATAAAGGTCCCACGGAGTCGTGGAGGCCAACTCGCGAGGAATGTTGTCAAATATTACCGCCGAGAAGGTAGGTTGGGTTAGGTTAGGTTATATTACGTTATTGATGTATATGAAGGACCCACTTAGACGTAGGGGCCATGTCGCCAGTAATAATGTCAAATATTACCGCCGAGATGATAGTTTAGATTAGGTTAGGTTATATTACGCTATTGATGTATATAAAAGTCCCACCGAGACGTAGACGCCAACTCGCCAGCAATGTGGTCAAATATTAGTGCCGACATGTTAGGTTGGATTAGGTTTGGTTATATTACGTTATTCATGTATATAAAGGTCCCACGGAGACGGAGAAGCCAACTCGCCAGGAATGTTGTCAAATATTACCGCCGACATGTTAGGTTGGGCTAGGTTTGGTTTTGTTACGTTATTGATGTATATAAAGGTCCCACGCAGACGTAGTGGCCAACTCGCCAGGAATGTTGTCAAATATTACCGCGGAGATGATAGGTTGGGTTAGGTTAGGTTATATTACGTTATTGATGTATATGAAGTATCCACGTTGACGTAGGGGTCAACTCGCCAGGAATATTGTCAAATATTACCGCCGAGATGATAGGTTGGATGAGGTTTGGTTATATTACGTTATTGATGTATATAAAGGTCCCACGGAGACGGAGAAGCCAACTCGCCAGGAATGTTGTCAAATATTACCGCCGAGATGTTAGGTTGGATTAGGTTAGGTTATATTACGATATTGATGTATATAAAGGTCCCAGGGAGACGTAGAGGCCAACAAGACAGGAATGTGGTCAAATATTACAGCCGCGATGTTAGATTGGGTTAGGGTAGGTTGTATTACGTCATACACGTATACAGTGTTCCCACCAAGAAGTAGGGCCCGACAATCATGGAATGTGGTTAAATGGTACCCCGAGAGGTAAGGTTGAGTTAGGTTACGTTATATTACGTTATTGATGTACATGAGGGTCCCACGGAGACGTAGAGGCCAACTCGCCAGTAATGTTGTCAAATATTACCGCCGACATGTTAGGTTGGATTAGGTTTGGTTTTGTTACGTTATTGATGTATATAAAGGTCCCACGCAGACGTAGAGGCCAACTCGCCAGGAATGTTGTCAAATATTACCGCCGAGATGATAGGATGTGTTAGGTTAGGTTATATTTCGTTATTGATGTATATGAAGGTCCCACGGTGACGTAGAGGCCAACTCGCCAGGAATGTTGTCAAATATTACAGCCGCGATGTTAGACTGGGTGAGAGTAGGTTGTATTACGTCATAGACGTATACAGTGTTCCCACCGAGAAGTAGGGCCCGACAATCAAGGAATGTGGTTAAATGGTACCCCGAGAGGTTAGGTTGGGTTAGGTTACGTTATATTACGTTATTGATGTACATGAGGGTCCCACGGAGACGTAGAGGCCAACTCGCCAGTAATGTTGTCAAATATTACCGCCGACATGTTAGGTTGGATTAGGTTTGGTTATATTACGTTATTCATGTATATAAAGGTCCCACGCAGACGGAGAAGCCAACTCGCCAGGAATGTTGTCAAATATTACCGCCGAGATGATAGGTTGGGTTAGGTTAGGTTATATTATGTTATTGATGTATATAAAGGTCCCACGGTGACGGAGAGTCCAACAAGCCAGGAATGTTGCCAAATATTACCGCCGACATGTTAGTTTGGGTTAGGTTAGGTTATATTACGTTATTGATGTATATAAGGGTCCCGCGGAGACGTAGAATCCAACTCGCCAGGAATGTTGCCAAATATTACCGCCGAGATGTTCGGTTGGGTTAGGTTAGGTTATATTACGCTATTGATCCATATAAAGGTCCCACGGAGACGTAGAGGCCAACTCGCCAGGAATATTGTCAAATATTACCGCCGAGATGATAGGATGGGTTAGGTTAGGTTATATTTCGTTATTGATGTATATGAAGGTCCCACGGAGACGTAGAGGTCAACTCGCCAGGAATGTTGTCAAATATTACAGCCGCGATGTTAGACTGGGTTAGGGTAGGTTGTATTACGTCATAGACGTATACAGTGTTCCCACCGAGAAGTAGGGCCCGACAATCAAGGAATGTGGTTAAATGGTACCCCGAGAGTTTAGGTTGGGTTAGGTTACGTTATATTACATTATTGATGTACATAAAGGTCCCACGGAGACGTAGAGGCCAACTCGCCAGGAATGTTGTCAAATATTACTGCCGAGGTGTTAGGTTGGGTTAGGTTAGGTTATATTACGCTATTGATGTATATAAAAGTCCCACGGAGACGTAAAAGCCAACTCGTCAGGAATGTGGTCAAATATTACAGCCGCGATGTTAGATTGGGTTAGGGTAGGTTGTATTACGTCATACACGTATACAGTGTTCCCACCAAGAAGTAGGGCCCGACAATCATGGAATGTGGTTAAATGGTACCCCGAGAGGTAAGGTTGAGTTAGGTTACGTTATATTACGTTATTGATGTACATGAGGGTCCCACGGAGACGTAGAGGCCAACTCGCCAGTAATGTTGTCAAATATTGCCGCCGAGATGACAGGTTGGGTTAGGTTAGGTTATATTTCGTTATTGATGTGTATGAAGGTCCCACGGAGACGTAGAGGCCAACTCGCCAGGAATGTTGTCAAATATTACAGGCGCGATGTTAGATTGGGTTAGGGTAGGTTGTATTACGTCATAGACGTATACAGTGTTCCGACCGAGAAGTAGGGCCCGACAATCAAGGAATGTGGTTAAATGGTACCCCGAGCGGTTAGGTTGGGTTGGGTTACGTTATATTACGTTATTGATGTACATGAGGGTCCCACGGAGACGTAGAATCCAACTCGCCAGGAATGTTGCCAAATATTACCGCCGAGATGTTCGGTTGGGTTAGGTTAGGTTATATTACGCTAATGATGCATATAAAGGTCCCACGGAGACGTAGAGGCCAACTCGCCAGGAATGATTTCAAATATTACCGCCGAGGTGATAGGTTGGGTTAGGTTAGGTTATATTACGTTATTGATGTATATAAGGGTCCCGCGGAGACGTAGAATCCAACTCGCCAGGAATGTTGCCAAATATTACCGCCGAGATGTTCGGTTGGGTTAGGTTAGGTTATATTACGCTATTGATGCATATAAAGGTCCCACGGAGACGTAGAGGCCAACTCGCCAGGAATATTGTCAAATATTACCGCCGAGGTGATAGGTTGGGTTAGGTTTGGTTTTGTTACGTTATTGATGTATATAAAGGTCCCACGCAGACGTAGAGGCCAACTCGCCAGGAATATTGTCAAATATTACCGCCGAGATGATAGGATGGGTTAGGTTAGGTTATATTTCGCTATTGATGTATATGAAGGTCCCACGGAGACGTAGAGGTCAACTCGCCAGGAATGTTGTCAAATATTACAGCCGCGATGTTAGACTGGGTTAGGGTAGGTTGTATTACGTCATAGACGTATACAGTGTTCCCACCAAGAAGTAGGGCCCGACAATCATGGAATGTGGTTAAATGGTACCCCGAGATGTTAGTTTGGGTTAGGTTAGGTTATATTACGTTATTGATGTATATAAGGGTCCCACGGAGACGTAGAATCCAACTCGCCAGGAATGTTGCCAAATATTACCGCCGAGATGTTCGGTTGGGTTAGGTTAGGTTATATTACGCTATTGATGCATATAAAGGTCCCACGCAGACGTAGAGGAAAACACGCCAGGAATGTTGTCAAATATTACCGCCGAGATGATACGTTGGGTTAGGTTATGTTATATTACGTTATTGATATATATAAGGGACCAACGGAGACGTAGAGGCCAACAAGCCAGGAATGTTGTCAAATATTACTGCCGAAGTTTTAGGTTGGGTTAGGTTAGGTTATAATACGCTATTGATGTATATAAAAGTCCCACGGAGACGTAAAAGCCAACTCGTCAGGAATGTGGTCAAATATTACAGCCGCGATGTTAGATTGGGTTAGGGTAGGTTGTATTACGTCATACACGTATACAGTGTTCACACCAAGAAGTAGGGCCCGACAATCATGGAATGTGGTTAAATGGTACCCCGAGAGGTTAGGTTGGGTTCGGTTACGTTATATTACGTTATTGATGTACATGAGGGTCCCACGGATACGTAGAGGCCAACTCGCCAGTAATGTTGTCAATTATTACCGCCGACATGTTAGGTTGGGCTAGGTTTGGTTTTGTTACGTTATTGATGTATATAAAGGTCCCACGCAGACGTAGAGGCCAACTCGCCAGGAATGTTGTCAAATATTACCGCCGAGATGATAGGATGTGTTAGGTTAGGTTATATTTCGTTATTGATGTATATGAAGGTCCCACGGTGACGTAGAGGCCAACTCGCCAGGAATGTTGTCAAATATTACAGCCGCGATGTTAGACTGGGTGAGAGTAGGTTGTATTACGTCATAGACGTATACAGTGTTCCCACCGAGAAGTAGGGCCCGACAATCAAGGAATGTGGTTAAATGGTACCACGAGAGGTTAGGTTGGGTTAGGTTACGTTATATTACGTTATTGATGTACATGAGGGTCCCACGGAGACGTAGAGGCCAACTCGCCAGTAATGTTGTCAAATATTACCGCCGACATGTTAGGTTGGATTAGGTTTGGTTATATTACGTTATTCATGTATATACGGGTCCCACGCAGACGGAGAAGCCAACTCGCCAGGAATGTTGTCAAATATTACCGCCGAGATGATAGGTTGGGTTAGGTTAGGTTATATTATGTTATTGATGTATATAAAGGTCCCACGGTGACGGAGAGGCCAACAAGCCAGGAATGTTGCCAAATATTACCGCCGGCATGTTAGTTTGGGTTAGGTTAGGTTATATTACGTTATTGATGTATATAAGGGTCCCGCGGAGACGTAGAATCCAACTCGCCAGGAATGTTGCCAAATATTACCGCCGAGATGTTCGGTTGGGTTAGGTTAGGTTATATTACGCTATTGATGCATATAAAGGTCCCACGGAGACGTAGAGGCCAACTCGCCAGGAATATTGTCAAATATTACCGCCGAGATGATAGGATGGGTTAGGTTAGGTTATATTTCGTTATTGATGTATATGAAGGTCCCACGGAGACGTAGAGGTCAACTCGCCAGGAATGTTGTCAAATATTACAGCCGCGATGTTAGACTGGGTTAGGGTAGGTTGTATTACGTCATAGACGTATACAGTGTTCCCACCGAGAAGTAGGGCCCGACAATCAAGGAATGTGGTTAAATGGTACCCCGAGAGTTTAGGTTGGGTTAGGTTACGTTATATTACATTATTGATGTACATAAAGGTCCCACGGAGACGTAGAGGCCAACTCGCCAGGAATGTTGTCAAATATTACCGCCGAGATGTTAGGTTGGGTTAGGTTATGTTATAATACGTTATTGATATATATAAGGGTCCAACGGAGACGTACAGGCCAACAAGCCAGGAATGTTGTCAAATATTACTGCCGAGGTATTAGGTTGGGTTAGGTTAGGTTGTATTACGCTATTGATGTGTATAAAAGTCCCACGGAGACGTAAAAGCCAACTCGCCAGGAATGTTGTCAAATATTACAGCCGCGATGTTAGACTGGGTTAGGGTCGGTTGTATTACGTCATACACGTATACATTGTTCCCACCGAGAAGTAGGGCCCGACAATCAAGGAATGTGGTTAAATGGTACCCCGAGAGGTTAGGTTGGGTTAGGTTACGTTATATTACGTTATTGATGTACATGTGGGTCCCACGGAGACGTAGAGGCCAACTCGCCAGTAATGTTGTCAAATATTACCGCCGACATGTTAGGTTGGATGAGGTTTGGTTATATTACGTCATTGATGTATATAAAGGTCCCACGGAGACGGAGAAGCCAACTCGCCAGGAATGTTGTCAAATATTACCGCCGAGATGTTAGGTTGGGTTAGGTTAGGTTATATTACGTTATTGATGTACATGAGGGTCCCACGGAGACGTAGAGGCCAACAAGACAGGAATGTGGTCAACTATTACCGCCGAGATGTTAGATTGGGTTAGGTTAGGTTATATTACGTTATAGATGTATATAAAGGTCCCACGGAGTCGTGGAGGCCAACTCGCGAGGAATGTTGTCAAATATTACCGCCGAGAAGGTAGGTTGGGTTAGGTTAGGTTATATTACGTTATTGATGTATATGAAGGACACACTTAGACGTAGGGGCCATGTCGCCAGTAATAATGTCAAATATTACCGCCGAGATGATAGTTTAGATTAGGTTAGGTTATATTACGCTATTGATGTATATAAAAGTCCCACCGAGACGTAGACGCCAACTCGCCAGCAATGTGGTCAAATATTAGTGCCGACATGTTAGGTTGGATTAGGTTTGGTTATATTACGTTATTCATGTATATAAAGGTCCCACGGAGACGGAGAAGCCAACTCGCCAGGAATGTTGTCAAATATTACCGCCGAGATGTTAGGTTGGGTTAGGTTAGGTTATATTACGTTATTGATGTACATGAGGGTCCCACGGAGACGTAGAGGCCAACAAGACAGGAATGTGGTCAACTATTACCGCCGAGATGTTAGATTGGGTTAGGTTAGGTTATATTACGTTATAGATGTATATAAAGGTCCCACGGAGTCGTGGAGGCCAACTCGCCAGGAATATTGTCAAATATTACCGCCGAGATGATAGGATGGGTTAGGTTAGGTTATATTTCGTTATTGATGTATATGAAGGTCCCACGGAGACGTAGAGGTCAACTCGCCAGGAATGTTGTCAAATATTACAGCCGCGATGTTAGACTGGGTTAGGGTAGGTTGTATTACGTCATAGACGTATACAGTGTTCCCACCGAGAAGTAGGGCCCGACAATCAAGGAATGTGGTTAAATGGTACCCCGAGAGTTTAGGTTGGGTTAGGTTACGTTATATTACATTATTGATGTACATAAAGGTCCCACGGAGACGTAGAGGCCAACTCGCCAGGAATGTTGTCAAATATTACTGCCGAGGTGTTAGGTTGGGTTAGGTTAGGTTATATTACGCTATTGATGTATATAAAAGTCCCACGGAGACGTAAAAGCCAACTCGTCAGGAATGTGGTCAAATATTACAGCCGCGATGTTAGATTGGGTTAGGGTAGGTTGTATTACGTCATACACGTATACAGTGTTCCCACCAAGAAGTAGGGCCCGACAATCATGGAATGTGGTTAAATGGTACCCCGAGAGGTAAGGTTGAGTTAGGTTACGTTATATTACGTTATTGATGTACATGAGGGTCCCACGGAGACGTAGAGGCCAACTCGCCAGTAATGTTGTCAAATATTGCCGCCGAGATGACAGGTTGGGTTAGGTTAGGTTATATTTCGTTATTGATGTGTATGAAGGTCCCACGGAGACGTAGAGGCCAACTCGCCAGGAATGTTGTCAAATATTACAGGCGCGATGTTAGATTGGGTTAGGGTAGGTTGTATTACGTCATAGACGTATACAGTGTTCCGACCGAGAAGTAGGGCCCGACAATCAAGGAATGTGGTTAAATGGTACCCCGAGCGGTTAGGTTGGGTTGGGTTACGTTATATTACGTTATTGATGTACATGAGGGTCCCACGGAGACGTAGAATCCAACTCGCCAGGAATGTTGCCAAATATTACCGCCGAGATGTTCGGTTGGGTTAGGTTAGGTTATATTACGCTAATGATGCATATAAAGGTCCCACGGAGACGTAGAGGCCAACTCGCCAGGAATGATTTCAAATATTACCGCCGAGGTGATAGGTTGGGTTAGGTTAGGTTATATTACGTTATTGATGTATATAAGGGTCCCGCGGAGACGTAGAATCCAACTCGCCAGGAATGTTGCCAAATATTACCGCCGAGATGTTCGGTTGGGTTAGGTTAGGTTATATTACGCTATTGATGCATATAAAGGTCCCACGGAGACGTAGAGGCCAACTCGCCAGGAATATTGTCAAATATTACCGCCGAGGTGATAGGTTGGGTTAGGTTTGGTTTTGTTACGTTATTGATGTATATAAAGGTCCCACGCAGACGTAGAGGCCAACTCGCCAGGAATATTGTCAAATATTACCGCCGAGATGATAGGATGGGTTAGGTTAGGTTATATTTCGCTATTGATGTATATGAAGGTCCCACGGAGACGTAGAGGTCAACTCGCCAGGAATGTTGTCAAATATTACAGCCGCGATGTTAGACTGGGTTAGGGTAGGTTGTATTACGTCATAGACGTATACAGTGTTCCCACCAAGAAGTAGGGCCCGACAATCATGGAATGTGGTTAAATGGTACCCCGAGATGTTAGTTTGGGTTAGGTTAGGTTATATTACGTTATTGATGTATATAAGGGTCCCACGGAGACGTAGAATCCAACTCGCCAGGAATGTTGCCAAATATTACCGCCGAGATGTTCGGTTGGGTTAGGTTAGGTTATATTACGCTATTGATGCATATAAAGGTCCCACGCAGACGTAGAGGAAAACACGCCAGGAATGTTGTCAAATATTACCGCCGAGATGATACGTTGGGTTAGGTTATGTTATATTACGTTATTGATATATATAAGGGACCAACGGAGACGTAGAGGCCAACAAGCCAGGAATGTTGTCAAATATTACTGCCGAAGTTTTAGGTTGGGTTAGGTTAGGTTATAATACGCTATTGATGTATATAAAAGTCCCACGGAGACGTAAAAGCCAACTCGTCAGGAATGTGGTCAAATATTACAGCCGCGATGTTAGATTGGGTTAGGGTAGGTTGTATTACGTCATACACGTATACAGTGTTCACACCAAGAAGTAGGGCCCGACAATCATGGAATGTGGTTAAATGGTACCCCGAGAGGTTAGGTTGGGTTCGGTTACGTTATATTACGTTATTGATGTACATGAGGGTCCCACGGATACGTAGAGGCCAACTCGCCAGTAATGTTGTCAATTATTACCGCCGACATGTTAGGTTGGGCTAGGTTTGGTTTTGTTACGTTATTGATGTATATAAAGGTCCCACGCAGACGTAGAGGCCAACTCGCCAGGAATGTTGTCAAATATTACCGCCGAGATGATAGGATGTGTTAGGTTAGGTTATATTTCGTTATTGATGTATATGAAGGTCCCACGGTGACGTAGAGGCCAACTCGCCAGGAATGTTGTCAAATATTACAGCCGCGATGTTAGACTGGGTGAGAGTAGGTTGTATTACGTCATAGACGTATACAGTGTTCCCACCGAGAAGTAGGGCCCGACAATCAAGGAATGTGGTTAAATGGTACCACGAGAGGTTAGGTTGGGTTAGGTTACGTTATATTACGTTATTGATGTACATGAGGGTCCCACGGAGACGTAGAGGCCAACTCGCCAGTAATGTTGTCAAATATTACCGCCGACATGTTAGGTTGGATTAGGTTTGGTTATATTACGTTATTCATGTATATACGGGTCCCACGCAGACGGAGAAGCCAACTCGCCAGGAATGTTGTCAAATATTACCGCCGAGATGATAGGTTGGGTTAGGTTAGGTTATATTATGTTATTGATGTATATAAAGGTCCCACGGTGACGGAGAGGCCAACAAGCCAGGAATGTTGCCAAATATTACCGCCGGCATGTTAGTTTGGGTTAGGTTAGGTTATATTACGTTATTGATGTATATAAGGGTCCCGCGGAGACGTAGAATCCAACTCGCCAGGAATGTTGCCAAATATTACCGCCGAGATGTTCGGTTGGGTTAGGTTAGGTTATATTACGCTATTGATGCATATAAAGGTCCCACGGAGACGTAGAGGCCAACTCGCCAGGAATATTGTCAAATATTACCGCCGAGATGATAGGATGGGTTAGGTTAGGTTATATTTCGTTATTGATGTATATGAAGGTCCCACGGAGACGTAGAGGTCAACTCGCCAGGAATGTTGTCAAATATTACAGCCGCGATGTTAGACTGGGTTAGGGTAGGTTGTATTACGTCATAGACGTATACAGTGTTCCCACCGAGAAGTAGGGCCCGACAATCAAGGAATGTGGTTAAATGGTACCCCGAGAGTTTAGGTTGGGTTAGGTTACGTTATATTACATTATTGATGTACATAAAGGTCCCACGGAGACGTAGAGGCCAACTCGCCAGGAATGTTGTCAAATATTACCGCCGAGATGTTAGGTTGGGTTAGGTTATGTTATAATACGTTATTGATATATATAAGGGTCCAACGGAGACGTACAGGCCAACAAGCCAGGAATGTTGTCAAATATTACTGCCGAGGTATTAGGTTGGGTTAGGTTAGGTTGTATTACGCTATTGATGTGTATAAAAGTCCCACGGAGACGTAAAAGCCAACTCGCCAGGAATGTTGTCAAATATTACAGCCGCGATGTTAGACTGGGTTAGGGTCGGTTGTATTACGTCATACACGTATACATTGTTCCCACCGAGAAGTAGGGCCCGACAATCAAGGAATGTGGTTAAATGGTACCCCGAGAGGTTAGGTTGGGTTAGGTTACGTTATATTACGTTATTGATGTACATGTGGGTCCCACGGAGACGTAGAGGCCAACTCGCCAGTAATGTTGTCAAATATTACCGCCGACATGTTAGGTTGGATGAGGTTTGGTTATATTACGTCATTGATGTATATAAAGGTCCCACGGAGACGGAGAAGCCAACTCGCCAGGAATGTTGTCAAATATTACCGCCGAGATGTTAGGTTGGGTTAGGTTAGGTTATATTACGTTATTGATGTACATGAGGGTCCCACGGAGACGTAGAGGCCAACAAGACAGGAATGTGGTCAACTATTACCGCCGAGATGTTAGATTGGGTTAGGTTAGGTTATATTACGTTATAGATGTATATAAAGGTCCCACGGAGTCGTGGAGGCCAACTCGCGAGGAATGTTGTCAAATATTACCGCCGAGAAGGTAGGTTGGGTTAGGTTAGGTTATATTACGTTATTGATGTATATGAAGGACACACTTAGACGTAGGGGCCATGTCGCCAGTAATAATGTCAAATATTACCGCCGAGATGATAGTTTAGATTAGGTTAGGTTATATTACGCTATTGATGTATATAAAAGTCCCACCGAGACGTAGACGCCAACTCGCCAGCAATGTGGTCAAATATTAGTGCCGACATGTTAGGTTGGATTAGGTTTGGTTATATTACGTTATTCATGTATATAAAGGTCCCACGGAGACGGAGAAGCCAACTCGCCAGGAATGTTGTCAAATATTACCGCCGAGATGTTAGGTTGGGTTAGGTTAGGTTATATTACGTTATTGATGTACATGAGGGTCCCACGGAGACGTAGAGGCCAACAAGACAGGAATGTGGTCAACTATTACCGCCGAGATGTTAGATTGGGTTAGGTTAGGTTATATTACGTTATAGATGTATATAAAGGTCCCACGGAGTCGTGGAGGCCAGCTCGCGAGGAATGTTGTCAAATATTACCGCCGAGAAGGTAGGTTCGGTTAGGTTAGGTTATATTACGTTATTGATGTATATGAAGGACCCACTTAGACGTAGGGGGCCATGTCGCCAGTAATATTGTCAAATATTACCGCCGAGATGATAGTTTAGATTAGGTTAGGTTATATTACGCTATTGATGTATATAAAAGTCCCACCGAGACGTAGACGCCAACTCGACAGCAATGTGGTCAAATATTAGTGCCGACATGTTAGGTTGGATTAGGTTTGGTTATATTACGTTATTCATGTATATAAAGGTCCCACGGAGACGGAGAAGCCAACTCGCCAGGAATGTTGTCAAATATTACCGCCGAGATGTTAGGTTGGATTAGGTTAGGTTATATTACGATATTGATGTATATAAAGGTCCCAGGGAGACGTAGAGGCCAACAAGACAGGAATGTGGTCAACTATTACCGCCGACATGTTAGGTTGGGTTAGGTTTGGTTTTGTTACGTTATTGATGTATATAAACGTCCCACGGAGACGTAGAGGCCAACTCGCCAGGAATGTTGTCAAATATTACCGCCGACATGTTAGGTTGGGCTAGGTTTGGTTTTGTTACGTTATTGATGTATATAAAGGTCCCACGCAGACGTAGTGGCCAACTCGCCAGGAATGTTGTCAAATATTACCGCGGAGATGATAGGTTGGGTTAGGTTAGGTTATATTACGTTATTGATGTATATGAAGTATCCACGTTGACGTAGGGGTCAACTCGCCAGGAATATTGTCAAATATTACCGCCGAGATGATAGGTTGGATGAGGTTTGGTTATATTACGTTATTGATGTATATAAAGGTCCCACGGAGACGGAGAAGCCAACTCGCCAGGAATGTTGTCAAATATTACCGCCGAGATGTTAGGTTGGATTAGGTTAGGTTATATTACGATATTGATGTATATAAAGGTCCCAGGGAGACGTAGAGGCCAACAAGACAGGAATGTGGTCAAATATTACAGCCGCGATGTTAGATTGGGTTAGGGTAGGTTGTATTACGTCATACACGTATACAGTGTTCCCACCAAGAAGTAGGGCCCGACAATCATGGAATGTGGTTAAATGGTACCCCGAGAGGTAAGGTTGAGTTAGGTTACGTTATATTACGTTATTGATGTACATAAAGGTCCCACGGAGACGTAGAGGCCAACTCGCCAGGAATGTTGTCAAATATTACCGCCGAGATGTTAGGTTGGGTTAGGTTATGTTATATTACGGTATTGATATATATAAGGGTCCAACGGAGACGTAGAGGCCAACAAGCCAGGAATGTTGTCAAATATTGCTGCCCAGGTGTTAGGTTGGGTTAGGTTAGGTTGTATTACGCTATTGATGTATATAAAAGTCCCACGGAGACGTAAAAGCCAACTCGCCAGGAATGTTGTCAAATATTACAGCCGCGATGTTAGACTGGGTTAGGGTAGGTAGTATTACGTCATACACGTATACAGTGTTCCCACCAAGAAGTAGGGCCCGACAATCATGGAATGTGGTTAAATGGTACCCCGAGAGGTTAGGTTGGGTTAGGTTAGGTTATATTACGTTATTGATGTATATAAAGGTCCCACGGTGACGGAGAGGCCAACGAGCCAGGAATGTTGCCAAATATTACCGCCGAGATGTTAGTTTGGGTTAGGTTAGGTTATATTACGTTATTGATGTATATAAGGGTCCCACGGAGACGTAGAATCCAACTCGCCAGGAATGTTGCCAAATATTACCGCCGAGATGTTCGGTTGGGTTAGGTTAGGTTATATTACGCTATTGATGCATATAAAGGTCCCACGGAGACGTAGAGGCTAACTCGCCAGGAACGTTGTCAAATATTACCGCCGAGATGATAGGTTGGGTTAGGTTAGGTTATATTACGTTATTGATGTATATGAAGTACCCACGTTGACGTAGGGGTCAGCTCGCCAGGAATATTGTCAAATATTACCGCCGAGATGATAGGTTGGGTTAGGTTAGGTTATACTACGTTATTGATGCACATGAGGGTCCCACGGAGACGTAGAGGCCAACTCGCCAGTAATGTTGTCAAATATTACCGCCGACATGTTAGGTTGGATTAGATTTGGTTATATTACGTTATTCATGTATATAAAGGTCCCACGGAGACGGAGAAGCCAACTCGCCTGGAATGTTGTCAAATATTACCGCCGAGATGTTAGGTTGGGTTAGGTTAGGTTATATTACGTTATTGATGTATACAAAGGTACCAGGGAGACGTAGAGGCCAACAAGACAGGAATGTGGTCAACTATTACCGCCGACATGTTAGGTTGGGTTAGGTTTGGTTTTGTTACGTTATTGATGTATATAAAGGTCCCACGCAGACGTAGAGGCCAACTCGCCAGGAATGTTGTCAAATATTACCGCCGAGATGACAGGTTGGGTTAGGTTAGGTTATATTTCGTTATTGATGTGTATGAAGGTCCCACGGAGACGTAGAGGCCAACTCGCCAGGAATGTTGTCAAATATTACCGCCGAGATGTTAGGTTGGATGAGGTTTGGTTATATTACGATATTGATGTATATAAAGGTCCCACTTTGACGGAGAGGCCAACAAGCCAGGAATGTTGCCAAATATTACCGCCGAGATGTTAGTTTGGGTTAGGTTAGGTTATACTACGTTATTGATGTACATGAGGGTCCCACGGAGACGTAGATGCCAACTCGCCAGTAATGTTGTCAAATATTACCGCCGACATGTTAGGTTGGATGAGGTTTGGTTATATTACGATATTGATGTATATAAAGGTCCCACGGAGACGGAGAAGCCAACTCGCCAGGAATGTTGTCAAATATTACCGCCGAGATGTTAGGTTGGGTTAGGTTAGGTTATATTACGTTATTGATGTATATAAAGGTCCCACGCAGACGTAGAGGCCAACTCGCCAGGAATATTGTCAAATATTACCGCCGAGATGATAGGATGGGTTAGGTTAGGTTATATTTCGTTATTGATGTATATGAAGGTCCCACGGAGACGTAGAGGTCAACCCGCCAGGAATGTTGTCAAATATTACAGCCGCGATGTTAGACTGGGTTAGGGTAGGTTGTATTACGTCATAGACGTATACAGTGTTCCCACCGAGAAGTAGGGCCCGACAATCAAGGAATGTGGTTAAGTGGTACCACGAGAGTTTAGGTTGGGTTAGGTTACGTTATATTACGTTATTGATGTACATGTGGGTCCCACGGAAACGTAGAGGCCAACTCGCCAGTAATGTTGTCAAATATTACCGCCGACATGTTAGGTTGGATTAGGTTTGGTTATATTACGTTATTGATGTATATAAAAGTCCCACGGAGACGGAGAAGCCAACTCGCCAGGAATGTTGTCAAATATTACCGCCGAGATGTTAGGTTGGGTTAGGTTAGGTTATATTACGTTATTGATGTATATAAAGGTCCCACGGAGACGTAGAGGCCAACAAGACAGGAATGTGGTCAACTATTACCGCCGAGATGTTAGATTGGGTTAGGTTCGGTTATATTACGTTATAGATGTATATAAAGGTCCCACGGAGACGTAGAGGCCATTTCGCCAGGAATGTTGTCAAATATTACCGCCGAGATGTTAGGTTGGGTTAGGTTATGTTATATTACGTTATTGATATATATAAGGGTCCAACGGAGGCGTAGAGGCCAACAAGCCAGGAATGTGGTCAAATATTACTGCCGAGGTGTTAGGTTGGGTTAGGTTAGGTTATATTACGCTATTGATGTATATAAAAGTCCCACGGAGACGTAAAAGCCAACTCGTCACGAATGTGGTCAAATATTACAGCCGAGATGATAGGTTGGGTTAGGTTAGGTTATATTAGGTTATTGATGTATATGAAGGAGCCACTTAGACGTAGGGGCCACGTCGCCAGGAATATTGTCAAATATTACCGCCGAGATGATAGTTTGGATTAGGTTAGGTTATATTACGCTATTGATGTATATAAAAGTCCCACGGAGACGTAGAAGCCAACTCGCCAGCAATGTGGTCAAATATTAGTGCCGAGATGTTAGGTTGGTTTAGGTTAGGTTGTATTACGTCATAGACGTATACAGTGTTCCCACCGAGAAGTAGGGCCCGACAATCAAGGAATGTGGTTAAATGGTACCCCGAGAGGTTAGGTTGGGTTAGGTTACGTTATATTACGCTATTGATGTATATAAAAGTCCCACGGAGACGTAGACGCCAACTCACCAGCAATGTGGTCAAATATTAGTGCCGACATGTTAGGTTGGATTAGGTTTGGTTATATTACGTTATTCATGTATATAAAGGTCCCACGGAGACGGAGAAGCCAACAAGCCAGGAATGTTGTCAAATATTACTGCCGAGGTGTTAGGTTGGGTTAGGTTAGGTTATATTACGCTATTGATGTATATAAAAGTCCCACGGAGACGTAAAAGCCAACTCGTCAGGAATGTGGTCAAATATTACAGCCGCGATGTTAGATTGGGTTAGGGTAGGTTGTATTACGTCATACACGTATACAGTGTTCCCACCAAGAAGTAGGGCCCGACAATCATGGAATGTGGTTAAATGGTACCCCGAGAGGTAAGGTTGGGTTAGGTTACGTTATATTACGTTATTGATGTACATGAGGGTCCCACGGAGACGTAGAGGCCAACTCGCCAGTAATGTTGTCAAATATTACCGCCGAGATGACAGGTTGGGTTAGGTTAGGTTATATTTCGTTATTGATGTATATAAAAGTCCCACGGAGACGTAAAAGCCAACTCGTCAGGAATGTGGTCAAATATTACAGCCGCGATGTTAGATTGGGTTAGGGTAGGTTGTATTACGTCATACACGTATACAGTGTTCCCACCAAGAAGTAGGGCCCGACAATCATGGAATGTGGTTAAATGGTACCCCGAGAGGTAAGGTTGGGTTAGGTTACGTTATATTACGTTATTGATGTACATGAGGGTCCCACGGAGACGTAGAGGCCAACTCGCCAGTAATGTTGTCAAATATTACCGCCGAGATGACAGGTTGGGTTAGGTTAGGTTATATTTCGTTATTGATGTGTAGGAAGGTCCCACGGAGACGTAGAGGCCAACTCGCCAGGAATGTTGTCAAATATTACAGGCGCGATGTTAGATTGGGTTAGGGTAGGTTGTATTACGTCATAGACGAATACAGTGTTCCGACCGAGAAGTAGGGCCCGACAATCAAGGAATGTGGTTAAATGGTACCCCGAGCGGTTAGGTTGGGTTGGGTTACGTTATATTACGTTATTGATGTACATGAGGGTCCCACGGAGACGTAGAATCCAACTCGCCAGGAATGTTGCCAAATATTACCGTCGAGATGTTCGGTTGGGTTAGGTTAGGTTATATTACGCTATTGATGCATATAAAGGTCCCACGGATACGTAGAGGCCAACTCGCCAGGAATCATTTCAAATATTACCGCCGAGGTGATAGGTTGGGTTAGGTTTGGTTTTGTTACGTTATTGATGTATATATAGGTCCCACGCAGACGTAGAGGCCAACTCGCCAGGAATATTGTCAAATATTACCGCCGAGATGTTAGACTGGGTTAGGGTAGGTTGTATTACGTCATAGACGTATACAGTGTTCCCACCGAGAAGTAGGGCCCGACAATCAAGGAATGTGGTTAAATGGTACCCCGAGCGGTTAGGTTGGGTTGGGTTACGTTATATTACGTTATTGACGTACATGAGGGTCCCACGGAGACGTAGAGACCAACTCGCCAGGAATGTTGTCAAATATTACTGCCGACATGTTAGGTTGGGTTAGGTTTGGTTTTGTTACGTTATTGATGTATAAAAAGGTCCCACGCAGACGTAGAGGCCAACTCGCCAGGAATGTTGTCAAATATTACCGCCGAGATGATAGTTTGGATTAGGTTAGGTTATATTACGCTATTGATGTATATAAAAGTCCCACGGAGACATAGAGGCCAACTCGCCAGGAATGTTGTCAAATATTACAGCCGCGATGTTAGACTGGGTGAGAGTAGGTTGTATTACGTCATAGACGTATACAGTGTTCCCACCGAGAAGTAGGGCCCGACAATCAAGGAATGTGGTTAAATGGTACCCCGAGAGGTTAGGTTGGGTTAGGTTACGTTATATTACGTTATTGATGTACATGAGGGTCCCACGGAGACGTAGAGGCCAACTCGCCAGGAATGTTGTCAAATATTACCGCCGAGATGACAGGTTGGGTTAGGTTAGGTTATATTTCGTTATTGATGTGTATGAAGGTCCCACGGAGACGTAGAGGCTAACTCGCCAGGAACGTTGTCAAATATTACCGCCGAGATGATAGGTTGGGTTAGGTTAGGTTATATTACGTTATTGATGTATATGAAGTACCCACGTTGACGTAGGGGTCAGCTCGCCAGGAATATTGTCAAATATTACCGCCGAGATGATAGGTTGGGTTAGGTTAGGTTATATTACGTTATTGATGTACATGAGGGTCCCACGGAGACGTAGAGGCCAACAAGACAGGAATGTGGTCAACTATTACCGCCGAGATGTTAGATTGGGTTAGGTTAGGTTATATTACGTTATAGATGTATATAAAGGTCCCACGGAGTCGTGGAGGCCAGCTCGCGAGGAATGTTGTCAAATATTACCGCCGAGAAGGTAGGTTCGGTTAGGTTAGGTTATATTACGTTATTGATGTATATGAAGGACCCACTTAGACGTAGGGGCCATGTCGCCAGTAATATTGTCAAATATTACCACCGAGATGATAGTTTAGATTAGGTTAGGTTATATTACGCTATTGATGTATATAAAAGTCCCACCGAGACGTAGACGCCAACTCGACAGCAATGTGGTCAAATATTAGTGCCGACATGTTAGGTTGGATTAGGTTTGGTTATATTACGTTATTCATGTATATAAAGGTCCCACGGAGACGGAGAAGCCAACTCGCCAGGAATGTTGTCAAATATTACCGCCGAGATGTTAGGTTGGATTAGGTTAGGTTATATTACGATATTGATGTATATAAAGGTCCCAGGGAGACGTAGAGGCCAACAAGACAGGAATGTGGTCAACTATTACCGCCGACATGTTAGGTTGGGTTAGGTTTGGTTTTGTTACGTTATTGATGTATATAAACGTCCCACGGAGACGTAGAGGCCAACTCGCCAGGAATGTTGTCAAATATTACCGCCGACATGTTAGGTTGGGCTAGGTTTGGTTTTGTTACGTTATTGATGTATATAAAGGTCCCACGCAGACGTAGTGGCCAACTCGCCAGGAATGTTGTCAAATATTACCGCGGAGATGATAGGTTGGGTTAGGTTAGGTTATATTACGTTATTGATGTATATGAAGTATCCACGTTGACGTAGGGGTCAACTCGCCAGGAATATTGTCAAATATTACCGCCGAGATGATAGGTTGGATGAGGTTTGGTTATATTACGTTATTGATGTATATAAAGGTCCCACGGAGACGGAGAAGCCAACTCGCCAGGAATGTTGTCAAATATTACCGCCGAGATGTTAGGTTGGATTAGGTTAGGTTATATTACGATATTGATGTATATAAAGGTCCCAGGGAGACGTAGAGGCCAACAAGACAGGAATGTGGTCAAATATTACAGCCGCGATGTTAGATTGGGTTAGGGTAGGTTGTATTACGTCATACACGTATACAGTGTTCCCACCAAGAAGTAGGGCCCGACAATCATGGAATGTGGTTAAATGGTACCCCGAGAGGTAAGGTTGAGTTAGGTTACGTTATATTACGTTATTGATGTACATAAAGGTCCCACGGAGACGTAGAGGCCAACTCGCCAGGAATGTTGTCAAATATTACCGCCGAGATGTTAGGTTGGGTTAGGTTATGTTATATTACGGTATTGATATATATAAGGGTCCAACGGAGACGTAGAGGCCAACAAGCCAGGAATGTTGTCAAATATTGCTGCCCAGGTGTTAGGTTGGGTTAGGTAAGGTTGTATTACGCTATTGATGTATATAAAAGTCCCACGGAGACGTAAAAGCCAACTCGCCAGGAATGTTGTCAAATATTACAGCCGCGATGTTAGACTGGGTTAGGGTAGGTAGTATTACGTCATACACGTATACAGTGTTCCCACCAAGAAGTAGGGCCCGACAATCATGGAATGTGGTTAAATGGTACCCCGAGAGGTTAGGTTGGGTTAGGTTAGGTTATATTACGTTATTGATGTATATAAAGGTCCCACGGTGACGGAGAGGCCAACGAGCCAGGAATGTTGCCAAATATTACCGCCGAGATGTTAGTTTGGGTTAGGTTAGGTTATATTACGTTATTGATGTATATAAGGGTCCCACGGAGACGTAGAATCCAACTCGCCAGGAATGTTGCCAAATATTACCGCCGAGATGTTCGGTTGGGTTAGGTTAGGTTATATTACGCTATTGATGCATATAAAGGTCCCACGGAGACGTAGAGGCTAACTCGCCAGGAACGTTGTCAAATATTACCGCCGAGATGATAGGTTGGGTTAGGTTAGGTTATATTACGTTATTGATGTATATGAAGTACCCACGTTGACGTAGGGGTCAGCTCGCCAGGAATATTGTCAAATATTACCGCCGAGATGATAGGTTGGGTTAGGTTAGGTTATACTACGTTATTGATGCACATGAGGGTCCCACGGAGACGTAGAGGCCAACTCGCCAGTAATGTTGTCAAATATTACCGCCGACATGTTAGGTTGGATTAGATTTGGTTATATTACGTTATTCATGTATATAAAGGTCCCACGGAGACGGAGAAGCCAACTCGCCTGGAATGTTGTCAAATATTACCGCCGAGATGTTAGGTTGGGTTAGGTTAGGTTATATTACGTTATTGATGTATACAAAGGTACCAGGGAGACGTAGAGGCCAACAAGACAGGAATGTGGTCAACTATTACCGCCGACATGTTAGGTTGGGTTAGGTTTGGTTTTGTTACGTTATTGATGTATATAAAGGTCCCACGCAGACGTAGAGGCCAACTCGCCAGGAATGTTGTCAAATATTACCGCCGAGATGACAGGTTGGGTTAGGTTAGGTTATATTTCGTTATTGATGTGTATGAAGGTCCCACGGAGACGTAGAGGCCAACTCGCCAGGAATGTTGTCAAATATTACCGCCGAGATGTTAGGTTGGATGAGGTTTGGTTATATTACGATATTGATGTATATAAAGGTCCCACTTTGACGGAGAGGCCAACAAGCCAGGAATGTTGCCAAATATTACCGCCGAGATGTTAGTTTGGGTTAGGTTAGGTTATACTACGTTATTGATGTACATGAGGGTCCCACGGAGACGTAGATGCCAACTCGCCAGTAATGTTGTCAAATATTACCGCCGACATGTTAGGTTGGATGAGGTTTGGTTATATTACGATATTGATGTATATAAAGGTCCCACGGAGACGGAGAAGCCAACTCGCCAGGAATGTTGTCAAATATTACCGCCGAGATGTTAGGTTGGGTTAGGTTAGGTTATATTACATTATTGATGTATATAAAGGTCCCACGCAGACGTAGAGGCCAACTCGCCAGGAATATTGTCAAATATTACCGCCGAGATGATAGGATGGGTTAGGTTAGGTTATATTTCGTTATTGATGTATATGAAGGTCCCACGGAGACGTAGAGGTCAACCCGCCAGGAATGTTGTCAAATATTACAGCCGCGATGTTAGACTGGGTTAGGGTAGGTTGTATTACGTCATAGACGTATACAGTGTTCCCACCGAGAAGTAGGGCCCGACAATCAAGGAATGTGGTTAAGTGGTACCACGAGAGTTTAGGTTGGGTTAGGTTACGTTATATTACGTTATTGATGTACATGTGGGTCCCACGGAAACGTAGAGGCCAACTCGCCAGTAATGTTGTCAAATATTACCGCCGACATGTTAGGTTGGATTAGGTTTGGTTATATTACGTTATTGATGTATATAAAAGTCCCACGGAGACGGAGAAGCCAACTCGCCAGGAATGTTGTCAAATATTACCGCCGAGATGTTAGGTTGGGTTAGGTTAGGTTATATTACGTTATTGATGTATATAAAGGTCCCACGGAGACGTAGAGGCCAACAAGACAGGAATGTGGTCAACTATTACCGCCGAGATGTTAGATTGGGTTAGGTTCGGTTATATTACGTTATAGATGTATATAAAGGTCCCACGGAGACGTAGAGGCCATTTCGCCAGGAATGTTGTCAAATATTACCGCCGAGATGTTAGGTTGGGTTAGGTTATGTTATATTACGTTATTGATATATATAAGGGTCCAACGGAGGCGTAGAGGCCAACAAGCCAGGAATGTGGTCAAATATTACTGCCGAGGTGTTAGGTTGGGTTAGGTTAGGTTATATTACGCTATTGATGTATATAAAAGTCCCACGGAGACGTAAAAGCCAACTCGTCACGAATGTGGTCAAATATTACAGCCGAGATGATAGGTTGGGTTAGGTTAGGTTATATTAGGTTATTGATGTATATGAAGGAGCCACTTAGACGTAGGGGCCACGTCGCCAGGAATATTGTCAAATATTACCGCCGAGATGATAGTTTGGATTAGGTTAGGTTATATTACGCTATTGATGTATATAAAAGTCCCACGGAGACGTAGAAGCCAACTCGCCAGCAATGTGGTCAAATATTAGTGCCGAGATGTTAGGTTGGTTTAGGTTAGGTTGTATTACGTCATAGACGTATACAGTGTTCCCACCGAGAAGTAGGGCCCGACAATCAAGGAATGTGGTTAAATGGTACCCCGAGAGGTTAGGTTGGGTTAGGTTACGTTATATTACGCTATTGATGTATATAAAAGTCCCACGGAGACGTAGACGCCAACTCACCAGCAATGTGGTCAAATATTAGTGCCGACATGTTAGGTTGGATTAGGTTTGGTTATATTACGTTATTCATGTATATAAAGGTCCCACGGAGACGGAGAAGCCAACAAGCCAGGAATGTTGTCAAATATTACTGCCGAGGTGTTAGGTTGGGTTAGGTTAGGTTATATTACGCTATTGATGTATATAAAAGTCCCACGGAGACGTAAAAGCCAACTCGTCAGGAATGTGGTCAAATATTACAGCCGCGATGTTAGATTGGGTTAGGGTAGGTTGTATTACGTCATACACGTATACAGTGTTCCCACCAAGAAGTAGGGCCCGACAATCATGGAATGTGGTTAAATGGTACCCCGAGAGGTAAGGTTGGGTTAGGTTACGTTATATTACGTTATTGATGTACATGAGGGTCCCACGGAGACGTAGAGGCCAACTCGCCAGTAATGTTGTCAAATATTACCGCCGAGATGACAGGTTGGGTTAGGTTAGGTTATATTTCGTTATTGATGTGTAGGAAGGTCCCACGGAGACGTAGAGGCCAACTCGCCAGGAATGTTGTCAAATATTACAGGCGCGATGTTAGATTGGGTTAGGGTAGGTTGTATTACGTCATAGACGAATACAGTGTTCCGACCGAGAAGTAGGGCCCGACAATCAAGGAATGTGGTTAAATGGTACCCCGAGCGGTTAGGTTGGGTTGGGTTACGTTATATTACGTTATTGATGTACATGAGGGTCCCACGGAGACGTAGAATCCAACTCGCCAGGAATGTTGCCAAATATTACCGTCGAGATGTTCGGTTGGGTTAGGTTAGGTTATATTACGCTATTGATGCATATAAAGGTCCCACGGATACGTAGAGGCCAACTCGCCAGGAATCATTTCAAATATTACCGCCGAGGTGATAGGTTGGGTTAGGTTTGGTTTTGTTACGTTATTGATGTATATATAGGTCCCACGCAGACGTAGAGGCCAACTCGCCAGGAATATTGTCAAATATTACCGCCGAGATGTTAGACTGGGTTAGGGTAGGTTGTATTACGTCATAGACGTATACAGTGTTCCCACCGAGAAGTAGGGCCCGACAATCAAGGAATGTGGTTAAATGGTACCCCGAGCGGTTAGGTTGGGTTGGGTTACGTTATATTACGTTATTGACGTACATGAGGGTCCCACGGAGACGTAGAGACCAACTCGCCAGGAATGTTGTCAAATATTACTGCCGACATGTTAGGTTGGGTTAGGTTTGGTTTTGTTACGTTATTGATGTATAAAAAGGTCCCACGCAGACGTAGAGGCCAACTCGCCAGGAATGTTGTCAAATATTACCGCCGAGATGATAGTTTGGATTAGGTTAGGTTATATTACGCTATTGATGTATATAAAAGTCCCACGGAGACATAGAGGCCAACTCGCCAGGAATGTTGTCAAATATTACAGCCGCGATGTTAGACTGGGTGAGAGTAGGTTGTATTACGTCATAGACGTATACAGTGTTCCCACCGAGAAGTAGGGCCCGACAATCAAGGAATGTGGTTAAATGGTACCCCGAGAGGTTAGGTTGGGTTAGGTTACGTTATATTACGTTATTGATGTACATGAGGGTCCCACGGAGACGTAGAGGCCAACTCGCCAGGAATGTTGTCAAATATTACCGCCGAGATGACAGGTTGGGTTAGGTTAGGTTATATTTCGTTATTGATGTGTATGAAGGTCCCACGGAGACGTAGAGGCTAACTCGCCAGGAACGTTGTCAAATATTACCGCCGAGATGATAGGTTGGGTTAGGTTAGGTTATATTACGTTATTGATGTATATGAAGTACCCACGTTGACGTAGGGGTCAGCTCGCCAGGAATATTGTCAAATATTACCGCCGAGATGATAGGTTGGGTTAGGTTAGGTTATACTACGTTATTGATGCACATGAGGGTCCCACGGAGACGTAGAGGCCAACTCGCCAGTAATGTTGTCAAATATTACCGCCGACATGTTAGGTTGGATTAGATTTGGTTATATTACGTTATTCATGTATATAAAGGTCCCACGGAGACGGAGAAGCCAACTCGCCTGGAATGTTGTCAAATATTACCGCCGAGATGTTAGGTTGGGTTAGGTTAGGTTATATTACGTTATTGATGTATACAAAGGTCCCAGGGAGACGTAGAGGCCAACAAGACAGGAATGTGGTCAACTATTACCGCCGACATGTTAGGTTGGGTTAGGTTTGGTTTTGTTACGTTATTGATGTATATAAAGGTCCCACGCAGACGTAGAGGCCAACTCGCCAGGAATGTTGTCAAATATTACCGCCGAGATGACAGGTTGGGTTAGGTTAGGTTATATTTCGTTATTGATGTGTATGAAGGTCCCACGGAGACGTAGAGGCCAACTCGCCAGGAATGTTGTCAAATATTACCGCCGAGATGTTAGGTTGGATGAGGTTTGGTTATATTACGATATTGATGTATATAAAGGTCCCACTTTGACGGAGAGGCCAACAAGCCAGGAATGTTGCCAAATATTACCGCCGAGATGTTAGTTTGGGCTAGGTTAGGTTATACTACGTTATTGATGTACATGAGGGTCCCACGGAGACGTAGATGCCAACTCGCCAGTAATGTTGTCAAATATTACCGCCGACATGTTAGGTTGGATGAGGTTTGGTTATATTACGATATTGATGTATATAAAGGTCCCACGGAGACGGAGAAGCCAACTCGCCAGGAATGTTGTCAAATATTACCGCCGAGATGTTAGGTTGGGTTAGGTTAGGTTATATTACGTTATTGATGTATATAAAGGTCCCACGCAGACGTAGAGGCCAACTCGCCAGGAATATTGTCAAATATTACCGCCGAGATGATAGGATGGGTTAGGTTAGGTTATATTTCGTTATTGATGTATATGAAGGTCCCACGGAGACGTAGAGGTCAACCCGCCAGGAATGTTGTCAAATATTACAGCCGCGATGTTAGACTGGGTTAGGGTAGGTTGTATTACGTCATAGACGTATACAGTGTTCCCACCGAGAAGTAGGGCCCGACAATCAAGGAATGTGGTTAAGTGGTACCACGAGAGTTTAGGTTGGGTTAGGTTACGTTATATTACATTATTGATGTACATAAAGGTCCCACGGAGACGTAGAGGCCAACTCGCCAGGAATGTTGTCAAATATTACCGCCGAGATGTTAGGTTGGGTTAGGTTATGTTATATTACGTTATTGATATATATAAG
Organism: Xylocopa violacea; assembly: GCA_963969225.1. Lineage (NCBI taxonomy): Eukaryota > Metazoa > Arthropoda > Insecta > Hymenoptera > Apidae > Xylocopa > Xylocopa violacea. Next base: position 7,005,670 of record CAXAJV010000017.1, on the reverse strand, counting down.
GGTCCAACGGAGACGTAGAGGCCAACAAGACAGGAATGTTGTCAAATATTACTGCCGAGGTGTTAGGTTGGGTTAGGTTAGGTTATATTACGCTATTGATGTATATAAAAGTCCCACGGAGACGTAAAAGCCAACTCGTCAGGAATGTGGTCAAATATTACAGCCGCGATGTTAGATTGGGTTAGGGTAGGTTGTATTACGTCATACACGTATACAGTGTTCCCACCAAGAAGTAGGGCCCGACAATCATGGAATGTGGTTAAATGGTACCCCGAGAGGTAAGGTTGGGTTAGGTTACGTTATATTACGTTATTGATGTACATGAGGGTCCCACGGAGACGTAGAGGCCAACTCGCCAGTAATGTTGTCAAATATTACCGCCGAGATGACAGGTTGGGTTAGGTTAGGTTATATTTCGTTATTGATGTGTAGGAAGGTCCCACGGAGACGTAGAGGCCAACTCGCCAGGAATCATTTCAAATATTACCGCCGAGGTGATAGGTTGGGTTAGGTTTGGTTTTGTTACGTTATTGATGTATATAAAGGTCCCACGCAGACGTAGAGGCCAACTCGCCAGGAATATTGTCAAATATTACCGCCGAGATGATAGGATGGGTTAGGTTAGGTTATATTTCGTTATTGATGTATATAAAGATCCCACGGAGACGTAGAGGCCAACTCGCCAGGAATGTTGTCAAATATTACAGCCGCGATGTTAGACTGGGTTAGGGTAGGTTGTATTACGTCATAGACGTATACAGTGTTCCCACCGAGAAGTAGGGCCCGACAATCAAGGAATGTGGTTAAATGGTACCCCGAGAGGTTAGGTTGGGTTAGGTTACGTTATATTACGTTATTGATGTACATGTGGGTCCCACGGAAACGTAGAGGCCAACTCGCCAGTAATGTTGTCAAATATTACCGCCGACATGTTAGGTTGGATTAGGTTTGGTTATATTACGTTATTCATGTATATAAAAGTCCCACGGAGACGGAGAAGCCAACTCGCCAGGAATGTTGTCAAATATTACCGCCGAGATGTTAGGTTGGGTTAGGTTAGGTTATATTACGTTATTGATGTATATAAAGGTCCCACGGAGACGTAGAGGCCAACAAGACAGGAATGTGGTCAACTATTACCGCCGAGATGTTAGATTGGGTTAGGTTCGGTTATATTACGTTATAGATGTATATAAAGGTCCCACGGAGACGTAGAGGCCATTTCGCCAGGAATGTTGTCAAATATTACCGCCGAGATGTTAGGTTGGGTTAGGTTATGTTATATTACGTTATTGATATATATAAGGGTCCAACGGAGACGTAGAGGCCAACAAGCCAGGAATGTGGTCAAATATTACTGCCGAGGTGTTAGGTTGGGTTAGGTTAGGTTATATTACGCTATTGATGTATATAAAAGTCCCACGGAGACGTAAAAGCCAACTCGTCACGAATGTGGTCAAATATTACAGCCGAGATGATAGGTTGGGTTAGGTTAGGTTATATTAGGTTATTGATGTATATGAAGGAGCCACTTAGACGTAGGGGCCACGTCGCCAGGAATATTGTCAAATATTACCGCCGAGGTGATAGTTTGGATTAGGTTAGGTTATATTACGCTATTGATGTATATAAAAGTCCCACGGAGACGTAGAAGCCAACTCGCCAGCAATGTGGTCAAATATTAGTGCCGAGATGGTAGGTTGGTTTAGGTTAGGTTGTATTACGTCATAGACGTATACAGTGTTCCCACCGAGAAGTAGGGCCCGACATTCAAGGAATGTGGTTAAATGGTACCCCGAGAGGTTAGGTTGGGTTAGGTTACGTTATATTACGCTATTGATGTATATAAAAGTCCCACGGAGACGTAGACGCCAACTCACCAGCAATGTGGTCAAATATTAGTGCCGACATGTTAGGTTGGATTAGGTTTGGTTATATTACGTTATTCATGTATATAAAGGTCCCACGGAGACGGAGAAGCCAACAAGCCAGGAATGTTGTCAAATATTACTGCCGAGGTGTTAGGTTGGGTTAGGTTAGGTTATATTACGCTATTGATGTATATAAAAGTCCCACGGAGACGTAAAAGCCAACTCGTCAGGAATGTGGTCAAATATTACAGCCGCGATGTTAGATTGGGTTAGGGTAGGTTGTATTACGTCATACACGTATACAGTGTTCCCACCAAGAAGTAGGGCCCGACAATCATGGAATGTGGTTAAATGGTACCCCGAGAGGTAAGGTTGGGTTAGGTTACGTTATATTACGTTATTGATGTACATGAGGGTCCCACGGAGACGTAGAGGCCAACTCGCCAGTAATGTTGTCAAATATTACCGCCGAGATGACAGGTTGGGTTAGGTTAGGTTATATTTCGTTATTGATGTATATAAAAGTCCCACGGAGACGTAAAAGCCAACTCGTCAGGAATGTGGTCAAATATTACAGCCGCGATGTTAGATTGGGTTAGGGTAGGTTGTATTACGTCATACACGTATACAGTGTTCCCACCAAGAAGTAGGGCCCGACAATCATGGAATGTGGTTAAATGGTACCCCGAGAGGTAAGGTTGGGTTAGGTTACGTTATATTACGTTATTGATGTACATGAGGGTCCCACGGAGACGTAGAGGCCAACTCGCCAGTAATGTTGTCAAATATTACCGCCGAGATGACAGGTTGGGTTAGGTTAGGTTATATTTCGTTATTGATGTGTAGGAAGGTCCCACGGAGACGTAGAGGCCAACTCGCCAGGAATGTTGTCAAATATTACAGGCGCGATGTTAGATTGGGTTAGGGTAGGTTGTATTACGTCATAGACGTATACAGTGTTCCCACCGAGAAGTAGGGCCCGACAATCAAGGAATGTGGTTAAATGGTACCCCGAGCGGTTAGGTTGGGTTGGGTTACGTTATATTACGTTATTGACGTACATGAGGGTCCCACGGAGACGTAGAGACCAACTCGCCAGGAATGTTGTCAAATATTACTGCCGACATGTTAGGTTGGGTTAGGTTTGGTTTTGTTACGTTATTGATGTATAAAAAGGTCCCACGCAGACGTAGAGGCCAACTCGCCAGGAATGTTGTCAAATATTACCGCCGAGATGATAGTTTGGATTAGGTTAGGTTATATTACGCTATTGATGTATATAAAAGTCCCACGGAGACATAGAGGCCAACTCGCCAGGAATGTTGTCAAATATTACAGCCGCGATGTTAGACTGGGTGAGAGTAGGTTGTATTACGTCATAGACGTATACAGTGTTCCCACCGAGAAGTAGGGCCCGACAATCAAGGAATGTGGTTAAATGGTACCCTGAGAGGTTAGGTTGGGTTAGGTTACGTTATATTACGTTATTGATGTACATGAGGGTCCCACGGAGACGTAGAGGCCAACTCGCCAGTAATGTTGTCAAATATTACCGCCGAAATGTTAGGTTGGGTTAGGTTTGGTTTTGTTACGTTATTGATGTATATAAAGGTCCCACGCAGACGTAGAGGCCAACTCGCCAGGAAGGTTGTCAAATATTACCGCCGAGATGATAGTTTGGATTAGGTTAGGTTATATTACGCTATTGATGTATATAAAAGTCCCACGGAGACATAGATGCCAACTCGCCAGGAATGTTGTCAAATATTACAGCCGCGATGTTAGACTGGGTGAGAGTAGGTTGTATTACGTCATAGACGTATACAGTGTTCCCACCGAGAAGTAGGGCCCGACAATCAAGGAATGTGGTTAAATGGTACCCCGAGAGGTTAGGTTGGGTTAGGTTACGTTATATTACGTTATTGATGTACATGAGGGTCCCACGGAGACGTAGAGGCCAACTCGCCAGTAATGTTGTCAAATATTACCGCCGAAATGTTAGGTTGGGTTAGGTTTGGTTTTGTTACGTTATTGATGTATATAAAGGTCCCACGCAGACGTAGAGGACAACTCGCCAGGAATGTTGCCAAATATTACCGCCGAGATGTTCGGTTGGGTTAGGTTAGGTTATATTACGCTATTGATGCATATAAAGGTCCCACGGAGACGTAGAGGTCAACTCGCCAGGAATGTTGTCAAATATTACAGCCGCGATGTTAGACTGGGTCAGGGTAGGTTGTATTACGTCATAGACGTATACAGTGTTCCCACCGAGAAGTAGGGCCCGACAATCAAGGAATGTGGTTAAATGGTACCACGAGAGTTTAGGTTGGGTTAGGTTACGTTATATTACATTATTGATGTACACAAAGGTCCCACGGAGACGTAGAGGCCAACTCGCCAGGAATGTTGTCAAATATTACCGCCGAGATGTTAGGTTGGGTTAGGTTATGTTATATTACGTTATTGATATATATAAGGGTCCAACGGAGACGTAGAGGCCAACAAGCCAGGAATGTTGTCAAATATTACTGCCGAGGTGTTAGGTTGGGTTAGGTTAGGTTATATTACGTTATTGATGTATATGAAGGACCCACTTAGACGTAGGGGCCATGTCGCCAGTAATATTGTCAAATATTACCGCCGAGATGATAGTTTGGATTAGGTTAGGTTATATTACGCTATTGATGTATATAAAAGTCCCACGGAGACGTAGACGCCAACTCGCCAGCAATGTGGTCAAATATTAGTGCCGACATGTTAGGTTGGATTAGGTTTGGTTATATTACGTTATTCATGTATATAAAGGTCCCACGGAGACGGAGAAGCCAACTCGCCAGGAATGTTGTCAAATATTACCGCCGAGATGTTAGGTTGGATTAGGTTAGGTTATATTACGATATTGATGTATATAAAGGTCCCAGGGAGACGTAGAGGCCAACAAGGCAGGAATGTGGTCAACTATTACCGCCGACATGTTAGGTTGGGTTAGGTTTGGTTTTGTTACGTTATTGATGTATATAAAGGTCCCACGGAGACGTAGAGGCCAACTCGCCAGGAATGTTGTCAAATATTACCGCCGAGATGTTAGGTTGGATTAGGTTAGGTTATATTACGATATTGATGTATATAAAGGTCCCAGGGAGACGTAGAGGCCAACAAGGCAGGAATGTGGTCAACTATTACCGCCGACATGTTAGGTTGGGTTAGGTTTGGTTTTGTTACGTTATTGATGTATATAAAGGTCCCACGGAGACGTAGAGGCCAACTCGCCAGGAATGTTGTCAAATATTACCGCCGATATGTTAGGTTGGGTTAGGTTATGTTATATTACGTTATTGATATATATAAGGGTCCAACGGAGACGTAGAGGCCAACAAGCCAGGAATGTTGTCAAATATTACTGCCGAGGCGTTATCTTGGGTTAGGTTAGGTTATATTACGCTATTGATGTATATAAAAGTCCCACGGAGACGTAAAAGCCAACTCGTCAGGAATGTGGTCAAATATTACAGCCGCGATGTTAGATTGGGTTAGGGTAGGTTGTATTACGTCATACACGTATACAGTGTTCCCACCAAGAAGTAGGGCCCGACAATCATGGAATGTGGTTAAATGGTACCCCGAGAGGTAAGGTTGGGTTAGGTTACGTTATATTACGTTATTGATGTACATGAGGGTCCCACGGAGACGTAGAGGCCAACTCGCCAGTAATGTTGTCAAATATTACCGCCGAGATGACAGGTTGGGTTGCGTTACGTTATATTACGTTATTGATGTACATGAGGGTCCCACGGAGACGTAGAATCCAACTCTCCAGGAATGTTGCCAAATATTACCGCCGAGATGTTCGGTTGGGTTAGGTTAGGTTATATTACGCTATTGATGCATATAAAGGTCCCACGGAGACGTAGAGGCCAACTCGCCAGGAATGATTTCAAATATTACCGCCGAGGTGTTAGGTTGGGTTAGGTTAGGTTGTATTACGCTATTGATGTATATAAAAGTCCCACGGAGACGTAAAAGCCAACACGCCAGGAATGTTGTCAAATATTACAGCCGCGATGTTAGACTGGGTTAGGGTAGGTTGTATTACGTCATACACGTATACAGTGTTCCCACCAAGAAGTAGGGCCCGACAATCATGGAATGTGGTTAAATGGTACCCCGAGAGGTTAGGTTGGGTTAGGTTAGGTTATATTACGTTATTGATGTACATGAGGGTCCCACGGAGACGTAGAGGCCAACAAGACAGGAATGTGGTCAACTATTACCGCCGAGATGTTAGATTGGGTTAGGTTAGGTTATATTACGTTATAGATGTATATAAAGGTCCCACGGAGACGTAGAGGCCAACTCGCCAGGAATGTTGTCAAATATTACCGCCGAGATGTTAGGTTGGGTTAGGTTATGTTATATTACGTTATTGATATATATAAGGGTCCAACGGAGACGTAGAGGCCAACAAGCCAGGAATGTTGTCAAATATTACTGCCGAGGTGTTAGGTTGGGTTAGGTTAGGTTATATTACGCTATTGATGTATATAAAAGTCCCACGGAGACGTAAAAGCCAACTCGTCAGGAATGTGGTCAAATATTACAGCCGCGATGTTAGATTGGGTTAGGGTAGGTTGTATTACGTCATACACGTATACAGTGTTCCCACCAAGAAGTAGGGCCCGACAATCATGGAATGTGGTTAAATGGTACCCCGAGAGGTAAGGTTGGGTTAGGTTACGTTATATTACGTTATTGATGTACATGAGGGTCCCACGGAGACGTAGAGGCCAACTCGCCAGTAATGTTGTCAAATATTACCGCCGAGATGACAGGTTGGGTTAGGTTAGGTTATATTTCGTTATTGATGTGTAGGAAGGTCCCACGGAGACGTAGAGGCCAACTCGCCAGGAATGTTGTCAAATATTACAGGCGCGATGTTAGATTGGGTTAGGGTAGGTTGTATTACGTCATAGACGAATACAGTGTTCCGACCGAGAAGTAGGGCCCGACAATCAAGGAATGTGGTTAAATGGTACCCCGAGCGGTTAGGTTGGGTTGGGTTACGTTATATTACGTTATTGATGTACATGAGGGTCCCACGGAGACGTAGAATCCAACTCGCCAGGAATGTTGCCAAATATTACCGCCGAGATGTTCGGTTGGGTTAGGTTAGGTTATATTACGCTATTGATGCATATAAAGGTCCCACGGAGACGTAGAGGCCAACTCGCCAGGAATCATTTCAAATATTACCGCCGAGGTGATAGGTTGGGTTAGGTTTGGTTTTGTTACGTTATTGATGTATATAAAGGTCCCACGCAGACGTAGAGGCCAACTCGCCAGGAATATTGTCAAATATTACCGCCGAGATGATAGGATGGGTTAGGTTAGGTTATATTTCGTTATTGATGTATATAAAGGTCCCACGGAGACGTAGAGGCCAACAAGACAGGAATGTGGTCAACTATTACCGCCGAGATGTTAGATTGGGTTAGGTTCGGTTATATTACGTTATAGATGTATATAAAGGTCCCACGGAGACGTAGAGGCCATTTCGCCAGGAATGTTGTCAAATATTACCGCCGAGATGTTAGGTTGGGTTAGGTTATGTTATATTACGTTATTGATATATATAAGGGTCCAACGGAGACGTAGAGGCCAACAAGCCAGGAATGTGGTCAAATATTACTGCCGAGGTGTTAGGTTGGGTTAGGTTAGGTTATATTACGCTATTGATGTATATAAAAGTCCAACGGAGACGTAAATGCCAACTCGTCACGAATGTGGTCAAATATTACAGCCGAGATGATAGGTTGGGTTAGGTTAGGTTATATTAGGTTATTGATGTATATGAAGGAGCCACTTAGACGTAGGGGCCACGTCGCCAGGAATATTGTCAAATATTACCGCCGAGATGATAGTTTGGATTAGGTTAGGTTATATTACGCTATTGATGTATATAAAAGTCCCACGGAGACGTAGAAGCCAACTTGCCAGCAATGTGGTCAAATATTAGTGCCGAGATGTTAGGTTGGTTTAGGTTAGGTTGTATTACGTCATAGACGTATACAGTGTTCCCACCGAGAAGTAGGGCCCGACAATCAAGGAATGTGGTTAAATGGTACCCCGAGAGGTTAGGTTGTGTTAGGTTACGTTATATTACGTTATTGATGTACACGAGGGTCCCACGGAGACGTAGAGGCCAACCCGCCAGTAATGTTGTCAAATATTACCGCCGACATGTTAGGTTGGATCAGGTTTGGTTATATTACGTTATTGATGTATATAAAGGTCCCACGGAGACGGAGAAGCCAACTCGCCAGGAATGTTGTCAAATATTACCGCCGAGATGACATGTTGGGTTAGGTTAGGTAATATTTCGTTATTGATGTGTATGAAGGTCCCACGGAGACGTAGAGGTCAACTCGCCAGGAATGTTGTCAAATATTACAGGCGCGATGTTAGATTGGGTTAGGGTAGGTTGTATTACGTCATAGACGTATACAGTGTTCCCACCGAGAAGTAGGGCCCGACAATCAAGGAATGTGGTTAAATGGTACCCCGAGCGGTTAGGTTGGGTTGGGTTACGTTATATTACGTTATTGACGTACATGAGGGTCCCACGGAGACGTAGAGACCAACTCGCCAGGAATGTTGTCAAATATTACTGCCGACATGTTAGGTTGGGTTAGGTTTGGTTTTGTTACGTTATTGATGTATAAAAAGGTCCCACGCAGACGTAGAGGCCAACTCGCCAGGAATGTTGTCAAATATTACCGCCGAGATGATAGGATGGGTTAGGTTAGTTTATATTTCGTTATTGATGTATATAAAGGTCCCACGGAGACGTAGAGGCCAACTCGCCAGGAATGTTGTCAAATATTACAGCCGCGATGTTAGACTGCGTTAGGGTAGGTTGTATTACGTCATAGACGTATACAGTGTTCCCACCGAGAAGTAGGGCCCGACAATCAAGGAATGTGGTTAAATGGTACCCCGAGAGGTTAGGTTGGCTTAGGTTACGTTATATTACGATATTGATGTACATGTGGGTCCCACGGAAACGTAGAGGCCAACTCGCCAGTAATGTTGTCAAATATTACCGCCGACATGTTAGGTTGGATTAGGTTTGGTTATATTACGTTATTGATGTATATAAAAGTCCCACGGAGACGGAGAAGCCAACTCGCCAGGAATATTGTCAAATATTACCGCCGAGATGTTAGGTTGGGTTAGGTTACGTTATATTACGTTATTGATGTACACGAGGGTCCCACGGAGACGTAGAGGCCAACCCGCCAGTAATGTTGTCAAATATTACCGCCGACATGTTAGGTTGGATCAGGTTTGGTTATATTACGTTATTGATGTATATAAAGGTCCCACGGAGACGGAGAAGCCAACTCGCCAGGAATGTTGTCAAATATTACCGCCGAGATGACAGGTTGGGTTAGGTTAGGTTATATTTCGTTATTGATGTGTATGAAGGTCCCACGGAGACGTAGAGGCCAACTCGCCAGGAATGTTGTCAAATATTACAGGCGCGATGTTAGATTGGGTTAGGGTAGGTTGTATTACGTCATAGACGTATACAGTGTTCCCACCGAGAAGTAGGGCCCGACAATCAAGGAATGTGGTTAAATGGTACCCCGAGCGGTTAGGTTGGGTTGGGTTACGTTATATTACGTTATTGACGTACATGAGGGTCCCACGGAGACGTAGAGACCAACTCGCCAGGAATGTTGTCAAATATTACTGCCGACATGTTAGGTTGGGTTAGGTTTGGTTTTGTTACGTTATTGATGTATAAAAAGGTCCCACGCAGACGTAGAGGCCAACTCGCCAGGAATGTTGTCAAATATTACCGCCGAGATGATAGGATGGGTTAGGTTAGTTTATATTTCGTTATTGATGTATATAAAGGTCCCACGGAGACGTAGAGGCCAACTCGCCAGGAATGTTGTCAAATATTACAGCCGCGATGTTAGACTGCGTTAGGGTAGGTTGTATTACGTCATAGACGTATACAGTGTTCCCACCGAGAAGTAGGGCCCGACAATCAAGGAATGTGGTTAAATGGTACCCCGAGAGGTTAGGTTGGCTTAGGTTACGTTATATTACGATATTGATGTACATGTGGGTCCCACGGAAACGTAGAGGCCAACTCGCCAGTAATGTTGTCAAATATTACCGCCGACATGTTAGGTTGGATTAGGTTTGGTTATATTACGTTATTGATGTATATAAAAGTCCCACGGAGACGGAGAAGCCAACTCGCCAGGAATATTGTGAAATATTACCGCCGAGATGTTAGGTTGGGTTAGGTTAGGTTATATTACGTTATTGATGTATATAAAGGTCCCACGGAGACGTAGAGGCCAACAAGACAGGAATGTGGTCAACTATTACCGCCGAGATGTTAGATTGGGTTAGGTTCGGTTATATTACGTTATAGATGTATATAAAGGTCCCACGGAGACGTAGAGGCCATTTCGCCAGGAATGTTGTCAAATATTACCGCCGGGATGTTAGGTTGGGTTAGGTTATGTTATATTACGTTATTGATATATATAAGGGTCCAACGGAGACGTAGAGGCCAACAAGCCAGGAATGTGGTCAAATATTACTGCCGAGGTGTTAGGTTGGGTTAGGTTAGGTTATATTACGCTATTGATGTATATAAAAGTCCAACGGAGACGTAAATGCCAACTCGTCACGAATGTGGTCAAATATTACAGCCGAGATGATAGGTTGGGTTAGGTTAGGTTATATTAGGTTATTGATGTATATGAAGGAGCCACTTAGACGTAGGGGCCACGTCGCCAGGAATATTGTCAAATATTACCGCCGAGATGATAGTTTGGATTAGGTTAGGTTATATTACGCTATTGATGTATATAAAAGTCCCACGGAGACGTAGAAGCCAACTTGCCAGCAATGTGGTCAAATATTAGTGCCGAGATGTTAGGTTGGTTTAGGTTAGGTTGTATTACGTCATAGACGTATACAGTGTTCCCACCGAGAAGTAGGGCCCGACAATCAAGGAATGTGGTTAAATGGTACCCCGAGAGGTTAGGTTGTGTTAGGTTACGTTATATTACGTTATTGATGTACACGAGGGTCCCACGGAGACGTAGAGGCCAACCCGCCAGTAATGTTGTCAAATATTACCGCCGACATGTTAGGTTGGATCAGGTTTGGTTATATTACGTTATTGATGTATATAAAGGTCCCACGGAGACGGAGAAGCCAACTCGCCAGGAATGTTGTCAAATATTACCGCCGAGATGACAGGTTGGGTTAGGTTAGGTAATATTTCGTTATTGATGTGTATGAAGGTCCCACGGAGACGTAGAGGTCAACTCGCCAGGAATGTTGTCAAATATTACAGGCGCGATGTTAGATTGGGTTAGGGTAGGTTGTATTACGTCATAGACGTATACAGTGTTCCCACCGAGAAGTAGGGCCCGACAATCAAGGAATGTGGTTAAATGGTACCCCGAGCGGTTAGGTTGGGTTGGGTTACGTTATATTACGTTATTGACGTACATGAGGGTCCCACGGAGACGTAGAGACCAACTCGCCAGGAATGTTGTCAAATATTACTGCCGACATGTTAGGTTGGGTTAGGTTTGGTTTTGTTACGTTATTGATGTATAAAAAGGTCCCACGCAGACGTAGAGGCCAACTCGCCAGGAATGTTGTCAAATATTACCGCCGAGATGATAGGATGGGTTAGGTTAGTTTATATTTCGTTATTGATGTATATAAAGGTCCCACGGAGACGTAGAGGCCAACTCGCCAGGAATGTTGTCAAATATTACAGCCGCGATGTTAGACTGCGTTAGGGTAGGTTGTATTACGTCATAGACGTATACAGTGTTCCCACCGAGAAGTAGGGCCCGACAATCAAGGAATGTGGTTAAATGGTACCCCGAGAGGTTAGGTTGGCTTAGGTTACGTTATATTACGATATTGATGTACATGTGGGTCCCACGGAAACGTAGAGGCCAACTCGCCAGTAATGTTGTCAAATATTACCGCCGACATGTTAGGTTGGATTAGGTTTGGTTATATTACGTTATTGATGTATATAAAAGTCCCACGGAGACGGAGAAGCCAACTCGCCAGGAATATTGTCAAATATTACCGCCGAGATGTTAGGTTGGGTTAGGTTACGTTATATTACGTTATTGATGTACACGAGGGTCCCACGGAGACGTAGAGGCCAACCCGCCAGTAATGTTGTCAAATATTACCGCCGACATGTTAGGTTGGATCAGGTTTGGTTATATTACGTTATTGATGTATATAAAGGTCCCACGGAGACGGAGAAGCCAACTCGCCAGGAATGTTGTCAAATATTACCGCCGAGATGACAGGTTGGGTTAGGTTAGGTTATATTTCGTTATTGATGTGTATGAAGGTCCCACGGAGACGTAGAGGCCAACTCGCCAGGAATGTTGTCAAATATTACAGGCGCGATGTTAGATTGGGTTAGGGTAGGTTGTATTACGTCATAGACGTATACAGTGTTCCCACCGAGAAGTAGGGCCCGACAATCAAGGAATGTGGTTAAATGGTACCCCGAGCGGTTAGGTTGGGTTGGGTTACGTTATATTACGTTATTGACGTACATGAGGGTCCCACGGAGACGTAGAGACCAACTCGCCAGGAATGTTGTCAAATATTACTGCCGACATGTTAGGTTGGGTTAGGTTTGGTTTTGTTACGTTATTGATGTATAAAAAGGTCCCACGCAGACGTAGAGGCCAACTCGCCAGGAATGTTGTCAAATATTACCGCCGAGATGATAGGATGGGTTAGGTTAGTTTATATTTCGTTATTGATGTATATAAAGGTCCCACGGAGACGTAGAGGCCAACTCGCCAGGAATGTTGTCAAATATTACAGCCGCGATGTTAGACTGCGTTAGGGTAGGTTGTATTACGTCATAGACGTATACAGTGTTCCCACCGAGAAGTAGGGCCCGACAATCAAGGAATGTGGTTAAATGGTACCCCGAGAGGTTAGGTTGGCTTAGGTTACGTTATATTACGATATTGATGTACATGTGGGTCCCACGGAAACGTAGAGGCCAACTCGCCAGTAATGTTGTCAAATATTACCGCCGACATGTTAGGTTGGATTAGGTTTGGTTATATTACGTTATTGATGTATATAAAAGTCCCACGGAGACGGAGAAGCCAACTCGCCAGGAATATTGTGAAATATTACCGCCGAGATGTTAGGTTGGGTTAGGTTAGGTTATATTACGTTATTGATGTATATAAAGGTCCCACGGAGACGTAGAGGCCAACAAGACAGGAATGTGGTCAACTATTACCGCCGAGATGTTAGATTGGGTTAGGTTCGGTTATATTACGTTATAGATGTATATAAAGGTCCCACGGAGACGTAGAGGCCATTTCGCCAGGAATGTTGTCAAATATTACCGCCGGGATGTTAGGTTGGGTTAGGTTATGTTATATTACGTTATTGATATATATAAGGGTCCAACGGAGACGTAGAGGCCAACAAGCCAGGAATGTGGTCAAATATTACTGCCGAGGTGTTAGGTTGGGTTAGGTTAGGTTATATTACGCTATTGATGTATATAAAAGTCCAACGGAGACGTAAATGCCAACTCGTCACGAATGTGGTCAAATATTACAGCCGAGATGATAGGTTGGTTTAGGTTAGGTTATATTAGGTTATTGATGTATATGAAGGAGCCACTTAGACGTAGGGGCCACGTCGCCAGGAATATTGTCAAATATTACCGCCGAGATGATAGTTTGGATTAGGTTAGGTTATATTACGCTATTGATGTATATAAAAGTCCCACGGAGACGTAGAAGCCAACTTGCCAGCAATGTGGTCAAATATTAGTGCCGAGATGTTAGGTTGGTTTAGGTTAGGTTGTATTACGTCATAGACGTATACAGTGTTCCCACCGAGAAGTTGGGCCCGACAATCAAGGAATGTGGTTAAATGGTACCCCGAGAGGTTAGGTTGGGTTAGGTTACGTTATATTACGTTATTGATGTACATGAGGGTCCCACGGAGACGTAGAGGCCAACCCGCCAGTAATGTTGTCAAATATTACCGCCGACATGTTAGGTTGGATCAGGTTTGGTTATATTACGTTATTGATGTATATAAAGGTCCCACGGAGACGGAGAAGCCAACTCGCCAGGAATGTTGTCAAATATTACCGCCGAGATGACAGGTTGGGTTAGGTTAGGTTATATTTCGTTATTGATGTGTATGAAGGTCCCACGGAGACGTAGAGGCCAACTCGCCAGGAATGTTGTCAAATATTACAGGCGCGATGTTAGATTGGGTTAGGGTAGGTTGTATTACGTCATAGACGTATACAGTGTTCCCACCGAGAAGTAGGGCCCGACAATCAAGGAATGTGGTTAAATGGTACCCCGAGCGGTTAGGTTGGGTTGGGTTACGTTATATTACGTTATTGACGTACATGAGGGTCCCACGGAGACGTAGAGACCAACTCGCCAGGAATGTTGTCAAATATTACTGCCGACATGTTAGGTTGGGTTAGGTTTGGTTTTGTTACGTTATTGATGTATAAAAAGGTCCCACGCAGACGTAGAGGCCAACTCGCCAGGAATGTTGTCAAATATTACCGCCGAGATGATAGTTTGGATTAGGTTAGGTTATATTACGCTATTGATGTATATAAAAGTCCCACGGAGACATAGAGGCCAACTCGCCAGGAATGTTGTCAAATATTACAGCCGCGATGTTAGACTGGGTGAGAGTAGGTTGTATTACGTCATAGACGTATACAGTGTTCCCACCGAGAAGTAGGGCCCGACAATCAAGGAATGTGGTTAAATGGTACCCCGAGAGGTTAGGTTGGGTTAGGTTACGTTATATTACGTTATTGATGTGCATGAGGGTCCCACGGAGACGTAGAGGCCAACTCGCCAGTAATGTTGTCAAATATTACCGCCGACATGTTAGGTTGGATTAGGTTTGGTTATATTACGTTATTCATGTATATAAAGGTCCCACGCAGACGAAGAAGCCAACTCGCCAGGAATGTTGCCAAATATTACCGCCGAGATGTTCGGTTGGATTAGATTTGGTTATATTACGTTATTGATGCATATAAAGGTCCCACGGAGACGTAGAGGCTAACTCGCCAGGAATGTTGTCAAATATTACCGCCGAGATGTTAGGTTGGGTTACGTTAGGTTATATTACGTTATTGGTGCATATAAAGGTCCCAGGGAGACGTAGAGGCCAACAAGACAGGAATGTTGCCAAATATTACTGCCGCGATGTTAGACTGGGTTAGGGTAGGTTGTATTACGTCATAGACATATACAGTGTTCCCACCGAGAAGTAGGGCCCGACAATCAAGGAATGTGGTTAAATGGTACCCCGAGAGGTTAGGTTGGGTTAGGTTACGTTATATTACGTTATTGATGTACATGTGGGTCCCACGGAGACGTAGAGGCCAACTCGCCAGTAATGTTGTCAAATATTACCGCCGACATGTTAGGTTGGATTAGGTTTGGTTATATTACGTTATTGATGTATATAAAGGTCCCACGGAGACGGAGAAGCCAACTCGCCAGGAATGTTGTCAAATATTACCGCCGAGATGTTAGGTTGGGTTAGGTTAGGTTATATTACGTTATTGATGTATATAAAGGTCCCACGGAGACGTAGAGGCCAACAAGACAGGAATGTGGTCAACTATTACCGCCGAGATGTTAGATTGGGTTAGGTTAGGTTATATTACGTTATAGATGTATATAAAGGTCCCACGGAGACGTAGAGGCCAACTCGCCAGGAATGTTGTCAAATATTACCGCCGAGATGCTAGGTTGGGTTAGGTTATGTTATACTACGTTATTGACATATATAAGGGTCCAGCGGAGACGTAGAGGCCAACTCGCCAGGAATGTTGTCAAATATTACAGGCGCGATGTTAGATTGGGTTAGGGTAGGTTGCATTACGTTATAGATGTATATAAAGGTCCCACGGAGACGTAGAGGCCAACTCGCCAGGAATGTTGTCAAATATTACCGCCGAGATGTTCGGTTGGATTAGATTTGGTTATATTACGTTATTGATGCATATAAAGGTCCCACGGAGACGTAGAGGCTAACTCGCCAGGAATGTTGTCAAATATTACCGCCGAGATGTTAGGTTGGGTTACGTTAGGTTATATTACGTTATTGGTGCATATAAAGGTCCCAGGGAGACGTAGAGGCCAACAAGACAGGAATGTTGCCAAATATTACTGCCGCGATGTTAGACTGGGTTAGGGTAGGTTGTATTACGTCATAGACATATACAGTGTTCCCACCGAGAAGTAGGGCCCGACAATCAAGGAATGTGGTTAAATGGTACCCCGAGAGGTTAGGTTGGGTTAGGTTACGTTATATTACGTTATTGATGTACATGTGGGTCCCACGGAGACGTAGAGGCCAACTCGCCAGTAATGTTGTCAAATATTACCGCCGACATGTTAGGTTGGATTAGGTTTGGTTATATTACGTTATTGATGTATATAAAGGTCCCACGGAGACGGAGAAGCCAACTCGCCAGGAATGTTGTCAAATATTACCGCCGAGATGTTAGGTTGGGTTAGGTTAGGTTATATTACGTTATTGATGTATATAAAGGTCCCACGGAGACGTAGAGGCCAACAAGACAGGAATGTGGTCAACTATTACCGCCGAGATGTTAGATTGGGTTAGGTTAGGTTATATTACGTTATAGATGTATATAAAGGTCCCACGGAGACGTAGAGGCCAACTCGCCAGGAATGTTGTCAAATATTACCGCCGAGATGTTAGGTTGGGTTAGGTTATGTTATACTACGTTATTGACATATATAAGGGTCCAGCGGAGACGTAGAGGCCAACTCGCCAGGAATGTTGTCAAATATTACAGGCGCGATGTTAGATTGGGTTAGGGTAGGTTGCATTACGTCATAGACGTATACAGTGTTCCCACCGAGAAGTAGGGCCCGACAATCAAGGAATGTGGTTAAATGGTACCACGAGAGTTTAGGTTGGGTTAGGTTACGTTATATTACATTATTGATGTACACAAAGGTCCCACGGAGACGTAGAGGCCAACTCGCCAGGAATGTTGTCAAATATTACCGCCGAGATGTTAGGTTGGGTTAGGTTATGTTATATTACGTTATTGATATATATAAGGGTCCAACGGAGACGTAGAGGCCAACAAGCCAGGAATGTTGTCAAATATTACTGCCGAGGTGTTAGGTTGGGTTAGGTTAGGTTATATTACGTTATTGATGTATATAAAGGTCCCAGGGAGACGTAGAGGCCAACAAGGCAGGAATGTGGTCAACTATTACCGCCGACATGTTAGGTTGGGTTAGGTTTGGTTTTGTTACGTTATTGATGTATATAAAGGTCCCACGGAGACGTAGAGGCCAACTCGCCAGGAATGTTGTCAAATATTACCGCCGAGATGTTAGGTTGGGTTAGGTTATGTTATATTACGTTATTGATATATATAAGGGTCCAACGGAGACGTAGAGGCCAACAAGCCAGGAATGTTGTCAAATATTACTGCCGAGGCGTTATCTTGGGTTAGGTTAGGTTATATTACGCTATTGATGTATATAAAAGTCCCACGGAGACGTAAAAGCCAACTCGTCAGGAATGTGGTCAAATATTACAGCCGCGATGTTAGATTGGGTTAGGGTAGGTTGTATTACGTCATACACGTATACAGTGTTCCCACCAAGAAGTAGGGCCCGACAATCATGGAATGTGGTTAAATGGTACCCCGAGAGGTAAGATTGGGTTAGGTTACGTTATATTACGTTATTGATGTACATGAGGGTCCCACGGAGACGTAGAGGCCAACTCGCCAGTAATGTTGTCAAATATTACCGCCGAGATGACAGGTTGGGTTGCGTTACGTTATATTACGTTATTGATGTACATGAGGGTCCCACGGAGACGTAGAATCCAACTCTCCAGGAATGTTGCCAAATATTACCGCCGAGATGTTCGGTTGGGTTAGGTTAGGTTATATTACGCTATTGATGCATATAAAGGTCCCACGGAGACGTAGAGGCCAACTCGCCAGGAATGATTTCAAATATTACCGCCGAGGTGTTAGGTTGGGTTAGGTTAGGTTGTATTACGCTATTGATGTATATAAAAGTCCCACGGAGACGTAAAAGCCAACACGCCAGGAATGTTGTCAAATATTACAGCCGCGATGTTAGACTGGGTTAGGGTAGGTTGTATTACGTCATACACGTATACAGTGTTCCCACCAAGAAGTAGGGCCCGACAATCATGGAATGTGGTTAAATGGTACCCCGAGAGGTTAGGTTGGGTTAGGTTAGGTTATATTACGTTATTGATGTACATGAGGGTCCCACGGAGACGTAGAGGCCAACAAGACAGGAATGTGGTCAACTATTACCGCCGAGATGTTAGATTGGGTTAGGTTAGGTTATATTACGTTATAGATGTATATAAAGGTCCCACGGAGACGGAGAAGCCAACTCGCCAGGAATGTTGTCAAATATTACCGCCGAGATGTTAGGTTGGATTAGGTTAGGTTATATTACGATATTGATGTATATAAAGGTCCCAGGGAGACGTAGAGGCCAACAAGGTAGGAATGTGGTCAACTATTACCGCCGACATGTTAGGTTGGGTTAGGTTTGGTTTTGTTACGTTATTGATGTATATAAAGGTCCCACGGAGACGTAGAGGCCAACTCGCCAGGAATGTTGTCAAATATTACCGCCGAGATGTTAGGTTGGGTTAGGTTATGTTATATTACGTTATTGATATATATAAGGGTCCAACGGAGACGTAGAGGCCAACAAGCCAGGAATGTTGTCAAATATTACTGCCGAGGTGTTAGGTTGGGTTAGGTTAGGTTATATTACGCTATTGATGTATATAAAAGTCCCACGGAGACGTAAAAGCCAACTCGTCAGGAATGTGGTCAAATATTACAGCCGCGATGTTAGATTGGGTTAGGGTAGGTTGTATTACGTCATACACGTATACAGTGTTCCCACCAAGAAGTAGGGCCCGACAATCATGGAATGTGGTTAAATGGTACCCCGAGAGGTAAGGTTGGGTTAGGTTACGTTATATTACGTTATTGATGTACATGAGGGTCCCACGGAGACGTAGAGGCCAACTCGCCAGTAATGTTGTCAAATATTACCGCCGAGATGACAGGTTGGGTTAGGTTAGGTTATATTTCGTTATTGATGTGTAGGAAGGTCCCACGGAGACGTAGAGGCCAACTCGCCAGGAATGTTGTCAAATATTACAGGCGCGATGTTAGATTGGGTTAGGGTAGGTTGTATTACGTCATAGACGAATACAGTGTTCCGACCGAGAAGTAGGGCCCGACAATCAAGGAATGTGGTTAAATGGTACCCCGAGCGGTTAGGTTGGGTTGGGTTACGTTATATTACGTTATTGATGTACATGAGGGTCCCACGGAGACGTAGAATCCAACTCGCCAGGAATGTTGCCAAATATTACCGCCGAGATGTTCGGTTGGGTTAGGTTAGGTTATATTACGCTATTGATGCATATAAAGGTCCCACGGAGACGTAGAGGCCAACTCGCCAGGAATCATTTCAAATATTACCGCCGAGGTGATAGGTTGGGTTAGGTTTGGTTTTGTTACGTTATTGATGTATATAAAGGTCCCACGCAGACGTAGAGGCCAACTCGCCAGTAATGTTGTCAAATATTACCGCCGACATGTTAGGTTGGATTAGGTTTGGTTATATTACGTTATTGACGTATATAAAAGTCCCACGGAGACGGAGAAGCCAACTCGCCAAGAATATTGTCAAATATTACCGCCGAGATGTTAGGTTGGGTTAGGTTAGGTTATATTACGTTATTGATGTATATAAAGGTCCCACGGAGACGTAGAGGCCAACAAGACAGGAATGTGGTCAACTATTACCGCCGAGATGTTAGATTGGGTTAGGTTCGGTTATATTACGTTATAGATGTATATAAAGGTCCCACGGAGACGTAGAGGCCATTTCGCCAGGAATGTTGTCAAATATTACCGCCGAGATGTTAGGTTGGGTTAGGTTATGTTATATTACGTTATTGATATATATAAGGGTCCAACGGAGACGTAGAGGCCAACAAGCCAGGAATGTGGTCAAATATTACTGCCGAGGTGTTAGGTTGGGTTAGGTTAGGTTATATTACGCTATTGATGTATATAAAAGTCCAACGGAGACGTAAATGCCAACTCGTCACGAATGTGGTCAAATATTACAGCCGAGATGATAGGTTGGGTTAGGTTAGGTTATATTAGGTTATTGATGTATATGAAGGAGCCACTTAGACGTAGGGGCCACGTCGCCAGGAATATTGTCAAATATTACCGCCGAGATGATAGTTTGGATTAGGTTAGGTTATATTACGCTATTGATGTATATAAAAGTCCCACGGAGACGTAGAAGCCAACATGCCAGCAATGTGGTCAAATATTAGTGCCGAGATGTTAGGTTGGTTTAGGTTAGGTTGTATTACGTCATAGACGTATACAGTGTTCCCACCGAGAAGTAGGGCCCGACAATCAAGGAATGTGGTTAAATGGTACCCCGAGAGGTTAGGTTGTGTTAGGTTACGTTATATTACGTTATTGATGTACACGAGGGTCCCACGGAGACGTAGAGGCCAACCCGCCAGTAATGTTGTCAAATATTACCGCCGACATGTTAGGTTGGATCAGGTTTGGTTATATTACGTTATTGATGTATATAAAGGTCCCACGGAGACGGAGAAGCCAACTCGCCAGGAATGTTGTCAAATATTACCGCCGAGATGTTAGGTTGGATTAGGTTAGGTTATATTACGATATTGATGTATATAAAGGTCCCAGGGAGACGTAGAGGCCAACAAGGCAGGAATGTGGTCAACTATTACCGCCGACATGTTAGGTTGGGTTGGGTTTGGTTTTGTTACGTTATTGATGTATATAAAGGTCCCACGGAGACGTAGAGGCCAACTCGCCAGGAATGTTGTCAAATATTACCGCCGAGATGTTAGGTTGGATTAGGTTAGGTTATATTACGATATTGATGTATATAAAGGTCCCAGGGAGACGTAGAGGCCAACAAGGCAGGAATGTGGTCAACTATTACCGCCGACATGTTAGGTTGGGTTAGGTTTGGTTTTGTTACGTTATTGATGTATATAAAGGTCCCACGGAGACGTAGAGGCCAACTCGCCAGGAATGTTGTCAAATATTACCGCCGAGATGTTAGGTTGGGTTAGGTTATGTTATATTACGTTATTGATATATATAAGGGTCCAACGGAGACGTAGAGGCCAACAAGCCAGGAATGTTGTCAAATATTACTGCCGAGGCGTTATCTTGGGTTAGGTTAGGTTATATTACGCTATTGATGTATATAAAAGTCCCACGGAGACGTAAAAGCCAACTCGTCAGGAATGTGGTCAAATATTACAGCCGCGATGTTAGATTGGGTTAGGGTAGGTTGTATTACGTCATACACGTATACAGTGTTCCCACCAAGAAGTAGGGCCCGACAATCATGGAATGTGGTTAAATGGTACCCCGAGAGGTAAGATTGGGTTAGGTTACGTTATATTACGTTATTGATGTACATGAGGGTCCCACGGAGACGTAGAGGCCAACTCGCCAGTAATGTTGTCAAATATTACCGCCGAGATGACAGGTTGGGTTGCGTTACGTTATATTACGTTATTGATGTACATGAGGGTCCCACGGAGACGTAGAATCCAACTCTCCAGGAATGTTGCCAAATATTACCGCCGAGATGTTCGGTTGGGTTAGGTTAGGTTATATTACGCTATTGATGCATATAAAGGTCCCACGGAGACGTAGAGGCCAACTCGCCAGGAATGATTTCAAATATTACCGCCGAGGTGTTAGGTTGGGTTAGGTTAGGTTGTATTACGCTATTGATGTATATAAAAGTCCCACGGAGACGTAAAAGCCAACACGCCAGGAATGTTGTCAAATATTACAGCCGCGATGTTAGACTGGGTTAGGGTAGGTTGTATTACGTCATACACGTATACAGTGTTCCCACCAAGAAGTAGGGCCCGACAATCATGGAATGTGGTTAAATGGTACCCCGAGAGGTTAGGTTGGGTTAGGTTAGGTTATATTACGTTATTGATGTACATGAGGGTCCCACGGAGACGTAGAGGCCAACAAGACAGGAATGTGGTCAACTATTACCGCCGAGATGTTAGATTGGGTTAGGTTAGGTTATATTACGTTATAGATGTATATAA
Organism: Xylocopa violacea; assembly: GCA_963969225.1. Lineage (NCBI taxonomy): Eukaryota > Metazoa > Arthropoda > Insecta > Hymenoptera > Apidae > Xylocopa > Xylocopa violacea. The sequence continues at coordinate 6,983,471 of CAXAJV010000017.1, read as the reverse complement.
AGGTCCCACGGAGACGGAGAAGCCAACTCGCCAGGAATGTTGTCAAATATTACCGCCGAGATGTTAGGTTGGATTAGGTTAGGTTATATTACGATATTGATGTATATAAAGGTCCCAGGGAGACGTAGAGGCCAACAAGGTAGGAATGTGGTCAACTATTACCGCCGACATGTTAGGTTGGGTTAGGTTTGGTTTTGTTACGTTATTGATGTATATAAAGGTCCCACGGAGACGTAGAGGCCAACTCGCCAGGAATGTTGTCAAATATTACCGCCGAGATGTTAGGTTGGGTTAGGTTCGGTTATATTACGTTATAGATGTATATAAAGGTCCCACGGAGACGTAGAGGCCATTTCGCCAGGAATGTTGTCAAATATTACCGCCGAGATGTTAGGTTGGGTTAGGTTATGTTATATTACGTTATTGATATATATAAGGGTCCAACGGAGACGTAGAGGCCAACAAGCCAGGAATGTGGTCAAATATTACTGCCGAGGTGTTAGGTTGGGTTAGGTTAGGTTATATTACGCTATTGATGTATATAAAAGTCCAACGGAGACGTAAATGCCAACTCGTCACGAATGTGGTCAAATATTACAGCCGAGATGATAGGTTGGGTTAGGTTAGGTTATATTAGGTTATTGATGTATATGAAGGAGCCACTTAGACGTAGGGGCCACGTCGCCAGGAATATTGTCAAATATTACCGCCGAGATGATAGTTTGGATTAGGTTAGGTTATATTACGCTATTGATGTATATAAAAGTCCCACGGAGACGTAGAAGCCAACATGCCAGCAATGTGGTCAAATATTAGTGCCGAGATGTTAGGTTGGTTTAGGTTAGGTTGTATTACGTCATAGACGTATACAGTGTTCCCACCGAGAAGTAGGGCCCGACAATCAAGGAATGTGGTTAAATGGTACCCCGAGAGGTTAGGTTGTGTTAGGTTACGTTATATTACGTTATTGATGTACACGAGGGTCCCACGGAGACGTAGAGGCCAACCCGCCAGTAATGTTGTCAAATATTACCGCCGACATGTTAGGTTGGATCAGGTTTGGTTATATTACGTTATTGATGTATATAAAGGTCCCACGGAGACGGAGAAGCCAACTCGCCAGGAATGTTGTCAAATATTACCGCCGAGATGACAGGTTGGGTTAGGTTAGGTAATATTTCGTTATTGATGTGTATGAAGGTCCCACGGAGACGTAGAGGTCAACTCGCCAGGAATGTTGTCAAATATTACAGGCGCGATGTTAGATTGGGTTAGGGTAGGTTGTATTACGTCATAGACGTATACAGTGTTCCCACCGAGAAGTAGGGCCCGACAATCAAGGAATGTGGTTAAATGGTACCCCGAGCGGTTAGGTTGGGTTGGGTTACGTTATATTACGTTATTGACGTACATGAGGGTCCCACGGAGACGTAGAGACCAACTCGCCAGGAATGTTGTCAAATATTACTGCCGACATGTTAGGTTGGGTTAGGTTTGGTTTTGTTACGTTATTGATGTATAAAAAGGTCCCACGCAGACGTAGAGGCCAACTCGCCAGGAATGTTGTCAAATATTACCGCCGAGATGATAGGATGGGTTAGGTTAGTTTATATTTCGTTATTGATGTATATAAAGGTCCCACGGAGACGTAGAGGCCAACTCGCCAGGAATGTTGTCAAATATTACAGCCGCGATGTTAGACTGCGTTAGGGTAGGTTGTATTACGTCATAGACGTATACAGTGTTCCCACCGAGAAGTAGGGCCCGACAATCAAGGAATGTGGTTAAATGGTACCCCGAGAGGTTAGGTTGGCTTAGGTTACGTTATATTACGATATTGATGTACATGTGGGTCCCACGGAAACGTAGAGGCCAACTCGCCAGTAATGTTGTCAAATATTACCGCCGACATGTTAGGTTGGATTAGGTTTGGTTATATTACGTTATTGATGTATATAAAAGTCCCACGGAGACGGAGAAGCCAACTCGCCAGGAATATTGTCAAATATTACCGCCGAGATGTTAGGTTGGGTTAGGTTACGTTATATTACGTTATTGATGTACACGAGGGTCCCACGGAGACGTAGAGGCCAACCCGCCAGTAATGTTGTCAAATATTACCGCCGACATGTTAGGTTGGATCAGGTTTGGTTATATTACGTTATTGATGTATATAAAGGTCCCACGGAGACGGAGAAGCCAACTCGCCAGGAATGTTGTCAAATATTACCGCCGAGATGACAGGTTGGGTTAGGTTAGGTTATATTTCGTTATTGATGTGTATGAAGGTCCCACGGAGACGTAGAGGCCAACTCGCCAGGAATGTTGTCAAATATTACAGGCGCGATGTTAGATTGGGTTAGGGTAGGTTGTATTACGTCATAGACGTATACAGTGTTCCCACCGAGAAGTAGGGCCCGACAATCAAGGAATGTGGTTAAATGGTACCCCGAGCGGTTAGGTTGGGTTGGGTTACGTTATATTACGTTATTGACGTACATGAGGGTCCCACGGAGACGTAGAGACCAACTCGCCAGGAATGTTGTCAAATATTACTGCCGACATGTTAGGTTGGGTTAGGTTTGGTTTTGTTACGTTATTGATGTATAAAAAGGTCCCACGCAGACGTAGAGGCCAACTCGCCAGGAATGTTGTCAAATATTACCGCCGAGATGATAGGATGGGTTAGGTTAGTTTATATTTCGTTATTGATGTATATAAAGGTCCCACGGAGACGTAGAGGCCAACTCGCCAGGAATGTTGTCAAATATTACAGCCGCGATGTTAGACTGCGTTAGGGTAGGTTGTATTACGTCATAGACGTATACAGTGTTCCCACCGAGAAGTAGGGCCCGACAATCAAGGAATGTGGTTAAATGGTACCCCGAGAGGTTAGGTTGGCTTAGGTTACGTTATATTACGATATTGATGTACATGTGGGTCCCACGGAAACGTAGAGGCCAACTCGCCAGTAATGTTGTCAAATATTACCGCCGACATGTTAGGTTGGATTAGGTTTGGTTATATTACGTTATTGATGTATATAAAAGTCCCACGGAGACGGAGAAGCCAACTCGCCAGGAATATTGTGAAATATTACCGCCGAGATGTTAGGTTGGGTTAGGTTAGGTTATATTACGTTATTGATGTATATAAAGGTCCCACGGAGACGTAGAGGCCAACAAGACAGGAATGTGGTCAACTATTACCGCCGAGATGTTAGATTGGGTTAGGTTCGGTTATATTACGTTATAGATGTATATAAAGGTCCCACGGAGACGTAGAGGCCATTTCGCCAGGAATGTTGTCAAATATTACCGCCGGGATGTTAGGTTGGGTTAGGTTATGTTATATTACGTTATTGATATATATAAGGGTCCAACGGAGACGTAGAGGCCAACAAGCCAGGAATGTGGTCAAATATTACTGCCGAGGTGTTAGGTTGGGTTAGGTTAGGTTATATTACGCTATTGATGTATATAAAAGTCCAACGGAGACGTAAATGCCAACTCGTCACGAATGTGGTCAAATATTACAGCCGAGATGATAGGTTGGGTTAGGTTAGGTTATATTAGGTTATTGATGTATATGAAGGAGCCACTTAGACGTAGGGGCCACGTCGCCAGGAATATTGTCAAATATTACCGCCGAGATGATAGTTTGGATTAGGTTAGGTTATATTACGCTATTGATGTATATAAAAGTCCCACGGAGACGTAGAAGCCAACTTGCCAGCAATGTGGTCAAATATTAGTGCCGAGATGTTAGGTTGGTTTAGGTTAGGTTGTATTACGTCATAGACGTATACAGTGTTCCCACCGAGAAGTTGGGCCCGACAATCAAGGAATGTGGTTAAATGGTACCCCGAGAGGTTAGGTTGGGTTAGGGTACGTTATATTACGTTATTGATGTACATGAGGGTCCCACGGAGACGTAGAGGCCAACCCGCCAGTAATGTTGTCAAATATTACCGCCGACATGTTAGGTTGGATCAGGTTTGGTTATATTACGTTATTGATGTATATAAAGGTCCCACGGAGACGGAGAAGCCAACTCGCCAGGAATGTTGTCAAATATTACCGCCGAGATGACAGGTTGGGTTAGGTTAGGTTATATTTCGTTATTGATGTGTATGAAGGTCCCACGGAGACGTAGAGGCCAACTCGCCAGGAATGTTGTCAAATATTACAGGCGCGATGTTAGATTGGGTTAGGGTAGGTTGTATTACGTCATAGACGTATACAGTGTTCCCACCGAGAAGTAGGGCCCGACAATCAAGGAATGTGGTTAAATGGTACCCCGAGCGGTTAGGTTGGGTTGGGTTACGTTATATTACGTTATTGACGTACATGAGGGTCCCACGGAGACGTAGAGACCAACTCGCCAGGAATGTTGTCAAATATTACTGCCGACATGTTAGGTTGGGTTAGGTTTGGTTTTGTTACGTTATTGATGTATAAAAAGGTCCCACGCAGACGTAGAGGCCAACTCGCCAGGAATGTTGTCAAATATTACCGCCGAGATGATAGTTTGGATTAGGTTAGGTTATATTACGCTATTGATGTATATAAAAGTCCCACTGAGACATAGAGGCCAACTCGCCAGGAATGTTGTCAAATATTACAGCCGCGATGTTAGACTGGGTGAGAGTAGGTTGTATTACGTCATAGACGTATACAGTGTTCCCACCGAGAAGTAGGGCCCGACAATCAAGGAATGTGGTTAAATGGTACCCCGAGAGGTTAGGTTGGGTTAGGTTACGTTATATTACGTTATTGATGTGCATGAGGGTCCCACGGAGACGTAGAGGCCAACTCGCCAGTAATGTTGTCAAATATTACCGCCGACATGTTAGGTTGGGTTAGGTTTGGTTATATTACGTTATTCATGTATATAAAGGTCCCACGCAGACGAAGAAGCCAACTCGCCAGGAATGTTGCCAAATATTACCGCCGAGATGTTCGGTTGGATTAGATTTGGTTATATTACGTTATTGATGCATATAAAGGTCCCACGGAGACGTAGAGGCTAACTCGCCAGGAATGTTGTCAAATATTACCGCCGAGATGTTAGGTTGGGTTACGTTAGGTTATATTACGTTATTGGTGCATATAAAGGTCCCAGGGAGACGTAGAGGCCAACAAGACAGGAATGTTGCCAAATATTACTGCCGCGATGATAGACTGGGTTAGGGTAGGTTGTATTACGTCATAGACATATACAGTGTTCCCACCGAGAAGTAGGGCCCGACAATCAAGGAATGTGGTTAAATGGTACCCCGAGAGGTTAGGTTGGGTTAGGTTACGTTATATTACGTTATTGATGTACATGTGGGTCCCACGGAGACGTAGAGGCCAACTCGCCAGTAATGTTGTCAAATATTACCGCCGACATGTTAGGTTGGATTAGGTTTGGTTATATTACGTTATTGATGTATATAAAGGTCCCACGGAGACGGAGAAGCCAACTCGCCAGGAATGTTGTCAAATATTACCGCCGAGATGTTAGGTTGGGTTAGGTTAGGTTATATTACGTTATTGATGTATATAAAGGTCCCACGGAGACGTAGAGGCCAACAAGACAGGAATGTGGTCAACTATTACCGCCGAGATGTTAGATTGGGTTAGGTTAGGTTATATTACGTTATAGATGTATATAAAGGTCCCACGGAGACGTAGAGGCCAACTCGCCAGGAATGTTGTCAAATATTACCGCCGAGATGTTAGGTTGGGTTAGGTTATGTTATACTACGTTATTGATATATATAAGGGTCCAGCGGAGACGTAGAGGCCAACTCGCCAGGAATGTTGTCAAATATTACAGGCGCGATGTTAGATTGGGTTAGGGTAGGTTGCATTACGTCATAGACGTATACAGTGTTCCCACCGAGAAGTAGGGCCCGACAATCAAGGAATGTGGTTAAATGGTACCCCGAGCGGTTAGGTTGGGTTGTGCTTCGTTATATTACGTTATTGACGTACATGAGGGTCCCACGGAGACGTAGAGACCAACTCGCCAGGAATGTTGTCAAATATTACTGCCGACATGTTAGGTTGGGTTACGTTTGGTTTTGTTACGATATTGATGTATAAAAAGGACCCACGCAGACGTAGAGGCCAACTCGCCAGGAATGTTGTCAAATATTACCGCCGAGATGATAGTTTGGATTAGGTTAGGTTATATTACGCTATTGATGTATATAAAAGTCCCACGGAGACGTAGAGGCCAACTCGCCAGGAATGTTGTCAAATATTACAGCCGCGATGTTAGACTGGGTGAGAGTAGGTTGTATTACGTCATAGACGTATACAGTGTTCCCACCGAGAAGTAGGACCCGACAATCAAGGAATGTGGTTAAATGGTACCCCGAGAGGTTAGGTTGGGTTAGGTTACGTTATATTACGTTATTGATGTACATGAGGGTCCCACGGAGACGTAGAGGCCAACTCGCCAGTAATGTTGTCAAATATTACCGCCGACATGTTAGGTTGGATTAGGTTTGGTTATATTACATTATTGATGTACATAAAGGTCCCACGGAGACGTAGAGGCCAACTCGCCAGGAATGTTGTCAAATATTACCGCCGAGATGTTAGGTTGGGTTAGGTTATGTTATATTACGTTATTGATATATATAAGGGTCCAACGGAGACGTAGAGGCCAACAAGCCAGGAATGTTGTCAAATATTACTGCCGATGTGTTAGGTTGGGTTAGGTTAGGTTGTATTACGCTATTGATGTATATAAAAGTCCCACGGAGACGTAAAAGCCAACTCGCCAGGAATGTTGTCAAATATTACAGCCGCGATGTTAGACTGGGTTAGGGTAGGTTGTATTACGTCATAGACGTATACAGTGTTCCCACCGAGAAGTAGGGCCCGCCAATCAAGGAATGTGGTTAAATGGTACCCCGAGAGGTTAGGTTGGGTTAGGTTACGTTATATTACGTTATTGATGTACATGTGGGTCCCACGGAGACGTAGAGGCCAACTCGCCAGTAATGTTGTCAAATATTACCGCCGACATGTTAGGTTGGATTAGGTTTGTTTATATTACGTTATTGATGTATATAAACGTCCCACGTAGACGGAGAAGCCAACTCGCCAGGAATGTTGTCAAATATTACCGCCGAGATGTTAGATTGGGTTAGGTTAGGTTATATTACGTTATAGATGTATATAAAGGTCCCACGGAGACGTAGAGGCCAACTCGCCAGGAATGTTGTCAAATATTACAGCCGCTATGTTAGATTGGGTTAGGGTAGGTTGTAATACTTCATAGACGTATACAGTGTTCCCACCGAGAAGTAGGGCCCGACAATCAAGGAATGTGGTTAAATGGTACCCCGAGAGGTTAGGTTGGGTTAGGTTACGTTATATTACGTTATTGATGTACATGAGGGTCCCACGGAGACGTAGAGGCCAACTCGCCAGTAATGTTGTCAAATATTACCGCCGACATGTTAGGTTGGATTAGGTTTGGTTATATTACATTATTGATGTACATAAAGGTCCCACGGAGACGTAGAGGCCAACTCGCCAGGAATGTTGTCAAATATTACCGCCGAGATGTTAGGTTGGGTTAGGTTATGTTATATTACGTTATTGATATATATAAGGGTCCAACGGAGACGTAGAGGCCAACAAGCCAGGAATGTTGTCAAATATTACTGCCGATGTGTTAGGTTGGGTTAGGTTAGGTTGTATTACGCTATTGATGTATATAAAAGTCCCACGGAGACGTAAAAGCCAACTCGCCAGGAATGTTGTCAAATATTACAGCCGCGATGTTAGACTGGGTTAGGGTAGGTTGTATTACGTCATAGACGTATACAGTGTTCCCACCGAGAAGTAGGGCCCGCCAATCAAGGAATGTGGTTAAATGGTACCCCGAGAGGTTAGGTTGGGTTAGGTTACGTTATATTACGTTATTGATGTACATGTGGGTCCCACGGAGACGTAGAGGCCAACTCGCCAGTAATGTTGTCAAATATTACCGCCGACATGTTAGGTTGGATTAGGTTTGGTTATATTACGTTATTGATGTATATAAAAGTCCCACGGAGACGGAGAAGCCAACTCGCCAGGAATATTGTCAAATATTACCGCCGAGATGTTAGGTTGGGTTAGGTTACGTTATATTACGTTATTGATGTACACGAGGGTCCCACGGAGACGTAGAGGCCAACCCGCCAGTAATGTTGTCAAATATTACCGCCGACATGTTAGGTTGGATCAGGTTTGGTTATATTACGTTATTGATGTATATAAAGGTCCCACGGAGACGGAGAAGCCAACTCGCCAGGAATGTTGTCAAATATTACCGCCGAGATGACAGGTTGGGTTAGGTTAGGTTATATTTCGTTATGGATGTGTATGAAGGTCCCACGGAGACGTAGAGGCCAACTCGCCAGGAATGTTGTCATATATTACAGGCGCGATGTTAGATTGGGTTAGGGTAGGTTGTATTACGTCATAGACGTATACAGTGTTCCCACCGAGAAGTAGGGCCCGACAATCAAGGAATGTGGTTAAATGGTACCCCGAGCGGTTAGGTTGGGTTGGGTTACGTTATATTACGTTATTGACGTACATGAGGGTCCCACGGAGACGTAGAGACCAACTCGCCAGGAATGTTGTCAAATATTACTGCCGACATGTTAGGTTGGGTTAGGTTTGGTTTTGTTACGTTATTGATGTATAAAAAGGTCCCACGCAGACGTAGAGGCCAACTCGCCAGGAATGTTGTCAAATATTACCGCCGAGATGATAGGATGGGTTAGGTTAGTTTATATTTCGTTATTGATGTATATAAAGGTCCCACGGAGACGTAGAGGCCAACTCGCCAGGAATGTTGTCAAATATTACAGCCGCGATGTTAGACTGCGTTAGGGTAGGTTGTATTACGTCATAGACGTATACAGTGTTCCCACCGAGAAGTAGGGCCCGACAATCAAGGAATGTGGTTAAATGGTACCCCGAGAGGTTAGGTTGGCTTAGGTTACGTTATATTACGATATTGATGTACATGTGGGTCCCACGGAAACGTAGAGGCCAACTCGCCAGTAATGTTGTCAAATATTACCGCCGACATGTTAGGTTGGATTAGGTTTGGTTATATTACGTTATTGATGTATATAAAAGTCCCACGGAGACGGAGAAGCCAACTCGCCAGGAATATTGTGAAATATTACCGCCGAGATGTTAGGTTGGGTTAGGTTAGGTTATATTACGTTATTGATGTATATAAAGGTCCCACGGAGACGTAGAGGCCAACAAGACAGGAATGTGGTCAACTATTACCGCCGAGATGTTAGATTGGGTTAGGTTCGGTTATATTACGTTATAGATGTATATAAAGGTCCCACGGAGACGTAGAGGCCATTTCGCCAGGAATGTTGTCAAATATTACCGCCGGGATGTTAGGTTGGGTTAGGTTATGTTATATTACGTTATTGATATATATAAGGGTCCAACGGAGACGTAGAGGCCAACAAGCCAGGAATGTGGTCAAATATTACTGCCGAGGTGTTAGGTTGGGTTAGGTTAGGTTATATTACGCTATTGATGTATATAAAAGTCCAACGGAGACGTAAATGCCAACTCGTCACGAATGTGGTCAAATATTACAGCCGAGATGATAGGTTGGGTTAGGTTAGGTTATATTAGGTTATTGATGTATATGAAGGAGCCACTTAGACGTAGGGGCCACGTCGCCAGGAATATTGTCAAATATTACCGCCGAGATGATAGTTTGGATTAGGTTAGGTTATATTACGCTATTGATGTATATAAAAGTCCCACGGAGACGTAGAAGCCAACTTGCCAGCAATGTGGTCAAATATTAGTGCCGAGATGTTAGGTTGGTTTAGGTTAGGTTGTATTACGTCATAGACGTATACAGTGTTCCCACCGAGAAGTTGGGCCCGACAATCAAGGAATGTGGTTAAATGGTACCCCGAGAGGTTAGGTTGGGTTAGGTTACGTTATATTACGTTATTGATGTACATGAGGGTCCCACGGAGACGTAGAGGCCAACCCGCCAGTAATGTTGTCAAATATTACCGCCGACATGTTAGGTTGGATCAGGTTTGGTTATATTACGTTATTGATGTATATAAAGGTCCCACGGAGACGGAGAAGCCAACTCGCCAGGAATGTTGTCAAATATTACCGCCGAGATGACAGGTTGGGTTAGGTTAGGTTATATTTCGTTATTGATGTGTATGAAGGTCCCACGGAGACGTAGAGGCCAACTCGCCAGGAATGTTGTCAAATATTACAGGCGCGATGTTAGATTGGGTTAGGGTAGGTTGTATTACGTCATAGACGTATACAGTGTTCCCACCGAGAAGTAGGGCCCGACAATCAAGGAATGTGGTTAAATGGTACCCCGAGCGGTTAGGTTGGGTTGGGTTACGTTATATTACGTTATTGACGTACATGAGGGTCCCACGGAGACGTAGAGACCAACTCGCCAGGAATGTTGTCAAATATTACTGCCGACATGTTAGGTTGGGTTAGGTTTGGTTTTGTTACGTTATTGATGTATAAAAAGGTCCCACGCAGACGTAGAGGCCAACTCGCCAGGAATGTTGTCAAATATTACCGCCGAGATGATAGTTTGGATTAGGTTAGGTTATATTACGCTATTGATGTATATAAAAGTCCCACGGAGACATAGAGGCCAGCTCGCCAGGAATGTTGTCAAATATTACAGCCGCGATGTTAGACTGGGTGAGAGTAGGTTGTATTACGTCATAGACGTATACAGTGTTCCCACCGAGAAGTAGGGCCCGACAATCAAGGAATGTGGTTAAATGGTACCCCGAGAGGTTAGGTTGGGTTAGGTTACGTTATATTACGTTATTGATGTGCATGAGGGTCCCACGGAGACGTAGAGGCCAACTCGCCAGTAATGTTGTCAAATATTACCGCCGACATGTTAGGTTGGATTAGGTTTGGTTATATTACGTTATTCATGTATATAAAGGTCCCACGCAGACGAAGAAGCCAACTCGCCAGGAATGTTGCCAAATATTACCGCCGAGATGTTCGGTTGGATTAGATTTGGTTATATTACGTTATTGATGCATATAAAGGTCCCACGGAGACGTAGAGGCTAACTCGCCAGGAATGTTGTCAAATATTACCGCCGAGATGTTAGGTTGGGTTACGTTAGGTTATATTACGTTATTGGTGCATATAAAGGTCCCAGGGAGACGTAGAGGCCAACAAGACAGGAATGTTGCCAAATATTACTGCCGCGATGTTAGACTGGGTTAGGGTAGGTTGTATTACGTCATAGACATATACAGTGTTCCCACCGAGAAGTAGGGCCCGACAATCAAGGAATGTGGTTAAATGGTACCCCGAGAGGTTAGGTTGGGTTAGGTTACGTTATATTACGTTATTGATGTACATGTGGGTCCCACGGAGACGTAGAGGCCAACTCGCCAGTAATGTTGTCAAATATTACCGCCGACATGTTAGGTTGGATTAGGTTTGGTTATATTACGTTATTGATGTATATAAAGGTCCCACGGAGACGGAGAAGCCAACTCGCCAGGAATGTTGTCAAATATTACCGCCGAGATGTTAGGTTGGGTTAGGTTAGGTTATATTACGTTATTGATGTATATAAAGGTCCCACGGAGACGTAGAGGCCAACAAGACAGGAATGTGGTCAACTATTACCGCCGAGATGTTAGATTGGGTTAGGTTAGGTTATATTACGTTATAGATGTATATAAAGGTCCCACGGAGACGTAGAGGCCAACTCGCCAGGAATGTTGTCAAATATTACCGCCGAGATGTTAGGTTGGGTTAGGTTATGTTATACTACGTTATTGATATATATAAGGGTCCAGCGGAGACGTAGAGGCCAACTCGCCAGGAATGTTGTCAAATATTACAGGCGCGATGTTAGATTGGGTTAGGGTAGGTTGCATTACGTCATAGACGTATACAGTGTTCCCACCGAGAAGTAGGGCCCGACAATCAAGGAATGTGGTTAAATGGTACCCCGAGCGGTTAGGTTGGGTTGTGCTTCGTTATATTACGTTATTGACGTACATGAGGGTCCCACGGAGACGTAGAGACCAACTCGCCAGGAATGTTGTCAAATATTACTGCCGACATGTTAGGTTGGGTTACGTTTGGTTTTGTTACGATATTGATGTATAAAAAGGACCCACGCAGACGTAGAGGCCAACTCGCCAGGAATGTTGTCAAATATTACCGCCGAGATGATAGTTTGGATTAGGTTAGGTTATATTACGCTATTGATGTATATAAAAGTCCCACGGAGACGTAGAGGCCAACTCGCCAGGAATGTTGTCAAATATTACAGCCGCGATGTTAGACTGGGTGAGAGTAGGTTGTATTACGTCATAGACGTATACAGTGTTCCCACCGAGAAGTAGGACCCGACAATCAAGGAATGTGGTTAAATGGTACCCCGAGAGGTTAGGTTGGGTTAGGTTACGTTATATTACGTTATTGATGTACATGAGGGTCCCACGGAGACGTAGAGGCCAACTCGCCAGTAATGTTGTCAAATATTACCGCCGACATGTTAGGTTGGATTAGGTTTGGTTATATTACATTATTGATGTACATAAAGGTCCCACGGAGACGTAGAGGCCAACTCGCCAGGAATGTTGTCAAATATTACCGCCGAGATGTTAGGTTGGGTTAGGTTATGTTATATTACGTTATTGATATATATAAGGGTCCAACGGAGACGTAGAGGCCAACAAGCCAGGAATGTTGTCAAATATTACTGCCGATGTGTTAGGTTGGGTTAGGTTAGGTTGTATTACGCTATTGATGTATATAAAAGTCCCACGGAGACGTAAAAGCCAACTCGCCAGGAATGTTGTCAAATATTACAGCCGCGATGTTAGACTGGGTTAGGGTAGGTTGTATTACGTCATAGACGTATACAGTGTTCCCACCGAGAAGTAGGGCCCGCCAATCAAGGAATGTGGTTAAATGGTACCCCGAGAGGTTAGGTTGGGTTAGGTTACGTTATATTACGTTATTGATGTACATGTGGGTCCCACGGAGACGTAGAGGCCAACTCGCCAGTAATGTTGTCAAATATTACCGCCGACATGTTAGGTTGGATTAGGTTTGTTTATATTACGTTATTGATGTATATAAACGTCCCACGTAGACGGAGAAGCCAACTCGCCAGGAATGTTGTCAAATATTACCGCCGAGATGTTAGATTGGGTTAGGTTAGGTTATATTACGTTATAGATGTATATAAAGGTCCCACGGAGACGTAGAGGCCAACTCGCCAGGAATGTTGTCAAATATTACAGCCGCTATGTTAGATTGGGTTAGGGTAGGTTGTAATACTTCATAGACGTATACAGTGTTCCCACCGAGAAGTAGGGCCCGACAATCAAGGAATGTGGTTAAATGGTACCCCGAGAGGTTAGGTTGGGTTAGGTTACGTTATATTACGTTATTGATGTACATGAGGGTCCCACGGAGACGTAGAGGCCAACTCGCCAGTAATGTTGTCAAATATTACCGCCGACATGTTAGGTTGGATTAGGTTTGGTTATATTACATTATTGATGTACATAAAGGTCCCACGGAGACGTAGAGGCCAACTCGCCAGGAATGTTGTCAAATATTACCGCCGAGATGTTAGGTTGGGTTAGGTTATGTTATATTACGTTATTGATATATATAAGGGTCCAACGGAGACGTAGAGGCCAACAAGCCAGGAATGTTGTCAAATATTACTGCCGATGTGTTAGGTTGGGTTAGGTTAGGTTGTATTACGCTATTGATGTATATAAAAGTCCCACGGAGACGTAAAAGCCAACTCGCCAGGAATGTTGTCAAATATTACAGCCGCGATGTTAGACTGGGTTAGGGTAGGTTGTATTACGTCATAGACGTATACAGTGTTCCCACCGAGAAGTAGGGCCCGCCAATCAAGGAATGTGGTTAAATGGTACCCCGAGAGGTTAGGTTGGGTTAGGTTACGTTATATTACGTTATTGATGTACATGTGGGTCCCACGGAGACGTAGAGGCCAACTCGCCAGTAATGTTGTCAAATATTACCGCCGACATGTTAGGTTGGATTAGGTTTGTTTATATTACGTTATTGATGTATATAAACGTCCCACGTAGACGGAGAAGCCAACTCGCCAGGAATGTTGTCAAATATTACCGCCGAGATGTTAGATTGGGTTAGGTTAGGTTATATTACGTTATAGATGTATATAAAGGTCCCACGGAGACGTAGAGGCCAACTCGCCAGGAATGTTGTCAAATATTACAGCCGCTATGTTAGATTGGGTTAGGGTAGGTTGTAATACTTCATAGACGTATACAGTGTTCCCACCGAGAAGTAGGGCCCGACAATCAAGGAATGTGGTTAAATGGTACCCCGAGAGGTTAGGTTGGGTTAGGTTACGTTATATTACGTTATTGATGTACATGAGGGTCCCACGGAGACGTAGAGGCCAACTCGCCAGTAATGTTGTCAAATATTACCGCCGACATGTTAGGTTGGATTAGGTTTGGTTATATTACATTATTGATGTACATAAAGGTCCCACGGAGACGTAGAGGCCAACTCGCCAGGAATGTTGTCAAATATTACCGCCGAGATGTTAGGTTGGGTTAGGTTATGTTATATTACGTTATTGATATATATAAGGGTCCAACGGAGACGTAGAGGCCAACAAGCCAGGAATGATGTCAAATATTACTGCCGATGTGTTAGGTTGGGTTAGGTTAGGTTGTATTACGCTATTGATGTATATAAAAGTCCCACGGAGACGTAAAAGCCAACTCGCCAGGAATGTTGTCAAATATTACAGCCGCGATGTTAGACTGGGTTAGGGTAGGTTGTATTACGTCATAGACGTATACAGTGTTCCCACCGAGAAGTAGGGCCCGCCAATCAAGGAATGTGGTTAAATGGTACCCCGAGAGGTTAGGTTGGGTTAGGTTACGTTATATTACGTTATTGATGTACATGTGGGTCCCACGGAGACGTAGAGGCCAACTCGCCAGTAATGTTGTCAAATATTACCGCCGACATGTTAGGTTGGATTAGGTTTGGTTATATTACGTTATTGATGTATATAAACGTCCCACGTAGACGGAGAAGCCAACTCGCCAGGAATGTTGTCAAATATTACCGCCGAGATGTTAGATTGGGTTAGGTTAGGTTATATTACGTTATAGATGTATATAAAGGTCCCACGGAGACGTAGAGGCCAACTCGCCAGGAATGTTGTCAAATATTACAGCCGCTATGTTAGATTGGGTTAGGGTAGGTTGTAATACTTCATAGACGTATACAGTGTTCCCACCGAGAAGTAGGGCCCGACAATCAAGGAATGTGGTTAAATGGTACCCCGAGAGGTTAGGTTGGGTTAGGTTACGTTATATTACATTATTGATGTACATAAAGGTCCCACGGAGACGTAGAGGCCAACTCGCCAGGAATGTTGTCAAATATTACCGCCGACATGTTAGGTTGGATTAGGTTAGGTTATATTACGTTATTGATGTATATAAAGGTCCCACGGAGACGTAGAGGCCAACAAGCCAGAAATGTTGTCAAATAATAGCGCCGAGAGGTTAGGTTGGGTCAGGTTAGGTTATATTACGTTATTGATGTATATGAAGAACCCACGGAGACGTAGAGGCCAACAGGACAGGAATGTGGTCAACTATTGCCGCCGAGATGATAGATTGGGTTAGGTTAGGTTATATTACGTTATAGATGTATATAAAGGTCCCACGGAGACGCAGAGGCCAACAAGACAGGAATGTGGTCAACTATTACCGCCGACATGTTAGGTTGGGTTAGGTTTGGTTTTGTTACGTTATTGATGTATATAAAGGTCCCACGGAGACGTAGAGGCCAACTCGCCAGGAATGTTGTCAAATATTACCGCCGAGATGTTAGGTTGGGTTAGGTTATGTTATATTACGTTATTGATATATATAAGGGTCCAACGGAGACGTAGAGGCCAACAAGCCAGGAATGTTGTTAAATATTACTGCCGAGGTGTTAGGTTGGGTTAGGTTAGGTTATATTACGCTATTGATGTATATAAATGTCCCACGGAGACGTAAAAGCCAACTCGTCAGGAATGTGGTCAAATATTACAGCCGCGATGTTAGATTGGGTTAGGGTAGGTTGTATTACGTCATACACGTATACAGTGTTCCCACCAAGAAGTAGGGCCCGACAATCATGGAATGTGGTTAAATGGTACCCCGAGAGGTAAGGTTGGGTTAGGTTACGTTATATTACGTTATTGATGTACATGAGGGTCTCAGGGAGACGTAGAGGCCAACAAGACAGGAATGTGGTCAACTATTACCGCCGACATGTTAGGTTGGGTTAGGTTTGGTTTTGTTACGTTATTGATGTATAAAAAGGTCCCACGCAGACGTAGAGGCCAACTCGCCAGGAATGTTGTCAAATATTACCGCCGAGATGATAGGTTGGGTTAGGTTAGGTTATATTACGCTATTGATGTATATAAAAGTCCCACGGAGACGTAAAAGCCAACTCGTCAGGAATGTGGTCAAATATTACAGCCGCGATGTTAGATTGGGTTAGGGTAGGTTGTATTACGTCATACACGTATACAGTGTTCCCACCAAGAAGTAGGGCCCGACAATCAAGGAATGTGGTTAAATAGTACCCCAAGAGGTTAGGTTGGGTAGGTTACGTTATATTTCGTTATTGATGTACATGTGGGTCCCACGGAGACGTAGAGGCCAACTCGCCAGGAATGTTGTCAAATATTACCGCCGACATGTTAGGTTGGATTAGGTTAGGTTATATTACGTTATTGATGTATATAAAGGTCCCACGGAGACGTAGAGGCCAAGAAGCCAGAAATGTTGTCAAATAATAGCGCCGAGAGGTTAGGTTGGGTCAGGTTAGGTTATATTACGTTATTGATGTATATGAAGAACCCACGGAGACGTAGAGGCCAACAGGACAGGAATGTGGTCAACTATTGCCGCCGAGATGTTAGATTGGGTTAGGTTAGGTTATATTACGTTATAGATGTATATAAAGGTCCCACGGAGACGTAGAGGCCAACTCGCGAGGAATGTTGTCAAATATTACCGCCGAGATGATAGGTTGGGTTAGGTTAGGTTATATTACGTTATTGATGTATATGAAGGACCCACTTAGACGTAGGGGCCATGTCGCTAGTAATATTGTCAAATATTACCGCCGAGATGATAGTTTGGATTAGGTTAGGTTATATTACGCTATTGATGTATATAAAAGTCCCACGGAGACGTAGACGCCAACTCGCCAGGAATGTTGTCAAATATTACCGCCGAGATGTTAGGTTGGGTTAGGTTATGTTATATTACGTTATTGATATATATAAGGGTCCAACGGAGACGTAGAGGCCAACAAGCCAGGAATGTTGTCAAATATTACTGCCGAGGTGTTAGGTTGGGTTAGGTTAGGTTATATTACGCTATTGATGTATATAAAAGTCCCACGGAGACGTAAAAGCCAACTCGTCAGGAATGTGGTCAAATATTACAGCCGCGATGTTAGGTTGGGTTAGGGTAGGTTGTATTACGTCATACACGTACACAGTGTTCCCACCAAGAAGTAGGGCCCGACAATCATGGAATGTGGTTAAATGGTACCCCGAGAGGTAAGGTTGGGTTAGGTTACGTTATATTACGTTATTGATGTACATGAGGGTCCCACGGAGACGTAGAGGCCAACTCGCCAGTAATGTTGTCAAATATTACCGCCGACATGTTAGGTTGGATTAGGTTTGGTTATATTACGTTATTGATGTATATGAAGGTCCCATGGAGACGGAGAAGCCAACTCGCCAGGAATGTTGTCAAATATTACCGCCGAGATGTTAGGTTGGGTTAGGTTAGGTTATATTACGTTATTGATGTATATAAACGTCCCAGGGAGACGTAGAGGCCAACAAGACAGGAATGTGGTCAACTATTACCGCCGACATGTTAGGTTGGGTTAGGTTTGGTTTTGTTACGTTATTGATGTATATAAAGGTCCCACGGAGACGTAGAGGCCAACTCGCCAGGAATGTTGTCAAATATTACCGCCGAGATGATAGGTTGGGTTAGGTTAGGTTATATTACGCTATTGATGTATATAAAAGTCCCACGGAGACGTAAAAGCCAACTCGTCAGGAATGTGGTCAAATATTACAGCCGCGATGTTAGATTGGGTTAGGGTAGGTTGTATTACGTCATACACGTATACAGTGTTCCCACCAAGAAGTAGGGCCCGACAATCAAGGAATGTGGTTAAATAGTACCCCAAGAGGTTAGGTTGGGTAGGTTACGTTATATTTCGTTATTGATGTACATGTGGGTCCCACGGAGACGTAGAGGCCAACTCGCCAGGAATGTTGTCAAATATTACCGCCGACATGTTAGGTTGGATTAGGTTAGGTTATATTACGTTATTGATGTATATAACGTCCCACGGAGACGTAGAGGCCAACAAGCCAGAAATGTTGTCAAATAATAGCGCCGGGAGGTTAGGTTGGGTCAGGTTAGGTTATATTACGTTATTGATGTATATGAAGAACCCACGGAGACGTAGAGGCCAACAGGACAGGAATGTGGTCAACTATTGCCGCCGAGATGATAGATTGGGTTAGGTTAGGTTATATTACGTTATAGATGTATATAAAGGTCCCACGGAGACGTAGATGCCAACTCGCGAGGAATGTTGTCAAATATTACCGCCGAGATGATAGGTTGGGTTAGGTTAGGTTATATTACGTTATTGATGTATATGAAGGACCCACTTAGACGTAGGGGCCATGTCGCTAGTAATATTGTCAAATATTACCGCCGAGATGATAGTTTGGATTAGGTTAGGTTATATTACGCTATTGATGTATATAAAAGTCCCACGGAGACGTAGACGCCAACTCGCAAGGAATGTTGTCAAATATTACCGCCGAGATGTTAGGTTGGGTTAGGTTATGTTATATTACGTTATTGATATATATAAGGGTCCAACGGAGACGTAGAGGCCAACAAGCCAGGAATGTTGTCAAATATTACTGCCGAGGTGTTAGGTTGGGTTAGGTTAGGTTGTATTACGCTATTGATGTATATAAAAGTCCCACGGAGACGTAAAAGCCAACTCGTCAGGAATGTGGTCAAATATTACAGCCGCGATGTTAGATTGGGTTAGGGTAGGTTGTATTACGTCATACACGTACACAGTGTTCCCACCAAGAAGTAGGGCCCGACAATCATGGAATGTGGTTAAATGGTACCCCGAGAGGTAAGGTTGGGTTAGGTTACGTTATATTACGTTATTGATGTACATGAGGGTCCCACGGAGACGTAGAGGCCAACAGGACAGGAATGTGGTCAACTATTGCCGCCGAGATGTTAGATTGGGTTAGGTTAGGTTATATTACGTTATAGATGTATATAAAGGTCCCACGGAGACGTAGAGGCCAACTCGCGAGGAATGTTGTCAAATATTACCGCCGAGATGATAGGTTGTGTTAGGTTAGGTTATATTACGTTATTGATGTATATGAAGGACCCACTTAGACGTAGGGGCCATGTCGCTAGTAATATTGTCAAATATTACCGCCGAGATGATAGTTTGGATTAGGTTAGGTTATATTACGCTATTGATGTATATAAAAGTCCCACGGAGACGTAGACGCCAACTCGCAAGGAATGTTGTCAAATATTACCGCCGAGATGTTAGGTTGGGTTAGGTTATGTTATATTACGTTATTGATATATATAAGGGTCCAACGGAGACGTAGAGGCCAACAAGCCAGGAATGTTGTCAAATATTACTGCCGAGGTGTTAGGTTGGGTTAGGTTAGGTTGTATTACGCTATTGATGTATATAAAAGTCCCACGGAGACGTAAAAGCCAACTCGTCAGGAATGTGGTCAAATATTACAGCCGCGATGTTAGATTGGGTTAGGGTAGGTTGTATTACGTCATACACGTACACAGTGTTCCCACCAAGAAGTAGGGCCCGACAATCATGGAATGTGGTTAAATGGTACCCCGAGAGGTAAGGTTGGGTTAGGTTACGTTATATTACGTTATTGATGTACATGAGGGTCCCACGGAGACGTAGAGGCCAACTCGCCAGTAATGTTGTCAAATATTACCGCCGACATGTTAGGTTGGATTAGGTTTGGTTATATTACGTTATTGATGTATATGAAGGTCCCACGGAGACGGAGAAGCAAACTCGCCAGGAATGTTGTCAAATATTACCGCCGAGATGTTAGGTTGGGTTAGGTTAGGTTATATTACGTTATTGATGTATATAAAGGTCCCAGGGAGACGTAGAGGCCAACAAGACAGGAATGTGGTCAACTATTACCGCCGACATGTTAGGTTGGGTTAGGTTTGGTTTTGTTACGTTATTGATGTATATGAAGGACCCACGGAGACGTAGAGGCCAACTCGCCAGGAATGTTGTCAAATATTACCGCCGAGATGATAGGTTGGGTTAGGTTAGGTTATATTACGCTATTGATGTATATAAAAGTCCCACGGAGACGTAAAAGCCAACTCGTCAGGAATGTGGTCAAATATTACAGCCGCGATGTTAGATTGGGTTAGGGTTGGTTGTATTACGTCATACACGTATACAGTGTTCCCACCAAGAAGTAGGGCCCGACAATCAAGGAATGTGGTTAAATAGTACCCCAAGAGGTTAGGTTGGGTAGGTTACGTTATATTTCGTTATTGATGTACATGTGGGTCCCACGGAGACGTAGAGGCCAACTCGCCAGGAATGTTGTCAAATATTACCGCCGACATGTTAGGTTGGATTAGGTTAGGTTATATTACGTTATTGATGTATATGAAGGTCCCACGGAGACGTAGAGGCCAACAAGCCAGAAATGTTGTCAAATAATAGCGCCGAGAGGTTAGGTTGGGTCAGGTTAGGTTATATTACGTTATTGATGTATATGAAGAACCCACGGAGACGTAGAGGCCAACAGGACAGGAATGTGGTCAACTATTGCCGCCGAGATGTTAGATTGGGTTAGGTTAGGTTATATTACGTTATAGATGTATATAAAGGTCCCACGGAGACGTAGAGGCCAACTCGCGAGGAATGTTGTCAAATATTACCGCCGAGATGATAGGTTGTGTTAGGTTAGGTTATATTACGTTATTGATGTATATGAAGGACCCACTTAGACGTAGGGGCCATGTCGCTAGTAATATTGTCAAATATTACCGCCGAGATGATAGTTTGGATTAGGTTAGGTTATATTACGCTATTGATGTATATAAAAGTCCCACGGAGACGTAGACGCCAACTCGCCAGCAATGTGGTCAAATATTAGTGCCGACATGGTAGGTTGGATTAGGTTTGGTTATATTACGTTATTCATGTATATAAAGGTCCCACGGAGACGGAGAAGCCAACTCGCCAGGAATGTTGTCAAATATTACCGCCGAGATGTTAGGTTGGATGAGGTTAGGTTATATTACGTTATTGATGTATATAAAGGTCCCAGGGAGACGTAGAGGCCAACAAGACAGGAATGTGGTCAACTATTACCGCCGACATGTTAGGTTGGGTTAGGTTTGGTTTTGTTACGTTATTGATGTATATAAAGGTCCCACGGAGACGTAGAGGCCAACTCGCCAGGAATGTTGTCAAATATTACCGCCGAGATGTTAGGTTGGGTTAGGTTATGTTATATTACGTTATTGATATATATAAGGGTCCAACGGAGACGTAGAGGCCAACAAGCCAGGAATGTTGTCAAATATTACTGCCGAGGTGTTAGGTTGGGTTAGGTTAGGTTATATTACGCTATTGATGTATATAAAAGTCCCACGGAGACGTAAAAGCCAACTCGTCAGGAATGTGGTCAAATATTACAGCCGCGATGTTAGATTGGGTTAGGGTAGGTTGTATTACGTCATACACGTATACAGTGTTCCCACCAAGAAGTAGGGCCCGACAATCATGGAATGTGGTTAAATGGTACCCCGAGAGGTAAGGTTGGGTTAGGTTACGTTATATTACGTTATTGATGTACATGAGGGTCCCACGGAGACGTAGAGGCCAACTCGCCAGTAATGTTGTCAAATATTACAGCCGCGATGTTAGGTTGGTTTAGGTTAGGTTGTATTACGTCATAGACGTATACAGTGTTCCCACCGAGTAGTAGGGCCCGACAATCAAGGAATGTGGTTAAATGGTACCCCGAGAGGTTAGGTTGGGTCAGGTTACGCTATATTACGTTATTGATATACATGAGGGTCCCACGGAGACGTAGAGGCCAACTCGCCAGTAATGTTGTCGAATATTACCGCCGACATGTTAGGTTGGATTAGGTTCGGTTATATTACGTTATTGATGTATATAAAGGTCCCACGGAGACGGAGAAGCCAACTCGCCAGGAATGTTGTCAAATATTACCGCCGAGATGTTAGGTTGGGTTAGGTTAGGTTATATTACGTTATTGATGTATATAAAGGTCCCACGGAGACGTAGAGGCCAACAAGACAGGAATGTGGTCAACTATTACCGCCGAGATGTTAGATTGGGTTAGGTTAGGTTATATTACGCTATTGATGTATATAAAAGTCCCACGGAGACGTAAAAGCCAACTCGTCAGGAATGTGGTCAAATATTACAGCCGCGATGTTAGGTTGGGTTAGGGTAGGTTGTATTACGTCATACACGTACACAGTGTTCCCACCAAGAAGTAGGGCCCGACAATCATGGAATGTGGTTAAATGGTACCCCGAGAGGTAAGGTTGGGTTAGGTTACGTTATATTACGTTATTGATGTACATGAGGGTCCCACGGAGACGTAGAGGCCAACTCGCCAGTAATGTTGTCAAATATTACCGCCGACATGTTAGGTTGGATTAGGTTTGGTTATATTACGTTATTGATGTATATGAAGGTCCCATGGAGACGGAGAAGCCAACTCGCCAGGAATGTTGTCAAATATTACCGCCGAGATGTTAGGTTGGGTTAGGTTAGGTTATATTACGTTATTGATGTATATAAAGGTCCCAGGGAGACGTAGAGGCCAACAAGACAGGAATGTGGTCAACTATTACCGCCGACATGTTAGGTTGGGTTAGGTTTGGTTTTGTTACGTTATTGATGTATATAAAGGTCCCACGGAGACGTAGAGGCCAACTCGCCAGGAATGTTGTCAAATATTACCGCCGAGATGATAGGTTGGGTTAGGTTAGGTTATATTACGCTATTGATGTATATAAAAGTCCCACGGAGACGTAAAAGCCAACTCGTCAGGAATGTGGTCAAATATTACAGCCGCGATGTTAGATTGGGTTAGGGTAGGTTGTATTACGTCATACACGTATACAGTGTTCCCACCAAGAAGTAGGGCCCGACAATCAAGGAATGTGGTTAAATAGTACCCCAAGAGGTTAGGTTGGGTAGGTTACGTTATATTTCGTTATTGATGTACATGTGGGTCCCACGGAGACGTAGAGGCCAACTCGCCAGGAATGTTGTCAAATATTACCGCCGACATGTTAGGTTGGATTAGGTTAGGTTATATTACGTTATTGATGTATATAACGTCCCACGGAGACGTAGAGGCCAACAAGCCAGAAATGTTGTCAAATAATAGCGCCGGGAGGTTAGCTTGGGTCAGGTTAGGTTATATTACGTTATTGATGTATATGAAGAACCCACGGAGACGTAGAGGCCAACAGGACAGGAATGTGGTCAACTATTGCCGCCGAGATGATAGATTGGGTTAGGTTAGGTTATATTACGTTATAGATGTATATAAAGGTCCCACGGAGACGTAGATGCCAACTCGCGAGGAATGTTGTCAAATATTACCGCCGAGATGATAGGTTGGGTTAGGTTAGGTTATATTACGTTATTGATGTATATGAAGGACCCACTTAGACGTAGGGGCCATGTCGCTAGTAATATTGTCAAATATTACCGCCGAGATGATAGTTTGGATTAGGTTAGGTTATATTACGCTATTGATGTATATAAAAGTCCCACGGAGACGTAGACGCCAACTCGCAAGGAATGTTGTCAAATATTACCGCCGAGATGTTAGGTTGGGTTAGGTTATGTTATATTACGTTATTGATATATATAAGGGTCCAACGGAGACGTAGAGGCCAACAAGCCAGGAATGTTGTCAAATATTACTGCCGAGGTGTTAGGTTGGGTTAGGTTAGGTTGTATTACGCTATTGATGTATATAAAAGTCCCACGGAGACGTAAAAGCCAACTCGTCAGGAATGTGGTCAAATATTACAGCCGCGATGTTAGATTGGGTTAGGGTAGGTTGTATTACGTCATACACGTACACAGTGTTCCCACCAAGAAGTAGGGCCCGACAATCATGGAATGTGGTTAAATGGTACCCCGAGAGGTAAGGTTGGGTTAGGTTACGTTATATTACGTTATTGATGTACATGAGGGTCCCACGGAGACGTAGAGGCCAACAGGACAGGAATGTGGTCAACTATTGCCGCCGAGATGTTAGATTGGGTTAGGTTAGGTTATATTACGTTATAGATGTATATAAAGGTCCCACGGAGACGTAGAGGCCAACTCGCGAGGAATGTTGTCAAATATTACCGCCGAGATGATAGGTTGTGTTAGGTTAGGTTATATTACGTTATTGATGTATATGAAGGACCCACTTAGACGTAGGGGCCATGTCGCTAGTAATATTGTCAAATATTACCGCCGAGATGATAGTTTGGATTAGGTTAGGTTATATTACGCTATTGATGTATATAAAAGTCCCACGGAGACGTAGACGCCAACTCGCAAGGAATGTTGTCAAATATTACCGCCGAGATGTTAGGTTGGGTTAGGTTATGTTATATTACGTTATTGATATATATAAGGGTCCAACGGAGACGTAGAGGCCAACAAGCCAGGAATGTTGTCAAATATTACTGCCGAGGTGTTAGGTTGGGTTAGGTTAGGTTGTATTACGCTATTGATGTATATAAAAGTCCCACGGAGACGTAAAAGCCAACTCGTCAGGAATGTGGTCAAATATTACAGCCGCGATGTTAGATTGGGTTAGGGTAGGTTGTATTACGTCATACACGTACACAGTGTTCCCACCAAGAAGTAGGGCCCGACAATCATGGAATGTGGTTAAATGGTACCCCGAGAGGTAAGGTTGGGTTAGGTTACGTTATATTACGTTATTGATGTACATGAGGGTCCCACGGAGACGTAGAGGCCAACTCGCCAGTAATGTTGTCAAATATTACCGCCGACATGTTAGGTTGGATTAGGTTTGGTTATATTACGTTATTGATGTATATGAAGGTCCCACGGAGACGGAGAAGCAAACTCGCCAGGAATGTTGTCAAATATTACCGCCGAGATGTTAGGTTGGGTTAGGTTAGGTTATATTACGTTATTGATGTATATAAAGGTCCCAGGGAGACGTAGAGGCCAACAAGACAGGAATGTGGTCAACTATTACCGCCGACATGTTAGGTTGGGTTAGGTTTGGTTTTGTTACGTTATTGATGTATATGAAGGACCCACGGAGACGTAGAGGCCAACTCGCCAGGAATGTTGTCAAATATTACCGCCGAGATGATAGGTTGGGTTAGGTTAGGTTATATTACGCTATTGATGTATATAAAAGTCCCACGGAGACGTAAAAGCCAACTCGTCAGGAATGTGGTCAAATATTACAGCCGCGATGTTAGATTGGGTTAGGGTTGGTTGTATTACGTCATACACGTATACAGTGTTCCCACCAAGAAGTAGGGCCCGACAATCAAGGAATGTGGTTAAATAGTACCCCAAGAGGTTAGGTTGGGTAGGTTACGTTATATTTCGTTATTGATGTACATGTGGGTCCCACGGAGACGTAGAGGCCAACTCGCCAGGAATGTTGTCAAATATTACCGCCGACATGTTAGGTTGGATTAGGTTAGGTTATATTACGTTATTGATGTATATAAAGGTCCCACGGAGACGTAGAGGCCAACAAGCCAGAAATGTTGTCAAATAATAGCGCCGAGAGGTTAGGTTGGGTCAGGTTAGGTTATATTACGTTATTGATGTATATGAAGAACCCACGGAGACGTAGAGGCCAACAGGACAGGAATGTGGTCAACTATTGCCGCCGAGATGTTAGATTGGGTTAGGTTAGGTTATATTACGTTATAGATGTATATAAAGGTCCCACGGAGACGTAGAGGCCAACTCGCGAGGAATGTTGTCAAATATTACCGCCGAGATGATAGGTTGTGTTAGGTTAGGTTATATTACGTTATTGATGTATATGAAGGACCCACTTAGACGTAGGGGCCATGTCGCTAGTAATATTGTCAAATATTACCGCCGAGATGATAGTTTGGATTAGGTTAGGTTATATTACGCTATTGATGTATATAAAAGTCCCACGGAGACGTAGACGCCAACTCGCCAGCAATGTGGTCAAATATTAGTGCCGACATGGTAGGTTGGATTAGGTTTGGTTATATTACGTTATTCATGTATATAAAGGTCCCACGGAGACGGAGAAGCCAACTCGCCAGGAATGTTGTCAAATATTACCGCCGAGATGTTAGGTTGGATGAGGTTAGGTTATATTACGTTATTGATGTATATAAAGGTCCCAGGGAGACGTAGAGGCCAACAAGACAGGAATGTGGTCAACTATTACCGCCGACATGTTAGGTTGGGTTAGGTTTGGTTTTGTTACGTTATTGATGTATATAAAGGTCCCACGGAGACGTAGAGGCCAACTCGCCAGGAATGTTGTCAAATATTACCGCCGAGATGTTAGGTTGGGTTAGGTTATGTTATATTACGTTATTGATATATATAAGGGTCCAACGGAGACGTAGAGGCCAACAAGCCAGGAATGTTGTCAAATATTACTGCCGAGGTGTTAGGTTGGGTTAGGTTAGGTTATATTACGCTATTGATGTATATAAAAGTCCCACGGAGACGTAAAAGCCAACTCGTCAGGAATGTGGTCAAATATTACAGCCGCGATGTTAGATTGGGTTAGGGTAGGTTGTATTACGTCATACACGTATACAGTGTTCCCACCAAGAAGTAGGGCCCGACAATCATGGAATGTGGTTAAATGGTACCCCGAGAGGTAAGGTTGGGTTAGGTTACGTTATATTACGTTATTGATGTACATGAGGGTCCCACGGAGACGTAGAGGCCAACTCGCCAGTAATGTTGTCAAATATTACAGCCGCGATGTTAGGTTGGTTTAGGTTAGGTTGTATTACGTCATAGACGTATACAGTGTTCCCACCGAGTAGTAGGGCCCGACAATCAAGGAATGTGGTTAAATGGTACCCCGAGAGGTTAGGTTGGGTCAGGTTACGCTATATTACGTTATTGATATACATGAGGGTCCCACGGAGACGTAGAGGCCAACTCGCCAGTAATGTTGTCGAATATTACCGCCGACATGTTAGGTTGGATCAGGTTCGGTTATATTACGTTATTGATCTATATAAAGGTCCCACGGAGACGGAGAAGCCAACTCGCCAGGAATGTTGTCAAATATTACCGCCGAGATGTTAGGTTGGGTTAGGTTAGGTTATATTACGTTATTGATGTATATAAAGGTCCCACGGAGACGTAGAGGCCAACAAGACAGGAATGTGGTCAACTATTACCGCCGAGATGTTAGATTGGGTTAGGTTAGGTTATATTACGTTATAGATGTATATAAAGGTCCCACGGAGACGTAGAGGCCAAGTCGCGAGGAATGTTGTCAAATATTACCGCCGAGATGTTAGGTTGGGTTAGGTTATGTTATATTACGTTATTGATATATATAAGGGTCCAACGGAGACGTAGAGGCCAACAAGCCAGGAATGTGGTCAAATATTACTGCCGAGGTGTTAGGTTGGGTTAGGTTAGGTTGTATTACGCTATTGATGTATATAAAAGTCCCACGGAGACGTAAAAGCCAACTCGTCAGGAATGTGGTCAAATATTACAGCCGAGATGATAGGTTGGGTTAGGTTAGGTTATATTAGGTTATTGATGTATGTGAAGGAGCCACTTAGACGTAGGGGCCACGTCGCCAGGAATATTGTCAAATATTACCGCCGAGATGATAGTTTGGATTAGGTTAGGTTATATTACGCTATTGATGTATATAAAAGTCCCACGGAGACGTAGAAGCCAACTCGCCAGCAATGTGGTCAGATATTAGTGCCGAGATGTTAGGTTGGTTTAGGTTAGGTTGTATTACGTCATATACGTATACAGTGTTCCCACCGAGAAGTAGGGCCCGACAATCAAGGCATGTGATTAAATGGTACCCCGAGCGGTTAGGGTGGATTAGGTTACGTTATATTACGTTATTGATGTACATGAGGGTCCCACGGATACGTAGAGGCCAACTCGCCAGTAATGTTGTCAAATATTACCGCCGAGATGTTCGGTTGGGTTAGGTTAGGTTATATTACGTTATTGATGTATATAAAGGTCCAAGGGAGACGTAGAGGCCAAGTCGCGAGGAATGTTGTCAAATATTACCGCCGAGATGTTAGGTTGGGTTAGGTTATGTTATATTACGTTATTGATATATATAAGGGTCCAACGGAGACGTAGAGGCCAACAAGCCAGGAATGTGGTCAAATATTACTGCCGAGGTGTTAGGTTGGGTTAGGTTAGGTTATATTACGCTATTGATGTATATAAAAGTCCCACGGAGACGTAAAAGCCAACTCGTCAGGAATGTGGTCAAATATTACAGCCGAGATGATAGGTTGGGTTAGGTTAGGTTATATTAGGTTATTGATGTATGTGAAGGAGCCACTTAGACGTAGGGGCCACGTCGCCAGGAATATTGTCAAATATTACCGCCGAGATGATAGTTTGGATTAGGTTAGGTTATATTACGCTATTGATGTATATAAAAGTCCCACGGAGACGTAGAAGCCAACTCGCCAGCAATGTGGTCAGATATTAGTGCCGAGGTGTTAGGTTGGTTTAGGTTAGGTTGTATTACGTCATAGACGTATACAGTGTTCCCACCGAGAAGTAGGGCCCGACAATTAAGGCATGTGATTAAATGGTACCCCGAGCGGTTAGGTCGGATTAGGTTACGTTATATTACGTTATTGATGTACATGAGGGTCCCACGGATACGTAGAGGCCAACTCGCCAGTAATGTTGTCAAATATTACCGCCGAGATGATAGGATGTGTTAGGTTAGGTTATATTTCGTTATTGATGTATATGAATTTCCCACGGAGACGTAGAGGCCAACTCGCCAGTAATGTTGTCAAATATTACAGCCGCGATGTTAGACTGGGTGAGAGTAGGTTGTATTACGTCATAGACGTATACAGTGTTCCCACCGAGTAGTAGGGCCCGACAATCAAGGAATGTGGTTAAATGGTACCCCGAGAGGTTAGGTTGGGTTAGGTTACGTTATATTACGTTATTGATGTACATGAGGGTCCCACGGAGACGTAGAGGCCAACTCGCCAGTAATGTTGTCAAATATTACCGCCGACATGTTAGGTTGGATTAGGTTTGGTTATATTACGTTATTCATGTATATAAAGGTCCCACGCAGACGGAGAAGCCAACTCGCCAGGAATGTTGTCAAATATTACCGCCGAGATGATAGGTTGGGTTAGGTTAGGTTATATTATGTTATTGATGTATATAAAGGTCCCACGGTGACGGAGAGGCCAACAAGCCAGGAATGTTGCCAAATATTACCACCGAGATGTTAGTTTGGGTTAGGTTAGGTTATATTACGTTATTGATGTATATAAAGGTCCCACGGAGACGGAGAAGCCAACTCGCCAGGAATGTTGTCAAATATTACCGCCGAGATGTTAGGTTGGGTTAGGTTAGGTTATATTACGTTATTGATGTATATAAAGGTCCCACGGAGACGTAGAGGCCAACTCGCCAGGAATGTTGTCAAATATTACAGCCGCGATGTTAGACTGGGTTAGGGTAGGTTGTATTACGTCATACACTTATACAGTGTTCCCACCAAGAAGTAGGGCCCGACAATCATGGAATGTGGTTAAATAGTACCCCGAGAGGTTAGGTTGGGTTAGGTTACGTTATATTACGTTATTGATGTACATGAGGGTCCCACGGATACGTAGAGGCCAACTCGCCAGTAATGTTGTCAAATATTACAGCCGCGATGTTAGGTTGGTTTAGGTTAGGTTGTATTACGTCATAGACGTATACAGTGTTCCCACCGAGTAGTAGGGCCCGACAATCAAGGAATGTGGTTAAATGGTACCCCGAGAGGTTAGGTTGGGTCAGGTTACGCTATATTACGTTATTGATATACATGAGGGTCCCACGGAGACGTAGAGGCCAACTCGCCAGTAATGTTGTCGAATATTACCGCCGACATGTTAGGTTGGATTAGGTTCGGTTATATTACGTTATTGATGTATATAAAGGTCCCACGGAGACGGAGAAGCCAACTCGCCAGGAATGTTGTCAAATATTACCGCCGAGATGTTAGGTTGGGTTAGGTTAGGTTATATTACGTTATTGATGTATATAAAGGTCCCACGGAGACGTAGAGGCCAACAAGACAGGAATGTGGTCAACTATTACCGCCGAGATGTTAGATTGGGTTAGGTTAGGTTATATTACGTTATAGATGTATATAAAGGTCCCACGGAGACGTAGAGGCCAAGTCGCGAGGAATGTTGTCAAATATTACCGCCGAGATGTTAGGTTGGGTTAGGTTATGTTATATTACGTTATTGATATATATAAGGGTCCAACGGAGACGTAGAGGCCAACAAGCCAGGAATGTGGTCAAATATTACTGCCGAGGTGTTAGGTTGGGTTAGGTTAGGTTATATTACGCTATTGATGTATATAAAAGTCCCACGGAGACGTAAAAGCCAACTCGTCAGGAATGTGGTCAAATATTACAGCCGAGATGATAGGTTGGGTTAGGTTAGGTTATATTAGGTTATTGATGTATGTGAAGGAGCCACTTAGACGTAGGGGCCACGTCGCCAGGAATATTGTCAAATATTACCGCCGAGATGATAGTTTGGATTAGGTTAGGTTATATTACGCTATTGATGTATATAAAAGTCCCACGGAGACGTAGAAGCCAACTCGCCAGCAATGTGGTCAGATATTAGTGCCGAGATGTTAGGTTGGTTTAGGTTAGGTTGTATTACGTCATAGACGTATACAGTGTTCCCACCGAGAAGTAGGGCCCGACAATCAAGGCATGTGATTAAATGGTACCCCGAGCGGTTAGGGTGGATTAGGTTACGTTATATTACGTTATTGATGTACATGAGGGTCCCACGGATACGTAGAGGCCAACTCGCCAGTAATGTTGTCAAATATTACCGCCGAGATGTTCGGTTGGGTTAGGTTAGGTTATATTACGTTATTGATGTATATAAAGGTCCAAGGGAGACGTAGAGGCCAAGTCGCGAGGAATGTTGTCAAATATTACCGCCGAGATGTTAGGTTGGGTTAGGTTATGTTATATTACGTTATTGATATATATAAGGGTCCAACGGAGACGTAGAGGCCAACAGGACAGGAATGTGGTCAACTATTGCCGCCGAGATGTTAGATTGGGTTAGGTTAGGTTATATTACGTTATAGATGTATATAAAGGTCCCACGGAGACGTAGAGGCCAACTCGCGAGGAATGTTGTCAAATATTACCGCCGAGATGATAGGTTGTGTTAGGTTAGGTTATATTACGTTACTGATGTATATGAAGGACCCACTTAGACGTAGGGGCCATGTCGCTAGTAATATTGTCAAATATTACCGCCGAGATGATAGTTTGGATTAGGTTAGGTTATATTACGCTATTGATGTATATAAAAGTCCCACGGAGACGTAGACGCCAACTCGCCAGCAATGTGGTCAAATATTAGTGCCGACATGGTAGGTTGGATTAGGTTTGGTTATATTACGTTATTCATGTATATAAAGGTCCCACGGAGACGGAGAAGCCAACTCGCCAGGAATGTTGTCAAATATTACCGCCGAGATGTTAGGTTGGATTAGGTTAGGTTATATTACGTTATTGATGTATATAAAGGTCCCAGGGAGACGTAGAGGCCAACAAGACAGGAATGTGGTCAACTATTACCGCCGACATGTTAGGTTGGGTTAGGTTTGGTTTTGTTACGTTATTGATGTATATAAAGGTCCCACGGAGACGTAGAGGCCAACTCGCCAGGAATGTTGTCAAATATTACCGCCGAGATGTTAGGTTGGGTTAGGTTATGTTATATTACGTTATTGATATATATATAACGGTCCAACGGAGACGTAGAGGCCAACAAGCCAGGAATGTTGTCAAATATTACTGCCGAGGTGTTAGGTTGGGTTAGGTTAGGTTATATTACGCTATTGATGTATATAAAAGTCCCACGGAGACGTAAAAGCCAACTCGTCAGGAATGTGGTCAAATATTACAGCCGCGATGTTAGATTGGGTTAGGGTAGGTTGTATTACGTCATACACGTATACAGTGTTCCCACCAAGAAGTAGGGCCCGACAATCATGGAATGTGGTTAAATGGTACCCCGAGAGGTAAGGTTGGGTTAGGTTACGTTATATTACGTTATTGATGTACATGAGGGTCCCACGGAGACGTAGAGGCCAACTCGCCAGTAATGTTGTCAAATATTACAGCCGCGATGTTAGGTTGGTTTAGGTTAGGTTGTATTACGTCATAGACGTATACAGTGTTCCCACCGAGTAGTAGGGCCCGACAATCAAGGAATGTGGTTAAATGGTACCCCGAGAGGTTAGGTTGGGTCAGGTTACGCTATATTACGTTATTGATATACATGAGGGTCCCACGGAGACGTAGAGGCCAACTCGCCAGTAATGTTGTCGAATATTACCGCCGACATGTTAGGTTGGATCAGGTTCGGTTATATTACGTTATTGATGTATATAAAGGTCCCACGGAGACGGAGAAGCCAACTCGCCAGGAATGTTGTCAAATATTACCGCCGAGATGTTAGGTTGGGTTAGGTTAGGTTATATTACGTTATTGATGTATATAAAGGTCCCACGGAGACGTAGAGGCCAACAAGACAGGAATGTGGTCAACTATTACCGCCGAGATGTTAGATTGGGTTAGGTTAGGTTATATTACGTTATAGATGTATATAAAGGTCCCACGGAGACGTAGAGGCCAAGTCGCGAGGAATGTTGTCAAATATTACCGCCGAGATGTTAGGTTGGGTTAGGTTATGTTATATTACGTTATTGATATATATAAGGGTCCAACGGAGACGTAGAGGCCAACAAGCCAGGAATGTGGTCAAATATTACTGCCGAGGTGTTAGGTTGGGTTAGGTTAGGTTGTATTACGCTATTGATGTATATAAAAGTCCCACGGAGACGTAAAAGCCAACTCGTCAGGAATGTGGTCAAATATTACAGCCGAGATGATAGGTTGGGTTAGGTTAGGTTATATTAGGTTATTGATGTATGTGAAGGAGCCACTTAGACGTAGGGGCCACGTCGCCAGGAATATTGTCAAATATTACCGCCGAGATGATAGTTTGGATTAGGTTAGGTTATATTACGCTATTGATGTATATAAAAGTCCCACGGAGACGTAGAAGCCAACTCGCCAGCAATGTGGTCAGATATTAGTGCCGAGATGTTAGGTTGGTTTAGGTTAGGTTGTATTACGTCATATACGTATACAGTGTTCCCACCGAGAAGTAGGGCCCGACAATCAAGGCATGTGATTAAATGGTACCCCGAGCGGTTAGGGTGGATTAGGTTACGTTATATTACGTTATTGATGTACATGAGGGTCCCACGGATACGTAGAGGCCAACTCGCCAGTAATGTTGTCAAATATTACCGCCGAGATGTTCGGTTGGGTTAGGTTAGGTTATATTACGTTATTGATGTATATAAAGGTCCAAGGGAGACGTAGAGGCCAAGTCGCGAGGAATGTTGTCAAATATTACCGCCGAGATGTTAGGTTGGGTTAGGTTATGTTATATTACGTTATTGATATATATAAGGGTCCAACGGAGACGTAGAGGCCAACAAGCCAGGAATGTGGTCAAATATTACTGCCGAGGTGTTAGGTTGGGTTAGGTTAGGTTATATTACGCTATTGATGTATATAAAAGTCCCACGGAGACGTAAAAGCCAACTCGTCAGGAATGTGGTCAAATATTACAGCCGAGATGATAGGTTGGGTTAGGTTAGGTTATATTAGGTTATTGATGTATGTGAAGGAGCCACTTAGACGTAGGGGCCACGTCGCCAGGAATATTGTCAAATATTACCGCCGAGATGATAGTTTGGATTAGGTTAGGTTATATTACGCTATTGATGTATATAAAAGTCCCACGGAGACGTAGAAGCCAACTCGCCAGCAATGTGGTCAGATATTAGTGCCGAGGTGTTAGGTTGGTTTAGGTTAGGTTGTATTACGTCATAGACGTATACAGTGTTCCCACCGAGAAGTAGGGCCCGACAATTAAGGCATGTGATTAAATGGTACCCCGAGCGGTTAGGTCGGATTAGGTTACGTTATATTACGTTATTGATGTACATGAGGGTCCCACGGATACGTAGAGGCCAACTCGCCAGTAATGTTGTCAAATATTACCGCCGAGATGATAGGATGTGTTAGGTTAGGTTATATTTCGTTATTGATGTATATGAATTTCCCACGGAGACGTAGAGGCCAACTCGCCAGTAATGTTGTCAAATATTACAGCCGCGATGTTAGACTGGGTGAGAGTAGGTTGTATTACGTCATAGACGTATACAGTGTTCCCACCGAGTAGTAGGGCCCGACAATCAAGGAATGTGGTTAAATGGTACCCCGAGAGGTTAGGTTGGGTTAGGTTACGTTATATTACGTTATTGATGTACATGAGGGTCCCACGGAGACGTAGAGGCCAACTCGCCAGTAATGTTGTCAAATATTACCGCCGACATGTTAGGTTGGATTAGGTTTGGTTATATTACGTTATTCATGTATATAAAGGTCCCACGCAGACGGAGAAGCCAACTCGCCAGGAATGTTGTCAAATATTACCGCCGAGATGATAGGTTGGGTTAGGTTAGGTTATATTATGTTATTGATGTATATAAAGGTCCCACGGTGACGGAGAGGCCAACAAGCCAGGAATGTTGCCAAATATTACCACCGAGATGTTAGTTTGGGTTAGGTTAGGTTATATTACGTTATTGATGTATATAAAGGTCCCACGGAGACGGAGAAGCCAACTCGCCAGGAATGTTGTCAAATATTACCGCCGAGATGTTAGGTTGGGTTAGGTTAGGTTATATTACGTTATTGATGTATATAAAGGTCCCACGGAGACGTAGAGGCCAACTCGCCAGGAATGTTGTCAAATATTACAGCCGCGATGTTAGACTGGGTTAGGGTAGGTTGTATTACGTCATACACTTATACAGTGTTCCCACCAAGAAGTAGGGCCCGACAATCATGGAATGTGGTTAAATAGTACCCCGAGAGGTTAGGTTGGGTTAGGTTACGTTATATTACGTTATTGATGTACATGAGGGTCCCACGGATACGTAGAGGCCAACTCGCCAGTAATGTTGTCAAATATTACAGCCGCGATGTTAGGTTGGTTTAGGTTAGGTTGTATTACGTCATAGACGTATACAGTGTTCCCACCGAGTAGTAGGGCCCGACAATCAAGGAATGTGGTTAAATGGTACCCCGAGAGGTTAGGTTGGGTCAGGTTACGCTATATTACGTTATTGATATACATGAGGGTCCCACGGAGACGTAGAGGCCAACTCGCCAGTAATGTTGTCGAATATTACCGCCGACATGTTAGGTTGGATTAGGTTCGGTTATATTACGTTATTGATGTATATAAAGGTCCCACGGAGACGGAGAAGCCAACTCGCCAGGAATGTTGTCAAATATTACCGCCGAGATGTTAGGTTGGGTTAGGTTAGGTTATATTACGTTATTGATGTATATAAAGGTCCCACGGAGACGTAGAGGCCAACAAGACAGGAATGTGGTCAACTATTACCGCCGAGATGTTAGATTGGGTTAGGTTAGGTTATATTACGTTATAGATGTATATAAAGGTCCCACGGAGACGTAGAGGCCAAGTCGCGAGGAATGTTGTCAAATATTACCGCCGAGATGTTAGGTTGGGTTAGGTTATGTTATATTACGTTATTGATATATATAAGGGTCCAACGGAGACGTAGAGGCCAACAAGCCAGGAATGTGGTCAAATATTACTGCCGAGGTGTTAGGTTGGGTTAGGTTAGGTTATATTACGCTATTGATGTATATAAAAGTCCCACGGAGACGTAAAAGCCAACTCGTCAGGAATGTGGTCAAATATTACAGCCGAGATGATAGGTTGGGTTAGGTTAGGTTATATTAGGTTATTGATGTATGTGAAGGAGCCACTTAGACGTAGGGGCCACGTCGCCAGGAATATTGTCAAATATTACCGCCGAGATGATAGTTTGGATTAGGTTAGGTTATATTACGCTATTGATGTATATAAAAGTCCCACGGAGACGTAGAAGCCAACTCGCCAGCAATGTGGTCAGATATTAGTGCCGAGATGTTAGGTTGGTTTAGGTTAGGTTGTATTACGTCATATACGTATACAGTGTTCCCACCGAGAAGTAGGGCCCGACAATCAAGGCATGTGATTAAATGGTACCCCGAGCGGTTAGGGTGGATTAGGTTACGTTATATTACGTTATTGATGTACATGAGGGTCCCACGGATACGTAGAGGCCAACTCGCCAGTAATGTTGTCAAATATTACCGCCGAGATGTTCGGTTGGGTTAGGTTAGGTTATATTACGTTATTGATGTATATAAAGGTCCAAGGGAGACGTAGAGGCCAAGTCGCGAGGAATGTTGTCAAATAT
Source organism: Xylocopa violacea (assembly GCA_963969225.1). Lineage (NCBI taxonomy): Eukaryota > Metazoa > Arthropoda > Insecta > Hymenoptera > Apidae > Xylocopa > Xylocopa violacea. The sequence goes on along the minus strand of CAXAJV010000017.1, from coordinate 6,946,533 downwards.
TACCGCCGAGATGTTAGGTTGGGTTAGGTTATGTTATATTACGTTATTGATATATATAAGGGTCCAACGGAGACGTAGAGGCCAACAAGCCAGGAATGTGGTCAAATATTACTGCCGAGGTGTTAGGTTGGGTTAGGTTAGGTTATATTACGCTATTGATGTATATAAAAGTCCCACGGAGACGTAAAAGCCAACTCGTCAGGAATGTGGTCAAATATTACAGCCGAGATGATAGGTTGGGTTAGGTTAGGTTATATTAGGTTATTGATGTATGTGAAGGAGCCACTTAGACGTAGGGGCCACGTCGCCAGGAATATTGTCAAATATTACCGCCGAGATGATAGTTTGGATTAGGTTAGGTTATATTACGCTATTGATGTATATAAAAGTCCCACGGAGACGTAGAAGCCAACTCGCCAGCAATGTGGTCAGATATTAGTGCCGAGGTGTTAGGTTGGTTTAGGTTAGGTTGTATTACGTCATAGACGTATACAGTGTTCCCACCGAGAAGTAGGGCCCGACAATTAAGGCATGTGATTAAATGGTACCCCGAGCGGTTAGGTCGGATTAGGTTACGTTATATTACGTTATTGATGTACATGAGGGTCCCACGGATACGTAGAGGCCAACTCGCCAGTAATGTTGTCAAATATTACCGCCGAGATGATAGGATGTGTTAGGTTAGGTTATATTTCGTTATTGATGTATATGAATTTCCCACGGAGACGTAGAGGCCAACTCGCCAGTAATGTTGTCAAATATTACAGCCGCGATGTTAGACTGGGTGAGAGTAGGTTGTATTACGTCATAGACGTATACAGTGTTCCCACCGAGTAGTAGGGCCCGACAATCAAGGAATGTGGTTAAATGGTACCCCGAGAGGTTAGGTTGGGTTAGGTTACGTTATATTACGTTATTGATGTACATGAGGGTCCCACGGAGACGTAGAGGCCAACTCGCCAGTAATGTTGTCAAATATTACCGCCGACATGTTAGGTTGGATTAGGTTTGGTTATATTACGTTATTCATGTATATAAAGGTCCCACGCAGACGGAGAAGCCAACTCGCCAGGAATGTTGTCAAATATTACCGCCGAGATGATAGGTTGGGTTAGGTTAGGTTATATTATGTTATTGATGTATATAAAGGTCCCACGGTGACGGAGAGGCCAACAAGCCAGGAATGTTGCCAAATATTACCACCGAGATGTTAGTTTGGGTTAGGTTAGGTTATATTACGTTATTGATGTATATAAAGGTCCCACGGAGACGGAGAAGCCAACTCGCCAGGAATGTTGTCAAATATTACCGCCGAGATGTTAGGTTGGGTTAGGTTAGGTTATATTACGTTATTGATGTATATAAAGGTCCCACGGAGACGTAGAGGCCAACTCGCCAGGAATGTTGTCAAATATTACAGCCGCGATGTTAGACTGGGTTAGGGTAGGTTGTATTACGTCATACACTTATACAGTGTTCCCACCAAGAAGTAGGGCCCGACAATCATGGAATGTGGTTAAATAGTACCCCGAGAGGTTAGGTTGGGTTAGGTTACGTTATATTACGTTATTGATGTACATGAGGGTCCCACGGATACGTAGAGGCCAACTCGCCAGTAATGTTGTCAAATATTACCGCCGACATGTTAGGTTGGGCTAGGTTTGGTTTTGTTATGTTATTGATGTATATAAAGGTCCCACGCAGACGTAGAGTCCAACTCGCCAGGAATGTTGTCAAATATTACCGCCGAGATGATAGGTTGGGTTAGGTTAGGTTATATTACGTTATTGATGTACATGAGGGTCCCACGGAGACGTAGAGGCCAACTCGCCAGTAATGTTGTCAAATATTACCGCCGACATGTTAGGTTGGATTAGGTTTGGTTATATTACGTTATTGATGTATATAAAGGTCCCACGGAGACGGAGAAACCAACTCGCCAGGAATGTTGTCAAATATTACCGCCGAGATGTTAGGTTGGGTTAGGTTAGGTTATATTACGTTATTGATGTATATAAAGGTCCCACGGAGACGTAGAGGCCAACAAGACAGGAATGTGGTCAACTATTACCGCCGAAATGTTAGATTGGGTTAGGTTAGGTTATATTACGTTATAGATGTATATAAAGGTCCCACGAAGTCGTAGAGGCCAACTCGCGAGGAATGTTGTCAAATATTACCGCCGAGATGATAGGTTGGGTTAGGTTAGGTTATATTACGTTATTGATGTATATGAAGGACCCACTTAGATGTAGGGGCCATGTCGCCAGTAATATTGTCAAATATTACCGCCGAGATGATAGTATGGATTAGGTTAGGTTATATTACGCTATTGATGTATATAAAAGTCCCACGGAGACGTAGACGCCAACTCGCCAGCAATGTGGTCAAATATTAGTGCCGACATGTTAGGTTGGATTAGGTTTGGTTATATTACGTTATTCATGTATATAAAGGTCCCAGGGAGACGTAGAGGCCAACAAGACAGGAATGTGGTCAACTATTATCGCCGACATGTTAGGTTGGGTTAGGTTTGGTTTTGTTACGTTATTGATGTACATAAAGGTCCCACGGAGACGTAGAGGCCAACTCGCCAGGAATGTTGTCAAATATTACCGCCGAGATGTTAGGTTGGGTTAGGTTATGTTATATTACGTTATTGATATATATAAGGGTCCAACGGAGACGTAGAGGCCAACAAGCCAGGAATGTTGTCAAATATTACTGCCGAGGTGTTAGGTTGGGTTAGGTTAGGTTGTATTACGCTATTGATGTATATAAAAGTCCCACGGAGACGTAAAAGCCAACTCGTCAGGAATGTGGTCAAATATTACAGCCGCGATGTTAGATTGGGTTAGGGTAGGTTGTATTACGTCATACACGTATACAGTGTTCCCACCAAGAAGTAGGGCCCGACAATCACGGAATGTGGTTAAATGGTACCCCGAGAGGTTAGGTTGGGTTTGGTTACGTTATATTACGTTATTGATGTACATGAGGGTCCCACGGACACGTAGAGGCCAACTCGCCAGTAATGTTGTCAAATATTACCGCCGACATGTTAGGTTGGGCTAGGTTTGGTTTTGTTACGTTATTGATGTATATAAAGGTCCCACGCAGACGTAGAGGCCCACTCGCCAGGAATGTTGTCAAATATTACCGCCGAGATGATAGGATGGGTTAGGTTAGGTTATATTTCGTTATTGATGTATATGAAGGTCCCACGGAGACGTAGAGGCCAACTCGCCAGGCATGTTGTCAAATATTACAGCCGCGATGCTAGATTGGGTTAGGGTAGGTTATATTACGTTATTGATGTATATGAAGGACCCACTTAGACGTAGGGGCCATGTCGCCAGTAATATTGTCAAATATTACCGCCGAGATGATAGTTTGGATTAGGTTAGGTTATATTACGCTATTGATGTATATAAAAGTCCCACGGAGACGTAGACTCCAACTCCCCAACAATGTGGTCAAATATTAGAGCCGACATGTTAGGTTGGATTAGGTTTGGTTATATTACGTTATTCATGTATATAAAGGTCCCACGGAGACGGAGAAGCCAACTCGCCAGGAATGTTGTCAAATATTACCGCCGAGATGTTAGGTTGGATTAGGTTATGTTATATTACGTTATTGATATATATAAGGGTCCAACGGGGACGTAGAGGCCAACAAGCCAGGAATGTTGTCAAATATTACTGCCGAGGTGTAAGGTTGGGTTAGGTTAGGTTATATTACGCTATTGATGTATATAAAAGTCCCACGGAGACGTAAAAGCCAACTCGCCAGGAATGTTGTCAAATATTACAGCCGCGATGTTAGACTGGGTTAGGGTAGGTTGTATTGCGTCATACACGTATACAGTGTTCCCACCGAGAAGTAGGGCCCGACAATCAAGGAATGTGGTTAAATGGTACCCCGAGAGGTTAGGTTGGGTTAGGTTACGTTATATTACGTTATTGATGTACATGTGGGTCCCACGGAGACGTAGAGGCCAACTCGCCAGTAATGTTGTCAAATATTACCGCCGACATGTTAGGTTGGATTAGGTTTGGTTATATTACGTTATTCATGTATATAAAGGTCCCACGCAGACGGAGAAGCCAACTCGCCAGGAATGTTGTCAAATATTACCGCCGAGATGATAGGTTGGGTTAGGTTAGGTTATATTACGTTATTGATGTATATAAAGGTCCCACGGAGACGTAGAGGCCAACAAGACAGGAATGTGGTCAACTATTACCGCCGAGATGTTAGATTGGGTTAGGTTAGGTTATATTACGTTATAGATGTATATAAAGGTCCCACGAAGTCGTAGAGGCCAACTCGCGAGGAATGTTGTCAAATATTACCGCCGAGATGTTAGGTTGGATTAGGTTAGGTTATATTACGATATTGATGTATATAAAGGTCCCAGGGAGACGTAGAGGCCAACAAGACAGGAATGTGGTCAACTATTACCGCCGACATGTTAGGTTGGGTTAGGTTTGGTTTTGTTACGTTATTGATGTACATAAAGGTCCCACGGAGACGTAAAGGCCAACTCGCCAGGAATGTTGTCAAATATTACCGCCGAGATGTTAGGTTGGGTTAGGTTATGTTATATTACGTTATTGATATATATATAAGGGTCCAACGGAGACGTAGAGGCCAACAAGCCAGGAATGTTGTCAAATATTACTGCCGAGGTGTTAGGTTGGGTTAGGTTAGGTTGTATTACGCTATTGATGTATATAAAAGTCCCACGGAGACGTAAAAGCCAACTCGTCAGGAATGTGGTCAAATATTACAGCCGCGATGTTAGATTGGGTTAGGGTAGGTTGTATTACGTCATACACGTATACAGTGTTCCCACCAAGAAGTAGGGCCCGACAATCACGGAATGTGGTTAAATGGTACCCCGAGAGGTTAGGTTGGGTTCGGTCACGTTATATTACGTTATTGATGTACATGAGGGTCCCACGGATACGTAGAGGCCAACTCGCCAGTGATGTTGTCAAATATTACCGCCGACATGTTAGGTTGGGCTAGGTTTGGTTTTGTTACGTTATTGATGTATATAAAGGTCCCACGCAGACGTAGAGGCCAACTCGCCAGGAATGTTGTCAAATATTACCGCCGAGATGATAGGATGGGTTAGGTTAGGTTATATTTCGTTATTGATGTATACGAAGGTCCCACGGAGACGTAGAGGCCAACTCGCCAGGCATGTTGTCAAATATTACAGCCGCGATGCTAGATTGGGTTAGGGTAGGTTGTATTACGTCATACACGTATACAGTGTTCCCACCAAGAAGTAGGGCCCGACAATCATGGAATGTGGTTAAATGGTACCCCGAGAGGTAAGGTTGGGTTCGGTTACGTTATATTACGTTATTGATGTACATGAGGGTCCCACGGATACGTAGAGGCCAACTCGCCAGTAATGTTGTCAAATATTACCGCCGACATGTTAGGTTGGATTAGGTTTGGTTATATTACGTTATTCATGTATATAAAGGTCCCACGGAGACGGAGAAGCCAACTCGCCAGGAATGGTGTCAAATATTACCGCCGAGATGTTAGGTTGGGTTAGGTTAGGTTATATTACGTTATTGATGTATATAAAGCTCCCACGGAGACGTAGAGGCCAACAAGACAGGAATGTGGTCAACTATTACCGCCGATATGTTAGATTGGGTTAGGTTAGGTTATATTACGTTATAGATGTATATAAAGGTCCCACGGAGACGTAGAGGCCAACTCGCCAGGAATGTTGTCAAATATTACCGCCGAGATGTTAGGTTGGGTTAGGTTATGTTATATTACGTTATTGATATATATAAGGGTCCAACGGAGACGTAGAGGCCAACAAGCCAGGAATGTGGTCAAATATTACTGCCGAGGTGTTAGGTTGGGTTAGGTTAGGTTATATTACGCTATTGATGTATATAAAAGTCCCACGGAGACGTAGAGGCCAACTCGCCAGGAATGTTGTCAAATATTACCGCCGAGATGACAGGTTGAGTTAGGTTAGGTTATATTTCGTTATTGATGTGTATGAAGGTCCCACGGAGACGTAGAGGCCAACAAGACAGGAATGTTGTCAAATATTACCGCCGAGATGTTAGGTTGGGTTAGGTTAGGTTATATTACGTTATTGATGTATATAAAGGTCCCACGGAGACGTAGAGGCCAACAAGACAGGAATGTGGTCAACTATTACCGCCGAGATGTTAGATTGGGTTAGGTTAGGTTATATTACGTTATAGATGTATATAAAGGTCCCACGAAGTCGTAGAGGTCAACTCGCGAGGAATGTTGTCAAATATTACCGCCGACATGTTAGGTTGGATTAGGTTTGGTTATATTACGCTATTGATGTATATAAAAGTCCCACGGAGACGTAAAAGCCAACTCGTCAGGAATGTGGTCAAATATTACAGCCGCGATGTTAGATTGGGTTAGGGTAGGTTGTATTACGTCATACACGTATACAGTGTTCCCTCCAAGAAGTAGGGCCCGACAATCATGGAATGTCGTTAAATGGTACCCCGAGAGGTAAGGTTGGGTTAGGTTACGTTATATTACGTTATTGATGTACATGAGGGTCCCACGGAGACGTAGAGGCCAACTCGCCAGTAATGTTGTCAAATATTTACGCCGAGATGACAGGTTGGGTTAGGTTAGGTTATATTTCGTTATTGATGTATATGAAGGTCCCACGGAGACGTAGAGGCCAACTCGCCAGGAATGTTGTCAAATATTACCGCCGAGATGTTAGGTTGGGTTAGGTTATGTTATATTACGTTATTGATATATATAAGGGTCCAACGGAGACGTAGAGGCCAACAAGCCAGGAATGTGGTCAAATATTACTGCCGAGGTGTTAGGTTGGGTTAGGTTAGGTTATATTACGCTATTGATGTATATAAAAGTCCCACGGAGACGTAAAAGCCAACTCGTCAGGAATGTGGTCAAATATTACAGCCGAGATGATAGGTTGGGTTAGGTTAGGTTATATTAGGTTATTGATGTATGTGAAGGAGCCACTTAGACGTAGGGGCCACGTCGCCAGGAATATTGTCAAATATTACCGCCGAGATGATAGTTTGGATTAGGTTAGGTTATATTACGCTATTGATGTATATAAAAGTCCCACGGAGACGTAGAAGCCAACTCGCCAGCAATGTGGTCAGATATTAGTGCCGAGATGTTAGGTTGGTTTAGGTTAGGTTGTATTACGTCATAGACGTATACAGTGTTCCCACCGAGAAGTAGGGCCCGACAATCAAGGCATGTGATTAAATGGTACCCCGAGCGGTTAGGTTGGATTAGGTTACGTTATATTACGTTATTGATGTACATGAGGGTCCCACGGATACGTAGAGGCCAACTCGCCAGTAATGTTGTCAAATATTACCGCCGAGATGATAGGATGTGTTAGGTTAGGTTATATTTCGTTATTGATGTATATGAAGGTCCCACGGAGACGTAGAGGCCAACTCGCCAGTAATGTTGTCAAATATTACAGCCGCGATGTTAGACTGGGTGAGAGTAGGTTGTATTACGTCATAGACGTATACAGTGTTCCCACCGAGTAGTAGGGCCCGACAATCAAGGAATGTGGTTAAATGGTACACCGAGAGGTTAGGTTGGGTTAGGTTACGTTATATTACGTTATTGATGTACATGAGGGTCCCACGGAGACGTAGAGGCCAACTCGCCAGTAATGTTGCCAAATATTACCGCCGACATGTTAGGTTGGATTAGGTTTGGTTATATTACGTTATTCATGTATATAAAGGTCCCACGCAGACGGAGAAGCCAACTCGCCAGGAATGTTGTCAAATATTACCGCCGAGATGATAGGTTGGGTTAGGTTAGGTTATATTACGTTATTGATGTATATAAAGGTCCCACGGAGACGTAGAGGCCAACAAGACAGGAATGTGGTCAACTATTACCGCCGAGATGTTAGATTGGGTTAGGATAGGTTATATTACGTTATTGATGTATATAAGGGTCCCACGGAGACGTAGAATCCAACTCGCCAGGAATGTTGCCAAATATTACCGCCGAGATGTTAGACTGGGTGAGAGTAGGTTGTATTACGTCATAGACGTATACAGTGTTCCCACCGAGTAGTAGGGCCCGACAATCAAGGAATGTGGTTAAATGGTACCCCGAGAGGTTAGGTTGGGTTAGGTTACGTTATATTACGTTATTGATGTACATGAGGGTCCCACGGAGACGTAGAGGCTAACTCGCCAGGAATGTTGTCAAATATTACCGCCGAGATGATAGGTTGGGTTAGGTTAGGTTATATTACGTTATTGATGTATATGAAGTACCCACGTTGACGTAGGGGTCAACTCGCCAGGAATATTGTCAAATATTACCGCCGAGATGATAGGTTGGGTTAGGTTAGGTTATACTACGTTATTGATGTACATGAGGGTCCCACGGAGACGTAGAGGCCAACTCGCCAGTAATGTTGTCAAATATTACAGCCGACATGTTAGGTTGGATTAGGTTTGGTTATATTACGTTATTCATGTATATAAAGGTCCCACGCAGACGGAGAAGCCAACTCGCCAGGAATGTTGTCAAATATTACCGCCGAGATGATAGGTTGGGTTAGGTTAGGTTATATTACGTTATTGATGTATATAAAGGTCCCACGGAGACGTAGAGGCCAACAAGACAGGAATGTGGTCAACTATTACCGCCGAGATGTTAGATTGGGTTAGGTTAGGTTATATTACGTTATAGATGTATATAAAGGTCCCACGAAGTCGTAGAGGCCAACTCGCGAGGAATGTTGTCAAATATTACCGCCGAGATGTTAGGTTGGATTAGGTTAGGTTATATTACGATATTGATGTATATAAAGGTCCCAGGGAGACGTAGAGGCCAACAAGACAGGAATGTGGTCAACTATTACCGCCGACATGTTAGGTTGGGTTAGGTTTGGTTTTGTTACGTTATTGATGTACATAAAGGTCCCACGGAGACGTAAAGGCCAACTCGCCAGGAATGTTGTCAAATATTACCGCCGAGATGTTAGGTTGGGTTAGGTTATGTTATATTACGTTATTGATATATATATAAGGGTCCAACGGAGACGTAGAGGCCAACAAGCCAGGAATGTTGTCAAATATTACTGCCGAGGTGTTAGGTTGGGTTAGGTTAGGTTGTATTACGCTATTGATGTATATAAAAGTCCCACGGAGACGTAAAAGCCAACTCGTCAGGAATGTGGTCAAATATTACAGCCGCGATGTTAGATTGGGTTAGGGTAGGTTGTATTACGTCATACACGTATACAGTGTTCCCACCAAGAAGTAGGGCCCGACAATCACGGAATGTGGTTAAATGGTACCCCGAGAGGTTAGGTTGGGTTCGGTCACGTTATATTACGTTATTGATGTACATGAGGGTCCCACGGATACGTAGAGGCCAACTCGCCAGTGATGTTGTCAAATATTACCGCCGACATGTTAGGTTGGGCTAGGTTTGGTTTTGTTACGTTATTGATGTATATAAAGGTCCCACGCAGACGTAGAGGCCAACTCGCCAGGAATGTTGTCAAATATTACCGCCGAGATGATAGGATGGGTTAAGTTAGGTTATATTTCGTTATTGATGTATACGAAGGTCCCACGGAGACGTAGAGGCCAACTCGCCAGGCATGTTGTCAAATATTACAGCCGCGATGCTAGATTGGGTTAGGGTAGGTTGTATTACGTCATACACGTATACAGTGTTCCCACCAAGAAGTAGGGCCCGACAATCATGGAATGTGGTTAAATGGTACCCCGAGAGGTAAGGTTGGGTTCGGTTACGTTATATTACGTTATTGATGTACATGAGGGTCCCACGGATACGTAGAGGCCAACTCGCCAGTAATGTTGTCAAATATTACCGCCGACATGTTAGGTTGGATTAGGTTTGGTTATATTACGTTATTGATGTATATAAAGGTCCCACGGAGACGGAGAAGCCAACTCGCCAGGAATGTTGTCAAATATTACCGCCGAGATGTTAGGTTGGGTTAGGTTAGGTTATATTACGTTATTGATGTATATAAAGGTCCCACGGAGACGTAGAGGCCAACAAGACAGGAATGTGGTCAACTATTACCGCCGAGATGTTAGATTGGGTTAGGTTAGGTTATGCTACGTTATAGATGTATATAAAGGTCCCACGGAGACGTAGAGGCCAACTCGCCAGGAATGTTGTCAAATATTACCGCCGAGATGTTAGGTTGGGTTAGGTTATGTTATATTACGTTATTGATATATATAAGGGTCCAACGGAGACGTAGAGGCCAACAAGCCAGGAATGTTGTCAAATATTAACGCCGACATGTTAGGTTGGGTTACGTTAGGTTTTATTACGTTATAGATGTATATAAAGGTCCCACGAAGTCGTAGAGGCCAACTCGCGAGGAATGTTGTCAAATATTACCGCCGAGATGTTAGGTTGGATTAGGTTAGGTTATATTACGATATTGATGTGTATAAAGGTCCCAGGGAGACGTAGAGGCCAACAAGACAGGAATGTGGTCAACTATTACCGCCGACATGTTAGGTTGGGTTAGGTTTGGTTTTATTACGTTATTGATGTATATAAAGGTCCCACGGAGACGTAGAGGCCAACTCGACAGGAATGTTGTCAAATATTACCGCCGAGATGTTAGATTGGGTTAGGGTAGGTTGTATTACGTCATACACGTATACAGTGTTCCCACCAAGAAGTAGGGCCCGACAATCAAGGAATGTGGTTAAATGGTACCCCGAGAGGTTAGGTTGGGTTAGGTTACGTTATATTACGTTATTGATGTACATGTGGGTACCACGGAGGCGTAGGGGCCAACTCGCCAGGAATGTTGTCAAATATTACCGCCGAAATGATTGGTTGGGTTAGGTTAGGTTATATTTCGTTATTGATGTATATGTAGGTCCCACGGAGACGTAAAGGCCAACTCGCCAGGAATGTGGTCAAATATTACAGCCGCGATGTTAGATTGGGTTAGGGTAGGTTGTATTACGTCATACACGTATACAGTGTTCCCACCAAGAAGTAGGGCCCGACAATCAAGGAATGTGGTTAAATGGTACCCCGAGCGGTTAGGTTAGGTTGGGTTACGTTATATTACGTTATTGATGTACATGAGGGTCCTACGGAGACGTAGAATCCAACTCGCCAGGAATGTTGCCAAATATTACCGCCGAGATGTTCGGTTGGGTTAGGTTAGGTTATATTACGCTATTGATGCATATAAAGGTCCCACGGAGACGTAGAGGCCAACTCGCCAGGAATGATTTCAAATATTACCGCCGAGGTGATAGGTTGGGTTAGGTTTGGTTTTGTTACGTTATTGATGTATATAAAGGTCCCACGCAGACGTAGAGGCCAACTCGCCAGGAATGTTGTCAAATATTACCGCCGAGATGTTAGATTGGGTTAGGGTAGGTTGTGTTACGTCATAGACGTATACAGTGTTCCCACCGAGAAGTAGGGCCCGACAATCATGGCATGTGGTTAAATGGTACCCCGAGCGGTTAGGTTGGATTAGGTTACGTTATGTTACGTTATTGATGTACATGATGGTCCCACGGAGACGTAGAGGCCAACTCACCAGGAATGTTGTCAAATAATACCGCCGACATGTTAGGTTGGCTTAGGTTTGGTTTTGTTACGTTATTGATGTATATAAAGATCCCACGCAGACGTAGAGGCCAACTCGCCAGGAATGTTGTCAAATATTACAGCCGCGATGTTAGATTGGGTTAGGGTAGGTTGTAATACTTCATAGACGTATACAGTGTTCCCACCGAGAAGTAGGGCCCGACAATCGAGGAATGAGGTTAAATGGTACCCCGAGCGGTTAGGTTGGGTTGGGTTACGTTATATTACGTTATTGATGTACATGAGGGTCCCACGGAGACGTAGAAGCCAACTCGTCAGGAATGTGGTCAAACATTATTGCCGAAATGTTAGGTTCGGTTATGTTAGGTTATATTACGTTATTAATGTATATAAGGTCCCACGGAGATGTAGAGTCCAACTCGCCAGGAATGTTGTCAAATATTACCGCCGAGATGATAGGTTGGGTTAGGTTAGGTTATATTACGTTATTGATGTACATGAGGGTCCCACGGAGACGTAGAGGCCAACTCGCCAGTAATGTTGTCAAATATTACCGCCGACATGTTAGGTTGGATTAGGTTTGGTTATATTACGTTATTGATGTATATAAAGGTCCCACGGAGACGGAGAAGCCAACTCGCCACGAATGTTGTCAAATACTTCCGCCGAGATGTTAGGTTGGGTTAGGTTAGGTTATATTACGTTATTGACGTATATAAAGGTCCCAGGGAGACGTAGAGGCCAACAAGACAGGAATGTGGTCAACTATTACCGCCGACATGTTAGGTTGGGTTAGGTTTGGTTTTGCTACGTTATTGATGTATATAAAGGTCCCACGCAGACGTAGAGGCCAACTCGCCAGGAATGTTGTCAAATATTACCGCCGAGATTATAGGTTGGGTTAGGTTAGGTTATATTTCGTTATTGATGTGTATGGAGGTCCCACGGAGACGTAGAGGCGAACTCGCCAGGAATGTTGTCAAATATTACAGGCGCGATGTTAGATTGGGTTAGGTTAGGTTATATTACGTTATTGATGTATATAAAGGTCCCACGGTGACTGAGAGGCCAACAAGCCAGGAATGTTGCCAAATATTACCGCCGAGATGTTAGTTTGGGATAGGTTAGGTTATATTACGTTATTGATGTATATAAGGGTCCCACGGAGACGTAGAATCCAACTCGCCAGGAATGTTGCCAAATATTACCGCCGAGATGTTCGGTTGGGTTGGGTTACGTTATATTACGTTATTGATGTACATGAGGGTCCCACGGAGACGTAGAGGCCAAGTCACAAGTAATGTTGTCAAATATTACCGCCGAGGTGATAGGTTGGGTTAGGTTAGGTTATATTACGTTATTGATGTATATGAAGTACCCACGTTGACGTAGGGGTCAACTCGCCAGGAATATTGTCAAATATTACCGCCGAGATGATAGGTTGGGTTAGGTTAGGTTATATTACGTTATTGATGTACATGAGGGTCCCACGGAGACGTAGAGGCCAACTCGCCAGTAATGTTGTCAAATATTACCGCCGATAGGTTAGGTTGGATTAGGTTTGATTATATTACGTTATTGATGTATATAAAGGTCCCACGGAGACGGAGAAGCCAACTCGCCAGGAATGTTGTCAAATATTACCGCCGAGATGTTAGGTTGGGTTAGGTTAGGTTATATTACGTTATTGATGTATATAAAGGTCCCACGGAGACGTAGAGGCCAACAAGACAGGAATGTGGTCAACTATTACTGCCGAGATGTTAGATTGGGTTAGGTTAGGTTTTATTACGTTATTGATGTATATAAAGGTCCCACGGAGACGTAGAGGCCAACTCGCCAGGAATGTTGTCAAATATTACCGCCGATATGTTAGGTTGGATTAGGTTTGATTATATTACGTTATTGATGTATATAAAGGTCCCACGGAGACGGAGAAGCCAACTCGCCAGGAATGTTGTCAAATATTACCGCCGAGATGTTAGGTTGGGTTAGGTTAGGTTATATTACGTTATTGATGTATATAAAGGTCCCACGGAGACGTAGAGGCCAACAAGACAGGAAAGTGGTCAACTATTACTGCCGAGATGTTAGATTGGGTTAGGGTAGGTTGTATTACGTCATACACGTATACAGTGTTCCCACCGAGAAGTAGGGCCCGACAATCAAGGAATGTGGTTAAATGGTACCCCGAGCGGTTAGGTTGGGTTGGGTTACGTTATATTACGTTATTGATGTACATGAGGGTCCCACGGAGACGTAGAGGCCAAGTCACAAGTAATGTTGTCAAATATTACCGCCGAGATGATAGGTTGGGTTAGGTTAGGTTATATTACGTTATTGATGTATATGAAGTACCCACGTTGACGTAGGGGTCAACTCGCCAGGAATATTGTCAAATATTACCGCCGAGATGATAGGTTGGGTTAGGTTAGGTTATATTACGTTATTGATGTACATGTGGGTCCCACGGAGACGTAGAGGCCAACTCGCCAGTAATGTTGTCAAATATTACCGCCGATATGTTAGGTTGGATTAGGTTTGATTATATTACGTTATTGATGTATATAAAGGTCCCACGGAGACGGAGAAGCCAACTCGCCAGGAATGTTGTCAAATATTACCGCCGAGATGTTAGGTTGGGTTAGGTTAGGTTATATTACGTTATTGATGTATATAAAGGTCCCACGGAGACGTAGAGGCCAACAAGAGAGGAAAGTGGTCAACTATTACTGCCGAGATGTTAGATTGGGTTAGGTTAGGTTATATTACGTTATAGATGTATATAAAGGTCCCACGGCGGCGTAGAGGCCAACTCGCGAGGAATGTTGTCAAATATTACCGCCGAGATGATAGGTTGGGTTAGGTTAGGTTATATTACGCTATTGATGTTTATAAAAGTCCCACGGAGACGTAGAAGCCAACTCGCCAGCAATGTGGTCAAATATTAGTGCCGAGATGTTAGGTTGGTTTAGGTTAGGTTGTGTTACGTCATAGACGTATACAGTGTTCCCACCGAGAAGTAGGTCCCGACAATCAAGGCATGTGGTTAAATGGTACCCCGAGAGTTTAGGTTGGGTTAGCTTACGTTATATTACATTGTTGATGTACATGAAGGTCCCACGGAGACGTAGAGACCAACTCGCCAGGAATGTTGTCAAATATTACCGCCGAGATGTTAGGTTGGGTTAGGTTATGTTATATTACGTTATTGATATATATAAGGGTCCAACGGAGACGTAGAGGCCAACAAGCCAGGAATGTGGTCAAATATTACTGCCGAGGTGTTAGGTTGGGTTAGGTTAGGTTATATTACGATATTGATGTGTATAAAGGTCCCAGGGAGACGTAGAGGCCAACAAGACAGGAATGTGGTCAACTATTACCGCCGACATGTTAGGTTGGGTTAGGTTTGGTTTTATTACGTTATTGATGTATATAAAGGTCCCACGGAGACGTAGAGGCCAACTCGCCAGGAATGTTGTCAAATATTACCGCCGAGATGTTAGGTTGGGTTAGGTTAGGTTATATTACGCTATTGATGTATATAAAAGTCCCACGGAGACGTAAAAGCCAACTCGTCAGGAATGTGGTCAAATATTACAGCCGCGATGTTAGATTGGGTTAGGGTAGGTTGTATTACGTCATACACGTATACAGTGTTCCCTCCAAGAAGTAGGGCCCGACAATCATGGAATGTGGTTAAATGGTACCCCGAGAGGTAAGGTTGGGTTAGGTTACGTTATATTACGTTATTGATGTACATGAGGGTCCCACGGAGACGTAGAGGCCAACTCGCCAGTAATGTTGTCAAATATTACCGCCGAGATGATAGGTTGGGTTAGGTTAGGTTATATTACGTTATTGATGTATATGAAGTACCCACGTTGACGTAGGGGTCAACTGGCCAGGAATATTGTCAAATATTACCGCCGAGATGATAGGTTGGGTTAGGTTAGGTCATATTACGTTATTGATGTACATGAGGGTCCCACGGAGACGTAGAGGCCAACTCGCCAGTAATGTTGTCAAATATTACCGCCGATATGTTAGGTTGGATTAGGTTTGATTATATTACGTTATTGATGTATATAAAGGTCCCACGGAGACGGAGAAGCCAACTCGCCAGGAATGTTGTCAAATATTACCGCCGAGATGTTAGGTTGGGTTAGGTTAGGTTATATTACGTTATTGATGTATATAAAGGTCCCACGGAGACGTAGAGGCCAACAAGACAGGAATGTGGTCAACTATTACTGCCGAGATGTTAGATTGGGTTAGGTTAGGTTTTATTACGTTATTGATGTATATAAAGGTCCCACGGAGACGTAGAGGCCAACTCGACAGGAATGTTGTCAAATATTACCGCCGAGATGTTAGATTGGGTTAGGGTAGGTTGTATTACGTCATACACGTATACAGTGTTCCCACCAAGAAGTAGGGCCCGACAATCAAGGAATGTGGTTAAATGGTACCCCGAGAGGTTAGGTTGGGTTAGGTTACGTTATATTACGTTATTGATGTACATGTGGGTACCACGGAGGCGTAGGGGCCAACTCGCCAGGAATGTTGTCAAATATTACCGCCGAAATGATTGGTTGGGTTAGGTTAGGTTATATTTCGTTATTGATGTATATGTAGGTCCCACGGAGACGTAAAGGCCAACTCGCCAGGAATGTGGTCAAATATTACAGCCGCGATGTTAGATTGGGTTAGGGTAGGTTGTATTACGTCATACACGTATACAGTGTTCCCACCAAGAAGTAGGGCCCGACAATCAAGGAATGTGGTTAAATGGTACCCCGAGCGGTTAGGTTAGGTTGGGTTACGTTATATTACGTTATTGATGTACATGAGGGTCCTACGGAGACGTAGAATCCAACTCGCCAGGAATGTTGCCAAATATTACCGCCGAGATGTTCGGTTGGGTTAGGTTAGGTTATATTACGCTATTGATGCATATAAAGGTCCCACGGAGACGTAGAGGCCAACTCGCCAGGAATGATTTCAAATATTACCGCCGAGGTGATAGGTTGGGTTAGGTTTGGTTTTGTTACGTTATTGATGTATATAAAGGTCCCACGCAGACGTAGAGGCCAACTCGCCAGGAATGTTGTCAAATATTACCGCCGAGATGTTAGATTGGGTTAGGGTAGGTTGTGTTACGTCATAGACGTATACAGTGTTCCCACCGAGAAGTAGGGCCCGACAATCATGGCATGTGGTTAAATGGTACCCCGAGCGGTTAGGTTGGATTAGGTTACGTTATGTTACGTTATTGATGTACATGATGGTCCCACGGAGACGTAGAGGCCAACTCACCAGGAATGTTGTCAAATAATACCGCCGACATGTTAGGTTGGCTTAGGTTTGGTTTTGTTACGTTATTGATGTATATAAAGATCCCACGCAGACGTAGAGGCCAACTCGCCAGGAATGTTGTCAAATATTACAGCCGCGATGTTAGATTGGGTTAGGGTAGGTTGTAATACTTCATAGACGTATACAGTGTTCCCACCGAGAAGTAGGGCCCGACAATCGAGGAATGAGGTTAAATGGTACCCCGAGCGGTTAGGTTGGGTTGGGTTACGTTATATTACGTTATTGATGTACATGATGGTCCCACGGAGACGTAGAAGCCAACTCGTCAGGAATGTGGTCAAACATTATTGCCGAAATGTTAGGTTCGGTTATGTTAGGTTATATTACGTTATTAATGTATATAAGGTCCCACGGAGATGTAGAGTCCAACTCGCCAGGAATGTTGTCAAATATTACCGCCGAGATGATAGGTTGGGTTAGGTTAGGTTATATTACGTTATTGATGTACATGAGGGTCCCACGGAGACGTAGAGGCCAACTCGCCAGTAATGTTGTCAAATATTACCGCCGACATGTTAGGTTGGATTAGGTTTGGTTATATTACGTTATTGATGTATATAAAGGTCCCACGGAGACGGAGAAGCCAACTCGCCACGAATGTTGTCAAATACTTCCGCCGAGATGTTAGGTTGGGTTAGGTTAGGTTATATTACGTTATTGACGTATATAAAGGTCCCAGGGAGACGTAGAGGCCAACAAGACAGGAATGTGGTCAACTATTACCGCCGACATGTTAGGTTGGGTTAGGTTTGGTTTTGCTACGTTATTGATGTATATAAAGGTCCCACGCAGACGTAGAGGCCAACTCGCCAGGAATGTTGTCAAATATTACCGCCGAGATTATAGGTTGGGTTAGGTTAGGTTATATTTCGTTATTGATGTGTATGGAGGTCCCACGGAGACGTAGAGGCGAACTCGCCAGGAATGTTGTCAAATATTACAGGCGCGATGTTAGATTGGGTTAGGTTAGGTTATATTACGTTATTGATGTATATAAAGGTCCCACGGTGACTGAGAGGCCAACAAGCCAGGAATGTTGCCAAATATTACCGCCGAGATGTTAGTTTGGGATAGGTTAGGTTATATTACGTTATTGATGTATATAAGGGTCCCACGGAGACGTAGAATCCAACTCGCCAGGAATGTTGCCAAATATTACCGCCGAGATGTTCGGTTGGGTTGGGTTACGTTATATTACGTTATTGATGTACATGAGGGTCCCACGGAGACGTAGAGGCCAAGTCACAAGTAATGTTGTCAAATATTACCGCCGAGGTGATAGGTTGGGTTAGGTTAGGTTATATTACGTTATTGATGTATATGAAGTACCCACGTTGACGTAGGGGTCAACTCGCCAGGAATATTGTCAAATATTACCGCCGAGATGATAGGTTGGGTTAGGTTAGGTTATATTACGTTATTGATGTACATGAGGGTCCCACGGAGACGTAGAGGCCAACTCGCCAGTAATGTTGTCAAATATTACCGCCGATAGGTTAGGTTGGATTAGGTTTGATTATATTACGTTATTGATGTATATAAAGGTCCCACGGAGACGGAGAAGCCAACTCGCCAGGAATGTTGTCAAATATTACCGCCGAGATGTTAGGTTGGGTTAGGTTAGGTTATATTACGTTATTGATGTATATAAAGGTCCCACGGAGACGTAGAGGCCAACAAGACAGGAATGTGGTCAACTATTACTGCCGAGATGTTAGATTGGGTTAGGTTAGGTTTTATTACGTTATTGATGTATATAAAGGTCCCACGGAGACGTAGAGGCCAACTCGCCAGGAATGTTGTCAAATATTACCGCCGATATGTTAGGTTGGATTAGGTTTGATTATATTACGTTATTGATGTATATAAAGGTCCCACGGAGACGGAGAAGCCAACTCGCCAGGAATGTTGTCAAATATTACCGCCGAGATGTTAGGTTGGGTTAGGTTAGGTTATATTACGTTATTGATGTATATAAAGGTCCCACGGAGACGTAGAGGCCAACAAGACAGGAAAGTGGTCAACTATTACTGCCGAGATGTTAGATTGGGTTAGGGTAGGTTGTATTACGTCATACACGTATACAGTGTTCCCACCGAGAAGTAGGGCCCGACAATCAAGGAATGTGGTTAAATGGTACCCCGAGCGGTTAGGTTGGGTTGGGTTACGTTATATTACGTTATTGATGTACATGAGGGTCCCACGGAGACGTAGAGGCCAAGTCACAAGTAATGTTGTCAAATATTACCGCCGAGATGATAGGTTGGGTTAGGTTAGGTTATATTACGTTATTGATGTATATGAAGTACCCACGTTGACGTAGGGGTCAACTCGCCAGGAATATTGTCAAATATTACCGCCGAGATGATAGGTTGGGTTAGGTTAGGTTATATTACGTTATTGATGTACATGTGGGTCCCACGGAGACGTAGAGGCCAACTCGCCAGTAATGTTGTCAAATATTACCGCCGATATGTTAGGTTGGATTAGGTTTGATTATATTACGTTATTGATGTATATAAAGGTCCCACGGAGACGGAGAAGCCAACTCGCCAGGAATGTTGTCAAATATTACCGCCGAGATGTTAGGTTGGGTTAGGTTAGGTTATATTACGTTATTGATGTATATAAAGGTCCCACGGAGACGTAGAGGCCAACAAGAGAGGAAAGTGGTCAACTATTACTGCCGAGATGTTAGATTGGGTTAGGTTAGGTTATATTACGTTATAGATGTATATAAAGGTCCCACGGCGGCGTAGAGGCCAACTCGCGAGGAATGTTGTCAAATATTACCGCCGAGATGATAGGTTGGGTTAGGTTAGGTTATATTACGCTATTGATGTTTATAAAAGTCCCACGGAGACGTAGAAGCCAACTCGCCAGCAATGTGGTCAAATATTAGTGCCGAGATGTTAGGTTGGTTTAGGTTAGGTTGTGTTACGTCATAGACGTATACAGTGTTCCCACCGAGAAGTAGGGCCCGACAATCAAGGCATGTGGTTAAATGGTACCCCGAGAGTTTAGGTTGGGTTAGCTTACGTTATATTACATTGTTGATGTACATGAGGGTCCCACGGACACGTAGAGACCAACTCGCCAGGAATGTTGTCAAATATTACTGCCGAGGTGTTAGGTGCGGTTAGGTTAGGTTATATTACGATATTGATGTGTATAAAGGTCCCAGGGAGACGTAGAGGCCAACAAGACAGGAATGTGGTCAACTATTACCGCCGACATGTTAGGTTGGGTTAGGTTTGGTTTTATTACGTTATTGATGTATATAAAGGTCCCACGGAGACGTAGAGGCCAACTCGCCAGGAATGTTGTCAAATATTACCGCCGAGATGTTAGGTTGGGTTAGGTTAGGTTATATTACGCTATTGATGTATATAAAAGTCCCACGGAGACGTAAAAGCCAACTCGTCAGGAATGTGGTCAAATATTACAGCCGCGATGTTAGATTGGGTTAGGGTAGGTTGTATTACGTCATACACGTATACAGTGTTCCCTCCAAGAAGTAGGGCCCGACAATCATGGAATGTGGTTAAATGGTACCCCGAGAGGTAAGGTTGGGTTAGGTTACGTTATATTACGTTATTGATGTACATGAGGGTCCCACGGAGACGTAGAGGCCAACTCGCCAGTAATGTTGTCAAATATTACCGCCGAGATGACAGGTTGGGTTAGGTTAGGTTATATTACGCTATTGATGTATATAAAAGTCCCACGGAGACGTAGACGCCAACTCGCCAGCAATGTGGTCAAATATTAGTGCCGACATGTTAGTTTGGATTAGGTTTGGTTATATTACGTTATTCATGTATATAAAGGTCCCACGGAGACGGAGAAGCCAACTCGCCAGAAATGTTGTCAAATATTACCGCCGAGATGTTAGGGTGGATTAGGTTAGGTTATATTACGTTATTGATGTATATAAAGGTCCCAGGGAGACGTAGAGGCCAACAAGACAGGAATGTGGTCAACTATTACCGCCGACATGTTAGGTTGGGTTAGGTTTGGTTTTGTTACGTTATTGATGTATATAAAGGTCCCACGGAGACGTAGAGGCCAACTCGCCAGGAATGTTGTCAAATATTACCGCCGAGATGTTAGGTTGGGTTAGGTTATGTTATATTACGTTATTGATATATATAAGGGTCCAACGGAGACGTAGAGAACAACAAGCCAGGAATGTTGTCAAATATTACTGCCGAGGTGTTAGGTTGGGTTAGGTTAGGTTATATTACGCTATTGATGTATATAAAAGTCCCACGGAGACGTAAAAGCCAACTCGTCAGGAATGTGGTCAAATATTACAGCCGCGATGTTAGATTGGGTTAGGGTAGGTTGTATTACGTCATACACGTATACAGTGTTCCCACCAAGAAGTAGGGCCCGACAATCATGGAATGTGGTTAAATGGTACCCCGAGAGGTAAGGTTGGGTTAGGTTACGTTATATTACGTTATTGATGTACATGAGGGTCCCACGGAGACGTAGAGGCCAACTCGCCAGTAATGTTGTCAAATATTACCGCCGAGATGATAGGTTGGGTTAGGTTAGGTTATATTTCGTTATTGATGTATATGAAGGTCCCACGGAGACGTAGAGGCCAACTCGCCAGGAATGTTGTCAAATATTACAGCCGCGATGTTAGACTGGGTTAGGGTAGGTTGTACTACGTCATAGACGTATACAGTGTTCCCACCGAGATGTAGGGCCCGACATTCAAGGAATGTGGTTAAATGGTACCCCGAGAGGTTAGGTTGGGTTAGGTTACGTTATATTACGTTATTGATGTACATGAGGGTCCCACGGAGACGTAGAGGCCAACTCGCCAGGAATGTTGTCAAATATTACCGCCGAGATGTTAGGTTGGGTTAGGTTATGTTATATTACGTTATTGATATATATAAGGCTCCAACGGAGACGTAGAGGCCAACAAGCCAGGAATGTGGTCAAATATTACTGCCGAGGTGTTAGGTTGGGTTAGGTTAGGTTATATTACGCTATTGATGTATATAAAAGTCCCACGGAGACGTAAAAGCCAACTCGTCAGGAATGTGGTCAAATATTACAGCCGCGATGTTAGATTGGGTTAGGGTAGGTTGTACTACGTCATACACGTATACAGTGTTCCCACCAAGAAGTAGGGCCCTACAATCAAGGAATGAGGTTCAATGGTACCCCGAGAGGTTAGGTTGGGTTAGGTTACGTTATATTACGTTATTGATGTACATGAGGGTCCCACGGAGACGTAGAGGCCAACTCGCCAGGAATGTTGTCAAATATTACAGCCGCGATGTTAGACTGGGTTACTGTAGGTTGTATTACGTCATAGACGTATACAGTGTTCCCACCGAGAAGTAGGGCCCGACAATCAAGGAATGTGGTTAAATGGTACCCCGAGAGGTTAGGTGGGGTTAGGTTACGTTATATTACGTTATTGATGTACATGAGGGTCCCACGGAGACGTAGAGGCCAACTCGCCAGTAATGTTGTCAAATATTACCGCCGTCATGTTAGGTTGGATTAGGTTTGGTTATATTACGTTATTCATGTATATAAAGGTCCGACGTAGACGGAGAAGCCAACTCGCCAGGAATGTTGTCAAATACTACCGCCGAGATGTTAGGTTGGGTTAGGTTAGGTTATATTACGTTATTGATGTATATAAAGGTCCCAGCGAGACGTAGAGGCCAACAAGACAGGAATGTGGTCAACTATTACCGCCGACATGTTAGGTTGGGTTAGGTTTGGTTTTGTTACGTTATTGATGTATATAAAGGTCCCACGCAGACGTAGAGGCCAACTCGCCAGTAATGTTGTCAAATATTACCGCCGAGATGATAGGTTGGGTTAGGTTAGGTTATATTTCGTTATTGATGTGTATGAAGGTCCCACGGAGACGTAGAGGCCAACTCGCCAGGAATGTTGTCAAATATTACAGCCGCGATGTTAGACTGGGTTAGGGTAGGTTGTATTACGTCATAGACGTATACAGTGTCCCACCGAGAAGTATGGCCCGACAATCAAGGAATGTGGTTAAATGGTACCCCGAGAGTTTAGGTTGGGCTAGCTTACGTTATATTACATTGTTGATGTACATGAGGGTCCCACGGAGACGTAGAGACCAACTCGCCAGGAATGTTGTCAAATATTACCGCCGAGATGTTAGGTTGGGTTAGGTTATGTTATATTACGTTATTGATATATATAAGGGTCCAACGGAGACGTAGAGGCCAACAAGCCAGGAATGTGGTCAAATATTACTGCCGAGGTGTTAGGTTGGGTTAGGTTAGGTTATATTACGCTATTGATGTATATAAAAGTCCCACGGAGACGTAGAAGCCAACTCGCCAGCAATGTGGACAAATATTAGTGCCGAGATGTTAGGTTGTATTACGTCATAGACGTATACAGTGTTCCCACCGAGAAGTAGTGCCCGACAATCAAGGCATGTGGTTAAATGGTACCCCGAGCGGTTAGGTTGGATTAGGTTACGTTATATTACGTTATTGATGTACATGATGGTCCCACGGAGACGTAGAGGCCAACTCACCAGGAATGTTGTCAAATAATACCGCCGACATGTTAGGTTGGGTTAGATTTGGTTTTGTTACTTTATTGATGTATATAAAGATCCCACGCAGACGTAGAGGCCAACTCGCCAGGAATGTTGTCAAATATTACCGCCGAAATGATAGGTTGGGTTAGGTTAGGTTATATTTCGTTATTGATGTATATGAAGGTCCCACGGAGACGTAGAGGCCAACTCGCCAGGAATGTGGTCAAATATTACAGCCGCGATGTTAGATTGGGTTAGGGTAGGTTGTATTACGTCATACACGTATACAGTGTTCCCACCAAGAAGTAGGGCCCGACTATCAAGGAATGTGGTTAAATGGTACCCCGAGAGGTTAGGTTGGGTTAGGTTACGTTACATTACGTTATTGATGTACATGAGGGTCCCACGGATACGTAGAGGCCAACTCGCCAGTAATGTTGTCAAATATTACAGCCGACATGTTAGGTTGGGCTAGGTTTGGTTTTGTTACGCTATTGATGTATATAAAGGTCCCACGCAGACGTAGATGCCAACTCGCCAGGAATGTTGTCAAATATTACCGCCGAGATGATAGGATGGGTTAGGTTAGGTTATATTTCGTTATTGATGTATATGAAGGTCCCACGGAGACGTAGAGGCCAACTCGCCAGGAATGTTGTCAAATATTACAGCCGCGATGTTAGACTGGGTTAGGGTAGGTTGTATTACGTCATAGACGTATGCAGCGTCCCACCGAGAAGTAGGGCCCGACAATCAAGGAATGTGGTTAAATGGTACCCCGAGAGGTTAGGTTGGGTTAGGTTACGTTATATTACGTTATTGATGTACGTGAGGGTCCCACGGAGACGTAGAGGCCAACTCGCCAGTAATGTTGTCAAATATTACCGCCGTCATGTTAGGTTGGATTAGGTTTGGTTATATTACGTTATTCATGTATATAAAGGTCCCACGGAGACGGAGAAGCCAACTCGCCAGGAATGTTGTCAAATATTACCGCCGAGATGTTAGGTTGGGTTAGGTTAGGTTATATTTCGTTATTGATGTGTATGAAGGTCCCACGGAGACGTAGAGGCCAACTCGCCAGGAATATGGTCAACTATTACAGGCGCGATGTTAGATTGAGTTAGGGTAGGTTGTATTACGTCATAGACGTATACAGTGTTTCCACCGAGAAGTAGGGCCCGCCAATCAAGGAATGTGGTTAAATGGTACCCCGAGCGGTTAGGTTGGGTTGGGTTACGTTATATTACGTTATTGATGTACATGAGGGTCCCACGGAGACGTAGAGGCCAACTCGCCAGGAATGTTGTCAAATATTACTGCCGACATGTTACGTTGGGTTAGGTTTGGTTTTGTTACGTTATTGATGTATGTAAAGGTCCCACGCAGACGTAGAGGCCAACTCGCCAGGAATGTTGTCAAATATTACCGCCGAGATGATAGGTTGGGTTAGGTTATGTTATATTTCGTTATTGATGTATATGAAGGTCCCACGGAGACGTAGAGGCCAACTCGCGAGGAATGTTGTCAAATATTACCGCCGAGATGTTAGGTTGGATTAGGTTATGTTATATTACGTTATTGATATATATAAGGGTCCAACGGAGACGTAGTGGCCAACAAGCTAGGAATGTTGTCAAATATTACTGCCGAGGTGTTAGGTTGGGTTAGGTTAGGTTATGTTACGCTATTGATGTATATAAAAGTCCCACGGAGACGTAAAAGCCAACTCGTCAGGAATGTGGTCAAATATTACAGCCGCGATGTTAGATTGGGTTAGGGTTAGGTTATATTACGTTATAGATGTATATAAAGGTCCCACGGAGTCGTAGAGGCCAACTCGCGAGGAATGTTGTCAAATATTACCGCCGAGATGATAGGTTGGGTTAGGTTAGGTTATATTACGTCATTGATGTATATGAAGGACCCACTTAGACGTAGGGGCCATGTCGCCAGTAATATTGTCAAATATTACCGCCGAGATGTTAGGTTGGGTTAGGTTAGGTTATATTACGTTATTGATGTATATAAAGGTCCCAGGGAGACGTAGAGGCCAACAAGACAGGAATGTGGTCAACTATAACCGCCGACATGTTAGGTTGGGTTAGGTTTGGTTTTGTTACGTTATTGATGTATATAAAGGTCTCACGCAGACGTAGAGGAAAACACGCCAGGAATGTTGTCAAATATTCCCGCCGAGATGATAGGTTGTTTTAGGTTAGGTTATATTTCGTTATTGATGTGTATGAAGGTCCCACGGAGACGTGGAGGCCAACTCGCCAGGAATGTTGTCAAATATTACAGGCGCGATGTTAGATTGGGTTAGGGTAGGTTGTATTACGTCATAGACGTATACAGTGTTCCCACCGAGAAGTAGGGCCCGACAATCAAGGAATGTGGTTAAATGGTACCCCGAGCGGTTAGCTTGGGTTGGGTTACGTTATATTACGTTATTGATGTATATAAAGGTCCCACGCAGACGTAGAGGCCAACTCGCCAGGAATGTTGTCAAATATTACCGCCGAGATGATAGGATGGGTTAGGTTAGGTTATATTTCGTTATTGATGTATATGAAGGTCCCACAGGGATGTAGAGGCCAACTCGCCAGGCATGTTGTCAAATATTACAGCCGCGATTTTAGACTGGGTTAGGGTAGGTTGTATTACGTCATAGACGTATACAGTGTCCCACCGAGAAGTAGGGCCCGACAATCAAGGAATGTGGTTAAATGGTACCCCGAGAGGTTAGGTTGGGTTAGGTTACGTTATATTACGTTATTGATGTACATGAGGGTCCCACGGAGACGTAGAGGCCAACTCGCCAGTAATGTTGTCAAATATTACCGCCGACATGTTAGGTTGGATTAGGTTTGGTTATATTACGTTACTCATGTATATAAAGGTCCCACGGAGACGGAGAAGCCAACTCGCCAGGAATGTTGTCAAATATTACCGCCGAGATGATACGTTGGGTTAGGTTATGATATATTACGTTATTGATATATATAAGGGTCCAACGGAGACGTAGAGGCCAACAAGCCAGGAATGTTGTCAAATATTACTGCCGAGGTGTTAGGTTGGGTTAGGTTAGGTTATAATACGCTATTGATGTATATAAAAGTCCCACGGAGACGTAAAAGCCAACTCGTCAGGAATGTGGTCAAATATTACAGCCGCGATGCTAGATTGGATTAGGGTAGGTTGTATTACGTCATACACGTATACAGTGTTCCCCCCAAGAAGTAGGGCCCGACAATCATGGAATGTGGTTAAATGGTACCCCGAGAGGTAAGGTTGGGTTCGGTTACGTTATATTACGTTATTGATGTACATGAGGGTCCCACGGAGACGTAGAGGCCAACTCGCCAGTAATGTTGTCAAATATTACCGCCGACATGCTAGGTTGGGCTAGGTTTGGTTATATTACGTTATTGATGTATATAAGGGTCCCACGGAGACGTAGAATCCAACTCGCCAGGAATGTTGCCAAATATTACCGCCGAGATGTTCGGTTGGGTTAGGTTAGGTTATATTACGCTATTGATGTATATAAAGGTCCCAGGGAGACGTAGAGGCCAACAAGACAGGAATGTGGTCAACTATTACCGCCGACATGTTAGGTTGGTTTAGGTTTGGTTTTGTTACGTTATTGATGTATATAAAGGTCCCACGCAGACGTAGAGGCCAACTCGCCAGGAATGTTGTCAAATATTACCGCCGAGATGATAGGTTGGGTTAGGTTAGGTTATATTTCGTTATTGATGTGTATGAAGGTCCCACGGAAACGTAGAGGCCAACTCGCCAGGAATGTTGTCAAATATTACCGCCGAGATGATAGGTTGGGTTAGGTTAGGTTATATTACGTTATTGATGTATATGAAGGACCCACGTAGACGTAGGGGCCAACTCGCCAGGAATGTGGTCAAATATTACCGCCGAGGTGTTAGGTTGGGTTAGGTTTGGTTATATTTCGTTATTGATGTATATAAAGGTCCCTCGGATACGTAGAGACCAACTCGCCAGGAATGTTGTCAAATATTACCGCCGAGATGTTAGGTTGGGTTAGGTTATGTTATATTACGTTATTGATATATATAAGGCTCCAACGGAGACGTAGAGGCCAACAAGCCAGGAATGTGGTCAAATATTACTGCCGAGGTGTTAGGTTGGGTTAGGTTAGGTTATATTACGCTATTGATGTATATAAAAGTCCCACGGAGACGTAAAAGCCAACTCGTCAGGAATGTGGTCAAATATTACAGCCGCGATGTTAGATTGGGTTAGGGTAGGTTGTACTACGTCATACACGTATACAGTGTTCCCACCAAGAAGTAGGGCCCTACAATCAAGGAATGAGGTTCAATGGTACCCCGAGAGGTTAGGTTGGGTTAGGTTACGTTATATTACGTTATTGATGTACATGAGGGTCCCACGGAGACGTAGAGGCCAACTCGCCAGGAATGTTGTCAAATATTACAGCCGCGATGTTAGACTGGGTTACTGTAGGTTGTATTACGTCATAGACGTATACAGTGTTCCCACCGAGAAGTAGGGCCCGACAATCAAGGAATGTGGTTAAATGGTACCCCGAGAGGTTAGGTGGGGTTAGGTTACGTTATATTACGTTATTGATGTACATGAGGGTCCCACGGAGACGTAGAGGCCAACTCGCCAGTAATGTTGTCAAATATTACCGCCGAGATGACAGGTTGGGTTAGGTTAGGTTATATTACGCTATTGATGTATATAAAAGTCCCACGGAGACGTAGACGCCAACTCGCCAGCAATGTGGTCAAATATTAGTGCCGACATGTTAGTTTGGATTAGGTTTGGTTATATTACGTTATTCATGTATATAAAGGTCCCACGGAGACGGAGAAGCCAACTCGCCAGAAATGTTGTCAAATATTACCGCCGAGATGTTAGATTGGGTTAGGGTAGGTTGTATTACGTCATACACGTATACAGTGTTCCCACCAAGAAGTAGGGCCCGACAATCATGGAATGTGGTTAAATGGTACCCCGAGAGGTAAGGTTGGGTTAGGTTACGTTATATTACGTTATTGATGTACATGAGGGTCCCACGGAGACGTAGAGGCCAACTCGCCAGTAATGTTGTCAAATATTACCGCCGAGATGATAGGTTGGGTTAGGTTAGGTTATATTTCGTTATTGATGTATATGAAGGTCCCACGGAGACGTAGAGGCCAACTCGCCAGGAATGTTGTCAAATATTACAGCCGCGATGTTAGACTGGGTTAGGGTAGGTTGTACTACGTCATAGACGTATACAGTGTTCCCACCGAGAGGTAGGGCCCGACATTCAAGGAATGTGGTTAAATGGTACCCCGAGAGGTTAGGTTGGGTTAGGTTACGTTATATTACGTTATTGATGTACATGAGGGTCCCACGGAGACGTAGAGGCCAACTCGCCAGGAATGTTGTCAAATATTACCGCCGAGATGTTAGGTTGGGTTAGGTTATGTTATATTACGTTATTGATATATATAAGGCTCCAACGGAGACGTAGAGGCCAACAAGCCAGGAATGTGGTCAAATATTACTGCCGAGGTGTTAGGTTGGGTTAGGTTAGGTTATATTACGCTATTGATGTATATAAAAGTCCCACGGAGACGTAAAAGCCAACTCGTCAGGAATGTGGTCAAATATTACAGCCGCGATGTTAGATTGGGTTAGGGTAGGTTGTACTACGTCATACACGTATACAGTGTTCCCACCAAGAAGTAGGGCCCTACAATCAAGGAATGAGGTTCAATGGTACCCCGAGAGGTTAGGTTGGGTTAGGTTACGTTATATTACGTTATTGATGTACATGAGGGTCCCACGGAGACGTAGAGGCCAACTGACCAGGAATGTTGTCAAATATTATCGCCGACATGTTAGGTTGGGTTAGGTTTGGTTTTGTTACGTTATTGATGTATATAAAGGTCCCACGCAGACGTAGAGGCCAACTCGCCAGGAATGTTGTCAAATATTACCCCCGAAATGATAGGTTGGGTTAGGTTAGGTTATATTACGTTATTGATGTATATGAAGGACCCACGTAGACGTGGGGGCCAACTCGCCAGGAATGTTGTCAAATATTACCGCCGAGATGATAGGTTGGGTTAGGTTAGGTTATATTTCGTTATTGATGTGTATGAAGGTCCCACGGAGACGTAGAGGCCAACTCGCCAGGAATGTTGTCAAATATTACAGCCGCGATGTTAGACTGGGTTAGGGTAGGTTGTATTACGTCATAGACGTATACAGTGTCCCACCGAGAAGTATGGCCCGACAATCAAGGAATGTGGTTAAATGGTACCCCGAGAGTTTAGGTTGGGCTAGCTTACGTTATATTACATTGTTGATGTACATGAGGGTCCCACGGAGACGTAGAGACCAACTCGCCAGGAATGTTGTCAAATATTACCGCCGAGATGTTAGGTTGGGTTAGGTTATGTTATATTACGTTATTGATATATATAAGGGTCCAACGGAGACGTAGAGGCCAACAAGCCAGGAATGTGGTCAAATATTACTGCCGAGGTGTTAGGTTGGGTTAGGTTAGGTTATATTACGCTATTGATGTATATAAAAGTCCCACGGAGACGTAAAAGCCAACTCGTCAGGAATGTGGTCAAATATTACAGCCGCGATGTTAGATTGGGTTAGGGTAGGTTGTACTACGTCATACACGTATACAGTGTTCCCACCAAGACGTAGGGCCCGACAATCAAGGAATGAGGTTAAATGGTACCCCGAGAGGTTAGGTTGGGTTAGGTTACGTTATATTACGTTATTGATGTACATGAGGGTCCCACGGAGACGTAGAGGCCAACTGACCAGGAATGTTGTCAAATATTATCGCCGACATGTTAGGTTGGGTTAGGTTTGGTTTTGTTACGTTATTGATGTATATAAAGGTCCCACGCAGACGTAGAGGCCAACTCGCCAGGAATGTTGTCAAATATTACCCCCGAAATGATAGGTTGGGTTAGGTTAGGTTATATTACGTTATTGATGTATATGAAGGACCCACGTAGACGTGGGGGCCAACTCGCCAGGAATATTGTCAAATATTACCGCCGAGATGATAGGTTGGGTTAGGTTAGGTTATATTACGTTATTGATGTATATGAAGGACCCACGTAGACGTAGGGGCCAACTCGCCAGGAATATTCTCAAATATTACCGCCGAGATGATAGGTTGGGTTAGGTTAGGTAATATTACGTTATTGATGTATATAAAGGTCCCACGGAGACGTAGAGGCCAACAAGACGGGAATGTGGTCAACTATTACCGCCGAGATGTTAGATTGGGTTAGGTTAGGTTATATTACGCTATTGATGTATATAAAAGTCCCACGGAGACGTAGAAGCCAACTCGCCAGCAATGTGGTCAAATATTACCGCCGAGATGTTAGGCTGGGTTAGGTTAGGTTATATTACGTTATTGATGTATATAAAGGTCCTACGGAGACGTAGAGGCCAACAAGACGGGAATGTGGTCAACTATTACCGCCGAGATGTTAGATTGGGTTAGGTTAGGTTATATTACGTTATAGATGTATATAAAGGTCCCACGCAGACGTAGAGGCCAACTCGCCAGGAATGTTGTCAAATATTACCGCCGAGATGATAGGTTGGGTTAGGTTATGTTATATTTCGTTATTGATGTGTATGAAGGTCCCACGGAGACGTAGAGGCCAACTCGCCAGGAATGTTGTCAAATATTACCGCCGAGATGTTAGGTTGGGTTAGGTTATGTTATATTACGTTATTGATATATATAAGGGTCCAACGGAGACGTAGAGGCCAACAAGCTAGGAATGTTGTCAAATATTACTGCCGAGGTGTTAGGTTGGGTTAGGTTAGGTTATGTTACGCTATTGATGTATATAAAAGTCCCACGGAGACGTAAAAGCCAACTCGTCAGGAATGTGGTCAAATATTACAGCCGCGATGTTAGATTGGGTTAGGGTTAGGTTATATTACGTTATAGATGTATATAAAGGTCCCACGGAGTCGTAGAGGCCAACTCGCGAGGAATGTTGTCAAATATTACCGCCGAGATGATAGGTTGGGTTAGGTTAGGTTATATTACGTCATTGATGTATATGAAGGACCCACTTAGACGTAGGGTCCATGTCGCCAGTAATATTGTCAAATATTACCGCCGAGATGTTAGGTTGGGTTAGGTTAGGTTATATTACGTTATTGATGTATATAAAGGTCCCAGGGAGACGTAGAGGCCAACAAGACAGGAATGTGGTCAACTATAACCGCCGACATGTTAGGTTGGGTTAGGTTTGGTTTTGTTACGTTATTGATGTATATAAAGGTCTCACGCAGACGTAGAGGAAAACACGCCAGGAATGTTGTCAAATATTCCCGCCGAGATGATAGGTTGTTTTAGGTTAGGTTATATTTCGTTATTGATGTGTATGAAGGTCCCACGGAGACGTGGAGGCCAACTCGCCAGGAATGTTGTCAAATATTACAGGCGCGATGTTAGATTGGGTTAGGGTAGGTTGTATTACGTCATAGACGTATACAGTGTTCCCACCGAGAAGTAGGGCCCGACAATCAAGGAATGTGGTTAAATGGTACCCCGAGCGGTTAGCTTGGGTTGGGTTACGTTATATTACGTTATTGATGTATATAAAGGTCCCACGCAGACGTAGAGGCCAACTCGCCAGGAATGTTGTCAAATATTACCGCCGAGATGATAGGATGGGTTAGGTTAGGTTATATTTCGTTATTGATGTATATGAAGGTCCCACAGGGATGTAGAGGCCAACTCGCCAGGCATGTTGTCAAATATTACAGCCGCGATTTTAGACTGGGTTAGGGTAGGTTGTATTACGTCATAGACGTATACAGTGTCCCACCGAGAAGTAGGGCCCGACAATCAAGGAATGTGGTTAAATGGTACCCCGAGAGGTTAGGTTGGGTTAGGTTACGTTATGTTACGTTATTGATGTACATGAGGGTCCCACGGAGACGTAGAGGCCAACTCGCCAGTAATGTTGTCAAATATTACCGCCGACATGTTAGGTTGGATTAGGTTTGGTTATATTACGTTACTCATGTATATAAAGGTCCCACGGAGACGGAGAAGCCAACTCGCCAGGAATGTTGTCAAATATTACCGCCGAGATGATACGTTGGGTTAGGTTATGTTATATTACGTTATTGATATATATAAGGGTCCAACGGAGACGTAGAGGCCAACAAGCCAGGAATGTTGTCAAATATTACTGCCGAGGTGTTAGGTTGGATTAGGTTAGGTTATAATACGCTATTGATGTATATAAAAGTCCCACGGAGACGTAAAAGCCAACTCGTCAGGAATGTGGTCAAATATTACAGCCGCGATGCTAGATTGGATTAGGGTAGGTTGTATTACGTCATACACGTATACAGTGTTCCCCCTAAGAAGTAGGGCCCGACAATCATGGAATGTGGTTAAATGGTACCCCGAGAGGTAAGGTTGGGTTCGGTTACGTTATATTACGTTATTGATGTACATGATGGTCCCACGGAGACGTAGAGGCCAACTCACCAGGAATGTTGTCAAATAATACCGCCGACATGTTAGGTTGGGTTAGATTTGGTTTTGTTACTTTATTGATGTATATAAAGATCCCACGCAGACGTAGAGGCCAACTCGCCAGGAATGTTGTCAAATATTACCGCCGAAATGATAGGTTGGGTTAGGTTAGGTTATATTTCGTTATTGATGTATATGAAGGTCCCACGGAGACGTAGAGGCCAACTCGCCAGGAATGTAGTCAAATATTACAGCCGCGATGTTAGATTGGGTTAGGGTAGGTTGTATTACGTCATACACGTATACAGTGTTCCCACCAAGAAGTAGGGCCCGACTATCAAGGAATGTGGTTAAATGGTACCCCGAGAGGTTAGGTTGGGTTAGGTTACGTTACATTACGTTATTGATGTACATGAGGGTCCCACGGATACGTAGAGGCCAACTCGCCAGTAATGTTGTCAAATATTACAGCCGACATGTTAGGTTGGGCTAGGTTTGGTTTTGTTACGCTATTGATGTATATAAAGGTCCCACGCAGACGTAGAGGCCAACTCGCCAGGAATGTTGTCAAATATTACCGCCGAGATGATAGGATGGGTTAGGTTAGGTTATATTTCGTTATTGATGTATATGAAGGTCCCACGGAGACGTAGAGGCCAACTCGCCAGGAATGTTGTCAAATATTACAGCCGCGATGTTAGACTGGGTTAGGGTAGGTTGTATTACGTCATAGACGTATACAGCGTCCCACCGAGAAGTAGGGCCCGACAATCAAGGAATGTGGTTAAATGGTACCCCGAGAGGTTAGGTTGGGTTAGGTTACGTTATATTACGTTATTGATGTACGTGAGGGTCCCACGGAGACGTAGAGGCCAACTCGCCAGTAATGTTGTCAAATATTACCGCCGTCATGTTAGGTTGGATTAGGTTTGGTTATATTACGTTATTCATGTATATAAAGGTCCCACGGAGACGGAGAAGCCAACTCGCCAGGAATGTTGTCAAATATTACCGCCGAGATGTTAGGTTGGGTTAGGTTAGGTTATATTTCGTTATTGATGTGTATGAAGGTCCCACGGAGACGTAGAGGCCAACTCGCCAGGAATATGGTCAACTATTACAGGCGCGATGTTAGATTGAGTTAGGGTAGGTTGTATTACGTCATAGACGTATACAGTGTTTCCACCGAGAAGTAGGGCCCGCCAATCAAGGAATGTGGTTAAATGGTACCCCGAGCGGTTAGGTTGGGTTGGGTTACGTTATATTACGTTATTTATGTACATGAGGGTCCCACGGAGACGTAGAGGCCAACTCGCCAGGAATGTTGTCAAATATTACTGCCGACATGTTACGTTGGGTTAGGTTTGGTTTTGTTACGTTATTGATGTATGTAAAGGTCCCACGCAGACGTAGAGGCCAACTCGCCAGGAATGTTGTCAAATATTACCGCCGAGATGATAGGTTGGGTTAGGTTATGTTATATTTCGTTATTGATGTGTATGAAGGTCCCACGGAGACGTAGAGGCCAACTCGCCAGGAATGTTGTCAAATATTACCGCCGAGATGTTAGGTTGGGTTAGGTTATGTTATATTACGTTATTGATATATATAAGGGTCCAACGGAGACGTAGAGGCCAACAAGCTAGGAATGTTGTCAAATATTACTGCCGAGGTGTTAGGTTGGGTTAGGTTAGGTTATGTTACGCTATTGATGTATATAAAAGTCCCACGGAGACGTAAAAGCCAACTCGTCAGGAATGTGGTCAAATATTACAGCCGCGATGTTAGATTGGGTTAGGGTTAGGTTATATTACGTTATAGATGTATATAAAGGTCCCACGGAGTCGTAGAGGCCAACTCGCGAGGAATGTTGTCAAATATTACCGCCGAGATGATAGGTTGGGTTAGGTTAGGTTATATTACGTCATTGATGTATATGAAGGACCCACTTAGACGTAGGGTCCATGTCGCCAGTAATATTGTCAAATATTACCGCCGAGATGTTAGGTTGGGTTAGGTTAGGTTATATTACGTTATTGATGTATATAAAGGTCCCAGGGAGACGTAGAGGCCAACAAGACAGGAATGTGGTCAACTATAACCGCCGACATGTTAGGTTGGGTTAGGTTTGGTTTTGTTACGTTATTGATGTATATAAAGGTCTCACGCAGACGTAGAGGAAAACACGCCAGGAATGTTGTCAAATATTCCCGCCGAGATGATAGGTTGTTTTAGGTTAGGTTATATTTCGTTATTGATGTGTATGAAGGTCCCACGGAGACGTGGAGGCCAACTCGCCAGGAATGTTGTCAAATATTACAGGCGCGATGTTAGATTGGGTTAGGGTAGGTTGTATTACGTCATAGACGTATACAGTGTTCCCACCGAGAAGTAGGGCCCGACAATCAAGGGATGTGGTTAAATGGTACCCCGAGCGGTTAGCTTGGGTTGGGTTACGTTATATTACGTTATTGATGTATATAAAGGTCCCACGCAGACGTAGAGGCCAACTCGCCAGGAATGTTGTCAAATATTACCGCCGAGATGATAGGATGGGTTAGGTTAGGTTATATTTCGTTATTGATGTATATGAAGGTCCCACAGGGATGTAGAGGCCAACTCGCCAGGCATGTTGTCAAATATTACAGCCGCGATTTTAGACTGGGTTAGGGTAGGTTGTATTACGTCATAGACGTATACAGTGTCCCACCGAGAAGTAGGGCCCGACAATCAAGGAATGTGGTTAAATGGTACCCCGAGAGGTTAGGTTGGGTTAGGTTACGTTATGTTACGTTATTGATGTACATGAGGGTCCCACGGAGACGTAGAGGCCAACTCGCCAGTAATGTTGTCAAATATTACCGCCGACATGTTAGGTTGGATTAGGTTTGGTTATATTACGTTACTCATGTATATAAAGGTCCCACGGAGACGGAGAAGCCAACTCGCCAGGAATGTTGTCAAATATTACCGCCGAGATGATACGTTGGGTTAGGTTATGTTATATTACGTTATTGATATATATAAGGGTCCAACGGAGACGTAGAGGCCAACAAGCCAGGAATGTTGTCAAATATTACTGCCGAGGTGTTAGGTTGGATTAGGTTAGGTTATAATACGCTATTGATGTATATAAAAGTCCCACGGAGACGTAAAAGCCAACTCGTCAGGAATGTGGTCAAATATTACAGCCGCGATGCTAGATTGGATTAGGGTAGGTTGTATTACGTCATACACGTATACAGTGTTCCCCCCAAGAAGTAGGGCCCGACAATCATGGAATGTGGTTAAATGGTACCCCGAGAGGTAAGGTTGGGTTCGGTTACGTTATATTACGTTATTGATGTACATGAGGGTCCCACGGAGACGTAGAGGCCAACTCGCCAGTAATGTTGTCAAATATTACCGCCGACATGCTAGGTTGGGCTAGGTTTGGTTATATTACGTTATTGATGTATATAAAAGTCCCACGGAGACGGAGAAGCCAACTCGCCAGGAATGTTGTCAAATATTTCCGCCGAGATGTTAGGTTGGGTTAGGTTAGGTTATATTACGTTATTCATGTATATAAAGGTCCCAGGGAGACGTAGAGGCCAACAAGACAGGAATGTGGTCAACTATTACCGCCGACATGTTAGGTTGGGTTAGGTTTGGTTTTGCTACGTTATTGATGTATATAAAGGTCCCACGCAGACGTAGAGGCCAACTCGCCAGGAATGTTGTCAAATATTACCGCCGAGATTATAGGTTGGGTTAGGTTAGGTTATATTTCGTTATTGATGTGTATGGAGGTCCCACGGAGGCGTAGAGGCGAACTCGCCAGGAATGTTGTCAAATATTACAGGCGCGATGTTAGATTGGGTTAGGTTAGGTTATATTACGCTATTGATGTATATAAAGGTCCCACGGTGACTGAGAGGCCAACAAGCCCGGAATGTTGCCAAATATTACCGCCGAGATGTTAGTTTGGGATAGGTTAGGTTATATTACGTTATTGATGTATATAAGGGTCCCACGGAGACGTAGAATCCAACTCGCCAGGAATGTTGCCAAATATTACCGCCGAGATGTTCGGTTGGGTTAGGTTAGGTTATATTACGCTATTGATGTATATAAAGGTCCCAGGGAGACGTAGAGGCCAACAAGACAGGAATGTGGTCAACTATTACCGCCGACATGTTAGGTTGGTTTAGGTTTGGTTTTGTTACGTTATTGATGTATATAAAGGTCCCACGCAGACGTAGAGGCCAACTCGCCAGGAATGTTGTCAAATATTACCGCCGAGATGATAGGTTGGGTTAGGTTAGGTTATATTTCGTTATTGATGTGTATGAAGGTCCCACGGAAACGTAGAGGCCAACTCGCCAGGAATGTTGTCAAATATTACCGCCGAGATGATAGGTTGGGTTAGGTTAGGTTATATTACGTTATTGATGTATATGAAGGACCCACGTAGACGTAGGGGCCAACTCGCCAGGAATGTGGTCAAATATTACCGCCGAGGTGTTAGGTTGGGTTAGGTTTGGTTATATTTCGTTATTGATGTATATAAAGGTCCCTCGGATACGTAGAGACCAACTCGCCAGGAATGTTGTCAAATATTACCGCCGAGATGTTAGGTTGGGTTAGGTTATGTTATATTACGTTATTGATATGTATAAGGCTCCAACGGAGACGTAGAGGCCAACAAGCCAGGAATGTGGTCAAATATTACTGCCGAGGTGTTAGGTTGGGTTAGGTTAGGTTATATTACGCTATTGATGTATATAAAAGTCCCACGGAGACGTAAAAGCCAACTCGTCAGGAATGTGGTCAAATATTACAGCCGCGATGTTAGATTGGGTTAGGGTAGGTTGTACTACGTCATACACGTATACAGTGTTCCCACCAAGAAGTAGGGCCCTACAATCAAGGAATGAGGTTCAATGGTACCCCGAGAGGTTAGGTTGGGTTAGGTTACGTTATATTACGTTATTGATGTACATGAGGGTCCCACGGAGACGTAGAGGCCAACTCGCCAGGAATGTTGTCAAATATTACAGCCGCGATGTTAGACTGGGTTACTGTAGGTTGTATTACGTCATAGACGTATACAGTGTTCCCACCGAGAAGTAGGGCCCGACAATCAAGGAATGTGGTTAAATGGTACCCCGAGAGGTTAGGTGGGGTTAGGTTACGTTATATTACGTTATTGATGTACATGAGGGTCCCACGGAGACGTAGAGGCCAACTCGCCAGTAATGTTGTCAAATATTACCGCCGTCATGTTAGGTTGGATTAGGTTTGGTTATATTACGTTATTCATGTATATAAAGGTCCGACGTAGACGGAGAAGCCAACTCGCCAGGAATGTTGTCAAATACTACCGCCGAGATGTTAGGTTGGGTTAGGTTAGGTTATATTACGTTATTGATGTATATAAAGGTCCCAGCGAGACGTAGAGGCCAACAAGACAGGAATGTGGTCAACTATTACCGCCGACATGTTAGGTTGGGTTAGGTTTGGTTTTGTTACGTTATTGATGTATATAAAGGTCCCACGCAGACGTAGAGGCCAACTCGCCAGGAATGTTGTCAAATATTACCGCCGAGATGATAGGTTGGGTTAGGTTAGGTTATATTTCGTTATTGATGTGTATGAAGGTCCCACGGAGACGTAGAGGCCAACTCGCCAGGAATGTTGTCAAATATTACAGCCGCGATGTTAGACTGGGTTAGGGTAGGTTGTATTACGTCATAGACGTATACAGTGTCCCACCGAGAAGTATGGCCCGACAATCAAGGAATGTGGTTAAATGGTACCCCGAGAGTTTAGGTTGGGCTAGCTTACGTTATATTACATTGTTGATGTACATGAGGGTCCCACGGAGACGTAGAGACCAACTCGCCAGGAATGTTGTCAAATATTACCGCCGAGATGTTAGGTTGGGTTAGGTTATGTTATATTACGTTATTGATATATATAAGGGTCCAACGGAGACGTAGAGGCCAACAAGCCAGGAATGTGGTCAAATATTACTGCCGAGGTGTTAGGTTGGGTTAGGTTAGGTTATATTACGCTATTGATGTATATAAAAGTCCCACGGAGACGTAAAAGCCAACTCGTCAGGAATGTGGTCAAATATTACAGCCGCGATGTTAGATTGGGTTAGGGTAGGTTGTACTACGTCATACACGTATACAGTGTTCCCACCAAGACGTAGGGCCCGACAATCAAGGAATGAGGTTAAATGGTACCCCGAGAGGTTAGGTTGGGTTAGGTTACGTTATATTACGTTATTGATGTACATGAGGGTCCCACGGAGACGTAGAGGCCAACTGACCAGGAATGTTGTCAAATATTATCGCCGACATGTTAGGTTGGGTTAGGTTTGGTTTTGTTACGTTATTGATGTATATAAAGGTCCCACGCAGACGTAGAGGCCAACTCGCCAGGAATGTTGTCAAATATTACCCCCGAAATGATAGGTTGGGTTAGGTTAGGTTATATTACGTTATTGATGTATATGAAGGACCCACGTAGACGTGGGGGCCAACTCGCCAGGAATATTGTCAAATATTACCGCCGAGATGATAGGTTGGGTTAGGTTAGGTTATATTACGTTATTGATGTATATGAAGGACCCACGTAGACGTAGGGGCCAACTCGCCAGGAATATTCTCAAATATTACCGCCGAGATGATAGGTTGGGTTAGGTTAGGTAATATTACGTTATTGATGTATATAAAGGTCCCACGGAGACGTAGAGGCCAACAAGACGGGAATGTGGTCAACTATTACCGCCGATATGTTAGATTGGGTTAGGTTAGGTTATATTACGCTATTGATGTATATAAAAGTCCCACGGAGACGTAGAAGCCAACTCGCCAGCAATGTGGTCAAATATTACCGCCGAGATGTTAGGCTGGGTTAGGTTAGGTTATATTACGTTATTGATGTATATAAAGGTCCTACGGAGACGTAGAGGCCAACAAGACGGGAATGTGGTCAACTATTACCGCCGAGATGTTAGATTGGGTTAGGTTAGGTTATATTACGTTATAGATGTATATAAAGGTCCCACGGAGGCGTAGAGGCCAACTCGCGAGGAATGTTGTCAAATATTACCGCCGATATGATAGGTTGGGTTAGGTTAGGTTATATTACGTTATTGATGTATATGAAGGACCCACTTAGACGTAGGGGTCATGTCGCCAGGAAAATTGTCAAATATTACCGCCGAGATGATAGTTTGGATTAGGTTAGGTTATATTACGCTATTGATGTATATAAAAGTCCCACGGAGACGTAGAAGCCAACTCGCCAGCAATGTGGACAAATATTAGTGCCGAGATGTTAGGTTGTATTACGTCATAGACGTATACAGTGTTCCCACCGAGAAGTAGTGCCCGACAATCAAGGCATGTGGTTAAATGGTACCCCGAGCGGTTAGGTTGGATTAGGTTACGTTATATTACGTTATTGATGTACATGATGGTCCCACGGAGACGTAGAGGCCAACTCACCAGGAATGTTGTCAAATAATACCGCCGACATGTTAGGTTGGGTTAGATTTGGTTTTGTTACTTTATTGATGTATATAAAGATCCCACGCAGACGTAGAGGCCAACTCGCCAGGAATGTTGTCAAATATTACCGCCGAAATGATAGGTTGGGTTAGGTTAGGTTATATTTCGTTATTGATGTATATGAAGGTCCCACGGAGACGTAGAGGCCAACTCGCCAGGAATGTGGTCAAATATTACAGCCGCGATGTTAGATTGGGTTAGGGTAGGTTGTATTACGTCATACACGTATACAGTGTTCCCACCAAGAAGTAGGGCCCGACTATCAGGGAATGTGGTTAAATGGTACCCCGAGAGGTTAGGTTGGGTTAGGTTACGTTACATTACGTTATTGATGTACATGAGGGTCCCACGGATACGTAGAGGCCAACTCGCCAGTAATGTTGTCAAATATTACAGCCGACATGTTAGGTTGGGCTAGGTTTGGTTTTGTTACGCTATTGATGTATATAAAGGTCCCACGCAGACGTAGAGGCCAACTCGCCAGGAATGTTGTCAAATATTACCGCCGAGATGATAGGATGGGTTAGGTTAGGTTATATTTCGTTATTGATGTATATGAAGGTCCCACGGAGACGTAGAGGCCAACTCGCCAGGAATGTTGTCAAATATTACAGCCGCGATGTTAGACTGGGTTAGGGTAGGTTGTATTACGTCATAGACGTATACAGCGTCCCACCGAGAAGTAGGGCCCGACAATCAAGGAATGTGGTTAAATGGTACCCCGAGAGGTTAGGTTGGGTTAGGTTACGTTATATTACGTTATTGATGTACGTGAGGGTCCCACGGAGACGTAGAGGCCAACTCGCCAGTAATGTTGTCAAATATTACCGCCGTCATGTTAGGTTGGATTAGGTTTGGTTATATTACGTTATTCATGTATATAAAGGTCCCACGGAGACGGAGAAGCCAACTCGCCAGGAATGTTGTCAAATATTACCGCCGAGATGTTAGGTTGGGTTAGGTTAGGTTATATTTCGTTATTGATGTGTATGAAGGTCCCACGGAGACGTAGAGGCCAACTCGCC
Source organism: Xylocopa violacea (assembly GCA_963969225.1). NCBI lineage: Eukaryota > Metazoa > Arthropoda > Insecta > Hymenoptera > Apidae > Xylocopa > Xylocopa violacea. The sequence goes on along the minus strand of CAXAJV010000017.1, from coordinate 6,904,791 downwards.
AGGAATATGGTCAACTATTACAGGCGCGATGTTAGATTGAGTTAGGGTAGGTTGTATTACGTCATAGACGTATACAGTGTTTCCACCGAGAAGTAGGGCCCGCCAATCAAGGAATGTGGTTAAATGGTACCCCGAGCGGTTAGGTTGGGTTGGGTTACGTTATATTACGTTATTGATGTACATGAGGGTCCCACGGAGACGTAGAGGCCAACTCGCCAGGAATGTTGTCAAATATTACTGCCGACATGTTACGTTGGGTTAGGTTTGGTTTTGTTACGTTATTGATGTATGTAAAGGTCCCACGCAGACGTAGAGGCCAACTCGCCAGGAATGTTGTCAAATATTACCGCCGAGATGATAGGTTGGGTTAGGTTATGTTATATTTCGTTATTGATGTGTATGAAGGTCCCACGGAGACGTAGAGGCCAACTCGCCAGGAATGTTGTCAAATATTACCGCCGAGATGTTAGGTTGGGTTAGGTTATGTTATATTACGTTATTGATATATATAAGGGTCCAACGGAGACGTAGAGGCCAACAAGCTAGGAATGTTGTCAAATATTACTGCCGAGGTGTTAGGTTGGGTTAGGTTAGGTTATGTTACGCTATTGATGTATATAAAAGTCCCACGGAGACGTAAAAGCCAACTCGTCAGGAATGTGGTCAAATATTACAGCCGCGATGTTAGATTGGGTTAGGGTTAGGTTATATTACGTTATAGATGTATATAAAGGTCCCACGGAGTCGTAGAGGCCAACTCGCGAGGAATGTTGTCAAATATTACCGCCGAGATGATAGGTTGGGTTAGGTTAGGTTATATTACGTCATTGATGTATATGAAGGACCCACTTAGACGTAGGGGCCATGTCGCCAGTAATATTGTCAAATATTACCGCCGAGATGTTAGGTTGGGTTAGGTTAGGTTATATTACGTTATTGATGTATATAAAGGTCCCAGGGAGACGTAGAGGCCAACAAGACAGGAATGTGGTCAACTATAACCGCCGACATGTTAGGTTGGGTTAGGTTTGGTTTTGTTACGTTATTGATGTATATAAAGGTCTCACGCAGACGTAGAGGAAAACACGCCAGGAATGTTGTCAAATATTCCCGCCGAGATGATAGGTTGTTTTAGGTTAGGTTATATTTCGTTATTGATGTGTATGAAGGTCCCACGGAGACGTGGAGGCCAACTCGCCAGGAATGTTGTCAAATATTACAGGCGCGATGTTAGATTGGGTTAGGGTAGGTTGTATTACGTCATAGACGTATACAGTGTTCCCACCGAGAAGTAGGGCCCGACAATCAAGGAATGTGGTTAAATGGTACCCCGAGCGGTTAGCTTGGGTTGGGTTACGTTATATTACGTTATTGATGTATATAAAGGTCCCACGCAGACGTAGAGGCCAACTCGCCAGGAATGTTGTCAAATATTACCGCCGAGATGATAGGATGGGTTAGGTTAGGTTATATTTCGTTATTGATGTATATGAAGGTCCCACAGGGATGTAGAGGCCAACTCGCCAGGCATGTTGTCAAATATTACAGCCGCGATTTTAGACTGGGTTAGGGTAGGTTGTATTACGTCATAGACGTATACAGTGTCCCACCGAGAAGTAGGGCCCGACAATCAAGGAATGTGGTTAAATGGTACCCCGAGAGGTTAGGTTGGGTTAGGTTACGTTATGTTACGTTATTGATGTACATGAGGGTCCCACGGAGACGTAGAGGCCAACTCGCCAGTAATGTTGTCAAATATTACCGCCGACATGTTAGGTTGGATTAGGTTTGGTTATATTACGTTACTCATGTATATAAAGGTCCCACGGAGACGGAGAAGCCAACTCGCCAGGAATGTTGTCAAATATTACCGCCGAGATGATACGTTGGGTTAGGTTATGTTATATTACGTTATTGATATATATAAGGGTCCAACGGAGACGTAGAGGCCAACAAGCCAGGAATGTTGTCAAATATTACTGCCGAGGTGTTAGGTTGGGTTAGGTTAGGTTATAATACGCTATTGATGTATATAAAAGTCCCACGGAGACGTAAAAGCCAACTCGTCAGGAATGTGGTCAAATATTACAGCCGCGATGCTAGATTGGATTAGGGTAGGTTGTATTACGTCATACACGTATACAGTGTTCCCCCCAAGAAGTAGGGCCCGACAATCATGGAATGTGGTTAAATGGTACCCCGAGAGGTAAGGTTGGGTTCGGTTACGTTATATTACGTTATTGATGTACATGAGGGTCCCACGGAGACGTAGAGGCCAACTCGCCAGTAATGTTGTCAAATATTACCGCCGACATGCTAGGTTGGGCTAGGTTTGGTTATATTACGTTATTGATGTATATAAAGGTCCCACGGAGACGGAGAAGCCAACTCGCCAGGAATGTTGTCAAATATTTCCGCCGAGATGTTAGGTTGGGTTAGGTTAGGTTATATTACGTTATTGATGTATATAAAGGTCCCAGGGAGACGTAGAGGCCAACAAGACAGGAATGTGGTCAACTATTACCGCCGACATGTTAGGTTGGGTTAGGTTTGGTTTTGCTACGTTATTGATGTATATAAAGGTCCCACGCAGACGTAGAGGCCAACTCGCCAGGAATGTTGTCAAATATTACCGCCGAGATTATAGGTTGGGTTAGGTTAGGTTATATTTCGTTATTGATGTGTATGGAGGTCCCACGGAGGCGTAGAGGCGAACTCGCCAGGAATGTTGTCAAATATTACAGGCGCGATGTTAGATTGGGTTAGGTTAGGTTATATTACGCTATTGATGTATATAAAGGTCCCACGGTGACTGAGAGGCCAACAAGCCCGGAATGTTGCCAAATATTACCGCCGAGATGTTAGTTTGGGATAGGTTAGGTTATATTACGTTATTGATGTATATAAGGGTCCCACGGAGACGTAGAATCCAACTCGCCAGGAATGTTGCCAAATATTACCGCCGAGATGTTCGGTTGGGTTAGGTTAGGTTATATTACGCTATTGATGTATATAAAGGTCCCAGGGAGACGTAGAGGCCAACAAGACAGGAATGTGGTCAACTATTACCGCCGACATGTTAGGTTGGTTTAGGTTTGGTTTTGTTACGTTATTGATGTATATAAAGGTCCCACGCAGACGTAGAGGCCAACTCGCCAGGAATGTTGTCAAATATTACCGCCGAGATGATAGGTTGGGTTAGGTTAGGTTATATTTCGTTATTGATGTGTATGAAGGTCCCACGGAAACGTAGAGGCCAACTCGCCAGGAATGTTGTCAAATATTACCGCCGAGATGATAGGTTGGGTTAGGTTAGGTTATATTACGTTATTGATGTATATGAAGGACCCACGTAGACGTAGGGGCCAACTCGCCAGGAATGTGGTCAAATATTACCGCCGAGGTGTTAGGTTGGGTTAGGTTTGGTTATATTTCGTTATTGATGTATATAAAGGTCCCTCGGATACGTAGAGACCAACTCGCCAGGAATGTTGTCAAATATTACCGCCGAGATGTTAGGTTGGGTTAGGTTATGTTATATTACGTTATTGATATATATAAGGCTCCAACGGAGACGTAGAGGCCAACAAGCCAGGAATGTGGTCAAATATTACTGCCGAGATGTTAGGTTGGGTTAGGTTAGGTTATATTACGCTATTGATGTATATAAAAGTCCCACGGAGACGTAAAAGCCAACTCGTCAGGAATGTGGTCAAATATTACAGCCGCGATGTTAGATTGGGTTAGGGTAGGTTGTACTACGTCATACACGTATACAGTGTTCCCACCAAGAAGTAGGGCCCTACAATCAAGGAATGAGGTTCAATGGTACCCCGAGAGGTTAGGTTGGGTTAGGTTACGTTATATTACGTTATTGATGTACATGAGGGTCCCACGGAGACGTAGAGGCCAACTCGCCAGGAATGTTGTCAAATATTACAGCCGCGATGTTAGACTGGGTTACTGTAGGTTGTATTACGTCATAGACGTATACAGTGTTCCCACCGAGAAGTAGGGCCCGACAATCAAGGAATGTGGTTAAATGGTACCCCGAGAGGTTAGGTGGGGTTAGGTTACGTTATATTACGTTATTGATGTACATGAGGGTCCCACGGAGACGTAGAGGCCAACTCGCCAGTAATGTTGTCAAATATTACCGCCGTCATGTTAGGTTGGATTAGGTTTGGTTATATTACGTTATTCATGTATATAAAGGTCCGACGTAGACGGAGAAGCCAACTCGCCAGGAATGTTGTCAAATACTACCGCCGAGATGTTAGGTTGGGTTAGGTTAGGTTATATTACGTTATTGATGTATATAAAGGTCCCAGCGAGACGTAGAGGCCAACAAGACAGGAATGTGGTCAACTATTACCGCCGACATGTTAGGTTGGGTTAGGTTTGGTTTTGTTACGTTATTGATGTATATAAAGGTCCCACGCAGACGTAGAGGCCAACTCGCCAGGAATGTTGTCAAATATTACCGCCGAGATGATAGGTTGGGTTAGGTTAGGTTATATTTCGTTATTGATGTGTATGAAGGTCCCACGGAGACGTAGAGGCCAACTCGCCAGGAATGTTGTCAAATATTACAGCCGCGATGTTAGACTGGGTTAGGGTAGGTTGTATTACGTCATAGACGTATACAGTGTCCCACCGAGAAGTATGGCCCGACAATCAAGGAATGTGGTTAAATGGTACCCCGAGAGTTTAGGTTGGGCTAGCTTACGTTATATTACATTGTTGATGTACATGAGGGTCCCACGGAGACGTAGAGACCAACTCGCCAGGAATGTTGTCAAATATTACCGCCGAGATGTTAGGTTGGGTTAGGTTATGTTATATTACGTTATTGATATATATAAGGGTCCAACGGAGACGTAGAGGCCAACAAGCCAGGAATGTGGTCAAATATTACTGCCGAGGTGTTAGGTTGGGTTAGGTTAGGTTATATTACGCTATTGATGTATATAAAAGTCCCACGGAGACGTAAAAGCCAACTCGTCAGGAATGTGGTCAAATATTACAGCCGCGATGTTAGATTGGGTTAGGGTAGGTTGTACTACGTCATACACGTATACAGTGTTCCCACCAAGACGTAGGGCCCGACAATCAAGGAATGAGGTTAAATGGTACCCCGAGAGGTTAGGTTGGGTTAGGTTACGTTATATTACGTTATTGATGTACATGAGGGTCCCACGGAGACGTAGAGGCCAACTGACCAGGAATGTTGTCAAATATTATCGCCGACATGTTAGGTTGGGTTAGGTTTGGTTTTGTTACGTTATTGATGTATATAAAGGTCCCACGCAGACGTAGAGGCCAACTCGCCAGGAATGTTGTCAAATATTACCCCCGAAATGATAGGTTGGGTTAGGTTAGGTTATATTACGTTATTGATGTATATGAAGGACCCACGTAGACGTGGGGGCCAACTCGCCAGGAATATTGTCAAATATTACCGCCGAGATGATAGGTTGGGTTAGGTTAGGTTATATTACGTTATTGATGTATATGAAGGACCCACGTAGACGTAGGGGCCAACTCGCCAGGAATATTGTCAAATATTACCGCCGAGATGATAGGATGGGTTAGGTTAGGTTATATTTCGTTATTGATGTATATGAAGGTCCCACGGAGACGTAGAGGCCAACTCGCCAGGAATGTTGTCAAATATTACAGCCGCGATGTTAGACTGGGTTAGGGTAGGTTGTATTACGTCATAGACGTATACAGCGTCCCACCGAGAAGTAGGGCCCGACAATCAAGGAATGTGGTTAAATGGTACCCCGAGAGGTTAGGTTGGGTTAGGTTACGTTATATTACGTTATTGATGTACGTGAGGGTCCCACGGAGACGTAGAGGCCAACTCGCCAGTAATGTTGTCAAATATTACCGCCGTCATGTTAGGTTGGATTAGGTTTGGTTATATTACGTTATTCATGTATATAAAGGTCCCACGGAGACGGAGAAGCCAACTCGCCAGGAATGTTGTCAAATATTACCGCCGAGATGTTAGGTTGGGTTAGGTTAGGTTATATTTCGTTATTGATGTGTATGAAGGTCCCACGGAGACGTAGAGGCCAACTCGCCAGGAATATGGTCAACTATTACAGGCGCGATGTTAGATTGAGTTAGGGTAGGTTGTATTACGTCATAGACGTATACAGTGTTTCCACCGAGAAGTAGGGCCCGCCAATCAAGGAATGTGGTTAAATGGTACCCCGAGCGGTTAGGTTGGGTTGGGTTACGTTATATTACGTTATTGATGTACATGAGGGTCCCACGGAGACGTAGAGGCCAACTCGCCAGGAATGTTGTCAAATATTACTGCCGACATGTTACGTTGGGTTAGGTTTGGTTTTGTTACGTTATTGATGTATGTAAAGGTCCCACGCAGACGTAGAGGCCAACTCGCCAGGAATGTTGTCAAATATTACCGCCGAGATGATAGGTTGGGTTAGGTTATGTTATATTTCGTTATTGATGTATATGAAGGTCCCACGGAGACGTAGAGGCCAACTCGCCAGGAATGTTGTCAAATATTACCGCCGAGATGTTAGGTTGGGTTAGGTTATGTTATATTACGTTATTGATATATATAAGGGTCCAACGGAGACGTAGAGGCCAACAAGCTAGGAATGTTGTCAAATATTACTGCCGAGGTGTTAGGTTGGGTTAGGTTAGGTTATGTTACGCTATTGATGTATATAAAAGTCCCACGGAGACGTAAAAGCCAACTCGTCAGGAATGTGGTCAAATATTACAGCCGCGATGTTAGATTGGGTTAGGGTTAGGTTATATTACGTTATAGATGTATATAAAGGTCCCACGGAGTCGTAGAGGCCAACTCGCGAGGAATGTTGTCAAATATTACCGCCGAGATGATAGGTTGGGTTAGGTTAGGTTATATTACGTCATTGATGTATATGAAGGACCCACTTAGACGTAGGGGCCATGTCGCCAGTAATATTGTCAAATATTACCGCCGAGATGTTAGGTTGGGTTAGGTTAGGTTATATTACGTTATTGATGTATATAAAGGTCCCAGGGAGACGTAGAGGCCAACAAGACAGGAATGTGGTCAACTATAACCGCCGACATGTTAGGTTGGGTTAGGTTTGGTTTTGTTACGTTATTGATGTATATAAAGGTCTCACGCAGACGTAGAGGAAAACACGCCAGGAATGTTGTCAAATATTCCCGCCGAGATGATAGGTTGTTTTAGGTTAGGTTATATTTCGTTATTGATGTGTATGAAGGTCCCACGGAGACGTGGAGGCCAACTCGCCAGGAATGTTGTCAAATATTACAGGCGCGATGTTAGATTGGGTTAGGGTAGGTTGTATTACGTCATAGACGTATACAGTGTTCCCACCGAGAAGTAGGGCCCGACAATCAAGGAATGTGGTTAAATGGTACCCCGAGCGGTTAGCTTGGGTTGGGTTACGTTATATTACGTTATTGATGTATATAAAGGTCCCACGCAGACGTAGAGGCCAACTCGCCAGGAATGTTGTCAAATATTACCGCCGAGATGATAGGATGGGTTAGGTTAGGTTATATTTCGTTATTGATGTATATGAAGGTCCCACAGGGATGTAGAGGCCAACTCGCCAGGCATGTTGTCAAATATTACAGCCGCGATTTTAGACTGGGTTAGGGTAGGTTGTATTACGTCATAGACGTATACAGTGTCCCACCGAGAAGTAGGGCCCGACAATCAAGGAATGTGGTTAAATGGTACCCCGAGAGGTTAGGTTGGGTTAGGTTACGTTATATTACGTTATTGATGTACATGAGGGTCCCACGGAGACGTAGAGGCCAACTCGCCAGTAATGTTGTCAAATATTACCGCCGACATGTTAGGTTGGATTAGGTTTGGTTATATTACGTTACTCATGTATATAAAGGTCCCACGGAGACGGAGAAGCCAACTCGCCAGGAATGTTGTCAAATATTACCGCCGAGATGATACGTTGGGTTAGGTTATGTTATATTACGTTATTGATATATATAAGGGTCCAACGGAGACGTAGAGGCCAACAAGCCAGGAATGTTGTCAAATATTACTGCCGAGGTGTTAGGTTGGGTTAGGTTAGGTTATAATACGCTATTGATGTATATAAAAGTCCCACGGAGACGTAAAAGCCAACTCGTCAGGAATGTGGTCAAATATTACAGCCGCGATGCTAGATTGGATTAGGGTAGGTTGTACTACGTCATACACGTATACAGTGTTCCCCCCAAGAAGTAGGGCCCGACAATCATGGAATGTGGTTAAATGGTACCCCGAGAGGTAAGGTTGGGTTCGGTTACGTTATATTACGTTATTGATGTACATGAGGGTCCCACGGATACGTAGAGGCCAACTCGCCAGTAATGTTGTCAAATATTACCGCCGACATGCTAGGTTGGGCTAGGTTTGGTTTTGTTACGTTATTGATGTATATAAAGGTCCCACGCAGACGTAGAGGCCAACTCGCCAGGAATGTTGTCAAATATTACCGCCGAGATGATAGGTTGGGTTAGGTTAGGTTATATTTCGTTATTGATGTATATGAAGGTCCCACGGAGACGTAGAGGCCAACTCGCCAGGAATGTTGTCAAATATTACAGCCGCTATGTTAGATTGGGTTAGGGTAGGTTGTAATACTTCATAGACGTATACAGTGTTCCCACCGAGAAGTAGGGCCCGACAATCAAGGAATGTGGTTAAATGGTACCCCGAGAGTTTAGGTAGGGTTAGGTTACGTTATATTACATTATTGATGTACATAAAGATCCCACGGAGACGTAGAGGCCAACTCGCCAGGAATGTTGTCAAATATTACCGCCGAGATGTTAGGTTGGGTTAGGTTATGTTATATTACGCTATTGATGTATATAAAAGTCCCACGGAGACGTAAAAGCCAACTCGTCAGGAATGTGGTCAAATATTACAGCCGCGATGTTAGATTGGGTTAGGGTAGGTTGTATTACGTCATACACGTATACAGTGTTCCCACCAAGAAGTAGGGCCCGACAATCATGGAATGTGGTTAAATGGTACCCCGAGAGGTTAGGTTGGGTTCGGTTACGTTATATTACGTTATTGATGTACATGAGGGTCCCACGGATACGTAGAGGCCAACTCGCCAGTAATGTTGTCAAATATTACCGCCGACATGTTAGGTTGGGCTAGGTTTGGGTTTGTTACGTTATTGATGTATATAAAGGTCCCACGCAGACGTAGAGGCCAACTCGCCAGGAATGTTGTCAAATATTACCGCCGAGATGATAGGATGGGTTAGGTTAGGTTATATTTCGTTATTGATGTATATGAAGGTCCCACGGAGACGGAGAGGCCAACAAGCCAGGAATGTTGTCAAATATTACCGCCGCGATATTAGATTGGGTTAGGGTAGGTTGTAATACTTCATAGACGTATACAGTGTTCCCACCGAGAAGTAGGGCCCGACAATCAAGGAATGTGGTTAAATGGTACCCCGAGAGTTTAGGTTGGGTTAGGTTACGTTATATTACATTATTGATGTACATGAGGGTCCCACGGAGACGTAGAGGCCAACTCGCCAGAAATGTTGTCAAATAATAGCGCCGAGAGGTTAGGTTGGGTCAGGTTAGGTTATATTACGTTATTGATGTGTATGAAGAACCCACGGAGACGTAGAGGCCAACAAGACAGGAATGTGGTCAACAATTACCGCCGAGATGTTAGATTGGGTTAGGTTAGGTTATATTACGTTATAGATGTATATGAAGGTCCCACGGAGACGTAGAGGACAACTCGCCAGGAATGTTGTCAAATATTACAGCCGCGATGTTAGACTGGGTTAGGGTACGTTCTATTACGTCATAGACGTATACAGTGTTCCCACCAAGAAGTAGGGCCCGACAATCAAGGAATGTGGTTAAATGGTACCCCGAGCGGTTAGGTTGGGTTGGGTTACGTTATATTACGTTATTGATGTACATGAGGGTCCCACGGAGACGTAGAGGCCAACTCGCCAGTAATGTTGTCAAATATTACCGCCGACATGTTAGGTTGGATTAGGTTTGGTTATATTACGTTATTCATGTATATAAAGGTCCCACGGAGACGGAGAGGCCAACAAGCCAGAAATGTTGCCAAATATTACCGCCGAGATGTTAGTTTGGGTTAGGTTAGGTTATATTACGTTATTGATGTATATAAGGGTCCCACGGAGACCTAGAATCCAACTCGCCAGGAATGTTGCCAAATATTACCGCCGAGATGTTCGGTTGGGTTAGGTTAGGTTATATTACGCTATTGATGCATATAAAGGTCCCACGGAGACGTAGAGGCTAACTCGCCAGGAATGTTGTCAAATATTACCGCCGAGATGATAGGTTGGGTTAGGTTAGGTTATATTACGTTATTGATGTATATGAAGTACCCACGTTGACGTAGGGGTCAACTCGCCAGGAATATTGTCAAATATTACCGCCGAGATGATAGGTTGGGTTAGGTTAGGTTATAATACGTTATTGATGTACATGAGGGTCCCACGGAGACGTAGAGGCCAACTCGCCAGTAATGTTGTCAAATATTACCGCCGAGATGATAGGTTGGGTTAGGTTAGGTTATATTACGTTATTGATGTATATGAAGGACCCACTTAGTCGTAGGGGCCATGTCGCCAGTAATATTGTCAAATATTACCGCCGAGATGATAGTTTGGATTAGGTTAGTTTATATTACGCTATTGATGTATATAAAAGTCCCACGGAGACGTAGAAGCCAACTCGCCAGGAATGTTGTCAAATATTACCGCCGAGATGATAGGATGGGTTAGGTTATGTTATATTTCGTTATTGATGTATATGAAGGTCCCACGGAGACGTAGAGGCCAACTCGCCAGGAATGTTGTCAAATATTACAGCCGCGATGTTAGATTGGGTTAGGGTAGGTTGTATTACGTCATACACGTATACAGTGTTCCCACCAAGAAGTAGGGCCCGACAATCATGGAATGTGGTTAAATAGTACCCCGAGAGGTTAGGTTGGGTTAGGTTAGGTTATATTACGTTATTGATGTACATGAGGGTCCCACGGAGACGTAGAGGCCAACTCGCCAGTAATGTTGTCAAATATTACCGCCGACATGTTAGGTTGGATTAGGTTTGGTTATATTACGTTATTGATGTATATAAAGGTCCCACGGAGACGGAGAAGCCAACTCGCCAGGAATGTTGTCAAATATTACCGCCGAGATGTTAGGTTGGGTTAGGTTAGGTTATAGTACGTTATTGATGTATATAAAGGTCCCACGGAGACGTAGAGGCCAACAAGACAGGAATGTGTTCAACTATTACCGCCGAGATGTTAGATTGGGTTAGGTTAGGTTATATTACGTTATAGATGTATATAAAGGACCCACGGAGTCGTGGAGGCCAACTCGCGAGGAATGTTGTCAAATATTACCGCCGAGATGGTAGGTTGGGTTAGGTTAGGTTATATTACGTTATTGATGTATATGAAGGACCCACTTAGACGTAGGGGCCATGTCGCCAGTAATATGGTCAAATATTACCGCCGAGATGATAGTTTGGATTAGGTTAGGTTATATTACGCTATTGATGTATATAAAAGTCCCACGGAGACGTAGACGCCAACTCGCCAGCAATGTGGTCAAATATTAGTGCCGACATGTTAGGTTGGATTAGGTTTGGTTATATTACGTTATTCATGTATATAAAGGTCCCACGGAGACGGAGAAGCCAACTCGCCAGGAATGTTGTCAAATATTACCGCCGAGATGTTAGGTTGGATTAGGTTAGGTTATATTACGATATTGATGTATATAAAGGTCCCAGGGAGACGTAGAGGCCAACAAGACAGGAATGTGGTCAACTATTACCGCCGACATGTTAGGTTGGGTTAGGTTTGGTTTTGTTACGTTATTGATGTATATAAACGTCCCACGGAGACGTAAAAGCCAACTCGTCAGGAATGTGGTCATATATTACAGCCGCGATGTTAGATTGGGTTAGGGTAGGTTGTATTACGTCATACACGTATACAGTGTTCCCACCAAGAAGTAGGGCCCGACAATTATGGAATGTGGTTAAATGGTACCCCGAGAGGTAAGGTTGGGTTAGGTTACGTTATATTACGTTATTGATGTACATGAGGGTCCCACGGAGACGTAGAGGCCAACTCGCCAGGAATGTTGTCAAATATTACCGCCGAGATGTTAGGTTGGGTTAGGTTAGGTTATATTACGTTATTGATGTATATAAAGGTCCCACGCAGACGTAGAGGCCAACTCGCCAGGAATGTTGTCAAATATTACCGCCGAGATGACAGGTTGGGTTAGGTTAGGTTATATTTCGTTATTGATGTGTATGAAGGTCCCACGGAGACGTAGAGGTCAACTCGCCAGGAATGTTGTCAAATATTACAGCCGCGATGTTAGACTGGGTTAGGGTAGGTTGTATTACGTCATAGACGTATACAGTGTTCCCACCGAGAAGTAGGGCCCGACAATCAAGGAATGTGGTTAAATGGTACCCCGAGAGGTTAGGTTGGGTTAGGTTACGTTATATTACGTTATTGATGTACATGTGGGTCCCACGGAGACGTAGAGGCCAACTCGCCAGTAATGTTGTCAAATATTACCGCCGACATGTTAGGTTGGATTAGGTTTGGTTATATTACGTTATTGATGTATATAAGGGTCCAACGGAGACGTTGAGGCCAACAAGCCAGGAATGTGGTCAAATATTACTGCCGAGGTGTTCGGTTGGGTTAGGTTAGGTTATATTACGCTATTGATGTATATAAAATTCCCACGGAGACGTAGAGGCCAACTCGCCAGGAAGGTTGCCAAATATTACAGCCGCTATGTTAGATTGGGTTAGGGTAGGTTGTAATACTTCATAGACGTATACAGTGTTCCCACCGAGAAGTAGGGCCCGACAATCAAGGAATGTGGTTAAATGGTACCCCGAGAGTTTAGGTTGGGTTAGGTTACGTTATATTACATTATTGATGTACATAAAGGTCCCACGGAGACGTAGAGGCCAACTCGCCAGGAATGTTGTCAAATATTACCGCCGAGATGTTAGGTTGGGTTAGGTTATGTTATATTACGTTATTGATATATATAAGGGTCCAACGGAGACGTAGAGGCCAACAAGCCAGGAATGTGGTCAAATATTACTGCCGAGGTGTTAGGTTGGGTTAGGTTAGGTTATATTACGCTATTGATGTATATAAAAGTCCCACGGAGACGTAGAGGCCAACTCGCCAGGAATGTTGTCAAATATTACAGCCGCTATGTTAGACTGGGTTAGGGTAGGTTGTAATACTTCATAGACGTATACAGTGTTCCCACCGAGAAGTAGGGCCCGACAATCAAGGAATGTGGTTAAATGGTACCCCGAGAGTTTAGGTTGGGTTAGGTTACGTTATATTACATTATTGATGTACATAAAGGTCCCACGGAGACGTAGAGGCCAACTCGCCAGGAATGTTGTCAAATATTACCGCCGAGATGTTAGGTTGGGTTAGGTTATGTTATATTACGTTATTGATATATATAAGGGTCCAACGGAGACGTAGCGGCCAACAAGCCAGGAATGTGGTCAAATATTACTGCCGAGGTGTTAGGTTGGGTTAGGTTAGGTTATATTACGCTATTGATGTATATAAAAGTCCCACGGAGACGTAGAGGCCAACTCGCCAGGAATGTTGTCAAATATTACAGCCGCTATGTTAGATTGGGTTAGGGTAGGTTGTAATACTTCATAGACGTATACAGTGTTCCCACCGAGAAGTAGGGCCCGACAATCAAGGAATGTGGTTAAATGGTACCCCAAGAGTTTAGGTTGGGTTAGGTTACGTTATATTACATTATTGATGTACATAAAGGTCCCACGGAGACGTAGAGGCCAACTCGCCAGGAATGTTGTCAAATATTACCGCCGAGATGTTAGGTTGGGTTAGGTTATGTTATATTACGTTATTGATATATATAAGGGTCCAACGGAGACGTAGACGCCAACAACCCAGGAATGTTGTCAAATATTACTGCCGAGGTGTGAGGTTGGGTTAGGTTAGGTTGTATTACGCTATTGATGTATATAAAAGTCCCACGGAGACGTAAAAGCCAACTCGTCAGGAATGTGGTCAAATATTACAGCCGCGATGTTAGATTGGGTTAGGATAGGTTGTATTATGTCATACACGTATACAGTGTTCCCACCAAGAAGTAGGGCCCGACAATCATGGAATGTGGTTAAATGGTACCCCGAGAGGTTAGGTTGGGTTCGGTTAAGTTATATTACGTTATTGATGTATATGAGGGTCCCACGGATACGTAGAGGCCAACTCGCCAGTAATGTTGTCAAATATTACCGCCGACATGTTAGGTTGGATTAGGTTTGGTTATATTACGTTATTCATGTATATAAAGGTCCACGGAGACGGAGAAGCCAACTCGCCAGGAATGTTGTCAAATATTACCGCCGAGATGTTAGGTTGGGTTGCGTTAGGTTATATTACGTTATTGATGTATATAAAGGTCCCAGGGAGACGTAGAGGCCAACAAGACAGGAATGTGGTCAACTATTACCGCCGACATGTTAGGCTGGGTTAGGTTTGGTTTTGTTACGTTGTTGATGTATATAATGGTCCCACGCAGACGTAGAGGAAAACACGCCAGGAATGTTGTCAAACATTACCGCCGAGATGATAGGTTGTTTTAGGTTAGGTTATATAACGTTATTGATGTGTATGAAGGTCCCACGGAGACGTAGAGGCCAACTCGCCAGGAATGTTGTCAAATATTACAGCCGCGATGTTAGATTGGGTTAGGGTAGGTTGTATTACGTCATACACGTATACAGTGTTCCCACCAAGAAGTAGGGCCCGACAATTATGGAATGTGGTTAAATGGTACCCCGAGAGGTAAGGTTGGGTTAGGTTACGTTATATTACGTTATTGATGTACATGAGGGTCCCACGGAGACGTAGAGGCCAACTCGCCAGGAATGTTGTCAAATATTACCGCCGAGATGTTAGGTTGGGTTAGGTTAGGTTATATTACGTTATTGATGTATATAAAGGTCCCACGCAGACGTAGAGGCCAACTCGCCAGGAATGTTGTCAAATATTACCGCCGAGATGACAGGTTGGATTAGGTTAGGTTATATTTCGTTATTGATGTGTATGAAGGTCCCACGGAGACGTAGAGGTCAACTCGCCAGGAATGTTGTCAAATATTACAGCCGCGATGTTAGACTGGGTTAGGGTAGGTTGTATTACGTCATAGACGTATACAGTGTTCCCACCGAGAAGTAGGGCCCGACAATCAAGGAATGTGGTTAAATGGTACCCCGAGAGGTTAGGTTGGGTTAGGTTACGTTATATTACGTTATTGATGTACATGTGGGTCCCACGGAGACGTAGAGGCCAACTCGCCAGTAATGTTGTCAAATATTACCGCCGACATGTTAGGTTGGATTAGGTTTGGTTATATTACGTTATTGATGTATATAAGGGTCCAACGGAGACGTTGAGGCCAACAAGCCAGGAATGTGGTCAAATATTACTGCCGAGGTGTTCGGTTGGGTTAGGTTAGGTTATATTACGCTATTGATGTATATAAAATTCCCACGGAGACGTAGAGGCCAACTCGCCAGGAAGGTTGCCAAATATTACAGCCGCTATGTTAGATTGGGTTAGGGTAGGTTGTAATACTTCATAGACGTATACAGTGTTCCCACCGAGAAGTAGGGCCCGACAATCAAGGAATGTGGTTAAATGGTACCCCGAGAGTTTAGGTTGGGTTAGGTTACGTTATATTACATTATTGATGTACATAAAGGTCCCACGGAGACGTAGAGGCCAACTCGCCAGGAATGTTGTCAAATATTACCGCCGAGATGTTAGGTTGGGTTAGGTTATGTTATATTACGTTATTGATATATATAAGGGTCCAACGGAGACGTAGAGGCCAACAAGCCAGGAATGTGGTCAAATATTACTGCCGAGGTGTTAGGTTGGGTTAGGTTAGGTTATATTACGCTATTGATGTATATAAAAGTCCCACGGAGACGTAGAGGCCAACTCGCCAGGAATGTTGTCAAATATTACAGCCGCTATGTTAGATTGGGTTAGGGTAGGTTGTAATACTTCATAGACGTATACAGTGTTCCCACCGAGAAGTAGGGCCCGACAATCAAGGAATGTGGTTAAATGGTACCCCGAGAGTTTAGGTTGGGTTAGGTTACGTTATATTACATTATTGATGTACATAAAGGTCCCACGGAGACGTAGAGGCCAACTCGCCAGGAATGTTGTCAAATATTACCGCCGAGATGTTAGGTTGGGTTAGGTTATGTTATATTACGTTATTGATATATATAAGGGTCCAACGGAGACGTAGCGGCCAACAAGCCAGGAATGTGGTCAAACATTACTGCCGAGGTGTTAGGTTGGGTTAGGTTAGGTTATATTACGCTATTGATGTATATAAAAGTCCCACGGAGACGTAGAGGCCAACTCGCCAGGAATGTTGTCAAATATTACAGCCGCTATGTTAGATTGGGTTAGGGTAGGTTGTAATACTTCATAGACGTATACAGTGTTCCCACCGAGAAGTAGGGCCCGACAATCAAGGAATGTGGTTAAATGGTACCCCAAGAGTTTAGGTTGGGTTAGGTTACGTTATATTACATTATTGATGTACATAAAGGTCCCACGGAGACGTAGAGGCCAACTCGCCAGGAATGTTGTCAAATATTACCGCCGAGATGTTAGGTTGGGTTAGGTTATGTTATATTACGTTATTGATATATATAAGGGTCCAACGGAGACGTAGACGCCAACAACCCAGGAATGTTGTCAAATATTACTGCCGAGGTGTGAGGTTGGGTTAGGTTAGGTTGTATTACGCTATTGATGTATATAAAAGTCCCACGGAGACGTAAAAGCCAACTCGTCAGGAATGTGGTCAAATATTACAGCCGCGATGTTAGATTGGGTTAGGATAGGTTGTATTATGTCATACACGTATACAGTGTTCCCACCAAGAAGTAGGGCCCGACAATCATGGAATGTGGTTAAATGGTACCCCGAGAGGTTAGGTTGGGTTCGGTTAAGTTATATTACGTTATTGATGTATATGAGGGTCCCACGGATACGTAGAGGCCAACTCGCCAGTAATGTTGTCAAATATTACCGCCGACATGTTAGGTTGGATTAGGTTTGGTTATATTACGTTATTCATGTATATAAAGGTCCACGGAGACGGAGAAGCCAACTCGCCAGGAATGTTGTCAAATATTACCGCCGAGATGTTAGGTTGGGTTGCGTTAGGTTATATTACGTTATTGATGTATATAAAGGTCCCAGGGAGACGTAGAGGCCAACAAGACAGGAATGTGGTCAACTATTACCGCCGACATGTTAGGCTGGGTTAGGTTTGGTTTTGTTACGTTGTTGATGTATATAATGGTCCCACGCAGACGTAGAGGAAAACACGCCAGGAATGTTGTCAAACATTACCGCCGAGATGATAGGTTGTTTTAGGTTAGGTTATATAACGTTATTGATGTGTATGAAGGTCCCACGGAGACGTAGAGGCCAACTCGCCAGGAATGTTGTCAAATATTACAGGCGCGATGTTAGATTGGGTTAGGGTAGGTTGTATTACGTCATAGACGTATACAGTGTTCCCACCGAGAAGTAGGGCCCGACAATCAAAGAATGTGG
Organism: Xylocopa violacea; assembly: GCA_963969225.1. Lineage (NCBI taxonomy): Eukaryota > Metazoa > Arthropoda > Insecta > Hymenoptera > Apidae > Xylocopa > Xylocopa violacea. The sequence continues at coordinate 6,887,048 of CAXAJV010000017.1, read as the reverse complement.
TTAAATGGTACCCCGAGCGGTTAGGTTGGGTTGGGTTACGTTATATTACGTTAATGATGTACATGAGGGTCCCACGGAGACGTAGAGGCCAACTCGCCAGTAATGTTGTCAAATATTACCGCCGACATGTTAGGTTGGGCTAGGTTTGGTTTTGTTACGTTATTGATGTATATAAAGGTCCCACGCAGACGTAGAGGCCAACTCGCCAGGAATGTTGTCAAATATTACCGCCGAGATGATAGGATGGGTTAGGTTTGGTTATATTTCGTTATTGATGTATATGAAGGTCCCACGGAGACGTAGAGGCCAACTCGCCAGGCATGTTGTCAAATATTACAGCCGCGATGTTAGACTGGGTTAGGGTAGGTTGTATTACGTCATAGACGTATACAGTGTCCCACCGAGAAGTAGGGCCCGACAATCAAGGAATGTGGTTAAATGGTACCCCGAGAGGTTAGGTTGGGTTCGGTTGCGTTATATTACGTTATTGATGTACATGAGGGTCCCACGGAGACGTAGAGGCCAACTCGCCAGTAATGTTGTCAAATATTACCGCCGACATGTTAGGTTGGATTAGGTTTGGTTATATTACGTTATTCATGTATATAAAGGTCCCACGGAGACGGAGAAGCCAACTCGCCAGGAATGATGTCAAATATTACCGCCGAGATGATAGGTTGGTTTAGGTTAGGTTATATTACGTTATTGATGTATATAAAGGTTCCACGGTGACGTAGAGGCCAACTCGCCAGGAATGTTGTCAAATATTACCGCCGAGATGATAGGATGGGTTAGGTTAGGTTATATTTCGTTATTGATGTATATGAAGGTCCCACGGAGACGTAGAGGCCAACTCGCCAGGCATGTTGTCAAATATTACAGCCGCGATGTTAGACTGGGTTAGGGTAGGTTGTATTACGTCATAGACGTATACAGTGTCCCACCGAGAAGTAGGGCCCGACAAGCAAGGAATGAGGTCAAATGGTACCCCGAGAGGTTAGGTTGGGTTCGGTTGCGTATATATTACGTTATTGATGTACATGAGGGTCCCACGGAGACGTAGAGGCCAACTCGCCAGTAATGTTGTCAAATATTACCGCCGACATGTTAGGTTGGATTAGGTTTGGTTATATTACGTTATTCATGTATATAAAGGTCCCACGGAGACGGAGAAGCCAACTCGCCAGGAATGATGTCAAATATTACCGCCGAGATGATAGGTTGGGTTACGTTAGGTTATATTACGTTATTGATGTATATAAAGGTCCCAGGGTGACGTAGAGGCCAAAAAGACAGGAATGTGGTCAACTATTACCGCCGACATGTTAGGTTGGGTTAGGTTTGGTTCTGTTACGTTACTGATGTATATAAAGGTCCCACGCAGACGTAGAGGAAAACGCGCCAGGAGTGTTGTCAAATATTACCGCCGAGATGATACGTTGGGTTAGGTTATGTTATATTACGTTATTGATATATATAAGGGTCCAACGGAGACGTAGAGGCCAACAAGCCAGGAATGTTGTCAAATATTACTGCCGAGGTGTTAGGTTGGGTTAGGTTAGGTTATAATACGCTATTGATGTATATAAAAGTCCCACGGAGACGTAAAAGCCAACTCGTCAGGAATGTGGTCAAATATTACAGCCGCGATGCTAGATTGGGTTAGGGTAGGTTGTATTACGTCATAGACGTATACAGTGTTCCCACCGAGAAGTAGGGCCCGACAATCAAGGAATGTGGTTAAATGGTACCCCGAGAGTTTAGGTTGGGTTAGGTTACGTTATATTACATTATTGATGTACATAAAGGTCCCACGGAGACGTAGAGGCCAACTCGCCAGGAATGTTGTCAAATATTACCGCCGAGATGTTAGGTTGGGTTAGGTTATGTTATATTACGTTATTGATATATATAAGGGTCCAACGGAGACGTAGCGGCCAACAAGCCAGGAATGTGGTCAAATATTACTGCCGAGGTGTTAGGTTGGGTTAGGTTAGGTTATATTACGCTATTGATGTATATAAAAGTCCCACGGAGACGTAGAGGCCAACTCGCCAGGAATGTTGTCAAATATTACAGCCGCTATGTTAGATTGGGTTAGGGTAGGTTGTAATACTTCATAGACGTATACAGTGTTCCCACCGAGAAGTAGGGCCCGACAATCAAGGAATGTGGTTAAATGGTACCCCAAGAGTTTAGGTTGGGTTAGGTTACGTTATATTACATTATTGATGTACATAAAGGTCCCACGGAGACGTAGAGGCCAACTCGCCAGGAATGTTGTCAAATATTACCGCCGAGATGTTAGGTTGGGTTAGGTTATGTTATATTACGTTATTGATATATATAAGGGTCCAACGGAGACGTAGACGCCAACAACCCAGGAATGTTGTCAAATATTACTGCCGAGGTGTGAGGTTGGGTTAGGTTAGGTTGTATTACGCTATTGATGTATATAAAAGTCCCACGGAGACGTAAAAGCCAACTCGTCAGGAATGTGGTCAAATATTACAGCCGCGATGTTAGATTGGGTTAGGATAGGTTGTATTATGTCATACACGTATACAGTGTTCCCACCAAGAAGTAGGGCCCGACAATCATGGAATGTGGTTAAATGGTACCCCGAGAGGTTAGGTTGGGTTCGGTTAAGTTATATTACGTTATTGATGTATATGAGGGTCCCACGGATACGTAGAGGCCAACTCGCCAGTAATGTTGTCAAATATTACCGCCGACATGTTAGGTTGGATTAGGTTTGGTTATATTACGTTATTCATGTATATAAAGGTCCACGGAGACGGAGAAACCAACTCGCCAGGAATGTTGTCAAATATTACCGCCGAGATGTTAGGTTGGGTTACGTTAGGTTATATTACGTTATTGATGTATATAAAGGTCCCAGGGAGACGTAGAGGCCAACAAGACAGGAATGTGGTCAACTATTACCGCCGACATGTTAGGCTGGGTTAGGTTTGGTTTTGTTACGTTGTTGATGTATATAATGGTCCCACGCAGACGTAGAGGAAAACACGCCAGGAATGTTGTCAAATATTACCGCCGAGATGATAGGTTGTTTTAGGTTAGGTTATATAACGTTATTGATGTGTATGAAGGTCCCACGGAGACGTAGAGGCCAACTCGCCAGGAATGTTGTCAAATATTACAGGCGCGATGTTAGATTGGGTTAGGGTAGGTTGTATTACGTCATAGACGTATACAGTGTTCCCACCGAGAAGTAGGGCCCGACAATCAAAGAATGTGGTTAAATGGTACCCCGAGCGGTTAGGTTGGGTTGGGTTACGTTATATTACGTTAATGATGTACATGAGGGTCCCACGGAGACGTAGAGGCCAACTCGCCAGTAATGTTGTCAAATATTACCGCCGACATGTTAGGTTGGGCTAGGTTTGGTTTTGTTACGTTATTGATGTATATAAAGGTCCCACGCAGACGTAGAGGCCAACTCGCCAGGAATGTTGTCAAATATTACCGCCGAGATGATAGGATGGGTTAGGTTTGGTTATATTTCGTTATTGATGTATATGAAGGTCCCACGGAGACGTAGAGGCCAACTCGCCAGGCATGTTGTCAAATATTACAGCCGCGATGTTAGACTGGGTTAGGGTAGGTTGTATTACGTCATAGACGTATACAGTGTCCCACCGAGAAGTAGGGCCCGACAATCAAGGAATGTGGTTAAATGGTACCCCGAGAGGTTAGGTTGGGTTCGGTTGCGTTATATTACGTTATTGATGTACATGAGGGTCCCACGGAGACGTAGAGGCCAACTCGCCAGTAATGTTGTCAAATATTACCGCCGACATGTTAGGTTGGATTAGGTTTGGTTATATTACGTTATTCATGTATATAAAGGTCCCACGGAGACGGAGAAGCCAACTCGCCAGGAATGATGTCAAATATTACCGCCGAGATGATAGGTTGGTTTAGGTTAGGTTATATTACGTTATTGATGTATATAAAGGTCCCACGGTGACGTAGAGGCCAACTCGCCAGGAATGTTGTCAAATATTACCGCCGAGATGATAGGATGGGTTAGGTTAGGTTATATTTCGTTATTGATGTATATGAAGGTCCCACGGAGACGTAGAGGCCAACTCGCCAGGCATGTTGTCAAATATTACAGCCGCGATGTTAGACTGGGTTAGGGTAGGTTGTATTACGTCATAGACGTATACAGTGTCCCACCGAGAAGTAGGGCCCGACAATCAAGGAATGTGGTTAAATGGTACCCCGAGAGGTTAGGTTGGGTTCGGTTGCGTTATATTACGTTATTGATGTACATGAGGGTCCCACGGAGACGTAGAGGCCAACTCGCCAGTAATGTTGTCAAATATTACCGCCGACATGTTAGGTTGGATTAGGTTTGGTTATATTACGTTATTCATGTATATAAAGGTCCCACGGAGACGGAGAAGCCAACTCGCCAGGAATGATGTCAAATATTACCGCCGAGATGATAGGTTGGGTTAGGTTAGGTTATATTACGTTATTGATGTATATAAAGGTCCCACGGTGACGTAGAGGCCAACTCGCCAGGAATGTTGTCAAATATTACCGCCGAGATGATAGGATGGGTTAGGTTAGGTTATATTTCGTTATTGATGTATATGAAGGTCCCACGGAGACGTAGAGGCCAACTCGCCAGACATGTTGTCAAATATTACAGCCGCGATGTTAGACTGGGTTAGGGTAGGTTGTATTACGTCATAGACGTATACAGTGTCCCACCGAGAAGTAGGGCCCGACAATCAAGGAATGTGGTTAAATGGTACCCCGAGAGGTTAGGTTGGGTTCGGTTGCGTATATATTACGTTATTGATGTACATGAGGGTCCCACGGAGACGTAGAGGCCAACTCGCCAGTAATGTTGTCAAATATTACCGCCGACATGTTAGGTTGGATTAGGTTTGGTTATATTACGTTATTCATGTATATAAAGGTCCCACGGAGACGGAGAAGCCAACTCGCCAGGAATGATGTCAAATATTACCGCCGAGATGATAGGATGGGTTAGGTTAGGTTATATTTCGTTATTGATGTATATGAAGGTCCCACGGAGACGTAGAGGCCAACTCGCCAGGCATGTTGACAAATATTACAGGCGCGATGTTAGATTGGGTTAGGGTAGGTTGTATTACGTCATAGACGTATACAGTGTTCCGACCGAGAAGTAGGGCCCGACAATCAAGGAATGTGGTTAAATGGTACCCCGAGCGGTTAGGTTGGGTTGGGTTACGTTATATTACGTTATTGATGTACATGAGGGTCCCACGGAGACGTAGAATACAACTCGCCAGGAATGTTGCCAAATATTACCGCCGAGATGTTCGGTTGGGTTAGGTTAGGTTATATTACGCTATTGATGCATATAAAGGTCCCACGGAGACGTAGAGGCCAACTCGAAAGGAATGATTTCAAATATTACCGCCGAGGTGATAGGTTGGGTTAGGTTTGGTTTTGTTACGTTATTGATGTATATAAAGGTCCCACGCAGACGTAGAGGCCAACTCGCCAGGAATGTTGTCAAATATTACCGCCGAGATGATAGGATGTGTTAGGTTAGGTTATATTTCGTTATTGATGTATATGAAGGTCCCACGGAGACGTAGAGGCCAACTCGCCAGGAATGTTGTCAAATATTACAGCCGCGATGTTAGACTGGGTGAGAGTAGGTTGTATTACGTCATAGACGTATACAGTGTTCCCACCGAGAAGTAGGGCCCGACAATAAAGGAATGTGGTTAAATGGTACCCCGAGAGGTTAGGTTGGGTTAGGTTACGTTATATTACGTTATTGATGTACATGAGGGTCCCACGGAGACGTAGAGGCCAACTCGCCAGTAATGTTGTCAAATATTACCGCCGACATGTTAGGTTGGATGAGGTTTGGTTATATTACGTTATTGATGTATATAAAGGTCCCACGGAGACGGAGAAGCCAACTCGCCAGGAATGTTGTCAAATATTACCGCCGAGATGTTAGGTTGGATTAGGTTAGGTTATATTACGATATTGATGTATATAATGGTCCCAGGGAGACGTAGAGGCCAACAAGACAGGAATGTGGTCAACTATTACCGCCGACATGTTAGGTTGGGTTAGGTTTGGTTTTGTTACGTTATTGATGTATATAAACGTCCCACGGAGACGTAGAGGCCAACTCGCCAGGAATGTTGTCAAATATTACCCCCGAGATGTTAGGTTGGGTTAGGTTATGTTATATTACGTTATTGATATATATAAGGGTCCAACGGAGACGTAGAGGCCAACAAGCCAGGAATGTTGTCAAATATTACTGCCGAGGTGTTAGGTTGGGTTAGGTTAGGTTATATTATGCTATTGATGTATATAAAAGTCCCACGGAGACGTAAAAGCCAACTCGTCAGGAATGTGGTCATATATTACAGCCGCGATGTTAGATTGGGTTAGGGTAGGTTGTATTACGTCATACACGTATACAGTGTTCCCACCAAGAAGTAGGGCCCGACAATCATGGAATGTGGTTAAATGGTACCCCGAGAGTTTAGGTTGGGTTAGGTTACGTTATATTACATTATTGATGTACATAAAGGTCCCACGGAGACGTAGAGGCCAACTCGCCAGGAATGTTGTCAAATATTACCGCCGAGATGTTAGGTTGGGTTAGGTTATGTTATATTAAGTTATTGATATATATATAAGGGTCCAACGGAGACGTAGAGGCCAACAAGCCAGGAATGTGGTCAAATATTACTGCCGAGGTGTTAGGTTGGGTTAGGTTAGGTTATATTAAGCTATTGATGTATATAAAATTCCCACGGAGACGTAGAGGCCAACTCGCCAGGAATGTTGTCAAATATTACAGCCGCTATGCTAGATTGGGTTAGGGTAGGTTGTAATACTTCATAGACGTATACAGTGTTCCCACCGAGAAGTAGGGCCCGACAATCAAGGAATGTGGTTAAATGGTACCCCGAGAGTTTAGGTTGGGTTAGGATACGTTATATTACATTATTGATGTACATAAAGGTCCCACGGAGACGTAGAGGCCAACTCGCCAGGAATGCTGTCAAATATTACCGCCGAGATGTTAGGTTGGGTTAGGTTATGTTATATTACGTTATTGATATATATAAGGTTCCAACGGAGACGTAGAGGCCAACAAGCCAGGAATGTTGTCAAATATTACTGCCGAGGTGTGAGGTTGGGTTAGGTTAGGTTGTATTGCGCTATTGATGTATATAAAAGTCCCACGGAGACGTAAAAGCCAACTCGTCAGGAATGTGGTCAAATATTACAGCCGCGATGTTAGATTGGGTTAGGGTAGGTTGTATTACGTCATACACGTATACAGTGTTCCCACTAAGAAGTAGGGCCCGACAATCATGGAATGTGGTTAAATGGTACCCCGAGAGGTTAGGTTGGGTTCGGTTACGTTATATTACGTTATTGATGTACATGAGGGTCCCACGGATACGTAGAGGCCAACTCGCCAGTAATGTTGTCAAATATTACCGCCGACATGTTAGGTTGGATTAGGTTTGGTTATATTACGTTATTCATGTATATAAAGGTCCCACGGAGACGGAGAAGCCAACTCGCCAGGAATGTTGTCAAATATTACCGCCGATATGTTAGGTTGGGTTACGTTAGGTTATATTACGTTATTGATGTATAAAAAGGTCCCAGGGAGACGTAGAGGCCAACAAGACAGGAATGTGGTCAACTATTACCGCCGACATGTTAGGTTGGGTTAGGTTTGGTTTTGTTACGTTATTGATGTATACAATGGTCCCACGCAGACGTAGAGGAAAACACGCCAGGAATGTTGTCAAATATTACCGCCGAGATGATACGTTGGGTTAGGTTATGTTATATTACGTTAATGATATATATAAGGGTCCAACGGAGACGTAGAGGCCAACAAGCCAGGAATGTTGTCAAATATTACTGCCGAGGTGTTAGGTTGGGTTAGGTTAGGTTATAATACGCTATTGATGTATATAAAAGTCCCACGGAGACGTAAAATCCAACTCGTCAGGAATGTGGTCAAATATTACAGCCGCGATGCTAGATTGGGTTAGGGTAGGTTGTATTACGTCACACACGTATACAGTGTTCCCACCAAGAAGTAGGGCCCGACAATCATGGAATGTGGTTAAATGGTACCCCGAGAGGTAAGGTTGGGTTCGGTTACGTTATATTACGTTATTGATGTACATGAGGGTCCCACGGATACGTAGAGGCCAACTCGCCAGTAATGTTGTCAAATATTACCGCCGACATGTTAGGTTGGGCTAGGTTTGGTTTTGTTATGTTATTGATGTATATAAAGGTCCCACGCAGACGTAGAGGCCAACTCGCCAGGAATGTTGTCAAATATTACCGCCGAGATGATAGGATGTGTTAGGTTAGGTTATATTTCGTTATTGATGTATATGAAGGTCCCACGGAGACGTAGAGGCCAACTTGCCAGGAATGTTGTCAAATATTACAGCCGCGATGTTAGACTGGGTGAGAGTAGGTTGTATTACGTCATAGACGTATACAGTGTTCCCACCGAGAAGTAGGGCCCGACAATCAAGGAATGTGGTTAAATGGTACCCCGAGAGGTTAGGTTGGGTTAGGTTACGTTATATTACGTTATTGATGTACATGAGGGTCCCACGGAGACGTAGAGGCCAACTCGCCAGTAATGTTGTCAAATATTACCGCCGACATGTTAGGTTGGATGAGGTTTGGTTATATTACGTTATTGATGTATATAAAGGTCCCACGGAGACGGAGAATCCAACTCGCCAGGAATGTTGTCAAATATTACCGCTGAGATGTTAGGTTGGGTTAGGTTAGGTTATATTACGTTATTGATATATATAAAGGTCCCACGGAGACGTAGAGGCCAACAAGACAGGAATGTGGTCAACTATTACCGCCGAGATGTTAGATTGGGTTAGGTTAGGTTATATTACGTTATAGATGTATATAAAGGTCCCACGGAGTCGTAGAGGCCAACTAGCGAGGAATGTTGTCAAATATTACCGCCGAGATGATAGGTTGGGTTAGGTTAGGTTATAATACGTTATTGATGTATATGAAGGACCCACTTAGACGTAGGGGCCATGTCGCCAGTAATATTGTCAAATATTACCGCCGAGATGATAGTTTGGATTAGGTTAGTTTATATTACGCTATTGATGTATATAAAAGTCCCACGGAGACGTAGAAGCCAACTCGCCAGGAATGTTGTCAAATATTACCGCCGAGATGATAGGATGGGTTAGGTTATGTTATATTTCGTTATTGATGTATATGAAGGTCCCACGGAGACGTAGAGGCCAACTCGCCAGGAATGTTGTCAAATATTACAGCCGCGATGTTAGATTGGGTTAGGGTAGGTTGTATTACGTCATACACGTATACAGTGTTCCCACCAAGAAGTAGGGCCCGACAATCATGGAATGTGGTTAAATAGTACCCCGAGAGGTTAGGTTGGCTTAGGTTAGGTTATATTACGTTATTGATGTACATGAGGGTCCCACGGAGACGTAGAGACCAACTCGCCAGTAATGTTGTCAAATGTTACCGCCGACATGTTAGGTTGGGTTAGGTTAGGTTATATTACGTTATTGATGTATATAAAGGTCCCACGCAGACGTAGAGGCCAACTCGCCAGGAATGTTGTCAAATATTACCGCCGAGATGTTCGGTTGGGTTAGGTTAGGTTATATTACGATATTGATGTATATAATGGTCCCAGGGGGACGTAGAGGCCAACAAGACAGGAATGTGGTCAACTATTATCGCCGACATGTTAGGTTGGGTTAGGTTTGGTTTTGTTACGTTATTGATGTATATAAACGTCCCACGGAGACGTAGAGGCCAACTCGCCAGGAATGTTGTCAAATATTACCCCCGAGATGTTAGGTTGGGTTAGGTTATGTTATATTACGTTATTGATATATATAAGGGTCCAACGGAGACGTAGAGGCCAACAAGCCAGGAATGTTGTCAAATATTACTGCCGAGGTGTTAGGTTGGGTTAGGTTAGGTTATATTACGCTATTGATGAATATAAAAGTCCCACGGAGACGTAAAAGCCAACTCGTCAGGAATGTGGTCAAATATTACAGCCGCGATGTTAGATTGGGTTAGGGTAGGTTGTATTACGTCATAGACGTATACAGTGTTCCGACCGAGAAGTAGGGCCCGACAATTAAGGAATGTGGTTAAATGGTACCCCGAGCGGTTAGGTTGGGTTGGGTTACGTTATATTACGTTATTGATGTACATGAGGGTCCCACGGAGACGTAGAATCCAACTCGCCAGGAATGTTGCCAAATATTACCGCCGAGATGTTCGGTTGGGTTAGGTTAGGTTATATTACGCTATTGATGCATATAAAGGTCCCACGGAGACGTAGAGGCCAACTCGCCAGGAATGATTTCAAATATTACCGCCGAGGTGATGGGTTGGGTTAGGTTTGGTTTTGTTACGTTATTGATGTATATAAAGGTCCCACGCAGACGTAGAGGCCAACTCGCCAGGAATATTGTCAAATATTACCGCCGAGATGATAGGATGGGTTAGGATACGTTATATTACATTATTGATGAACATAAAGGTCCCACGGAGACGTAGAGGCCAACTCGCCAGGAATGTTGTCAAATATTACCGCCGAGATGTTAGGTTGGGTTAGGTTATGTTATATTACGTTATTGATATATATAAGGGTCCAACGGAGACGTAGAGGCCAACAAGCCAGGAATGTTGTCAAATATTACTGCCGAGGTGTTAGGTTGGGTTATGTTAGGTTATATTATGCTATTGATGTATATAAAAGTCCCACGGAGACGTAAAAGCCAACTCGTCAGGAATGTGGTCATATATTACAGCCGCGATGTTAGATTGGGTTAGGGTAGGTTGTATTACGTCATACACGTATACAGTGTTCCCACCAAGAAGTAGGGCCCGACAATCATGGAATGTGGTTAAATGGTACCCCGAGAGTTTAGGTTGGGTTAGGTTACGTTATATTACATTATTGATGTACATAAAGGTCCCACGGAGACGTAGAGGCCAACTCGCCAGGAATGTTGTCAAATATTACCGCCGAGATGTTAGGTTGGGTTAGGTTATGTTATATTAAGTTATTGATATATATATAAGGGTCCAACGGAGACGTAGGGGCCAACAAGCCAGGAATGTGGTCAAATATTACTGCCGAGGTGTTAGGTTGGGTTAGGTTAGGTTATATTACGTTATAGATGTATATAAAGGTCCCACGGAGTCGTAGAGGCCAACTAGCGAGGAATGTTGTCAAATATTACCGCCGAGATGATAGGTTGGGTTAGGTTAGGTTATATTACGTTATTGATGTATATGAAGGACCCACTTAGACGTAGGAGCCATGTCGCCAGTAATATTGTCAAATATTACCGCCGAGATGATAGTTTGGATTAGGTTAGTTTATATTACGCTATTGATGTATATAAAAGTCCCACGGAGACGTAGAAGCCAACTCGCCAGGAATGTTGTCAAATATTACCGCCGAGATGATAGGATGGGTTAGGTTATGTTATATTTCGTTATTGATGTATATGAAGGTCCCACGGAGACGTAGAGGCCAACTCGCCAGGAATGTTGTCAAATATTACAGCCGCGATGTTAGATTGGGTTAGGGTAGGTTGTCTTACGTCATACACGTATACAGTGTTCCCACCAAGAAGTAGGGCCCGACAATCATGGAATGCGGTTAAATGGTACCCCGAGAGGTAAGGTTGGGTTAGGTTACGTTATATTACGTTATTGATGTACATGAGGGTCCCACGGAGACGTAGAGGCCAACTCGCCAGGAATGTTGTCAAATATTACCGCCGAGATGTTAGGTTGGGTTAGGTTAGGTTATATTACGTTATTGATGTATATAAAGGTCCCACGCAGACGTAGAGGCCAACTCGCCAGGAATGTTGTCAAATATTACCGCCGAGATGACAGGTTGGGTTAGGTTAGGTTATATTTCGTTATTGATGTGTATGAAGGTCCCACGGAGACGTAGAGGCCAACTCGCCAGGAATGTTGTCAAATATTACAGGCGCGATGTTAGGTTGGGTTAGGGTAGGTTGTATTACGTCATAGACGTATACAGTGTTCCGACCGAGAAGTAGGGCCCGACAATCAAGGAATGTGGTTAAATGGTACCCCGAGCGGTTAGGTTGGGTTGGGTTACGTTATATTACGTTATTGATGTACATGAGGGTCCCACGGAGACGTAGAATCCAACTCGCCAGGAATGTTGCCAAATATTACCGCCGAGATGATAGGATGGGTTAGGTTACGTTATATTACATTATTGATGAACATAAAGGTCCCACGGAGACGTAGAGGCCAACTCGCCAGGAATGTTGTCAAATATTACCGCCGAGATGTTAGGTTGGGTTAGGTTATGTTATATTACGTTATTGATATATATAAGGGTCCAACGGAGACGTAGAGGCCAACAAGCCAGGAATGTTGTCAAATATTACTGCCGAGGTGTTAGGTTGGGTTAGGTTAGGTTATATTATGCTATTGATGTATATAAAAGTCCCACGGAGACGTAAAAGCCAACTCGTCAGGAATGTGGTCATATATTACAGCCGCGATGTTAGATTGGGTTAGGGTAGGTTGTATTACGTCATACACGTATACAGTGTTCCCACCAAGAAGTAGGGCCCGACAATCATGGAATGTGGTTAAATGGTACCCCGAGAGTTTAGGTTGGGTTAGGTTACGTTATATTACATTATTGATGTACATAAAGGTCCCACGGAGACATAGAGGCCAACTCGCCAGGAATGTTGTCAAATATTACCGCCGAGATGTTAGGTTGGGTTAGGTTATGTTATATTAAGTTATTGATATATATATATAAGGGTCCAACGGAGACGTAGAGGCCAACAAGCCAGGAATGTGGTCAAATATTACTGCCGAGGTGTTAGGTTGGGTTAGGTTAGGTTATATTAAGCTATTGATGTATATAAAAGTCCCACGGAGACGTAGAGGCCAACTCGCCAGTAATGTTGTCAAATATTACCGCCGACATGTTAGGTTGGGCTAGGTTTGGTTTTGTTATGTTATTGATGTATATAAAGGTCCCACGCAGACGTAGAGGCCAACTCGCCAGGAATGTTGTCAAATATTACCGCCGAGATGATAGGATGTGTTAGGTTAGGTTATATTTCGTTATTGATGTATATGAAGGTCCCACGGAGACGTAGAGGCCAACTTGCCAGGAATGTTGTCAAATATTACAGCCGCGATGTTAGACTGGGTGAGAGTAGGTTGTATTACGTCATAGACGTATACAGTGTTCCCACCGAGAAGTAGGGCCCGACAATCAAGGAATGTGGTTAAATGGTACCCCGAGAGGTTAGGTTGGGTTAGGTTACGTTATATTACGTTATTGATGTACATGAGGGTCCCACGGAGACGTAGAGGCCAACTCGCCAGTAATGTTGTCAAATATTACCGCCGACATGTTAGGTTGGATGAGGTTTGGTTATATTACGTTATTGATGTATATAAAGGTCCCACGGAGACGGAGAATCCAACTCGCCAGGAATGTTGTCAAATATTACCGCTGAGATGTTAGGTTGGGTTAGGTTAGGTTATATTACGTTATTGATATATATAAAGGTCCCACGGAGACGTAGAGGCCAACAAGACAGGAATGTGGTCAACTATTACCGCCGAGATGTTAGATTGGGTTAGGTTAGGTTATATTACGTTATAGATGTATATAAAGGTCCCACGGAGTCGTAGAGGCCAACTAGCGAGGAATGTTGTCAAATATTACCGCCGAGATGATAGGTTGGGTTAGGTTAGGTTATATTACGTTATTGATGTATATGAAGGACCCACTTAGACGTAGGGGCCATGTCGCCAGTAATATTGTCAAATATTACCGCCGAGATGATAGTTTGGATTAGGTTAGTTTATATTACGCTATAGATGTATATAAAAGTCCCACGGAGACGTAGAAGCCAACTCGCCAGGAATGTTGTCAAATATTACCGCCGAGATGATAGGATGGGTTAGGTTATGTTATATTTCGTTATTGATGTATATGAAGGTCCCACGGAGACGTAGAGGCCAACTCGCCAGGAATGTTGTCAAATATTACAGCCGCGATGTTAGATTGGGTTAGGGTAGGTTGTATTACGTCATACACGTATACAGTGTTCCCACCAAGAAGTAGGGCCCGACAATCATGGAATGTGGTTAAATAGTACCCCGAGAGGTTAGGTTGGGTTAGGTTAGGTTATATTACGTTATTGATGTACATGAGGGTCCCACGGAGACGTAGAGACCAACTCGCCAGTAATGTTGTCAAATGTTACCGCCGACATGTTAGGTTGGGTTAGGTTAGGTTATATTACGTTATTGATGTATATAAAGGTCCCACGCAGACGTAGAGGCCAACTCGCCAGGAATGTTGTCAAATATTACCGCCGAGATGACAGGTTGGGTTAGGTTAGGTTATATTTCGTTATTGATGTGTATGAAGGTCCCACGGAGACGTAAAAGCCAACTCGTCAGGAATGTGGTCAAATATTACAGCCGCGATGTTAGATTGGGTTAGGGTAGGTTGTATTACGTCATACACGTATACAGTGTTCCCACTAAGAAGTAGGGCCCGACAATCATGGAATGTGGTTAAATGGTACCCCGAGAGGTTAGGTTGGGTTCGGTTACGTTATATTACGTTATTGATGTACATGAGGGTCCCACGGATACGTAGAGGCCAACTCGCCAGTAATGTTGTCAAATATTACCGCCGACATGTTAGGTTGGATTAGGTTTGGTTATATTACGTTATTCATGTATATAAAGGTCCCACGGAGACGGAGAAGCCAACTCGCCAGGAATGTTGTCAAATATTACCGCCGATATGTTAGGTTGGGTTACGTTAGGTTATATTACGTTATTGATGTATAAAAAGGTCCCAGGGAGACGTAGAGGCCAACAAGACAGGAATGTGGTCAACTATTACCGCCGACATGTTAGGTTGGGTTAGGTTTGGTTTTGTTACGTTATTGATGTATACAATGGTCCCACGCAGACGTAGAGGAAAACACGCCAGGAATGTTGTCAAATATTACCGCCGAGATGATACGTTGGGTTAGGTTATGTTATATTACGTTAATGATATATATAAGGGTCCAACGGAGACGTAGAGGCCAACAAGCCAGGAATGTTGTCAAATATTACTGCCGAGGTGTTAGGTTGGGTTAGGTTAGGTTATAATACGCTATTGATGTATATAAAAGTCCCACGGAGACGTAAAATCCAACTCGTCAGGAATGTGGTCAAATATTACAGCCGCGATGCTAGATTGGGTTAGGGTAGGTTGTATTACGTCACACACGTATACAGTGTTCCCACCAAGAAGTAGGGCCCGACAATCATGGAATGTGGTTAAATGGTACCCCGAGAGGTAAGGTTGGGTTCGGTTACGTTATATTACGTTATTGATGTACATGAGGGTCCCACGGATACGTAGAGGCCAACTCGCCAGTAATGTTGTCAAATATTACCGCCGACATGTTAGGTTGGGCTAGGTTTGGTTTTGTTATGTTATTGATGTATATAAAAGTCCCACGCAGACGTAGAGGCCAACTCGCCAGGAATGTTGTCAAATATTACCGCCGAGATGATAGGATGTGTTAGGTTAGGTTATATTTCGTTATTGATGTATATGAAGGTCCCACGGAGACGTAGAGGCCAACTTGCCAGGAATGTTGTCAAATATTACAGCCGCGATGTTAGACTGGGTGAGAGTAGGTTGTATTACGTCATAGACGTATACAGTGTTCCCACCGAGAAGTAGGGCCCGACAATCAAGGAATGTGGTTAAATGGTACCCCGAGAGGTTAGGTTGGGTTAGGTTACGTTATATTACGTTATTGATGTACATGAGGGTCCCACGGAGACGTAGAGGCCAACTCGCCAGTAATGTTGTCAAATATTACCGCCGACATGTTAGGTTGGATGAGGTTTGGTTATATTACGTTATTGATGTATATAAAGGTCCCACGGAGACGGAGAATCCAACTCGCCAGGAATGTTGTCAAATATTACCGCTGAGATGTTAGGTTGGGTTAGGTTAGGTTATATTACGTTATTGATATATATAAAGGTCCCACGGAGACGTAGAGGCCAACAAGACAGGAATGTGGTCAACTATTACCGCCGAGATGTTAGATTGGGTTAGGTTAGGTTATATTACGTTATAGATGTATATAAAGGTCCCACGGAGTCGTAGAGGCCAACTAGCGAGGAATGTTGTCAAATATTACCGCCGAGATGATAGGTTGGGTTAGGTTAGGTTATATTACGTTATTGATGTATATGAAGGACCCACTTAGACGTAGGGGCCATGTCGCCAGTAATATTGTCAAATATTACCGCCGAGATGATAGTTTGGATTAGGTTAGTTTATATTACGCTATTGATGTATATAAAAGTCCCACGGAGACGTAGAAGCCAACTCGCCAGGAATGTTGTCAAATATTACCGCCGAGATGATAGGATGGGTTAGGTTATGTTATATTTCGTTATTGATGTATATGAAGGTCCCACGGAGACGTAGAGGCCAACTCGCCAGGAATGTTGTCAAATATTACAGCCGCGATGTTAGATTGGGTTAGGGTAGGTTGTATTACGTCATACACGTATACAGTGTTCCCACCAAGAAGTAGGGCCCGACAATCATGGAATGTGGTTAAATAGTACCCCGAGAGGTTAGGTTGGGTTAGGTTAGGTTATATTACGTTATTGATGTACATGAGGGTCCCACGGAGACGTAGAGACCAACTCGCCAGTAATGTTGTCAAATGTTACCGCCGACATGTTAGGTTGGGTTAGGTTAGGTTATATTACGTTATTGATGTATATAAAGGTCCCACGCAGACGTAGAGGCCAACTCGCCAGGAATGTTGTCAAATATTACCGCCGAGATGACAGGTTGGGTTAGGTTAGGTTATATTTCGTTATTGATGTGTATGAAGGTCCCACGGAGACGTAAAAGCCAACTCGTCAGGAATGTGGTCAAATATTACAGCCGCGATGTTAGATTGGGTTAGGGTAGGTTGTATTACGTCATACACGTATACAGTGTTCCCACTAAGAAGTAGGGCCCGACAATCATGGAATGTGGTTAAATGGTACCCCGAGAGGTTAGGTTGGGTTCGGTTACGTTATATTACGTTATTGATGTACATGAGGGTCCCACGGATACGTAGAGGCCAACTCGCCAGTAATGTTGTCAAATATTACCGCCGACATGTTAGGTTGGATTAGGTTTGGTTATATTACGTTATTCATGTATATAAAGGTCCCACGGAGACGGAGAAGCCAACTCGCCAGGAATGTTGTCAAATATTACCGCCGATATGTTAGGTTGGGTTACGTTAGGTTATATTACGTTATTGATGTATAAAAAGGTCCCAGGGAGACGTAGAGGCCAACAAGACAGGAATGTGGTCAACTATTACCGCCGACATGTTAGGTTGGGTTAGGTTTGGTTTTGTTACGTTATTGATGTATACAATGGTCCCACGCAGACGTAGAGGAAAACACGCCAGGAATGTTGTCAAATATTACCGCCGAGATGATACGTTGGGTTAGGTTATGTTATATTACGTTAATGATATATATAAGGGTCCAACGGAGACGTAGAGGCCAACAAGCCAGGAATGTTGTCAAATATTACTGCCGAGGTGTTAGGTTGGGTTAGGTTAGGTTATAATACGCTATTGATGTATATAAAAGTCCCACGGAGACGTAAAATCCAACTCGTCAGGAATGTGGTCAAATATTACAGCCGCGATGCTAGATTGGGTTAGGGTAGGTTGTATTACGTCACACACGTATACAGTGTTCCCACCAAGAAGTAGGGCCCGACAATCATGGAATGTGGTTAAATGGTACCCCGAGAGGTAAGGTTGGGTTCGGTTACGTTATATTACGTTATTGATGTACATGAGGGTCCCACGGATACGTAGAGGCCAACTCGCCAGTAATGTTGTCAAATATTACCGCCGACATGTTAGGTTGGGCTAGGTTTGGTTTTGTTATGTTATTGATGTATATAAAAGTCCCACGCAGACGTAGAGGCCAACTCGCCAGGAATGTTGTCAAATATTACCGCCGAGATGATAGGATGTGTTAGGTTAGGTTATATTTCGTTATTGATGTATATGAAGGTCCCACGGAGACGTAGAGGCCAACTTGCCAGGAATGTTGTCAAATATTACAGCCGCGATGTTAGACTGGGTGAGAGTAGGTTGTATTACGTCATAGACGTATACAGTGTTCCCACCGAGAAGTAGGGCCCGACAATCAAGGAATGTGGTTAAATGGTACCCCGAGAGGTTAGGTTGGGTTAGGTTACGTTATATTACGTTATTGATGTACATGAGGGTCCCACGGAGACGTAGAGGCCAACTCGCCAGTAATGTTGTCAAATATTACCGCCGACATGTTAGGTTGGATGAGGTTTGGTTATATTACGTTATTGATGTATATAAAGGTCCCACGGAGACGGAGAATCCAACTCGCCAGGAATGTTGTCAAATATTACCGCTGAGATGTTAGGTTGGGTTAGGTTAGGTTATATTACGTTATTGATATATATAAAGGTCCCACGGAGACGTAGAGGCCAACAAGACAGGAATGTGGTCAACTATTACCGCCGAGATGTTAGATTGGGTTAGGTTAGGTTATATTACGTTATAGATGTATATAAAGGTCCCACGGAGTCGTAGAGGCCAACTAGCGAGGAATGTTGTCAAATATTACCGCCGAGATGATAGGTTGGGTTAGGTTAGGTTATATTACGTTATTGATGTATATGAAGGACCCACTTAGACGTAGGGGCCATGTCGCCAGTAATATTGTCAAATATTACCGCCGAGATGATAGTTTGGATTAGGTTAGTTTATATTACGCTATTGATGTATATAAAAGTCCCACGGAGACGTAGAAGCCAACTCGCCAGGAATGTTGTCAAATATTACCGCCGAGATGATAGGATGGGTTAGGTTATGTTATATTTCGTTATTGATGTATATGAAGGTCCCACGGAGACGTAGAGGCCAACTCGCCAGGAATGTTGTCAAATATTACAGCCGCGATGTTAGATTGGGTTAGGGTAGGTTGTATTACGTCATACACGTATACAGTGTTCCCACCAAGAAGTAGGGCCCGACAATCATGGAATGTGGTTAAATAGTACCCCGAGAGGTTAGGTTGGGTTAGGTTAGGTTATATTACGTTATTGATGTACATGAGGGTCCCACGGAGACGTAGAGACCAACTCGCCAGTAATGTTGTCAAATGTTACCGCCGACATGTTAGGTTGGGTTAGGTTAGGTTATATTACGTTATTGATGTATATAAAGGTCCCACGCAGACGTAGAGGCCAACTCGCCAGGAATGTTGTCAAATATTACCGCCGAGATTACAGGTTGGGTTAGGTTAGGTTATATTTCGTTATTGATGTGTATGAAGGTCCCACGGAGACGTAAAAGCCAACTCGTCAGGAATGTGGTCAAATATTACAGCCGCGATGTTAGATTGGGTTAGGGTAGGTTGTCTTACGTCATACACGTATACAGTGTTCCCACCAAGAAGTAGGGCCCGACAATCATGGAATGCGGTTAAATGGTACCCCGAGAGGTAAGGTTGGGTTAGGTTACGTTATATTACGTTATTGATGTACATGAGGGTCCCACGGAGACGTAGAGGCCAACTCGCCAGGAATGTTGTCAAATATTACCGCCGAGATGTTAGGTTGGGTTAGGTTAGGTTATATTACGTTATTGATGTATATAAAGGTCCCACGCAGACGTAGAGGCCAACTCGCCAGGAATGTTGTCAAATATTACCGCCGAGATGACAGGTTGGGTTAGGTTAGGTTATATTTCGTTATTGATGTGTATGAAGGTCCCACGGAGACGTAGAGGCCAACTCGCCAGGAATGTTGTCAAATATTACAGGCGCGATGTTAGATTGGGTTAGGGTAGGTTGCATTACGTCATAGACGTATACAGTGTTCCGACCGAGAAGTAGGGCCCGACAATCAAGGAATGTGGTTAAATGGTACCCCGAGCGGTTAGGTTGGGTTGGGTTACGTTATATTACGTTATTGATGTACATGAGGGTCCCACGGAGACGTAGAATCCAACTCGCCAGGAATGTTGCCAAATATTACCGCCGAGATGATAGGATGGGTTAGGTTACGTTATATTACATTATTGATGAACATAAAGGTCCCACGGAGACGTAGAGGCCAACTCGCCAGGAATGTTGTCAAATATTACCGCCGAGATGTTAGGTTGGGTTAGGTTATGTTATATTACGTTATTGATATATATAAGGGTCCAACGGAGACGTAGAGGCCAACAAGCCAGGAATGTTGTCAAATATTACTGCCGAGGTGTTAGGTTGGGTTAGGTTAGGTTATATTATGCTATTGATGTATATAAAAGTCCCACGGAGACGTAAAAGCCAACTCGTCAGGAATGTGGTCATATATTACAGCCGCGATGTTAGATTGGGTTAGGGTAGGTTGTATTACGTCATACACGTATACAGTGTTCCCACCAAGAAGTAGGGCCCGACAATCATGGAATGTGGTTAAATGGTACCCCGAGAGTTTAGGTTGGGTTAGGTTACGTTATATTACATTATTGATGTACATAAAGGTCCCACGGAGACATAGAGGCCAACTCGCCAGGAATGTTGTCAAATATTACCGCCGAGATGTTAGGTTGGGTTAGGTTATGTTATATTAAGTTATTGATATATATATATAAGGGTCCAACGGAGACGTAGAGGCCAACAAGCCAGGAATGTGGTCAAATATTACTGCCGAGGTGTTAGGTTGGGTTAGGTTAGGTTATATTAAGCTATTGATGTATATAAAAGTCCCACGGAGACGTAGAGGCCAACTCGCCAGTAATGTTGTCAAATATTACCGCCGACATGTTAGGTTGGGCTAGGTTTGGTTTTGTTATGTTATTGATGTATATAAAGGTCCCACGCAGACGTAGAGGCCAACTCGCCAGGAATGTTGTCAAATATTACCGCCGAGATGATAGGATGTGTTAGGTTAGGTTATATTTCGTTATTGATGTATATGAAGGTCCCACGGAGACGTAGAGGCCAACTTGCCAGGAATGTTGTCAAATATTACAGCCGCGATGTTAGACTGGGTGAGAGTAGGTTGTATTACGTCATAGACGTATACAGTGTTCCCACCGAGAAGTAGGGCCCGACAATCAAGGAATGTGGTTAAATGGTACCCCGAGAGGTTAGGTTGGGTTAGGTTACGTTATATTACGTTATTGATGTACATGAGGGTCCCACGGAGACGTAGAGGCCAACTCGCCAGTAATGTTGTCAAATATTACCGCCGACATGTTAGGTTGGATGAGGTTTGGTTATATTACGTTATTGATGTATATAAAGGTCCCACGGAGACGGAGAATCCAACTCGCCAGGAATGTTGTCAAATATTACCGCTGAGATGTTAGGTTGGGTTAGGTTAGGTTATATTACGTTATTGATATATATAAAGGTCCCACGGAGACGTAGAGGCCAACAAGACAGGAATGTGGTCAACTATTACCGCCGAGATGTTAGATTGGGTTAGGTTAGGTTATATTACGTTATAGATGTATATAAAGGTCCCACGGAGTCGTAGAGGCCAACTAGCGAGGAATGTTGTCAAATATTACCGCCGAGATGATAGGTTGGGTTAGGTTAGGTTATATTACGTTATTGATGTATATGAAGGACCCACTTAGACGTAGGGGCCATGTCGCCAGTAATATTGTCAAATATTACCGCCGAGATGATAGTTTGGATTAGGTTAGTTTATATTACGCTATTGATGTATATAAAAGTCCCACGGAGACGTAGAAGCCAACTCGCCAGGAATGTTGTCAAATATTACCGCCGAGATGATAGGATGGGTTAGGTTATGTTATATTTCGTTATTGATGTATATGAAGGTCCCACGGAGACGTAGAGGCCAACTCGCCAGGAATGTTGTCAAATATTACAGCCGCGATGTTAGATTGGGTTAGGGTAGGTTGTATTACGTCATACACGTATACAGTGTTCCCACCAAGAAGTAGGGCCCGACAATCATGGAATGTGGTTAAATAGTACCCCGAGAGGTTAGGTTGGGTTAGGTTAGGTTATATTACGTTATTGATGTACATGAGGGTCCCACGGAGACGTAGAGACCAACTCGCCAGTAATGTTGTCAAATGTTACCGCCGACATGTTAGGTTGGGTTAGGTTAGGTTATATTACGTTATTGATGTATATAAAGGTCCCACGCAGACGTAGAGGCCAACTCGCCAGGAATGTTGTCAAATATTACCGCCGAGATGACAGGTTGGGTTAGGTTAGGTTATATTTCGTTATTGATGTGTATGAAGGTCCCACGGAGACGTAAAAGCCAACTCGTCAGGAATGTGGTCAAATATTACAGCCGCGATGTTAGATTGGGTTAGGGTAGGTTGTATTACGTCATACACGTATACAGTGTTCCCACTAAGAAGTAGGGCCCGACAATCATGGAATGTGGTTAAATGGTACCCCGAGAGGTTAGGTTGGGTTCGGTTACGTTATATTACGTTATTGATGTACATGAGGGTCCCACGGATACGTAGAGGCCAACTCGCCAGTAATGTTGTCAAATATTACCGCCGACATGTTAGGTTGGATTAGGTTTGGTTATATTACGTTATTCATGTATATAAAGGTCCCACGGAGACGGAGAAGCCAACTCGCCAGGAATGTTGTCAAATATTACCGCCGATATGTTAGGTTGGGTTACGTTAGGTTATATTACGTTATTGATGTATAAAAAGGTCCCAGGGAGACGTAGAGGCCAACAAGACAGGAAAGTGGTCAACTATTACCGCCGACATGTTAGGTTGGGTTAGGTTTGGTTTTGTTACGTTATTGATGTATACAATGGTCCCACGCAGACGTAGAGGAAAACACGCCAGGAATGTTGTCAAATATTACCGCCGAGATGA
This sequence comes from Xylocopa violacea, assembly GCA_963969225.1. NCBI lineage: Eukaryota > Metazoa > Arthropoda > Insecta > Hymenoptera > Apidae > Xylocopa > Xylocopa violacea. The sequence continues at coordinate 6,863,949 of CAXAJV010000017.1, read as the reverse complement.
TACGTTGGGTTAGGTTATGTTATATTACGTTAATGATATATATAAGGGTCCAACGGAGACGTAGAGGCCAACAAGCCAGGAATGTTGTCAAATATTACTGCCGAGGTGTTAGGTTGGGTTAGGTTAGGTTATAATACGCTATTGATGTATATAAAAGTCCCACGGAGACGTAAAATCCAACTCGTCAGGAATGTGGTCAAATATTACAGCCGCGATGCTAGATTGGGTTAGGGTAGGTTGTATTACGTCACACACGTATACAGTGTTCCCACCAAGAAGTAGGGCCCGACAATCATGGAATGTGGTTAAATGGTACCCCGAGAGGTAAGGTTGGGTTCGGTTACGTTATATTACGTTATTGATGTACATGAGGGTCCCACGGATACGTAGAGGCCAACTCGCCAGTAATGTTGTCAAATATTACCGCCGACATGTTAGGTTGGGCTAGGTTTGGTTTTGTTATGTTATTGATGTATATAAAAGTCCCACGCAGACGTAGAGGCCAACTCGCCAGGAATGTTGTCAAATATTACCGCCGAGATGATAGGATGTGTTAGGTTAGGTTATATTTCGTTATTGATGTATATGAAGGTCCCACGGAGACGTAGAGGCCAACTTGCCAGGAATGTTGTCAAATATTACAGCCGCGATGTTAGACTGGGTGAGAGTAGGTTGTATTACGTCATAGACGTATACAGTGTTCCCACCGAGAAGTAGGGCCCGACAATCAAGGAATGTGGTTAAATGGTACCCCGAGAGGTTAGGTTGGGTTAGGTTACGTTATATTACGTTATTGATGTACATGAGGGTCCCACGGAGACGTAGAGGCCAACTCGCCAGTAATGTTGTCAAATATTACCGCCGACATGTTAGGTTGGATGAGGTTTGGTTATATTACGTTATTGATGTATATAAAGGTCCCACGGAGACGGAGAATCCAACTCGCCAGGAATGTTGTCAAATATTACCGCTGAGATGTTAGGTTGGGTTAGGTTAGGTTATATTACGTTATTGATATATATAAAGGTCCCACGGAGACGTAGAGGCCAACAAGACAGGAATGTGGTCAACTATTACCGCCGAGATGTTAGATTGGGTTAGGTTAGGTTATATTACGTTATAGATGTATATAAAGGTCCCACGGAGTCGTAGAGGCCAACTAGCGAGGAATGTTGTCAAATATTACCGCCGAGATGATAGGTTGGGTTAGGTTAGGTTATATTACGTTATTGATGTATATGAAGGACCCACTTAGACGTAGGGGCCATGTCGCCAGTAATATTGTCAAATATTACCGCCGAGATGATAGTTTGGATTAGGTTAGTTTATATTACGCTATTGATGTATATAAAAGTCCCACGGAGACGTAGAAGCCAACTCGCCAGGAATGTTGTCAAATATTACCGCCGAGATGATAGGATGGGTTAGGTTATGTTATATTTCGTTATTGATGTATATGAAGGTCCCACGGAGACGTAGAGGCCAACTCGCCAGGAATGTTGTCAAATATTACAGCCGCGATGTTAGATTGGGTTAGGGTAGGTTGTATTACGTCATACACGTATACAGTGTTCCCACCAAGAAGTAGGGCCCGACAATCATGGAATGTGGTTAAATAGTACCCCGAGAGGTTAGGTTGGGTTAGGTTAGGTTATATTACGTTATTGATGTACATGAGGGTCCCACGGAGACGTAGAGACCAACTCGCCAGTAATGTTGTCAAATGTTACCGCCGACATGTTAGGTTGGGTTAGGTTAGGTTATATTACGTTATTGATGTATATAAAGGTCCCACGCAGACGTAGAGGCCAACTCGCCAGGAATGTTGTCAAATATTACCGCCGAGATTACAGGTTGGGTTAGGTTAGGTTATATTTCGTTATTGATGTGTATGAAGGTCCCACGGAGACGTAAAAGCCAACTCGTCAGGAATGTGGTCAAATATTACAGCCGCGATGCTAGATTGGGTTAGGGGAGGTTGTATTACGTCATACACGTATACAGTGTTCCCACCAAGAAGTAGGGCCCGACAATCATGGAATGTTGTTAAATGGTACCCCGAGATGTTAGGTTGGGTTCGGTTACGTTATATTACGTTATTGATGTACATGAGGGTCCCACGGATACGTAGAGGCCAACTCGCCAGTAATGTTGTCAAATATTACCGCCGACATGTTAGGTTGGGCTAGGTTTGGTTATATTACGTTATTCATGTATATAAATGTCCCACGCAGACGTAGAGGCCAACTCGCCAGGAATGTTGTCAAATATTACCGCCGATATGTTAGGTTGGGTTACGTTAGGTTATATTACGTTATTGATGTATAAAAAGGTCCCAGGGAGACGTAGAGGCCAACAAGACAGGAAAGTGGTCAACTATTACCGCCGACATGTTAGGTTGGGTTAGGTTTGGTTTTGTTACGTTATTGATGTATACAATGGTCCCACGCAGACGTAGAGGAAAACACGCCAGGAATGTTGTCAAATATTACCGCCGAGATGATACGTTGGGTTAGGTTATGTTATATTACGTTAATGATATATATAAGGGTCCAACGGAGACGTAGAGGCCAACAAGCCAGGAATGTTGTCAAATATTACTGCCGAGGTGTTAGGTTGGGTTAGGTTAGGTTATAATACGCTATTGATGTATATAAAAGTCCCACGGAGACGTAAAATCCAACTCGTCAGGAATGTGGTCAAATATTACAGCCGCGATGCTAGATTGGGTTAGGGTAGGTTGTATTACGTCACACACGTATACAGTGTTCCCACCAAGAAGTAGGGCCCGACAATCATGGAATGTGGTTAAATGGTACCCCGAGAGGTAAGGTTGGGTTCGGTTACGTTATATTACGTTATTGATGTACATGAGGGTCCCACGGATACGTAGAGGCCAACTCGCCAGTAATGTTGTCAAATATTACCGCCGACATGTTAGGTTGGGCTAGGTTTGGTTTTGTTATGTTATTGATGTATATAAAAGTCCCACGCAGACGTAGAGGCCAACTCGCCAGGAATGTTGTCAAATATTACCGCCGAGATGATAGGATGTGTTAGGTTAGGTTATATTTCGTTATTGATGTATATGAAGGTCCCACGGAGACGTAGAGGCCAACTTGCCAGGAATGTTGTCAAATATTACAGCCGCGATGTTAGACTGGGTGAGAGTAGGTTGTATTACGTCATAGACGTATACAGTGTTCCCACCGAGAAGTAGGGCCCGACAATCAAGGAATGTGGTTAAATGGTACCCCGAGAGGTTAGGTTGGGTTAGGTTACGTTATATTACGTTATTGATGTACATGAGGGTCCCACGGAGACGTAGAGGCCAACTCGCCAGTAATGTTGTCAAATATTACCGCCGACATGTTAGGTTGGATGAGGTTTGGTTATATTACGTTATTGATGTATATAAAGGTCCCACGGAGACGGAGAATCCAACTCGCCAGGAATGTTGTCAAATATTACCGCTGAGATGTTAGGTTGGGTTAGGTTAGGTTATATTACGTTATTGATATATATAAAGGTCCCACGGAGACGTAGAGGCCAACAAGACAGGAATGTGGTCAACTATTACCGCCGAGATGTTAGATTGGGTTAGGTTAGGTTATATTACGTTATAGATGTATATAAAGGTCCCACGGAGTCGTAGAGGCCAACTAGCGAGGAATGTTGTCAAATATTACCGCCGAGATGATAGGTTGGGTTAGGTTAGGTTATATTACGTTATTGATGTATATGAAGGACCCACTTAGACGTAGGGGCCATGTCGCCAGTAATATTGTCAAATATTACCGCCGAGATGATAGTTTGGATTAGGTTAGTTTATATTACGCTATTGATGTATATAAAAGTCCCACGGAGACGTAGAAGCCAACTCGGCAGGAATGTTGTCAAATATTACCGCCGAGATGATAGGATGGGTTAGGTTATGTTATATTTCGTTATTGATGTATATGAAGGTCCCACGGAGACGTAGAGGCCAACTCGCCAGGAATGTTGTCAAATATTACAGCCGCGATGTTAGATTGGGTTAGGGTAGGTTGTATTACGTCATACACGTATACAGTGTTCCCACCAAGAAGTAGGGCCCGACAATCATGGAATGTGGTTAAATAGTACCCCGAGAGGTTAGGTTGGGTTAGGTTAGGTTATATTACGTTATTGATGTACATGAGGGTCCCACGGAGACGTAGAGACCAACTCGCCAGTAATGTTGTCAAATGTTACCGCCGACATGTTAGGTTGGGTTAGGTTAGGTTATATTACGTTATTGATGTATATAAAGGTCCCACGCAGACGTAGAGGCCAACTCGCCAGGAATGTTGTCAAATATTACCGCCGAGATTACAGGTTGGGTTAGGTTAGGTTATATTTCGTTATTGATGTGTATGAAGGTCCCACGGAGACGTAAAAGCCAACTCGTCAGGAATGTGGTCAAATATTACAGCCGCGATGCTAGATTGGGTTAGGGGAGGTTGTATTACGTCATACACGTATACAGTGTTCCCACCAAGAAGTAGGGCCCGACAATCATGGAATGTTGTTAAATGGTACCCCGAGATGTTAGGTTGGGTTCGGTTACGTTATATTACGTTATTGATGTACATGAGGGTCCCACGGATACGTAGAGGCCAACTCGCCAGTAATGTTGTCAAATATTACCGCCGACATGTTAGGTTGGGCTAGGTTTGGTTTTGTTACGTTATTGATGTATATAAATGTCCCACGCAGACGTAGAGGCCAACTCGCCAGGAATGTTGTCAAATATTACCGCCGAGATGATAGGATGTGTTAGGTTAGGTTATATTTCGTTATTGATGTATATGAAGGTCCCACGGAGACGTAGAGGCCAACTCGCCAGGAATGTTGTCAAATATTACAGCTGCGATGTTCGACTGGGTGAGAGTAGGTTGTATTACGTCATAGACGTAAACAGTGTTCCCACCGAGAAGTAGGGCCCGACAATCAAGGAATGTGGTTAAATGGTACCCCGAGAGGTTAGGTTGGGTTAGGTTACGTTATATTACGTTATTGATGTACATAAAGGTCCCACGGAGACGTAGAGGCCAACTCGCCAGGAATGTTGTCAAATATTACCGCCGAGATGTTAGGTTGGGTTAGGTTATGATATATTACGTTATTGATATATATATAAGGGTCCAACGGAGACGTAGAGGCCAACAAGCCAGGAATGTGGACAAATATTACTGCCGAGGTGTTAGGTTGGGTTAGGTTAGGTTATATTACGCTATTGATGTATATAAAAGTCCCACGGAGACGTAGAGGCCAACTCGCCAGGAATGTTGTCAAATATTACAGCCGCTATGTTAGATTGGGTTAGGGTAGGTTGTAATACTTCATAGACATATACAGTGTTCCCACCGAGAAGTAGGGCCCGACAATCAAGGAATGTGGTTAAATGGTACCCCGAGACTTTAGGTTGGGTTAGGTTACGTTATATTACATTATTGATGTACATAAAGGTCCCACGGAGACGTAGAGGCCAACTCGCCAGGAATGCTGTCAAATATTACCGCCGAGATGTTAGGTTGGGTTAGGTTATGTTATATTACGTTATTGATATATATAAGGTTCCAACGGAGACGTAGAGGCCAACAAGCCAGGAATGTTGTCAAATATTACTGCCGAGGTGTGAGGTTGGGTTAGGTTAGGTTGTATTACGCTATTGATGTATATAAAAGTCCCACGGAGACGTAAAAGCCAACTCGTCAGGAATGTGGTCAAATATTACAGCCGCGATGTTAGATTGGGTTAGGGTAGGTTGTATTACGTCATACACGTATACAGTGTTCCCACCAAGAAGTAGGGCCCGACAATCATGGAATGTGGTTAAATGGTACCCCGAGAGGTTAGGTTGGGTTCGGTTACGTTATATTACGTTATTGATGTACATGAGGGTCCCACGGATACGTAGAGGCCAACTCGCCAGTAATGTTGTCAAATATTACCGCCGACATGTTAGGTTGGATTAGGTTTGGTTATATTACGTTATTCATGTACATAAAGGTCCCACGGAGACGGAGAAGCCAACTCGCCAGGAATGTTGTCAAATATTACCGCCGAGATGTTAGGTTGGGTTACGTTAGGTTATATTACGTTATTGATGTATATAAAGGTCCCAGGGAGACGTAGAGGCCAACAAGACAGGAATGTGGTCAACTATTACCGCCGACATGTTAGGTTGGGTTAGGTTTGGTTTTGTTACGTTATTGATGTATACAATGGTCCCACGCAGACGTAGAGGAAAACACGCCAGGAATGTTGTCAAATATTACCGCCGAGATGTTAGGTTGGGTTAGGTTAGGTTATATTACGTTATTGATGTATATAAAGGTCCCACGCAGACGTAGAGGCCAACTCGCCAGGAATGTTGTCAAATATTACCGCCGAGATGACAGGTTGGGTTAGGTTAGGTTATATTTCGTTATTGATGTGTATGAAGGTCCCACGGAGACGTAGAGGCCAACTCGCCAGGAATGTTGTCAAATATTACAGGCGCGATGTTAGATTGGGTTAGGGTAGGTTGTATTACGTCATAGACGTATACAGTGTTCCGACCGAGAAGTAGGGCCCGACAATCAAGGAATGTGGTTAAATGGTACCCCGAGCGGTTAGGTTGGGTTGGGTTACGTTATATTACGTTATTGATGTACATGCGGGTCCCACGGAGACGTAGAATCCAACTCGCCAGGAATGTTGCCAAATATTACCGCCGAGATGTTCGGTTGGGTTAGGTTAGGTTATATTACGCTATTGATGCATATAAAGGTCCCACGGAGACGTAGAGGCCAACTCGCCAGGAATGATTTCAAATATTACCGCCGAGGTGATGGGTTGGGTTAGGTTTGGTTTTGTTACGTTATTGATGTATATAAAGGTCCCACGCAGACGTAGAGGCCAACTCGCCAGGAATATTGTCAAATATTACCGCCGAGATGATAGGATGGGTTAGGTTACGTTATATTACATTATTGATGAACATAAAGGTCCCACGGAGACGTAGAGGCCAACTCGCCAGGAATGTTGTCAAATATTACCGCCGAGATGTTAGGTTGGGTTAGGTTATGTTATATTACGTTATTGATATATATAAGGGTCCAACGGAGACGTAGAGGCCAACAAGCCAGGAATGTTGTCAAATATTACTGCCGAGGTGTTAGGTTGGGTTAGGTTAGGTTATATTATGCTATTGATGTATATAAAAGTCCCACGGAGACGTAAAAGCCAACTCGTCAGGAATGTGGTCATATATTACAGCCGCGATGTTAGATTGGGTTAGGGTAGGTTGTATTACGTCATACACGTATACAGTGTTCCCACCAAGAAGTAGGGCCCGACAATCATGGAATGTGGTTAAATGGTACCCCGAGAGTTTAGGTTGGGTTAGGTTACGTTATATTACATTATTGATGTACATAAAGGTCCCACGGAGACGTAGAGGCCAACTCGCCAGGAATGTTGTCAAATATTACCGCCGAGATGTTAGGTTGGGTTAGGTTATGTTATATTAAGTTATTGATATATATATATAAGGGTCCAACGGAGACGTAGAGGCCAACAAGCCAGGAATGTGGTCAAATATTACTGCCGAGGTGTTAGGTTGGGTTAGGTTAGGTTATATTAAGCTATTGATGTATATAAAAGTCCCACGGAGACGTAGAGGCCAACTCGCCAGGAATGTTGTCAAATATTACAGCCGCTATGCTAGATTGGGTTAGGGTAGGTTGTAATACTTCATAGACGTATACAGTGTTCCCAACGAGAAGTAGGGCCCGACAATCAAGGAATGTGGTTAAATGGTACCCCGAGAGTTTAGGTTGGGTTAGGTTACGTTATATTACATTATTGATGTACATAAAGGTCCCACGGAGACGTAGAGGCCAACTCGCCAGGAATGCTGTCAAATATTACCGCCGAGATGTTAGGTTGGGTTAGGTTATGTTATATTACGTTATTGATATATATAAGGTTCCAACGGAGACGTAGAGGCCAACAAGCCAGGAATGTTGTCAAATATTACTGCCGAGGTGTGAGGTTGGGTTAGGTTAGGTTGTATTACGCTATTGATGTATATAAAAGTCCCACGGAGACGTAAAAGCCAACTCGTCAGGAATGTGGTCAAATATTACAGCCGCGATGTTAGATTGGGTTAGGGTAGGTTGTATTACGTCATACACGTATACAGTGTTCCCACCAAGAAGTAGGGCCCGACAATCATGGAATGTGGTTAAATGGTACCCCGAGAGGTTAGGTTGGGTTCGGTTACGTTATATTACGTTATTGATGTACATGAGGGTCCCACGGATACGTAGAGGCCAACTCGCCAGTAATGTTGTCAAATATTACCGCCGACATGTTAGGTTGGATTAGGTTTGGTTATATTACGTTATTCATGTACATAAAGGTCCCACGGAGACGGAGAAGCCAACTCGCCAGGAATGTTGTCAAATATTACCGCCGAGATGTTAGGTTGGGTTACGTTAGGTTATATTACGTTATTGATGTATATAAAGGTCCCAGGGAGACGTAGAGGCCAACAAGACAGGAATGTGGTCAACTATTACCGCCGACATGTTAGGTTGGGTTAGGTTTGGTTTTGTTACGTTATTGATGTATACAATGGTCCCACGCAGACGTAGAGGAAAACACGCCAGGAATGTTGTCAAATATTACCGCCGAGATGTTAGGTTGGGTTAGGTTAGGTTATATTACGTTATTGATGTATATAAAGGTCCCACGCAGACGTAGAGGCCAACTCGCCAGGAATGTTGTCAAATATTACCGCCGAGATGACAGGTTGGGTTAGGTTAGGTTATATTTCGTTATTGATGTGTATGAAGGTCCCACGGAGACGTAGAGGCCAACTCGCCAGGAATGTTGTCAAATATTACAGGCGCGATGTTAGATTGGGTTAGGGTAGGTTGTATTACGTCATAGACGTATACAGTGTTCCGACCGAGAAGTAGGGCCCGACAATCAAGGAATGTGGTTAAATGGTACCCCGAGCGGTTAGGTTGGGTTGGGTTACGTTATATTACGTTATTGATGTACATGAGGGTCCCACGGAGACGTAGAATCCAACTCGCCAGGAATGTTGCCAAATATTACCGCCGAGATGTTCGGTTGGGTTAGGTTAGGTTATATTACGCTATTGATGCATATAAAGGTCCCACGGAGACGTAGAGGCCAACTCGCCAGGAATGATTTCAAATATTACCGCCGAGGTGATGGGTTGGGTTAGGTTTGGTTTTGTTACGTTATTGATGTATATAAAGGTCCCACGCAGACGTAGAGGCCAACTCGCCAGGAATATTGTCAAATATTACCGCCGAGATGATAGGATGGGTTAGGTTACGTTATATTACATTATTGATGAACATAAAGGTCCCACGGAGACGTAGAGGCCAACTCGCCAGGAATGTTGTCAAATATTACCGCCGAGATGTTAGGTTGGGTTAGGTTATGTTATATTACGTTATTGATATATATAAGGGTCCAACGGAGACGTAGAGGCCAACAAGCCAGGAATGTTGTCAAATATTACTGCCGAGGTGTTAGGTTGGGTTAGGTTAGGTTATATTATGCTATTGATGTATATAAAAGTCCCACGGAGACGTAAAAGCCAACTCGTCAGGAATGTGGTCATATATTACAGCCGCGATGTTAGATTGGGTTAGGGTAGGTTGTATTACGTCATACACGTATACAGTGTTCCCACCAAGAAGTAGGGCCCGACAATCATGGAATGTGGTTAAATGGTACCCCGAGAGTTTAGGTTGGGTTAGGTTACGTTATATTACATTATTGATGTACATAAAGGTCCCACGGAGACGTAGAGGCCAACTCGCCAGGAATGTTGTCAAATATTACCGCCGAGATGTTAGGTTGGGTTAGGTTATGTTATATTAAGTTATTGATATATATATATAAGGGTCCAACGGAGACGTAGAGGCCAACAAGCCAGGAATGTGGTCAAATATTACTGCCGAGGTGTTAGGTTGGGTTAGGTTAGGTTATATTAAGCTATTGATGTATATAAAAGTCCCACGGAGACGTAGAGGCCAACTCGCCAGGAATGTTGTCAAATATTACAGCCGCTATGCTAGATTGGGTTAGGGTAGGTTGTAATACTTCATAGACGTATACAGTGTTCCCAACGAGAAGTAGGGCCCGACAATCAAGGAATGTGGTTAAATGGTACCCCGAGAGTTTAGGTTGGGTTAGGTTACGTTATATTACATTATTGATGTACATAAAGGTCCCACGGAGACGTAGAGGCCAACTCGCCAGGAATGCTGTCAAATATTACCGCCGAGATGTTAGGTTGGGTTAGGTTATGTTATATTACGTTATTGATATATATAAGGTTCCAACGGAGACGTAGAGGCCAACAAGCCAGGAATGTTGTCAAATATTACTGCCGAGGTGTGAGGTTGGGTGAGGTTAGGTTGTATTGCGCTATTGATGTATATAAAAGTCCCACGGAGACGTAAAAGCCAACTCGTCAGGAATGTGGTCAAATATTACAGCCGCGATGTTAGATTGGGTTAGGGTAGGTTGTAATACGTCATACACGTATACAGTGTTCCCACTAAGAAGGAGGGCCCGACAATCATGGAATGTGGTTAAATGGTACCCCGAGAGGTTAGGTTGGGTTCGGTTACGTTATATTACGTTATTGATGTACATGAGGGTCCCACGGATACGTAGAGGCCAACTCGCCAGTAATGTTGTCAAATATTACCGCCGACATGTTAGGTTGGATTAGGTTTGGTTATATTACGTTATTCATGTATATAAAGGTCCCACGGAGACGGAGAAGCCAACTCGCCAGGAATGTTGTCAAATATTACCGCCGATATGTTAGGTTGGGTTACGTTAGGTTATATTACGTTATTGATGTATAAAAAGGTCCCAGGGAGACGTAGAGGCCAACAAGACAGGAATGTGGTCGACTATTACCGCCGACATGTTAGGTTGGGTTAGGTTTGGTTTTGTTACGTTATTGATGTATACAATGGTCCCACGCAGACGTAGAGGAAAACACGCCAGGAATGTTGTCAAATATTACCGCCGAGATGATACGTTGGGTTAGGTTATGTTATATTACGTTAATGATATATATAAGGGTCCAACGGAGACGTAGAGGCCAACAAGCCAGGAATGTTGTCAAATATTACTGCCGAGGTGTTAGGTTGGGTTAGGTTAGGTTATAATACGCTATTGATGTATATAAAAGTCCCACGGAGACGTAAAATCCAACTCGTCAGGAATGTGGTCAAATATTACAGCCGCGATGCTAGATTGGGTTAGGGTAGGTTGTATTACGTCACACACGTATACAGTGTTCCCACCAAGAAGTAGGGCCCGACAATCATGGAATGTGGTTAAATGGTACCCCGAGAGGTAAGGTTGGGTTCGGTTACGTTATATTACGTTATTGATGTACATGAGGGTCCCACGGATACGTAGAGGCCAACTCGCCAGTAATGTTGTCAAATATTACCGCCGACATGTTAGGTTGGGCTAGGTTTGGTTTTGTTATGTTATTGATGTATATAAAGGTCCCACGCAGACGTAGAGGCCAACTCGCCAGGAATGTTGTCAAATATTACCGCCGAGATGATAGGATGTGTTAGGTTAGGTTATATTTCGTTATTGATGTATATGAAGGTCCCACGGAGACGTAGAGGCCAACTTGCCAGGAATGTTGTCAAATATTACAGCCGCGATGTTAGACTGGGTGAGAGTAGGTTGTATTACGTCATAGACGTATACAGTGATCCCACCGAGAAGTAGGGCCCGACAATCAAGGAATGTGGTTAAATGGTACCCCGAGAGGTTAGGTTGGGTTAGGTTACGTTATATTACGTTATTGATGTACATGAGGGTCCCACGGAGACGTAGAGGCCAACTCGCCAGTAATGTTGTCAAATATTACCGCCGACATGTTAGGTTGGATGAGGTTTGGTTATATTACGTTATTGATGTATATAAAGGTCCCACGGAGACGGAGAATCCAACTCGCCAGGAATGTTGTCAAATATTACCGCTGAGATGTTAGGTTGGGTTAGGTTAGGTTATATTACGTTATTGATATATATAAAGGTTCCACGGAGACGTAGAGGCCAACAAGACAGGAATGTGGTCAACTATTACCGCCGAGATGTTAGATTGGGTTAGGTTAGGTTATATTACGTTATAGATGTATATAAAGGTCCCACGGAGTCGTAGAGGCCAACTAGCGAGGAATGTTGTCAAATATTACCGCCGAGATGATAGGATGTGTTAGGTTAGGTTATATTTCGTTATTGATGTATATGAAGGTCCCACGGAGACGTAGAGGCCAACTCGCCAGGAATGTTGTCAAATATTACAGCTGCGATGTTCGACTGGGTGAGAGTAGGTTGTATTACGTCATAGACGTAAACAGTGTTCCCACCGAGAAGTAGGGCCCGACAATCAAGGAATGTGGTTAAATGGTACCCCGAGAGGTTAGGTTGGGTTAGGTTACGTTATATTACGTTATTGATGTACATAAAGGTCCCACGGAGACGTAGAGGCCAACTCGCCAGGAATGTTGTCAAATATTACCGCCGAGATGTTAGGTTGGGTTAGGTTATGTTATATTACGTTATTGATATATATATAAGGGACCAACGGAGACGTAGAGGCCAACAAGCCAGGAATGTGGACAAATATTACTGCCGAGGTGTTAGGTTGGGTTAGGTTAGGTTATATTACGCTATTGATGTATATAAAAGTCCCACGGAGACGTAGAGGCCAACTCGCCAGGAATGTTGTCAAATATTACAGCCGCTATGTTAGATTGGGTTAGGGTAGGTTGTAATACTTCATAGACGTATACAGTGTGCCCACCGAGAAGTAGGGCCCGACAATCAAGGAATGTGGTTAAATGGTACCCCGAGAGTTTAGGTTGGGTTAGGTTACGTTATATTACATTATTGATGTACATAAAGGTCCCACGGAGACGTAGAGGCCAACTCGCCAGCAATGCTGTCAAATATTACCGCCGAGATGTTAGGTTGGGTTAGGTTATGTTATATTACGTTATTGATATATATAAGGTTCCAACGGAGACGTAGAGGCCAACAAGCCAGGAATGTTGTCAAATATTACTGCCGAGGTGTGAGGTTGGGTTAGGTTAGGTTGTATTACGCTATTGATGTATATAAAAGTCCCACGGAGACGTAAAAGCCAACTCGTCAGGAATGTGGTCAAATATTACAGCCGCGATGTTAGATTGGGTTAGGGTAGGTTGTATTACGTCATACACGTATACAGTGTTCCCACCAAGAAGTAGGGCCCGACAATCATGGAATGTGGTTAAATGGTACCCCGAGAGGTTAGGTTGGGTTCGGTTACGTTATATTACGTTATTGATGTACATGAGGGACCCACGGATACGTAGAGGCCAACTCGCCAGTAATGTTGTCAAATATTACCGCCGACATGTTAGGTTGGATTAGGTTTGGTTATATTACGTTATTCATGTACATAAAGGTCCCACGGAGACGGAGAAGCCAACTCGCCAGGAATGTTGTCAAATATTACCGCCGAGATGTTAGGTTGGGTTACGTTAGGTTATATTACGTTATTGATGTATATAAAGGTCCCAGGGAGACGTAGAGGCCAACAAGACAGGAATGTGGTCAACTATTACCGCCGACATGTTAGGTTGGGTTAGGTTTGGTTTTGTTACGTTATTGATGTATACTATGGTCCCACGCAGACGTAGAGGAAAACACGCCAGGAATGTTGTCAAATATTACCGCCGAGATGTTAGGTTGGGTTAGGTTAGGTTATATTACGTTATTGATGTATATAAAGGTCCCACGCAGACGTAGAGGCCAACTCGCCAGGAATGTTGTCAAATATTACCGCCGAGATGACAGGTTGGGTTAGGTTAGGTTATATTTCGTTATTGATGTGTATGAAGGTCCCACGGAGACGTAGAGGCCAACTCGCCAGGAATGTTGTCAAATATTACAGGCGCGATGTTAGATTGGGTTAGGGTAGGTTGTATTACGTCATAGACGTATACAGTGTTCCGACCGAGAAGTAGGGCCCGACAATCAAGGAATGTGGTTAAATGGTACCCCGAGCGGTTAGGTTGGGTTGGGTTACGTTATATTACGTTATTGATGTACATGAGGGTCCCACGGAGACGTAGAATCCAACTCGCCAGGAATGTTGCCAAATATTACCGCCGAGATGTTCGGTTGGGTTAGGTTAGGTTATATTACGCTATTGATGCATATAAAGGTCCCACGGAGACGTAGAGGCCAACTCGCCAGGAATGATTTCAAATATTACCGCCGAGGTGATGGGTTGGGTTAGGTTTGGTTTTGTTACGTTATTGATGTATATAAAGGTCCCACGCAGACGTAGAGGCCAACTCGCCAGGAATATTGTCAAATATTACCGCCGAGATGATAGGATGGGTTAGGTTACGTTATATTACATTATTGATGAACATAAAGGTCCCACGGAGACGTAGAGGCCAACTCGCCAGGAATGTTGTCAAATATTACCGCCGAGATGTTAGGTTGGGTTAGGTTATGTTATATTACGTTATTGATATATATAAGGGACCAACGGAGACGTAGAGGCCAACAAGCCAGGAATGTTGTCAAATATTACTGCCGAGGTGTTAGGTTGGGTTAGGTTAGGTTATATTATGCTATTGATGTATATAAAAGTCCCACGGAGACGTAAAAGCCAACTCGTCAGGAATGTGGTCATATATTACAGCCGCGATGTTAGATTGGGTTAGGGTAGGTTGTATTACGTCACACACGTATACAGTGTTCCCACCAAGAAGTAGGGCCCGACAATCATGGAATGTGGTTAAATGGTACCCCGAGAGGTAAGGTTGGGTTCGGTTACGTTATATTACGTTATTGATGTACATGAGGGTCCCACGGATACGTAGAGGCCAACTCGCCAGTAATGTTGTCAAATATTACCGCCGACATGTTAGGTTGGGCTAGGTTTGGTTTTGTTATGTTATTGATGTATATAAAGGTCCCACGCAGACGTAGAGGCCAACTCGCCAGGAATGTTGTCAAATATTACCGCCGAGATGATAGGATGTGTTAGGTTAGGTTATATTTCGTTATTGATGTATATGAAGGTCCCACGGAGACGTAGAGGCCAACTTGCCAGGAATGTTGTCAAATATTACAGCCGCGATGTTAGACTGGGTGAGAGTAGGTTGTATTACGTCATAGACGTATACAGTGATCCCACCGAGAAGTAGGGCCCGACAATCAAGGAATGTGGTTAAATGGTACCCCGAGAGGTTAGGTTGGGTTAGGTTACGTTATATTACGTTATTGATGTACATGAGGGTCCCACGGAGACGTAGAGGCCAACTCGCCAGTAATGTTGTCAAATATTACCGCCGACATGTTAGGTTGGATGAGGTTTGGTTATATTACGTTATTGATGTATATAAAGGTCCCACGGAGACGGAGAATCCAACTCGCCAGGAATGTTGTCAAATATTACCGCTGAGATGTTAGGTTGGGTTAGGTTAGGTTATATTACGTTATTGATATATATAAAGGTTCCACGGAGACGTAGAGGCCAACAAGACAGGAATGTGGTCAACTATTACCGCCGAGATGTTAGATTGGGTTAGGTTAGGTTATATTACGTTATAGATGTATATAAAGGTCCCACGGAGTCGTAGAGGCCAACTAGCGAGGAATGTTGTCAAATATTACCGCCGAGATGATAGGATGTGTTAGGTTAGGTTATATTTCGTTATTGATGTATATGAAGGTCCCACGGAGACGTAGAGGCCAACTCGCCAGGAATGTTGTCAAATATTACAGCTGCGATGTTCGACTGGGTGAGAGTAGGTTGTATTACGTCATAGACGTAAACAGTGTTCCCACCGAGAAGTAGGGCCCGACAATCAAGGAATGTGGTTAAATGGTACCCCGAGAGGTTAGGTTGGGTTAGGTTACGTTATATTACGTTATTGATGTACATAAAGGTCCCACGGAGACGTAGAGGCCAACTCGCCAGGAATGTTGTCAAATATTACCGCCGAGATGTTAGGTTGGGTTAGGTTATGTTATATTACGTTATTGATATATATATAAGGGACCAACGGAGACGTAGAGGCCAACAAGCCAGGAATGTGGACAAATATTACTGCCGAGGTGTTAGGTTGGGTTAGGTTAGGTTATATTACGCTATTGATGTATATAAAAGTCCCACGGAGACGTAGAGGCCAACTCGCCAGGAATGTTGTCAAATATTACAGCCGCTATGTTAGATTGGGTTAGGGTAGGTTGTAATACTTCATAGACGTATACAGTGTGCCCACCGAGAAGTAGGGCCCGACAATCAAGGAATGTGGTTAAATGGTACCCCGAGAGTTTAGGTTGGGTTAGGTTACGTTATATTACATTATTGATGTACATAAAGGTCCCACGGAGACGTAGAGGCCAACTCGCCAGGAATGCTGTCAAATATTACCGCCGAGATGTTAGGTTGGGTTAGGTTATGTTATATTACGTTATTGATATATATAAGGTTCCAACGGAGACGTAGAGGCCAACAAGCCAGGAATGTTGTCAAATATTACTGCCGAGGTGTGAGGTTGGGTTAGGTTAGGTTGTATTACGCTATTGATGTATATAAAAGTCCCACGGAGACGTAAAAGCCAACTCGTCAGGAATGTGGTCAAATATTACAGCCGCGATGTTAGATTGGGTTAGGGTAGGTTGTATTACGTCATACACGTATACAGTGTTCCCACCAAGAAGTAGGGCCCGACAATCATGGAATGTGGTTAAATGGTACCCCGAGAGGTTAGGTTGGGTTCGGTTACGTTATATTACGTTATTGATGTACATGAGGGACCCACGGATACGTAGAGGCCAACTCGCCAGTAATGTTGTCAAATATTACCGCCGACATGTTAGGTTGGATTAGGTTTGGTTATATTACGTTATTCATGTACATAAAGGTCCCACGGAGACGGAGAAGCCAACTCGCCAGGAATGTTGTCAAATATGACCGCCGAGATGTTAGGTTGGGTTACGTTAGGTTATATTACGTTATTGATGTATATAAAGGTCCCAGGGAGACGTAGAGGCCAACAAGACAGGAATGTGGTCAACTATTACCGCCGACATGTTAGGTTGGGTTAGGTTTGGTTTTGTTACGTTATTGATGTATACTATGGTCCCACGCAGACGTAGAGGAAAACACGCCAGGAATGTTGTCAAATATTACCGCCGAGATGTTAGGTTGGGTTAGGTTAGGTTATATTACGTTATTGATGTATATAAAGGTCCCACGCAGACGTAGAGGCCAACTCGCCAGGAATGTTGTCAAATATTACCGCCGAGATGACAGGTTGGGTTAGGTTAGGTTATATTTCGTTATTGATGTGTATGAAGGTCCCACGGAGACGTAGAGGCCAACTCGCCAGGAATGTTGTCAAATATTACAGGCGCGATGTTAGATTGGGTTAGGGTAGGTTGTATTACGTCATAGACGTATACAGTGTTCCGACCGAGAAGTAGGGCCCGACAATCAAGGAATGTGGTTAAATGGTACCCCGAGCGGTTAGGTTGGGTTGGGTTACGTTATATTACGTTATTGATGTACATGAGGGTCCCACGGAGACGTAGAATCCAACTCGCCAGGAATGTTGCCAAATATTACCGCCGAGATGTTCGGTTGGGTTAGGTTAGGTTATATTACGCTATTGATGCATATAAAGGTCCCACGGAGACGTAGAGGCCAACTCGCCAGGAATGATTTCAAATATTACCGCCGAGGTGATGGGTTGGGTTAGGTTTGGTTTTGTTACGTTATTGATGTATATAAAGGTCCCACGCAGACGTAGAGGCCAACTCGCCAGGAATATTGTCAAATATTACCGCCGAGATGATAGGATGGGTTAGGTTACGTTATATTACATTATTGATGAACATAAAGGTCCCACGGAGACGTAGAGGCCAACTCGCCAGGAATGTTGTCAAATATTACCGCCGAGATGTTAGGTTGGGTTAGGTTATGTTATATTACGTTATTGATATATATAAGGGACCAACGGAGACGTAGAGGCCAACAAGCCAGGAATGTTGTCAAATATTACTGCCGAGGTGTTAGGTTGGGTTAGGTTAGGTTATATTATGCTATTGATGTATATAAAAGTCCCACGGAGACGTAAAAGCCAACTCGTCAGGAATGTGGTCATATATTACAGCCGCGATGTTAGATTGGGTTAGGGTAGGTTGTATTACGTCATACACGTATACAGTGTTCCCACCAAGAAGTAGGGCCCGACAATCATGGAATGTGGTTAAATGGTACCCCGAGAGTTTAGGTTGGGTTAGGTTACGTTATATTACATTATTGATGTACATAAAGGTCCCACGGAGACGTAGAGGCCAACTCGCCAGGAATGTTGTCAAATATTACCGCCGAGATGTTAGGTTGGGTTAGGTTATGTTATATTAAGTTATTGATATATATATATAAGGGTCCAACGGAGACGTAGAGGCCAACAAGCCAGGAATGTGGTCAAATATTACTGCCGAGGTGTTAGGTTGGGTTAGGTTAGGTTATATTAAGCTATTGATGTATATAAAAGTCCCACGGAGACGTAGAGGCCAACTCGCCAGGAATGTTGTCAAATATTACAGCCGCTATGCTAGATTGGGTTAGGGTAGGTTGTAATACTTCATAGACGTATACAGTGTTCCCACCGAGAAGTAGGGCCCGACAATCAAGGAATGTGGTTAAATGGTACCCCGAGAGTTTAGGTTGGGTTAGGTTACGTTATATTACATTATTGATGTACATAAAGGTCCCACGGAGACGTAGAGGCCAACTCGCCAGGAATGCTGTCAAATATTACCGCCGAGATGTTAGGTTGGGTTAGGTTATGTTATATTACGTTATTGATATATATAAGGTTCCAACGGAGACGTAGAGGCCAACAAGCCAGAAATGTTGTCAAATATTACTGCCGAGGTGTGAGGTTGGGTTAGGTTAGGTTGTATTGCGCTATTGATGTATATAAAAGTCCCACGGAGACGTAAAAGCCAACTCGTCAGGAATGTGGTCAAATATTACAGCCGCGATGTTAGATTGGGTTAGGGTAGGTTGTATTACGTCATACACGTATACAGTGTTCCCACTAAGAAGTAGGGCCCGACAATCATGGAATGTGGTTAAATGGTACCCCGAGAGGTTAGGTTGGGTTCGGTTACGTTATATTACGTTATTGATGTACATGAGGGTCCCACGGATACGTAGAGGCCAACTCGCCAGTAATGTTGTCAAATATTACCGCCGACATGTTAGGTTGGATTAGGTTTGGTTATATTACGTAATTCATGTATATAAAGGTCCCACGGAGACGGAGAAGCCAACTCGCCAGGAATGTTGTCAAATATTACCGCCGATATGTTAGGTTGGGTTACGTTAGGTTATATTACGTTATTGATATATATAAGGGTCCAACGGAGACGTAGAAGCCAACAAGCCAGGAATGTTGTCAAATATTACCGCCGACATGTTAGGTTGGGTTAGGTTATGTTATATTACGTTATTGATATATATATAAGGGTCCAACGGAGACGTAGAGGCCAACAAGCCAGGAATGTGGTCAAATATTACTGCCGAGGTGTTAGGTTGGGTTAGGTTAGGTTATATTACGCTATTGATGTATATAAAAGTCCCACGGAAACGTAGAGGCCAACTCGCCAGGAATGTTGTCAAATATTACCGCCGAGATGTTAGGTTGGGTTAGGTTATGTTATATTACGTTATTGATATATATAAGGGTCCAACGGGGACGTAGAGGCCAACAAGCCAGGAATGTTGTCAAATATTACTGCCGAGGTGTTAGGTTGGGTTAGGTTAGGTTATATTACGCTATTGATGAATATAAAAGTCCCACGGAGACGTAAAAGCCAACTCGACAGGAATGTGGTCAAATATTACAGCCGCGATGTTAGATTGGGTTAGGGTAGGTTGTATTACGTCATACACGTATACAGTGTTCCCACCAAGAAGTAGGGCCCGACAATCATGGAATGTGGTTAAATGGTACCCCGAGAGGTAAGGTTGGGTTAGGTTACGTTATATTACGTTATTGATGTACATGAGGGTCCCACGGAGACGTAGAGGCCAACTCGCCAGTAATGTTGTCAAATATTACCACCGAGATGACAGGTTGGGTTAGGTTAGGATATATTTCGTTATTGATGTGTATGAAGGTCCCACGGAGACGTAAAAGACAACTCGTCAGGAATGTGGTCAAATATTACAGCCGCGATGCTAGATTGGGTTAGGGTAGGTTGTATTACGTCATACACGTATACAGTGTTCCCACCAAGAAGTAGGGCCCGACAATCATGGAATGTGGTTAAATGGTACCCCGAGAGGTTAGGTTGGGTTCGGTTACGTTATATTACGTTATTGATGTACATGAGGGTCCCACGGATACGTAGAGGCCAACTCGCCAGTAATGTTGTCAAATATTACCGCCGGCATGTTAGGTTGGGATAGGTTTGGTTTTGTTACGTTATTGATGTATATAAAGGTCCCACGCAGACGTAGAGGCCAACTCGCCAGGAATGTTATCAAATATTACCGCCGAGATGACAGGTTGGGTTAGGTTAGGTTATATTTCGTTATTGATGTGTATGAAGGTCCCACGGAGACGTAGAGGCCAACAGGACAGGAATGTGGTCAACTATTACCGCCGACATGTTAGGTTGGGTTAGGTTTGGTTTTGTTACGTTATTGATGTATATAAAGGTCCCACGCAGACGTAGCGGAAAACACGCCAGGAATGTTGTCAAATATTACCGCCGAGATGATACGTTGGGTTAGGTTATGTTATATTACGTTATTGATATATATAAGGGTCCAACGGAGACGTAGAGGCCAACAAGCCAGGAATGTTGTCAAATATTACTGCCGAAGTGTTAGGTTGGGTTCGGTTAGGTTATAATACGCTATTGATGTATATAAAAGTCCCACGGAGACGTAAAAGCCAACTCGTCAGGAATGTGGTCAAATATTACAGCCGCGATGCTAGATTGGGTTAGGGTAGGTTGTATTACGTCATACATGTATACAGTGTTCCCACCAAGAAGTAGGGCCCGACAATCATGGAATGTGGTTAAATGGTACCCCGAGAGGTTAGGTTGGGTTCGGTTAGGTTATATTACGTTATTGATGTACATGAGGGTCCCACGGATACGTAGAGCCCAACTCGCCAGTAATGTTGTCAAATATTACCGCCGACATATTAGGTTGGATGAGGTTTGGTTATATTACGTTATTGATGTATATAAAGGTCCCACGGAGACGGAGAAGCCAACTCGCCAGGAATGTTGTCGAATATTACCGCCGAGATGTTAGGTTGGGTTAGGTTAGGTTATATTACGTTATTGATGTATATAAAGGTCCCACGGAGACGTAGAGGCCAACTCGCCAGGAATGTTGTCAAATATTACAGCCGCGATGTTAGACTGGGTTAGGGTAGGTTGTATTACGTCATAGACGTATACAGTGTCCCACCGAGAAGTAGGGCCCGACAATCAAGGAATGTGGTTAAATGGTATCCCGAGAGGTTAGGTTGGGTTAGGTTACGTTATATTACGTTATTGATATATATAAGGGTCCAACGGAGACGTAGAGGCCAACTCGCCAGTAATGTTGTCAAATATTACCGCCGGCATGTTAGGTTGGGATAGGTTTGGTTTTGTTACGTTATTAATGTATATAAAGGTCCCACGCAGACGTAGAGGCCAACTCGCCAGGAATGTTGTCGAATATTACCGCCGAGATGTTAGGTTGGGTTAGGTTAGGTTATATTTCGTTATTGATGTATATGAAGGTCCCACGGAGACGTAGAGGCCAACTCGCCAGGAATGTTGTCAAATATTACAGCCGCGATGTTAGACTGGGTGAGAGTAGGTTGTATTACGTCATAGACGTAAACAGTGTTCCCACCGAGAAGTAGGGCCCGACAATCAAGGAATGTGGTTAAATGGTACCCCGAGAGGTTAGGTTGGGTTAGGTTACGTTATATTACGTTATTGATATATATAAGGGTCCAACGGAGACGTAGAAGCCAACAAGCCAGGAATGTGGTCAAATATTACTGCCGAGGTGTTAGGTTGGGTTAGGTTTGGTTATATTACGTTATTCATGTATATAAAGGTCCCACGGAGACGGAGAAGCCAACTCGCCAGGAATGTTGTCAAATATTACCGCCGAGATGTTAGGTTGGGTTAGGTTAGGTTATATTACGTTATTGATGTATATAGAGGTCCCACGGAGACGTAGAGGCCAACAAGACAGGAATGTGGTCAACTATTACTGCCGAGATGTTAGATTGGGTTAGGTTAGGTTATATTACGTTATAGATGTATATAAAGGTCCCACGAAGTCGTAGAGGCCAACTCGCGAGGAATGTTGTCAAATATTACCGCCGAGATGATAGGTTGGGTTAGGTTAGGTTATATTACGTTATTGATGTATATGAAGGACCCACTTAGACGTAGGGGCCATGTCGCCAGTAATATTGTCAAATATTACCGCCGAGATGATAGTTTGGATTAGGTTAGGTTATATTACGCTATTGATGTATATAAAAGTCCCACGGAGACGTAGACGCCAACTCGCCAGCACTGTGGTCAAATATTAGTGCCGACATGTTAGGTTGGATTAGGTTTGGTTATATTACGTTATTCATGTATATAAAGGTCCCACGGAGACGGAGAAGCCAACTCGCCAGGAATGTTGTCAAATATTACCGCCGAGATGTTAGGTTGGGTTAGGTTAGGTTATATTACGTTATTGATGTATATAAAGGTCCCAGGGAGACGTAAAAGCCAACTCGTCAGGAATGTTGTCAAATATTACAGCCGCGATGTTAGATTGGGTTAGGGTAGGTTGTATTACGTCATACACGTATACAGTGTTCCCACCAAGAAGTAGGGCCCGACAATCATGGAATGTGGTTAAATAGTACCCCGAGAGGTTAGGTTGAGTTAGGTTACGTTATATTACGTTATTGATGTACATGAGGGTCCCACGGATACGTAGAGGCCAACTCGCCAGTAATGTTGTCAAATATTACCGCCGACATGTTAGGTTGGGCTAGGTTTGGTTTTGTTACGTTATTGATGTATATAAAGGTCCCACGCAGACGTAGAGGCCAACTCGCCAGGAATGTTGTCAAATATTACCGCCGAGATGATAGGTTGGGTTATGTTAGGTTATATTACATTATTGATGTACATGAGGGTCCCACGGAGACGTAGAGGCCAACTCGAGAATAATGTTGTCAAATATTACCGCCGACATGTTAGGTTGGATTAGGTTTGGTTATATTACGTTATTGATGTATATAAAGGTCCCACGGAGACGGAGAAGCCAACTCGCCAGGAATGTTGTCAAATATTACCGCCGAGATGTTAGGTTGGGTTAGGTTAGGTTATATTACGTTATTGATGTATATAAAGGTCCCACGGAGACGTAGAGGCCAACAAGACAGGAATGTGGTCAACTATTACCGCCGAGATGTTAGATTGGGTTAGGTTTGGTTTTGTTACGTTATTGATGTATATAAAGGTCCCACGCAGACGTAGCGGAAAACACGCCAGGAATGTTGTCAAATATTACCGCCGAGATGATACGTTGGGTTAGGTTATGTTATATTACGTTATTGATATATATAAGGGTCCAACGGAGACGTAGAGGCCAACAAGCCAGGAATGTTGTCAAATATTACTGCCGAAGTGTTAGGTTGGGTTCGGTTAGGTTATAATACGCTATTGATGTATATAAAAGTCCCACGGAGACGTAAAAGCCAACTCGTCAGGAATGTGGTCAAATATTACAGCCGCGATGCTAGATTGGGTTAGGGTAGGTTGTATTACGTCATACACGTATACAGTGTCCCACCGAGAAGTAGGGCCCGACAATCAAGGAATGTGGTTAAATGGTATCCCGAGAGGTTAGGTTGGGTTAGGTTACGTTATATTACGTTATTGATGTACATGAGGGTCCCACGGAGACGTAGAGGCCAACTCGAGAGTAATGTTGTCAAATATTACCGCCGACATGTTAGGTTGGATTAGGTTTGGTTATATTACGTTATTGATATATATAAAGGTCCCACGGAGACGGAGAAGCCAACTCGCCAGGAATGTTGTCAAATATTACCGCCGAGATGTTAGGTTGGGTTAGGTTAGGTTATATTACGTTATTGATGTATATAAAGGTCCCACGGAGACGTAGAGGCCATCAAGACAGGAATGTGGTCAACTATTACCGCCGAGATTTTAGATTGGGTTAGGTTAGGTTATATTACGTTATAGATGTATATAAAGGTCCCACGAAGTCGTAGAGGCCAACTCGCGAGGAATGTTGTGAAATATTACCGCCGAGATGATAGGTTGGGTTAGGTTAGGTTATATTACGTTATTGATGTATATGAAGGACCCACTTAGACGTAGGGGCCATGTCGCCAGTAATATTGTCAAATATTACCGCCGAGATGATAGTTTGGATTAGGTTAGGTTATATCACGCTATTGATGTATATAAAAGTCCCACGGAGACGTAGACGCCAACTCGCCAGCAATGTGGTCAAATATTAGTGCCGACATGTTAGGTTGGATTAGGTTTGGTTATATTACGTTATTCATGTATATAAAGGTCCCACGGAGACGGAGAAGCCAACTCGCCAGGAATGTTGTCAAATATTACCGCCGAGATGTTAGGTTGGATTAGGTTAGGTTATATTACGATATTGATGTATATAAAGGTCCCAGGGAGACGTAGAGGCCAACAAGACAGGAATATGGTCAACTATTACAGCCGACATGATAGGTTGGGTTAGGTTTGGTTTTGTTACGTTATTGATGTATATAAAGGTCCCAGGGAGACGTAAAAGCCAACTCGTCAGGAATGTTGTCAAATATTACAGCCGCGATGTTAGATTGGGTTAGGGTAGGTTGTATTACGTCATACACGTATACAGTGTTCCCACCAAGAAGTAGGGCCCGACAATCATGGAATGTGGTTAAATAGTACCCCGAGAGGTTAGGTTGGGTTAGGTTACGTTATATTACGTTATTCATGTACATGAGGGTCCCACGGATACGTAGAGGCCAACTCGCCAGTAATGTTGTCAAATATTACCGCCGACATGTTAGGTTGGGCTAGGTTTGGTTTTGTTACGTTATTGATGTATATAAAGGTCCCACGCAGACGTAGAGGCCAACTCGCCAGGAATGTTGTCAAATATTACCGCCGAGATGATAGGTTGGGTTAGGTTAGGTTATATTACGTTATTGATGTACATGAGGGTCCCACGGAGACGTAGAGGCCAACTCGCCAGTAATGTTGTCAAATATTACCGCCGACATGTTAGGTTGGATTAGGTTTGGTTATATTACGTTATTGATGTATATAAAGGTCCCACGGAGACGGAGAAGCCAACTCGCCAGGAATGTTGTCAAATATTACCGCCGAGATGTTAGGTTGGGTTAGGTTAGGTTATATTACGTTATTGATGTATATAAAGGTGCCACGGAGACGTAGAGGCCAACAAGACAGGAATGTGGTCAACTATTACCGCCGAGATGTTAGATTGGGTTAGGTTAGGTTATATTACGTTATAGATGTATATAAAGGTCCCACGAAGTCGTAGAGGCCAACTCGCGAGGAATGTTGTCAAATATAAGCGCCGAGATGATAGGTTGGGTTAGGTTAGGTTATATTACGTTATTGATGTATATGAAGAACCCACTTAGACGTAGGGGCCATGTCGCCAGTAATATTGTCAAATATTACCGCCGAGATGATAGTTTGGATTAGGTTAGGTTATATTACGCTATTGATGTATATAAAAGTCCCACGGAGACGTAGACGCCAACTCGCCAGCAATGTGGTCAAATATTACAGCGGCGATGTTAGATTGGGTTAGGGTAGGTTGTATTACGTCATACACGTATACAGTGTTCCCACCAAGAAGTAGGGCCCGACAATCATGGAATGTGGTTAAATGGTACCCCGAGAGGTTAGGTTGGGTTTGGTTACGTTATATTACGTTATTGATGTACATGAGGGTCCCACGGATACGTAGAGGCCAACTCGCCAGTAATGTTGTCAAATATTACCGCCGACATGTTAGGTTGGGCTAGGTTTGGTTTTGTTACGTTATTGATGTATATAAAGGTCCCACGCAGACGTAGAGGCCAACTCGCCAGGAATGTTGTCAAATATTACCGCCGAGATGATAGGATGGGTTAGGTTAGGTTATATTTCGATATTGATGTATATGAAGGTCCCACGGAGACGTAGAGGCCAACTCGCCAGACATGTTGTCAAATATTACAGCCGCGATGTTAGAATGGGTTAGGGTAGGTTGTATTACGTCACAGATGTATACAGTGTCCCACCGAGAAGTAGGGCCCGACAATCAAGGAATGTGGTTAAATGGTACCCCGAGAGGTTAGGTTGGGTTAGGTTACGTTATATTACGTTATTGATGTACATGAGCGTCCCATGGAGACGTAGAGGCCAACTCGCCAGGAATGTTGTCAAATATTACCGCCGACATGTTAGGTTGGATTAGGTTTGGTTATATTACGTTATTCATGTATATAAAGGTCCCACGGCGACGGAGAAGCCAACTCGCCAGGAATGTTGTCAAATATTACCGCCGAGATGTTAGGTTGGGTTACGTTAGGTTATATTACGTTATTGATGTATATAAAGGTCCCAGGGAGACGTAGAGGCCAACAAGACAGGAATGTGGTCAACTATTACCGCCGACATGTTAGGTTGGGTTAGGTTTGGTTTTGTTACGTTATTGATGTATATAAAGGTCCCACGCAGACGTAGAGGAAAACACGCCAGGAATGTTGTCAAATATTACCGCCGAGATGATACGTTGGGATAGGTTATGTTATATTAAGTTATTGATATATATAAGGGTCCAACGGAGACGTAGAGGCCATCAAGCCAGGAATGTTGTCAAATATTACTGCCGAGGTGTTAGGTTGGGTTACGTTAGGTTATAATACGCTATTGATGTATATAAAAGTCCCACGGAGACGTAAAAGCCAACTCGTCAGGAATGTGGTCAAATATTACAGCCGCGATGCTAGATTGGGTTAGGGTAGGTTGTATTACGTCATACACGTATACAGTGTTCCCACCAAGAAGTAGGGCCCGACAATCATGGAATGTGGTTAAATGGTACCCCGAGAGGTAAGGTTGGGTTCGGTTACGTTATATTACGTTATTGATGTACATGAGGGTCCCACGGATACGTAGAGGCCAACTCGCCAGTAATGTTGTCAAATATTACCGCCGACATGTTAGGTTGGGCTAGGTTAGGTTATATTACGTTATTGATGTATATAAAGGTCCCACGCAGACGTAGAGGCCAACTCGCCAGGAATGTTGTCAAATATTACCGCCGAGATGACAGGTTGGGTTAGGTTAGGTTATATTTCGTTATTGATGTGTATGAAGGTCCCACGGAGACGTGGAGGCCAACTCGCCAGGAATGTTGTCAAATATTACAGGCGCGATGTTAGATTGGGTTAGGGTAGGTTGTATTACGTCATAGACGTATACAGTGTTCCGACCGAGAAGTAGGGCCCGACAATCAAGGAATGTGGTTAAATGGTACCCCGAGCGGTTAGGTTGGGTTGGGTTACGTTATATTACGTTATTGATGTACATGAGGGTCCCACGGAGACGTAGAATCCAACTCGCCAGGAATGCTGCCAAATATTACCGCCGAGATGTTCGGTTGGGTTAAGTTAGGTTATATTACGCTATTGATGCATATAAAGGTCCCACGGAGACGTAGAGGCCAACTCGCCAGGAATGATTTCAAATATTACCGCCGAGGTGATAGGTTGGGTTAGGTTTGGTTTTGTTACGTTATTGATGTATATAAAGGTCCCACGCAGACGTAGAGGCCAACTCGCCAGGAATATTGTCAAATATTACCGCCGAGATGATAGGATGGGTTAGGTTAGGTTATATTTCGTTATTGATGTATATGAAGGTCCCACGGAGACGTAGAGGTCAACTCGCCAGGAATGTTGTCAAATATTACAGCCGCGATGTTAGACTGGGTTAGGGTAGGTTGTATTACGTCATAGACGTATACAGTGTTCCCACCGAGAAGTAGGGCCCGACAATCAAGGAATGTGGTTAAATGGTACCCCGAGATGATACGTTGGGTTAGGTTATGTTATATTACGTTATTGGTATATATAAGGGTCCAACGGAAACGTAGAGGCCAACAAGCCAGGAATGTTGTCAAATATTACTGCCGAAGTGTTAGGTTGGGTTAGGTTAGGTTATAATACGCTATTGATGTATATAAAAGTCCCGCGGAGACGTAAAAGCCAACTCGTCAGGAATGTGGTCAAATATTACAGCCGCGATGCTAGATTGGGTTAGGGTAGGTTGTATTACGTCATACACGTATACAGTGTTCCCACCGAGAAGTAGGGCCCGACAATCAAGGAATGTGGTTAAATGGTACCCCGAGAGGTTAGGTTGGGTTAGGTTACGTTATATTACGTTATTGATGTACATGAGGGTCCCACGGAGACGTAGAGGCCAACTCGCCAGTAATGTTGTCAAATATTACCGCCGACATGTTAGGTTGGATTAGGTTTGGTTATATTACGTTATTCATGTATATAAAGGTCCCACGCAGACGGAGAAGCCAACTCGCCAGGAATGTTGTCAAATATTACCGCCGAGATGTTCGGTTGGGTTAGGTTAGGTTATATTACGCTATTGATGCATATAAAGGTCCCACGGAGACGTAGAGGCTAACTCGCCAGGAATGTTGTCAAATATTACCGCCGAGATGATAGGTTGGGTTAGGTTAGGTTATATTACCTTATTGATGTATATGAAGTACCCACGTTGACGTAGGGGCCAACTCGCCAGGAATGTTGTCAAATATTACCGCCGAGATGATAGGTTGGGTTATGTTAGGTTATATTACGTTATTGATGTACATGAGGGTCCCACGGAGACGTAGAGGCCAACTCGCCAGTAATGTTGTCAAATTTTACCGCCGACATGTTAGGTTGGATTAGGTTCGGTTATATTATGTTATTGATGTATATAAAGGTCCCACGGAGACGGAGAAGCCAACTCGCCAGGAATGTTGTCAAATATTACCGCCGAGATGTTAGGTTGGGTTAGGTTAGGTTATATTACGTTATTGATGTATATAGAAGTCCCACGGAGACGTAGAGGCCAACAAGACAGGAATGTGGTCAACTATTACCGCCGAGATGTTAGATTGGGTTAGGTTAGGTTATATTACGTTATAGATGTATATAAAGGTCCCACGACGTCGTAGAGGCCAACTCGCGAGGAATGTTGTCAAATATTACCGCCGAGATGATAGGTTGGGTTAGGTTAGGTTATATTACGTTATTGACGTATATGAAGGACCCACTTAGACGTACGGGCCATGTCGCCAGTAATATTGTCAAATATTACCGCCGAGATGATAGTTTGGATTAGGTTAGGTTACATTACGCTATTGATGTATATAAAAGTCCCACGGAGACGTAGACGCCAACTCGCCAGCAATGTGGTCAAATATTAGTGCCGACATGTTAGGTTGGATTAGGTTTGGTTATATTACGTTATTCATGTATATAAAGGTCCCACGGAGACGGAGAAGCCAACTCGCCAGGAATGTTGTCAAATATTACCGCCGAGATGTTAGGTTGGGTTAGGTTAGGTTATATTACGTTATTGATGTATATAAAGGTCCCAGGGAGACGTAAAAGCCAACTCGTCAGGAATGTTGTCAAATATTACAGCCGCGATGTTAGAGTCGGTTAGGGTAGGTTGTATTACGTCATACACATATACAGTGTTCCCACCAAGAAGTAGGGCCCGACAATCATGGAATGTGGTTAAATAGTACCCCGAGAGGTTAGGTTGGGTTAGGTTACGTTATATTACGTTATTGATGTACATGAGGGTCCCATGGATACGTAGAGGCCAACTCGCCAGTAATGTTGTCAAATATTACCGCCGACATGTTAGGTTGGGCTAGGTTTGGTTTTGTTACGTTATTGATGTATATAAAGGTCACACGCAGAAGTAGAGGCCAACTCGCCAGGAATGTTGTCAAATATTACCGCCGAGATGATAGGTTGGGTTATGTTAGGTTATATTACGTTATTGATGTACATGAGGGTCCCACGGAGACGTAGAGGCCAACTCGAGAGTAATGTTGTCAAATATTACCGCCGACATGTTAGGTTGGATTAGGTTTGGTTATATTACGTTATTGATGTATATAAAGGTCCCACGCAGACGGAGAAGCCAACTCGCCAGGAATGTTGTCAAATATTACCGCCGAGATGATAGGTTGGGTTAGGTTAGGTTATATTATGTTATTGATGTATATAAAGGTCCCACGGTGACGGAGAGGCCAACAAGCCAGGAATGTTGCCAAATATTACCGCCGAGATGTTAGTTTGGTTTAGGTTAGGTTATATTACGTTATTGATGTATATAAGGGTCCCACGGAGACGTAGAATCCAACTCGCCAGGAATGTTGCCAAATATTACCGCCGAGATGTTCGGTTGGGTTAGGTTAGGTTATATTACGCTATTGATGCATATAAAGGTCCCACGGAGACGTAGAGGCTAACTCGCCAGGAATGTTGTCAAATATTACCGCCGAGATGATAGGTTGGGTTAGGTTAGGTTATATTACCTTATTGATGTATATGAAGTACCCACGTTGACGTAGGGGCCAACTCGCCAGGAATGTTGTCAAATATTACCGCCGAGATGATAGGTTGGGTTATGTTAGGTTATATTACGTTATTGATGTACATGAGGGTCCCACGGAGACGTAGAGGCCAACTCGCCAGTAATGTTGTCAAATATTACCGCCGACATGTTAGGTTGGATTAGGTTTGGTTATATTATGTTATTGATGTATATAAAGGTCCCACGGAGACGTAGAGGCCAACAAGACAGGAATGTGTTCAACTATTACCGCCGAGATGTTAGATTGGGTTAGGTTAGGTTATATTACGTTATAGATGTATATAAAGGTCCCACGAAGTCGTAGAGGCCAACTCCCGAGGAATGTTGTCAAATATTACCGCCGAGATGATAGGTTGGGTTAGGTTAGGTTATATTACGTTATTGATGTATATGAAGGACCCACTTAGACGTAGGGGCCATGTCGCCAGTAATATTGTCAAATATTACCGCCGAGATGATAGTTTGGATTAGGTTAGGTTATATTACGCTATTGATGTATATAAAAGTCCCACGGAGACGTAGACGCCAACTCGCCAGCAATGTGGTCAAATATTAGTGCCGACATGTTAGGTTGGATTAGGTTTGGTTATATTACGTTATTCATGTATATAAAGGTCCCACGGAGACGGAGAAGCCAACTCGCCAGGAATGTTGTGAAATATTACCGCCGAGATGTTAGGTTGGGTTAGGTTAGGTTATATTACGTTATTGAAGTATATAAAGGTCCCAGGGAGACGTAAAAGCCAACTCGTCAGGAATGTTGTCAAATATTACAGCCGCGATGTTAGATTGGGTTAGGGTAGGTTGTATTACGTCATACACGTATACAGTGTTCCCACCAAGAAGTAGGGCCCGACAATCATGGAATGTGGTTAAATAGTACCCCGAGAGGTTAGGTTGGGTTAGGTTACGTTATATTACGTTATTGATGTACATGAGGGTCCCACGGATACGTAGAGGCCAACTCGCCAGTAATGTTGTCAAATATTACCGCCGACATGTTAGATTGGGCTAGGTTTGGTTTTGTTACGTTATTGATGTATATAAAGGTCCCACGCAGACGTAGAGGCCAACTCGCTAGGAATGTTGTCAAATATTACCGCCGAGATGATAGGTTGGGTTATGTTAGGTTATATTACGTTATTGATGTACATGAGGGTCCCACGGAGACGTAGAGGCCAACTCGAGAGTAATGTTGTCAAATATTACCGCCGACATGTTAGGTTGGATTAGGTTTGGTTATATTACGTTATTGATGTATATAAAGGTCCCACGGAGACGGAGAAGCCAACTCGCCAGGAATGTTGTCAAATATTACCGCCGAGATGATAGGATGGGTTAGGTTATGTTATATTTCGTTATTGATGTATATGAAGGTCCCACGGAGACGTAGAGGCCAACTCGCCGGGAATGTTGTCAAATATTACAGCCGCGATGTTAGATTGGGTTAGGGTAGGTTGTATTACGTCATACACGTATACAGTGTTCCCACCAAGAAGTAGGGCCCGACAATCATGGAATGTGGTTAAATGGTACCCCGAGAGGTTAGGTTGGGTTAGGTTAGGTTATATTACGTTATTGATGTACATGAGGGTCCCACGGAGACGTAGAGACCAACTCGCCAGTAATGTTGTCAAATATTACCGCCGACATGTTAGGTTGGATTAGGTTTGGTTATATTACGTTATTCATGTATATAAAGGTCCCACGCAGACGTAGAGGCCAACTCGCCAGGAATGTTGTCAAATATTACCGCCGAGATGACAGGTTGGGTTAGGTTAGCTTATATTTCGTTATTGATGTGTATGAAGGTCCCACGGAGACGTAGATGCCAACAGGACAGGAATGTGGTCAACTATTACCGCCGACATGTTAGGTTGGGTTAGGTTTGGTTTTGTTACGTTATTGATGTATATAAAGGTCCCACGCAGACGTAGCGGAAAACACGCCAGGAATGTTGTCAAATATTACCGCCGAGATGATACGTTGGGTTAGGTTATGTTATATTACGTTATTGATATATATAAGGGTCCAACGGAGACGTAGAGGCCAACAAGCCAGGAATGTTGTCAAATATTACTGCCGAAGTGTTAGGTTGGGTTAGGTAAGGTTATAATACGCTATTGATGTATATAAAAGTCCCACGGAGACGTAAAAGCCAACTCGTCAGGAATGTGGTCAAATATTACAGCCGCGATGTTAGATTGGGTTAGGGTAGGTTGTATTACGTCATACACGTATACAGTGTGCCCACCAAGAAGTAGGGCCCGACAATCATGGAATGGGGTTAAATGGTACCCCGAGAGGTTAGGTTGGGTTCGGTTACGTTATATTACGTTATTGATGTACATGAGGGTCCCACGGATACGTAGAGGCCAACTCGCCAG
Source organism: Xylocopa violacea (assembly GCA_963969225.1). Taxonomy (NCBI): domain Eukaryota; kingdom Metazoa; phylum Arthropoda; class Insecta; order Hymenoptera; family Apidae; genus Xylocopa; species Xylocopa violacea. Next base: position 6,830,660 of record CAXAJV010000017.1, on the reverse strand, counting down.
GAATGTTGTCAAATATTACCGCCGAGATGATAGGATGGGTTAGGTTAGGTTATATTTCGTTATTGATGTGTATGAAGGTCCCACGGAGACGTAGAGGCCAACTCGCCAGGAATGTTGTCAAATATTACAGCCGCGATGTTAGACTGGGTGAGAGTAGGTTGTATTACGTCATAGACGTAAACAGTGTTCCCACCGAGAAGTAGGGCCCGACAATCAAGGAATGTGGTTAAATGGTACCCCGAGAGGTTAGGTTGGGTTAGGTTACGTTATATTACGTTATTGATGTACATGAGGGTCCCACGGAGACGTAGAGGCCAACTCGCCAGTAATGTTGTCAAATGTTACCGCCGACATGTTAGGTTGGATTAGGTTTGGTTATATTACGTTATTCATGTATATAAAGGTCCCACGCAGACGGAGAAGCCAACTCGCCAGGAATGTTGTCAAATATTACCGCCGAGATGATAGGTTGGGTTAGTTTAGGTTATATTATGTTATTGATGTATATAAAGGTCCCACGGTGACGGAGAGGCCAACAAGCCAGGAATGTTGCCAAATATTACCGCCGAGATGTTAGTTTGGTTTAGGTTAGGTTATATTACGTTATTGATGTATATAAGGGTCCCACGGAGACGTAGAAACCAACTCGCCAGGAATGTTGCCAAATATTACCGCCGCGATGTTCGGTTGGGTTAGGTTAGGCTATATTACGCTATTGATGCATATAAAGGTCCCACGGAGACGTAGAGGCTAACTCGCCAGGAATGTTGTCAAATATTACCGCCGAGATGATAGGTTGGGTTAGGTTAGGTTATATTACCTTATTGATGTATATGAAGTACCCACGTTGACGTAGGGGTCAACTCGCCAGGAATATTGTCAAATATTACCGCCGAGATGATAGGTTGGGTTAGGTTAGGTTATACTACGTTATTGATGTACATGAGGGTCCCACGGAGACGTAGAGGCCAACTCGCCAGTAATGTTGTCAAATATTACCGCCGACATGTTAGGTTGGATGAGGTTTGGTTATATTACGTTATTGATGTATATAAAGGTCCCACGGAGACGGAGAAGCCAACTCGCCAGGAATGTTGTCGAATATTACCGCCGAGATGTTAGGTTGGGTTAGGTTAGGTTATATTACGTTATTGATGTATATGAAGGACCCACTTAGACGTAGAAACCAACTCGCCAGGAATGTTGCCAAATATTACCGCCGAGATGTTCGGTTGGGTTAGGTTAGTTTATATTACGCTATTGATGTATATAAAAGTCCCACGGAGACGTAGAAGCCAACTCGCCAGGAATGTTGTCAAATATTACCGCCGAGATGATAGGATGGGTTAGGTTATGTTATATTTCGTTATTGATGTATATGAAGGTCCCACGGAGACGTAGAGGCCAACTCGCCAGGAATGTTGTCAAATATTACAGCCGCGATGTTAGATTGGGTTAGGGTAGGTTGTATTACGTCATACACGTATACAGTTTTCCCACCAAGAAGTAGGGCCCGACAATCATGGAATGTGGTTAAATAGTACCCCGAGAGGTTAGGTTGGGTTAGGTTAGGTTATATTACGTTATTGATGTACATGAGGGTCCCACGGAGACGTAGAGACCAACTCGCCAGTAATGTTGTCAAATGTTACCGCCGACATGTTAGGTTGGATTAGGTTAGGTTATATTACGATATTGATGTATATAAAGGTCCCAGGGAGACGTAGAGGCCAACAAGACAGGAATGTGGTCAACTATTACCGCCGACATGTTAGGTTGGGTTAGGTTTGGTTTTGTTACGTTATTGATGTATATAAACGTCCCACGGAGACGTAGAGGCCAACTCGCCAGGAATGATTTCAAATATTACCGCCGAGGTGATAGGTTGGGTTAGGTTTGGTTTTGTTACGTTATTGATGTATATAAAGGTCCCACGCAGACGTAGAGGCCAACTCGCCAGGAATGTTGTCAAATATTACCGCCGAGATGACAGGTTGGGTTAGGTTAGGTTATATTTCGTTATTGATGTGTATGAAGGTCCCACGGAGACGTAGATGCCAACAGGACAGGAATGTGGTCAACTATTACCGCCGACATGTTAGGTTGGGTTAGGTTTGGTTTTGTTACGTTATCGATGTATATAAAGGTCCCACGCAGACGTAGCGGAAAACACGCCAGGAATGTTGTCAAATATTACCGCCGAGATGATACGTTGGGTTAGGTTATGTTATATTACGTTATTGATATATATAAGGGTCCAACGGAGACGTAGAGGCCAACAAGCCAGGAATGTTGTCAAATATTACTGCCGAAGTGTTAGGTTGGGTTAGGTTAGGTTATAATACGCTATTGATGTATATAAAAGTCCCACGGAGACGTAAAAGCCAACTCGTCAGGAATGTGGTCAAATATTACAGCCGCGATGTTAGATTGGGTTAGGGTAGGTTGTATTACGTCATACACGTATACAGTGTTCCCACCAAGAAGCAGGGCCCGACAATCATGGAATGGGGTTAAATGGTACCCCGAGAGGTTAGGTTGGGTTCGGTTACGTTATATTACGTTATTGATGTACATGAGGGTCCCACGGATACGTAGAGGCCAACTCGCCAGTAATGTTGTCAAATATTACCGCCGACATGTTAGGTTGGGCTAGGTTTGGTTTTGTTACGTTATTGATGTATATAAAGGTCCCACGCAGACGTAGAGGCCAACTCGCCAGGAATGTTGTCAAATATTACCGCCGAGATGATAGGATGGGTTAGGTTAGGTTATATTTCGTTATTGATGTGTATGAAGGTCCCACGGAGACGTAGAGGCCAACTCGCCAGGAATGTTGTCAAATATTACAGCCGCGATGTTAGACTGGGTGAGAGTAGGTTGTATTACGTCATAGACGTAAACAGTGTTCCCACCGAGAAGTAGGGCCCGACAATCAAGGAATGTGGTTAAATGGTACCCCGAGAGGTTAGGTTGGGTTAGGTTACGTTATATTACGTTATTGATGTACATGAGGGTCCCACGGAGACGTAGAGGCCAACTCGCCAGTAATGTTGTCAAATGTTACCGCCGACATGTTAGGTTGGATTAGGTTTGGTTATATTACGTTATTCATGTATATAAAGGTCCCACGCAGACGGAGAAGCCAACTCGCCAGGAATGTTGTCAAATATTACCGCCGAGATGATAGGTTGGGTTAGTTTAGGTTATATTACGTTATTGATGTATATAAAGGTCCCACGGTGACGGAGAAGCCAACAAGCCAGGAATGTTGCCAAATATTACCGCCGAGATGTTAGTTTGGTTTAGGTTAGGTTATATTACGTTATTGATGTATATAAGGGTCCCACGGAGACGTAGAAACCAACTCGCCAGGAATGTTGCCAAATATTACCGCCGAGATGTTCGGTTGGGTTAGGTTAGGCTATATTACGCTATTGATGCATATAAAGGTCCCACGGAGACGTAGAGGCTAACTCGCCAGGAATGTTGTCAAATATTACCGCCGAGATGATAGGTTGGGTTAGGTTAGGTTATATTACCTTATTGATGTATATGAAGTACCCACGTTGACGTAGGGGTCAACTCGCCAGGAATATTGTCAAATATTACCGCCGAGATGATAGGTTGGGTTAGGTTAGGTTATACTACGTTATTGATGTACATGAGGGTCCCACGGAGACGTAGAGGCCAACTCGCCAGTAATGTTGTCAAATATTACCGCCGACATGTTAGGTTGGATGAGGTTTGGTTATATTACGTTATTGATGTATATAAAGGTCCCACGGAGACGGAGAAGCCAACTCGCCAGGAATGTTGTCGAATATTACCGCCGAGATGTTAGGTTGGGTTAGGTTAGGTTATATTACGTTATTGATGTATATGAAGGACCCACTTAGACGTAGGGGCCATGTCGCCAGTAATATTGTCAAATATTACCGCCGAGATGATAGTTTGGATTAGGTTAGTTTATATTACGCTATTGATGTATATAAAAGTCCCACGGAGACGTAGAAGCCAACTCGCCAGGAATGTTGTCAAATATTACCGCCGAGATGTTAGGTTGGGTTAGGTTAGGTTATATTACGTTATTGATGTATATAAAGGTCCCAGGGAGACGTAGAGGCCAACAAGACAGGAATGTGGTCAACTATTACCGCCGACATGTTAGGTTGGTTTAGGTTTGGTTTTGTTACGTTATTGATGTATATAAAGGTCCCACGCAGACGTAGAGGCCAACTCGCCAGGAATGTTGTCAAATATTACCGCCGAGATGACAGGTTGGGTTAGGTTAGTTTATATTTCGTTATTGATGTGTATGAAGGTCCCATGGAGACGTAGAGGCCAACTCGCCAGGAATGTTGTCAAATATTACAGGCGCGATGTTAGATTGGGTTAGGGTAGGTTGTATTACGTCATAGACGTATACAGTGTTCCGACCGATAAGTAGGGCCCGACAATCAAGGAATGTGGTTGAATGGTACCCCGAGCGGTTAGGTTGGGTTGGGTTACGTTATATTACGTTATTGATGTACATGAGGGTCCCACGGAGACGTAGAATCCAACTCGCCAGGAATGTTGCCAAATATTACCGCCGAGATGTTCGGTTGGGTTAGGTTAGGTTATATTACGCTATTGATGCATATAAAGGTCCCACGGAGACGTAGAGGCCAACAAGCCAGGAATGTTGTCAAATATTACTGCCGAGGTGTTAGGTTGGGTTAGGTTAGGTTATATTACGCTATTGATGTATATAAAAGTCCCACGGAGACGTAAAAGCCAACTCGTCAGGAATGTGGTCAAATATTACAGCCGCGATGTTAGATTGGGTTAGGGTAGGTTGTATTACGTCATACACGTATACAGCGTTCCCACCAAGAAGTAGGGCCCGACAATCATGGAATGTGGTTAAATGGAACCCCGAGAGGTAAGGTTGGGATAGGTTACGTTATATTACGTTATTGATGTACATGAGGGTCCCACGGAGACGTAGAGGCCAACTCGCCAGTAATGTTGTCAAATATTACCGCCGACATGTTAGGTTGGATTAGATTTGGTTATATTACGTTATTCATTTATATAAAGGTCCCACGGAGACGGAGAAGCCAACTCGCCAGGAATGTTGTCAAATATTACCGCCGAGATGTTAGGTTGGGTTAGGTTAGGTTATATTACGTTATTGATGTATATAAAGGTCCCAGGGAGACGTAGAGGACAACAAGACAGGAATGTGGTCAACTATTACCGCCGACATGTTAGGTTGGTTTAGGTTTGGTTTTGTTACGTTATTGATGTATATAAAGGTCCCACGCAGACGTAGAGGCCAACTCGCCAGGAACGTTGTCAAATATTACCGCAGAGATGACAGGTTGGGTTAGGTTATTTTATATTTCGTTATTGATGTGTATGAAGGTCCCATGGAGACGTAGAGGCCAACTCGCCAGGAATGTTGTCAAATATTACAGGCGCGATGTTAGATTGGTTTAGGTTAGGTTGAATTACGTCATAGACGTATACAGTGTTCCGACCGAGAAGTAGGGCCCGACAATCAAGGAATGTGGTTAAATGGTACCCCGAGCGGTTAGGTTGGGTTGGGTTACGTTATATTACGTTATTGATGTACATGAGGGTCCCACGGAGACGTAGAATCCAACTCGCCAGGAATGTTGCCAAATATTACCGCCGAGATGTTCGGTTGGGTTAGGTTAGGTTATATTACGCTATTGATGCATATAAAGGTCCCACGGATACGTAGAGGCCAACTCGCCAGGAATGATTTCAAATATTACCGCCGAGGTGATAGGTTGGGTTAGGTTTGGTTTTGTTACGTTATTGATGTCTATAAAGGTCCCACGCAGACGTAGAGGCCAACTCGCCAGGAATATTGTCAAATATTACCGCCGAGATGATAGGATGGGTTAGGTTAGGTTATATTTCATTATTGATGTATATGAAGGTCCCACGGAGACGTAGAGGTCAACTCGCCAGGAATGTTGTCAAATATTACAGCCGCGATGTTAGACTGGGTTAGGGTAGGTTGTATTACGTCGTAGACGTATACAGTGTTCCCACCGAGAAGTAGGGCCCGAGAATCAAGGAATGTGGTTAAATGGTACCCCGAGAGTTTAGGTTGGGTTAGGTTACGTTATATTACATTATTGATGTACATAAAGGTCCCACGGAGACGTAGAGGCCAACTCGCCAGGAATGTTGTCAAATATTACCGCCGAGATGTTAGGTTGGGTTAGGTTATGTTATATTACGTTATTGATATATATAAGGGTCCAACGGAGACGTAGAGGCCAACAAGCCAGGAATGTTGTCAAATATTACTGCCGAGGTGTTAGGTTGGGTTAGGTTAGGTTGTATTACGCTGTTGATGTATATAAAAGTCCCACGGAGACGTAAAAGCCAACTCGCCAGGAATGTTGTCAAATATTACAGCCGCGATGTTAGACTGGGTTAGGGTAGGTTGTATTACGTCATACACGTATACAGTGTTCCCACCGAGAAGTAGGGCCCGACAATCAAGGAATGTGGTTAAATGGTACCCCGAGAGGTTAGGTTGGGTTAGGTTACGTTATATTACGTTATTGATGTACATGTGGGTCCCACGGAGACGTAGAGGCCAACAGGACAGGAATGTGGTCAACTATTGCCGCCGAGATGTTAGATTGGGTTAGGTTAGGTTATATTACTTTATAGATGTATATAAAGGTCCCACGGAGACGGAGAAGCCAACTCGCCAGGAATGTTGTCAAATATTACCGCCGAGATGTTAGGTTGGGTTAGGTTAGGTTATATTACGTTATTGATGTATATAAAGGTCCCACGGAGACGTAGAGGCCAACTCGCCAGGAATGTTGTCAAATATTACCGCCGAGATGACAGGTTGGGTTAGGTTAGGTTATATTTCGTTATTGATGTGTATGAAGGTCCCACGGAGACGTAGAGGCCAACAAGACAGGAATGTGGTCAACTATTACCGCCGACATGTTAGGTTGGGTTAGGTTATGTTATATTACGTTATTGATATATATACGGGTCCAACGGAGACGTAGAGGCCAACAGGCCAGGAATGTGGTCAAATATTACTGCCGAGGTGTTAGGATGGGTTAGGTTAGGTTATATTACGCTATTGATGTATATAAAAGTCCCACGGAGACGTAGAGGCCAACTCGCCAGGAATGTTGTCAAATATTACCGCCGAGATGTTAGGTTGGGTTAGGTTAGGTCATATTGCGCTATTGATGTATATAAAAGTCCCACGGAGACGTAAAAGCCAACTCGTCAGGAATGTGGTCAAATATTACCGCCGAGATGTTAGGTTGGGTTAGGTTAGGTTATATTACGTTATTGATGTATATGAAGGACCCACTTAGACGTAGGGGCCATGTCGCCAGTAATATTGTCAAATATTACCGCCGAGATGATAGTTTGGATTAGGTTAGTTTATATTACGCTATTGATGTATATAAAAGTCCCACGGAGACGTAGAAGCCAACTCGCCAGGAATGTTGTCAAATATTACCGCCGAGATGATAGGATGGGTTAGGTTATGTTATATTTCGTTATTGATGTATATGAAGGTCCCACGGAGACGTAGAGGCCAACTCGCCAGGAATGTTGTCAAATATTACAGCCGCGATGTTAGATTGGGTTAGGGTAGGTTGTATTACGTCATACACGTATACAGTGTTCCCACCAAGAAGTAGGGCCCGACAATCATGGAATGTGGTTAAATAGTACCCCGAGAGGTTAGGTTGGGTTAGGTTAGGTTATATTACGTTATTGATGTACATGAGGGTCCCACGGAGACGTAGAGACCAACTCGCCAGTAATGTTGTCAAATGTTACCGCCGACATGTTAGGTTGGATTAGGTGTGGTTATATTACGTTATTCATGTATATAAAGGTCCCACGGAGACGGAGAAGCCAACTCGCCAGGAATGTTGTCATATATTACCGCCGAGATGTTAGGTTGGATTAGGTTAGGTTATATTACGATATTGATGTATATAAAGGTCCCAGGGAGACTTAGAGGCCAACAAGACAGGAATGTGGTCAACTATTACCGCCGACATGTTAGGTTGGGTTAGGTTTGGTTTAGTTACGTTATTGATGTATATAAACGTCCCACGGAGACGTAGAGGCCAACTCGCCAGGAATGTTGTCAAATATTACCGCCGAGATGTTAGGTTGGGTTAGGTTAGGTTATATTACGTTATTGATATATATAAGTGGCCAACGGGGACGTAGAGGCCAACAAGCCAGGAATGTTGTCAAATATTACTGCCGAGGTGTTAGGTTGGGTTAGGTTAGGTTATATTACGCTATTGATGAATATAAAAGTCCCACGGAGACGTAAAAGCCAACTCGTCAGGAATGTGGTCAAATATTACAGCCGCGATGTTAGATTGGGTTAGGGTAGGTTGTATTACGTCATACACGTATACAGTGTTCCCACCAAGAAGTAGGGCCCGACAATCATGGAATGTGGTTAAATGGTACCCCGAGAGGTTAGGTGGGGTTCGGTTACGTTATATTACGTTATTGATGTACATGAGGGTCCCACGGATACGTAGAGGCCAACTCGCCAGTAATGTTGTCAAATATTACCGCCGACATGTTAGGTTGGGCTAGGTTTGGTTTTGTTACGTTATTGATGTATATAAATGTCCCACGCAGACGTAGAGGCCAACTCGCCAGGAATGTTGTCAAATATTACCGCCGAGATGATAGGATGTGTTAGGTTAGGTTATATTTCGTTATTGATGTATATGAAGGTCCCACGGAGACGAAGAGGCCAACTCGCCAGGAATGTTGTCAAATATTACAGCCGCGATGTTAGACTGGGTGAGAGTAGGTTGTATTACGTCATAGACGTAAACAGAGTTCCCACCGAGAAGTAGGGCCCGACAATCAAGGAATGTGGTTAAATGGTACCCCGAGAGGTTAGGTTGGGTTAGGTTACGTTATATTACGTTATTGATGTACATGAGGGTCCCACGGAGACGTAGAGGCCAACTCGCCAGTAATGTTGTCAAATATTACCGCCGACATGTTAGGTTGGATTAGGTTTGGTTATATTACGTTATTCATGTATATAAAGGTCCCACGCAGACGGAGAAGCCAACTCGCCAGGAATGTTGTCAAATATTACCGCCGAGATGATAGGTTGGGTTAGGTTAGGTTATATTATGTTATTGATGTATATAAAGGTCCCACGGTGACGGAGAGGCCAACAAGCCAGGAATGTTGCCAAATATTACCGCCGAGATGTTAGTTTGGTTTAGGTTAGGTTATATTACGTTATTGATGTATATAAGGGTCCCACGGAGACGTAGAATCCAACTCGCCAGGAATGTTGCCAAATATTACCGCCGAGATGTTCGGTTGGGTTAGGTTAGGTTATATTACGCTATTGATGCATATAAAGGTCCCACGGAGACGTAGAGGCTAACTCGCCAGGAATGCTGTCAAATATTACCGCCGAGATGATAGGTTGGGTTAGGTTAGGTTATATTACCTTATTGATGTATATGAAGTACCCACGTTGAAGTAGGGGTCAACTCGCCAGGAATATTGTCAAATATTACCGCCGAGATGATAGGTTGGGTTAGGTTAGGTTATACTACGTTATTGATGTACATGAGGGTCCCACGGAGACGTAGAGGCCAACTCGCCAGTAATGTTGTCAAATATTACCGCCGACATGTTAGGTTGGATGAGGTTTGGTTATATTACGTTATTGATGTATATAAAGGTCCCACGGAGACGGAGAAGCCAACTCGCCAGGAATGTTGTCAAATATTACCGCCGAGATGTTAGGTTGGGTTAGGTTAGGTTATATTACGTTATTGATGTATATAAAGGTCCCACGGAGACGTAGAGGCCAACTCGCTAGGAATGTTGTCAAATATTACAGCCGCGATGTTAGACTGGGTTAGGGTAGGTTGTATTACGTCATAGACGTATACAGTGTCCCACCGAGAAGTAGGGCCCGACAATCAAGGAATGTGGTTAAATGGTACCCCGAGAGGTTAGGTTGGGTTAGGTTAGGTTATATTACGCTATTGATGCATATAAAGGTCCCACGGAGACGTAGAGGCTAACTCGCCAGGAATGTTGTCAAATATTACCGCCGAGATGATAGGTTGGGTTAGGTTAGGTTATATTACCTTATTGATGTATATGAAGTACCCACGTTGACGTAGGGGTCAACTCGCCAGGAATATTGTCAAATATTACCGCCGAGATGATAGGTTGGGTTAGGTTAGGTTATACTACGTTATTGATGTACATGAGGGTCGCACGGAGACGTAGAGGCCAACTCGCCAGTAATGTTGTCAAATATTACCGCCGACATGTTAGGTTGGATGAGGTTTGGTTATATTACGTTATTGATGTATATAAAGGTCCCACGGAGACGGAGAAGCCAACTCGCCAGGAATGTTGTCAAATATTACCGCCTAGATGTTAGGTTGGGTTAGGTTAGGTTATATTACGTTATTGATGTATATAAAGGTCCCACGGAGACGTAGAGGCCAACTCGCCAGGAATGTTGTCAAATATTACAGCCGCGATGTTAGACTGGGTTAGGGTAGGTTGTATTACGTCATAGACGTATACAGTGTCCCACCGAGAAGTAGGGCCCGACAATCAAGGAATGTGGTTAAATGGTACCCCGAGAGGTTAGGTTGGGTTAGGTTACGTTATATTACGTTATTGATGTACATGAGGGTCCCACGGAGACGTAGAGGCCAACTCGCCAGTAATGTTGTCAAATATTACCGCCGACATGTTAGGTTGGATTAGATTTGGTTATATTACGTTATTCATTTATATAAAGGTCCCACGGAGACGGAGAAGCCAACTCGCCAGGAATGTTGTCAAATATTACCGCCGAGATGTTAGGTTGGGTTAGGTTAGGTTATATTACGTTATTGATGTATATAAAGGTCCCAGGGAGACGTAGAGGCCAACAAGACAGGAATGTGGTCAACTATTACCGCCGACATGTTAGGTTGGTTTAGGTTTGGTTTTGTTACGTTATTGATGTATATAAAGGTCCCACGCAGACGTAGAGGCCAACTCGCCAGGAATGTTGTCAAATATTACCGCCGAGATGACAGGTTGGGTTAGGTTAGTTTATATTTCGTTATTGATGTGTATGAAGGTCCCATGGAGACGTAGAGGCCAACTCGCCAGGAATGTTGTCAAATATTACAGGCGCGATGTTAGATTGGGTTAGGGTAGGTTGTATTACGTCATAGACGTATACAGTGTTCCGACCGATAAGTAGGGCCCGACAATCAAGGAATGTGGTTGAATGGTACCCCGAGCGGTTAGGTTGGGTTGGGTTACGTTATATTACGTTATTGATGTACATGAGGGTCCCACGGAGACGTAGAATCCAACTCGCCAGGAATGTTGCCAAATATTACCGCCGAGATGTTCGGTTGGGTTAGGTTAGGTTATATTACGCTATTGATGCATATAAAGGTCCCACGGAGACGTAGAGGCCAACAAGCCAGGAATGTTGTCAAATATTACTGCCGAGGTGTTAGGTTGGGTTAGGTTAGGTTATATTACGCTATTGATGTATATAAAAGTCCCACGGAGACGTAAAAGCCAACTCGTCAGGAATGTGGTCAAATATTACAGCCGCGATGTTAGATTGGGTTAGGGTAGGTTGTATTACGTCATACACGTATACAGTGTTCCCACCAAGAAGTAGGGCCCGACAATCATGGAATGTGGTTAAATGGAACCCCGAGAGGTAAGGTTGGGTTAGGTTACGTTATATTACGTTATTGATGTACATGAGGGTCCCACGGAGACGTAGAGGCCAACTCGCCAGTAATGTTGTCAAATATTACCGCCGACATGTTAGGTTGGATTAGATTTGGTTATATTACGTTATTCATTTATATAAAGGTCCCACGGAGACGGAGAAGCCAACTCGCCAGGAATGTTGTCAAATATTACCGCCGAGATGTTAGGTTGGGTTAGGTTAGGTTATATTACGTTATTGATGTATATAAAGGTCCCAGGGAGACGTAGAGGACAACAAGACAGGAATGTGGTCAACTATTACCGCCGACATGTTAGGTTGGTTTAGGTTTGGTTTTGTTACGTTATTGATGTATATAAAGGTCCCACGCAGACGTAGAGGCCAACTCGCCAGGAACGTTGTCAAATATTACCGCAGAGATGACAGGTTGGGTTAGGTTAGGTTATATTTCATTATTGATGTATATGAAGGTCCCACGGAAACGTAGAGGTCAACTCGCCAGGAATGTTGTCAAATATTACAGCCGCGATGTTAGACTGGGTTAGGGTAGGTTGTATTACGTCGTAGACGTATACAGTGTTCCCACAGAGAAGTAGGGCCCGAGAATCAAGGAATGTGGTTAAATGGTACCCCGAGAGTTTAGGTTGGGTTAGGTTACGTTATATTACATTATTGATGTACATAAAGGTCCCACGGAGACGTAGAGGCCAACTCGCCAGGAATGTTGTCAAATATTACCGCCGAGATGTTAGGTTGGGTTAGGTTATGTTATATTACGTTATTGATATATATAAGGGTCCAACGGAGACGTAGAGGCCAACAAGCCAGGAATGTTGTCAAATATTACTGCCGAGATGTTAGGTTGGGTTAGGTTAGGTTATATTACGTTATTGATGTATATAAAGGTCCCACGGAGACGTAGAGGCCAACTCGCCAGGAATGTTGTCAAATATTACCGCCGAGATGACAGGTTGGGTTAGGTTAGGTTATATTTCGTTATTGATGTGTATGAAGGTCCCACGGAGACGTAGAGGCCAACAAGACAGGAATGTGGTCAACTATTACCGCCGACATGTTAGGTTGGGTTAGGTTATGTTATATTACGTTATTGATATATATAAGGGTCCAACGGAGACGTAGAGGCCAACAAGTCAGGAATGTGGTCAAATATTACTGCCGAGGTGTTAGGTTGGGTTAGGTTAGGTTATATTGCGCTATTGATGTATATAAAAGTCCCACGGAGACGTAAAAGCCAACTCGTCAGGAATGTGGTCAAATATTACAGCCGAGATGATAGGTTGGGTTAGGTTAGGTTATATTAGGTTATTGATGTATATGAAGGAGCCACTTAGACGTAGGGGCCACGTCGCCAGGAATATTGTCAAATATTATCGCCGAGATGATAGTTTGGATTAGGTTAGGTTATATTACGCTATTGATGTATATAAAAGTCCCACGGAGACGTAGAAGCCAACTCGCCAGCAATGTGGTCAAATATTAGTGCCGAGATGTTAGGTTGGTTTAGGTTAGGTTGTATTACGTCATAGACGTATACAGTGTTCCGACCGAGAAGTAGGGCCCGACAATCAAGGAATGTGGTTAAATGGTACCCCGAGCGGTTAGGTTGGGTTGGGTTACGTTATATTACGTTATTGATGTACATGAGGGTCCCACGGAGACGTAGAATCCAACTCGCCAGGAATGTTGCCAAATATTACCGCCGAGATGTTCGGTTGGGTTAGGTTAGGTTATATTACGCTATTGATGCATATAAAGGTCCCACGGAGACGTAGAGGCCAACTCGCCAGGAATGATTTCAAATATTACCGCCGAGGTGATAGGTTGGGTTAGGTTTGGTTTTGTTACGTTATTGATGTCTATAAAGGTCCCACGCAGACGTAGAGGCCAACTCGCCAGGAATATTGTCAAATATTACCGCCGAGATGATAGGATGGGTTAGGTTAGGTTATATTTCATTATTGATGTATATGAAGGTCCCACGGAGACGTAGAGGTCAACTCGCCAGGAATGTTGTCAAATATTACAGCCGCGATGTTAGACTGGGTTAGGGTAGGTTGTATTACGTCGTAGACGTATACAGTGTTCCCACCGAGAAGTAGGGCCCGAGAATCAAGGAATGTGGTTAAATGGTACCCCGAGAGTTTAGGTTGGGTTAGGTTACGTTATATTACATTATTGATGTACATAAAGGTCCCACGGAGACGTAGAGGCCAACTCGCCAGGAATGTTGTCAAATATTACCGCCGAGATGTTAGGTTGGGTTAGGTTATGTTATATTACGTTATTGATATATATAAGGGGCCAACGGAGACGTAGAGGCCAACTCGCCAGCAATGTGGTCAAATATTAGTGCCGAGATGTTAGGTTGGTTTAGGTTAGGTTGTATTACGTCATAGACGTATACAGTGTTCCGACCGAGAAGTAGGGCCCGACAATCAAGGAATGTGGTTAAATGGTACCCCGAGCGGTTAGGTTGGGTTGGGTTACGTTATATTACGTTATTGATGTACATGAGGGTCCCACGGAGACGTAAAATCCAACTCGCCAGGAATGTTGCCAAATATTACCGCCGAGATGTTCGGTTGGGTTAGGTTAGGTTATATTACGCTATTGATGCATATAAAGGTCCCACGGAGACGTAGAGGCCAACTCGCCAGGAATGATTTCAAATATTACCGCCGAGGTGATAGGTTGGGTTAGGTTTGGTTTTGTTACGTTATTGATGTCTATAAAGGTCCCACGCAGACGTAGAGGCCAACTCGCCAGGAATATTGTCAAATATTACCGCCGAGATGATAGGATGGGTTAGGTTAGGTTATATTTCATTATTGATGTATATGAAGGTCCCACGGAGACATAGAGGTCAACTCGCCAGGAATGTTGTCAAATATTACAGCCGCGATGTTAGACTGGGTTAGGGTAGGTTGTATTACGTCGTAGACGTATACAGTGTTCCCACCGAGAAGTAGGGCCCGAGAATCAAGGAATGTGGTTAAATGGTACCCCGAGAGTTTAGGTTGGGTTAGGTTACGTTATATTACATTATTGATGTACATAAAGGTCCCACGGAGACGTAGAGGCCAACTCGCCAGGAATGTTGTCAAATATTACCGCCGAGATGTTAGGTTGGGTTAGGTTATGTTATATTACGTTATTGATATATATAAGGGTCCAACGGAGACGTAGAGGCCAACAAGCCAGGAATGTTGTCAAATATTACTGCCGAGGTGTTAGGTTGGGTTAGGTTAGGTTGTATTACGCTGTTGATGTATATAAAAGTCCCACGGAGACGTAAAAGCCAACTCGCCAGGAATGTTGTCAAATATTACAGCCGCGATGTTAGACTGGGTTAGGGTAGGTTGTATTACGTCATACACGTATACAGTGTTCCCACCGAGAAGTAGGGCCCGACAATCAAGGAATGTGGTTAAATGGTACCCCGAGAGGTTAGGTTGGGTTAGGTTACGTTATATTACGTTATTGATGTACATGTGGGTCCCACGGAGACGTAGAGGCCAACAGGACAGGAATGTGGTCAACTATTGCCGCCGAGATGTTAGATTGGGTTAGGTTAGGTTATATTACTTTATAGATGTATATAAAGGTCCCACGGAGACGGAGAATCCAACTCGCCAGGAATGTTGTCAAATATTACCGCCGAGATGTTAGGTTGGGTTAGGTTAGGTTATATTACGTTATTGATGTATATAAAGGTCCCACGGAGACGTAGAAGCCAACTCGCCAGCAATGTGGTCAAATATTAGTGCCGAGATGTTAGGTTGGTTTAGGTTAGGTTGTACTACGTCATAGACGTATACAGTGTTCCGACCGAGAAGTAGGGCCCGACAATCAAGGAATGTGGTTAAATGGTACCCCGAGCGGTTAGGTTGGGTTGGGTTACGTTATATTACGTTATTGATGTACATGAGGGTCCCACGGAGACGTAGAATCCAACTCGCCAGGAATGTTGCCAAATATTACCGCCGAGATGTTCGGTTGGGTTAAGTTAGGTTATATTACGCTATTGATGCATATAAAGGTCCCACGGAGACGTAGAGGCCAACTCGTCAGGAATGTGGTCAAATATTACAGCCGAGATGATAGGTTGGGTTAGGTTTGGTTTTGTTACGTTATTGATGTCTATAAAGGTCCCACGCAGACGTAGAGGCCAACTCGCCAGGAATATTGTCAAATATTACCGCCGAGATGATAGGATGGGTTAGGTTAGGTTATATTTCGTTATTGATGTATATGAAGGTCCCACGGAGACGTAGAGGTCAACTCGCCAGGAATGTTGTCAAATATTACAGCCGCGATGTTAGACTGGGTTAGGGTAGGTTGTATTACGTCGTAGACGTATACAGTGTTCCCACCGAGAAGTAGGGCCCGAGAATCAAGGAATGTGGTTAAATGGTACCCCGAGAGTTTAGGTTGGGTTAGGTTACGTTATATTACATTATTGATGTACATAAAGGTCCCACGGAGACGTAGAGGCCAACTCGCCAGGAATGATTTCAAATATTACCGCCGAGGTGATAGGTTGGGTTAGGTTTGGTTTTGTTACGTTATTGATGTCTATAAAGGTCCCACGCAGACGTAGAGGCCAACTCGCCAGGAATATTGTCAAATATTACCGCCGAGATGATAGGATGGGTTAGGTTAGGTTATATTTCATTATTGATGTATATGAAGGTCCCACGGAGACGTAGAGGTCAACTCGCCAGGAATGTTGTCAAATATTACAGCCGCGATGTTAGACTGGGTTAGGGTAGGTTGTATTACGTCGTAGACGTATACAGTGTTCCCACCGAGAAGTAGGGCCCGAGAATCAAGGAATGTGGTTAAATGGTACCCCGAGAGTTTAGGTTGGTTTAGGTTACGTTATATTACATTATTGATGTACATAAAGGTCCCACGGAGACGTAGAGGCAAACTCGCCAGGAATGTTGTCAAATATTACCGCCGAGATGTTAGGTTGGGTTAGGTTATGTTATATTACGTTATTGATATATATAAGGGGCCAACGGAGACGTAGAGGCCAACAAGCCAGGAATGTGGTCAAATATTACTGCCGAGGTGTTAGGTTGGGTTAGGTTAGGTTATATTACGCTATTGATGTATATAAAAGTCCCACGGAGACGTAGAAGCCAACTCGCCAGCAATGTGGTCAAATATTAGTGCCGAGATGTTAGGTTGGTTTAGGTTAGGTTGTATTACGTCATAGACGTATACAGTGTTCCGACCGAGAAGTAGGGCCCGACAATCAAGGAATGTGGTTAAATGGTACCCCGAGCGGTTAGGTTGGGTTGGGTTACGTTATATTACGTTATTGATGTACATGAGGGTCCCACGGAGACGTAAAATCCAACTCGCCAGGAATGTTGCCAAATATTACCGCCGAGATGTTCGGTTGGGTTAGGTTAGGTTATATTACGCTATTGATGCATATAAAGGTCCCACGGAGACGTAGAGGCCAACTCGCCAGGAATGATTTCAAATATTACCGCCGAGGTGATAGGTTGGGTTAGGTTTGGTTTTGTTACGTTATTGATGTCTATAAAGGTCCCACGCAGACGTAGAGGCCAACTCGCCAGGAATATTGTCAAATATTACCGCCGAGATGATAGGATGGGTTAGGTTAGGTTATATTTCATTATTGATGTATATGAAGGTCCCACGGAGACATAGAGGTCAACTCGCCAGGAATGTTGTCAAATATTACAGCCGCGATGTTAGACTGGGTTAGGGTAGGTTGTATTACGTCGTAGACGTATACAGTGTTCCCACCGAGAAGTAGGGCCCGAGAATCAAGGAATGTGGTTAAATGGTACCCCGAGAGTTTAGATTGGGTTAGGTTACGTTATATTACATTATTGATGTACATAAAGGTCCCACGGAGACGTAGAGGCCAACTCGCCAGGAATGTTGTCAAATATTACCGCCGAGATGTTAGGTTGGGTTAGGTTATGTTATATTACGTTATTGATATATATAAGGGTCCAACGGAGACGTAGAGGCCAACAAGCCAGGAATGTTGTCAAATATTACTGCCGAGTTGTTAGGTTGGGTTAGGTTAGGTTATATTCCGCTATTGATGTATATAAAAGTCCCACGGAGACGTAGAAGCCAACTCGCCAGCAATGTGGTCAAATATTAGTGCCGAGATGTTAGGTTGGTTTAGGTTAGGTTGTATTACGTCATAGACGTATACAGTGTTCCCACCGAGAAGTAGGGCCCGACAATCAAGGAATGTGGTTAAATGGTACCCCGAGAGGTTAGGTTGGGTTAGGTTACGTTATATTACGTTATTGATGTACATGAGGGTCCCCCGGAGACGTAGAGGCCAACTCGCCAGTAATGTTGTCAAATATTACCGCCGACATGTTAGGTTGGATTAGGTTTGGTTATATTACGTTATTGATGTATATAAAGGTCCCACGGAGACGGAGAAGCCAACTCGCCAGGAATGTTGTCAAATATTACCGCCGAGATGTTAGGTTGAGTTAGGTTAGGTTATATTACGTTATTGATGTATATAAAGGTCCCACGGAGACGTAGAGGCCAACAAGACAGGAATGTGGTCAACTATTACCGCCGAGATGTTAGATTGGGTTAGGTTAGGTTATATTACGTTATAGATGTATATAAAGGTCCCACGGAGACGTAGAGGCCAACTCGCCAGGAATGTTGTCAAATATTACCGCCGAGATGTTAGGTTGGGTTAGGTTATGTTATATTACGTTATTGATATATATAAGGCGCCAACGGAGACGTAGAGGCCAACAAGCCAGGAATGTGGTCAAATATTACTGCCGAGGTGTTAGGTTGGGTTAGGTTAGGTTATATTACGCTATTGATGTATATAAAAGTCCCACGGAGACGTAGAAGCCAACTCGCCAGCAATGTGGTCAAATATTAGTGCCGAGATGTTAGGTTGGTTTAGGTTAGGTTGTATTGCGTCATAGACGTATACAGTGTTCCCACCGAGAAGTAGGGCCCGACAATCAAGGCATGTGGTTAAATGGTACCCCGAGCGGTTAGGTTGGATTAGGTTACGTTATATTACGTTATTGATGTACATGATGGTCCCAAAGAGACGCAGAGGCCAACTCACCAGGAATGTCGTCAAATATTACCGCCGACATGTTAGGTTGGGTTAGGTTTGGTTTTGTTACGTTATTGATGTATACAAAGCTCCCACGCAGGCGTAGAGGCCAACTCGCCAGGAATGTTGTCAAATATTACCGCCGAAATGATAGGTTGGGTTAGGTTTGGTTATATTTCGTTCTTGATGTATATGAAGGTCCCACGGAGACGTAGAGGCCAACTCGCCAGGAATGTTGTCAAATATTACAGGCGCGATGTTAGATTGGGTTAGGGTAGGTTGTATTACGTCATACACGTATACAGTGTTCCCACCAAGAAGTAGGGCCCGACAATCATGGAATGTGGTTAAATGGTACCCCGAGAGGTAAGGTTGGGTTAGGTTACGTTATATTACGTTATTGATGTACATGAGGGTCCCACGGAGACGTAGAGGCCAACTCGCCAGGAATGATTTCAAATATTACCGCCGAGGTGATAGGTTGGGTTAGGTTTGGTTTTGTTACGTTATAGATGTATATAAAGGTCCCACGCAGACATAGAGGCCAACTCGCCAGGAATATTGTCAAATATTACCGCCGAGATGATAGGATGGGTTAGGTTAGGTTATATTTCGTTATTGATGTATATGAAGGTCCCACGGAGACGTAGAGGCCAACTCGCCAGGAATGTTGTCAAATATTACAGCCGCGATGTTGGACTGGGTTAGGGTAGGTTGTATTACGTCATAGACGTATACAGTGTTCCCACCGAGAAGTAGGGCCCGACAATCAAGGAATGTGATTAAATGGTACACCGAGAGGTTAGGTTGGGTTAGGTTACGTTATATTACGTTATTGATGTACATGTGGGTCCCACGGAAACGTAGAGGCCAACTCGCCAGTAATGTTGTCAAATATTACCACCGACATGTTAGGTTGGATTAGGTTTGGTTATATTACGTTATTGATGTATATAAAGGTCCCACGGAGACGTAGAGGCCAACAAGACAGGAATGTGGTCAACTATTACCGCCGAGATGTTAGATTGGGTTAGGTTAGGTTATATTACGTTATAGATGTATATAAAGGTCCCACGGAGACGTAGAGGCCAACTCGCGAGGAATGTTGTCAAATATTACCGCCGAGATGATAGGTTGGGTTAGGTTAGGTTATATTACGTTATTGATGTATATGAAGGACCCACTTAGACGTAGGGGCCATGTCGCTAGTAATATTGTCAAATATTACCGCCGAGATGATAGTTTGGATTAGGTTAGGTTATATTACGCTATTGATGTATATAAAAGTCCCACGGAGACGTAGACGCCAACTCGCCAGCAATGTGGTCAAATATTAGTGCCGACATGTTAGGTTGGATTAGGTTTGGTTATATTACGTTATTCATGTATATAAAGGTCCCACGGAGACGGAGAAGCCAACTCGCCAGGAATGTTGTCAAATATTACCGCCGAGATGATAGGTTGGGTTAGGTTAGGTTATATTACGTTATTGATGTATATGAAGGACCCACTTAGACGTAGGGGCCATGTCGCCAGTAATATTGTCAAATATTACCGCCGAGATGATAGTATGGATTAGGTTAGGTTATATTACTCTATTGATGTATATAAAAGTCCCACGGAGACGTAGACGCCAACTCGCCAGCAATGTGGTCAAATATTTGTGCCGACATGTTAGGTTGCATTAGGTTTGGTTATATTACGTTATTCATGTATATAAAGGTCCCACGGAGACGGAGAAGCCAACTCGCCAGGAATGTTGTCAAATATTACCGCCGAGATGTTAGGTTGGATTAGGTTAGGTTATATTACGATATTGATGTATATAAAGGTCCCAGGGAGACGTAGAGGCCAACAAGACAGGAATGTGGTCAACTATTACCGCCGACATGTTAGGTTGGGTTAGGTTTGGTTTTGTTACGTTATTAATGTATATAAAGGTCCCACGGAGACGTAGAGGCCAACTCGCCAGGAATGTTGTCAAATATTACCGCCGAGATGTTAGGTTGGGTTAGGTTATGTTATATTACGTTATTGATATATATAAGGGTCCAACGGAGACGTAGAGGCCAACAAGCCAGGAATGTTGTCAAATATTACTGCCGAGGTGTTAGGTTGGGTTAGGTTAGGTTATATTACGCTATTGATGTATATAAAAGTCCCACGGAGACGTAAAAGCCAACTCGTCAGGAATGTGGTCAAATATTACAGCCGCGATGTTAGATTGGGTTAGGGTAGGTTGTATTACGTCATACACGTATACAGTGTTCCCACCAAGAAGTAGGGCCCGACAATCATGGAATGTGGTTAAATGGTACCCCGAGCGGTTAGGTTGGGTTGGGTTACGTTATATTACGTTATTGATGTACATGAGGGTCCCACGGAGACGTAGAGGCCAACTCGCCAGGAATGTAGTCAAATATTACTGCCGACATGTTAGGTTGGGTTAGGTTTGGTTTTGTTACGTTATTGATGTATGTAAAGGTCCCACGCAGACGTAGAGGCCAACTCGCCAGGAATGTTGTCAAATATTACCGCCGAGATGTTACGTTGGGTTAGGTTAGGTTATATTACGTTATTGATGTATATGAAGGACCCACTTAGACGTAGGGGCCATGTCGCCAGTAATATTGTCAAATATTACCGCCGAGATGATAGTTTGGATTAGGTTAGGTTATATTACGCTATTGATGTATATAAAAGTCCCACGGAGACGTAGACGCCAACTCGCCAGCAATGTGGTCAAATATTACTGCCGAGGTGTTAGGTTGGGTTAGGTTAGGTTATGTTACGCTATTGATGTATATAAAAGTCCCACGGAGACGTAAAAGCTAACTCGTCAGGAATGTGGTCAAATATTACAGCCGAGATGATAGGTTGGGTTAGGTTAGGTTATATTAGGTTATTGATGTATATGAAGGAGCCACTTAGACGTAGGGGCCACGTCGCCAGGAATATTGTCAAATATTATCGCCGAGATGATAGTTTGGATTAGGTTAGGTTATATTCCGCTATTGATGTATATAAAAGTCCCACGGAGACGTAGAAGCCAACTCGCCAGCAATGTGGTCAAATATTAGTGCCGAGATGTTAGGTTGGTTTAGGTTAGGTTGTATTACGTCATAGACGTATACAGTGTTCCCACCGAGAAGTAGGGCCCGACAATCAAGGAATGTGGTTAAATGGTACCCCGAGAGGTTAGGTTGGGTTAGGTTACGTTATATTACGTTATTGATGTACATGAGGGTCCCCCGGAGACGTAGAGGTCAACTCGCCAGTAATGTTGTCAAATATTACCGCCGACATGTTAGGTTGGATTAGGTTTGGTTATATTACGTTATTGATGTATATAAAGGTCCCACGGAGACGGAGAAGCCAACTCGCCAGGAATGTTGTCAAATATTACCGCCGAGATGTTAGGTTGAGTTAGGTTAGGTTATATTACGTTATTGATGTATATAAAGGTCCCACGGAGACGTAGAGGCCAACTCGCCAGGAATGTTGTCAAATATTACCGCCGAGATGTTAGGTTGGGTTAGGTTATGTTATATTACGTTATTGATATATATAAGGCGCCAACGGAGACGTAGAGGCCAACAAGCCAGGAATGTGGTCAAATATTACTGCCGAGGTGTTAGGTTGGGTTAGGTTAGGTTATATTACGCTATTGATGTATATAAAAGTCCCACGGAGACGTAGAAGCCAACTCGCCAGCAATGTGGTCAAATATTAGTGCCGAGATGTTAGGTTGGTTTAGGTTAGGTTGTATTGCGTCATAGACGTATACAGTGTTCCCACCGAGAAGTAGGGCCCGACAATCAAGGCATGTGGTTAAATGGCCCCCCGAGCGGTTAGGTTGGATTAGGTTACGTTATATTACGTTATTGATGTACATGATGGTCCCAAAGAGACGCAGAGGCCAACTCACCAGGAATGTCGTCAAATATTACCGCCGACATGTTAGGTTGGGTTAGGTTTGGTTTTGTTACGTTATTGATGTATACAAAGCTCCCACGCAGGCGTAGAGGCCAACTCGCCAGGAATGTTGTCAAATATTACCGCCGAAATGATAGGTTGGGTTAGGTTTGGTTATATTTCGTTCTTGATGTATATGAAGGTCCCACGGAGACGTAGAGGCCAACTCGCCAGGAATGTTGTCAAATATTACAGGCGCGATGTTAGATTGGGTTAGGGTAGGTTGTATTACGTCATACACGTATACAGTGTTCCCACCAAGAAGTAGGGCCCGACAATCATGGAATGTGGTTAAATGGTACCCCGAGAGGTAAGGTTGGGTTAGGTTACGTTATATTACGTTATTGATGTACATGAGGGTCCCACGGAGACGTAGAGGCCAATTCGCCAGGAATGATTTCAAATATTACCGCCGAGGTGATAGGTTGGGTTAGGTTTGGTTTTGTTACGTTATAGATGTATATAAAGGTCCCACGCAGACATAGAGGCCAACTCGCCAGGAATATTGTCAAATATTACCGCCGAGATGATAGGATGGGTTAGGTTAGGTTATATTTCGTTATTGATGTATATGAAGGTCCCACGGAGACGTAGAGGCCAACTCGCCAGGAATGTTGTCAAATATTACAGCCGCGATGTTGGACTGGGTTAGGGTAGGTTGTATTACGTCATAGACGTATACAGTGTTCCCACCGAGAAGTAGGGCCCGACAATCAAGGAATGTGATTAAATGGTACACCGAGAGGTTAGGTTGGGTTAGGTTACGTTATATTACGTTATTGATGTACATGTGGGTCCCACGGAAACGTAGAGGCCAACTCGCCAGTAATGTTGTCAAATATTACCACCGACATGTTAGGTTGGATTAGGTTTGGTTATATTACGTTATTGATGTATATAAAGGTCCCACGGAGACGTAGAGGCCAACAAGACAGGAATGTGGTCAACTATTACCGCCGAGATGTTAGATTGGGTTAGGTTAGGTTATATTACGTTATAGATGTATATAAAGGTCCCACGGAGACGTAGAGGCCAACTCGCGAGGAATGTTGTCAAATATTACCGCCGAGATGATAGGTTGGGTTAGGTTAGGTTATATTACGTTATTGATGTATATGAAGGACCCACTTAGACGTAGGGGCCATGTCGCTAGTAATATTGTCAAATATTACCGCCGAGATGATAGTTTGGATTAGGTTAGGTTATATTACGCTATTGATGTATATAAAAGTCCCACGGAGACGTAGACGCCAACTCGCCAGCAATGTGGTCAAATATTAGTGCCGACATGTTAGGTTGGATTAGGTTTGGTTATATTACGTTATTCATGTATATAAAGGTCCCACGGAGACGGAGAAGCCAACTCGCCAGGAATGTTGTCAAATATTACCGCCGAGATGATAGGTTGGGTTAGGTTAGGTTATATTACGTTATTGATGTATATGAAGGACCCACTTAGACGTAGGGGCCATGTCGCCAGTAATATTGTCAAATATTACCGCCGAGATGATAGTATGGATTAGGTTAGGTTATATTACTCTATTGATGTATATAAAAGTCCCACGGAGACGTAGACGCCAACTCGCCAGCAATGTGGTCAAATATTTGTGCCGACATGTTAGGTTGCATTAGGTTTGGTTATATTACGTTATTCATGTATATAAAGGTCCCACGGAGACGGAGAAGCCAACTCGCCAGGAATGTTGTCAAATATTACCGCCGAGATGTTAGGTTGGATTAGGTTAGGTTATATTACGATATTGATGTATATAAAGGTCCCAGGGAGACGTAGAGGCCAACAAGACAGGAATGTGGTCAACTATTACCGCCGACATGTTAGGTTGGGTTAGGTTTGGTTTTGTTACGTTATTAATGTATATAAAGGTCCCACGGAGACGTAGAGGCCAACTCGCCAGGAATGTTGTCAAATATTACCGCCGAGATGTTAGGTTGGGTTAGGTTATGTTATATTACGTTATTGATATATATAAGGGTCCAACGGAGACGTAGAGGCCAACAAGCCAGGAATGTTGTCAAATATTACTGCCGAGGTGTTAGGTTGGGTTAGGTTAGGTTATATTACGCTATTGATGTATATAAAAGTCCCACGGAGACGTAAAAGCCAACTCGTCAGGAATGTGGTCAAATATTACAGCCGCGATGTTAGATTGGGTTAGGGTAGGTTGTATTACGTCATACACGTATACAGTGTTCCCACCAAGAAGTAGGGCCCGACAATCATGGAATGTGGTTAAATGGTACCCCGAGCGGTTAGGTTGGGTTGGGTTACGTTATATTACGTTATTGATGTACATGAGGGTCCCACGGAGACGTAGAGGCCAACTCGCCAGGAATGTAGTCAAATATTACTGCCGACATGTTAGGTTGGGTTAGGTTTGGTTTTGTTACGTTATTGATGTATGTAAAGGTCCCACGCAGACGTAGAGGCCAACTCGCCAGGAATGTTGTCAAATATTACCGCCGAGATGTTACGTTGGGTTAGGTTAGGTTATATTACGTTATTGATGTATATGAAGGACCCACTTAGACGTAGGGGCCATGTCGCCAGTAATATTGTCAAATATTACCGCCGAGATGATAGTTTGGATTAGGTTAGGTTATATTACGCTATTGATGTATATAAAAGTCCCACGGAGACGTAGACGCCAACTCGCCAGCAATGTGGTCAAATATTAGTGCCGACATGTTAGGTTGGATTAGGTTTGGTTATATTACGTTATTCATGTATATAAAGGTCCCACGGAGACGGAGAAGCCAACTCGCCAGGAATGTTGTCAAATATTACCGCCGAGATGTTAGGTTGGATTAGGTTAGGTTATATTACGTTATAGATGTATATAAAGGTCCCAGGGAGACGTAGAGGCCAACAAGACAGGAATGTGGTCAACTATTACCGCCGACATGTTAGGTGGGGTTAGGTTTGGTTTTGTTACGTTATTGATGTATATAAAGGTCCCACGGAGACGTAGAGGCCAACTCGCCAGGAATGTTGTCAAATATTACCGCCGAGATGATATGTTGGGTTAGGTTAGGTTATATTTCGTTATTGATGTATATGAAGGTCCCACGGAGACGTAGAGGCCAACTCGCCAGGAATGTTGTCAAATATTACAGCCGCGATGTTAGACTGGATTAGGGTAGGTTGTATTACGTCATAGACGTATACAGTGTTCCCACCGAGAGGTAGGGCACGACAATCAAGGAATGTGGTTAAATGGTACCCCGAGAGGTTAGGTTGGGTTAGGTTACGTTATATTACGTTATTGATGTACATGAGGGTCCCACGGAGACGTAGAGGCCAACTCGCCAGTAATGTTGTCAACTATTACCGCCGACATGTTAGGTTGGATTAGGTTTGGTTATATTACGTTATTGATGTATATAAAGGTCCCACGAAGTCGTAGAGGCCAACTCGCGAGGAATGTTGTCAAATATTACCGCCGAGATGATAGGTTGGGTTAGGTTAGGTTATATTACGTTATTGATGTATATGAAGGACCCACTTAGACGTAGGGGCCATGTCGCCAGTAATATTGTCAAATATTACCGCCGAGATGATAGTATGGATTAGGTTAGGTTATATTACTCTATTGATGTATATAAAAGTCCCACGGAGACGTAGACGCCAACTCGCCAGCAATGTGGTCAAATATTAGTGCCGACATGTTAGGTTGCATTAGGTTTGGTTATATTACGTTATTCATGTATATAAAGGTCCCACGGAGACGGAGAAGCCAACTCGCCAGGAATGTTGTCAAATATTACCGCCGAGATGTTAGGTTGGATTAGGTTAGGTTATATTACGATATTGATGTATATAAAGGTCCCAGGGAGACGTAGAGGCCAACAAGACAGGAATGTGGTCAACTATTACCGCCGACATGTTAGGTTGGGTTAGGTTTGGTTTTGTTACGTTATTAATGTATATAAAGGTCCCACGGAGACGTAGAGGCCAACTCGCCAGGAATATTGTCAAATATTACCGCCGAGATGTTAGGTTGGGTTAGGCTATGTTATATTACGTTATTGATATATATAAGGGTCCAACGGAGACGTAGAGGCCAACAAGCCAGGAATGTTGTCAAATATTACTGCCGAGGTGTTAGGTTGGGTTAGGTTAGGTTATATTACGCTATTGATGTATATAAAAGTCCCACGGAGACGAAAAAGCCAACTCGTCAGGAATGTGGTCAAATATTACAGCCGCGATGTTAGATTGGGTTAGGGTAGGTTGTATTACGTCATACACGTATACAGTGTTCCCACCAAGAAGTAGGGCCCGACAATCATGGAATGTGGTTAAATGGTACCCCGAGCGGTTAGGTTGGGTTGGGTTACGTTATATTACGTTATTGATGTACATGAGGGTCCCACGGAGACGTAGAGGCCAACTCGCCAGGAATGTAGTCAAATATTACTGCCGACATGTTAGGTTGGGTTAGGTTTGGTTTTGTTACGTTATTGATGTATGTAAAGGTCCCACGCAGACGCAGAGGCCAACTCGCCAGGAATGTTGTCAAATATTACCGCCGAGATGTTACGTTGGGTTAGGTTAGGTTATATTACGTTATTGATGTATATGAAGGACCCACTTAGACGTAGGGGCCATGTCGCCAGTAATATTGTCAAATATTACCGCCGAGATGATAGTTTGGATTAGGTTAGGTTATATTACGCTATTGATGTATATAAAAGTCCCACGGAGACGTAGACGCCAACTCGCCAGCAATGTGGTCAAATATTAGTGCCGACATGTTAGGTTGGATTAGGTTTGGTTATATTACGTTATTCATGTATATAAAGGTCCCACGGAGACGGAGAAGCCAACTCGCCAGGAATGTTGTCAAATATTACCGCCGAGATGTTAGGTTGGATTAGGTTAGGTTATATTACGATATTGATGTATATAAAGGTCCCAGGGAGACGTAGAGGCCAACAAGACAGGAATGTGGTCAACTATTACCGCCGACATGTTAGGTTGGGTTAGGTTTG
The DNA here is from genome assembly GCA_963969225.1 of Xylocopa violacea. Lineage (NCBI taxonomy): Eukaryota > Metazoa > Arthropoda > Insecta > Hymenoptera > Apidae > Xylocopa > Xylocopa violacea. The sequence goes on along the minus strand of CAXAJV010000017.1, from coordinate 6,802,749 downwards.
GTTTTGTTACGTTATTAATGTATATAAAGGTCCCACGGAGACGTAGAGGCCAACTCGCCAGGAATGTTGTCAAATATTACCGCCGAGATGTTAGGTTGGGTTAGGCTATGTTATATTACGTTATTGATATATATAAGGGTCCAACGGAGACGTAGAGGCCAACAAGCCAGGAATGTTGTCAAATATTACTGCCGAGGTGTTAGGTTGGGTTAGGTTAGGTTATATTACACTATTGATGTATATAAAAGTCCCACGGAGACGTAAAAGCCAACTCGTCAGGAATGTGGTCAAATATTACAGCCGCGATGTTAGATTGGGTTAGGGTAGGTTGTATTACGTCATACACGTATACAGTGTTCCCACCAAGAAGTAGGGCCCGACAATCATGGAATGTGGTTAAATGGTACCCCGAGCGGTTAGGTTGGGTTGGGTTACGTTATATTACGTTATTGATGTACATGAGGGTCCCACGGAGACGTAGAGGCCAACTCGCCAGGAATGTAGTCAAATATTACTGCCGACATGTTAGGTTGGGTTAGGTTTGGTTTTGTTACGTTATTGATGTATGTAAAGGTCCCACGCAGACGTAGAGGCCAACTCGCCAGGAATGTTGTCAAATATTACCGCCGAGATGTTACGTTGGGTTAGGTTAGGTTATATTACGTTATTGATGTATATGAAGGACCCACTTAGACGTAGGGGCCATGTCGCCAGTAATATTGTCAAATATTACCGCCGAGATGATAGTTTGGATTAGGTTAGGTTATATTACGCTATTGATGTATATAAAAGTCCCACGGAGACGTAGACGCCAACTCGCCAGCAATGTGGTCAAATATTAGTGCCGACATGTTAGGTTGGATTAGGTTTGGTTATATTACGTTATTCATGTATATAAAGGTCCCACGGAGACGGAGAAGCCAACTCGCCAGGAATGTTGTCAAATATTACCGCCGAGATGTTAGGTTGGATTAGGTTAGGTTATATTACGATATTGATGTATATAAAGGTCCCAGGGAGACGTAGAGGCCAACAAGACAGGAATGTGGTCAACTATTACCGCCGACATGTTAGACTGGGTTAGGGTAGGTTGTATTACGTCATAGACGTATACAGTGTTCCCACCGAGAAGTAGGGCCCGACAATCAAGGAATGTGGTTAAATGGTACCCCGAGAGGTTAGGTTGGGTTAGGTTACGTTATATTACGTTATTGATGTACATGTGGGTCCCACGGAAACGTAGAGGCCAACTCGCCAGTAATGTTGTCAAATATTACCGCCGACATGTTAGGTTGGATTAGGTTTGGTTATATTACGTTATTGATGTATATAAAGGTCCCACGGAGACGTAGAGGCCAACTCGCCAGGAATGTTGTCAAATATTACCGCCGAGATGTTAGGTTGGGTTAGGTTATGTATATTACGTTATTGATATATATAAGGGTCCAACGGAGACGTAGAGGCCAAAAAGCCAGGAATGTTGTCAAATATTACTGCCGAGGTGTTAGGTTGGGTTAGGCTAGGTTATATTACGCTATTGATGTATATAAAAGTCCCACGGAGACGTAGAGGCCAACTCGCCAGGAATGTTGTCAAATATTACAGCCGCGATGTTAGACTGGGTTAGGGTAGGTTGTATTACGTCATAGACGTATACAGTGTTCCCACCGAGAAGTAGGGCCCGACAATCAAGGAATGTGGTTAAATGGTACCCCGAGAGGTTAGGTTGGGTTAGGTTACGTTATATTACGTTATTGATGTACATGTGGGTCCCACGGAAACGTAGAGGCCAACTCGCCAGTAATGTTGTCAAATATTACCGCCGACATGTTAGGTTGGATTAGGTTTGGTTATATTACGTTATTGATGTATATAAAGGTCCCACGGAGGCGGAGAAGCCAACTCGCCAGGAATGTTGTCAAATATTACCGCCGAGATGATAGGATGGGTTAGGTTAGGTTATATTTCGTTATTGATGTATATGAAGGTCCTACGGAGACGTAGAGGCCAACTCGCCAGGAATGTTGTCAAATATTGCCGCCGAGATGTTAGGTTGGGTTAGGATATGTTATATTACGTTATTGATATATATAAGGGTCCAACGGAGACGTAGAGGCCAACAAGTCAGGAATGTGGTCAAATATTACTGCCGAGGTGTTAGGTTGGGTTAGGTTAGGTTATGTTACGCTATTGATGTATATAAAAGTCCCACGGAGACGTAAAAGCCAACTCGTCAGGAATGTGGTCAAATATTACAGCCGAGATGATAGGTTGGGTTAGGTTAGGTTATATTAGGTTATTGATGTATATGAAGGAGCCACTTAGACGTAGGGGCCACGTCGCCAGGAATATTGTCAAATATTATCGCCGAGATGATAGTTTGGATTAGGTTAGGTTATATTACGCTATTGATGTATATAAAAGTCCCACGGAGACGTAAAAGCCAACTCGTCAGGAATGTGGTCAAATATTACAGCCGCGATGTTAGATTGGGTTAGGGTAGGTTGTATTACGTCATACACGTATACAGTGTTCCCACCAAGAAGTAGGGCCCGACAATCATGGAATGTGGTTAAATGGTACCCCGAGCGGTTAGGTTGGGTTGGGTTACGTTATATTACGTTATTGATGTACATGAGGGTCCCACGGAGACGTAGAGGCCAACTCGCCAGGAATGTAGTCAAATATTACTGCCGACATGTTAGGTTGGGTTAGGTTTGGTTTTGTTACGTTATTGATGTATGTAAAGGTCCCACGCAGACGTAGAGGCCAACTCGCCAGGAATGTTGTCAAATATTACCGCCGAGATGTTACGTTGGGTTAGGTTAGGTTATATTACGTTATTGATGTATATGAAGGACCCACTTAGACGTAGGGGCCATGTCGCCAGTAATATTGTCAAATATTACCGCCGAGATGATAGTTTGGATTAGGTTAGGTTATATTACGCTATTGATGTATATAAAAGTCCCACGGAGACGTAGACGCCAACTCGCCAGCAATGTGGTCAAATATTAGTGCCGACATGTTAGGTTGGATTAGGTTTGGTTATATTACGTTATTCATGTATATAAAGGTCCCACGGAGACGGAGAAGCCAACTCGCCAGGAATGTTGTCAAATATTACCGCCGAGATGTTAGGTTGGATTAGGTTAGGTTATATTACGTTATAGATGTATATAAAGGTCCCAGGGAGACGTAGAGGCCAACAAGACAGGAATGTGGTCAACTATTACCGCCGACATGTTAGGTGGGGTTAGGTTTGGTTTTGTTACGTTATTGATGTATATAAAGGTCCCACGGAGACGTAGAGGCCAACTCGCCAGGAATGTTGTCAAATATTACCGCCGAGATGATATGTTGGGTTAGGTTAGGTTATATTTCGTTATTGATGTATATGAAGGTCCCACGGAGACGTAGAGGCCAACTCGCCAGGAATGTTGTCAAATATTACAGCCGCGATGTTAGACTGGATTAGGGTAGGTTGTATTACGTCATAGACGTATACAGTGTTCCCACCGAGAGGTAGGGCACGACAATCAAGGAATGTGGTTAAATGGTACCCCGAGAGGTTAGGTTGGGTTAGGTTACGTTATATTACGTTATTGATGTACATGAGGGTCCCACGGAGACGTAGAGGCCAACTCGCCAGTAATGTTGTCAAATATTACCGCCGACATGTTAGGTTGGATTAGGTTTGGTTATATTACGTTATTGATGTATATAAAGGTCCCACGAAGTCGTAGAGGCCAACTCGCGAGGAATGTTGTCAAATATTACCGCCGAGATGATAGGTTGGGTTAGGTTAGGTTATATTACGTTATTGATGTATATGAAGGACCCACTTAGACGTAGGGGCCATGTCGCCAGTAATATTGTCAAATATTACCGCCGAGATGATAGTATGGATTAGGTTAGGTTATATTACTCTATTGATGTATATAAAAGTCCCACGGAGACGTAGACGCCAACTCGCCAGCAATGTGGTCAAATATTAGTGCCGACATGTTAGGTTGCATTAGGTTTGGTTATATTACGTTATTCATGTATATAAAGGTCCCACGGAGACGGAGAAGCCAACTCGCCAGGAATGTTGTCAAATATTACCGCCGAGATGTTAGGTTGGATTAGGTTAGGTTATATTACGATATTGATGTATATAAAGGTCCCAGGGAGACGTAGAGGCCAACAAGACAGGAATGTGGTCAACTATTACCGCCGACATGTTAGGTTGGGTTAGGTTTGGTTTTGTTACGTTATTAATGTATATAAAGGTCCCACGGAGACGTAGAGGCCAACTCGCCAGGAATATTGTCAAATATTACCGCCGAGATGTTAGGTTGGGTTAGGCTATGTTATATTACGTTATTGATATATATAAGGGTCCAACGGAGACGTAGAGGCCAACAAGCCAGGAATGTTGTCAAATATTACTGCCGAGGTGTTAGGTTGGGTTAGGTTAGGTTATATTACGCTATTGATGTATATAAAAGTCCCACGGAGACGTAAAAGCCAACTCGTCAGGAATGTGGTCAAATATTACAGCCGCGATGTTAGATTGGGTTAGGGTAGGTTGTATTACGTCATACACGTATACAGTGTTCCCACCAAGAAGTAGGGCCCGACAATCATGGAATGTGGTTAAATGGTACCCCGAGCGGTTAGGTTGGGTTGGGTTACGTTATATTACGTTATTGATGTACATGAGGGTCCCACGGAGACGTAGAGGCCAACTCGCCAGGAATGTAGTCAAATATTACTGCCGACATGTTAGGTTGGGTTAGGTTTGGTTTTGTTACGTTATTGATGTATGTAAAGGTCCCACGCAGACGTAGAGGCCAACTCGCCAGGAATGTTGTCAAATATTACCGCCGAGATGTTACGTTGGGTTAGGTTAGGTTATATTACGTTATTGATGTATATGAAGGACCCACTTAGACATAGGGGCCATGTCGCCAGTAATATTGTCAAATATTACCGCCGAGATGATAGTTTGGATTAGGTTAGGTTATATTACGCTATTGATGTATATAAAAGTCCCACGGAGACGTAGACGCCAACTCGCCAGCAATGTGGTCAAATATTAGTGCCGACATGTTAGGTTGGATTAGGTTTGGTTATATTACGTTATTCATGTATATAAAGGTCCCACGGAGACGGAGAAGCCAACTCGCCAGGAATGTTGTCAAATATTACCGCCGAGATGTTAGGTTGGATTAGGTTAGGTTATATTACGATATTGATGTATATAAATGTCCCAGGGAGACGTAGAGGCCAACAAGACAGGAATGTGGTCAACTATTACCGCCGACATGTTAGACTGGGTTAGGGTAGGTTGTATTACGTCATAGACGTATACAGTGTTCCCACCGAGAAGTAGGGCCCGACAATCAAGGAATGTGGTTAAATGGTACCCCGAGAGGTTAGGTTGGGTTAGGTTACGTTATATTACGTTATTGATGTACATGTGGGTCCCACGGAAACGTAGAGGCCAACTCGCCAGTAATGTTGTCAAATATTACCGCCGACATGTTAGGTTGGATTAGGTTTGGTTATATTACGTTATTGATGTATATAAAGGTCCCACGAAGTCGTAGAGGCCAACTCGCGAGGAATGTTGTCAAATATTACCGCCGAGATGATAGGTTGGGTTAGGTTAGGTTATATTACGTTATTGATGTATATGAAGGACCCACTTAGACGTAGGGGCCATGTCGCCAGTAATATTGTCAAATATTACCGCCGAGATGATAGTATGGATTAGGTTAGGTTATATTACTCTATTGATGTATATAAAAGTCCCACGGAGACGTAGACGCCAACTCGCCAGCAATGTGGTCAAATATTAGTGCCGACATGTTAGGTTGCATTAGGTTTGGTTATATTACGTTATTCATGTATATAAAGATCCCACGGAGACGGAGAAGCCAACTCGCCAGGAATGTTGTCAAATATTACCGCCGAGATGTTAGGTTGGATTAGGTTAGGTTATATTACGATATTGATGTATATAAAGGTCCCAGGGAGACGTAGAGGCCAACAAGACAGGAATGTGGTCAACTATTACCGCCGACATGTTAGGTTGGGTTAGGTTTGGTTTTGTTACGTTATTAATGTATATAAAGGTCCCACGGAGACGTAGAGGCCAACTCGCCAGGAATGTTGTCAAATATTACCGCCGAGATGTTAGGTTGGGTTAGGCTATGTTATATTACGTTATTGATATATATAAGGGTCCAACGGAGACGTAGAGGCCAACAAGCCAGGAATGTTGTCAAATATTACTGCCGAGGTGTTAGGTTGGGTTAGGTTAGGTTATATTACGCTATTGATGTATATAAAAGTCCCACGGAGACGTAAAAGCCAACTCGTCAGGAATGTGGTCAAATATTACAGCCGCGATGTTAGATTGGGTTAGGGTAGGTTGTATTACGTCATACACGTATACAGTGTTCCCACCAAGAAGTAGGGCCCGACAATCATGGAATGTGGTTAAATGGTACCCCGAGCGGTTAGGTTGGGTTGGGTTACGTTATATTACGTTATTGATGTACATGAGGGTCCCACGGAGACGTAGAGGCCAACTCGCCAGGAATGTAGTCAAATATTACTGCCGACATGTTAGGTTGGGTTAGGTTTGGTTTTGTTACGTTATTGATGTATGTAAAGGTCCCACGCAGACGTAGAGGCCAACTCGCCAGGAATGTTGTCAAATATTACCGCCGAGATGTTACGTTGGGTTAGGTTAGGTTATATTACGTTATTGATGTATATGAAGGACCCACTTAGACGTAGGGGCCATGTCGCCAGTAATATTGTCAAATATTACCGCCGAGATGATAGTTTGGATTAGGTTAGGTTATATTACGCTATTGATGTATATAAAAGTCCCACGGAGACGTAGACGCCAACTCGCCAGCAATGTGGTCAAATATTAGTGCCGACATGTGAGGTTGGATTAGGTTTGGTTATATTACGTTATTCATGTATATAAAGGTCCCACGGAGACGGAGAAGCCAACTCGCCAGGAATGTTGTCAAATATTACCGCCGAGATGTTAGGTTGGATTAGGTTAGGTTATATTACGATATTGATGTATATAAAGGTCCCAGGGAGACGTAGAGGCCAACAAGACAGGAATGTGGTCAACTATTACCGCCGACATGTTAGACTGGGTTAGGGTAGGTTGTATTACGTCATAGACGTATACAGTGTTCCCACCGAGAAGTAGGGCCCGACAATCAAGGAATGTGGTTAAATGGTACCCCGAGAGGTTAGGTTGGGTTAGGTTACGTTATATTACGTTATTGATGTACATGTGGGTCCCACGGAAACGTAGAGGCCAACTCGCCAGTAATGTTGTCAAATATTACCGCCGACATGTTAGGTTGGATTAGGTTTGGTTATATTACGTTATTGATGTATATAAAGGTCCCACGGAGGCGGAGAAGCCAACTCGCCAGGAATGTTGTCAAATATTACCGCCGAGATGATAGGATGGGTTAGGTTAGGTTATATTTCGTTATTGATGTATATGAAGGTCCTACGGAGACGTAGAGGCCAACTCGCCAGGAATGTTGTCAAATATTGCCGCCGAGATGTTAGGTTGGGTTAGGATATGTTATATTACGTTATTGATATATATAAGGGTCCAACGGAGACGTAGAGGCCAACAAGTCAGGAATGTGGTCAAATATTACTGCCGAGGTGTTAGGTTGGGTTAGGTTAGGTTATGTTACGCTATTGATGTATATAAAAGTCCCACGGAGACGTAAAAGCCAACTCGTCAGGAATGTGGTCAAATATTACAGCCGAGATGATAGGTTGGGTTAGGTTAGGTTATATTAGGTTATTGATGTATATGAAGGAGCCACTTAGACGTAGGGGCCACGTCGCCAGGAATATTGTCAAATATTATCGCCGAGATGATAGTTTGGATTAGGTTAGGTTATATTCCGCTATTGATGTATATAAAAGTCCCACGGAGACGTAGAAGCCAACTCGCCAGCAATGTGGTCAAATATTAGTGCCGAGATGTTAGGTTGGTTTAGGTTAGGTTGTATTACGTCATAGACGTATACAGTGTTCCCACCGAGAAGTAGGGCCCGACAATCAAGGAATGTGGTTAAATGGTACCCCGAGATGTTAGGTTGGGTTAGGTTACGTTATATTACGTTATTGATGTACATGAGGGTCCCACGGAGACGTAGAGGCCAACTCGCCAGTAATGTTGTCAAATATTACCGCCGACATGTTAGGTTGGATTAGGTTTGGTTATATTACGTTATTGATGTATATAAAGGTCCCACGGAGACGGAGAAGCCAACTCGCCAGGAATGTTGTCAAATATTACCGCCGAGATGTTAGGTTGAGTTAGGTTAGGTTATATTACGTTATTGATGTATATAAAGTTCCCACGGAGACGTAGAGGCCAACAAGACAGGAATGTGGTCAACTATTACCGCCGAGATGTTAGATTGGGTTAGGTTAGGTTATATTACGTTATAAATGTATATAAAGGTCCCACGGAGACGTAGAGGCCAACTCGCCAGGAATGTTGTCAAATATTACCGCCGAGATGTTAGGTTGGGTTAGGCTATGTTATATTACGTTATTGATATATATAAGGGTCCAACGGAGACGTAGAGGCCAACAAGCCAGGAATGTTGTCAAATATTACTGCCGAGGTGTTAGGTTGGGTTAGGTTAGGTTATATTACGCTATTGATGTATATAAAAGTCCCACGGAGACGTAAAAGCCAACTCGTCAGGAATGTGGTCAAATATTACAGCCGCGATGTTAGATTGGGTTAGGGTAGGTTGTATTACGTCATACACGTATACAGTGTTCCCACCAAGAAGTAGGGCCCGACAATCATGGAATGTGGTTAAATGGTACCCCGAGCGGTTAGGTTGGGTTGGGTTACGTTATATTACGTTATTGATGTACATGAGGGTCCCACGGAGACGTAGAGGCCAACTCGCCAGGAATGTAGTCAAATATTACTGCCGACATGTTAGGTTGGGTTAGGTTTGGTTTTGTTACGTTATTGATGTATGTAAAGGTCCCACGCAGACGTAGAGGCCAACTCGCCAGGAATGTTGTCAAATATTACCGCCGAGATGTTACGTTGGGTTAGGTTAGGTTATATTACGTTATTGATGTATATGAAGGACCCACTTAGACGTAGGGGCCATGTCGCCAGTAATATTGTCAAATATTACCGCCGAGATGATAGTTTGGATTAGGTTAGGTTATATTACGCTATTGATGTATATAAAAGTCCCACGGAGACGTAGACGCCAACTCGCCAGCAATGTGGTCAAATATTAGTGCCGACATGTTAGGTTGGATTAGGTTTGGTTATATTACGTTATTCATGTATATAAAGGTCCCACGGAGACGGAGAAGCCAACTCGCCAGGAATGTTGTCAAATATTACCGCCGAGATGTTAGGTTGGATTAGGTTAGGTTATATTACGATATTGATGTATATAAAGGTCCCAGGGAGACGTAGAGGCCAACAAGACAGGAATGTGGTCAACTATTACCGCCGACATGTTAGACTGGGTTAGGGTAGGTTGTATTACGTCATAGACGTATACAGTGTTCCCACCGAGAAGTAGGGCCCGACAATCAAGGAACGTGGTTAAATGGTACCCCGAGAGGTTAGGTTGGGTTAGGTTACGTTATATTACGTTATTGATGTACATGTGGGTCCCACGGAAACGTAGAGGCCAACTCGCCAGTAATGTTGTCAAATATTACCGCCGACATGTTAGGTTGGATTAGGTTTGGTTATATTACGTTATTGATGTATATAAAGGTCCCACGGAGACGTAGAGGCCAACTCGCCAGGAATGTTGTCAAATATTACCGCCGAGATGTTAGGTTGGGTTAGGTTATGTATATTACGTTATTGATATATATAAGGGTCCAACGGAGACGTAGAGGCCAAAAAGCCAGGAATGTTGTCAAATATTACTGCCGAGGTGTTAGGTTGGGTTAGGCTAGGTTATATTACGCTATTGATGTATATAAAAGTCCCACGGAGACGTAGAGGCCAACTCGCCAGGAATGTTGTCAAATATTACAGCCGCGATGTTAGACTGGGTTAGGGTAGGTTGTATTACGTCATAGACGTATACAGTGTTCCCACCGAGAAGTAGGGCCCGACAATCAAGGAATGTGGTTAAATGGTACCCCGAGATGTTAGGTTGGGTTAGGTTACGTTATATTACGTTATTGATGTACATGAGGGTCCCACGGAGACGTAGAGGCCAACTCGCCAGTAATGTTGTCAAATATTACCGCCGACATGTTAGGTTGGATTAGGTTTGGTTATATTACGTTATTGATGTATATAAAGGTCCCACGGAGACGGAGAAGCCAACTCGCCAGGAATGTTGTCAAATATTACCGCCGAGATGTTAGGTTGAGTTAGGTTAGGTTATATTACGTTATTGATGTATATAAAGTTCCCACGGAGACGTAGAGGCCAACAAGACAGGAATGTGGTCAACTATTACCGCCGAGATGTTAGATTGGGTTAGGTTAGGTTATATTACGTTATAGATGTATATAAAGGTCCCACGGAGACGTAGAGGCCAACTCGCCAGGAATGTTGTCAAATATTACCGCCGAGATGTTAGGTTGGGTTAGGTTATGTTATATTACGTTATTGATATATATAAGGGACCAACGGAGACGTAGAGGCCAACAAGCCAGGAATGTGGTCAAATATTACTGCCGAGGTGTTAGGTTGGGTTAGGTTAGGTTATATTACGCTATTGATGTATATAAAAGTCCCACGGAGACGTAGAAGCCAACTCGCCAGCAATGTGGTCAAATATTAGTGCCGAGATGTTAGGTTGGTTTAGGTTAGGTTGTATTACGTCATAGACGTATACAGTGTTCCCACCGAGAAGTAGGGCCCGACAATCAAGGCATGTGGTTAAATGGTACCCCGAGCGGTTAGGTTGGATTAGGTTACGTTATATTACGTTATTGATGTACATGATGGTCCCACGGAGACGCAGAGGCCAACTCACCAGGAATGTCGTCAAATATTACCGCCGACATGTTAGGTTGGGTTAGGTTTGGTTTTGTTACGTTATTGATGTATATAAAGCTCCCACGCAGGCGTAGAGGCCAACTCGCCAGGAATGTTGTCAAATATTACCGCCGAAATGATAGGTTGGGTTAGGTTTGGTTATATTTCGTTCTTGATGTATATGAAGGTCCCACGGAGACGTAGAGGCCAACTCGCCAGGAATGTTGTCAAATATTACAGGCGCGATGTTAGATTGGGTTAGGGTAGGTTGTATTACGTCATACACGTATACAGTGTTCCCACCAAGAAGTAGGGCCCGACAATCATGGAATGTGGTTAAATGGTACCCCGAGAGGTAAGGTTGGGTTAGGTTACGTTATATTACGTTATTGATGTACATGAGGGTCCCACGGAGACGTAGAGGCCAACTCGCCAGGAATGATTTCAAATATTACCGCCGAGGTGATAGGTTGGGTTAGGTTTGGTTTTGTTACGTTATAGATGTATATAAAGGTCCCACGCAGACATAGAGGCCAACTCGCCAGGAATATTGTCAAATATTACCGCCGAGATGATAGGATGGGTTAGGTTAGGTTATATTTCGTTATTGATGTATATGAAGGTCCCACGGAGACGTAGAGGCCAACTCGCCAGGAATGTTGTCAAATATTACAGCCGCGATGTTGGACTGGGTTAGGGTAGGTTGTATTACGTCATAGACGTATACAGTGTTCCCACCGAGAAGTAGGGCCCGACAATCAAGGAATGTGATTAAATGGTACCCCGAGAGGTTAGGTTGGGTTAGGTTACGTTATATTACGTTATTGATGTACATGTGGGTCCCACGGAGACGTAGAGGCCAACAAGACAGGAATGTGGTCAACTATTACCGCCGAGATGTTAGATTGGGTTAGGTTAGGTTATATTACGTTATAGATGTATATACAGGTCCCACGGAGACGTAGAGGCCAACTCGCGAGGAATGTTGTCAAATATTACCGCCGAGATGATAGGTTGGGTTAGGTTAGGTTATATTACGTTATTGATGTATATGAAGGACCCACTTAGACGTAGGGGCCATGTCGCTAGTAATATTGTCAAATATTACCGCCGAGATGATAGTTTGGATTAGGTTAGGTTATATTACGCTATTGATGTATATAAAAGTCCCACGGAGACGTAGACGCCAACTCGCCAGCAATGTGGTCAAATATTAGTGCCGACATGTTAGGTTGGATTAGGTTTGGTTATATTACGTTATTCATGTATATAAAGGTCCCACGGAGACGGAGAAGCCAACTCGCCAGGAATGTTGTCAAATATTACCGCCGAGATGTTAGGTTGGATTAGGTTACGTTATATTACGTTATAGATGTATATAAATGTCCCAGGGAGACGTAGAGGCCAACAAGACAGGAATGTGGTCAACTATTACCGCCGACATGTTAGGTTGGGTTAGGTTTGGTTTTGTTACGTTATTGATGTATATAAAGGTCCCACGGAGACGTAGAGGCCAACTCGCCAGGAATGTTGTCAAATATTACCGCCGAGATGATATGTTGGGTTAGGTTAGGTTATATTTCGTTATTGATGTATATGAAGGTCCCACGGAGACGTAGAGGCCAACTCGCCAGGAATGTTGTCAAATATTACAGCCGCGATGTTAGACTGGATTAGGGTAGGTTGTATTACGTCATAGACGTATACAGTGTTCCCACCGAGAGGTAGGGCCCGACAATCAAGGAATGTGGTTAAATGGTACCCCGAGAGGTTAGGTTGGGTTAGGTTACGTTATATTACGTTATTGATGTACATGAGGGTCCCACGGAGACGTAGAGGCCAACTCGCCAGTAATGTTGTCAAATATTACCGCCGACATGTTAGGTTGGATTAGGTTTGGTTATATTACGTTATTGATGTATATAAAGGTCCCACGAAGTCGTAGAGGCCAACTCGCGAGGAATGTTGTCAAATATTACCGCCGAGATGATAGGTTGGGTTAGGTTAGGTTATATTACGTTATTGATGTATATGAAGGACCCACTTAGACGTAGGGGCCATGTCGCCAGTAATATTGTCAAATATTACCGCCGAGATGATAGTATGGATTAGGTTAGGTTGTATTACTCTATTGATGTATATAAAAGTCCCACGGAGACGTAGACGCCAACTCGCCAGCAATGTGGTCAAATATTAGTGCCGACATGTTAGGTTGCATTAGGTTTGGTTATATTACGTTATTCATGTATATAAAGGTCCCACGGAGACGGAGAAGCCAACTCGCCAGGAATGTTGTCAAATATTACCGCCGAGATGTTAGGTTGGATTAGGTTAGGTTATATTACGATATTGATGTATATAAAGGTCCCACGGAGACGTAGAAGCCAACTCGCCAGCAATGTGGTCAAATATTAGTGCCGAGATGTTAGGTTGGTTTAGGTTAGGTTGTATTACGTCATAGACGTATACAGTGTTCCCACCGTGAAGTAGGGCCCGACAATCAAGGCATGTGGATAAATGGTACCCCGAGCGGTTAGGTTGGATTAGGATACGTTATATTACGTTATTGATGTACATGATGGTCCCACGGAGACGCAGAGGCCAACTCACCAGGAATGTCGTCAAATATTACCGCCGACATGTTAGGTTGGGTTAGGTTTGGTTTTGTTACGTTATTGATGTATATAAAGCTCCCACGCAGGCGTAGAGGCCAACTCGCCAGGAATATTGTCAAATATTACCGCCGAGATGATAGGATGGGTTAGGTTAGGTTATATTTCGTTATTGATGTATATGAAGGTCCCACGGAGACGTAGAGGCCAACTCGCCAGGAATGTTGTCAAATATTAAAGCCGCGATGTTGGACTGGGTTAGGGTAGGTTGTATTACGTCATAGACGTATACAGTGTTCCCACCGAGAAGTAGGGCCCGACAATCAAGGAATGTGATTAAATGGTACCCCGAGATGTTAGGTTGGGTTAGGTTACGTTATATTACGTTATTGATGTACATGTGGGTCCCACGGAAACGTAGAGGCCAACTCGCCAGTAATGTTGTCAAATATTACCGCCGACATGTTAGGTTGGATTAGGTTTGGTTATATTACGTTATTGATGTTTATAAAGGTCCCACGGAGACGTAGAGGCCAACAAGACAGGAATGTGCTCAACTATTACCGCCGAGATGTTAGATTGGGTTAGGTTAGGTTATATTACGTTATAGATGTATATACAGGTCCCACGGAGACGTAGAGGCCAACTCGCGAGGAATGTTGTCAAATATTACCGCCGAGATGATAGGTTGGGTTAGGTTAGGTTATATTACGTTATTGATGTATATGAAGGACCCACTTAGACGTAGGGGCCATGTCGCTAGTAATATTGTCAAATATTACCGCCGAGATGATAGTTTGGATTAGGTTAGGTTATATTACGCTATTGATGTATATAAAAGTCCCACGGAGACGTAGACGCCAACTCGCCAGCAATGTGGTCAAATGTTAGTGCCGACATGTTAGGTTGGATTAGGTTTGGTTATATTACGTTATTCATGTATATAAAGGTCCCACGGAGACGGAGAAGCCAACTCGCCAGGAATGTTGTCAAATATTACCGCCGAGATGTCAGGTTGGATTAGGTTAGGTTATATTACGTTATAGATGTATATAAAGGTCCCAGGGAGACGTAGAGGCCAACAAGACAGGAATGTGGTCAACTATTACCGCCGACATGTTAGGTTGGGTTAGGTTTGGTTTTGTTACGTTATTGATGTATATAAATGTCCCACGGAGACGTAGAGGCCAACTCGCCAGGAATGTTGTCAAATATTACCGCCGAGATGATATGTTGGGTTAGGTTAGGTTATATTTCGTTATTGATGTATATGAAGGTCCCACGGAGACGTAGAGGCCAACTCGCCAGGAATGTTGTCAAATATTACAGCCGCGATGTTAGACTGGATTAGGGTAGGTTGTATTACGTCATAGACGTATACAGTGTTCCCACCGAGAAGTAGGGCCCGACAATCAAGGAATGTGGTTAAATGGTACCCCGAGAGGTTAGGTTGGGTTAGGTTACGTTATATTACGTTATTGATGTACATGTGGGTCCCACGGAAACGTAGAGGCCAACTCGCCAGTAATGTTGTCAAATATTACCGCCGACATGTTAGGTTGGATTAGGTTTGGTTATATTACGTTATTGATGTATATAAAGGTCCCACGGAGGCGGAGAAGCCAACTCGCCAGGAATGTTGTCAAATATTACCGCCGAGATGATAGGATGGGTTAGGTTAGGTTATATTTCGTTATTGATGTATATGAAGGTCCTACGGAGACGTAGAGGCCAACTCGCCAGGAATGTTGTCAAATATTGCCGCCGAGATGTTAGGTTGGGTTAGGTTATGTTATATTACGTTATTGATATATATAAGGGTCCAACGGAGACGTAGAGGCCAACAAGTCAGGAATGTGGTCAAATATTACTGCCGAGGTGTTAGGTTGGGTTAGGTTAGGTTATGTTACGCTATTGATGTATATAAAAGTCCCACGGAGACGTAAAAGCCAACTCGTCAGGAATGTGGTCAAATATTACAGCCGAGATGATAGGTTGGGTTAGGTTAGGTTATATTAGGTTATTGATGTATATGAAGGAGCCACTTAGACGTAGGGGCCACGTCGCCAGGAATATTGTCATATATTATCGCCGAGATGATAGTTTGGATTAGGTTAGGTTATATTCCGCTATTGATGTATATAAAAGTCCCACGGAGACGTAGAAGCCAACTCGCCAGCAATGTGGTCAAATATTAGTGCCGAGATGTTAGGTTGGTTTAGGTTAGGTTGTATTACGTCATAGACGTATACAGTGTTCCCACCGAGAAGTAGGGCCCGACAATCAAGGAATGTGGTTAAATGGTACCCCGAGATGTTAGGTTGGGTTAGGTTACGTTATATTACGTTATTGATGTACATGAGGGTCCCACGGAAACGTAGAGGCCAACTCGCCAGTAATGTTGTCAAATATTACCGCCGACATGTTAGGTTGGATTAGGTTTGGTTATATTACGTTATTGATGTTTATAAAGGTCCCACGGAGACGTAGAGGCCAACAAGACAGGAATGTGGTCAACTATTACCGCCGAGATGTTAGATTGGGTTAGGTTAGGTTATATTACGTTATAGATGTATATACAGGTCCCACGGAGACGTAGAGGCCAACTCGCGAGGAATGTTGTCAAATATTACCGCCGAGATGATAGGTTGGGTTAGGTTAGGTTATATTACGTTATTGATGTATATGAAGGACCCACTTAGACGTAGGGGCCATGTCGCGAGTAATATTGTCAAATATTACCGCCGAGATGATAGTTTGGATTAGGTTAGGTTATATTACGCTATTGATGTATATAAAAGTCCCACGGAGACGTAGACGCCAACTCGCCAGCAATGTGGTCAAATATTAGTGCCGACATGTTAGGTTGGATTAGGTTTGGTTATATTACGTTATTCATGTATATAAAGGTCCCACGGAGACGGAGAAGCCAACTCGCCAGGAATGTTGTCAAATATTACCGCCGAGATGTCAGGTTGGATTAGGTTAGGTTATATTACGTTATAGATGTATATAAAGGTCCCAGGGAGACGTAGAGGCCAACAAGACAGGAATGTGGTCAACTATTACCGCCGACATGTTAGGTTGGGTTAGGTTTGGTTTTGTTACGTTATTGATGTATATAAAGGTCCCACGGAGACGTAGAGGCCAACTCGCCAGGAATGTTGTCAAATATTACCGCCGAGATGATATGTTGGGTTAGGTTAGGTTATATTTCGTTATTGATGTATATGAAGGTCCCACGGAGACGTAGAGGCCAACTCGCCCGGAATGTTGTCAAATATTACAGTCGCGATGTTAGACTGGATTAGGGTAGGTTGTATTACGTCATAGACGTATACAGTGTTCCCACCGAGAAGTAGGGCCCGACAATCAAGGAATGTGGTTAAATGGTACCCCGAGAGGTTAGGTTGGGTTAGGTTACGTTATATTACGTTATTGATGTACATGTGGGTCCCACGGAAACGTAGAGGCCAACTCGCCAGTAATGTTGTCAAATATTACCGCCGACATGTTAGGTTGGATTAGGTTTGGTTATATTACGTTATTGATGTATATAAAGGTCCCACGGAGGCGGAGAAGCCAACTCGCCAGGAATGTTGTCAAATATTACCGCCGAGATGATAGGATGGGTTAGGTTAGGTTATATTTCGTTATTGATGTATATGAAGGTCCTACGGAGACGTAGAGGCCAACTCGCCAGGAATGTTGTCAAATATTGCCGCCGAGATGTTAGGTTGGGTTAGGTTATGTTATATTACGTTATTGATATATATAAGGGGCCAACGGAGACGTAGAGGCCAACAAGCCAGGAATGTGGTCAAATATTACTGCCGAGGTGTTAGGTTGGGTTAGGTTAGGTTATATTACGCTATTGATGTATATAAAAGTCCCACGGAGACGTAGAAGCCAACTCGCCAGCAATGTGGTCAAATATTAGTGCCGAGATGTTAGGTTGGTTTAGGTTAGGTTGTATTACGTCATAGACGTATACAGTGTTCCCACCGAGAAGTAGGGCCCGACAATCAAGGCATGTGGTTAAATGGTACCCCGAGCGGTTAGGTTGGATTAGGTTACGTTATATTACGTTATTGATGTACATGATGGTCCCACGGAGACGCAGAGGCCAACTCACCAGGAATGTCGTCAAATATTACCGCCGACATGTTAGGTTGGGTTAGGTTTGGTTTTGTTACGTTATTGATGTATATAAAGCTCCCACGCAGGCGTAGAGGCCAACTCGCCAGGAATGTTGTCAAATATTACCGCCGAAATGATAGGTTGGGTTAGGTTTGGTTATATTTCGTTCTTGATGTATATGAAGGTCCCACGGAGACGTAGAGGCCAACTCGCCAGGAATGTTGTCAAATATTACAGGCGCGATGTTAGATTGGGTTAGGGTAGGTTGTATTACGTCATACACGTATACAGTGTTCCCACCAAGAAGTAGGGCCCGACAATCATGGAATGTGGTTAAATGGTACCCCGAGAGGTAAGGTTGGGTTAGGTTACGTTATATTACGTTATTGATGTACATGAGGGTCCCACGGAGACGTAGAGGCCAACTCGCCAGGAATGTTGTCAAATATTACCGCCGAGATGTTAGGTTGGGTTAGGTTTGGTTTTGTTACGTTATAGATGTATATAAAGGTCCCACGCAGACATAGAGGCCAACTCGCCAGGAATATTGTCAAATATTACCGCCGAGATGATAGGATGGGTTAGGTTAGGTTATATTTCGTTATTGATGTATATGAAGGTCCCACGGAGACGTAGAGGCCAACTCGCCAGGAATGTTGTCAAATATTACAGCCGCGATGTTGGACTGGGTTAGGGTAGGTTGTATTACGTCATAGACGTATACAGTGTTCCCACCGAGAAGTAGGGCCCGACAATCAAGGAATGTGATTAAATGGTACCCCGAGAGGTTAGGTTGGGTTAGGTTACGTTATATTACGTTATTGATGTACATGTGGGTCCCACGGAGACGTAGAGGCCAACAAGACAGGAATGTGGTCAACTATTACCGCCGAGATGTTAGATTGGGTTAGGTTAGGTTATATTACGTTATAGATGTATATACAGGTCCCACGGAGACGTAGAGGCCAACTCGCGAGGAATGTTGTCAAATATTACCGCCGAGATGATAGGTTGGGTTAGGTTAGGTTATATTACGTTATTGATGTATATGAAGGACCCACTTAGACGTAGGGGCCATGTCGCTAGTAATATTGTCAAATATTACCGCCGAGATGATAGTTTGGATTAGGTTAGGTTATATTACGCTATTGATGTATATAAAAGTCCCACGGAGACGTAGACGCCAACTCGCCAGCAATGTGGTCAAATATTAGTGCCGACATGTTAGGTTGGATTAGGTTTGGTTATATTACGTTATTCATGTATATAAAGGTCCCACGGAGACGGAGAAGCCAACTCGCCAGGAATGTTGTCAAATATTACCGCCGAGATGTTAGGTTGGATTAGGTTAGGTTATATTACGTTATAGATGTATATAAAGGTCCCAGGGAGACGTAGAGGCCAAAAAGACAGGAATGTGGTCAACTATTACCGCCGACATGTTAGGTTGGGTTAGGATTGGTTTTGTTACGTTATTGATGTATATAAAGGTCCCACGGAGACGTAGAGGCCAACTCGCCAGGAATGTTGTCAAATATTACCGCCGAGATGATATGTTGGGTTAGGTTAGGTTATATTTCGTTATTGATGTATATGAAGGTCCCACGGAGACGTAGAGGCCAACTCGCCAGGAATGTTGTCAAATATTACAGCCGCGATGTTAGACTGGATTAGGGTAGGTTGTATTACGTCATAGACGTATACAGTGTTCCCACCGAGAGGTAGGGCCCGACAATCAAGGAATGTGGTTAAATGGTACCCCGAGAGGTTAGGTTGGGTTAGGTTACGTTATATTACGTTATTGATGTACATGAGGGTCCCACGGAGACGTAGAGGCCAACTCGCCAGTAATGTTGTCAAATATTACCGCCGACATGTTAGGTTGGATTAGGTTTGGTTATATTACGTTATTGATGTATATAAAGGTCCCACGAAGTCGTAGAGGCCAACTCGCGAGGAATGTTGTCAAATATTACCGCCGAGATGATAGGTTGGGTTAGGTTAGGTTATATTACGTTATTGATGTATATGAAGGACCCACTTAGACGTAGGGGCCATGTCGCCAGTAATATTGTCAAATATTACCGCCGAGATGATAGTATGGATTAGGTTAGGTTGTATTACTCTATTGATGTATATAAAAGTCCCACGGAGACGTAGACGCCAACTCGCCAGCAATGTGGTCAAATATTAGTGCCGACATGTTAGGTTGCATTAGGTTTGGTTATATTACGTTATTCATGTATATAAAGGTCCCACGGAGACGTAGAGGCCAACTCGCCAGGAATGATTTCAAATATTACCGCCGAGGTGATAGGTTGGGTTAGGTTTGGTTTTGTTACGTTATAGATGTATATAAAGGTCCCAGGGAGACGTAGAGGCCAACAAGACAGGAATGTGGTCAACTATTACCGCCGACATGTTAGGTTGGGTTAGGTTTGGTTTTGTTACGTTATTAATGTATGTAAAGGTCCCACGGAGACGTAGAGGCCAACTCGCCAGGAATGTTGTCAAATATTACCGCCGAGATGTTAGGTTGGGTTAGGTTATGTTATATTACGTTATTGATATATATAAGGGGCCAACGGAGACGTAGAGGCCAACAAGCCAGGAATGTGGTCAAATATTACTGCCGAGGTGTTAGGTTGGGTTAGGTTAGGTTATATTACGCTATTGATGTATATAAAAGTCCCACGGAGACGTAGAAGCCAACTCGCCAGCAATGTGGTCAAATATTAGTGCCGAGATGTTAGGTTGGTTTAGGTTAGGTTGTATTACGTCATAGACGTATACAGTGTTCCCACCGTGAAGTAGGGCCCGACAATCAAGGCATGTGGTTAAATGGTACCCCGAGCGGTTAGGTTGGATTAGGATACGTTATATTACGTTATTGATGTACATGATGGTCCCACGGAGACGCAGAGGCCAACTCACCAGGAATGTCGTCAAATATTACCGCCGACATGTTAGGTTGGGTTAGGTTTGGTTTTGTTACGTTATTGATGTATATAAAGCTCCCACGCAGGCGTAGAGGCCAACTCGCCAGGAATGTTGTCAAATATTACCGCCGAAATGATAGGTTGGGTTAGGTTTGGTTATATTTCGTTCTTGATGTATATGAAGGTCCCACGGAGACGTAGAGGCCAACTCGCCAGGAATGTTGTCAAATATTACAGGCGCGATGTTAGATTGGGTTAGGGTAGGTTGTATTACGTCATACACGTATACAGTGTTCCCACCAAGAAGTAGGGCCCGACAATCATGGAATGTGGTTAAATGGTACCCCGAGAGGTAAGGTTGGGTTAGGTTACGTTATATTACGTTATTGATGTACATGAGGGTCCCACGGAGACGTAGAGGCCAACTCGCCAGGAATGATTTCAAATATTACCGCCGAGGTGATAGGTTGGGTTAGGTTTGGTTTTGTTACGTTATAGATGTATATAAAGGTCCCACGCAGACATAGAGGCCAACTCGCCAGGAATATTGTCAAATATTACCGCCTAGATGATAGGATGGGTTAGGTTAGGTTATATTTCGTTATTGATGTATATGAAGGTCCCACGGAGACGTAGAGGCCAACTCGCCAGGAATGTTGTCAAATATTACAGCCGCGATGTTGGACTGGGTTAGGGTAGGTTGTATTACGTCATAGACGTATACAGTGTTCCCACCGAGAAGTAGGGCCCGACAATCAAGGAATGTGATTAAATGGTACCCCGAGAGGTTAGGTTGGGTTAGGTTACGTTATATTACGTTATTGATGTACATGTGGGTCCCACGGAAACGTAGAGGCCAACTCGCCAGTAATGTTGTCAAATATTACCGCCGACATGTTAGGTTGGATTAGGTTTGGCTATATTACGTTATTGATGTTTATAAAGGTCCCACGGAGACGTAGAGGCCAACAAGACAGGAATGTGGTCAACTATTACCGCCGAGATGTTAGATTGGGTTAGGTTAGGTTATATTACGTTATAGATGTATATACAGGTCCCACGGAGACGTAGAGGCCAACTCGCGAGGAATGTTGTCAAATATTACCGCCGAGATGATAGGTTGGGTTAGGTTAGGTTATATTACGTTATTGATGTATATGAAGGACCCACTTAGACGTAGGGGCCATGTCGCGAGTAATATTGTCAAATATTACCGCCGAGATGATAGTTTGGATTAGGTTAGGTTATATTACGCTATTGATGTATATAAAAGTCCCACGGAGACGTAGACGCCAACTCGCCAGCAATGTGGTCAAATATTAGTGCCGACATGTTAGGTTGGATTAGGTTTGGTTATATTACGTTATTCATGTATATAAAGGTCCCACGGAGACGGAGAAGCCAAGTCGCCAGGAATGTTGTCAAATATTACCGCCGAGATGTCAGGTTGGATTAGGTTAGGTTATATTACGTTATAGATGTATATAAAGGTCCCAGGGAGACGTAGAGGCCAACAAGACAGGAATGTGGTCAACTATTACCGCCGACATGTTAGGTTGGGTTAGGTTTGGTTTTGTTACGTTATTGATGTATATAAAGGTCCCACGGAGACGTAGAGGCCAACTCGCCAGGAATGTTGTCAAATATTACCGCCGAGATGATATGTTGGGTTAGGTTAGGTTATATTTCGTTATTGATGTATATGAAGGTCCCACGGAGACGTAGAGGCCAACTCGCCAGGAATGTTGTCAAATATTACAGCCGCGATGTTAGACTGGATTAGGGTAGGTTGTATTACGTCATAGACGTATACAGTGTTCCCACCGAGAGGTAGGGCCCGACAATCAAGGAATGTGGTTAAATGGTACCCCGAGAGGTTAGGTTGGGTTAGGTTACGTTATATTACGTTATTGATGTACATGAGGGTCCCACGGAGACGTAGAGGCCAACTCGCCAGTAATGTTGTCAAATATTACCGCCGACATGTTAGGTTGGATTAGGTTTGGTTATATTACGTTATTGATGTATATAAAGGTCCCACGAAGTCGTAGAGGCCAACTCGCGAGGAATGTTGTCAAATATTACCGCCGAGATGATAGGTTGGGTTAGGTTAGGTTATATTACGTTATTGATGTATATGAAGGACCCACTTAGACGTAGGGGCCATGTCGCTAGTAATATTGTCAAATATTACCGCCGAGATGATAGTTTGGATTAGGTTAGGTTATATTACGCTATTGATGTATATAAAAGTCCCACGGAGACGTAGACGCCAACTCGCCAGCAATGTGGTCAAATATTAGTGCCGACATGTTAGGTTGGATTAGGTTTGGTTATATTACGTTATTCATGTATATAAAGGTCCCACGGAGACGGAGAAGCCAAGTCGCCAGGAATGTTGTCAAATATTACCGCCGAGATGTCAGGTTGGATTAGGTTAGGTTATATTACGTTATAGATGTATATAAAGGTCCCAGGGAGACGTAGAGGCCAACAAGACAGGAATGTGGTCAACTATTACCGCCGACATGTTAGGTTGGGTTAGGTTTGGTTTTGTTACGTTATTGATGTATATAAAGGTCCCACGGAGACGTAGAGGCCAACTCGCCAGGAATGTTGTCAAATATTACCGCCGAGATGATATGTTGGGTTAGGTTAGGTTATATTTCGTTATTGATGTATATGAAGGTCCCACGGAGACGTAGAGGCCAACTCGCCAGGAATGTTGTCAAATATTACAGCCGCGATGTTAGACTGGATTAGGGTAGGTTGTATTACGTCATAGACGTATACAGTGTTCCCACCGAGAGGTAGGGCCCGACAATCAAGGAATGTGGTTAAATGGTACCCCGAGAGGTTAGGTTGGGTTAGGTTACGTTATATTACGTTATTGATGTACATGAGGGTCCCACGGAGACGTAGAGGCCAACTCGCCAGTAATGTTGTCAAATATTACCGCCGACATGTTAGGTTGGATTAGGTTTGGTTATATTACGTTATTGATGTATATAAAGGTCCCACGAAGTCGTAGAGGCCAACTCGCGAGGAATGTTGTCAAATATTACCGCCGAGATGATAGGTTGGGTTAGGTTAGGTTATATTACGTTATTGATGTATATGAAGGACCCACTTAGACGTAGGGGCCATGTCGCTAGTAATATTGTCAAATATTACCGCCGAGATGATAGTTTGGATTAGGTTAGGTTATATTACGCTATTGATGTATATAAAAGTCCCACGGAGACGTAGACGCCAACTCGCCAGCAATGTGGTCAAATATTAGTGCCGACATGTTAGGTTGGATTAGGTTTGGTTATATTACGTTATTCATGTATATAAAGGTCCCACGGAGACGGAGAAGCCAACTCGCCAGGAATGTTGTCAAATATTACCGCCGAGATGTCAGGTTGGATTAGGTTAGGTTATATTACGTTATAGATGTATATAAAGGTCCCAGGGAGACGTAGAGGCCAACAAGACAGGAATGTGGTCAACTATTACCGCCGACATGTTAGGTTGGGTTAGGTTTGGTTTTGTTACGTTATTGATGTATATAAAGGTCCCACGGAGACGTAGAGGCCAACTCGCCAGGAATGTTGTCAAATATTACCGCCGAGATGATATGTTGGGTTAGGTTAGGTTATATTTCGTTATTGATGTATATGAAGGTCCCACGGAGACGTAGAGGCCAACTCGCCAGGAATGTTGTCAAATATTACAGCCGCGATGTTAGACTGGATTAGGGTAGGTTGTATTACGTCATAGACGTATACAGTGTTCCCACCGAGAGGTAGGGCCCGACAATCAAGGAATGTGGTTAAATGGTACCCCGAGAGGTTAGGTTGGGTTAGGTTACGTTATATTACGTTATTGATGTACATGAGGGTCCCACGGAGACGTAGAGGCCAACTCGCCAGTAATGTTGTCAAATATTACCGCCGACATGTTAGGTTGGATTAGGTTTGGTTATATTACGTTATTGATGTATATAAAGGTCCCACGAAGTCGTAGAGGCCAACTCGCGAGGAATGTTGTCAAATATTACCGCCGAGATGATAGGTTGGGTTAGGTTAGGTTATATTACGTTATTGATGTATATGAAGGACCCACTTAGACGTAGGGGCCATGTCGCCAGTAATATTGTCAAATATTACCGCCGAGATGATAGTATGGATTAGGTTAGGTTATATTACTCTATTGATGTATATAAAAGTCCCACGGAGACGTAGACGCCAACTCGCCAGCAATGTGGTCAAATATTAGTGCCGACATGTTAGGTTGCATTAGGTTTGGTTATATTACGTTATTCATGTATATAAAGGTCCCACGGAGACGGAGAAGCCAACTCGCCAGGAATGTTGTCAAATATTACCGCCGAGATGTTAGGTTGGATTAGGTTAGGTTATATTACGATATTGATGTATATAAAGGTCCCAGGGAGACGTAGAGGCCAACAAGACAGGAATGTGGTCAACTATTACCGCCGACATGTTAGGTTGGGTTAGGTTTGGTTTTGTTACGTTATTAATGTATATAAAGGTCCCACGGAGACGTAGAGGCCAACTCGCCAGGAATGTTGTCAAATATTACCGCCGAGATGTTAGGTTGGGTTAGGTTATGTTATATTACGTTATTGATATATATAAGGGGCCAACGGAGACGTAGAGGCCAACAAGCCAGGAATGTGGTCAAATATTACTGCCGAGGTGTTAGGTTGGGTTAGGTTAGGTTATATTACGCTATTGATGTATATAAAAGTCCCACGGAGTCGTAGAAGCCAACTCGCCAGCAATGTGGTCAAATATTAGTGCCGAGATGTTAGGTTGGTTTAGGTTAGGTTGTATTACGTCATAGACGTATACAGTGTTCCCACCGAGAAGTAGGGCCCGACAATCAAGGCATGTGGTTAAATGGTACCCCGAGCGGTTAGGTTGGATTAGGTTACGTTATATTACGTTATTGATGTACATGATGGTCCCACGGAGACGCAGGGGCCAACTCACCAGGAATGTCGTCAAATATTACCGCCGACATGTTAGGTTGGGTTAGGTTTGGTTTTGTTACGTTATTGATGTATATAAAGCTCCCACGCAGGCGTAGAGGCCAACTCGCCAGGAATGTTGTCAAATATTACCGCCGAAATGATAGGTTGGGTTAGGTTTGGTTATATTTCGTTCTTGATGTATATGAAGGTCTCACGGAGACGTAGAGGCCAACTCGCCAGGAATGTTGTCAAATATTACAGGCGCGATGTTAGATTGGGTTAGGGTAGGTTGTATTACGTCATACACGTATACAGTGTTCCCACCAAGAAGTAGGGCCCGACAATCATGGAATGTGGTTAAATGGTACCCCGAGAGGTAAGGTTGGGTTAGGTTACGTTATATTACGTTATTGATGTACATGAGGGTCCCACGGAGACGTAGAGGCCAACTCGCCAGGAATGATTTCAAATATTACCGCCGAGGTGATAGGTTGGGTTAGGTTTGGTTTTGTTACGTTATAGATGTATATAAAGGTCCCACGCAGACATAGAGGCCAACTCGCCAGGAATATTGTCAAATATTACCGCCGAGATGATAGGATGGGTTAGGTTAGGTTATATTTCGTTATTGATGTATATGAAGGTCCCACGGAGACGTAGAGGCCAACTCGCCAGGAATGTTGTCAAATATTACAGCCGCGATGTTGGACTGGGTTAGGGTAGGTTGTATTACGTCATAGACGTATACAGTGTTCCCACCGAGAAGTAGGGCCCGACAGTCAAGGAATGTGATTAAATGGTACCCCGAGAGGTTAGGTTGGGTTAGGTTACGTTATATTACGTTATTGATGTACATGTGGGTCCCACGGAAACGTAGAGGCCAACTCGCCAGTAATGTTGTCAAATATTACCGCCGACATGTTAGGTTGGATTAGGTTTGGTTATATTACGTTATTGATGTATATAAAGGTCCCACGGAGACGTAGAGGCCAACAAGACAGGAATGTGGTCAACTATTACCGCCGAGATGTTAGATTGGGTTAGGTTAGGTTATATTACGTTATAGATGTATATACAGGTCCCACGGAGACGTAGAGGCCAACTCGCGAGGAATGTTGTCAAATATTACCGCCGAGATGATAGGTTGGGTTAGGTTAGGTTATATTACGTTATTGATGTATATGAAGGACCCACTTAGACGTAGGGGCCATGTCGCTAGTAATATTGTCAAATATTACCGCCGAGATGATAGTTTGGATTAGGTTAGGTTATATTACGCTATTGATGTATATAAAAGTCCCACGGAGACGTAGACGCCAACTCGCCAGCAATGTGGTCAAATATTAGTGCCGACATGTTAGGTTGGATTAGGTTTGGTTATATTACGTTATTCATGTATATAAAGGTCCCACGGAGACGGAGAAGCCAACTCGCCAGGAATGTTGTCAAATATTACCGCCGAGATGTTAGGTTGGATTAGGTTAGGTTATATTACGTTATAGATGTATATAAAGGTCCCAGGGAGACGTAGAGGCCAACAAGACAGGAATGTGGTCAACTATTACCGCCGACATGTTAGGTTGGGTTAGGTTTGGTTTTGTTACGTTATTGATGTATATAAAGGTCCCACGGAGACGTAGAGGCCAACTCGCCAGGAATGTTGTCAAATATTACCGCCGAGATGATATGTTGGGTTAGGTTAGGTTATATTTCGTTATTGATGTATATGAAGGTCCCACGGAGACGTAGAGGCCAACTCGCCAGGAATGTTGTCAAATATTACAGCCGCGATGTTAGACTGGATTAGGGTAGGTTGTATTACGTCATAGACGTATACAGTGTTCCCACCGAGAGGTAGGGCCCGACAATCAAGGAATGTGGTTAAATGGTACCCCGAGAGGTTAGGTTGGGTTAGGTTACGTTATATTACGTTATTGATGTACATGAGGGTCCCACGGAGACGTAGAGGCCAACTCGCCAGTAATGTTGTCAAATATTACCGCCGAGATGTTAGATTGGGTTAGGTTAGGTTATATTACGTTATTGATGTATATAAAGGTCCCAGGGAGACGTAGAGGCCAACTCGCCAGTAATGTTGTCAAATATTACCGCCGAGATGTTAGGTTGGGCTAGGTTTGGTTTTGTTACGTTATTGATGTATATAAAGGACCCACGCAGACGTAGACGCCAACTCGCCAGGAATGTTGTCAAATATTACCGCCGAGATGATAGGATGTGTTAGGTTAGGTTATATTTCGTTATTGATGTATATGAAGGTCCCACGGAGAAGTAGGGCCCGACAATCAAGGAATGTGGTTAAATGGTACCCCGAGAGGTTAGGTTGGGTTAGGTTACGTTATATTACGTTATTGATGTACATGAGGGTCCCACGGAGACGTAGAGGCCAACTCGCCAGTAATGTTGTCAAATATTACCGCCCAGATGTTAGGTTGGGTTAGGTTAGGTTATATTACGTTATGGATGTATATAAAGGTCCCACGGAGACGTAGAGGCCAACAAGACAGGAATGTGGTCAACTATTACCGCCGAGATGTTAGATTGGGTTAGGTTAGGTTATATTACGTTATAGATGTATATAAAGGTCCCACGGAGTCGTGGAGGCCAACTCGCGAGGAATGTTGTCAAATATTACCGCCGAGATGGTAGGTTGGATTAGGTTAGGTTATATTACGATATTGATGTATATAAAGGTCCCAGGGAGACGTAGAGGCCAACAAGACAGGAATGTGGTCAACTGTTACCGCCGACATGTTAGGTTGGGTTAGGTTTGGTTTTGTTACGTTATTAATGTATATAAAGGTCCCACGGAGACGTAGAGGCCAACTCGCCAGGAATGTTGTCAAATATTACCACCGAGATGTTAGGTTGGGTTAGGTTATGTTATATTACGTTATTGATATATATAAGGGTCCAACGGAGACGTAGAGGCCAACAAGCCAGGAATGTTGTCAAATATTACTGCCGAGGTGTTAGGTTGGGTTAGGTTAGGTTATATTACGCTATTGATGTATATAAAAGTCCCACGGAGACGTAAAAGCCAACTCTTTAGGAATGTGGTCAAATATTACAGCCGCGATGTTAGATTGGGTTAGGGTAGGTTGTATTACGTCATACACGTATACAGTGTTCCCACCAAGAAGTAGGGCCCGACAATCATGGAATGTGGTTAAATGGTACCCCGAGCGGTTAGGTTGGGTTGGGTTACGTTATATTACGTTATTGATGTACATGAGGGTCCCACGGAGACGTAGAGGCCAACTCGCCAGGAATGTAGTCAAATATTACTGCCGACATGTTAGGTTGGGTTAGGTTTGGTTTTGTTACGTTATTGATGTATGTAAAGGTCCCACGCAGACGTAGAGGCCAACTCGCCAGGAATGTTGTCAAATATTACCGCCGAGATGATAGGTTGGGTTAGGTTAGGTTATATTTCGTCATTGATGTATATGAAGGTCCCACGGAGACATAGAGGCCAACACGCCAGGAATGTTGTCAAATATTACAGCCGCTATGTTAGATTGGGTTAGGGTAGGTTGTAATACTTCATAGACGTATACAGTGTTCCCACCGAGAAGTAGGGCCCGACAATCAAGGAATGTGGTAAAATGGTACCCCGAGAGTTTAGGTTGGGTTAGGTTACGTTATATTACATTATTGATGTACATAAAGGTCCCACGGAGACGTAGAGGCCAACTCGCCAGGAATGTCAAATATTACCGCCGAGATGTTAGGTTGGGTTAGGTTATGTTATATTACGTTATTGATATATATAAGGGTCCAACGGAGACGTAGAGGCCAACAAGCCAGGAATGTTGTCAAATATTACGGCCGAGGTGTTAGGTTGGGTTAGGTTAGGTTGTATTACGCTATTGATGTATATAAAAGTCCCACGGAGACGTAAAAGCCAACTCGTCAGGAATGTGGTCAAATATTACAGCCGCGATGTTAGATTGGGTTAGGGTAGGTTGTATTACGTCATACACGTATACAGTGTTCCCACCAAGAAGTAGGGCCCGACAATCATGGAATGTGGTTAAATGGTACCCCGAGAGGTAAGGTTGGGTTAGGTTACGTTATATTACGTTATTGATGTACATGAGGGTCCCACGGAGACGTAGAGGCCAACTCGCCAGTAATGTTGTCAAATATTACCGCGGCCATGTTAGGTTGGATTAGGTTTGGTTATATTACGTTATTCATGTATATAAAGGTCCCACGGAGACGGAGAAGCCAACTCGCCAGGAATGTTGTCAAATATTACCGCCGAGATGTTAGATTGGGTTAGGTTAGGTTATATTACGTTATTGATGTATATAAAGGTCCCAGGGAGACGTAGAGGCCAACTCGCCAGTAATGTTGTCAAATATTACCGCCGAGATGTTAGGTTGGGCTAGGTTTGGTTTTGTTACGTTATTGATGTATATAAAGGACCCACGCAGACGTAGAGGCCAACTCGCCAGGAATGTTGTCAAATATTACCGCCGAGATGATAGGATGTGTTAGGTTAGGTTATATTTCGTTATTGATGTATATGAAGGTCCCACGGAGACGTAGAGGCCAACTCGCCAGGAATGTTGTCAAATATTACAGCCGCGATGTTAGACTGGGTGAGAGTAGGTTGTATTACGTCATAGACGTATACAGTGTTCGCACCGAGAAGTAGGGCCCGACAATCAAGGAATGTGGTTAAATGGTACCCCGAGAGGTTAGGTTGGGTTAGGTTACGTTATATTACGTTATTGATGTACATGAGGGTCCCACGGAGACGTAGAGGCCAACTCGCCAGTAATGTTGTCAAATATTACCGCCGACATGTTAGGTTGGATTAGGTTTGGTTATATTACGTTATTCATGTATATAAAGGTCCCACGGAGACGGAGAAGCCAACTCGCCAGGAATGTTGTCAAATATTACCGCCGAGATGTTAGGTTGGGTTAGGTTAGGTTATATTACGTTATTGATGTATATAAAGGTCCCAGGGAGACGTAAAAGCCAACTCGTCAGGAATGTTGTCAAATATTACAGCCGCGATGTTAGATTGGGTTAGGGTAGGTTGTATTACGTCATAGACGTATACAGTGTTCCCTCCAAGAAGTAGGGCCCGACAATCATGGAATGTGGTTAAATGGTACCCCGAGAGGTAAGGTTGGGTTAGGTTACGTTATATTACGTTATTGATGTACATGAGGGTCCCACGGATACGTAGAGGCCAACTCGCCAGTAATGTTGTCAAATATTACCGCCGACATGTTAGGTTGGGCTAGGTTTGGTTTTGTTACGTTATTGATGTATATAAAGGTCCCACGCAGACGTAGAGGCCAACTCGCCAGGAATGTTGTCAAATATTACCGCCGAGATGATAGGTTGGGTTAGGTTAGGTTATATTACGTTATTGATGTACATGAGGGTCCCACGGAGACGTAGAGGCCAACTCGCCAGTAATGTTGTCAAATATTACCGCCGACATGTTAGGTTGGATTAGGTTTGGTTATATTACGTTATTGATGTTTATAAAGGTCCCACGGAGACGTAGAGGCCAACAAGACAGGAATGTGGTCAACTATTACCGCCGAGATGTTAGATTGGGTTAGGTTAGGTTATATTACGTTATAGATGTATATAAAGGTCCCAGGGAGACGTAGAGGCCAACAAGACAGGAATGTGGTCAACTATTACCGCCGACATGTTAGGTTGGGTTAGGTTTGGTTTTGTTACGTTATTGATGTATATAAAGGTCCCACGGAGACGTAGAGGCCAACTCGCCAGGAATGTTGTCAAATATTACCGCCGAGATGATATGTTGGGTTAGGTTAGGTTATATTTCGTTATTGATGTATATGAAGGTCCCACGGAGACGTAGAGGCCAACTCGCCAGGAATGTTGTCAAATATTACAGCCGCGATGTTAGACTGGATTAGGGTAGGTTGTATTACGTCATAGACGTATACAGTGTTCCCACCGAGAGGTAGGGCCCGACAATCAAGGAATGTGGTTAAATGGTACCCCGAGAGGTTAGGTTGGGTTAGGTTACGTTATATTACGTTATTGATGTACATGAGGGTCCCACGGAGACGTAGAGGCCAACAAGACAGGAATGTGGTCAACTATTACCGCCGAGATGTTAGATTGGGTTATGTTAGGTTATATTACGTTATAGATGTATATAAAGGTCCCACGGAGTCGTGGAGGCCAACTCGCGAGAAATGTTGTCAAATATTACCGCCGAGATGGTAGGTTGGGTTAGGTTAGGTTATATTACGTTATTGATGTATATGAAGGACCCACTTAGACGTAGGGGCCATGTCGCCAGTAATATTGTCAAATATTACCGCCGAGATGATAGTTTGGATTAGATTAGGTTATATTACGCTATTGATGTATATAAAAGTCCCACGGAGACGTAGACGCCAACGCGCCAGCAATGTGGTCAAATATTAGTGCCGACATGTTAGGTTGGATTAGGTTTGGTTATATTACGTTATTCATGTATATAAAGGTCCCACGGAGACGGAGAAGCCAACTCGCCAGGAATGTTGTCAAATATTACCGCCGAGATGTTAGGTTGGATTAGGTTATGTTAAATTACGTTATTGATATATATAAGGGTCCAACGGAGACGTAGAGGCCAAAAAGCCAGGAATGTTGTCAAATATTACTGCCGAGGTGTTAGGTTGGTTTAATTTAGGTTATATTACGCTATTGATGTATATAAAAGTCCCACGGAGACGTAAAAGCCAACTCGTCAGGAATGTGGTCAAATATTACAGCCGCGATGTTAGATTGGGTTAGGGTAGGTTGTATTACGTCATACACGTATACAGTGTTCCCACCAAGAAGTAGGGCCCGACAATCATGGAATGTGGTTAAATGGTACCCCGAGAGGTAAGGTTGGGTTAGGTTACGTTATATTACGTTATTGATGTACATGAGGGTCCCACGGAGACGTAGAGGCCAACTCGCCAGTAATGTTGTCAAATATTACCGCGGCCATGTTAGGTTGGATTAGGTTTGGTTATATTACGTTATTCATGTATATAAAGGTCCCACGGAGACGGAGAAGCCAACTCGCCAGGAATGTTGTCAAATATTACCGCCGAGATGTTAGATTGGGTTAGGTTAGGTTATATTACGTTATTGATGTATATAAAGGTCCCAGGGAGACGTAGAGGCCAACTCGCCAGTAATGTTGTCAAATATTACCGCCGAGATGTTAGGTTGGGCTAGGTTTGGTTTTGTTACGTTATTGATGTATATAAAGGACCCACGCAGACGTAGAGGCCAACTCGCCAGGAATGTTGTCAAATATTACCGCCGAGATGATAGGATGTGTTAGGTTAGGTTATATTTCGTTATTGATGTATATGAAGGTCCCACGGAGACGTAGAGGCCAACTCGCCAGGAATGTTGTCAAATATTACAGCCGCGATGTTAGACTGGGTGAGAGTAGGTTGTATTACGTCATAGACGTATACAGTGTTCGCACCGAGAAGTAGGGCCCGACAATCAAGGAATGTGGTTAAATGGTACCCCGAGAGGTTAGGTTGGGTTAGGTTACGTTATATTACGTTATTGATGTACATGAGGGTCCCACGGAGACGTAGAGGCCAACTCGCCAGTAATGTTGTCAAATATTACCGCCGACATGTTAGGTTGGATTAGGTTTGGTTATATTACGTTATTCATGTATATAAAGGTCCCACGGAGACGGAGAAGCCAACTCGCCAGGAATGTTGTCAAATATTACCGCCGAGATGTTAGGTTGGGTTAGGTTAGGTTATATTACGTTATTGATGTATATAAAGGTCCCAGGGAGACGTAAAAGCCAACTCGTCAGGAATGTTGTCAAATATTACAGCCGCGATGTTAGATTGGGTTAGGGTAGGTTGTATTACGTCATAGACGTATACAGTGTTCCCTCCAAGAAGTAGGGCCCGACAATCATGGAATGTGGTTAAATGGTACCCCGAGAGGTAAGGTTGGGTTAGGTTACGTTATATTACGTTATTGATGTACATGAGGGTCCCACGGATACGTAGAGGCCAACTCGCCAGTAATGTTGTCAAATATTACCGCCGACATGTTAGGTTGGGCTAGGTTTGGTTTTGTTACGTTATTGATGTATATAAAGGTCCCACGCAGACGTAGAGGCCAACTCGCCAGGAATGTTGTCAAATATTACCGCCGAGATGATAGGTTGGGTTAGGTTAGGTTATATTACGTTATTGATGTACATGAGGGTCCCACGGAGACGTAGAGGCCAACTCGCCAGTAATGTTGTCAAATATTACCGCCGACATGTTAGGTTGGATTAGGTTTGGTTATATTACGTTATTGATGTATATAAAGGTCCCACGGAGGCGGAGAAGCCAACTCGCCAGGAATGTTGTCAAATATTACCGCCGAGATGTTAGGTTGGGTTAGGTTAGGTTATATTACGTTATTGATGTATATAAAAGTCCCACGGAGACGTAAAAGCCAACTCGTCAGGAATGTTGTCAAATATTACAGCCGCGATGTTAGATTGGGTTAGGGTAGGTTGTATTACGTCATACACGTATACAGTGTTCCCACCAAGAAGTAGGGCCCGACAATCATGGAATGTGGTTAAATGGTACCCCGAGAGGTAAGGTTGGGTTAGGTTACGTTATATTACGTTATTGATGTACATGAGGGTCCCACGGAGACGTAGAGGCCAACTCGCCAGTAATGTTGTCAAATATTACCGCCGACATGTTAGGTTGGATTAGGTTTGGTTATATTACGTTATTGATGTATATAAAGGTCCCACGGAGACGGAGAAGCCAACTCGCCAGGAATGTTGTCAAATATTACCGCCGAGATGGTAGGTTGGGTTAGGTTCGGTTATATTACGTTAGTGATGTATATGAAGGACCCACGGAGACGGAGAAGCCAACTCGCCAGGAATGTTGTCAAATATTACCGCCGAGATGGTAGGTTGGGTTAGGTTAGGTTATATTACGTTATTGATGTATGTAAAGGTCCCACGCAGACGTAGAGGCCAACTCGCCAGGAATGTTGTCAAATATTACCGCCGAGATGATAGGTTGGGTTAGGTTAGGTTATATTTCGTCATTGATGTATATGAAGGTCCCACGGAGACATAGAGGCCAACACGCCAGGAATGTTGTCAAATATTACGGCCGAGGTGTTAGGTTGGGTTAGGTTAGGTTGTATTACGCTATTGATGTATATAAAAGTCCCACGGAGACGTAGACGCCAACTCGCCAGCAATGTGGTCAAATATTAGTGCCGACATGTTAGGTTGGATTAGGTTTGGTTATATTACGTTATTCATGTATATAAAGGTCCCACGGAGACGGAGAAGCCAACTCGCCAGGAATGTTGTCAAATATTACCGCCGAGATGTTAGGTTGGATTAGGTTATGTTAAATTACGTTATTGATATATATAAGGGTCCAACGGAGACGTAGAGGCCAAAAAGCCAGGAATGTTGTCAAATATTACTGCCGAGGTGTTAGGTTGGTTTAAGTTAGGTTATATTACGCTATTGATGTATATAAAAGTCCCACGGAGACGTAAAAGCCAACTCGTCAGGAATGTGGTCAAATATTACAGCCGCGATGTTAGATTGGGTTAGGATAGGTTGTATTACGTCATACACGTATACAGTGTTCCCACCAAGAAGTAGGGCCCGACAATCATGGAATGTGGTTAAATGGTACCCCGAGAGGTAAGGTTGGGTTAGGTTACGTTATATTACGTTATTGATGTACATGAGGGTCCCACGGAGACGTAGAGGCCAACTCGCCAGGAATGTTGTCAAATATTACCGCCGAGATGTTAGGTTGGGTTAGGTTATGTTATATTACGTTATTGATATATATAAGGGTCCAACGGAGACGTAGAGGCCAACAAGCCAGGAATGTTGTCAAATATTACTGCCGAGGTGTTAGGTTGGGTTAGGTTAGGTTGTATTACGCTATTGATGTATATAATAGTCCCACGTTGACGTAAAAGCCAACTCGTCAGGAATGTGGTCAAATATTACAGCCGCGATGTTAGATTGGGTTAGGGTAGGTTGTATTACGTCATACACGTATACAGTGTTCCCACCAAGAAGTAGGGCCCGACAATCATGGAATGTGGTTAAATGGTACCCCGAGAGGTTAGGTTGGGTTCGGTTACGTTATATTCCGTTATTGATGTACATGAGGGTCCCACGGATACGTAGAAGCCAACTCGCTAGTAATGTTGTCAAATATTACCGCCGACATGTTAGGTTGGGCTAGGTTTGGTTTTGTTACGTTATTGATGTATATAAAGGTCCCACGCAGACGTAGAGGCCAACTCGCCAGGAATGTTGTCAAATATTACCGCCGAGATGATAGGATGTGTTAGGTTAGGTTATATTTCGTTATTGATGTATATGAAGGTCCCACGGAGCGGTGAGGCCAACTAGCCAGGAATGTTGTCAAATATTACAGCCGCGATGTTAGACTGGGTGAGAGTAGGTTGTATAACGTCATAGACGTATACAGTGTTCGCACCGAGAAGTAGGGCCCGACAATCAAGGAATGTGGTTAAATGGTAC
Source organism: Xylocopa violacea (assembly GCA_963969225.1). Taxonomy (NCBI): domain Eukaryota; kingdom Metazoa; phylum Arthropoda; class Insecta; order Hymenoptera; family Apidae; genus Xylocopa; species Xylocopa violacea. The sequence goes on along the minus strand of CAXAJV010000017.1, from coordinate 6,766,427 downwards.
CCCGAGAGGTTAGGTTGGGTTAGGTTACGTTATATTACGTTATTGATGTACATGAGGGTCCCACGGAGACGTAGAGGCCAACTCGCCAGTAATGTTGTCAAATATTACCGCCCAGATGTTAGGTTGGGTTAGGTTAGGTTATATTACGTTATTGATGTATATAAAGGTCCCACGGAGACGTAGAGGCCAACAAGACAGGAATGTGGTCAACTATTACCGCCGAGATGTTAGATTGGGTTAGGTTAGGTTATATTACGTTATAGATGTATATAAAGGTCCCACGGAGTCGTGGAGGCCAACTCGCGAGGAATGTTGTCAAATATTACCGCCGAGATGGTAGGTTGGATTAGGTTAGGTTATATTACGATATTGATGTATATAAAGGTCCCAGGGAGACGTAGAGGCCAACAAGACAGGAATGTGGTCAACTGTTACCGCCGACATGTTAGGTTGGGTTAGGTTTGGTTTTGTTACGTTATTAATGTATATAAAGGTCCCACGGAGACGTAGAGGCCAACTCGCCAGGAATGTTGTCAAATATTACCGCCGAGATGTTAGGTTGGGTTAGGTTATGTTATATTACGTTATTGATATATATAAGGGTCCAACGGAGACGTAGAGGCCAACAAGCCAGGAATGTTGTCAAATATTACGGCCGAGGTGTTAGGTTGGGTTAGGTTAGGTTGTATTACGCTATTGATGTATATAAAAGTCCCACGGAGACGTAAAAGCCAACTCGTCAGGAATGTGGTCAAATATTACAGCCGCGATGTTAGATTGGGTTAGGGTAGGTTGTATTACGTCATACACGTATACAGTGTTCCCACCAAGAAGTAGGGCCCGACAATCATGGAATGTGGTTAAATGGTACCCCGAGGGGTTAGGTTGGGTTCGGTTACGTTATATTGCGTTATTGATGTACATGAGGGTCCCACGGATACGTAGAGGCCAACTCGCCAGTAATGTTGTCAAATATTACCGCCGACATGTTAGGTTGGGCTAGGTTTGGTTTTGTTACGTTATTGATGTATATAAAGGTCCCACGGAGACGTAGAGGCCAACAAGACAGGAATGTGGTCAACTATTACCGCCGAGATGTTAGATTGGGTTATGTTAGGTTATATTACGTTATAGATGTATATAAAGGTCCCACGGAGTCGTGGAGGCCAACTCGCGAGAAATGTTGTCAAATATTACCGCCGAGATGGTAGGTTGGGTTAGGTTAGGTTATATTACGTTATTGATGTATATGAAGGACCCACTTAGACGTAGGGGCCATGTCGCCAGTAATATTGTCAAATATTACCGCCGAGATGATAGTTTGGATTAGATTAGGTTATATTACGCTATTGATGTATATAAAAGTCCCACGGAGACGTAGACGCCAACGCGCCAGCAATGTGGTCAAATATTAGTGCCGACATGTTAGGTTGGATTAGGTTTGGTTATATTACGTTATTCATGTATATAAAGGTCCCACGGAGACGGAGAAGCCAACTCGCCAGGAATGTTGTCAAATATTACCGCCGAGATGTTAGGTTGGATTAGGTTATGTTAAATTACGTTATTGATATATATAAGGGTCCAACGGAGACGTAGAGGCCAAAAAGCCAGGAATGTTGTCAAATATTACTGCCGAGGTGTTAGGTTGGTTTAATTTAGGTTATATTACGCTATTGATGTATATAAAAGTCCCACGGAGACGTAAAAGCCAACTCGTCAGGAATGTGGTCAAATATTACAGCCGCGATGTTAGATTGGGTTAGGGTAGGTTGTATTACGTCATACACGTATACAGTGTTCCCACCAAGAAGTAGGGCCCGACAATCATGGAATGTGGTTAAATGGTACCCCGAGAGGTAAGGTTGGGTTAGGTTACGTTATATTACGTTATTGATGTACATGAGGGTCCCACGGAGACGTAGAGGCCAACTCGCCAGTAATGTTGTCAAATATTACCGCGGCCATGTTAGGTTGGATTAGGTTTGGTTATATTACGTTATTCATGTATATAAAGGTCCCACGGAGACGGAGAAGCCAACTCGCCAGGAATGTTGTCAAATATTACCGCCGAGATGTTAGATTGGGTTAGGTTAGGTTATATTACGTTATTGATGTATATAAAGGTCCCAGGGAGACGTAGAGGCCAACTCGCCAGTAATGTTGTCAAATATTACCGCCGAGATGTTAGGTTGGGCTAGGTTTGGTTTTGTTACGTTATTGATGTATATAAAGGACCCACGCAGACGTAGAGGCCAACTCGCCAGGAATGTTGTCAAATATTACCGCCGAGATGATAGGATGTGTTAGGTTAGGTTATATTTCGTTATTGATGTATATGAAGGTCCCACGGAGACGTAGAGGCCAACTCGCCAGGAATGTTGTCAAATATTACAGCCGCGATGTTAGACTGGGTGAGAGTAGGTTGTATTACGTCATAGACGTATACAGTGTTCGCACCGAGAAGTAGGGCCCGACAATCAAGGAATGTGGTTAAATGGTACCCCGAGAGGTTAGGTTGGGTTAGGTTACGTTATATTACGTTATTGATGTACATGAGGGTCCCACGGAGACGTAGAGGCCAACTCGCCAGTAATGTTGTCAAATATTACCGCCGACATGTTAGGTTGGATTAGGTTTGGTTATATTACGTTATTCATGTATATAAAGGTCCCACGGAGACGGAGAAGCCAACTCGCCAGGAATGTTGTCAAATATTACCGCCGAGATGTTAGGTTGGGTTAGGTTAGGTTATATTACGTTATTGATGTATATAAAGGTCCCAGGGAGACGTAAAAGCCAACTCGTCAGGAATGTTGTCAAATATTACAGCCGCGATGTTAGATTGGGTTAGGGTAGGTTGTATTACGTCATAGACGTATACAGTGTTCCCTCCAAGAAGTAGGGCCCGACAATCATGGAATGTGGTTAAATGGTACCCCGAGAGGTAAGGTTGGGTTAAGTTACGTTATATTACGTTATTGATGTACATGAGGGTCCCACGGATACGTAGAGGCCAACTCGCCAGTAATGTTGTCAAATATTACCGCCGACATGTTAGGTTGGGCTAGGTTTGGTTTTGTTACGTTATTGATGTATATAAAGGTCCCACGCAGACGTAGAGGCCAACTCGCCAGGAATGTTGTCAAATATTACCGCCGAGATGATAGGTTGGGTTAGGTTAGGTTATATTACGTTATTGATGTACATGAGGGTCCCACGGAGACGTAGAGGCCAACTCGCCAGTAATGTTGTCAAATATTACCGCCGACATGTTAGGTTGGATTAGGTTTGGTTATATTACGTTATTGATGTATATAAAGGTCCCACGGAGGCGGAGAAGCCAACTCGCCAGGAATGTTGTCAAATATTACCGCCGAGATGTTAGGTTGGGTTAGGTTAGGTTATATTACGTTATTGATGTATATAAAAGTCCCACGGAGACGTAAAAGCCAACTCGTCAGGAATGTTGTCAAATATTACAGCCGCGATGTTAGATTGGGTTAGGGTAGGTTGTATTACGTCATACACGTATACAGTGTTCCCACCAAGAAGTAGGGCCCGACAATCATGGAATGTGGTTAAATGGTACCCCGAGAGGTAAGGTTGGGTTAGGTTACGTTATATTACGTTATTGATGTACATGAGGGTCCCACGGAGACGTAGAGGCCAACTCGCCAGTAATGTTGTCAAATATTACCGCCGACATGTTAGGTTGGATTAGGTTTGGTTATATTACGTTATTGATGTATATAAAGGTCCCACGGAGACGGAGAAGCCAACTCGCCAGGAATGTTGTCAAATATTACCGCCGAGATAGTAGGTTGGGTTAGGTTCGGTTATATTACGTTAGTGATGTATATGAAGGACCCACGGAGACGGAGAAGCCAACTCGCCAGGAATGTTGTCAAATATTACCGCCGAGATGGTAGGTTGGGTTAGGTTAGGTTATATTACGTTATTGATGTATGTAAAGGTCCCACGCAGACGTAGAGGCCAACTCGCCAGGAATGTTGTCAAATATTACCGCCGAGATGATAGGTTGGGTTAGGTTAGGTTATATTTCGTCATTGATGTATATGAAGGTCCCACGGAGACATAGAGGCCAACACGCCAGGAATGTTGTCAAATATTACGGCCGAGGTGTTAGGTTGGGTTAGGTTAGGTTGTATTACGCTATTGATGTATATAAAAGTCCCACGGAGACGTAGACGCCAACTCGCCAGCAATGTGGTCAAATATTAGTGCCGACATGTTAGGTTGGATTAGGTTTGGTTATATTACGTTATTCATGTATATAAAGGTCCCACGGAGACGGAGAAGCCAACTCGCCAGGAATGTTGTCAAATATTACCGCCGAGATGTTAGGTTGGATTAGGTTATGTTAAATTACGTTATTGATATATATAAGGGTCCAACGGAGACGTAGAGGCCAAAAAGCCAGGAATGTTGTCAAATATTACTGCCGAGGTGTTAGGTTGGGTTAGGTTAGGTTGTATTACGCTATTGATGTATATAATAGTCCCACGTTGACGTAAAAGCCAACTCGTCAGGAATGTGGTCAAATATTACAGCCGCGATGTTAGATTGGGTTAGGGTAGGTTGTATTACGTCATACACGTATACAGTGTTCCCACCAAGAAGTAGGGCCCGACAATCATGGAATGTGGTTAAATGGTACCCCGAGAGGTTAGGTTGGGTTCGGTTACGTTATATTCCGTTATTGATGTACATGAGGGTCCCACGGATACGTAGAAGCCAACTCGCTAGTAATGTTGTCAAATATTACCGCCGACATGTTAGGTTGGGCTAGGTTTGGTTTTGTTACGTTATTGATGTATATAAAGGTCCCACGCAGACGTAGAGGCCAACTCGCCAGGAATGTTGTCAAATATTACCGCCGAGATGATAGGATGTGTTAGGTTAGGTTATATTTCGTTATTGATGTATATGAAGGTCCCACGGAGCGGTGAGGCCAACTAGCCAGGAATGTTGTCAAATATTACAGCCGCGATGTTAGACTGGGTGAGAGTAGGTTGTATAACGTCATAGACGTATACAGTGTTCGCACCGAGAAGTAGGGCCCGACAATCAAGGAATGTGGTTAAATGGTACCCCGAGAGGTTAGGTTGGGTTAGGTTACGTTATATTACGTTATTGATGTACATGAGGGTCCCACGGAGACGTAGAGGCCAACTCGCCAGTAATGTTGTCAAATATTACCGCCCAGATGTTAGGTTGGGTCAGGTTAGGTTATATTACGTTATTGATGTATATAAAGGTCCCACGGAGACGTAGAGGCCAACAAGACAGGAATGTGGTCAACTATTACCGCCGAGATGTTAGATTGGGTTAGGTTAGGTTATATTACGTTATAGATGTATATAAAGGTCCCACGGAGTCGTGGAGGCCAACTCGCGAGGAATGTTGTCAAATATTACCGCCGAGATGGTAGGTTGGATTAGGTTAGGTTATATTACGATATTGATGTATATAAAGGTCCCAGGGAGACGTAGAGGCCAACAAGACAGGAATGTGGTCAACTGTTACCGCCGACATGTTAGGTTGGGTTAGGTTTGGTTTTGTTACGTTATTAATGTATATAAAGGTCCCACGGAGACGTAGAGGCCAACTCGCCAGGAATGTTGTCAAATATTACCGCCGAGATGTTAGGTTGGGTTAGGTTATGTTATATTACGTTATTGATATATATAAGGGTCCAACGGAGACGTAGAGGCCAACAAGCCAGGAATGTTGTCAAATATTACTGCCGAGATGTTAGGTTGGGTTAGGTTAGGTTATATTACGCTATTGATGTATATAAAAGTCCCACGGAGACGTAAAAGCCAACTCGTCAGGAATGTGGTCAAATATTACAGCCGCGATGTTAGATTGGGTTAGGGTAGGTTGTATTACGTCATACACGTATACAGTGTTCCCACCAAGAAGTAGGGCCCGACAATCATGGAATGTGGTTAAATGGTACCCCGAGCGGTTAGGTTGGGTTGGGTTACGTTATATTACGTTATTGATGTACATGAGGGTCCCACGGAGACGTAGAGGCCAACCCGCCAGGAATGTAGTCAAATATTACTGCCGACATGTTAGGTTGGGTTAGGTTTGGTTTTGTTACGTTATTGATGTATGTAAAGGTCCCACGCAGACGTAGAGGCCAACTCGCCAGGAATGTTGTCAAATATTACCGCCGAGATGATAGGTTGGGTTAGGTTAGGTTATATTTCGTCATTGATGTATATGAAGGTCCCACGGAGACATAGAGGCCAACACGCCAGGAATGTTGTCAAATATTACAGCCGCTATGTTAGATTGGGTTAGGGTAGGTTGTAATACTTCATAGACGTATACAGTGTTCCCACCGAGAAGTAGGGCCCGACAATCAAGGAATGTGGTAAAATGGTACCCCGAGAGTTTAGGTTGGGTTAGGTTACGTTATATTACATTATTGATGTACATAAAGGTCCCACGGAGACGTAGAGGCCAACTCGCCAGGAATGTCAAATATTACCGCCGAGATGTTAGGTTGGGTTAGGTTATGTTATATTACGTTATTGATATATATAAGGGTCCAACGGAGACGTAGAGGCCAACAAGCCAGGAATGTTGTCAAATATTACGGCCGAGGTGTTAGGTTGGGTTAGGTTAGGTTGTATTACGCTATTGATGTATATAAAAGTCCCACGGAGACGTAAAAGCCAACTCGTCAGGAATGTGGTCAAATATTACAGCCGCGATGTTAGATTGGGTTAGGGTAGGTTGTATTACGTCATACACGTATACAGTGTTCCCACCAAGAAGTAGGGCCCGACAATCATGGAATGTGGTTAAATGGTACCCCGAGGGGTTAGGTTGGGTTCGGTTACGTTATATTGCGTTATTGATGTACATGAGGGTCCCACGGATACGTAGAGGCCAACTAGCCAGTAATGTTGTCAAATATTACCGCCGACATGTTAGGTTGGGCTAGGTTTGATTTTGTTACGTTATTGATGTATATAAAGGTCCCACGGAGACGTAGAGGCCAACAAGACAGGAATGTGGTCAACTATTACCGCCGAGATGTTAGATTGGGTTATGTTAGGTTATATTACGTTATAGATGTATATAAAGGTCCCACGGAGTCGTGGAGGCCAACTCGCGAGAAATGTTGTCAAATATTACCGCCGAGATGGTAGGTTGGATTAGGTTAGGTTATATTACGTTATTGATGTATATGAAGGACCCACTTAGACGTAGGGGCCATGTCGCCAGTAATATTGTCAAATATTACCGCCGAGATGATAGTTTGGATTAGATTAGGTTATATTACGCTATTGATGTATATAAAAGTCCCACGGAGACGTAGACGCCAACGCGCCAGCAATGTGGTCAAATATTAGTGCCGACATGTTAGGTTGGATTAGGTTTGGTTATATTACGTTATTCATGTATATAAAGGTCCCACGGAGACGGAGAAGCCAACTCGCCAGGAATGTTGTCAAATATTACCGCCGAGATGTTAGGTTGGATTAGGTTATGTTAAATTACGTTATTGATATATATAAGGGTCCAACGGAGACGTAGAGGCCAAAAAGCCAGGAATGTTGTCAAATATTACTGCCGAGGTGTTAGGTTGGTTTAAGTTAGGTTATATTACGCTATTGATGTATATAAAAGTCCCACGGAGACGTAAAAGCCAACTCGTCAGGAATGTGGTCAAATATTACAGCCGCGATGTTAGATTGGGTTAGGGTAGGTTGTATTACGTCATACACGTATACAGTGTTCCCACCAAGAAGTAGGGCCCGACAATCATGGAATGTGGTTAAATGGTACCCCGAGAGGTAAGGTTGGGTTAGGTTACGTTATATTACGTTATTGATGTACATGAGGGTCCCACGGAGACGTAGAGGCCAACTCGCCAGTAATGTTGTCAAATATTACCGCGGCCATGTTAGGTTGGATTAGGTTTGGTTATATTACGTTATTCATGTATATAAAGGTCCCACGGAGACGGAGAATCCAACTCGCCAGGAATGTTGTCAAATATTACCGCCGAGATGTTAGATTGGGTTAGGTTAGGTTATATTACGTTATTGATGTATATAAAGGTCCCAGGGAGACGTAGAGGCCAACTCGCCAGTAATGTTGTCAAATATTACCGCCGAGATGTTAGGTTGGGCTAGGTTTGGTTTTGTTACGTTATTGATGTATATAAAGGACCCACGCAGACGTAGAGGCCAACTCGCCAGGAATGTTGTCAAATATTACCGCCGAGATGATAGGATGTGTTAGGTTAGGTTATATTTCGTTATTGATGTATATGAAGGTCCCACGGAGACGTAGAGGCCAACTCGCCAGGAATGTTGTCAAATATTACAGCCGCGATGTTAGACTGGGTGAGAGTAGGTTGTATTACGTCATAGACGTATACAGTGTTCGCACCGAGAAGTAGGGCCCGACAATCAAGGAATGTGGTTAAATGGTACCCCGAGAGTTTAGGTTGGGTTAGGTTACGTTATATTACGTTATTGATGTACATGAGGGTCCCACGGAGACGTAGAGGCCAACTCGCCAGTAATGTTGTCAAATATTACCGCCGACATGTTAGGTTGGATTAGGTTTGGTTATATTACGTTATTCATGTATATAAAGGTCCCACGGAGACGGAGAAGCCAACTCGCCAGGAATGTTGTCAAATATTACCGCCGAGATGTTAGGTTGGGTTAGGTTAGGTTATATTACGTTATTGATGTATATAAAGGTCCCAGGGAGACGTAAAAGCCAACTCGTCAGGAATGTTGTCAAATATTACAGCCGCGATGTTAGATTGGGTTAGGGTAGGTTGTATTACGTCATAGACGTATACAGTGTTCCCTCCAAGAAGTAGGGCCCGACAATCATGGAATGTGGTTAAATGGTACCCCGAGAGGTAAGGTTGGGTTAGGTTACGTTATATTACGTTATTGATGTACATGAGGGTCCCACGGATACGTAGAGGCCAACTCGCCAGTAATGTTGTCAAATATTACCGCCGACATGTTATGTTGGGCTAGGTTTGGTTTTGTTACGTTATTGATGTATATAAAGGTCCCACGCAGACGTAGAGGCCAACTCGCCAGGAATGTTGTCAAATATTACCGCCGAGATGATAGGTTGGGTTAGGTTAGGTTATATTACGTTATTGATGTACATGAGGGTCCCACGGAGACGTAGAGGCCAACTCGCCAGTAATGTTGTCAAATATTACCGCCGACATGTTAGGTTGGATTAGGTTTGGTTATATTACGTTATTGATGTATATAAAGGTCCCACGGAGGCGGAGAAGCCAACTCGCCAGGAATGTTGTCAAATATTACCGCCGAGATGTTATTTTGGGTTAGGTTAGGTTATATTACGTTATTGATGTATATAAAAGTCCCACGGAGACGTAAAAGCCAACTCGTCAGGAATGTTGTCAAATATTACAGCCGCGATGTTAGATTGGGTTAGGGCAGGTTGTATTACGTCATACACGTATACAGTGTTCCCACCAAGAAGTAGGGCCCGACAATCATGGAATGTGGTTAAATGGTACCCCGAGAGGTAAGGTTGGGTTAGGTTACGTTATATTACGTTATTGATGTACATGAGGGTCCCACGGAGACGTAGAGGCCAACTCGCCAGTAATGTTGTCAAATATTACCGCCGACATGTTAGGTTGGATTAGGTTTGGTTATATTACGTTATTGATGTATATAAAGGTCCCACGGAGACGGAGAAGCCAACTCGCCAGGAATGTTGTCAAATATTACCGCCGAGATGGTAGGTTGGGTTAGGTTAGGTTATATTACGTTATTGATGTATATGAAGGACCCACGGAGACGGAGAAGCCAACTCGCCAGGAATGTTGTCAAATATTACCGCCGAGATGGTAGGTTGGGTTAGGTTAGGTTATATTACGTTATTGATGTATGTAAAGGTCCCACGCAGACGTAGAGGCCAACTCGCCAGGAATGTTGTCAAATATTACCGCCGAGATGATAGGTTGGGTTAGGTTAGGTTATATTTCGTCATTGATGTATATGAAGGTCCCACGGAGACATAGAGGCCAACACGCCAGGAATGTTGTCAAATATTACAGCCGCTATGTTAGATTGGGTTAGGGTAGGTTGTAATACTTCATAGACGTATACAGTGTTCCCACCGAGAAGTAGGGCCCGACAATCAAGGAATGTGGTAAAATGGTACCCCGAGAGTTTAGGTTGGGTTAGGTTACGTTATATTACATTATTGATGTACATAAAGGTCCCACGGAGACGTAGAGGCCAACTCGCCAGGAATGTCAAATATGACCGCTGAGATGTTAGGTTGGGTTAGGTTATGTTATATTACGTTATTGATATATATAAGGGTCCAACGGAGACGTAGAGGCCAACAAGCCAGGAATGTTGTCAAATATTACGGTCGAGGTGTTAGGTTGGGTTAGGTTAGGTTGTATTACGCTATTGATGTATATAAAAGTCCCACGGAGACGTAGACGCCAACTCGCCAGCAATGTGGTCAAATATTAGTGCCGACATGTTAGGTTGGATTAGGTTTGGTTATATTACGTTATTCATGTATATAAAGGTCCCACGGAGACGGAGAAGCCAACTCGCCAGGAATGTTGTCAAATATTACCGCCGAGATGTTAGGTTGGATTAGGTTATGTTAAATTACGTTATTGATATATATAAGGGTCCAACGGAGACGTAGAGGCCAAAAAGCCAGGAATGTTGTCAAATATTACTGCCGAGGTGTTAGGTTGGTTTAAGTTAGGTTATATTACGCTATTGATGTATATAAAAGTCCCACGGAGACGTAAAAGCCAACTCGTCAGGAATGTGGTCAAATATTACAGCCGCGATGTTAGATTGGGTTAGGGTAGGTTGTATTACGTCATACACGTATACAGTGTTCCCACCAAGAAGTAGGGCCCGACAATCATGGAATGTGGTTAAATGGTACCCCGAGAGGTAAGGTTGGGTTAGGTTACGTTATATTACGTTATTGATGTACATGAGGGTCCCACGGAGACGTAGAGGCCAACTCGCCAGTAATGTTGTCAAATATTACCGCGGCCATGTTAGGTTGGATTAGGTTTGGTTATATTACGTTATTCATGTATATAAAGGTTCCACGGAGACGGAGAAGCCAACTCGCCAGGAATGTTGTCAAATATTACCGCCGAGATGTTAGATTGGGTTAGGTTAGGTTATATTACGTTATTGATGTATATAAAGGTCCCAGGGAGACGTAGAGGCCAACTCGCCAGTAATGTTGTCAAATATTACCGCCGAGATGTTAGGTTGGGCTAGGTTTGGTTTTGTTACGTTATTGATGTATATAAAGGACCCACGCAGACGTAGAGGCCAACTCGCCAGGAATGTTGTCAAATATTACCGCCGAGATGATAGGATGTGTTAGGTTAGGTTATATTTCGTTATTGATGTATATGAAGGTCCCACGGAGACGTAGAGGCTAACTCGCCAGGAATGTTGTCAAATATTACAGCCGCGATGTTAGACTGGGTGAGAGTAGGTTGTATTACGTCATAGACGTATACAGTGTTCGCACCGAGAAGTAGGGCCCGACAATCAAGGAATGTGGTTAAATGGTACCCCGAGAGGTTAGGTTGGGTTAGGTTACGTTATATTACGTTATTGATGTACATGAGGGACCCACGGAGACGTAGAGGCCAACTCGCCAGTAATGTTGTCAAATATTACCGCCGACATGTTAGGTTGGATTAGGTTTGGTTATATTACGTTATTCATGCATATGAAGGTCCCACGCAGACGGAGAAGCCAACTCGCCAGGAATGTTGTCAAATATTACCGCCGAGATGATAGGTTGGGTTAGGTTAGGTTATATTATGTTATTGATGTATATAAAGGTCCCACGGTGACGGAGAGGCCAACAAGCCAGGAATGTTGCCAAATATTACCGCCGAGATGTTAGTTTGGGTTAGGTTAGGTTATATTACGTTATTGATGTATATAAGGGTCCCACGGAGACGTAGAATCCAACTCGCCAGGAATGTTGCACAATATTACCGCCGAGATGTTCGGTTGGGTTAGTTTAGGTTATATTACGCTATTGATGCATATAAAGAACCCACGCAGACGTAGAGGCTAACTCGCCAGGAATGTTGTCAAATATTACCGCCGAGATGATAGGTTGGGTTAGGTTAGGTTATATTACGTTATTGATGTATATGAAGTACCCACGTTGACGTAGGGGTCAACTCGCCAGGAATATTGTTAAATATTACCGCCGAGATGATAGGTTGGGTTAGGTTAGGTTATACTACGTTATTCATGTACATGAGGGTCCCACGGAGACGTAGATGCCAACTCGCCAGTAATGTTGTCAAATATTACCGCCGACATGTTAGGTTGGATGAGGTTTGGTTATATTACGTTATTGATGTATATAAAGGTCCCACGGAGACGGAGAATCCAACTCGCCAGGAATGTAGTCAAATATTACCGCTGAGATATTAGGTTGGGTTAGGTTAGGTTATATTACGTTATTGATGTACATGAGGGTCCCACGGAGACGTAGAGGCCAACAAGACAGGAATGTGGTCAACTATTACCGCGGAGATGTTAGATTGGGTTAGGTTAGGCTATATTACGTTATAGATGTATATAAAGGTCCCACGGAGTCGTAGAGGCCAACTCGCCAGGAATGTTGTCAAATATTACCGCCGAGATGATAGGTTGGGTTAGGTTAGGTTACATTACGTTATTGATGTATATGAAGGACCCACTTAGACGTAGGGGCCATGTCGCCAGCAATATTGTCAAATATTACCGCCGAGATGATAGTTTGGATTAGGTTAGTTTATATTACGCTATTGATGTATATAAAAGTCCCACGGAGACGTAGAAGCCAACTCGCCAGGAATGTTGTCAAATATTACCGCCGAAATGATAGGATGGGTTAGGTTATGTTATATTTCGTTATTGATGTATATGAAGGTCCCACGGAGACGTAGAGGCCAACTCGCCAGGAATGTTGTCAAATATTACAGCCGCGATGTTAGATTGGGTTAGGGTAGGTTGTATTACGTCATACACGTATACAGTGTTCCCACCAAGAAGTAGGGCCCGACAATCAAGGAATGTGGTTAAATGCTACCCCGAGAGGTTAGGTTGGGTTAGGTTACGTTATATTACGTTATTGATGTACATGAGAGTCCCACGGAGACGTAGAGGCCAACTCGCCAGTAATGTTGTCAAATATTACCGCCGACATGTTAGGTTGGATTAGGTTTGGTTATATTACGTTATTCATGTATATAAAGGTCCCACGGAGACGGAGAAGCCAACTCGCCAGGAATGTTGTCAAATATTACCGCCGAGATGTTAGGTTGGGTTAGGTTAGGTTATATTACGTTATTGATGTATATAAAGGTCCCAGGGAGACGTAAAAGCCAACTCGTCAGGAATGTTGTCAAATATTACAGCCGCGATGTTAGATTGGGTTAGGGTAGGTTGCATTACGTCATACACGTATACAGTGTTCCCACCAAGAAGTAGGGCCCGACAATCATGGAATGTGGTTAAATAGTACCCCGAGAGGTTAGGTTGGGTTAGGTTAGGTTATATTACGTTATTGATGTACATGAGGGTCCCACGGAGACGTAGAGGCCAACTCGCCAGTAATGTTGTCAAATATTACCGCCGACATGTTAGGTTGGATTAGGTTTGGTTATATTACGTTATTGATGTATATAAAGGTCCCACGGAGACGGAGAAGCCAACTCGCCAGGAATGTTGTCAAATATTACCGCCGAGATGGTAGGTTGGGTTAGGTTAGGTTATATTACGTTATTGATGTATATGAAGGACCCACTTAGACGTAGGGGCCATGTCGCCAGTAATATTGTCAAATATTACCGCCGAGATGATAGTTTGGATTAGGTTAGGTTATATTACGCTATTGATGTATATAAAAGTCCCACGGAGACGTAGACGCCAACTCGCCAGCAATGTGGTCAAATATTAGTGCCGACATGTTACGTTGGATTAGGTTTGGTTATATTACTATATTCATGTATATAAAGGTCCCACGGAGACGGAGAAGCCAACTCGCCAGGAATGTTGTCAAATATTACCGCCGAGATGTTAGGTTGGATTAGGTTATGTTAAATTACGTTATTGATATATATAAGGGTCCAACGGAGACGTAGAGGCCAAAAAGCCAGGAATGTTGTCAAATATTACTGCCGAGGTGTTAGGTTGGTTTAAGTTAGGTTATATTACGCTATTGATGTATATAAAAGTCCCACGGAGACGTAAAAGCCAACTCGTCAGGAATGTGGTCAAATATTACAGCCGCGATGTTAGATTGGGTTAGGGTAGGTTGTATTACGTCATACACGTATACAGTGTTCCCACCAAGAAGTAGGGCCCGACAATCATGGAATGTGGTTAAATGGTACCCCGAGAGGTAAGGTTGGGTTAGGTTACGTTATATTACGTTATTGATGTACATGAGGGTCCCACGGAGACGTAGAGGCCAACTCGCCAGTAATGTTGTCAAATATTACCGCGGCCATGTTAGGTTGGATTAGGTTTGGTTATATTACGTTATTCATGTATATAAAGGTTCCACGGAGACGGAGAAGCCAACTCGCCAGGAATGTTGTCAAATATTACCGCCGAGATGTTAGATTGGGTTAGGTTAGGTTATATTACGTTATTGATGTATATAAAGGTCCCAGGGAGACGTAGAGGCCAACTCGCCAGTAATGTTGTCAAATATTACCGCCGAGATGTTAGGTTGGGCTAGGTTTGGTTTTGTTACGTTATTGATGTATATAAAGGACCCACGCAGACGTAGAGGCCAACTCGCCAGGAATGTTGTCAAATATTACCGCCGAGATGATAGGATGTGTTAGGTTAGGTTATATTTCGTTATTGATGTATATGAAGGTCCCACGGAGACGTAGAGGCTAACTCGCCAGGAATGTTGTCAAATATTACAGCCGCGATGTTAGACTGGGTGAGAGTAGGTTGTATTACGTCATAGACGTATACAGTGTTCGCACCGAGAAGTAGGGCCCGACAATCAAGGAATGTGGTTAAATGGTACCCCGAGAGGTTAGGTTGGGTTAGGTTACGTTATATTACGTTATTGATGTACATGAGGGACCCACGGAGACGTAGAGGCCAACTCGCCAGTAATGTTGTCAAATATTACCGCCGACATGTTAGGTTGGATTAGGTTTGGTTATATTACGTTATTCATGCATATGAAGGTCCCACGCAGACGGAGAAGCCAACTCGCCAGGAATGTTGTCAAATATTACCGCCGAGATGATAGGTTGGGTTAGGTTAGGTTATATTATGTTATTGATGTATATAAAGGTCCCACGGTGACGGAGAGGCCAACAAGCCAGGAATGTTGCCAAATATTACCGCCGAGATGTTAGTTTGGGTTAGGTTAGGTTATATTACGTTATTGATGTATATAAGGGTCCCACGGAGACGTAGAATCCAACTCGCCAGGAATGTTGCACAATATTACCGCCGAGATGTTCGGTTGGGTTAGTTTAGGTTATATTACGCTATTGATGCATATAAAGAACCCACGCAGACGTAGAGGCTAACTCGCCAGGAATGTTGTCAAATATTACCGCCGAGATGATAGGTTGGGTTAGGTTAGGTTATATTACGTTATTGATGTATATGAAGTACCCACGTTGACGTAGGGGTCAACTCGCCAGGAATATTGTTAAATATTACCGCCGAGATGATAGGTTGGGTTAGGTTAGGTTATACTACGTTATTCATGTACATGAGGGTCCCACGGAGACGTAGATGCCAACTCGCCAGTAATGTTGTCAAATATTACCGCCGACATGTTAGGTTGGATGAGGTTTGGTTATATTACGTTATTGATGTATATAAAGGTCCCACGGAGACGGAGAATCCAACTCGCCAGGAATGTAGTCAAATATTACCGCTGAGATATTAGGTTGGGTTAGGTTAGGTTATATTACGTTATTGATGTACATGAGGGTCCCACGGAGACGTAGAGGCCAACAAGACAGGAATGTGGTCAACTATTACCGCGGAGATGTTAGATTGGGTTAGGTTAGGCTATATTACGTTATAGATGTATATAAAGGTCCCACGGAGTCGTAGAGGCCAACTCGCCAGGAATGTTGTCAAATATTACCGCCGAGATGATAGGTTGGGTTAGGTTAGGTTACATTACGTTATTGATGTATATGAAGGACCCACTTAGACGTAGGGGCCATGTCGCCAGCAATATTGTCAAATATTACCGCCGAGATGATAGTTTGGATTAGGTTAGTTTATATTACGCTATTGATGTATATAAAAGTCCCACGGAGACGTAGAAGCCAACTCGCCAGGAATGTTGTCAAATATTACCGCCGAAATGATAGGATGGGTTAGGTTATGTTATATTTCGTTATTGATGTATATGAAGGTCCCACGGAGACGTAGAGGCCAACTCGCCAGGAATGTTGTCAAATATTACAGCCGCGATGTTAGATTGGGTTAGGGTAGGTTGTATTACGTCATACACGTATACAGTGTTCCCACCAAGAAGTAGGGCCCGACAATCAAGGAATGTGGTTAAATGCTACCCCGAGAGGTTAGGTTGGGTTAGGTTACGTTATATTACGTTATTGATGTACATGAGAGTCCCACGGAGACGTAGAGGCCAACTCGCCAGTAATGTTGTCAAATATTACCGCCGACATGTTAGGTTGGATTAGGTTTGGTTATATTACGTTATTCATGTATATAAAGGTCCCACGGAGACGGAGAAGCCAACTCGCCAGGAATGTTGTCAAATATTACCGCCGAGATGTTAGGTTGGGTTAGGTTAGGTTATATTACGTTATTGATGTATATAAAGGTCCCAGGGAGACGTAAAAGCCAACTCGTCAGGAATGTTGTCAAATATTACAGCCGCGATGTTAGATTGGGTTAGGGTAGGTTGCATTACGTCATACACGTATACAGTGTTCCCACCAAGAAGTAGGGCCCGACAATCATGGAATGTGGTTAAATAGTACCCCGAGAGGTTAGGTTGGGTTAGGTTAGGTTATATTACGTTATTGATGTACATGAGGGTCCCACGGAGACGTAGAGGCCAACTCGCCAGTAATGTTGTCAAATATTACCGCCGACATGTTAGGTTGGATTAGGTTTGGTTATATTACGTTATTGATGTATATAAAGGTCCCACGGAGACGGAGAAGCCAACTCGCCAGGAATGTTGTCAAATATTACCGCCGAGATGGTAGGTTGGGTTAGGTTAGGTTATATTACGTTATTGATGTATATGAAGGACCCACTTAGACGTAGGGGCCATGTCGCCAGTAATATTGTCAAATATTACCGCCGAGATGATAGTTTGGATTAGGTTAGGTTATATTACGCTATTGATGTATATAAAAGTCCCACGGAGACGTAGACGCCAACTCGCCAGCAATGTGGTCAAATATTAGTGCCGACATGTTAGGTTGGATTAGGTTTGGTTATATTACGTTATTCATGTATATAAAGGTCCCACGGAGACGGAGAAGCCAACTCGCCAGGAATGTTGTCAAATATTACCGCCGAGATGTTAGGTTGGATTAGGTTAGGTTATATTACGATATTGATGTATATAAAGGTCCCAGGGAGACGTAGAGGCCAACAAGACAGGAATGTGGTCAACTATTGCCGCCGACATGTTAGGTTGGGTTAGGTTTGGTTTTATTACGTTATAGATGTATATAAAGGTCCCACGGAGTCGTGGAGGCCAACTCGCGAGGAATGTTGTCAAATATTACCGCCGAGATGGTAGGTTGGGTTAGGTTAGGTTATATTACGTTATTGATGTATATGAAGGACCCACTTAGACGTAGGGGCCATGTCGCCAGTAATATTGTCAAATATTACCGCCGAGATGATAGTTTGGATTAGATTAGGTTATATTACGCTATTGATGTATATAAAAGTCCCACGGAGACGTAGACGCCAACTCGCCAGCAATGTGGTCAAATATTAGTGCCGACATGTTAGGTTGGATTAGGTTTGGTTATATTACGTTATTCATGTATATAAAGGTCCCACGGAGACGGAGAAGCCAACTCGCCAGGAATGTTGTCAAATATTACCGCCGAGATGTTAGGTTGGATTAGGTTATGTTAAATTACGTTATTGATATATATAAGGGTCCAACGGAGACGTAGATGCCAAAAAGCCAGGAATGTTGTCAAATATTACTGCCGAGGTGTTAGGTTGGTTTAAGTTAGGTTATATTACGCTATTGATGTATATAAAAGTCCCACGGAGACGTAAAAGCCAACTCGTCAGGAATGTGGTCAAATATTACCGCCGAGATGATAGATTGGGTTAGGGTAGGTTGTATTACGTCATACACGTATACAGTGTTCCCACCAAGAAGTAGGGCCCGACAATCATGGAATGTGGTTAAATGGTACCCCGAGAGGTAAGGTTGGGTTAGGTTACGTTATATTACGTTATTGATGTACATGAGGGTCCCACGGAGACGTAGAGGCCAACTCGCCAGTAATGTTGTCAAATATTACCGCGGCCATGTTAGGTTGGATTAGGTTTGGTTATATTACGTTATTCATGTATATAAAGGTCCCACGGAGACGGAGAAGCCAACTCGCCAGGAATGTTGTCAAATATTACCGCCGAGATGTTAGATTGGGTTAGGTTAGGTTATATTACGTTATTGATGTATATAAAGGTCCCAGGGAGACGTAGAGGCCAACTCGCCAGTAATGTTGTCAAATATTACCGCCGAGATGTTAGGTTGGGTTAGGTTAGGTTATATTACGCTATTGATGTATATAAAAGTCCCACGGAGACGTAAAAGCCAACTCGTCAGGAATGTTGTCAAATATTACAGCCGCGATGTTAGATTGGGTTAGGGTAGGTTGTATTACGTCATAGACGTATACAGTGTTCCCTCCAAGAAGTAGGGCCCGACAATCATGGAATGTGGTTAAATGGTACCCCGAGAGGTAAGGTTGGGTTAGGTTACGTTATATTACGTTATTGATGTACATGAGGGTCCCACGGATACGTAGAGGCCAACTCGCCAGTAATGTTGTCAAATATTACCGCCGACATGTTAGGTTGGGCTAGGTTTGGTTTTGTTACGTTATTGATGTATATAAAGGTCCCACGCAGACGTAGAGGCCAACTCGCCAGGAATGTTGTCAAATATTACCGCCGAGATGATAGGTTGGGTTAGGTTAGGTTATATTACGTTATTGATGTACATGAGGGTCCCACGGAGACGTAGAGGCCAACTCGCCAGTAATGTTGTCAAATATTACCGCCGACATGTTAGGTTGGATTAGGTTTGGTTATATTACGTTATTGATGTATATAAAGGTCCCACGGAGACGGAGAAGCCAACTCGCCAGGAATGTTGTCAAATATTACCGCCGAGATGTTAGGTTGGGTTAGGTTAGGTTATATTACGTTATTGATGTATATAAAAGTCCCACGGAGACGTAAAAGCCAACTCGTCAGGAATGTTGTCAAATATTACAGCCGCGATGTTAGATTGGGTTAGGGTAGGTTGTATTACGTCATACACGTATACAGTGTTCCCATCAAGAAGTAGGGCCCGACAATCATGGAATGTGGTTAAATGGTACCCCGAGAGGTAAGGTTGGGTTAGGTTACGTTATATTACGTTATTGATGTACATGAGGGTCCCACGGAGACGTAGAGGCCAACTCGCCAGTAATGTTGTCAAATATTACTGCCGACATGTTAGGTTGGGTTAGGTTTGGTTTTGTTACGTTATTGATGTATGTAAAGGTCCCACGCAGACGTAGGGGCCAACTCGCCAGGAATGTTGTCAAATATTACCGCCGAGATGATAGGTTGGGTTAGGTTAGGTTATATTTCGTCATTGATGTATATGAAGGTCCCACGGAGACGTAGAGGCCAACACGCCAGGAATGTTGTCAAATATTACAGCCGCTATGTTAGATTGGGTTAGGGTAGGTTGTAATACTTCATAGACGTATACAGTGTTCCAACCGAGAAGTAGGGCCCGACAATCAAGGAATGTGGTTAAATGGTACCCCGAGAGTTTAGGTTGGGTTAGGTTACGTTATATTACATTATTGATGTACATAAAGGTCCCACGGAGACGTAGAGGCCAACTCGCCAGGAATGTTGTCAAGTATTACCGCCGAGATGTTAGGTTGGGTTAGGTTATGTTATATTACGTTATTGATATATATAAGGGTCCAACGGAGACGTAGAGGCCAACAAGCCAGGAATGTTGTCAAATATTACTGCCGAGGTGTTAGGTTGGGTTAGGTTAGGTTGTATTACGCTATTGATGTATATAATAGTCCCACTTTGACGTAAAAGCCAACTCGTCAGGAATGTGGTCAAATATTACAGCCGCGATGTTAGATTGGGTTAGGGTAGGTTGTATTACGTCATACACGTATACAGTGTTCCCACCAAGAAGTAGGGCCCGACAATCATGGAATGTGGTTAAATGGTACCCCGAGAGGTTAGGTTGGGTTCGGTTACGTTATATTACGCTATTGATGTACATGAGGGTCCCACGGATACGTAGAAGCCAACTCGCTAGTAATGTTGTCAAATATTACCGCCGACATGTTAGGTTGGGCTAGGTTTGGTTTTGTTACGTTATTGATGTATATAAAGGTCCCACGCAGACGTAGAGGCCAACTCGCCAGGAATGTTGTCAAATATTACCGCCGAGATGATAGGATGTGTTAGGTTAGGTTATATTTCGTTATTGATGTATATGAAGGTCCCACGGAGCGGTGAGGCCAACTAGCCAGGAATGTTGTCAAATATTACAGCCGCGATGTTAGACTGGGTGAGAGTAGGTTGTATAACGTCATAGACGTATACAGTGTTCGCACCGAGAAGTAGGGCCCGACAATCAAGGAATGTGGTTAAATGGTACCCCGAGAGGTTAGGTTGGGTTAAGTTACGTTATATTACGTTATTGATGTACATGAGGGTCCCACGGAGACGTAGAGGCCAACTCGCCAGTAATGTTGTCAAATATTACCGCCGACATGTTAGGTTGGATTAGGTTTGGTTATATTACGTTATTGATGTATATAAAGGTCCCACGGAGACGGAGAAGCCAACTCGCCAGGAATGTTGTCAAATATTACCGCCGAGATGGTAGGTTGGGTTAGGTTAGGTTATATTACGTTATTGATGTATATGAAGGACCCACTTAGACGTAGGGGCCATGTCGCCAGTAATATTGTCAAATATTACCGCCGAGATGATAGTTTGGATTAGGTTACGTTATATTACGCTATTGATGTATATAAAAGTCCCACGGAGACGTAAAAGCCAACTCGTCAGGAATGTGGTCAAATATTACCGCCGAGATGGTAGATTGGGTTAGGGTAGGTTGTATTACGTCATACACGTATACAGTGTTCCCACCAAGAAGTAGGGCCCGACAATCATGGAATGTGGTTAAATGGTACCCCGAGGGGTTAGGTTGGGTTCGGTTACGTTATATTGCGTTATTGATGTACATGAGGGTCCCACGGATACGTAGAGGCCAACTAGCCAGTAATGTTGTCAAATATTACCGCCGACATGTTAGGTTGGGCTAGGTTTGGTTTTGTTACGTTATTGATGTATATAAAGGTCCCACGGAGACGTAGAGGCCAACAAGACAGGAATGTGGTCAACTATTACCGCCGAGATGTTAGATTGGGTTATGTTAGGTTATATTACGTTATAGATGTATATAAAGGTCCCACGGAGTCGTGGAGGCCAACTCGCGAGAAATGTTGTCAAATATTACCGCCGAGATGGTAGGTTGGGTTAGGTTAGGTTATATTACGTTATTGATGTATATGAAGGACCCACTTAGACGTAGGGGCCATGTCGCCAGTAATATTGTCAAATATTACCGCCGAGATGATAGTTTGGATTAGATTAGGTTATATTACGCTATTGATGTATATAAAAGTCCCACGGAGACGTAGACGCCAACGCGCCAGCAATGTGGTCAAATATTAGTGCCGACATGTTAGGTTGGATTAGGTTTGGTTATATTACGTTATTCATGTATATAAAGGTCCCACGGAGACGGAGAAGCCAACTCGCCAGGAATGTTGTCAAATATTACCGCCGAGATGTTAGGTTGGATTAGGTTATGTTAAATTACGTTATTGATATATATAAGGGTCCAACGGAGACGTAGAGGCCAAAAAGCCAGGAATGTTGTCAAATATTACTGCCGAGGTGTTAGGTTGGTTTAAGTTAGGTTATATTACGCTATTGATGTATATAAAAGTCCCACGGAGACGTAAAAGCCAACTCGTCAGGAATGTGGTCAAATATTACAGCCGCGATGTTAGATTGGGTTAGGGTAGGTTGTATTACGTCATACACGTATACAGTGTTCCCACCAAGAAGTAGGGCCCGACAATCATGGAATGTGGTTAAATGGTACCCCGAGAGGTAAGGTTGGGTTAGGTTACGTTATATTACGTTATTGATGTACATGAGGGTCCCACGGAGACGTAGAGGCCAACTCGCCAGTAATGTTGTCAAATATTACCGCGGCCATGTTAGGTTGGATTAGGTTTGGTTATATTACGTTATTCATGTATATAAAGGTCCCACGGAGACGGAGAAGCCAACTCGCCAGGAATGTTGTCAAATATTACCGCCGAGATGTTAGATTGGGTTAGGTTAGGTTATATTACGTTATTGATGTATATAAAGGTCCCAGGGAGACGTAGAGGCCAACTCGCCAGTAATGTTGTCAAATATTACCGCCGAGATGTTAGGTTGGGCTAGGTTTGGTTTTGTTACGTTATTGATGTATATAAAGGACCCACGCAGACGTAGAGGCCAACTCGCCAGGAATGTTGTCAAATATTACCGCCGAGATGATAGGATGTGTTAGGTTAGGTTATATTTCGTTATTGATGTATATGAAGGTCCCACGGAGACGTAGAGGCCAACTCGCCAGGAATGTTGTCAAATATTACAGCCGCGATGTTAGACTGGGTGAGAGTAGGTTGTATTACGTCATAGACGTATACAGTGTTCGCACCGAGAAGTAGGGCCCGACAATCAAGGAATGTGGTTAAATGGTACCCCGAGAGTTTAGGTTGGGTTAGGTTACGTTATATTACGTTATTGATGTACATGAGGGTCCCACGGAGACGTAGAGGCCAACTCGCCAGTAATGTTGTCAAATATTACCGCCGACATGTTAGGTTGGATTAGGTTTGGTTATATTACGTTATTCATGTATATAAAGGTCCCACGGAGACGGAGAAGCCAACTCGCCAGGAATGTTGTCAAATATTACCGCCGAGATGTTAGGTTGGGTTAGGTTAGGTTATATTACGTTATTGATGTATATAAAGGTCCCAGGGAGACGTAAAAGCCAACTCGTCAGGAATGTTGTCAAATATTACAGCCGCGATGTTAGATTGGGTTAGGGTAGGTTGTATTACGTCATAGACGTATACAGTGTTCCCTCCAAGAAGTAGGGCCCGACAATCATGGAATGTGGTTAAATGGTACCCCGAGAGGTAAGGTTGGGTTAGGTTACGTTATATTACGTTATTGATGTACATGAGGGTCCCACGGATACGTAGAGGCCAACTCGCCAGTAATGTTGTCAAATATTACCGCCGACATGTTAGGTTGGGCTAGGTTTGGTTTTGTTACGTTATTGATGTATATAAAGGTCCCACGCAGACGTAGAGGCCAACTCGCCAGGAATGTTGTCAAATATTACCGCCGAGATGATAGGTTGGGTTAGGTTAGGTTATATTACGTTATTGATGTACATGAGGGTCCCACGGAGACGTAGAGGCCAACTCGCCAGTAATGTTGTCAAATATTACCGCCGACATGTTAGGTTGGATTAGGTTTGGTTATATTACGTTATTGATGTATATAAAGGTCCCACGGAGGCGGAGAAGCCAACTCGCCAGGAATGTTGTCAAATATTACCGCCGAGATGTTAGGTTGGATTAGGTTATGTTAAATTACGTTATTGATATATATAAGGGTCCAACGGAGACGTAGAGGCCAAAAAGCCAGGAATGTTGTCAAATATTACTGCCGAGGTGTTAGGTTGGTTTAAGTTAGGTTATATTACGCTATTGATGTATATAAAAGTCCCACGGAGACGTAAAAGCCAACTCGTCAGGAATGTGGTCAAATATTACAGCCGCGATGTTAGATTGGGTTAGGATAGGTTGTATTACGTCATACACGTATACAGTGTTCCCACCAAGAAGTAGGGCCCGACAATCATGGAATGTGGTTAAATGGTACCCCGAGAGGTAAGGTTGGGTTAGGTTACGTTATATTACGTTATTGATGTACATGAGGGTCCCACGGAGACGTAGAGGCCAACTCGCCAGTAATGTTGTCAAATATTACCGCCGACATGTTAGGTTGGGCTAGGTTTGGTTTTGTTACGTTATTGATGTATATAAAGGTCCCACGGAGACGTAGAGGCCAACAAGACAGGAATGTGGTCAACTATTACCGCCGAGATGTTAGATTGGGTTATGTTAGGTTATATTACGTTATAGATGTATATAAAGGTCCCACGGAGTCGTGGAGGCCAACTCGCGAGGAATGTTGTCAAATATTACCGCCGAGATGGTAGGTTGGGTTAGGTTAGGTTATATTACGTTATTGATGTATATGAAGGACCCACTTAGACGTAGGGGCCATGTCGCCAGTAATATTGTCAAATATTACCGCCGAGATGATAGTTTGGATTAGATTAGGTTATATTACGCTATTGATGTATATAAAAGTCCCACGGAGACGTAGACGCCAACGCGCCAGCAATGTGGTCAAATATTAGTGCCGACATGTTAGGTTGGATTAGGTTTGGTTATATTACGTTATTCATGTATATAAAGGTCCCACGGAGACGGAGAAGCCAACTCGCCAGGAATGTTGTCAAATATTACCGCCGAGATGTTAGGTTGGATTAGGTTATGTTAAATTACGTTATTGATATATATAAGGGTCCAACGGAGACGTAGAGGCCAAAAAGCCAGGAATGTTGTCAAATATTACTGCCGAGGTGTTAGGTTGGTTTAAGTTAGGTTATATTACGCTATTGATGTATATAAAAGTCCCACGGAGACGTAAAAGCCAACTCGTCAGGAATGTGGTCAAATATTACAGCCGCGATGTTAGATTGGGTTAGGGTAGGTTGTATTACGTCATACACGTATACAGTGTTCCCACCAAGAAGTAGGGCCCGACAATCATGGAATGTGGTTAAATGGTACCCCGAGAGGTAAGGTTGGGTTAGGTTACGTTATATTACGTTATTGATGTACATGAGGGTCCCACGGAGACGTAGAGGCCAACTCGCCAGTAATGTTGTCAAATATTACCGCGGCCATGTTAGGTTGGATTAGGTTTGGTTATATTACGTTATTCATGTATATAAAGGTTCCACGGAGACGGAGAAGCCAACTCGCCAGGAATGTTGTCAAATATTACCGCCGAGATGTTAGATTGGGTTAGGTTAGGTTATATTACGTTATTGATGTATATAAAGGTCCCAGGGAGACGTAGAGGCCAACTCGCCAGTAATGTTGTCAAATATTACCGCCGAGATGTTAGGTTGGGCTAGGTTTGGTTTTGTTACGTTATTGATGTATATAAAGGACCCACGCAGACGTAGAGGCCAACTCGCCAGTAATGTTGTCAAATATTACCGCCGACATGTTAGGTTGGATTAGGTTTGGTTATATTACGTTATTGATGTATATAAAGGTCCCACGGAGACGGAGAAGCCAACTCGCCAGGAATGTTGTCAAATATTACCGCCGAGATGTTAGGTTGGGTTAGGTTAGGTTATATTACGTTATTGATGTATATAAAGGTCCCAGGGAGACGTAAAAGCCAACTCGTCAGGAATGTTGTCAAATATTACAGCCGCGATGTTAGATTGGGTTAGGGTAGGTTGCATTACGTCATACACGTATACAGTGTTCCCACCAAGAAGTAGGGCCCGACAATCATGGAATGTGGTTAAATAGTACCCCGAGAGGTTAGGTTGGGTTAGGTTAGGTTATATTACGTTATTGATGTACATGAGGGTCCCACGGAGACGTAGAGGCCAACTCGCCAGTAATGTTGTCAAATATTACCGCCGACATGTTAGGTTGGATTAGGTTTGGTTATATTACGTTATTGATGTATATAAAGGTCCCACGGAGACGGAGAAGCCAACTCGCCAGGAATGTTGTCAAATATTACCGCCGAGATGGTAGGTTGGGTTAGGTTAGGTTATATTACGTTATTGATGTATATGAAGGACCCACTTAGACGTAGGGGCCATGTCGCCAGTAATATTGTCAAATATTACCGCCGAGATGATAGTTTGGATTAGGTTAGGTTATATTACGCTATTGATGTATATAAAAGTCCCACGGAGACGTAGACGCCAACTCGCCAGCAATGTGGTCAAATATTAGTGCCGACATGTTAGGTTGGATTAGGTTTGGTTATATTACGTTATTCATGTATATAAAGGTCCCACGGAGACGGAGAAGCCAACTCGCCAGGAATGTTGTCAAATATTACCGCCGAGATGTTAGGTTGGATTAGGTTAGGTTATATTACGATATTGATGTATATAAAGGTCCCAGGGAGACGGAGAGGCCAACAAGACAGGAATGTGGTCAACTATTGCCGCCGACATGTTAGGTTGGGTTAGGTTTGGTTTTATTACGTTATAGATGTATATAAAGGTCCCACGGAGTCGTGGAGGCCAACTCGCGAGGAATGTTGTCAAATATTACCGCCGAGATGGTAGGTTGGGTTAGGTTAGGTTATATTACGTTATTGATGTATATGAAGGACCCACTTAGACGTAGGGGCCATGTCGCCAGTAATATTGTCAAATATTACCGCCGAGATGATAGTTTGGATTAGATTAGGTTATATTACGCTATTGATGTATATAAAAGTCCCACGGAGACGTAGACGCCAACTCGCCAGCAATGTGGTCAAATATTAGTGCCGACATGTTAGGTTGGATTAGGTTTGGTTATATTACGTTATTCATGTATATAAAGGTCCCACGGAGACGGAGAAGCCAACTCGCCAGGAATGTTGTCAAATATTACCGCCGAGATGTTAGGTTGGATTAGGTTATGTTAAATTACGTTATTGATATATATAAGGGTCCAACGGAGACGTAGAGGCCAAAAAGCCAGGAATGTTGTCAAATATTACTGCCGAGGTGTTAGGTTGGTTTAAGTTAGGTTATATTACGCTATTGATGTATATAAAAGTCCCACGGAGACGTAAAAGCCAACTCGTCAGGAATGTGGTCAAATATTACCGCCGAGATGATAGATTGGGTTAGGGTAGGTTGTATTACGTCATACACGTATACAGTGTTCCCACCAAGAAGTAGGGCCCGACAATCATGGAATGTGGTTAAATGGTACCCCGAGAGGTAAGGTTGGGTTAGGTTACGTTATATTACGTTATTGATGTACATGAGGGTCCCACGGAGACGTAGAGGCCAACTCGCCAGTAATGTTGTCAAATATTACCGCGGCCATGTTAGGTTGGATTAGGTTTGGTTATATTACGTTATTCATGTATATAAAGGTCCCACGGAGACGGAGAAGCCAACTCGCCAGGAATGTTGTCAAATATTACCGCCGAGATGTTAGATTGGGTTAGGTTAGGTTATATTACGTTATTGATGTATATAAAGGTCCCAGGGAGACGTAGAGGCCAACTCGCCAGTAATGTTGTCAAATATTACCGCCGAGATGTTAGGTTGGGTTAGGTTAGGTTATATTACGCTATTGATGTATATAAAAGTCCCACGGAGACGTAAAAGCCAACTCGTCAGGAATGTTGTCAAATATTACAGCCGCGATGTTAGATTGGGTTAGGGTAGGTTGTATTACGTCATAGACGTATACAGTGTTCCCTCCAAGAAGTAGGGCCCGACAATCATGGAATGTGGTTAAATGGTACCCCGAGAGGTAAGGTTGGGTTAGGTTACGTTATATTACGTTATTGATGTACATGAGGGTCCCACGGATACGTAGAGGCCAACTCGCCAGTAATGTTGTCAAATATTACCGCCGACATGTTAGGTTGGGCTAGGTTTGGTTTTGTTACGTTATTGATGTATATAAAGGTCCCACGCAGACGTAGAGGCCAACTCGCCAGGAATGTTGTCAAATATTACCGCCGAGATGATAGGTTGGGTTAGGTTAGGTTATATTACGTTATTGATGTACATGAGGGTCCCACGGAGACGTAGAGGCCAACTCGCCAGTAATGTTGTCAAATATTACCGCCGACATGTTAGGTTGGATTAGGTTTGGTTATATTACGTTATTGATGTATATAAAGGTCCCACGGAGACGGAGAAGCCAACTCGCCAGGAATGTTGTCAAATATTACCGCCGTGATGATAGGTTGGGTTAGGTTAGGTTATATTTCGTCATTGATGTATATGAAGGTCCCACGGAGACGTAGAGGCCAACACGCCAGGAATGTTGTCAAATATTACAGCCGCTATGTTAGATTGGGTTAGGGTAGGTTGTAATACTTCATAGACGTATACAGTGTTCCAACCGAGAAGTAGGGCCCGACAATCAAGGAATGTGGTTAAATGGTACCCCGAGAGTTTAGGTTGGGTTAGGTTACGTTATATTACATTATTGATGTACATAAAGGTCCCACGGAGACGTAGAGGCCAACTCGCCAGGAATGTTGTCAAATATTACCGCCGAGATGTTAGGTTGGGTTAGGTTATGTTATATTACGTTATTGATATATATAAGGGTCCAACGGAGACGTAGAGGCCAACAAGCCAGGAATGTTGTCAAATATTACTGCCGAGGTGTTAGGTTGGGTTAGGTTAGGTTGTATTACGCTATTGATGTATATAATAGTCCCACTTTGACGTAAAAGCCAACTCGTCAGGAATGTGGTCAAATATTACAGCCGCGATGTTAGATTGGGTTAGGGTAGGTTGTATTACGTCATACACGTATAGAGTGTTCCCACCAAGAAGTAGGGCCCGACAA
The DNA here is from genome assembly GCA_963969225.1 of Xylocopa violacea. Classification (NCBI taxonomy): domain Eukaryota; kingdom Metazoa; phylum Arthropoda; class Insecta; order Hymenoptera; family Apidae; genus Xylocopa; species Xylocopa violacea. Next base: position 6,737,287 of record CAXAJV010000017.1, on the reverse strand, counting down.
TCATGGAATGTGGTTAAATGGTACCCCGAGAGGTTAGGTTGGGTTCGGTTACGTTATATTACGTTATTGATGTACATGAGGGTCCCACGGATACGTAGAAGCCAACTCGCTAGTAATGTTGTCAAATATTACCGCCGACATGTTAGGTTGGGCTAGGTTTGGTTTTGTTACGTTATTGATGTATATAAAGGTCCCACGCAGACGTAGAGGCCAACTCGCCAGGAATGTTGTCAAATATTACCGCCGAGATGATAGGATGTGTTAGGTTAGGTTATATTTCGTTATTGATGTATATGAAGGTCCCACGGAGCGGTGAGGCCAACTAGCCAGGAATGTTGTCAAATATTACAGCCGCGATGTTAGACTGGGTGAGAGTAGGTTGTATAACGTCATAGACGTATACAGTGTTCGCACCGAGAAGTAGGGCCCGACAATCAAGGAATGTGGTTAAATGGTACCCCGAGAGGTTAGGTTGGGTTAAGTTACGTTATATTACGTTATTGATGTACATGAGGGTCCCACGGAGACGTAGAGGCCAACTCGCCAGTAATGTTGTCAAATATTACCGCCGACATGTTAGGTTGGATTAGGTTTGGTTATATTACGTTATTGATGTATATAAAGGTCCCACGGAGACGGAGAAGCCAACTCGCCAGGAATGTTGTCAAATATTACCGCCGAGATGGTAGGTTGGGTTAGGTTAGGTTATATTACGTTATTGATGTATATGAAGGACCCACTTAGACGTAGGGGCCATGTCGCCAGTAATATTGTCAAATATTACCGCCGAGATGATAGTTTGGATTAGGTTACGTTATATTACGCTATTGATGTATATAAAAGTCCCACGGAGACGTAAAAGCCAACTCGTCAGGAATGTGGTCAAATATTACCGCCGAGATGATAGATTGGGTTAGGGTAGGTTGTATTACGTCATACACGTATACAGTGTTCCCACCAAGAAGTAGGGCCCGACAATCATGGAATGTGGTTAAATGGTACCCCGAGAGGTAAGGTTGGGTTAGGTTACGTTATATTACGTTATTGATGTACATGAGGGTCCCACGGAGACGTAGAGGCCAACTCGCCAGTAATGTTGTCAAATATTACCGCGGCCATGTTAGGTTGGATTAGGTTTGGTTATATTACGTTATTCATGTATATAAAGGTCCCACGCAGACGTAGGGGCCAACTCGCCAGGAATGTTGTCAAATATTACCGCCGAGATGATAGGTTGGGTTAGGTTAGGTTATATTTCGTCATTGATGTATATGAAGGTCCCACGGAGACGTAGAGGCCAACACGCCAGGAATGTTGTCAAATATTACAGCCGCTATGTTAGATTGGGTTAGGGTAGGTTGTAATACTTCATAGACGTATACAGTGTTCCCACCGAGAAGTAGGGCCCGACAATCAAGGAATGTGGTTAAATGGTACCCCGAGAGTTTAGGTTGGGTTAGGTTACGTTATATTACATTATTGATGTACATAAAGGTCCCACGGAGACGTAGAGGCCAACTCGCCAGGAATGTTGTCAAATATTACCGCCGAGATGTTAGGTTGGGTTAGGTTATGTTATATTACGTTATTGATATATATAAGGGTCCAACGGAGACGTAGAGGCCAACAAGCCAGGAATGTTGTCAAATATTACTGCCGAGGTGTTAGGTTGGGTTAGGTTAGGTTGTATTACGCTATTGATGTATATAATAGTCCCACGTTGACGTAAAAGCCAACTCGTCAGGAATGTGGTCAAATATTACAGCCGCGATGTTAGATTGGGTTAGGGTAGGTTGTATTACGTCATACACGTATACAGTGTTCCCACCAAGAAGTAGGGCCCGACAATCATGGAATGTGGTTAAATGGTACCCCGAGAGGTTAGGTTGGGTTCGGTTACGTTATATTACGTTATTGATGTACATGAGGGTCCCACGGATACGTAGAAGCCAACTCGCTAGTAATGTTGTCAAATTTTACCGCCGACATGTTAGGTTGGGCTAGGTTTGGTTTTGTTACGTTATTGATGTATATAAAGGTCCCACGCAGACGTAGAGGCCAACTCGCCAGGAATGTTGTCAAATATTACCGCCGAGATGATAGGATGTGTTAGGTTAGGTTATATTTCGTTATTGATGTATATGAAGGTCCCACGGAGCGGTGAGGCCAACTAGCCAGGAATGTTGTCAAATATTACAGCCGCGATGTTAGACTGGGTGAGAGTAGGTTGTATAACGTCATAGACGTATACAGTGTTCGCACCGAGAAGTAGGGCCCGACAATCAAGGAATGTGGTTAAATGGTACCCCGAGAGGTTAGGTTGGGTTAGGTTAGGTTATATTACGTTATTGATGTATATAAAGGTCCCACGGAGACGTAGAGGCCAACAAGACAGGAATGTGGTCAACTATTACCGCCGAGATGTTAGATTGGGTTAGGTTAGGTTATATTACGTTATAGATGTATATAAAGGTCCCACGGAGTCGTGGAGGCCAACTCGCGAGGAATGTTGTCAAATATTACCGCCGAGATGGTAGGTTGGGTTAGGTTAGGTTATATTACGTTATTGATGTATATGAAGGACCCACTTAGACGTAGGGGCCATGTCGCCAGTAATATTGTCAAATATTACCGCCGAGATGATAGTTTGGATTAGATTAGGTTATATTACGCTATTGATGTATATAAAAGTCCCACGGAGACGTAGACGCCAACTCGCCAGCAATGTGGTCAAATATTAGTGCCGACATGTTAGGTTGGATTAGGTTTGGTTATATTACGTTATTCATGTATATAAAGGTCCCACGGAGACGCAGAGGCCAACTCGCCAGGAATGTTGTCAAATATTACCGCCGAGATGTTAGGTTGGATTAGGTTATGTTAAATTACGTTATTGATATATATAAGGGTCCAACGGAGACGTAGAGGCCAAATAGCCAGGAATGTTGTCAAATATTACTGCCGAGGTGTTAGGTTGGGTTAGGTTTGGTTTTATTACGTTATTGATGTATATAAAGGTCCCACGGAGACGTAGAGGCCAACTCGCCAGGAATGTTGTCAAATATTACCGCCGAGATGTTAGGTTGGATTAGGTTAGGTTATATTACGATATTGATGTATATAAAGGTCCCAGGGAGACGTAGAGGCCAACAAGACAGGAATGTGGTCAACTATTACCGCCGACATGTTAGGTTAGGTTAGGTTAGGTTTTATTACGTTATTGATGTATATAAAGGTCCCACGGAGACGTAGAGGCCAACTCGCCAGGAATGTTGTCAAATATTACCGCCGAGATGGTAGGTTGGGTTAGGTTATCTTATATTACGTTATTGATATATATAAGGGTCCAACGGAGACGTAGAGGCCAACTCTTCAGGAATGTGGTCAAATATTACAGCCGCGATGTTAGATTGGGTTAGGGTAGGTTGTATTACGTCATACACGTATACAGTGTTCCCACCAAGAAGTAGGGCCCGACAATCAAGGAATGTGGTTAAATGGTACCCCAAGAGGTTAGGTTGGGTTGGTTACGTTATATTTCGTTATTGATGTACATGTGGGTCCCACGGAGACGTAGAGGCCAACTCGCCAGGAATGTTGTCAAATATTACCGCCGACATGTTAGGTTGGATTAGGTTAAGTTATATTACGTTATTGATGTATATAAAGGTCCCACGGAGACGCAGAGGCCAACAAGCCAGAAATGTTGTCAAATAATAGCGCCGAGAGGTTAGGTTGGGTCAGGTTAGGTTATATTACGTTACTGATGTATATGAAGAACCACGGAGACGTAGAGGCCAACAGGACAGGAATGTGGTCAACTATTGCCGCCGAGATGTTAGATTGGGTTAGGTTAGGTTATATTACGTTATAGATGTATATAAAGGTCCCACGGAGTCGTAGAGGCCAACTCGCGAGGAATGTTGTCAAATATTACCGCCGAGATGATAGGTTGGGTTAGGTTAGGTTATATTACGTTATTGATATATATAAGGGTCCAACGGAGACGTAGAGGACAACAAGCCAGGAATGTTGTCAAATATTACTGCCGAGGTGTTAGGTTGGGTTAGGTTAGGTTATATTACGCTATTGATGTATATAAAAGTCCCACGGAGACGTAAAAGCCAACTCGTCAGGAATGTGGTCAAATATTACAGCCGCGATGTTAGATTGGGTTAGGGTAGGTTGTATTACGTCATAGACGTATACAGTGTTCGCACCGAGAAGTAGGGCCCGACAATCAAGGAATGTGGTTAAATGGTACCCCGAGAGGTTAGGTTGGGTTAGGTTACGTTATATTACGTTATTGATGTACATGAGGGTCCCACGGAGACGTAGAGGCCAACTCGCCAGTAATGTTGTCAAATATTACCGCCGACATGTTAGGTTGGATTAGGTTTGGTTATATTACGTTATTCATGTATATAAAGGTCCCACGCAGACGGAGAAGCCAACTCGCCAGGAATGATGTCAAATATTACCGCCGAGATGATAGGTTGGGTTAGGTTAGGTTATATTATGTTATTGATGTATATAAAGGTCCCACGGTGACGGAGAGGCCAACAAGCCAGGAGTGTTGCCAAATATTACCGCCGAGATGTTACTTTGGGTTAGGTTAGGTTATATTACGTTATTGATGTATATAAGGGTCCCACGGAGACGTAGAATCCAACTCGCCAGGAATGTTGCACAATATTACCGCCGAGATGTTCGGTTGGGTTAGGTTAGGTTATATTACGCTATTGATGCATATAAAGAACCCACGCAGACGTAGAGGCTAACTCGCCAGGAATGTTGTCAAATATTACCGCCGAGATGATAGGTTGGGTTAGGTTAGGTTATATTACGTTATTGATGTATATGAAGTACCCACGTTGACGTAGGGGTCAACTCGCCAGGAATATTGTTAAATATTACCGCCGAGATGATAGGTTGGGTTAGGTTAGGTTATACTACGTTATTCATGTACATGAGGGTCCCACGGAGACGTAGATGCCAACTCGCCAGTAATGTTGTCAAATATTACCGCCGACATGTTAGGTTGGATGAGGTTTGGTTATATTACGTTATTGATGTATATAAAGGTCCCACGGAGACGGAGAATCCAACTCGCCAGGAATGTTGTCAAATATTACCGCTGAGATGTTAGGTTGGGTTAGGTTAGGTTATATTACGTTATTGATGTAAATAAAGGTCCCACGGAGACGTAGAGGCCAACAAGACAGGAATGTGGTCAACTATTACCGCCGACATGTTAGGTTAGGTTAGGTTAGGTTTTATTACGTTATTGATGTATATAAAGGTCCCACGGAGACGTAGAGGCCAACTCGCCAGGAATGTTGTCAAATATTACCGCCGAGATGGTAGGTTGGGTTAGGTTATCTTATATTACGTTATTGATATATATAAGGGTCCAACGGAGACGTAGAGGCCAACTCTTCAGGAATGTGGTCAAATATTACAGCCGCGATGTTAGATTGGGTTAGGGTAGGTTGTATTACGTCATAGACGTATACAGTGTTCGCACCGAGAAGTAGGGCCCGACAATCAAGGAATGTGGTTAAATGGTACCCCGAGAGGTTAGGTTGGGTTAGGTTACGTTATATTACGTTATTGATGTACATGAGGGTCCCACGGAGACGTAGAGGCCAACTCGCCAGTAATGTTGTCAAATATTACCGCCGACATGTTAGGTTGGATTAGGTTTGGTTATATTACGTTATTCATGTATATAAAGGTCCCACGCAGACGGAGAAGCCAACTCGCCAGGAATGATGTCAAATATTACCGCCGAGATGATAGGTTGGGTTAGGTTAGGTTATATTATGTTATTGATGTATATAAAGGTCCCACGGTGACGGAGAGGCCAACAAGCCAGGAGTGTTGCCAAATATTACCGCCGAGATGTTAGTTTGGGTTAGGTTAGGTTATATTACGTTATTGATGTATATAAGGGTCCCACGGAGACGTAGAATCCAACTCGCCAGGAATGTTGCACAATATTACCGCCGAGATGTTCGGTTGGGTTAGGTTAGGTTATATTACGCTATTGATGCATATAAAGAACCCACGCAGACGTAGAGGCTAACTCGCCAGGAATGTTGTCAAATATTACCGCCGAGATGATAGGTTGGGTTAGGTTAGGTTATATTACGTTATTGATGTATATGAAGTACCCACGTTGACGTAGGGGTCAACTCGCCAGGAATATTGTTAAATATTACCGCCGAGATGATAGGTTGGGTTAGGTTAGGTTATACTACGTTATTCATGTACATGAGGGTCCCACGGAGACGTAGATGCCAACTCGCCAGTAATGTTGTCAAATATTACCGCCGACATGTTAGGTTGGATGAGGTTTGGTTATATTACGTTATTGATGTATATAAAGGTCCCACGGAGACGGAGAATCCAACTCGCCAGGAATGTTGTCAAATATTACCGCTGAGATGTTAGGTTGGGTTAGGTTAGGTTATATTACGTTATTGATGTAAATAAAGGTCCCACGGAGACGTAGAGGCCAACAAGACAGGAATGTGGTCAACTATTACCGCCGACATGTTAGGTTAGGTTAGGTTAGGTTTTATTACGTTATTGATGTATATAAAGGTCCCACGGAGACGTAGAGGCCAACTCGCCAGGAATGTTGTCAAATATTACCGCCGAGATGGTAGGTTGGGTTAGGTTATCTTATATTACGTTATTGATATATATAAGGGTCCAACGGAGACGTAGAGGCCAACTCTTCAGGAATGTGGTCAAATATTACAGCCGCGATGTTAGATTGGGTTAGGGTAGGTTGTATTACGTCATACACGTATACAGGGTTCCCTCCAAGAAGTAGGGCCGGACAATCATGGAATGTGGTTAAATGGTACCCCGAGAGGTAAGGTTGGGTTAGGTTACGTTATATTACGTTATTGATGTACATGAGGGTCCCACGGATACGTAGAGGCCAACTCGCCAGTAATGTTGTCAAATATTACCGCCGACATGTTAGGTTGGGCTAGGTTTGGTTTTGTTACGTTATTGATGTATATAAAGGTCCCACGCAGACGTAGAGGCCAACTCGCCAGGAATCTTGTCAAATATTACCGCCGAGATGATAGGTTGGGTTAGGTTAGGTTATATTACGTTATTGATGTACATGAGGGTCCCACGGAGACGTAGAGGCCAACTCGCCAGTAATGTTGTCAAATATTACCGCCGACATGTTAGGTTGGATTAGGTTTGGTTATATTACGTTATTGATGTATATAAAGGTCCCACGGAGACGGAGAAGCCAACTCGCCAGGAATGTTGTCAAATATTACCGCCGAGATGTTAGGTTGGGTTAGGTTAGGTTATATTACGCTATTGATGTATATAAAAGTCCCACGGAGACGTAGACGCCAACTCGCCAGCAATGTGGTCAAATATTAGTGCCGACATGTTAGGTTGGATTAGGTTAGTTTATATTACGCTATTGATGTATATAAAAGTCCCACGGAGACGTAGAAGCCAACTCGCCAGGAATGTTGTCAAATATTACCGCCGAAATGATAGGATGGGTTAGGTTATGTTATATTTCGTTATTGATGTATATGAAGGTCCCACGGAGACGTAGGGGCCAACTCGCCAGGAATGTTGTCAAATATTACAGCCGCGATGTTAGATTGGGTTAGGGTAGGTTGTATTACGTCATACACGTATACAGTGTTCCCACCAAGAAGTAGGGCCCGACAATCAAGGAATGTGGTTAAATGGTACCCCGAGAGGTTAGGTTGGGTTAGGTTACGTTATATTACGTTATTGATGTACATGAGAGTCCCACGGAGACGTAGAGGCCAACTCGCCAGTAATGTTGTCAAATATTACCGCCGACATGTTAGGTTGGATTAGGTTTGGTTATATTACGTTATTCATGTATATAAAGGTCCCACGGAGACGGAGAAGCCAACTCGCCAGGAATGTTGTCAAATATTACCGCCGAGATGTTAGGTTGGGTAAGGTTAGGTTATATTACGTTATTGATGTATATAAAGGTCCCAGGGAGACGTAAAAGCCAACTCGTCAGGAATGTTGTCAAATATTACAGCCGCGATGTTAGATTGGGTTAGGGTAGGTTGCATTACGTCATACACGTATACAGTGTTCCCACCAAGAAGTAGGGCCCGACAATCATGGAATGTGGTTAAATAGTACCCCGAGAGGTTAGGTTGGGTTAGGTTAGGTTATATTACGTTACTGATGTACATGAGGGTCCCACGGAGACGTAGAGGCCAACTCGCCAGTAATGTTGTCAAATATTACCGCCGACATGTTAGGTTGGATTAGGTTTGGTTATATTACGTTATTGATGTATATAAAGGTCCCACGGAGACGGAGAAGCCAACTCGCCAGGAATGTTGTAAAATATTACCGCCGAGATGGTAGGTTGGGTTAGGTTAGGTTATATTACGTTATTGATGTATATGAAGGACCCACTTAGACGTAGGGGCCATGTCGCCAGTAATATTGTCAAATATTACCGCCGAGATGATAGTTTGGATTAGGTTAGGTTATATTACGCTATTGATGTATATAAAAGTCCCACGGAGACGTAGACGCCAACTCGCCAGCAATGTGGTCAAATATTAGTGCCGACATGTTAGGTTGGATTAGGTTTGGTTATATTACGTTATTCATGTATATAAAGGTCCCACGGAGACGGAGAAGCCAACTCGCCAGGAATGTTGTCAAATATTACCGCCGAGATGTTAGGTTGGATTAGGTTAGGTTATATTACGATATTGATGTATATAAAGGTCCCAGGGAGACGTAGAGGCCAACAAGACAGGAATGTGGTCAACTATTACCGCCGACATGTTAGGTTGGGTTAGGTTTGGTTTTATTACGTTATTGATGTATATAAATGTCACACGGAGACGTAGAGGCCAACTCGCGAGGAATGTTGCCAAATATTACCGCCGAGATGATAGGTTGGGTTAGGTTAGGTTATATTACGTTATTGATGTATATGAAGGACCCACTTAGACGTAGGGGCCATGTCGCCAGTAATATTGTCAAATATTACCGCCGAGATGATAGTTTGGATTAGGTTAGGGTATATTACGCTATTGATGTATATAAAAGTCCCACGGAGACGTAGACGCCAACTCGCCAGCAATGTGGTCAAATATTAGTGCCGACATGTTAGGTTGGATTAGCTTTGGTTATATTACGTTATTCATGTATATAAAGGTCCCACGGAGACGGAGAAGCCAACTCGCCAGGAATGTTGTCAAATATTACCGCCGAGATGTTAGGTTGGATTAGGTTAGGTTATATTACGTTATTGATGTATATAAAGGTCCCAGGGAGACGTAGAGGCCAACAAGACAGGAATGTGGTCAACTATTACCGCCGACATGTTAGGTTGGGTTAGGTTTGGTTTTGTTACGTTATTGATGTATATAAAGGTCCCACGGAGACGTAGAGGCCAACTCGCCAGGAATGTTGTCAAATATTACCGCCGAGATGATAGGTTGGGTTAGGTTAGGTTATATTACGTTATTGATGTATATGAAGGACCCACTTAGACGTAGGGGCCATGTCGCTAGTAATATTGTCAAATATTACCGCCGAGAAGATAGTTTGGATTAGGTTAGGTTATATTACGCTATTGATGTATATAAAAGTCCCACGGAGACGTAGACGCCAACTCGCCAGCAATGTGGGCAAATATTAGTGCCGACATGTTAGGTTGGATTAGGTTTGGTTATATTACGTTATTCATGTATATAAAGGTCCCACGGAGACGGAGAAGCCAACTCGCCAGGAATGTTGTCAAATATTACCGCCGAGATGTTAGGTTGGATTAGGTTAGGTTATATTACGTTATTGATGTATATAAAGGTCCCAGGGAGACGTAGAGGCCAAGACAGGAATGTGGTCAACTATTACCGCCGACATGTTAGGTTGGGTTAGGTTTGGTTTTGTTACGCTATTGATGTATATAAAAGTCCCACGGAGACGTAAAAGCCAACTCGTCAGGAATGTGGTCAAATATTACCGCCGAGATGTTAGATTGGGTTAGGTTAGGTTATATTACGTTATAGATGTATATAAAGGTCCCACGGTGGCGTAGAGGCCAACTCGCCAGGAATGTTGTCAAATATTACCGCCGAGATGTTAGGTTGGGTTAGGTTATGTTATATTACGTTATTGATATATATAAGGGTCCAACGGAGACGTAGAGGACAACAAGCCAGGAATGTTGTCAAATATTACTGCCGAGGTGTTAGGTTGGGTTAGGTTAGGTTATATTACGCTATTGATGTATATAAAAGTCCCACAGAGACGTAAAATCCAACTCGTCAGGAATGTGGTCAAATATTACAGCCGCGATGTTAGATTGGGTTAGGGTAGGTTGTATTACGTCATACACGTATACAGTGTTCCCACCAAGAAGTAGGGCCCGACATTCATGGAATGTGGTTAAATGGTACCCCGAGAGGTAAGGTTGGGATAGGTTACGTTATATTACGTTATTGATGTACATGAGGGTCCCACGGAGACGTAGAGGCCAACTCGCCAGTAATGTTGTCAAATATTACCGCCGACATGTTAGGTTGGATTAGGTTTGGTTATATTACGCTATTGATGTATATAAAAGTCCCACGGAGACGTAAAAGCCAACTCGTCAGGAATGTGGTCAAATATTACAGCCGCGATGTTAGATTGGGTTAGGGTAGGTTGTATTACGTCATACACGTATACAGTGTTCCCACCAAGAAGTAGGGCCCGACAATCAAGGAATGTGGTTAAATGGTACCCCAAGAGGTTAGGTTGGGTTGGTTACGTTATATTTCGTTATTGATGTACATGTGGGTCCCACGGAGACGTAGAGGCCAACTCGCCAGGAATGTTGTCAAATATTACCGCCGACATGTTAGGTTGGATTAGGTTAAGTTATATTACGTTATTGATGTATATAAAGGTCCCACGTAGACGCAGAGGCCAACAAGCCAGAAATGTTGTCAAATAATAGCGCCGAGAGGTTAGGTTGGGTCAGGTTAGGTTATATTACGTTATTGATGTATATGAAGAACCACGGAGACGTAGAGGCCAACAGGACAGGAATGTGGTCAACTATTGCCGCCGAGATGTTAGATTGGGTTAGGTTAGGTTATATTACGTTATAGATGTATATAAAGGTCCCACGGAGTCGTAGAGGCCAACTCGCGAGGAATGTTGTCAAATATTACCGCCGAGATGATAGGTTGGGTTAGGTTAGGTTATATTACGTTATTGATATATATAAGGGTCCAACGGAGACGTAGAGGACAACAAGCCAGGAATGTTGTCAAATATTACTGCCGAGGTGTTAGGTTGGGTTAGGTTAGGTTATATTACGCTATTGATGTATATAAAAGTCCCACGGAGACGTAAAAGCCAACTCGTCAGGAATGTGGTCAAATATTACAGCCGCGATGTTAGATTGGGTTAGGGTAGGTTGTATTACGTCATAGACGTATACAGTGTTCGCACCGAGAAGTAGGGCCCGACAATCAAGGAATGTGGTTAAATGGTACCCCGAGAGGTTAGGTTGGGTTAGGTTACGTTATATTACGTTATTGATGTACATGAGGGTCCCACGGAGACGTAGAGGCCAACTCGCCAGTAATGTTGTCAAATATTACCGCCGACATGTTAGGTTGGATTAGGTTTGGTTATATTACGTTATTCATGTATATAAAGGTCCCACGCAGACGGAGAAGCCAACTCGCCAGGAATGATGTCAAATATTACCGCCGAGATGATAGGTTGGGTTAGGTTAGGTTATATTATGTTATTGATGTATATAAAGGTCCCACGGTGACGGAGAGGCCAACAAGCCAGGAGTGTTGCCAAATATTACCGCCGAGATGTTAGTTTGGGTTAGGTTAGGTTATATTACGTTATTGATGTATATAAGGGTCCCACGGAGACGTAGAATCCAACTCGCCAGGAATGTTGCACAATATTACCGCCGAGATGTTCGGTTGGGTTAGGTTAGGTTATATTACGCTATTGATGCATATAAAGAACCCACGCAGACGTAGAGGCTAACTCGCCAGGAATGTTGTCAAATATTACCGCCGAGATGATAGGTTGGGTTAGGTTAGGTTATATTACGTTATTGATGTATATGAAGTACCCACGTTGACGTAGGGGTCAACTCGCCAGGAATATTGTTAAATATTACCGCCGAGATGATAGGTTGGGTTAGGTTAGGTTATACTACGTTATTCATGTACATGAGGGTCCCACGGAGACGTAGATGCCAACTCGCCAGTAATGTTGTCAAATATTACCGCCGACATGTTAGGTTGGATGAGGTTTGGTTATATTACGTTATTGATGTATATAAAGGTCCCACGGAGACGGAGAATCCAACTCGCCAGGAATGTTGTCAAATATTACCGCTGAGATGTTAGGTTGGGTTAGGTTAGGTTATATTACGTTATTGATGTAAATAAAGGTCCCACGGAGACGTAGAGGCCAACAAGACAGGAATGTGGTCAACTATTACCGCCGACATGTTAGGTTAGGTTAGGTTAGGTTTTATTACGTTATTGATGTATATAAAGGTCCCACGGAGACGTAGAGGCCAACTCGCCAGGAATGTTGTCAAATATTACCGCCGAGATGGTAGGTTGGGTTAGGTTATCTTATATTACGTTATTGATATATATAAGGGTCCAACGGAGACGTAGAGGCCAACTCTTCAGGAATGTGGTCAAATATTACAGCCGCGATGTTAGATTGGGTTAGGGTAGGTTGTATTACGTCATAGACGTATACAGTGTTCGCACCGAGAAGTAGGGCCCGACAATCAAGGAATGTGGTTAAATGGTACCCCGAGAGGTTAGGTTGGGTTAGGTTACGTTATATTACGTTATTGATGTACATGAGGGTCCCACGGAGACGTAGAGGCCAACTCGCCAGTAATGTTGTCAAATATTACCGCCGACATGTTAGGTTGGATTAGGTTTGGTTATATTACGTTATTCATGTATATAAAGGTCCCACGCAGACGGAGAAGCCAACTCGCCAGGAATGATGTCAAATATTACCGCCGAGATGATAGGTTGGGTTAGGTTAGGTTATATTATGTTATTGATGTATATAAAGGTCCCACGGTGACGGAGAGGCCAACAAGCCAGGAGTGTTGCCAAATATTACCGCCGAGATGTTAGTTTGGGTTAGGTTAGGTTATATTACGTTATTGATGTATATAAGGGTCCCACGGAGACGTAGAATCCAACTCGCCAGGAATGTTGCACAATATTACCGCCGAGATGTTCGGTTGGGTTAGGTTAGGTTATATTACGCTATTGATGCATATAAAGAACCCACGCAGACGTAGAGGCTAACTCGCCAGGAATGTTGTCAAATATTACCGCCGAGATGATAGGTTGGGTTAGGTTAGGTTATATTACGTTATTGATGTATATGAAGTACCCACGTTGACGTAGGGGTCAACTCGCCAGGAATATTGTTAAATATTACCGCCGAGATGATAGGTTGGGTTAGGTTAGGTTATACTACGTTATTCATGTACATGAGGGTCCCACGGAGACGTAGATGCCAACTCGCCAGTAATGTTGTCAAATATTACCGCCGACATGTTAGGTTGGATGAGGTTTGGTTATATTACGTTATTGATGTATATAAAGGTCCCACGGAGACGGAGAATCCAACTCGCCAGGAATGTTGTCAAATATTACCGCTGAGATGTTAGGTTGGGTTAGGTTAGGTTATATTACGTTATTGATGTAAATAAAGGTCCCACGGAGACGTAGAGGCCAACAAGACAGGAATGTGGTCAACTATTACCGCCGACATGTTAGGTTAGGTTAGGTTAGGTTTTATTACGTTATTGATGTATATAAAGGTCCCACGGAGACGTAGAGGCCAACTCGCCAGGAATGTTGTCAAATATTACCGCCGAGATGGTAGGTTGGGTTAGGTTATCTTATATTACGTTATTGATATATATAAGGGTCCAACGGAGACGTAGAGGCCAACTCTTCAGGAATGTGGTCAAATATTACAGCCGCGATGTTAGATTGGGTTAGGGTAGGTTGTATTACGTCATACACGTATACAGGGTTCCCTCCAAGAAGTAGGGCCGGACAATCATGGAATGTGGTTAAATGGTACCCCGAGAGGTAAGGTTGGGTTAGGTTACGTTATATTACGTTATTGATGTACATGAGGGTCCCACGGATACGTAGAGGCCAACTCGCCAGTAATGTTGTCAAATATTACCGCCGACATGTTAGGTTGGGCTAGGTTTGGTTTTGTTACGTTATTGATGTATATAAAGGTCCCACGCAGACGTAGAGGCCAACTCGCCAGGAATCTTGTCAAATATTACCGCCGAGATGATAGGTTGGGTTAGGTTAGGTTATATTACGTTATTGATGTACATGAGGGTCCCACGGAGACGTAGAGGCCAACTCGCCAGTAATGTTGTCAAATATTACCGCCGACATGTTAGGTTGGATTAGGTTTGGTTATATTACGTTATTGATGTATATAAAGGTCCCACGGAGACGGAGAAGCCAACTCGCCAGGAATGTTGTCAAATATTACCGCCGAGATGTTAGGTTGGGTTAGGTTAGGTTATATTACGCTATTGATGCATATAAAGAACCCACGCAGACGTAGAGGCTAACTCGCCAGGAATGTTGTCAAATATTACCGCCGAGATGATAGGTTGGGTTAGGTTAGGTTATATTACGTTATTGATGTATATGAAGTACCCACGTTGACGTAGGGGTCAACTCGCCAGGAATATTGTTAAATATTACCGCCGAGATGATAGGTTGGGTTAGGTTAGGTTATACTACGTTATTCATGTACATGAGGGTCCCACGGAGACGTAGATGCCAACTCGCCAGTAATGTTGTCAAATATTACCGCCGACATGTTAGGTTGGATGAGGTTTGGTTATATTACGTTATTGATGTATATAAAGGTCCCACGGAGACGGAGAATCCAACTCGCCAGGAATGTTGTCAAATATTACCGCTGAGATGTTAGGTTGGGTTAGGTTAGGTTATATTACGTTATTGATGTAAATAAAGGTCCCACGGAGACGTAGAGGCCAACAAGACAGGAATGTGGTCAACTATTACCGCCGACATGTTAGGTTAGGTTAGGTTAGGTTTTATTACGTTATTGATGTATATAAAGGTCCCACGGAGACGTAGAGGCCAACTCGCCAGGAATGTTGTCAAATATTACCGCCGAGATGGTAGGTTGGGTTAGGTTATCTTATATTACGTTATTGATATATATAAGGGTCCAACGGAGACGTAGAGGCCAACTCTTCAGGAATGTGGTCAAATATTACAGCCGCGATGTTAGATTGGGTTAGGGTAGGTTGTATTACGTCATACACGTATACAGGGTTCCCTCCAAGAAGTAGGGCCGGACAATCATGGAATGTGGTTAAATGGTACCCCGAGAGGTAAGGTTGGGTTAGGTTACGTTATATTACGTTATTGATGTACATGAGGGTCCCACGGATACGTAGAGGCCAACTCGCCAGTAATGTTGTCAAATATTACCGCCGACATGTTAGGTTGGGCTAGGTTTGGTTTTGTTACGTTATTGATGTATATAAAGGTCCCACGCAGACGTAGAGGCCAACTCGCCAGGAATCTTGTCAAATATTACCGCCGAGATGATAGGTTGGGTTAGGTTAGGTTATATTACGTTATTGATGTACATGAGGGTCCCACGGAGACGTAGAGGCCAACTCGCCAGTAATGTTGTCAAATATTACCGCCGACATGTTAGGTTGGATTAGGTTTGGTTATATTACGTTATTGATGTATATAAAGGTCCCACGGAGACGGAGAAGCCAACTCGCCAGGAATGTTGTCAAATATTACCGCCGAGATGTTAGGTTGGGTTAGGTTAGGTTATATTACGCTATTGATGTATATAAAAGTCCCACGGAGACGTAGACGCCAACTCGCCAGCAATGTGGTCAAATATTAGTGCCGACATGTTAGGTTGGATTAGGTTAGTTTATATTACGCTATTGATGTATATAAAAGTCCCACGGAGACGTAGAAGCCAACTCGCCAGGAATGTTGTCAAATATTACCGCCGAAATGATAGGATGGGTTAGGTTATGTTATATTTCGTTATTGATGTATATGAAGGTCCCACGGAGACGTAGGGGCCAACTCGCCAGGAATGTTGTCAAATATTACAGCCGCGATGTTAGATTGGGTTAGGGTAGGTTGTATTACGTCATACACGTATACAGTGTTCCCACCAAGAAGTAGGGCCCGACAATCAAGGAATGTGGTTAAATGGTACCCCGAGAGGTTAGGTTGGGTTAGGTTACGTTATATTACGTTATTGATGTACATGAGAGTCCCACGGAGACGTAGAGGCCAACTCGCCAGTAATGTTGTCAAATATTACCGCCGACATGTTAGGTTGGATTAGGTTTGGTTATATTACGTTATTCATGTATATAAAGGTCCCACTGAGACGGAGAAGCCAACTCGCCAGGAATGTTGTCAAATATTACCGCCGAGATGTTAGGTTGGGTAAGGTTAGGTTATATTACGTTATTGATGTATATAAAGGTCCCAGGGAGACGTAAAAGCCAACTCGTCAGGAATGTTGTCAAATATTACAGCCGCGATGTTAGATTGGGTTAGGGTAGGTTGCATTACGTCATACACGTATACAGTGTTCCCACCAAGAAGTAGGGCACGACAATCATGGAATGTGGTTAAATAGTACCCCGAGAGGTTAGGTTGGGTTAGGTTAGGTTATATTACGTTACTGATGTACATGAGGGTCCCACGGAGACGTAGAGGCCAACTCGCCAGTAATGTTGTCAAATATTACCGCCGACATGTTAGGTTGGATTAGGTTTGGTTATATTACGTTATTGATGTATATAAAGGTCCCACGGAGACGGAGAAGCCAACTCGCCAGGAATGTTGTAAAATATTACCGCCGAGATGGTAGGTTGGGTTAGGTTAGGTTATATTACGTTATTGATGTATATGAAGGACCCACTTAGACGTAGGGGCCATGTCGCCAGTAATATTGTCAAATATTACCGCCGAGATGATAGTTTGGATTAGGTTAGGTTATATTACGCTATTGATGTATATAAAAGTCCCACGGAGACGTAGACGCCAACTCGCCAGCAATGTGGTCAAATATTAGTGCCGACATGTTAGGTTGGATTAGGTTTGGTTATATTACGTTATTCATGTATATAAAGGTCCCACGGAGACGGAGAAGCCAACTCGCCAGGAATGTTGTCAAATATTACCGCCGAGATGTTAGGTTGGATTAGGTTAGGTTATATTACGATATTGATGTATATAAAGGTCCCAGGGAGACGTAGAGGCCAACAAGACAGGAATGTGGTCAACTATTACCGCCGACATGTTAGGTTGGGTTAGGTTTGGTTTTATTACGTTATTGATGTATATAAATGTCACACGGAGACGTAGAGGCCAACTCGCGAGGAATGTTGCCAAATATTACCGCCGAGATGATAGGTTGGGTTAGGTTAGGTTATATTACGTTATTGATGTATATGAAGGACCCACTTAGACGTAGGGGCCATGTCGCCAGTAATATTGTCAAATATTACCGCCGAGATGATAGTTTGGATTAGGTTAGGGTATATTACGCTATTGATGTATATAAAAGTCCCACGGAGACGTAGACGCCAACTCGCCAGCAATGTGGTCAAATATTAGTGCCGACATGTTAGGTTGGATTAGCTTTGGTTATATTACGTTATTCATGTATATAAAGGTCCCACGGAGACGGAGAAGCCAACTCGCCAGGAATGTTGTCAAATATTACCGCCGAGATGTTAGGTTGGATTAGGTTAGGTTATATTACGTTATTGATGTATATAAAGGTCCCAGGGAGACGTAGAGGCCAACAAGACAGGAATGTGGTCAACTATTACCGCCGACATGTTAGGTTGGGTTAGGTTTGGTTTTGTTACGTTATTGATGTATATAAAGGTCCCACGGAGACGTAGAGGCCAACTCGCCAGGAATGTTGTCAAATATTACCGCCGAGATGATAGGTTGGGTTAGGTTAGGTTATATTACGTTATTGATGTATATGAAGGACCCACTTAGACGTAGGGGCCATGTCGCTAGTAATATTGTCAAATATTACCGCCGAGAAGATAGTTTGGATTAGGTTAGGTTATATTACGCTATTGATGTATATAAAAGTCCCACGGAGACGTAGACGCCAACTCGCCAGCAATGTGGGCAAATATTAGTGCCGACATGTTAGGTTGGATTAGGTTTGGTTATATTACGTTATTCATGTATATAAAGGTCCCACGGAGACGGAGAAGCCAACTCGCCAGGAATGTTGTCAAATATTACCGCCGAGATGTTAGGTTGGATTAGGTTAGGTTATATTACGTTATTGATGTATATAAAGGTCCCAGGGAGACGTAGAGGCCAAGACAGGAATGTGGTCAACTATTACCGCCGACATGTTAGGTTGGGTTAGGTTTGGTTTTGTTACGCTATTGATGTATATAAAAGTCCCACGGAGACGTAAAAGCCAACTCGTCAGGAATGTGGTCAAATATTACCGCCGAGATGTTAGATTGGGTTAGGTTAGGTTATATTACGTTATAGATGTATATAAAGGTCCCACGGTGGCGTAGAGGCCAACTCGCCAGGAATGTTGTCAAATATTACCGCCGAGATGTTAGGTTGGGTTAGGTTATGTTATATTACGTTATTGATATATATAAGGGTCCAACGGAGACGTAGAGGACAACAAGCCAGGAATGTTGTCAAATATTACTGCCGAGGTGTTAGGTTGGGTTAGGTTAGGTTATATTACGCTATTGATGTATATAAAAGTCCCACAGAGACGTAAAATCCAACTCGTCAGGAATGTGGTCAAATATTACAGCCGCGATGTTAGATTGGGTTAGGGTAGGTTGTATTACGTCATACACGTATACAGTGTTCCCACCAAGAAGTAGGGCCCGACATTCATGGAATGTGGTTAAATGGTACCCCGAGAGGTAAGGTTGGGTTAGGTTACGTTATATTACGTTATTGATGTACATGAGGGTCCCACGGAGACGTAGAGGCCAACTCGCCAGTAATGTTGTCAAATATTACCGCCGACATGTTAGGTTGGATTAGGTTTGGTTATATTACGCTATTGATGTATATAAAAGTCCCACGGAGACGTAAAAGCCAACTCGTCAGGAATGTGGTCAAATATTACAGCCGCGATGTTAGATTGGGTTAGGGTAGGTTGTATTACGTCATACACGTATACAGTGTTCCCACCAAGAAGTAGGGCCCGACAATCAAGGAATGTGGTTAAATGGTACCCCAAGAGGTTAGGTTGGGTTGGTTACGTTATATTTCGTTATTGATGTACATGTGGGTCCCACGGAGACGTAGAGGCCAACTCGCCAGGAATGTTGTCAAATATTACCGCCGACATGTTAGGTTGGATTAGGTTAAGTTATATTACGTTATTGATGTATATAAAGGTCCCACGGAGACGCAGAGGCCAACAAGCCAGAAATGTTGTCAAATAATAGCGCCGAGAGGTTAGGTTGGGTCAGGTTAGGTTATATTACGTTATTGATGTATATGAAGAACCACGGAGACGTAGAGGCCAACAGGACAGGAATGTGGTCAACTATTGCCGCCGAGATGTTAGATTGGGTTAGGTTAGGTTATATTACGTTATAGATGTATATAAAGGTCCCACGGAGTCGTAGAGGCCAACTCGCGAGGAATGTTGTCAAATATTACCGCCGAGATGATAGGTTGGGTTAGGTTAGGTTATATTACGTTATTGATATATATAAGGGTCCAACGGAGACGTAGAGGACAACAAGCCAGGAATGTTGTCAAATATTACTGCCGAGGTGTTAGGTTGGGTTAGGTTAGGTTATATTACGCTATTGATGTATATAAAAGTCCCACGGAGACGTAAAAGCCAACTCGTCAGGAATGTGGTCAAATATTACAGCCGCGATGTTAGATTGGGTTAGGGTAGGTTGTATTACGTCATAGACGTATACAGTGTTCGCACCGAGAAGTAGGGCCCGA
Organism: Xylocopa violacea; assembly: GCA_963969225.1. NCBI lineage: Eukaryota > Metazoa > Arthropoda > Insecta > Hymenoptera > Apidae > Xylocopa > Xylocopa violacea. Next base: position 6,717,161 of record CAXAJV010000017.1, on the reverse strand, counting down.
CAATCAAGGAATGTGGTTAAATGGTACCCCGAGAGGTTAGGTTGGGTTAGGTTACGTTATATTACGTTATTGATGTACATGAGGGTCCCACGGAGACGTAGAATCCAACTCGCCAGGAATGTTGCACAATATTACCGCCGAGATGTTCGGTTGGGTTAGGTTAGGTTATATTACGCTATTGATGCATATAAAGAACCCACGCAGACGTAGAGGCTAACTCGCCAGGAATGTTGTCAAATATTACCGCCGAGATGATAGGTTGGGTTAGGTTAGGTTATATTACGTTATTGATGTATATGAAGTACCCACGTTGACGTAGGGGTCAACTCGCCAGGAATATTGTTAAATATTACCGCCGAGATGATAGGTTGGGTTAGGTTAGGTTATACTACGTTATTCATGTACATGAGGGTCCCACGGAGACGTAGATGCCAACTCGCCAGTAATGTTGTCAAATATTACCGCCGACATGTTAGGTTGGATGAGGTTTGGTTATATTACGTTATTGATGTATATAAAGGTCCCACGGAGACGGAGAATCCAACTCGCCAGGAATGTTGTCAAATATTACCGCTGAGATGTTAGGTTGGGTTAGGTTAGGTTATATTACGTTATTGATGTAAATAAAGGTCCCACGGAGACGTAGAGGCCAACAAGACAGGAATGTGGTCAACTATTACCGCGGAGATGTTAGATTGGGTTAGGTTAGGCTATATTACGTTATAGATGTATATAAAGGTCCCACGGAGTCGTAGAGGCCAACTCGCGAGGAATGTTGTCAAATATTACCGCCGAGATGATAGGTTGGGTTAGGTTAGGTTACATTACGTTATTGATGTATATGAAGGACCCACTTAGACGTAGGGGCCATGTCGCCAGCAATATTGTCAAATATTGCCGCCGAGATGATAGTTTGGATTAGGTTAGTTTATATTACGCTATTGATGTATATAAAAGTCCCACGGAGACGTAGAAGCCAACTCGCCAGGAATGTTGTCAAATATTACCGCCGAAATGATAGGATGGGTTAGGTTATGTTATATTTCGTTATTGATGTATATGAAGGTCCCACGGAGACGTAGAGGCCAACTCGCCAGGAATGTTGTCAAATATTACAGCCGCGATGTTAGATTGGGTTAGGGTAGGTTGTATTACGTCATACACGTATACAGTGTTCCCACCAAGAAGTAGGGCCCGACAATCAAGGAATGTGGTTAAATGGTACCCCAAGAGGTTAGGTTGGGTTGGTTACGTTATATTTCGTTATTGATGTACATGTGGGTCCCACGGAGACGTAGAGGCCAAATCGCCAGGAATGTTGTCAAATATTACCGCCGACATGTTAGGTTGGATTAGGTTAAGTTATATTACGTTATTGATGTATATAAAGGTCCCACGGAGACGCAGAGGCCAACAAGCCAGAAATGTTGTCAAATAATAGCGCCGAGAGGTTAGGTTGGGTCAGGTTAGGTTATATTACGTTATTGATGTATATGAAGAACCACGGAGACGTAGAGGCCAACAGGACAGGAATGTGGTCAACTATTGCCGCCGAGATGTTAGATTGGGTTAGGTTAGGTTATATTACGTTATAGATGTATATAAAGGTCCCACGGAGTCGTAGAGGCCAACTCGCGAGGAATGTTGTCAAATATTACCGCCGAGATGATAGGTTGGGTTAGGTTAGGTTATATTACGTTATTGATATATATAAGGGTCCAACGGAGACGTAGAGGACAACAAGCCAGGAATGTTGTCAAATATTACTGCCGAGGTGTTAGGTTGGGTTAGGTTAGGTTATATTACGCTATTGATGTATATAAAAGTCCCACGGAGACGTAAAAGCCAACTCGTCAGAAATGTGGTCAAATATTACAGCCGCGATGTTAGATTGGGTTAGGGTAGGTTGTATTACGTCATACACGTATACAGTGTTCCCACCAAGAAGTAGGGCCCGACAATCATGGAATGTGGTTAAATGCTACCCCGAGAGGTAAGGTTGGGTTAGGTTACGTTATATTACGTTATTGATGTACATGAAGGTTCCACGGAGACGTAGAGGCCAACTCGCCAGTAATGTTGTCAAATATTACCGCCGACATTTTAGGTTGGATTAGGTTTGGTTATATTACGTTATTCATGTATATAAAGGTCCCACGGAGACGGAGAAGCCAACTCGCCAGGAATGTTGTCAAATATTACCGCCGAGATGTTAGGTTGGGTAAGGTTAGGTTATATTACGTTATTGATGTATATAAAGGTCCCAGGGAGACGTAAAAGCCAACTCGTCAGGAATGTTGTCAAATATTACAGCCGCGATGTTAGATTGGGTTAGGGTAGGTTGCATTACGTCATACACGTATACAGTGTTCCCACCAAGAAGTAGGGCCCGACAATCATGGAATGTGGTTAAATAGTACCCCGAGAGGTTAGGTTGGGTTAGGTTAGGTTATATTACGTTACTGATGTACATGAGGGTCCCACGGAGACGTAGAGGCCAACTCGCCAGTAATGTTGTCAAATATTACCGCCGACATGTTAGGTTGGATTAGGTTTGGTTATATTACGTTATTGATGTATATAAAGGTCCCACGGAGACGGAGAAGCCAACTCGCCAGGAATGTTGTAAAATATTACCGCCGAGATGGTAGGTTGGGTTAGGTTAGGTTATATTACGTTATTGATGTATATGAAGGACCCACTTAGACGTAGGGGCCATGTCGCCAGTAATATTGTCAAATATTACCGCCGAGATGATAGTTTGGATTAGGTTAGGTTATATTACGCTATTGATGTATATAAAAGTCCCACGGAGACGTAGACGCCAACTCGCCAGCAATGTGGTCAAATATTAGTGCCGACATGTTAGGTTGGATTAGGTTTGGTTATATTACGTTATTCATGTATATAAAGGTCCCACGGAGACGGAGAAGCCAACTCGCCAGGAATGTTGTCAAATATTACCGCCGAGATGTTAGGTTGGATTAGGTTAGGTTATATTACGATATTGATGTATATAAAGGTCCCAGGGAGACGTAGAGGCCAACAAGACAGGAATGTGGTCAACTATTACCGCCGACATGTTAGGTTGGGTTAGGTTTGGTTTTATTACGTTATTGATGTATATAAATGTCACACGGAGACGTAGAGGCCAACTCGCGAGGAATGTTGCCAAATATTACCGCCGAGATGATAGGTTGGGTTAGGTTAGGTTATATTACGTTATTGATGTATATGAAGGACCCACTTAGACGTAGGGGCCATGTCGCCAGTAATATTGTCAAATATTACCGCCGAGATGATAGTTTGGATTAGGTTAGGTTATATTACGCTATTGATGTATATAAAAGTCCCACGGAGACGTAGACGCCAACTCGCCAGCAATGTGGTCAAATATTAGTGCCGACATGTTAGGTTGGATTAGCTTTGGTTATATTACGTTATTCATGTATATAAAGGTCCCACGGAGACGGAGAAGCCAACTCGCCAGGAATGTTGTCAAATATTACCGCCGAGATGTTAGGTTGGATTAGGTTAGGTTATATTACGTTATTGATGTATATAAAGGTCCCAGGGAGACGTAGAGGCCAACAAGACAGGAATGTGGTCAACTATTACCGCCGACATGTTAGGTTGGGTTAGGTTTGGTTTTGTTACGTTATTGATGTATATAAAGGTCCCACGGAGACGTAGAGGCCAACTCGCCAGGAATGTTGTCAAATATTACCGCCGAGATGATAGGTTGGGTTAGGTTAGGTTATATTACGTTATTGATGTATATGAAGGACCCACTTAGACGTAGGGGCCATGTCGCTAGTAATATTGTCAAATATTACCGCCGAGATGATAGTTTGGATTAGGTTAGGTTATATTACGCTATTGATGTATATAAAAGTCCCACGGAGACGTAGACGCCAACTCGCCAGCAATGTGGGCAAATATTAGTGCCGACATGTTAGGTTGGATTAGGTTTGGTTATATTACGTTATTCATGTATATAAAGGTCCCACGGAGACGGAGAAGCCAACTCGCCAGGAATGTTGTCAAATATTACCGCCGAGATGTTAGGTTGGATTAGGTTAGGTTATATTACGTTATTGATGTATATAAAGGTCCCAGGGAGACGTAGAGGCCAAGACAGGAATGTGGTCAACTATTACCGCCGACATGTTAGGTTGGGTTAGGTTTGGTTTTGTTACGCTATTGATGTATATAAAAGTCCCACGGAGACGTAAAAGCCAACTCGTCAGGAATGTGGTCAAATATTACCGCCGAGATGTTAGATTGGGTTAGGTTAGGTTATATTACGTTATAGATGTATATAAAGGTCCCACGGTGGCGTAGAGGCCAACTCGCCAGGAATGTTGTCAAATATTACCGCCGAGATGTTAGGTTGGGTTAGGTTATGTTATATTACGTTATTGATATATATAAGGGTCCAACGGAGACGTAGAGGACAACAAGCCAGGAATGTTGTCAAATATTACTGCCGAGGTGTTAGGTTGGGTTAGGTTAGGTTATATTACGCTATTGATGTATATAAAAGTCCCACAGAGACGTAAAATCCAACTCGTCAGGAATGTGGTCAAATATTACAGCCGCGATGTTAGATTGGGTTAGGGTAGGTTGTATTACGTCATACACGTATACAGTGTTCCCACCAAGAAGTAGGGCCCGACATTCATGGAATGTGGTTAAATGGTACCCCGAGAGGTAAGGTTGGGTTAGGTTACGTTATATTACGTTATTGATGTACATGAGGGTCCCACGGAGACGTAGAGGCCAACTCGCCAGTAATGTTGTCAAATATTACCGCCGACATGTTAGGTTGGATTAGGTTTGGTTATATTACGCTATTGATGTATATAAAAGTCCCACGGAGACGTAAAAGCCAACTCGTCAGGAATGTGGTCAAATATTACAGCCGCGATGTTAGATTGGGTTAGGGTAGGTTGTATTACGTCATACACGTATACAGTGTTCCCACCAAGAAGTAGGGCCCGACAATCAAGGAATGTGGTTAAATGGTACCCCAAGAGGTTAGGTTGGGTTGGTTACGTTATATTTCGTTATTGATGTATATGAAGAACCCACGGAGACGTAGAGGCCAACTCGCCAGGTATGTGGTCAAATATTACCGCCGAGATGATAGGTTGGGTTAGGTTTGGTTATATTTCGTTATTGATGTATATGAAGGTCCTACGGATACGGAGAGGCCAACTCGACAGGAATGTTGTAAAATATTACCGCCGACATGTTAGGTTGGGTTAGGTTAGGTTATATTACGCTATTGATGTATATAAAAGTCCCACGGAGACGTAGAAGCCAACTCGCCAGGAATGTTGCCAAATATTACCGCCGAGATGATAGGTTGTGTTAGATTAGGTTATATTTCGTTATGGATGTATATGAAGGTCAAACGGGGACGTAGAGGCCAACAAGCCAGGAATGTTGTCAAATATTACCGCCGACATGTTAGGTTGGGTTAGGCTTGGTTATATTTCGTTGTTGATGTATATAAAGGTCCCACGGATACGTAGAGGCCCATCCGGCAGGAATGTTGTCAAATATTACCGCCGAGATGTTAGGTTGGGTTCGGTTATGTTATATTACGTTATTGATATATATAAGGGTCCAACGGAGACGTAGAGGCCAACAAGCCAGGAATGTGGACTAATATTACTGCCGAGGTGTTAGGTTGGGTTAGGTTAGGTTATATTACGCTATTGATGTATATAAAAGTCCCACGGAGACGTAGAAGCCAACTCGTCAGGAATGTGGTCAAATATTACAGCCACGATGTTAGATTGGGTTAGGGTATGTTGTATTACGTCATAGACGTATACAGTGTTCCCACCGAGAAGTAGGGCCCGACAATCAAGGAATGTGGTTAAATGGTATCCCGAGAGGTGAGGTTGGGTTAGGTTACGTTATATTACGTTGTTGATGTACATGAGGGTCCCACGGAGACGTAGAGGGCAACTCGCCAGGAATGTTGTCAAATATTACTGCCGACATGTCAGGTTGGATTAGGTTAGGTTATATTTCGTTATTGATGTATATGAAGGTCCTACGGAAACGGAGAGGCCAACTCGCCAGGAATGTTGTCAAATATTACAGCCGAGATGATAGGTTCTGTTAGATTAGGTTATATTTCGTTATGGATGTATATGAAGGTCAAACGGAGACGTAGAGGCCAACAAGGCAGGAATGTTGTCAAATATTACCGCTGACATGTTAGGTTGGGTTAGGTTTGGTTATATTTCGTTATTGATGTATATGAAGGTCCCACGGAGACGTAGAGGCCAACTCGCCAGGAATGTTGTCAAATATTACTGCCGACATGTTAGGTTGGATTAGATTATGTTATATTACGTTATTGATGTATATAAAGGTCCCACGGAGTCGTAGAGGCCAACAAGCCAGAAATGTTGCCAAATATTACCGCCGAGATGTTAGGTTGGGTTAGGTTAGGTTATATTACGTTCTTGATATATATAAAGGTCCCACGCAGACGTAGAGGCCAACTCGCCAGGAATGTTGTCAAATATTACCGCCGAGATGATAGGTTGGGTTAAGTTAGGTTATATTTCGTTATAGATGTATACAAAGGTCCCACGGAGACGTAGAGGCCAACTCGCCAGGAATGTTGTCAAATATTACCGCCGTCATGTTAGATTGGATTAGGTTTGGTTACATTACGTTATTGATGTATATAAAGGTGCCACGGAGACGGAGAAGCTAACTCGCCAGGAATGTTGCCAAATATTACCGCCGAGATGTTAGGTTGGGTTAGGTTAGGTTATATTACGTTATTGATGTATATAAAGGTCCCACGGAGACGTAGAGGCCAACTCGCCAGGAATGTTGTCAAATATTACCGCCGAGATGTTAGATTGGCTTAGGTTAGGTTATATTACGTTATTGATGTATATAAAGGTCCCACGGAGACGTAGAGTCCAACTCGCCATGAATGTTGTCAAATATTACTGCCGAGACGTTAGGTTGGGTTAGGTTAGGTTATGTTACGTTATTGATGTATATAAAGGTCCCACGGAGACGAAGAGGCCAACTCGCCAGGATTGTTGTCAAATAATAGCGCCGAGGGGTTAGGTTGTGTCAGGTTAGGTTATATTACGTTATGGATGTATATGAAGAACCCACGGAGACGTAGAGGCCAACTCGCCAGGAATGTTGCCAAATATTACCGCCGAGATGTTAGGTTGGGTTAGGTTAGGTTATATTACGTTCTTGATGTATATAAAGGTCCCACGCAGACGTAGAGGCCAACTCGCCAGGAATGTTGTCAAATATTACTGCCGACATGTCAGGTTGGATTAGGTTAGGTTATATTTCGTTATTGATGTATATGAAGGTCCTACGGAAACGGAGAGGCCAACTCGCCAGGAATGTTGTCAAATATTACAGCCGAGATGATAGGTTCTGTTAGGTTAGGTTATATTACGTTATTGATGTATATGAAGGTCAAACGGAGACGTAGAGGCCAACAAAACAGGAATGTTATCAAATATTACCGCCGACATGTTAGATTGGGTTAGGTTAGGTTATATTACGCTATTGATGTATATAAAAGTCCCACGGAGACGTAGAAGCCAACTCGTCAGTAATGTTGTCAAATATTACTGCCGACATGTTAGGTTGGATTAGATTATGTTATATTACGTTATTGATGTATATAAAGGTCCCACGGAGTCGTAGAGGCCAACAAGCCAGAAATGTTGCCAAATATTACCGCCGAGATGTTAGGTTGGGTTAGGTTAGGTTATATTACGTTCTTGATGTATATAAAGGTCCCACGCAGACGTAGAGGCCAACTCGCCAGGAATGTTGTCAAATATTACTGCCGACATGTCAGGTTGGATTAGGTTAGGTTATATTTCGTTATTGATGTATATGAAGGTCCTACGGAAACGGAGAGGCCAACTCGCCAGGAATGTTGTCAAATATTACAGCCGAGATGATAGGTTCTGTTAGGTTAGGTTATATTACGTTATTGATGTATATGAAGGTCAAACGGAGACGTAGAGGCCAACAAAACAGGAATGTTATCAAATATTACCGCCGACATGTTAGATTGGGTTAGGTTAGGTTATATTACGCTATTGATGTATATAAAAGTCCCACGGAGACGTAGAAGCCAACTCGTCAGTAATGTGGTCAAATATTACAGTCACGATGTTAGATTGGTTTAGGGTAGGTTGTATTACGTCATAGACGTATACAGTGTTCCCACCGAGAAGTAGGGACCGACAATCAAGAAATGTGGTTAAATGGTACCCCGAGAGGTTAGGTTGGGTTAGGTTACGTTATATTACGTTATTGATGTACATGAGGGTCCCATGGAGACGTAGAGGCCAACTCGCCAGGAATGTTGCCAAATATTACCGCCGAGATGATAGGTTGTGTTAGATTAGGTTATATTTCGTTATGGATGTATATGACGGTCAAACGGAGACGTAGAGGCCAACAAGCCAGGAATGTTGTCAAATATTACCGCCGACATGTTAGGTTGGGTTAGGTTTGGTTATATTTCGTTATTGATGTATATGAAGGTCCCACGGAGACGTAGAGGCCAACTCGCCAGGAATGTTGTCAAATATTACTGCCGACATGTTAGGTTGGATTAGATTATGTTATATTACGTTATTGATGTCTATAAAGGTCCCACGGTGTCGTAGAGGCCAACAAGCCAGAAATGTTGCCAAATATTACCGCCGAGATGTTAGGTTGGGTTAGGTTAGGTTATATTACGTTCTTGATGTATATAAAGGTCCCACGCAGACGTAGAGGCCAACTCGCCAGGAATGTTGTCAAATATTACCGCCGAGATGATAGGTTGGGTTAAGTTAGGTTATATTTCGTTATAGATGTATACAAAGGTCCCACGGAGACGTAGAGGCCAACTCGCCAGGAATGTTGTCAAATATTACCGCCGTCATGTTAGATTGGATTAGGTTTGGTTACATTACGTTATTGATGTATATAAAGGTGCCACGGAGACGGAGAAGCTAACTCGGCAGGAATGTTGCCAAATATTACCGCCGAGATGTTAGGTTGGGTTAGGTTAGGTTATATTACGTTATTGATGTATATAAAGGTCCCACGGAGACGTAGAGGCCAACTCGACAGGATTGTTGTCAAATAATAGCGCCGAGGGGTTAGGTTGTGTCAGGTTAGGTTATATTACGTTATTGATGTATATGAAGAACCCACGGATACGTAGAGGCCAACTCGCCAGGTATGTGGTCAAATATTACCGCCGAGATGATAGGTTGGGTTAGGTTTGGTTATATTTCGTTATTGATGTATATGAAGGTCCTACGGATACGGAGAGGCCAACTCGCCAGGAATGTTGTAAAATATTACCGCCGACATGTTAGGTTGGGTTAGGTTAGGTTATATTACGCTATTGATGTATATAAAAGTCCCACGGAGACGTAGAAGCCAACTCGTCAGGAATGTGGTCAAATATTACAGTCACGATGTTAGATTGGTTTAGGGTAAGTTGTATTACGTCATAGACGTATACAGTGTTCCCACCGAGAAGTAGGGACCGACAATCAAGGAATGTGGTTAAATGGTACCCCGAGAGGTTAGGTTGGGTTAGGTTACGTTATATTACGTTATTGATGTACATGAGGGTCCCACGGAGACGTAGAGGCCCACTCGCCAGGAATGTTGCCAAATATTACCGCCGAGATGATGGGTTGTGTTAGATTAGGTTATATATCGTTATGGATGTATATGAAGGTCAAACGGGGACGTAGAGGCCAACAAGCCAGGAGTGTTGTCAAATATTACCGCCGACATGTTAGGTTGGGTTAGGTTTGGTTATATTTCGTTGTTGATGTATATAAAGGTCCCACGGAGACGTAGATGCCAACAAGACAGGAATGTGGTCAACAATTACCGCCGAGATGTTAGATTGGGTTAGGTTAGGCTATATTACGTTATAGATGTGTATAAAGGTCCCACGGATACGTAGAGGCCAACTCGCCAGGAATGTTGTCAAATATTACTGCCGACATGTTAGGTTGGATTAGGTTATATTATATTACGTTATTGATGTATATAAAGGTCCCACGGAGTCGTAGAGGCCAACAAGCCAGAAATGTTGCCAAATATTACCGCCGAGATGTTAGGTTGGGTTAGGTTAGGTTATATTACGTTCTTGATGTATATGAAGGTCCCACGGAGACGTAGAGGCCAACTCGCCAGGAATGTTGTCAAATATTACTGCCGACATGTTAGGTTGGATTAGATTATGTTATATTACGTTATTGATGTATATAAAGGTCCCATGGAGTCGTAGAGGCCAACATGCCAGAAATGTTGCCAAATATTACCGCCGAGATGTTAGGTTGGGTTAGGTTAGGTTATATTACGTTCTTGATGTATATAAAGGTCCCACGCAGACGTAGAGGCCAACTCGCCAGGAATGTTGTCAAATATTACCGCCGACATGTTAGGTTGGGTTAGGTTTGGTTATATTTCGTTGTTGATGTATATAAAGGTCCCACGGAGACGTAGATGCCAACAAGACAGGAATGTGGTCAACAATTACCGCCGAGATGTTAGATTGGGTTAGGTTAGGCTATATTACGTTATAGATGTGTATAAAGGACCCACGGATACGTAGAGGCCAACTCGCCATGAATGTTGTCAAATATTACTGCCGAGATGTTAGGTTGGGTTAGGTTAGGTTATATTACGTTCTTGATGTATATAAAGGTCCCACGCAGACGAAGAGGCCAACTCGCCAGGATTGTTGTCAAATAATAGCGCCGAGGGGTTAGGTTGTGTCAGGTTAGGTTATATTACGTTATTGATGTATATGAAGAGCCCACGGAGACGTAGAGGCCAACTCGCCAGGTATGTGGTCAAATATTACCGCCGAGATGATAGGTTGGGTTAGGTTTGGTTATATTTCGTTATTGATGTATATGAAGGTCCTACGGATACGGAGAGGCCAACTCGCCACGAATGTTGTAAAATATTACCGCCGACATGTTAGGTTGGGTTAGGTTAGGTTATATTACGCTATTGATGTATATAAAAGTCCCACGGAGACGTAGAAGCCAACTCGTCAGGAATGTGGTCAAATATTACAGTCACGATGTTAGATTGGTTTAGGGTAAGTTGTATTACGTCATAGACGTATACAGTGTTCCCACCGAGAAGTAGGGACCGACAATCAAGGAATGTGGTTAAATGGTACCCCGAGAGGTTAGGTTGGGTTAGGTTGCGTTATATTACGTTATTGATGTACATGAGGGTCCCACGGAGACGTAGAGGCCCACTCGCCAGGAATGTTGCCAAATATTACCGCCGAGATGATAGGTTGTGTTAGATTAGGTTATATATCGTTATGGATGTATATGAAGGTCAAACGGGGACGTAGAGGCCAACAAGCCAGGAATGTTGTCAAATATTACCGCCGAGATTATAGGTTGGGTTAGGTTTGGTTATATTTCGTTATTGATGTATATGAAGGTCCCACGGAGACGTAGAGGCCAACAAAACAGGAATGTTGTCAAATATTACAGCCGAGATGTTAGGTTGGATTAGGTTATGTTATATTACGTTATTGATGTATATAAAGGTCCCACGGAGTCATAGAGGCCAACAAGCCAGAAATGTTGCCAAATATTACCGCCGAGATGTTAGGTTGGGTTAGGTTAGGTTATATTACGTTCTTGATGTATATAAAGGTCCCACGCAGACGTAGAGGCCAACTCGCCAGGTATGTGGTCAAATATTACCGCTGAGATGGTAGGTTGGGTTAAGTTAGGTTATATTTCGTTATTGATGTATATGAAGGTCCTACGGATACGGAGAGGCCAACTCGCCAGGAATGTTGTAAAATATTACCGCCGACATGTTAGGTTGGGTCAGGTTAGGTTATATTACGCTATTGATGTATATAAAAGTCCCACGGAGACGTAGAAGCCAACTCGTCAGGAATGTGTTCAAATATTACAGTCACGATGTTAGATTGGTTTAGGGTAGGTTGTATTACGTCATAGACGTATACAGTGTTCCCACCGAGAAGTAGGGACCGACAATCAAGGAATGTGGTTAAATGGTACCCCGAGAGGTTAGGTTGGGTTAGGTTACGTTATATTACGTTATTGATGTACATGAGGGTCCCATGGAGACGTAGAGGCCAACTCGCCAGGAATGTTGCCAAATATTACCGCCGAGATGATAGGTTGTGTTAGATTAGGTTATATTTCGTTATGGATGTATATGAAGGTCAAACGGAGACGTAGAGGCCAACAAGCCAGGAATGTTGTCAAATATTGCCGCCGACATGTTAGGTTGGGTTAGGCTTGGTTATATTTCGTTGTTGATGTATATAAAGGTCCCACGGATACGTAGAGGCCCATCCGGGAGGAATGTTGTCAAATATTACCGCCGAGATGTTAGGTTGGGTTCGGTTATGTTATATTACGTTATTGATATATATAAGGGTCCAACGGAGACGTAGAGGCCAACAAGCCAGGAATGTGGTCTAATATTACTGCCGAGGTGTTAGGTTGGGTTAGGTTAGGTTATATTACGCTATTGATGTATATAAAAGTCCCACGGAGACGTAGAAGCCAACTCGTCAGGAATGTGGTCAAATATTACAGCCACGATGTTAGATTGGGTTAGGGTATGTTGTATTACGTCATAGACATATACAGTGTTCCCACCGAGGAGTAGGGCCCGACAATCAAGGAATGTGGTTAAATGGTACCCCGAGAGGTTAGGTTGGGTTAGGTTACGTTATATTACGTTGTTGATGTACATGAGGGTCCCACGGAGACGTAGAGGCCAACTCGCCAGGAATGTTGTCAAATATTACTGCCGACATGTCAGGTTGGATTAGGTTAGGTTATATTTCGTTATTGATGTATATGAAGGTCCCACGGAGACGTAGAGGCCAACTCGCCAGGAATGTTGTCAAATATTACTGCCGACATGTTAAGTTGGATTAGATTATGTTATATTACGTTATTGATGTATATAAAGGTCCCACGGAGTCGTAGAGGCCAACTCGCCAGGAATGTTGTCAAATATTACCGCCGAGATGTTAGGTTGGGTTCGGTTATGTTATATTACGTTATTGATATATATAAGGGTCCAACGGAGACGTAGAGGCCAACAAGCCAGGAATGTGGTCTAATATTACTGGCGAGGTGTTAGGTTGGGTTAGGTTAGGTAATACTACGCTATTGATGTATATAAAAGTCCCACGGAGACGTAGAAGCCAACTCGTCAGGAATGTGGTCAAATATTACAGCCACGATGTTAGATTGGGTTAGGGTATGTTGTATTACGTCATAGACGTATACAGTGTTCCCACCGAGAAGTAGGGCCCGACAATCAAGGAATGTGGTTAAATGGTATCCCGAGAGGTGAGGTTGGGTTAGGTTACGTTATATTACGTTGTTGATGTACATGAGGGTCCCACGGAGACGTAGAGGGCAACTCGCCAGGAATGTTGTCAAATATTACTGCCGACATGTCAGGTTGGATTAGGTTAGGTTATATTTCGTTATTGATGTATATGAAGGTCCTACGGAAACGGAGAGGCCAACTCGCCAGGAATGTTGTCAAATATTACAGCCGAGATGATAGGTTCTGTTAGATTAGGTTATATTTCGTTATGGATGTATATGAAGGTCAAACGGAGACGTAGAGGCCAACAAGGCAGGAATGTTGTCAAATATTACCGCCGACATGTTAGGTTGGGTTAGGTTTGGTTATATTTCGTTATTGATGTATATGAAGGTCCCACGGAGACGTAGAGGCCAACTCGCCAGGAATGTTGTCAAATATTACTGCCGACATGTTAGGTTGGATTAGATTATGTTATATTACGTTATTGATGTATATAAAGGTCCCACGGAGTCGTAGAGGCCAACAAGCCAGAAATGTTGCCAAATATTACCGCCGAGATGTTAGGTTGGGTTAGGTTAGGTTATATTACGTTCTTGATGTATAGAAAGGTCCCACGCAGACGTAGAGGCCAACTCGCCAGGAATGTTGTCAAATATTACCGCCGAGATGATAGTTTGGGTTAAGTTAGGTTATATTTCGTTATAGATGTATACAAAGGTCCCACGGAGACGTAGAGGCCAACTCGCCAGGAATGTTGTCAAATATTACCGCCGTCATGTTAGATTGGATTAGGTTTGGTTACATTACGTTATTGATGTATATAAAGGTGCCACGGAGACGGAGAAGCTAACTCGCCAGTAATGTTGCCAAATATTACCGCCGAGATGTTAGGTTGGGTTAGGTTAGGTTATATTACGTTATTGATGTATATAAAGGTCCCACGGAGACGTAGAGGCCAACTCGCCAGGAATGTTGTCAAATATTACCGCCGAGATGTTAGATTGGCTTAGGTTAGGTTATATTACGTTATTGATGTATATAAAGGTCCCACGGAGACGTAGAGTCCAACTCGCCATGAATGTTGTCAAATATTACTGCCGAGACGTTAGGTTGGGTTAGGTTAGGTTATGTTACGTTATTGATGTATATAAAGGTCCCACGGAGACGAAGAGGCCAACTCGCCAGGATTGTTGTCAAATAATAGCGCCGAGGGGTTAGGTTGTGTCAGGTTAGGTTATATTACGTTATGGATGTATATGAAGAACCCACGGAGACGTAGAGGCCAACTCGCCAGGAATGTTGCCAAATATTACCGCCGAGATGTTAGGTTGGGTTAGGTTAGGTTATATTACGTTCTTGATGTATATAAAGGTCCCACGCAGACGTAGAGGCCAACTCGCCAGGAATGTTGTCAAATATTACTGCCGACATGTCAGGTTGGATTAGGTTAGGTTATATTTCGTTATTGATGTATATGAAGGTCCTACGGAAACGGAGAGGCCAACTCGCCAGGAATGTTGTCAAATATTACAGCCGAGATGATAGGTTCTGTTAGATTAGGTTATATTTCGTTATGGATGTATATGAAGGTCAAACGGAGACGTAGAGGCCAACTCGCCAGGAATGTTGCCAAATATTACCGCCGAGATGATAGGTTGTGTTAGATTAGGTTATATTTCGTTATGGATGTATATGACGGTCAAACGGAGACGTAGAGGCCAACAAGCCAGGAATGTTGTCAAATATTACCGCCGACATGTTAGGTTGGGTTAGGTTTGGTTATATTTCGTTATTGATGTATATGAAGGTCCCACGGAGACGTAGAGGCCAACTCGCCAGGAATGTTGTCAAATATTACTGCCGACATGTTAGGTTGGATTAGATTATGTTATATTACGTTATTGATGTCTATAAAGGTCCCACGGTGTCGTAGAGGCCAACAAGCCAGAAATGTTGCCAAATATTACCGCCGAGATGTTAGGTTGGGTTAGGTTAGGTTATATTACGTTCTTGATGTATATAAAGGTCCCACGCAGACGTAGAGGCCAACTCGCCAGGAATGTTGTCAAATATTACCGCCGAGATGATAGGTTGGGTTAAGTTAGGTTATATTTCGTTATAGATGTATACAAAGGTCCCACGGAGACGTAGAGGCCAACTCGCCAGGAATGTTGTCAAATATTACCGCCGTCATGTTAGATTGGATTAGGTTTGGTTACATTACGTTATTGATGTATATAAAGGTGCCACGGAGACGGAGAAGCTAACTCGGCAGGAATGTTGCCAAATATTACCGCCGAGATGTTAGGTTGGGTTAGGTTAGGTTATATTACGTTATTGATGTATATAAAGGTCCCACGGAGACGTAGAGGCCAACTCGACAGGATTGTTGTCAAATAATAGCGCCGAGGGGTTAGGTTGTGTCAGGTTAGGTTATATTACGTTATTGATGTATATGAAGAACCCACGGAGACGTAGAGGCCAACTCGCCAGGTATGTGGTCAAATATTACCGCCGAGATGATAGGTTGGGTTAGGTTTGGTTATATTTCGTTATTGATGTATATGAAGGTCCTACGGATACGGAGAGGCCAACTCGCCAGGAATGTTGTAAAATATTACCGCCGACATGTTAGGTTGGGTTAGGTTAGGTTATATTACGCTATTGATGTATATAAAAGTCCCACGGAGACGTAGAAGCCAACTCGTCAGGAATGTGGTCAAATATTACAGTCACGATGTTAGATTGGTTTAGGGTAAGTTGTATTACGTCATAGACGTATACAGTGTTCCCACCGAGAAGTAGGGACCGACAATCAAGGAATGTGGTTAAATGGTACCCCGAGAGGTTAGGTTGGGTTAGGTTACGTTATATTACGTTATTGATGTACATGAGGGTCCCACGGAGACGTAGAGGCCCACTCGCCAGGAATGTTGCCAAATATTACCGCCGAGATGATGGGTTGTGTTAGATTAGGTTATATATCGTTATGGATGTATATGAAGGTCAAACGGGGACGTAGAGGCCAACAAGCCAGGAGTGTTGTCAAATATTACCGCCGACATGTTAGGTTGGGTTAGGTTTGGTTATATTTCGTTGTTGATGTATATAAAGGTCCCACGGAGACGTAGATGCCAACAAGACAGGAATGTGGTCAACAATTACCGCCGAGATGTTAGATTGGGTTAGGTTAGGCTATATTACGTTATAGATGTGTATAAAGGTCCCACGGATACGTAGAGGCCAACTCGCCAGGAATGTTGTCAAATATTACTGCCGACATGTTAGGTTGGATTAGGTTATGTTATATTACGTTATTGATGTATATAAAGGTCCCACGGAGTCGTAGAGGCCAACAAGCCAGAAATGTTGTCAAATATTACTGCCGACATGTTAGGTTGGATTAGATTATGTTATATTACGTTATTGATGTATATAAAGGTCCCACGGAGTCGTAGAGGCCAACATGCCAGAAATGTTGCCAAATATTACCGCCGAGATGTTAGGTTGGGTTAGGTTAGGTTATATTACGTTCTTGATGTATATAAAGGTCCCACGCAGACGTAGAGGCCAACTCGCCAGGAATGTTGTCAAATATTACCGCCGACATGTTAGGTTGGGTTAGGTTTGGTTATATTTCGTTGTTGATGTATATAAAGGTCCCACGGAGACGTAGATGCCAACAAGACAGGAATGTGGTCAACAATTACCGCCGAGATGTTAGATTGGGTTAGGTTAGGCTATATTACGTTATAGATGTGTATAAAGGACCCACGGATACGTAGAGGCCAACTCGCCATGAATGTTGTCAAATATTACTGCCGAGATGTTAGGTTGGGTTAGGTTAGGTTATATTACGTTCTTGATGTATATAAAGGTCCCACGCAGACGAAGAGGCCAACTCGCCAGGATTGTTGTCAAATAATAGCGCCGAGGGGTTAGGTTGTGTCAGGTTAGGTTATATTACGTTATTGATGTATATGAAGAGCCCACGGAGACGTAGAGGCCAACTCGCCAGGTATGTGGTCAAATATTACCGCCGAGATGATAGGTTGGGTTAGGTTTGGTTATATTTCGTTATTGATGTATATGAAGGTCCTACGGATACGGAGAGGCCAACTCGCCACGAATGTTGTAAAATATTACCGCCGACATGTTAGGTTGGGTTAGGTTAGGTTATATTACGCTATTGATGTATATAAAAGTCCCACGGAGACGTAGAAGCCAACTCGTCAGGAATGTGGTCAAATATTACAGTCACGATGTTAGTTTGGTTTAGGGTAAGTTGTATTACGTCATAGACGTATACAGTGTTCCCACCGAGAAGTAGGGACCGACAATCAAGGAATGTGGTTAAATGGTACCCCGAGAGGTTAGGTTGGGTTAGGTTGCGTTATATTACGTTATTGATGTACATGAGGGTCCCACGGAGACGTAGAGGCCCACTCGCCAGGAATGTTGCCAAATATTACCGCCGAGATGATAGGTTGTGTTAGATTAGGTTATATATCGTTATGGATGTATATGAAGGTCAAACGGGGACGTAGAGGCCAACAAGCCAGGAATGTTGTCAAATATTACCGCCGAGATGATAGGTTGGGTTAGGTTTGGTTATATTTCGTTATTGATGTATATGAAGGTCCCACGGAGACGTAGAGGCCAACAAAACAGGAATGTTGTCAAATATTACAGCCGAGATGTTAGGTTGGATTAGGTTATGTTATATTACGTTATTGATGTATATAAAGGTCCCACGGAGTCATAGAGGCCAACAAGCCAGAAATGTTGCCAAATATTACCGCCGAGATGTTAGGTTGGGTTAGGTTAGGTTATATTACGTTCTTGATGTATATAAAGGTCCCACGCAGACGTAGAGGCCAACTCGCCAGGTATGTGGTCAAATATTACCGCTGAGATGGTAGGTTGGGTTAAGTTAGGTTATATTTCGTTATTGATGTATATGAAGGTCCTACGGATACGGAGAGGCCAACTCGCCAGGAATGTTGTAAAATATTACCGCCGACATGTTAGGTTGGGTCAGGTTAGGTTATATTACGCTATTGATGTATATAAAAGTCCCACGGAGACGTAGAAGCCAACTCGTCAGGAATGTGTTCAAATATTACAGTCACGATGTTAGATTGGTTTAGGGTAGGTTGTATTACGTCATAGACGTATACAGTGTTCCCACCGAGAAGTAGGGACCGACAATCAAGGAATGTGGTTAAATGGTACCCCGAGAGGTTAGGTTGGGTTAGGTTACGTTATATTACGTTATTGATGTACATGAGGGTCCCATGGAGACGTAGAGGCCAACTCGCCAGGAATGTTGCCAAATATTACCGCCGAGATGATAGGTTGTGTTAGATTAGGTTATATTTCGTTATGGATGTATATGAAGGTCAAACGGAGACGTAGAGGCCAACAAGCCAGGAATGTTGTCAAATATTGCCGCCGACATGTTAGGTTGGGTTAGGCTTGGTTATATTTCGTTGTTGATGTATATAAAGGTCCCACGGATACGTAGAGGCCCATCCGGGAGGAATGTTGTCAAATATTACCGCCGAGATGTTAGGTTGGGTTCGGTTATGTTATATTACGTTATTGATATATATAAGGGTCCAACGGAGACGTAGAGGCCAACAAGCCAGGAATGTGGTCTAATATTACTGCCGAGGTGTTAGGTTGGGTTAGGTTAGGTTATATTACGCTATTGATGTATATAAAAGTCCCACGGAGACGTAGAAGCCAACTCGTCAGGAATGTGGTCAAATATTACAGCCACGATGTTAGATTGGGTTAGGGTATGTTGTATTACGTCATAGACATATACAGTGTTCCCACCGAGGAGTAGGGCCCGACAATCAAGGAATGTGGTTAAATGGTACCCCGAGAGGTTAGGTTGGGTTAGGTTACGTTATATTACGTTGTTGATGTACATGAGGGTCCCACGGAGACGTAGAGGCCAACTCGCCAGGAATGTTGTCAAATATTACTGCCGACATGTCAGGTTGGATTAGGTTAGGTTATATTTCGTTATTGATGTATATGAAGGTCCCACGGAGACGTAGAGGCCAACTCGCCAGGAATGTTGTCAAATATTACTGCCGACATGTTAAGTTGGATTAGATTATGTTATATTACGTTATTGATGTATATAAAGGTCCCACGGAGTCGTAGAGGCCAACTCGCCAGGAATGTTGTCAAATATTACCGCCGAGATGATAGGTTGTGTTAGATTAGGTTATATTACGTTCTTGATGTATATAAAGGTCCCACGGAGACGTAGAAGCCAACTCGTCAGGAATGAGGTCAAATATTACAGTCACGATGTTAGATTGGTTTAGGGTAAGTTGTATTACGTCATAGACGTATACAGTGTTCCCACCGAGAAGTAGGGACCGACAATAAAGGAATGTGGTTAAATGGTACCCCGAGAGGTTAGGTTGGGTTAGGTTGCGTTATATTACGTTATTGATGTACATGAGGGTCCCACGGAGACGTAGAGGCCCACTCGCCAGGAATGTTGCCAAATATTACCGCCGAGATGATAGGTTGTGTTAGATTAGGTTATATATCGTTATGGATGTATATGAAGGTCAAACGGGGACGTAGAGGCCAACAAGCCAGGAATGTTGTCAAATATTACCGCCGACATGTTAGGTTGGGTTAGGCTTGGTTATATTTCGTTGTTGATGTATATAAAGGTCCCACGGATACGTAGAGGCCCATCCGGCAGGAATGTTGTCAAATATTACCGCCGAGATGTTAGGTTGGGTTCGGTTATGTTATATTACGTTATTGATATATATAAGGGTCCAACGGAGACGTAGAGGCCAACAAGCCAGGAATGTGGTCTAATATTACTGGCGAGGTGTTAGGTTGGGTTAGGTTAGGTAATACTACGCTATTGATGTATATAAAAGTCCCACGGAGACGTAGAAGCCAACTCGTCAGGAATGTGGTCAAATATTACAGCCACGATGTTAGATTGGGTTAGGGTATGTTGTATTACGTCATAGACGTATACAGTGTTCCCACCGAGAAGTAGGGCCCGACATTCAAGGAATGTGGTTAAATGGTACCCCGAGAGGTTAGGTTGGGTTAGGTTACGTTATATTACGTTGTTGATGTGCATGAGGGTCCCACGGAGACGTAGAGGCCACCTCGCCAGGAATGTTGTCAAATATTACTGCCGACATGTCAGGTTGGATTAGGTTAGGTTATATTTCGTTATTGATGTATATGAAGGTCCTACGGAAACGGAGAGGCCAACTCGCCAGGAATGTTGCCAAATATTACAGCCGAGATGATAGGTTGTGTTAGATTAGGTTATATTTCGTTATGGATGTATATGAAGGTCAAACGGAGACGTAGAGGCCAACAAGCCAGGAATGTTGTCAAATATTACCGCCGACATGTTAGGTTGGGTTAGGTTTGGTTATATTTCGTTATTGATGTATATAAAGGTCCCACGGATACGTAGAGGCCAATTCGGCAGGAATGTTGTCAAATATTACCGCCGAGATGTAAGGTTGGGTTCGGTTATGTTATATTACGTTATTGATATATATAAGGGTCCAACGGAGACGTAGAGGCCAACAAGCCAGGAATGTTGCCAAATATTACCGCCGAGATGTTAGGTTGGGTTAGGTTAGGTTATATTACGTTGTTGATGTATATAAAGGTCCCACGCAGACGTAGAGGCCAACTCGCCAGGAATGTTGTCAAATATTACCGCCGAGATGATAGGTTGGGTTAAGTTAGGTTATATTTCGTTATTGATGTATATGAAGGTCCCACGGAGACGTAGAGTCCAACTCGCCAGGAATGTTGTCAAATATTACCGCCGAGATGTTAGGTTGGGTTAGGTTAGGTTATGATACGTTATTGATGTATATAAAGCTCCCACGGAGACGTAGAGGCCAACTCGCCAGGATTGTTGTCAAATAATAGCGCCGAGAAGTTAGGTTGTGTCAGGTTAGGTTATATTACGTTATTGATGTATATGAAGAACCCACGGAGACGTAGAGGCCAACTCGCCAGGTATGTGGTCAAATATTACCGCCGAGTTGGTAGGTGGGGTTAGGTTTGGTTATACTTCGTTATTGATGTATATGAAGGTCCTACGGAACCGGAGAGGTCAACTCGCCAGGAATGTTGTCAAATATTACAGCCGAGATGATAGGTTGTGTTAGGTTAGGTTATATTACGTTATTGATGTATATGAAGGTCAAACGGAGACGTAGAGGCCAACAAAACAGGAATGTTGTCAAATATTACCGCCGACATGTTAGATTGGGTTAGGTTTGTTTATATTTCGTTATTGATGTATATAAAGGTCCCACGGATACGTAGAGGCCAATTCGGCAGGAATGTTGTCAAATATTACCGCCGAGACGTTAGGTTGGGTTCGGTTATGTTATATTACGTTATTGCTATATATAAGGGTCCAACGGAGACGTAGAGGCCAACAAGACAGGAGTGTGGTCAAATATTACTGCCATTGTTAGGTTGGGTTAGGTTAGGTTATATTACGCTATTGATGTATATAAAAGTTCCACGGAGACGTAGAAGCCAACTCGTCAGGAATGTGGTCAAATATTACAGTCACGATGTTAGATTGGTTTAGGGTAGGTTGTATTACGTCACAGACGTATACAGTGTTCCCACCGAGAAGTAGGGCCCGACAATCAAGGAATGTGGTTAAATGGTACACCGAGAGGTTAGGTTGGGTTAGGTTACGTTATATTACGTTATTGATGTACATGAGGATCCCACGGAGACGTAGAGGCAAACTCGCCAGGAATGTTGCCAAATATTACCGCCGGGATGATAGGTTGTATTAGATTAGGTTATATTTCGTTATGGATGTATATGAAGGTCAAACGGAGACGTAGAGGCCAACAAGCCAGGAATGTTGTCAAATATTACCGCCGACATGTTAGGTTGGGATAGGTTTGGTTATATTTCGTTGTTGATGTATATAAAGGTCCCACGGATACGTAGAGGCCAATTCGGCAGGAATGTTGTCAAATATTACCGCCGAGATGTTAGGTTGGTTTCGGTTATGTTATATTACGTTATTGATATATATAATGGTCCAACGGTGACGTAGAGGCCAACTCGCCAGGTATGTTGTCAAATATTACCGCAGACATGTTATGTTGGATTAGGTTTGGTTATATTACGTTATTGATGTATATAAAGGTCTCACGGAGACGTAGAGGGCAACTCGCCAGGATTGTTGTCAAATAATAGCGCCGAGAGGTTAGGTTGGGTTAGGTTACGTTATATTACGTTATTGATGTACATGAGGGTCCCATGGAGACGTAGAGGCCAACTCGCCAGGAATGTTTTCAAATATTACCGCCGACATGTTAGGTTGGATTAGGTTTGGTTATATTTCGTTATTGATGTATATGAAGGTCCCACGGATACGTAGAGGCCAATTCGGCAGGAATGTTGTCAAATATTACCGCCGAGATGTAAGGTTGGGTTCGGTTATGTTATATTACGTTATTGATATATATAAGGGTCCAACGGAGACGTAGAGGCCACCAAGCCAGGAATGTTGCCAAATATTACCGCCGAGATGTTAGGTTGGGTTAGGTTATGTTATATTACGTTGTTGATGTATATAAAGGTCCCACGCAGACGTAGAGGCCAACTCGCCAGGAATGTTGTCAAATATTACCGCCGAGATGATAGGTTGGGTTAAGTTAGGTTATATTTCGTTATTGATGTATATGAAGGTCCCACGGAGACGTAGAGTCCAACTCGCCAGGAATGTTGTCAAATATTACCGCCGAGATGATAGGTTCTGTTAGGTTAGGTTATATTACGTTATTGATGTATATGAAGGTCAAACGGAGACGTAGAGGCCAACAAAACAGGAATGTTGTCAAATATTACAGCCGAGATGTTAGGTTGAGTTAGGTTAGGTTATATTACGATATTGATGTATACAAAGGTCCCACGGAGACGTAGAGGACAACTCGCCAGGATTGTTGTCAAATAATAGCGCCGAGAGGTTTGGTTGGGTTAGGTTACGTTATATTACGTTATTGATGCACATGAGGGTCCCATGGAGACGTAGAGGCCAACTCGCCAGGAATGTTGTCAAATATTACCGCCGACATGTTAGGTTGGGTTAGGTTAGGTTATATTACGTTCTTGATGTATATAAAGGTCCCACGCAGACGTAGAGGCCAACTCGCCAGGAATGTTGTCAAATATTACCGCCGAGATGATAGGTTGGGTTAGGTTTGGTTATACTTCGTTATTGATGTATATGAAGGTCCTACGGAAACGGAGAGGCCAACTCGCCAGGAATGTTGTCAAATATTACAGCCGAGATGATAGGTTGTGTTAGGTTAGGTTATATTACGTTATTGATGTATATGAAAGTCAAACGGAGACGTAGAGGCCAACAAAACAGGAATGTTGTCAAATATTACCGCCGACATGTTAGATTGGGTTAGGTTTGGTTATATTTCGTTATTGATGTATATAAAGGTCCCACGGATACACAGAGGCCAATTCGGCAGGAATGTTGTCAAATATTACCGCCGAGATGATAGGTTGGGTTAGGTTTGGTTATACTTCGTTATTGATGTATATGAAGGTCCTACGGAAACGGAGAGGCCAACTCGCCAGGAATGTTGTCAAATATTACAGCCGAGATGATAGGTTGTGTTAGGTTAGGTTATATTACGTTATTGATGTATATGAAAGTCAAACGGAGACGTAGAGGCCAACAAAACAGGAATGTTGTCAAATATTACCGCCGACATGTTAGATTGGGTTAGGTTTGGTTATATTTCGTTATTGATGTATATAAAGGTCCCACGGATACACAGAGGCCAATTCGGCAGGAATGTTGTCAAATATTACCGCCGAGATGTTAGGTTGGGTTCGGTTATGTTATATTACGTTATTGATATATATAAGGGTCCAACGGAGACGTAGAGGCCAACTCGCCAGGAATGTTGTCAAATATTACTGCCGACATGTTAGGTTGGATTAGGTTAGGTTATGTTACGTTATTGATGTATATAAAGGTCCCAAGGAGACGTAGAGGCCAACAAGACAGAAATGTTGCCAAATATTACCGCCGAGATGTTAGGTTGGGTTAGGTTAGGGTATATTACGTTCTTGATGTATATAAAGGTCCCACGCAAACGTAAAGGCCAACTCGCCAGGAATGCTGTCAACTAATAGCGCCGAGAGGTTTGGTTGGGTTAGGTTTCGTTATATTACGTTATTGATGTACATGAGGGTCCCATGGAGACGTAGAGGCCAACTCGCCAGGAATGTTGTCAAATATCACCGCCGACATGTTAGGTTGGATTAGGTTTGGTTATATTTCGTTATTGATGTATATGAAGGTCCCACGGAGACGTAGAGGCCAACTCGCCAGGTATGTTGTCAAATATTACCGCAGACATGTTATGTTGGATTAGGTTTGGTTATATTACGTTATTGATGTATATAAAGGTCTCACGGAGACGTAGAGGGCAACTCGCCAGGATTGTTGTCAAATAATAGCGCCGAGAGGTTAGGTTGGGTTAGGTTACGTTATATTACGTTATTGATGTACATGAGGGTCCCATGGAGACGTAGAGGCCAACTCGCCAGGAATGTTTTCAAATATTACCGCCGACATGTTAGGTTGGATTAGGTTTGGTTATATTTCGTTATTGATGTATATGAAGGTCCCACGGATACGTAGAGGCCAATTCGGCAGGAATGTTGTCAAATATTACCGCCGAGATGTAAGGTTGGGTTCGGTTATGTTATATTTCGTTATTGATGTATATGAAGGTCCCACGGAGACGTAGAGTCCAACTCGCCAGGAATGTTGTCAAATATTACCGCCGAGATGATAGGTTCTGTTAGGTTAGGTTATATTACGTTATTGATGTATATGAAGGTCAAACGGAGACGTAGAGGCCAACAAAACAGGAATGTTGTCAAATATTACAGCCGAGATGTTAGGTTGAGTTAGGTTAGGTTATATTACGATATTGATGTATACAAAGGTCCCACGGAGACGTAGAGGACAACTCGCCAGGATTGTTGTCAAATAATAGCGCCGAGAGGTTTGGTTGGGTTAGGTTACGTTATATTACGTTATTGATGCACATGAGGGTCCCATGGAGACGTAGAGGCCAACTCGCCAGGAATGTTGTCAAATATTACCGCCGACATGTTAGGTTGGGTTAGGTTAGGTTATATTACGTTCTTGATGTATATAAAGGTCCCACGCAGACGTAGAGGCCAACTCGCCAGGAATGTTGTCAAATATTACCGCCGAGATGATAGGTTGGGTTAGGTTTGGTTATACTTCGTTATTGATGTATATGAAGGTCCTACGGAAACGGAGAGGCCAACTCGCCAGGAATGTTGTCAAATATTACAGCCGAGATGATAGGTTGTGTTAGGTTAGGTTATATTACGTTATTGATGTATATGAAGGTCAAACGGAGACGTAGAGGCCAACAAAACAGGAATGTTGTCAAATATTACGGCCGACATGTTAGATTGGGTTAGGTTTGGTTATATTTCGTTATTGATGTATATAAAGGTCCCACGGATACACAGATGCCAATTCGGCAGGAATGTTGTCAAATATTACCGCCGAGATGTTAGGTTGGGTTCGGTTATGTTATATTACGTTATTGATATATATAAGGGTCCAACGGAGACGTAGAGGCCAACAAGACAGGAATGTGGTCAAATATTACTGCCATTGTTAAGTTGGGTTAGGTTAGGTTATATTACGCTATTGATGTATATAAAAGTCCCACGGAGACGCAGAAGCCAACTCGTCAGGAATGTGGTCAAATATTACAGGCACGATGTTAGATTGGTTTAGGGTAGGTTGTATTACGTCATAGACGTATACAGTGTTCCCCACCGAGAAGTAGGGACCGACAATCAAGGAATGTGGTTAAATTGTACCCCGAGAAGTTAGGTTGGGTTAGGATACGTTATATTACGTTATTGATGTACATGAGGGTCCCACGGACACGTAGAGGCCAACTCGCCAGGAATGTTGCCAAATATTACCGCCGAGATGATAGGTTGTATTAGATTAGGTTATATTTCGTTATGGATGTATATGAAGGTCAAACGGAGACGTAGAGGCCAACAAGCCAGGAATGTTGTCAAATATTACAGCCGAGATGATAGGTTCTGTTAGGTTAGGTTATATTACGTTATTGATGTATATGAAGGTCAAACGGAGACGTAGAGGCCAACAAAACAGGAATGTTGTCAAATATTACAGCCGAGATGTTAGGTTGGGTTAGGTTAGGTTATATTACGATATTGATGTATACAAAGGTCGCACGGAGACGTAGAGGACAACTCGCCAGGATTGTTGTCAAATAATAGCGCCGAGAGGTTTGGTTGGGTTCGGTTATGTTATATTACGTTATTGATATATATAAGGGTCCAACGGAGACGTAGAGGCCAACAAGACAGGAATGTGGTCAAATATTACTGCCATTGTTAGGTTGGGTTAGGTTAGGTTATATTACGTTGTTGATGTACATGAGGGTCCCACGGAGACGTAGAGGCCAACTCGCCAGGAATGTTGTCAAATATTACTGCCGACATGTCAGGTTGGATTAGGTTAGGTTATATTTCGTTATTGATGTATATGAAGGTCCTACGGAAACGGAGAGGCCAACTCGCCAGGAATGTTGTCAAATATTACAGCCGAGATGATAGGTTCTGTTAGGTTAGGTTATATTACGTTATTGATGTATATGAAGGTCAAACGGAGACGTAGAGGCCAACAAAACAGGAATGTTGTCAAATATTACAGCCGAGATGTTAGGTTGAGTTAGGTTAGGTTATATTACGATATTGATGTATACAAAGGTCCCACGGAGACGTAGAGGACAACTCGCCAGGATTGTTGTCAAATAATAGCGCCGAGAGGTTTGGTTGGGTTAGGTTACGTTATATTACGTTATTGATGCACATGAGGGTCCCATGGAGACGTAGAGGCCAACTCGCCAGGAATGTTGTCAAATATTACCGCCGACATGTTAGGTTGGATCAGGTTTGGTTATATTACGTTATTGATGTATATAAAGGTCCCACGGAGACGTAGAGGCCAACTCGCCAGGAATGTTGTCAAATATTACCGCCAACATGTTAGGTTGGATTAGGTTTGGTTATATTACGTTATTGATGTATATAAAGGTCCCACGGAGACGTAGAGGCCAACTCGCCAGAAATGTTGCCAAATATTACCGCCGAGATGTTAGGTTGGGTTAGGTTAGGTTATATTACGTTCTTGATGTATATAAAGGTCCCACGCAGACGTAGAGTCCAACTCGCCAGGAATGTTGTCAAATATTACAGCCGAGATGATAGGTTGTGTTAGGTTAGGTTATATTTCGTTATGGATGTATATGAAGGTCAAACGGAGACGTAGAGGCCAACAAGCCAGGAATGTTGTCAAATATTACAGCCGAGATGATAGGTTCTGTTAGGTTAGGTTATATTACGTTATTGATGTATATGAAGGTCAAACGGAGACGTAGAGGCCAACAAAACAGGAATGTTGTCAAATATTACAGCCGAGATGTTAGGTTGGGTTAGGTTAGGTTATATTACGATATTGATGTATACAAAGGTCGCACGGAGACGTAGAGGACAACTCGCCAGGATTGTTGTCAAATAATAGCGCCGAGAGGTTTGGTTGGGTTAGGTTATTTTATATTACGTTATTGATGTATATGAAGGTCAAACGGAGACGTAGAGGCCAAAATGCCAGGAATGTTGTCAAATATTACCACATACATGTTAGGTTGGGTTAGGTTAGGTTATATTACGTTATTGATGTATACAAAGTTCCCACGGAGACGTAGCGGGCAACTCGCCAGGATTGTTGTCAAATAATAGCGCCGAGAGGTTAGGTTGGGTTAGGTTACGTTATATTACGTTATTGATGTACATGAGGGTCCCATGGAGACGTAGAGGCTAACTCGCCAGGAATGTTTTCAAATATTACCGCCGACATGTTAGGTTGGATTAGGTTTGGTTATATTTCGTTATTGATGTATATGAAGGTCCCACGGAGACGTAGAGGCCAACAAGCCAGAAATGTTGTCAAATATTACAGCCGAGATGTTAGGTTGGGTTAGGTTAGGTTATATTACGATATTGATGTATACAAAGGTCCCACGGAGACGTAGAGGACAACTCGCCAGGATTGTTGTCAAATAATAGCGCCGAGAGGTTTGGTTGGGTTAGGTTACGTTATATTACGTTATTGATGTACATGAGGGTCCCATGGAGACGTGGAGGCCAACTCGCCAGGAATGTTGTCAAATATTACCGCAGACATGTTATGTTGGATTAGGTTTGGTTATATTACGTTATTGATGTATATAAAGGTCTCACGGAGACGTAGAGGGCAACTCGCCAGGATTGTTGTCAAATAATAGCGCCGAGAGGTTAGGTTGGGTTAGGTTACGTTATATTACGTTATTGATGTACATGACGGTCCCATGGAGACGTAGAGGCCAACTCGCCAGGAATGTTTTCAAATATTACCGCCGACATGTTAGGTTGGATTAGGTTTGGTTATATTTCGTTATTGATGTATATGAAGGTCCCACGGATACGTAGAGGCCAATTCGGCAGGAATGTTGTCAAATATTACCGCCGAGATGTAAGGTTGGGTTCGGTTATGTTATATTTCGTTATTGATGTATATGAAGGTCCCACGGAGACGTAGAGTCCAACTCGCCAGGAATGTTGTCAAATATTAACGCCGAGATGATAGGTTCTGTTAGGTTAGGTTATATTACGTTATTGATGTATATGAAGGTCAAACGGAGACGTAGAGGCCAACAAAACAGGAATGTTGTCAAATATTACAGCCGAGATGTTAGGTTGAGTTAGGTTAGGTTATATTACGATATTGATGTATACAAAGGTCCCACGGAGACGTAGAGGACAACTCGCCAGGATTGTTGTCAAATAATAGCGCCGAGAGGTTTGGTTGGGTTAGGTTACGTTATATTACGTTATTGATGCACATGAGGGTCCCATGGAGACGTAGAGGCCAACTCGCCAGGAATGTTGTCAAATATTACCGCCGACATGTTAGGTTGGGTTAGGTTAGGTTATATTACGTTCTTGAGGTATATAAAGGTCCCACGCACACGTAGAGGCCAACTCGCCAGGAATGTTGTCAAATATTACCGCCGAGATGATAGGTTGGGTTAGGTTTGGTTATACTTCGTTATTGATGTATATGAAGGTCCTACGGAAACGGAGAGGCCAACTCGCCAGGAATGTTGTCAAATATTACAGCCGAGATGATAGGTTGTGTTAGGTTAGGTTATATTACGTTATTGATGTATATGAAGGTCAAACGGAGACGTAGAGGCCAACAAAACAGGAATGTTGTCAAATATTACCGCCGACATGTTAGATTGGGTTAGGTTTGGTTATATTTCGTTATTGATGTATATAAAGGTCCCACGGATACACAGATGCCAATTCGGCAGGAATGTTGTCAAATATTACCGCCGAGATGTTAGGTTGGGTTCGGTTATGTTATATTACGTTATTGATATATATATAAGGGTCCAACGGAGACGTAGAGGCCAACAAGACAGGAATGTGGTCAAATATTACTGCCATTGTTAAGTTGGGTTAGGTTAGGTTATATTACGCTATTGATGTATATAAAAGTCCCACGGAGACGCAGAAGCCAACTCGTCAGGAATGTGGTCAAATATTACAGGCACGATGTTAGATTGGTTTAGGGTAGGTTGTATTACGTCATAGACGTATACAGTGTTCCCACCGAGAAGTAGGGACCGACAATCAAGGAATGTGGTTAAATTGTACCCCGAGAAGTTAGGTTGGGTTAGGATACGTTATATTACGTTATTGATGTACATGAGGGTCCCACGGACACGTAGAGGCCAACTCGCCAGGAATGTTGCCAAATATTACCGCCGAGATGATAGGTTGTATTAGATTAGGTTATATTTCGTTATGGATGTATATGAAGGTCAAACGGAGACGTAGAGGCCAACAAGCCAGGAATGTTGTCAAATATTACAGCCGAGATGATAGGTTCTGTTAGGTTAGGTTATATTACGTTATTGATGTATATGAAGGTCAAACGGAGACGTAGAGGCCAACAAAACAGGAATGTTGTCAAATATTACAGCCGAGATGTTAGGTTGGGTTAGGTTAGGTTATATTACGATATTGATGTATACAAAGGTCGCACGGAGACGTAGAGGACAACTCGCCAGGATTGTTGTCAAATAATAGCGCGGAGAGGTTTGGTTGGGTTCGGTTATGTTATATTACGTTATTGATATATATAAGGGTCCAACGGAGACGTAGAGGCCAACAAGACAGGAATGTGGTCAAATATTACTGCCATTGTTAGGTTGGGTTAGGTTAGGTTATATTACGTTGTTGATGTACATGAGGGTCCCACGGAGACGTAGAGGCCAACTCGCCAGGAATGTTGTCAAATATTACTGCCGACATGTCAGGTTGGATTAGGTTAGGTTATATTTCGTTATTGATGTATATGAAGGTCCTACGGAAACGGAGAGGCCAACTCGCCAGGAATGTTGTCAAATATTACAGCCGAGATGATAGGTTCTGTTAGGTTAGGTTATATTACGTTATTGATGTATATGAAGGTCAAACGGAGACGTAGAGGCCAACAAAACAGGAATGTTGTCAAATATTACAGCCGAGATGTTAGGTTGAGTTAGGTTAGGTTATATTACGATATTGATGTATACAAAGGTCCCACGGAGACGTAGAGGACAACTCGCCAGGATTGTTGTCAAATAATAGCGCCGAGAGGTTTGGTTGGGTTAGGTTACGTTATATTACGTTATTGATGCACATGAGGGTCCCATGGAGACGTAGAGGCCAACTCGCCAGTAATGTTGTCAAATATTACCGCCGACATGTTAGGTTGGATCAGGTTTGGTTATATTACGTTATTGATGTATATAAAGGTCCCACGGAGACGTAGAGGCCAACTCGCCAGGAATGTTGTCAAATATTACCGCCAACATGTTAGGTTGGATTAGGTTTGGTTATATTACGTTATTGATGTATATAAAGGTCCCACGGAGACGTAGAGGCCAACTCGCCAGAAATGTTGCCAAATATTACCGCCGAGATGTTAGGTTGGGTTAGGTTAGGTTATATTACGTTCTTGATGTATATAAAGGTCCCACGCAGACGTAGAGTCCAACTCGCCAGGAATGTTGTCAAATATTACAGCCGAGATGATAGGTTGTGTTAGGTTAGGTTATATTTCGTTATGGATGTATATGAAGGTCAAACGGAGACGTAGAGGCCAACAAGCCAGGAATGTTGTCAAATATTACAGCCGAGATGATAGGTTCTGTTAGGTTAGGTTATATTACGTTATTGATGTATATGAAGGTCAAACGGAGACGTAGAGGCCAACAAAACAGGAATGTTGTCAAATATTACAGCCGAGATGTTAGGTTGGGTTAGGTTAGGTTATATTACGATATTGATGTATACAAAGGTCGCACGGAGACGTAGAGGACAACTCGCCAGGATTGTTGTCAAATAATAGCGCCGAGAGGTTTGGTTGGGTTAGGTTATGTTATATTACGTTATTGATGTATATGAAGGTCAAACGGAGACGTAGAGGCCAAAATGCCAGGAATGTTGTCAAATATTACCACAGACATGTTAGGTTGGGTTAGGTTAGGTTATATTACGTTATTGATGTATACAAAGTTCCCACGGAGACGTAGCGGGCAACTCGCCAGGATTGTTGTCAAATAATAGCGCCGAGAGGTTAGGTTGGGTTAGGTTACGTTATATTACGTTATTGATGTACATGAGGGTCCCATGGAGACGTAGAGGCTAACTCGCCAGGAATGTTTTCAAATATTACCGCCGACATGATAGGTTGGATTAGGTTTGGTTATATTTCGTTATTGATGTATATGAAGGTCCCACGGAGACGTAGAGGCCAACAAGCCAGAAATGTTGTCAAATATTACAGCCGAGATGTTAGGTTGGGTTAGGTTAGGTTATATTACGATATTGATGTATACAAAGGTCCCACGGAGACGTAGAGGCCAACTCGCCAGGAATGTTGTCAAATATTACAGCCGAGATGATAGGTTCTGTTAGGTTAGGTTATATTACGTTATTGATGTATATGAAGGTCAAACGGAGACGTAGAGGCCAACAAAACAGGAATGTTGTCAAATATTACAGCCGAGATGTTAGGTTGAGTTAGGTTAGGTTATATTACGATATTGATGTATACAAAGGTCCCACGGAGACGTAGAGGACAACTCGCCAGGATTGTTGTCAAATAATAGCGCCGAGAGGTTTGGTTGGGTTAGGTTATTTTATATTACGTTATTGATGTATATGAAGGTCAAACGGAGACGTAGAGGCCAAAATGCCAGGAATGTTGTCAAATATTACCACATACATGTTAGGTTGGGTTAGGTTAGGTTATATTACGTTATTGATGTATACAAAGTTCCCACGGAGACGTAGCGGGCAACTCGCCAGGATTGTTGTCAAATAATAGCGCCGAGAGGTTAGGTTGGGTTAGGTTACGTTATATTACGTTATTGATGTACATGAGGGTCCCATGGAGACGTAGAGGCTAACTCGCCAGGAATGTTTTCAAATATTACCGCCGACATGTTAGGTTGGATTAGGTTTGGTTATATTTCGTTATTGATGTATATGAAGGTCCCACGGAGACGTAGAGGCCAACAAGCCAGAAATGTTGTCAAATATTACAGCCGAGATGTTAGGTTGGGTTAGGTTAGGTTATATTACGATATTGATGTATACAAAGGTCCCACGGAGACGTAGAGGACAACTCGCCAGGATTGTTGTCAAATAATAGCGCCGAGAGGTTTGGTTGGGTTAGGTTACGTTATATTACGTTATTGATGTACATGAGGGTCCCATGGAGACGTGGAGGCCAACTCGCCAGGAATGTTGTCAAATATTACCGCAGACATGTTATGTTGGATTAGGTTTGGTAATATTACGTTATTGATGTATATAAAGGTCTCACGGAGACGTAGAGGGCAACTCGCCAGGATTGTTGTCAAATAATAGCGCCGAGAGGTTAGGTTGGGTTAGGTTACGTTATATTACGTTATTGATGTACATGACGGTCCCATGGAGACGTAGAGGCCAACTCGCCAGGAATGTTTTCAAATATTACCGCCGACATGTTAGGTTGGATTAGGTTTGGTTATATTTCGTTATTGATGTATATGAAGGTCCCACGGATACGTAGAGGCCAATTCGGCAGGAATGTTGTCAAATATTACCGCCGAGATGTAAGGTTGGGTTCGGTTATGTTATATTTCGTTATTGATGTATATGAAGGTCCCACGGAGACGTAGAGTCCAACTCGCCAGGAATGTTGTCAAATATTAACGCCGAGATGATAGGTTCTGTTAGGTTAGGTTATATTACGTTGTTGATGTATATGAAGGTCAAACGGAGACGTAGAGGCCAACAAAACAGGAATGTTGTCAAATATTACAGCCGAGATGTTAGGTTGAGTTAGGTTAGGTTATATTACGATATTGATGTATACAAAGGTCCCACGGAGACGTAGAGGACAACTCGCCAGGATTGTTGTCAAATAATAGCGCCGAGAGGTTTGGTTGGGTTAGGTTACGTTATATTACGTTATTGATGCACATGAGGGTCCCATGGAGACGTAGAGGCCAACTCGCCAGGAATGTTGTCAAATATTACCGCCGACATGTTAGGTTGGGTTAGGTTAGGTTATATTACGTTCTTGAGGTATATAAAGGTCCCACGCACACGTAGAGGCCAACTCGCCAGGAATGTTGTCAAATATTACCGCCGAGATGATAGGTTGGGTTAGGTTTGGTTATACTTCGTTATTGATGTATATGAAGGTCCTACGGAAACGGAGAGGCCAACTCGCCAGGAATGTTGTCAAATATTACAGCCGAGATGATAGGTTGTGTTAGGTTAGGTTATATTACGTTATTGATGTATATGAAGGTCAAACGGAGACGTAGAGGCCAACAAAACAGGAATGTTGTCAAATATTACCGCCGACATGTTAGATTGGGTTAGGTTTGGTTATATTTCGTTATTGATGTATATAAAGGTCCCACGGATACACAGATGCCAATTCGGCAGGAATGTTGTCAAATATTACCGCCGAGATGTTAGGTTGGGTTCGGTTATGTTATATTACGTTATTGATATATATAAGGGTCCAACGGAGACGTAGAGGCCAACAAGACAGGAATGTGGTCAAATATTACTGCCATTGTTAAGTTGGGTTAGGTTAGGTTATATTACGCTATTGATGTATATAAAAGTCCCACGGAGACGCAGAAGCCAACTCGTCAGGAATGTGGTCAAATATTACAGGCACGATGTTAGATTGGTTTAGGGTAGGTTGTATTACGTCATAGACGTATACAGTGTTCCCACCGAGAAGTAGGGACCGACAATCAAGGAATGTGGTTAAATTGTACCCCGAGAAGTTAGGTTGGGTTAGGATACGTTATATTACGTTATTGATGTACATGAGGGTCCCACGGACACGTAGAGGCCAACTCGCCAGGAATGTTGCCAAATATTACCGCCGAGATGATAGGTTGTATTAGATTAGGTTATATTTCGTTATGGATGTATATGAAGGTCAAACGGAGACGTAGAGGCCAACAAGCCAGGAATGTTGTCAAATATTACAGCCGAGATGATAGGTTCTGTTAGGTTAGGTTATATTACGTTATTGATGTATATGAAGGTCAAACGGAGACGTAGAGGCCAACAAAACAGGAATGTTGTCAAATATTACAGCCGAGATGTTAGGTTGGGTTAGGTTAGGTTATATTACGATATTGATGTATACAAAGGTCGCACGGAGACGTAGAGGACAACTCGCCAGGATTGTTGTCAAATAATAGCGCGGAGAGGTTTGGTTGGGTTCGGTTATGTTATATTACGTTATTGATATATATAAGGGTCCAACGGAGACGTAGAGGCCAACAAGACAGGAATGTGGTCAAATATTACTGCCATTGTTAGGTTGGGTTAGGTTAGGTTATATTACGTTGTTGATGTACATGAGGGTCCCACGGAGACGTAGAGGCCAACTCGCCAGGAATGTTGTCAAATATTACTGCCGACATGTCAGGTTGGATTAGGTTAGGTTATATTTCGTTATTGATGTATATGAAGGTCCTACGGAAACGGAGAGGCCAACTCGCCAGGAATGTTGTCAAATATTACAGCCGAGATGATAGGTTCTGTTAGGTTAGGTTATATTACGTTATTGATGTATATGAAGGTCAAACGGAGACGTAGAGGCCAACAAAACAGGAATGTTGTCAAATATTACAGCCGAGATGTTAGGTTGAGTTAGGTTAGGTTATATTACGATATTGATGTATACAAAGGTCCCACGGAGACGTAGAGGACAACTCGCCAGGATTGTTGTCAAATAATAGCGCCGAGAGGTTTGGTTGGGTTAGGTTACGTTATATTACGTTATTGATGCACATGAGGGTCCCATGGAGACGTAGAGGCCAACTCGCCAGGAATGTTGACAAATATTACCGCCGACATGTTAGGTTGGATCAGGTTTGGTTATATTACGTTATTGATGTATATAAAGGTCCCACGGAGACGTAGAGGCCAACTCGCCAGGAATGTTGTCAAATATTACCGCCAACATGTTAGGTTGGATTAGGTTTGGTTATATTACGTTATTGATGTATATAAAGGTCCCACGGAGACGTAGAGGCCAACTCGCCAGAAATGTTGCCAAATATTACCGCCGAGATGTTAGGTTGGGTTAGGTTAGGTTATATTACGTTCTTGATGTATATAAAGGTCCCACGCAGACGTAGAGTCCAACTCGCCAGGAATGTTGTCAAATATTACAGCCGAGATGATAGGTTGTGTTAGGTTAGGTTATATTTCGTTATGGATGTATATGAAGGTCAAACGGAGACGTAGAGGCCAACAAGCCAGGAATGTTGTCAAATATTACAGCCGAGATGATAGGTTCTGTTAGGTTAGGTTATACTACGTTATTGATGTATATGAAGGTCAAACGGAGACGTAGAGGCCAACAAAACAGGAATGTTGTCAAATATTACAGCCGAGATGTTAGGTTGGGTTAGGTTAGGTAATATTACGATATTGATGTATACAAAGGTCGCACGGAGACGTAGAGGACAACTCGCCAGGATTGTTGTCAAATAATAGCGCCGAGAGGTTTGGTTGGGTTAGGTTATGTTATATTACGTTATTGATGTATATGAAGGTCAAACGGAGACGTAGAGGCCAAAATGCCAGGAATGTTGTCAAATATTACCACAGACATGTTAGGTTGGGTTAGGTTTGGTTATATTACGTTATTGATGTATACAAAGTTCCCACGGAGACGTAGCGGGCAACTCGCCAGGATTGTTGTCAAATAATAGCGCCGAGAGGTTAGGTTGGGTTAGGTTACGTTATATTACGTTATTGATGTACATGAGGGTCCCATGGAGACGTAGAGGCTAACTCGCCAGGAATGTTTTCAAATATTACCGCCGACATGATAGGTTGGATTAGGTTTGGTTATATTTCGTTATTGATGTATATGAAGGTCCCACGGAGACGTAGAGGCCAACAAGCCAGAAATGTTGTCAAATATTACAGCCGAGATGTTAGGTTGGGTTAGGTTAGGTTATATTACGATATTGATGTATACAAAGGTCCCACGGAGACGTAGAGGCCAACTCGCCAGGAATGTTGTCAAATATTACAGCCGAGATGATAGGTTCTGTTAGGTTAGGTTATATTACGTTATTGATGTATATGAAGGTCAAACGGAGACGTAGAGGCCAACAAAACAGGAATGTTGTCAAATATTACAGCCGAGATGTTAGGTTGAGTTAGGTTAGGTTATATTACGATATTGATGTATACAAAGGTCCCACGGAGACGTAGAGGACAACTCGCCAGGATTGTTGTCAAATAATAGCGCCGAGAGGTTTGGTTGGGTTAGGTTACGTTATATTACGTTATTGATGCACATGAGGGTCCCATGGAGACGTAGAGGCCAACTCGCCAGGAATGTTGTCAAATATTACCGCCGACATGTTAGGTTGGATCAGGTTTGGTTATATTACGTTATTGATGTATATAAAGGTCCCACGGAGACGTAGAGGCCAACTCGCCAGGAATGTTGTCAAATATTACCGCCATCATGTTAGGTTGGATTAGGTTTGGTTATATTACGTTATTGATGTATATAAAGGTCCCACGGAGACGTAGAGGCGAACTCGCCAGAAATGTTGCCAAATATTACCGCCGAGATGTTAGGTTGGGTTAGGTTAGGTTATATTACGTTCTTGATGT
Source organism: Xylocopa violacea (assembly GCA_963969225.1). Taxonomy (NCBI): domain Eukaryota; kingdom Metazoa; phylum Arthropoda; class Insecta; order Hymenoptera; family Apidae; genus Xylocopa; species Xylocopa violacea. Next base: position 6,679,301 of record CAXAJV010000017.1, on the reverse strand, counting down.
ATATAAAGGTCCCACGCAGACGTAGAGTCCAACTCGCCAGGAATGTTGTCAAATATTACAGCCGAGATGATAGGTTGTGTTAGGTTAGGTTATATTTCGTTATGGATGTATATGAAGGTCAAACGGAGACGTAGAGGCCAACAAGCCAGGAATGTTGTCAAATATTACAACCGAGATGATAGGTTCTGTTAGGTTAGGTTATATTACGTTATTGATGTATATGAAGGTCAAACGGAGACGTAGAGGCCAACAAAACAGGAATGTTGTCAAATATTACAGCCGAGATGTTAGGTTGGGTTAGGTTAGGTTATATTACGATATTGATGTATACAAAGGTCGCACGGAGACGTAGAGGACAACTCGCCAGGATTGTTGTCAAATAATAGCGCCGAGAGGTTTGGTTGGGTTAGGTTATGTTATATTACGTTATTGATGTATATGAAGGTCAAACGGAGACGTAGAGGCCAAAATGCCAGGAATGTTGTCAAATATTACCACAGACATGTTAGGTTGGGTTAGGTTAGGTTATATTACGTTATTGATGTATACAAAGTTCCCACGGAGACGTAGCGGGCAACTCGCCAGGATTGTTGTCAAATAATAGCGCCGAGAGGTTAGGTTGGGTTAGGTTACGTTATATTACGTTATTGATGTACATGAGGGTCCCATGGAGACGTAGAGGCTAACTCGCCAGGAATGTTTTCAAATATTACCGCCGACATGTTAGGTTGGATAAGGTTAGGTTATGTTACGTTATTGATGTATATAAAGGTCCCAAGGTGACGTAGAGGCCAACAAGCCAGAAATTTTGTCAAATATTACAGCCGAGATGTTTGGTTGGGTTAGGTTACGTTATATTACGTTATTGATGTACATGAGGGTCCCATGGAGACGTAGAGGCCAACTAGCCAGGAATGTTGTCAAATATTACCGCAGACATGTTATGTGTGATTAGGCTTGGTTATATTACGTTATTGATGTATATAAAGGTCCCACGGAGACGTAGAGGCCAACTCGCCAGGTATGTTGTCAAATATTACCGCAGACATGTTATGTTGTATTAGGTTTGGTTATGTTACGTTATTGATGTATATAAAGGTCCCACGGAGACGTAGAGGGCAACTCGCCAGGATTGTTGTCAAATAATAGCGCCGAGAGGTTAGGTTGGGTTAGGTTACGTTATATTACGTTATTGATGTACATGAGGGTCCCATGGAGACGTAGAGGCCAACTCGCCAGGAATGTTTTCAAATATTACCGCCGACATGTTAGGTTGGATTAGGTTTGGTTATATTTCGTTATTGATGTATATGAAGGTCCCACGGAGACGTAGAGGCCAATTCGCCAGGTATGTGGTCAAATATTACCGCCGAGATGATAGGTTGGGTTAGGTTTGGTTATATTTCGTTATTGATGTATATAAAGGTCCCACGGAGACGGAGAAGCCAATTCGCCAGGAATGTTGTCAAATATTACCGCCGACATGTTAGGTTGGATTAGGTTTGGTTATATTACGGTATTGATGTATATAAAGGTCCCACGGATACGTAGAGGCCAATTCGGCAGCAATGTTGTCAAATATTACCGCCGAGACGTTAGGTTGGGTTCGGTTATGTTATATTACGTTATTGCTATATATAAGGGTCCAACGGAGACGTAGAGGCCAACAAGACAGGAATGTGGTGAAATATTGCTGCCATTGTTAGGTTGGGTTAGGTTAGGTTATATTACGCTATTGATGTATATAAAAGTCCCACGGAGACGTAGAAGCCAACTCGTCAGGAATGTGGTCAAATATTACAGTCACGATGTTAGATTGGTTTAGGGTAGGTTGTATTACGTCACAGACGTATACAGTGTTCCCACCGAGAAGTAGGGCCCGACAATCAAGGAATGTGGTTAAATTGTACCCCGAGAGGTTAGGTTGGGTTAGGTTACGTTATATTACGTTATTGATGTACATGAGGGTCCCACGGAGACGTAGAGGCCAACTCGCCAGGAATGTTGCCAAATATTACCGCCGAGATGATAGGTTGTATTAGATTAGGTTAGATTTCGTTATGGATGTATATGAAGGTCAAACGGAGACGTAGAGGCCAACAAGCCAGGAATGTTGTCAAATATTACCGCCGACATGTTAGGTTGGGATAGGTTTGGTTATATTTCGTTGTTGATGTATATAAAGGTCCCACGGATACGTAGAGGCCAATTCGGCAGGAATGTTGTCAAATATTACCGCCGAGATGTTAGGTTGGGTTCGGTTATGTTATATTTCGTTATTGATATATATAAGGGTCCAACGGTGACGTAGAGGCCAACAAGCCAGAAATGTTGCCAAATATTACCGCCGAGATGTTAGGTTGGGTTAGGTTAGGTTATATTACGTTCTTGATGTATATAAAGGTCCCACGCAGACGTAGAGGCCAACTCGCCAGGAATGTTGTCAAATATTACTGCCGACATGTCAGGTTGGATTAGGTTAGGTTATATTTCGTTATTGATGTATATGAAGGTCCTACGGAAACGGAGAGGCCAACTCGCCAGGAATGTTGTCAAATATTACAGCCGAGATGATAGGTTCTGTTAGGTTAGGTTATATTACGTTATTGATGTACATGAGGGTCCCATGGAGACGTAGAGGCTAACTCGCCAGGAATGTTTTCAAATATTACCGCCGACATGTTAGGTTGGATTAGGTTTGGTTATATTTCGTTATTGATGTATATGAAGGTCCCACGGAGACGTAGAGGCCAACAAGCCAGAAATGTTGTCAAATATTACAGCCGAGATGTTAGGTTGGGTTAGGTTAGGTTATATTACGATATTGATGTATACAAAGGTCCCACGGAGACGTAGAGGACAACTCGCCAGGATTGTTGTCAAATAATAGCGCCGAGAGGTTTGGTTGGGTTAGGTTACGTTATATTACGTTATTGATGTACATGAGGGTCCCATGGAGACGTGGAGGCCAACTCGCCAGGAATGTTGTCAAATATTACCGCAGACATGTTATGTTGGATTAGGTTTGGTTATATTACGTTATTGATGTATATAAAGGTCCCACGGAGACGGAGAAGCCAACTCGCCAGGAATGTTGCCAAATATTACCGCCGAGATGTTAGGTTGGGTTAGGTTAGGTTATATTACGTTATTGATGTACATCAAGGTCCCGCGGAGACGTAGAGGCCAACTCGCCAGGAATGTTGTCAAATATTACTGCCGACATGTTAGGTTGGATAAGGTTAGGTTATGTTACGTTATTGATGTATATAAAGGTCCCAAGGTGACGTAGAGGCCAACAAGCCAGAAATTTTGTCAAATATTACAGCCGAGAGGTTTGGTTGGGTTAGGTTACGTTATATTACGTTATTGATGTACATGAGGGTCCCATGGAGACGTAGAGGCCAACTAGCCAGGAATGTTGTCAAATATTACCGCAGACATGTTATGTTGGATTAGGCTTGGTTATATTACGTTATTGATGTATATAAAAGTCCCACGGAGACGTAGAGGCCAACTCGCCAGGTATGTTGTCAAATATTACCGCAGACATGTTATGTTGGATTAGGTTTGGTTATATTACGTTATTGATGTATATAAAGGTCCCACGGAGACGTAGAGGGCAACTCTCCAGGATTGTTGTCAAATAATAGCGCCGAGAGGTTAGGTTGGGTTAGGTTACGTTATATTACGTTATTGATGTACATGAGGGTCCCATGGAGACGTAGAGGCCAACTCGCCAGGAATGTTTTCAAATATTACCGCCGACATGTTAGGTTGGATTAGGTTTGGTTATATTTCGTTATTGATGTATATGAAGGTCCCACGGAGACGTAGAGGCCAATTCGCCAGGTATGTGGTCAAATATTACCGCCGAGATGATAGGTTGGGTTAGGTTTGGTTATATTTCGTTATTGATGTATATAAAGGTCCCACGGAGACGGAGAAGCCAATTCGCCAGGAATGTTGTCAAATATTACCGCCGACATGTTAGGTTGGATTAGGTTTGGTTATATTACGGTATTGATGCATATAAAGGTCCCACGGATACGTAGAGGCCAATTCGGCAGGAATGTTGTCAAATATTACCGCCGAGACGTTAGGTTGGGTTCGGTTATGTTATATTACGTTATTGCTATATATAAGGGTCCAACGGAGACGTAGAGGCCAACAAGACAGGAATGTGGTCAAATATTACTGCCATTGTTAGGTTGGGTTAGGTTAGGTTATATTACGCTATTGATGTATATAAAAGTCCCACGGAGACGTAGAAGCCAACTCGTCAGGAATGTGGTCAAATATTACAGTCACGATGTTAGATTGGTTTAGGGTAGGTTGTATTACGTCACAGACGTATACAGTGTTCCCACCGAGAAGTAGGGCCCGACAATCAAGGAATGTGGTTAAATGGTACCCCGAGAGGTTAGGTTGGGTTAGGTTACGTTATATTACGTTATTGATGTACATGAGGGTCCCACGGAGACGTAGAGGCCAACTCGCCAGGAATGTTGCCAAATATTACCGCCGAGATGATAGGTTGTATTAGATTAGGTTATATTTCGTTATGGATGTATATGAAGGTCAAACGGAGACGTAGAGGCCAACAAGCCAGGAATGTTGTCAAATATTACCGCCGACATGTTAGGTTGGGATAGGTTTGGTTATATTTCGTTGTTGATGTATATAAAGGTCCCACGGATACGTAGAGGCCAATTCGGCAGGAATGTTGTCAAATATTACCGCCGAGATGTTAGGTTGGGTTCGGTTATGTTATATTACGTTATTGATATATATAAGGGTCCAACGGTGACGTAGAGGCCAACAAGCCAGGAATGTGGTCTAGTATTACTGCCGAGGTGTTAGGTTTGGTTAGGTTAGGTTATATTACGCTATTGATGTATATAAAAGTCCCACGGAGACGTAGAAGCCAACTCGTCAGGAATGTGGTCAAATATTACAGCCACGATGTTAGATTGGGTTAGGGTATGTTGTATTACGTCATAGACGTATACAGTGTTCCCACCGAGAAGTAGGGCCCGACAATCAAGGAATGTGGTTAAATGGTACCCCGAGAGGTTAGGTTGGGTTAGGTTACGTTATATTACGTTGTTGATGTACATGAGGGTCCCACGGAGACGTAGAGGCCAACTCGCCAGGAATGTTGTCAAATATTACTGCCGACATGTCAGGTTGGATTAGGTTAGGCTATATTTCGTTATTGATGTATATGAAGGTCCTACGGAAACGGAGAGGCCAACTCGCCAGGAATGTTGTCAAATATTACAGCCGAGATGATAGGTTCTGTTAGGTTAGGTTATATTACGTTATTGATGTATATGAAGGTCAAACGGAGACGTAGAGGCCAACAAAACAGGAATGTTGTCAAATATTACAGCCGAGATGTTAGATTGAGTTAGGTTAGGTTATATTACGATATTGATGTATACAAAGGTCCCACGGAGACGTAGAGGACAACTCGCCAGGATTGTTGTCAAATAATAGCGCCGAGAGGTTTGGTTGGGTTAGGTTACGTTATATTACGTTATTGATGCACATGAGGGTCCCATGGAGACGTAGAGGCCAACTCGCCAGGAATGTTGTCAAATATTACCGCCGACATGTTAGGTTGGATCAGGTTTGGTTATATTACGTTATTGATGTATATAAAGGTCCCACGGAGACGTAGAGGCCAACTCGCCAGGAATGTTGTCAAATATTACCGCCAACATGTTAGGTTGGATTAGGTTTGGTTATATTACGTTATTGATGTATATAAAGGTCCCACGGAGACGTAGAGGCCAACTCGCCAGAAATGTTGCCAAATATTACCGCCGAGATGTTAGGTTGGGTTAGGTTAGGTTATATTACGTTCTTGATGTATATAAAGGTCCCACGCAGACGTAGAGGCCAACTCGCCAGGAATGTTGTCAAATATTACAGCCGAGATGATAGGTTGTGTTAGGTTAGGTTATATTTCGTTATGGATGTATATGAAGGTCAAACGGAGACGTAGAGGCCAACAAGCCAGGAATGTTGTCAAATATTACAGCCGAGATGATAGGTTCTGTTAGGTTAGGTTATATTACGTTATTGATGTATATGAAGGTCAAACGGAGACGTAGAGGCCAACAAAACAGGAATGTTGTCAAATATTACAGCCGAGATGTTAGGTTGGGTTAGGTTAGGTTATATTACGATATTGATGTATACAAAGGTCGCACGGAGACGTAGAGGACAACTCGCCAGGATTGTTGTCAAATAATAGCGCCGAGAGGTTTGGTTGGGTTAGGTTATGTTATATTACGTTATTGATGTATATGAAGGTCAAGCGGAGACGTAGAGGCCAAAAAGCCAGGAATGTTGTCAAATATTACCACAGACATGTTAGGTTGGGTTAGGTTAGGTTATATTACGTTATTGATGTATACAAAGTTCCCACGGAGACGTAGCGGGCAACTCGCCAGGATTGTTGTCAAATAATAGCGCCGAGAGGTTAGGTTGGGTTAGATTACGTTATATTACGTTATTGATGTACATGAGGGTCCCATGGAGACGTAGAGGCTAACTCGCCAGGAATGTTTTCAAATATTACCGCCGACATGTTAGGTTGGATTAGGTTTGGTTATATTTCGTTATTGATGTATATGAAGGTCCCACGGAGACGTAGAGGCGAACAAGCCAGAAATGTTGTCAAATATTACAGCCGAGATGTTAGGTTGGGTTAGGTTAGCTTATATTACGTTCTTGGTGTATATAAAGGTCCCACGCAGACGTAGAGGCCAACTCGCCAGGAATGTTGTCAAATAATAGCGCCGAGAGGTTTGGTTGGGTTAGGTTACGTTATATTACGTTATTGATGTACATGAGGGTCCCATGGAGACGTAGAGGCCAACTCGCCAGGAATGTTGTCAAATATTACCGCAGACATGTTATGTTGGATTAGGTTTGGTTATATTACGTTATTGATGTATATAAAGGTCCCACGGAGACGGGGAAGCCAACTCGCCAGGAATGTTGTCAAATATTACCGCCGAGATGATAGGTTGGGTTAAGTTAGGTTATATTTCGTTATAGATGTATACAAAGGTCCCACGGAGACGTAGAGGCCAACTCCCCAGGAATGTTGTCAAATATTACCGCCGTCATGTTAGATTGGATTAGGTTTGGTTACATTACGTTATTGATGTATATAAAGGTGCCACGGAGACGGAGAAGCTAACTCGGCAGGAATGTTGCCAAATATTACCGCCGAGATGTTAGGTTGGGTTAGGTTAGGTTATATTACGTTATTGATGTATATAAAGGTCCCACGGAGACGTAGAGGCCAACTCGCCAGGAATGTTGTCAAATATTACCGCCGAGATGTTAGATTGGGTTAGGTTAGGTTATATTACGTTATTGATGTATATAAAGGTCCCACGGAGACGTAGAGGCCAACTCGCCATGAATGTTGTCAAATATTACTGCCGAGATGTTAGGTTGGGTTAGGTTAGGTTATGTTACGTTATTGATGTATATAAAGGTCCCACGGAGACGAAGAGGCCAACTCGCCAGGATTGTTGTCAAATAATAGCGCCGAGGGGTTAGGTTGTGTCAGGTTAGGTTATATTACGTTATTGATGTATATGAAGAACCCACGGAGACGTAGAGGCCAACTCGCCAGGTATGTGGTCAAATATTACCGCCGAGATGATAGGTTGGGTTAGGTTTGGTTATATTTCGTTATTGATGTATATGAAGGTCAAACGGATACGGAGAGGCCAACTCGCCAGGAATGTTGTAAAATATTACCGCCGACATGTTAGGTTGGGTTAGGTTAGGTTACATAATGTTATTGATGTATATAACGGTCCCAAGGTGACGTAGAGGCCAACAAGCCAGAAATGTTGTCAAATATTACAGCCAAGATGTTAGGTTGGGTTAGGTTAGGTTATATTACGATATTGATGTATACAAAGGTCCCACGGAGACGTAGAGGACAACTCGCCAGGATTGTTGTCAAATAATAGCGCCGAGAGGTTTGGTTGGGTTAGGTTACGTTATATTACGTTATTGATGTACATGAGGGTCCCATGGAGTCGTGGAGGCCAACTCGCCAGGAATGTTTTCAAATATTACCGCCGACATGTTAGGTTGGATTAGGTTTGGTTATATTTCGTTATTGATGTATATGAAGGTCCCACGGAGACGTAGAGGCCAACTCGCCAGGTATGTTGTCAAATATTACCGCAGACATGTTATGTTGGATTAGGTTTGGTTGTATTTCGTTATTGATGTATATAAAGGTCCCACGGAGACGGAGAAGCCAATTCGCCAGGAATGTTGTCAAATATTACCGCCGAGGTGTTAGGTTGGGTTAGGTTAGGTTATATTACGTTATTGATGTACATCAAGGTCCCGCGGAGACGTAGAGGCCAACTCGCCAGGAATGTTGTCAAATATTACTGCCGACATGTTAGGTTGGATAAGGTTAGGTTATGTTACGTTATTGATGTATATAAAGGTCCCAAGGTGACGTAGAGGCCAACAAGCCAGAAATTTTGTCAAATATCACCGCCGACATGTTAGGTTGGATTAGGTTTGGTTATATTTCGTTATTGATGTATATGAAGGTCCCACGGCGACGTAGAGGCCAACTCGCCAGGAATGTTGTCAAATATTACCGCCGAGATGATAGGTTGTGTTAGGTTAGGTTATATTACGTTATTGATGTATATGAAGGTCAAACGGAGACGTAGAGGCCAAAAAGCCAGGAATGTTGTCAAATATTACCGCCGACATGTTAGGTTGGGTTAGGCTTGGTTATATTTCGTTGTTGATGTATATAAAGGTCCCACGGATACGTAGAGGCACATCCGGCAGGAATGTTGTCAAATATTACCGCCGAGATGTTAGGTTGGGTTCGGTTATGTTATATTACGTTATTGATATATATAAGGGTCCAACGGAGACGTAGAGGCCAACAAGCCAGGAATGTGGTCTAATATTACTGCCGAGGTGTTAGGTTGGGTTAGGTTAGGTTATATTACGCTATTGATGTATATAAAAGTCCCACGGAGACGTAGAAGCCAACTCGTCAGGAATGTGGTCAAATATTACAGCCACGATGTTAGATTGGGTTAGGGTATGTTGTATTACGTCATAGACGTATACAGTGTTCCCACCGAGAAGTAGGGCCCGACAATCAAGGAATGTGGTTAAATGGTACCCCGAGAGGTTAGGTTGGGTTAGGTTACGTTATATTACGTTGTTGATGTACATGAGGGTCCCACGGAGACGTAGAGGCCAACTCGCCAGGAATGTTGTCAAATATTACTGCCGACATGTCAGGTTGGATTAGGTTAGGTTATATTTCGTTATTGATGTATATGAAGGTCCTACGGAAACGGAGAGGCCAACTCGCCAGGAATGTTGCCAAATATTACCGCCGAGATGATAGGTTGCGTTAGATTAGGTTATATTTCGTTATGGATGTATATGAAGGTCAAACGGAGACGTAGAGGCCAACAAGGCAGGAATGTTGTCAAATATTACCGCCGACATGTTAGGTTGGGTTAGGTTTGGTTATATTTCGTTATTGATGTATATGAAGGTCCCACGGAGACGTAGAGGCCAATTCGCCAGGTATGTGGTCAAATATTACCGCCGAGATGATAGGTTGGGTTAGGTTTGGTTATATTTCGTTATTGATGTATATGAAGGTCCCACGGAGACGTAGAGGCCAACAAGCCAGAAATGTTGTCAAATATTACAGCCGAGATGTTAGGTTGGGTTAGGTTAGGTTATATTACGATATTGATGTATACAAAGGTCCCACGGAGACGTAGAGGACAACACGCCAGGATTGTTGTCAAATAATAGCGCCGAGAGGTTTGGTTGGGTTAGGTTACGTTATATTACGTTATTGATGTACATGAGGGTCCCATGGAGACGTGGAGGCCAACTCGCCAGGAATGTTGTCAAATATTACCGCAGACATGTTATGTTGGATTAGGTTTGGTTATATTACGTTATTGATGTATATAAAGGTTCCACGGAGACGGAGAAGCCAACTCGCCAGGAATGTTGCCAAATATTACCGCCGAGATGTTAGGTTGGGTTAGGTTAGGTTATATTACGTTATTGATGTACATCAAGGTCCCGCGGAGACGTAGAGGCCAACTCGCCAGGAATGTTGTCAAATATTACTGCCGACATGTTAGGTTGGATAAGGTTAGGTTATGTTACGTTATTGATGTATATAAAGGTCCCAAGGTGACGTAGAGGCCAACAAGCCAGAAATTTTGTCAAATATTACAGCCGAGATGTTTGGTTGGGTTAGGTTACGTTATATTACGTTATTGATGTACATGAGGGTCCCATGGAGACGTAGAGGCCAACTAGCCAGGAATGTTGTCAAATATTACCGCAGACATGTTATGTGTGATTAGGCTTGGTTATATTACGTTATTGATGTATATAAAGGTCCCACGGAGACGTAGAGGCCAACTCGCCAGGTATGTTGTCAAATATTACCGCAGACATGTTATGTTGTATTAGGTTTGGTTATGTTACGTTATTGATGTATATAAAGGTCCCACGGAGACGTAGAGGGCAACTCGCCAGGATTGTTGTCAAATAATAGCGCCGAGAGGTTAGGTTGGGTTAGGTTACGTTATATTACGTTATTGATGTACATGAGGGTCCCATGGAGACGTAGAGGCCAACTCGCCAGGAATGTTTTCAAATATTACCGCCGACATGTTAGGTTGGATTAGGTTTGGTTATATTTCGTTATTGATGTATATGAAGGTCCCACGGAGACGTAGAGGCCAATTCGCCAGGTATGTGGTCAAATATTACCGCCGAGATGATAGGTTGGGTTAGGTTTGGTTATATTTCGTTATTGATGTATATAAAGGTCCCACGGAGACGGAGAAGCCAATTCGCCAGGAATGTTGTCAAATATTACCGCCGACATGTTAGGTTGGATTAGGTTTGGTTATATTACGGTATTGATGTATATAAAGGTCCCACGGATACGTAGAGGCCAATTCGGCAGCAATGTTGTCAAATATTACCGCCGAGACGTTAGGTTGGGTTCGGTTATGTTATATTACGTTATTGCTATATATAAGGGTCCAACGGAGACGTAGAGGCCAACAAGACAGGAATGTGGTGAAATATTGCTGCCATTGTTAGGTTGGGTTAGGTTAGGTTATATTACGCTATTGATGTATATAAAAGTCCCACGGAGACGTAGAAGCCAACTCGTCAGGAATGTGGTCAAATATTACAGTCACGATGTTAGATTGGTTTAGGGTAGGTTGTATTACGTCACAGACGTATACAGTGTTCCCACCGAGAAGTAGGGCCCGACAATCAAGGAATGTGGTTAAATTGTACCCCGAGAGGTTAGGTTGGGTTAGGTTACGTTATATTACGTTATTGATGTACATGAGGGTCCCACGGAGACGTAGAGGCCAACTCGCCAGGAATGTTGCCAAATATTACCGCCGAGATGATAGGTTGTATTAGATTAGGTTAGATTTCGTTATGGATGTATATGAAGGTCAAACGGAGACGTAGAGGCCAACAAGCCAGGAATGTTGTCAAATATTACCGCCGACATGTTAGGTTGGGATAGGTTTGGTTATATTTCGTTGTTGATGTATATAAAGGTCCCACGGATACGTAGAGGCCAATTCGGCAGGAATGTTGTCAAATATTACCGCCGAGATGTTAGGTTGGGTTCGGTTATGTTATATTTCGTTATTGATATATATAAGGGTCCAACGGTGACGTAGAGGCCAACAAGCCAGAAATGTTGCCAAATATTACCGCCGAGATGTTAGGTTGGGTTAGGTTAGGTTATATTACGTTCTTGATGTATATAAAGGTCCCACGCAGACGTAGAGGCCAACTCGCCAGGAATGTTGTCAAATATTACTGCCGACATGTCAGGTTGGATTAGGTTAGGTTATATTTCGTTATTGATGTATATGAAGGTCCTACGGAAACGGAGAGGCCAACTCGCCAGGAATGTTGTCAAATATTACAGCCGAGATGATAGGTTCTGTTAGGTTAGGTTATATTACGTTATTGATGTATATGAAGGTCAAACGGAGACGTAGAGGCCAACAAAACAGGAATGTTGTCAAATATTACAGCCGAGATGATAGGTTGTGTTAGGTTAGGTTATATTTCGTTATGGATGTATATGAAGGTCAAACGGAGACGTAGAGGCCAACAAGCCAGGAATGTTGTCAAATATTACAGCCGAGATGATAGGTTCTGTTAGGTTAGGTTATATTACGTTATTGATGTATATGAAGGTCAAACGGAGACGTAGAGGCCAACAAAACAGGAATGTTGTCAAATATTACAGCCGAGATGTTAGGTTGGGTTAGGTTAGGTTATATTACGATATTGATGTATACAAAGGTCGCACGGAGACGTAGAGGACAACTCGCCAGGATTGTTGTCAAATAATAGCGCCGAGAGGTTAGGTTGGGTTAGGTTACGTTATATTACGTTATTGATGTACATGAGGGTCCCATGGAGACGTAGAGGCTAACTCGCCAGGAATGTTTTCAAATATTACCGCCGACATGTTAGGTTGGATTAGGTTTGGTTATATTTCGTTATTGATGTATATGAAGGTCCCACGGAGACGTAGAGGCCAACAAGCCAGAAATGTTGTCAAATATTACAGCCGAGATGTTAGGTTGGGTTAGGTTAGGTTATATTACGATATTGATGTATACAAAGGTCCCACGGAGACGTAGAGGACAACTCGCCAGGATTGTTGTCAAATAATAGCGCCGAGAGGTTTGGTTGGGTTAGGTTACGTTATATTACGTTATTGATGTACATGAGGGTCCCATGGAGACGTGGAGGCCAACTCGCCAGGAATGTTGTCAAATATTACCGCAGACATGTTATGTTGGATTAGGTTTGGTTATATTACGTTATTGATGTATATAAAGGTCCCACGGAGACGGAGAAGCCAACTCGCCAGGAATGTTGCCAAATATTACCGCCGAGATGTTAGGTTGGGTTAGGTTAGGTTATATTACGTTATTGATGTACATCAAGGTCCCGCGGAGACGTAGAGGCCAACTCGCCAGGAATGTTGTCAAATATTACTGCCGACATGTTAGGTTGGATAAGGTTAGGTTATGTTACGTTATTGATGTATATAAAGGTCCCAAGGTGACGTAGAGGCCAACAAGCCAGAAATTTTGTCAAATATTACAGCCGAGAGGTTTGGTTGGGTTAGGTTACGTTATATTACGTTATTGATGTACATGAGGGTCCCATGGAGACGTAGAGGCCAACTAGCCAGGAATGTTGTCAAATATTACCGCAGACATGTTATGTTGGATTAGGCTTGGTTATATTACGTTATTGATGTATATAAAAGTCCCACGGAGACGTAGAGGCCAACTCGCCAGGTATGTTGTCAAATATTACCGCAGACATGTTATGTTGGATTAGGTTTGGTTATATTACGTTATTGATGTATATAAAGGTCCCACGGAGACGTAGAGGGCAACTCTCCAGGATTGTTGTCAAATAATAGCGCCGAGAGGTTAGGTTGGGTTAGGTTACGTTATATTACGTTATTGATGTACATGAGGGTCCCATGGAGACGTAGAGGCCAACTCGCCAGGAATGTTTTCAAATATTACCGCCGACATGTTAGGTTGGATTAGGTTTGGTTATATTTCGTTATTGATGTATATGAAGGTCCCACGGAGACGTAGAGGCCAATTCGCCAGGTATGTGGTCAAATATTACCGCCGAGATGATAGGTTGGGTTAGGTTTGGTTATATTTCGTTATTGATGTATATAAAGGTCCCACGGAGACGGAGAAGCCAATTCGCCAGGAATGTTGTCAAATATTACCGCCGACATGTTAGGTTGGATTAGGTTTGGTTATATTACGGTATTGATGCATATAAAGGTCCCACGGATACGTAGAGGCCAATTCGGCAGGAATGTTGTCAAATATTACCGCCGAGACGTTAGGTTGGGTTCGGTTATGTTATATTACGTTATTGCTATATATAAGGGTCCAACGGAGACGTAGAGGCCAACAAGACAGGAATGTGGTCAAATATTACTGCCATTGTTAGGTTGGGTTAGGTTAGGTTATATTACGCTATTGATGTATATAAAAGTCCCACGGAGACGTAGAAGCCAACTCGTCAGGAATGTGGTCAAATATTACAGTCACGATGTTAGATTGGTTTAGGGTAGGTTGTATTACGTCACAGACGTATACAGTGTTCCCACCGAGAAGTAGGGCCCGACAATCAAGGAATGTGGTTAAATGGTACCCCGAGAGGTTAGGTTGGGTTAGGTTACGTTATATTACGTTGTTGATGTACATGAGGGTCCCACGGAGACGTAGAGGCCAACTCGCCAGGAATGTTGTCAAATATTACTGCCGACATGTCAGGTTGGATTAGGTTAGGCTATATTTCGTTATTGATGTATATGAAGGTCCTACGGAAACGGAGAGGCCAACTCGCCAGGAATGTTGTCAAATATTACAGCCGAGATGATAGGTTCTGTTAGGTTAGGTTATATTACGTTATTGATGTATATGAAGGTCAAACGGAGACGTAGAGGCCAACAAAACAGGAATGTTGTCAAATATTACAGCCGAGATGTTAGATTGAGTTAGGTTAGGTTATATTACGATATTGATGTATACAAAGGTCCCACGGAGACGTAGAGGACAACTCGCCAGGATTGTTGTCAAATAATAGCGCCGAGAGGTTTGGTTGGGTTAGGTTACGTTATATTACGTTATTGATGCACATGAGGGTCCCATGGAGACGTAGAGGCCAACTCGCCAGGAATGTTGTCAAATATTACCGCCGACATGTTAGGTTGGATCAGGTTTGGTTATATTACGTTATTGATGTATATAAAGGTCCCACGGAGACGTAGAGGCCAACTCGCCAGGAATGTTGTCAAATATTACCGCCAACATGTTAGGTTGGATTAGGTTTGGTTATATTACGTTATTGATGTATATAAAGGTCCCACGGAGACGTAGAGGCCAACTCGCCAGAAATGTTGCCAAATATTACCGCCGAGATGTTAGGTTGGGTTAGGTTAGGTTATATTACGTTCTTGATGTATATAAAGGTCCCACGCAGACGTAGAGGCCAACTCGCCAGGAATGTTGTCAAATATTACAGCCGAGATGATAGGTTGTGTTAGGTTAGGTTATATTTCGTTATGGATGTATATGAAGGTCAAACGGAGACGTAGAGGCCAACAAGCCAGGAATGTTGTCAAATATTACAGCCGAGATGATAGGTTCTGTTAGGTTAGGTTATATTACGTTATTGATGTATATGAAGGTCAAACGGAGACGTAGAGGCCAACAAAACAGGAATGTTGTCAAATATTACAGCCGAGATGTTAGGTTGGGTTAGGTTAGGTTATATTACGATATTGATGTATACAAAGGTCGCACGGAGACGTAGAGGACAACTCGCCAGGATTGTTGTCAAATAATAGCGCCGAGAGGTTTGGTTGGGTTAGGTTATGTTATATTACGTTATTGATGTATATGAAGGTCAAGCGGAGACGTAGAGGCCAAAAAGCCAGGAATGTTGTCAAATATTACCACAGACATGTTAGGTTGGGTTAGGTTAGGTTATATTACGTTATTGATGTATACAAAGTTCCCACGGAGACGTAGCGGGCAACTCGCCAGGATTGTTGTCAAATAATAGCGCCGAGAGGTTAGGTTGGGTTAGATTACGTTATATTACGTTATTGATGTACATGAGGGTCCCATGGAGACGTAGAGGCTAACTCGCCAGGAATGTTTTCAAATATTACCGCCGACATGTTAGGTTGGATTAGGTTTGGTTATATTTCGTTATTGATGTATATGAAGGTCCCACGGAGACGTAGAGGCGAACAAGCCAGAAATGTTGTCAAATATTACAGCCGAGATGTTAGGTTGGGTTAGGTTAAGTTATATTACGATATTGATGTATACAAAGGTCCCACGGAGACGTAGAGGACAACTCGCCAGGATTGTTGTCAAATAATAGCGCCGAGAGGTTTGGTTGGGTTAGGTTACGTTATATTACGTTATTGATGTACATGAGGGTCCCATGGAGACGTGGAGGCCAACTCGCCAGGAATGTTGTCAAATATTACCGCAGACATGTTATGTTGGATTAGGTTTGTTTATATTACGTTATTGATGTATATAAAGGTCCCACGGAGACGGAGAACCCAACTCGCCAGGAATGTTGTCAAATATTACCGCCCACATGTTAGGTTGGATTAGGTTTGGTTATATTACGTTATTGATGTATATAAAGGTCCCACGGAGACGTAGAGGCCAACTCGCCAGAAATGTTGCCAAATATTACCGCCGAGATGTTAGGTTGGGTTAGGTTAGCTTATATTACGTTCTTGGTGTATATAAAGGTCCCACGCAGACGTAGAGGCCAACTCGCCAGGAATGTTGTCAAATAATAGCGCCGAGAGGTTTGGTTGGGTTAGGTTACGTTATATTACGTTATTGATGTACATGAGGGTCCCATGGAGACGTAGAGGCCAACTCGCCAGGAATGTTGTCAAATATTACCGCAGACATGTTATGTTGGATTAGGTTTGGTTATATTACGTTATTGATGTATATAAAGGTCCCACGGAGACGGGGAAGCCAACTCGCCAGGAATGTTGTCAAATATTACCGCCGAGATGATAGGTTGGGTTAAGTTAGGTTATATTTCGTTATAGATGTATACAAAGGTCCCACGGAGACGTAGAGGCCAACTCCCCAGGAATGTTGTCAAATATTACCGCCGTCATGTTAGATTGGATTAGGTTTGGTTACATTACGTTATTGATGTATATAAAGGTGCCACGGAGACGGAGAAGCTAACTCGGCAGGAATGTTGCCAAATATTACCGCCGAGATGTTAGGTTGGGTTAGGTTAGGTTATATTACGTTATTGATGTATATAAAGGTCCCACGGAGACGTAGAGGCCAACTCGCCAGGAATGTTGTCAAATATTACCGCCGAGATGTTAGATTGGGTTAGGTTAGGTTATATTACGTTATTGATGTATATAAAGGTCCCACGGAGACGTAGAGGCCAACTCGCCATGAATGTTGTCAAATATTACTGCCGAGATGTTAGGTTGGGTTAGGTTAGGTTATGTTACGTTATTGATGTATATAAAGGTCCCACGGAGACGAAGAGGCCAACTCGCCAGGATTGTTGTCAAATAATAGCGCCGAGGGGTTAGGTTGTGTCAGGTTAGGTTATATTACGTTATTGATGTATATGAAGAACCCACGGAGACGTAGAGGCCAACTCGCCAGGTATGTGGTCAAATATTACCGCCGAGATGATAGGTTGGGTTAGGTTTGGTTATATTTCGTTATTGATGTATATGAAGGTCAAACGGATACGGAGAGGCCAACTCGCCAGGAATGTTGTAAAATATTACCGCCGACATGTTAGGTTGGGTTAGGTTAGGTTACATAATGTTATTGATGTATATAACGGTCCCAAGGTGACGTAGAGGCCAACAAGCCAGAAATGTTGTCAAATATTACAGCCAAGATGTTAGGTTGGGTTAGGTTAGGTTATATTACGATATTGATGTATACAAAGGTCCCACGGAGACGTAGAGGACAACTCGCCAGGATTGTTGTCAAATAATAGCGCCGAGAGGTTTGGTTGGGTTAGGTTACGTTATATTACGTTATTGATGTACATGAGGGTCCCATGGAGTCGTGGAGGCCAACTCGCCAGGAATGTTTTCAAATATTACCGCCGACATGTTAGGTTGGATTAGGTTTGGTTATATTTCGTTATTGATGTATATGAAGGTCCCACGGAGACGTAGAGGCCAACTCGCCAGGTATGTTGTCAAATATTACCGCAGACATGTTATGTTGGATTAGGTTTGGTTGTATTTCGTTATTGATGTATATAAAGGTCCCACGGAGACGGAGAAGCCAATTCGCCAGGAATGTTGTCAAATATTACCGCCGAGGTGTTAGGTTGGGTTAGGTTAGGTTATATTACGTTATTGATGTACATCAAGGTCCCGCGGAGACGTAGAGGCCAACTCGCCAGGAATGTTGTCAAATATTACTGCCGACATGTTAGGTTGGATAAGGTTAGGTTATGTTACGTTATTGATGTATATAAAGGTCCCAAGGTGACGTAGAGGCCAACAAGCCAGAAATTTTGTCAAATATCACCGCCGACATGTTAGGTTGGATTAGGTTTGGTTATATTTCGTTATTGATGTATATGAAGGTCCCACGGCGACGTAGAGGCCAACTCGCCAGGAATGTTGTCAAATATTACCGCCGAGATGATAGGTTGTGTTAGGTTAGGTTATATTACGTTATTGATGTATATGAAGGTCAAACGGAGACGTAGAGGCCAAAAAGCCAGGAATGTTGTCAAATATTACCGCCGACATGTTAGGTTGGGTTAGGCTTGGTTATATTTCGTTGTTGATGTATATAAAGGTCCCACGGATACGTAGAGGCACATCCGGCAGGAATGTTGTCAAATATTACCGCCGAGATGTTAGGTTGGGTTCGGTTATGTTATATTACGTTATTGATATATATAAGGGTCCAACGGAGACGTAGAGGCCAACAAGCCAGGAATGTGGTCTAATATTACTGCCGAGGTGTTAGGTTGGGTTAGGTTAGGTTATATTACGCTATTGATGTATATAAAAGTCCCACGGAGACGTAGAAGCCAACTCGTCAGGAATGTGGTCAAATATTACAGCCACGATGTTAGATTGGGTTAGGGTATGTTGTATTACGTCATAGACGTATACAGTGTTCCCACCGAGAAGTAGGGCCCGACAATCAAGGAATGTGGTTAAATGGTACCCCGAGAGGTTAGGTTGGGTTAGGTTACGTTATATTACGTTGTTGATGTACATGAGGGTCCCACGGAGACGTAGAGGCCAACTCGCCAGGAATGTTGTCAAATATTACTGCCGACATGTCAGGTTGGATTAGGTTAGGTTATATTTCGTTATTGATGTATATGAAGGTCCTACGGAAACGGAGAGGCCAACTCGCCAGGAATGTTGCCAAATATTACCGCCGAGATGATAGGTTGCGTTAGATTAGGTTATATTTCGTTATGGATGTATATGAAGGTCAAACGGAGACGTAGAGGCCAACAAGGCAGGAATGTTGTCAAATATTACCGCCGACATGTTAGGTTGGGTTAGGTTTGGTTATATTTCGTTATTGATGTATATGAAGGTCCCACGGAGACGTAGAGGCCAACTCGCCAGGAATGTTGTCAAATATTACTGCCGACATGTTAGGTTGGATTAGATTATGTTATATTACGTTATTGATGTATATAAAGGTCCCACGGAGTCGTAGAGGCCAACAAGCCAGAAATGTTGCCAAATATTACCGCCGAGATGTTAGGTTGGATTAGGTTAGGTTATATTACGTTCTTGATGTATATAAAGGTCCCACGCAGACGTAGAGGCCAACTCGCCAGGAATGTTGTCAAATATTACCGCCGAGATGATAGGTTGGGTTAAGTTAGGTTATATTTCGTTATAGATGTATACAAAGGTCCCACGGAGACGTAGAGGCCAACTCGCCAGGAATGTTGTCAAATATTACCGCCGTCATGTTAGATTGGATTAGGTTTGGTTACATTACGTTATTGATGTATATAAAGGTGCCACGGAGACGGAGAAGCTAACTCGGCAGGAATGTTGCCAAATATTACCGCCGAGATGTTAGGTTGGGTTAGGTTAGGTTATATTACGTTATTGATGTACATCAAGGTCCCACGGAGACGTAGAGGCCAACTCGCCAGGAATGTTGTCAAATATTACCGCCGAGATGTTAGATTGGGTTAGGTTAGGTTATATTACGTTATTGATGTATATAAAGGTCCCACGGAGACGTAGAGGCCAACTCGCCATGAATGTTGTCAAATATTACTGCCGAGATGTTAGGTTGGGTTAGGTTAGGTTATGTTACGTTATTGATGTATATAAAGGTCCCACGGAGACGAAGAGGCCAACTCGCCAGGATTGTTGTCAAATAATAGCGCCGAGGGGTTAGGTTGTGTCAGGTTAGGTTATATTACGTTATTGATGTATATGAAGAACCCACGGAGACGTAGAGGCCAACTCGCCAGGTATGTGGTCAAATATTACCGCCGAGATGATAGGTTGGGTTAGGTTTGGTTATATTTCGTTATTGATGTATATGAAGGTCAAACGGATACGGAGAGGCCAACTCGCCAGGAATGTTGTAAAATATTACCGCCGACATGTTAGGTTGGGTTAGGTTAGGTTACATAATGTTATTGATGTATATAACGGTCCCGCGGAGACGTAGAGGCCAACTCGCCAGGAATGTTGTCAAATATTACTGCCGACATGTCAGGTTGGATTAGGTTAGGTTATATTTCGTTATTGATGTATATGAAGGTCCTACGGAAACGGAGAGGCCAACTCGCCAGGAATGTTGCCAAATATTACCGCCGAGATGATAGGTTGCGTTAGATTAGGTTATATTTCGTTATGGATGTATATGAAGGTCAAACGGAGACGTAGAGGCCAACAAGGCAGGAATGTTGTCAAATATTACCGCCGACATGTTAGGTTGGGTTAGGTTTGGTTATATTTCGTTATT
Source organism: Xylocopa violacea (assembly GCA_963969225.1). Classification (NCBI taxonomy): domain Eukaryota; kingdom Metazoa; phylum Arthropoda; class Insecta; order Hymenoptera; family Apidae; genus Xylocopa; species Xylocopa violacea. Next base: position 6,658,611 of record CAXAJV010000017.1, on the reverse strand, counting down.
GATGTATATGAAGGTCCCACGGAGACGTAGAGGCCAACTCGCCAGGAATGTTGTCAAATATTACTGCCGACATGTTAGGTTGGATTAGATTATGTTATATTACGTTATTGATGTATATAAAGGTCCCACGGAGTCGTAGAGGCCAACAAGCCAGAAATGTTGCCAAATATTACCGCCGAGATGTTAGGTTGGATTAGGTTAGGTTATATTACGTTCTTGATGTATATAAAGGTCCCACGCAGACGTAGAGGCCAACTCGCCAGGAATGTTGTCAAATATTACCGCCGAGATGATAGGTTGGGTTAAGTTAGGTTATATTTCGTTATAGATGTATACAAAGGTCCCACGGAGACGTAGAGGCCAACTCGCCAGGAATGTTGTCAAATATTACCGCCGTCATGTTAGATTGGATTAGGTTTGGTTACATTACGTTATTGATGTATATAAAGGTGCCACGGAGACGGAGAAGCTAACTCGGCAGGAATGTTGCCAAATATTACCGCCGAGATGTTAGGTTGGGTTAGGTTAGGTTATATTACGTTATTGATGTACATCAAGGTCCCACGGAGACGTAGAGGCCAACTCGCCAGGAATGTTGTCAAATATTACCGCCGAGATGTTAGATTGGGTTAGGTTAGGTTATATTACGTTATTGATGTATATAAAGGTCCCACGGAGACGTAGAGGCCAACTCGCCATGAATGTTGTCAAATATTACTGCCGAGATGTTAGGTTGGGTTAGGTTAGGTTATGTTACGTTATTGATGTATATAAAGGTCCCACGGAGACGAAGAGGCCAACTCGCCAGGATTGTTGTCAAATAATAGCGCCGAGGGGTTAGGTTGTGTCAGGTTAGGTTATATTACGTTATTGATGTATATGAAGAACCCACGGAGACGTAGAGGCCAACTCGCCAGGTATGTGGTCAAATATTACCGCCGAGATGATAGGTTGGGTTAGGTTTGGTTATATTTCGTTATTGATGTATATGAAGGTCAAACGGATACGGAGAGGCCAACTCGCCAGGAATGTTGTAAAATATTACCGCCGACATGTTAGGTTGGGTTAGGTTAGGTTACATAATGTTATTGATGTATATAACGGTCCCGCGGAGACGTAGAGGCCAACTCGCCAGGAATGTTGTCAAATATTACTGCCGACATGTTAGGTTGGATAGGGTTAGGTTATGTTACGTTATTGATGTATATAAAGGTCCCAAGGTGACGTAGAGGCCAACGAGCCAGAAATTTTGTCAAATATTACAGCCGAGAGGTTTGGTTGGGTTAGGTTACGTTATATTACGTTATTGATGTACATGAGGGTCCCATGGAGACGTAGAGGCCAACTCGCCAGGAATGTTGTCAAATATTACCGCAGACATGTTATGTTGTATTAGGCTTGGTTATATTACGTTATTGATGTACATGAGGGTCCCATGGAGACGTAGAGGCCAACTCGCCAGGAATGTTTTCAAATATTACCGCCGACATGTTAGGTTGGATTAGGTTTGGTTATATTTCGTTATTGATGTATATGAAGGTCCCACGGAGACGTAGAGGCCAACTCGCCAGGTATGTTGTCAAATATTACCGCAGACATGTTATGTTGGATTAGGTTTGGTTGTATTTCGTTATTGATGTATATAAAGGTCCCACGGAGACGGAGAAGCCGATTCGCCAGGAATGTTGTCAAATATTACCGCCGAGATGTTAGGTTGGGTTAGGTTAGGTTATATTACGTTATTGATGTACATCAAGGTCCCGCGGAGACGTAGAGGCCAACTCGCCAGGAATGTTGTCAAATATTACTGCCGACATGTTAGGTTGGATAAGGTTAGGTTATGTTACGTTATTGATGTATATAAAGGTCCCAAGGTGACGTAGAGGCCAACAAGCCAGAAATTTTGTCAAATATCACCGCCGACATGTTAGGTTGGATTAGGTTTGGTTATATTTCGTTATTGATGTATATGAAGGTCCCACGGAGACGTAGAGGCCAACTCGCCAGGAATGTTGTCAAATATTACCGCCGAGATGATAGGTTGTGTTAGGTTAAGTTATATTACGTTATTGATGTATATGAAGGTCAAACGGAGACGTAGAGGCCAAAAAGCCAGGAATGTTGTCAAATATTACCGCCGACATGTTAGGTTGGGTTAGGCTTGGTTATATTTCGTTGTTGATGTATATAAAGGTCCCACGGATACGTAGAGGCCCATCCGGCACGAATGTTGTCAAATATTACCGCCGAGATGTTAGGTTGGGTTCGGTTATGTTATATTACGTTATTGATATATATAAGGGTCCAACGGAGACGTAGAGGCCAACAAGCCAGGAATGTGGTCTAATATTACTGCCGAGGTGTTAGGTTGGTTTAGGTTAGGTTATATTACGCTATTGATGTATATAAAAGTCCCACGGAGACGTAGAAGCCAACTCGTCAGGAATGTGGTCAAATATTACAGCCACGATGTTAGATTGGGTTAGGGTATGTTGTATTACGTCATAGACGTATACAGTGTTCCCACCGAGAAGTAGGGCCCGACAATCAAGGAATGTGGTTAAATGGTACCCCGAGAGGTTAGGTTGGGTTAGGTTACGTTATATTACGTTGTTGATGTACATGAGGGTCCCACGGAGACGTAGAGGCCAACTCGCCAGGAATGTTGCCAAATATTACTGCCGAGATGTTAGGTTGGGTTAGGTTAGGTTATATTACGTTCTTGATGTATATAAAGGTCCCACGCAGACGTAGAGGCCAACTCGCCAGGAATGTTGTCAAATATTACCGCCGAGATGATAGGTTGGGTTAAGTTAGGTTATATTTCGTTATAGATGTATAGAATGGTCCCACGGAGAAGTAGAGGCCAACTCGCCAGGAATGTTGTCAAATATTACCGCCGTCATGTTAGATTGGATTAGGTTTGGTTACATTACGTTATTGATGTATATAAAGGTGCCACGGAGACGGAGAAGCTAACTCGGCAGGAATGTTGCCAAATATTACCGCCGAGATGTTAGGTTGCGTTAGGTTAGGTTATATTACGTTATTGATGTATATAAAGGTCCCACGGAGACGTAGAGGCCAACTCGCCATGAATGTTGTCAAATATTACTGCCGAGATGTTAGGTTGGGTTAGGTTAGGTTATGTTACGTTATTGATGTATATAAAGGTCCCACGGAGACGAAGAGGCCAACTCGCCAGGATTGTTGTCAAATAATAGCGCCGAGGGGTTAGGTTGTGTCAGGTTAGGTTATATTACGTTATTGATGTATATGAAGAACCCACGGAGACGTAGAGGCCAACTCGCCAGGTATGTGGTCAAATATTACCGCCGAGATGATAGGTTGGGTTAGGTTTGGTTATATTTCGTTATTGATGTATATGAAGGTCAAACGGATACGGAGAGGCCAACTCGCCAGGAATGTTGTAAAATATTACCGCCGACATGTTAGGTTGGGTTAGGTTAGGTTATATTACGCTATTGATGTATATAAAAGTCCCACGGAGACGTAGAAGCCAACTCGTCAGGAATGTGGTCAAATATTACAGTCACGATGTTAGATTGGTTTAGGGTAGGTTGTATTACGTCATAGACGTATACAGTGTTCCCACCGTGAAGTAGGGACCGACAATCAAGGAATGTGGTTAAATGGTACCCCGAGAGGTTAGGTTGCGTTAGGTTACGTTATATTACGTTATTGATGTACATGAGGGTCCCATGGAGACGTAGAGGCCAACTCGCCAGGAATGTTGCCAAATATTACCGCCGACATGTTAGGTTGGGTTAGGTTAGGTTATATTACGTTCTTGATGTATATAAAGGTCCCACGCAGACGTAGAGGCCAACTCGCCAGGAATGTTGTCAAATATTACCGCCGAGATGATAGGTTGGGTTAGGTTTGGTTATACTTCGTTATTGATGTATATGAAGGTCCTACGGAAACGGAGAGGCCAACTCGCCAGGAATGTTGTCAAATATTACAGCCGAGATGATAGGTTGTGTTAGGTTAGGTTATATTACGTTATTGATGTATATGAAGGTCAAACGGAGACGTAGAGGCCAACAAAACAGGAATGTTGTCAAATATTACGGCCGACATGTTAGATTGGGTTAGGTTTGGTTATATTTCGTTATTGATGTATATAAAGGTCCCACGGATACACAGATGCCAATTCGGCAGGAATGTTGTCAAATATTACCGCCGAGATGTTAGGTTGGGTTCGGTTATGTTATATTACGTTATTGATATATATAAGGGTCCAACGGAGACGTAGAGGCCAACAAGACAGGAATGTGGTCAAATATTACTGCCATTGTTAAGTTGGGTTAGGTTAGGTTATATTACGCTATTGATGTATATAAAAGTCCCACGGAGACGCAGAAGCCAACTCGTCAGGAATGTGGTCAAATATTACAGGCACGATGTTAGATTGGTTTAGGGTAGGTTGTATTACGTCATAGACGTATACAGTGTTCCCCACCGAGAAGTAGGGACCGACAATCAAGGAATGTGGTTAAATTGTACCCCGAGAAGTTAGGTTGGGTTAGGATACGTTATATTACGTTATTGATGTACATGAGGGTCCCACGGACACGTAGAGGCCAACTCGCCAGGAATGTTGCCAAATATTACCGCCGAGATGATAGGTTGTATTAGATTAGGTTATATTTCGTTATGGATGTATATGAAGGTCAAACGGAGACGTAGAGGCCAACAAGCCAGGAATGTTGTCAAATATTACAGCCGAGATGATAGGTTCTGTTAGGTTAGGTTATATTACGCTATTGATGTATATGAAGGTCAAACGGAGACGTAGAGGCCAACAAAACAGGAATGTTGTCAAATATTACAGCCGAGATGTTAGGTTGGGTTAGGTTAGGTTATATTACGATATTGATGTATACAAAGGTCGCACGGAGACGTAGAGGACAACTCGCCAGGATTGTTGTCAAATAATAGCGCCGAGAGGTTTGGTTGGGTTCGGTTATGTTATATTACGTTATTGATATATATAAGGGTCCAACGGAGACGTAGAGGCCAACAAGACAGGAATGTGGTCAAATATTACTGCCATTGTTAGGTTGGGTTAGGTTAGGTTATATTACGTTGTTGATGTACATGAGGGTCCCACGGAGACGTAGAGGCCAACTCGCCAGGAATGTTGTCAAATATTACTGCCGACATGTCAGGTTGGATTAGGTTAGGTTATATTTCGTTATTGATGTATATGAAGGTCCTACGGAAACGGAGAGGCCAACTCGCCAGGAATGTTGTCAAATATTACAGCCGAGATGATAGGTTCTGTTAGGTTAGGTTATATTACGTTATTGATGTATATGAAGGTCAAACGGAGACGTAGAGGCCAACAAAACAGGAATGTTGTCAAATATTACAGCCGAGATGTTAGGTTGAGTTAGGTTAGGTTATATTACGATATTGATGTATACAAAGGTCCCACGGAGACGTAGAGGACAACTCGCCAGGATTGTTGTCAAATAATAGCGCCGAGAGGTTTGGTTGGGTTAGGTTACGTTATATTACGTTATTGATGCACATGAGGGTCCCATGGAGACGTAGAGGCCAACTCGCCAGGAATGTTGTCAAATATTACCGCCGACATGTTAGGTTGGATCAGGTTTGGTTATATTACGTTATTGATGTATATAAAGGTCCCACGGAGACGTAGAGGCCAACTCGCCAGGAATGTTGTCAAATATTACCGCCAACATGTTAGGTTGGATTAGGTTTGGTTATATTACGTTATTGATGTATATAAAGGTCCCACGGAGACGTAGAGGCCAACTCGCCAGAAATGTTGCCAAATATTACCGCCGAGATGTTAGGTTGGGTTAGGTTAGGTTATATTACGTTCTTGATGTATATAAAGGTCCCACGCAGACGTAGAGTCCAACTCGCCAGGAATGTTGTCAAATATTACAGCCGAGATGATAGGTTGTGTTAGGTTAGGTTATATTTCGTTATGGATGTATATGAAGGTCAAACGGAGACGTAGAGGCCAACAAGCCAGGAATGTTGTCAAATATTACAGCCGAGATGATAGGTTCTGTTAGGTTAGGTTATATTACGTTATTGATGTATATGAAGGTCAAACGGAGACGTAGAGGCCAACAAAACAGGAATGTTGTCAAATATTACAGCCGAGATGTTAGGTTGGGTTAGGTTAGGTTATATTACGATATTGATGTATACAAAGGTCGCACGGAGACGTAGAGGACAACTCGCCAGGATTGTTGTCAAATAATAGCGCCGAGAGGTTTGGTTGGGTTAGGTTATTTTATATTACGTTATTGATGTATATGAAGGTCAAACGGAGACGTAGAGGCCAAAATGCCAGGAATGTTGTCAAATATTACCACATACATGTTAGGTTGGGTTAGGTTAGGTTATATTACGTTATTGATGTATACAAAGTTCCCACGGAGACGTAGCGGGCAACTCGCCAGGATTGTTGTCAAATAATAGCGCCGAGAGGTTAGGTTGGGTTAGGTTACGTTATATTACGTTATTGATGTACATGAGGGTCCCATGGAGACGTAGAGGCTAACTCGCCAGGAATGTTTTCAAATATTACCGCCGACATGTTAGGTTGGATTAGGTTTGGTTATATTTCGTTATTGATGTATATGAAGGTCCCACGGAGACGTAGAGGCCAACAAGCCAGAAATGTTGTCAAATATTACAGCCGAGATGTTAGGTTGGGTTAGGTTAGGTTATATTACGATATTGATGTATACAAAGGTCCCACGGAGACGTAGAGGACAACTCGCCAGGATTGTTGTCAAATAATAGCGCCGAGAGGTTTGGTTGGGTTAGGTTACGTTATATTACGTTATTGATGTACATGAGGGTCCCATGGAGACGTGGAGGCCAACTCGCCAGGAATGTTGTCAAATATTACCGCAGACATGTTATGTTGGATTAGGTTTGGTTATATTACGTTATTGATGTATATAAAGGTCTCACGGAGACGTAGAGGGCAACTCGCCAGGATTGTTGTCAAATAATAGCGCCGAGAGGTTAGGTTGGGTTAGGTTACGTTATATTACGTTATTGATGTACATGACGGTCCCATGGAGACGTAGAGGCCAACTCGCCAGGAATGTTTTCAAATATTACCGCCGACATGTTAGGTTGGATTAGGTTTGGTTATATTTCGTTATTGATGTATATGAAGGTCCCACGGATACGTAGAGGCCAATTCGGCAGGAATGTTGTCAAATATTACCGCCGAGATGTAAGGTTGGGTTCGGTTATGTTATATTTCGTTATTGATGTATATGAAGGTCCCACGGAGACGTAGAGTCCAACTCGCCAGGAATGTTGTCAAATATTAACGCCGAGATGATAGGTTCTGTTAGGTTAGGTTATATTACGTTATTGATGTATATGAAGGTCAAACGGAGACGTAGAGGCCAACAAAACAGGAATGTTGTCAAATATTACAGCCGAGATGTTAGGTTGAGTTAGGTTAGGTTATATTACGATATTGATGTATACAAAGGTCCCACGGAGACGTAGAGGACAACTCGCCAGGATTGTTGTCAAATAATAGCGCCGAGAGGTTTGGTTGGGTTAGGTTACGTTATATTACGTTATTGATGCACATGAGGGTCCCATGGAGACGTAGAGGCCAACTCGCCAGGAATGTTGTCAAATATTACCGCCGACATGTTAGGTTGGGTTAGGTTAGGTTATATTACGTTCTTGAGGTATATAAAGGTCCCACGCACACGTAGAGGCCAACTCGCCAGGAATGTTGTCAAATATTACCGCCGAGATGATAGGTTGGGTTAGGTTTGGTTATACTTCGTTATTGATGTATATGAAGGTCCTACGGAAACGGAGAGGCCAACTCGCCAGGAATGTTGTCAAATATTACAGCCGAGATGATAGGTTGTGTTAGGTTAGGTTATATTACGTTATTGATGTATATGAAGGTCAAACGGAGACGTAGAGGCCAACAAAACAGGAATGTTGTCAAATATTACCGCCGACATGTTAGATTGGGTTAGGTTTGGTTATATTTCGTTATTGATGTATATAAAGGTCCCACGGATACACAGATGCCAATTCGGCAGGAATGTTGTCAAATATTACCGCCGAGATGTTAGGTTGGGTTCGGTTATGTTATATTACGTTATTGATATATATAAGGGTCCAACGGAGACGTAGAGGCCAACAAGACAGGAATGTGGTCAAATATTACTGCCATTGTTAAGTTGGGTTAGGTTAGGTTATATTACGCTATTGATGTATATAAAAGTCCCACGGAGACGCAGAAGCCAACTCGTCAGGAATGTGGTCAAATATTACAGGCACGATGTTAGATTGGTTTAGGGTAGGTTGTATTACGTCATAGACGTATACAGTGTTCCCACCGAGAAGTAGGGACCGACAATCAAGGAATGTGGTTAAATTGTACCCCGAGAAGTTAGGTTGGGTTAGGATACGTTATATTACGTTATTGATGTACATGAGGGTCCCACGGACACGTAGAGGCCAACTCGCCAGGAATGTTGCCAAATATTACCGCCGAGATGATAGGTTGTATTAGATTAGGTTATATTTCGTTATGGATGTATATGAAGGTCAAACGGAGACGTAGAGGCCAACAAGCCAGGAATGTTGTCAAATATTACAGCCGAGATGATAGGTTCTGTTAGGTTAGGTTATATTACGTTATTGATGTATATGAAGGTCAAACGGAGACGTAGAGGCCAACAAAACAGGAATGTTGTCAAATATTACAGCCGAGATGTCAGGTTGGGTTAGGTTAGGTTATATTACGATATTGATGTATACAAAGGTCGCACGGAGACGTAGAGGACAACTCGCCAGGATTGTTGTCAAATAATAGCGCGGAGAGGTTTGGTTGGGTTCGGTTATGTTATATTACGTTATTGATATATATAAGGGTCCAACGGAGACGTAGAGGCCAACAAGACAGGAATGTGGTCAAATATTACTGCCATTGTTAGGTTGGGTTAGGTTAGGTTATATTACGTTGTTGATGTACATGAGGGTCCCACGGAGACGTAGAGGCCAACTCGCCAGGAATGTTGTCAAATATTACTGCCGACATGTCAGGTTGGATTAGGTTAGGTTATATTTCGTTATTGATGTATATGAAGGTCCTACGGAAACGGAGAGGCCAACTCGCCAGGAATGTTGTCAAATATTACAGCCGAGATGATAGGTTCTGTTAGGTTAGGTTATATTACGTTATTGATGTATATGAAGGTCAAACGGAGACGTAGAGGCCAACAAAACAGGAATGTTGTCAAATATTACAGCCGAGATGTTAGGTTGAGTTAGGTTAGGTTATATTACGATATTGATGTATACAAAGGTCCCACGGAGACGTAGAGGACAACTCGCCAGGATTGTTGTCAAATAATAGCGCCGAGAGGTTTGGTTGGGTTAGGTTACGTTATATTACGTTATTGATGCACATGAGGGTCCCATGGAGACGTAGAGGCCAACTCGCCAGGAATGTTGTCAAATATTACCGCCGACATGTTAGGTTGGATCAGGTTTGGTTATATTACGTTATTGATGTATATAAAGGTCCCACGGAGACGTAGAGGCCAACTCGCCAGAAATGTTGCCAAATATTACCGCCGAGATGTTAGGTTGGGTTAGGTTAGGTTATATTACGTTCTTGATGTATATAAAGGTCCCACGCAGACGTAGAGTCCAACTCGCCAGGAATGTTGTCAAATATTACAGCCGAGATGATAGGTTGTGTTAGGTTAGGTTATATTTCGTTATGGATGTATATGAAGGTCAAACGGAGACGTAGAGGCCAACAAGCCAGGAATGTTGTCAAATATTACAGCCGAGATGATAGGTTCTGTTAGGTTAGGTTATATTACGTTATTGATGTATATGAAGGTCAAACGGAGACGTAGAGGCCAACAAAACAGGAATGTTGTCAAATATTACAGCCGAGATGTTAGGTTGGGTTAGGTTAGGTTATATTACGATATTGATGTATACAAAGGTCGCACGGAGACGTAGAGGACAACTCGCCAGGATTGTTGTCAAATAATAGCGCCGAGAGGTTTGGTTGGGTTAGGTTATGTTATATTACGTTATTGATGTATATGAAGGTCAAACGGAGACGTAGAGGCCAAAATGCCAGGAATGTTGTCAAATATTACCACAGACATGTTAGGTTGGGTTAGGTTAGGTTATATTACGTTATTGATGTATACAAAGTTCCCACGGAGACGTAGCGGGCAACTCGCCAGGATTGTTGTCAAATAATAGCGCCGAGAGGTTAGGTTGGGTTAGGTTACGTTATATTACGTTATTGATGTACATGAGGGTCCCATGGAGACGTAGAGGCTAACTCGCCAGGAATGTTTTCAAATATTACCGCCGACATGATAGGTTGGATTAGGTTTGGTTATATTTCGTTATTGATGTATATGAAGGTCCCACGGAGACGTAGAGGCCAACAAGCCAGAAACGTTGTCAAATATTACAGCCGAGATGTTAGGTTGGGTTAGGTTAGGTTATATTACGATATTGATGTATACAAAGGTCCCACGGAGACGTAGAGGCCAACTCGCCAGGAATGTTGTCAAATATTACAGCCGAGATGATAGGTTCTGTTAGGTTAGGTTATATTACGTTATTGATGTATATGAAGGTCAAACGGAGACGTAGAGGCCAACAAAACAGGAATGTTGTCAAATATTACAGCCGAGATGTTAGGTTGAGTTAGGTTAGGTTATATTACGATATTGATGTATACAAAGGTCCCACGGAGACGTAGAGGACAACTCGCCAGGATTGTTGTCAAATAATAGCGCCGAGAGGTTTGGTTGGGTTAGGTTACGTTATATTACGTTATTGATGCACATGAGGGTCCCATGGAGACGTAGAGGCCAACTCGCCAGGAATGTTGTCAAATATTACCGCCGACATGTTAGGTTGGATCAGGTTTGGTTATATTACGTTATTGATGTATATAAAGGTCCCACGGAGACGTAGAGGCCAACTCGCCAGGAATGTTGTCAAATATTACCGCCAACATGTTAGGTTGGATTAGGTTTGGTTATATTACGTTATTGATGTATATAAAGGTCCCACGGAGACGTAGAGGCCAACTCGCCAGAAATGTTGCCAAATATTACCGCCGAGATGTTAGGTTGGGTTAGGTTAGGTTATATTACGTTCTTGATGTATATAAAGGTCCCACGCAGACGTAGAGTCCAACTCGCCAGGAATGTTGTCAAATATTACAGCCGAGATGATAGGTTGTGTTAGGTTAGGTTATATTTCGTTATGGATGTATATGAAGGTCAAACGGAGACGTAGAGGCCAACAAGCCAGGAATGTTGTCAAATATTACAACCGAGATGATAGGTTCTGTTAGGTTAGGTTATATTACGTTATTGATGTATATGAAGGTCAAACGGAGACGTAGAGGCCAACAAAACAGGAATGTTGTCAAATATTACAGCCGAGATGTTAGGTTGGGTTAGGTTAGGTTATATTACGATATTGATGTATACAAAGGTCGCACGGAGACGTAGAGGACAACTCGCCAGGATTGTTGTCAAATAATAGCGCCGAGAGGTTTGGTTGGGTTAGGTTATGTTATATTACGTTATTGATGTATATGAAGGTCAAACGGAGACGTAGAGGCCAAAATGCCAGGAATGTTGTCAAATATTACCACAGACATGTTAGGTTGGGTTAGGTTAGGTTATATTACGTTATTGATGTATACAAAGTTCCCACGGAGACGTAGCGGGCAACTCGCCAGGATTGTTGTCAAATAATAGCGCCGAGAGGTTAGGTTGGGTTAGGTTACGTTATATTACGTTATTGATGTACATGAGGGTCCCATGGAGACGTAGAGGCTAACTCGCCAGGAATGTTTTCAAATATTACCGCCGACATGATAGGTTGGATTAGGTTTGGTTATATTTCGTTATTGATGTATATGAAGGTCCCACGGAGACGTAGAGGCCAACAAGCCAGAAATGTTGTCAAATATTACAGCCGAGATGTTAGGTTGGGTTAGGTTAGGTTATATTACGATATTGATGTATACAAAGGTCCCACGGAGACGTAGAGGACAACACGCCAGGATTGTTGTCAAATAATAGCGCCGAGAGGTTTGGTTGGGTTAGGTTACGTTATATTACGTTATTGATGTACATGAGGGTCCCATGGAGACGTGGAGGCCAACTCGCCAGGAATGTTGTCAAATATTACCGCAGACATGTTATGTTGGATTAGGTTTGGTTATATTACGTTATTGATGTATATAAAGGTTCCACGGAGACGGAGAAGCCAACTCGCCAGGAATGTTGCCAAATATTACCGCCGAGATGTTAGGTTGGGTTAGGTTAGGTTATATTACGTTATTGATGTACATCAAGGTCCCGCGGAGACGTAGAGGCCAACTCGCCAGGAATGTTGTCAAATATTACTGCCGACATGTTAGGTTGGATAAGGTTAGGTTATGTTACGTTATTGATGTATATAAAGGTCCCAAGGTGACGTAGAGGCCAACAAGCCAGAAATTTTGTCAAATATTACAGCCGAGATGTTTGGTTGGGTTAGGTTACGTTATATTACGTTATTGATGTACATGAGGGTCCCATGGAGACGTAGAGGCCAACTAGCCAGGAATGTTGTCAAATATTACCGCAGACATGTTATGTGTGATTAGGCTTGGTTATATTACGTTATTGATGTATATAAAGGTCCCACGGAGACGTAGAGGCCAACTCGCCAGGTATGTTGTCAAATATTACCGCAGACATGTTATGTTGTATTAGGTTTGGTTATGTTACGTTATTGATGTATATAAAGGTCCCACGGAGACGTAGAGGGCAACTCGCCAGGATTGTTGTCAAATAATAGCGCCGAGAGGTTAGGTTGGGTTAGGTTACGTTATATTACGTTATTGATGTACATGAGGGTCCCATGGAGACGTAGAGGCCAACTCGCCAGGAATGTTTTCAAATATTACCGCCGACATGTTAGGTTGGATTAGGTTTGGTTATATTTCGTTATTGATGTATATGAAGGTCCCACGGAGACGTAGAGGCCAATTCGCCAGGTATGTGGTCAAATATTACCGCCGAGATGATAGGTTGGGTTAGGTTTGGTTATATTTCGTTATTGATGTATATAAAGGTCCCACGGAGACGGAGAAGCCAATTCGCCAGGAATGTTGTCAAATATTACCGCCGACATGTTAGGTTGGATTAGGTTTGGTTATATTACGGTATTGATGTATATAAAGGTCCCACGGATACGTAGAGGCCAATTCGGCAGCAATGTTGTCAAATATTACCGCCGAGACGTTAGGTTGGGTTCGGTTATGTTATATTACGTTATTGCTATATATAAGGGTCCAACGGAGACGTAGAGGCCAACAAGACAGGAATGTGGTGAAATATTGCTGCCATTGTTAGGTTGGGTTAGGTTAGGTTATATTACGCTATTGATGTATATAAAAGTCCCACGGAGACGTAGAAGCCAACTCGTCAGGAATGTGGTCAAATATTACAGTCACGATGTTAGATTGGTTTAGGGTAGGTTGTATTACGTCACAGACGTATACAGTGTTCCCACCGAGAAGTAGGGCCCGACAATCAAGGAATGTGGTTAAATTGTACCCCGAGAGGTTAGGTTGGGTTAGGTTACGTTATATTACGTTATTGATGTACATGAGGGTCCCACGGAGACGTAGAGGCCAACTCGCCAGGAATGTTGCCAAATATTACCGCCGAGATGATAGGTTGTATTAGATTAGGTTAGATTTCGTTATGGATGTATATGAAGGTCAAACGGAGACGTAGAGGCCAACAAGCCAGGAATGTTGTCAAATATTACCGCCGACATGTTAGGTTGGGATAGGTTTGGTTATATTTCGTTGTTGATGTATATAAAGGTCCCACGGATACGTAGAGGCCAATTCGGCAGGAATGTTGTCAAATATTACCGCCGAGAAGTTAGGTTGGGTTCGGTTATGTTATATTTCGTTATTGATATATATAAGGGTCCAACGGTGACGTAGAGGCCAACAAGCCAGAAATGTTGCCAAATATTACCGCCGAGATGTTAGGTTGGGTTAGGTTAGGTTATATTACGTTCTTGATGTATATAAAGGTCCCACGCAGACGTAGAGGCCAACTCGCCAGGAATGTTGTCAAATATTACTGCCGACATGTCAGGTTGGATTAGGTTAGGTTATATTTCGTTATTGATGTATATGAAGGTCCTACGGAAACGGAGAGGCCAACTCGCCAGGAATGTTGTCAAATATTACAGCCGAGATGATAGGTTCTGTTAGGTTAGGTTATATTACGTTATTGATGTATATGAAGGTCAAACGGAGACGTAGAGGCCAACAAAACAGGAATGTTGTCAAATATTACAGCCGAGATGATAGGTTGTGTTAGGTTAGGTTATATTTCGTTATGGATGTATATGAAGGTCAAACGGAGACGTAGAGGCCAACAAGCCAGGAATGTTGTCAAATATTACAGCCGAGATGATAGGTTCTGTTAGGTTAGGTTATATTACGTTATTGATGTATATGAAGGTCAAACGGAGACGTAGAGGCCAACAAAACAGGAATGTTGTCAAATATTACAGCCGAGATGTTAGGTTGGGTTAGGTTAGGTTATATTACGATATTGATGTATACAAAGGTCGCACGGAGACGTAGAGGACAACTCGCCAGGATTGTTGTCAAATAATAGCGCCGAGAGGTTAGGTTGGGTTAGGTTACGTTATATTACGTTATTGATGTACATGAGGGTCCCATGGAGACGTAGAGGCTAACTCGCCAGGAATGTTTTCAAATATTACCGCCGACATGTTAGGTTGGATTAGGTTTGGTTATATTTCGTTATTGATGTATATGAAGGTCCCACGGAGACGTAGAGGCCAACAAGCCAGAAATGTTGTCAAATATTACAGCCGAGATGTTAGGTTGGGTTAGGTTAGGTTATATTACGATATTGATGTATACAAAGGTCCCACGGAGACGTAGAGGACAACTCGCCAGGATTGTTGTCAAATAATAGCGCCGAGAGGTTTGGTTGGGTTAGGTTACGTTATATTACGTTATTGATGTACATGAGGGTCCCATGGAGACGTGGAGGCCAACTCGCCAGGAATGTTGTCAAATATTACCGCAGACATGTTATGTTGGATTAGGTTTGGTTATATTACGTTATTGATGTATATAAAGGTCCCACGGAGACGTAGAGGGCAACTCTCCAGGATTGTTGTCAAATAATAGCGCCGAGAGGTTAGGTTGGGTTAGGTTACGTTATATTACGTTATTGATGTACATGAGGGTCCCATGGAGACGTAGAGGCCAACTCGCCAGGAATGTTTTCAAATATTACCGCCGACATGTTAGGTTGGATTAGGTTTGGTTATATTTCGTTATTGATGTATATGAAGGTCCCACGGAGACGTAGAGGCCAATTCGCCAGGTATGTGGTCAAATATTACCGCCGAGATGATAGGTTGGGTTAGGTTTGGTTATATTTCGTTATTGATGTATATAAAGGTCCCACGGAGACGGAGAAGCCAATTCGCCAGGAATGTTGTCAAATATTACCGCCGACATGTTAGGTTGGATTAGGTTTGGTTATATTACGGTATTGATGCATATAAAGGTCCCACGGATACGTAGAGGCCAATTCGGCAGGAATGTTGTCAAATATTACCGCCGAGACGTTAGGTTGGGTTCGGTTATGTTATATTACGTTATTGCTATATATAAGGGTCCAACGGAGACGTAGAGGCCAACAAGACAGGAATGTGGTCAAATATTACTGCCATTGTTAGGTTGGGTTAGGTTAGGTTATATTACGCTATTGATGTATATAAAAGTCCCACGGAGACGTAGAAGCCAACTCGTCAGGAATGTGGTCAAATATTACAGTCACGATGTTAGATTGGTTTAGGGTAGGTTGTATTACGTCACAGACGTATACAGTGTTCCCACCGAGAAGTAGGGCCCGACAATCAAGGAATGTGGTTAAATGGTACCCCGAGAGGTTAGGTTGGGTTAGGTTACGTTATATTACGTTATTGATGTACATGAGGGTCCCACGGAGACGTAGAGGCCAACTCGCCAGGAATGTTGCCAAATATTACCGCCGAGATGATAGGTTGTATTAGATTAGGTTATATTTCGTTATGGATGTATATGAAGGTCAAACGGAGACGTAGAGGCCAACAAGCCAGGAATGTTGTCAAATATTACCGCCGACATGTTAGGTTGGGATAGGTTTGGTTATATTTCGTTGTTGATGTATATAAAGGTCCCACGGATACGTAGAGGCCAATTCGGCAGGAATGTTGTCAAATATTACCGCCGAGATGTTAGGTTGGGTTCGGTTATGTTATATTACGTTATTGATATATATAAGGGTCCAACGGTGACGTAGAGGCCAACAAGCCAGGAATGTGGTCTAGTATTACTGCCGAGGTGTTAGGTTTGGTTAGGTTAGGTTATATTACGCTATTGATGTATATAAAAGTCCCACGGAGACGTAGAAGCCAACTCGTCAGGAATGTGGTCAAATATTACAGCCACGATGTTAGATTGGGTTAGGGTATGTTGTATTACGTCATAGACGTATACAGTGTTCCCACCGAGAAGTAGGGCCCGACAATCAAGGAATGTGGTTAAATGGTACCCCGAGAGGTTAGGTTGGGTTAGGTTACGTTATATTACGTTGTTGATGTACATGAGGGTCCCACGGAGACGTAGAGGCCAACTCGCCAGGAATGTTGTCAAATATTACTGCCGACATGTCAGGTTGGATTAGGTTAGGCTATATTTCGTTATTGATGTATATGAAGGTCCTACGGAAACGGAGAGGCCAACTCGCCAGGAATGTTGTCAAATATTACAGCCGAGATGATAGGTTCTGTTAGGTTAGGTTATATTACGTTATTGATGTATATGAAGGTCAAACGGAGACGTAGAGGCCAACAAAACAGGAATGTTGTCAAATATTACAGCCGAGATGTTAGATTGAGTTAGGTTAGGTTATATTACGATATTGATGTATACAAAGGTCCCACGGAGACGTAGAGGACAACTCGCCAGGATTGTTGTCAAATAATAGCGCCGAGAGGTTTGGTTGGGTTAGGTTACGTTATATTACGTTATTGATGCACATGAGGGTCCCATGGAGACGTAGAGGCCAACTCGCCAGGAATGTTGTCAAATATTACCGCCGACATGTTAGGTTGGATCAGGTTTGGTTATATTACGTTATTGATGTATATAAAGGTCCCACGGAGACGTAGAGGCCAACTCGCCAGGAATGTTGTCAAATATTACCGCCAACATGTTAGGTTGGATTAGGTTTGGTTATATTACGTTATTGATGTATATAAAGGTCCCACGGAGACGTAGAGGCCAACTCGCCAGAAATGTTGCCAAATATTACCGCCGAGATGTTAGGTTGGGTTAGGTTAGGTTATATTACGTTCTTGATGTATATAAAGGTCCCACGCAGACGTAGAGGCCAACTCGCCAGGAATGTTGTCAAATATTACAGCCGAGATGATAGGTTGTGTTAGGTTAGGTTATATTTCGTTATGGATGTATATGAAGGTCAAACGGAGACGTAGAGGCCAACAAGCCAGGAATGTTGTCAAATATTACAGCCGAGATGATAGGTTCTGTTAGGTTAGGTTATATTACGTTATTGATGTATATGAAGGTCAAACGGAGACGTAGAGGCCAACAAAACAGGAATGTTGTCAAATATTACAGCCGAGATGTTAGGTTGGGTTAGGTTAGGTTATATTACGATATTGATGTATACAAAGGTCGCACGGAGACGTAGAGGACAACTCGCCAGGATTGTTGTCAAATAATAGCGCCGAGAGGTTTGGTTGGGTTAGGTTATGTTATATTACGTTATTGATGTATATGAAGGTCAAGCGGAGACGTAGAGGCCAAAAAGCCAGGAATGTTGTCAAATATTACCACAGACATGTTAGGTTGGGTTAGGTTAGGTTATATTACGTTATTGATGTATACAAAGTTCCCACGGAGACGTAGCGGGCAACTCGCCAGGATTGTTGTCAAATAATAGCGCCGAGAGGTTAGGTTGGGTTAGATTACGTTATATTACGTTATTGATGTACATGAGGGTCCCATGGAGACGTAGAGGCTAACTCGCCAGGAATGTTTTCAAATATTACCGCCGACATGTTAGGTTGGATTAGGTTTGGTTATATTTCGTTATTGATGTATATGAAGGTCCCACGGAGACGTAGAGGCGAACAAGCCAGAAATGTTGTCAAATATTACAGCCGAGATGTTAGGTTGGGTTAGGTTAAGTTATATTACGATATTGATGTATACAAAGGTCCCACGGAGACGTAGAGGACAACTCGCCAGGATTGTTGTCAAATAATAGCGCCGAGAGGTTTGGTTGGGTTAGGTTACGTTATATTACGTTATTGATGTACATGAGGGTCCCATGGAGACGTGGAGGCCAACTCGCCAGGAATGTTGTCAAATATTACCGCAGACATGTTATGTTGGATTAGGTTTGTTTATATTACGTTATTGATGTATATAAAGGTCCCACGGAGACGGAGAACCCAACTCGCCAGGAATGTTGTCAAATATTACCGCCCACATGTTAGGTTGGATTAGGTTTGGTTATATTACGTTATTGATGTATATAAAGGTCCCACGGAGACGTAGAGGCCAACTCGCCAGAAATGTTGCCAAATATTACCGCCGAGATGTTAGGTTGGGTTAGGTTAGCTTATATTACGTTCTTGGTGTATATAAAGGTCCCACGCAGACGTAGAGGCCAACTCGCCAGGAATGTTGTCAAATAATAGCGCCGAGAGGTTTGGTTGGGTTAGGTTACGTTATATTACGTTATTGATGTACATGAGGGTCCCATGGAGACGTAGAGGCCAACTCGCCAGGAATGTTGTCAAATATTACCGCAGACATGTTATGTTGGATTAGGTTTGGTTATATTACGTTATTGATGTATATAAAGGTCCCACGGAGACGGGGAAGCCAACTCGCCAGGAATGTTGTCAAATATTACCGCCGAGATGATAGGTTGGGTTAAGTTAGGTTATATTTCGTTATAGATGTATACAAAGGTCCCACGGAGACGTAGAGGCCAACTCCCCAGGAATGTTGTCAAATATTACCGCCGTCATGTTAGATTGGATTAGGTTTGGTTACATTACGTTATTGATGTATATAAAGGTGCCACGGAGACGGAGAAGCTAACTCGGCAGGAATGTTGCCAAATATTACCGCCGAGATGTTAGGTTGGGTTAGGTTAGGTTATATTACGTTATTGATGTATATAAAGGTCCCACGGAGACGTAGAGGCCAACTCGCCAGGAATGTTGTCAAATATTACCGCCGAGATGTTAGATTGGGTTAGGTTAGGTTATATTACGTTATTGATGTATATAAAGGTCCCACGGAGACGTAGAGGCCAACTCGCCATGAATGTTGTCAAATATTACTGCCGAGATGTTAGGTTGGGTTAGGTTAGGTTATGTTACGTTATTGATGTATATAAAGGTCCCACGGAGACGAAGAGGCCAACTCGCCAGGATTGTTGTCAAATAATAGCGCCGAGGGGTTAGGTTGTGTCAGGTTAGGTTATATTACGTTATTGATGTATATGAAGAACCCACGGAGACGTAGAGGCCAACTCGCCAGGTATGTGGTCAAATATTACCGCCGAGATGATAGGTTGGGTTAGGTTTGGTTATATTTCGTTATTGATGTATATGAAGGTCAAACGGATACGGAGAGGCCAACTCGCCAGGAATGTTGTAAAATATTACCGCCGACATGTTAGGTTGGGTTAGGTTAGGTTACATAATGTTATTGATGTATATAACGGTCCCAAGGTGACGTAGAGGCCAACAAGCCAGAAATGTTGTCAAATATTACAGCCAAGATGTTAGGTTGGGTTAGGTTAGGTTATATTACGATATTGATGTATACAAAGGTCCCACGGAGACGTAGAGGACAACTCGCCAGGATTGTTGTCAAATAATAGCGCCGAGAGGTTTGGTTGGGTTAGGTTACGTTATATTACGTTATTGATGTACATGAGGGTCCCATGGAGTCGTGGAGGCCAACTCGCCAGGAATGTTTTCAAATATTACCGCCGACATGTTAGGTTGGATTAGGTTTGGTTATATTTCGTTATTGATGTATATGAAGGTCCCACGGAGACGTAGAGGCCAACTCGCCAGGTATGTTGTCAAATATTACCGCAGACATGTTATGTTGGATTAGGTTTGGTTGTATTTCGTTATTGATGTATATAAAGGTCCCACGGAGACGGAGAAGCCAATTCGCCAGGAATGTTGTCAAATATTACCGCCGAGGTGTTAGGTTGGGTTAGGTTAGGTTATATTACGTTATTGATGTACATCAAGGTCCCGCGGAGACGTAGAGGCCAACTCGCCAGGAATGTTGTCAAATATTACTGCCGACATGTTAGGTTGGATAAGGTTAGGTTATGTTACGTTATTGATGTATATAAAGGTCCCAAGGTGACGTAGAGGCCAACAAGCCAGAAATTTTGTCAAATATCACCGCCGACATGTTAGGTTGGATTAGGTTTGGTTATATTTCGTTATTGATGTATATGAAGGTCCCACGGCGACGTAGAGGCCAACTCGCCAGGAATGTTGTCAAATATTACCGCCGAGATGATAGGTTGTGTTAGGTTAGGTTATATTACGTTATTGATGTATATGAAGGTCAAACGGAGACGTAGAGGCCAAAAAGCCAGGAATGTTGTCAAATATTACCGCCGACATGTTAGGTTGGGTTAGGCTTGGTTATATTTCGTTGTTGATGTATATAAAGGTCCCACGGATACGTAGAGGCACATCCGGCAGGAATGTTGTCAAATATTACCGCCGAGATGTTAGGTTGGGTTCGGTTATGTTATATTACGTTATTGATATATATAAGGGTCCAACGGAGACGTAGAGGCCAACAAGCCAGGAATGTGGTCTAATATTACTGCCGAGGTGTTAGGTTGGGTTAGGTTAGGTTATATTACGCTATTGATGTATATAAAAGTCCCACGGAGACGTAGAAGCCAACTCGTCAGGAATGTGGTCAAATATTACAGCCACGATGTTAGATTGGGTTAGGGTATGTTGTATTACGTCATAGACGTATACAGTGTTCCCACCGAGAAGTAGGGCCCGACAATCAAGGAATGTGGTTAAATGGTACCCCGAGAGGTTAGGTTGGGTTAGGTTACGTTATATTACGTTGTTGATGTACATGAGGGTCCCACGGAGACGTAGAGGCCAACTCGCCAGGAATGTTGTCAAATATTACTGCCGACATGTCAGGTTGGATTAGGTTAGGTTATATTTCGTTATTGATGTATATGAAGGTCCTACGGAAACGGAGAGGCCAACTCGCCAGGAATGTTGCCAAATATTACCGCCGAGATGATAGGTTGCGTTAGATTAGGTTATATTTCGTTATGGATGTATATGAAGGTCAAACGGAGACGTAGAGGCCAACAAGGCAGGAATGTTGTCAAATATTACCGCCGACATGTTAGGTTGGGTTAGGTTTGGTTATATTTCGTTATTGATGTATATGAAGGTCCCACGGAGACGTAGAGGCCAACTCGCCAGGAATGTTGTCAAATATTACTGCCGACATGTTAGGTTGGATTAGATTATGTTATATTACGTTATTGATGTATATAAAGGTCCCACGGAGTCGTAGAGGCCAACAAGCCAGAAATGTTGCCAAATATTACCGCCGAGATGTTAGGTTGGATTAGGTTAGGTTATATTACGTTCTTGATGTATATAAAGGTCCCACGCAGACGTAGAGGCCAACTCGCCAGGAATGTTGTCAAATATTACCGCCGAGATGTTAGGTTGGATTAGGTTAGGTTATATTACGTTCTTGATGTATATAAAGGTGCCACGGAGACGGAGAAGCTAACTCGGCAGGAATGTTGCCAAATATTACCGCCGAGATGTTAGGTTGGGTTAGGTTAGGTTATATTACGTTATTGATGTACATCAAGGTCCCACGGAGACGTAGAGGCCAACTCGCCAGGAATGTTGTCAAATATTACCGCCGAGATGTTAGATTGGGTTAGGTTAGGTTATATTACGTTATTGATGTATATAAAGGTCCCACGGAGACGTAGAGGCCAACTCGCCATGAATGTTGTCAAATATTACTGCCGAGATGTTAGGTTGGGTTAGGTTAGGTTATGTTACGTTATTGATGTATATAAAGGTCCCACGGAGACGAAGAGGCCAACTCGCCAGGATTGTTGTCAAATAATAGCGCCGAGGGGTTAGGTTGTGTCAGGTTAGGTTATATTACGTTATTGATGTATATGAAGAACCCACGGAGACGTAGAGGCCAACTCGCCAGGTATGTGGTCAAATATTACCGCCGAGATGATAGGTTGGGTTAGGTTTGGTTATATTTCGTTATTGATGTATATGAAGGTCAAACGGATACGGAGAGGCCAACTCGCCAGGAATGTTGTAAAATATTACCGCCGACATGTTAGGTTGGGTTAGGTTAGGTTACATAATGTTATTGATGTATATAACGGTCCCGCGGAGACGTAGAGGCCAACTCGCCAGGAATGTTGTCAAATATTACTGCCGACATGTCAGGTTGGATTAGGTTAGGTTATATTTCGTTATTGATGTATATGAAGGTCCTACGGAAACGGAGAGGCCAACTCGCCAGGAATGTTGCCAAATATTACCGCCGAGATGATAGGTTGCGTTAGATTAGGTTATATTTCGTTATGGATGTATATGAAGGTCAAACGGAGACGTAGAGGCCAACAAGGCAGGAATGTTGTCAAATATTACCGCCGACATGTTAGGTTGGGTTAGGTTTGGTTATATTTCGTTATTGATGTATATGAAGGTCCCACGGAGACGTAGAGGCCAACTCGCCAGGAATGTTGTCAAATATTACTGCCGACATGTTAGGTTGGATTAGATTATGTTATATTACGTTATTGATGTATATAAAGGTCCCACGGAGTCGTAGAGGCCAACAAGCCAGAAATGTTGCCAAATATTACCGCCGAGATGTTAGGTTGGATTAGGTTAGGTTATATTACGTTCTTGATGTATATAAAGGTCCAACGCAGACGTAGAGGCCAACTCGCCAGGAATGTTGTCAAATATTACCGCCGAGATGATAGGTTGGGTTAAGTTAGGTTATATTTCGTTATAGATGTATACAAAGGTCCCACGGAGACGTAGAGGCCAACTCGCCAGGAA
The DNA here is from genome assembly GCA_963969225.1 of Xylocopa violacea. NCBI lineage: Eukaryota > Metazoa > Arthropoda > Insecta > Hymenoptera > Apidae > Xylocopa > Xylocopa violacea. The sequence continues at coordinate 6,635,256 of CAXAJV010000017.1, read as the reverse complement.
TGTTGTCAAATATTACCGCCGTCATGTTAGATTGGATTAGGTTTGGTTACATTACGTTATTGATGTATATAAAGGTGCCACGGAGACGGAGAAGCTAACTCGGCAGGAATGTTGCCAAATATTACCGCCGAGATGTTAGGTTGGGTTAGGTTAGGTTATATTACGTTATTGATGTACATCAAGGTCCCACGGAGACGTAGAGGCCAACTCGCCAGGAATGTTGTCAAATATTACCGCCGAGATGTTAGATTGGGTTAGGTTAGGTTATATTACGTTATTGATGTATATAAAGGTCCCACGGAGACGTAGAGGCCAACTCGCCATGAATGTTGTCAAATATTACTGCCGAGATGTTAGGTTGGGTTAGGTTAGGTTATGTTACGTTATTGATGTATATAAAGGTCCCACGGAGACGAAGAGGCCAACTCGCCAGGATTGTTGTCAAATAATAGCGCCGAGGGGTTAGGTTGTGTCAGGTTAGGTTATATTACGTTATTGATGTATATGAAGAACCCACGGAGACGTAGAGGCCAACTCGCCAGGTATGTGGTCAAATATTACCGCCGAGATGATAGGTTGGGTTAGGTTTGGTTATATTTCGTTATTGATGTATATGAAGGTCAAACGGATACGGAGAGGCCAACTCGCCAGGAATGTTGTAAAATATTACCGCCGACATGTTAGGTTGGGTTAGGTTAGGTTATATTACGCTATTGATGTATATAAAAGTCCCACGGAGACGTAGAAGCCAACTCGTCAGGAATGTGGTCAAATATTACAGTCACGATGTTAGATTGGTTTAGGGTAGGTTGTATTACGTCATAGACGTATACAGTGTTCCCACCGTGAAGTAGGGACCGACAATCAAGGAATGTGGTTAAATGGTACCCCGAGAGGTTAGGTTGCGTTAGGTTACGTTATATTACGTTATTGATGTACATGAGGGTCCCATGGAGACGTAGAGGCCAACTCGCCAGGAATGTTGCCAAATATTACCGCCGAGATGATAGGTTGTGTTAGATTAGGTTATATTTCGTTATGGATGTATATGAAGGTCAAACGGAGACGTAGAGGCCAACAAGCCAGGAGTGTTGTCAAATATTACCGCCGACATGTTAGGTTGGGTTAGGCTTGGTTATATTTCGTTGTTGATGTATATAAAGGTCCCACGGATACGTAGAGGCCCATCCGGCAGGAATGTTGTCAAATATTACCGCCGAGATGTTAGGTTGGGTTCGGTTATGTTATATTACGTTATTGATATATATAAGGGTCCAACGGAGACGTAGAGGCCAACAAGCCAGGAATGTGGTCTAATATTACTGCCGAGGTGTTAGGTTGGGTTAGGTTAGGTTATATTACGCTATTGATGTATATAAAAGTCCCACGGAGACGTAGAAGCCAACTCGTCAGGAATGTGGTCAAATATTACAGCCACGATGTTAGATTGGGTTAGGGTATGTTGTATTACGTCATAGACGTATACAGTGTTCCCACCGAGAAGTAGGGCCCGACAATCAAGGAATGTGGTTAAATGGTACCCCGAGAGGTTAGGTTGGGTTAGGTTACGTTATATTACGTTGTTGATGTACATGAGGGTCCCACGGAGACGTAGAGGCCAACTCGCCAGGAATGTTGTCAAATATTACTGCCGACATGTAAGGTTGGATTAGGTTAGGTTATATTTCGTTATTGATGTATATGAAGGTCCTACGGAAACGGAGAGGCCAACTCGCCAGGAATGTTGCCAAATATTACCGCCGAGATGATAGGTTGTGTTAGATTAGGTTATATTTCGTTATGGATGTATATGAAGGTCAAACGGAGACGTAGAGGCCAACAAGGCAGGAATGTTGTCAAATATTACTGCCGACATGTTAGGTTGGATTAGATTATGTTATATTACGTTATTGATGTATATAAAGGTCCCACGGAGTCGTAGAGGCCAACTCGCCAGGAATGTTGTCAAATATTACCGCAGACATGTTATGTTGGATTAGGTTTGGTTATATTACGTTATTGATGTATATAAAGGTCCCACGGAGACGGGGAAGCCAACTCGCCAGGAATGTTGCCAAATATTACCGCCGAGATGTTAGGTTGGGTTAGGTTAGGTTATATTACGTTATCGATGTATATAAAGGTCCCACGGAGACGTAGAGGACAACTCGCCAGGAATGTTGTCAAATATTACTGCCGACATGTTAGGTTGGATTAGGTTAGGTTATATAACGTTATTGATGTATATAACGGTCCCAAGGTGACGTAGAGGCCAACTAGCCAGAAATGTTGTCAAATATTACAGCGGAGATGTTAGGTTGGGTTAGGTTAGGTTATATTACGATATTGATGTATACAAAGGTCCCACGGAGACGTAGAGGACAACTCGCCAGGATTGTTGTCAAATAATAGCGCCGAGAGGTTTGGTTGGGTTAGGTTACGTTATATTACGTTATTGATGTACATGAGGGTCCCATGGAGACGTGGAGGCCAACTCGCCAGAAATGTTGTCAAATATTACCGCAGACATGTTATGTTGGATTAGGTTTGGTTATATTACGTTATTGATGTATATAAAGGTCCCACGGAGACGGAGAAGCCAACTCGCCAGGAATGTTGCCAAATATTACCGCCGAGATGTTAGGTTGGGTTAGGTTTGGTTATATTTCGTTATTGATGTATATAAAGGTCCCACGGAGGCGGAGAAGCCAATTCGCCAGGAATGTTGTCAAATATTACCGTCGACATGTTAGGTTGGATTAGGTTTGGTTATATTACGTTATTGATGTATATAAAGGTCCCAAGGAGACGTAGAGGCCAACTCGCCAGGAATGTTGTCAAATATTACCGCCGAGATGATAGGTTGTGTTAGGTTAGGTTATATTACGTTATTGATGTATATGAAGGTCAAACGGAGACGTAGAGGCCAAAAAGCCAGGAATGTTGTCAAATATTACCACAGACATGTTAGGTTGGGTTAGGTTAGGTTATATTACGTTATTGATGTATACAAAGTTCCCACGGAGACGTAGAGGGCAACTCGCCAGGATTGTTGTGAAATAATAGCGCCGAGAGGTTAGGTTGGGTTAGGTTACGTTATATTACGTTACTGATGTACATGAGGGTCCCATGGAGACGTAGAGGCCAACTCGCCAGGAATGTTGTCAAATATTACCGCAGACATGTTATGTTGGATTAGGTTTGGTTATATTACGTTATTGATGTATATAAAGGTCCCACGGAGACGGGGAAGCCAACTCGCCAGGAATGTTGCCAAATATTACCGCCGAGATGTTAGGTTGGGTTAGGTTAGGTTATATTACGTTATCGGTGTATATAAAGGTCCCACGGAGACGTAGAGGACAACTCGCCAGGAATGTTGTCAAATATTACTGCCGACATGCTAGGTTGGATTAGGTTAGGTTACATAACGTTATTGATGTATATAACGGTCCCAAGGTGACGTAGAGGCCAACAAGCCAGAAATGTTGTCAAATATTACAGAAAAGATGTTAGGTTGGGTTAGGTTAGGTTATATTACGATATTGATGTATACAAAGGTCCCACGGAGACGTAGAGGACAACTCGCCAGGATTGTTGTCAAATAATAGCGCCGAGAGGTTTGGTTGGGTTAGGTTACGTTATATTACGTTATTGATGTACATGAGGGTCCCATGGAGACGTGGAGGCCAACTCGCCAGGAATGTTGTCAAATATTACCGCAGACATGTTATGTTGGATTAGGTTTGTTTATACTACGTTATTGATGTATATAAAGGTCCCACGGAGACGGAGAAGCCAACTCGCCAGGAATGTTGCCAAATATTACCGCCGAGATGTTAGGTTGGGTTAGGTTAGGTTATATTACGTTATTGATGTACATCAAGGTCCCGCGGAGACGTAGAGGCCAACTCGCCAGGAATGTTGTCAAATATTACTGCCGACATGTTAGGTTGGATAGGGTTAGGTTATGTTACGTTATTGATGTATATAAAGGTCCCACGGAGACGGAGAAGCCAACTCGCCAGGAATGTTGCCAAATATTACCGCCGAGATGTTAGGTTGGGTTAGGTTAGGTTATATTACGTTATTGATGAACAAAAATGTCCCGCGAGGACGTAGAGGCCAACTCGCCAGGAATGTTGTCAAATATTACCGCAGACATCTTATGTTGGATTAGGTTTGGTTATATTACGTTATTGATGTATATAAAGGTCCCACGGAGACGGAGAAGCCAACTCGCCAGGAATGTTGCCAAATATTACCGCCGAGATGTTAGGTTGGGTTAGGTTAGGTTATATTACGTTATCGATGTATATAAAGGTCCCACGGAGACGTAGAGGCCAACTCGCCAGGAATGTTGTCAAATATTACTGCCGACATGTTAGGTTGGATTAGGTTAGGTTATGTTACGTTATTGATGTATATAAAGGTCCCAAGGAGACGTAGAGGCCAACAAGACAGAAATGTTGCCAAATATTACCGCCGAGATGTTAGGTTGGGTTAGGTTAGGTTATATTACGTTCTTGATGTATATAAAGGTCCCACGCAAACGTAAAGGCCAACTCGCCAGGAATGCTGTCAACTAATAGCGCCGAGAGGTTTGGTTGGGTTAGGTTACGTTATATTACGTTATTGATGTACATGAGGGTCCCATGGAGACGTAGAGGCCAACTCGCCAGGAATGTTGTCAAATATCACCGCCGACATGTTAGGTTGGATTAGGTTTGGTTATATTTCGTTATTGATGTATATGAAGGTCCCACGGAGACGTAGAGGCCAACTCGCCAGGTATGTTGTCAAATATTACCGCAGACATGTTATGTTGGATTAGGTTTGGTTATATTACGTTATTGATGTACGTGAGGGTCCCATGGAGACGTAGAGGCCAACTCGCCAGGAATGTTTTCAAATATTACCGCCGACATGTTAGGTTGGATTAGGTTTGGTTATATTTCGTTATTGATGTAGATGAAGGTCCCACGGAGACGTAGAGGCCAACTCGCCAGGTATGTGGTCAAATATTACCGCCGAGATGATAGGTTGGGTTAGGTTTGGTTATATTTCGTTATTGATGTATATAAAGGTCCCACGGAGACGGAGAAGCCAATTCGCCAGGAATGTTGTCAAATATTACCGCCGACATGTTAGGTTGGATTAGGTTTGGTTATATTACGGTATTGATGTATATAAAGGTCCCACGGAGACGTAGAGGCCAACTCGCCAGGAATGTTGTCAAATATTACCGCCCACATGTTAGGTTGGATTAGGTTTGGTTATATTACGTTATTGATGTATATAAAGGTCCCACGGAGACGTAGAGGCCAACTCGCCAGAAATGATGCCAAATATTACCGCCGAGATGTTAGGTTGGGTTAGGTTAGCTTATATTACGATATTGATGTATACAAAGGTCCCACGGAGACGTAGAGGACAACTCGCCAGGATTGTTGTCAAATAATAGCGCCGAGAGGTTTGGTTGGGTTAGGTTACGTTATATTACGTTATTGATGTATATAACGGTCCCAAGGTGACGTAGAGGCCAACAAGCCAGAAATGTTGTCAAATATTACAGCCGAGATGTTAGGTTGGGTTAGGTTAGGTTATATTACGATATTGACGTATACAAAGGTCCCACGGAGACGTAGAGGACAACTCGCCAGGATTGTTGTCAAATAATAGCGCCGAGAGGTTTGGTTGGGTTAGGTTACGTTATATTACGTTATTGATGTACATGAGGGTCCCATGGAGACGTAGAGGCCAACTCGCCAGGAATGTTGTCAAATATTACAGCCGACGTGTTAGGTTGGATTAGGTTTGGTTATATTTCGTTATTGATGTATATGACGGTCCCATGGAGACGTAGAGGCCAACTCGCCTGGAATGTTGTCAAATATTACCGCAGACATGTTATGTTGGATTAGGTTTGGTTATATTACGTTATTGATTTATATAAAGGTTCCACGGAGACGGGGAAGCCAACTCGCCAGGAATGTTGCCAAATATTACCGCCGAGATGTTAGGTTGGGTTAGGTTAGGTTATATTACGTTATCGATGTATATAAAGGTCCCACGGAGACGTAGAGGACAACTCGCCACGAATGTTGTCAAATATTACCGCCGACATGTTAGGTTGGATTAGGTTAGGTTATATAACGTTATTGATGTATATAACGGTGCCAAGGTGACGTAGAGGCCAACAAGCCAGAAATGTTGTCAAATATTACAGCCGAGATGTTAGGTTGGGTTAGGTTAGGTTATATTACGATATTGACGTATACAAAGGTCCCACGGAGACGTAGAGGACAACTCGCCAGGATTGTTGTCAAATAATAGCGCCGAGAGGTTTGGTTGGGTTAGGTTACGTTATATTACGTTATTGATGTACATGAGGGTCCCATGGAGACGTAGAGGCCAACTCGCCAGGAATGTTGTCAAATATCACCGCCGACATGTTAGGTTGGATTAGGTTTGGTTATATTTTGTTATTGATGTATATGAAGGTCCCACGGAGACGTAGAGGCCAACTCGCCAGGTATGTTGTCAAATATTACCGCAGACATGTTATGTTGGATTAGGTTTGGTTATATTACGTTATTGATGTATATAAAGGTCCCACGGAGACGTAGAGGCCAACTCGCCAGGAATGTTGTCAAATATTACCGCCGAGATGATAGGTTGTGTTAGGTTAGGTTATATTACGTTATTGATGTATATGAAGGTCAAACGGAGACGTAGAGGCCAAAAAGCCAGGAATGTTGTCAAATATTACCACAGACATGTTAGGTTGGGTTAGGTTAGGTTATATTACGTTATTGATGTATACAAAGTTCCCACGGAGACGTAGAGGGCAACTCGCCAGGATTGTTGTCAAATAATAGCGCCGAGAGGTTAGGTTGGGTTAGGTTACGTTATATTACGTTATTGATGTACATGAGGGTCCCATGGAGACGTAGAGGCCAACTCGCCAGGAATGTTTTCAAATATTACCGCCGACATGTTAGGTTGGATTAGGTTTTGTTATATTTCGTTATTGATGTATATGAAGGTCCCACGGAGACGTAGAGGCCAACTCGCCAGGTATGTGGTCAAATATTACCGCCGAGATGATAGGTTGGGTTAGGTTTGGTTATATTTCGTTATTGATGTATATAAAGGTCCCACGGAGACGGAGAAGCCAATTCGCCAGGAATGTTGTCAAATATTACTGCCGACATGTTAGGTTGGATTAGGTTAGGTTATATAACGTTATTGATGTATATAACGGTCCCAAGGTGACGTAGAGGCCAACAAGCCAGAAATGTTGTCAAATATTACAGCCGAGATGTTAGGTTGGGTTAGGTTAGGTTATATTACGATATTGACGTATACAAAGGTCCCACGGAGACGTAGAGGACAACTCGCCAGGATTGTTGTCAAATAATAGCGCCGAGAGGTTTGGTTGGGTTAGGTTACGTTATATTACGTTATTGATGTACATGAGGGTCCCATGGAGACGTAGAGGCCAACTCGCCAGGAATGTTGTCAAATATTACAGCCGACGTGTTAGGTTGGATTAGGTTTGGTTATATTTCGTTATTGATGTATATGACGGTCCCATGGAGACGTAGAGGCCAACTCGCCTGGAATGTTGTCAAATATTACCGCAGACATGTTATGTTGGATTAGGTTTGGTTATATTACGTTATTGATTTATATAAAGGTTCCACGGAGACGGGGAAGCCAACTCGCCAGGAATGTTGCCAAATATTACCGCCGAGATGTTAGGTTGGGTTAGGTTAGGTTATATTACGTTATCGATGTATATAAAGGTCCCACGGAGACGTAGAGGACAACTCGCCACGAATGTTGTCAAATATTACCGCCGACATGTTAGGTTGGATTAGGTTAGGTTATATAACGTTATTGATGTATATAACGGTCCCAAGGTGACGTAGAGGCCAACAAGCCAGAAATGTTGTCAAATATTACAGCCGAGATGTTAGGTTGGGTTAGGTTAGGTTATATTACGATATTGACGTATACAAAGGTCCCACGGAGACGTAGAGGACAACTCGCCAGGATTGTTGTCAAATAATAGCGCCGAGAGGTTTGGTTGGGTTAGGTTACGTTATATTACGTTATTGATGTACATGAGGGTCCCATGGAGACGTAGAGGCCAACTCGCCAGGAATGTTGTCAAATATCACCGCCGACATGTTAGGTTGGATTAGGTTTGGTTATATTTTGTTATTGATGTATATGAAGGTCCCACGGAGACGTAGAGGCCAACTCGCCAGGTATGCTGTCAAATATTACCGCAGACATGTTATGTTGGATTAGGTTTGGTTATATTACGTTATTGATGTATATAAAGGTCCCACGGAGACGTAGAGGCCAACTCGCCAGGAATGTTGTCAAATATTACCGCCGAGATGATAGGTTGTGTTAGGTTAGGTTATATTACGTTATTGATGTATATGAAGGTCAAACGGAGACGTAGAGGCCAAAAAGCCAGGAATGTTGTCAAATATTACCACAGACATGTTAGGTTGGGTTAGGTTAGGTTATATTACGTTATTGATGTATACAAAGTTCCCACGGAGACGTAGAGGGCAACTCGCCAGGATTGTTGTCAAATAATAGCGCCGAGAGGTTAGGTTGGGTTAGGTTACGTTATATTACGTTATTGATGTACATGAGGGTCCCATGGAGACGTAGAGGCCAACTCGCCAGGAATGTTTTCAAATATTACCGCCGACATGTTAGGTTGGATTAGGTTTTGTTATATTTCGTTATTGATGTATATGAAGGTCCCACGGAGACGTAGAGGCCAACTCGCCAGGTATGTGGTCAAATATTACCGCCGAGATGATAGGTTGGGTTAGGTTTGGTTATATTTCGTTATTGATGTATATAAAGGTCCCACGGAGACGGAGAAGCCAATTCGCCAGGAATGTTGTCAAATATTACTGCCGACATGTTAGGTTGGATTAGGTTAGGTTATATAACGTTATTGATGTATATAACGGTCCCAAGGTGACGTAGAGGCCAACAAGCCAGAAATGTTGTCAAATATTACAGCCGAGATGTTAGGTTGGGTTAGGTTAGGTTATATTACGATATTGACGTATACAAAGGTCCCACGGAGACGTAGAGGACAACTCGCCAGGATTGTTGTCAAATAATAGCGCCGAGAGGTTTGGTTGGGTTAGGTTACGTTATATTACGTTATTGATGTACATGAGGGTCCCATGGAGACGTAGAGGCCAACTCGCCAGGAATGTTGTCAAATATTACAGCCGACGTGTTAGGTTGGATTAGGTTTGGTTATATTTCGTTATTGATGTATATGACGGTCCCATGGAGACGTAGAGGCCAACTCGCCTGGAATGTTGTCAAATATTACCGCAGACATGTTATGTTGGATTAGGTTTGGTTATATTACGTTATTGATTTATATAAAGGTTCCACGGAGACGGGGAAGCCAACTCGCCAGGAATGTTGCCAAATATTACCGCCGAGATGTTAGGTTGGGTTAGGTTAGGTTATATTACGTTATCGATGTATATAAAGGTCCCACGGAGACGTAGAGGACAACTCGCCACGAATGTTGTCAAATATTACCGCCGACATGTTAGGTTGGATTAGGTTAGGTTATATAACGTTATTGATGTATATAACGGTCCCAAGGTGACGTAGAGGCCAACAAGCCAGAAATGTTGTCAAATATTACAGCCGAGATGTTAGGTTGGGTTAGGTTAGGTTATATTACGATATTGACGTATACAAAGGTCCCACGGAGACGTAGAGGACAACTCGCCAGGATTGTTGTCAAATAATAGCGCCGAGAGGTTTGGTTGGGTTAGGTTACGTTATATTACGTTATTGATGTACATGAGGGTCCCATGGAGACGTAGAGGCCAACTCGCCAGGAATGTTGTCAAATATCACCGCCGACATGTTAGGTTGGATTAGGTTTGGTTATATTTTGTTATTGATGTATATGAAGGTCCCACGGAGACGTAGAGGCCAACTCGCCAGGTATGCTGTCAAATATTACCGCAGACATGTTATGTTGGATTAGGTTTGGTTATATTACGTTATTGATGTATATAAAGGTCCCACGGAGACGTAGAGGCCAACTCGCCAGGAATGTTGTCAAATATTACCGCCGAGATGATAGGTTGTGTTAGGTTAGGTTATATTACGTTATTGATGTATATGAAGGTCAAACGGAGACGTAGAGGCCAAAAAGCCAGGAATGTTGTCAAATATTACCACAGACATGTTAGGTTGGGTTAGGTTAGGTTATATTACGTTATTGATGTATACAAAGTTCCCACGGAGACGTAGAGGGCAACTCGCCAGGATTGTTGTCAAATAATAGCGCCGAGAGGTTAGGTTGGGTTAGGTTACGTTATATTACGTTATTGATGTACATGAGGGTCCCATGGAGACGTAGAGGCCAACTCGCCAGGAATGTTTTCAAATATTACCGCCGACATGTTAGGTTGGATTAGGTTTTGTTATATTTCGTTATTGATGTATATGAAGGTCCCACGGAGACGTAGAGGCCAACTCGCCAGGTATGTGGTCAAATATTACCGCCGAGATGATAGGTTGGGTTAGGTTTGGTTATATTTCGTTATTGATGTATATAAAGGTCCCACGGAGACGGAGAAGCCAATTCGCCAGGAATGTTGTCAAATATTACTGCCGACATGTTAGGTTGGATTAGGTTAGGTTATATAACGTTATTGATGTATATAACGGTCCCAAGGTGACGTAGAGGCCAACAAGCCAGAAATGTTGTCAAATATTACAGCCGAGATGTTAGGTTGGGTTAGGTTAGGTTATATTACGATATTGACGTATACAAAGGTCCCACGGAGACGTAGAGGACAACTCGCCAGGATTGTTGTCAAATAATAGCGCCGAGAGGTTTGGTTGGGTTAGGTTACGTTATATTACGTTACTGATGTACATGAGTGTCCCATGGAGACGTAGAGGCCAACTCGCCAGGAATGTTGTCAAATATCACCGCCGACATGTTAGGTTGGATTAGGTTTGGTTATATTTTGTTATTGATGTATATGAAGGTCCCACGGAGACGTAGATGCCAACTCGCCAGGTATGTAGTCAAATATTACCGCAGACATGTTATGTTGGATTAGGTTTGGTTATATTACGTTATTGATGTATATAAAGGTCCCACGGAGACGTAGAGGCCAACTCGCCAGGAATGTTGTCAAATATTACCGCCGAGATGATAGGTTGTGTTAGGTTAGGTTATATTACGTTATTGATGTATATGAAGGTCAAACGGAGACGTAGAGGCCAAAAAGCCAGGAATGTTGTCAAATATTACCACAGACATGTTAGGTTGGGTTAGGTTAGGTTATATTACGTTATTGATGTATACAAAGTTCCCACGGAGACGTAGAGGGCAACTCGCCAGGATTGTTGTCAAATAATAGCGCCGAGAGGTTAGGTTGGGTTAGGTTACGTTATATTACGTTATTGATGTACATGAGGGTCCCATGGAGACGTAGAGGCCAACTCGCCAGGAATGTTTTCAAATATTACCGCCGACATGTTAGGTTGGATTAGGTTTGGTTATATTTCGTTATTGATGTATATGAAGGTCCCACGGAGACGTAGAGGCCAACTCGCCAGGTATGTGGTCAAATATTACCGCCGAGATGATAGGTTGGGTTAGGTTTGGTTATATTTCGTTATTGATGTATATAAAGGTCCCACGGAGACGGAGAAGCCAATTCGCCAGGAATGTTGTCAAATATTACCGCCGACATGTTAGGTTGGATTAGGTTAGGTTATATAACGTTATTGATGTATATAACGGTCCCAAGGTGACGTAGAGGCCAACAAGCCAGAAATGTTGTCAAATATTACAGCCGAGATGTTAGGTTGGGTTAGGTTAGGTTATATTACGATATTGATGTATACAAAGGTCCCACGGAGACGTAGAGGACAACTCGCCAGGATTGTTGTCAAATAATAGCGCCGAGAGGTTTGGTTGGGTTAGGTTACGTTATATTACGTTATTGATGTACATGAGGGTCCCATGGAGACGTAGAGGCCAACTCGCCAGGAATGTTGTCAAATATCACCGCCGACATGTTAGGTTGGATTAGGTTTGGTTATATTTTGTTATTGATGTATATGAAGGTCCCACGGAGACGTAGAGGCCAACTCGCCAGGTATGTTGTCAAATATTACCGCAGACATGTTATGTTGGATTAGGTTTGGTTATATTACGTTATTGATGTATATAAAGGTCCCACGGAGACGTAGAGGCCAACTCGCCAGGAATGTTGTCAAATATTACCGACGAGATGATAGGTTGTGTTAGGTTAGGTTATATTACGTTATTGATGTATATGAAGGTCAAACGGAGACGTAGAGGCCAAAAAGCCAGGAATGTTGTCAAATATTACCACAGACATGTTAGGTTGGGTTAGGTTAGGTTATATTACGTTATTGATGTATACAAAGTACCCACGGAGACGTAGAGGGCAACTCGCCAGGATTGTTGTGAAATAATAGCGCCGAGAGGTTAGGTTGGGTTAGGTTACGTTATATTACGTTATTGATGTACATGAAGGTCCCATGGAGACGTAGAGGCCAACTCGCCAGGAATGTTGTCAAATATTACCGCAGACATGTTATGTTGGATTAGGTTTGGTTATATTACGTTATTGATGTATATAAAGGTCCCACGGAGACGGGGAAGCCAACTCGCCAGGAATGTTGCCAAATATTACCGCCGAGATGTTAGGTTGGGTTAGGTTAGGTTATATTACGTTATCGGTGTATATAAAGGTCCCACGGAGACGTAGAGGACAACTCGCCAGGAATGTTGTCAAATATTACTGCCGACATGTTAGGTTGGATTAGGTTAGGTTACATAACGTTATTGATGTATATAACGGTCCCAAGGTGACGTAGAGGCCAACAAGCCAGAAATGTTGTCAAATATTACAGAAAAGATGTTAGGTTGGGTTAGGTTAGGTTATATTACGATATTGATGTATACAAAGGTCCCACGGAGACGTAGAGGACAACTCGCCAGGATTGTTGTCAAATAATAGCGCCGAGAGGTTTGGTTGGGTTAGGTTACGTTATATTACGTTATTGATGTACATGAGGGTCCCATGGAGACGTGGAGGCCAACTCGCCAGGAATGTTGTCAAATATTACCGCAGACATGTTATGTTGGATTAGGTTTGTTTATACTACGTTATTGATGTATATAAAGGTCCCACGGAGACGGAGAAGCCAACTCGCCAGGAATGTTGCCAAATATTACCGCCGAGATGTTAGGTTGGGTTAGGTTAGGTTATATTACGTTATTGATGTACATCAAGGTCCCGCGGAGACGTAGAGGCCAACTCGCCAGGAATGTTGTCAAATATTACTGCCGACATGTTAGGTTGGATAGGGTTAGGTTATGTTACGTTATTGATGTATATAAAGGTCCCAAGGTGACGTAGAGGCCAACAAGCCAGAAATTTTGTCAAATATTACAGCCGAGAGGTTTGGTTGGGTTAGGTTACGTTATATTACGTTATTGATGTACATGAGGGTCCCATGGAGACGTAGAGGCCAACTCGCCAGGAATGTTGTCAAATATTACCGCAGACATGTTATGTTGGATTAGGCTTGGTTATATTACGTTATTGATGTATATAAAGGTCCCACGGAGACGGAGAAGCCAACTCGCCAGGAATGTTGCCAAATATTACCGCCGAGATGTTAGGTTGGGTTAGGTTAGGTTATATTACGTTATTGATGAACAAAAATGTCCCGCGAGGACGTAGAGGCCAACTCGCCAGGAATGTTGTCAAATATTACCGCAGACATCTTATGTTGGATTAGGTTTGGTTATATTACGTTATTGATGTATATAAAGGTCCCACGGAGACGGAGAAGCCAACTCGCCAGGAATGTTGCCAAATATTACCGCCGAGATGTTAGGTTGGGTTAGGTTAGGTTATATTACGTTATCGATGTATATAAAGGTCCCACGGAGACGTAGAGGCCAACTCGCCAGGAATGTTGTCAAATATTACTGCCGACATGTTAGGTTGGATTAGGTTAGGTTATGTTACGTTATTGATGTATATAAAGGTCCCAAGGAGACGTAGAGGCCAACAAGACAGAAATGTTGCCAAATATTACCGCCGAGATGTTAGGTTGGGTTAGGTTAGGTTATATTACGTTCTTGATGTATATAAAGGTCCCACGCAAACGTAAAGGCCAACTCGCCAGGAATGCTGTCAACTAATAGCGCCGAGAGGTTTGGTTGGGTTAGGTTACGTTATATTACGTTATTGATGTACATGAGGGTCCCATGGAGACGTAGAGGCCAACTCGCCAGGAATGTTGTCAAATATCACCGCCGACATGTTAGGTTGGATTAGGTTTGGTTATATTTCGTTATTGATGTATATGAAGGTCCCACGGAGACGTAGAGGCCAACTCGCCAGGTATGTTGTCAAATATTACCGCAGACATGTTATGTTGGATTAGGTTTGGTTATATTACGTTATTGATGTACGTGAGGGTCCCATGGAGACGTAGAGGCCAACTCGCCAGGAATGTTTTCAAATATTACCGCCGACATGTTAGGTTGGATTAGGTTTGGTTATATTTCGTTATTGATGTAGATGAAGGTCCCACGGAGACGTAGAGGCCAACTCGCCAGGTATGTGGTCAAATATTACCGCCGAGATGATAGGTTGGGTTAGGTTTGGTTATATTTCGTTATTGATGTATATAAAGGTCCCACGGAGACGGAGAAGCCAATTCGCCAGGAATGTTGTCAAATATTACCGCCGACATGTTAGGTTGGATTAGGTTTGGTTATATTACGGTATTGATGTATATAAAGGTCCCACGGAGACGTAGAGGCCAACTCGCCAGGAATGTTGTCAAATATTACCGCCCACATGTTAGGTTGGATTAGGTTTGGTTATATTACGTTATTGATGTATATAAAGGTCCCACGGAGACGTAGAGGCCAACTCGCCAGAAATGATGCCAAATATTACCGCCGAGATGTTAGGTTGGGTTAGGTTAGCTTATATTACGATATTGATGTATACAAAGGTCCCACGGAGACGTAGAGGACAACTCGCCAGGATTGTTGTCAAATAATAGCGCCGAGAGGTTTGGTTGGGTTAGGTTACGTTATATTACGTTATTGATGTATATAACGGTCCCAAGGTGACGTAGAGGCCAACAAGCCAGAAATGTTGTCAAATATTACAGCCGAGATGTTAGGTTGGGTTAGGTTAGGTTATATTACGATATTGACGTATACAAAGGTCCCACGGAGACGTAGAGGACAACTCGCCAGGATTGTTGTCAAATAATAGCGCCGAGAGGTTTGGTTGGGTTAGGTTACGTTATATTACGTTATTGATGTACATGAGGGTCCCATGGAGACGTAGAGGCCAACTCGCCAGGAATGTTGTCAAATATTACAGCCGACGTGTTAGGTTGGATTAGGTTTGGTTATATTTCGTTATTGATGTATATGACGGTCCCATGGAGACGTAGAGGCCAACTCGCCTGGAATGTTGTCAAATATTACCGCAGACATGTTATGTTGGATTAGGTTTGGTTATATTACGTTATTGATTTATATAAAGGTTCCACGGAGACGGGGAAGCCAACTCGCCAGGAATGTTGCCAAATATTACCGCCGAGATGTTAGGTTGGGTTAGGTTAGGTTATATTACGTTATCGATGTATATAAAGGTCCCACGGAGACGTAGAGGACAACTCGCCACGAATGTTGTCAAATATTACTGCCGACATGTTAGGTTGGATTAGGTTAGGTTATATAACGTTATTGATGTATATAACGGTCCCAAGGTGACGTAGAGGCCAACAAGCCAGAAATGTTGTCAAATATTACAGCCGAGATGTTAGGTTGGGTTAGGTTAGGTTATATTACGATATTGACGTATACAAAGGTCCCACGGAGACGTAGAGGACAACTCGCCAGGATTGTTGTCAAATAATAGCGCCGAGAGGTTTGGTTGGGTTAGGTTACGTTATATTACGTTATTGATGTACATGAGGGTCCCATGGAGACGTAGAGGCCAACTCGCCAGGAATGTTGTCAAATATCACCGCCGACATGTTAGGTTGGATTAGGTTTGGTTATATTTTGTTATTGATGTATATGAAGGTCCCACGGAGACGTAGAGGCCAACTCGCCAGGTATGTTGTCAAATATTACCGCAGACATGTTATGTTGGATTAGGTTTGGTTATATTACGTTATTGATGTATATAAAGGTCCCACGGAGACGTAGAGGCCAACTCGCCAGGAATGTTGTCAAATATTACCGCCGAGATGATAGGTTGGATTAGGTTAGGTTATATAACGTTATTGATGTATATAACGGTCCCAAGGTGACGTAGAGGCCAACAAGCCAGAAATGTTGTAAAATATTACAGCCGAGATGTTAGGTTGGGTTAGGTTAGGTTATATTACGTTATTGATGTATACAAAGTTCCCACGGAGACGTAGAGGGCAACTCGCCAGGATTGTTGTCAAATAATAGCGCCGAGAGGTTAGGTTGGGTTAGGTTACGTTATATTACGTTATTGATGTACATGAGGGTCCCATGGAGACGTAGAGGCCAACTCGCCAGGAATGTTTTCAAATATTACCGCCGACATGTTAGGTTGGATTAGGTTTGGTTATATTACGTTCTTGATGTATATAAAGGTCCCACGCAGACGTAGAGGCCAACTCGCCAGGAATGTTGTCAAATAATAGCGCCGAGATGTTAGGTTGGGTTAGGTTAGGTTATATTACGTTATTGATGTATATGAAGGTCCCACGGAGACGTAGAGGCCAACTCGCCAGGTATGTTGTCAAATATTACCGCAGACATGTTATGTTGGATTAGGTTTGGTTATATTACGTTATTGATGTATATAAAGGTCCCACGGAGACGTAGAGGCCAACTCGCCAGGAATGTTGTCAAATATTACCGCCGAGATGATAGGTTGTGTTAGGTTATGTTATATTACGTTATTGATGTATATGAAGGTCAAATGGAGACGTAGAGGCCAAAAAGCCAGGAATGTTGTCAAATATTACCACAGACATGTTAGGTTGGGTTAGGTTAGGTTATATTACATTATTGATGTATACAAAGTTCCCACGGAGACGTAGCGGGCAACTCGCCAGGATTGTTGTCAAATAATAGCGCCGAGAGGTTAGGTTGGGTTAGGTTACGTTATATTACGTTATTGATGTACATGAGGGTCCCATGGAGACGTAGAGGCCAACTCGCCAGGAATGTTGTCAAATATTACCGCAGACATGTTATGTTGGATTAGGTTTGGTTATATTACGTTATTGATGTATATAAAGGTCCCAAGGTGATGTAGAGGCCAACAAGCCAGAAATGTTGTCAAATATTACAGCCGAGATGTTAGGTTGGGTTAGGTTAGGTTATATTACGATATTGATGTATACAAAGGTCCCACGGAGACGTAGAGGACAACTCGCCAGGATTGTTGTCAAATAATAGCGCCGAGAGGTTTGGTTGGGTTAGGTTACGTTATATTACGTTATTGATGTACATGAGGGTCCCATGGAGACGTGGAGGCCAACTCGCCAGGAATGTTGTCAAATACTACCGCAGACATGTTATGTTGGATTAGGTTTGTTTATATTACGTTATTGATGTATATAAAGGTCCCACGGAGACGGAGAAGCCAACTCGGCAGGAATGTTGCCAAATATTACCGCCGAGATGTTAGGTTGGGTTAGGTTAGGTTATATTACGTTATTGATGTACATCAAGGTCCCGCGGAGACGTAGAGGCCAACTCGCCAGGAATGTTGTCAAATATTACTGCCGACATGTTAGGTTGGATAGGGTTAGGTTATGTTACGTTATTGATGTATATAAAGGTCCCAAGGTGACGTAGAGGCCAACGAGCCAGAAATTTTGTCAAATATTACAGCCGAGAGGTTTGGTTGGGTTAGGTTACGTTATATTACGTTATTGATGTACATGAGGGTCCCATGGAGACGTAGAGGCCAACTCGCCAGGAATGTTGTCAAATATTACCGCAGACATGTTATGTTGGATTAGGCTTGGTTATATTACGTTATTGATGTATATAAAGGTCCCACGGAGACGGAGAAGCCAACTCGCCAGGAATGTAGCCAAATATTACCGCCGAGATGTTAGGTTGGGTTAGGTTAGGTTATATTACGTTATTGATGTACAAAAATGTCCCGCGAGGACGTAGAGGCCAACTCGCCAGGAATGTTGTCAAATATTACTGCCGACATGTTAGGTTGGATAAGGTTAGGTTATGCTACGTTATTGATGTATATAAAGGTCCCAAGGTGACGTAGAGGCCAACAAGCCAGAAATGTTGTCAAATATTACAGCCGAGAGGTTTGGTTGGGTTAGGTTAGGTTATATTACGTTCTTGATGTATATAAAGGTCCCACGCAAACGTAAAAGCCAACTCGCCAGGAATGCTGTCAACTAATAGCGCCGAGAGGTTTGGTTGGGTTAGGTTACGTTATATTACGTTATTGATGTACATGAGGGTCCCATGGAGACGTAGAGGCCAACTCGCCAGGAATGTTGTCAAATATCACCGCCGACATGTTAGGTTGGATTAGGTTTGGTTATATTTCGTTATTGATGTATATGAAGGTCCCACGGAGACGTAGAGGCCAACTCGCCAGGTATGTTGTCAAATATTACCGCAGACATGTTATGTTGGATTAGGTTTGGTTATATTACGTTATTGATGTATATAAAGGTCCCACGGAGACGTAGAGGGCAACTCGCCAGGATTGTTGTCATATAATAGCGCCGAGAGGTTAGGTTGGGTTAGGTTACGTTATATTACGTTATTGATGTACATGAGGGTCCCATGGAGACGTAGAGGCCAACTCGCCAGGAATGTTTTCAAATATTACCGCCGACATGTTAGGTTGGATTAGGTTTGGTTATATTTCGTTATTGATGTATATGAAGGTCCCACGGAGACGTAGAGGCCAATTCGCCAGGTATGTGGTCAAATATTACCGCCGAGATGATAGGTTGGGTTAGGTTTGGTTATATTTCGTTATTGATGTATATAAAGGTCCCACGGAGACGGAGAAGCCAATTCGCCAGGAATGTTGTCAAATATCACCGCCGACATGTTAGGTTGGATTAGGTTTGGTTATATTTCGTTATTGATGTATATGAAGGTCCCACGGAGACGTAGAGGCCAACTCGCCAGGTATGTTGTCAAATATTACCGCAGACATGTTATGTTGGATTAGGTTTGGTTATATTACGTTATTGATGTATATAAAGGTCCCACGGAGACGTAGAGGCCAACTCGCCAGAAATGTTGTCAAATATTACCGCCGAGATGATAGGTTGTGTTAGGTTATGTTATATTACGTTATTGATGTATATGAAGGTCAAACGGAGACGTAGAGGCCAAAAAGCAAGGAATGTTGTCAAATATTACCACAGACATGTTAGGTTGGGTTAGGTTAGGTTATATTACGTTATTGATGTACATGAGGGTCCCATGGAGACGTAGAGGCCAACTCGCCAGGAATGTTTTCATATATTACCGCCGACATTTTAGGTTGGATTAGGTTTGGTTATATTTCGTTATTGATGTATATGAAGATCCCACGGAGACGTAGAGGCCAACTCGCCAGGAATGTTGTCAAATATTACTGCCGACATGTTAGGTTGGATTAGGTTAGGTTATATAACGTTATTGATGTATATAACGGTCCCAAGGTGATGTAGATGCCAACAAGCCAGAAATGTTGTCAAATATTACAGCCGAGATGTTAGGTTGGGTTAGGTTAGGTTATATTACGATATTGATGTATACAAAGGTCCCACGGAGACGTAGAGGACAACTCGCCAGGATTGTTGTCAAATAATAGCGCCGAGAGGTTTGGTTGTGTTAGGTTACGTTATATTACGTTATTGATGTACATGAGGGTCCCATGGAGACGTGGAGGCCAACTCGCCAGGAATGTTGTCAAATACTACCGCAGACATGTTATGTTGGATTAGGTTTGTTTATATTACGTTATTGATGTATATAAAGGTCCCACGGAGACGGAGAAGCCAACTCGGCAGGAATGTTGCCAAATATTACCGCCGAGATGTTAGGTTGGGTTAGGTTAGGTTATATTACGTTATTGATGTACATCAAGGTCCCGCGGAGACGTAGAGGCCAACTCGCCAGGAATGTTGTCAAATATTACTGCCGACATGTTAGGTTGGATAGGGTTAGGTTATGTTACGTTATTGATGTATATAAAGGTCCCAAGTTGACGTAGAGGCCAACGAGCCAGAAATTTTGTCAAATATTACAGCCGAGAGGTTTGGTTGGGTTAGGTTACGTTATATTACGTTATTGATGTACATGAGGGTCCCATGGAGACGTAGAGGCCAACTCGCCAGGAATGTTGTCAAATATTACCGCAGACATGTTATGTTGGATTAGGCTTGGTTATATTACGTTATTGATGTATATAAAGGTCCCACGGAGACGGAGAAGCCAACTCGCCAGGAATGTTGCCAAATATTACCGCCGAGATGTTAGGTTGGGTTAGGTTAGGTTATATTACGTTATTGATGTACAAAAATGTCCCGCGAGGACGTAGAGGCCAACTCGCCAGGAATGTTGTCAAATATTACTGCCGACATGTTAGGTTGGATAAGGTTAGGTTATGTTACGTTATTGATGTATATAAAGGTCCCAAGGTGACGTAGAGGCCAACAAGCCAGAAATGTTGTCAAATATTACAGCCGAGAGGTTTGGTTGGGTTAGGTTAGGTTATATTACGTTCTTGATGTATATAAAGGTCCCACGCAAACGTAAAAGCCAACTCGCCAGGAATGCTGTCAACTAATAGCGCCGAGAGGTTTGGTTGGGTTAGGTTACGTTATATTACGTTATTGATGTACATGAGGGTCCCATGGAGACGTAGAGGCCAACTCGCCAGGAATGTTGTCAAATATCACCGCCGACATGTTAGGTTGGATTAGGTTTGGTTATATTTCGTTATTGATGTATATGAAGGTCCCACGGAGACGTAGAGGCCAACTCGCCAGGTATGTTGTCAAATATTACCGCAGACATGTTATGTTGGATTAGGTTTGGTTATATTACGATATTGATGTATACAAAGGTCCCACGGAGACGTAGAGGACAACTCGCCAGGATTGTTGTCAAATAATAGCGCCGAGAGGTTTGGTTGGGTTAGGTTACGTTATATTACGTTATTGATGTACATGAGGGTCCCATGGAGACGTGGAGGCCAACTCGCCAGGAATGTTGTCAAATATTACCGCCCACATGTTAGGTTGGATTAGGTTTGGTTATATTACGTTATTGATGTATATAAAGGTCCCACGGAGACGTAGAGGCCAACTCGCCAGAAATGTTGCCAAATATTACCGCCGAGATGTTAGGTTGGGTTAGGTTAGCTTATATTACGTTCTTGATGTATATAAAGGTCCCACGCAGACGTAGAGGCCAACTCGCCAGGAATGTTGTCAAATAATAGCGCCGAGAGGTTTGGTTGGGTTAGGTTACGTTATATTACGTTATTGATGTACATGAGGGTCCCATGGAGACGTAGAGGCCAACTCGCCAGGAATGTTGTCAAATATTACCGCCGACGTGTTAGGTTGGATTAGGTTTGGTTATATTTCGTTATTGATGTATATGAGGGTCCCATGGAGACGTAGAGGCCAACTCGCCAGGAATGTTGTCAAATATTACCGCAGACATGTTATGTTGGATTAGGTTTGGTTATATTACGTTATTGATGTATATAAAGGTCCCACGGAGACGGGGAAGCCAACTCGCCAGGAATGTTGCCAAATATTACCGCCGAGATGTTAGGTTGGGTTAGGTTAGGTTATATTACGTTATCGATGTATATAAAGGTCCCACCGAGACGTAGAGGCCAACTCGCCAGGAATGTTGTCAAATATTACTGCCGACATGTTAGGTTGGATTAGGTTAGGTTATGTTACGTTATTGATGTATATAAAGGTCCCAAGGAGACGTAGAGGCCAACAAGACAGAAGTGTTTGCCAAATATTACCGCCGAGATGTTAGGTTGGGTTAGGTTAGGTTATATTACGTTCTTGATGTATATAAAGGTCCCAC
The DNA here is from genome assembly GCA_963969225.1 of Xylocopa violacea. Taxonomy (NCBI): domain Eukaryota; kingdom Metazoa; phylum Arthropoda; class Insecta; order Hymenoptera; family Apidae; genus Xylocopa; species Xylocopa violacea. Next base: position 6,613,049 of record CAXAJV010000017.1, on the reverse strand, counting down.
GCAAACGTAAAGGCCAACTCGCCATGAATGCTGTCAACTAATAGCGCCGAGAGGTTTGGTTGGGTTAGGTTACGTTATATTACGTTATTGATGTACATGAGGGTCCCATGGAGACGTAGAGGCCAACTCGCCAGGAATGTTGTCAAATATCACCGCCGACATGTTAGGTTGGATTAGGTTTGGTTATATTTCGTTATTGATGTATATGAAGGTCCCACGGAGACGTAGAGGCCAACTCGCCAGGAATGTTTTCAAATATTACCGCCGACATGTTAGGTTGGATTAGGTTTGGTTATATTTCGTTATTGATGTATATGAAGGTCCCACGGAGACGTAGAGGCCAATTCGCCAGGTATGTGGTCAAATATTACCGCCGAGATGATAGGTTGGGTTAGGTTTGGTTATATTTCGTTATTGATGTATATAAAGGTCCCACGGAGACGGAGAAGCCAATTCGCCAGGAATGTTGTCAAATATCACCGCCGACATGTTAGGTTGGATTAGGTTTGGTTATATTTCGTTATTGATGTATATGAAGGTCCCACGGAGACGTAGAGGCCAACTCGCCAGGTATGTTGTCAAATATTACCGCAGACATGTTATGTTGGATTAGGTTTGGTTATATTACGTTATTGATGTATATAAAGGTCCCACGGAGACGTAGAGGCCAACTCGCCAGAAATGTTGTCAAATATTACCGCCGAGATGATAGGTTGTGTTCGGTTATGTTATATTACGTTATTGATGTATATGAAGGTCAAACGGAGACGTAGAGGCCAAAAAGCAAGGAATGTTGTCAAATATTACCACAGACATGTTAGGTTGGGTTAGGTTAGGTTATATTACGTTATTGATGTACATGAGGGTCCCATGGAGACGTAGAGGCCAACTCGCCAGGAATGTTTTCATATATTACCGCCGACATTTTAGGTTGGATTAGGTTTGGTTATATTTCGTTATTGATGTATATGAAGATCCCACGGAGACGTAGAGGCCAACTCGCCAGGAATGTTGTCAAATATTACTGCCGACATGTTAGGTTGGATTAGGTTAGGTTATATAACGTTATTGATGTATATAACGGTCCCAAGGTGATGTAGATGCCAACAAGCCAGAAATGTTGTCAAATATTACAGCCGAGATGTTAGGTTGGGTTAGGTTAGGTTATATTACGATATTGATGTATACAAAGGTCCCACGGAGACGTAGAGGACAACTCGCCAGGATTGTTGTCAAATAATAGCGCCGAGAGGTTTGGTTGGGTTAGGTTACGTTATATTACGTTATTGATGTACATGAGGGTCCCATGGAGACGTGGAGGCCAACTCGCCAGGAATGTTGTCAAATATTACCGCCCACATGTTAGGTTGGATTAGGTTTGGTTATATTACGTTATTGATGTATATAAAGGTCCCACGGAGACGTAGAGGCCAACTCGCCAGAAATGTTGCCAAATATTACCGCCGAGATGTTAGGTTGGGTTAGGTTAGCTTATATTACGTTCTTGATGTATATAAAGGTCCCACGCAGACGTAGAGGCCAACTCGCCAGGAATGTTGTCAAATAATAGCGCCGAGAGGTTTGGTTGGGTTAGGTTACGTTATATTACGTTATTGATGTACATGAGGGTCCCATGGAGACGTAGAGGCCAACTCGCCAGGAATGTTGTCAAATATTACCGCCGACGTGTTAGGTTGGATTAGGTTTGGTTATATTTCGTTATTGATGTATATGAGGGTCCCATGGAGACGTAGAGGCCAACTCGCCAGGAATGTTGTCAAATATTACCGCAGACATGTTATGTTGGATTAGGTTTGGTTATATTACGTTATTGATGTATATAAAGGTCCCACGGAGACGGGGAAGCCAACTCGCCAGGAATGTTGCCAAATATTACCGCCGAGATGTTAGGTTGGGTTAGGTTAGGTTATATTACGTTATCGATGTATATAAAGGTCCCACCGAGACGTAGAGGCCAACTCGCCAGGAATGTTGTCAAATATTACTGCCGACATGTTAGGTTGGATTAGGTTAGGTTATGTTACGTTATTGATGTATATAAAGGTCCCAAGGAGACGTAGACGCCAACAAGACAGAAGTGTTTGCCAAATATTACCGCCGAGATGTTAGGTTGGGTTAGGTTAGGTTATATTACGTTCTTGATGTATATAAAGGTCCCACGCAAACGTAAAGGCCAACTCGCCATGAATGCTGTCAACTAATAGCGCCGAGAGGTTTGGTTGGGTTAGGTTACGTTATATTACGTTATTGATGTACATGAGGGTCCCATGGAGACGTAGAGGCCAACTCGCCAGGAATGTTGTCAAATATCACCGCCGACATGTTAGGTTGGATTAGGTTTGGTTATATTTCGTTATTGATGTATATGAAGGTCCCACGGAGACGTAGAGGCCAACTCGCCAGGTATGTTGTCAAATATTACCGCAGACATGTTATGTTGGATTAGGTTTGGTTATATTACGTTATTGATGTATATAAAGGTCCCACGGAGACGTAGAGGGCAACTCGCCAGGATTGTTGTCATATAATAGCGCCGAGAGGTTAGGTTGGGTTAGGTTACGTTATATTACGTTATTGATGTACATGAGGGTCCCATGGAGACGTAGAGGCCAACTCGCCAGGAATGTTTTCAAATATTACCGCCGACATGTTAGGTTGGATTAGGTTTGGTTATATTTCGTTATTGATGTATATGAAGGTCCCACGGAGACGTAGAGGCCAATTCGCCAGGTATGTGGTCAAATATTACCGCCGAGATGATAGGTTGGGTTAGGTTTGGTTATATTTCGTTATTGATGTATATAAAGGTCCCACGGAGACGGAGAAGCCAATTCGCCAGGACTGTTGTCAAATAATAGCGCCGAGAGGTTTGGTTGGGTTATGTTACGTTATATTACGTTATTGATGTACATGAGGGTCCCATGGAGACGTAGAGGCCAACTCGCCAGGAATGTTGTCAAGTATTACCGCAGACATGTTATGTTGGATTAGGTTTGGTTATATTACGTTATTGATGTATATAAAGGTCCCACGGAGACGGGGAAGCCAACTCGCCAGGAATGTTGCCAAATATTACCGCCGAGATGTTAGGTTGGGTTAGGTTAGGTTATATTACGTTATCGATGTATATAAAGGTCCCACGGAGACGTAGAGGACAACTCGCCAGGAATGTTGTCAAATATTACTGCCGACATGTTAGGTTGGATTAGGTTAGGTTACATAACGTTATTGATGTATATAACGGTCCCAAGGTGACGTAGAGGCCAACAAGCCAGAAATGTTGTCAAATATTACAGCCAAGATGTTAGGTTGGGTTAGGTTAGGTTATATTACGATATTGATGTATACAAAGGTCCCACGGAGACGTAGAGGACAACTCGCCAGGATTGTTGTCAAATAATAGCGCCGAGAGGTTTGGTTGTGTTAGGTTACGTTATATTACGTTATTGATGTACATGAGGGTCCCATGGAGACGTGGAGGCCAACTCGCCACGAATGTTGTCAAATATTACCGCAGACATGTTATGTTGGATTAGGTTTGTTTATATTACGTTATTGATGTATATAAAGGTCCCACGGAGACGTAGAGGCCAACAAGACAGAAGTGTTTGCCAAATATTACCGCCGAGATGTTAGGTTGGGTTAGGTTAGGTTATATTACGTTCTTGATGTATATAAAGGTCCCACGCAAACGTAAAGGCCAACTCGCCATGAATGCTGTCAACTAATAGCGCCGAGAGGTTTGGTTGGGTTAGGTTACGTTATATTACGTTATTGATGTACATGAGGGTCCCATGGAGACGTAGAGGCCAACTCGCCAGGAATGTTTTCAAATATTACCGCCGACATGTTAGGTTGGATTAGGTTTGGTTATATTTCGTTATTGATGTATATGAAGGTCCCACGGAGACGTAGAGGCCAATTCGCCAGGTATGTGGTCAAATATTACCGCCGAGATGATAGGTTGGGTTAGGTTTGGTTATATTTCGTTATTGATGTATATAAAGGTCCCACGGAGACGGAGAAGCCAATTCGCCAGGAATGTTGTCAAATATCACCGCCGACATGTTAGGTTGGATTAGGTTTGGTTATATTTCGTTATTGATGTATATGAAGGTCCCACGGAGACGTAGAGGCCAACTCGCCAGGTATGTTGTCAAATATTACCGCAGACATGTTATGTTGGATTAGGTTTGGTTATATTACGTTATTGATGTATATAAAGGTCCCACGGAGACGTAGAGGCCAACTCGCCAGAAATGTTGTCAAATATTACCGCCGAGATGATAGGTTGTGTTCGGTTATGTTATATTACGTTATTGATGTATATGAAGGTCAAACGGAGACGTAGAGGCCAAAAAGCAAGGAATGTTGTCAAATATTACCACAGACATGTTAGGTTGGGTTAGGTTAGGTTATATTACGTTATTGATGTACATGAGGGTCCCATGGAGACGTAGAGGCCAACTCGCCAGGAATGTTTTCATATATTACCGCCGACATTTTAGGTTGGATTAGGTTTGGTTATATTTCGTTATTGATGTATATGAAGATCCCACGGAGACGTAGAGGCCAACTCGCCAGGAATGTTGTCAAATATTACTGCCGACATGTTAGGTTGGATTAGGTTAGGTTATATAACGTTATTGATGTATATAACGGTCCCAAGGTGATGTAGATGCCAACAAGCCAGAAATGTTGTCAAATATTACAGCCGAGATGTTAGGTTGGGTTAGGTTAGGTTATATTACGATATTGATGTATACAAAGGTCCCACGGAGACGTAGAGGACAACTCGCCAGGATTGTTGTCAAATAATAGCGCCGAGAGGTTTGGTTGGGTTAGGTTACGTTATATTACGTTATTGATGTACATGAGGGTCCCATGGAGACGTGGAGGCCAACTCGCCAGGAATGTTGTCAAATATTACCGCCCACATGTTAGGTTGGATTAGGTTTGGTTATATTACGTTATTGATGTATATAAAGGTCCCACGGAGACGTAGAGGCCAACTCGCCAGAAATGTTGCCAAATATTACCGCCGAGGTGTTAGGTTGGGTTAGGTTAGCTTATATTACGTTCTTGATGTATATAAAGGTCCAACGCAGACGTAGAGGCCAACTCGCCAGGAATGTTGTCAAATAATAGCGCCGAGAGGTTTGGTTGGGTTAGGTTACGTTATATTACGTTATTGATGTACATGAGGGTCCCATGGAGACGTAGAGGCCAACTCGCCAGGAATGTTGTCAAATATTACCGCCGACGTGTTAGGTTGGATTAGGTTTGGTTATATTTCGTTATTGATGTATATGAGGGTCCCACGGAGACGTAGAGGACAACTCGCCAGGATTGTTGTCAAATAATAGCGCCGAGAGGTTTGGTTGTGTTAGGTTACGTTATATTACGTTATTGATGTACATGAGGGTCCCATGGAGACGTGGAGGCCAACTCGCCACGAATGTTGTCAAATATTACCGCAGACATGTTATGTTGGATTAGGTTTGTTTATATTACGTTATTGATGTATATAAAGGTCCCACGGAGACGTAGAGGCCAACAAGACAGAAGTGTTTGCCAAATATTACCGCCGAGATGTTAGGTTGGGTTAGGTTAGGTTATATTACGTTCTTGATGTATATAAAGGTCCCACGCAAACGTAAAGGCCAACTCGCCATGAATGCTGTCAACTAATAGCGCCGAGAGGTTTGGTTGGGTTAGGTTACGTTATATTACGTTATTGATGTACATGAGGGTCCCATGGAGACGTAGAGGCCAACTCGCCAGGAATGTTGTCAAATATCACCGCCGACATGTTAGGTTGGATTAGGTTTGGTTATATTTCGTTATTGATGTATATGAAGGTCCCACGGAGACGTAGAGGCCAATGCGCCAGGTATGTGGTCAAATATTACCGCCGAGATGATAGGTTGGGTTAGGTTTGGTTATATTTCGTTATTGATGTATATAAAGGTCCCACGGAGACGGAGAAGCCAATTCGCCAGGAATGTTGTCAAATAATAGCGCCGAGAGGTTTGGTTGGGTTAGGTTACGTTATATTACGTTATTGATGTACATGAGGGTCCCATGGAGACGTAGAGGCCAACTCGCCAGGAATGTTGTCAAGTATTACCGCAGACATGTTATGTTGGATTAGGTTTGGTTATATTACGTTATTGATGTATATAAAGGTCCCACGGAGACGGGGAAGCCAACTCGCCAGGAATGTTGCCAAATATTACCGCCGAGATGTTAGGTTGGGTTAGGTTAGGTTATATTACGTTATCGATGTATATAAAGGTCCCACGGAGACGTAGAGGACAACTCGCCAGGAATGTTGTCAAATATTACTGCCGACATGTTAGGTTGGATTAGGTTAGGTTACATAACGTTATTGATGTATATAACGGTCCCAAGGTGACGTAGAGGCCAACAAGCCAGAAATGTTGTCAAATATTACAGCCAAGATGTTAGGTTGGGTTAGGTTAGGTTATATTACGATATTGATGTATACAAAGGTCCCACGGAGACGTAGAGGACAACTCGCCAGGATTGTTGTCAAATAATAGCGCCGAGAGGTTTGGTTGTGTTAGGTTACGTTATATTACGTTATTGATGTACATGAGGGTCCCATGGAGACGTGGAGGCCAACTCGCCACGAATGTTGCCAAATATTACCGCAGACATGTTATGTTGGATTAGGTTTGTTTATATTACGTTATTGATGTATATAAAGGTCCCACGGAGACGGAGAAGCCAACTCGCCAGGAATGTTGCCAAATATTACCGCCGAGATGTTAGGTTGGGTTAGGTTAGGTTATATTACGTTATTGATGTACATCAAGGTCCCGCGGAGACGTAGAGGCCAACTCGCCAGGAATGTTGTCAAATATTACTGCCGACATGTTAGGTTGGATAGGGTTAGGTTATGTTACGTTATTGATGTATATAAAGGTCCCAAGGTGACGTAGAGGCCAACGAGCCAGAAATTTTGTCAAATATTACAGCCGAGAGGTTTGGTTGGGTTAGGTTACGTTATATTACGTTATTGATGTACATGAGGGTCCCATGGAGACGTAGAGGCCAACTCGCCAGGAATGTTGTCAAATATTACCGCAGACATGTTATGTTGGATTAGGCTTGGTTATATTACGTTATTGATGTATATAAAGGTCCCACGGAGACGGAGAAGCCAACTCGCCAGGAATGTTGCCAAATATTACCGCCGAGATGTTAGGTTGGGTTAGGTTAGGTTATATTACGTTCTTGATGTATATAAAGGTCCCACGCAAACGTAAAGGCCAACTCGCAATGAATGCTGTCAACTAATAGCGCCGAGAGGTTTGGTTGGGTTGGGTTACGTTATATTACGTTATTGATGTACATGAGGGTCCCATGGAGACGTAGAGGCCAACTCGCCAGGAATGTTGTCAAATATCACCGCCGACATGTCAGGTTGGATTAGGTTTGGTTATATTTCGTTATTGATGTATATGAAGGTCCCACGGAGACGTAGAGGCCAACTCGCCAGGTATGTTGTCAAATATTACCGCAGACATGTTATGTTGGATTAGGTTTGGTTATATTACGTTATTGATGTATATAAAGGTCCCACGGAGACGTAGAGGGCAACTCGCCAGGATTGTTGTCATATAATAGCGCCGAGAGGTTAGGTTGGGTTAGGTTACGTTATATTACGTTATTGATGTACATGAGGGTCCCATGGAGACGTAGAGGCCAACTCGCCAGGAATGTTTTCAAATATTACCGCCGACATGTTAGGTTGGATTAGGTTTGGTTATATTTCGTTATTGATGTATATGAAGGTCCCACGGAGACGTAGAGGCCAATTCGCCAGGTATGTGGTCAAATATTACCGCCGAGATGATAGGTTGGGTTAGGTTTGGTTATATTTCGTTATTGATGTATATAAAGGTCCCACGGAGACGGAGAAGCCAATTCGCCAGGAATGTTGTCAAATAATAGCGCCGAGAGGTTTGGTTGGGTTAGGTTACGTTATATTACGTTATTGATGTACATGAGGGTCCCATGGAGACGTAGAGGCCAACTCGCCAGGAATGTTGTCAAGTATTACCGCAGACATGTTATGTTGGATTAGGTTTGGTTATATTACGTTATTGATGTATATAAAGGTCCCACGGAGACGGGGAAGCCAACTCGCCAGGAATGTTGCCAAATATTACCGCCGAGATGTTAGGTTGGGTTAGGTTAGGTTATATTACGTTATCGATGTATATAAAGGTCCCACGGAGACGTAGAGGACAACTCGCCAGGAATGTTGTCAAATATTACTGCCGACATGTTAGGTTGGATTAGGTTAGGTTACATAACGTTATTGATGTATATAACGGTCCCAAGGTGACGTAGAGGCCAACAAGCCAGAAATGTTGTCAAATATTACAGCCAAGATGTTAGGTTGGGTTAGGTTAGGTTATATTACGATATTGATGTATACAAAGGTCCCACGGAGACGTAGAGGACAACTCGCCAGGATTGTTGTCAAATAATAGCGCCGAGAGGTTTGGTTGTGTTAGGTTACGTTATATTACGTTATTGATGTACATGAGGGTCCCATGGAGACGTGGAGGCCAACTCGCCACGAATGTTGCCAAATATTACCGCAGACATGTTATGTTGGATTAGGTTTGTTTATATTACGTTATTGATGTATATAAAGGTCCCACGGAGACGGAGAAGCCAACTCGCCAGGAATGTTGCCAAATATTACCGCCGAGATGTTAGGTTGGGTTAGGTTAGGTTATATTACGTTATTGATGTACATCAAGCTCCCGCGGAGACGTAGAGGCCAACTCGCCAGGAATGTTGTCAAATATTACTGCCGACATGTTAGGTTGGATAGGGTTAGGTTATGTTACGTTATTGATGTATATAAAGGTCCCAAGGTGACGTAGAGGCCAACGAGCCAGAAATTTTGTCAAATATTACAGCCGAGAGGTTTGGTTGGGTTAGGTTACGTTATATTACGTTATTGATGTACATGAGGGTCCCATGGAGACGTAGAGGCCAACTCGCCAGGAATGTTGTCAAATATTACCGCAGACATGTTATGTTGGATTAGGCTTGGTTATATTACGTTATTGATGTATATAAAGGTCCCACGGAGACGGAGAAGCCAACTCGCCAGGAATGTTGCCAAATATTACCGCCGAGATGTTAGGTTGGGTTAGGTTAGGTTATATTACGTTATTGATGTACAAAAATGTCCCGCGAGGACGTAGAGGCCAACTCGCCAGGAATGTTGTCAAATATTACTGCCGACATGTTAGGTTGGATAAGGTTAGGTTATGTTACGTTATTGATGTATATAAAGGTCCCAAGGTGACGTAGAGGCCAACAAGCCAGAAATGTTGTCAAATATTACAGCCGAGAGGTTTGGTTGGGTTAGGCTACGTTATATTACGTTATTGATGTACATGAGGGTCCCATGGAGACGTAGAGGCCAACTCGCCTGGAATGTTGTCAAATATTACCGCAGACATGTTATGTTGGATTAGGTTTGGTTATATTACGTTATTGATGTATATAAAGGTCCCACGGAGACGGAGAAGCCAACTCGCCAGGAATGTTGCCAAATATTACCGCCGAGATGTTAGGTTGGGTTAGGTTAGGTTATATTACGTTATCGATGTATATAAAGGTCCCACGGAGACGTAGAGGCCAACTCGCCAGGAATGTTGTCAAATATTACTGCCGACATGTTAGGTTGGATTAGGTTAGGTTATGTTACGTTATTGATGTATATAAAGGTCCCAAGGAGACGTAGAGGCCAACAAGACAGAAATGTTGCCAAATATTACCGCCGAGATGTTAGGTTGGGTTAGGTTAGGTTATATTACGTTCTTGATGTATATAAAGGTCCCACGCAAACGTAAAGGCCAACTCGCCAGGAATGCTGTCAACTAATAGCGCCGAGAGGTTTGGTTGGGTTAGGTTACGTTATATTACGTTATTGATGTACATGAGGGTCCCATGGAGACGTAGAGGCCAACTCGCCAGGAATGTTGTCAAATATCACCGCCGACATGTTAGGTTGGATTAGGTTTGGTTATATTTCGTTATTGATGTATATGAAGGTCCCACGGAGACGTAGAGGCCAACTCGCCAGATATGTTGTCAAATATTACCGCAGACATGTTATGTTGGATTAGGTTTGGTTATATTACGTTATTGATGTATATAAAGGTCCCACGCAGACGTAGAGGCCAACTCGCCAGAAATGTTGTCAAATATTACCGCCGAGATGATAGGTTGTGTTAGGTTATGTCATATTACGTTATTGATGTATATGAAGGTCAAACGGAGACGTAGAGGCCAAAAAGCAAGGAATGTTGTCAAATATTACCACAGACATGTTATGTTGGATTAGGTTTGGTTATATTACGTTATTGATGTATATAAAGGTCCCACGGAGACGTAGAGGCCAACTCGCCAGGAATGTTGTCAAATATTACCGCCGAGATGATAGGTTGTGTTAGGTTATGTTATATTACGTTATTGATGTATATGAAGGTCAAACGGAGACGTAGAGGCCAAAAAGCCAGGAATGTTGTCAAATATTACCACAGACATGTTAGGTTGGGTTAGGTTAGGTTATATTACGTTATCGATGTATATAAAGGTCCCACGGAGACGTAGAGGACAACTCGCCAGGAATGTTATCAAATATTACTGCCGACATGTTAGGTTGGATTAGGTTAGGTTATATAACGTTATTGATGTATATAACGGTCCCAAGGTGATGTAGAGGCCAACAAGCCAGAAATGTTGTCAAATATTACAGCCGAGATGTTAGGTTGGGTTAGGTTAGGTTATATTACGATATTGATGTATACAAAGGTCCCACGGAGACGTAGAGGACAACTCGCCAGGATTGTTGTCAAATAATAGCGCCGAGAGGTTTGGTTGGGTTAGGTTACGTTATATTACGTTATTGATGTACATGAGGGTCCCATGGAGACGTGGAGGCCAACTCGCCAGGAATGTTGTCAAATATTACCGCCCACATGTTAGGTTGGATTAGGTTTGGTTATATTACGTTATTGATGTATATAAAGGTCCCACGGAGACGTAGAGGCCAACTCGCCAGAAATGTTGCCAAATATTACCGCCGAGATGTTAGGTTGGGTTAGGTTAGCTTATATTACGTTCTTGATGTATATAAAGGTCCCACGCAGACGTAGAGGCCAACTCGCCAGGAATGTTGTCAAATAATAGCGCCGAGAGGTTTGGTTGGGTTAGGTTACGTTATATTACGTTATTGATGTACATGAGGGTCCCATGGAGACGTAGAGGCCAACTCGCCAGGAATGTTGTGAAATATTACCGCCGACGTGTTAGGTTGGATTAGGTTTGGTTATATTTCGTTATTGATGTATATGAGGGTCCCATGGAGACGTAGAGGCCAACTCGCCAGGAATGTTGTCAAATATTACCGCAGACATGTTATGTTGGATTAGGTTTGGTTATATTACGTTATTGATGTATATAAAGGTCCCACGGAGACGGGGAAGCCAACTCGCCAGGAATGTTGCCAAATATTACCGCCGAGATGTTAGGTTGGGTTAGGTTAGGTTATATTACGTTATTGATGTACATCAAGGTCCCGCGGAGACGTAGTGGCCAACTCGCCAGGAATGTTGTCAAATATTACTGCCGACATGTTAGGTTGGATAAGGTTAGGTTATGTTACGTTATTGATGTATATAAAGGTCCCAAGGTGACGTAGAGGCCAACAAGCCAGAAATTTTGTCAAATATCACCGCCGACATGTTAGGTTGGATTAGGTTTTGTTATATTTCGTTATTGATGTATATGAAGGTCCCACGGAGACGTAGAGGCCAACTCGCCAGGCATGTTGTCAAATATTACCGCAGACATGTTATGTTGGATTAGGTTTGGTTATATTACGTTATTGATGTATATAAAGGTCCCACGGAGACGTAGAGGCCAATTCGCCAGGTATGTGGTCAAATATTACCGCCGAGATGATAGGTTGGGTTAGGTTTGGTTATATTTCGTTATTGATGCATATAAAGGTCCCACGGAGACGGAGAAGCCAATTCGCCAGGAATGTTGTCAAATAATAGCGCCGAGAGGTTTGGTTGGGTTAGGTTACGTTATATTACGTTATTGATGTACATGAGGGTCCCATGGAGACGTAGAGGCCAACTCGCCAGGAATGTTGTCAAATATCACCGCCGACATGTTAGGTTGGATTAGGTTTGGTTATATTTCGTTATTGATGTATATGAAGGTCCCACGGAGACGTAGAGGCCAACTCGCCAGATATGTTGTCAAATATTACCGCAGACATGTTATGTTGGATTAGGTTTGGTTATATTACGTTATTGATGTATATAAAGGTCCCACGCAGACGTAGAGGCCAACTCGCCAGAAATGTTGTCAAATATTACCGCCGAGATGATAGGTTGTGTTAGGTTATGTCATATTACGTTATTGATGTATATGAAGGTCAAACGGAGACGTAGAGGCCAAAAAGCAAGGAATGTTGTCAAATATTACCACAGACATGTTATGTTGGATTAGGTTTGGTTATATTACGTTATTGATGTATATAAAGGTCCCACGGAGACGTAGAGGCCAACTCGCCAGGAATGTTGTCAAATATTACCGCCGAGATGATAGGTTGTGTTAGGTTATGTTATATTACGTTATTGATGTATATGAAGGTCAAACGGAGACGTAGAGGCCAAAAAGCCAGGAATGTTGTCAAATATTACCACAGACATGTTAGGTTGGGTTAGGTTAGGTTATATTACGTTATCGATGTATATAAAGGTCCCACGGAGACGTAGAGGACAACTCGCCAGGAATGTTATCAAATATTACTGCCGACATGTTAGGTTGGATTAGGTTAGGTTATATAACGTTATTGATGTATATAACGGTCCCAAGGTGATGTAGAGGCCAACAAGCCAGAAATGTTGTCAAATATTACAGCCGAGATGTTAGGTTGGGTTAGGTTAGGTTATATTACGATATTGATGTATACAAAGGTCCCACGGAGACGTAGAGGACAACTCGCCAGGATTGTTGTCAAATAATAGCGCCGAGAGGTTTGGTTGGGTTAGGTTACGTTATATTACGTTATTGATGTACATGAGGGTCCCATGGAGACGTGGAGGCCAACTCGCCAGGAATGTTGTCAAATATTACCGCCCACATGTTAGGTTGGATTAGGTTTGGTTATATTACGTTATTGATGTATATAAAGGTCCCACGGAGACGTAGAGGCCAACTCGCCAGAAATGTTGCCAAATATTACCGCCGAGATGTTAGGTTGGGTTAGGTTAGCTTATATTACGTTCTTGATGTATATAAAGGTCCCACGCAGACGTAGAGGCCAACTCGCCAGGAATGTTGTCAAATAATAGCGCCGAGAGGTTTGGTTGGGTTAGGTTACGTTATATTACGTTATTGATGTACATGAGGGTCCCATGGAGACGTAGAGGCCAACTCGCCAGGAATGTTGTGAAATATTACCGCCGACGTGTTAGGTTGGATTAGGTTTGGTTATATTTCGTTATTGATGTATATGAGGGTCCCATGGAGACGTAGAGGCCAACTCGCCAGGAATGTTGTCAAATATTACCGCAGACATGTTATGTTGGATTAGGTTTGGTTATATTACGTTATTGATGTATATAAAGGTCCCACGGAGACGGGGAAGCCAACTCGCCAGGAATGTTGCCAAATATTACCGCCGAGATGTTAGGTTGGGTTAGGTTAGGTTATATTACGTTATTGATGTACATCAAGGTCCCGCGGAGACGTAGTGGCCAACTCGCCAGGAATGTTGTCAAATATTACTGCCGACATGTTAGGTTGGATAAGGTTAGGTTATGTTACGTTATTGATGTATATAAAGGTCCCAAGGTGACGTAGAGGCCAACAAGCCAGAAATTTTGTCAAATATCACCGCCGACATGTTAGGTTGGATTAGGTTTTGTTATATTTCGTTATTGATGTATATGAAGGTCCCACGGAGACGTAGAGGCCAACTCGCCAGGCATGTTGTCAAATATTACCGCAGACATGTTATGTTGGATTAGGTTTGGTTATATTACGTTATTGATGTATATAAAGGTCCCACGGAGACGTAGAGGCCAATTCGCCAGGTATGTGGTCAAATATTACCGCCGAGATGATAGGTTGGGTTAGGTTTGGTTATATTTCGTTATTGATGCATATAAAGGTCCCACGGAGACGGAGAAGCCAATTCGCCAGGAATGTTGTCAAATAATAGCGCCGAGAGGTTTGGTTGGGTTAGGTTACGTTATATTACGTTATTGATGTACATGAGGGTCCCATGGAGACGCAGAGGCCAACTCGCCAGGAATGTTGTCAAGTATTACCGCAGACATGTTATGTTGGATTAGGTTTGGTTATATTACGTTATTGATGTATATAAAGGTCCCACGGAGACGGGGAAGCCAACTCGCCAGGAATGTTGCCAAATATTACCGCCGAGATGTTAGGTTGGGTTAGGTTAGGTTATATTACGTTATCGATGTATATAAAGGTCCCACGGAGACGTAGAGGACAACTCGCCAGGAATGTTGTCAAATATTACTGCCGACATGTTAGGTTGGATTAGGTTAGGTTACATAACGTTATTGATGTATATAACGGTCCCAAGGTGACGTAGAGGCCAACAAGCCAGAAATGTTGTCAAATATTACAGCCAAGATGTTAGGTTGGGTTAGGTTAGGTTATATTACGATATTGATGTATACAAAGGTCCCACGGAGACGTAGAGGACAACTCGCCAGGATTGTTGTCAAATAATAGCGCCGAGAGGTTTGGTTGTGTTAGGTTACGTTATATTACGTTATTGATGTACATGAGGGTCCCATGGAGACGTGGAGGCCAACTCGCCACGAATGTTGTCAAATATTACCGCAGACATGTTATGTTGGATTAGGTTTGTTTATATTACGTTATTGATGTATATAAAGGTCCCACGGAGACGGAGAAGCCAACTCGCCAGGAATGTTGCCAAATATTACCGCCGAGATGTTAGGTTGGGTTAGGTTAGGTTATATTACGTTATTGATGTACATCAAGGTCCCGCGGAGACGTAGAGGCCAACTCGCCAGGAATGTTGTCAAATATTACTGCCGACATGTTAGGTTGGATAGGGTTAGGTTATGTTACGTTATTGATGTATATAAAGGTCCCAAGGTGACGTAGAGGCCAACGAGCCAGAAATTTTGTCAAATATTACAGCCGAGAGGTTTGGTTGGGTTAGGTTACGTTATATTACGTTATTGATGTACATGAGGGTCCCATGGAGACGTAGAGGCCAACTCGCCAGGAATGTTGTCAAATATTACCGCAGACATGTTATGTTGGATCAGGCTTGGTTATATTACGTTATTGATGTATATAAAGGTCCCACGGAGACGGAGAAGCCAACTCGCCAGGAATGTTGCCAAATATTACCGCCGAGATGTTAGGTTGGGTTAGGTTAGGTTATATTACGTTATTGATGTACAAAAATGTCCCGCGAGGACGTAGAGGCCAACTCGCCAGGAATGTTGTCAAATATTACTGCCGACATGTTAGGTTGGATAAGGTTAGGTTATGTTACGTTATTGATGTATATAAAGGTCCCAAGGTGACGTAGAGGCCAACAAGCCAGAAATGTTGTCAAATATTACAGCCGAGAGGTTTGGTTGGGTTAGGCTACGTTATATTACGTTATTGATGTACATGAGGGTCCCATGGAGACGTAGAGGCCAACTCGCCTGGAATGTTGTCAAATATTACCGCAGACATGTTATGTTGGATTAGGTTTGGTTATATTACGTTATTGATGTATATAAAGGTCCCACGGAGACGGAGAAGCCAACTCGCCAGGAATGTTGCCAAATATTACCGCCGAGATGTTAGGTTGGGTTAGGTTAGGTTATATTACGTTATCGATGTATATAAAGGTCCCACGGAGACGTAGAGGCCAACTCGCCAGGAATGTTGTCAAATATTACTGCCGACATGTTAGGTTGGATTAGGTTAGGTTATGTTACGTTATTGATGTATATAAAGGTCCCAAGGAGACGTAGAGGCCAACAAGACAGAAATGTTGCCAAATATTACCGCCGAGATGTTAGGTTGGGTTAGGTTAGGTTATATTACGTTCTTGATGTATATAAAGGTCCCACGCAAACGTAAAGGCCAACTCGCCAGGAATGCTGTCAACTAATAGCGCCGAGAGGTTTGGTTGGGTTAGGTTACGTTATATTACGTTATTGATGTACATGAGGGTCCCATGGAGACGTAGAGGCCAACTCGCCAGGAATGTTGTCAAATATCACCGCCGACATGTTAGGTTGGATTAGGTTTGGTTATATTTCGTTATTGATGTATATGAAGGTCCCACGGAGACGTAGAGGCCAACTCGCCAGATATGTTGTCAAATATTACCGCAGACATGTTATGTTGGATTAGGTTTGGTTATATTACGTTATTGATGTATATAAAGGTCCCACGGATACGTAGAGGCCAACTCGCCAGAAATGTTGTCAAATATTACCGCCGAGATGATAGGTTGTGTTAGGTTATGTTATATTACGTTATTGATGTATATGAAGGTCAAACGGAGACGTAGAGGCCAAAAAGCAAGGAATGTTGTCAAATATTACCACAGACATGTTAGGTTGGGTTAGGTTAGATTATATTACGTTATTGATGTACATCAAGGTCCCGCGGAGACGTAGAGGCCAACTCGCCAGGAATGTTGTCAAATATTACTGCCGACATGTTAGGTTGGATAAGGTTAGGTTATGTGACGTTATTGATGTATATAAAGGTCCCAAGGTGACGTAGAGGCCAACAAGCCAGAAATTTTGTCAAATATCACCGCCGACATGTTAGGTTGGATTAGGTTTGTTTATATTTCGTTATTGATGTATATGAAGGTCCCACGGAGACGTAGAGGCCAACTCGCCAGGTATGTTGTCAAATATTACCGCAGACATGTTATGTTGGATTAGGTTTGGTTATATTACGTTATTGATGTATATAAAGGTCCCAAGGTGACGTAGAGGCCAACAAGCCAGAAATTTTGTCAAATATCACCACCGACATGTTAGGTTGGATTAGGTTTGATTATATTTCGTTATTGATGTATATGAAGGTCCCACGGAGACGTAGAGGCCAACTCGCCAGGTATGTTGTCAAATATTACCGCAGACATGTTATGTTGGATTAGGTTTGGTTATATTACGTTATTGATGTATATAAAGGTCCCACGGAGACGTAGAGGCCAACTCGCCAGGAATGTTGTCAAATATTACCGCCGAGATGATAGGTTGTGTTAGGTTATGTTGTATTACGTTATTGATGTATATGAAGGTCAAACGGAGACGTAGAGGCCAAAAAGCCAGGAATGTTGTCAAATATTACCACAGACATGTTAGGTTGGGTTAGGTTAGGTTATATTACGTTATCGATGTATATAAAGGTCCCACGGAGACGTAGAGGACAACTCGCCAGGAATGTTATCAAATATTACTGCCGACATGTTAGGTTGGATTAGGTTAGGTTATATAACGTTATTGATGTATATAACGGTCCCAAGGTGATGTAGAGGCCAACAAGCCAGAAATGTTGTCAAATATTACAGCCGAGATGTTAGGTTGGGTTAGGTTAGGTTATATTACGATATTGATGTATACAAAGGTCCCACGGAGACGTAGAGGACAACTCGCCAGGATTGTTGTCAAATAATAGCGCCGAGAGGTTTGGTTGGGTTAGGTTACGTTATATTACGTTATTGATGTACATGAGGGTCCCATGGAGACGTGGAGGCCAACTCGCCAGGAATGTTGTCAAATATTACCGCCCACATGTTAGGTTGGATTAGGTTTGGTTATATTACGTTATTGATGTATATAAAGGTCCCACGGAGACGTAGAGGCCAACTCGCCAGAAATGTTGCCAAATATTACCGCCGAGATGTTAGGTTGGGTTAGGTTAGCTTATATTACGTTCTTGATGTATATAAAGGTCCCACGCAGACGTAGAGGCCAACTCGCCAGGAATGTTGTCAAATAATAGCGCCGAGAGGTTTGGTTGGGTTAGGTTACGTTATATTACGTTATTGATGTACATGAGGGTCCCATGGAGACGTAGAGGCCAACTCCCCAGGAATGTTGTGAAATATTACCGCCGACGTGTTAGGTTGGATTAGGTTTGGTTATATTTCGTTATTGATGTATATGAGGGTCCCATGGAGACGTAGAGGCCAACTCGCCAGGAATGTTGTCAAATATTACCGCAGACATGTTATGTTGGATTAGGTTTGGTTATATTACGTTATTGATGTATATAAAGGTCCCACGGAGACGGGGAAGCCAACTCGCCAGGAATGTTGCCAAATATTACCGCCGAGATGTTAGGTTGGGTTAGGTTAGGTTATATTACGTTATTGATGTACATCAAGGTCCCGCGGAGACGTAGTGGCCAACTCGCCAGGAATGTTGTCAAATATTACTGCCGACATGTTAGGTTGGATAAGGTTAGGTTATGTTACGTTATTGATGTATATAAAGGTCCCAAGGTGACGTAGAGGCCAACTCGCCAGGATTGTTGTCAAATATCACCGCCGACATGTTAGGTTGGATTAGGTTTTGTTATATTTCGTTATTGATGTATATGAAGGTCCCACGGAGACGTAGAGGCCAACTCGCCAGGCATGTTGTCAAATATTACCGCAGACATGTTATGTTGGATTAGGTTTGGTTATATTACGTTATTGATGTATATAAAGGTCCCACGGAGACGTAGAGGCCAACTCGCCAGGAATGTTGTCAAATATTACCGCCGAGATGATAGGTTGTGTTAGGTTAGGTTATATTACGTTATTGATGTATATGAAGGCCAAACGGAGACGTAGAGGCCAAAAAGCTAGGAATGTTGTCAAATATTACCACAGACATGTTAGGTTGGGTTAGGTTAGGTTATATTACGTTATTGATGTATACAAAGTTCCCACGGACACGTAGAGGGCAACTCGCCACGACTGTTGTCAAATAATAGCGCCGAGAGGTTAGGTTGGGTTAGGTTACGTTATATTACGTTATTGATGTACATGAGGATCCCATGGAGACGTAGAGGCCAACTCGCCAGGAATGTTGTCAAATATTACCGCAGACATGTTATGTTGGATTAGGTTTGGTTATATTACGTTATTGATGTATATAAAGGTCCCACGGAGACGGAGAAGCCAACTCGCCAGGAATGTTGCCAAATATTACCGCCGAGATGTTAGGTTGGGTTAGGTTAGGTTATATTACGTTATCGATGTATATAAAGGTCCCACGGAGACGTAGAGGCCAACTCGCCAGGAATGTTGTCAAATATTACTGCCGACATGTTAGGTTGGATAAGGTTAGGTTATGTTACGTTATTGATGTATATAAAGGTCCCAAGGTGACGTAGAGGCCAACAAGCCAGAAATTTTGTCAAATATTACAGCCGAGAGGTTTGGTTGGGTTAGGTTACGTTATATTACGTTATTGATGTACATGAGGGTCCCATGGAGACGTAGAGGCCAAATCGCCAGGAATGTTGTGAAATATTACCGCCGACGTGTTAGGTTGGATTAGGTTTGGTTATATTTCGTTATTGATGTATATGAGGGTCCCATGGAGACGTAGAGGCCAACTCGCCAGGAATGTTGTCAAATATTACCGCAGACATGTTATGTTGGATTAGGTTTGGTTATATTACGTTATTGATGTATATAAAGGTCCCACGGAGACGGGGAAGCCAACTCGCCAGGAATGTTGCCAAATATTACCGCCGAGATGTTAGGTTGGGTTAGGTTAGGTTATATTACGTTATTGATGTACATCAAGGTCCCGCGGAGACGTAGAGGCCAACTCGCCAGGAATGTTGTCAAATATTACTGCCGACATGTTAGGTTGGATAAGGTTAGGTTATGTTACGTTATTGATGTATATAAATGTCCCAAGGTGACGTAGAGGCCAACAAGCCAGAAATTTTGTCAAATATCACCGCCGACATGTTAGGTTGGATTAGGTTTGGTTATATTTCGTTATTGATGTATATGAAGGTCCCACGGAGACGTAGAGGCCAACTCGCCAGGTATGTTGTCAAATATTACCGCAGACATGTTATGTTGGATTAGGTTTGGTTATATTACGTTATTGATGTATATAAAGGTCCCACGGAGACGTAGAGGCCAACTCGCCAGGAATGTTGTCAAATATTACCGCCGAGATGATAGGTTGTGTTAGGTTAGGTTATATTACGTTATTGATGTATATGAAGGTCAAACGGAGACGTAGAGGCCAAAAAGCCAGGAATGTTGTCAAATATTACCACAGACATGTTAGGTTGGGTTAGGTTAGGTTATATTACGTTATTGATGTATACAAAGTTCCCACGGAGACGTAGAGGGCAACTCGCCAGGATTGTTGTCAAATAATAGCGCCGAGAGGTTAGGTTGGGTTAGGTTACGTTATATTACGTTATTGATGTACATGAGGGTCCCATGGAGACGTAGAGGCCAACTCGCCTGGAATGTTGTCAAATATTACCGCAGACATGTTATGTTGGATTAGGTTTGGTTATATTACGTTATTGATGTATATAAAGGTCCCACGGAGACGGAGAAGCCAACTCGCCAGGAATGTTGCCAAATATTACCGCCGACATGTTAGGTTGGATTAGGTTTGTTTATATTTCGTTATTGATGTATATGAAGGTCCCACGGAGACGTAGAGGCCAACTCGCCAGGTATGTTGTCAAATATTACCGCAGACATGTTATGTTGGATTAGGTTTGGTTATATTACGTTATTGATGTATATAAAGGTCCCACGGAGACGTAGAGGCCAACTCGCCAGGAATGTTGTCAAATATTACCGCCGAGATGATAGGTTGTGTTAGGTTAGGTTATATTACGTTATTGATGTATATGAAGGTCAAACGGAGACGTAGAGGCCAAAAAGCCAGGAATGTTGTCAAATATTACCACAGACATGTTAGGTTGGGTTAGGTTAGGTTATATTACGTTCTTGATGTATACAAAGTTCCCACGGAGACGTAGAGGGCAACTCGCCAGGATTGTTGTCAAATAATAGCGCCGAGAGGTTAGGTTGGGTTAGGTTACGTTATATTACGTTATTGATGTACATGAGGGTCCCATGGAGACGTAGAGGCCAACTCGCCTGGAATGTTGTCAAATATTACCGCAGACATGTTATGTTGGATTAGGTTTGGTTATATTACGTTATTGATGTATATAAAGGTCCCACGGAGACGGAGAAGCCAACTCGCCAGGAATGTTGCCAAATATTACCGCCGAGATGTTAGGTTGGGTTAGGTTAGGTTATATTACGTTATCGATGTATATAAAGGTCCCACGGAGACGTAGAGGCCAACTCGCCAGGAATGTTGTCAAATATTACTGCCGACATGTTAGGTTGGATAAGGTTAGGTTATGTTACGTTATTGATGTATATAAAGGTCCCAAGGTGACGTAGAGGCCAACAAGCCAGAAATTTTGTCAAATATTACAGCCGAGAGGTTTGGTTGGGTTAGGTTACGTTATATTACGTTATTGATGTACATGAGGGTCCCATGGAGACGTAGAGGCCAAATCGCCAGGAATGTTGTGAAATATTACCGCCGACGTGTTAGGTTGGATTAGGTTTGGTTATATTTCGTTATTGATGTATATGAGGGTCCCATGGAGACGTAGAGGCCAACTCGCCAGGAATGTTGTCAAATATTACCGCAGACATGTTATGTTGGATTAGGTTTGGTTATATTACGTTATTGATGTATATAAAGGTCCCACGGAGACGGGGAAGCCAACTCGCCAGGAATGTTGCCAAATATTACCGCCGAGATGTTAGGTTGGGTTAGGTTAGGTTATATTACGTTATTGATGTACATCAAGGTCCCGCGGAGACGTAGAGGCCAACTCGCCAGGAATGTTGTCAAATATTACTGCCGACATGTTAGGTTGGATAAGGTTAGGTTATGTTACGTTATTGATGTATATAAATGTCCCAAGGTGACGTAGAGGCCAACAAGCCAGAAATTTTGTCAAATATCACCGCCGACATGTTAGGTTGGATTAGGTTTGGTTACATTTCGTTATTGATGTATATGAAGGTCCCACGGAGACGTAGAGGCCAACTCGCCAGGTATGTTGTCAAATATTACCGCAGACATGTTATGTTGGATTAGATTTGGTTATATTACGTTATTGATGTATATAAAGGTCCCACGGAGACGTAGAGGCCAACTCGCCAGAAATGTTGTCAAATATTACCGCCGAGATGATAGGTTGTGTTAGGTTAGGTTATATTACGTTATTGATGTATATGAAGGTCAAACGGAGACGTAGAGGCCAAAAAGCAAGGAATGTTGTCAAATATTACCACAGACATGTTAGGTTGGGTTAGGTTAGGTTATATTACGTTATTGATGTACATCAAGGTCCCGCGGAGACGTAGAGGCCAACTCGCCAGGAATGTTGTCAAATATTACTGCCGACATGTTAGGTTGGATAAGGTTAGGTTATGTGACGTTATTGAGGTATATAAAGGTCCCAAGGTGACGTAGAGGCCAACAAGCCAGAAATTTTGTCAAATATCACCGCCGACATGTTAGGTTGGATTAGGTTTGTTTATATTTCGTTATTGATGTATATGAAGGTCCCACGGAGACGTAGAGGCCAACTCGCCAGGTATGTTGTCAAATATTACCGCAGACATGTTATGTTGGATTAGGTTTGGTTATATTACGTTATTGATGTATATAAAGGTCCCAAGGTGACGTAGAGGCCAACAAGCCAGAAATTTTGTCAAATATCACCACCGACATGTTAGGTTGGATTAGGTTTGATTATATTTCGTTATTGATGTATATGAAGGTCCCACGGAGACGTAGAGGCCAACTCGCCAGGTATGTTGTCAAATATTACCGCAGACATGTTATGTTGGATTAGGTTTGGTTATATTACGTTATTGATGTATATAAAGGTCCCACGGAGACGTAGAGGCCAACTCGCCAGGAATGTTGTCAAATATTACCGCCGAGATGATAGGTTGTGTTAGGTTATGTTGTATTACGTTATTGATGTATATGAAGGTCAAACGGAGACGTAGAGGCCAAAAAGCCAGGAATGTTGTCAAATATTACCACAGACATGTTAGGTTGGGTTAGGTTAGGTTATATTACGTTATCGATGTATATAAAGGTCCCACGGAGACGTAGAGGACAACTCGCCAGGAATGTTATCAAATATTACTGCCGACATGTTAGGTTGGATTAGGTTAGGTTATATAACGTTATTGATGTATATAACGGTCCCAAGGTGATGTAGAGGCCAACAAGCCAGAAATGTTGTCAAATATTACAGCCGAGATGTTAGGTTGGGTTAGGTTAGGTTATATTACGATATTGATGTATACAAAGGTCCCACGGAGACGTAGAGGACAACTCGCCAGGATTGTTGTCAAATAATAGCGCCGAGAGGTTTGGTTGGGTTAGGTTACGTTATATTACGTTATTGATGTACATGAGGGTCCCATGGAGACGTGGAGGCCAACTCGCCAGGAATGTTGTCAAATATTACCGCCCACATGTTAGGTTGGATTAGGTTTGGTTATATTACGTTATTGATGTATATAAAGGTCCCACGGAGACGTAGAGGCCAACTCGCCAGAAATGTTGCCAAATATTACCGCCGAGATGTTAGGTTGGGTTAGGTTAGCTTATATTACGTTCTTGATGTATATAAAGGTCCCACGCAGACGTAGAGGCCAACTCGCCAGGAATGTTGTCAAATAATAGCGCCGAGAGGTTTGGTTGGGTTAGGTTACGTTATATTACGTTATTGATGTACATGAGGGTCCCATGGAGACGTAGAGGCCAACTCCCCAGGAATGTTGTGAAATATTACCGCCGACGTGTTAGGTTGGATTAGGTTTGGTTATATTTCGTTATTGATGTATATGAGGGTCCCATGGAGACGTAGAGGCCAACTCGCCAGGAATGTTGTCAAATATTACCGCAGACATGTTATGTTGGATTAGGTTTGGTTATATTACGTTATTGATGTATATAAAGGTCCCACGGAGACGGGGAAGCCAACTCGCCAGGAATGTTGCCAAATATTACCGCCGAGATGTTAGGTTGGGTTAGGTTAGGTTATATTACGTTATTGATGTACATCAAGGTCCCGCGGAGACGTAGTGGCCAACTCGCCAGGAATGTTGTCAAATATTACTGCCGACATGTTAGGTTGGATAAGGTTAGGTTATGTTACGTTATTGATGTATATAAAGGTCCCAAGGTGACGTAGAGGCCAACAAGCCAGAAATTTTGTCAAATATCACCGCCGACATGTTAGGTTGGATTAGGTTTTGTTATATTTCGTTATTGATGTATATGAAGGTCCCACGGAGACGTAGAGGCCAACTCGCCAGGCATGTTGTCAAATATTACCGCAGACATGTTATGTTGGATTAGGTTTGGTTATATTACGTTATTGATGTATATAAAGGTCCCACGGAGACGTAGAGGCCAACTCGCCAGGAATGTTGTCAAATATTACCGCCGAGATGATAGGTTGTGTTAGGTTAGGTTATATTACGTTATTGATGTATATGAAGGCCAAACGGAGACGTAGAGGCCAAAAAGCTAGGAATGTTGTCAAATATTACCACAGACATGTTAGGTTGGGTTAGGTTAGGTTATATTACGTTATTGATGTATACAAAGTTCCCACGGACACGTAGAGGGCAACTCGCCACGATTGTTGTCAAATAATAGCGCCGAGAGGTTAGGTTGGGTTAGGTTACGTTATATTACGTTATTGATGTACATGAGGATCCCATGGAGACGTAGAGGCCAACTCGCCAGGAATGTTGTCAAATATTACCGCAGACATGTTATGTTGGATTAGGTTTGGTTATATTACGTTATTGATGTATATAAAGGTCCCACGGAGACGGAGAAGCCAACTCGCCAGGAATGTTGCCAAATATTACCGCCGAGATGTTAGGTTGGGTTAGGTTAGGTTATATTACGTTATCGATGTATATAAAGGTCCCACGGAGACGTAGAGGCCAACTCGCCAGGAATGTTGTCAAATATTACTGCCGACATGTTAGGTTGGATAAGGTTAGGTTATGTTACGTTATTGATGTATATAAAGGTCCCAAGGTGACGTAGAGGCCAACAAGCCAGAAATTTTGTCAAATATTACAGCCGAGAGGTTTGGTTGGGTTAGGTTACGTTATATTACGTTATTGATGTACATGAGGGTCCCATGGAGACGTAGAGGCCAACTCCCCAGGAATGTTGTGAAATATTACCGCCGACGTGTTAGGTTGGATTAGGTTTGGTTATATTTCGTTATTGATGTATATGAGGGTCCCATGGAGACGTAGAGGCCAACTCGCCAGGAATGTTGTCAAATATTACCGCAGACATGTTATGTTGGATTAGGTTTGGTTATATTACGTTATTGATGTATATAAAGGTCCCACGGAGACGGGGAAGCCAACTCGCCAGGAATGTTGCCAAATATTACCGCCGAGATGTTAGGTTGGGTTAGGTTAGGTTATATTACGTTATTGATGTACATCAAGGTCCCGCGGAGACGTAGTGGCCAACTCGCCAGGAATGTTGTCAAATATTACTGCCGACATGTTAGGTTGGATAAGGTTAGGTTATGTTACGTTATTGATGTATATAAAGGTCCCAAGGTGACGTAGAGGCCAACAAGCCAGAAATTTTGTCAAATATCACCGCCGACATGTTAGGTTGGATTAGGTTTTGTTATATTTCGTTATTGATGTATATGAAGGTCCCACGGAGACGTAGAGGCCAACTCGCCAGGCATGTTGTCAAATATTACCGCAGACATGTTATGTTGGATTAGGTTTGGTTATATTACGTTATTGATGTATATAAAGGTCCCACGGAGACGTAGAGGCCAACTCGCCAGGAATGTTGTCAAATATTACCGCCGAGATGATAGGTTGTGTTAGGTTAGGTTATATTACGTTATTGATGTATATGAAGGCCAAACGGAGACGTAGAGGCCAAAAAGCTAGGAATGTTGTCAAATATTACCGAAGACATGTTAGGTTGGGTTAGGTTAGGTTATATTACGTTATTGATGTATACAAAGTTCCCACGGACACGTAGAGGGCAACTCGCCACGATTGTTGTCAAATAATAGCGCCGAGAGGTTAGGTTGGGTTAGGTTACGTTATATTACGTTATTGATGTACATGAGGATCCCATGGAGACGTAGAGGCCAACTCGCCAGGAATGTTGTCAAATATTACCGCAGACATGTTATGTTGGATTAGGTTTGGTTATATTACGTTATTGATGTATATAAAGGTCCCACGGAGACGGAGAAGCCAACTCGCCAGGAATGTTGCCAAATATTACCGCCGAGATGTTAGGTTGGGTTAGGTTAGGTTATATTACGTTATCGATGTATATAAAGGTCCCACGGAGACGTAGAGGCCAACTCGCCAGGAATGTTGTCAAATATTACTGCCGACATGTTAGGTTGGATAAGGTTAGGTTATGTTACGTTATTGATGTATATAAAGGTCCCAAGGTGACGTAGAGGCCAACAAGCCAGAAATTTTGTCAAATATTACAGCCGAGAGGTTTGGTTGGGTTAGGTTACGTTATATTACGTTATTGATGTACATGAGGGTCCCATGGAGACGTAGAGGCCAAATCGCCAGGAATGTTGTGAAATATTACCGCCGACGTGTTAGGTTGGATTAGGTTTGGTTATATTTCGTTATTGATGTATATGAGGGTCCCATGGAGACGTAGAGGCCAACTCGCCAGGAATGTTGTCAAATATTACCGCAGACATGTTATGTTGGATTAGGTTTGGTTATATTACGTTATTGATGTATATAAAGGTCCCACGGAGACGGGGAAGCCAACTCGCCAGGAATGTTGCCAAATATTACCGCCGAGATGTTAGGTTGGGTTAGGTTAGGTTATATTACGTTATTGATGTACATCAAGGTCCCGCGGAGACGTAGAGGCCAACTCGCCAGGAATGTTGTCAAATATTACTGCCGACATGTTAGGTTGGATAAGGTTAGGTTATGTTACGTTATTGATGTATATAAATGTCCCAAGGTGACGTAGAGGCCAACAAGCCAGAAATTTTGTCAAATATCACCGCCGACATGTTAGGTTGGATTAGGTTTGGTTATATTTCGTTATTGATGTATATGAAGGTCCCACGGAGACGTAGAGGCCAACTCGCCAGGTATGTTGTCAAATATTACCGCAGACATGTTATGTTGGATTAGGTTTGGTTATATTACGTTATTGATGTATATAAAGGTCCCACGGAGACGTAGAGGCCAACTCGCCAGGAATGTTGTCAAATATTACCGCCGAGATGATAAGTTGTGTTAGGTTAGGTTATATTACGTTATTGATGTATATGAAGGTCAAACGGAGACGTAGAGGCCAAAAAGCCAGGAATGTTGTCAAATATTACCACAGACATGTTAGGTTGGGTTAGGTTAGGTTATATTACGTTATTGAT
Source organism: Xylocopa violacea (assembly GCA_963969225.1). Classification (NCBI taxonomy): domain Eukaryota; kingdom Metazoa; phylum Arthropoda; class Insecta; order Hymenoptera; family Apidae; genus Xylocopa; species Xylocopa violacea. The sequence goes on along the minus strand of CAXAJV010000017.1, from coordinate 6,585,377 downwards.
GTATACAAAGTTCCCACGGAGACGTAGAGGGCAACTCGCCAGGATTGTTGTCAAATAATAGCGCCGAGAGGTTAGGTTGGGTTAGGTTACGTTATATTACGTTATTGATGTACATGAGGGTCCCATGGAGACGTAGAGGCCAACTCGCCTGGAATGTTGTCAAATATTACCGCAGACATGTTATGTTGGATTAGGTTTGGTTATATTACGTTATTGATGTATATAAAGGTCCCACGGAGACGGAGAAGCCAACTCGCCAGGAATGTTGCCAAATATTACCGCCGAGATGTTAAGTTGGGTTAGGTTAGGTTATATTACGTTATTGATGTACATCAAGGTCCCGCGGAGACGTAGAGGCCAACTCGCCAGGAATGTTGTCAAATATTACTGCCGACATGTTAGGTTGGATAAGGTTAGGTTATGTGACGTTATTGATGTATATAAAGGTCCCAAGGTGACGTAGAGGCCAACAAGCCAGAAATTTTGTCAAATATCACCGCCGACATGTTAGGTTGGATTAGGTTTGTTTATATTTCGTTATTGATGTATATGAAGGTCCCACGGAGACGTAGAGGCCAACTCGCCAGGTATGTTGTCAAATATTACCGCAGACATGTTATGTTGGATTAGGTTTGGTTATATTACGTTATTGATGTATATAAAGGTCCCACGGAGACGTAGAGGCCAACTCGCCAGGAATGTTGTCAAATATTACCGCCGAGATGATAGGTTGTGTTAGGTTAGGTTATATTACGTTATTGATGTATATGAAGGTCAAACGGAGACGTAGAGGCCAAAAAGCCAGGAATGTTGTCAAATATTACCACAGACATGTTAGGTTGGGTTAGGTTAGGTTATATTACGTTCTTGATGTATACAAAGTTCCCACGGAGACGTAGAGGGCAACTCGCCAGGATTGTTGTCAAATAATAGCGCCGAGAGGTTAGGTTGGGTTAGGTTACGTTATATTACGTTATTGATGTACATGAGGGTCCCATGGAGACGTAGAGGCCAACTCGCCTGGAATGTTGTCAAATATTACCGCAGACATGTTATGTTGGATTAGGTTTGGTTATATTACGTTATTGATGTATATAAAGGTCCCACGGAGACGGAGAAGCCAACTCGCCAGGAATGTTGCCAAATATTACCGCCGAGATGTTAGGTTGGGTTAGGTTAGGTTATATTACGTTATCGATGTATATAAAGGTCCCACGGAGACGTAGAGGCCAACTCGCCAGGAATGTTGTCAAATATTACTGCCGACATGTTAGGTTGGATAAGGTTAGGTTATGTTACGTTATTGATGTATATAAAGGTCCCAAGGTGACGTAGAGGCCAACAAGCCAGAAATTTTGTCAAATATTACAGCCGAGAGGTTTGGTTGGGTTAGGTTACGTTATATTACGTTATTGATGTACATGAGGGTCCCATGGAGACGTAGAGGCCAAATCGCCAGGAATGTTGTGAAATATTACCGCCGACGTGTTAGGTTGGATTAGGTTTGGTTATATTTCGTTATTGATGTATATGAGGGTCCCATGGAGACGTAGAGGCCAACTCGCCAGGAATGTTGTCAAATATTACCGCAGACATGTTATGTTGGATTAGGTTTGGTTATATTACGTTATTGATGTATATAAAGGTCCCACGGAGACGGGGAAGCCAACTCGCCAGGAATGTTGCCAAATATTACCGCCGAGATGTTAGGTTGGGTTAGGTTAGGTTATATTACGTTATTGATGTACATCAAGGTCCCGCGGAGACGTAGAGGCCAACTCGCCAGGAATGTTGTCAAATATTACTGCCGACATGTTAGGTTGGATAAGGTTAGGTTATGTTACGTTATTGATGTATATAAATGTCCCAAGGTGACGTAGAGGCCAACAAGCCAGAAATTTTGTCAAATATCACCGCCGACATGTTAGGTTGGATTAGGTTTGGTTACATTTCGTTATTGATGTATATGAAGGTCCCACGGAGACGTAGAGGCCAACTCGCCAGGTATGTTGTCAAATATTACCGCAGACATGTTATGTTGGATTAGATTTGGTTATATTACGTTATTGATGTATATAAAGGTCCCACGGAGACGTAGAGGCCAACTCGCCAGAAATGTTGTCAAATATTACCGCCGAGATGATAGGTTGTGTTAGGTTAGGTTATATTACGTTATTGATGTATATGAAGGTCAAACGGAGACGTAGAGGCCAAAAAGCAAGGAATGTTGTCAAATATTACCACAGACATGTTAGGTTGGGTTAGGTTAGGTTATATTACGTTATTGATGTACATCAAGGTCCCGCGGAGACGTAGAGGCCAACTCGCCAGGAATGTTGTCAAATATTACTGCCGACATGTTAGGTTGGATAAGGTTAGGTTATGTGACGTTATTGATGTATATAAAGGTCCCAAGGTGACGTAGAGGCCAACAAGCCAGAAATTTTGTCAAATATCACCGCCGACATGTTAGGTTGGATTAGGTTTGTTTATATTTCGTTATTGATGTATATGAAGGTCCCACGGAGACGTAGAGGCCAACTCGCCAGGTATGTTGTCAAATATTACCGCAGACATGTTATGTTGGATTAGGTTTGGTTATATTACGTTATTGATGTATATAAAGGTCCCAAGGTGACGTAGAGGCCAACAAGCCAGAAATTTTGTCAAATATCACCACCGACATGTTAGGTTGGATTAGGTTTGATTATATTTCGTTATTGATGTATATGAAGGTCCCACGGAGACGTAGAGGCCAACTCGCCAGGTATGTTGTCAAATATTACCGCAGACATGTTATGTTGGATTAGGTTTGGTTATATTACGTTATTGATGTATATAAAGGTCCCACGGAGACGTAGAGGCCAACTCGCCAGGAATGTTGTCAAATATTACCGCCGAGATGATAGGTTGTGTTAGGTTATGTTGTATTACGTTATTGATGTATATGAAGGTCAAACGGAGACGTAGAGGCCAAAAAGCCAGGAATGTTGTCAAATATTACCACAGACATGTTAGGTTGGGTTAGGTTAGGTTATATTACGTTATCGATGTATATAAAGGTCCCACGGAGACGTAGAGGACAACTCGCCAGGAATGTTATCAAATATTACTGCCGACATGTTAGGTTGGATTAGGTTAGGTTATATAACGTTATTGATGTATATAACGGTCCCAAGGTGATGTAGAGGCCAACAAGCCAGAAATGTTGTCAAATATTACAGCCGAGATGTTAGGTTGGGTTAGGTTAGGTTATATTACGATATTGATGTATACAAAGGTCCCACGGAGACGTAGAGGACAACTCGCCAGGATTGTTGTCAAATAATAGCGCCGAGAGGTTTGGTTGGGTTAGGTTACGTTATATTACGTTATTGATGTACATGAGGGTCCCATGGAGACGTGGAGGCCAACTCGCCAGGAATGTTGTCAAATATTACCGCCCACATGTTAGGTTGGATTAGGTTTGGTTATATTACGTTATTGATGTATATAAAGGTCCCACGGAGACGTAGAGGCCAACTCGCCAGAAATGTTGCCAAATATTACCGCCGAGATGTTAGGTTGGGTTAGGTTAGCTTATATTACGTTCTTGATGTATATAAAGGTCCCACGCAGACGTAGAGGCCAACTCGCCAGGAATGTTGTCAAATAATAGCGCCGAGAGGTTTGGTTGGGTTAGGTTACGTTATATTACGTTATTGATGTACATGAGGGTCCCATGGAGACGTAGAGGCCAACTCCCCAGGAATGTTGTGAAATATTACCGCCGACGTGTTAGGTTGGATTAGGTTTGGTTATATTTCGTTATTGATGTATATGAGGGTCCCATGGAGACGTAGAGGCCAACTCGCCAGGAATGTTGTCAAATATTACCGCAGACATGTTATGTTGGATTAGGTTTGGTTATATTACGTTATTGATGTATATAAAGGTCCCACGGAGACGGGGAAGCCAACTCGCCAGGAATGTTGCCAAATATTACCGCCGAGATGTTAGGTTGGGTTAGGTTAGGTTATATTACGTTATTGATGTACATCAAGGTCCCGCGGAGACGTAGTGGCCAACTCGCCAGGAATGTTGTCAAATATTACTGCCGACATGTTAGGTTGGATAAGGTTAGGTTATGTTACGTTATTGATGTATATAAAGGTCCCAAGGTGACGTAGAGGCCAACAAGCCAGAAATTTTGTCAAATATCACCGCCGACATGTTAGGTTGGATTAGGTTTTGTTATATTTCGTTATTGATGTATATGAAGGTCCCACGGAGACGTAGAGGCCAACTCGCCAGGCATGTTGTCAAATATTACCGCAGACATGTTATGTTGGATTAGGTTTGGTTATATTACGTTATTGATGTATATAAAGGTCCCACGGAGACGTAGAGGCCAACTCGCCAGGAATGTTGTCAAATATTACCGCCGAGATGATAGGTTGTGTTAGGTTAGGTTATATTACGTTATTGATGTATATGAAGGCCAAACGGAGACGTAGAGGCCAAAAAGCTAGGAATGTTGTCAAATATTACCACAGACATGTTAGGTTGGGTTAGGTTAGGTTATATTACGTTATTGATGTATACAAAGTTCCCACGGACACGTAGAGGGCAACTCGCCACGATTGTTGTCAAATAATAGCGCCGAGAGGTTAGGTTGGGTTAGGTTACGTTATATTACGTTATTGATGTACATGAGGATCCCATGGAGACGTAGAGGCCAACTCGCCAGGAATGTTGTCAAATATTACCGCAGACATGTTATGTTGGATTAGGTTTGGTTATATTACGTTATTGATGTATATAAAGGTCCCACGGAGACGGAGAAGCCAACTCGCCAGGAATGTTGCCAAATATTACCGCCGAGATGTTAGGTTGGGTTAGGTTAGGTTATATTACGTTATCGATGTATATAAAGGTCCCACGGAGACGTAGAGGCCAACTCGCCAGGAATGTTGTCAAATATTACTGCCGACATGTTAGGTTGGATAAGGTTAGGTTATGTTACGTTATTGATGTATATAAAGGTCCCAAGGTGACGTAGAGGCCAACAAGCCAGAAATTTTGTCAAATATTACAGCCGAGAGGTTTGGTTGGGTTAGGTTACGTTATATTACGTTATTAATGTACATGAGGGTCCCATGGAGACGTAGAGGCCAAATCGCCAGGAATGTTGTGAAATATTACCGCCGACGTGTTAGGTTGGATTAGGTTTGGTTATATTTCGTTATTGATGTATATGAGGGTCCCATGGAGACGTAGAGGCCAACTCGCCAGGAATGTTGTCAAATATTACCGCAGACATGTTATGTTGGATTAGGTTTGGTTATATTACGTTATTGATGTATATAAAGGTCCCACGGAGACGGGGAAGCCAACTCGCCAGGAATGTTGCCAAATATTACCGCCGAGATGTTAGGTTGGGTTAGGTTAGGTTATATTACGTTATTGATGTACATCAAGGTCCCGCGGAGACGTAGAGGCCAACTCGCCAGGAATGTTGTCAAATATTACTGCCGACATGTTAGGTTGGATAAGGTTAGGTTATGTTACGTTATTGATGTATATAAATGTCCCAAGGTGACGTAGAGGCCAACAAGCCAGAAATTTTGTCAAATATCACCGCCGACATGTTAGGTTGGATTAGGTTTGGTTATATTTCGTTATTGATGTATATGAAGGTCCCACGGAGACGTAGAGGCCAACTCGCCAGGTATGTTGTCAAATATTACCGCAGACATGTTATGTTGGATTAGGTTTGGTTATATTACGTTATTGATGTATATAAAGGTCCCACGGAGACGTAGAGGCCAACTCGCCAGGAATGTTGTCAAATATTACCGCCGAGATGATAGGTTGTGTTAGGTTAGGTTATATTACGTTATTGATGTATATGAAGGTCAAACGGAGACGTAGAGGCCAAAAAGCCAGGAATGTTGTCAAATATTACCACAGACATGTTAGGTTGGGTTAGGTTAGGTTATATTACGTTATTGATGTATACAAAGTTCCCACGGAGACGTAGAGGGCAACTCGCCAGGATTGTTGTCAAATAATAGCGCCGAGAGGTTAGGTTGGGTTAGGTTACGTTATATTACGTTATTGATGTACATGAGGGTCCCATGGAGACGTAGAGGCCAACTCGCCTGGAATGTTGTCAAATATTACCGCAGACATGTTATGTTGGATTAGGTTTGGTTATATTACGTTATTGATGTATATAAAGGTCCCACGGAGACGGAGAAGCCAACTCGCCAGGAATGTTGCCAAATATTACCGCCGAGATGTTAGGTTGGGTTAGGTTAGGTTATATTACGTTATTGATGTACATCAAGGTCCCGCGGAGACGTAGAGGCCAACTCGCCAGGAATGTTGTCAAATATTACTGCCGACATGTTAGGTTGGATAAGGTTAGGTTATGTGACGTTATTGATGTATATAAAGGTCCCAAGGTGACGTAGAGGCCAACAAGCCAGAAATTTTGTCAAATATCACCGCCGACATGTTAGGTTGGATTAGGTTTGTTTATATTTCGTTATTGATGTATATGAAGGTCCCACGGAGACGTAGAGGCCAACTCGCCAGGTATGTTGTCAAATATTACCGCAGACATGTTATGTTGGATTAGGTTTGGTTATATTACGTTATTGATGTATATAAAGGTCCCACGGAGACGTAGAGGCCAACTCGCCAGGAATGTTGTCAAATATTACCGCCGAGATGATAGGTTGTGTTAGGTTAGGTTATATTACGTTATTGATGTATATGAAGGTCAAACGGAGACGTAGAGGCCAAAAAGCCAGGAATGTTGTCAAATATTACCACAGACATGTTAGGTTGGGTTAGGTTAGGTTATATTACGTTCTTGATGTATACAAAGTTCCCACGGAGACGTAGAGGGCAACTCGCCAGGATTGTTGTCAAATAATAGCGCCGAGAGGTTAGGTTGGGTTAGGTTACGTTATATTACGTTATTGATGTACATGAGGGTCCCATGGAGACGTAGAGGCCAACTCGCCTGGAATGTTGTCAAATATTACCGCAGACATGTTATGTTGGATTAGGTTTGGTTATATTACGTTATTGATGTATATAAAGGTCCCACGGAGACGGAGAAGCCAACTCGCCAGGAATGTTGCCAAATATTACCGCCGAGATGTTAGGTTGGGTTAGGTTAGGTTATATTACGTTATCGATGTATATAAAGGTCCCACGGAGACGTAGAGGCCAACTCGCCAGGAATGTTGTCAAATATTACTGCCGACATGTTAGGTTGGATAAGGTTAGGTTATGTTACGTTATTGATGTATATAAAGGTCCCAAGGTGACGTAGAGGCCAACAAGCCAGAAATTTTGTCAAATATTACAGCCGAGAGGTTTGGTTGGGTTAGGTTACGTTATATTACGTTATTGATGTACATGAGGGTCCCATGGAGACGTAGAGGCCAAATCGCCAGGAATGTTGTGAAATATTACCGCCGACGTGTTAGGTTGGATTAGGTTTGGTTATATTTCGTTATTGATGTATATGAGGGTCCCATGGAGACGTAGAGGCCAACTCGCCAGGAATGTTGTCAAATATTACCGCAGACATGTTATGTTGGATTAGGTTTGGTTATATTACGTTATTGATGTATATAAAGGTCCCACGGAGACGGGGAAGCCAACTCGCCAGGAATGTTGCCAAATATTACCGCCGAGATGTTAGGTTGGGTTAGGTTAGGTTATATTACGTTATTGATGTACATCAAGGTCCCGCGGAGACGTAGAGGCCAACTCGCCAGGAATGTTGTCAAATATTACTGCCGACATGTTAGGTTGGATAAGGTTAGGTTATGTTACGTTATTGATGTATATAAATGTCCCAAGGTGACGTAGAGGCCAACAAGCCAGAAATTTTGTCAAATATCACCGCCGACATGTTAGGTTGGATTAGGTTTGGTTACATTTCGTTATTGATGTATATGAAGGTCCCACGGAGACGTAGAGGCCAACTCGCCAGGTATGTTGTCAAATATTACCGCAGACATGTTATGTTGGATTAGATTTGGTTATATTACGTTATTGATGTATATAAAGGTCCCACGGAGACGTAGAGGCCAACTCGCCAGGAATGTTGTCAAATATTACCGCCGAGATGATAGGTTGTGTTAGGTTAGGTTATATTACGTTATTGATGTATATGAAGGTCAAACGGAGACGTAGAGGCCAAAAAGCCAGGAATGTTGTCAAATATTACCACAGACATGTTAGGTTGGGTTAGGTTAGGTTATATTACGTTATTGATGTATACAAAGTTCCCACGGAGACGTAGAGGGCAACTCGCCAGGATTGTTGTCAAATAATAGCGCCGAGAGGTTAGGTTGGGTTAGGTTACGTTATATTACGTTATTGATGTACATGAGGATCCCATGGAGACGTAGAGGCCAACTCGCCTGGAATGTTGTCAAATATTACCGCAGACATGTTATGTTGGATTAGGTTTGGTTATATTACGTTATTGATGTATATAAAGGTCCCACGGAGACGGAGAAGCCAACACGCCAGGAATGTTGCCAAATATTACCGCCGAGATGTTAGGTTGGGTTAGGTTAGGTTATATTACGTTATTGATGTACATCAAGGTCCCGCGGAGACGTAGAGGCCAACTCGCCAGGAATGTTGTCAAATATTACTGCCGACATGTTAGGTTGGATAAGGTTAGGTTATGTGACGTTATTGATGTATATAAAGGTCCCAAGGTGACGTAGAGGCCAACAAGCCAGAAATTTTGTCAAATATCACCGCCGACATGTTAGGTTGGATTAGGTTTGTTTATATTTCGTTATTGATGTATATGAAGGTCCCACGGAGACGTAGAGGCCAACTCGCCAGGTATGTTGTCAAATATTACCGCAGACATGTTATGTTGGATTAGGATTGGTTATATTACGTTATTGATGTATATAAAGGTCCCACGGAGACGTAGAGGCCAACTCGCCAGGAATGTTGTCAAATATTACCGCCGAGATGATAGGTTGTGTTAGGTTAGGTTATATTACGTTATTGATGTATATGAAGGTCAAACGGAGACGTAGGGTCCAACTCGCCAGGAATGTTGTAAAATATTACTGCCGACATGTTAGGTTGGATAGGGTTAGGTTATGTTACGTTATTGATGTATATAAAGGTCCCAAGGTGACGTAGAGGCCAACAAGCCAGAAATTTTGTCAAATATTACAGCCGAGAGGTTTGGTTGGGTTAGGTTACGTTATATTACGTTATTGATGTACATGAGGGTCCCATGGAGACGTAGAGGCCAACTCGCCAGGAATGTTGTCAAATATTACCGCAGACATGTTATGTTGGATTAGGCTTGGTTATATTACGTTATTGATGTATATAAAGGTCCCACGGAGACGGAGAAGCCAACTCGCCAGGAATGTTGCCAAATATTACCGCCGAGATGTTAGGTTGGGTTAGGTTAGGTTATATTACGTTATTGATGTACAAAAATGTCCCGCGAGGACGTAGAGGCCAACTCGCCAGGAATGTTGTCAAATATTACTGCCGACATGTTAGGTTGGATAAGGTTAGGTTATGTTACGTTATTGATGTATATAAAGGTCCCAAGGTGACGTAGAGGCCAACAAGCCAGAAATGTTGTCAAATATTACAGCCGAGAGGTTTGGTTGGGTTAGGTTACGTTATATTACGTTATTGATGTACATGAGGGTCCCATGGAGACGTAGAGGCCAACTCGCCAGGAATGTTGTCAAATATTACCGCAGACATGTTATGTTGGATTAGGTTTGGTTATATTACGTTATTGATGTATATAAAGGTCCCACGGAGACGGAGAAGCCAACTCGCCAGGAATGTTGCCAAATATTACCGCCGAGATGTTAGGTTGGGTTAGGTTAGGTTATATTACGTTATTGATGTACAAAAATGTCCCGCGAGGACGTAGAGGCCAACTCGCCAGGAATGTTGTCAAATATTACTGCCGACATGTTAGGTTGGATTAGGTTAGGTTATGTTACGTTATTGATGTATATAAAGGTCCCAAGGTGACGTAGAGGCCAACAAGCCAGAAATTTTGTCAAATATTACAGCCGAGAGGTTTGGTTGGGTTAGGTTACGTTATATTACGTTATTGATGTACATGAGGGTCCCATGGAGACGTAGAGGCCAACTCGCCAGGAATGTTGTCAAATATTACCGCAGACATGTTATGTTGGATTAGGTTTGGTTATATTACGTTATTGATGTATATAAAGGTCCCACGGAGACGGAGAAGCCAACTCGCCAGGAATGTTGCCAAATATTACCGCCGAGATGTTAGGTTGGGTTAGGTTAGGTTATATTACGTTATCGATGTATATAAAGGTCCCACGGAGACGTAGAGGCCAACTCGCCAGGAATGTTGTCAAATATTACTGCCGACATGTTAGGTTGGATAAGGTTAGGTTATGTTACGTTATTGATGTATATAAAGGTCCCAAGGTGACGTAGAGGCCAACAAGCCAGAAATTTTGTCAAATATTACAGCCGAGAGGTTTGGTTGGGTTAGGTTACGTTATATTACGTTATTGATGTACATGAGGGTCCCATGGAGACGTAGAGGCCAAATCGCCAGGAATGTTGTGAAATATTACAGCCGACGTGTTAGGTTGGATTAGGTTTGGTTATATTTCGTTATTGATGTATATGAGGGTCCCATGGAGACGTAGAGGCCAACTCGCCAGGAATGTTGTCAAATATTACCGCAGACATGTTATGTTGGATTAGGTTTGGTTATATTACGTTATTGATGTATATAAAGGTCCCACGGAGACGGGGAAGCCAACTCGCCAGGAATGTTGCCAAATATTACCGCCGAGATGTTAGGTTGGGTTAGGGTATGTTATATTACGTTATTGATGTACATCAAGGTCCCGCGGAGACGTAGAGGCCAACTCGCCAGGAATGTTGTCAAATATTACTGCCGACATGTTAGGTTGGATAAGGTTAGGTTATGTTACGTTATTGATGTATATAAATGTCCCAAGGTGACGTAGAGGCCAACAAGCCAGAAATTTTGTCAAATATCACCGCCGACATGTTAGGTTGGATTAGGTTTGGTTATATTTCGTTATTGATGTATATGAAGGTCCCACGGAGACGTAGAGGCCAAAAAGCCAGGAATGTTGTCAAATATTACCACAGACATGTTAGGTTGGGTTAGGTTAGGTTATATTACGTTATTGATGTATACAAAGTTCCCACGGAGACGTAGAGGGCAACTCGCCAGGATTGTTGTCAAATAATAGCGCCGAGAGGTTAGGTTGGGTTAGGTTACGTTATATTACGTTATTGATGTACATGAGGGTCCTATGGAGACGTAGAGGCCAACTCGCCTGGAATGTTGTCAAATATTACCGCAGACATGTTATGTTGGATTAGGTTTGGTTATATTACGTTATTGATGTATATAAAGGTCCCAAGGTGACGTAGAGGCCAACAAGCCAGAAATTTTGTCAAATATCACCGCCGACATGTTAGGTTGGATTAGGTTTGTTTATATTTCGTTATTGATGTATATGAAGGTCCCACGGAGACGTAGAGGCCAACTCGCCAGGTATGTTGTCAAATATTACCGCAGACATGTTATGTTGGATTAGGTTTGGTTATATTACGTTATTGATGTATATAAAGTTCCCACGGAGACGTAGAGGCCAACTCGCCAGGAATGTTGTCAAATATTACCGCCGAGATGATAGGTTGTGTTAGGTTAGGTTATATTACGTTATTGATGTATATGAAGGTCAAACGGAGACGTAGAGGCCAAAAAGCCAGGAATGTTGTCAAATATTACCACAGACATGTTAGGTTGGGTTAGGTTAGGTTATATTACTTTCTTGATGTATACAAAGTTCCCACGGAGACGTAGAGGACAACTCGCCAGGATTGTTGTCAAATAATAGCGCCGAGAGGTTAGGTTGGGTTAGGTTACGTTATATTACGTTATTGATGTACATGAGGGTCCCATGGAGACGTAGAGGCCAACTCGCCTGGAATGTTGTCAAATATTACCGCAGACATGTTATGTTGGATTAGGTTTGGTTATATTACGTTATTGATGTATATAAAGGTCCCACGGAGACGGAGAAGCCAACTCGCCAGGAATGTTGCCAAATATTACCGCCGAGATGTTAGGTTGGGTTAGGTTAGGTTATATTACGTTATCGATGTATATAAAGGTCCCACGGAGACGTAGAGGACAACTCGCCAGGAATGTTATCAAATATTACTGCCGACATGTTAGGTTGGATTAGGTTAGGTTATATAACGTTATTGATGTATATAACGGTCCCAAGGTGATGTAGAGGCCAACAAGCCAGAAATGTTGTCAAATATTACAGCCGAGATGTTAGGTTGGGTTAGGTTAGGTTATATTACGATATTGATGTATACAAAGGTCCCACGGAGACGTAGAGGACAACTCGCCAGGATTGTTGTCAAATAATAGCGCCGAGAGGTTTGGTTGGGTTAGGTTACGTTATATTACGTTATTGATGTACATGAGGGTCCCATGGAGACGTGGAGGCCAACTCGCCAGGAATGTTGTCAAATATTACCGCCCACATGTTAGGTTGGATTAGGTTTGGTTATATTACGTTATTGATGTATATAAAGGTCCCACGGAGACGTAGAGGCCAACTCGCCAGAAATGTTGCCAAATATTACCGCCGAGATGTTAGGTTGGGTTAGGTTAGCTTATATTACGTTCTTGATGTATATAAAGGTCCCACGCAGACGTAGAGGCCAACTCGCCAGGAATGTTGTCAAATAATAGCGCCGAGAGGTTTGGTTGGGTTAGGTTACGTTATATTACGTTATTGATGTACATGAGGGTCCCATGGAGACGTAGAGGCCAACTCGCCAGGAATGTTGTGAAATATTACCGCCGACGTGTTAGGTTGGATTAGGTTTGGTTATATTTCGTTATTGATGTATATGAGGGTCCCATGGAGACGTAGAGGCCAACTCGCCAGGAATGTTGTCAAATATTACCGCAGACATGTTATGTTGGATTAGGTTTGGTTATATTACGTTATTGATGTATATAAAGGTCCCACGGAGACGGGGAAGCCAACTCGCCAGGAATGTTGCCAAATATTACCGCCGAGATGTTAGGTTGGGTTAGGTTAGGTTATATTACGTTATTGATGTACATCAAGGTCCCGCGGAGACGTAGTGGCCAACTCGCCAGGAATGTTGTCAAATATTACTGCCGACATGTTAGGTTGGATAAGGTTAGGTTATGTTACGTTATTGATGTATATAAAGGTCCCAAGGTGACGTAGAGGCCAACAAGCCAGAAATTTTGTCAAATATCACCGCCGACATGTTAGGTTGTATTAGGTTTTGTTATATTTCGTTATTGATGTATATGAAGGTCCCACGGAGACGTAGAGGCCAACTCGCCAGGCATGTTGTCAAATATTACCGCAGACATGTTATGTTGGATTAGGTTTGGTTATATTACGTTATTGATGTATATAAAGGTCCCACGGAGACGTAGAGGCCAACTCGACAGGAATGTTGTCAAATATTACCGCCGAGATGATAGGTTGTGTTAGGTTAGGTTATATTACGTTATTGATGTATATGAAGGCCAAACGGAGACGTAGAGGCCAAAAAGCCAGGAATGTTGTCAAATATTACCACAGACATGTTAGGTTGGGTTAGGTTAGGTTATATTACGTTATTGATGTATACAAAGTTCCCACGGACACGTAGAGGGCAACTCGCCACGATTGTTGTCAAATAATAGCGCCGAGAGGTTAGGTTGTGTTAGGTTACGTTATATTACGTTATTGATGTACATGAGGATCCCATGGAGACGTAGAGGCCAACTCGCCAGGAATGTTGTCAAATATTACCGCAGACATGTTATGTTGGATTAGGTTTGGTTATATTACGTTATTGATGTATATAAAGGTCCCACGGAGACGGAGAAGCCAACTCGCCAGGAATGTTGCCAAATATTACCGCCGAGATGTTAGGTTGGGTTAGGTTAGGTTATATTACGTTATCGATGTATATAAAGGTCCCACGGAGACGTAGAGACCAACTCGCCAGGAATGTTGTCAAATATTACTGCCGACATGTTAGGTTGGATAAGGTTAGGTTATGTTACGTTATTGATGTATATAAAGGTCCCAAGGTGACGTAGAGGCCAACAAGCCAGAAATTTTGTCAAATATTACAGCCGAGAGGTTTGGTTGGGTTAGGTTACGTTATATTACGTTATTGATGTACATGAGGGTCCCATGGAGACGTAGAGGCCAACTCGCCAGGTATGTGGTCAAATATTACCGCCGAGATGATAGGTTGGGTTAGGTTTGGTTATATTTCGTTATTGATGTATATAAAGGTCCCACGGAGACGGAGAAGCCAATTCGCCAGGAATGTTGTCAAATATTACTGCCGACATGTTAGGTTGGATTAGGTTAGGTTATATAACGTTATTGATGTATATAACGGTCCCAAGGTGACGTAGAGGCCAACAAGCCAGAAATGTTGTCAAATATTACAGCCGAGATGTTAGGTTGGGTTAGGTTAGGTTATATTACGATATTGATGTACAACAAGGTCCCGCGGAGACGTAGAGGCCAACTCGCCAGGAATGTTGTCAAATATTACTGCCGACATGTTAGGTTGGATAAGGTTAGGTTATGTGACGTTATTGATGTATATAAAGGTCCCAAGGTGACGTAGATGCCAACAAGCCAGAAATTTTGTCAAATATCACCGCCGACATGTTAGGTTGGATTAGGTTTGTTTATATTTCGTTATTGATGTATATGAAGGTCCCACGGAGACGTAGAGGCCAACTCGCCAGGTATGTTGTCAAATATTACCGCAGACATGTTATGTTGGATTAGGATTGGTTATATTACGTTATTGATGTATATAAAGGTCCCACGGAGACGTAGAGGCCAACTCGCCAGGAATGTTGTCAAATATTACCGCCGAGATGATAGGTTGTGTTAGGTTAGGTTATATTACGTTATTGATGTATATGAAGGTCAAACGGAGACGTAGGGTCCAACTCGCCAGGAATGTTGTCAAATATTACTGCCGACATGTTAGGTTGGATAGGGTTAGGTTATGTTACGTTATTGATGTATATAAAGGTCCCAAGGTGACGTAGAGGCCAACAAGCCAGAAATTTTGTCAAATATTACAGCCGAGAGGTTTGGTTGGGTTAGGTTACGTTATATTACGTTATTGATGTACATGAGGGTCCCATGGAGACGTAGAGGCCAACTCGCCAGGAATGTTGTCAAATATTACCGCAGACATGTTATGTTGGATTAGGCTTGGTTATATTACGTTATTGATGTATATAAAGGTCCCACGGAGACGGAGAAGCCAACTCGCCAGGAATGTTGCCAAATATTACCGCCGAGATGTTAGGTTGGGTTAGGTTAGGTTATATTACGTTATTGATGTACAAAAATGTCCCGCGAGGACGTAGAGGCCAACTCGCCAGGAATGTTGTCAAATATTACTGCCGACATGTTAGGTTGGATAAGGTTAGGTTATGTTACGTTATTGATGTATATAAAGGTCCCAAGGTGACGTAGAGGCCAACAAGCCAGAAATGTTGTCAAATATTACAGCCGAGAGGTTTGGTTGGGTTAGGTTACGTTATATTACGTTATTGATGTACATGAGGGTCCCATGGAGACGTAGAGGCCAACTCGCCAGGAATGTTGTCAAATATTACCGCAGACATGTTATGTTGGATTAGGTTTGGTTATATTACGTTATTGATGTATATAAAGGTCCCACGGAGACGGAGAAGCCAACTCGCCAGGAATGTTGCCAAATATTACCGCCGAGATGTTAGGTTGGGTTAGGTTAGGTTATATTACGTTATTGATGTACAAAAATGTCCCGCGAGGACGTAGAGGCCAACTCGCCAGGAATGTTGTCAAATATTACTGCCGACATGTTAGGTTGGATTAGGTTAGGTTATGTTACGTTATTGGTGTATATAAAGGTCCCAAGGTGACGTAGAGGCCAACAAGCCAGAAATTTTGTCAAATATTACAGCCGAGAGGTTTGGTTGGGTTAGGTTACGTTATATTACGTTATTGATGTACATGAGGGTCCCATGGAGACGTAGAGGCCAACTCGCCAGGAATGTTGTCAAATATTACCGCAGACATGTTATGTTGGATTAGGTTTGGTTATATTACGTTATTGATGTATATAAAGGTCCCACGGAGACGGAGAAGCCAACTCGCCAGGAATGTTGCCAAATATTACCGCCGAGATGTTAGGTTGGGATAGGTTAGGTTATATTACGTTATCGATGTATATAAAGGTCCCACGGAGACGTAGAGGCCAACTCGCCAGGAATGTTGTCAAATATTACTGCCGACATGTTAGGTTGGATAAGGTTAGGTTATGTTACGTTATTGATGTATATAAAGGTCCCAAGGTGACGTAGAGGCCAACAAGCCAGAAATTTTGTCAAATATTACAGCCGAGAGGTTTGGTTGGGTTAGGTTACGTTATATTACGTTATTGATGTACATGAGGGTCCCATGGAGACGTAGAGGCCAAATCGCCAGGAATGTTGTGAAATATTACCGCCGACGTGTTAGGTTGGATTAGGTTTGGTTATATTTCGTTATTGATGTATATGAGGGTCCCATGGAGACGTAGAGGCCAACTCGCCAGGAATGTTGTCAAATATTACCGCAGACATGTTATGTTGGATTAGGTTTGGTTATATTACGTTATTGATGTATATAAAGGTCCCACGGAGACGGGGAAGCCAACTCGCCAGGAATGTTGCCAAATATTACCGCCGAGATGTTAGGTTGGGTTAGGGTATGTTATATTACGTTATTGATGTACATCAAGGTCCCGCGGAGACGTAGAGGCCAACTCGCCAGGAATGTTGTCAAATATTACTGCCGACATGTTAGGTTGGATAAGGTTAGGTTATGTTACGTTATTGATGTATATAAATGTCCCAAGGTGACGTAGAGGCCAACAAGCCAGAAATTTTGTCAAATATCACCGCCGACATGTTAGGTTGGATTAGGTTTGGTTATATTTCGTTATTGATGTATATGAAGGTCCCACGGAGACGTAGAGGCCAACTCGCCAGGTATGTTGTCAAATATTACCGCAGACATGTTATGTTGGATTAGGTTTGGTTATATTACGTTATTGATGTATATAAAGGTCCCACGGAGACGTAGAGGCCAACTCGCCAGGAATGTTGTCAAATATTACCGCCGAGATGATAGGTTGTGTTAGGTTAGGTTATATTACGTTATTGATGTATATGAAGGTCAAACGGAGACGTAGGGTCCAACTCGCCAGGAATGTTGTCAAATATTACTGCCGACATGTTAGGTTGGATAGGGTTAGGTTATGTTACGTTATTGATGTATATAAAGGTCCCAAGGTGACGTAGAGGCCAACAAGCCAGAAATTTTGTCAAATATTACAGCCGAGAGGTTTGGTTGGGTTAGGTTACGTTATATTACGTTATTGATGTACATGAGGGTCCCGTGGAGACGTAGAGGCCAACTCGCCAGGAATGTTGTCAAATATTACCGCAGACATGTTATGTTGGATTAGGCTTGGTTATATTACGTTATTGATGTATATAAAGGTCCCACGGAGACGGAGAAGCCAACTCGCCAGGAATGTTGCCAAATATTACCGCCGAGATGTTAGGTTGGGTTAGGTTAGGTTATATTACGTTATTGATGTACAAAAATGTCCCGCGAGGACGTAGAGGCCAACTCGCCAGGAATGTTGTCAAATATTACTGCCGACATGTTAGGTTGGATAAGGTTAGGTTATGTTACGTTATTGATGTATATAAAGGTCCCAAGGTGACGTAGAGGCCAACAAGCCAGAAATGTTGTCAAATATTACAGCCGAGAGGTTTGGTTGGGTTAGGTTACGTTATATTACGTTATTGATGTACATGAGGGTCCCATGGAGACGTAGAGGCCAACTCGCCAGGAATGTTGTCAAATATTACCGCAGACATGTTATGTTGGATTAGGTTTGGTTATATTACGTTATTGATGTATATAAAGGTCCCACGGAGACGGAGAAGCCAACTCGCCAGGAATGTTGCCAAATATTACCGCCGAGATGTTAGGTTGGGTTAGGTTAGGTTATATTACGTTATTGATGTACAAAAATGTCCCGCGAGGACGTAGAGGCCAACTCGCCAGGAATGTTGTCAAATATTACTGCCGACATGTTAGGTTGGATTAGGTTAGGTTATGTTACGTTATTGGTGTATATAAAGGTCCCAAGGTGACGTAGAGGCCAACAAGCCAGAAATTTTGTCAAATATTACAGCCGAGAGGTTTGGTTGGGTTAGGTTACGTTATATTACGTTATTGATGTACATGAGGGTCCCATGGAGACGTAGAGGCCAACTCGCCAGGAATGTTGTCAAATATTACCGCAGACATGTTATGTTGGATTAGGTTTGGTTATATTACGTTATTGATGTATATAAAGGTCCCACGGAGACGGAGAAGCCAACTCGCCAGGAATGTTGCCAAATATTACCGCCGAGATGTTAGGTTGGGTTAGGTTAGGTTATATTACGTTATCGATGTATATAAAGGTCCCACGGAGACGTAGAGGCCAACTCGCCAGGAATGTTGTCAAATATTACTGCCGACATGTTAGGTTGGATAAGGTTAGGTTATGTTACGTTATTGATGTATATAAAGGTCCCAAGGTGACGTAGAGGCCAACAAGCCAGAAATTTTGTCAAATATTACAGCCGAGAGGTTTGGTTGGGTTAGGTTACGTTATATTACGTTATTGATGTACATGAGGGTCCCATGGAGACGTAGAGGCCAAATCGCCAGGAATGTTGTGAAATATTACCGCCGACGTGTTAGGTTGGATTAGGTTTGGTTATATTTCGTTATTGATGTATATGAGGGTCCCATGGAGACGTAGAGGCCAACTCGCCAGGAATGTTGTCAAATATTACAGCAGACATGTTATGTTGGATTAGGTTTGGTTATATTACGTTATTGATGTATATAAAGGTCCCACGGAGACGGGGAAGCCAACTCGCCAGGAATGTTGCCAAATATTACCGCCGAGATGTTAGGTTGGGTTAGGGTATGTTATATTACGTTATTGATGTACATCAAGGTCCCGCGGAGACGTAGAGGCCAACTCGCCAGGAATGTTGTCAAATATTACTGCCGACATGTTAGGTTGGATAAGGTTAGGTTATGTTACGTTATTGATGTATATAAATGTCCCAAGGTGACGTAGAGGCCAACAAGCCAGAAATTTTGTCAAATATCACCGCCGACATGTTAGGTTGGATTAGGTTTGGTTATATTTCGTTATTGATGTATATGAAGGTCCCACGGAGACGTAGAGGCCAACTCGCCAGGTATGTTGTCAAATATTACCGCAGACATGTTATGTTGGATTAGGTTTGGTTATATTACGTTATTGATGTATATAAAGGTCCCACGGAGACGTAGAGGCCAACTCGCCAGGAATGTTGTCAAATATTACCGCCGAGATGATAGGTTGTTTTAGGTTAGGTTATATTACGTTATTGATGTATATGAAGGTCAAACGGAGACGTAGAGGCCAAAAAGCCAGGAATGTTGTCAAATATTACCACAGACATGTTAGGTTGGGTTAGGTTAGGTTATATTACGTTATTGATGTATACAAAGTTCCCACGGAGACGTAGAGGGCAACTCGCCAGGATTGTTGTCAAATAATAGCGCCGAGAGGTTAGGTTGGGTTAGGTTACGTTATATTACGTTATTGATGTACATGAGGGTCCTATGGAGACGTAGAGGCCAACTCGCCTGGAATGTTGTCAAATATTACCGCAGACATGTTATGTTGGATTAGGTTTGGTTATATTACGTTATTGATGTATATAAAGGTCCCACGGAGACGGAGAAGCCAACTCGCCAGGAATGTTGCCAAATATTACCGCCGAGATGTTAGGTTGGGTTAGGTTAGGTTATATTACGTTATTGATGTACATCAAGGTCCCGCGGAGACGTAGAGGCCAACTCGCCAGGAATGTTGTCAAATATTACTGCCGACATGTTAGGTTGGATAAGGTTAGGTTATGTGACGTTATTGATGTATATAAAGGTCCCAAGGTGACGTAGAGGCCAACAAGCCAGAAATTTTGTCAAATATCACCGCCGACATGTTAGGTTGGATTAGGTTTGTTTATATTTCGTTATTGATGTATATGAAGGTCCCACGGAGACGTAGAGGCCAACTCGCCAGGTATGTTGTCAAATATTACCGCAGACATGTTATGTTGGATTAGGTTTGGTTATATTACGTTATTGATGTATATAAAGGTCCCACGGAGACGTAGAGGCCAACTCGCCAGGAATGTTGTCAAATATTACCGCCGAGATGATAGGTTGTGTTAGGTTAGGTTATATTACGTTATTGATGTATATGAAGGTCAAACGGAGACGTAGAGGCCAAAAAGCCAGGAATGTTGTCAAATATTACCACAGACATGTTAGGTTGGGTTAGGTTAGGTTATATTACTTTCTTGATGTATACAAAGTTCCCACGGAGACGTAGAGGGCAACTCGCCAGGATTGTTGTCAAATAATAGCGCCGAGAGGTTAGGTTGGGTTAGGTTACGTTATATTACGTTATTGATGTACATGAGGGTCCCATGGAGACGTAGAGGCCAACTCGCCTGGAATGTTGTCAAATATTACCGCCCACATGTTAGGTTGGATTAGGTTTGGTTATATTACGTTATTGATGTATATAAAGGTCCCACGGAGACGTAGAGGCCAACTCGCCAGAAATGTTGCCAAATATTACCGCCGAGATGTTAGGTTGGGTTAGGTTAGCTTATATTACGTTCTTGATGTATATAAAGGTCCCACGCAGACGTAGAGGCCAACTCGCCAGGAATGTTGTCAAATAATAGCGCCGAGAGGTTTGGTTGGGTTAGGTTACGTTATATTACGTTATTGATGTACATGAGGGTCCCATGGAGACGTAGAGGCCAACTCGCCAGGAATGTTGTGAAATATTACCGCCGACGTGTTAGGTTGGATTAGGTTTGGTTATATTTCGTTATTGATGTATATGAGGGTCCCATGGAGACGTAGAGGCCAACTCGCCAGGAATGTTGTCAAATATTAACGCAGACATGTTATGTTGGATTAGGTTTGGTTATATTACGTTATTGATGTATATAAAGGTCTCACGGAGACGGGGAAGCCAACTCGCCAGGAATGTTGCCAAATATTACCGCCGAGATGTTAGGTTGGGTTAGGTTAGGTTATATTACGTTATTGATGTACATCAAGGTCCCGCGGAGACGTAGTGGCCAACTCGCCAGGAATGTTGTCAAATATTAC
The DNA here is from genome assembly GCA_963969225.1 of Xylocopa violacea. Taxonomy (NCBI): domain Eukaryota; kingdom Metazoa; phylum Arthropoda; class Insecta; order Hymenoptera; family Apidae; genus Xylocopa; species Xylocopa violacea. The sequence goes on along the minus strand of CAXAJV010000017.1, from coordinate 6,563,952 downwards.
TGCCGACATGTTAGGTTGGATAAGGTTAGGTTATGTTACGTTATTGATGTATATAAAGGTCCCAAGGTGACGTAGAGGCCAACAAGCCAGAAATTTTGTCAAATATCACCGCCGACATGTTAGGTTGGATTAGGTTTTGTTATATTTCGTTATTGATGTATATGAAGGTCCCACGGAGACGTAGAGGCCAACTCGCCAGGCATGTTGTCAAATATTACCGCAGACATGTTATGTTGGATTAGGTTTGGTTATATTACGTTATTGATGTATATAAAGGTCCCACGGAGACGTAGAGGCCAACTCGCCAGGAATGTTGTCAAATATTACCGCCGAGATGATAGGTTGTGTTAGGTTAGGTTATATTACGTTATTGATGTATATGAAGGCCAAACGGAGACGTAGAGGCCAAAAAGCCAGGAATGTTGTCAAATATTACCACAGACATGTTAGGTTGGGTTAGGTTAGGTTATATTACGTTATTGATGTATACAAAGTTCCCACGGACACGTAGAGGGCAACTCGCCACGATTGTTGTCAAATAATAGCGCCGAGAGGTTAGGTTGTGTTAGGTTACGTTATATTACGTTATTGATGTACATGAGGATCCCATGGAGACGTAGAGGCCAACTCGCCAGGAATGTTGTCAAATATTACCGCAGACATGTTATGTTGGATTAGGTTTGGTTATATTACGTTATTGATGTATATAAAGGTCCCACGGAGACGGAGAAGCCAACTCGCCAGGAATGTTGCCAAATATTACCGCCGAGATGTTAGGTTGGGTTAGGTTAGGTTATATTACGTTATCGATGTATATAAAGGTCCCACGGAGACGTAGAGGCCAACTCGCCAGGAATGTTGTCAAATATTACTGCCGACATGTTAGGTTGGATAAGGTTAGGTTATGTTACGTTATTGATGTATATAAAGTTCCCAAGGTGACGTAGAGGCCAACAAGCCAGAAATTTTGTCAAATATTACAGCCGAGAGGTTTGGTTGGGTTAGGTTACGTTATATTACGTTATTGATGTACATGAGGGTCCCATGGAGACGTAGAGGCCAAATCGCCAGGAATGTTGTGAAATATTACCGCCGACGTGTTAGGTTGGATTAGGTTTGGTTATATTTCGTTATTGATGTATATGAGGGTCCCATGGAGACGTAGAGGCCAACTCGCCAGGAATGTTGTCAAATATTACCGCAGACATGTTATGTTGGATTAGGTTTGGTTATATTACGTTATTGATGTATATAAAGGTCCCACGGAGACGGGGAAGCCAACTCGCCAGGAATGTTGCCAAATATTACCGCCGAGATGTTAGGTTGGGTTAGGTTAGGTTATATCACGTTATTGATGTACATCAAGGTCCCGCGGAGACGTAGAGGCCAACTCGCCAGGAATGTTGTCAAATATTACTGCCGACATGTTAGGTTGGATAAGGTTAGGTTATGTTACGTTATTGATGTATATAAATGTCCCAAGGTGACGTAGAGGCCAACAAGCCAGAAATTTTGTCAAATATCACCGCCGACATGTTAGGTTGGATTAGGTTTGGTTATATTTCGTTATTGATGTATATGAAGGTCCCACGGAGACGTAGAGGCCAACTCGCCAGGTATGTTGTCAAATATTACCGCAGACATGTTATGTTGGATTAGGTTTGGTTATATTACGTTATTGATGTATATAAAGTTCCCACGGAGACGTAGAGGCCAACTAGCCAGGAATGTTGTCTAATATTACCGCCGAGATGATAGGTTGTGTTAGGTTAGGTTATATTACGTTATTGATGTATATGAAGGTCAAACGGAGACGTAGAGGCCAAAAAGCCAGGAATGTTGTCAAATATTACCACAGACATGTTAGGTTGGGTTAGGTTAGGTTATATTACGTTATTGATGTATACAAAGTTCCCACGGAGACGTAGAGGGCAACTCGCCAGGATTGTTGTCAAATAATAGCGCCGAGAGGTTAGGTTGGGTTAGGTTACGTTATATTACGTTATTGATGTACATGAGGGTCCCATGGAGACGTAGAGGCCAACTCGCCTGGAATGTTGTCAAATATTACCGCAGACATGTTATGTTGGATTAGGTTTGGTTATATTACGTTATTGATGTATATAAAGGTCCCACGGAGACGGAGAAGCCAACTCGCCAGGAATGTTGCCAAATATTACCGCCGAGATGTTAGGTTGGGTTAGGTTAGGTTATATTACGTTATTGATGTACATCAAGGTCCCGCGGAGACGTAGAGGCCAACTCGCCAGGAATGTTGTCAAATAATAGCGCCGAGAGGTTAGGTTGGGTTAGGTTACGTTATATTACGTTATTGATGTACATGAGGGTCCCATGGAGACGTAGAGGCCAACTCGCCTGGAATGTTGTCAAATATTACCGCAGACATGTTATGTTGGATTAGGTTTGGTTATATTACGTTATTGATGTATATAAAGGTCCCACGGAGACGGAGAAGCCAACTCGCCAGGAATGTTGCCAAATATTACCGCCGAGATGTTAGGTTGGGTTAGGTTAGGTTATATTACGTTATCGATGTATATAAAGGTCCCACGGAGACGTAGAGGCCAACTCGCCAGGAATGTTGTCAAATATTACTGCCGACATGTTAGGTTGGATAAGGTTAGGTTATGTTACGTTATTGATGTATATAAAGGTCCCAAGGTGACGTAGAGGCCAACAAGCCAGAAATTTTGTCAAATATTACAGCCGAGAGGTTTGGTTGGGTTAGGTTACGTTATATTACGTTATTGATGTACATGAGGGTCCCATGGAGACGTAGAGGCCAACTCGCCAGGAATGTTGTCAAATATTACCGCCGACGTGTTAGGTTGGATTAGGTTTGGTTATATTTCGTTATTGATGTATATGAGGGTCCCATGGAGACGTAGAGGCCAACTCGCCAGGAATGTTGTCAAATATTACCGCAGACATGTTATGTTGGATTAGGTTTGGTTATATTACGTTATTGATGTATATAAAGGTCCCACGGAGACGGGGAAGCCAACTCGCCAGGAATGTTGCCAAATATTACCGCCGAGATGTTAGGTTGGGTTAGGTTAGGTTATATTACGTTATCGATGTATATAAAGGTCCCACGGAGACACAGAGGACAACTCGCCAGGAATGTTGTCAAATATTACTGCCGACATGTTAGGTTGGATAGGGTTAGGTTATGTTACGTTATTGATGTATATAAAGGTCCCAAGGTGACGTAGAGGCCAACAAGCCAGAAATTTTGTCAAATATTACAGCCGAGAGGTTTGGTTGGGTTAGGTTACGTTATATTACGTTATTGATGTACATGAGGGTCCCATGGAGACGTAGAGGCCAACTCGCCAGGAATGTTGTCAAATATTACCGCAGACATGTTATGTTGGATTAATCTTGGTTATATTACGTTATTGATGTATATAAAGGTCCCACGGAGACGGAGAAGCCAACTCGCCAGGAATGTTGCCAAATATTACCGCCGAGATGTTAGGTTGGGTTAGGTTAGGTTATATTACGTTATTGATGTACAAAAATGTCCCGCGAGGACGTAGAGGCCAACTCGCCAGGAATGTTGTCAAATATTACTGCCGACATGTTAGGTTGGATAAGGTTAGGTTATGTTACGTTATTGATGTATATAAAGGTCCCAAGGTGACGTAGAGGCCAACAAGCCAGAAATGTTGTCAAATATTACAGCCGAGAGGTTTGGTTGGGTTATGTTACGTTATATTACGTTATTGATGTACATGAGGGTCCCATGGAGACGTAGAGGCCAACTCGCCAGGAATGTTGTCAAATATTACCGCAGACATGTTATGTTGGATTAGGTTTGGTTATATTACGTTATTGATGTATATAAAGGTCCCACGGAGACGGAGAAGCCAACTCGCCAGGAATGTTGCCAAATATTACCGCCGAGATGTTAGGTTGGGTTAGGTTAGGTTATATTACGTTATTGATGTACAAAAATGTCCCGCGAGGACGTAGAGGCCAACTCGCCAGGAATGTTGTCAAATATTACTGCCGACATGTTAGGTTGGATTAGGTTAGGTTATGTTACGTTATTGATGTATATAAAGGTCCCAAGGTGACGTAGAGGCCAACAAGCCAGAAATTTTGTCAAATATTACAGCCGAGAGGTTTGGTTGGGTTAGGTTACGTTATATTACGTTATTGATGTACATGAGGGTCCCATGGAGACGTAGAGGCCAACTCGCCAGGAATGTTGTCAAATATTACCGCCGACGTGTTAGGTTGGATTAGGTTTGGTTATATTTCGTTATTGATGTATATGAGGGTCCCATGGAGACGTAGAGGCCAACTCGCCAGGAATGTTGTCAAATATTACCGCAGACATGTTATGTTGGATTAGGTTTGGTTATATTACGTTATTGATGTATATAAAGGTCCCACGGAGACGGGGAAGCCAACTCGCCAGGAATGTTGCCAAATATTACCGCCGAGATGTTAGGTTGGGTTAGGTTAGGTTATATTACGTTATCGATGTATATAAAGGTCCCACGGAGACACAGAGGACAACTCGCCCGGAATGTTGTCAAATATTACTGCCGACATGTTAGGTTGGATTAGGTTAGGTTATATAACGTTATTGATGTATATAACGGTCCCAAGGTGACGTAGAGGCCAACAAGCCAGAAATGATGTCAAATATTACAGCCGAGATGTTAGGTTGGGTTAGGTTAGGTTATATTACGATATTGATGTATACAAAGGTCCCACGGAGACGTAGAGGACAACTCGCCAGGATTGTTGTCAAATAATAGCGCCGAGAGGTTTGGTTGGGTTAGGTTACGTTATATTACGTTATTGATGTACATGAGGGTCCCATGGAGACGTGGAGGCCAACTCGCCAGGAATGTTGTCAAATATTACCGCAGACATGTTATGTTGGATTAGGTTTGTTTATATTACGTTATTGATGTATATAAAGGTCCCACGGAGACGGAGAAGCCAACTCGCCAGGAATGTTGCCAAATATTACCGCCGAGATGTTAGGTTGGGTTAGGTTAGGTTATATTACGTTATTGATGTACATCAAGGTCCCGCGGAGACGTAGGGTCCAACTCGCCAGGAATGTTGTCAAATATTACTGCCGACATGTTAGGTTGGATAGGGTTAGGTTATGTTACGTTATTGATGTATATAAAGGTCCCAACGTGACGTAGAGGCCAACAAGCCAGAAATTTTGTCAAATATTACAGCCGAGAGGTTTGGTTGGGTTAGGTTACGTTATATTACGTTATTGATGTACATGAGGGTCCCATGGAGACGTAGAGGCCAACTCGCCAGGAATGTTGTCAAATATCACCGCCGACATGTTAGGTTGGATTAGGTTTGGTTATATTTCGTTATTGATGTATATGAAGGTCCCACGGAGACGTAGAGGCCAACTCGCCAGGTATGTTGTCAAATATTACCGCAGACATGTTATGTTGGATTAGGTTTGGTTATATTACGTTATTGATGTATATAAAGGTCCCACGGAGACGTAGAGGCCAAAAAGCCAGGAATGTTGTCAAATATTACCACAGACATGTTAGGTTGGGTTAGGTTAGGTTATATTACGTTATTGATGTATACAAAGTTCCCACGGAGACGTAGAGGGCAACTCGCCAGGATTGTTGACAAATAATAGCGCCGAGAGGTTAGGGTGGGTTAGGTTACGTTATATTACGTTATTGATGTACATGAGGGTCCCATGGAGACGTAGAGGCCAACTCGCCAGGAATGTTGTCAAATATTACCGCAGACATGTTATGTTGGATTAGGTTTGGTTATATTACGTTATTGATGTATATAAAGGTCCCACGGAGACGGAGAAGCCAACTCGCCAGGAATGTTGCCAAATATTACCGCCGAGATGTTAGGTTGGGTTAGGTTAGGTTATATTACGTTATTGATGTACAAAAATGTCCCGCGAGGACGTAGAGGCCAACTCGCCAGGAATGTTGTCAAATATTACTGCCGACATGTTAGGTTGGATTAGGTTAGGTTATGTTACGTTATTGATGTATATAAAGGTCCCAAGGTGACGTAGAGGCCAACAAGCCAGAAATTTTGTCAAATATTACAGCCGAGAGGTTTGGTTGGGTTAGGTTACGTTATATTACGTTATTGATGTACATGAGGGTCCCATGGAGACGTAGAGGCCAACTCGCCAGGAATGTTGTCAAATATTACCGCCGACGTGTTAGGTTGGATTAGGTTTGGTTATATTTCGTTATTGATGTATATGAGGGTCCCATGGAGACGTAGAGGCCAACTCGCCAGGAATGTTGTCAAATATTACCGCAGACATGTTATGTTGGATTAGGTTTGGTTATATTACGTTATTGATGTATATAAAGGTCCCACGGAGACGGGGAAGCCAACTCGCCAGGAATGTTGCCAAATATTACCGCCGAGATGTTAGGTTGGGTTAGGTTAGGTTATATTACGTTATCGATGTATATAAAGGTCCCACGGAGACACAGAGGACAACTCGCCCGGAATGTTGTCAAATATTACTGCCGACATGTTAGGTTGGATTAGGTTAGGTTATATAACGTTATTGATGTATATAACGGTCCCAAGGTGACGTAGAGGCCAACAAGCCAGAAATGATGTCAAATATTACAGCCGAGATGTTAGGTTGGGTTAGGTTAGGTTATATTACGATATTGATGTATACAAAGGTCCCACGGAGACGTAGAGGACAACTCGCCAGGATTGTTGTCAAATAATAGCGCCGAGAGGTTTGGTTGGGTTAGGTTACGTTATATTACGTTATTGATGTACATGAGGGTCCCATGGAGACGTGGAGGCCAACTCGCCAGGAATGTTGTCAAATATTACCGCAGACATGTTATGTTGGATTAGGTTTGTTTATATTACGTTATTGATGTATATAAAGGTCCCACGGAGACGGAGAAGCCAACTCGCCAGGAATGTTGCCAAATATTACCGCCGAGATGTTAGGTTGGGTTAGGTTAGGTTATATTACGTTATTGATGTACATCAAGGTCCCGCGGAGACGTAGGGTCCAACTCGCCAGGAATGTTGTCAAATATTACTGCCGACATGTTAGGTTGGATAGGGTTAGGTTATGTTACGTTATTGATGTATATAAAGGTCCCAACGTGACGTAGAGGCCAACAAGCCAGAAATTTTGTCAAATATTACAGCCGAGAGGTTTGGTTGGGTTAGGTTACGTTATATTACGTTATTGATGTACATGAGGGTCCCATGGAGACGTAGAGGCCAACTCGCCAGGAATGTTGTCAAATATCACCGCCGACATGTTAGGTTGGATTAGGTTTGGTTATATTTCGTTATTGATGTATATGAAGGTCCCACGGAGACGTAGAGGCCAACTCGCCAGGTATGTTGTCAAATATTACCGCAGACATGTTATGTTGGATTAGGTTTGGTTATATTACGTTATTGATGTATATAAAGGTCCCACGGAGACGTAGAGGCCAAAAAGCCAGGAATGTTGTCAAATATTACCACAGACATGTTAGGTTGGGTTAGGTTAGGTTATATTACGTTATTGATGTATACAAAGTTCCCACGGAGACGTAGAGGGCAACTCGCCAGGATTGTTGACAAATAATAGCGCCGAGAGGTTAGGGTGGGTTAGGTTACGTTATATTACGTTATTTATGTACATGAGGGTCCCATGGAGACGTAGAGGCCAACTCGCCAGGAATGTTTTCAAATATTACCGCAGACATGTTATGTTGGATTAGGCTTGGTTATATTACGTTATTGATGTATATAAAGGTCCCACGGAGACGGAGAAGCCAACTCGCCAGGAATGTTGCCAAATATTACCGCCGAGATGTTAGGTTGGGTTAGGTTAGGTTATATTACGTTATTGATGTACAAAAATGTCCCGCGAGGACGTAGAGGCCAACTCGCCAGGAATGTTGTCAAATATTACTGCCGACATGTTAGGTTGGATAAGGTTAGGTTATGTTACGTTATTGATGTATATAAAGGTTCCAAGGTGACGTAGAGGCCAACAAGCCAGAAATGTTGTCAAATATTACAGCCGAGAGGTTTGGTTGGGATAGGTTACGTTATATTACGTTATTGATGTACATGAGGGTCCCATGGAGACGTAGAGGCCAACTCGCCAGGAATGTTGTCAAATATTACCGCAGACATGTTATGTTGGATTAGGTTTGGTTATATTACGTTATTGATGTATATAAAGGTCCCACGGAGACGGAGAAGCCAACTCGCCAGGAATGTTGCCAAATATTACCGCCGAGATGTTAGGTTGGGTTAGGTTAGGTTATATTACGTTATTGATGTACAAAAATGTCCCGCGAGGACGTAGAGGCCAACTCGCCAGGAATGTTGTCAAATATTACTGCCGACATGTTAGGTTGGATTAGGTTAGGTTATGTTACGTTATTGATGTATATAAAGGTCCCAAGGTGACGTAGAGGCCAACAAGCCAGAAATTTTGTCAAATATTACAGCCGAGAGGTTTGGTTGGGTTAGGTTACGTTATATTACGTTATTGATGTACATGAGGGTCCCATGGAGACGTAGAGGCCAAAAAGCCAGGAATGTTGTCAAATATTACAGCCGAGAGGTTTGGTTGGGTTAGGTTAGGTTATATTACGTTATTGATGTATACAAAGTTCCCACGGAGACGTAGAGGGCAACTCGCCAGGATTGTTGACAAATAATAGCGCCGAGAGGTTAGGGTGGGTTAGGTTACGTTATATTACGTTATTGATGTACATGAGGGTCCCATGGAGACGTAGAGGCCAACTCGCCAGGAATGTTTTCAAATATTACCGCCGACATGTTAGGTTGGATTAGGTTTGGTTATATTTCGTTATTGATGTATATGAAGGTCCCACGGAGACGTAGAGGCCAACTCGCCAGGTATGTGGTCAAATATTACCGCCGAGATGATAGGTTGGGTTAGGTTTGGTTATATTTCGTTATTGATGTATATAAAGGTCCCACGGAGACGGAGAAGCCAATTCGCCAGGAATGTTGTCAAATATTACCGCCGACATGTTAGGTTGGATTAGGTTTGGTTATATTACGGTATTGATGTATATAAAGGTCCCACGGAGACGTAGAGGCCAACTCGCCAGGAATGTTGTCAAATATTACCGCCCACATGTTAGGTTGGATTAGGTTTGGTTATATTACGTTATTGATGTATATAAAGGTCCCACGGAGACGTAGAGGCCAACTCGCCAGGAATGTTGTCAAATATTACTGCCGACATGTTAGGTTGGATTAGGTTAGGTTATATAACATTATTGATGTATATAACGGTCCCAAGGTGACGTAGAGGCCAACAAGCCAGAAATGTTGTCAAATATTACAGCCGAGATGTTAGGTTGGGTTAGGTTAGGTTATATTACGATATGGATGTATACAAAGGTCCCACGGAGACGTAGAGGACAACTCGCCAGGATTGTTGTCAAATAATAGCGCCGAGAGGTTTGGTTGGGTTAGGTTACGTTATATTACGTTATTGATGTACATGAGGGTCCCAGGGAGACGTGGAGGCCAACTCGCCAGGAATGTTTTCAAATATTACCGCCGACATGTTAGGTTGGATTAGGTTTGGTTATATTTCGTTATTGATGTATATGAAGGTCCCACGGAGACGGAGAAGCCAACTCGCCAGGAATGTTGCCAAATATTACCGCCGAGATGTTAGGTTGGGTTAGGTTAGGTTATATTACGTTATCGATGTATACAAAGTTCCCACGGAGACGTAGAGGGCAACTCGCCAGGATTGTTGTCAAATAATAGCGCCGAGAGGTTAGGTTGGATTAGGTTACGTTGTATTACGTTATTGATGTACATGAGGGTCCCATGGAGACGTAGAGGCCAACTCGCCAGGAATGTTGTCAAATATTACCGCCCTCATGTTAGGTTGGATTAGGTTTGGTTATATTACGTTATTGATGTATATAAAGGTCCCACGGAGACGTAGAGGCTAACTCTCCAGAAATGTTGCCAAATATTACCGCCGAGATGTTAGGTTGGGTTAGGTTAGGTTATATTACGTTCTTGATGTATATAAAGGTCCCACGCAGACGTAGAGGCCAACTCGCCAGGAATGCTGTCAAATAATAGCGCCGAGAGGTTTGGTTGGGTTAGGTTACGTTATATTACGTTATTGATGTACATGAGGTTCCCATGGAGACGTAGAGGCCAACTCGCCAGGAATGTTGTCAAATATTACCGCCGACGTGTTAGGTTGGATTAGGTTTGGTTATATTTCGTTATTGATGTATATGAGGGTCCCATGGAGACGTAGAGGCCAACTCGCCAGGAATGTTGTCAAATATTACCGCAGACATGTTATGTTGGATTAGGTTTGGTTATATTACGTTATTGATGTATATAAAGGTCCCACGGAGACGGGGAAGCCAACTCGCCAGGAATGTTGCCAAATATTACCGCCGAGATGTTAGGTTGGGTTAGGTTAGGTTATATTACGTTATCGATGTATATAAAGGTCCCACGGAGACACAGAGGACAACTCGCCCGGAATGTTGTCAAATATTACTGCCGACATGTTAGGTTGGATTAGGTTAGGTTATATAACGTTATTGATGTATATAACGGTCCCAAGGTGACGTAGAGGCCAACAAGCCAGAAATGATGTCAAATATTACAGCCGAGATGTTAGGTTGGGTTAGGTTAGGTTATATTACGATATTGATGTATACAAAGGTCCCACGGAGACGTAGAGGACAACTCGCCAGGATTGTTGTCAAATAATAGCGCCGAGAGGTTTGGTTGGGTTAGGTTACGTTATATTACGTTATTGATGTACATGAGGGTCCCATGGAGACGTGGAGGCCAACTCGCCAGGAATGTTGTCAAATATTACCGCAGACATGTTATGTTGGATTAGGTTTGTTTATATTACGTTATTGATGTATATAAAGGTCCCACGGAGACGGAGAAGCCAACTCGCCAGGAATGTTGCCAAATATTACCGCCGAGATGTTAGGTTGGGTTAGGTTAGGTTATATTACGTTATTGATGTACATCAAGGTCCCGCGGAGACGTAGGGTCCAACTCGCCAGGAATGTTGTCAAATATTACTGCCGACATGTTAGGTTGGATAGGGTTAGGTTATGTTACGTTATTGATGTATATAAAGGTCCCAACGTGACGTAGAGGCCAACAAGCCAGAAATTTTGTCAAATATTACAGCCGAGAGGTTTGGTTGGGTTAGGTTACGTTATATTACGTTATTGATGTACATGAGGGTCCCATGGAGACGTAGAGGACAACTCGCCAGGAATGTTGTCAAATATCACCGCCGACATGTTAGGTTGGATTAGGTTTGGTTATATTTCGTTATTGATGTATATGAAGGTCCCACGGAGACGTAGAGGCCAACTCGCCAGGTATGTTGTCAAATATTACCGCAGACATGTTATGTTGGATTAGGTTTGGTTATATTACGTTATTGATGTATATAAAGGTCCCACGGAGACGTAGAGGCCAAAAAGCCAGGAATGTTGTCAAATATTACCACAGACATGTTAGGTTGGGTTAGGTTAGGTTATATTACGTTATTGATGTATACAAAGTTCCCACGGAGACGTAGAGGGCAACTCGCCAGGATTGTTGACAAATAATAGCGCCGAGAGGTTAGGGTGGGTTAGGTTACGTTATATTACGTTATTGATGTACATGAGGGTCCCATGGAGACGTAGAGGCCAACTCGCCAGGAATGTTTTCAAATATTACCGCCGACATGTTAGGTTGGATTAGGTTTGGTTATATTTCGTTATTGATGTATATGAAGGTCCCACGGAGACGTAGAGGCCAACTCGCCAGGTATGTGGTCAAATATTACCGCCGAGATGATAGGTTGGGTTAGGTTTGGTTATATTTCGTTATTGATGTATATAAAGGTCCCACGGAGACGGAGAAGCCAATTCGCCAGGAATGTTGTCAAATATTACCGCCGACATGTTAGGTTGGATTAGGTTTGGTTATATTACGGTATTGATGTATATAAAGGTCCCACGGAGACGTAGAGGCCAACTCGCCAGGAATGTTGTCAAATATTACCGCCCACATGTTAGGTTGGATTAGGTTTGGTTATATTACGTTATTGATGTATATAAAGGTCCCACGGAGACGTAGAGGCCAACTCGCCAGGAATGTTGTCAAATATTACTGCCGACATGTTAGGTTGGATAAGGTTAGGTTATATAACATTATTGATGTATATAACGGTCCCAAGGTGACGTAGAGGCCAACAAGCCAGAAATGTTGTCAAATATTACAGCCGAGATGTTAGGTTGGGTTAGGTTAGGTTATATTACGATATGGATGTATACAAAGGTCCCACGGAGACGTAGAGGACAACTCGCCAGGATTGTTGTCAAATAATAGCGCCGAGAGGTTTGGTTGGGTTAGGTTACGTTATATTACGTTATTGATGTACATGAGGGTCCCAGGGAGACGTGGAGGCCAACTCGCCAGGAATGTTTTCAAATATTACCGCCGACATGTTAGGTTGGATTAGGTTACGTTATATTACGTTATTGATGTACATGAGGGTCCCATGGAGACGTAGAGGCCAACTCGCCAGGAATGTTGTCAAATATTACCGCAGACATGTTATGTTGGATTAGGTTTGGTTATATTACGTTATTGATGTATATAAAGGTCCCACGGAGACGGAGAAGCCAACTCGCCAGGAATGTTGCCAAATATTACCGCCGAGATGTTAGGTTGGGTTAGGTTAGGTTATATTACGTTATTGATGTACAAAAATGTCCCGCGAGGACGTAGAGGCCAACTCGCCAGGAATGTTGTCAAATATTACTGCCGACATGTTAGGTTGGATTAGGTTAGGTTATGTTACGTTATTGATGTATATAAAGGTCCCAAGGTGACGTAGAGGCCAACAAGCCAGAAATTTTGTCAAATATTACAGCCGAGAGGTTTGGTTGGGTTAGGTTACGTTATATTACGTTATTGATGTACATGAGGGTCCCATGGAGACGTAGAGGCCAACTCGCCAGGAATGTTGTCAAATATTACCGCCGACGTGTTAGGTTGGATTAGGTTTGGTTATATTTCGTTATTGATGTATATGAGGGTCCCATGGAGACGTAGAGGCCAACTCGCCAGGAATGTTGTCAAATATTACCGCAGACATGTTATGTTGGATTAGGTTTGGTTATATTACGTTATTGATGTATATAAAGGTCCCACGGAGACGGGGAAGCCAACTCGCCAGGAATGTTGCCAAATATTACCGCCGAGATGTTAGGTTGGGTTAGGTTAGGTTATATTACGTTATCGATGTATATAAAGGTCCCACGGAGACACAGAGGACAACTCGCCCGGAATGTTGTCAAATATTACTGCCGACATGTTAGGTTGGATTAGGTTAGGTTATATAACGTTATTGATGTATATAACGGTCCCAAGGTGACGTAGAGGCCAACAAGCCAGAAATGATGTCAAATATTAAAGCCGAGATGTTAGGTTGGGTTAGGTTAGGTTATATTACGATATTGATGTATACAAAGGTCCCACGGAGACGTAGAGGACAACTCGCCTGGATTGTTGTCAAATATTACCGCAGACATGTTATGTTGGATTAGGTTTGGTTATATTTCGTTATTGACGTATATGAAGGTCCCACGGAGACGGAGAAGCCAACTCGCCAGGAATGTTGCCAAATATTACCGCCGAGATGTTAGGTTGGGTTAGGTTAGGTTATATTACGTTATCGATGTATACAAAGTTCCCACGGAGACGTAGAGGGCAACTCGCCAGGATTGTTGTCAAATAATAGCGCCGAGAGGTTAGGTTGGATTAGGTTTGGTTATATTTCGTTATTGATGTATATGAAGGTCCCACGGAGACGTAGAGGCCAACTCGCCAGGAATGTTGCCAAATATTACCGCCGAGATGTTAGGTTGGGTTAGGTTAGGTTATATTACGTTATTGATGTATATAAAGGTCGCACGGAGACGTAGAGGCCAACTCGCCAGGAATGTTGTCAAATATTACTGCCGACATGTTAGGTTGGATTAGGTTAGGTTATATTTCGTTATTGATGTATATGAAGGTCCCACGGAGACGTAGAGGCCAACTCGCCAGGTATGTGGTCAAATATTACCGCCGAGATGATAGGTTGGGTTAGGTTTGGTTATATTACGTTATTGATGTACATAAAGGTCCCACGGAGACGTAGAGGCCAACTCGCCAGAAATGTTGCCAAATATTACCGCCGAGATGTTAGGTTGGGTTAGGTTAGGTTATATTACGTTATCGATGTATACAAAGTTCCCACGGAGACGTAGAGGGCAACTCGCCAGGATTGTTGTCAAATAATAGCGCCGAGAGGTTAGGTTGGATTAGGTTACGTTATATTACGTCATTGATGTACATGAGGGTCCCATGGAGACGTAGAGGCCAACTCGCCAGGAATGTTTTCAAATATTACCGCCGACATGTTAGGTTGGATTAGGTTTGGTTATATTTCGTTATTGATGTATATGAAAGTCCCACGGAGGCGTAGAGGCCAACTCGCCACGTATGTGGTCAAATATTACCGCCGAGATGATAGGTTGGGTTAGGTTTGGTTATATTTCGTTATTGATGTATATAAAGGTCCCACGGAGACGGAGAAGCCAATTCGCCAGGAATGTTGTCAAATATTACCGCCGAGATGTTAGGTTGGGTTAGGTTAGGTTATATTACGTTATTGATGTATATAAAAGTCGCACGGAGACGTAGAGGCCAACTCGCCAGGAATGTTGTCAAATATTACTGCCGACATGTTAGGTTGGATTAGGTTAGGTTATATTTCGTTATTGATGTATATGAAGGTCCCACGGAGACGTAGAGGCCAACTCGCCAGGTATGTGGTCAAATATTACCGCCGAGATGATAGGTTGGGTTAGGTTTGGTTATATTACGTTATTGATGTATATAAAGGTCCCACGGAGACGTAGAGGCCAACTCGCCAGAAATGTTGCCAAATATTACCGCCGAGATGTTAGGTTGGGTTAGGTTAGGTTATATTACGTTATCGATGTATACAAAGTTCCCACGGAGACGTAGAGGGCAACTCGCCAGGATTGTTGTCAAATAATAGCGCCGAGAGGTTAGGTTGGATTAGGTTACGTTATATTACGTCATTGATGTACATGAGGGTCCCATGGAGACGTAGAGGCCAACTCGCCAGGAATGTTTTCAAATATTACCGCCGACATGTTAGGTTGGATTAGGTTTGGTTATATTTCGTTATTGATGTATATGAAAGTCCCACGGAGGCGTAGAGGCCAACTCGCCACGTATGTGGTCAAATATTACCGCCGAGATGATAGGTTGGGTTAGGTTTGGTTATATTTCGTTATTGATGTATATAAAGGTCCCACGGAGACGGAGAAGCCAATTCGCCAGGAATGTTGTCAAATATTACCGCCGACATGTTAGGTTGGAATAGGTTTGGTTATATTACGGTATTGATGTATATAAAGGTCCCACGGAGACGTAGAGGCCAACTCGCCAGGAATGTTGTCAAATATTACCGCCCACATGTTAGGTTGGATTATGTTTGGTTATATTACGTTATTGATGTATATAAAGGTCCCACGGAGACGTAGAGGCCAACTCGCCAGAAATGTTGCCAAATATTACAGCCGAGATATTAGGTTGGGTTAGGTTAGCTTATATTACGTTCTTGATGTATATAAAGGTCCCACGCAGACGTAGAGGCCAACTCGCCAGGAATGTTGTCAAATATTACCGCCCACATGTTAGGTTGGATTAGGTTTGGTTATATTACGTTATTGATGTATATAAACGTCCCACGGAGACGTAGAGGCTAACTCTCCAGAAATGTTGCCAAATATTACCGCCGAGATGTTAGGTTGGGTTAGGTTAGGTTATATTACGTTCTTGATGTATATAAAGGTCCCACGCAGACGTAGAGGCCAACTCGCCAGGAATGCTGTCAAATAATAGCGCCGAGAGGTTTGGTTGGGTTAGGTTACGTTATATTACATTATTGATGTACATGAGGGTCCCATGGAGACGTAGAGGCCTACTCGCCAGGAATGTTGTCAAATATTACCGCCGACATGTTAGGTTGGATTAGGTTTGGTTATATTTCGTTATTGATTTATATGAAGGTCCCACGGAGACGTAGAGGCCAACTCGCCAGGTATGTGGTCAAATATTACCGCCGAGATGATAGGTTGGGTTAGGTTTGGTTATATTTCGATATTGATGTATATAAAGGTCCCACGGAGACGGAGAAGCCAATTCGCCAGGAATGTTGCCAAATATTACCGCCGAGATGTTAGGTTGGGTTAGGTTAGGTTATATTACGTTATTGATGTATATAAAAGTCGCACGGAGACGTAGAGGCCAACTCGCCAGGAATGTTGTCAAATATTACTGCCGACATGTTAGGTTGGATTAGGTTAGGTTATATTTCGTTATTGATGTATATGAAGGTCCCACGGAGACGTAGAGGCCAACTCGCCAGGTATGTGGTCAAATATTACCGCCGAGATGATAGGTTGGGTTAGGTTTGGTTATATTACGTTATTGATGTATATAAAGGTCCCACGGAGACGTAGAGGCCAACTCGCCAGAAATGTTGCCAAATATTACCGCCGAGATGTTAGGTTGGGTTAGGTTAGGTTATATTACGTTATCGATGTATACAAAGTTCCCACGGAGACGTAGAGGGCAACTCGCCAGGATTGTTGTCAAATAATAGCGCCGAGAGGTTAGGTTGGATTAGGTTACGTTATATTACGTTATTGATGTACATGAGGGTCCCATGGAGACGTAGAGGCCAACTCGCCAGGAATGTTTTCAAATATTACCGCCGACATGTTAGGTTGGATTAGGTTTGGTTATATTACGTTATTGATGTATATAAAGGTCCCACGGAGACGTAGAGGCTAACTCTCCAGAAATGTTGCCAAATATTACCGCCGAGATGTTAGGTTGGGTTAGGTTAGGTTATATTACGTTCTTGATGTATATAAAGGTCTCACGCAGACGTAGAGGCCAACTCGCCAGGAATGCTGTCAAATAATAGCGCCGAGAGGTTTGGTTGGGTTAGGTTACGTTATATTACATTATTGATGTACATGAGGGTCCCATGGAGACGTAGAGGCCTACTCGCCAGGAATGTTGTCAAATATTACCGCCGACATGTTAGGTTGGATTAGGTTTGGTTATATTTCGTTATTGATTTATATGAAGGTCCCACGGAGACGTAGAGGCCAACTCGCCAGGTATGTGGTCAAATATTACCGCCGAGATGATAGGTTGGGTTAGGTTTGGTTATATTTCGATATTGATGTATATAAAGGTCCCACGGAGACGGAGAAGCCAATTCGCCAGGAATGTTGTCAAATATTACTGCCGACATGTTAGGTTGGATTAGGTTAGGTAATATTTCGTTATTGATGTATATGAAGGTCCCAAGGAGACGTAGAGGCCAACTCGCCAGGTATGTGGTCAAATATTACCGCCGACATGTTAGGTTGGATTAGGTTAGGTAATATTTCGTTATTGATGTATATGAAGGTCCCACGGAGACGTAGAGGCCAACTCGCCAGGTATGTGGTCAAATATTACCGCCGAGATGATAGGTTGGGTTAGGTTTGGTTATATTTCGTTATTGATGTATATAAAGGTCCCACGGAGACGGAGAAGCCAACTCGCCAGGAATGTTGCCAAATATTACCGCCGAGATGTTAGGTTGGGTTAGGTTAGGTTATATTACGTTATTGATGTATATAAAGGTCCCACGGAGACGTAGAGGCCAACTCGCCAGGAATGTTGTCAAATAATAGCGCCGAGAGGTTTGGTTGGGTTAGGTTACGTTATATTACGTTATTGATATACATGAGGGTCCCATGGAGACGTAGAGGCCAACTCGCCAGGAATGTTGTCAAATATTACCGCCGAGATGATAGGTTGGGTTAGGTTTGGTCATATTTCGTTATTGATGTATATAAAGGTCCCACGGAGACGGAGAAGCCAATTCGCCAGGAATGTTGTCAAATATTACCGCCGACATGTTAGGTTGGATTAGGTTTGGTTATATTACGGTATTGATGTATATAAAGGTCCCACGGAGACGTAGAGGCCAACTCGCCAGGAATGTTGTCAAATATTACCGCCGAGATGTTAGGTTGGGTTAGGTTAGGTTATATTACGTTATCGATGTATACAAAGTTCCCACGGAGACGTAGAGGGCAACTCGCCAGGATTGTTGTCAAATAATAGCGCCGAGAGGTTAGGTTGGATTAGGTTACGTTATATTACGTTATTGATGTACATGAGGGTCCCATGGAGACGTAGAGGCCAACTCGCCAGGTATGTGGTCAAATATTACCGCCGAGATGATAGGTTGGGTTAAGTTTGGTTATATTACGTTATTGATGTATATAAAGGTCCCACGGAGACGGAGAAGCCAATTCGCCAGGAATGTTGCCAAATATTACCGCCAAGATGTTAGGTTGGGTTAGGTTAGGTTATATTACGTTATTGATGTATATAAATGTCGCACGGAGACGTAGAGGCCAACTCGCCAGGAATGTTGTCAAATATTACTGCCGACATGTTAGGTTGGATTAGGTTAGGTTATATTTCGTTATTGATGTATATGAAGGTCCCACGGAGACGTAGAGGCCAACTCGCCAGGTATGTGGTCAAATATTACCGCCGAGATGATAGGTTGGGTTAGGTTTGGTTATATTACGTTATTGATGTATATAAAGGTCCCACGGAGACGTAGAGGCCAACTCGCCAGAAATGTTGCCAAATATTACCGCCGAGATGTTAGGTTGGGTTAGGTTAGGTTATATTACGTTCTTGATGTATATAAAGGTCCCACGCAGACGTAGAGGCCTACTCGCCAGGAATGTTGTCAAATAATTGCGCCGAGAGGTTTGGTTGGGTTAGGTTACGTTATATTACGTTATTGATATACATGAGGGTCCCATGGAGACGTAGAGGCCAACTCGCCAGGAATGTTGTCAAATATTACCGCCGAGATGATAGGTTGGGTTAGGTTTGGTCATATTTCGTTATTGATGTATATAAAGGTCCCACGGAGACGGAGAAGCCAATTCGACAGGAATGTTGTCAAATATTACCGCCGACATGTTAGGTTGGATTAGGTTTGGTTATATTACGGTATTGATGTATATAAAGGTCCCACGGAGACGTAGAGGCCAACTCGCCAGGAATGTTGTCAAATATTACCGCCGAGATGATAGGTTGGGTTAGGTTTGGTTATATTTCGTTATTGATGTATATAAAGGTCCCACGGAGACGGAGAAGCCAATTCGCCAGGAATGTTGTCAAATATTACCGCCGACATGTTAGGTTGGATTAGGTTTGGTTATATTACGGTATTGATGTATATAAAGGTCCCACGGAGACGTAGAGGCCAACTCGCCAGGAATGTTGTCAAATATTACCGCCCACATGTTAGGTTGGATTAGGTTTGGTTATATTACGTTATTGATGTATATAAAGGTCCCACGGAGACGTAGAGGCTAACTCTCCAGAAATGTTGCCAAATATTACCGCCGAGATGTTAGGTTGGGTTAGGTTAGGTTATATTACGTTCTTGATGTATATAAAGGTCCCACGCAGACGTAGAGGCCAACTCGCCAGGAATGCTGTCAAATAATAGCGCCGAGAGGTTTGGTTGGGTTAGGTTACGTTATATTACATTATTGATGTACATGAGGGTCCCATGGAGACGTAGAGGCCTACTCGCCAGGAATGTTGTCAAATATTACCGCCGACATGTTAGGTTGGATTAGGTTTGGTTATATTTCGTTATTGATTTATATGAAGGTCCCACGGAGACGTAGAGGCCAACTCGCCAGGTATGTGGTCAAATATTACCGCCGAGATGATAGGTTGGGTTAGGTTTGGTTATATTTCGATATTGATGTATATAAAGGTCCCACGGAGACCGAGAAGCCAATTCGCCAGGAATGTTGCCAAATATTACCGCCGAGATGTTAGGTTGGGTTAGGTTAGGTTATATTACGTTATTGATGTATATAAAAGTCGCACGGAGACGTAGAGGCCAACTCGCCAGGAATGTTGTCAAATATAACTGCCGACATGTTAGGTTGGATCAGGTTAGGTTATATTTCGTTATTGATGTATATGAAGGTCCCACGGAGACGTAGAGGCCAACTCGCCAGGTATGTGGTCAAATATTACCGCCGAGATGATAGGTTGGGTTAGGTTTGGTTATATTACGTTATTGATGTATATAAAGGTCCCACGGAGACGTAGAGGCCAACTCGCCAGAAATGTTGCCAAATATTACCGCCGAGATGTTAGGTTGGGTTAGGTTAGGTTATATTACGTTCTTGATGTATATAAAGGTCCCACGCAGACGTAGAGGCCAACTCGCCAGGAATGTTGTCAAATAATTGCGCCGAGAAGTTTGGTTGGGTTAGGTTAGGTTATATTACGTTATTGATGTATATAAAAGTCCCACGGAGACGTAGAGGCCAACTCGCCAGGAATGTTGTCAAATATTACTGCCGACATGTTAGGTTGGATTAGGTTAGGTAATATTTCGTTATTGATGTATATGAAGGTCCCACGGAGACGTAGAGGCCAACTCGCCAGGTATGTGGTCCAATATTACCGCCGACATGTTAGGTTGGATTAGGTTAGGTAATATTTCGTTATTGATGTATATGAAGGTCCCACGGAGACGTAGAGGCCAACTCGCCAGGTATGTGGTCAAATATTACCGCCGAGATGATAGGTTGGGTTAGGTTTGGTTATATTTCGTTATTGATGTATATAAAGGTCTCACGGAGACGGAGAAGCCAACTCGCCAGGAATGTTGCCAAATATTACCGCCGAGATGTTAGGTTGGGTTAGGTTAGGTTATATTACGTTATTGATGTATATAAAGGTCCCACGGAGACGTAGAGGCCAACTCGCCAGGAATGTTGTCAAATATTACTGCCGACATGTTAGGTTGGATTAGGTTAGGTTATATGACGTTATTGATGTATATAACGGTCCCAAGGTGACGTAGAGGCCAACAAGCCAGAAATGTTGTCAAATATTACAGCCGAGATGTTAGGTTGGGTTAGGTTAGGTTATATTACGTTATTGATGTATACAAAGGTCCCACGGAGACGTAGAGGACAACTCGCCAGGATTGTTGTCAAATAATAGCGCCGAGAGGTTTGGTTGGGTTAGGTTACGTTATATTACGTTATTGATGCACATGAGGGTCCCATGGAGACGTAGAGGCCAACTCGCCAGGAATTTTGTCAAATATTACCGCCGACATGTTAGGTTGGATTAGGTTTGGTTATATTACGTTATTGATGTATATAAAGGTCCCACGGAGACGTAGAGGCCAACTCGCCAGGAATGTTGTCAAATATTACTGCCGACATGTTAGGTTGGATTAGGTTAGGTTATATAACGTTATTGATGTATATAACGGTCCCAAGGTGACGTAGAGGCCAACAAGCCAGAAATGTTGTCAAATATTACAGCCGAGATGTTAGGTTGGGTTAGGTTAGGTTATATTACGTTATTGATGTATACAAAGGTCCCACGGAGACGTAGAGGACAAATCGCCAGGATTGTTGTCAAATAATAGCGCCGAGAGGTTTGGTTGGGTTAGGTTACGTTATATTACGTTATTGATGCACATGAGGGTCCCATGGAGACGTAGAGGCCAACTCGCCAGGAATTTTGTCAAATATTACCGCCGACATGTTAGGTTGGATTAGGTTTGGTTATATTACGTTATTGATGTATATAAAGGTCCCACGGAGACGTAGAGGCCAACTCGCCAGGAATGTTGTCAAATATTACTGCCGACATGTTAGGTTGGATTAGGTTAGGTTATATAACGTTATTGATGTATATAACGGTCCCAAGGTGACGTAGAGGCCAACAAGCCAGAAATGTTGTCAAATATTACAGCCGAGATGTTAGGTTGGGTTAGGTTAGGTTATATTACGTTATTGATGTATACAAAGGTCCCACGGAGACGTAGAGGACAACTCGCCAGGATTGTTGTCAAATAATAGCGCCGAGAGGTTTGGTTGGGTTAGGTTACGTTATATTACGTTATTGATGCACATGAGGGTCCCATGGAGACGTAGAGGCCAACTCGCCAGGAATTTTCTCAAATATTACCGCCGACATGTTAGGTTGGATTAGGTTTGGTTATATTACGTTATTGATGTATATAAAGGTCCCACGGAGACGTAGAGGCCAACTCGCCCGGAATGTTGTCAAATATTACCGCCCACATGTTAGGTTGGATTAGGTTTGGTTATATTACGTTATTGATGTATATAAAGGTCCCACGGAGACGTAGAGGCCAACTCGCCAGGAATGTTGTCAAATATTACAGCCCACATGTTAGGTTGGATTAGGTTTGGTTATATTACGTTATTGATGTATATAAAGGTCCCACGGAGACGTAGAGGCCAACTCGCCAGAAATGTTGCCAAATATTACCGCCGAGATGTTAGGTTGGGTTAGGTTAGGTTATATTACGTTCTTGATGTATATAAAGGTCCCACGGAGACGGAGAAGCCAACTCGCCAGGAATGTTGCCAAATATTACCGCCGAGATGTTAGGTTGGGTTAGGTTAGGTTATATTACGTTATTGATGTATATAAAGGTCCCACGGAGACGTAGAGGCCAACTCGCCAGGAATGTTGTCAAATATTACTGCCGACATGTTAGGTTGGATTAGGTTAGGTTATATAACGTTATTGATGTATATAACGGTCCCAAAGTGACGTAGAGGCCAACAAGCCAGAAATGTTGTCAAATATTACAGCCGAGATGTTAGGTTGGGTTAGGTTAGGTTATATTACGTTATTGATGTATACAAAGGTCCCACGGAGACGTAGAGGACAACTCGCCAGGATTGTTGTCAAATAATAGCGCCGAGAGGTTTGGTTGGGTTAGGTTACGTTATATTACGTTACTGATGCACATGAGGGTCCCATGGAGACGTAGGGGCCAACTCGCCAGGAATTTTGTCAAATATTACCGCCGACATGTTAGGTTGGATTAGGTTTGGTTATATTACGTTATTGATGTATATAAAGGTCCCACGGAGACGTAGAGGCCAACTCGCCAGGAATGTTGTCAAATATTACTGCCGACATGTTAGGTTGGATTAGGTTAGGTTATATAACGTTATTGATGTATATAACGGTCCCAAGGTGACGTAGAGGCCAACAAGCCAGAAATGTTGTCAAATATTACAGCCGAGATGTTAGGTTGGGTTAGGTTAGGTTATATTACGTTATTGATGTATACAAAGGTCCCACGGAGACGTAGAAGACAACTCGCCAGGATTGTTGTCAAATAATAGCGCCGAGAGGTTTGGTTGGGTTAGGTTACGTTATATTACGTTATTGATGCACATGAGGGTCCCATGGAGACGTAGAGGCCAACTCGCCAGGAATTTTGTCAAATATTACCGCCGACATGTTAGGTTGGATTAGGTTTGGTTATATTACGTTATTGATGTATATAAAGGTCCCACGGAGACGTAGAGGCCAACTCGCCAGGAATGTTGTCAAATATTACCGCCCACATGTTAGGTTGGATTAGGTTTGGTTATATTACGTTATTGATGTATATAAAGGTCCCACGGAGACGTAGAGGCCAACTCGCCAGGAATGTTGTCAAATATTACAGCCGACATGTTAGGTTGGATTAGGTTTGGTTATATTACGTTATTGATGTATATAAAGGTCCCACGGAGACGTAGAGGCCAACTCGCCAGGAATGTTGTCAAATATTACCGCCCACATGTTAGGTTGGATTAGGTTTGGTTATATTACGTTATTGATGTATATAAAGGTCCCACGGAGACGTAGAGGCCAACTCGCCAGGAATGTTGTCAAATATTACAGCCCACATGTTAGGTTGGATTAGGTTTGGTTATATTACGTTATTGATGTATATAAAGGTCCCACGGAGACGTAGAGGCCAACTCGCCAGAAATGTTGCCAAATATTACCGCCGAGATGTTAGGTTGGGTTAGGTTAGGTTATATTACGTTCTTGATGTATATAAAGGTCCCACGGAGACGGAGAAGCCAACTCGCCAGGAATGTTGCCAAATATTACCGCCGAGATGTTAGGTTGGGTTAGGTTAGGTTATATAACGTTATTGATGTATATAAAGGTCCCACGGAGACGTAGAGGCCAACTCGCCAGGAATGTTGTCAAATATTACTGCCGACATGTTAGGTTGGATTAGGTTAGGTTATATAACGTTATTGATGTATATAACGGTCCCAAGGTGACGTAGAGGCCAACAAGCCAGAAATGTTGTCAAATATTACAGCCGAGATGTTAGGTTGGGTTAGGTTAGGTTATACTACGTTATTGATGTATACAAAGGTCCCACGGAGACGTAGAGGACAACTCGCCAGGATTGTTGTCAAATAATAGCGCCGAGAGGTTTGGTTGGGTTAGGTTACGTTATATTACGTTACTGATGCACATGAGGGTCCCATGGAGACGTAGAGGCCAACTCGCCAGGAATTTTGTCAAATATTACCGCCGACATGTTAGGTTGGATTAGGTTTGGTTATATTACGTTATTGATGTATATAAAGGTCCCACGGAGACGTAGAGGCCAACTCGCCAGGAATGTTGTCAAATATTACTGCCGACATGTTAGGTTGGATTAGGTTAGGTTATATAACGTTATTGATGTATATAACGGTCCCAAGGTGACGTAGAGGCCAACAAGCCAGAAATGTTGCCAAATATTACCGCCGAGATGTTAGGTTGGGTTAGGTTAGGTTATATTACGTTCTTGATGTATATAAAGGTCCCACGGAGACGGAGAAGCCAACTCGCCAGGAATGTTGCCAAATATTACCGCCGAGATGTTAGGTTGGGTTAGGTTAGGTTATATTACGTTATTGATGTATATAAAGGTCCCACGGAGACGTAGAGGCCAACTCGCCAGGAATGTTGTCAAATATTACTGCCGACATGTTAGGTTGGATTAGGTTAGGTTATATAACGTTATTGATGTATATAACGGTCCCAAGGTGAGGTAGAGGCCAACAAGCCAGAAATGTTGTCAAATATTACAGCCGAGATGTTAGGTTGGGTTAGGTTAGGTTATACTACGTTATTGATGTATACAAAGGTCCCACGGAGACGTAGAGGACAACTCGCCAGGATTGTTGTCAAATAATAGCGCCGAGAGGTTTGGTTGGGTTAGGTTACGTTATATTACGTTACTGATGCACATGAGGGTCCCATGGAGACGTAGAGGCCAACTCGCCAGGAATTTTATCAAATATTACCGCCGACATGTTAGGTTGGATTAGGTTTGGTTATATTACGTTATTGATGTATATAAAGGTCCCACGGAGACGTAGAGGCCAACTCGCCAGGAATGTTGTCAAATATTACTGCCGACATGTTAGGTTGGATTAGGTTAGGTTATATAACGTTATTGATGTATATAACGGTCCCAAGGTGACGTAGAGGCCAACAAGCCAGAAATGTTGTCAAATATTACAGCCGAGATGTTAGGTTGGGTTAGGTTAGGTTATATTACGTTATTGATGTATACAAAGGTCCCACGGAGACGTAGAGGACAACTCGCCAGGATTGTTGTCAAATAATAGCGCCGAGAGGTTTGGTTGGGTTAGGTTACGTTATATTACGTTATTGATGCACATGAGGGTCCCATGGAGACGTAGAGGCCAACTCGCCAGGAATTTTGTCAAATATTACCGCCGACATGTTAGGTTGGATTAGGTTTGGTTATATTACGTTATTGATGTATATAAAGGTCCCACGGAGACGTAGAGGCCAACTCGCCAGGAATGTTGTCAAATATTACCGCCCACATGTTAGGTTGGATTAGGTTTGGTTATATTACGTTATTGATGTATATAAAGGTCCCACGGAGACGTAGAGGCCAACTCGCCAGGAATGTTGTCAAATATTACAGCCCACATGTTAGGTTGGATTAGGTTTGGTTATATTACGTTATTGATGTATATAAAGGTCCCACGGAGACGTAGAGGCCAACTCGCCAGGAATGTTGTCAAATATTACCGCCCACATGTTAGGTAGGATTAGGTTTGGTTATATTACGTTATTGATGTATATAAAGGTCCCACGGAGACGTAGAGGCCAACTCGCCACGAATGTTGTCAAATATTACAGCCCACATGTTAGGTTGGATTAGGTTTGGTTATATTACGTTATTGATGTATATAAAGGTCCCACGGAGACATAGAGGCCAACTCGCCAGAAATGTTGCCAAATATTACCGCCGAGATGTTAGGTTGGGTTAGGTTAGGTTATAATACGTTCTTGATGTATATAAAGGTCCCACGGAGACGGAGAAGCCAACTCGCCAGGAATGTTGCCAAATATTACCGCCGAGATGTTAGGTTGGGTTAGGTTAGGTTATATTACGTTATTGATGTATATAAAGGTCCCAAGGTGACGTAGAGGCCAACAAGCCAGAAATGTTGTCAAATATTACAGCCGAGATGTTAGGTTGGGTTAGGTTAGGTTATACTACGTTATTGATGTATACAAAGGTCCCACGGAGACGTAGAGGACAACTCGCCAGGATTGTTGTCAAATAATAGCGCCGAGAGGTTTGGTTGTGTTAGGTTACGTTATATTACGTTACTGATGCACATGAGGGTCCCATGGAGACGTAGAGGCCAACTCGCCAGGAATTTTGTCAAATATTACCGCCGACATGTTAGGTTGGATTAGGTTTGGTTATATTACGTTATTGATGTATATAAAGGTCCCACGGAGACGTAGAGGCCAACTCGCAAGGAATGTTGTCAAATATTACTGCCGACATGTTAGGTTGGATTAGGTTAGGTTATATAACGTTATTGATGTATATAACGGTCCCAAGGTGACGTAGAGGCCAACAAGCCAGAAATGTTGTCAAATATTACAGCCGAGATGTTAGGTTGGGTTAGGTTAGGTTATATTACGTTATTGATGTATACAAAGGTCCCACGGAGACGTAGAGGACAACTCGCCAGGATTGTTGTCAAATAATAGCGCCGAGAGGTTTGGTTGGGTTAGGTTACGTTATATTACGTTATTGATGCACATGAGGGTCCCATGGAGACGTAGAGGCCAACTCGCCAGGAATTTTGTCAAATATTACCGCCGACATGTTAGGTTGGATTAGGTTTGGTTATATTACGTTATTGATGTATATAAAGGTCCCACGGAGACGTAGAGGCCAACTCGCCAGGAATGTTGTCAAATATTACCGCCCACATGTTAGGTTGGATTAGGTTTGGTTATATTACGTTATTGATGTATATAAAGGTCCCACGGAGACGTAGAGGCCAACTCGCCAGGAATGTTGTCAAATATTACAGCCCACATGTTAGGTTGGATTAGGTTTGGTTATATTACGTTATTGATGTATATAAAGGTCCCACGGAGACGTAGAGGCCAACTCGCCAGGAATTTTGTCAAATATTACCGCCGACATGTTAGGTTGGATTAGGTTTGGTTATGTTACGTTATTGATGTATATAACGGTCCCAAGGTGACGTAGAGGCCAACAAGCCAGAAATGTTGTCAAATATTACAGCCGAGATGTTAGGTTGGGTTAGGTTAGGTTATACTACGTTATTGATGTATACAAAGGTCCCACGGAGACGTAGAGGACAACTCGCCAGGATTGTTGTCAAATAATAGCGCCGAGAGGTTTGGTTGGGTTAGGTTACGTTATATTACGTTATTGATGCACATGAGGGTCCCATGGAGACGTAGAGGCCAACTCGCCAGGAATTTTGTCAAATATTACCACCGACATGTTAGGTTGGATTAGGTTTGGTTATATTACGTTATTGATGTATATAAAGGTCCCACGGAGACGTAGAGGCCAACTCGCCAGGAATGTTGTCAAATATTACTGCCGACATGTTAGGTTGGATTAGGTTAGGTTATATAACGTTATTGATGTATATAACGGTCCCAAGGTGACGTAGAGGCCAACAAGCCAGAAATGTTGTCAAATATTACAGCCGAGAAGTTAGGTTGGGTTAGGTTAGGTTATATTACGTTATTGATGTATACAAAGGTCCCACGGAGACGTAGAGGACAACTCGCCAGGATTGTTGTCAAATAATAGCGCCGAGAGGTTTGGTTGGGTTAGGTTACGTTATATTACGTTATTGATGCACATGAGGGTCCCATGGAGACGTAGAGGCCAACTCGCCAGGAATTTTGTCAAATATTACCGCCGACATGTTAGGTTGGATTAGGTTTGGTTATATTACGTTATTGATGTACATAAAGGTCCCACGGAGACGTAGAGGCCAACTCGCCAGAAATGTTGCCAAATATTACCACCGAGATGTTAGGTTGGGTTAGGTTAGGTTATATTACGTTATTGATGTATATAAAGGTCCCACGCAGACGTAGAGGCCAACTCGCCAGGAATGTTGTCAAATAATAGCGCCGAGCGGTTTGGTTGGGTTAGGTTACGTTATATTACATTATTGATGTACATGTGGGTCCCATGGAGACGTAGAGGCCAACTCACCAGGAATGTTTTCAAATATTACCGCCGACATGTTAGGTTGGATTAGGTTTGGTTATATTTCGTTATTGATGTATATGAAAGTTCCACGGAGACGTAGAGGCCAACTCGCCAGGTATGTGGTCAAATATTACCGCCGAGATGTTAGGTTGGGTTAGGTTAGGTTATATTACGTTCTTGATGTATATAAAGGTCCCACGGAGACGGAGAAGCCAATTCAGCAGGAATGTTGCCAAATATTACCGCCGAGATGTTAGGTTGGGTTAGGTTAGGTTATATTACGTTATTGATGTATATAAAAGTCCCACGGAGACGTAGAGGCCAACTCGCCAGGAATGTTGTCAAATATTACCGCCCACATGTTAGGTTGGATTAGGTTTGGTTATATTACGTTATTGATGTATATAAAGGTCCCACGGAGACGTAGAGGCCAACTCGCCAGGAATGTTGTCAAATATTACAGCCCACATGTTAGGTTGGATTAGGTTTGGTTATATTACGTTATTGATGTATATAAAGGTCCCACGGAGACGTAGAGGCCAACTCGCCAGAAATGTTGCCAAATATTACCGCCGAGATGTTAGGTTGGGTTAGGTTAGGTTATATTACGTTATTGATGTATATAAAGGTCCCACGGAGACGTAGAGGCCAACTCGCCAGGAATGTTGTCAAATATTACTGCCGACATGTTAGGTTGGATTAGGTTAGGTTATATAACGTTATTGATGTATATAACGGTCCCAAGGTGACGTAGAGGCCAACAAGCCAGAAATGTTGTCAAATATTACAGCCGAGATGTTAGGTTGGGTTAGGTTAGGTTATACTACGTTATTGATGTATACAAAGGTCCCACGGAGACGTAGAGGACAACTCGCCAGGATTGTTGTCAAATAATAGCGCCGAGAGGTTTGGTTGGGTTAGGTTACGTTATATTACGTTACTGATGCACATGAGGGTCCCATGGAGACGTAGAGGCCAACTCGCCAGGAATTTTGTCAAATATTACCGCCGACATGTTAGGTTGGATTAGGTTTGGTTATATTACGTTATTGATGTATATAAAGGTCCCACGGAGACGTAGAGGCCAACTCGCCAGGAATGTTGTCAAATATTACTGCCGACATGTTAGGTTGGATTAGGTTAGGTTATATAACGTTATTGATGTATATAACGGTCCCACGGAGACGTAGAGGCCAACTCGCCAGGAATGTTGTCAAATATTACAGCCCACATGTTAGGTTGGATTAGGTTTGGTTATATTACGTTATTGATGTATATAAAGGTCCCACGGAGACGTAGAGGCCAACTCGCCAGGAATGTTGTCAAATATTACCGCCCACATGTTAGGTTGGATTAGGTTTGGTTATATTACGTTATTGATGTATATAAAGGTCCCACGGAGACGTAGAGGCCAACTCGCCAGGAATGTTGTCAAATATTACTGCCGACATGTTAGGTTGGATTAAGTTAGGTAATATTTCGTTATTGATGTATATGAAGGTCCCACGGAGACGTAGAGGCCAACTCGCCAGAAATGTTGCCAAATATTACCGCCGAGATGTTAGGTTGGGTTAGGTTAGGTTATATTACGTTCTTGATGTATATAAAGGTCCCACGGAGACGGAGAAGCCAACTCGCCAGGAATGTTGCCAAATATTACCGCCGAGATGTTAGGTTGGGTTAGGTTAGGTTATATTACGTTATTGATGTATATAAAGGTCCCACGGAGACGTAGAGGCCAACTCGCCAGGAATGTTGTCAAATATTACTGCCGACATGTTAGGTTGGATTAGGTTAGGTTATATTACGTTATTGATGTATATAAAGGTCCCACGGAGACGTAGAGGCCAACTCGCCAGAAATGTTGCCAAATATTACCGCCGAGATGTTAGGTTGGGTTAGGTTAGGTTATATTACGTTCTTGATGTATATAAAGGTCCCACGGAGACGGAGAAGCCAATTCAGCAGGAATGTTGCCAAATATTACCGCCGAGATGTTAGGTTGGGTTAGGTTAGGTTATATTACGTTATTGAAGTATATAAAAGTCCCACGGAGACGTAGAGGCCAACTCGCCAGGAATGTTGTCAAATATTACTGCCGACATGTTAGGTTGGATTAGGTTAGGTAATATTTCGTTATTGATGTATATGAAGGTCCCACGGAGACGTAGAGGCCAACTCGCCAGGTATGTGGTCAAATATTACCGCCGAGATGATAGGTTGGGTTAGGTTTGGTTATATTTCGTTATTGATGTATATAAAGGTCCCACGGAGACGTAGAGGCCAACTCGCCAGGAATGTTGTCAAATATTACAGCCCACATGTTAGGTTGGATTAGGTTTGGTTATATTACGTTATTGATGTATATAAAGGTCCCACGGAGACGTAGAGGCCAACTCGCCAGAAATGTTGCCAAATATTACCGCCGAGATGTTAGGTTGGGTTAGGTTAGGTTATATTACATTATTGATGTATATAAAGGTCCCACGCAGACGTAGAGGCCAACTCGCCAGGAATGTTGTCAAATAATAGCGCCGAGCGGTTTGGTTGGGTTAGGTTACGTTATATTACATTATTGATGTACATGAGGGTCCCATGGAGACGTAGAGGCCA
This sequence comes from Xylocopa violacea, assembly GCA_963969225.1. NCBI lineage: Eukaryota > Metazoa > Arthropoda > Insecta > Hymenoptera > Apidae > Xylocopa > Xylocopa violacea. The sequence continues at coordinate 6,532,697 of CAXAJV010000017.1, read as the reverse complement.
ACTCGCCAGGAATGTTGTCAAATATTACTGCCGACATGTTAGGTTGGATTAGGTTAGGTAATATTTCGTTATTGATGTATATGAAGGTCCCACGGAGACGTAGAGGCCAACTCGCCAGGTATGTGGTCAAATATTACCGCCGAGATGATAGGTTGGATTAGGTTTGGTTATATTACGTTATTGATGTATATAAAGGTCCCACGGAGACGTAGAGGCCAACTCGCCAGAAATGTTGCCAAATATTACCGCCGAGATGTTAGGTTGGGTTAGGTTAGGTTATATTACGTTCTTGATGTATATAAAGGTCCCACGCAGACGTAGAGGCCAACTCGCCAGAAATGTTGCCAAATATTACCGCCGAGATGTTAGGTTGGGTTAGGTTAGGTTATATTACGTTCTTGATGTATATAAAGGTCTCACGGAGACGGAGAAGCCAATTCGCCAGGAATGTTGCCAAATATTACCGCCGAGATGTTAGGTTGGGTTAGGTTAGGTTATATTACGTTATTGATGTATATAAATGTCCCACGGAGACGTAGAGGCCAACTCGCCAGGAATGTTGTCAAATATTACTGCCGGCATGTTAGGTTGGATTAGGTTAGGTAATATTTCGTTATTGATGTATATGAAGGTCCCACGGAGACGTAGAGGCCAACTCGCCAGGTATGTGGTCAAATATTACCGCCGAGATGATAGGTTGGATTAGGTTTGGTTATATTACGTTATTGATGTATATAAAGGTCCCACGGAGACGTAGAGGCCAACTCGCCAGAAATGTTGCCAAATATTACCGCCGAGATGTTAGGTTGGGTTAGGTTAGGTTATATTACGTTCTTGATGTATATAAAGGTCCCACGGAGACGGAGAAGCCAACTGGCCAGGAATGTTGCCAAATATTACCGCCGAGATGTTAGGTTGGGTTAGGTTAGGTTATATTACGTTATTGATGTATATAAAGGTCCCACGGAGACGTAGAGGCCAACTCGCCAGGAATGTTGTCAAATATTACTGCCGACATGTTAGGTTGGATTAGGTTAGGTTATATAACGTTATTGATGTATATAACGGTCCCACGGAGACGTAGAGGCCAACTCGCCAGGAATGTTGTCAAATATTACTGCCGACATGTTAGGTTGGATTAGGTTAGGTTATATAACGTTATTGATGTATATAACGGTCCCAAGGTGACGTAGAGGCCAACAAGCCAGAAATGTTGTCAAATATTACAGCCGAGATGTTAGGTTGGGTTAGGTTAGGTTATATTACGTTATTGATGTATACAAAGGTCCCACGGAGACGTAGAGGCCAACTCGCCAGAAATGTTGCCAAATATTACCGCCGAGATGTTAGGTTGGGTTAGGATAGGTTATATTACGTTCTTGATGTATATAAAGGTCCCACGGAGACGTAGAGGCCAACTCGCCAGGAATTTTGTCAAATATTACCGCCGACATGTTAGGTTGGATTAGGTTTGGTTATATTACGTTATTGATGTATATAAAGGTCCCACGGAGACGTAGAGGCCAACTCGCCAGGAATGTTGTCAAATATTACCGCCCACATGTTAGGTTGGATTAGGTTTGGTTATATTACGTTATTGATGTATATAAAGGTCCCACGGAGACGTAGAGGCCAACTCGCCAGGAATGTTGTCAAATATTACAGCCGAGATGTTAGGTTGGGTTAGGTTAGGTTATATTACGTTATTGATGTATACAAAGGTCCCACGGAGACGTAGAGGACAACTCGCCAGAAATGTTGCCAAATATTACCGCCGAGATGTTAGGTTGGGTTAGGTTAGGTTATATTACGTTCTTGATGTATATAAAGGTCCCACGGAGACGTAGAGGCCAACTCGCCAGGAATTTTGTCAAATATTACCGCCGACATGTTAGGTTGGATTAGGTTTGGTTATATTACGTTATTGATGTATATAAAGGTCCCACGGAGACGTAGAGGCCAACTCGCCAGGAATGTTGTCAAATATTACCGCCCACATGTTAGGTTGGATTAGGTTTGGTTATATTACGTTATTGATGTATATAAAGGTCCCACGGAGACGTAGAGGCCAACTCGCCAGGAATGTTGTCAAATATTACCGCCCACATGTTAGGTTGGATTAGGTTTGGTTATATTACGTTATTGATGTATATAAAGGTCCCACGGAGACGTAGAGGCCAACTCGCCAGGAATGTTGTCAAATATTACTGCCGACATGTTAGGTTGGATTAAGTTAGGTAATATTTCGTTATTGATGTATATGAAGGTCCCACGGAGACGTAGAGGCCAACTCGCCAGGTATGTGGTCAAATATTACCGCCGAGATGATAGGTTGGGTTAGGTTTGGTTATATTACGTTATTGATGTATATAAAGGTCCCACGGAGACGTAGAGGCCAACTCGCCAGAAATGTTGCCAAATATTACCGCCGAGATGTTAGGTTGGGTTAGGTTAGGTTATATTACGTTCTTGATGTATATAAAGGTCCCACGGAGACGGAGAAGCCAATTCGCCAGGAATGTTGCCAAATATTACCGCCGAGATGTTAGGTTGGGTTAGGTTAGGTTATATTACGTTATTGATGTATATAAAAGTCCCACGGAGACGTAGAGGCCAACTCGCCAGGAATGTTGTCAAATATTACTGCCGGCATGTTAGGTTGGATTAGGTTAGGTAATATTTCGTTATTGATGTATATGAAGGTCCCACGGAGACGTAGAGGCCAACTCGCCAGGTATGTGGTCAAATATTACCGCCGAGATGATAGGTTGGATTAGGTTTGGTTATATTACGTTATTGATGTATATAAAGGTCCCACGGAGACGTAGAGGCCAACTCGCCAGAAATGTTGCCAAATATTACCGCCGAGATGTTAGGTTGGGTTAGGTTAGGTTATATTACGTTCTTGACGTATATAAAGGTCCCACGCAGACGTAGAGGCCAACTCGCCAGGAATGTTGTCAAATAATAGCGCCGAGCGGTTTGGTTGGGTTAGGTTACGTTATATTACATTATTGATGTACATGAGGGTCCCATGGAGACGTAGAGGCCAACTCGCCAGGAATGTTTTCAAATATTACCGCCGACATGTTAGGTTGGATTAGGTTTGGTTATATTTCGTTATTGATGTATATGAAAGTCCCACGGAGACGTAGAGGCCAACTCGCCAGGTATGTGGTCAAATATTACCGCCGAGATGATAGGTTGGGTTAGGTTTGGTTATATTTCGTTATTGATGTATATAAAGGTCCCACGGAGACGGAGAAGCCAATTCGCCAGGAATGTTGTCAAATATTACCGCCGACATGTTAGGTTGGAATAGGTTTGGTTATATTACGGTATTGATGTATATAAAGGTCCCACGGAGACGTAGAAGCCAACTCGCCAGGAATGTTGTCAAATATTACCGCCCACATGTTAGGTTGGATTATGTTTGGTTATATTACGTTATTGATGTATATAAAGGTCCCACGGAGACGTAGAGGCCAACTCGCCAGAAATGTTGCCAAATATTACCGCCGAGATGTTAGGTTGGGTTAGGTTAGCTTATATTACGTTCTTGATGTATATAAAGGTCCCACGCAGACATAGAGGCCAACTCGCCAGGAATGTTGTCAAATAATAGCGCCGAGAGGTTTGGTTGGGTTAGGTTACGTTATATTACGTTATTGATGTACATGAAGGTCCCATGGAGACGTAGAGGCCAACTCGCCAGGAATGTTGTCAAATATTACCGCCGACGTGATAGGTTGGATTAGGTTTGGTTATATTTCGTTATTGATGTATATGAGGGTCCCATGGAGACGTAGAGGCCAACGCGCCAGGAATGTTGTCAAATATTACCGCAGACATGTTATGTTGGATTAGGTTTGGTTATATTACGTTATTGATGTATATAAAGGTCCCACGGAGACGTAGAGGCCAACTCGCCAGGAATGTTGTCAAATATTACAGCCCACATGTTAGGTTGGATTAGGTTTGGTTATATTACGTTATTGATGTATATAAAGGTCCCACGGAGACGTAGAGGCCAACTCGCCAGAAATGTTGCCAAATATTACCGCCGAGATGTTAGGTTGGGTTAGGTTAGGTTATGTTACGTTCTTGATGTATATAAAGGTCCCACGGAGACGGAGAAGCCAACTCGCCAGGAATGTTGCCAAATATTACCGCCGAGATGTTAGGTTGGGTTAGGTTAGGTTATATTACGTTATTGATGTATATAAAGGTCCCACGGAGACGTAGAGGCCAACGCGCCAGGAATGTTGTCAAATATTACTGCCGACATGTTAGGTTGGATTAGGTTAGGTTATATAACGTTATTGATGTATATAACGGTCCCAAGGTGACGTAGAGGCCAACAAGCCAGAAATGTTGTCAAATATTACAGCCGAGATGTTAGGTTGGGTTAGGTTAGGTTATATTACGTTATTGATGTATACAAAGGTCCCACGGAGACGTAGAGAACAACTCGCCAGGATTGTTGTCAAATAATAGCGCCGAGAGGTTTGGTTGGGTTAGGTTACGTTATATTACGTTATTGATGCACATGAGGGTCCCATGGAGACGTAGAGGCCAACTCGCCAGGAATTTTGTCAAATATTACCGCCGACATGTTAGGTTGGATTAGGTTTGGTTATATTACGTTATTGATGTATATAAAGGTCCCACGGAGACGTAGAGGCCAACTCGCCAGGAATGTTGTCAAATATTACCGCCCACATGTTAGGTTGGATTAGGTTTGGTTATATTACGTTATTGATGTATATAAAGGTCCCACGGAGACGTAGAGGCCAACTCGCCAGGAATGTTGTCAAATATTACAGCCCACATGTTAGGTTGGATTAGGTTTGGTTATATTACGTTATTGATGTATATAAAGGACCCACGGAGACGTAGAGGCCAACTCGCCAGAAATGTTGCCAAATATTACCGCCGAGATGTTAGGTTGGGTTAGGTTAGGTTATATTACGTTCTGGATGTATATAAAGGTCCCACGCAGACGTAGAGGCCAACTCGCCAGGAATGTTGTCAAATAATAGCGCCGAGCGGTTTGGTTGGGTTAGGTTAGGTTATATTACGTTCTTGATGTATATAAAGGTCTCACGGAGACGGAGAAGCCAATTCGCCAGGAATGTTGCCAAATATTACCGCCGAGATGTTAGGTTGGGTTAGGTTAGGTTATATTACGTTATTGATGTATATAAAAGTCCCACGGAGACGTAGAGGCCAACTCGCCAGGAATGTTGTCAAATATTACTGCCGACATGTTAGGTTGGACTAAGTTAGGTAATATTTCGTTATTGATGTATATGAAGGTCCCACGGAGACGTAGATGCCAACTCGCCAGGTATGTGGTCAAATATTACCGCCGAGATGATAGGGTGGGTTAGGTTTGGTTATATTTCGTTATTGATGTATATAAAGGTCCCACGGAGACGGAGAAGCCAACTCGCCAGGAATGTTGCCAAATATTACCGCCGAGATGTTAGGTTGGGTTAGGTTAGGTTATATTACGTTCTTGATGTATATAAAGGTCCCACGGAGACGGAGAAGCCAACTCGCCAGGAATGTTGCCAAATATTACCGCCGAGATGTTAGGTTGGGTTAGGTTAGGTTATATTACGTTATTGATGTATATAAAGGTCCCACGGAGACGTAGAGGCCAACTCGCCAGGAATGTTGTCAAATATTACTGCCGACATGTTAGGTTGGATTAGGTTAGGTTATATAACGTTATTGATGTATATAACGGTCCCAAGGTGACGTAGAGGCCAACAAGCCAGAAATGTTGTCAAATATTACAGCCGAGATGTTAGGTTGGGTTAGGTTAGGTTATATTACGTTATTGATGTATACAAAGGTCCCACGGAGACGTAGAGGACAACTCGCCAGGATTGTTGTCAAATAATAGCGCCGAGAGGTTTGGTTGGGTTAGGTTACGTTATATTACGTTATTGATGCACATGAGGGTCCCATGGAGACGTAGAGGCCAACTCGCCAGGAATTTTGTCAAATATTACCGCCGACATTCTAGGTTGGATTAGGTTTGGTTATATTACGTTATTGATGTATATAAAGGTCCCACGGAGACGTAGAGGCCAACTCGCCAGGAATGTTGTCAAATATTACTGCCGACATGTTAGGTTGGATTAGGTTAGGTTATATAACGTTATTGATGTATATAACGGTCCCAAGGTGACGTAGAGGCCAACAAGCCAGAAATGTTGTCAAATATTACAACCGAGATGTTAGGTTGGGTTAGGTTAGGTTATATTACGTTATTGATGTATACAAAGGTCCCACGGAGACGTAGAGGACAACTCGCCAGGATTGTTGTCAAATAATAGCTCCGAGAGGTTTGGTTGGGTTAGGTTACGTTATATTACGTTATTGATGCACATGAGGGTCCCATGGAGACGTAGAGGCCAACTCGCCAGGAATTTTGTCAAATATTACCGCCGACATGTTAAGTTGGATTATGTTTGGTTATATTACGTTATTGATGTATATAAAGGTCCCACGGAGACGTAGAGGCCAACTCGCCAGGAATGTTGTCAAATATTACTGCCGACATGTTAGGTTGGATTAGGTTAGGTTATATAACGTTATTGATGTATATAACGGTCCCAAGGTGACGTAGAGGCCAACAAGCCAGAAATGTTGTCAAATATTACAGCCGAGATGTTAGGTTGGGTTAGGTTAGGTTATATTACGTTATTGATGTATACAAAGGTCCCACGGAGACGTAGAGAACAACTCGCCAGGATTGTTGTCAAATAATAGCGCCGAGAGGTTTGGTTGGGTTAGGTTACGTTATATTACGTTATTGATGCACATGAGGGTCCCATGGAGACGTAGAGGCCAACTCGCCAGGAATTTTGTCAAATATTACCGCCGACATGTTAGGTTGGATTAGGTTTGGTTATATTACGTTATTGATGTATATAAAGGTCCCACGGAGACGTAGAGGCCAACTCGCCAGGAATGTTGTCAAATATTACCGCCCACATGTTAGGTTGGATTAGGTTTGGTTATATTACGTTATTGATGTATATAAAGGTCCCACGGAGACGTAGAGGCCAACTCGCCAGGAATGTTGTCAAATATTACAGCCCACATGTTAGGTTGGATTAGGTTTGGTTATATTACGTTATTGATGTATATAAAGGACCCACGGAGACGTAGAGGCCAACTCGCCAGAAATGTTGCCAAATATTACCGCCGAGATGTTAGGTTGGGTTAGGTTAGGTTATATTACGTTCTGGATGTATATAAAGGTCCCACGCAGACGTAGAGGCCAACTCGCCAGGAATGTTGTCAAATAATAGCGCCGAGCGGTTTGGTTGGGTTAGGTTAGGTTATATTACGTTCTTGATGTATATAAAGGTCTCACGGAGACGGAGAAGCCAATTCGCCAGGAATGTTGCCAAATATTACCGCCGAGATGTTAGGTTGTGTTAGGTTAGGTTATATTACGTTATTGATGTATATAAAAGTCCCACGGAGACGTAGAGGCCAACTCGCCAGGAATGTTGTCAAATATTACTGCCGACATGTTAGGTTGGATTAAGTTAGGTAATATTTCGTTATTTATGTATATGAAGGTCCCACGGAGACGTAGAGGCCAACTCGCCAGGTATGTGGTCAAATATTACCGCCGAGATGATAGGTTGGGTTAGGTTTGGTTATATTTCGTTATTGATGTATATAAAGGTCCCACGGAGACGGAGAAGCCAACTCGCCAGGAATGTTGCCAAATATTACCGCCGAGATGTTAGGTTGGGTTAGGTTAGGTTATATTACGTTATTGATGTATATAAAGGTCCCACGGAGACGTAGAGGCCAACTCGCCAGGAATGTTGTCAAATATTACTGCCGACATGTTAGGTTGGATTAGGTTAGGTTATATAACGTTATTGGTGTATATAACGGTCCCAAGGTGACGTAGAGGCCAACAAGCCAGAAATGTTGTCAAATATTACAGCCGAGATGTTAGGTTGGGTTAGGTTAGGTTATATTCGCTATTGATGTATATGAAGGTCCAACGGAGACGTAGAGGCCAACTCGCCAGGTATGTGGTCAAATATTACCGCCGAGATGATAGGTTGGGTTAGGTTTGGTTATATTTCGTTATTGATGTATGTAAAGATCCCAAGGAGACGGAGAAGCCAACTCGCCAGGAATGTTGCCAAATATTACCGCCGAGATGTTAATCTGGGTTAGGTTAGGTTATATTACGTTATTGATGTATATAAAGGTCCCACGGAGACGTAGAGGCCAACTCGCCAGGAATGTTGTCAAATATTACTGCCGACATGTTAGGTTGGATTAGGTTAGGTTATATAACGTTATTGATGTATATAACGGTCCCAAGGTGACGTAGAGGCCAACAAGCCAGAAATGTTGTCAAATATTACAGCCGAGATGTTAGGTTGGGTTAGGTTAGGTTATATTACGATATTGATGTATACAAAGGTCCCACGGAGACGTAGAGGACAACTCGCCAGGATTGTTGTCAAATAATAGCGCCGAGAGGTTTGGTTGGGTTAGGTTACGTTATATTACGTTATTGATGTACATGAGGGACCCATGGAGACGTGGAGGCCAACTCGCCAGGAATGTTGTCAAATATTACCGCAGACATGTTATGTTGGATTAGGTTTGGTTATATTACGTTATTGATGTATATAAAGGTCCCACGGAGACGGAGAAGCCAACTCGCCAGGAATGTTGCCAAATATTACCGCCGAGATGTTAGGTTGGGTTAGGTTATGTTATGTTACGTTATTGATGTATATAAAGGTCCCACGGAGACGTAGAGGCCAACTCGCAAGGAATGTTTTCAAATATTACTGCCGACATGTTAGGTTGGATTAGGTTGGGTTATGTTACGTTATTGATGTATATAAAGGTCCCAAGGAGACGTAGAGGCCAACAAGACAGAAATGTTGCCAAATATTACCGCCGAGATGTTAGGTTGGGTTAGGTTATGTTATATTACGTTCTTGATGTATATAAAGGTCCCACGCAGACGTAGATGCCAACTCGCCAGGAATGCTGTCAAATAATAGCGCCGAGAGGTTTGGTTGGGTTAGATTACGTTATATTACGTTATTGATGTACATGAGGGTCCCATGGAGACGTAGAGGCCTACTCGCCAGGAATGTTGTCAAATATTACCGCCGACGTGTTAGGTTGGATTAGGTTTGGTTATATTTCGTTACTGATGTATATGAAGTTCCCACGGAGACGTAGAGGCCAACTCGCCAGGAATGTTGTCAAATATTACCGCCGACATGTTAGGTTGGATTAGGTTTGGTTATATTACGTTATTGATGTATATAAAGGTCCCACGGAGACGTAGAGGCCAACTCGCCAGGAATGTTGTCAAATATTACCGCCCACATGTTAGGTTGGATTAGGTTTGGTTATATTACGTTATTGATGTATATAAAGGTCCCACGGAGACGTAGAGGCCAACTCGCCAGAAATGTTGCCAAATATTACCGCCGAGATGTTAGGTTGGGTTAGGTTAGGTTATATTACGTTCTTGATGTATATAAAGGTCCCACGCAGACGTAGAGGCCAACTCGCCAGGTATGTGGTCAAATATTACCGCCGAGATGATAGGTTGGGTTAGGTTTGGTTATATTACGTTATTGATGTATACAAAGATCCCACGGAGACGTAGAGGCCAACTCGCCAGGAATGTTGTCAAATATTACCGCCGACATGTTAGGTTGGATTAGATTTGGTTATATTTCGTTATTGATGTATATGAAGGTCCCACGGAAACGGAGAGGCCAACTCGCCAGGAATGTTGTCAAATATTACAGCCGAGATATTGGGTTGGGTTAGGTTAGGTTATATTACGTTATTGATGTATACAAAGGTCCCGCTGAGACGTAGAGGACAACTCGCCAGGATTGTCGTCAAATAATAGCGCCGAGCTGTTAGGTTGGGTTAGGTTACGTTATATTACGTTATTGATGTACATGAGGGTCCCATGGAGACGTAGAGGCCAACTCGCCAGGAATGTTGTCAAATATTACCGCCGACATGTTAGGTTGGATTAGGTTTGGTTATACTACGTTATTGATGTATATAAAGGTCCCACGGAGACGTAGAGGCCAACAAGACAGGAATGTGGTCAACTATTACCGCCGAGATGTTAGGTTGGGTTAGGTTAGGTTATATTACGTTATAGATGTGTATAAAGGTCCAACGGATACGGAGAGGCCAATTCGGCAGGAATGTTGTCAAATAATACCGCCGAGATGTTAGGTTGGGTTCGGTTATGTTATATTACGTTATTGATATATATAAGGTTCCAACGGAAACGTAGAGGCCAACAAGCCAGGAATGTGGTCAAATATTACTGCCGAGGTGTTAGGTTGGGTTAGGTTAGGTTATATTACGCTATTGATGTATATAAAAGTCCCACGGAGACGTAGAAGCCAACTCGTCAGGAATATGGTCAAATATTACAGCCACGATGTTAGATTGGGTTAGGGTAGGTTGTATTACGTCATAGACGTACACAGTGTTCCCACCGAGAAGTAGGGCCCGACAATCAAGGAATGTAGTTAAATGGTACCCCGAGAGGTTAGGTTGTGTCAGGTTAGGTTATATTACGGTACTGATGTATATGAAGAACCCACGGAGACGTAGAGACCATCTCGCCAGGTATGTGGTCAAATATTACCGCCGAGATGTTAGGTTGGGTTAGGTTTAGTTATATTTCGTTATTGATGTATATGAAGGTCCCACGGAAACGGAGAGGCCAACTCGCCAGGAATGTTGTCAAATATTACAGCCGAGACGTTAGGTTGGGTTAGGTTAGGTTATATTACGTTATTGATATATATAAAGTTCCCACGGAGACGTAGAGGCCAACTCGCCAGGAATGTTGTCAAATATTACCGCCGAGATGATAGGTTGTGTTAGGTTAGGTTATATTACGTTATTGATGTATATGAAGGTCAAACGGAGACGTAGAGGCCAAAAAGCCAGGAATGTTGTCAAATATTACCGCAGACATGTTAGGTTGGGTTAGGTTAGGTTATATTACGTTATTGATGTATACAAAGGTCCCACGGAGACGTAGAGGGCAACTCGCCAGGATTGTTGTCAAATAATAGCGCCGAGAGGTTAGGTTGGGTTAGGTTACGTTATATTACGTTATTGATGTACATGAGGGTCCCATGGATACGTAGAGGCCAACTCGCCAGGAATGTTGTCAAATATTACCGCCGACATGTTAGGTTGGATTAGGTTTGGTTATATTTCGTTATTGATGTATATGAAGGTCCCACGGAAACGGAGAGGCCAACTCGCCAGGAATGTTGTCAAATATTACAGCCGAGACGTTAGGTTGGGTTAGGTTAGGTTATATTACGTTATTGATGTATATAAAATTCCCACGGAGACGTAGAGGCCAACTCGCCAGGAATGTTGTCAAATATTACTGCCGACATGTTAGGTTGGATTAGGTTAGGTTATATTACGTTATTGATGTATATAAAGGTCCCAAGGAGACGTAGAGGCCAACAAGCCAGAAATGTTGCCAAATATTACTGCCGAGGTGTTAGGTGGGGTCAGGTTAGGTTATATTACGCTATTGATGTATATAAAAGTCCCACGCAGACGTAGAGGCCAACTCGCCAGGAATGCTGTCAAATATTACCGCCGAGATGATAGGTTGTTTAGGTTAGGTTGAATTACGTTATAGACGTATACAGTATTCCCACCGAGAAGTAGGGCCCGACAATCAAGGAATGTGGTTAAATGGTAGCCCGAGCAGTTAGGTTGGGTTAGGTTACGTTATATTACGTTATTGATGTACACGAGGGTCCCACGGAGACGTAGAGGCCAACTCGCCAGTAATGTTGTCAAATATAACTGCCGAGATGTTAGGTTGGGTTAGGTAAGGTTATGTTACGTTATTGATGTATATAAAGGTCCCACGGAGACGTAGAGACCAACTCGCCAGGATTGTTGTCAAATAATAGCTCCGAGAGGTTAGGTTGTGTCAGGTTAGGTTATATTACGTTATTGATGTATATGAAGAACCCACGGAGACGTAGAGGCCAACTCGCCAGGTATGTGGTCAAATATTACCGCTGAGATGATAGGTTGGGTTAGGTTTGGTTATATTTGGTTATTGATGTATATGAAGGTCCCACGGAAACGGAGAGGCCAACTCGCCAGGAATGTTGTCAAATATTACAGCCGAGATGTTAGGTTGGGTTATGTTAGGTTATATTACGTTATTGATGTACATGAGGGTCCCACGGAGACGTAGAGGCCAACTCGACAGGAATGTTGTCAAATATTACCGCCGACATGTTAGGTTGGATTAGGTTTGGTTATATTACGTTATTGATGTATACAAAGGTCCCACGGAGACGTAGAGGCCAACTCGCCATGAATGTTGTCAAATATTACAGCCGAGATGTTAGGTTGGGTTAGGTTAGGTTATATTACGTTATGGATGTATACAAAGGTCCCACGGAGACGTAGAGGACAACTCGCCAGGATTGTTGTCAAATAATAGCGCCGAGAGGTTTGGTTGGGTTAGGTTACGTTATATTACGTTATTGATGCACATGAGGGTCCCATGGAGACGTAGAGACCAACTCGCCAGGAATGTTGTCAAATATTACTGCCGACATGTTAGGTTGGATTAGGTTAGGTTATATAACGTTATTGATGTATATAACGGTCCCAAGGTGACGTAGAGGCCAACAAGCCAGAAATGTTGTCAAATATTACAGCCGAGATGTTAGGTTGGGTTAGGTTAGGTTATATTTCGTTATTGATGTATATGAAGGTCCAACGGAGACGTAGAGGCCAACTCGCCAGGTATGTGGTCAAATATTACCGCCGAGATGATAGGTTGGGTTAGGTTTGGTTATATTTCGTTATTGATGTATGTAAAGATCCCAAGGAGACGGAGAAGCCAACTCGCCAGGAATGTTGCCAAATATTACCGCCGAGATGTTAATCTGGGTTAGGTTAGGTTATATTACGTTATTGATGTATATAAAGGTCCCACGGAGACGTAGAGGCCAACTCGCCAGGAATGTTGTCAAATATTACTGCCGACATGTTAGGTTGGATTAGGTTAGGTTATATAACGTTATTGATGTATATAACGGTCCCAAGGTGACGTAGAGGCCAACAAGCCAGAAATGTTGTCAAATATTACAGCCGAGATGTTAGGTTGGGTTAGGTTAGGTTATATTTCGATATTGATGTATACAAAGGTCCCACGGAGACGTAGAGGACAACTCGCCAGGATTGTTGTCAAATAATAGCGCCGAGAGGTTTGGTTGGGTTAGGTTACGTTATATTACGTTATTGATGTACATGAGGGTCCCATGGAGACGTGGAGGCCAACTCGCCAGGAATGTTGTCAAATATTACCGCAGACATGTTATGTTGGATTAGGTTTGGTTATATTACGTTATTGATGTATATAAAGGTCCCACGGAGACGGAGAAGCCAACTCGCCAGGAATGTTGCCAAATATTACCGCCGAGATGTTAGGTTGGGTTAGGTTATGTTATGTTACGTTATTGATGTATATAAAGGTCCCACGGAGACGTAGAGGCCAACTCGCCAGGAATGTTTTCAAATATTACTGCCGACATGTTAGGTTGGATTAGGTTGGGTTATGTTACGTTATTGATGTATATAAAGGTCCCAAGGAGACGTAGAGGCCAACAAGACAGAAATGTTGCCAAATATTACCGCCGAGATGTTAGGTTGGGTTAGGTTATGTTATATTACGTTCTTGATGTATATAAAGGTCCCACGCAGACGTAGAGGCCAACTCGCCAGGAATGTTGTCAAATAATAGCGCCGAGAGGTTTGGTTGGGTTAGGTTACGTTATATTACGTTATTGATGTACATGAGGGTCCCATGGAGACGTAGGGGCCAACTCGCCAGGAGTGTTGTCAAATATTACCGTCGGCATGTTCGGTTGGATTAGGTTTGGTTATATTTCGTTATTGATGTATATGAAGGTCCCACGGAAACGGAGAGGCCAACTCGCCAGGAATGTTGTCAAATATTACAGCCGAGATATTGGGTTGGGTTAGGTTAGGTTATATTACGTTATTGATGTATACAAAGGTCCCGCTGAGACGTAGAGGACAACTCGCCAGGATTGTCGTCAAATAATAGCGCCGAGCTGTTAGGTTGGGTTAGGTTACGTTATATTACGTTATTGATGTACATGAGGGTCCCATGGAGACGTAGAGGCCAACTCGCCAGGAATGTTGTCAAATATTACCGCCGACATGTTAGGTTGGATTAGGTTTGGTTATACTACGTTATTGATGTATATAAAGGTCCCACGGAGACGTAGAGGCCAACAAGACAGGAATGTGGTCAACTATTACCGCCGAGATGTTAGGTTGGGTTAGGTTAGGTTATATTACGTTATAGATGTGTATAAAGGTCCAACGGATACGGAGAGGCCAATTCGGCAGGAATGTTGTCAAATAATACCGCCGAGATGTTAGGTTGGGTTCGGTTATGTTATATTACGTTATTGATATATATAAGGTTCCAACGGAAACGTAGAGGCCAACAAGCCAGGAATGTGGTCAAATATTACTGCCGAGGTGTTAGGTTGGGTTAGGTTAGATTATATTACGCTATTGATGTATATAAAAGTCCCACGGAGACGTAGAAGCCAACTCGTCAGGAATATGGTCAAATATTACAGCCACGATGTTAGATTGGGTTAGGGTAGGTTGTATTACGTCATAGACGTACACAGTGTTCCCACCGAGAAGTAGGGCCCGACAATCAAGGAATGTAGTTAAATGGTACCCCGAGAGGTTAGGTTGTGTCAGGTTAGGTTATATTACGTTACTGATGTATATGAACTACCCACGGAGACGTAGAGACCATCTCGCCAGGTATGTGGTCAAATATTACAGCCGAGACGTTAGGTTGGGTTAGGTTAGGTTATATTACGTTATTGATATATATAAAGTTCCCACGGAGACGTAGAGGCCAACTCGCCAGGAATGTTGTCAAATATTACCGCCGAGATGATAGGTTGTGTCAGGTTAGGTTATATTACGTTATTGATGTATATGAAGGTAAAACGGAGACGTAGAGGCCAAAAAGCCAGGAATGTTGTCAAATATTACCGCAGACATGTTAGGTTGGGTTAGGTTAGGTTATATTACGTTATTGATGTATACAAAGGTCCCACGGAGACGTAGAGGGCAACTCGCCAGGATTGTTGTCAAATAATAGCGCCGAGAGGTTAGGTTGGGTTAGGTTACGTTATATTACGTTATTGATGTACATGAGGGTCCCATGGATACGTAGAGGCCAACTCGCCAGGAATGTTGTCAAATATTACCGCCGACATGTTAGGTTGGATTAGGTTTGGTTATATTTCGTTATTGATGTATATGAAGGTCCCACGGAAACGGAGAGGCCAACTCGCCAGGAATGTTGTCAAATATTACAGCCGCGACGTTAGGTTGGGTTAGGTTAGGTTATATTACGTTATTGATGTATATAAAATTCCCACGGAGACGTAGAGGCCAACTCGCCAGGAATGTTGTCAAATATTACTGCCGACATGTTAGGTTGGATTAGGTTAGGTTATATTACGTTATTGATGTATATAAAGGTCCCAAGGAGACGTAGAGGCCAACAAGCCAGAAATGTTGCCAAATATTACTGCCGAGGTGTTAGGTGGGGTCAGGTTAGGTTATATTACGCTATTGATGTATATAAAAGTCCCACGCAGACGTAGAGGCCAACTCGCCAGGAATGCTGTCAAATATTACCGCCGAGATGATAGGTTGTTTAGGTTAGGTTGAATTACGTTATAGACGTATACAGTATTCCCACCGAGAAGTAGGGCCCGACAATCAAGGAATGTGGTTAAATGGTAGCCCGAGCAGTTAGGTTGGGTTAGGTTACGTTATATTACGTTATTGATGTACACGAGGGTCCCACGGAGACGTAGAGGCCAACTCGCCAGTAATGTTGTCAAATATAACTGCCGAGATGTTAGGTTGGGTTAGGTAAGGTTATGTTACGTTATTGATGTATATAAAGGTCCCACGGAGACGTAGAGACCAACTCGCCAGGATTGTTGTCAAATAATAGCTCCGAGAGGTTAGGTTGTGTCAGGTTAGGTTATATTACGTTATTGATGTATATGAAGAACCCACGGAGACGTAGAGGCCAACTCGCCTGGTATGTGGTCAAATATTACCGCTGAGATGATAGGTTGGGTTAGGTTTGGTTATATTTGGTTATTGATGTATATGAAGGTCCCACGGAAACGGAGAGGCCAACTCGCCAGGAATGTTGTCAAATCTTACAGCCGAGATGTTAGGTTGGGTTATGTTAGGTTATATTACGTTATTGATGTACATGAGGGTCCCACGGAGACGTAGAGGCCAACTCGACAGGAATGTTGTCAAATATTACCGCCGACATGTTAGGTTGGATTAGGTTTGGTTATATTACGTTATTGATGTATACAAAGGTCCCACGGAGACGTAGAGGCCAACTCGCCATGAATGTTGTCAAATATTACAGCCGAGATGTTAGGTTGGGTTAGGTTAGGTTATATTACGTTATGGATGTATACAAAGGTCCCACGGAGACGTAGAGGACAACTCGCCAGGATTGTTGTCAAATAATAGCGCCGAGAGGTTTGGTTGGGTTAGGTTACGTTATATTACGTTATTGATGCACATGAGGGTCCCATGGAGACGTAGAGACCAACTCGCCAGGAATGTTGTCAAATATTACTGCCGACATGTTAGGTTGGATTAGGTTAGGTTATATAACGTTATTGATGTATATAACGGTCCCAAGGTGACGTAGAGGCCAACAAGCCAGAAATGTTGTCAAATATTACAGCCGAGATGTTAGGTTGGGTTAGGTTAGGTTATATTTCGTTATTGATGTATATGAAGGTCCAACGGAGACGTAGAGGCCAACTCGCCAGGTATGTGGTCAAATATTACCGCCGAGATGATAGGTTGGGTTAGGTTTGGTTATATTTCGTTATTGATGTATGTAAAGATCCCAAGGAGACGGAGAAGCCAACTCGCCAGGAATGTTGCCAAATATTACCGCCGAGATGTTAATCTGGGTTAGGTTAGGTTATATTACGTTATTGATGTATATAAAGGTCCCACGGAGACGTAGAGGCCAACTCGCCAGGAATGTTGTCAAATATTACTGCCGACATGTTAGGTTGGATTAGGTTAGTTTATATAACGTTATTGATGTATATAACGGTCCCAAGGTGACGTAGAGGCCAACAAGCCAGAAATGTTGTCAAATATTACAGCCGAGATGTTAGGTTGGGTTAGGTTAGGTTATATTTCGATATTGATGTATACAAAGGTCCCACGGAGACGTAGAGGACAACTCGCCAGGATTGTTGTCAAATAATAGCGCCGAGAGGTTTGGTTGGGTTAGGTTACGTTATATTACGTTATTGATGTACATGAGGGTCCCATGGAGACGTGGAGGCCAACTCGCCAGGAATGTTGTCAAATATTACCGCAGACATGTTATGTTGGATTAGGTTTGGTTATATTACGTTATTGATGTATATAAAGGTCCCACGGAGACGGAGAAGCCAACTCGCCAGGAATGTTGCCAAATATTACCGCCGAGATGTTAGGTTGGGTTAGGTTATGTTATGTTACGTTATTGATGTATATAAAGGTCCCACGGAGACGTAGAGGCCAACTCGCCAGGAATGTTTTCAAATATTACTGCCGACATGTTAGGTTGGATTAGGTTGGGTTATGTTACGTTATTGATGTATATAAAGGTCCCAAGGAGACGTAGAGGCCAACAAGACAGAAATGTTGCCAAATATTACCGCCGAGATGTTAGGTTGGGTTAGGTTATGTTATATTACGTTCTTGATGTATATAAAGGTCCCACGCAGACTTAGAGGCCAACTCGCCAGGAATGTTGTCAAATAATAGCGCCGAGAGGTTTGGTTGGGTTAGGTTACGTTATATTACGTTATTGATGTACATGAGGGTCCCATGGAGACGTAGAGACCAACTCGCCAGGAATGTTGTCAAATATTACCGCCGACATGTTAGGTTGGATTAGGTTAGGTTATATAACGTTATTGATGTATATAACGGTCCCAAGGTGACGTAGAGGCCAACAAGCCAGAAATGTTGTCAAATATTACAGCCGAGATGTTAGGTTGGGTTAGGTTAGGTTATATTTCGTTATTGATGTATATGAAGGTCCAACGGAGACGTAGAGGCCAACTCGCCAGGTATGTGGTCAAATATTACCGCCGAGATGATAGGTTGGGTTAGGTTTGGTTATATTTCGTTATTGATGTATGTAAAGATCCCAAGGAGACGGAGAAGCCAACTCGCCAGGAATGTTGCCAAATATTACCGCCGAGATGTTAATCTGGGTTAGGTTAGGTTATATTACGTTATTGATGTATATAAAGGTCCCACGGAGACGTAGAGGCCAACTCGCCAGGAATGTTGTCAAATATTACTGCCGACATGTTAGGTTGGGTTAGGTTTGGTTATATTACGTTATTGGTGTATACAAAGGTCCCACTGAGACGTATAGGACAGCTCGCCAGGATTGTAGTCAAATAATAGCGCCGAGATGATAGGTTGGGTTAGGTTGCGTTATATTACGTTATTGATGTACATGAGGGTCCCATGGAGACGTAGAAACCAACTCGCCAGGAATGTTGTGAGATATTACCGCCGACATGTTAGGTTGGATTAGGTTTGGTTATATTACGTTATTGATGTATATAAAGGTCCCACGGGGACGGAGGCGCCAACTCGCCAGGAATGTTATCAAATATTACCGCCGAGATATTAGGTTGGGTTAGGTTAGGTTATATTACGTTATTGATGTATACAAAGGTCCCAAGGAGACGTAGAGGCCAACTCGCCAGGAATGTTTTCAAATATTACCGCCGAGATGATAGGTTGGTTTAAGTTAGGGTATATTTCATTATTGATGTATATGAAGGTCCCACGGAGACGTAGAGGCCAACTCGCCAGGAATGTTGTCAAATATTACTGCCGAGATGTTAGGTTGGGTTAGGTTAGGTTATATTACGTTATTGATGTGTACAAAGGTTCCACGGAGACGGAGAGGGCAACTCGCCAGGATTGTTGTCAAATAATAGCGCCGAGAGGTTAGGTTGGATTAGGTTACGTTATATTACGTTATTGATGTACATGAGGGTCCCATGGAGACGTAGAGGCCAACTCGCCAGGAATGTTGTCAAATATTACCGCCGGCATGTTAGGTTGGATTAGGTTTGGTTATATTTCGTTATTGATGTATATGAAGGTCCCACGGAAACGGAGAGGCCAACTCGCCAGGAATGTTGTCAAATATTTCAGCCGACATGTTAGGTTGGATTAGGTTTGGTTATATTACGTTATTGATGTATATAAAGGTCCCACGGAGACGTAGAGGCCAACTCGCCAGGAATGTTGTCAAATATTACCGCCCACATGTTAGGTTGGATTAGGTTTGGTTATATTACGTTATTGATGTATATAAAGGTCCCACGGAGACGTAGAGGCCAACTCGCCAGAAATGTTGCCAAATATTACCGCCGAGATGTTAGGTTGGGTTAGGTTAGGTTATATTACGTTCTTGATGTATATAAAGGTCCCACGCAGACGTAGAGGCCAACTCGCCAGGTATGTGGTCAAATATTACCGCCGAGATGATAGGTTGGGTTAGGTTTGGTTATATTACGTTATTGATGTATACAAAGATCCCACGGAGACGTAGAGGCCAACTCGCCAGGAATGTTGTCAAATATTACCGCCGACATGTTAGGTTGGATTAGATTTGGTTATATTTCGTTATTGATGTATATGAAGGTCCCACGGAAACGGAGAGGCCAACTCGCCAGGAATGTTGTCAAATATTACAGCCGAGATATTGGGTTGGGTTAGGTTAGGTTATATTACGTTATTGATGTATACAAAGGTCCCGCTGAGACGTAGAGGACAACTCGCCAGGATTGTCGTCAAATAATAGCGCCGAGCTGTTAGGTTGGGTTAGGTTACGTTATATTACGTTATTGATGTACATGAGGGTCCCATGGAGACGTAGAGGCCAACTCGCCAGGAATGTTGTCAAATATTACCGCCGACATGTTAGGTTGGATTAGGTTTGGTTATACTACGTTATTGATGTATATAAAGGTCCCACGGAGACGTAGAGGCCAACAAGACAGGAATGTGGTCAACTATTACCGCCGAGATGTTAGGTTGGGTTAGGTTAGGTTATATTACGTTATAGATGTGTATAAAGGTCCAACGGATACGGAGAGGCCAATTCGGCAGGAATGTTGTCAAATAATACCGCCGAGATGTTAGGTTGGGTTCGGTTATGTTATATTACGTTATTGATATATATAAGGTTCCAACGGAAACGTAGAGGCCAACAAGCCAGGAATGTGGTCAAATATTACTGCCGAGGTGTTAGGTTGGGTTAGGTTAGGTTATATTACGCTATTGATGTATATAAAAGTCCCACGGAGACGTAGAAGCCAACTCGTCAGGAATATGGTCAAATATTACAGCCACGATGTTAGATTGGGTTAGGGTAGGTTGTATTACGTCATAGACGTACACAGTGTTCCCACCGAGAAGTAGGGCCCGACAATCAAGGAATGTAGTTAAATGGTACCCCGAGAGGTTAGGTTGTGTCAGGTTAGGTTATATTACGTTACTGATGTATATGAAGAACCCACGGAGACGTAGAGACCATCTCGCCAGGTATGTGGTCAAATATTACCGCCGAGATGTTAGGTTGGGTTAGGTTTAGTTATATTTCGTTATTGATGTATATGAAGGTCCCACGGAAACGGAGAGGCCAACTCGCCAGGAATGTTGTCAAATATTACAGCCGAGACGTTAGGTTGGGTTAGGTTAGGTTATATTACGTTATTGATATATATAAAGTTCCCACGGAGACGTAGAGGCCAACTCGCCAGGAATGTTGTCAAATATTACCGCCGAGATGATAGGTTGTGTTAGGTTAGGTTATATTACGTTATTGATGTATATGAAGGTCAAACGGAGACGTAGAGGCCAAAAAGCCAGGAATGTTGTCAAATATTACCGCAGACATGTTAGGTTGGGTTAGGTTAGGTTATATTACGTTATTGATGTATACAAAGGTCCCACGGAGACGTAGAGGGCAACTCGCCAGGATTGTTGTCAAATAATAGCGCCGAGAGGTTAGGTTGGGTTAGGTTACGTTATATTACGTTATTGATGTACATGAGGGTCCCATGGATACGTAGAGGCCAACTCGCCAGGAATGTTGTCAAATATTACCGCCGACATGTTAGGTTGGATTAGGTTTGGTTATATTTCGTTATTGATGTATATGAAGGTCCCACGGAAACGGAGAGGCCAACTCGCCAGGAATGTTGTCAAATATTACAGCCGAGACGTTAGGTTGGGTTAGGTTAGGTTATATTACGTTATTGATGTATATAAAATTCCCACGGAGACGTAGAGGCCAACTCGCCAGGAATGTTGTCAAATATTACTGCCGACATGTTAGGTTGGATTAGGTTAGGTTATATTACGTTATTGATGTATATAAAGGTCCCAAGGAGACGTAGAGGCCAACAAGCCAGAAATGTTGCCAAATATTACTGCCGAGGTGTTAGGTGGGGTCAGGTTAGGTTATATTACGCTATTGATGTATATAAAAGTCCCACGTAGACGTAGAGGCCAACTCGCCAGGAATGCTGTCAAATATTACCGCCGAGATGATAGGTTGTTTAGGTTAGGTTGAATTACGTTATAGACGTATACAGTATTCCCACCGAGAAGTAGGGCCCGACAATCAAGGAATGTGGTTAAATGGTAGCCCGAGCAGTTAGGTTGGGTTAGGTTACGTTATATTACGTTATTGATGTACACGAGGGTCCCACGGAGACGTAGAGGCCAACTCGCCAGTAATGTTGTCAAATATAACTGCCGAGATGTTAGGTTGGGTTAGGTAAGGTTATGTTACGTTATTGATGTATATAAAGGTCCCACGGAGACGTAGAGACCAACTCGCCAGGATTGTTGTCAAATAATAGCTCCGAGAGGTTAGGTTGTGTCAGGTTAGGTTATATTACGTTATTGATGTATATGAAGAACCCACGGAGACGTAGAGGCCAACTCGCCAGGTATGTGGTCAAATATTACCGCTGAGATGATAGGTTGGGTTAGGTTTGGTTATATTTGGTTATTGATGTATATGAAGGTCCCACGGAAACGGAGAGGCCAACTCGCCAGGAATGTTGTCAAATATTACAGCCGAGATGTTAGGTTGGGTTATGTTAGGTTATATTACGTTATTGATGTACATGAGGGTCCCACGGAGACGTAGAGGCCAACTCGACAGGAATGTTGTCAAATATTACCGCCGACATGTTAGGTTGGATTAGGTTTGGTTATATTACGTTATTGATGTATACAAAGGTCCCACGGAGACGTAGAGGCCAACTCGCCATGAATATTGTCAAATATTACAGCCGAGATGTTAGGTTGGGTTAGGTTAGGTTATATTACGTTATGGATGTATACAAAGGTCCCACGGAGACGTAGAGGACAACTCGCCAGGATTGTTGTCAAATAATAGCGCCGAGAGGTTTGGTTGGGTTAGGTTACGTTATATTACGTTATTGATGCACATGAGGGTCCCATGGAGACGTAGAGACCAACTCGCCAGGAATGTTGTCAAATATTACTGCCGACATGTTAGGTTGGATTAGGTTAGGTTATATAACGTTATTGATGTATATAACGGTCCCAAGGTGACGTAGAGGCCAACAAGCCAGAAATGTTGTCAAATATTACAGCCGAGATGTTAGGTTGGGTTAGGTTAGGTTATATTTCGTTATTGATGTATATGAAGGTCCAACGGAGACGTAGAGGCCAACTCGCCAGGTATGTGGTCAAATATTACCGCCGAGATGATAGGTTGGGTTAGGTTTGGTTATATTTCGTTATTGATGTATGTAAAGATCCCAAGGAGACGGAGAAGCCAACTCGCCAGGAATGTTGCCAAATATTACCGCCGAGATGTTAATCTGGGTTAGGTTAGGTTATATTACGTTATTGATGTATATAAAGGTCCCACGGAGACGTAGAGGCCAACTCGCCAGGAATGTTGTCAAATATTACTGCCGACATGTTAGGTTGGATTAGGTTAGGTTATATAACGTTATTGATGTATATAACGGTCCCAAGGTGACGTAGAGGCCAACAAGCCAGAAATGTTGTCAAATATTACAGCCGAGATGTTAGGTTGGGTTAGGTTAGGTTATATTACGATATTGATGTATACAAAGGTCCCACGGAGACGTAGAGGACAACTCGCCAGGATTGTTGTCAAATAATAGCGCCGAGAGGTTTGGTTGGGTTAGGTTACGTTATATTACGTTATTGATGTACATGAGGGTCCCATGGAGACGTGGAGGCCAACTCGCCAGGAATGTTGTCAAATATTACCGCAGACATGTTATGTTGGATTAGGTTTGGTTATATTACGTTATTGATGTATATAAAGGTCCCACGGAGACGGAGAAGCCAACTCGCCAGGAATGTTGCCAAATATTACCGCCGAGATGTTAGGTTGGGTTAGGTTATGTTATGTTACGTTATTGATGTATATAAAGGTCCCACGGAGACGTAGAGGCCAACTCGCCAGGAATGTTTTCAAATATTACTGCCGACATGTTAGGTTGGATTAGGTTGGGTTATGTTACGTTATTGATGTATATAAAGGTCCCAAGGAGACGTAGAGGCCAACAAGACAGAAATGTTGCCAAATATTACCGCCGAGATGTTAGGTTGGGTTAGGTTATGTTATATTACGTTCTTGATGTATATAAAGGTCCCACGCAGACGTAGAGGCCAACTCGCCAGGAATGTTGTCAAATAATAGCGCCGAGAGGTTTGGTTGGGTTAGGTTACGTTATATTACGTTATTGATGTACATGAGGGTCCCATGGAGACGTAGGGGCCAACTCGCCAGGAGTGTTGTCAAATATTACCGTCGGCATGTTCGGTTGGATTAGGTTTGGTTATATTTCGTTATTGATGTATATGAAGGTCCCACGGAAACGGAGAGGCCAACTCGCCAGGAATGTTGTCAAATATTACAGCCGAGATATTAGGTTGGGTTAGGTTAGGTTATATTACGTTATTGATGTATACAAAGGTCCCACGTAGACGTAGAGGGCAACTCGCCAGGATTGTTGTCAAATAATAGCGCCGAGAGGTTAGGTTGGGTTAGGTTATGTTATATTACGTTATTGATGTACATGAGGGTCCCATGGAGACGTAGAGGCGAACTCGCCAGGAATGTTGTCAAATATTACCGCCGGGATGTTAGGTTGAGTTAGGTTAGGTTATATTACGTTATAGATGTGTATAAAGGTCCAACGGAAACGGAGAGGCCAAATCGCTAGGAATGTTGTCAAATATTACAGCCGAGATGTTAGGTTGGGTTAGGTTTGGTTATATTACGTTATTGGTGTATACAAAGGTCCCACTGAGACGTATAGGACAGATCGCCAGGATTGTAGTCAAATAATAGCGCCGAGATGTTAGGTTGGGTTAGGTTGCGTTATATTACGTTATTGATGTACATGAGGGTCCCATGGAGACGTAGAAACCAACTCGCCAGGAATGTTGTGAGATATTACCGCCGACATGTTAGGTTGGATTAGGTTTGGTTATATTACGTTATTGATGTATATAAAGGTCCCACGGGGACGGAGGCGCCAACTCGCCAGGAATGTTATCAAATATTACCGCCGAGATATTAGGTTGGGTTAGGTTAGGTTATATTACGTTATTGATGTATACAAAGGTCCCAAGGAGACGTAGAGGCCAACTCGCCAGGAATGTTTTCAAATATTACCGCCGAGATGATAGGTTGGTTTAAGTTAGGGTATATTTCATTATTGATGTATATGAAGGTCCCACGGAGACGTAGAGGCCAACTCGCCAGGAATGTTGTCAAATATTACTGCCGAGATGTTAGGTTGGGTTAGGTTAGGTTATATTACGTTATTGATGTGTACAAAGGTCCCACGGAGACGGAGAGGGCAACTCGCCAGGATTGTTGTCAAATAATAGCGCCGAGAGGTTAGGTTGGATTAGGTTACGTTATATTACGTTATTGATGTACATGAGGGTCCCATGGAGACGTAGAGGCCAACTCGCCAGGAATGTTGTCAAATATTACCGCCGGCATGTTAGGTTGGATTAGGTTTGGTTATATTAGGTTACTGATGTATATAAAGGTCCCACGGAGACGGAGAAGCCAACTCGCCAGGAATGTTGCCAAATATTACCGCCGAGATGTTAGTTTGGGTTAGGTTAGGTTATATTACGTTATTGATGTATATAAAAGTCCCACGGAGACGTAGAGGCCAACTCGCCAGGAATGTTGTCATATATTACTGCCGACATGTTAGGTTGGATTAGGTTAGGTTATATTACGTTATTGATGTATATAAAGGTCCCAAGGAGACGTAGAGGCCAACAAGCCAGAAATGTTGCCAAATATTACTGCCGAGGTGTTAGGTTGGGTCAGGTTAGGTTATATTACGCTATTGATGTATATAAAAGTCCCACGCAGACGTAGAGGCCAACTCGCCAGGATTGTTGTCATATAATAGCGCCGAGAGGTGAGGTTGTGTCAGGTTAGGTTATATTACGTTATTGATGTATATGAAGATCCCACGGAAACGTAGAGGCCAACTCGCCAGGTACGTGGTCAAATATTACCGCCGAGATGATAGGTTGGGTTAGGTTTGGTTATATTTGGTTATTGATGTATATGAAGGTCCCACGGAAACGGAGAGGCCAACTCGCCAGGAATGTTGTCAAATATTACAGCCGAGATGTTAGGTTGGGTTATGTTAGGTTATATTACGTTATTGATGTATACAAAGGTCCCACGGAGACGTAGAGGCCAACTCGCCAGGAATGTTGTCAAATATTACCGCCGACATGTTAGGTTGGATTAGGTTTGGTTATATTACGTTATTGATGTATAAAAAGTTCCCACGCAGACGTAGAGGCCAACTCGCCAGGAATGTTGTCAAATATTACCGCCGAAATGTTAGGTTGGATTAGGTTTGGTTATATTTCGTTATTGATGTATATGAAGGTCCCACGGCAACGGAGAGGCCAACTCGCCAGGAATGTTGTCAAATATTACAGCCGAGATATTAGGTTGGGTTAGGTTAGGTTATATTACGTTATTGACGTATACAAAGGCCCCGCTGAGACGTAGAGGACAACTCGCCAGGATTGTCGTCAAATAATAGCGCCGAGAGGTTAGGTTGGGTTAGGTTACGTTATATTACGTTATTGATGTACATGAGGGTCCCATGGAGACGTACAGGCCAACTCGCCAGGAATGTTGTCAAACATTACCGCCGACATGTTAGGTTGGATTAGGTTTGGTTATACTACGTTATTGATGTATATAAAGGTCCCACGGAGACGTAGAGGCCAACAAGACAGGAATGTGGTCAACTATTACCGCCGAGATGTTAGGTTGGGTTAGGTTAAGTTATATTACGTTATAGATGTGTATAAAGGTCCAACGGATACGTAGAGGCCAATTCGGCAGGAATGTTTTCAAATAATATCGCCAAGATGTTAGGTTGGGTTCGGTTATGTTATATTATGTTATTGATATATATAAGGGTCCAACGGAGACGTAGAGGCCAACACGACAGGAATGTCGTCAAATATTACTGCCGAGGTGTTAGTTTGGGTTAGGTTAGGTTATATTACGCTATTGATGTATATAAAAGTCCCACGGAGACGTAGAAGACAACTCGTCAGGAATATGGTCAAATATTACAGCCACGATGTTAGATTGGGTTAGGATAGATTGTATTACGTCATAGACGTACACAGTGTTCCCACCGAGAAGTAGGGCCCGACAATCAAGGAATGTGGTTAAATTGTACCCCGAGAGGTTAGGTTGGGTTAGGTTACGTTATATTACGTTATTGATGTACATGAGGGTCCCACGGAGATGCAGAGGCCAACTCGCCAGGATTGTTGTCAAATAATAGCGCCGAGAGGTTAGGTTGTGTCAGGTTAGGGTATATTACGTTATTGATGTATATGAAGATCCCACGGAAACGTAGAGGCCAACTCGCCAGGTATGTGGTCAAATCTTACCGCCGAGATGATAGGTTGGGTTAGGTTTGGTTATATTTGGTTATTGATGTATATGAAGGTCCCACGGAAACGGAGAGGCCAACTCGCCAGGAATGTTGTCAAATATTACAGCCGAGATGTTAGGTTGGGTTATGTTAGGTTATATTACGTTATTGATGTATACAAAGGTCCCACGGAGACGTAGAGGCCAACTCGCCAGGAGTGTTGTCAAATATTGCCGCCGACATGTTAGGTTGGATTAGGTTTGGTTATACTACGTTATTGGTGTATATAAAGGTCCCACGGAGACGTAGAGGCCAACAAGACAGGAATGTGGTCAACTATTACCGCCGAGATGTTAGGTTGGGTTAGGTTAAGTTATATTACGTTATAGATGTGTATAAAGGTCCAACGGATACGTAGAGGCCAATTCGGCAGGAATGTTGTCAAATAATATCGCCGAGATGTTAGGTTGGGTTCGGTTATGTTATATTATGTTATTGATATATATAAGGGTCCAACGGAGACGTAGAGGCCAACAAGACAGGAATGTCGTCAAATATTACTGCCGAGGTGTTAGTTTGGGTTAGGTTAGGTTATATTACGCTATTGATGTATATAAAAGTCCCACGGAGACATAGAAGCCAACTCGTCAGGAATATGGTCAAATATTACAGCCACGATGTTAGATTGGGTTAGGATAGGTTGTATTACGTCATAGACGTACACAGTGTTCCCACCGAGAAGTAGGGCCCGACAATCAAGGAATGTGGTTAAATGGTACCCCGAGAGGTTAGGTTGGGTTAGGTTACGTTATATTACGTTATTGATGTACATGAGGGTCCCACGGAGATGCAGAGGCCAACTCGCCAGGATTGTTGTCAAATAATAGCGCCGAGAGGTTAGGCTGTGTCAGGTTAGGGTATATTACGTTATTGATGTATATGAAGAACCCACGGAGACGTAGAGACCATCTCGCCAGGTATGTGGTCAAATATTACCGCCGAGATGTTAGGTTGGGTTAGGTTTGGTTATATTTCGTTATTGATGTATATGAAGGTCCCACGGAATCGGAGAGGCCAACTCGCCAGGAATGTTGTCAAATATTACAGCCGAGATGTTAGGTTGGGTTAGGTTAGGTTATATTACGTTATTGATGTATATAAAGTTCCCACGGAGACGTAGAGGCCAACTCGCCAGGAATGTTGTCAAATATTACCGCCGAGATGATAGGTTGTGTTAGGTTAGGTTATATTACGTTATTGATGTATATAAAGGTCCCACGCAGACGTAGAGGCCAACAAGCCAGAAATGTTGCCAAATATTACCGCCGAGATCATAGGTTGGGTTAGGTTTGGTTATATTTGGTTAATGATGTATATGAAGGTCCCACGGCAACGGAGAGGCCAACTCGCCAGGAATGTTGTCAAATATTACAGCCGAGATATTAGGTTGGGTTAGGTTAGGTTATATTACGTTATTGATGTATACAAAGATCCCGCTGAGACGTAGAGGACAACTCGCCAGGATTGTCGTCAAATAATAGCGCCGAGGGGTTAGGTTGGGTTAGGTTACGTTATATTACGTTATTTATGTACATGAGGGTCCCATGGAGACGTAGAGGCCAACTCGCCAGGAATGTTGTCAAACATTACCGCCGACATGTTAGGTTGGACTAGGTTTGGTTATACTACGTTATTGATGTATATAAAGGTCCCACGGAGACGTAGAGGCCAACAAGACAGGAATGTGGTCAACTATTACCGCCGAGATGTTAGGTTGGGTTAGGTTTGGTTATATTACGCTATTGATGTATATAAAAGTCCCACGCAGACGTAGAGGCCAACTCGCCAGGAATGCTGTCAAATATTACCGCCGAGATGACAGGTTGGTTTAGGTTAGGTTGAATTACGTTATAGACGTATACAGTATTCCCTCCGAGAAGTAGGGCCCGACAATCAAGGAATGTGGTTAAATGGTAGGCCGAGCAGTTAGGTTGGGTTAGGTTACGTTATATTACGTTATTGATGTACATGAGGGTCCCACGGAGACGTAGAGGCCAACTCGCCAGTAATGTTGTCAAATATAACCGCCGAGATGTTAGGTTGGGTTAGGTTAGGTTATGTTACGTTATTGATGTATATAAAGGTCCCACGGAGACGTAGAGGCCAACTCGCCAGGATTGTTGTCATATAATAGCGCCGAGAGGTTAGGTTGTGTCAGGTTAGGTTATATTACGTTATTGATGTATATGAAGATCCCACGGAAACGTAGAGGCCAACTCGCCAGGTATGTGGTCAAATATTACCGCCGAGATGATAGGTTGGGTTAGGTTTGGTTATATTCGGTTATTGATGTATATGAAGGACCCACGGAAACGGAGAGGCCAAATCGCCAGGAATGTTGTGAAATATTACAGCCGAGATGTTAGGTTGGGTTATGTTAGGTTATATTACGTTATTGATGTATACAAAGGTCCCACGGAGACGTAGAGGCCAACTCGCCAGGAATGTTGTCAAATATTACCGCCGACATGTTAGGTTGGATTAGGGTTGGTTATATTACGTTATTGATGTATACAAAGGTCCCACGGAGACGTAGAGGCCAACTCGCCAGGAATGTTGTCAAATATTACCGCCGAAATGTTAGGTTGGATTAGGTTTGGTTATATTTCGTTATTGATGTATATGAAGGTCCCACGGCAACGGAGAGGCCAACTCGCCAGGAATGTTGTCAAATATTACAGCCGAGATATTAGGTTGGGTTAGGTTAGGTTATATTACGTTATTGATGTATACAAAGGCCCCGCTGAGACGTAGAGGACAACTCGCCAGGATTGTCGTCAAATAATAGCGCCGAGAGGTTAGGTTGGGTTAGGTTACGTTATATTACGTTATTGATGTACATGAGGGTCCCATGGAGACGTACAGGCAAACTCGCCAGGAATGTTGTCAAACATTACCGCCGACATGTTAGGTTGGATTAGGTTTGTTTATACTACGTTATTGATGTATATAAAGGTCCCACGGAGACGTAGAGGCCAACAAGACAGGAATGTGGTCAACTATTACCGCCGAGATGTTAGGTTGGGTTAGGTTAGGTTATATTACGTTATAGATGTGTATAAAGGTCCAACGGATACGTAGAGGCCAATTCGGCAGGAATGTTGTCAAATAATACCGCCGAGATGTTAGGTTGGGTTCGGTTATGTTATATTACGTTATTGATATATATAAGGGTCCAACGGAGACGTAGAGGCCAACAAGCCAGGAATGTCGTCAAATATTACTGCCGAGGTGTTAGTTTGGGTTAGGTTAGGTTATATTACGCTATTGATATATAAAAATCCCACGGAGACGTAGAAGCCAACTAGTCAGGAATATGGTCAAATATTACAGCCACGATGTTAGATTGGGTTAGGGTAGGTTGTATTACGTCATAGACGTACACAGTGTTCCCACCGAGAAGTAGGGCCCGACAATCAAGGAATGTGGTTAAATGGTACCCCGAGAGGTTAGGTTGGGTTAGGTTACGTTATATTACGTTATTGATGTACATGAGGGTCCCACGGAGACGCAGAGGCCAACTCGCCAGGATTGTTGTCAAATAATAGCGCCGAGAGGTTAGGTTGTGTCAGGTTAGGTTATATTACGTTATTGATGTATATGAAGAACCCACGGAGACGTAGAGACCATCTCGCCAGGTATGTGGTCAAATATTACCGCCGAGATGTTAGGTTGGGTTAGGTTTGGTTATATTTCGTTATTGATGTATATGAAGGTCCCACGGAATCGGAGCGGCCAACTCGCCAGGAATGTTGTCAAATATTACAGCCGAGATGTTAGGTTGGGTTAGGTTAGGTTATATTACGTTATTGATGTATATAAAGTTCACACGGAGACGTAGAGGCCAACTCGCCAGGAATGTTGTCAAATATTACCGCCGAGATGATACGTTGTGTTAGGTTAGGTTATATTACGTTATTGATGTATATAGAGGTCCCGCGCAGACGTAGAGGCCAACTCGCCAGGAATGTTGTCAAATATTACCGCCGAGATGATAGGTTGGGTTAAGTTAGGTTATATTTCGTTATTGATGTATATGAAGGTCCCACGGAGACGTAGATGCCAACTCGCCAGGAATGTTGTCAAATATTACTGCCGAGATGTTAGGTTGGGTTAGGTTAGGTTATATTACGTTATTGATGTATTCAAAGGTCCCACTGAGACGTATAGGACAGCTCGCCAGGATTGTTGTCAAATAATACCGCCGAGAGGTTAGGTTGGGTTAGGTTGCGTTATATTACGTTATTGATGTACATGAGGGTCCCATGGAGACGTAGAGGCCAACTCGCCAGGAATGTTGTCAAATATTACCGCCGACATGTTAGGTTGGATTAGGTTTGGTTATATTACGTTATTGATGTATATAAAGGTCCCACGGAGACGTAGAGGCCAACTCGCCAGGAATGTCGTCAAATATTACTGCCGACATGTTAGGTTGGATTAGGTTAGGTTATATTACGTTATTGATGTATATAAAGGTCCCACGTAGACGTAGAGGCCAACAAGCCAGAAATGTTGCCAAATATTACCGCCGAGATGATAGGTTGGGTTAGGTTTGGTTATATTACGCTATTGATGTATATAAAAGTCCCACGCAGACGTAGAGGCCAACTTGCCAGGAATGCTGTCAAATATTACCGCCGAGATGACAGGTTGGTTTAGGTTAGGTTGAATTACGTTATAGACGTATACAGTATTCCCACCGAGAAGTAGGGCCCGACAATCAAGGAATGTGGTTAACTGGTAGCCCGAGCAGTTAGGTTGGGTTAGGTTACGTTATATTACGTTATTGATGTACATGAGGGTCCCACGGAGACGTAGAGGCCATCTCGCCAGTAATGTTGTCAAATATTACAGCCGAGATGTTAGGTTGGGTTATGTTAGGTTATATTACGTTATTGATGTATACAAAGGTCCCACGGAGACGCAGAGGCCAACTCGCCAGGATTGTTGTCAAATAATAGCGCCGAGAGGTTAGGTTGTGTCAGGTTAGGTTATATCACGTTATTGATGTATATGAAGAACCCACGGAGTCGTAGAGACCATCTCGCCAGGTATGTGGTCAAATATTACCGCCGAGATGTTAGGTTGGGTTAGGTTAGGTTATATTACGTTATAGATGTGTATAAAGGTCCAACGGATACGTAGAGGCCAATTCGGCAGGAATGTTGTCAAATAATACCGCCGAGATGTTAGGTTGGGTTCGGTTATGTTATATTACGTTATTGATATATATAAGGGTCCAACGGAGACGTAGAGGCCAACAAGCCAGAAATGTTGCCAAATATTACCGCCGAGATGATAGGTTGGGTTAGGTTTGGTTATATTACGCTATTGATGTATATAAAAGTCCCACGCAGACGTAGAGGCCAACTCGCCAGGAATGCTGTCAAATATTACCGCCGAGATGATAGGCTGGTTTAGGTTAGGTTGAATTACGTTATAGACGTATACAGTATTCCCACCGAGAAGTAGGGCCCGACAATCAAGGAATGTGGTTAAATTGTAGCCCGAGCAGTTAGGTTGGGTTAGGTTACGTTATATTACGTTATTGATGTACATGAGGGTCCCACGGAGACGTAGAGGCCAACTCGCCAGTAATGTTGTCAAATATAACCGCCGAGATGTTAGGTTGGGTTAGGTTAGGTTATGTTACGTTATTGATGTATATAGAGGTCCCACGGAGACGTAGAGGCCAACTCGCCAGCATTGTTGTCATATAATAGCGCCGAGAGGTTAGGTTGTGTCAGGTTAGGTTATATTACGTTATTGATGTATATGAAGATCCCACGGAAACGTAGAGGCCAACTCGCCAGGTATGTGGTCAAATATTACCGCCGAGATGATAGGTTGGGTTAGGTTTGGTTATATTTGGTTATTGATGTATATGATGGTCCCACGGAAACGGAGAGGCCAACTCGCCAGGAATGTTGTCAAATATTACAGCCGAGATGTTAGGTTGGGTTATGTTAGGTTATATTACGTTATTGATGTATACAAAGGTCCCACGGAGACGTAGAGGCCAACTCGCCAGGAATGTTGTCAAATATTACCGCCGACATGTTAGGTTGGATTAGGTTTGGTTATATTACGTTATTGATGTATAAAAAGTTCCCACGCAGACGTAGAGGCCAACTCGCCAGGAATGTTGTCAAATATTACCGCCGAAATGTTAGGTTGGATTAGGTTTGGTTATATTTCGTTATTGATGTATATGAAGGTCCCACGGCAACGGAGAGGCCAACTCGCCAGGAATGTTGTCAAATATTACAGCCGAGATATTAGGTTGGGTTAGGTTAGGTTATATTACGTTATTGACGTATACAAAGGCCCCGCTGAGACGTAGAGGACAACTCGCCAGGATTGTCGTCAAATAATAGCGCCGAGAGGTTAGGTTGGGTTAGGTTACGTTATATTACGTTATTGATGTACATGAGGGTCCCATGGAGACGTACAGGCCAACTCGCCAGGAATGTTGTCAAACATTACCGCCGACATGTTAGGTTGGATTAGGTTTGGTTATACTACGTTATTGATGTATATAAAGGTCCCACGGAGACGTAGAGGCCAACAAGACAGGAATGTGGTCAACTATTACCGCCGAGATGTTAGGTTGGGTTAGGTTAAGTTATATTACGTTATAGATGTGTATAAAGGTCCAACGGATACGTAGAGGCCAATTCGGCAGGAATGTTTTCAAATAATATCGCCAAGATGTTAGGTTGGGTTCGGTTATGTTATATTATGTTATTGATATATATAAGGGTCCAACGGAGACGTAGAGGCCAACACGACAGGAATGTCGTCAAATATTACTGCCGAGGTGTTAGTTTGGGTTAGGTTAGGTTATATTACGCTATTGATGTATATAAAAGTCCCACGGAGACGTAGAAGACAACTCGTCAGGAATATGGTCAAATATTACAGCCACGATGTTAGATTGGGTTAGGATAGGTTGTATTACGTCATAGACGTACACAGTGTTCCCACCGAGAAGTAGGGCCCGACAATCAAGGAATGTGGTTAAATTGTACCCCGAGAGGTTAGGTTGGGTTAGGTTACGTTATATTACGTTATTGATGTACATGAGGGTCCCACGGAGATGCAGAGGCCAACTCGCCAGGATTGTTGTCAAATAATAGCGCCGAGAGGTTAGGTTGTGTCAGGTTAGGGTATATTACGTTATTGATGTATATGAAGATCCCACGGAAACGTAGAGGCCAACTCGCCAGGTATGTGGTCAAATCTTACCGCCGAGATGATAGGTTGGGTTAGGTTTGGTTATATTTGGTTATTGATGTATATGAAGGTCCCACGGAAACGGAGAGGCCAACTCGCCAGGAATGTTGTCAAATATTACAGCCGAGATGTTAGGTTGGGTTATGTTAGGTTATATTACGTTATTGATGTATACAAAGGTCCCACGGAGACGTAGAGGCCAACTCGCCAGGAGTGTTGTCAAATATTGCCGCCGACATGTTAGGTTGGATTAGGTTTGGTTATACTACGTTATTGGTGTATATAAAGGTCCCACGGAGACGTAGAGGCCAACAAGACAGGAATGTGGTCAACTATTACCGCCGAGATGTTAGGTTGGGTTAGGTTAAGTTATATTACGTTATAGATGTGTATAAAGGTCCAACGGATACGTAGAGGCCAATTCGGCAGGAATGTTGTCAAATAATATCGCCGAGATGTTAGGTTGGGTTCGGTTATGTTATATTATGTTATTGATATATATAAGGGTCCAACGGAGACGTAGAGGCCAACAAGACAGGAATGTCGTCAAATATTACTGCCGAGGTGTTAGTTTGGGTTAGGTTAGGTTATATTACGCTATTGATGTATATAAAAGTCCCACGGAGACATAGAAGCCAACTCGTCAGGAATATGGTCAAATATTACAGCCACGATGTTAGATTGGGTTAGGATAGGTTGTATTACGTCATAGACGTACACAGTGTTCCCACCGAGAAGTAGGGCCCGACAATCAAGGAATGTGGTTAAATGGTACCCCGAGAGGTTAGGTTGGGTTAGGTTACGTTATATTACGTTATTGATGTACATGAGGGTCCCACGGAGATGCAGAGGCCAACTCGCCAGGATTGTTGTCAAATAATAGCGCCGAGAGGTTAGGCTGTGTCAGGTTAGGGTATATTACGTTATTGATGTATATGAAGATCCCACGGAAACGTAGAGGCCAACTCGCCAGGTATGTGGTCAAATATTACCGCCGAGATGATAGGTTGGGTTAGGTTTGGTTATATTCGGTTATTGATGTATATGAAGGACCCACGGAAACGGAGAGGCCAAATCGCCAGGAATGTTGTGAAATATTACAGCCGAGATGTTAGGTTGGGTTATGTTAGGTTATATTACGTTATTGATGTATACAAAGGTCCCACGGAGACGTAGAGGCCAACTCGCCAGGAATGTTGTCAAATATTACCGCCGACATGTTAGGTTGGATTAGGGTTGGTTATATTACGTTATTGATGTATACAAAGGTCCCACGGAGACGTAGAGGCCAACTCGCCAGGAATGTTGTCAAATATTACCGCCGAAATGTTAGGTTGGATTAGGTTTGGTTATATTTCGTTATTGATGTATATGAAGGTCCCACGGCAACGGAGAGGCCAACTCGCCAGGAATGTTGTCAAATATTACAGCCGAGATATTAGGTTGGGTTAGGTTAGGTTATATTACGTTATTGATGTATACAAAGGCCCCGCTGAGACGTAGAGGACAACTCGCCAGGATTGTCGTCAAATAATAGCGCCGAGAGGTTAGGTTGGGTTAGGTTACGTTATATTACGTTATTGATGTACATGAGGGTCCCATGGAGACGTACAGGCAAACTCGCCAGGAATGTTGTCAAACATTACCGCCGACATGTTAGGTTGGATTAGGTTTGTTTATACTACGTTATTGATGTATATAAAGGTCCCACGGAGACGTAGAGGCCAACAAGACAGGAATGTGGTCAACTATTACCGCCGAGATGTTAGGTTGGGTTAGGTTAGGTTATATTACGTTATAGATGTGTATAAAGGTCCAACGGATACGTAGAGGCCAATTCGGCAGGAATGTTGTCAAATAATACCGCCGAGATGTTAGGTTGGGTTCGGTTATGTTATATTACGTTATTGATATATATAAGGGTCCAACGGAGACGTAGAGGCCAACAAGCCAGGAATGTCGTCAAATATTACTGCCGAGGTGTTAGTTTGGGTTAGGTTAGGTTATATTACGCTATTGATATATAAAAATCCCACGGAGACGTAGAAGCCAACTAGTCAGGAATATGGTCAAATATTACAGCCACGATGTTAGATTGGGTTAGGGTAGGTTGTATTACGTCATAGACGTACACAGTGTTCCCACCGAGAAGTAGGGCCCGACAATCAAGGAATGTGGTTAAATGGTACCCCGAGAGGTTAGGTTGGGTTAGGTTACGTTATATTACGTTATTGATGTACATGAGGGTCCCACGGAGACGCAGAGGCCAACTCGCCAGGATTGTTGTCAAATAATAGCGCCGAGAGGTTAGGTTGTGTCAGGTTAGGTTATATTACGTTATTGATGTATATGAAGAACCCACGGAGACGTAGAGACCATCTCGCCAGGTATGTGGTCAAATATTACCGCCGAGATGTTAGGTTGGGTTAGGTTTGGTTATATTTCGTTATTGATGTATATGAAGGTCCCACGGAATCGGAGCGGCCAACTCGCCAGGAATGTTGTCAAATATTACAGCCGAGATGTTAGGTTGGGTTAGGTTAGGTTATATTACGTTATTGATGTATATAAAGTTCACACGGAGACGTAGAGGCCAACTCGCCAGGAATGTTGTCAAATATTACCGCCGAGATGATACGTTGTGTTAGGTTAGGTTATATTACGTTATTGATGTATATAGAGGTCCCGCGCAGACGTAGAGGCCAACTCGCCAGGAATGTTGTCAAATATTACCGCCGAGATGATAGGTTGGGTTAAGTTAGGTTATATTTCGTTATTGATGTATATGAAGGTCCCACGGAGACGTAGATGCCAACTCGCCAGGAATGTTGTCAAATATTACTGCCGAGATGTTAGGTTGGGTTAGGTTAGGTTATATTACGTTATTGATGTATTCAAAGGTCCCACTGAGACGTATAGGACAGCTCGCCAGGATTGTTGTCAAATAATACCGCCGAGAGGTTAGGTTGGGTTAGGTTGCGTTATATTACGTTATTGATGTACATGAGGGTCCCATGGAGACGTAGAGGCCAACTCGCCAGGAATGTTGTCAAATATTACCGCCGACATGTTAGGTTGGATTAGGTTTGGTTATATTACGTTATTGATGTATATAAAGGTCCCACGGAGACGTAGAGGCCAACTCGCCAGGAATGTCGTCAAATATTACTGCCGACATGTTAGGTTGGATTAGGTTAGGTTATATTACGTTATTGATGTATATAAAGGTCCCACGTAGACGTAGAGGCCAACAAGCCAGAAATGTTGCCAAATATTACCGCCGAGATGATAGGTTGGGTTAGGTTTGGTTATATTACGCTATTGATGTATATAAAAGTCCCACGCAGACGTAGAGGCCAACTTGCCAGGAATGCTGTCAAATATTACCGCCGAGATGACAGGTTGGTTTAGGTTAGGTTGAATTACGTTATAGACGTATACAGTATTCCCACCGAGAAGTAGGGCCCGACAATCAAGGAATGTGGTTAACTGGTAGCCCGAGCAGTTAGGTTGGGTTAGGTTACGTTATATTACGTTATTGATGTACATGAGGGTCCCACGGAGACGTAGAGGCCATCTCGCCAGTAATGTTGTCAAATATTACAGCCGAGATGTTAGGTTGGGTTATGTTAGGTTATATTACGTTATTGATGTATACAAAGGTCCCACGGAGACGCAGAGGCCAACTCGCCAGGATTGTTGTCAAATAATAGCGCCGAGAGGTTAGGTTGTGTCAGGTTAGGTTATATCACGTTATTGATGTATATGAAGAACCCACGGAGTCGTAGAGACCATCTCGCCAGGTATGTGGTCAAATATTACCGCCGAGATGTTAGGTTGGGTTAGGTTAGGTTATATTACGTTATAGATGTGTATAAAGGTCCAACGGATACGTAGAGGCCAATTCGGCAGGAATGTTGTCAAATAATACCGCCGAGATGTTAGGTTGGGTTCGGTTATGTTATATTACGTTATTGATATATATAAGGGTCCAACGGAGACGTAGAGGCCAACAAGCCAGAAATGTTGCCAAATATTACCGCCGAGATGATAGGTTGGGTTAGGTTTGGTTATATTACGCTATTGATGTATATAAAAGTCCCACGCAGACGTAGAGGCCAACTCGCCAGGAATGCTGTCAAATATTACCGCCGAGATGATAGGCTGGTTTAGGTTAGGTTGAATTACGTTATAGACGTATACAGTATTCCCACCGAGAAGTAGGGCCCGACAATCAAGGAATGTGGTTAAATTGTAGCCCGAGCAGTTAGGTTGGGTTAGGTTACGTTATATTACGTTATTGATGTACATGAGGGTCCCACGGAGACGTAGAGGCCAACTCGCCAGTAATGTTGTCAAATATAACCGCCGAGATGTTAGGTTGGGTTAGGTTAGGTTATGTTACGTTATTGATGTATATAGAGGTCCCACGGAGACGTAGAGGCCAACTCGCCAGCATTGTTGTCATATAATAGCGCCGAGAGGTTAGGTTGTGTCAGGTTAGGTTATATTACGTTATTGATGTATATGAAGATCCCACGGAAACGTAGAGGCCAACTCGCCAGGTATGTGGTCAAATATTACCGCCGAGATGATAGGTTGGGTTAGGTTTGGTTATATTTGGTTATTGATGTATATGATGGTCCCACGGAAACGGAGAGGCCAACTCGCCAGGAATGTTGTCAAATATTACAGCCGAGATGTTAGGTTGGGTTATGTTAGGTTATATTACGTTATTGATGTATACAAAGGTCCCACGGAGACGTAGAGGCCAACTCGCCAGGAATGTTGTCAAATATTACCGCCGACATGTTA
Source organism: Xylocopa violacea (assembly GCA_963969225.1). Taxonomy (NCBI): domain Eukaryota; kingdom Metazoa; phylum Arthropoda; class Insecta; order Hymenoptera; family Apidae; genus Xylocopa; species Xylocopa violacea. Next base: position 6,493,332 of record CAXAJV010000017.1, on the reverse strand, counting down.
GGTTGGATTAGGTTTGGTTATATTACGTTATTGATGTATAAAAAGTTCCCACGCAGACGTAGAGGCCAACTCGCCAGGAATGTTGTCAAATATTACCGCCGAAATGTTAGGTTGGATTAGGTTTGGTTATATTTCGTTATTGATGTATATGAAGGTCCCACGGCAACGGAGAGGCCAACTCGCCAGGAATGTTGTCAAATATTACAGCCGAGATATTAGGTTGGGTTAGGTTAGGTTATATTACGTTATTGACGTATACAAAGGCCCCGCTGAGACGTAGAGGACAACTCGCCAGGATTGTCGTCAAATAATAGCGCCGAGAGGTTAGGTTGGGTTAGGTTACGTTATATTACGTTATTGATGTACATGAGGGTCCCATGGAGACGTACAGGCCAACTCGCCAGGAATGTTGTCAAACATTACCGCCGACATGTTAGGTTGGATTAGGTTTGGTTATACTACGTTATTGATGTATATAAAGGTCCCACGGAGACGTAGAGGCCAACAAGACAGGAATGTGGTCAACTATTACCGCCGAGATGTTAGGTTGGGTTAGGTTAAGTTATATTACGTTATAGATGTGTATAAAGGTCCAACGGATACGTAGAGGCCAATTCGGCAGGAATGTTTTCAAATAATATCGCCAAGATGTTAGGTTGGGTTCGGTTATGTTATATTATGTTATTGATATATATAAGGGTCCAACGGAGACGTAGAGGCCAACACGACAGGAATGTCGTCAAATATTACTGCCGAGGTGTTAGTTTGGGTTAGGTTAGGTTATATTACGCTATTGATGTATATAAAAGTCCCACGGAGACGTAGAAGACAACTCGTCAGGAATATGGTCAAATATTACAGCCACGATGTTAGATTGGGTTAGGATAGGTTGTATTACGTCATAGACGTACACAGTGTTCCCACCGAGAAGTAGGGCCCGACAATCAAGGAATGTGGTTAAATTGTACCCCGAGAGGTTAGGTTGGGTTAGGTTACGTTATATTACGTTATTGATGTACATGAGGGTCCCACGGAGATGCAGAGGCCAACTCGCCAGGATTGTTGTCAAATAATAGCGCCGAGAGGTTAGGTTGTGTCAGGTTAGGGTATATTACGTTATTGATGTATATGAAGATCCCACGGAAACGTAGAGGCCAACTCGCCAGGTATGTGGTCAAATCTTACCGCCGAGATGATAGGTTGGGTTAGGTTTGGTTATATTTGGTTATTGATGTATATGAAGGTCCCACGGAAACGGAGAGGCCAACTCGCCAGGAATGTTGTCAAATATTACAGCCGAGATGTTAGGTTGGGTTATGTTAGGTTATATTACGTTATTGATGTATACAAAGGTCCCACGGAGACGTAGAGGCCAACTCGCCAGGAGTGTTGTCAAATATTGCCGCCGACATGTTAGGTTGGATTAGGTTTGGTTATACTACGTTATTGGTGTATATAAAGGTCCCACGGAGACGTAGAGGCCAACAAGACAGGAATGTGGTCAACTATTACCGCCGAGATGTTAGGTTGGGTTAGGTTAAGTTATATTACGTTATAGATGTGTATAAAGGTCCAACGGATACGTAGAGGCCAATTCGGCAGGAATGTTGTCAAATAATATCGCCGAGATGTTAGGTTGGGTTCGGTTATGTTATATTATGTTATTGATATATATAAGGGTCCAACGGAGACGTAGAGGCCAACAAGACAGGAATGTCGTCAAATATTACTGCCGAGGTGTTAGTTTGGGTTAGGTTAGGTTATATTACGCTATTGATGTATATAAAAGTCCCACGGAGACATAGAAGCCAACTCGTCAGGAATATGGTCAAATATTACAGCCACGATGTTAGATTGGGTTAGGATAGGTTGTATTACGTCATAGACGTACACAGTGTTCCCACCGAGAAGTAGGGCCCGACAATCAAGGAATGTGGTTAAATGGTACCCCGAGAGGTTAGGTTGGGTTAGGTTACGTTATATTACGTTATTGATGTACATGAGGGTCCCACGGAGATGCAGAGGCCAACTCGCCAGGATTGTTGTCAAATAATAGCGCCGAGAGGTTAGGCTGTGTCAGGTTAGGGTATATTACGTTATTGATGTATATGAAGAACCCACGGAGACGTAGAGACCATCTCGCCAGGTATGTGGTCAAATATTACCGCCGAGATGTTAGGTTGGGTTAGGTTTGGTTATATTTCGTTATTGATGTATATGAAGGTCCCACGGAATCGGAGAGGCCAACTCGCCAGGAATGTTGTCAAATATTACAGCCGAGATGTTAGGTTGGGTTAGGTTAGGTTATATTACGTTATTGATGTATATAAAGTTCCCACGGAGACGTAGAGGCCAACTCGCCAGGAATGTTGTCAAATATTACCGCCGAGATGATAGGTTGTGTTAGGTTAGGTTATATTACGTTATTGATGTATATAAAGGTCCCACGCAGACGTAGAGGCCAACAAGCCAGAAATGTTGCCAAATATTACCGCCGAGATCATAGGTTGGGTTAGGTTTGGTTATATTTGGTTAATGATGTATATGAAGGTCCCACGGCAACGGAGAGGCCAACTCGCCAGGAATGTTGTCAAATATCACAGCCGAGATATTAGGTTGGGTTAGGTTAGGTTATATTACGTTATTGATGTATACAAAGGCCCCGCTGAGACGTAGAGGACAACTCGCCAGGATTGTCGTCAAATAATAGCGCCGAGAGGTTAGGTTGGGTTAGGTTACGTTATATTACGTTATTGATGTACATGAGGGTCCCATGGAGACGTACAGGCAAACTCGCCAGGAATGTTGTCAAACATTACCGCCGACATGTTAGGTTGGATTAGGTTTGGTTATACTACGTTATTGATGTATATAAAGGTCCCACGGAGACGTAGAGGCCAACAAGACAGGAATGTGGTCAACTATTACCGCCGAGATGTTAGGTTGGGTTAGGTTAGGTTATATTACGTTATAGATGTGTATAAAGGTCCAACGGATACGTAGAGGCCAATTCGGCAGGAATGTTGTCAAATAATACCGCCGAGATGTTAGGTTGGGTTCGGTTATGTTATATTACGTTATTGATATATATAAGGGTCCAACGGAGACGTAGAGGCCAACAAGCCAGGAATGTCGTCAAATATTACTGCCGAGGTGTTAGTTTGGGTTAGGTTAGGTTATATTACGCTATTGATATATAAAAATCCCACGGAGACGTAGAAGCCAACTAGTCAGGAATATGGTCAAATATTACAGCCACGATGTTAGATTGGGTTAGGGTAGGTTGTATTACGTCATAGACGTACACAGTGTTCCCACCGAGAAGTAGGGCCCGACAATCAAGGAATGTGGTTAAATGGTACCCCGAGAGGTTAGGTTGGGTTAGGTTACGTTATATTACGTTATTGATGTACATGAGGGTCCCACGGAGACGCAGAGGCCAACTCGCCAGGATTGTTGTCAAATAATAGCGCCGAGAGGTTAGGTTGTGTCAGGTTAGGTTATATTACGTTATTGATGTATATGAAGAACCCACGGAGACGTAGAGACCATCTCGCCAGGTATGTGGTCAAATATTACCGCCGAGATGTTAGGTTGGGTTAGGTTTGGTTATATTTCGTTATTGATGTATATGAAGGTCCCACGGAATCGGAGCGGCCAACTCGCCAGGAATGTTGTCAAATATTACAGCCGAGATGTTAGGTTGGGTTAGGTTAGGTTATATTACGTTATTGATGTATATAAAGTTCACACGGAGACGTAGAGGCCAACTCGCCAGGAATGTTGTCAAATATTACCGCCGAGATGATACGTTGTGTTAGGTTAGGTTATATTACGTTATTGATGTATATAAAGGTCCCGCGCAGACGTAGAGGCCAACTCGCCAGGAATGTTGTCAAATATTACCGCCGAGATGATAGGTTGGGTTAAGTTAGGTTATATTTCGTTATTGATGTATATGAAGGTCCCACGGAGACGTAGATGCCAACTCGCCAGGAATGTTGTCAAATATTACTGCCGAGATGTTAGGTTGGGTTAGGTTAGGTTATATTACGTTATTGATGTATTCAAAGGTCCCACTGAGACGTATAGGACAGCTCGCCAGGATTGTTGTCAAATAATACCGCCGAGAGGTTAGGTTGGGTTAGGTTGCGTTATATTACGTTATTGATGTACATGAGGGTCCCATGGAGACGTAGAGGCCAACTCGCCAGGAATGTTGTCAAATATTACCGCCGACATGTTAGGTTGGATTAGGTTTGGTTATATTACGTTATTGATGTATATAAAGGTCCCACGGAGACGTAGAGGCCAACTCGCCAGGAATGTCGTCAAATATTACTGCCGACATGTTAGGTTGGATTAGGTTAGGTTATATTACGTTATTGATGTATATAAAGGTCCCACGTAGACGTAGAGGCCAACAAGCCAGAAATGTTGCCAAATATTACCGCCGAGATGATAGGTTGGGTTAGGTTTGGTTATATTACGCTATTGATGTATATAAAAGTCCCACGCAGACGTAGAGGCCAACTTGCCAGGAATGCTGTCAAATATTACCGCCGAGATGACAGGTTGGTTTAGGTTAGGTTGAATTACGTTATAGACGTATACAGTATTCCCACCGAGAAGTAGGGCCCGACAATCAAGGAATGTGGTTAACTGGTAGCCCGAGCAGTTAGGTTGGGTTAGGTTACGTTATATTACGTTATTGATGTACATGAGGGTCCCACGGAGACGTAGAGGCCATCTCGCCAGTAATGTTGTCAAATATTACAGCCGAGATGTTAGGTTGGGTTATGTTAGGTTATATTACGTTATTGATGTATACAAAGGTCCCACGGAGACGCAGAGGCCAACTCGCCAGGATTGTTGTCAAATAATAGCGCCGAGAGGTTAGGTTGTGTCAGGTTAGGTTATATCACGTTATTGATGTATATGAAGAACCCACGGAGTCGTAGAGACCATCTCGCCAGGTATGTGGTCAAATATTACCGCCGAGATGTTAGGTTGGGTTAGGTTAGGTTATATTACGTTATAGATGTGTATAAAGGTCCAACGGATACGTAGAGGCCAATTCGGCAGGAATGTTGTCAAATAATACCGCCGAGATGTTAGGTTGGGTTCGGTTATGTTATATTACGTTATTGATATATATAAGGGTCCAACGGAGACGTAGAGGCCAACAAGCCAGAAATGTTGCCAAATATTACCGCCGAGATGATAGGTTGGGTTAGGTTTGGTTATATTACGCTATTGATGTATATAAAAGTCCCACGCAGACGTAGAGGCCAACTCGCCAGGAATGCTGTCAAATATTACCGCCGAGATGATAGGCTGGTTTAGGTTAGGTTGAATTACGTTATAGACGTATACAGTATTCCCACCGAGAAGTAGGGCCCGACAATCAAGGAATGTGGTTAAATTGTAGCCCGAGCAGTTAGGTTGGGTTAGGTTACGTTATATTACGTTATTGATGTACATGAGGGTCCCACGGAGACGTAGAGGCCAACTCGCCAGTAATGTTGTCAAATATAACCGCCGAGATGTTAGGTTGGGTTAGGTTAGGTTATGTTACGTTATTGATGTATATAGAGGTCCCACGGAGACGTAGAGGCCAACTCGCCAGCATTGTTGTCATATAATAGCGCCGAGAGGTTAGGTTGTGTCAGGTTAGGTTATATTACGTTATTGATGTATATGAAGATCCCACGGAAACGTAGAGGCCAACTCGCCAGGTATGTGGTCAAATATTACCGCCGAGATGATAGGTTGGGTTAGGTTTGGTTATATTTGGTTATTGATGTATATGATGGTCCCACGGAAACGGAGAGGCCAACTCGCCAGGAATGTTGTCAAATATTACAGCCGAGATGTTAGGTTGGGTTATGTTAGGTTATATTACGTTATTGATGTATACAAAGGTCCCACGGAGACGTAGAGGCCAACTCGCCAGGAATGTTGTCAAATATTACCGCCGACATGTTAGGTTGGATTAGGTTTGGTTATATTACGTTATTGATGTATACAAAGGTCCCACGGAGACGTAGAGGCCAACTCGCCAGGAATGATGTCAAATATTACCGCCGAAATGTTAGGTTGGATTAGGTTTGGTTATATTTCGTTATTGATGTATATGAAGGTCCCACGGCAACGGAGAGGCCAACTCGCCAGGAATGTTGTCAAATATTACAGCCGAGCTATTAGGTTGGGTTAGGTTAGGTTATATTACGTTATTGATGTATACAAAGGCCCCGCTGAGACGTAGAGGACAACTCGCCAGGATTGTCGTCAAATAATAGCGCCGAGAGGTTAGGTTGGGTTAGGTTACGTTATATTACTTTATTGATGTACATGAGGGTCCCATGGAGACGTACAGGCCAACTCGCCAGGAATGTTGTCAAACATTACCGCCGACATGTTAGGTTGGATTAGGTTTGGTTATACTACGTTATTGATGTATATAAAGGTCCCACGGAGACGTAGAGGCCAACAAGACAGGAATGTGGTCAACTATTACCGCCGAGATGTTAGGTTGGGTTAGGTTAGGTTATATTACGTTATAGATGTGTATAAAGGTCCAACGGATACGTAGAGGCCAATTCGGCAGGAATGTGGTCAAATATTACAGCCGAGATGTTAGGTTGGGTTAGGTTAGGTTATATTACGTTATTGATGTATATAAAGTTCCCACGGAGACGTAGAGGCCAACTCGCCAGGAATGTTGTCAAATATTACCGCCGAGATGATAGGTTGTGTTAGGTTAGGTTATATTACGTTATTGATGTATATAAAGGTCCCACGCAGACGTAGAGGCCAACAAGCCAGAAATGTTGCCAAATATTACCGCCGAGATGATAGGTTGGGTTAGGTTTGGTTATATTTGGTTATTGATGTATATGAAGGTCCCACGGAAACGGAGAGGTCAACTCGCCAGGAATGTTGTCAAATATTACAGCCGAGATATTAGGTTGGGTTAGGTTAGGTTATATTACGTTATTGATGTATACAAAGGTCCCACTGAGACGTAGAGGAAAACTCGCCAGGATTGTCGTCAAATAATAGCGCCGAGAGGTTAGGTTGGGTTAGGTTACGTTATATTACGTTATTGATGTACATGAGGGTCCCATGGAGACGTAGAGGCCAACTCGCCAGGAATGTTGTCAAATTATAGCGCCGAGAGGTTAGGTTGTGCCAGGTTAGGTTATATTACGTTATTGATGTATATGAAGAACCCACGGAGTCGTAGAGACCATCTCGCCAGGTATGTGGTGAAATATTACCGCCGAGATGTTAGGTTGGGTTAGGTTTGGTTATATTTCGTTATTGATGTATATGAAGGTCCCACGGAATCGGAGAGGCCAACTCGCCAGGAATGTTGTCAAATATTACAGCCGAGATGTTAGGTTGGGTTAGGTTAGGTTATATTACGTTATTGATGTATATAAAGTTCCCACGGAGACGTAGAGGCCAACTCGCCAGGAATGTTGTCAAATATTACCGCCGAGATGATAGGTTGTGTTAGGTTAGGTTATATTACGTTATTGATGTATATAAAGGACCCACGCAGACGTAGAGGCCAACAAGCCAGAAATGTTGCCAAATATTACCGCCGAGATGATAGGTTGGGTTAGGTTTGGTTATATTTGGTTATTGATGTATATGAAGGTCCCACGGAAACGGAGAGGTCAACTCGCCAGGAATGTTGTCAAATATTACAGCCGAGATATTAGGTTGGGTTAGGTTAGGTTATATTACGTTATTGATGTATACAAAGGTCCCACTGAGACGTAGAGGACAACTCGCCAGGATTGTCGTCAAATAATAGCGCCGAGAGGTTAGGTTGGGTTAGGTTACGTTATATTACGTTATTGATGTACATGAGGGTCCCATGGAGACGTAGAGGCCAACTCGCCAGGAATGTTGTCAAATTATAGCGCCGAGAGGTTAGGTTGTGCCAGGTTAGGTTATATTACGTTATTGATGTATATGAAGAACCCACGGAGACGTAGAGACCATCTCGCCAGGTATGTGGTCAAATATTACCGCCGAGATGTTAGGTTGGGTTAGGTTTGGTTATATTTCGTTATTGATGTATATGAAGGTCCCACGGAATCGGAGAGGCCAACTCGCCAGGAATGTTGTCAAATATTACAGCCGAGATGTTAGGTTGGGTTAGGTTAGGTTATATTACGTTATTGATGTATACAAAGGTCCCACGGAGACGTAGGGGACAACTCGCCAGGATTGTTGTCAAATAATAGCGCCGAGAGGTTTGGTTGGGTTAGGTTAGGTTATATTACGCTATTGATGTATATAAAAGCCCCACGCAGACGTAGGGGCCAACTCGCCAGGAATGCTGTCAAATATTACCGCCGAGATGATAGGTTGGTTTAGGTTAGGTTGAATTACGTTATAGACGTATACAGTATTCCCACCGAGAAGTAGGGCCCGACAATCAAGGAATGTGGTTAAATGGTAGCCCGAGCAGTTAGGTTGGGTTAGGTTAAGTTATATTACGTTATTGATGTACATGAGGGTCCCACGGAGACGTAGAGGCCAACTCGCCAGTAATGTTGTCAAATATAACCGCCGAGATGTTAGGTTGGGTTAGGTTAGGTGATGTTACGTTATTGATGTATATAAAGGTCCCACGGAGACGTAGAGGCCAACTCGCCAGGATTGTTGTCATATAATAGCGCCGAGAGGTTAGGTTGTGTCAGGTTAGGTTATATTACGTTATTGATGTATATGAAGAACCCACGGAGACTTAGAGGCCAACTCGCCAGGTATGTGGTAAAATATTACCGCCGAGATGATAGGTTGGGTTAGGTTTGGTTATATTTGGTTATTGATGTATATGAAGGTCCCACGGAAACGGAGAGGCCAACTCGCCAGGAATGTTGTCAAATATTACAGCCGAGATGTTAGGTTGGGTTATGTTAGGTTATATTATGTTATTGATGTATACAAAGGTCCCACGGAGACGTAGAGGCCAACTCGCCAGGAATGTTGTCAAATATTACCGCCGACATGTTAGGTTGGATTAGGTTTGGTTATATTACGTTATTGATGTATATAAAGCTCCCACGGAGACGGAGAAGCCAATTCGCCAGGAATGTTGCCAAATATTACAGCCACGATGTTAGATTCGGTTAGGGTAGGTTGTATTACGTCATAGACGTATACAGTGTTCCCACCGAGAAGTAAGGCTCGACAATCAAGGAATGTGGTTAAATGGTACCCCGAGAGGTTAGGTTGGGTTAGGTTACGTTATATTACGATATTGGTGTATACAAAGGTCCCACTGAGACGTATAGGACAGCTCGCCAGGATTGTTGTCAAATAATAGCGCCGAGAGGTTAGGTTGGGTTAGGTTGCGTTATATTACGTTATTGATGTACATGAGGGTCCCATGGAGACGTAGAAACCAACTCGCCAGGAATGTTGCCAAATATTACTGCCGAGATGTTAGGTTGGGTTAGGTTTGGTTATATTACGTTATTGATGTATATAAAAGTCCCACGGAGACGTAGAGGCCAACTCGCCTAGAATGTTGTCAAATATTACTGCCGATATGTTAGGTTGGATTAGGTTTGTTTACATTACGTTATTGATGTATATAAAGGTCCCACGGGGACGGAGACGCCAACTCGCCAGGAATGTTATCAAATATTACTGCCGAGATGTTAGGTTGGGTTAGGTTAGGTTATATTACGTTATTGATGTATACAAAGGTCCCACGGAGACGGAGAGGGCAACTCGCCAGGATTGTTGTCAAATAATAGCGCCGAGAGGTTAGGTTGGATTAGGTTACGTTATATTACGTTATTGATGTACATGAGGGTCCCATGGAGACGTAGAGGCCAACTCGCCAGGAATGTTGTCAAATATTACCGCCGACATGATAGGTTGGATTAGGTTTGGTTACATTTCGTTATTGATGTATATGAAGGTCCCACGGAAACGGAGAGGCCAACTCGCCAGGAATGTTGTCAAATATTACAGCCGAGATGTTAGGTTGGTTTAGGTTAGGTTGAATTACGTTATAGACGTATACAGTATTCCCACCGAGAAGTAGGGCCCGACAATCAAGGAATGTGGTTAAATGGTAGCCCGAGCAGTTAGGTTGGGTTAGGTTACGTTATATTACGTTATTGTTGTACATGAGGGTCCCACGGAGACGTAGAGGCCAACTCGCCAGTAATGTTGTCAAATATAACCGCCGAGATGTTAGGTTGGGTTAGGTTTGGTTATACTACGTTATAGATGTGTATAAAGGTCCAACGGATACGTAGAGGCTAATTCAGCAGGAATGTTGTCAAATAATACCGCCGAGATGTTAGGTTGGGTTCGGTTATGTTATATTACGTTATTGATATATATAAGGGTCCAACGGAGACGTAGAGGCCAACAAGCCAGGAATGTGGTCAAATATTACTGCCGAGGTGTTAGTTTGGGTTAGGTTAGGTTATATTACGCTATTGATGTATATAAAAGTCCCACGGAGACGTAGAAGCCAACTCGTCAGGAATATGGTCAAATATTACAGCCACGATGTTAGATTGGGTTAGGGTAGGTTGTATTACGTCATAGACGTACACAGTGTTCCCACCGAGAAGTAGGGCCCGAAAATCAAGGAATGTGGTTAAATGGTACCCCGAGAGGTTAGGTTGGGATAGGTTACGTTATATTACGTTATTGATGTACATGAGGGTCCCACGGAGACGTAGAGGCCAACTCGCCAGGAATGTTGTCAAATATTACTGCCGATATGTTAGGTTGGATTAGGTTAGGTTATATTACGTTATTGATGTGTATAAAGGTCCCACGGAGACGTAGAGGCCAACAAGCCAGAAATATGGCCAAATATTGCCGCCGAGATGTTAGGTTGGGTTAGGTTAGGTTATGTTACGTTATTGATGTATATAGAGGTCCCACGGAGACGTAGAGGCCAACTCGCCAGCATTGTTGTCATATAATAGCGCCGAGAGGTTAGGTTGTGTCAGGTTAGGTTATATTACGTTATTGATGTATATGAAGATCCCACGGAAACGTAGAGGCCAACTCGCCAGGTATGTGGTCAAATATTACCGCCGAGATGATAGGTTGGGTTAGGTTTGGTTATATTTGGTTATTGATGTATATGAAGGTCCCACGGAAACGGAGAGGCCAACTCGCCAGGAATGTTGTCAAATATTACAGCCGAGATGTTAGGTTGGGTTATGTTAGGTTATATTACGTTATTGATGTATACAAAGGTCGCACGGAGACGTAGAGGCCAACTCGCCAGGAATGTTGTCAAATATTACCGCCGACATGTTAGGTTGGATTAGGTTTGGTTATATTACGTTATTGATGTATACAAAGGTCCCACGGAGACGTAGAGGCCAACTCGCCAGGATTGTTGTCAAATAATAGCGCCGAGAGGTTAGCTTGTGTCAGGTTAGGTTATATTACGTTATTGATGTATATGAAGAACCCACGGAGTCGTAGAGACCATCTCGCCAGGTATGTGGTGAAATATTACCGCCGAGATGTTAGGTTGGGTTAGGTTTGGTTATATTTCGTTATTGATGTATATGAAGGTCCCACGGAATCGGAGAGGCCAACTCGCCAGGAATGTTGTCAAATATTACAGCCGAGATGTTAGGTTGGGTTAGGTTAGGTTATATTACGTTATTGATGTATATAAAGTTCCCACGGAGACGTAGAGGCCAACTCGCCAGGAATGTTGTCAAATATTACCGCCGAGATGATAGGTTGTGTTAGGTTAGGTTATATTACGTTATTGATGTATATAAAGGTCCCACGCAGACGTAGAGGCCAACAAGCCAGAAATGTTGCCAAATATTACCGCTGAGATGATAGGTTGGGTTAGGTTTGTTTATATTTGGTTATTGATGTATATGAAGGTCCCACGGAAACGGAGAGGTCAACTCGCCAGGAATGTTGTCAAATATTACAGCCGAGATATTAGGTTGGGTTAGGTTAGGTTATATTACGTTATTGATGTATACAAAGGTCCCACTGAGACGTAGAGGACAACTCGCCAGGATTGTCGTCAAATAATAGCGCCGAGAGGTTAGGTTGGGTTAGGTTACGTTATATTACGTTATTGATGTACATGAGGGTCCCATGGAGACGTAGAGGCCAACTCGCCAGGAATGTTGTCAAATAATAGCGCCGAGAGGTTAGGTTGTGCCAGGTTAGGTTATATTACGTTATTGATGTATATGAAGAACCCACGGAGACGTAGAGACCATCTCGCCAGGTATGTGGTCAAATATTACCGCCGAGATGTTAGGTTGGGTTAGGTTTGGTTATATTTCGTTATTGATGTATACGAAGGTCCCACGGAATCGGAGAGGCCAACTCGCCAGGAATGTTGTCAAATATTACAGCCGAGATGTTAGGTTGGGTTAGGTTAGGTTATATTACGTTATTGATGTATACAAAGGTCCCACGGAGACGTAGGGGACACCTCGCCAGGATTGTTGTCAAATAATAGCGCCGAGAGGTTTGGTTGGGTTAGGTTAGGTTATATTACGCTATTGATGTATATAAAAGCCCCACGCAGACGTAGAGGCCAACTCGCCAGGAATGCTGTCAAATATTACCGCCGAGATGATAGGTTGGTTTAGGTTAGGTTGAATTACGTTATAGACGTATACAGTATTCCCACCGAGAAGTAGGGCCCGACAATCAAGGAATGTGGTTAAATGGTAGCCCGAGCAGTTAGGTTGGGTTAGGTTAAGTTATATTACGTTATTGATGTACATGAGGGTCCCACGGAGACGTAGAGGCCAACTCGCCAGTAATGTTGTCAAATATAACCGCCGAGATGTTAGGTTGGGTTAGGTTAGGTTATGTTACGTTATTGATGTATATAAAGGTCCCACGGAGACGTAGAGGCCAACTCGCCAGGATTGTTGTCATATAATAGCGCCGAGAGGTTAGGTTGTGTCAGGTTAGGTTATATTACGTTATTGATGTATATGAAGAACCCACGGAGACGTAGAGGCCAACTCGCCAGGTATGTGGTAAAATATTACCGCCGAGATGATAGGTTGGGTTAGGTTTGGTTATATTTGGTTATTGATGTATATGAAGGTCCCACGGAAACGGAGAGGCCAACTCGCCAGGAATGTTGTCAAATATTACAGCCGAGATGTTAGGTTGGGTTAGGTTAGGTTATATTACGTTATTGATGTATACAAAGGTCCCACGGAGACGGAGATGGCAACTCGCCAGGATTGTTGTCAAATAATAGCGCCGAGAGGTTAGGTTGGATTAGGTTACGTTATATTACGTTATTGATGTACATGAGGGTCCCATGGAGACGTAGAGGCCAACCCGCCAGTAATGTTGTCAAATATAACCGCCGAGATGTTAGGTTGGGTTAGGTTTGGTTATACTACGTTATAGATGTGTATAAAGGTCCAACGGATACGTAGAGGCTAATTCAGCAGGAATGTTGTCAAATAATACCGCCAAGATGTTAGGTTGGGTTCGGTTATGTTATATTACGTTATTGATATATATAAGGGTCCAACGGAGACGTAGAGGCCAACAAGCCAGGAATGTGGTCAAATATTACTGCCGAGGTGTTAGTTTGGGTTAGGTTAGGTTATATTACGCTATTGATGTATATAAAAGTCCCACGGAGACGTAGAAGCCAACTCGTCAGGAATATGGTCAAATATTACAGCCACGATGTTAGATTGGGTTAGGGTAGGTTGTATTACGTCATAGACGTACACAGTGTTCCCACCGAGAAGTAGGGCCCGAAAATCAAGGAATGTGGTTAAATGGTACCCCGAGAGGTTAGGTTGGGATAGGTTACGTTATATTACGTTATTGATGTACATGAGGGTCCCACGGAGACGTAGAGGCCAACTCGCCAGCAATGTTGTCAAATATTACTGCCGATATGTTAGGTTGGATTAGGTTAGGTTATATTACGTTATTGATGTGTATAAAGGTCCCACGGAGACCAGAGGCCAACAAGCCAGAAATATGGCCAAATATTGCCGCCGAGATGTTAGGTTGGGTTAGGTTAGGTTATGTTACGTTATTGATGTATATAGAGGTCCCACGGAGACGTAGAGGCCAACTCGCCAGCATTGTTGTCATATAATAGCGCCGAGAGGTTAGGTTGTGTCAGGTTAGGTTATATTACGTTATTGATGTATATGAAGATCCCACGGAAACGTAGAGGCCAACTCGCCAGGTATGTGGTCAAATATTACCGCCGAGATGATAGGTTGGGTTAGGTTTGGTTATATTTGGTTATTGATGTATATGAAGGTCCCACGGAAACGGAGAGGCCAACTCGCCAGGAATGTTGTCAAATATTACAGCCGAGATGTTAGGTTGGGTTATGTTAGGTTATATTACGTTATTGATGTATACAAAGGTCCCACGGAGACGTAGAGGCCTACTCGCCAGGAATGTTGTCAAATATTACCGCCGACATGTTAGGTTGGATTAGGGTTGGTTATATTACGTTATTGATGTATACAAAGGTCCCACGGAGACGTAGAGGCAAACTCGCCAGGAATGTTGTCAAATATTACCGCCGAAATGTTAGGTTGGATTAGGTTTGGTTATATTTCGTTATTGATGTATATGAAGGTCCCACGGCAACGGAGAGGCCAACTCGCCAGGAATGTTGTCAAATATTACAGCCGAGATATTAGGTTGGGTTAGGTTAGGTTATATTACGTTATTGATGTATACAAAGACCCCGCTGAGACGTAGAGGACAACTCGCCAGGATTGTCGTCAAATAATAGCGCCGAGAGGTTAGGTTGGGTTAGGTTACGTTATATTACGTTATTGATGTACATGAGGGTCCCATGGAGACGTACAGGCCAACTCGCCAGGAATGTTGTCAAACATTACCGCCGACATGTTAGGTTGGATTAGGTTTGGTTATACTACGTTATTGATGTATATAAAGGTCCCACGGAGACGTAGAGGCCAACAAGACAGGAATGTGGTCAACTATTACCGCCGAGATGTTAAGTTGGGTTAGGTTAGGTTATATTACGTTATAGATGTGTATAAAGGTCCAACGGATACGTAGAGGCCAATTCGGCAGGAATGTTGTCAAATAATACCGCCGAGATGTTAGGTTGGGTTCGGTTATGTTATATTACGTTATTGATATATATAAGGGTCCAACGGAGACGTAGAGGCCAACAAGCCAGGAATGTCGTCAAATATTACTGCCGAGGTGTTAGTTTCGGTTAGGTTAGGTTATATTACGCTATTGATGTATATAAAAGTCCCACGGAGACGTAGAAGCCAACTCGTCAGGAATATGGTCAAATATTACAGCCACGATGTTAGATTGGGTTAGGGTAGGTTGTATTACGTCATAGACGTACACAGTGTTCCCACCGAGAAGTAGGGCCCGACAATCAAGGAATGTGGTTAAATGGTAGCCCGAGCAGTTAGGTTGGGTTAGGTTAAGTTATATTACGTTATTGATGTACATGAGGGTCCCACGGAGACGCAGAGGCCAACTCGCCAGGATTGTTGTCAAATAATAGCGCCGAGAGGTTAGCTTGTGTCAGGTTAGGTTATATTACGTTATTGATGTATATGAAGAACCCACGGAGTCGTAGAGACCATCTCGCCAGGTATGTGGTGAAATATTACCGCCGAGATGTTAGGTTGGGTTAGGTTTGGTTATATTTCGTTATTGATGTACATGAAGGTCCCACGGAATCGGAGAGGCCAACTCGCCAGGAATGTTGTCAAATATTACAGCCGAGATGTTAGGTTGGGTTAGGTTAGGTTATATTACGTTATTGATGTATATAAAGTTCCCACGGAGACGTAGAGGACAACTCGCCAGGAATGTTGTCAAATAATAGCGCCGAGAGGTTTGGTTGGGTTAGGTTAGGTTATATTACGCTATTGATGTATATAAAAGCCCCACGCAGACGTAGAGGCCAACTCGCCAGGAATGCTGTCAAATATTACCGCCGAGATGGTAGGTTGGTTTAGGTTAGGTTGAATTACGTTATAGACGTATACAGTATTCCCACCGAGAAGTAGGGCCCGACAATCAAGGAATGTGGTTAAATGGTAGCCCGAGCAGTTAGGTTGGGTTAGGTTAAGTTATATTACGTTATTGATGTACATGAGGGTCCCACGGAGACGTAGAGGCCAACTCGCTAGTAATGTTGTCAAATATAACCGCCGAGATGTTAGGTTGGGTTAGGTTAGGTTATGTTACGTTATTGATGTATATAAAGGTCCCACGGAGACGTAGAGGCCAACTCGCCAGGATTGTTGTCATATAATAGCGCCGAGAGGTTAGGTTGTGTCAGGTTAGGTTATATTACGTTATTGATGTATATGAAGAACCCACGGAGACGTAGAGGCCAACTCGCCAGGTATGTGGTAAAATATTACCGCCGAGATGATAGGTTGGGTTAGGTTTGGTTATATTTGGTTATTGATGTATATGAAGGTCCCACGGAAACGGAGAGGCCAACTCGCCAGGAATGTTGTCAAATATTACCGCCGAGATGTTAGATTGGGTTAGGTTAGATTATATTACGTTAATGAAGTATATAAAGGTCCCACGGAGACGTAGAGGCCAACTGGCCAGGAATGTTTTCAAATATTAGCGCCGATATGTTAGGTTGGGTTAGGTTAGGTTATATTACGTTATAGATGTATGTAAAGGTCCCACGGAGACGTAGAGGCCAACTCGCCAGGTATGTTGTCAAATCTTACCGCCGAGATGTTAGGTTGGGTTAGGTTAGGTTATATTACGTTATTGATGTATATAAAGGTCGCACGGAGACGGAGAAGCCAACTCGCCAGGAATGTTGTCAAATATTACCGCCGAGATGTTAGGTTGGGTTAGGTTAGGTTATATTACGTTATTGATGTATATAAAGGTCCCACGGAGACGTAGAGGCCAACTCGCCAGGTATGTTGTCAAATCTTACCGCCGAGATGTTAGATTGGGTTAGGTTAGGTTATATTACGTTATTGATGTATATAAAGGTCGCACGGAGACGGAGAAGCCAATTTGCCAGGAATGTTGTCAAATATTACGGCGGAAATGTTAGGTTGGTTTAGGTTAGGTTATATTACGTTATTGATGTATATAAAGATCCCACGGAGACGTAGAGGCCAACTCACCAGGAATGTTGTCAAATCTTACCGCCGAGATTTTAGGTTGGGTTAGGTTAGGTTATATTACGTTATTGATGTATACAAAGGTCCCACGAAGGCGGAAAAGCCAACACGACAGGAATGTTCTCAAATATTACCGCCGAGATGTTAGGTTGGATTAGGTGAGGTTATATTACGTTATAGATGTATATAAAGGTCCCACGTACACGTAGAGTCCAACAAGCCAGGAATGTGGTCAAATATTACAGCCGAGATGTAAGATTGGGTTAGGTTAGGTTATATTACGTTATAGATGTATATAAAGGTCCCACGGACACGTAGAGTCCAACAAGCCTGGAATGTGATCAAATATTACCGCCGAGATGTTAGGTTGGGTTAGGTGATGTTATATTACGTTATTGATGTATATAAAGGTCCCACGGAGGCGGAAAAGCCAACTCGCCAGGAATGTTGTCAAATATTACCGCCAAGATGTTAGGTTGGGTTAGGTTAGGTTATATTACGTTATTGATGTATGTAAAGGTCCCACGGAGACGTAGAGGCCAACTCGCCAGGTATGTTGTCAAATCTTACCGCCGAGATGTTAGATTGGGTTAGGTTAGGTTATATTACGTTATAGATGTATGTAAAGGTCCCACGGAGACGTAGAGGCCAACTCGGCAGGTATGTTGTCAAATATTACCGCCGAGATTTTACGTTGGGTTAGGTTAGGTTATATTACGTTATTGATGTATACAAAGGTCCCACGAAGGCGGAAAAGCCAACACGCCAGGAATGTTCTCAAATATTACCGCCGAGATGTTAGGTTGGATTAGGTGAGGTTATATTACGTTATAGATGTATATAAAGGTCGCACGGAGACGGAGAAGCCAATTCGCCAGGAATGTTGTCAAATATTACGGCGGAAATGTTAGGTTGGTTTAGGTTAGGTTATATTACGTTATTGATGTATATAAAGATCCCACGGAGACGTAGAGGCCAACTCACCAGGAATGTTGTCAAATCTTACCGCCGAGATTTTAGGTTGGGTTAGGTTAGGTTATATTACGTTATTGATGTATACAAAGGTCCCACGAAGGCGGAAAAGCCAACACGACAGGAATGTTCTCAAATATTACCGCCGAGATGTTAGGTTGGATTAGGTGAGGTTATATTACGTTATAGATGTATATAAAGGTCCCACGTACACGTAGAGTCCAACAAGCCAGGAATGTGGTCAAATATTACAGCCGAGATGTAAGATTGGGTTAGGTTAGGTTATATTACGTTATAGATGTATATAAAGGTCCCACGGACACGTAGAGTCCAACAAGCCTGGAATGTGATCAAATATTACCGCCGAGATGTTAGGTTGGGTTAGGTGATGTTATATTACGTTATTGATGTATATAAAGGTCCCACGGAGGCGGAAAAGCCAACTCGCCAGGAATGTTGTCAAATATTACCGCCAAGATGTTAGGTTGGGTTAGGTTAGGTTATATTACGTTATTGATGTATGTAAAGGTCCCACGGAGACGTAGAGGCCAACTCGCCAGGTATGTTGTCAAATCTTACCGCCGAGATGTTAGATTGGGTTAGGTTAGGTTATATTACGTTATAGATGTATGTAAAGGTCCCACGGAGACGTAGAGGCCAACTCGGCAGGTATGTTGTCAAATATTACCGCCGAGATTTTACGTTGGGTTAGGTTAGGTTATATTACGTTATTGATGTATATGAGGGTCCCACGGAGTCGGAGAAGCCAACCCGCCAGGAATGTTGTCAAATATTACCGCCAAGATGTTAGGTTGGGTTAGGTTAGGTTATATAACGTTATTGATGTATAGAACGGTCCCACGGAGACGTAGAGGCCATCAAGACAGGAATGTGGTCAAACATTACCGCCGAGATGTTAGGTTGGGTTAGTTTAGGTTATATTACGTTATTGATGTATATAAGGTTCCCACGGAGACGTAGAGGCCAACAAGCCAGGAATGTGGTCAAATATTACCGCCGAGATGTTAGGTTGGGTTAGGTTAGGCTATATTACGTTATTGATGTATATAAAGGTCCCACGGAGACGGAGAAGCCAACTCGCCAGGAATGTTGTCAAATATTACCGCCAAGATGTTAGGTTGGGTTAGGTTAGGTTATATAACGTTATTGATGTATATAACGGTCCCACGGAGACGTAGAGGCCATCAAGACAGGAATGTGGTCAAACATTACCGCCGAGATGTTAGGTTGGGTTAGTTTAGGTTATATTACGCTATTGATGTATATAAAGGTCCCACGAAGGCGGAAAAGCCAACACGCCAGGAATGTTCTCAAATATTACCGCCAAGATGTTAGGTTGGATTAGGTGAGGTTATATTACGTTATAGATGTATATAAAGGTCCCACGTACACGTAGAGTCCAACAAGCCAGGAATGTGGTCAAATATTACAGCCGAGATGTAAGATTGGGTTAGGTTAGGTTATATTACGTTATAGATGTATATAAAGGTCCCACGGACACGTAGAGTCCAACAAGACTGGAATGTGATCAAATATTACCGCCGAGATGTTAGGTTGGGTTAGGTGATGTTATATTACGTTATTGATGTATATAAAGGTCCCACGGAGGCGGAAAAGCCAAATCGCCAGGAATGTTCTCAAACATTACCGCCGAGATGTTAGGTTGGGTTAGGTTAGGTTATATTACGTTATTGATGTATATAAAGGTCCCACGGAGACGTAGAGGCCATCAAGACAGGAATGTGGTCAAACATTACCGCCGAGATGTTAGGTTGGGTTAGTTTAGGTTATATTACGTTATTGATGTATATAAAGTTCCCACGGAGACGTAGAGGCCAACAAGCCAGGAATGTGGTCAAATATTATCGCCGAGATGTTAGTATGGGTTAGGTTAGGCTATATTACGTTATTGATGTATATAAGGGTCCCACGGAGACGTAGAGGCCAACTCGCCAGGTATGTTGTCAAATCTTACCCCCGAGATGTTAGGTTGGGTTAGGTTAGGTTATACTACGTTATTGATGTATATAAAGGTCCCACGGAGACGGAGAAGCCAACTCGCCAGGAATGTTGTCAAATATTACCGCCGAGATTTTAGGTTGGGTTAGGTTAGGTTATATTACGTTATTGATGTATACAAAGGTCCCACGAAGGCGGAAAAGCCAACACGCCAGGAATGTTCTCAAATATTACCGCCGAGATGTTAGGTTGGATTAGGTGAGGTTATATTACGTTATAGATGTATATAAAGGTCGCACGGAGACGGAGAAGCCAATTCGCCAGGAATGTTGTCAAATATTACGGCGGAAATGTTAGGTTGGTTTAGGTTAGGTTATATTACGTTATTGATGTATATAAAGATCCCACGGAGACGTAGAGGCCAACTCACCAGGAATGTTGTCAAATCTTACCGCCGAGATTTTAGGTTGGGTTAGGTTAGGTTATATTACGTTATTGATGTATACAAAGGTCCCACGAAGGCGGAAAAGCCAACACGACAGGAATGTTCTCAAATATTACCGCCGAGATGTTAGGTTGGATTAGGTGAGGTTATATTACGTTATAGATGTATATAAAGGTCCCACGTACACGTAGAGTCCAACAAGCCAGGAATGTGGTCAAATATTACAGCCGAGATGTAAGATTGGGTTAGGTTAGGTTATATTACGTTATAGATGTATATAAAGGTCCCACGGACACGTAGAGTCCAACAAGCCTGGAATGTGATCAAATATTACCGCCGAGATGTTAGGTTGGGTTAGGTGATGTTATATTACGTTATTGATGTATATAAAGGTCCCACGGAGGCGGAAAAGCCAACTCGCCAGGAATGTTGTCAAATATTACCGCCAAGATGTTAGGTTGGGTTAGGTTAGGTTATATTACGTTATTGATGTATATAAAGGTCCCACGGAGACGTAGAGGCCAACTCGCCAGGTATGTTGTCAAATCTTACCGCCGAGATGTTAGATTGGGTTAGGTTAGGTTATATTACGTTATAGATGTATGTAAAGGTCCCACGGAGACGTAGAGGCCAACTCGGCAGGTATGTTGTCAAATATTACCGCCGAGATTTTACGTTGGGTTAGGTTAGGTTATATTACGTTATTGATGTATATGAGGGTCCCACGGAGACGGAGAAGCCAACCCGCCAGGAATGTTGTCAAACATTACCGCCAAGATGTTAGGTTGGGTTAGGTTAGGTTATATAACGTTATTGATGTATAGAACGGTCCCACGGAGACGTAGAGGCCATCAAGACAGGAATGTGGTCAAACATTACCGCCGAGATGTTAGGTTGGGTTAGTTTAGGTTATATTACGTTATTGATGTATATAAGGTTCCCACGGAGACGTAGAGGCCAACAAGCCAGGAATGTGGTCAAATATTACCGCCGAGATGTTAGGTTGGGTTAGGTTAGGCTATATTACGTTATTGATGTATATAAAGGTCCCACGGAGACGGAGAAGCCAACTCGCCAGGAATGTTGTCAAATATTACCGCCAAGATGTTAGGTTGGGTTAGGTTAGGTTATATAACGTTATTGATGTATATAACGGTCCCACGGAGACGTAGAGGCCATCAAGACAGGAATGTGGTCAAACATTACCGCCGAGATGTTAGGTTGGGTTAGTTTAGGTTATATTACGCTATTGATGTATATAAAGGTCCCACGAAGGCGGAAAAGCCAACACGCCAGGAATGTTCTCAAATATTACCGCCAAGATGTTAGGTTGGATTAGGTGAGGTTATATTACGTTATAGATGTATATAAAGGTCCCACGTACACGTAGAGTCCAACAAGCCAGGAATGTGGTCAAATATTACAGCCGAGATGTAAGATTGGGTTAGGTTAGGTTATATTACGTTATAGATGTATATAAAGGTCCCACGGACACGTAGAGTCCAACAAGACTGGAATGTGATCAAATATTACCGCCGAGATGTTAGGTTGGGTTAGGTGATGTTATATTACGTTATTGATGTATATAAAGGTCCCACGGAGGCGGAAAAGCCAAATCGCCAGGAATGTTCTCAAACATTACCGCCGAGATGTTAGGTTGGGTTAGGTTAGGTTATATTACGTTATTGATGTATATAAAGGTCCCACGGAGACGTAGAGGCCATCAAGACAGGAATGTGGTCAAACATTACCGCCGAGATGTTAGGTTGGGTTAGTTTAGGTTATATTACGTTATTGATGTATATAAAGTTCCCACGGAGACGTAGAGGCCAACAAGCCAGGAATGTGGTCAAATATTATCGCCGAGATGTTAGTATGGGTTAGGTTAGGCTATATTACGTTATTGATGTATATAAGGGTCCCACGGAGACGTAGAGGCCAACTCGCCAGGTATGTTGTCAAATCTTACCCCCGAGATGTTAGGTTGGGTTAGGTTAGGTTATACTACGTTATTGATGTATATAAAGGTCCCACGGAGACGGAGAAGCCAACTCGCCAGGAATGTTGTCAAATATTACCGCCGAGATTTTAGGTTGGGTTAGGTTAGGTTATATTACGTTATTGATGTATACAAAGGTCCCACGAAGGCGGAAAAGCCAACACGCCAGGAATGTTCTCAAATATTACCGCCGAGATGTTAGGTTGGATTAGGTGAGGTTATATTACGTTATAGATGTATATAAAGGTCGCACGGAGACGGAGAAGCCAATTCGCCAGGAATGTTGTCAAATATTACGGCGGAAATGTTAGGTTGGTTTAGGTTAGGTTATATTACGTTATTGATGTATATAAAGATCCCACGGAGACGTAGAGGCCAACTCACCAGGAATGTTGTCAAATCTTACCGCCGAGATTTTAGGTTGGGTTAGGTTAGGTTATATTACGTTATTGATGTATACAAAGGTCCCACGAAGGCGGAAAAGCCAACACGACAGGAATGTTCTCAAATATTACCGCCGAGATGTTAGGTTGGATTAGGTGAGGTTATATTACGTTATAGATGTATATAAAGGTCCCACGTACACGTAGAGTCCAACAAGCCAGGAATGTGGTCAAATATTACAGCCGAGATGTAAGATTGGGTTAGGTTAGGTTATATTACGTTATAGATGTATATAAAGGTCCCACGGACACGTAGAGTCCAACAAGCCTGGAATGTGATCAAATATTACCGCCGAGATGTTAGGTTGGGTTAGGTGATGTTATATTACGTTATTGATGTATATAAAGGTCCCACGGAGGCGGAAAAGCCAACTCGCCAGGAATGTTGTCAAATATTACCGCCAAGATGTTAGGTTGGGTTAGGTTAGGTTATATTACGTTATTGATGTATATAAAGGTCCCACGGAGACGTAGAGGCCAACTCGCCAGGTATGTTGTCAAATCTTACCGCCGAGATGTTAGATTGGGTTAGGTTAGGTTATATTACGTTATAGATGTATGTAAAGGTCCCACGGAGACGTAGAGGCCAACTCGGCAGGTATGTTGTCAAATATTACCGCCGAGATTTTACGTTGGGTTAGGTTAGGTTATATTACGTTATTGATGTATATGAGGGTCCCACGGAGACGGAGAAGCCAACCCGCCAGGAATGTTGTCAAATATTACCGCCAAGATGTTAGGTTGGGTTAGGTTAGGTTATATAACGTTATTGATGTATAGAACGGTCCCACGGAGACGTAGAGGCCATCAAGACAGGAATGTGGTCAAACATTACCGCCGAGATGTTAGGTTGGGTTAGTTTAGGTTATATTACGTTATTGATGTATATAAGGTTCCCACGGAGACGTAGAGGCCAACAAGCCAGGAATGTGGTCAAATATTACCGCCGAGATGTTAGGTTGGATTAGGTGAGGTTATATTACGTTATAGATGTATATAAAGGTCCCACGTACACGTAGAGTCCAACAAGCCAGGAATGTGGTCAAATATTACAGCCGAGATGTAAGATTGGGTTAGGTTAGGTTATATTACGTTATAGATGTATATAAAGGTCCCACGGACACGTAGAGTCCAACAAGACTGGAATGTGATCAAATATTACCGCCGAGATGTTAGGTTGGGTTAGGTGATGTTATATTACGTTATTGATGTATATAAAGGTCCCACGGAGGCGGAAAAGCCAACTCGCCAGGAATGTTCTCAAACATTACCGCCGAGATGTTAGGTTGGGTTAGGTTAGGTTATATTACGTTATTGATGTATATAAAGGTCCCACGGAGACGTAGAGGCCATCAAGACAGGAATGTGGTAAAACATTACCGCCGAGATGTTAGGTTGGGTTAGTTTAGGTTATATTACGTTATTGATGTATATAAAGTTCCCACGGAGACGTAGAGGCCAACAAGCCAGGAATGTGGTCAAATATTATCGCCGAGATGTTAGTATGGGTTAGGTTAGGCTATATTACGTTATTGATGTATATAAGGGTCCCACGGAGACGTAGAGGCCAACTCGCCAGGTATGTTGTCAAATCTAACCCCCGAGATGTTAGGTTGGGTTAGGTTAGGTTATACTACGTTATTGATGTATATAAAGGTCCCACGGAGACGGAGAAGCCAACTCGCCAGGAATGTTGTCAAATATTACCGCCGAGATGTTAGGTTGGGTTAGGTTAGGTTATATTACGTTATTGATGTATATAAAGGTCCCACGGAGACGGAGAAGCCAACTCGCCAGGAATGTTGTCAAATATTACCGCCAAGATGTTAGGTTGGGTTAGGTTAGGTTATATAACGTTATTGATGTATAGAACGGTCCCACGGAGACGTAGAGGCCATCAAGACAGGAATGTGGTCAAACATTACCGCCGAGATGTTAGGTTGGGTTAGTTTAGGTTATATTACGTTATTGATGTATATAAAGTTCCCACGGAGACGTAGAGGCCAACAAGCCAGGAATGTGGTCAAATATTACCGCCGAGATGTTAGGTTGGGTTAGGTTAGGCTATATTACGTTATTGATGTATATAAAGGTCCCACGGAGACGTAGAGGCCAACTCGCCAGGTATGTTGTCAAATCTTACCGCCGAGTAGTTAGGTTGGGTTAGGTTAGGTTATATTACGTTATTGATGTATATAAAGGTCGCACGGAGACGGAGAAGCCAACTCGCCAGGAATCTTGTCAAATATTACCGCCGAGATGTTAGGTTGGGTTAGGTTAGGTTATATTACGTTATTGATGTATATAAAGGTCCCACGGAGACGAAGAGGCCAACTCGCCAGGTATGTCTTCAAATATTACCGCCGAGATGTTAGATTGGTTTAGATTAGGTTATATTACGTTATTGGTGTATATAAAGGTCCCACGGACACGTAGAGTCCAACAAGCCTGGAATGTGATCAAATATTACCGCCGAGATGTTAGGTTGGGTTAGGTGATGTTATATTACGTTATTGATGTATATAAAGGTCCCACGGAGGCGGAAAAGCCAACTCGCCAGGAATGTTCTCAAACATTACTGCCGAGATGTTAGGTTGGGTTAGGTTAGGTTATATTACGTTATTGATGTATATAAAGGTCCCACGGAGACGGATAAGCCAACTCGCCAGGAATGTTGTCAAATATTACCGCCGAGATGTTAGGTTGGGTTAGGTTAGGTTATATTACGTTATTGATGTATATAAAGGTCGCACGGAGACGGAGAAGCCAACTCGCCAGGAATGTTGTCAAATATTACCGCCGAGATGTTAGGTTGGGTTAGGTTAGGTTATATTACGTTATTGATGAATATAAAGGTCCCACGGTGACGAAGAGACCAACTCGCCAGGTATGTCTTCGAATATTACCGCCGCGATGTTAGATTGGTTTAGGTTAGGTTATATTACGTTATTGAAGTATATAAAGGTCGCTCGGAGACGTAGAGGCGAACTCGCCAGGAATGTCTTCAAATATTACCGCCGAGATGTTAGATTGGGTTAGGTTAGATTATATTACGTTAATGAAGTATATAAAGGTCCCACGGAGACGTAGAGGCCAACTGGCCAGGAATGTTTTCAAATATTGCCGCCGATATGTTAGGTTGGGTTAGGTTAGGTTATATTACGTTATAGATGTATGTAAAGGTCCCACGGAGACGTAGAGGCCAACTCGCCAGGTATGTTGTCAAATCTTACCGCCGAGATGTTAGGTTGGGTTAGGTTAGGTTATATTACGTTATTGATGTATATAAAGGTCCCACGGAGGCGGAAAAGCCAACTCGCCAGGAATGTTCTCAAACATTACCGCCGAGATGTTAGGTTGGGTTAGGTTAGGTTATATTACGTTATTGATGTATATAAAGGTCCCACGGAGACGTAGAGGCCATCAAGACAGGAATGTGGTCAAACATTACCGCCGAAATGTTAGGTTGGGTTAGTTTAGGTTATATTACGTTATTGATGTATATAAAGTTCCCACGGAGACGTAGAGGCCAACAAGCCAGGAATGTGGTCAAATATTATCGCCGAGATGTTAGTATGGGTTAGGTTAGGCTATATTACGTTATTGATGTATATAAGGGTCCCACGGAGACGTAGAGGCCAACTCGCCAGGTATGTTGTCAAATCTTACCGCCGAGATGTTAGGTTGGGTTAGGTTAGGTTATATTACGTTATTGATGTATATAAAGGTCGCACGGAGACGGAGAAGCCAACTCGCCAGGAATGTTGTCAAATATTACGGCGGAAATGTTAGGTTGGTTTAGGTTAGGTTATATTACGTTATTGATGTATATAAAGATCCCACGGAGACGTAGAGGCCAACTCACCAGGAATGTTGTCAAATCTTACCGCCGAGATTTTAGGTTGGGTTAGGTTAGGTTATATTACGTTATTGATGTATACAAAGGTCCCACGAAGGCGGAAAAGCCAACACGACAGGAATGTTCTCAAATATTACCGCCGAGATGTTAGGTTGGATTAGGTGAGGTTATATTACGTTATAGATATATATAAAGGTCCCACGTACACGTAGAGTCCAACAAGCCAGGAATGTGGTCAAATATTACAGCCGAGATGTAAGATTGGGTTAGGTTAGGTTATATTACGTTATAGATGTATATAAAGGTCCCACGGACACGTAGAGTCCAACAAGCCTGGAATGTGATCAAATATTACCGCCGAGATGTTAGGTTGGGTTAGGTGATGTTATATTACGTTATAGATGTATGTAAAGGTCCCACGGAGACGTAGAGGCCAACTCGGCAGGTATGTTGTCAAATATTACCGCCGAGATTTTACGTTGGTTTAGGTTAGGTTATATTACGTTATTGATGTATATAAAGGTCCCACGTACACGTAGAGTCCAACAAGCCAGGAATGTGGTCAAATATTACAGCCGAGATGTAAGATTGGATTAGGTTAGGTTATATTACGTTATAGATGTATATAAAGGTCCCACGGACACGTAGAGTCCAACAAGACTGGAATGTGATCAAATATTACCGCCGAGATGTTAGGTTGGGTTAGGTGATGCTATATTACGTTATTGATGTATATAAAGGTCCCACGGAGGCGGAAAAGCCAACTCGCCAGGAATGTTCTCAAACATTACCGCCGAGATGTTAGGTTGGGTTAGGTTAGGTTATATTACGTTATTGATGTATATAAAGGTCCCACGGAGACGTAGAGGCCATCAAGACAGGAATGTGGTCAAACATTACCGCCGAAATGTTAGGTTGGGTTAGTTTAGGTTATATTACGTTATTGATGTATATAAAGTTCCCACGGAGACGTAGAGGCCAACAAGCCAGGAATGTGGTCAAATATTATCGCCGAGATGTTAGTATGGGTTAGGTTAGGCTATATTACGTTATTGATGTATATAAGGGTCCCACGGAGACGTAGAGGCCAACTCGCCAGGTATGTTGTCAAATCTTACCGCCGAGATGTTAGGTTGGGTTAGGTTAGGTTATATTACGTTATTGATGTATATAAAGGTCCCACGGAGACGTAGAGGCCAACAAGCCAGGAATGTCGTCAAATATTACCGCCGAGATGTTAGGTTGGGTTAGGTTAGGCTATATTACGTTATTGATGTATATAAAGGTCCCACGGAGACGTAGATGCCAACAAAACAGGAATGTGGTCAAACATTACCGCCGAGATGTTAGGTTGGGTTAGGTTAGGCTATATTACGTTATTGATGTATGTAAAGGTCCCACGGAGACGTAGAGGCCAACTCGCCAGGTATGTTGTCAAATCTTACCACCGAGATGTTAGGTTGGGTTAGGTTAGGTTATATTACGTTATTGATGTATATAAAGGGCGCACGGAGACGGAGAAGCCAACTCGCCAGGAATGTTGTCAAATATTACCGCCGAGATGTTAGGTTGGGTTAGGTTAGGTTATATTACGTTATTGATGTATATAAAGGTCCCACGGAGACGAAGAGGCCAACTCGCCAGGTATGTCTTCAAATATTACCGCCGAGATGTTAGATTGGTTTAGGTTAGGTTATATTACGTTATTGAAGTATATAAAGGTCGCTCGGAGACGTAGAGGCGAACTCGCCAGGAATGTTTGAAATATTACCGCGGAAATGTTAGGTTGGGTTAGGTTAGGTTATATTACGTTATTGATGTATATAAAGGTCCCACGGAGACGAAGAGGCCAACTCGCCAGGTATGTCTTCAAATATTACCGCCGAGATGTTAGATTGGTTTAGATTAGGTTATATTACGTTATTGAAGTATATAAAGGTCCCACGGAGACGTAGATGCCAACAAAACAGGAATGTGGTCAAACATTACCGCCGAGATGTTAGGTTGGGTTAGGTTAGGCTATATTACGTTATTGATGTATATAAAGGTCCCACGGAGACGTAGGGGCCAACTCGCCAGGTATGTTGTCAAATCTTACCGCCGAGATGTTAGGTTGGGTTAGGTTAGGTTATATTACGTTATTGATGTATATAAAGGTCGCACGGAGACGGAGAAGCCAACTCGCCAGGAATGTTGTCAAATATTACCGCCGAGATGTTAGGTTGGGTTAGGTTAGGTTATATTACGTTATTGATGTATATAAAGTTCCCACGCAGACGTACAGGCCAACAAGCCAGGAATGTGGTCAAATATTATCGCCGAGATGTTAGTATGGGTTAGGTTAGATTATATTACGTTAATGAAGTATATAAAGGTCCCACGGAGACGTAGAGGCCAACTCGCCAGGAATGTTTTCAAATATTACCGCCGATATGTTAGGTTGGGTTAGGTTAGGTTATATTACGTTATAGATGTATGTAAAGGTCCCACGGAGACGTAGAGGCCAACTCGGCAGGTATGTTGTCAAATATTACCGCCGAGATGTTAGGTTGGGTTAGGTTAGGTTATATAACGTTATTGATGTATATAACGGTACCACGGAGACGTAGAGGCCATCAAGACAGGAATGTGGTCAAACATTACCGCCGAGCCGTTAGGTTGGGTTAGTTTAGGTTATATTACGTTATTGATGTATATAAAGTTCCCACGGAGACGTACAGGCCAACAAGCCAGGAATGTGGTCAAATATTATCGCCGAGATGTTAGTATGGGTTAGGTTAGGCTATATTACGTTATTGATGTATATAAAGGTCCCACGGAGACGTAGAGGCCAACTCTCCAGGTATGTTGTCAAATCTTACCGCCGAGATGTTAGGTTGGGTTAGGTTAGGTTGTATTACATTATTGATGTATATAACGGTCCCACGGAGACGTAGAGGCCAACAAGACAGGAATGTGGTCAAACATTACCGCCGAGATGTTAGGTTGGGTTAGGTTAGGCTATATTACGTTATTGATGTATATAAAGGTCCCACGGAGACGTAGAGGCCAACTCGCCAGGTATGTTGTCAAATCTTACCGCCGAGATGTTAGGTTGGGTTAGGTTAGGTTATATTACGTTATTGATGTATATAAAGGTCGCACGGAGACGGAGAAGCCAACTCGCCGGGAATGTTGTCAAATATTACCGCCGAGATGTTAGGTTGGGTTAGGTTAGGTTATATTACGTTATTGATGTATATAAAGGTCGCACGGAGACGGAGAAGCCAACTCGCCAGGAATGTTGTCAAATATTACCGCCGAGATGTTAGTTTGGGTTAGGTTAGGTTATATTACGTTATTGATGTATATAAAGGTCGCACGGAGACGGAGAAGCCAACTCGCCAGGAATGTTGTCAAATATTACCGCCGCGATGTTAGGTTGGGTTAGGTTAGGTTATATTACGTTATTGATGTATATAAAGGTCCCACGGAGACGAAGAGGCCAACTCGCCAGGTATGTCTTCAAATATTACCGCCGAGATGTTAGATTGGTTTAGATTAGGTTATATTACGTTATTGAAGTATATAAAGGTCCCACGGAGACGTAGAGGCCAACAAGCCAGGAATGTCGTCAAATTTTACCGCCGAGATGTTAGGTTGGGTTAGGTTAGGCTATATTACGTTATTGATGTATATAAAGGTCCCACGGAGACGTAGAGGCCAACTCGCCAGGTATGTTGTCAAATCTTACCGCCGAGATGTTAGGTTGGGTTAGGTTAGGTTATATTACGTTATTGATGTATATAAAGGGCGCACGGAGACGGAGAAGCCAACTCGCCAGGAATGTTGTCAAATATTACCGCCAAGATGTAAGGTTGGGTTAGGTTAGGTTATATAACGTTATTGATGTATATAACGGTACCACGGAGACGTAGAGGCCATCAAGACAGGAATGTGGTCAAACATTACCGCCGAGACGTTAGGTTGGGTTAGTTTAGGTTATATTACGTTATTGATGTATATAAAGTTCCCACGAAGACGTAGAGGCCAACAAGCCAGGAATGTGGTCAAATATTATCGCCGAGATGTTAGTATGGGTTAGGTTAGGCTATATTACGTTATTGATGTATATAAAGGTCCCACGGAGACGTAGAGGCCAACTCGCCAGGTATGTTGTCAAATCTTACCGCCGAGATGTTAGGTTGGGTTAGGTTAGGATGTATTACATTATTGATGTATATAACGGTCCAACGGAGACGTAGAGGCCAACAAGACAGGAATGTTGTCAAATATTACCGCCAAGATGTAAGGTTGGGTTAGGTTAGGTTATATAACGTTATTGATGTATATAACGGTACCACGGAGACGTAGAGGCCATCAAGACAGGAATGTGGTCAAACATTACCGCCGAGACGTTAGGTTGGGTTAGGTTAGGTTATATTACGTTATTGATGTATATAAAGGTCGCACGGAGACGGAGAAGCCAACTCGCCAGGAATGTTGTCAAATATTACCGCCGAGATGTTAGGTTGGGTTAGGTTAGGTTATATTACGTTATTGATGTATATAAAGGTCCCACGGAGACGAAGAGGCCAACTCGCCAGGTATGTCTTCAAATATTACCGCCGAGATGTTAGATTGGTTTAGATTAGGTTATATTACGTTATTGAAGTATATAAAGGTCCCACGGAGACGTAGAGGCCAACAAGCCAGGAATGTCGTCAAATTTTACCGCCGAGATGTTAGGTTGGGTTAGGTTAGGCTATATTACGTTATTGATGTATATAAAGGTCCCACGGAGACGTAGAGGCCAACTCGCCAGGTATGTTGTCAAATCTTACCGCCGAGATGTTAGGTTGGGTTAGGTTAGGTTATATTACGTTATTGATGTATATAAAGGGCGCACGGAGACGGAGAAGCCAACTCGCCAGGAATGTTGTCAAATATTACCGCCAAGATGTAAGGTTGGGTTAGGTTAGGTTATATAACGTTATTGATGTATATAACGGTACCACGGAGACGTAGAGGCCATCAAGACAGGAATGTGGTCAAACATTACCGCCGAGACGTTAGGTTGGGTTAGTTTAGGTTATATTACGTTATTGATGTATATAAAGTTCCCACGAAGACGTAGAGGCCAACAAGCCAGGAATGTGGTCAAATATTATCGCCGAGATGTTAGTATGGGTTAGGTTAGGCTATATTACGTTATTGATGTATATAAAGCTCCCACGGAGACGTAGAGGCCAACTCGCCAGGTATGTTTTCAAATCTTACCGCCGAGATGTTAGGTTGGGTTAGGTTAGGATGTATTACATTATTGATGTATATAACGGTCCCACGGAGACGTAGAGGCCAACAAGACAGGAATGTTGTCAAATATTACCGCCAAGATGTAAGGTTGGGTTAGGTTAGGTTATATAACGTTATTGATGTATATAACGGTACCACGGAGACGTAGAGGCCATCAAGACAGGAATGTGGTCAAACATTACCGCCGAGACGTTAGGTTGGGTTAGGTTAGGTTATATTACGTTATTGATGTATATAAAGGTCGCACGGAGACGGAGAAGCCAACTCGCCAGGAATGTTGTCAAATATTACCGCCGAGATGTTAGGTTGGGTTAGGCTAGGTTATATTACGTTATTGATGTATATAAAGGTCCCACGGAGACGAAGAGGCCAACTCGCCAGGTATGTCTTCAAATATTACCGCCGAGATGTTAGATTGGTTTAGATTAGGTTATATTACGTTATTGAAGTATATAAAGGTCCCACGGAGACGTAGAGGCCAACAAGCCAGGAATGTCGTCAAATATTACCGCCGAGATGTTAGATTGGGTTAGGTTAGATTATATTACGTTAATGAAGTATATAAAGGTCCCACGGAGACGTAGAGGCCAACTCGCCAGGAATGTTTTCAAATATTACCGCCGATATGTTAGGTTGGGTTAGGTTAGGTTATATTACGTTATAGATGTATGTAAAGGTCCCACGGAGACGTAGAGGCCAACTCGGCAGGTATGTTGTCAAATATTACCGCCGAGATGTTAGGTTGGGTTAGGTTAGGTTATATTACGTTATTGATGTATATGAGGGTTCCACGGAGACGGAGAAGCCAACTCGCCAGGAATGTTGTCAAATATTACCGCCAAGATGTAAGGTTGGGTTAGGTTAGGTTATATAACGTTATTGATGTATATAACGGTACCACGGAGACGTAGAGGCCATCAAGACAGGAATGTGGTCAAACATTACCGCCGAGACGTTAGGTTGGGTTAGTTTAGGTTATATTACGTTATTGATGTATATAAAGTTCCCACGGAGACGTACAGGCCAACAAGCCAGGAATGTGGTCAAATATTATCGCCGAGATGTTAGTATGGGTTAGGTTAGGCTATATTACGTTATTGATGTATATAAAGATCCCACGGAGACGTAGAGGCCAACTCGCCAGGTATGTTGTCAAATCTTACCGCCGAGATGTTAGGTTGGGTTAGGTTAGGTTGTATTACATTATTGATGTATATAACGGTCCCACGGATACGTAGAGGCCAACAAGACAGGAATGTGGTCAAACATTACCGCCGAGATGTTAGGTTGGGTTAGGTTAGGCTATATTACGTTATTGATGTATATGAGGATTCCACGGAGACGGAGAAGCCAACTCGCCAGGAATGTTATCAAATATTACCGCCAAGATGTAAGGTTGGGTTAGGTTAGGTTATATAACGTTATTGATGTATATAAAGGTCCCACGGAGACGTAGAGGCCAACTCGCCAGGTATGTTGTCAAATCTTACCGCCGAGATGTTAGGTTGGGTTAGGTTAGGTTATATTACGTTATTGATGTATATAAAGGGCGCACGGAGACGGAGAAGCCAACTCGCCAGGAATGTTGTCAAATATTACCTCCGAGATGTTAGGTTGGGTTAGGTTAGGCTATATTACGTTATTGATGTATATAAAGGTCCCACGGAGACGTAGAGGCCAACTCGCCAGGTATGTTGTCAAATCTTACAGCCGAGATGTTAGGTTGGGTTAGGTTAGGTTATATTACGTTATTGATGTATATAAAGGTCCCACGGAGACGAAGAGGCCAACTCGCCAGGTATGTCTTCAAATATTACCGCCGAGATGTTAGATTGGTTTAGATTAGGTTATATTACGTTATTGAAGTATATTAAGGTCCCACGGAGACGTAGAGGCCAACAAGCTAGGAATGTCGTCAAATATTACCGCCGAGATGTTAGGTTGGGTTAGGTGATGTTATATTACGTTATTGATGTATATAAAGGTCCCACGGCGGCGGAAAAGCCAACTCGCCAGGAATGTTCTCAAACATTACCGCCGAGATGTTAGGTTGGGTTAGGTTAGGTTACATTACGTTATTGATGTATATAAAGGTCCCACGGAGACGAATAAGCCAACTCGCCAGGAATGTTGTCAAATATTACCGCCGAGATGTTAGGTTGGGTTAGGTTAGGTTGTATTACATTATTGATGTATATAACGGTCCCACGGAGACGTAGATGCCAACAAGACAGGAATGTGGTCAAACATTACCGCCGAGATGTTAGGTTGGGTTAGGTTAGGCTATATTACGTTATTGATGTATATAAAGGTCCCACGGAGACGTAGAGGCCAACTCGCCAGGTATGTTGTCAAATCTTACCGCCGAGATGTTAGGTTGGGTTAGGTTAGGTTATATTACGTTATTGATGTATATAAAGGTCGCACGGAGACGGAGAAGCCAACTCGCCAGGAATGTTGTCAAATATTACCGCCGAGATGTAAGGTTGGGTTAGGTTAGGTTATATTACGTTATTGATGTATATAAAGGTACCACGGAGACGAAGAGGCCAACTCGCCAGGTATGTCTTCAAATATTACCGCCGACATGTTACATTGGTTTAGATTAGGTTATATTACGTTATTGAAGTATATAAAGGTCCCACGGAGACGTAGAGCCCAACAAGCCAGGAATGTCGTCAAATATTACCGCCGTGATGTTAGGTTGGGTTAGGTTAGGCTATATTACGTTATTGATGTATATAAAGGTCCCACGGAGACGTAGAGGCCAACTCGGCAGGTATGTTGTCAAATCTTACCGCCGAGATGTTAGGTTGGGTTAGGTTAGGTTATATTACGTTATTGATGTATATAAAGGGCGCACGGAGACGAAGAGGCCAACTCGCCAGGTATGTCTTCAAATATTACCGCCGAGATGTTAGATTGGTTTAGATTAGGTTATATTACGTTATTGAAGTATATAAAGGTCCCACGGAGACGTAGAGGCCAACAAGCCAGGAATGTCGTCAAATATTACCGCCGAGATGTTAGATTGGGTTAGGTTAGATTATATTACGTTAATGAAGTATATAAAGGTCCCACGGAGACGTAGAGGCCAACTCGCCAGGAATGTTTTCAAATATTACCGCCGATATGTTAGGTTGGGTTAGGTTAGGTTATATTACGTTATAGATGTATGTAAAGGTCCCACGGAGACGTAGAGGCCAACTCGGCAGGTATGTTGTCAAATATTACCGCCGAGATGTTAGGTTGGGTTAGGTTAGGTTATATTACGTTATTGATGTATATGAGGGTTCCACGGAGACGGAGAGGCCAACTCGCCAGGTATGTCTTCAAATATTACCGCCGAGATGTTAGATTGGTTTAGATTAGGTTATATTACGTTATTGAAGTATATAAAGGTCCCACGGAGACGTAGAGGCCAACAAGCTAGGAATGTCGTCAAATATTACCGCCGAGATGTTAGGTTGGGTTAGGTGATGTTATATTACGTTATTGATGTATATAAAGGTCCCACGGAGGCGGAAAAGCCAACTCGCCAGGAATGTTCTCAAACATTACCGCCGAGATGTTAGGTTGGGTTAGGTTAGGTTACATTACGTTATTGATGTATATAAAGGTCCCACGGAGACGAATAAGCCAACTCGCCAGGAATGTTGTCAAATATTACCGCCGAGATGTTAGGTTGGGTTAGGTTAGGTTGTATTACATTATTGATGTATATAACGGTCCCACGGAGACGTAGATGCCAACAAGACAGGAATGTGGTCAAACATTACCGCCGAGATGTTAGGTTGGGTTAGGTTAGGCTATATTACGTTATTGATGTATATAAAGGTCCCACGGAGACGTAGAGGCCAACTCGCCAGGTATGTTGTCAAATCTTACCGCCGAGATGTTAGGTTGGGTTAGGTTAGGTTATATTACGTTATTGATGTATATAAAGGTCGCACGGAGACGGAGAAGCCAACTCGCCAGGAATGTTGTCAAATATTACCGCCGAGATGTTAGGTTGGGTTAGGCTAGGTTATATTACGTTATTGATGTATATAAAGGTCCCACGGAGACGAAGAGGCCAACTCGCCAGGTATGTCTTCAAATATTACCGCCGAGATGTTAGATTGGTTTAGATTAGGTTATATTACGTTATTGAAGTATATAGAGGTCCCACGGAGACGTAGAGGCCAACAAGCCAGGAATGTCGTCAAATATTACCGCCGAGATGTTAGATTGGGTTAGGTTAGATTATATTACGTTAATGAAGTATATAAAGGTCCCACGGAGACGTAGAGGCCAACTCGCCAGGAATGTTTTCAAATATTACCGCCGATATGTTAGGTTGGGTTAGGTTAGGTTATATTACGTTATAGATGTATGTAAATGTCCCACGGAGACGTAGAGGCCAACTCGGCAGGTATGTTGTCAAATATTACCGCCGAGATGTTAGGTTGGGTTAGGTTAGGTTATATTACGTTATTGATGTATATGAGGGTTCCACGGAGACGGAGAAGCCAACTCGCCAGGAATGTTGTCAAATATTACCGCCAAGATGTAAGGTTGGGTTAGGTTAGGTTATATAACGTTATTGATGTATATAACGGTACCACGGAGACGTAGAGGCCATCAAGACAGGAATGTGGTCAAACATTACCGCCGTGACGTTAGGTTGGGTTAGTTTAGGTTATATTACGTTATTGATGTATATAAAGTTCCCACGAAGACGTAGAGGCCAACAAGCCAGGAATGTGGTCAAATATTATCGCCGAGATGTTAGTATGGGTTACGTTAGGCTATATTACGTTATTGATGTATATAAAGGTCCCACGGAGACGTAGAGGCCAACTCGCCAGGTATGTTGTCAAATCTTACCGCCGAGATGTTAGGTTGGGTTAGGTTAGGTTGTATTACATTATTGATGTATATAACGGTCCCACGGAGACGTAGAGGCCAACAAGACAGGAATGTTGTCAAATATTACCGCCAAGATGTAAGGTTGGGTTAGGTTAGGTTATATAACGTTATTGATGTATATAACGGTACCACGGAGACGTAGAGGCCATCAAGACAGGAATGTGGTCAAACATTACCGCCGAGACGTTAGGTTGGGTTAGTTTAGGTTATATTACGTTATTGATGTATATAAAGTTCCCACGAAGACGTAGAGGCCAACAAGCCAGGAATGTGGTCAAATATTATCGCCGAGATGTTAGTATGGGTTAGGTTAGGCTATATTACGTTATTGATGTATATAAAGGTCCCACGGAGACGTAGAGGCCAACTCGCCAGGTATGTTGTCAAATCTTACCGCCGAGATGTTAGGTTGGGTTAGGTTAGGATGTATTACATTATTGATGTATATAACGGTCCCACGGAGACGTAGAGGCCAACAAGACAGGAATGTTGTCAAATATTACCGCCAAGATGTAAGGTTGGGTTAGGTTAGGTTATATAACGTTATTGATGTATATAACGGTACCACGGAGACGTAGAGGCCATCAAGACAGGAATGTGGTCAAACATTACCGCCGAGACGTTAGGTTGGGTTAGGTTAGGTTATATTACGTTATTGATGTATATAAAGGTCGCACGGAGACGGAGAAGCCAACTCGCCAGGAATGTTGTCAAATATTACCGCCGAGATGTTAGGTTGGGTTAGGCTAGGTTATATTACGTTATTGATGTATATAAAGGTCCCACGGAGACGAAGAGGCCAACTCGCCAGGTATGTCTTCAAATATTACCGCCGAGATGTTAGATTGGTTTAGATTAGGTTATATTACGTTATTGAAGTATATAAAGGTCCCACGGAGACGTAGAGGCCAACAAGCCAGGAATGTCGTCAAATATTACCGCCGAGATGTTAGATTGGGTTAGGTTAGATTATATTACGTTAATGAAGTATATAAAGGTCCCACGGAGACGTAGAGGCCAACTCGCCAGGAATGTTTTCAAATATTACCGCCGATATGTTAGGTTGGGTTAGGTTAGGTTATATTACGTTATAGATGTATGTAAAGGTCCCACGGAGACGTAGAGGCCAACTCGGCAGGTATGTTGTCAAATATTACCGCCGAGATGTTAGGTTGGGTTAGGTTAGGTTATATTACGTTATTGATGTATATGAGGGTTCCACGGAGACGGAGAAGCCAACTCGCCAGGAATGTTGTCAAATATTACCGCCAAGATGTAAGGTTGGGTTAGGTTAGTTTATATAACGTTATTGATGTATATAACGGTACCACGGAGACGTAGAGGCCATCAAGACAGGAATGTGGTCAAACATTACCGCCGAGACGTTAGGTTGGGTTAGTTTAGGTTATATTACGTTATTGATGTATATAAAGTTCCCACGGAGACGTACAGGCCAACAAGCCAGGAATGTGGTCAAATATTATCGCCGAGATGTTAGTATGGGTTAGGTTAGGCTATATTACTTTATTGATGTATATAAAGATCCCACGGAGACGTAGAGGCCAACTCGCCAGGTATGTTGTCAAATCTTACCGCCGA
Organism: Xylocopa violacea; assembly: GCA_963969225.1. Taxonomy (NCBI): domain Eukaryota; kingdom Metazoa; phylum Arthropoda; class Insecta; order Hymenoptera; family Apidae; genus Xylocopa; species Xylocopa violacea. The sequence goes on along the minus strand of CAXAJV010000017.1, from coordinate 6,454,661 downwards.
GATGTTAGGTTGGGTTAGGTTAGGTTGTATTACATTATTGATGTATATAACGGTCCCACGGAGACGTAGAGGCCAACAAGACAGGAATGTGGTCAAACATTACCGCCGAGATGTTAGGTTGGGTTAGGTTAGGCTATATTACGTTATTGATGTATATGAGGGTTCCACGGAGACGGAGAAGCCAACTCGCCAGGAATGTTATCAAATATTACCGCCAAGATGTAAGGTTGGGTTAGGTTAGGTTATATAACGTTATTGATGTATATAAAGGTCCCACGGAGACGTAGAGGCCAACTCGCCAGGTATGTTGTCAAATCTTACCGCCGAGATGTTAGGTTGTGTTAGGTTAGGTTATATTACGTTATTGATGTATATAAAGGGCGCACGGAGACGGAGAAGCCAACTCGCCAGGAATGTTGTCAAATATTACCGCCGAGATGTTAGGTTGGGTTAGGTTAGGCTATATTACGTTATTGATGTATATAAAGGTCCCACGGAGACGTAGAGGCCAACTCGCCAGGTATGTTGTCAAATCTTACAGCCGAGATGTTAGGTTGGGTTAGGTTAGGTTATATTACGTTATTGATGTATATAAAGGTCCCACGGAGACGTAGAGGCCAACTCGGCAGGTATGTTGTCAAATATTACCGCCGAGATGTTAGGTTGGGTTAGGTTAGGTTATATTACGTTATTGATGTATATGAGGGTTCCACGGAGACGGAGAAGCCAACTCGCCAGGAATGTTGTCAAATATTACCGCCAAGATGTAAGGTTGGGTTAGGTTAGGTTATATAACGTTATTGATGTATATAACGGTACCACGGAGACGTAGAGGCCATCAAGACAGGAATGTGGTCAAACATTACCGCCGAGACGTTAGGTTGGGTTAGTTTAGGTTATATTACGTTATTGATGTATATAAAGTTCCCACGGAGACGTACAGGCCAACAAGCCAGGAATGTGGTCAAATATTATCGCCGAGATGTTAGTATGGGTTAGGTTAGGCTATATTACTTTATTGATGTATATAAAGATCCCACGGAGACGTAGAGGCCAACTCGCCAGGTATGTTGTCAAATCTTACCGCCGAGATGTTAGGTTGGGTTAGGTTAGGTTGTATTACATTATTGATGTATATAACGGTCCCACGGAGACGTAGAGGCCAACAAGACAGGAATGTGGTCAAACATTACCGCCGAGATGTTAGGTTGGGTTAGGTTAGGCTATATTACGTTATTGATGTATATGAGGGTTCCACGGAGACGGAGAAGCCAACTCGCCAGGAATGTTATCAAATATTACCGCCAAGATGTAAGGTTGGGTTAGGTTAGGTTATATAACGTTATTGATGTATATAAAGGTCCCACGGAGACGTAGAGGCCAACTCGCCAGGTATGTTGTCAAATCTTACCGCCGAGATGTTAGGTTGTGTTAGGTTAGGTTATATTACGTTATTGATGTATATAAAGGGCGCACGGAGACGGAGAAGCCAACTCGCCAGGAATGTTGTCAAATATTACCGCCGAGATGTTAGGTTGGGTTAGGTTAGGCTATATTACGTTATTGATGTATATAAAGGTCCCACGGAGACGTAGAGGCCAACTCGCCAGGTATGTTGTCAAATCTTACAGCCGAGATGTTAGGTTGGGTTAGGTTAGGTTATATTACGTTATTGATGTATATAAAGGTCCCACGGAGACGAAGAGGCCAACTCGCCAGGTATGTCTTCAAATATTACCGCCGAGATGTTAGATTGGTTTAGATTAGGTTATATTACGTTATTGAAGTATATAAAGGTCCCACGGAGACGTAGAGCCCAACAAGCCAGGAATGTCGTCAAATATTACCGCCGAGATGTTAGGTTGGGTTAGGTTAGGCTATATTACGTTATTGATGTATATAAAGGTCCCACGGAGACGTAGAGGCCAACTCGCCAGGTATGTTGTCAAATCTTACCGCCGAGATGTTAGGTTGGGTTAGGTTAGGTTATATTACGTTATTGATGTATATAAAGGGCGCACGGAGACGGAGAAGCCAACTCGCCAGGTATGTTGTCAAATCTTACCGCCGAGATGTTAGGTTGGGTTAGGTTAGGTTATATTACGTTATTGATGTATATAAAGGGCGCACGGAGACGGAGAAGCCAACTCGCCAGGAATGTTGTCAAATATTACCGCCGGGATGTTAGGTTGGGTTAGGTTAGGTTATATTACGTTATTGATGTATATAAAGGTCCCACGGAGACGAAGAGGCCAACTCGCCAGGTATGTCTTCAAATATTACCGCCGAGATGTTAGATTGGTTTAGATTAGGTTATATTACGTTATTGAAGTATATAAAGGTCCCACGGAGACGTAGAGGCCAACAAGCTAGGAATGTCGTCAAATATTACCGCCGAGATGTTAGGTTGGGTTAGGTGATGTTATATTACGTTATTGATGTATATAAAGGTCCCACGGAGGCGGAAAAGCCAACTCGCCAGGAATGTTCTCAAACATTACCGCCGAGATGTTAGGTTGGGTTAGGTTAGGTTGTATTACATTATTGATGTATATAACGGTCCCACGGAGACGTAGATGCCAACAAGACAGGAATGTGGTCAAACATTACCGCCGAGATGTTAGGTTGGGTTAGGTTAGGCTATATTACGTTATTGATGTATATAAAGGTCCCACGGAGACGTAGAGGCCAACTCGCCAGGTATGTTGTCAAATCTTACCGCCGAGATGTTAGGTTGGGTTAGGTTAGGTTATATTACGTTATTGATGTATATAAAGGTCGCACGGAGACGGAGAAGCCAACTCGCCAGGAATGTTGTCAAATATTACCGCCGAGATGTTAGGTTGGGTTAGGCTAGGTTATATTACGTTATTGATGTATATAAAGGTCCCACGGAGACGAAGAGGCCAACTCGCCAGGTATGTCTTCAAATATTACCGCCGAGATGTTAGATTGGTTTAGATTAGGTTATATTACGTTATTGAAGTATATAGAGGTCCCACGGAGACGTAGAGGCCAACAAGCCAGGAATGTCGTCAAATATTACCGCCGAGATGTTAGATTGGGTTAGGTTAGATTATATTACGTTAATGAAGTATATAAAGGTCCCACGGAGACGTAGAGGCCAACTCGCCAGGAATGTTTTCAAATATTACCGCCGATATGTTAGGTTGGGTTAGGTTAGGTTATATTACGTTATAGATGTACGTAAATGTCCCACGGAGACGTAGAGGCCAACTCGGCAGGTATGTTGTCAAATATTACCGCCGAGATGTTAGGTTGGGTTAGGTTAGGTTATATTACGTTATTGATGTATATGAGGGTTCCACGGAGACGGAGAAGCCAACTCGGCAGGAATGTTGTCAAATATTACCGCCAAGATGTAAGGTTGGGTTAGGTTAGGTTATATAACGTTATTGATGTATATAACGGTACCACGGAGACGTAGAGGCCATCAAGACAGGAATGTGGTCAAACATTACCGCCGTGACGTTAGGTTGGGTTAGTTTAGGTTATATTACGTTATTGATGTATATAAAGTTCCCACGAAGACGTAGAGGCCAACAAGCCAGGAATGTGGTCAAATATTATCGCCGAGATGTTAGTATGGGTTACGTTAGGCTATATTACGTTATTGATGTATATAAAGGTCCCACGGAGACGTAGAGGCCAACTCGCCAGGTATGTTGTCAAATCTTACCGCCGAGATGTTAGGTTGGGTTAGGTTAGGTTGTATTACATTATTGATGTATATAACGGTCCCACGGAGACGTAGAGGCCAACAAGACAGGAATGTTGTCAAATATTACCGCCAAGATGTAAGGTTGGGTTAGGTTAGGTTATATAACGTTATTGATGTATATAACGGTACCACGGAGACGTAGAGGCCATCAAGACAGGAATGTGGTCAAACATTACCGCCGAGACGTTAGGTTGGGTTAGTTTAGGTTATATTACGTTATTGATGTATATGAAGTTCCCACGAAGACGTAGAGGCCAACAAGCCAGGAATGTGGTCAAATATTATCGCCGAGATGTTAGTATGGGTTAGGTTAGGCTATATTACGTTATTGATGTATATAAAGGTCCCACGGAGACGTAGAGGCCAACTCGCCAGGTATGTTGTCAAATCTTACCGCCGAGATGTTAGGTTGGGTTAGGTTAGGATGTATTACATTATTGATGTATATAACGGTCCCACGGAGACGTAGAGGCCAACAAGACAGGAATGTTGTCAAATATTACCGCCAAGATGTAAGGTTGGGTTAGGTTAGGTTATATAACGTTATTGATGTATATAACGGTACCACGGAGACGTAGAGGCCATCAAGACAGGAATGTGGTCAAACATTACCGCCGAGACGTTAGGTTGGGTTAGGTTAGGTTATATTACGTTATTGATGTATATAAAGGTCGCACGGAGACGGAGAAGCCAACTCGCCAGGAATGTTGTCAAATATTACCGCCGAGATGTTAGGTTGGGTTAGGCTAGGTTATATTACGTTATTGATGTATATAAAGGTCCCACGGAGACGAAGAGGCCAACTCGCCAGGTATGTCTTCAAATATTACCGCCGAGATGTTAGATTGGTTTAGATTAGGTTATATTACGTTATTGAAGTATATAAAGGTCCCACGGAGACGTAGAGGCCAACAAGCCAGGAATGTCGTCAAATATTACCGCCGAGATGTTAGATTGGGTTAGGTTAGATTATATTACGTTAATGAAGTATATAAAGGTCCCACGGAGACGTAGAGGCCAACTCGCCAGGAATGTTTTCAAATATTACCGCCGATATGTTAGGTTGGGTTAGGTTAGGTTATATTACGTTATAGATGTATGTAAAGGTCCCACGGAGACGTAGAGGCCAACTCGGCAGGTATGTTGTCAAATATTACCGCCGAGATGTTAGGTTGGGTTAGGTTAGGTTATATTACGTTATTGATGTATATGAGGGTTCCACGGAGACGGAGAAGCCAACTCGCCAGGAATGTTGTCAAATATTACCGCCAAGATGTAAGGTTGGGTTAGGTTAGGTTATATAACGTTATTGATGTATATAACGGTACCACGGAGACGTAGAGGCCATCAAGACAGGAATGTGGTCAAACATTACCGCCGAGACGTTAGGTTGGGTTAGTTTAGGTTATATTACGTTATTGATGTATATAAAGTTCCCACGGAGACGTACAGGCCAACAAGCCAGGAATGTGGTCAAATATTATCGCCGAGATGTTAGTATGGGTTAGGTTAGGCTATATTACGTTATTGATGTATATAAAGATCCCACGGAGACGTAGAGGCCAACTCGCCAGGTATGTTGTCAAATCTTACCGCCGAGATGTTAGGTTAGGTTAGGTTAGGTTGTATTACATTATTGATGTATATAACGGTCCCACGGAGACGTAGAGGCCAACAAGGCAGGAATGTGGTCAAACATTACCGCCGAGATGTTAGGTTGGGTTAGGTTAGGCTATATTACGTTATTGATGTATATGAGGGTTCCACGGAGACGGAGAAGCCAACTCGCCAGGAATGTTATCAAATATTACCGCCAAGATGTAAGGTTGGGTTAGGTTAGGTTATATAACGTTATTGATGTATATAAAGGTCCCACGGAGACGTAGAGGCCAACTCGCCAGGTATGTTGTCAAATCTTACCGCCGAGATGTTAGGTTGGGTTAGGTTAGGTTATATTACGTTATTGATGTATATAAAGGGCGCACGGAGACGGAGAAGCCAACTCGCCAGGAATGTTGTCAAATATTACCGCCGAGATGTTAGGTTGGGTTAGGTTAGGCTATATTACGTTATTGATGTATATAAAGGTCCCACGGAGACGTAGAGGCCAACTCGCCAGGTATGTTGTCAAATCTTACAGCCGAGATGTTAGGTTGGGTTAGTTTAGGTTATATTACGTTATTGATGTATATAAGGTTCCCACGGAGACGTAGAGGCCAACAAGCCAGGAATGTGGTCAAATATTACCGCCGAGATGTTAGGTTGGATTAGGTGAGGTTATATTACGTTATAGATGTATATAAAGGTCCCACGTACACGTAGAGTCCAACAAGCCAGGAATGTGGTCAAATATTACAGCCGAGATGTAAGATTGGGTTAGGTTAGGTTATATTACGTTATAGATGTATATAAAGGTCCCACGGACACGTAGAGTCCAACAAGACTGGAATGTGATCAAATATTACCGCCGAGATGTTAGGTTGGGTTAGGTGATGTTATATTACGTTATTGATGTATATAAAGGTCCCACGGAGGCGGAAAAGCCAACTCGCCAGGAATGTTCTCAAACATTACCGCCGAGATGTTAGGTTGGGTTAGGTTAGGTTATATTACGTTATTGATGTATATAAAGGTCCCACGGAGACGTAGAGGCCAACTCGCCAGGAATGTTTTCAAATATTACCGCCGATATGTTAGGTTGGGTTAGGTTAGGTTATATTACGTTATAGATGTATGTAAATGTCCCACGGAGACGTAGAGGCCAACTCGGCAGGTATGTTGTCAAATATTACCGCCGAGATGTTAGGTTGGGTTAGGTTAGGTTATATTACGTTATTGATGTATATGAGGGTTCCACGGAGACGGAGAAGCCAACTCGCCAGGAATGTTGTCAAATATTACCGCCAAGATGTAAGGTTGGGTTAGGTTAGGTTATATAACGTTATTGATGTATATAACGGTACCACGGAGACGTAGAGGCCATCAAGACAGGAATGTGGTCAAACATTACCGCCGTGACGTTAGGTTGGGTTAGTTTAGGTTATATTACGTTATTGATGTATATAAAGTTCCCACGAAGACGTAGAGGCCAACAAGCCAGGAATGTGGTCAAATATTATCGCCGAGATGTTAGTATGGGTTACGTTAGGCTATATTACGTTATTGATGTATATAAAGGTCCCACGGAGACGTAGAGGCCAACTCGCCAGGTATGTTGTCAAATCTTACCGCCGAGATGTTAGGTTGGGTTAGGTTAGGTTGTATTACATTATTGATGTATATAACGGTCCCACGGAGACGTAGAGGCCAACAAGACAGGAATGTTGTCAAATATTACCGCCAAGATGTAAGGTTGGGTTAGGTTAGGTTATATAACGTTATTGATGTATATAACGGTACCACGGAGACGTAGAGGCCATCAAGACAGGAATGTGGTCAAACATTACCGCCGAGACGTTAGGTTGGGTTAGTTTAGGTTATATTACGTTATTGATGTATATAAAGTTCCCACGAAGACGTAGAGGCCAACAAGCCAGGAATGTGGTCAAATATTATCGCCGAGATGTTAGTATGGGTTAGGTTAGGCTATATTACGTTATTGATGTATATAAAGGTCCCACGGAGACGTAGAGGCCAACTCGCCAGGTATGTTGTCAAATCTTACCGCCGAGATGTTAGGTTGGGTTAGGTTAGGATGTATTACATTATTGATGTATATAACGGTCCCACGGAGACGTAGAGGCCAACAAGACAGGAATGTTGTCAAATATTACCGCCAAGATGTAAGGTTGGGTTAGGTTAGGTTATATAACGTTATTGATGTATATAACGGTACCACGGAGACGTAGAGGCCATCAAGACAGGAATGTGGTCAAACATTACCGCCGAGACGTTAGGTTGGGTTAGGTTAGGTTATATTACGTTATTGATGTATATAAAGGTCGCACGGAGACGGAGAAGCCAACTCGCCAGGAATGTTGTCAAATATTACCGCCGAGATGTTAGGTTGGGTTAGGCTAGGTTATATTACGTTATTGATGTATATAAAGGTCCCACGGAGACGAAGAGGCCAACTCGCCAGGTATGTCTTCAAATATTACCGCCGAGATGTTAGATTGGTTTAGATTAGGTTATATTACGTTATTGAAGTATATAAAGGTCCCACGGAGACGTAGAGGCCAACAAGCCAGGAATGTCGTCAAATATTACCGCCGAGATGTTAGATTGGGTTAGGTTAGATTATATTACGTTAATGAAGTATATAAAGGTCCCACGGAGACGTAGAGGCCAACTCGCCAGGAATGTTTTCAAATATTACCGCCGATATGTTAGGTTGGGTTAGGTTAGGTTATATTACGTTATAGATGTATGTAAAGGTCCCACGGAGACGTAGAGGCCAACTCGGCAGGTATGTTGTCAAATATTACCGCCGAGATGTTAGGTTGGGTTAGGTTAGGTTATATTACGTTATTGATGTATATGAGGGTTCCACGGAGACGGAGAAGCCAACTCGCCAGGAATGTTGTCAAATATTACCGCCAAGATGTAAGGTTGGGTTAGGTTAGGTTATATAACGTTATTGATGTATATAACGGTACCACGGAGACGTAGAGGCCATCAAGACAGGAATGTGGTCAAACATTACCGCCGAGACGTTAGGTTGGGTTAGTTTAGGTTATATTACGTTATTGATGTATATAAAGTTCCCACGGAGACGTACAGGCCAACAAGCCAGGAATGTGGTCAAATATTATCGCCGAGATGTTAGTATGGGTTAGGTTAGGCTATATTACTTTATTGATGTATATAAAGATCCCACGGAGACGTAGAGGCCAACTCGCCAGGTATGTTGTCAAATCTTACCGCCGAGATGTTAGGTTGGGTTAGGTTAGGTTGTATTACATTATTGATGTATATAACGGTCCCACGGAGACGTAGAGGCCAACAAGACAGGAATGTGGTCAAACATTACCGCCGAGATGTTAGGTTGGGTTAGGTTAGGCTATATTACGTTATTGATGTATATGAGGGTTCCACGGAGACGGAGAAGCCAACTCGCCAGGAATGTTATCAAATATTACCGCCAAGATGTAAGGTTGGGTTAGGTTAGGTTATATAACGTTATTGATGTATATAAAGGTCCCACGGAGACGTAGAGGCCAACTCGCCAGGTATGTTGTCAAATCTTACCGCCGAGATGTTAGGTTGTGTTAGGTTAGGTTATATTACGTTATTGATGTATATAAAGGGCGCACGGAGACGGAGAAGCCAACTCGCCAGGAATGTTGTCAAATATTACCGCCGAGATGTTAGGTTGGGTTAGGTTAGGCTATATTACGTTATTGATGTATATAAAGGTCCCACGGAGACGTAGAGGCCAACTCGCCAGGTATGTTGTCAAATCTTACAGCCGAGATGTTAGGTTGGGTTAGGTTAGGTTATATTACGTTATTGATGTATATAAAGGTCCCACGGAGACGAAGAGGCCAACTCGCCAGGTATGTCTTCAAATATTACCGCCGAGATGTTAGATTGGTTTAGATTAGGTTATATTACGTTATTGAAGTATATAAAGGTCCCACGGAGACGTAGAGCCCAACAAGCCAGGAATGTCGTCAAATATTACCGCCGAGATGTTAGGTTGGGTTAGGTTAGGCTATATTACGTTATTGATGTATATAAAGGTCCCACGGAGACGTAGAGGCCAACTCGCCAGGTATGTTGTCAAATCTTACCGCCGAGATGTTAGGTTGGGTTAGGTTAGGTTATATTACGTTATTGATGTATATAAAGGGCGCACGGAGACGGAGAAGCCAACTCGCCAGGTATGTTGTCAAATCTTACCGCCGAGATGTTAGGTTGGGTTAGGTTAGGTTATATTACGTTATTGATGTATATAAAGGGCGCACGGAGACGGAGAAGCCAACTCGCCAGGAATGTTGTCAAATATTACCGCCGGGATGTTAGGTTGGGTTAGGTTAGGTTATATTACGTTATTGATGTATATAAAGGTCCCACGGAGACGAAGAGGCCAACTCGCCAGGTATGTCTTCAAATATTACCGCCGAGATGTTAGATTGGTTTAGATTAGGTTATATTACGTTATTGAAGTATATAAAGGTCCCACGGAGACGTAGAGGCCAACAAGCTAGGAATGTCGTCAAATATTACCGCCGAGATGTTAGGTTGGGTTAGGTGATGTTATATTACGTTATTGATGTATATAAAGGTCCCACGGAGGCGGAAAAGCCAACTCGCCAGGAATGTTCTCAAACATTACCGCCGAGATGTTAGGTTGGGTTAGGTTAGGTTGTATTACATTATTGATGTATATAACGGTCCCACGGAGACGTAGATGCCAACAAGACAGGAATGTGGTCAAACATTACCGCCGAGATGTTAGGTTGGGTTAGGTTAGGCTATATTACGTTATTGATGTATATAAAGGTCCCACGGAGACGTAGAGGCCAACTCGCCAGGTATGTTGTCAAATTTTACCGCCGAGATGTTAGGTTGGGTTAGGTTAGGTTATATTACGTTATTGATGTATATAAAGGTCGCACGGAGACGGAGAAGCCAACTCGCCAGGAATGTTGTCAAATATTACCGCCGAGATGTTAGGTTGGGTTAGGCTAGGTTATATTACGTTATTGATGTATATAAAGGTCCCACGGAGACGAAGAGGCCAACTCGCCAGGTATGTCTTCAAATATTACCGCCGAGATGTTAGATTGGTTTAGATTAGGTTATATTACGTTATTGAAGTATATAGAGGTCCCACGGAGACGTAGAGGCCAACAAGCCAGGAATGTCGTCAAATATTACCGCCGAGATGTTAGATTGGGTTAGGTTAGATTATATTACGTTAATGAAGTATATAAAGGTCCCACGGAGACGTAGAGGCCAACTCGCCAGGAATGTTTTCAAATATTACCGCCGATATGTTAGGTTGGGTTAGGTTAGGTTATATTACGTTATAGATGTACGTAAATGTCCCACGGAGACGTAGAGGCCAACTCGGCAGGTATGTTGTCAAATATTACCGCCGAGATGTTAGGTTGGGTTAGGTTAGGTTATATTACGTTATTGATGTATATGAGGGTTCCACGGAGACGGAGAAGCCAACTCGGCAGGAATGTTGTCAAATATTACCGCCAAGATGTAAGGTTGGGTTAGGTTAGGTTATATAACGTTATTGATGTATATAACGGTACCACGGAGACGTAGAGGCCATCAAGACAGGAATGTGGTCAAACATTACCGCCGTGACGTTAGGTTGGGTTAGTTTAGGTTATATTACGTTATTGATGTATATAAAGTTCCCACGAAGACGTAGAGGCCAACAAGCCAGGAATGTGGTCAAATATTATCGCCGAGATGTTAGTATGGGTTACGTTAGGCTATATTACGTTATTGATGTATATAAAGGTCCCACGGAGACGTAGAGGCCAACTCGCCAGGTATGTTGTCAAATCTTACCGCCGAGATGTTAGGTTGGGTTAGGTTAGGTTGTATTACATTATTGATGTATATAACGGTCCCACGGAGACGTAGAGGCCAACAAGACAGGAATGTTGTCAAATATTACCGCCAAGATGTAAGGTTGGGTTAGGTTAGGTTATATAACGTTATTGATGTATATAACGGTACCACGGAGACGTAGAGGCCATCAAGACAGGAATGTGGTCAAACATTACCGCCGAGACGTTAGGTTGGGTTAGTTTAGGTTATATTACGTTATTGATGTATATAAAGTTCCCACGAAGACGTAGAGGCCAACAAGCCAGGAATGTGGTCAAATATTATCGCCGAGATGTTAGTATGGATTAGGTTAGGCTATATTACGTTATTGATGTATATAAAGGTCCCACGGAGACGTAGAGGCCAACTCGCCAGGTATGTTGTCAAATCTTACCGCCGAGATGTTAGGTTGGGTTAGGTTAGGATGTATTACATTATTGATGTATATAACGGTCCCACGGAGACGTAGAGGCCAACAAGACAGGAATGTTGTCAAATATTACCGCCAAGATGTAAGGTTGGGTTAGGTTAGGTTATATAACGTTATTGATGTATATAACGGTACCACGGAGACGTAGAGGCCATCAAGACAGGAATGTGGTCAAACATTACCGCCGAGACGTTAGGTTGGGTTAGGTTAGGTTATATTACGTTATTGATGTATATAAAGGTCGCACGGAGACGGAGAAGCCAACTCGCCAGGAATGTTGTCAAATATTACCGCCGAGATGTTAGGTTGGGTTAGGCTAGGTTATATTACGTTATTGATGTATATAAAGGTCCCACGGAGACGAAGAGGCCAACTCGCCAGGTATGTCTTCAAATATTACCGCCGAGATGTTAGATTGGTTTAGATTAGGTTATATTACGTTATTGAAGTATATAAAGGTCCCACGGAGACGTAGAGGCCAACAAGCCAGGAATGTCGTCAAATATTACCGCCGAGATGTTAGATTGGGTTAGGTTAGATTATATTACGTTAATGAAGTATATAAAGGTCCCACGGAGACGTAGAGGCCAACTCGCCAGGAATGTTTTCAAATATTACCGCCGATATGTTAGGTTGGGTTAGGTTAGGTTATATTACGTTATAGATGTATGTAAAGGTCCCACGGAGACGTAGAGGCCAACTCGGCAGGTATGTTGTCAAATATTACCGCCGAGATGTTAGGTTGGGTTAGGTTAGGTTATATTACGTTATTGATGTATATGAGGGTTCCACGGAGACGGAGAAGCCAACTCGCCAGGAATGTTGTCAAATATTACCGCCAAGATGTAAGGTTGGGTTAGGTTAGGTTATATAACGTTATTGATGTATATAACGGTACCACGGAGACGTAGAGGCCATCAAGACAGGAATGTGGTCAAACATTACCGCCGAGACGTTAGGTTGGGTTAGTTTAGGTTATATTACGTTATTGATGTATATAAAGTTCCCACGGAGACGTACAGGCCAACAAGCCAGGAATGTGGTCAAATATTATCGCCGAGATGTTAGTATGGGTTAGGTTAGGCTATATTACGTTATTGATGTATATAAAGATCCCACGGAGACGTAGAGGCCAACTCGCCAGGTATGTTGTCAAATCTTACCGCCGAGATGTTAGGTTAGGTTAGGTTAGGTTGTATTACATTATTGATGTATATAACGGTCCCACGGAGACGTAGAGGCCAACAAGGCAGGAATGTGGTCAAACATTACCGCCGAGATGTTAGGTTGGGTTAGGTTAGGCTATATTACGTTATTGATGTATATGAGGGTTCCACGGAGACGGAGAAGCCAACTCGCCAGGAATGTTATCAAATATTACCGCCAAGATGTAAGGTTGGGTTAGGTTAGGTTATATAACGTTATTGATGTATATAAAGGTCCCACGGAGACGTAGAGGCCAACTCGCCAGGTATGTTGTCAAATCTTACCGCCGAGATGTTAGGTTGGGTTAGGTTAGGTTATATTACGTTATTGATGTATATAAAGGGCGCACGGAGACGGAGAAGCCAACTCGCCAGGAATGTTGTCAAATATTACCGCCGAGATGTTAGGTTGGGTTAGGTTAGGCTATATTACGTTATTGATGTATATAAAGGTCCCACGGAGACGTAGAGGCCAACTCGCCAGGTATGTTGTCAAATCTTACAGCCGAGATGTTAGGTTGGGTTAGTTTAGGTTATATTACGTTATTGATGTATATAAGGTTCCCACGGAGACGTAGAGGCCAACAAGCCAGGAATGTGGTCAAATATTACCGCCGAGATGTTAGGTTGGATTAGGTGAGGTTATATTACGTTATAGATGTATATAAAGGTCCCACGTACACGTAGAGTCCAACAAGCCAGGAATGTGGTCAAATATTACAGCCGAGATGTAAGATTGGGTTAGGTTAGGTTATATTACGTTATAGATGTATATAAAGGTCCCACGGACACGTAGAGTCCAACAAGACTGGAATGTGATCAAATATTACCGCCGAGATGTTAGGTTGGGTTAGGTGATGTTATATTACGTTATTGATGTATATAAAGGTCCCACGGAGGCGGAAAAGCCAACTCGCCAGGAATGTTCTCAAACATTACCGCCGAGATGTTAGGTTGGGTTAGGTTAGGTTATATTACGTTATTGATGTATATAAAGGTCCCACGGAGACGTAGAGGCCATCAAGACAGGAATGTGGTCAAACATTACCGCCGAGATGTTAGGTTGGGTTAGTTTAGGTTATATTACGTTATTGATGTATATAAAGTTCCCACGGAGACGTAGAGGCCAACAAGCCAGGAATGTGGTCAAATATTATCGCCGAGATGTTAGTATGGGTTAGGTTAGGCTATATTACGTTATTGATGTATATAAGGGTCCCACGGAGACGTAGAGGCCAACTCGCCAGGTATGTTGTCAAATCTAACCCCCGAGATGTTAGGTTGGGTTAGGTTAGGTTATACTACGTTATTGATGTATATAAAGGTCCCACGGAGACGGAGAAGCCAACTCGCCAGGAATGTTGTCAAATATTACCGCCGAGATGTTAGGTTGGGTTAGGTTAGGTTATATTACGTTATTGATGTATATAAAGGTCCCACGGAGACGGAGAAGCCAACTCGCCAGGAATGTTGTCAAATATTACCGCCAAGATGTTAGGTTGGGTTAGGTTAGGTTATATAACGTTATTGATGTATAGAACGGTCCCACGGAGACGTAGAGGCCATCAAGACAGGAATGTGGTCAAACATTACCGCCGAGATGTTAGGTTGGGTTAGTTTAGGTTATATTACGTTATTGATGTATATAAAGTTCCCACGGAGACGTAGAGGCCAACAAGCCAGGAATGTGGTCAAATATTACCGCCGAGATGTTAGGTTGGGTTAGGTTAGGCTATATTACGTTATTGATGTATATAAAGGTCCCACGGAGACGTAGAGGCCAACTCGCCAGGTATGTTGTCAAATCTTACCGCCGAGTAGTTAGGTTGGGTTAGGTTAGGTTATATTACGTTATTGATGTATATAAAGGTCGCACGGAGACGGAGAAGCCAACTCGCCAGGAATCTTGTCAAATATTACCGCCGAGATGTTAGGTTGGGTTAGGTTAGGTTATATTACGTTATTGATGTATATAAAGGTCCCACGGAGACGAAGAGGCCAACTCGCCAGGTATGTCTTCAAATATTACCGCCGAGATGTTAGATTGGTTTAGATTAGGTTATATTACGTTATTGGTGTATATAAAGGTCCCACGGACACGTAGAGTCCAACAAGCCTGGAATGTGATCAAATATTACCGCCGAGATGTTAGGTTGGGTTAGGTGATGTTATATTACGTTATTGATGTATATAAAGGTCCCACGGAGGCGGAAAAGCCAACTCGCCAGGAATGTTCTCAAACATTACTGCCGAGATGTTAGGTTGGGTTAGGTTAGGTTATATTACGTTATTGATGTATATAAAGGTCCCACGGAGACGGATAAGCCAACTCGCCAGGAATGTTGTCAAATATTACCGCCGAGATGTTAGGTTGGGTTAGGTTAGGTTATATTACGTTATTGATGTATATAAAGGTCGCACGGAGACGGAGAAGCCAACTCGCCAGGAATGTTGTCAAATATTACCGCCGAGATGTTAGGTTGGGTTAGGTTAGGTTATATTACGTTATTGATGAATATAAAGGTCCCACGGTGACGAAGAGACCAACTCGCCAGGTATGTCTTCGAATATTACCGCCGCGATGTTAGATTGGTTTAGGTTAGGTTATATTACGTTATTGAAGTATATAAAGGTCGCTCGGAGACGTAGAGGCGAACTCGCCAGGAATGTCTTCAAATATTACCGCCGAGATGTTAGATTGGGTTAGGTTAGATTATATTACGTTAATGAAGTATATAAAGGTCCCACGGAGACGTAGAGGCCAACTGGCCAGGAATGTTTTCAAATATTGCCGCCGATATGTTAGGTTGGGTTAGGTTAGGTTATATTACGTTATAGATGTATGTAAAGGTCCCACGGAGACGTAGAGGCCAACTCGCCAGGTATGTTGTCAAATCTTACCGCCGAGATGTTAGGTTGGGTTAGGTTAGGTTATATTACGTTATTGATGTATATAAAGGTCCCACGGAGGCGGAAAAGCCAACTCGCCAGGAATGTTCTCAAACATTACCGCCGAGATGTTAGGTTGGGTTAGGTTAGGTTATATTACGTTATTGATGTATATAAAGGTCCCACGGAGACGTAGAGGCCATCAAGACAGGAATGTGGTCAAACATTACCGCCGAAATGTTAGGTTGGGTTAGTTTAGGTTATATTACGTTATTGATGTATATAAAGTTCCCACGGAGACGTAGAGGCCAACAAGCCAGGAATGTGGTCAAATATTATCGCCGAGATGTTAGTATGGGTTAGGTTAGGCTATATTACGTTATTGATGTATATAAGGGTCCCACGGAGACGTAGAGGCCAACTCGCCAGGTATGTTGTCAAATCTTACCGCCGAGATGTTAGGTTGGGTTAGGTTAGGTTATATTACGTTATTGATGTATATAAAGGTCGCACGGAGACGGAGAAGCCAACTCGCCAGGAATGTTGTCAAATATTACGGCGGAAATGTTAGGTTGGTTTAGGTTAGGTTATATTACGTTATTGATGTATATAAAGATCCCACGGAGACGTAGAGGCCAACTCACCAGGAATGTTGTCAAATCTTACCGCCGAGATTTTAGGTTGGGTTAGGTTAGGTTATATTACGTTATTGATGTATACAAAGGTCCCACGAAGGCGGAAAAGCCAACACGACAGGAATGTTCTCAAATATTACCGCCGAGATGTTAGGTTGGATTAGGTGAGGTTATATTACGTTATAGATATATATAAAGGTCCCACGTACACGTAGAGTCCAACAAGCCAGGAATGTGGTCAAATATTACAGCC
This sequence comes from Xylocopa violacea, assembly GCA_963969225.1. Classification (NCBI taxonomy): domain Eukaryota; kingdom Metazoa; phylum Arthropoda; class Insecta; order Hymenoptera; family Apidae; genus Xylocopa; species Xylocopa violacea. Next base: position 6,437,986 of record CAXAJV010000017.1, on the reverse strand, counting down.
GAGATGTAAGATTGGGTTAGGTTAGGTTATATTACGTTATAGATGTATATAAAGGTCCCACGGACACGTAGAGTCCAACAAGCCTGGAATGTGATCAAATATTACCGCCGAGATGTTAGGTTGGGTTAGGTGATGTTATATTACGTTATAGATGTATGTAAAGGTCCCACGGAGACGTAGAGGCCAACTCGGCAGGTATGTTGTCAAATATTACCGCCGAGATTTTACGTTGGTTTAGGTTAGGTTATATTACGTTATTGATGTATATAAAGGTCCCACGTACACGTAGAGTCCAACAAGCCAGGAATGTGGTCAAATATTACAGCCGAGATGTAAGATTGGGTTAGGTTAGGTTATATTACGTTATAGATGTATATAAAGGTCCCACGGACACGTAGAGTCCAACAAGACTGGAATGTGATCAAATATTACCGCCGAGATGTTAGGTTGGGTTAGGTGATGCTATATTACGTTATTGATGTATATAAAGGTCCCACGGAGGCGGAAAAGCCAACTCGCCAGGAATGTTCTCAAACATTACCGCCGAGATGTTAGGTTGGGTTAGGTTAGGTTATATTACGTTATTGATGTATATAAAGGTCCCACGGAGACGTAGAGGCCATCAAGACAGGAATGTGGTCAAACATTACCGCCGAAATGTTAGGTTGGGTTAGTTTAGGTTATATTACGTTATTGATGTATATAAAGTTCCCACGGAGACGTAGAGGCCAACAAGCCAGGAATGTGGTCAAATATTATCGCCGAGATGTTAGTATGGGTTAGGTTAGGCTATATTACGTTATTGATATATATAAGGGTCCCACGGAGACGTAGAGGCCAACTCGCCAGGTATGTTGTCAAATCTTACCGCCGAGATGTTAGGTTGGGTTAGGTTAGGTTATATTACGTTATTGATGTATATAAAGGTCCCACGGAGACGTAGAGGCCAACAAGCCAGGAATGTCGTCAAATATTACCGCCGAGATGTTAGGTTGGGTTAGGTTAGGCTATATTACGTTATTGATGTATATAAAGGTCCCACGGAGACGTAGATGCCAACAAAACAGGAATGTGGTCAAACATTACCGCCGAGATGTTAGGTTGGGTTAGGTTAGGCTATATTACGTTATTGATGTATGTAAAGGTCCCACGGAGACGTAGAGGCCAACTCGCCAGGTATGTTGTCAAATCTTACCACCGAGATGTTAGGTTGGGTTAGGTTAGGTTATATTACGTTATTGATGTATATAAAGGGCGCACGGAGACGGAGAAGCCAACTCGCCAGGAATGTTGTCAAATATTACCGCCGAGATGTTAGGTTGGGTTAGGTTAGGTTATATTACGTTATTGATGTATATAAAGGTCCCACGGAGACGAAGAGGCCAACTCGCCAGGTATGTCTTCAAATATTACCGCCGAGATGTTAGATTGGTTTAGGTTAGGTTATATTACGTTATTGAAGTATATAAAGGTCGCTCGGAGACGTAGAGGCGAACTCGCCAGGAATGTTTGAAATATTACCGCGGAAATGTTAGGTTGGGTTAGGTTAGGTTATATTACGTTATTGATGTATATAAAGGTCCCACGGAGACGAAGAGGCCAACTCGCCAGGTATGTCTTCAAATATTACCGCCGAGATGTTAGATTGGTTTAGATTAGGTTATATTACGTTATTGAAGTATATAAAGGTCCCACGGAGACGTAGATGCCAACAAAACAGGAATGTGGTCAAACATTACCGCCGAGATGTTAGGTTGGGTTAGGTTAGGCTATATTACGTTATTGATGTATATAAAGGTCCCACGGAGACGTAGGGGCCAACTCGCCAGGTATGTTGTCAAATCTTACCGCCGAGATGTTAGGTTGGGTTAGGTTAGGTTATATTACGTTATTGATGTATATAAAGGTCGCACGGAGACGGAGAAGCCAACTCGCCAGGAATGTTGTCAAATATTACCGCCGAGATGTTAGGTTGGGTTAGGTTAGGTTATATTACGTTATTGATGTATATAAAGTTCCCACGGAGACGTACAGGCCAACAAGCCAGGAATGTGGTCAAATATTATCGCCGAGATGTTAGTATGGGTTAGGTTAGATTATATTACGTTAATGAAGTATATAAAGGTCCCACGGAGACGTAGAGGCCAACTCGCCAGGAATGTTTTCAAATATTACCGCCGATATGTTAGGTTGGGTTAGGTTAGGTTATATTACGTTATTGATGTATATAACGGTACCACGGAGACGTAGAGGCCATCAAGACAGGAATGTGGTCAAACATTACCGCCGAGCCGTTAGGTTGGGTTAGTTTAGGTTATATTACGTTATTGATGTATATAAAGTTCCCACGGAGACGTACAGGCCAACAAGCCAGGAATGTGGTCAAATATTATCGCCGAGATGTTAGTATGGGTTAGGTTAGGCTATATTACGTTATTGATGTATATAAAGGTCCCACGGAGACGTAGAGGCCAACTCTCCAGGTATGTTGTCAAATCTTACCGCCGAGATGTTAGGTTGGGTTAGGTTAGGTTGTATTACATTATTGATGTATATAACGGTCCCACGGAGACGTAGAGGCCAACAAGACAGGAATGTGGTCAAACATTACCGCCGAGATGTTAGGTTGGGTTAGGTTAGGCTATATTACGTTATTGATGTATATAAAGGTCCCACGGAGACGTAGAGGCCAACTCGCCAGGTATGTTGTCAAATCTTACCGCCGAGATGTTAGGTTGGGTTAGGTTAGGTTATATTACGTTATTGATGTATATAAAGGTCGCACGGAGACGGAGAAGCCAACTCGCCGGGAATGTTGTCAAATATTACCGCCGAGATGTTAGGTTGGGTTAGGTTAGGTTATATTACGTTATTGATGTATATAAAGGTCGCACGGAGACGGAGAAGCCAACTCGCCAGGAATGTTGTCAAATATTACCGCCGAGATGTTAGTTTGGGTTAGGTTAGGCTATATTACGTTATTGATGTATATAAAGGTCCCACGGAGACGTAGAGGCCAACTCGCCAGGTATGTTGTCAAATCTTACCGCCGAGATGTTAGGTTGGGTTAGGTTAGGATGTATTACATTATTGATGTATATAACGGTCCAACGGAGACGAAGAGGCCAACTCGCCAGGTATGTCTTCAAATATTACCGCCGAGATGTTAGATTGGTTTAGATTAGGTTATATTACGTTATTGAAGTATATAAAGGTCCCACGGAGACGTAGAGGCCAACAAGCCAGGAATGTCGTCAAATTTTACCGCCGAGATGTTAGGTTGGGTTAGGTTAGGCTATATTACGTTATTGATGTATATAAAGGTCCCACGGAGACGTAGAGGCCAACTCGCCAGGTATGTTGTCAAATCTTACCGCCGAGATGTTAGGTTGGGTTAGGTTAGGTTATATTACGTTATTGATGTATATAAAGGGCGCACGGAGACGGAGAAGCCAACTCGCCAGGAATGTTGTCAAATATTACCGCCAAGATGTAAGGTTGGGTTAGGTTAGGTTATATAACGTTATTGATGTATATAACGGTACCACGGAGACGTAGAGGCCATCAAGACAGGAATGTGGTCAAACATTACCGCCGAGACGTTAGGTTGGGTTAGTTTAGGTTATATTACGTTATTGATGTATATAAAGTTCCCACGAAGACGTAGAGGCCAACAAGCCAGGAATGTGGTCAAATATTATCGCCGAGATGTTAGTATGGGTTAGGTTAGGCTATATTACGTTATTGATGTATATAAAGGTCCCACGGAGACGTAGAGGCCAACTCGCCAGGTATGTTGTCAAATCTTACCGCCGAGATGTTAGGTTGGGTTAGGTTAGGATGTATTACATTATTGATGTATATAACGGTCCAACGGAGACGTAGAGGCCAACAAGACAGGAATGTTGTCAAATATTACCGCCAAGATGTAAGGTTGGGTTAGGTTAGGTTATATAACGTTATTGATGTATATAACGGTACCACGGAGACGTAGAGGCCATCAAGACAGGAATGTGGTCAAACATTACCGCCGAGACGTTAGGTTGGGTTAGGTTAGGTTATATTACGTTATTGATGTATATAAAGGTCGCACGGAGACGGAGAAGCCAACTCGCCAGGAATGTTGTCAAATATTACCGCCGAGATGTTAGGTTGGGTTAGGTTAGGTTATATTACGTTATTGATGTATATAAAGGTCCCACGGAGACGAAGAGGCCAACTCGCCAGGTATGTCTTCAAATATTACCGCCGAGATGTTAGATTGGTTTAGATTAGGTTATATTACGTTATTGAAGTATATAAAGGTCCCACGGAGACGTAGAGGCCAACAAGCCAGGAATGTCGTCAAATTTTACCGCCGAGATGTTAGGTTGGGTTAGGTTAGGCTATATTACGTTATTGATGTATATAAAGGTCCCACGGAGACGTAGAGGCCAACTCGCCAGGTATGTTGTCAAATCTTACCGCCGAGATGTTAGGTTGGGTTAGGTTAGGTTATATTACGTTATTGATGTATATAAAGGGCGCACGGAGACGGAGAAGCCAACTCGCCAGGAATGTTGTCAAATATTACCGCCAAGATGTAAGGTTGGGTTAGGTTAGGTTATATAACGTTATTGATGTATATAACGGTACCACGGAGACGTAGAGGCCATCAAGACAGGAATGTGGTCAAACATTACCGCCGAGACGTTAGGTTGGGTTAGTTTAGGTTATATTACGTTATTGATGTATATAAAGTTCCCACGAAGACGTAGAGGCCAACAAGCCAGGAATGTGGTCAAATATTATCGCCGAGATGTTAGTATGGGTTAGGTTAGGCTATATTACGTTATTGATGTATATAAAGCTCCCACGGAGACGTAGAGGCCAACTCGCCAGGTATGTTGTCAAATCTTACCGCCGAGATGTTAGGTTGGGTTAGGTTAGGATGTATTACATTATTGATGTATATAACGGTCCCACGGAGACGTAGAGGCCAACAAGACAGGAATGTTGTCAAATATTACCGCCAAGATGTAAGGTTGGGTTAGGTTAGGTTATATAACGTTATTGATGTATATAACGGTACCACGGAGACGTAGAGGCCATCAAGACAGGAATGTGGTCAAACATTACCGCCGAGACGTTAGGTTGGGTTAGGTTAGGTTATATTACGTTATTGATGTATATAAAGGTCGCACGGAGACGGAGAAGCCAACTCGCCAGGAATGTTGTCAAATATTACCGCCGAGATGTTAGGTTGGGTTAGGCTAGGTTATATTACGTTATTGATGTATATAAAGGTCCCACGGAGACGAAGAGGCCAACTCGCCAGGTATGTCTTCAAATATTACCGCCGAGATGTTAGATTGGTTTAGATTAGGTTATATTACGTTATTGAAGTATATAAAGGTCCCACGGAGACGTAGAGGCCAACAAGCCAGGAATGTCGTCAAATATTACCGCCGAGATGTTAGATTGGGTTAGGTTAGATTATATTACGTTAATGAAGTATATAAAGGTCCCACGGAGACGTAGAGGCCAACTCGCCAGGAATGTTTTCAAATATTACCGCCGATATGTTAGGTTGGGTTAGGTTAGGTTATATTACGTTATAGATGTATGTAAAGGTCCCACGGAGACGTAGAGGCCAACTCGGCAGGTATGTTGTCAAATATTACCGCCGAGATGTTAGGTTGGGTTAGGTTAGGTTATATTACGTTATTGATGTATATGAGGGTTCCACGGAGACGGAGAAGCCAACTCGCCAGGAATGTTGTCAAATATTACCGCCAAGATGTAAGGTTGGGTTAGGTTAGGTTATATAACGTTATTGATGTATATAACGGTACCACGGAGACGTAGAGGCCATCAAGACAGGAATGTGGTCAAACATTACCGCCGAGACGTTAGGTTGGGTTAGTTTAGGTTATATTACGTTATTGATGTATATAAAGTTCCCACGGAGACGTACAGGCCAACAAGCCAGGAATGTGGTCAAATATTATCGCCGAGATGTTAGTATGGGTTAGGTTAGATTATATTACGTTAATGAAGTATATAAAGGTCCCACGGAGACGTAGAGGCCAACTCGCCAGGAATGTTTTCAAATATTACCGCCGATATGTTAGGTTGGGTTAGGTTAGGTTATATTACGTTATAGATGTATGTAAAGGTCCCACGGAGACGTAGAGGCCAACTCGGCAGGTATGTTGTCAAATATTACCGCCGAGATGTTAGGTTGGGTTAGGTTAGGTTATATAACGTTATTGATGTATATAACGGTACCACGGAGACGTAGAGGCCATCAAGACAGGAATGTGGTCAAACATTACCGCCGAGCCGTTAGGTTGGGTTAGTTTAGGTTATATTACGTTATTGATGTATATAAAGTTCCCACGGAGACGTACAGGCCAACAAGCCAGGAATGTGGTCAAATATTATCGCCGAGATGTTAGTATGGGTTAGGTTAGGCTATATTACGTTATTGATGTATATAAAGGTCCCACGGAGACGTAGAGGCCAACTCTCCAGGTATGTTGTCAAATCTTACCGCCGAGATGTTAGGTTGGGTTAGGTTAGGTTGTATTACATTATTGATGTATATAACGGTCCCACGGAGACGTAGAGGCCAACAAGACAGGAATGTGGTCAAACATTACCGCCGAGATGTTAGGTTGGGTTAGGTTAGGCTATATTACGTTATTGATGTATATAAAGGTCCCACGGAGACGTAGAGGCCAACTCGCCAGGTATGTTGTCAAATCTTACCGCCGAGATGTTAGGTTGGGTTAGGTTAGGTTATATTACGTTATTGATGTATATAAAGGTCGCACGGAGACGGAGAAGCCAACTCGCCGGGAATGTTGTCAAATATTACCGCCGAGATGTTAGGTTGGGTTAGGTTAGGTTATATTACGTTATTGATGTATATAAAGGTCGCACGGAGACGGAGAAGCCAACTCGCCAGGAATGTTGTCAAATATTACCGCCGAGATGTTAGTTTGGGTTAGGTTAGGCTATATTACGTTATTGATGTATATAAAGGTCCCACGGAGACGTAGAGGCCAACTCGCCAGGTATGTTGTCAAATCTTACCGCCGAGATGTTAGGTTGGGTTAGGTTAGGATGTATTACATTATTGATGTATATAACGGTCCAACGGAGACGAAGAGGCCAACTCGCCAGGTATGTCTTCAAATATTACCGCCGAGATGTTAGATTGGTTTAGATTAGGTTATATTACGTTATTGAAGTATATAAAGGTCCCACGGAGACGTAGAGGCCAACAAGCCAGGAATGTCGTCAAATTTTACCGCCGAGATGTTAGGTTGGGTTAGGTTAGGCTATATTACGTTATTGATGTATATAAAGGTCCCACGGAGACGTAGAGGCCAACTCGCCAGGTATGTTGTCAAATCTTACCGCCGAGATGTTAGGTTGGGTTAGGTTAGGTTATATTACGTTATTGATGTATATAAAGGGCGCACGGAGACGGAGAAGCCAACTCGCCAGGAATGTTGTCAAATATTACCGCCAAGATGTAAGGTTGGGTTAGGTTAGGTTATATAACGTTATTGATGTATATAACGGTACCACGGAGACGTAGAGGCCATCAAGACAGGAATGTGGTCAAACATTACCGCCGAGACGTTAGGTTGGGTTAGTTTAGGTTATATTACGTTATTGATGTATATAAAGTTCCCACGAAGACGTAGAGGCCAACAAGCCAGGAATGTGGTCAAATATTATCGCCGAGATGTTAGTATGGGTTAGGTTAGGCTATATTACGTTATTGATGTATATAAAGGTCCCACGGAGACGTAGAGGCCAACTCGCCAGGTATGTTGTCAAATCTTACCGCCGAGATGTTAGGTTGGGTTAGGTTAGGATGTATTACATTATTGATGTATATAACGGTCCAACGGAGACGTAGAGGCCAACAAGACAGGAATGTTGTCAAATATTACCGCCAAGATGTAAGGTTGGGTTAGGTTAGGTTATATAACGTTATTGATGTATATAACGGTACCACGGAGACGTAGAGGCCATCAAGACAGGAATGTGGTCAAACATTACCGCCGAGACGTTAGGTTGGGTTAGGTTAGGTTATATTACGTTATTGATGTATATAAAGGTCGCACGGAGACGGAGAAGCCAACTCGCCAGGAATGTTGTCAAATATTACCGCCGAGATGTTAGGTTGGGTTAGGTTAGGTTATATTACGTTATTGATGTATATAAAGGTCCCACGGAGACGAAGAGGCCAACTCGCCAGGTATGTCTTCAAATATTACCGCCGAGATGTTAGATTGGTTTAGATTAGGTTATATTACGTTATTGAAGTATATAAAGGTCCCACGGAGACGTAGAGGCCAACAAGCCAGGAATGTCGTCAAATTTTACCGCCGAGATGTTAGGTTGGGTTAGGTTAGGCTATATTACGTTATTGATGTATATAAAGGTCCCACGGAGACGTAGAGGCCAACTCGCCAGGTATGTTGTCAAATCTTACCGCCGAGATGTTAGGTTGGGTTAGGTTAGGTTATATTACGTTATTGATGTATATAAAGGGCGCACGGAGACGGAGAAGCCAACTCGCCAGGAATGTTGTCAAATATTACCGCCAAGATGTAAGGTTGGGTTAGGTTAGGTTATATAACGTTATTGATGTATATAACGGTACCACGGAGACGTAGAGGCCATCAAGACAGGAATGTGGTCAAACATTACCGCCGAGACGTTAGGTTGGGTTAGTTTAGGTTATATTACGTTATTGATGTATATAAAGTTCCCACGAAGACGTAGAGGCCAACAAGCCAGGAATGTGGTCAAATATTATCGCCGAGATGTTAGTATGGGTTAGGTTAGGCTATATTACGTTATTGATGTATATAAAGCTCCCACGGAGACGTAGAGGCCAACTCGCCAGGTATGTTGTCAAATCTTACCGCCGAGATGTTAGGTTGGGTTAGGTTAGGATGTATTACATTATTGATGTATATAACGGTCCCACGGAGACGTAGAGGCCAACAAGACAGGAATGTTGTCAAATATTACCGCCAAGATGTAAGGTTGGGTTAGGTTAGGTTATATAACGTTATTGATGTATATAACGGAACCACGGAGACGTAGAGGCCATCAAGACAGGAATGTGGTCAAACATTACCGCCGAGACGTTAGGTTGGGTTAGGTTAGGTTATATTACGTTATTGATGTATATAAAGGTCGCACGGAGACGGAGAAGCCAACTCGCCAGGAATGTTGTCAAATATTACCGCCGAGATGTTAGGTTGGGTTAGGCTAGGTTATATTACGTTATTGATGTATATAAAGGTCCCACGGAGACGAAGAGGCCAACTCGCCAGGTATGTCTTCAAATATTACCGCCGAGATGTTAGATTGGTTTAGATTAGGTTATATTACGTTATTGAAGTATATAAAGGTCCCACGGAGACGTAGAGGCCAACAAGCCAGGAATGTCGTCAAATATTACCGCCGAGATGTTAGATTGGGTTAGGTTAGATTATATTACGTTAATGAAGTATATAAAGGTCCCACGGAGACGTAGAGGCCAACTCGCCAGGAATGTTTTCAAATATTACCGCCGATATGTTAGGTTGGGTTAGGTTAGGTTATATTACGTTATAGATGTATGTAAAGGTCCCACGGAGACGTAGAGGCCAACTCGGCAGGTATGTTGTCAAATATTACCGCCGAGATGTTAGGTTGGGTTAGGTTAGGTTATATTACGTTATTGATGTATATAACGGTCCAACGGAGACGAAGAGGCCAACTCGCCAGGTATGTCTTCAAATATTACCGCCGAGATGTTAGATTGGTTTAGATTAGGTTATATTACGTTATTGAAGTATATAAAGGTCCCACGGAGACGTAGAGGCCAACAAGCCAGGAATGTCGTCAAATTTTACCGCCGAGATGTTAGGTTGGGTTAGGTTAGGCTATATTACGTTATTGATGTATATAAAGGTCCCACGGAGACGTAGAGGCCAACTCGCCAGGTATGTTGTCAAATCTTACCGCCGAGATGTTAGGTTGGGTTAGGTTAGGTTATATTACGTTATTGATGTATATAAAGGGCGCACGGAGACGGAGAAGCCAACTCGCCAGGAATGTTGTCAAATATTACCGCCAAGATGTAAGGTTGGGTTAGGTTAGGTTATATAACGTTATTGATGTATATAACGGTACCACGGAGACGTAGAGGCCATCAAGACAGGAATGTGGTCAAACATTACCGCCGAGACGTTAGGTTGGGTTAGTTTAGGTTATATTACGTTATTGATGTATATAAAGTTCCCACGAAGACGTAGAGGCCAACAAGCCAGGAATGTGGTCAAATATTATCGCCGAGATGTTAGTATGGGTTAGGTTAGGCTATATTACGTTATTGATGTATATAAAGGTCCCACGGAGACGTAGAGGCCAACTCGCCAGGTATGTTGTCAAATCTTACCGCCGAGATGTTAGGTTGGGTTAGGTTAGGATGTATTACATTATTGATGTATATAACGGTCCAACGGAGACGTAGAGGCCAACAAGACAGGAATGTTGTCAAATATTACCGCCAAGATGTAAGGTTGGGTTAGGTTAGGTTATATAACGTTATTGATGTATATAACGGTACCACGGAGACGTAGAGGCCATCAAGACAGGAATGTGGTCAAACATTACCGCCGAGACGTTAGGTTGGGTTAGGTTAGGTTATATTACGTTATTGATGTATATAAAGGTCGCACGGAGACGGAGAAGCCAACTCGCCAGGAATGTTGTCAAATATTACCGCCGAGATGTTAGGTTGGGTTAGGTTAGGTTATATTACGTTATTGATGTATATAAAGGTCCCACGGAGACGAAGAGGCCAACTCGCCAGGTATGTCTTCAAATATTACCGCCGAGATGTTAGATTGGTTTAGATTAGGTTATATTACGTTATTGAAGTATATAAAGGTCCCACGGAGACGTAGAGGCCAACAAGCCAGGAATGTCGTCAAATTTTACCGCCGAGATGTTAGGTTGGGTTAGGTTAGGCTATATTACGTTATTGATGTATATAAAGGTCCCACGGAGACGTAGAGGCCAACTCGCCAGGTATGTTGTCAAATCTTACCGCCGAGATGTTAGGTTGGGTTAGGTTAGGTTATATTACGTTATTGATGTATATAAAGGGCGCACGGAGACGGAGAAGCCAACTCGCCAGGAATGTTGTCAAATATTACCGCCAAGATGTAAGGTTGGGTTAGGTTAGGTTATATAACGTTATTGATGTATATAACGGTACCACGGAGACGTAGAGGCCATCAAGACAGGAATGTGGTCAAACATTACCGCCGAGACGTTAGGTTGGGTTAGTTTAGGTTATATTACGTTATTGATGTATATAAAGTTCCCACGAAGACGTAGAGGCCAACAAGCCAGGAATGTGGTCAAATATTATCGCCGAGATGTTAGTATGGGTTAGGTTAGGCTATATTACGTTATTGATGTATATAAAGCTCCCACGGAGACGTAGAGGCCAACTCGCCAGGTATGTTGTCAAATCTTACCGCCGAGATGTTAGGTTGGGTTAGGTTAGGATGTATTACATTATTGATGTATATAACGGTCCCACGGAGACGTAGAGGCCAACAAGACAGGAATGTTGTCAAATATTACCGCCAAGATGTAAGGTTGGGTTAGGTTAGGTTATATAACGTTATTGATGTATATAACGGTACCACGGAGACGTAGAGGCCATCAAGACAGGAATGTGGTCAAACATTACCGCCGAGACGTTAGGTTGGGTTAGGTTAGGTTATATTACGTTATTGATGTATATAAAGGTCGCACGGAGACGGAGAAGCCAACTCGCCAGGAATGTTGTCAAATATTACCGCCGAGATGTTAGGTTGGGTTAGGCTAGGTTATATTACGTTATTGATGTATATAAAGGTCCCACGGAGACGAAGAGGCCAACTCGCCAGGTATGTCTTCAAATATTACCGCCGAGATGTTAGATTGGTTTAGATTAGGTTATATTACGTTATTGAAGTATATAAAGGTCCCACGGAGACGTAGAGGCCAACAAGCCAGGAATGTCGTCAAATATTACCGCCGAGATGTTAGATTGGGTTAGGTTAGATTATATTACGTTAATGAAGTATATAAAGGTCCCACGGAGACGTAGAGGCCAACTCGCCAGGAATGTTTTCAAATATTACCGCCGATATGTTAGGTTGGGTTAGGTTAGGTTATATTACGTTATAGATGTATGTAAAGGTCCCACGGAGACGTAGAGGCCAACTCGGCAGGTATGTTGTCAAATATTACCGCCGAGATGTTAGGTTGGGTTAGGTTAGGTTATATTACGTTATTGATGTATATGAGGGTTCCACGGAGACGGAGAAGCCAACTCGCCAGGAATGTTGTCAAATATTACCGCCAAGATGTAAGGTTGGGTTAGGTTAGGTTATATAACGTTATTGATGTATATAACGGTACCACGGAGACGTAGAGGCCATCAAGACAGGAATGTGGTCAAACATTACCGCCGAGACGTTAGGTTGGGTTAGTTTAGGTTATATTACGTTATTGATGTATATAAAGTTCCCACGGAGACGTACAGGCCAACAAGCCAGGAATGTGGTCAAATATTATCGCCGAGATGTTAGTATGGGTTAGGTTAGATTATATTACGTTAATGAAGTATATAAAGGTCCCACGGAGACGTAGAGGCCAACTCGCCAGGAATGTTTTCAAATATTACCGCCGATATGTTAGGTTGGGTTAGGTTAGGTTATATTACGTTATAGATGTATGTAAAGGTCCCACGGAGACGTAGAGGCCAACTCGGCAGGTATGTTGTCAAATATTACCGCCGAGATGTTAGGTTGGGTTAGGTTAGGTTATATAACGTTATTGATGTATATAACGGTACCACGGAGACGTAGAGGCCATCAAGACAGGAATGTGGTCAAACATTACCGCCGAGCCGTTAGGTTGGGTTAGTTTAGGTTATATTACGTTATTGATGTATATAAAGTTCCCACGGAGACGTACAGGCCAACAAGCCAGGAATGTGGTCAAATATTATCGCCGAGATGTTAGTATGGGTTAGGTTAGGCTATATTACGTTATTGATGTATATAAAGGTCCCACGGAGACGTAGAGGCCAACTCTCCAGGTATGTTGTCAAATCTTACCGCCGAGATGTTAGGTTGGGTTAGGTTAGGTTGTATTACATTATTGATGTATATAACGGTCCCACGGAGACGTAGAGGCCAACAAGACAGGAATGTGGTCAAACATTACCGCCGAGATGTTAGGTTGGGTTAGGTTAGGCTATATTACGTTATTGATGTATATAAAGGTCCCACGGAGACGTAGAGGCCAACTCGCCAGGTATGTTGTCAAATCTTACCGCCGAGATGTTAGGTTGGGTTAGGTTAGGTTATATTACGTTATTGATGTATATAAAGGTCGCACGGAGACGGAGAAGCCAACTCGCCGGGAATGTTGTCAAATATTACCGCCGAGATGTTAGGTTGGGTTAGGTTAGGTTATATTACGTTATTGATGTATATAAAGGTCGCACGGAGACGGAGAAGCCAACTCGCCAGGAATGTTGTCAAATATTACCGCCGAGATGTTAGTTTGGGTTAGGTTAGGCTATATTACGTTATTGATGTATATAAAGGTCCCACGGAGACGTAGAGGCCAACTCGCCAGGTATGTTGTCAAATCTTACCGCCGAGATGTTAGGTTGGGTTAGGTTAGGATGTATTACATTATTGATGTATATAACGGTCCAACGGAGACGAAGAGGCCAACTCGCCAGGTATGTCTTCAAATATTACCGCCGAGATGTTAGATTGGTTTAGATTAGGTTATATTACGTTATTGAAGTATATAAAGGTCCCACGGAGACGTAGAGGCCAACAAGCCAGGAATGTCGTCAAATTTTACCGCCGAGATGTTAGGTTGGGTTAGGTTAGGCTATATTACGTTATTGATGTATATAAAGGTCCCACGGAGACGTAGAGGCCAACTCGCCAGGTATGTTGTCAAATCTTACCGCCGAGATGTTAGGTTGGGTTAGGTTAGGTTATATTACGTTATTGATGTATATAAAGGGCGCACGGAGACGGAGAAGCCAACTCGCCAGGAATGTTGTCAAATATTACCGCCAAGATGTAAGGTTGGGTTAGGTTAGGTTATATAACGTTATTGATGTATATAACGGTACCACGGAGACGTAGAGGCCATCAAGACAGGAATGTGGTCAAACATTACCGCCGAGACGTTAGGTTGGGTTAGTTTAGGTTATATTACGTTATTGATGTATATAAAGTTCCCACGAAGACGTAGAGGCCAACAAGCCAGGAATGTGGTCAAATATTATCGCCGAGATGTTAGTATGGGTTAGGTTAGGCTATATTACGTTATTGATGTATATAAAGGTCCCACGGAGACGTAGAGGCCAACTCGCCAGGTATGTTGTCAAATCTTACCGCCGAGATGTTAGGTTGGGTTAGGTTAGGATGTATTACATTATTGATGTATATAACGGTCCAACGGAGACGTAGAGGCCAACAAGACAGGAATGTTGTCAAATATTACCGCCAAGATGTAAGGTTGGGTTAGGTTAGGTTATATAACGTTATTGATGTATATAACGGTACCACGGAGACGTAGAGGCCATCAAGACAGGAATGTGGTCAAACATTACCGCCGAGACGTTAGGTTGGGTTAGGTTAGGTTATATTACGTTATTGATGTATATAAAGGTCGCACGGAGACGGAGAAGCCAACTCGCCAGGAATGTTGTCAAATATTACCGCCGAGATGTTAGGTTGGGTTAGGTTAGGTTATATTACGTTATTGATGTATATAAAGGTCCCACGGAGACGAAGAGGCCAACTCGCCAGGTATGTCTTCAAATATTACCGCCGAGATGTTAGATTGGTTTAGATTAGGTTATATTACGTTATTGAAGTATATAAAGGTCCCACGGAGACGTAGAGGCCAACAAGCCAGGAATGTCGTCAAATTTTACCGCCGAGATGTTAGGTTGGGTTAGGTTAGGCTATATTACGTTATTGATGTATATAAAGGTCCCACGGAGACGTAGAGGCCAACTCGCCAGGTATGTTGTCAAATCTTACCGCCGAGATGTTAGGTTGGGTTAGGTTAGGTTATATTACGTTATTGATGTATATAAAGGGCGCACGGAGACGGAGAAGCCAACTCGCCAGGAATGTTGTCAAATATTACCGCCAAGATGTAAGGTTGGGTTAGGTTAGGTTATATAACGTTATTGATGTATATAACGGTACCACGGAGACGTAGAGGCCATCAAGACAGGAATGTGGTCAAACATTACCGCCGAGACGTTAGGTTGGGTTAGTTTAGGTTATATTACGTTATTGATGTATATAAAGTTCCCACGAAGACGTAGAGGCCAACAAGCCAGGAATGTGGTCAAATATTATCGCCGAGATGTTAGTATGGGTTAGGTTAGGCTATATTACGTTATTGATGTATATAAAGCTCCCACGGAGACGTAGAGGCCAACTCGCCAGGTATGTTGTCAAATCTTACCGCCGAGATGTTAGGTTGGGTTAGGTTAGGATGTATTACATTATTGATGTATATAACGGTCCCACGGAGACGTAGAGGCCAACAAGACAGGAATGTTGTCAAATATTACCGCCAAGATGTAAGGTTGGGTTAGGTTAGGTTATATAACGTTATTGATGTATATAACGGTACCACGGAGACGTAGAGGCCATCAAGACAGGAATGTGGTCAAACATTACCGCCGAGACGTTAGGTTGGGTTAGGTTAGGTTATATTACGTTATTGATGTATATAAAGGTCGCACGGAGACGGAGAAGCCAACTCGCCAGGAATGTTGTCAAATATTACCGCCGAGATGTTAGGTTGGGTTAGGCTAGGTTATATTACGTTATTGATGTATATAAAGGTCCCACGGAGACGAAGAGGCCAACTCGCCAGGTATGTCTTCAAATATTACCGCCGAGATGTTAGATTGGTTTAGATTAGGTTATATTACGTTATTGAAGTATATAAAGGTCCCACGGAGACGTAGAGGCCAACAAGCCAGGAATGTCGTCAAATATTACCGCCGAGATGTTAGATTGGGTTAGGTTAGATTATATTACGTTAATGAAGTATATAAAGGTCCCACGGAGACGTAGAGGCCAACTCGCCAGGAATGTTTTCAAATATTACCGCCGATATGTTAGGTTGGGTTAGGTTAGGTTATATTACGTTATAGATGTATGTAAAGGTCCCACGGAGACGTAGAGGCCAACTCGGCAGGTATGTTGTCAAATATTACCGCCGAGATGTTAGGTTGGGTTAGGTTAGGTTATATTACGTTATTGATGTATATGAGGGTTCCACGGAGACGGAGAAGCCAACTCGCCAGGAATGTTGTCAAATATTACCGCCAAGATGTAAGGTTGGGTTAGGTTAGGTTATATAACGTTATTGATGTATATAACGGTACCACGGAGACGTAGAGGCCATCAAGACAGGAATGTGGTCAAACATTACCGCCGAGACGTTAGGTTGGGTTAGTTTAGGTTATATTACGTTATTGATGTATATAAAGTTCCCACGGAGACGTACAGGCCAACAAGCCAGGAATGTGGTCAAATATTATCGCCGAGATGTTAGTATGGGTTAGGTTAGGCTATATTACGTTATTGATGTATATAAAGATCCCACGGAGACGTAGAGGCCAACTCGCCAGGTATGTTGTCAAATCTTACCGCCGAGATGTTAGGTTGGGTTAGGTTAGGTTGTATTACATTATTGATGTATATAACGGTCCCACGGATACGTAGAGGCCAACAAGACAGGAATGTGGTCAAACATTACCGCCGACATGTTAGGTTGGGTTAGGTTAGGCTATATTACGTTATTGATGTATATGAGGGTTCCACGGAGACGGAGAAGCCAACTCGCCAGGAATGTTATCAAATATTACCGCCAAGATGTAAGGTTGGGTTAGGTTAGGTTATATAACGTTATTGATGTATATAAAGGTCCCACGGAGACGGAGAAGCCAACTCGCCAGGAATGTTGTCAAATATTACCGCCGAGATGTAAGGTTGGGTTAGGTTAGGTTATATTACGTTATTGATGTATATAAAGGTACCACGGAGACGAAGAGGCCAACTCGCCAGGTATGTCTTCAAATATTACCGCCGAGATGTTAGATTGGTTTAGATTAGGTTATATTACGTTATTGAAGTATATAAAGGTCCCACGGAGACGTAGAGCCCAACAAGCCAGGAATGTCGTCAAATATTACCGCCGTGATGTTAGGTTGGGTTAGGTTAGGCTATATTACGTTATTGATGTATATAAAGGTCCCACGGAGACGTAGAGGCCAACTCGCCAGGTATGTTGTCAAATCTTACCGCCGAGATGTTAGGTTGGGTTAGGTTAGGTTATATTACGTTATTGATGTATATAAAGGGCGCACGGAGACGAAGAGGCCAACTCGCCAGGTATGTCTTCAAATATTACCGCCGAGATGTTAGATTGGTTTAGATTAGGTTATATTACGTTATTGAAGTATATAAAGGTCCCACGGAGACGTAGAGGCCAACAAGCCAGGAATGTCGTCAAATATTACCGCCGAGATGTTAGATTGGGTTAGGTTAGATTATATTACGTTAATGAAGTATATAAAGGTCCCACGGAGACGTAGAGGCCAACTCGCCAGGAATGTTTTCAAATATTACCGCCGATATGTTAGGTTGGGTTAGGTTAGGTTATATTACGTTATAGATGTATGTAAAGGTCCCACGGAGACGTAGAGGCCAACTCGGCAGGTATGTTGTCAAATATTACCGCCGAGATGTTAGGTTGGGTTAGGTTAGGTTATATTACGTTATTGATGTATATGAGGGTTCCACGGAGACGGAGAGGCCAACTCGCCAGGTATGTTGTCAAATCTTACCGCCGAGATGTTAGGTTGGGTTAGGTTAGGTTATATTACGTTATTGATGTATATAAAGGGCGCACGGAGACGGAGAAGCCAACTCGCCAGGAATGTTGTCAAATATTACCGCCGAGATGTTAGGTTGGGTTAGGTTAGGCTATATTACGTTATTGATGTATATAAAGGTCCCACGGAGACGTAGAGGCCAACTCGCCAGGTATGTTGTCAAATCTTACAGCCGAGATGTTAGGTTGGGTTAGGTTAGGTTATATTACGTTATTGATGTATATAAAGGTCCCACGGAGACGAAGAGGCCAACTCGCCAGGTATGTCTTCAAATATTACCGCCGAGATGTTAGATTGGTTTAGATTAGGTTATATTACGTTATTGAAATATATAAAGGTCCCACGGAGACGTAGAGCCCAACAAGCCAGGAATGTCGTCAAATATTACCGCCGAGATGTTAGGTTGGGTTAGGTTAGGCTATATTACGTTATTGATGTATATAAAGGTCCCACGGAGACGTAGAGGCCAACTCGCCAGGTATGTTGTCAAATCTTACCGCCGAGATGTTAGGTTGGGTTAGGTTAGGTTATATTACGTTATTGATGTATATAAAGGGCGCACGGAGACGGAGAAGCCAACTCGCCAGGAATGTTGTCAAATATTACCGCCGGGATGTTAGGTTGGGTTAGGTTAGGTTATATTACGTTATTGATGTATATAAAGGTCCCACGGAGACGAAGAGGCCAACTCGCCAGGTATGTCTTCAAATATTACCGCCGAGATGTTAGATTGGTTTAGATTAGGTTATATTACGTTATTGAAGTATATAAAGGTCCCACGGAGACGTAGAGGCCAACAAGCTAGGAATGTCGTCAAATATTACCGCCGAGATGTTAGGTTGGGTTAGGTGATGTTATATTACGTTATTGATGTATATAAAGGTCCCACGGAGGCGGAAAAGCCAACTCGCCAGGAATGTTCTCAAACATTACCGCCGAGATGTTAGGTTGGGTTAGGTTAGGTTACATTACGTTATTGATGTATATAAAGGTCCCACGGAGACGAATAAGCCAACTCGCCAGGAATGTTGTCAAATATTACCGCCGAGATGTTAGGTTGGGTTAGGTTAGGTTGTATTACATTATTGATGTATATAACGGTCCCACGGAGACGTAGATGCCAACAAGACAGGAATGTGGTCAAACATTACCGCCGAGATGTTAGGTTGGGTTAGGTTAGGCTATATTACGTTATTGATGTATATAAAGGTCCCACGGAGACGTAGAGGCCAACTCGCCAGGTATGTTGTCAAATCTTACCGCCGAGATGTTAGGTTGGGTTAGGTTAGGTTATATTACGTTATTGATGTATATAAAGGTCGCACGGAGACGGAGAAGCCAACTCGCCAGGAATGTTGTCAAATATTACCGCCGAGATGTTAGGTTGGGTTAGGCTAGGTTATATTACGTTATTGATGTATATAAAGGTCCCACGGAGACGAAGAGGCCAACTCGCCAGGTATGTCTTCAAATATTACCGCCGAGATGTTAGATTGGTTTAGATTAGGTTATATTACGTTATTGAAGTATATAGAGGTCCCACGGAGACGTAGAGGCCAACAAGCCAGGAATGTCGTCAAATATTACCGCCGAGATGTTAGATTGGGTTAGGTTAGATTATATTACGTTAATGAAGTATATAAAGGTCCCACGGAGACGTAGAGGCCAACTCGCCAGGAATGTTTTCAAATATTACCGCCGATATGTTAGGTTGGGTTAGGTTAGGTTATATTACGTTATAGATGTATGTAAATGTCCCACGGAGACGTAGAGGCCAACTCGGCAGGTATGTTGTCAAATATTACCGCCGAGATGTTAGGTTGGGTTAGGTTAGGTTATATTACGTTATTGATGTATATGAGGGTTCCACGGAGACGGAGAAGCCAACTCGCCAGGAATGTTGTCAAATATTACCGCCAAGATGTAAGGTTGGGTTAGGTTAGGTTATATAACGTTATTGATGTATATAACGGTACCACGGAGACGTAGAGGCCATCAAGACAGGAATGTGGTCAAACATTACCGCCGTGACGTTAGGTTGGGTTAGTTTAGGTTATATTACGTTATTGATGTATATAAAGTTCCCACGAAGACGTAGAGGCCAACAAGCCAGGAATGTGGTCAAATATTATCGCCGAGATGTTAGTATGGGTTACGTTAGGCTATATTACGTTATTGATGTATATAAAGGTCCCACGGAGACGTAGAGGCCAACTCGCCAGGTATGTTGTCAAATCTTACCGCCGAGATGTTAGGTTGGGTTAGGTTAGGTTGTATTACATTATTGATGTATATAACGGTCCCACGGAGACGTAGAGGCCAACAAGACAGGAATGTTGTCAAATATTACCGCCAAGATGTAAGGTTGGGTTAGGTTAGGTTATATAACGTTATTGATGTATATAACGGTACCACGGAGACGTAGAGGCCATCAAGACAGGAATGTGGTCAAACATTACCGCCGAGACGTTAGGTTGGGTTAGTTTAGGTTATATTACGTTATTGATGTATATAAAGTTCCCACGAAGACGTAGAGGCCAACAAGCCAGGAATGTGGTCAAATATTATCGCCGAGATGTTAGTATGGGTTAGGTTAGGCTATATTACGTTATTGATGTATATAAAGGTCCCACGGAGACGTAGAGGCCAACTCGCCAGGTATGTTGTCAAATCTTACCGCCGAGATGTTAGGTTGGGTTAGGTTAGGATGTATTACATTATTGATGTATATAACGGTCCCACGGAGACGTAGAGGCCAACAAGACAGGAATGTTGTCAAATATTACCGCCAAGATGTAAGGTTGGGTTAGGTTAGGTTATATAACGTTATTGATGTATATAACGGTACCACGGAGACGTAGAGGCCATCAAGACAGGAATGTGGTCAAACATTACCGCCGAGACGTTAGGTTGGGTTAGGTTAGGTTATATTACGTTATTGATGTATATAAAGGTCGCACGGAGACGGAGAAGCCAACTCGCCAGGAATGTTGTCAAATATTACCGCCGAGATGTTAGGTTGGGTTAGGCTAGGTTATATTACGTTATTGATGTATATAAAGGTCCCACGGAGACGAAGAGGCCAACTCGCCAGGTATGTCTTCAAATATTACCGCCGAGATGTTAGATTGGTTTAGATTAGGTTATATTACGTTATTGAAGTATATAAAGGTCCCACGGAGACGTAGAGGCCAACAAGCCAGGAATGTCGTCAAATATTACCGCCGAGATGTTAGATTGGGTTAGGTTAGATTATATTACGTTAATGAAGTATATAAAGGTCCCACGGAGACGTAGAGGCCAACTCGCCAGGAATGTTTTCAAATATTACCGCCGATATGTTAGGTTGGGTTAGGTTAGGTTATATTACGTTATAGATGTATGTAAAGGTCCCACGGAGACGTAGAGGCCAACTCGGCAGGTATGTTGTCAAATATTACCGCCGAGATGTTAGGTTGGGTTAGGTTAGGTTATATTACGTTATTGATGTATATGAGGGTTCCACGGAGACGGAGAAGCCAACTCGCCAGGAATGTTGTCAAATATTACCGCCAAGATGTAAGGTTGGGTTAGGTTAGGTTATATAACGTTATTGATGTATATAACGGTACCACGGAGACGTAGAGGCCATCAAGACAGGAATGTGGTCAAACATTACCGCCGAGACGTTAGGTTGGGTTAGTTTAGGTTATATTACGTTATTGATGTATATAAAGTTCCCACGGAGACGTACAGGCCAACAAGCCAGGAATGTGGTCAAATATTATCGCCGAGATGTTAGTATGGGTTAGGTTAGGCTATATTACTTTATTGATGTATATAAAGATCCCACGGAGACGTAGAGGCCAACTCGCCAGGTATGTTGTCAAATCTTACCGCCGAGATGTTAGGTTGGGTTAGGTTAGGTTGTATTACATTATTGATGTATATAACGGTCCCACGGAGACGTAGAGGCCAACAAGACAGGAATGTGGTCAAACATTACCGCCGAGATGTTAGGTTGGGTTAGGTTAGGCTATATTACGTTATTGATGTATATGAGGGTTCCACGGAGACGGAGAAGCCAACTCGCCAGGAATGTTATCAAATATTACCGCCAAGATGTAAGGTTGGGTTAGGTTAGGTTATATAACGTTATTGATGTATATAAAGGTCCCACGGAGACGTAGAGGCCAACTCGCCAGGTATGTTGTCAAATCTTACCGCCGAGATGTTAGGTTGTGTTAGGTTAGGTTATATTACGTTATTGATGTATATAAAGGGCGCACGGAGACGGAGAAGCCAACTCGCCAGGAATGTTGTCAAATATTACCGCCGAGATGTTAGGTTGGGTTAGGTTAGGCTATATTACGTTATTGATGTATATAAAGGTCCCACGGAGACGTAGAGGCCAACTCGCCAGGTATGTTGTCAAATCTTACAGCCGAGATGTTAGGTTGGGTTAGGTTAGGTTATATTACGTTATTGATGTATATAAAGGTCCCACGGAGACGAAGAGGCCAACTCGCCAGGTATGTCTTCAAATATTACCGCCGAGATGTTAGATTGGTTTAGATTAGGTTATATTACGTTATTGAAGTATATAAAGGTCCCACGGAGACGTAGAGCCCAACAAGCCAGGAATGTCGTCAAATATTACCGCCGAGATGTTAGGTTGGGTTAGGTTAGGCTATATTACGTTATTGATGTATATAAAGGTCCCACGGAGACGTAGAGGCCAACTCGCCAGGTATGTTGTCAAATCTTACCGCCGAGATGTTAGGTTGGGTTAGGTTAGGTTATATTACGTTATTGATGTATATAAAGGGCGCACGGAGACGGAGAAGCCAACTCGCCAGGAATGTTGTCAAATATTACCGCCGGGATGTTAGGTTGGGTTAGGTTAGGTTATATTACGTTATTGATGTATATAAAGGTCCCACGGAGACGAAGAGGCCAACTCGCCAGGTATGTCTTCAAATATTACCGCCGAGATGTTAGATTGGTTTAGAT
The DNA here is from genome assembly GCA_963969225.1 of Xylocopa violacea. NCBI lineage: Eukaryota > Metazoa > Arthropoda > Insecta > Hymenoptera > Apidae > Xylocopa > Xylocopa violacea. Next base: position 6,414,966 of record CAXAJV010000017.1, on the reverse strand, counting down.
TAGGTTATATTACGTTATTGAAGTATATAAAGGTCCCACGGAGACGTAGAGGCCAACAAGCTAGGAATGTCGTCAAATATTACCGCCGAGATGTTAGGTTGGGTTAGGTGATGTTATATTACGTTATTGATGTATATAAAGGTCCCACGGAGGCGGAAAAGCCAACTCGCCAGGAATGTTCTCAAACATTACCGCCGAGATGTTAGGTTGGGTTAGGTTAGGTTACATTACGTTATTGATGTATATAAAGGTCCCACGGAGACGAATAAGCCAACTCGCCAGGAATGTTGTCAAATATTACCGCCGAGATGTTAGGTTGGGTTAGGTTAGGTTGTATTACATTATTGATGTATATAACGGTCCCACGGAGACGTAGATGCCAACAAGACAGGAATGTGGTCAAACATTACCGCCGAGATGTTAGGTTGGGTTAGGTTAGGCTATATTACGTTATTGATGTATATAAAGGTCCCACGGAGACGTAGAGGCCAACTCGCCAGGTATGTTGTCAAATCTTACCGCCGAGATGTTAGGTTGGGTTAGGTTAGGTTATATTACGTTATTGATGTATATAAAGGTCGCACGGAGACGGAGAAGCCAACTCGCCAGGAATGTTGTCAAATATTACCGCCGAGATGTTAGGTTGGGTTAGGCTAGGTTATATTACGTTATTGATGTATATAAAGGTCCCACGGAGACGAAGAGGCCAACTCGCCAGGTATGTCTTCAAATATTACCGCCGAGATGTTAGATTGGTTTAGATTAGGTTATATTACGTTATTGAAGTATATAGAGGTCCCACGGAGACGTAGAGGCCAACAAGCCAGGAATGTCGTCAAATATTACCGCCGAGATGTTAGATTGGGTTAGGTTAGATTATATTACGTTAATGAAGTATATAAAGGTCCCACGGAGACGTAGAGGCCAACTCGCCAGGAATGTTTTCAAATATTACCGCCGATATGTTAGGTTGGGTTAGGTTAGGTTATATTACGTTATAGATGTACGTAAATGTCCCACGGAGACGTAGAGGCCAACTCGGCAGGTATGTTGTCAAATATTACCGCCGAGATGTTAGGTTGGGTTAGGTTAGGTTATATTACGTTATTGATGTATATGAGGGTTCCACGGAGACGGAGAAGCCAACTCGCCAGGAATGTTGTCAAATATTACCGCCAAGATGTAAGGTTGGGTTAGGTTAGGTTATATAACGTTATTGATGTATATAACGGTACCACGGAGACGTAGAGGCCATCAAGACAGGAATGTGGTCAAACATTACCGCCGTGACGTTAGGTTGGGTTAGTTTAGGTTATATTACGTTATTGATGTATATAAAGTTCCCACGAAGACGTAGAGGCCAACAAGCCAGGAATGTGGTCAAATATTATCGCCGAGATGTTAGTATGGGTTACGTTAGGCTATATTACGTTATTGATGTATATAAAGGTCCCACGGAGACGTAGAGGCCAACTCGCCAGGTATGTTGTCAAATCTTACCGCCGAGATGTTAGGTTGGGTTAGGTTAGGTTGTATTACATTATTGATGTATATAACGGTCCCACGGAGACGTAGAGGCCAACAAGACAGGAATGTTGTCAAATATTACCGCCAAGATGTAAGGTTGGGTTAGGTTAGGTTATATAACGTTATTGATGTATATAACGGTACCACGGAGACGTAGAGGCCATCAAGACAGGAATGTGGTCAAACATTACCGCCGAGACGTTAGGTTGGGTTAGTTTAGGTTATATTACGTTATTGATGTATATAAAGTTCCCACGAAGACGTAGAGGCCAACAAGCCAGGAATGTGGTCAAATATTATCGCCGAGATGTTAGTATGGGTTAGGTTAGGCTATATTACGTTATTGATGTATATAAAGGTCCCACGGAGACGTAGAGGCCAACTCGCCAGGTATGTTGTCAAATCTTACCGCCGAGATGTTAGGTTGGGTTAGGTTAGGATGTATTACATTATTGATGTATATAACGGTCCCACGGAGACGTAGAGGCCAACAAGACAGGAATGTTGTCAAATATTACCGCCAAGATGTAAGGTTGGGTTAGGTTAGGTTATATAACGTTATTGATGTATATAACGGTACCACGGAGACGTAGAGGCCATCAAGACAGGAATGTGGTCAAACATTACCGCCGAGACGTTAGGTTGGGTTAGGTTAGGTTATATTACGTTATTGATGTATATAAAGGTCGCACGGAGACGGAGAAGCCAACTCGCCAGGAATGTTGTCAAATATTACCGCCGAGATGTTAGGTTGGGTTAGGCTAGGTTATATTACGTTATTGATGTATATAAAGGTCCCACGGAGACGAAGAGGCCAACTCGCCAGGTATGTCTTCAAATATTACCGCCGAGATGTTAGATTGGTTTAGATTAGGTTATATTACGTTATTGAAGTATATAAAGGTCCCACGGAGACGTAGAGGCCAACAAGCCAGGAATGTCGTCAAATATTACCGCCGAGATGTTAGATTGGGTTAGGTTAGATTATATTACGTTAATGAAGTATATAAAGGTCCCACGGAGACGTAGAGGCCAACTCGCCAGGAATGTTTTCAAATATTACCGCCGATATGTTAGGTTGGGTTAGGTTAGGTTATATTACGTTATAGATGTATGTAAAGGTCCCACGGAGACGTAGAGGCCAACTCGGCAGGTATGTTGTCAAATATTACCGCCGAGATGTTAGGTTGGGTTAGGTTAGGTTATATTACGTTATTGATGTATATGAGGGTTCCACGGAGACGGAGAAGCCAACTCGCCAGGAATGTTGTCAAATATTACCGCCAAGATGTAAGGTTGGGTTAGGTTAGGTTATATAACGTTATTGATGTATATAACGGTACCACGGAGACGTAGAGGCCATCAAGACAGGAATGTGGTCAAACATTACCGCCGAGACGTTAGGTTGGGTTAGTTTAGGTTATATTACGTTATTGATGTATATAAAGTTCCCACGGAGACGTACAGGCCAACAAGCCAGGAATGTGGTCAAATATTATCGCCGAGATGTTAGTATGGGTTAGGTTAGGCTATATTACGTTATTGATGTATATAAAGATCCCACGGAGACGTAGAGGCCAACTCGCCAGGTATGTTGTCAAATCTTACCGCCGAGATGTTAGGTTAGGTTAGGTTAGGTTGTATTACATTATTGATGTATATAACGGTCCCACGGAGACGTAGAGGCCAACAAGGCAGGAATGTGGTCAAACATTACCGCCGAGATGTTAGGTTGGGTTAGGTTAGGCTATATTACGTTATTGATGTATATGAGGGTTCCACGGAGACGGAGAAGCCAACTCGCCAGGAATGTTATCAAATATTACCGCCAAGATGTAAGGTTGGGTTAGGTTAGGTTATATAACGTTATTGATGTATATAAAGGTCCCACGGAGACGTAGAGGCCAACTCGCCAGGTATGTTGTCAAATCTTACCGCCGAGATGTTAGGTTGGGTTAGGTTAGGTTATATTACGTTATTGATGTATATAAAGGGCGCACGGAGACGGAGAAGCCAACTCGCCAGGAATGTTGTCAAATATTACCGCCGAGATGTTAGGTTGGGTTAGGTTAGGCTATATTACGTTATTGATGTATATAAAGGTCCCACGGAGACGTAGAGGCCAACTCGCCAGGTATGTTGTCAAATCTTACAGCCGAGATGTTAGGTTGGGTTAGGTTAGGTTATATTACGTTATTGATGTATATAAAGGTCCCACGGAGACGAAGAGGCCAACTCGCCAGGTATGTCTTCAAATATTACCGCCGAGATGTTAGATTGGTTTAGATTAGGTTATATTACGTTATTGAAGTATATAAAGGTCCCACGGAGACGTAGAGCCCAACAAGCCAGGAATGTCGTCAAATATTACCGCCGAGATGTTAGGTTGGGTTAGGTTAGGCTATATTACGTTATTGATGTATATAAAGGTCCCACGGAGACGTAGAGGCCAACTCGCCAGGTATGTTGTCAAATCTTACCGCCGAGATGTTAGGTTGGGTTAGGTTAGGTTATATTACGTTATTGATGTATATAAAGGGCGCACGGAGACGGAGAAGCCAACTCGCCAGGAATGTTGTCAAATATTACCGCCGGGATGTTAGGTTGGGTTAGGTTAGGTTATATTACGTTATTGATGTATATAAAGGTCCCACGGAGACGAAGAGGCCAACTCGCCAGGTATGTCTTCAAATATTACCGCCGAGATGTTAGATTGGTTTAGATTAGGTTATATTACGTTATTGAAGTATATAAAGGTCCCACGGAGACGTAGAGGCCAACAAGCTAGGAATGTCGTCAAATATTACCGCCGAGATGTTAGGTTGGGTTAGGTGATGTTATATTACGTTATTGATGTATATAAAGGTCCCACGGAGGCGGAAAAGCCAACTCGCCAGGAATGTTCTCAAACATTACCGCCGAGATGTTAGGTTGGGTTAGGTTAGGTTACATTACGTTATTGATGTATATAAAGGTCCCACGGAGACGAATAAGCCAACTCGCCAGGAATGTTGTCAAATATTACCGCCGAGATGTTAGGTTGGGTTAGGTTAGGTTGTATTACATTATTGATGTATATAACGGTCCCACGGAGACGTAGATGCCAACAAGACAGGAATGTGGTCAAACATTACCGCCGAGATGTTAGGTTGGGTTAGGTTAGGCTATATTACGTTATTGATGTATATAAAGGTCCCACGGAGACGTAGAGGCCAACTCGCCAGGTATGTTGTCAAATCTTACCGCCGAGATGTTAGGTTGGGTTAGGTTAGGTTGTATTACATTATTGATGTATATAACGGTCCCACGGAGACGTAGAGGCCAACAAGACAGGAATGTTGTCAAATATTACCGCCAAGATGTAAGGTTGGGTTAGGTTAGGTTATATAACGTTATTGATGTATATAACGGTACCACGGAGACGTAGAGGCCATCAAGACAGGAATGTGGTCAAACATTACCGCCGAGACGTTAGGTTGGGTTAGTTTAGGTTATATTACGTTATTGATGTATATAAAGTTCCCACGAAGACGTAGAGGCCAACAAGCCAGGAATGTGGTCAAATATTATCGCCGAGATGTTAGTATGGGTTAGGTTAGGCTATATTACGTTATTGATGTATATAAAGGTCCCACGGAGACGTAGAGGCCAACTCGCCAGGTATGTTGTCAAATCTTACCGCCGAGATGTTAGGTTGGGTTAGGTTAGGATGTATTACATTATTGATGTATATAACGGTCCCACGGAGACGTAGAGGCCAACAAGACAGGAATGTTGTCAAATATTACCGCCAAGATGTAAGGTTGGGTTAGGTTAGGTTATATAACGTTATTGATGTATATAACGGTACCACGGAGACGTAGAGGCCATCAAGACAGGAATGTGGTCAAACATTACCGCCGAGACGTTAGGTTGGGTTAGGTTAGGTTATATTACGTTATTGATGTATATAAAGGTCGCACGGAGACGGAGAAGCCAACTCGCCAGGAATGTTGTCAAATATTACCGCCGAGATGTTAGGTTGGGTTAGGCTAGGTTATATTACGTTATTGATGTATATAAAGGTCCCACGGAGACGAAGAGGCCAACTCGCCAGGTATGTCTTCAAATATTACCGCCGAGATGTTAGATTGGTTTAGATTAGGTTATATTACGTTATTGAAGTATATAAAGGTCCCACGGAGACGTAGAGGCCAACAAGCCAGGAATGTCGTCAAATATTACCGCCGAGATGTTAGATTGGGTTAGGTTAGATTATATTACGTTAATGAAGTATATAAAGGTCCCACGGAGACGTAGAGGCCAACTCGCCAGGAATGTTTTCAAATATTACCGCCGATATGTTAGGTTGGGTTAGGTTAGGTTATATTACGTTATAGATGTATGTAAAGGTCCCACGGAGACGTAGAGGCCAACTCGGCAGGTATGTTGTCAAATATTACCGCCGAGATGTTAGGTTGGGTTAGGTTAGGTTATATTACGTTATTGATGTATATGAGGGTTCCACGGAGACGGAGAAGCCAACTCGCCAGGAATGTTGTCAAATATTACCGCCAAGATGTAAGGTTGGGTTAGGTTAGGTTATATAACGTTATTGATGTATATAACGGTACCACGGAGACGTAGAGGCCATCAAGACAGGAATGTGGTCAAACATTACCGCCGAGACGTTAGGTTGGGTTAGTTTAGGTTATATTACGTTATTGATGTATATAAAGTTCCCACGGAGACGTACAGGCCAACAAGCCAGGAATGTGGTCAAATATTATCGCCGAGATGTTAGTATGGGTTAGGTTAGGCTATATTACGTTATTGATGTATATAAAGATCCCACGGAGACGTAGAGGCCAACTCGCCAGGTATGTTGTCAAATCTTACCGCCGAGATGTTAGGTTAGGTTAGGTTAGGTTGTATTACATTATTGATGTATATAACGGTCCCACGGAGACGTAGAGGCCAACAAGGCAGGAATGTGGTCAAACATTACCGCCGAGATGTTAGGTTGGGTTAGGTTAGGCTATATTACGTTATTGATGTATATGAGGGTTCCACGGAGACGGAGAAGCCAACTCGCCAGGAATGTTATCAAATATTACCGCCAAGATGTAAGGTTGGGTTAGGTTAGGTTATATAACGTTATTGATGTATATAAAGGTCCCACGGAGACGTAGAGGCCAACTCGCCAGGTATGTTGTCAAATCTTACCGCCGAGATGTTAGGTTGGGTTAGGTTAGGTTATATTACGTTATTGATGTATATAAAGGGCGCACGGAGACGGAGAAGCCAACTCGCCAGGAATGTTGTCAAATATTACCGCCGAGATGTTAGGTTGGGTTAGGTTAGGCTATATTACGTTATTGATGTATATAAAGGTCCCACGGAGACGTAGAGGCCAACTCGCCAGGTATGTTGTCAAATCTTACAGCCGAGATGTTAGGTTGGGTTAGGTTAGGTTATATTACGTTATTGATGTATATAAAGGTCCCACGGAGACGAAGAGGCCAACTCGCCAGGTATGTCTTCAAATATTACCGCCGAGATGTTAGATTGGTTTAGATTAGGTTATATTACGTTATTGAAGTATATAAAGGTCCCACGGAGACGTAGAGGCCAACAAGCTAGGAATGTCGTCAAATATTACCGCCGAGATGTTAGGTTGGGTTAGGTGATGTTATATTACGTTATTGATGTATATAAAGGTCCCACGGAGGCGGAAAAGCCAACTCGCCAGGAATGTTCTCAAACATTACCGCCGAGATGTTAGGTTGGGTTAGGTTAGGTTACATTACGTTATTGATGTATATAAAGGTCCCACGGAGACGAATAAGCCAACTCGCCAGGAATGTTGTCAAATATTACCGCCGAGATGTTAGGTTGGGTTAGGTTAGGTTGTATTACATTATTGATGTATATAACGGTCCCACGGAGACGTAGATGCCAACAAGACAGGAATGTGGTCAAACATTACCGCCGAGATGTTAGGTTGGGTTAGGTTAGGCTATATTACGTTATTGATGTATATAAAGGTCCCACGGAGACGTAGAGGCCAACTCGCCAGGTATGTTGTCAAATCTTACCGCCGAGATGTTAGGTTGGGTTAGGTTAGGTTATATTACGTTATTGATGTATATAAAGGTCGCACGAAGACGGAGAAGCCAACTCGCCAGGAATGTTGTCAAATATTACCGCCGAGATGTAAGGTTGGGTTAGGTTAGGCTATATTACGTTATTGATGTATATAAAGGTACCACGGAGACGAAGAGGCCAACTCGCCAGGTATGTCTTCAAATATTACCGCCGAGATGTTAGATTGGTTTAGATTAGGTTATATTACGTTATTGAAGTATATAAAGGTCCCACGGAGACGTAGAGCCCAACAAGCCAGGAATGTCGTCAAATATTACCGCCGAGATGTTAGGTTGGGTTAGGTTAGGCTATATTACGTTATTGATGTATATAAAGGTCCCACGGAGACGTAGAGGCCAACTCGCCAGGTATGTTGTCAAATCTTACCGCCGAGATGTTAGGTTGGGTTAGGTTAGGTTATATTACGTTATTGATGTATATAAAGGGCGCACGGAGACGGAGAAGCCAACTCGCCAGGAATGTTGTCAAATATTACCGCCGAGATGTTAGGTTGGGTTAGGTTAGGTTATATTACGTTATTGATGTATATAAAGGTCCCACGGAGACGAAGAGGCCAACTCGCCAGGTATGTCTTCAAATATTACCGCCGAGATGTTAGATTGGTTTAGATTAGGTTATATTACGTTATTGATGTATATAAAGGTCGCACGGAGACGGAGAAGCCAACTCGCCAGGAATGTTGTCAAATATTACCGCGGAGAAGTTAGGTTGGGTTAGGCTAGGTTATATTACGTTATTGATGTATATAAAGGTCCCACGGAGACGAAGAGGCGAACTCGCCAGGAATGTTTTCAAATATTACCGCCGAAATGTTAGATTGGGTTAGGTTAGGTTATATTACGTTATTGATGTATATAAAGGTCCCACGGAGACGAAGAGGCCAACTCGCCAGGTATGTCTTCAAATATTACCGCCGAGATGTTAGATTGGTTTAGATTAGGTTATATTACGTTATTGAAGTATATAAAAGTCCCACGGAGACGTAGATGCCAACAAGACAGGAATGTGGTCAAACATTACCGCCGAGATGTTAGGTTGGGTTAGGTTAGGCTATATTACGTTATTGATGTATATAAAGGTCCCACGGAGACGTAGAGGCCAACTCGCCAGGTATGTTGTCAAATCTTACCGCCGAGATGTTAGATTGGTTTAGATTAGGTTATATTACGTTATTGAAGTATATAAAGGTCCCACGGAGACGTAGAGGCCAACAAGCCAGGAATGTCGTCAAATATTACCGCCGAGATGTTAGATTGGGTTAGGTTAGATTATATTACGTTAATGAAGTATATAAAGGTCCCACGGAGACGTAGAGGCCAACTCGCCAGGAATGTTTTCAAATATTACCGCCGATATGTTAGGTTGGGTTAGGTTAGGTTATATTACGTTATAGATGTATGTAAAGGTCCCACGGAGACGTAGAGGCCAACTCGGCAGGTATGTTGTCAAATATTACCGCCGAGATGTTAGGTTGGGTTAGGTTAGGTTATATTACGTTATTGATGTATATGAGGGTTCCACGGAGACGGAGAAGCCAACTCGCCAGGAATGTTGTCAAATATTACCGCCAAGATGTAAGGTTGGGTTAGGTAAGGTTATATAACGTTATTGATGTATATAACGGTACCACGGAGACGTAGAGGCCATCAAGACAGGAATGTGGTCAAACATTACCGCCGAGACGTTAGGTTGGGTTAGTTTAGGTTATATTACGTTATTGATGTATATAAAGTTCCCACGGAGACGTAGATGCCAACAAGACAGGAATGTGGTCAAACATTACCGCCGAGATGTTAGGTTGGGTTAGGTTAGGCTATATTACGTTATTGATGTATATAAAGGCCCCACGGAGACGTAGAGGCCAACTCGCCAGGTATGTTGTCAAATCTTACCGCCGAGATGTTAGGTTGGGTTAGGTTAGGTTATATTACGTTATTGATGTATATAAAGGTCCCACGGAGACGAAGAGGCCAACTCGCCAGGTACGTCTTCAAATATTACCGCCGAGATGTTAGATTGGTTTAGATTAGGTTATATTACGTTATTGAAGTATATAAAGGTCCCACGGATACGTAGAGGCCAACAAGCCAGGAATGTCGTCAAATATTACCGCCGAGATGTTAGGTTGGGTTAGGTTAGGCTATATTACGTTATTGATGTATATAAAGGTCCCACGGAGACGTAGAGGCCAACTCGCCAGGTATGTTGTCAAATCTTACCGCCGAGATGTTAGGTTGGGTTAGGTTAGGTTATATTACGTTATTGATGTATATAAAGGGCGCACGGAGACGGAGAAGCCAACTCGCCAGGAATGTTGTCAAATATTACCGCCGAGATGTTAGGTTGGGTTAGGTTAGGTTATATTACGTTATTGATGTATATAAAGGTCCCACGGAGACGAAGAGGCCAACTCGCCAGGTATGTCTTCAAATATTACCGCCGAGATGTTAGATTGGTTTAGGTTAGGTTATATTACGCTATTGAAGTATATAAAGGTCGCTCGGAGACGTAGAGGCGAACTCGCCAGGAATGTTTTCAAATATTACCGCCGAAATGTTAGGTTGGGTTAGGTTAGGTTATATTACGTTATTGATGTATATAAAGGTCCCACGGAGACGAAGAGGCCAACTCGCCAGGTATGTCTTCAAATATTACCGCCGAGATGTTAGATTGGTTTAGATTAGGTTATATTACGTTATTGAAGTATATAAAAGTCCCACGGAGACGTAGATGCCAACAAGACAGGAATGTGGTCAAACATTACCGCCGAGATGTTAGGTTGGGTTAGGTTAGGCTATATTACGTTATTGATGTATATAAAGGTCCCACGGAGACGTAGAGGCCAACTCGCCAGGTATGTTGTCAAATCTTACCGCCGAGATGTTAGGTTGGGTTAGGTTAGGTTATATTACGTTATTGATGTATATAAAGGTCGCACGGAGACGGAGAAGCCAACTCGCCAGGAATGTTGTCAAATATTACCGCCGAGATGTTAGGTTGAGTTAGGTTAGGTTATATTACGTTATTGAAGTATATAAAGGTCAAACGGAGACGAAGAGGCCAAACCGCCAGGTATGTCTTCAAATATTACCGCCGAGATGTTAGATTGGTTTAGATTAGGTTATATTACGTTATTGAAGTATATAAAGGTCCCACGGAGACGTAGAGGCCAACAAGGCAGGAATGTCGTCAAATATTACCGCCGAGATGTTAGATTGGGTTAGGCTAGCTTATATTATGTTATTGATGTATATAAAGGTCCCACGTAGACGTAGAGTCCAACAAGCCAGGAATGTGGTCAAATATTACAGCCGAGATGTAAGATTGGGTTAGGTTAGGTTATATTACGTTATAGATGTATATAAAGGTCCCACGGAGACGTAGAGTCCAACAAGCCAGGAATGTGATCAAATATTACCGCCGAGATGTTAGGTTGGGTTAGGTTAGGTTATATTACGTTATTGATGTATATAAAGGTCCCACGGAGACGAAGAGGCCAACTCGCCAGGTATGTCTTCAAATATTACCGCCGAGATGTTAGATTGGTTTAGATTAGGTTATATTACGTTATTGATGTATATAAAGGTCCCACGGAGACGTAGAGGCCAACAAGCCAGGAATGTCGTCAAATATTACCGCCGAGATGTTAGGTTGGGTTAGGTTAGGCTATATTACGTTATTGATGTATATAAAGGTCCCACGGAGACGTAGAGGCCAACTCGCCAGGTATGTTGTCAAATCTTACCGCCGAGATGTTAGGTTGGGTTAGGTTAGGTTATATTACGTTATTGATGTATATAAAGGGCGCACGGAGACGGAGAAGCCAACTCGCCAGGAATGTTGTCAAATATTACCGCCGAGATGTTAGGTTGGGTTAGGTTAGGTTATATTACGTTATTGATGTATATAAAGGTCCCACGGAGACGAAGAGGCCAACTCGCCAGGTATGTCTTCAAATATTACCGCCGAGATGTTAGATTGGTTTAGGTTAGGTTATATTACGTTATTGAAGTATATAAAGGTCGCTCGGAGACGTAGAGGCGAACTCGCCAGGAATGTTTTCAAATATTACCGCCGAAATGTTAGGTTGGGTTAGGTTAGGTTATATTACGTTATTGATGTATATAAAGGTCCCACGGAGACGAAGAGGCCAACTCGCCAGGTATGTCTTCAAATATTACCGCCGAGATGTTAGATTGGTTTAGATTAGGTTATATTACGTTATTGAAGTATATAAAGGTCCCACGGAGACGTAGATGCCAACAAGACAGGAATGTGGTCAAACATTACCGCCGAGATGTTAGGTTGGGTTAGGTTAGGCTATATTACGTTATTGATGTATATAAAGGTCCCACGGAGACGTAGAGGCCAACTCGCCAGGTATGTTGTCAAATCTTACCGCCGAGATGTTAGGTTGGGTTAGGTTAGGTTATATTACGTTATTGATGTATATGAGGGTTCCACGGAGACGGAGAAGCCAACTCGCCAGGAATGTTGTCAAATATTACCGCCAAGATGTAAGGTTGGGTTAGGTTAGGTTATATAACGTTATTGATGTATATAACGGTACCACGGAGACGTAGAGGCCATCAAGACAGGAATGTGGTCAAACATTACCGCCGAGACGTTAGGTTGGGTTAGTTTAGGTTATATTACGTTATTGATGTATATAAAGTTCCCACGGAGACGTACAGGCCAACAAGCCAGGAATGTGGTCAAATATTATCGCCGAGATGTTAGTATGGGTTAGGTTAGGCTATATTACGTTATTGATGTATATAAAGATCCCACGGAGACGTAGAGGCCAACTCGCCAGGTATGTTGTCAAATCTTACCGCCGAGATGTTAGGTTAGGTTAGGTTAGGTTGTATTACATTATTGATGTATATAACGGTCCCACGGAGACGTAGAGGCCAACAAGGCAGGAATGTGGTCAAACATTACCGCCGAGATGTTAGGTTGGGTTAGGTTAGGCTATATTACGTTATTGATGTATATGAGGGTTCCACGGAGACGGAGAAGCCAACTCGCCAGGAATGTTATCAAATATTACCGCCAAGATGTAAGGTTGGGTTAGGTTAGGTTATATAACGTTATTGATGTATATAAAGGTCCCACGGAGACGTAGAGGCCAACTCGCCAGGTATGTTGTCAAATCTTACCGCCGAGATGTTAGGTTGGGTTAGGTTAGGTTATATTACGTTATTGATGTATATAAAGGGCGCACGGAGACGGAGAAGCCAACTCGCCAGGAATGTTGTCAAATATTACCGCCGAGATGTTAGGTTGGGTTAGGTTAGGCTATATTACGTTATTGATGTATATAAAGGTCCCACGGAGACGTAGAGGCCAACTCGCCAGGTATGTTGTCAAATCTTACAGCCGAGATGTTAGGTTGGGTTAGGTTAGGTTATATTACGTTATTGATGTATATAAAGGTCCCACGGAGACGAAGAGGCCAACTCGCCAGGTATGTCTTCAAATATTACCGCCGAGATGTTAGATTGGTTTAGATTAGGTTATATTACGTTATTGAAGTATATAAAGGTCCCACGGAGACGTAGAGGCCAACAAGCTAGGAATGTCGTCAAATATTACCGCCGAGATGTTAGGTTGGGTTAGGTGATGTTATATTACGTTATTGATGTATATAAAGGTCCCACGGAGGCGGAAAAGCCAACTCGCCAGGAATGTTCTCAAACATTACCGCCGAGATGTTAGGTTGGGTTAGGTTAGGTTACATTACGTTATTGATGTATATAAAGGTCCCACGGAGACGAATAAGCCAACTCGCCAGGAATGTTGTCAAATATTACCGCCGAGATGTTAGGTTGGGTTAGGTTAGGTTGTATTACATTATTGATGTATATAACGGTCCCACGGAGACGTAGATGCCAACAAGACAGGAATGTGGTCAAACATTACCGCCGAGATGTTAGGTTGGGTTAGGTTAGGCTATATTACGTTATTGATGTATATAAAGGTCCCACGGAGACGTAGAGGCCAACTCGCCAGGTATGTTGTCAAATCTTACCGCCGAGATGTTAGGTTGGGTTAGGTTAGGTTATATTACGTTATTGATGTATATAAAGGTCGCACGAAGACGGAGAAGCCAACTCGCCAGGAATGTTGTCAAATATTACCGCCGAGATGTAAGGTTGGGTTAGGTTAGGTTATATTACGTTATTGATGTATATAAAGGTACCACGGAGACGAAGAGGCCAACTCGCCAGGTATGTCTTCAAATATTACCGCCGAGATGTTAGATTGGTTTAGATTAGGTTATATTACGTTATTGAAGTATATAAAGGTCCCACGGAGACGTAGAGCCCAACAAGCCAGGAATGTCGTCAAATATTACCGCCGAGATGTTAGGTTGGGTTAGGTTAGGCTATATTACGTTATTGATGTATATAAAGGTCCCACGGAGACGTAGAGGCCAACTCGCCAGGTATGTTGTCAAATCTTACCGCCGAGATGTTAGGTTGGGTTAGGTTAGGTTATATTACGTTATTGATGTATATAAAGGGCGCACGGAGACGGAGAAGCCAACTCGCCAGGAATGTTGTCAAATATTACCGCCGAGAAGTTAGGTTGGGTTAGGTTAGGTTATATTACGTTATTGATGTATATAAAGGTCCCACGGAGACGAAGAGGCCAACTCGCCAGGTATGTCTTCAAATATTACCGCCGAGATGTTAGATTGGTTTAGATTAGGTTATATTACGTTATTGAAGTATATAAAGGTCCCACGGAGACGTAGAGGCCAACAAGCTAGGAATGTCGTCAAATATTACCGCCGAGATGTTAGGTTGGGTTAGGTGATGTTATATTACGTTATTGATGTATATAAAGGTCCCACGGAGGCGGAAAAGCCAACTCGCCAGGAATGTTCTCAAACATTACCGCCGAGATGTTAGGTTGGGTTAGGTTAGGTTACATTACGTTATTGATGTATATAAAGGTCCCACGGAGACGAATAAGCCAACTCGCCAGGAATGTTGTCAAATATTACCGCCGAGATGTTAGGTTGTGTTAGGTTAGGTTGTATTACATTATTGATGTATATAACGGTCCCACGGAGACGTAGATGCCAACAAGACAGGAATGTGGTCAAACATTACCGCCGAGATGTTAGGTTGGGTTAGGTTAGGCTATATTACGTTATTGATGTATATAAAGGTCCCACGGAGACGTAGAGGCCAACTCGCCAGGTATGTTGTCAAATCTTACCGCCGAGATGTTAGGTTGGGTTAGGTTAGGTTATATTACGTTATTGATGTATATAAAGGTCGCACGGAGACGGAGAAGCCAACTCGCCAGGAATGTTGTCAAATATTACCGCGGAGAAGTTAGGTTGGGTTAGGCTAGGTTATATTACGTTATTGATGTATATAAAGGTCCCACGGAGACGAAGAGGCCAACTCGCCAGGTATGTCTTCAAATATTACCGCCGAGATGTTAGATTGGTTTAGATTAGGTTATATTACGTTATTGAAGTATATAAAGGTCCCACGGAGACGTAGAGGCCAACAAGCCAGGAATGTCGTCAAATATTACCGCCGAGATGTTAGATTGGGTTAGGTTAGATTATATTACGTTAATGAAGTATATAAAGGTCCCACGGAGACGTAGAGGCCAACTCGCCAGGAATGTTTTCAAATATTACCGCCGATATGTTAGGTTGGGTTAGGTTAGGTTATATAACGTTATTGATGTATATAACGGTACCACGGAGACGTAGAGGCCATCAAGACAGGAATGTGGTCAAACATTACCGCCGAGACGTTAGGTTGGGTTAGTTTAGGTTATATTACGTTATTGATGTATATAAAGTTCCCACGGAGACGTAGATGCCAACAAGACAGGAATGTGGTCAAACATTACCGCCGAGATGTTAGGTTGGGTTAGGTTAGGCTATATTACGTTATTGATGTATATAAAGGTCCCACGGAGACGTAGAGGCCAACTCGCCAGGTATGTTGTCAAATCTTACCGCCGAGATGTTAGGTTGGGTTAGGTTAGGTTATATTACGTTATTGATGTATATAAAGGTCCCACGGAGACGAAGAGGCCAACTCGCCAGGTACGTCTTCAAATATTACCGCCGAGATGTTAGATTGGTTTAGATTAGGTTATATTACGTTATTGAAGTATATAAAGGTCCCACGGAGACGTAGAGGCCAACAAGCCAGGAATGTCGTCAAATATTACCGCCGAGATGTTAGGTTGGGTTAGGTTAGGCTATATTACGTTATTGATGTATATAAAGGTCCCACGGAGACGTAGAGGCCAACTCGCCAGGTATGTTGTCAAATCTTACCGCCGAGATGTTAGGTTGGGTTAGGTTAGGTTATATTACGTTATTGATGTATATAAAGGGCGCACGGAGACGGAGAAGCCAACTCGCCAGGAATGTTGTCAAATATTACCGCCGAGATGTTAGGTTGGGTTAGGTTAGGTTATATTACGTTATTGATGTATATAAAGGTCCCACGGAGACGAAGAGGCCAACTCGCCAGGTATGTCTTCAAATATTACCGCCGAGATGTTAGATTGGTTTAGGTTAGGTTATATTACGTTATTGATGTATATAAAGGTCCCACGGAGACGAAGAGGCCAACTCGCCAGGTATGTCTTCAAATATTACCGCCGAGATGTTAGATTGGTTTAGATTAGGTTATATTACGTTATTGAAGTATATAAAAGTCCCACGGAGACGTAGATGCCAACAAGACAGGAATGTGGTCAAACATTACCGCCGAGATGTTAGATTGGTTTAGATTAGGTTATATTACGTTATTGAAGTATATAAAAGTCCCACGGAGACGTAGATGCCAACAAGACAGGAATGTGGTCAAACATTACCGCCGAGATGTTAGGTTGGGTTAGGTTAGGCTATATTACGTTATTGATGTATATAAAGGTCCCACGGAGACGTAGAGGCCAACTCGCCAGGTATGTTGTCAAATCTTACCGCCGAGATGTTAGATTGGTTTAGATTAGGTTATATTACGTTATTGAAGTATATAAAGGTCCCACGGAGACGTAGAGGCCAACAAGCCAGGAATGTCGTCAAATATTACCGCCGAGATGTTAGATTGGGTTAGGTTAGATTATATTACGTTAATGAAGTATATAAAGGTCCCACGGAGACGTAGAGGCCAACTCGCCAGGAATGTTTTCAAATATTACCGCCGATATGTTAGGTTGGGTTAGGTTAGGTTATATTACGTTATAGATGTATGTAAAGGTCCCACGGAGACGTAGAGGCCAACTCGGCAGGTATGTTGTCAAATATTACCGCCGAGATGTTAGGTTGGGTTAGGTTAGGTTATATTACGTTATTGATGTATATGAGGGTTCCACGGAGACGGAGAAGCCAACTCGCCAGGAATGTTGTCAAATATTACCGCCAAGATGTAAGGTTGGGTTAGGTAAGGTTATATAACGTTATTGATGTATATAACGGTACCACGGAGACGTAGAGGCCATCAAGACAGGAATGTGGTCAAACATTACCGCCGAGACGTTAGGTTGGGTTAGTTTAGGTTATATTACGTTATTGATGTATATAAAGTTCCCACGGAGACGTAGATGCCAACAAGACAGGAATGTGGTCAAACATTACCGCCGAGATGTTAGGTTGGGTTAGGTTAGGCTATATTACGTTATTGATGTATATAAAGGCCCCACGGAGACGTAGAGGCCAACTCGCCAGGTATGTTGTCAAATCTTACCGCCGAGATGTTAGGTTGGGTTAGGTTAGGTTATATTACGTTATTGATGTATATAAAGGTCCCACGGAGACGAAGAGGCCAACTCGCCAGGTACGTCTTCAAATATTACCGCCGAGATGTTAGATTGGTTTAGATTAGGTTATATTACGTTATTGAAGTATATAAAGGTCCCACGGATACGTAGAGGCCAACAAGCCAGGAATGTCGTCAAATATTACCGCCGAGATGTTAGGTTGGGTTAGGTTAGGCTATATTACGTTATTGATGTATATAAAGGTCCCACGGAGACGTAGAGGCCAACTCGCCAGGTATGTTGTCAAATCTTACCGCCGAGATGTTAGGTTGGGTTAGGTTAGGTTATATTACGTTATTGATGTATATAAAGGGCGCACGGAGACGGAGAAGCCAACTCGCCAGGAATGTTGTCAAATATTACCGCCGAGATGTTAGGTTGGGTTAGGTTAGGTTATATTACGTTATTGATGTATATAAAGGTCCCACGGAGACGAAGAGGCCAACTCGCCAGGTATGTCTTCAAATATTACCGCCGAGATGTTAGATTGGTTTAGGTTAGGTTATATTACGCTATTGAAGTATATAAAGGTCGCTCGGAGACGTAGAGGCGAACTCGCCAGGAATGTTTTCAAATATTACCGCCGAAATGTTAGGTTGGGTTAGGTTAGGTTATATTACGTTATTGATGTATATAAAGGTCCCACGGAGACGAAGAGGCCAACTCGCCAGGTATGTCTTCAAATATTACCGCCGAGATGTTAGATTGGTTTAGATTAGGTTATATTACGTTATTGAAGTATATAAAAGTCCCACGGAGACGTAGATGCCAACAAGACAGGAATGTGGTCAAACATTACCGCCGAGATGTTAGGTTGGGTTAGGTTAGGCTATATTACGTTATTGATGTATATAAAGGTCCCACGGAGACGTAGAGGCCAACTCGCCAGGTATGTTGTCAAATCTTACCGCCGAGATGTTAGATTGGTTTAGATTAGGTTATATTACGTTATTGAAGTATATAAAGGTCCCACGGAGACGTAGAGGCCAACTCGCCAGGAATGTTTTCAAATATTACCGCCGATATGTTAGGTTGGGTTAGGTTAGGTTATATTACGTTATAGATGTATGTAAAGGTCCCACGGAGACGTAGAGGCCAACTCGGCAGGTATGTTGTCAAATATTACCGCCGAGATGTTAGGTTGGGTTAGGTTAGGTTATATTACGTTATTGATGTATATGAGGGTTCCACGGAGACGGAGAAGCCAACTCGCCAGGAATGTTGTCAAATATTACCGCCAAGATGTAAGGTTGGGTTAGGTAAGGTTATATAACGTTATTGATGTATATAACGGTACCACGGAGACGTAGAGGCCATCAAGACAGGAATGTGGTCAAACATTACCGCCGAGACGTTAGGTTGGGTTAGTTTAGGTTATATTACGTTATTGATGTATATAAAGTTCCCACGGAGACGTAGATGCCAACAAGACAGGAATGTGGTCAAACATTACCGCCGAGATGTTAGGTTGGGTTAGGTTAGGCTATATTACGTTATTGATGTATATAAAGGCCCCACGGAGACGTAGAGGCCAACTCGCCAGGTATGTTGTCAAATCTTACCGCCGAGATGTTAGGTTGGGTTAGGTTAGGTTATATTACGTTATTGATGTATATAAAGGTCCCACGGAGACGAAGAGGCCAACTCGCCAGGTACGTCTTCAAATATTACCGCCGAGATGTTAGATTGGTTTAGATTAGGTTATATTACGTTATTGAAGTATATAAAGGTCCCACGGATACGTAGAGGCCAACAAGCCAGGAATGTCGTCAAATATTACCGCCGAGATGTTAGGTTGGGTTAGGTTAGGCTATATTACGTTATTGATGTATATAAAGGTCCCACGGAGACGTAGAGGCCAACTCGCCAGGTATGTTGTCAAATCTTACCGCCGAGATGTTAGGTTGGGTTAGGTTAGGTTATATTACGTTATTGATGTATATAAAGGGCGCACGGAGACGGAGAAGCCAACTCGCCAGGAATGTTGTCAAATATTACCGCCGAGATGTTAGGTTGGGTTAGGTTAGGTTATATTACGTTATTGATGTATATAAAGGTCCCACGGAGACGAAGAGGCCAACTCGCCAGGTATGTCTTCAAATATTACCGCCGAGATGTTAGATTGGTTTAGGTTAGGTTATATTACGCTATTGAAGTATATAAAGGTCGCTCGGAGACGTAGAGGCGAACTCGCCAGGAATGTTTTCAAATATTACCGCCGAAATGTTAGGTTGGGTTAGGTTAGGTTATATTACGTTATTGATGTATATAAAGGTCCCACGGAGACGAAGAGGCCAACTCGCCAGGTATGTCTTCAAATATTACCGCCGAGATGTTAGATTGGTTTAGATTAGGTTATATTACGTTATTGAAGTATATAAAAGTCCCACGGAGTCGTAGATGCCAACAAGACAGGAATGTGGTCAAACATTACCGCCGAGATGTTAGGTTGGGTTAGGTTAGGCTATATTACGTTATTGATGTATATAAAGGTCCCACGGAGACGTAGAGGCCAACTCGCCAGGTATGTTGTCAAATCTTACCGCCGAGATGTTAGGTTGGGTTAGGTTAGGTTATATTACGTTATTGATGTATATAAAGGTCGCACGGAGACGGAGAAGCCAACTCGCCAGGAATGTTGTCAAATATTACCGCCGAGATGTTAGGTTGAGTTAGGTTAGGTTATATTACGTTATTGAAGTATATAAAGGTCAAACGGAGACGAAGAGGCCAAACCGCCAGGTATGTCTTCAAATATTACCGCCGAGATGTTAGATTGGTTTAGATTAGGTTATATTACGTTATTGAAGTATATAAAGGTCCCACGGAGACGTAGAGGCCAACAAGGCAGGAATGTCGTCAAATATTACCGCCGAGATGTTAGATTGGGTTAGGCTAGCTTATATTATGTTATTGATGTATATAAAGGTCCCACGTAGACGTAGAGTCCAACAAGCCAGGAATGTGGTCAAATATTACAGCCGAGATGTAAGATTGGGTTAGGTTAGGTTATATTACGTTATAGATGTATATAAAGGTCCCACGGAGACGTAGAGTCCAACAAGCCAGGAATGTGATCAAATATTACCGCCGAGATGTTAGGTTGGGTTAGGTTAGGTTATATTACGTTATTGATGTATATAAAGGTCCCACGGAGACGAAGAGGCCAACTCGCCAGGTATGTCTTCAAATATTACCGCCGAGATGTTAGATTGGTTTAGATTAGGTTATATTACGTTATTGATGTATATAAAGGTCCCACGGAGACGTAGAGGCCAACAAGCCAGGAATGTCGTCAAATATTACCGCCGAGATGTTAGGTTGGGTTAGGTTAGGCTATATTACGTTATTGATGTATATAAAGGTCCCACGGAGACGTAGAGGCCAACTCGCCAGGTATGTTGTCAAATCTTACCGCCGAGATGTTAGGTTGGGTTAGGTTAGGTTATATTACGTTATTGATGTATATAAAGGGCGCACGGAGACGGAGAAGCCAACTCGCCAGGAATGTTGTCAAATATTACCGCCGAGATGTTAGGTTGGGTTAGGTTAGGTTATATTACGTTATTGATGTATATAAAGGTCCCACGGAGACGAAGAGGCCAACTCGCCAGGTATGTCTTCAAATATTACCGCCGAGATGTTAGATTGGTTTAGGTTAGGTTATATTACGTTATTGAAGTATATAAAGGTCGCTCGGAGACGTAGAGGCGAACTCGCCAGGAATGTTTTCAAATATTACCGCCGAAATGTTAGGTTGGGTTAGGTTAGGTTATATTACGTTATTGATGTATATAAAGGTCCCACGGAGACGAAGAGGCCAACTCGCCAGGTATGTCTTCAAATATTACCGCCGAGATGTTAGATTGGTTTAGATTAGGTTATATTACGTTATTGAAGTATATAAAGGTCCCACGGAGACGTAGATGCCAACAAGACAGGAATGTGGTCAAACATTACCGCCGAGATGTTAGGTTGGGTTAGGTTAGGCTATATTACGTTATTGATGTATATAAAGGTCCCACGGAGACGTAGAGGCCAACTCGCCAGGTATGTTGTCAAATCTTACCGCCGAGATGTTAGGTTGGGTTAGGTTAGGTTATATTACGTTATTGATGTATATGAGGGTTCCACGGAGACGGAGAAGCCAACTCGCCAGGAATGTTGTCAAATATTACCGCCAAGATGTAAGGTTGGGTTAGGTTAGGTTATATAACGTTATTGATGTATATAACGGTACCACGGAGACGTAGAGGCCATCAAGACAGGAATGTGGTCAAACATTACCGCCGAGACGTTAGGTTGGGTTAGTTTAGGTTATATTACGTTATTGATGTATATAAAGTTCCCACGGAGACCTACAGGCCAACAAGCCAGGAATGTGGTCAAATATTATCGCCGAGATGTTAGTATGGGTTAGGTTAGGTTATATTACGTTATAGATGTATATAAAGGTCCCACGGAGACGGAAAAGCCAACTCGCCAGGAATGTTCTCAAACATTACCGCCGAGATGTTAGGTTGGGTTAGGTTAGGTTACATTACGTTATTGATGTATATAAAGGTCCCACGGAGACGAATAAGCCAACTCGCCAGGAATGTTGTCAAATATTACCAGCGAGATGTTAGGTTGGGTTAGGTTAGGTTGTATTACATTATTGATGTATATAACGTTCCCACGGAGACGTAGATGCCAACAAGACAGGAATGTGGTCAAACATTACCGTATGTTGTCAAATCTTACCGCCGAGATGTTAGGTTGGGTTAGGTTAGGTTATATTACGTTATTGATGTATATAAAGGTCGCACGGAGACGGAGAAGCCAACTCGCCAGGAATGTTGTCAAATATTACCGCCGAGATGTTAGGTTGAGTTAGGTTAGGTTATATTACGTTATTGAAGTATATAAAGGTGAAACGGAGACGAAGAGGCCAAACCGCCAGGTATGTCTTCAAATATTACCGCCGAGATGTTAGATTGGTTTAGATTAGGTTATATTACGTTATTGAAGTATATAAAGGTCCCACGGAGACGTAGAGGCCAACAAGGCAGGAATGTCGTCAAATATTACCGCCGAGATGTTAGACTGGGTTAGGTTAGGCTATATTACGTTATTGTTGTATATAAAGGTCCCACGGAGACGTAGAGGCCAACTCGCCAGGTATGTTGTCAAATCTTACCGCCGAGATGTTAGGTTGGGTTAGGTTAGGTTATATTACGTTATTGATGTATATAAAGGGCGCACGGAGACGGAGAAGCCAACTCGCCAGGAATGTTGTCAAATATTACCGCCGAGATGTTAGGTTGGGATAGGTTAGGTTATATTACGTTATTGATGTATATAAAGGTCCCACGGA
This sequence comes from Xylocopa violacea, assembly GCA_963969225.1. NCBI lineage: Eukaryota > Metazoa > Arthropoda > Insecta > Hymenoptera > Apidae > Xylocopa > Xylocopa violacea. Next base: position 6,392,123 of record CAXAJV010000017.1, on the reverse strand, counting down.
GACGAAGAGGCCAACTCGCCAGGTATGTCTTCAAATATTACCGCCGAGATGTTAGATTGGTTTAGGTGAGGTTATATTACGTTATTGAAGTATATAAAGGTCGCTCGGAGACGTAGAGGCGAACTCGCCAGGAATGTTTTCAAATATTACCGCCGAAATGTTAGGTTGGGTTAGGTTAGGTTATATTACGTTATTGATGTATATAAAGGTCCCACGGAGACGAAGAGGCCAACTCGCCAGGTATGTCTTCAAATATTACCGCAGAGATGTTAGATTGGTTTAGGTTAGGTTATATTACGTTATTGAAGTATATAAAGGTCGCTCGGAGACGTAGAGGCGAACTCGCCAGGAATGTTTTCAAATATTACCGCCGAAATGTTAGGTTGGGTTAGGTTAGGTTATATTACGTTATAGATGTATATAAAGGTCCCACGGAGACGAAGAGGCCAACTCGCCAGGTATGTCTTCAAATATTACCGCCGAGATGTTAGATTGGTTTAGATTAGGTTATATTACGTTATTGAAGTATATAAAGGTCCCACGGAGACGTAGATGCCAACAAGACAGGAATGTGGTCAAACATTACCGCCGAGATGTTAGGTTGGGTTAGGTTAGGCTATATTACGTTATTGATGTATATAAAGGTCCCACGGAGACGTAGAGGCCAACTCGCCAGGTATGTTGTCAAATCTTACCGCCGAGATGTTAGGTTGGGTTAGGTTAGGTTAAATTACGTTATTGATGTATACGAGGGTTCCACGGAGACGGAGAAGCCAACTCGCCAGGAATGTTGTCAAATATTACCGCCAAGATGTAAGGTTGGGTTAGGTTGGGTTATATAACGTTATTGATGTATATAACGGTACCACGGAGACGTAGAGGCCATCAAGACAGGAATGTGGTCAAACATTACCGCCGAGACGTTAGGTTGGGTTAGTTTAGGTTATATTACGTTATTGATGTATATAAAGTTCCCACGGAGACGTACAGGCCAACAAGCCAGGAATGTGGTCAAATATTATCGCCGAGATGTTAGTATGGGTTAGGTTAGGTTATATTACGTTATAGATGTATATAAAGGTCCCACGGAGACGGAAAAGCCAACTCGCCAGGAATGTTCTCAAACATTACCGCCGAGATGTTAGGTTGGGTTAGGTTAGGTTACATTACGTTATTGATGTATATAAAGGTCCCACGGAGACGAATAAGCCAACTCGCCAGGAATGTTGTCAAATATTACCAGCGAGATGTTAGGTTGGGTTAGGTTAGGTTGTATTACATTATTGATGTATATAACGTTCCCACGGAGACGTAGATGCGAACAAGACAGGAATGTGGTCAAACATTACCGCCGAGATGTTAGGTTGGGTTAGGTTAGGCTATATTACGTTATTGATGTATATAAAGGTCCCACGGAGACGTAGAGGCCAACTCACCAGGTATGTTGTCAAATCTTACCGCCGAGATGTTAGGTTGGGTTAGGTTAGGTTATATTTCGTTATTGATGTATATGAAGGTCCCACGGAGACGTAGAGGCCAACTCGCCAGGAATGTAGGTCAAATATTACAGCCGCGATGTTAGATTGGATTAGGTTAGGTTATATTAAGTTATTGTTGTATATAAAGATCCCACGGAGACGTAGAGGCCAACTCGCCAGGAATGTCGTCAAATATTACCGCCGAGATGATAGGTTGGGTTAGGTTAGGTTATATTACGTTCTTGATGTATATAAAGGTCCCACGCAGACGTAGAGGCCAACCCGCCAGGAATGTTGTCAAATATTACCGCCGAGATGATAGGTTGGGTTAGGTTATGTTATATTTCGTTATTGATATATATGAAGGTCCCACGGAGACGTAGAGGCCAACTCGCCAGGAATGTTGTCAAATATTACAGCCGCAATGTTAGATTGGGTTAGGTTAGGTTATATTACGTTGATGTTGTATATATAGGTCCCACGGAGACGTAGAGGCCAACTCGCCAGGAATGTTGTCAAATATTACCGCCGAGATGATATGTTGGGTTAGGTTAGGTTATATTACGTTATTCATGTATATGAAGGTCCCACGGAGACGTAGAGGCCAACAAGCCAGGAATGTTGCCAAACATTACCGCCGAGATGATAGGTTGGGTTAGGTTAGGTTATATTTCGTTCTTGATGTATATGAAGGTCCCACGGAGACGTAGAGGCAAACTCGCCAGGTATGTGGTCAAATATTACCGCCGAGATGATAGGTTGTGTTAGGTTTGGTTATATTTCGTTATTGATGTATATGAAGGTCCCACGGAGACGTAGAGGCCAACAGGCCAGGAATGTTGTCAAATATTATCGCCGAGGTGTTAGGTTGGGTTAGGTTAGGTTATATTACGTTATTGATGTATATGAGGGTCCCACGGAGACGGAGAAGCCAACTCGCCAGGAATGTTGTCAAATATTACCGCCAAGATGTTAGGTTGGGTTAGGTTAGGTTATATAACGTTATTGATGTATATAACGGTCCCACGGAGACGTAGAGGGCATCAAGACGGGAATGTGGTCAAACATTACCGCCGAGATGTTAGGTTGGGTTAGTTTAGGTTATATTACGTTATTGATGTATATAAACTTCCCACGGAGAAGTAGAGGCCAACAAGCCAGGAATGTGGTCAAATATTATCGCCGAGATGTTAGTATGGGTTAGGTTAGGCTATATTACGTTATTGATGTATATAAAGGTCCCACGGAGACGTAGAGGCCAACTCGCCAGGTATGTTGTCAAATCTTACCGCCGAGATGTTAGGTTGGGTTAGGTTAGGTTATATTACGTTATTGATGTATATAAAGTTCCCACGGAGACGTAGAGGCCAACAAGCCAGGAATGTGGTCAAATATTATCGCCGAGATGTTAGGTTGGGTTAGGTTAGGTTATATTACGTTATTGATGTATATGAGGGTCCCACGGAGACGGAGAAGCCAACTCGCCAGGAATGTTGTCAAATATTACCGCCAAGATGTTAGGTTGGGTTAGGTTAGGCTATATTACGTTATTGATGTATATAAAGGTCCCACGGAGACGTAGAGGCGAACTCGCCAGGAATGTTTTCAAATATTACCGCCGAGATGTTAGATTGGGTTAGGTTAGATTATATTACGTTAATGAAGTATATAAAGGTCCCACGGAGACGTAGAGGCCAACTCGCCAGGAATGTTTTCAAACATTACCGCCGAGATGTTAGGTTGGGTTAGTTTAGGTTATATTACGTTATTGATGTATATAAAGGTCCCACGAAGGCGGAAAAGCCAACACGCTGGAATGTTCTCAAATATTACCGCCGAGATGTTAGGTTGGATTAGGTGAGGTTATATTACGTTATAGATGTATATAAAGGTCCCACCTACACGTAGAGTCCAACAAGCCAGGAATGTGGTCAAATATTACAGCCGAGATGTAAGATTGGGTTAGGTTAGGTTATATTACGTTATAGATGTATATAAAGGTCCCACGGACACGTAGAGTCCAACAAGCCTGGAATGTGATCAAATATTACCGCCGAGATGTTAGGTTGGGTTAAGTGATGTTATATTACGTTATTGATGTATAGAAAGGTCCCACGGAAGCGGAAAAGCCAACTCGCCAGGAATGTTCTCAAACATTACCGCCGAGATGTTAGGTTGGGTTAGGTTAGGTTATATTACGTTATTGATGTATATAAAGGTCCCACGGAGACGGATATGCCAACTCGCCAGGAATGTTGTCAAATATTACCGCCGAGATGTTAGGTTGGGTTAGGTTAGGTTATATTACGTTATTGATGTATATGAGGGTCCCACGGAGACGGAGAAGCCAACTCGCCAGGAATGTTGTCAAATATTACCGCCAAGATGTTAGGTTGGGTTAGGTTAGGTTATATAACGTTATTGATGTATATAAAGTTCCCACGGAGACGTAGAGGCCAACAAGCCAGGAATGTGGTCAAATATTACCGCCGAGATGTTAGGTTGGGTTAGGTTAGGTTATATTACGTTATTGATGTATATAAACTTCCCACGGAGAAGTAGAGGCCAACAAGCCAGGAATGTGGTCAAACATTACCGCCGAGATGTTAGGTTGGGTTAGTTTAGGTTATATTACGTTATTGATGTATATAAAGGTCCCACGGAGACGTAGAGGCCAACTCGCCAGGTATGTTGTCAAATCTTACCGCCGAGATGTTAGGTTGGGTTAGGTTAGGTTATATTACGTTATTGATGTATATAAAGTTCCCACGGAGACGTAGAGGCCAACAAGCCAGGAATGTGGTCAAATATTATCGCCGAGATGTTAGATTGGGTTAGGTTAGGTTATATTACGTTAATGATGTATATGAGGGTCCCACGGAGACGGAGAAGCCAACTCGCCAGGAATGTTGTCAAATATTACCGCCAAGATGTTAGGTTGGGTTAGGTTAGGTTATATAACGTTATTGATGTATATAACGGTCCCACGGAGACGTAGAGTGCATCAAGACGGGAATGTGGTCAAACATTACCGCCGAGAAGTTAGGTTGGGTTAGTTTAGGTTATATTACGTTATTGATGTATATAAACTTCCCACGGAGAAGTAGAGGCCAACAAGCCAGGAATGTGGTCAAATATTATCGCCGAGATGTTAGTATGGGTTAGGTTAGGCTATATTACGTTATTGATGTATATAAAGGTCCCACGGAGACGTAGAGGCCAACTCGCCAGGTATGTTGTCAAATCTTACCGCCGAGATGTTAGGTTGGGTTAGGTTAGGTTATATTACGTTATTGATGTATATGAGGGTCCCACGGAGACGGAGAAGCCAACTCGCCAGGAATGTTGTCAAATATTACCGCCAAGATGTTAGGTTGGGTTAGGTTAGGTTATATAACGTTATTGATGTATATAACGGTCCCACGGAGACGTAGAGGCCAACAAGCCAGGAATGTGGTCAAATATTACAGCCGAGATGTAAAATTGGGTTAGGTTAGGTTATATTACGTTATAGATGTATATAAAGGTCCCACGGACACGTAGAGTCCAACAAGCCAGGAATGTGATCAAATATTACCGCCGAGATGTTAGGTTGGGTTAGGTGATGTTATATTTTCGTTATTGATGTATATAAAGGTCCCACGGAGGCGGAAAAGCCAACTCGCCAGGAATGTTCTCAAACATTACCGCCGAGATGTTAGGTTGGGTTAGGTTAGGTTATATTACGTTATTGATGTATATAAAGGTCCCACGGAGACGAATAAGCCAACTCTCCAGGAATGTTGTCAAATATTACCGCCGAGATGTTAGGTTGGGTTAGGCCAGCTTATATTATGTTATTGATGTATATAAAGGTCCCACGTAGACGTAGAATCCGACAAGCCAGAAATGTGGTCAAATATTACAGCCGAGATGTAAGATTGGGTGAGGTTAGGTTATATTACGTTATAGATGTATATAAAGGTCCCACGGACACGTAGAGTCCAAAAAGCCAGGAATGTGATCAAATATTACCGCCGAGATGTTAGGTTGGGTTAGGTTAGGTTATATTACGTTATTGATGTATATAAAGGTCCCACGGAGACGGATAAGCCAACTCGCCAGGAAGGTTGTCAAATATTACCGCCGATATGTTAGATTGGGATAGACCAGCTTATATTATGTTATTGATGTATATAAAGGTCCCACGGAGACGAAGAGGCCAACTCGCCAGGTATGTCTTCAAATATTACCGCCGAGATGTTAGATTGGTTTAGGTTAGGTTATATTACGTTATTGAAGTATATAAAGGTCGCTCGGAGACGTAGAGGCGAACTCGCCAGGAATGTTTTCAAATATTACCGCCGAAATGTTAGGTTGGGTTAGGTTAGGTTATATTACGTTATTGATGTATATAAAGCTCCCACGGAGACGAAGAGGCCAACTCGCCAGGTATGTCTTCAAATATTACCGCCGAGATGTTAGATTGGTTTAGATTAGGTTATATTACGTTATTGAAGTATATAAAGGTCCCACGGAGACGTAGATGCCAACAAGACAGGAATGTGGTCAAACATTACCGCCGAGATGTTAGGTTGGGTTAGGTTAGGCTATATTACGTTATTGATGTATATAAAGGTCCCACGGAGACGTAGAGGCCAACTCGCCAGGTATGTTGTCAAATCTTACCGCCGAGATGTTAGGTTGGGTTAGGTTAGGTTATATTACGTTATTGATGTATATAAAGGTCGCACGGAGACGGAGAAGCCAACTCGCCAGGAATGTTGTCAAATATTACCGCCGAGATGTTAGGTTGGGTTAGGCTAGGTTATATTACGTTATTGATGTATATAAAGGTCCCACGGAGACGAAGAGGCCAATTCGCCAGGTATGTCTTCAAATCTTACCGCCGAGATGTTAGGTTGGGTTAGGTTAGGCTATATTACGTTATTGATGTATATAAAGGTCCCACGGAGACGTAGAGGCCAACTCGCCAGGTATGTTGTCAAATCTTACCGCCGAGATGTTAGGTTGGGTTAGGTTAGGTTATATTACGTTATTGATGTATATGAGGGTCCCACGGAGACGGAGAAGCCAACTCGCCAGGAATGTTGTCAAATATTACCGCCAAGATGGTAGGTTGGGTTAGGTTAGGTTATATAACGTTATTGATGTATATAACGGTCCCACGGAGACGTAGAGGGCATCAAGACGGGAATGTGGTCAAACATTACCGCCGAGATGTTAGGTTGGGTTAGTTTAGGTTATATTACGTTATTGATGTATATAAACTTTCCACGGAGAAGTAGAGGCCAACAAGCCAGGAATGTGGTCAAATATTATCGCCGAGATGTTAGTATGGGTTAGGTTAGGCTATATTACGTTATTGATGTATATAAAGGTCCCACGGAGACGTAGAGGCCAACTCGCCAGGTATGTTGTCAAATCTTACCGCCGAGATGTTAGGTTGGGTTAGGTTAGGTTATATTACGTTATTGATGTATATAAAAGTCCCACGGAGACGGAGAAACCAACGCGCCAGGAATGTTGTCAAATATTACCGCCGAGATGTTAGATTGGGATAGACCAGCTTATATTATGTTATTGATGTATATAAAGATCCCACGTAGACGTAGAGTCCAACAAGCCAGGAATGTGGTCAAATATTACAGCCGAGATGTAAGATTGGGTTAGGTTAGGTTATATTACGTTATAGATGTATATAAAGGTCCCACGGACACGTAGAGTCCAACAAGCCAGGAATGTGATCAAATATTAACGCCGAGATGTTAGGTTGGGTTAGGTTAGGTTATATTACGTTATTGATGTATATAAAGGTCCCACGGAGACGGATAAGCCAACTCGCCAGGAATGTTGTCAAATATTACCGCCGATATGTTAGATTGGGATAGACCAGCTTATATTATGTTATTGATGTATATAAAGGTCCCACGGAGACGTAGAGGCCAACAAGCCAGGAATGTGGTCAAATATTACCGCCGAGATGTTAGATTGGGATAGACCAGCTTATATTATGGTATTGATGTATATAAAGATCCCACGGAGACGTAGAGGCCAACTCACAAGGAATGTTGTCAAATCTTACCGCCGAGATGTTAGGTTGGGTTAGGTTAGGTTATATTACGTTATTGATGTATACAAAGGTCCCACGAAGGCGGAAAAGCCAACTCGCCAGGAATGTTCTCAAATATTACCGCCGAGATGTTATGTTGGATTAGGTTAGGTTATATTACGTTATAGATGTATATAAATGTCCCACGTAGACGTAGAGTCCAACAAGCCAGGAATGTGGTCAAATATTACAGCCGAGATGTAAAATTGGGTTAGGTTAGGTTATATTACGTTATAGATGTATATAAAGGTCCCACGGACACGTAGAGTCCAACAAGCCAGGAATGTGATCAAATATTACCGCCGAGATGTTAGGTTGGGTTAGGTGATGTTATATTTTCGTTATTGATGTATATAAAGGTCCCACGGAGGCGGAAAAGCCAACTCGCCAGGAATGTTCTCAAACATTACCGCCGAGATGTTAGGTTGGGTTAGGTTAGGTTATATTACGTTATTGATGTATATAAAAGTCGCACGGAGACGGAGAAGCCAACTCGCCAGGAATGTTGTCAAATATTACCGCCGAAATGTTAGGTTGGGTTAGGTTATGTTATATTACGTTATAGATGTATATAAATGTCCCACGTAGACGTAGAGTCCAACAAGCCAGGAATGTGGTCAAATATTACAGCCGAGATGTAAAATTGGGTTAGGTTAGGTTATATTACGTTATAGATGTATATAAAGGTCCCACGGACACGTAGAGTCCAACAAGCCAGGAATGTGATCAAATATTACCGCCGAGATGTTAGGTTGGGTTAGGTGATGTTATATTTTCGTTATTGATGTATATAAAGGTCCCACGGAGGCGGAAAAGCCAACTCGCCAGGAATGTTCTCAAACATTACCGCCGAGATGTTAGGTTGGGTTAGGTTAGGTTATATTACGTTATTGATGTATATAAAAGTCGCACGGAGACGGAGAAGCCAACTCGCCAGGAATGTTGTCAAATATTACCGCCGAAATGTTAGGTTGGGTTAGGTTATGTTATATTACGTTATTGATGTATATAAAGGTCCCACGGAGACGTAGAGGCCAACAAGTCAGGAATGTCGTCAAATATTACCGCCGAGATGTTAGATTGGGTTAGGCTAGCTTATATTATGTTATTGATGTATATAAAGGTCCCACGGAGACGTAGAGGCCAACAAGCCAGGAATGTGGTCAAATATTACCGCCGAGATGTTAGATTGGGATAGACCAGCTTATATTATGTTATTGATGTATATAAAGAACTCACGGAAACGTAGAGGCCAACTCACCAGGAATGTTGTCAAATCTTACCGCCGAGATGTTAGGTTGGGTTAGGTTAGGCTATATTACGTTATTGATGTATACAAAGGTCCCACGAAGGCGGAAAAGCCAACTCGCCAGGAATGTTCTCAAATATTACCGCCGAGATGTTAGGTTGGATTAGGTTAGGTTATATTACGTTATAGATGTATATAAAGGTCCCACGTAGACGTAGAGTCCAACAAGCCAGGAATGTGGTCAAATATTACAGCCGAGATGTAAGATTGGGTTAGGTTAGGTTATATTACGTTATAGATGTATATAAAGGTCCCACGGACACGTAGAGTCCAACAAGCCAGGAATGTGATCAAATATTACCGCCGAGATGTTAGGTTGGGTTAGGTTAGGTTATATTACGTTATTGATGTATATGAGGGTCCCACGGAGGCGGAAAACCAACTCGCCAGGAATGTTCTCAAACATTACCGCCGAGATGTTAGGTTGGGTTAGGTTAGGTTATATTACGTTATTGATGTATATAAAGGTCCCACGGAGACGGATAAGCCAACTCGCCAGGAATGTTGTCAAATATTACCGCCGAGATGTTAGGTTGGGTTAGGTTAGGTTGTATTACATTATTGATGTATATAGCGGTCCCACGGAGACGAAGAGGCCAACTCGCCCGGTATGTCTTCAAATATTACCGCCGAGATGTTAGATTGGTTTAGGTTAGGTTATATTACGTTATTGAAGTATATAAAGGTCGCTCGGAGACGTAGAGGCGAACTCGCCAGGAATGTTTTCAAATATTACCGCCGAGATGTTAGATTGGGTTAGGTTAGATTATATTACGTTAATGAAGTATATAAAGGTCCCACGGAGACGTAGAGGCCAACTCGCCAGGAATGTTTTCAAATATTACCGCCGATATGTTAGGTTGGGTTAGGTTAGGTTATATTACGTTATAGATGTATATAAAGGTCCCACGGAGACGAATAAGCCAACTCGCCAGGAATGTTGTCAAATATTACCGCCGAGATGTTAGGTTGGGTTAGGTTAGGTTGTATTACATTATTGATGTATATAACGGTCCCACGGAGACGTAGAGGCCAACTCGGCAGGTATGTTATCAAATATTACCGCCGAGATGTTAGGTTGGGTTAGGTTAGGTTATATTACGTTATTGATGTATATGAGGGTCCCACGGAGACGGAGAAGCCAACTCGCCAGGAATGTAGTCAAATATTACCGCCAAGATGTTAGGTTGGGTTAGGTTAGGCTATATAACGTTATTGATATATATAACGGTCCCACGGAGACGTAGAGGCCATCAAGACAGGAATGTGGTCAAATATAACCGCCGAGATGTTAGGTTGGGTTAGGTTAGGTTATATTACGTTATTGAAGTAGATAAAGGTCCCACGGAGACGTAGAGGCCAACAAGTCAGGAATGTCGTCAAATATTACCGCCGAGATGTTAAATTGGGTTAGGCTAGCTTATATTATGTTATTGATGTATATAAAGGTCCCACGGAGACGTAGAGGCCAACAAGCCAGGAATGTGGTCAAATATTACCGCCGAGATGTTAGATTGGGATAGACCAGCTTATATTATGTTATTGATGTATATAAAGATCCCACGGAGACGTAGAGGCCAACTCACCAGGAATGTTGTCAAATCTTACCGCCGAGATGTTAGGTTGGGTTAGGTTAGGTTATATTACGTTATTGATGTATACAAAGGTCCCACGAAGGCGGAAAAGCCAACTCGCCAGGAATGTTCTCAAATATTACCGCCGAGATGTTAGGTTGGGTTAGGTTAGGTTATATTACGTTATTGATGTATATAAAGGTCCCACGGAGACGGATATGCCAACTCGCCAGGAATGTTGTCAAATATTACCGCCGAGATGTTAGGTTGGGTTAGGTTAGGTTATATTACGTTATTGATGTATATGAGGGTCCCACGGAGACGGAGAAGCCAACTCGCCAGGAATGTTGTCAAATATTACCGCCAAGATGTTAGGTTGGGTTAGGTTAGGTTATATAACGTTATTGATGTATATAAAGTTCCCACGGAGACGTAGAGGCCAACAAGCCAGGAATGTGGTCAAATATTACCGCCGAGATGTTAGGTTGGGTTAGGTTAGGTTATATTACGTTATTGATGTATATAAACTTCCCACGGAGAAGTAGAGGCCAACAAGCCAGGAATGTGGTCAAACATTACCGCCGAGATGTTAGGTTGGGTTAGTTTAGGTTATATTACGTTATTGATGTATATAAAGGTCCCACGGAGACGTAGAGGCCAACTCGCCAGGTATGTTGTCAAATCTTACCGCCGAGATGTTAGGTTGGGTTAGGTTAGGTTATATTACGTTATTGATGTATATAAAGTTCCCACGGAGACGTAGAGGCCAACAAGCCAGGAATGTGGTCAAATATTATCGCCGAGATGTTAGATTGGGTTAGGTTAGGTTATATTACGTTAATGATGTATATGAGGGTCCCACGGAGACGGAGAAGCCAACTCGCCAGGAATGTTGTCAAATATTACCGCCAAGATGTTAGGTTGGGTTAGGTTAGGTTATATAACGTTATTGATGTATATAACGGTCCCACGGAGACGTAGAGGGCATCAAGACGGGAATGTGGTCAAACATTACCGCCGAGAAGTTAGGTTGGGTTAGTTTAGGTTATATTACGTTATTGATGTATATAAACTTCCCACGGAGAAGTAGAGGCCAACAAGCCAGGAATGTGGTCAAATATTATCGCCGAGATGTTAGTATGGGTTAGGTTAGGCTATATTACGTTATTGATGTATATAAAGGTCCCACGGAGACGTAGAGGCCAACTCGCCAGGTATGTTGTCAAATCTTACCGCCGAGATGTTAGGTTGGGTTAGGTTAGGTTATATTACGTTATTGATGTATATGAGGGTCCCACGGAGACGGAGAAGCCAACTCGCCAGGAATGTTGTCAAATATTACCGCCAAGATGTTAGGTTGGGTTAGGTTAGGTTATATAACGTTATTGATGTATATAACGGTCCCACGGAGACGTAGAGGGCATCAAGACGGGAGTGTGGTCAAACATTACCGCCGAGATGTTAGGTTGGGTTAGTTTAGGTTATATTACGTTATTGATGTATATAAACTTCCCACGGAGAAGTAGAGGCCAACAAGCCAGGAATGTGGTCAAATATTATCGCCGAGATGTTAGTATGGGTTAGGTTAGGCTATATTACGTTATTGATGTATATAAAGGTCCCACGGAGACGTAGAGGCCAACTCGCCAGGTATGTTGTCAAATCTTACCGCCGAGATGTTAGGTTGGGTTAGGTTAGGTTATATTACGTTATTGATGTATATAAAGGTCCCACGGAGACGGATAAGCCAACTCGCCAGGAATGTTGTCAAATATTACCGCCGATATGTTAGATTGGGATAGACCAGCTTATATTATGTTATTGATGTATATAAAGGTCCCACGGAGACGTAGAGGCCAACAAGCCAGGAATGTGGTCAAATATTACAGCCGAGATGTAAAATTGGGTTAGGTTAGGTTATATTACGTTATAGATGTATATAAAGGTCCCACGGACACGTAGAGTCCAACAAGCCAGGAATGTGATCAAATATTACCGCCGAGATGTTAGGTTGGGTTAGGTGATGTTATATTTTCGTTATTGATGTATATAAAGGTCCCACGGAGGCGGAAAAGCCAACTCGCCAGGAATGTTCTCAAACATTACCGCCGAGATGTTAGGTTGGGTTAGGTTAGGTTATATTACGTTATTGATGTATATAAAGGTCCCACGGAGACGAATAAGCCAACTCTCCAGGAATGTTGTCAAATATTACCGCCGAGATGTTAGGTTGGGTTAGGCCAGCTTATATTATGTTATTGATGTATATAAAGGTCCCACGTAGACGTAGAATCCGACAAGCCAGAAATGTGGTCAAATATTACAGCCGAGATGTAAGATTGGGTGAGGTTAGGTTATATTACGTTATAGATGTATATAAAGGTCCCACGGACACGTAGAGTCCAAAAAGCCAGGAATGTGATCAAATATTACCGCCGAGATGTTAGGTTGGGTTAGGTTAGGTTATATTACGTTATTGATGTATATAAAGGTCCCACGGAGACGGATAAGCCAACTCGCCAGGAATGTTGTCAAATATTACCGCCGATATGTTAGATTGGGATAGACCAGCTTATATTATGTTATTGATGTATATAAAGGTCCCACGGAGACGAAGAGGCCAACTCGCCAGGTATGTCTTCAAATATTACCGCCGAGATGTTAGATTGGTTTAGGTTAGGTTATATTACGTTATTGAAGTATATAAAGGTCGCTCGGAGACGTAGAGGCGAACTCGCCAGGAATGTCTTCAAATATTACCGCCGAAATGTTAGGTTGGGTTAGGTTAGGTTATATTACGTTATTGATGTATATAAAGCTCCCACGGAGACGAAGAGGCCAACTCGCCAGGTATGTCTTCAAATATTACCGCCGAGATGTTAGATTGGTTTAGATTAGGTTATATTACGTTATTGAAGTATATAAAGGTCCCACGGAGACGTAGATGCCAACAAGACAGGAATGTGGTCAAACATTACCGCCGAGATGTTAGGTTGGGTTAGGTTAGGCTATATTACGTTATTGATGTATATAAAGGTCCCACGGAGACGTAGAGGCCAACTCGCCAGGTATGTTGTCAAATCTTACCGCCGAGATGTTAGGTTGGGTTAGGTTAGGTTATATTACGTTATTGATGTATATAAAGGTCGCACGGAGACGGAGAAGCCAACTCGCCAGGAATGTTGTCAAATATTACCGCCGAGATGTTAGGTTGGGTTAGGCTAGGTTATATTACGTTATTGATGTATATAAAGGTCCCACGGAGACGAAGAGGCCAATTCGCCAGGTATGTCTTCAAATCTTACCGCCGAGATGTTAGGTTGGGTTAGGTTAGGCTATATTACGTTATTGATGTATATAAAGGTCCCACGGAGACGTAGAGGCCAACTCGCCAGGTATGTTGTCAAATCTTACCGCCGAGATGTTAGGTTGGGTTAGGTTAGGTTATATTACGTTATTGATGTATATGAGGGTCCCACGGAGACGGAGAAGCCAACTCGCCAGGAATGTTGTCAAATATTACCGCCAAGATGGTAGGTTGGGTTAGGTTAGGTTATATAACGTTATTGATGTATATAACGGTCCCACGGAGACGTAGAGGGCATCAAGACGGGAATGTGGTCAAACATTACCGCCGAGATGTTAGGTTGGGTTAGTTTAGGTTATATTACGTTATTGATGTATATAAACTTCCCACGGAGAAGTAGAGGCCAACAAGCCAGGAATGTGGTCAAATATTATCGCCGAGATGTTAGTATGGGTTAGGTTAGGCTATATTACGTTATTGATGTATATAAAGGTCCCACGGAGACGTAGAGGCCAACTCGCCAGGTATGTTGTCAAATCTTACCGCCGAGATGTTAGGTTGGGTTAGGTTAGGTTATATTACGTTATTGATGTATATAAAAGTCCCACGGAGACGGAGAAACCAACGCGCCAGGAATGTTGTCAAATATTACCGCCGAGATGTTAGATTGGGATAGACCAGCTTATATTATGTTATTGATGTATATAAAGATCCCACGTAGACGTAGAGTCCAACAAGCCAGGAATGTGGTCAAATATTACAGCCGAGATGTAAGATTGGGTTAGGTTAGGTTATATTACGTTATAGATGTATATAAAGGTCCCACGGACACGTAGAGTCCAACAAGCCAGGAATGTGATCAAATATTAACGCCGAGATGTTAGGTTGGGTTAGGTTAGGTTATATTACGTTATTGATGTATATAAAGGTCCCACGGAGACGGATAAGCCAACTCGCCAGGAATGTTGTCAAATATTACCGCCGATATGTTAGATTGGGATAGACCAGCTTATATTATGTTATTGATGTATATAAAGGTCCCACGGAGACGTAGAGGCCAACAAGCCAGGAATGTGGTCAAATATTACCGCCGAGATGTTAGATTGGGATAGACCAGCTTATATTATGGTATTGATGTATATAAAGATCCCACGGAGACGTAGAGGCCAACTCACAAGGAATGTTGTCAAATCTTACCGCCGAGATGTTAGGTTGGGTTAGGTTAGGTTATATTACGTTATTGATGTATACAAAGGTCCCACGAAGGCGGAAAAGCCAACTCGCCAGGAATGTTCTCAAATATTACCGCCGAGATGTTATGTTGGATTAGGTTAGGTTATATTACGTTATAGATGTATATAAATGTCCCACGTAGACGTAGAGTCCAACAAGCCAGGAATGTGGTCAAATATTACAGCCGAGATGTAAAATTGGGTTAGGTTAGGTTATATTACGTTATAGATGTATATAAAGGTCCCACGGACACGTAGAGTCCAACAAGCCAGGAATGTGATCAAATATTACCGCCGAGATGTTAGGTTGGGTTAGGTGATGTTATATTTTCGTTATTGATGTATATAAAGGTCCCACGGAGGCGGAAAAGCCAACTCGCCAGGAATGTTCTCAAACATTACCGCCGAGATGTTAGGTTGGGTTAGGTTAGGTTATATTACGTTATTGATGTATATAAAAGTCGCACGGAGACGGAGAAGCCAACTCGCCAGGAATGTTGTCAAATATTACCGCCGAAATGTTAGGTTGGGTTAGGTTATGTTATATTACGTTATTGATGTATATAAAGGTCCCACGGAGACGTAGAGGCCAACAAGTCAGGAATGTCGTCAAATATTACCGCCGAGATGTTAGATTGGGTTAGGCTAGCTTATATTATGTTATTGATGTATATAAAGGTCCCACGGAGACGTAGAGGCCAACAAGCCAGGAATGTGGTCAAATATTACCGCCGAGATGTTAGATTGGGATAGACCAGCTTATATTATGTTATTGATGTATATAAAGAACTCACGGAAACGTAGAGGCCAACTCACCAGGAATGTTGTCAAATCTTACCGCCGAGATGTTAGGTTGGGTTAGGTTAGGCTATATTACGTTATTGATGTATACAAAGGTCCCACGAAGGCGGAAAAGCCAACTCGCCAGGAATGTTCTCAAATATTACCGCCGAGATGTTAGGTTGGATTAGGTTAGGTTATATTACGTTATAGATGTATATAAAGGTCCCACGTAGACGTAGAGTCCAACAAGCCAGGAATGTGGTCAAATATTACAGCCGAGATGTAAGATTGGGTTAGGTTAGGTTATATTACGTTATAGATGTATATAAAGGTCCCACGGACACGTAGAGTCCAACAAGCCAGGAATGTGATCAAATATTACCGCCGAGATGTTAGGTTGGGTTAGGTTAGGTTATATTACGTTATTGATGTATATGAGGGTCCCACGGAGGCGGAAAACCAACTCGCCAGGAATGTTCTCAAACATTACCGCCGAGATGTTAGGTTGGGTTAGGTTAGGTTATATTACGTTATTGATGTATATAAAGGTCCCACGGAGACGGATAAGCCAACTCGCCAGGAATGTTGTCAAATATTACCGCCGAGATGTTAGGTTGGGTTAGGTTAGGTTGTATTACATTATTGATGTATATAGCGGTCCCACGGAGACGAAGAGGCCAACTCGCCCGGTATGTCTTCAAATATTACCGCCGAGATGTTAGATTGGTTTAGGTTAGGTTATATTACGTTATTGAAGTATATAAAGGTCGCTCGGAGACGTAGAGGCGAACTCGCCAGGAATATTTTCAAATATTACCGCCGAGATGTTAGATTGGGTTAGGTTAGATTATATTACGTTAATGAAGTATATAAAGGTCCCACGGAGACGTAGAGGCCAACTCGCCAGGAATGTTTTCAAATATTACCGCCGATATGTTAGGTTGGGTTAGGTTAGGTTATATTACGTTATAGATGTATATAAAGGTCCCACGGAGACGAATAAGCCAACTCGCCAGGAATGTTGTCAAATATTACCGCCGAGATGTTAGGTTGGGTTAGGTTAGGTTGTATTACATTATTGATGTATATAACGGTCCCACGGAGACGTAGAGGCCAACTCGGCAGGTATGTTATCAAATATTACCGCCGAGATGTTAGGTTGGGTTAGGTTAGGTTATATTACGTTATTGATGTATATGAGGGTCCCACGGAGACGGAGAAGCCAACTCGCCAGGAATGTAGTCAAATATTACCGCCAAGATGTTAGGTTGGGTTAGGTTAGGCTATATAACGTTATTGATATATATAACGGTCCCACGGAGACGTAGAGGCCATCAAGACAGGAATGTGGTCAAATATAACCGCCGAGATGTTAGGTTGGGTTAGGTTAGGTTATATTACGTTATTGAAGTAGATAAAGGTCCCACGGAGACGTAGAGGCCAACAAGTCAGGAATGTCGTCAAATATTACCGCCGAGATGTTAAATTGGGTTAGGCTAGCTTATATTATGTTATTGATGTATATAAAGGTCCCACGGAGACGTAGAGGCCAACAAGCCAGGAATGTGGTCAAATATTACCGCCGAGATGTTAGATTGGGATAGACCAGCTTATATTATGTTATTGATGTATATAAAGATCCCACGGAGACGTAGAGGCCAACTCACCAGGAATGTTGTCAAATCTTACCGCCGAGATGTTAGGTTGGGTTAGGTTAGGTTATATTACGTTATTGATGTATACAAAGGTCCCACGAAGGCGGAAAAGCCAACTCGCCAGGAATGTTCTCAAATATTACCGCCGAGATGTTAGGTTGGATTAGGTTAGGTTATATTACGTTATAGATGTATATAAAGGTCCCACGTAGACGTAGAGTCCAACAAGCCAGGAATGTGGTCAAATATTACAGCCGAGATGTAAGATTGGATTAGGTTAGGTTATATTACGTTATAGATGTATATAAAGGTCCCACGGACACGTAGAGTCCAACAAGCCAGGAATGTGATCAAATATTACCGCCGAGATGTTAGGTTGGGTTAGGTGATGTTATATTACGTTATTGATGTATATAACGGTCCCACGGAGGCGGAAAAGCCAACTCGCCAGGAATGTTTTCAAACATTACCGCCGAGATGTTAGGTTGGGTTAGGTTAGGTTATATTACGTTATTGATGTATATGAGGGTCCCACGGAGACGGAGAAGCCAACTCGCCAGGAATGTTGTCAAATATTACCGCCAAGATGGTAGGTTGGGTTAGGTTAGGTTATATAACGTTATTGATGTATATAACGGTCCCACGGAGACGTAGAGGGCATCAAGACGGGAATGTGGTCAAACATTACCAACGAGATGTTAGGTTGGGTTAGTTTAGGTTATATTACGTTATTGATGTATATAAGCTTCCCACGGAGAAGTAGAGGCCAACAAGCCAGGAGTGTTCTCAAATATTACCGCCGAGATGTTATGTTGGATTAGGTTAGGTTATATTACGTTATAGATGTATATAAAGGTCCCACGTAGACGTAGAGTCCAACAAGCCAGGAATGTTGTCAAATATTACCGCCGAGATGTTATGTTGGATTAGGTTAGGTTATATTACGTTATAGATGTATATAAAGGTCCCACGTAGACGTAGAGTCCAACAAGCCAGGAATGTTGTCAAATATTACCGCCGAGATGTTAGATTGGGATAGACCAGCTTATATTATGTTATTGATGTATATAAAGATCCCACGTAGACGTAGAGGCCAACAAGCCAGGAATGTGGTCAAATATTATCGCCGAGATGATAGGTTGGGTTAGGTTAGGTTATATTACGTTATTGATGTATATGAGGGTCCCACGGAGACGGAGAAGCCAACTCGCCAGGAATGTTGTCAAATATTACCGCCAAGATGGCAGGTTGGGTTAGGTTAGGTTATATAACGTTATTGATGTATATAACGGTCCCACGGAGACGTAGAGGGCATCAAGACGGGAATGTGGTCAAACAGTACCAACGAGATGTTAGGTTGGGTTAGTTTAGGTTATATTACGTTATTGATGTATATAAGCTTCCCACGGAGAAGTAGAGGCCAACAAGCCAGGAATGTGGTCAAATATTATCGCCGAGATGTTAGTATGGGTTAGGTTAGGCTATATTACGTTATTGATATATATAAAGGTCCCACGGAGACGTAGAGGCCAACTCGCCAGGTATGTTGTCAAATCTTACAGCCGAGATGTTAGGTTGGGTTGGGTTAGGTTATATTACGTTATTGATGTATATAAAAGTCCCACGGAGACGGAGAAACCAACGCGCCAGGAATGTTGTCAAATATTACCGCCGAGATGTTAGATTGGGATAGACCAGCTTATATTATGTTATTGATATATATAAAGATCCCACGTAGACGTAGAGTCCAACAAGCCAGGAATGTGGTCAAATATTACAGCCGAGATGTAAGATTGGGTTAGGTTAGGTTATATTACGTTATAGATGTATATAAAGGTCCCACGGACACGTAGAGTCCAACAAGCCAGGAATGTGATCAAATATTACCGCCGAGATGTTAGGTTGGGTTAGGTTAGGTTATATTACGTTATTGATGTATATAAAGGTCCCACGGAGACGGATAAGCCAACTCGCCAGGAATGTTGTCAAATATTACCGCCGATATGTTAGATTGGGATAGACCAGCTTATATTATGTTATTGATGTATATAAAGGTCCCACGGAGACGTAGAGGCCAACAAGCCAGGAATGTAGTCAAATATTACCGCCGAGATGTTAGATTGGGATAGACCAGCTTATATTATGTTATTGATGTATATAAAGATCCCACAGACACGTAGAGGCCAACTCACCAGGAATGTTGTCAAATCTTACCGCCGAGATGTTAGGTTGGGTTAGGTTAGGTTATATTACGTTATTGATGTATACAAAGGTCCCACGAAGGCGGAAAAGCCAACTCGCCAGGAATGTTCTCAAATATTACCGCCGAGATGTTATGTTGGATTAGGTTAGGTTATATTACGTTATAGATGTATATAAAGGTCCCACGTAGACGTAGAGTCCAACAAGCCAGGAATGTGGTCAAATATTACAGCCGAGATGTAAGATTGGGTTAGGTTAGGTTATATTACGTTATAGATGTATATAAAGGTCCCACGGACACGTAGAGTCCAACAAGCCAGGAATGTGATCAAACATTACCGCCGAGATGTTAGGTTGGGTTAGGTTAGGTTATATTACGTTATTGATGTATATAAAGGTCCCACGGAGACGGATAAGCAACTCGCCAGGAATGTTGTCAAATATTACCGCCGAGATGTTAGGTTGGGTTAGGTTAGGTTGTATTACATTATTGATGTATATAACGGTCCCACGGAGACGAAGAGGCCAACTCGGCAGGTATGTCTTCAAATATTACCGCCGAGATGTTAGATTGGTTTAGGTTAGGTTATATTACGTTATTGAAGTATATAAAGGTCCCACGGAGACGAAGAGGCCAACTCGCCAGGTATGTTGTCAAATATTACCGCCGAGATGTTAGGTTGGGTTAGGTTAGGTTGTATTACATTATTGATGTATATAACGGTCCCACGGAGACGTAGAGGCCAACTCGGCAGGTATGTTATCAGATATTACCGCCGAGATGTTAGGTTGGGTTAGGTTAGGTTATATTACGTTATTGATGTATATGAGGGTCCCACGGAGACGGAGAAGCCAACTCGCCAGGAATGTAGTCAAATATTACCGCCAAGATGTTAGGTTGGGTTAGGTTAGGCTATATAACGTTATTGATGTATATAACGGTCCCACGGAGACGTAGAGGCCTTCAAGACAGGAATGTGGTCAAATATAACCGCCGAGATGTTAGGTTGGGTTAGGTTAGGTTATATTACGTTATTGAAGTAGATAAAGGTCCCACGGAGACGTAGAGGCCAACAAGTCAGGAATGTCGTCAAATATTACCGCCGAGATGTTAAATTGGGTTAGGCTAGCTTATATTATGTTATTGATGTATATAAAGGTCCCACGGAGACGTAGAGGCCAACAAGCCAGGAATGTGGTCAAATATTACCGCCGAGATGTTAGATTGGGATAGACCAGCTTATATTATGTTATTGATGTATATAAAGATCCCACGGAGACGTAGAGGCCAACTCACCAGGAATGTTGTCAAATCTTACCGCCGAGATGTTAGGTTGGGTTAGGTTAGGTTATGTTACTTTATTGATGTATACAAAGGTCCGACGAAGGCGGAAAAGCCAACTCGCCAGGAATGTTCTCAAATATTACCGCCGAGATGTTAGGTTGGATTAGGTTAGGTTATATTACGTTATAGATGTATATAAAGGTCCCACGTAGACGTAGAGTCCAACAAGCCAGGAATGTGGTCAAATATTACAGCCGAGATGTAAGATTGGATTAGGTTAGGTTATATTACGTTATAGATGTATATAAAGGTCCCACGGACACGTAGAGTCCAACAAGCCAGGAATATGATCAAATATTACCGCCGAGATGTTAGGTTGGGTTAGGTGATGTTATATTACGTTATTGATGTATATAAAGGTCCCACGGAGGCGGAAAAGCCAACTCGCCAGGAATGTTCTCAAACATTACCGCCGAGATGTTAGGTTGGCTTAGGTTAGGTTATATTACGTTATTGATGTATATAAAGGTCCCACGGAGACGGATAAGCCAACTCGCCAGGAATGTTGTCAAATATTACCGCCGAGATGTTAGGTTGGGTTAGGTTAGGTTGTATTACATTATTGATGTATATAACGGTCCCACGGAGACGTAGAAGCCAACAAGACAGGAATGTGGTCAAATATTACCGCCGAGATGTTGGGTTGGGTTAGGTTAGGTTATATTACGTTATTGATGTATATAAAAGTCGCACGGAGACGGAGAAGCCAACTCGCCAGGAATGTTGTCAAATATTACCGCCGAAATGTTAGGTTGGGTTAGGTTATGTTATATTACGTTATTGATGTATATAAAGGTCCCACGGAGACGTAGAGGCCAACAAGTCAGGAATGTCGTCAAATATTACCGCCGAGATGTTAGATTGGGTTAGGCTAGCTTATATTATGTTATTGATGTATATAAAGGTCCCACGGAGACGTAGAGGCCAACAAGCCAGGAATGTGGTCAAATATTACCGCCGAGATGTTAGATTGGGATAGACCAGCTTATATTATGTTATTGATGTATATAAAGAACTCACGGAAACGTAGAGGCCAACTCACCAGGAATGTTGTCGAATCTTACCGCCGAGATATTAGGTTGGGTTAGGTTAGGCTATATTACGTTATTGATGTATACAAAGGTCCCACGAAGGCGGAAAAGCCAACTCGCCAGGAATGTTCTCAAATATTACCGCCGAGATGTTAGTTTGGATTAGGTTAGGTTATATTACGTTATAGATGTATATAAAGGTCCCACGTAGACGTAGAGTCCAACAAGCCAGGAATGTGGTCAAATATTACAGCCGAGATGTAAGATTGGGTTAGGTTAGGTTATATTACGTTATAGATGTATATAAAGGTCCCACGGACACGTAGAGTCCAACAAGCCAGGAATGTGATCAAATATTACCGCCGAGATGTTAGGTTGGGTTAGGTGATGTTATATTTTCGTTATTGATGTATATAAAGGTCCCACGGAGGCGGAAAAGCCAACTCGCCAGGAATGTTCTCAAACATTACCGCCGAGATGTTAGGTTGGGTTAGCTTAGGTTATATTACGTTATTGATGTATATAAAGGTCCCACGGAGACGAATAAGCCAACTCTCCAGGAATGTTGTCAAATATTACCGCCGAGATGTTAGGTTGGGTTAGGCCAGCTTATATTATGTTATTGATGTATATAAAGGTCCCACGTAGACGTAGAATCCGACAAGCCAGGAATGTGGTCAAATATTACAGCCGAGATGTAAGATTGGGTGAGGTTAGGTTATATTACGTTATAGATGTATATAAAGGTCCCACGGAGACGTAGAGTCCAACAAGCCAGGAATGTGATCAAATATTACCGTCGAGATGTTAGGTTGGGTTAGGTGATGTTATATTACGTTATTGATGTATATAAAGGTCCCACGGAGGCGGAAAAGCCAACTCGCCAGTAATGTTCTCAAACATTACCGCCGAGATGTTAGATTGGGATAGACCAGCTTATATTATGTTATTGATGTATATAAAGATCCCACGGACACGTAGAGGCCAACTCACCAGGAATGTTGTCAAATCTTACCGCCGAGATGTTAGGTTGGGTTAGGTTAGGTTATATTACGTTATTGATGTATACAAAGGTCCCACGAAGGCGGAAAAGCCAACTCGCCAGGAATGTTCTCAAATATTACCGCCGAGATGTTATGTTGGATTAGGTTAGGTTATATTACGTTATAGATGTATATAAAGGTCCCACGTAGACGTAGAGTCCAACAAGCCAGGAATGTTGTCAAATATTACCGCCGAGATGTTAGATTGGGATAGACCAGCTTATATTATGTTATTGATGTATATAAAGATCCCACGTAGACGTAGAGGCCAACAAGCCAGGAATGTGATCAAATATTACCGTCGAGATGTTAGGTTGGGTTAGGTGATGTTATATTACGTTATTGATGTATATAAAGGTCCCACGGAGGCGGAAAAGCCAACTCGCCAGTAATGTTCTCAAACATTACCGCCGAGATGTTAGATTGGGATAGACCAGCTTATATTATGTTATTGATGTATATAAAGATCCCACGGACACGTAGAGGCCAACTCACCAGGAATGTTGTCAAATCTTACCGCCGAGATGTTAGGTTGGGTTAGGTTATGTTATATTACGTTATTGATGTATATAAAGGTCCCACGGAGACGTAGAGGCCAACAAGTCAGGAATGTCGTCAAATATTACCGCCGAGATGTTAGATTGGGTTAGGCTAGCTTATATTATGTTATTGATGTATATAAAGGTCCCACGGAGACGTAGAGGCCAACAAGCCAGGAATGTGGTCAAATATTACCGCCGAGATGTTAGATTGGGATAGACCAGCTTATATTATGTTATTGATGTATATAAAGAACTCACGGAAACGTAGAGGCCAACTCACCAGGAATGTTGTCGAATCTTACCGCCGAGATATTAGGTTGGGTTAGGTTAGGCTATATTACGTTATTGATGTATACAAAGGTCCCACGAAGGCGGAAAAGCCAACTCGCCAGGAATGTTCTCAAATATTACCGCCGAGATGTTAGTTTGGATTAGGTTAGGTTATATTACGTTATAGATGTATATAAAGGTCCCACGTAGACGTAGAGTCCAACAAGCCAGGAATGTGGTCAAATATTACAGCCGAGATGTAAGATTGGGTTAGGTTAGGTTATATTACGTTATAGATGTATATAAAGGTCCCACGGACACGTAGAGTCCAACAAGCCAGGAATGTGATCAAATATTACCGCCGAGATGTTAGGTTGGGTTAGGTGATGTTATATTTTCGTTATTGATGTATATAAAGGTCCCACGGAGGCGGAAAAGCCAACTCGCCAGGAATGTTCTCAAACATTACCGCCGAGATGTTAGGTTGGGTTAGCTTAGGTTATATTACGTTATTGATGTATATAAAGGTCCCACGGAGACGAATAAGCCAACTCTCCAGGAATGTTGTCAAATATTACCGCCGAGATGTTAGGTTGGGTTAGGCCAGCTTATATTATGTTATTGATGTATATAAAGGTCCCACGTAGACGTAGAATCCGACAAGCCAGGAATGTGGTCAAATATTACAGCCGAGATGTAAGATTGGGTGAGGTTAGGTTATATTACGTTATAGATGTATATAAAGGTCCCACGGAGACGTAGAGTCCAACAAGCCAGGAATGTGATCAAATATTACCGTCGAGATGTTAGGTTGGGTTAGGTGATGTTATATTACGTTATTGATGTATATAAAGGTCCCACGGAGGCGGAAAAGCCAACTCGCCAGTAATGTTCTCAAACATTACCGCCGAGATGTTAGATTGGGATAGACCAGCTTATATTATGTTATTGATGTATATAAAGATCCCACGGACACGTAGAGGCCAACTCACCAGGAATGTTGTCAAATCTTACCGCCGAGATGTTAGGTTGGGTTAGGTTAGGTTATATTACGTTATTGATGTATACAAAGGTCCCACGAAGGCGGAAAAGCCAACTCGCCAGGAATGTTCTCAAATATTACCGCCGAGATGTTATGTTGGATTAGGTTAGGTTATATTACGTTATAGATGTATATAAAGGTCCCACGTAGACGTAGAGTCCAACAAGCCAGGAATGTTGTCAAATATTACCGCCGAGATGTTAGATTGGGATAGACCAGCTTATATTATGTTATTGATGTATATAAAGATCCCACGTAGACGTAGAGGCCAACAAGCCTGGAATGTGGTCAAATATTATCGCCGAGATGTTAGGTTGGGTTAGGTTAGGTTATATTACGTTATTGATGTATATGAGGGTCCCACGGAGACGGAGAAGCCAACTCGCCAGGAATGTTGTCAAATATTACCGCCAAGATGGTAGGTTGGGTTAGGTTAGGTTATATAACGTTATTGATGTATATAACGGTCCCACGGAGACGTAGAGGGCATCAAGACGGGAATGTGGTCAAACATTACCAACGAGATGTTAGGTTGGGTTAGTTTAGGTTATATTACGTTATTGATGTATATAAGCTTCCCACGGAGAAGTAGAGGCCAACAAGCCAGGAATGTTCTCAAATATTACCGCCGAGATGTTATGTTGGATTAGGTTAGGTTATATTACGTTATAGATGTATATAAAGGTCCCACGTAGACGTAGAGTCCAACAAGGCAGGAATGTTGTCAAATATTACCGCCGAGATGTTAGATTGGGATAGACCAGCTTATATTATGTTATTGATGTATATAAAGATCCCACGTAGACGTAGAGGCCAACAAGCCAGGAATGTGGTCAAATATTATCGCCGAGATGTTAGGTTGGGTTAGGTTAGGTTATATTACGTTATTGATGTATATGAGGGTCCCACGGAGACGGAGAAGCCAACTCGCCAGGAATGTTGTCAAATATTACCGCCAAGATGGTAGGTTGGGTTAGGTTAGGTTATATAACGTTATTGATGTATATAACGGTCCCACGGAGACGTAGAGGGCATCAAGACGGGAATGTGGTCAAACATTACCAACGAGATGTTAGGTTGGGTTAGTTTAGGTTATATTACGTTATTGATGTATATAAGCTTCCCACGGAGAAGTAGAGGCCAACAAGCCAGGAATGTGGTCAAATATTATCGCCGAGATGTTAGTATGGGTTAGGTTAGGCTATATTACGTTATTGATATATATAAAGGTCCCACGGAGACGTAGAGGCCAACTCGCCAGGTATGTTGTCAAATCTTACCGCCGAGATGTTAGGTTGGGTTAGGTTAGGTTATATTACGTTATTGATGTATATAAAAGTCCCACGGAGACGGAGAAACCAACGCGCCAGGAATGTTGTCAAATATTACCGCCGAGATGTTAGATTGGGATAGACCAGCTTATATTATGTTATTGATGTATATAAAGATCCCACGTAGACGTAGAGTCCAACAAGCCAGGAATGTGGTCAAATATTACAGCCGAGATGTAAGATTGGGTTAGGTTAGGTTATATTACGTTATAGATGTATATAAAGGTCCCACGGACACGTAGAGTCCAACAAGCCAGGAATGTGATCAAATATTACCGCCGAGATGTTAGGTTGGGTTAGGTTAGGTTATATTACGTTATTGATGTATATAAAGGTCCCACGGAGACGGATAAGCCAACTCGCCAGGAATGTTGTCAAATATTACCGCCGATATGTTAGATTG
Source organism: Xylocopa violacea (assembly GCA_963969225.1). Lineage (NCBI taxonomy): Eukaryota > Metazoa > Arthropoda > Insecta > Hymenoptera > Apidae > Xylocopa > Xylocopa violacea. The sequence goes on along the minus strand of CAXAJV010000017.1, from coordinate 6,365,464 downwards.
GGATAGACCAGCTTATATTATGTTATTGATGTATATAAAGGTCCCATGGAGACGTAGAGGCCAACAAGCCAGGAATGTAGTCAAATATTACCGCCGAGATGTTAGATTGGGATAGACCAGCTTATATTATGTTATTGATGTATATAAAGATCCCACAGACACGTAGAGGCCAACTCACCAGGAATGTTGTCAAATCTTACCGCCGAGATGTTAGGTTGGGTTAGGTTAGGTTATATTACGTTATTGATGTATACAAAGGTCCCACGAAGGCGGAAAAGCCAACTCGCCAGGAATGTTCTCAAATATTACCGCCGAGATGTTATGTTGGATTAGGTTAGGTTATATTACGTTATAGATGTATATAAAGGTCCCACGTAGACGTAGAGTCCAACAAGCCAGGAATGTGGTCAAATATTACAGCCGAGATGTAAGATTGGGTTAGGTTAGGTTATATTACGTTATAGATGTATATAAAGGTCCCACGGACACGTAGAGTCCAACAAGCCGGGAATGTGATCAAACATTACCGCCGAGATGTTAGGTTGGGTTAGGTTAGGTTATATTACGTTATTGATGTATATAAAGGTCCCACGGAGACGGATAAGCCAACTCGCCAGGAATGTTGTCAAATATTACCGCCGAGATGTTAGGTTGGGTTAGGTTAGGTTGTATTACATTATTGATGTATATAACGGTCCCACGGAGACGAAGAGGCCAACTCGGCAGGTATGTCTTCAAATATTACCGCCTGATATGTTAGATTGGTTTAGGTTAGGTTATATTACGTTATTGAAGTATATAAAGGTCCCACGGAGACGAAGAGGCCAACTCGCCAGGTATGTTGTCAAATATTACCGCCGAGATGTTAGGTTGGGTTAGGTTAGGTTGTATTACATTATTGATGTATATAACGGTCCCACGGAGACGTAGAGGCCAACTCGGCAGGTATGTTATCAGATATTACCGCCGAGAAGTTAGGTTGGGTTAGGTTAGGTTATATTACGTTATTGATGTATATGAGGGTCCCACGGAGACGGAGAAGCCAACTCGCCAGGAATGTAGTCAAATATTACCGCCAAGATGTTAGGTTGGGTTAGGTTAGGCTATATAACGTTATTGATGTATATAACGGTCCCACGGAGACGTAGAGGCCTTCAAGACAGGAATGTGGTCAAATATAACCGCCGAGATGTTAGGTTGGGTTAGGTTAGGTTATATTACGTTATTGAAGTAGATAAAGGTCCCACGGAGACGTAGAGGCCAACAAGTCAGGAATGTCGTCAAATATTACCGCCGAGATGTTAAATTGGGTTAGGCTAGCTTATATTATGTTATTGATGTATATAAAGGTCCCACGGAGACGTAGAGGCCAACAAGCCAGGAATGTGGTCAAATATTACCGCCGAGATGTTAGATTGGGATAGACCAGCTTATATTATGTTATTGATGTATATAAAGATCCCACGGAGACGTAGAGGCCAACTCACCAGGAATGTTGTCAAATCTTACCGCCGAGATGTTAGGTTGGGTTAGGTTAGGTTATGTTACGTTATTGATGTATACAAAGGTCCGACGAAGGCGGAAAAGCCAACTCGCCAGGAATGTTCTCAAATATTACCGCCGAGATGTTAGGTTGGATTAGGTTAGGTTATATTACATTATAGATGTATATAAAGGTCCCACGTAGACGTAGAGTCCAACAAGCCAGGAATGTGGTCAAATATTACAGCCGAGATGTAAGATTGGATTAGGTTAGGTTATATTACGTTATAGATGTATATAAAGGTCCCACGGACACGTAGAGTCCAACAAGCCAGGAATATGATCAAATATTACCGCCGAGATGTTAGGTTGGGTTAGGTGATGTTATATTACGTTATTGATGTATATAAAGGTCCCACGGAGGCGGAAAAGCCAACTCGCCAGGAATGTTCTCAAACATTACCGCCGAGATGTTAGGTTGGGTTAGGTTAGGTTATATTACGTTATTGATGTATATAAAGGTCCCACGGAGACGGATAAGCCAACTCGCCAGGAATGTTGTCAAATATTACCGCCGAGATGTTAGGTTGGGTTAGGTTAGGTTGTATTACATTATTGATGTATATAACGGTCCCACGGAGACGTAGAAGCCAACAAGACAGGAATGTGATCAAATATTACCGCCGAGATGTTAGGTTGGGTTAGGTTAGGTTATATTACGTTATTGATGTATATAAAAGTCGCACGGAGACGGAGAAGCCAACTCGCCAGGAATGTTGTCAAATATTACCGCCGAAATGTTAGGTTGGGTTAGGTTATGTTATATTACGTTATTGATGTATATAAAGGTCCCACGGAGACGTAGAGGCCAACAAGTCAGGAATGTCGTCAAATATTACCGCCGAGATGTTAGATTGGGTTAGGCTAGCTTATATTATGTTATTGATGTATATAAAGGTCCCACGGAGACGTAGAGGCCAACAAGCCAGGAATGTGGTCAAATATTACCGCCGAGATGTTAGATTGGGATAGACCAGCTTATATTATGTTATTGATGTATATAAAGAACTCACGGAAACGTAGAGGCCAACTCACCAGGAATGTTGTCAAATCTTACCGCCGAGATATTAGGTTGGGTTAGGTTAGGCTATATTACGTTATTGATGTATACAAAGGTCCCACGAAGGCGGAAAAGCCAACTCGCCAGGAATGTTCTCAAATATTACCGCCGAGATGTTAGGTTGGATTAGGTTAGGTTATATTACGTTATAGATGTATATAAAGGTCCCACGGACACGTAGAGTCCAACAAGCCAGGAATGTGATCAAATATTACCGCCGAGATGTTAGGTTGGGTTAGATGATGTTATATTACGTTATTGATGTATATAACGGTCCCACGGAGGCGGAAAAGCCAACTCGCCAGGAATGTTCTCAAACATTACCGCCGAGATGTTAGGTTGGGTTAGGTTAGGTTATATTACGTTATTGATGTATATAAACGTCCCACGGAGACGGATAAGCCAACTCGCCAGGAATGTTGTCAAATATTACCGCCGAGATGTTAGGTTGGGTTAGGTTAGGTTGTATTACATTATTGATGTATATAACGGTCCCACGGAGACGTAGAAGCCAACAAGACAGGAATGTGGTCAAATATTACCGCCGAGATGTTAGGTTGGGTTAGGTTAGGTTATATTACGTTATTGATGTATATAAAAGTCGCACGGAGACGGAGAAGCCAACTCGCCAGGAATGTTGTCAAATATTACCGCCGAGATGTTAGGTTGGGTTAGGTTATGTTATATTACGTTATTGATGTATATAAAGGTCCCACGGAGACGTAGAGGCCAACAAGTCAGGAATGTCGTCAAATATTACCGCCGAGATGTTAGATTGGTTTAGGCTAGCTTATATTATGTTATTGATGTATATAAAGGTCCCACGGAGACGTAGAGGCCAACAAGCCAGGAATGTGGTCAAATATTACCGCCGAGATGTTAGATTGGGATAGACCAGCTTATATTATGTTATTGATGTATATAAAGAACTCACGGAAACGTAGAGGCCAACTCACCAGGAATGTTGTCAAATCTTACCGCCGAGATGTTAGGTTGGGTTAGGTTAGGCTATATTACGTTATTGATGTATACAAAGGTCCCACGAAGGCGGAAAAGCCAACTCGCCAGGAATGTTCTCAAATATTACCGCCGAGATGTTAGTTTGGATTAGGTTAGGTTATATTACGTTATAGATGTATATAAAGGTCCCACGTAGACGTAGAGTCCAACAAGCCAGGAATGTGGTCAAATATTACAGCCGAGATGTAAGATTGGGTTAGGTTAGGTTATATTACGTTATAGATGTATATAAAGGTCCCACGGACACGTAGAGTCCAACAAGCCAGGAATGTGATCAAATATTACCGCCGAGGTGTTAGGTTGGGTTAGGTTAGGTTATATTACGTTATTGATGTATATGAGGGTCCCACGGAGGCGGAAAACCAACTCGCCAGGAATGTTCTCAAACATTACCGCCGAGATGTTAGGTTGGGTTAGGTTAGGTTATATTACGTTATAGATGTATATAAAGGTCCCACGTAGACGTAGAGTCCAACAAGCCAGGAATGTGGTCAAATATTACAGCCGAGATGTAAGATTGGGTTAGGTTAGGTTATATTACGTTATAGATGTATATAAAGGTCCCACGGACACGTAGATTCCAACAAGCTAGGAATGTGATCAAATATTACCGCCGAGATGTTAGGTTGGGTTAGGTGATGTTATATTACGTTATTGATGTATATAAAGGTCCCACGGAGGCGGAAAAGCCAACTCGCCAGGAATGTTCTCAAACATTACCGCCGAGATGTTATGTTGGGGTAGGTTAGGTTATATTACGTTATTGATGTATATAAAGGTCCCACGGAGACGGATAAGCCAACTCGCCAGGAATGTTGTCAAATATTACCGCCGAGATGTTAGGTTGGGTTAGGTTAGGTTGTATCACATTATTGATGTATATAGCGGTCCCACGGAGACGAAGAGGCCAACTCGCCCGGTATGTCTTCAAATATTACCGCCGAGATGTTAGATTGGTTTAGGTTAGGTTACATTACGTTATTGAAGTATATAAAGGTCGCTCGGAGACGTAGAGGCGAACTCGCCAGGAATGTTTTCAAATATTACCGCCGAGATGTTAGATTGGGTTAGGTTAGATTATATTACGTTAATGAAGTATATAAAGGTCCCACGGAGACGTAGAGGCCAACTCGCCAGGAATGTTTTCAAATATTACCGCCGATATGTTAGGTTGGGTTAGGTTAGGTTATATTACGTTATAGATGTATGTAAAGGTCCCACGGAGACGTAGAGGCCAACAAGTCAGGAATGTCGTCAAATATTACCGCCGAGATGTTAGATTGGGTTAGGCTAGCTTATATTATGTTATTGATGTATATAAAGGTCCCACGGAGACGTAGAGGCCAACAAGCCAGGAATGTGGTCAAATATTACCGCCGAGATGTTAGATTGGGATAGACCAGCTTATATTATGTTATTGATGTATATAAAGAACTCACGGAAACGTAGAGGCCAACTCACCAGGAATGTTGTCAAATCTTACCGCCGAGATGTTAGGTTGGGTTAGGTTAGGCTATATTACGTTATTGATGTATACAAAGGTCCCACGAAGGCGGAAAAGCCAACTCGCCAGGAATGTTCTCAAATATTACCGCCGAGATGTTAGGTTGGATTAGGTTAGGTTATATTACGTTATAGATGTATATAAAGGTCCCACGTAGACGTAGAGTCCAACAAGCCAGGAATGTGGTCAAATATTACAGCCGAGATGTAAGATTGGGTTAGGTTAGGTTATATTACGTTATAGATGTATATAAAGGTCCCACGGACACGTAGAGTCCAACAAGCCAGGAATGTGATCAAATATTACCGCCGAGATGTTAGGTTGGGTTAGGTTAGGTTATATTACGTTATTGATGTATATGAGGGTCCCACGGAGGCGGAAAACCAACTCGCCAGGAATGTTCTCAAACATTACCGCCGAGATGTTAGGTTGGGTTAGGTTAGGTTATATTACGTTATTGATGTATATAAAGGTCCCACGGAGACGGATAAGCCAACTCGCCAGGAATGTTGTCAAATATTACCGCCGAGATGTTAGGTTGGGTTAGGTTAGGTTGTATTACATTATTGATGTATATAGCGGTCCCACGGAGACGAAGAGGCCAACTCGCCCGGTATGTCTTCAAATATTACCGCCGAGATGTTAGATTGGTTTAGGTTAGGTTATATTACGTTATTGAAGTATATAAAGGTCGCTCGGAGACGTAGAGGCGAACTCGCCAGGAATGTTTTCAAATATTACCGCCGAGATGTTAGATTGGGTTAGGTTAGATTATATTACGTTAATGAAGTATATAAAGGTCCCACGGAGACGTAGAGGCCAACTCGCCAGGAATGTTTTCAAATATTACCGCCGATATGTTAGGTTGGGTTAAGTTAGGTTATATTACGTTATAGATGTATATAAACGTCCCACGGAGACGAATAAGCCAACTCGCCAGGAATGTTGTCAAATATTACCGCCGAGATGTTAGGTTGGGTTAGGTTAGGTTGTATTACATTATTGATGTATATAACGGTCCCACGGAGACGTAGAGGCCAACTCGGCAGGTATGTTATCAAATATTACCGCCGAGATGTTAGGTTGGGTTAGGTTAGGTTATATTACGTTATTGATGTATATGAGGGTCCCACGGAGACGGAGAAGCCAACTCGCCAGGAATGTAGTCAAATATTGCCGCCAAGATGTTAGGTTGGGTTAGGTTAGGCTATATAACGTTATTGATATATATAACGGTCCCACGGAGACGTAGAGGCCATCAAGACAGGAATGTGGTCAAATATAACCGCCGAGATGTTAGGTTGGGTTAGGTTAGGTTATATTACGTTATTGAAGTAGATAAAGGTCCCACGGAGACGTAGAGGCCAACAAGTCAGGAATGTCGTCAAATATTACCGCCGAGATGTTAAATTGGGTTAGGCTAGCTTATATTATGTTATTGATGTATATAAAGGTCCCACGGAGACGTAGAGGCCAACAAGCCAGGAATGTGGTCAAATATTACCGCCGAGATGTTAGATTGGGATAGACCAGCTTATATTATGTTATTGATGTATATAAAGATCCCACGGAGACGTAGAGGCCAACTCACCAGGAATGTTGTCAAATCTTACCGCCGAGATGTTAGGTTGGGTTAGGTTAGGTTATATTACGTTATTGATGTATACAAAGGTCCCACGAAGGCGGAAAAGCCAACTCGCCAGGAATGTTCTCAAATATTACCGCCGAGATGTTAGGTTGGATTAGGTTAGGTTATATTACGTTATAGATGTATATAAAGGTCCCACGTAGACGTAGAGTCCAACAAGCCAGGAATGTGGTCAAATATTACAGCCGAGATGTAAGATTGGATTAGGTTAGGTTATATTACGTTATAGATGTATATAAAGGTCCCACGGACACGTAGAGTCCAACAAGCCAGGAATGTGATCAAATATTACCGCCGAGATGTTAGGTTGGGTTAGGTGATGTTATATTACGTTATTGATGTATATAACGGTCCCACGGAGGCGGAAAAGCCAACTCGCCAGGAATGTTCTCAAACATTACCGCCGAGATGTTAGGTTGGGTTAGGTTAGGTTATATTACGTTATTGATGTATATAAACGTCCCACGGAGACGGATAAGCCAACTCGCCAGGAATGTTGTCAAATATTACCGCCGAGATGTTAGGTTGGGTTAGGTTAGGTTGTATTACATTATTGATGTATATAACGGTCCCACGGATACGTAGAAGCCAACAAGACAGGAATGTGGTCAAATATTACCGCCGAGATGTTAGGTTGGGTTAGGTTAGGTTATATTACGTTATTGATGTATATAAAAGTCGCACGTAGACGGAGAAGCCAACTCGCCAGGAATGTTGTCAAATATTACCGCCGAGATGTTATATTGGGTTAGGTTATGTTATATTACGTTATTGATGTATATAAAGGTCCCACGGAGACGTAGAGGCCAACAAGTCAGGAATGTCGTCAAATATTACCGCCGAGATGTTAGATTGGTTTAGGCTAGCTTATATTATGTTATTGATGTATATAAAGGTCCCACGGAGACGTAGAGGCCAACAAGCCAGGAATGTGGTCAAATATTACCGCCGAGATGTTAGATTGGGATAGACCAGCTTATATTATGTTATTGATGTATATAAAGAACTCACGGAAACGTAGAGGCCAACTCACCAGGAATGTTGTCAAATCTTACCGCCGAGATGTTAGGTTGGGTTAGGTTAGGCTATATTACGTTATTGATGTATACAAAGGTCCCACGAAGGCAGAAAAGCCAACTCGCCAGGAATGTTCTCAAATATTACCGCCGAGATGTTAGGTTGGATTAGGTTAGGTTATATTACGTTATAGATGTATATAAAGGTCCCACGTAGACGTAGAGTCCAACAAGCCAGGAATGTGGTCAAATATTACAGCCGAGATGTAAGATTGGGTTAGGTTAGGTTATATTACGTTATAGATGTATATAAAGGTCCCACGGACACGTAGAGTCCAACAAGCCAGGAATGTGATCAAATATTACCGCCGAGGTGTTAGGTTGGGTTAGGTTAGGTTATATTACGTTATTGATGTATATGAGGGTCCCACGGAGGCGGAAAACCAACTCGCCAGGAATGTTCTCAAACATTACCGCCGAGATGTTAGGTTGGGTTAGGTTAGGTTATATTACGTTATTGATGTATATGAGGGTCCCACGGAGACGGAGAAGCCAACTCGCCAGGAATGTAGTCAAATATTACCGCCAAGATGTTAGGTTGGGTTAGGTTAGATTATATTACGTTAATGAAGTATATAAAGGTCCCACGGAGACGTAGAGGCCAACTCGCCAGGAATGTTTTCAAATATTACCGCCGATATGTTAGGTTGGGTTAGGTTAGGTTATATTACGTTATAGATGTATGTAAAGGTCCCACGGAGACGTAGAGGCCAACTCGGCAGGTATGTTGTCAAATATTACCCCCGAGATGTTAGGTTGGGTTAGGTTAGGTTATATTACGTTATTGATGTATATGAGGGTCCCACGGAGACGGAGAAGCCAACTCGCCAGGAATGTAGTCAAATATTACCGCCAAGATGTTAGGTTGGGTTAGGTTAGGTTATATAACGTTATTGATGTATATAAAGGTCCCACGTAGACGTAGAGTCCAACAAGCCAGGAATGTGGTCAAATATTACAGCCGAGATGTAAAATTGGGTTAGGTTAGGTTATATTACGTTATAGATGTATATAAAGGTCCCACGGACACGTAGAGTCCAACAAGCCAGGAATGTGATCAAATATTACCGCCGAGATGTTAGGTTGGGTTAGGTTAGGTTATATTACGTTATTGATGTATATAAAGGTCGCACGGAGACGGAGAAGCCAACTCGCCAGGAATGTTGTCAAATATTACCGCCGAGATGTTAGGTTGGGTTAGGTTATGTTATATTACGTTATTGAAGTATATAAAGGTCCCACGGAGACGTAGAGGCCAACAGGTCAGGAATGTCGTCAAATATTACCGCCGAGATGTTAGATTGGGTTAGGCTAGCTTATATTATGTTATTGATGTATATAAATGTCCCACGGAGACGTAGAGGCCAACAAGCCAGGAATGTGGTCAAATATTACCGCCGAGATGTTAGATTGGGATAGACCAGCTTATATTATGTTATTGATGTATATAAAGATCCCACGGACACGTAGAGGCCAACTCACCAGGAATGTTGTCAAATCTTACCGCCGAGATGTTAGGTTGGGTTAGGTTAGGTTATATTACGTTATAGATGTATATAAAGGTCCCACGTAGACGTAGAGTCCAACAAGCCAGGAATGTGGTCAAATATTACAGCCGAGATGTAAGATTGGGTTAGGTTAGGTTATATTACGTTATAGATGTATATAAAGGTCCCACGGACACGTAGATTCCAACAAGCTAGGAATGTGACCAAATATTACCGCCGAGATGTTAGGTTGGGTTAGGTGATGTTATATTACGTTATTGATGTATATAAAGGTCCCACGGAGGCGGAAAAGCCAACTCGCCAGGAATGTTCTCAAACATTACCGCCGAGATGTTATGTTGGGGTAGGTTAGGTTATATTACGTTATTGATGTATATAAAGGTCCCACGGAGACGGATAAGCCAACTCGCCAGGAATGTTGTCAAATATTACCGACGAGATGTTAGGTTGGGTTAGGTTAGGTTGTATCACATTATTGATGTATATAGCGGTCCCACGGAGACGAAGAGGCCAACTCGCCCGGTATGTCTTCAAATATTACCGCCGAGATGTTAGATTGGTTTAGGTTAGGTTATATTACGTTATTGAAGTATATAAAGGTCGCTCGGAGACGTAGAGGCGAACTCGCCAGGAATGTTTTCAAATATTACCGCCGAGATGTTAGATTGGGTTAGGTTAGATTATATTACGTTAATGAAGTATATAAAGGTCCCACGGAGACGTAGAGGCCAACTCGCCAGGAATGTTTTCAAATATTACCGCCGTTATGTTAGGTTGGGTTAGGTTAGGTTATATTACGTTATAGATGTATGTAAAGGTCCCACGGAGACGTAGAGGCCAACTAGGCAGGTATGTTGTCAAATATTACCGCCGAGATGTTAGGTTGGGTTAGGCTAGCTTATATTATGTTATTGATGTATATAAAGGTCCCACGTAGACGTAGAATCCAACAAGCCAGGAATGTGGTCAAATATTACAGCCGAGATGTAAGATTGGGTTAGGTTAGGTTATATTACGTTATAGATGTATATAAAGGTCCCACGGAGACGTAGAGTCCAACAAGCCAGGAATGTGATCAAATATTACCGCCGAGATGTTAGGTTGGGTTAGGTGATGTTATATTACGTTATTGATGTATATAAAGGTCCCACGGAGGCGGAAAAGCCAACTCGCCAGGAATGTTGTCAAATATTACCGCCGAGATGTTAGGTTGGGTTAGGTTAGGTTGTATTACATTATTGATGTATATAACGGTCCCACGGAGACGTAGAGGCCAACTCGACAGGTATGTTATCAAATATTACCGCCGAGATGTTAGGTTGGGTTAGGTTAGGTTATATTACGTTATTGATGTATATGAGGGTCCCACGGAGACGGAGAAGCCAACTCGCCAGGAATGTAGTCAAATATTACCGCCAAGATGTTAGGTTGGGTTAGGTTAGATTATATTACGTTAATGAAGTATATAAAGGTCCCACGGAGACGTAGAGGCCAACTCGCCAGGAATGTTTTCAAATATTACCGCCGATATGTTAGGTTGGGTTAGGTTAGGTTATATTACGTTATAGATGTATGTAAAGGTCCCACGGAGACGTAGAGGCCAACTCGGCAGGTATGTTGTCAAATATTACCCCCGAGATGTTAGGTTGGTTTAGGTTAGGTTATATTACGTTATTGATGTATATGAGGGTCCCACGGAGACGGAGAAGCCAACTCGCCAGGAATGTAGTCAAATATTACCGCCAAGATGTTAGGTTGGGTTAGGTTAGGTTATATAACGTTATTGATGTATATAAAGGTCCCACGTAGACGTAGAGTCCAACAAGCCAGGAATGTGGTCAAATATTACCGCCGAGATGTTAGGTTGGGTTAGGTGATGTTATATTACGTTATTGATGTATATAAAGGTCCCACGGTGGCGGAAAAGCCAACTCGCCAGGAATGTTGTCAAATATTACCGCCGAGATGTTAGGTTGGGTTAGGTTAGGTTGTATTACATTATTGATGTATATAACGGTCCCACGGAGACGTAGAGGCCAACTCGACAGGTATGTTATCAAATATTACCGCCGAGATGTTAGGTTGGGTTAGGTTAGGTTATATTACGTTATTGATGTATATGAGGGTCCCACGGAGACGGAGAAGCCAACTCGCCAGGAATGTAGTCAAATATTACCGCCAAGATGTTAGGTTGGGTTAGGTTAGGTTATATAACGTTATTGATGTATATAACGGTCCCACGGAGACGTAGAGGCCATCAAGACAGGAATGTGGTCAAATATAACCGCCGAGATGTTAGGTTGGGTTAGGTTAGGTTATATTACGTTATTGAAGTATATAAAGGTCCCACGGAGACGTAGAGGCCAACAAGTCAGGAATGCCGTCAAATATTACCGCCGAGATGTTAGATTGGGTTAGGCTAGCTTATATTATGTAATTGATGTATATAAAGGTCCCACGGAGACGTAGAGGCCAACAAGCCAGGAATGTGGTCAAATATTACGGCCGATATGTTAGATTGGGATAGACCAGCTTATATTATGTTATTGATGTATATAAAGATCCCACGGAGACGGAGAAGCCAACTCGCCAGGAATGTTGTCAAATATTACCGCCGAGATGTTAGGTTGGGTTAGGTTAGGTTGTGTTACATTATTGATGTATATAACGGTCCCACGGAGACGTAGAGGCCAACTCGACAGGTATGTTATCAAATATTACCGCCGAGATGTTAGGTTGGGTTAGGTTAGGTTATATTACGTTATTGATGTATATGAGGGTCCCACGGAGACGGAGAAGCCAACTCGCCAGGAATGTAGTCAAATATTACCGCCAAGATGTTAGGTTGGGTTAGGTTAGGTTATATAACGTTATTGATGTATATAACGGTCCCACGGAGACGTAGAGGCCATCAAGACAGGAATGTGGTCAAATATAACCGCCGAGATGTTAGGTTGGGTTAGGTTAGGTTATATTACGTTATTGAAGTATATAAAGGTCCCACGGAGACGTAGAGGCCAACAAGCCAGGAATGTGGTCAAATATTACGGCCGAGATGTTAGGTTGGATTAGGTTAGGTTATATTACGTTATAGATGTATATAAAGGTCCCACGTAGGCGTAGAGTCCAACAAGCGAGGAATGTGGTCAAATATTACAGCCGAGATGTAAGATTGGGTTAGGTTAGGTTATATTACGTTATAGATGTATATGAAGGTCCCACGGACACGTAGAGTCCAACAAGCCAGGAATGTGATCAAATATTACCGCCGAGATGTTAGGTTGGGTTAGGTGATGTTATATTACGTTATTGATGTATATAAAGGTCCCACGGAGGCGGAAAAGCCAACTCGCCAGGAATGTTCTCAAACATTACCGCCGAGATGTTAGGTTGGGTTAGGTTAGGTTATATTACGTTATTGATGTATATAAAGGTCCCACGGAGACGGATAAGCCAACTCGCCAAGAATGTTGTCAAATATTACCGCCGAGATGTTAGGTTGGGTTAGGTTAGGTTGTATTACATTATTGATGTATATAACGGTCCCACGGAGACGTAGAGGCCAACAAGACAGGAATGTGGTCAAACATTACCGCCGAGATGTTAGGTTGGGTTAGGTTAGGCTATATTACGTTATTGATGTATATAAAGGTCCCACGGAGACGTAGAGGCCAACTCGCCAGGTATGTTGTCAAATCTTACCGCCGAGATGTTAGGTTGGGTTAGGTTAGGTTATATTACGTTATTGGTGTATATAAAGGTCGCACGGAGACGGAGAAGCCAACTCGCCAGGAATGTTGTCAAATATTACTGCCGAGATGTTAGGTTGGGTTAGGTTAGGTTATATTACGTTATTGATGTATATAAAGGTCCCACGGAGACGAAGAGGCCAACTCGCCAGGTATGTCTTCAAATATTACCGCCGAGATGTTAGATTGGTTTAGGTTAGGTTATATTACGTTATTGAAGTATATAAAGGTCGCTCGGAGACGTAGAGGCGAACTCGCCAGGAATGTTTTCAAATATTACCGCCGAGATGTTAGATTGGGTTAGGTTAGATTATATTACGTTAATGAAGTATATAAAGGTCCCACGGAGACGTAGAGGCCAACTCGCCAGGAATGTTTTCAAATATTACCGCCGATATGTTAGGTTGGGTTAGGTTAGGTTATATTACGTTATAGATGTATGTAAAGGTCCCACGGAGACGTAGAGGCCAACTCGGCAGGTATGTTGTCAAATATTACCCCCGAGATGTTAGGTTGGGTTAGGTTAGGTTATATTACGTTATTGATGTATATAAAGGTCCCACGTAGACGTAGAGTCCAACAAGCCAGGAATGTGGTCAAATATTACCGTCGAGATGTTAGATTGGGATAGACCAGCTTATATTATGTTATTGATGTATATAAAGATCCCACGGAGACGTAGAGGCCAACTCACCAGGAATGTTGTCAAATCTTACCGCCGAGATGTTAGGTTGGGTTAGGTTAGGTTATATTACGTTATTGATGTATACAAAGGTCCCACGAAGGCGGAAAAGCCAACTCGCCAGGAATGTTCTCAAATATTACCGCCGAGATGTTAGGTTGGATTAGGTTAGGTTATATTACGTTATAGATGTATATAAAGGTCCCACGTAGACGTAGAGTCCAACAAGCGAGGAATGTGGTCAAATATTACAGCCGACATGTAAGATTGGGTTAGGTTAGGTTATATTACGTTATAGATGTATATAAAGGTCCCACGGACACGTAGAGTCGAACAAGCCAGGAATGTGATCAAATATTACCGCCGAGATGTTAGGTTGGGTTAGGTGATGTTATATTACGTTATTGATGTATATAAAGGTCCCACGGAGGCGGAAAAGCCAACTCGCCAGGAATGTCCTCAAACATTACCGCCGAGATGTTAGGTTGGGTTAGGTTAGGTTATATTACGTTATTGATGTATATAAAGGTCCCACGGAGACGGATAAGCCAACTCGCCAGGAATGTTGTCAAATATTACCGCCGAGATGTTAGGTTGGGTTAGGTTAGGTTGTATTACATTATTGATGTATATAACGGTCCCACGGAGACGTAGAAACCAACAAGACAGGAATGTGGTCAAATATTACCGCCGAGATGTTAGGTTGGGTTAGGTTAGGTTATATTACGTTATTGATGTATACAAAGGTCCCACGAAGGCGGAAAAGCCAACTCGCCAGGAATGTTCTCAAATATTACCGCCGAGATGTTAGGTTGGATTAGGTTAGGTTATATTACGTTATAGATGTATATAAAGGTCCCACGGAGACGTAGAGTCCAACAAGCCAGGAATGTGATCAAATATTACCGCCGAGATGTTAGGTTGGGTTAGGTGATGTTATATTACGTTATTGATGTATATAAAGGTCCCACGGAAGCGGAAAAGCCAACTCGCCAGGAATGTTCTCAAACATTACCGCCGAGATGTTAGGTTGGGTTAGGTTAGGTTATATTACGTTATTGATGTGTATGAGGGTCCCACGGAGACGGAGAAGCCAACTCGCCAGGAATGTAGTCAAATATTACCGCCAAGATGTTAGGTTGGGTTAGGTTAGGTTATATAACGTTATTGATGTATATAACGGTCCCACGGAGACGTAGAGGCCATCAAGACAGGAATGTGGTCAAATATAACCGCCGAGATGTTAGGTTGGGTTAGGTTAGGTTATATTACGTTATTGAAGTAGATAAAGGTCCCACGGAGACGTAGAGGCCAACAAGTCAGGAATGTCGTCAAATATTACCGCCGAGATGTTAGATTGGGTTAGGCTAGCTTATATTATGTAATTGATGTATATAAAGGTCCCACGGAGACGTAGAGGCCAACTCACCAGGAATGTTGTCAAATCTTACCGCCGAGATGTTAGGTTGGGTTAGGTTAGGTTATATTACGTTATTGATGTATACAAAGGTCCCACGAAGGCGGAAAAGCCAACTCGCCAGGAATGTTCTCAAATATTACCGCCGAGATGTTAGGTTGGATTAGGTTAGGTTATATTACGTTATAGATGTATATAAAGGTCCCACGTAGACGTAGAGTCCAACAAGCGAGGAATGTGGTCAAATATTACAGCCGAGATGTAAGATTGGGTTAGGTTAGGTTATATTACGTTATAGATGTATATAAAGGTCCCACGGACACGTAGAGTCGAACAAGCCAGGAATGTGATCAAATATTACCGCCGAGATGTTAGGTTGGGTTAGGTGATGTTATATTACGTTATTGATGTATATAAAGGTCTCACGGAGGCGGAAAAGCCAACTCGCCAGGAATGTTCTCAAACATTACCGCCGAGATGTTAGGTTGGGTTAGGTTAGGTTATATTACGTTATTGATGTATATAAAGGTCCCACGGAGACGGATAAGCCAACTCGCCAGGAATGTTGTCAAATATTACCGCCGAGATGTTAGGTTGGGTTAGGTTAGGTTGTATTACATTATTGATGTATATAACGGTCCCACGGAGACGTAGAAGCCAACAAGACAGGAATGTGGTCAAATATTACCGCCGAGATGTTAGGTTGGGTTAGGTTAGGTTATATTACGTTATTGATGTATACAAAGGTCCCACGAAGGCGGAAAAGCCAACTCGCCAGGAATGTTCTCAAATATTACCGCCGAGATGTTAGGTTGGATTAGGTTAGGTTATATTACGTTATAGATGTATATAAAGGTCCCACGGAGGCGGAAAAGCCAACTCGCCAGGAATGATCTCAAACATTACCGCCGAGATGTTTGGTTGGGTTAGGTTAGGTTATATTACGTTATTGATGTATATAAAGGTCCCACGGAGACGTAGAGGCCAACTCGCCAGGTATGTTGACAAACCTTACCGCCGAGATGTTAGGTTGGGTTAGGTTAGGTTGTATTACATTATTAATGTATATAACGGTCCCACGGAGACGTAGAGGCCAACAAGACAGGAATGTGGTCAAACATTACCGCCGAGATGTTAGGTTGGGTTAGGTTAGGCTATATTACGTTATTGATGTATATAAAGGTCCCACGGAGACGTAGAGGCCAACTCGCCAGGTATGTTGTCAAATCTTACCGCCGAGATGTTAGGTTGGGTTAGGTTAGGTTATATTACGTTATTGGTGTATATAAAGGTCGCACGGAGACGGAGAAGCCAACTCGCCAGGAATGTTGTCAAATATTACCGCCGAGATGTTAGGTTGGGTTAGGTTAGGTTATATTACGTTATTGATATATATAAAGGTCCCACGGAGACGAAGAGGCCAACTCGCCAGGTATGTCTTCAAATATTACCGCCGAGATGTTAGATTGGTTTAGGTTAGGTTATATTACGTTATTGAAGTATATAAAGGTCGCTCGGAGACGTAGAGGCGAACTCGCCAGGAATGTTTTCAAATATTACCGCCGAGATGTTAGATTGGGTTAGGTTAGATTATATTACGTTAATGAAGTATATAAAGGTCCCACGGAGACGGATAAGCCAACTCGCCAGGAATGTTGTCAAATATTACCGCCGAGATGTTAGGTTGGGTTAGGTTAGGTTGTATTACATTATTGATGTATATAACGGTCCCACGGAGACGTAGAAACCAACAAGACAGGAATGTGGTCAAATATTACC
Source organism: Xylocopa violacea (assembly GCA_963969225.1). Lineage (NCBI taxonomy): Eukaryota > Metazoa > Arthropoda > Insecta > Hymenoptera > Apidae > Xylocopa > Xylocopa violacea. Next base: position 6,348,479 of record CAXAJV010000017.1, on the reverse strand, counting down.
GCCGAGATGTTAGGTTGGGTTAGGTTAGGTTATATTACGTTATTGATGTATACAAAGGTCCCACGAAGGCGGAAAAGCCAACTCGCCAGGAATGTTCTCAAATATTACCGCCGAGATGTTAGGTTGGATTAGGTTAGGTTATATTACGTTATAGATGTATATAAAGGTCCCACGGAGACGTAGAGTCCAACAAGCCAGGAATGTGATCAAATATTACCGCCGAGATGTTAGGTTGGGTTAGGTGATGTTATATTACGTTATTGATGTATATAAAGGTCCCACGGAGGCGGAAAAGCCAACTCGCCAGGAATGTTCTCAAACATTACCGCCGAGATGTTAGGTTGGGTTAGGTTAGGTTATATTACGTTATTGATGTGTATGAGGGTCCCACGGAGACGGAGAAGCCAACTCGCCAGGAATGTAGTCAAATATTACCGCCAAGATGTTAGGTTGGGTTAGGTTAGGTTATATAACGTTATTGATGTATATAACGGTCCCACGGAGACGTAGAGGCCATCAAGACAGGAATGTGGTCAAATATAACCGCCAAGATGTTAGGTTGGGTTAGGTTAGGTTATATTACGTTATTGAAGTAGATAAAGGTCCCACGGAGACGTAGAGGCCAACAAGTCAGGAATGTCGTCAAATATTACCGCCGAGATGTTAGATTGGGTTAGGCTAGCTTATATTATGTAATTGATGTATATAAAGGTCCCACGGAGACGTAGAGGCCAACTCACCAGGAATGTTGTCAAATCTTACCGCCGAGATGTTAGGTTGGGTTAGGTTAGGTTATATTACGTTATTGATGTATACAAAGGTCCCACGAAGGCGGAAAAGCCAACTCGCCAGGAATGTGATCAAATATTACCGCCGAGATGTTAGGTTGGGTTAGGTGATGTTATATTACGTTATTGATGTATATAAAGGTCTCACGGAGGCGGAAAAGCCAACTCGCCAGGAATGTTCTCAAACATTACCGCCGAGATGTTAGGTTGGGTTAGGTTAGGTTATATTACGTTATTGATGTATATAAAGGTCCCACGGAGACGGATAAGCCAACTCGCCAGGAATGTTGTCAAATATTACCGCCGAGATGTTAGGTTGGGTTAGGTTAGGTTGTATTACATTATTGATGTATATAACGGTCCCACGGAGACGTAGAAGCCAACAAGACAGGAATGTGGTCAAATATTACCGCCGAGATGTTAGGTTGGGTTAGGTTAGGTTATATTACGTTATTGATGTATACAAAGGTCCCACGAAGGCGGAAAAGCCAACTCGCCAGGAATGTTCTCAAATATTACCGCCGAGATGTTAGGTTGGATTAGGTTAGGTTATATTACGTTATAGATGTATATAAAGGTCCCACGGAGGCGGAAAAGCCAACTCGCCAGGAATGATCTCAAACATTACCGCCGAGATGTTTGGTTGGGTTAGGTTAGGTTATATTACGTTATTGATGTATATAAAGGTCCCACGGAGACGTAGAGGCCAACTCGCCAGGTATGTTGACAAACCTTACCGCCGAGATGTTAGGTTGGGTTAGGTTAGGTTGTATTACATTATTAATGTATATAACGGTCCCACGGAGACGTAGAGGCCAACAAGACAGGAATGTGGTCAAACATTACCGCCGAGATGTTAGGTTGGGTTAGGTTAGGCTATATTACGTTATTGATGTATATAAAGGTCCCACGGAGACGTAGAGGCCAACTCGCCAGGTATGTTGTCAAATCTTACCGCCGAGATGTTAGGTTGGGTTAGGTTAGGTTATATTACGTTATTGGTGTATATAAAGGTCGCACGGAGACGGAGAAGCCAACTCGCCAGGAATGTTGTCAAATATTACCGCCGAGATGTTAGGTTGGGTTAGGTTAGGTTATATTACGTTATTGATGTATATAAAGGTCCCACGGAGACGAAGAGGCCAACTCGCCAGGTATGTCTTCAAATATTACCGCCGAGATGTTAGATTGGTTTAGGTTAGGTTATATTACGTTATTGAAGTATATAAAGGTCGCTCGGAGACGTAGAGGCGAACTCGCCAGGAATGTTTTCAAATATTACCGCCGAGATGTTAGATTGGGTTAGGTTAGATTATATTACGTTAATGAAGTATATAAAGGTCCCACGGAGACGTAGAGGCCAACTCGCCAGGAATGTTTTCAAATATTACCGCCGATATGTTAGGTTGGGTTAGGTTAGGTTATATTACGTTATAGATGTATGTAAAGGTCCCACGGAGACGTAGAGGCCAACTCGGCAGGTATGTTGTCAAATATTACCCCCGAGATGTTAGGTTGGGTTAGGTTAGGTTATATTACGTTATTGATGTATATAAAGGTCCCACGTAGACGTAGAGTCCAACAAGCCAGGAATGTGGTCAAATATTACCGCCGAGATGTTAGATTGGGATAGACCAGCTTATATTATGTTATTGATGTATATAAAGATCCCACGGAGACGTAGAGGCCAACTCACCAGGAATGTTGTCAAATCTTACCGCCGAGATGTTAGGTTGGGTTAGGTTAGGTTATATTACGTTATTGATGTATACAAAGGTCCCACGAAGGCGGAAAAGCCAACTCGCCAGGAATGTTCTCAAATATTACCGCCGAGATGTTAGGTTGGATTAGGTTAGGTTATATTACGTTATAGATGTATATAAAGGTCCCACGTAGACGTAGAGTCCAACAAGCGAGGAATGTGGTCAAATATTACAGCCGAGATGTAAGATTGGGTTAGGTTAGGTTATATTACGTTATAGATGTATATAAAGGTCCCACGGACACGTAGAGTCGAACAAGCCAGGAATGTGATCAAATATTACCGCCGAGATGTTAGGTTGGGTTAGGTGATGTTATATTACGTTATTGATGTATATAAAGGTCCCACGGAGGCGGAAAAGCCAACTCGCCAGGAATGTTCTCAAACATTACCGCCGAGATGTTAGGTTGGGTTAGGTTAGGTTATATTACGTTATTGATGTATATAAAGGTCCCACGGAGACGGATAAGCCAACTCGCCAGGAATGTTGTCAAATATTACCGCCGAGATGTTAGGTTGGGTTAGGTTAGGTTGTATTACATTATTGATGTATATAACGGTCCCACGGAGACGTAGAAACCAACAAGACAGGAATGTGGTCAAATATTACCGCCGAGATGTTAGGTTGGGTTAGGTTAGGTTATATTACGTTATTGATGTATACAAAGGTCCCACGAAGGCGGAAAAGCCAACTCGCCAGGAATGTTCTCAAATATTACCGCCGAGATGTTAGGTTGGATTAGGTTAGGTTATATTACGTTATAGATGTATATAAAGGTCCCACGGAGACGTAGAGTCCAACAAGCCAGGAATGTGATCAAATATTACCGCCGAGATGTTAGGTTGGGTTAGGTGATGTTATATTACGTTATTGATGTATATAAAGGTCTCACGGAGGCGGAAAAGCCAACTCGCCAGGAATGTTCTCAAACATTACCGCCGAGATGTTAGGTTGGGTTAGGTTAGGTTATATTACGTTATTGATGTGTATGAGGGTCCCACGGAGACGGAGAAGCCAACTCGCCAGGAATGTAGTCAAATATTACCGCCAAGATGTTAGGTTGGGTTAGGTTAGGTTATATAACGTTATTGATGTATATAACGGTCCCACGGAGACGTAGAGGCCATCAAGACAGGAATGTGGTCAAATATAACCGCCGAGATGTTAGGTTGGGTTAGGTTAGGTTATATTACGTTATTGAAGTAGATAAAGGTCCCACGGAGACGTAGAGGCCAACAAGTCAGGAATGTCGTCAAATATTACCGCCGAGATGTTAGATTGGGTTAGGCTAGCTTATATTATGTAATTGATGTATATAAAGGTCCCACGGAGACGTAGAGGCCAACTCACCAGGAATGTTGTCAAATCTTACCGCCGAGATGTTAGATTGGTTTAGGTTAGGTTATATTACGTTATTGAAGTATATAAAGGTCGCTCGGAGACGTAGAGGCGAACTCGCCAGGAATGTTTTCAAATATTACCGCCGAGATGTTAGATTGGGTTAGGTTAGATTATATTACGTTAATGAAGTATATAAAGGTCCCACGGAGACGTAGAGGCCAACTCGCCAGGAATGTTTTCAAATATTACCGCCGATATGTTAGGTTGGGTTAGGTTAGGTTATATTACGTTATAGATGTATGTAAAGGTCCCACGGAGACGTAGAGGCCAACTCGGCAGGTATGTTGTCAAATATTACCCCCGAGATGTTAGGTTGGGTTAGGTTAGGTTATATTACGTTATTGATGTATATAAAGGTCCCACGTAGACGTAGAGTCCAACAAGCCAGGAATGTGGTCAAATATTACCGCCGAGATGTTAGATTGGGATAGACCAGCTTATATTATGTTATTGATGTATATAAAGATCCCACGGAGACGTAGAGGCCAACTCACCAGGAATGTTGTCAAATCTTACCGCCGAGATGTTAGGTTGGGTTAGGTTAGGTTATATTACGTTATTGATGTATACAAAGGTCCCACGAAGGCGGAAAAGCCAACTCGCCAGGAATGTTCTCAAATATTACCGCCGAGATGTTAGGTTGGATTAGGTTAGGTTATATTACGTTATAGATGTATATAAAGGTCCCACGTAGACGTAGAGTCCAACAAGCGAGGAATGTGGTCAAATATTACAGCCGAGATGTAAGATTGGGTTAGGTTAGGTTATATTACGTTATAGATGTATATAAAGGTCCCACGGACACGTAGAGTCGAACAAGCCAGGAATGTGATCAAATATTACCGCCGAGATGTTAGGTTGGGTTAGGTGATGTTATATTACGTTATTGATGTATATAAAGGTCCCACGGAGGCGGAAAAGCCAACTCGCCAGGAATGTTCTCAAACATTACCGCCGAGATGTTAGGTTGGGTTAGGTTAGGTTATATTACGTTATTGATGTATATAAAGGTCCCACGGAGACGGATAAGCCAACTCGCCAGGAATGTTGTCAAATATTACCGCCGAGATGTTAGGTTGGGTTAGGTTAGGTTGTATTACATTATTGATGTATATAACGGTCCCACGGAGACGTAGAAACCAACAAGACAGGAATGTGGTCAAATATTACCGCCGAGATGTTAGGTTGGGTTAGGTTAGGTTATATTACGTTATTGATGTATACAAAGGTCCCACGAAGGCGGAAAAGCCAACTCGCCAGGAATGTTCTCAAATATTACCGCCGAGATGTTAGGTTGGATTAGGTTAGGTTACATTACGTTATAGATGTATATAAAGGTCCCACGGAGACGTAGAGTCCAACAAGCCAGGAATGTGATCAAATATTACCGCCGAGATGTTAGGTTGGGTTAGGTGATGTTATATTACGTTATTGATGTATATAAAGGTCCCACGGAGGCGGAAAAGCCAACTCGCCAGGAATGTTCTCAAACATTACCGCCGAGATGTTAGGTTGGGTTAGGTTAGGTTATATTACGTTATTGATGTGTATGAGGGTCCCACGGAGACGGAGAAGCCAACTCGCCAGGAATGTAGTCAAATATTACCGCCAAGATGTTAGGTTGGGTCGGGTTAGGTTATATAACGTTATTGATGTATATAACGGTCCCACGGAGACGTAGAGGCCATCAAGACAGGAATGTGGTCAAATATAACCGCCGAGATGTTAGGTTGGGTTAGGTTAGGTTATATTACGTTATTGAAGTAGATAAAGGTCCCACGGAGACGTAGAGGCCAACAAGTCAGGAATGTCGTCAAATATTACCGCCGAGATGTTAGATTGGGTTAGGCTAGCTTATATTATGTAATTGATGTATATAAAGGTCCCACGGAGACGTAGAGGCCAACTCACCAGGAATGTTGTCAAATCTTACCGCCGAGATGTTAGGTTGGGTTAGGTTAGGTTATATTACGTTATTGATGTATACAAAGGTCCCACGGAGACGTAGAGGCCAACTCGCCAGGTATGTTATCAAATCTTACCGCCGAGATGTTAGGTTGGGTTAGGTTAGGTTATATTACGTTATTGATGTATATAAAGGTCGCACGGAGACGGAGAAGCCAACTCGCCAGGAATGTTGTCAAATATTACCGCCGAGATGTTAGGTTGGGTTAGGTTAGGTTATATTATGTTATTGATGTATATAAAGGTCCCACGGAGACGTAGAGGCCAACTCGTCAGGTATGTCTTCAAATATTACCGCCGAGATGTTAGATTGGTTTAGGTTAGGTTATATTACGTTATTGAAGTATATAAAGGTCGCTCGGAGACGTAGAGGCGAACTCACCAGGAATGTTTTCAAATATTACCGCCGAGATGTTAGATTGGGTTAGGTTAGATTATATTACGTTAATGAAGTATATAAAGGTCCCACGGAGACGTAGAGGCCAACTCGCCAGGAATGTTTTCAAATATTACCGCCGATATGTTAGGTTGGGTTAGGTTAGGTTATATTACGTTATAGATGTATGTAAAGGTCCCACGGATACGTAGAGGCCAACTCGGCAGGTATGTTGTCAAATATTACCGCCGAGATGTTAGGTTGGGTTAGGTTAGGTTATATTACGTTATTGATGTATATGAGGGTTCCACGGAGACGGAGAAGCCAACTCGCCAGGAATGTTGTCAAATATTACCGCCAAGATGTAAGGTTGGGTTAGGTTAGGTTATATAACGTTATTGATGTATATCACGGTACCACGGAGACGTAGAGGCCATCAAGACAGGAATGTGGTCAAACATTACCGCCGAGACGTTAGGTTGGGTTAGTTTAGGTTACATTACGTTATTGATGTATATAAAGGTCCCACGGAGACGTAGAGGCCAACTCGCCAGGTATGTTGTCAAATCTTACCGCCGAGATGTTAGGTTGGGTTAGGTTAGGTTATATTACGTTATTGATGTATATAAAGGTCGCACGGAGACGGAGAAGCCAACTCGCCAGGAATGTTGTCAAATATTACCGCCGAGATGTTAGGTTGGGTTAGGTTAGGTTATATTACGTTATTGATGTATATAAAGGTCCCACGGAGACGTAGAGGCCAACAAGTCAGGAATGTCGTCAAATATTACCGCCGAGATGTTAGATTGGGTTAGGCTAGCTTATATTATGTTATTGATGCATATAAAGGTCCCAAGGAGACGTAGAGGCCAACAAGCCAGGAATGTGGTCAAATATTACCGCCGAGATGTTAGATTGGGATAGACCAGCTTATATTATGTTATTGATGTATATAAAGAACTCACGGAGACGTAGAGGCCAACTCACCAGGAATGTTGTCAAATCTTACCGCCGAGATGTTAGGTTGGGTTAGGTTAGGTTATATTACGTTATTGATGTATACAAAGGTCCCGCGAAGGCGGAAAAGCCAACTCGCCAGGAATGTTCTCAAATATTACCGCCGACATGTTAGGTTGGATTAGGTTAGGTTATATTACGTTATAGATGTATATAAAGGTCCCACGGAGGCGGAAAAGCCAACTCGCCAGGAATGTTCTCAAACATTACCGCCGAGATGTTAGGTTGGGTTAGGTTAGGTTATATTACGTTATTGATGTATGTAAAGGTCCCACGGAGACGTAGAGGCCAACTCGCCAGGTATGTTGACAAATCTTACCGCCGAGATGTTAGGTTGGGTTAGGTTAGGTTGTATTACATTATTGATGTATATAACGGTCCCACGGAGACGTAGAGGCCAACAAGACAGGAATGTGGTCAAACATTACCGCCGAGATGTTAGGTTGGGTTAGGTTAGGCTATATTACGTTATTGATGTATATAAAGGTCCCACGGAGACGTAGAGGCCAACTCGCCAGGTATGTTGTCGAATCTTACCGCCGAGATGTTAGGTTGGGTTAGGTTAGGTTATATTACGTTATTGATGTATATAAAGGTCGCACGGAGACGGAGAAGCCAACTCGCCAGGAATGTTGTCAAATATTACCGCCGAGATGTTAGGTTGGGTTAGGTTAGGTTATATTACGTTATTGATGTATATAAAGGTCCCACGGAGACGAAGAGGCCAACTCGCCAGGTATGTCTTCAAATATTACCGCCGAGATGTTAGATTGGTTTAGGTTAGGTTATATTACGTTATTGAAGTATACAAAGGTCCCACGAAGGCGGAAAAGCCAACTCGCCAGGAATGTTCTCAAATATTACCGCCGAGATGTTATGTTGGATTAGGTTAGGTTATATTACGTTATAGATGTATATAAAGGTCCCACGTACACGTAGAGTCCAACAAGCCAGGAATGTGGTCAAATATTACAGCCGAGATGTAAGATTGGGTTAGGTTAGGTTATATTACGTTATAGATGTATATAACGGTACCACGGAGACGTAGAGGCCAACTCGGCAGGTATGTTATCAAATATTACCGCCGAGATGTTAGGTTGGGTTAGGTAAGGTTATATTACGTTATTGATGTATATGAGGGTCCCACGGAGACGGAGAAGCCAACTCGCCAGGAATGTAGTCAAATATTACCGCCAAGATGTTAGGTTGGGTTAGGTTAGGTTATATAACGTTATTGATGTATATAACGGTCCCACGGAGACGTAGAGGCCATCAAGACAGGAATGTGGTCAAATATAACCGCCGAGATGTTAGGTTGGGTTAGGTTAGCTTATATTACGTTATTGAAGTAGATAACGGTCCCACGGAGACGTAGAGGCCAACAAGTCAGGAATGTCGTCAAATATTACCGCCGAGATGTTAGATTGGGTTAGGCTAGCTTATATTATGTTATTGATGTATATAAAGGTCCCACGGAGACGTAGAGGCCAACAAGCTAGGAATGTGGTCAAATATTACCGCCGAGATGTTAGATTGGGATAGACCAGCTTATATTATGTTATTGATGTATATAAATATCCCACGGAGACGTAGAGGCCAACTCACCAGGAATGTTGTCAAATCTTACCGCCGAGATGTTAGGTTGGGTTAGGTTAGGTTATATTACGTTATTGATGTATACAAAGGTCCCACGAAGGCGGAAAAGCCAACTCGCCAGGAATGTTCTCAAATATTACCGCCGAGATGTTAGGTTGGATTAGGTTAGGTTATATTACGTTATAGATGTATATAAAGATCCCACGTAGACGTAGAGTCCAACAAGCCAGGAATGTGGTCAAATATTACAGCCGAGATGTAAGATTGGGTTAGGTTAGGTTATATTACGTTATAGATGTATATAAAGGTCCCACGGACACGTAGAGTCCAACAAGCCAGGAATGTGATCAAATATTACCGCCGAGATGTTAGGTTGGGTTAGGTGATGTTATATTGCGTTATTGATGTATATAAAGGTCCCACGGAGGCGGAAAAGCCAACTCGCCAGGAATGTTCTCAAACATTACCGCCGAGATGTTAGGTTGGGTTAGGTTAGGTTATATTACGTTATTGATGTGTATGAGGGTCCCACGGAGACGGAGAAGCCAACTCGCCAGGAATGTAGTCAAATATTACCGCCAAGATGTTAGGTTGGGTTAGGTTAGGTTATATAACGTTATTGATGTATATAACGGTCCCACGGAGACGTAGAGGCCATCAAGACAGGAATGTGGTCAAATATAACCGCCGAGATGTTAGGTTGGGTTAGGTTAGGTTATATTACGTTATTGAAGTAGATAAAGGTCCCACGGAGACGTAGAGGCCAACAAGTCAGGAATGTCGTCAAATATTACCGCTGAGATGTTAGATTGGGTTAGGCTAGCTTATATTATGTAATTGATGTATATAAAGGTCCCACGGAGACGTAGAGGCCAACTCACCAGGAATGTTGTCAAATCTTACCGCCGAGATGTTAGGTTGGGTTAGGTTAGGTTATATTACGTTATTGATGTATACAAAGGTCCCACGAAGGCGGAAAAGCCAACTCGCCAGGAATGTTCTCAAATATTACCGCCGAGATGTTAGGTTGGATTAGGTTAGGTTATATTACGTTATAGATGTATATAAAGGTCCCACGTAGACGTAGAGTCCAACAAGCGAGGAATGTGGTCAAATATTACAGCCGAGATGTAAGATTGGGTTAGGTTAGGTTATATTACGTTATAGATGTATATAAAGGTCCCACGGACACGTAGAGTCGAACAAGCCAGGAATGTGATCAAATATTACCGCCGAGATGTTAGGTTGGGTTAGGTGATGTTATATTACGTTATTGATGTATATAAAGGTCTCACGGAGGCGGAAAAGCCAACTCGCCAGGAATGTTCTCAAACATTACCGCCGAGATGTTAGGTTGGGTTAGGTTAGGTTATATTACGTTATTGATGTATATAAAGGTCCCACGGAGACGGATAAGCCAACTCGCCAGGAATGTTGTCAAATATTACCGCCGAGATGTTAGGTTGGGTTAGGTTAGGTTGTATTACATTATTGATGTATATAACGGTCCCACGGAGACGTAGAAGCCAACAAGACAGGAATGTGGTCAAATATTACCGCCGAGATGTTAGGTTGGGTTAGGTTAGGTTATATTACGTTATTGATGTATACAAAGGTCCCACGAAGGCGGAAAAGCCAACTCGCCAGGAATGTTCTCAAATATTACCGCCGAGATGTTAGGTTGGATTAGGTTAGGTTATATTACGTTATAGATGTATATAAAGGTCCCACGGAGGCGGAAAAGCCAACTCGCCAGGAATGATCTCAAACATTACCGCCGAGATGTTTGGTTGGGTTAGGTTAGGTTATATTACGTTATTGATGTATATAAAGGTCCCACGGGGACGTAGAGGCCAACTCGCCAGGTATGTTGTCAAATCTTACCGCCGAGATGTTAGGTTGGGTTAGGTTAGGTTATATTACGTTATTGATGTATATAAAGGTCGCACGGAGACGGAGAAGCCAACTCGCCAGGAATGTTGTCAAATATTACCGCCGAGATGTTAGGTTGGGTTAGGTTAGGTTACATTATGTTATTGATGTATATAAAGGTCCCACGGAGACGTAGAGGCCAACTCGCCAGGTATGTCTTCAAATATTACCGCCGAGATGTTAGATTGGTTTAGGTTAGGTTATATTACGTTATTGAAGTATATAAAGGTCGCTCGGAGACGTAGAGGCGAACTCACCAGGAATGTTTTCAAATATTACCGCCGAGATGTTAGATTGGGTTAGGTTAGATTATATTACGTTAATGAAGTATATAAAGGTCCCACGGAGACGTAGAGGCCAACTCGCCAGGAATGTTTTCAAATATTACCGCCGATATGTTAGGTTGGGTTAGGTTAGGTTATATTACGTTATAGATGTATGTAAAGGTCCCACGGACACGTAGAGGCCAACTCGGCAGGTATGTTGTCAAATATTACCGCCGAGATGTTAGGTTGGGTTAGGTTAGGTTATATTACGTTATTGATGTATATGAGGGTTCCACGGAGACGGAGAAGCCAACTCGCCAGGAATGTTGTCAAATATTACCGCCAAGATGTAAGGTTGGGTTAGGTTAGGTTATATAACGTTATTGATGTATATCACGGTACCACGGAGACGTAGAGGCCATCAAGACAGGAATGTGGTCAAACATTACCGCCGAGACGTTAGGTTGGGTTAGTTTAGGTTACATTACGTTATTGATGTATATAAAGGTCCCACGGAGACGTAGAGGCCAACTCGCCAGGTATGTTGTCAAATCTTACCGCCGAGATGTTAGGTTGGGTTAGGTTAGGTTATATTACGTTATTGATGTATATAAAGGTCGCACGGAGACGGAGAAGCCAACTCGCCAGGAATGTTGTCAAATATTACCGCCGAGATGTTAGGTTGGGTTAGGTTAGGTTATATTACGTTATTGATGTATATAAAGGTCCCACGGAGACGTAGAGGCCAACAAGTCAGGAATGTCGTCAAATATTACCGCCGAGATGTTAGATTGGGTTAGGCTAGCTTATATTATGTTATTGATGCATATAAAGGTCCCAAAGAGGCGTAGAGGCCAACAAGCCAGGAATGTGGTCAAATATTACCGCCGAGATGTTAGATTGGGATAGACCAGCTTATATTATGTTATTGATGTATATAAAGAACTCACGGAGACGTAGAGGCCAACTCACCAGGAATGTTGTCAAATCTTACCGCCGAGATGTTAGGTTGGGTTAGGTTAGGTTATATTACGTTATTGATGTATACAAAGGTCCCGCGAAGGCGGAAAAGCCAACTCGCCAGGAATGTTCTCAAATATTACCGCCGACATGTTAGGTTGGATTAGGTTAGGTTATATTACGTTATAGATGTATATAAAGGTCCCACGGAGGCGGAAAAGCCAACTCGCCAGGAATGTTCTCAAACATTACCGCCGAGATGTTAGGTTGGGTTAGGTTAGGTTATATTACGTTATTGATGTATGTAAAGGTCCCACGGAGACGTAGAGGCCAACTCGCCAGGTATGTTGACAAATCTTACCGCCGAGATGTTAGGTTGGGTTAGGTTAGGTTGTATTACATTATTGATGCATATAACGGTCCCACGGAGACGTAGAGGCCAACAAGACAGGAATGTGGTCAAACATTACCGCCGAGATGTTAGGTTGGGTTAGGTTAGGCTATATTACGTTATTGATGTATATAAAGGTCCCACGGAGACGTAGAGGCCAACTCGCCAGGTATGTTGTCAAATCTTACCGCCGAGATGTTAGGTTGGGTTAGGTTAGGTTATATTACGTTATTGATGTATATAAAGGTCGCACGGAGACGGAGAAGCCAACTCGCCAGGAATGTTGTCAAATATTACCGCCGAGATGTTAGGTTGGGTTAGGTTAGGTTATATTACGTTATTGATGTATATAAAGGTCCCACGGAGACGAAGAGGCCAACTCGCCAGGTATGTCTTCAAATATTACCGCCGAGATGTTAGATTGGTTTAGGTTAGGTTATATTACGTTATTGAAGTATACAAAGGTCCCACGAAGGCGGAAAAGCCAACTCGCCAGGAATGTTCTCAAATATTACCGCCGAGATGTTATGTTGGATTAGGTTAGGTTATATTACGTTATAGATGTATAGAAAGGTCCCACGTACACGTAGAGTCCAACAAGCCAGGAATGTGGTCAAATATTACAGCCGAGATGTAAGATTGGGTTAGGTTAGGTTATATTACGTTATAGATGTATATAACGGTACCACGGAGACGTAGAGGCCAACTCGGCAGGTATGTTATCAAATATTACCGCCGAGATGTTAGGTTAGGTTAGGTTAGGTTATATTACGTTATAGATGTATGTAAAGGTCCCACGGACACGTAGAGGCCAACTCGGCAGGTATGTTGTCAAATATTACCGCCGAGATGTTAGGTTGGGTTAGGTTAGGTTATATTACGTTATTTATGTATATGAGGGTTCCACGGAGACGGAGAAGCCAACTCGCCAGGAATGTTGTCAAATATTACCGCCAAGATGTAAGGTTGGGTTAGGTTAGGTTATATAACGTTATTGATGTATATCACGGTACCACGGAGACGTAGAGGCCATCAAGACAGGAATGTGGTCAAACATTACCGCCGAGACGTTAGGTTGGGTTAGTTTAGGTTACATTACGTTATTGATGTATATAAAGGTCCCACGGAGACGTAGAGGCCAACTCGCCAGGTATGTTGTCAAATCTTACCGCCGAGATGTTAGGTTGGGTTAGGTTAGGTTATATTACGTTATTGATGTATATAACGGTCCCACGGAGACGTAGAGGCCATCAAGACAGGAATGTGGTCAAATATAACCGCCGAGATGTTAGGTTGGGTTAGGTTAGGTTATATTACGTTATTGAAGTAGATAACGGTCCCACGGAGACGTAGAGGCCAACAAGTCAGGAATGTCGTCAAATATTACCGCCGAGATGTTAGATTGGGTTAGGCTAGCTTATATTATGTTATTGATGTATATAAAGGTCCCACGGAGACGTAGAGGCCAACAAGCTAGGAATGTGGTCAAATATTACCGCCGAGATGTTAGATTGGGATAGACCAGCTTATATTATGTTATTGATGTATATAAAGATCCCACGGAGACGTAGAGGCCAACTCACCAGGAATGTTGTCAAATCTTACCGCCGAGATGTTAGGTTGGGTTAGGTTAGGTTATATTACGTTATTGATGTATACAAAGGTCCCACGAAGGCGGAAAAGCCAACTCGCCAGGAATGTTCTCAAATATTACCGCCGAGATGTTAGGTTGGATTAGGTTAGGTTATATTACGTTATAGATGTATATAAAGATCCCACGTAGACGTAGAGTCCAACAAGCCAGGAATGTGGTCAAATATTACAGCCGAGATGTAAGATTGGGTTAGGTTAGGTTATATTACGTTATAGATGTATATAAAGGTCCCACGGAGGCGGAAAAGCCAACTCGCCAGGAATGTTCTCAAACATTACCGCCGAGATGTTAGGTTGGGTTAGGTTAGGTTATATTACGTTATTGATGTATATAAAAGTCCCACGGAGACGGATAAGCCAACTCGCCAGGAATGTTGTCAAATATTACCGCCGAGATGTTAGGTTGGGTTAGGTTAGGTTGTATTACATTATTGATGTATATAACGGTCCCACGGAGACGTAGAAGCCAACAAGGCAGGAATGTGGTCAAATATTACCGCCGAGATGTTAGGTTGGGTTAGGTTAGGCTATATTACGTTATTGATGTATATAAAGGTCCCACGGAGACGTAGAGGCCAACTCGCCAGGTATGTTGTCAAATCTTACCGCCGAGATGTTAGGTTGGGTTAGGTTAGGTTATATTACGTTATTGATGTATATAAAGGTCGCACGGAGACGGAGAAGCCAACTCGCCAGGAATGTTGTCAAATATTACCGCCGAGATGTTAGGTTCGGTTAGGTTAGGTTATATTACGTTATTGATATATATAAAGGTCCCACGGAGACGAAGAGGCCAACTCGCCAGGTATGTCTTCAAATATTACCGCCGAGATGTTAGATTGGTTTAGGTTAGGTTATATTACGTTATTGAAGTATATAAAGGTCGCTCGGAGACGTAGAGGCGAACTCACCAGGAATGTTTTCAAATATTACCGCCGAGATGTTAGATTGGGTTAGGTTAGATTATATTACGTTAATGAAGTATATAAAGGTCCCACGGAGACGTAGAGGCCAACTCGCCAGGTATGTTGTCAAATCTTACCGCCGAGATGTTAGGTTGGGTTAGGTTAGGTTATATTACGTTATTGATGTATATAAAGGTCGCACGGAGACGGAGAAGCCAACTCGCCAGGAATGTTGTCAAATATTACCGCCGAGATGTTAGGTTGGGTTAGGTTAGGTTATATTACGTTATTGATGTATATAAAGGTCCCACGTACACGTAGAGTCCAACAAGCCAGGAATGTGGTCAAATATTACAGCCGAGATGTAAGATTGGGTTAGGTTAGGTTATATTACGTTATAGATGTATATAACGGTACCACGGAGACGTAGAGGCCAACTCGGCATGTATGTTATCAAATATTACCGCCGAGATGTTAGGTTAGATTAGGTTAGGTTATATTACGTTATAGATGTATGTAAAGGTCCCACGGACACGTAGAGGCCAACTCGGCAGGTATGTTGTCAAATATTACCGCCGAGATGTTAGGTTGGGTTAGGTTAGGTTATATTACGTTATTGATGTATATGAGGGTTCCACGGAGACGGAGAAGCCAACTCGCCAGGAATGTTGTCAAATATTACCGCCAAGATGTAAGGTTGGGTTAGGTTAGGTTATATAACGTTATTGATGTATATCACGGTACCACGGAGACGTAGAGGCCATCAAGACAGGAATGTGGTCAAACATTACCGCCGAGACGTTAGGTTGGGTTAGTTTAGGTTACATTACGTTATTGATGTATATAAAGGTCCCACGGAGACGTAGAGGCCAACTCGCCAGGTATGTTGTCAAATCTTACCGCCGAGATGTTAGGTTGGGTTAGGTTAGGTTATATTACGTTATTGATGTATATAACGGTCCCACGGAGACGTAGAGGCCATCAAGACAGGAATGTGGTCAAATATAACCGCCGAGATGTTAGGTTGGGTTAGGTTAGGTTATATTACGTTATTGAAGTAGATAACGGTCCCACGGAGACGTAGAGGCCAACAAGTCAGGAATGTCGTCAAATATTACCGCCGAGATGTTAGATTGGGTTAGGCTAGCTTATATTATGTTATTGATGTATATAAAGGTCCCACGGAGACGTAGAGGCCAACAAGCTAGGAATGTGGTCAAATATTACCGCCGAGATGTTAGATTGGGATAGACCAGCTTATATTATGTTATTGATGTATATAAAGATCCCACGGAGACGTAGAGGCCAACTCACCAGGAATGTTGTCAAATCTTACCGCCGAGATGTTAGGTTGGGTTAGGTTAGGTTATATTACGTTATTGATGTATACAAAGGTCCCACGAAGGCGGAAAAGCCAACTCGCCAGGAATGTTCTCAAATATTACCGCCGAGATGTTAGGTTGGATTAGGTTAGGTTATATTACGTTATAGATGTATATAAAGATCCCACGTAGACGTAGAGTCCAACAAGCCAGGAATGTGGTCAAATATTACAGCCGAGATGTAAGATTGGGTTAGGTTAGGTTATATTACGTTATAGATGTATATAAAGGTCCCACGGACACGTAGAGTCCAACAAGCCAGGAATGTGATCAAATATTACCGCCGAGATGTTAGGTTGGGTTAGGTGATGTTATATTGCGTTATTGATGTATATAAAGGTCCCACGGAGGCGGAAAAGCCAACTCGCCAGAAATGTTCTCAAACATTACCGCCGAGATGTTAGGTTGGGTTATTTTAGGTTATATTACGTTATTGATGTATATAAAAGTCCCACGGAGACGGATAAGCCAACTCGCCAGGAATGTTGTCAAATATTACCGCCGAGATGTTAGGTTGGGTTAGGTTAGGTTGTATTACATTATTGATGTATATAACGGTCCCACGGAGACGTAGAAGCCAACAAGGCAGGAATGTGGTCAAATATTACCGCCGAGATGTTAGGTTGGGTTAGGTTAGGCTATATTACGTTATTGATGTATATAAAGGTCCCACGGAGACGTAGAGGCCAACTCGCCAGGTATGTTGTCAAATCTTACCGCCGAGATGTTAGGTTGGGTTAGGTTAGGTTATATTACGTTATTGATGTATATAAAGGTCGCACGGAGACGGAGAAGCCAACTCGCCAGGAATGTTGTCAAATATTACCGCCGAGATGTTAGGTTCGGTTAGGTTAGGTTATATTACGTTATTGATATATATAAAGGTCCCACGGAGACGAAGAGGCCAACTCGCCAGGTATGTCTTCAAATATTACCGCCGAGATGTTAGATTGGTTTAGGTTAGGTTATATTACGTTATTGAAGTATATAAAGGTCGCTCGGAGACGTAGAGGCGAACTCACCAGGAATGTTTTCAAATATTACCGCCGAGATGTTAGATTGGGTTAGGTTAGATTATATTACGTTAATGAAGTATATAAAGGTGCCACGGAGACGTAGAGGCCAACTCGCCAGGAATGTTTTCAAATATTACCGCCGATATGTTAGGTTGGGTTAGGTTAGGTTATATTACGTTATAGATGTATGTAAAGGTCCCACGGAGACGTAGAGGCCAACTCGGCAGGTATGTTGTCAAATATTACCGCCGAGATGTTAGGTTGGGTTAGGTTAGGTTATATTACGTTATTGATGTATATGAGGGTTCCACGGAGACGGAGAAGCCAACTCGCCAGGAATGTTGTCAAATATTACCGCCAAGATGTAAGGTTGGGTTAGGTTAGGTTATATAACGTTATTGATGTATATCACGGTACCACGGAGACGTAGAGGCCATCAAGACAGGAATGTGGTCAAACATTACCGCCGAGACGTTAGGTTGGGTTAGTTTAGGTTACATTACGTTATTGATGTATATAAAGGTCCCACGGAGACGTAGAGGCCAACTCGCCAGGTATGTTGTCAAATCTTACCGCCGAGATGTTAGGTTGGGTTAGGTTAGGTTATATTACGTTATTGATGTATATAAAGGTCGCACGGAGACGGAGAAGCCAACTCGCCAGGAATGTTGTCAAATATTACCGCCGAGATGTTAGGTTGGGTTAGGTTAGGTTATATTACGTTATTGATGTATATAAAGGTCCCACGGAGACGTAGAGGCCAACAAGTCAGGAATGTCGTCAAATATTACCGCCGAGATGTTAGATTGGGTTAGGCTAGCTTATATTATGTTATTGATGCATATAAATGTCCCAAGGAGACGTAGAGGCCAACAAGCCAGGAATGTGGTCAAATATTGCCGCCGAGATGTTAGATTGGGATAGACCAGCTTATATTATGTTATTGATGTATATAAAGAACTCACGGAGACGTAGAGGCCAACTCACCAGGAATGTTGTAAAATCTTACCGCCGAGATGTTAGGTTGGGTTAGGTTAGGTTATATTACGTTATTGATGTATACAAAGGTCCCACGAAGGCGGAAAAGCCAACTCGCCAGGAATGTTCTCAAATATTACCGCCGAGATGTTAGGTTGGATTAGGTTAGGTTATATTACGTTATAGATGTATATAAAGGTCCCACGGAGGCGGAAAAGCCAACTCGCCAGGAATGTTCTCAAACATTACCGCCGAGATGTTAGGTTGGGTTAGGTTAGGTTATATTACGTTATTGATGTATATAAAGGTCCCACGGAGACGTAGAGGCCAACTCGCCAGGTATGTTGACAAATCTTACCGCCGAGATGTTAGGTTGGGTTAGGTTAGGTTGTATTACATTATTGATGTATATAACGGTCCCACGGAGACGTAGAGGCCAACAAGACAGGAATGTGGTCAAACATTACCGCCGAGATGTTAGGTTGGGTTAGGTTAGGCTATATTACGTTATTGATGTATATAAAGGTCCCACGGAGACGTAGAGGCCAACTCGCCAGGTATGTTGTCAAATCTTACCGCCGAGATGTTAGGTTGGGTTAGGTTAGGTTATATTACGTTATTGATGTATATAAAGGTCGCACGGAGACGGAGAAGCCAACTCGCCAGGAATGTTGTCAAATATTACCGCCGAGATGTTAGGTTGGGTTAGGTTAGGTTATATTACGTTATTGATGTATATAAAGGTCCCACGGAGACGAAGAGGCCAACTCGCCAGGTATGTCTTCAAATATTACCGCCGAGATGTTAGATTGGTTTAGGTTAGGTTATATTACGTTATTGAAGTATACAAAGGTCCCACGAAGGCGGAAAAGCCAACTCGCCAGGAATGTTCTCAAATATTACCGCCGAGATGTTATGTTGGATTAGGTTAGGTTATATTACGTTATAGATGTATATAAAGGTCCCACGTACACGTAGAGTCCAACAAGCCAGGAATGTGGTCAAATATTACAGCCGAGATGTAAGATTGGGTTAGGTTAGGTTATATTACGTTATAGATGTATATAACGGTCCCACGGAGACGTAGAGGCCAACTCGGCAGGTATGTTATCAAATATTACCGCCGAGATGTTAGGTTGGGTTAGGTAAGGTTATATTACGTTATTGATGTATATGAGGGTCCCACGGAGACGGAGAAGCCAACTCGCCAGGAATGTAGTCAAATATTACCGCCAAGATGTTAGGTTGGGTTAGGTTAGGTTATATAACGTTATTGATGTATATAACGGTCCCACGGAGACGTAGAGGCCATCAAGACAGGAATGTGGTCAAATATAACCGCCGAGATGTTAGGTTGGGTTAGGTTAGGTTATATTACGTTATTGAAGTAGATAACGGTCCCACGGAGACGTAGAGGCCAACAAGTCAGGAACGTTGTCAAATATTACCGCCGAGATGTTAGATTGGTTTAGGCTAGCTTATATTATGTTATTGATGTATATAAAGGTCCCACGGAGACGTAGAGGCCAACAAGCTAGGAATGTGGTCAAATATTACCGCCGAGATGTTAGATTGGGATAGACCAGCTTATATTATGTTATTGATGTATATAAAGATCCCACGGAGACGTAGAGGCCAACTCACCAGGAATGTTGTCAAATCTTACCGCCGAGATGTTAGGTTGGGTTAGGTTAGGTTGTATTACGTTATTGATGTATACAAAGGTCCCACGAAGGCGGAAAAGCCAACTCGCCAGGAATGTTCTCAAATATTACCGCCGAGATGTTAGGTTGGATTAGGTTAGGTTATATTACGTTATAGATGTATGTAAAGGTCCCACGGAGACGTAGAGGCCAACTCGGCAGGTATGTTGTCAAATATTACCGCCGAGATGTTAGGTTGGGTTAGGTTAGGTTATATTACGTTATTGATGTATATGAGGGTTCCACGGAGACGGAGAAGCCAACTCGCCAGGAATGTTGTCAAATATTACCGCCAAGATGTAAGGTTGGGTTAGGTTAGGTTATATAACGTTATTGATGTATATCACGGTACCACGGAGACGTAGAGGCCATCAAGACAGGAATGTGGTCAAACATTACCGCCGAGACGTTAGGTTGGGTTAGTTTAGGTTACATTACGTTATTGATGTATATAAAGTTCCCACGGAGACGTAGAGGCCAACAAGCCAGGAATGTGGTCAAATATTATCGCCGAGATGTTAGTATGGGTTAGGTTAGGCTATATTACGTTATTGATGTATATAAAGGTCCCACGGAGACGTAGAGGCCAACTCGCCAGGTATGTTGACAAATCTTACCGCCGAGATGTTAGGTTGGGTTAGGTTAGGTTGTATTACATTATTGATGTATATAACGGTCCCACGGAGACGTAGAGGCCAACAAGACAGGAATGTGGTCAAACATTACCGCCGAGATGTTAGGTGGGGTTAGGTTAGGCTATATTACGTTATTGATGTATATAAAGGTCCCACGGAGACGTAGAGGCCAACTCGCCAGGTATGTTGTCAAATCTTACCGCCGAGATGTTAGGTTGGGTTAGGTTAGGTTGTATTACATTATTGATGTATATAACGGTCCCACGGAGACGTAGAGGCCAACTCGCCAGGAATGTTTTCAAATATTACCGCCGATATGTTAGGTTGGGTTAGGTTAGGTTATATTACGTTATAGATGTATGTAAAGGTCCCACGGAGACGTAGAGGCCAACTAGGCAGGTATGATGTCAAATATTACGGCCGAGATGTTAGGTTGGGTTAGGTTAGGTTGTATTACATTATTGATGTATATAACGGTCCCACGGAGACGTAGAAGCCAACAAGACAGGAATGTGGTCAAATATTACCGCCGAGATGTTAGGTTGGGTTAGGTTAGGCTATATTACGTTATTGATGTATATAAAGGTCCCACGGAGACGGATAAGCCAACTCGCCAGGAATGTTGTCAAATATTACCGCCGAGATGTTAGGTTGGGTTAGGTTAGGTTGTATTACATTATTGATGTATATAACGGTCCCATGGAGACGTAGAAGCCAACAAGACAGGAATGTGGTCAAATATTACCGCCGAGATGTTAGGTTGGGTTAGGTTAGGCTATATTACGTTATTGATGTATATAAAGGTCCCACGGAGACGTAGAGGCCAACTCGCCAGGTATGTTGTCAAATCTTACCGCCGAGATGTTAGGTTGGGTTAGGTTAGGTTATATTACGTTATTGATGTATATAAAAGTCGCACGGAGACGGAGAAGCCAACTCGCCAGGAATGTTGTCAAATATTACCGCCGAGATGTTAGGTTGGGTTAGGTTAGGTTATATTACGTTATTGATGTATATAAAGGTCCCACGGAGACGTAGAGGCCAACAAGTCAGGAATGTCGTCAAATATTACCGCTGAGATGTTAGATTGGGTTAGGCTAGCTTATATTATGTTATTGATGCATATAAAGGTCCCACGGAGACGTAGAGGCCAACAAGACAGGAATGTGGTCAAACATTTCCGCCGAGATGTTAGGTTGGGTTAGGTTAGGCTATATTACGTTATTGATGTATATAAAGGTCCCACGGAGACGTAGAGGCCAACTCGCCAGGTATGTTGTCAAATCTTACCGCCGAGATGTTAGGTTGGGTTAGGTTAGGTTATATTACGTTATTGATGTATATAAAGGTCGCACGGAGACGGAGAAGCCAACTCGCCAGGAATGTTGTCAAATATTACCGCCGAGATGTTAGGTTGGGTTAGGTTAGGTTATATTACGTTATTGATGTATATAAAGGTCCCAAGGAGACGTAGAGGCCAACTCGCCAGGTATGTCTTCAAATATTACCGCCGAGATGTTAGATTGATTTAGGTTAGGTTATATTACGTTATTGAAGTATACAAAGGTCCCACGAAGGCGGAAAAGCCAACTCGCCAGGAATGTTCTCAAATATTACCGCCGAGATGTTATGTTGGATTAGGTTAGGTTATATTACGTTATAGATGTATATAAAGGTCCCACGTAGACGTAGAGTCCAACAAGCCAGGAATGTGGTCAAATATTACAGCCGAGATGTAAGATTGGGTTAGGTTAGGTTATATTACGTTATAGATGTATATAAAGGTCCCACGGACACGTAGATTCCAACAAGCTAGGAATGTGATCAAATATTACCGCCGAGATGTTAGGTTGGGTTAGGTGATGTTATATTACGTTATTGATGTATATAAAGGTCCCACGGAGGCGGAAAAGCCAACTCGCCAGGAATGTTCTCAAACATTACCGCCGAGATGTTAGGTTGGGTTAGGTTAGGTTATATCACGTTATTGATGTATATAAAGGTCCCACGGAGACGAATAAGCCAACTCGCCAGGAATGTTGTCAAATATTACCGCCGAGATGTTAGGTTGGGTTAGGTTAGGTTGTGTTACATTATTGATGTATATAACAGTCCCACGGAGACGTAGAGGCCAACTCGGCAGGTATGTTATCAAATATTACCGCCGAGATGTTAGGTTGGGTTAGGTAAGGTTATATTACGTTATTGATGTATATGAGGGTCCCACGGAGACGGAGAAGCCAACTCGCCAGGAATGTAGTCAAATATTACCGCCAAGATGTTAGGTTGGGTTAGGTTAGGTTATATAACGTTATTGATGTATATAACGGTCCCACGGAGACGTAGAGGCCATCAAGACAGGAATGTGGTCAAATATAACCGCCGAGATGTTAGGTTGGGTTAGGTTAGGTTATATTACGTTATTGAAGTAGATAAAGGTCCCACGGAGACGTAGAGGCCAACAAGTCAGGAATGTCGTCAAATATTACCGCCGAGATGTTAGATTGGTTTAGGCTAGCTTATATTATGTTATTGATGTATATAAAGGTCCCACGGAGACGTAGAGGCCAACAAGCCAGGAATGTGGTCAAATATTACCGCCGAGATGTTAGATTGGGATAGACCAGCTTATATTATGTTATTGATGTATATAAAGATCCCACGGAGACGTAGAGGCCAACTCACCAGGAATGTTGTCAAATCTTACCGCCGAGATGTTAGGTTGGGTTAGGTTAGGTTATATTACGTTATTGATGTATACAAAGGTCCCACGGAGGCGGAAAAGCCAACTCGCCAGGAATGTTCTCAAACATTACCGCCGAGATGTTAGGTTGGGTTAGGTTAGGTTATATTACGTTATTGATGTATATAAAGGTCCCACGGAGACGGATAAGCCAACTCGCCAGGAATGTTGTCAAATATTACCGCCGAGATGTTAGGTTGGGTTAGGTTAGGTTATATTACGTTATTGATGTATATAAAGGTCCCACGGAGACGAAGAGGCCAACTCGCCAGGTATGTCTTCAAATATTACCGTCGAGATGTTAGATTGGTTTAGGTTAGGTTATATTACGTTATTGAAGTATATAAAGGTCGCTCGGAGACGTAGAGGCGAACTCACCAGGAATGTTTTCAAATATTACCGCCAAGATGTTAGGTTGGGTTAGGTTAGGTTATATAACGTTATTGATGTATATAACGGTCCCACGGAGACGTAGAGGCCATCAAGACAGGAATGTGGTCAAATATAACCGCCGAGATGTTAGGTTGGGTTAGGTTAGGTTATATTACGTTATTGAAGTAGATAAAGGTCCCACGGAGACGTAGAGGCCAACAAGTCAGGAATGTCGTCAAATATTACCGCCGAGATGTTAGATTGGTTTAGGCTAGCTTATATTATGTTATTGATGTATATAAAGGTCCCACGGAGACGTAGAGGCCAACAAGCCAGGAATGTGGTCAAATATTACCGCCGAGATGTTAGATTGGGATAGACCAGCTTATATTATGTTATTGATGTATATAAAGATCCCACGGAGACGTAGAGGCCAACTCACCAGGAATGTTGTCAAATCTTACCGCCGAGATGTTAGGTTGGGTTAGGTTAGGTTATATTACGTTATTGATGTATACAAAGGTCCCACGGAGGCGGAAAAGCCAACTCGCCAGGAATGTTCTCAAACATTACCGCCGAGATGTTAGGTTGGGTTAGGTTAGGTTATATTACGTTATTGATGTATATAAAGGTCCCACGGAGACGGATAAGCCAACTCGCCAGGAATGTTGTCAAATATTACCGCCGAGATGTTAGGTTGGGTTAGGTTAGGTTATATTACGTTATTGATGTATATAAAGGTCCCACGGAGACGAAGAGGCCAACTCGCCAGGTATGTCTTCAAATATTACCGTCGAGATGTTAGATTGGTTTAGGTTAGGTTATATTACGTTATTGAAGTATATAAAGGTCGCTCGGAGACGTAGAGGCGAACTCACCAGGAATGTTTTCAAATATTACCGCCGAGATGTTAGATTGGGTTAGGTTAGATTATATTACGTTAATGAAGTATATAAAGGTCCCACGGAGACGTAGAGGCCAACTCGCCAGGAATGTTTTCAAATATTACTGCCGATATGTTAGGTTGGGTTAGGTTAGGTTATATTACGTTATAGATGTATGTAAAGGTCCCACGGAGACGTAGAGGCCAACTCGGCAGGTATGTTGTCAAATAGTACCGCCGAGATGTTAGGTTGGGTTAGGTTAGGTTATATTACGTTATTGAAGTATATGAGGGTTCCACGGAGACGGAGAAGCCAACTCGCCAGGAATGTTGTCAAATATTACCGCCAAGATGTAAGGTTGGGTTAGGTTAGGTTATATAACGTTATTGATGTATATCACGGTACCACGGAGACGTAGAGGCCATCAAGACAGGAATGTGGTCAAACATTACCGCCGAGACGTTAGGTTGGGTTAGTTTAGGTTATATTACTTTATTGATGTATATAAACGTCCCACGAAGACGTAGAGGCCAACTCGCCAGGAATGTTGTCAAATATTACCGCCGAGATGTTAGGTCTGTTAGGTTAGGTTATATTACATTATTGATGTATATAAAGGTCCCACGGAGACGTAGAGGCAAACAAGACAGGAATGTGGTCAAATATTACCGCCGAGATGTTAGATTGGGTTAGGTTAGGTTATATTACGGTATTGATGTATATAAAGGTCCCAGGGAGACGTAGAGGTCAATTCGCCAGGAATGTTGTCAAATATTACCGCCGAGAAGTTAGGTTGGGTAGGTTAGGTTATATTACGTTATTGATGTATTAAAGGTCCCACGGAGCTGTAGAGGCCAACTCGCCAGGAATGTCGTCAAATATTACCGCCGAGATATTAGGTTCTGTTAGGTTACGTTATATTACGTTATTGATGTATATAAAGGCCCCACGGATACGTAAAGGCAAACAAGCCAGGAATGTGGTGAAATATTACCGCAGATATGTTAGATTGGGTTAGGTTAGGTTATATTACGTTATTGATGTATACAAAGGTCCCACGGAGTCGTGGAGGCCAATTCGCCAGGAATGTTGTCAAATATTACCGCCGAGACGTTAGGTTGGGTTAGGTTCGGTTATATTACGTTATTGATGTATAGGAAGGTCCCACGGAGACGTAGAGGCCAACTCGCCAGGAATGTTGTCAAATATTACCGCCGAGATGTTAGGTTCTGTTAGGTTAGGTTATATTACGTTATTGATGTATATAAAGGTCCCACGGAGCCGTAGAGGCCAACTCGCCAGGAATGTTGTCAAATATTACCGCCGAGATGTTAGGTTCTGTTAGGTTAGGTTATATTACATTATTGATGTATATAAAGGTCCCACGGAGACGTAGAGGCCAGCATGCCAGGAATGTTGCCAAATATTACCGCCGAGATGTTAGGTTGGGTTAGGTTAAGTCATATTACGTTCTTGATGTATATAAAGGTCCCACGGAGACGAAGAGGCCAACTCGCCAGGTATGTCTTCAAATATTACCGCCGAGATGTTAGATTGATTTAGGTTAGGTTATATTACGTTATTGAAGTATACAAAGGTCCCACGAAGGCGGAAAAGCCAACTCGCCAGGAATGTTCTCAAATATTACCGCCGAGATGTTATGTTGGATTAGGTTAGGTTATATTACGTTATAGATGTATATAAAGGTCCCACGTAGACGTAGAGTCCAACAAGCCAGGAATGTGGTCAAATATTACAGCCGAGATGTAAGATTGGGTTAGGTTAGGTTATATTACGTTATAGATGTATATAAAGGTCCCACGGAGACGAAGAGGCCAACTCGCCAGGTATGTCTTCAAATATTACCGCCGAGATGTTAGGTTGGGTTAGGTTAGGTTATATCACGTTATTGATGTATATAAAGGTCCCACGGAGACGAATAAGCCAACTCGCCAGGAATGTTGTCAAATATTACCGCCGAGATGTTAGGTTGGGTTAGGTTAGGTTATATAACGTTATTGATGTATATAACGGTCCCACGGAGACGTAGAGGCCATCAAGACAGGAATGTGGTCAAATATAACCGCCGAGATGTTAGGTTGGGTTAGGTTAGGTTATATTACGTTATTGAAGTAGATAAAGGTCCCACGGAGACGTAGAGGCCAACAAGTCAGGAATGTCGTCAAATATTACCGCCGAGATGTTAGATTGGTTTAGGCTAGCTTATATTATGTTATTGATGTATATAAAGGTCCCACGGAGACGTAGAGGCCAACAAGCCAGGAATGTGGTCAAATATTACCGCCGAGATGTTAGATTGGGATAGACCAGCTTATATTATGTTATTGATGTATATAAAGATCCCACGGAGACGTAGAGGCCAACTCACCAGGAATGTTGTCAAATCTTACCGCCGAGATGTTAGGTTGGGTTAGGTTAGGTTATATTACGTTATTGATGTATACAAAGGTCCCACGGAGGCGGAAAAGCTAACTCGCCAGGAATGTTCTCAAACATTACCGCCGAGATGTTAGGTTGGGTTAGGTTAGGTTATATCACGTTATTGATGTATATAAAGGTCCCACGGAGACGAATAAGCCAACTCGCCAGGAATGTTGTCAAATATTACCGCCGAGATGTTAGGTTGGGTTAGGTTAGGTTGTGTTACATTATTGATGTATATAACGGTCCCACGGAGACGTAGAGGCCAACTCGGCAGGTATGTTATCAAATATTACCGCCGAGATGTTAGGTTGGGTTAGGTAAGGTTATATTACGTTATTGATGTATATGAGGGTCCCACGGAGACGGAGAAGCCAACTCGCCAGGAATGTAGTCAAATATTACCGCCAAGATGTTAGGTTGGGTTAGGTTAGGTTATATAACGTTATTGATGTATATAACGGTCCCACGGAGACGTAGAGGCCATCAAGACAGGAATGTGGTCAAATATAACCGCCGAGATGTTAGGTTGGGTTAGGTTAGGTTATATTACGTTATTGAAGTAGATAAAGGTCCCACGGAGACGTAGAGGCCAACAAGTCAGGAATGTCGTCAAATATTACCGCCGAGATGTTAGATTGGTTTAGGCTAGCTTATATTATGTTATTGATGTATATAAAGGTCCCACGGAGACGTAGAGGCCAACAAGCCAGGAATGTGGTCAAATATTACCGCCGAGATGTTAGATTGGGATAGACCAGCTTATATTATGTTATTGATGTATATAAAGATCCCACGGAGACGTAGAGGCCAACTCACCAGGAATGTTGTCAAATCTTACCGCCGAGATGTTAGGTTGGGTTAGGTTAGGTTATATTACGTTATTGATGTATACAAAGGTCCCACGAAGGCGGAAAAGCCAACTCGCCAGGAATGTGTTCAAATATTACAGCCGAGATGTAAGCTTGGGTTAGGTTAGGTTATATTACGTTATAGATGTATATAAAGGTCCCACGGACACGTAGAGTCCAACAAGCCAGGAATGTGATCAAATATTACCGCCGAGATGTTAGGTTGGGTTAGGTGATGTTATATTACGTTATTGATGTATATAAAGGTCCCACGGAGGCGGAAAAGCCAACTCGCCAGGAATGTTCTCAAACATTACCGCCGAGATGTTAGGTTGGGTTAGGTTAGGTTATATTACGTTATTGATGTATATAAATGTCCCACGGAGACGTAGAGGCCAACTCGCCAGGTATGTTGACAAATCTTACCGCCGAGATGTTAGGTTGGGTTAGGTTAGGTTATATTACGTTATTGATGTATACAAAGGTCCCACGGAGGCGGAAAAGCCAACTCGCCAGGAATGTTCTCAAACATTACCGCCGAGATGTTAGGTTGGGTTAGGTTAGGTTATATTACGTTATTGATGTATATAAAGGTCCCACGGAGACGGATAAGCCAACTCGCCAGGAATGTTGTCAAATATTACCGCCGAGATGTTAGGTTGGGTTAGGTTAGGTTATATTACGTTATTGATGTATATAAAGGTCCCACGGAGACGAAGAGGCCAACTCGCCAGGTATGTCTTCAAATATTACCGTCGAGATGTTAGATTGGTTTAGGTTAGGTTATATTACGTTATTGAAGTATATAAAGGTCGCTCGGAGACGTAGAGGCGAACTCACCAGGAATGTTTTCAAATATTACCGCCGAGATGTTAGGTTGGGTTAGGTAAGGTTATATTACGTTATTGATGTATACAACGGTCCCACGAAGGCGGAAAAGCCAACTCGCCAGGAATGTTCTCAAATATTACCGCCGAGATGTTAGGTTGGATTAGGTTAGGTTATATTACGTTATAGATGTATATAAAGGTCCCACGGAGACGTAGAGGCCAACTCGGCAGGTATGTTGTCAAATATTACCGCCGAGATGTTAGGTTGGGTTAGGTTAGGTTATATTACGTTATTGAAGTATATGAGGGTTCCACGGAGACGGAGAAGCCAACTCGCCAGGAATGTTGTCAAATATTACCGCCAAGATGTGAGGTTGGGTTAGGTTAGGTTATATAACGTTATTGATGTATATCACGGTACCACGGAGACGTAGAGGCCATCAAGACAGGAATGTGGTCAAACATTACCGCCGAGTCGTTAGGTTGGGTTAGTTTAGGTTATATTACGTTATTGATGTATATAAAGGTCCCACGGAGACGTAGAGGCCAACTCGCCAGGAATGTAGTCAAATATTACCGCCAAGATGTTAGGTTGGGTTAGGTTAGGTTATATAACGTTATTGATGTATATAACGGTCCCACGGAGACGTAGAGGCCATCAAGACAGGAATGTGGTCAAACATTACCGCCGAGATGTTAGGTTGGGTTAGGTTAGGCTATATTACGTTATTGATGTATATAAAGGTCCCACGGAGACGTAGAGGCCAACTCGCCAGGTATGTTGTCAAATCTTACCGCCGAGATGTTAGGTTGGGTTAGGTTAGGTTATATTACGTTATTGATGTATATAAAGGTCGCACGGAGACGTAGAGGCCAACAAGCCAGGAATGTGGTCAAATATTACCGCCGAGATGTTAGGTTGGATTACGTTCGGTTATATTACTTTATTGATGTATATAAACGTCCCACGAAGACGTAGAGGCCAACTCGCCAGGAATGTTGTCAAATATTACCGCCGAGATGTTAGGTTCTGTTAGGTTAGGTTATATTACATTATTGATTTATATAAAGGTCCCACGGAGACGTAGAGGCAAACAAGACAGGAATGTGGTCAAATATTACCGCCGAGATGTTAGATTGGGTTAGGTTAGGTTATATTACGGTATTGATGTATATAAAGGTCCCAGGGAGACGTAGAGGCCAATTCGCCAGGAATGTTGTCAAATATTACCGCCGAGAAGTTAGGTTGGGTAGGTTAGGTTATATTACGTTATTGATGTATTAAAGGTCCCACGGAGCTGTAGAGGCCAACTCGCCAGGAATGTCGTCAAATATTACCGCCGAGATATTAGGTTCTGTTAGGTTACGTTATATTACGTTATTGATGTATATAAAGGCCCCACGGATACGTAAAGGCAAACAAGCCAGGAATGTGGTGAAATATTACCGCAGATATGTTAGATTGGGTTAGGTTAGGTTATATTACGTTATTGATGTATACAAAGGTCCCACGGAGTCGTGGAGGCCAATTCGCCAGGAATGTTGTCAAATATTACCGCCGAGACGTTAGGTTGGGTTAGGTTCGGTTATATTACGTTATTGATGTATAGGAAGGTCCCACGGAGACGTAGAGGCCAACTCGCCAGGAATGTTGTCAAATATTACCGCCGAGATGTTAGGTTCTGTTAGGTTAGGTTATATTACGTTATTGATGTATATAAAGGTCCCACGGAGCCGTAGAGGCCAACTCGCCAGGAATGTTGTCAAATATTACCGCCGAGATGTTAGGTTGGGTTAGGTTAGGTTATATTACGTTATTGATGTATATAAAGGTCCCACGGAAACGAAGAGGCCAACTCGCCAGGTATGTCTTCAAATATTACCGCCGAGATGTTAGATTGATTTAGGTTAGGTTATATTACGTTATTGTAGTATACAAAGGTCCCACGAAGGCGGAAAAGCCAACTCGCCAGGAATGTTCTCAAATATTACCGCCGAGATGTTATGTTGGATTAGGTTAGGTTATATTACGTTATAGATGTATATAAAGGTCCCACGTAGACGTAGAGTCCAACAAGCCAGGAATGTGGTCAAATATTACAGCCGAGATGTAAGATTGGGTTAGGTTAGGTTATATTACGTTATAGATGTATATAAAGGTCCCACGGACACGTAGATTCCAACAAGCTAGGAATGTGATCAAATATTACCGCCGAGATGTTAGGTTGGGTTAGGTGATGTTATATTACGTTATTGATGTATATAAAGGTCCCACGGAGGCGGAAAAGCCAACTCGCCAGGAATGTTCTCAAACATTACCGCCGAGATGTTAGGTTGGGTTAGGTTAGGTTATATCACGTTATTGATGTATATAAAGGTCCCACGGAGACGAATAAGCCAACTCGCCAGGAATGTTGTCAAATATTACCGCCGAGATGTTAGGTTGGGTTAGGTTAGGTTGTGTTACATTATTGATGTATATAACGGTCCCACGGAGACGTAGAGGCCAACTCGGCAGGTATGTTATCAAATATTACCGCCGAGATGTTATGTTGGGTTAGGTAAGGTTATATTACGTTATTGATGTATATGAGGGTCCCATGGAGACGGAGAAGCCAACTCGCCAGGAATGTAGTCAAATATTACCGCCAAGATGTTAGGTTGGGTTAGGTTAGGTTATATAACGTTATTGATGTATATAACGGTCCCACGGAGACGTAGAGGCCATCAAGACAGGAATGTGGTCAAATATAACCGCCGAGATGTTAGGTTGGGTTAGGTTAGGTTATATTACGTTATTGAAGTAGATAAAGGTCCCACGGAGACGTAGAGGCCAACAAGTCAGGAATGTCGTCAAATATTACCGCCGAGATGTTAGATGGGTTTAGGCTAGCTTATATTATTTTATTGATGTATATAAAGGTCCCACGGAGACGTAGAGGCCAACAAGCCAGGAATGTGGTCAAATATTACCGCCGAGATGTTAGATTGGGATAGACCAGCTTATATTATGTTATTGATGTATATAAAGATCCCACGGAGACGTAGAGGCCAACTCACCAGGAATGTTGTCAAATCTTACCGCCGAGATGTTAGGTTGGGTTAGGTTAGGTTATATTACGTTATTGATGTATACAAAGGTCCCACGGAGGCGGAAAAGCCAACTCGCCAGGAATGTTCTCAAACATTACCGCCGAGATGTTAGGTTGGGTTAGGTTAGGTTATATTACGTTATTGATGTATATAAAGGTCCCACGGAGACGGATAAGCCAACTCGCCAGGAATGTTGTCAAATATTACCGCCGAGATGTTAGGTTGGGTTAGGTTAGGTTATATTACGTTATTGATGTATATAAAGGTCCCACGGAGACGAAGAGGCCAACTCGCCAGGTATGTCTTCAAATATTACCGTCGAGATGTTAGATTGGTTTAGGTTAGGTTATATTACGTTATTGAAGTATATAAAGGTCGCTCGGAGACGTAGAGGCGAACTCACCAGGAATG
The DNA here is from genome assembly GCA_963969225.1 of Xylocopa violacea. Taxonomy (NCBI): domain Eukaryota; kingdom Metazoa; phylum Arthropoda; class Insecta; order Hymenoptera; family Apidae; genus Xylocopa; species Xylocopa violacea. Next base: position 6,316,126 of record CAXAJV010000017.1, on the reverse strand, counting down.
TTTTCAAATATTACCGCCGAGATGTTAGATTGGGTTAGGTTAGATTATATTACGTTAATGAAGTATATAAAGGACCCACGGAGACGTAGAGGCCAACTCGCCAGGAATGTTTTCAAATATTACCGCCGATATGTTAGGTTGGGTTAGGTTAGGTTATATTACGTTATAGATGTATGTAAAGGTCCCACGGAGACGTAGAGGCCAACTCGGCAGGTATGTTGTCGAATATTACCGCCGAGATGTTAGGTTGGGTTAGGTTAGGTTATATTACGTTATTGAAGTATATGAGGGTTCCACGGAGACGGAGAAGCCAACTCGCCAGGAATGTTGTCAAATATTACCGCCAAGATGTAAGGTTGGGTTAGGTTAGGTTATATAACGTTATTGATGTATATCACGGTACCACGGAGACGTAGAGGCCATCAAGACAGGAATGTGGTCAAACATTACCGCCGAGACGTTAGGTTGGGTTAGTTTAGGTTATATTACGTTATTGATGTATATAAAGGTCCCACGGAGACGTAGAGGCCAACTCGCCAGGTATGTTGTCAAATCTTACCGCCGAGATGTTAGGTTGGGTTAGGCTAGGTTATATTACGTTATTGAAGTAGATAAAGGTCCCACGGAGACGTAGAGGCCAACAAGTCAGGAATGTCGTCAAATATTACCGCCGAGATGTTAGATTGGTTTAGGCTAGCTTATATTATGTTATTGATGTATATAAAGGTCCCACGGAGACGTAGAGGCCAACAAGACAGGAATGTGGTCAAACATTACCGCCGAGATGTTAGGTTGGGTTAGGTTAGGCTATATTACGTTATTGATGTATATAAAGGTCCCACGTAGACGTAGAGTCCAACAAGCCAGGAATGTGGTCAAATACTACAGCCGAGATGTAAGATTGGGTTAGGTTAGGTTATATTACGTTATAGATGTATATAAAGGTCCCACGGACACGTAGATTCCAACAAGCTAGGAATGTGATCAAATATTACCGCCGAGATGTTAGGTTGGGTTAGGTGATGTTATATTACGTTATTGATGTATATAAAGGTCCCACGGAGGCGGAAAAGCCAACTCGCCAGGAATGTTCTCAAACATTACCGCCGAGATGTTAGGTTGGGTTAGGTTAGGTTATATCACGTTATTGATGTATATAAAGGTCCCACGGAGACGAATAAGCCAACTCGCCAGGAATGTTGTCAAATATTACCGCCGAGATGTTAGGTTGGGTTAGGTTAGGTTGTGTTACATTATTGATGTATATAACGGTCCCACGGAGACGTAGAGGCCAACTCGGCAGGTATGTTATCAAATATTACCGCCGAGATGTTATGTTGGGTTAGGTAAGGTTATATTACGTTATTGATGTATATGAGGGTCCCACGGAGACGGAGAAGCCAACTCGCCAGGAATGTAGTCAAATATTACCGCCAAGATGTTAGGTTGGGTTAGGTTAGGTTATATAACGTTATTGATGTATATAACGGTCCCACGGAGACGTAGAGGACATCAAGACAGGAATGTGGTCAAATATAACCGCCGAGATGTTAGGTTGGGTTAGGTTAGGTTATATTACGTTATTGAAGTAGATAAAGGTCCCACGGAGACGTAGAGGCCAACAAGTCAGGAATGTCGTCAAATATTACCGCCGAGATGTTAGATTGGTTTAGGCTAGCTTATATTATGTTACTGATGTATATAAAGGTCCCACGGAGACGTAGAGGCCAACAAGCCAGGAATGTGGTCAAATATTACCGCCGAGATGTTAGATTGGGATAGACCAGCTTATATTATGTTATTGATGTATATAAAGATCCCACGGAGACGTAGAGGCCAACTCACCAGGAATGTTGTCAAATCTTACCGCCGAGATGTTAGGTTGGGTTAGGTTAGGTTATATTACGTTATTGATGTATACAAAGGTCCCACGGAGGCGGAAAAGCCAACTCGCCAGGAATGTTCTCAAACATTACCGCCGAGATGTTAGGTTGGGTTAGGTTAGGTTATATTACGTTATTGATGTATATAAAGGTCCCACGGAGACGGATAAGCCAACTCGCCAGGAATGTTGTCAAATATTACCGCCGAGATGTTAGGTTGGGTTAGGTTAGGTTATATTACGTTATTGATGTATATAAAGGTCCCACGGAGACGAAGAGGCCAACTCGCCAGGTATGTCTTCAAATATTACCGTCGAGATGTTAGATTGGTTTAGGTTAGGTTATATTACGTTATTGAAGTATATAAAGGTCGCTCGGAGACGTAGAGGCGAACTCACCAGGAATGTTTTCAAATATTACCGCCGAGATGTTAGATTGGGTTAGGTTAGATTATATTACGTTAATGAAGTATATAAAGGACCCACGGAGACGTAGAGGCCAACTCGCCAGGAATGTTTTCAAATATTACCGCCGATATGTTAGGTTGGGTTAGGTTAGGTTATATTACGTTATAGATGTATGTAAAGGTCCCACGGAGACGTAGAGGCCAACTCGGCAGGTATGTTGTCGAATATTACCGCCGAGATGTTAGGTTGGGTTAGGTTAGGTTATATTACGTTATTGAAGTATATGAGGGTTCCACGGAGACGGAGAAGCCAACTCGCCAGGAATGTTGTCAAATATTACCGCCAAGATGTAAGGTTGGGTTAGGTTAGGTTATATAACGTTATTGATGTATATCACGGTACCACGGAGACGTAGAGGCCATCAAGACAGGAATGTGGTCAAACATTACCGCCGAGACGTTAGGTTGGGTTAGGTTAGGCTATATTACGTTATTGATGTATATAAAGGTCGCACGGAGACGGAGAAGCCAACTCGCCAGAAATGTTGTCAAATATTACCGCCGAGATGTTAGGTTGGGTTAGGTTAGGTTATATTACGTTATTGATGTATATAAAGGTCCCACGGAGACGAAGAGGCCAACTCGCCAGGTATGTCTTCAAATATTACCGCCGAGATGTTAGATTGATTTAGGTTAGGTTATATTACGTTATTGAAGTATACAAAGGTCCCACGAAGGCGGAAAAGCCAACTCGCCAGGAATGTTCTCAAATATTACCGCCGAGATGTTATGTTGGATTAGGTTAGGTTATATTACGTTATAGATGTATATAAAGGTCCCACGTAGACGTAGAGTCCAACAAGCCAGGAATGTGGTCAAATACTACAGCCGAGATGTAAGATTGGGTTAGGTTAGGTTATATTACGTTATAGATGTATATAAAGGTCCCACGGACACGTAGATTCCAACAAGCTAGGAATGTGATCAAATATTACCGCCGAGATGTTAGGTTGGGTTAGGTGATGTTATATTACGTTATTGATGTATATAAAGGTCCCACGGAGGCGGAAAAGCCAACTCGCCAGGAATGTTCTCAAACATTACCGCCGAGATGTTAGGTTGGGTTAGGTTAGGTTATATCACGTTATTGATGTATATAAAGGTCCCACGGAGACGAATAAGCCAACTCGCCAGGAATGTTGTCAAATATTACCGCCGAGATGTTAGGTTGGGTTAGGTTAGGTTGTGTTACATTATTGATGTATATAACGGTCCCACGGAGACGTAGAGGCCAACTCGGCAGGTATGTTATCAAATATTACCGCCGAGATGTTATGTTGGGTTAGGTAAGGTTATATTACGTTATTGATGTATATGAGGGTCCCACGGAGACGGAGAAGCCAACTCGCCAGGAATGTAGTCAAATATTACCGCCAAGATGTTAGGTTGGGTTAGGTTAGGTTATATAACGTTATTGATGTATATAACGGTCCCACGGAGACGTAGAGGACATCAAGACAGGAATGTGGTCAAATATAACCGCCGAGATGTTAGGTTGGGTTAGGTTAGGTTATATTACGTTATTGAAGTAGATAAAGGTCCCACGGAGACGTAGAGGCCAACAAGTCAGGAATGTCGTCAAATATTACCGCCGAGATGTTAGATTGGTTTAGGCTAGCTTATATTATGTTACTGATGTATATAAAGGTCCCACGGAGACGTAGAGGCCAACAAGCCAGGAATGTGGTCAAATATTACCGCCGAGATGTTAGATTGGGATAGACCAGCTTATATTATGTTATTGATGTATATAAAGATCCCACGGAGACGTAGAGGCCAACTCACCAGGAATGTTGTCAAATCTTACCGCCGAGATGTTAGGTTGGGTTAGGTTAGGTTATATTACGTTATTGATGTATACAAAGGTCCCACGGAGGCGGAAAAGCCAACTCGCCAGGAATGTTCTCAAACATTACCGCCGAGATGTTAGGTTGGGTTAGGTTAGGTTATATTACGTTATTGATGTATATAAAGGTCCCACGGAGACGGATAAGCCAACTCGCCAGGAATGTTGTCAAATATTACCGCCGAGATGTTAGGTTGGGTTAGGTTAGGTTATATTACGTTATTGATGTATATAAAGGTCCCACGGAGACGAAGAGGCCAACTCGCCAGGTATGTCTTCAAATATTACCGTCGAGATGTTAGATTGGTTTAGGTTAGGTTATATTACGTTATTGAAGTATATAAAGGTCGCTCGGAGACGTAGAGGCGAACTCACCAGGAATGTTTTCAAATATTACCGCCGAGATGTTAGATTGGGTTAGGTTAGATTATATTACGTTAATGAAGTATATAAAGGTCCCACGGAGACGTAGAGGCCAACTCGCCAGGAATGTTTTCAAATATTACCGCCGATATGTTAGGTTGGGTTAGGTTAGGTTATATTACGTTATAGATGTATGTAAAGGTCCCACGGAGACGTAGAGGCCAACTCGGCAGGTATGTTGTCGAATATTACCGCCGAGATGTTAGGTTGGGTTAGGTTAGGTTATATTACGTTATTGAAGTATATGAGGGTTCCACGGAGACGGAGAAGCCAACTCGCCAGGAATGTTGTCAAATATTACCGCCAAGATGTAAGGTTGGGTTAGGTTAGGTTATATAACGTTATTGATGTATATCACGGTACCACGGAGACGTAGAGGCCATCAAGACAGGAATGTGGTCAAACATTACCGCCGAGACGTTAGGTTGGGTTAGTTTAGGTTATATTACGTTATTGATGTATATAAAGGTCCCACGGAGACGTAGAGGCCAACTCGCCAGGTATGTTGACAAATCTTACCTCCGAGATGTTAGGTTGGGTTAGGTTAGGTTGTATTACATTATTGATGTATATAACGGTCCCACGGTGACGTAGAGGCCAACAAGACAGGAATGTGGTCAAACATTACCGCCGAGATGTTAGGTTGGGTTAGATTAGGCTATATTACGTTATTGATGTATATAAAGGTCCCACGGAGACGTAGAGGCCAACTCGCCAGGTATGTTGTCAAATCTTACCGCCGAGATGTTAGGTTGGGTTAGGTTAGGTTATATTACGTTATTGATGTATATAAAGGTCGCACGGAGACGGAGAAGCCAACTCGCCAGGAATGTTGTCAAATATTACCGCCGAGATGTTAGGTTGGGTTAGGTTAGGTTATATTACGTTATTGATGTATATAAAGGTCCCACGGAGACGAAGAGGCCAACTCGCCAGGTATGTCTTCAAATATTACCGCCGAGATGTTAGAATGGTTTAGATTAGGTTATATTACGTTATTGAAGTATATAAAGGTCCCACGGAGACGTAGATGCCAACAAGACAGGAATGTGGTCAAACATTACCGCCGAGATGTTAGGTTGGGTTAGGTTAGGCTATATTACGTTATTGATGTATATAAAGGTCCCACGGAGACGTAGAGGCCAACTCGCCAGGTATGGTGTCAAATCTTACCGCCGAGATGTTAGGTTGGGTTAGGTTAGGTTATATTACGTTATTGATGTATACAAAGGTCGCACGGAGACGGAGAAGCCAACTCGCCAGGAATGTTGTCAAATATTACCGCCGAGATGTTAGGTTGGGTTAGGTTAGGTTATATCACGTTATTGATGTATATAAAGGTCCCACGGAGACGAATAAGCCAACTCGCCAGGAATGTTGTCAAATATTACTGCCGAGATGTTAGGTTGGGTTAGGTTAGGTTGTGTTACATTATTGATGTATATAACGGTCCCACGGAGACGTAGAGGCCATCAAGACAGGAATGTGGTCAAATATAACCGCCGAGATGTTAGGTTGGGTTAGGTTAGGTTATATTACGTTATTGAAGTAGATAAAGGTCCCACGGAGACGTAGAGGCCAACAAGTCAGGAATGTCGTCAAATATTACCGCCGAGATGTTAGATTGGTTTAGGCTAGCTTATATTATGTTATTGATGTATATAAAGGTCCCACGGAGGCGGAAAAGCCAACTCGCCAGGAATGTTCTCAAACATTACCGCCGAGATGTTAGGTTGGGTTAGGTTAGGTTATATCACGTTATTGATGTATATAAAGGTCCCACGGAGACGAATAAGCCAACTCGCCAGGAATGTTGTCAAATATTACCGCCGAGATGTTAGGTTGGGTTAGGTTAGGTTGTGTTACATTATTGATGTATATAACGGTCCCACGGAGACGTAGAGGCCAACTCGGCAGGTATGTTATCAAATATTACCGCCGAGATGTTATGTTGGGTTAGGTAAGGTTATATTACGTTATTGATGTATATGAGGGTCCCACGGAGACGGAGAAGCCAACTCGCCAGGAATGTAGTCAAATATTACCGCCAAGATGTTAGGTTGGGTTAGGTTAGGTTATATAACGTTATTGATGTATATAACGGTCCCACGGAGACGTAGAGGACATCAAGACAGGAATGTGGTCAAATATAACCGCCGAGATGTTAGGTTGGGTTAGGTTAGGTTATATTACGTTATTGAAGTAGATAAAGGTCCCACGGAGACGTAGAGGCCAACAAGTCAGGAATGTCGTCAAATATTACCGCCGAGATGTTAGATTGGTTTAGGCTAGCTTATATTATGTTACTGATGTATATAAAGGTCCCACGGAGACGTAGAGGCCAACAAGCCAGGAATGTGGTCAAATATTACCGCCGAGATGTTAGATTGGGATAGACCAGCTTATATTATGTTATTGATGTATATAAAGATCCCACGGAGACGTAGAGGCCAACTCACCAGGAATGTTGTCAAATCTTACCGCCGAGATGTTAGGTTGGGTTAGGTTAGGTTATATTACGTTATTGATGTATACAAAGGTCCCACGGAGGCGGAAAAGCCAACTCGCCAGGAATGTGATCAAATATTACCGCCGAGATGTTAGGTTGGGTTAGGTGATGTTATATTACGTTATTGATGTATATAAAGGTCCCACGGAGACGGATAAGCCAACTCGCCAGGAATGTTGTCAAATATTACCGCCGAGATGTTAGGTTGGGTTAGGTTAGGTTATATTACGTTATTGATGTATATAAAGGTCCCACGGAGACGAAGAGGCCAACTCGCCAGGTATGTCTTCAAATATTACCGTCGAGATGTTAGATTGGTTTAGGTTAGGTTATATTACGTTATTGAAGTATATAAAGGTCGCTCGGAGACGTAGAGGCGAACTCACCAGGAATGTTTTCAAATATTACCGCCGAGATGTTAGATTGGGTTAGGTTAGATTATATTACGTTAATGAAGTATATAAAGGTCCCACGGAGACGTAGAGGCCAACTCGCCAGGAATGTTTTCAAATATTACCGCCGATATGTTAGGTTGGGTTAGGTTAGGTTATATTACGTTATAGATGTATGTAAAGGTCCCACGGAGACGTAGAGGCCAACTCGGCAGGTATGTTGTCGAATATTACCGCCGAGATGTTAGGTTGGGTTAGGTTAGGTTATATTACGTTATTGAAGTATATGAGGGTTCCACGGAGACGGAGAAGCCAACTCGCCAGGAATGTTGTCAAATATTACCGCCAAGATGTAAGGTTGGGTTAGGTTAGGTTATATAACGTTATTGATGTATATCACGGTACCACGGAGACGTAGAGGCCATCAAGACAGGAATGTGGTCAAACATTACCGCCGAGACGTTAGGTTGGGTTAGTTTAGGTTATATTACGTTATTGATGTATATAAAGGTCCCACGGAGACGTAGAGGCCAACTCGCCAGGTATGTTGACAAATCTTACCGCCGAGATGTTAGGTTGGGTTAGGTTAGGTTGTATTACATTATTGATGTATATAACGGTCCCACGGTGACGTAGAGGCCAACAAGACAGGAATGTGGTCAAACATTACCGCCGAGATGTTAGGTTGGGTTAGATTAGGCTATATTACGTTATTGATGTATATAAAGGTCCCACGGAGACGTAGAGGCCAACTCGCCAGGTATGTTGTCAAATCTTACCGCCGAGATGTTAGGTTGGGTTAGGTTAGGTTATATTACGTTATTGATGTATATAAAGGTCGCACGGAGACGGAGAAGCCAACTCGCCAGGAATGTTGTCAAATATTACCGCCGAGATGTTAGGTTGGGTTAGGTTAGGTTATATTACGTTATTGATGTATATAAAGGTCCCACGGAGACGAAGAGGCCAACTCGCCAGGTATGTCTTCAAATATTACCGCCGAGATGTTAGAATGGTTTAGATTAGGTTATATTACGTTATTGAAGTATATAAAGGTCCCACGGAGACGTAGATGCCAACAAGACAGGAATGTGGTCAAACATTACCGCCGAGATGTTAGGTTGGGTTAGGTTAGGCTATATTACGTTATTGATGTATATAAAGGTCCCACGGAGACGTAGAGGCCAACTCGCCAGGTATGGTGTCAAATCTTACCGCCGAGATGTTAGGTTGGGTTAGGTTAGGTTATATTACGTTATTGATGTATACAAAGGTCCCACGAAGGCGGAAAAGCCAACTCGCCAGGAATGTTGTCAAATATTACCGCCGAGATGTTAGGTTGGGTTAGGTTAGGTTGTGTTACATTATTGATGTATATAACGGTCCCACGGAGACGTAGAGGCCAACTCGGCAGGTATGTTATCAAATATTACCGCCGAGATGTTAGGTTGGGTTAGGTAAGGTTATATTACGTTATTGATGTATATGAGGGTCCCACGGTGACGGAGAAGCCAACTCGCCAGGAATGTAGTCAAATATTACCGCCAAGATGTTAGGTTGGGTTAGGTTAGGTTATATAACGTTATTGATGTATATAACGGTCCCACGGAGACGTAGAGGCCATCAAGACAGGAATGTGGTCAAATATAACCGCCGAGATGTTAGGTTGGGTTAGGCTAGGTTATATTACGTTATTGAAGTAGATAAAGGTCCCACGGAGACGTAGAGGCCAACAAGTCAGGAATGTCGTCAAATATTACCGCCGAGATGTTAGATTGGTTTAGGCTAGCTTATATTATGTTATTGATGTATATAAAGGTCCCACGGAGACGTAGAGGCCAACAAGACAGGAATGTGGTCAAACATTACCGCCGAGATGTTAGGTTGGGTTAGGTTAGGCTATATTACGTTATTGATGTATATAAAGGTCCCACGTAGACGTAGAGTCCAACAAGCCAGGAATGTGGTCAAATACTACAGCCGAGATGTAAGATTGGGTTAGGTTAGGTTATATTACGTTATAGATGTATATAAAGGTCCCACGGACACGTAGATTCCAACAAGCTAGGAATGTGATCAAATATTACCGCCGAGATGTTAGGTTGGGTTAGGTGATGTTATATTACGTTATTGATGTATATAAAGGTCCCACGGAGGCGGAAAAGCCAACTCGCCAGGAATGTTCTCAAACATTACCGCCGAGATGTTAGGTTGGGTTAGGTTAGGTTATATCACGTTATTGATGTATATAAAGGTCCCACGGAGACGAATAAGCCAACTCGCCAGGAATGTTGTCAAATATTACCGCCGAGATGTTAGGTTGGGTTAGGTTAGGTTGTGTTACATTATTGATGTATATAACGGTCCCACGGAGACGTAGAGGCCAACTCGGCAGGTATGTTATCAAATATTACCGCCGAGATGTTAGGTTGGGTTAGGTAAGGTTATATTACGTTATTGATGTATATGAGGGTCCCACGGTGACGGAGAAGCCAACTCGCCAGGAATGTAGTCAAATATTACCGCCAAGATGTTAGGTTGGGTTAGGTTAGGTTATATAACGTTATTGATGTATATAACGGTCCCACGGAGACGTAGAGGCCATCAAGACAGGAATGTGGTCAAATATAACCGCCGAGATGTTAGGTTGGGTTAGGCTAGGTTATATTACGTTATTGAAGTAGATAAAGGTCCCACGGAGACGTAGAGGCCAACAAGTCAGGAATGTCGTCAAATATTACCGCCGAGATGTTAGATTGGTTTAGGCTAGCTTATATTATGTTATTGATGTATATAAAGGTCCCACGGAGACGTAGAGGCCAACAAGACAGGAATGTGGTCAAACATTACCGCCGAGATGTTAGGTTGGGTTAGGTTAGGCTATATTACGTTATTGATGTATATAAAGGTCCCACGTAGACGTAGAGTCCAACAAGCCAGGAATGTGGTCAAATACTACAGCCGAGATGTAAGATTGGGTTAGGTTAGGTTATATTACGTTATAGATGTATATAAAGGTCCCACGGACACGTAGATTCCAACAAGCTAGGAATGTGATCAAATATTACCGCCGAGATGTTAGGTTGGGTTAGGTGATGTTATATTACGTTATTGATGTATATAAAGGTCCCACGGAGGCGGAAAAGCCAACTCGCCAGGAATGTTCTCAAACATTACCGCCGAGATGTTAGGTTGGGTTAGGTTAGGTTATATCACGTTATTGATGTATATAAAGGTCCCACGGAGACGAATAAGCCAACTCGCCAGGAATGTTGTCAAATATTACCGCCGAGATGTTAGGTTGGGTTAGGTTAGGTTGTGTTACATTATTGATGTATATAACGGTCCCACGGAGACGTAGAGGCCAACTCGGCAGGTATGTTATCAAATATTACCGCCGAGATGTTATGTTGGGTTAGGTAAGGTTATATTACGTTATTGATGTATATGAGGGTCCCACGGAGACGGAGAAGCCAACTCGCCAGGAATGTAGTCAAATATTACCGCCAAGATGTTAGGTTGGGTTAGGTTAGGTTATATAACGTTATTGATGTATATAACGGTCCCACGGAGACGTAGAGGACATCAAGACAGGAATGTGGTCAAATATAACCGCCGAGATGTTAGGTTGGGTTAGGTTAGGTTATATTACGTTATTGAAGTAGATAAAGGTCCCACGGAGACGTAGAGGCCAACAAGTCAGGAATGTCGTCAAATATTACCGCCGAGATGTTAGATTGGTTTAGGCTAGCTTATATTATGTTACTGATGTATATAAAGGTCCCACGGAGACGTAGAGGCCAACAAGCCAGGAATGTGGTCAAATATTACCGCCGAGATGTTAGATTGGGATAGACCAGCTTATATTATGTTATTGATGTATATAAAGATCCCACGGAGACGTAGAGGCCAACTCACCAGGAATGTTGTCAAATCTTACCGCCGAGATGTTAGGTTGGGTTAGGTTAGGTTATATTACGTTATTGATGTATACAAAGGTCCCACGGAGGCGGAAAAGCCAACTCGCCAGGAATGTTCTCAAACATTACCGCCGAGATGTTAGGTTGGGTTAGGTTAGGTTATATTACGTTATTGATGTATATAAAGGTCCCACGGAGACGGATAAGCCAACTCGCCAGGAATGTTGTCAAATATTACCGCCGAGATGTTAGGTTGGGTTAGGTTAGGTTATATTACGTTATTGATGTATATAAAGGTCCCACGGAGACGAAGAGGCCAACTCGCCAGGTATGTCTTCAAATATTACCGTCGAGATGTTAGATTGGTTTAGGTTAGGTTATATTACGTTATTGAAGTATATAAAGGTCGCTCGGAGACGTAGAGGCGAACTCACCAGGAATGTTTTCAAATATTACCGCCGAGATGTTAGATTGGGTTAGGTTAGATTATATTACGTTAATGAAGTATATAAAGGACCCACGGAGACGTAGAGGCCAACTCGCCAGGAATGTTTTCAAATATTACCGCCGATATGTTAGGTTGGGTTAGGTTAGGTTATATTACGTTATAGATGTATGTAAAGGTCCCACGGAGACGTAGAGGCCAACTCGGCAGGTATGTTGTCGAATATTACCGCCGAGATGTTAGGTTGGGTTAGGTTAGGTTATATTACGTTATTGAAGTATATGAGGGTTCCACGGAGACGGAGAAGCCAACTCGCCAGGAATGTTGTCAAATATTACCGCCAAGATGTAAGGTTGGGTTAGGTTAGGTTATATAACGTTATTGATGTATATCACGGTACCACGGAGACGTAGAGGCCATCAAGACAGGAATGTGGTCAAACATTACCGCCGAGACGTTAGGTTGGGTTAGTTTAGGTTATATTACGTTATTGATGTATATAAAGGTCCCACGGAGACGTAGAGGCCAACTCGCCAGGTATGTTGACAAATCTTACCGCCGAGATGTTAGGTTGGGTTAGGTTAGGTTGTATTACATTATTGATGTATATAACGGTCCCACGGAGACGTAGAGGCCAACAAGACAGGAATGTGGTCAAACATTACCGCCGAGATGTTAGGTTGGGTTAGGTTAGGCTATATTACGTTATTGATGTATATAAAGGTCGCACGGAGACGGAGAAGCCAACTCGCCAGGAATGTTGTCAAATATTACCGCCGAGATGTTAGGTTGGGTTAGGTTAGGTTATATTACGTTATTGATGTATATAAAGGTCCCACGGAGACGAAGAGGCCAACTCGCCAGGTATGTCTTCAAATATTACCGCCGAGATGTTAGATTGATTTAGGTTAGGTTATATTACGTTATTGAAGTATACAAAGGTCCCACGAAGGCGGAAAAGCCAACTCGCCAGGAATGTTCTCAAATATTACCGCCGAGATGTTATGTTGGATTAGGTTAGGTTATATTACGTTATAGATGTATATAAAGGTCCCACGTAGACGTAGAGTCCAACAAGCCAGGAATGTGGTCAAATACTACAGCCGAGATGTAAGATTGGGTTAGGTTAGGTTATATTACGTTATAGATGTATATAAAGGTCCCACGGACACGTAGATTCCAACAAGCTAGGAATGTGATCAAATATTACCGCCGAGATGTTAGGTTGGGTTAGGTGATGTTATATTACGTTATTGATGTATATAAAGGTCCCACGGAGGCGGAAAAGCCAACTCGCCAGGAATGTTCTCAAACATTACCGCCGAGATGTTAGGTTGGGTTAGGTTAGGTTATATCACGTTATTGATGTATATAAAGGTCCCACGGAGACGAATAAGCCAACTCGCCAGGAATGTTGTCAAATATTACCGCCGAGATGTTAGGTTGGGTTAGGTTAGGTTGTGTTACATTATTGATGTATATAACGGTCCCACGGAGACGTAGAGGCCAACTCGGCAGGTATGTTATCAAATATTACCGCCGAGATGTTATGTTGGGTTAGGTAAGGTTATATTACGTTATTGATGTATATGAGGGTCCCACGGAGACGGAGAAGCCAACTCGCCAGGAATGTAGTCAAATATTACCGCCAAGATGTTAGGTTGGGTTAGGTTAGGTTATATAACGTTATTGATGTATATAACGGTCCCACGGAGACGTAGAGGACATCAAGACAGGAATGTGGTCAAATATAACCGCCGAGATGTTAGGTTGGGTTAGGTTAGGTTATATTACGTTATTGAAGTAGATAAAGGTCCCACGGAGACGTAGAGGCCAACAAGTCAGGAATGTCGTCAAATATTACCGCCGAGATGTTAGATTGGTTTAGGCTAGCTTATATTATGTTACTGATGTATATAAAGGTCCCACGGAGACGTAGAGGCCAACAAGCCAGGAATGTGGTCAAATATTACCGCCGAGATGTTAGATTGGGATAGACCAGCTTATATTATGTTATTGATGTATATAAAGATCCCACGGAGACGTAGAGGCCAACTCACCAGGAATGTTGTCAAATCTTACCGCCGAGATGTTAGGTTGGGTTAGGTTAGGTTATATTACGTTATTGATGTATACAAAGGTCCCACGGAGGCGGAAAAGCCAACTCGCCAGGAATGTTCTCAAACATTACCGCCGAGATGTTAGGTTGGGTTAGGTTAGGTTATATTACGTTATTGATGTATATAAAGGTCCCACGGAGACGGATAAGCCAACTCGCCAGGAATGTTGTCAAATATTACCGCCGAGATGTTAGGTTGGGTTAGGTTAGGTTATATTACGTTATTGATGTATATAAAGGTCCCACGGAGACGAAGAGGCCAACTCGCCAGGTATGTCTTCAAATATTACCGTCGAGATGTTAGATTGGTTTAGGTTAGGTTATATTACGTTATTGAAGTATATAAAGGTCGCTCGGAGACGTAGAGGCGAACTCACCAGGAATGTTTTCAAATATTACCGCCGAGATGTTAGATTGGGTTAGGTTAGATTATATTACGTTAATGAAGTATATAAAGGTCCCACGGAGACGTAGAGGCCAACTCGCCAGGAATGTTTTCAAATATTACCGCCGATATGTTAGGTTGGGTTAGGTTAGGTTATATTACGTTATAGATGTATGTAAAGGTCCCACGGAGACGTAGAGGCCAACTCGGCAGGTATGTTGTCAAATATTACCGCCAAGATGTAAGGTTGGGTTAGGTTAGGTTATATAACGTTATTGATGTATATCACGGTACCACGGAGACGTAGAGGCCATCAAGACAGGAATGTGGTCAAACATTACCGCCGAGACGTTAGGTTGGGTTAGTTTAGGTTATATTACGTTATTGATGTATATAAAGGTCCCACGGAGACGTAGAGGCCAACTCGCCAGGTATGTTGACAAATCTTACCGCCGAGATGTTAGGTTGGGTTAGGTTAGGTTGTATTACATTATTGATGTATATAACGGTCCCACGGAGACGTAGAAGCCAACAAGACAGGAATGTGGTCAAACATTACCGCCGAGATGTTAGGTTGGGTTAGGTTAGGCTATATTACGTTATTGATGTATATAAAGGTCCCACGGAGACGTAGAGGCCAACTCGCCAGGTATGTTGTCAAATCTTACCGCCGAGATGTTAGGTTGGGTTAGGTTAGGTTATATTACGTTATTGATGTATATAAAGGTCGCACGGAGACGGAGAAGCCAACTCGCCAGGAATGTTGTCAAATATTACCGCCGAGATGTTAGGTTGGGTTAGGTTAGGTTATATTACGTTATTGATGTATATAAAGGTCCCACGGAGACGAAGAGGCCAACTCGCCAGGTATGTCTTCAAATATTACCGCCGAGATGTTAGATTGGTTTAGGTTAGGTTATATTACGTTATTGAAGTATATAAAGGTCGCTCGGAGACGTAGAGGCGAACTCACCAGGAATGTTTTCAAATATTACCGCCGAGATGTTAGATTGGGTTAGGTTAGATTATATTACGTTAATGAAGTATATAAAGGTCCCACGGAGACGTAGAGGCCAACTCGCCAGGAATGTTTTCAAATATTACCGCCGAGATGTTAGATTGGTTTAGATTAGGTTATATTACGTTATTGAAGTATATAAAGGTCCCACGGAGACGTAGATGCCAACAAGACAGGAATGTGGTCAAACATTACCGCCGAGATGTTAGGTTGGGTTAGGTTAGGCTATATTACGTTATTGATGTATATAAAGGTCCCACGGAGACGTAGAGGCCAACTCACCAGGAATGTTGTCAAATCTTACCGCCGAGATGTTAGGTTGGGTTAGGTTAGGTTATATTACGTTATTGATGTATACAAAGGTCCCACGGAGGCGGAAAAGCCAACTCGCCAGGAATGTTCTCAAACATTACCGCCGAGATGTTAGGTTGGGTTAGGTTAGGTTATATTACGTTAGTGATGTATATAAAGGTCCCACGGAGACGGATAAGCCAACTCGCCAGGAATGTTGTCAAATATTACCGCCGAGATGTTAGGTTGGGTTAAGTTAGGTTATATTACGTTATTGATGTATATAAAGGTCCCACGGAGACGAAGAGGCCAACTCGCCAGGTATGTCTTCAAATATTACCGTCGAGATGTTAGATTGGTTTAGGTTAGGTTATATTACGTTATTGAAGTATATAAAGGTCGCTCGGAGACGTAGAGGCGAACTCACCAGGAATGTTTTCAAATATTACCGCCGAGATGTTAGATTGGGTTAGGTTAGATTATATTACGTTAATGAAGTATATAAAGGTCCCACGGAGACGTAGAGGCCAACTCGCCAGGAATGTTTTCAAATATTACCGCCGATATGTTAGGTTGGGTTAGGTTAGGTTATATTACGTTATAGATATATGTAAAGGTCCCACGGAGACGTAGAGGCCAACTCGGCAGGTATGTTGTCAAATATTACCGCCGAGATGTTAGGTTGGGTTAGGTTAGGTTATATTACGTTATTGAAGTATATGAGGGTTCCACGGAGACGGAGAAGCCAACTCGCCAGGAATGTTGTCAAATATTACCGCCAAGATGTAAGGTTGGGTTAGGTTAGGTTATATAACGTTATTGATGTATATCACGGTACCACGGAGACGTAGAGGCCATCAAGACAGGAATGTGGTCAAACATTACCGCCGAGACGTTAGGTTGGGTTAGTTTAGGTTATATTACGTTATTGATGTATATAAAGGTCGCACGGAGACGGAGAAGCCAACTCGCCAGGTATGTCTTCAAATATTACCGCCGAGATGTTAGATTGGTTTAGGTTAGGTTATATTACGTTATTGAAGTATATAAAGGTCGCTGGGAGACGTAGAGGCGAACTCGCCAGGAATGTTTTCAAATATTACCGCCGAAATGTTAGGTTGGCTTAGGTTAGGTTATATTACGTTATTGATGTATATAAAGGTCCCACGGAGACGAAGAGGCCAACTCGCCAGGTATGTCTTCAAATATTACCGCCGAGATGTTAGATTGGTTTAGATTAGGTTATATTACGTTATTGAAGTATATAAAGGTCCCACGGAGACGTAGATGCCAACAAGACAGGAATGTGGTCAAACATTACCGCCGAGATGTTAGGTTGGGTTAGGTTAGGCTATATTACGTTATTGATGTATATAACGGTCCCACGGAGACGTAGATGCCAACAAGACAGGAATGTGGTCAAACATTACCGCCGAGATGTTAGGTTGGGTTAGGTTAGGCTATATTACGTTATTGATGTATATAAAGGTCCCACGGAGACGTAGGGGCCAACTCGCCAGGTATGTTGTCAAATCTTACCGCCGAGATGTTAGGTTGGGTTAGGTTAGGTTATATTACGTTATTGATGTATATAAAGGTCGCACGGAGACGGAGAAGCCAACTCGCCAGGAATGTTGTCAAATATTACCGCCGAGATGTTAGGTTGGGTTAGGCTAGGTTATATTACGTTATTGATGTATATAAAGGTCCCACGGAGACGAAGAGGCCAACTCGCCAGGTATGTCTTCAAATATTACCGCCGAGATGTTAGATTGGTTTAGATTAGGTTATATTACGTTATTGAAGTATATAAAGGTCCCACGGAGACGTAGAGGCCAACAAGCCAGGAATGTCGTCAAATATTACCGCCGAGATGTTAGATTGGGTTAGGTTAGATTATATTACGTTAATGAAGTATATAAAGGTCCCACGGAGACGTAGAGGCCAACTCGCCAGGTATGTTGTCAAATCTTACCGCCGAGATGTTAGGTTGGGTTAGGTTAGGTTGTATTACATTATTGATGTATATAACGGTCCCACGGAGACGTAGAGGCCAACAAGACAGGAATGTGGTCAAACATTGCCGCCGAGATGTTAGGTTGGGTTAGGTTAGGCTATATTACGTTATTGATGTATATAAAGGTCCCACGGAGACGTAGAGGCCAACTCGCCAGGTATGTTGTCAAATCTTACCGCCGAGATGTTAGGTTGGGTTAGGTTAGGTTATATTACGTTATTGATGTATATAAAGGTCGCACGGAGACGGAGAAGCCAACTCGCCAGGAATGTTGTCAAATATTACCGCCGAGATGTTAGGTTGGTTTAGATTAGGTTATATTACGTTATTGAAGTATATAACGGTCCCACGGAGACGTAGAGGCCAACAAGACAGGAATGTGGTCAAACATTACCGCCGAGATGTTAGGTTGGGTTAGGTTAGGCTATATTACGTTATTGATGTATATAAAGGTCCCACGGAGACGTAGAGGCCAACTCGCCAGGAATGTTTTCAAATATTACCGCCGAAATGTTAGGTTGGGTTAGGTTAGGTTATATTACGTTATTGATGTATATAAAGGTCCCACGGAGACGAAGAGGCCAACTCGCCAGGTATGTCTTCAAATATTACCGCCGAGATGTTAGATTGGTTTAGATTAGGTTATATTACGTTATTGAAGTATATAAAGGTCCCACGGAGACGTAGATGCCAACAAGACAGGAATGTGGTCAAACATTACCGCCGAGATGTTAGGTTGGGTTAGGTTAGGCTATATTACGTTATTGATGTATATAACGGTCCCACGGAGACGTAGATGCCAACAAGACAGGAATGTGGTCAAACATTACCGCCGAGATGTTAGGTTGGGTTAGGTTAGGCTATATTACGTTATTGATGTATATAAAGGTCCCACGGAGACGTAGAGGCCAACTCGCCAGGTATGTTGTCAAATCTTACCGCCGAGATGTTAGGTTGGGTTAGGTTAGGTTATATTACGTTATTGATGTATATAAAGGTCGCACGGAGACGGAGAAGCCAACTCGCCAGGAATGTTGTCAAATATTACCGCCGAGATGTTAGGTTGGGTTAGGCTAGGTTATATTACGTTATTGACGTATATAAAGGTCCCACGGAGACGAAGAGGCCAACTCGCCAGGTATGTCTTCAAATATTACCGCCGAGATGTTAGATTGGTTTAGATTAGGTTATATTACGTTATTGAAGTATATAAAGGTCCCACGGAGACGTAGAGGCCAACAAGCCAGGAATGTCGTCAAATATTACCGCCGAGATGTTAGATTGGGTTAGGTTAGATTATATTACGTTAATGAAGTATATAAAGGTCCCACGGAGACGTAGAGGCCAACTCGCCAGGTATGTTGTCAAATCTTACCGCCGAGATGTTAGGTTGGGTTAGGTTAGGTTGTATTACATTATTGATGTATATAACGGTCCCACGGAGACGTAGAGGCCAACAAGACAGGAATGTGGTCAAACATTGCCGCCGAGATGTTAGGTTGGGTTAGGTTAGGCTATATTACGTTATTGATGTATATAAAGGTCCCACGGAGACGTAGAGGCCAACTCGCCAGGTATGTTGTCAAATCTTACCGCCGAGATGTTAGGTTGGGTTAGGTTAGGTTATATTACGTTATTGATGTATATAAAGGTCGCACGGAGACGGAGAAGCCAACTCGCCAGGAATGTTGTCAAATATTACCGCCGAGATGTTAGGTTGGGTTAGGTTAGGTTATATTACGTTATAGATGTATATAAAGGCCAACGTAGACGTAGAGTCCAACAAGCCAGGAATGTGGTCAAAGATTACAGCCGAGATGTAAGATTGGGTTAGGTTAGGTTATATTACGTTATAGATGTATATAAAGGTCCCACGGACACGTAGAGTCCAACAAGCCAGGAATGTGATCAAATATTACCGCCGAGATGTTAGGTTGGGTTAGGTGATGTTATATTACGTTACTGATGTACATAAAGGTCCCACGGAGGCGGAAAAGCCAACTCGCCAGGAATGTTCTCAAACATTACCGCCGAGAAGTTAGGTTGGGTTAGGTTAGGTTATATTACGTTATTGATGTATATAAAGGTCCCACGGAGACGAATAAGCCAACTCGCCAGGAATGTTGTCAAATATTACCGCCGAGATGTTAGGTTGGGTTAGGTTAGGTTATATTACGTTATTGATGTATATAAAGGTCTCACGGAGACGAAGAGGCCAACTCGCCAGGTATGTCTTCAAATATTACCGCCGAGATGTTAGATTGGTTTAGATTAGGTTATATTACGTTATTGAAGTATATAAAGGTCCCACGGAGACGTAGAGGCCAACAAGCCAGGAATGTCGTCAAATATTACCGCCGAGATGTTAGGTTGGATTAGGTTAGGTTATATTACGTTATAGATGTATATAAAGGTCCCACGTAGACGTAGAGTCCAACAAGCCAGGAATGTGGTCAAATATTACAGCCGAGATGTAAAATTGGGTTAGGTGATGTTATATTACGTTATTGATGTATATAAAGGTCCCACGGACGCGGAAAAACCAACTCGCCAGGAATGTTCTCAAACATTACCGCCGAGATGATAGGTTGGGTTAGGTTAGGTTATATTACGTTATTGATGTATATAAAGGTCCCACGGAGACGAATAAGCCAACTCGCCAGGAATGTTGTCAAATACTACCGCCGAGATGTTAGGTTGGGTTAGGTTAGGTTGTATTACATTATTGATGTATATAACGGTCCCACGGAGACGAAGAGGCCTACTCGCCAGGTATGTCTTCAAATATTACCGCCGAGATGTTAGATTGGTTTAGATTAGGTTATATTACGTTATTGAAGTATATAAAGGTCCCACGGAGACGTAGAGGCCAACAAGCCAGGAATGTCGTCAAATATTACCGCCGAGATGTTAGGTTGGGTTAGGTGATGTTATACTACGTTATTGATGTATATAACGGTCCCACGGAGGCGGAAAAGCCAACTCGCCAGGAATGTTCTCAAACATTACCGCCGAGATGTTAGGTTGGGTTAGGTTAGGCTACATTACGTTATTGATGTATATAAAGGTCCCACGGAGACGAATAAGCCAACTCGCCAGGAATGTTGTCAAATATTACCGCCGAGATGTTAGGTTGGGTTAGGTTAGGTTGT
The DNA here is from genome assembly GCA_963969225.1 of Xylocopa violacea. Classification (NCBI taxonomy): domain Eukaryota; kingdom Metazoa; phylum Arthropoda; class Insecta; order Hymenoptera; family Apidae; genus Xylocopa; species Xylocopa violacea. The sequence goes on along the minus strand of CAXAJV010000017.1, from coordinate 6,295,260 downwards.
ATTACATTATTGATGTATATAACGGTCGCACGGAGACGTAGAGGCCAACTCGCCAGGAATGTTTTCAAATATTACCGCCGATATGTTAGGTTGGGTTAGGTTAGGTTATATTACGTTATAGATGTATGTAAAGGTCACACGGAGACGTAGAGGCCAACTCGGCAGGTATGATGTCAAATATTACGGCCGAGATGTTAGGTTGGGTTAGGTTAGGTTATATTACGTTATTGATGTATATGATGGTCCCACGGAGACGGAGAAGCCAACTCGCCAGGAATGTTGTCAAATATTACCGCCGAGATGTTAGGTTGGGTTAGGTTAGGTTATATTACGTTATTGATGTATATAAAGGTCCCACGGAGACGAAGAGGCCAACTCGCCAGGTATGTTGTCAAATCTTACCGCCGAGATGTTAGGTTGGGTTAGGTAAGGTTATATTACGTTATTGATGTATACAAAGGTCCCACGAAGGCGGAAAAGCCAACTCGCCAGGAATGTTCTCAAATATTACCGCCGAGATGTTAGGTTGGATTAGGTTAGGTTATATTACGTTATAGATGTATATAAAGGTCCCACGTAGACGTAGAGTCCAACAAGCCAGGAATGTTTTCAAATATTACCGCCAAGATGTAAGGTTGGGTTAGGTTAGGTTATATAACGTTATTGATGTATATCACGGTACCACGGAGACGTAGAGGCCATCAAGACAGGAATGTGGTCAAACATTACCGCCGAGACGTTAGGTTGGGTTAGTTTAGGTTATATTACGTTATTGATGTATATAAAGGTCGCACGGAGACGGAGAAGCCAACTCGCCAGGTATGTCTTCAAATATTACCGCCGAGATGTTAGATTGGTTTAGGTTAGGTTATATTACGTTATTGAAGTATATAAAGGTCCCACGGAGACGTAGAGGCCAACAAGCCAGGAATGTCGTCAAATATTACCGCCGAGATGTTAGATTGGGTTAGGTTAGATTATATTACGTTAATGAAGTATATAAAGGTCCCACGGAGACGTAGAGGCCAACTCGCCAGGTATGTTGTCAAATCTTACCGCCGAGATGTTAGGTTGGGTTAGGTTAGGTTGTATTACATTATTGATGTATATAACGGTCCCACGGAGACGTAGAGGCCAACAAGACAGGAATGTGGTCAAACATTGCCGCCGAGATGTTAGGTTGGGTTAGGTTAGGCTATATTACGTTATTGATGTATATAAAGGTCCCACGGAGACGTAGAGGCCAACTCGCCAGGTATGTTGTCAAATCTTACCGCCGAGATGTTAGGTTGGGTTAGGTTAGGTTATATTACGTTATTGATGTATATAAAGGTCGCACGGAGACGGAGAAGCCAACTCGCCAGGAATGTTGTCAAATATTACCGCCGAGATGTTAGGTTGGGTTAGGTTAGGTTATATTACGTTATAGATGTATATAAAGGCCAACGTAGACGTAGAGTCCAACAAGCCAGGAATGTGGTCAAAGATTACAGCCGAGATGTAAGATTGGGTTAGGTTAGGTTATATTACGTTATAGATGTATATAAAGGTCCCACGGACACGTAGAGTCCAACAAGCCAGGAATGTGATCAAATATTACCGCCGAGATGTTAGGTTGGGTTAGGTGATGTTATATTACGTTACTGATGTACATAAAGGTCCCACGGAGGCGGAAAAGCCAACTCGCCAGGAATGTTCTCAAACATTACCGCCGAGAAGTTAGGTTGGGTTAGGTTAGGTTATATTACGTTATTGATGTATATAAAGGTCCCACGGAGACGAATAAGCCAACTCGCCAGGAATGTTGTCAAATATTACCGCCGAGATGTTAGGTTGGGTTAGGTTAGGTTATATTACGTTATTGATGTATATAAAGGTCTCACGGAGACGAAGAGGCCAACTCGCCAGGTATGTCTTCAAATATTACCGCCGAGATGTTAGATTGGTTTAGATTAGGTTATATTACGTTATTGAAGTATATAAAGGTCCCACGGAGACGTAGAGGCCAACAAGCCAGGAATGTCGTCAAATATTACCGCCGAGATGTTAGGTTGGATTAGGTTAGGTTATATTACGTTATAGATGTATATAAAGGTCCCACGTAGACGTAGAGTCCAACAAGCCAGGAATGTGGTCAAATATTACAGCCGAGATGTAAAATTGGGTTAGGTGATGTTATATTACGTTATTGATGTATATAAAGGTCCCACGGACGCGGAAAAACCAACTCGCCAGGAATGTTCTCAAACATTACCGCCGAGATGATAGGTTGGGTTAGGTTAGGTTATATTACGTTATTGATGTATATAAAGGTCCCACGGAGACGAATAAGCCAACTCGCCAGGAATGTTGTCAAATACTACCGCCGAGATGTTAGGTTGGGTTAGGTTAGGTTGTATTACATTATTGATGTATATAACGGTCCCACGGAGACGAAGAGGCCTACTCGCCAGGTATGTCTTCAAATATTACCGCCGAGATGTTAGATTGGTTTAGATTAGGTTATATTACGTTATTGAAGTATATAAAGGTCCCACGGAGACGTAGAGGCCAACAAGCCAGGAATGTCGTCAAATATTACCGCCGAGATGTTAGGTTGGGTTAGGTGATGTTATACTACGTTATTGATGTATATAACGGTCCCACGGAGGCGGAAAAGCCAACTCGCCAGGAATGTTCTCAAACATTACCGCCGAGATGTTAGGTTGGGTTAGGTTAGGCTACATTACGTTATTGATGTATATAAAGGTCCCACGGAGACGAATAAGCCAACTCGCCAGGAATGTTGTCAAATATTACCGCCGAGATGTTAGGTTGGGTTAGGTTAGGTTGTATTACATTATTGATGTATATAACGGTCGCACGGAGACGTAGAGGCCAACTCGCCAGGAATGTTTTCAAATATTACCGCCGATATGTTAGGTTGGGTTAGGTTAGGTTATATTACGTTATAGATGTATGTAAAGGTCACACGGAGACGTAGAGGCCAACTCGGCAGGTATGATGTCAAATATTACGGCCGAGATGTTAGGTTGGGTTAGGTTAGGTTATATTACGTTATTGATGTATATGATGGTCCCACGGAGACGGAGAAGCCAACTCGCCAGGAATGTTGTCAAATATTACCGCCGAGATGTTAGGTTGGGTTAGGTTAGGTTATATTACGTTATTGATGTATATAAAGGTCCCACGGAGACGAAGAGGCCAACTCGCCAGGTATGTTGTCAAATCTTACCGCCGAGATGTTAGGTTGGGTTAGGTAAGGTTATATTACGTTATTGATGTATACAAAGGTCCCACGAAGGCGGAAAAGCCAACTCGCCAGGAATGTTCTCAAATATTACCGCCGAGATGTTAGGTTGGATTAGGTTAGGTTATATTACGTTATAGATGTATATAAAGGTCCCACGTAGACGTAGAGTCCAACAAGCCAGGAATGTTTTCAAATATTACCGCCAAGATGTAAGGTTGGGTTAGGTTAGGTTATATAACGTTATTGATGTATATCACGGTACCACGGAGACGTAGAGGCCATCAAGACAGGAATGTGGTCAAACATTACCGCCGAGACGTTAGGTTGGGTTAGTTTAGGTTATATTACGTTATTGATGTATATAAAGGTCGCACGGAGACGGAGAAGCCAACTCGCCAGGTATGTCTTCAAATATTACCGCCGAGATGTTAGATTGGTTTAGGTTAGGTTATATTACGTTATTGAAGTATATAAAGGTCGCTGGGAGACGTAGAGGCGAACTCGCCAGGAATGTTTTCAAATATTACCGCCGAAATGTTAGGTTGGGTTAGGTTAGGTTATATTACGTTATTGATGTATATAAAGGTCCCACGGAGACGAAGAGGCCAACTCGCCAGGTATGTCTTCAAATATTACCGCCGAGATGTTAGATTGGTTTAGATTAGGTTATATTACGTTATTGAAGTATATAAAGGTCCCACGGAGACGTAGATGCCAACAAGACAGGAATGTGGTCAAACATTACCGCCGAGATGTTAGGTTGGGTTAGGTTAGGCTATATTACGTTATTGATGTATATAACGGTCCCACGGAGACGTAAATGCCAACAAGACAGGAATGTGGTCAAACATTACCGCCGAGATGTTAGGTTGGGTTAGGTTAGGCTATATTACGTTATTGATGTATATAAAGGCCCACGGAGACGTAGAGGCCAACTCGCCAGGTATGTTGTCAAATCTTACCGCCGAGATGTTAGGTTGGGTTAGGTTAGGTTATATTACGTTATTGATGTATATAAAGGTCGCACGGAGACGGAGAAGCCAACTCGCCAGGAATGTTGTCAAATATTACCGCCGAGATGTTAGGTTGGGTTAGGCTAGGTTATATTACGTTATTGATGTATATAAAGGTCCCACGGAGACGAAGAGGCCAACTCGCCAGGTATGTCTTCAAATATTACCGCCGAGATGTTAGATTGGTTTAGATTAGGTTATATTACGTTATTGAAGTATATAACGGTCCCACGGAGACGTAGAGGCCAACAAGACAGGAATGTGGTCAAACATTACCGCCGAGATGTTAGGTTGGGTTAGGTTAGGCTATATTACGTTATTGATGTATATAAAGGTCCCACGGAGACGTAGAGGCCAACTCGCCAGGTATGTTGTCAAATCTTACCGCCGAGATGTTAGGTTGGGTTAGGTTAGGTTATATTACGTTATTGATGTATATAAAGGTCGCACGGAGACGTAGAGGCCAACAAGACAGGAATGTGGTCAAACATTACCGCCGAGATGTTAGGTTGGGTTAGGTTAGGCTATATTACGTTATTGATGTATATAAATGTCCCACGGAGACGTAGAGGCCAACTCGCCAGGTATGTTGTCAAATCTTACCGCCGAGATGTTAGGTTGGGTTAGGTTAGGTTATATTACGTTATTGATGTATATAAAGGTCCCACGGAGACGAATAAGCCAACTCGCCAGGAATGTTGTCAAATATTACCGCCGAGATGTTAGGTTGGGTTAGGTTAGGTTGTATTACATTATTGATGTATATAACGGTCGCACGGAGACGTAGAGGCCAACTCGCCAGGAATGTTTTCAAATATTACCGCCGATATGTTAGGTTGGGTTAGGTTAGGTTATATTACGTTATAGATGTATGTAAAGGTCACACGGAGACGTAGAGGCCAACTCGGCAGGTATGATGTCAAATATTACGGCCGAGATGTTAGGTTGGGTTAGGTTAGGTTATATTACGTTATTGATGTATATGATGGTCCCACGGAGACGGAGAAGCCAACTCGCCAGGAATGTTGTCAAATATTACCGCCGAGATGTTAGGTTGGGTTAGGTTAGGTTATATTACGTTATTGATGTATATAAAGGTCCCACGGAGACGAAGAGGCCAACTCGCCAGGTATGTTGTCAAATCTTACCGCCGAGATGTTAGGTTGGGTTAGGTAAGGTTATATTACGTTATTGATGTATACAAAGGTCCCACGAAGGCGGAAAAGCCAACTCGCCAGGAATGTTCTCAAATATTACCGCCGAGATGTTAGGTTGGATTAGGTTAGGTTATATTACGTTATAGATGTATATAAAGGTCCCACGTAGACGTAGAGTCCAACAAGCCAGGAATGTTTTCAAATATTACCGCCAAGATGTAAGGTTGGGTTAGGTTAGGTTATATAACGTTATTGATGTATATCACGGTACCACGGAGACGTAGAGGCCATCAAGACAGGAATGTGGTCAAACATTACCGCCGAGACGTTAGGTTGGGTTAGTTTAGGTTATATTACGTTATTGATGTATATAAAGGTCGCACGGAGACGGAGAAGCCAACTCGCCAGGTATGTCTTCAAATATTACCGCCGAGATGTTAGATTGGTTTAGGTTAGGTTATATTACGTTATTGAAGTATATAAAGGTCGCTGGGAGACGTAGAGGCGAACTCGCCAGGAATGTTTTCAAATATTACCGCCGAAATGTTAGGTTGGGTTAGGTTAGGTTATATTACGTTATTGATGTATATAAAGGTCCCACGGAGACGAAGAGGCCAACTCGCCAGGTATGTCTTCAAATATTACCGCCGAGATGTTAGATTGGTTTAGATTAGGTTATATTACGTTATTGAAGTATATAAAGGTCCCACGGAGACGTAGATGCCAACAAGACAGGAATGTGGTCAAACATTACCGCCGAGATGTTAGGTTGGGTTAGGTTAGGCTATATTACGTTATTGATGTATATAACGGTCCCACGGAGACGTAGATGCCAACAAGACAGGAATGTGGTCAAACATTACCGCCGAGATGTTAGGTTGGGTTAGGTTAGGCTATATTACGTTATTGATGTATATAAAGGCCCACGGAGACGTAGAGGCCAACTCGCCAGGTATGTTGTCAAATCTTACCGCCGAGATGTTAGGTTGGGTTAGGTTAGGTTATATTACGTTATTGATGTATATAAAGGTCGCACGGAGACGGAGAAGCCAACTCGCCAGGAATGTTGTCAAATATTACCGCCGAGATGTTAGGTTGGGTTAGGCTAGGTTATATTACGTTATTGATGTATATAAAGGTCCCACGGAGACGAAGAGGCCAACTCGCCAGGTATGTCTTCAAATATTACCGCCGAGATGTTAGATTGGTTTAGATTAGGTTATATTACGTTATTGAAGTATATAACGGTCCCACGGAGACGTAGAGGCCAACAAGACAGGAATGTGGTCAAACATTACCGCCGAGATGTTAGGTTGGGTTAGGTTAGGCTATATTACGTTATTGATGTATATAAAGGTCCCACGGAGACGTAGAGGCCAACTCGCCAGGTATGTTGTCAAATCTTACCGCCGAGATGTTAGGTTGGGTTAGGTTAGGTTATATTACGTTATTGATGTATATAAAGGTCGCACGGAGACGTAGAGGCCAACAAGACAGGAATGTGGTCAAACATTACCGCCGAGATGTTAGGTTGGGTTAGGTTAGGCTATATTACGTTATTGATGTATATAAATGTCCCACGGAGACGTAGAGGCCAACTCGCCAGGTATGTTGTCAAATCTTACCGCCGAGATGTTAGGTTGGGTTAGGTTAGATTATATTACGTTATTGATGTATACAAATGTCCCACAGAGGCGGAAAAGCCAACTCGCCAGGAATGTTCTCAAATATAACCGCCGAGATGTTAGGTTGGGTTAGGTTAGGTTATATTACGTTATAGATGTATATAAAGGCCAACGTAGACGTAGAGTCCAACAAGCCAGGAATGTGGTCAAATATTACAGCCGAGATGTAAAATTGGGTTAGGTGATGTTATATTACGTTATTGATGTATATAAAGGTCCCACGGACGCGGAAAAACCAACTCGCCAGGAATGTTCTCAAACATTACCGCCGAGATGATAGGTTGGGTTAGGTTAGGTTATATTACGTTATTGATGTATATAAAGGTCCCACGGAGACGAATAAGCCAACTCGCCAGGAATGTTGTCAAATACTACCGCCGAGATGTTAGGTTGGGTTAGGTTAGGTTGTATTACATTATTGATGTATATAACGGTCCCACGGAGACGAAGAGGCCAACTCGCCAGGTATGTCTTCAAATATTACCGCCGAGATGTTAGATTGGTTTAGATTAGGTTATATTACGTTATTGAAGTATATAAAGGTCCCACGGAGACGTAGAGGCCAACAAGCCAGGAATGTCGTCAAATATTACCGCCGAGATGTTAGGTTGGGTTAGGTGATGTTATATTACGTTATTGATGTATATAACGGTCCCACGGAGGCGGAAAAGCCAAATCGCCAGGAATGTTCTCAAACATTACCGCCGAGATGTTAGGTTGGGTTAGGTTAGGCTACATTACGTTATTGATGTATATAAAGGTCCCACGGAGACGAATAAGCCAACTCGCCAGGAATGTTGTCAAATATTACCGCCGAGATGTTAGGTTGGGTTAGGTTAGGTTGTATTACATTATTGATGTATATAACGGTCGCACGGAGACGTAGAGGCCAACTCGCCAGGAATGTTTTCAAATATTACCGCCGATATGTTAGGTTGGGTTAGGTTAGGTTATATTACGTTATAGATATATGTAAAGGTCCCACGGAGACGTAGAGGCCAACTCGGCAGGTATGTTGTCAAATATTACCGCCGAGATGTTAGGTTGGGTTAGGTTAGGTTATATTACGTTATTGAAGTATATGAGGGTTCCACGGAGACGGAGAAGCCAACTCGCCAGGAATGTTGTCAAATATTACCGCCAAGATGTAAGGTTGGGTTAGGTTAGGTTATATAACGTTATTGATGTATATCACGGTACCACGGAGACGTAGAGGCCATCAAGACAGGAATGTGGTCAAACATTACCGCCGAGACGTTAGGTTGGGTTAGTTTAGGTTATATTACGTTATTGATGTATATAAAGGTCGCACGGAGACGGAGAAGCCAACTCGCCAGGTATGTCTTCAAATATTACCGCCGAGATGTTAGATTGGTTTAGGTTAGGTTATATTACGTTATTGAAGTATATAAAGGTCGCTGGGAGACGTAGAGGCGAACTCGCCAGGAATGTTTTCAAATATTACCGCCGAAATGTTAGGTTGGGTTAGGTTAGGTTATATTACGTTATTGATGTATATAAAGGTCCCACGGAGACGAAGAGGCCAACTCGCCAGGTATGTCTTCAAATATTACCGCCGAGATGTTAGATTGGTTTAGATTAGGTTATATTACGTTATTGAAGTATATAAAGGTCCCACGGAGACGTAGATGCCAACAAGACAGGAATGTGGTCAAACATTACCGCCGAGATGTTAGGTTGGGTTAGGTTAGGCTATATTACGTTATTGATGTATATAACGGTCCCACGGAGACGTAGATGCCAACAAGACAGGAATGTGGTCAAACATTACCGCCGAGATGTTAGGTTGGGTTAGGTTAGGCTATATTACGTTATTGATGTATATAAAGGTCCCACGGAGACGTAGAGGCCAACTCGCCAGGTATGTTGTCAAATCTTACCGCCGAGATGTTAGGTTGGGTTAGGTTAGGTTATATTACGTTATTGATGTATATAAAGGTCGCACGGAGACGGAGAAGCCAACTCGCCAGGAATGTTGTCAAATATTTCCGCCGAGATGTTAGGTTGGGTTAGGCTAGGTTATATTACGTTATTGATGTATATAAAGGTCCCACGGAGACGAAGAGGCCAACTCGCCAGGTATGTCTTCAAATATTACCGCCGAGATGTTAGATTGGTTTAGATTAGGTTATATTACGTTATTGAAGTATATAAAGGTCCCACGGAGACGTAGAGGCCAACAAGCCAGGAATGTCGTCAAATATTACCGCCGAGATGTTAGATTGGGTTAGGTTAGATTATATTACGTTAATGAAGTATATAAAGGTCCCACGGAGACGTAGAGGCCAACTCGCCAGGTATGTTGTCAAATCTTACCGCCGAGATGTTAGGTTGGGTTAGGTTAGGTTGTATTACATTATTGATGTATATAACGGTCCCACGGAGACGTAGAGGCCAACAAGACAGGAATGTGGTCAAACATTACCGCCGAGATGTTAGGTTGGGTTAGGTTAGGCTATATTACGTTATTGATGTATATAAAGGTCCCACGGAGACGTAGAGGCCAACTCGCCAGGTATGTTGTCAAATCTTACCGCCGAGATGTTAGGTTGGGTTAGGTTAGGTTATATTACGTTATTGATGTATATAAAGGTCGCACGGAGACGGAGAAGCCAACTCGCCAGGAATGTTGTCAAATATTACCGCCGAGATGTTAGGTTGGGTTAGGCTAGGTTATATTACGTTATTGATGTATATAAAGGTCCCACGGAGACGAAGAGGCCAACTCGCCAGGTATGTCTTCAAATATTACCGCCGAGATGTTAGATTGGTTTAGATTAGGTTATATTACGTTATTGAAGTATATAACGGTCCCACGGAGACGTAGAGGCCAACAAGACAGGAATGTGGTCAAACATTACCGCCGAGATGTTAGGTTGGGTTAGGTTAGGCTATATTACGTTATTGATGTATATAAAGGTCCCACGGAGACGTAGAGGCCAACTCGCCAGGTATGTTGTCAAATCTTACCGCCGAGATGTTAGGTTGGGTTAGGTTAGGTTATATTACGTTATTGATGTATATAAAGGTCGCACGGAGACGTAGAGGCCAACAACACAGGAATGTGGTCAAACATTACCGCCGAGATGTTAGGTTGGGTTAGGTTAGGCTATATTACGTTATTGATGTATATAAATGTCCCACGGAGACGTAGAGGCCAACTCGCCAGGTATGTTGTCAAATCTTACCGCCGAGATGTTAGGTTGGGTTAGGTTAGATTATATTACGTTATTGATGTATACAAATGTCCCACAGAGGCGGAAAAGCCAACTCGCCAGGAATGTTCTCAAATATAACCGCCGAGATGTTAGGTTGGGTTAGGTTAGGTTATATCACGTTATAGATGTATATAAAGGCCAACGTAGACGTAGAGTCCAACAAGCCAGGAATGTGGTCAAAGATTACAGCCGAGATGTAAGATTGGGTTAGGTTAGGTTATATTACGTTATAGATGTATATAAAGGTCCCACGGACACGTAGAGTCCAACAAGCCAGGAATGTGATCAAATATTACCGCCGAGATGTTAGGTTGGGTTAGGCGATGTTATATTACGTTACTGATGTACATAGAGGTCCCACGGAGGCGGAAAAGCCAACTCGCCAGGAATGTTCTCAAACATTACCGCCGAGAAGTTAGGTTGGGTTAGGTAAGGTTATATTACGTTATTGATGTATATAACGGTCCCACGGAGACGAATAAGCCAACTCGCCAGGAATGTTGTCAAATATTACCGCCGAGATGTTAGGTTGGGTTAGGTTAGGTTATATTACGTTATTGATGTATATAAAGGTCTCACGGAGACGAAGAGGCCAACTCGCCAGGTATGTCTTCAAATATTACCGCCGAGATGTTAGATTGGTTTAGATTAGGTTATATTACGTTATTGAAGTATATAAAGGTCCCACGGAGACGTAGAGGCCAACAAGCCAGGAATGTCGTCAAATATTACCGCCGAGATGTTAGGTTGGGTTAGGCTAGGTTATATTACGTTATTGATGTATATAAAGGTCCCACGGAGACGAAGAGGCCAACTCGCCAGGTATGTCTTCAAATATTACCGCCGAGATGTTAGATTGGTTTAGATTAGGTTATATTACGTTATTGAAGTATATAACGGTCCCACGGAGACGTAGAGGCCAACAAGACAGGAATGTGGTCAAACATTACCGCCGAGATGTTAGGTTGGGTTAGGTTAGGCTATATTACGTTATTGATGTATATAAAGGTCCCACGGAGACGTAGAGGCCAACTCGCCAGGTATGTTGTCAAATCTTACCGCCGAGATGTTAGGTTGGGTTAGGTTAGGTTATATTACGTTATTGATGTATATAAAGGTCGCACGGAGACGTAGAGGCCAACAACACAGGAATGTGGTCAAACATTACCGCCGAGATGTTAGGTTGGGTTAGGTTAGGCTATATTACGTTATTGATGTATATAAATGTCCCACGGAGACGTAGAGGCCAACTCGCCAGGTATGTTGTCAAATCTTACCGCCGAGATGTTAGGTTGGGTTAGGTTAGATTATATTACGTTATTGATGTATACAAATGTCCCACAGAGGCGGAAAAGCCAACTCGCCAGGAATGTTCTCAAATATAACCGCCGAGATGTTAGGTTGGGTTAGGTTAGGTTATATCACGTTATAGATGTATATAAAGGCCAACGTAGACGTAGAGTCCAACAAGCCAGGAATGTGGTCAAAGATTACAGCCGAGATGTAAGATTGGGTTAGGTTAGGTTATATTACGTTATAGATGTATATAAAGGTCCCACGGACACGTAGAGTCCAACAAGCCAGGAATGTGATCAAATATTACCGCCGAGATGTTAGGTTGGGTTAGGCGATGTTATATTACGTTACTGATGTACATAGAGGTCCCACGGAGGCGGAAAAGCCAACTCGCCAGGAATGTTCTCAAACATTACCGCCGAGAAGTTAGGTTGGGTTAGGTAAGGTTATATTACGTTATTGATGTATATAACGGTCCCACGGAGACGAATAAGCCAACTCGCCAGGAATGTTGTCAAATATTACCGCCGAGATGTTAGGTTGGGTTAGGTTAGGTTATATTACGTTATTGATGTATATAAAGGTCTCACGGAGACGAAGAGGCCAACTCGCCAGGTATGTCTTCAAATATTACCGCCGAGATGTTAGATTGGTTTAGATTAGGTTATATTACGTTATTGAAGTATATAAAGGTCCCACGGAGACGTAGAGGCCAACAAGCCAGGAATGTCGTCAAATATTACCGCCGAGATGTTAGGTTGGATTAGGTTAGGTTATATTACGTTATAGATGTATATAAAGGTCCCACGTAGACGTAGAGTCCAACAAGCCAGGAATGTGGTCAAATATTACAGCCGAGATGTAAAATTGGGTTAGGTGATGTTATATTACGTTATTGATGTATATAAAGGTCCCACGGACGCGGAAAAACCAACTCGCCAGGAATGTTCTCAAACATTACCGCCGAGATGATAGGTTGGGTTAGGTTAGGTTATATTACGTTATTGATGTATATAAAGGTCCCACGGAGACGAATAAGCCAACTCGCCAGGAATGTTGTCAAATACTACCGCCGAGATGTTAGGTTGGGTTAGGTTAGGTTATATTACGTTATTGATGTATATAAAGGTCCCACGGAGACGAAGAGGCCAACTCGCCAGGTATGTTGTCAAAACTTACCGCCGAGATGTTAGGTTGGGTTAGGTAAGGTTATATTACGTTATAGATGTATATAAAGGTCCCACGTAGACGTAGAGTCCAACAAGCCAGGTATGTCTTCAAATATTACCGCCGAGATGTTAGATTGGTTTAGGTTAGGTTATATTACGTTATTGAAGTATATAAACGTCGCTCGGAGACCTAGAGGCGAACTCACCAGGAATGTTTTCAAATATTACCGACAAGATGTTAGATTGGGTTAGGTTAGATTATATTACGTTAATGAAGTATATAAAGGTCCCACGGAGACGTAGAGGCCAACTCGCCAGGAATTATTTCAAATATTACCGCCGATATGTTAGGTTGGGTTAGGTTAGGTTATATTACGTTATAGATGTATGTAAAGGTCCCACGGAGACGTAGAGGCCAACTCGGCAGGTATGTTGTCAAATATTACCGCCGAGATGTTAGGTTGGGTTAGGTTAGGTTATATTACGTTATTGAAGTATATGAGGGTTCCACGGAGACGGAGAAGCCAACTCGCCAGGAATGTTGTCAAATATTACCGCCAAGATGTAAGGTTGGGTTAGGTTAGGTTATATAACGTTATTGATGTATATCACGGTACCACGGGGACGTAGAGTCCAACAAGCCAGGAATGTGGTCAAAGATTACAGCCGAGATGTAAGATTGGGTTAGGTTAGGTTATATTACGTTATAGATGTATATAAAGGTCCCACGGACACGTAGAGTCCAACAAGCCAGGAATGTGATCAAATATTACCGCCGAGATGTTAGGTTGGGTTAGGTGATGTTATATTACGTTACTGATGTACATAAAGGTCCCACGGAGGCGGAAAAGCCAACTCGCCAGGAATGTTCTCAAACATTACCGCCGAGAAGTTAGGTTGGGTTAGGTTAGGTTATATTACGTTATTGATGTATATAAAGGTCCCACGGAGACGAATAAGCCAACTCGCCAGGAATGTTGTCAAATATTACCGCCGAGATGTTAGGTTGGGTTAGGTTAGGTTATATTACGTTATTGATGTATATAAAGGTCTCACGGAGACGAAGAGGCCAACTCGCCAGGTATGTCTTCAAATATTACCGCCGAGATGTTAGATTGGTTTAGATTAGGTTATATTACGTTATTGAAGTATATAAAGGTCCCACGGAGACGTAGAGGCCAACAAGCCAGGAATGTCGTCAAATATTACCGCCGAGATGTTAGGTTGGATTAGGTTAGGTTATATTACGTTATAGATGTATATAAAGGTCCCACGTAGACGTAGAGTCCAACAAGCCAGGAATGTGGTCAAATATTACAGCCGAGATGTAAAATTGGGTTAGGTGATGTTATATTACGTTATTGATGTATATAAAGGTCCCACGGACGCGGAAAAACCAACTCGCCAGGAATGTTCTCAAACATTACCGCCGAGATGATAGGTTGGGTTAGGTTAGGTTATATTACGTTATTGATGTATATAAAGGTCCCACGGAGACGAATAAGCCAACTCGCCAGGAATGTTGTCAAATACTACCGCCGAGATGTTAGGTTGGGTTAGGTTAGGTTGTATTACATTATTGATGTATATAACGGTCCCACGGAGACGAAGAGGCCAACTCGCCAGGTATGTCTTCAAATATTACCGCCGAGATGTTAGATTGGTTTAGATTAGGTTATATTACGTTATTGAAGTATATAAAGGTCCCACGGAGACGTAGAGGCCAACAAGCCAGGATTGTCGTCAAATATTACCGCCGAGATGTTGGGTTGGGTTAGGTGATGTTATATTACGTTATTAATGTATATAACGGTCCCACGGAGGCGGAAAAGCCAACTCGCCAGGAATGTTCTCAAACATTACCGCCGAGATTTTAGGTTGGGTTAGGTTAGGTTACATTACGTTATTGATGTATATAAAGGTCCCACGGAGAGGAATAAGCCAACTCGCCAGGAATGTTGTCAAATATTACCGCCGAGATGTTAGGTTGGGTTAGGTTAGGTTGTATTACATTATTGATGTATATAACGGTCCCACGGAGACGTAGAGGCCAACTCGCCAGGAATGTTTTCAAATATTACCGCCGATATGTTAGGTTGGGTTAGGTTAGGTTATATTACGTTATAGATGTATGTAAAGGTCACACGGAGACGTAGAGGCCAACTCGGCAGGTATGATGTCAAATATTACGGCCGAGATGTTAGGTTGGGTTAGGTTAGGTTATATTACGTTATTGATGTATATGAAGGTCCCACGGAGACGGAGAAGCCAACTCGCCAGGAATGTTGTCAAATATTACCGCCGAGATGTTAGGTTGGGTTAGGTTAGGTTATATTACGTTATTGATGTATATAAAGGTCCCACGGAGACGAAGAGGCCAACTCGCCAGGTATGTTGTCAAAACTTACCGCCGAGATGTTAGGTTGGGTTAGGTAAGGTTATATTACGTTATAGATGTATATAAAGGTCCCACGTAGACGTAGAGTCCAACAAGCCAGGTATGTCTTCAAATATTACCGCCGAGATGTTAGATTGGTTTAGGTTAGGTTATATTACGTTATTGAAGTATATAAACGTCGCTCGGAGACCTAGAGGCGAACTCACCAGGAATGTTTTCAAATATTACCGCCGAGATGTTAGATTGGGTTAGGTTAGATTATATTACGTTAATGAAGTATATAAAGGTCCCACGGAGACGTAGAGGCCAACTCGCCAGGAATTATTTCAAATATTACCGCCGATATGTTAGGTTGGGTTAGGTTAGGTTATATTACGTTATAGATGTATGTAAAGGTCCCACGGAGACGTAGAGGCCAACTCGGCAGGTATGTTGTCAAATATTACCGCCGAGATGTTAGGTTGGGTTAGGTTAGGTTATATTACGTTATTGAAGTATATGAGGGTTCCACGGAGACGGAGAAGCCAACTCGCCAGGAATGTTGTCAAATATTACCGCCAAGATGTAAGGTTGGGTTAGGTTAGGTTATATAACGTTATTGATGTATATCACGGTACCACGGGGACGTAGAGGCCATCAAGACAGGAATGTGGTCAAACATTACCGCCGAGACGTTAGGTTGGGTTAGTTTAGGTTATATTACGTTATTGATGTATATAAAGGTCCCACGGAGACGTAGAGGCCAACTCGCCAGGTATGTTGACAAATCTTACCGCCGAGATGTTAGGTTGGGTTAGGTTAGGTTGTATTACATTATTGATGTATATAACGGTCCCACGGAGACGTAGAGGCCAACAAGACAGGAATGTGGTCAAACATTACCGCCGAGATGTTAGGTTGGGTTAGGTTAGGCTATATTACGTTATTGATGTATATAAAGGTCCCACGGAGACGTAGAGGCCAACTCGCCAGGTATGTTGTCAAATCTTACCGCCGAGATGTTAGGTTGGGTTAGGTTAGGTTATATTACGTTATTGATGTATATAAAGGTCGCACGGAGACGTAGAGGAGAACTCGCCAGGAATGTTTTCAAATATTACCGCCGAAATGTTAGGTTGGGTTAGGTTAGGTTATATTACGTTATTCATGTATATAAAGGTCCCACGGAGACGAAGAGGCCAACTCGCCAGGTATGTCTTCAAATATTACCGCCGAGATGTTAGATTGGTTTAGATTAGGTTATATTACGTTATTGAAGTATATAAAGGTCCCACGGAGACGTAGATGCCAACAAGACAGGAATGTGGTCAAACATTACCGCCGAGATGTTAGGTTGGGTTAGGTTAGGCTATATTACGTTATTGATGTATATAAAGGTCCCACGGAGACGTAGAGGCCAACTCGCCAGGTATGTTGTCAAATCTTACCGCCGAGATGTTAGGTTGGGTTAGGTTAGGTTATATTATATTACGTTATTGATGTATATAAAGGTCGCACGGAGACGGAGAAGCCAACTCGCCAGGAATGTTGTCAAAACTTACCGCCGAGATGTTAGGTTGGGTTAGGTAAGGTTATATTACGTTATAGATGTATATAAAGGTCCCACGTAGACGTAGAGTCCAACAAGCCAGGTATGTCTTCAAATATTACCGCCGAGATGTTAGATTGGTTTAGATTAGGTTATATTACGTTATTGAAGTATATAAAGGTCCCACGGAGACGTAGAGGCCAACAAGGCAGGAATGTCGTCAAATATTACCGCCGAGATGTTAGATTGGGTTAGGCTAGCTTATATTATGTTATTGATGTATATAAAGGTCCCACGTAGACGTAGAGTCCAACAAGCCAGGAATGTGGTCAAATATTACAGCCGAGATGTAAGATTGGTTAGGTTAGGTTATATTACGTTATAGATGTATATAAAGGTCCCACGGAGACGTAGAGTCCAACAAGCCAGGAATGTGATCAAATATTACCGCCGAGATGTTAGGTTGGGTTAGGTGATGTTATATTACGTTATTGATGTATATAAAGGTCCCACGGAGGCGGAAAAGCCAACTCGCCAGGAATGTTCTCAAACATTACCGCCGAGATGTTAGGTTGGGTTAGGTTAGGTTACATTACGTTATTGATGTATATAAAGGTCCCACGGAGACGAATAAGCCAACTCGCCAGGAATGTTGTCAAATATTACCGCCGAGATGTTAGGTTGGGTTAGGTTAGGTTGTATTACATTATTGATGTATATAACGGTCCCACGGAGACGTAGATGCCAACAAGACAGGAATGTGGTCAAACATTACCGCCGAGATGTTAGGTTGGGTTAGGTTAGGCTATATTACGTTATTGATGTATATAAAGGTCCCACGGAGACGTAGAGGCCAACTCGCCAGGTATGTTGTCAAATCTTACCGCCGAGATGTTAGGTTGGGTTAGGTTAGGTTATATTACGTTATTGATGTATATAAAGGTCGCACGGAGACGGAGAAGCCAACTCGCCAGGAATGTTGTCAAATATTACCGCCGAGATGTTAGGTTGGGTTAGGCTAGGTTATATTACGTTATTGATGTATATAAAGGTCCCACGGAGACGAAGAGGCCAACTCGCCAGGTATGTCTTCAAATATTACCGCCGCGATGTTAGATTGGTTTAGATTAGGTTATATTACGTTATTAAAGTATATAAAGGTCCCACGGAGACGTAGAGGCCAACAAGCCAGGAATGTCGTCAAATATTACCGCCGAGATGTTAGATTGGGTTAGGTTAGATTATATTACGTTAATGAAGTATATAAAGGTCCCACGGAGACGTAGAGGCCAACTCGCCAGGAATGTTTTCAAATATTACCGCCGATATGTTAGGTTGGGTTAGGTTAGGTTATATTACGTTATAGACGTATGTAAAGGTTCCACGGAGACGTAGAGGCCAACTCGGCAGGTATGTTGTCAAATATTACCGCCGAGACGTTAGGTTGGGTTAGGTTAGGTTATATTACGTTATTGATGTATATGAGGGTTCCACGGAGACGGAGAAGCCAACTCGCCAGGAATGTTGTCAAATATTACCGCCAAGATGTAAGGTTGGGTTAGGTTAGGTTATATAACGTTATTGATGTATATAACGGTACCACGGAGACGTAGAGGCCATCAAGACAGGAATGCGGTCAAACATTACCGCCGAGACGTTAGGTTGGGTTAGTTTAGGTTATATTACGTTATTGATGTATATAAAGTTCCCACGGAGACGTAGAGGCCAACAAGCCAGGAATGTGGTCAAAGATTATCGCCGAGATGTTAGTATGGGTTAGGTTAGGCTATATTACGTTATTGATGTATAAAAAGGTCCCACGGAGACGTAGAGGCCAACTCGCCAGGTATGTTGTCAAATCTTACCGCCAAGATGTAAGGTTGGGTTAGGTTAGGTTATATAACGTTATTGATGTATATAACGGTACCACGGAGACGTAGAGGCCATCAAGACAGGAATGTGGTCAAACATTACCGCCGAGATGTTAGGTTGGGTTAGGTTAGGCTATATTACGTTATTGATGTATATAAAGGTCCCACGGAGACGTAGAGGCCAACTCGCCAGGTATGTTGTCAAATCTTACCGCCGAGATGTTAGGTTGGGTTAGGTTAGGTTATATTACGTTATTGATGTATATAAAGGTCGCACGGAGACGGAGAAGCCAACTCGCCAGGAATGTTGTCAAATATTACCGCCGAGATGTTAGGTTGGGTTAGGTTAGGTTATATTACGTTATTGATGTATATAAAGGTCCCACGGAGACGTAGAGGCGAACTCGCCAGGTATGTTGTCAAATCTTACCGCCGAGATGTTAGGTTGGGTTAGGTTAGGTTATATTACGTTATTGATGTATATAAAGGTCGCTCGGAGACGTAGAGGCGAACTCGCCAGGAATGTTTTCAAATATTACCGCCGAGATGTTAGATTGGGTTAGGTTAGATTATATTACGTTAATGAAGTATATAAAGGTCCCACGGAGACGTAGAGGCCAACTCGCTAGGAATGTTTTCAAATATTACCACCGAGATCTTAGGTTGGGTTAGGTTAGGTTATATTACGTTATTGATGTATATGAGGGTCCCACGGAGACGGAGAAGCCAACTCGCCAGGAATGTTGTCAAACATTACCGCCGAAATGTTAGGTTGGGTTAGTTTAGGTTATATTACGTTATAGGTGTATATAAAGGTCCCACGTAGACGTAGAGTCCAACAACCCAGGAATGTGGTCAAATATTACAGCCGAGATGTAAGATTGGGTTAGGTTAGGTTATATTACGTTATAGATGTATACAAAGGTCCCACGGACACGTAGAGTCCAACAAGCCAGGAATGTGATCAAATATTACCGCCGAGATGTTAGGTTGGGTTAGGTGATGTTATATTACGTTATTGATGTATATAAAGGTCCCACGGAGGCGGAAAAGCCAACTCGCCAGGAATGTTCTCAAACATTACCGCCGAGATGTTAGGTTGGGTTAGGCTAGGTTATATTACGTTATTGATGTATATAAAGGTCCCACGGAGACGAAGAGGCCAACTCGCCAGGTATGTCTTCAAATATTACCGCCGCGATGTTAGATTGGTTTAGATTAGGTTATATTACGTTATTGGAGTATATAAAGGTCCCACGGAGACGTAGAGGCCAACAAGCCAGGAATGTCGTCAAATATTACCGCCGAGATGTTAGATTGGGTTAGGTTAGATTATATTACGTTAATGAAGTATATAAAGGTCCCACGGAGACGTAGAGGCCAACTCGCCAGGAATGTTTTCAAATATTACCGCCGATATGTTAGGTTGGGTTAGGTTAGGTTATATTACGTTATAGATGTATGTAAAGGTTCCACGGGGACGTAGAAGCCAACTCGGCAGGTATGTTGTCAAATATTACCGCCGAGATGTTAGGTTGGGTTAGGTTAGGTTATATTACGTTATTGATGTATATGAGGGTTCCACGGAGACGGAGAAGCCAACTCGCCAGGAATGTTGTCAAATATTACCGCCAAGATGTAAGGTTGGGTTAGGTTAGGTTATATAACGTTATTGATGTATATAACGGTACCACGGAGACGTAGAGGCCATCAAGACAGGAATGTGGTCAAACATTACCGCCGAGACGTTAGGTTGGGTTAGTTTAGGTTATATTACGTTATTGATGTATATAAAGTTCCCACGGAGACGTAGAGGCCAACAAGCCAGGAATGTGGTCAAATATTATCGCCGAGATGTTAGTATGGGTTAGGTTAGGCTATATTACGTTATTGATGTATATAAAGGTCCCACGGAGACGTAGAGGCCAACTCGCCAGGTATGTTGTCAAATCTTACCGCCGAGATGTTAGGTTGGGTTAGGTTAGGTTGTATTACATTATTGATGTATATAACGGTCCCACGGAGACGTAGAGGCCAACAAGACAGGAATGTTGTCAAATATTACCGCCAAGATGTAAGGTTGGGTTAGGTTAGGTTATATAACGTTATTGATGTATATAACGGTACCACGGAGACGTAGAGGCCATCAAGACAGGAATGTGGTCAAACATTACCGCCGAGACGTGAGGTTGGGTTAGGTTAGGTTATATTACGTTATTGATGTATATAAAGGTCGAACGGAGACGGAGAAGCCAACTCGCCAGGAATGTTGTCAAATATTACCGCCGAGATGTTAGGTTGGGTTAGGCTAGGTTATATTACGTTATTGATGTATATAAAGGTCCCACGGAGACGAAGAGGCCAACTCGCCAGGTATGTCTTCAAATATTACCGCCGAGATGTTAGATTGGTTTAGATTAGGTTATATTACGTTATTGAAGTATATAAAGGTCCCACGGAGACGTAGAGGCCAACAAGCCAGGAATGTCGTCAAATATTACCGCCGAGATGTTAGATTGGGTTAGGTTAGATTATATTACGTTAATGAAGTATATAAAGGTCCCACGGAGACGTAGAGGCCAACTCGCCAGGAATGTTTTCAAATATTACCGCCGAGATGTTAGATTGGGTTAGGTTAGATTATATTACGTTAATGAAGTATATAAAGGTCCCACGGAGACGTAGAGGCCAACTCGCTAGGAATGTTTTCAAATATTACCGCCGAGATCTTAGGTTGGGTTAGGTTAGGTTATATTACGTTATTGATGTATATGAGGGTCCCACGGAGACGGAGAAGCCAACTCGCCAGGAATGTTGTCAAACATTACCGCCGAAATGTTAGGTTGGGTTAGTTTAGGTTATATTACGTTATAGGTGTATATAAAGGTCCCACGTAGACGTAGAGTCCAACAAGCCAGGAATGTGGTCAAATATTACAGCCGAGATGTAAGATTGGGTTAGGTTAGGTTATATTACGTTATAGATGTATATAAAGGTCCCACGGACACGTAGAGTCCAACAAGCCAGGAATGTGATCAAATATTACCGCCGAGATGTTAGGTTGGGTTAGGTGATGTTATATTACGTTATCGATGTATATAAAGGTCCCACGGAGGCGGAAAAGCCAACTCGCCAGGAATGTTCTCAAACATTACCGCCGAGATGTTAGGTTGGGTTAGGTTAGGTTATATTACGTTATTGATGTATATAAAGGTCCCACGGAGACGGATAAGCCAACTCGCCAGGAATGTTGTCAAATATTACCGCCGAGATGTTAGGTTGGGTTAGGTTAGGTTGTATTACATTATTGATGTATATAACGGTCCCACGGAGACGTAGAAGCCAACAAGACAGGAATGTGGCCAAATATTACCGCCGAGATGTTAGGTTGGGTTAGGTTAGGTTATATTACGTTATTGATGTATATAAAGGTCCCACGGAGACGAAGAGGCCAACTCGCCAGGTATGTCTTCAAATATTACCGCCGAGATGTTAGATTGGTTTAGATTAGGTTATATTACGTTATTGAAGTATATAACGGTCCCACGGAGACGTAGAAGCCAACAAGACAGGAATGTGGCCAAATATTACCGCCGAGATGTTAGGTTGGGTTAGGTTAGGTTATATTACGTTATTGATGTATATAAAGGTCGCACGGAGACGGAGAAGCCAACTCGCCAGGAATGTTGTCAAATATTACCGCCGAGATGTTAGGTTGGGTTAGGTTAGGTTATATTACGTTATTGATGTATATAAAGGTCCCACGGAGACGAAGAGGCCAACTCGCCAGGTATGTCTTCAAATATTACCGCCGAGATGTTAGATTGGTTTAGATTAGGTTATATTACGTTATTGAAGTATATAAAGGTCCCACGTAGACGTAGAGTCCAACAAGCCAGGAATGTGGTCAAATATTACCGCCGAGATGTTAGGTTGGGTTAGGTGATGTTATATTACGTTATTGATGTATATAACGGTCCCACGGAGACGAAGAGGCCAACTCGCCAGGTATGTCTTCAAATATTACCGCCGAGATGTTAGATTGGTTTAGATTAGGTTATATTACGTTATTGAAGTATATAAAGGTCCCACGGAGACGTAGAGGCCAACAAGCCAGGAATGTCGACAAATATTACCGCCGAGATGTTAGGTTGGGTTAGGTGATGTTATATTACGTTATTGATGTATATAACGGTCCCACGGAGGCGGAAAAGCCAACTCGCCAGGAATGTTCTCAAACATTACCGCCGAGATGTTAGGTTAGGTTAGGTTAGGTTACATTACGTTATTGATGTATATAAAGGTCCCACGGAGACGAATAAGCCAACTCGCCAGGAATGTTGTCAAATATTACCGCCGAGATGTTAGGTTGGGTTAGGTTAGGTTGTATTACATTATTGATGTATATAACGGTCCCACGGAGACGTAGAGGCCAACTCGCCAGGAATGTTTTCAAATATTACCGCCGATATGTTAGGTTGGGTTAGGTTAGGTTATATTACGTTATAGAGGTATGTAAAGGTCACACGGAGACGTAGAGGCCAACTCGGCAGGTATGATGTCAAATATTACGGCCGAGATGTTAGGTTGGGTCAGGTTAGGTTATATTACGTTATTGATGTATATGAAGGTCCCACGGAGACGGAGAAGCCAACTCGCCAGGAATGTTGTCAAATTTTACCGCCGAGATGTTAGGTTGGGTTAGGTTAGGTTATATTACGTTATTGATGTATATAAAGGTCCCACGGAGACGAAGAGGCCAACTCGCCATGTATGTTGTCAAATCTTACCGCCGAGATGTTAGGTTGGGTTAGGTAAGGTTATATTACGTTATTGATGTATACAAAGGTCCCACGAAGGCGGAAAAGCCAACTCGCCAGGAATGTTCTCAAATATTACCGCCGAGATGTTAGGTTGGATTAGGTTAGGTTATATTACGTTATAGATGTATATAAAGGTCCCACGTAGACGTAGAGTCCAACAAGCCAGGTATGTCTTCAAATATTACCGCCGAGATGTTAGATTGGTTTAGGTTAGGTTATATTACGTTATTGAAGTATATAAAGGTCGCTCGGAGACGTAGAGGCGAACTCACCAGGAATGTTTTCAAATATTACCGCCGAGATGTTAGATTGGGTTAGGTTAGATTATATTACGTTAATGAAGTATATAAAGGTCCCACGGAGACGTAGAGGCCAACTCGCCAGGAATTATTTCAAATATTACCGCCGATATGTTAGGTTGGGTTAGGTTAGGTTATATTACGTTATAGATGTATGTAAAGGTCCCACGGAGACGTAGAGGCGAACTCGCCAGGAATGTTTTCAAATATTACCGCCGAAATGTTAGGTTGGGTTACGTTAGGTTATATTACGTTATTGATGTATATAAAGGTCCCACGGAGACGAAGAGGCCAACTCGCCAGGTATGTCTTCAAATATTACCGCCGAGATGTTAGATTGGTTTAGATTAGGTTATATTACGTTATTGAAGTATATAAAGGTCCCACGGAGACGTAGATGTCAACAAGACAGGAATGTGGTCAAACATTACCGCCGAGATGTTAGGTTGGGTTAGGTTAGGCTATATTACGTTATTGATGTATATAAAGGTGCCACGGAGACGTAGAGGCCAACTCGCCAGGTATGTTGTCAAATCTTACCGCCGAGATGTTAGGTTGGGTTAGGTTAGGTTATATTACGTTATTGATGTATATAAAGGTCGCACGGAGACGGAGAAGCCAACTCGCCAGGAATGTTGTCAAATATTACCGCCGAGATGTTAGGTTGGGTTAGGTTAGGTTATATTACGTTATTGATGTATATAAAGGTCAAACGGAGACGAAGAGGCCAAACCGCCAGGTATGTCTTCACATATTACCGCCGAGATGTTAGATTGGTTTAGATTAGGTTATATTACGTTATTGAAGTATATAAAGGTCCCACGGAGACGTAGAGGCCAACAAGGCAGGAATGTCGTCAAATATTACCGCCGAGATGTTAGATTGGGTTAGGCTAGCTTATATTATGTTATTGATGTATATAAAGGTCCCACGTAGACGTAGAGTCCAACAAGCGAGGAATGTGGTCAAATATTACAGCCGAGATGTAAGATTGGGTTAGGTTAGGTTATATTACGTTATAGATGTATATAAAAGTCCCACGGAGACGTAGAGTCCAACAAGCCAGGAATGTGATCAAATATTACCGCCGAGATGTTAGGTTGGGTTAGGTTATGTTATATTACGTTATTGATGTATATAAAGGTCCCACGGAGGCGGAAAAGCCAACTCGCCAGGAATGTTCTCAAACATTACCGCCGAGATGTTAGGTTGGGTTAGGTTAGGTTACATTACGTTATTGATGTATATAAAGGTCCCACGGAGACGTAGAGGCCAACTCGCCAGGTATGTTGTCAAATCTTACCGCCGAGATGTTAGGTTGGGTTAGGTTAGGTTATATTACGTTATTGATGTATATAAAGTTCCCACGGAGACGTAGAGGCCAACAAGCCAGGAATGTGGTCAAATATTATCGCCGAGATGTTAGTATGGGTTAGGTTAGGCTATATTACGTTATTGATGTATATAAAGGTCCCACGGAGACGTAGAGGCCAACTCGCCAGGTATGTTGTCAAATCTTACCGCCGAGATGTTAGGTTGGGTTAGGTTAGGTTGTATTACATTATTGATGTATATAAAGGTCCCACGTAGACGTAGAGTCCAACAAGCCAGGAATGTGGTCAAATATTACAGCCGAGATGTAAAATTGGGTTAGGTGATGTTATATTACGTTATTGATGTATATAAAGGTCCCACGGACGCGGAAAGACCAACTCGCCAGGAATGTACTCAAACATTACCGCCGAGATGTTAGGTTGGGTTAGGTTAGGTTATATTACGTTATTGATGTATATAAAGGTCCCACGGAGACGAATAAGCCAACTCGCCAGGAATGTTGTCAAATACTACCGCCGAGATGTTAGGTTGGGTTAGGTTAGGTTGTATTACATTATTGATGTATATAACGGTCCCACGGAGACGAAGAGGCCAACTCGCCAGGTATGTCTTCAAATATTACCGCCGAGATGTTAGATTGGTTTAGATTAGGTTATATTACGTTATTGAAGTATATAACGGTCCCACGGAGACGTAGAGGCCAACAAGACAGGAATGTGGTCAAACATTACCGCCGAGATGTTAGGTTGGGTTAGGTGATGTTATATTACGTTATTGATGTATATAACGGTCCCACGGAGACGAAGAGGCCAACTCGCCAGGTATGTCTTCAAATATTACCGCCAAGATGTTAGATTGGTTTAGATTAGGTTATATTACGTTATTGATGTATATAAAGGTCGCACGGAGACGGAGAAGCCAACTCGCCAGGAATGTCGTCAAATATTACCGCCGAGATGTTATGTTGGGTTAGGTTAGGTTGTATTACATTATTGATGTATATAACGGTCCCACGGAGACGTAGAGGCCAACTCGCCAGGAATGTTTTCAAATATTACCGCCGATATGTTAGGTTGGGTTAGGTTAGGTTATATTACGTTATAGATGTATGTAAAGGTCACACGGAGACGTAGAGGCCAACTCGGCAGGTATGATGTCAAATATTACGGCCGAGATGTTAGGTTGGGTTAGGTTAGGTTATATTACGTTATTGATGTATATGAAGGTCCCACGGAGACGGAGAAGCCAACTCGCCAGGAATGTTGTCAAATATTACCGCCGAGATGTTAGGTTGGGTTAGGTTAGGTTATATTACGTTATTGATGTATATAAAGGTCCCACGGAGACGAAGAGGCCAACTCGCCAGGTATGTTGTCAAATCTTACCGCCGAGATGTTAGGTTGGGTTAGGTAAGGTTATATTACGTTATTGATGTATACAAAGGTCCCACGAAGGCGGAAAAGCCAACTCGCCAGGAATGTTCTCAAATATTACCGCCGAGATGTTAGGGTGGATTAGGTTAGGTTATATTACGTTATAGATGTATATAAAGGTCCCACGTAGACGTAGAGTCCAACAAGCCAGGTATGTCTTCAAATATTACCGCCGAGATGTTAGATTGGTTTAGGTTAGGTTATATTACGTTATTGAAGTATATAAAGGTCGCTCGGAGACGTAGAGGCGAACTCACCAGGAATGTTTTCAAATATTACCGCCGAGATGTTAGATTGGGTTAGGTTAGATTATATTACGTTAATGAAGTATATAAAGGTCCCACGGAGACGTAGAGGCCAACTCGCCAGGAATTATTTCAAATATTACCGCCGATATGTTAGGTTGGGTTAGGTTAGGTTATATTACGTTATAGATGTATGTAAAGGTCCCACGGAGACGTAGAGGCCAACTCGGCAGGTATGTTGTCAAATATTACCGCCGAGATGTTAGGTTGGGTTAGGTTAGGTTGTATTACATTATTGATGTATATAACGGTCCCACGGAGACGTAGAGGCCAACAAGACAGGAATGTGGTCAAACATTACCGCCGAGATGTTAGGTTGGGTTAGGTTAGGCTATATTACGTTATTGATGTATATAAAGGTCCCACGGAGACGTAGAGGCCAACTCGCCAGGTATGTTGTCAAATCTTACCGCCGAGATGTTAGGTTGGGTTAGGTTAGGTTATATTACGTTATTGATGTATATAAAGGTCGCACGGAGACGGAGAAGCCAACTCGCCAGGAATGTTGTCAAATATTACCGCCGAGATCTTAGGTTGGGTTAGGTTAGGTTATATTACGTTATTGATGTATATAAAGGTCCCACGGAGACGAAGAGGCCAACTCGCCAGGTATGTCTTCAAATATTACCGCCGAGATGTTAGATTGGTTTAGGTTAGGTTATATTACGTTATTGAAGTATATAAAGGTCGCTCGGAGACGTAGAGGCGAACTCGCCAGGAATGTTTTCAAATATTACCGCCGAAATGTTAGGTTGGGTTACGTTAGGTTATATTACGTTATTGATGTATATAAAGGTCCCACGGAGACGAAGAGGCCAACTCGCCAGGTATGTCTTCAAATATTACCGCCGAGATGTTAGATTGGTTTAGATTAGGTTATATTACGTTATTGAAGTATATAACGGTCCCACGGAGACGTAGAGGCCAACAAGACAGGAATGTGGTCAAACATTACCGCCGAGATGTTAGGTTGGGTTAGGTTAGGCTATATTACGTTATTGATGTATATAAAGGTCCCACGGAGACGTAGAGGCCAACTCGCCAGGTATGTTGTCAAATCTTACCGCCGAGATGTTAGGTTGGGTTAGGTTAGGTTATATTACGTTATTGATGTATATAAAGGTCGCACGGAGACGGAGAAGCCAACTCGCCAGGAATGTTGTCAAATATTACCGCCGAGATGTTAGGTTGGGTTAGGTTAGGTTATATTACGTTATTGATGTATATAAAGGTCCCACGGAGACGAAGTGGCCAACTCGCCAGGTATGTCTTCAAATATTACCGCCGAGATGTTAGATTGGTTTAGGTTAGGT
Organism: Xylocopa violacea; assembly: GCA_963969225.1. NCBI lineage: Eukaryota > Metazoa > Arthropoda > Insecta > Hymenoptera > Apidae > Xylocopa > Xylocopa violacea. Next base: position 6,267,143 of record CAXAJV010000017.1, on the reverse strand, counting down.
TATATTACGTTATTGAATTATATAAAGGTCGCTCGGAGACGTAGAGGCGAACTCGCCAGGAATGTTTTCAAATATTACCGCCGAGATGTTAGATTGGGTTAGGTTAGATTATATTACGTTAATGAAGTATATAAAGGTCCCACGGAGACGTAGAGGCCAACTCGTCAGGAATGTCTTCAAATATTACCGCCGAGATCTTAGGTTGGGTTAGGTTAGGTTATATTACGTTATTGATGTATATGAGGGTCCCACGGAGACGGAGAAGCCAACTCGCCAGGAATGTTGTCAAATATTACCGCCGAGATGTTAGGTTGGGTTAGGTTAGGTTGTATTACATTATTGATGTATATAACGGTCCCACGGAGACGTAGAGGCCAACAAGTCAGGAATGTGGTCAAACATTACCGCCGAGATGTTAGATTGGGTTAGGCTAGCTTATATTATGTTATTGATGCATATAAAGGTCCCACGGAGACGTAGAGGCCAACAAGCCAGGAATGTGGTCAAATATTACCGCCGAGATGTTAGATTGGGATAGACCAGCTTATATTATGTTATTGATGTATATAAAGAACTCACGGAGACGTAGAGGCCAACTCACCAGGAATGTTGTCAAATCTTACCGCCGAGATGTTAGGTTGGGTTAGGTTAGGTTATATTACGTTATTGATGTATACAAAGGTCCCACGAAGGCGGAAAAGCCAACTCGCCAGGAATGTTCTCAAATATTACCGCCGAGATGTTAGGTTGGGTTAGGTTAGGTTATATTACGTTATTGATGTATATAAAGTTCCCACGGAGACGTAGAGGCCAACAAGCCAGGAATGTGGTCAAATATTATCGCCGAGATGTTAGTATGGGTTAGGTTAGGCTATATTACGTTATTGATGTATATAAAGGTCCCACGGAGACGTAGAGGCCAACTCGCCAGGTATGTTGTCAAATCTTACCGCCGAGATGTTAGGTTGGGTTAGGTTAGGTTGTATTACATTATTGATGTATATAAAGGTCCCACGTAGACGTAGAGTCCAACAAGCCAGGAATGTGGTCAAATATTACAGCCGAGATGTAAAATTGGGTTAGGTGATGTTATATTACGTTATTGATGTATATAAAGGTCCCACGGACGCGGAAAGACCAACTCGCCAGGAATGTACTCAAACATTACCGCCGAGATGTTAGGTTGGGTTAGGTTAGGTTATATTACGTTATTGATGTATATAAAGGTCCCACGGAGACGAATAAGCCAACTCGCCAGGAATGTTGTCAAATACTACCGCCGAGATGTTAGGTTGGGTTAGGTTAGGTTGTATTACATTATTGATGTATATAACGGTCCCACGGAGACGAAGAGGCCAACTCGCCAGGTATGTCTTCAAATATTACCGCCGAGATGTTAGATTGGTTTAGATTAGGTTATATTACGTTATTGAAGTATATAACGGTCCCACGGAGACGTAGAGGCCAACAAGACAGGAATGTGGTCAAACATTACCGCCGAGATGTTAGGTTGGGTTAGGTGATGTTATATTACGTTATTGATGTATATAACGGTCCCACGGAGACGAAGAGGCCAACTCGCCAGGTATGTCTTCAAATATTACCGCCAAGATGTTAGATTGGTTTAGATTAGGTTATATTACGTTATTGATGTATATAAAGGTCGCACGGAGACGGAGAAGCCAACTCGCCAGGAATGTCGTCAAATATTACCGCCGAGATGTTATGTTGGGTTAGGTTAGGTTGTATTACATTATTGATGTATATAACGGTCCCACGGAGACGTAGAGGCCAACTCGCCAGGAATGTTTTCAAATATTACCGCCGATATGTTAGGTTGGGTTAGGTTAGGTTATATTACGTTATAGATGTATGTAAAGGTCACACGGAGACGTAGAGGCCAACTCGGCAGGTATGATGTCAAATATTACGGCCGAGATGTTAGGTTGGGTTAGGTTAGGTTATATTACGTTATTGATGTATATGAAGGTCCCACGGAGACGGAGAAGCCAACTCGCCAGGAATGTTGTCAAATATTACCGCCGAGATGTTAGGTTGGGTTAGGTTAGGTTATATTACGTTATTGATGTATATAAAGGTCCCACGGAGACGAAGAGGCCAACTCGCCAGGTATGTTGTCAAATCTTACCGCCGAGATGTTAGGTTGGGTTAGGTAAGGTTATATTACGTTATTGATGTATACAAAGGTCCCACGAAGGCGGAAAAGCCAACTCGCCAGGAATGTTCTCAAATATTACCGCCGAGATGTTAGGGTGGATTAGGTTAGGTTATATTACGTTATAGATGTATATAAAGGTCCCACGTAGACGTAGAGTCCAACAAGCCAGGTATGTCTTCAAATATTACCGCCGAGATGTTAGATTGGTTTAGGTTAGGTTATATTACGTTATTGAAGTATATAAAGGTCGCTCGGAGACGTAGAGGCGAACTCACCAGGAATGTTTTCAAATATTACCGCCGAGATGTTAGATTGGGTTAGGTTAGATTATATTACGTTAATGAAGTATATAAAGGTCCCACGGAGACGTAGAGGCCAACTCGCCAGGAATTATTTCAAATATTACCGCCGATATGTTAGGTTGGGTTAGGTTAGGTTATATTACGTTATAGATGTATGTAAAGGTCCCACGGAGACGTAGAGGCCAACTCGGCAGGTATGTTGTCAAATATTACCGCCGAGATGTTAGGTTGGGTTAGGTTAGGTTGTATTACATTATTGATGTATATAACGGTCCCACGGAGACGTAGAGGCCAACAAGACAGGAATGTGGTCAAACATTACCGCCGAGATGTTAGGTTGGGTTAGGTTAGGCTATATTACGTTATTGATGTATATAAAGGTCCCACGGAGACGTAGAGGCCAACTCGCCAGGTATGTTGTCAAATCTTACCGCCGAGATGTTAGGTTGGGTTAGGTTAGGTTATATTACGTTATTGATGTATATAAAGGTCGCACGGAGACGGAGAAGCCAACTCGCCAGGAATGTTGTCAAATATTACCGCCGAGATCTTAGGTTGGGTTAGGTTAGGTTATATTACGTTATTGATGTATATAAAGGTCCCACGGAGACGAAGAGGCCAACTCGCCAGGTATGTCTTCAAATATTACCGCCGAGATGTTAGATTGGTTTAGGTTAGGTTATATTACGTTATTGAAGTATATAAAGGTCGCTCGGAGACGTAGAGGCGAACTCGCCAGGAATGTTTTCAAATATTACCGCCGAAATGTTAGGTTGGGTTACGTTAGGTTATATTACGTTATTGATGTATATAAAGGTCCCACGGAGACGAAGAGGCCAACTCGCCAGGTATGTCTTCAAATATTACCGCCGAGATGTTAGATTGGTTTAGATTAGGTTATATTACGTTATTGAAGTATATAACGGTCCCACGGAGACGTAGAGGCCAACAAGACAGGAATGTGGTCAAACATTACCGCCGAGATGTTAGGTTGGGTTAGGTTAGGCTATATTACGTTATTGATGTATATAAAGGTCCCACGGAGACGTAGAGGCCAACTCGCCAGGTATGTTGTCAAATCTTACCGCCGAGATGTTAGGTTGGGTTAGGTTAGGTTATATTACGTTATTGATGTATATAAAGGTCGCACGGAGACGGAGAAGCCAACTCGCCAGGAATGTTGTCAAATATTACCGCCGAGATGTTAGGTTGGGTTAGGTTAGGTTATATTACGTTATTGATGTATATAAAGGTCCCACGGAGACGAAGTGGCCAACTCGCCAGGTATGTCTTCAAATATTACCGCCGAGATGTTAGATTGGTTTAGGTTAGGTTATATTACGTTATTGAATTATATAAAGGTCGCTCGGAGACGTAGAGGCGAACTCGCCAGGAATGTTTTCAAATATTACCGCCGAGATGTTAGATTGGGTTAGGTTAGATTATATTACGTTAATGAAGTATATAAAGGTCCCACGGAGACGTAGAGGCCAACTCGTCAGGAATGTCTTCAAATATTACCGCCGAGATCTTAGGTTGGGTTAGGTTAGGTTATATTACGTTATTGATGTATATGAGGGTCCCACGGAGACGGAGAAGCCAACTCGCCAGGAATGTTGTCAAATATTACCGCCGAGATGTTAGGTTGGGTTAGGTTAGGTTGTATTACATTATTGATGTATATAACGGTCCCACGGAGACGTAGAGGCCAACAAGTCAGGAATGTGGTCAAACATTACCGCCGAGATGTTAGATTGGGTTAGGCTAGCTTATATTATGTTATTGATGCATATAAAGGTCCCACGGAGACGTAGAGGCCAACAAGCCAGGAATGTGGTCAAATATTACCGCCGAGATGTTAGATTGGGATAGACCAGCTTATATTATGTTATTGATGTATATAAAGAACTCACGGAGACGTAGAGGCCAACTCACCAGGAATGTTGTCAAATCTTACCGCCGAGATGTTAGGTTGGGTTAGGTTAGGTTATATTACGTTATTGATGTATACAAAGGTCCCACGAAGGCGGAAAAGCCAACTCGCCAGGAATGTTCTCAAATATTACCGCCGAGATGTTAGGTTGGGTTAGGTGATGTTATATTACGTTATTGATGTATATAAAGGTCCCACGGAGGCGGAAAAGCCAACTCGCCAGGAATGTTGTCAAACATTACCGCCGAGATGTTAGGTTGGGTTAGGTTAGGTTACATTACGTTATTGATGTATATAAAGATCCCACGGAGACGAATAAGCCAACTCGCCAGGAATGTTGTCAAATATTACCGCCGAGATGTTAGGTTGGGTTAGGTTAGGTTGTATTACATTATTGATGTATATAACGTTCCCACGGAGACGTAGATGCCAACAAGACAGGAATGTGGTCAAACATTACCGCCGAGATGTTAGGTTGGGTTAGGTTAGGCTATATTACGTTATTGATGTATATAAAGGTCCCACGGAGACGTAGAGGCCAACTCGCCAGGTATGTTGTCAAATCTTACCGCCGAGATGTTAGGTTGGGTTAGGCTAGGTTATATTACGTTATTGATGTATATAAAGGTCCCACGGAGACGAAGAGGCCAACTCGCCAGGTATGTCTTCAAATATTACAGCCGAGATGTTAGATTGGTTCAGAATAGGTTATATTACGTTATTGAAGTATATAAAGGTCCCACGGATACGTAGAGGCCAACAAGCCAGGAATGTCGTCAAATATTAACGCCGAGATGTTCGATTGGGTTAGGCTAGCTTATATTATGTTGTTGATGTATATAAAGGTCCCACGGAGACGTAGAGGCTAACAAGCGCGGAATGTGGTCAAATATTACCGCCGAGATGTTAGATTGGGATAGACCAGCTTATATTATGTTATTGATGTATATAAAGATCCCACGGAGACGTAGAGGCCAACTCGCCAGGAATGTTGTCAAATCTTACCGCCGAGATGTTAGGTTGGATTAGGTTAGGTTATACTACGTTATAGATGTATGTAAAGGTCCCACGGAGACGTAGAGGCCAACTCGGCAGGTATGATGTCAAATATTACGGCCGAGATGTTAGGTTGGGTTAGGTTAGGTTGTATTACATAATTGATGTATATAAAGGTCCCACGGAGACGTAAAGGCCAACTCGCCAGGTATGTTGTCAAATCTTACCGCCGAGATGTTAGGTTGGGTTAGGTTAGGTTATATTACGTTATTGATGTATATAAAGGTCGCACGGAGACGGAGAAGCCAACTCGCCAGGAATGTTGTCAAATATTACCGCCGAGATGTTAGGTTGGGTTAGGTTAGGTTATATTACGTTATTGATGTATATAAAGGTCCCACGGAGACGAAGAGGCCAACTCGCCAGGTATGTCTTCAAATATTACCGCCGAGATGTTAGATTGGTTTAGATTAGGTTATATTACGTTATTGAAGTATAGAAAGGTCCCACGGAGACGTAGAGGCCAACAAGGCAGGAATGTCGTCAAATATTACCGCCGAGATGTTAGATTGGGTTAGGTTAGGTTATATTACGTTATAGATGTATATAAAGGTCCCACGGAGACGTAGAGCCCAACAAGCCAGGAATGTGATCAAATATTACCGCCGAGATGTTAGGTTGGGTTAGGTTAGGTTATATTACGTTATTGATGTATATAAAGGTCCCACGGAGACGGAGAAGCCAACTCGCCAGGAATGTTATCAAATATTACCGCCGAGATGTTAGGTTGGGTTAGGTTAGGTTATATTACGTTATAGATGTATATAAAGGTCCCACGGAGACGAAGAGTCCAACTCGCCAGGTATGTCTTCAAATATTACCGCCGAGATGTTAGATTGATTCGGATTAGGTTATATTACGTTATTGAAGTATATAAAGGTCCCACGGAGACGTAGAGGCCAACAAGCCAGGAATGTCGTCAAATATTACCGCCGAGATGTTAGATTGGGTTAGGCTAGCTTATATTATGTTATTGATGTATATAAAGGTCCCACGGAGACGTAGAGGCCAACAAGCCAGGAATGTGGTCAAATATTACCGCCGAGATGTTAGATTGGGATAGACCAGCTTATATTATGTTATTGATGTATATAAAGATCCCACGGAGACGTAGAGGCCAACTCGCCAGGAATGTTGTCAAATATTACCGCCAAGATGTTAGGTTGGGTTAGGGTAGGTTATATTACGTTATTGATGTATATAAATGTCCCACGGAGACGAAGAGGCCAACTCGCCAGGTATGTCTTCAAATATTACCGCCGAGATGTTAGATTGGTTTAGATTAGGTTATATTACGTTATTGAAGTATATAAAGGTCCCACGGAGACGAAGAGGCCAACTTGCCAGGTATGTCTTCAAATACTACCGCCGAGATGTTAGATTGGTTTAGGTTAGGTTATATTACGTTATTGAAGTATATAAAGGTCCCACGGAGACGTAGAGGCCATCAAGACAGGAATGTGGTCAAATATTACCGCCGAGATGTTAGGTTGGGTTAGTTTAGGTTATATCACGTTATAGATGTATATAAAGGTCCCACGTAGACGTAGAGTCCAACAAGCCAGGAATGTGGTCAAATATTACCGCCGAGATGTTAGATTGGGATAGACCAGCTTATATTATGTTATTGATGTATATAAAGAACTCACGGAGACGTAGAGGCCAACTCACCAGGAATGTTGTCAAATCTTACCGCCGAGATGTTAGGTTGGGTTAGGTTAGGTTATATTACGTTATTGATGTATACAAAGGTCCCACGAAGGCGGAAAAGCCAACTCGCCAGGAATGTTCTCAAATATTACCGCCGAGATGTTAGGTTGGGTTAGGTGATGTTATATTACGTTATTGATGTATATAAAGGTCCCACGGAGGCGGAAAAGCCAACTCGCCAGGAATGTTGTCAAACATTACCGCCGAGATGTTAGGTTGGGTTAGGTTAGGTTACATTACGTTATTGATGTATATAAAGATCCCACGGAGACGAATAAGCCAACTCGCCAGGAATGTTGTCAAATATTACCGCCGAGATGTTAGGTTGGGTTAGGTTAGGTTGTATTACATTATTGATGTATATAACGTTCCCACGGAGACGTAGATGCCAACAAGACAGGAATGTGGTCAAACATTACCGCCGAGATGTTAGGTTGGGTTAGGTTAGGCTATATTACGTTATTGATGTATATAAAGGTCCCACGGAGACGTAGAGGCCAACTCGCCAGGTATGTTGTCAAATCTTACCGCCGAGATGTTAGGTTGGGTTAGGCTAGGTTATATTACGTTATTGATGTATATAAAGGTCCCACGGAGACGAAGAGGCCAACTCGCCAGGTATGTCTTCAAATATTACAGCCGAGATGTTAGATTGGTTCAGAATAGGTTATATTACGTTATTGAAGTATATAAAGGTCCCACGGATACGTAGAGGCCAACAAGCCAGGAATGTCGTCAAATATTAACGCCGAGATGTTCGATTGGGTTAGGCTAGCTTATATTATGTTGTTGATGTATATAAAGGTCCCACGGAGACGTAGAGGCTAACAAGCCCGGAATGTGGTCAAATATTACCGCCGAGATGTTAGATTGGGATAGACCAGCTTATATTATGTTATTGATGTATATAAAGATCCCACGGAGACGTAGAGGCCAACTCGCCAGGAATGTTGTCAAATCTTACCGCCGAGATGTTAGGTTGGATTAGGTTAGGTTATACTACGTTATAGATGTATGTAAAGGTCCCACGGAGACGTAGAGGCCAACTCGGCAGGTATGATGTCAAATATTACGGCCGAGATGTTAGGTTGGGTTAGGTTAGGTTGTATTACATAATTGATGTATATAAAGGTCCCACGGAGACGTAAAGGCCAACTCGCCAGGTATGTTGTCAAATCTTACCGCCGAGATGTTAGGTTGGGTTAGGTTAGGTTATATTACGTTATTGATGTATATAAAGGTCGCACGGAGACGGAGAAGCCAACTCGCCAGGAATGTTGTCAAATATTACCGCCGAGATGTTAGGTTGGGTTAGGTTAGGTTATATTACGTTATTGATGTATATAAAGGTCCCACGGAGACGAAGAGGCCAACTCGCCAGGTATGTCTTCAAATATTACCGCCGAGATGTTAGATTGGTTTAGATTAGGTTATATTACGTTATTGAAGTATAGAAAGGTCCCACGGAGACGTAGAGGCCAACAAGGCAGGAATGTCGTCAAATATTACCGCCGAGATGTTAGATTGGGTTAGGTTAGGTTATATTACGTTATAGATGTATATAAAGGTCCCACGGAGACGTAGAGCCCAACAAGCCAGGAATGTGATCAAATATTACCGCCGAGATGTTAGGTTGGGTTAGGTTAGGTTATATTACGTTATTGATGTATATAAAGGTCCCACGGAGACGGAGAAGCCAACTCGCCAGGAATGTTATCAAATATTACCGCCGAGATGTTAGGTTGGGTTAGGTTAGGTTATATTACGTTATAGATGTATATAAAGGTCCCACGGAGACGAAGAGTCCAACTCGCCAGGTATGTCTTCAAATATTACCGCCGAGATGTTAGATTGATTCGGATTAGGTTATATTACGTTATTGAAGTATATAAAGGTCCCACGGAGACGTAGAGGCCAACAAGCCAGGAATGTCGTCAAATATTACCGCCGAGATGTTAGATTGGGTTAGGCTAGCTTATATTATGTTATTGATGTATATAAAGGTCCCACGGAGACGTAGAGGCCAACAAGCCAGGAATGTGGTCAAATATTACCGCCGAGATGTTAGATTGGGATAGACCAGCTTATATTATGTTATTGATGTATATAAAGATCCCACGGAGACGTAGAGGCCAACTCGCCAGGAATGTTGTAAAATATTACCGCCAAGATGTTAGGTTGGGTTAGGGTAGGTTATATTACGTTATTGATGTATATAAATGTCCCACGGAGACGAAGAGGCCAACTCGCCAGGTATGTCTTCAAATATTACCGCCGAGATGTTAGATTGGTTTAGATTAGGTTATATTACGTTATTGAAGTATATAAAGGTCCCACGGAGACGAAGAGGCCAACTTGCCAGGTATGTCTTCAAATACTACCGCCGAGATGTTAGATTGGTTTAGGTTAGGTTATATTACGTTATTGAAGTATATAAAGGTCCCACGGAGACGTAGAGGCCATCAAGACAGGAATGTGGTCAAATATTACCGCCGAGATGTTAGGTTGGGTTAGTTTAGGTTATATCACGTTATAGATGTATATAAAGGTCCCACGTAGACGTAGAGTCCAACAAGCCAGGAATGTGGTTAAATATTACAGCCGAGATGTAAAATTGGGTTAGGTTAGGTTATATTACGTTATAGATGTATATAAAGGTCCCACGGACACGTAGAGTCCAACAAGCCAGGAATGTGATCAAATATTACCGCCGAGATGTTAGGTTGGGTTAGGTGATGTTATATTACGTTATTGATGTATATAAAGGTCCCACGGAGGCGGAAAAGCCAACTCGCCAGGAATGTTCTCAAACATTACCGCCGAGATGTTAGGTTGGGTTAGGTTAGGTTATATTACGTTATTGATGTATATAAAGGTCCCACGGAGACGAATAAGCCAACTCGCCAGGAATATTGTCAAATACTACCGCCGAGATGTTAGGTTGGGTTAGGTTAGGTTGTATTACATTATTGATGTATATAACGGTCCCACGGAGACGTAGAGGCCAACTCGCCAGGAATGTTTTCAAATATTACCGCCGATATGTTAGGTTGGGTTAGGTTAGGTTATATTACGTTATAGATGTATGTAAAGGTCCCACGGAGACGTAGAGGCCAAATCGGCAGGTATGATGTCAAATATTACGGCCGAGATGTTAGGTTGGGTTAGGTTAGGTTATATTATGTTATTGATGTATATGAAGGTCCCACGGAGATGGAGAAGCCAACTCGCCAGGAATGTTGTCAAATATTACCGCCAAGATGTTAGGTTGGGTTAGGTTAGGTTATATTACGTTATTAATGTATATAAAGGTCCCACGGAGACGAAGAGGCCAACTCGCCAGGTATGTCTTCAAATATTACCGCCGAGATGTTAGGTTGGGTTAGGTTAGGTTATATTACGTTATTGATGTATACAAAGGTCCCACGAAGGCGGAAAAGCCAACTCGCCAGGAATGTTCTCAAATATTACCGCCGAGATGTTAGGTTGGATTAGGTTAGGTTATATTACGTTATAGATGTATATAAAGGTCCCACGTAGACGTAGAGTCCAACAAGCCAGGAATGTGGTCAAATATTACAGCCGAGATGTAAAATTGGGTTAGGTTAGGTTATATTACGTTATAGATGTATATAAAGGTCCCACGGAGACGTAGAGTCCAACAAGCCAGGAATGTGATCAAATATTACCGCCGAGGTGTTAGGTTGCGTTAGGTGATGTTATATTACGTTATTGATGTATATAAAGGTCCCACGGAGGCGGAAAAGCCAACTCGCCAGGAATGTTCTCAAACATTACCGCCGAGATGTTAGGTTGGGTTAGGTTAGGTTATATTACGTTATTGATGTATATAAAGGTCCCACGGAGACGAATAAGCCAACTCGCCAGGAATATTGTCAAATACTACCGCCGAGATGTTAGGTTGGGTTAGGTTAGGTTGTATTACATTATTGATGTATATAACGGTCCCACGGAGACGTAGAGGCCAACTCGCCAGGAATGTTTTCAAATATTACCGCCGATATGTTAGGTTGGGTTAGGTTAGGTTATATTACGTTATAGATGTATGTAAAGGTCCCACGGAGACGTAGAGGCCAAATCGGCAGGTATGATGTCAAATATTACGGCCGAGATGTTAGGTTGGGTTAGGTTAGGTTATATTATGTTATTGATGTATATGAAGGTCCCACGGAGATGGAGAAGCCAACTCGCCAGGAATGTTGTCAAATATTACCGCCAAGATGTTAGGTTGGGTTAGGTTAGGTTATATTACGTTATTAATGTATATAAAGGTCCCACGGAGACGAAGAGGCCAACTCGCCAGGTATGTCTTCAAATATTACCGCCGAGATGTTAGGTTGGGTTAGGTTAGGTTATATTACGTTATTGATGTATACAAAGGTCCCACGTAGGCGGAAAAGCCAACTCGCCAGGAATGTTCTCAAATATTACCGCCGAGATGTTAGGTTGGATTAGGTTAGGTTATATTACGTTATATATGTATATAAAGGTCCCACGTAGACGTAGAGTCCAACAAGCCAGGAATGTGGTCAAATATTACAGCCGAGATGTAAAATTGGGTTAGGTTAGGTTATATTACGTTATAGATGTATATAAAGGTCCCACGGAGACGTAGAGTCCAACAAGCCAGGAATGTGATCAAATATTACCGCCGAGGTGTTAGGTTGCGTTAGGTGATGTTATATTACGTTATTGATGTATATAAAGGTCCCACGGATGCGGAAAAGCCAACTCGTCAGGAATGTTCTCAAACATTGCCGCCGAGATGTTAGGTTGGGTTAGGTTAGGTTATATTACGTTATTGATGTATATAAAGGTCCCACGGAGACGAATAAGCCAACTCGCCAGGAATGTTGTCAAATATTACCGCCGAGATGTTAGGTTGGGTTAGGTTAGGTTGTATTACATTAATGATGTATATAACGGTCCCACGGAGACGTAGAGGCCAACAAGACAGGAATGTGGTCAAACATTACCGCCGAGATGTTAGGTTGGGTTAGGTTAGGCTATATTACGTTATTGATGTATATAAAGGTCCCACGGAGACGTAGAGGCCAACTCGCCAGGTATGTTGTCAAATCTTACCGCCGAGATGTTAGGTTGGGTTAGGTTAGGTTATATTACGTTATTGATGTATATAAAGGTCGCACGGAGACGGAGAAGCCAACTCGCCAGGAATGTTGTCAAATATTACCGCCGAGATGTTAGGTTGGGTTAGGTTAGGTTATATTATGTTATTGATGTATATGAAGGTCCCACGGAGATGGAGAAGCCAACTCGCCAGGAATGTTGTCAAATATTACCGCCAAGATGTTAGGTTGGGTTAGGTTAGGTTATATTACGTTATTAATGTATATAAAGGTCCCACGGAGACGAAGAGGCCAACTCGCCAGGTATGTCTTCAAATATTACCGCCGAGATGTTAGGTTGGGTTAGGTTAGGTTATATTACGTTATTGATGTATACAAAGGTCCCACGAAGGCGGAAAAGCCAACTCGCCAGGAATGTTCTCAAATATTACCGCCGAGATGTTAGGTTGGATTAGGTTAGGTTATATTACGTTATAGATGTATATAAAGGTCCCACGTAGACGTAGAGTCCAACAAGCCAGGAATGTGGTCAAATATTACAGCCGAGATGTAAAATTGGGTTAGGTTAGGTTATATTACGTTATAGATGTATATAAAGGTCCCACGGAGACGTAGAGTCCAACAAGCCAGGAATGTGATCAAATATTACCGCCGAGGTGTTAGGTTGCGTTAGGTGATGTTATATTACGTTATTGATGTATATAAAGGTCCCACGGAGGCGGAAAAGCCAACTCGCCAGGAATGTTCTCAAACATTACCGCCGAGATGTTAGGTTGGGTTAGGTTAGGTTATATTACGTTATTGATGTATATAAAGGTCCCACGGAGACGAATAAGCCAACTCGCCAGGAATATTGTCAAATACTACCGCCGAGATGTTAGGTTGGGTTAGGTTAGGTTGTATTACATTATTGATGTATATAACGGTCCCACGGAGACGTAGAGGCCAACTCGCCAGGAATGTTTTCAAATATTACCGCCGATATGTTAGGTTGGGTTAGGTTAGGTTATATTACGTTATAGATGTATGTAAAGGTCCCACGGAGACGTAGAGGCCAAATCGGCAGGTATGATGTCAAATATTACGGCCGAGATGTTAGGTTGGGTTAGGTTAGGTTATATTATGTTATTGATGTATATGAAGGTCCCACGGAGATGGAGAAGCCAACTCGCCAGGAATGTTGTCAAATATTACCGCCAAGATGTTAGGTTGGGTTAGGTTAGGTTATATTACGTTATTAATGTATATAAAGGTCCCACGGAGACGAAGAGGCCAACTCGCCAGGTATGTCTTCAAATATTACCGCCGAGATGTTAGGTTGGGTTAGGTTAGGTTATATTACGTTATTGATGTATACAAAGGTCCCACGTAGGCGGAAAAGCCAACTCGCCAGGAATGTTCTCAAATATTACCGCCGAGATGTTAGGTTGGATTAGGTTAGGTTATATTACGTTATATATGTATATAAAGGTCCCACGTAGACGTAGAGTCCAACAAGCCAGGAATGTGGTCAAATATTACAGCCGAGATGTAAAATTGGGTTAGGTTAGGTTATATTACGTTATAGATGTATATAAAGGTCCCACGGAGACGTAGAGTCCAACAAGCCAGGAATGTGATCAAATATTACCGCCGAGGTGTTAGGTTGCGTTAGGTGATGTTATATTACGTTATTGATGTATATAAAGGTCCCACGGATGCGGAAAAGCCAACTCGTCAGGAATGTTCTCAAACATTGCCGCCGAGATGTTAGGTTGGGTTAGGTTAGGTTATATTACGTTATTGATGTATATAAAGGTCCCACGGAGACGAATAAGCCAACTCGCCAGGAATGTTGTCAAATATTACCGCCGAGATGTTAGGTTGGGTTAGGTTAGGTTGTATTACATTAATGATGTATATAACGGTCCCACGGAGACGTAGAGGCCAACAAGACAGGAATGTGGTCAAACATTACCGCCGAGATGTTAGGTTGGGTTAGGTTAGGCTATATTACGTTATTGATGTATATAAAGGTCCCACGGAGACGTAGAGGCCAACTCGCCAGGTATGTTGTCAAATCTTACCGCCGAGATGTTAGGTTGGGTTAGGTTAGGTTATATTACGTTATTGATGTATATAAAGGTCGCACGGAGACGGAGAAGCCAACTCGCCAGGAATGTTGTCAAATATTACCGCCGAGATGTTAGGTTGGGTTAGGTTAGGTTATATTACGTTATTGATGTATATAAAGGTCCCACGGAGACGAAGAGGCCAACTTGCCAGGTATGTCTTCAAATACTACCGCCGAGATGTTAGATTGGTTTAGGTTAGGTTATATTACGTTATTGAAGTATATAAAGGTCCCACGGAGACGTAGAGGCCATCAAGACAGGAATGTGGTCAAATATTACCGCCGAGATGTTAGGTTGGGTTAGTTTAGGTTATATCACGTTATAGATGTACATAAAGGTCCCACGTAGACGTAGAGTCCAACAAGCCAGGAATGTGGTTAAATATTACAGCCGAGATGTAAAATTGGGTTAGGTTAGGTTATATTACGTTATAGATGTATATAAAGGTTCCACGGACACGTAGAGTCCAACAAGCCAGGAATGTGATCAAATATTACCGCCGAGATGTTAGGTTGGGTTAGGTGATGTTATATTACGTTATTGATGTATATAAAGGTCCCACGGATGCGGAAAAGCCAACTCGCCAGGAATGTTCTAAAACATTACCGCCGAGATGTTAGGTTGGGTCAGGTTAGGTTATATTACGTTATTGATGTATATAAAGGTCCCACGGAGACGAATAAGCCAACTCGCCGGGAATGTTGTCAAATATTACCGCCGAGATGTTAGGTTGGGTTTGGTTAGGTTGTATTACATTATTGATGTATATAACGGTCCCACGGAGACGTAGAGGCCAACAAGACAGGAATGTTTTCAAATATTACCGCCGATATGTTAGGTTGGGTTAGGTTAGGTTATATTACGTTATAGATGTATGTAAAGGTCCCACGGAGACGTAGAGGCCAAATCGGCAGGTATGATGTCAAATATTACGGCCGAGATGTTAGGTTGGGTTAGGTTAGGTTATATTACGTTATTGATGTATATGAAGGTCCCACGGAGACGGAGAAGCCAACTCGCCAGGAATGTTGTCAAATATTACCGCCAAGATGTTAGGTTGGGTTAGGTTAGGTTATATTACGTTATAGATGTATATAAAGGTCCCACGTAGACGTAGAGTCCAACAAGCCAGGAATGTGGTCAAATATTAACGCCGAGATGTTCGATTGGGTTAGGCTAGCTTATATTATGTTGTTGATGTATATAAAGGTCCCACGGAGACGTAGAGGCTAACAAGCCCGGAATGTGGTCAAATATTACCGCCGAGATGTTAGATTGGGATAGACCAGCTTATATTATGTTATTGATGTATATAAAGATCCCACGGAGACGTAGAGGCCAACTCGCCAGGAATGTTGTCAAATCTTACCGCCGAGATGTTAGGTTGGATTAGGTTAGGTTATATTACGTTATAGATGTATGTAAAGGTCCCACGGAGACGTAGAGGCCAACTCGGCAGGTATGATGTCAAATATTACGGCCGAGATGTTAGGTTGGGTTAGGTTAGGTTGTATTACATAATTGATGTATATAAAGGTCCCACGGAGACGTAAAGGCCAACTCGCCAGGTATGTTGTCAAATCTTACCGCCGAGATGTTAGGTTGGGTTAGGTTAGGTTATATTACGTTATTGATGTATATAAAGGTCGCACGGAGACGGAGAAGCCAACTCGCCAGGAATGTTGTCAAATATTACCGCCGAGATGTTAGGTTGGGTTAGGTTAGGTTATATTACGTTATTGATGTATATAAAGGTCCCACGGAGAGGAAGAGGCCAACTCGCCAGGTATGTCTTCAAATATTACCGCCGAGATGTTAGATTGGTTTAGATTAGGTTATATTACGTTATTGAAGTATAGAAAGGTCCCACGGAGACGTAGAGGCCAACAAGGCAGGAATGTCGTCAAATATTACCGCCGAGATGTTAGATTGGGTTAGGTTAGGTTATATTACGTTATAGATGTATATAAAGGTCCCACGGAGACGTAGAGCCCAACAAGCCAGGAATGTGATCAAATATTACCGCCGAGATGTTAGGTTGGGTTAGGTTAGGTTATATTACGTTATTGATGTATATAAAGGTCCCACGGAGACGGAGAAGCCAACTCGCCAGGAATGTTATCAAATATTACCGCCGAGATGTTAGGTTGGGTTAGGTTAGGTTATATTACGTTATAGATGTATATAAAGGTCCCACGTAGACGTAGAGTCCAACAAGCCAGGAATGTGGTCAAATATTAACGCCGAGATGTTCGATTGGGTTAGGCTAGCTTATATTATGTTGTTGATGTATATAAAGGTCCCACGGAGACGTAGAGGCTAACAAGCCCGGAATGTGGTCAAATATTACCGCCGAGATGTTAGATTGGGATAGACCAGCTTATATTATGTTATTGATGTATATAAAGATCCCACGGAGACGTAGAGGCCAACTCGCCAGGAATGTTGTCAAATCTTACCGCCGAGATGTTAGGTTGGATTAGGTTAGGTTATATTACGTTATAGATGTATGTAAAGATCCCACGGAGACGTAGAGGCCAACTCGCCAGGAATGTTGTCAAATATTACCGCCAAGATGTTAGGTTGGGTTAGGGTAGGTTATATTACGTTATTGATGTATATAAATGTCCCACGGAGACGAAGAGGCCAACTCGCCAGGTATGTCTTCAAATATTACCTCCGAGATGTTAGATTGGTTTAGATTAGGTTATATTACGTTATTGAAGTATATAAAGGTCCCACGGAGACGAAGAGGCCAACTTGCCAGGTATGTCTTCAAATACTACCGCCGAGATGTTAGATTGGTTTAGGTTAGGTTATATTACGTTATTGAAGTATATAAAGGTCCCACGGAGACGTAGAGGCCATCAAGACAGGAATGTGGTCAAATATTACCGCCGAGATGTTAGGTTGGGTTAGTTTAGGTTATATCACGTTATAGATGTATATAAAGGTCCCACGTAGACGTAGAGTCCAACAAGCCAGGAATGTGGTTAAATATTACAGCCGAGATGTAAAATTGGGTTAGGTTAGGTTATATTACGTTATAGATGTATATAAAGGTCCCACGGACACGTAGAGTCCAACAAGCCAGGAATGTGATCAAATATTACCGCCGAGATGTTAGGTTGGGTTAGGTGATGTTATATTACGTTATTGATGTATATAAAGGTCCCACGGAGGCGGAAAAGCCAACTCGCCAGGAATGTTCTCAAACATTACCGCCGAGATGTTAGGTTGGGTTAGGTTAGGTTATATTACGTTATTGATGTATATAAAGGTCCCACGGAGACGAATAAGCCAACTCGCCAGGAATATTGTCAAATACTACCGCCGAGATGTTAGGTTGGGTTAGGTTAGGTTGTATTACATTATTGATGTATATAACGGTCCCACGGAGACGTAGAGGCCAACTCGCCAGGAATGTTTTCAAATATTACCGCCGATATGTTAGGTTGGGTTAGGTTAGGTTATATTACGTTATAGATGTATGTAAAGGTCCCACGGAGACGTAGAGGCCAAATCGGCAGGTATGATGTCAAATATTACGGCCGAGATGTTAGGTTGGGTTAGGTTAGGTTATATTATGTTATTGATGTATATGAAGGTCCCACGGAGATGGAGAAGCCAACTCGCCAGGAATGTTGTCAAATATTACCGCCAAGATGTTAGGTTGGGTTAGGTTAGGTTATATTACGTTATTAATGTATATAAAGGTCCCACGGAGACGAAGAGGCCAACTCGCCAGGTATGTCTTCAAATATTACCGCCGAGATGTTAGGTTGGGTTAGGTTAGGTTATATTACGTTATTGATGTATACAAAGGTCCCACGAAGGCGGAAAAGCCAACTCGCCAGGAATGTTCTCAAATATTACCGCCGAGATGTTAGGTTGGATTAGGTTAGGTTATATTACGTTATAGATGTATATAAAGGTCCCACGTAGACGTAGAGTCCAACAAGCCAGGAATGTGGTCAAATATTACAGCCGAGATGTAAAATTGGGTTAGGTTAGGTTATATTACGTTATAGATGTATATAAAGGTCCCACGGAGACGTAGAGTCCAACAAGCCAGGAATGTGATCAAATATTACCGCCGAGGTGTTAGGTTGCGTTAGGTGATGTTATATTACGTTATTGATGTATATAAAGGTCCCACGGAGGCGGAAAAGCCAACTCGTCAGGAATGTTCTCAAACATTGCCGCCGAGATGTTAGGTTGGGTTAGGTTAGGTTATATTACGTTATTGATGTATATAAAGGTCCCACGGAGACGAATAAGCCAACTCGCCAGGAATGTTGTCAAATATTACCGCCGAGATGTTAGGTTGGGTTAGGTTAGGTTGTATTACATTAATGATGTATATAACGGTCCCACGGAGACGTAGAGGCCAACAAGACAGGAATGTGGTCAAACATTACCGCCGAGATGTTAGGTTGGGTTAGGTTAGGCTATATTACGTTATTGATGTATATAAAGGTCCCACGGAGACGTAGAGGCCAACTCGCCAGGTATGTTGTCAAATCTTACCGCCGAGATGTTAGGTTGGGTTAGGTTAGGTTATATTACGTTATTGATGTATATAAAGGTCGCACGGAGACGGAGAAGCCAACTCGCCAGGAATGTTGTCAAATATTACCGCCGAGATGTTAGGTTGGGTTAGGTTAGGTTATATTACGTTATTGATGTATATAAAGGTCCCACGGGGACGAATAAGCCAACTCGCCAGGAATGTTGTCAAATACTACCGCCGAGATGCTAGGTTGGGTTAGGTTAGGTTGTATTACATTATTGATGTATATAACGGTCCCACGGAGACGTAGAGGCCAACTCGCCAGGTATGTTGTCAAATCTTACCGCCGAGATGTTAGGTTGGGTTAGGTGATGTTATATTACGTTATTGATGTATATAAAGATCCCACGGAGACGTAGAGGCCAACAAGCCAGGAATGTCGTCAAATATTACCGCCGAGATGTTAGGTTGGGTTAGGCTAGCTTATATTATGTTATTGATGTATATAAAGGTCCCACGGAGGCGCAAAAGCCAACTCGCCAGGAATGTTCTCAAACATTACCGCCGAGATTTTAGGTTGTGTTAGGTTAGGTTATATTACGTTATTGATGTATATAAAGGTCCCACGGAGACGAATAAGCCAACTGGCCAGGAATTTTGTCAAATATTACCGCCGAGATGTTAGGTTGGGTTAGGTTAGGTTATATTACGTTATTGATGTATACAAAGGTCCCACGAAGGCGGAAAAGCCAACTCGCCAGGAATGTTCTCAAATATTACCGCCGAGATGTTAGGTTGGATTAGGTTAGGTTATATTACGTTATAGATGTATATAAAGGTCCCACGTAGACGTAGAGTCCAACAAGCCAGGAATGTGGTCAAATATTACAGCCGAGATGTAAAATTGGGTTAGGTTAGGTTATATTACGTTATAGATGTATATAAAGGTCCCACGGACACGTAGAGTCCAACAAGCCAGGAATGTGATCAAATATTACCGCCGAGATGTTAGGTTGGGTTAGGTGATGTTATGTTACGTTATTGATGTATATAAAGGTCCCACGGAGGCGGAAAAGCCAACTCGCCAGGAATGTTCTCAAACATTACCGCCGAGATGTTAGGTTGGGTTAGGTTAGGTTGTAATACATTATTGATGTATATAACGGTCCCACGGAGACGTAGAGGACAACTCGCCAGGAATGTTTTCAAATATTACCGCCGAGATGTTAGGTTGGGTTAGGTTAGGTTGTATTACATTATTGATGTATATAAAGGTCCCACGTAGGCGTAGAGTCCAACAAGCCAGGAATGTGGTCAAATATTACAGCCGAGATGTAAGATTGGGTTAGGTTAGGTTATATTACGTTATAGATGTATATAAAGGTCCCACGGAGACGTAGAGTCCAACAAGCCAGGAATGTGATCAAATATTACCGCCGAGATGTTAGGTTGGGTTAGGTGATGTTATATTACGTTATTGATGTATATATAGGTCCCACGGAGGCGGAAAAGCCAACTCGCCAGGAATGTTCTAAAACATTACCGCCGAGATGTTAGGTTGGGTTAGGTTAGGTTATATTACGTTATTGATGTATATAAAGGTCCCACGGAGACGAATAAGCCAACTCGCCGGGAATGTTGTCAAATATTACCGCCGAGATGTTAGGTTGGGTTAGGTTAGGTTGTATTACATTATTGATGTATATAACGGTCCCACGGAGACGTAGAGGCCAACAAGACAGGAATGTGGTCAAACATTACCGCCGAGATGTTAGGTTGGGTTAGGTTAGGCTATATTACGTTATTGATGTATATAAAGGTCCCACGGAGACGTAGAGGCCAACTCGGCAGGTATGATGTCAAATCTTACCGCCGAGATGTTAGGTTGGGTTAGGTTAGGTTATATTACGTTATTGATGTATATGAAGGTCCCACGGAGACGGAGAAGCCAACTCGCCAGGAATGTTGTCAAATATTACCGCCGAGATGTTAGGTTGGGTTAGGTTAGGTTATATTACGTTATTGATGTATATAAAGGTCCCACGGAGACGAAGAGGCCAACTTGCCAGGTATGTCTTCAAATACTACCGCCGAGATGTTAGATTGGTTTAGGTTAGGTTATATTACGTTATTGAAGTATATAAAGGTCCCACGGAGACGTAGAGGCCATCAAGACAGGAATGTGGTCAAATATTACCGCCGAGATGTTAGGTTGGGTTAGTTTAGGTTATATCACGTTATAGATGTATATAAAGGTCCCACGTAGACGTAGAGTCCAACAAGCCAGGAATGTGGTTAAATATTACAGCCGATATGTAAAATTGGGTTAGGTTAGGTTATATTACGTTATAGATGTATATAAAGGTCCCACGGACACGTAGAGTCCAACAAGCCAGGAATGTGATCAAATATTACCGCCGAGATGTTAGGTTGGGTTAGGTGATGTTATATTACGTTATTGATGTATATAAAGGTCCCACGGAGGCGGAAAAGCCAACTCGCCAGGAATGTTCTAAAACATTACCGCCGAGATGTTAGGTTGGGTTAGGTTAGGTTATATTACGTTATTGATGTATATAAAGGTCCCACGGAGACGAATAAGCCAACTCGCCGGGAATGTTGTCAAATATTACCGCCGAGATGTTAGGTTGGGTTTGGTTAGGTTGTATTACATTATTGATGTATATAACGGTCCCACGGAGACGTAGAGGCCAACAAGACAGGAATGTTTTCAAATATTACCGCCGATATGTTAGGTTGGGTTAGGTTAGGTTATATTACGTTATAGATGTATGTAAAGGTCCCACGGAGACGTAGAGGCCAAATCGGCAGGTATGATGTCAAATATTACGGCCGAGATGTTAGGTTGGGTTAGGTTAGGTTATATTACGTTATTGATGTATATGAAGGTCCCACGGAGACGGAGAAGCCAACTCGCCAGGAATGTTGTCAAATATTACCGCCAAGATGTTAGGTTGGGTTAGGTTAGGTTATATTACGTTATTAATGTATATAAAGGTCCCACGGAGACGAAGAGGCCAACTCGCCAGGTATGTCTTCAAATATTACCGCCGAGATGTTAGGTTGGGTTAGGCTAGCTTATATTATGTTATTGATGTATATAAAGGTCCCACGGATGCGCAAAAGCCAACTCGCCAGGAATGTTCTCAAACATTACCGCCGAGATTTTAGGTTGGGTTAGGTTAGGTTATATTACGTTATTGATGTATATAAAGGTCCCACGGAGACGAATAAGCCAACTCGCCAGGAATGGTGTCAAATATTACCGCCGAGATGTTAGGTTGGGTTAGGTTAGGTTATATTACGTTATTGATGTATACAAAGGTCCCACGAAGGCGGAAAAGCCAACTCGCCAGGAATGTTCTCAAATATTACCGCCGAGATGTTAGGTTGAATTAGGTTAGGTTATATTACGTTATAGATGTATATAAAGGTCCCACGTAGACGTAGAGTCCAACAAGCCAGGAATGTGGTCAAATATTACAGCCGAGATGTAAAATTGGTTTAGGTTAGGTTATATTACGTTATAGATGTATATAAAGGTCCCACGGACACGTAGAGTCCAACAAGCCAGGAATGTGATCAAATATTACCGCCGAGATGTTAGGTTGGGTTAGGTGATGTTATGTTACGTTATTGATGTATATAAAGGTCCCACGGAGGCGGAAAAGCCAACTCGCCAGGAATGTTCTCAAACATTACCGCCGAGATGTTAAGTTGGGTTAGGTTAGGCTATATTACGTTATTGATGTATATAAAGGTCCCACGGAGACGTAGAGGCCAACTCGGCAGGTATGATGTCAAATCTTACCGCCGAGATGTTAGGTTGGGTTAGGTTAGGTTATATTACGTTATTGATGTATATGAAGGTCCCACGGAGACGGAGAAGCCAACTCGCCAGGAATGTTGTCAAATATTACCGCCGAGATGTTAGGTTGGGTTAGGTTAGGTTATATTACGTTATTGATGTATATAAAGGTCCCACGGAGACGAAGAGGCCAACTTGCCAGGTATGTCTTCAAATACTACCGCCGAGATGTTAGATTGGTTTAGGTTAGGTTATATTACGTTATTGAAGTATATAAAGGTCCCACGGAGACGTAGAGGCCATCAAGACAGGAATGTGGTCAAATATTACCGCCGAGATGTTAGGTTGGGTTAGTTTAGGTTATATCACGTTATAGATGTATATAAAGGTCCCACGTAGACGTAGAGTCCAGCAAGCCAGGAATGTGGTTAAATATTACAGCCGAGATGTAAAATTGGGTTAGGTTAGGTTATATTACGTTATAGATGTATATAAAGGTCCCACGGACACGTAGAGTCCAACAAGCCAGGAATGTGATCAAATATTACCGCCGAGATGTTAGGTTGGGTTAGGTGATGTTATATTACGTTATTGATGTATATAAAGGTCCCACGGAGGCGGAAAAGCCAACTCGCCAGGAATGTTCTCAAACATTACCGCCGAGATGTTAGGTTGGGTCAGGTTAGGTTATATTACGTTATTGATGTATATAAAGGTCCCACGGAGACGAATAAGCCAACTCGCCAGGAATATTGTCAAATACTACCGCCGAGATGTTAGGTTGGGTTAGGTTAGGTTGTATTACATTATTGATGTATATAACGGTCCCACGGAGACGTAGAGGCCAACTCGCCAGGAATGTTTTCAAATATTACCGCCGATATGTTAGGTTGGGTTAGGTTAGGTTATATTACGTTATAGATGTATGTAAAGGTCCCACGGAGACGTAGAGGCCAAATCGGCAGGTATGATGTCAAATATTACGGCCGAGATGTTAGGTTGGGTTAGGTTAGGTTATATTATGTTATTGATGTATATGAAGGTCCCACGGAGATGGAGAAGCCAACTCGCCAGGAATGTTGTCAAATATTACCGCCAAGATGTTAGGTTGGGTTAGGTTAGGTTATATTACGTTATTAATGTATATAAAGGTCCCACGGAGACGAAGAGGCCAACTCGCCAGGTATGTCTTCAAATATTACCGCCGAGATGTTAGGTTGGGTTAGGTTAGGTTATATTACGTTATTGATGTATACAAAGGTCCCACGAAGGCGGAAAAGCCAACTCGCCAGGAATGTTCTCAAATATTACCGCCGAGATGTTAGGTTGGATTAGGTTAGGTTATATTACGTTATAGATGTATATAAAGGTCCCACGTAGACGTAGAGTCCAACAAGCCAGGAATGTGGTCAAATATTACAGCCGAGATGTAAAATTGGGTTAGGTTAGGTTATATTACGTTATAGATGTATATAAAGGTCCCACGGAGACGTAGAGTCCAACAAGCCAGGAATGTGATCAAATATTACCGCCGAGGTGTTAGGTTGCGTTAGGTGATGTTATATTACGTTATTGATGTATATAAAGGTCCCACGGAGGCGGAAAAGCCAACTCGTCAGGAATGTTCTCAAACATTGCCGCCGAGATGTTAGGTTGGGTTAGGTTAGGTTATATTACGTTATTGATGTATATAAAGGTCCCACGGAGACGAATAAGCCAACTCGCCAGGAATGTTGTCAAATATTACCGCCGAGATGTTAGGTTGGGTTAGGTTAGGTTGTATTACATTAATGATGTATATAACGGTCCCACGGAGACGTAGAGGCCAACAAGACAGGAATGTGGTCAAACATTACCGCCGAGATGTTAGGTTGGGTTAGGTTAGGCTATATTACGTTATTGATGTATATAAAGGTCCCACGGAGACGTAGAGGCCAACTCGCCAGGTATGTTGTCAAATCTTACCGCCGAGATGTTAGGTTGGGTTACGTTAGGTTATATTACGTTATTGATGTATATAAAGGTCGCACGGAGACGGAGAAGCCAACTCGCCAGGAATGTTGTCAAATATTACCGCCGAGATGTTAGGTTGGGTTAGGTTAGGTTATATTACGTTATTGATGTATATAAAGGTCCCACGGGGACGAATAAGCCAACTCGCCAGGAATGTTGTCAAATACTACCGCCGAGATGCTAGGTTGGGTTAGGTTAGGTTGTATTACATTATTGATGTATATAACGGTCCCACGGAGACGTAGAGGCCAACTCGCCAGGAATGTTTTCAAATATTACCGCCGATATGTTAGGTTGGGTTAGGTTAGGTTATATTACGTTATAGATGTATGTAAAGGTCCCACGGAGACGTAGAGGCCAAATCGGCAGGTATGATGTCAAATATTACGGCCGAGATGTTAGGTTGGGTTAGGTTAGGTTATATTACGTTATTGATGTATATGAAGGTCCCACGGAGACGGAGAAGCCAACTCGTCAGGAATGTTGTCAAATATTACCGCCAAGATGTTAGGTTGGGTTAGGTTAGGTTATATTACGTTATTAATGTATATAAAGGTCCCACGGAGACGAAGAGGCCAACTCGCCAGGTATGTCTTCAAATATTACCGCCGAGATGTTAGGTTGGGTTAGGTTAGGTTATATTACGTTATTGATGTATACAAAGGTCCCACGAAGGCGGAAAAGCCAACTCGCCAGGAATGTTCTCAAATATTACCGCCGAGATGTTAGGTTGGATTAGGTTAGGTTATATTACGTTATAGATGTATATAAAGGTCCCACGTAGACGTAGAGTCCAACAAGCCAGGAATGTGGTCAAATATTACAGCCGAGATGTAAAATTGGGTTAGGTTAGGTTATATTACGTTATAGATGTATATAAAGGTCCCACGGAGACGTAGAGTCCAACAAGCCAGGAATGTGATCAAATATTACCGCCGAGGTGTTAGGTTGCGTTAGGTGATGTTATATTACTCTATTGATGTATATAAAGGTCCCACGGAGGCGGAAAAGCCAACTCGTCAGGAATGTTCTCAAACATTGCCGCCGAGATGTTAGGTTGGGTTAGGTTAGGTTATATTACGTTATTGATGTATATAAAGGTCCCACGGAGACGAATAAGCCAACTCGCCAGGAATGTTGTCAAATATTACCGCCGAGATGTTAGGTTGGGTTAGGTTAGGTTGTATTACATTAATGATGTATATAACGGTCCCACGGAGACGTAGAGGCCAACAAGACAGGAATGTGGTCAAACATTACCGCCGAGATGTTAGGTTGGGTTAGGTTAGGCTATATTACGTTATTGATGTATATAAAGGTCCCACGGAGACGTAGAGGCCAACTCGCCAGGTATGATGTCAAATATTACGGCCGAGATGTTAGGTTGGGTTAGGTTAGGTTATATTACGTTATTAATGTATATAAAGGTCCCACGGAGACGAAGAGGCCAACTCGCCAGGTATGTCTTCAAATATTACCGCCGAGATGTTAGGTTGGGTTAGGTGATGTTATATTACGTTATTGATGTATATAAAGATCCCACGGAGACGTAGAGGCCAACAAGCCAGGAATGTCGTCAAATATTACCGCCGAGATGTTAGGTTGGGTTAGGCTAGCTTATATTATGTTATTGATGTATATAAAGGTCCCACGGAGGCGCAAAAGCCAACTCGCCAGGAATGTTCTCAAACATTACCGCCGAGATTTTAGGTTGGGTTAGGTTAGGTTATATTACGTTATTGATGTATATAAAGGTCCCACGGAGACGAATAAGCCAACTGGCCAGGAATTTTGTCAAATATTACCGCCGAGATGTTAGGTTGGGTTAGGTTAGGTTATATTACGTTATTGATGTATACAAAGGTCCCACGAAGGCGGAAAAGCCAACTCGCCAGGAATGTTCTCAAATATTACCGCCGAGATGTTAGGTTGGATTAGGTTAGGTTATATTACGTTATAGATGTATATAAAGGTCCCACGTAGACGTAGAGTCCAACAAGCCAGGAATGTGGTCAAATATTACAGCCGAGATGTAAAATTGGGTTAGGTTAGGTTATATTACGTTATAGATGTATATAAAGGTCCCACGGACACGTAGAGTCCAACAAGCCAGGAATGTGATCAAATATTACCGCCGAGATGTTAGGTTGGGTTAGGTGATGTTATGTTACGTTATTGATGTATATAAAGGTCCCACGGAGGCGGAAAAGCCAACTCGCCAGGAATGTTCTCAAACATTACCGCCGAGATGTTAGGTTGGGTTAGGTTAGGTTGTAATACATTATTGATGTATATAACGGTCCCACGGAGACGTAGAGGCCAACTCGCCAGGAATGTTTTCAAATATTACCGCCGAGATGTTAGGTTGGGTTAGGTTAGGTTGTATTACATTATTGATGTATATAAAGGTCCCACGTAGGCGTAGAGTCCAACAAGCCAGGAATGTGGTCAAATATTACAGCCGAGATGTAAGATTGGGTTAGGTTAGGTTATATTACGTTATAGATGTATATAAAGGTCCCACGGACACGTAGAGTCCAACAAGCCAGGAATGTGATCAAATATTACCGCCGAGATGTTAGGTTGGGTTAGGTGATGTTATATTACGTTATTGATGTATATAAAGGTCCCACGGAGGCGGAAAAGCCAACTCGCCAGGAATGTTCTAAAACATTACCGCCGAGATGTTAGGTTGGGTTAGGTTAGGTTATATTACGTTATTGATGTATATAAAGGTCCCACGGAGACGAATAAGCCAACTCGCCGGGAATGTTGTCAAATATTACCGCCGAGATGTTAGGTTGGGTTAGGTTAGGTTGTATTACATTATTGATGTATATAACGGTCCCACGGAGACGTAGAGGCCAACAAGACAGGAATGTGGTCAAACATTACCGCCGAGATGTTAGGTTGGGTTAGGTTAGGCTATATTACGTTATTGATGTATATAAAGGTCCCACGGAGACGTAGAGGCCAACTCGGCAGGTATGATGTCAAATCTTACCGCCGAGATGTTAGGTTGGGTTAGGTTAGGTTATATTACGTTATTGATGTATATGAAGGTCCCACGGAGACGGAGAAGCCAACTCGCCAGGAATGTTGTCAAATATTACCGCAGAGATGTTAGGTTGGGTTAGGTTAGGTTATATTACGTTATTGATGTATATAAAGGTCCCACGGAGACGAAGAGGCCAACTTGCCAGGTATGTCTTCAAATACTACCGCCGAGATGTTAGATTGGTTTAGGTTAGGTTATATTACGTTATTGAAGTATATAAAGGTCCCACGGAGACGTAGAGGCCATCAAGACAGGAATGTGGTCAAATATTACCGCCGAGATGTTAGGTTGGGTTAGTTTAGGTTATATCACGTTATAGATGTATATAAAGGTCCCACGTAGACGTAGAGTCCAACAAGCCAGGAATGTGGTTAAATATTACAGCCGAGATGTAAAATTGGGTTAGGTTAGGTTATATTACGTTATAGATGTATATAAAGGTCCCACGGACACGTAGAGTCCAACAAGCCAGGAATGTGATCAAATATTACCGCCGAGATGTTAGGTTGGGTTAGGTGATGTTATATTACGTTATTGATGTATATAAAGGTCCCACGGAGGCGGAAAAGCCAACTCGCCAGGAATGTTCTCAAACATTACCGCCGAGATGTTAGGTTGGGTCAGGTTAGGTTATATTACGTTATAGATGTATATAAAGGTCCCACGGAGACGAATAAGCCAACTCGCCAGGAATGTTGTCAAATACTACCGCCGAGATGTTAGGTTGGGTTAGGTTAGGTTGTATTACATTATTGATGTATATAACGGTCCCACGGAGACGTAGAGGCCAACTCGCCAGGAATGTTTTCAAATATTACCGCCGATATGTTAGGTTGGGTTAGGTTAGGTTATATTACGTTATAGATGTATGTAAAGGTCCCACGGAGACGTAGAGGCCAAATCGGCAGGTATGATGTCAAATATTACGGCCGAGATGTTAGGTTGGGTTAGGTTAGGTTATATTACGTTATTGATGTATATGAAGGTCCCACGGAGACGGAGAAGCCAACTCGCCAGGAATGTTGTCAAATATTACCGCCAAGATGTTAGGTTGGGTTAGGTTAGGTTATATTACGTTATTAATGTATATAAAGGTCCCACGGAGACGAAGAGGCCAACTCGCCAGGTATGTCTTCAAATATTACCGCCGAGATGTTAGGTTGGGTTAGGCTAGCTTATATTATGTTATTGATGTATATAAAGGTCCCACGGAGGCGCAAAAGCCAACTCGCCAGGAATGTTCTCAAACATTACCGCCGAGATTTTAGGTTGGGTTAGGTTAGGTTATATTACGTTATTGATGTATATAAAGGTCCCACGGAGACGAATAAGCCAACTCGCCAGGAATGGTGTCAAATATTACCGCCGAGATGTTAGGTTGGGTTAGGTTAGGTTATATTACGTTATTGATGTATACAAAGGTCCCACGAAGGCGGAAAAGCCAACTCGCCAGGAATGTTCTCAAATATTACCGCCGAGATGTTAGGTTGAATTAGGTTAGGTTATATTACGTTATAGATGTATATAAAGGTCCCACGTAGACGTAGAGTCCAACAAGCCAGGAATGTGGTCAAATATTACAGCCGAGATGTAAAATTGGTTTAGGTTAGGTTATATTACGTTATAGGTGTATATAAAGGTCCCACGGACACGTAGAGTCCAACAAGCCAGGAATGTGATCAAATATTACCGCCGAGATGTTAGGTTGGGTTAGGTGATGTTATGTTACGTTATTGATGTATATAAAGGTCCCACGGAGGCGGAAAAGCCAACTCGCCAGGAATGTTCTCAAACATTACCGCCGAGATGTTAAGTTGGGTTAGGTTAGGCTATATTACGTTATTGATGTATATAAAGGTCCCACGGAGACGTAGAGGCCAACTCGGCAGGTATGATGTCAAATCTTACCGCCGAGATGTTAGGTTGGGTTAGGTTAGGTTATATTACGTTATAGATGTATATAAAGGTCCCACGTAGACGTAGAGTCCAACAAGCCAGGAATGTGGTTAAATATTACAGCCGAGATGTAAAATTGGGTTAGGTTAGGTTATATTACGTTATAGATGTATATAAAGGTCCCACGGACACGTAGAGTCCAACAAGCCAGGAATGTGATCAAATATTACCGCCGAGATGTTAGGTTGGGTTAGGTGATGTTATATTACGTTATTGATGTATATAAAGGTCCCACGGAGGCGGAAAAGCCAACTCGCCAGGAATGTTCTCAAACATTACCGCCGAGATGTTAGGTTGGGTCAGGTTAGGTTATATTACGTTATAGATGTATATAAAGGTCCCACGGAGACGAATAAGCCAACTCGCCAGGAATGTTGTCAAATACTACCGCCGAGATGTTAGGTTGGGTTAGGTTAGGTTGTATTACATTATTGATGTATATAACGGTCCCACGGAGACGTAGAGGCCAACTCGCCAGGAATGTTTTCAAATATTACCGCCGATATGTTAGGTTGGGTTAGGTTAGGTTATATTACGTTATAGATGTATGTAAAGGTCCCACGGAGACGTAGAGGCCAAATCGGCAGGTATGATGTCAAATATTACGGCCGAGATGTTAGGTTGGGTTAGGTTAGGTTATATTACGTTATTGATGTATATGAAGGTCCCACGGAGACGGAGAAGCCAACTCGCCAGGAATGTTGTCAAATATTACCGCCAAGATGTTAGGTTGGGTTAGGTTAGGTTATATTACGTTATTGATGTATACAAAGGTCCCACGAAGGCGGAAAAGCCAACTCGCCAGGAATGTTCTCAAATATTACCGCCGAGATGTTAGGTTGGATTAGGTTAGGTTATATTACGTTATAGATGTATATAAAGGTCCCACGTAGACGTAGAGTCCAACAAGCCAGGAATGTGGTCAAATATTACAGCCGAGATGTAAAATTGGGTTAGGTTAGGTTATATTACGTTATAGATGTATATAAAGGTCCCACGGAGACGTAGAGTCCAACAAGCCAGGAATGTGATCAAATATTACCGCCGAGGTGTTAGGTTGCGTTAGGTGATGTTATATTACGTTATTGATGTATATAAAGGTCCCACGGAGGCGGAAAAGCCAACTGGTCAGGAATGTTCTCAAACATTGCCGCCGAGATGTTAGGTTGGGTTAGGTTAGGTTATATTACGTTATTGATGTATATAAAGGTCCCACGGAGACGAATAAGCCAACTCGCCAGGAATGTTGTCAAATATTACCGCCGAGATGTTAGGTTGGGTTAGGTTAGGTTGTATTACATTAATGATGTATATAACGGTCCCACGGAGACGTAGAGGCCAACAAGACAGGAATGTGGTCAAACATTACCGCCGAGATGTTAGGTTGGGTTAGGTTAGGCTATATTACGTTATTGATGTATATAAAGGTCCCACGGAGACGTAGAGGCCAACTCGCCAGGTATGTTGTCAAATCTTACCGCCGAGATGTTAGGTTGGGTTAGGTTAGGTTATATTACGTTATTGATGTATATAAAGGTCGCACGGAGACGGAGAAGCCAACTCGCCAGGAATGTTGTCAAATATTACCGCCGAGATGTTAGGTTGGGTTAGGTTAGGTTATATTACGTTATTGATGTATATAAAGGTCCCACGGGGACGAATAAGCCAACTCGCCAGGAATGTTGTCAAATACTACCGCCGAGATGCTAGGTTGGGTTAGGTTAGGTTGTATTACATTATTGATGTATATAACGGTCCCACGGAGACGTAGAGGCCAACTCGCCAGGAATGTTTTCAAATATTACCGCCGATATGTTAGGTTGGGTTAGGTTAGGTTATATTACGTTATAGATGTATGTAAAGGTCCCACGGAGACGTAGAGGCCAAATCGGCAGGTATGATGTCAAATATTACGGCCGAGATGTTAGGTTGGGTTAGGTTAGGTTATATTACGTTATTGATGTATATGAAGGTCCCACGGAGACGGAGAAGCCAACTCGTCAGGAATGTTGTCAAATATTACCGCCAAGATGTTAGGTTGGGTTAGGTTAGGTTATATTACGTTATTAATGTATATAAAGGTCCCACGGAGACGAAGAGGCCAACTCGCCAGGTATGTCTTCAAATATTACCGCCGAGATGTTAGGTTGGGTTAGGTTAGGTTATATTACGTTATTGATGTATACAAAGGTCCCACGAAGGCGGAAAAGCCAACTCGCCAGGAATGTTCTCAAATATTACCGCCGAGATGTTAGGTTGGATTAGGTTAGGTTATATTACGTTATAGATGTATATAAAGGTCCCACGTAGACGTAGAGTCCAACAAGCCAGGAATGTGGTCAAATATTACAGCCGAGATGTAAAATTGGGTTAGGTTAGGTTATATTACGTTATAGATGTATATAAAGGTCCCACGGAGACGTAGAGTCCAACAAGCCAGGAATGTGATCAAATATTACCGCCGAGATGTTAGGTTGGGTTAGGTGATGTTATATTACGTTATTGATGTATATAAAGGTCCCACGGAGGCGGAAAAGCCAACTCGCCAGGAATGTTCTCAAACATTACCGCCGAGATGTTAGGTTGGGTCAGGTTAGGTTATATTACGTTATTGATGTATATAAAGGTCCCACGGAGACGAATAAGCCAACTCGCCAGGAATGTTGTCAAATACTACCGCCGAGATGTTAGGTTGGGTTAGGTTAGGTTGTATTACATTATTGATGTATATAACGGTCCCACGGAGACGTAGAGGCCAACTCGCCAGGAATGTTTTCAAATATTACCGCCGATATGTTAGGTTGGGTTAGGTTAGGTTATATTACGTTATAGATGTATGTAAAGGTCCCACGGAGACGTAGAGGCCAAATCGGCAGGTATGATGTCAAATATTACGGCCGAGATGTTAGGTTGGGTTAGGTTAGGTTATATTACGTTATTGATGTATATGAAGGTCCCACGGAGACGGAGAAGCCAACTCGCCAGGAATGTTGTCAAATATTACCGCCAAGATGTTAGGTTGGGTTAGGTTAGGTTATATTACGTTATTAATGTATATAAAGGTCCCACGGAGACGAAGAGGCCAACTCGCCAGGTATGTCTTCAAATATTACCGCCGAGATGTTAGGTTGGGTTAGGCTAGCTTATATTATGTTATTGATGTATATAAAGGTCCCACGGAGGCGCAAAAGCCAACTCGCCAGGAATGTTCTCAAACATTACCGCCGAGATTTTAGGTTGGGTTAGGTTAGGTTATATTACGTTATTGATGTATATAAAGGTCCCACGGAGACGAATAAGCCAACTCGCCAGGAATGGTGTCAAATATTACCGCCGAGATGTTAGGTTGGGTTAGGTTAGGTTATATTACGTTATTGATGTATACAAAGGTCCCACGAAGGCGGAAAAGCCAACTCGCCAGGAATGTTCTCAAATATTACCGCCGAGATGTTAGGTTGAATTAGGTTAGGTTATATTACGTTATAGATGTATATAAAGGTCCCACGTAGACGTAGAGTCCAACAAGCCAGGAATGTGGTCAAATATTACAGCCGAGATGTAAAATTGGTTTAGGTTAGGTTATATTACGTTATAGGTGTATATAAAGGTCCCACGGACACGTAGAGTCCAACAAGCCAGGAATGTGATCAAATATTACCGCCGAGATGTTAGGTTGGGTTAGGTGATGTTATGTTACGTTATTGATGTATATAAAGGTCCCACGGAGGCGGAAAAGCCAACTCGCCAGGAATGTTCTCAAACATTACCGCCGAGATGTTAAGTTGGGTTAGGTTAGGCTATATTACGTTATTGATGTATATAAAGGTCCCACGGAGACGTAGAGGCCAACTCGGCAGGTATGATGTCAAATCTTACCGCCGAGATGTTAGGTTGGGTTAGGTTAGGTTATATTACGTTATTGATGTATATGAAGGTCCCACGGAGACGGAGAAGCCAACTCGCCAGGAATGTTGTCAAATATTACCGCCGAGATGTTAGGTTGGGTTAGGTTAGGTTATATTACGTTATTGATGTATATAAAGGTCCCACGGAGACGAAGAGGCCAACTTGCCAGGTATGTCTTCAAATACTACCGCCGAGATGTTAGATTGGTTTAGGTTAGGTTATATTACGTTATTGAAGTATATAAAGGTCCCACGGAGACGTAGAGGCCATCAAGACAGGAATGTGGTCAAATATTACCGCCGAGATGTTAGGTTGGGTTAGTTTAGGTTATATCACGTTATAGATGTATATAAAGGTCCCACGTAGACGTAGAGTCCAGCAAGCCAGGAATGTGGTTAAATATTACAGCCGAGATGTAAAATTGGGTTAGGTTAGGTTATATTACGTTATAGATGTATATAAAGGTCCCACGGACACGTAGAGTCCAACAAGCCAGGAATGTGATCAAATATTACCGCCGAGATGTTAGGTTGGGTTAGGTGATGTTATATTACGTTATTGATGTATATAAAGGTCCCACGGAGGCGGAAAAGCCAACTCGCCAGGAATGTTCTCAAACATTACCGCCGAGATGTTAGGTTGGGTCAGGTTAGGTTATATTACGTTATTGATGTATATAAAGGTCCCACGGAGACGAATAAGCCAACTCGCCAGGAATATTGTCAAATACTACCGCCGAGATGTTAGGTTGGGTTAGGTTAGGTTGTATTACATTATTGATGTATATAACGGTCCCACGGAGACGTAGAGGCCAACTCGCCAGGAATGTTTTCAAATATTACCGCCGATATGTTAGGTTGGGTTAGGTTAGGTTATATTACGTTATAGATGTATGTAAAGGTCCCACGGAGACGTAGAGGCCAAATCGGCAGGTATGATGTCAAATATTACGGCCGAGATGTTAGGTTGGGTTAGGTTAGGTTATATTATGTTATTGATGTATATGAAGGTCCCACGGAGATGGAGAAGCCAACTCGCCAGGAATGTTGTCAAATATTACCGCCAAGATGTTAGGTTGGGTTAGGTTAGGTTATATTACGTTATTAATGTATATAAAGGTCCCACGGAGACGAAGAGGCCAACTCGTCAGGTATGTCTTCAAATATTACCGCCGAGATGTTAGGTTGGGTTAGGTTAGGTTATATTACGTTATTGATGTATACAAAGGTCCCACGAAGGCGGAAAAGCCAACTCGCCAGGAATGTTCTCAAATATTACCGCCGAGATGTTAGGTTGGATTAGGTTAGGTTATATTACGTTATAGATGTATATAAAGGTCCCACGTAGACGTAGAGTCCAACAAGCCAGGAATGTGGTCAAATATTACAGCCGAGATGTAAAATTGGGTTAGGTTAGGTTATATTACGTTATAGATGTATATAAAGGTCCCACGGAGACGTAGAGTCCAACAAGCCAGGAATGTGATCAAATATTACCGCCGAGGTGTTAGGTTGCGTTAGGTGATGTTATATTACGTTATTGATGTATATAAAGGTCCCACGGAGGCGGAAAAGCCAACTGGTCAGGAATGTTCTCAAACATTGCCGCCGAGATGTTAGGTTGGGTTAGGTTAGGTTATATTACGTTATTGATGTATATAAAGGTCCCACGGAGACGAATAAGCCAACTCGCCAGGAATGTTGTCAAATATTACCGCCGAGATGTTAGGTTGGGTTAGGTTAGGTTGTATTACATTAATGATGTATATAACGGTACCACGGAGACGTAGAGGCCAACAAGACAGGAATGTGGTCAAACATTACCGCCGAGATGTTAGGTTGGGTTAGGTTAGGCTATATTACGTTATTGATGTATATAAAGGTCCCACGGAGACGTAGAGGCCAACTCGCCAGGTATGTTGTCAAATCTTACCGCCGAGATGTTAGGTTGGGTTAGGTTAGGTTATATTACGTTATTGATGTATATAAAGGTCGCACGGAGACGGAGAAGCCAACTCGCCAGGAATGTTGTCAAATATTACCGCCGAGATGTTAGGTTGGGTTAGGTTAGGTTATATTACGTTATTGATGTATATAAAGGTCCCACGGGGACGAATAAGCCAACTCGCCAGGAATGTTGTCAAATACTACCGCCGAGATGCTAGGTTGGGTTAGGTTAGGTTGTATTACATTATTGATGTATATAACGGTCCCACGGAGACGTAGAGGCCAACTCGCCAGGAATGTTTTCAAATATTACCGCCGATATGTTAGGTTGGGTTAGGTTAGGTTATATTACGTTATAGATGTATGTAAAGGTCCCACGGAGACGTAGAGGCCAAATCGGCAGGTATGATGTCAAATATTACGGCCGAGATGTTAGGTTGGGTTAGGTTAGGTTATATTACGTTATTGATGTATATGAAGGTCCCACGGAGACGGAGAAGCCAACTCGTCAGGAATGTTGTCAAATATTACCGCCAAGATGTTAGGTTGGGTTAGGTTAGGTTATATTACGTTATTAATGTATATAAAGGTCCCACGGAGACGAAGAGGCCAACTCGCCAGGTATGTCTTCAAATATTACCGCCGAGATGTTAGGTTGGGTTAGGTTAGGTTATATTACGTTATTGATGTATACAAAGGTCCCACGAAGGCGGAAAAGCCAACTCGCCAGGAATGTTCTCAAATATTACCGCCGAGATGTTAGGTTGGATTAGGTTAGGTTATATTACGTTATAGATGTATATAAAGGTCCCACGTAGACGTAGAGTCCAACAAGCCAGGAATGTGGTCAAATATTACAGCCGAGATGTAAAATTGGGTTAGGTTAGGTTATATTACGTTATAGATGTATATAAAGGTCCCACGGAGACGTAGAGTCAAACAAGCCAGGAATGTGATCAAATATTACCGCCGAGGTGTTAGGTTGCGTTAGGTGATGTTATATTACGTTATTGATGTATATAAAGGTCCCACGGAGGCGGAAAAGCCAACTCGTCAGGAATGTTCTCAAA
Source organism: Xylocopa violacea (assembly GCA_963969225.1). Lineage (NCBI taxonomy): Eukaryota > Metazoa > Arthropoda > Insecta > Hymenoptera > Apidae > Xylocopa > Xylocopa violacea. The sequence continues at coordinate 6,230,447 of CAXAJV010000017.1, read as the reverse complement.
CATTGCCGCCGAGATGTTAGGTTGGGTTAGGTTAGGTTATATTACGTTATTGATGTATATAAAGGTCCCACGGAGACGAATAAGCCAACTCGCCAGGAATGTTGTCAAATATTACCGCCGAGATGTTAGGTTGGGTTAGGTTAGGCTATATTACGTTATTGATGTATATAAAGGTCCCACGGAGACGTAGAGGCCAACTCGCCAGGTATGTTGTCAAATCTTACCGCCGAGATGTTAGGTTGGGTTAGGTTAGGTTATATTACGTTATTGATGTATATAAAGGTCGCACGGAGACGGAGAAGCCAACTCGCCAGGAATGTTGTCAAATATTACCGCCGAGATGTTAGGTTGGGTTAGGTTAGGTTATATTACGTTATTGATGTATATAAAGGTCCCACGGGGACGAATAAGCCAACTCGCCAGGAATGTTGTCAAATACTACCGCCGAGATGCTAGGTTGGGTTAGGTTAGGTTGTATTACATTATTGATGTATATAACGGTCCCACGGAGACGTAGAGGCCAACTCGCCAGGAATGTTTTCAAATATTACCGCCGATATGTTAGGTTGGGTTAGGTTAGGTTATATTACGTTATAGATGTATGTAAAGGTCCCACGGAGACGTAGAGGCCAAATCGGCAGGTATGATGTCAAATATTACGGCCGAGATGTTAGGTTGGGTTAGGTTAGGTTATATTACGTTATTGATGTATATGAAGGTCCCACGGAGACGGAGAAGCCAACTCGTCAGGAATGTTGTCAAATATTACCGCCAAGATGTTAGGTTGGGTTAGGTTAGGTTATATTACGTTATTAATGTATATAAAGGTCCCACGGAGACGAAGAGGCCAACTCGCCAGGTATGTCTTCAAATATTACCGCCGAGATGTTAGGTTGGGTTAGGTGATGTTATATTACGTTATTGATGTATATAAAGATCCCACGGAGACGTAGAGGCCAACAAGCCAGGAATGTCGTCAAATATTACCGCCGAGATGTTAGGTTGGGTTAGGCTAGCTTATATTATGTTATTGATGTATATAAAGGTCCCACGGAGGCGCAAAAGCCAACTCGCCAGGAATGTTCTCAAACATTACCGCCGAGATTTTAGGTTGGGTTAGGTTAGGTTATATTACGTTATTGATGTATATAAAGGTCCCACGGAGACGAATAAGCCAACTGGCCAGGAATTTTGTCAAATATTACCGCCGAGATGTTAGGTTGGGTTAGGTTAGGTTATATTACGTTATTGATGTATACAAAGGTCCCACGAAGGCGGAAAAGCCAACTCGCCAGGAATGTTCTCAAATATTACCGCCGAGATGTTAGATGGAATTGGGTTAGGTTATATTACGTTATAGATGTATATAAAGGTCCCACGTAGACGTAGAGTCCAACAAGCCAGGAATGTGGTCAAATATTACAGCCGAGATGTAAAATTGGGTTAGGTTAGGTTATATTACGTTATAGATGTATATAAAGGTCCCACGGACACGTAGAGTCCAACAAGCCAGGAATGTGATCAAATATTACCGCCGAGATGTTAGGTTGGGTTAGGTGATGTTATGTTACGTTATTGATGTATATAAAGGTCCCACGGAGGCGGAAAAGCCAACTCGCCAGGAATGTTCTCAAACATTACCGCCGAGATGTTAGGTTGGGTTAGGTTAGGTTGTAATACATTATTGATGTATATAACGGTCCCACGGAGACGTAGAGGCCAACTCGCCAGGAATGTTTTCAAATATTACCGCCGAGATGTTAGGTTGGGTTAGGTTAGGTTGTATTACATTATTGATGTATATAAAGGTCCCACGTAGGCGTAGAGTCCAACAAGCCAGGAATGTGGTCAAATATTACAGCCGAGATGTAAGATTGGGTTAGGTTAGGTTATATTACGTTATAGATGTATATAAAGGTCCCACGGAGACGTAGAGTCCAACAAGCCAGGAATGTGATCAAATATTACCGCCGAGATGTTAGGTTGGGTTAGGTGATGTTATATTACGTTATTGATGTATATAAAGGTCCCACGGAGGCGGAAAAGCCAACTCGCCAGGAATGTTCTAAAACATTACCGCCGAGATGTTAGGTTGGGTTAGGTTAGGTTATATTACGTTATTGATGTATATAAAGGTCCCACGGAGACGAATAAGCCAACTCGCCGGGAATGTTGTCAAATATTACCGCCGAGATGTTAGGTTGGGTTAGGTTAGGTTGTATTACATTATTGATGTATATAACGGTCCCACGGAGACGTAGAGGCCAACAAGACAGGAATGTGGTCAAACATTACCGCCGAGATGTTAGGTTGGGTTAGGTTAGGCTATATTACGTTATTGATGTATATAAAGGTCCCACGGAGACGTAGAGGCCAACTCGGCAGGTATGATGTCAAATCTTACCGCCGAGATGTTAGGTTGGGTTAGGTTAGGTTATATTACGTTATTGATGTATATGAAGGTCCCACGGAGACGGAGAAGCCAACTCGCCAGGAATGTTGTCAAATATTACCGCCGAGATGTTAGGTTGGGTTAGGTTAGGTTATATTACGTTATTGATGTATATAAAGGTCCCACGGAGACGAAGAGGCCAACTTGCCAGGTATGTCTTCAAATACTACCGCCGAGATGTTAGATTGGTTTAGGTTAGGTTATATTACGTTATTGAAGTATATAAAGGTCCCACGGAGACGTAGAGGCCATCAAGACAGGAATGTGGTCAAATATTACCGCCGAGATGTTAGGTTGGGTTAGTTTAGGTTATATCACGTTATAGATGTATATAAAGGTCCCACGTAGACGTAGAGTCCAACAAGCCAGGAATGTGGTTAAATATTACAGCCGAGATGTAAAATTGGGTTAGGTTAGGTTATATTACGTTATAGATCTATATAAAGGTCCCACGGACACGTAGAGTCCAACAAGCCAGGAATGTGATCAAATATTACCGCCGAGATGTTAGGTTGGGTTAGGTGATGTTATATTACGTTATTGATGTATATAAAGGTCCCACGGAGGCGGAAAAGCCAACTCGCCAGGAATGTTCTCAAACATTACCGCCGAGATGTTAGGTTGGGTCAGGTTAGGTTATATTACGTTATTGATGTATATAAAGGTCCCACGGAGACGAATAAGCCAACTCGCCAGGAATGTTGTCAAATACTACCGCCGAGATGTTAGGTTGGGTTAGGTTAGGTTGTATTACATTATTGATGTATATAACGGTCCCACGGAGACGTAGAGGCCAACTCGCCAGGATTGTTTTCAAATATTACCGCCGATATGTTAGGTTGGGTTAGGTTAGGTTATGTTACGTTATAGATGTATGTAAAGGTCCCACGGAGACGTAGAGGCCAAATCGGCAGGTATGATGTCAAATATTACGGCCGAGATGTTAGGTTGGGTTAGGTTAGGTTATATTACGTTATTGATGTATATGAAGGTCCCACGGAGACGGAGAAGCCAACTCGCCAGGAATGTTGTCAGATATTACCGCCAAGATGTTAGGTTGGGTTAGGTTAGGTTATATTACGTTATTAATGTATATAAAGGTCCCACGGAGACGAAGAGGCCAACTCGCCAGGTATGTCTTCAAATATTACCGCCGAGATGTTAGGTTGGGTTAGGCTAGCTTATATTATGTTATTGATGTATATAAAGGTCCCACGGAGGCGCAAAAGCCAACTCGCCAGGAATGTCCTCAAACATTACCGCCGAGATTTTAGGTTGGGTTAGGTTAGGTTATATTACGTTATTGATGTATATAAAGGTCCCACGGAGACGAATAAGCCAACTCGCCAGGAATGGTGTCAAATATTACCGCCGAGATGTTAGGTTGGGTTAGGTTAGGTTATATTACGTTATTGATGTATACAAAGGTCCCACGAAGGCGGAAAAGCCAACTCGCCAGGAATGTTCTCAAATATTACCGCCGAGATGTTAGGTTGAATTAGGTTAGGTTATATTACGTTATAGATGTATATAAAGGTCCCACGTAGACGTAGAGTCCAACAAGCCAGGAATGTGGTCAAATATTACAGCCGAGATGTAAAATTGGTTTAGGTTAGGTTATATTACGTTATAGGTGTATATAAAGGTCCCACGGACACGTAGAGTCCAACAAGCCAGGAATGTGATCAAATATTACCGCCGAGATGTTAGGTTGGGTTAGGTGATGTTATGTTACGTTATTGATGTATATAAAGGTCCCACGGAGGCGGAAAAGCCAACTCGCCAGGAATGTTCTCAAACATTACCGCCGAGATGTTAAGTTGGGTTAGGTTAGGCTATATTACGTTATTGATGTATATAAAGGTCCCACGGAGACGTAGAGGCCAACTCGGCAGGTATGATGTCAAATCTTACCGCCGAGATGTTAGGTTGGGTTAGGTTAGGTTATATTACGTTATTGATGTATATGAAGGTCCCACGGAGACGGAGAAGCCAACTCGCCAGGAATGTTGTCAAATATTACCGCCGAGATGTTAGGTTGGGTTAGGTTAGGTTATATTACGTTATTGATGTATATAAAGGTCCCACGGAGACGAAGAGGCCAACTTGCCAGGTATGTCTTCAAATACTACCGCCGAGATGTTAGATTGGTTTAGGTTAGGTTATATTACGTTATTGAAGTATATAAAGGTCCCACGGAGACGTAGAGGCCATCAAGACAGGAATGTGGTCAAATATTACCGCCGAGATGTTAGGTTGGGTTAGTTTAGGTTATATCACGTTATAGATGTATATAAAGGTCCCACGTAGACGTAGAGTCCAACAAGCCAGGAATGTGGTTAAATATTACAGCCGAGATGTAAAATTGGGTTAGGTTAGGTTATATTACGTTATAGATGTATATAAAGGTCCCACGGACACGTAGAGTCCAACAAGCCAGGAATGTGATCAAATATTACCGCCGAGATGTTAGGTTGGGTTAGGTGATGTTATATTACGTTATTGATGTATATAAAGGTCCCACGGAGGCGGAAAAGCCAACTCGCCAGGAATGTTCTCAAACATTACCTCCGAGATGTTAGGTTGGGTCAGGTTAGGTTATATTACGTTATTGATGTATATAAAGGTCCCACGGAGACGAATAAGCCAACTCGCCAGGAATGTTGTCAAATACTACCGCCGAGATGTTAGGTTGGGTTAGGTTAGGTTGTATTACATTATTGATGTATATAACGGTCCCACGGAGACGTAGAGGCCAACTCGCCAGGAATGTTTTCAAATATTACCGCCGATATGTTAGGTTGGGTTAGGTTAGGTTATATTACGTTATAGATGTATGTAAAGGTCCCACGGAGACGTAGAGGCCAAATCGGCAGGTATGATGTCAAATATTACGGCCGAGATGTTAGGTTGGGTTAGGTTAGGTTATATTACGTTATTGATGTATATGAAGGTCCCACGGAGACGGAGAAGCCAACTCGCCAGGAATGTTGTCAAATATTACCGCCAAGATGTTAGGTTGGGTTAGGTTAGGTTATATTACGTTATTAATGTATATAAAGGTCCCACGGAGACGAAGAGGCCAACTCGCCAGGTATGTCTTCAAATATTACCGCCGAGATGTTAGGTTGGGTTAGGTGATGTTATATTACGTTATTGATGTATATAAAGGTCCCACGGAGACGTAGAGGCCAACAAGCCAGGAATGTCGTCAAATATTACCGCCGAGATGTTAGGTTGGGTTAGGCTAGCTTATATTATGTTATTGATGTATATAAAGGTCCCACGGAGGCGCAAAAGCCAACTCGCCAGGAATGTTCTCAAACATTACCGCCGAGATTTTAGGTTGGGTTAGGTTAGGTTATATTACGTTATTGATGTATATAAAGGTCCCACGGAGACGAATAAGCCAACTCGCCAGGAATGGTGTCAAATATTACCGCCGAGATGTTAGGTTGGGTTAGGTTAGGTTATATTACGTTATTGATGTATACAAAGGTCCCACGAAGGCGGAAAAGCCAACTCGCCAGGAATGTTCTCAAATATTACCGCCGAGATGTTAGGTTGAATTAGGTTAGGTTATATTACGTTATAGATGTATATAAAGGTCCCACGTAGACGTAGAGTCCAACAAGCCAGGAATGTGGTCAAATATTACAGCCGAGATGTAAAATTGGTTTAGGTTAGGTTATATTACGTTATAGATGTATATAAAGGTCCCACGGACACGTAGAGCCCAACAAGCCAGGAATGTGATCAAATATTACCGCCGAGATGTTAGGTTGGGTTAGGTGATGTTATGTTACGTTATTGATGTATATAAAGGTCCCACGGAGGCGGAAAAGCCAACTCGCCAGGAATGTCCTCAAACATTACCGCCGAGATGTTAGGTTGGGTTAGGTTAGGTTGTAATACATGATTGATGTATATAACGGTCCCACGAAGACGTAGAGGCCGACTCGCCTGGAATGTTTTCAAATGTTACCGCCGAGATGTTAGGTTGGGTTAGGTTAGGTTGTATTACATTATTGATGTATATGAAGGTCCCACGGAGACGGAGAAGCCAACTCGCCAGGAATGTTGTCAAATATTACCGCTGAGATGTTAGGTTGGGTTAGGTTAGGTTATATTACGTTATTGATGTATATAAAGGTCCCACGGAGACGAAGAGGCCAACTCGCCAGGTATGTCCTCAAATATTACCGCCGAGATGTTAGATTGGGTTAGGTTAGGTTATATTACGTTATAGATGTATATAAAGGTCCCACGGAGACGTAGAGTCCAACAAGCCAGGAATGTGATCAAATATTACCGCCGAGGTGTTAGGTTGCGTTAGGTGATGTTATATTACGTTATTGATGTATATAAAGGTCCCACGGAGGCGGAAAAGCCAACTCGCCAGGAATGTTGTCAAATATTACCGCCGAGATGTTAGGTTGGGTTAGGTTAGGTTATATTACGTTATTGATGTATATAAGGGTCCCACGGAGACGGAGAAGCCAACTCGCCAGGAATGTTGTCAAATATTACCGCCGAGATGTTAGGTTGGGTTAGGTTAGGTTATATTACGTTATTGAAGTATATAAAGGTCCCACGGAGACGTAGAGGCCAACTCGCCAGGAATGTTGTCAAATATTACCGCCGAGATGTTAGGTTGGGTTAGGGTAGGTTATATTACGTTATTGATGTATATGAAGGTCCCACGGAGACGGAGAAGTCAACTCGCCAGGAATGTTGTCAAATATTACCGCCGAGATGTTAGGTTGGGTTAGGTTAGGTTATATAACGTTATTGATGTATATAACGGTCCCACGGAGACGTAGAGGCCATCAAGACAGGAATGTGGTCAAATATTATCGCCGAGATGTTAGGTTGGGTTAGTTTAGGTTATATTACGTTATTGATGTATATAAAGGTCCCACGAAGACGTAGAGGCCAACAAGCCAGGAATGTGATCAAATATTATCTCCGGGATGTAAGATTGGGTTACGTGATGTTATATTACGTTATTGATGTATATAACGGCCCCACGGAGACGTAGAGGCCAACAAGCCAGGAATGTGTTCAAATATTAGCAGCGAGATGTTAGGTTGGGTTAGGTTAGGTTATATTACGTTATTGATGTATGTAAAGGTCCCACGGAGACATAGAGGACAACTCGCCAGGTATGTTTTCAAATATTACCGCCGAGATGTTAGATTGGGTTAGGTTAGGTTATATTACGTTATTGAAGTATATAAAGGTCCCACGGAGACGTAGATGCCAACTCGCCAGGAATGTTTTCAAATATTACCGCCGATATGTTAGGTTGGGTTAGGTTAGGTTATATTACGTTATAGATGTATGTAAAGGTCCCACGGAGACGTAGAGGCCAACTCGGCAGCTATGATGTAAAATATTACGGCCGAGATGTTAGGTTGGGTTAGGTTAGGTTATATTACGTTATTGATGTATATGAAGGTCCCACGGAGACGGAGAAGCCAACTCTCCAGGAATGTTGTCAAATATTACCGCCAAGATGTTAGTATGGGTTAGGTTAGGTTATATTACGTTATTGATGTATATAACGGTCCCACGGAGACGTAGAGGCCATCAAGACAGGAATGTGGTCAAATATTACCGCCGAGATGTTAGGTTGGATTAGTTTAGGTTATATTACGTTATTGATGTATATAAAGTTCCCACGGAGACGTAGAAGCCAACAAGCCAGGAATGTGGTCAAATATTATCGCCGAGATGTTAGTATGGGTTAGGTTAGACTGTATTACGTTATTGATGTATATAAAGGTCCCACGGAGACGTAGAGGCCAACTCGCCAGGTATGTTGTCAAATCTTACCGCCGAGATTTTAGGTTGGGTTAGGTTAGGTTATATTACGTTATTGATGTATATAAAGGTCGCACGGAGACGGAGAAGCCAACTCGCCAGGAATGTTGTCAAATATTACCGCCGAGATGTTAGGTTGGGTTAGGTTAGGTTATATTACGTTATAGATGTATGTAAAGGTCCCACGGAGACGTAGAGGCCATCAAGACAGGAATGTGGTCAAATATTACCGCCGAGATGTTAGGTTGGGTTAGTTTAGGTTATATTACGTTATTGATGTATATAACGGTCCCACGTAGACGTAGAGGCCATCAAGACAGGAATGTGGTCAAATATTATCGCCGAGATATTAGGTTGGGTTAGTTTAGGTTATATTACGTTATTGATGTATATAAAGGTCCCACGAAGACGTAGAGGCCAACAAGCCAGGAATGTGGTCAAATATTAGCACCGAGATGTTAGATTGGGTTAGGTTAGGTTATATTACGTTATTGAAGTATATAAAGGTCCCACGGAGACGTAGAGGCCAACTCGCCAGGAATGTTTTCAAATATTACCGCCGATATGTTAGGTTGGGTTAGGTTAGGTTATATTACGTTATTGAAGTATATAAAGGTCCCACGGAGACGTAGATGCCAACTCGCCAGGAATGTTTTCAAATATTACCGCCGATATGTTAGGTTGGGTTAGGTTAGGTTATATTACGTTATAGATGTATGTAAAGGTCCCACGGAGACGTAGAGGCCAACTCGGCAGCTATGATGTAAAATATTACGGCCGAGATGTTAGGTTGGGTTAGGTTAGGTTATATTACGTTATTGATGTATATGAAGGTCCCACGGAGACGGAGAAGCCAACTCGCCAGGAATGTTGTCAAATATTACCGCCAAGATGTTAGTATGGGTTAGGTTAGGTTATATTACGTTATTGATGTATATAACGGTCCCACGGAGACGTAGAGGCCATCAAGACAGGAATGTGGTCAAATATTACCGCCGAGATGTTAGGTTGGATTAGTTTAGGTTATATTACGTTATTGATGTATATAAAGTTCCCACGGAGACGTAGAAGCCAACAAGCCAGGAATGTGGTCAAATATTATCGCCGAGATGTTAGTATGGGTTAGGTTAGACTGTATTACGTTATTGATGTATATAAAGGTCCCACGGAGACGTAGAGGCCAACTCGCCAGGTATGTTGTCAAATCTTACCGCCGAGATTTTAGGTTGGGTTAGGTTAGGTTATATTACGTTATTGATGTATCTAAAGGTCGCACGGCGACGGAGAAGCCAACTCGCCAGGAATGTTGTCAAATATTACCGCCGAGATGTTAGGTTGGGTTAGGTTAGGTTATATTACGTTATTGATGTATATAAAGGTCCCACGGAGACGAAGAGGCCAACTTGCCAGGTATGTCTTCAAATACTACGGCCGAGATGTTAGATTGGTTTAGGTTAGGTTATATTACGTTATTGATGTATATAAGGGTCCCACGGAGACGGAGAAGCCAACTCGCCAGGAATGTTGTCAAATATTACCGCCGAGATGTTAGGTTGGGTTAGGTGATGTTATATTACGTTATTGATGTATATAAAGGTCCCACGGAGACGTAGAGGCCAACTCGCCAGGAATGTTGTCAAATATTACCGCCGAGATGTTAGGTTGGGTTAGGTTAGGCTATATTACGTTATTGATGTATATAAAGGTCCCACGGAGACGTAGAGGCCAACTCGCCAGGAATGTTGTCAAATATTACCGCCGAGATGTTAGGTTGGGTTAGGTTAGGTTATATTACGTTATTGATGTATATGAAGGTCCCACGGAGACGGAGAAGTCAACTCGCCAGGAATGTTGTCAAATATTACCGCCGAGATGTTAGGTTGGGTTAGGTTAGGTTATATAACGTTATTGATGTATATAACGGTCCCACGGAGACGTAGAGGCCATCAAGACAGGAATGTGGTCAAATATTATCGCCGAGATGTTAGGTTGGGTTAGTTTAGGTTATATTACGTTATTGATGTATATAAAGGTCCCACGAAGACGTAGAGGCCAACAAGCCAGGAATGTGATCAAATATTATCTCCGGGATGTAAGATTGGGTTACGTGATGTTATATTACGTTATTGATGTATATAACGGCCCCACGGAGACGTAGAGGCCAACAAGCCAGGAATGTGGTCAAATATTAGCAGCGAGATGTTAGGTTGGGTTAGGTTAGGTTATATTACGTTATTGATGTATGTAAAGGTCCCACGGAGACATAGAGGACAACTCGCCAGGTATGTTTTCAAATATTACCGCCGAGATGTTAGATTGGGTTAGGTTAGGTTATATTACGTTATTGAAGTATATAAAGGTCCCACGGAGACGTAGATGCCAACTCGCCAGGAATGTTTTCAAATATTACCGCCGATATGTTAGGTTGGGTTAGGTTAGGTTATATTACGTTATAGATGTATGTAAAGGTCCCACGGAGACGTAGAGGCCAACTCGGCAGCTATGATGTAAAATATTACGGCCGAGATGTTAGGTTGGGTTAGGTTAGGTTATATTACGTTATTGATGTATATGAAGGTCCCACGGAGACGGAGAAGCCAACTCGCCAGGAATGTTGTCAAATATTACCGCCAAGATGTTAGTATGGGTTAGGTTAGGTTATATTACGTTATTGATGTATATAACGGTCCCACGGAGACGTAGAGGCCATCAAGACCGGAATGTGGTCAAATATTACCGCCGAGATGTTAGGTTGGATTAGTTTAGGTTATATTACGTTATTGATGTATATAAAGTTCCCACGGAGACGTAGAAGCCAACAAGCCAGGAATGTGGTCAAATATTATCGCCGAGATGTGAGTATGGGTTAGGTTAGACTGTATTACGTTATTGATGTATATAAAGGTCCCACGGAGACGTAGAGGCCAACTCGCCAGGTATGTTGTCAAATCTTACCGCCGAGATTTTAGGTTGGGTTAGGTTAGGTTATATTACGTTATTGATGTATATAAAGGTCGCACGGAGACGGAGAAGCCAACTCGCCAGGAATGTTGTCAAATATTACCGCCGAGATGTTAGGTTGGGTTAGGTTAGGTTATATTACGTTATAGATGTATGTAAAGGTCCCACGGAGACGTAGAGGCCATCAAGACAGGAATGTGGTCAAATATTACCGCCGAGATGTTAGGTTGGGTTAGTTTAGGTTATATTACGTTATTGATGTATATAACGGTCCCACGTAGACGTAGAGGCCATCAAGACAGGAATGTGGTCAAATATTATCGCCGAGATATTAGGTTGGGTTAGTTTAGGTTATATTACGTTATTGATGTATATAAAGGTCCCACGAAGACGTAGAGGCCAACAAGCCAGGAATGTGGTCAAATATTAGCACCGAGATGTTAGATTGGGTTAGGTTAGGTTATATTACGTTATTGAAGTATATAAAGGTCCCACGGAGACGTAGAGGCCAACTCGCCAGGAATGTTTTCAAATATTACCGCCGATATGTTAGGTTGGGTTAGGTTAGGTTATATTACGTTATTGATGTATCTAAAGGTCGCACGGCGACGGAGAAGCCAACTCGCCAGGAATGTTGTCAAATATTACCGCCGAGATGTTAGGTTGGGTTAGGTTAGGTTATATTACGTTATTGATGTATATAAAGGTCCCACGGAGACGAAGAGGCCAACTTGCCAGGTATGTCTTCAAATACTACGGCCGAGATGTTAGATTGGTTTAGGTTAGGTTATATTACGTTATTGAAGTATATAAAGGTCCCACGGAGACGTAGGGGCCATCAAGACAGGAATGTGGTCAAATATTACCGCCGAGATGTTAGGTTGGGTTAGTTTAGGTTATATCACGTTATAGATGTATATAAATGTCCTACGGATACGTAGAGTCCAACAAGCCAGGAATGTGACCAAATATTACCGCCGAGATGTAAGATTGGGTTAGGTGATGTTATATTACGTTATTGATGTATATAAAGGTCCCACGGAGACGTAGAGGCCAACTCGCCAGGAATGTTGTCAAATATTACCGCCGAGATGTTAGGTCGGGTTAGGTTAGGTTATATTACGTTATTGATGTATATAAGGGTCCCACGGAGACGGAGAAGCCAACTCGCCAGGAATGTTGTCAAATATTACCGCCGAGATGTTAGGTTGGGTTAGGTTAGGTTATATAACGTTATTGATGTATATAACGGTCCCACGGAGACGTAGAGGCCATCAAGACAGGAATGTGGTCAAATATTATCGCCGAGATATTAGGTTGGGTTAGTTTAGGTTATATTACGTTATTGATGTATATAAAGGTCCCACGAAGACGTAGAGGCCAACAAGCCAGGAATGTGATCAAATATTATCTCCGGGATGTAAGATTGGGTTAGGTGATGTTATATTACGTTATTGATGTATATAACGGCCCCACGGAGACGTAGAGGCCAACAAGCCAGGAATGTGGTCAAATATTAGCACCGGGATGTTAGGTTGGGTTAGGTTAGGTTATATTACGTTATTGATGTATGTAAAGGTCCCACGGAGACATAGAGGACAACTCGCCAGGTATGTTTTCAAATATTACCGCCGAGATGTTAGATTGGGTTAGGTTAGGTTATATTACGTTATTGAAGTATATAAAGGTCCCACGGAGACGTAGATGCCAACTCGCCAGGAATGTTTTCAAATATTACCGCCGATATGTTAGGTTGGGTTAGGTTAGGTTATATTACGTTATAGATGTATGTAAAGGTCCCACGGAGACGTAGAAGCCAACAAGCCAGGAATGTGGTCAAATATTATCGCCGAGATGTTAGTATGGGTTAGGTTAGACTGTATTACGTTATTGATGTATATAAAGGTCCCACGGAGACGTAGAGGCCAACTCGCCAGGTATGTTGTCAAATCTTACCGCCGAGATGTTAGGTTGGGTTAGGTTAGGTTATATTACGTTATTGATGTATATAAAGGTCGCACGGAGACGGAGAAGCCAACTCGCCAGGAATGTTGTCAAATATTACCGCCGAGATGTTAGGTTGGGTTAGGTTAGGTTATATTACGTTATAGATGTATGTAAAGGTCCCACGGAGACGTAGAGGCCATCAAGACAGGAATGTGGTCAAATATTACCGCCTTGATGTTAGGTTGGGTTAGTTTAGGTTATATTACGTAATTGATGTATATAACGGTCCCACGTAGACGTAGAGTCCAACAAGCCAGGAAGGTGGTCAAATATTACAGCCGAGATGTAAGATTGGGTTAGGTTAGGTTATATTACGTTATAGATGTATATAAAGGTCCCACGGAGACGTAGAGTCCAACAAGCCAGGAATGTGATCAAATATTACCGCCGAGATGTTAGGTTGGGTTAGGTGATGTTATATTACGTTATTGATGTATATAAATGTCCCACGGAGGCGGAAAAGCCAACTCGCCAGGAATGTTCTCAAACATTGCCGCCGAGATGTTAGGTTGGGTTAGGTTAGGTTATATTACGTTATTGATGTATATAAAGGGCCCACGGAGACGAGTAAGCCAACTCCCCAGGAATGTTGTCAAATATTACCGCCGAGATGTTAGGTTGGGTTAGGTTAGGTTATATTACGTTATTGATGTATATAAAGGTCGCACGGAGACGGAGAAGCCAACTCGCCAGGAATGTTGTCAAATATTACCGCCGAGATGTTAGGTTGGGTTAGGTTAGGTTATATTACGTTATTGATGTATATAAGGGTCCCACGGAGACGGAGAAGCCAACTCGCCAGGAATGTTGTCAAATATTACCGCCGAGATGTTAGGTTGGGTTAGGTTAGGTTATATTACGTTATTGATGTATATGAAGGTCCCACGGAGACGGAGAAGTCAACTCGCCAGGAATGTTGTCAAATATTACCGCCGAGATGTTAGGTTGGGTTAGGTTAGGTTATATAACGTTATTGATGTATATAACGGTCCCACGGAGACGTAGAGGCCATCAAGACAGGAATGTGGTCAAATATTATCGCCGAGATGTTAGGTTGGGTTAGTTTAGGTTATATTACGTTATTGATGTATATAAAGGTCCCACGGAGACGTAGAGGCCATCAAGACAGGAATGTGGTCAAATATTATCGCCGAGATATTAGGTTGGGTTAGTTTAGGTTATATTACGTTATTGATGTATATAAAGGTCCCACGAAGACGTAGAGGCCAACAAGCCAGGAATGTGGTCAAATATTAGCACCGAGATGTTAGATTGGGTTAGGTTAGGTTATATTACGTTATTGAAGTATATAAAGGTCCCACGGAGACGTAGAGGCCAACTCGCCAGGAATGTTTTCAAATATTACCGCCGATATGTTAGGTTGGGTTAGGTTAGGTTATATTACGTTATAGATGTATGTAAAGGTCCCACGGAGACGTAGAGGCCAACTCGGCAGGTATGATGTAAAATATTACGGCCGAGATGTTAGGTTGGGTTAGGTTAGGTTATATTACGTTATTGATGTATATGAAGGTCCCACGGAGACGGAGAAGCCAACTCGCCAGGAATGTTGTAAAATATTACCGCCAAGATGTTAGTATGGGTTAGGTTAGGTTATATTACGTTATTGATGTATATAAAGGTCCCACGGAGACGTAGAGGCCAACTCGCCAGGTATGTTGTCAAATCTTACCGCCGAGATGTTAGGTTGGGTTAGGTTAGGTTATATTACGTTATTGATGTATCTAAAGGTCGCACGGCGACGGAGAAGCCAACTCGCCAGGAATGTTGTCAAATATTACCGCCGAGATGTTAGGTTGGGTTAGGTTAGGTTATATTACGTTATTGATGTATATAAAGGTCCCACGGAGACGAAGAGGCCAACTTGCCAGGTATGTCTTCAAATACTACGGCCGAGATGTTAGATTGGTTTAGGTTAGGTTATATTACGTTATTGAAGTATATAAAGGTCCCACGGAGACGTAGGGGCCATCAAGACAGGAATGTGGTCAAATATTACCGCCGAGATGTTAGGTTGGGTTAGTTTAGGTTATATCACGTTATAGATGTATATAAATGTCCTACGGATACGTAGAGTCCAACAAGCCAGGAATGTGACCAAATATTACCGCCGAGATGTAAGATTGGGTTAGGTGATGTTATATTACGTTATTGATGTATATAAAGGTCCCACGGAGACGTAGCGGCCAACTCGCCAGGTATGTTGTCAAATCTTACCGCCGAGATGTTAGGTCGGGTTAGGTTAGGTTATATTACGTTATTGAAGTATATAAAGGTCCCACGGAGACGTAGAGGCCAACTCGCCAGGAATGTTGTCAAATATTACCGCCGAGATGTTAGGTTGGGTTAGGTTAGGTTATATTACGTTATTGATGTATATGAAGGTCCCACGGAGACGGAGAAGTCAACTCGCCAGGAATGTTGTCAAATATTACCGCCGAGATGTTAGGTTGGGTTAGGTTAGGTTATATAACGTTATTGATGTATATAACGGTCCCACGGAGACGTAGAGGCCATCAAGACAGGAATGTGGTCAAATATTATCGCCGAGATATTAGGTTGGGTTAGTTTAGGTTATATTACGTTATTGATGTATATAAAGGTCCCACGAAGACGTAGAGGCCAACAAGCCAGGAATGTGATCAAATATTATCTCCGGGATGTAAGATTGGGTTAGGTGATGTTATATTACGTTATTGATGTATATAACGGCCCCACGGAGACGTAGAGGCCAACAAGCCAGGAATGTGGTCAAATATTAGCACCGGGATGTTAGGTTGGGTTAGGTTAGGTTATATTACGTTATTGATGTATGTAAAGGTCCCACGGAGACATAGAGGACAACTCGCCAGGTATGTTTTCAAATATTACCGCCGAGATGTTAGATTGGGTTAGGTTAGGTTATATTACGTTATTGAAGTATATAAAGGTCCCACGGAGACGTAGATGCCAACTCGCCAGGAATGTTTTCAAATATTACCGCCGATATGTTAGGTTGGGTTAGGTTAGGTTATATTACGTTATAGATGTATGTAAAGGTCCCACGGAGACGTAGAAGCCAACAAGCCAGGAATGTGGTCAAATATTATCGCCGAGATGTTAGTATGGGTTAGGTTAGGTTATATTACGTTATTGATGTATATGAAGGTCCCACGGAGACGGATAAGTCAACTCGCCAGGTATGTTGTCAAATCTTACCGCCGAGATGTTAGGTTGGGTTAGGTTAGGTTATATTACGTTATTGATGTATATAAAGGTCGCACGGAGACGGAGAAGCCAACTCGCCAGGAATGTTGTCAAATATTACCGCCGAGATGTTAGGTTGGGTTAGGTTAGGTTATATTACGTTATAGATGTATGTAAAGGTCCCACGGAGACGTAGAGGCCATCAAGACAGGAATGTGGTCAAATATTACCGCCTTGATGTTAGGTTGGGTTAGTTTAGGTTATATTACGTAATTGATGTATATAACGGTCCCACGTAGACGTAGAGTCCAACAAGCCAGGAAGGTGGTCAAATATTACAGCCGAGATGTAAGATTGGGTTAGGTTAGGTTATATTACGTTATAGATGTATATAAATGTCCTACGGATACGTAGAGTCCAACAAGCCAGGAATGTGACCAAATATTACCGCCGAGATGTAAGATTGGGTTAGGTGATGTTATATTACGTTATTGATGTATATAAAGGTCCCACGGAGACGTAGCGGCCAACTCGCCAGGTATGTTGTCAAATCTTACCGCCGAGATGTTAGGTCGGGTTAGGTTAGGTTATATTACGTTATTGAAGTATATAAAGGTCCCACGGAGACGTAGAGGCCAACTCGCCAGGAATGTTGTCAAATATTACCGCCGAGATGTTAGGTTGGGTTAGGTTAGGTTATATTACGTTATTGATGTATATGAAGGTCCCACGGAGACGGAGAAGTCAACTCGCCAGGAATGTTGTCAAATATTACCGCCGAGATGTTAGGTTGGGTTAGGTTAGGTTATATAACGTTATTGATGTATATAACGGTCCCACGGAGACGTAGAGGCCATCAAGACAGGAATGTGGTCAAATATTATCGCCGAGATATTAGGTTGGGTTAGTTTAGGTTATATTACGTTATTGATGTATATAAAGGTCCCACGAAGACGTAGAGGCCAACAAGCCAGGAATGTGATCAAATATTATCTCCGGGATGTAAGATTGGGTTAGGTGATGTTATATTACGTTATTGATGTATATAACGGCCCCACGGAGACGTAGAGGCCAACAAGCCAGGAATGTGGTCAAATATTAGCACCGGGATGTTAGGTTGGGTTAGGTTAGGTTATATTACGTTATTGAT
Organism: Xylocopa violacea; assembly: GCA_963969225.1. Taxonomy (NCBI): domain Eukaryota; kingdom Metazoa; phylum Arthropoda; class Insecta; order Hymenoptera; family Apidae; genus Xylocopa; species Xylocopa violacea. The sequence continues at coordinate 6,212,844 of CAXAJV010000017.1, read as the reverse complement.
GTATGTAAAGGTCCCACGGAGACATAGAGGACAACTCGCCAGGTATGTTTTCAAATATTACCGCCGAGATGTTAGATTGGGTTAGGTTAGGTTATATTACGTTATTGAAGTATATAAAGGTCCCACGGAGACGTAGATGCCAACTCGCCAGGAATGTTTTCAAATATTACCGCCGATATGTTAGGTTGGGTTAGGTTAGGTTATATTACGTTATAGATGTATATAAAGGTCCCACGGAGACGTAGAGTCCAACAAGCCAGGAATGTGATCAAATATTACCGCCGAGATGTTAGGTTGGGTTAGGTGATGTTATATTACGTTATTGATGTATATAAATGTCCCACGGAGGCGGAAAAGCCAACTCGCCAGGAATGTTCTCAAACATTGCCGCCGAGATGTTAGGTTGGGTTAGGTTAGGTTATATTACGTTATTGATGTATATAAAGGGCCCACGGAGACGAGTAAGCCAACTCCCCAGGAATGTTGTCAAATATTACCGCCGAGATGTTAGGTTGGGTTAGGTTAGGTTATATTACGTTATTGATGTATATGAAGGTCCCACGGAGACGGAGAAGTCAACTCGCCAGGAATGTTGTCAAATATTACCGCCGAGATGTTAGGTTGGGTTAGGTTAGGTTATATAACGTTATTGATGTATATAACGGTCCCACGGAGACGTAGAGGCCATCAAGACAGGAATGTGGTCAAATATTATCGCCGAGATATTAGGTTGGGTTAGTTTATGTTATATTACGTTATTGATGTATATAAAGGTCCCACGAAGACGTAGAGGCCAACAAGCCAGGAATGTGATCAAATATTATCTCCGGGATGTAAGATTGGGTTAGGTGATGTTATATTACGTTATTGATGTATATAACGGCCCCACGGAGACGTAGAGGCCAACAAGCCAGGAATGTGGTCAAATATTAGCACCGGGATGTTAGGTTGGGTTAGGTTAGGTTATATTACGTTATTGATGTATGTAAAGGTCCCACGGAGACATAGAGGACAACTCGCCAGGTATGTTTTCAAATATTACCGCCGAGATGTTAGATTGGGTTAGGTTAGGTTATATTACGTTATTGAAGTATATAAAGGTCCCACGGAGACGTAGATGCCAACTCGCCAGGAATGTTTTCAAATATTACCGCCGATATGTTAGGTTGGGTTAGGTTAGGTTATATTACGTTATAGATGTATGTAAAGGTCCCACGGAGACGTAGAAGCCAACAAGCCAGGAATGTGGTCAAATATTATCGCCGAGATGTTAGTATGGGTTAGGTTAGACTGTATTACGTTATTGATGTATATAAAGGTCCCACGGAGACGTAGAGGCCAACTCGCCAGGTATGTTGTCAAATCTTACCGCCGAGATGTTAGGTTGGGTTAGGTTAGGTTATATTACGTTATTGATGTATATAAAGGTCGCACGGAGACGGAGAAGCCAACTCGCCAGGAATGTTGTCAAATATTACCGCCGAGATGTTAGGTTGGGTTAGGTTAGGTTATATTACGTTATAGATGTATGTAAAGGTCCCACGGAGACGTAGAGGCCATCAAGACAGGAATGTGGTCAAATATTACCGCCTTGATGTTAGGTTGGGTTAGTTTAGGTTATATTACGTAATTGATGTATATAACGGTCCCACGTAGACGTAGAGTCCAACAAGCCAGGAAGGTGGTCAAATATTACAGCCGAGATGTAAGATTGGGTTAGGTTAGGTTATATTACGTTATAGATGTATATAAAGGTCCCACGGAGACGTAGAGTCCAACAAGCCAGGAATGTGATCAAATATTACCGCCGAGATGTTAGGTTGGGTTAGGTGATGTTATATTACGTTATTGATGTATATAAATGTCCCACGGAGGCGGAAAAGCCAACTCGCCAGGAATGTTCTCAAACATTGCCGCCGAGATGTTAGGTTGGGTTAGGTTAGGTTATATTACGTTATTGATGTATATAAAGGGCCCACGGAGACGAGTAAGCCAACTCCCCAGGAATGTTGTCAAATATTACCGCCGAGATGTTAGGTTGGGTTAGGTTAGGTTATATTACGTTATTGATGTATATAAAGGTCGCACGGAGACGGAGAAGCCAACTCGCCAGGAATGTTGTCAAATATTACCGCCGAGATGTTAGGTTGGGTTAGGTTAGGTTATATTACGTTATTGATGTATATAAGGGTCCCACGGAGACGGAGAAGCCAACTCGCCAGGAATGTTGTCAAATATTACCGCCGAGATGTTAGGTTGGGTTAGGTTAGGTTATATTACGTTATTGATGTATATGAAGGTCCCACGGAGACGGAGAAGTCAACTCGCCAGGAATGTTGTCAAATATTACCGCCGAGATGTTAGGTTGGGTTAGGTTAGGTTATATAACGTTATTGATGTATATAACGGTCCCACGGAGACGTAGAGGCCATCAAGACAGGAATGTGGTCAAATATTATCGCCGAGATGTTAGGTTGGGTTAGTTTAGGTTATATTACGTTATTGATGTATATAAAGGTCCCACGGAGACGTAGAGGCCATCAAGACAGGAATGTGGTCAAATATTATCGCCGAGATATTAGGTTGGGTTAGTTTAGGTTATATTACGTTATTGATGTATATAAAGGTCCCACGAAGACGTAGAGGCCAACAAGCCAGGAATGTGGTCAAATATTAGCACCGAGATGTTAGATTGGGTTAGGTTAGGTTATATTACGTTATTGAAGTATATAAAGGTCCCACGGAGACGTAGAGGCCAACTCGCCAGGAATGTTTTCAAATATTACCGCCGATATGTTAGGTTGGGTTAGGTTAGGTTATATTACGTTATAGATGTATGTAAAGGTCCCACGGAGACGTAGAGGCCAACTCGGCAGGTATGATGTAAAATATTACGGCCGAGATGTTAGGTTGGGTTAGGTTAGGTTATATTACGTTATTGATGTATATGAAGGTCCCACGGAGACGGAGAAGCCAACTCGCCAGGAATGTTGTAAAATATTACCGCCAAGATGTTAGTATGGGTTAGGTTAGGTTATATTACGTTATTGATGTATATAAAGGTCCCACGGAGACGTAGAGGCCAACTCGCCAGGTATGTTGTCAAATCTTACCGCCGAGATGTTAGGTTGGGTTAGGTTAGGTTATATTACGTTATTGATGTATCTAAAGGTCGCACGGCGACGGAGAAGCCAACTCGCCAGGAATGTTGTCAAATATTACCGCCGAGATGTTAGGTTGGGTTAGGTTAGGTTATATTACGTTATTGATGTATATAAAGGTCCCACGGAGACGAAGAGGCCAACTTGCCAGGTATGTCTTCAAATACTACGGCCGAGATGTTAGATTGGTTTAGGTTAGGTTATATTACGTTATTGAAGTATATAAAGGTCCCACGGAGACGTAGGGGCCATCAAGACAGGAATGTGGTCAAATATTACCGCCGAGATGTTAGGTTGGGTTAGTTTAGGTTATATCACGTTATAGATGTTTATAAATGTCCTACGGATACGTAGAGTCCAACAAGCCAGGAATGTGACCAAATATTACCGCCGAGATGTAAGATTGGGTTAGGTGATGTTATATTACGTTATTGATGTATATAAAGGTCCCACGGAGACGTAGCGGCCAACTCGCCAGGTATGTTGTCAAATCTTACCGCCGAGATGTTAGGTCGGGTTAGGTTAGGTTATATTACGTTATTGAAGTATATAAAGGTCCCACGGAGACGTAGAGGCCAACTCGCCAGGAATGTTGTCAAATATTACCGCCGAGATGTTAGGTTGGGTTAGGTTAGGTTATATTACGTTATTGATGTATATGAAGGTCCCACGGAGACGGAGAAGTCAACTCGCCAGGAATGTTGTCAAATATTACCGCCGAGATGTTAGGTTGGGTTAGGTTAGGTTATATAACGTTATTGATGTATATAACGGTCCCACGGAGACGTAGAGGCCATCAAGACAGGAATGTGGTCAAATATTATCGCCGAGATATTAGGTTGGGTTAGTTTAGGTTATATTACGTTATTGATGTATATAAAGGTCCCACGAAGACGTAGAGGCCAACAAGCCAGGAATGTGATCAAATATTATCTCCGGGATGTAAGATTGGGTTAGGTGATGTTATATTACGTTATTGATGTATATAACGGCCCCACGGAGACGTAGAGGCCAACAAGCCAGGAATGTGGTCAAATATTAGCACCGGGATGTTAGGTTGGGTTAGGTTAGGTTATATTACGTTATTGATGTATGTAAAGGTCCCACGGAGACATAGAGGACAACTCGCCAGGTATGTTTTCAAATATTACCGCCGAGATGTTAGATTGGGTTAGGTTAGGTTATATTACGTTATTGAAGTATATAAAGGTCCCACGGAGACGTAGATGCCAACTCGCCAGGAATGTTTTCAAATATTACCGCCGATATGTTAGGTTGGGTTAGGTTAGGTTATATTACGTTATAGATGTATGTAAAGGTCCCACGGAGACGTAGAAGCCAACAAGCCAGGAATGTGGTCAAATATTATCGCCGAGATGTTAGTATGGGTTAGGTTAGGTTATATTACGTTATTGATGTATATGAAGGTCCCACGGAGACGGATAAGTCAACTCGCCAGGTATGTTGTCAAATCTTACCGCCGAGATGTTAGGTTGGGTTAGGTTAGGTTATATTACGTTATTGATGTATATAAAGGTCGCACGGAGACGGAGAAGCCAACTCGCCAGGAATGTTGTCAAATATTACCGCCGAGATGTTAGGTTGGGTTAGGTTAGGTTATATTACGTTATAGATGTATGTAAAGGTCCCACGGAGACGTAGAGGCCATCAAGACAGGAATGTGGTCAAATATTACCGCCTTGATGTTAGGTTGGGTTAGTTTAGGTTATATTACGTAATTGATGTATATAACGGTCCCACGTAGACGTAGAGTCCAACAAGCCAGGAAGGTGGTCAAATATTACAGCCGAGATGTAAGATTGGGTTAGGTTAGGTTATATTACGTTATAGATGTATATAAATGTCCTACGGATACGTAGAGTCCAACAAGCCAGGAATGTGACCAAATATTACCGCCGAGATGTAAGATTGGGTTAGGTGATGTTATATTACGTTATTGATGTATATAAAGGTCCCACGGAGACGTAGCGGCCAACTCGCCAGGTATGTTGTCAAATCTTACCGCCGAGATGTTAGGTCGGGTTAGGTTAGGTTATATTACGTTATTGAAGTATATAAAGGTCCCACGGAGACGTAGAGGCCAACTCGCCAGGAATGTTGTCAAATATTACCGCCGAGATGTTAGGTTGGGTTAGGTTAGGTTATATTACGTTATTGATGTATATGAAGGTCCCACGGAGACGGAGAAGTCAACTCGCCAGGAATGTTGTCAAATATTACCGCCGAGATGTTAGGTTGGGTTAGGTTAGGTTATATAACGTTATTGATGTATATAACGGTCCCACGGAGACGTAGAGGCCATCAAGACAGGAATGTGGTCAAATATTATCGCCGAGATATTAGGTTGGGTTAGTTTAGGTTATATTACGTTATTGATGTATATAAAGGTCCCACGAAGACGTAGAGGCCAACAAGCCAGGAATGTGATCAAATATTATCTCCGGGATGTAAGATTGGGTTAGGTGATGTTATATTACGTTATTGATGTATATAACGGCCCCACGGAGACGTAGAGGCCAACAAGCCAGGAATGTGGTCAAATATTAGCACCGGGATGTTAGGTTGGGTTAGGTTAGGTTATATTACGTTATTGATGTATGTAAAGGTCCCACGGAGACATAGAGGACAACTCGCCAGGTATGTTTTCAAATATTACCGCCGAGATGTTAGATTGGGTTAGGTTAGGTTATATTACGTTATTGAAGTATATAAAGGTCCCACGGAGACGTAGATGCCAACTCGCCAGGAATGTTTTCAAATATTACCGCCGATATGTTAGTTTGGGTTAGGTTAGGTTATATTACGTTATAGATGTATGTAAAGGTCCCACGGAGACGTAGAAGCCAACAAGCCAGGAATGTGGTCAAATATTATCGCCGAGATGTTAGTATGGGTTAGGTTAGACTGTATTACGTTATTGATGTATATAAAGGTCCCACGGAGACGTAGAGGCCAACTCGCCAGGTATGTTGTCAAATCTTACCGCCGAGATGTTAGGTTGGGTTAGGTTAGGTTATATTACGTTATTGATGTATATAAAGGTCGCACGGAGACGGAGAAGCCAACTCGCCAGGAATGTTGTCAAATATTACCGCCGAGATGTTAGGTTGGGTTAGGTTAGGTTATATTACGTTATAGATGTATGTAAAGGTCCCACGGAGACGTAGAGGCCATCAAGACAGGAATGTGGTCAAATATTACCGCCTTGATGTTAGGTTGGGTTAGTTTAGGTTATATTACGTAATTGATGTATATAACGGTCCCACGTAGACGTAGAGTCCAACAAGCCAGGAAGGTGGTCAAATATTACAGCCGAGATGTAAGATTGGGTTAGGTTAGGTTATATTACGTTATAGATGTATATAAAGGTCCCACGGAGACGTAGAGTCCAACAAGCCAGGAATGTGATCAAATATTACCGCCGAGATGTTAGGTTGGGTTAGGTGATGTTATATTACGTTATTGATGTATATAAATGTCCCACGGAGGCGGAAAAGCCAACTCGCCAGGAATGTTCTCAAACATTGCCGCCGAGATGTTAGGTTGGGTTAGGTTAGGTTATATTACGTTATTGATGTATATAAAGGGCCCACGGAGACGAGTAAGCCAACTCCCCAGGAATGTTGTCAAATATTACCGCCGAGATGTTAGGTTGGGTTAGGTTAGGTTATATTACGTTATTGATGTATATGAAGGTCCCACGGAGACGGAGAAGTCAACTCGCCAGGAATGTTGTCAAATATTACCGCCGAGATGTTAGGTTGGGTTAGGTTAGGTTATATAACGTTATTGATGTATATAACGGTCCCACGGAGACGTAGAGGCCATCAAGACAGGAATGTGGTCAAATATTATCGCCGAGATATTAGGTTGGGTTAGTTTATGTTATATTACGTTATTGATGTATATAAAGGTCCCACGAAGACGTAGAGGCCAACAAGCCAGGAATGTGATCAAATATTATCTCCGGGATGTAAGATTGGGTTAGGTGATGTTATATTACGTTATTGATGTATATAACGGCCCCACGGAGACGTAGAGGCCAACAAGCCAGGAATGTGGTCAAATATTAGCACCGGGATGTTAGGTTGGGTTAGGTTAGGTTATATTACGTTATTGATGTATGTAAAGGTCCCACGGAGACATAGAGGACAACTCGCCAGGTATGTTTTCAAATATTACCGCCGAGATGTTAGATTGGGTTAGGTTAGGTTATATTACGTTATTGAAGTATATAAAGGTCCCACGGAGACGTAGATGCCAACTCGCCAGGAATGTTTTCAAATATTACCGCCGATATGTTAGGTTGGGTTAGGTTAGGTTATATTACGTTATAGATGTATGTAAAGGTCCCACGGAGACGTAGAAGCCAACAAGCCAGGAATGTGGTCAAATATTATCGCCGAGATGTTAGTATGGGTTAGGTTAGACTGTATTACGTTATTGATGTATATAAAGGTCCCACGGAGACGTAGAGGCCAACTCGCCAGGTATGTTGTCAAATCTTACCGCCGAGATGTTAGGTTGGGTTAGGTTAGGTTATATTACGTTATTGATGTATATAAAGGTCGCACGGAGACGGAGAAGCCAACTCGCCAGGAATGTTGTCAAATATTACCGCCGAGATGTTAGGTTGGGTTAGGTTAGGTTATATTACGTTATAGATGTATGTAAAGGTCCCACGGAGACGTAGAGGCCATCAAGACAGGAATGTGGTCAAATATTACCGCCGAGATGTTAGGTTGGGTTAGTTTAGGTTATATTACGTAATTGATGTATATAACGGTCCCACGTAGACGTAGAGTCCAACAAGCCAGGAAGGTGGTCAAATATTACAGCCGAGATGTAAGATTGGGTTAGGTTAGGTTATATTACGTTATAGATGTATATAAAGGTCCCACGGAGACGTAGAGTCCAACAAGCCAGGAATGTGATCAAATATTACCGCCGAGATGTTAGGTTGGGTTAGGTGATGTTATATTACGTTATTGATGTATATAAATGTCCCACGGAGGCGGAAAAGCCAACTCGCCAGGAATGTTCTCAAACATTGCCGCCGAGATGTTAGGTTGGGTTAGGTTAGGTTATATTACGTTATTGATGTATATAAAGGGCCCACGGAGACGAGTAAGCCAACTCCCCAGGAATGTTGTCAAATATTACCGCCGAGATGTAAGGTTGGGTTAGGTTAGGTTATATTACGTTATTGATGTATATAAAGGTCGCACGGAGACGGAGAAGCCAACTCGCCAGGAATGTTGTCAAATATTACCGCCGAGATGTTAGGTTGGGTTAGGTTAGGTTATATTACGTTATTGATGTATATAAGGGTCCCACGGAGACGGAGAAGCCAACTCGCAAGGAATGTTGTCAAATATTACCGCCGAGATGTTAGGTTGGGTTAGGTTAGGTTATATTACGTTATTGAAGTATATAAAGGTCCCACGGAGACGTAGAGGCCAACTCGCCAGGAATGTGGTCAAATATTAGCACCGAGATGTTAGGTTGGGTTAGGTTAGGTTATATTACGTTATTGATGTATGTAAAGGTCCCACGGAGACATAGAGGACAACTCGCCAGGTATGTTTTCAAATATTACCGCCGAGATGTTAGATTGGGTTAGGTTAGGTTATATTACGTTATTGAAGTATATAAAGGTCCCACGGAGACGTAGAGGCCAACTCGCCAGGAATGTTTTCAAATATTACCGCCGATATGTTAGGTTGGGTTAGGTTAGGTTATATTACGTTATAGATGTATATAAAGGACCCACGGAGACGTAGAGGCCAACTCGCCAGGTATGTTGTCAAATCTTACCGCCGAGATGTTAGGTTGGGTTAGGTTAGGTTATATTACGTTATTGATGTATATAAAGGTCGCACCGAGACGGAGAAGCCAACTCGCCAGGAATGTTGTCAAATATTACCGCCGAGATGTTAGGTTGGGTTAGGTTAGGTTATATGACGTTATTGATGTATATAAAGGTCCCACGGAGACGAAGAGGCCAACTCGCCAGGTATGTCTTCAAATATTACCGCCGAGATGTTAGATTGGTTTAGGTTAGGTTATATTACGTTATTGAAGTATATAAAGGTCCCACGGAGACGTAGAGGCCATCAAGACAGGAATGTGGTCAAATATTACCGCCGAGATGTTAGGTTGGGTTAGTTTAGGTTATATTACGTTATTGATGTATATAACGGTCCCACGGAGATGTAGAGGCCAACAAGCCAGGAATGTGGTCAAATATTATCGCCGAGATGTTATGTTGGATTCGGTTAGGTTATATTACGTTATTGATGTATATAAAGGTCCCACGGAGACGAAGAGGCCAACTCGCCAGGTATGTCTTCAAATATTACCGCCGAGATGTTAGATTGGTTTAGATTAGGTGATATTACGTTATTGAAGTATGTATATAAAGGTCCCACGGAGACGTAGAGGCCAACAAGCCAGGAATGTCGTCAAATATTACCGCCGAGATGTTAGATTGGGTTAGGCTAGCTTATATTATGTTATTGATGTATATAAAGGTCCCACGTAGACGTAGTGTCCAACAAGCCAGGAATGTGGTCAAATATTACAGCCGAGATGTAAGATTGGGTTAGGTTAGGTTATATTACGTTATAGATGTATATAAAGGTCCCACGGAGACGTAGAGTCCAACAAGCCAGGAATGTGATCAAATATTATCGCCGAGATGTTAGGTTGCGTTAGGTGATGTTATATTACGTTATTGATGTATATAAAGGTCCCACGGAGGCGGAAAAGCCAACTCGCCAGGAATGTTCTCAAACATTGCCGCCGAGATGTTCGGTTGGGTTAGGTTAGGCTATATTACGTTATTGATGTATATAAAGGTCCCACGGAGACGTAGAGGCCAACTCGCCAGGTATGTTGTCAAATCTTACCGCCGAGATGTTAGGTTGGGTTAGGTTAGGTTATATTACGTTATTGATGTATATAAAGGTCGCACGGAGACGGAGAAGCCAACTCGCCAGGAATGTTGTCAAATATTACCGCCGAGATGTTAGGTTGGGTTAGGTTAGGTTATATGACGTTATTGATGTATATAAAGGTCCCACGGAGACGAAGAGGCCAACTCGCCAGGTATGTCTTCAAATATTACCGCCGAGATGTTAGATTGGTTTAGGTTAGGTTATATTACGTTATTGAAGTATATAAAGGTCCCACGGAGACGTAGAGGCCATCAAGACAGGAATGTGGTCAAATATTACCGCCGAGATGTTAGGTTGGGTTAGTTTAGGTTATATTACGTTATTGATGTATATAACGGTCCCACGGAGACGTAGAGGCCATCAAGACAGGAATGTGGTCAAATATTCCCGCCGAGATGTTAGGTTGAGTTAGGTTAGGTTATATTACGTTATTGATGTATATAAAGGTCCCACGGAGATGTAGAGGCCAACAAGCCAGGAATGTGGTCTAATATTATCGCCGAGATGTTAGGTTGGATTCGGTTAGGTTATATTACGTTATAGATGTATATAAATGTCCTACGGATACGTAGAGTCCAACAAGCCAGGAATGTGACCAAATATTACCGCCGAGATGTAAGATTGGGTTAGGTGATGTTATATTACGTTATTGATGTATATAAATGTCCCACGGAGACGTAGAGGCCAACTCGCCAGGAATGTTGTCAAATATTACCGCCGAGATGTTAGGTTGGGTTAGGTTAGGCTATATTACGTTATTGATGTATATAAAGGTCCCACGGAGACGTAGAGGCCAACTCGCCAGGTATGTTGTCAAATCTTACCGCCGAGATGTTAGGTTGGGTTAGGTTAGGTTATATTACGTTATTGATGTATATAAGGGTCCCACGGAGACGGAGAAGCCAACTCGCCAGGAATGTTGTCAAATATCACCGCCGAGATGTTAGGTTGGGTTAGGTTAGGTTATATTACGTTATTGAAGTATATAAAGGTCCCACGGAGACGTAGAGGCCAACTCGCCAGGAATGTTGTCAAATATTACCGCCGAGATGTTAGGTTGGGTTAGGTTAGGTTATATTACGTTATTGATGTATATGAAGGTCCCACGGAGACGGAGAAGTCAACTCGCCAGGAATGTTGTCAAATATTACCGCCGAGATGTTAGGTTGGGTTAGGTTAGGTTATATAACGTTATTGATGTATATAACGGTCCCACGGAGACGTAGAGGCCATCAAGACAGGAATGTGGTCAAATATTATCGCCGAGATATTAGGTTGGGTTAGTTTAGGTTATATTACGTTATTGATGTATATAAAGGTCCCACGAAGACGTAGAGGCCAACAAGCCAGGAATGTGATCAAATATTATCTCCGGGATGTAAGATTGGGTTACGTGATGTTATATTACGTTATTGAAGTATATAACGGCCCCACGGAGACGTAGAGGCCAACAAGCCAGGAATGTGGTCAAATATTAGCAGCGAGATGTTAGGTTGGGTTAGGTTAGGTTATATTACGTTATTGATGTATGTAAAGGTCCCACGGAGACATAGAGGACAACTCGCCAGGTATGTTTTCAAATATTACCGCCGAGATGTTAGATTGGGTTAGGTTAGGTTATATTACGTTATTGAAGTATATAAAGGTCCCACGGAGACGTAGATGCCAACTCGCCAGGAATGTTTTCAAATATTACCGCCGATATGTTAGGTTGGGTTAGGTTAGGTTATATTACGTTATTGATGTATATGAAGGTCCCACGGAGACGGAGAAGCCAACTCGCCAGGAATGTTGTCAAATATTACCGCCAAGATGTTAGTATGGGTTAGGTTAGGTTATATTACGTTATTGATGTATATAAAGTTCCCACGGAGACGTAGAAGCCAACAAGCCAGGAATGTGGTCAAATATTATCGCCGAGATGTTAGTATGGGTTAGGTTAGACTGTATTACGTTATTGATGTATATAAAGGTCCCACGGAGACGTAGAGGCCAACTCGCCAGGTATGTTGTCAAATCTTACCGCCGAGATGTTAGGTTGGGTTAGGTTAGGTTATATTACGTTATTGATGTATATAAAGGTCGCACGGAGACGGAGAAGCCAACTCGCCAGGAATGTTGTCAAATATTACCGCCGAGATGTTAGGTTGGGTTAGGTTAGGTTATATTACGTTATAGATGTATGTAAAGGTCCCACGGAGACGTAGAGGCCATCAAGACAGGAATGTGGTCAAATATTACCGCCGAGATGTTAGGTTGGGTTAGTTTAGGTTATATTACGTTATTGATGTATATAACGGTCCCACGTAGACGTAGAGTCCAACAAGCCAGGAAGGTGGTCAAATATTACAGCCGAGATGTAAGATTGTGTTAGGTTAGGTTATATTACGTTATAGATGTATATAAAGGTCCCACGGAGACGTAGAGTCCAACAAGCCAGGAATGTGATCAAATATTACCGCCGAGATGTTAGGTTGGGTTAGGTGATGTTATATTACGTTATTGATGTATATAAATGTCCCACGGAGGCGGAAAAGCCAACTCGCCAGGAATGTTCTCAAACATTACCGCCGAGATGTTAGGTTGGGTTAGGTTAGGTTATATTACGTTATTGATGTATATAAAGGTCGCACGGAGACGGATAAGCGAACTCGCCAGGAATGTTGTCAAATATTACCGCCGAGATGTTAGGTTGGGTTAGGTTAGGTTGTATTACATTCTTGATGTATATAACGGTCCCCCGGAGACGTAGAGGCCAACAAGACAGGAATGTGGTCAAATATTAGCACCGAGATGTTAGGTTGGGTTAGGTTAGGTTATATTACGTTATTGATGTATGTAAAGGTCCCACGGAGACATAGAGGACAACTCGCCAGGTATGTTTTCAAATATTACCGCCGAGATGTTAGATTGGGTTAGGTTAGGTTATATTACGTTATTGAAGTATATAAAGGTCCCACGGAGACGTAGACGCCAACTCGCCAGGAATGTTGTCAAATATTACCGCCGATATGTTAGGTTGGGTTAGGTTAGGTTATATTACGTTATAGATGTATGTAAAGGTCCCACGGAGACGTAGAGGCCAACTCGGCAGGTATGATGTAAAATATTACGGCCGAGATGTTAGGTTGGGTTAGGTTAGGTTATATTACGTTATTGATGTGTATGAAGGTCCCACGGAGACGGAGAAGCGAACTCGCCGGGAATGTTGTCAAATATTACCGCCAAGATGTTAGTATGTGTTAGGTTAGGTTATATTACGTTATTGATGTATATAAGGGTCCCACGGAGACGGAGAAGCCAACTCGCCAGGAATGTTGTCAAATATTACCGCCGAGATGTTAGGTTGGGTTAGGTGATGTTATATTACGTTATTGATGTATATAAAGGTCCCACGGAGACGTAGAGGCCAACTCGCCAGGAATGTTGTCAAATATTACCGCCGAGATGTTAGGTTGGGTTAGGTTAGGCTATATTACGTTATTGATGTATATAAAGGTCCCACGGAGACGTAGAGGCCAACTCGCCAGGAATGTTGTCAAATATTACCGCCGAGATGTTAGGTTGGGTTAGGTTAGGTTATATTACGTTATTGATGTATATAAAGGTCCCACGGAGACGAAGAGGCCAACTTGCCAGGTATGTCTTCAAATACTACGGCCGAGATGTTAGATTGGTTTAGGTTAGGTTATATTACGTTATTGAAGTATATAAAGGTCCCACGGAGACGTAGGGGCCATCAAGACAGGAATGTGGTCAAATATTACCGCCGAGATGTTAGGTTGGGTTAGTTTAGGTTATATCACGTTATAGATGTATATAAATGTCCTACGGATACGAAGAGTCCAACAAGCCAGGAATGTGACCAAATATTACCGCCGAGATGTAAGATTGGGTTAGGTGATGTTATATTACGTTATTGATGTATATAAAGGTCCCACGGAGACGTAGAGGCCAACTCGCCAGGAATGTTGTCAAATATTACCGCCGAGATGTTAGGTTGGATTAGGTTAGGCTATATTACGTTATTGATGTATATAAAGGTCCCACGGAGACGTAGCGGCCAACTCGCCAGGTATGTTGTCAAATCTTACCGCCGAGATGTTAGGTCGGGTTAGGTTAGGTTATATTACGTTATTGATGTATATAAGGGTCCCACGGAGACGGAGAAGCCAACTCGCCAGGAATGTTGTCAAATATTACCGCCGAGATGTTAGGTTGGGTTAGGTTAGGTTATATTACGTTATTGAAGTATATAAAGGTCCCACGGAGACGTAGATGCCAACTCGCCAGGAATGTTGTCAAATATCACCGCCGAGATGTTAGGTTGGGTTAGGTTAGGTTATATTACGTTATTGATGTATATAAAGGTCGCACGGAGACGGAGAAGCCAACTCGCCAGGAATGTTGTCAAATATTACCGCCGAGATGTTAGGTTGGGTTAGGTTAGGTTATATGACGTTATTGATGTATATAAAGGTCCCACGGAGACGAAGAGGCCAACTCGCCAGGTATGTCTTCAAATATTACCGCCGAGATGTTAGATTGGTTTAGGTTAGGTTATATTACGTTATTGAAGTATATAAAGGTCCCACGGAGACGTAGAGGCCATCAAGACAGGAATGTGGTCAAATATTACCGCCGAGATGTTAGGTTGGGTTAGTTTATGTTATATTACGTTATTGATGTATATAACGGTCCCACGGAGACGTAGAGGCCATCAAGACAGGAATGTGGTCAAATATTCCCGCCGAGATGTTAGGTTGAGTTAGGTTAGGTTATATTACGTTATTGATGTATATAAAGGTCCCACGGAGATGTAGAGGCCAACAAGCCAGGAATGTGGTCTAATATTATCGCCGAGATGTTAGGTTGGATTCGGTTAGGTTATATTACGTTATAGATGTATATAAATGCCCTACGGATACGTAGAGTCCAACAAGCCAGGAATGTGACCAAATATTACCGCCGAGATGTAAGATTGGGTTAGGTGATGTTATATTACGTTATTGATGTATATAAATGTCCCACGGAGACGTAGAGGCCAACTCGCCAGGAATGTTGTCAAATATTACCGCCGAGATGTTAGGTTGGGTTAGGTTAGGCTATATTACGTTATTGATGTATATAAAGGTCCCACGGAGACGTAGAGGCCAACTCGCCAGGTATGTTGTCAAATCTTACCGCCGAGATGTTAGGTTGGGTTAGGTTAGGTTATATTACGTTATTGATGTATATAAGGGTCCCACGGAGACGGAGAAGCCAACTCGCCAGGAATGTTGTCAAATATCACCGCCGAGATGTTAGGTTGGGTTAGGTTAGGTTATATTACGTTATTGAAGTATATAAAGGTCCCACGGAGACGTAGAGGCCAACTCGCCAGGAATGTTGTCAAATATTACCGCCGAGATGTTAGGTTGGGTTAGGTTAGGTTATATTACGTTATTGATGTATAAGAAGGTCCCACGGAGACGGAGAAGTCAACTCGCCAGGAATGTTGTCAAATATTACCGCCGAGATGTTAGGTTGGGTTAGGTTAGGTTATATAACGTTATTGATGTATATAACGGTCCCACGGAGACGTAGAGGCCATCAAGACAGGAATGTGGTCAAATATTATCGCCGAGATATTAGGTTGGGTTAGTTTAGGTTATATTACGTTATTGATGTATATAAAGGTCCCACGAAGACGTAGAGGCCAACAAGCCAGGAATGTGATCAAATATTATCTCCGGGATGTAAGATTGGGTTACGTGATGTTATATTACGTTATTGAAGTATATAACGGCCCCACGGAGACGTAGAGGCCAACAAGCCAGGAATGTGGTCAAATATTAGCAGCGAGATGTTAGGTTGGGTTAGGTTAGGTTATATTACGTTATTGATGTATGTAAAGGTCCCACGGAGACATAGAGGACAACTCGCCAGGTATGTTTTCAAATATTACCGCCGAGATGTTAGATTGGGTTAGGTTAGGTTATATTACGTTATTGAAGTATATAAAGGTCCCACGGAGACGTAGATGCCAACTCGCCAGGAATGTTTTCAAATATTACCGCCGATATGTTAGGTTGGGTTAGGTTAGGTTATATTACGTTATAGATGTATGTAAAGGTCCCACGGAGACGTAGAGGCCAACTCGGCAGCTATGATGTAAAATATTACGGCCGAGATGTTAGGTTGGGTTAGGTTAGGTTATATTACGTTATTGATGTATATGAAGGTCCCACGCAGACGGAGAAGCCAACTCGCCAGGAATGTTGTCAAATATTACCGCCAAGATGTTAGTATGGGTTAGGTTAGGTTATATTACGTTATTGATGTATATAACGGTCCCACGGAGACGTAGAGGCCATCAAGACAGGAATGTGGTCAAATATTACCGCCGAGATGTTAGGTTGGATTAGTTTAGGTTATATTACGTTATTGATGTATATAAAGTTCCCACGGAGACGTAGAAGCCAACAAGCCAGGAATGTGGTCAAATATTATCGCCGAGATGTTAGTATGGGTTAGGTTAGACTGTATTACGTTATTGATGTATATAAAGGTCCCACGGAGACGTAGAGGCCAACTCGCCAGGTATGTTGTCAAATCTTACCGCCGAGATGTTAGGTTGGGTTAGGTTAGGTTATATTACGTTATTGATGTATATAAAGGTCGCACGGAGACGGAGAAGCCAACCCGCCAGGAATGTTGTCAAATATTACCGCCGAGATGTTAGGTTGGGTTAGGTTAGGTTATATTACGTTATAGATGTATGTAAAGGTCCCACGGAGACGTAGAGGCCATCAAGACAGGAATGTGGTCAAATATTACCGCCGAGATGTTAGGTTGGGTTAGTTTAGGTTATATTACGTTATTGATGTATATAACGGTCCCACGTAGACGTAGAGTCCAACAAGCCAGGAAGGTGGTCAAATATTACAGCCGAGATGTAAGATTGTGTTAGGTTAGGTTATATTACGTTATAGATGTATATAAAGGTCCCACGGAGACGTAGAGTCCAACAAGCCAGGAATGTGATCAAATATTACCGCCGAGATGTTAGGTTGGGTTAGGTGATGTTATATTACGTTATTGATGTATATAAATGTCCCACGGAGGCGGAAAAGCCAACTCGCCAGGAATGTTCTCAAACATTACCGCCGAGATGTTAGGTTGGGTCAGGTTAGGTTATATTACGTTATTGATGTATATAAAGGTCGCACGGAGACGGATAAGCGAACTCGCCAGGAATGTTGTCAAATATTACCGCCGAGATGTTAGGTTGGGTTAGGTTAGGTTGTATTACATTCTTGATGTATATAACGGTCCCCCGGAGACGTAGAGGCCAACAAGACAGGAATGTGGTCAAATATTAGCACCGAGATGTTAGGTTGGGTTAGGTTAGGTTATATTACGTTATTGATGTATGTAAAGGTCCCACGGAGACATAGAGGACAACTCGCCAGGTATGTTTTCAAATATTACCGCCGAGATGTTAGATTGGGTTAGGTTAGGTTATATTACGTTATTGAAGTATATAAAGGTCCCACGGAGACGTAGACGCCAACTCGCCAGGAATGTTTTCAAATATTACCGCCGATATGTTAGGTTGGGTTAGGTTAGGTTATATTACGTTATAGATGTATGTAAAGGTCCCACGGAGACGTAGAGGCCAACTCGGCAGGTATGATGTAAAATATTACGGCCGAGATGTTAGGTTGGGTTAGGTTAGGTTATATTACGTTATTGATGTGTATGAAGGTCCCACGGAGACGGAGAAGCGAACTCGCCGGGAATGTTGTCAAATATTACCGCCAAGATGTTAGTATGTGTTAGGTTAGGTTATATTACGTTATTGATGTATATAAGGGTCCCACGGAGACGGAGAAGCCAACTCGCCAGGAATGTTGTCAAATATTACCGCCGAGATGTTAGGTTGGGTTAGGTGATGTTATATTACGTTATTGATGTATATAAAGGTCCCACGGAGACGTAGAGGCCAACTCGCCAGGAATGTTGTCAAATATTACCGCCGAGATGTTAGGTTGGGTTAGGTTAGGCTATATTACGTTATTGATGTATATAAAGGTCCCACGGAGACGTAGAGGCCAACTCGCCAGGAATGTTGTCAAATATTACCGCCGAGATGTTAGGTTGGGTTAGGTTAGGTTATATTACGTTATTGATGTATATAAAGGTCCCACGGAGACGAAGAGGCCAACTTGCCAGGTATGTCTTCAAATACTACGGCCGAGATGTTAGATTGGTTTAGGTTAGGTTATATTACGTTATTGAAGTATATAAAGGTCCCACGGAGACGTAGGGGCCATCAAGACAGGAATGTGGTCAAATATTACCGCCGAGATGTTAGGTTGGGTTAGTTTAGGTTATATCACGTTATAGATGTATATAAATGTCCTACGGATACGTAGAGTCCAACAAGCCAGGAATGTGACCAAATATTACCGCCGAGATGTAAGATTGGGTTAGGTGATGTTATATTACGTTATTGATGTATATAAAGGTCCCACGGAGACGTAGAGGCCAACTCGCCAGGAATGTTGTCAAATATTACCGCCGAGATGTTAGGTTGGATTAGGTTAGGCTATATTACGTTATTGATGTATATAAAGGTCCCACGGAGACGTAGCGGCCAACTCGCCAGGTATGTTGTCAAATCTTACCGCCGAGATGTTAGGTCGGGTTAGGTTAGGTTATATTACGTTATTGATGTATATAAGGGTCCCACGGAGACGGAGAAGCCAACTCGCCAGGAATGTTGTCAAATATTACCGCCGAGATGTTAGGTTGGGTTAGGTTAGGTTATATTACGTTATTGAAGTATATAAAGGTCCCACGGAGACGTAGATGCCAACTCGCCAGGAATGTTGTCAAATATCACCGCCGAGATGTTAGGTTGGGTTAGGTTAGGTTATATTACGTTATTGATGTATATAAAGGTCGCACGGAGACGGAGAAGCCAACTCGCCAGGAATGTTGTCAAATATTACCGCCGAGATGTTAGGTTGGGTTAGGTTAGGTTATATAACGTTATTGATGTATATAACGGTCCCACGGAGACGTAGAGGCCATCAAGACAGGAATGTGACCAAATATTACCGCCGAGATGTAAGATTGGGTTAGGTGATGTTATATTACGTTATTGATGTATATAAATGTCCCACGGAGACGTAGAGGCCAACTCGCCAGGAATGTTGTCAAATATTACCGCCGAGATGTTAGGTTGGGTTAGGTTAGGCTATATTACGTTATTGATGTATATAAAGGTCCCACGGAGACGTAGACGCCAACTCGCCAGGTATGTTGTCAAATCTTACCGCCGAGATGTTAGGTTGGGTTAGGTTAGGTTATATTACGTTATTGATGTATATAAGGGTCCCACGGAGACGGAGAAGCCAACTCGCCAGGAATGTTGTCAAATATCACCGCCGAGATGTTAGGTTGGGTTAGGTTAGGTTATATTACGTTATTGAAGTATATAAAGGTCCCACGGAGACGTAGAGGCCAACTCGCCAGGAATGTTGTCAAATATTACCGCCGAGATGTTAGGTTGGGTTAGGTTAGGTTATATTACGTTATTGATGTATATGAAGGTCCCACGGAGACGGAGAAGTCAACTCGCCAGGAATGTTGTCAAATATTACCGCCGAGATGTTAGGTTGGGTTAGGTTAGGTTATATAACGTTATTGATGTATATAACGGTCCCACGGAGACGTAGAGGCCATCAAGACAGGAATGTGGTCAAATATTATCGCCGAGATATTAGGTTGGGTTAGTTTAGGTTATATTACGTTATTGATGTATATAAAGGTCCCACGAAGACGTAGAGGCCAACAAGCCAGGAATGTGATGAAATATTATCTCCGGGATGTAAGATTGGGTTACGTGATGTTATATTACGTTATTGAAGTATATAACGGCCCCACGGAGACGTAGAGGCCAACAAGCCAGGAATGTGGTCAAATATTAGCAGCGAGATGTTAGGTTGGGTTAGGTTAGGTTATATTACGTTATTGATGTATGTAAAGGTCCCACGGAGACATAGAGGACAACTCGCCAGGTATGTTTTCAAATATTACCGCCGAGATGTTAGATTGGGTTAGGTTAGGTTATATTACGTTATTGAAGTATATAAAGGTCCCACGGAGACGTAGATGCCAACTCGCCAGGAATGTTTTCAAATATTACCGCCGATATGTTAGGTTGGGTTAGGTTAGGTTATATTACGTTATAGATGTATGTAAAGGTCCCACGGAGACGTAGAGGCCAACTCGGCAGCTATGATGTAAAATATTACGGCCGAGATGTTAGGTTGGGTTAGGTTAGGTTATATTACGTTATTGATGTATATGAAGGTCCCACGCAGACGGAGAAGCCAACTCGCCAGGAATGTTGTCAAATATTACCGCCAAGATGTTAGTATGGGTTAGGTTAGGTTATATTACGTTATTGATGTATATAACGGTCCCACGGAGACGTAGAGGCCATCAAGACAGGAATGTGGTCAAATATTACCGCCGAGATGTTAGGTTGGATTAGTTTAGGTTATATTACGTTATTGATGTATATAAAGTTCCCACGGAGACGTAGAAGCCAACAAGCCAGGAATGTGGTCAAATATTATCGCCGAGATGTTAGTATGGGTTAGGTTAGACTGTATTACGTTATTGATGTATATAAAGGTCCCACGGAGACGTAGAGGCCAACTCGCCAGGTATGTTGTCAAATCTTACCGCCGAGATGTTAGGTTGGGTTAGGTTAGGTTATATTACGTTATTGATGTATATAAAGGTCGCACGGAGACGGAGAAGCCAACCCGCCAGGAATGTTGTCAAATATTACCGCCGAGATGTTAGGTTGGGTTAGGTTAGGTTATATTACGTTATAGATGTATGTAAAGGTCCCACGGAGACGTAGAGGCCATCAAGACAGGAATGTGGTCAAATATTACCGCCGAGATGTTAGGTTGGGTTAGTTTAGGTTATATTACGTTATTGATGTATATAACGGTCCCACGTAGACGTAGAGTCCAACAAGCCAGGAAGGTGGTCAAATATTACAGCCGAGATGTAAGATTGTGTTAGGTTAGGTTATATTACGTTATAGATGTATATAAAGGTCCCACGGAGACGTAGAGTCCAACAAGCCAGGAATGTGATCAAATATTACCGCCGAGATGTTAGGTTGGGTTAGGTGATGTTATATTACGTTATTGATGTATATAAATGTCCCACGGAGGCGGAAAAGCCAACTCGCCAGGAATGTTCTCAAACATTACCGCCGAGATGTTAGGTTGGGTCAGGTTAGGTTATATTACGTTATTGATGTATATAAAGGTCGCACGGAGACGGATAAGCGAACTCGCCAGGAATGTTGTCAAATATTACCGCCGAGATGTTAGGTTGGGTTAGGTTAGGTTGTATTACATTCTTGATGTATATAACGGTCCCCCGGAGACGTAGAGGCCAACAAGACAGGAATGTGGTCAAATATTAGCACCGAGATGTTAGGTTGGGTTAGGTTAGGTTATATTACGTTATTGATGTATGTAAAGGTCCCACGGAGACATAGAGGACAACTCGCCAGGTATGTTTTCAAATATTACCGCCGAGATGTTAGATTGGGTTAGGTTAGGTTATATTACGTTATTGAAGTATATAAAGGTCCCACGGAGACGTAGACGCCAACTCGCCAGGAATGTTTTCAAATATTACCGCCGATATGTTAGGTTGGGTTAGGTTAGGTTATATTACGTTATAGATGTATGTAAAGGTCCCACGGAGACGTAGAGGCCAACTCGGCAGGTATGATGTAAAATATTACGGCCGAGATGTTAGGTTGGGTTAGGTTAGGTTATATTACGTTATTGATGTGTATGAAGGTCCCACGGAGACGGAGAAGCGAACTCGCCGGGAATGTTGTCAAATATTACCGCCAAGATGTTAGTATGTGTTAGGTTAGGTTATATTACGTTATTGATGTATATAAGGGTCCCACGGAGACGGAGAAGCCAACTCGCCAGGAATGTTGTCAAATATTACCGCCGAGATGTTAGGTTGGGTTAGGTGATGTTATATTACGTTATTGATGTATATAAAGGTCCCACGGAGACGTAGAGGCCAACTCGCCAGGAATGTTGTCAAATATTACCGCCGAGATGTTAGGTTGGGTTAGGTTAGGCTATATTACGTTATTGATGTATATAAAGGTCCCACGGAGACGTAGAGGCCAACTCGCCAGGAATGTTGTCAAATATTACCGCCGAGATGTTAGGTTGGGTTAGGTTAGGTTATATTACGTTATTGATGTATATAAAGGTCCCACGGAGACGAAGAGGCCAACTTGCCAGGTATGTCTTCAAATACTACGGCCGAGATGTTAGATTGGTTTAGGTTAGGTTATATTACGTTATTGAAGTATATAAAGGTCCCACGGAGACGTAGGGGCCATCAAGACAGGAATGTGGTCAAATATTACCGCCGAGATGTTAGGTTGGGTTAGTTTAGGTTATATCACGTTATAGATGTATATAAATGTCCTACGGATACGTAGAGTCCAACAAGCCAGGAATGTGACCAAATATTACCGCCGAGATGTAAGATTGGGTTAGGTGATGTTATATTACGTTATTGATGTATATAAAGGTCCCACGGAGACGTAGAGGCCAACTCGCCAGGAATGTTGTCAAATATTACCGCCGAGATGTTAGGTTGGATTAGGTTAGGCTATATTACGTTATTGATGTATATAAAGGTCCCACGGAGACGTAGCGGCCAACTCGCCAGGTATGTTGTCAAATCTTACCGCCGAGATGTTAGGTCGGGTTAGGTTAGGTTATATTACGTTATTGATGTATATAAGGGTCCCACGGAGACGGAGAAGCCAACTCGCCAGGAATGTTGTCAAATATTACCGCCGAGATGTTAGGTTGGGTTAGGTTAGGTTATATTACGTTATTGAAGTATATAAAGGTCCCACGGAGACGTAGATGCCAACTCGCCAGGAATGTTGTCAAATATCACCGCCGAGATGTTAGGTTGGGTTAGGTTAGGTTATATTACGTTATTGATGTATATAAAGGTCGCACGGAGACGGAGAAGCCAACTCGCCAGGAATGTTGTCAAATATTACCGCCGAGATGTTAGGTTGGGTTAGGTTAGGTTATATAACGTTATTGATGTATATAACGGTCCCACGGAGACGTAGAGGCCATCAAGACAGGAATGTGACCAAATATTACCGCCGAGATGTAAGATTGGGTTAGGTGATGTTATATTACGTTATTGATGTATATAAATGTCCCACGGAGACGTAGAGGCCAACTCGCCAGGAATGTTGTCAAATATTACCGCCGAGATGTTAGGTTGGGTTAGGTTAGGCTATATTACGTTATTGATGTATATAAAGGTCCCACGGAGACGTAGACGCCAACTCGCCAGGTATGTTGTCAAATCTTACCGCCGAGATGTTAGGTTGGGTTAGGTTAGGTTATATTACGTTATTGATGTATATAAGGGTCCCACGGAGACGGAGAAGCCAACTCGCCAGGAATGTTGTCAAATATCACCGCCGAGATGTTAGGTTGGGTTAGGTTAGGTTATATTACGTTATTGAAGTATATAAAGGTCCCACGGAGACGTAGAGGCCAACTCGCCAGGAATGTTGTCAAATATTACCGCCGAGATGTTAGGTTGGGTTAGGTTAGGTTATATTACGTTATTGATGTATATGAAGGTCCCACGGAGACGGAGAAGTCAACT
The DNA here is from genome assembly GCA_963969225.1 of Xylocopa violacea. NCBI lineage: Eukaryota > Metazoa > Arthropoda > Insecta > Hymenoptera > Apidae > Xylocopa > Xylocopa violacea. The sequence goes on along the minus strand of CAXAJV010000017.1, from coordinate 6,188,933 downwards.
CGCCAGGAATGTTGTCAAATATTACCGCCGAGATGTTAGGTTGGGTTAGGTTAGGTTATATAACGTTATTGATGTATATAACGGTCCCACGGAGACGTAGAGGCCATCAAGACAGGAATGTGGTCAAATATTATCGCCGAGATATTAGGTTGGGTTAGTTTAGGTTATATTACGTTATTGATGTATATAAAGGTCCCACGAAGACGTAGAGGCCAACAAGCCAGGAATGTGATCAAATATTATCTCCGGGATGTAAGATTGGGTTACGTGATGTTATATTACGTTATTGAAGTATATAACGGCCCCACGGAGACGTAGAGGCCAACAAGCCAGGAATGTGGTCAAATATTAGCAGCGAGATGTTAGGTTGGGTTAGGTTAGGTTATATTACGTTATTGATGTATGTAAAGGTCCCACGGAGACATAGAGGACAACTCGCCAGGTATGTTTTCAAATATTACCGCCGAGATGTTAGATTGGGTTAGGTTAGGTTATATTACGTTATTGAAGTATATAAAGGTCCCACGGAGACGTAGATGCCAACTCGCCAGGAATGTTTTCAAATATTACCGCCGATATGTTAGGTTGGGTTAGGTTAGGTTATATTACGTTATAGATGTATGTAAAGGTCCCACGGAGACGTAGAGGCCAACTCGGCAGCTATGATGTAAAATATTACGGCCGAGATGTTAGGTTGGGTTAGGTTAGGTTATATTACGTTATTGATGTATATGAAGGTCCCACGCAGACGGAGAAGCCAACTCGCCAGGAATGTTGTCAAATATTACCGCCAAGATGTTAGTATGGGTTAGGTTAGGTTATATTACGTTATTGATGTATATAACGGTCCCACGGAGACGTAGAGGCCATCAAGACAGGAATGTGGTCAAATATTACCGCCGAGATGTTAGGTTGGATTAGTTTAGGTTATATTACGTTATTGATGTATATAAAGTTCCCACGGAGACGTAGAAGCCAACAAGCCAGGAATGTGGTCAAATATTATCGCCGAGATGTTAGTATGGGTTAGGTTAGACTGTATTACGTTATTGATGTATATAAAGGTCCCACGGAGACGTAGAGGCCAACTCGCCAGGTATGTTGTCAAATCTTACCGCCGAGATGTTAGGTTGGGTTAGGTTAGGTTATATTACGTTATTGATGTATATAAAGGTCGCACGGAGACGGAGAAGCCAACCCGCCAGGAATGTTGTCAAATATTACCGCCGAGATGTTAGGTTGGGTTAGGTTAGGTTATATTACGTTATAGATGTATGTAAAGGTCCCACGGAGACGTAGAGGCCATCAAGACAGGAATGTGGTCAAATATTACCGCCGAGATGTTAGGTTGGGTTAGTTTAGGTTATATTACGTTATTGATGTATATAACGGTCCCACGTAGACGTAGAGTCCAACAAGCCAGGAAGGTGGTCAAATATTACAGCCGAGATGTAAGATTGTGTTAGGTTAGGTTATATTACGTTATAGATGTATATAAAGGTCCCACGGAGACGTAGAGTCCAACAAGCCAGGAATGTGATCAAATATTACCGCCGAGATGTTAGGTTGGGTTAGGTGATGTTATATTACGTTATTGATGTATATAAATGTCCCACGGAGGCGGAAAAGCCAACTCGCCAGGAATGTTCTCAAACATTACCGCCGAGATGTTAGGTTGGGTTAGGTTAGGTTATATTACGTTATTGATGTATATAAAGGACGCACGGAGACGGATAAGCGAACTCGCCAGGAATGTTGTCAAATATTACCGCCGAGATGTTAGATTGGGTTAGGTTAGGTTATATTACGTTATTGAAGTATATAAAGGTCCCACGGAGACGTAGACGCCAACTCGCCAGGAATGTTTTCAAATATTACCGCCGATATGTTAGGTTGGGTTAGGTTAGGTTATATTACGTTATAGATGTATGTAAAGGTCCCACGGAGACGTAGAGGCCAACTCGGCAGGTATGATGTAAAATATTACGGCCGAGATGTTAGGTTGGGTTAGGTTAGGTTATATTACGTTATTGATGTGTATGAAGGTCCCACGGAGACGGAGAAGCGAACTCGCCGGGAATGTTGTCAAATATTACCGCCAAGATGTTAGTATGTGTTAGGTTAGGTTATATTACGTTATTGATGTATATAAGGGTCCCACGGAGACGGAGAAGCCAACTCGCCAGGAATGTTGTCAAATATTACCGCCGAGATGTTAGGTTGGGTTAGGTGATGTTATATTACGTTATTGATGTATATAAAGGTCCCACGGAGACGTAGAGGCCAACTCGCCAGGAATGTTGTCAAATATTACCGCCGAGATGTTAGGTTGGGTTAGGTTAGGCTATATTACGTTATTGATGTATATAAAGGTCCCACGGAGACGTAGAGGCCAACTCGCCAGGAATGTTGTCAAATATTACCGCCGAGATGTTAGGTTGGGTTAGGTTAGGTTATATTACGTTATTGATGTATATAAAGGTCCCACGGAGACGAAGAGGCCAACTTGCCAGGTATGTCTTCAAATACTACGGCCGAGATGTTAGATTGGTTTAGGTTAGGTTATATTACGTTATTGAAGTATATAAAGGTCCCACGGAGACGTAGGGGCCATCAAGACAGGAATGTGGTCAAATATTACCGCCGAGATGTTAGGTTGGGTTAGTTTAGGTTATATCACGTTATAGATGTATATAAATGTCCTACGGATACGTAGAGTCCAACAAGCCAGGAATGTGACCAAATATTACCGCCGAGATGTAAGATTGGGTTAGGTGATGTTATATTACGTTATTGATGTATATAAAGGTCCCACGGAGACGTAGAGGCCAACTCGCCAGGAATGTTGTCAAATATTACCGCCGAGATGTTAGGTTGGATTAGGTTAGGCTATATTACGTTATTGATGTATATAAAGGTCCCACGGAGACGTAGCGGCCAACTCGCCAGGTATGTTGTCAAATCTTACCGCCGAGATGTTAGGTCGGGTTAGGTTAGGTTATATTACGTTATTGATGTATATAAGGGTCCCACGGAGACGGAGAAGCCAACTCGCCAGGAATGTTGTCAAATATTACCGCCGAGATGTTAGGTTGGGTTAGGTTAGGTTATATTACGTTATTGAAGTATATAAAGGTCCCACGGAGACGTAGATGCCAACTCGCCAGGAATGTTGTCAAATATCACCGCCGAGATGTTAGGTTGGGTTAGGTTAGGTTATATTACGTTATTGATGTATATAAAGGTCGCACGGAGACGGAGAAGCCAACTCGCCAGGAATGTTGTCAAATATTACCGCCGAGATGTTAGGTTGGGTTAGGTTAGGTTATATAACGTTATTGATGTATATAACGGTCCCACGGAGACGTAGAGGCCATCAAGACAGGAATGTGACCAAATATTACCGCCGAGATGTAAGATTGGGTTAGGTGATGTTATATTACGTTATTGATGTATATAAATGTCCCACGGAGACGTAGAGGCCAACTCGCCAGGAATGTTGTCAAATATTACCGCCGAGATGTTAGGTTGGGTTAGGTTAGGCTATATTACGTTATTGATGTATATAAAGGTCCCACGGAGACGTAGACGCCAACTCGCCAGGTATGTTGTCAAATCTTACCGCCGAGATGTTAGGTTGGGTTAGGTTAGGTTATATTACGTTATTGATGTATATAAGGGTCCCACGGAGACGGAGAAGCCAACTCGCCAGGAATGTTGTCAAATATCACCGCCGAGATGTTAGGTTGGGTTAGGTTAGGTTATATTACGTTATTGAAGTATATAAAGGTCCCACGGAGACGTAGAGGCCAACTCGCCAGGAATGTTGTCAAATATTACCGCCGAGATGTTAGGTTGGGTTAGGTTAGGTTATATTACGTTATTGATGTATATGAAGGTCCCACGGAGACGGAGAAGTCAACTCGCCAGGAATGTTGTCAAATATTACCGCCGAGATGTTAGGTTGGGTTAGGTTAGGTTATATAACGTTATTGATGTATATAACGGTCCCACGGAGACGTAGAGGCCATCAAGACAGGAATGTGGTCAAATATTATCGCCGAGATATTAGGTTGGGTTAGTTTAGGTTATATTACGTTATTGATGTATATAAAGGTCCCACGAAGACGTAGAGGCCAACAAGCCAGGAATGTGATCAAATATTATCTCCGGGATGTAAGATTGGGTTACGTGATGTTATATTACGTTATTGAAGTATATAACGGCCCCACGGAGACGTAGAGGCCAACAAGCCAGGAATGTGGTCAAATATTAGCAGCGAGATGTTAGGTTGGGTTAGGTTAGGTTATATTACGTTATTGATGTATGTAAAGGTCCCACGGAGACATAGAGGACAACTCGCCAGGTATGTTTTCAAATATTACCGCCGAGATGTTAGATTGGGTTAGGTTAGGTTATATTACGTTATTGAAGTATATAAAGGTCCCACGGAGACGTAGATGCCAACTCGCCAGGAATGTTTTCAAATATTACCGCCGATATGTTAGGTTGGGTTAGGTTAGGTTATATTACGTTATAGATGTATGTAAAGGTCCCACGGAGACGTAGAGGCCAACTCGGCAGCTATGATGTAAAATATTACGGCCGAGATGTTAGGTTGGGTTAGGTTAGGTTATATTACGTTATTGATGTATATGAAGGTCCCACGCAGACGGAGAAGCCAACTCGCCAGGAATGTTGTCAAATATTACCGCCAAGATGTTAGTATGGGTTAGGTTAGGTTATATTACGTTATTGATGTATATAACGGTCCCACGGAGACGTAGAGGCCATCAAGACAGGAATGTGGTCAAATATTACCGCCGAGATGTTAGGTTGGATTAGTTTAGGTTATATTACGTTATTGATGTATATAAAGTTCCCACGGAGACGTAGAAGCCAACAAGCCAGGAATGTGGTCAAATATTATCGCCGAGATGTTAGTATGGGTTAGGTTAGACTGTATTACGTTATTGATGTATATAAAGGTCCCACGGAGACGTAGAGGCCAACTCGCCAGGTATGTTGTCAAATCTTACCGCCGAGATGTTAGGTTGGGTTAGGTTAGGTTATATTACGTTATTGATGTATATAAAGGTCGCACGGAGACGGAGAAGCCAACCCGCCAGGAATGTTGTCAAATATTACCGCCGAGATGTTAGGTTGGGTTAGGTTAGGTTATATTACGTTATAGATGTATGTAAAGGTCCCACGGAGACGTAGAGGCCATCAAGACAGGAATGTGGTCAAATATTACCGCCGAGATGTTAGGTTGGGTTAGTTTAGGTTATATTACGTTATTGATGTATATAACGGTCCCACGTAGACGTAGAGTCCAACAAGCCAGGAAGGTGGTCAAATATTACAGCCGAGATGTAAGATTGTGTTAGGTTAGGTTATATTACGTTATAGATGTATATAAAGGTCCCACGGAGACGTAGAGTCCAACAAGCCAGGAATGTGATCAAATATTACCGCCGAGATGTTAGGTTGGGTTAGGTGATGTTATATTACGTTATTGATGTATATAAATGTCCCACGGAGGCGGAAAAGCCAACTCGCCAGGAATGTTCTCAAACATTACCGCCGAGATGTTAGGTTGGGTTAGGTTAGGTTATATTACGTTATTGATGTATATAAAGGTCGCACGGAGACGGATAAGCGAACTCGCCAGGAATGTTGTCAAATATTACCGCCGAGATGTTAGGTTGGGTTAGGTTAGGTTGTATTACATTCTTGATGTATATAACGGTCCCCCGGAGACGTAGAGGCCAACAAGACAGGAATATGGTCAAATATTAGCACCGAGATGTTAGGTTGGGTTAGGTTAGGTTATATTACGTTATTGATGTATGTAAAGGTCCCACGGAGACATAGAGGACAACTCGCCAGGTATGTTTTCAAATATTACCGCCGAGATGTTAGATTGGGTTAGGTTAGGTTATATTACGTTATTGAAGTATATAAAGGTCCCACGGAGACGTAGACGCCAACTCGCCAGGAATGTTTTCAAATATTACCGCCGATATGTTAGGTTGGGTTAGGTTAGGTTATATTACGTTATAGATGTATGTAAAGGTCCCACGGAGACGTAGAGGCCAACTCGGCAGGTATGATGTAAAATATTACGGCCGAGATGTTAGGTTGGGTTAGGTTAGGTTATATTACGTTATTGATGTGTATGAAGGTCCCACGGAGACGGAGAAGCGAACTCGCCGGGAATGTTGTCAAATATTACCGCCAAGATGTTAGTATGTGTTAGGTTAGGTTATATTACGTTATTGATGTATATAAGGGTCCCACGGAGACGTAGAAGCCAACTCGCCAGGAATGTTGTCAAATATTACCGCCGAGATGTTAGGTTGGGTTAGGTGATGTTATATTACGTTATTGATGTATATAAAGGTCCCACGGAGACGTAGAGGCCAACTCGCCAGGAATGTTGTCAAATATTACCGCCGAGATGTTAGGTTGGGTTAGGTTAGGCTATATTACGTTATTGATGTATATAAAGGTCCCACGGAGACGTAGAGGCCAACTCGCCAGGAATGTTGTCAAATATTACCGCCGAGATGTTAGGTTGGGTTAGGTTAGGTTATATTACGTTATTGATGTATATAAAGGTCCCACGGAGACGAAGAGGCCAACTTGCCAGGTATGTCTTCAAATACTACGGCCGAGATGTTAGATTGGTTTAGGTTAGGTTATATCACGTTATAGATGTATATAAATGTCCTACGGATACGTAGAGTCCAACAAGCCAGGAATGTGACCAAATATTACCGCCGAGATGTAAGATTGGGTTAGGTGATGTTATATTACGTTATTGATGTATATAAAGGTCCCACGGAGACGTAGAGGCCAACTCGCCAGGAATGTTGTCAAATATTACCGCCGAGATGTTAGGTTGGATTAGGTTAGGCTATATTACGTTATTGATGTATATAAAGGTCCCACGGAGACGTAGCGGCCAACTCGCCAGGTATGTTGTCATATCTTACCGCCGAGATGTTAGGTCGGGTTAGGTTAGGTTATATTACGTTATTGATGTATATAAGGGTCCCACGGAGACGGAGAAGCCAACTCGCCAGGAATGTTGTCAAATATTACCGCCGAGATGTTAGGTTGGGTTAGGTTAGGTTATATTACGTTATTGAAGTATATAAAGGTCCCACGGAGACGTAGATGCCAACTCGCCAGGAATGTTTTCAAATATTACCGCCGATATGTTAGGTTGGGTTAGGTTAGGTTATATTACGTTATAGATGTATGTAAAGGTCCCACGGAGACGTAGAAGCCAACAAGCCAGGAATGTGGTCAAATATTATCGCCGAGATGTTAGTATGGGTTAGGTTAGACTGTATTACGTTATTGATGTATATAAAGGTCCCACGGAGACGTAGAGGCCAACTCGCCAGGTATGTTGTCAAATCTTACCGCCGAGATGTTAGGTTGGGTTAGGTTAGGTTATATTACGTTATTGATGTATATAAAGGTCGCACGGAGACGGAGAAGCCAACTCGCCAGGAATGTTGTCAAATATTACCGCCGAGATGTTAGGTTGGGTTAGGTTAGGTTATATTACGTTATAGATGTATGTAAAGGTCCCACGGAGACGTAGAGGCCATCAAGACAGGAATGTGGTCAAATATTACCGCCGAGATGTTAGGTTGGGTTAGTTTAGGTTATATTACGTAATTGATGTATATAACGGTCCCACGTAGACGTAGAGTCCAACAAGCCAGGAAGGTGGTCAAATATTACAGCCGAGATGTAAGATTGGGTTAGGTTAGGTTATATTACGTTATAGATGTATATAAAGGTCCCACGGAGACGTAGAGTCCAACAAGCCAGGAATGTGATCAAATATTACCGCCGAGATGTTAGGTTGGGTTAGGTGATATTATATTACGTTATTGATGTATATAAATGTCCCACGGAGGCGGAAAAGCCAACTCGCCAGGAATGTTCTCAAACATTACCGCCGAGATGTTAGGTTGGGTTAGGTTAGGTTATATTACGTTATAGATGTATGTAAAGGTCCCACGGAGACGTAGAGGCCATCAAGACAGGAATGTGGTCAAATATTACCGCCGAGATGTTAGGTTGGGTTAGTTTAGGTTATATTACGTTATTGATGTATATAACGGTCCCACGTAGACGTAGAGTCCAACAAGCCAGGAAGGTGGTCAAATATTACAGCCGAGATGTAAGATTGTGTTAGGTTAGGTTATATTACGTTATAGATGTATATAAAGGTCCCACGGAGACGTAGAGTCCAACAAGCCAGGAATGTGATCAAATATTACCGCCGAGATGTTAGGTTGGGTTAGGTGATGTTATATTACGTTATTGATGTATATAAATGTCCCACGGAGGCGGAAAAGCCAACTCGCCAGGAATGTTCTCAAACATTACCGCCGAGATGTTAGGTTGGGTTAGGTTAGGTTATATTACGTTATTGATGTATATAAAGGTCGCACGGAGACGGATAAGCGAACTCGCCAGGAATGTTGTCAAATATTACCGCCGAGATGTTAGGTTGGGTTAGGTTAGGTTGTATTACATTCTTGATGTATATAACGGTCCCCCGGAGACGTAGAGGCCAACAAGACAGGAATGTGGTCAAATATTAGCACCGAGATGTTAGGTTGGGTTAGGTTAGGTTATATTACGTTATTGATGTATGTAAAGGTCCCACGGAGACATAGAGGACAACTCGCCAGGTATGTTTTCAAATATTACCGCCGAGATGTTAGATTGGGTTAGGTTAGGTTATATTACGTTATTGAAGTATATAAAGGTCCCACGGAGACGTAGACGCCAACTCGCCAGGAATGTTTTCAAATATTACCGCCGATATGTTAGGTTGGGTTAGGTTAGGTTATATTACGTTATAGATGTATGTAAAGGTCCCACGGAGACGTAGAGGCCAACTCGGCAGGTATGATGTAAAATATTACGGCCGAGATGTTAGGTTGGGTTAGGTTAGGTTATATTACGTTATTGATGTGTATGAAGGTCCCACGGAGACGGAGAAGCGAACTCGCCGGGAATGTTGTCAAATATTACCGCCAAGATGTTAGTATGTGTTAGGTTAGGTTATATTACGTTATTGATGTATATAAGGGTCCCACGGAGACGGAGAAGCCAACTCGCCAGGAATGTTGTCAAATATTACCGCCGAGATGTTAGGTTGGGTTAGGTGATGTTATATTACGTTATTGATGTATATAAAGGTCCCACGGAGACGTAGAGGCCAACTCGCCAGGAATGTTGTCAAATATTACCGCCGAGATGTTAGGTTGGGTTAGGTTAGGCTATATTACGTTATTGATGTATATAAAGGTCCCACGGAGACGTAGAGGCCAACTCGCCAGGAATGTTGTCAAATATTACCGCCGAGATGTTAGGTTGGGTTAGGTTAGGTTATATTACGTTATTGATGTATATAAAGGTCCCACGGAGACGAAGAGGCCAACTTGCCAGGTATGTCTTCAAATACTACGGCCGATATGTTAGATTGGTTTAGGTTAGGTTATATTACGTTATTGAAGTATATAAAGGTCCCACGGAGACGTAGGGGCCATCAAGACAGGAATGTGGTCAAATATTACCGCCGAGATGTTAGGTTGGGTTAGTTTAGGTTATATCACGTTATAGATGTATATAAATGTCCTACGGATACGTAGAGTCCAACAAGCCAGGAATGTGACCAAATATTACCGCCGAGATGTAAGATTGGGTTAGGTGATGTTATATTACGTTATTGATGTATATAAAGGTCCCACGGAGACGTAGAGGCCAACTCGCCAGGAATGTTGTCAAATATTACCGCCGAGATGTTAGGTTGGATTAGGTTAGGCTATATTACGTTATTGATGTATATAAAGGTCCCACGGAGACGTAGCGGCCAACTCGCCAGGTATGTTGTCAAATCTTACCGCCGAGATGTTAGGTCGGGTTAGGTTAGGTTATATTACGTTATTGATGTATATAAGGGTCCCACGGAGACGGAGAAGCCAACTCGCCAGGAATGTTGTCAAATATTACCGCCGAGATGTTAGGTTGGGTTAGGTTAGGTTATATTACGTTATTGAAGTATATAAAGGTCCCACGGAGACGTAGATGCCAACTCGCCAGGAATGTTTTCAAATATTACCGCCGATATGTTAGGTTGGGTTAGGTTAGGTTATATTACGTTATAGATGTATGTAAAGGTCCCACGGAGACGTAGAAGCCAACAAGCCAGGAATGTGGTCAAATATTATCGCCGAGATGTTAGTATGGGTTAGGTTAGACTGTATTACGTTATTGATGTATATAAAGGTCCCACGGAGACGTAGAGGCCAACTCGCCAGGTATGTTGTCAAATCTTACCGCCGAGATGTTAGGTTGGGTTAGGTTAGGTTATATTACGTTATTGATGTATATAAAGGTCGCACGGAGACGGAGAAGCCAACTCGCCAGGAATGTTGTCAAATATTACCGCCGAGATGTTAGGTTGGGTTAGGTTAGGTTATATTACGTTATAGATGTATGTAAAGGTCCCACGGAGACGTAGAGGCCATCAAGACAGGAATGTGGTCAAATATTACCGCCGAGATGTTAGGTTGGGTTAGTTTAGGTTATATTACGTAATTGATGTATATAACGGTCCCACGTAGACGTAGAGTCCAACAAGCCAGGAAGGTGGTCAAATATTACAGCCGAGATGTAAGATGTATATAAATGTCCCACGGAGGCGGAAAAGCCAACTTGCCAGGAATGTTCTCAAACATTACCGCCGAGATGTTAGGTTGGGTTAGGTTAGGTTATATTACGTTATTGATGTATATAAAGGTCCCACGTAGACGTAGAGTCCAACAAGCCAGGAATGTGGTCAAATATTACAGCCGAGATGTTAGGTTGGGTTAGGTTAGGTTGTATTACATTATTGATGTATATGAAGGTCTCACGGAGACGGAGAAGCCAACTCGCCAGGAATGTTGTCAAATATTACCGCCGAGATGTTAGGTTGGGTTAGGTTAGGTTATATTACGTTATTGATGTATATAAAGGTCCCACGGAGACGAAGAGGCCAACTCGCCAGGTATGTCCTCAAATATTACCGCCGAGATGTTAGATTGGGTTAGGCTAGCTTATATTATGTTATTGATGTATATAAAGGTCCCACGGAGACGTAGAGGCCAACAAGCCAGGAATGTGGTCAAATATTACCGCCGAGATGTTAGATTGGGATAGACCAGCTTATATTATGTTATTGATGTATATAAAGGTCCCACGTAGACGTAGAGTCCAACAAGCCAGGAATGTGGTCAAATATTACAGCCGAGATGTAAGATTGGGTTAGGTTAGGTTATATTACGTTATAGATGTATATAAAGGTCCCACGGAGACGTAGAGTCCAACAAGCCAGGAATGTGATCAAATATTACCGCCGAGGTGTTAGGTTGGGTTAGGTGATGTTATATTACGTTATTGATGTATATAAATGTCCCACGGAGGCGGAAAAGCCAACTCGCCAGGAATGTTCTCAAACATTACCGCCGAGATGTTAGGTTGGGTTAGGTTAGGTTATATTACGTTATTGATGTATATAAAGGTCGCACGGAGACGGATAAGCGAACTCGCCAGGAATGTTGTCAAATATTACCGCCGAGATGTTAGGTTGGGTTAGGTTAGGTTGTATTACATTCTTGATGTATATAACGGTCCCCCGGAGACGTAGAGGCCAACAAGACAGGAATGTGGTCAAATATTAGCACCGAGATGTTAGGTTGGGTTAGGTTAGGTTATATTACGTTATTGATGTATGTAAAGGTCCCACGGAGACATAGAGGACAACTCGCCAGGTATGTCTTCAAATATTACCGCCGAGATGTTAGATTGGGTTAGGTTAGGTTATATTACGTTATTGAAGTATATAAAGGTCCCACGGAGACGTAGACGCCAACTCGCCAGGAATGTTTTCAAATATTACCGCCGATATGTTAGGTTGGGTTAGGTTAGGTTATATTACGTTATAGATGTATGTAAAGGTCCCACGGAGACGTAGAGGCCAACTCGGCAGGTATGATGTAAAATATTACGGCCGAGATGTTAGGTTGGGTTAGGTTAGGTTATATTACGTTATTGATGTGTATGAAGGTCCCACGGAGACGGAGAAGCGAACTCGCCGGGAATGTTGTCAAATATTACCGCCAAGATGTTAGTATGTGTTAGGTTAGGTTATATTACGTTATTGATGTATATAAGGGTCCCACGGAGACGGAGAAGCCAACTCGCCAGGAATGTTGTCAAATATTACCGCCGAGATGTTAGGTTGGGTTAGGTGATGTTATATTACGTTATTGATGTATATAAAGGTCCCACGGAGACGTAGAGGCCAACTCGCCAGGAATGTTGTCAAATATTACCGCCGAGATGTTAGGTTGGGTTAGGTTAGGCTATATTACGTTATTGATGTATATAAAGGTCCCACGGAGACGTAGAGGCCAACTCGCCAGGAATGTTGTCAAATATTACCGCCGAGATGTTAGGTTGGGTTAGGTTAGGTTATATTACGTTATTGATGTATATAAAGGTCCCACGGAGACGAAGAGGCCAACTTGCCAGGTATGTCTTCAAATACTACGGCCGATATGTTAGATTGGTTTAGGTTAGGTTATATTACGTTATTGAAGTATATAAAGGTCCCACGGAGACGTAGGGGCCATCAAGACAGGAATGTGGTCAAATATTACCGCCGAGATGTTAGGTTGGGTTAGTTTAGGTTATATCACGTTATAGATGTATATAAATGTCCTACGGATACGTAGAGTCCAACAAGCCAGGAATGTGACCAAATATTACCGCCGAGATGTAAGATTGGGTTAGGTGATGTTATATTACGTTATTGATGTATATAAAGGTCCCACGGAGACGTAGAGGCCAACTCGCCAGGAATGTTGTCAAATATTACCGCCGAGATGTTAGGTTGGATTAGGTTAGGCTATATTACGTTATTGATGTATATAAAGGTCCCACGGAGACGTAGCGGCCAACTCGCCAGGTATGTTGTCAAATCTTACCGCCGAGATGTTAGGTCGGGTTAGGTTAGGTTATATTACGTTATTGATGTATATAAGGGTCCCACGGAGACGGAGAAGCCAACTCGCCAGGAATGTTGTCAAATATTACCGCCGAGATGTTAGGTTGGGTTAGGTTAGGTTATATTACGTTATTGAAGTATATAAAGGTCCCACGGAGACGTAGATGCCAACTCGCCAGGAATGTTTTCAAATATTACCGCCGATATGTTAGGTTGGGTTAGGTTAGGTTATATTACGTTATAGATGTATGTAAAGGTCCCACGGAGACGTAGAAGCCAACAAGCCAGGAATGTGGTCAAATATTATCGCCGAGATGTTAGTATGGGTTAGGTTAGACTGTATTACGTTATTGATGTATATAAAGGTCCCACGGAGACGTAGAGGCCAACTCGCCAGGTATGTTGTCAAATCTTACCGCCGAGATGTTAGGTTGGGTTAGGTTAGGTTATATTACGTTATTGATGTATATAAAGGTCGCACGGAGACGGAGAAGCCAACTCGCCAGGAATGTTGTCAAATATTACCGCCGAGATGTTAGGTTGGGTTAGGTTAGGTTATATTACGTTATAGATGTATGTAAAGGTCCCACGGAGACGTAGAGGCCATCAAGACAGGAATGTGGTCAAATATTACCGCCGAGATGTTAGGTTGGGTTAGTTTAGGTTATATTACGTAATTGATGTATATAACGGTCCCACGTAGACGTAGAGTCCAACAAGCCAGGAAGGTGGTCAAATATTACAGCCGAGATGTAAGATTGGGTTAGGTTAGGTTATATTACGTTATAGATGTATATAAAGGTCCCACGGAGACGTAGAGTCCAACAAGCCAGGAATGTGATCAAATATTACCGCCGAGATGTTAGGTTGGGTTAGGTGATATTATATTACGTTATTGATGTATATAAATGTCCCACGGAGGCGGAAAAGCCAACTCGCCAGGAATGTTCTCAAACATTACCGCCGAGATGTTAGGTTGGGTTAGGTTAGGTTATATTACGTTATAGATGTATGTAAAGGTCCCACGGAGACGTAGAGGCCATCAAGACAGGAATGTGGTCAAATATTACCGCCGAGATGTTAGGTTGGGTTAGTTTAGGTTATATTACGTTATTGATGTATATAACGGTCCCACGTAGACGTAGAGTCCAACAAGCCAGGAAGGTGGTCAAATATTACAGCCGAGATGTAAGATTGTGTTAGGTTAGGTTATATTACGTTATAGATGTATATAAAGGTCCCACGGAGACGTAGAGTCCAACAAGCCAGGAATGTGATCAAATATTACCGCCGAGATGTTAGGTTGGGTTAGGTGATGTTATATTACGTTATTGATGTATATAAATGTCCCACGGAGGCGGAAAAGCCAACTCGCCAGGAATGTTCTCAAACATTACCGCCGAGATGTTAGGTTGGGTTAGGTTAGGTTATATTACGTTATTGATGTATATAAAGGTCGCACGGAGACGGAGAAGCGAACTCGCCGGGAATGTTGTCAAATATTACCGCCAAGATGTTAGTATGTGTTAGGTTAGGTTATATTACGTTATTGATGTATATAAGGGTCCCACGGAGACGGAGAAGCCAACTCGCCAGGAATGTTGTCAAATATTACCGCCGAGATGTTAGGTTGGGTTAGGTGATGTTATATTACGTTATTGATGTATATAAAGGTCCCACGGAGACGTAGAGGCCAACTCGCCAGGAATGTTGTCAAATATTACCGCCGAGATGTTAGGTTGGGTTAGGTGATGTTATATTACGTTATTGATGTATATAAAGGTCCCACGGAGACGTAGAGGCCAACTCGCCAGGAATGTTGTCAAATATTACCGCCGAGATGTTAGGTTGGGTTAGGTTAGGCTATATTACGTTATTGATGTATATAAAGGTCCCACGGAGACGTAGAGGCCAACTCGCCAGGAATGTTGTCAAATATTACCGCCGAGATGTTAGGTTGGGTTAGGTTAGGTTATATTACGTTATTGATGTATATAAAGGTCCCACGGAGACGAAGAGGCCAACTTGCCAGGTATGTCTTCAAATACTACGGCCGAGATGTTAGATTGGTTTAGGTTAGGTTATATTACGTTATTGAAGTATATAAAGGTCCCACGGAGACGTAGGGGCCATCAAGACAGGAATGTGGTCAAATATTACCGCCGAGATGTTAGGTTGGGTTAGTTTAGGTTATATCACGTTATAGATGTATATAAATGTCCTACGGATACGTAGAGTCCAACAAGCCAGGAATGTGACCAAATATTACCGCCGAGATGTAAGATTGGGTTAGGTGATGTTATATTACGTTATTGATGTATATAAAGGTCCCACGGAGACGTAGAGGCCAACTCGCCAGGAATGTTGTCAAATATTACCGCCGAGATGTTAGGTTGGATTAGGTTAGGCTATATTACGTTATTGATGTATATAAAGGTCCCACGGAGACGTAGCGGCCAACTCGCCAGGTATGTTGTCAAATCTTACCGCCGAGATGTTAGGTCGGGTTAGGTTAGGTTATATTACGTTATTGATGTATATAAGGGTCCCACGGAGACGGAGAAGCCAACTCGCCAGGAATGTTGTCAAATATTACCGCCGAGATGTTAGGTTGGGTTAGGTTAGGTTATATTACGTTATTGAAGTATATAAAGGTCCCACGGAGACGTAGATGCCAACTCGCCAGGAATGTTTTCAAATATTACCGCCGATATGTTAGGTTGGGTTAGGTTAGGTTATATTACGTTATAGATGTATGTAAAGGTCCCACGGAGACGTAGAAGCCAACAAGCCAGGAATGTGGTCAAATATTATCGCCGAGATGTTAGTATGGGTTAGGTTAGACTGTATTACGTTATTGATGTATATAAAGGTCCCACGGAGACGTAGAGGCCAACTCGCCAGGTATGTTGTCAAATCTTACCGCCGAGATGTTAGGTTGGGTTAGGTTAGGTTATATTACGTTATTGATGTATATAAAGGTCGCACGGAGACGGAGAAGCCAATTCGCCAGGAATGTTGTCAAATATTACCGCCGAGATGTTAGGTTGGGTTAGGTTAGGTTATATTACGTTATAGATGTATGTAAAGGACCCACGGAGACGTAGAGGCCATCAAGACAGGAATGTGGTCAAATATTACCGCCGAGATGTTAGGTTGGGTTAGTTTAGGTTATATTACGTAATTGATGTATATAACGGTCCCACGTAGACGTAGAGTCCAACAAGCCAGGAAGGTGGTCAAATATTACAGCCGAGATGTAAGATTGGGTTAGGTTAGGTTATATTACGTTATAGATGTATATAAAGGTCCCACGGAGACGTAGAGTCCAACAAGCCAGGAATGTGATCAAATATTACCGCCGAGATGTTAGGTTGGGTTAGGTGATATTATATTACGTTATTGATGTATATAAATGTCCCACGGAGGCGGAAAAGCCAACTTGCCAGGAATGTTCTCAAACATTACCGCCGAGATGTTAGGTTGGGTTAGGTTAGGTTATATTACGTTATTGATGTATATAAAGGTCCCACGTAGACGTAGAGTCCAACAAGCCAGGAATGTGGTCAAATATTACAGCCGAGATGTAAAATTGGGTTAGGTTAGGTTATATTACGTTATAGATGTATATAAAGGTCCCACGGACACGTAGAGTCGAACAAGCCAGGAATGTGATCAAATATTACCGCCGAGATGTTAGGTTGGGTTAGGTGATGTTATGTTACGTTATTGATGTATATAAAGGTCCCACGGAGGCGGAAAAGCCAACTCGCCAGGAATGTTCTCAAACATTACCGCCGAGATGTTAGGTTGGGTTAGGTTAGGTTGTAATACATTATTGATGTATATAACGGTCCCACGGAGACGTAGAGGCCAACTCGCCAGGAATGTTTTCAAATATTACCGCCGAGATGTTAGGTTGGGTTAGGTTAGGTTGTATTACATTATTGATGTATATGAAGGTCTCACGGAGACGGAGAAGCCAACTCGCCAGGAATGTTGTCAAATATTACCGCCGAGATGTTAGGTTGGGTTAGGTTAGGTTATATTACGTTATTGATGTATATAAAGGTCCCACGGAGACGAAGAGGCCAACTCGCCAGGTATGTCCTCAAATATTACCGCCGAGATGCTAGATTGGGTTAGGCTAGCTTATATTATGTTATTGATGTATATAAAGGTCCCACGGAGACGTAGAGGCCAACAAGCCAGGAATGTGGTCAAATATTACCGCCGAGATGTTAGATTGGGATAGACCAGCTTATATTATGTTATTGATGTATATAAAGGTCCCACGTAGACGTAGAGTAAAACAAGCCAGGAATGTGGTCAAATATTACAGCCGAGATGTAAGATTGGGTTAGGTTAGGTTATATTACGTTATAGATGTATATAAAGGTCCCACGGAGACGTAGAGTCCAACAAGCCAGGAATGTGATCAAATATTACCGCCGAGGTGTTAGGTTGCGTTAGGTGATGTTATATTACGTTATTGATGTATATAAAGGTCCCACGGAGGCGGAAAAGCCAACTCGCCAGGAATGTTCTCAAACATTGCCGCCGAGATATTAGGTTGGGTTAGTTTAGGTTATATTACGTTATTGATGTATATAAAGGTCCCACGAAGACGTAGAGGCCAACAAGCCAGGAATGTGGACAAATATTAGCACCGAGATGTTAGGTTGGGTTAGGTTAGGTTATATTACGTTATTGATGTATGTAAAGGTCCCACGGAGACATAGAGGACAACTCGCCAGGTATGTTTTCAAATATTACCGCCGAGATGTTAGATTGGGTTAGGTTAGGTTATATTACGTTATTGAAGTATATAAAGGTCCCACGGAGACGTAGAGGCCAACTCGCCAGGAATGTTTTCAAATATTACCGCCGATATGTTAGGTTGCGTTAGGTTAGGTTATATTACGTTATAGATGTATGTAAAGGTCCCACGGAGACGTAGAGGCCAACTCGGCAGGTATGATGTAAAATATTACGGCCGAGATGTTAGGTTGGGTTAGGTTAGGTTATATTACGTTATTGATGTATATGAAGGTCCCACGGAGACGGAGAAGCCAACTCGCCAGGAATGTTGTCAAATATTACCGCCAAGATGTTAGTATGGGTTAGGTTAGGTTATATTACGTTATTGATGTATATAACGGTCCCACGGAGACGTAGAGGCCATCAAGACAGGAATGTGGTCAAATATTCCCGCCGAGATGTTAGGTTGGGTTAGGCTAGGTTATATTACGTTATTGATGTATATAAAGGTCCCACGGAGACGTAGAGGCCAACAAGCCAGGAATGTGGTCAAATATTATCGCCGAGATGTTAGGTTGGATTCGCTTAGGTTATATTACGTTATAGATGTATATAAATGTCCCACGGATACGTAGAGTCCAACAAGCCAGGAATGTGATCAAATATTACCGCCGAGATGTAAGATTGGGTTAGGTGATGTTATATTACGTTATTGATGTATATAAAGGTCCCACGGAGACGTAGAGGCCAACTCGCCAGGAATGTTTTCAAATATTACCGCCGATATGTTAGGTTGGGTTAGGTTAGGTTATATTACGTTATAGATATATGTAAAGGTCCCACGGAGACGTAGAGGCCAAATCGGCAGGTATGATGTCAAATATTACGGCCGAGATGTTAGGTTGGGTTATGTTAGGTTATATTAGGTTATTGATGTATATGAAGGTCCCACGGAGACGGAGAAGCCAACTCGCCAGGAATGTTGTCAAATATTACCGCCAAGATGTTAGGTTGGGACAGGTTAGGTTATATTACGTTATTAATGTATATAAAGGTGCCACGGAGACGAAGAGGCCAACTCGCCAGGTATGTCTTCAAATATTACCGCCGAGATGTTAGGTTGGGATAGGTGATGTTATATTACGTTATTGATGTATATAAAGGTCCCACGGAGACGTAGAGGCCAACAAGCCAGGAATGTCGTCAAATATTACCGCCGAGATGTTAGGTTGGGTTAGGCTAGCTTATATTATGTTATTGATGTATATAAAGGTCCCACGGAGGCGCAAAAGCCAACTCGCCAGGAATGTTCTCAAACATTACCGCCGAGATTTTAGGTTGGGTTAGGTTAGGTTATATTACGTTATTGATATATATAAAGGTCCCACGGAGACGAATAAGCCAACTCGCCAGGAATTTTGTCAAATATTACCGCCGAGATGTTAGGTTGGGTTAGGTTAGGTTATATTACGTTATTGATGTATACAAAGGTCCCACGAAGGCGGAAAAGCCAACTCGCCAGGAATGTTCTCAAATATTACCGCCGAGATGTTAGGTTGGATTAGGTTAGGTTATATTACGTTATAGATGTATATAAAGGTCCCACGTAGACGTAGAGTCCAACAAGCCAGGAATGTGGTCAAATATTACAGCCGAGATGTAAAATTGGGTTAGGTTAGGTTATATTACGTTATAGATGTATATAAAGGTCCCACGGACACGTAGAGTCCAACAAGCCAGGAATGTGATCAAATATTACCGCCGAGATGTTAGGTTGGGTTAGGTGATGTTATGTTACGTTATTGATGTATATAAAGGTCCCACGGAGGCGGAAAAGCCAACTCGCCAGGAATGTTCTCAAACATTACCGCCAAGATGTTAGGTTGGGTTAGGTTAGGTTGTAATACATTATTGATGTATATAACGGTCCCACGGAGACGTAGAGGCCAACTCGCCAGGAATGTTTTCAAATATTACCGCCGAGATGTTAGGTTGGGTTAGGTTAGGTTGTATTACATTATTGATGTATATGAAGGTCCCACGGAGACGGAGAAGCCAACTCGCCAGGAATGTTGTCAAATATTACCGCCGAGATGTTAGGTTGGGTTAGGTTAGGTTATATTACGTTATTGATGTATATAAAGGTCCCACGGAGACGAAGAGGCCAACTCTCCAGGTATGTCCTCAAATATTACCGCCGAGATGTTAGATTGGGTTAGGCTAGCTTATATTATGTTATTGATGTATATAAAGGTCCCACGGAGACGTAGAGGCCAACAAGCCAGGAATGTGGTCAAATATTACCGCCGAGATGTTAGATTGGGATAGACCAGCTTATATTATGTTATTGATGTATATAAAGGTCCCACGTAGACGTAGAGTCCAACAAGCCAGGAATGTGGTCAAATATTACAGCCGAGATGTAAGATTGGTTTAGGTTAGGTTATATTACGTTATAGATGTATATAAAGGTCCCACGGAGACGTAGAGTCCAACAAGCCAGGAATGTGATCAAATATTACCGCCGAGGTGTTAGGTTGCGTTAGGTGATGTTATATTACGTTATTGATGTATATAAAGGTCCCACGGAGGCGGAAAAGCCAACTCGCCAGGAATGTTCTCAAACATTGCCGCCGAGATGTTAGGTTGGGTTAGGTTAGGTTATATTACGTTATTGATGTATATAAAGGTCCCACGGAGACGTAGAGGCCAACTCGCCAGGAATGTTGTCAAATATTACCGCCGAGATGTTAGGTTGGGTTAGGTTAGGCTATATTACGTTATTGATGTATATAAAGGTCCCACGGAGACGTAGAGGCCAACTCGCCAGGTATGTTGTCAAATCTTACCGCCGAGATGTTCGGTTGGGTTAGGTTAGGTTATATTACGTTATTGATGTATATAAAGGTCGCACGGAGACGGAGAAGCCAACTCGCCAGGAATGTTGTCAAATATTACCGCCGAGATGTTAGGTTGGGTTAGGTTAGGTTATATTACGTTATCGATGTATATAAAGGTCCCACGGAGACGAAGAGGCCAACTCGCCAGGTATGTCTTCAAATATTACCGCCGAGATGTTAGATTGGTTTAGGTTAGGTTATATTACGTTATTGAAGTATATAAAGGTCCCACGGAGACGTAGAGGCCATCAAGACAGGAATGTGGTCAAACATTACCGCCGAGATGTTAGGTTGGGTTAGTTTAGGTTATATTACGTTATTGATGTATATAAAGTTCCCACGGAGACGTAGAGGCCAAAAAGCCACGAATGTGGTCAAATATTACCGCCGAGGTGTTAGGTTGGGTTAGGTTAGGCTATATTACGTTACTGATGTATATAAAGGTCCCACGGAGACGAATAAGCCAACTCGCCAGGAATGTTGTCAAATATTACCGCCGAGATGTTAGGTTGGGTTAGGTTAGGTTATATTACGTTATTGAAGTATATAAAGGTCCCACGGAGACGTAGATGCCAACTCGCCAGGAATGTTTTCAAATATTACCGCCGATATGTTAGGTTGGGTTAGGTTAGGTTATATTACGTTATAGATGTATGTAAAGGTCCCACGGAGACGTAGAGGCCAACTCGGCAGGTATGGTGTAAAATATTACGGCCGAGATGTTAGGTTGGGTTAGGTTAGGTTATATTACGTTATTGATGTATATGAAGGTCCCACGGAGACGGAGAAGCCAACCCGCCAGGAATGTTGTCAAATATTACCGCCAAGATGTTAGTATGGGTTAGGTTAGGTTATAGTACGTTATTGATGTATATAACGGTCCCACGGAGACGTAGAGGCCATCAAGACAGGAATGTTGTCAAATATTACCGCCGAGATGTTAGGTTGGATTAGTTTAGGTTATATTACGTTATTGATGTATATAAAGTTCCCACGGAGACGTAGAAGCCAACAAGCCAGGAATGTGGTCAAATATTATCGCCGAGATGTTAGTATGGGTTAGGTTAGACTGTATTACGTTATTGATGTATATAAAGGTCCCACGGAGACGTAGAGGCCAACTCGCCAGGTATGTTGTCAAATCTTACCGCCGAGATGTTAGGTTGGGTTAGGTTAGGTTATATTACGTTATTGATGTATATAAAGGTCGCACGGAGACGGAGAAACCAACTCGCCAGGAATGTTGTCAAATATTACCGCCGAGATGTTAGGTTGGGTTAGGTTAGGTTATATTACGTTATAGATGTATGTAAAGGTCCCACGGAGACGTAGAGGCCAACAAGACAGGAATGTGGTCAAACATTACCGCCGAGATGTTAGGTTGGGTTAGGTTAGGCTATATTACGTTATTGATGTATATAAAGGTCCCACGGAGACGTAGAGGCCAACTCGCCAGGTATGTTGTCAAATATTACCGCCGAGATGTTAGGTTGGGTTAGGTTAGGTTATATGACGTTATTGATGTATATAAAGGTCCCACGGAGACGAAGAGGCCAACTCGCCAGGAATGTTGTCAAATATTACCGCCGAGATGTTAGGTTGGGTTAGGTTAGGTTATATTACGTTATTGATGTATATAAAGGTCCCACGGAGACGAAGAGGCCAACTCGCCAGGTATGTTGTCAAATCTTACCCCCGAGATGTTAGGTTGGGTTAGGTTAGGTTATATTACGTTATTGATGTATATAAAGGTCGCACGGAGACGGAGAAGCCAACTCGCCAGGAATGTTGTCAAATATTACCGCCGAGATGTTAGGTTGGGTTAGGTTAGGTTATATTACGTTATAGATGTATGTAAAGGTCCCACGGAGACGTAGAGGCCAACAAGACAGGAATGTGGTCAAACATTACCGCCGAGATGTTAGGTTGGGTTAGGTTAGGCTATATTACGTTATTGATGTATATAAAGGTCCCACGGAGACGTAGAGGCCAACTCGCCAGGTATGTTGTCAAATATTACCGCCGAGATGTTAGGTTGGGTTAGGTTAGGTTATATGACGTTATTGATGTATATAAAGGTCCCACGGAGACGAAGAGGCCAACTCGCCAGGAATGTTGTCAAATATTACCGCCGAGATGTTAGGTTGGGTTAGGTTAGGTTATATTACGTTATTGATGTATATAAAGGTCCCACGGAGACGAAGAGGCCAACTCGCCAGGTATGTCTTCAAATATTACCGCCGAGATGTTAGATTGGTTTGGGTTAGGTTATATTACGTTATTGAAGTATATGAAGGTCCCACGGAGACGTAGAGGCCATCAAGACAGGAATGTGGTCAAATATTATCGCCGAGATATTAGGTTGGGTTAGTTTAGGTTATATTACGTTATTGATGTATATAAAGGCCCCACGGAGACGTAGAGGCCAACAAGCCAGGAATGTGATCAAATATTATCTCCGGGATGTAAGATTGGGTTAGGTGATGTTATATTACGTTATTGATGTATATAACGGCCCCACGGAGTCGTAGAGGCCAACAAGCCAGGAATGTGGTCAAATATTAGCACCGAGATGTTAGGTTGGGTTAGGTTAGGTTATATTACGTTATTGATGTATGTAAAGGTCCCACGGAGACATAGAGGACAACTCGCCAGGTATGTTTTCAAATATTACCGCCGAGATGTTAGATTGGGTTAGGTTAGGTTATATTACGTTATTGAAGTATATAAAGGTCCCACGGAGACGTAGATGCCAACTCGCCAGGAATGTTTTCAAATATTACCGCCGATATGTTAGGTTGGGTTAGGTTAGGTTATATTACGTTATAGATGTATGTAAAGGTCCCACGGAGACGTAGAGGCCAACTCGGCAGGTATGATGTAAAATATTACGGCCGAGATGTTAGGTTGGGTTAGGTTAGGTTATATTACGTTATTGATGTATATGAAGGTCCCACGGAGACGGAGAAGCCAACTCGCCAGGAATGTTGTCAAATATTACCGCCAAGATGTTAGTATGGGTTAGGTTAGGTTATATGACGTTATTGATGTATATAAAGGTCCCACGGAGACGAAGAGGCCAACTCGCCAGGTATGTCTTCAAATATTACCGCCGAGATGTTAGATTGGTTTAGGTTAGGTTATATTACGTTATTGAAGTATATAAAGGTCCCACGGAGACGTAGAGGCCATCAAGACAGGAATGTGGTCAAATATTACCGCCGAGATGTTAGGTTGGGTTAGTTTAGGTTATATTACGTTATTGATGTATATAAGGGTCCCACGGAGACGGAGAAGCCAACTCGCCAGGAATGTTGTCAAATATTACCGCCTAGATGTTAGGTTGGGTTAGGTTAGGTTATATTACGTTATTGAAGTATATAAAGGTCCCACGGAGACGTAGAGGCCAACTCGCCAGGAATGTTGTCAAATATTACCGCCGAGATGTTAGGTTGGGTTAGGTTAGGTTATATTACGTTATTGATGTATATGAAGGTCCCACGGAGACGGAGAAGTCAACTCGCCAGGAATGTTGTCAAATATTACCGCCGAGATGTTAGGTTGGGTTAGGTTAGGTTATATAACGTTATTGATGTATATAACGGTCCCACGGAGACGTAGAGGCCATCAAGACAGGAATGTGGTCAAATATTATCGCCGAGATATCAGGTTGGGTTAGTTTAGGTTATATTACGTTATTGATGTATATAACGGTCCCACGGAGACGTAGAGGCCATCAAGACAGGAATGTGGTCAAATATTCCCGCCGAGATGTTAGGTTGAGTTAGGTTAGGTTATATTACGTTATTGAAGTATATAAAGGTCCCACGGAGACGTAGAGGCCAACTCGCCAGGAATGTTGTCAAATATTACCGCCGAGATGTTAGGTTGGGTTGGGTTAGGTTATATTACGTTATTGATGTATATGAAGGTCCCACGGTGACGGAGAAGTCAACTCGCCAGGAATGTTGTCAAATATTACCGCCGAGATGTTAGGTTGGGTTAGGTTAGGTTATATAACGTTATTGATGTATATAACGGTCCCACGGAGACGTAGAGGCCATCAAGACAGGAATGTGGTCAAATATTATCGCCGAGATATTAGGTTGGGTTAGGTTAGGTTATATTACGTTATTGATGTATATAAAGGTCCCACGGAGACGTAGAGGCCAACTCGCCAGGAATGTTGTCAAATATTACCGCCGAGATGTTAGGTTGGGTTAGGTTAGGCTGTATTACGTTATTGATGTATATAAAGGTCCCACGGAGACGTAGAGGCCAACTCGCCAGGTATGTTGTCAAATCTTACCGCCGAGATGTTAGGTTGGGTTAGGTTAGGTTATATTACGTTATTGATGTATATAAGGGTCCCACGGAGACGGAGAAGCCAACTCGCCAGGAATGTTGTCAAATATTACCGCCGAGATATTAGGTTGGGTTAGGTTAGGTTATATTACGTTATTGAAGTATATAAAGGTCCCACGGAGACGTAGAGGCCAACTCGCCAGGAATGTTGTCAAATATTACCGCCGAGATGTTAGGTTGGGTTGGGTTAGGTTATATTACGTTATTGATGTATATGAAGGTCCCACGGTGACGGAGAAGTCAACTCGCCAGGAATGTTGTCAAATATTACCGCCGAGATGTTAGGTTGGGTTAGGTTAGGTTATATAACGTTATTGATGTATATAACGTTCCCACGGAGACGTAGAGGCCATCAAGACAGGAATGTGGTCAAATATTATCGCCGAGATATTAGGTTGGGTTAGTTTAGGTTATATTACGTTATTGATGTATATAAAGGTCCCACGGAGACGTAGAGGCCAACAAGCCAGGAATGTGATCAAATATTATCTCCGGGATGTAAGATTGGGTTAGGTGATGTTATATTACGTTATTGATGTATATAACGGCCCCACGGAGACGTAGAGGCCAACAAGCCAGGAATGTGGTCAAATATTAGCACCGAGATGTTAGGTTGGGTTAGGTTAGGTTATATTACGTTATTGATGTATGTAAAGGTCCCACGGAGACATAGAGGACAACTCGCCAGGTATGTTTTCAAATATTACCGCCGAGATGTTAGATTGGGTTAGGTTAGGTTATATTACGTTATTGAAGTATATAAAGGTCCCACGGAGACGTAGATGCCAACTCGCCAGGAATGTTTTCAAATATTACCGCCGATATGTTAGGTTGGGTTAGGTTAGGTTATATTACGTTATAGATGTATGTAAAGGTCCCACGGAGACGTAGAGGCCAACTCGGCAGGTATGATGTAAAATATTACGGCCGAGATGTTAGGTTGGGTTAGGTTAGGTTATATTACGTTATTGATGTATATGAAGGTCCCACGGAGACGGAGAAGCCAACCCGCCAGGAATGTTGTCAAATATTACCGCCAAGATGTTAGTATGGGTTAGGTTAGGTTATATTACGTTATTGATGTATATAACGGTCCCACGGAGACGTAGAGGCCATCAAGACAGGAATGTGGTCAAATATTACCGCCGAGATGTTAGGTTGGGTTAGGTTAGGTTATATTACGTTATTGAAGTATATAAAGGTCCCACGGAGACGTAGAGGCCAACTCGCCAGGAATGTTGTCAAATATTACCGCCGAGATGTTAGGTTGGGTTAGGTTAGGTTATATTACGTTATTGATGTATATGAAGGTCCCACGGAGACGGAGAAGTCAACTCGCCAGGAATGTTGTCAAATATTACCGCCGAGATGTTAGGTTGGGATAGGTTAGGTTATATAACGCTATTGATGTATATAACGGTCCCACGGAGACGTAGAGGCCATCAAGACAGGAATGTGGTCAAATATTATCGCCGAGATATTAGGTTGGGTTAGTTTATGTTATATTACGTTATTGATGTATATAAAGGTCCCACGGAGACGTAGAGGCCAACAAGCCAGGAATGTGATCAAATATTATCTCCGGGATGTAAGATTGGGTTAGGTGATGTTATATTACGTTATTGATGTATATAACGGCCCCACGGAGACGTAGAGGCCAACAAGCCAGGAATGTGGTCAAATATTAGCACCGAGATGTTAGGTTGGGTTAGGTTAGGTTATATTACGTTATTGATGTATGTAAAGGTCCCACGGAGACATAGAGGACAACTCGCCAGGTATGTTTTCAAATATTACCGCCGAGATGTTAGATTGGGTTAGGTTAGGTTATATTACGTTATTGAAGTATATAAAGGTCCCACGGAGACGTAGATGCCAACTCGCCAGGAATGTTTTCAAATATTACCGCCGATACGTTAGGTTGGGTTAGGTTAGGTTATATTACGTTATAGATGTATGTAAAGGTCCCACGGAGACGTAGAGGCCAAATCGGCAGGTATGATGTAAAACATTACGGCCGAGATGTTAGGTTGGGTTAGGTTAGGTTATATTACGTTATTGATGTATATGAAGGTCCCACGGAGACGGAGAAGCCAACCCGCCAGGAATGTTGTCAAATATTACCGCCAAGATGTTAGTATGGGTTAGGTTAGGTTATATTACGTTATTGATGTATATAACGGTCCCACGGAGACGTAGAGGCCATCAAGACAGGAATGTGGTCAAATATTACCGCCGAGATGTTAGGTTGGATTAGTTTAGGTTATATTACGTTATTGATGTATATAAAGTTCCCACGGAGACGTAGAAGCCAACAAGCCAGGAATGTGGTCAAATATTATCGCCGAAATGTTAGTATGGGTTAGGTTAGACTGTATTACGTTATTGATGTATATAAAGGTCCCACGGAGACGTAGAGGCCAACTCGCCAGGTATGTTGTCAAATCTTACCGCCGAGATGTTAGGTTGGGTTAGGTTAGGTTATATTACGTTATTGATGTATATAAAGGTCGCACGGAGACGGAGAAGCCAACTCGCCAGGAATGTTGTCAAATATTACCGCCGAGATGTTAGGTTGGGTTAGGTTAGGTTATATTACGTTATAGATGTATGTAAAGGTCCCACGGAGACGTAGAGGCCATCAAGACAGGAATGTGGTCAAATATTACCGCCGAGATGTTAGCTTGGGTTAGTTTAGGTTATATTACGTTATTGATGTATATAACGGTCCCACGTAGACGTAGAGTCCAACAAGCCAGGAAGGTGGTCAAATATTACAGCCGAGATGTAAGATTGGGTTAGGTTAGGTTATATTACGTTATAGATGTATATAAAGGTCCCACGGAGACGTAGAGTCCAACAAGCCAGGAATGTGATGAAATATTATCGCCGAGATGTTAGGTTGCGTTAGGTGATGTTATATTACGTTATTTATGTATATAAAAGTCCCACGGAGGCGGAAAAGCCAACTCGCCAGGAATGTTCTCAAACATTGCCGCCGAGATGTTAGGTTGGGTTAGGTTAGGTTATATTACGTTATTGATGTATATAAAGGTCCCACGGAGACGAATAAGCCAACTCGCCAGGAATGTTGCCAAATATTACCGCCGAGATGTTAGGTTGGGTTAGGTTAGGTTGTATTACATTATTGATGTATATAACGGTCCCACGGAGACGTAGAGGCCAACAAGACAGGAATGTGGTCAAACATTACCGCCGAGATGTTAGGTTGGGTTAGCTTAGGCTATATTACGTTATTGATGTATATAAAGGTCCCACGGAGACGTAGAGGCCAACTCGCCAGGTATGTTGTCAAATATTACCGCCGAGATGTTAGGTTGGGTTAGGTTAGGTTATATGACGTTATTGATGTATATAAAGGTCCCACGGAGACGAAGAGGCCAACTCGCCAGGAATGTTGTCAAATATTACCGCCGAGATGTTAGGTTGGGTTAGGTTAGGTTATATTACGTTATTGATGTATATAAAGGACCCACGGAGACGAAGAGGCCAACTCGCCAGGTATGTCTTCAAATATTACCGCAGAGATGTTAGATTCGTTTAGGTTAGGTTATATTACGTTATTGAAGTATATAAAGGTCCCACGGAGACGTAGAGGCCATCAAGACAGGAATGTGGTCAAATATTACCGCCGAGATGTTAGGTTGGGTTAGTTTAGGTTATATTACGTTATTGATGTATATAACGGTCCCACGGAGACGTAGAGGCCATCAAGACAGGAATGTGGTCAAATATTCCCGCCGAGATGTTAGGTTGAGTTAGGTTAGGTTATATTACGTTATTGATGTATATAAAGGTCCCACGGAGATGTAGAGGCCAACAAGCCAGGAATGTGGTCTAATATTATCGCCGAGATGTTAGGTTGGATTCGGTCAGGTTATATTACGTTATAGATGTATATAAATGTCCTACGGATACGTAGAGTCCAACAAGCCAGGAATGTGACCAAATATTACCGCCGAGATGTAAGATTGGGTTAGGTGATGTTATATTACGTTATTGATGTATATAAAGGTCCCACGGAGACGTAGAGGCCAACTCGCCAGGAATGTTGTCAAATATTACCGCCGAGATGTTAGGTTGGGTTTGGTTAGGTTATATTACGTTATTGAAGTATATAAAGGTCCCACGGAGACGTAGAGGCCAACCTGCCAGGAATGTTGTCAAATATTACCGCCGAGATGTAAGATTGGGTTAGGTGATGTTATATTACGTTATTGATGTATATAACGGCCCCACGGAGACGTAGAGGCCAACAAGCCAGGAATGTGGTCAAATATTAGCACCGAGATGTTAGGTTGGGTTAGGTTAGGTTATATTACGTTATTGATGTATGTAAAGGTCCCACGGAGACATAGAGGACAACTCGCCAGGTATGTTTTCAAATATTACCGCTGAGATGTTAGATTGGGTTAGGTTAGGTTATATTACGGTATTGAAGTATATAAAGGTCCCACGGAGACGTAGATGCCAACTCGCCAGGAATGTTTTCAAATATTACCGCCGATATGTTAGGTTGAGTTAGGTTAGGTTATATTACGTTATAGATGTATGTAAAGGTCCCACGGAGACGTAGAGGCCATCAAGACAGGAATGTGGTCAAATATTACCGCCGAGATGTTAGGTTGGGTTAGTTTAGGTTATATTACGTTATTGATGTATATAACGGTCCCACGTAGACGTAGAGTCCAACAAGCCAGGAAGGTGGTCAAATATTACAGCCGAGATGTAAGATTGGGTTAGGTTAGGTTATATTACGTTATAGATGTATATAAAGGTCCCACGGAGACGTAGAGTCCAACAAGCCAGGAATGTGATCAAATATTACCGCCGAGATGTTAGTTTGGGTTAGGTGATGTTATATTACGTTATTGATGTATATAAATGTCCCACGGAGGCGGAAAAGCCAACTCGCCAGGAATGTTCTCAAACATTACCGCCGAGATGTTAGGTTGGGTTAGGTTAGGTTATATTACGTTATTGATGTATATAAAGGTCGCACGGAGACGGATAAGCGAACTCGCCAGGAATGTTGTCAAATATTACCGCCGAGATGTTAGGTTGGGTTAGGTTAGGTTGTATTACATTCTTGATGTATATAACGGTCCCCCGGAGACGTAGAGGCCAACAAGACAGGAATGTGGTCAAATATTAGCACCGAGATGTTACTTTGGGTTAGGTTAGGTTATATTACGTTATTGATGTATCTAAAGGTCCCACGGAGACATAGAGGCCAACAAGCCAGGAATGTGGTCAAATATTATGGCCGAGATGTTAGGTTGGATTCGGTTAGGTTATATTACGTTATAGATGTATATAAATGTCCCACGGATACGTAGAGTCCAACAAGCCAGGAATGTGATCAAATATTACCGCCGAGATGTAAGATTGGGTTAGGTGATGTTATATTACGTTATTGATGTATATAAAGGTCCCACGGAGACGTAGAGGCCAACTCGCCAGGAATGTTGTCAAATATTACCGCCGAGATGTTAGGTTGGGTTAGGTTAGGCTATATTACGTTATTGATGTATATAAAGGTCCCACGGAGACGTAGAGGCCAACTCGCCAGGTATGTTGTCAAATCTTACCGCCGAGATGTTAGGTTGGGTTAGGTTAGGTTGTATTACATTATTGATGTATATAACGGTCCCACGGAGACGTAGAGGCCAACAAGACAGGAATGTTGTCAAATATTACCGCCGAGATGTTAGGTTGGGTTAGGTTAGGTTATATTACGTTATTGATGTATATAAAGGTCCCACGGACACGAAGAGGCCAACTCGCCAGGTATGTCTTCAAATATTACCGCCGAGATGTTAGATTGGTTTAGGTTAGGTTATATTACGTTATTGAAGTATATAAAGGTCCCACGGAGACGTAGAGGCCATCAAGACAGGAATGTGGTCAAATATTACCGCCGAGATGTTAGGTTGGGTTAGGTTAGGTTGTATTACATTCTTGATGTATATAACGGTCCCCCGGAGACGTAGAGGCCAACAAGACAGGAATGTGGTCAAATATTAGCACCGAGATGTTAGGTTGGGTTAGGTTAGGTTATATTACGTTATTGATGTATGTAAAGGTCCCACGGAGACATAGAGGACAACTCGCCAGGTATGTTTTCAAATATTACCGCCGAGATGTTAGATTGGGTTAGGTTAGGTTATATTACGTTATTGAAGTATATAAAGGTCCCACGGAGACGTAGACGCCAACTCGCCAGGAATGTTTTCAAATATTATCGCCGATATGTTAGGTTGGGTTAGGTTAGGTTATATTACGTTATAGATGTATGTAAAGGTCCCACGGAGACGTAGAGGCCAACTCGGCAGGTATGATGTAAAATATTACGGCCGAGATGTTATGTTGTGTTAGGTTAGGTTATATTACGTTAATGATGTATATGAAGGTCCCACGGAGACGGAGAAGCCAACCCGCCAGGAATGTTGTCAAATATTACCGCCAAGGTGTTAGTATGTGTTAGGTTAGGTTATATTACGTTATTGATGTATATAACGGTCCCACGGAGACGTAGAGGCCATCAAGACAGGAATGTGGTCAAATATTATCGCCGAGATGTTAGGTTGGATTCGGTTAGGTTATATTACGTTATAGATGTATATAAATGTCCCACGGATACGTAGAGTCCAACAAGCCAGGAATGTGATCAAATATTACCGCCGAGATGTAAGATTGGGTTATGTGATGTTATATTACGTTATTGATGTATATAAAGGTCCCACGGAGACGTAGAGGCCAACTCGCCAGGAATGTTGTCAAATATTACCGCCGAGATGTTAGGTTGGGTTAGGTTAGGCTATATTACGTTATTGATGTATATAAAGGTCCCACGGAGACGTAGAGGCCAACTCGCCAGGTATGTTGTCAAATCTTACCGCCGAGATGTTAGGTTGGGTTAGGTTAGGTTGTATTACATTATTGATGTATATAACGGTCCCACGGAGACGTAGAGGCCAACAAGACAGGAATGTTGTCAAATATTACCGCCAAGATGTTAGGTTGGGTTAGGTTAGGTTATATTACGTTATTGATGTATATAAAGGTCCCACGGACACGAAGAGGCCAACTCGCCAGGTATGTCTTCAAATATTACCGCCGAGATGTTAGATTGGTTTAGGTTAGGTTATATTACGTTATTGAAGTATATAAAGGTCCCACGGAGACGTAGAGGCCATCAAGACAGGAATGTGGTCAAGTATTACCGCCGAGATGTTAGGTTGGCTTAGTTTAGGTTATATTACGTTATTGATGTATATAAAGGTCCCACGGAGATGTAGAGGCCAACAAGCCAGGAATGTGGTCAAATATTATCGCCGAGATGTTAGGTTGGATTCGGTTAGGTTATATTACGTTATAGATGTATATAAATGTCCCACGGATACGTAGAGTCCAACAAGCCAGGAATGTGATCAAATATTACCGCCGAGATGTAAGATTGGGTTAGGTGATGTTATATTACGTTATTGATGTATATAAAGGTCCCACGGAGACGTAGAGGCCAGCTCGCCAGGAATGTTGTCAAATATTACCGCCGAGATGTTAGGTTGGGTTAGGTTAGGCTATATTACGTTATTGATGTATATAAAGGTCCCACGGAGACGTAGAGGCCAACTCGCCAGGTATGTTGTCAAATCTTACCGCCGAGATGTTAGGTTGGGTTAGGTTAGGTTGTATTACATTATTGATGTATATAACGGTCCCACGGAGACGTAGAGGCCAACAAGACAGGAATGTTGTCAAATATTACCGCCGAGATGTTAGGTTGGGTTAGGTTAGGTTATATTACGTTATTGATGTATATAAAGGTCCCACGGACACGAAGAGGCCAACTCGCCAGGTATGTCTTCAAATATTACCGCCGAGATGTTAGATTGGTTTAGGTTAGGTTATATTACGTTATTGAAGTATATAAAGGTCCCACGGAGACGTAGAGGCCATCAAGACAGGAATGTGGTCAAATATTCCCGCCGAAATGTTAGGTTGGGTTAGGTTAAGTTATATAACGTTATTGATGTATATAACGGTCCCACGGAGACGTAGAGGCCATCAAGACAGGAATGTGGTCAAATATTATCGCCGAGATGTTAGGTTGGGTTAGTTTAGGTTATATTACGTTATTGATGTATATAAAGGTCCCACGGAGACGTAGAGGCCAACAAGCCAGGAATGTGGTCAAATACTATCGCCGGGATGTAAGATTGGGTTAGGTGATGTTATATTACGTTATTGATGTATATAACGGTCCCACGGAGACGTAGAGGCCAACAAGCCAGTAATGTGGTCAAATATTACCACCGAGATGTTAGGTTGGGTTAGGTTAGGTTATATTACGTTATTGATGTATGTAAAGGTCCCACGGAGACATAGAGGACAACTCGCCAGGTATGTTTTCAAATATTACCGCCGAGATGTTAGATTGGGTTAGGTTAGGTTATATTACGTTATTGAAGTATATAAAGGTCCCACGGAGACGTAGAGGCCAACTCGCCAGGAATGTTTTCAAATATTACCGCCGATATGTTAGGTTGGGTTAGGTTAGGTTATATAACGTTATTGATGTATATAAAGTTCCCACGGAGACGTAGAGGCCAACAAGCCAGGAATGTGGTCAAATATTATCGCCGAGATGTTAGTATGGGTTAGGTTAGGTTATATTACGTTATTGATGTATATAACGGTCCCACGGAGACGTAGAGGCCATCAAGACAGGAATGTGGTCAAATATTATCGCCGAGATGTTAGGTTGGGTTAGTTTAGGTTATATTACGTTATTGATGTATATAAAGTTCCCACGGAGACGTAGAGGCCAACAAGCCAGGAATGTGGTCAAATATTATCGCCGAGATGTTAGTATGGGTTAGGTTAGGCTATATTACGTTATTGATGTATATAAAGGTCCCACGGAGACGTAGAGGCCAACAAGCCAGGAATGTGGTCAAATATTATCGCCGGGATGTAAGATTGGGTTAGGTGATGTTATATTACGTTATTGATGTATATAACGGTCCCACGGAGACGTAGAGGCCAACAAGCCAGGAATGTGGTCAAATATTATCGCCGAGATGTTAGTATGGGTTAGGTTAGGTTATATTACGTTATTGATGTATATAACGGTCCCACGGAGACGTAGAGGCCATCAAGACAGGAATGTGGTCAAATATTACCGCCGAGATGTTAGGTTGGGTTAGTTTAGGTTATATTACGTTATTGATGTATATAAAGTTCCCACGGAGACGTAGAGGCCAACAAGCCAGGAATGTGGTCAAATATTATCGCCGAGATGTTAGTATGGGTTAGGTTAGGCTATATTACGTTATTGATGTATATAAAGGTCCCACGGAGACGTAGAGGCCAACTCGCCAGGTATGTTGTCAAATCTTAACGCCGAGATGTTAGGTTGGGTTAGGTTAGGTTATATTACGTTATTGATGTATATAAAGGTCCCACGGAGACGTAGAGGCCAACAAGCCAGGAATGTGGTCAAATATTATCGCCGAGATGTTAGGTTGGATTCGGTTAGGTTATATTACGTTATAGATGTATATAAATGTCCCACGGATACGTAGAGTCCAACAAGCCAGGAATGTGATCAAATATTACCGCCGAGATGTAAGATTGGGTTAGGTGATGTTATATTACGTTATTGATGTATATAAAGGTCCCACGGAGACGTAGAGGCCAACTCACCAGGAATGTTGTCAAATATTACCGCCGAGATGTTAGGTTGGGTTAGGTTAGGCTATATTACGTTATTGATGTATATAAAGGTCCCACGGAGACGTAGAGGCCAACTCGCCAGGTATGTTGTCAAATCTTACCGCCGAGATGTTAGGTTGGGTTAGGTTAGGTTGTATTACATTATTGATGTATATAACGGTCCCACGGAGACGTAGAGGCCAACAAGACAGGAATGTTGTCAAATATTACCGCCGAGATGTTAGGTTGGGTTAGGTTAGGTTATATTACGTTATTGATGTATATAAAGGTCCCACGGACACGAAGAGGCCAACTCGCCAGGTATGTCTTCAAATATTACCGCCGAGATGTTAGATTGGTTTAGGTTAGGTTATATTACGTTATTGAAGTATATAAAGGTCCCACGGAGACGTAGAGGCCATCAAGACAGGAATGTGGTCAAATATTACCGCCGAGATGTTAGGTTGGGTTAGGTTAGGTTATATTACGTTATTGATGTATATAAAGGTCCCACGGAGATGTAGAGGCCAACAAGCCAGGAATGTGGTCAAATATTATCGCCGAGATGTTAGGTTGGATTCGGTTAGGTTATATTACGTTATAGATGTATATAAATGTCCCACGGATACGTAGAGTCCAACAAGCCAGGAAAGTGATCAAATATTACCGCCGAGATGTAAGATTGGGTTAGGTGATGTTATATTACGTTATTGATGTATATAAAGGTCCCACGGAGACGTAGAGGCCAACTCGCCAGGTATGTTGTCAAATCTTACCGCCGAGATGTTAGGTTGGGTTAGGTTAGGTTATATTACGTTATTGATGTATATGAAGGTCCCACGGAGACGGAGAAGCCAACTCGCCAGGAATGTTGTCAAATATTATCGCCGAGATGTTAGGTTGGGTTAGGTTAGGTTATATTACGTTATTGAAGTATATAAATGTCCCACGGAGACGTAGACGCCAACTCGCCAGGAATGTTGTCAAATATTACCGCCGAGATGTTAGGTTGGGTTAGGTTAGGTTATATTACGTTATTGATGTATATGAAGGCCCCACGGAGACGGAGAAGTCAACTCGCCAGGAATGTTGTCAAATATTACCGCCGAGATGTTAGGTTGGGTTAGGTTAGGTTATATAACGTTATTGATGTATATAACGGTCCCACGGAGACGTAGAGGCCATCAAGACAGGAATGTGGTCAAATATTATCGCCGAGATGTTAGGTTGGGTTAGTTTAGGTTATATTACGCTATTGATGTATATAAAGGTCCCACGGAGACGTAGAGGCCAACAAGCCAGGAATGTGATCAAATATTATCTCCGGGATGTAAGATTGGGTTAGGTGATGTTATATTACGTTATTGATGTATATAACGGTCCCACGGAGACGTAGAGGCCAACAAGCCAGGAATGTGGTCAAATATTAGCACCGAGATGTTAGGTTGGGTTAGGTTAGGTTATATTACGTTATTGATGTATGTAAAGGTCCCACGGAGACATAGATGACAACTCGCCAGGTATGTTTTCAAATATTACTGCCGAGATGTTAGATTGGGTTAGGTTAGGTTATATTACGTTATTGAAGTATATAAAGGTCCCACGGAGACGTAGAGGCCAACTCGCCAGGAATGTTTTCAAATATTACCGCCGATATGTTAGGTTGGGTTAGGTTAGGTTATATTACGTTATAGATGTATGTAAAGGTCCCACGGAGACGTAGAGGCCAACTCGGCAGGTATGATGTAAAATATTACGGCCGAGATGTTAGGTTGGGTTAGGTTAGGTTATATTACGTTAATGATGTATATGAAGGTCCCACGGAGACGGAGAAGCCAACTCGCCAGGCATGTTGTCAAATATTACCGCCAAGGTGTTAGTATGTGTTAGGTTAGGTTATATTACGTTATTGATGTATATAACGGTCCCACGGAGACGTAGAGGCCATCAAGACAGGAATGTGGTCAAATATTCCCGCCGAGATGTTAGGTTGGGTTAGGCTAGGTTATATTACGTTATTGATGTATATAAAGGTCCCACGGAGACGTAGAGGCCAACAAGCCAGGAATGTGGTCAAATATTATCGCCGAGATGTTAGGTTGGATTCGGTTAGGTTATATTACGTTATAGATGTATATAAATGTCCCACGGATACGTAGAGTCCAACAAGCCAGGAATGTGATCAAATATTACCGCCGAGATGTAAGATTGGGTTAGGTGATGTTATATTACGTTATTGATGTATATAAAGGTCCCACGGAGACGTAGAGGCCAGCTCGCCAGGAATGTTGTCAAATATTACCGCCGAGATGTTAGGTTGGGTTAGGTTAGGCTATATTACGTTATTGATGTATATAAAGGTCCCACGGAGACGTAGAGGCCAACTCGCCAGGTATGTTGTCAAATCTTACCGCCGAGATGTTAGGTTGGGTTAGGTTAGGTTGTATTACATTATTGATGTATATAACGGTCCCACGGAGACGTAGAGGCCAACAAGACAGGAATGTTGTCAAATATTACCGCCGAGATGTTAGGTTGGGTTAGGTTAGGTTATATTACGTTATTGATGTATATAAAGGTCCCACGGACACGAAGAGGCCAACTCGCCAGGTATGTCTTCAAATATTACCGCCGAGATGTTAGATTGGTTTAGGTTAGGTTATATTACGTTATTGAAGTATATAAAGGTCCCACGGAGACGTAGAGGCCATCAAGACAGGAATGTGGTCAAATATTCCCGCCGAGATGTTAGGTTGGGTTAGGTTAAGTTATATAACGTTATTGATGTATATAACGGTCCCACGGAGACGTAGAGGCCATCAAGACAGGAATGTGGTCAAATATTATCGCCGAGATGTTAGGTTGGGTTAGTTTAGGTTATATTACGTTATTGATGTATATAAAGGTCCCACGAAGACGTAGAGGCCAACAAGCCAGGAATGTGGTCAAATACTATCGCCGGGATGTAAGATTGGGTTAGGTGATGTTATATTACGTTATTGATGTCTATAACGGTCCCACGGAGACGTAGAGGCCAACAAGCCAGTAATGTGGTCAAATATTACCACCGAGATGTTAGGTTGGGTTAGGTTAGGTTATATTACGTTATTGATGTATGTAAAGGTCCCACGGAGACATAGAGGACAACTCGCCAGGTATGTTTTCAAATATTACCGCCGAGATGTTAGATTGGGTTAGGTTAGGTTATATTACGTTATTGAAGTATATAAAGGTCCCACGGAGACGTAGAGGCCAACTCGCCAGGAATGTTTTCAAATATTACCGCCGATATGTTAGGTTGGGTTAGGTTAGGTTATATAACGTTATTGATGTATATAAAGTTCCCACGGAGACGTAGAGGCCAACAAGCCAGGAATGTGGTCAAATATTATCGCCGAGATGTTAGTATGGGTTAGGTTAGGTTATATTACGTTATTGATGTATATAACGGTCCCACGGAGACGTAGAGGCCATCAAGACAGGAATGTGGTCAAATATTACCGCCGAGATGTTAGGTTGGGTTAGTTTAGGTTATATTACGTTATTGATGTATATAAAGTTCCCACGGAGACGTAGAGGCCAACAAGCCAGGAATGTGGTCAAATATTATCGCCGAGATGTTAGTATGGGTTAGGTTAGGCTATATTACGTTATTGATGTATATAAAGGTCCCACGGAGACGTAGAGGCCAACAAGCCAGGAATGTGGTCAAATATTATCGCCGGGATGTAAGATTGGGTTAGGTGATGTTATATTACGTTATTGATGTATATAACGGTCCCACGGAGACGTAGAGGCCAACAAGCCAGGAATGTGGTCAAATATTATCGCCGAGATGTTAGTATGGGTTAGGTTAGGTTATATTACGTTATTGATGTATATAACGGTCCCACGGAGACGTAGAGGCCATCAAGACAGGAATGTGGTCAAATATTACCGCCGAGATGTTAGGTTGGGTTAGTTTAGGTTATATTACGTTATTGATGTATATAAAGTTCCCACGGAGACGTAGAGGCCAACAAGCCAGGAATGTGGTCAAATATTATCGCCGAGATGTTAGTATGGGTTAGGTTAGGCTATATTACGTTATTGATGTATATAAAGGTCCCACGGAGACGTAGAGGCCAACTCGCCAGGTATGTTGTCAAATCTTAACGCCGAGATGTTAGGTTGGGTTAGGTTAGGTTATATTACGTTATTGATGTATATAAAGGTCCCACGGAGACGTAGAGGCCAACAAGCCAGGAATGTGGTCAAATATTATCGCCGAGATGTTAGGTTGGATTCGGTTAGGTTATATTACGTTATAGATGTATATAAATGTCCCACGGATACGTAGAGTCCAACAAGCCAGGAATGTGATCAAATATTACCGCCGAGATGTAAGATTGGGTTAGGTGATGTTATATTACGTTATTGATGTATATAAAGGTCCCACGGAGACGTAGAGGCCAACTCACCAGGAATGTTGTCAAATATTACCGCCGAGATGTTAGGTTGGGTTAGGTTAGGCTATATTACGTTATTGATGTATATAAAGGTCCCACGGAGACGTAGAGGCCAACTCGCCAGGTATGTTGTCAAATCTTACCGCCGAGATGTTAGGTTGGGTTAGGTTAGGTTGTATTACATTATTGATGTATATAACGGTCCCACGGAGACGTAGAGGCCAACAAGACAGGAATGTTGTCAAATATTACCGCCGAGATGTTAGGTTGGGTTAGGTTAGGTTATATTACGTTATTGATGTATATAAAGGTCCCACGGACACGAAGAGGCCAACTCGCCAGGTATGTCTTCAAATATTACCGCCGAGATGTTAGATTGGTTTAGGTTAGGTTATATTACGTTATTGAAGTATATAAAGGTCCCACGGAGACGTAGAGGCCATCAAGACAGGAATGTGGTCAAATATTATCGCCGAGATGTTAGGTTGGATTCGGTTAGGTTATATTACGTTATAGATGTATATAAATGTCCCACGGATACGTAGAGTCCAACAAGCCAGGAAAGTGATCAAATATTACCGCCGAGATGTAAGATTGGGTTAGGTGATGTTATATTACGTTATTGATGTATATAAAGGTCCCACGGAGACGTAGAGGCCAACTCGCCAGGTATGTTGTCAAATCTTACCGCCGAGATGTTAGGTTGGGTTAGGTTAGGTTATATTACGTTATTGATGTATATGAAGGTCCCACGGAGACGGAGAAGCCAACTCGCCAGGAATGTTGTCAAATATTATCGCCGAGATGTTAGGTTGGGTTAGGTTAGGTTATATTACGTTATTGAAGTATATAAATGTCCCACGGAGACGTAGACGCCAACTCGCCAGGAATGTTGTCAAATATTACCGCCGAGATGTTAGGTTGGGTTAGTTTAGGTTATATTACGTTATTGATGTATATAAAGGTCCCACGGAGACGTAGAGGCCAACAAGCCAGGAATGTGGTCAAATATTATCGCCGGGATGTAAGATTGGGTTAGGTGATGTTATATTACGTTATTGATGTATATAACGGTCCCACGGAGACGTAGAGGCCAACAAGCCAGTAATGTGGTCAAATATTACCACCGAGATGTTAGGTTGGGTTAGGTTAGGTTATATTACGTTATTGATGTATGTAAAGGTCCCACGGAGACATAGAGGACAACTCGCCAGGTATGTTTTCAAATATTACCGCCGAGATGTTAGATTGGGTTAGGTTAGGTTATATTACGTTATTGATGTATATAACGGTCCCACGGAGACGTAGAGGCCATCAAGACAGGAATGTGGTCAAATATTACCGCCGAGATGTTAGGTTGGGTTAGTTTAGGTTATATTACGTTATTGATGTATATAAAGTTCCCACGGAGACGTAGAGGCCAACAAGCCAGGAATGTGGTCAAATATTATCGCCGAGATGTTAGTATGGGTTAGGTTAGGCTATATTACGTTATTGATGTATATAAAGGTCCCACGGAGACGTAGAGGCCAACAAGCCAGGAATGTGGTCAAATATTATCGCCGGGATGTAAGATTGGGTTAGGTGATGTTATATTACGTTATTGATGTATATAACGGTCCCACGGAGACGTAGAGGCCAACAAGCCAGTAATGTGGTCAAATATTACCACCGAGATGTTAGGTTGGTTTAGGTTAGGTTATATTACGTTATTGAAGTATATAAAGGTCCCACGGAGACGTAGAGGCCATCAAGACAGGAATGTGGTCAAATATTACCGCCGAGATGTTAGGTTGGGTTAGTTTAGGTTATATTACGTTATTGATATATATAAAGGTCCCACGGAGACGTAGAGGCCAACAAGCCAGGAATGTGGTCAAATATTATCGCCGGGATGTAAGATTGGGTTAGGTGATGTTATATTACGTTATTGATGTATATAACGGTCCCACGGAGACGTAGAGGCCAACAAGCCAGTAATGTGGTCAAATATTACCACCGAGATGTTAGGTTGGGTTAGGTTAGGTTATATTACGTTATTGATGTATGTAAAGGTCCCACGGAGACATAGAGGACAACTCGCCAGGTATGTTTTCAAATATTACCGCCGAGATGTTAGATTGGGTTAGGTTAGGTTATATTACGTTATTGAAGTATATAAAGGTCCCACGGAGACGTAGAGGCCAACTCGCCAGGAATGTTTTCAAATATTACCGCCGATATGTTAGGTTGGGTTAGGTTAGGTTATATAACGTTATTGATGTATATAAAGTTCCCACGGAGACGTAGAGGCCAACAAGCCAGGAATGTGGTCAAATATTATCGCCGAGATGTTAGTATGGGTTAGGTTAGGTTATATTACGTTATTGATGTATATAACGGTCCCACGGAGACGTAGAGGCCATCAAGACAGGAATGTGGTCAAATATTACCGCCGAGATGTTAGGTTGGGTTAGTTTAGGTTATATTACGCTATTGATGTATATAAAGTTCCCACGGAGACGTAGAGGCCAACAAGCCAGGAATGTGGTCAAATATTATCGCCGAGATGTTAGTATGGGTTAGGTTAGGCTATATTACGTTATTGATGTATATAAAGGTCCCACGGAGACGTAGAGGCCAACTCGCCAGGTATGTTGTCAAATCTTACCGCCGAG
Source organism: Xylocopa violacea (assembly GCA_963969225.1). NCBI lineage: Eukaryota > Metazoa > Arthropoda > Insecta > Hymenoptera > Apidae > Xylocopa > Xylocopa violacea. The sequence goes on along the minus strand of CAXAJV010000017.1, from coordinate 6,146,968 downwards.
ATGTTAGGTTGGGTTAGGTTAGGTTATATTACGTTATAGATGTATGTAAAGGTCCCACGGAGACGTAGAGGCCAACTCGGCAGGTATGATGTAAAATATTACGGCCGAGATGTTAGGTTGGGTTAGGTTAGGTTATATTACGTTATTGATGTATATGAAGGTCCCACGGAGACGGAGAAGCCAACTCGCCAGGAATGTTGTCAAATATTACCGCCAAGACGTTAGTATGGGTTAGGTTAGGTTATATTACGTTATTGATGTATATAACGGTCCCACGGAGTCGTAGAGGCCATCAAGACAGGAATGTGGTCAAATATTCCCGCCGAGATGTTAGGTTGGGTTAGGCTAGGTTATATTACGTTATTGATGTATATAAAGGTCCCACGGAGACGTAGAGGCCAACAAGCCAGGAATGTGGTCAAATATTATCGCCGAGATGTTAGGTTGGGTTAGGTGATGTTATATTACGTTATTGATGTATATAAATGTCCCACGGAGGCGGAAAAGCCAACTCGCCAGGAATGTTCTCAAACATTACCGCCGAGATGTTAGGTTGGGTTAGGTTAGGTTATATTACGTTATTGATGTATATAAAGGTCGCACGGAGACGGATAAGCGAACTCGCCAGGAATGTTGTCAAATATTACCGCCGAGATGTTAGGTTGGGTTAGGTTAGGTTGTATTACATTCTTGATGTATATAACGGTCCCCCGGAGACGTAGAGGCCAACAAGACAGGAATGTGGTCAAATATTAGCACCGAGATGTTAGGTTGGGTTAGGTTAGGTTATATTACGTTATTGATGTATGTAAAGGTCCCACGGAGACATAGAGGACAACTCGCCAGGTATGTTTTCAAATATTACCGCCGAGATGTTAGATCGGGTTAGGTTAGGTTATATTACGTTATTGAAGTATATAAAGGTCCCACGGAGACGTAGACGCCAACTCGCCAGGAATGTTTTCAAATATTACCGCCGATATGTTAGGTTGGGTTAGGTTAGGTTATATTACGTTATAGATGTATGTAAAGGTCCCACGGAGACGTAGAGGCCAACTCGGCAGGTATGATGTAAAATATTACGGCCGAGATGTTAGGTTGGGTTAGGTTAGGTTATATTACGTTATTGATGTATATGAAGGTCCCACGGAGACGGAGAAGCCAACTCGCCAGGAATGTTGTCAAATATTACCGCCAAGGTGTTAGTATGTGTTAGGTTAGGTTATATTACGTTATTGATGTATATAAGGGTCCCACGGAGACGGAGAAGCCAACTCGCCAGGAATGTTGTCAAATATTACCGCCGAGATGTTAGGTTGGGTTAGGTGATGTTATATTACGTTATTGATGTATATAAAGGTCCCACGGAGACGTAGAGGCCAACTCGCCAGGTATGTTGTCAAATCTTAACGCCGAGATGTTAGGTTGGGTTAGGTTAGGTTATATTACGTTATTGATGTATATAAAGGTCCCACGGAGACGTAGAGGCCAACAAGCCAGGAATGTGGTCAAATATTATCGCCGAGATGTTAGGTTGGATTCGGTTAGGTTATATTACGTTATAGATGTATATAAATGTCCCACGGATACGTAGAGTCCAACAAGCCAGGAATGTGATCAAATATTACCGCCGAGATGTAAGATTGGGTTAGGTGATGTTATATTACGTTATTGATGTATATAAAGGTCCCACGGAGACGTAGAGGCCAACTCACCAGGAATGTTGTCAAATATTACCGCCGAGATGTTAGGTTGGGTTAGGTTAGGCTATATTACGTTATTGATGTATATAAAGGTCCCACGGAGACGTAGAGGCCAACTCGCCAGGTATGTTGTCAAATCTTACCGCCGAGATGTTAGGTTGGGTTAGGTTAGGTTGTATTACATTATTGATGTATATAACGGTCCCACGGAGACGTAGAGGCCAACAAGACAGGAATGTTGTCAAATATTACCGCCGAGATGTTAGGTTGGGTTAGGTTAGGTTATATTACGTTATTGATGTATATAAAGGTCCCACGGACACGAAGAGGCCAACTCGCCAGGTATGTCTTCAAATATTACCGCCGAGATGTTAGATTGGTTTAGGTTAGGTTATATTACGTTATTGAAGTATATAAAGGTCCCACGGAGACGTAGAGGCCATCAAGACAGGAATGTGGTCAAATATTATCGCCGAGATGTTAGGTTGGATTCGGTTAGGTTATATTACGTTATAGATGTATATAAATGTCCCACGGATACGTAGAGTCCAACAAGCCAGGAAAGTGATCAAATATTACCGCCGAGATGTAAGATTGGGTTAGGTGATGTTATATTACGTTATTGATGTATATAAAGGTCCCACGGAGACGTAGAGGCCAACTCGCCAGGTATGTTGTCAAATCTTACCGCCGAGATGTTAGGTTGGGTTAGGTTAGGTTATATTACGTTATTGATGTATATGAAGGTCCCACGGAGACGGAGAAGCCAACTCGCCAGGAATGTTGTCAAATATTATCGCCGAGATGTTAGGTTGGGTTAGGTTAGGTTATATTACGTTATTGAAGTATATAAATGTCCCACGGAGACGTAGACGCCAACTCGCCAGGAATGTTGTCAAATATTACCGCCGAGATGTTAGGTTGGGTTAGTTTAGGTTATATTACGTTATTGATGTATATAAAGGTCCCACGGAGACGTAGAGGCCAACAAGCCAGGAATGTGGTCAAATATTATCGCCGGGATGTAAGATTGGGTTAGGTGATGTTATATTACGTTATTGATGTATATAACGGTCCCACGGAGACGTAGAGGCCAACAAGCCAGTAATGTGGTCAAATATTACCACCGAGATGTTAGGTTGGGTTAGGTTAGGTTATATTACGTTATTGATGTATGTAAAGGTCCCACGGAGACATAGAGGACAACTCGCCAGGTATGTTTTCAAATATTACCGCCGAGATGTTAGATTGGGTTAGGTTAGGTTATATTACGTTATTGATGTATATAACGGTCCCACGGAGACGTAGAGGCCATCAAGACAGGAATGTGGTCAAATATTACCGCCGAGATGTTAGGTTGGGTTAGTTTAGGTTATATTACGTTATTGATGTATATAAAGTTCCCACGGAGACGTAGAGGCCAACAAGCCAGGAATGTGGTCAAATATTATCGCCGAGATGTTAGTATGGGTTAGGTTAGGCTATATTACGTTATTGATGTATATAAAGGTCCCACGGAGACGTAGAGGCCAACAAGCCAGGAATGTGGTCAAATATTATCGCCGGGATGTAAGATTGGGTTAGGTGATGTTATATTACGTTATTGATGTATATAACGGTCCCACGGAGACGTAGAGGCCAACAAGCCAGTAATGTGGTCAAATATTACCACCGAGATGTTAGGTTGGTTTAGGTTAGGTTATATTACGTTATTGAAGTATATAAAGGTCCCACGGAGACGTAGAGGCCATCAAGACAGGAATGTGGTCAAATATTACCGCCGAGATGTTAGGTTGGGTTAGTTTAGGTTATATTACGTTATTGATATATATAAAGGTCCCACGGAGACGTAGAGGCCAACAAGCCAGGAATGTGGTCAAATATTATCGCCGGGATGTAAGATTGGGTTAGGTGATGTTATATTACGTTATTGATGTATATAACGGTCCCACGGAGACGTAGAGGCCAACAAGCCAGTAATGTGGTCAAATATTACCACCGAGATGTTAGGTTGGGTTAGGTTAGGTTATATTACGTTATTGATGTATGTAAAGGTCCCACGGAGACATAGAGGACAACTCGCCAGGTATGTTTTCAAATATTACCGCCGAGATGTTAGATTGGGTTAGGTTAGGTTATATTACGTTATTGAAGTATATAAAGGTCCCACGGAGACGTAGAGGCCAACTCGCCAGGAATGTTTTCAAATATTACCGCCGATATGTTAGGTTGGGTTAGGTTAGGTTATATAACGTTATTGATGTATATAAAGTTCCCACGGAGACGTAGAGGCCAACAAGCCAGGAATGTGGTCAAATATTATCGCCGAGATGTTAGTATGGGTTAGGTTAGGTTATATTACGTTATTGATGTATATAACGGTCCCACGGAGACGTAGAGGCCATCAAGACAGGAATGTGGTCAAATATTACCGCCGAGATGTTAGGTTGGGTTAGTTTAGGTTATATTACGTTATTGATGTATATAAAGTTCCCACGGAGACGTAGAGGCCAACAAGCCAGGAATGTGGTCAAATATTATCGCCGAGATGTTAGTATGGGTTAGGTTAGGCTATATTACGTTATTGATGTATATAAAGGTCCCACGGAGACGTAGAGGCCAACTCGCCAGGTATGTTGTCAAATCTTACCGCCGAGATGTTAGGTTGGGTTAGGTTAGGTTATATTACGTTATTGATGTATATAAAGGTCCCACGGAGACGTAGAGGCCAACAAGCCAGGAATGTGGTCAAATATTATCTCCGGGATGTAAGATTGGCTTAGGTGATGTTATATTACGTTATTGATGTATATAACGGTCCCACGGAGACGTAGAGGCCAACAAGCCAGGAATGTGGTCAAATATTAGCACCGAGATGTTAGGTTGGGTTAGGTTAGGTTATATTACGTTATTGATGTATGTAAAGGTCCCACGGAGACATAGAGGACAACTCGCCAGGTATGTTTTCAAATATTACCGCCGAGATGTTAGATTGGGTTAGGTTAGGTTATATTACGTTATTGAAGTATATAAAGGTCCCACGGAGACGTAGAGGCCAACTCGCCAGGAATGTTTTCAAATATTACCGCCGATATGTTAGGTTGGGTTAGGTTAGGTTATATTACGTTATAGATGTATGTAAAGGTCCCACGGAGACGTAGAGGCCAACTCGGCAGGTATGATGTAAAATATTACGGCCGAGATGTTAGGTTGGGTTAGGTTAGGTTATATTACGTTATTGATGTATATGAAGGTCCCACGGAGACGGAGAAGCCAACTCGCCAGGAATGTTGTCAAATATTACCGCCAAGACGTTAGTATGGGTTAGGTTAGGTTATATTACGTTATTGATGTATATAACGGTCCCACGGAGTCGTAGAGGCCATCAAGACAGGAATGTGGTCAAATATTCCCGCCGAGATGTTAGGTTGGGTTAGGCTAGGTTATATTACGTTATTGATGTATATAAAGGTCCCACGGAGACGTAGAGGCCAACAAGCCAGGAATGTGGTCAAATATTATCGCCGAGATGTTAGGTTGGGTTAGGTGATGTTATATTACGTTATTGATGTATATAAATGTCCCACGGAGGCGGAAAAGCCAACTCGCCAGGAATGTTCTCAAACATTACCGCCGAGATGTTAGGTTGGGTTAGGTTAGGTTATATTACGTTATTGATGTATATAAAGGTCGCACGGAGACGGATAAGCGAACTCGCCAGGAATGTTGTCAAATATTACCGCCGAGATGTTAGGTTGGGTTAGGTTAGGTTGTATTACATTCTTGATGTATATAACGGTCCCCCGGAGACGTAGAGGCCAACAAGACAGGAATGTGGTCAAATATTAGCACCGAGATGTTAGGTTGGGTTAGGTTAGGTTATATTACGTTATTGATGTATGTAAAGGTCCCACGGAGACATAGAGGACAACTCGCCAGGTATGTTTTCAAATATTACCGCCGAGATGTTAGATCGGGTTAGGTTAGGTTATATTACGTTATTGAAGTATATAAAGGTCCCACGGAGACGTAGACGCCAACTCGCCAGGAATGTTTTCAAATATTACCGCCGATATGTTAGGTTGGGTTAGGTTAGGTTATATTACGTTATAGATGTATGTAAAGGTCCCACGGAGACGTAGAGGCCAACTCGGCAGGTATGATGTAAAATATTACGGCCGAGATGTTAGGTTGGGTTAGGTTAGGTTATATTACGTTATTGATGTATATGAAGGTCCCACGGAGACGGAGAAGCCAACTCGCCAGGAATGTTGTCAAATATTACCGCCAAGGTGTTAGTATGTGTTAGGTTAGGTTATATTACGTTATTGATGTATATAAGGGTCCCACGGAGACGGAGAAGCCAACTCGCCAGGAATGTTGTCAAATATTACCGCCGAGATGTTAGGTTGGGTTAGGTGATGTTATATTACGTTATTGATGTATATAAAGGTCCCACGGAGACGTAGAGGCCAACTCGCCAGGAATGTTGTCAAATATTACCGCCGAGATGTTAGGTTGGGTTAGGTTAGGCTATATTACGTTATTGATGTAGCAAAGGTCCCACGGAGACGTAGAGGCCAACTCGCCAGGAATGTTGCCAAATATTACCGCCGAGATGTTAGGTTGGGTTAGGTTAGGTTATATTACGTTATTGATGTATATGAAGGTCCCACGGAGACGGAGAAGTCAACTCGCCAGGAATGTTGTCAAATATTACCGCCGAGATGTTAGGTTGGGTTAGGTTAGGTTATATAACGTTATTGATGTATATAACGGTCCCACGGAGACGTAGAGCCATCAAGACAGGAATGTGGTCAAATATTATCGCCGAGATGTTAGGTTGGGTTAGTTTAGGTTATATTACGTTATTGATGTATATAAAGGTCCCACGGAGACGTAGATGCCAACTCGCCAGGTATGTTGTCAAATCTTACCGCCGAGATGTTAGGTTGGGTTAGGTTATGTTATATTACGTTATTGATGTATATAAAGGTCCCACGGAGACGTAGAGGCCAACAAGCCAGGAATGTGATCAAATATTATCTCCGGGATGTAAGATTGGGTTAGGTGATGTTATATTACGTTATTGATGTATATAACGGTCCCACGGAGACGTAGAGGCAAACAAGCCAGGAATGTGGTCAAAAATTAGCACCGAGATGTTAGGTTGGGTTAGGTTAGGTTATATTACGTTATTGATGTATGTAAAGGTCCCACGGAGACATAGAGGACAACTCGCCAGGTATGCTTTCAAATATTACCGCCGAGATGTTAGATTGGGTTAGGTTAGGTTATATTACGTTATTGAAGTATATAAAGGTTCCACGGAGACGTAGAAGCCAACTCGCCAGGAATGTTTTCAAATATTACCGCCGATATGTTAGGTTGGGTTAGGTTAGGTTATATTACGTTATAGATGTATGTAAAGGTCCCACGTAGACGTAGAGGCCAACTCGGCAGGTATGATGTAAAATATTACGGCCGAGATGTTAGGTTGGGTTAGGTTAGGTTATATTACGTTATTGATGTATATGAAGGTCCCACGGAGACGGAGAAGCCAACTCGCCAGGAATGTTGTCAAATATTACCGCCAAGATGTTAGTATGGGTTAGGTTAGGTTATATTACGTTATTGATGTATATAACGGTCCCACGGAGACGTAGAGGCCATCAAGACAGGAATGTGGTCGAATATTCCCGCCGAGATGTTAGGTTGGGTTAGGCTAGGTTATATTACGTTATTGATGTATATAAAGTTCCCACGGACACGTAGAGGCCAACAAGCCAGGAATGTGGTCAAATATTATCGCCGAGATGTTAGTATGGGTTAGGTTAGGTTATATTACGTTATTGATGTATATAAAGGCCCCACGGAGACGTAGAGGCCAACAAGCCAGGAATGTGATCAAATATTATCTCCGGGATGTAAGATTGGGTTAGGTGATGTTATATTACGTTATTGATGTATATAACGGTCCCACGGAGACGTAGAGGCCAACAAGCCAGGAATGTGGTCAAATATTAGCACCGAGATGTTAGGTTGGGTTAGGTTAGGTTATATTACGTTATTGATGTATGTAAAGGTCCCACGGAGACATAGAGGACAACTCGCCAGGTATGTTTTCAAATATTACCGCCGAGATGTTAGATTGGATTAGGTTAGGTTATATGACGTTATTGAAGTATATAAAGGTCCCACGGAGACGTAGAGGCCAACTCGCCAGGAATGTTTTCAAATATTACCGCCGATATGTTAGGTTGGGTTAGGTTAGGTTATATTACGTTATAGATGTATGTAAAGGTCCCACGTAGACGTAGAGGCCAACTCGGCAGGTATGATGTAAAATATTACGGCCGAGATGTTAGGTTGGGTTAGGTTAGGTTATATTACGTTATTGATGTATATGAAGGTCCCACGGAGACGGAGAAGCCAACTCGCCAGGAATGTTGTCAAATATTACCGCCGAGATGTTAGTATGGGTTAGGTTAGGTTATATTACGTTATTGATGTATATAACGGTCCCACGGAGACGTAGAGGCCATCAAGACAGGAATGTGGTCAAATATTCCCGCCGAGATGTTAGGTTGGGTTAGGCTAGGTTATATTACGTTATTGATGTATATAAAGGTCCCACGGAGACGTAGAGGCCAACAAGCCAGGAATGTGGTCAAATATTATCGCCGAGATGTTAGGTTGGATTCGGTTAGGTTATATTACGTTATAGATGTATATAAATGTCCCACGGATACGTAGAGTCCAACAAGCCAGGAATGTGATCAAATATTACCGCCGAGATGTAAGATTGGGTTAGGTGATGTTATATTACGTTATTGATGTATATAAAGGTCCCACGGAGACGTAGAGGCCAACTCGCCAGGAATGTTGTCAAATATTACCGCCGAGATGTTAGGTTGGGTTAGGTTAGGCTATATTACGTTATTGATGTATATAGAGGTCCCATGGAGACGTAGAGGACAACTCGCCAGGTATGTTGTCAAATCTTACCGCCGAGATGTTAGGTTGGGTTAGGTTAGGTTGTATTACATTATTGATGTATATAACGGTCCCACGGAGACGTAGAGGCCAACAAGACAGGAATGTTGTCAAATATTACCGCCGAGATGTTAGGTTGGGTTAGGCTAGGTTATATTACGTTATTGATGTATATAAAGGTTCCACGGAGACGTAGAGGCCAACTCGCCAGGTATGTTGTCAAATCTTACCGCCGAGATGTTAGGTTGGGTTAGGTTAGGTTATATTACGTTATAGATGTATGTAAAGGTCCCACGGAGACGTAGAGGCCAACTCGGCAGGTATGATGTAAAATATTACGGCCGAGATGTTAGGTTGGGTTAGGTTAGGTTATATTACGTTATTGATGTATATGAAGGTCCCACGGAGACGGAGAAGCCAACTCGCCAGGAATGTTGTCAAATATTACCGCCAAGGTGTTAGTATGTGTTAGGTTAGGTTATATTACGTTATTGATGTATATAAGGGTCCCACGGAGACGGAGAAGCCAACTCGCCAGGAATGTTGTCGAATATTACCGCCGAGATGTTAGGTTGGGTTAGGTGATGTTATATTACGTTATTGATGTATATAAAGGTCCCACGGAGACGTAGAGGCCAACTCGCCAGGAATGTTGTCAAATATTACCGCCGAGATGTTAGGTTGGGTTAGGTTAGGCTATATTACGTTATTGATGTATATAAAGGTCCCACGGAGACGTAGAGGCCAACTCGCCAGGAATGTTGTCAAATATTACCGCCGAGATGTTAGGTTGGGTTAGGTTAGGTTATATTACGTTATTGATGTATATGAAGGTCCCACGGAGACGGAGAAGTCAACTCGCCAGGAATGTTGTCAAATATTACCGCCGAGATGTTAGGTTGGGTTAGGTTAGGTTATATAACGTTATTGATGTATATAACGGTCCCACGGAGACGTAGAGCCATCAAGACAGGAATGTGGTCAAATATTATCGCCGAGATGTTAGGTTGGGTTAGTTTAGGTTATATTACGTTATTGATGTACATAAAGGTCCCACGGAGACGTAGATGCCAACTCGCCAGGTATGTTGTCAAATCTTACCGCCGAGATGTTAGGTTGGGTTAGGTTAGGTTATATTACGTTATTGATGTATATAAAGGTCCCACGGAGACGTAGAGGCCAACAAGCCAGGAATGTGATCAAATATTATCTCCGGGATGTAAGATTGGGTTAGGTGATGTTATATTACGTTATTGATGTATATAACGGTCCCACGGAGACGTAGAGGCAAACAAGCCAGGAATGTGGTCAAAAATTAGCACCGAGATGTTAGGTTGGGTTAGGTTAGGTTATATTACGTTATTGATGTATGTAAAGGTCCCACGGAGACATAGAGGACAACTCGCCAGGTATGTTTTCAAATATTACCGCCGAGATGTTAGATTGGGTTAGGTTAGGTTATATTACGTTATTGAAGTATATAAAGGTTCCACGGAGACGTAGAGGCCAACTCGCCAGGAATGTTTTCAAATATTACCGCCGATATGTTAGGTTGGGTTAGGTTAGGTTATATTACGTTATAGATGTATGTAAAGGTCCCACGTAGACGTAGAGGCCAACTCGGCAGGTATGATGTAAAATATTACGGCCGAGATGTTAGATTGGGTTAGGTTAGGTTATATTACGTTATTGATGTATATGAAGGTCCCACGGAGACGGAGAAGCCAACTCGCCAGGAATGTTGTCAAATATTACCGTCAAGATGTTAGTATGGGTTAGGTTAGGTTATATTACGTTATTCATGTATATAACGGTCCCACGGAGACGTAGAGGCCATCAAGACAGGAATGTGGTCAAATATTCCCGCCGAGATGTTAGGTTGGGTTAGGCTAGGTTATATTACGTTATTGATGTATATAAAGTTCCCACGGACACGTAGAGGCCAACAAGCCAGGAATGTGGTCAAATATTATCGCCGAGATGTTAGTATGGGTTAGGTTAGGCTATATTACGTTATTGATGTATATAAAGGTCCCACGGAGACGTAGAGATGTAAAATATTACGGCCGAGATGTTAGGTTGGGTTAGGTTAGGTTATATTACGTTATTGATGTATATGAAGGTCCCACGGAGACGGAGAAGCCAACTCGCCAGGAATGTTGTCAAATATTACCGCCAAGATGTTAGTATGGGTTAGGTTAGGTTATATTACGTTATTGATGTATATAACGGTCCCACGGAGACGTAGAGGCCATCAAGACAGGAATGTGGTCAAATATTCCCGCCGAGATGTTAGGTTGGGTTAGGCTAGGTTATATTACGTTATTGATGTATATAAAGGTCCCACGGAGACGTAGAGGCCAACAAGCCAGGAATGTGGTCAAATATTATCGCCGAGATGTTAGGTTGGATTCGGTTAGGTTATATTACGTTATAGATGTATATAAATGTCCCACGGATACGTAGAGTCCAACAAGCCAGGAATGTGATCAAATATTACCGCCGAGATGTAAGATTGGGTTAGGTGATGTTATATTACGTTATTGATGTATATAAAGGTCCCACGGAGACGTAGAGGCCAACTCGCCAGGAATGTTGTCAAATATTACCGCCGAGATGTTAGGTTGGGTTAGGTTAGGCTATATTACGTTATTGATGTATATAGAGGTCCCATGGAGACGTAGAGGACAACTCGCCAGGTATGTTGTCAAATCTTACCGCCGAGATGTTAGGTTGGGTTAGGTTAGGTTGTATTACATTATTGATGTATATAACGGTCCCACGGAGACGTAGAGGCCAACAAGACAGGAATGTTGTCAAATATTACCGCCGAGATGTTAGGTTGGGTTAGGCTAGGTTATATTACGTTATTGATGTATATAAAGGTCCCACGGAGACGTAGAGGCCAACTCGCCAGGTATGTAGTCAAATCTTACCGCCGAGATGTTAGGTTGGGTTAGGTTAGGTTATATTACGTTATTGATGTATATAAAGGTCGCACGAAGACGGAGAAGCCAACTCGCCAGGAATGTTGTCAAATATTACCGCCGAGATGTTAGGTTGGGTTAGGTTAGGTTATATTACGTTATTGATGTATATAAAGGTCCCACGGACACGAAGAGGCCAACTCGCCAGGTATGTCTTCAAATATTACCGCCGAGATGTTAGATTGGTTTAGGTTAGGTTATATTACGTTATTGATGTACATAAAGGTCCCACGGAGACGTAGAGGCCATCAAGACAGGATTGTGGTCAAATATTAGCACCGAGATGTTAGGTTGGGTTAGGTTAGGTTATATTACGTTATTGATGTATGTAAAGGTCCCACGGAGACGTAGAGGCCAACAAGCCAGGAATGTGGTCAAATATTATCGCCGAGATGTTAGGTTGGATTCGGTTAGGTTATATTACGTTATAGATGTATATAAATGTCCCACGGATACGTAGAGTCCAACAAGCCAGGAATGTGATCAAATATTACCGCCGAGATGTAAGATTGGGTTAGGTGATGTTATATTACGTTATTGATGTATATAAAGGTCCCACGGAGACGTAGAGGCCAACTCGCCAGGAATGTTGTCAAATATTACCGCCGAGATGTTAGGTTGGGTTAGGTTAGGCTATATTACGTTATTGATGTATATAGAGGTCCCATGGAGACGTAGAGGACAACTCGCCAGGTATGTTGTCAAATCTTACCGCCGAGATGTTAGGTTGGGTTAGGTTAGGTTGTATTACATTATTGATGTATATAACGGTCCCACGGAGACGTAGAGGCCAACAAGACAGGAATGTTGTCAAATATTACCGCCGAGATGTTAGGTTGGGTTAGGCTAGGTTATATTACGTTATTGATGTATATAAAGGTCCCACGGAGACGTAGAGGCCAACTCGCCAGGAATGTTGTCAAATATTACCGCCGAGATGTTAGGTTGGGTTAGGTTAGGCTATATTACGTTATTGATGTATATAAAGGTCCCACGGAGACGTAGAGGCCAACTCGCCAGGAATGTTGTCAAATATTACCGCCGAGATGTTAGGTTGGGTTAGGTTAGGTTATATTACGTTATTGATGTATATGAAGGTCCCACGGAGACGGAGAAGTCAACTCGCCAGGAATGTTGTCAAATATTACCGCCGAGATGTTAGGTTGGGTTAGGTTAGGTTATATAACGTTATTGATGTATATAACGGTCCCACGGAGACGTAGAGCCATCAAGACAGGAATGTGGTCAAATATTATCGCCGAGATGTTAGGTTGGGTTAGTTTAGGTTATATTACGTTATTGATGTATATAAAGGTCCCACGGAGACGTAGATGCCAACTCGCCAGGTATGTTGTCAAATCTTACCGCCGAGATGTTAGGTTGGGTTAGGTTAGGTTATATTACGTTATTGATGTATATAAAGGTCCCACGGAGACGTAGAGGCCAACAAGCCAGGAATGTGATCAAATATTATCTCCGGGATGTAAGATTGGGTTAGGTGATGTTATATTACGTTATTGATGTATATAACGGTCCCACGGAGACGTAGAGGCAAACAAGCCAGGAATGTGGTCAAAAATTAGCACCGAGATGTTAGGTTGGGTTAGGTTAGGTTATATTACGTTATTGATGTATGTAAAGGTCCCACGGAGACATAGAGGACAACTCGCCAGGTATGTTTTCAAATATTACCGCCGAGATGTTAGATTGGGTTAGGTTAGGTTATATTACGTTATTGAAGTATATAAAGGTTCCACGGAGACGTAGAGGCCAACTCGCCAGGAATGTTTTCAAATATTACCGCCGATATGTTAGGTTGGGTTAGGTTAGGTTATATTACGTTATAGATGTATGTAAAGGTCCCACGTAGACGTAGAGGCCAACTCGGCAGGTATGATGTAAAATATTACGGCCGAGATGTTAGATTGGGTTAGGTTAGGTTATATTACGTTATTGATGTATATGAAGGTCCCACGGAGACGGAGAAGCCAACTCGCCAGGAATGTTGTCAAATATTACCGTCAAGATGTTAGTATGGGTTAGGTTAGGTTATATTACGTTATTGATGTATATAACGGTCCCACGGAGACGTAGAGGCCATCAAGACAGGAATGTGGTCAAATATTCCCGCCGAGATGTTAGGTTGGGTTAGGCTAGGTTATATTACGTTATTGATGTATATAAAGTTCCCACGGACACGTAGAGGCCAACAAGCCAGGAATGTGGTCAAATATTATCGCCGAGATGTTAGTATGGGTTAGGTTAGGCTATATTACGTTATTGATGTATATAAAGGTCCCACGGAGACGTAGAGATGTAAAATATTACGGCCGAGATGTTAGGTTGGGTTAGGTTAGGTTATATTACGTTATTGATGTATATGAAGGTCCCACGGAGACGGAGAAGCCAACTCGCCAGGAATGTTGTCAAATATTACCGCCAAGATGTTAGTATGGGTTAGGTTAGGTTATATTACGTTATTGATGTATATAACGGTCCCACGGAGACGTAGAGGCCATCAAGACAGGAATGTGGTCAAATATTCCCGCCGAGATGTTAGGTTGGGTTAGGCTAGGTTATATTACGTTATTGATGTATATAAAGGTCCCACGGAGACGTAGAGGCCAACAAGCCAGGAATGTGGTCAAATATTATCGCCGAGATGTTAGGTTGGATTCGGTTAGGTTATATTACGTTATAGATGTATATAAATGTCCCACGGATACGTAGAGTCCAACAAGCCAGGAATGTGATCAAATATTACCGCCGAGATGTAAGATTGGGTTAGGTGATGTTATATTACGTTATTGATGTATATAAAGGTCCCACGGAGACGTAGAGGCCAACTCGCCAGGAATGTTGTCAAATATTACCGCCGAGATGTTAGGTTGGGTTAGGTTAGGCTATATTACGTTATTGATGTATATAGAGGTCCCATGGAGACGTAGAGGACAACTCGCCAGGTATGTTGTCAAATCTTACCGCCGAGATGTTAGGTTGGGTTAGGTTAGGTTGTATTACATTATTGATGTATATAACGGTCCCACGGAGACGTAGAGGCCAACAAGACAGGAATGTTGTCAAATATTACCGCCGAGATGTTAGGTTGGGTTAGGCTAGGTTATATTACGTTATTGATGTATATAAAGGTCCCACGGAGACGTAGAGGCCAACTCGCCAGGTATGTAGTCAAATCTTACCGCCGAGATGTTAGGTTGGGTTAGGTTAGGTTATATTACGTTATTGATGTATATAAAGGTCGCACGAAGACGGAGAAGCCAACTCGCCAGGAATGTTGTCAAATATTACCGCCGAGATGTTAGGTTGGGTTAGGTTAGGTTATATTACGTTATTGATGTATATAAAGGTCCCACGGACACGAAGAGGCCAACTCGCCAGGTATGTCTTCAAATATTACCGCCGAGATGTTAGATTGGTTTAGGTTAGGTTATATTACGTTATTGATGTACATAAAGGTCCCACGGAGACGTAGAGGCCATCAAGACAGGATTGTGGTCAAATATTAGCACCGAGATGTTAGGTTGGGTTAGGTTAGGTTATATTACGTTATTGATGTATGTAAAGGTCCCACGGAGATGTAGAGGCCAACAAGCCAGGAATGTGGTCAAATATTATCGCCGAGATGTTAGGTTGGATTCGGTTAGGTTATATTACGTTATAGATGTATATAAATGTCCCACGGATACGTAGAGTCCAACAAGCCAGGAATGTGATCAAATATTACCGCCGAGATGTAAGATTGGGTTAGGTGATGTTATATTACGTTATTGATGTATATAAAGGTCCCACGGAGACGTAGAGGCCAACTCGCCAGGAATGTTGTCAAATATTACCGCCGAGATGTTAGGTTGGGTTAGGTTAGGCTATATTACGTTATTGATGTATATAGAGGTCCCATGGAGACGTAGAGGCCAACTCGCCAGGTATGTTGTCAAATCTTACCGCCGAGATGTTAGGTTGGGTTAGGTTAGGTTATATAACGTTATTGATGTATATAACGGTCCCACGGAGACGTAGAGGCCATCAAGACAGGAATGTGGTCAAATATTATCGCCGAGATGTTAGGTTGGGTTAGTTTAGGTTATATTACGTTATTGATGTATATAAAGGTCCCACGGAGACGTAGAGGCCAACAAGCCAGGAATGTGGTCAAATATTATCGCCGGGATGTAAGATTGGGTTAGGTGATGTTATATTACGTTATTGATGTATATAACGGTCCCACGGAGACGTAGAGGCCAACAAGCCAGTAATGTGGTCAAATATTACCACCGAGATGTTAGGTTGGGTTAGGTTAGGTTATATTACGTTATTGATGTATGTAAAGGTCCCACGGAGACATAGAGGACAACTCGCCAGGTATGTTTTCAAATATTACCGCCGAGATGTTAGATTGGGTTAGGTTAGGTTATATTACGTTATTGAAGTATATAAAGGTCCCACGGAGACGTAGAGGCCAACTCGCCAGGAATGTTTTCAAATATTACCGCCGATATGTTAGGTTGGGTTAGGTTAGGTTATATAACGTTATTGATGTATATAAAGTTCCCACGGAGACGTAGAGGCCAACAAGCCAGGAATGTGGTCAAATATTATCGCCGAGATGTTAGTATGGGTTAGGTTAGGTTATATTACGTTATTGATGTATATAACGGTCCCACGGAGACGTAGAGGCCATCAAGACAGGACTGTGGTCAAATATTACCGCCGAGATGTTAGGTTGGGTTAGTTTAGGTTATATTACGTTATTGATGTATATAAAGTTCCCACGGAGACGTAGAGGCCAACAAGCCAGGAATGTGGTCAAATATTATCGCCGAGATGTTAGTATGGGTTAGGTTAGGCTATATTACGTTATTGATGTATATAAAGGTCCCACGGAGACGTAGAGGCCAACTCGCCAGGTATGTTGTCAAATCTTACCGCCGAGATGTTAGGTTGGGTTAGGTTAGGTTATATTACGTTATTGATGTATATAAAGGTCGCACGGAGACGGAGAAGCCAACTCGTCAGGAATGTTGTCAAATATTACCGCCGAGATGTTAGGTTGGGTTAGGTTAGGTTATATTACGTTATTGATGTATGTAAAGGTCCCACGGAGACATAGAGGACAACTCGCCAGGTATGTTTTCAAATATTACCGCCGAGATGTTAGATTGGGTTAGGTTAGGTTATATTACGTTATTGAAGTATATAAAGGTCCCACGGAGACGTAGAGGCCAACTCGCCAGGAATGTTTTCAAATATTACCGCCGATATGTTAGGTTGGGTTAGGTTAGGTTATATTACGTTATAGATGTATGTAAAGGTCCCACGGAGACGTAGAGGCCAACTCGGCAGGTATGATGTAAAATATTACGGCCGAGATGTTAGGTTGGGTTAGGTTAGGTTATATTACGTTATTGATGTATATGAAGGTCCCACGGAGACGGAGAAGCCAACTCGCCAGGAATGTTGTCAAATATTACCGCCAAGATGTTAGTATGGGTTAGGTTAGGTTATATTACGTTATTGATGTATATAAGGGTCCCACGGAGACGGAGAAGCCAACTCGCCAGGAATGTTGTCAAATATTACCGCCCAGATGTTAGGTTGGGTTAGGTTAGGCTATATTACGTTATTGATGTATATAAAGGACCCACGGAGACGTAGAGGCCAACTCGCCAGGAATGTTGTCAAATAGTACCGCCGAGATGTTAGGTTGGGTTAGGTTAGGTTATATTACGTTATTGATGTATATGAAGGTCCCACGGAGACGTAGAGGCCAACAAGCCAGTAATGTGGTCAAATATTACCACCGAGATGTTAGGTTGGGTTAGGTTAGGTTATATTACGTTATTGATGTATGTAAAGGTCCCACGGAGACATAGAGGACAACTCGCCAGGTATGTTTTCAAATATTACCGCCGAGATGTTAGATTGGGTTAGGCTAGGTTATATTACGTTATTGAAGTATATAAAGGTCCCACGGAGACGTAGAGGCCAACTCGCCAGGAATGTTTTCAAATATTACCGCCGATATGTTAGGTTGGGTTAGGTTAGGTTATATTACGTTATTGATGTATATAAAGGCCCCACGGAGACGTAGAGGCCAACAAGCCAGGAATGTGATCAAATATTATCTCCGGGATGTAAGATTGGGTTAGGTGATGTTATATTACGTTATTGATGTATATAACGGTCCCACGGAGACGTAGAGGCCAACAAGCCAGGAATGTGGTCAAATATTAGCACCGAGATGTTAGGTTGGGTTAGGTTAGGTTATATTACGTTATTGATGTATGTAAAGGTCCCACGGAGACATAGAGGACAACTCGCCAGGTATGTTTTCAAATATTACCGCCGAGATGTTAGATTGGGTTAGGTTAGGTTATATTACGTTATTGAAGTATATAAAGGTCCCACGGAGACGTAGAGGCCAACTCGCCAGGAATGTTTTCAAATATTACCGCCGATATGTTAGGTTGGGTTAGGTTAGGTTATATTACGTTATAGATGTATGTAAAGGTCCCACGTAGACGTAGAGGCCAACTCGGCAGGTATGATGTAAAATATTACGGCCGAGATGTTAGGTTGGGTTAGGTTAGGTTATATTACGTTATTGATGTATATGAAGGTCCCACGGAGACGGAGAAGCCAACTCGCCAGGAATGTGGTCAAATATTATCGCCGAGATGTTAGGTTGGATTCGGTTAGGTTATATTACGTTATAGATGTATATAAATGTCCCACGGATACGTAGAGTCCAACAAGCCAGGAATGTGATCAAATATTACCGCCGAGATGTAAGATTGGGTTAGGTGATGTTATATTACGTTATTGATGTATATAAAGGTCCCACGGAGACGTAGAGGCCAACTCGCCAGGAATGTTGTCAAATATTACCGCCGAGATGTTAGGTTGGGTTAGGTTAGGCTATATTACGTTATTGATGTATATAGAGGTCCCATGGAGACGTAGAGGACAACTCGCCAGGTATGTTTTCAAATATTACCGCCGAGATGTTAGATTGGGTTAGGCTAGGTTATATTACGTTATTGAAGTATATAAAGGTCCCACGGAGACGTAGAGGCCAACTCGCCAGGAATGTTTTCAAATATTACCGCCGATATGTTAGGTTGGGTTAGGTTAGGTTATATAACGTTATTGATGTATATAAAGTTCCCACGGAGACGTAGAGGCCAACAAGCCAGGAATGTGGTCAAATATTATCGCCGAGATGTTAGTATGGGTTAGGTTAGGTTATATTACGTTATTGATGTATATAACGGTCCCACGGAGACGTAGAGGCCATCAAGACAGGAATGTGGTCAAATATTACCGCCGAGATGTTAGGTTGGGTTAGTTTAGGTTATATTACGTTATTGATGTATATAAAGTTCCCACGGAGACGTAGAGGCCAACAAGCCAGGAATGTGGTCAAATATTATCGCCGAGATGTTAGTATGGGTTAGGTTAGGCTATATTACGTTATTGATGTATATAAAGGTCCCACGGAGACATAGAGGACAACTCGCCAGGTATGTTTTCAAATATTACCGCCGAGATGTTAGATTGGGTTAGGTTAGGTTATATTACGTTATTGAAGTATATAAAGGTCCCACGGAGACGTAGAGGCCAACTCGCCAGGAATGTTTTCAAATATTACCGCCGATATGTTAGGTTGGGTTAGGTTAGGTTATATTACGTTATAGATGTATGTAAAGGTCCCACGTAGACGTAGAGGCCAACTCGGCAGGTATGATGTAAAATATTACGGCCGAGATGTTAGGTTGGGTTAGGTTAGGTTATATTACGTTATTGATGTATATGAAGGTCCCACGGAGACGGAGAAGCCAACTCGCCAGGAATGTTGTCAAATATTACCGCCAAGATGTTAGTATGGGTTAGGTTAGGTTATATTACGTTATTGATGTATATAACGGTCCCACGGAGACGTAGAGGCCATCAAGACAGGAATGTGGTCAAATATTCCCGCCGAGATGTTAGGTTGGGTTAGGCTAGGTTATATTACGTTATTGATGTATATAAAGGTCCCACGGAGACGTAGAGGCCAACAAGCCAGGAATGTGGTCAAATATTATCGCCGAGATGTTAGGTTGGATTCGGTTAGGTTATATTACGTTATAGATGTATATAAATGTCCCACGGATACGTAGAGTCCAACAAGCCAGGAATGTGATCAAATATTACCGCCGAGATGTAAGATTGGGTTAGGTGATGTTATATTACGTTATTGATGTATATAAAGGTCCCACGGAGACGTAGAGGCCAACTCGCCAGGAATGTTGTCAAATATTACCGCCGAGATGTTAGGTTGGGTTAGGTTAGGCTATATTACGTTATTGATGTATATAGAGGTCCCATGGAGACGTAGAGGCCAACTCGCCAGGTATGTTGTCAAATCTTACCGCCGAGATGTTAGGTTGGGTTAGGTTAGGTTATATAACGTTATTGATGTATATAACGGTCCCACGGAGACGTAGAGGCCATCAAGACAGGAATGTGGTCAAATATTATCGCCGAGATGTTAGGTTGGGTTAGTTTAGGTTATATTACGTTATTGATGTATATAAAGGTCCCACGGAGACGTAGAGGCCAACAAGCCAGGAATGTGGTCAAATATTATCGCCGGGATGTAAGATTGGGTTAGGTGATGTTATATTACGTTATTGATGTATATAACGGTCCCACGGAGACGTAGAGGCCAACAAGCCAGTAATGTGGTCAAATATTACCACCGAGATGTTAGGTTGGGTTAGGTTAGGTTATGTTACGTTATTGATGTATGTAAAGGTCCCACGGAGACATAGAGGACAACTCGCCAGGTATGTTTTCAAATATTACCGCCGAGATGTTAGATTGGGTTAGGTTAGGTTATATTACGTTATTGAAGTATATAAAGGTCCCACGGAGACGTAGAGGCCAACTCGCCAGGAATGTTTTCAAATATTACCGCCGATATGTTAGGTTGGGTTAGGTTAGGTTATATAACGTTATTGATGTATATAAAGTTCCCACGGAGACGTAGAGGCCAACAAGCCAGGAATGTGGTCAAATATTATCGCCGAGATGTTAGTATGGGTTAGGTTAGGTTATATTACGTTATTGATGTATATAACGGTCCCACGGAGACGTAGAGGCCATCAAGACAGGACTGTGGTCAAATATTACCGCCGAGATGTTAGGTTGGGTTAGTTTAGGTTATATTACGTTATTGATGTATATAAAGTTCCCACGGAGACGTAGAGGCCAACAAGCCAGGAATGTGGTCAAATATTATCGCCGAGATGTTAGTATGGGTTAGGTTAGGCTATATTACGTTATTGATGTATATAAAGGTCCCACGGAGACGTAGAGGCCAACTCGCCAGGTATGTTGTCAAATCTTACCGCCGAGATGTTAGGTTGGGTTAGGTTAGGTTATATTACGTTATTGATGTATATAAAGGTCGCACGGAGACGGAGAAGCCAACTCGCCAGGAATGTTGTCAAATATTACCGCCGAGATGTTAGGTTGGGTTAGGTTAGGTTATATTACGTTATTGATGTATGTAAAGGTCCCACGGAGACATAGAGGACAACTCGCCAGGTATGTTTTCAAATATTACCGCCGAGATGTTAGATTGGGTTAGGTTAGGTTATATTACGTTATTGAAGTATATAAAGGTCCCACGGAGACGTAGAGGCCAACTCGCCAGGAATGTTTTCAAATATTACCGCCGATATGTTAGGTTGGGTTAGGTTAGGTTATATTACGTTATAGATGTATGTAAAGGTCCCACGGAGACGTAGAGGCCAACTCGGCAGGTATGATGTAAAATATTACGGCCGAGATGTTAGGTTGGGTTAGGTTAGGTTATATTACGTTATTGATGTATATGAAGGTCCCACGGAGACGGAGAAGCCAACTCGCCAGGAATGTTGTCAAATATTACCGCCAAGATGTTAGTATGGGTTAGGTTAGGTTATATTACGTTATTGATGTATATAAGGGTCCCACGGAGACGGAGAAGCCAACTCGCCAGGAATGTTGTCAAATATTACCGCCCAGATGTTAGGTTGGGTTAGGTTAGGCTATATTACGTTATTGATGTATATAAAGGACCCACGGAGACGTAGAGGCCAACTCGCCAGGAATGTTGTCAAATAGTACCGCCGAGATGTTAGGTTGGGTTAGGTTAGGTTATATTACGTTATTGATGTATATGAAGGTCCCACGGAGACGTAGAGGCCAACAAGCCAGTAATGTGGTCAAATATTACCACCGAGATGTTAGGTTGGGTTAGGTTAGGTTATATTACGTTATTGATGTATGTAAAGGTCCCACGGAGACATAGAGGACAACTCGCCAGGTATGTTTTCAAATATTACCGCCGAGATGTTAGATTGGGTTAGGCTAGGTTATATTACGTTATTGAAGTATATAAAGGTCCCACGGAGACGTAGAGGCCAACTCGCCAGGAATGTTTTCAAATATTACCGCCGATATGTTAGGTTGGGTTAGGTTAGGTTATATAACGTTATTGATGTATATAAAGTTCCCACGGAGACGTAGAGGCCAACAAGCCAGGAATGTGGTCAAATATTATCGCCGAGATGTTAGTATGGGTTAGGTTAGGTTATATTACGTTATTGATGTATATAACGGTCCCACGGAGACGTAGAGGCCATCAAGACAGGAATGTGGTCAAATATTACCGCCGAGATGTTAGGTTGGGTTAGTTTAGGTTATATTACGTTATTGATGTATATAAAGTTCCCACGGAGACGTAGAGGCCAACAAGCCAGGAATGTGGTCAAATATTATCGCCGAGGTGTTAGTATGGGTTAGGTTAGGCTATATTACGTTATTGATGTATATAAAGGTCCCACGGAGACGTAGAGGCCAACTCGCCAGGAATGTTTTCAAATATTACCGCCGATATGTTAGGTTGGGTTAGGTTAGGTTATATTACGTTATAGATGTATGTAAAGGTCCCACGGAGACGTAGAGGCCAACTCGGCAGGTATGATGTAAAATATTACGGCCGAGATGTTAGGTTGGGTTAGGTTAGGTTATATTACGTTATTGATGTATATGAAGGTCCCACGGAGACGGAGAAGCCAACTCGCCAGGAATGTTGTCAAATATTACCGCCAAGATGTTAGTATGGGTTAGGTTAGGTTATATTACGTTATTGATGTATATAAGGGTCCCACGGAGACGGAGAAGCCAACTCGCCAGGAATGTTGTCAAATATTACCGCCCAGACGTTAGGTTGGGTTAGGTTAGGCTATATTACGTTATTGATGTATATAAAGGACCCACGGAGACGTAGAGGCCAACTCGCCAGGAATGTTGTCAAATAGTACCGCCGAGATGTTAGGTTGGGTTAGGTTAGGTTATATTACGTTATTGATGTATATGAAGGTCCCACGGAGACGGAGAAGTCAACTCGCCAGGAATGTTGTCAAATATTACCGCCGAGATGTTAGGTTGGGTTAGGTTAGGTTATATAACGTTATTGATGTATATAACGGTCCCACGGAGACGTAGAGGCCATCAAGACAGGAATGTGGTCAAATATTATCGCCGAGATGTTAGTATGGGTTAGGTTAGGTTATATTACGTTATTGATGTATATAACGGTCCCACGGAGACGTAGAGGCCATCAAGACAGGAATGTGGTCAAATATTACCGCCGAGATGTTAGGTTGGGTTAGTTTAGGTTATATTACGTTATTGATGTATATAAAGTTCCCACGGAGACGTAGAGGCCAACAAGCCAGGAATGTGGTCAAATATTATCGCCGAGATGTTAGTATGGGTTAGGTTAGGCTATATTACGTTATTGATGTATATAAAGGTCCCACGGAGACGTAGAGGCCAACTCGCCAGGAATGTTTTCAAATATTACCGCCGATATGTTAGGTTGGGTTAGGTTAGGTTATATTACGTTATAGATGTATGTAAAGGTCCCACGGAGACGTAGAGGCCAACTCGGCAGGTATGATGTAAAATATTACGGCCGAGATGTTAGGTTGGGTTAGGTTAGGTTATATTACGTTATTGATGTATATGAAGGTCCCACGGAGACGGAGAAGCCAACTCGCCAGGAATGTTGTCAAATATTACCGCCAAGATGTTAGTATGGGTTAGGTTAGGTTATATTACGTTATTGATGTATATAAGGGTCCCACGGAGACGGAGAAGCCAACTCGCCAGGAATGTTGTCAAATATTACCGCCCAGATGTTAGGTTGGGTTAGGTTAGGTTATATTACGTTATTGATGTATATGAAGGTCCCACGGAGACGGAGAAGTCAACTCGCCAGGAATGTTGTCAAATATTACCGCCGAGATGTTAGGTTGGGTTAGGTTAGGTTATATAACGTTATTGATGTATATAACGGTCCCACGGAGACGTAGAGGCCATCAAGACAGGAATGTGGTCAAATATTATCGCCGAGATGTTAGTATGGGTTAGGTTAGGTTATATTACGTTATTGATGTATATAACGGTCCCACGGAGACGTAGAGGCCATCAAGACAGGAATGTGGTCAAATATTACCGCCGAGATGTTAGGTTGGGTTAGTTTAGGTTATATTACGTTATTGATGTATATAAAGTTCCCACGGAGACGTAGAGGCCAACAAGCCAGGAATGTGGTCAAATATTATCGCCGAGATGTTAGTATGGGTTAGGTTAGGCTATATTACGTTATTGATGTATATAAAGGTCCCACGGAGACGTAGAGGCCAACTCGCCAGGAATGTTTTCAAATATTACCGCCGATATGTTAGGTTGGGTTAGGTTAGGTTATATTACGTTATAGATGTATGTAAAGGTCCCACGGAGACGTAGAGGCCAACTCGGCAGGTATGATGTAAAATATTACGGCCGAGATGTTAGGTTGGGTTAGGTTAGGTTATATTACGTTATTGATGTATATGAAGGTCCCACGGAGACGGAGAAGCCAACTCGCCAGGAATGTTGTCAAATATTACCGCCAAGATGTTAGTATGGGTTAGGTTAGGTTATATTACGTTATTGATGTATATAAGGGTCCCACGGAGACGGAGAAGCCAACTCGCCAGGAATGTTGTCAAATATTACCGCCCAGATGTTAGGTTGGGTTAGGTTAGGTTATATTACGTTATTGATGTATATGAAGGTCCCACGGAGACGGAGAAGTCAACTCGCCAGGAATGTTGTCAAATATTACCGCCGAGATGTTAGGTTGGGTTAGGTTAGGTTATATAACGTTATTGATGTATATAACGGTCCCACGGAGACGTAGAGGCCATCAAGACAGGAATGTGGTCAAATATTATCGCCGAGATGTTAGTATGGGTTAGGTTAGGTTATATTACGTTATTGATGTATATAACGGTCCCACGGAGACGTAGAGGCCATCAAGACAGGAATGTGGTCAAATATTACCGCCGAGATGTTAGGTTGGGTTAGTTTAGGTTATATTACGTTATTGATGTATATAAAGTTCCCACGGAGACGTAGAGGCCAACAAGCCAGGAATGTGGTCAAATATTATCGCCGAGATGTTAGTATGGGTTAGGTTAGGCTATATTACGTTATTGATGTATATAAAGGTCCCACGGAGACGTAGAGGCCAACTCGCCAGGAATGTTTTCAAATATTACCGCCGATATGTTAGGTTGGGTTAGGTTAGGTTATATTACGTTATAGATGTATGTAAAGGTCCCACGGAGACGTAGAGGCCAACTCGGCAGGTATGATGTAAAATATTACGGCCGAGATGTTAGGTTGGGTTAGGTTAGGTTATATTACGTTATTGATGTATATGAAGGTCCCACGGAGACGGAGAAGCCAACTCGCCAGGAATGTTGTCAAATATTACCGCCAAGATGTTAGTATGGGTTAGGTTAGGTTATATTACGTTATTGATGTATATAAGGGTCCCACGGAGACGGAGAAGCCAACTCGCCAGGAATGTTGTCAAATATTACCGCCCAGATGTTAGGTTGGGTTAGGTTAGGCTATATTACGTTATTGATGTATATAAAGGACCCACGGAGACGTAGAGGCCAACTCGCCAGGAATGTTGTCAAATAGTACCGCCGAGATGTTAGGTTGGGTTAGGTTAGGTTATATTACGTTATTGATGTATATGAAGGTCCCACGGAGACGTAGAGGCCAACTCGCCAGGAATGTTTTCAAATATTACCGCCGATATGTTAGGTTGGGTTAGGTTAGGTTATATTACGTTATAGATGTATGTAAAGGTCCCACGGAGACGTAGAGGCCAACTCGGCAGGTATGATGTAAAATATTACGGCCGAGATGTTAGGTTGGGTTAGGTTAGGTTATATTACGTTATTGATGTATATGAAGGTCCCACGGAGACGGAGAAGCCAACTCGCCAGGAATGTTGTCAAATATTACCGCCAAGATGTTAGTATGGGTTAGGTTAGGTTATATTACGTTATTGATGTATATAAGGGTCCCACGGAGACGGAGAAGCCAACTCGCCAGGAATGTTGTCAAATATTACCGCCCAGATGTTAGGTTGGGTTAGGTTAGGCTATATTACGTTATTGATGTATATAAAGGACCCACGGAGACGTAGAGGCCAACTCGCCAGGAATGTTGTCAAATAGTACCGCCGAGATGTTAGGTTGGGTTAGGTTAGGTTATATTACGTTATTGATGTATATGAAGGTCCCACGGAGACGTAGAGGCCAACAAGCCAGTAATGTGGTCAAATATTACCACCGAGATGTTAGGTTGGGTTAGGTTAGGTTATATTACGTTATTGATGTATGTAAAGGTCCCACGGAGACATAGAGGACAACTCGCCAGGTATGTTTTCAAATATTACCGCCGAGATGTTAGATTGGGTTAGGCTAGGTTATATTACGTTATTGAAGTATATAAAGGTCCCACGGAGACGTAGAGGCCAACTCGCCAGGAATGTTTTCAAATATTACCGCCGATATGTTAGGTTGGGTTAGGTTAGGTTATATAACGTTATTGATGTATATAAAGTTCCCACGGAGACGTAGAGGCCAACAAGCCAGGAATGTGGTCAAATATTATCGCCGAGATGTTAGTATGGGTTAGGTTAGGTTATATTACGTTATTGATGTATATAACGGTCCCACGGAGACGTAGAGGCCATCAAGACAGGAATGTGGTCAAATATTACCGCCGAGATGTTAGGTTGGGTTAGTTTAGGTTATATTACGTTATTGATGTATATAAAGTTCCCACGGAGACGTAGAGGCCAACAAGCCAGGAATGTGGTCAAATATTATCGCCGAGGTGTTAGTATGGGTTAGGTTAGGCTATATTACGTTATTGATGTATATAAAGGTCCCACGGAGACGTAGAGGCCAACTCGCCAGGAATGTTTTCAAATATTACCGCCGATATGTTAGGTTGGGTTAGGTTAGGTTATATTACGTTATAGATGTATGTAAAGGTCCCACGGAGACGTAGAGGCCAACTCGGCAGGTATGATGTAAAATATTACGGCCGAGATGTTAGGTTGGGTTAGGTTAGGTTATATTACGTTATTGATGTATATGAAGGTCCCACGGAGACGGAGAAGCCAACTCGCCAGGAATGTTGTCAAATATTACCGCCAAGATGTTAGTATGGGTTAGGTTAGGTTATATTACGTTATTGATGTATATAAGGGTCCCACGGAGACGGAGAAGCCAACTCGCCAGGAATGTTGTCAAATATTACCGCCCAGACGTTAGGTTGGGTTAGGTTAGGCTATATTACGTTATTGATGTATATAAAGGACCCACGGAGACGTAGAGGCCAACTCGCCAGGAATGTTGTCAAATAGTACCGCCGAGATGTTAGGTTGGGTTAGGTTAGGTTATATTACGTTATTGATGTATATGAAGGTCCCACGGAGACGGAGAAGTCAACTCGCCAGGAATGTTGTCAAATATTACCGCCGAGATGTTAGGTTGGGTTAGGTTAGGTTATATAACGTTATTGATGTATATAACGGTCCCACGGAGACGTAGAGGCCATCAAGACAGGAATGTGGTCAAATATTATCGCCGAGATGTTAGTATGGGTTAGGTTAGGTTATATTACGTTATTGATGTATATAACGGTCCCACGGAGACGTAGAGGCCATCAAGACAGGAATGTGGTCAAATATTACCGCCGAGATGTTAGGTTGGGTTAGTTTAGGTTATATTACGTTATTGATGTATATAAAGTTCCCACGGAGACGTAGAGGCCAACAAGCCAGGAATGTGGTCAAATATTATCGCCGAGATGTTAGTATGGGTTAGGTTAGGCTATATTACGTTATTGATGTATATAAAGGTCCCACGGAGACGTAGAGGCCAACTCGCCAGGAATGTTTTCAAATATTACCGCCGATATGTTAGGTTGGGTTAGGTTAGGTTATATTACGTTATAGATGTATGTAAAGGTCCCACGGAGACGTAGAGGCCAACTCGGCAGGTATGATGTAAAATATTACGGCCGAGATGTTAGGTTGGGTTAGGTTAGGTTATATTACGTTATTGATGTATATGAAGGTCCCACGGAGACGGAGAAGCCAACTCGCCAGGAATGTTGTCAAATATTACCGCCAAGATGTTAGTATGGGTTAGGTTAGGTTATATTACGTTATTGATGTATATAAGGGTCCCACGGAGACGGAGAAGCCAACTCGCCAGGAATGTTGTCAAATATTACCGCCCAGATGTTAGGTTGGGTTAGGTTAGGTTATATTACGTTATTGATGTATATGAAGGTCCCACGGAGACGGAGAAGTCAACTCGCCAGGAATGTTGTCAAATATTACCGCCGAGATGTTAGGTTGGGTTAGGTTAGGTTATATAACGTTATTGATGTATATAACGGTCCCACGGAGACGTAGAGGCCATCAAGACAGGAATGTGGTCAAATATTATCGCCGAGATGTTAGTATGGGTTAGGTTAGGTTATATTACGTTATTGATGTATATAACGGTCCCACGGAGACGTAGAGGCCATCAAGACAGGAATGTGGTCAAATATTACCGCCGAGATGTTAGGTTGGGTTAGTTTAGGTTATATTACGTTATTGATGTATATAAAGTTCCCACGGAGACGTAGAGGCCAACAAGCCAGGAATGTGGTCAAATATTATCGCCGAGATGTTAGTATGGGTTAGGTTAGGCTATATTACGTTATTGATGTATATAAAGGTCCCACGGAGACCTAGAGGCCAACTCGCCAGGAATGTTTTCAAATATTACCGCCGATATGTTAGGTTGGGTTAGGTTAGGTTATATTACGTTATAGATGTATGTAAAGGTCCCACGGAGACGTAGAGGCCAACTCGGCAGGTATGATGTAAAATATTACGGCCGAGATGTTAGGTTGGGTTAGGTTAGGTTATATTACGTTATTGATGTATATGAAGGTCCCACGGAGACGGAGAAGCCAACTCGCCAGGAATGTTGTCAAATATTACCGCCAAGATGTTAGTATGGGTTAGGTTAGGTTATATTACGTTATTGATGTATATAAGGGTCCCACGGAGACGGAGAAGCCAACTCGCCAGGAATGTTGTCAAATATTACCGCCCAGATGTTAGGTTGGGTTAGGTTAGGCTATATTACGTTATTGATGTATATAAAGGACCCACGGAGACGTAGAGGCCAACTCGCCAGGAATGTTGTCAAATAGTACCGCCGAGATGTTAGGTTGGGTTAGGTTAGGTTATATTACGTTATTGATGTATATGAAGGTCCCACGGAGACGGAGAAGTCAACTCGCCAGGAATGTTGTCAAATATTACCGCCGAGATGTTAGGTTGGGTTAGGTTAGGTTATATAACGTTATTGATGTATATAACGGTCCCACGGAGACGTAGAGGCGATCAAGACAGGAATGTGGTCAAATATTATCGCCGAGATGTTAGGTTGGGTTAGTTTAGGTTATATTACGTTATTGATGTATATAAAGGTCCCACGGAGACGTAGAGGCCAACAAGCCAGGAATGTGGTCAAATATTATCGCCGGGATGTAAGATTGGGTTAGGTGATGTTATATTACGTTATTGATGTATATAACGGTCCCACGGAGACGTAGAGGCCAACAAGCCAGTAATGTGGTCAAATATTACCACCGAGATGTTAGGTTGGGTTAGGTTAGGTTATATTACGTTATTGATGTATGTAAAGGTCCAACGGAGACATAGAGGACAACTCGCCAGGTATGTTTTCAAATATTACCGCCGAGATGTTAGATTGGGTTAGGTTAGGTTATATTACGTTATTGAAGTATATAAAGGTCCCACGGAGACGTAGAGGCCAACTCGCCAGGAATGTTTTCAAATATTACCGCCGATATGTTAGGTTGGGTTAGGTTAGGTTATATAACGTTATTGATGTATATAAAGTTCCCACGGAGACGTAGAGGCCAACAAGCCAGGAATGTGGTCAAATATTATCGCCGAGATGTTAGTATGGGTTAGGTTAGGTTATATTACGTTATTGATGTATATAACGGTCCCACGGAGACGTAGAGGCCATCAAGACAGGACTGTGGTCAAATATTACCGCCGACATGTTAGGTTGGGTTAGTTTAGGTTATATTACGTTATTGATGTATATAAAGTTCCCACGGAGACGTAGAGGCCAACAAGCCAGGAATGTGGTCAAATATTATCGCCGAGATGTTAGTATGGGTTAGGTTAGGCTATATTACGTTATTGATGTATATAAAGGTCCCACGGAGACGTAGAGGCCAACTCGCCAGGTATGTTGTCAAATCTTACCGCCGAGATGTTAGGTTGGGTTAGGTTAGGTTATATTACGTTATTGATGTATATAAAGGTCGCACGGAGACGGAGAAGCCAACTCGCCAGGAATGTTGTCAAATATTACCGCCGAGATGTTAGGTTGGGTTAGGTTAGGTTATATTACGTTATTGATGTATGTAAAGGTCCCACGGAGACATAGGGGACAACTCGCCAGGTATGTTTTCAAATATTACCGCCGAGATGTTAGATTGGGTTAGGTTAGGTTATATTACGTTATTGAAGTATATAAAGGTCCCACGGAGACGTAGAGGCCAACTCGCCAGGAATGTTTTCAAATATTACCGCCGATATGTTAGGTTGGGTTAGGTTAGGTTATATTACGTTATTGATGTATGTAAAGGTCCCACGGAGACATAGAGGACAACTCGCCAGGTATGTTTTCAAATATTACCGCCGAGATGTTAGATTGGGTTAGGCTAGGTTATATTACGTTATTGAAGTATATAAAGGTCCCACGGAGACGTAGAGGCCAACTCGCCAGGAATGTTTTCAAATATTACCGCCGATATGTTAGGTTGGGTTAGGTTAGGTTATATAACGTTATTGATGTATATAAAGTTCCCACGGAGACGTAGAGGCCAACAAGCCAGGAATGTGGTCAAATATTATCGCCGAGATGTTAGTATGGGTTAGGTTAGGTTATATTACGTTATTGATGTATATAACGGTCCCACGGAGACGTAGAGGCCATCAAGACAGGAATGTGGTCAAATATTACCGCCGAGATGTTAGGTTGGGTTAGTTTAGGTTATATTACGTTATTGATGTATATAAAGTTCCCACGGAGACGTAGAGGCCAACAAGCCAGGAATGTGGTCAAATATTATCGCCGAGATGTTAGTATGGGTTAGGTTAGGCTATATTACGTTATTGATGTATATAAAGGTCCCACGGAGACATAGAGGACAACTCGCCAGGTATGTTTTCAAATATTACCGCCGAGATGTTAGATTGGGTTAGGTTAGGTTATATTACGTTATTGAAGTATATAAAGGTCCCACGGAGACGTAGAGGCCAACTCGCCAGGAATATTTTCAAATATTACCGCCGATATGTTAGGTTGGGTTAGGTTAGGTTATATTACGTTATAGATGTATGTAAAGGTCCCACGTAGACGTAGAGGCCAACTCGGCAGGTATGATGTAAAATATTACGGCCGAGATGTTAGGTTGGGTTAGGTTAGGTTATATTACGTTATTGATGTATATGAAGGTCCCACGGAGACGGAGAAGCCAACTCGCCAGGAATGTTGTCAAATATTACCGCCAAGATGTTAGTATGGGTTAGGTTAGGTTATATTACGTTATTGATGTATATAACGGTCCCACGGAGACGTAGAGGCCATCAAGACAGGAATGTGGTCAAATATTCCCGCCGAGATGTTAGGTTGGGTTAGGCTAGGTTATATTACGTTATTGATGTATATAAAGGTCCCACGGAGACGTAGAGGCCAACAAGCCAGGAATGTGGTCAAATATTATCGCCGAGATGTTAGGTTGGATTCGGTTAGGTTATATTACGTTATAGATGTATATAAATGTCCCACGGATACGTAGAGTCCAACAAGCCAGGAATGTGATCAAATATTACCGCCGAGATGTAAGATTGGGTTAGGTGATGTTATATTACGTTATTGATGTATATAAAGGTCCCACGGAGACGTAGAGGCCAACTCGCCAGGAATGTTGTCAAATATTACCGCCGAGATGTTAGGTTGGGTTAGGTTAGGCTATATTACGTTATTGATGTATATAGAGGTCCCATGGAGACGTAGAGGCCAACTCGCCAGGAATGTTTTCAAATATTACCGCCGATATGTTAGGTTGGGTTAGGTTAGGTTATATAACGTTATTGATGTATATAAAGTTCCCACGGAGACGTAGAGGCCAACAAGCCAGGAATGTGGTCAAATATTATCGCCGAGATGTTAGTATGGGTTAGGTTCGGTTATATTACGTTATTGATGTATATAACGGTCCCACGGAGACGTAGAGGCCATCAAGACAGGACTGTGGTCAAATATTACCGCCGAGATGTTAGGTTGGGTTAGTTTAGGTTATATTACGTTATTGATGTATATAAAGTTCCCACGGAGACGTAGAGGCCAACAAGCCAGGAATGTGGTCAAATATTATCGCCGAGATGTTAGTATGGGTTAGGTTAGGCTATATTACGTTATTGATGTATATAAAGGTCCCACGGAGACGTAGAGGCCAACTCGCCAGGTATGTTGTCAAATCTTACCGCCGAGATGTTAGGTTGGGTTAGGTTAGGTTATATTACGTTATTGATGTATATAAAGGTCGCACGGAGACGGAGAAGCCAACTCGCCAGGAATGTTGTCAAATATTACCGCCGAGATGTTAGGTTGGGTTAGGTTAGGTTATATTACGTTATTGATGTATGTAAAGGTCCCACGGAGACATAGAGGACAACTCGCCAGGTATGTTTTCAAATATTACCGCCGATATGTTAGGTTGGGTTAGGTTAGGTTATATAACGTTATTGATGTATATAAAGTTCCCACGGAGACGTAGAGGCCAACAAGCCAGGAATGTGGTCAAATATTATCGCCGAGATGTTAGTATGGGTTAGGTTAGGTTATATTACGTTATTGATGTATATAACGGTCCCACGGAGACGTAGAGGCCATCAAGACAGGAATGTGGTCAAATATTACCGCCGAGATGTTAGGTTGGGTTAGTTTAGGTTATATTACGTTATTGATGTATATAAAGTTCCCACGGAGACTTAGAGGCCAACAAGCCAGGAATGTGGTCAAATATTATCGCCGAGATGTTAGTATGGGTTAGGTTAGGCTATATTACGTTATTGATGTATATAAAGGTCCCACGGAGACATAGAGGACAACTCGCCAGGTATGTTTTCAAATATTACCGCCGAGATGTTAGATTGGGTTAGGTTAGGTTATATTACGTTATTGAAGTATATAAAGGTCCCACGGAGACGTAGAGGCCAACTCGCCAGGAATGTTTTCAAATATTACCGCCGATATGTTAGGTTGGGTTAGGTTAGGTTATATTACGTTATAGATGTATGTAAAGGTCCCACGTAGACGTAGAGGCCAACTCGGCAGGTATGATGTAAAATATTACGGCCGAGATGTTAGGTTGGGTTAGGTTAGGTTATATTACGTTATTGATGTATATGAAGGTCCCACGGAGACGGAGAAGCCAACTCGCCAGGAATGTTGTCAAATATTACCGCCAAGATGTTAGTATGGGTTAGGTTAGGTTATATTACGTTATTGATGTATATAACGGTCCCACGGAGACGTAGAGGCCATCAAGACAGGAATGTGGTCAAATATTCCCGCCGAGATGTTAGGTTGGGTTAGGCTAGGTTATATTACGTTATTGATGTATATAAAGGTCCCACGGAGACGTAGAGGCCAACAAGCCAGGAATGTGGTCAAATATTATCGCCGAGATGTTAGGTTGGATTCGGTTAGGTTATATTACGTTATAGATGTATATAAATGTCCCACGGATACGTAGAGTCCAACAAGCCAGGAATGTGATCAAATATTACCGCCGAGATGTAAGATTGGGTTAGGTGATGTTATATTACGTTATTGATGTATATAAAGGTCCCACGGAGACGTAGAGGCCAACTCGCCAGGAATGTTGTCAAATATTACCGCCGAGATGTTAGGTTGGGTTAGGTTAGGCTATATTACGTTATTGATGTATATAGAGGTCCCATGGAGACGTAGAGGCCAACTCGCCAGGTATGTTGTCAAATCTTACCGCCGAGATGTTAGGTTGGGTTAGGTTAGGTTATATAACGTTATTGATGTATATAACGGTCCCACGGAGACGTAGAGGCCATCAAGACAGGAATGTGGTCAAATATTATCGGCGAGATGTTAGGTTGGGTTAGTTTAGGTTATATTACGTTATTGATGTATATAAAGGTCCCACGGAGACGTAGAGGCCAACAAGCCAGGAATGTGGTCAAATATTATCGCCGGGATGTAAGATTGGGTTAGGTGATGTTATATTACGTTATTGATGTATATAACGGTCCCACGGAGACGTAGAGGCCAACAAGCCAGTAATGTGGTCAAATATTACCACCGAGATGTTAGGTTGGGTTAGGTTAGGTTATGTTACGTTATTGATGTATGTAAAGGTCCCACGGAGACATAGAGGACAACTCGCCAGGTATGTTTTCAAATATTACCGCCGAGATGTTAGATTGGGTTAGGTTAGGTTATATTACGTTATTGAAGTATATAAAGGTCCCACGGAGACGTAGAGGCCAACTCGCCAGGAATGTTTTCAAATATTACCGCCGATATGTTAGGTTGGGTTAGGTTAGGTTATATAACGTTATTGATGTATATAAAGTTCCCACGGAGACGTAGAGGCCAACAAGCCAGGAATGTGGTCAAATATTATCGCCGAGATGTTAGTATGGGTTAGGTTAGGTTATATTACGTTATTGATGTATATAACGGTCCCACGGAGACGTAGAGGCCATCAAGACAGGACTGTGGTCAAATATTACCGCCGAGATGTTAGGTTGGGTTAGTTTAGGTTATATTACGTTATTGATGTATATAAAGTTCCCACGGAGACGTAGAGGCCAACAAGCCAGGAATGTGGTCAAATATTATCGCCGAGATGTTAGTATGGGTTAGGTTAGGCTATATTACGTTATTGATGTATATAAAGGTCCCACGGAGACGTAGAGGCCAACTCGCCAGGAATGTTTTCAAATATTACCGCCGATATGTTAGGTTGGGTTAGGTTAGGTTATATTACGTTATAGATGTATGTAAAGGTCCCACGGAGACGTAGAGGCCAACTCGGCAGGTATGATGTAAAATATTACGGCCGAGATGTTAGGTTGGGTTAGGTTAGGTTATATTACGTTATTGATGTATATGAAGGTCCCACGGAGACGGAGAAGCCAACTCGCCAGGAATGTTGTCAAATATTACCGCCAAGATGTTAGTATGGGTTAGGTTAGGTTATATTACGTTATTGATGTATATAAGGGTCCCACGGAGACGGAGAAGCCAACTCGCCAGGAATGTGGTCAAATATTACCGCCCAGATGTTAGGTTGGGTTAGGTTAGGCTATATTACGTTATTGATGTATATAAAGGACCCACGGAGACGTAGAGGCCAACTCGCCAGGAATGTTGTCAAATAGTACCGCCGAGATGTTAGGTTGGGTTAGGTTAGGTTATATTACGTTATTGATGTATATGAAGGTCCCACGGAGACGGAGAAGTCAACTCGCCAGGAATGTTGTCAAATATTACCGCCGAGATGTTAGGTTGGGTTAGGTTAGGTTATATAACGTTATTGATGTATATAACGGTCCCACGGAGACGTAGAGGCCATCAAGACAGGAATGTGGTCAAATATTATCGCCGAGATGTTAGGTTGGGTTAGTTTAGGTTATATTACGTTATTGATGTATATAAAGGTCCCACGGAGACGTAGAGGCCAACAAGCCAGGAATGTGGTCAAATATTATCGCCGGGATGTAAGATTGGGTTAGGTGATGTTATATTACGTTATTGATGTATATAACGGTCCCACGGAGACGTAGAGGCCAACAAGCCAGTAATGTGGTCAAATATTACCACCGAGATGTTAGGTTGGGTTAGGTTAGGTTATATTACGTTATTGATGTATGTAAAGGTCCCACGGAGACATAGAGGACAACTCGCCAGGTATGTTTTCAAATATTACCGCCGAGATGTTAGATTGGGTTAGGTTAGGTTATATTACGTTATTGAAGTATATAAAGGTCCCACGGAGACGTAGAGGCCAACTCGCCAGGAATGTTTTCAAATATTACCGCCGATATGTTAGGTTGGGTTAGGTTAGGTTATATAACGTTATTGATGTATATAAAGTTCCCACGGAGACGTAGAGGCCAACAAGCCAGGAATGTGGTCAAATATTATCGCCGAGATGTTAGTATGGGTTAGGTTAGGTTATATTACGTTATTGATGTATATAACGGTCCCACGGAGACGTAGAGGCCATCAAGACAGGACTGTGGTCAAATATTACCGCCGAGATGTTAGGTTGGGTTAGTTTAGGTTATATTACGTTATTGATGTATATAAAGTTCCCACGGAGACGTAGAGGCCAACAAGCCAGGAATGTGGTCAAATATTATCGCCGAGATGTTAGTATGGGTTAGGTTAGGCTATATTACGTTATTGATGTATATAAAGGTCCCACGGAGACGTAGAGGCCAACTCGCCAGGTATGTTGTCAAATCTTACCGCCGAGATGTTAGGTTGGGTTAGGTTAGGTTATATTACGTTATTGATGTATATAAAGGTCGCACGGAGACGGAGAAGCCAACTCGCCAGGAATGTTGTCAAATATTACCGCCGAGATGTTAGGTTGGGTTAGGTTAGGTTATATTACGTTATTGATGTATGTAAAGGTCCCACGGAGACATAGAGGACAACTCGCCAGGTATGTTTTCAAATATTACCGCCGAGATGTTAGATTGGGTTAGGTTAGGTTATATTACGTTATTGAAGTATATAAAGGTCCCACGGAGACGTAGAGGCCAACTCGCCAGGAATGTTTTCAAATATTACCGCCGATATGTTAGGTTGGGTTAGGTTAGGTTATATTACGTTATTGATGTATGTAAAGGTCCCACGGAGACATAGAGGACAACTCGCCAGGTATGTTTTCAAATATTACCGCCGAGATGTTAGATTGGGTTAGGCTAGGTTATATTACGTTATTGAAGTATATAAAGGTCCCACGGAGACGTAGAGGCCAACTCGCCAGGAATGTTTTCAAATATTACCGCCGATATGTTAGGTTGGGTTAGGTTAGGTTATATAACGTTATTGATGTATATAAAGATCCCACGGAGACGTAGAGGCCAACAAGCCAGGAATGTGGTCAAATATTATCGCCGAGATGTTAGTATGGGTTAGGTTAGGTTATATTACGTTATTGATGTATATAACGGTCCCACGGAGACGTAGAGGCCCTCAAGACAGGAATGTGGTCAAATATTACCGCCGAGATGTTAGGTTGGGTTAGTTTAGGTTATATTACGTTATTGATGTATATAAAGTTCCCACGGAGACGTAGAGGCCAACAAGCCAGGAATGTGGTCAAATATTATCGCCGAGATGTTAGTATGGGTTAGGTTAGGCTATATTACGTTATTGATGTATATAAAGGTCCCACGGAGACATAGAGGACAACTCGCCAGGTATGTTTTCAAATATTACCGCCGAGATGTTAGATTGGGTTAGGTTAGGTTATATTACGTTATTGAAGTATATAAAGGTCCCACGGAGACGTAGAGGCCAACTCGCCAGGAATATTTTCAAATATTACCGCCGATATGTTAGGTTGGGTTAGGTTAGGTTATATTACGTTATAGATGTATGTAAAGGTCCCACGTAGACGTAGAGGCCAACTCGGAAGGTATGATGTAAAATATTACGGCCGAGATGTTAGGTTGGGTTAGGTTAGGTTATATTACGTTATTGATGTATATGAAGGTCCCACGGAGACGGAGAAGCCAACTCGCCAGGAATGTTGTCAAATATTACCGCCAAGATGTTAGTATGGGTTAGGTTAGGTTATATTACGTTATTGATGTATATAACGGTCCCACGGAGACGTAGAGGCCATCAAGACAGGAATGTGGTCAAATATTCCCGCCGAGATGTTAGGTTGGGTTAGGCTAGGTTATATTACGTTATTGATGTATATAAAGGTCCCACGGAGACGTAGAGGCCAACAAGCCAGGAATGTGGTCAAATATTATCGCCGAGATGTTAGGTTGGATTCGGTTAGGTTATATTACGTTATAGATGTATATAAATGTCCCACGGATACGTAGAGTCCAACAAGCCAGGAATGTGATCAAATATTACCGCCGAGATGTAAGATTGGGTTAGGTGATGTTATATTACGTTATTGATGTATATAAAGGTCCCACGGAGACGTAGAGGCCAACTCGCCAGGAATGTTGTCAAATATTACCGCCGAGATGTTAGGTTGGGTTAGGTTAGGCTATATTACGTTATTGATGTATATAGAGGTCCCATGGAGACGTAGAGGACAACTCGCCAGGTATGTTGTCAAATCTTACCGCCGAGATGTTAGGTTGGGTTAGGTTAGGTTGTATTACATTATTGATGTATATAACGGTCCCACGGAGACGTAGAGGCCAACAAGACAGGAATGTTGTCAAATATTACCGCCGAGATGTTAGGTTGGGTTAGGCTAGGTTATATTACGTTATTGATGTATATAAAGGTCCCACGGAGACGTAGAGGCCAACTCGCCAGGTATGTTGTCAAATCTTACCGCCCAGATGTTAGGTTGGGTTAGGTTAGGTTATATAACGTTATTGATGTATATAAAGTTCCCACGGAGACGTAGAGGCCAACAAGCCAGGAATGTGGTCAAATATTATCGCCGAGATGTTAGTATGGGTTAGGTTAGGTTATATTACGTTATTGATGTATATAACGGTCCCACGGAGACGTAGAGGCCATCAAGACAGGACTGTGGTCAAATATTACCGCCGAGATGTTAGGTTGGGTTAGTTTAGGTTATATTACGTTATTGATGTATATAAAGTTCCCACGGACACGAAGAGGCCAACTCGCCAGGTATGTCTTCAAATATTACCGCCGAGATGTTAGATTGGTTTAGGTTAGGTTATATTACGTTATTGATGTACATAAAGGTCCCACGGAGACGTAGAGGCCATCAAGACAGGATTGTGGTCAAATATTAGCACCGAGATGTTAGGTTGGGTTAGGTTAGGTTATATTACGTTATTGATGTATGTAAAGGTCCCACGGAGATGTAGAGGCCAACAAGCCAGGAATGTGGTCAAATATTATCGCCGAGATGTTAGGTTGGATTCGGTTAGGTTATATTACGTTATAGATGTATATAAATGTCCCACGGATACGTAGAGTCCAACAAGCCAGGAATGTGATCAAATATTACCGCCGAGATGTAAGATTGGGTTAGGTGGTGTTATATTACGTTATTGATGTATATAAAGGTCCCACGGAGACGTAGAGGCCAACTCGCCAGGAATGTTGTCAAATATTACCGCCGAGATGTTAGGTTGGGTTAGGTTAGGCTATATTACGTTATTGATGTATATAGAGGTCCCATGGAGACGTAGAGGCCAACTCGCCAGGTATGTTGTCAAATCTTACCGCCGAGATGTTAGGTTGGGTTAGGTTAGGTTATATAACGTTATTGATGTATATAACGGTCCCACGGAGACGTAGAGGCCATCAAGACAGGAATGTGGTCAAATATTATCGCCGAGATGTTAGGTTGGGTTAGTTTAGGTTATATTACGTTATTGATGTATATAAAGGTCCCACGGAGACGTAGAGGCCAACAAGCCAGGAATGTGGTCAAATATTATCGCCGGGATGTAAGATTGGGTTAGGTGATGTTATATTACGTTATTGATGTATATAACGGTCCCACGGAGACGTAGAGGCCAACAAGCCAGTAATGTGGTCAAATATTACCACCGAGATGTTAGGTTGGGTTAGGTTAGGTTATGTTACGTTATTGATGTATGTAAAGGTCCCACGGAGACATAGAGGACAACTCGCCAGGTATGTTTTCAAATATTACCGCCGAGATGTTAGATTGGGTTAGGTTAGGTTATATTACGTTATTGAAGTATATAAAGGTCCCACGGAGACGCAGAGGCCAACTCGCCAGGAATGTTTTCAAATATTACCGCCGATATGTTAGGTTGGGTTAGGTTAGGTTATATAACGTTATTGATGTATATAAAGTTCCCACGGAGACGTAGAGGCCAACAAGCCAGGAATGTGGTCAAATATTATCGCCGAGATGTTAGTATGGGTTAGGTTAGGTTATATTACGTTATTGATGTATATAACGGTCCCACGGAGACGTAGAGGCCATCAAGACAGGAATGTGGTCAAATATTACCGCCGAGATGTTAGGTTGGGTTAGTTTAGGTTATATTACGTTATTGATGTATATAAAGTTCCCACGGAGACGTAGAGGCCAACAAGCCAGGAATGTGGTCAAATAGTACCGCCGAGATGTTAGGTTGGGTTAGGTTAGGTTATATTACGTTATTGATGTATATGAAGGTCCCACGGAGACGGAGAAGTCAACTCGCCAGGAATGTTGTCAAATATTACCGCCGAGATGTTAGGTTGGGTTAGGTTAGGTTATATAACGTTATTGATGTATATAACTGTCCCACGGAGACGTAGAGGCCATCAAGACAGGAATGTGGTCAAATATTATCGCCGAGATGTTAGGTTGGGTTAGTTTAGGTTATATTACGTTATTGATGTATATAAAGGTCCCACGGAGACGTAGAGGCCAACAAGCCAGGAATGTGGTCAAATATTATCGCCGGGATGTAAGATTGGGTTAGGTGATGTTATATTACGTTATTGATGTATATAACGGTCCCACGGAGACGTAGAGGCCAACAAGCCAGTAATGTGGTCAAATATTACCACCGAGATGTTAGGTTGGGTTAGGTTAGGTTATATTACGTTATTGATGTATGTAAAGGTCCCACGGAGACATAGAGGACAACTCGCCAGGTATGTTTTCAAATATTACCGCCGAGATGTTAGATTGGGTTAGGTTAGGTTATATTACGTTATTGAAGTATATAAAGGTCCCACGGAGACGTAGAGGCCAACTCGCCAGGAATGTTTTCAAATATTACCGCCGATATGTTAGGTTGGGTTAGGTTAGGTTATATAACGTTATTGATGTATATAAAGTTCCCACGGAGACGTAGAGGCCAACAAGCCAGGAATGTGGTCAAATATTATCGCCGAGATGTTAGTATGGGTTAGGTTAGGTTATATTACGTTATTGATGTATATAACGGTCCCACGGAGACGTAGAGGCCATCAAGACAGGAATGTGGTCAAATATTACCGCCGAGATGTTAGGTTGGGTTAGTTTAGGTTATATTACGTTATTGATGTATATAAAGTTCCCACGGAGACGTAGAGGCCAACAAGCCAGGA
Organism: Xylocopa violacea; assembly: GCA_963969225.1. Classification (NCBI taxonomy): domain Eukaryota; kingdom Metazoa; phylum Arthropoda; class Insecta; order Hymenoptera; family Apidae; genus Xylocopa; species Xylocopa violacea. The sequence continues at coordinate 6,105,394 of CAXAJV010000017.1, read as the reverse complement.
ATGTGGTCAAATATTATCGCCGAGATGTTAGTATGGGTTAGGTTAGGCTATATTACGTTATTGATGTATATAAAGGTCCCACGGAGACGTAGAGGCCAACTCGCCAGGAATGTTTTCAAATATTACCGCCGATATGTTAGGTTGGGTTAGGTTAGGTTATATTACGTTATAGATGTATGTAAAGGTCCCACGGAGACGTAGAGGCCAACTCGGCAGGTATGATGTAAAATATTACGGCCGAGATGTTAGGTTGGGTTAGGTTAGGTTATATTACGTTATTGATGTATATGAAGGTCCCACGGAGACGGAGAATCCAACTCGCCAGGAATGTTGTCAAATATTACCGCCAAGATGTTAGTATGGGTTAGGTTAGGTTATATTACGTTATTGATGTATATAAGGGTCCCACGGAGACGGAGAAGCCAACTCGCCAGGAATGTTGTCAAATATTACCGCCCAGATGTTAGGTTGGGTTAGGTTAGGCTATATTACGTTATTGATGTATATAAAGGACCCACGGAGACGTAGAGGCCAACTCGCCAGGAATGTTGTCAAATAGTACCGCCGAGATGTTAGGTTGCGTTAGGTTAGGTTGTATTACGTTATTGATGTATATGAAGGTCCCACGGAGACGGAGAAGTCAACTCGCCAGGAATGTTGTCAAATATTACCGCCGAGATGTTAGGTTGGGTTAGGTTAGGTTATATAACGTTATTGATGTATATAACGGTCCCACGGAGACGTAGAGGCCATCAAGACAGGAATGTGGTCAAATATTATCGCCGAGATGTTAGGTTGGGTTAGTTTAGGTTATATTACGTTATTGATGTATATAAAGGTCCCACGGAGACGTAGAGGCCAACAAGCCAGGCATGTGGTCAAATATTATCGCCGGGATGTAAGATTGGGTTAGGTGATGTTATATTACGTTATTGATGTATATAACGGTCCCACGGAGACGTAGAGGCCAACAAGCCAGTAATGTGGTCAAATATTACCACCGAGATGTTAAGTTGGGTTAGGTTAGGTTATATTACGTTATTGATGTATGTAAAGGTCCCACGGAGACATAGAGGACAACTCGCCAGGTATGTTTTCAAATATTACCGCCGAGATGTTAGATTGGGTTAGGTTAGGTTATATTACGTTATTGAAGTATATAAAGGTCCCACGGAGACGTAGAGGCCAACTCGCCAGGAATGTTTTCAAATATTACCGCCGATATGTTAGGTTGGGTTAGGTTAGGTTATATAACGTTATTGATGTATATAAAGTTCCCACGGAGACGTAGAGGCCAACAAGCCAGGAATGTGGTCAAATATTATCGCCGAGATGTTAGTATGGGTTAGATTAGGTTATATTACGTTATTGATGTATATAACGGTCCCACGGAGACGTAGAGGCCATCAAGACAGGAATGTGGTCAAATATTACTGCCGAGATGTTAGGTTGGGTTAGTTTAGGTTATATTACGTTATTGATGTATATAAAGTTCCCACGGAGACGTAGAGGCCAACAAGCCAGGAATGTGGTCAAATATTATCGCCGAGATGTTAGTATGGGTTAGGTTAGGCTATATTACGTTATTGATGTATATAAAGGTCCCACGGAGACGTAGAGGCCAACTCGCCAGGTATGTTGTCAAATCTTACCGCCGAGATGTTAGGTTGGGTTAGGTTAGGTTATATTACGTTATTGATGTATATAAAGGTCGCACGGAGACGGAGAAGCCAACTCGCCAGGAATGTTGTCAAATATTACCGCCGAGATGTTCGGTTGGGTTAGGTTAGGTTATATTACGTTATTGATGTATGTAAAGGTCCCACGGATACATAGAGGACAACTCGCCAGGTATGTTTTCAAATATTACCGCCGAGATGTTAGATTGGGTTAGGTTAGGTTATATTACGTTATTGAAGTATATAAAGGTCCCACGGAGACGTAGAGGCCAACTCGCCAGGAATGTTTTCAAATATTACCGCCGATATGTTAGGTTGGGTTAGGTTAGGTTATATTACGTTATAGATGTATGTAAAGGTCCCACGGAGACGTAGAGGCCAACTCGGCAGGTATGATGTAAAATATTACGGCCGAGATGTTAGGTTGGGTTAGGTTAGGTTATATTACGTTATTGATGTATATGAAGGTCCCACGGAGACGGAGAAGCCAACTCGCCAGGAATGTTGTCAAATATTACCGCCAAGATGTTAGTATGGGTTAGGTTAGGTTATATTACGTTATTGATGTATATAAGGGTCCCACGGAGACGGAGAAGCCAACTCGCCAGGAATGTTGTCAAATATTACCGCCGAGATGTTAGGTTGGGTTAGGTGATGTTATATTACGTTATTGATGTATATAAAGGTCCCACGGAGACGTAGAGGCCAACTCGCCAGGAATGTTGTCAAATATTACCGCCCAGATGTTAGGTTGGGTTAGGTTAGGCTATATTACGTTATTGATGTATATAAAGGACCCACGGAGACGTAGAGGCCAACTCGCCAGGAATGTTGTCAAATATTACCGCCGAGATGTTAGGTTGGGTTAGGTTAGGTTATATTACGTTATTGATGTATATGAAGGTCCCACGGAGACGGAGAAGTCAACTCGCCAGGAATGTTGTCAAATATTACCGCCGAGATGTTAGGTTGGGTTAGGTTAGGTTATATAACGTTATTGATGTATATAACGGTCCCACGGAGACGTAGAGGCCATCAAGACAGGAATGTGGTCAAATATTATCGCCGAGATGGTAGGTTGGGTTAGTTTAGGTTATATTACGTTATTGATGTATATAAAGGTCCCACGGAGACGTAGAGGCCAACAAGCCAGGAATGTGGTCAAATATTATCGCCGGGATGTAAGATTGGGTTAGGTTAGGTTATATTACGTTATTGATGTATATAACGGTCCCACGGAGACGTAGAGGCCATCAAGACAGGAATGTGGTCAAATATTACCGCCGAGATGTTAGGTTGGGTTAGTTTAGGTTATATTACGTTATTGATGTATATAAAGTTCCCACGGACACGTAGAGGCCAACAAGCCAGGAATGTGGTCAAATATTATCGCCGAGATGTTAGTATGGGTTAGGTTAGGCTATATTACGTTATTGATGTATATAAAGGTCCCACGGAGACGTAGAGGCCAACTCGCCAGGTATGTTGTCAAATCTTACCGCCGAGATGTTAGGTTGGGTTAGGTTAGGTTATATTACGTTATTGATGTATATAAAGGTCGCACGGAGACGGAGAAGCCAACTCGCCAGGAATGTTGTCAAATATTATCGCCGAGATGTTAGGTTGGGTTAGGTTAGGTTATATTACGTTATTGAAGTATATAAATGTCCCACGGAGACGTAGAGGCCAACTCGCCAGGAATGTTGTCAAATATTACCGCCGAGATGTTAGGTTGGGTTAGGTTAGGTTATATTACGTTATTGATGTATATGAAGGTCCCACGGAGACGGAGAGGTCAACTCGCCAGGAATGTTGTCAAATATTACCGCCGAGATGTTAGGTTGGGTTAGGTTAGGTTATATAACGTTATTGATGTATATAACGGTCCCACGGAGACGTAGAGGCCATCAAGACAGGAATGTGGTCAAATATTACCGCCGATATGTTAGGTTGGGTTAGGTTAGGTTATATAACGTAATTGATGTATATAAAGTTCCCACGGAGACGTAGAGGCCAACAAGCCAGGAATGTGGTCAAATATTATCGCCGAGATGTTAGTATGGGTTAGGTTAGGCTATATTACGTTATTGATGTATATAACTGTCCCACGGAGACGTAGAGGCCATCAAGACAGGAATGTGGTCAAATATTACCGCCGAGATGTTAGGTTGGGTTAGTTTAGGTTATATTACGTTATTGATGTATATAAAGTTCCCACGGAGACGTAGAGGCCAACAAGCCAGGAATGTGGTCAAATATTATCGCCGAGATGTTAGTATGGGTTAGGTTAGGCTATATTACGTTATTGATGTATATAAAGGTCCCACGGAGACGTAGAGGCCAACTCGCCAGGTATGTTGTCAAATCTTACCGCCGAGATGTTAGGTTGGGTTAGGTTAGGTTATATTACGTTATTGATGTATATAAAGGTCGCACGGAGACGGAGAAGCCAACTCGCCAGGAATGTTGTCAAATATTATCGCCGAGATGTTAGGTTGGGTTAGGTTAGGTTATATTACGTTATTGAAGTATATAAATGTCCCACGGAGACGTAGAGGCCAACTCGCCAGGAATGTTGTCAAATATTACCGCCGAGATGTTAGGTTGGGTTAGGTTAGGTTATATTACGTTATTGATGTATATGAAGGTCCCACGGAGACGGAGAGGTCAACTCGCCAGGAATGTTGTCAAATATTACCGCCGAGATGTTAGGTTGGGTTAGGTTAGGTTATATAACGTTATTGATGTATATAACGGTCCCACGGAGACGTAGAGGCCATCAAGACAGGAATGTGGTCAAATATTACCGCCGATATGTTAGGTTGGGTTAGGTTAGGTTATATAACGTAATTGATGTATATAAAGTTCCCACGGAGACGTAGAGGCCAACAAGCCAGGAATGTGGTCAAATATTATCGCCGAGATGTTAGTATGGGTTAGGTTAGGCTATATTACGTTATTGATGTATATAACTGTCCCACGGAGACGTAGAGGCCATCAAGACAGGAATGTGGTCAAATATTACCGCCGAGATGTTAGGTTGGGTTAGTTTAGGTTATATTACGTTATTGATGTATATAAAGTTCCCACGGAGACGTAGAGGCCAACAAGCCAGGAATGTGGTCAAATATTATCGCCGAGATGTTAGTATGGGTTAGGTTAGGCTATATTACGTTATTGATGTATATAAAGGTCCCACGGAGACGTAGAGGCCAACTCGCCAGGTATGTTGTCAAATCTTACCGCCGAGATGTTAGGTTGGGTTAGGTTAGGTTATATTACGTTATTGATGTATATAAAGGTCGCACGGAGACGGAGAAGCCAACTCGCCAGGAATGTTGTCAAATATTACCGCCGAGATGTTAGGTTGGGTTAGGTTAGGTTATATTACGTTATTGATGTATGTAAAGGTCCCACGCATACATAGAGGACAACTCGCCAGGTATGTTTTCAAATATTACCGCCGAGATGTTAGTATGGGTTAGGTTAGGCTATATTACGTTATTGATGTATATAAAGGTCCCACGGAGACGTAGAGGCCAACTCGCCAGGAATGTTGTCAAATATTACCGCCCAGATGTTAGGTTGGGTTAGGTTAGGTTATATTACGTTATTGATGTATGTAAAGGTCCCACGGATACATAGAGGACAACTCGCCAGGTATGTTTTCAAATATTACCGCCGAGATGTTAGTATGGGTTAGGTTAGGCTATATTACGTTATTGATGTATATAAAGGTCCCACGGAGACGTAGAGGCCAACTCGCCAGGAATGTTGTCAAATATTACCGCCCAGATGTTAGGTTGGGTTAGGTTAGGCTATATTACGTTATTGATGTATATAAAGGACCCACGGAGACGTAGATTCCAACTCGCCAGGAATGTTGTCAAATATTACCGCCGAGATGTTAGGTTGGGTTAGGTTAGGTTATATTACGTTATTGATGTATATGAAGGTCCCACGGAGACGGAGAAGTCAACTCGCCAGGAATGTTGTCAAATATTACCGCCGAGATGTTAGGTTGGGTTAGGTTAGGTTATATAACGTTATTGATGTATATAACGGTCCCACGGAGACGTAGAGGCCATCAAGACAGGAATGTGGTCAAATATTATCGCCGAGATGTTAGGTTGGGTTAGTTTAGGTTATATTACGTTATTGATGTATATAAAGGTCCCACGGAGACGTAGAGGCCAACAAGCCAGGAATGTGGTCAAATATTATCGCCGGGTTGTAAGATTGGGTTAGGTGATGTTATATTACGTTATTGATGTATATAACGGTCCCACGGAGACGTAGAGGCCAACAAGCCAGTAATGTGGTCAAATATTACCACCGAGATGTTAGGTTGGGTTAGGTTAGGTTATATTACGTTATTGATGTATGTAAAGGTCCCACGGAGACATAGAGGACAACTCGCCAGGTATGTTTTCAAATATTACCGCCGAGATGTTAGATTGGGTTAGGTTAGGTTATATTACGTTATTGATGTATATAAAGGTCCCACGGAGACGTAGAGGCCAACTCGCCAGGTATGTTGTCAAATATTACCGCCGAGATGTTAGGTTGGGTTAGGTGATGTTATATTACGTTATTGATGTATATAAAGGTCCCACGGAGACGTAGAGGCCAACTCGCCAGGAATGTTGTCAAATATTACCGCCCAGATGTTAGGTTGGGTTAGGTTAGGCTATATTACGTTATTGAAGTATATAAAGGTCCCACGGAGACGTAGAGGCCAACTCGCCAGGAATGTTGTCAAATATTACCGCCGAGATGTTAGGTTGGTTTAGGTTAGGTTATAATACGTTATTGATGTATATGAAAGTCCCACGGAGACGGAGAAGTCAACTCGCCAGGAATGTTGTCAAATATTACCGCCGAGATGTTAGGTTGGGTTAGGTTAGGTTATATAACGTTATTGATGTATATAACGGTCCCACGGAGACGTAGAGGCCATCAAGACAGGAATGTGGTCAAATATTATCGCCGGGTTGTAAGATTGGGTTAGGTGATGTTATATTACGTTATTGATGTATATAACGGTCCCACGGAGACGTAGAGGCCAACAAGCCAGTAATGTGGTCAAATATTACCACCGAGATGTTAGGTTGGGTTAGGTTAGGTTATATTACGTTATTGATGTATGTAAAGGTCCCACGGAGACATAGAGGACAACTCGCCAGGTATGTTTTCAAATATTACCGCCGAGATGTTAGATTGGGTTAGGTTAGGTTATATTACGTTATTGATGTATATAAAGGTCCCACGGAGACGTAGAGGCCAACTCGCCAGGTATGTTGTCAAATATTACCGCCGAGATGTTAGGTTGGGTTAGGTGATGTTATATTACGTTATTGATGTATATAAAGGTCCCACGGAGACGTAGAGGCCAACTCGCCAGGAATGTTGTCAAATATTACCGCCCAGATGTTAGGTTGGGTTAGGATAGGCTATATTACGTTATTGATGTATATAAAGGACCCACGGAGACGTAGAGGCCAACTCGCCAGGAATGTTGTCAAATATTACCGCCGAGATGTTAGGTTGGGTTAGGTTAGGCTATATTACGTTATTGATGTATATAAAGGTCCCACGGAGACGTAGAGGCCAACTCGCCAGGAATGTTTTCAAATATTACCGCCGAGATGTTAGGTTGGGTTAGGTTAGGTTATATTACGTTATTGATGTATATAAAGGTCGCACGGAGACGGAGAAGCCAACTCGCCAGGAATGTTGTCAAATATTACCGCCGAGATGTTAGGTTGGGTTAGGTTAGGTTATATTACGTTATTGATGTATGTAAAGGTCCCACGGATACATAGAGGACAACTCGCCAGGTATGTTTTCAAATATTACCGCCGAGATGTTAGATTGGGTTAGGTTAGGTTATATTACGTTATTGAAGTATATAAAGGTCGCACGGAGACGTAGAGGCCAACTCGCCAGGAATGTTTTCAAATATTACCGCCGATATGTTAGGTTGGGTTAGGTTAGGTTATATTACGTTATAGATGTATGTAAAGGTCCCACGGAGACGTAGAGGACAACTCGCCAGGTATGTTTTCAAATATTACCGCCGAGATGTTAGATTGGGTTAGGTTAGGTTATATTACGTTATTGAAGTATATAAAGGTCCCACGGAGACGGAGAAGCCAACTCGCCAGGAATGTTGTCAAATATTACCGCCAAGATGTTAGTATGGGTTAGGTTAGGTTATATTACGTTATTGATGTATATAAGGGTCCCACGGAGACGGAGAAGCCAACTCGCCAGGAATGTTGTCAAATATTACCGCCGAGATGTTAGGTTGGGTTAGGTGATGTTATATTACGTTATTGATGTATATAAAGGTCCCACGGAGACGTAGAGGCCAACTCGCCAGGAATGTTGTCAAATATTACCGCCCAGATGTTAGGTTGGGTTAGGTTAGGCTATATTACGTTATTGATGTATATAAAGGACCCACGGAGACGTAGAGGCCAACTCGCCAGGTATGTTGTCAAATATTACCGCCGAGATGTTAGGTTGGGTTAGGTTAGGTTATATTACGTTATTGATGTATATGAAGGTCCCACGGAGACGGAGAAGTCAACTCGCCAGGAATGTTGTCAAATATTACCGCCGAGATGTTAGGTTGGGTTAGGTTAGGTTATATAACGTTATTGATGTATATAACGGTCCCACGGAGACGTAGAGGCCATCAAGACAGGAATGTGGTCAAATATTATCGCCGAGATGGTAGGTTGGGTTAGTTTAGGTTATATTACGTTATTGATGTATATAAAGGTCCCACGGAGACGTAGAGGCCAACAAGCCAGGAATGTGGTCAAATATTATCGCCGGGATGTAAGATTGGGTTAGGTGATGTTATATTACGTTATTGATGTATATAACGGTCCCACGGAGACGTAGAGGCCAACAAGCCAGTAATGTGGTCAAATATTACCACCGAGATGTTAGGTTGGGTTAGGTTAGGTTATATTACGTTATTGATGTATGTAAAGGTCCCACGGAGACATAGAGGACAACTCGCCAGGTATGTTTTCAAATATTACCGCCGAGATGTTAGATTGGGTTAGGTTAGGTTATATTACGTTATTGAAGTATATAAAGGTCCCACGGAGACGTAGAGGCCAAATCGCCAGGAATGTTTTCAAATATTACCGCCGATATGTTAGGTTGGGTTAGGTTAGGTTATATAACGTTATTGATGTATATAAAGTTCCCACGGAGACGTAGAGGCCAACAAGCCAGGAATGTGGTCAAATATTATCGCCGAGATGTTAGTATGGGTTAGGTTAGGTTATATTACGTTATTGATGTATATAACGGTCCCACGGAGACGTAGAGGCCATCAAGACAGGAATGTGGTCAAATATTACCGCCGAGATGTTAGGTTGGGTTAGTTTAGGTTATATTACGTTATTGATGTATATAAAGTTCCCACGGACACGTAGAGGCCAACAAGCCAGGAATGTGGTCAAATATTATCGCCGAGATGTTAGTATGGGTTAGGTTAGGCTATATTACGTTATTGATGTATATAAAGGTCCCACGGAGACGTAGAGGCCAACTCGCCAGGTATGTTGTCAAATCTTACCGCCGAGATGTTAGGTTGGGTTAGGTTAGGTTATATTACGTTATTGATGTATATAAAGGTCGCACGGAGACGGAGAAGCCAACTCGCCAGGAATGTTGTCAAATATTATCGCCGAGATGTTAGGTTGGGTTAGGTTAGGTTATATTACGTTATTGAAGTATATAAATGTCCCACGGAGACGTAGAGGCCAACTCGCCAGGAATGTTGTCAAATATTACCGCCGAGATGTTAGGTTGGGTTAGGTTAGGTTATATTACGTTATTGATGCATATGAAGGTCCCACGGAGACGGAGAGGTCAACTCGCCAGGAATGTTGTCAAATATTACCGCCGAGATGTTAGGTTGGGTTAGGTTAGGTTATATAACGTTATTGATGTACATAACGGTCCCACGGAGACGTAGAGGCCATCAAGACAGGAATGTGGTCAAATATTACCGCCGATATGTTAGGTTGGGTTAGGTTAGGTTATATAACGTAATTGATGTATATAAAGTTCCCACGGAGACGTAGAGGCCAACAAGCCAGGAATGTGGTCAAATATTATCGCCGAGATGTTAGTATGGGTTAGGTTAGGCTATATTACGTTATTGATGTATATAACTGTCCCACGGAGACGTAGAGGCCATCAAGACAGGAATGTGGTCAAATATTACCGCCGAGATGTTAGGTTGGGTTAGTTTAGGTTATATTACGTTATTGATGTATATAAACTTCCCACGGAGACGTAGAGGCCAACAAGCCAGGAATGTGGTCAAATATTATCGCCGAGATGTTAGTATGGGTTAGGTTAGGCTATATTACGTTATTGATGTATATAAAGGTCCCACGGAGACGTAGAGGCCAACTCGCCAGGTATGTTGTCAAATCTTACCGCCGAGATGTTAGGTTGGGTTAGGTTAGGTTATATTACGTTATTGATGTATATAAAGGTCGCACGGAGACGGAGAAGCCAACTCGCCAGGAATGTTGTCAAATATTACCGCCGAGATGTTAGGTTGGGTTAGGTTAGGTTATATTACGTTATTGATGTATGTAAAGGTCCCACGGATACATAGAGGACAACTCGCCAGGTATGTTTTCAAATATTACCGCCGAGATGTTAGATTGGGTTAGGTTAGGTTATATTACGTTATTGAAGTATATAAAGGTCCCACGGAGACGTAGAGGCCAACTCGCCAGGAATGTTTTCAAATATTACCGCCGATATGTTAGGTTGGGTTAGGTTAGTTTATATTACGTTATTGATGTATATGAAGGTCCCACGGAGACGGAGAAGCCAACTCGCCAGGAATGTTGTCAAATATTATCGCCGAGATGTTAGGTTGGGTTAGGTTAGGTTATATTACGTTATTGAAGTATATAAATGTCCCACGGAGACGTAGAGGCCAACTCGCCAGGAATGTTGTCAAATATTACCGCCGAGATGTTAGGTTGGGTTAGGTTAGGTTATATTACGTTATTGATGTATATGAAGGTCCCACGGAGACGGAGAGGTCAACTCGCCAGGAATGTTGTCAAATATTACCGCCGAGATGTTAGGTTGGGTTGGGTTAGGTTATATAACGTTATTGATGTATATAACGGTCCCACGGAGACGTAGAGGCCATCAAGACAGGAATGTGGTCAAATATTACCGCCGATATGTTAGGTTGGGTTAGGTTAGGTTATATAACGTAATTGATGTATATAAAGTTCCCACGGAGACGTAGAGGCCAACAAGCCAGGAATGTGGTCAAATATTATCGCCGAGATGTTAGTATGGGTTAGGTTAGGCTATATTACGTTATTGATGTATATAACTGTCCCACGGAGACGTAGAGGCCATCAAGACAGGAATGTGGTCAAATATTACCGCCGAGATGTTAGGTTGGGTTAGTTTAGGTTATATTACGTTATTGATGTATATAAAGTTCCCACGGAGACGTAGAGGCCAACAAGCCAGGAATGTGGTCAAATATTATCGCCGAGATGTTAGTATGGGTTAGGTTAGGCTATATTACGTTATTGATGTATATAAAGGTCCCACGGAGACGTAGAGGCCAACTCGCCAGGTATGTTGTCAAATCTTACCGCCGAGATGTTAGGTTGGGTTAGGTTCGGTTATATTACGTTATTGATGTATATAAAGGTCGCACGGAGACGGAGAAGCCAACTCGCCAGGAATGTTGTCAAATATTATCGCCGAGATGTTAGGTTGGGTTAGGTTAGGTTATATTACGTTATTGAAGTATATAAATGTCCCACGGAGACGTAGAGGCCAACTCGCCAGGAATGTTGTCAAATATTACCGCCGAGATGTTAGGTTGGGTTAGGTTAGGTTATATTACGTTATTGATGCATATGAAGGTCCCACGGAGACGGAGAGGTCAACTCGCCAGGAATGTTGTCAAATATTACCGCCGAGATGTTAGGTTGGGTTAGGTTAGGTTATATAACGTTATTGATGTACATAACGGTCCCACGGAGACGTAGAGGCCATCAAGACAGGAATGTGGTCAAATATTACCGCCGATATGTTAGGTTGGGTTAGGTTAGGTTATATAACGTAATTGATGTATATAAAGTTCCCACGGAGACGTAGAGGCCAACAAGCCAGGAATGTGGTCAAATATTATCGCCGAGATGTTAGTATGGGTTAGGTTAGGCTATATTACGTTATTGATGTATATAACTGTCCCACGGAGACGTAGAGGCCATCAAGACAGGAATGTGGTCAAATATTACCGCCGAGATGTTAGGTTGGGTTAGTTTAGGTTATATTACGTTATTGATGTATATAAAGTTCCCACGGAGACGTAGAGGCCAACAAGCCAGGAATGTGGTCAAATATTATCGCCGAGATGTTAGTATGGGTTAGGTTAGGCTATATTACGTTATTGATGTATATAAAGGTCCCACGGAGACGTAGAGGCCAACTCGCCAGGTATGTTGTCAAATCTTACCGCCGAGATGTTAGGTTGGGTTAGGTTAGGTTATATTACGTTATTGATGTATATAAAGGTCGCACGGAGACGGAGAAGCCAACTCGCCAGGAATGTTGTCAAATATTACCGCCGAGATGTTAGGTCGGGTTAGGTTAGGTTATATTACGTTATTGATGTATGTAAAGGTCCCACGGATACATAGAGGACAACTCGCCAGGTATGTTTTCAAATATTACCGCCGAGATGTTAGATTGGGTTAGGTTAGGTTATATTACGTTATTGAAGTATATAAAGGTCCCACGGAGACGTAGAGGCCAACTCGCCAGGAATGTTTTCAAATATTACCGCCGATATGTTAGGTTGGGTTAGGTTAGTTTATATTACGTTATTGATGTATATGAAGGTCCCACGGAGACGGAGAAGCCAACTCGCCAGGAATGTTGTCAAATATTATCGCCGAGATGTTAGGTTGGGTTAGGTTAGGTTATATTACGTTATTGAAGTATATAAATGTCCCACGGAGACGTAGAGGCCAACTCGCCAGGAATGTTGTCAAATATTACCGCCGAGATGTTAGGTTGGGTTAGGTTAGGTTATATTACGTTATTGATGTATATGAAGGTCCCACGGAGACGGAGAGGTCAACTCGCCAGGAATGTTGTCAAATATTACCGCCGAGATGTTAGGTTGGGTTAGGTTAGGTTATATAACGTTATTGATGTATATAACGGTCCCACGGAGACGTAGAGGCCATCAAGACAGGAATGTGGTCAAATATTACCGCCGAGATGTTAGGTTGGGTTAGGTTAGGTTATATTACGTTATTGATGTATGTAAAGGTCCCACGGATACATAGAGGACAACTCGCCAGGTATGTTTTCAAATATTACCGCCGAGATGTTAGATTGGGTTAGGTTAGGTTATATTACGTTATTGAAGTATATAAAGGTCCCACGGAGACGTAGAGGCCAACTCGCCAGGAATGTTTTCAAATATTACCGCCGATATGTTAGGTTGGGTTAGGTTAGGTTATATTACGTTATAGATGTATGTAAAGGTCCCACGGAGACGTAGAGGCCAACTCGGCAGGTATGATGTAAAATATTACGGCCGAGATGTTAGGTTGGGTTAGGTTAGGTTATATTACTTTATTGATGTATATGAAGGTCCCACGGAGACGGAGAAGCCAACTCGCCAGGAATGTTGTCAAATATTACCGCCAAGATGTTAGTATGGGTTAGGTTAGGTTATATTACGTTATTGATGTATATAAGGGTCCCACGGAGACGGAGAAGCCAACTCGCCAGGAATGTTGTCAAATATTACCGCCGAGATGTTAGGTTGGTTTGGGTTAGGTTATATTACGTTATTGATGTATGTAAAGGTCCCACGGAGACATAGAGGACAACTCGCCAGGTATGTTTTCAAATATTACCGCCGAGATGTTAGATTGGGTTAGGTTAGGTTATATTACGTTATTGAAGTATATAAATGTCCCACGGAGACGTAGAGGCCAACTCGCCAGGAATGTTGTCAAATATTACCGCCGAGATGTTAGGTTGGGTTAGGTTAGGTTATATTACGTTATTGATGTATATGAAGGTCCCACGGAGACGGAGAGGTCAACTCGCCAGGAATGTTGTCAAATATTACCGCCGAGATGTTAGGTTGGGTTAGGTTAGGTTATATAACGTTATTGATGTATATAACGGTCCCACGGAGACGTAGAGGCCATCAAGACAGGAATGTGGTCAAATATTACCGCCGATATGTTAGGTTGGGTTAGGTTAGGTTATATAACGTAATTGATGTATATAAAGTTCCCACGGAGACGTAGAGGCCAACAAGCCAGGAATGTGGTCAAATATTATCGCCGAGATGTTAGTATGGGTTAGGTTAGGCTATATTACGTTATTGATGTATATAACTGTCCCACGGAGACGTAGAGGCCATCAAGACAGGAATGTGGTCAAATATTACCGCCGAGATGTTAGGTTGGGTTAGTTTAGGTTATATTACGTTATTGATGTATATGAAGGTCCCACGGAGACGGAGAAGCCAACTCGCCAGGAATGTTGTCAAATATTACCGCCAAGATGTTAGTATGGGTTAGGTTAGGTTATATTACGTTATTGATGTATATAAGGGTCCCACGGAGACGGAGAAGCCAACTCGCCAGGAATGTTGTCAAATATTACCGCCGAGATGTTAGGTTGGGTTAGGTGATGTTATATTACGTTATTGATGTATATAAAGGTCCCACGGAGACGTAGAGGCCAACTCGCCAGGAATGTTGTCAAATATTACCGCCGAGATGTTAGGTTGGGTTAGGTTAGGCTATATTACGTTATTGATGTATATAAAGGTCCCACGGAGACGTAGAGGCCAACTCGCCAGGAATGTTGTCAAATATTACCGCCGAGATGTTAGGTTGGGTTAGGTTAGGTTATATTACGTTATTGATGTATATGAAGGTCCCACGGAGACGGAGAAGTCAACTCGCCAGGAATGTTGTCAAATATTACCGCCGAGATGTTAGGTTGGGTTAGGTGATGTTATATTACGTTATTGATGTATATAACTGTCCCACGGAGACGTAGAGGCCAACAAGCCAGTAATGTGGTCAAATATTACCACCGAGATGTTAGGTTGGGTTAGGTTAGGTTATATTACGTTATTGATGTATGTAAAGGTCCCACGGAGACATAGAGGCCAACTCGGCAGGTATGATGTAAAATATTACGGCCGAGATGTTAGGTTGGGTTAAGTTAGGTTATATTACGTTATTGATGTATATGAAGGTCCCACGGAGACGGAGAAGCCAACTCGCCAGGAATGTTGTCAAATATTACCGCCAAGATGTTAGTATGGGTTAGGTTAGGTTATATTACGTTATTGATGTATATAACGGTCCCACGGAGACGTAGAGGCCATCAAGACAGGAATGTGGTCAAATATTCCCGCCGAGATGTTAGGTTGGGTTAGGTTAGGTTATATTACGTTAATGATGTATATAAAGGTCCCACGGAGACGTAGAGGCCAACAAGCCAGGAATGTGGTCAATTATTATCGCCGAGATGTTAGGTTGGATTCGGTTAGGTTATATTACGTTATAGATGTATATAAATGTCGCACGAAGACGGAGAAGCCAACTCGCCAGGAATGTTGTCAAATATTACCGCCGAGATGTTAGGTTGGGTTAGGTTAGGTTATATTACGTTATTGATGTATATAAAGGTCCCACGGACACGAAGAGGCCAACTCGCCAGGTATGTCTTCAAATATTACCGCCGAGATGTTAGATTGGTTTAGGTTAGGTTATATTACGTTATTGAAGTATATAAAGGTCCCACGGAGACGTAGAGGCCATCAAGACAGGAATGTGGTCAAATATTACCGCCGAGATGTTAGGTTGGGTTAGTTTAGGTTATATTACGTTATTGATGTATATAACGGTCCCACGGAGACGTAGAGGCCATCAAGACAGGAATGTGGTCAAATATTCCCGCCGAGATGTTAGGTTGGGTTAGGTTAGGTTATATTACGTTATTGATGTATATAAAGGTCCCACGGAGATGTAGAGGCCAACAAGCCAGGAATGTGGTCAAATATTATCGCCGAGATGTTAGGTTGGTTTCGGTTAGGTTATATTACGTTATAGATGTATATAAATGTCCCACGGATACGTAGAGTCCAACAAGCCAGTAATGTGGCCAAATATTACCACCGATATGTTAGGTTGGGTTAGGTTAGGTTATATTACGTTATTGATGTATGTAAAGGTCCCAGGGAGACATAGAGGACAACTCGCCAGGTATGTTTTCAAATATTACCGCCGAGATGTTAGATTGGGTTAGGTTAGGTTATATTACGTTATTGAAGTATATAAAGGTCCCACGGAGACGTAGAGGCCAACTCGCCAGGAATGTTTTCAAATATTACCGCCGATATGTTAGGTTGGGTTAGGTTAGGTTATATAACGTTATTGATGTATTTAAAGTTCCCACGGAGACGTAGAGGCCAACAAGCCAGGAATGTGGTCAAATATTATCGCCGAGATGTTAGTATGGGTTAGGTTAGGTTATATTACGTTATTGATGTATATAACGGACCCACGGAGACGTAGAGGCCATCAAGACTGGAATGTGGTCAAATATTACCGCCGAGATGTTAGGTTGGGTTAGTTTAGGTTATATTACGTTATTGATGTATATAAAGTTCCCACGGAGACGTAGAGGCCAACAAGCCAGGAATGTGGTCAAATATTATCGCCGAGATGTTAGTATGGGTTAGGTTAGGCTATATTACGTTATTGATGTATATAAAGGTCCCACGGAGACGTAGAGGCCAACTCGCCAGGTATGTTTTCAAATATTACCGCCGAGATGTTAGATTGGGTTAGGTTAGGTTATATTACGTTATTGAAGTATATAAAGGTCCCACGGAGACGTAGAGGCCAACTCGCCAGGAATGTTTTCAAATATTACCGCCGATATGTTAGGTTGGGTTAGGTTAGGTTATATAACGTTATTGATGTATATAAAGTTCCCACGGAGACGTAGAGGCCAACAAGCCAGGAATGTGGTCAAATATTATCGCCGAGATGTTAGTATGGGTTAGGTTAGGTTATATTACGTTATTGATGTATATAACGGACCCACGGAGACGTAGAGGCCATCAAGACTGGAATGTGGTCAAATATTACCGCCGAGATGTTAGGTTGGGTTAGTTTAGGTTATATTACGTTATTGATGTATATAAAGTTCCCACGGAGACGTAGAGGCCAACAAGCCAGGAATGTGGTCAAATATTATCGCCGAGATTTTAGTATGGGTTAGGTTAGGCTATATTACGTTATTGATGTATATAAAGGTCCCACGGAGACGTAGAGGCCAACTCGCCAGGTATGTTGTCAAATCTTACCGCCGAGATGTTAGGTTGAGTTAGGTTAGTTTATATTACGTTATTGATGTATATAAAGGTCGCACGGAGACGGAGAAGCCAACTCGCCAGGAATGTTGTCAAATATTACCGCCGAGATGTTAGGTTGGGTTAGGTTAGGTTATATTACGTTATTGAAGTATATAAAGGTCCCACGGAGACGTAGAGGCCAACTCGCCAGGAATGTTTTCAAATATTACCGCCGATATGTTAGGTTGGGTTAGGTTAGGTTATATTACGTTATAGATGTATGTAAAGGTCCCACGGAGAAGTAGAGGCCATCAAGACAGGAATGTGGTCAAATATTCCCGCCGAGATGTTAGGTTGGGTTAGGTTAGGTTATATTACGTTATTGATGTATATAAAGGTCCCACGGAGATGTAGAGGCCAACAAGCCAGGAATGTGGTCAAATATTATCGCCGAGATGTTAGGTTGGATTCGGTTAGGTTATATTACGTTATAGATGTATATAAATGTCCCACGGATACGTAGAGTCCAACAAGCCAGGAATGTGATCAAATATTACCGCCGAGATGTAAGATTGGGTTAGGTGATGTTATATTACGTTATTGATGTATATAAAGGTCCCACGGAGACGTAGAGGCCAACTCGCCAGGTATGTTGTCAAATCTTACCGCCGAGATGTTAGGTTGGGTTAGGTTAGGTTATATTACGTTTTTGATGTATATGAAGGTCCCACGGAGACGGAGAAGCCAACTCGCCAGGAATGTTGTCAAATATTATCGCCGAGATGTTAGGTTGGGTTAGGTTAGGTTATATTACGTTATTGAAGTATATAAATGTCCCACGGAGACGTAGAGGCCAACTCGCCAGGAATGTTGTCAAATATTACCGCCGAGATGTTAGGTTGGGTTAGGTTAGGTTATATTACGTTATTGATGTATATGAAGGTCCCACGTAGACGGAGAAGTCAACTCGCCAGGAATGTTGTCAAATATTACCGCCGAGATGTTAGGTTGGGTTAGGTTAGGTTATATAACGTTATTGATGTATATAACGGTCCCACGGAGACGTAGAGGCCATCAAGACAGGAATGTGGTCAAATATTATCACCGAGATGTTAGGTTGGGTTAGTTTAGGTTATATTACGTTATTGATGTATATAAAGGTCCCACGGAGACGTAGAGGCCAACAAGCCAGGAATGTGGTCAAATATTATCGCCGGGATGTAAGATTGGGTTAGGTGATGTCATATTACGTTATTGATGTATATAACGGTCCCACGGAGACGTAGAGTCCAACAAGCCAGGAATGTGATCAAATATTACCGCCGAGATGTTAGGTTGGGTTAGGTGATGTTATATTACGTTATTGATGTATGTAAAGGTCCCACGGAGACATAGAGGACAACTCGCCAGGTATGTTTTCAAATATTACCGCCGAGATGTTAGATTGGGTTAGGTTAGGTTATATTACGTTATTGATGTATATAAAGTTCCCACGGAGACGTAGAGGCCAACAAGCCAGGAATGTGGTCAAATATTATCGCCGAGATGTTAGTATGGGTTAGGTTAGGTTATATTACGTTATTGATGTATATAACGGTCCCACGGAGACGTAGAGGCCATCAAGACAGGAATGTGGTCAAATATTACCGCCGAGATGTTAGGTTGGGTTAGTTTAGGTTATATTACGTTATTGATGTATATAAAGTTCCCACGGACACGTAGAGGCCAACAAGCCAGGAATGTGGTCAAATATTATCGCCGAGATGTTAGTATGGGTTAGGTTAGGCTATATTACGTTATTGATGTATATAAAGGTCCCACGGAGACGTAGAGGCCAACTCGCCAGGTATGTTGTCAAATCTTACCGCCGAGATGTTAGGTTGGGTTAGGTTAGGTTATATTACGTTATTGATGTATATAAAGGTCGCACGGAGACGGAGAAGCCAACTCGCCAGGAATGTTGTCAAATATTACCGCCGAGATGTTAGGTTGGGTTAGGTTAGGTTATATTACGTTATTGATGTATGTAAAGGTCCCACGGATACATAGAGGACAACCCGCCAGGTATGTTTTCAAATATTACCGCCGAGATGTTAGATTGGGTTAGGTTAGGTTATATTACGTTATTGAAGTATATAAAGGTCCCACGGAGACGTAGAGGCCAACTCGCCAGGAATGTTGTCAAATATTACCGCCGAGATGTTAGGTTGGGTTAGGTTAGGTTATATTACGTTATTGATGTATGTAAAGGTCCCACGGATACATAGAGGACAACTCGCCAGGCATGTTTTCAAATATTACCGCCGAGATGTTAGATTGGGTTAGGTTAGGTTATATTACGTTATTGAAGTATATAAAGGTCCCACGGAGACGTAGAGGCCAACTCGCCAGGAATGTTTTCAAATATTACCGCCGATATGTTAGGTTGGGTTAGGTTAGGTTATATTACGTTATAGATGTATGTAAAGGTCCCACGGAGACGTAGAGGCCAACTCGGCAGGTATGATGTAAAATATTACGGCCGAGATGTTAGGTTGGGTTAGGTTAGGTTATATTACTTTATTGATGTATATGAAGGTCCCACGGAGACGGAGAAGCCAACTCGCCAGGAATGTTGTCAAATATTACCGCCAAGATGTTAGTATGGGTTAGGTTAGGTTATATTACGTTATTGATGTATATAAGGGTCCCACGGAGACGGAGAAGCCAACTCGCCAGGAATGTTGTCAAATATTACCGCCGAGATGTTAGGTTGGGTTAGGTGATGTTATATTACGTTATTGATGTATATAAAGGTCCCACGGAGACGTAGAGGCCAACTCGCCAGGAATGTTGTCAAATATTACCGCCGAGATGTTAGGTTGGGTTAGGTGATGTTATATTACGTTATTGATGTATATAACTGTCCCACGGAGACGTAGAGGCCAACAAGCCAGTAATGTGGTCAAATATTACCACCGAGATGTTAGGTTGGGTTAGGTTAGGTTATATTACGTTATTGATGTATGTAAAGGTCCCACGGAGACATAGAGGACAACTCGCCAGGTATGTTTTCAAATATTACCGCCGAGATGTTAGATTGGGTTAGGTTAGGTTATATTACGTTATTGAAGTATATAAAGGTCCCACGGAGACGTAGAGGCCAACTCGTAAGGAATGTTTTCAAATATTACCGCCGATATGTTAGGTTGGGTTAGGTTAGGTTATATAACGTTATTGATGTATATAAAGTTCCCACGGAGACGTAGAGGCTAACAAGCCAGGAATGTGTTCAAATATTATCGCCGAGATGTTAGTATGGGTTAGGTTAGGTTATATTACGTTATTGATGTATATAACGGTCCCACGGAGACGTAGAGGCCATCAAGACAGGAATGTGGTCAAATATTACCGCCGAGATGTTAGGTTGGGTTAGTTTAGGTTATATTACGTTATTGATGTATATAAAGTTCCCACGGAGACGGAGAAGCCAACTCGCCAGGAATGTTGTCAAATATTACCGCCAAGATGTTAGTATGGGTTAGGTTAGGTTATACTACGTTATTGATGTATATAAAGGTCGCACGGAGACGGAGAAGCCAACTCGCCAGGAATGTTGTCAAATATTACCGCCGAGATGTTAGGTTGGGTTAGGTGATGTTATATTACGTTATTGATGTATATAAAGGTCCCACGGAGACGTAGAGGCCAACTCGCCAGGAATGTTGTCAAATATTACCGCCGAGATGTTAGGTTGGGTTAGGTTAGGCTATATTACGTTATTGATGTATATAACGGTCCCACGGAGACGTAGAGGCCAACAAGCCAGGAATGTGGTCAAATATTAGCACCGAGATGTTAGGTTGGGTTAGGTTAGGTTATATTACGTTATTGATGTATGTAAAGGTCCCACGGAGACATAGAGGACAACTCGCCAGGTATGTTTTCAAATATTACCGCCGAGATGTTAGATTGGGTTAGGTTAGGTTATATTACGTTATTGAAGTATATAAAGGTCCCACGGAGACGTAGAGGCCAACTCGCCAGGAATGTTGTCAAATATTACCGCCAAGATGTTAGTATGGGTTAGGTTAGGTTATATTACGTTATTGATGTATATAAGGGTCCCACGGAGACGGAGAAGCCAACTCGCCAGGAATGTTGTCAAATATTACCGCCGAGATGTTAGGTTGGGTTAGGTGATGTTATATTACGTTATTGATGTATATAAAGGTCCCACGGAGACGTAGAGGCCAACTCGCCAGGAATGTTGTCAAATATTACCGCCGAGATGTTAGGTTGGGTTAGGTGATGTTATATTACGTTATTGATGTATATAACTGTCCCACGGAGACGTAGAGGCCAACAAGCCAGTAATGTGGTCAAATATTACCACCGAGATGTTAGGTTGGGTTAGGTTAGGTTATATTACGTTATTGATGTATGTAAAGGTCCCACGGAGACATAGAGGACAACTCGCCAGGTATGTTTTCAAATATTACCGCCGAGATGTTAGATTGGGTTAGGTTAGGTTATATTACGTTATTGAAGTATATAAAGGTCCCACGGAGACGTAGAGGCCAACTCGTAAGGAATGTTTTCAAATATTACCGCCGATATGTTAGGTTGGGTTAGGTTAGGTTATATAACGTTATTGATGTATATAAAGTTCCCACGGAGACGTAGAGGCTAACAAGCCAGGAATGTGTTCAAATATTATCGCCGAGATGTTAGTATGGGTTAGGTTAGGTTATATTACGTTATTGATGTATATAACGGTCCCACGGAGACGTAGAGGCCATCAAGACAGGAATGTGGTCAAATATTACCGCCGAGATGTTAGGTTGGGTTAGTTTAGGTTATATTACGTTATTGATGTATATAAAGTTCCCACGGAGACGGAGAAGCCAACTCGCCAGGAATGTTGTCAAATATTACCGCCAAGATGTTAGTATGGGTTAGGTTAGGTTATACTACGTTATTGATGTATATAAAGGTCGCACGGAGACGGAGAAGCCAACTCGCCAGGAATGTTGTCAAATATTACCGCCGAGATGTTAGGTTGGGTTAGGTGATGTTATATTACGTTATTGATGTATATAAAGGTCCCACGGAGACGTAGAGGCCAACTCGCCAGGAATGTTGTCAAATATTACCGCCGAGATGTTAGGTTGGGTTAGGTTAGGCTATATTACGTTATTGATGTATATAACGGTCCCACGGAGACGTAGAGGCCAACAAGCCAGGAATGTGGTCAAATATTAGCACCGAGATGTTAGGTTGGGTTAGGTTAGGTTATATTACGTTATTGATGTATGTAAAGGTCCCACGGAGACATAGAGGACAACTCGCCAGGTATGTTTTCAAATATTACCGCCGAGATGTTAGATTGGGTTAGGTTAGGTTATATTACGTTATTGAAGTATATAAAGGTCCCACGGAGACGTAGAGGCCAACTCGCCAGGAATGTTTTCAAATATTGCCGCCGATATGTTAGGTTGGGTTAGGTTAGGTTATATTACGTTATAGATATATGTAAAGGTCCCACGGAGACGTAGAGGCCAACTCGGCAGGTATGATGTAAAATATTACGGCCGAGATGTTAGGTTGGGTTAAGTTAGGTTATATTACGTTATTGATGTATATGAAGGTCCCACGGAGACGGAGAAGCCAACTCGCCAGGAATGTTGTCAAATATTACCGCCAAGATGTTAGTATGGGTTAGGTTAGGTTATATTACGTTATTGATGTATATAACGGTCCCACGGAGACGTAGAGGCCATCAAGACAGGAATGTGGTCAAATATTCCCGCCGAGATGTTAGGTTGGGTTAGGTTAGGTTATATTACGTTAATGATGTATATAAAGGTCCCACGGAGACGTAGAGGCCAACAAGCCAGGAATGTGGTCAATTATTATCGCCGAGATGTTAGGTTGGATTCGGTTAGGTTATATTACGTTATAGATGTATATAAATGTCGCACGAAGACGGAGAAGCCAACTCGCCAGGAATGTTGTCAAATATTACCGCCGAGATGTTAGGTTGGGTTAGGTTAGGTTATATTACGTTATTGATGTATATAAAGGTCCCACGGACACGAAGAGGCCAACTCGCCAGGTATGTCTTCAAATATTACCGCCGAGATGTTAGATTGGTTTAGGTTAGGTTATATTACGTTATTGAAGTATATAAAGGTCCCACGGAGACGTAGAGGCCATCAAGACAGGAATGTGGTCAAATATTACCGCCGAGATGTTAGGTTGGGTTAGTTTAGGTTATATTACGTTATTGATGTATATAACGGTCCCACGGAGACGTAGAGGCCATCAAGACAGGAATGTGGTCAAATATTCCCGCCGAGATGTTAGGTTGGGTTAGGTTAGGTTATATTACGTTATTGATGTATATAAAGGTCCCACGGAGATGTAGAGGCCAACAAGCCAGGAATGTGGTCAAATATTATCGCCGAGATGTTAGGTTGGTTTCGGTTAGGTTATATTACGTTATAGATGTATATAAATGTCCCACGGATACGTAGAGTCCAACAAGCCAGTAATGTGGCCAAATATTACCACCGATATGTTAGGTTGGGTTAGGTTAGGTTATATTACGTTATTGATGTATGTAAAGGTCCCAGGGAGACATAGAGGACAACTCGCCAGGTATGTTTTCAAATATTACCGCCGAGATGTTAGATTGGGTTAGGTTAGGTTATATTACGTTATTGAAGTATATAAAGGTCCCACGGAGACGTAGAGGCCAACTCGCCAGGAATGTTTTCAAATATTACCGCCGATATGTTAGGTTGGGTTAGGTTAGGTTATATAACGTTATTGATGTATATAAAGTTCCCACGGAGACGTAGAGGCCAACAAGCCAGGAATGTGGTCAAATATTATCGCCGAGATGTTAGTATGGGTTAGGTTAGGTTATATTACGTTATTGATGTATATAACGGACCCACGGAGACGTAGAGGCCATCAAGACTGGAATGTGGTCAAATATTACCGCCGAGATGTTAGGTTGGGTTAGTTTAGGTTATATTACGTTATTGATGTATATAAAGTTCCCACGGAGACGTAGAGGCCAACAAGCCAGGAATGTGGTCAAATATTATCGCCGAGATGTTAGTATGGGTTAGGTTAGGCTATATTACGTTATTGATGTATATAAAGGTCCCACGGAGACGTAGAGGCCAACTCGCCAGGTATGTTTTCAAATATTACCGCCGAGATGTTAGATTGGGTTAGGTTAGGTTATATTACGTTATTGAAGTATATAAAGGTCCCACGGAGACGTAGAGGCCAACTCGCCAGGAATGTTTTCAAATATTACCGCCGATATGTTAGGTTGGGTTAGGTTAGGTTATATAACGTTATTGATGTATATAAAGTTCCCACGGAGACGTAGAGGCCAACAAGCCAGGAATGTGGTCAAATATTATCGCCGAGATGTTAGTATGGGTTAGGTTAGGTTATATTACGTTATTGATGTATATAACGGACCCACGGAGACGTAGAGGCCATCAAGACTGGAATGTGGTCAAATATTACCGCCGAGATGTTAGGTTGGGTTAGTTTAGGTTATATTACGTTATTGATGTATATAAAGTTCCCACGGAGACGTAGAGGCCAACAAGCCAGGAATGTGGTCAAATATTATCGCCGAGATTTTAGTATGGGTTAGGTTAGGCTATATTACGTTATTGATGTATATAAAGGTCCCACGGAGACGTAGAGGCCAACTCGCCAGGTATGTTGTCAAATCTTACCGCCGAGATGTTAGGTTGAGTTAGGTTAGTTTATATTACGTTATTGATGTATATAAAGGTCGCACGGAGACGGAGAAGCCAACTCGCCAGGAATGTTGTCAAATATTACCGCCGAGATGTTAGGTTGGGTTAGGTTAGGTTATATTACGTTATTGAAGTATATAAAGGTCCCACGGAGACGTAGAGGCCAACTCGCCAGGAATGTTTTCAAATATTACCGCCGATATGTTAGGTTGGGTTAGGTTAGGTTATATTACGTTATAGATGTATGTAAAGGTCCCACGGAGAAGTAGAGGCCATCAAGACAGGAATGTGGTCAAATATTCCCGCCGAGATGTTAGGTTGGGTTAGGTTAGGTTATATTACGTTATTGATGTATATAAAGGTCCCACGGAGATGTAGAGGCCAACAAGCCAGGAATGTGGTCAAATATTATCGCCGAGATGTTAGGTTGGATTCGGTTAGGTTATATTACGTTATAGATGTATATAAATGTCCCACGGATACGTAGAGTCCAACAAGCCAGGAATGTGATCAAATATTACCGCCGAGATGTAAGATTGGGTTAGGTGATGTTATATTACGTTATTGATGTATATAAAGGTCCCACGGAGACGTAGAGGCCAACTCGCCAGGTATGTTGTCAAATCTTACCGCCGAGATGTTAGGTTGGGTTAGGTTAGGTTATATTACGTTTTTGATGTATATGAAGGTCCCACGGAGACGGAGAAGCCAACTCGCCAGGAATGTTGTCAAATATTATCGCCGAGATGTTAGGTTGGGTTAGGTTAGGTTATATTACGTTATTGAAGTATATAAATGTCCCACGGAGACGTAGAGGCCAACTCGCCAGGAATGTTGTCAAATATTACCGCCGAGATGTTAGGTTGGGTTAGGTTAGGTTATATTACGTTATTGATGTATATGAAGGTCCCACGTAGACGGAGAAGTCAACTCGCCAGGAATGTTGTCAAATATTACCGCCGAGATGTTAGGTTGGGTTAGGTTAGGTTATATAACGTTATTGATGTATATAACGGTCCCACGGAGACGTAGAGGCCATCAAGACAGGAATGTGGTCAAATATTATCACCGAGATGTTAGGTTGGGTTAGTTTAGGTTATATTACGTTATTGATGTATATAAAGGTCCCACGGAGACGTAGAGGCCAACAAGCCAGGAATGTGGTCAAATATTATCGCCGGGATGTAAGATTGGGTTAGGTGATGTCATATTACGTTATTGATGTATATAACGGTCCCACGGAGACGTAGAGTCCAACAAGCCAGGAATGTGATCAAATATTACCGCCGAGATGTTAGGTTGGGTTAGGTGATGTTATATTACGTTATTGATGTATGTAAAGGTCCCACGGAGACATAGAGGACAACTCGCCAGGTATGTTTTCAAATATTACCGCCGAGATGTTAGATTGGGTTAGGTTAGGTTATATTACGTTATTGATGTATATAAAGTTCCCACGGAGACGTAGAGGCCAACAAGCCAGGAATGTGGTCAAATATTATCGCCGAGATGTTAGTATGGGTTAGGTTAGGTTATATTACGTTATTGATGTATATAACGGTCCCACGGAGACGTAGAGGCCATCAAGACAGGAATGTGGTCAAATATTACCGCCGAGATGTTAGGTTGGGTTAGTTTAGGTTATATTACGTTATTGATGTATATAAAGTTCCCACGGACACGTAGAGGCCAACAAGCCAGGAATGTGGTCAAATATTATCGCCGAGATGTTAGTATGGGTTAGGTTAGGCTATATTACGTTATTGATGTATATAAAGGTCCCACGGAGACGTAGAGGCCAACTCGCCAGGTATGTTGTCAAATCTTACCGCCGAGATGTTAGGTTGGGTTAGGTTAGGTTATATTACGTTATTGATGTATATAAAGGTCGCACGGAGACGGAGAAGCCAACTCGCCAGGAATGTTGTCAAATATTACCGCCGAGATGTTAGGTTGGGTTAGGTTAGGTTATATTACGTTATTGATGTATGTAAAGGTCCCACGGATACATAGAGGACAACCCGCCAGGTATGTTTTCAAATATTACCGCCGAGATGTTAGATTGGGTTAGGTTAGTTTATATTACGTTATTGAAGTATATAAAGGTCCCACGGAGACGTAGAGGCCAACTCGCCAGGAATGTTTTCAAATATTACCGCCGATATGTTAGGTTGGGTTAGGTTAGTTTATATTACGTTATTGATGTATATGAAGGTCCCACGGAGACGGAGAAGCCAACTCGCCAGGAATGTTGTCAAATATTATCGCCGAGATGTTAGGTTGGGTTAGGTTAGGTTATATTACGTTATTGAAGTATATAAATGTCCCACGGAGACGTAGAGGCCAACTCGCCAGGAATGTTGTCAAATATTACCGCCGAGATGTTAGGTTGGGTTAGGTTAGGTTATATTACGTTATTGATGTATATGAAGGTCCCACGGAGACGGAGAGGTCAACTCGCCAGGAATGTTGTCAAATATTACCGCCGAGATGTTAGGTTGGGTTAGGTTAGGTTATATAACGTTATTGATGTATATAACGGTCCCACGGAGACGTAGAGGCCATCAAGACAGGAATGTGGTCAAATATTACCGCCGATATGTTAGGTTGGGTTAGGTTAGGTTATATAACGTAATTGATGTATATAAAGTTCCCACGGAGACGTAGAGGCCAACAAGCCAGGAATGTGGTCAAATATTATCGCCGAGATGTTAGTATGGGTTAGGTTAGGCTATATTACGTTATTGATGTATATAACTGTCCCACGGAGACGTAGAGGCCATCAAGACAGGAATGTGGTCAAATATTACCGCCGAGATGTTAGGTTGGGTTAGTTTAGGTTATATTACGTTATTGATGTATATAAAGTTCCCACGGAGACGTAGAGGCCAACAAGCCAGGAATGTGGTCAAATATTATCGCCGAGATGTTAGTATGGGTTAGGTTAGGCTATATTACGTTATTGATGTATATAAAGGTCCCACGGAGACGTAGAGGCCAACTCGCCAGGTATGTTGTCAAATCTTACCGCCGAGATGTTAGGTTGGGTTAGGTTAGGTTATATTACGTTATTGATGTATATAAAGGTCGCACGGAGACGGAGAAGCCAACTCGCCAGGAATGTTGTCAAATATTACCGCCGAGATGTTAGGTTGGGTTAGGTTAGGTTATATTACGTTATTGATGTATGTAAAGGTCCCACGGATACATAGAGGACAACTCGCCAGGTATGTTTTCAAATATTACCGCCGAGATGTTAGATTGGGTTAGGTTAGGTTATATTACGTTATTGAAGTATATAAAGGTCCCACGGAGACGTAGAGGCCAACTCGCCAGGAATGTTTTCAAATATTACCGCCGATATGTTAGGTTGGGTTAGGTTAGGTTATATTACGTTATAGATGTATGTAAAGGTCCCACGGAGACGTAGAGGCCAACTCGGCAGGTATGATGTAAAATATTACGGCCGAGATGTTAGGTTGGGTTAAGTTAGGTTATATTACGTTATTGATGTATATGAAGGTCCCACGGAGACGGAGAAGCCAACTCGCCAGGAATGTTGTCAAATATTACCGCCAAGATGTTAGTATGGGTTAGGTTAGGTTATATTACGTTATTGATGTATATAACGGTCCCACGGAGACGTAGAGGCCATCAAGACAGGAATGTGGTCAAATATTCCCGCCGAGATGTTAGGTTGGGTTAGGTTAGGTTATATTACGTTAATGATGTATATAAAGGTCCCACGGAGACGTAGAGGCCAACAAGCCAGGAATGTGGTCAATTATTATCGCCGAGATGTTAGGTTGGATTCGGTTAGGTTATATTACGTTATAGATGTATATAAATGTCGCACGAAGACGGAGAAGCCAACTCGCCAGGAATGTTGTCAAATATTACCGCCGAGATGTTAGGTTGGGTTAGGTTAGGTTATATTACGTTATTGATGTATATAAAGGTCCCACGGACACGAAGAGGCCAACTCGCCAGGTATGTCTTCAAATATTACCGCCGAGATGTTAGATTGGTTTAGGTTAGGTTATATTACGTTATTGAAGTATATAAAGGTCCCACGGAGACGTAGAGGCCATCAAGACAGGAATGTGGTCAAATATTACCGCCGAGATGTTAGGTTGGGTTAGTTTAGGTTATATTACGTTATTGATGTATATAACGGTCCCACGGAGACGTAGAGGCCATCAAGACAGGAATGTGGTCAAATATTCCCGCCGAGATGTTAGGTTGGGTTAGGTTAGGTTATATTACGTTATTGATGTATATAAAGGTCCCACGGAGATGTAGAGGCCAACAAGCCAGGAATGTGGTCAAATATTATCGCCGAGATGTTAGGTTGGTTTCGGTTAGGTTATATTACGTTATAGATGTATATAAATGTCCCACGGATACGTAGAGTCCAACAAGCCAGTAATGTGGCCAAATATTACCACCGATATGTTAGGTTGGGTTAGGTTAGGTTATATTACGTTATTGATGTATGTAAAGGTCCCAGGGAGACATAGAGGACAACTCGCCAGGTATGTTTTCAAATATTACCGCCGAGATGTTAGATTGGGTTAGGTTAGGTTATATTACGTTATTGAAGTATATAAAGGTCCCACGGAGACGTAGAGGCCAACTCGCCAGGAATGTTTTCAAATATTACCGCCGATATGTTAGGTTGGGTTAGGTTAGGTTATATAACGTTATTGATGTATATAAAGTTCCCACGGAGACGTAGAGGCCAACAAGCCAGGAATGTGGTCAAATATTATCGCCGAGATGTTAGTATGGGTTAGGTTAGGTTATATTACGTTATTGATGTATATAACGGACCCACGGAGACGTAGAGGCCATCAAGACTGGAATGTGGTCAAATATTACCGCCGAGATGTTAGGTTGGGTTAGTTTAGGTTATATTACGTTATTGATGTATATAAAGTTCCCACGGAGACGTAGAGGCCAACAAGCCAGGAATGTGGTCAAATATTATCGCCGAGATGTTAGTATGGGTTAGGTTAGGCTATATTACGTTATTGATGTATATAAAGGTCCCACGGAGACGTAGAGGCCAACTCGCCAGGTATGTTTTCAAATATTACCGCCGAGATGTTAGATTGGGTTAGGTTAGGTTATATTACGTTATTGAAGTATATAAAGGTCCCACGGAGACGTAGAGGCCAACTCGCCAGGAATGTTTTCAAATATTACCGCCGATATGTTAGGTTGGGTTAGGTTAGGTTATATAACGTTATTGATGTATATAAAGTTCCCACGGAGACGTAGAGGCCAACAAGCCAGGAATGTGGTCAAATATTATCGCCGAGATGTTAGTATGGGTTAGGTTAGGTTATATTACGTTATTGATGTATATAACGGACCCACGGAGACGTAGAGGCCATCAAGACTGGAATGTGGTCAAATATTACCGCCGAGATGTTAGGTTGGGTTAGTTTAGGTTATATTACGTTATTGATGTATATAAAGTTCCCACGGAGACGTAGAGGCCAACAAGCCAGGAATGTGGTCAAATATTATCGCCGAGATTTTAGTATGGGTTAGGTTAGGCTATATTACGTTATTGATGTATATAAAGGTCCCACGGAGACGTAGAGGCCAACTCGCCAGGTATGTTGTCAAATCTTACCGCCGAGATGTTAGGTTGAGTTAGGTTAGTTTATATTACGTTATTGATGTATATAAAGGTCGCACGGAGACGGAGAAGCCAACTCGCCAGGAATGTTGTCAAATATTACCGCCGAGATGTTAGGTTGGGTTAGGTTAGGTTATATTACGTTATTGAAGTATATAAAGGTCCCACGGAGACGTAGAGGCCAACTCGCCAGGAATGTTTTCAAATATTACCGCCGATATGTTAGGTTGGGTTAGGTTAGGTTATATTACGTTATAGATGTATGTAAAGGTCCCACGGAGAAGTAGAGGCCATCAAGACAGGAATGTGGTCAAATATTCCCGCCGAGATGTTAGGTTGGGTTAGGTTAGGTTATATTACGTTATTGATGTATATAAAGGTCCCACGGAGATGTAGAGGCCAACAAGCCAGGAATGTGGTCAAATATTATCGCCGAGATGTTAGGTTGGATTCGGTTAGGTTATATTACGTTATAGATGTATATAAATGTCCCACGGATACGTAGAGTCCAACAAGCCAGGAATGTGATCAAATATTACCGCCGAGATGTAAGATTGGGTTAGGTGATGTTATATTACGTTATTGATGTATATAAAGGTCCCACGGAGACGTAGAGGCCAACTCGCCAGGTATGTTGTCAAATCTTACCGCCGAGATGTTAGGTTGGGTTAGGTTAGGTTATATTACGTTTTTGATGTATATGAAGGTCCCACGGAGACGGAGAAGCCAACTCGCCAGGAATGTTGTCAAATATTATCGCCGAGATGTTAGGTTGGGTTAGGTTAGGTTATATTACGTTATTGAAGTATATAAATGTCCCACGGAGACGTAGAGGCCAACTCGCCAGGAATGTTGTCAAATATTACCGCCGAGATGTTAGGTTGGGTTAGGTTAGGTTATATTACGTTATTGATGTATATGAAGGTCCCACGTAGACGGAGAAGTCAACTCGCCAGGAATGTTGTCAAATATTACCGCCGAGATGTTAGGTTGGGTTAGGTTAGGTTATATAACGTTATTGATGTATATAACGGTCCCACGGAGACGTAGAGGCCATCAAGACAGGAATGTGGTCAAATATTATCACCGAGATGTTAGGTTGGGTTAGTTTAGGTTATATTACGTTATTGATGTATATAAAGGTCCCACGGAGACGTAGAGGCCAACAAGCCAGGAATGTGGTCAAATATTATCGCCGGGATGTAAGATTGGGTTAGGTGATGTCATATTACGTTATTGATGTATATAACGGTCCCACGGAGACGTAGAGTCCAACAAGCCAGGAATGTGATCAAATATTACCGCCGAGATGTTAGGTTGGGTTAGGTGATGTTATATTACGTTATTGATGTATGTAAAGGTCCCACGGAGACATAGAGGACAACTCGCCAGGTATGTTTTCAAATATTACCGCCGAGATGTTAGATTGGGTTAGGTTAGGTTATATTACGTTATTGATGTATATAAAGTTCCCACGGAGACGTAGAGGCCAACAAGCCAGGAATGTGGTCAAATATTATCGCCGAGATGTTAGTATGGGTTAGGTTAGGTTATATTACGTTATTGATGTATATAACGGTCCCACGGAGACGTAGAGGCCATCAAGACAGGAATGTGGTCAAATATTACCGCCGAGATGTTAGGTTGGGTTAGTTTAGGTTATATTACGTTATTGATGTATATAAAGTTCCCACGGACACGTAGAGGCCAACAAGCCAGGAATGTGGTCAAATATTATCGCCGAGATGTTAGTATGGGTTAGGTTAGGCTATATTACGTTATTGATGTATATAAAGGTCCCACGGAGACGTAGAGGCCAACTCGCCAGGTATGTTGTCAAATCTTACCGCCGAGATGTTAGGTTGGGTTAGGTTAGGTTATATTACGTTATTGATGTATATAAAGGTCGCACGGAGACGGAGAAGCCAACTCGCCAGGAATGTTGTCAAATATTACCGCCGAGATGTTAGGTTGGGTTAGGTTAGGTTATATTACGTTATTGATGTATGTAAAGGTCCCACGGATACATAGAGGACAACCCGCCAGGTATGTTTTCAAATATTACCGCCGAGATGTTAGATTGGGTTAGGTTAGGTTATATTACGTTATTGAAGTATATAAAGGTCCCACGGAGACGTAGAGGCCAACTCGCCAGGAATGTTTTCAAATATTACCGCCGATATGTTAGGTTGGGTTAGGTTAGTTTATATTACGTTATTGATGTATATGAAGGTCCCACGGAGACGGAGAAGCCAACTCGCCAGGAATGTTGTCAAATATTATCGCCGAGATGTTAGGTTGGGTTAGGTTAGGTTATATTACGTTATTGAAGTATATAAATGTCCCACGGAGACGTAGAGGCCAACTCGCCAGGAATGTTGTCAAATATTACCGCCGAGATGTTAGGTTGGGTTAGGTTAGGTTATATTACGTTATTGATGTATATGAAGGTCCCACGGAGACGGAGAGGTCAACTCGCCAGGAATGTTGTCAAATATTACCGCCGAGATGTTAGGTTGGGTTAGGTTAGGTTATATAACGTTATTGATGTATATAACGGTCCCACGGAGACGTAGAGGCCATCAAGACAGGAATGTGGTCAAATATTACCGCCGATATGTTAGGTTGGGTTAGGTTAGGTTATATAACGTAATTGATGTATATAAAGTTCCCACGGAGACGTAGAGGCCAACAAGCCAGGAATGTGGTCAAATATTATCGCCGAGATGTT
This sequence comes from Xylocopa violacea, assembly GCA_963969225.1. Lineage (NCBI taxonomy): Eukaryota > Metazoa > Arthropoda > Insecta > Hymenoptera > Apidae > Xylocopa > Xylocopa violacea. The sequence goes on along the minus strand of CAXAJV010000017.1, from coordinate 6,072,120 downwards.
AGTATGGGTTAGGTTAGGCTATATTACGTTATTGATGTATATAACTGTCCCACGGAGACGTAGAGGCCATCAAGACAGGAATGTGGTCAAATATTACCGCCGAGATGTTAGGTTGGGTTAGTTTAGGTTATATTACGTTATTGATGTATATAAAGTTCCCACGGAGACGTAGAGGCCAACAAGCCAGGAATGTGGTCAAATATTATCGCCGAGATGTTAGTATGGGTTAGGTTAGGCTATATTACGTTATTGATGTATATAAAGGTCCCACGGAGACGTAGAGGCCAACTCGCCAGGTATGTTGTCAAATCTTACCGCCGAGATGTTAGGTTGGGTTAGGTTAGGTTATATTACGTTATTGATGTATATAAAGGTCGCACGGAGACGGAGAAGCCAACTCGCCAGGAATGTTGTCAAATATTACCGCCGAGATGTTAGGTTGGGTTAGGTTAGGTTATATTACGTTATTGATGTATGTAAAGGTCCCACGGATACATAGAGGACAACTCGCCAGGTATGTTTTCAAATATTACCGCCGAGATGTTAGATTGGGTTAGGTTAGGTTATATTACGTTATTGAAGTATATAAAGGTCCCACGGAGACGTAGAGGCCAACTCGCCAGGAATGTTTTCAAATATTACCGCCGATATGTTAGGTTGGGTTAGGTTAGGTTATATTACGTTATAGATGTATGTAAAGGTCCCACGGAGACGTAGAGGCCAACTCGGCAGGTATGATGTAAAATATTACGGCCGAGATGTTAGGTTGGGTTAGGTTAGGTTATATTACTTTATTGATGTATATGAAGGTCCCACGGAGACGGAGAAGCCAACTCGCCAGGAATGTTGTCAAATATTACCGCCAAGATGTTAGTATGGGTTAGGTTAGGTTATATTACGTTATTGATGTATATAAGGGTCCCACGGAGACGGAGAAGCCAACTCGCCAGGAATGTTGTCAAATATTACCGCCGAGATGTTAGGTTGGGTTAGGTGATGTTATATTACGTTATTGATGTATATAAAGGTCCCACGGAGACGTAGAGGCCAACTCGCCAGGAATGTTGCCAAATATTACCGCCGAGATGTTAGGTTGGGTTAGGTTAGGCTATATTACGTTATTGATGTATATAAAGGTCCCACGGAGACGTAGAGGCCAACTCGCCAGGAATGTTGTCAAATATTACCGCCGAGATGTTAGGTTGGGTTAGGTTAGGTTATATTACGTTATTGATGTATATGAAGGTCCCACGGAGACGGAGAAGTCAACTCGCCAGGAATGTTGTCAAATATTACCGCCGAGATGTTAGGTTGGGTTAGGTGATGTTATATTACGTTATTGATGTATATAACTGTCCCACGGAGACGTAGAGGCCAACAAGCCAGTAATGTGGTCAAATATTACCACCGATATGTTAGGTTGGGTTAGGTTAGTTTATATTACGTTATTGATGTATATGAAGGTCCCACGGAGACGGAGAAGCCAACTCGCCAGGAATGTTGTCAAATATTATCGCCGAGATGTTAGGTTGGGTTAGGTTAGGTTATATTACGTTATTGAAGTATATAAATGTCCCACGGAGACGTAGAGGCCAACTCGCCAGGAATGTTGTCAAATATTACCGCCGAGATGTTAGGTTGGGTTAGGTTAGGTTATATTACGTTATTGATGTATATGAAGGTCCCACGGAGACGGAGAGGTCAACTCGCCAGGAATGTTGTCAAATATTACCGCCGAGATGTTAGGTTGGGTTAGGTTAGGTTATATAACGTTATTGATGTATATAACGGTCCCACGGAGACGTAGAGGCCATCAAGACAGGAATGTGGTCAAATATTACCGCCGATATGTTAGGTTGGGTTAGGTTAGGTTATATAACGTAATTGATGTATATAAAGTTCCCACGGAGACGTAGAGGCCAACAAGCCAGGAATGTGGTCAAATATTATCGCCGAGATGTTAGTATGGGTTAGGTTAGGCTATATTACGTTATTGATGTATATAACTGTCCCACGGAGACGTAGAGGCCATCAAGACAGGAATGTGGTCAAATATTACCGCCGAGATGTTAGGTTGGGTTAGTTTAGGTTATATTACGTTATTGATGTATATAAAGTTCCCACGGAGACGTAGAGGCCAACAAGCCAGGAATGTGGTCAAATATTATCGCCGAGATGTTAGTATGGGTTAGGTTAGGCTATATTACGTTATTGATGTATATAAAGGTCCCACGGAGACGTAGAGGCCAACTCGCCAGGTATGTTGTCAAATCTTACCGCCGAGATGTTAGGTTGGGTTAGGTTAGGTTATATTACGTTATTGATGTATATAAAGGTCGCACGGAGACGGAGAAGCCAACTCGCCAGGAATGTTGTCAAATATTACCGCCGAGATGTTAGGTTGGGTTAGGTTAGGTTATATTACGTTATTGATGTATGTAAAGGTCCCACGGATACATAGAGGACAACTCGCCAGGTATGTTTTCAAATATTACCGCCGAGATGTTAGATTGGGTTAGGTTAGGTTATATTACGTTATTGAAGTATATAAAGGTCCCACGGAGACGTAGAGGCCAACTCGCCAGGAATGTTTTCAAATATTACCGCCGATATGTTAGGTTGGGTTAGGTTAGGTTATATTACGTTATAGATGTATGTAAAGGTCCCACGGAGACGTAGAGGCCAACTCGGCAGGTATGATGTAAAATATTACGGCCGAGATGTTAGGTTGGGTTAGGTTAGGTTATATTACTTTATTGATGTATATGAAGGTCCCACGGAGACGGAGAAGCCAACTCGCCAGGAATGTTGTCAAATATTACCGCCAAGATGTTAGTATGGGTTAGGTTAGGTTATATTACGTTATTGATGTATATAAGGGTCCCACGGAGACGGAGAAGCCAACTCGCCAGGAATGTTGTCAAATATTACCGCCGAGATGTTAGGTTGGGTTAGGTGATGTTATATTACGTTATTGATGTATATAAAGGTCCCACGGAGACGTAGAGGCCAACTCGCCAGGAATGTTGCCAAATATTACCGCCGAGATGTTAGGTTGGGTTAGGTTAGGCTATATTACGTTATTGATGTATATAAAGGTCCCACGGAGACGTAGAGGCCAACTCGCCAGGAATGTTGTCAAATATTACCGCCGAGATGTTAGGTTGGGTTAGGTTAGGTTATATTACGTTATTGATGTATATGAAGGTCCCACGGAGACGGAGAAGTCAACTCGCCAGGAATGTTGTCAAATATTACCGCCGAGATGTTAGGTTGGGTTAGGTGATGTTATATTACGTTATTGATGTATATAACTGTCCCACGGAGACGTAGAGGCCAACAAGCCAGTAATGTGGTCAAATATTACCACCGAGATGTTAGGTTGGGTTAGGTTAGGTTATATTACGTTATTGATGTATGTAAAGGTCCCACGGAGACATAGAGGACAACTCGCCAGGTATGTTTTCAAATATTACCGCCAAGATGTTAGTATGGGTTAGGTTAGGTTATATTACGTTATTGAAGTATATAAAGGTCCCACGGAGACGTAGAGGCCAACTCGTAAGGAATGTTTTCAAATATTACCGCCGAGATGTTAGGTTGGGTTAGGTGATGTTATATTACGTTATTGATGTATATAAAGGTCCCACGGAGACGTAGAGGCCATCTCGCCAGGAATGTTGTCAAATATTACCGCCGAGATGTTAGGTTGGGTTAGGTTAGGCTATATTACGTTATTGATGTATATAACGGTCCCACGGAGACGTAGAGGCCAACAAGCCAGGAATGTGGTCAAATATTAGCACCGAGATGTTAGGTTGGGTTAGGTTAGGTTATATTACGTTATTGATGTATGTAAAGGTCCCACGGAGACATAGAGGACAACTCGCCAGGTATGTTTTCAAATGTTACCGCCGAGATGTTAGATTGGGTTAGGTTAGGTTATATTACGTTATTGAAGTATATAAAGGTCCCACGGAGACGTAGAGGCCAACTCGCCAGGAATGTTTTCAAATATTGCCGCCGATATGTTAGGTTGGGTTAGGTTAGGTTATATTACGTTATAGATATATGTAAAGGTCCCACGGAGACGTAGAGGCCAACTCGGCAGGTATGATGTAAAATATTACGGCCGAGATGTTAGGTTGGGTTAGGTTAGGTTATATTACGTTATTGATGTATATGAAGGTCCCACGGAGACGGAGAAGCCAACTCGCCAGGAATGTTGTCAAATATTACCGCCAAGATGTTAGTATGGGTTAGGTTAGGTTATATTACGTTATTGATGTATATAACGGTCCCACGGAGACGTAGAGGCCATCAAGACAGGAATGTGGTCAAATATTCCCGCCGAGATGTTAGGTTGGGTTAGGTTAGGTTATATTACGTTAATGATGTATATAAAGGTCCCACGGAGACGTAGAGGCCAACAAGCCAGGAATGTGGTCAATTATTATCGCCGAGATGTTAGGTTGGTTTCGGTTAGGTTATATTACGTTATAGATGTATATAAATGTCCCACGGATACGTAGAGTCCAACAAGCCAGTAATGTGGCCAAATATTACCACCGATATGTTAGGTTGGGTTAGGTTAGGTTATATTACGTTATTGATGTATGTAAAGGTCCCAGGGAGACATAGAGGACAACTCGCCAGGTATGTTTTCAAATATTACCGCCGAGATGTTAGATTGGGTTAGGTTAGGTTATATTACGTTATTGAAGTATATAAAGGTCCCACGGAGACGTAGAGGCCAACTCGCCAGGAATGTTTTCAAATATTACCGCCGATATGTTAGGTTGGGTTAGGTTAGGTTATATAACGTTATTGATGTATATAAAGTTCCCACGGAGACGTAGAGGCCAACAAGCCAGGAATGTGGTCAAATATTATCGCCGAGATGTTAGTATGGGTTAGGTTAGGTTATATTACGTTATTGATGTATATAACGGACCCACGGAGACGTAGAGGCCATCAAGACTGGAATGTGGTCAAATATTACCGCCGAGATGTTAGGTTGGGTTAGTTTAGGTTATATTACGTTATTGATGTATATAAAGTTCCCACGGAGACGTAGAGGCCAACAAGCCAGGAATGTGGTCAAATATTATCGCCGAGATGTTAGTATGGGTTAGGTTAGGCTATATTACGTTATTGATGTATATAAAGGTCCCACGGAGACGTAGAGGCCAACTCGCCAGGTATGTTGTCAAATCTTACCGCCGAGATGTTAGGTTGGGTTAGGTTAGGTTATATTACGTTATTGATGTATATGAAGGTCCCACGTAGACGGAGAAGTCAACTCGCCAGGAATGTTGTCAAATATTACCGCCGAGATGTTAGGTTGGGTTAGGTTAGGTTATATAACGTTATTGATGTATATAACGGTCCCACGGAGACGTAGAGGCCATCAAGACAGGAATGTGGTCAAATATTATCACCGAGATGTTAGATTGGGTTAGGCTAGGTTATATTACGTCATTGATGTATACAAAGGTCCCACGGAGACGTAGAGGCCAACTCGCCAGGTAAGTTTTCAAATATTACCGCCGAGATGTTAGGTTGGGTTAGGTTAGGTTATATTACGTTATTGATGTATATAACGGTCCCACGGAGACGTAGAGGCCATCAAGACAGGAATGTGGTCAAATATTCCCGCCGAGATGTTAAGTTGGGTTAGGTTAGGTTATATTACGTTATTGATGTATATAAAGGTCCCACGGAGACGTAGAGGCCAACAAGCCAGGAATGTGATCAAATATTACCGCCGAGATGTAAGATTGGGTTAGGTGATGTTATATTACTTTATTGATGTATATAAAGGTCCCACGGACACGAAGAGGCCAACTCGCCAGGTATGTCTTCAAATATTACCGCCGAGATGTTGGATTGGTTTAGGTTAGGTTATATTACGTTATTGAAGTATATAAAGGTCCCACGGAGACGTAGAGGCCATCAAGACAGGAATGTGGTCAAATATTACCGCCGATATGTTAGGTTGGGTTAGGTTAGGTTATATAACGTTATTGATGTATATAAAGTTCCCACGGAGACGTAGAGGCCAACAAGCCAGGAATGTGGTCAAATATTACCACCGATATGTTAGGTTGGGTTAGGTTAGGTTATATAACGTTATTGATGTATATAAAGTTCCCACGGAGACGTAGAGGCCAACAAGCCAGGAATGTGGTCAAATATTATCGCCGAGATGTTAGTATGGGTTAGGTTAGGTTATATTACGTTATTGATGTATATAACGGTCCCACGGAGACGTAGAGGCCATCAAGAGAGGAATGTGGTCAAATATTACCGCCGAGATGTTAGGTTGGGTTAGTTTAGGTTATATTACGTTATTGATGTATATAAAGTTCCCACGGAGACGTAGAGGCCAACAAGCCAGGAATGTGGTCAAATATTATCGCCGAGATGTTAGTATGGGTTAGGTTAGGCTATATTACGTTATTGATGTATATAAAGGTCCCACGGAGACGTAGAGGCCAAGTCGCCAGGTATGTTGTCAAATCTTACCGCCGAGATGTTAGGTTGAGTTAGGTTAGTTTATATTACGTTATTGATGTATATAAAGGTCGCACGGAGACGGAGAAGCCAACTCGCCAGGAATGTTGTCAAATATTACCGCCGAGATGTTAGGTTGGGTTAGGTTAGGTTATATTACGTTATTGAAGTATATAAAGGTCCCACGGAGACGTAGAGGCCAACTCGCCAGGAATGTTTTCAAATATTACCGCCGATATGTTAGGTTGGGTTAGGTTAGGTTATATTACGTTATAGATGTATGTAAAGGTCCCACGGAGAAGTAGTGGCCAACTCGCCAGGTATGTTGTCAAATCTTACCGCCGAGATGTTAGGTTGGGTTAGGTTAGGTTATATTACGTTATTGAAGTATATAAAGGTCCCACGGAGACGTAGAGGCCATCAAGACAGGAATGTGGTCAAATATTACAGCCGAGATGTTAGGTTGGGTTAGTTTAGGTTATATTACGTTATTGATGTATATAACGGTCCCACGGAGACGTAGAGGCGATCAAGACAGGAATGTGGTCAAATATTCCCGCCGAGATGTTAGGTTGGGTTAGGTTAGGTTATATTACGTTATTGATGTATATAAAGGTCCCACGGAGACGTAGAGGCCAACAAGCCAGGAATGTGGTCAAATATTATCGCCGGGATGTAAGATTGGGTTAGGTGATGTTATATTACGTTATTGATGTACATAACGGTCCCACGGAGACGTAGAGGCCAACAAGCCAGTAATGTGGTCAAATATTACCACCGAGATGTTAGGTTGGGTTAGGTTAGGTTATATTACGTTATTGATGTATGTAAAGGTCCCACGGAGACATAGAGGACAACTCGCCAGGTATGTTTTCAAATATTACCGCCGAGATGTTAGATTGGGTTAGGTTAGGTTATATTACGTTATTGAAGTATATAATGGTCCCACGGAGACGTAGAGGCCAACTCGCCAGGAATGTTTTCAAATATTACCGCCGATATGTTAGGTTGGGTTAGGGTAGGTTATATAACGTTATTGATGTATATAAAGTTCCCACGGAGACGTAGAGGCCAACAAGCCAGGAATGTGGTCAAATATTATCGCCGAGATGTTAGTATGGGTTAGGTTAGGTTATATTACGTTATTGATGTATATAACGGTCCCACGGAGACGTAGAGGCCATCAAGACAGGAATGTGGTCAAATATTACCGCCGAGATGTTAGGTTGGGTTAGTTTAGGTTATATTACGTTATTGATGTATATAAAGTTCCCACGGAGACGTAGAGGCCAACAAGCCAGGAATGTGGTCAAATATTATCGCCGAGATGTTAGTATGGGTTAGGTTAGGCTATATTACGTTATTGATGTATATAAAGGTCCCACGGAGACGTAGAGGCCAACTCGCCAGGTATGTTTTCAAATATTACCGCCGATATGTTAGGTTGGGTTAGGTTAGGTTATATTACGTTATAGATGTATGTAAAGGTCCCACGGAGAAGTAGAGGCCATCAAGACAGGAATGTGGTCAAATATTCCCGCCGAGATGTTAGGTTGGATTCGGTTAGGTTATATTACGTTATAGATGTATATAAATGTCCCACGGATACGTAGAGTCCAACAAGCCAGGAATGTGATCAAATATTCCCGCCGAGATGTAAGATTGGGTTAGGTGATGTTATATTACGTTATTGATGTATATAAAGGTCCCACGGAGACGTAGAGGCCAACTCGCCAGGTATGTTGTCAAATATTATCGCCGGGATGTAAGATTGGGTTAGGTGATGTTATATTACGTTATTGATGTACATAACGGTCCCACGGAGACGTAGAGGCCAACAAGCCAGTAATGTGGTCAAATATTACCACCGAGATGTTAGGTTGGGTTAGGTTAGGTTATATTACGTTATTGATGTATGTAAAGGTCCCACGGAGACATAGAGGACAACTCGCCAGGTATGTTTTCAAATATTACCGCCGAGATGTTAGATTGGGTTAGGTTAGGTTATATTACGTTATTGAAGTATATAATGGTCCCACGGAGACGTAGAGGCCAACTCGCCAGGAATGTTTTCAAATATTACCGCCGATATGTTAGGTTGGGTTAGGTTAGGTTATATAACGTTATTGATGTATATAAAGTTCCCACGGAGACGTAGAGGCCAACAAGCCAGGAATGTGGTCAAATATTATCGCCGAGATGTTAGTATGGGTTAGGTTAGGTTATATTACGTTATTGATGTATATAACGGTCCCACGGAGACGTAGAGGTCATCAAGACAGGAATGTGGTCAAATATTACCGCCGAGATGTTAGGTTGGGTTAGTTTAGGTTATATTACGTTATTGATGTATATAAAGTTCCCACGGAGACGTAGAGGCCAACAAGCCAGGAATGTGGTCAAATATTATCGCCGAGATGTTAGTATGGGTTAGGTTAGGCTATATTACGTTATTGATGTATATAAAGGTCCCACGGAGACGTAGAGGCCAACTCGCCAGGTATGTTTTCAAATATTACCGCCGATATGTTAGGTTGGGTTAGGTTAGGTTATATTACGTTATAGATGTATGTAAAGGTCCCACGGAGAAGTAGAGGCCATCAAGACAGGAATGTGGTCAAATATTCCCGCCGAGATGTTAGGTTGGGTTAGGTTAGGTTATATTACGTTATTGATGTATATAAAGGTCCCACGGAGATGTAGAGGCCAACAAGCCAGGAATGTGGTCAAATATTATCGCCGAGATGTTAGGTTGGATTCGGTTAGGTTATATTACGTTATAGATGTATATAAATGTCCCACGGATACGTAGAGTCCAACAAGCCAGGAATGTGATCAAATATTACCGCCGAGATGTAAGATTGGGTTAGGTGATGTTATATTACGTTATTGATGTATATAAAGGTCCCACGGAGACGTAGAGGCCAACTCGCCAGGTATGTTGTCAAATCTTACCGCCGAGATGTTAGGTTGGGTTAGGTTAGGTTATATTACGTTATTGATGTATATGAAGGTCCCACGGAGACGGAGAAGCCAACTCGCCAGGAATGTTGTCAAATATTATCGCCGAGATGTTAGGTTGGGTTAGGTTAGGTTATATTACGTTATTGAAGTATATAAATGTCCCACGGAGACGTAGAGGCCAACTCGCCAGGAATGTTGTCAAATATTACCGCCGAGATGTTAGGTTGGGTTAGGTTAGGTTATATTACGTTATTGATGTATATGAAGGTCCCACGTAGACGGAGAAGTCAACTCGCCAGGAATGTTGTCAAATATTACCGCCGAGATGTTAGGTTGGGTTAGGTTAGGTTATATAACGTTATTGATGTATATAACGGTCCCATGGAGACGTAGAGGCCATCAAGACAGGAATGTGGTCAAATATTATCACCGAGATGTTAGGTTGGGTTAGTTTAGGTTATATTACGTTATTGATGTATATAAAGGTCCCACGGAGACGTAGAGGCCAACAAGCCAGGAATGTGGTCAAATATTATCGCCGGGATGTAAGATTGGGTTAGGTGATGTCATATTACGTTATTGATGTATATAACGGTCCCACGGAGACGTAGAGTCCAACAAGCCAGGAATGTGATCAAATATTACCGCCGAGATGTTAGGTTGGGTTAGGTGATGTTATATTACGTTATTGATGTATATAAAGGTCCCACGGAGGCGGAAAAGCCAACTCGCCAGGAATGTTCTCAAACATTACCGCCGAGATGTTAGGTTGGGTTATGTTAGGTTATATTACGTTATTGATGTATATAAAGGTCGCACGGAGACGGATAAGCGAACTCGCCAGGAATGTTGTCAAATATTACCGCCGAGATGTTAGATTGGGTTAGGCTAGGTTATATTACGTCATTGATGTATACAAAGGTCCCACGGATACGTAGAGGCCAACTCGCCAGGTAAGTTTTCAAATATTACCGCCGAGATGTTAGGTTGGGTTAGGTTAGGTTATATTACGTTATTGATGTATATAACGGTCCCACGGAGACGTAGAGGCCATCAAGACAGGAATGTGGTCAAATATTCCCGCCGAGATGTTAAGTTGGGTTAGGTTAGGTTATATTACGTTATTGATGTATATAAAGGTCCCACGGAGACGTAGAGGCCAACAAGCCAGGAATGTGATCAAATATTACCGCCGAGATGTAAGATTGGGTTAGGTGATGTTATATTACTTTATTGATGTATATAAAGGTCCCACGGACACGAAGAGGCCAACTCGCCAGGTATGTCTTCAAATATTACCGCCGAGATGTTGGATTGGTTTAGGTTAGGTTATATTACGTTATTGAAGTATATAAAGGTCCCACGGAGACGTAGAGGCCATCAAGACAGGAATGTGGTCAAATATTACCGCCGATATGTTAGGTTGGGTTAGGTTAGGTTATATAACGTTATTGATGTATATAAAGTTCCCACGGAGACGTAGAGGCCAACAAGCCAGGAATGTGGTCAAATATTACCACCGATATGTTAGGTTGGGTTAGGTTAGGTTATATAACGTTATTGATGTATATAAAGTTCCCACGGAGACGTAGAGGCCAACAAGCCAGGAATGTGGTCAAATATTATCGCCGAGATGTTAGTATGGGTTAGGTTAGGTTATATTACGTTATTGATGTATATAACGGTCCCAGGGAGACGTAGAGGCCATCAAGAGAGGAATGTGGTCAAATATTACCGCCGAGATGTTAGGTTGGGTTAGTTTAGGTTATATTACGTTATTGATGTATATAAAGTTCCCACGGAGACGTAGAGGCCAACAAGCCAGGAATGTGGTCAAATATTATCGCCGAGATGTTAGTATGGGTTAGGTTAGGCTATATTACGTTATTGATGTATATAAAGGTCGCACGGAGACGGAGAAGCCAACTCGCCAGGAATGTTGTCAAATCTTACCGCCGAGATGTTAGGTTGGGTTAGGTTAGGTTATATTACGTTATTGAAGTATATAAAGGTCCCACGGAGACGTAGAGGCCAACTCGCCAGGAATGTTTTCAAATATTACCGCCGATATGTTAGGTTGGGTTAGGTTAGGTTATATTACGTTATAGATGTATGTAAAGGTCCCACGGAGAAGTAGTGGCCAACTCGCCAGGTATGTTGTCAAATCTTACCGCCGAGATGTTAGGTTGGGTTAGGTTAGGTTATATTACGTTATTGAAGTATATAAAGGTCCCACGGAGACGTAGAGGCCATCAAGACAGGAATGTGGTCAAATATTACAGCCGAGATGTTAGGTTGGGTTAGTTTAGGTTATATTACGTTATTGATGTATATAACGGTCCCACGGAGACGTAGAGGCGATCAAGACAGGAATGTGGTCAAATATTCCCGCCGAGATGTTAGGTTGGGTTAGGTTAGGTTATATTACGTTATTGATGTATATAAAGGTCCCACGGAGACGTAGAGGCCAACAAGCCAGGAATGTGGTCAAATATTATCGCCGGGATGTAAGATTGGGTTAGGTGATGTTATATTACGTTATTGATGTACATAACGGTCCCACGGAGACGTAGAGGCCAACAAGCCAGTAATGTGGTCAAATATTACCACCGAGATGTTAGGTTGGGTTAGGTTAGGTTATATTACGTTATTGATGTATGTAAAGGTCCCACGGAGACATAGAGGACAACTCGCCAGGTATGTTTTCAAATATTACCGCCGAGATGTTAGATTGGGTTAGGTTAGGTTATATTACGTTATTGAAGTATATAATGGTCCCACGGAGACGTAGAGGCCAACTCGCCAGGAATGTTTTCAAATATTACCGCCGATATGTTAGGTTGGGTTAGGTTAGGTTATATAACGTTATTGATGTATATAAAGTTCCCACGGAGACGTAGAGGCCAACAAGCCAGGAATGTGGTCAAATATTATCGCCGAGATGTTAGTATGGGTTAGGTTAGGTTATATTACGTTATTGATGTATATAACGGTCCCACGGAGACGTAGAGGCCATCAAGACAGGAATGTGGTCAAATATTACCGCCGAGATGTTAGGTTGGGTTAGTTTAGGTTATATTACGTTATTGATGTATATAAAGTTCCCACGGAGACGTAGAGGCCAACAAGCCAGGAATGTGGTCAAATATTATCGCCGAGATGTTAGTATGGGTTAGGTTAGGCTATATTACGTTATTGATGTATATAAAGGTCCCACGGAGACGTAGAGGCCAACTCGCCAGGTATGTTTTCAAATATTACCGCCGATATGTTAGGTTGGGTTAGGTTAGGTTATATTACGTTATAGATGTATGTAAAGGTCCCACGGAGAAGTAGAGGCCATCAAGACAGGAATGTGGTCAAATATTCCCGCCGAGATGTTAGGTTGGATTCGGTTAGGTTATATTACGTTATAGATGTATATAAATGTCCCACGGATACGTAGAGTCCAACAAGCCAGGAATGTGATCAAATATTCCCGCCGAGATGTAAGATTGGGTTAGGTGATGTTATATTACGTTATTGATGTATATAAAGGTCCCACGGAGACGTAGAGGCCAACTCGCCAGGTATGTTGTCAAATATTATCGCCGGGATGTAAGATTGGGTTAGGTGATGTTATATTACGTTATTGATGTACATAACGGTCCCACGGAGACGTAGAGGCCAACAAGCCAGTAATGTGGTCAAATATTACCACCGAGATGTTAGGTTGGGTTAGGTTAGGTTATATTACGTTATTGATGTATGTAAAGGTCCCACGGAGACATAGAGGACAACTCGCCAGGTATGTTTTCAAATATTACCGCCGAGATGTTAGATTGGGTTAGGTTAGGTTATATTACGTTATTGAAGTATATAATGGTCCCACGGAGACGTAGAGGCCAACTCGCCAGGAATGTTTTCAAATATTACCGCCGATATGTTAGGTTGGGTTAGGTTAGGTTATATAACGTTATTGATGTATATAAAGTTCCCACGGAGACGTAGAGGCCAACAAGCCAGGAATGTGGTCAAATATTATCGCCGAGATGTTAGTATGGGTTAGGTTAGGTTATATTACGTTATTGATGTATATAACGGTCCCACGGAGACGTAGAGGTCATCAAGACAGGAATGTGGTCAAATATTACCGCCGAGATGTTAGGTTGGGTTAGTTTAGGTTATATTACGTTATTGATGTATATAAAGTTCCCACGGAGACGTAGAGGCCAACAAGCCAGGAATGTGGTCAAATATTATCGCCGAGATGTTAGTATGGGTTAGGTTAGGCTATATTACGTTATTGATGTATATAAAGGTCCCACGGAGACGTAGAGGCCAACTCGCCAGGTATGTTTTCAAATATTACCGCCGATATGTTAGGTTGGGTTAGGTTAGGTTATATTACGTTATAGATGTATGTAAAGGTCCCACGGAGAAGTAGAGGCCATCAAGACAGGAATGTGGTCAAATATTCCCGCCGAGATGTTAGGTTGGGTTAGGTTAGGTTATATTACGTTATTGATGTATATAAAGGTCCCACGGAGATGTAGAGGCCAACAAGCCAGGAATGTGGTCAAATATTATCGCCGAGATGTTAGGTTGGATTCGGTTAGGTTATATTACGTTTTAGATGTATATAAATGTCCCACGGATACGTAGAGTCCAACAAGCCAGGAATGTGATCAAATATTACCGCCGAGATGTAAGATTGGGTTAGGTGATGTTATATTACGTTATTGATGTATATAAAGGTCCCACGGAGACGTAGAGGCCAACTCGCCAGGTATGTTGTCAAATCTTACCGCCGAGATGTTAGGTTGGGTTAGGTTAGGTTATATTACGTTATTGATGTATATGAAGGTCCCACGGAGACGGAGAAGCCAACTCGCCAGGAATGTTGTCAAATATTATCGCCGAGATGTTAGGTTGGGTTAGGTTAGGTTATATTACGTTATTGAAGTATATAAATGTCCCACGGAGACGTAGAGGCCAACTCGCCAGGAATGTTGTCAAATATTACCGCCGAGATGTTAGGTTGGGTTAGGTTAGGTTATATTACGTTATTGATGTATATGAAGGTCCCACGTAGACGGAGAAGTCAACTCGCCAGGAATGTTGTCAAATATTACCGCCGAGATGTTAGGTTGGGTTAGGTTAGGTTATATAACGTTATTGATGTATATAACGGTCCCACGGAGACGTAGAGGCCATCAAGACAGGAATGTGGTCAAATATTATCGCCGGGATGTAAGATTGGGTTAGGTGATGTCATATTACGTTATTGATGTATATAACGGTCCCACGGAGACGTAGAGTCCAACAAGCCAGGAATGTGATCAAATATTACCGCCGAGATGTTAGGTTGGGTTAGGTGATGTTATATTACGTTATTGATGTATATAAAGGTCCCACGGAGGCGGAAAAGCCAACTCGCCAGGAATGTTCTCAAACATTACCGCCGAGATGTTAGGTTGGGTTATGTTAGGTTATATTACGTTATTGATGTATATAAAGGTCGCACGGAGACGGATAAGCGAACTCGCCAGGAATGTTGTCAAATATTACCGCCGAGATGTTAGGTTGGGTTAGGTTAGGTTATATTACATTCTTGATGTATATAACGGTCCCCCGGAGACGTAGAGGCCAACAAGAAAGGAATGTGGTCAAATATTACCGGCGAGATGTTAGGTTGGGTTAGGTTAGGCTATATTACGTTATTGATGTATATAAAGGTCCCACGGAGACGTAGAGGCCAACTCGCCAGGTATGTTGTCAAATCTTACCGCCGAGATGTTAGGTTGGGTTAGGCTAGGTTATATTACGTCATTGATGTATACAAAGGTCCCACGGAGACGTAGAGGCCAACTCGCCAGGTAAGTTTTCAAATATTACCGCCGAGATGTTAGGTTGGGTTAGGTTAGGTTATATTACGTTATTGATGTATATAAAGGTCCCACGGAGACGTAGAGGCCAACAAGCCAGGAATGTGGTCAAATATTATCGCCGAGATGTTAGGTTGGATTCGGTTAGGTTATATTACGTTATAGATGTATATAAATGTCCCACGGATACGTAGAGTCCAACAAGCCAGGAATGTGATCAAATATTACCGCCGAGATGTAAGATTGGGTCAGGTGATGTTATATTACGTTATTGATGTATATAAAGGTCCCACGGAGACGTAGAGGCCAACTCGCCAGGAATGTTGTCAAATATTATCGCCGAGATGTTAGGTTGGGTTAGGTTAGGTTATATTACGTTATTGATGTATATAAAGGTCCCACGGAGACGTAGAGGCCAACAAGCCAGGAATGTGGTCAAATATTATCGCCGGGATGTAAGATTGGGTTAGGTGATGTTATATTACGTTATTGATGTATATAACGGTCCCACGGAGACGTAGAGGCCAACAAGCCAGTAATGTGGTCAAATATTACCACCGAGATGTTAGGTTGGGTTAGGTTAGGTTATATTACGTTATTGATGTATGTAAAGGTCCCACGGAGACATAGAGGACAACTCGCCAGGTATGTTTTCAAATATTACCGCCGAGATGTTAGATTGGGTTAGGTTAGGTTATATTACGTTATTGAAGTATATAATGGTCCCACGGAGACGTAGAGGCCAACTCGCCAGGAATGTTTTCAAATATTACCGCCGATATGCTAGGTTGGGTTAGGTTAGGTTATATAACGTTATTGATGTATATAAAGTTCCCACGGAGACGTAGAGGCCAACAAGCCAGGAATGTGGTCAAATATTATCGCCGAGATGTTAGTATGGGTTAGGTTAGGTTATATTACGTTATTGATGTATATAACGGTCCCACGGAGACGTAGAGGCCATCAAGACAGGAATGTGGTCAAATATTACCGCCGAGATGTTAGGTTGGGTTAGTTTAGGTTATATTACGTTATTGATGTATATAAAGTTCCCACGGAGACGTAGAGGCCAACAAGCCAGGAATGTGGTCAAATATTATCGCCGAGATGTTAGTATGGGTTAGGTTAGGCTATATTACGTTATTGATGTATATAAAGGTCCCACGGAGACGTAGAGGCCAACTCGCCAGGTATGTTTTCAAATATTACCGCCGATATGTTAGGTTGGGTTAGGTTAGGTTATATTACGTTATAGATGTATGTAAAGGTCCCACGGAGAAGTAGAGGCCATCAAGACAGGAATGTGGTCAAATATTCCCGCCGAGATATTAGGTTGGGTTAGGTTAGGTTATATTACGTTATTGATGTATATAAAGGTCCCACGGAGATGTAGAGGCCAACAAGCCAGGAATGTGGTCAAATATTATCGCCGAGATGTTAGGTTGGATTCGGTTAGGTTATATTACGTTATAGATGTATATAAATGTCCCACGGATACGTAGAGTCCAACAAGCCAGGAATGCGATCAAATATTACCGCCGAGATGTAAGATTGGGTTAGGTGATGTTATATTACGTTATTGATGTATATAAAGGTCCCACGGAGACGTAGAGGCCAACTCGCCAGGTATGTTGTCAAATCTTACCGCCGAGATGTTAGGTTGGGTTAGGTTAGGTTATATTACGTTATTGATGTATATGAAGGTCCCACGGAGACGGAGAAGCCAACTCGCCAGGAATGTTGTCAAATATTATCGCCGAGATGTTAGGTTGGGTTAGGTTAGGTTATATTACGTTATTGAAGTATATAAATGTCCCACGGAGACGTAGAGGCCAACTCGCCAGGAATGTTGTCAAATATTACCGCCGAGATGTTAGGTTGGGTTAGGTTAGGTTATATTACGTTATTGATGCATATGAAGGTTCCACGTAGACGGAGAAGTCAACTCGCCAGGAATGTTGTCAAATATTACCGCCGAGATGTTAGGTTGGGTTAGGTTAGGTTATATAACGTTATTGATGTATATAACGGTCCCACGGAGACGTAGAGGCCATCAAGAGAGGAATGTGGTCAAATATTATCGCCGAGATGTTAGGTTGGGTTAGTTTAGGTTATATTACGTTATTGATGTATATAAAGGTCCCACGGAGACGTAGAGGCCAACAAGCCAGGAATGTGGTCAAATATTATCGCCGGGATGTAACATTGGGTTAGGTGATGTCATATTACGTTATTGATGTATATAACGGTCCAACGGAGACGTAGAGTCCAACAAGCCAGGAATGTGATCAAATATTACCGCCGAGATGTTAGGTTGGGTTAGGTGATGTTATATTACGTTATTGATGTATATAAAGGTCCCACGGAGGCGGAAAAGCCAACTCGCCAGGAATGTTCTCAAACATGACCGCCGAGATGTTAGGTTGGGTTATGTTAGGTTATATTACGATATTGATGTATATAAAGGTCGCACGGAGACGGATAAGCGAACTCGCCAGGAATGTTGTCAAATATTACCGCCGAGATGTTAGGTTGGGTTAGGTTAGGTTATATTACATTCTTGATGTATATAACGGTCCCCCGGAGACGTAGAGGCCAACAAGAAAGGAATGTGGTCAAATATTACCGCCGAGATGTTAGGTTGGGTTAGGTTAGGCTATATTACGTTATTGATGTATATAAAGGTCCCACGGAGACGTAGAGGCCAACTCGCCAGGTATGTTGTCAAACCTGACCGCCGAGATGTTAGGTTGGGTTAGGCTAGGTTATATTACGTCATTGATGTATACAAAGGTCCCACGGAGACGTAGAGGCCAACTCGCCAGGTAAGTTTTCAAATATTACCGCCGAGATGTTAGGTTGGGTTAGGTTAGGTTATATTACGTTATTGATGCATATAACGGTCCCACGGAGACGTAGAGGCCATCAAGACAGGAATGTGGTCAAATATTCCCGCCGAGATGTTAAGTTGGGTTAGGTTAGGTTATATTACGTTATTGATGTATATAAAGGTCCCACGGAGACGTAGAGGCCAACAAGCCAGGAATGTGGTCAAATATTATCGCCGGGATGTAAGATTGGGTTAGGTGATGTTATATTACGTTATTGATGTATATAACGGTCCCACGGAGACGTAGAGGCCAACAAGCCAGTAATGTGGTCAAATATTACCACCGAGATGTTAGGTTGGGTTAGGTTAGGTTATATTACGTTATTGATGTATGTAAAGGTCCCACGGAGACATAGAGGACAACTCGCCAGGTATGTTTTCAAATATTACCGCCGAGATGTTAGATTGGGTTAGGTTAGGTTATATTACGTTATTGAAGTATATAATGGTCCCACTGAGACGTAGAGGCCAACTCGCCAGGAATGTTTTCAAATATTTCCGCCGATATGTTAGGTTGGGTTAGGTTAGGTTATATAACGTTATTGATGTATATAAAGTTCCCACGGAGACGTAGAGGCCAACAAGCCAGGAATGTGGTCAAATATTATCGCCGAGATGTTAGTATGGGTTAGGTTAGGTTATATTACGTTATTGATGTATATAACGGTCCCACGGAGACGTAGAGGCCATCAAGACAGGAATGTGGTCAAATATTACCGCCGAGATGTTAGGTTGGGTTAGTTTAGGTTATATTACGTTATTGATGTATATAAAGTTCCCACGGAGACGTAGAGGCCATCAAGCCAGGAATGTGGTCAAATATTATCGCCGAGATGTTAGTATGGGTTAGGTTAGGCTATATTACGTTATTGATGTATATAAAGGTCCCACGGAGACGTAGAGGCCAACTCGCCAGGTATGTTTTCAAATATTACCGCCGATATGTTAGGTTGGGTTAGGTTAGGTTATATTACGTTATAGATGTATGTAAAGGTCCCACGGAGAAGTAGAGGCCATCAACACAGGAATGTGGTCAAATATTCCCGCCGAGATGTTAGGTTGGGTTAGGTTAGGTTATATTACGTTATTGATGTATATAAAGGTCCCACGGAGATGTAGAGGCCAACAAGCCAGGAATGTGGTCAAATATTATCGCCGAGATGTTAGGTTGGATTCGGTTAGGTTATATTACGTTATAGATGTATATAAATGTCCCACGGATACGTAGAGTCCAACAAGCCAGGAATGTGATCAAATATTACCGCCGAGATGTAAGATTGGGTTAGGTGATGTTATATTACGTTATTGATGTATATAAAGGTCCCACGGAGACGTAGAGGCCAACTCGCCAGGTATGTTGTCAAATCTTACCGCCGAGATGTTAGGTTGGGTTAGGTTAGGTTATATTACGTTATTGATGTATATGAAGGTCCCACGGAGACGGAGAAGCCAACTCGCCAGGAATGTTGTCAAATATTATCGCCGAGATGTTAGGTTGGGTTAGGTTAGGTTATATTACGTTATTGATGTATATAAAGGTCCCACGGAGACGTAGAGGCCAACAAGCCAGGAATGTGGTCAAATATTATCGCCGGGATGTAACATTGGGTTAGGTCATGTCATATTACGTTATTGATGTATATAACGGTCCCACGGAGACGTAGAGTCCAACAAGCCAGGAATGTGATCAAATATTACCGCCGAGATGTTAGGTTGGGTTAGGTGATGTTATATTACGTTATTGATGTATATAAAGGTCCCACCGAGGCGGAAAAGCCAACTCGCCAGGAATGTTCTCAAACATTACCGCCGAGATGTTAGGTTGGGTTATGTTAGGTTATATTACGTTATTGATGTATATAAAGGTCGCACGGAGACGGATAAGCGAACTCGCCAGGAATGTTGTCAAATATTACCGCCGAGATGTTAGGTTGGGTTAGGTTAGGTTATATTACATTCTTGATGTATATAACGGTCCCCCGGAGACGTAGAGGCCAACAAGAAAGGAATGTGGTCAAATATTACCGCCGAGATGTTAGGTTGGGTTAGGTTAGGCTATATTACGTTATTGATGTATATAAAGGTCCCACGGAGACGTAGAGGCCAACTCGCCAGGTATGTTGTCAAACCTGACCGCCGAGATGTTAGGTTGGGTTAGGCTAGGTTATATTACGTCATTGATGTATACAAAGGTCCCACGGAGACGTAGAGGCCAACTCGCCAGGTAAGTTTTCAAATATTACCGCCGAGATGTTAGGTTGGGTTAGGTTAGGTTATATTACGTTATTGATGTATATAACGGTCCCACGGAGACGTAGAGGCCATCAAGACAGGAATGTGGTCAAATATTCCCGCCGAGATGTTAAGTTGGGTTAGGTTAGGTTATATTACGTTATTGATGTATATAAAGGTCCCACGGAGACGTAGAGGCCAACAAGCCAGGAATGTGGTCAAATATTATCGCCGCGATGTTAGGTTGGATTCGGTTAGGTTATATTACGTTATAGATGTATATAAATGTACCACGGATACGTAGAGTCCAACAAGCCAGGAATGTGATCAAATATTACCGCCGAGATGTTAGGTTGGGTTAGTTTAGGTTATATTACGTTATTGATGTATATAACGGTCCCACGGAGACGTAGAGGCCATCAAGACAGGAATGTGGTCAAATATTACCACCGAGATGTTAGGTTGGGTTAGGTTAGGTTATATTACGTTATTGATGTATGTAAAGGTCCCACGGAGACATAGAGGACAACTCGCCAGGTATGTTTTCAAATATTACCGCCGAGATGTTAGATTGGGTTAGGTTAGGTTATATTACGTTATTGAAGTATATAATGGTCCCACGGAGACGTAGAGGCCAACTCGCCAGGAATGTTTTCAAATATTACCGCCGATATGTTAGGTTGGGTTAGGTTAGGTTATATAACGTTATTGATGTATATAAAGTTCCCACGGAGACGTAGAGGCCAACAAGCCAGGAATGTGGTCAAATATTATCGCCGAGATGTTAGTATGGGTTAGGTTAGGTTATATTACGTTATTGATGTATATAACGGTCCCACGGAGACGTAGAGGCCATCAAGACAGGAATGTGGTCAAATATTACCGCCGAGATGTTAGGTTGGGTTAGTTTAGGTTATATTACGTTATTGATGTATATAAAGTTCCCACGGAGACGTAGAGGCCAACAAGCCAGGAATGTGGTCAAATATTATCGCCGAGATGTTAGTATGGGTTAGGTTAGGCTATATTACGTTATTGATGTATATAAAGGTCCCACGGAGACATAGAGGCCAACTCGCCAGGTATGTTTTCAAATATTACCGCCGATATGTTAGGTTGGGTTAGGTTAGGTTATATTACGTTATAGATGTATGTAAAGGTCCCACGGAGAAGTAGAGGCCATCAAGACAGGAATGTGGTCAAATATTCCCGCCGAGATGTTAGGTTGGGTTAGGTTAGGTTATATTACGTTATTGATGTATATAAAGGTCCCACGGAGATGTAGAGGCCAACAAGCCAGGAATGTGGTCAAATATTATCGCCGAGATGTTAGGTTGGATTCGGTTAGGTTATATTACGTTATAGATGTATATAAATGTCCCACGGATACGTAGAGTCCAACAAGCCAGGAATGTGATCAAATATTACCGCCGAGATGTAAGATTGGGTTAGGTGATGTTATATTACGTTATTGATGTATATAAAGGTCCCACGGAGACGTAGAGGCCAACTCGCCAGGTATGTTGTCAAATCTTACCGCCGAGATGTTAGGTTGGGTTAGGTTAGGTTATATTACGTTATTGATGTATATGAAGGTCCCACGGAGACGGAGAAGCCAACTCGCCAGGAATGTTGTCAAATATTATCGCCGAGATGTTAGGTTGGGTTAGGTTAGGTTATATTACGTTATTGAAGTATATAAATGTCCCACGGAGACGTAGAGGCCAACTCGCCAGGAATGTTGTCAAATATTACCGCCGAGATGTTAGGTTGGGTTAGTTTAGGTTATATTACGTTATTGATGTATATAACGGTCCCACGGAGACGTAGAAGCGATCAAGACAGGAATGTGGTCAAATATTCCCGCCGAGATGTTAGGTTGGGTTAGGTTAGGTTATATTACGTTATTGATGTATATAAAGGTCCCACGGAGACGTAGAGGCCAACAAGCCAGGAATGTGGTCAAATATTATCGCCGAGATGTTAGGTTGGGTTAGGTTAGGTTATATTACGTTATTGATGCATATAACGGTCCCACGGAGACGTAGAGGCCATCAAGACAGGAATGTGGTCAAATATTCCCGCCGAGATGTTAAGTTGGGTTAGGTTAGGTTATATTACGTTATTGATGTATATAAAGGTCCCACGGAGACGTAGAGGCCAACAAGCCAGGAATGTGGTCAAATATTATCGCCGGGATGTAAGATTGGGTTAGGTGATGTTATATTACGTTATTGATGTATATAACGGTCCCACGGAGACGTAGAGGCCAACAAGCCAGTAATGTGGTCAAATATTACCACCGAGATGTTAGGTTGGGTTAGGTTAGGTTATATTACGTTATTGATGTATGTAAAGGTCCCACGGAGACATAGAGGACAACTCGCCAGGTATGTTTTCAAATATTACCGCCGAGATGTTAGATTGGGTTAGGTTAGGTTATATTACGTTATTGAAGTATATAATGGTCCCACTGAGACGTAGAGGCCAACTCGCCAGGAATGTTTTCAAATATTTCCGCCGATATGTTAGGTTGGGTTAGGTTAGGTTATATAACGTTATTGATGTATATAAAGTTCCCACGGAGACGTAGAGGCCAACAAGCCAGGAATGTGGTCAAATATTATCGCCGAGATGTTAGTATGGGTTAGGTTAGGTTATATTACGTTATTGATGTATATAACGGTCCCACGGAGACGTAGAGGCCATCAAGACAGGAATGTGGTCAAATATTACCGCCGAGATGTTAGGTTGGGTTAGTTTAGGTTATATTACGTTATTGATGTATATAAAGTTCCCACGGAGACGTAGAGGCCATCAAGCCAGGAATGTGGTCAAATATTATCGCCGAGATGTTAGTATGGGTTAGGTTAGGCTATATTACGTTATTGATGTATATAAAGGTCCCACGGAGACGTAGAGGCCAACTCGCCAGGTATGTTTTCAAATATTACCGCCGATATGTTAGGTTGGGTTAGGTTAGGTTATATTACGTTATAGATGTATGTAAAGGTCCCACGGAGAAGTAGAGGCCATCAACACAGGAATGTGGTCAAATATTCCCGCCGAGATGTTAGGTTGGGTTAGGTTAGGTTATATTACGTTATTGATGTATATAAAGGTCCCACGGAGATGTAGAGGCCAACAAGCCAGGAATGTGGTCAAATATTATCGCCGAGATGTTAGGTTGGATTCGGTTAGGTTATATTACGTTATAGATGTATATAAATGTCCCACGGATACGTAGAGTCCAACAAGCCAGGAATGTGATCAAATATTACCGCCGAGATGTAAGATTGGGTTAGGTGATGTTATATTACGTTATTGATGTATATAAAGGTCCCACGGAGACGTAGAGGCCAACTCGCCAGGTATGTTGTCAAATCTTACCGCCGAGATGTTAGGTTGGGTTAGGTTAGGTTATATTACGTTATTGATGTATATGAAGGTCCCACGGAGACGGAGAAGCCAACTCGCCAGGAATGTTGTCAAATATTATCGCCGAGATGTTAGGTTGGGTTAGGTTAGGTTATATTACGTTATTGATGTATATAAAGGTCCCACGGAGACGTAGAGGCCAACAAGCCAGGAATGTGGTCAAATATTATCGCCGGGATGTAACATTGGGTTAGGTCATGTCATATTACGTTATTGATGTATATAACGGTCCCACGGAGACGTAGAGTCCAACAAGCCAGGAATGTGATCAAATATTACCGCCGAGATGTTAGGTTGGGTTAGGTGATGTTATATTACGTTATTGATGTATATAAAGGTCCCACCGAGGCGGAAAAGCCAACTCGCCAGGAATGTTCTCAAACATTACCGCCGAGATGTTAGGTTGGGTTATGTTAGGTTATATTACGTTATTGATGTATATAAAGGTCGCACGGAGACGGATAAGCGAACTCGCCAGGAATGTTGTCAAATATTACCGCCGAGATGTTAGGTTGGGTTAGGTTAGGTTATATTACATTCTTGATGTATATAACGGTCCCCCGGAGACGTAGAGGCCAACAAGAAAGGAATGTGGTCAAATATTACCGCCGAGATGTTAGGTTGGGTTAGGTTAGGCTATATTACGTTATTGATGTATATAAAGGTCCCACGGAGACGTAGAGGCCAACTCGCCAGGTATGTTGTCAAACCTGACCGCCGAGATGTTAGGTTGGGTTAGGCTAGGTTATATTACGTCATTGATGTATACAAAGGTCCCACGGAGACGTAGAGGCCAACTCGCCAGGTAAGTTTTCAAATATTACCGCCGAGATGTTAGGTTGGGTTAGGTTAGGTTATATTACGTTATTGATGTATATAACGGTCCCACGGAGACGTAGAGGCCATCAAGACAGGAATGTGGTCAAATATTCCCGCCGAGATGTTAAGTTGGGTTAGGTTAGGTTATATTACGTTATTGATGTATATAAAGGTCCCACGGAGACGTAGAGGCCAACAAGCCAGGAATGTGGTCAAATATTATCGCCGCGATGTTAGGTTGGATTCGGTTAGGTTATATTACGTTATAGATGTATATAAATGTACCACGGATACGTAGAGTCCAACAAGCCAGGAATGTGATCAAATATTACCGCCGAGATGTTAGGTTGGGTTAGTTTAGGTTATATTACGTTATTGATGTATATAACGGTCCCACGGAGACGTAGAGGCCATCAAGACAGGAATGTGGTCAAATATTACCACCGAGATGTTAGGTTGGGTTAGGTTAGGTTATATTACGTTATTGATGTATGTAAAGGTCCCACGGAGACATAGAGGACAACTCGCCAGGTATGTTTTCAAATATTACCGCCGAGATGTTAGATTGGGTTAGGTTAGGTTATATTACGTTATTGAAGTATATAATGGTCCCACGGAGACGTAGAGGCCAACTCGCCAGGAATGTTTTCAAATATTACCGCCGATATGTTAGGTTGGGTTAGGTTAGGTTATATAACGTTATTGATGTATATAAAGTTCCCACGGAGACGTAGAGGCCAACAAGCCAGGAATGTGGTCAAATATTATCGCCGAGATGTTAGTATGGGTTAGGTTAGGTTATATTACGTTATTGATGTATATAACGGTCCCACGGAGACGTAGAGGCCATCAAGACAGGAATGTGGTCAAATATTACCGCCGAGATGTTAGGTTGGGTTAGTTTAGGTTATATTACGTTATTGATGTATATAAAGTTCCCACGGAGACGTAGAGGCCAACAAGCCAGGAATGTGGTCAAATATTATCGCCGAGATGTTAGTATGGGTTAGGTTAGGCTATATTACGTTATTGATGTATATAAAGGTCCCACGGAGACATAGAGGCCAACTCGCCAGGTATGTTTTCAAATATTACCGCCGATATGTTAGGTTGGGTTAGGTTAGGTTATATTACGTTATAGATGTATGTAAAGGTCCCACGGAGAAGTAGAGGCCATCAAGACAGGAATGTGGTCAAATATTCCCGCCGAGATGTTAGGTTGGGTTAGGTTAGGTTATATTACGTTATTGATGTATATAAAGGTCCCACGGAGATGTAGAGGCCAACAAGCCAGGAATGTGGTCAAATATTATCGCCGAGATGTTAGGTTGGATTCGGTTAGGTTATATTACGTTATAGATGTATATAAATGTCCCACGGATACGTAGAGTCCAACAAGCCAGGAATGTGATCAAATATTACCGCCGAGATGTAAGATTGGGTTAGGTGATGTTATATTACGTTATTGATGTATATAAAGGTCCCACGGAGACGTAGAGGCCAACTCGCCAGGTATGTTGTCAAATCTTACCGCCGAGATGTTAGGTTGGGTTAGGTTAGGTTATATTACGTTATTGATGTATATGAAGGTCCCACGGAGACGGAGAAGCCAACTCGCCAGGAATGTTGTCAAATATTATCGCCGAGATGTTAGGTTGGGTTAGGTTAGGTTATATTACGTTATTGAAGTATATAAATGTCCCACGGAGACGTAGAGGCCAACTCGCCAGGAATGTTGTCAAATATTACCGCCGAGATGTTAGGTTGGGTTAGTTTAGGTTATATTACGTTATTGATGTATATAACGGTCCCACGGAGACGTAGAAGCGATCAAGACAGGAATGTGGTCAAATATTCCCGCCGAGATGTTAGGTTGGGTTAGGTTAGGTTATATTACGTTATTGATGTATATAAAGGTCCCACGGAGACGTAGAGGCCAACAAGCCAGGAATGTGGTCAAATATTATCGCCGGGATGTAAGATTGGGTTAGGTGATGTTATATTACGTTATTGATGTATATAACGGTCCCACGGAGACGTAGAGGCCAACAAGCCAGTAATGTGGTCAAATATTACAACCGAGATGTTAGGTTGGGTTAGGTTAGGTTATATTACGTTATTGATGTATGTAAAGGTCCCACGGAGACATAGAGGACAACTCGCCAGGTATGTTTTCAAATATTACCGCCGAGATGTTAGATTGGGTTAGGTTAGGTTATATTACGTTATTGAAGTATATAATGGTCCCACTGAGACGTAGAGGCCAACTCGCCAGGAATGTTTTCAAATATTACCGCCGATATGTTAGGTTGGGTTAGGTTAGGTTATATAACGTTATTGATGTATATAAAGTTCCCACGGAGACGTAGAGGCCAACAAGCCAGGAATGTGGTCAAATATTATCGCCGAGATGTTAGTATGGGTTAGGTTAGGTTATATTACGTTATTGATGTATATAACGGTCCCACGGAGACGTAGAGGCCATCAAGACAGGAATGTGGTCAAATATTACCGCCGAGATGTTAGGTTAGGTTAGTTTACGTTATATTACGTTATTGATGTATATAAAGTTCCCACGGAGACGTAGAGGCCAACAAGCCAGGAATGTGGTCAAATATTATCGCCGAGATGTTAGTATGGGTTAGGTTAGGCTATATTACGTTATTGATGTATATAAAGGTCCCACGGGGACGTAGAGGCCAACTCGCCAGGTATGTTTTCAAATATTACCGCCGATATGTTAGGTTGGGTTAGGTTAGGTTATATTACGTTATAGATGTATGTAAAGGTCCCACGGAGAAGTAGAGGCCATCAAGACAGGAATGTGGTCAAATATTCCCGCCGAGATGTTAGGTTGGGTTAGGTTAGGTTATATTACGTTATTGATGTATATAAAGGTCCCACGGAGATGTAGAGGCCAACAAGCCAGGAATGTGGTCAAATATTATCGCCGAGATGTTAGGTTGGATTCGGTTAGGTTATATTACGTTATAGATGTATATAAATGTCCCACGGATACGTAGAGTCCAACAAGCCAGGAATGTGATCAAATATTACCGCCGAGATGTTAGGTTGGGATAGTTTAGGTTATATTACGTTATTGATGTATATAACGGTCCCACGGAGACGTAGAGGCCATCAAGACGGGAATGTGGTCAAATATTCCCGCCGAGATGTTAGGTTGGGTTAGGTTAGGTTATATTACGTTATTGAAGTATATAAAGGTCCCACGGAGACGTAGAGGCCATCAAGACAGGAATGTGGTCAAATATTACCGCCGAGATGTTAGGTTGGGTTAGTTTAGGTTATATTACGTTATTGATGTATATAACGGTCCCACGGAGACGTAGAGGCGATCAAGACAGGAATGTGGCCAAATATTCCCGCCGAGATGTTAGGTTGGGTTAGGTTAGGTTATATTACGTTATTGATGTATATAAAGGTCCCACGGAGATGTAGAGGCCAACTCGCCAGGAATGTTGTCAAATATTACCGCCGAGATGTTAGGTTGGGTTAGGTTAGGCTATATTACGTTATTGATGTATATAAAGGTCCCACGGAGACGTAGAGCCCAACTCGCCAGGTATGTTGTCAAATCTTACCGCCGAGATGTTAGGTTGGGTTAGGTTAGGTTATATTACGTTATTGATGTATATAAGGGTCCCACGGAGACGGAGAAGCCAACTCGCCAGGAATGTTGTCAAATATTACCGCCGAGATGTTAGGTTGGGTTAGGCTAGATTATATTACGTTATTGATGTATACAAAGGTCCCACGGAGACGTAGAGGCCAACTCGCCAGGTATGTTGTCAAATCTTACCGCCGAGATGTTAGGTTGGGTTAGGCTAGGTTATATTACGTTATTGATGTATATAACGGTCCCACGGAGACGTAGAGGCCATTAAGACAGGAATGTGGTCAAATATTCCCGCCGAGATGTTAGGTTGGGTTAGGTTAGGTTATATTACGTTCTTGATGTATATAAAGGTCCCACGGAGATGTAGAGGCCAACAAGCCAGGAATGTGGTCAAATATTATCGCCGAGATGTTAGGTTGGTTTCGGTTAGGTTATATTACGTTATAGATGTATATAAATGTCCCACGGATACGTAGAGTCCAACAAGCCAGGAATGTGATCAAATATTACCGCCGAGATGTAAGATTGGGTTAGGTGATGTTATATTACGTTATTGATGTATATAAAGGTCCCACGGAGACGTAGAGGCCAACTCGCCAGGAATGTTGTCAAATATTACCGCCGAGATGTTAGGTTGGGTTAGGTTAGGCTATATTACGTTATTGATGTATATAAAGGTCCCACGGAGACGTAGAGGCCAACTCGCCAGGTATGTTGTCAAATCTTACCGCCGAGATGTTAGGTTGGGTTAGGTTAGGTTATATTACGTTATTGATGTATATAAGGGTCCCACGGAGACGGAGAAGCCAACTCGCCAGGAATGTTGTCAAATATTACCGCCGAGATGTTAGGTTGGGTTAGGCTAGGTTATATTACGTTATTGATGTATACAAAGGTCCCACGGAGACGTAGAGGCCAACTCGCCAGGTATGTTGTCAAATCTTACCGCCGAGATGTTAGGTTGGGTTAGGCTAGGTTATATTACGTTATTGATGTATACAAAGGTCCCACGGAAACGTAGAGGCCAACTCGCCAGGTAAGTTTTCAAATATTACCGCCGAGATGTTAGGTTTGGTTAGGTTAGGTTATATTACGTTATTGATGTATATAACGGTCCCACGGAGACGTAGAGGCCATTAAGACAGGAATGTGGTCAAATATTCCCGCCGAGATGTTAGGTTGGGTTAGGTTAGGTTATGTTACGTTCTTGATGTATATAAAGGTCCCACGGAGATGTAGAGGCCAACAAGCCAGGAATGTGGTCAAATATTATCGCCGAGATGTTAGGTTGGATTCGGTTAGGTTATATTACGTTATAGATGTATATAAATGTCCCACGGATACGTAGAGTCCAACAAGCCAGGAATGTGATCAAATATTACCGCCGAGATGTAAGATTGGGTTAGGTGATGTTATATTACGTTATTGATGTATATAAAGGTCCCCCGGAGACGTAGAGGCCAACAAGAAAGGAATGTGGTCAAATATTACCGCCGAGATGTTAGGTTGGGTTAGGTTAGGCTATATTACGTTATTGATGTATATAAAGGTCCCACTGAGACGTAGAGGCCAACTCGCCAGGTATGTTGTCAAATCTTACCGCCGAGATGTTAGGTTGGGTTAGGTTAGGTTATATTACGTTATTGATGTATGTAAAGGTCCCACGGAGACATAGAGGACAACTCGCCAGGTATGTTTTCAAATATTACCGCCGAGATGTTAGATTGGGTTAGGTTAGGTTATATTACGTTATTGAAGTATATAATGGTCCCACTGAGACGTAGAGGCCAACTCGCCAGGAATGTTTTCAAATATTACCGCCGATATGTTAGGTTGGGTTAGGTTAGGTTATATAACGTTATTGATGTATATAAAGTTCCCACGGAGACGTAGAGGCCAACAAGCCAGGAATGTGGTCAAATATTATCGCCGAGATGTTAGTATGGGTTAGGTTAGGTTATATTACGTTATTGATGTATATAACGGTCCCACGGAGACGTAGAGGCCATCAAGACAGGAATGTGGTCAAATATTACCGCCGAGATGTTAGGTTAGGTTAGTTTACGTTATATTACGTTATTGATGTATATAAAGTTCCCACGGAGACGTAGAGGCCAACAAGCCAGGAATGTGGTCAAATATTATCGCCGAGATGTTAGTATGGGTTAGGTTAGGCTATATTACGTTATTGATGTATATAAAGGTCCCACGGGGACGTAGAGGCCAACTCGCCAGGTATGTTTTCAAATATTACCGCCGATATGTTAGGTTGGGTTAGGTTAGGTTATATTACGTTATAGATGTATGTAAAGGTCCCACGGAGAAGTAGAGGCCATCAAGACAGGAATGTGGTCAAATATTCCCGCCGAGATGTTAGGTTGGGTTAGGTTAGGTTATATTACGTTATTGATGTATATAAAGGTCCCACGGAGATGTAGAGGCCAACAAGCCAGGAATGTGGTCAAATATTATCGCCGAGATGTTAGGTTGGATTCGGTTAGGTTATATTACGTTATAGATGTATATAAATGTCCCACGGATACGTAGAGTCCAACAAGCCAGGAATGTGATCAAATATTACCGCCGAGATGTAAGATTGGGTTAGGTGATGTTATATTACGTTATTGATGTATATAAAGGTCCCACGGAGACGTAGAGGCCAACTCGCCAGGTATGTTGTCAAATCTTACCGCCGAGATGTCAGGTTGGGTTAGGTTAGGTTATATTACGTTATTGATGTATATGAAGGTCCCACGGAGACGGAGAAGCCAACTCGCCAGGAATGTTGTCAAATATTATCGCCGAGATGTTAGGTTGGGTTAGGTTAGGTTATATTACGTTATTGAAGTATATAAATGTCCCACGGAGACGTAGAGGCCAACTCGCCAGGAATGTTGTCAAATATTACCGCCGAGATGTTAGGTTGGGTTAGGTTTGGTTATATTACGTTATTGATGTATATGAAGGTTCCACGTAGACGGAGAAGCCAACTCGCCAGGAATGTTGTCAAATATTACCGCCGAGATGTTAGGTTGGGTTAGGTTAGGTTATATAACGTTATTGATGTATATAACGGTCCCACGGAGACGTAGAGGCCATCAAGAGAGGAATGTGGTCAAATATTATCGCCGAGATGTTAGGTTGGGTTAGTTTAGGTTATATTACGTTATTGATGTATATAAAGGTCCCACGGAGACGTAGAGGCCAACAAGCCAGGAATGTGGTCAAATATTATCGCCGGGATGTAACATTGGGTTAGGTGATGTCATATTACGTTATTGATGTATATAACGGTCCCCCGGAGACGTAGAGGCCAACAAGAAAGGAATGTGCTCAAATATTACCGCCGAGATGTTAGGTTGGGTTAGGTTAGGCTATATTACGTTATTGATGTATATAAAGGTCCCACGGAGACGTAGAGGCCAACTCGCCAGGTATGTTGTCAAACCTTACCGCCGAGATGTTAGGTTGGGTTAGGCTAGGTTATATTACGTCATTGATGTATACAAAGGTCCCACGGAGACGTAGAGGCCAACTCGCCAGGTAAGTTTTCAAATATTACCGCCGAGATGTTAGGTTGGGTTAGGTTAGGTTATATTACGTTATTGATGTATATAACGGTCCCACGGAGACGTAGAGGCCATCAAGACAGGAATGTGGTCAAATATTCCCGCCGAGATGTTAAGTTGGGTTAGGTTAGGTTATATTACGTTATTGATGTATATAAAGGTCCCACGGAGACGTAGAGGCCAACAAGCCAGGAATGTGGTCAAATATTATCGCCGAGATGTTAGGTTGGATTCGGTTAGGTTATATTACGTTATAGATGTATATAAATGTCCCACGGATACGTAGAGTCCAACAAGCCAGGAATGTGATCAAATATTACCGCCGAGATGTTAGGTTGGGTTAGTTTAGGTTATATTACGTTATTGATGTATATAACGGTCCCACGGAGACGTAGAGGCCATCAAGACGGGAATGTGGTCAAATATTCCCGCCGAGATGTTAGGTTGGGTTAGGTTAGGTTATATTACGTTATTGAAGTATATAAAGGTCCCACGGAGACGTAGAGGCCATCAAGACAGGAATGTGGTCAAATATTACCGCCGAGATGTTAGGTTGGGTTAGTTTAGGTTATATTACGTTATTGATGTATATAACGGTCCCACGGAGACGTAGAGGCGATCAAGACAGGAATGTGGCCAAATATTCCCGCCGAGATGTTAGGTTGGGTTAGGTTAGGTTATATTACGTTATTGATGTATATAAAGGTCCCACGGAGATGTAGAGGCCAACTCGCCAGGAATGTTGTCAAATATTACCGCCGAGATGTTAGGTTGGGTTAGGTTAGGCTATATTACGTTATTGATGTATATAAAGGTCCCACGGAGACGTAGAGCCCAACTCGCCAGGTATGTTGTCAAATCTTACCGCCGAGATGTTAGGTTGGGTTAGGTTAGGTTATATTACGTTATTGATGTA
Source organism: Xylocopa violacea (assembly GCA_963969225.1). Taxonomy (NCBI): domain Eukaryota; kingdom Metazoa; phylum Arthropoda; class Insecta; order Hymenoptera; family Apidae; genus Xylocopa; species Xylocopa violacea. The sequence continues at coordinate 6,039,272 of CAXAJV010000017.1, read as the reverse complement.
TATAAGGGTCCCACGGAGACGGAGAAGCCAACTCGCCAGGAATGTTGTCAAATATTACCGCCGAGATGTTAGGTTGGGTTAGGCTAGATTATATTACGTTATTGATGTATACAAAGGTCCCACGGAGACGTAGAGGCCAACTCGCCAGGTATGTTGTCAAATCTTACCGCCGAGATGTTAGGTTGGGTTAGGCTAGGTTATATTACGTTATTGATGTATATAACGGTCCCACGGAGACGTAGAGGCCATTAAGACAGGAATGTGGTCAAATATTCCCGCCGAGATGTTAGGTTGGGTTAGGTTAGGTTATATTACGTTCTTGATGTATATAAAGGTCCCACGGAGATGTAGAGGCCAACAAGCCAGGAATGTGGTCAAATATTATCGCCGAGATGTTAGGTTGGTTTCGGTTAGGTTATATTACGTTATAGATGTATATAAATGTCCCACGGATACGTAGAGTCCAACAAGCCAGGAATGTGATCAAATATTACCGCCGAGATGTAAGATTGGGTTAGGTGATGTTATATTACGTTATTGATGTATATAAAGGTCCCACGGAGACGTAGAGGCCAACTCGCCAGGAATGTTGTCAAATATTACCGCCGAGATGTTAGGTTGGGTTAGGTTAGGCTATATTACGTTATTGATGTATATAAAGGTCCCACGGAGACGTAGAGGCCAACTCGCCAGGTATGTTGTCAAATCTTACCGCCGAGATGTTAGGTTGGGTTAGGTTAGGTTATATTACGTTATTGATGTATATAAGGGTCCCACGGAGACGGAGAAGCCAACTCGCCAGGAATGTTGTCAAATATTACCGCCGAGATGTTAGGTTGGGTTAGGCTAGGTTATATTACGTTATTGATGTATACAAAGGTCCCACGGAGACGTAGAGGCCAACTCGCCAGGTATGTTGTCAAATCTTACCGCCGAGATGTTAGGTTGGGTTAGGCTAGGTTATATTACGTTATTGATGTATACAAAGGTCCCACGGAAACGTAGAGGCCAACTCGCCAGGTAAGTTTTCAAATATTACCGCCGAGATGTTAGGTTTGGTTAGGTTAGGTTATATTACGTTATTGATGTATATAACGGTCCCACGGAGACGTAGAGGCCATTAAGACAGGAATGTGGTCAAATATTCCCGCCGAGATGTTAGGTTGGGTTAGGTTAGGTTATGTTACGTTCTTGATGTATATAAAGGTCCCACGGAGATGTAGAGGCCAACAAGCCAGGAATGTGGTCAAATATTATCGCCGAGATGTTAGGTTGGATTCGGTTAGGTTATATTACGTTATAGATGTATATAAATGTCCCACGGATACGTAGAGTCCAACAAGCCAGGAATGTGATCAAATATTACCGCCGAGATGTAAGATTGGGTTAGGTGATGTTATATTACGTTATTGATGTATATAAAGGTCCCCCGGAGACGTAGAGGCCAACAAGAAAGGAATGTGGTCAAATATTACCGCCGAGATGTTAGGTTGGGTTAGGTTAGGCTATATTACGTTATTGATGTATATAAAGGTCCCACTGAGACGTAGAGGCCAACTCGCCAGGTATGTTGTCAAATCTTACCGCCGAGATGTTAGGTTGGGTTAGGTTAGGCTATATTACGTTATTGATGTATACAAAGGTCCCACGGAGACGTAGAGGCCAACTCGCCAGGTATGTTGTCAAATCTTACCGCCGAGATGTTAGGTTTGGTTAGGTTAGGTTATATTACGTTATTGATGTATATAACGGTCCCACGGAGACGTAGAGGCCATCAAGACAGGAATGTGGTCAAATATTCCCGCCGAGATGTTAAGTTGGGTTAGGTTAGGTTATATTACGTTATTGATGTATATAAAGGTCCCACGGAGACGTAGAGGCCAACAAGCCAGGAATGTGGTCAAATATTATCGCCGAGATGTTAGGTTGGATTCGGTTAGGTTATATTACGTTATAGATGTATATAAATGTCCCACGGATACGTAGAGTCCAACAAGCCAGGAATGTCATCAAATATTACCGCCGAGATGTAAGATTGGGTTAGGTGATGTTACATTACGTTATTGATGTATATAAAGGTCCCACGGAGACGTAGAGGCCAACTCGCCAGGAATGTTGTCAAATATTACCGCCGAGATGTTAGGTTGGGTTAGGTTAGGCTATATTACGTTATTGATGTATATAAAGGTCCCACGGAGACGTAGAGGCCAACAAGCCAGGAATGTGGTCAAATATTATCGACGGGATGTTAGTATGGGTTAGGTTAGGTTATATTACGTTATTGATGTATATAACGGTCCCACGGAGACGTAGAGGCCATCAAGACAGGAATGTGGTCAAATATTACCGCCGAGATGTTAGGTTGGGTTAGTTTAGGTTATATTACGTTATTGATGTATATAAAGGTCCCACGGAGACGTAGAGTCCAACAAGCCAGGAATGTGATCAAATATTATCGCCGAGATGTTAGGTTGGGTTAGGTGATGTTATATTACGTTATTGATGTATATAAAGGTCCCACGGAGGCGGCAAAAACAAATCGCCAGGAATGTTCTCAAACATTACCGCCGAGATGTTAGGTTGGGTTAGGTTAGGTTATATTACGTTATTGATGTATATAAAGGTCGCACGGAGACGGATAAGCGAACTCGCCAGGAATGTTGTCAAATATTACCGCCGAGATGTTAGGTTGGGTTAGGTTAGGTTATATTACATTCTTGATGTATATAACGGTCCCCCGGAGACGTAGAGGCCAACAAGAAAGGAATGTGGTCAAATATTACCGCCGAGATGTTAGGTTGGGTTAGGTTAGGCTATATTACGTTATTGATGTATATAAAGGTCCCACGGAGACGTAGAGGCCAACTCTCCAGGTATGTTGTCAAATCTTACCGCCGAGATGTTAGGTTGGGTTAGGTTAGGTTATATTACGTTATTGAAGTATATAAAGGTCCCACGGAGACGTAGAGGCCATCAAGACAGGAATGTGGTCAAATATTACAGCCGAGATGTTAGGTTGGGTTAGTTTAGGTTATATTACGTTATTGATGTATATAACGGTCCCACGGAGACGTAGAGGCGATCAAGACAGGAATGTGGTCAAATATTCCCGCCGAGATGTTAGGTTGGGTTAGGTTAGGTTATATTACGTTATTGATGTATATAAAGGTCCCACGGAGACGTAGAGGCCAACAAGCCAGGAATGTGGTCAAATATTATCGCCGGGATGTAAGATTGGGTTAGGTGATGTTATATTACGTTATTGATGTATATAACGGTCCCACGGAGACGTAGAGGCCAACAAGCCAGTAATGTGGTCAAATATTACCACCGAGATGTTAGGTTGGGTTAGGTTAGGTTATATTACGTTATTGATGTATGTAAAGGTCCCACGGAGACATAGAGGACAACTCGCCAGGTATGTTTTCAAATATTACCGCCGAGATGTTAGATTGGGTTAGGTTAGGTTATATTACGTTATTGAAGTATATAATGGTCCCACGGAGACGTAGAGGCCAACTCGCCAGGAATGTTTTCAAATATTACCGCCGATATGTTAGGTTGGGTTAGGTTAGGTTATATAACGTTATTGATGTATATAAAGTTCCCACGGAGACGTAGAGGCCAACAAGCCAGGAATGTGGTCAAATATTATCGCCGAGATGTTAGTATGGGTTAGGTTAGGTTATATTACGTTATTGATGTATATAACGGTCCCACGGAGACGTAGAGGCCATCAAGACAGGAATGTGGTCAAATATTACCGCCGAGATGTTAGGTTGGGTTAGTTTAGGTTATATTACGTTATTGATGTATATAAAGTTCCCACGGAGACGTAGAGGCCAACAAGCCAGGAATGTGGTCAAATATTATCGCCGAGACGTTAGTATGGGTTAGGTTAGGCTATATTACGTTATTGATGTATATAAAGGTCCCACGGAGACGTAGAGGCCAACTCGCCAGGTATGTTTTCAAATATTACCGCCGATATGTTAGGTTGGGTTAGGTTAGGTTATATTACGTTATAGATGTATGTAAAGGTCCCACGGAGAAGTAGAGGCCATCAAGACAGGAATGTGGTCAAATATTCCCGCCGAGATGTTAGGTTGGGTTAGGTTAGGTTATATTACGTTATTGATGTATATAAAGGTCCCACGGAGATGTAGAGGCCAACAAGCCAGGAATGTGGTCAAATATTATCGCCGAGATGTTAGGTTGGATTCGGTTAGGTTATATTACGTTATAGATGTATATAAATGTCCCACGGATACGTAGAGTCCAACAAGCCAGGAATGTGATCAAATATTACCGCCGAGATGTAAGATTGGGTTAGGTGATGCTATATTACGTTATTGATGTATATAAAGGTCCCACGGAGACGTAGAGGCCAACTCGCCAGGTATGTTGTCAAATCTTACCGCCGAGATGTTAGGTTGGGTTAGGTTAGGTTATATTACGTTATTGATGTATATGAAGGTCCCACGGAGACGGAGAAGCCAACTCGCCAGGAATGTTGTCAAATATTATCGCCGAGATGTTAGGTTGGGTTAGGTTAGGTTATATTACGTTATTGAAGTATATAAATGTCCCACGGAGACGTAGAGGCCAACTCGCCAGGAATGTTGTCAAATATTACCGCCGAGATGTTAGGTTGGGTTAGGTTAGGTTATATTACATTCTTGATGTATATAACGGTCCCCCGGAGACGTAGAGGCCAACAAGAAAGGAATGTGGTCAAATATTACCGCCGAGATGTTAGGTTGGGTTAGGTTAGGCTATATTACGTTATTGATGTATATAAAGGTCCCACGGAGACGTAGAGGCCAACTCTCCAGGTATGTTGTCAAATCTTACCGCCGAGATGTTAGGTTGGGTTAGGTTAGGTTATATTACGTTATTGAAGTATATAAAGGTCCCACGGAGACGTAGAGGCCATCAAGACAGGAATGTGGTCAAATATTACAGCCGAGATGTTAGGTTGGGTTAGTTTAGGTTATATTACGTTATTGATGTATATAACGGTCCCACGGAGACGTAGAGGCGATCAAGACAGGAATGTGGTCAAATATTCCCGCCGAGATGTTAGGTTGGGTTAGGTTAGGTTATATTACGTTATTGATGTATATAAAGGTCCCACGGAGACGTAGAGGCCAACAAGCCAGGAATGTGGTCAAATATTATCGCCGGGATGTAAGATTGGGTTAGGTGATGTTATATTACGTTATTGATGTATATAACGGTCCCACGGAGACGTAGAGGCCAACAAGCCAGTAATGTGGTCAAATATTACCACCGAGATGTTAGGTTGGGTTAGGTTAGGTTATATTACGTTATTGATGTATGTAAAGGTCCCACGGAGACATAGAGGACAACTCGCCAGGTATGTTTTCAAATATTACCGCCGAGATGTTAGATTGGGTTAGGTTAGGTTATATTACGTTATTGAAGTATATAATGGTCCCACGGAGACGTAGAGGCCAACTCGCCAGGAATGTTTTCAAATATTACCGCCGATATGTTAGGTTGGGTTAGGTTAGGTTATATAACGTTATTGATGTATATAAAGTTCCCACGGAGACGTAGAGGCCAACAAGCCAGGAATGTGGTCAAATATTATCGCCGAGATGTTAGTATGGGTTAGGTTAGGTTATATTACGTTATTGATGTATATAACGGTCCCACGGAGACGTAGAGGCCATCAAGACAGGAATGTGGTCAAATATTACCGCCGAGATGTTAGGTTGGGTTAGTTTAGGTTATATTACGTTATTGATGTATATAAAGTTCCCACGGAGACGTAGAGGCCAACAAGCCAGGAATGTGGTCAAATATTATCGCCGAGATGTTAGTATGGGTTAGGTTAGGCTATATTACGTTATTGATGTATATAAAGGTCCCACGGAGACGTAGAGGCCAACTCGCCAGGTATGTTTTCAAATATTACCGCCGATATGTTAGGTTGGGTTAGGTTAGGTTATATTACGTTATAGATGTATGTAAAGGTCCCACGGAGAAGTAGAGGCCATCAAGACAGGAATGTGGTCAAATATTCCCGCCGAGATGTTAGGTTGGGTTAGGTTAGGTTATATTACGTTATTGATGTATATAAAGGTCCCACGGAGATGTAGAGGCCAACAAGCCAGGAATGTGGTCAAATATTATCGCCGAGATGTTAGGTTGGATTCGGTTAGGTTATATTACGTTATAGATGTATATAAATGTCCCACGGATACGTAGAGTCCAACAAGCCAGGAATGTGATCAAATATTACCGCCGAGATGTAAGATTGGGTTAGGTGATGCTATATTACGTTATTGATGTATATAAAGGTCCCACGGAGACGTAGAGGCCAACTCGCCAGGTATGTTGTCAAATCTTACCGCCGAGATGTTAGGTTGGGTTAGGTTAGGTTATATTACGTTATTGATGTATATGAAGGTCCCACGGAGACGGAGAAGCCAACTCGCCAGGAATGTTGTCAAATATTATCGCCGAGATGTTAGGTTGGGTTAGGTTAGGTTATATTACGTTATTGAAGTATATAAATGTCCCACGGAGACGTAGAGGCCAACTCGCCAGGAATGTTGTCAAATATTACCGCCGAGATGTTAGGTTGGGTTAGGTTAGGTTATATTACGTTATTGATGTATATGAAGGTTCCACGTAGACGGAGAAGTCAACTCGCCAGGAATGTTGTCAAATATTACCGCCGAGATGTTAGGTTGGGTTAGGTTAGGTTATATAACGTTATTGATGTATATAACGGTCCCACGGAGACGTAGAGGCCATCAAGAGAGGAATGTGGTCAAATATTATCGCCGAGATGTTAGGTTGGGTTAGTTTAGGTTATATTACGTTATTGATGTATATAAAGGTCCCACGGAGACGTAGAGGCCAACAAGCCAGGAATGTGGTCAAATATTATCGCCGGGATGTAACATTGGGTTAGGTGATGTCATATTACGTTATTGATGTATATAACGGTCCCACGGAGACGTAGAGTCCAACAAGCCAGGAATGTAATCAAATATTACCGCCGAGATGTTAGGTTGGGTTAGGTGATGTTATATTACGTTATTGATGTATATAAAGGTCCCACGGAGGCGGAAAAGCCAACTCGCCAGGAATGTTCTCAAACATTACCGCCGAGATGTTAGGTTGGGTTATGTTAGGTTATATTACGTTATTGATGTATATAAAGGTCGCACGGAGACGGATAAGCGAACTCGCCAGGAATGTTGTCAAATATTACCGCCGAGATGTTAGGTTGGGTTAGGTTAGGTTATATTACATTCTTGATGTATATAACGGTCCCCCGGAGACGTAGAGGCCAACAAGAAAGGAATGTGCTCAAATATTACCGCCGAGATGTTAGGTTGGGTTAGGTTAGGCTATATTACGTTATTGATGTATATAAAGGTCCCACGGAGACGTAGAGGCCAACTCGCCAGGTATGTTGTCAAACCTTACCGCCGAGATGTTAGGTTGGGTTAGGCTAGGTTATATTACGTCATTGATGTATACAAAGGTCCCACGGAGACGTAGAGGCCAACTCGCCAGGTAAGTTTTCAAATATTACCGCCGAGATGTTAGGTTGGGTTAGGTTAGGTTATATTACGTTATTGATGTATATAACGGTCCCACGGAGACGTAGAGGCCATCAAGACAGGAATGTGGTCAAATATTCCCGCCGAGATGTTAAGGTGGGTTAGGTTAGGTTATATTACGTTATTGATGTATATAAAGGTCCCACGGAGACGTAGAGGCCAACTCGCCAGGTATGTTGTCAAATCTTACCGCCGAGATGTTAGGTTGGGTTAGGTTAGGTTATATTACGTTATTGATGTATATAAGGGTCCCACGGAGACGGAGAAGCCAACTCGCCAGGAATGTTGTCAAATATTACCGCCGAGATGTTAGGTTGGGTTAGGCTAGGTTATATTACGTTATTGATGTATACAAAGGTCCCACGGAGACGTAGAGGCCAACTCGCCAGGTATGTTGTCAAATCTTACCGCCGAGATGTTAGGTTGGGTTAGGCTAGGTTATATTACGTTATTGATGTATACAAAGGTCCCACGGAAACGTAGAGGCCAACTCGCCAGGTAAGTTTTCAAATATTACCGCCGAGATGTTAGGTTGGGTTAGGTTAGGTTATATTACGTTATTGATGTATATAACGGTCCCACGGAGACGTAGAGGCCATTAAGACAGGAATGTGGTCAAATATTCCCGCCGAGATGTTAGGTTGGGTTAGGTTAGGTTATATTACGTTCTTGATGTATATAAAGGTCCCACGGAGATGTAGAGGCCAACAAGCCAGGAATGTGGTCAAATATTATCGCCGAGATGTTAGGTTGGATTCGGTTAGGTTATATTACGTTATAGATGTATATAAATGTCCCACGGATACGTAGAGTCCAACAAGCCAGGAATGTCATCAAATATTACCGCCGAGATGTAAGATTGGGTTAGGTGATGTTACATTACGTTATTGATGTATATAAAGGTCCCACGGAGACGTAGAGGCCAACTCGCCAGGAATGTTGTCAAATATTACCGCCGAGATGTTAGGTTGGGTTAGGTTAGGCTATATTACGTTATTGATGTATATAAAGGTCCCACGGAGACGTAGAGGCCAACAAGCCAGGAATGTGGTCAAATATTATCGACGGGATGTTAGTATGGGTTAGGTTAGGTTATATTACGTTATTGATGTATATAACGGTCCCACGGAGACGTAGAGGCCATCAAGACAGGAATGTGGTCAAATATTACCGCCGAGATGTTAGGTTGGGTTAGTTTAGGTTATATTACGTTATTGATGTATATAAAGGTCCCACGGAGACGTAGAGTCCAACAAGCCAGGAATGTGATCAAATATTACCGCCGAGATGTTAGGTTGGGTTAGGTTAGGCTATATTACGTTATTGATGTATATAAAGGTCCCACGGAGACGTAGAGGCCAACTCGCCAGGTATGTTGTCAAATCTTACCGCCGAGATGTTAGGTTGGGTTAGGCTAGGTTATATTACGTTATTGATGTATACAAAGGTCCCACGGAGACGTAGAGGCCAACTCGCCAGGTATGTTGTCAAATCTTACCGCCGAGATGTTAGGTTGGTTTAGGCTAGGATATTACGTTATTGATGTATATAAAGGTCCCACGGAGACGTAGAGGCCAACTCGCCAGGTATGTTGTCAAATCTTACCGCCGAGATGTTAAGTTGGGTTAGGTTAGGTTATATTACGTTATTGATGTATATAAGGGTCCCACGGAGACGGAGAAGCCAACTCGCCAGGAATGTTGTCAAATATTACCGCCGAGATGTTAGGTTGGGTTAGGCTAGGTTATATTACGTTATTGATGTATACAAAGGTCCCACGGAGACGTAGAGGCCAACTCGCCAGGTATGTTGTCAAGTCTTACCGCCGAGATGTTAGGTTGGGTTAGGCTAGGTTATATTACGTTATTGATGTATACAAAGGTCCCACGGAGACGTAGAGGCCAACTCGCCAGGTATGTTGTCAAATCTTACCGCCGAGATGTTAGGTTGGGTTAGGCTAGGTTATATTACGTTATTGATGTATACAAAGGTCCCACGGAGACGTAGAGGCCAACTCGCCAGGAAAGTTTTCAAATATTACCGCCGAGATGTTAGGTTGCGTTAGGTTAGGTTATATTACGTTATTGATGTATATAAAGGTCCCACGGAGATGTAGAGGCCAACAAGCCAGGAATGTGGTCAAATATTATCGCCGAGATGTTAGGATGGATTCGGTTAGGTTATATTAGGTTATAGATGTATATATATGTCCCACGGATACGTAGAGTCCAACAAGCCAGGAATGTGATCAAATATTACCGCCGAGATGGAAGATTGGGTTAGGTGATGTTATATTACGTTATTGATGTATATAAAGGTCCCACGGAGACGTAGAGGCCAACGAGAAAGGAATGTGGTCAAATATTACCGCCGAGATGTTAGGTTGGGTTAGGTTAGGCTATATTACGTTATTGGTGTATATAAAGGTCCCACGGAGACGTAGAGGCCAACTCGCCAGGTATGTTGTCAAATCTTACCGCCGAGATGTTAGGTTGGGTTAGGCTAGGTTATATTACGTTATTGATGTATACAAAGGTCCCACGGAGACGTAGAGGCCAACTCGCCAGGTAAGTTTTCAAATATTACCGCCGAGATGTTAGGTTGCGTTAGGTTAGGTTATATTACGTTATTGATGTATATAAAGGTCCCACGGATATGTAGAGGCCAACAAGCCAGGAATGTGGTCAAATATTATCGCCGAGATGTTAGGATGGATTCGGTTAGGTTATATTAGGTTATAGATGTATATATATGTCCCACGGATACGTAGAGTCCAACAAGCCAGGAATGTGATCAAATATTACCGCCGAGATGGAAGATTGGGTTAGGTGATGTTATATTACGTTATTGATGTATATAAAGGTCCCACGGAGACGTAGAGGCCAACAAGAAAGGAATGTGGTCAAATATTACCGCCGAGATGTTAGGTTGGGTTAGGTTAGGCTATATTACGTTATTGATGTATATAAAGGTCCCACGGAGACGTAGAGGCCAACTCGCCAGATATGTTGTCAAATCTTACCGCCGAGATGTTAGGTTGGGTTAGGCTAGGTTATATTACGTTATTGATGTATACAAAGGTCCCACGGAGACGTAGAGGCCAACTCGCCAGGTAAGTTTTCAAATATTACCGCCGAGATGTTAGGTTGGGTTAGGTTAGGTTATATTACGTTATTGATGTATATAACGGTCCCACGGAGACGTAGAGGCCATCAAGACAGGAATGTGGTCAAACATTCCCGCCGAGATGTTAAGTTGGGTTAGGTTAGGTTATATTACGTTATTGATGTATATAAAGGTCCCACGGAGACGTAGAGGCCAACAAGCCAGGAATGTGGTCAAATATTAGCGCCGAGATGTTAGGTTGGATTCGGTTAGGTTATATTACGTTATAGATGTATATAAATGTCCCACGGATACGTAGAGTCCAACAAGCCAGGAATGTGATCAAATATTACCGCCGAGATGTAAGATTGGGTTAGGTGATGTTATATTACGTTATTGATGTATATAAAGGTCCCACGGAGACGTAGAGGCCAACTCGCCAGGAATGTTGTCAAATATTACCGCCGAGATGTTAGGTTGGGTTAGGTTAGGCTATATTACGTTATTGATGTATATAAAGGTCCCACGGAGACGTAGAGGCCAACAAGCCAGGAATGTGGTCAAATATTATCGACGGGATGTTAGTATGGGTTAGGTTAGGTTATATTACGTTATTGATGTATATAACGGTCCCACGGAGACGTAGAGGCCATCAAGACAGGAATGTGGTCAAATATTACCGCCGAGATGTTAGGTTGGGTTAGTTTAGGTTATATTACGTTATTGATGTATATAAAGGCCCCACGGAGACGTAGAGTCCAACAAGCCAGGAATGTGATCAAATATTACCGCCGAGATGTTAGGTTGGGTTAGGTGATGTTATATTACGTTATTGATGTATATAAAGGTCCCACGGAGGCGGCAAAAACAAATCGCCAGGAATGTTCTCAAACATTACCGCCGAGATGTTAGGTTGGGTTAGGTTAGGTTATATTACGTTATTGATGTATATAAAGGTCGCACGGAGACGGATAAGCGAACTCGCCAGGAATGTTGTCAAATATTACCGCCGAGATGTTAGGTTGGTTTAGGCTAGGATATTACGTTATTGATGTATATAAAGGTCCCACGGAGACGTAGAGGCCAACTCGCCAGGTATGTTGTCAAATCTTACCGCCGAGATGTTAAGTTGGGTTAGGTCAGGTTATATTACGTTATTGATGTATATAAGGGTCCCACGGAGACGGAGAAGCCAACTCGCCAGGAATGTTGTCAAATATTACCGCCGAGATGTTAGGTTGGGTTAGGCTAGGTTATATTACGTTATTGATGTATACAAAGGTCCCACGGAGACGTAGAGGCCAACTCGCCAGGTATGTTGTCAAGTCTTACCGCCGAGATGTTAGGTTGGGTTAGGCTAGGTTATATTACGTTATTGATGTATACAAAGGTCCCACGGAGACGTAGAGGCCAACTCGCCAGGTATGTTGTCAAATCTTACCGCCGAGATGTTAGGTTGGGTTAGGCTAGGTTATATTACGTTATTGATGTATACAAAGGTCCCACGGAGACGTAGAGGCCAACTCGCCAGGTAAGTTTTCAAATATTACCGCCGAGATGTTAGGTTGGGTTAGGTTAGGTTATATTACGTTATTGATGTATATAAAGGTCCCACGGAGATGTAGAGGCCAACAAGCCAGGAACGTGGTCAAATATTATCGCCGAGATGTTAGGTTGGATTCGGTTAGGTTATATTAGGTTATAGATGTATATATATGTCCCACGGATACGTAGAGTCCAACAAGCCAGGAATGTGATCAAATATTACCGCCGAGATGTAAGATTGGGTTAGGTGATGTTATATTACGTTATTGATGTATATAAAGGTCCCACGGAGACGTAGAGGCCAACAAGAAAGGAATGTGGTCAAATATTACCGCCGAGATGTTAGGTTGGGTTAGGTTAGGCTATATTACGTTATTGATGTATATAAAGGTCCCACGGAGACGTAGAGGCCAACTCGCCAGATATGTTGTCAAATCTTACCGCCGAGATGTTAGGTTGGGTTAGGCTAGGTTATATTACGTTATTGATGTATACAAAGGTCCCACGGAGACGTAGAGGCCAACTCGCTAGGTAAGTTTTCAAATATTACCGCCGAGATGTTAGGTTGGGTTAGGTTAGGTTATATTACGTTATTGATGTATATAACGGTCCCACGGAGACGTAGAGGCCATCAAGACAGGAATGTGGTCAAATATTCCCGCCGAGATGTTAAGTTGGGTTAGGTTAGGTTATATTACGTTATTGATGTATATAAAGGTCCCACGGAGACGTAGAGGCCAACAAGCCAGGAATGTGGTCAAATATTAGCGCCGAGATGTTAGGTTGGATTCGGTTAGGTTATATTACGTTATAGATGTATATAAATGTCCCACGGAGACGTAGAGTCCAACAAGCCAGGAATGTGATCAAATATTACCGCCGAGATGTTAGGTTGGGTTAGGTTAGGTTATATTACGTTATTGATGTATATAAAGGTCCCACGGAGACGTAGAGGCCAACTCGCCAGGAATGTTGTCAAATATTACCGCCGAGATGTTAGGTTGGGTTAGGCTAGGTTATATTACGTTATTGATGTATACAAAGGTCCCACGGAGACGTAGAGGCCAACTCGCCAGGTATGTTGTCAAATCTTACCGCCGAGATGTTAGGTTGGGTTAGGCTAGGTTATATTACGTTATTGATGTATACAAAGGTCCCACGGAAACGTAGAGGCCAACTCGCCAGGTAAGTTTTCAAATATTACCGCCGAGATGTTAGGTTTGGTTAGGTTAGGTTATATTACGTTATTGATGTATATAACGGTCCCACGGAGACGTAGAGGCCAACTCGCCAGGTATGTTGTCAAATCTTACCGCCGAGATGTTAGGTTGGGTTAGGTTAGGTTATATTACGTTATAGATGTATATAAGGGTCCCACGGAGACGGAGAAGCCAACTCGCCAGGAATGTTGTCAAATATTACCGCCGAGATGTTAGGTTGGGTTAGGCTAGGTTATATTACGTTATTGATGTATACAAAGGTCCCACGGAGACGTAGAGGCCAACTCGCCAGGTATGTTGTCAAATCTTACCGCCGAGATGTTAGGTTGGGTTAGGCTAGGTTATATTACGTTATTGATGTATACAAAGGTCCCACGGAAACGTAGAGGCCAACTCGCCAGGTAAGTTTTCAAATATTACCGCCGAGATGTTAGGTTTGGTTAGGTTAGGTTATATTACGTTATTGATGTATATAACGGTCCCACGGAGACGTAGAGGCCATTAAGACAGGAATGTGGTCAAATATTCCCGCCGAGATGTTAGGTTGGGTTAGGTTAGGTTATATTACGTTCTTGATGTATATAAAGGTCCCACGGAGATGTAGAGGCCAACAAGCCAGGAATGTGGTCAAATATTATCGCCGAGATGTTAGGTTGGATTCGGTTAGGTTATATTACGTTCTAGATGTATATAAATGTCCCACGGATACGTAGAGTCCAACAAGCCAGGAATGTGATCAAATATTACCGCCGAGATGTAAGATTGGGTTAGGTGATGTTATATTACGTTATTGATGTATATAAAGGTCCCCCGGAGACGTAGAGGCCAACAAGAAAGGAATGTGGTCAAATATTACCGCCGAGATGTTAGGTTGGGTTAGGTTAGGCTATATTACGTTATTGATGTATATAAAGGTCCCACGGAGACGTAGAGGCCAACTCGCCAGGTATGTTGTCAAATCTTACCGCCGAGATGTTAGGTTTGGTTAGGTTAGGTTATATTACGTTATTGATGTATATAACGGTCCCACGGAGACGTAGAGGCCATCAAGACAGGAATGTGGTCAAATATTCCCGCCGAGATGTTAAGTAGGGTTAGGTTAGGTTATATTACGTTATTGATGTATATAAAGGTCCCACGGAGACGTAGAGGCCAACAAGCCAGGAATGTGGTCAAATATTATCGCCGAGATGTTAGGTTGGATTCGGTTAGGTTATATTACGTTATAGATGTATATAAATGTCCCACGGATACGTAGAGTCCAACAAGCCAGGAATGTGATCAAATATTACCGCCGAGATGTAAGATTGGGTTAGGTGATGTTATATTACGTTATTGATGTATATAAAGGTCCCACGGAGACGTAGAGGCCAACAAGCCAGGAATGTGGTCAAATATTATCGCCGAGATGTGAGGTTGGATTCGGTTAGGTTATATTACGTTATAGATGTATATAAATGTCCCACGGATACGTAGAGTCCAACAAGCCAGGAATGTCATCAAATATTACCGCCGAGATGTAAGATTGGGTTAGGTGATGTTACATTACGTTATTGATGTATATAAAGGTCCCACGGAGACGTAGAGGCCAACTCGCCAGGAATGTTGTCAAATATTACCGCCGAGATGTTAGGTTGGGTTAGGTTAGGCTATATTACGTTATTGATGTATATAAAGGTCCCACGGAGACGTAGAGGCCAACAAGCCAGGAATGTGGTCAAATATTATCGACGGGATGTTAGTATGGGTTAGGTTAGGTTATATTACGTTATTGATGTATATAACGGTCCCACGGAGACGTAGAGGCCATCAAGACAGGAATGTGGTCAAATATTACCGCCGAGATGTTAGGTTGGGTTAGTTTAGGTTATATTACGTTATTGATGTATATAAAGGTCCCACGGAGACGTAGAGTCCAACAAGCCAGGAATGTGATCAAATATTACCGCCGAGATGTTAGGTTGGGTTAGGTGATGTTATATTACGTTATTGATGTATATAAAGGTCCCACGGAGGCGGCAAAAACAAATCGCCAGGAATGTTCTCAAACATTACCGCCGAGATGTTAGGTTGGGTTAGGTTAGGTTATATTACGTTATTGATGTATATAAAGGTCGCACGGAGACGGATAAGCGAACTCGCCAGGAATGTTGTCAAATATTACCGCCGAGATGTTAGGTTGGGTTAGGTTAGGTTATATTACATTCTTGATGTATATAACGGTCCCCCGGAGACGTAGAGGCCAACAAGAAAGGAATGTGGTCAAATATTACCGCCGAGATGTTAGGTTGGGTTAGGTTAGGCTATATTACGTTATTGATGTATATAAAGGTCCCACGGAGACGTAGAGGCCAACTCGCCAGGTATGTTGTCTAATCTTACCGCCGAGATGTTAGGTTGGGTTAGGCTAGGTTATATTACGTTATTGATGTATACAAAGGTCCCACGGAGACGTAGAGGCCAACTCGCCAGGTATGTTGTCAAATCTTACCGCCGAGATGTTAGGTTGGTTTAGGCTAGGATATTACGTTATTGATGTATATAAAGGTCCCACGGAGACGTAGAGGCCAACTCGCCAGGTATGTTGTCAAATCTTACCGCCGAGATGTTAAGTTGGGTTAGGTTAGGTTATATTACGTTATTGATGTATATAAGGGTCCCACGGAGACGGAGAAGCCAACTCGCCAGGAATGTTGTCAAATATTACCGCCGAGATGTTAGGTTGGGTTAGGCTAGGTTATATTACGTTATTGATGTATACAAAGGTCCCACGGAGACGTAGAGGCCAACTCGCCAGGTATGTTGTCAAGTCTTACCGCCGAGATGTTAGGTTGGGTTAGGCTAGGTTATATTACGTTATTGATGTATACAAAGGTCCCACGGAGACGTAGAGGCCAACTCGCCAGGTATGTTGTCAAATCTTACCGCCGAGATGTTAGGTTGGGTTAGGCTAGGTTATATTACGTTATTGATGTATACAAAGGTCCCACGGAGACGTAGAGGCCAACTCGCCAGGTAAGTTTTCAAATATTACCGCCGAGATGTTAGGTTGGGTTAGGTTAGGTTATATTACGTTATTGATGTATATAAAGGTCCCACGGAGATGTAGAGGCCAACAAGCCAGGAACGTGGTCAAATATTATCGCCGAGATGTTAGGTTGGATTCGGTTAGGTTATATTACGTTCTAGATGTATATAAATGTCCCACGGATACGTAGAGTCCAACAAGCCAGGAATGTGATCAAATATTACCGCCGAGATGTAAGATTGGGTTAGGTGATGTTATATTACGTTATTGATGTATATAAAGGTCCCCCGGAGACGTAGAGGCCAACAAGAAAGGAATGTGGTCAAATATTACCGCCGAGATGTTAGGTTGGGTTAGGTTAGGCTATATTACGTTATTGATGTATATAAAGGTCCCACGGAGACGTAGAGGCCAACTCGCCAGGTATGTTGTCAAATCTTACCGCCGAGATGTTAGGTTTGGTTAGGTTAGGTTATATTACGTTATTGATGTATATAACGGTCCCACGGAGACGTAGAGGCCATCAAGACAGGAATGTGGTCAAATATTCCCGCCGAGATGTTAAGTTGGGTTAGGTTAGGTTATATTACGTTATTGATGTATATAAAGGTCCCACGGAGACGTAGAGGCCAACAAGCCAGGAATGTGGTCAAATATTATCGCCGAGATGTTAGGTTGGATTCGGTTAGGTTATATCACGTTATAGATGTATATAAATGTCCCACGGATACGTAGAGTCCAACAAGCCAGGAATGTGATCAAATATTACCGCCGAGATGTAAGATTGGGTTAGGTGATGTTATATTACGTTATTGATGTATATAAAGGTCCCACGGAGACGTAGAGGCCAACTCGCCAGGTAAGTTTTCAAATATTACCGCCGAGATGTTAGGTTTGGTTAGGTTAGGTTATATTACGTTATTGATGTATATAACGGTCCCACGGAGACGTAGAGGCCATTAAGACAGGAATGTGGTCAAATATTCCCGCCGAGATGTTAGGTTGGGTTAGGTTAGGTTATATTACGTTATTGAAGTATATAAAGGTCCCACGGAGATGTAGAGGCCAACTCGCCAGGTAAGTTTTCAAATATTACCGCCGAGATGTTAGGTTGGGTTAGGTTAGGTTATATTACGTTATTGATGTATATAACGGTCCCACGGAGACGTAGAGGCCAACTCGCCAGGTATGTTGTCAAATCTTACCGCCGAGATGTTAGGTTGGGTTAGGTTAGGTTATATTACGTTATAGATGTATATAAGGGTCCCACGGAGACGGAGAAGCCAACTCGACAGGAATGTTGTCAAATATTACCGCCGAGATGTTAGGTTGGGTTAGGCTAGGTTATATTACGTTATTGATGTAGACAAAGGTCCCACGGAGACGTAGAGGCCAACTCGCCAGGTATGTTGTCAAATCTTACCGCCGAGATGTTAGGTTGGGTTAGGCTAGGTTATATTACGTTATTGATGTATACAAAGGTCCCACGGAAACGTAGAGGCCAACTCGCCAGGTAAGTTTTCAAATATTACCGCCGAGATGTTAGGTTTGGTTAGGTTAGGTTATATTACGTTATTGATGTATATAACGGTCCCACGGAGACGTAGAGGCCATTAAGACAGGAATGTGGTCAAATATTCCCGCCGAGATGTTAGGTTGGGTTAGGTTAGGTTATATTACGTTCTTGATGTATATAAAGGTCCCACGGAGATGTAGAGGCCAACAAGCCAGGAATGTGGTCAAATATTATCGCCGAGATGTTAGGTTGGATTCGGTTAGGTTATATTACGTTCTAGATGTATATAAATGTCCCACGGATACGTAGAGTCCAACAAGCCAGGAATGTGATCAAATATTACCGCCGAGATGTAAGATTGGGTTAGGTGATGTTATATTACGTTATTGATGTATATAAAGGTCCCCCGGAGACGTAGAGGCCAACAAGAAAGGAATGTGGTCAAATATTACCGCCGAGATGTTAGGTTGGGTTAGGTTAGGCTATATTACGTTATTGATGTATATAAAGGTCCCACGGAGACGTAGAGGCCAACTCGCCAGGTATGTTGTCAAATCTTACCGCCGAGATGTTAGGTTTGGTTAGGTTAGGTTATATTACGTTATTGATGTATATAACGGTCCCACGGAGACGTAGAGGCCATCAAGACAGGAATGTGGTCAAATATTCCCGCCGAGATGTTAAGTTGGGTTAGGTTAGGTTATATTACGTTATTGATGTATATAAAGGTCCCACGGAGACGTAGAGGCCAACAAGCCAGGAATGTGGTCAAATATTATCGCCGAGATGTTAGGTTGGATTCGGTTAGGTTATATTACGTTATAGATGTATATAAATGTCCCACGGATACGTAGAGTCCAACAAGCCAGGAATGTGATCAAATATTACCGCCGAGATGTAAGATTGGGTTAGGTGATGTTATATTACGTTATTGATGTATATAAAGGTCCCACGGAGACGTAGAGGCCAACTCGCCAGGTAAGTTTTCAAATATTACCGCCGAGATGTTAGGTTTGGTTAGGTTAGGTTATATTACGTTATTGATGTGTATAACGGTCCCACGGAGACGTAGAGGCCATTAAGACAGGAATGTGGTCAAATATTCCCGCCGAGATGTTAGGTTGGGTTAGGTTAGGTTATATTACGTTATTGAAGTATATAAAGGTCCCACGGAGATGTAGAGGCCAACAAGCCAGGAATGTGGTCAAATATTATCGCCGAGATGTTAGGTTGGATTCGGTTAGGTTATATTATGTTATAGATGTATATATATGTCCCACGGATACGTAGAGTCCATCAAGCCAGGAATGTCATCAAATATTACCGCCGAGATGTAAGATTGGGTTAGGTGATGTTACATTACGTTATTGATGTATATAAAGGTCCCACGGAGACGTAGAGGCCAACTCGCCAGGTAAGTTTTCAAATATTACCGCCGAGATGTTAGGTTGGGTTAGGTTAGGTTATATTACGTTATTGATGTATATAACGGTCCCACGGAGACGTAGAGGCCATCAAGACAGGAATGTGGTCAAATATTCCCGCCGAGATGTTAAGTTGGGTTAGGTTAGGTTATATTACGTTATTGATGTATATAAAGGTCCCACGGAGACGTAGAGGCCAACAAGCCAGGAATGTGGTCAAATATTAGCGCCGAGATGTTAGGTTGGATTCGGTTAGGTTATATTACGTTATAGATGTATATAAATGTCCCACGGAGACGTAGAGTCCAACAAGCCAGGAATGTGATCAAATATTACCGCCGAGATGTTAGGTTGGGTTAGGTTAGGTTATATTACGTTATTGATGTATATAAAGGTCCCACGGAGACGTAGAGGCCAACTCGCCAGGAATGTTGTCAAATATTACCGCCGAGATGTTAGGTTGGGTTAGGCTAGGTTATATTACGTTATTGATGTATACAAAGATCCCACGGAGACGTAGAGGCCAACTCGCCAGGTATGTTGTCAAATCTTACCGCCGAGATGTTAGGTTGGGTTAGGCTAGGTTATATTACGTTATTGATGTATACAAAGGTCCCACGGAAACGTAGAGGCCAACTCGCCAGGTAAGTTTTCAAATATTACCGCCGAGATGTTAGGTTTGGTTAGGTTAGGTTATATTACGTTATTGATGTATATAACGGTCCCACGGAGACGTAGAGGCCAACTCGCCAGGTATGTTGTCAAATCTTACCGCCGAGATGTTAGGTTTGGTTAGGTTAGGTTATATTACGTTATTGATGTATATAACGGTCCCACGGAGACGTAGAGGCCATCAAGACAGGAATGTGGTCAAATATTCCCGCCGAGATTTTAAGTTGGGTTAGGTTAGGTTATATTACGTTATTGATGTATATAAAGGTCCCACGGAGACGTAGAGGCCAACAAGCCAGGAATGTGGTCAAATATTAGCGCCGAGATGTTAGGTTGGATTCGGTTAGGTTATATTACGTTATAGATGTATATAAATGTCCCACGGAGACGTAGAGTCCAACAAGCCAGGAATGTGATCAAATATTACCGCCGAGATGTTAGGTTGGGTTAGGTTAGGTTATATTACGTTATTGATGTATATAAAGGTCCCACGGAGACGTAGAGGCCAACTCGCCAGGAATGTTGTCAAATATTACCGCCGAGATGTTAGGTTGGGTTAGGCTAGGTTATATTACGTTATTGATGTATACAAAGGTCCCACGGAGACGTAGAGGCCAACTCGCCAGGTATGTTGTCAAATCTTACCGCCGAGATGTTAGGTTGGGTTAGGCTAGGTTATATTACGTTATTGATGTATACAAAGGTCCCACGGAAACGTAGAGGCCAACTCGCCAGGTAAGTTTTCAAATATTACCGCCGAGATGTTAGGTTTGGTTAGGTTAGGTTATATTACGTTATTGATGTATATAACGGTCCCACGGAGACGTAGAGGCCAACTCGCCAGGTATGTTGTCAAATCTTACCGCCGAGATGTTAGGTTTGGTTAGGTTAGGTTATATTACGTTATTGATGTATATAACGGTCCCACGGAGACGTAGAGGCCATCAAGACAGGAATGTGGTCAAATATTCCCGCCGAGATGTTAAGTTGGGTTAGGTTAGGTTATATTACGTTATTGATGTATATAAAGGTCCCACGGAGACGTAGAGGCCAACAAGCCAGGAATGTGGTCAAATATTATCGCCGAGATGTTAGGTTGGATTCGGTTAGGTTATATTACGTTATAGATGTATATAAATGTCCCACGGATACGTAGAGTCCAACAAGCCAGGAATGTGATCAAATATTACCGCCGAGATGTAAGATTGGGTTAGGTGATGTTATATTACGTTATTGATGTATATAAAGGTCCCACGGAGACGTAGAGGCCAACTCGCCAGGTAAGTTTTCAAATATTACCGCCGGGATGTTAGGTTTGGTTAGGTTAGGTTATATTACGTTATTGATGTATATAACGGTCCCACGGAGACGTAGAGGCCATTAAGACAGGAATGTGGTCAAATATTCCCGCCGAGATGTTAGGTTGGGTTAGGTTAGGTTATATTACGTTATTGAAGTATATAAAGGTCCCACGGAGATGTAGAGGCCAACTCGCCAGGTAAGTTTTCAAATATTACCGCCGAGATGTTAGGTTGGGTTAGGTTAGGTTATATTACGTTATTGATGTATATAACGGTCCCACGGAGACGTAGAGGCCAACTCGCCAGGTATGTTGTCAAATCTTACCGCCGAGATGTTAGGTTGGGTTAGGTTAGGTTATATTACGTTATAGATGTATATAAGGGTCCCACGGAGACGGAGAAGCCAACTCGCCAGGAATGTTGTCAAATATTACCGCCGAGATGTTAGGTTGGGTTAGGCTAGGTTATATTACGTTATTGATGTATACAAAGGTCCCACGGAGACGTAGAGGCCAACTCGCCAGGTATGTTGTCAAATCTTACCGCCGAGATGTTAGGTTGGGTTAGGCTAGGTTATATTACGTTATTGATGTATACAAAGGTCCCACGGAAACGTAGAGGCCAACTCAACAGGTAAGTTTTCAAATATTACCGCCGAGATGTTAGGTTTGGTTAGGTTAGGTTATATTACGTTATTGATGTATATAACGGTCCCACGGAGACGTAGAGGCCATTAAGACAGGAATGTGGTCAAATATTCCCGCCGAGATGTTAGGTTGGGTTAGGTTAGGTTATATTACGTTCTTGATGTATATAAAGGTCCCACGGAGATGTAGAGGCCAACAAGCCAGGAATGTGGTCAAATATTATCGCCGAGATGTTAGGTTGGATTCGGTTAGGTTATATTACGTTCTAGATGTATATAAATGTCCCACGGATACGTAGAGTCCAACAAGCCAGGAATGTGATCAAATATTACCGCCGAGATGTAAGATTGGGTTAGGTGATGTTATATCACGTTATTGATGTATATAAAGGTCCCCCGGAGACGTAGAGGCCAACAAGAAAGGAATGTGGTCAAATATTACCGCCGAGATGTTAGGTTGGGTTAGGTTAGGCTATATTACGTTATTGATGTATATAAAGGTCCCACGGAGACGTAGAGGCCAACTCGCCAGGTATGTTGTCAAATCTTACCGCCGAGATGTTAGGTTTGGTTAGGTTAGGTTATATTACGTTATTGATGTATATAACGGTCCCACGGAGACGTAGAGGCCATCAAGACAGGAATGTGGTCAAATATTCCCGCCGAGATGTTAAGTTGGGTTAGGTTAGGTTATATTACGTTATTGATGTATATAAAGGTCCCACGGAGACGTAGAGGCCAACAAGCCAGGAATGTGGTCAAATATTATCGCCGAGATGTTAGGTTGGATTCGGTTAGGTTATATTACGTTATAGATGTATATAAATGTCCCACGGATACGTAGAGTCCAACAAGCCAGGAATGTGATCAAATATTACCGCCGAGATGTAAGATTGGGTTAGGTGATGTTATATTACGTTATTGATGTATATAAAGGTCCCACGGAGACGTAGAGGCCAACTCGCCAGGTAAGTTTTCAAATATTACCGCCGAGATGTTAGGTTTGGTTAGGTTAGGTTATATTACGTTATTGATGTATATAACGGTCCCACGGAGACGTAGAGGCCATTAAGACAGGAATGTGGTCAAATATTCCCGCCGAGATGTTAGGTTGGGTTAGGTTAGGTTATATTACGTTATTGAAATATATAAAGGTCCCACGGAGATGTAGAGGCCAACAAGCCAGGAATGTGGTCAAATATTATCGCCGAGATGTTAGGTTGGATTCGGTTAGGTTATATTATGTTATAGATGTATATATATGTCCCACGGATACGTAGAGTCTATCAAGCCAGGAATGTCATCAAATATTACCGCCGAGATGTAAGATTGGGTTAGGTGATGTTACATTACGTTATTGATGTATATAAAGGTCCCACGGAGACGTAGAGGCCAACTCGCCAGGTAAGTTTTCAAATATTACCGCCGAGATGTTAGGTTGGGTTAGGTTAGGTTATATTACGTTATTGATGTATATAACGGTCCCACGGAGACGTAGAGGCCATCAAGACAGGAATGTGGTCAAATATTCCCGCCGAGATGTTAAGTTGGGTTAGGTTAGGTTATATTACGTTATTGATGTATATAAAGGTCCCACGGAGACGTAGAGGCCAACAAGCCAGGAATGTGGTCAAATATTAGCGCCGAGATGTTAGGTTGGATTCGGTTAGGTTATATTACGTTATAGATGTATATAAATGTCCCACGGAGACGTAGAGTCCAACAAGCCAGGAATGTGATCAAATATTACCGCCGAGATGTTAGGTTGGGTTAGGTTAGGTTATATTACGTTATTGATGTATATAAAGGTCCCACGGAGACGTAGAGGCCAACTCGCCAGGAATGTTGTCAAATATTACCGCCGAGATGTTAGGTTGGGTTAGGCTAGGTTATATTACGTTATTGATGTATACAAAGGTCCCACGGAGACGTAGAGGCCAACTCGCCAGGTATGTTGTCAAATCTTACCGCCGAGATGTTAGGTTGGGTTAGGCTAGGTTATATTACGTTATTGATGTATACAAAGGTCCCACGGAAACGTAGAGGCCAACTCGCCAGGTAAGTTTTCAAATATTACCGCCGAGATGTTAGGTTTGGTTAGGTTAGGTTATATTACGTTATTGATGTATATAACGGTCCCACGGAGACGTAGAGGCCAACTCGCCAGGTATGTTGTCAAATCTTACCGCCGAGATGTTAGGTTGGGTTAGGTTAGGTTATATTACGTTATAGATGTATATATGGGTCCCACGGAGACGGAGAAGCCAACTCGCCAGGAATGTTGTCAAATATTACCGCCGAGATGTTAGGTTGGGTTAGGCTAGGTTATATTACGTTATTGATGTATACAAAGGTCCCACGGAGACGTAGAGGCCAACTCGCCAGGTATGTTGTCAAATCTTACCGCCGAGATGTTAGGTTGGGTTAGGCTAGGTTATATTACGTTATTGATGTATACAAAGGTCCCACGGAAACGTAGAGGCCAACTCGCCAGGTAAGTTTTCAAATATTACCGCCGAGATGTTAGGTTTGGTTAGGTTAGGTTATATTACGTTATTGATGTATATAACGGTCCCACGGAGACGTAGAGGCCAACTCGCCAGGTATGTTGTCAAATCTTACCGCCGAGATGTTAGGTTTGGTTAGGTTAGGTTATATTACGTTATTGATGTATATAACGGTCCCACGGAGACGTAGAGGCCATCAAGACAGGAATGTGGTCAAATATTCCCGCCGAGATGTTAAGTTGGGTTAGGTTAGGTTATATTACGTTATTGATGTATATAAAGGTCCCACGGAGACGTAGAGGCCAACAAGCCAGGAATGTGGTCAAATATTATCGCCGAGATGTTAGGTTGGATTCGGTTAGGTTATATTACGTTATAGATGTATATAAATGTCCCACGGATACGTAGAGTCCAACAAGCCAGGAATGTGATCAAATATTACCGCCGAGATGTAAGATTGGGTTAGGTGATGTTATATTACGTTATTGATGTATATAAAGGTCCCACGGAGACGTAGAGGCCAACTCGCCAGGTAAGTTTTCAAATATTACCGCCGGGATGTTAGGTTTGGTTAGGTTAGGTTATATTACGTTATTGATGTATATAACGGTCCCACGGAGACGTAGAGGCCATTAAGACAGGAATGTGGTCAAATATTCCCGCCGAGATGTTAGGTTGGGTTAGGTTAGGTTATATTACGTTATTGAAGTATATAAAGGTCCCACGGAGATGTAGAGGCCAACTCGCCAGGTAAGTTTTCAAATATTACCGCCGAGATGTTAGGTTGGGTTAGGTTAGGTTATATTACGTTATTGATGTATATAACGGTCCCACGGAGACGTAGAGGCCAACTCGCCAGGTATGTTGTCAAATCTTACCGCCGAGATGTTAGGTTGGGTTAGGTTAGGTTATATTACGTTATAGATGTATATAAGGGTCCCACGGAGACGGAGAAGCCAACTCGCCAGGAATGTTGTCAAATATTACCGCCGAGATGTTAGGTTGGGTTAGGCTAGGTTATATTACGTTATTGATGTATACAAAGGTCCCACGGAGACGTAGAGGCCAACTCGCCAGGTATGTTGTCAAATCTTACCGCCGAGATGTTAGGTTGGGTTAGGCTAGGTTATATTACGTTATTGATGTATACAAAGGTCCCACGGAAACGTAGAGGCCAACTCAACAGGTAAGTTTTCAAATATTACCGCCGAGATGTTAGGTTTGGTTAGGTTAGGTTATATTACGTTATTGATGTATATAACGGTCCCACGGAGACGTAGAGGCCATTAAGACAGGAATGTGGTCAAATATTCCCGCCGAGATGTTAGGTTGGGTTAGGTTAGGTTATATTACGTTCTTGATGTATATAAAGGTCCCACGGAGATGTAGAGGCCAACAAGCCAGGAATGTGGTCAAATATTATCGCCGAGATGTTAGGTTGGATTCGGTTAGGTTATATTACGTTCTAGATGTATATAAATGTCCCACGGATACGTAGAGTCCAACAAGCCAGGAATGTGATCAAATATTACCGCCGAGATGTAAGATTGGGTTAGGTGATGTTATATCACGTTATTGATGTATATAAAGGTCCCCCGGAGACGTAGAGGCCAACAAGAAAGGAATGTGGTCAAATATTACCGCCGAGATGTTAGGTTGGGTTAGGTTAGGCTATATTACGTTATTGATGTATATAAAGGTCCCACGGAGACGTAGAGGCCAACTCGCCAGGTATGTTGTCAAATCTTACCGCCGAGATGTTAGGTTTGGTTAGGTTGGGTTATATTACGTTATTGATGTATATAACGGTCCCACGGAGACGTAGAGGCCATCAAGACAGGAATGTGGTCAAATATTCCCGCCGAGATGTTAAGTTGGGTTAGGTTAGGTTATATTACGTTATTGATGTATATAAAGGTCCCACGGAGACGTAGAGGCCAACAAGCCAGGAATGTGGTCAAATATTATCGCCGAGATGTTAGGTTGGATTCGGTTAGGTTATATTACGTTATAGATGTATATAAATGTCCCACGGATACGTAGAGTCCAACAAGCCAGGAATGTGATCAAATATTACCGCCGAGATGTAAGATTGGGTTAGGTGATGTTATATTACGTTATTGATGTATATAAAGGTCCCACGGAGACGTAGAGGCCAACTCGCCAGGTAAGTTTTCAAATATTACCGCCGAGATGTTAGGTTTGGTTAGGTTAGGTTATATTACGTTATTGATGTATATAACGGTCCCACGGAGACGTAGAGGCCATTAAGACAGGAATGTGGTCAAATATTCCCGCCGAGATGTTAGGTTGGGTTAGGTTAGGTTATATTACGTTATTGAAATATATAAAGGTCCCACGGAGATGTAGAGGCCAACAAGCCAGGAATGTGGTCAAATATTATCGCCGAGATGTTAGGTTGGTTTCGGTTAGGTTATATTATGTTATAGATGTATATATATGTCCCACGGATACGTAGAGTCCATCAAGCCAGGAATGTCATCAAATATTACCGCCGAGATGTAAGATTGGGTTAGGTGATGTTGCATTACGTTATTGATGTATATAAAGGTCCCACGGAGACGTAGAGGCCAACTCGCCAGGTAAGTTTTCAAATATTACCGCCGAGATGTTAGGTTGGGTTAGGTTAGGTTATATTACGTTATTGATGTATATAACGGTCCCACGGAGACGTAGAGGCCATCAAGACAGGAATGTGGTCAAATATTCCCGCCGAGATGTTAAGTTGGGTTAGGTTAGGTTATATTACGTTATTGATGTATATAAAGGTCCCACGGAGACGTAGAGGCCAACAAGCCAGGAATGTGGTCAAATATTAGCGCCGAGATGTTAGGTTGGATTCGGTTAGGTTATATTACGTTATAGATGTATATAAATGTCCCACGGAGACGTAGAGTCCAACAAGCCAGGAATGTGATCAAATATTACCGCCGAGATGTTAGGTTGGGTTAGGTTAGGTTATATTACGTTATTGATGTATATAAAGGTCCCACGGAGACGTAGAGGCCAACTCGCCAGGAATGTTGTCAAATATTACCGCCGAGATGTTAGGTTGGGTTAGGCTAGGTTATATTACGTTATTGATGTATACAAAGGTCCCACGGAGACGTAGAGGCCAACTCGCCAGGTATGTTGTCAAATCTTACCGCCGAGATGTTAGGTTGGGTTAGGCTAGGTTATATTACGTTATTGATGTATACAAAGGTCCCACGGAAACGTAGAGGCCAACTCGCCAGGTAAGTTTTCAAATATTACCGCCGAGATGTTAGGTTTGGTTAGGTTAGGTTATATTACGTTATTGATGTATATAACGGTCCCACGGAGACGTAGAGGCCAACTCGCCAGGTATGTTGTCAAATCTTACCGCCGAGATGTTAGGTTGGGTTAGGTTAGGTTATATTACGTTATAGATGTATATATGGGTCCCACGGAGACGGAGAAGCCAACTCGCCAGGAATGTTGTCAAATATTACCGCCGAGATGTTAGGTTGGGTTAGGCTAGGTTATATTACGTTATTGATGTATACAAAGGTCCCACGGAGACGTAGAGGCCAACTCGCCAGGTATGTTGTCAAATCTTACCGCCGAGATGTTAGGTTGGGTTAGGCTAGGTTATATTACGTTATTGATGTATACAAAGGTCCCACGGAAACGTAGAGGCCAACTCGCCAGGTAAGTTTTCAAATATTACCGCCGAGATGTTAGGTTTGGTTAGGTTAGGTTATATTACGTTATTGATGTATATAACGGTCCCACGGAGACGTAGAGGCCATTAAGACAGGAATGTGGTCAAATATTCCCGCCGAGATCGTAGGTTGGGTTAGGTTAGGTTATATTACGTTCTTGATGTATATAAAGGTCCCACGGAGATGTAGAGGCCAACAAGCCAGGAATGTGGTCAAATATTATCGCCGAGATGTTAGGTTGGATTCGGTTAGGTTATATTACGTTCTAGATGTATATAAATGTCCCACGGATACGTAGAGTCCAACAAGCCAGGAATGTGATCAAATATTACCGCCGAGATGTAAGATTGGGTTAGGTGATGTTATATCACGTTATTGATGTATATAAAGGTCCCCCGGAGACGTAGAGGCCAACAAGAAAGGAATGTGGTCAAATATTACCGCCGAGATGTTAGGTTGGGTTAGGTTAGGCTATATTACGTTATTGATGTATATAAAGGTCCCACGGAGACGTAGAGGCCAACTCGCCAGGTATGTTGTCAAATCTTACCGCCGAGATGTTAGGTTTGGTTAGGTTAGGTTATATTACGTTATTGATGTATATAACGGTCCCACGGAGACGTAGAGGCCATCAAGACAGGAATGTGGTCAAATATTCCCGCCGAGATGTTAAGTTGGGTTAGGTTAGGTTATATTACGTTATTGATGTATATAAAGGTCCCACGGAGACGTAGAGGCCAACAAGCCAGGAATGTGGTCAAATATTATCGCCGAGATGTTAGGTTGGATTCGGTTAGGTTATATTACGTTATAGATGTATATAAATGTCCCACGGATACGTAGAGTCCAACAAGCCAGGAATGTGATCAAATATTACCGCCGAGATGTAAGATTGGGTTAGGTGATGTTATATTACGTTATTGATGTATATAAAGGTCCCACGGAGACGTAGAGGCCAACTCGCCAGGTAAGTTTTCAAATATTACCGCCGAGATGTTAGGTTTTGTTAGGTTAGGTTATATTACGTTATTGATGTATATAACGGTCCCACGGAGACGTAGAGGCCATTAAGACAGGAATGTGGTCAAATATTCCCGCCGAGATGTTAGGTTGGGTTAGGTTAGGTTATATTACGTTATTGAAGTATATAAAGGTCCCACGGAGATGTAGAGGCCAACAAGCCAGGAATGTGGTCAAATATTATCGCCGAGATGTTAGGTTGGATTCGGTTAGGTTATATTATGTTATAGATGTATATATATGTCCCACGGATACGTAGAGTCCATCAAGCCAGGAATGTCATCAAATATTACCGCCGAGATGTAAGATTGGGTTAGGTGATGTTACATTACGTTATTGATGTATATAACGGTCCCACGGAGACGTAGAGGCCAACTCGCCAGGTATGTTGTCAAATCTTACCGCCGAGATGTTAGGTTGGGTTAGGTTAGGTTATATTACGTTATAGATGTATATAAGGGTCCCACGGAGACGGAGAAGCCAACTCGCCAGGAATGTTGTCAAATATTACCGCCGAGATGTTAGGTTGGGTTAGGCTAGGTTATATTACGTTATTGATGTATACAAAGGTCCCACGGAGACGTAGAGGCCAACTCGCCAGGTATGTTGTCAAGTCTTACCGCCGAGATGTTAGGTTGGGTTAGGCTAGGTTATATTACGTTATTGATGTATACAAAGGTCCCACGGAGACGTAGAGGCCAACTCGCCAGGTATGTTGTCAAATCTTACCGCCGAGATGTTAGGTTGGGTTAGGCTAGGTTATATTACGTTATTGATGTATATAAAGGTCCCACGGAGACGTAGAGGCCAACTCGCCAGGTATGTTGTCAAATCTTACCGCCGAGATGTTAGGTTGGGTTAGGTTAGGTTATATTACGTTATAGATGTATATAAGGGTCCCACGGAGACGGAGAAGCCAACTCGCCAGGAATGTTGTCAAATATTACCGCCGAGATGTTAGGTTGGGTTAGGCTAGGTTATATTACGTTATTGATGTATACAAAGGTCCCACGGAGACGTAGAGGCCAACTCGCCAGGTATGTTGTCAAATCTTACCGCCGAGATGTTAGGTTGGGTTAGGCTAGGTTATATTACGTTATTGATGTATACAAAGGTCCCACGGAAACGTAGAGGCCAACTCGCCAGGTAAGTTTTCAAATATTACCGCCGAGATGTTAGGTTTGGTTAGGTTAGGTTATATTACGTTATTGATGTATATAACGGTCCCACGGAGACGTAGAGGCCATTAAGACAGGAATGTGGTCAAATATTCCCGCCGAGATGTTAGGTTGGGTTAGGTTAGGTTATATTACGTTCTTGATGTATATAAAGGTCCCACGGAGATGTAGAGGCCAACAAGCCAGGAATGTGGTCAAATATTATCGCCGAGATGTTAGGTTGGGTTAGGTTAGGCTATATTACGTTATTGATGTATATAAAGGTCCCACGGAGACGTAGAGGCCAACTCGCCAGGTATGTTGTCAAATCTTACCGCCGAGATGTTAGGTTTGGTTAGGTTAGGTTATATTACGTTATTGATGTATATAACGGTCCCACGGAGACGCAGAGGCCATCAAGACAGGAATGTGGTCAAATATTCCCGCCGAGATGTTAAGTTGGGTTAGGTTAGGTTATATTACGTTATTGATGTATATAAAGGTCCCACGGAGACGTAGAGGCCAACAAGCCAGGAATGTGGTCAAATATTATCGCCGAGATGTTAGGTTGGATTCGGTTAGGTTATATTACGTTATAGATGTATATAAATGTCCCACGGATACGTAGAGTCCAACAAGCCAGGAATGTGATCAAATATTACCGCCGAGATGTAAGATTGGGTTAGGTGATGTTATATTACGTTATTGATGTATATAAAGGTCCCACGGAGACGTAGAGGCCAACTCGCCAGGTAAGTTTTCAAATATTACCGCCGAGATGTTAGGTTTGGTTAGGTTAGGTTATATTACGTTATTGATGTATATAACGGTCCCACGGAGACGTAGAGGCCATTAAGACAGGAATGTGGTCAAATATTCCCGCCGAGATGTTAGGTTGGGTTAGGTTAGGTTATATTACGTTATTGAAATATATAAAGGTCCCACGGAGATGTAGAGGCCAACAAGCCAGGAATGTGGTCAAATATTATCGCCGAGATGTTAGGTTGGTTTCGGTTAGGTTATATTATGTTATAGATGTATATATATGTCCCACGGATACGTAGAGTCCATCAAGCCAGGAATGTCATCAAATATTACCGCCGAGATGTAAGATTGGGTTAGGTGATGTTACATTACGTTATTGATGTATATAAAGGTCCCACGGAGACGTAGAGGCCAACTCGCCAGGTAAGTTTTCAAATATTACCGCCGAGATGTTAGGTTGGGTTAGGTTAGGTTATATTACGTTATTGATGTATATAACGGTCCCACGGAGACGTAGAGGCCATCAAGACAGGAATGTGGTCAAATATTCCCGCCGAGATGTTAAGTTGGGTTAGGTTAGGTTATATTACGTTATTGATGTATATAAAGGTCCCACGGAGACGTAGAGGCCAACAAGCCAGGAATGTGGTCAAATATTAGCGCCGAGATGTTAGGTTGGATTCGGTTAGGTTATATTACGTTATAGATGTATATAAATGTCCCACGGAGACGTAGAGTCCAACAAGCCAGGAATGTGATCAAATATTACCGCCGAGATGTTAGGTTGGGTTAGGTTAGGTTATATTACGTTATTGATGTATATAAAGGTCCCACGGAGACGTAGAGGCCAACTCGCCAGGAATGTTGTCAAATATTACCGCCGAGATGTTAGGTTGGGTTAGGCTAGGTTATATTACGTTATTGATGTATACAAAGGTCCCACGGAGACGTAGAGGCCAACTCGCCAGGTATGTTGTCAAATCTTACCGCCGAGATGTTAGGTTGGGTTAGGCTAGGTTATATTACGTTATTGATGTATACAAAGATCCCACGGAAACGTAGAGGCCAACTCGCCAGGTAAGTTTTCAAATATTACCGCCGAGATGTTAGGTTTGGTTAGGTTAGGTTATATTACGTTATTGATGTATATAACGGTCCCACGGAGACGTAGAGGCCAACTCGCCAGGTATGTTGTCAAATCTTACCGCCGAGATGTTAGGTTGGGTTAGGTTAGGTTATATTACGTTATAGATGTATATATGGGTCCCACGGAGACGGAGAAGCCAACTCGCCAGGAATGTTGTCAAATATTACCGCCGAGATGTTAGGTTGGGTTAGGCTAGGTTATATTACGTTATTGATGTATACAAAGGTCCCACGGAGACGTAGAGGCCAACTCGCCAGGTATGTTGTCAAATCTTACCGCCGAGATGTTAGGTTGGGTTAGGCTAGGTTATATTACGTTATTGATGTATACAAAGGTCCCACGGAAACGTAGAGGCCAACTCGCCAGGTAAGTTTTCAAATATTACCGCCGAGATGTTAGGTTTGGTTAGGTTAGGTTATATTACGTTATTGATGTATATAACGGTCCCACGGAGACGTAGAGGCCATTAAGACAGGAATGTGGTCAAATATTCCCGCCGAGATCGTAGGTTGGGTTAGGTTAGGTTATATTACGTTCTTGATGTATATAAAGGTCCCACGGAGATGTAGAGGCCAACAAGCCAGGAATGTGGTCAAATATTATCGCCGAGATGTTAGGTTGGATTCGGTTAGGTTATATTACGTTCTAGATGTATATAAATGTCCCACGGATACGTAGAGTCCAACAAGCCAGGAATGTGATCAAATATTACCGCCGAGATGTAAGATTGGGTTAGGTGATGTTATATCACGTTATTGATGTATATAAAGGTCCCCCGGAGACGTAGAGGCCAACAAGAAAGGAATGTGGTCAAATATTACCGCCGAGATGTTAGGTTGGGTTAGGTTAGGCTATATTACGTTATTGATGTATATAAAGGTCCCACGGAGACGTAGAGGCCAACTCGCCAGGTATGTTGTCAAATCTTACCGCCGAGATGTTAGGTTTGGTTAGGTTAGGTTATATTACGTTATTGATGTATATAACGGTCCCACGGAGACGTAGAGGCCATCAAGACAGGAATGTGGTCAAATATTCCCGCCGAGATGTTAAGTTGGGTTAGGTTAGGTTATATTACGTTATTGATGTATATAAAGGTCCCACGGAGACGTAGAGGCCAACAAGCCAGGAATGTGGTCAAATATTATCGCCGAGATGTTAGGTTGGATTCGGTTAGGTTATATTACGTTATAGATGTATATAAATGTCCCACGGATACGTAGAGTCCAACAAGCCAGGAATGTGATCAAATATTACCGCCGAGATGTAAGATTGGGTTAGGTGATGTTATATTACGTTATTGATGTATATAAAGGTCCCACGGAGACGTAGAGGCCAACTCGCCAGGTAAGTTTTCAAATATTACCGCCGAGATGTTAGGTTTTGTTAGGTTAGGTTATATTACGTTATTGATGTATATAACGGTCCCACGGAGACGTAGAGGCCATTAAGACAGGAATGTGGTCAAATATTCCCGCCGAGATGTTAGGTTGGGTTAGGTTAGGTTATATTACGTTATTGAAGTATATAAAGGTCCCACGGAAATGTAGAGGCCAACAAGCCAGGAATGTGGTCAAATATTATCGCCGAGATGTTAGGTTGGATTCGGTTAGGTTATATTATGTTATAGATGTATATATATGTCCCACGGATACGTAGAGTCCATCAAGCCAGGAATGTCATCAAATATTACCGCCGAGATGTAAGATTGGGTTAGGTGATGTTACATTACGTTATTGATGTATATAACGGTCCCACGGAGACGTAGAGGCCAACTCGCCAGGTATGTTGTCAAATCTTACCGCCGAGATGTTAGGTTGGGTTAGGTTAGGTTATATTACGTTATAGATGTATATAAGGGTCCCACGGAGACGGAGAAGCCAACTCGCCAGGAATGTTGTCAAATATTACCGCCGAGATGTTAGGTTGGGTTAGGCTAGGTTATATTACGTTATTGATGTATACAAAGGTCCCACGGAGACGTAGAGGCCAACTCGCCAGGTATGTTGTCAAGTCTTACCGCCGAGATGTTAGGTTGGGTTAGGCTAGGTTATATTACGTTATTGATGTATACAAAGGTCCCACGGAGACGTAGAGGCCAACTCGCCAGGTATGTTGTCAAATCTTACCGCCGAGATGTTAGGTTGGGTTAGGCTAGGTTATATTACGTTATTGATGTATATAAAGGTCCCACGGAGACGTAGAGGCCAACTCGCCAGGTATGTTGTCAAATCTTACCGCCGAGATGTTAGGTTGGGTTAGGTTAGGTTATATTACGTTATAGATGTATATAAGGGTCCCACGGAGACGGAGAAGCCAACTCGCCAGGAATGTTGTCAAATATTACCGCCGAGATGTTAGGTTGGGTTAGGCTAGGTTATATTACGTTATTGATGTATACAAAGGTCCCACGGAGACGTAGAGGCCAACTCGCCAGGTATGTTGTCAAATCTTACCGCCGAGATGTTAGGTTGGGTTAGGCTAGGTTATATTACGTTATTGATGTATACAAAGGTCCCACGGAAACGTAGAGGCCAACTCGCCAGGTAAGTTTTCAAATATTACCGCCGAGATGTTAGGTTTGGTTAGGTTAGGTTATATTACGTTATTGATGTATATAACGGTCCCACGGAGACGTAGAGGCCATTAAGACAGGAATGTGGTCAAATATTCCCGCCGAGATGTTAGGTTGGGTTAGGTTAGGTTATATTACGTTCTTGATGTATATAAAGGTCCCACGGAGATGTAGAGGCCAACAAGCCAGGAATGTGGTCAAATATTATCGCCGAGATGTTAGGTTGGGTTAGGTTAGGCTATATTACGTTATTGATGTATATAAAGGTCCCACGGAGACGTAGAGGCCAACTCGCCAGGTATGTTGTCAAATCTTACCGCCGAGATGTTAGGTTTGGTTAGGTTAGGTTATATTACGTTATTGATGTATATAACGGTCCCACGGAGACGTAGAGGCCATCAAGACAGGAATGTGGTCAAATATTCCCGCCGAGATGTTAAGTTGGGTTAGGTTAGGTTATATTACGTTATTGATGTATATAAAGGTCCCACGGAGACGTAGAGGCCAACAAGCCAGGAATGTGGTCAAATATTATCGCCGAGATGTTAGGTTGGATTCGGTTAGGTTATATTACGTTATAGATGTATATAAATGTCCCACGGAGACGTAGAGTCCAACAAGCCAGGAATGTGATCAAATATTACCGCCGAGATGTAAGATTGGGTTAGGTGATGTTATATTACGTTATTGATGTATATAAAGGTCCCACGGAGACGTAGAGGCCAACTCGCCAGGTAAGTTTTCAAATATTACCGCCGAGATGTTAGCTTTGGTTAGGTTAGGTTATATTACGTTACTGATGATTATAACGGTCCCACGGAGACGTAGAGGCCATTAAGACAGGAATGTGGTCAAATATTCCCGCCGAGATGTTAGGTTGGGTTAGGTTAGGTTATATTACGTTATTGAAGTATATAAAGGTCCCACGGAGATGTAGAGGCCAACAAGCCAGGAATGTGGTCAAATATTATCGCCGAGATGTTAGGTTGGATTCGGTTAGGTTATATTATGTTATAGATGTATATATATGTCCCACGGATACGTAGAGTCCAACAAGCCAGGAATGTCATCAAATATTACCGCCGAGATGTAAGATTGGGTTAGGTGATGTTACATTACGTTATTGATGTATATAAAGGTCCCACGGAGACGTAGAGGCCAACTCGCCAGGAATGTTGTCAAATATTACCGCCGAGATGTTAGGTTGGGTTAGGTTAGGCTATATTACGTTATTGATGTATACAAAGGTCCCACGGAGACGTAGAGGCCAACTCGCCAGGTATGTTGTCAAGTCTTACCGCCGAGATGTTAGGTTGGGTTAGACTAGGTTATATTACGTTATTGATGTATACAAAGGTCCCACGGAGACGTAGAGGCCAACTCGCCAGGTATGTTGTCAAATCTTACCGCCGAGATGTTAGGTTGGGTTAGGTTAGGTTATATTACGTTATAGATGTATGTAAATGTCCCACGGAGACGTAGAGGCCATCTAGACAGGAATGTGGTCAAATATTACCGCCGAGATGTTAGGTTGGGTTAGGTGATGTTATATTACGTTATTGATGTATATAAAGGTCCCACGGAGGCGGCAAAAACAAATCGCCAGGAATGTTCTCAAACATTACCGCCGAGATGTTAGGTTGGGTTAGGTTAGGTTATATTACGTTATTGATGTATATAAAGGTCGCACGGAGACGGATAAGCGAACTCGCCAGGAATGTTGTCAAATATTACCGCCGAGATGTTAGGTTGGGTTAGGTTAGGATATATTACATTCTTGATGTATATAACGGTCCCCCGGAGACGTAGAGGACAACAAGAAAGGAATGTGGTCAAATATTACCGCCGAGATGTTAGGTTGGGTTAGGTTAGGTTATATTACGTTATTGATGTATATAAAGGTCCCACGGAGGCGGCAAAAACAAATCGCCAGGAATGTTCTCAAACATTACCGCCGAGATGTTAGGTTGGGTTAGGTTAGGTTATATTACGTTATTGATGTATATAAAGGTCCCACGGAGACGGATAAGCGAACTCGCCAGGAATGTTGTCAAATATTACCGCCGAGATGTTAGGTTGGGTTAGGTTAGGATATATTACATTCTTGATGTATATAACGGTCCCCCGGAGACGTAGAGGCCAACAAGAAAGGAATGTGGTCAAATATTACCGCCGAGATGTTAGGTTGGGTTAGGTTAGGTTATATTACGTTATTGATGTATATAAGGGTCCCACGGAGACGGAGAAGCCAACTCGCCAGGAATGTTGTCAAATATTACCGCCGAGATGTTAGGTTGGGTTAGGCTAGGTTATATTACGTTATTGATGTATACAAAGGTCCCACGGAGACGTAGAGGCCAACTCGCCAGGTATGTTGTCAAGTCTTACCGCTGAGATGTTAGGTTGGGTTAGGCTAGGTTATATTACGTTATTGATGTATACAAAGGTCCCACGGAGACGTAGAGGCCAACTCGCCAGGTATGTTGTCAAATCTTACCGCCGAGATGTTAGGTTGGGTTAGGCTAGGTTATATTACGTTATTGATGTATATAAAGGTCCCACGGAGACGTAGAGGCCAACTCGCCAGGAATGTTGTCAAATATTACCGCCGAGATGTTAGGTTGGGTTAGGTTAGGCTATATTACGTTATTGATGTATATAAAGGTCCCACGGAGACGTAGAGGCCAACAAGCCAGGAATGTGGTCAAATATTATCGCCGGGATGTAAGATTGGGTTAGGTGATGTTATATTACGTTATTGATGTATATAACGGTCCCACGGAGACGTAGAGGCCAACAAGCCAGGAATGTGGTCAAATATTACCACCGAGATGTTAAGGTGGGTTAGGTTAGGTTATATTACGTTATTGATGTATGTAAAGGTCCCACGGAGACATAGAGGACAACTCGCCAGGTATGTTTTCAAATATTACCGCCGAGATGTTAGATTGGGTTAGGTTAGGTTATATTACGTTATTGAAGTATATAAAGGTCCCACGGAGACGTAGAGGCCAACTCGCCAGGAATGTTTTCAAATATGACCGCCGATATGTTAGGTTGGGTTAGGTTAGGTTATATTACGTTATAGATGTATGTAAAGGTCCCACGGAGACGTAGAGGCCAACAAGCCAGGAATGTGGTCAAATATTATCGCCGAGATGTTAGTATGGGTTAGGTTAGGTTATATTACGTTATTGATGTATATAACGGTCCCACGGAGACGTAGAGGCCATCAAGACAGGAATGTGGTCAAATATTACCGCCGAGATGTTAGGTTGGGTTAGTTTAGGTTATATTACGTTATTGATGTATATAAAGTTCCCACGGAGACGTAGAGGCCAACAAGCCAGGAATGTGGTCAAATATTATCGCCGAGATGTTAGTATGGGTTAGGTTAGGCTATATTACGTTATTGATGTATATAAAGGTCCCACGGAGACGTAGAGGCCAACTCGCCAGGTATGTTGTCAAATCTTACCGCCGAGATGTTAGGTTGGGTTAGGTTAGGTTATATTACGTTATAGATGTATGTAAAGGTCCCACGGAGACGTAGAGGCCATCTAGACAGGAATGTGGTCAAATATTACCGCCGAGATGTTAGGTTGGGTTAGGTTAGGCTATATTACGTTATTGATGTATATAAAGGTCCCACGGAGACGTAGAGGCCAACAAGCCAGGAATGTTGTCAAATATTACCGCCGAGATGTTAGGTTGGGTTAGGTTAGGCTATATTACGTTATTGATGTATATAACGGTCCCACGGAAACGTAGAGGCCAACAAGCCAGGAATGTGGTCAAATATTACCACCGAGATGTTAGGTTGGGTTAGGTTAGGTTATATTACGTTATTGATGTATGTAAAGGACCCACGGAGACATAGAGGACAACTCGCCAGGTATGTTTTCAAATATTACCGCCGAGATGTTAGATAGGGTTAGGTTAGGTTATATTACGTTATTGAAGTATATAAAGGTTCCACGGAGACGTAGAGGCCAACTCGCCAGGAATGTTTTCTAATATTACCGCCGATATGTTAGGTTGGGTTAGGTTAGGTTATATTACGTTATAGATGTATGTAAAGGTCCCACGGAGACGTAGAGGCCAACTCGGCAGGTATGATGTCAAATATTACGGCCGAGATGTTAGGTTGGGTTAGGTTAGGTTATATTACGTTATTGATGTATATGAAGGTCCCACGGAGACGGAGAAGCCAACTCGCCAGGAATGTTGTCAAATATTACCGCCAAGATGTTAGGTTGGGTTAGGTTAGGTTATATAACGTTATTGATGTATATAAAGTTCCCACGGAGACGTAGAGGCCAACAAGCCAGGAATGTGGTCAAATATTACCACCGAGATGTTAGATTGGGTTAGGTTAGGTTATATTACGTTATTGATGTGTATAAAGGTCCCACGGAGACGTAGAGGCCAACAAGCCAGGAATGTGGTCAAATATTATCGCCGGGATGTAATATTGGGTTAGGTGATGTTATATTACGTTATTGATGTATATAACGGTCCCACGGAGACGTAGAGGCCAACAAGCCAGGAATGTGGTCAAATATTACCACCGAGATGTTAGGTTGGGTTAGGTTAGGTTATATTACGTTATTGATGTATATAAAGGTCCCACGGAGACGTAGAGGCCAACTCGCCAGGTATGTTGTCAAATCTTACCGCCGAGATGTAAGATTGGGTTAGGTGATGTTATATTACGTTATTGATGTATATAAAGGTCCCACGGAGACGTAGACGCCAACTCGCCAGGTATGTTGTCAAATCTTACCGCCGAGATGTTAGGTTGGGTTAGGTTAGGTTATATTACGTTATAGATGTATGTAAAGGTCCCACGGAGACGTAGAGGCCATCTAGACAGGAATGTGGTCAAATATTACCGCCGAGATGTTAGGTTGGGTTAGTTTAGGTTATATTACGTTATTGATGTATATAAAGGTCCCACGTAGACGTAGAGTCCAACAAGCCAGGAATGTGGTCAAATATTACAGCCGAGATGTAAGATTGGGTTAGGTTAGGTTATATTACGTTATTGATGTATATAAAGGTCCCACGGAGACGTAGAGTCCAACAAGCCAGGAATGTGATCAAATATTACCGCCGAGATGTTAGGTTGGGTTAGGTGATGTTATATTACGTTATTGATGTATATAAAGGTCCCACGGAGGCGGCAAAAACAAATCGCCAGGAATGTTCTCAAACATTACCGCCGAGATGTTAGGTTGGGTTAGGTTAGGTTATATTACGTTATTGATGTATATAAAGGTCGCACGGAGACGGATAAGCGAACTCGCCAGGAATGTTGTCAAATATTACCGCCGAGATGTTAGGTTGGGTTAGGTTAGGTTATATTACATTCTTGATGTATATAACGGTCCCCCGGAGACGTAGAGGCCAACAAGAAAGGAATGTGGTCAAATATTACCGCCGAGATGTTAGGTTGGGTTAGGTTAGGTTATATTACGTTATTGATGTATATAAGGGTCCCACGGAGACGGAGAAGCCAACTCGCCAGGAATGTTGTCAAATATTACCGCCGAGATGTTAGGTTGGGTTAGGCTAGGTTATATTACGTTATTGATGTATACAAAGGTCCCACGGAGACGTAGAGGCCAACTCGCCAGGTATGTTGTCAAGTCTTACCGCCGAGATGTTAGGTTGGGTTAGGCTAGGTTATATTACGTTATTGATGTATACAAAGGTCCCACGGAGACGTAGAGGCCAACTCGCCAGGTATGTTGTCAAATCTTACCGCCGACATGTTAGGTTGGGTTAGGCTAGGTTATATTACGTTATTGATGTATATAAAGGTCCCACGGAGACGTAGAGGCCAACTCGCCAGGAATGTTGTCAAATATTACCGCCGAGATGTTAGGTTGTGTTAGGTTAGGCTATATTACGTTATTGATGTATATAAAGGTCCCACGGAGACGTAGAGGCCAACAAGCCAGGAATGTGGTCAAATATTATCGCCGGGATGTAAGATTGGGTTAGGTGATGTTATATTACGTTATTGATGTATATAACGGTCCCACGGAGACGTAGAGGCCAACAAGCCAGGAATGTGGTCAAATATTACCACCGAGATGTTAAGGTGGGTTAGGTTAGGTTATATTACGTTATTGATGTATGTAAAGGTCCCACGGAGACATAGAGGACAACTCGCCAGGTATGTTTTCAAATATTACCGCCGAGATGTTAGATTGGGTTAGGTTAGGTTATATTACGTTATTGAAGTATATAAAGGTCCCACGGAGACGTAGAGGCCAACTCGCCAGGAATGTTTTCAAATATTACCGCCGATATGTTAGGTTGGGTTAGGTTAGGTTATATTACGTTATAGATGTATGTAAAGGTCCCACGGAGACGTAGAGGCCAACAAGCCAGGAATGTGGTCAAATATTATCGCCGAGATGTTAGTATGGGTTAGGTTAGGTTATATTACGTTATTGATGTTTATAACGGTCCCACGGAGACGTAGAGGCCATCAAGACAGGAATGTGGTCAAATATTACCGCCGAGATGTTAGGTTGGGTTAGTTTAGGTTATATTACGTTATTGATGTATATAAAGTTCCCACGGAGACGTAGAGGCCAACAAGCCAGGAATGTGGTCAAATATTATCGCCGAGATGTTAGTATGGGTTAGGTTAGGCTATATTACGTTATTGATGTATATAAAGGTCCCACGGAGACGTAGAGGCCAACTCGCCAGGTATGTTGTCAAATCTTACCGCCGAGATGTTAGGTTGGGTTAGGTTAGGTTATATTACGTTATAGATGTATGTAAAGGTCCCACGGAGACGTAGAGGCCATCTAGACAGGAATGTGGTCAAATATTACCGCCGAGATGTTAGGTTGGGTTAGTTTAGGTTATATTACGTTATTGATGTATATAAAGGTCCCACGTAGACGTAGAGTCCAACAAGCCAGGAATGTGGTCAAATATTACAGCCGAGATGTAAGATTGGGTTAGGTGATGTTATACTACGTTATTGATGTATATAAAGGTCCCACGGAGACGTAGAGGC
Source organism: Xylocopa violacea (assembly GCA_963969225.1). Classification (NCBI taxonomy): domain Eukaryota; kingdom Metazoa; phylum Arthropoda; class Insecta; order Hymenoptera; family Apidae; genus Xylocopa; species Xylocopa violacea. The sequence continues at coordinate 5,997,285 of CAXAJV010000017.1, read as the reverse complement.
CAACTCGCCAGGAATGTTGTCAAATATTACCGCCGAGATGTTAGGTTGGGTTAGGTTAGGCTATATTACGTTATTGATGTATATAAAGGTCCCACGGAGACGTAGAGGCCAACAAGCCAGGAATGTTGTCAAATATTACCGCCGACATGTTAGGTTGGGTTAGGTTAGGCTATATTACGTTATTGATGTATATAACGGTCCCACGGAAACGTAGAGGCCAACAAGCCAGGAATGTGGTCAAATATTACCACCGAGATGTTAGGTTGGGTTAGGTTAGGTTATATTACGTTATAGATGTATATAAAGGTCCCACGGAGACGTAGAGTCCAACAAGCCAGGAATGTGATCAAATATTACCGCCGAGATGTTAGGTTGGGTTATGTGATGTTATATTACGTTATTGATGTATATAAAGGTCCCACGGAGGCGGAAAAGCCAACTCGCCAGGAATGTGATCAAATATTACCGCCGAGATGTAAGATTGGGTTAGGTGATGTTATACTACGTTATTGATGTATATAAAGGTCCCACGGAGACGTAGAGGCCAACTCGCCAGGAATGTTGTCAAATATTACCGCCGAGATGTTAGGTTGGGTTAGGTTAGGCTATATTACGGTATTGATGTATATAAAGGTCCCACGGAGACGTAGAGGCCAACAAGCCAGGAATGTTGTCAAATATTACCGCCGAGATGTTAGGTTGGGTTAGGTTAGGCTATATTACGTTATTGATGTATATAACGGTCCCACGGAAACGTAGAGGCCAACAAGCCAGGAATGTGGTCAAATATTACCACCGAGATGTTAGGTTGGGTTAGGTTAGGTTATATTACGTTATTGATGTATGTAAAGGACCCACGGAGACATAGAGGACAACTCGCCAGGTATGTTTTCAAATATTACCGCCGAGATGTTAGATAGGGTTAGGTTAGGTTATATTACGTTATTGATGTATGTAAAGGACCCACGGAGACATAGAGGACAACTCGCCAGGTATGTTTTCAAATATTACCGCCGAGATGTTAGATAGGGTTAGGTTAGGTTATATTACGTTATTGAAGTATATAAAGGTTCCACGGAGACGTAGAGGCCAACTCGCCAGGAATGTTTTCTAATATTACCGCCGAGATGTAAGATTGGGTTAGGTTAGGTTATATTACGTTATAGATGTATATAAAGGTCCCACGGAGACGTAGAGTCCAACAAGCCAGGAATGTGATCAAATATTACCGCCGAGATGTTTGGTTGGGTTATGTGATGTTATATTACGTTATTGATGTATATAAAGGTCCCACGGAGGCGGAAAAGCCAACTCGCCAGGAATGTGATCAAATATTACCGCCGAGATGTTAGGTTGGGTTAGGTGATGTTATATTACGTTATTGATGTATATAAAGGTCCCACGGAGGCGGCAAAAACAAATCGCCAGGAATGTTCTCAAACATTACCGCCGAGATGTTAGGTTGGGTTAGGTTAGGTTATATTACGTTATTGATGTATATAAAGGTCGCACGGAGACGGATAAGCGAACTCGCCAGGAATGTTGTCAAATATTACCGCCGAGATGTTAGGTTGGGTTAGGTTAGGTTATATTACATTCTTGATGTATATAACGGTCCCCCGGAGACGTAGAGGCCAACAAGAAAGGAATGTGGTCAAATATTACCGCCGAGATGTTAGGTTGGGTTAGGTTAGGTTATATTACGTTATTGATGTATATAAGGGTCCCACGGAGACGGAGAAGCCAACTCGCCAGGAATGTTGTCAAATATTACCGCCGAGATGTTAGGTTGGGTTAGGCTAGGTTATATTACGTTATTGATGTATACAAAGGTCCCACGGAGACGTAGAGGCCAACTCGCCAGGTATGTTGTCAAGTCTTACCGCCGAGATGTTAGGTTGGGTTAGGCTAGGTTATATTACGTTATTGATGTATACAAAGGTCCCACGGAGACGTAGAGGCCAACTCGCCAGGTATGTTGTCAAATCTTACCGCCGACATGTTAGGTTGGGTTAGGCTAGGTTATATTACGTTATTGATGTATATAAAGGTCCCACGGAGACGTAGAGGCCAACTCGCCAGGAATGTTGTCAAATATTACCGCCGAGATGTTAGGTTGTGTTAGGTTAGGCTATATTACGTTATTGATGTATATAAAGGTCCCACGGAGACGTAGAGGCCAACAAGCCAGGAATGTGGTCAAATATTATCGCCGGGATGTAAGATTGGGTTAGGTGATGTTATATTACGTTATTGATGTATATAACGGTCCCACGGAGACGTAGAGGCCAACAAGCCAGGAATGTGGTCAAATATTACCACCGAGATGTTAAGGTGGGTTAGGTTAGGTTATATTACGTTATTGATGTATGTAAAGGTCCCACGGAGACATAGAGGACAACTCGCCAGGTATGTTTTCAAATATTACCGCCGAGATGTTAGATTGGGTTAGGTTAGGTTATATTACGTTATTGAAGTATATAAAGGTCCCACGGAGACGTAGAGGCCAACTCGCCAGGAATGTTTTCAAATATTACCGCCGATATGTTAGGTTGGGTTAGGTTAGGTTATATTACGTTATAGATGTATGTAAAGGTCCCACGGAGACGTAGAGGCCAACAAGCCAGGAATGTGGTCAAATATTATCGCCGAGATGTTAGTATGGGTTAGGTTAGGTTATATTACGTTATTGATGTATATAACGGTCCCACGGAGACGTAGAGGCCATCAAGACAGGAATGTGGTCAAATATTACCGCCGAGATGTTAGGTTGGGTTAGTTTAGGTTATATTACGTTATTGATGTATATAAAGTTCCCACGGAGACGTAGAGGCCAACTCGCCAGGTATGTTGTCAAATCTTACCGCAGAGATGTTAGGTTGGGTTAGGTTAGGTTATATTACGTTATAGATGTATGTAAAGGTCCCACGGAGACGTAGAGGCCATCTAGACAGGAATGTGGTCAAATATTACCGCCGAGATGTTAGGTTGGGTTAGTTTAGGTTATATTACGTTATTGATGTATATAAAGGTCCCACGTAGACGTAGAGTCCAACAAGCCAGGAATGTGGTCAAATATTACAGCCGAGATGTAAGATTGGGTTAGGTGATGTTATACTACGTTATTGATGTATATAAAGGTCCCACGGAGACGTAGAGGCCAACTCGCCAGGAATGTTGTCAAATATTACCGCCGAGATGTTAGGTTGGGTTAGGTTAGGCTATATTACGTTATTGATGTATATAAAGGTCCCACGGAGACGTAGAGGCCAACAAGCCAGGAATGTTGTCAAATATTACCGCCGACATGTTAGGTTGGGTTAGGTTAGGCTATATTACGTTATTGATGTATATAACTGTCCCACGGAAACGTAGAGGCCAACAAGCCAGGAATGTGGTCAAATATTACCACCGAGATGTTAGGTTGGGTTAGGTTAGGTTATATTACGTTATAGATGTATATAAAGGTCCCACGGAGACGTAGAGTCCAACAAGCCAGGAATGTGATCAAATATTACCGCCGAGATGTTAGGTTGGGTTATGTGATGTTATATTACGTTATTGATGTATATAAAGGTCCCACGGAGGCGGAAAAGCCAACTCGCCAGGAATGTGATCAAATATTAACGCCGAGATGTAAGATTGGGTTAGGTGATGTTATACTACGTTATTGATGTATATAAAGGTCCCACGGAGACGTAGAGGCCAACTCGCCAGGAATGTTGTCAAATATTACCGCCGAGATGTTAGGTTGGGTTAGGTTAGGCTATATTACGTTATTGATGTATATAAAGGTCCCACGGAGACGTAGAGGCCAACTCGCCAGGTAAGTTTTCAAATATTACCGCCGAGATGTTAGCTTTGGTTAGGTTAGGTTATATTACGTTACTGATGTATATAACGGTCCCACGGAGACGTAGAGGCCATTAAGACAGGAATGTGGTCAAATATTCCCGCCGAGATGTTAGGTTGGGTTAGGTTAGGTTATATTACGTTATTGATGTATGTAAAGGACCCACGGAGACATAGAGGACAACTCGCCAGGTATGTTTTCAAATATTACCGCCGAGATGTTAGGTTGGATTCGGTTAGGTTATATTACGTTATAGATGTATATATATGTCCCACGGATACGTAGAGTCCAACAAGCCAGGAATGTGATCAAATATTACCGCCGAGATGTAAGATTGGGTTAGGTGATGTTATATTACGTTATTGATGTATATAAAGGTCCCACGGAGACGTAGAGGCCAACTCGCCAGGAATGTTGTCAAATATTACCGCCGAGATGTTAGGTTGGGTTAGGTTAGGCTATATTACGTTATTGATGTATATAACGGTCCCACGGAAACGTAGAGGCCAACAAGCCAGGAATGTGGTCAAATATTACCACCGAGATGTTAGGTTGGGTTAGGTTAGGTTATATTACGTTATTGATATATGTAAAGGTCCCACGGAGACATAGAGGACAACTCGCCAGGTATGTTTTCAAATATTACCGCCGAGATGTTAGATAGGGTTAGGTTAGGTTATATTACGTTATTGAAGTATATAAAGGTTCCACGGAGACGTAGAGGCCAACTCGCCAGGAATGTTTTCTAATATTACCGCCGATATGTTAGGTTGGGTTAGGTTAGGCTATATTACGTTATAGATGTATGTAAAGGTCCCACGGAGACGTAGAGGCCAACTCGGCAGGTATGATGTCAAATATTACGGCCGAGAAGTTAGGTTGGGTTAGGTTAGGTTATATTACGTTATTGATGTATATGAAGGTCCCACGGAGACGGAGAAGCCAACTCGCCAGGAATGTTGTCAAATATTACCGCCAAGATGTTAGGTTGGGTTAGGTTAGGTTATATAACGTTATTGATGTATATAAAGTTCCCACGGAGACGTAGAGGTCAACAAGCCAGGAATGTGGTCAAATACTATCGCCGAGACGTTAGTATGGGTTAGGTGATGTTATATTACGTTATTGATGTATATAACGGTCCCACGGAGACGTAGAGGCCAACAAGCCAGGAATGTGGTCAAATATTACCACCGAGATGTTAGGTTGGGTTAGGTTAGGTTATATTACGTTATTGATGTATATAAAGGTCCCACGGAGATGTAGAGGCCAACAAGCCAGGAATGTGGTCAAATATTATCGCCGAGATGTTAGGTTGGGTTAGGTTAGGTTATATTACGTTATTGAAGTATATAAAGGTCCCACGGAGACGTAGAGGCCAACTCGCCAGGAATGTTTTCAAATATTACCGCCGATATGTTAGGTTGGGTTAGGTTAGGTTATATTACGTTATAGAGTATGTAAAGGTCCCACGGAGACGTAGAGGCCAACTCGGCAGGTATGATGTCAAATATTACGGCCGAGATGTTAGGTTGGGTTAGGTTAGGTTATATTACGTTATTGATGTATATGAAGGTCCCACGGAGACGTAGAAGCCAACTCGCCAGGAATGTTGTCAAATATTACCGCCAAGATGTTAGGTTGGGTTAGGTTAGGTTATATAACGTTATTGATGTATATAAAGTTCCCACGGAGACGTAGAGGTCAACAAGCCAGGAATGTGGTCAAATACTATCGCCGAGACGTTAGTATAGGTTAGGTTAGGTTATATTACGTTATTGAAGTATATAAAGGTCCCACGGAGACGTAGAGGCCAACTCGCCAGGAATGTTGTCAAATATTACCGCCGAGATGTTAGGTTGGGTTAGGTTAGGTTATATTACGTTATAGATGTATGTAAAGGTCCCACGGAGACATAGAGGACAACTCGCCAGGTATGTTTTCAAATATTACCGCCGAGATGTTAGATTGGGTTAGGTTAGGTTATGTTACGTTATTGAATTATATAAAGGTCCCACGGAGACGTAGAGGCCAACTCGCCAGGAATTTTGTCAAATATTACCGCCGAGATGTTAGGTTGGGTTAGGTTAGGTTATATTACGTTATTGATATATGTAAAGGTCCCACGGAGACATAGAGGACAACTCGCCAGGTATGTTTTCAAATATTACCGCCGAGATGTTAGATAGGGTTAGGTTAGGTTATATTACGTTATTGATGTATATAACGGTCCCACGGAGACGTAGAGGCCAACAAGCCAGGAATGTGGTCAAATATTACCACCGAGATGTTAGGTTGGGTTAGGTTAGGTTATATTACGTTATTGATGTATATAAAGGTCCCACGGAGATGTAGAGGCCAACAAGCCAGGAATGTGGTCAAATATTATCGCCGAGATGTTAGGTTGGGTTAGGTTAGGTTATATTACGTTATTGAAGTATATAAAGGTCCCACGGAGACGTAGAGGCCAACTCGCCAGGAATGTTTTCAAATATTACCGCCGATATGTTAGGTTGGGTTAGGTTAGGTTATATTACGTTATAGATGTATGTAAAGGTCCCACGGAGACGTAGAGGCCAACTCGGCAGGTATGATGTCAAATATTACGGCCGAGATGTTAGGTTGGGTTAGGTTAGGTTATATTACGTTATTGATGTATATGAAGGTCCCACGGAGACGTAGAAGCCAACTCGCCAGGAATGTTGTCAAATATTACCGCCAAGATGTTAGGTTGGGTTAGGTTAGGTTATATAACGTTATTGATGTATATAAAGTTCCCACGGAGACGTAGAGGCCAACAAGCCAGGAATGTGGTCAAATATTACCGCCGAGATGTTAGGTTGGGTTAGTTTAGGTTATATTACGTTCTTGATGTATATAAAGGTCCCACGTAGACGTAGAGTCCAACAAGCCAAGAATGTGGTCAAATATTACAGCCGAGATGTAAGATTGGGTTAGGTTAGGCTATATTACGTTATTGATGTATATAACGGTCCCACGGAAACGTAGAGGCCAACAAGCCAGGAATGTGGTCAAATATTACCACCGAGATGTTAGGTTGGGTTAGGTTAGGTTATATTACGTTATTGATGTATGTAAAGGTCCCACGGAGACATAGAGGACAACTCGCCAGGTATGTTTTCAAATATTACCGCCGAGATGTTAGATTGGGTTAGGTTAGGTTATATTACGTTATTGAAGTATATAAAGGTCCCACGGAGACGTAGAGGCCAACTCGCCAGGAATGTTTTCAAATATTACCGCCGATATGTTAGGTTGGGTTAGGTTAGGTTATATTACGTTATAGATGTATGTAAAGATCCCACGGAGACGTAGAGGCCAACTCGGCAGGTATGATGTCAAATATTACGGCCGAGATGTTAGGTTGGGTTAGGTTAGGTTATATTACGTTATTGATGTATATGAAGGTCCCACGGAGACGGAGAAGCCAACTCGCCAGGAATGTTGTCAAATATTACCGCCGATATGTTAGGTTGAGGTAGGTTAGGTTATATTACGTTATTGATGTATGTAAAGGTCCCACGGAGACATAGAGGACAACTCGCCAGGTATGTTTTCAAATATTACCGCCGAGATGTTAGATTGGGTTAGGTTAGGTTATGTTACGTTATTGAATTATATAAAGGTCCCACGGAGACGTAGAGGCCAACTCGCCAGGAATGTTGTCAAATATTACCGCCGAGATTTTAGATTGGGTTAGGTTAGGTTATATTACGTTACTGAAGTATATAAAGGTCCCACGGAGACGTAGAGGCCAACAAGCCAGGAATGTGGTCAAATATTATTGCCGGGATGTAAGATTGGGTTAGGTGATGTTATATTATGTTATTGATGTATATAACGGTCCCACGGAGACGTAGAGGCCAACAAGCCAGGAATGTTTTCAAATATTACCGCCGATATGTTACGTTGGGTTAGGTTAGGTTATATTACGTTATAGATGTATGTAAAGGTCCCACGGAGACGTAGAGGCCAACTCGGCGGGTATGCTGTCAAATATTACGGCCGAGATCTTAGGTTGGGTTAGGTTAGGTTATATTACGTTATTGATGTATATGAAGGTCCCACGGAGACGTAGAGGCCAACAAGCCAGGAATGTGGTCAAATATTATCGCCGAGATGTTAGTATGGGTTAGGTTAGGTTATATTACGTTATTGAAGTATATAAAGGTCCCACGGAGACGTAGAGGCCAACTCGCCAGGAATGTTTTCAAATATTACCGCCGATATGTTAGGTTGGGTTAGGTTAGGTTATATTACGTTATAGATGTATGTAAAGGTCCCACGGAGATGTAGAGGCCATCAAGACAGGAATGTGGTCATATATTACCGCCGAGATGTTAGGTTGGGTTAGTTTAGGTTATATTACGTTCTTGATGTATATAAAGGTCCCACGTAGACGTAGAGTCCAACAAGCCAGGAATGTGGTCAAATATTACAGCCGAGATGTAAGATTGGGTTAGGTTAGGTTATATTACGTTATAGATGTATATAAAGGTTCCACGGAGACGTAGAGTCCAACGAGCCAGGAATGTGACCAAATATTACCGCCGAGATGTTAGGTTGGGTTAGGTGATGTTATATTACGTTATTGATGTATATAATGGTCGCACGGAGACGGATAAGCGAACTCGCCAGGAATGTTGTCAAATATTACCGCCGAGATGTTAGGTTGGGTTAGGTTAGGTTGTATTACATTCTTGATGTATATAACGGTCCCCCGGAGACGTAGAGGCCAACAAGACAGGAATGTGGTCAAATATTACGGCCGAGATGTTAGGTTGGGTTAGGTTAGGTTATATTACGTTATTGATGTATATGAAGGTCCCACGGAGACGGAGAAGCCAACTCGCCAGGAATGTTGTCAAATATTACCGCCGATTTGTTAGGTTGGGTTAGGTTAGGTTATATTACGTTATAGATGTATGTAAAGGTCCCACGGAGACGTAGAGGCCAACTCGGCAGGTATGATGTCAAATATTACGGCCGAGATGTTAGGTTGGGTTAGGTTAGGTTATATTACGTTATTGATGTATATGAAGGTCCCACGGAGACGGAGAAGCCAACTCGCCAGGAATGTTGTCAAATATTACCGCCAAGATGTTAGGTTGGGTTAGGTTAGGTTATATAACGTTATTGATGTATATAAAGTTCCCACGGAGACGTAGAGGCCAACAAGCCAGGAATGTGGTCAAATATTACCACCGAGATGTTAGGTTGGGTTAGGTTAGGTTATATTACGTTATTGATGTATGTAAAGGTTCCACGGAGACATAGAGGACAACTCGCCAGGTATGTTTTCAAATATTACCGCCGAGATGTTAGATTGGGTTAGGTTAGGTTATGTTACGTTATTGAAGTATATAAAGGTCCCACGGAGACGTAGAGGCCAACTCGCCAGGAATGTTTTCAAATATTACCGGCGATATGTTAGGTTGGGTTAGGTTAGGTTATATTACGTTATAGATGTATGTGAAGGTCCCACGGAGACGAAGAGGCCAACTCGGCAGGTATGATGTCAAATATTACGGCCGAGATGTTAGGTTGGGTTAGGTTAGGTTATATAACGTTATTGATGTATATAAAGTTCCCACGGAGACGTAGAGGCCAACAAGCCAGGAATGTGGTCAAATACTATCGCCGAGACGTTAGTACGGGTTAGGTTAGGTTATATTACGTTATTGATGTATATAAAGGTCCCACGGAGACGTAGAGGCCAACAAGCCAGGAATGTGGTCAAATATTATCGTCGGGATGTAAGATTGGGTTAGGTGATGTTATATTACGTTATTGATGTATATAACGGTCCCACGGAGACGTAGAGGCCAACAAGCCAGGAATGTGGTCAAATATTACCACCGAGATGTTAGGTTGGGTTAGGTTAGGTTATATTACGTTATTGATGTATGTAAAGGTCCCACGGAGACATAGAGGACAACTCGCCAGGTATGTTTTCAAACATTACCGCCGAGATGTTAGATTGGGTTAGGTTAGGTTATATTACGTTATTGAAGTATATAAAGGTCCCACGGAGACGTAGAGGCCAACTCGCCAGTAATGCTTTCAAATATTACCGCCGAGATGTTAGGTTGGGTTAGTTTAGGTTATATTACGTTATTGATGTATATAAAGTTCCCACGGAGACGTAGAGGCCAACAAGCCAGGAATGTGGTCAAATATTACCGCCGAGATGTTAGGTTGGGTTAGTTTAGGTTATATTACGTTCTTGATGTATATAAAGGTCCCACGTAGACGTAGAGTCCAACAAGCCAAGAATGTGGTCAAATATTACAGCCGAGATGTAAGATTGGGTTAGGTTAGGCTATATTACGTTATTGATGTATATAACGGTCCCACGGAAACGTAGAGGCCAACAAGCCAGGAATGTGGTCAAATATTACCACCGAGATGTTAGGTTGGGTTAGGTTAGGTTATATTACGTTATTGATGTATGTAAAGGTCCCACGGAGACATAGAGGACAACTCGCCAGGTATGTTTTCAAATATTACCGCCGAGATGTTAGATTGGGTTAGGTTAGGTTATATTACGTTATTGAAGTATATAAAGGTCCCACGGAGACGTAGAGGCCAACTCGCCAGGAATGTTTTCAAATATTACCGCCGATATGTTAGGTTGGGTTAGGTTAGGTTATATTACGTTATAGATGTATGTAAAGGTCCCACGGAGACGTAGAGGCCAACTCGGCAGGTATGATGTCAAATATTACGGCCGAGATGTTAGGTTGGGTTAGGTTAGGTTATATTACGTTATTGATGTATATGAAGGTCCCACGGAGACGGAGAAGCCAACTCGCCAGGAATGTTGTCAAATATTACCGCCGATATGTTAGGTTGAGGTAGGTTAGGTTATATTACGTTATTGATGTATGTAAAGGTCCCACGGAGACATAGAGGACAACTCGCCAGGTATGTTTTCAAATATTACCGCCGAGATGTTAGATTGGGTTAGGTTAGGTTATGTTACGTTATTGAATTATATAAAGGTCCCACGGAGACGTAGAGGCCAACTCGCCAGGAATGTTTTCAAATATTACCGGCGATATGTTAGGTTGGGTTAGGTTAGGTTATATTACGTTATAGATGTATGTGAAGGTCCCACGGAGACGCAGAGGCCAACTCGGCAGGTATGATGTCAAATATTACGGCCGAGATGTTAGGTTGGGTTAGGTGAGGTTATATTATGTTATTGATGTATATGAAGGCGCCACGGAGACGGAGAAGCCAACTCGCCAGGAATGTTGTCAAATATTACCGCCAAGATGTTAGGTTGGGTTAGGTTAGGTTATATAACGTTATTGATGTATATAAAGTTCCCACGGAGACGTAGAGGCCAACAAGCCAGGAATGTGGTCAAATACTATCGCCGAGACGTTAGTACGGGTTAGGTTAGGTTATATTACGTTATTGATGTATATAAAGGTCCCACGGAGACGTAGAGGCCAACAAGCCAGGAATGTGGTCAAATATTATCGTCGGGATGTAAGATTGGGTTAGGTGATGTTATATTACGTTATTGATGTATATAACCGTCCCACGGAGACGTAGAGGCCAACAAGCCAGGAATGTGGTCAAATATTACCACCGAGATGTTAGGTTGGGTTAGGCTAGGTTATATTACGTTATTGATGTATGCAAAGGTCCCACGGAGACATAGAGGACAACTCGCCAGGTATGTTTTCAAACATTACCGCCGAGATGTTAGATTGGGTTAGGTTAGGTTATATTACGTTATTGATGTATGTAAAGGTCCCACGGAGACGTAGAGGACAACTCGCCAGGTATGTTTTCAAATATTACCGCCGAGATGTTAGATTGGGTTAGGTTAGGTTATGTTACGTTATTGAATTATATAAAGGTCCCACGGAGACGTAGAGGCCAACTCGCCAGGAATGTTGTCAAATATTACCGCCGAGATTTTAGATTGGGTTAGGTTAGGTTATATTACGTTACTGAAGTATATAAAGGTCCCACGGAGACGTAGAGGCCAACAAGCCAGGAATGTGGTCAAATATTATTGCCGGGATGTAAGATTGGGTTAGGTGATGTTATATTACGTTATTGATGTATATAACGGTCCCACGGAGACGTAGAGGCCAACAAGCCAGGAATGTTTTCAAATATTACCGCCGATATGTTACGTTGGGTTAGGTTAGGTTATATTACGTTATAGATGTATGTAAAGGTCCCACGGAGACGGAGAAGCCAACTCGCCAGGAATGTTGTCAAATATTACCGCCGATTTGTTAGGTTGGGTTAGGTTAGGTTATATTACGTTATAGATGTATGTAAAGGTCCCACGGAGACGTAGAGGCCAACTCGGCAGGTATGATGTCAAATATTACGGCCGAGATGTTAGATTGGTTTAGGTTAGGTTATATTACGTTATTGAAGTATACAAATGTCCCACGGACACGTAGAGTCCAACAAGCCAGGAATGTGATCAAATATTACCGCCGAAGTGTTAGGCTGGGTTAGGTGATGTTATATTACGTTATTGATGTATATAAAGGTCCCACGGAGGCGGAAAAACCAACTCGCCAGGAATGTTCTCAAACATTACCGCCGAGATGTTAGGTTGGGTTAGGTTACGTTATATTACGTGATTGATGTATATAAAGGTCCCACGGAGACGAATAAGCCAACTCGCCAGGAATGTTGTCAAATATTACCGCCGAGATGTTAGGTTGGGTTAGGTTAGGTTGTATTACATTATTGATGTATATAACGGTCCCCGGAGACGTAGAGTCCAACAAGACAGGAATGTGGTCAAACATTACCGCCGAGATGTCAGGTTGGGTTAGGTTAGGCTATATTACGTTATTGATGTATATAAAGGTCCCACGGAGACGTAGAGGCCAACTCGCCAGGTATGTTGTCAAATCTTACCGCCGAGATGTTAGGTTGGGTTAGGTTAGGTTATATTACGTTATTGATGTATATAAAGGTCGCACGGAGACGGAGAAGCCAACTCGCCAGGAATGTTGTCAAATATTACCGCCAAGATGTTAGGTTGGGTTAGGTTAGGTTATATTACGTTATTGATGTATATAAAGGTCCCACGGAGACGAAGAGGCCAACTCGCCAGGTATGTTCTCAAATATTACCGCCGAGATGTTAGATTGGGTTAGGTTAGGTTATATTACGTTATTGAAGTATATAAAGGTCCCACGGAGACGTAGAGGCCAACTCGCCAGTAATGCTTTCAAATATTACCGCCGAGATGTTAGGTTGGGTTAGTTTAGGTTATAGTACGTTATTGATGTATATAAAGTTCCCACGGAGACGTAGAGGCCAACAAGCCAGGAATGTGGTCAAATATTATCGCCGAGATGTTAGTATGGGTTAGGTTAGGCTATATTACGTTATTGATGTATATAAAGGTCCCACGGAGACGTAGAGGCCAACTCGCCAGGTATGTTGTCAAATCTTACCGCCGAGATGTTAGGTTCAGTTAGGTTAGGTTATATTACGTTATTGATGTATATAAAGGTCCCACGGAGACGGAGAAGCCAACTCGCCAGGAATGTTGTCAAATATTACCGCCGAGATGTTAGGTTGGGTTAGGTTAGGTTATATTACGTTATTGATGTATATAAAGGTCCCACGGAGACGAAGAGGCCAACTCGCCAGGTATGTCTTCAAATTTTACCGCCGAGATGTTAGATTGGTTTAGGTTAGGTTATATTACGTTATTGAAGTATACAAATGTCCCACGGACACGTAGAGTCCAACAAGCCAGGAATGTGATCAAATATTACCGCCGAGATGTTAGGTTGGGTTAGTTGATGTTATATTACGTTCTTGATGTATATAAAGGTCCCACGTAGACGTAGAGTCCAACAAGCCAGGAATGTGGTCAAATATTACAGCCGAGATGTAAGATTGGGTTAGGTTAGGCTATATTACGTTATTGATGTATATAACGGTCCCACGGAAACGTAGAGGCCAACAAGCCAGGAATGTGGTCAAATATTACCACCGAGATGTTAGGTTGGGTTAGGTTAGGTTATATTACGTTATTGATGTATGTAAAGGTCCCACGGAGACATAGAGGACAACTCGCCAGGTATGTTTTCAAATATTACCGCCGAGATGTTAGATTGGGTTAGGTTAGGTTATATTACGTTATTGAAGTATATAAAGGTCCCACGGAGACGTAGAGGCCAACTCGCCAGGAATGTTTTCAAATATTACCGCCGATATGTTAGGTTGGGTTAGGTTAGGTTATATTACGTTATAGATGTATGTAAAGGTCCCACGGAGACGTAGAGGCCAACTCGGCAGGTATGATGTCAAATATTACGGCCGAGATGTTAGGTTGGGTTAGGTTAGGTTATATTACGTTATTGATGTATATGAAGGTCCCACGGAGACGGAGAAGCCAACTCGCCAGGAATGTTGTCAAATATTACCGCCGATATGTTAGGTTGAGTTAGGTTAGGTTATATTACGTTATTGATGTATATAAAGGTCCCACGGAGACATAGAGGACAACTCGCCAGGTATGTTTTCAAATATTACCGCCGAGATGTTAGATTGGGTTAGGTTAGGTTATGTTACGTTATTGAATTATATAAAGGTCCCACGGAGACGTAGAGGCCAACTCGCCAGGAATGTTGTCAAATATTACCGCCGAGATTTTAGATTGGGTTAGGTTAGGTTATATTACGTTACTGAAGTATATAAAGGTCCCACGGAGACGTAGAGGCCAACAAGCCAGGAATGTGGTCAAATATTATTGCCGGGATGTAAGATTGGGTTAGGTGATGTTATATTACGTTATTGATGTATATAACGGTCCCACGGAGACGTAGAGGCCAACAAGCCAGGAATGTGGTCAAATATTACCACCGAGATGTTAGGTTGGGTTAGGTTAGGTTATATTACGTTATTGATGTATGTAAAGGTCCCACGGAGACATAGAGGACAACTCGCCAGGTATGTTTTCAAACATTACCGCCGAGATGTTAGATTGGGTTAGGTTAGGTTATATTACGTTATTGAAGTATATAAAGGTCCCACGGAGACGTAGAGGCCAACTCGCCAGTAATGCTTTCAAATATTACAGCCGAGATGTTAGGTTGGGTTAGTTTAGGTTATATTACGTTATTGATGTATATAAAGTTCCCACGGAGACGTAGAGGCCAACAAGCCAGGAATGTGGTCAAATATTACCGCCGAGATGTTAGGTTGGGTTAGTTTAGGTTATATTACGTTCTTGATGTATATAAAGGTCCCACGTAGACGTAGAGTCCAACAAGCCAAGAATGTGGTCAAATATTACAGCCGAGATGTAAGATTGGGTTAGGTTAGGCTATATTACGTTATTGATGTATATAACGGTCCCACGGAAACGTAGAGGCCAACAAGCCAGGAATGTGGTCAAATATTACCACCGAGATGTTAGGTTGGGTTAGGTTAGGTTATATTACGTTATTGATGTATGTAAAGGTCCCACGGAGACATAGAGGACAACTCGCCAGGTATGTTTTCAAATATTACCGCCGAGATGTTAGATTGGGTTAGGTTAGGTTATATTACGTTATTGAAGTATATAAAGGTCCCACGGAGACGTAGAGGCCAACTCGCCAGGAATGTTTTCAAATATTACCGCCGATATGTTAGGTTGGGTTAGGTTAGGTTATATTACGTTATAGATGTATGTAAAGGTCCCACGGAGACGTAGAGGCCAACTCGGCAGGTATGATGTCAAATATTACGGCCGAGATGTTAGGTTGGGTTAGGTTAGGTTATATTACGTTATTGATGTATATGAAGGTCCCACGGAGACGGAGAAGCCAACTCGCCAGGAATGTTGTCAAATATTACCGCCGATATGTTAGGTTGAGGTAGGTTAGGTTATATTACGTTATTGATGTATGTAAAGGTCCCACGGAGACATAGAGGACAACTCGCCAGGTATGTTTTCAAATATTACCGCCGAGATGTTAGATTGGGTTAGGTTAGGTTATGTTACGTTATTGAATTATATAAAGGTCCCACGGAGACGTAGAGGCCAACTCGCCAGGAATGTTTTCAAATATTACCGGCGATATGTTAGGTTGGGTTAGGTTAGGTTATATTACGTTATAGATGTATGTGAAGGTCCCACGGAGACGCAGAGGCCAACTCGGCAGGTATGATGTCAAATATTACGGCCGAGATGTTAGGTTGGGTTAGGTGAGGTTATATTATGTTATTGATGTATATGAAGGCGCCACGGAGACGGAGAAGCCAACTCGCCAGGAATGTTGTCAAATATTACCGCCAAGATGTTAGGTTGGGTTAGGTTAGGTTATATAACGTTATTGATGTATATAAAGTTCCCACGGAGACGTAGAGGCCAACAAGCCAGGAATGTGGTCAAATACTATCGCCGAGACGTTAGTACGGGTTAGGTTAGGTTATATTACGTTATTGATGTATATAAAGGTCCCACGGAGACGTAGAGGCCAACAAGCCAGGAATGTGGTCAAATATTATCGTCGGGATGTAAGATTGGGTTAGGTGATGTTATATTACGTTATTGATGTATATAACGGTCCCACGGAGACGTAGAGGCCAACAAGCCAGGAATGTGGTCAAATATTACCACCGAGATGTTAGGTTGGGTTAGGCTAGGTTATATTACGTTATTGATGTATGCAAAGGTCCCACGGAGACATAGAGGACAACTCGCCAGGTATGTTTTCAAACATTACCGCCGAGATGTTAGATTGGGTTAGGTTAGGTTATATTACGTTATTGATGTATGTAAAGGTCCCACGGAGACGTAGAGGACAACTCGCCAGGTATGTTTTCAAATATTACCGCCGAGATGTTAGATTGGGTTAGGTTAGGTTATGTTACGTTATTGAATTATATAAAGGTCCCACGGAGACGTAGAGGCCAACTCGCCAGGAATGTTGTCAAATATTACCGCCGAGATTTTAGATTGGGTTAGGTTAGGTTATATTACGTTACTGAAGTATATAAAGGTCCCACGGAGACGTAGAGGCCAACAAGCCAGGAATGTGGTCAAATATTATTGCCGGGATGTAAGATTGGGTTAGGTGATGTTATATTACGTTATTGATGTATATAACGGTCCCACGGAGACGTAGAGGCCAACAAGCCAGGAATGTTTTCAAATATTACCGCCGATATGTTACGTTGGGTTAGGTTAGGTTATATTACGTTATAGATGTATGTAAAGGTCCCACGGAGACGGAGAAGCCAACTCGCCAGGAATGTTGTCAAATATTACCGCCGATTTGTTAGGTTGGGTTAGGTTAGGTTATATTACGTTATAGATGTATGTAAAGGTCCCACGGAGACGTAGAGGCCAACTCGGCAGGTATGATGTCAAATATTACGGCCGAGATGTTAGATTGGTTTAGGTTAGGTTATATTACGTTATTGAAGTATACAAATGTCCCACGGACACGTAGAGTCCAACAAGCCAGGAATGTGATCAAATATTACCGCCGAGATGTTAGGTTGGGTTAGTTGATGTTATATTACGTTATTGATGTATATAAAGGTCCCACGGAGGCGGAAAAGCCAACTCGCCAGGAATGTTCTCAAACATTACCGCCGAGATGTTAGGTTGGTTTAGTTTAGGTTATATTACGTTATTGATGTATATAAAGGTTCCACGTAGACGTAGAGTCCAACAAGCCAGGAATGTGGTCAAATATTACAGCCGAGATGTAAGATTGGGTTAGGTTAGGTTATATTACGTTATAGATGTATATAAAGGTCCCACGGAGACGTAGAGTCCAACAAGCCAGGAATGTGATCAAATATTACCGCCGAAGTGTTAGGCTGGGTTAGGTGATGTTATATTACGTTATTGATGTATATAAAGGTCCCACGGAGGCGGAAAAACCAACTCGCCAGGAATGTTCTCAAACATTACCGCCGAGATGTTAGGTTGGGTTAGGTTACGTTATATTACGTGATTGATGTATATAAAGGTCCCACGGAGACGAATAAGCCAACTCGCCAGGAATGTTGTCAAATATTACCGCCGAGATGTTAGGTTGGGTTAGGTTAGGTTGTATTACATTATTGATGTATATAACGGTCCCCGGAGACGTAGAGTCCAACAAGACAGGAATGTGGTCAAACATTACCGCCGAGATGTCAGGTTGGGTTAGGTTAGGCTATATTACGTTATTGATGTATATAAAGGTCCCACGGAGACGTAGAGGCCAACTCGCCAGGTATGTTGTCAAATCTTACCGCCGAGATGTTAGGTTGGGTTAGGTTAGGTTATATTACGTTATTGATGTATATAAAGGTCGCACGGAGACGGAGAAGCCAACTCGCCAGGAATGTTGTCAAATATTACCGCCAAGATGTTAGGTTGGGTTAGGTTAGGTTATATTACGTTATTGATGTATATAAAGGTCCTACGGAGACGAAGAGGCCAACTCGCCAGGTATGTTCTCAAATATTACCGCCGAGATGTTAGATTGGGTTAGGTTAGGTTATATTACGTTATTGAAGTATATAAAGGTCCCACGGAGACGTAGAGGCCAACTCGCCAGTAATGCTTTCAAATATTACCGCCGAGATGTTAGGTTGGGTTAGTTTAGGTTATAGTACGTTATTGATGTATATAAAGTTCCCACGGAGACGTAGAGGCCAACAAGCCAGGAATGTGGTCAAATATTATCGCCGAGATGTTAGTATGGGTTAGGTTAGGCTATATTACGTTATTGATGTATATAAAGGTCCCACGGAGACGTAGAGGCCAACTCGCCAGGTATGTTGTCAAATCTTACCGCCGAGATGTTAGGTTCAGTTAGGTTAGGTTATATTACGTTATTGATGTATATAAAGGTCCCACGGAGACGGAGAAGCCAACTCGCCAGGAATGTTGTCAAATATTACCGCCGAGATGTTAGGTTGGGTTAGGTTAGGTTATATTACGTTATTGATGTATATAAAGGTCCCACGGAGACGAAGAGGCCAACTCGCCAGGTATGTCTTCAAATTTTACCGCCGAGATGTTAGATTGGTTTAGGTTAGGTTATATTACGTTATTGAAGTATACAAATGTCCCACGGACACGTAGAGTCCAACAAGCCAGGAATGTGATCAAATATTACCGCCGAGATGTTAGGTTGGGTTAGTTGATGTTATATTACGTTCTTGATGTATATAAAGGTCCCACGTAGACGTAGAGTCCAACAAGCCAGGAATGTGGTCAAATATTACAGCCGAGATGTAAGATTGGGTTAGGTTAGGCTATATTACGTTATTGATGTATATAACGGTCCCACGGAAACGTAGAGGCCAACAAGCCAGGAATGTGGTCAAATATTACCACCGAGATGTTAGGTTGGGATAGGTTAGGTTATATTACGTTATTGATGTATGTAAAGGTCCCACGGAGACATAGAGGACAACTCGCCAGGTATGTTTTCAAATATTACCGCCGAGATGTTAGATTGGGTTAGGTTAGGTTATATTACGTTATTGAAGTATATAAAGGTCCCACGGAGACGTAGAGGCCAACTCGCCAGGAATGTTTTCAAATATTACCGCCGATATGTTAGGTTGGGTTAGGTTAGGTTATATTACGTTATAGATGTATGTAAAGGTCCCACGGAGACGTAGAGGCCAACTCGGCAGGTATGATGTCAAATATTACGGCCGAGATGTTAGGTTGGGTTAGGTTAGGTTATATTACGTTATTGATGTATATGAAGGTCCCACGGAGACGGAGAAGCCAACTCGCCAGGAATGTTGTCAAATATTACCGCCGATATGTTAGGTTGAGTTAGGTTAGGTTATATTACGTTATTGATGTATATAAAGGTCCCACGGAGACATAGAGGACAACTCGCCAGGTATGTTTTCAAATATTACCGCCGAGATGTTAGATTGGGTTAGGTTAGGTTATGTTACGTTATTGAATTATATAAAGGTCCCACGGAGACGTAGAGGCCAACTCGCCAGGAATGTTGTCAAATATTACCGCCGAGATTTTAGATTGGGTTAGGTTAGGTTATATTACGTTACTGAAGTATATAAAGGTCCCACGGAGACGTAGAGGCCAACAAGCCAGGAATGTGGTCAAATATTATTGCCGGGATGTAAGATTGGGTTAGGTGATGTTATATTACGTTATTGATGTATATAACGGTCCCACGGAGACGTAGAGGCCAACAAGCCAGGAATGTTTTCAAATATTACCGCCGATATGTTACGTTGGGTTAGGTTAGGTTATATTACGTTATAGATGTATGTAAAGGTCCCACGGAGACGTAGAGGCCAACTCGGCGGGTATGCTGTCAAATATTACGGCCGAGATGTTAGGTTGGGTTAGGTTAGGTTATATTACGTTATTGATGTATATGAAGGTCCCACGGAGACGTAGAGGCCAACAAGCCAGGAATGTGGTCAAATATTATCGCCGAGATGTTAGTATGGGTTAGGTTAGGTTATATTACGTTATTGAAGTATATAAAGGTCCCACGGAGACGTAGAGGCCAACTCGCCAGGAATGTTTTCAAATATTACCGCCGATATGTTAGGTTGGGTTAGGTTAGGTTATATTACGTTATAGATGTATGTAAAGGTCCCACGGAGATGTAGAGGCCATCAAGACAGGAATGTGGTCATATATTACCGCCGAGATGTTAGGTTGGGTTAGTTTAGGTTATATTACGTTCTTGATGTATATAAAGGTCCCACGTAGACGTAGAGTCCAACAAGCCAGGAATGTGGTCAAATATTACAGCCGAGATGTAAGATTGGGTTAGGTTAGGTTATATTACGTTATAGATGTATATAAAGGTTCCACGGAGACGTAGAGTCCAACAAGCCAGGAATGTGACCAAATATTACCGCCGAGATGTTAGGTTGGGTTAGGTGATGTTATATTACGTTATTGATGTATATAATGGTCGCACGGAGACGGATAAGCGAACTCGCCAGGAATGTTGTCAAATATTACCGCCGAGATGTTAGGTTGGGTTAGGTTAGGTTGTATTACATTCTTGATGTATATAACGGTCCCCCGGAGACGTAGAGGCCAACAAGACAGGAATGTGGTCAAATATTACGGCCGAGATGTTAGGTTGGGTTAGGTTAGGTTATATTACGTTATTGATGTATATGAAGGTCCCACGGAGACGGAGAAGCCAACTCGCCAGGAATGTTGTCAAATATTACCGCCGATATGTTAGGTTGGGTTAGGTTAGGTTATATTACGTTATAGATGTATGTAAAGGTCCCACGGAGACGTAGAGGCCAACTCGGCAGGTATGATGTCAAATATTACGGCCGAGATGTTAGGTTGGGTTAGGTTAGGTTATATTACGTTATTGATGTATATGAAGGTCCCACGGAGACGGAGAAGCCAACTCGCCAGGAATGTTGTCAAATATTACCGCCAAGATGTTAGGTTGGGTTAGGTTAGGTTATATAACGTTATTGATGTATATAAAGTTCCCACGGAGACGTAGAGGCCAACAAGCCAGGAATGTGGTCAAATACTATCGCCGAGACGTTAGTACGGGTTAGGTTAGGTTATATTACGTTATTGATGTATATAAAGGTCCCACGGAGACGTAGAGGCCAACAAGCCAGGAATGTGGTCAAATATTATCGTCGGGATGTAAGATTGGGTTAGGTGATGTTATATTACGTTATTGATGTATATAACGGTCCCACGGAGACGTAGAGGCCAACAAGCCAGGAATGTGGTCAAATATTACCACCGAGATGTTAGGTTGGGTTAGGTTAGGTTATATTACGTTATTGATGTATGTAAAGGTCCCACGGAGACATAGAGGACAACTCGCCAGGTATGTTTTCAAACATTACCGCCGAGATGTTAGATTGGGTTAGGTTAGGTTATATTACGTTATAGATGTATGTAAAGGTCCCACGGAGACGTAGAGGCCAACTCGCCAGGAATGTTGTCAAATATTACCGCCGAGATTTTAGATTGGGTTAGGTTAGGTTATATTACGTTACTGAAGTATATAAAGGTCCCACGGAGACGTAGAGGCCAACAAGCCAGGAATGTGGTCAAATATTATTGCCGGGATGTAAGATTGGGTTAGGTGATGTTATATTACGTTATTGATGTATATAACGGTCCCACGGAGACGTAGAGGCCAACAAGCCAGGAATGTTTTCAAATATTACCGCCGATATGTTACGTTGGGTTAGGTTAGGTTATATTACGTTATAGATGTATGTAAAGGTCCCACGGAGACGGAGAAGCCAACTCGCCAGGAATGTTGTCAAATATTACCGCCGATTTGTTAGGTTGGGTTAGGTTAGGTTATATTACGTTATAGATGTATGTAAAGGTCCCACGGAGACGTAGAGGCCAACTCGGCAGGTATGATGTCAAATATTACGGCCGAGATGTTTGGTTGGGTTAGGTTAGGTTATATTACGTTATTGATGTATATGAAGGTCCCACGGAGACGGAGAAGCCAACTCGCCAGGAATGTTGTCAAATATTACCGCCAAGACGTTAGGTTGGGTTAGGTTAGGTTATATAACGTTATTGATGTATATAAAGTTCCCACGGAGACGTAGAGGCCAACAAGCCAGGAATGTGGTCAAATATTACCACCGAGATGTTAGGTTGGGTTAGGTTAGGTTATATTACGTTATTGATGTATGTAAAGGGTCCACGGAGACATAGAGGACAACTCGCCAGGTATGTTTTCAAATATTACCGCCGAGATGTTAGATTGGGTTAGGTTAGGTTATGTTACGTTATTGATGTATGTAAAGGTCCCACGGAGACATAGAGGACAACTCGCCAGGTATGTTTTCAAACATTACCGCCGAGATGTTAGATTGGGTTAGGTTAGGTTATATTACGTTATAGATGTATGTAAAGGTCCCACGGAGACGTAGAGGCCAACTCGGCAGGTATGATGTCAAATATTACGGCCGAGATGTTAGATTGGTTTAGGTTAGGTTATATTACGTTATTGAAGTATACAAATGTCCCACGGACACGTAGAGTCCAACAAGCCAGGAATGTGATCAAATATTACCGCCGAGATGTTAGGTTGGGTTAGTTGATGTTATATTACGTTATTGATGTATATAAAGGTCCCACGGAGGCGGAAAAGCCAACTCGCCAGGAATGTTCTCAAACATTACCGCCGAGATGTTAGGTTGGTTTAGTTTAGGTTATATTACGTTATTGATGTATATAAAGGTTCCACGTAGACGTAGAGTCCAACAAGCCAGGAATGTGGTCAAATATTACAGCCGAGATGTAAGATTGGGTTAGGTTAGGTTATATTACGTTATAGATGTATATAAAGGTCCCACGGAGACGTAGAGTCCAACAAGCCAGGAATGTGATCAAATATTACCGCCGAAGTGTTAGGCTGGGTTAGGTGATGTTATATTACGTTATTGATGTATATAAAGGTCCCACGGAGGCGGAAAAACCAACTCGCCAGGAATGTTCTCAAACATTACCGCCGAGATGTTAGGTTGGGTTAGGTTACGTTATATTACGTGATTGATGTATATAAAGGTCCCACGGAGACGAATAAGCCAACTCGCCAGGAATGTTGTCAAATATTACCGCCGAGATGTTAGGTTGGGTTAGGTTAGGTTGTATTACATTATTGATGTATATAACGGTCCCCGGAGACGTAGAGTCCAACAAGACAGGAATGTGGTCAAACATTACCGCCGAGATGTCAGGTTGGGTTAGGTTAGGCTATATTACGTTATTGATGTATATAAAGGTCCCACGGAGACGTAGAGGCCAACTCGCCAGGTATGTTGTCAAATCTTACCGCCGAGATGTTAGGTTGGGTTAGGTTAGGTTATATTACGTTATTGATGTATATAAAGGTCGCACGGAGACGGAGAAGCCAACTCGCCAGGAATGTTGTCAAATATTACCGCCAAGATGTTAGGTTGGGTTAGGTTAGGTTATATTACGTTATTGATGTATATAAAGGTCCTACGGAGACGAAGAGGCCAACTCGCCAGGTATGTTCTCAAATATTACCGCCGAGATGTTAGATTGGGTTAGGTTAGGTTATATTACGTTATTGAAGTATATAAAGGTCCCACGGAGACGTAGAGGCCAACTCGCCAGTAATGCTTTCAAATATTACCGCCGAGATGTTAGGTTGGGTTAGTTTAGGTTATAGTACGTTATTGATGTATATAAAGTTCCCACGGAGACGTAGAGGCCAACAAGCCAGGAATGTGGTCAAATATTATCGCCGAGATGTTAGTATGGGTTAGGTTAGGCTATATTACGTTATTGATGTATATAAAGGTCCCACGGAGACGTAGAGGCCAACTCGCCAGGTATGTTGTCAAATCTTACCGCCGAGATGTTAGGTTCAGTTAGGTTAGGTTATATTACGTTATTGATGTATATAAAGGTCCCACGGAGACGGAGAAGCCAACTCGCCAGGAATGTTGTCAAATATTACCGCCGAGATGTTAGGTTGGGTTAGGTTAGGTTATATTACGTTATTGATGTATATAAAGGTCCCACGGAGACGAAGAGGCCAACTCGCCAGGTATGTCTTCAAATTTTACCGCCGAGATGTTAGATTGGTTTAGGTTAGGTTATATTACGTTATTGAAGTATACAAATGTCCCACGGACACGTAGAGTCCAACAAGCCAGGAATGTGATCAAATATTACCGCCGAGATGTTAGGTTGGGTTAGTTGATGTTATATTACGTTCTTGATGTATATAAAGGTCCCACGTAGACGTAGAGTCCAACAAGCCAGGAATGTGGTCAAATATTACAGCCGAGATGTAAGATTGGGTTAGGTTAGGCTATATTACGTTATTGATGTATATAACGGTCCCACGGAAACGTAGAGGCCAACAAGCCAGGAATGTGGTCAAATATTACCACCGAGATGTTAGGTTGGGATAGGTTAGGTTATATTACGTTATTGATGTATGTAAAGGTCCCACGGAGACATAGAGGACAACTCGCCAGGTATGTTTTCAAATATTACCGCCGAGATGTTAGATTGGGTTAGGTTAGGTTATATTACGTTATTGAAGTATATAAAGGTCCCACGGAGACGTAGAGGCCAACTCGCCAGGAATGTTTTCAAATATTACCGCCGATATGTTAGGTTGGGTTAGGTTAGGTTATATTACGTTATAGATGTATGTAAAGGTCCCACGGAGACGTAGAGGCCAACTCGGCAGGTATGATGTCAAATATTACGGCCGAGATGTTAGGTTGGGTTAGGTTAGGTTATATTACGTTATTGATGTATATGAAGGTCCCACGGAGACGGAGAAGCCAACTCGCCAGGAATGTTGTCAAATATTACCGCCGATATGTTAGGTTGAGTTAGGTTAGGTTATATTACGTTATTGATGTATATAAAGGTCCCACGGAGACATAGAGGACAACTCGCCAGGTATGTTTTCAAATATTACCGCCGAGATGTTAGATTGGGTTAGGTTAGGTTATGTTACGTTATTGAATTATATAAAGGTCCCACGGAGACGTAGAGGCCAACTCGCCAGGAATGTTGTCAAATATTACCGCCGAGATTTTAGATTGGGTTAGGTTAGGTTATATTACGTTACTGAAGTATATAAAGGTCCCACGGAGACGTAGAGGCCAACAAGCCAGGAATGTGGTCAAATATTATTGCCGGGATGTAAGATTGGGTTAGGTGATGTTATATTACGTTATTGATGTATATAACGGTCCCACGGAGACGTAGAGGCCAACAAGCCAGGAATGTTTTCAAATATTACCGCCGATATGTTACGTTGGGTTAGGTTAGGTTATATTACGTTATAGATGTATGTAAAGGTCCCACGGAGACGTAGAGGCCAACTCGGCGGGTATGCTGTCAAATATTACGGCCGAGATGTTAGGTTGGGTTAGGTTAGGTTATATTACGTTATTGATGTATATGAAGGTCCCACGGAGACGTAGAGGCCAACAAGCCAGGAATGTGGTCAAATATTATCGCCGAGATGTTAGTATGGGTTAGGTTAGGTTATATTACGTTATTGAAGTATATAAAGGTCCCACGGAGACGTAGAGGCCAACTCGCCAGGAATGTTTTCAAATATTACCGCCGATATGTTAGGTTGGGTTAGGTTAGGTTATATTACGTTATAGATGTATGTAAAGGTCCCACGGAGATGTAGAGGCCATCAAGACAGGAATGTGGTCATATATTACCGCCGAGATGTTAGGTTGGGTTAGTTTAGGTTATATTACGTTCTTGATGTATATAAAGGTCCCACGTAGACGTAGAGTCCAACAAGCCAGGAATGTGGTCAAATATTACAGCCGAGATGTAAGATTGGGTTAGGTTAGGTTATATTACGTTATAGATGTATATAAAGGTTCCACGGAGACGTAGAGTCCAACAAGCCAGGAATGTGACCAAATATTACCGCCGAGATGTTAGGTTGGGTTAGGTGATGTTATATTACGTTATTGATGTATATAATGGTCGCACGGAGACGGATAAGCGAACTCGCCAGGAATGTTGTCAAATATTACCGCCGAGATGTTAGGTTGGGTTAGGTTAGGTTGTATTACATTCTTGATGTATATAACGGTCCCCCGGAGACGTAGAGGCCAACAAGACAGGAATGTGGTCAAATATTACGGCCGAGATGTTAGGTTGGGTTAGGTTAGGTTATATTACGTTATTGATGTATATGAAGGTCCCACGGAGACGGAGAAGCCAACTCGCCAGGAATGTTGTCAAATATTACCGCCGATATGTTAGGTTGGGTTAGGTTAGGTTATATTACGTTATAGATGTATGTAAAGGTCCCACGGAGACGTAGAGGCCAACTCGGCAGGTATGATGTCAAATATTACGGCCGAGATGTTAGGTTGGGTTAGGTTAGGTTATATTACGTTATTGATGTATATGAAGGTCCCACGGAGACGGAGAAGCCAACTCGCCAGGAATGTTGTCAAATATTACCGCCAAGATGTTAGGTTGGGTTAGGTTAGGTTATATAACGTTATTGATGTATATAAAGTTCCCACGGAGACGTAGAGGCCAACAAGCCAGGAATGTGGTCAAATACTATCGCCGAGACGTTAGTACGGGTTAGGTTAGGTTATATTACGTTATTGATGTATATAAAGGTCCCACGGAGACGTAGAGGCCAACAAGCCAGGAATGTGGTCAAATATTATCGTCGGGATGTAAGATTGGGTTAGGTGATGTTATATTACGTTATTGATGTATATAACGGTCCCACGGAGACGTAGAGGCCAACAAGCCAGGAATGTGGTCAAATATTACCACCGAGATGTTAGGTTGGGTTAGGTTAGGTTATATTACGTTATTGATGTATGTAAAGGTCCCACGGAGACATAGAGGACAACTCGCCAGGTATGTTTTCAAACATTACCGCCGAGATGTTAGATTGGGTTAGGTTAGGTTATATTACGTTATAGATGTATGTAAAGGTCCCACGGAGACGTAGAGGCCAACTCGCCAGGAATGTTGTCAAATATTACCGCCGAGATTTTAGATTGGGTTAGGTTAGGTTATATTACGTTACTGAAGTATATAAAGGTCCCACGGAGACGTAGAGGCCAACAAGCCAGGAATGTGGTCAAATATTATTGCCGGGATGTAAGATTGGGTTAGGTGATGTTATATTACGTTATTGATGTATATAACGGTCCCACGGAGACGTAGAGGCCAACAAGCCAGGAATGTTTTCAAATATTACCGCCGATATGTTACGTTGGGTTAGGTTAGGTTATATTACGTTATAGATGTATGTAAAGGTCCCACGGAGACGGAGAAGCCAACTCGCCAGGAATGTTGTCAAATATTACCGCCGATTTGTTAGGTTGGGTTAGGTTAGGTTATATTACGTTATAGATGTATGTAAAGGTCCCACGGAGACGTAGAGGCCAACTCGGCAGGTATGATGTCAAATATTACGGCCGAGATGTTTGGTTGGGTTAGGTTAGGTTATATTACGTTATTGATGTATATGAAGGTCCCACGGAGACGGAGAAGCCAACTCGCCAGGAATGTTGTCAAATATTACCGCCAAGACGTTAGGTTGGGTTAGGTTAGGTTATATAACGTTATTGATGTATATAAAGTTCCCACGGAGACGTAGAGGCCAACAAGCCAGGAATGTGGTCAAATATTACCACCGAGATGTTAGGTTGGGTTAGGTTAGGTTATATTACGTTATTGATGTATGTAAAGGGTCCACGGAGACATAGAGGACAACTCGCCAGGTATGTTTTCAAATATTACCGCCGAGATGTTAGATTGGGTTAGGTTAGGTTATGTTACGTTATTGAAGTATATAAAGGTCCCACGGAGACGTAGAGGCCAACTCGCCAGGAATGTTTTCAAATATTACCGGCGATATGTTAGGTTGGGTTAGGTTAGGTTATATTACGTTATAGATGTATGTGAAGGTCCCACGGAGACGCAGAGGCCAACTCGGCAGGTATGATGTCAAATATTACGGCCGAGATGTTAGGTTGGGTTAGGTTAGGTTATATTATGTTATTGATGTATATGAAGGCCCCACGGAGACGGAGAAGCCAACTCGCCAGGAGTGTTGTCAAATATTACCGCCAAGATGTTAGGTTGGGTTAGGTTAGGTTATATAACGTTATTGATGTATATAAAGTTCCCACGGAGACGTAGAGGCGAACAAGCCAGGAATGTGGTCAAATACTATCGCCGAGACGTTAGTACGGGTTAGGTTAGGTTATATTACGTTATTGATGTATATAAAGGTCCCACGGAGACGTAGAGGCCAACAAGCCAGGAATGTGGTCAAATATTATCGTCGGGATGTAAGATTGGGTTAGGTGATGTTATATTACGTTATTGATGTATATAACGGTCCCACGGAGACGTAGAGGCCAACAAGCCAGGAATGTGGTCAAATATTACCACCGAGATGTTAGGTTGGGTTAGGTTAGGTTATATTACGTTATTGATGTATGTAAAGGTCCCACGGAGACATAGAGGACAACTCGCCAGGTATGTTTTCAAACATTACCGCCGAGATGTTAGATTGGGTTAGGTTAGGTTATATTACGTTATTGAAGTATATAAAGGTCCCACGGAGACGTAGAGGCCAACTCGCCAGTAATGCTTTCAAATATTACCGCCGAGATGTTAGGTTGGGTTAGTTTAGGTTATATTACGTTATTGATGTATATAAAGTTCCCACGGAGACGTAGAGGCCAACTCGCCAGTAATGCTTTCAAATATTACCGCCGAGATGTTAGGTTGGGTTAGTTTAGGTTATAGTACGTTATTGATGTATATAAAGTTCCCACGGAGACGTAGAGGCCAACAAGCCAGGAATGTGGTCAAATATTATCGCCGAGATGTTAGTATGGGTTAGGTTAGGCTATATTACGTTATTGATGTATATAAAGGTCCCACGGAGACGTAGAGGCCAACTCGCCAGGTATGTTGTCAAATCTTACCGCCGAGATGTTAGGTTCAGTTAGGTTAGGTTATATTACGTTATTGATGTATATAAAGGTCCCACGGAGACGGAGAAGCCAACTCGCCAGGAATGTTGTCAAATATTACCGCCGAGATGTTAGGTTGGGTTAGGTTAGGTTATATTACGTTATTGATGTATATAAAGGTCCCACGGAGACGAAGAGGCCAACTCGCCAGGTATGTCTTCAAATTTTACCGCCGAGATGTTAGATTGGTTTAGGTTAGGTTATATTACGTTATTGAAGTATACAAATGTCCCACGGACACGTAGAGTCCAACAAGCCAGGAATGTGATCAAATATTACCGCCGAGATGTTAGGTTGGGTTAGTTGATGTTATATTACGTTATTGATGTATATAAAGGTCCCACGGAGGCGGAAAAGCCAACTCGCCAGGAATGTTCTCAAACATTACCGCCGAGATGTTAGGTTGGGTTAGGTTAGGTTATATTACGTTATTGATGTATATAAAGGTCCCACGGAGACGAATAAGTCAAATCGCCAGGAATGTTGTCAAATATTACCGCCGAGATGTTAGGTTGGGTTAGGTTAGGTTGTATTACATTATTGATGTATATAACGGTCCCACGGAGACGTAGAGGCCATCAAGACAGGAATGTGGTCAAATATTATCGCCGAGATGTTAGGTTGGGTTAGTTTAGGTTATATTACGTTATTGGTGTATATAAAGGTCCCACGGAGACATAGAGGACAACTCGCCAGGTATGTTTTCAAATATTACCGCCGAGATGTTAGATTGGGTTAGGTTAGGTTATATTACGTTATTGAAGTATATAAAGGTCCCACGGAGACGTAGAGGCCAACTCGCCAGGAATGTTTTCAAATATTACCGCCGATATGTTAGGTTGGGTTAGGTTAGGTTATATTACGTTATAGATGTATGTAAAGGTCCCACGGAGACGTAGAAGCCATCAAGACAGGAATGTGGTCAAATATTACCGCCGAGATGTTAGGTTGGGTTAGTTTAGGTTATATTACGTTCTTGATGTATACAAAGGTCCCACGTAGACGTAGAGTCCAACAAGCCAGGAATGTGGTCAAATATTACAGCCGAGATGTAAGATTGGGTTAGGTTAGGCTATATTACGTTATTGATGTATATAACGGTCCCACGGAAACGTAGAGGCCAACAAGCCAGGAATGTGGTCAAATATTACCACCGAGATGTTAGGTTGGGTTAGGTTAGGTTATATTACGTTATTGATGTATGTAAAGGTCCCACGGAGACATAGAGGACAACTCGCCAGGTATGTTTTCAAATATTACCGCCGAGATGTTAGATTGGGTTAGGTTAGGTTATATTACGTTATTGAAGTATATAAAGGTCCCACGGAGACGTAGAGGCCAACTCGCCAGGAATGTTTTCAAATATTACCGCCGATATGTTAGGTTGGGTTAGGTTAGGTTATATTACGTTATAGATGTATGTAAAGGTCCCACGGAGACGTAGAGGCCAACTCGGCAGGTATGATGTCAAATATTACGGCCGAGATGTTAGGTTGGGTTAGGTTAGGTTATATTACGTTATTGATGTATATGAAGGTCCCACGGAGACGGAGAAGCCAACTCGCCAGGAATGTTGTCAAATATTACCGCCGATATGTTAGGTTGAGTTAGGTTAGGTTATATTACGTTATTGATGTATATAAAGGTCCCACGGAGACATAGAGGACAACTCGCCAGGTATGTTTTCAAATATTACCGCCGAGATGTTAGATTGGGTTAGGTTAGGTTATGTTACGTTATTGAATTATATAAAGGTCCCACGGAGACGTAGAGGCCAACTCGCCAGGAATGTTGTCAAATATTACCGCCGAGATTTTAGATTGGGTTAGGTTAGGTTATATTACGTTACTGAAGTATATAAAGGTCCCACGGAGACGTAGAGGCCAACAAGCCAGGAATGTGGTCAAATATTATTGCCGGGATGTAAGATTGGGTTAGGTGATGTTATATTACGTTATTGATGTATATAACGGTCCCACGGAGACGTAGAGGCCAACAAGCCAGGAATGTTTTCAAATATTACCGCCGATATGTTACGTTGGGTTAGGTTAGGTAATATTACGTTATAGATGTATGTAAAGGTCCCACGGAGACGTAGAGGCCAACTCGGCGGGTATGCTGTCAAATATTACGGCCGAGATGTTAGGTTGGGTTAGGTTA
This sequence comes from Xylocopa violacea, assembly GCA_963969225.1. NCBI lineage: Eukaryota > Metazoa > Arthropoda > Insecta > Hymenoptera > Apidae > Xylocopa > Xylocopa violacea. Next base: position 5,965,730 of record CAXAJV010000017.1, on the reverse strand, counting down.
GGTTATATTACGTTATTGATGTATATGAAGGTCCCACGGAGACGTAGAGGCCAACAAGCCAGGAATGTGGTCAAATATTATCGCCGAGATGTTAGTATGGGTTAGGTTAGGTTATATTACGTTATTGAAGTATATAAAGGTCCCACGGAGACGTAGAGGCCAACTCGCCAGGAATGTTTTCAAATATTACCGCCGATATGTTAGGTTGGGTTAGGTTAGGTTATATTACGTTATAGATGTATGTAAAGGTCCCACGGAGATGTAGAGGCCATCAAGACAGGAATGTGGTCATATATTACCGCCGAGATGTTAGGTTGGGTTAGTTTAAGTTATATTACGTTCTTGATGTATATAAAGGTCCCACGTAGACGTAGAGTCCAACAAGCCAGGAATGTGGTCAAATATTACAGCCGAGATGTAAGATTGGGTTAGGTTAGGTTATATTACGTTATAGATGTATATAAAGGTTCCACGGAGACGTAGAGTCCAACAAGCCAGGAATGTGACCAAATATTACCGCCGAGATGTTAGGTTGGGTTAGGTGATGTTATATTACGTTATTGATGTATATAATGGTCGCACGGAGACGGATAAGCGAACTCGCCAGGAATGTTGTCAAATATTACCGCCGAGATGTTAGGTTGGGTTAGGTTAGGTTGTATTACATTCTTGATGTATATAACGGTCCCCCGGAGACGTAGAGGCCAACAAGACAGGAATGTGGTCAAATATTACGGCCGAGATGTTAGGTTGGGTTAGGTTAGGTTATATTACGTTATTGATGTATATGAAGGTCCCACGGAGACGGAGAAGCCAACTCGCCAGGAATGTTGTCAAATATTACCGCCGATATGTTAGGTTGGGTTAGGTTAGGTTATATTACGTTATAGATGTATGTAAAGGTCCCACGGAGACGTAGAGGCCAACTCGGCAGGTATGATGTCAAATATTACGGCCGAGATGTTAGGTTGGGTTAGGTTAGGTTATATTACGTTATTGATGTATATGAAGGTCCCACGGAGACGGAGAAGCCAACTCGCCAGGAATGTTGTCAAATATTACCGCCAAGATGTTAGGTTGGGTTAGGTTAGGTTATATAACGTTATTGATGTATATAAAGTTCCCACGGAGACGTAGAGGCCAACAAGCCAGGAATGTGGTCAAATACTATCGCCGAGACGTTAGTACGGGTTAGGTTAGGTTATATTACGTTATTGATGTATATAAAGGTCCCACGGAGACGTAGAGGCCAACAAGCCAGGAATGTGGTCAAATATTATCGTCGGGATGTAAGATTGGGTTAGGTGATGTTATATTACGTTATTGATGTATATAACGGTCCCACGGAGACGTAGAGGCCAACAAGCCAGGAATGTGGTCAAATATTACCACCGAGATGTTAGGTTGGGTTAGGTTAGGTTATATTACGTTATTGATGTATGTAAAGGTCCCACGGAGACATAGAGGACAACTCGCCAGGTATGTTTTCAAACATTACCGCCGAGATGTTAGATTGGGTTAGGTTAGGTTATATTACGTTATTGAAGTATATAAAGGTCCCACGGAGACGTAGAGGCCAACTCGCCAGTAATGCTTTCAAATATTACCGCCGAGATGTTAGGTTGGGTTAGTTTAGGTTATATTACGTTATTGATGTATATAAAGTTCCCACGGAGACGTAGAGGCCAACAAGCCAGGAATGTGGTCAAATATTATCGCCGAGATGTTAGTATGGGTTAGGTTAGGCTATATTACGTTATTGATGTATATAAAGGTCCCACGGAGACGTAGAGGCCAACTCGCCAGGTATGTTGTCAAATCTTACCGCCGAGATGTTAGGTTGGGTTAGGTTAGGTTATATTACGTTATTGATGTATATAAAGGTCCCACGGAGACGGAGAAGCCAACTCGCCAGGAATGTTGTCAAATATTACCGCCGAGATGTTAGGTTGGGTTAGGTTAGGTTATATTACGTTATTGATGTATATAAAGGTCCCACGGAGACGAAGAGCCCAACTCGCCAGGTATGTCTTCAAATTTTACCGCCGAGATGTTAGATTGGTTTAGGTTAGGTTATATTACGTTATTGAAGTATACAAATGTCCCACGGACACGTAGAGTCCAACAAGCCAGGAATTTGATCAAATATTACCGCCGAGATGTTAGGTTGGGTTAGTTGATGTTATATTACGTTATTGATGTATATAAAGGTCCCACGGAGGCGGAAAAGCCAACTCGCCAGGAATGTTCTCAAACATTACCGCCGAGATGTTAGGTTGGTTTAGTTTAGGTTATATTACGTTATTGATGTATATAAAGGTTCCACGTAGACGTAGAGTCCAACAAGCCAGGAATGTGGTCAAATATTACAGCCGAGATGTAAGATTGGGTTAGGTTAGGTTATATTACGTTATAGATGTATATAAAGGTCCCACGGAGACGTAGAGTCCAACAAGCCAGGAATGTGATCAAATATTACCGCCGAAGTGTTAGGTTGGGTTAGGTGATGTTATATTACGTTATTGATGTATATAAAGGTCCCACGGAGGCGGAAAAGCCAACTCGCCAGGAATGTTCTCAAACATTACCGCCGAGATGTTAGGTTGGGTTAGGTTACGTTATATTACGTGATTGATGTATATAAAGGTCCCACGGAGACGAATAAGCCAACTCGCCAGGAATGTTGTCAAATATTACCGCCGAGATGTTAGGTTGGGTTAGGTTAGGTTGTATTACATTATTGATGTATATAACGGTCCCACGGAGACGTAGAGTCCAACAAGACAGGAATGTGGTCAAACATTACCGCCGAGATGTCAGGTTGGGTTAGGTTAGGCTATATTACGTTATTGATGTATATAAAGTTCCCACGGAGACGTAGAGGCCAACTCGCCAGGTATGTTGTCAAATCTTACCGCCGAGATGTTAGGTTGGGTTAGGTTAGGTTATATTACGTTATTGATGTATATAAAGGTCGCACGGAGACGGAGAAGCCAACTCGCCAGGAATGTTGTCAAATATTACCGCCGAGATGTTAGGTTGGGTTAGGTTAGGTTATATTACGTTATTGATGTATATAAAGGTCCCACGGAGACGAAGAGGCCAACTCGCCAGGTATGTTTTCAAATATTACCGCCGAGATGTTGGATTGGGTTAGGTTAGGTTATATTACGTTATTGAAGTATATAAAGGTCCCACGGAGACGTAGAGGCCAACTCGCCAGTAATGCTTTCAAATATTACCGCCGAGATGTTAGGTTGGGTTAGTTTAGGTTATATTACGTTATTGATGTATATAAAGTTCCCACGGAGACGTAGAGGCCAACAAGCCAGGAATGTGGTCAAATATTATCGCCGAGATGTTAGTATGGGTTAGGTTAGGCTATATTACGTTATTGATGTATATAAAGGTCCCACGGAGACGTAGAGGCCAACTCGCCAGGTATGTTGTCAAATCTTACCGCCGAGATGTTAGGTTCAGTTAGGTTAGGTTATATCACGTTATTGATGTATATAAAGGTCCCACGGAGACGGAGAAGCCAACTCGCCAGGAATGTTGTCAAATATTACCGCCGAGATGTTAGGTTGGGTTAGGTTAGGTTATATTACGTTATTGATGTATATAAAGGTCCCACGGAGACGAAGAGGCCAACTCGCCAGGTATGTCTTCAAATTTTACCGCCGAGATGTTAGATTGGTTTAGGTTAGGTTATATTACGTTATTGAAGTATACAAATGTCCCACGGACACGTAGAGTCCAACAAGCCAGGAATGTGATCAAATATTACCGCCGAGATGTTAGGTTGGGTTAGTTGATGTTATATTACGTTATTGATGTATATAAAGGTCCCACGGAGGCGGAAAAGCCAACTCGCCAGGAATGTTCTCAAACATTACCGCCGAGATGTTAGGTTGGTTTAGTTTAGGTTATATTACGTTATTGATGTATATAAAGGTTCCACGTAGACGTAGAGTCCAACAAGCCAGGAATGTGGTCAAATATTACAGCCGAGATGTAAGATTGGGTTAGGTTAGGTTATATTACGTTATAGATGTATATAAAGGACCCACGGAGACGTAGAGTCCAACAAGCCAGGAATGTGATCAAATATTACCGCCGAAGTGTTAGGTTGGGTTAGGTGATGTTATATTACGTTATTGATGTATATAAAGGTCCCACGGAGGCGGAAAAGCCAACTCGCCAGGAATGTTCTCAAACATTACCGCCGAGATGTTAGGTTGGGTTAGGTTACGTTATATTACGTGATTGATGTATATAAAGGTCCCACGGAGACGAATAAGCCAACTCGCCAGGAATGTTGTCAAATATTACCGCCGAGATGTTAGGTTGGGTTCGGTTAGGTTGTATTACATTATTGATGTATATAACGGTCCCACGGAGACGTAGAGTCCAACAAGACAGGAATGTGGTCAAACATTACCGCCGAGATGTCAGGTTGGGTTAGGTTAGGCTATATTAAGTTATTGATGTATATAAAGGTCCCACGGAGACGTAGAGGCCAACTCGCCAGGTATGTTGTCAAATCTTACCGCCGAGATGTTAGGTTGGGTTAGGTGATGTTATATTACGTTATTGATGTATATAAAGGTCCCACGGAGACGTAGAGTCCAACAAGCCAGGAATGTGATCAAATATTACCGCCGAGATGTTAGATTGGTTTAGGTTAGGTTATATTACGTTATTGAAGTATATAAAGGTCCCTCGGAGACGTAGAGGCCATCAAGACAGGAATGTGGTCAAATATTACCGCCGAGATGTTAGGTTGGTTTAGTTTAGGTTATATTACGTTATTGATGTATGTAAAGGTTCCACGTAGACGTAGAGTCCAACAAGCCAGGAATGTGGTCAAATATTACAGCCGAGATGTAAGATTGGGTTAGGTTAGGTTATATTACGTTATAGATGTATATAAAGGTCCCACGGAGACGTAGAGTCCAACAAGCCAGGAATGTGATCAAATATTACCGCCGAGATGTTAGGTTGGGTTAGGTGATGTTATATTACGTTATTGATGTATATAAAGGTCCCACGGAGGCGGAAAAGCCAACTCGCCAGGAATGTACTCAAACATTACCGCCGAGATGTTAGGTTGGGTTAGGTTAGGTTATATTACGTTATTGATGTATATAAAGGTCCCACGGAGACGAATAAGCCAACTCGCCCGGAATGTTGTCAAATATTACCGCCGAGATGTTAGGTTGGGTTAGGTTAGGTTGTATTACATTATTGATGTATATAACGGTCCCACGGAGACGTAGAGGCCAACAAGACAGGAATGTGGTCAAACATTACCGCCGAGATGTCAGGTTGGGTTAGGTTAGGCTATATTACGTTATTGATGTATATAAAGGTCCCACGGAGACGTAGAGGCCAACTCGCCAGGTATGTTGTCAAATCATACCGCCGAGATGTTAGGTTGGGTTAGGTTAGGTTATATTACGTTATTGATGTATATAAAGGTCGCACGGAGACGGAGAAGCCAACTCGCCAGGTATGTCTTCAAATATTACCGCCGAGATGTTAGATTGGTTTAGGTTAGGTTATATTACGTTATTGAAGTATATAAAGGTCCCTCGGAGACGTAGAGGCCATCAAGACAGGAATGTGGTCAAATATTACCGCCGAGATGTTAGGTTGGGTTAGTTTAGATTATATTACGTTACTGATGTATATAAAGGTCCCACGTAGACGTAGAGTCCAACAAGCCAGGAATGTGGTCAAATATTACAGCCGAGATGTAAGATTGGGTTAGGTTAGGTTATAGTACGTTATAGATGTATATAAAGGTCCCACGGAGACGTAGAGTCCAACAAGCCAGGAAAGTGATCAAATATTACCGCCGAGAGGTAAGATTGGGTTAGGTTAGGTTATATTACGTTATTGATGTATATAAAGTTCCCACGGAGACGTAGAGGCCAACAAGCCAGGAATGTGGTCAAATATTATCGCCGAGATGTTAGTATGGGTTAGGTTAGGCTATATTACGTTATTGATGTATATAAAGGTCCCACGGAGACGTAGAGGCCAACTCGCCAGGTATGTTGTCAAATCTTACCGCCGAGATGTTAGGTTGGGTTAGGTTAGGTTATATTACGTTATTGATGTATATAAAGGTCCCACGGAGACGGAGAAGCCAACTCGCCAGGAATGTTGTCAAATATTACCGCCGAGATGTTAGGTTGGGTTAGGTTAGGTTATATTACGTTATTGATGTATATAAAGGTCCCACGGAGGCGGAAAAGCCAACTCGCGAGGAATGTTCTCAAACATTACCGCCGAGATGTTAGGTTGGTTTAGTTTAGGTTATATTACGTTATTGATGTATATAAAGGTTCCACGTAGACGTAGAGTCCAACAAGCCAGGAATGTGGTCAAATATTACAGCCGAGATGTAAGATTGGGTTAGGTTAGGTTATATTACGTTATAGATGTATATAAAGGTCCCACGGAGACGTAGAGTCCAACAAGCCAGGAATGTGATCAAATATTACCGCCGAAGTGTTAGGTTGGGTTAGGTGATGTTATATTACGTTATTGATGTATATAAAGGTCCCACGGAGGCGGAAAAGCCAACTCGCCAGGAATGTTCTCAAACATTACCGCCGAGATGTTAGGTTGGGTTAGGTTACGTTATATTACGTGATTGATGTATATAAAGGTCCCACGGAGACGAATAAGCCAACTCGCCAGGAATGTTGTCAAATATTACCGCCGAGATGTTAGGTTGGGTTAGGTTAGGTTATATTACGTTATTGATGTATATAAAGTTCCCACGGAGACGTAGAGGCCAACAAGCCAGGAATGTGGTCAAATATTACCGCCGAGATGTCAGGTTGGGTTAGGTTAGGCTATATTACGTTATTGATGTATATAAAGGTCGCACGGAGACGGAGAAGCCAACTCGCCAGGTATGTCTTCAAATATTACCGCCGAGATGTTAGATTGGTTTAGGTTAGGTTATATTACGTTATTGAAGTATATAAAGGTCCCTCGGAGACGTAGAGGCCATCAAGACAGGAATGTGGTCAAATATTACCGCCGAGATGTTAGGTTGGGTTAGTTTAGATTATATTACGTTACTGATGTATATAAAGGTCCCACGTAGACGTAGAGTCCAACAAGCCAGGAATGTGGTCAAATATTACAGCCGAGATGTAAGATTGGGTTAGGTTAGGTTATATTACGTTATAGATGTATATAAAGGTCCCACGGAGACGTAGAGTCCAACAAGCCAGGAAAGTGATCAAATATTACCGCCGAGAGGTGAGATTGGGTTAGGTTAGGTTATATTACGTTATTGATGTATATAAAGTTCCCACGGAGACGTAGAGGCCAACAAGCCAGGAATGTGGTCAAATATTATCGCCGAGATGTTAGTATGGGTTAGGTTAGGCTATATTACGTTATTGATGTATATAAAGGTCCCACGGAGACGTAGAGGCCAACTCGCCAGGTATGTTGTCAAATCTTACCGCCGAGATGTTAGGTTGGGTTAGGTTAGGTTATATTACGTTATTGATGTATATAAAGGTCCCACGGAGACGGAGAAGCCAACTCGCCAGGAATGTTGTCAAATATTACCGCCGAGATTTTAGGTTGGGTTAGGTTAGGTTATATTACGTTATTGATGTATATAAAGGTCCCACGGAGGCGGAAAAGCCAACTCGCCAGGAATGTTCTCAAACATTACCGCCGAGATGTTAGGTTGGTTTAGTTTAGGTTATATTACGTTATTGATGTATATAAAGGTTCCACGTAGACGTAGAGTCCAACAAGCCAGGAATGTGGTCAAATATTACAGCCGAGATGTAAGATTGGGTTAGGTTAGGTTATATTACGTTATAGATGTATATAAAGGTCCCACGGAGACGTAGAGTCCAACAAGCCAGGAATGTGATCAAATATTACCGCCGAAGTGTTAGGTTGGGTTAGGTGATGTTATATTACGTTATTGATGTATATAAAGGTCCCACGGAGGCGGAAAAGCCAACTCGCCAGGAATGTTCTCAAACATTACCGCCGAGATGTTAGGTTGGGTTAGGTTACGTTATATTACGTGATTGATGTATATAAAGGTCCCACGGAGACGAATAAGCCAACTCGCCAGGAATGTTGTCAAATATTACCGCCGAGATGTTAGGTTGGGTTAGGTTAGGTTGTATTACATTATTGATGTATATAACGGTCCCACGGAGACGTAGAGTCCAACAAGACAGGAATGTGGTCAAACATTACCGCCGAGATGTCAGGTTGGGTTAGGTTAGGCTATATTACGTTATTGATGTATATAAAGGTCCCACGGAGACGTAGAGGCCAACTCGCCAGGTATGTTGTCAAATCTTACCGCCGAGATGTTAGGTTGGGTTAGGTTAGGTTATATTACGTTATTGATGTATATAAAGGTCGCACGGAGACGGAGAAGCCAACTCGCCAGGAATGTTGTCAAATATTACCGCCGAGACGTTAGATTGGGTTAGGTTAGGTTATATTACGTTATTGAAGTATATAAAGGTCCCACGGAGACGTAGAGGCCAACTCGCCAGTAATGCTTTCAAATATTACCGCCGAGATGTTAGGTTGGGTTAGTTTAGGTTATATTACGTTATTGATGTATATAAAGTTCCCACGGAGACGTAGAGGCCAACAAGCCAGGAATGTGGTCAAATATTATCGCCGAGATGTTAGTATGGGTTAGGTTAGGCTATATTACGTTATTGATGTATATAAAGGTCCCACGGAGACGTAGAGGCCAACTCGCCAGGTATGTTGTCAAATCTTACCGCCGAGATGTTAGGTTCGGTTAGGTTAGGTAGTATTACGTTATTGATGTATATAAAGGTCCCACGGAGACGTAGAGGCCAACAAGACAGGAATGTGGTCAAACATTACCGCCGAGATGTTAGGTTGGGTTAGGTTAGGTTATATTACGTTATTGATGTATATAAAGGTCGCACGGAGACGGAGAAGCCAACTCGCCAGGTATGTCTTCAAATATTACCGCCGAGATGTTAGATTGGTTTAGGTTAGGTTATATTACGTTATTGAAGTATATAAAGGTCCCTCGGAGACGTAGAGGCCATCAAGACAGGAATGTGGTCAAATATTACCGCCGAGATGTTAGGTTGGGTTAGTTTAGATTATATTACGTTATTGATGTATATAAAGGTCCCACGTAGACGTAGAGTCCAACAAGCCAGGAATGTGGTCAAATATTACAGCCGAGATGTAAGATTGGGTTAGGTTAGGTTATATTACGTTATAGATGTATATAAAGGTCCCACGGAGACGTAGAGTCCAACAAGCCAGGAAAGTGATCAAATATTACCGCCGAGAGGTAAGATTGGGTTAGGTTAGGTTATATTACGTTATGGATGTATATAAAAGGTCCCACGGAGACGTAGAGTCCAGCAAGCCAGGAATGTGATCAAATATTACCGCCGATATGTTAGGTTGGGTTAGGTGATGTTATATTACGATATTGATGTATATAAAGGTCCCACGGAGGCGGAAAAGCCAACTCGCCAGGAATGTTCTCAAACATTACCGCCGAGATGTTAGGTTGGGTTAGGTTAGGTTATATTACGTTATTGATGTATATAAAGGTCCCACGGAGACGAATAAGCCAACTCGCCAGGAATGTTGTCAAATATTACCGCCGAGATGTTAGGTTGGGTTAGGTTAGGCTATATTACGTTATTGATGTATATAACGGTCCCACGGAAACGTAGAGGCCAACAAGCCAGGTATGTGGTCAAATATTACTACCGAGATGTTAGGTTGGGTTAGGTTAGGTTATATTACGTTATTGATGTATGTAAAGGTCCCACGGAGACATAGAGGACAACTCGCCAGGTATGTTTTCAAATATTACCGCCGAGATGTTAGATTGGGTTAGGTTAGGTTATATTACGTTATTGAAGTATATAAAGGTCCCACGGAGACGTAGAGGCCAACTCGCCAGGAATGTTTTCAAATATTACCGCCGATATGTTAGGTTGGGTTAGGTTAGGTTATATTACGTTATAGATGTATGTAAAGGTCCCACGGAGACGTAGAGGCCAACTCGGCAGGTATGATGTCAAATATTACGGCCGAGATGTTAGGTTGGGTTAGGTTAGGTTATATTACGTTATTGATGTATATGAAGGTCCCACGGAGACGGAGAAGCCAACTCGCCAGGAATTTTGTCAAATATTACCGCCAAGATGTTAGGTTGGTTTAGGTTAGGTTATATTACGTTATTGATGTATATAAAGGTCCCACGGAGACGTAGAGGCCAACAAGCCAGGAATGTGGTCAAATATTATTGCCGGGATGTAAGATTGGGTTAGGTGATGTTATATTACGTTATTGATGTATATAACGGTCCCACGGAGACGTAGAGGCCAACAAGCCAGGAATGTGGTCAAATATTACCACCGAGATGTTAGGTTGGGTTAGGTTAGGTTATATTACGTTATTGATGTATGTAAAGGTCCCACGGAGACATAGAGGACAACTCGCCAGGTATGTTTTCAAATATTACCGCCGAGATGTTAGATTGGGTTAGGTTAGGTTATATTACGTTATTGAAGTATATAAAGGTCCCACGGAGACGTAGAGGCCAACTCGCCAGGAATGTTTTCAAATATTACCGCCGATATGTTAGGTTGGGTTAGGTTAGGTTATATTACGTTATAGATGTATGTAAAGGTCCCACGGAGACGTAGAGGCCATCAAGACAGGAATGTGGTCAAATATTCCCGCCGAGATGTTAGGTTGGGTTAGTTTAGGTTATACTACGTTCTTGATGTATATAAAGGTCCCACGTAGACGTAGAGTCCAACAAGACAGGAATGTGGTCAAATATTACAGCCGAGATGTAAGATTGGGTTAGGTTAGGTTATATTACGTTATAGATGTATATAAAGGTTCCACGGAGACGTAGAGTCCAACAAGCCAGGAATGTGACCAAATATTACCGCCGAGATGTTAGGTTGGGTTTGGTGATTTTATATTACGTTATTGATGTATATAAAGGTCCCACGGAGGCGGAAAAGCCAACTCGCCAGGAATGTTCTCAAACATTACCGCCGAGATGTTAGGTTGGGTTAGGTTAGGTTATATTACGTTATTGATGTATATAAAGGTCCCACGGAGACGAATAAGCCAACTCGCCCGGAATGTTGTCAAATATTACCGCCGAGATGTTAGGTTGGGTTAGGATAGGTTGTATTACATTATTGATGTATATAACGGTCCCACGGAGACGTAGAGGCCAACAAGACAGGAATGTGGTCAAACATTACCGCCGAGATGTCAGGTTGGGTTAGGTTAGGCTATATTACGTTATTGATGTATATAAAGGTCCCACGGAGACGTAGAGGCCAACTCGCCAGGTATGTTGTCAAATCATACCGCCGAGATGTTAGGTTGGGTTAGGTTAGGTTATATTACGTTATTGATGTATATAAAGGTCGCACGGAGACGGAGAAGCCAACTCGCCAGGTATGTCTTCAAATATTACCGCCGAGATGTTAGATTGGTTTAGGTTAGGTTATATTACGTTATTGAAGTATATAAAGGTCCCTCGGAGACGTAGAGGCCATCAAGACAGGAATGTGGTCAAATATTACCGCCGAGATGTTAGGTTGGGTTAGTTTAGATTATATTACGTTACTGATGTATATAAAGGTCCCACGTAGACGTAGAGTCCAACAAGCCAGGAATGTGGTCAAATATTACAGCCGAGATGTAAGATTGGGTTAGGTTAGGTTATATTACGTTATAGATGTATATAAAGGTCCCACGGAGACGTAGAGTCCAACAAGCCAGGAAAGTGATCAAATATTACCGCCGAGAGGTAAGATTGGGTTAGGTTAGGTTATATTACGTTATTGATGTATATAAAGTTCCCACGGAGACGTAGAGGCCAACAAGCCAGGAATGTGGTCAAATATTATCGCCGAGATGTTAGTATGGGTTAGGTTAGGCTATATTTCGTTATTGATGTATATAAAGGTCCCACGGAGACGTAGAGGCCAACTCGCCAGGTATGTTGTCAAATCTTACCGCCGAGATGTTAGGTTGGGTTAGGTTAGGTTATATTACGTTATTGATGTATATAAAGGTCCCACGGAGACGGAGAAGCCAACTCGCCAGGAATGTTGTCAAATATTACCGCCGAGATTTTAGGTTGGGTTAGGTTAGGTTATATTACGTTATTGATGTATATAAAGGTCCCACGGAGGCGGAAAAGCCAACTCGCCAGGAATGTTCTCAAACATTACCGCCGAGATGTTAGGTTGGTTTAGTTTAGGTTATATTACGTTATTGATGTATATAAAGGTTCCACGTAGACGTAGAGTCCAACAAGCCAGGAATGTGGTCAAATATTACAGCCGAGATGTAAGATTGGGTTAGGTTAGGTTATATTACGTTATAGATGTATATAAAGGTCCCACGGAGACGTAGAGTCCAACAAGCCAGGAATGTGATCAAATATTACCGCCGAAGTGTTAGGTTGGGTTAGGTGATGTTATATTACGTTATTGATGTATATAAAGGTCCCACGGAGGCGGAAAAGCCAACTCGCCAGGAATGTTCTCAAACATTACCGCCGAGATGTTAGGTTGGGTTAGGTTACGTTATATTACGTGATTGATGTATATAAAGGTCCCACGGAGACGAATAAGCCAACTCGCCAGGAATGTTGTCAAATATTACCGCCGAGATGTTAGGTTGGGTTAGGTTAGGTTGTATTACATTATTGATGTATATAACGGTCCCACGGAGACGTAGAGTCCAACAAGACAGGAATGTGGTCAAACATTACCGCCGAGATGTCAGGTTGGGTTAGGTTAGGCTATATTACGTTATTGATGTATATAAAGGTCCCACGGAGACGTAGAGGCCAACTCGCCAGGTATGTTGTCAAATCTTACCGCCGAGATGTTAGGTTGGGTTAGGTTAGGTTATATTACGTTATTGATGTATATAAAGGTCGCACGGAGACGGAGAAGCCAACTCGCCAGGAATGTTGTCAAATATTACCGCCGAGATGTTAGATTGGGTTAGGTTAGGTTATATTACGTTATAGATGTATGTAAAGGTCCCACGGAGACGTAGAGGCCAACTCGGCAGGTATGATGTCAAATATTACGGCCGAGATGTTAGGTTGGGTTAGGTTAGGTTATATTACGTTATTGATGTATATGAAGGTCCCACGGAGACGTAGAGGCCAACTCGCCAGGTATGTTGTCAAATCTTACCGCCGAGATGTTAGGTTGGTTTAGGTTAGGTTATATTACGTTATTGATGTATATAAAGGTCCCACGGAGACGTAGAGGCCATCAAGACAGGAATGTGGTCAAATATTACCGCCGAGATGTTAGGTTGGGTTAGTTTAGATTATATTACGTTACTGATGTATATAAAGGTCCCACGGAGACGTAGAGGCCAACTCGCCAGGTATGTTGTCAAATCTTACCGCCGAGATGTTAGGTTGGGTTAGGTTAGGTTATATTACGTTATTGATGTATATAAAGGTCCCACGGAGACGGAGAAGCCAACTCGCCAGGAATGTTGTCAAATATTACCGCCGAGATTTTAGGTTGGGTTAGGTTAGGTTATATTACGTTATTGATGTATATAAAGGTCCCACGGAGGCGGAAAAGCCAACTCGCCAGGAATGTTCTCAAACATTACCGCCGAGATGTTAGGTTGGTTTAGTTTAGGTTATATTACGTTATTGATGTATATAAAGGTTCCACGTAGACGTAGAGTCCAACAAGCCAGGAATGTGGTCAAATATTACAGCCGAGATGTAAGATTGGGTTAGGTTAGGTTATATTACGTTATAGATGTATATAAAGGTCCCACGGAGACGTAGAGTCCAACAAGCCAGGAATGTGATCAAATATTACCGCCGAAGTGTTAGGTTGGGTTAGGTGATGTTATATTACGTTATTGATGTATATAAAGGTCCCACGGAGGCGGAAAAGCCAACTCGCCAGGAATGTTCTCAAACATTACCGCCGAGATGTTAGGTTGGGTTAGGTTACGTTATATTACGTGATTGATGTATATAAAGGTCCCACGGAGACGAATAAGCCAACTCGCCAGGAATGTTGTCAAATATTACCGCCGAGATGTTAGGTTGGGTTAGGTTAGGTTGTATTACATTATTGATGTATATAACGGTCCCACGGAGACGTAGAGTCCAACAAGACAGGAATGTGGTCAAACATTACCGCCGAGATGTCAGGTTGGGTTAGGTTAGGCTATATTACGTTATTGATGTATATAAAGGTCCCACGGAGACGTAGAGGCCAACTCGCCAGGTATGTTGTCAAATCTTACCGCCGAGATGTTAGGTTGGGTTAGGTTAGGTTATATTACGTTATTGATGTATATAAAGGTCGCACGGAGACGGAGAAGCCAACTCGCCAGGAATGTTGTCAAATATTACCGCCGAGATGTTAGATTGGGTTAGGTTAGGTTATATTACGTTATTGAAGTATATAAAGGTCCCACGGAGACGTAGAGGCCAACTCGCCAGTAATGCTTTCAAATATTACCGCCGAGATGTTAGGTTGGGTTAGTTTAGGTTATATTACGTTATTGATGTATATAAAGTTCCCACGGAGACGTAGAGGCCAACAAGCCAGGAATGTGGTCAAATATTATCGCCGAGATGTTAGTATGGGTTAGGTTAGGCTATATTACGTTATTGATGTATATAAAGGTCCCACGGAGACGTAGAGGCCAACTCGCCAGGTATGTTGTCAAATCTTACCGCCGAGATGTTAGGTTCGGTTAGGTTAGGTAGTATTACGTTATTGATGTATATAAAGGTCCCACGGAGACGTAGAGGCCAACAAGACAGGAATGTGGTCAAACATTACCGCCGAGATGTTAGGTTGGGTTAGGTTAGGTTATATTACGTTATTGATGTATATAAAGGTCGCACGGAGACGGAGAAGCCAACTCGCCAGGTATGTCTTCAAATATTACCGCCGAGATGTTAGATTGGTTTAGGTTAGGTTATATTACGTTATTGAAGTATATAAAGGTCCCTCGGAGACGTAGAGGCCATCAAGACAGGAATGTGGTCAAATATTACCGCCGAGATGTTAGGTTGGGTTAGTTTAGATTATATTACGTTATTGATGTATATAAAGGTCCCACGTAGACGTAGAGTCCAACAAGCCAGGAATGTGGTCAAATATTACAGCCGAGATGTAAGATTGGGTTAGGTTAGGTTATATTACGTTATAGATGTATATAAAGGTCCCACGGAGACGTAGAGTCCAACAAGCCAGGAAAGTGATCAAATATTACCGCCGAGAGGTAAGATTGGGTTAGGTTAGGTTATATTACGTTATAGATGTATATAAAAGGTCCCACGGAGACGTAGAGTCCAGCAAGCCAGGAATGTGATCAAATATTACCGCCGATATGTTAGGTTGGGTTAGGTGATGTTATATTACGATATTGATGTATATAAAGGTCCCACGGAGGCGGAAAAGCCAACTCGCCAGGAATGTTCTCAAACATTACCGCCGAGATGTTAGGTTGGGTTAGGTTAGGTTATATTACGTTATTGATGTATATAAAGGTCCCACGGAGACGAATAAGCCAACTCGCCAGGAATGTTGTCAAATATTACCGCCGAGATGTTAGGTTGGGTTAGGTTAGGCTATATTACGTTATTGATGTATATAACGGTCCCACGGAAACGTAGAGGCCAACAAGCCAGGTATGTGGTCAAATATTACCACCGAGATGTTAGGTTGGGTTAGGTTAGGTTATATTACGTTATTGATGTATGTAAAGGTCCCACGGAGACATAGAGGACAACTCGCCAGGTATGTTTTCAAATATTACCGCCGAGATGTTAGATTGGGTTAGGTTAGGTTATATTACGTTATTGAAGTATATAAAGGTCCCACGGAGACGTAGAGGCCAACTCGCCAGGAATGTTTTCAAATATTACCGCCGATATGTTAGGTTGGGTTAGGTTAGGTTATATTACGTTATAGATGTATATGAAGGTCCCACGGAGACGGAGAAGCAAACTCGCCAGGAATTTTGTCAAATATTACCGCCAAGATGTTAGGTTGGTTTAGGTTAGGTTATATTACGTTATTGATGTATATAAAGGTCCCACGGAGACGTAGAGGCCAACAAGCCAGGAATGTGGTCAAATATTATTGCCGGGATGTAAGATTGGGTTAGGTGATGTTATATTACGTTATTGATGTATATAACGGTCCCACGGAGACGTAGAGGCCAACAAGCCAGGAATGTGGTCAAATATTCCCGCCGAGATGTTAGGTTGGGTTAGTTTAGGTTATACTACGTTCTTGATGTATATAAAGGTCCCACGTAGACGTAGAGTCCAACAAGACAGGAATGTGGTCAAATATTACAGCCGAGATGTAAGATTGGGTTAGGTTAGGTTATATTACGTTATAGATGTATATAAAGGTTCCACGGAGACGTAGAGTCCAACAAGCCAGGAATGTGACCAAATATTACCGCCGAGATGTTAGGTTGGGTTAGGTGATGTTATATTACGTTATTGATGTATATAAAGGTCCCACGGAGGCGGAAAAGCCAACTCGCCAGGAATGTTCTCAAACATTACCGCCGAGATGTTAGGTTGGGTTAGGTTAGGTTATATTACGTTATTGATGTATATAAAGGTCGCACGGAGACGGATAAGCGAACTCGCCAGGAATGTTGTCAAATATTACCGCCGAGATGTTAGGTTGCGTTAGGTTAGGTTGTATTACATTCTTGATGTATATAACGGTCCCCCGGAGACGTAGAGGCCAACAAGACAGGAATGTGGTCAAATATTACCGCCGAGATGTTAGGTTGGGTTAGGTTAGGCTATATTACGTTATTGATGTATATAAAGGTCCCACGGAGACGTAGAGGCCAACAAGCCAGGAATGTGGTCAAATATTATCGCCGAGATGTTAGATTGCGTTAGGTTAGGTTATATTACGTTATTGATGTATATAAAGGTCCCACGGAGACGTAGAGGCCAACTCGCCAGGAATGTGGTCAAATATTATTGCCGGGATGTAAGATTGGGTTAGGTGATGTTATATTACGTTATTGATGTATATAACGGTCCCACGGGGACGTAGAGGCCAACAAGCCAGGAATGTGGTCAAATATTACCACCGAGATGTTAGGTTGGGTTAGGTTAGGTTATATTACGTTACTGATGTATGTAAAGGTCCCACGGAGACATAGAGGATAACTCGCCAGGTATGTTTTCAAATATTACCGCCGAGATGTTAGATTGGGTTAGGTTAGGTTATATTACGTTATTGAAGTATATAAAGGTCCCACGGAGACGTAGAGGCCAACTCGCCAGGAATGTTGTCAAATATTACCGCCGAGATGTTAGGTTGGGTTAGGTTAGGTTATATTACGTTATAGATGTATGTAAAGGTCCCACGGAGACGTAGAGGCCAACAAGCCAGGAATGTGGTCAAATATTATCGTCGGGATGTAAGATTGGGTTAGGTGATGTTATATTACGTTATTGATGTATATAACGGTCCCACGGAGACGTAGAGGCCAACAAGCCAGGAATGTGGTCAAATATTACCACCGAGATGTTAGGTTGGGTTAGGTTCGGTTATATTACGTTATTGATGTATGTAAAGGTCCCACGGAGACATAGAGGACAACTCGCCAGGTATGTTTTCAAATATTACCGCCGAGAAGTTAGATTGGGTTAGGTTAGGTTATATTACGTTATTGAAGTATATAAAGGTCCCACGGAGACGTAGAGGCCAACTCGCCAGTAATGCTTTCAAATATTACCGCCGAGATGTTAGGTTGGGTTAGTTTAGGTTATATTACGTTATTGATGTATATAAAGTTCCCACGGAGACGTAGAGGCCAACAAGCCAGGAATGTGGTCAAATATTATCGCCGAGATGTTAGTATGGGTTAGGTTAGGCTATATTACGTTATTGATGTATATAAAGGTCCCACGGAGACGTAGAGGCCAACTCGCCAGGTATGTTGTCAAATCTTAACGCCGAGATGTTAGGTTGGGTTAGGTTAGGTTATATTACGTTATTGATGTATATAAAGGTCCCACGGAGACGGAGAAGCCTACTCGCCAGGAATGTTGTCAAATATTACCGCCGAGATGTTAGGTTGGGTTAGGTTAGGTTATATTACGTTATTGATGTAAATAAAGGTCCCACGGAGACGAAGAGGCCAACTCGCCAGGTATGTCTTCAAATTTTACCGCCGAGATGTTAGATTGGTTTAGGTTAGGTTATATTACGTTATTGAAGTATACAAATGTCCCACGGACACGTAGAGTCCAACAAGCCAGGAATGTGATCAAATATTACCGCCGAGATGTTAGGTTGGGTTAGTTGATGTTATATTACGTTATTGATGTATATAAAGGTCCCACGGAGGCGGAAAAGCCAACTCGCCAGGAATGTTCTCAAACATTACCGCCGAGGTGTTAGGTTGGGTTAGGTTAGGTTATATTACGTTATTGATGTATATAAAGGTCCCACGGAGACGAATAAGTCAAATCGCCAGGAATGTTGTCAAATATTACCGCCGAGATGTTAGGTTGGGTTAGGTTAGGTTGTATTACATTATTGATGTATATAACGGTCCCACGGAGACGTAGAGGCCATCAAGACAGGAATGTGGTCAAATATTATCGCCGAGATGTTAGGTTGGGTTAGTTTAGGTTATATTACGTTATTGGTGTATATAAAGGTCCCACGGAGACATAGAGGACAACTCGCCAGGTATGATGTCAAATATTACCGCCGAGATGTTAGGTTGGGTTAGGTTAGGTTATATTATGTTATTGATGTATATGAAGGCCCCACGGAGACGTAGAGGCCAACTCGCCAGGAATGTTTTCAAATATTACCGCCGATATGTTAGGTTGGGTTAGGTTAGGTTATATTACGTTATAGATGTATGTAAAGGTCCCACGGAGACATAGAGGCCAACTCGGCAGGTATGATGTCAAATATTACGGCCGAGATGTTAGGTTGGGTTAGGTTAGGTTATATTACGTTATTGATGTATATGAAGGTCCCACGGAGACGGAGAAGCCAACTCGCCAGGAATGTTGTCAAATATTACCGCCGATATGTTAGGTTGAGGTAGGTTAGGTTATATTACGTTATTGATGTATGTAAAGGTCCCACGGTGACATAGAGGACAACTCGCCAGGTATGTTTTCAAATATTACCGCCGAGATGTTAGATTGGGTTAGGTTAGGTTATGTTACGTTATTGAATTATATAAAGGTCCCACGGAGACGTAGAGGCCAACTCGCCAGGAATGTTGTCAAATATTACCGCCGAGATTTTAGATTGGGTTAGGTTAGGTTATATTACGTTACTGAAGTATATAAAGGTCCCACGGAGACGTAGAGGCCAACAAGCCAGGAATGTGGTCAAATATTATTGCCGGGATGTAAGATTGGATTAGGTGATGTTATATTACGTTATTGATGTATATAACGGTCCCACGGAGACGTAGAGGCCAACAAGCCAGGAATGTTTTCAAATATTACCGCCGATATGTTACGTTGGGTTAGGTTAGGTTATATTACGTTATAGATGTATGTAAAGGTCCCACGGAGACGTAGAGGCCAACTCGGCGGGTATGCTGTCAAATATTACGGCCGAGATGTTAGGTTGGGTTAGGTTAGGTTATATTACGTTATTGATGTATATGAAGGTCCCACGGAGACGTAGAGGCCAACAAGCCAGGAATGTGGTCAAATATTATCGCCGAGATGTTAGGTTGGGTTAGGTGATGTTATATTACGTTATTGATGTATATAATGGTCGCACGGAGACGGATAAGCGAACTCGCCAGGAATGTTGTCAAATATTACCGCCGAGATGTTAGGTTGGGTTAGGTTAGGTTGTATTACATTCTTGATGTATATAACGGTCCCCCGGAGACGTAGAGGCCAACAAGACAGGAATGTGGTCAAATATTACGGCCGAGATGTTAGGTTGGGTTAGGTTAGGTTATATTACGTTATTGATGTATATGAAGGTCCCACGGAGACGGAGAAGCCAACTCGCCAGGAATGTTGTCAAATATTACCGCCAAGATGTTAGGTTGGGTTAGGTTAGGTTATATAACGTTATTGATGTATATAAAGTTCCCACGGAGACGTAGAGGCCAACAAGCCAGGAATGTGGTCAAATATTACCACCGAGATGTTAGGTTGGGTTAGGTTAGGTTATATTACGTTATTGATGTATGTAAAGGTTCCACGGAGACATAGAGGACAACTCGCCAGGTATGTTTTCAAATATTACCGCCGAGATGTTAGATTGGGTTAGGTTAGGTTATGTTACGTTATTGAAGTATATAAAGGTCCCACGGAGACGTAGAGGCCAACTCGCCAGGAATGTTTTCAAATATTACCGGCGATATGTTAGGTTGGGTTAGGTTAGGTTATATTACGTTATAGATGTATGTGAAGGTCCCACGGAGACGCAGAGGCCAACTCGGCAGGTATGATGTCAAATATAACGGCCGAGATGTTAGGTTGGGTTAGGTTAGGTTATATTATGTTATTGATGTATATGAAGGCCCCACGGAGACGGAGAAGCCAACTCGCCAGGAATGTTGTCAAATATTACCGCCAAGATGTTAGGTTGGGTTAGGTTAGGTTATATAACGTTATTGATGTATATAAAGTTCCCACGGAGACGTAGAGGCCAACAAGCCAGGAATGTGGTCAAATACTATCGCCGAGACGTTAGTACGGGTTAGGTTAGGTTATATTACGTTATTGATGTATATAAAGGTCCCACGGAGACGTAGAGGCCAACAAGCCAGGAATGTGGTCAAATATTATCGTCGGGATGTAAGATTGGGTTAGGTGATGTTATATTACGTTATTGATGTATATAACGGTCCCACGGAGACGTAGAGGCCAACAAGCCAGGAATGTGGTCAAATATTACCACCGAGATGTTAGGTTGGGTTAGGTTAGGTTATATTACGTTATTGATGTATGTAAGGGTCCCACGGAGACATAGAGGACAACTCGCCAGGTATGTTTTCAAACATTACCGCCGAGATGTTAGATTGGGTTAGGTTAGGTTATATTACGTTATTGAAGTATATAAAGGTCCCACGGAGACGTGGAGGCCAACTCGCCAGTAATGCTTTCAAATATTACCGCCGAGATGTTAGGTTGGGTTAGTTTAGGTTATATTACGTTATTGATGTATATAAAGTTCTCACGGAGACGTAGAGGCCAACAAGCCAGGAATGTGGTCAAATATTACCGCCGAGATGTTAGGTTGGGTTAGTTTAGGTTATATTACGTTCTTGATGTATATAAAGGTCCCACGTAGACGTAGAGTCCAACAAGCCAAGAATGTGGTCAAATATTACAGCCGAGATGTAAGATTGGGTTAGGTTAGGCTATATTACGTTATTGATGTATATAACGGTCCCACGGAAACGTAGAGGCCAACAAGCCAGGAATGTGGTCAAATATTACCACCGAGATGTTAGGTTGGGTTAGGTTAGGTTATATTACGTTATTGATGTATGTAAAGGTCCCACGGAGACATAGAGGACAACTCGCCAGGTATGTTTTCAAATATTACCGCCGAGATGTTAGATTGGGTTAGGTTAGGTTATATTACGTTATTGAAGTATATAAAGGTCCCACGGAGACGTAGAGGCCAACTCGCCAGGAATGTTTTCAAATATTACCGCCGATATGTTAGGTTGAGTTAGGTTAGATTATATTACGTTATAGATGTATGTAAAGGTCCCACGGAGACGTAGAGGCCAACTCGGCAGGTATGATGTCAAATATTACGGCCGAGATGTTAGGTTGGGTTAGGTTAGGTTATATTACGTTATTGATGTATATGAAGGTCCCACGGAGACGGAGAAGCCAACTCGCCAGGAATGTTGTCAAATATTACCGCCGATATGTTAGGTTGAGGTAGGTTAGGTTATATTACGTTATTGATGTATGTAAAGGTCCCACGGAGACATAGAGGACAACTCGCCAGGTATGTTTTCAAATATTACCGCCGAGATGTTAGATTGGTTTAGGTTAGGTTATATTACGTTATTGAAGTATACAAATGTCCCACGGACACGTAGAGTCCAACAAGCCAGGAATGTGATCAAATATTACCGCCGAGATGTTAGGTTGGGTTAGTTGATGTTATATTACGTTATTGATGTATATAAAGGTCCCACGGAGGCGGAAAAGCCAACTCGCCAGGAATGTTGTCAAATATTACCGCCGATATGTTAGGTTGAGGTAGGTTAGGTTATATTACGTTATTGATGTATGTAAAGGTCCCACGGAGACATAGAGGACAACTCGCCAGGTATGTTTTCAAATATTATCGCCGAGATGTTAGTATGGGTTAGGTTAGGCTATATTACGTTATTGATGTATATAAAGGTCCCACGGAGACGTAGAGGCCAACTCGCCAGGTATGTTGTCAAATCTTACCGCCGAGATGTTAGGTTGGGTTAGGTTAGGTTATATTACGTTATTGATGTATATAAAGGTCCCACGGAGACGGAGAAGCCAACTCGCCAGGAATGTTGTCAAATATTACCGCCGAGATGTTAGGTTGGGTTAGGTTAGGTTATATTACGTTATTGATGTATATAAAGGTCCCACGGAGACGAAGAGGCCAACTCGCCAGGTATGTCTTCAAATTTTACCGCCGAGATGTTAGATTGGTTTAGGTTAGGTTATATTACGTTATTGAAGTATACAAATGTCCCACGGACACGTAGAGTCCAACAATCCAGGAATGTGATCAAATATTACCGCCGAGATGTTAGGTTGGGTTAGTTGATGTTATATTACGTTATTGATGTATATAAAGGTCCCACGGAGGCGGAAAAGCCAACTCGCCAGGAATGTTCTCAAACATTACCGCCGAGATGTTAGGTTGGTTTAGTTTAGGTTATATTACGTTATTGATGTATATAAAGGTTCCACGTAGACGTAGAGTCCAACAAGCCAGGAATGTGGTCAAATATTACAGCCGAGATGTAAGATTGGGTTAGGTTAGGTTATATTACGTTATAGATGTATATAAAGGTCCCACGGAGACGTAGAGTCCAACAAGCCAGGAATGTAATCAAATATTACCGCCGAAGTGTTAGGCTGGGTTAGGTGATGTTATATTACGTTATTGATGTATATAAAGGTCCCACGGAGGCGGAAAAACCAACTCGCCAGGAATGTTCTCAAACATTACCGCCGAGATGTTAGGTTGGGTTAGGTTACGTTATATTACGTGATTGATGTATATAAAGGTCCCGCGGAGACGAATAAGCCAACTCGCCAGGAATGTTGTCAAATATTACCGCCGAGATGTTAGGTTGGGTTAGGTTAGGTTGTATTACATTATTGATGTATATAACGGTCCCACGGAGACGTAGAGTCCAACAAGACAGGAATGTGGTCAAACATTACCGCCGAGATGTCAGGTTGGGTTAGGTTAGGCTATATTACGTTATTGATGTATATAAAGGTCCCACGGAGACGTAGAGGCCAACTCGCCAGGTATGTTGTCAAATCTTACCGCCGAGATGTTAGGTTGGGTTAGGTTAGGTTATATTACGTTATTGATGTATATAAAGGTCGCACGGAGACGGAGAAGCCAACTCGCCAGGAATGTTGTCAAATATTACCGCCAAGATGTTAGGTTGGGTTAGGTTAGGTTATATTACGTTATTGATGTATATAAAGGTCCCACGGAGACGAAGAGGCCAACTCGCCAGGTATGTTTTCAAATATTACCGCCGAGATGTTAGATTGGGTTAGGTTAGGTTATATTACGTTATTGAAGTATATAAAGGTCCCACGGAGACGTAGAGGCCAACTCGCCAGTAATGCTTTCAAATATTACCGCCGAGATGTTAGGTTGGGTTAGTTTAGGTTATATTACGTTATTGATGTATATCGAGTTCCCACGGAGACGTAGAGGCCAACAAGCCAGGAATGTGGTCAAATATTATCGCCGAGATGTTAGTATGGGTTAGGTTAGGCTATATTACGTTATTGATGTATATAAAGGTCCCACGGAGACGTAGAGGCCAACTCGCCAGGTATGTTGTCAAATCTTACCGCCGAGATGTTAGGTTCAGTTAGGTTAGGTTATATTACGTTATTGATGTATATAAAGGTCCCACGGAGACGGAGAAGCCAACTCGCCAGGAATGTTGTCAAATATTACCGCCGAGATGTTAGGTTGGGTTAGGTTAGGTTATATTACGTTATTGATGTATATAAAGGTCCCACGGAGACGAAGAGGCCAACTCGCCAGGTATGTCTTCAAATTTTACCGCCGAGATGTTAGATTGGTTTAGGTTAGGTTATATTACGTTATTGAAGTATACAAATGTCCCACGGACACGTAGAGTCCAACAAGCCAGGAATGTGATCAAATATTACCGCCGAGATGTTAGGTTGGGTTAGTTGATGTTATATTACGTTATTGATGTATATAAAGGTCCCACGGAGGCGGAAAAGCCAACTCGCCAGGAATGTTCTCAAACATTACCGCCGAGATGTTAGGTCGGGTTAGGTTAGGTTATATTACGTTATTGATGTATATAAAGGTCCCACGGAGACGAATAAGTCAAATCGCCAGGAATGTTGTCAAATATTACCGCCGAGATGTTAGGTTGGGTTAGGTTAGGTTGTATTACATTATTGATGTATATAACGGTCCCACGGAGACGTAGAGGCCATCAAGACAGGAATGTGGTCAAATATTATCGCCGAGATGTTAGGTTGGGTTAGTTTAGGTTATATTACGTTATTGGTGTATATAAAGGTCCCACGGAGACGTAGAGGCCAACTCGACAGGAATGTTTTCAAATATTACCGCCGATATGTTAGGTTGGGTTAGGTTAGGTTATATTACGTTATAGATGTATGTAAAGGTCCCACGGAGACGTAGAGGCCAACTCGGCAGGTATGATGTCAAATATTACGGCCGAGATGTTAGGTTGGGTTAGGTTAGGTTATATTACGTTATTGATGTATATGAAGGTCCCACGGAGACGGAGAAGCCAACTCGCCAGGAATGTTGTCAAATATTACCGCCGATATGTTAGGTTGAGTTAGGTTAGGTTATATTACGTTATTGATGTATATAAAGGTCCCACGGAGACATAGAGGACAACTCGCCAGGTATGTTTTCAAATATTACCGCCGAGATGTTAGATTGGGTTAGGTTAGGTTATGTTACGTTATTGAATTATATAAAGGTCCCACGGAGACGTAGAGGCCAACTCGCCAGGAATGTTGTCAAATATTACCGCCGAGATTTTAGATTGGGTTAGGTTAGGTTATATTACGTTACTGAAGTATATAAAGGTCCCACGGAGACGTAGAGGCCAACAAGCCAGGAATGTGGTCAAATATTATTGCCGGGATGTAAGATTGGGTTAGGTGATGTTATATTACGTTATTGATGTATATAACGGTCCCACGGAGACGTAGAGGCCAACAAGCCAGGAATGTTTTCAAATATTACCGCCGATATGTTACGTTGGGTTAGGTTAGGTTATATTACGTTATAGATGTATGTAAAGGTCCCACGGAGACGTAGAGGCCAACTCGGCGGGTATGCTGTCAAATATTACGGCCGAGATGTTAGGTTGGGTTAGGTTAGGTTATATTACGTTATTGATGTATATGAAGGTCCCACGGAGACGTAGAGGCCAACAAGCCAGGAATGTGGTCAAATATTATCGCCGAGATGTTAGTATGGGTTAGGTTAGGTTATATTACGTTATTGAAGTATATAAAGGTCCCACGGAGACGTAGAGGCCAACTCGCCAGGAATGTTTTCAAATATTACCGCCGATATGTTAGGTTGGGTTAGGTTAGGTTATATTACGTTATAGATGTATGTAAAGGTCCCACGGAGATGTAGAGGCCATCAAGACAGGAATGTGGTCATATATTACCGCCGAGATGTTAGGTTGGGTTAGGTTAGGTTATATTACGTTATAGATGTATATAAAGGTTCCACGGAGACGTAGAGTCCAACAAGCCAGGAATGTGACCAAATATTACCGCCGAGATGTTAGGTTGGGGTAGGTGATGTTATATTACGTTATTGATGTATATAATGGTCGCACGGAGACGGATAAGCGAACTCGCCAGGAATGTTGTCAAATATTACCGCCGAGATGTTAGGTTGGGTTAGGTTAGGTTGTATTACATTCTTGATGTATATAACGGTCCCCCGGAGACGTAGAGGCCAACAAGACAGGAATGTGGTCAAATATTACGGCCGAGATGTTAGGTTGGGTTAGGTTAGGTTATATTACGTTATTGATGTATATGAAGGTCCCACGGAGACGGAGAAGCCAACTCGCCAGGAATGTTGTCAAATATTACCGCCGATATGTTAGGTTGGGTTAGGTTAGGTTATATTACGTTATAGATGTATGTAAAGGTCCCACGGAGACGTAGAGGCCAACTCGGCAGGTATGATGTCAAATATTACGGCCGAGATGTTAGGTTGGGTTAGGTTAGGTTATATTACGTTATTGATGTATATGAAGGTCCCACGGAGACGGAGAAGCCAACTCGCCAGGAATGTTGTCAAATATTACCGCCAAGATGTTAGGTTGGGTTAGGTTAGGTTATATAACGTTATTGATGTATATAAAGTTCCCACGGAGACGTAGAGGCCAACAAGCCAGGAATGTGGTCAAATACTATCGCCGAGACGTTAGTACGGGTTAGGTTAGGTTATATTACGTTATTGATGTATATAAAGGTCCCACGGAGACGTAGAGGCCAACAAGCCAGGAATGTGGTCAAATATTATCGTCGGGATGTAAGATTGGGTTAGGTGATGTTATATTACGTTATTGATGTATATAACGGTCCCACGGAGACGTAGAGGCCAACAAGCCAGGAATGTGGTCACATATTACCACCGAGATGTTAGGTTGGGTTAGGTTAGGTTATATTACGTTATTGATGTATGTAAAGGTCCCACGGAGACATAGAGGACAACTCGCCAGGTATGTTTTCAAACATTACCGCCGAGATGTTAGATTGGGTTAGGTTAGGTTATATTACGTTATTGAAGTATATAAAGGTCCCACGGAGACGTAGAGGCCAACTCGCCAGTAATGCTTTCAAATATTACCGCCGAGATGTTAGGTTGGGTTAGTTTAGGTTATATTACGTTATTGATGTATATAAAGTTCCCACGGAGACGTAGAGGCCAACAAGCCAGGAATGTGGTCAAATATTATCGCCGAGATGTTAGTATGGGTTAGGTTAGGCTATATTACGTTATTGATGTATATAAAGGTCCCACGGAGACGTAGAGGCCAACTCGCCAGGTATGTTGTCAAATCTTACCGCCGAGATGTTAGGTTGGGTTAGGTTAGGTTATATTACGTTATTGATGTATATAAAGGTCCCACGGAGACGGAGAAGCCAACTCGCCAGGAATGTTGTCAAATATTACCGCCGAGATGTTAGGTTGGGTTAGGTTAGGTTATATTACGTTATTGATGTATATAAAGGTCCCACGGAGACGAAGAGCCCAACTCGCCAGGTATGTCTTCAAATTTTACCGCCGAGATGTTAGATTGGTTTAGGTTAGGTTATATTACGTTATTGAAGTATACAAATGTCCCACGGACACGTAGAGTCCAACAAGCCAGGAATTTGATCAAATATTACCGCCGAGATGTTAGGTTGGGTTAGTTGATGTTATATTACGTTATTGATGTATATAAAGGTCCCACGGAGGCGGAAAAGCCAACTCGCCAGGAATGTTCTCAAACATTACCGCCGAGATGTTAGGTTGGTTTAGTTGGGGTTATATTACGTTATTGATGTATATAAAGGTTCCACGTAGACGTAGAGTCCAACAAGCCAGGAATGTGGTCAAATATTACAGCCGAGATGTAAGATTGGGTTAGGTTAGGTTATATTACGTTATAGATGTATATAAAGGTCCCACGGAGACGTAGAGTCCAACAAGCCAGGAATGTGATCAAATATTACCGCCGAAGTGTTAGGTTGGGTTAGGTGATGTTATATTACGTTATTGATGTATATAAAGGTCCCACGGAGGCGGAAAAGCCAACTCGCCAGGAATGTTCTCAAACATTACCGCCGAGATGTTAGGTTGGGTTAGGTTACGTTATATTACGTGATTGATGTATATAAAGGTTCCACGGAGACGAATAAGCCAACTCGCCAGGAATGTTGTCAAATATTACTGCCGAAATGTTAGGTTGGGTTAGGTTAGGTTGTATTACATTATTGATGTACATAACGGTCCCACGGAGACGTAGAGTCCAACAAGACAGGAATGTGGTCAAACATTACCGCCGAGATGTCAGGTTGGGTTAGGTTAGGCTATATTACGTTATTGATGTATATAAAGGTCCCACGGAGACGTAGAGGCCAACTCGCCAGGAATGTTTTCAAATATTACCGCCGATATGTTACGTTGGGTTAGGTTAGGTTATATTACGTTATAGATGTATGTAAAGGTCCCACGGAGACGTAGAGGCCAACTCGGCGGGTATGCTGTCAAATATTACGGCCGAGATGTTAGGTTGGGTTAGGTTAGGTTATATTACGTTATTGATGTATATGAAGGTCCCACGGAGACGTAGAGGCCAACAAGCCAGGAATGTGGTCAAATATTATCGCCGAGATGTTAGTATGGGTTAGGTTAGGTTATATTACGTTATTGAAGTATATAAAGGTCCCACGGAGACGTAGAGGCCAACTCGCCAGGAATGTTTTCAAATATTACCGCCGATATGTTAGGTTGGGTTAGGTTAGGTTATATTACGTTATAGATGTATGTAAAGGTCCCACGGAGATGTAGAGGCCATCAAGACAGGAATGTGGTCATATATTACCGCCGAGATGTTAGGTTGGGTTAGTTTAGGTTATATTACGTTCTTGATGTATATAAAGGTCCCACGTAGACGTAGAGTCCAACAAGCCAGGAATGTGGTCAAATATTACAGCCGAGATGTAAGATTGGGTTAGGTTAGGTTATATTACGTTATAGATGTATATAAAGGTTCCACGGAGACGTAGAGTCCAACAAGCCAGGAATGTGACCAAATATTACCGCCGAGATGTTAGGTTGGGGTAGGTGATGTTATATTACGTTATTGATGTATATAATGGTCGCACGGAGACGGATAAGCGAACTCGCCAGGAATGTTGTCAAATATTACCGCCGAGATGTTAGGTTGGGTTAGGTTAGGTTGTATTACATTCTTGATGTATATAACGGTCCCCCGGAGACGTAGAGGCCAACAAGACAGGAATGTGGTCAAATATTACGGCCGAGATGTTAGGTTGGGTTAGGTTAGGTTATATTACGTTATTGATGTATATGAAGGTCCCACGGAGACGGAGAAGCCAACTCGCCAGGAATGTTGTCAAATATTACCGCCGATATGTTAGGTTGGGTTAGGTTAGGTTATATTACGTTATAGATGTATGTAAAGGTCCCACGGAGACGTAGAGGCCAACTCGGCAGGTATGATGTCAAATATTACGGCCGAGATGTTAGGTTGGGTTAGGTTAGGTTATATTACGTTATTGATGTATATGAAGGTCCCACGGAGACGGAGAAGCCAACTCGCCAGGAATGTTGTCAAATATTACCGCCAAGATGTTAGGTTGGGTTAGGTTAGGTTATATAACGTTATTGATGTATATAAAGTTCCCACGGAGACGTAGAGGCCAACAAGCCAGGAATGTGGTCAAATACTATCGCCGAGACGTTAGTACGGGTTAGGTTAGGTTATATTACGTTATTGATGTATATAAAGGTCCCACGGAGACGTAGAGGCCAACAAGCCAGGAATGTGGTCAAATATTATCGTCGGGATGTAAGATTGGGTTAGGTGATGTTATATTACGTTATTGATGTATATAACGGTCCCACGGAGACGTAGAGGCCAACAAGCCAGGAATGTGGTCAAATATTACCACCGAGATGTTAGGTTGGGTTAGGTTAGGTTATATTACGTTATTGATGTATGTAAAGGTCCCACGGAGACATAGAGGACAACTCGCCAGGTATGTTTTCAAACATTACCGCCGAGATGTTAGATTGGGTTAGGTTAGGTTATATTACGTTATTGAAGTATATAAAGGTCCCACGGAGACGTAGAGGCCAACTCGCCAGTAATGCTTTCAAATATTACCGCCGAGATGTTAGGTTGGGTTAGTTTAGGTTATATTACGTTATTGATGTATATAAAGTTCCCACGGAGACGTAGAGGCCAACAAGCCAGGAATGTGGTCAAATATTATCGCCGAGATGTTAGTATGGGTTAGG
This sequence comes from Xylocopa violacea, assembly GCA_963969225.1. Taxonomy (NCBI): domain Eukaryota; kingdom Metazoa; phylum Arthropoda; class Insecta; order Hymenoptera; family Apidae; genus Xylocopa; species Xylocopa violacea. The sequence goes on along the minus strand of CAXAJV010000017.1, from coordinate 5,935,320 downwards.
TTAGGCTATATTACGTTATTGATGTATATAAAGGTCCCACGGAGACGTAGAGGCCAACTCGCCAGGTATGTTGTCAAATCTTACCGCCGAGATGTTAGGTTGGGTTAGGTTAGGTTATATTACGTTATTGATGTATATAAAGGTCCCACGGAGACGGAGAAGCCAACTCGCCAGGAATGTTGTCAAATATTACCGCCGAGATGTTAGGTTGGGTTAGGTTAGGTTATATTACGTTATTGATGTATATAAAGGTCCCACGGAGACGAAGAGCCCAACTCGCCAGGTATGTCTTCAAATTTTACCGCCGAGATGTTAGATTGGTTTAGGTTAGGTTATATTACGTTATTGAAGTATACAAATGTCCCACGGACACGTAGAGTCCAACAAGCCAGGAATTTGATCAAATATTACCGCCGAGATGTTAGGTTGGGTTAGTTGATGTTATATTACGTTATTGATGTATATAAAGGTCCCACGGAGGCGGAAAAGCCAACTCGCCAGGAATGTTCTCAAACATTACCGCCGAGATGTTAGGTTGGTTTAGTTGGGGTTATATTACGTTATTGATGTATATAAAGGTTCCACGTAGACGTAGAGTCCAACAAGCCAGGAATGTGGTCAAATATTACAGCCGAGATGTAAGATTGGGTTAGGTTAGGTTATATTACGTTATAGATGTATATAAAGGTCCCACGGAGACGTAGAGTCCAACAAGCCAGGAATGTGATCAAATATTACCGCCGAAGTGTTAGGTTGGGTTAGGTGATGTTATATTACGTTATTGATGTATATAAAGGTCCCACGGAGGCGGAAAAGCCAACTCGCCAGGAATGTTCTCAAACATTACCGCCGAGATGTTAGGTTGGGTTAGGTTACGTTATATTACGTGATTGATGTATATAAAGGTTCCACGGAGACGAATAAGCCAACTCGCCAGGAATGTTGTCAAATATTACTGCCGAGATGTTAGGTTGGGTTAGGTTAGGTTGTATTACATTATTGATGTACATAACGGTCCCACGGAGACGTAGAGTCCAACAAGACAGGAATGTGGTCAAACATTACCGCCGAGATGTCAGGTTGGGTTAGGTTAGGCTATATTACGTTATTGATGTATATAAAGGTCCCACGGAGACGTAGAGGCCAACTCGCCAGGAATGTTTTCAAATATTACCGCCGATATGTTACGTTGGGTTAGGTTAGGTTATATTACGTTATAGATGTATGTAAAGGTCCCACGGAGACGTAGAGGCCAACTCGGCGGGTATGCTGTCAAATATTACGGCCGAGATGTTAGGTTGGGTTAGGTTAGGTTATATTACGTTATTGATGTATATGAAGGTCCCACGGAGACGTAGAGGCCAACAAGCCAGGAATGTGGTCAAATATTATCGCCGAGATGTTAGTATGGGTTAGGTTAGGTTATATTACGTTATTGAAGTATATAAAGGTCCCACGGAGACGTAGAGGCCAACTCGCCAGGAATGTTTTCAAATATTACCGCCGATATGTTAGGTTGGGTTAGGTTAGGTTATATTACGTTATAGATGTATGTAAAGGTCCCACGGAGATGTAGAGGCCATCAAGACAGGAATGTGGTCATATATTACCGCCGAGATGTTAGGTTGGGTTAGTTTAGGTTATATTACGTTCTTGATGTATATAAAGGTCCCACGTAGACGTAGAGTCCAACAAGCCAGGAATGTGGTCAAATATTACAGCCGAGATGTAAGATTGGGTTAGGTTAGGTTATATTACGTTATAGATGTATATAAAGGTTCCACGGAGACGTAGAGTCCAACAAGCCAGGAATGTGACCAAATATTACCGCCGAGATGTTAGGTTGGGGTAGGTGATGTTATATTACGTTATTGATGTATATAATGGTCGCACGGAGACGGATAAGCGAACTCGCCAGGAATGTTGTCAAATATTACCGCCGAGATGTTAGGTTGGGTTAGGTTAGGTTGTATTACATTCTTGATGTATATAACGGTCCCCCGGAGACGTAGAGGCCAACAAGACAGGAATGTGGTCAAATATTACGGCCGAGATGTTAGGTTGGGTTAGGTTAGGTTATATTACGTTATTGATGTATATGAAGGTCCCACGGAGACGGAGAAGCCAACTCGCCAGGAATGTTGTCAAATATTACCGCCGATATGTTAGGTTGGGTTAGGTTAGGTTATATTACGTTATAGATGTATGTAAAGGTCCCACGGAGACGTAGAGGCCAACTCGGCAGGTATGATGTCAAATATTACGGCCGAGATGTTAGGTTGGGTTAGGTTAGGTTATATTACGTTATTGATGTATATGAAGGTCCCACGGAGACGGAGAAGCCAACTCGCCAGGAATGTTGTCAAATATTACCGCCAAGATGTTAGGTTGGGTTAGGTTAGGTTATATAACGTTATTGATGTATATATAGTTCCCACGGAGACGTAGAGGCCAACAAGCCAGGAATGTGGTCAAATACTATCGCCGAGACGTTAGTACGGGTTAGGTTAGGTTATATTACGTTATTGATGTATATAAAGGTCCCACGGAGACGTAGAGGCCAACAAGCCAGGAATGTGGTCAAATATTATCGTCGGGATGTAAGATTGGGTTAGGTTAGGTTATATTACGTTACTGAAGTATATAAAGGTCCCACGGAGACGTAGAGGCCAACAAGCCAGGAATGTGGTCAAATATTATTGCCGGGATGTAAGATTGGGTTAGGTGATGTTATATTACGTTATTGATGTATATAACGGTCCCACGGAGACGTAGAGGCCAACAAGCCAGGAATGTTTTCAAATATTACCGCCGATATGTTACGTTGGGTTAGGTTAGGTTATATTACGTTATAGATGTATGTAAAGGTCCCACGGAGACGTAGAGGCCAACTCGGCGGGTATGCTGTCAAATATTACGGCCGAGATGTTAGGTTGGGTTAGGTTAGGTTATATTACGTTATTGATGTATATGAAGGTCCCACGGAGACGTAGAGGCCAACAAGCCAGGAATGTGGTCAAATATTATCGCCGAGATGTTAGTATGGGTTAGGTTAGGTTATATTACGTTATTGAAGTATATAAAGGTCCCACGGAGACGTAGAGGCCAACTCGCCAGGAATGTTTTCAAATATTACCGCCGATATGTTAGGTTGGGTTAGGTTAGGTTATATTACGTTATAGATGTATGTAAACGTCCCACGGAGATGTAGAGGCCATCAAGACAGGAATGTGGTCATATATTACCGCCGAGATGTTAGGTTGGGTTAGTTTAGGTTATATTACGTTCTTGATGTATATAAAGGTCCCACGTAGACGTAGAGTCCAACAAGCCAGGAATGTGGTCAAATATTACCGCCGAGATGTTAGGTTGGGTTAGTTGATGTTATATTACGTTATTGATGTATATAAAGGTCCCACGGAGGCGGAAAAGCCAACTCGCCAGGAATGTTCTCAAACATTACCGCCGAGATGTTAGGTTGGTTTAGTTTAGGTTATATTACGTTATTGATGTATATAAAGGTTCCACGTAGACGTAGAGTCCAACAAGCCAGGAATGTGGTCAAATATTACAGCCGAGATGTAAGATTGGGTTAGGTTAGGTTATATTACGTTATAGATGTATATAAAGGTCCCACGGAGACGTAGAGTCCAACAAGCCAGGAATGTGATCAAATATTACCGCCGAAGTGTTAGGTTGGGTTAGGTGATGTTATATTACGTTATTGATGTATATAAAGGTCCCACGGAGGCGGAAAAGCCAACTCGCCAGGAATGTTCTCAAACATTACCGCCGAGATGTTAGGTTGGGTTAGGTTACGTTATATTACGTGATTGATGTATATAAAGGTCCCACGGAGACGAATAAGCCAACTCGCCAGGAATGTTGTCAAATATTACTGCCGAGATGTTAGGTTGGGTTAGGTTAGGTTGTATTACATTATTGATGTATATAACGGTCCCACGGAGACGTAGAGTCCAACAAGACAGGAATGTGGTCAAACATTACCGCCGAGATGTCAGGTTGGGTTAGGTTAGGCTATATTAAGTTATTGATGTATATAAAGGTCCCACGGAGACGTAGAGGCCAACTCGCCAGGTATGTTGTCAAATCTTACCGCCGAGATGTTAGGTTGGGTTAGGTGATGTTATATTACGTTATTGATGTATATAAAGGTCCCACGGAGGCGGAAAAGCCAACTCGCCAGGAATGTTCTCAAACATTACCGCCGAGATGTTAGGTTGGGTTAGGTTACGTTATATTACGTGATTGATGTATATAAAGGTCCCACGGAGACGAATAAGCCAACTCGCCAGGAATGTTGTCAAATATTACTGCCGAGATGTTAGGTTGGGTTAGGTTAGGTTATATTACGTTATAGATGTATATAAAGGTCGCACGGAGACGTAGAGGCCATCAAGACAGGAACGTGGTCAAATATTACCGCCGAGATGTTAGGTTGGTTTAGTTTAGGTTATATTACGTTATTGATGTATGTAAAGGTTCCACGTAGACGTAGAGTCCAACAAGCCAGGAATGTGGTCAAATATTACAGCCGAGATGTAAGATTGGGTTAGGTTAGGTTATATTACGTTATAGATGTATATAAAGGTCCCACGGAGACGTAGAGTCCAACAAGCCAGGAATGTGACCAAATATTACCGCCGAGATGTTAGGTTGGGGTAGGTGATGTTATATTACGTTATTGATGTATATAATGGTCGCACGTAGACGGATAAGCGAACTCGCCAGGAATGTTGTCAAATATTACCGCCGAGATGTTAGGTTGGGTTAGGTTAGGTTGTATTACATTCTTGATGTATATAACGGTCCCCCGGAGACGTAGAGGCCAACAAGACAGGAATGTGGTCAAATATTACGGCCGAGATGTTAGGTTGGGTTAGGTTAGGTTATATTACGTTATTGATGTATATGAAGGTCCCACGGAGACGGAGAAGCCAACTCGCCAGGAATGTTGTCAAATATTACCGCCGATATGTTAGGTTGGGTTAGGTTAGGTTATATTACGTTATAGATGTATGTAAAGGTCCCACGGAGACGTAGAGGCCAACTCGGCAGGTATGATGTCAAATATTACGGCCGAGATGTTAGGTTGGGTTAGGTTAGGTTATATTACGTTATTGATGTATATGAAGGTCCCACGGAGACGGAGAAGCCAACTCGCCAGGAATGTTGTCAAATATTACCGCCAAGATGTTAGGTTGGGTTAGGTTAGGTTGTATAACGTTATTGATGTATATAAAGTTCCCACGGAGACGTAGAGGCCAACAAGCCAGGAATGTGGTCAAATACTATCGCCGAGACGTTAGTACGGGTTAGGTTAGGTTATATTACGTTATTGATGTATATAAAGGTCCCACGGAGACGTAGAGGCCAACAAGCCAGGAATGTGGTCAAATATTATCGTCGGGATGTAAGATTGGGTTAGGTGATGTTATATTACGTTATTGATGTATATAACGGTCCCACGGAGACGTAGAGGCCAACAAGCCAGGAATGTGGTCAAATATTACCACCGAGATGTTAGGTTGGGTTAGGTTAGGTTATATTACGTTATTGATGTATGTAAAGGTCCCACGGAGACATAGAGGACAACTCGCCAGGTATGTTTTCAAACATTACCGCCGAGATGTTAGATTGGGTTAGGTTAGGTTATATTACGTTATTGAAGTATATAAAGGTCCCACGGAGACGTAGAGGCCAACTCGCCAGTAATGCTTTCAAATATTACCGCCGAGATGTTAGGTTGGGTTAGTTTAGGTTATATTACGTTATTGATGTATATAAAGTTCCCACGGAGACGTAGAGGCCAACAAGCCAGGAATGTGGTCAAATATTATCGCCGAGATGTTAGTATGGGTTAGGTTAGGCTATATTACGTTATTGATGTATATAAAGGTCCCACGGAGACGTAGAGGCCAACTCGCCAGGTATGTTGTCAAATCTTACCGCCGAGATGTTAGGTTGGGTTAGGTTAGGTTATATTACGTTATTGATGTATATAAAGGTCCCACGGAGACGGAGAAGCCAACTCGCCAGGAATGTTGTCAAATATTACCGCCGAGATGTTAGGTTGGGTTAGGTTAGGTTATATTACGTTATTGATGTATATAAAGGTCCCACGGAGACGAAGAGCCCAACTCGCCAGGTATGTCTTCAAATTTTACCGCCGAGATGTTAGATTGGTTTAGGTTAGGTTATATTACGTTATTGAAGTATACAAATGTCCCACGGACACGTAGAGTCCAACAAGCATGGAATTTGATCAAATATTACCGCCGAGATGTTAGGTTGGGTTAGTTGATGTTATATTACGTTATTGATGTATATAAAGGTCCCACGGAGGCGGAAAAGCCAACTCGCCAGGAATGTTCTCAAACATTACCGCCGAGATGTTAGGTTGGTTTAGTTTAGGTTATATTACGTTATTGATGTATATAAAGGTTCCACGTAGACGTAGAGTCCAACAAGCCAGGAATGTGGTCAAATATTACAGCCGAGATGTAAGATTGGGTTAGGTTAGGTTATATTACGTTATAGATGTATATAAAGGTCCCACGGAGACGTAGAGTCCAACAAGCCAGGAATGTGATCAAATATTACCGCCGAAGTGTTAGGTTGGGTTAGGTGATGTTATATTACGTTATTGATGTATATAAAGGTCCCACGGAGGCGGAAAAGCCAACTCGCCAGGAATGTTCTCAAACATTACCGCCGAGATGTTAGGTTGGGTTAGGTTACGTTATATTACGTGATTGATGTATATAAAGGTCCCACGGAGACGAATAAGCCAACTCGCCAGGAATGTTGTCAAATATTACTGCCGAGATGTTAGGTTGGGTTAGGTTAGGTTGTATTACATTATTGATGTATATAACGGTCCCACGGAGACGTAGAGTCCAACAAGACAGGAATGTGGTCAAACATTACCGCCGAGATGTCAGGTTGGGTTAGGTTAGGCTATATTAAGTTATTGATGTATATAAAGGTCCCACGGAGACGTAGAGGCCAACTCGCCAGGTATGTTGTCAAATCTTACCGCCGAGATGTTAGGTTGGGTTAGGTGATGTTATATTACATTATTGATGTATATAAAGGTCCCACGGAGGCGGAAAAGCCAACTCGCCAGGAATGTTCTCAAACATTACCGCCGAGATGTTAGGTTGGGTTAGGTTAGGTTATATTACGTTATTGATGTATATAAAGGTCCCACGGAGACGTAGAGGCCAACTCGCCAGGTATGTTGTCAAATCTTACCGCCGAGATGTTAGGTTGGGTTAGGTTAGGTTATATTACGTTATAGATGTATATAAAGGTCGCACGGAGACGTAGAGGCCATCAAGACAGGAACGTGGTCAAATATTACCGCCGAGATGTTAGGTTGGTTTAGTTTAGGTTATATTACGTTATTGATGTATGTAAAGGTTCCACGTAGACGTAGAGTCCAACAAGCCAGGAATGTGGTCAAATATTACAGCCGAGATGTAAGATTGGGTTAGGTTAGGTTATATTACGTTATAGATGTATATAAAGGACCCACGGAGACGTAGAGTCCAACAAGCCAGGAATGTGACCAAATATTACCGCCGAGATGTTAGGTTGGGGTAGGTGATGTTATATTACGTTATTGATGTATATAATGGTCGCACGTAGACGGATAAGCGAACTCGCCAGGAATGTTGTCAAATATTACCGCCGAGATGTTAGGTTGGGTTAGGTTAGGTTGTATTACATTCTTGATGTATATAACGGTCCCCCGGAGACGTAGAGGCCAACAAGACAGGAATGTGGTCAAATATTACGGCCGAGATGTTAGGTTGGGTTAGGTTAGGTTATATTACGTTATTGATGTATATGAAGGTCCCACGGAGACGGAGAAGCCAACTCGCCAGGAATGTTGTCAAATATTACCGCCGATATGTTAGGTTGGGTTAGGTTAGGTTATATTACGTTATAGATGTATGTAAAGGTCCCACGGAGACGTAGAGGCCAACTCGGCAGGTATGATGTCAAATATTACGGCCGAGATGTTAGGTTGGGTTAGGTTAGGTTATATTACGTTATTGATGTATATGAAGGTCCCACGGAGACGGAGAAGCCAACTCGCCAGGAATGTTGTCAAATATTACCGCCAAGATGTTAGGTTGGGTTAGGTTAGGTTGTATAACGTTATTGATGTATATAAAGTTCCCACGGAGACGTAGAGGCCAACAAGCCAGGAATGTGGTCAAATACTATCGCCGAGACGTTAGTACGGGTTAGGTTAGGTTATATTACGTTATTGATGTATATAAAGGTCCCACGGAGACGTAGAGGCCAACAAGCCAGGAATGTGGTCAAATATTATCGTCGGGATGTAAGATTGGGTTAGGTGATGTTATATTACGTTATTGATGTATATAACGGTCCCACGGAGACGTAGAGTCCAACAAGCCAGGAATGTGGTCAAATATTACCACCGAGATGTTAGGTTGGGTTAGGTTAGGTTATATTACGTTATTGATGTATGTAAAGGTCCCACGGAGACATAGAGGACAACTCGCCAGGTATGTTTTCAAACATTACCGCCGAGATGTTAGATTGGGTTAGGTTAGGTTATATTACGTTATTGAAGTATATAAAGGTCCCACGGAGACGTAGAGGCCAACTCGCCAGTAATGCTTTCAAATATTACCGCCGAGATGTTAGGTTGGGTTAGTTTAGGTTATATTACGTTATTGATGTATATAAAGTTCCCACGGAGACGTAGAGGCCAACAAGCCAGGAATGTGGTCAAATATTATCGCCGAGATGTTAGTATGGGTTAGGTTAGGCTATATTACGTTATTGATGTATATAAAGGTCCCACGGAGACGTAGAGGCCAACTCGCCAGGTATGTTGTCAAATCTTACCGCCGAGATGTTAGGTTGGGTTAGGTTAGGTTATATTACGTTATTGATGTATATAAAGGTCCCACGGAGACGGAGAAGCCAACTCGCCAGGAATGTTGTCAAATATTACCGCCGAGATGTTAGGTTGGGTTAGGTTAGGTTATATTACGTTATTGATGTATATAAAGGTCCCACGGAGACGAAGAGCCCAACTCGCCAGGTATGTCTTCAAATTTTACCGCCGAGATGTTAGATTGGTTTAGGTTAGGTTATATTACGTTATTGAAGTATACAAATGTCCCACGGACACGTAGAGTCCAACAAGCCAGGAATTTGATCAAATATTACCGCCGAGATGTTAGGTTGGGTTAGTTGATGTTATATTACGTTATTGATGTATATAAAGGTCCCACGGAGGCGGAAAAGCCAACTCGCCAGGAATGTTCTCAAACATTACCGCCGAGATGTTAGGTTGGTTTAGTTTAGGTTATATTACGTTATTGATGTATATAAAGGTTCCACGTAGACGTAGAGTCCAACAAGCCAGGAATGTGGTCAAATATTACAGCCGAGATGTAAGATTGGGTTAGGTTAGGTTGTATTACATTATTGATGTATATAACGGTCCCACGGAGACGTAGAGGCCAACAAGACAGGAATGTGGTCAAACATTACCGCCGAGATGTCAGGTTGGGTTAGGTTAGGCTATATTACGTTATTGATGTATATAAAGGTCCCACGGAGACGTAGAGGCCAACTCGCCAGGTATGTTGTCAAATCATACCGCCGAGATGTTAGGTTGGGTTAGGTTAGGTTATATTACGTTATTGATGTATATAAAGGTCGCACGGAGACGGAGAAGCCAACTCGCCAGGTATGTCTTCAAATATTACCGCCGAGATGTTAGATTGGTTTAGGTTAGGTTATATTACGTTATTGAAGTATATAAAGGTCCCTCGGAGACGTAGAGGCCATCAAGACAGGAATGTGGTCAAATATTACCGCCGAGATGTTAGGTTGGGTTAGTTTAGATTATATTACGTTACTGATGTATATAAAGGTCCCACGTAGACGTAGAGTCCAACAAGCCAGGAATGTGGTCAAATAATACAGCCGAGATGTAAGATTGGGTTAGGTTAGGTTATATTACGTTATAGATGTATATAAAGGTCCCACGGAGACGGAGAAGCCAACTCGCCAGGAATGTTGTCAAATATTACCGCCGAGATGTTAGGTTGGGTTACGTTAGGTTATATTACGTTATTGATGTATATAAAGGTCCCACGGAGGCGGAAAAGCCAACTCGCCAGGAATGTTCTCAAACATTACCGCCGAGATGTTAGGTTGGTTTAGTTTAGGTTATATTACGTTATTGATGTATATAAAGGTTCCACGTAGACGTAGAGTCCAACAAGCCAGGAATGTGGTCAAATATTACAGCCGAGATGTACGATTGGGTTAGGTTAGGTTATATTACGTTATAGATGTATATAAAGGTCCCACGGAGACGTAGAGTCCAACAAGCCAGGAATGTGATCAAATATTACCGCCGAAGTGTTAGGTTGGGTTAGGTGATGTTATATTACGTTATTGATGTATATAAAGGTCCCACGGAGGCGGAAAAGCCAACTCGCCAGGAATGTTCTCAAACATTACCGCCGAGATGTTAGGTTGGGTTAGGTTACGTTATATTACGTGATTGATGTATATAAAGGTCCCACGGAGACAAATAAGCCAACTCGCCAGGAATGTTGTCAAATATTACCGTCGAGATGTTAGGTTGGGTTAGGTTAGGTTGTATTACATTATTGATGTATATAACGGTCCCACGGAGACGTAGAGTCCAACAAGACAGGAATGTGGTCAAACATTACCGCCGAGATGTCAGGTTGGGTTAGGTTAGGCTATATTACGTTATTGATGTATATAAAGGTCCCACGGAGACGTAGAGGCCAACTCGCCAGGTATGTTGTCAAATCTTACCGCCGAGATGTTAGGTTGGGTTAGGTTAGGTTATATTACGTTATTGATGTATATAAAGGTCGCACGGAGACGGAGAAGCCAACTCGCCAGGAATGTTGTCAAATATTACCGCCGAGATGTTAGATTGGGTTAGGTTAGGTTATATTACGTTATTGAAGTATATAAAGGTCCCACGGAGACGTAGAGGCCAACTCGCCAGTAATGCTTTCAAATATTACCGCCGAGATGTTAGGTTGGGTTAGTTTAGGTTATATTACGTTATTGATGTATATAAAGTTCCCACGGAGACGTAGAGGCCAACAAGCCAGGAATGTGGTCAAATATTACCGCCGAGATGTCAGGTTGGGTTAGGTTAGGCTATATTACGTTATTGATGTATATAAAGGTCCCACGGAGACGTAGAGGCCAACTCGCCAGGTATGTTGTCAAATCATACCGCCGAGATGTTAGGTTGGATTAGGTTAGGTTATATTACGTTATTGATGTATATAAAGGTCGCACGGAGACGGAGAAGCCAACTCGCCAGGTATGTCTTCAAATATTACCGCCGAGATGTTAGATTGGTTTAGGTTAGGTTATATTACGTTATTGAAGTATATAAAGGTCCCTCGGAGACGTAGAGGCCATCAAGACAGGAATGTGGTCAAATATTACCGCCGAGATGTTAGGTTGGGTTAGTTTAGATTATATTACGTTACTGATGTATATAAAGGTCCCACGTAGACGTAGAGTCCAACAAGCCAGGAATGTGGTCAAATATTACAGCCGAGATGTAAGATTGGGTTAGGTTAGGTTATATTACGTTATAGATGTATATAAAGGTCCCACGGAGACGTAGAGTCCAACAAGCCAGGAAAGTGATCAAATATTACCGCCGAGAGGTAAGATTGGGTTAGGTTAGGTTATATTACGTTATTGATGTATATAAAGTTCCCACGGAGACGTAGAGGCCAACAAGCCAGGAATGTGGTCAAATATTATCGCCGAGATGTTAGTATGGGTTAGGTTAGGCTATATTACGTTATTGATGTATATAAAGGTCCCACGGAGACGTAGAGGCCAACTCGCCAGGTATGTTGTCAAATCTTACCGCCGAGATGTTAGGTTGGGTTAGGTTAGGTTATATTACGTTATTGATGTATATAAAGGTCGCACGGAGACGGAGAAGCCAACTCGCCAGGAATGTTGTCAAATATTACCGCCGAGATGTTAGATTCGGTTAGGTTAGGTTATATTACGTTATTGAAGTATATAAAGGTCCCACGGAGACGTAGAGGCCAACTCGCCAGTAATGCTTTCAAATATTACCGCCGAGATGTTAGGTTGGGTTAGTTTAGGTTATATTACGTTATTGATGTATATAAAGTTCCCACGGAGACGTAGAGGCCAACAAGCCAGGAATGTGGTCAAATATTATCGCCGAGATGTTAGTATGGGTTAGGTTAGGCTATATTACGTTATTGATGTATATAAAGGTCCCACGGAGACGTAGAGGCCAACTCGCCAGGTATGTTGTCAAATCTTACCGCCGAGATGTTAGGTTCGGTTAGGTTAGGTTATATTACGTTATTGATGTATATAAAGGTCCCACGGAGACGTAGAGTCCAACAAGCCAGGAATGTGATCAAATATTACCGCCGAAGTGTTAGGTTGGGTTAGGTGATGTTATATTACGTTATTGATGTATATAAAGGTCCCACGGAGGCGGAAAAGCCAACTCGCCAGGAATGTTCTCAAACATTACCGCCGAGATGTTAGGTTGGGTTAGGTTACGTTATATTACGTGATTGATGTATATAAAGGTCCCACGGAGACGAATAAGCCAACTCGCCAGGAATGTTGTCAAATATTACCGCCGAGATGTTAGGTTGCGTTAGGTTAGGTTGTATTACATTCTTGATGTATATAACGGTCCCCCGGAGACGTAGAGGCCAACAAGACAGGAATGTGGTCAAATATTACCGCCGAGATGTTAGGTTGGGTTAGGTTAGGCTATATTACGTTATTGATGTATATAAAGGTCCCACGGAGACGTAGAGGCCAACAAGCCAGGAATGTGGTCAAATATTATTGCCGGGATGTAAGATTGGGTCAGGTGATGTTATATTACGTTATTGATGTATATAACGGTCCCACGGAGACGTAGAGGCCAACAAGCCAGGAATGTGGTAAAATATTACCACCGAGATGTTAGGTTGGGTTAGGTTAGGTTATATTACGTTATTGATGTATGTAAAGGTCCCACGGAGACATAGAGGACAACTCGCCAGGTATGTTTTCAAATATTACCGCCGAGATGTTAGATTGGGTTAGGTTAGGTTATATTACGTTATTGAAGTATATAAAGGTCCCACGGAGACGTAGAGGCCAACTCGCCAGGAATGTTTTCAAATATTACCGCCGATACGTTAGGTTGGGTTAGGTTAGGTTATATTACGTTATGGATGTATGTAAAGGTCCCACGGAGACGTAGAGGCCAACTCGGCGGGTATGCTGTCAAATATTACGGCCGAGATGTTAGGTTGGGTTAGGTTAGGTTATATTACGTTATTGATGTATATGAAGGTCCCACGGAGACGTAGAGGCCAACAAGCCAGGAATGTGGTCAAATATTATCGCAGAGATGTTAGTATGGGTTAGGTTAGGCTATATTACGTTATTGATGTATATAAAGGTCCCACGGAGACGTAGAGGCCAACTCGCCAGGTATGTTGTCAAATCTTACCGCCGAGATGTTAGGTTGGGTTAGGTTAGGTTATATTACGTTATTGATGTATATAAAGGTCCCACGGAGACGGAGATGCCAACTCGCCAGGAATGTTGTCAAATATTACCGCCGAGATGTTAGGTTGGGTTAGGTTAGGTTATATTACGTTATTGAAGTATATAAAGGTCCCACGGAGACGTAGAGGCCAACTCGCCAGGAATGTTTTCAAATATTACCGCCGATATGTTAGGTTGGGTTAGGTTAGGTTATATTACGTTCTTGATGTATATAAAGGTCCCACGTAGACGTAGAGTCCAACAAGAAAGGAATGTGGTCAAATATTACAGCCGAGATGTAAGATTGGGTTAGGTTAGGTTATATTACGTTATAGATGTATATAAAGGTTCCACGGAGACGTAGAGTCCAACAAGCCAGGAATGTTACCAAATATTACCGCCGAGATGTTAGGTTGTGTTAGGTGATGTTATATTACGTTATTGATGTATATAAAGGTCCCACGGAGGCGGAAAAGCCAACTCGCCAGGAATGTTCTCAAACATTACCGCCGAGATGTTAGGTTGGGTTAGGTTAGGTTATATTACGTTATTGATGTATATAAAGTTCCCACGGAGACGTAGAGGCCAACAAGCCAGGAATGTGGTCAAATATTACCGCCGAGATGTCAGGTTGGGTTAGGTTAGGCTATATTACGTTATTGATGTATATAAAGGTCCCACGGAGACGTAGAGGCCAACTCGCCAGGTATGTTGTCAAATCATACCGCCGAGATGTTAGGTTGGATTAGGTTAGGTTATATTACGTTATTGATGTATATAAAGGTCGCACGGAGACGGAGAAGCCAACTCGCCAGGTATGTCTTCAAATATTACCGCCGAGATGTTAGATTGGTTTAGGTTAGGTTATATTACGTTATTGAAGTATATAAAGGTCCCTCGGAGACGTAGAGGCCATCAAGACAGGAATGTGGTCAAATATTACCGCCGAGATGTTAGGTTGGGTTAGTTTAGATTATATTACGTTACTGATGTATATAAAGGTCCCACGTAGACGTAGAGTCCAACAAGCCAGGAATGTGGTCTAATATTACAGCCGAGATGTAAGATTGGGTTAGGTTAGGTTATATTACGTTATAGATGTATATAAAGGTCCCACGGAGACGTAGAGTCCAACAAGCCAGGAAAGTGATCAAATATTACCGCCGAGAGGTAAGATTGGGTTAGGTTAGGTTATATTACGTTATTGATGTATATAAAGTTCCCACGGAGACGTAGAGGCCAACAAGCCAGGAATGTGGTCAAATATTATCGCCGAGATGTTAGTATGGGTTAGGTTAGGCTATATTACGTTATTGATGTATATAAAGGTCCCACGGAGACGTAGAGGCCAACTCGCCAGGTATGTTGTCAAATCTTACCGCCGAGATGTTAGGTTGGGTTAGGTTAGGTTATATTACGTTAT
This sequence comes from Xylocopa violacea, assembly GCA_963969225.1. Taxonomy (NCBI): domain Eukaryota; kingdom Metazoa; phylum Arthropoda; class Insecta; order Hymenoptera; family Apidae; genus Xylocopa; species Xylocopa violacea. Next base: position 5,920,259 of record CAXAJV010000017.1, on the reverse strand, counting down.
TGATGTATATAAAGGTCGCACGGAGACGGAGAAGCCAACTCGCCAGGAATGTTGTCAAATATTACCGCCGAGATGTTAGATTCGGTTAGGTTAGGTTATATTACGTTATTGAAGTATATAAAGGTCCCACGGAGACGTAGAGGCCAACTCGCCAGTAATGCTTTCAAATATTACCGCCGAGATGTTAGGTTGGGTTAGTTTAGGTTATATTACGTTATTGATGTATATAAAGTTCCCACGGAGACGTAGAGGCCAACAAGCCAGGAATGTGGTCAAATATTATCGCCGAGATGTTAGTATGGGTTAGGTTAGGCTATATTACGTTATTGATGTATATAAAGGTCCCACGGAGACGTAGAGGCCAACTCGCCAGGTATGTTGTCAAATCTTACCGCCGAGATGTTAGGTTCGGTTAGGTTAGGTTATATTACGTTATTGATGTATATAAAGGTCCCACGGAGACGTAGAGTCCAACAAGCCAGGAATGTGATCAAATATTACCGCCGAAGTGTTAGGTTGGGTTAGGTGATGTTATATTACGTTATTGATGTATATAAAGGTCCCACGGAGGCGGAAAAGCCAACTCGCCAGGAATGTTCTCAAACATTACCGCCGAGATGTTAGGTTGGGTTAGGTTACGTTATATTACGTGATTGATGTATATAAAGGTCCCACGGAGACGAATAAGCCAACTCGCCAGGAATGTTGTCAAATATTACCGCCGAGATGTTAGGTTGCGTTAGGTTAGGTTGTATTACATTCTTGATGTATATAACGGTCCCCCGGAGACGTAGAGGCCAACAAGACAGGAATGTGGTCAAATATTACCGCCGAGATGTTAGGTTGGGTTAGGTTAGGCTATATTACGTTATTGATGTATATAAAGGTCCCACGGAGACGTAGAGGCCAACAAGCCAGGAATGTGGTCAAATATTATTGCCGGGATGTAAGATTGGGTCAGGTGATGTTATATTACGTTATTGATGTATATAACGGTCCCACGGAGACGTAGAGGCCAACAAGCCAGGAATGTGGTAAAATATTACCACCGAGATGTTAGGTTGGGTTAGGTTAGGTTATATTACGTTATTGATGTATGTAAAGGTCCCACGGAGACATAGAGGACAACTCGCCAGGTATGTTTTCAAATATTACCGCCGAGATGTTAGATTGGGTTAGGTTAGGTTATATTACGTTATTGAAGTATATAAAGGTCCCACGGAGACGTAGAGGCCAACTCGCCAGGAATGTTTTCAAATATTACCGCGGATACGTTAGGTTGGGTTAGGTTAGGTTATATTACGTTATGGATGTATGTAAAGGTCCCACGGAGACGTAGAGGCCAACTCGGCGGGTATGCTGTCAAATATTACGGCCGAGATGTTAGGTTGGGTTAGGTTAGGTTATATTACGTTATTGATGTATATGAAGGTCCCACGGAGACGTAGAGGCCAACAAGCCAGGAATGTGGTCAAATATTATCGCAGAGATGTTAGTATGGGTTAGGTTAGGCTATATTACGTTATTGATGTATATAAAGGTCCCACGGAGACGTAGAGGCCAACTCGCCAGGTATGTTGTCAAATCTTACCGCCGAGATTTTAGGTTGGGTTAGGTTAGGTTATATTACGTTATTGATGTATATAAAGGTCCCACGGAGACGGAGATGCCAACTCGCCAGGAATGTTGTCAAATATTACCGCCGAGATGTTAGGTTGGGTTAGGTTAGGTTATATTACGTTATTGAAGTATATAAAGGTCCCACGGAGACGTAGAGGCCAACTCGCCAGGAATGTTTTCAAATATTACCGCCGATATGTTAGGTTGGGTTAGGTTAGGTTATATTACGTTCTTGATGTATATAAAGGTCCCACGTAGACGTAGAGTCCAACAAGAAAGGAATGTGGTCAAATATTACAGCCGAGATGTAAGATTGGGTTAGGTTAGGTTATATTACGTTATAGATGTATATAAAGGTTCCACGGAGACGTAGAGTCCAACAAGCCAGGAATGTTACCAAATATTACCGCCGAGATGTTAGGTTGTGTTAGGTGATGTTATATTACGTTATTGATGTATATAAAGGTCCCACGGAGGCGGAAAAGCCAACTCGCCAGGAATGTTCTCAAACATTACCGCCGAGATGTTAGGTTGGGTTAGGTTAGGTTATATTACGTTATTGATGTATATAAAGGTCGCACGGAGACGGATAAACGAACTCGCCAGGAATGTTGTCAAATATTACCGCCGAGATGTTAGGTTGGGTTAGGTTAGGTTGTATTACATTCTTGATGTATATAACGGTCCCCCGGAGACGTAGAGGCCAACAAGACAGGAATGTGGTCAAATATTACCGCCGAGATGTTAGGTTGGGTTAGGTTAGGCTATATTACGTTATTGATGTATATAAAGGTCCCACGGAGACGTAGAGGCCAACAAGCCAGGAATGTGGTCAAATATTATCGCCGAGATGTTAGTATGGGTTAGGTTAGGCTATATTACGTTATTGATGTATATAAAGGTCCCACGGAGACGTAGAGGCCAACAAGCCAGGAATGTGGTCAAATATTACCACCGAGATGTTAGGTTGGGTTAGGTTAGGTTATATTACGTTATTGATGTATGTAAAGGTCCCACGGAGACGTAGAGGCCAACTCGGCAGGTATGATGTCAAATATTACGGCCGAGATGTTAGGTTGGGTTAGGTTAGGTTATATTACGTTATTGATGTATATAAAGGTCGCACGGAGACGGAGAAGCCAACTCGCCAGGTATGTCTTCAAATATTACCGCTAAGATGTTAGGTTGGGTTAGGTTAGGTTATATAACGTTATTGATGTATATAAAGTTCCCACGGAGACGTAGAGGCCAACAAGCCAGGAATGTGGTCAAATACTATCGCCGAGACGTTAGTATGGGTTAGGTTAGGTTATATTACGTTATTGATGTATATAAAGGTCCCACGGAGACGTAGAGGCCAACAAGCCAGGAATGTGGTCAAATATTATTGCCGGGATGTAAGATTGGGTTAGGTGATGTTATATTACGTTATTGATGTATATAACGGTCCCACGGAGACGTAGAGGCCAACAAGCCAGGAATGTGGTCAAATATTACCACCGAGATGTTAGGTTGGGTTAGGTTAGGTTATATTACGTTATTGATGTATGTAAAGGTCCCACGGAGTCATAGAGGACAACTCGCCAGGAATGTTGTCAAATATTACCGCCGAGATGTTAGATTGGGTTAGGTTAGGTTATATTACGTTATTGAAGTATATAAAGGTCCCACGGAGACGTAGAGGCCAACTCGCCAGGAATGTTTTCAAATATTACCGCCGATATGTTAGGTTGGGTTAGGTTAGGTTATATTACGTTCTTGATGTATATAAAGGTCCCACGTAGACGTAGAGTCCAACAAGAAAGGAATGTGGTCAAATATTACAGCCGAGATGTAAGATTGGGTTAGGTTAGGTTATATTACGTTATAGATGTATATAAAGGTTCCACGGAGACGTAGAGTCCAACAAGCCAGGAATGTTACCAAATATTACCGCCGAGATGTTAGGTTGTGTTAGGTGATGTTATATTACGTTATTGATGTATATAAAGGTCCCACGGAGGCGGAAAAGCCAACTCGCCAGGAATGTTCTCAAACATTACCGCCGAGATGTTAGGTTGGGTTAGGTTAGGTTATATTACGTTATTGATGTATATAAAGTTCCCACGGAGACGTAGAGGCCAACAAGCCAGGAATGTGGTCAAATATTACCGCCGAGATGTCAGGTTGGGTTAGGTTAGGCTATATTACGTTATTGATGTATATAAAGGTCCCACGGAGACGTAGAGGCCAACTCGCCAGGTATGTTGTCAAATCATACCGCCGAGATGTTAGGTTGGATTAGGTTAGGTTATATTACGTTATTGATGTATATAAAGGTCGCACGGAGACGGAGAAGCCAACTCGCCAGGTATGTCTTCAAATATTACCGCCGAGATGTTAGATTGGTTTAGGTTAGGTTATATTACGTTATTGAAGTATATAAAGGTCCCTCGGAGACGTAGAGGCCATCAAGACAGGAATGTGGTCAAATATTACCGCCGAGATGTTAGGTTGGGTTAGTTTAGATTATATTACGTTACTGATGTATATAAAGGTCCCACGTAGACGTAGAGTCCAACAAGCCAGGAATGTGGTCAAATATTACAGCCGAGATGTAAGATTGGGTTAGGTTAGGTTATATTACGTTATAGATGTATATAAAGGTCCCACGGAGACGTAGAGTCCAACAAGCCAGGAAAGTGATCAAATATTACCGCCGAGAGGTAAGATTGGGTTAGGTTAGGTTATATTACGTTATTGATGTATATAAAGTTCCCACGGAGACGTAGAGGCCAACAAGCCAGGAATGTGGTCAAATATTATCGCCGAGATGTTAGTATGGGTTAGGTTAGGCTATATTACGTTATTGATGTATATAAAGGTCCCACGGAGACGTAGAGGCCAACTCGCCAGGTATGTTGTCAAATCTTACCGCCGAGATGTTAGGTTGGGTTAGGTTAGGTTATATTACGTTATTGATGTATATAAAGGTCGCACGGAGACGGAGAAGCCAACTCGCCAGGAATGTTGTCAAATATTACCGCCGAGATGTTAGATTCGGTTAGGTTAGGTTATATTACGTTATTGAAGTATATAAAGGTCCCACGGAGACGTAGAGGCCAACTCGCCAGTAATGCTTTCAAATATTACCGCCGAGATGTTAGGTTGGGTTAGTTTAGGTTATATTACGTTATTGATGTATATAAAGTTCCCACGGAGACGTAGAGGCCAACAAGCCAGGAATGTGGTCAAATATTATCGCCGAGATGTTAGTATGGGTTAGGTTAGGCTATATTACGTTATTGATGTATATAAAGGTCCCACGGAGACGTAGAGGCCAACTCGCCAGGTATGTTGTCAAATCTTACCGCCGAGATGTTAGGTTCGGTTAGGTTAGGTTATATTACGTTATTGATGTATATAAAGGTCCCACGGAGACGTAGAGTCCAACAAGCCAGGAATGTGATCAAATATTACCGCCGAAGTGTTAGGTTGGGTTAGGTGATGTTATATTACGTTATTGATGTATATAAAGGTCCCACGGAGGCGGAAAAGCCAACTCGCCAGGAATGTTCTCAAACATTACCGCCGAGATGTTAGGTTGGGTTAGGTTACGTTATATTACGTGATTGATGTATATAAAGGTCCCACGGAGACGAATAAGCCAACTCGCCAGGAATGTTGTCAAATATTACCGCCGAGATGTTAGGTTGCGTTAGGTTAGGTTGTATTACATTCTTGATGTATATAACGGTCCCCCGGAGACGTAGAGGCCAACAAGACAGGAATGTGGTCAAATATTACCGCCGAGATGTTAGGTTGGGTTAGGTTAGGCTATATTACGTTATTGATGTATATAAAGGTCCCACGGAGACGTAGAGGCCAACAAGCCAGGAATGTGGTCAAATATTATTGCCGGGATGTAAGATTGGGTCAGGTGATGTTATATTACGTTATTGATGTATATAACGGTCCCACGGAGACGTAGAGGCCAACAAGCCAGGAATGTGGTAAAATATTACCACCGAGATGTTAGGTTGGGTTAGGTTAGGTTATATTACGTTATTGATGTATGTAAAGGTCCCACGGAGACATAGAGGACAACTCGCCAGGTATGTTTTCAAATATTACCGCCGAGATGTTAGATTGGGTTAGGTTAGGTTATATTACGTTATTGAAGTATATAAAGGTCCCACGGAGACGTAGAGGCCAACTCGCCAGGAATGTTTTCAAATATTACCGCCGATACGTTAGGTTGGGTTAGGTTAGGTTATATTACGTTATGGATGTATGTAAAGGTCCCACGGAGACGTAGAGGCCAACTCGGCGGGTATGCTGTCAAATATTACGGCCGAGATGTTAGGTTGGGTTAGGTTAGGTTATATTACGTTATTGATGTATATGAAGGTCCCACGGAGACGTAGAGGCCAACAAGCCAGGAATGTGGTCAAATATTATCGCAGAGATGTTAGTATGGGTTAGGTTAGGCTATATTACGTTATTGATGTATATAAAGGTCCCACGGAGACGTAGAGGCCAACTCGCCAGGTATGTTGTCAAATCTTACCGCCGAGATTTTAGGTTGGGTTAGGTTAGGTTATATTACGTTATTGATGTATATAAAGGTCCCACGGAGACGGAGATGCCAACTCGCCAGGAATGTTGTCAAATATTACCGCCGAGATGTTAGGTTGGGTTAGGTTAGGTTATATTACGTTATTGAAGTATATAAAGGTCCCACGGAGACGTAGAGGCCAACTCGCCAGGAATGTTTTCAAATATTACCGCCGATATGTTAGGTTGGGTTAGGTTAGGTTATATTACGTTCTTGATGTATATAAAGGTCCCACGTAGACGTAGAGTCCAACAAGAAAGGAATGTGGTCAAATATTACAGCCGAGATGTAAGATTGGGTTAGGTTAGGTTATATTACGTTATAGATGTATATAAAGGTTCCACGGAGACGTAGAGTCCAACAAGCCAGGAATGTTACCAAATATTACCGCCGAGATGTTAGGTTGTGTTAGGTGATGTTATATTACGTTATTGATGTATATAAAGGTCCCACGGAGGCGGAAAAGCCAACTCGCCAGGAATGTTCTCAAACATTACCGCCGAGATGTTAGGTTGGGTTAGGTTAGGTTATATTACGTTATTGATGTATATAAAGGTCGCACGGAGACGGATAAACGAACTCGCCAGGAATGTTGTCAAATATTACCGCCGAGATGTTAGGTTGGGTTAGGTTAGGTTGTATTACATTCTTGATGTATATAACGGTCCCCCGGAGACGTAGAGGCCAACAAGACAGGAATGTGGTCAAATATTACCGCCGAGATGTTAGGTTGGGTTAGGTTAGGCTATATTACGTTATTGATGTATATAAAGGTCCCACGGAGACGTAGAGGCCAACAAGCCAGGAATGTGGTCAAATATTATCGCCGAGATGTTAGTATGGGTTAGGTTAGGCTATATTACGTTATTGATGTATATAAAGGTCCCACGGAGACGTAGAGGCCAACAAGCCAGGAATGTGGTCAAATATTACCACCGAGATGTTAGGTTGGGTTAGGTTAGGTTATATTACGTTATTGATGTATGTAAAGGTCCCACGGAGACATAGAGGACAACTCGCCAGGTATGTTTTCAAATATTACCGCCGAGAAGTTAGATTGCGTTAGGTTAGGTTATATTACGTTATTGATGTATATAAAGGTCCCACGGAGACGTAGAGGCCAACTCGCCAGGAATGTTTTCAAATATTACCGCCGATATGTTAGGTTGGGTTAGGTTAGGTTATATTACGTTATAGATGTATGTAAAGGTCCCACGGAGACGTAGAGGCCAACTCGGCAGGTATGATGTCAAATATTACGGCCGAGATGTTAGGTTGGGTTAGGTTAGGTTATATTACGTTATTGATGTATATAAAGGTCGCACGGAGACGGAGAAGCCAACTCGCCAGGTATGTCTTCAAATATTACCGCTAAGATGTTAGGTTGGGTTAGGTTAGGTTATATAACGTTATTGATGTATATAAAGTTCCCACGGAGACGTAGAGGCCAACAAGCCAGGAATGTGGTCAAATACTATCGCCGAGACGTTAGTATGGGTTAGGTTAGGTTATATTACGTTATTGATGTATATAAAGGTCCCACGGAGACGTAGAGGCCAACAAGCCAGGAATGTGGTCAAATATTATTGCCGGGATGTAAGATTGGGTTAGGTGATGTTATATTACGTTATTGATGTATATAACGGTCCCACGGAGACGTAGAGGCCAACAAGCCAGGAATGTGGTCAAATATTACCACCGAGATGTTAGGTTGGGTTAGGTTAGGTTATATTACGTTATTGATGTATGTAAAGGTCCCACGGAGTCATAGAGGACAACTCGCCAGGTATGTTTTCAAATATTACCGCCGAGATGTTAGATTGGGTTAGGTTAGGTTATATTACGTTATTGAAGTATATAAAGGTCCCACGGAGACGTAGAGGCCAACTCGCCAGGAATGTTTTCAAATATTACCGCCGATATGTTAGGTTGGGTTAGGTTAGGTTATATTACGTTATAGATGTATGTAAAGGTCCCACGGAGACGTAGAGGCCAACTCGGCGGGTATGCTGTCAAATATTACGGCCGAGATGTTAGGTTGGATTAGGTTAGGTTATATTACGTTATTGATGTATATGAAGGTCCCACGGAGACGTAGAGGCCAACAAGCCAGGAATGTGGTCAAATATTATCGCCGAGATGTTAGTATGGGTTAGGTTAGGCTATATTACGTTATTGATGTATATAAAGGTCCCACGGAGACGTAGAGGCCAACTCGCCAGGTATGTTGTCAAATCTTACCGCCGAGATGTTAGGTTGGGTTAGGTTAGGTTATATTACGTTATTGATGTATATAAAGGTCCCACGGAGACGGAGAAGCCAACTCGCCAGGAATGTTGTCAAATATTACCGCCGAGACGTTAGGTTGGGTTAGGTTAGGTTATATTACGTTATAGATGTATGTAAAGGTCCCACGGAGACGTAGAGGCCATCAAGACAGGAATGTGGTCAAATATTACCGCCGAGATGTTAGGTTGGGTTAGTTTAGGTTATATTACGTTCTTGATGTATATAAAGGTCCCACGTAGACGTAGAGTCCAACAAGACAGGAATGTGGTCAAATATTACAGCCGAGATGTAAGATTGGGTTAGGTTAGGTTATATTACGTTATAGATGTATATAAAGGTTCCACGGAGACGTAGAGTCCAACAAGCCAGGAATGTGACCAAATATTACCGCCGAGATGTTAGGTTGGGTTAGGTGATGTTATATTACGTTATTGATGTATATAAAGGTCCCACGGAGGCGGAAAACCCAACTCGCCAGGAATGTTCTCAAACATTACCGCCGAGATGTTAGGTTGGGTTAGGTTAGGTTATATTACGTTATTGATGTATATAAAGGTCGCACGGAGACGGATAAGCGAACTCGCCAGGAATGTTGTCAAATATTACCGCCGAGATGTTACGTTGGGTTAGGTTAGGTTGTATTACATTCTTGATGTATATAACGGTCCCCCGGAGACGTAGAGGCCAACAAGACAGGAATGTGGTCAAATATTACCGCCGAGATGTTAGGTTGGGTTAGGTTAGGCTATATTACGTTATTGATGTACATAAAGGTCCCACGGAGACGTAGAGGCCAACAAGCCAGGAATGTGGTCAAATATTATCGCCGAGATGTTAGTATGGGTTAGGTTAGGCTATATTACGTTATTGATGTATACAAAGGTCCCACGGAGACGTAGAGGCCAACTCGCCAGGTAAGATTTCAAATATTACCGCCGAGATGTTAGGTTGGGTTAGGTTAGGTTATATTACGTTATTGATGTATATAACGGTCCCACGGAGACGTAGAGGCCATCAAGACAGGAATGTGGTCAAATATTACCGCCGAGATGTCAGGTTGGGTTAGTTTAGGTTATATTGCGTTATTGATGTATATAAGGGTCCCACGGAGACGGAGAAGCCAACTCGCCAGGAATGTTGTCAAATATTACCGCCGAGATGTTAGGTTGGGTTAGGTTAGCCTATATTACGTTATTGATGTATATAAAGGTCCCACGGAGACGTAGAGGCCAACTCGCCAGGTATGTTGTCAAATCTTACCGCCGAGATGTTAGGTTGGGTTAGGTTAGGTTATATTACGTTATTGATGTATATAAGGGTCCCACGGAGACGGAGAAGCCAACTCGCCAGGAATGTTGTCAAATATTACCGCCGAGACGTTAGTATGGGTTAGGTTAGGTTATATTACGTTATTGATGTATATAGAGGTCCAACGGAGACGTAGAGGCCAACAAGCCAGGAATGTGGTCAAATATTATTGCCGGGATGTAAGATTGGGATAGGTGATGTTATATTACGTTATTGATGTATATAACGGTCCCACGGAGACGTAGAGGCCAACTCGCCAGGTATGTTGTCAAATCTTACCGCCGAGATGTCAGGTTGGGTTAGGCTAGGTTATATTACGTTATTGATGTGTACAAAGGTCCCACGGAGACGTAGAGGCCAACTCGACAGGAATGTTGTCAAACATTACCGCCGAGATGTTAGGTTGGGTTAGGTTAGGCTATATTACGTTATTGATGTATACAAAGCTCCCACGGAGACGTAGAGGCCAACTCGCCAGGTAAGATTTCAAATATTACCGCCGAGATGTTAGGTTGGGTTAGGTTAGGCTATATTACGTTATTGATGTATACAAAGGTCCCACGGAGACGTAGAGGCCAACTCGCCAGGTAAGATTTCAAATATTACCGCCGAGATGTTAGGTTGGGTTAGGTTAGGTTATATTACGTTATTGATGTATATAACGGTCCCACGGAGACGTAGAGGCCATCAAGACAGGAATGTGGTCAAATATTACCGCCGAGATGTCAGGTTGGGTTAGTTTAGGTTATATTGCGTTATTGATGTATATAAAGTTCCCACGGAGACGCAGAGGCCAACAAGCCAGGAATGTGGTCAAATATTATCGCCGAGATGTTAGTATGGGTTAGGTTAGGCTATATTACGTTATTGATGTATATAAAGGTCCCACGGAGACGTAGAGGCCAACTCGCCAGGTATGTTGTCAAATCTTACCGCCGAGATGTTAGGTTGGGTTAGGCTAGGTTATATTACGTTATTGATGTATACAAAGGTCCCACGGAGACGTAGAGGCCAACTCGCCAAGTAAGTTTTCAAATATTACCGCCGAGATGTTAGGTTGGGTTAGGTTAGGTTATATTACGTTATTGATGTATATAACGGTCCCACGGAGACGTAGAGGCCATCAAGACAGGAATGTGGTCAAATATTACCGCCGAGATGTCAGGTTGGGTTAGTTTAGGTTATATTGCGTTATTGATGTATATAAAGTTCCCACGGAGACGCAGAGGCCAACAAGCCAGGAATGTGGTCAAATATTATCGCCGAGATGTTAGTATGGGTTAGGTTAGGCTATATTACGTTATTGATGTATATAAAGGTCCCACGGAGACGTAGAGGCCAACTCGCCAGGTATGTTGTCAAATCTTACCGCCGAGATGTTAGGTTGGGTTAGGCTAGGTTATATTACGTTATTGATGTATACAAAGGTCCCACGGAGACGTAGAGGCCAACTCGCCAAGTAAGTTTTCAAATATTACCGCCGAGATGTTAGGTTGGGTTAGGTTAGGTTATATTACGTTATTGATGTATATAACGGTCCCACGGAGACGTAGAGGCCATCAAGACAGGAATGTGGTCAAATATTCCCGTCGAGATGTTAGGTTGGGTTTGGTTAGGCTATATTACGTTATTGATGTATATAAAGGTCCCACGGAGACGTAGATGCCAACTCGCCAGGTATGTTGTCAAATCTTACCGCCGAGATGTTAGGTTGGGTTAGTTTAGGTTATATTACGTTATTGATGTATTTAAAGGTCCCACGTAGACGTAGAGTCCAACAAGCCAGGAATGTGGTCAAATATTACAACCGAGATGTAAGATTGGGTTAGGTTAGGTTATATTACGTTATAGATGTATATAAAGGTCCCACGGAGACGTAGAGTCCAACAAGCCAGGAAAGTGATCAAATATTACCGCCGAGATGTTAGGTTGGGTTAGGTGATGTTATATTACGTTATTGATGTATATAAAGGTCCCACGGAGGCGGAAAAGCCAACTCGCCAGGAATGTTCTCAAACATTACCGCCGAGATGTTAGGTTGGGTTAGGTTAGGTTATATTACGTTATTGGTGTATATAAAGGTCCCACGGAGACGAATAAGCCAACTCGCCAGGAATGTTGTCAAATATTACCGCCGAGATGTTAGGTTGGGTTAGGTTAGGCTATATTACGTTATTGATGTATATAACGGTCCCACGGAAACGTAGAGGCCAACAAGCCAGGAATGTGGTCAAATATTACCACCGAGATGTTAGGTTGGGTTAGGTTAGGTTATATTACGTTATTGATGTATGTAAAGGTCCCACGGAGACATAGAGGACAACTCGCCAGGAATGTTTTCAAATATTACCGCCGAGATGTTAGGTTGGGTTAGGTTAGGTTATATTACGTTATAGATATATGTAAAGGTCCCACGGAGACGTAGAGGCCAACTCGGCAGGTATGATGTCAAATATTACGGCCGAGATGTTAGGTTGGGTTAGGTTAGGTTATATTACGTTATTGATGTATATGAAGGTCCCACGGAGACGGAGAAGCCAACTCGCCAGGAATGTTGTCAAATATTACCGCCAAGATGTTAGGTTGGGTTAGGTTAGGTTATATTACGTTATTGATGTATATAACGGTCCCACGGAGACGTAGAGGCCATCAAGACAGGAATGTGGTCAAATATTCCCGTCGAGATGTTAGGTTGGGTTTGGTTAGGCTATATTACGTTATTGATGTATATAAAGGTCCCACGGAGACGTAGATGCCAACTCGCCAGGTATGTTGTCAAATCTTACCGCCGAGATGTTAGGTTGGGTTAGTTTAGGTTATATTACGTTATTGATGTATTTAAAGGTCCCACGTAGACGTAGAGTCCAACAAGCCAGGAATGTGGTCAAATATTACAACCGAGATGTAAGATTGGGTTAGGTTAGGTTATATTACGTTATAGATGTATATAAAGGTCCCACGGAGACGTAGAGTCCAACAAGCCAGGAAAGTGATCAAATATTACCGCCGAGATGTTAGGTTGGGTTAGGTGATGTTATATTACGTTATTGATGTATATAAAGGTCCCACGGAGGCGGAAAAGCCAACTCGCCAGGAATGTTCTCAAACATTACCGCCGAGATGTTAGGTTGGGTTAGGTTAGGTTATATTACGTTATTGGTGTATATAAAGGTCCCACGGAGACGAATAAGCCAACTCGCCAGGAATGTTGTCAAATATTACCGCCGAGATGTTAGGTTCGGTTAGGTTAGGCTATATTACGTTATTGATGTATATAACGGTCCCACGGAAACGTAGAGGCCAACAAGCCAGGAATGTGGTCAAATATTACCACCGAGATGTTAGGTTGGGTTAGGTTAGGTTATATTACGTTATTGATGTATGTAAAGGTCCCACGGAGACATAGAGGACAACTCGCCAGGAATGTTTTCAAATATTACCGCCGAGATGTTAGGTTGGGTTAGGTTAGGTTATATTACGTTATAGATATATGTAAAGGTCCCACGGAGACGTAGAGTCCAACAAGCCAGGAAAGTGATCAAATATTACCGCCGAGATGTTAGGTTGGGTTAGGTGATGTTATATTACGTTATTGATGTATATAAAGGTCCCACGGAGGCGGAAAAGCCAACTCGCCAGGAATGTTCTCAAACATTACCGCCGAGATGTTAGGTTGGGTTAGGTTAGGTTATATTACGTTATTGGTGTATATAAAGGTCCCACGGAGACGAATAAGCCAACTCGCCAGGAATGTTGTCAAATATTACCGCCGAGATGTTAGGTTGGGTTAGGTTAGGCTATATTACGTTATTGATGTATATAACGGTCCCACGGAAACGTAGAGGCCAACAAGCCAGGAATGTGGTCAAATATTACCACCGAGATGTTAGGTTGCGTTAGGTTAGGTTATATTACGTTATTGATGTATGTAAAGGTCCCACGGAGACATAGAGGACAACTCGCCAGGAATGTTTTCAAATATTACCGCCGAGATGTTAGGTTGGGTTAGGTTAGGTTATATTACGTTATAGATATATGTAAAGGTCCCACGGAGACGTAGAGGCCAACTCGGCAGGTATGATGTCAAATATTACGGCCGAGATGTTAGGTTGGGTTAGGTTAGGTTATATTACGTTATTGATGTATATGAAGGTCCCACGGAGACGGAGAAGCCAACTCGCCAGGAATGTTGTCAAATATTACCGCCAAGATGTTAGGTTGGGTTAGGTTAGGTTATATAACGTTATTGATGTATATAAAGTTCCCACGGAGACGTAGATGCCAACAAGCCAGGAATGTGGTCAAATACTATCGCCGAGACGTTAGTATGGGTTAGGTTAGGTTATATTACGTTATTGATGTATATAAAGGTCCCACGGAGACGTAGAGGCCAACAAGCCAGGAATGTGGTCAAATATTATTGCCGGGATGTAAGATTGGGTTAGGTGATGTTATATTACGTTATTGATGTATATAACGGTCCCACGGAGACGTAGAGGCCAACAAGCCAGGAATGTGGTCAAATATTACCACCGAGATGTTAGGTTGGGTTAGGTTAGGTTATATTACGTTATTGATGTATGTAAAGGTCCCACGGAGACATAGAGGACAACTCGCCAGGTATGTTTTCAAATATTACCGCCGAGATGTTAGATTGGGTTAGGTTAGGTTATATTACGTTATTGAAGTATATAAAGGTCCCACGGAGACGTAGAGGCCAACTCGCCAGGAATGTTTTCAAATATTACCGCCGATATGTTAGGTTGGGTTGGGTTAGGTTATATTACGTTATAGATGTATGTAAAGGTCCCACGGAGACGTAGAGGCCAACTCGGCGGGTATGCTGTCAAATATTACGGCCGAGATGTTAGGTTGGGTTAGGTTAGGTTATATTACGTTATTGATGTATATAAAGGTCCCACGGAGACGGAGAAGCCAACTCGCCAGGAATGTTGTCAAATATTACCGCCGAGATGTTAGGTTGGGTTAGGTTAGGTTATATTACGTTATTGAAGTATATAAAGGTCCCACGGAGACGTAGAGGCCAACTCGCCAGGAATGTTTTCAAATATTACCGCCGATATGTTAGGTTGGGTTAGGTTAGGTTATATTACGTTATAGATGTATGTAAAGGTCCCACGGAGACGTAGAGGCCATCAAGACAGGAATGTGGTCAAATATTACCGCCGAGATGTTAGGTTGGGTTAGTTTAGGTTATATTACGTTCTTGATGTATATAAAGGTCCCACGTAGACGTAGAGTCCAACAAGCCAGGAATGTGGTCAAATATTACAGCCGAGATGTAAGATTGGGTTAGGTTAGGTTATATTACGTTATAGATGTATATAAAGGTTCCACGGAGACGTAGATTCCAACAAGCCAGGAATGTGACCAAATGCTACCGCCGAGATGTTAGGTTGGGTTAGGTGATGTTATATTACGTTATTGATGTATATAAAGGTCCCACGGAGGCGGAAAAGCCAACTCGCCAGGAATGTTCTCAAACATTACCGCCGAGATGTTAGGTTGGGTTAGGTTAGGTTATATTACGTTATTGATGTATATAAAGGTCGCACGGAGACGGATAAGCGAACTCGCCAGGAATGTTGTCAAATATTACCGCCGAGATGTTAGGTTGGGTTAGGTTAGGTTGTATTACATTCTTGATGTATATAACGGTCCCCCGGAGACGTAGAGGCCAACAATACAGGAATGTGGTCAAATATTACCGCCGAGATGTTAGGTTGGGTTAGGTTAGGCTATATTACGTTATTGATGTATATAAAGGTCCCACGGAGACGTAGAGGCCAACAAGCCAGGAATGTGGTCAAATATTATCGCCGAGATGTTAGTATGGGTTAGGTTAGGCTATATTACGTTATTGATGTATATAAAGGTCCCACGGAGACGTAGAGGCCAACAAGCCAGGAATGTGGTCAAATACTATCGCCGAGACGTTAGTACGGGTTAGGTTAGGTTATATTACGTTATTGATGCATATAAAGGTCCCACGGAGACGTAGAGGCCAACAAGCCAGGAATGTGGTCAAATATTACCACCGAGATGTTAGGTTGGTTTAGGTTAGGTTATATTACGTTATTGAAGTATACAAATGTCCCACGGACACGTAGAGTCCAACAAGCCAGGAATGTGATCAAATATTACCGCCGAGATGTTAGGTTGGGTTAGTTGATGTTATATTACGTTATTGATGTATATAAAGGTCCCACGGAGGCGGAAAAGCCAACTCGCCAGGAATGTTCTCAAACATTACCGCCGAGATGTTAGGTTGGGTTAGGTTAGGTTATATTACGTTATTGATGTATATAAAGGTCCCACGGAGACGAATAAGTCAAATCGCCAGGAATGTGGTCAAATATTATCGCCGAGATGTTAGGTTGGGTTAGTTTAGGTTATATTACGTTATTGATGTATATAAAGGTCCCACGGAGACGTAGAGGCCAACTCGCCAGGAATGTGGTCAAATATTATCGCCGGGATGTAAGATTGGGTTAGGTGATGTTATATTACGTTATTGATGTATATAACGGTCCCACGGAGACGTAGAGGCCAACAAGCCAGGAATGTGGTAAAATATTACCACCGAGATGTTAGGTTGGGTTAGGTTAGGTTATATTACGTTATTGATGTATGTAAAGGTCCCACGGAGACATAGAGGACAACTCGCCAGGTATGTTTTCAAATATTACCGCCGAGATGTTAGATTGGGTTAGGTTAGGTTATATTACGTTATTGAAGTATATAAAGGTCCCACGGAGACGTAGAGGCCACCTCGCCAGGAATGTTTTCAAATATTACCGCCGATATGTTAGGTTGGGTTGGGTTAGGTTATATTACGTTATAGATGTATACAAAGGTCCCACGGAGACGTAGAGGCCAACTCGCCAGGTAAGATTTCAAATATTACCGCCGAGATGTTAGGTTGGGTTAGGTTAGGCTATATTACGTTATTGATGTATACAAAGGTCCCACGGAGACGTAGAGGCCAACTCGCCAGGTAAGATTTCAAATATTACCGCCGAGATGTTAGGTTGGGTTAGGTTAGGTTATATTACGTTATTGATGTATATAACGGTCCCACGGAGACGTAGAGGCCATCAAGACAGGAATGTGGTCAAATATTACCGCCGAGATGTCAGGTTGGGTTAGTTTAGGTTATATTGCGTTATTGATGTATATAAAGTTCCCACGGAGACGCAGAGGCCAACAAGCCAGGAATGTGGTCAAATATTATCGCCGAGATGTTAGTATGGGTTAGGTTAGGCTATATTACGTTATTGATGTATATAAAGGTCCCACGGAGACGTAGAGGCCAACTCGCCAGGTATGTTGTCAAATCTTACCGCCGAGATGTTAGGTTGGGTTAGGCTAGGTTATATTACGTTATTGATGTATACAAAGGTCCCACGGAGACGTAGAGGCCAACTCGCCAAGTAAGTTTTCAAATATTACCGCCGAGATGTTAGGTTGGGTTAGGTTAGGTTATATTACGTTATTGATGTATATAACGGTCCCACGGAGACGTAGAGGCCATCAAGACAGGAATGTGGTCAAATATTCCCGTCGAGATGTTAGGTTGGGTTTGGTTAGGCTATATTACGTTATTGATGTATATAAAGGTCCCACGCAGACGTAGATGCCAACTCGCCAGGTATGTTGTCAAATCTTACCGCCGAGATGTTAGGTTGGGTTAGTTTAGGTTATATTACGTTATTGATGTATTTAAAGGTCCCACGTAGACGTAGAGTCCAACAAGCCAGGAATGTGGTCAAATATTACAACCGAGATGTAAGATTGGGTTAGGTTAGGTTATATTACGTTATAGATGTATATAAAGGTCCCACGGAGACGTAGAGTCCAACAAGCCAGGAATGTGATCAAATATTACCGCCGAGATGTTAGGTTGGGTTGGGTGATGTTATATTACGTTATTGATGTATATAAAGGTCCCACGGAGGCGGAAAAGCCAACTCGCCAGGAATGTTCTCAAACATTACCGCCGAGATGTTAGGTTGGGTTAGGTTAGGTTATATTACGTTATTGATGTATATAAAGGTCCCACGGAGACGAATAAGCCAACTCGCCAGGAATGTTGTCAAATATTACCGCCGAGATGTTAGGTTGGGTTAGGTTAAGTTGTATTACATTATTGATGTATATAACGGTCCCACGCAGACGTAGAGGCCAACAAGACAGGAATGTGGTCAAACATTACCGCCGAGATGTCAGGTTGGGTTAGGTTAGGCTATATTACGTTATTGATGTATATAAAGGTCCCACGGAGACGTAGAGGCCAACTCGCCAGGTATGTTGTCAAATCTTACCGCCGAGATGTTAGGTTGGGTTAGGTTAGGTTATATTACGTTATTGATGTATATAAAGGTCGCACGGAGACGGAGAAGCCAACTCGCCAGGAATGTTGTCAAATATTACCGCCGAGATGTTAGGTTGGGTTAGGTTAGGTTATATTACGTTATTGATGTATATAAAGGTCCCACGGAGACGAAGAGGCCAACTCGCCAGGTATGTCTTCAAATATTACCGCCGAGATGTTAGATTGGTTTAGGTTAGGTTATATTACGTTATTGAAGTATATAAAGGTCCCTCGGAGACGTAGAGGCCATCAAGACAGGAATGTGGTCAAATATTACCGCCGAGATGTTAGGTTGGGTTAGTTTAGATTATATTACGTTATTGATGTATATAAAGGTCCCACGTAGACGTAGAGTCCAACAAGCCAGGAATGTGGTCAAATATTACAGCCGAGATGTAAGATTGGGTTAGGTTAGGTTATATTACGTTATAGATGTATATAAAAGGTCCCACGGAGACGTAGAGTCCAGCAAGCCAGGAATGTGATCAAATATTACCGCCGAGATGTTAGGTTGGGTTAGGTGATGTTATATTACGTTATTGATGTATATAAAGGTCCCACGGAGGCGGAAAAGCCAACTCGCCAGGAATGTTCTCAAACATTACCGCCGAGATGTTAGGTTGGGTTAGGTTAGGTTATATTACGTTATTGATGTATATAAAGGTCCCACGGAGACGAATAAGCCAACTCGCCAGGAATGTTGTCAAATATTACCGCCGAGATGTTAGGTTGGGTTAGGTTAGGCTATATTACGTTATTGATGTATATAACGGTCCCACGGAAACGTAGAGGCCAACAAGCCAGGAATGTGGTCAAATATTACCACCGAGATGTTAGGTTGGGTTAGGTTAGGTTATATTACGTTATTGATGTATGTAAAGGTCCCACGGAGACATAGAGGACAACTCGCCAGGAATGTTTTCAAATATTACCGCCGAGATGTTAGGTTGGGTTAGGTTAGGTTATATTACGTTACAGATATATGTAAAGGTCCCACGGAGACGTAGAGGCCAACTCGGCAGGTATGATGTCAAATATTACGGCCGAGATGTTAGGTTGGGTTAGGTTAGGTTATATTACGTTATTGATATATATGAAGGTCCCACGGAGACGGAGAAGCCAACTCGCCAGGAATGTTGTCAAATATTACCGCCAAGATGTTAGGTTGGGTTAGGTTAGGTTATATAACGTTATTGATGTATATAAAGTTCCCACGGAGACGTAGATGCCAACAAGCCAGGAATGTGGTCAAATACTATCGCCGAGACGTTAGTATGGGTTAGGTTAGGTTATATTACGTTATTGATGTATATAAAGGTCCCACGGAGACGTAGAGGCCAACAAGCCAGGAATGTGGTCAAATATTATTGCCGGGATGTAAGATTGGGTTAGGTGATGTTATATTACGTTATTGATGTATATAACGGTCCCACGGAGACGTAGAGGCCAACAAGCCAGGAATGTGGTCAAATATTACCACCGAGATGTTAGGTTGGGTTAGGTTAGGTTATATTACGTTATTGATGTATGTAAAGGTCCCACGGAGACATAGGGGACAACTCGCCAGGTATGTTTTCAAATATTACCGCCGAGATGTTAGATTGGGTTAGGTTAGGTTATATTACGTTATTGAAGTATATAAAGGTCCCACGGAGACGTAGAGGCCAACTCGCCAGGAATGTTTTCAAATATTACCGCCGATATGTTAGGTTGGGTTAGGTTAGGTTATATTACGTTATAGATGTATGTAAAGGTCCCACGGAGACGCAGAGGCCAACTCGGCAGGTATGATGTCAAATATTACGGCCGAGATGTTAGGTTGGGTTAGGTTAGGTTATATTACGTTACTGATGTATATGAAGGTCCCACGGAGACGGAGAAGCCAACTCGCCAGGAATGTTGTCAAATATTACCGCCAATATGTTAGGTTGGGTTAGGTTAGGTTATATAACGTTATTGATGTATATAAAGTTCCCACGGAGACGTAGAGGCCAACAAGCCAGGAATGTGGTCAAATACTATCGCCGAGACGTTAGTACGGGTTAGGTTAGGTTATATTACGTTATTGATGTATATAAAGGTCCCACGGAGGCGGAAAAGCCAACTCGCCAGGAATGTTGTCAAATATTACCGCCAAGATGTTAGGTTGGGTTAGGTTAGGTTATATAACGTTATTGATGTATATAAAGGTCCCACGGAGACGTAGAGGCCAACAAGCCAGGAATGTGGTCAAATATTATCGTCGGGATGTAAGATTGGGTTAGGTGATGTTATATTACGTTATTTATGTATATAACGGTCCCACGGAGACGTAGAGGCCAACAAGCCAGGAATGTGGTCAAATATTACCACCGAGATGTTAGGTTGGGTTAGGTTAGGTTATATTACGTTATTGATGTATATAAAGGTCCCACGGAGACGAATAAGTCAAATCGCCAGGAATGTGGTCAAATATTATCGCCGAGATGTTAGGTTGGGTTAGTTTAGGTTATATTACGTTATTGATGTATATAAAGGTCCCACGGAGACGTAGAGGCCAACTCGCCAGGAATGTGGTCAAATATTATCGCCGGGATGTAAGATTGGGTTAGGTGATGTTATATTACGTTATTGATGTATATAAAGGTCCCACGGAGACGTAGAGGCCAACTCGCCAGGAATGTGGTCAAATATTATCGCCGGGATGTAAGATTGGGTTAGGTGATGTTATATTACGTTATTGATGTATATAACGGTCCCACGGAGACGTAGAGGCCAACAAGCCAGGAATGTGGTAAAATATTACCACCGAGATGTTAGGTTGGGTTAGGTTAGGTTATATTACGTTATTGATGTATGTAAAGGTCCCACGGAGACATAGAGGACAACTCGCCAGGTATGTTTTCAAATATTACCGCCGAGATGTTAGATTGGGTTAGGTTAGGTTATATTACGTTATTGAAGTATATAAAGGTCCCACGGAGACGTAGAGGCCATCAAGACAGGAACGTGGTCAAATATTACCGCCGAAATGTTAGGTTGGTTTAGTTTAGGTTATATTACGTTATTGATGTATATAAAGGTTCCACGTAGACGTAGAGCCCAACAAGCCAGGAATGTGGTCAAATATTACAGCCCAGATGTAAGATTGGGTTCGGTTAGGTTATATTACGTTATAGATGTATATAAAGGTCCAACGGAGACGTAGAGTCCAACAAGCCAGGAATGTGATCAAATATTACCGCCGAGATGTTAGGTTGGGTTAGGTGATGTTATATTACGTTATTGATGTATATAAAGGTCCCACGGAGGCGGAAAAGCCAACTCGCCAGGAATGTTCTCAAACATTACCGCCGAGATGTTAGGTTGGGTTAGGTTAGGTTATATTACGTTATTGATGTATATAAAGGTCCCACGGAGACGAATAAGCCAACTCGCCAGGAATGTTGTCAAATATTACCGCCGAGATGTTAGGTTGGGTTAGGTTAGGTTGTATTACATTATTGATGTACATAACGGTCCCACGGAGACGTAGAGGCCATCAAGACAGGAATGTGGTCAAATATTATCGCCGAGATGTTAGGTTGGGTTAGTTTAGGTTACATTACGTTATGGATGTATATAAAGGTCCCACGGAGACGTAGAGGCCAACTCGCCAGGAATGTAGTCAAATATTATCGCCGGGATGTAAGATTGGGTTAGGTGATGTTATATTACGTTATTGATGTATATAAAGGTCCCACGGAGACGTAGAGGCCAACAAGTCAGGAATGTGGTCAAACATTACCGCCGAGATGTTAGGTTGGGTTAGGTTAGGTTATATTACGTTATTGATGTATGTAAAGGTCCCACGGAGACATAGAGTACAACTCGCCAGGTATGTTTTCAAATATTACCGCCGAGATGTTAGATTGGGTTAGGTTAGGTTATATTACGTTATTGAAGTATATAAAGGTCCCACGGAAACGTAGAGGCCAACAAACCAGGAATGTGGTCAAATATTATCGCCGAGTTGTTAATATGGGTTAGGTTAGGCTATATTACGTTATTGATGTATATAACGGTCCCACGGAGACGTAGAGGCCATCAAGACAGGAATGTGGTCAAATATTACCGCCGAGATGTTAGGTTGGGTTAGTTTAGGTTATATTGCGTTATTGATGTATATAAAGTTCCCACGGAGACGTAGAGGCCAACAAGCCAGGAATGTGGTCAAACATTACCGCCGAGATGTTAGGTTGGGTTAGGTTAGGTTATATTACGTTATTGATGTATATAAAGGTCCCACGGAGACGAAGAGGCCAACACGCCAGGTATGTCCTTAAATTTTACCGCCGAGATGTTAGATTGGTTTAGGTTAGGTTATATTACGTTATTGATGTATACAAATGTCCCACGGAGGCGGAAAAGCCAACTCGCCAGGAATGTTGTCAAATATAACCGCCGAGATGTTAGGTTTGGTTAGGTTAGGTTATATTACGTTATTGAAGTATATAAAGGTCCCACGGAGACGTAGTGGCCAACAAGCCAGGAATGTCGTCAAATATTACCGCCGAGATGTAAGATTGGGTTAGGCTAGCTTATATTATGTTATTGATGTATATAAAGGTCCCACGGAGACGTAGAGGCCAACAAGCCAGGAATGTGGTCAAATATTACCGCCGAGATGTTAGATTGGTATAGACCAGCTTATATTATGTTATTGATGTATATAAAGATCCCACGGAGACGTAGAGGCCAACTCGACAGGAATGTTGTCAAATCTTACCGCCGAGATGTTAGGTTGGGTTAGGTTAGGTTATATTACGTTATTGATGTATACAAAGGTCCCACGAAGGCGGAAAAGCCAACTCGCCAGGAATGTTCTCAAATATTACCGAAGAGATGTTAGGTTGGATTAGGTTAGGTTATATTTCGTTATAGATGTATATAAAGGTCTCACGTAGACGTAGAGTCCAACAAGCCAGGAATGTGGTCAAATATTACAGCCGAGATGTAAGATTGGGTTAGGTTAGGTTATATTACGTTATAGATGTATATAAAGGTCCCACGGACACGTAGAGTCCAACAAGCCAGGAATGTGATCAAATATTACCGCCGAGATGTTAGGTTGGGTTAGGTGATGTTATATTACGTTATTGATGTATATAAAGGTCCCACGGAGGCGGAAAAGCCAACTCGCCAGGAATGTTCTCAAACATTACCGCCGAGATGTTAGGTTGGGTTAGGTTAGGTTATATTACGTTATTGAAGTATGTAAAGGGCCCACGGAGACGTAGAGGCCAACAAGCCAGGAATGTCGTCAAATATTACCGCCGAGATGTAAGATTGGGTTAGGCTAGCTTATATTATGTTATTGATGTATATAAAGGTCCCACGGAGACGTAGAGGCCAACAAGCCAGGAATGTGGTCAAATATTACCGCCGAGATGTTAGATTGGTATAGACCAGCTTATATTATGTTATTGATGTATATAAAGATCCCACGGAGACGTAGAGTCCAACAAGCCAGGAAAGTGATCAAATATTACCGCCGAGATGTTAGGTTGGGTTAGGTGATGTTATATTACGTTATTGATGTATATAAAGGTCCCACGGAGGCGGAAAAGCCAACTCGCCAGGAATGTTCTCAAACATTACCGCCGAGATGTTAGGTTGGGTTAGGTGATGTTATATTACGTTATTGATGTATATAAAGGTCCCACGGAGGCGCAAAAGCCAACTCGCCAGGAATGTTCTCAAACATTACCGCCGAGATGTTAGGTTGGGTTAGGTTAGGTTATATTACGTTATTGATGTATATAAAGGTCCCACGGAGACGAATAATCCAACTCGCCAGGAATGTTGTCAAATATTACCGCCGAGATGTTAGGTTGGGTTAGGTGATGTTATATTACGTTATTGATGTATATAAAGGTCCCACGGAGGCGGAAAAGCCAACTCGCCAGGAATGTTCTCAAACATTACCGCCGAGATGTTAGGTTGGGTTAGGTTAGGTTATATTACGTTATTAATGTATATAAAGGTCCCACGGAGACGGAGAAGCCACCTTGCCAGGAATGTTGTCAAATATTACCGCCGAGATGTTAGGTTGGGTTAGGTTAGGTTATATTACGTTATTGATGTATATAAAGGTCCCACGAGACGAAGAGGCCAACTCGCCAGGTATGTCTTCAAATTTTACCGCCGACAAGTTAGATTGGTTTAGGTTAGGTTATATAACGTTATTGATGTATATAACGGTCCCACGGAGACGTAGAGGCCATCAAGGCAGGAATGTGGTCAAATATTATCGCCGAGATGTTAGGTTGGGTTAGTTTAGATTATATTACGTTATTGATGTATATAAAGGTCCCACGTAGACGTAGAGTCCAACAAGCCAGGAATGTGGTCAAATATTACAGCCGAGATGTAAGATTGGGTTAGGTTAGGTTATATTACGTTATAGATGTCTATAAAAGGTCCCACGGAGACGTAGAGTCCAGCAAGCCAGGAATGTGATCAAATATTACCGCCGAGATGTTAGGTTGGGTTAGGTGATGTTATATTACGTTATTGATGTATATAAAGGTCCCACGGAGGCGGAAAAGCCAACTCGCCAGGAATGTTCTCAAACATTACCGCCGAGATGTTAGGTTGGGTTAGGTTAGGTTATATTACGTTATTGATGTATATAAAGGTCCCACGGAGACGAATAAGCCAACTCGCCAGGAATGTTGTCAAATATTACCGCCGAGATGTTAGGTTGGGTTAGGTTAGGTTGTATTACATTATTGATGTACATAACGGTCCCACGGAGACGTAGAGGCCATCAAGACAGGAATGTGGTCAAATATTATCGCCGAGATGTTAGGTTGGGTTAGTTTAGGTTACATTACGTTATTGATGTATATAAAGGTCCCACGGAGACGTAGAGGCCAACTCGCCAGGATTGTAGTCAAATATTATCGCCGGGATGTAAGATTGGGTTAGGTGATGTTATATTACGTTATTGATGTATATAAAGGTCCCACGGAGACGTAGAGGCCAACAAGCCAGGAATGTGGTCAAATATTACCGCCGAGATGTTAGATTGGGATAGACCAGCTTATATTATGTTATTGATGTATATAAAGATCCCACTGAGACGTAGAGGCCAACTCGACAGGAATGTTGTCAAATCTTACCGCCGAGATGTTAGGTTGGGTTAGGTTAGGTTATATTACGTTATTGATGTATACAAAGGCCCCACGAAGGCGGAAAAGCCAACTCGCCAGGAATGTTCTCAAATATTACCGCCGAGATGTTAGGTTGGATTAGGTTAGGTTATATTACGTTATAGATGCATATAAAGGTCCCACGGACACGTAGAGTCCAACAAGCCAGGAATGTGATCAAATATTACCGCCGAGATGTTAGGTTGTGTTAGTTGATGTTATATTACGTTATTGATGTATATAAAGGTCCCACGGAGGCGGAAAAGCCAACTCGCCAGGAATGTTCTCAAACATTACCGCCGAGACGTTAGGTTGGGTTAGGTTAGGTTATATTACGTTATTGATGTATATAAAGGTCCCACGGAGACGAATAAGCCAACTCGCCAGGTATGATGTCAAATATTACGGCCGAGATGTTAGGTTGGGTTAGGTTAGGTTATATTACGTTATTGATGTATATGAAGGTCCCACGGAGACGGAGAAGCCAACTCGCCAGGAATGTTGTCAAATATTACCGCCAAGATGTTAGGTTGGGTTAGGTTAGGTTATATAACGTTATTGATGTATATAAAGTTCCCACGGAGACGTAGAGGCCAACAAGCCAGGAATGTGGTCAAATACTATCGCCGAGACGTTAGTACGGGTTAGGTTAGGTTATATTACGTTATTGATGTATATAAAGGTCCCACGGAGACGTAGAGGCCAACAAGCCAGGAATGTGGTCAAATATTACCACCGAGATGTTAGGTTGGTTTAGGTTAGGTTATATTACGTTATTGAAGTATACAAATGTCCCACGGACACGTAGAGTCCAACTAGCCAGGAATGTGATCAAATATTACCGCCGAGATGTTAGGTTGGGTTAGTTGATGTTATATTACGTTATTGATGTATATAAAGGTCCCACGGAGGCGGAAAAGCCAACTCGCCAGGAATGTTCTCAAACATTACCGCCGAGATGTTAGGTTGGGTTAGGTTAGGTTATATTACGTTATTGATGTATATAAAGGTCCCACGGAGACGAATAAGTCAAATCGCCAGGAATGTGGTCAAATATTATCGCCGAGATGTTAGGTTGGGTTAGGTTAGGTTATATTACGTTATTGATGTATATAAAGGTCCCACGGAGACGGAGATGCCAACTCGCCAGGAATGTTGTCAAATATTACCGCCGAGATGTTAGGTTGGGTTAGGTTAGGTTATATTACGTTATTGAAGTATATAAAGGTCCCACGGAGACGTAGAGGCCAACTCGCCAGGAATGTTTTCAAATATTACCGCCGATATGTTAGGTTGGGTTAGGTTAGGTTATATTACGTTATAGATGTATGTAAAGGTCCCACGGAGACGTAGAGGCCATCAAGACAGGAATGTGGTCAAATATTACCGCCGAGATGTTAGGTTGGGTTAGTTTAGGTTATATTACGTTCTTGATGTATATAAAGGTCCCACGTAGACGTAGAGTCCAACAAGCCAGGAATGTGGTCAAATATTACAGCCGAGATGTAAGATTGGGTTAGGTTAGGTTATATTACGTTATAGATGTATATAAAGGTTCCACGGAGACGTAGAGTCCAACAAGCCAGGAATGTGACCAAATGTTACCGCCGAGATGTTTGGTTGGGTTAGGTGATGTTATATTACGTTATTGATGTATATAAAGGTCCCACGGAGGCGGAAAAGCCAACTCGCCAGGAATGTTCTCAAACATTACCGCCGAGATGTTAGGTTGGGTTAGGTTAGGTTATATTACGTTATTGATGTATATAAAGGTCGCACGGAGACGGATAAGCGAACTCGCCAGGAATGTTGTCAAATATTACCGCCGAGATGTTAGGTTGGGTTAGGTTAGATTGTATTACATTCTTGATGTATATAACGGTCCCCCGGAGACGTAGAGGCCAACAATACAGGAATGTGGTCAAATATTACCGCCGAGATGTTAGGTTGGGTTAGGTTAGGCTATGTTACGTTATTGATGTATATAAAGGTCCCACGGAGACGTAGAGGCCAACAAGCCAGGAATGTGGTCAAATATTATCGCCGAGATGTTAGTATGGGTTAGGTTAGGCTATATTACGTTATTGATGTATATAAAGGTCCCACGGAGACGTAGAGGCCAACAAGCCAGGAATGTGGTCAAATATTACCACCGAGATGTAAGATTGGGTTAGGCTAGCTTATATTATGTTATTGATGTATATAAAGGTCCCACGGAGACGTAGAGGCCAACAAGCCAGGAATGTGGTCAAATATTACCGCCGAGATGTTAGATTGGGATAGACCAGCTTATATTATGTTATTGATGTATATAAAGATCCCACGGAGACGTAGAGGCCAACTCGACAGGAATGTTGTCAAATCTTACCGCCGAGATGTTAGGTTGGGTTAGGTTAGGTTATATTACGTTATTGATGTATACAAAGGTCCCACGAAGGCGGAAAAGCCAACTCGCCAGGAATGTTCTCAAATATTACCGCCGATATGTTAGGTTGGATTAGGTTAGGTTATATTACGTTATAGATGTATATAAAGGTCCCACGGACACGTAGAGTCCAACAAGCCAGGAATGTGATCAAATATTACCGCCGAGATGTTAGGTTGTGTTAGTTGATGTTATATATCGTTATTGATGTATATAAAGGTCCCACGGAGGCGGAAAAGCCAACTCGCCAAGTAAGTTTTCAAATATTACCGCCGAGATGTTAGGTTGGGTTAGGTTAGGTTATATTACGTTATTGATGTATATAACGGTCCCACGGAGACGTAGAGGCCATCAAGACAGGAATGTGGTCAAATATTCCCGCCGAGATGTTAGGTTGGGTTAGGTTAGGCTATATTACGTTATTGATGTATATAAAGGTCCCACGGAGACGTAGATGCCAACTCGCCAGGTATGTTGTCAAATCTTACCGCCGAGATGTTAGGTTGGGTTAGTTTAGGTTATATTACGTTATTGATGTATTTAAAGGTCCCACGTAGACGTAGAGACCAACAAGCCAGGAATGTGGTCAAATATTACAGCCGAGATGTAAGATTGGGTTAGGTTAGGTTATATTACGTTATAGATGTATATAAAGGTCCCACGGAGACGTAGAGTCCAACAAGCCAGGAAAGTGATCAAATATTACCGCCGAGATGTTAGGTTGGGTTAGGTGATGTTATATTACGTTATTGATGTATATAAAGGTCCCACGGAGACGAATAAGCCAACTCGCCAGGAATGTTGTTAAATATTACCGCCGAGATGTTAGGTTGGGTTAGGTTAGGTTGTATTACATTATTGATGTATATAACGGTCCCACGGGGACGTAGAGGCCAACAAGACAGGAATGTGGTCAAACATTACCGCCGAGGTGTCAGGTTGGGTTAGGTTAGGCTATATTACGTTATTGATGTATATAAAGGTCCCACGGAGACGTAGAGGCCAACTCGCCAGGTATGTTGTCAAATCTTACCGCCGAGATGTTAGGTTGGGTTAGGTTAGGTTATATTACGTTATTGATGTATATAAAGGTCGCACGGAGACGGAGAAGCCAACTCGCCAGGAATGTTGTCAAATATTACCGCCGAGATGTTAGGTTGGGTTAGGTTAGGTTATATTACGTTATTGATGTATATAAAGGTCCCACGGAGACGAAGAGGCCAACTCGCCAGGTATGTCTTCAAATATTACCGCCGAGATGTTAGATTGGTTTAGGTTAGGTTATATTACGTTATTGAAGTATATAAAGGTCCCTCGGAGACGTAGAGGCCATCAAGACAGGAATGTGGTCAAATATTACCACCGAGATGTTAGGTTGGGTTAGTTTAGATTATATTACGTTATTGATGTATATAAAGGTCCCACGTAGACGTAGAGTCCAACAAGCCAGGAATGTGGTCAAATATTACAGCCGAGATGTAAGATTGGGTTAGGTTAGGTTATATTACGTTATAGATGTATATAAAAGGTCCCACGGAGACGTAGAGTCCAGCAAGCCAGGAATGTGATCAAATATTACCGCCGAGATGTTAGGTTGGGTTAG
Source organism: Xylocopa violacea (assembly GCA_963969225.1). NCBI lineage: Eukaryota > Metazoa > Arthropoda > Insecta > Hymenoptera > Apidae > Xylocopa > Xylocopa violacea. The sequence goes on along the minus strand of CAXAJV010000017.1, from coordinate 5,890,847 downwards.
GTTAGGTTATATTACGTTATTGATGTATATAAAGGTCCCACGGAGGCGGAAAAGCCAACTCGCCAGGAATGTTCTCAAACATTACCGCCGAGATGTTAGGTTGGGTTAGGTTAGGTTATATTACGTTATTGAAGTATGTAAAGGTCCCACGGAGACGTAGAGGCCAACAAGCCAGGAATGTCGTCAAATATTACCGCCGAGATGTAAGATTGGGTTAGGCTAGCTTATATTATGTTATTGATGTATATAAGGGTCCCACGGAGACGTAGAGGCCAACAAGCCAGGAATGTGGTCAAATATTACCGCCGAGATGTTAGATTGGTATAGACCAGCTTATATTATGTTATTGATGTATATAAAGATCCCACGGAGACGTAGAGTCCAACAAGCCAGGAAAGTGATCAAATATTACCGCCGAGATGTTAGGTTGGGTTAGGTGATGTTATATTACGTTATTGATGTATATAAAGGTCCCACGGAGGCGGAAAAGCCAACTCGCCAGGAATGTTCTCAAACATTACCGCCGAGATGTTAGGTTGGGTTAGGTGATGTTATATTACGTTATTGATGTATATAAAGGTTCCACGTAGACGTAGAGCCCAACAAGCCAGGAATGTGGTCAAATATTACAGCCCAGATGTAAGATTGGGTTAGGTTAGGTTATATTACGTTATAGATGTATATAAAGGTCCAACGGAGACGTAGAGTCCAACAAGCCAGGAATGTGATCAAATATTACCGCCGAGATGTTAGGTTGGGTTAGGTGATGTTATATTACGTTATTGATGTATATAAAGGTCCCACGGAGGCGGAAAAGCCAACTCGCCAGGAATGTTCTCAAACATTACCGCCGAGATGTTAGGTTGGGTTAGTTTAGGTTATATTACGTTATTAATGTATATAAAGGTCCCACGGAGACCGAGAAGCCACCTTGCCAGGAATGTTGTCAAATATTACCGCCGAGATGTTAGGTTGGGTTAGGTTAGGTTATATTACGTTATTGATGTATATAAAGGTCCCACGAGACGAAGAGGCCAACTCGCCAGGTATGTCTTCAAATTTTACCGCCGACAAGTTAGATTGGTTTAGGTTAGGTTATATAACGTTATTGATGTATATAACGGTCCCACGGAGACGAATAAGCCAACTCGCCAGGAATGTTGTCAAATATTACCGCCGAGATGTTAGGTTGGGTTAGGTTAGGTTGTATTATATTATTGATGTATATAACGGTCCCACGGAGACGTAGAGGCCATCAAGACAGGAATGTGGTCAAATATTATCGCCGTAATGTTAGGTTGGGTTAGTTTAGGTTACATTACGTTATTGATGTATATAAAGGTCCCACGGAGACGTAGAGGCCAACTCGCCAGGAATGTAGTCAAATATTATCGCCGGGATGTAAGATTGGGTTAGGTGATGTTATATTACGTTATTGATGTATATAACGGTCCCACGGAGACGTAGAGGCCAACAAGCCAGGAATGTGGTAAAATATTACCACCGAGATGTTAGGTTTGGTTAGGTTAGGTTATATTACGTTATTGATGTATGTAAAGGTCCCACGGAGACATAGAGGACAACTCGCCAGGTATGTTTTCAAATATTACCGCCGAGATGTTAGATTGGGTTAGGTTAGGTTATATTACGTTATTGAAGTATATAAAGGTCTCACGGAGACGTAGAGGCCAACAAGCCAGGAATGTGGACAAATATTATCGCAGAGATGTTAGTATGGGTTAGTTTAGGTTATATTGCGTTATTGATGTATATAAAGTTCCCACGGAGACGTAGAGGCCAACAAGCCAGGAATGTGGTCAAACATTACCGCCGAGATGTTAGGTTGGGTTACGTGATGTTATATTACGTTATTGATGTATATAACGGACCCACGGAGACGTAGAGTCCAACAAGCCAGGAATGTGGTCAAATATTATCGCCGAGATGTTAGTATGGGTTATGTTAGGCTATATTACGTTATTGATGTATATAACGGTCCCACGGAGACGTAGAGGCCATCAAGACAGGAATGTGGTCAAATATTACCGCCGAGATGTTAGGTTGGGTTAGTTTAGGTTATATTGCGTTACTGATGTATATAAAGTTCCCACGGAGACGTAGAGGCCAACAAGCCAGGAATGTGGTCAAACATTACCGCCGAGATGTTAGGTTGGGTTTGGTTAGGTTATATTACGTTATTGATGTATATAAAGGTCCCACGGAGACGTAGAGTCCAACAAGCCAGGAACGTGGTCAAATATTACAGCCGAGATGTAAGATTGGGTTAGGTTAGGTTATATTACGTTATAGATGTATATAAAAGGTCCCACGGAGACGTAGAGTCCAGCAAGCCAGGAATGTGATCAAATATTACCGCCGAGATGTTAGGTTGGGTTAGGTGATGTTATATTACGTTATTGATGTATATAAAGGACCCACGGAGGCGGAAAAGCCAACTCGCCAGGAATGTTCTCAAACATTACCGCCGAGATGTTAGGTTGGGTTAGGTTAGGTTATATTACGTTATTGATGTATATGAAGGTCCCACGGAGACGGAGAAGTCAACTCGCCAGGAATGTTGTCAAATATTACCGCCGAGATGTTAGGTTGGGTTAGGTTAGGTTATATAACGTTATTGATATATATAACGGTCCCACGGAGACGTAGAGGCCATCAAGACAGGAATGTGGTCAAATATTATCGCCGAGATGTTAGGTTGGGTTAGTTTAGGTTATATTACGTTATTGATATATATAAAGGTCCCACGGAGACGTAGAGGCCAACAAGCCAGGAATGTGGTCAAATATTATCGCCGGGATGTAAGATTGGGTTAGGTGATGTTATATTACGTTATTGATGTATATAACGGTCCCACGGAGACGTAGAGGCCAACAAGCCAGGAATGTGGTCAAATATTACCACCGAGATGTTAGGTTGGGTTAGGTTAGGTTATATTACGTTATTGATGTATGTAAAGGTCCCACGGAGACATAGAGGACAACTCGCCAGGTATGTTTTCAAACATTACCGCCGAGATGTTAGGTTGGGTTAGGTTTGGTTATATTACGTTATTGATGTATATAAAGGTCCCGCGGAGACGAATAAGCCAACTCGCCAGGAATGTTGTCAAATATTACCGCCGAGATGTTAGGTTGGGTTAGGTTAGGTTGTATTACATTATTGATGTATATAACGGTCCCACGGAGACGTAGAGGCCATCAAGGCAGGAATGTGGTCAAATATTATCGCCGAGATGTTAGGTTGGGTTAGTTTAGGTTATATTACGTTATTGATGTATATAAAAGTCCCTCGGAGACGTAGAGGCCTTCAAGACAGGAATGTGGTCAAATATTACCGCCGAGATGTTAGGTTGGGTTAGTTTAGATTATATTACGTTATTGATGTATATAAAGGTCCCACGTAGACGTAGAGTCCAACAAGCCAGGAATGTGGTCAAATATTACAGCCGAGATGTAAGATTGGGTTAGGTTAGGTTATATTACGTTATAGATGTATATAAAAGGTCCCACGGAGACGTAGAGTCCAGCAAGCCAGGAATGTGATCAAATATTACCGCCGAGATGTTATGTTGGGTTAGGTGATGTTATATTACGTTATTGATGTATATAAAGGACCCACGGAGGCGGAAAAGCCAACTCGCCAGGAATGTTCTCAAACATTACCGCCGAGATGTTAGGTTGGGTTAGGTTAGGTTATATTACGTTATTGATGTATATGAAGGTCCCACGGAGACGGAGAAGTCAACTCGCCAGGAATGTTGTCAAATATTACCGCCGAGATGTTAGGTTGGGTTAGGTTAGGTTATATAACGTTATTGATATATATAACGGTCCCACGGAGACGTAGAGGCCATCAAGACAGGAATGTGGTCAAATATTATCGCCGAGATGTTAGGTTGGGTTAGTTTAGGTTATATTACGTTATTGATATATATAAAGGTCCCACGGAGACGTAGAGGCCAACAAGCCAGGAATGTGGTCAAATATTATCGCCGGGATGTAAGATTGGGTTAGGTGATGTTATATTACGTTATTGATGTATATAACGGTCCCACGGAGACGTAGAGGCCAACAAGCCAGGAATGTGGTCAAATATTACCACCGAGATGTTAGGTTGGGTTAGGTTAGGTTATATTACGTTATTGATGTATGTAAAGGTCCCACGCAGACATAGAGGACAACTCGCCAGGTATGTTTTCGAACATTACCGCCGAGATGTTAGGTTGGGTTAGGTTAGGTTATATTACGTTATTGATGTATATAAAGGTCCCACGGAGACGAATAAGCCAACTCGCCAGGAATGTTGTCAAATATTACCGCCGAGATGTTAGGTTGGGTTAGGTTAGGTTGTATTACATTATTGATGTATATAACGGTCCCACGGAGACGTAGAGGCCATCAAGACAGGAATGTGGTCAAATATTATCGCCGTAATGTTAGGTTGGGTTAGTTTAGGTTACATTACGTTATTGATGTATATAAAGGTCCCACGGAGACGTAGAGGCCAACTCGCCAGGAATGTAGTCAAATATTATCGCCGGGATGTAAGATTGGGTTAGGTGATGTTATATTACGTTATTGATGTATATAACGGTCCCAAGGAGACGTAGAGGCCAACAAGCCAGGAATGTGGTAAAATATTACCACCGAGATGTTAGGTTTGGTTAGGTTAGGTTATATTACGTTATTGATGTATGTAAAGGTCCCACGGAGACATAGAGGACAACTCGCCAGGTATGTTTTCAAATATTACCGCCGAGATGTTAGATTGGGTTAGGTTAGGTTATATTACGTTATTGAAGTATATAAAGGTCTCACGGAGACGTAGAGGCCAACAAGCCAGGAATGTGGACAAATATTATCGCAGAGATGTTAGTATGGGTTAGTTTAGGTTATATTGCGTTATTGATGTATATAAAGTTCCCACGGAGACGTAGAGGCCAACAAGCCAGGAATGTGGTCAAACATTACCGCCGAGATGTTAGGTTGGGTTAGGTTAGGTTATATTACGTTATTGATGTATATAAAGGTCCCACGGACACGTAGAGTCCAACAAGCCAGGAATGTGATCAAATATTACCACCGAGATGTTAGGTTGGGTTAGGTTAGGTTATATTATGTTACTGATGTATGTAAAGGTCCCACGGAGACATAGAGGACAACTCGCCAGGTATGTTTTCAAACATTACCGCCGAGATGTTAGGTTGGGTTAGGTTAGGTTATATTACGTTATTGATGTATATAAAGGTCCCACGGAGACGGAGAAGCCAACTTGCCAGGAATGTTGTCAAATATTACCGCCGAGATGTTAGGTTGGGTTAGGTTAGGTTATATTACGTTATTGATGTATATAAAGGTCCCACGGAGACGAAGAGGCCAACTCGCCAGGTATGTCTTCAAATTTTACCGCCGAGATGTTAGATTGGTTTAGGTTAGGTTATATAACGTTATTGATGTATATAACGGTCCCACGGAGACGTAGAGGCCATCAAGGCAGGAATGTGGTCAAATATTATCGCCGAGATGTTAGGTTGGGTTAGTTTAGGTTATATTACGTTATTGATGTATATAAAGGTCCCACGGAGACGTAGAAGCAAACTCGCCAGGAATGTGGTCAAATATTATCGCCGGGATGTAAGATTGGGTTACGTGATGTTATATTACGTTATTGATGTATATAACGGACCCACGGAGACGTAGAGGCCAACAAGCCAGGAATGTGGTCAAATATTATCGCCGAGATGTTAGTATGGGTTATGTTAGGCTATATTACGTTATTGATGTATATAACGGTCCCACGGAGACGTAGAGGCCATCAAGACAGGAATGTGGTCAAATATTACCGCCGAGATGTTAGGTTGGGTTAGTTTAGGTTATATTGCGTTACTGATGTATATAAAGTTCCCACGGAGACGTAGAGGCCAACAAGCCAGGAATGTGGTCAAACATTACCGCCGAGATGTTAGGTTGGGTTTGGTTAGGTTATATTACGTTATTGATGTATATAAAGGTCCCACGGAGACGTAGAGTCCAACAAGCCAGGAACGTGGTCAAATATTACAGCCGAGATGTAAGATTGGGTTAGGTTAGGTTATATTACGTTATAGATGTATATAAAAGGTCCCACGGAGACGTAGAGTCCAGCAAGCCAGGAATGTGATCAAATATTACCGCCGAGATGTTAGGTTGGGTTAGGTGATGTTATATTACGTTATTGATGTATATAAAGGACCCACGGATGCGGAAAAGCCAACTCGCAAGGAATGTTCTCAAACATTACCGCCGAGATGTTAGGTTGGGTTAGGTTAGGTTATATTACGTTATTGATGTATATGAAGGTCCCACGGAGACGGAGAAGTCAACTCGCCAGGAATGTTGTCAAATATTAACGCCGAGATGTTAGGTTGGGTTAGGTTAGGTTATATTACGTTATTGATGTATACAAAGGTCCCACGGAGACGTAGAGGCCATCAAGACAGGAATGTTGTCAAATATTATCGCCGAGATGTTAGGTTGGGTTAGTTTAGGTTATATTACGTTATTGATATATATAAAGGTCCCACGGAGACGTAGAGGCCAACAAGCCAGGAATGTGGTCAAATATTATCGCCGGGATGTAAGATTGGGTTAGGTGATGTTATATTACGTTATTGATGTATATAACGGTCCCACGGAGACGTAGAGGCCAACAAGCCAGGAATGTGGTCAAATATTACCACCGAGATGTTAGGTTGGGTTAGGTTAGGTTATATTACGTTATTGATGTATGTAAAGGTCCCACGGAGACATAGAGGACAACTCGCCAGGTATGTTTTCAAATATTACCGCCGAGATGTTAGATTGGGTTAGGTTAGGTTATATTACGTTATTGAAGTATATAAAGGTCTCACGGAGACGTAGAGGCCAACAAGCCAGGAATGTGGACAAATATTATCGCAGAGATGTTAGTATGGGTTAGTTTAGGTTATATTGCGTTATTGATGTATATAAAGTTCCCACGGAGACGTAGAGGCCAACAAGCCAGGAATGTGGTCAAACATTACCGCCGAGATGTTAGGTTGGGTTAGGTTAGGTTATATTACGTTATTGATGTATATAAAGGTCCCACGGACACGTAGAGTCCAACAAGCCAGGAATGTGATCAAATATTACCACCGAGATGTTAGGTTGGGTTAGGTTAGGTTATATTATGTTACTGATGTATGTAAAGGTCCCACGGAGACATAGAGGACAACTCGCCAGGTATGTTTTCAAACATTACCGCCGAGATGTTAGGTTGGGTTAGGTTAGGTTATATTACGTTATTGATGTATATAAAGGTCCCACGGAGACGGAGAAGCCAACTTGCCAGGAATGTTGTCAAATATTACCGCCGAGATGTTAGGTTGGGTTAGGTTAGGTTATATTACGTTATTGATGTATATAAAGGTCCCACGGAGACGAAGAGGCCAACTCGCCAGGTATGTCTTCAAATTTTACCGCCGAGATGTTAGATTGGTTTAGGTTAGGTTATATAACGTTATTGATGTATATAACGGTCCCACGGAGACGTAGAGGCCATCAAGGCAGGAATGTGGTCAAATATTATCGCCGAGATGTTAGGTTGGGTTAGTTTAGGTTATATTACGTTATTGATGTATATAAAGGTCCCACGGAGACGTAGAAGCAAACTCGCCAGGAATGTGGTCAAATATTATCGCCGGGATGTAAGATTGGGTTACGTGATGTTATATTACGTTATTGATGTATATAACGGACCCACGGAGACGTAGAGGCCAACAAGCCAGGAATGTGGTCAAATATTATCGCCGAGATGTTAGTATGGGTTATGTTAGGCTATATTACGTTATTGATGTATATAACGGTCCCACGGAGACGTAGAGGCCATCAAGACAGGAATGTGGTCAAATATTACCGCCGAGATGTTAGGTTGGGTTAGTTTAGGTTATATTGCGTTACTGATGTATATAAAGTTCCCACGGAGACGTAGAGGCCAACAAGCCAGGAATGTGGTCAAACATTACCGCCGAGATGTTAGGTTGGGTTTGGTTAGGTTATATTACGTTATTGATGTATATAAAGGTCCCACGGAGACGTAGAGTCCAACAAGCCAGGAACGTGGTCAAATATTACAGCCGAGATGTAAGATTGGGTTAGGTTAGGTTATATTACGTTATAGATGTATATAAAAGGTCCCACGGAGACGTAGAGTCCAGCAAGCCAGGAATGTGATCAAATATTACCGCCGAGATGTTAGGTTGGGTTAGGTGATGTTATATTACGTTATTGATGTATATAAAGGACCCACGGATGCGGAAAAGCCAACTCGCAAGGAATGTTCTCAAACATTACCGCCGAGATGTTAGGTTGGGTTAGGTTAGGTTATATTACGTTATTGATGTATATGAAGGTCCCACGGAGACGGAGAAGTCAACTCGCCAGGAATGTTGTCAAATATTAACGCCGAGATGTTAGGTTGGGTTAGGTTAGGTTATATTACGTTATTGATGTATACAAAGGTCCCACGGAGACGTAGAGGCCATCAAGACAGGAATGTGGTCAAATATTATCGCCGAGATGTTAGGTTGGGTTAGTTTAGGTTATATTACGTTATTGATATATATAAAGGTCCCACGGAGACGTAGAGGCCAACAAGCCAGGAATGTGGTCAAATATTATCGCCGGGATGTAAGATTGGGTTAGGTGATGTTATATTACGTTATTGATGTATATAACGGTCCCACGGAGACGTAGAGGCCAACAAGCCAGGAATGTGGTCAAATATTACCACCGAGATGTTAGGTTGGGTTAGGTTAGGTTATATTACGTTATTGATGTATGTAAAGGTGCCACGGAGACGTAGAAGCAAACTCGCCAGGAATGTGGTCAAATATTATCGCCGGGATGTAAGATTGGGTTAGGTGATGTTATATTACGTTATTGATGTATATAACGGTCCCACGGAGACGAAGAGGCCAACACGCCAGGTATGTCTTCAAATTTTACCGCCGAGATGTTAGGTTGGGTTAGGTTAGGTTATATTACGTTATTGATGTATACAAAGGTCCCACGAAGGCGGAAAAGCCAACTCGCCAGGAATGTTCTCAAATATTACCGCCGAGATGTTAGGTTGGGTTAGGTTAGGTTATATTACGTTATTGATGTATATGAAGGTCCCACGGAGACGGAGAAGTCAACTCGCCAGGAATGTTGTCAAATATTACCGCCGAGATGTTAGGTTGGGTTAGGTTAGGTTGTATTACATTATTGATGTATATAACGGTCCCACGGAGACGTAGAGGCCATCAAGACAGGAATGTGGTCAAATATTATCGCCGTAATGTTAGGTTGGGTTAGTTTAGGTTACATTACGTTATTGATGTATATAAAGGTCCCACGGAGACGTAGAGGCCAACTCGCCAGGAATGTAGTCAAATATTATCGCCGGGATGTAAGATTGGGTTAGGTGATGTTATATTACGTTATTGATGTATATAACGGTCCCACGGAGACGTAGAGGCCAACAAGCCAGGAATGTGGTAAAATATTACCACCGAGATGTTAGGTTTGGTTAGGTTAGGTTATATTACGTTATTGATGTATGTAAAGGTCCCACGGAGACATAGAGGACAACTCGCCAGGTATGTTTTCAAATATTACCGCCGAGATGTTAGATTGGGTTAGGTTAGGTTATATTACGTTATTGAAGTATATAAAGGTCTCACGGAGACGTAGAGGCCAACAAGCCAGGAATGTGGACAAATATTATCGCAGAGATGTTAGTATGGGTTAGTTTAGGTTATATTGCGTTATTGATGTATATAAAGTTCCCACGGAGACGTAGAGGCCAACAAGCCAGGAATGTGGTCAAACATTACCGCCGAGATGTTAGGTTGGGTTAGGTTAGGTTATATTACGTTATTGATGTATATAAAGGTCCCACGGACACGTAGAGTCCAACAAGCCAGGAATGTGATCAAATATTACCGCCGAGATGTTAGGTTGGGTTAGGTTAGGTTATATTACGTTATTGATGTATATAAAGGTCCCACGGAGACGAAGAGGCCAACTCGCCAGGTATGTCTTCAAATTTTACCGCCGAGATGTTAGATTGGTTTAGGTTATATTATATAACGTTATTGATGTATATAACGGTCCCACGGAGACGTAGAGGCCATCAAGGCAGGAATGTGGTCAAATATTATCGCCGAGATGTTAGGTTGGGTTAGTTTAGGTTATATTACGTTATTGATGTATATAAAGGTCCCACGGAGACGTAGAAGCAAACTCGCCAGGAATGTGGTCAAATATTATCGCCGGGATGTAAGATTGGGTTAGGTGATGTTATATTACGTTATTGATGTATATAACGGACCCACGGAGACGTAGAGGCCAACAAGCCAGGAATGTGGTCAAATATTATCGCCGAGATGTTAGTATGGGTTAGGTTAGGCTATATTACGTTATTGATGTATATAACGGTCCCACGGAGACGTAGAGGCCATCAAGACAGGAATGTGGTCAAATATTACCGCCGAGATGTTAGGTTGGGTTAGTTTAGGTTATATTGCGTTACTGATGTATATAAAGTTCCCACGGAGACGTAGAGGCCAACAAGCCAGGAATGTGGTCAAACATTACCGCCGAGATGTTAGGTTGGGTTTGGTTAGGTTATATTACGTTATTGATGTATATAAAGGTCCCACGGAGACGAAGAGGCCAACACGCCAGGTATGTCTTCAAATTTTACCGCCGAGATGTTAGGTTGGGTTAGGTTAGGTTATATTACGTTATTGATGTATACAAAGGTCCCACGAAGGCGGAAAAGCCAACTCGCCAGGAATGTTCTCAAATATTACCGCCGAGATGTTAGGTTGGATTAGGTTAGGTTATATTACGTTATAGATGTATATAAAGGTCTCACGTAGACGTAGAGTCCAACAAGCCAGGAATGTGGTCAAATATTACAGCCGAGATGTAAGATTGGGTTAGGTTAGGTTATATTGCGTTATAGATGTATATAAAGGTCCCACGGAGACGTAGAGTCCAACAAGCCAGGAATGTGATCAAATATTACCACCGAGATGTTAGGTTGGGTTAGGTTAGGTTATATTATGTTATTGATGTATGTAAAGGTCCCACGGAGACATAGAGGACAACTCGCCAGGTATGTTTTCAAACATTACCGCCGAGATGTTAGGTTGGGTTAGGTTAGGTTATATTACGTTATTGATGTATATAAAGGTCCCACGGAGACGGAGAAGCCAACTTGCCAGGAATGTTGTCAAATATTACCGCCGAGATGTTAGGTTGGGTTAGGTTAGGTTATATTACGTTATTGATGTATATAAAGGTCCCACGGAGACGAAGAGGCCAACTCGCCAGGTATGTCTTCAAATTTTACCGCCGAGATGTTAGATTGGTTTAGGTTAGGTTATATAACGTTATTGATGTATATAACGGTCCCACGGAGACGTAGAGGCCATCAAGGCAGGAATGTGGTCAAATATTATCGCCGAGATGTTAGGTTGGGTTAGTTTAGGTTATATTACGTTATTGATGTATATAAAGGTGCCACGGAGACGTAGAAGCAAACTCGCCAGGAATGTGGTCAAATATTATCGCCGGGATGTAAGATTGGGTTAGGTGATGTTATATTACGTTATTGATGTATATAACGGTCCCACGGAGACGAAGAGGCCAACACGCCAGGTATGTCTTCAAATTTTACCGCCGAGATGTTAGGTTGGGTTAGGTTAGGTTATATTACGTTATTGATGTATACAAAGGTCCCACGAAGGCGGAAAAGCCAACTCGCCAGGAATGTTCTCAAATATTACCGCCGAGATGTTAGGTTGGGTTAGGTTAGGTTATATTACGTTATTGATGTATATGAAGGTCCCACGGAGACGGAGAAGTCAACTCGCCAGGAATGTTGTCAAATATTACCGCCGAGATGTTAGGTTGGGTTAGGTTAGGTTATATAACGTTATTGATATATATAACGGTCCCACGGAGACGTAGAGGCCATCAAGACAGGAATGTGGTCAAATATTATCGCCGAGATGTTAGGTTGGGTTAGTTTAGGTTATATTACGTTATTGATATATATAAAGGTCCCACGGAGACGTAGAGGCCAACAAGCCAGGAATGTGGTCAAATATTATCGCCGGGATGTAAGATTGGGTTAGGTGATGTTATATTACGTTATTGATGTATATAACGGTCCCACGGAGACGTAGAGGCCAACAAGCCAGGAATGTGGTCAAATATTACCACCGAGATGTTAGGTTGGGTTAGGTTAGGTTATATAACGTTATTGATGTATGTAAAGGTCCCACGGAGACATAGAGGACAACTCGCCAGGTATGTTTTCAAACATTACCGCCGAGATGTTAGGTTGGGTTAGGTTAGGTTATATTACGTTATTGATGTATATAAAGGTCCCACGGAGACGAATAAGCCAACTCGCCAGGAATGTTGTCAAATATTACCGCCGAGATGTTAGGTTGGGTTAGGTTAGGTTGTATTACATTATTGATGTATATAACGGTCCCACGGAGACGTAGAGGCCATCAAGGCAGGAATGTGGTCAAATATTATCGCCGAGATGTTAGGTTGGGTTAGTTTAGGTTATATTACGTTATTGATGTATATAAAAGTCCCTCGGAGACGTAGAGGCCTTCAAGACAGGAATGTGGTCAAATATTACCGCCGAGATGTTAGGTTGGGTTAGTTTAGATTATATTACGTTATTGATGTATATAAAGGTCCCACGTAGACGTAGAGTCCAACAAGCCAGGAATGTGGTCAAATATTACAGCCGAGATGTAAGATTGGGTTAGGTTAGGTTATATTACGTTATAGATGTATATAAAAGGTCCCACGGAGACGTAGAGTCCAGCAAGCCAGGAATGTGATCAAATATTACCGCCGAGATGTTATGTTGGGTTAGGTGATGTTATATTACGTTATTGATGTATATAAAGGACCCACGGAGGCGGAAAAGCCAACTCGCCAGGAATGTTCTCAAACATTACCGCCGAGATGTTAGGTTGGGTTAGGTTAGGTTATATTACGTTATTGATGTATATGAAGGTCCCACGGAGACGGAGAAGTCAACTCGCCAGGAATGTTGTCAAATATTACCGCCGAGATGTTAGGTTGGGTTAGGTTAGGTTATATAACGTTATTGATATATATAACGGTCCCACGGAGACGTAGAGGCCATCAAGACAGGAATGTGGTCAAATATTATCGCCGAGATGTTAGGTTGGGTTAGTTTAGGTTATATTACGTTATTGATATATATAAAGGTCCCACGGAGACGTAGAGGCCAACAAGCCAGGAATGTGGTCAAATATTATCGCCGGGATGTAAGATTGGGTTAGGTGATGTTATATTACGTTATTGATGTATATAACGGTCCCACGGAGACGTAGAGGCCAACAAGCCAGGAATGTGGTCAAATATTACCACCGAGATGTTAGGTTGGGTTCGGTTAGGTTATATTACGTTATTGATGTATGTAAAGTTCCCACGGAGACATAGAGGACAACTCGCCAGGTATGTTTTCAAACATTACCGCCGAGATGTTAGGTTGGGTTAGGTTAGGTTATATTACGTTATTGATGTATATAAAGGTCCCACGGAGACGTAGAGGCCAACAAGCCAGGAATGTGGTCAAATATTATCGCCGGGATGTAGGATTGGGTTAGGTGATGTTATATTACGTTATTGATGTATATAACGGTCCCACGGAGACGTAGAGGCCAACAAGCCAGGAATGTGGTCAAATATTACCACCGAGATGTTAGGTTGGGTTAGGTTAGGTTATATAACGTTATTGATGTATGTAAAGGTCCCACGGAGACATAGAGGACAACTCGCCAGGTATGTTTTCAAACATTACCGCCGAGATGTTAGGTTGGGTTAGGTTAGGTTATATTACGTTATTGATGTATATAAAGGTCCCACGGAGACGAATAAGCCAACTCGCCAGGAATGTTGTCAAATATTACCGCCGAGATGTTAGGTTGGGTTAGGTTAGGTTGTATTACATTATTGATGTATATAACGGTCCCACGGAGACGTAGAGGCCATCAAGGCAGGAATGCGGTCAAATATTATCGCCGAGATGTTAGGTTGGGTTAGGTTAGGTTATATTACGTTATTGATGTATGTAAAGGTCCCACGGAGACATAGAGGACAACTCGCCAGGTATGTTTTCAAACATTACCGCCGAGATGTTAGGTTGGGTTAGGTTAGGTTATATTACGTTATTGATGTATATAAAGGTCCCACGGAGACGAATAAGCCAACTCGCCAGGAATGTTGTCAAATATTACCGCCGAGATGTTAGGTTGGGTTAGGTTAGGTTGTATTACATTATTGATGTATATAACGGTCCCACGGAGACGTAGAGGCCATCAAGACAGGAATGTGGTCAAATATTATCGCCGTAATGTTAGGTTGGGTTAGTTTAGGTTACATTACGTTATAGATGTATATAAAGGTCCCACGGAGACGTAGAGTCCAACAAGCCAGGAATGTGATCAAATATTACCACCGAGATGTTAGGTTGGGTTAGGTTAGGTTATATTATGTTATTGATGTATGTAAAGGTCCCACGGAGACATAGAGGACAACTCGCCAGGTATGTTTTCAAACATTACCGCCGAGATGTTAGGTTGGGTTAGGTTAGGTTATATTTCGTTATTGATGTATATAAAGGTCCCACGGAGACGGAGAAGCCAACTTGCCAGGAATGTTGTCAAATATTACCGCCGAGATGTTAGGTTGGGTTAGGTTAGGTTATATTACGTTATTGATGTATATAAAGGTCCCACGGAGACGAAGAGGCCAACTCGCCAGGTATGTCTTCAAATTTTACCGCCGAGATGTTAGATTGGGTTAGGTTAGGTTGTATTACATTATTGATGTATATAACGGTCCCACGGAGACGTAGAGGCCATCAAGGCAGGAATGTGGTCAAATATTATCGCCGAGATGTTAGGTTGGGTTAGTTTAGGTTATATTACGTTATTGATGTATATAAAGGTGCCACGGAGACGTAGAAGCAAACTCGCCAGGAATGTGGTCAAATATTATCGCCGGGATGTAAGATTGGGTTAGGTGATGTTATATTACGTTATTGATGTATATAACGGTCCCACGGAGACGAAGAGGCCAACACGCCA
This sequence comes from Xylocopa violacea, assembly GCA_963969225.1. NCBI lineage: Eukaryota > Metazoa > Arthropoda > Insecta > Hymenoptera > Apidae > Xylocopa > Xylocopa violacea. The sequence goes on along the minus strand of CAXAJV010000017.1, from coordinate 5,875,627 downwards.
GGTATGTCTTCAAATTTTACCGCCGAGATGTTAGGTTGGGTTAGGTTAGGTTATATTACGTTATTGATGTATACAAAGGTCCCACGAAGGCGGAAAAGCCAACTCGCCAGGAATGTTCTCAAATATTACCGCCGAGATGTTAGGTTGGGTTAGGCTAGGTTATATTACGTTATTGATGTATATGAAGGTCCCACGGAGACGGAGAAGTCAACTCGCCAGGAATGTGGTCAAATATTATCGCCGGGATGTAAGATTGGGTTAGGTGATGTTATATTACGTTATTGATGTATATAACGGTCCCACGGAGACGTAGAGGCCAACAAGCCAGGAATGTGGTCAAATATTACCACCGAGATGTTAGGTTGGGTTGGGTTAGGTTATATTACGTTATTGATGTATGTAAAGGTCCCACGGAGACATAGAGGACAACTCGCCAGGTATGTTTTCAAACATTACCGCCGAGATGTTAGGTTGGGTTAGGTTTGGTTATATTACGTTATTGATGTATATAAAGGTCCCACGGAGACGAATAAGCCAACTCGCCAGGAATGTTGTCAAATATTACCGCCGAGATGTTAGGTTGGGTTAGGTTAGGTTGTATTACATTATTGATGTATATAACGGTCCCACGGAGACGTAGAGGCCATCAAGACAGGAATGTGGTCAAATATTATCGCCGTAATGTTAGGTTGGGTTAGTTTAGGTTACATTACGTTATTGATGTATATAAAGGTCCCACGGAGACGTAGAGGCCAACTCGCCAGGAATGTAGTCAAATATTATCGCCGGGATGTAAGATTGGGTTAGGTGATGTTATATTACGTTATTGATGTATATAACGGTCCCACGGAGACGTAGAGGCCAACAAGCCAGGAATGTGGTAAAATATTACCACCGAGATGTTAGGTTTGGTTAGGTTAGGTTATATTACGTTATTGATGTATGTAAAGGTCCCACGGAGACATAGAGGACAACTCGCCAGGTATGTTTTCAAATATTACCGCCGAGATGTTAGATTGGGTTAGGTTAGGTTATATTACGTTATTGATGAATATAAAGGTCCCACGGAGACGTAGAGGCCAACAAGCCAGGAATGTGGTCAAATATTATCGCAGAGATGTTAGTATGGGTTAGTTTAGGTTATATTGCGTTATTGATGTATATAAAGTTCCCACGGAGACGTAGAGGCCAACAAGCCAGGAATGTGGTCAAACATTACCGCCGAGATGTTAGGTTGGGTTAGGTTAGGTTATATTACGTTATTGATGTATATAAAGGTCCCACGGACACGTAGAGTCCAACAAGCCAGGAATGTGATCAAATATTACCGCCGAGATGTTAGGTTGGGTTAGGTTAGGTTATATTACGTTATTGATGTATATAAAGGTCCCACGGAGACGAAGAGGCCAACTCGCCAGGTATGTCTTCAAATTTTACCGCCGAGATGTTAGATTGGTTTAGGTTATATTATATAACGTTATTGATGTATATAACGGTCCCACGGAGACGTAGAGGCCATCAAGGCAGGAATGTGGTCAAATATTATCGCCGAGATGTTAGGTTGGGTTAGTTTAGGTTATATTACGTTATTGATGTATATAAAGGTCCCACGGAGACGTAGAAGCAAACTCGCCAGGAATGTGGTCAAATATTATCGCCGGGATGTAAGATTGGGTTAGGTGATGTTATATTACGTTATTGATGTATATAACGGACCCACGGAGACGTAGAGGCCAACAAGCCAGGAATGTGGTCAAATATTATCGCCGAGATGTTAGTATGGGTTAGGTTAGGCTATATTACGTTATTGATGTATATAACGGTCCCACGGAGACGTAGAGGCCATCAAGACAGGAATGTGGTCAAATATTACCGCCGAGATGTTAGGTTGGGTTAGTTTAGGTTATATTGCGTTACTGATGTATATAAAGTTCCCACGGAGACGTAGAGGCCAACAAGCCAGGAATGTGGTCAAACATTACCGCCGAGATGTTAGGTTGGGTTTGGTTAGGTTATATTACGTTATTGATGTATATAAAGGTCCCACGGAGACGAAGAGGCCAACACGCCAGGTATGTCTTCAAATTTTACCGCCGAGATGTTAGGTTGGGTTAGGTTAGGTTATATTACGTTATTGATGTATACAAAGGTCCCACGAAGGCGGAAAAGCCAACTCGCCAGGAATGTTCTCAAATATTACCGCCGAGATGTTAGGTTGGATTAGGTTAGGTTATATTACGTTATAGATGTATATAAAGGTCTCACGTAGACGTAGAGTCCAACAAGCCAGGAATGTGGTCAAATATTACAGCCGAGATGTAAGATTGGGTTAGGTTACGTTATATTACGTTATAGATGTATATAAAGGTCCCACGGAGACGTAGAGTCCAACAAGCCAGGAATGTGATCAAATATTACCACCGAGATGTTAGGTTGGGTTAGGTTAGGTTATATTATGTTATTGATGTATGTAAAGGTCCCACGGAGACATAGAGGACAACTCGCCAGGTATGTTTTCAAACATTACCGCCGAGATGTTAGGTTGGGTTAGGTTAGGTTATATTACGTTATTGATGTATATAAAGGTCCCACGGAGACGGAGAAGCCAACTTGCCAGGAATGTTGTCAAATATTACCGCCGAGATGTTAGGTTGGGTTAGGTTAGGTTATATTACGTTATTGATGTATATAAAGGTCCCACGGAGACGAAGAGGCCAACTCGCCAGGTATGTCTTCAAATTTTACCGCCGAGATGTTAGATTGGTTTAGGTTAGGTTATATAACGTTATTGATGTATATAACGGTCCCACGGAGATGTAGAGGCCATCAAGGCAGGAATGTGGTCAAATATTATCGCCGAGATGTTAGGTTGGGTTAGTTTAGGTTATATTACGTTATTGATGTATATAAAGGTGCCACGGAGACGTAGAAGCAAACTCGCCAGGAATGTGGTCAAATATTATCGCCGGGATGTAAGATTGGGTTAGGTGATGTTATATTACGTTATTGATGTATATAACGGTCCCACGGAGACGAAGAGGCCAACACGCCAGGTATGTCTTCAAATTTTACCGCCGAGATGTTAGGTTGGGTTAGGTTAGGTTATATTACGTTATTGATGTATACAAAGGTCCCACGAAGGCGGAAAAGCCAACTCGCCAGGAATGTTCTCAAATATTACCGCCGAGATGTTAGGTTGGGTTAGGTTAGGTTATATTATGTTATTGATGTATATGAAGGTCCCACGGAGACGGAGAAGTCAACTCGCCAGGAATGTTGTCAAATATTACCGCCGAGATGTTAGGTTGGGTTAGGTTAGGTTATATAACGTTATTGATATATATAACGGTCCCACGGAGACGTAGAGGCCATCAAGACAGGAATGTGGTCAAATATTATCGCCGAGATGTTAGGTTGGGTTAGTTTAGGTTATATTACGTTATTGATATATATAAAGGTCCCACGGAGACGTAGAGGCCAACAAGCCAGGAATGTGGTCAAATATTATCGCCGGGATGTAAGATTGGGTTAGGTGATGTTATATTACGTTATTGATGTATATAACGGTCCCACGGAGACGTAGAGGCCAACAAGCCAGGAATGTGGTCAAATATTACCACCGAGATGTTAGGTTGGGTTAGGTTAGGTTATATTACGTTATTGATGTATGTAAAGGTCCCACGGAGACATAGAGGACAACTCGCCAGGTATGTTTTCAAACATTACCGCCGAGATGTTAGGTTGGGTTAGGTTAGGTTATATTACGTTATTGATGTATATAAAGGTCCCACGGAGACGAATAAGCCAACTCGCCAGGAATGTTGTCAAATATTACCGCCGAGATGTTAGGTTGGGTTAGGTTAGGTTGTATTACATTATTGATGTATATAACGGTCCCACGGAGACGTAGAGGCCATCAAGACAGGAATGTGGTCAAATATTATCGCCGTAATGTTAGGTTGGGTTAGTTTAGGTTACATTACGTTATAGATGTATATAAAGGTCCCACGGAGACGTAGAGTCCAACAAGCCAGGAATGTGATCAAATATTACCACCGAGATGTTAGGTTGGGTTAGGTTAGGTTATATTATGTTATTGATGTATGTAAAGGTCCCACGGAGACATAGAGGACAACTCGCCAGGTATGTTTTCAAACATTACCGCCGAGATGTTAGGTTGGGTTAGGTTAGGTTATATTTCGTTATTGATGTATATAAAGGTCCCACGGAGACGGAGAAGCCAACTTGCCAGGAATGTTGTCAAATATTACCGCCGAGATGTTAGGTTGGGTTAGGTTAGGTTATATTACGTTATTGATGTATATAAAGGTCCCACGGAGACGAAGAGGCCAACTCGCCAGGTATGTCTTCAAATTTTACCGCCGAGATGTTAGATTGGTTTAGGTTAGGTTATATAACGTTATTGATGTATATAACGGTCCCACGGAGACGTAGAGGCCATCAAGGCAGGAATGTGGTCAAATATTATCGCCGAGATGTTAGGTTGGGTTAGTTTAGGTTATATTACGTTATTGATGTATATAAAGGTGCCACGGAGACGTAGAAGCAAACTCGCCAGGAATGTGGTCAAATATTATCGCCGGGATGTAAGATTGGGTTAGGTGATGTTATATTACGTTATTGATGTATATAACGGTCCCACGGAGACGAAGAGGCCAACACGCCAGGTATGTCTTCAAATTTTACCGCCGAGATGTTAGGTTGGGTTAGGTTAGGTTATATTACGTTATTGATGTATACAAAGGTCCCACGAAGGCGGAAAAGCCAACTCGCCAGGAATGTTCTCAAATATTACCGCCGAGATGTTAGGTTGGGTTAGGCTAGGTTATATTACGTTATTGATGTATATGAAGGTCCCACGGAGACGGAGAAGTCAACTCGCCAGGAATGTTGTCAAATATTACCGCCGAGATGTTAGGTTGGGTTAGGTTAGGTTATATAACGTTATTGATATATATAACGGTCCCACGGAGACGTAGAGGCCATCAAGACAGGAATGTGGTCAAATATTATCGCCGAGATGTTAGGTTGGGTTAGTTTAGGTTATATTACGTTATTGATATATATAAAGGTCCCACGGAGACGTAGAGGCCAACAAGCCAGGAATGTGGCCAAATATTATCGCCGGGATGTAAGATTGGGTTAGGTGATGTTATATTACGTTATTGATGTATATAACGGTCCCACGGAGACGTAGAGGCCAACAAGCCAGGAATGTGGTCAAATATTACCACCGAGATGTTAGGTTGGGTTAGGTTAGGTTATATAACGTTATTGATGTATGTAAAGGTCCCACGGAGACATAGAGGACAACTCGCCAGGTATGTTTTCAAACATTACCGCCGAGATGTTAGGTTGGGTTAGGTTAGGTTATATTACGTTATTGATGTATATAAAGGTCCCACGGAGACGAATAAGCCAACTCGCCAGGAATGTTGTCAAATATTACCGCCGAGATGTTAGGTTGGGTTAGGTTAGGTTGTATTACATTATTGATGTATATAACGGTCCCACGGAGACGTAGAGGCCATCAAGGCAGGAATGTGGTCAAATATTATCGCCGAGATGTTAGGTTGGGTTAGTTTAGGTTATATTACGTTATTGATGTATATAAAAGTCCCTCGGAGACGTAGAGGCCTTCAAGACAGGAATGTGGTCAAATATTACCGCCGAGATGTTAGGTTGGGTTAGTTTAGATTATATTACGTTATTGATGTATATAAAGGTCCCACGTAGACGTAGAGTCCAACAAGCCAGGAATGTGGTCAAATATTACAGCCGAGATGTAAGATTGGGTTAGGTTAGGTTATATTACGTTATAAATGTATATAAAAGGTCCCACGGAGACGTAGAGTCCAGCAAGCCAGGAATGTGATCAAATATTACCGCCGAGATGTTATGTTGGGTTAGGTGATGTTATATTACGTTATTGATGTATATAAAGGACCCACGGAGGCGGAAAAGCCAACTCGCCAGGAATGTTCTCAAACATTACCGCCGAGATGTTAGGTTGGGTTAGGTTAGGTTATATTACGTTATTGATGTATATGAAGGTCCCACGGAGACGGAGAAGTCAACTCGCCAGGAATGTTGTCAAATATTACCGCCGAGATGTTAGGTTGGGTTAGGTTAGGTTATATAACGTTATTGATATATATAACGGTCCCACGGAGACGTAGAGGCCATCAAGACAGGAATGTGGTCAAATATTATCGCCGAGATGTTAGGTTGGGTTAGTTTAGGTTATATTACGTTATTGATATATATAAAGGTCCCACGGAGACGTAGAGGCCAACAAGCCAGGAATGTGGTCAAATATTATCGCCGGGATGTAAGATTGGGTTAGGTGATGTTATATTACGTTATTGATGTATATAACGGTCCCACGGAGACGTAGAGGCCAACAAGCCAGGAATGTGGTCAAATATTACCACCGAGATGTTAGGTTGGGTTAGGTTAGGTTATATTACGTTATTGATGTATGTAAAGGTCCCACGGAGACATAGAGGACAACTCGCCAGGTATGTTTTCAAACATTACCGCCGAGATGTTAGGTTGGGTTAGGTTAGGTTATATTACGTTATTGATGTATATAAAGGTCCCACGGAGACGAATAAGCCAACTCGCCAGGAATGTTGTCAAATATTACCGCCGAGATGTTAGGTTGGGTTAGGTTGGGTTGTATTACATTATTGATGTATATAACGGTCCCACGGAGACGTAGAGGCCATCAAGACAGGAATGTGGTCAAATATTATCGCCGTAATGTTAGGTTGGGTTAGTTTAGGTTACATTACGTTATTGATGTATATAAAGGTCCCACGGAGACGTAGAGGCCAACTCGCCAGGAATGTAGTCAAATATTATCGCCGGGATGTAAGATTGGGTTAGGTGATGTTATATTACGTTATTGATGTATATAACAGTCCCACGGAGACGTAGAGGCCAACAAGCCAGGAATGTGGTAAAATATTACCACCGAGATGTTAGGTTTGGTTAGGTTAGGTTATATTACGTTATTGATGTGTGTAAAGGTCCCACGGAGACGGAGAAGCCAACTTGCCAGGAATGTTGTCAAATATTACCGCCGAGATGTTAGGTTGGGTTAGGTTAGGTTATATTACGTTATTGATGTATATAAAGGTCCCACGGAGACGAAGAGGCCAACTCGCCAGGTATGTCTTCAAATTTTACCGCCGAGATGTTAGATTGGTTTAGGTTAGGTTATATAACGTTATTGATGTATATAACGGTCCCACGGAGACGTAGAGGCCATCAAGGCAGGAATGTGGTCAAATATTATCGCCGAGATGTTAGGTTGGGTTAGTTTAGGTTATATTGCGTTACTGATGTATATAAAGTTCCCACGGAGACGTAGAGGCCAACAAGCCAGGAATGTGGTCAAACATTACCGCCGAGATGTTAGGTTGGGTTTGGTTAGGTTATATTACGTTACTGATGTATATAAAGATCCCACGGAGACGAAGAGGCCAACACGCCAGGTATGTCTTCAAATTTTACCGCCGAGATGATAGGTTGGGTTAGGTTAGGTTATATTACGTTATTGATGTATACAAAGGTCCCGCGAAGGCGGAAAAGCCAACTCGCCAGGAATGTTCTCAAATATTACCGCCGAGATGTTAGGTTGGATTAGGTTAGGTTATATTACGTTATAGATGTATATAAAGGTCTCAAGTAGACGTAGAGTCCAACAAGCCAGGAATGTGGTCAAATATTACAGCCGAGATGTAAGATTGGGTTAGGTTAGGTTATATTACGTTACTGATGTATATAAAGGTCCCACGGAGACGAAGAGGCCAACACGCCAGGTATGTCTTCAAATTTTACCGCCGAGATGTTAGGTTGGGTTAGGTTAGGTTATATTACGTTATTGATGTATACAAAGGTCCCGCGAAGGCGGAAAAGCCAACTCGCCAGGAATGTTCTCAAATATTACCGCCGAGATGTTAGGTTGGATTAGGTTAGGTTATATTACGTTATAGATGTATATAAAGGTCTCAAGTAGACGTAGAGTCCAACAAGCCAGGAATGTGGTCAAATATTACAGCCGAGATGTAAGATTGGGTTAGGTTAGGTTATATTACGTTATAGATGTATATAAAGGTCCCACGGAGACGTAGAGTCCAACAAGCCAGGAATGTGATCAAATATTACCACCGAGATGTTAGGTTGGGTTAGGTTAGGTTATATTATGTTATTGATGTATGTAAAGGTCCCACGGAGACATAGAGGACAACTCGCCAGGTATGTTTTCAAACATTACCGCCGAGATGTTAGGTTGGGTTAGGTTAGGTTATATTACGTTATTGATGTATATAAAGGTCCCACGGAGACGGAGAAGCCAACTCGCCAGGAATGTAGTCAAATATTATCGCCGGGATGTAAGATTGGGTTAGGTGATGTTATATTACGTTATTGATGTATATAACGGTCCCACGGAGACGTAGAGGCCAACAAGCCAGGAATGTGGTAAAATATTACCACCGAGATGTTAGGTTTGGTTAGGTTAGGTTATATTACGTTATTGATGTATGTAAAGGTCCCACGGAGACATAGAGGACAACTCGCCAGGTATGTTTTCAAATATTACCGCCGAGATGTTAGATTGGGTTAGGTTAGGTTATATTACGTTATTGAAGTATATAAAGGTCTCACGGAGACGTAGAGGCCAACAAGCCAGGAATGTGATCAAATATTACCACCGAGATGTTAGGTTGGGTTAGGTTAGGTTATATTATGTTATTGATGTATATAACGGTCCCACGGAGACGTAGAGGCCATCAAGACAGGAATGTGGTCAAATATTATCGCCGTAATGTTAGGTTGGGTTAGTTTAGGTTACATTACGTTATTGATGTATATAAAGGTCCCACGGAGACGTAGAGGCCAACTCGCCAGGAATGTAGTCAAATATTATCGCCGGGATGTAAGATTGGGTTAGGTGATGTTATATTACGTTATTGATGTATATAACAGTCCCACGGAGACGTAGAGGCCAACAAGCCAGGAATGTGGTAAAATATTACCACCGATATGTTAGGTTTGGTTAGGTTAGGTTATATTACGTTATTGATGTGTGTAAAGGTCCCACGGAGACGGAGAAGCCAACTTGCCAGGAATGTTGTCAAATATTACCGCCGAGATGTTAGGTTGGGTTAGGTTAGGTTATATTACGTTATTGATGTATATAAAGGTCCCACGGAGACGAAGAGGCCAACTCGCCAGGTATGTCTTCAAATTTTACCGCCGAGATGTTAGATTGGTTTAGGTTAGGTTATATAACGTTATTGATGTATATAACGGTCCCACGGAGACGTAGAGGCCATCAAGGCAGGAATGTGGTCAAATATTATCGCCGAGATGTTAGGTTGGGTTAGTTTAGGTTATATTGCGTTACTGATGTATATAAAGTTCCCACGGAGACGTAGAGGCCAACAAGCCAGGAATGTGGTCAAACATTACCGCCGAGATGTTAGGTTGGGTTTGGTTAGGTTATATTACGTTATTGATGTATATAAAGGTCCCACGGAGACGAAGAGGCCAACACGCCAGGTATGTCTTCAAATTTTACCGCCGAGATGTTAGGTTGGGTTAGGTTAGGTTATATTACGTTATTGATGTATACAAAGGTCCCGCGAAGGCGGAAAAGCCAACTCGCCAGGAATGTTCTCAAATATTACCGCCGAGATGTTAGGTTGGATTAGGTTAGGTTATATTACGTTATAGATGTATATAAAGGTCTCACGTAGACGTAGAGTCCAACAAGCCAGGAATGTGGTCAAATATTACAGCCGAGATGTAAGATTGGGTTAGGTTAGGTTATATTACGTTATAGATGTATATAAAGGTCCCACGGAGACGTAGAGTCCAACAAGCCAGGAATGTGATCAAATATTACCACCGAGATGTTAGGTTGGGTTAGGTTAGGTTATATTATGTTATTGATGTATGTAAAGGTCCCACGGAGACATAGAGGACAACTCGCCAGGTATGTTTTCAAACATTACCGCCGAGATGTTAGGTTGGGTTAGGCTAGGTTATATTACGTTATTGATGTATATAAAGGTCCCACGGAGACGGAGAAGCCAACTTGCCAGGAATGTTGTCAAATATTACCGCCGAGATGTTAGGTTGGGTTAGGTTAGGTTATATTACGTTATTGATGTATATAAAGGTCCCACGGAGACGAAGAGGCCAACTCGCCAGGTATGTCTTCAAATTTTACCGCCGAGATGTTAGATTGGTTTAGGTTAGGTTATATAACGTTATTGATGTATATAACGGTCCCACGGAAACGTAGAGGCCATCAAGGCAGGAATGTGGTCAAATATTATCGCCGAGATGTTAGGTTGGGTTAGTTTAGGTTATATTACGTTATTGATGTATATAAAGGTCCCACGGAGACGTAGAAGCAAACTCGCCAGGAATGTGGTCAAATATTATCGCCGGGATGTTAGGTTGGGTTAGTTTAGGTTATATTGCGTTACTGATGTATATAAAGGTCCCACGGAGACGTAGAGTCCAACAAGCCAGGAATGTAATCAAATATTACCACCGAGATGTTACGTTGGGTTAGGTTAGGTTATATTATGTTATTGATGTATGTAAAGGTCCCACGGAGACATAGAGGACAACTCGCCAGGTATGTTTTCAAACATTACCGCCGAGATGTTAGGTTGGGTTAGGTTAGGTTGTATTACGTTATTGATGTATATAAAGGTCCCACGGAGACGAATAAGCCAACTCGCCAGGAATGTTGTCAAATATTACCGCCGAGATGTTAGGTTGGGTTAGGTTAGGTTGTATTACATTATTGATGTATATAACGGTCCCACGGAGACGTAGAGGCCATCAAGACAGGAATGTGGTCAAATATTATCGCCGTAATGTTAGGTTGCGTTAGTTTAGGTTACATTACGTTATTGATGTATATAAAGGTCCCACGGAGACGTAGAGGCCAACTCGCCAGGAATGTAGTCAAATATTATCGCCGGGATGTAAGATTGGGTTAGGTGATGTTATATTACGTTATTGATGTATATAACGGTCCCACGGAGACGTAGAGGCCAACAAGCCAGGAATGTGGTAAAATATTACCACCGAGATGTTAGGTTTGGTTAGGTTAGGTTATATTACGTTATTGATGTATGTAAAGGTCCCACGGAGACATAGAGGACAACTCGCCAGGTATGTTTTCAAATATTACCGCCGAGATGTTAGATTGGGTTAGGTTAGGTTATATTACGTTATTGAAGTATATAAAGGTCTCACGGAGACGTAGAGGCCAACAAGCCAGGAATGTGATCAAATATTACCACCGAGATGTTAGGTTGGGTTAGGTTAGGTTATATTATGTTATTGATGTATATAACGGTCCCACGGAGACGTAGAGGCCATCAAGGCAGGAATGTGGTCAAATATTATCGCCGAGATGTTAGGATGGGTTAGTTTAGGTTATATTACGTTATTGATGTATATAACGGTCCCACGGAGACGTAGAGGCCATCAAGGCAGGAATGTGGTCAAATATTATCGCCGAGATGTTAGGATGGGTTAGTTTAGGTTATATTACGTTATTGATGTATATAAAGGTCCCACGGAGACGTAGAAGCAAACTCGCCAGGAATGTGGTCAAATATTATCGCCGGGATGTAAGATTGGGTTACGTGATGTTATATTACGTTATTGATGTATATAACGGACCCACGGAGACGTAGAGGCCAACAAGCCAGGAATGTGGTCAAATATTATCGCCGAGATGTTAGTATGGGTTATGTTAGGCTATATTACGTTATTGATGTATATAACGGTCCCACGGAGACGTAGAGGCCATCAAGACAGGAATGTGGTCAAATATTACCGCCGAGATGTTAGGTTGGGTTAGTTTAGGTTATATTGCGTTACTGATGTATATAAAGTTCCCACGGAGACGTAGAGGCCAACAAGCCAGGAATGTGGTCAAACATTACCGCCGAGATGTTAGGTTGGGTTTGGTTAGGTTATATTACGTTATTGATGTATATAAAGGTCCCACGGAGACGAAGAGGCCAACACGCCAGGTATGTCTTCAAATTTTACCGCCGAGATGTTAGGTTGGGTTAGGTTAGGTTATATTACGTTATTGATGTATACAAAGGTCCCACGAAGGCGGAAAAGCCAACTCGCCAGGAATGTTCTCAAATATTACCGCCGAGATGTTAGGTTGGATTAGGTTAGGTTATATTACGTTATAGATGTATATAAAGGTCTCACGTAGACGTAGAGTCCAACAAGCCAGGAATGTGGTCAAATATTACAGCCGAGATGTAAGATTGGGTTAGGTTAGGTTATATTACGTTATAGATGTATAAAAAGGTTCCACGGAGACGTAGAGTCCAACAAGCCAGGAATGTGATCAAATATTACCACCGAGATGTTAGGTTGGGTTAGGTTAGGTTATATTATGTTATTGATGTATGTAAAGGTCCCACGGAGACATAGAGGACAACTCGCCAGGTATGTTTTCAAACATTACCGCCGAGATGTTAGGTTGGGTTAGGTTAGGTTATATTACGTTATTGATGTATATAAAGGTCCCACGGAGACGGAGAAGCCAACTTGCCAGGAATGTTGTCAAATATTACCGCCGAGATGTTAGGTTGGGTTAGGTTAGGTTATATTACGTTATTGATGTATATAAAGGTCCCACGGAGACGAAGAGGCCAACTCGCCAGGTATGTCTTCAAATTTTACCGCCGAGATGTTAGATTGGTTTAGGTTAGGTTATATAACGTTATTGATGTATATAACGGTCCCACGGAGACGTAGAGGCCATCAAGGCAGGAATGTGGTCAAATATTATCGCCGAGATGTTAGGTTGGGTTAGTTTAGGTTATATTACGTTATTGATGTATATAAAGGTCCCACGGAGACGTAGAAGCAAACTCGCCAGGAATGTGGTCAAATATTATCGCCGGGATGTTAGGTTGGGTTAGTTTAGGTTATATTGCGTTACTGATGTATATAAAGTTCCCACGGAGACGTAGAGGCCAACAAGCCAGGAATGTGGTCAAACATTACCGCCGAGATGTTAGGTTGGGTTTGGTTAGGTTATATTACGTTATTGATGTATATAAAGGTCCCACGGAGACGAAGAGGCCAACACGCCAGGTATGTCTTCAAATTTTACCGCCGAGATGTTAGGTTGGGTTAGGTTAGGTTATATTACGTTATTGATGTATACAAAGGTCCCACGAAGGCGGAAAAGCCAACTCGCCAGGAATGTTCTCAAATATTACCGCCGAGATGTTAGGTTGGATTAGGTTAGGTTATATTACGTTATAGATGTATATAAAGGTCTCACGTAGACGTAGAGTCCAACAAGCCAGGAATGTGGTCAAATATTACAGCCGAGATGTAAGATTGGGTTAGGTTAGGTTATATTACGTTATAGATGTATATAAAGGTCCCACGCAGACGTAGAGTCCAACAAGCCAGGAATGTGATCAAATATTACCACCGAGATGTTAGGTTGGGTTAGGTTAGGTTATATTATGTTATTGATGTATGTAAAGGTCCCACGGAGACATAGAGGACAACTCGCCAGGTATGTTTTCAAACATTACCGCCGAGATGTTAGGTTGGGTTAGGTTAGGTTATATTACGTTATTGATGTATATAAAGGTCCCACGGAGACGGAGAAGCCAACTTGTCAGGAATGTTGTCAAATATTACCGCCGAGATGTTAGGTTGGGTTAGGTTAGGTTATATTACGTTATTGATGTATATAAAGGTCCCACGGAGACGAAGAGGCCAACTCGCCAGGTATGTCTTCAAATTTTACCGCCGAGATGTTAGATTGGTTTAGGTTAGGTTATATAACGTTATTGATGTATATAACGGTCCCACGGAGACGTAGAGGCCATCAAGGCAGGAATGTGGTCAAATATTATCGCCGAGATGTTAGGTTGGGTTAGTTTAGGTTATATTACGTTATTGATGTATATAAAGGTCCCACGGAGACGTAGAAGCAAACTCGCCAGGAATGTGGTCAAATATTATCGCCGGGATGTAAGATTGGGTTAGGTGATGTTATATTACGTTATTGATGTATATAACGGTCCCACGGAGACGAAGAGGCCAACACGCCAGGTATGTCTTCAAATTTTACCGCCGAGATGTTAGGTTGGGTTAGGTTAGGTTATATTACGTTATTGATGTATACAAAGGTCCCACGAAGGCGGAAAGGCCAACTCGCCAGGAATGTTCTCAAATATTACCGCCGAGATGTTAGGTTGGGTTAGTTGATGTTATATTACGTTATTGATGTATATAAAGGTCCCACGGAGGCGGAAAAGCCAACTCGCCAGGAATATTCTCAAATATTACCGCCGAGATGTTAGGTTGGATTAGGTTAGGTTATATTACGTTATAGATGTATATAAAGGTCTCACGTAGACGTAGAGTCCAACAAGCCAGGAATGTGGTCAAATATTACAGCCGAGATGTAAGATTGGGTTAGGTTAGGTTATATTACGTTATAGATGTATATAAAAGGTCCCACGGAGACGTAGAGTCCAGCAAGCCAGGAATGTGATCAAATATTACCGCCGAGATGTTAGGTTGGGTTAGGTGATGTTATATTACGTTATTGATGTATATAAAGGACCCACGGAGGCGGAAATGCCAACTCGCCAGGAATGTTCTCAAACATTACCGCCGAGATGTTAGGTTGGGTTAGGTTAGGTTATATTACGTTATTGATGTGTATGAAGGTCCCACGGAGACGGAGAAGTCAACTAGCCAGGAATGTTGTCAAATATTACCGCCGAGATGTTAGGTTGGGTTAGGTTAGGTTATATAACGTTATTGATATATATAACGGTCCCACGGAGACGTAGAGGCCATCAAGACAGGAATGTGGTCAAATATTATCGCCGAGATGTTAGGTTGGGTTAGTTTAGGTTATATTACGTTATTGATATATATAAAGGTCCCACGGAGACGTAGAGGCCAACAAGCCAGGAATGTGGTCAAATATTATCGCCGAGATGTTGGGTTGGGTTAGTTTAGGTTATATTACGTTATTGATATATATAAAGGTCCCACGGAGACGTAGAGGCCAACAAGCCAGGAATGTGGTCAAATATTATCGCCGGGATGTAAGATTGGGTTAGGTGATGTTATATTACGTTATTGATGTATATAACGGTCCCACGGAGACGTAGAGGCCAACAAGCCAGGAATGTGGTCAAATATTACAGCCGAGATGTAAGATTGGGTTAGGTTAGGTTATATTACGTTATAGATGTATATAAAAGGTCCCACGGAGACGTAGAGTCCAACAAGCCAGGAATGTGGTAAAATATTACCACCGAGATGTTAGGTTTGGTTAGGTCAGGTTATATTACGTTATTGATGTATGTAAAGGTCCCACGGAGACATAGAGGACAACTCGCCAGGTATGTTTTCAAATATTACCGCCGAGATGTTAGATTGGGTTAGGTTAGGTTATATTACGTTATTGAAGTATATAAAGGTCTCACGGAGACGTAGAGGCCAACAAGCCAGGAATGTGGTCAAATATTATCGCAGAGATGTTAGTATGGGTTAGTTTAGGTTATATTGCGTTATTGATGTATATAAAGTTCCCACGGAGACGTAGAGGCCAACAAGCCAGGGATGTGGTCAAACATTACCGCCGAGATGTTAGGTTGGGTTAGGTTAGGTTATATTACGTTATTGATGTATATAAAGGTCCCACGGACACGTAGAGTCCAACAAGCCAGGAATGTGATCAAATATTACCGCCGAGATGTTAGGTTGGGTTAGGTTAGGTTATATTATGTTATTGATGTATGTAAAGGTCCCACGGAGACATAGAGGACAACTCGCCAGGTATGTTTTCAAACATTACCGCCGAGATGTTAGGTTGGGTTAGGTTAGGTTATATTACGTTATTGATGTATATAAAGGTCCCACGGAGACGGAGAAGCCAACTTGCCAGGAATGTTGTCAAATATTACCGCCGAGATGTTAGGTTGGGTTAGGTTAGGTTATATTACGTTATTGATGTATATAAAGGTCCCACGCAGACGAAGAGGCCAACTCGCCAGGTATGTCTTCAAATTTTACCGCCGAGATGTTAGATTGGTTTAGGTTAGGTTATATAACGTTATTGATGTATATAACGGTCCCACGGAGACGTAGAGGCCATCAAGGCAGGAATGTGGTCAAATATTATCGCCGAGATGTTAGGTTGGGTTAGTTTAGGTTATATTACGTTATTGATGTATATAAAGGTCCCACGGAGACGTAGAAGCAAACTCGCCAGGAATGTGGTCAAATATTATCGCCGGGATGTAAGATTGGGTTAGGTGATGTTATATTACGTTATTGATGTATATAACGGACCCACGGAGACGTAGAGGCCAACAAGCCAGGAATGTGGTCAAATATTATCGCCGAGATGTTAGTATGGGTTATGTTAGGCTATATTACGTTATTGATGTATATAACGGTCCCACGGAGACGTAGAGGCCATCAAGACAGGAATGTGGTCAAATATTACCGCCGAGATGTTAGGTTGGGTTAGTTTAGGTTATATTGCGTTACTGATGTATATAAAGTTCCCACGGAGACGTAGAGGCCAACAAGCCAGGAATGTGGTCAAACATTACCGCCGAGATGTTAGGTTGGGTTTGGTTAGGTTATATTACGTTATTGATGTATATAAAGGTCCCACGGAGACGAAGAGGCCAACACGCCAGGTATGTCTTCAAATTTTACCGCCGAGATGTTAGGTTGGGTTAGGTTAGGTTATATTACGTTATTGATGTATACAAAGGTCCCACGAAGGCGGAAAAGCCAACTCGCCAGGAATGTTCTCAAATATTACCGCCGAGATGTTAGGTTGGGTTAGTTGATGTTATATTACGATATTGATGTATATAAAGGTCCCACGGAGGCGGAAAAGCGAACTCGCCAGGAATATTCTCAAATATTACCGCCGAGATGTTAGGTTGGATTAGGTTAGGTTATATTACGTTATAGATGTATATAAAGGTCTCACGTAGACGTAGAGTCCAACAAGCCAGGAATGTGGTCAAATATTACAGCCGAGATGTAAGATTGGGTTAGGTTAGGTTATATTACGTTATAGATGTATATAAAAGGTCCCACGGAGACGTAGAGTCCAGCAAGCCAGGAATGTGATCAAATATTACCGCCGAGATGTTAGGTTGGGTTAGGTGATGTTATATTACGTTATTGATGTATATAAAGGACCCACGGAGGCGGAAAAGCCAACTCGCCAGGAATGTTCTCAAACATTACCGCCGAGATGTTAGGTTGGGTTAGGTTAGGTTATATTACGTTATTGATGTATATGAAGGTCCCACGGAGACGGAGAAGTCAACTCGCCAGGAATCTTGTCAAATATTACCGCCGAGATGTTAGGTTGGGTTAGGTTAGGTTATATAACGTTATTGATATATATAACGGTCCCACGGTGACGTAGAGGCCATCAAGACAGGAATGTGGTCAAATATTATCGCCGAGATGTTAGGTTGGGTTAGTTTAGGTTATATTACGTTATTGATATATATAAAGGTCCCACGGAGACGTAGAGGCCAACAAGCCAGGAATGTGGTCAAATATTATCGCCGAGATGTTGGGTTGGGTTAGTTTAGGTTATATTACGTTATTGATATATATAAAGGTCCCACGGAGACGTAGAGGCCAACAAGCCAGGAATGTGGTCAAATATTATCGCCGGGATGTAAGATTGGGTTAGGTGATGTTATATTACGTTATTGATGTATATAACGGTCCCACGGAGACGTAGAGGCCAACAAGCCAGGAATGTGGTCAAATATTACCACCGAGATGTTAGGTTGGGTTAGGTTAGGTTATATAACGTTATTGATGTATGTAAAGGTCCCACGGAGACATAGAGGACAACTCGCCAGGTATGTTTTCAAACATTACCGCCGAGATGTTAGGTTGGGTTAGGTTAGGTTATATTACGTTATTGATGTATATAAAGGTCCCACGGAGACGAATAAGCCAACTCGCCAGGAATGTTGTCAAATATTACCGCCGAGATGTTAGGTTGGGCTAGGTTAGGTTGTATTACATTATTGATGTGTATAACGGTCCCACGGAGACGTAGAGGCCATCAAGGCAGGAATGTGGTCAAATATTATCGCCGAGATGTTAGGTTGGGTTAGTTTAGGTTATATTACGTTATTGATGTATATAAAAGTCCCTCGGAGACGTAGAGGCCTTCAAGACAGGAATGTGGTCAAATATTACCGCCGAGATGTTAGGTTGGGTTAGTTTAGATTATATTACGTTATTGATGTATATAAAGGTCCCACGTAGACGTAGAGTCCAACAAGCCAGGAATGTGGTCAAATATTACAGCCGAGATGTAAGATTGGGTTAGGTTAGGTTATATTACGTTATAGATGTATATAAAAGGTCCCACGGAGACGTAGAGTCCAACAAGCCAGGAATGTGGTAAAATATTACCACCGAGATGTTAGGTTTGGTTAGGTTAGGTTATATTACGTTATTGATGTATGTAAAGGTCCCACGGAGACATAGAGGACAACTCGCCAGGTATGTTTTCAAATATTACCGCCGAGATGTTAGATTGGGTTAGGTTAGGTTATATTACGTTATTGAAGTATATAAAGGTCTCACGGAGACGTAGAGGCCAACAAGCCAGGAATGTGGTCAAATATTATCGCAGAGATGTTAGTATGGGTTAGTTTAGGTTATATTGCGTTATTGATGTATATAAAGTTCCCACGGAGACGTAGAGGCCAACAAGCCAGGGATGTGGTCAAACATTACCGCCGAGATGTTAGGTTGGGTTAGGTTAGGTTATATTACGTTATTGATGTATATAAAGGTCCCACGGACACGTAGAGTCCAACAAGCCAGGAATGTGATCAAATATTACCGCCGAGATGTTAGGTTGGGTTAGGTTAGGTTATATTATGTTATTGATGTATGTAAAGGTCCCACGGAGACATAGAGGACAACTCGCCAGGTATGTTTTCAAACATTACCGCCGAGATGTTAGGTTGGGTTAGGTTAGGTTATATTACGTTATTGATGTATATAAAGGTCCCACGGAGACGGAGAAGCCAACTTGCCAGGAATGTTGTCAAATATTACCGCCGAGATGTTAGGTTGGGTTAGGTTAGGTTATATTACGTTATTGATGTATATAAAGGTCCCACGGAGACGAAGAGGCCAACTCGCCAGGTATGTCTTCAAATTTTACCGCCGAGATGTTAGATTGGTTTAGGTTAGGTTATATAACGTTATTGATGTATATAACGGTCCCACGGAGACGTAGAGGCCATCAAGGCAGGAATGTGGTCAAATATTATCGCCGAGATGTTAGGTTGGGTTAGTTTAGGTTATATTACGTTATTGATGTATATAAAGGTCCCACGGAGACGTAGAAGCAAACTCGCCAGGAATCTGGTCAAATATTATCGCCGGGATGTAAGATTGGGTTACGTGATGTTATATTACGTTATTGATGTATATAACGGACCCACGGAGACGTAGAGGCCAACAAGCCAGGAATGTGGTCAAATATTATCGCCGAGATGTTAGTATGGGTTATGTTAGGCTATATTACGTTATTGATGTATATAACGGTCCCACGGAGACGTAGAGGCCATCAAGACAGGAATGTGGTCAAATATTACCGCCGAGATGTTAGGTTGGGTTAGTTTAGGTTATATTGCGTTACTGATGTATATAAAGTTCCCACGGAGACGTAGAGGCCAACAAGCCAGGAATGTGGTCAAACATTACCGCCGAGATGTTAGGTTGGGTTTGGTTAGGTTATATTACGTTATTGATGTATATAAAGGTCCCACGGAGACGAAGAGGCCAACACGCCAGGTATGTCTTCAAATTTTACCGCCGAGATGTTAGGTTGGGTTAGGTTAGGTTATATTACGTTATTGATGTATACAAAGGTCCCACGAAGGCGGAAAAGCCAACTCGCCAGGAATGTTCTCAAATATTACCGCCGAGATGTTAGGTTGGGTTAGTTGATGTTATATTACGATATTGATGTATATAAAGGTCCCACGGAGGCGGAAAAGCGAACTCGCCAGGAATATTCTCAAATATTACCGCCGAGATGTTAGGTTGGATTAGGTTAGGTTATATTACGTTATAGATGTATATAAAGGTCTCACGTAGACGTAGAGTCCAACAAGCCAGGAATGTGGTCAAATATTACAGCCGAGATGTAAGATTGGGTTAGGTTAGGTTATATTACGTTATAGATGTATATAAAAGGTCCCACGGAGACGTAGAGTCCAGCAAGCCAGGAATGTGATCAAATATTACCGCCGAGATGTTAGGTTGGGTTAGGTGATGTTATATTACGTTATTGATGTATATAAAGGACCCACGGAGGCGGAAAAGCCAACTCGCCAGGAATGTTCTCAAACATTACCGCCGAGATGTTAGGTTGGGTTAGGTTAGGTTATATTACGTTATTGATGTATATGAAGGTCCCACGGAGACGGAGAAGTCAACTCGCCAGGAATCTTGTCAAATATTACCGCCGAGATGTTAGGTTGGGTTAGGTTAGGTTATATAACGTTATTGATATATATAACGGTCCCACGGTGACGTAGAGGCCATCAAGACAGGAATGTGGTCAAATATTATCGCCGAGATGTTAGGTTGGGTTAGTTTAGGTTATATTACGTTATTGATATATATAAAGGTCCCACGGAGACGTAGAGGCCAACAAGCCAGGAATGTGGTCAAATATTATCGCCGGGATGTAAGATTGGGTTAGGTGATGTTATATTACGTTATTGATGTATATAACGGTCCCACGGAGACGTAGAGGCCAACAAGCCAGGAATGTGGTCAAATATTACCACCGAGATGTTAGGTTGGGTTAGGTTAGGTTATATAACGTTATTGATGTATGTAAAGGTCCCACGGAGACATAGAGGACAACTCGCCAGGTATGTTTTCAAACATTACCGCCGAGATGTTAGGTTGGGTTAGGTTAGGTTATATTACGTTATGGATGTATATAAAGGTCCCACGGAGACGAATAAGCCAACTCGCCAGGAATGTTGTCAAATATTACCGCCGAGATGTTAGGTTGGGTTAGGTTAGGTTGTATTACATTATTGATGTATATAACGGTCCCACGGAGACGTAGAGGCCATCAAGGCAGGAATGTGGTCAAATATTATCGCCGAGATGTTAGGTTGGGTTAGTTTAGGTTATATTACGTTATTGATGTATATAAAAGTCCCTCGGAGACGTAGAGGCCTTCAAGACAGGAATGTGGTCAAATATTACCGCCGAGATGTTAGGTTGGGTTAGTTTAGATTATATTACGTTATTGATGTATATAAAGGTCCCACGTAGACGTAGAGTCCAACAATACAGGAATGTGGTCAAATATTACAGCCGAGATGTAAGATTGGGGTAGGTTAGGTTATATTACGTTATAGATGTATATAAAAGGTCCCACGGAGACGTAGATTCCAGCAAGCCAGGAATGTGATCAAATATTACCGCCGAGATGTTAGGTTGGGTTAGGTGATGTTATATTACGTTATTGATGTATATAAAGGACCCACGGAGGCGGAAAAGCCAACTCGCCAGGAATGTTCTCAAACATTACCGCCGAGATGTTAGGTTGGGTTAGGTTAGGTTATATTACGTTATTGATGTATATGAAGGTCCCACGGAGACGGAGAAGTCAACTCGCCAGGAATGTTGTCAAATATTACCGCCGAGATGTTAGGTTGGGTTAGGTTAGATTATATAACGTTATTGATATATATAACGGTCCCACGGAGACGTAGAGGCCATCAAGACAGGAATGTGGTCAAATATTATCGCCGAGATGTTAGGTTGGGTTAGTTTAGGTTATATTACGTTATTGATATATATAAAGGTCCCACGGAGACGTAGAGGCCAACAAGCCAGGAATGTGGTAAAATATTACCACCGAGATGTTAGGTTTGGTTAGGTTAGGTTATATTGCGTTATTGATGTATATAAAGTTCCCACGGAGACGTAGAGGCCAACAAGCCAGGAATGTAGTCAAACATTACCGCCGAGATGTTAGGTTGGGTTAGGTTAGGTTATATTACGTTATTGATGTATATAAAGGTCCCACGGACACGTAGAGTCCATCAAGCCAGGAATGTGATCAAATATTACCGCCGAGATGTTAGGTTGGGTTAGGTTAGGTTATATTATGTTATTGATGTATGTAAAGGTCCCACGGAGACATAGAGGACAACTCGCCAGGTATGTTTTCAAACATTACCGCCGAGATGTTAGGTTGGGTTAGGTTAGGTTATATTACGTTATTGATGTATATAAAGGTCCCACGGAGACGGAGAAGCCAACTTGCCAGGAATGTTGTCAAATATTCCCGCCGAGATGTTAGGTTGGGTTAGGATAGGTTATATTACGTTATTGATGTATATAAAGGTCCCACGGAGACGAAGAGGCCAACTCGCCAGGTATGTCTTCAAATTTTACCGCCGAGATGTTAGATTGGTTTAGGTTAGGTTATATAACGTTATTGATGTATATAACGGTCCCACGGAGACGTAGAGGCCATCAAGGCAGGAATGTGGTCAAATATTATCGCCGAGATGTTAGGTTGGGTTAGTTTAGGTTATATTACGTTATTGATGTATATAAAGGTCCCACGGAGACGTAGAAGCAAACTCGCCAGGAATGTGGTCAAATATTATCGCCGGGATGTAAGATTGGGTTAGGTGATGTTATATTACGTTATTGATGTATATAACGGACCCACGGAGACGTAGAGGCCAACAAGCCAGGAATGTGGTCAAATATTATCGCCGAGATGTTAGTATGGGTTAGGTTAGGCTATATTACGTTATTGATGTATATAACGGTCCCACGGAGACGTAGAGGCCATTAAGACAGGAATGTGGTCAAATATTACCGCCGAGATGTTAGGTTGGGTTAGTTTAGGTTATATTGCGTTACTGATGTATATAAAGTTCCCACGGAGACGTAGAGGCCAACAAGCCAGGAATGTGGTCAAACATTACCGCCGAGATGTTAGGTTGGGTTTGGTTAGGTTATATTACGTTATTGATGTATATAAACGTCCCACGGAGACGAAGAGGCCAACACGCCAGGTATGTCTTCAAATTTTACCGCCGAGATGTTAGGTTGGGTTAGGTTAGGTTATATTACGTTATTGATGTATACAAAGGTCCCACGAAGGCGGAAAAGCCAACTCGCCAGGAATGTTCTCAAATATTACCGCCGAGATGTTAGGTTGGATTAGGTTAGGTTATATTACGTTATAGATGTATATAAAGGTCTCACGTAGACGTAGAGTCCAACAAGCCAGGAATGTGGTCAAGTATTACAGCCGAGATGTAAGATTGGGTTAGGTTAGGTTATATTACGTTATAGATGTATATAAAGGTCCCACGGAGACGTAGAGTCCAACAAGCCAGGAATGTGATCAAATATTACCACCGAGATGTTAGGTTGGGTTAGGTTAGGTTATATTATGTTATTGATGTATGTAAAGGTCCCACGGAGACATAGAGGACAACTCGCCAGGTATGTTTTCAAACATTACCGCCGAGATGTTAGGTTGGGTTAGGTTAGGTTATATTACGTTATTGATGTATATAAAGGTCCCACGGAGACGGAGAAGCCAACTTGCCAGGAATGTTGTCAAATATTACCGCCGAGATGTTAGGTTGGGTTAGGTTAGGTTATATTACGTTCTTGATGTATATAAAGGTCCCACGGAGACGAAGAGGCCAACTCGCCAGGTATGTCTTCAAATTTTACCGCCGAGATGTTAGACTGGTTTAGGTTAGGTTATATAACGTTATTGATGTATATAACGGTCCCACGGAGACGTAGAGGCCATCAAGGCAGGAATGTGGTCAAATATTATCGCCGAGATGTTAGGTTGGGTTAGTTTAGGTTATATTACGTTATTGATGTATATAAAGGTCCCACGGAGACGTAGAAGCAAACTCGCCAGGAATGTGGTCAAATATTATCGCCGGGATGTAAGATTGGGTTAGGTGATGTTATATTACGTTATTGATGTATATAACGGTCCCACGGAGACGAAGAGGCCAACACGCCAGGTATGTCTTCAAATTTTACCGCCGAGATGTTAGGTTGGGTTAGGTTAGGTTATATTACGTTATTGATGTATACAAAGGTCCCACGAAGGCGGAAAAGCCAACTCGCCAGGAATGTTCTCAAATATTACCGCCGAGATGTTAGGTTGGGTTAGTTGATGTTATATTACGTTATTGATGTATATAAAGGTCCCACGGAGGCGGAAAAGCCAACTCGCCAGGAATATTCTCAAATATTACCGCCGAGATGTTAGGTTGGATTAGGTTAGGTTATATTACGTTATAGATGTATATAAAGGTCTCACGTAGACGTAGAGTCCAACAAGCCAGGAATGTGGTCAAATATTACAGCCGAGATGTAAGATTGGGTTAGGTTAGGTTATATTACGTTATAGATGTATATAAAAGGTCCCACGGAGACGTAGAGTCCAGCAAGCCAGGAATGTGATCAAAATTACCGCCGAGATGTTAGGTTGGGTTAGGTGATGTTATATTACGTTATTGATGTATATAACGGTCCCACGGAGACGTAGAGGCCAACAAGCCAGGAATGTGGTCAAATATTACCACCGAGATGTTAGGTTGGGTTAGGTTAGGTTATATTACGTTATTGATGTATGTAAAGGTCCCACGGAGACATAGAGGACAACTCGCCAGGTATGTTTTCAAACATTACCGCCGAGATGCTAGGTTGGGTTAGGTTAGGTTATATTACGTTATTGATGTATATAAAGGTCCCACGGAGACGAATAAGCCAACTCGCCAGGAATGTTGTCAAATATTACCGCCGAGATGTTAGGTTGGGTTAGGTTAGGTTGTATTACATTATTGATGTATATAACGGTCCCACGGAGACGTAGAGGCCATCAAGACAGGAATGTGGTCAAATATTATCGCCGTAATGTTAGGTTGGGTTAGTTTAGGTTACATTACGTTATTGATGTATATAAAGGTCCCACGGAGACGTAGAGGCCAACTCGCCAGGAATGTAGTCAAATATTATCGCCGGGATGTAAGATTGGGTTAGGTGATGTTATATTACGTTATTGATGTATATAACGGTCCCACGGAGACGTAGAGGCCAACAAGCCAGGAATGTGGTAATATATTACCACCGAGATGTTAGGTTTGGTTAGGTTAGGTTATATTACGTTATTGATGTATGTAAAGGTCCCACGGAGACATAGAGGACAACTCGCCAGGTATGTTTTCAAATATTACCGCCGAGATGTTAGATTGGGTTAGGTTAGGTTATATTACGTTGTTGAAGTATATAAAGGTCCCACGGAGACGTAGAGGCCAACAAGCCAGGAATGTGGTCAAATATTATCGCAGAGATGTTAGTATGGGTTAGTTTAGGTTATATTGCGTTATTGATGTATATAAAGTTCCCACGGAGACGTAGAGGCCAACAAGCCAGGAATGTGGTCAAACATTACCGCCGAGATGTTAGGTTGGGTTAGGTTAGGTTATATTACGTTATTGATGTATATAAAGGTCCCACGGACACGTATAGTCCAACAAGCCAGGAATGTGATCAAATATTACCGCCGAGATGTTAGGTTGGGTTAGGTTAGGTTATATTATGTTATTGATGTATGTAAAGGTCCCACGGAGACATAGAGGACAACTCGCCAGGTATGTTTTCAAACATTACCGCCGAGATGTTAGGTTGGGTTAGGTTAGGTTATATTACGTTATTGATGTATATAAAGGTCCCACGGAGACGGAGAAGCCAACTTGCCAGGAATGTTGTCAAATATTACCGCCGAGATGTTAGGTTGGGTTAGTTGATGTTATATTACGTTATTGATGTATATAAAGGTCCCACGGAGGCGGAAAAGCCAACTCGCCAGGAATATTCTCAAATATTACCGCCGAGATGTTAGGTTGGATTAGGTTAGGTTATATTACGTTATAGATGTATATAAAGGTCTCACGTAGACGTAGAGTCCAACAAGCCAGGAATGTGGTCAAATATTACAGCCGAGATGTAAGATTGGGTTAGGTTAGGTTATATTACGTTATAGATGTATATAAAAGGTCCCACGGAGACGTAGAGGCCATCAAGGCAGGAATGTGGTCAAATATTATCGCCGAGATGTTAGGTTGGGTTAGTTTAGGTTATATTACGTTATTGATGTATATAAAGGTCCCACGGAGACGTAGAAGCAAACTCGCCAGGAATGTGGTCAAATATTATCGCCGGGATGTAAGATTGGGTTAGGTGATGTTATATTACGTTATTGATGTATATAATGGTCCCACGGAGACGAAGAGGCCAACACGCCAGGTATGTCTTCAAATTTTACCGCCGAGATGTTAGGTTGGGTTAGGTTAGGTTATATTACGTTATTGATGTATACAAAGGTCCCACGAAGGCGGAAAAGCCAACTCGCCAGGAATGTTCTCAAATATTACCGCCGAGATGTTAGGTTGGGTTAGTTGATGTTATATTACGTTATTGATGTATATAAAGGTCCCACGGAGGCGGAAAAGCCAACTCGCCAGGAATATTCTCAAATATTACCGCCGAGATGTTAGGTTGGATTAGGTTAGGTTATATTACGTTATAGATGTATATAAAGGTCTCACGTAGACGTAGAGTCCAACAAGCCAGGAATGTGGTCAAATATTACAGCCGAGATGTAAGATTGGGTTAGGTTAGGTTATATTACGTTATAGATGTATATAAAAGGTCCCACGGAGACGTAGAGTCCAGCAAGCCAGGAATGTGATCAAATATTACCGCCGAGATGTTAGGTTGGGTTAGGTGATGTTATATTACGTTATTGATGTATATAAAGGACCCACGGAGACGTAGAGGCCAACAAGCCAGGAATGTGGTCAAATATTACCACCGAGATGTTAGGTTGGGTTAGGTTAGGTTATATTACGTTATTGATGTATGTAAAGGTCCCACGGAGACATAGAGGACAACTCGCCAGGTATGTTTTCAAACATTACCGCCGAGATGCTAGGTTGGGTTAGGTTAGGTTATATTACGTTATTGATGTATATAAAGGTCCCACGGAGACGAATAAGCCAACTCGCCAGGAATGTTGTCAAATATTACCGCCGAGATGTTAGGTTGGGTTAGGTTAGGTTGTATTACATTATTGATGTATATAACGGTCCCACGGAGACGTAGAGGCCATCAAGACAGGAATGTGGTCAAATATTATCGCCGTAATGTTAGGTTGGGTTAGTTTAGGTTACATTACGTTATTGATGTATATAAAGGTCCCACGGAGACGTAGAGGCCAACTCGCCAGGAATGTAGTCAAATATTATCGCCGGGATGTAAGATTGGGTTAGGTGATGTTATATTACGTTATTGATGTATATAACGGTCCCACGGAGACGTAGAGGCCAACAAGCCAGGAATGTGGTAAAATATTACCACCGAGATGTTAGGTTTGGTTAGGTTAGGTTATATTACGTTATTGATGTATGTAAAGGTCCCACGGAGACATAGAGGACAACTCGCCAGGTATGTTTTCAAATATTACCGCCGAGATGTTAGATTGGGTTAGGTTAGGTTATATTACGTTATTGAAGTATATAAAGGTCCCACGGAGACGTAGAGGCCAACAAGCCAGGAATGTGGTCAAATATTATCGCAGAGATGTTAGTATGGGTTAGTTTAGGTTATATTGCGTTATTGATGTATATAAAGTTCCCACGGAGACGTAGAGGCCAACAAGCCAGGAATGTGGTCAAACATTACCGCCGAGATGTTAGGTTGGGTTAGGTTAGGTTATATTACGTTATTGATGTATATAAAGGTCCCACGGACACGTAGAGTCCAACAAGCCAGGAATGTGATCAAATATTACCGCCGAGATGTTAGGTTGGGTTAGGTTAGGTTATATTATGTTATTGATGTATGTAAAGGTCCCACGGAGACATAGAGGACAACTCGCCAGGTATGTTTTCAAACATTACCGCCGAGATGTTAGGTTGGGTTAGGTTAGGTTATATTACGTTATTGATGTATATAAAGGTCCCACGGAGACGGAGAAGCCAACTTGCCAGGAATGTTGTCAAATATTACCGCCGAGATGTTAGGTTGGGTTAGTTGATGTTATATTACGTTATTGATGTATATAAAGGTCCCACGGAGGCGGAAAAGCCAACTCGCCAGGAATATTCTCAAATATTACCGCCGAGATGTTAGGTTGGATTAGGTTAGGTTATATTACGTTATAGATGTATATAAAGGTCTCACGTAGACGTAGAGTCCAACAAGCCAGGAATGTGGTCAAATATTACAGCCGAGATGTAAGATTGGGTTAGGTTAGGTTATATTACGTTATAGATGTATATAAAAGGTCCCACGGAGACGTAGAGTCCAGCAAGCCAGGAATGTGATCAAATATTACCGCCGAGATGTTAGGTTGGGTTAGGTGATGTTATATTACGTTATTGATGTATATAAAGGACCCACGGAGGCGGAAAAGCCAACTCGCCAGGAATGTTCTCAAACATTACCGCCGAGATGTTAGGTTGGGTTAGGTTAGGTTATATTACGTTATTGATGTATATGAAGGTCCCACGGAGACGGAGAAGTCAACTCGCCAGGAATGTTGTCAAATATTACCGCCGAGATGTTAGGTTGGGTTAGGTTAGGTTATATAACGTTATTGATATATATAACGGTCCCACGGAGACGTAGATGCCATCAAGACAGGAATGTGGTCAAATATTATCGCCGAGATGTTAGGTTGGGTTAGGTTAGGTTATATTACGTTATTGATGTATGTAAAGGTCCCACGGAGACATAGAGGACAACTCGCCAGGTATGTTTTCAAACATTACCGCCGAGATGTTAGGTTGGGTTAGGTTAGGTTATATTACGTTATTGATGTATATAAAGGTCCCACGGAGACGAATAAGCCAACTCGCCAGGAATGTTGTCAAATATTACCGCCGAGATGTTAGGTTGGGTTAGGTTAGGTTGTATTACATTATTGATGTATATAACGGTCCCACGGAGACGTAGAGGCCATCAAGACAGGAATGTGGTCAAATATTATCGCCGTAATGTTAGGTTGGGTTAGTTTAGGTTACATTACGTTATTGATGTATATAAAGGTCCCACGGAGACGTAGAGGCCAACTCGCCAGGAATGTAGTCAAATATTATCGCCGGGATGTAAGATTGGGTTAGGTGATGTTATATTACGTTATTGATGTATATAACGGTCCCACGGAGACGTAGAGGCCAACAAGCCAGGAATGTGGTAAAATATTACCACCGAGATGTTAGGTTTGGTTAGGTTAGGTTATATTACGTTATTGATGTATGTAAAGGTCCCACGGAGACATAGAGGACAACTCGCCAGGTATGTTTTCAAATATTACCGCCGAGATGTTAGATTGGGTTAGGTTAGGTTATATTACGTTATTGAAGTATATAAAGGTCCCACGGAGACGTAGAGGCCAACAAGCCAGGAATGTGGTCAAATATTATCGCAGAGATGTTGGTATGGGTTAGTTTAGGTTATATTGCGTTATTGATGTATATAAAGTTCCCACGGAGACGTAGAGGCCAACAAGCCAGGAATGTGGTCAAACATTACCGCCGAGATGTTAGGTTGGGTTAGGTTAGGTTATATTACGTTATTGATGTATATAAAGGTCCCACGGACACGTAGAGTCCAACAAGCCAGGAATGTGATCAAATATTACCGCCGAGATGTTAGGTTGGGTTAGGTTAGGTTATATTATGTTATTGACGTATGTAAAGGTCCCACGGAGACATAGAGGGCAACTCGCCAGGTATGTTTTCAAACATTACCGCCGAGATGTTAGGTTGGGTTAGGTTAGGTTATATTACGTTATTGATGTATATAAAGGTCCCACGGAGACGGAGAAGCCAACTTGCCAGGAATGTTGTCAAATATTACCGCCGAGATGTTAGGTTGGGTTAGGTTAGGTTATATTACGTTATTGATGTATATAAAGGTCCCACGGAGACGAAGAGGCCAACTCGCCAGGTATGTCTTCAAATTTTACCGCCGAGATGTTAGATTGGTTTAGGTTAGGTTATATAACGTTATTGATGTATATAACGGTCCCACGGAGACGTAGAGGCCATCAAGGCAGGAATGTGGTCAAATATTATCGCCGTAATGTTAGGTTGGGTTAGTTTAGGTTACATTACGTTATTGATGTATATAAAGGTCCCACGGAGACGTAGAGGCCAACTCGCCAGGAATGTAGTCAAATATTATCGCCGGGATGTAAGATTGGGTTAGGTGATGTTATATTACGTTATTGATGTATATAACGGTCCCACGGAGACGTAGAGGCCAACAAGCCAGGAATGTGGTAAAATATTACCACCGAGATGTTAGGTTTGGTTAGGTTAGGTTATATTACGTTATTGATGTATGTAAAGGTCCCACGGAGACATAGAGGACAACTCGCCAGGTATGTTTTCAAATATTACCGCCGAGATGTTAGATTGGGTTAGGTTAGGTTATATTACGTTATTGAAGTATATAAAGGTCCCACGGAGACGTAGAGGCCAACAAGCCAGGAATGTGGTCAAATATTATCGCAGAGATGTTAGTATGGGTTAGTTTAGGTTATATTGCGTTATTGATGTATATAAAGTTCCCACGGAGACGGAGAGGCCAACAAGCCAGGAATGTGGTCAAACATTACCGCCGAGATGTTAGGTTGGGTTAGGTTAGGTTATATTACGTTATTGATGTATATAAAGGTCCCACGGACACGTAGAGTCCAACAAGCCAGGAATGTGATCAAATATTACCGCCGAGATGTTAGGTTGGGTTAGGTTAGGTTATATTATGTTATTGATGTATGTAAAGGTCCCACGGAGACATAGAGGACAACTCGCCAGGTATGTTTTCAAACATTACCGCCGAGATGTTACGTTGGGTTAGGTTAGGTTATATTACGTTATTGATGTATATAAAGGTCCCACGGAGACGGAGAAGCCAACTTGCCAGGAATGTTGTCAAATATTACCGCCGAGATGTTAGGTTGGGTTAGTTGCCGTTATATTACGTTATTGATGTATATAAAGGTCCCACGGAGGCGGAAAAGCCAACTCGCCAGGAATATTCTCAAATATTACCGCCGAGATGTTAGGTTGGATTAGGTTAGGTTATATTACGTTATAGATGTATATAAAGGTCTCACGTAGACGTAGAGTCCAACAAGCCAGGAATGTGGTCAAATATTACAGCCGAGATGTAAGATTGGGTTAGGTTAGGTTATATTACGTTATAGATGTATATAAAAGGTCCCACGGAGACGTAGAGTCCAGCAAGCCAGGAATGCGATCAAATATTACCGCCGAGATGTTAGGTTGGGTTAGGTGATGTTATATTACGTTATTGATGTATATAAAGGACCCACGGAGGCGGAAAAGCCAACTCGCCAGGAATGTTCTCAAACATTACCGCCGAGATGTTAGGTTGGGTTAGGTTAGGTTATATTACGTTATTGATGTATATGAAGGTCCCACGGAGACGGAGAAGTCAACTCGCCAGGAATGTTGTCAAATATTACCGCCGAGATGTTAGGTTGGGTTAGGTTAGGTTATATTACGTTCTTGATGTATATAAAGGTCCCACGGAGACGAAGAGGCCAACTCGCCAGGTATGTCTTCAAATTTTACCGCCGAGATGTTAGATTGGTTTAGGTTAGGTTATATAACGTTATTGATGTATATAACGGTCCCACGGAGACGTAGAGGCCATCAAGGCAGGAATGTGGTCAAATATTATCGCCGAGATGTTAGGTTGGGTTAGTTTAGGTTATATTACGTTATTGATGTATATAAAGGTCCCACGGAGACGTAGAAGCAAACTCGCCAGGAATGTGGTCAAATATTATCGCCGGGATGTAAGATTGGGTTAGGTGATGTTATATTACGTTATTGATGTATATAACGGTCCCACGGAGACGAAGAGGCCAACACGCCAGGTATGTCTTCAAATTTTACCGCCGAGATGTTAGGTTGGGTTAGGTTAGGTTATATTACGTTATTGATGTATACAAAGGTCCCACGAAGGCGGAAAAGCCAACTCGCCAGGAATGTTCTCAAATATTACCGCCGAGATGTTAGGTTGGGTTAGTTGATGTTATATTACGTTATTGATGTATATAAAGGTCCCACGGAGGCGGAAAAGCCAACTCGCCAGGAATATTCTCAAATATTACCGCCGAGATGTTAGGTTGGATTAGGTTAGGTTATATTACGTTATAGATGTATATAAAGGTCTCACGTAGACGTAGAGTCCAACAAGCCAGGAATGTGGTCAAATATTACAGCCGAGATGTAAGATTGGGTTAGGTTAGGTTATATGACGTTATAGATGTATATAAAAGGTCCCACGGAGACGTAGAGTCCAGCAAGCCAGGAATGTGATCAAATATTACCGCCGAGATGTTAGGTTGGGTTAGGTGATGTTATATTACGTTATTGATGTATATAAAGGACCCACGGATGCGGAAAAGCCAACTCGCCAGGAATGTTCTCAAACATTACCGCCGAGATGTTAGGTTGGGTTAGGTTAGGTTATATTACGTTATTGATGTATATGAAGGTCCCACGGAGACGGAGAAGTCAACTCGCCAGGAATGTTGTCAAATATTACCGCCGAGATGTTAGGTTGGGTTAGGTTAGGTTATATAACGTTATTGATATATATAACGGTCCCACGGAGACGTAGAGGCCATCAAGACAGGAATGTGGTCAAATATTATCGCCGAGATGTTAGGTTGGGTTAGTTTAGGTTATATTACGTTATTGATATATATAAAGGTCCCACGGAGACGTAGAGGCCAACAAGCCAGGAATGTGGTCAAATATTATCGCCGGGATGTAAGATTGGGTTAGGTGATGTTATATTACGTTATTGATGTATATAACGGTCCCACGGAGACGTAGAGGCCAACAAGCCAGGAATGTGGTCAAATATTACCACCGAGATGTTAGGTTGGGTTAGGTTAGGTTATATTACGTTATTGATGTATGTAAAGGTCCCACGGAGACATAGAGGACAACTCGCCAGGTATGTTTTCAAACATTATCGCCGAGATGTTAGGTTGGGTTAGGTTAGGTTATATTACGTTATTGATGTATATAAAGGTCCCACGGAGACGAATAAGCCAACTCGCCAGGAATGTTGTCAAATATTACCGCCGAGATGTTAGGTTGGGTTAGGTTAGGTTGTATTAAATTATTGATGTATATAACGGTCCCACGGAGACGTAGAGGCCATCAAGACAGGAATGTGATCAAATATTATCGCCGTAATGTTAGGTTGGGTTAGTTTAGGTTACATTACGTTATTGATGTATATAAAGGTCCCACGGAGACGTAGAGGCCAACTCGCCAGGAATGTAGTCAAATATTATCGCCGGGATGTAAGATTGGGTTAGGTGATGTTATATTACGTTATTGATGTATATAACGGTCCCACGGAGACGTAGAGGCCAACAAGCCAGGAATGTGGTAAAATATTACCACCGAGATGTTAGGCTTGGTTAGGTTAGGTTATATTACGTTATTGATGTATGTAAAGGTCCCACGGAGACATAGAGGACAACTCGCCAGGTATGTTTTCAAATATTACCGCCGAGATGTTAGATTGGGTTAGGTTAGGTTATATTACGTTATTGAAGTATATAAAGGTCCCACGGAGACGTAGAGGCCAACAAGCCAGGAATGTGGTCAAATATTATCGCAGAGATGTTAGTATGGGTTAGTTTAGGTTATATTGCGTTATTGATGTATATAAAGTTCCCACGGAGACGTAGAGGCCAACAAGCCAGGAATGTGGTCAAACATTACCGCCGAGATGTTAGGTTGGGTTCGGTTAGGTTATATTACGTTATTGATGTATATAAAGGTCCCACGGACACGTAGAGTCCAACAAGCCAGGAATGTGATCAAATATTACCGCCGAGATGTTAGGTTGGGTTAGGTTAGGTTATATTATGTTATTGATGTATGTAAAGGTCCCACGGAGACATAGAGGACAACTCGCCAGGTATGTTTTCAAACATTACCGCCGAGATGTTAGGTTGGGTTAGGTTAGGTTATATTACGTTATTGATGTATATAAAGGTCCCACGGAGACGGAGAAGCCAACTTGCCAGGAATATTCTCAAATATTACCGCCGAGATGTTAGGTTGGATTAGGTTAGGTTATATTACGTTATAGATGTATATAAAGGTCTCACGTAGACGTAGAGTCCAACAAGCCAGGAATGTGGTCAAATATTACAGCCGAGATGTAAGATTGGGTTAGGTTAGGTTATATTACGTTATAGATGTATATAAAAGGTCCCACGGAGACGTAGAGTCCAGCAAGCCATGAATGTGATCAAATATTACCGCCGAGATGTTAGGTTGGGTTAGGTGATGTTATATTACGTTATTGATGTATATAAAGGACCCACGGAGGCGGAAAAGCCAACTCGCCAGGAATGTTCTCAAACATTACCGCCGAGATGTTAGGTTGGGTTAGGTTAGGTTATATTACGTTATTGATGTATATGAAGGTCCCACGGAGACGAAGAGGCCAACTCGCCAGGTATGTCTTCAAATTTTACCGCCGAGATGTTAGATTGGTTTAGGTTAGGTTATATAACGTTATTGATGTATATAACGGTCCCACGGAGACGTAGAGGCCATCAAGGCAGGAATGTGGTCAAATATTATCGCCGTAATGTTAGGTTGGGTTAGTTTAGGTTACATTACGTTATTGATGTATATAAAGGTCCCACGGAGACGTAGAGGCCAACTCGCCAGGAATGTAGTCAAATATTATCGCCGGGATGTAAGATTGGGTTAGGTGATGTTATATTACGTTATTGATGTATATAACGGTCCCACGGAGACGTAGAGGCCAACAAGCCAGGAATGTGGTAAAATATTACCACCGAGATGTTAGGTTTGGTTAGGTTAGGTTATATTACGTTATTGATGTATGTAAAGGTCCCACGGAGACATAGAGGACAACTCGCCAGGTATGTTTTCAAATATTACCGCCGAGATGTTAGATTGGGTTAGGTTAGGTTATATTACGTTATTGAAGTATATAAAGGTCCCACGGAGACGTAGAGGCCAACAAGCCAGGAATGTGGTCAAATATTATCGCAGAGATGTTAGTATGGGTTAGTTTAGGTTATATTGCGTTATTGATGTATATAAAGTTCCCACGGAGACGTAGAGGCCAACAAGCCAGGAATGTGGTCAAACATTACCGCCGAGATGTTAGGTTGGGTTAGGTTAGGTTATATTACGTTATTGATGTATATAAAGGTCCCACGGACACGTAGAGTCCAACAAGCCAGGAATGTGATCAAATATTACCGCCGAGATGTTAGGTTGGGTTAGGTTAGGTTATATTATGTTATTGATGTATGTAAAGGTCCCACGGAGACATAGAGGACAACTCGCCAGGTATGTTTTCAAACATTACCGCCGAGATGTTAGGTTGGGTTAGGTTAGGTTATATTACGTTATTGATGTATATAAAGGTCCCACGGAGACGGAGAAGCCAACTTGCCAGGAATGTTGTCAAATATTACCGCCGAGATGTTAGGTTGGGTTAGGTTAGGTTATATTACGTTATTGATGTATATAAAGGTCCCACGGAGACGAAGAGGCCAACTCGCCAGGTATGTCTTCAAATTTTACCGCCGAGATGTTAGATTGGTTTAGGTTAGGTTATATAACGTTATTGATGTATATAACGGTCCCACGGAGACGTAGAGGCCATCAAGGCAGGAATGTGGTCAAATATTATCGCCGAGATGTTAGGTTGGGTTAGTTTAGGTTATATTACGTTATTGATGTATATAAAGGTCCCACGGAGACGTAGAAGCAAACTCGCCAGGAATGTGGTCAAATATTATCGCCGGGATGTAAGATTGGGTTAGGTGATGTTATATTACGTTATTGATGTATATAACGGACCCACGGAGACGTAGAGGCCAACAAGCCAGGAATGTGGTCAAATATTATCGCCGAGATGTTAGTATGGGTTAGGTTAGGCTATATTACGTTATTGATGTATATAACGGTCCCACGGAGACGTAGAGGCCATCAAGACAGGAATGTGGTCAAATATTACCGCCGAGATGTTAGGTTGGGTTAGTTTAGGTTATATTGCGTTACTGATGTATAGAAAGTTCCCACGGAGACGTAGAGGCCAACAAGCCAGGAATGTGGTCAAACATTACCGCCGAGATGTTAGGTTGGGTTTGGTTAGGTTATATTACGTTATTGATGTATATAAAGGTCCCACGGAGACGAAGAGGCCAACACGCCAGGTATGTCTTCAAATTTTACCGCCGAGATGTTAGGTTGGGTTAGGTTAGGTTATATTACGTTATTGATGTATACAAAGGTCCCACGAAGGCGGAAAAGCCAACTCGCCAGGAATGTTCTCAAATATTACCGCCGAGATGTTAGGTTGGGTTAGTTGATGTTATATTACGATATTGATGTATATAAAGGTCCCACGGAGGCGGAAAAGCGAACTCGCCAGGAATATTCTCAAATATTACCGCCGAGATGTTAGGTTGGATTAGGTTAGGTTATATTACGTTATAGATGTATATAAAGGTCTCACGTAGACGTAGAGTCCAACAAGCCAGGAATGTGGTCAAATATTACAGCCGAGATGTAAGATTGGGTTAGGTTAGGTTATATTACGTTATAGATGTATATAAAAGGTCCCACGGAGACGTAGAGTCCAGCAAGCCAGGAATGTGATCAAATATTACCGCCGAGATGTTAGGTTGGGTTAGGTGATGTTATATTACGTTATTGATGTATATAAAGGACCCACGGAGGCGGAAAAGCCAACTCGCCAGGAATGTTCTCAAACATTACCGCCGAGATGTTAGGTTGGGTTAGGTTAGGTTATATTACGTTATTGATGTATATGAAGGTCCCACGGAGACGGAGAAGTCAACTCGCCAGGAATCTTGTCAAATATTAACGCCGAGATGTTAGGTTGGGTTAGGTTAGGTTATATAACGTTATTGATATATATAACGGTCCCACGGTGACGTAGAGGCCATCAAGACAGGAATGTGGTCAAATATTATCGCCGAGATGTTAGGTTGGGTTAGTTTAGGTTATATTACGTTATTGATATATATAAAGGTCCCACGGAGACGTAGAGGCCAACAAGCCAGGAATGTGGTCAAATATTATCGCCGAGATGTTGGGTTGGGTTAGTTTAGGTTATATTACGTTATTGATATATATAAAGGTCCCACGGAGACGTAGAGGCCAACAAGCCAGGAATGTGGTCAAATATTATCGCCGGGATGTAAGATTGGGTTAGGTGATGTTATATTACGTTATTGATGTATATAACGGTCCCACGGAGACGTAGAGGCCAACAAGCCAGGAATGTGGTCAAATATTACCACCGAGATGTTAGGTTGGGTTAGGTTAGGTTATATAACGTTATTGATGTATGTAAAGGTCCCACGGAGACATAGAGGACAACTCGCCAGGTATGTTTTCAAACATTACCGCCGAGATGTTAGGTTGGGTTAGGTTAGGTTATATTACGTTATTGATGTATATAAAGGTCCCACGGAGACGAATAAGCCAACTCGCCAGGAATGTTGTCAAATATTACCGCCGAGATGTTAGGTTGGGCTAGGTTAGGTTGTATTACATTATTGATGTGTATAACGGTCCCACGGAGACGTAGAGGCCATCAAGGCAGGAATGTGGTCAAATATTATCGCCGAGATGTTAGGTTGGGTTAGTTTAGGTTATATTACGTTATTGATGTATATAAAAGTCCCTCGGAGACGTAGAGGCCTTCAAGACAGGAATGTGGTCAAATATTACCGCCGAGATGTTAGGTTGGGTTAGTTTAGATTATATTACGTTATTGATGTATATAAAGGTCCCACGTAGACGTAGAGTCCAACAAGCCAGGAATGTGGTCAAATATTACAGCCGAGATGTAAGATTGGGTTAGGTTAGGTTATATTACGTTATAGATGTATATAAAAGGTCCCACGGAGACGTAGAGTCCAACAAGCCAGGAATGTGGTAAAATATTACCACCGAGATGTTAGGTTTGGTTAGGTTAGGTTATATTACGTTATTGATGTATGTAAAGGTCCCACGGAGACATAGAGGACAACTCGCCAGGTATGTTTTCAAATATTACCGCCGAGATGTTAGATTGGGTTAGGTTAGGTTATATTACGTTATTGAAGTATATAAAGGTCTCACGGAGACGTAGAGGCCAACAAGCCAGGAATGTGGTCAAATATTATCGCAGAGATGTTAGTATGGGTTAGTTTAGGTTATATTGCGTTATTGATGTATATAAAGTTCCCACGGAGACGTAGAGGCCAACAAGCCAGGGATGTGGTCAAACATTACCGCCGAGATGTTAGGTTGGGTTAGGTTAGGTTATATTACGTTATTGATGTATATAAAGGTCCCACGGACACGTAGAGTCCAACAAGCCAGGAATGTGATCAAATATTACCGCCGAGATGTTAGGTTGGGTTAGGTTAGGTTATATTATGTTATTGATGTATGTAAAGGTCCCACGGAGACATAGAGGACAACTCGCCAGGTATGTTTTCAAACATTACCGCCGAGATGTTAGGTTGGGTTAGGTTAGGTTATATTACGTTATTGATGTATATAAAGGTCCCACGGAGACGGAGAAGCCAACTTGCCAGGAATGTTGTCAAATATTACCGCCGAGATGTTAGGTTGGGTTAGGTTAGGTTATATTACGTTATTGATGTATATAAAGGTCCCACGGAGACGAAGAGGCCAACTCGCCAGGTATGTCTTCAAATTTTACCGCCGAGATGTTAGATTGGTTTAGGTTAGGTTATATAACGTTATTGATGTATATAACGGTCCCACGGAGACGTAGAGGCCATCAAGGCAGGAATGTGGTCAAATATTATCGCCGAGATGTTAGGTTGGGTTAGTTTAGGTTATATTACGTTATTGATGTATATAAAGGTCCCACGGAGACGTAGAAGCAAACTCGCCAGGAATCTGGTCAAATATTATCGCCGGGATGTAAGATTGGGTTACGTGATGTTATATTACGTTATTGATGTATATAACGGACCCACGGAGACGTAGAGGCCAACAAGCCAGGAATGTGGTCAAATATTATCGCCGAGATGTTAGTATGGGTTATGTTAGGCTATATTACGTTATTGATGTATATAACGGTCCCACGGAGACGTAGAGGCCATCAAGACAGGAATGTGGTCAAATATTACCGCCGAGATGTTAGGTTGGGTTAGTTTAGGTTATATTGCGTTACTGATGTATATAAAGTTCCCACGGAGACGTAGAGGCCAACAAGCCAGGAATGTGGTCAAACATTACCGCCGAGATGTTAGGTTGGGTTTGGTTAGGTTATATTACGTTATTGATGTATATAAAGGTCCCACGGAGACGAAGAGGCCAACACGCCAGGTATGTCTTCAAATTTTACCGCCGAGATGTTAGGTTGGGTTAGGTTAGGTTATATTACGTTATTGATGTATACAAAGGTCCCACGAAGGCGGAAAAGCCAACTCGCCAGGAATGTTCTCAAATATTACCGCCGAGATGTTAGGTTGGGTTAGTTGATGTTATATTACGATATTGATGTATATAAAGGTCCCACGGAGGCGGAAAAGCGAACTCGCCAGGAATATTCTCAAATATTACCGCCGAGATGTTAGGTTGGATTAGGTTAGGTTATATTACGTTATAGATGTATATAAAGGTCTCACGTAGACGTAGAGTCCAACAAGCCAGGAATGTGGTCAAATATTACAGCCGAGATGTAAGATTGGGTTAGGTTAGGTTATATTACGTTATAGATGTATATAAAAGGTCCCACGGAGACGTAGAGTCCAGCAAGCCAGGAATGTGATCAAATATTACCGCCGAGATGTTAGGTTGGGTTAGGTGATGTTATATTACGTTATTGATGTATATAAAGGACCCACGGAGGCGGAAAAGCCAACTCGCCAGGAATGTTCTCAAACATTACCGCCGAGATGTTAGGTTGGGTTAGGTTAGGTTATATTACGTTATTGATGTATATGAAGGTCCCACGGAGACGGAGAAGTCAACTCGCCAGGAATCTTGTCAAATATTACCGCCGAGATGTTAGGTTGGGTTAGGTTAGGTTATATAACGTTATTGATATATATAACGGTCCCACGGTGACGTAGAGGCCATCAAGACAGGAATGTGGTCAAATATTATCGCCGAGATGTTAGGTTGGGTTAGTTTAGGTTATATTACGTTATTGATATATATAAAGGTCCCACGGAGACGTAGAGGCCAACAAGCCAGGAATGTGGTCAAATATTATCGCCGGGATGTAAGATTGGGTTAGGTGATGTTATATTACGTTATTGATGTATATAACGGTCCCACGGAGACGTAGAGGCCAACAAGCCAGGAATGTGGTCAAATATTACCACCGAGATGTTAGGTTGGGTTAGGTTAGGTTATATAACGTTATTGATGTATGTAAAGGTCCCACGGAGACATAGAGGACAACTCGCCAGGTATGTTTTCAAACATTACCGCCGAGATGTTAGGTTGGGTTAGGTTAGGTTATATTACGTTATGGATGTATATAAAGGTCCCACGGAGACGAATAAGCCAACTCGCCAGGAATGTTGTCAAATATTACCGCCGAGATGTTAGGTTGGGTTAGGTTAGGTTGTATTACATTATTGATGTATATAACGGTCCCACGGAGACGTAGAGGCCATCAAGGCAGGAATGTGGTCAAATATTATCGCCGAGATGTTAGGTTGGGTTAGTTTAGGTTATATTACGTTATTGATGTATATAAAAGTCCCTCGGAGACGTAGAGGCCTTCAAGACAGGAATGTGGTCAAATATTACCGCCGAGATGTTAGGTTGGGTTAGTTTAGATTATATTACGTTATTGATGTATATAAAGGTCCCACGTAGACGTAGAGTCCAACAATACAGGAATGTGGTCAAATATTACAGCCGAGATGTAAGATTGGGGTAGGTTAGGTTATATTACGTTATAGATGTATATAAAAGGTCCCACGGAGACGTAGATTCCAGCAAGCCAGGAATGTGATCAAATATTACCGCCGAGATGTTAGGTTGGGTTAGGTGATGTTATATTACGTTATTGATGTATATAAAGGACCCACGGAGGCGGAAAAGCCAACTCGCCAGGAATGTTCTCAAACATTACCGCCGAGATGTTAGGTTGGGTTAGGTTAGGTTATATTACGTTATTGATGTATATGAAGGTCCCACGGAGACGGAGAAGTCAACTCGCCAGGAATGTTGTCAAATATTACCGCCGAGATGTTAGGTTGGGTTAGGTTAGATTATATAACGTTATTGATATATATAACGGTCCCACGGAGACGTAGAGGCCATCAAGACAGGAATGTGGTCAAATATTATCGCCGAGATGTTAGGTTGGGTTAGTTTAGGTTATATTACGTTATTGATATATATAAAGGTCCCACGGAGACGTAGAGGCCAACAAGCCAGGAATGTGGTAAAATATTACCACCGAGATGTTAGGTTTGGTTAGGTTAGGTTATATTGCGTTATTGATGTATATAAAGTTCCCACGGAGACGTAGAGGCCAACAAGCCAGGAATGTGGTCAAACATTACCGCCGAGATGTTAGGTTGGGTTAGGTTAGGTTATATTACGTTATTGATGTATATAAAGGTCCCACGGACACGTAGAGTCCATCAAGCCAGGAATGTGATCAAATATTACCGCCGAGATGTTAGGTTGGGTTAGGTTAGGTTATATTATGTTATTGATGTATGTAAAGGTCCCACGGAGACATAGAGGACAACTCGCCAGGTATGTTTTCAAACATTACCGCCGAGATGTTAGGTTGGGTTAGGTTAGGTTATATTACGTTATTGATGTATATAAAGGTCCCACGGAGACGGAGAAGCCAACTTGCCAGGAATGTTGTCAAATATTCCCGCCGAGATGTTAGGTTGGGTTAGGATAGGTTATATTACGTTATTGATGTATATAAAGGTCCCACGGAGACGAAGAG
The DNA here is from genome assembly GCA_963969225.1 of Xylocopa violacea. NCBI lineage: Eukaryota > Metazoa > Arthropoda > Insecta > Hymenoptera > Apidae > Xylocopa > Xylocopa violacea. Next base: position 5,833,330 of record CAXAJV010000017.1, on the reverse strand, counting down.
GCCAACTCGCCAGGTATGTCTTCAAATTTTACCGCCGAGATGTTAGATTGGTTTAGGTTAGGTTATATAACGTTATTGATGTATATAACGGTCCCACGGAGACGTAGAGGCCATCAAGGCAGGAATGTGGTCAAATATTATCGCCGAGATGTTAGGTTGGGTTAGTTTAGGTTATATTACGTTATTGATGTATATAAAGGTCCCACGGAGACGTAGAAGCAAACTCGCCAGGAATGTGGTCAAATATTATCGCCGGGATGTAAGATTGGGTTAGGTGATGTTATATTACGTTATTGATGTATATAACGGACCCACGGAGACGTAGAGGCCAACAAGCCAGGAATGTGGTCAAATATTATCGCCGAGATGTTAGTATGGGTTAGGTTAGGCTATATTACGTTATTGATGTATATAACGGTCCCACGGAGACGTAGAGGCCATTAAGACAGGAATGTGGTCAAATATTACCGCCGAGATGTTAGGTTGGGTTAGTTTAGGTTATATTGCGTTACTGATGTATATAAAGTTCCCACGGAGACGTAGAGGCCAACAAGCCAGGAATGTGGTCAAACATTACCGCCGAGATGTTAGGTTGGGTTTGGTTAGGTTATATTACGTTATTGATGTATATAAAGGTCCCACGGAGACGAAGAGGCCAACACGCCAGGTATGTCTTCAAATTTTACCGCCGAGATGTTAGGTTGGGTTAGGTTAGGTTATATTACGTTATTGATGTATACAAAGGTCCCACGAAGGCGGAAAAGCCAACTCGCCAGGAATGTTCTCAAATATTACCGCCGAGATGTTAGGTTGGATTAGGTTAGGTTATATTACGTTATAGATGTATATAAAGGTCTCACGTAGACGTAGAGTCCAACAAGCCAGGAATGTGGTCAAGTATTACAGCCGAGATGTAAGATTGGGTTAGGTTAGGTTATATTACGTTATAGATGTATATAAAGGTCCCACGGAGACGTAGAGTCCAACAAGCCAGGAATGTGATCAAATATTACCACCGAGATGTTAGGTTGGGTTAGGTTAGGTTATATTATGTTATTGATGTATGTAAAGGTCCCACGGAGACATAGAGGACAACTCGCCAGGTATGTTTTCAAACATTACCGCCGAGATGTTAGGTTGGGTTAGGTTAGGTTATATTACGTTATTGATGTATATAAAGGTCCCACGGAGACGGAGAAGCCAACTTGCCAGGAATGTTGTCAAATATTACCGCCGAGATGTTAGGTTGGGTTAGGTTAGGTTATATTACGTTCTTGATGTATATAAAGGTCCCACGGAGACGAAGAGGCCAACTCGCCAGGTATGTCTTCAAATTTTACCGCCGAGATGTTAGACTGGTTTAGGTTAGGTTATATAACGTTATTGATGTATATAACGGTCCCACGGAGACGTAGAGGCCATCAAGGCAGGAATGTGGTCAAATATTATCGCCGAGATGTTAGGTTGGGTTAGTTTAGGTTATATTACGTTATTGATGTATATAAAGGTCCCACGGAGACGTAGAAGCAAACTCGCCAGGAATGTGGTCAAATATTATCGCCGGGATGTAAGATTGGGTTAGGTGATGTTATATTACGTTATTGATGTATATAACGGTCCCACGGAGACGAAGAGGCCAACACGCCAGGTATGTCTTCAAATTTTACCGCCGAGATGTTAGGTTGGGTTAGGTTAGGTTATATTACGTTATTGATGTATACAAAGGTCCCACGAAGGCGGAAAAGCCAACTCGCCAGGAATGTTCTCAAATATTACCGCCGAGATGTTAGGTTGGGTTAGTTGATGTTATATTACGTTATTGATGTATATAAAGGTCCCACGGAGGCGGAAAAGCCAACTCGCCAGGAATATTCTCAAATATTACCGCCGAGATGTTAGGTTGGATTAGGTTAGGTTATATTACGTTATAGATGTATATAAAGGTCTCACGTAGACGTAGAGTCCAACAAGCCAGGAATGTGGTCAAATATTACAGCCGAGATGTAAGATTGGGTTAGGTTAGGTTATATTACGTTATAGATGTATATAAAAGGTCCCACGGAGACGTAGAGTCCAGCAAGCCAGGAATGTGATCAAAATTACCGCCGAGATGTTAGGTTGGGTTAGGTGATGTTATATTACGTTATTGATGTATATAACGGTCCCACGGAGACGTAGAGGCCAACAAGCCAGGAATGTGGTCAAATATTACCACCGAGATGTTAGGTTGGGTTAGGTTAGGTTATATTACGTTATTGATGTATGTAAAGGTCCCACGGAGACATAGAGGACAACTCGCCAGGTATGTTTTCAAACATTACCGCCGAGATGCTAGGTTGGGTTAGGTTAGGTTATATTACGTTATTGATGTATATAAAGGTCCCACGGAGACGAATAAGCCAACTCGCCAGGAATGTTGTCAAATATTACCGCCGAGATGTTAGGTTGGGTTAGGTTAGGTTGTATTACATTATTGATGTATATAACGGTCCCACGGAGACGTAGAGGCCATCAAGACAGGAATGTGGTCAAATATTATCGCCGTAATGTTAGGTTGGGTTAGTTTAGGTTACATTACGTTATTGATGTATATAAAGGTCCCACGGAGACGTAGAGGCCAACTCGCCAGGAATGTAGTCAAATATTATCGCCGGGATGTAAGATTGGGTTAGGTGATGTTATATTACGTTATTGATGTATATAACGGTCCCACGGAGACGTAGAGGCCAACAAGCCAGGAATGTGGTAATATATTACCACCGAGATGTTAGGTTTGGTTAGGTTAGGTTATATTACGTTATTGATGTATGTAAAGGTCCCACGGAGACATAGAGGACAACTCGCCAGGTATGTTTTCAAATATTACCGCCGAGATGTTAGATTGGGTTAGGTTAGGTTATATTACGTTGTTGAAGTATATAAAGGTCCCACGGAGACGTAGAGGCCAACAAGCCAGGAATGTGGTCAAATATTATCGCAGAGATGTTAGTATGGGTTAGTTTAGGTTATATTGCGTTATTGATGTATATAAAGTTCCCACGGAGACGTAGAGGCCAACAAGCCAGGAATGTGGTCAAACATTACCGCCGAGATGTTAGGTTGGGTTAGGTTAGGTTATATTACGTTATTGATGTATATAAAGGTCCCACGGACACGTATAGTCCAACAAGCCAGGAATGTGATCAAATATTACCGCCGAGATGTTAGGTTGGGTTAGGTTAGGTTATATTATGTTATTGATGTATGTAAAGGTCCCACGGAGACATAGAGGACAACTCGCCAGGTATGTTTTCAAACATTACCGCCGAGATGTTAGGTTGGGTTAGGTTAGGTTATATTACGTTATTGATGTATATAAAGGTCCCACGGAGACGGAGAAGCCAACTTGCCAGGAATGTTGTCAAATATTACCGCCGAGATGTTAGGTTGGGTTAGTTGATGTTATATTACGTTATTGATGTATATAAAGGTCCCACGGAGGCGGAAAAGCCAACTCGCCAGGAATATTCTCAAATATTACCGCCGAGATGTTAGGTTGGATTAGGTTAGGTTATATTACGTTATAGATGTATATAAAGGTCTCACGTAGACGTAGAGTCCAACAAGCCAGGAATGTGGTCAAATATTACAGCCGAGATGTAAGATTGGGTTAGGTTAGGTTATATTACGTTATAGATGTATATAAAAGGTCCCACGGAGACGTAGAGGCCATCAAGGCAGGAATGTGGTCAAATATTATCGCCGAGATGTTAGGTTGGGTTAGTTTAGGTTATATTACGTTATTGATGTATATAAAGGTCCCACGGAGACGTAGAAGCAAACTCGCCAGGAATGTGGTCAAATATTATCGCCGGGATGTAAGATTGGGTTAGGTGATGTTATATTACGTTATTGATGTATATAATGGTCCCACGGAGACGAAGAGGCCAACACGCCAGGTATGTCTTCAAATTTTACCGCCGAGATGTTAGGTTGGGTTAGGTTAGGTTATATTACGTTATTGATGTATACAAAGGTCCCACGAAGGCGGAAAAGCCAACTCGCCAGGAATGTTCTCAAATATTACCGCCGAGATGTTAGGTTGGGTTAGTTGATGTTATATTACGTTATTGATGTATATAAAGGTCCCACGGAGGCGGAAAAGCCAACTCGCCAGGAATATTCTCAAATATTACCGCCGAGATGTTAGGTTGGATTAGGTTAGGTTATATTACGTTATAGATGTATATAAAGGTCTCACGTAGACGTAGAGTCCAACAAGCCAGGAATGTGGTCAAATATTACAGCCGAGATGTAAGATTGGGTTAGGTTAGGTTATATTACGTTATAGATGTATATAAAAGGTCCCACGGAGACGTAGAGTCCAGCAAGCCAGGAATGTGATCAAATATTACCGCCGAGATGTTAGGTTGGGTTAGGTGATGTTATATTACGTTATTGATGTATATAAAGGACCCACGGAGACGTAGAGGCCAACAAGCCAGGAATGTGGTCAAATATTACCACCGAGATGTTAGGTTGGGTTAGGTTAGGTTATATTACGTTATTGATGTATGTAAAGGTCCCACGGAGACATAGAGGACAACTCGCCAGGTATGTTTTCAAACATTACCGCCGAGATGCTAGGTTGGGTTAGGTTAGGTTATATTACGTTATTGATGTATATAAAGGTCCCACGGAGACGAATAAGCCAACTCGCCAGGAATGTTGTCAAATATTACCGCCGAGATGTTAGGTTGGGTTAGGTTAGGTTGTATTACATTATTGATGTATATAACGGTCCCACGGAGACGTAGAGGCCATCAAGACAGGAATGTGGTCAAATATTATCGCCGTAATGTTAGGTTGGGTTAGTTTAGGTTACATTACGTTATTGATGTATATAAAGGTCCCACGGAGACGTAGAGGCCAACTCGCCAGGAATGTAGTCAAATATTATCGCCGGGATGTAAGATTGGGTTAGGTGATGTTATATTACGTTATTGATGTATATAACGGTCCCACGGAGACGTAGAGGCCAACAAGCCAGGAATGTGGTAAAATATTACCACCGAGATGTTAGGTTTGGTTAGGTTAGGTTATATTACGTTATTGATGTATGTAAAGGTCCCACGGAGACATAGAGGACAACTCGCCAGGTATGTTTTCAAATATTACCGCCGAGATGTTAGATTGGGTTAGGTTAGGTTATATTACGTTATTGAAGTATATAAAGGTCCCACGGAGACGTAGAGGCCAACAAGCCAGGAATGTGGTCAAATATTATCGCAGAGATGTTAGTATGGGTTAGTTTAGGTTATATTGCGTTATTGATGTATATAAAGTTCCCACGGAGACGTAGAGGCCAACAAGCCAGGAATGTGGTCAAACATTACCGCCGAGATGTTAGGTTGGGTTAGGTTAGGTTATATTACGTTATTGATGTATATAAAGGTCCCACGGACACGTAGAGTCCAACAAGCCAGGAATGTGATCAAATATTACCGCCGAGATGTTAGGTTGGGTTAGGTTAGGTTATATTATGTTATTGATGTATGTAAAGGTCCCACGGAGACATAGAGGACAACTCGCCAGGTATGTTTTCAAACATTACCGCCGAGATGTTAGGTTGGGTTAGGTTAGGTTATATTACGTTATTGATGTATATAAAGGTCCCACGGAGACGGAGAAGCCAACTTGCCAGGAATGTTGTCAAATATTACCGCCGAGATGTTAGGTTGGGTTAGTTGATGTTATATTACGTTATTGATGTATATAAAGGTCCCACGGAGGCGGAAAAGCCAACTCGCCAGGAATATTCTCAAATATTACCGCCGAGATGTTAGGTTGGATTAGGTTAGGTTATATTACGTTATAGATGTATATAAAGGTCTCACGTAGACGTAGAGTCCAACAAGCCAGGAATGTGGTCAAATATTACAGCCGAGATGTAAGATTGGGTTAGGTTAGGTTATATTACGTTATAGATGTATATAAAAGGTCCCACGGAGACGTAGAGTCCAGCAAGCCAGGAATGTGATCAAATATTACCGCCGAGATGTTAGGTTGGGTTAGGTGATGTTATATTACGTTATTGATGTATATAAAGGACCCACGGAGGCGGAAAAGCCAACTCGCCAGGAATGTTCTCAAACATTACCGCCGAGATGTTAGGTTGGGTTAGGTTAGGTTATATTACGTTATTGATGTATATGAAGGTCCCACGGAGACGGAGAAGTCAACTCGCCAGGAATGTTGTCAAATATTACCGCCGAGATGTTAGGTTGGGTTAGGTTAGGTTATATAACGTTATTGATATATATAACGGTCCCACGGAGACGTAGATGCCATCAAGACAGGAATGTGGTCAAATATTATCGCCGAGATGTTAGGTTGGGTTAGGTTAGGTTATATTACGTTATTGATGTATGTAAAGGTCCCACGGAGACATAGAGGACAACTCGCCAGGTATGTTTTCAAACATTACCGCCGAGATGTTAGGTTGGGTTAGGTTAGGTTATATTACGTTATTGATGTATATAAAGGTCCCACGGAGACGAATAAGCCAACTCGCCAGGAATGTTGTCAAATATTACCGCCGAGATGTTAGGTTGGGTTAGGTTAGGTTGTATTACATTATTGATGTATATAACGGTCCCACGGAGACGTAGAGGCCATCAAGACAGGAATGTGGTCAAATATTATCGCCGTAATGTTAGGTTGGGTTAGTTTAGGTTACATTACGTTATTGATGTATATAAAGGTCCCACGGAGACGTAGAGGCCAACTCGCCAGGAATGTAGTCAAATATTATCGCCGGGATGTAAGATTGGGTTAGGTGATGTTATATTACGTTATTGATGTATATAACGGTCCCACGGAGACGTAGAGGCCAACAAGCCAGGAATGTGGTAAAATATTACCACCGAGATGTTAGGTTTGGTTAGGTTAGGTTATATTACGTTATTGATGTATGTAAAGGTCCCACGGAGACATAGAGGACAACTCGCCAGGTATGTTTTCAAATATTACCGCCGAGATGTTAGATTGGGTTAGGTTAGGTTATATTACGTTATTGAAGTATATAAAGGTCCCACGGAGACGTAGAGGCCAACAAGCCAGGAATGTGGTCAAATATTATCGCAGAGATGTTGGTATGGGTTAGTTTAGGTTATATTGCGTTATTGATGTATATAAAGTTCCCACGGAGACGTAGAGGCCAACAAGCCAGGAATGTGGTCAAACATTACCGCCGAGATGTTAGGTTGGGTTAGGTTAGGTTATATTACGTTATTGATGTATATAAAGGTCCCACGGACACGTAGAGTCCAACAAGCCAGGAATGTGATCAAATATTACCGCCGAGATGTTAGGTTGGGTTAGGTTAGGTTATATTATGTTATTGACGTATGTAAAGGTCCCACGGAGACATAGAGGGCAACTCGCCAGGTATGTTTTCAAACATTACCGCCGAGATGTTAGGTTGGGTTAGGTTAGGTTATATTACGTTATTGATGTATATAAAGGTCCCACGGAGACGGAGAAGCCAACTTGCCAGGAATGTTGTCAAATATTACCGCCGAGATGTTAGGTTGGGTTAGGTTAGGTTATATTACGTTATTGATGTATATAAAGGTCCCACGGAGACGAAGAGGCCAACTCGCCAGGTATGTCTTCAAATTTTACCGCCGAGATGTTAGATTGGTTTAGGTTAGGTTATATAACGTTATTGATGTATATAACGGTCCCACGGAGACGTAGAGGCCATCAAGGCAGGAATGTGGTCAAATATTATCGCCGTAATGTTAGGTTGGGTTAGTTTAGGTTACATTACGTTATTGATGTATATAAAGGTCCCACGGAGACGTAGAGGCCAACTCGCCAGGAATGTAGTCAAATATTATCGCCGGGATGTAAGATTGGGTTAGGTGATGTTATATTACGTTATTGATGTATATAACGGTCCCACGGAGACGTAGAGGCCAACAAGCCAGGAATGTGGTAAAATATTACCACCGAGATGTTAGGTTTGGTTAGGTTAGGTTATATTACGTTATTGATGTATGTAAAGGTCCCACGGAGACATAGAGGACAACTCGCCAGGTATGTTTTCAAATATTACCGCCGAGATGTTAGATTGGGTTAGGTTAGGTTATATTACGTTATTGAAGTATATAAAGGTCCCACGGAGACGTAGAGGCCAACAAGCCAGGAATGTGGTCAAATATTATCGCAGAGATGTTAGTATGGGTTAGTTTAGGTTATATTGCGTTATTGATGTATATAAAGTTCCCACGGAGACGGAGAGGCCAACAAGCCAGGAATGTGGTCAAACATTACCGCCGAGATGTTAGGTTGGGTTAGGTTAGGTTATATTACGTTATTGATGTATATAAAGGTCCCACGGACACGTAGAGTCCAACAAGCCAGGAATGTGATCAAATATTACCGCCGAGATGTTAGGTTGGGTTAGGTTAGGTTATATTATGTTATTGATGTATGTAAAGGTCCCACGGAGACATAGAGGACAACTCGCCAGGTATGTTTTCAAACATTACCGCCGAGATGTTAGGTTGGGTTAGGTTAGGTTATATTACGTTATTGATGTATATGAAGGTCCCACGGAGACGGAGAAGTCAACTCGCCAGGAATGTTGTCAAATATTACCGCCGAGATGTTAGGTTGGGTTAGGTTAGGTTATATAACGTTATTGATATATATAACGGTCCCACGGAGACGTAGAGGCCATCAAGACAGGAATGTGGTCAAATATTATCGCCGAGATGTTAGGTTGGGTTAGTTTAGGTTATATTACGTTATTGATATATATAAAGGTCCCACGGAGACGTAGAGGCCAACAAGCCAGGAATGTGGTCAAATATTATCGCCGGGATGTAAGATTGGGTTAGGTGATGTTATATTACGTTATTGATGTATATAACGGTCCCACGGAGACGTAGAGGCCAACAAGCCAGGAATGTGGTCAAATATTACCACCGAGATGTTAGGTTGGGTTAGGTTAGGTTATATTACGTTATTGATGTATGTAAAGGTCCCACGGAGACATAGAGGACAACTCGCCAGGTATGTTTTCAAACATTATCGCCGAGATGTTAGGTTGGGTTAGGTTAGGTTATATTACGTTATTGATGTATATAAAGGTCCCACGGAGACGAATAAGCCAACTCGCCAGGAATGTTGTCAAATATTACCGCCGAGATGTTAGGTTGGGTTAGGTTAGGTTGTATTAAATTATTGATGTATATAACGGTCCCACGGAGACGTAGAGGCCATCAAGACAGGAATGTGATCAAATATTATCGCCGTAATGTTAGGTTGGGTTAGTTTAGGTTACATTACGTTATTGATGTATATAAAGGTCCCACGGAGACGTAGAGGCCAACTCGCCAGGAATGTAGTCAAATATTATCGCCGGGATGTAAGATTGGGTTAGGTGATGTTATATTACGTTATTGATGTATATAACGGTCCCACGGAGACGTAGAGGCCAACAAGCCAGGAATGTGGTAAAATATTACCACCGAGATGTTAGGCTTGGTTAGGTTAGGTTATATTACGTTATTGATGTATGTAAAGGTCCCACGGAGACATAGAGGACAACTCGCCAGGTATGTTTTCAAATATTACCGCCGAGATGTTAGATTGGGTTAGGTTAGGTTATATTACGTTATTGAAGTATATAAAGGTCCCACGGAGACGTAGAGGCCAACAAGCCAGGAATGTGGTCAAATATTATCGCAGAGATGTTAGTATGGGTTAGTTTAGGTTATATTGCGTTATTGATGTATATAAAGTTCCCACGGAGACGTAGAGGCCAACAAGCCAGGAATGTGGTCAAACATTACCGCCGAGATGTTAGGTTGGGTTCGGTTAGGTTATATTACGTTATTGATGTATATAAAGGTCCCACGGACACGTAGAGTCCAACAAGCCAGGAATGTGATCAAATATTACCGCCGAGATGTTAGGTTGGGTTAGGTTAGGTTATATTATGTTATTGATGTATGTAAAGGTCCCACGGAGACATAGAGGACAACTCGCCAGGTATGTTTTCAAACATTACCGCCGAGATGTTAGGTTGGGTTAGGTTAGGTTATATTACGTTATTGATGTATATAAAGGTCCCACGGAGACGGAGAAGCCAACTTGCCAGGAATATTCTCAAATATTACCGCCGAGATGTTAGGTTGGATTAGGTTAGGTTATATTACGTTATAGATGTATATAAAGGTCTCACGTAGACGTAGAGTCCAACAAGCCAGGAATGTGGTCAAATATTACAGCCGAGATGTAAGATTGGGTTAGGTTAGGTTATATTACGTTATAGATGTATATAAAAGGTCCCACGGAGACGTAGAGTCCAGCAAGCCAGGAATGTGATCAAATATTACCGCCGAGATGTTAGGTTGGGTTAGGTGATGTTATATTACGTTATTGATGTATATAAAGGACCCACGGAGGCGGAAAAGCCAACTCGCCAGGAATGTTCTCAAACATTACCGCCGAGATGTTAGGTTGGGTTAGGTTAGGTTATATTACGTTATTGATGTATATGAAGGTCCCACGGAGACGAAGAGGCCAACTCGCCAGGTATGTCTTCAAATTTTACCGCCGAGATGTTAGATTGGTTTAGGTTAGGTTATATAACGTTATTGATGTATATAACGGTCCCACGGAGACGTAGAGGCCATCAAGGCAGGAATGTGGTCAAATATTATCGCCGTAATGTTAGGTTGGGTTAGTTTAGGTTACATTACGTTATTGATGTATATAAAGGTCCCACGGAGACGTAGAGGCCAACTCGCCAGGAATGTAGTCAAATATTATCGCCGGGATGTAAGATTGGGTTAGGTGATGTTATATTACGTTATTGATGTATATAACGGTCCCACGGAGACGTAGAGGCCAACAAGCCAGGAATGTGGTAAAATATTACCACCGAGATGTTAGGTTTGGTTAGGTTAGGTTATATTACGTTATTGATGTATGTAAAGGTCCCACGGAGACATAGAGGACAACTCGCCAGGTATGTTTTCAAATATTACCGCCGAGATGTTAGATTGGGTTAGGTTAGGTTATATTACGTTATTGAAGTATATAAAGGTCCCACGGAGACGTAGAGGCCAACAAGCCAGGAATGTGGTCAAATATTATCGCAGAGATGTTAGTATGGGTTAGTTTAGGTTATATTGCGTTATTGATGTATATAAAGTTCCCACGGAGACGTAGAGGCCAACAAGCCAGGAATGTGGTCAAACATTACCGCCGAGATGTTAGGTTGGGTTAGGTTAGGTTATATTACGTTATTGATGTATATAAAGGTCCCACGGACACGTAGAGTCCAACAAGCCAGGAATGTGATCAAATATTACCGCCGAGATGTTAGGTTGGGTTAGGTTAGGTTATATTATGTTATTGATGTATGTAAAGGTCCCACGGAGACATAGAGGACAACTCGCCAGGTATGTTTTCAAACATTACCGCCGAGATGTTAGGTTGGGTTAGGTTAGGTTATATTACGTTATTGATGTATATAAAGGTCCCACGGAGACGGAGAAGCCAACTTGCCAGGAATGTTGTCAAATATTACCGCCGAGATGTTAGGTTGGGTTAGGTTAGGTTATATTACGTTATTGATGTATATAAAGGTCCCACGGAGACGAAGAGGCCAACTCGCCAGGTATGTCTTCAAATTTTACCGCCGAGATGTTAGATTGGTTTAGGTTAGGTTATATAACGTTATTGATGTATATAACGGTCCCACGGAGACGTAGAGGCCATCAAGGCAGGAATGTGGTCAAATATTATCGCCGAGATGTTAGGTTGGGTTAGTTTAGGTTATATTACGTTATTGATGTATATAAAGGTCCCACGGAGACGTAGAAGCAAACTCGCCAGGAATGTGGTCAAATATTATCGCCGGGATGTAAGATTGGGTTAGGTGATGTTATATTACGTTATTGATGTATATAACGGACCCACGGAGACGTAGAGGCCAACAAGCCAGGAATGTGGTCAAATATTATCGCCGAGATGTTAGTATGGGTTAGGTTAGGCTATATTACGTTATTGATGTATATAACGGTCCCACGGAGACGTAGAGGCCATCAAGACAGGAATGTGGTCAAATATTACCGCCGAGATGTTAGGTTGGGTTAGTTTAGGTTATATTGCGTTACTGATGTATAGAAAGTTCCCACGGAGACGTAGAGGCCAACAAGCCAGGAATGTGGTCAAACATTACCGCCGAGATGTTAGGTTGGGTTTGGTTAGGTTATATTACGTTATTGATGTATATAAAGGTCCCACGGAGACGAAGAGGCCAACACGCCAGGTATGTCTTCAAATTTTACCGCCGAGATGTTAGGTTGGGTTAGGTTAGGTTATATTACGTTATTGATGTATACAAAGGTCCCACGAAGGCGGAAAAGCCAACTCGCCAGGAATGTTCTTAAATATTACCGCCGAGATGTTAGGTTGGATTAGGTTAGGTTATATTACGTTATAGATGTATATAAAGGTCTCACGTAGACGTAGAGTCCAACAAGCCAGGAATGTGGTCAAATATTACAGCCGAGATGTAAGATTGGGTTAGGTTAGGTTATATTACGTTATAGATGTATATAAAGGTCCCACGGAGACGTAGAGTCCAACAAGCCAGGAATGTGATCAAATATTACCACCGAGATGTTAGGTTGGGTTAGGTTAGGTTATATTATGTTATTGATGTATGTAAAGGTCCCACGGAGACATAGAGGACAACTCGCCAGGTATGTTTTCAAACATTACCGCCGAGATGTTAGGTTGGGTTAGGTTAGGTTATATTACGTTTTGATGTATATAAAGGTCCCACGGAGACGGAGAAGCCAACTTGCCAGGAATGTTGTCAAATATTACCGCCGAGATGTTAGGTTGGGTTAGGTTAGGTTATATTACGTTATTGATGTATATAAAGGTCCCACGGAGACGAAGAGGCCAACTCGCCAGGTATGTCTTCAAATTTTACCGCCGAGATGTTAGATTGGTTTAGGTTTGGTTATATAACGTTATTGATGTATATAACGGTCCCACGGAGACGTAGAGGCCATCAAGGCAGGAATGTGGTCAAATATTATCGCCGAGATGTTAGGTTGGGTTAGTTTAGGTTATATTACGTTATTGATGTATATAAAGGTCCCACGGAGACGTAGAAGCAAACTCGCCAGGAATGTGGTCAAATATTATCGCCGGGATGTAAGATTGGGTTAGGTGATGTTATATTACGTTATTGATGTATATAACGGTCCCACGGAGACGAAGAGGCCAACACGCCAGGTATGTCTTCAAATTTTACCGCCGAGATGTTAGGTTGGGTTAGGTTAGGTTATATTACGTTATTGATGTATACAAAGGTCCCACGAAGGCGGAAAAGCCAACTCGCCAGGAATGTTCTCAAATATTACCGCCGAGATGTTAGGTTGGGTTAGTTGATGTTATATTACGTTATTGATGTATATAAAGGTCCCACGGAGGCGGAAAAGCCAACTCGCCAGGAATATTCTCAAATATTACCGCCGAGATGTTAGGTTGGATTAGGTTAGGTTATATTACGTTATAGATGTATATAAAGGTCTCACGTAGACGTAGAGTCCAACAAGCCAGGAATGTGGTCAAATATTACAGCCGAGATGTAAGATTGGGTTAGGTTAGGTTATATTACGTTATAGAGGTATATAAAGGTCTCACGTAGACGTAGAGTCCAACAAGACAGGAATGTGGCCAAATATTACAGCCGAGATGTAAGATTGGGTTAGGTTAGGTTATATTACGTTATAGATGTATATAAAGGTCCCACGGACACGTAGAGTCCAACAAGCCAGGAATGTGATCAAATATTACCGCCGAGATGTTAGGTTGGGTTAGGTGATGTTATATTACGTTATTGATGTATGTAAAGGTCCCACGGAGACGTAGAGGCCAACTCGGCAGGTATGTTGTCAAATATTACGGCCGAGATGTTAGGTTGGGTTAGGTTAGGTTATATTACGTTATTGATGTATATGAAGGTCCCACGGAGACGGAGAAGCCAACTCGCCAGGAATGTTGTCAAATATTACCGCCAAGATGTTAGGTTGGGTTAGGTTAGGTTATATGACGTTATTGATGTATATAACGGTCCCACGGAGACGTAGAGGCCATCAAGACAGGAATGTGGTCAAATATTACCGCCGAGATGTTAGGTTGGGTTAGGTTAGGCTATATTACGTTATTGATGTATACAAAGGTCCCACGGAGACGTAGAGGCCAACTCGCCAGGTAAGTTTTCAAATATTACCGCCGAGATGTTAGGTTGGGTTAGGTTAGGTTATACTACGTTATTGATGTATATAACGGTCCCACGGAGACGTAGAGGCCATCAAGACAGGAATGTGGTCAAATATTACCGCCGAGATGTTGGGTTGGGTTAGTTTAGGTTATATTGCGTTATTGATGTATATAAAGTTCCCACGGAGACGTAGAGGCCGACAAGCCAGGAATGTGGTCAAATATTATCGCCGAGATGTTAGTATGGGTTAGGTTAGGCTATATTACGTTATTGAAGTATATAAAGGTCCCACGGAGACGTAGAGGCCAACTCGCCAGGTAAGTTTTCAAATATTACCGCCGAGATGTTAGGTTGGGTTAGGTTAGGTTATATTACGTTATTGATGTATATAACGGTCCCACGGAGACGTAGAGGCCAACAAGCCAGGAATGTGGTCAAATATTATCGCCGAGATGTTAGTATGGGTTAGGTTAGGCTATATTACGTTATTGATGTATATAACGGTCCCACGGAGACGTAGAGGCCATCAAGACAGGAATGTGGTCAAATATTACCGCCGAGATGTTAGGTTGGGTTAGTTTAGGTTATATTGCGTTATTGATGTATATAAAGTTCCCACGGAGACGTAGAGGCCAACAAGCCAGGAATGTGGTCAAACATTACCGCCGAGATGTTATGTTGGGTTAGGTCAGGTTATATTACGTTATTGATGTATATAAAGGTCCCAGGGAGACGAAGAGGCCAACACGCCAGGTATGTCTTCAAATTTTACCGCCGAGATGTTAGGTTGGGTTAGGTTAGGTTATATTACGTTATTGATGTATACAAAGGTCCCACGAAGGCGGAAAAGCCAACTCGCCAGGAATGTTCTCAAATATTACCGCCGAGATGTTAGGTTGGGTTAGTTGATGTTATATTACGTTATTGATGTATATAAAGGTCCCACGGAGGCGGAAAAGCCAACTCGCCAGGAATGTTCTCAAATATTACCGCCGAGATGTTAGGTTGGATTAGGTTAGGTTATATTACGTTATAGATGTATATAAAGGTCTCACGTAGACGTAGAGTCCAACAAGCCAGGAATGTGGTCAAATCTTACCGCCGATATGTTAGGTTGGGTTAGGTTAGGTTATATTACGTTATTGATGTATATAAAGTTCCCACGGAGACGTAGAGGCCAACAAGCCAGGGATGTGGTCAAATATTATCGCCGAGATGTTAGTTTGGGTTAGGTTAGGCTATATTACGTTATTGATGTATATAAAGGTCCCACGGAGACGTAGATGCCATCTCGCCTGGTATGTTGTCAAATCTTACCGCCGAGATGTTAGGTTGGGTTAGGTTAGGTTATATTACGTTATTGATGTATATGAAGGTCCCACGGAGACGGAGAAGCCAACTCGCCAGGAATGTTGTCAAATATTACCGCCAAGATGTTAGGTTGGGTTAGGTTAGGTTATATAACGTTATTGATGTATATAACGGTCCCACGGAGACGTAGAGGCCATCAAGACAGGAATGTGGTGAAATATTACCGCCGAGATGTTAGGTTGGGTTAGGTTAGGCTATATTACGTTATTGATGTATACAAAGGTCCCACGGAGACGTAGAGGCCAACTCGCCAGGTAAGTTTTCAAATATTACCGCCGAGATGTTAGGTTGGGTTAGGTTAGGTTATACTACGTTATTGATGTATATAACGGTCCCACGGAGACGTAGAGGCCATCAAGACAGGAATGTGGTCAAATATTACCGCCGAGATGTTAGGTTGGGTTAGTTTAGGTTATATTGCGTTATTGATGTATATAAAGTTCCCACGGAAACGTAGAGGCCGACAAGCCAGGAATGTGGTCAAATATTATCGCCGAGATGTTAGTATGGGTTAGGTTAGGCTATATTACGTTATTGAAGTATATAAAGGTCCCACGGAGACGTAGAGGCCAACTCGCCAGGTAAGTTTTCAAATATTACCGCCGAGATGTTAGGTTGGGTTAGGTTAGGTTATATTACGTTATTGATGTATATAACGGTCCCACGGAGACGTAGAAGCCATCAAGACAGGAATGTGGTCAAATATTACCGCCGAGATGTTAGGTTGGGTTAGTTTAGGTTATATTGCGTTATTGATGTATATAAAGTTCCCACGGAGACGTAGAGGCCGACAAGCCAGGAAAGTGGTCAAATATTATCGCCGAGATGTTAGTATGGGTTAGGTTAGGCTATATTACGTTATTGAAGTATATAAAGGTCCCACGGAGACGTAGAGGCCAACTCGCCAGGAATGTTTTCAAATATTACCGCCGATATGTTAGGTTGGGTTAGGTTAGGTTATATTACGTTATAGATGTATGTAAAGGTCCACGGAGACGTAGAGGCCAACTCGGCAGGTATGTTGTCAAATATTACGGCCGAGATGTTAGGTTGGGTTAGGTTAGGTTATATTACGTTATTGATGTATATGAAGCTCCCACGGAGACGGAGAAGCCAACTCGCCAGGAATGTTCTCAAACATTACCGCCGAGATGTTAGGTTGGGTTAGGTTAGGTTATATTACGATATTGATGTATATAACGGTCCCACGGAGACGTAGAGGCCATCAAGACAAGAATGTGGTCAAATATTCCCGCCGAGATATTAGGTTGGGTTAGGTTAGGCTAAATTACGTTACTGATGTATATAAAGGTCCCACGGAGACGTAGATGCCAACTCGCCAGGTATGTCTTCAAATTTTACCGCCGAGATGTTAGGTTGGGTTAGGTTAGGTTATATTACGTTATTGATGTATACAAAGGTCCCACGAAGGCGGAAAAGCCAACTCGCCAGGAATGTTCTCAAATATTACCGCCGAGATGTTAGGTTGGGTTAGTTGATGTTATATTACGTTATTGATGTATATAAAGGTCCCACGGAGGCGGAAAAGCCAACTCGCCAGGAATGTTCTCAAATATTACCGCCGAGATGTTAGGTTGGATTAGGTTAGGTTATATTATGTTATAGATGTATATAAAGGTCTCACGTAGACGTAGAGTCCAACAAGCCAGGAATGTGGTCAAATCTTACCGCCGAGATGTCAGGTTGGGTTAGGTTAGGTTATATTACGTTATTGATGTATACAAAGGTCCCACGAAGGCGGAAAATCCAACTCGCCAGGAACGTTCTCAAATATTACCGCCGAGATGTTAGGTTGGATTAGGTTAGGTTATATTACGTTATAGATGTATATAAAGGTCTCACGTAGACGTAGAGTCCAACTCGCCAGGAATGTGGTCAAATATTACAGCCGATATGTTAGGTTGGGTTAGGTTAGGTTATATTACGTTATTGATGTATATAAAGGTCCCACGTAGACGTAGAGTCCAACAAGCCAGGAATGTGGTCAAATATTACAGCCGAGATGTAAGATTGGGTTAGGTTAGGTTATATTACGTTATAGATGTATATAAAGGTCCCACGGAGACGTAGAGTCCAACAAGCCAGGAATGTGATCAAATATTACCGCCGAGATGTTAGGTTGGGTTAGGTGATGTTATATTACGTTATTGATGTATATAAAGGTCCCACGGAGGCGGAAAAGCCAACTCGCCAGGAATGTACTCAAACATTACCGCCGAGATGTTAGGTTGGGTTAGGTTAGGTTATATTACGTTATTGATGTATATAAAGGTCCCACGGAGACGGATAAGCGAACTCGCCAGGAATGTTGTCAAATATTACCGCCGAGATGTTAGGTTGGGTTAGGTTAGGTTGTATTACATTATTGATGTATATAACGGTCCCCCGGAGACGTAGAGGCCAACAAGACAGGAATGTGGTCAAATATTACCGCCGAGATGTTAGGTTGGGTTAGGTTAGGCTATATTACGTTATTGATGTATATAAAGGACCCACGGAGACGTAGAGGCCAACTCGCCAGGTATGTTGTCAAATCCTACCGCCGAGATGTTAGGTTGTTTTAGGCTAGGTTATATTGCGTTATTGATGTATACAAAGGTCCCACGGAGACGTAGAGGCCAACTCGCCAGGTAAGTTTTCAAATATTACCACCGAGATGTTAGGTTGGGTTAGGTTAGGTTATATTACGTTATTGATGTATATAACGGTCCCACGGAGACGTAGAGGCCATCAAGACAGGAATGTGGTCAAATATTCCCGCCGAGATGTTAGGTTGGGTTAGTTTAGGTTATATTACGTTGTAGATGTATGTAAAGGTCCCACGGAGACGTAGAGTCCAACAAGCCAGGAACGTGATCAAATATTACCGCCGAGATGTTAGGTTGGGTTAGGTGATGTTATATTACGTTATTGATGTATATAAAGGTCCCACGGAGGCGGAAAAGCCAACTCGCCAGGAATGTTCTCAAACATTACCGCCGAGATGTTAGGTTGGGTTAGGTTAGGTTATATTACGTTATTGATGTATATAACGGTCCCACGGAGACGTAGAGGCCATCAAGACAGGAATGTGGTCAAATATTCCCGCCGAGATGTTAGGTTGGGTTAGGTTAGGTTATATTACGTTATTGATGTATATAACGGTCCCACGGAGACGTAGAAGCCATCAAGACAGGAATGTGGTCAAATATTACCGCCGAGATGTTAGGTTGGGTTAGTTTAGGTTATATTGCGTTATTGATGTATATAAAGTTCCCACGGAGACGTAGAGGCCGACAAGCCAGGAATGTGGTCAAATATTATCGCCGAGATGTTAGTATGGGTTAGGTTAGGCTATATTACGTTATTGATGTATATAACGGTCCCACGGAGACGTAGAGGCCATCAAGACAGGAATGTGGTCAAATATTACCGCCGAGATGTTAGGTTGGGTTAGTTTAGGTTATATTGCGTTATTGATTTATATAAAGTTCCCACGGAGACGTAGAGGCCAACAAGCCAGGAATGTGGTCAAACATTACCGCCGAGATGTTAGGTTGGGTTAGGTTAGGTTATATTACGTTATTGATGTATATAAAGGACCCAGGGAGACGAAGAGGCCAACACGCCAGGTATGTCTTCAAATTTTACCGCCGAGATGTTAGGTTGGGTTAGGTTAGGTTATATTACGTTACGTCGCAGTATCGTGGTCGGATTGCGTCGTCATTGGAATATACGCGCCGCCGAGTTGGTCGTTGCAAGATTTCGATCAGCTCCTGGACGAAGTGGAGGGTGTAGTGCGAAATCACGCCTCGCAACCGACATTCGTACTGGGAGATTTCAACGCGCACGCGACTATGTGGCGCTCTTCCAGAACGACTCAGCGTGGACACTCGACGATGGACTGGGCAGCATCCGCGAATCTCAGACTGTTGAATCAAGGATCTGCCAGTACGTGCGTGCGTCCACAGGGCGAGAGCAAGGTCGACCTCTCGTTCGCGAACGACGCAGCATCTCGAAGAGTCACGAGCTGGAAAGTGGATCCGATCGAAACTTTATCTGATCACTTATATATAAGGATCGACATATCCACGGTACAAGGAAGAAGGGCAGCGGACCAGAAGCAAAATAGATGGTCGTTGCGAAAAATCGACGAAGATATGTTTATGGCGGCAACCCTCGCCGCTACCTGGCCGAGCGAACCGACCGAAGCGGCCGTAGTCGAGCGAGAAGCAGAATGGTTTACGAGGACGTTGACATCGGTGTGCAACGCAAGCATGCCGAAAATAAGGTCGAACCCCACTCGTAAACCCGTATATTGGTGGAGGAACGAGATCGCTCTTCTCCGTGCGGAGAGCACAAACGCACGGAGACAATATACGAGATACCGGAAACGGAGGAATCCCGATTCGGTGAGGAAAGCGCAGCTCTATGAAGTTTACAAGGAGAAGAAAATAGAGCTGCAGGCGGCCATAAAGACATCAAAGGCACGAGCATGGGACGGGCTGCTGGAAACACTGCGCGAGGATCCGTGGGGGCGGCCGTACAAGATAGTAATGAATAAATTACGACCGTGGGCGCCCCCGTTAACGGAGACGATGGAGACGCCGTTCTTGAAGCGAGTTGTCGACACGCTCTTCCCACCGGAAGAGGCTACGTCGGCGAGCAACTCGCAAATTTCAGCACACATCGACCCGATCATCTGGTCGCTGGACAACGACGTCACCGAGGAGGAAATGGCTCGCGCCATAAAGCGCATGACAAAGAAGAACACCGCGCCCGGACCGGACGGAATTCCCGGCCGTGCCTGGTCGATGGCACTCAGTGTCCTGAATTCAAGATTGCGGAAGTTATTTACAGCATGCTTGAAGACGGGTACGTTTCCAGCAAGATGGAAAACCGGCAGATTAGTATTGCTCCGAAAGCCGGGAAAATCGGAGGATTTACCGGCAGCGTACAGGCCGATAGTTTTGCTCGACGAGGTCGGAAAATTATTTGAAAGGATAATCCACAACCGCCTCATCGAGCACCTGTCGCGAACCGGGCCGAACTTAGCCGAGAACCAATTCGGCTTCCGAGAAGGACGATCGACGATTGACGCGATTCGACAAGTGAAAAGTTTCGCCGAAAACGCGATCGCCGCCGGGGGAGTCGTAATCGCGATATCTTTAGATATTAAGAATGCGTTCAACTCCCTCGAATGGAGTACGATTCGTAGAGCGCTTGAAAAGCACGGGTTTCCGCGATACCTGCGAAGGGTCGTGGAAAATTACCTGAGCGACCGCGCGGTTCTCTACGATAGCCGGCATGGAATCGAGAAAAAGAAGATTGATCGCGGCGTTCCCCAGGGATCGGTCCTCGGACCGCTTCTCTGGAATCTCGGGTACGACGCGGTCCTGAAGCTGCCAATGCCGTCCGGCGTGCATCTCACGTGCTACGCGGATGACACGATGGTGTTGGCAGTCGACACGTGTCGGCAACGCGCAATCTGCCGGGCCGAAGTGGCAGTTGCGGTCGTGGCTAATACGATCAAGAAGATGGGGCTCCAGATGGCACCGGAGAAATCTGAAATCCTGTGCTTCAAGGGACGAAGAAGAGACCCGCGAGGAGGAAACGAAGTGGTCAACATTGGACCATCCAAAGTTACAGTGGGGAGCGAGATGAAGTATCTCGGACTGCTCCTCGACGATAAATGGAACTTTGGTCTCCACTTCGCTCGTCAGGCCGTTCGACTGGATGCTGCGGCAAATTATCTAAGCCGCATCATGCCGAATCTGCACGGACCGGACGAGAAAGTAAGGAAAGTCTATGCTGGGGTGATAAAAAGCATTGCGCTTTACGGAGCCCCGGTATGGAGCGACGCGCTTAACAAAGGAGGCAGAAAGCTGCAGCTGCTGCGAAGCGCGTGGCGAAGAATAGCCATTCGGGTCATAAGAGGATATCGCACGATTTCCTACGACGCGGCAACAATGCTGGCGGGTCTCGCACCCCTGGAATACCTGGCGCAGGAAGACCTCATAGTGTACGAAACCCTTCGCACAACGCGCCAGGTAGAAGAAGAAGGTGCACCTGCTCCGACAAGGGACGAGATTAGAAGAGAAGCGAGACGCTTCACTTTCTCTAAATGGAAGGAGAAACTCGCACCTGCGACCAATCACAGGATCGTGGGAGCGATTCTACCCATCTTGGAAAACTGGGTAGAAAACAGGAGAGGGCAGCTCACCTTCAGAGTGACGCAGGTGCTGACTGGACATGGATGCTTCGGTCAGTACCTCTGCAAGATCGGAAAAGAGGCCACGGCTGAATGTCACCATTGCGGAGACGGAGACGACTCTGCGCAGCACACGTTGGAACGCTGTCCAGCGTGGCAAACGCTGCGCCACGCTCTCGTGGCAGAGATCGGACGGGATCTCTCGCCGACCAGCATCCTGCCGAAGATGCTGGAAGGGGAGAGATACTGGCGAGCCGTTACCTTGTTTTGCGACAAAGTGATGGCTGCGAAGGAAGCCGCCGAGCGCGAAAGAGAGCGCACGCTTTCTGCTCGACGAGCCTTACGTGGTCGGCGTTGTAGACGTTTGCCACGTTCCACTCCAAGGTAGGGGACTCTCGTCCGTCAGGGCGCGAGAGTCGCTCCAAAGTACCCACCGGGGAGCGGAGCTTCGCCGTCGCCGTCCATCTCAAACGCCGCAAGCGGGAGAAGAGGAAGACGACTTCGAAGATTGAAGACAGGCGCAAGAAATTCGACAAAGAGGTACGCGTGAGGAATGCATGCATTCGCACACAAGCGTAATAGAAAAGATTGCGCAAAGAAAAAGTAAATAAGAAAAAACAGAAAGAGCAGCCGAGCGCCGGCTAGACAGGATTTGGGTCAAGTCTATCCGGCACGCGCTCGACCGAGGAGAGGCAAACGACTGTGGTGGTTGCAGTCGTTGCCAATCTAAAGTATGAACTCGCACGCCAGCTATGAACAGAGAGTTCAAAGAACTCAGACACGAGGCGGGATGCTGGACGCGTTCGAAAGAGTTCCCGGCTACCCGCTACAAGTGTAGGAAGACCACCGCAGGGTTTTAGTCGGTAAGAGTCCGACATAACCGCGGATTTCCCAAAAAATCCACGGTATCCATGAGGATTTCCCTGCGAAAAAAAAAAAAAAAAAAAAAAAGGTTATATTACGTTATTGATGTATACAAAGGTCCCACGAATGCGGAAAAGCCAACTCGCCAGGAATGTTCTCATATATTACCGCCGAGATGTTAGGTTGGGTTAGTTGATGTTATATTACGTTATTGATGTATATAAAGGTCCCACGGAGGCGGAAAAGCCAACTCGCCAGGAATGTTCTCAAATATTACCGCCGAGATGTTAGATTGGATTAGGTTAGGTTATATTACGTTATAGATGTATATAAAGGTCTCACGTAGACGTAGAGTCCAACAAGCCAGGAATGTGGTCAAATCTTACCGCCGAGATGTTAGGTTGGGTTAGGTTAGGTTATATTACGTTATTGATGTATACAAAGGTCCCACGAAGGCGGAAAATCCAACTCGCCAGGAACGTTCTCAAATATTACCGCCGAGATGTTAGGTTGGATTAGGTTAGGTTATATTACGTTATAGATGTATATAAAGGTCTCACGTAGACGTAGAGTCCAACAAGACAGGAATGTGGTCTAATATTACAGCCGAGATGTAAGATTGGGTTAGGTTAGGTTATATTACGTTATAGATGTATATAAAGGTCCCACGGACACGTAGAGTCCAACAAGCCAGGACTGTGATCAAATATTACCGCCGAGATGTTAGGTTGGGTTAGGTGATGTTATATTACGTTATTGATGTATGTAAAGGTCCCACGGAGACGTAGAGGCCAACTCGGCAGGTATGTTGTCAAATATTACGGCCGAGATGTTAGGTTGGGTTAGGTTAGGTTATATTACGTAATTGATGTATATGAAGGTCCCACGGAGACGGAGAAGCCAACTCGCCAGGAATGTTGTCAAATATTACCGCCAAGATGTTAGGTTGGGTTAGGTTAGGTTATATAACGTTATTGATGTATATAACGGTCCCACGGAGACGTAGAGGCCATCAAGACAGGAATGTGGTGAAATATTACCGCCGAGATGTTAGGTTGGGTTAGGTTAGGCTATATTACGTTATTGATGTATACAAAGGTCCCACGGAGACGTAGAGGCCAACTCGCCAGGTAAGTTTTCAAATATTACCGCCGAGATGTTAGGTTGGGTTAGGTTAGGTTATACTACGTTATTGATGTATATAACGGTCCCACGGAGACGTAGAGGCCATCAAGACAGGAATGTGGTCAAATATTACCGCCGAGATGTTAGGTTGGGTTAGTTTAGGTTATATTGCGTTATTGATGTATATAAAGTTCCCACGGAGACGTAGAGGCCGACAAGCCAGGAATGTGGTCAAATATTATCGCCGAGATGTTAGTATGGGTTAGGTTAGGCTATATTACGTTATTGAAGTATATAAAGGTCCCACGGAGACGTAGAGGCCAACTCGCCAGGTAAGTTTTCAAATATTACCGCCGAGATGTTAGGTTGGGTTAGGTTAGGTTATATTACGTTATTGATGTATATAACGGTCCCACGGAGACGTAGAAGCCATCAAGACAGGAATGTGGTCAAATATTACCGCCGAGATGTTAGGTTGGGTTAGTTTAGGTTATATTGCGTTATTGATGTATATAAAGTTCCCACGGAGACGTAGAGGCCGACAAGCCAGGAATGTGGTCAAATATTATCGCCGAGATGTTAGTATGGGTTAGGTTAGGCTATATTACGTTATTGAAGTATATAAAGGTCCCACGGAGACGTAGACGCCAACTCGCCAGGAATGTTTTCAAATATTACCGCCGATATGTTAGGTTGGGTTAGGTTAGGTTATATTACGTTATAGATGTATGTAAAGGTCCCACGGAGACGTAGAGGCCAACTCGGCAGGTATGTTGTCAAATATTACGGCCGAGATGTTAGGTAGGGTTAGGTTAGGTTATATTACGTTATTGATGTATATGAAGCTCCCACGGAGACGGAGAAGCCAACTCGCCAGGAATGTTCTCAAACATTACCGCCGAGATGTTAGGTTGGGTTAGGTTAGGTTATATTACGATATTGATGTATATAACGGTCCCACGGAGACGTAGAGGCCATCAAGACAAGAATGTGGTCAAATATTCCCGCCGAGATGTTAGGTTGGGTTAGGTTAGGCTAAATTACGTTACTGATGTATATAAAGGTCCCACGGAGACGTAGAGGCCAACAAGCCAGGAATGTGGTCAAATATTATCGCCGAGATGTTAGTTTGGATTAGGTTAGGCTATATTACGTTATTGATGTATATAAAGGTCCCACGGAGACGTAGATGCCAACTCGCCAGGTATGTTGTCAAATCTTACCGCCGAGATGTTAGGTTGGGTTAGGTTAGGTTATATTACGTTATTGATGTATATAAAGGTCCCACGGGGACGAAGAGGCCAACTCGCTAGGTATGTCTTCAAATATTACCGCCGAGATGTTAGATTAGTTTAGGTTAGGTTATATTACGTTATTGAAGTATATAAAGGACCCACGGAGACGTAGAGGCCATCAAGACAGGAATGTGGTCAAATATTACCGCCGAGATGTTAGGTTGGGTTAGTTTAGGTTATATAACGTTATTGATGTATATAAAGGTCCCACGTAGACGTAGAGTCCAACAAGCCAGGAATGTGGTCAAATATTACAGCCGAGATGTAAGATTGGGTTAGGTTAGGTTATATTACGTTATAGATGTATATAAAGGTCCCACGGAGACGTAGAGTCCAACAAGCCAGGAATGTGATCAAATATTACCGCCGAGATGATAGGTTGGGTTAGGTGATGTTATATTACGTTATTGATGTATATAAAGGTCCCACGGAGGCGGAAAAGCCAACTCGCCAGGAATGTTCTCAAACATTACCGCCGAGATGTTAGGTTGGGTTAGGTTAGGTTATATTACGTTATTGATGTATATAAAGGTCCCACGGAGACGGATAAGCGAACTCGCCAGGAATGTTGTCAAATATTACCGCCGAGATGTTAGGTTGGGTTAGGTTAGGTTGTATTACATTATTGATGTATATAACGGTCCCCCGGAGACGTAGAGGCCAACAAGACAGGAATGTGGTCAAATATTACCGCCGAGATGTTAGGTTGGGTTAGGTTAGGCTATATTACGTTATTGATGTATATAAAGGTCCCACGGAGACGTAGAGGCCAACTCGCCAGGTATGTTGTCAAATCCTACCGCCGAGATGTTAGGTTGTGTTAGGCTAGGTTATATTGCGTTATTGATGTATACAAAGGTCCCACGGAGACGTAGGGGCCAACTCGCCAGGTAAGTTTTCAAACATTACCGCCGAGATGTTAGGTTGGGTTAGTTGATGTTATATTACGTTATTGATGTATATAAAGGTCCCACGGAGGCGGAAAAGCCAACTCGCCAGGAATGTTCTCAAATATTACCGCCGAGATGTTAGATTGGATTAGGTTAGGTTATATTACGTTATAGATGTATATAAAGGTCTCACGTAGACGTAGAGTCCAACAAGCCAGGAATGTGGTCAAATCTTACCGCCGAGATGTTAGGTTGGGTTAGGTTAGGTTATATTACGTTATTGATGTATACAAAGGTCCCACGGAGGCAGAAAAGCCAACTCGCCAGGAATGTGGTCAAATATTACCGCCGAGATGTTAGGTTGGTTTAGGTTAGGTTATATTACGTTATTGATGTATACAAAGGTCCCACGGAGGCGGAAAATCCAACTCGCCAGGTAAGTTTTCAAATATTACCGCCGAGATGTTAGGTTGGGTTAGGTTAGGTTATATTACGTTATTGATTTAAATAACGTTCCCACGGAGACGTAGAGGCCATCAAGACAGGAATGTGGTCAAATATTCCCGCCGAGATGTTAGGTTGGGTTAGGTTAGGTTATATTACGTTATTGATGTATATAAAGGTCCCACGGACACGAAGAGGCCAACACGCCAGGTATGTCTTCAAATATTACCGCCGAGATGTTAGATTGGTTTAGGTTAGGTTATATTACGCTATTGAAGTATATAAAGGTCCCACGGAAACGTAGAGGCCAACAAGCCAGGAATGTTGTCAAATATTACCGCCGAGATGTTAGGTTGGGTTAGGTTAGGTTATATTACGTTATTGATGTATATAAAGGTCCCACGGAGACGGATAAGCCAACTCGCCAGGAATGTTGTCAAATATTACCTCCGAGATGTTAGGTTGGGGTAGGTTAGGTTGTATTACATTTTTGATGTATATAACGTTCCCACGGAGACGTAGAGGCCAACAAGACAGGAATGTGGTCAAATATTACCGCCGAGATGTTAGGTTGGGTTAGGTTAGGCTATATTACGTTATTGATGTATATAAAGGTCCCACGGAGACGTAGAGGCCAACTCGCCAGGTATGTTGTCAAATCTTACCGCCGAGATGTTAGGTTGGTTTAGGTTAGGTTATATTACGTTATTGATGCATATGAAGGTCCCACGGAGACGGAGAAGCCAACTCGCCAGGAATGATGTCAAATATTACCGCCGAGATGTTAGGTTGGGTTAGGTTAGGTTATATTACGTTATTGATGTATATAAAGGTCCCACGGAGACGGATAAGCCAACTCGCCAGGAATGTTGTCAAATATTACCGCCGAGATGTTAGGTTGGGGTAGGTTAGGTTGTATTACATTTTTGATGTATATAACGTTCCCACGGAGACGTAGAGGCCAACAAGACAGGAATGTGGTCAAATATTACCGCCGAGATGTTAGGTTGGGTTAGGTTAGGCTATATTACGTTATTGATGTATATAAAGGTCCCACGGAGACGTAGAGGCCAACTCGCCAGGTATGTTGTCAAATCTAACCGCCGAGATGTTAGGTTGGGTTAGGTTAGGTTATATTACGTTATTGATGTATATGAAGGTCCCACGGAGGCGGAGAAGCCAACTCGCCAGGAATGATGTCAAATATTACCGCCGAGATGTTAGGTTGGGTTAGGTTAGGTTATATTACGTTATTGATTTAAATAACGTTCCCACGGAGACGTAGAGGCCATCAAGACAGGAATGTGGTCAAATATTCCCGCCGAGATGTTAGGTTGGGTTAGGTTAGGTTATATTACGTTATTGATGTATATAAAGGTCCCACGGACACGAAGAGGCCAACACGCCAGGTATGTCTTCAAATATTACCGCCGAGATGTTAGATTGGTTTAGGTTAGGTTATATTACGCTATTGAAGTATATAAAGGTCCCACGGAAACGTAGAGGCCAACAAGCCAGGAATGTTGTCAAATATTACCGCCGAGATGTTAGGTTGGGTTAGGTTAGGTTATATTACGTTATTGATGTATATAAAGGTCCCACGGAGACGGATAAGCCAACTCGCCAGGAATGTTGTCAAATATTACCGCCGAGATGTTAGGTTGGGGTAGGTTAGGTTGTATTACATTTTTGATGTATATAACGTTCCCACGGAGACGTAGAGGCCAACAAGACAGGAATGTGGTCAAATATTACCGCCGAGATGTTAGGTTGGGTTAGGTTAGGCTATATTACGTTATTGATGTATATAAAGGTCCCACGGAGACGTAGAGGCCAACTCGCCAGGTATGTTGTCAAATCTTACCGCCGAGATGTTAGGTTGGGTTAGGTTAGGTTATATTACGTTATTGATGCATATGAAGGTCCCACGGAGACGGAGAAGCCAACTCGCCAGGAATGATGTCAAATATTACCGCCGAGATGTTAGGTTGGGTTAGGTTAGGTTATATTACGTTATTGATGTATATAAAGGTCCCACGGAGACGGATAAGCCAACTCGCCAGGAATGTTGTCAAATATTACCGCCGAGATGTTAGGTTGGGGTAGGTTAGGTTGTATTACATTTTTGATGTATATAACGTTCCCACGGAGACGTAGAGGCCAACAAGACAGGAATGTGGTCAAATATTACCGCCGAGATGTTAGGTTGGGTTAGGTTAGGCTATATTACGTTATTGATGTATATAAAGGTCCCACGGAGACGTAGAGGCCAACTCGCCAGGTATGTTGTCAAATCTAACCGCGGAGATGTTAGGTTGGGTTAGGTTAGGTTATATTACGTTATTGATGTATATGAAGGTCCCACGGAGGCGGAGAAGCCAACTCGCCAGGAATGATGTCAAATATTACCGCCGAGATGTTAGGTTGGGTTAGGTTAGGTTATATTACGTTATTGAAGTATATAAAGGTCCCACGGAGACGTAGAGGCCAACAAGCCAGGAATGTCGTCAAATATTACCGCCGAGATGTTAGATTGGGTTAGGCTAGCTTATATTATGTTATTGATGTATATAAAGGTCCCACGGAGACGTAGAGGCCAACTCGCCAGGTAAGTTTTCAAATATTACCGCCGAGATGTTAGGTTGGGTTAGGTTAGGTTATATTACGTTATTGATGTATATAACGGTCCCACGGAGACGTAGAGGCCATCAAGACAGGAATGTGGTCAAATATTCCCGCCGAGATGTTAGGTTGGGTTAGGTTAGGTTATATTACGTTATTGAAGTATATAAAGGTCCCACGGAGACGTAGAGGCCAACTCGCCAGGAATGTGGTCAAATATTACCGCCGAGATGTTAGGTTGGGTTAGGTTACGGTATATTACGTTATTGATGTATATAAAGGTCCCACGGAGACGAAGAGGCCAACTCGCCAGGTATGTCTTCAAATATTACCGCCGAGATGTTAGATTGGTTTATGTTAGGTTATATTACGCTATTGAAGTATATAAAGGTCCCACGGAAACGTAGAGGCCAACAAGCCAGGAATGTCGTCAAATATTACCGCCGAGATGTTAGATTGGGTTAGGCTAGCTTATATTATGTTATTGATGTATATAAAGGTCCCACGGGGACGAAGAGGCCAACTCGCTAGGTATGTCTTCAAATATTACCGCCGAGATGTTAGATTAGTTTAGGTTAGGTTATATTACGTTATTGAAGTATATAAAGGACCCACGGAGACGTAGAGGCCATCAAGACAGGAATGTGGTCAAATATTACCGCCGAGATGTTAGGTTGGGTTAGTTTAGGTTATATTACGTTATTGATGTATATAAAGGTCCCACGTAGACGTAGAGTCCAACAAGCCAGGAATGTGGTCAAATATTACAGCCGAGATGTAAGATTGGGTTAGGTTAGGTTATATTACGTTATAGATGTATATAAAGGTCCCACGGAGACGTAGAATCCAACAAGCCAGGAATGTGATCAAATATTACCGCCGAGATGTTAGGTTGGGTTAGGTGATGTTATATTACGTTATTGATGTATATAAAGGTCCCACGGAGGCGGAAAAGCCAACTCGCCAGGAATGTTCTCAAACATTACCGCCGAGATGTTAGGTTGGGTTAGGTTAGGTTATATTACGTTATTGATGTATATAAAGGTTCCACGGAGACGGATAAGCGAACTCGCCAGGAATGTTCTCAAATATTACCGCCGAGATGTTAGGTTGGGTTAGGTTAGGTTGTATTACATTATTGATGTATATAACGGTCCCCCGGAGACGTAGAGGCCAACAAGACAGGAATGTGGTCAAATATTACCGCCGAGATGTTAGGTTGGGTTAGGTTAGGCTATATTACGTTATTGATGTATATAAAGGTCCCACGGAGACGTAGAGGCCAACTCGCCAGGTATGTTGTCAAATATTATCGCCGAGATGTTAGTTTGGGTTAGGTTAGGCTCTATTACGTTATTGATGTATATAAAGGTCCCACGGAGACGTAGATGCCAACTCGCCAGGTATGTTGTCAAATCTTACCGCCGAGATTTTAGGTTGGGTTAGGTTAGGTTATATTACGTTATTGATGTATATAAAGGTCCCACGGGGACGAAGAGGCCAACTCGCCAGTTATGTCTCCAAATATTACCGCCGAGATGTTAGATTGGTTTAGGTTAGGTTATATTACGTTATTGAAGTATATAAAGGTCCCACGGAGACGTAGAGGCCATCAAGACAGGAATGTGGTCAAATATTACCGCCGAGATGTTAGGTTGGGTTAGTTTAGGTTATATTACGTTAGTGATGTATATAAAGGTCCCACGTAGACGTAGAGTCCAACAAGCCAGGAATGTGGTCAAATATTACAGCCGAGATGTAAGATTGGGTTAGGTTAGGTTATATTACGTTGTAGATGTATGTAAAGGTCCCACGGAGACGTAGAGTCCAACAAGCCAGGAACGTGATCAAATATTACCGCCGAGATGTTAGGTTGGGTTAGGTGATGTTATATTACGTTATTGATGTATATAAAGGTCCCACGGAGGCGGAAAAGCCAACTCGCCAGGAATGTTGTCAAATATTACCGCCGAGATGTTAGGTTGGGGTAGGTTAGGTTGTATTACATTTTTGATGTATATCCACGGAAACGTAGAGGCCAACAAGCCAGGAATGTCGTCAAATATTACCGCCGAGATGTTAGATTGGGTTAGGCTAGCTTATATTATGTTATTGATGTATATAAAGGTCCCACGGAGACGTAGAGGCCAACTCGCCAGGAATGTTGTCAAATCTTACCGCCGAGATGTTAGGTTGGGTTAGGTTAGGTTATATTACGTTATTGATGTATACAAAGGTCCCACGCAGGCGGAAAAGTCAACTCGCCAGGAATGTTGTCAAATATTACCGCCGAGATGTTAGGTTGGGTTAGGTTAGGTTATATTACGTTATTGATGTATATAAAGGTCCCACGGAGACGGATAAGCCAACTCGCCAGGAATGTTGTCAAATATTACCGCCGAGATGTTACGTTGGGGTAGGTTAGGTTGTATTACATTTTTGATGTATATAACGTTCCCACGGAGACGTAGAGGCCAACAAGACGGGAATGTGGTCAAATATTACCGCCGAGATGTTAGGTTGGGTTAGTTTAGGTTATATTACGTTATTGATGTATATAAAGTTCCCACAGAGACGTAGATGCCAACAAGCCAGGAATGTGGTCAAATATTATCGCCGAGATGTTAGGTTGGTTTAGGTTAGGTTATATTACGTTATTGATGTATACAAAGGTCCCACGGAGACGGAGAAGCCAACTCGCAAGGAATGTTGTCAAAAATTACCGCCGAGATGTTAGGTTGGGTTAGGTTAGGTTATATTACGTTATTGATGTATATAAAGGTCCCACGGAGACGGATAAGCGAACTCGCCAGGAATGTTGTCAAATATTACCGCCGAGATGTTAGGTTGGGTTAGGTTAGGTTATATTACGTTATTGATGTATATAAAGGTCCCACGGAGACGTAGAGGCCACCAAGCCAGGAATGTGGTCAAATATTATCGCCGAGATGTTAGGTTGGTTTAGGTTAGGTTATATTACGTTATTGATGTATACAAAGGTCCCACGGAGGCAGAAAAGCCAACTCGCCAGGAATGTGGTCAAATATTACCGCCGAGATGTTAGGTTGGTTTAGGTTAGGTTATATTACGTTATTGATGTATACAAAGGTCCCACGTAGGCTGAAAACCCAACTCGCCAGGTAAGTTTTCAAATATTACCGCCGAGATGTTAGGTTGGGTTAGGTTAGGTTATATTACGTTATTGATGTATATAACGTTCCCACGGAGACGTAGGGGCCATCAAGACAGGAATGTGGTCAAATATTCCCGCCGAGATGTTAGGTTGGGTTAGGTTAGGTTATCTTACGTTATTGATGTATATAAAGGTCCCACGGACACGAAGAGGCCAACACGCCAGGTATGTCTTCAAATATTACCGCCGAGATGTTAGATTGGTTTAGGTTAGGTTATATTACGCTATTGAAGTATATAAAGGTCCCACGGAAACGTAGAGGCCAACAAGCCAGGAATGTCGTCAAATATTACCGCCGAGATGTTAGATTGGGTTAGGCTAGCTTATATTATGTTATTGATGTATATAAAGGTCCCACGAAGACGTAGAGGCCAACAAGCCAGGAATGTGGTCAAATATTACCGCCGAGATGTTAGATTGGAATAGACCAGCTTATATTATGTTATTGATGTATATAAAGATCCCACGGAGACGTAGAGGCCAACTCGCCAGGAATGTTGTCAAATCTTACCGCCGAGATGTTAGGTTGGGTTAGGTTAGGTTATATTACATTATTGATGTATACAAAGGTCCCACGCAGGCGGAAAAGTCAACTCGCCAGGAATGTTGTCAAATATTACCGCCGAGATGTTAGGTTGGGTTAGGTTAGGTTGTATTACATTTTTGATGTATATAACGTTCCCACGGAGACGTAGAGGCCAACAAGACAGGAATGTGGTCAAATATTACCGCCGAGATGTTAGGTTGGGTTAGGTTAGGCTATATTACGTTATTGATGTATATAAAGGTCCCACGGAGACGTAGAGGCCAACTCGCCAGATATGTTGTCAAATCTTACCGCCGAGATGTTAGGTTGGGTTAGGTTAGGTTATATTACGTTATTGATGTATATGAAGGTCCCACGGAGACGGAGAAGCCAACTCGCCAGGAATGATGTCAAATATTACCGCCGAGATGTTAGGTTGGGTTAGGTTAGGTTATATTACGTTATTGAAGTATATAAAGGTCCCACGGAGACGTAGAGGCCAACAAGCCAGGAATGTCGTCAAATCTTACCGCCGAGATGTTAGGTTGGGTTAGGTTAGGTTATTTACGTTATTGATGTATATAAAGATCCCACGGAGACGGAGAAGCCAACTCGCCAGGAATGTTGTCAAAAATTACCGCCGAGATGTTAGGTTGGGTTAGGTTAGGTTATATTACGTTATTGATGTATATAAAGGTCCCACGGAAACGGATAAGCGAACTCGCCAGGAATGTTGTCAAATATTACCGCCGAGATGTTAGGTTGGGTTAGGTTAGGTTGTATTACATTATTGATGTATATAACGGTCCCCCGGAGACGTAGAGGCCAACAAGACGGGAATGTGGTCAAATATTACCGCCGAGATGTTAGGTTGGGTTAGGTTAGGTTATATTACGTTATTGATGTATAGAAAGGTCCCACGAAGGCGGAAAAGCCAACTCGCCAGGAATGTTCTCAAATATTACCGCCGAGATGTTAGGTTGGATTAGGTTAGGTTATATTACGTTATAGATGTATATAAAGGTCTCACGTAGACGTAGAGTCCAACAAGCCAGGAATGTGGTCAAATATTACAGCCGAGATGTAAGATTGGGTTAGGTTAGGTTATATTACGTTATAGATGTATATAAAGGTCCCACGGACACGTAGAGCCCAACAGGCCAGGAATGTGATCAAATATTACCGCCGAGATGTTAGGTTGGGTTAGGTGATGTTATATTACGTTATTGATGTATATAAAGGTCCCACGGAGGCGGAAAAGCCAACTCGCCAGGAATGTTCTCAAACATTACCGCCGAGATGTTAGGTTGGGTTAGGTTGGGTTATATTACGTTATTGATGTATAGAAAGGTCCCACGGAAACGAATAAGCCAACTCGCCAGGAATGTTGTCAAATATTACCGCCGAGATGTTAGGTTGGGTTAGGTTAGGTTATATTACGTTATTGATGTATATGAAGGTCCCACGGAGACGGAGAAGCCAACTCGCCAGGAATGTTCTCAAACATTACCGCCGAGATGTTAGGTGGGGTTAGGTTAGGTTATATTACGTTATTGATGTATACAAAGGTCCCACGAAGGCGGAAAAGCCAACTCGCCAGGAATGTTCTCAAATATTACCGCCGAGATATTAGGTTGGATTAGGTTAGGTTATATTACGTTATGGATGTATATAAAGGACTCACGTAGACGTAGAGTCCAACAAGCCAGGAATGTGGTCAAATATTACAGCCGAGATGTAAGATTGGGTTAGGTTAGGTTATATTACGTTATTGATGTATATAAAGGTCCCACGGGGACGAAGAGGCCATCAAGACAGGAATGTGGTCAAATATTCCCGCCGAGATGTTAGGTTGGGTTAGGTGATGTTATATTACGTTATTGATGTATATAAAGGTCCCACGGAGGCGGAAAAGCCAACTCGCCAGGAATGTTCTCAAATATTACCGCCGAGATGTTAGGTTGGGTTAGGTTAGGTTATATTACGTTATTGATGTATATAACGGTCCCACGGAGACGTAGAGGCCATCAAGACAGGAATGTGGTCAAATATTCCCGCCGAGATGTTAGGTTGGGTTAGGTTAGGCTAAATTACGTTATTGATGTATATAAAGGTCCCACGGAGACGTAGAGGCCAACTCGCCAGGTATGTTGTCAAATCTTACCGCCGAGATGTTAGGTTGGGTTAGGTTAGGTTATATTACGTTATTGATGTATATAAAGGTCCCACGGAGACGTAGAGGCCAACAAGCCAGGAATGTGGTAAAATATTGCCACCGAGATGTTAGGTTGGGTTAGGTTAGGTTGTATTACGTTATAGATGTATATAAAGGTCTAACGTAGACGTAGAGTCCAACAAGCCAGGAATGTGGTCAAATATTACAGCCGAGATGTAAGATTGGGTTAGGTTAGGTTATATTACGTTATAGATGTATATAAAGGTCCCACGGACACGTAGAGACCAACAAGCCAGGAATGTGATCAAATATTACCGCCGAGATGTTAGGTTGGGTTAGGTGATGTTATATTACGTTATTGATGTATATAAAGGTCCCACGGAGGCGGAAAAGCCAACTCGCCAGGAATGTTCTCAAATATTACCGCCGAGATGTTAGGTTGGGTTAGGTTAGGTTATATTACGTTATTGATGTATATAACGGTCCCACGGAGACGTAGAGGCCATCAAGACAGGAATGTGGTCAAATATTATCGCCGAGATGTTAGGTTGGGTTAGGTTAGGCTAAATTACGTTATTGATGTATATAAAGGTCCCACGGAGACGTAGAGGCCAACTCGCCAGGTATGTTGTCAAATCTTACAGCCGAGATGTTAGATTGGTTTAGGTTAGGTTATATAACGTTATTGATGTATATAACGGTCCCACGGAGACGTAGAGGCCATCAACACAGGAATGTGGTCAAATAATATCGCCGAGATGTTAGGTTGGGTTAGTTTAGGTTATATTACGTTATTGATGTATATAAAGGTCCCACGGAGACGTAGAGGCCAACAAGCCAGGAATGTGGTCAAATATTATCGCCGGGATGTAAGATTGGGTTAGTTTAGGTTATATTACGTTATTGATGTATATAACGGTCCCACGGAGACGTAGAGGCCAAAAAGCCAGGAATGTGGTAAAATATTACCACCGAGATGTTAGGTTGGGTTAGGTTAGGTTATATTACGTTATTGATGTATGTAAAGGTCCCACGGAGACATAGAGGACAACTCGCCAGGAATGTTGTCAAATCTTACCGCCGAGATGTTAGGTTGGGTTAGGTTAGGTTATATTACGTTCTTGATGTATAGAAAGGTCCCACGAAGGCGGAAAAGCCAACTCGCCAGGAATGTTCTCAAATATTACCGCCGAGATGTTAGGTTGGATTAGGTTAGGTTATATTACGTTATAGATGTATATAAATGTCTCACGTAGACGTAGAGTCCAACAAGCCAGGAATGTGGTCTAATATTACAGCCGAGAAGTAAGATTGGGTTAGATTAGGTTATATTACGTTATAGATGTATATAAAGGTCCCACGGAGACGTAGAGGCCAACAAGCCAGGAATGTGGTCAAATATTATCGCCGGGATGTAAGATTGGGTTAGGTGATGTTATATTACGTTATTGATGTATATAACGGTCCCACGGAGACGTAGAGGCCAACAAGCCAGGAATGTGGTAAAATATTACCACCGAGATGTTAGGTTGGGTCAGGTTAGGTTATATTACGTTATTGATGTATGTAAAGGTCCCACGGAGACATAGAGGACAACTCGCCAGGTATGTTTTCAAATATTACCGCCGAGATGTTAGATTGGGTTAGGTTAGGTTATATTACGTTATTGAAGTATATAAAGGTCCCACGGAGACGTAGAGGCCAACTCGCCAGGAATGTTTTCAAATATTACCGCCGATATGTTAGGTTGGGTTATGTTAGCTTATATTACGTTATAGATGTATGTAAAGGTCCCACGGAGACGTAGAGGCCAACTCGGCAGCTATGTTGTCAAATATTACGGCCGAGATGTTAGGTTGGGTTAGGTTAGGTTATATTACGTTATTGATGTATATGAAGGTCCCATGGAGACGGAGAAGCCAACTCGCCAGGAATGTTGTCAAATATTACCGCCAAGATGTTAGGTTGGGTTAGGTTAGGTTATATAACGTTATTGATGTATATAACGGTCCCACGGAGACGTAGAGGCCATCAAGACAGGAATGTGGTCAGATATTACCGCCGAGATGTTAGATTGGTTTAGGTTAGGTTATATTACGTTATTGAAGTATATAAAGGTCCCACGGAGACGTAGACGCCATCAAGACAGGAATGTGGTCAAATATTACCGCCGAGATGTAAGATTGGGTTAGGTGATGTTATATTACGTTATAGATGTATATAAAGGTCCCACGGAGACGTAGAGTCCAACAAGCCAGGAATGTGATCAAATATTACCACCGAGATGTTAGGTTGGGTTAGGTTAGGTTATATTACGTTATTGATGTATGTAAAGGTCCCACGGAGACATAGGGGACAACTCGCCAGGTATGTTTTCAAATATTACCGCCGAGATGTTAGATTGGGTTAGGTTAGGTTATATTACGTTATTGAAGTATATAAAGGTCCCACGGAGACGTAGAGGCCAACTCGCCAGGAATGTTTTCAAATATTACCGCCGATATGTTAGGTTGGGTTAGGTTAGGTTATATTACGTTATAGATGTATGTAAAGGTCCCACGGAGACGTAGAGGCCAACTCGGCAGGTATGTTGTCAAATATTACGGCCGAGATGTTAGGTTGGGTTAGGTTAGGTTATATTACGTTATTGATGTATATGAAGCTCCCACGGAGACGGAGAAGCCAACTCGCCAGGAATGTTCTCAAACATTACCGCCGAGATGTTAGGTTGGGTTAGGTTAGGTTATATTACGATATTGATGTATATAACGGTCCCACGGAGACGTAGAGGCCATCAAGACAGGAATGTGGTCAAATATTCCCGCCGAGATGTTAGGTTGCGTTAGGTTAGGCTAAATTACGTTATTGATGTATATAAA
This sequence comes from Xylocopa violacea, assembly GCA_963969225.1. Taxonomy (NCBI): domain Eukaryota; kingdom Metazoa; phylum Arthropoda; class Insecta; order Hymenoptera; family Apidae; genus Xylocopa; species Xylocopa violacea. The sequence continues at coordinate 5,795,429 of CAXAJV010000017.1, read as the reverse complement.
GGTCCCACGGAGACGTAGAGGCCAACTCGCCAGGTATGTTGTCAAATCTTGCCGCCGAGATGTTAGGTTGGGTTAGGTTAGGTTATGTTACGTTATTGATGTATATAAAGGTCCCACGGAGACGGAGAAGCCAACTTGCCAGGAATGTTGTCAAATATTACCGCCGAGATGTTAGGTTGGGTTAGGTTAGGTTATATTACGTTATTGATGTATATAAAGGTCCCACGGAGACGAAGAGGCCAACTCGCCAGGTATGTCTTCAAATTTTACCGCCGAGATGTTAGGTTGGGTTAGGTTAGGTTATATTACGTTATTGATGTATATAAAGGTCCCACGGAGACGAAGAGGCCACCTCGCCAGGTATGTCTTCAAATTTTACCGCCGAGATGTTAGATTGGTTTAGGTTAGGTTATATAACGTTATTGATGTATATAACGGTCCCACGGAGACGTAGAGGCCATCAAGACAGGAATGTGGTCAAATATTATGGCCGAGATGTTAGGTTGGGTTAGTTTAGGTTATATTACGTTATTGATGTATATAAAGGTCCCACGGAGACGTAGAGGCCAACAAGCCAGGAATGTGGTCAAATATTATCGCCGGGATGTAAGATTGGGTTAGGTGATGTTATATTACGTTATTGATGTATATAACGGTCCCACGGAGACGTAGAGGCCAAAAAGCCAGGAATGTGGTAAAATATTACCACCGAGATGTTAGGTTGGGTTAGGTTAGGTTATATTACGTTATTGATGTATGTAAAGGTCCCACGGAGACATAGAGGACAACTCGCCAGGAATGTTGTCAAATCTTACCGCCGAGATGTTAGGTTGGGTTAGGTTAGGTTATATTACGTTCTTGATGTATAGAAAGGTCCCACGAAGGCGGAAAAGCCAACTCGCCAGGAATGTTCTCAAATATTACCGCCGAGATGTTAGGTTGGATTAGGTTAGGTTATATTACGTTATAGATGTATATAAATGTCTCACGTAGACGTAGAGTCCAACAAGCCAGGAATGTGGTCTAATATTACAGCCGAGAAGTAAGATTGGGTTAGGTTAGGTTATATTACGTTATAGATGTATATAAAGGTCCCACGGAGACGTAGAGGCCAACAAGCCAGGAATGTGGTCAAATATTATCGCCGGGATGTAAGATTGGGTTAGGTGATGTTATATTACGTTATTGATGTATATAACGGTCCCACGGAGACGTAGAGGCCAACAAGCCAGGAATGTGGTAAAATATTACCACCGAGATGTTAGGTTGGGTCAGGTTAGGTTATATTACGTTATTGATGTATGTAAAGGTCCCACGGAGACATAGAGGACAACTCGCCAGGTATGTTTTCAAATATTACCGCCGAGATGTTAGATTGGGTTAGGTTAGGTTATATTACGTTATTGAAGTATATAAAGGTCCCACGGAGACGTAGAGGCCAACTCGCCAGGAATGTTTTCAAATATTACCGCCGATATGTTAGGTTGGGTTATGTTAGCTTATATTACGTTATAGATGTATGTAAAGGTCCCACGGAGACGTAGAGGCCAACTCGGCAGGTATGTTGTCAAATATTACGGCCGAGATGTTAGGTTGGGTTAGGTTAGGTTATATTACGTTATTGATGTATATAAAGGTCCCACGGAGACGAAGAGGCCAACTCGCCAGGTATGTCTTCAAATTTTACCGCCGAGATGTTAGGTTGGGTTAGGTTAGGTTATATTACGTTATTGATGTATATAAAGGTCCCACGGAGACGAAGAGGCCAACTCGCCAGGTATGTCTTCAAATTTTACCGCCGAGATGTTAGATTGGTTTAGGTTAGGTTATATAACGTTATTGATGTATATAACGGTCCCACGGAGACGTAGAGGCCATCAAGACAGGAATGTGGTCAAATATTATGGCCGAGATGTTAGGTTGGGTTAGTTTAGGTTACATTACGTTATTGATGTATATAAAGGTCCCACGGAGACGTAGAGGCCAACAAGCCAGGAATGTGGTCAAATATTATCGCCGGGATGTAAGATTGGGTTAGGTGATGTTATATTACGTTATTGATGTATATAACGGTCCCACGGAGACGTAGAGGCCAAAAAGCCAGGAATGTGGTAAAATATTACCACCGAGATGTTAGGTTGGGTTAGGTTAGGTTATATTACGTTATTGATGTATGTAAAGGTCCCACGGAGACATAGAGGACAACTCGCCAGGAATGTTGTCAAATCTTACCGCCGAGATGTTAGGTTGGGTTAGGTTAGGTTATATTACGTTCTTGATGTATAGAAAGGTCCCACGAAGGCGGAAAAGCCAACTCGCCAGGAATGTTCTCAAATATTACCGCCGAGATGTTAGGTTGGATTAGGTTAGGTTATATTACGTTATAGATGTATATAAATGTCTCACGTAGACGTAGAGTCCAACAAGCCAGGAATGTGGTCTAATATTACAGCCGAGAAGTAAGATTGGGTTAGGTTAGGTTATATTACGTTATAGATGTATATAAAGGTCCCACGGAGACGTAGAGGCCAACAAGCCAGGAATGTGGTCAAATATTATCGCCGGGATGTAAGATTGGGTTAGGTGATGTTATATTACGTTATTGATGTATATAACGGTCCCACGGAGACGTAGAGGCCAACAAGCCAGGAATGTGGTAAAATATTACCACCGAGATGTTAGGTTGGGTCAGGTTAGGTTATATTACGTTATTGATGTATGTAAAGGTCCCACGGAGACATAGAGGACAACTCGCCAGGTATGTTTTCAAATATTACCGCCGAGATGTTAGATTGGGTTAGGTTAGGTTATATTACGTTATTGAAGTATATAAAGGTCCCACGGAGACGTAGAGGCCAACTCGCCAGGAATGTTTTCAAATATTACCGCCGATATGTTAGGTTGGGTTATGTTAGCTTATATTACGTTATAGATGTATGTAAAGGTCCCACGGAGACGTAGAGGCCAACTCGGCAGGTATGTTGTCAAATATTACGGCCGAGATGTTAGGTTGGGTTAGGTTAGGTTATATTACGTTATTGATGTATATAAAGGTCCCACGGAGACGAAGAGGCCAACTCGCCAGGTATGTCTTCAAATTTTACCGCCGAGATGTTAGGTTGGGTTAGGTTAGGTTATATTACGTTATTGATGTATATAAAGGTCCCACGGAGACGAAGAGGCCAACTCGCCAGGTATGTCTTCAAATTTTACCGCCGAGATGTTAGATTGGTTTAGGTTAGGTTATATAACGTTATTGATGTATATAACGGTCCCACGGAGACGTAGAGGCCATCAAGACAGGAATGTGGTCAAATATTATGGCCGAGATGTTAGGTTGGGTTAGTTTAGGTTATATTACGTTATTGATGTATATAAAGGTCCCACTGAGACGTAGAGGCCAACAAGCCAGGAATGTGGTCAAATATTATCGCCGGGATGTAAGATTGGGTTAGGTGATGTTATATTACGTTATTGATGTATATAACGGTCCCACGGAGACGTAGAGGCCAAAAAGCCAGGAATGTGGTAAAATATTACCACCGAGATGTTAGGTTGGGTTAGGTTAGGTTATATTACGTTATTGATGTATGTAAAGATCCCACGGAGACATAGAGGACAACTCGCCAGGAATGTTGTCAAATCTTACCGCCGAGATGTTAGGTTGGGTTAGGTTAGGTTATATTACGTTCTTGATGTATAGAAAGGTCCCACGAAGGCGGAAAAGCCAACTCGCCAGGAATGTTCTCAAATATTACCGCCGAGATGTTAGGTTGGATTAGGTTAGGTTATATTACGTTATAGATGTATATAAATGTCTCACGTAGACGTAGAGTCCAACAAGCCAGGAATGTGGTCTAATATTACAGCCGAGAAGTAAGATTGGGTTAGGTTAGGTTATATTACGTTATAGATGTATATAAAGGTCCCACGGAGACGTAGAGGCCAACAAGCCAGGAATGTGGTCAAATATTATCGCCGGGATGTAAGATTGGGTTAGGTGATGTTATATTACGTTATTGATGTATATAACGGTCCCACGGAGACGTAGAGGCCAACAAGCCAGGAATGTGGTAAAATATTACCACCGAGATGTTAGGTTGGGTCAGGTTAGGTTATATTACGTTATTGATGTATGTAAAGGTCCCACGGAGACATAGAGGACAACTCGCCAGGTATGTTTTCAAATATTACCGCCGAGATGTTAGATTGGGTTAGGTTAGGTTATATTACGTTATTGAAGTATATAAAGGTCCCACGGAGACGTAGAGGCCAACTCGCCAGGAATGTTTTCAAATATTACCGCCGATATGTTAGGTTGGGTTATGTTAGCTTATATTACGTTATAGATGTATGTAAAGGTCCCACGGAGACGTAGAGGCCAACTCGGCAGGTATGTTGTCAAATATTACGGCCGAGATGTTAGGTTGGGTTAGGTTAGGTTATATTACGTTATTGATGTATATGAAGGTCCCATGGAGACGGAGAAGCCAACACGCCAGGAATGTTGTCAAATATTACCGCCAAGATGTTAGGTTGGGTTAGGTTAGGTTATATAACGTTATTGATGTATATAACGGTCCCACGGAGACGTAGAGGCCATCAAGACAGGAATGTGGTCAAATATTACCGCCGAGATGTTAGATTGGTTTAGGTTAGGTTATATTACGTTATTGAAGTATATAAAGGTCCCACGGAGACGTAGACGCCATCAAGACAGGAATGTGGTAAAATATTACCGCCGAGATGTTAGGTTGGGTTAGTTTAGGTTATATTACGTTATTGATGTATATAAAGGTCCCACGTAGACGTAGAGTCCAACAAGCCAGGAATGTGGTCAAATATTACAGCCGAGATGTAAGATTGGGTTAGGTGATGTTATATTACGTTATTGATGTATATAACGGTCCCACGGAGACGTAGAGTCCAACAAGCCAGGAATGTGATCAAATATTACCACCGAGATGTTAGGTTGGGTTAGGTTAGGTTATATTACGCTATTGATGTATGTAAAGGTCCCACGGAGACATAGAGGACAACTCGCCAGGTATGTTTTCAAATATTACCGCCGAGATGTTAGATTGGATTAGGTTAGGTTATATTACGTTATTGAAGTATATAAAGGTCCCACGGAGACGTAGAGGCCAACTCGCCAGGAATGTTTTCAAATATTACCGCCGATATGTTAGGTTGGGTTAGGTTAGGTTATATTACGTTATAGATGTATGTAAAGGTCCCACGGAGACGTAGAGGCCAACTCGGCAGGTATGTTGTCAAATATTACGGCCGAGATGTTAGGTTGGTTAGGTTAGGTTATATTACGTTATTGATGTATATGAAGCTCCCACGGAGACGGAGAAGCCAACTCGCCAGGAATGTTCTCAAACATTACCGCCGAGATGTTAGGTTGGGTTAGGTTAGGTTATATTACGATATTGATGTATATAACGGTCCCACGGAGACGTAGAGGCCATCAAGACAGGAATGTGGTCAAATATTCCCGCCGAGATGTTAGGTTGGGTTAGGTTAGGCTAAATTACGTTATTGATGTATATAAAGGTCCCACGGAGACGTAGAAGCCAACTCGCCTGGTATGTTGTCAAATCTTACCGCCGAGATGTTAGGTTGGGTTAGGTTAGGTTATATTACGTTATTGATGTATATAAAGGTCCCACGGAGACGGAGAAGCCAACTTGCCAGGAATGTTGTCAAATATTACCGCCGAGATGTTAGGTTGGGTTAGGTTAGGTTATATTACGTTATTGATGTATATAAAGGTCCCACGGAGACGAAGAGGCCAACTCGCCAGGTATGTCTTCAAATTTTACCGCCGAGATGTTAGATTGGTTTAGGTTAGGTTATATAACGTTATTGATGTATATAACGGTCCCACGGAGACGTAGAGGCCAACAAGCCAGGAATGTGGTAAAATATTACCACCGAGATGTTAGGTTGGGTTAGGTTAGGTTATATTACGTTATTGATGTATGTAAAGGTCCCACGGAGACATAGAGGACAACCTGCCAGGAATGTTGTCAAATCTTACCGCCGAGATGTTAGGTTGGGTTAGGTTAGGTTATATTACGTTATTGATGTATAGAAAGGTCCCACGAAGGCGGAAAAGCCAACTCGCCAGGAATGTTCTCAAATATTACCGCCGAGATGTTAGGTTGGATTAGGTTAGGTTATATTACGTTATAGATGTATATAAAGGTCTCACGTAGACGTAGAGTCCAACAAGCCAGGAATGTGGTCAAATATTACAGCCGAGATGTAAGATTGGGTTAGGTTAGGTTATATTACGTTATAGATGTATATAAAGGTCCCACGGAGACGAATAAGCCAACTCGCCAGGAATGTTGTCAAATATTACCGCCGAGATGTTAGGTTGGGTTAGGTTAGGTTGTATTACATTATTGATGTATATAACGGTCCCACGGAGACGTAGAGGCAAACAAGACAGGAATGTGGTCAAACATTTCCGCCGAGATGTTAGGTTGGGTTAGGTTAGGCTATATTACGTTATTGATGTATACAAAGGTCCCACGGAGACGTAGAGGCCAACTCGCCAGGTAAGTTTTCAAATATTACCGCCGAGATGTTAGGTTGAGTTAGGTTAGGTTATATTACGTTATTGATGTATATAACGGTCCCACGGAGACGTAGAGGCCATCAAGACAGGAATGTGGTCAAATATTATCGCCGAGATGTTAGGTTGGGTTAGTTTAGGTTATATTACGTTATAGATGTATATAACGGTCCCACGGAGACGTAGAGGCCAACAAGCCAGGAATGTGGTAAAATATTACCACCGATATGTTAGGTTGGGTTAGGTTAGGTTATATTACGTTATTGATGTATGTAAAGGTCCCACGGAGACATAGAGGACAACTCGCCAGGTATGTTTTCAAATATTACCGCCGAGATGTTAGATTGGGTTAGGTTAGGTTATATTACGTTATTGAAGTATATAAAGGTCCCACGGAGACGTAGAGGCCAACTCGCCAGGAATGTTTTCAAATATTACCGCCGATATGTTAGGTTGGGTTAGGTTAGGTTATATTACGTTATAGATGTATGTAAAGGTCCCACGGAGACGTAGAGGCCATCTCGGCAGGTATGTTGTCAAATATTACGGCCGAGATGTTAGGTTGGGTTAGGTTAGGTTATATTACGTTATTGATGTATATGAAGGTCCCACGGAGACGGAGAAGCCAACTCGCCAGGAATGTTCTCAAACATTACCGCCGAGATGTTAGGTTGGGTTAGGTTAGGTTATATTACGTTATTGATGTATACAAAGGTCCCACGAAGGCGGAAAAGCCAACTCGCCAGGAATGTTCTCAAATATTACCGCCGAGATGTTAGGTTGGATTAGGTTAGGTTATATTACGTTATAGATGTATGTAAAGGTCCCACGGAGACGTAGAGGCCAACTCGGCAGGTATGTTGTCAAATATTACGGCCGAGATGTTAGGTTGGGTTAGGTTAGGTTATATTACGTTATTGATGTATATGAAGGTCCCACGGAGACGGAGAAGCCAACTCGCCAGGAATGTTGTCAAATATTACCACCAAGATGTTAGGTTGGGTTAGGTTAGGTTATATAACGTTATTGATGTATATAACGGTCCCACGGAGACGTAGAGGCCATTAAGACAGGAATGTGGTCAAATATTACCGCCGAGATGTTAGGTTGGGTTAGTTTAGGTTATATTACGTTATTGATGTATATAAAGTTCCCACGGAGACGTAGAGTCCAACAAGCCAGGAATGTGATCAAATATTACCACCGAGATGTTAGGTTGGGTTAGGTTAGGTTATATTACGTTATTGATGTATGTAAAAGTCCCACGGAGACATAGAGGACAACTCGCCAGGTATGTTTTCAAATATTACCGCCGAGATGTTAGATTGGGTTAGGTTAGGTTATATTACGTTATTGAGGTATATAAAGGTCCCACGGAGACGTAGAGGCCAACTCGCCAGGTATGTTTTCAAATATTACCGCCGAGATGATAGATTGGGTTAGGTTAGGTTATATTACGTTATTTAAGTACATAAAGGTCCCACGGAGACGTAGAGGCCAACTCGCCAGGAATGTTTTCAAATATTACCGCCGATATGTTAGGTTGGGTTAGGTTAGGTTATATTACGTTATAGATGTATGTAAAGGTCCCACGGAGACGTAGAGGCCAACTCGGCAGGTATGTTGTCAAATATTACGGCCGAGATGTTAGGTTGGTTAGGTTAGGTTATATTACGTTATTGATGTATATGAAGCTCCCACGGAGACGGAGAAGCCAACTCGCCAGGAATGTTCTCAAACATTACCGCCGAGATGTTAGGTTGGGTTAGGTTAGGTTATATTACGTTATTGATGTATATAAAGGTCCCACGGAGACGAAGAGGCCAACTCGCGAGGTATGTCTTCAAATTTTACCGCCGAGATGTTAGATTGGTTTAGGTTAGGTTATATAACGTTATTGATGTATATAACGGTCCCACGGAGACGTAGAGGCCAACAAGCCAGGAATGTGGTAAAATATTACCACCGAGATGTTAGGTTGGGTTAGGTTAGGTTATATTACGTTATTGATGTATGTAAAGGTCCCACGGAGACATAGAGGACAACTCGCCAGGAATGTTGTCAAATCTTACCGCCGAGATGTTAGGTTGGGTTAGGTTAGGTTATATTACGTTATTGATGTATAGAAAGGTCCCACGAAGGCGGAAAAGCCAACTCGACAGGAATGTTCTCAAATATTACCGCCGAGATGTTAGGTTGGATTAGGTTAGGTTATATTACGTTATAGATGTATATAAAGGTCTCACGTAGACGTAGAGTCCAACAAGCCAGGAATGTGGTCAAATATTACAGCCGAGATGTAAGATTGGGTTAGGTTAGGTTATATTACGTTATAGATGTATATAAAGGTCCCACGGAGACGAATAAGCCAACTCGCCAGGAATGTTGTCAAATATTACCGCCGAGATGTTAGGTTGGGTTAGGTTAGGTTGTATTACATTATTGATGTATATAACGATCCCACGGAGACGTAGAGGCAAACAAGACAGGAATGTGGTCAAACATTTCCGCCGAGATGTTAGGTTGGGTTAGGTTAGGCTATATTACGTTATTGATGTATACAAAGGTCCCACGGAGACGTAGAGGCCAACTCGCCAGGTAAGTTTTCAAATATTACCGCCGAGATGTTAGGTTGAGTTAGGTTAGGTTATATTACGTTATTGATGTATATAACGGTCCCACGGAGACGTAGAGGCCATCAAGACAGGAATGTGGTCAAATATTATCGCCGAGATGTTAGGTTGGGTTAGTTTAGGTTATATTACGTTATTGATGTATATAAAGGTCCCACGGAGACGTAGAGGCCAACAAGCCAGGATTGTGGTAAAATATTACCACCGAGATGTTAGGTTGGGTTAGGTTAGGTTATATTACGTTATTGATGTATGTAAAGGTCCCACGGAGACATAGAGGACAACTCGCCAGGTATGTTTTCAAATATTACCGCCGAGATGTTAGATTGGGTTAGGTTAGGTTATATTACGTTATTGAAGTATATAAAGGTCCCACGGAGACGTAGAGGCCAACTCGCCAGGAATGTTTTCAAATATTACCGCCGATATGTTAGGTTGGGTTAGGTTAGGTTATATTACGTTATAGATGTATGTAAAGGTCCCACGGAGACGTAGAGGCCAACTCGGCAGGTATGTTGTCAAATATTACGGCCGAGATGTTAGGTTGGGTTAGGTTAGGTTATATTACGTTATTGATGTATATGAAGGTACCACGGAGACGGAGAAGCCAACTCGCCAGGAATGTTGTCAAATATTACCGCCAAGATGTTAGGTTGGGTTAGGTTAGGTTATATAACGTTATTGATGTATATAACGGTCCCACGGAGACGTAGAGGCCATCAAGACAGGAATGTGGTCAAATATTACCGCCGAGATGTTAGGTTGGGTTAGTTTAGGTTATATTACGTTATTGATGTATATAAAGTTCCCACGGAGACGTAGAGGCCAACAAGCCAGGAATGTGGTCAAATATTATCGCCGAGATGTTAGTTTGGGTTAGGTTAGGCTATATTACGTTATTGATGTATATAAAGGTCCCACGGAGACGTAGATGCCAACTCGCCTGGTATGTTGTCTAATCTTACCGCCGATATGTTAGGTTGGGTTAGGTTAGGTTATATTACGTTATTGATGTATGTAAAGGTCCCACGGAGACGTAGAGGCCAACTCGGCAGGTATGTTGTCAAATATTACGGCCGAGATGTTAGGTTGGGTTAGGTTAGGTTATATTACGTTATTGATGTATATGAAGGTCCCACGGAGACGGAGAAGCCAACTCGCCAGGAATGTTGTCAAATATTACCGCCAAGATGTTAGGTTGGGTTAGGTTAGGTTATATAACGTTATTGATGTATATAACGGTCCCACGGAGACGTAGAGGCCATCAAGACAGGAATGTGGTCAAATATTACCGCCGAGATGTTAGGTTGGGTTAGGTTAGGTTATATTACGTTATTGATGTATATGAAGCTCCCACGGAGACGGAGAAGCCAACTCGCCAGGTATGCTTTCAAATATTACCGCCGAGATGTTAGATTGGGTTAGGTTAGGTTATATTACGTTATTTAAGTACATAAAGGTCCCACGGAGACGTAGAGGCCAACTCGCCAGGAATGTTTTCAAATATTACCGCCGATATGTTAGGTTGGGTTAGGGTAGGTTATATTACGTTATAGATGTATGTAAAGGTCCCACGGAGACGTAGAGGCCATCAAGACAGGAATGTGGTCAAATATTACCGCCGAGATGTTAGGTTGGGTTAGTTTAGGTTATGTTACGTTATTGATGTATATAAAGTTCCCACGGAGACGTAGAGGCCAACAAGCCAGGAATGTGGTAAAATATTACCACCGATATGTTAGGTTGGGTTAGGTTAGGTTATATTACGTTATTGATGTATGTAAAGGTCCCACGGAGACATAGAGGACAACTCGCCAGGTATGTTTTCAAATATTACCGCCGAGATGTTAGATTGGGTTAGGTTAGGTTATATTACGTTATTGAAGTATATAAAGGTCCCACGGAGACGTAGAGGCCAACTCGCCAGGAATGTCTTCAAATATTACCGCCGATATGTTAGGTTGGGTTAGGTTAGGTTATATTACGTTATAGATGTATGTAAAGGTCCCACGGAGACGTAGAGGCCATCTCGGCAGGTATGTTGTCAAATATCACGGCCGAGATGTTAGGTTGGGTTAGGTTAGGTTATATTACGTTATTGATGTATATGAAGGTCCCACGGAGACGGAGAAGCCAACTCGCCAGGAATGTTCTCAAACATTACCGCCGAGATGTTAGGTTGGGTTAGGTTAGGTTATATTACGTTATTGATGTATACAAAGGTCCCACGAAGGCGGAAAAGCCAACTCGCCAGGAATGTTCTCAAATATTACCGCCGAGATGTTAGGTTGGATTAGGTTAGGTTATATTACGTTATAGATGTATATAACGGTCCCACGGAGACGTAGAGGCCAACAAGCCAGGAATGTGGTGAAATATTACCACCGAGAAGTTAGGTTGGGTTAGGTTAGGTTATATTACGTTATTGATGTATGTAAAGGTCCCACGGAGACATAGAGGACAACTCGCCAGGTATGTTTTCAAATATTACCGCCGAGATGTTAGATTGGGTTAGGTTAGGTTATATTACGTTATTGAAGTATATAAAGGTCCCACGGAGACGTAGAGGCCAACAAGCCAGGAATGTGGTAAAATATTACCACCGAGATGTTAGGTTGGGTTAGGTTAGGTTATATTACGTTATTGATGTATGTAAATGTCCCACGGATACATAGAGGACAACTCGCCAGGTATGTTTTCAAATATTACCGCCGAGATGTTAGATTGGGTTAGGTTGGGTTATATTACGTTATTGATGTATATAAAGTTCCCACGGAGACGTAGAGGCCAGCAAGCCAGGAATGTGGTCAAATATTATCGCCGAGATGTTAGTTTGGGTTAGGTTAGGCTATATTACGTTATTGATGTATATAAAGGTCCCACGGAGACGTAGATGCCAACTCGCCTGGTATGTTGTCAAATCTTACCGCCGATATGTTAGTTAGGGTTAGGTTAGGTTATATTACGTTATTGATGTATGTAAAGGTCCCACGGAGACGTAGAGGCCAACTCGGCAGGTATGTTGTCAAATATTACGGCCGAGATGTTAGGTTGGGTTAGGTTAGGTTATATTACGTTACTGATGTATATGAAGGTCCCACGGAGACGGAGAAGCCAACTCGCCTGGAATGTTGTCAAATATTACCGCCAAGATGTTAGGTTGGGTTAGGTTAGGTTATATAACGTTATTGATGTATATAACGGTCCCACGGAGACGTAGAGGCCATTAAGACAGGAATGTGGTCAAATATTACCGCCGAGATGTTAGGTTGGGTTAGTTTAGGTTATATTACGTTATTGATGTATATAAAGTTCCCACGGAGACGTAGAGGCCATCAAGACAGGAATGTGGTCAAATATTACAGCCGAGATGTAAGATTGGGTTAGGTGATGTTATATTACGTTATAGATGTATATAAAGGTCCCACGGAGACGTAGAGTCCAACAAGCCAGGAATGTGATCAAATATTACCACCGAGATGTTAGGTTGGGTTAGGTTAGGTTATATTACGTTATTGATGTATGTAAAAGTCCCACGGAGACATAGAGGACAACTCGCCAGGTATGTTTTCAAATATTACCGCCGAGATGTTAGATTGGGTTAGGTTAGGTTATATTACGTTATTGATGTATATAAAGGTCCCACGGAGACGTAGAGGCCAACAAGCCAGGAATGTGGTCAAATATTATCGCCGGGATGTAAGATTGGGTTAGGTGATGTTATATTACGTTATTGATGTATATAACGGTCCCACGGAGACGTAGAGGCCAACTCGCCAGGAATGTTTTCAAATATTACCGCCGATATGTTAGGTTGGGTTAGGTTAGGTTATATTACGTTATAGATGTATGTAAAGGTCCCACGGAGATGTAGAGGCCAACAAGCCAGGAATGTGGTCAAATATTATCGCCGGGATGTAAGATTGGGTTAGGTGATGTTATATTACGTTATTGATGTATATAACGGTCGCACGGAGACGTAGAGGCCAACAAGCCAGGAATGTGGTAAAATATTACCACCGAGATGTTAGGTTGGGTTAGGTTAGGTTATATTACGTTATTGATGTATGTAAAGGTCCCACGGAGACATAGAGGACAACTCGCCAGGTATGTTTTCAAATATTACCGCCGAGATGTTAGATTGGGTTAGGTTAGGTTATATTACGTCATTGAAGTATATAAAGGTCCCACGGAGACGTAGAGGCCAACTCGCCAGGAATGTTTTCAAATATTACCGCCGATATGTTAGGTTGGGTTAGGTTAGGTTATATTACGTTATAGATGTATGTAAAGGTCCCACGGAGACGTAGAGGCCAACTCGGCAGGTATGTTGTCAAATATTACGGCCGAGATGTTAGGTTGGGTTAGGTTAGGTTATATTACGTTATAGATGTATGTAAAGGTCCCACGGAGACGTAGAGGCCAACTCGCCAGGTATGTTTTCAAATATTACCGCCGAGATGTTAGATTGGGTTAGGTTAGGTTATATTACGTTATTTAAGTACATAAAGGTCCCACGGAGACGTAGAGGCCAACTCGCCAGGAATGTTTTCAAATATTACCGCCGATATGTTAGGTTGGGTTAGGTTAGGCTATATTACGTTATTGATGTATACAAAGGTCCCACGAAGGCGGAAAAGCCAACTCGCCAGGAATGTTCTCAAATATTACCGCCGAGATGTTAGGTTGGATTAGGTTAGGTTATATTACGTTATAGATGTATATAACGGTCCCACGGAGACGTAGAGGCCAACAAGCCAGGAATGTGGTAAAATATTACCACCGAGATGTTAGGTTGGGTTAGGTTAGGTTATATTACGTTATTGATGTATGTAAAGGTCCCACGGAGACATAGAGGACAACTCGCCAGGTATGTTTTCAAATATTACCGCCGAGATGTTAGATTGGGTTAGGTTAGGTTATATTACGTTATTGAAGTATATAAAGGTCCCACGGAGACGTAGAGGCCAACTCGCCAGGAATGTTTTCAAATATTACCGCCGATATGTTAGGTTGGGTTAGGTTAGGTTATATTACGTTATAGATGTATGTAAAGGTCCCACGGAGACGTAGAGGCCAACTCGGCAGGTATGTTGTCAAATATTACGGCCGATACGTTAGGTTGGGTTAGGTTAGGTTATATTATGTTATTGATGTATATAAAGTTCCCACGGAGACGTAGAGGCCATCAAGACAGGAATGTGGTCAAATATTACAGCCGAGATGTAAGATTGGGTTAGGTGATGTTATATTACGTTATAGATGTATATAAAGGTCCCACGGAGACGTAGAGTCCAACAAGCCAGGAATGTGATCAAATATTACCACCGAGATGTTAGGTTGGGTTAGGTTAGGTTATATTACGTTATTGATGTATGTAAAAGTCCCACGGAGACATAGAGGACAACTCGCCAGGTATGTTTTCAAATATTACCGCCGAGATGTTAGATTGGGTTAGGTTAGGTTATATTACGTTATTGAAGTATATAAAGGTCCCACGGAGACGTAGAGGCCAACTCGCCAGGTATGTTTTCAAATATTACCGCCGAGATGTTAGATTGGGTTAGGTTAGGTTATATTACGTTATTTAAGTACATAAAGGTCCCACGGAGACGTAGAGGCCAACTCGCCAGGAATGTTTTCAAATATTACCGCCGATATGTTAGGTTGGGTTAGGTTAGGTTATATTACGTTATAGATGTATGTAAAGGTCCCACGGAGATGTAGAGGCCAACAAGCCAGGAATGTGGTCAAATATTATCGCCGGGATGTAAGATTGGGTTAGGTGATGTTATATTACGTTATTGATGTATATAACGGTCGCACGGAGACGTAGAGGCCAACAAGCCAGGAATGTGGTAAAATATTACCACCGAGATGTTAGGTTGGGTTAGGTTAGGTTATATTACGTTATTGATGTATGTAAAGGTCCCACGGAGACATAGAGGACAACTCGCCAGGTATGTTTTCAAATATTACCGCCGAGATGTTAGATTGGGTTAGGTTAGGTTATATTACGTTATTGAAGTATATAAAGGTCCCACGGAGACGTAGAGGCCAACTCGCCAGGAATGTTTTCAAATATTACCGCCGATATGTTAGGTTGGGTTAGGTTAGGTTATATTACGTTATAGATGTATGTAAAGGTCCCACGGAGACGTAGAGGCCAACTCGGCAGGTATGTTTTCAAATATTACCGCCGAGATGTTAGATTGGGTTAGGTTAGGTTATATTACGTTATTTAAGTACATAAAGGTCCCACGGAGACGTAGAGGCCAACTCGCCAGGAATGTTTTCAAATATTACCGCCGATATGTTAGGTTGGGTTAGGTTAGGCTATATTACGTTATTGATGTATACAAAGGTCCCACGAAGACGGAAAAGCCAACTCGCCAGGAATGTTCTCAAATATTACCGCCGATATGTTAGGTTGGGTTAGGTTAGGTTATATTACGTTATAGATGTATGTAAAGGTCCCACGGAGACGTAGAGGCCATCTCGGCAGGTATGTTGTCAAATATTACGGCCGAGATGTTAGGTTGGGTTAGGTTAGGTTATATTACGTTATTGATGTATATGAAGGTCCCACGGAGACGGAGAAGCCAACTCGCCAGGAATGTTCTCAAACATTACCGCCGAGATGTTAGGTTGGGTTAGGTTAGGTTATATTACGTTATTGATGTATACAAAGGTCCCACGAAGGCGGAAAAGCCAACTCGCCAGGAATGTTCTCAAATATTACCGCCGAGATGTTAGGTTGGATTAGGTTAGGTTATATTACGTTATAGATGTATATAACGGTCCCACGGAGACGTAGAGGCCAACAAGCCAGGAATGTGGTAAAATATTACCACCGAGATGTTAGGTTGGGTTAGGTTAGGTTATATTACGTTATTGATGTATGTAAAGGTCCCACGGAGACATAGAGGACAACTCGCCAGGTATGTTTTCAAATATTACCGCCGAGATGTTAGATTGGGTTAGGTTAGGTTATATTACGTTATTGAAGTATATAAAGGTCCCACGGAGACGTAGAGGCCAACTCGCCAGGAATGTTTTCAAATATTACCGCCGATATGTTAGGTTGGGTTAGGTTAGGTTATATTACGTCATAAATGTATGTAAAGGTCCCACGGAGACGTAGAGGCTAACTCGGCAGGTATGTTGTCAAATATTACGGCCGAGATGTTAGGTTGGGTTAGGTTAGGTTATATTATGTTATTGATGTATATGAAGGTCCCACGGAGACGGAGAAGCCAACTCGCCAGGAATGTTGTCAAATATTACCGCCAAGATGTTAGGTTGGGTTAGGTTAGGTTATATAACGTTATTGATGTATATAACGGTCCCGCGGAGACGTAGAGGCCATCAAGACAGGAATGTGGTCAAATATTACCGCCGAGATGGTAGGTTGGGTTAGTTTAGGTTATGTTACGTTATTGATGTATATAAAGTTCCCACGGAGACGTAGAGGCCAACAAGCCAGGAATGTGGTCAAACATTATCGCCGAGATGTTAGTTTGGGTTAGGTTAGGCTATATTACGTTATTGATGTATACAAAGGTCCCACGAAGACGGAAAAGCCAACTCGCCAGGAATGTTCTCAAATATTATCGCCGAGATGTTAGGTTGGATTAGGTTAGGTTATATTACGTTATAGATGTATATAACGGTCCCACGGAGACGTAGAGGCCAACAAGCCAGGAATGTGGTAAAATATTACCACCGAGATGTTAGGTTGGGTTAGGTTAGGTTATATTACGTTATTGATGTATGTAAAGGTCCCACGGAGACATAGAGGACAACTCGCCAGGTATGTTTTCAAATATTACCGCCGAGATGTTAGATTGGGTTAGGTTAGGTTATATTACGTTATTGAAGTATATAAAGGTCCCACGGAGACGTAGAGGCCAACTCGCCAGGAATGTTTTCAAATATTACCGCCGATATGTTAGGTTGGGTTAGGTTAGGTTATATTACGTTATAGATGTATGTAAAGGTCCCACGGAGACGTAGAGGCCATCTCGGCAGGTATGTTGTCAAATATTACGGCCGAGATGTTAGGTTGGGTTAGGTTAGGTTATATTACGTTATTGATGTATATGAAGGTCCCACGGAGACGGAGAAGCCAACTCGCCAGGAATGTTCTCAAACATTACCGCCGAGATGTTAGGTTGGGTTAGGTTAGGTTATATTACGTTATTGATGTATACAAAGGTCCCACGAAGGCGGAAAAGCCAACTCGCCAGGAATGTTCTCAAATATTACCGCCGAGATGTTAGGTTGGATTAGGTTAGGTTGTATTACGTTATAGATGTATATAACGGTCCCACGGAGACGTAGAGGCCAACAAGCCAGGAATGTGGTGAAATATTACCACCGAGAAGTTAGGTTGGGTTAGGTTAGATTATATTACGTTATTGATGTATGTAAAGGTCCCACGGAGACATAGAGGACAACTCGCCAGGTATGTTTTCAAATATTACCGCCGAGACGTTAGATTGGGTTAGGTTAGGTTATATTACGTTATTGAAGTATATAAAGGTCCCACGGAGACGTAGAGGCCAACAAGCCAGGAATGTGGTAAAATATTACCACCGAGATGTTAGGTTGGGTTAGGTTAGGTTATATTACGTTATTGATGTATGTAAAGGTCCCACGGATACATAGAGGACAACTCGCCAGGTATGTTTTCAAATATTACCGCCGAGATGTTAGATTGGGTTAGGTTGGGTTATATTACGTTATTGATGTATATAAAGTTCCCACGGAGACGTAGAGGCCAGCAAGCCAGGAATGTGGTCAAATATTATCGCCGAGATGTTAGTTTGGGTTAGGTTAGGCTATATTACGTTATTGATGTATATAAAGGTCCCACGGAGACGTAGATGCCAACTCGCCTGGTATGTTTTCAAATATTACCGCCGATATGTTAGGTTGGGTTAGGTTAGGTTATATTACGTCATAAAAGTATGTAAAGGTCCCACGGAGACGTAGAGGCCAACTCGGCAGGTATGTTGTCAAATATTACGGCCGAGATGTTAGGTTGGGTTAGGTTAGGTTATATTATGTTATTGATGTATATGAAGGTCCCACGGAGACGGAGAAGCCAACTCGCCAGGAATGTTGTCAAATATTACCGCCAAGATGTTAGGTTGGGTTAGGTTAGGTTATATAACGTTATTGATGTATATAACGGTCCCGCGGAGACGTAGAGGCCATCAAGACAGGAATGTGGTGAAATATTACCGCCGAGATGGTAGGTTGGGTTAGTTTAGGTTATGTTACGTTATTGATGTATATAAAGTTCCCACGGAGACGTAGAGGCCAACAAGCCAGGAATGTGGTCAAACATTATCGCCGAGATGTTAGTTTGGGTTAGGTTAGGCTATATTACGTTATTGATGTATACAAAGGTCCCACGAAGACGGAAAAGCCAACTCGCCAGGAATGTTCTCAAATATTATCGCCGAGATGTTAGGTTGGATTAGGTTAGGTTATATTACGTTATAGATGTATATAACGGTCCCACGGAGACGTAGAGGCCAACAAGCCAGGAATGTGGTAAAATATTACCACCGAGATGTTAGGTTGGGTTAGGTTAGGTTATATTACGTTATTGATGTATGTAAAGGTCCCACGGAGACATAGAGGACAACTCGCCAGGTATGTTTTCAAATATTACCGCCGAGATGTTAGATTGGGTTAGGTTAGGTTATATTACGTTATTGAAGTATATAAAGGTCCCACGGAGACGTAGAGGCCAACTCGCCAGGAATGTTTTCAAATATTACCGCCGATATGTTAGGTTGGGTTAGGTTAGGTTATATTACGTTATAGATGTATGTAAAGGTCCCACGGAGACGTAGAGGCCATCTCGGCAGGTATGTTGTCAAATATTACGGCCGAGATGTTAGGTTGGGTTAGGTTAGGTTATATTACGTTATTGATGTATATGAAGGTCCCACGGAGACGGAGAAGCCAACTCGCCAGGAATGTTCTCAAACATTACCGCCGAGATGTTAGGTTGGGTTAGGTTAGGTTATATTACGTTATTGATGTATACAAAGGTCCCACGAAGGCGGAAAAGCCAACTCGCCAGGAATGTTCTCAAATATTACCGCCGAGATGTTAGGTTGGATTAGGTTAGGTTGTATTACGTTATAGATGTATATAACGGTCCCACGGAGACGTAGAGGCCAACAAGCCAGGAATGTGGTGAAATATTACCACCGAGAAGTTAGGTTGGGTTAGGTTAGATTATATTACGTTATTGATGTATGTAAAGGTCCCACGGAGACATAGAGGACAACTCGCCAGGTATGTTTTCAAATATTACCGCCGAGACGTTAGATTGGGTTAGGTTAGGTTATATTACGTTATTGAAGTATATAAAGGTCCCACGGAGACGTAGAGGCCAACAAGCCAGGAATGTGGTAAAATATTACCACCGAGATGTTAGGTTGGGTTAGGTTAGGTTATATTACGTTATTGATGTATGTAAAGGTCCCACGGATACATAGAGGACAACTCGCCAGGTATGTTTTCAAATATTACCGCCGAGATGTTAGATTGGGTTAGGTTGGGTTATATTACGTTATTGATGTATATAAAGTTCCCACGGAGACGTAGAGGCCAGCAAGCCAGGAATGTGGTCAAATATTATCGCCGAGATGTTAGTTTGGGTTAGGTTAGGCTATATTACGTTATTGATGTATATAAAGGTCCCACGGAGACGTAGATGCCAACTCGCCTGGTATGTTTTCAAATATTACCGCCGATATGTTAGGTTGGGTTAGGTTAGGTTATATTACGTTATTGATGTATGTAAAGGTCCCACGGAGACGTAGAGGCCAACTCGGCAGGTATGTTGTCAAATATTACGGCCGAGATGTCAGGTTGGGTTAGGTTAGGTTATATTACGTTATTGATGTATATGAAGGTCCCACGGAGACGGAGAAGCCAACTCGCCCGGAATGTTGTCAAATATTACCGCCAAGATGTTAGGTTGGGTTAGGTTAGGTTATATAACGTTATTGATGTATATAACGGTCCCACGGAGACGTAGAGGCCATTAAGACAGGAATGTGGTCAAATATTACCGCCGAGATGTTAGGTTGGGTTAGTTTAGGTTATATTACGTTATTGATGTATATAAAGTTCCCACGGAGACGTAGAGGCCATCAAGACAGGAATGTGGTCAAATATTACAGCCGAGATGTAAGATTGGGTTAGGTGATGTTATATTACGTTATAGATGTATATAAAGGTCCCACGGAGACGTAGAGTCCAACAAGCCAGGAATGTGATCAAATATTACCACCGAGATGTTAGGTTGGGTTAGGTTAGGTTATATTACGTTATTGATGTATGTAAAGGTCCCACGGAGACATAGAGGACAACTCGCCAGGTATGTTTTCAAATATTACCGCCGAGATGTTAGATTGGGTTAGGTTAGGTTATATTACGTTATTGAAGTATATAAAGGTCCCACGGAGACGTAGAGGCCAACTCGCCAGGTATGTTTTCAAATATTACCGCCGAGATGTTATATTGGGTTAGGTTAGGTTATATTACGTTATTGATGTATATGAAGGTCCCACGGAGACGTAGAGGCCAACTCGCCAGGAATGTTGTCAAATATTACGGCCGAGATGTTAGGTTGGGTTAGGTTAGGTTATATTATGTTATTGATGTATATGAAGGTCCCACGGAGACGGAGAAGCCAACTCGCCAGGAATGTTGTCAAATATTACCGCCAAGATGTTAGGTTGGGTTAGGTTAGGTTATATAACGTTATTGATGTATATAACGGTCCCGCGGAGACGTAGAGGCCATCAAGACAGGAATGTGGTCAAATATTACCGCCGAGATGTTAGGTTGGGTTAGTTTAGGTTATATTACGTTATTGATGTATATAAAGGTCCCACGTAGACGTAGAGTGAAACAGGCCAGGAATGTGGTCAAATATTACAGCCGAGATGTTAGTTTGGGTTAGGTTAGGCTATATTACGTTATTGATGTATATAAAGGTCCCACGGAGACGTAGATGCCAACTCGCCTGGTATGTTGTCAAATCTTACCGCCGAGATGTTAGGTTGGGTTAGGTTAGGTTATATTACGTTATTGATGTATATAAAGGTCCCACGGGGACGAAGAGGCCAACTCGCCAGGTATGTCTTCAAATATTACCGCCGAGATGTTAGGTTGGGTTAGGTGATGTTATATTACGTTATAGATGTATATAAAGGTCCCACCGAGACGTAGAGTCCAACAAGCCAGGAATGTGATCAAATATTACCACCGAGATGTTAGGTTGGGTTAGGTTAGGTTATATTACGTTACTGATGTATATAACGGTCCCACGGAGACGTAGAGGCCAACAAGCCAGGAATGTGGTAAAATATTACCACCGAGATGTTAGGTTGGGTTAGGTTAGGTTATATTACGTTATTGATGTATGTAAAGGTCCCACGGAGACATAGAGGACAACTCGCCAGGTATGTTTTCAAATATTACCGCCGAGATGTTAGATTGGGTTAGGTTAGGTTATATTACGTTATTGAAGTATATAAAGGTCCCACGGAGACGTAGAGGCCAACTCGCCAGGAATGTTTTCAAATATTACCGCCGATATGTTAGGTTGGGTTAGGTTAGGTTATATTACGTTATAGATGTATGTAAAGGTCCCACGGAGACGTAGAGGCCATCTCGGCAGGTATGTTGTCAAATATTACGGCCGAGATGTTAGGTTGGGTTAGGTTAGGTTATATCACGTTATTGATGTATATGAAGGTCCCACGGAGACGGAGAAGCCAACTCGCCAGGAATGTTCTCAAACATTACCGCCGAGATGTTAGGTTGGGTTAGGTTAGGTTATATTACGTTATTGATGTATACAAAGGTCCCACGAAGGCGGAAAAGCCAACTCGCCAGGAATGTTCTCAAATATTACCGCCGAGATGTTAGGTTGGATTAGGTTAGGTTGTATTACGTTATAGATGTATATAACGGTCCCACGGAGACGTAGAGGCCAACAAGCCAGGAATGTGGTGAAATATTACCACCGAGAAGTTAGGTTGGGTTAGGTTAGATTATATTACGTTATTGATGTATGTAAAGGTCCCACGGAGACATAGAGGACAACTCGCCAGGTATGTTTTCAAATATTACCGCCGAGACGTTAGATTTTGTTAGGTTAGGTTATATTACGTTATTGAAGTATATAAAGGTCCCACGGAGACGTAGAGGCCAACAAGCCAGGAATGTGGTAAAATATTACCACCGAGATGTTAGGTTGG
The DNA here is from genome assembly GCA_963969225.1 of Xylocopa violacea. Classification (NCBI taxonomy): domain Eukaryota; kingdom Metazoa; phylum Arthropoda; class Insecta; order Hymenoptera; family Apidae; genus Xylocopa; species Xylocopa violacea. The sequence continues at coordinate 5,772,906 of CAXAJV010000017.1, read as the reverse complement.
GTTAGGTTAGGTTATATTACGTTATTGATGTATGTAAAGGTCCCACGGATACATAGAGGACAACTCGCCAGGTATGTTTTCAAATATTACCGCCGAGATGTTAGATTGGGTTAGGTTGGGTTATATTACGTTATTGATGTATATAAAGTTCCCACGGAGACGTAGAGGCCAGCAAGCCAGGAATGTGGTCAAATATTATCGCCGAGATGTTAGTTTGGGTTAGGTTAGGCTATATTACGTTATTGATGTATATAAAGGTCCCACGGAGACGTAGATGCCAACTCGCCTGGTATGTTTTCAAATATTACCGCCGATATGTTAGGTTGGGTTAGGTTAGGTTATATTACGTCATAAATGTATGTAAAGGTCCCACGGAGACGTAGAGGCCAACTCGGCAGGTATGTTGTCAAATATTACGGCCGAGATGTTAGGTTGGGTTAGGTTAGGTTATATTATGTTATTGATGTATATGAAGGTCCCACGGAGACGGAGAAGCCAACTCGCCAGGAATGTTGTCAAATATTACCGCCAAGATGTTAGGTTGGGTTAGGTTAGGTTATATAACGTTATTGATGTATATAACGGTCCCGCGGAGACGTAGAGGCCATCAAGACAGGAATGTGGTCAAATATTACCGCCGAGATGGTAGGTTGGGTTAGTTTAGGTTATGTTACGTTATTGATGTATATAAAGTTCCCACGGAGACGTAGAGGCCAACAAGCCAGGAATGTGGTCAAACATTATCGCCGAGATGTTAGTTTGGGTTAGGTTAGGCTATATTACGTTATTGATGTATACAAAGGTCCCACGAAGACGGAAAAGCCAACTCGCCAGGAATGTTCTCAAATATTATCGCCGAGATGTTAGGTTGGATTAGGTTAGGTTATATTACGTTATAGATGTATATAACGGTCCCACGGAGACGTAGAGGCCAACAAGCCAGGAATGTGGTAAAATATTACCACCGAGATGTTAGGTTGGGTTAGGTTAGGTTATATTACGTTATTGATGTATGTAAAGGTCCCACGGAGACATAGAGGACAACTCGCCAGGTATGTTTTCAAATATTACCGCCGAGATGTTAGATTGGGTTAGGTTAGGTTATATTACGTTATTGAAGTATATAAAGGTCCCACGGAGACGTAGAGGCCAACTCGCCAGGAATGTTTTCAAATATTACCGCCGATATGTTAGGTTGGGTTAGGTTAGGTTATATTACGTTATAGATGTATGTAAAGGTCCCACGGAGACGTAGAGGCCATCTCGGCAGGTATGTTGTCAAATATTACGGCCGAGATGTTAGGTTGGGTTAGGTTAGGTTATATTACGTTATTGATGTATATGAAGGTCCCACGGAGACGGAGAAGCCAACTCGCCAGGAATGTTCTCAAATATTACCGCCGAGATGTTAGGTTGGGTTAGGTTAGGTTATATTACGTTATTGATGTATACAAAGGTCCCACGAAGGCGGAAAAGCCAACTCGCCAGGAATGTTCTCAAATATTACCGCCGAGATGTTAGGTTGGATTAGGTTAGGTTGTATTACGTTATAGATGTATATAACGGTCCCACGGAGACGTAGAGGCCAACAAGCCAGGAATGTGGTGAAATATTACCACCGAGAAGTTAGGTTGGGTTAGGTTAGATTATATTACGTTATTGATGTATGTAAAGGTCCCACGGAGACATAGAGGACAAATCGCCAGGTATGTTTTCAAATATTACCGCCGAGACGTTAGATTGGGTTAGGTTAGGTTATATTACGTTATTGAAGTATATAAAGGTCCCACGGAGACGTAGAGGCCAACAAGCCAGGAATGTGGTAAAATATTACCACCGAGATGTTAGGTTGGGTTAGGTTAGGTTATATTACGTTATTGATGTATGTAAAGGTCCCACGGATACATAGAGGACAACTCGCCAGGTATGTTTTCAAATATTACCGCCGAGATGTTAGATTGGGTTAGGTTGGGTTATATTACGTTATTGATGTATATAAAGTTCCCACGGAGACGTAGAGGCCAGCAAGCCAGGAATGTGGTCAAATATTATCGCCGAGATGTTAGTTTGGGTTAGGTTAGGCTATATTACGTTATTGATGTATATAAAGGTCCCACGGAGACGTAGATGCCAACTCGCCTGGTATGTTTTCAAATATTACCGCCGATATGTTAGGTTGGGTTAGGTTAGGTTATATTACGTTATTGATGTATGTAAAGGTCCCACGGAGACGTAGAGGCCAACTCGGCAGGTATGTTGTCAAATATTACGGCCGAGATGTCAGGTTGGGTTAGGTTAGGTTATATTACGTTATTGATGTATATGAAGGTCCCACGGAGACGGAGAAGCCAACTCGCCAGGAATGTTGTCAAATATTACCGCCAAGATGTTAGGTTGGGTTAGGTTAGGTTATATAACGTTATTGATGTATATAACGGTCCCACGGAGACGTAGAGGCCATTAAGACAGGAATGTGGTCAAATATTACCGCCGAGATGTTAGGTTGGGTTAGTTTAGGTTATATTACGTTATTGATGTATATAAAGTTCCCACGGAGACGTAGAGGCCATCAAGACAGGAATGTGGTCAAATATTACAGCCGAGATGTAAGATTGGGTTAGGTGATGTTATATTACGTTATAGATGTATATAAAGGTCCCACGGAGACGTAGAGTCCAACAAGCCAGGAATGTGATCAAATATTACCACCGAGATGTTAGGTTGGGTTAGGTTAGGTTATATTACGTTATTGATGTATGTAAAGGTCCCACGGAGACATAGAGGACAACTCGCCAGGTATGTTTTCAAATATTACCGCCGAGATGTTAGATTGGGTTAGGTTAGGTTATATTACGTTATTGAAGTATATAAAGGTCCCACGGAGACGTAGAGGCCAACTCGCCAGGTATGTTTTCAAATATTACCGCCGAGATGTTATATTGGGTTAGGTTAGGTTATATTACGTTATTGATGTATATGAAGGTCCCACGGAGACGTAGAGGCCAACTCGCCAGGAATGTTGTCAAATATTACGGCCGAGATGTTAGGTTGGGTTAGGTTAGGTTATATTATGTTATTGATGTATATGAAGGTCCCACGGAGACGGAGAAGCCAACTCGCCAGGAATGTTGTCAAATATTACCGCCAAGATGTTAGGTTGGGTTAGGTTAGGTTATATAACGTTATTGATGTATATAACGGTCCCGCGGAGACGTAGAGGCCATCAAGACAGGAATGTGGTCAAATATTACCGCCGAGATGTTAGGTTGGGTTAGTTTAGGTTATATTACGTTATTGATGTATATAAAGGTCCCACGTAGACGTAGAGTGAAACAGGCCAGGAATGTGGTCAAATATTACAGCCGAGATGTTAGTTTGGGTTAGGTTAGGCTATATTACGTTATTGATGTATATAAAGGTCCCACGGAGACGTAGATGCCAACTCGCCTGGTATGTTGTCAAATCTTACCGCCGAGATGTTAGGTTGGGTTAGGTTAGGTTATATTACGTTATTGATGTATATAAAGGTCCCACGGGGACGAAGAGGCCAACTCGCCAGGTATGTCTTCAAATATTACCGCCGAGATGTTAGGTTGGGTTAGGTGATGTTATATTACGTTATAGATGTATATAAAGGTCCCACCGAGACGTAGAGTCCAACAAGCCAGGAATGTGATCAAATATTACCACCGAGATGTTAGGTTGGGTTAGGTTAGGTTATATTACGTTACTGATGTATATAACGGTCCCACGGAGACGTAGAGGCCAACAAGCCAGGAATGTGGTAAAATATTACCACCGAGATGTTAGGTTGGGTTAGGTTAGGTTATATTACGTTATTGATGTATGTAAAGGTCCCACGGAGACATAGAGGACAACTCGCCAGGTATGTTTTCAAATATTACCGCCGAGATGTTAGATTGGGTTAGGTTAGGTTATATTACGTTATTGAAGTATATAAAGGTCCCACGGAGACGTAGAGGCCAACTCGCCAGGAATGTTTTCAAATATTACCGCCGATATGTTAGGTTGGGTTAGGTTAGGTTATATTACGTTATAGATGTATGTAAAGGTCCCACGGAGACGTAGAGGCCATCTCGGCAGGTATGTTGTCAAATATTACGGCCGAGATGTTAGGTTGGGTTAGGTTAGGTTATATTACGTTATTGATGTATATGAAGGTCCCACGGAGACGGAGAAGCCAACTCGCCAGGAATGTTCTCAAACATTACCGCCGAGATGTTAGGTTGGGTTAGGTTAGGTTATATTACGTTATTGATGTATATGAAGGTCCCACGGAGACGTAGAGGCCAACTCGCCAGGAATGTTTTCAAATATTACCGCCGATATGTTAGGTTGGGTTAGGTTAGGTTATATTACGTTATAGATGTATGTAAAGGTCCCACGGAGACGGAGAAGCCAACTCGCCAGGAATGTTCTCAAACATTACCGCCGAGATGTTAGGTTGGGTTAGGTTAGGTTATATTACGTTATTGATGTATACAAAGGTCCCACGAAGGCGGAAAAGCCAACTCGCCAGGAATGTTCTCAAATATTACCGCCGAGATGTTAGGTTGGATTAGGTTAGGTTATATTACGTTATAGATGTATATAACGGTCCCACGGAGACGTAGAGGCCAACAAGCCAGGAATGTGGTAAAATATTACCACCGAGATGTTAGGTTGGGTTAGGTTAGGTTATATAACGTTATTGATGTATGTAAAGGTCCCACGGAGACGTAGAGGCCAACTCGCCAGGTATGTTTTCAAATATTACCGCCGAGATGTTATATTGGGTTAGGTTAGGTTATATTACGTTATTGATGTATATGAAGGTCCCACGGAGACGTAGAGGCCAACTCGCCAGGAATGTTTTCAAATATTACCGCCGATATGTTAGGTTGGGTTAGGTTAGGTTATATTACGTTATAGATGTATGTAAAGGTCCCACGGAGACGTAGAGGCCAACTCGGCAGGTATGTTGTCAAATATTACGGCCGAGATGTTAGGTTGGGTTAGGTTAGGTTATATTATGTTATTGATGTATATGAAGGTCCCACGGAGACGGAGAAGCCAACTCGCCAGGAATGTTGTCAAATATTACCGCCAAGATGTTAGGTTGGGTTAGGTTAGGTTATATAACGTTATTGATGTATATAACGGTCCCGCGGAGACGTAGAGGCCATCAAGACAGGAATGTGGTCAAATATTACCGCCGAGATGTTAGGTTGGGTTAGTTTAGGTTATATTACGTTATTGATGTATATAAAGGTCCCACGTAGACGTAGAGTGAAACAAGCCAGGAATGTGGTCAAATATTACAGCCGAGATGTTAGTTTGGGTTAGGTTAGGCTATATTACGTTATTGATGTATATAAAGGTCCCACGGAGACGTAGATGCCAACTCGCCTGGTATGTTGTCAAATCTTACCGCCGAGATGTTAGGTTGGGTTAGGTTAGGTTATATTACGTTATTGATGTATATAAAGGTCCCACGGGGACGAAGAGGCCAACTCGCCAGGTATGTCTTCAAATATTACCGCCGAGATGTTAGGTTGGGTTAGGTGATGTTATATTACGTTATAGATGTATATAAAGGTCCCACCGAGACGTAGAGTCCAACAAGCCAGGAATGTGATCAAATATTACCACCGAGATGTTAGGTTGGGTTAGGTTAGGTTATATTACGTTACTGATGTATATAACGGTCCCACGGAGACGTAGAGGCCAACAAGCCAGGAATGTGGTAAAATATTACCACCGAGATGTTAGGTTGGGTTAGGTTAGGTTATATTACGTTATTGATGTATGTAAAGGTCCCACGGAGACATAGAGGACAACTCGCCAGGTATGTTTTCAAATATTACCGCCGAGATGTTAGATTGGGTTAGGTTAGGTTATATTACGTTATTGAAGTATATAAAGGTCCCACGGAGACGTAGAGGCCAACTCGCCAGGAATGTTTTCAAATATTACCGCCGATATGTTAGGTTGGGTTAGGTTAGGTTATATTACGTTATAGATGTATGTAAAGGTCCCACGGAGACGTAGAGGCCATCTCGGCAGGTATGTTGTCAAATATTACGGCCGAGATGTTAGGTTGGGTTAGGTTAGGTTATATTACGTTATTGATGTATATGAAGGTCCCACGGAGACGGAGAAGCCAACTCGCCAGGAATGTTCTCAAACATTACCGCCGAGATGTTAGGTTGGGTTAGGTTAGGTTATATTACGTTATTGATGTATATGAAGGTCCCACGGAGACGTAGAGGCCAACTCGCCAGGAATGTTTTCAAATATTACCGCCGATATGTTAGGTTGGGTTAGGTTAGGTTATATTACGTTATAGATGTATGTAAAGGTCCCACGGAGACGGAGAAGCCAACTCGCCAGGAATGTTCTCAAACATTACCGCCGAGATGTTAGGTTGGGTTAGGTTAGGTTATATTACGTTATTGATGTATACAAAGGTCCCACGAAGGCGGAAAAGCCAACTCGCCAGGAATGTTCTCAAATATTACCGCCGAGATGTTAGGTTGGATTAGGTTAGGTTATATTACGTTATAGATGTATATAACGGTCCCACGGAGACGTAGAGGCCAACAAGCCAGGAATGTGGTAAAATATTACCACCGAGATGTTAGGTTGGGTTAGGTTAGGTTATATTACGTTATTGATGTATGTAAAGTCCCACGGAGACGTAGAGGCCAACTCGCCAGGTATGTTTTCAAATATTACCGCCGAGATGTTAGATTGGGTTAGGTTAGGTTATATTACGTTATTGATGTATATGAAGGTCCCACGGAGACGTAGAGGCCAACTCGCCAGGAATGTTTTCAAATATTACCGCCGACATGTTAGGTTGGGTTAGGTTAGGTTATATTACGTTATAGATGTATGTAAAGGTCCCACGGAGACGTAGAGGCCAACTCGGCAGGTATGTTGTCAAATATTACGGCCGAGATGTTAGGTTGGGTTAGGTTAGGTTATATTATGTTATTGATGTATATGAAGGTCCCACGGAGACGGAGAAGCCAACTCGCCAGGAATGTTGTCAAATATTACCGCCAAGATGTTAGGTTGGGTTAGGTTAGGTTATATAACGTTATTGATGTATATAACGGTCCCGCGGAGACGTAGAGGCCATCAAGACAGGAATGTGGTCAAATATTACCGCCGAGATGTTAGGTTGGGTTAGTTTAGGTTATATTACGTTATTGATGTATATAAAGGTCCCACGTAGACGTAGAGTCAAACAAGCCAGGAATGCGGTCAAATATTACAGCCGAGATGTTAGTTTGGGTTAGGTTAGGCTATATTACGTTATTGATGTATATAAAGGTCCCACGGAGACGTAGATGCCAACTCGCCTGGTATGTTGTCAAATCTTACCGCCGAGATGTTAGGTTGGGTTAGGTTAGGTTATATTACGTTATTGATGTATATAAAGGTCCCACGGGGACGAAGAGGCCAACTCGCCAGGTATGTATTCAAATATTACCGCCGAGATGTTAGGTTGGGTTAGGTGATGTTATATTACGTTATAGATGTATATAAAGGTCCCACCGAGACGTAGAGTCCAACAAGCCAGGAATGTGATCAAATATTACCACCGAGATATTAGGTTGGGTTAGGTTAGGTTATATTACGTTACTGATGTATATAACGGTCCCACGGAGACGTAAAGGCCAACAAGCCAGGAATGTGGTAAAATATTACCACCGAGATGTTAGGTTGGGTTAGGTTAGGTTATATTACGTTATTGATGTATGTAAAGGTCCCACGGAGGCATAGAGGACAACTCGCCAGGTATGTTTTCAAATATTACCGCCGAGATGTTAGATTGGGTTAGGTTAGGTTATATTACGTTATTGAAGTATATAAAGGTCCCGCGGAGACGTAGAGGCCAACTCGCCAGGAATGATTTCAAATATTACCGCCGATATGTTAGGTTGGGTTAGGTTAGGTTATATTACGTTATAGATGTATGTAAAGGTCCCACGGAGACGTAGAGGCCATCTCGGCAGGTATGTTGTCAAATATTACGGCCGAGATGTTAGGTTGGGTTAGGTTAGGTTATATTACGTTATTGATGTATATGAAGGTCCCACGGAGACGGAGAAGCCAACTCGCCAGGAATGTTCTCAAACATTACCGCCGAGATGTTAGGTTGGGTTAGGTTAGGTTATATTACGTTATTGATGTATATGAAGGTCCCACGGAGACGTAGAGGCCAACTCGCCAGGAATGTTTTCAAATATTACCGCCGATATGTTAGGTTGGGTTAGGTTAGGTTATATTACGTTATAGATGTATGTAAAGGTCCCACGGAGACGGAGAAGCCAACTCGCCAGGAATGTTCTCAAACATTACCGCCGAGATGTTAGGTTGGGTTAGGTTAGGTTATATTACGTTATTGATGTATACAAAGGTCCCACGAAGGCGGAAAAGCCAACTCGCCAGGAATGTTCTCAAATATTACCGCCGAGATGTTAGATTGGGTTAGGTTAGGTTATATTACGTTATTGAAGTATATAAAGGTCCCACGGAGACGTAGAGGCCAACTCGCCAGGAATGTTTTCAAATATTACCGCCGATATGTTAGGTTGGGTTAGGTTAGGTGATATTACGTTATAGATGTATGTAAAGGTCCCACGGAGACGTAGAGGCCATCTCGGTAGGTATGTTGTCAAATATTACGGCTGAGATGTTAGGTTGGGTTAGGTTAGGTTATATTACGTTATTGATGTATATGAAGGTCCCACGGAGACGGAGAAGCCAACTCGCCAGGAATGTTCTCAAATATTACCGCCAAGATGTTAGGTTGGGTTAGGTTAGGTTATATAACGTTATAGATGTATGTAAAGGTCCCACGGAGACGTAGAGGCCATCAAGACAGGAATGTTCTCAAACATTACCGCCGAGATGTTAGGTTGGGTTAGGTTAGGTTATATTACGTTATTGATGTATACAAAGGTCCCACGAAGGCGGAAAAGCCAACTCGCCAGGAATGTTCTCAAATATTACCGCCGAGATGTTAGGTTGGATTAGGTTAGGTTATATTACGTTATAGATGTATATAACGGTCCCACGGAGACGTAGAGGCCAACAAGCCAGGAATGTGGTAAAATATTACCACCGAGATGTTAGGTTGGGTTAGGTTAGGTTATATTACGTTATTGATGTATACAAAGGTCCCACGAAGGCGGAAAAGCCAACTCGCCAGGAATGTTCTCAAATATTACCGCCCAGATGTTAGGTTGGATTAGGTTAGGTTATATTACGTTATAGATGTATATAACGGTCCCACGGAGACGTAGAGGCCAACAAGCCAGGAATGTGGTAAAATATTACCACCGAGATGTTAGGTTGGGTTAGGTTAGGTTATATTACGTTATTGATGTATGTAAAGTCCCACGGAGACGTAGAGGCCAACTCGCCAGGTATGTTTTCAAATATTACCGCCGAGATGTTATATTGGGTTAGGTTAGGTTATATTACGTTATTGATGTATATGAAGGTCCCACGGAGACGTAGAGGCCAACTCGCCAGGAATGTTTTCAAATATTACCGCCGATATGTTAGGTTGGGTTAGGTTAGGTTATATTACGTTATAGATGTATGTAAAGGTCCCACGGAGACGTAGAGGCCAACTCGGCAGGTATGTTGTCAAATATTACGGCCGAGATGTTAGGTTGGGTTAGGTTAGGTTATATTATGTTATTGATGTATATGAAGGTCCCACGGAGACGGAGAAGCCAACTCGCCAGGAATGTTGTCAAATATTACCGCCAAGATGTTAGGTTGGGTTAGGTTAGGTTATATAACGTTATTGATGTATATAACGGTCCCGCGGAGACGTAGAGGCCATCAAGACAGGAATGTGGTCAAATATTACCGCCGAGATGTTAGGTTGGGTTAGTTTAGGTTATATTACGTTATTGATGTATATAAAGGTCCCACGTAGACGTAGAGTCAAACAAGCCAGGAATGCGGTCAAATATTACAGCCGAGATGTTAGTTTGGGTTAGGTTAGGCTATATTACGTTATTGATGTATATAAAGGTCCCACGGAGACGTAGATGCCAACTCGCCTGGTATGTTGTCAAATCTTACCGCCGAGATGTTAGGTTGGGTTAGGTTAGGTTATATTACGTTATTGATGTATATAAAGGTCCCACGGGGACGAAGAGGCCTACTCGCCAGGTATGTATTCAAATATTACCGCCGAGATGTTAGGTTGGGTTAGGTGATGTTATATTACGTTATAGATGTATATAAAGGTCCCACCGAGACGTAGAGTCCAACAAGCCAGGAATGTGATCAAATATTACCACCGAGATATTAGGTTGGGTTAGGTTAGGTTATATTACGTTACTGATGTATATAACGGTCCCACGGAGACGTAAAGGCCAACAAGCCAGGAATGTGGTAAAATATTACCACCGAGATGTTAGGTTGGGTTAGGTTAGGTTATATTACGTTATTGATGTATGTAAAGGTCCCACGGAGGCATAGAGGACAACTCGCCAGGTATGTTTTCAAATATTACCGCCGAGATGTTAGATTGGGTTAGGTTAGGTTATATTACGTTATTGAAGTATATAAAGGTCCCACGGAGACGTAGAGGCCAACTCGCCAGGAATGTTTTCAAATATTACCGCCGATATGTTAGGTTGGGTTAGGTTAGGTTATATTACGTTATAGATGTATGTAAAGGTCCCACGGAGACGTAGAGGCCATCTCGGCAGGTATGTTGTCAAATATTACGGCCGAGATGTTAGGTTGGGTTAGGTTAGGTTATATTACGTTATTGATGTATATGAAGGTCCCACGGAGACGGAGAAGCCAACTCGCCAGGAATGTTCTCAAACATTACCGCCGAGATGTTAGGTTGGGTTAGGTTAGGTTATATTACGTTATTGATGTATATGAAGGTCCCACGGAGACGTAGAGGCCAACTCGCCAGGAATGTTTTCAAATATTACCGCCGATATGTTAGGTTGGGTTAGGTTAGGTTATATTACGTTATAGATGTATGTAAAGGTCCCACGGAGACGGAGAAGCCAACTCGCCAGGAATGTTCTCAAACATTACCGCCGAGATGTTAGGTTGGGTTAGGTTAGGTTATATTACGTTATTGATGTATACAAAGGTCCCACGAAGGCGGAAAAGCCAACTCGCCAGGAATGTTCTCAAATATTACCGCCGAGATGTTAGATTGGGTTAGGTTAGGTTATATTACGTTATTGAAGTATATAAAGGTCCCACGGAGACGTAGAGGCCAACTCGCCAGGAATGTTTTCAAATATTACCGCCGATATGTTAGGTTGGGTTAGGTTAGGTGATATTACGTTATAGATGTATGTAAAGGTCCCACGGAGACGTAGAGGCCATCTCGGTAGGTATGTTGTCAAATATTACGGCTGAGATGTTAGGTTGGGTTAGGTTAGGTTATATTACGTTATTGATGTATATGAAGGTCCCACGGAGACGGAGAAGCCAACTCGCCAGGAATGTTCTCAAATATTACCGCCAAGATGTTAGGTTGGGTTAGGTTAGGTTATATAACGTTATAGATGTATGTAAAGGTCCCACGGAGACGTAGAGGCCATCAAGACAGGAATGTTCTCAAACATTACCGCCGAGATGTTAGGTTGGGTTAGGTTAGGTTATATTACGTTATTGATGTATACAAAGGTCCCACGAAGGCGGAAAAGCCAACTCGCCAGGAATGTTCTCAAATATTACCGCCGAGATGTTAGGTTGGATTAGGTTAGGTTATATTACGTTATAGATGTATATAACGGTCCCACGGAGACGTAGAGGCCAACAAGCCAGGAATGTGGTAAAATATTACCACCGAGATGTTAGGTTGGGTTAGGTTAGGTTATATTACGTTATTGATGTATGTAAAGGTCCCACGGAGACGTAGAGGCCAACTCGCCAGGTATGTTTTCAAATATTACCGCCGAGATGTTATATTGGGTTAGGTTAGGTTATATTACGTTATTGATGTATATGAAGGTCCCACGGAGACGTAGAGGCCAACTCGCCAGGAATGTTTTCAAATATTACCGCCGATATGTTAGGTTGGGTTAGGTTAGGTTATATTACGTTATAGATGTATGTAAAGGTCCCACGGAGACGTAGAGGCCAACTCGGCAGGTATGTTGTCAAATATTACGGCCGAGATGTTAGGTTGGGTTAGGTTAGGTTATATTATGTTATTGATGTATATGAAGGTCCCACGGAGACGGAGAAGCCAACTCGCCAGGAATGTTGTCAAATATTACCGCCAAGATGTTAGGTTGGGTTAGGTTAGGTTATATAACGTTATTGATGTATATAACGGTCCCGCGGAGACGTAGAGGCCATCAAGACAGGAATGTGGTCAAATATTACCGCCGAGATGTTAGGTTGGGTTAGTTTAGGTTATATTACGTTATTGATGTATATAAAGGTCCCACGTAGACGTAGAGTGAAACAAGCCAGGAATGTGGTCAAATATTACAGCCGAGATGTTAGTTTGGGTTAGGTTAGGCTATATTACGTTATTGATGTATATAAAGGTCCCACGGAGACGTAGATGCCAACTCGCCTGGTATGTTGTCAAATCTTACCGCCGAGATGTTAGGTTGGGTTAGGTTAGGTTATATTACGTTATTGATGTATATAAAGGTCCCACGGGGACGAAGAGGCCAACTCGCCAGGTATGTCTTCAAATATTACCGCCGAGATGTTAGGTTGGGTTAGGTGATGTTATATTACGTTATAGATGTATATAAAGGTCCCACCGAGACGTAGAGTCCAACAAGCCAGGAATGTGATCAAATATTACCACCGAGATGTTAGGTTGGGTTAGGTTAGGTTATATTACGTTACTGATGTATATAACGGTCCCACGGAGACGTAAAGGCCAACAAGCCAGGAATGTGGTAAAATATTACCACCGAGATGTTAGGTTGGGTTAGGTTAGGTTATATTACGTTATTGATGTATGTAAAGGTCCCACGGAGGCATAGAGGACAACTCGCCAGGTATGTTTTCAAATATTACCGCCGAGATGTTAGTTTGGGTTAGGTTAGGCTATATTACGTTATTGATGTATATAAAGGTCCCACGGAGACGTAGATGCCAACTCGCCTGGTATGTTGTCAAATCTTACCGCCGAGATGTTAGGTTGGGTTAGGTTAGGTTATATTACGTTATTGATGTATATAAAGGTCCCACGGGGACGAAGAGGCCAACTCGCCAGGTATGTATTCAAATATTACCGCCGAGATGTTAGGTTGGGTTAGGTGATGTTATATTACGTTATAGATGTATATAAAGGTCCCACCGAGACGTAGAGTCCAACAAGCCAGGAATGTGATCAAATATTACCACCGAGATATTAGGTTGGGTTAGGTTAGGTTATATTACGTTACTGATGTATATAACGGTCCCACGGAGACGTAAAGGCCAACAAGCCAGGAATGTGGTAAAATATTACCACCGAGATGTTAGGTTGGGTTAGGTTAGGTTATATTACGTTATTGATGTATGTAAAGGTCCCACGGAGGCATAGAGGACAACTCGCCAGGTATGTTTTCAAATATTACCGCCGAGATGTTAGATTGGGTTAGGTTAGGTTATATTACGTTATTGAAGTATATAAAGGTCCCACGGAGACGTAGAGGCCAACTCGCCAGGAATGTTTTCAAATATTACCGCCGATATGTTAGGTTGGGTTAGGTTAGGTTATATTACGTTATAGATGTATGTAAAGGTCCCACGGAGACGTAGAGGCCATCTCGGCAGGTATGTTGTCAAATATTACGGCCGAGATGTTAGGTTGGGTTAGGTTAGGTTATATTACGTTATTGATGTATATGAAGGTCCCACGGAGACGGAGAAGCCAACTCGCCAGGAATGTTCTCAAACATTACCGCCGAGATGTTAGGTTGGGTTAGGTTAGGTTATATTACGTTATTGATGTATATGAAGGTCCCACGGAGACGTAGAGGCCAACTCGCCAGGAATGTTTTCAAATATTACCGCCGATATGTTAGGTTGGGTTAGGTTAGGTTATATTACGTTATAGATGTATGTAAAGGTCCCACGGAGACGGAGAAGCCAACTCGCCAGGAATGTTCTCAAACATTACCGCCGAGATGTTAGGTTGGGTTAGGTTAGGTTATATTACGTTATTGATGTATACAAAGGTCCCACGGAGACGGAGAAGCCAACTCGCCAGGAATGTTGTCAAATATTACCGCCAAGATGTTAGGTTGGGTTAGGTTAGGTTATATAACGTTATTGATGTATATAACGGTCCCACCGAGACGTAGAGTCCAACAAGCCAGGAATGTGATCAAATATTACCACCGAGATATTAGGTTGGGTGAGGTTAGGTTATATTACGTTACTGATGTATATAACGGTCCCACGGAGACGTAAAGGCCAACAAGCCAGGAATGTGGTAAAATATTACCACCGAGATGTTAGGTTGGGTTAGGTTAGGTTATATTACGTTATTGATGTATGTAAAGGTCCCACGGAGGCATAGAGGACAACTCGCCAGGTATGTTTTCAAATATTACCGCCGAGATGTTAGATTGGGTTAGGTTAGGTTATATTACGTTATTGAAGTATATAAAGGTCCCACGGAGACGTAGAGGCCAACTCCCCAGGAATGTTTTCAAATATTACCGCCGATATGTTAGGTTGGGTTAGGTTAGGTGATATTACGTTATAGATGTATGTAAAGGTCCCACGGAGACGTAGAGGCCATCTCGGTAGGTATGTTGTCAAATATTACGGCCGAGATGTTAGGTTGGGTTAGGTTAGGTTATATTACGTTATTGATGTATATGAAGGTCCCACGGAGACGGAGAAGCCAACTCGCCAGGAATGTTCTCAAATATTACCGCCAAGATGTTAGGTTGGGTTAGGTTAGGTTATATAACGTTATTGATGTATATAACGGTCCCACGGAGACGTAGAGGCCATCAAGACAGGAATGTGGTCAAATATTACCGCCGAGATGTTAGGTTGGGTTAGTTTAGGTTATATTACGTTATTGATGTATATAAAGTTCCCACGGAGACGTAGAGGCCAACAAGCCAGGAATGTGGTCAAATATTATCGCCGAGATGTTAGTTTGGGTTAGGTTAGGCTATATTACGTTATTGATGTATATAAAGGTCCCACGGAGACGTAGATGCCAACTCGCCTGGTATGTTGTCAAATCTTACCGCCGAGACGTTAGGTTGGGTTAGGTTAGGTTATATTACGTTATTGATGTATATAAAGGTCCCACGGGGACGAAGAGGCCAACTCGCCAGGTATGTATTCAAATATTACCGCCGAGATGTTAGGTTGGGTTAGGTGATGTTATATTACGTTATAGATGTATATAAAGGTCCCACCGAGACGTAGAGTCCAACAAGCCAGGAATGTGATCAAATATTACCACCGAGATATTAGGTTGGGTGAGGTTAGGTTATATTACGTTACTGATGTATATAACGGTCCCACGGAGACGTAAAGGCCAACAAGCCAGGAATGTGGTAAAATATTACCACCGAGATGTTAGGTTGGGTTAGGTTAGGTTATATTACGTTATTGATGTATGTAAAGGTCCCACGGAGGCATAGAGGACAACTCGCCAGGTATGTTTTCAAATATTACCGCCGAGATGTTAGATTGGGTTAGGTTAGGTTATATTACGTTATTGAAGTATATAAAGGTCCCACGGAGACGTAGAGGCCAACTCGCCAGGAGTGTTTTCAAATATTACCGCCGATATGTTAGGTTGGGTTAGGTTAGGTTATATTACGTTATAGATGTATGTAAAGGTCCCACGGAGACGTAGAGGCCATCTCGGCAGGTATGTTGTCAAATATTACGGCCGAGATGTTAGGTTGGGTTAGGTTAGGTTATATTACGTTATTGATGTATATGAAGGTCCCACGGAGACGGAGAAGCCAACTCGTCAGGAATGTTCTCAAACATTACCGCCGAGATGTTAGGTTGGGTTAGGTTAGGTTATATTACGTTATTGATGTATATGAAGGTCCCACGGAGACGTAGAGGCCAACTCGCCAGGAATGTTTTCAAATATTACCGCCGATATGTTAGGTTGGGTTAGGTTAGGTTATATTACGTTATAGATGTATGTAAAGGTCCCACGGAGACGGAGAAGCGAACTCGGCAGGAATGTTCTCAAACATTACCGCCGAGATGTTAGGTTGGGTTAGGTTAGGTTATATTACGTTATTGATGTATACAAAGGTCCCACGAAGGCGGAAAAGCCAACTCGCCAGGAATGTTCTCAAATATTACCGCCGAGATGTTAGATTGGGTTAGGTTAGGTTATATTACGTTATTGAAGTATATAAAGGTCCCACGGAGACGTAGAGGCCAACTCGCCAGGAATGTTTTCAAATATTACCGCCGATATGTTAGGTTGGGTTAGGTTAGGTGATATTACGTTATAGATGTATGTAAAGGTCCCACGGAGACGTAGAGGCCATCTCGGTAGGTATGTTGTCAAATATTACGGCCGAGATGTTAGGTTGGGTTAGGTTAGGTTATATTACGTTATTGATGTATATGAAGGTCCCACGGAGACGGAGAAGCCAACTCGCCAGGAATGTTCTCAAATATTACCGCCAAGATGTTAGGTTGGGTTAGGTTAGGTTATATAACGTTATTGATGTATATAACGGTCCCACGGAGACGTAGAGGCCATCAAGACAGGAATGTGGTCAAATATTACCGCCGAGATGTTAGGTTGGGTTAGTTTAGGTTATATTACGTTATTGATGTATATAAAGTTCCCACGGAGACGTAGAGGCCAACAAGCCAGGAATGTGGTCAAATATTATCGCCGAGATGTTAGTTTGGGTTAGGTTAGGCTATATTACGTTATTGATGTATATAAAGGTCCCACGGAGACGTAGATGCCAACTCGCCAGGTATGTCGTCAAATCTTACCGCCGAGATGTTAGGTTGATTTAGGTTAGGTTATATTACGTTATTGATGTATATAAAGGTCCCACGGGGACGAAGAGGCCAACTCGCCAGGTATGTCTTCAAATATTACCGCCGAGATGTTAGATTGGTTTAGGTTAGGTTATATTACGTTATTGAAGTATATAAAGGTCCCACGGAGACGTAGAGGCCATCAAGACAGGAATGTGGTCAAATATTACCGCCGAGATGTTAGGTTGGGTTAGGTTAGGCTATATTACGTTATTGATGTATATAAAGGTCCCACGGAGACGTAGAGGCCAACTCGCCAGGTATGTTGTCAAATCCTACCGCCGAGATGTTAGGTTGTGTTAGGCTAGGTTATATTGCGTTATTGATGTATACAAAGGTCCCACGGAGACGTAGATGCCAACTCGCCAGGTATGTCGTCAAATCTTACCGCCGAGATGTTAGGTTGATTTAGGTTAGGTTATATTACGTTATTGATGTATATAAACGTCCCACGGAGACGAAGAGGCCAACTCGCCAGGCATGTCTTCAAATATTACCGCCGAGATGTTAGGTTGGGTTAGGTTAGGTTATATTACGTTATTGATGAATATGAAGGTCCCACGGAGACGAAGAGGCCAACTCGCCAGGTATGTCTTCAAATATTACCGCCGAGATGTTAGATTGGTCTAGGTTAGGTTATATTATGTTATCGATGTATACAAAGGTCCCACGGAGGCGGAAAAGCCAACTCGCCAGGAATGTTCTCAAATATTACCGCCGAGATGTTAGGTTGAGTTAGGTTAGGTTATATTACGTTATTGAAGTATATAAAGGTCCCACGGAGACGTAGAGGCCAACAAGCCAGGAATGTCGTCAAATATTACCGCCGAGATGTTAGATTGGGTTAGGCTAGCTTATATTATGTTATTGATGTATATAAAGGTCCCACGGTGACGTAGAGGCCAACTCGCCAGGAATGTTGTCAAATATTACCGCCGAGATGTTAGGTTGGGTTAGTTTAGGTTATATTACGTTATTGATGTATATAACGGTCCCACGGAGACGTAGAGGCCATCAAGACAGGAATGTGGTCAAATATTCCCGCCGAGATGTTAGTTTGGGTTAGGTTAGCCTATATTGCGTTATTGATGTATATAAACGTCCCACGGAGACGTAAAGGCCAACTCGCCAGGTATGTTGTCAAATCTTACCGCCGAGATGTTAGGTTGGGTTAGGTTAGGTTATATTACGTTATTGATGTATATAAAGGTCCCACGGAGACGGAGAAGCCAACTCGCCAGGAATGTTCTCAAACATTACCGCCGAGATGTTAGGTTGGGTTAGGTTAGGTTATATTACGTTAGTGATGTATATAAAGGTCCCACGGAGACGGATAAGCGAACTCGCCAGGAATGTGGTCAAATATTACCGCCGAGATGTTAGGTTGGGTTAGGTTAGGTTATATTACGTTATTGATGTATATAAGGGTCCCACGGAGACGGATAAGCCAATTCGCCAGGAATGTTGTCAAATATTACCGCCGAGATGTTAGGTTGGGGTAGGTTAGGTTGTATGACATTATGGATGTATATAACGGTCCCCCGGAGACGTAGAGGCCAACAAGACAGGAATGTGGTCAAATATTACCGCCGAGATGTTAGATTGGGTTAGGCTAGCTTATATTATGTTATTGATGTATATAAAGGTCCCACGGTGACGTAGAGGCCAACTCGCCAGGAATGTTGTCAAATATTACCGCCGAGATGTTAGGTTGGGTTAGTTTAGGTTATATTACGTTATTGATGTATATAAAGTTCCCACGGAGACGTAGATGCCAACAAGCCAGGAATGTGGTTAAATATTATCGCCGAGATGTTAGTTTGGGTTAGGTTAGGCTATATTACGTTATTGATGTATATAAAGGTCCCACGGAGACGTAGAGGCCAACTCGCCAGGTATGTTGTCAAATCTTACCGCCGAGATGTTAGGTTGGGTTAGGTTAGGTTATATTACGTTATAGATGTATACAAAGGTCCCACGAAGACGTAGAGTCCAACAAGCCAGGAATGTGATCAAATATTACCGCCGAGATGTTGGGTTGGGTTAGGTGATGTTATATTACGTTATTGATGTATATAAAGGTCCCACGGAGGCGGAAAAGCCAACTCGCCAGGAATGTTCTCAAACATTACCGCCGAGATGTTAGGTTGGGTTAGGTTAGGTTATATTACGTTATTGATGTATATAAAGGTCCCACGGAGACGGATAAGCGAACTCGCCAGGAATGTGGTCAAATATTACCGCCGAGATGTTAGGTTGGGTTAGGTTAGGTTATATTACGTTATTGATGTATATAAGGGTCCCACGGAGACGGATAAGCCAATTCGCCAGGAATGTTGTCAAATATTACCGCCGAGATGTTAGGTTGGGGTAGGTTAGGTTGTATGACATTATTGATGTATATAACGTTCCCACGGAGACGTAGAGGCCAACTCGCCAGGAATGTGGTCAAATATTACCGCCGAGATGTTAGGTTGGGTTAGGTTTGGCTATATTACGTTATTGATGTATATAAAGGTCCCAGCGAGACGTAGAGGCCAACAAGCCAGGAATGTCGTCAAATATTACCGCCGAGATGTGCGGTTGGGTTAGGTTAGGTTATATTACGTTATTGATGTATATAAAGGTCCCACGGAGACGGATAAGCGAACTCGCCAGGAATGTTGTCAAATATTACCGCCGAGATGTTAGGTTGGGTTAGGTTAGGTTGTATTACATTATGGATGTATATAACGGTCCCCCGGAGACGTAGAGGCCAACAAGACAGGAATGTGGTCAAATATTACCGCCGAGATGTTAGGTTGGGTTAGGTTAGGCTATAATACGTTATTGACGTATATAAAGGTCCCACGGAGACGTAGAGGCCAACTCGCCAGGAATGTTGTCAAATATTACCGCCGAGATGTTAGGTTGGGTTAGGTTAGGTTATATTACGTTATTGATGTATATAAAGGTCCCACGGAGACGGATAAGCCAACTCGCCAGGACTGTTGTCAAATATTCCCGCCGAGATGTGAGGTTGGGTTAGGTTAGGTTATATTACGTTATTGATGTATATAAAGGTCCCACGGAGACGGAGAAGCCAACTCGCCAGGAATGTTGTCAAAAATTACCGCCAAGATGTTAGGTTGGGTTAGGTTAGGTTATATTACGTTATTGATGTATATGAAGGTCCAACGGAGACGAAGAGGCCAACTCGCCAGGTATGTCTTCAAATATTACCGCCGAGATGTTTGATTGGTTTAGGTTA
Organism: Xylocopa violacea; assembly: GCA_963969225.1. NCBI lineage: Eukaryota > Metazoa > Arthropoda > Insecta > Hymenoptera > Apidae > Xylocopa > Xylocopa violacea. The sequence goes on along the minus strand of CAXAJV010000017.1, from coordinate 5,752,625 downwards.
GGTTATATTACGTTACTGATGTATACAAAGCTCCCACGAAGGCGGAAAAGCCAACTCGCCAGTAATGTTCTCAAATATTACCGCCGAGATGTTAGGTTGGGTTAGGTTAGGTTATATTACGTTATTGAAGTATATAAAGGTCCCACGGAGACGTAGAGGCCAACTCGCCAGGAATGTTGTCAAATATTACAGCCGAGATGTTAGGTTGGGTTAGGTTAGGTTATATTACGTTATTGATGTATATAAAGGTCCCACGGAGACGAAGAGGCCAACTCGCCAGGTATGTCTTCAAATATTACCGCCGAGATGTTAGGTTGGGTTAGGTTAGGTTATATTACGTTACTGATGTATATAACGGTCCCACGGAGACGTAGAGGCCATCAAGACAGGAATGTGGTCAAATATTCCCGCCGAGATGTTAGATTGGGTTAGGCTAGCTTATATTATGTTATTGGTGTATATAAAGGTCCCACGGAGACGTAGAGGCCAACTCGCCAGGAATGTTGTCAAATATTACCGCCGACATGTTAGGTTGGGTTAGTTTAGGTTATATTACGTTATTGATGTATATAAAGTTCCCACGGAGACATAGAGGCCAACAAGCCAGGAATGTGGTCAAATATTATCGCCGAGATGTTAGTTTGGGTTAGGTTAGGCTATATTGCGTTATTGATGTATATAAACGTCCCACGGAGACGTAAAGGCCAACTCGCCAGGTATGTTGTCAAATCTTACCGCCGAGATGTTAGGTTGGGTTAGGTTAGGTTATATTACGTTATTGACGTATATAAAGGTCCCACGGAGACGGAGAAGCCAACTCGCCAGGAATGTTCTCAAACATTACCGCCGAGATGTTAGGTTGGGTTAGGTTAGGTTATATTACGTTAGTGATGTATATAAAGGTCCCACGGAGACGGATAAGCGCACTCGCCAGGAATGTGGTCAAATATTACCGCCGAGATGTTAGGTTGGGTTAGGTTAGGTTATATTACGTTATTGATGTATATAAGGGTCCCACGGAGACGGATAAGCCAATTCGCCAGGAATGTTGTCAAATATTACCGCCGAGATGTTAGGTTGGGGTAGGTTAGGTTGTATGACATTATGGATGTATATAACGGTCCCCCGGAGACGTAGAGGCCAACAAGACAGGAATGTGGTCAAATATTACCGCCGAGATGTTAGATTGGGTTAGGCTAGCTTATATTATGTTATTGATGTATATAAAGGTCCCACGGTGACGTAGAGGCCAACTCGCCAGGAATGTTGTCAAATATTACCGCCGAGATGTTAGGTTGGGTTAGTTTAGGTTATATTACGTTATTGATGTATATAAAGTTCCCACGGAGACGTAGAGGCCAACAAGCCAGGAATGTGGTTAAATATTATCGCCGAGATGTTAGTTTGGGTTAGGTTAGGCTATATTACGTTATTGATGTATATAAAGGTCCCACGGAGACGTAGAGGCCAACTCGCCAGGTATGTTGTCAAATCTTACCGCCGAGATGTTAGGTTGGGTTAGGTTAGGTTATATTACGTTATAGATGTATATAAAGGTCCCACGAAGACGTAGAGTCCAACAAGCCAGGAATGTCGTCAAATATTACCGCCGAGATGTGCGGTTGGGTTAGGTTAGGTTATATTACGTTATTGATGTATATAAAGGTCCCACGGAGACGGATAAGCGAACTCGCCAGGAATGTTGTCAAATATTACCGCCGAGATGTTAGGTTGGGTTAGGTTAGGTTGTATTACATTATGGATGTATATAACGGTCCCCCGGAGACGTAGAGGCCAACAAGACAGGAATGTGGTCAAATATTACCGCCGAGATGTTAGGTTGGGTTAGGTTAGGCTATAATACGTTATTGACGTATATAAAGGTCCCACGGAGACGTAGAGGCCAACTCGCCAGGAATGTTGTCAAATATTACCGCCGAGATGTTAGGTTGGGTTAGGTTAGGTTATATTACGTTATTGATGTATATAAAGGTCCCACGGAGACGGATAAGCCAACTCGCCAGGACTGTTGTCAAATATTCCCGCCGAGATGTGAGGTTGGGTTAGGTTAGGTTATATTACGTTATTGATGTATATAAAGGTCCCACGGAGACGGAGAAGCCAACTCGCCAGGAATGTTGTCAAAAATTACCACCAAGATGTTAGGTTGGGTTAGGTTAGGTTATATTACGTTATTGATGTATATGAAGGTCCAACGGAGACGAAGAGGCCAACTCGCCAGGTATGTCTTCAAATATTACCGCCGAGATGTTTGATTGGTTTAGGTTAGGTTATATTACGTTACTGATGTATACAAAGGTCCCACGAAGGCGGAAAAGCCAACTCGCCAGTAATGTTCTCAAATATTACCGCCGAGATGTTAGGTTGGGTTAGGTTAGGTTATATTACGTTATTGAAGTATATAAAGGTCCCACGGAGACGTAGAGGCCAACTCGCCAGGAATGTTGTCAAATATTACAGCCGAGATGTTAGGTTGGGTTAGGTTAGGTTATATTACGTTATTGATGTATATAAAGGTCCCACGGAGACGGAGAAGCCAACTCGCCAGGAATGTTGTCAAAAATTACCGCCGAGATGTTAGGTTGGGTTAGGTTAGGTTGTATTACATTATGGATGTATATAACGGTCCCCCGGAGACGTAGAGGCCAACAAGACAGGAATGTGGTGAAATATTACCGCCGAGATGTTAGGTTGGGTTAGGTTAGGCTATATTACGTTATTGACGTATATAAAGGTCCCACGGAGACGTAGAGGCCAACTCGCCTGGTATGTTGTCAAATCTTACCGCCGAGATTTTAGGTTGGGTTAGGCTATGTTATATTACGTTATTGATGTATACAAAGGTCCCACGGAGACGCAGAGGCCAACTCGCCAGGTATGTTGTCAAATCCTACCGCCGAGATGTTAGGTTGTGTTAGGCTAGGTTATATTGCGTTATTGATGTATACAAAGGTCCCACGGAGACGTAGAGGCCAACTCGCCAGGAATGTTGTCAAATATTACCGCCGAGATGTTAGGTTGGGTTAGTTTAGGTTATATTACGTTATTGATGTATATAAAGTTCCCACGGAGACGCAGAATCCAACAAGCCAGGAATGTGGTCAAATATTATCGCCGAGATGTTAGTTTGGGTTAGGTTAGCCTATATTGCGTTATTGATGTATATAAACGTCCCACGGAGACGTAAAGGCCAACTCGCCAGGTATGTTGTCAAATCTTACCGCCGAGATGTTAGGTTGGGTTAGGTTAGGTTATATTACGTTATTGATGTATATAAAGGTCCCACGGAGACGGAGAAGCCAACTCGCCAGGAATGTTCTCAAACATTACCGCCGAGATGTTAGGTTGGGTTAGGTTAGGTTATATTACGTTAGTGATGTATATAAAGGTCCCACGGAGACGGATAAGCGAACTCGCCAGGAATGTGGTGAAATATTACCGCCGAGATGTTAGGTTGGGTTAGGTTAGGCTATATTACGTTATTGACGTATATAAAGGTCCCACGGAGACGTAGAGGCCAACTCGCCTGGTATGTTGTCAAATCTTACCGCCGAGATTTTAGGTTGGGTTAGGCTATGTTATATTACGTTATTGATGTATACAAAGGTCCCACGGAGACGAAGAGGCCAACTCGCCAGGTATGTCTTCAAATATTACCGCCGAGATGTTAGGTTGGGTTAGGTTAGGTTATATTACGTTACTGATGTATATAACGGTCCCACGGAGACGTAGAGGCCATCAAGACAGGAATGTGGTCAAATATTCCCGCCGAGATGTTAGATTGGGTTAGGCTAGCTTATATTATGTTATTGGTGTATATAAAGGTCCCACGGAGACGTAGAGGCCAACTCGCCAGGAATGTTGTCAAATATTACCGCCGACATGTTAGGTTGGGTTAGTTTAGGTTATATTACGTTATTGATGTATATAAAGTTCCCACGGAGACGTAGAGGCCAACAAGCCAGGAATGTGGTCAAATATTATCGCCGAGATGTTAGTTTGGGTTAGGTTAGGCTATATTGCGTTATTGATGTATATAAACGTCCCACGGAGACGTAAAGGCCAACTCGCCAGGTATGTTGTCAAATCTTACCGCCGAGATGTTAGGTTGGGTTAGGTTAGGTTATATTACGTTATTGATGTATATAAAGGTCCCACGGAGACGGAGAAGCCAACTCGCCAGGAATGTTGTCAAAAATTACCGCCGAGATGTTAGGTTGGGTTAGGTTAGGTTGTATTACATTATGGATGTATATAACGGTCCCCCGGAGACGTAGAGGCCAACAAGACAGGAATGTGGTGAAATATTACCGCCGAGATGTTAGGTTGGGTTAGGTTAGGCTATATTACGTTATTGACGTATATAAAGGTCCCACGGAGACGTAGAGGCCAACTCGCCTGGTATGTTGTCAAATCTTACCGCCGAGATTTTAGGTTGGGTTAGGCTATGTTATATTACGTTATTGATGTATACAAAGGTCCCACGGAGACGCAGAGGCCAACTCGCCAGGTATGTTGTCAAATCCTACCGCCGAGATGTTAGGTTGTGTTAGGCTAGGTTATATTGCGTTATTGATGTATACAAAGGTCCCACGGAGACGTAGAGGCCAACTCGCCAGGAATGTTGTCAAATATTACCGCCGAGATGTTAGGTTGGGTTAGTTTAGGTTATATTACGTTATTGATGTATATAAAGTTCCCACGGAGACGCAGAATCCAACAAGCCAGGAATGTGGTCAAATATTATCGCCGAGATGTTAGTTTGGGTTAGGTTAGCCTATATTGCGTTATTGATGTATATAAACGTCCCACGGAGACGTAAAGGCCAACTCGCCAGGTATGTTGTCAAATCTTACCGCCGAGATGTTAGGTTGGGTTAGGTTAGGTTATATTACGTTATTGATGTATATAAAGGTCCCACGGAGACGGAGAAGCCAACTCGCCAGGAATGTTCTCAAACATTACCGCCGAGATGTTAGGTTGGGTTAGGTTAGGTTATATAACGTTAGTGATGTATATAAAGGTCCCACGGAGACGGATAAGCGAACTCGCCAGGAATGTGGTCAAATATTACCGCCGAGATGTTAGGTTGGGTTAGGTTAGGTTATATTACGTTATTGATGTATATAAGGGTCCCACGGAGACGGATAAGCCAATTCGCCAGGAATGTTGTCAAATATTACCGCCGAGATGTTAGGTTGGGGTAGGTTAGGTTGTATGACATTATGGATGTATATAACGGTCCCCCGGAGACGTAGAGGCCAACAAGACAGGAATGTGGTCAAATATTACCGCCGAGATGTTAGATTGGGTTAGGCTAGCTTATATTATGTTATTGATGTATATAAAGGTCCCACGGTGACGTAGAGGCCAACTCGCCAGGAATGTTGTCAAATATTACCGCCGAGATGTTAGGTTGGGTTAGTTTAGGTTATATTACGTTATTGATGTATATAAAGTTCCCACGGAGACGTAGAGGCCAACAAGCCAGGAATGTGGTTAAATATTATCGCCGAGATGTTAGTTTGGGTTAGGTTAGGCTATATTACGTTATTGATGTATATAAAGGTCCCACGGAGACGTAGAGGCCAACTCACCAGGTATGTTGTCAAATCTTACCGCCGAGATGTTAGGTTGGGTTAGGTTAGGTTATATTACGTTATAGATGTATATAAAGGTCCCACGAAGACGTAGAGTCCAACAAGCCAGGAATGTGATCAAATATTACCGCCGAGATGTTGGGTTGGGTTAGGTGATGTTATATTACGTTATTGATGTATATAAAGGTCCCACGGAGGCGGAAAAGCCAACTCGCCAGGAATGTTCTCAAACATTACCGCCGAGATGTTAGGTTGGGTTAGGTTAGGTTATATTACGTTATTGATGTATATAAAGGTCCCACGGAGACGGATAAGCGAACTCGCCAGGAATGTGGTCAAATATTACCGCCGAGATGTTAGGTTGGGTTAGGTTAGGTTATATTACGTTATTGATGTATATAAGGGTCCCACGGAGACGGATAAGCCAATTCGCCAGGAATGTTGTCAAATATTACCGCCGAGATGTTAGGTTGGGGTAGGTTAGGTTGTATGACATTATTGATGTATATAACGTTCCCACGGAGACGTAGAGGCCAACTCGCCAGGAATGTGGTCAAATATTACCGCCGAGATGTTAGGTTGGGTTAGGTTTGGCTATATTACGTTATTGATGTATATAAAGGTCCCAGCGAGACGTAGAGGCCAACAAGCCAGGAATGTCGTCAAATATTACCGCCGAGATGTGCGGTTGGGTTAGGTTAGGTTATATTACGTTATTGATGTATATAAAGGTCCCACGGAGACGGATAAGCGAACTCGCCAGGAATGTTGTCAAATATTACCGCCGAGATGTTAGGTTGGGTTAGGTTAGGTTGTACTACATTATGGATGTATATAACGGTCCCCCGGAGACGTAGAGGCCAACAAGACAGGAATGTGGTCAAATATTACCGCCGAGATGTTAGGTTGGGTTAGGTTAGGCTATAATACGTTATTGACGTATATAAAGGTCCCACGGAGACGTAGAGGCCAACTCGCCAGGAATGTTGTCAAATATTACCGCCGAGATGTTAGGTTGGGTTAGGTTAGGTTATATTACGTTATTGATGTATATAAAGGTCCCACGGAGACGGATAAGCCAACTCGCCAGGACTGTTGTCAAATATTCCCGCCGAGATGTGAGGTTGGGTTAGGTTAGGTTATATTACGTTATTGATGTATATAAAGGTCCCACGGAGACGGAGAAGCCAACTCGCCAGGAATGTTGTCAAAAATTACCGCCAAGATGTTAGGTTGGGTTAGGTTAGGTTATATTACGTTATTGATGTATATGAAGGTCCCACGGAGACGAAGAGGCCAACTCGCCAGGTATGTCTTCAAATATTACCGCCGAGATGTTAGATTGGCCTAGGTTAGGTTATATTATGTTATTGATGTATACAAAGGTCCCACGGAGGCGGAAAAGCCAACTCGCCAGGAATGTTCTCAAATATTACCGCCGAGATGTTAGGTTGAGTTAGGTTAGGTTATATTACGTTATTGAAGTATATAAAGGTCCCACGGAGACGTAGAGGCCAACAAGCCAGGAATGTCGTCAAATATTACCGCCGAGATGTTAGGTTGGGTTAGTTTAGGTTATATTACGTTATTGATGTATATAAAGGTCCCACGTAGACGTAGAGTGAAACAAGCCAGGAATGTGGTCAAATATTACAGCCGAGATGTTAGTTTGGGTTAGGTTAGGCTATATTACGTTATTGATGTATATAAAGGTCCCACGGAGACGTAGATGCCAACTCGCCTGGTATGTTGTCAAATCTTACCGCCGAGATGTTAGGTTGGGTTAGGTTAGGTTATATTACGTTATTGATGTATATAAAGGTCCCACGGAGACGTAGAGGCCAACTCGCCAGGAATGTTTTCAAATATTACCGCCGATATGTTAGGTTGGGTTAGGTTAGGTTATATTACGTTATAGATGTATGTAAAGGTCCCACGGAGACGGAGAAGCCAACTCGCCAGGAATGTTCTCAAACATTACCGCCGAGATGTTAGGTTGGGTTAGGTTAGGTTATATTACGTTATTGATGTATACAAAGGTCCCACGGAGACGGAGAAGCCAACTCGCCAGGGATGTTGTCAAATATTACCGCCAAGATGTTAGGTTGGGTTAGGTTAGGTTATATAACGTTATTGATGTATATAACGGTCCCACGGAGACGTAGAGGCCAACTCGCCAGGAATGTTTTCAAATATTACCGCCGATATGTTAGGTTGGGTTAGGTTAGGTTATATTACGTTATAGATGTATGTAAAGGTCCCAGGGAGACGTAGAGGCCAACTCGGCAGGTATGTTGTCAAATATTACGGCCGAGATGTTAGGTTGGGTTAGGTTAGGTTATATTACGTTATTGATGTATATAAAGGTCCCACGGAGACGTAGAGGCCAACAAGCCAGGAATGTGATCAAATATTACCGCCGAGATGTTAGGTTGGGTTAGGTGATGTTATATTACGTTATTGATGTATATAAAGGTCCCACGGAGACGTAGAGGCCAACTCGCCAGGTATGTTGTCAAATCCTACCGCCGAGATGTTAGGTTGTGTTAGGCTAGGTTATATTGCGTTATTGATGTATACAAAGGTCCCACGGAGACGTAGAGGCCAACTCGCCAGGTAAGTTTTCAAATATTACCGCCGAGATGTTAGGTTGGGTTAGGTTAGGTTATATTACGTTATTGATGTATATAACGGTCCCACGGAGACGTAGAGGCCATCAAGACAGGAATGTGGTCAAATATTCCCGCCGAGATGTTAGGTTGGGTTAGTTTAGGTTATATTACGTTATTGATGTATATAAAGTTCCCACGGAGACGTAGAGGCCAACTCGCCAGGTATGTTGTCAAATGCTACCGCCGAGATGTTAGGTTGTGTTAGGCTAGGTTATATTGCGTTATTGATGTATACAAAGGTCCCGCGGAGACGTAGATGCCAACTCGCCAGGTATGTCGTCAAATCTTACCGCCGAGATGTTAGGTTGATTTAGGTTAGGTTATATTACGTTATTGATGTATATAAAGGTCCCACGGAGACGTAGAGGCCAACTCGCCAGGTATGTTGTCAAATCCTACCGCCGAGATGTTATATTGGGTTAGGTTAGGTTATATTACGTTATTGATGTATATGAAGGTCCCACGGAGACGTAGAGGCCAACTCGCCAGGAATGTTTTCAAATATTACCGCCGAGATGTTAGGTTGGGTTAGGTGATGTTATATTACGTTATAGATGTATATAAAGGTCCCACCGAGACGTAGAGTCCAACAAGCCAGGAATGTGATCAAATATTACCACCGAGATATTAGGTTGGGTGAGGTTAGGTTATATTACGTTACTGATGTATATAACGGTCCCACGGAGACGTAAAGGCCAACAAGCCAGGAATGTGGTAAAATATTACCACCGAGATGTTAGGTTGGGTTAGGTTAGGTTATATTACGTTATTGATGTATGTAAAGGTCCCACGGAGGCATAGAGGACAACTCGCCAGGTATGTTTTCAAATATTACCGCCGAGATGTTAGATTGGGTTAGGTTAGGTTATATTACGTTATTGAAGTATATAAAGGTCCCACGGAGACGTAGAGGCCAACTCGCCAGGAATGTTTTCAAATATTACCGCCGATATGTTAGGTTGGGTTAGGTTAGGTTATATTACGTTATAGATGTATGTAAAGGTCCCACGGAGACGTAGAGGCCATCTCGGCAGGTATGTTGTCAAATATTAAGGCCGAGATGTTAGGTTGGGTTAGGTTAGGTTATATTACGTTATTGATGTATATGAAGGTCCCACGGAGACGGAGAAGCCAACTCGCCAGGAATGTTCTCAAACATTACCGCCGAGATGTTAGGTTGGGTTAGGTTAGGTTATATTACGTTATTGATGTATATGAAGGTCCCACGGAGACGTAGAGGCCAACTCGCCAGGAATGTTTTCAAATATTACCGCCGATATGTTAGGTTGGGTTAGGTTAGGTTATATTACGTTATAGATGTATGTAAAGGTCCCACGGAGACGGAGAAGCCAACTCGCCAGGAATGTTCTCAAACATTACCGCCGAGATGTTAGGTTGGGTTAGGTTAGGTTATATTACGTTATTGATGTATACAAAGGTCCCACGAAGGCGGAAAAGCCAACTCGCCAGGAATGTTCTCAAATATTACCGCCGAGATGTTAGATTGGGTTAGGTTAGGTTATATTACGTTATTGAAGTATATAAAGGTCCCACGGAGACGTAGAGGCCAACTCGCCAGGAATGTTTTCAAATATTACCGCCGATATGTTAGGTTGGGTTAGGTTAGGTGATATTACGTTATAGATGTATGTAAAGGTCCCACGGAGACGTAGAGGCCATCTCGGTAGGTATGTTGTCAAATATTACCGCCGAGATGTTAGGTTGGGTTAGGTGATGTTATATTACGTTATAGATGTATATAAAGGTCCCACCGAGACGTAGAGTCCAACAAGCCAGGAATGTGATCAAATATTACCACCGAGATATTAGGTTGGGTGAGGTTAGGTTATATTACGTTACTGATGTATATAACGGTCCCACGGAGACGTAAAGGCCAACAAGCCAGGAATGTGGTAAAATATTACCACCGAGATGTTAGGTTGGGTTAGGTTAGGTTATATTACGTTATTGATGTATGTAAAGGTCCCACGGAGGCATAGAGGACAACTCGCCAGGTATGTTTTCAAATATTACCGCCGAGATGTTAGATTGGGTTAGGTTAGGTTATATTACGTTATTGAAGTATATAAAGGTCCCACGGAGACGTAGAGGCCAACTCGCCAGGAATGTTTTCAAATATTACCGCCGATATGTTAGGTTGGGTTAGGTTAGGTTATATTACGTTATAGATGTATGTAAAGGTCCCACGGAGACGTAGAGGCCATCTCGGCAGGTATCTTGTCAAATATTACGGCCGAGATGTTAGGTTGGGTTAGGTTAGGTTATATTACGTTATTGATGTATATGAAGGTCCCACGGAGACGGAGAAGCCAACTCGCCAGGAATGTTCTCAAACATTACCGCCGAGATGTTAGGTTGGGTTAGGTTAGGTTATATTACGTTATTGATGTATATGAAGGTCCCACGGAGACGTAGAGGCCAACTCGCCAGGAATGTTTTCAAATATTACCGCCGATATGTTAGGTTGGGTTAGGTTAGGTTATATTACGTTATAGATGTATGTAAAGGTCCCACGGAGACGGAGAAGCGAACTCGGCAGGAATGTTCTCAAACATTACCGCCGAGATGTTAGGTTGGGTTAGGTTAGGTTATATTACGTTATTGATGTATACAAAGGTCCCACGAAGGCGGAAAAGCCAACTCGCCAGGAATGTTCTCAAATATTACCGCCGAGATGTTAGATTGGGTTAGGTTAGGTTATATTACGTTATTGATGTATATAAAGGTCCCACGGAGACGTAGAGGCCAACTCGCCAGGAATGTTTTCAAATATTACCGCCGATATGTTAGGTTGGGTTAGGTTAGGTTATATTACGTTATAGATGTATGTAAAGGTCCCACGGAGACGGAGAAGCCAACTCGCCAGGGATGTCCTCAAACATTACCGCCGAGATGTTAGGTTGGGTTAGGTTAGGTTATATTACGTTATTGATGTATACAAAGGTCCCACGGAGACGGAGAAGCCAACTCGCCAGGGATGTTGTCAAATATTACCGCCAAGATGTTAGGTTGGGTTAGGTTAGGTTATATAACGTTATTGATGTATATAACGGTCCCACGGAGACGTAGAGGCCAACTCGCCAGGAATGTTTTCAAATATTACCGCCGATATGTTAGGTTGGGTTAGGTTAGGTTATATTACGTTATAGATGTATGTAAAGGTCCCAGGGAGACGTAGAGGCCAACTCGGCAGGTATGTTGTCAAATATTACGGCCGAGATGTTAGGTTGGGTTAGGTTAGGTTATATTACGTTATTGATGTATATAAAGGTCCCACGGAGACGTAGAGGCCAACAAGCCAGGAATGTGATCAAATATTACCGCCGAGATGTTAGGTTGGGTTAGGTGATGTTATATTACGTTATTGATGTATATAAAGGTCCCACGGAGACGTAGAGGCCAACTCGCCAGGTATGTTGTCAAATCCTACCGCCGAGATGTTAGGTTGTGTTAGGCTAGGTTATATTGCGTTATTGATGTATACAAAGGTCCCACGGAGACGTAGAGGCCAACTCGCCAGGTAAGTTTTCAAATATTACCGCCGAGATGTTAGGTTGGGTTAGGTTAGGTTATATTACGTTATTGATGTATATAACGGTCCCACGGAGACGTAGAGGCCATCAAGACAGGAATGTGGTCAAATATTCCCGCCGAGATGTTAGGTTGGGTTAGTTTAGGTTATATTACGTTATTGATGTATATAAAGTTCCCACGGAGACGTAGAGGCCAACTCGCCAGGTATGTTGTCAAATGCTACCGCCGAGATGTTAGGTTGTGTTAGGCTAGGTTATATTGCGTTATTGATGTATACAAAGGTCCCGCGGAGACGTAGATGCCAACTCGCCAGGTATGTCGTCAAATCTTACCGCCGAGATGTTAGGTTGATTTAGGTTAGGTTATATTACGTTATTGATGTATATAAAGGTCCCACGGAGACGTAGAGGCCAACTCGCCAGGTATGTTGTCAAATCCTACCGCCGAGATGTTATATTGGGTTAGGTTAGGTTATATTACGTTATTGATGTATATGAAGGTCCCACGGAGACGTAGAGGCCAACTCGCCAGGAATGTTTTCAAATATTACCGCCGAGATGTTAGGTTGGGTTAGGTGATGTTATATTACGTTATAGATGTATATAAAGGTCCCACCGAGACGTAGAGTCCAACAAGCCAGGAATGTGATCAAATATTACCACCGAGATATTAGGTTGGGTGAGGTTAGGTTATATTACGTTACTGATGTATATAACGGTCCCACGGAGACGTAAAGGCCAACAAGCCAGGAATGTGGTAAAATATTACCACCGAGATGTTAGGTTGGGTTAGGTTAGGTTATATTACGTTATTGATGTATGTAAAGGTCCCACGGAGGCATAGAGGACAACTCGCCAGGTATGTTTTCAAATATTACCGCCGAGATGTTAGATTGGGTTAGGTTAGGTTATATTACGTTATTGAAGTATATAAAGGTCCCACGGAGACGTAGAGGCCAACTCGCCAGGAATGTTTTCAAATATTACCGCCGATATGTTAGGTTGGGTTAGGTTAGGTTATATTACGTTATAGATGTATGTAAAGGTCCCACGGAGACGTAGAGGCCATCTCGGCAGGTATGTTGTCAAATATTAAGGCCGAGATGTTAGGTTGGGTTAGGTTAGGTTATATTACGTTATTGATGTATATGAAGGTCCCACGGAGACGGAGAAGCCAACTCGCCAGGAATGTTCTCAAACATTACCGCCGAGATGTTAGGTTGGGTTAGGTTAGGTTATATTACGTTATTGATGTATATGAAGGTCCCACGGAGACGTAGAGGCCAACTCGCCAGGAATGTTTTCAAATATTACCGCCGATATGTTAGGTTGGGTTAGGTTAGGTTATATTACGTTATAGATGTATGTAAAGGTCCCACGGAGACGGAGAAGCCAACTCGCCAGGAATGTTCTCAAACATTACCGCCGAGATGTTAGGTTGGGTTAGGTTAGGTTATATTACGTTATTGATGTATACAAAGGTCCCACGAAGGCGGAAAAGCCAACTCGCCAGGAATGTTCTCAAATATTACCGCCGAGATGTTAGATTGGGTTAGGTTAGGTTATATTACGTTATTGAAGTATATAAAGGTCCCACGGAGACGTAGAGGCCAACTCGCCAGGAATGTTTTCAAATATTACCGCCGATATGTTAGGTTGGGTTAGGTTAGGTGATATTACGTTATAGATGTATGTAAAGGTCCCACGGAGACGTAGAGGCCATCTCGGTAGGTATGTTGTCAAATATTACCGCCGAGATGTTAGGTTGGGTTAGGTGATGTTATATTACGTTATAGATGTATATAAAGGTCCCACCGAGACGTAGAGTCCAACAAGCCAGGAATGTGATCAAATATTACCACCGAGATATTAGGTTGGGTGAGGTTAGGTTATATTACGTTACTGATGTATATAACGGTCCCACGGAGACGTAAAGGCCAACAAGCCAGGAATGTGGTAAAATATTACCACCGAGATGTTAGGTTGGGTTAGGTTAGGTTATATTACGTTATTGATGTATGTAAAGGTCCCACGGAGGCATAGAGGACAACTCGCCAGGTATGTTTTCAAATATTACCGCCGAGATGTTAGATTGGGTTAGGTTAGGTTATATTACGTTATTGAAGTATATAAAGGTCCCACGGAGACGTAGAGGCCAACTCGCCAGGAATGTTTTCAAATATTACCGCCGATATGTTAGGTTGGGTTAGGTTAGGTTATATTACGTTATAGATGTATGTAAAGGTCCCACGGAGACGTAGAGGCCATCTCGGCAGGTATCTTGTCAAATATTACGGCCGAGATGTTAGGTTGGGTTAGGTTAGGTTATATTACGTTATTGATGTATATGAAGGTCCCACGGAGACGGAGAAGCCAACTCGCCAGGAATGTTCTCAAACATTACCGCCGAGATGTTAGGTTGGGTTAGGTTAGGTTATATTACGTTATTGATGTATATGAAGGTCCCACGGAGACGTAGAGGCCAACTCGCCAGGAATGTTTTCAAATATTACCGCCGATATGTTAGGTTGGGTTAGGTTAGGTTATATTACGTTATAGATGTATGTAAAGGTCCCACGGAGACGGAGAAGCGAACTCGGCAGGAATGTTCTCAAACATTACCGCCGAGATGTTAGGTTGGGTTAGGTTAGGTTATATTACGTTATTGATGTATACAAAGGTCCCACGAAGGCGGAAAAGCCAACTCGCCAGGAATGTTCTCAAATATTACCGCCGAGATGTTAGATTGGGTTAGGTTAGGTTATATTACGTTATTGAAGTATATAAAGGTCCCACGGGGACGTAGAGGCCAACTCGCCAGGAATGTTTTCAAATATTACCGCCGATATGTTAGGTTGGGTTAGGTTAGGTGATATTACGTTATAGATGTATGTAAAGGTCCCACGGAGACGTAGAGGCCATCTCGGTAGGTATGTTGTCAAATATTACGGCCGAGATGTTAGGTTGGGTTAGGTTAGGTTATATTACGTTATTGATGTATATGAAGGTCCCACGGAGACGGAGAAGCCAACTCGCCAGGAATGTTCTCAAATATTACCGCCAAGATGTTAGGTTGGGTTAGGTTAGGTTATATAACGTTATTGATGTATATAACGGTCCCACGGAGACGTAGAGGCCATCAAGACAGGAATGTGGTCAAATATTACCGCCGAGATGTTAGGTTGGGTTAGTTTAGGTTATATTACGTTATTGATGTATATAAAGTTCCCACGGAGACGTAGAGGCCAACAAGCCAGGAATGTGGTCAAATATTATCGCCGAGATGTTAGTTTGGGTTAGGTTAGGCTATATTACGTTATTGATGTATATAAAGGTCCCACGGAGACGTAGATGCCAACTCGCCAGGTATGTCGTCAAATCTTACCGCCGAGATGTTAGGTTGATTTAGGTTAGGTTATATTACGTTATTGATGTATATAAAGGTCCCACGGGGACGAAGAGGCCAACTCGCCAGGTATGTCTTCAAATATTACCGCCGAGATGTTAGATTGGTTTAGGTTAGGTTATATTACGTTATTGAAGTATATAAAGGTCCCACGGAGACGTAGAGGCCATCAAGACAGGAATGTGGTCAAATATTACCGCCGAGATGTTAGGTTGGGTTAGGTTAGGCTATATTACGTTATTGATGTATATAAAGGTCCCACGGAGACGTAGAGGCCAACTCGCCAGGTATGTTGTCAAATCCTACCGCCGAGATGTTAGGTTGTGTTAGGCTAGGTTATATTGCGTTATTGATGTATACAAAGGTCCCACGGAGACGTAGATGCCAACTCGCCAGGTATGTCGTCAAATCTTACCGCCGAGATGTTAGGTTGAGTTAGGTTAGGTTATATTACGTTATTGAAGTATATAAAGTTCCCACGGAGACGTAGAGGCCAACAAGCCAGGAATGTCGTCAAATATTAACGCCGAGATGTTAGATTGGGTTAGGCTAGCTTATATTATGTTATTGATGTATATAAAGGTCCCACGGTGACGTAGAGGCCAACTCGCCAGGAATGTTGTCAAATATTACCGCCGAGATGTTAGGTTGGGTTGGTTTAGGTTATATTACGTTATTGATGTATATAAAGTTCCCACGGAGACGTAGAGGCCAAGAAGCCAGGAATGTGGTTAAATATTATCGCCGAGATGTTAGTTTGGGTTAGGTTAGGCTATATTACGTTATTGATGTATATAAAGGTCCCACGGAGAAGTAGAGGCCAACTCGCCAGGTATGTTGTCAAAAATTACCGCCGAGATGTTAGGTTGGGTTAGATTAGGTTATATTACGTTATTGATGTATATAAAGGTCCCACGGAGACGAAGAGGCCAACTCGCCAGGTATGTCTTCAAATATTACCGCCGAGATGTTTGATTGGTTTAGGTTAGGTTATATTACGTTACTGATGTATACAAAGGTCCCACGAAGGCGGAAAAGCCAACTCGCCAGTAATGTTCTCAAATATTACCGCCGAGATGTTAGGTTGGGTTAGGTTAGGTTATATTACGTTATTGAAGTATATAAAGGTCCCACGGAGACGTAGAGGCCAACTCGCCAGGAATGTTGTCAAATATTACAGCCGAGATGTTAGGTTGGGTTAGGTTAGGTTATATTACGTTATTGATGTATATAAAGGTCCCACGGAGACGAAGAGGCCAACTCGCCAGGTATGTCTTCAAATATTACCGCCGAGATGTTAGGTTGGGTTAGGTTAGGTTATATTACGTTACTGATGTATATAACGGTCCCACGGAGACGTAGAGGCCATCAAGACAGGAATGTGGTCAAATATTCCAGCCGAGATGTTAGATTGGGTTAGGCTAGCTTATATTATGTTATTGGTGTATATAAAGGTCCCACGGAGACGTAGAAGCCAACTCGCCAGGAATGTTGTCAAATATTACCGCCGACATGTTAGGTTGGGTTAGTTTAGGTTATATTACGTTATTGATGTATATAAAGTTCCCACGGAGACGTAGAGGCCAACTCGCCAGGTATGTTGTCAAATCCTACCGCCGAGATGTTAGGTTGTGTTAGGCTAGGTTATATTGCGTTATTGATGTATACAAATGTCCCACGGAGACGTAGAGGCCAACTCGCCAGGTAAGTTTTCAAATATTACCGCCGAGATGTTAGGTTGGGTTAGGTTAGGTTATATTACGTTATTGATGTATATAACGGTCCCACGGAGACGTAGAGGCCATCAAGACAGGAATGTGGTCAAATATTCCCGCCGAGATGTTAGTTTGGGTTAGGTTAGCCTATATTGCGTTATTGATGTATATAAACGTCCCACGGAGACGTAAAGGCCAACTCGCCAGGTATGTTGTCAAATCTTACCGCCGAGATGTTAGGTTGGGTTAGGTTAGGTTATATTACGTTACTGATGTATATAAAGGTCCCACGGAGACGGAGAAGCCAACTCGCCAGGAATGTTCTCAAACATTACCGCCGAGATGTTAGGTTGGGTTAGGTTAGGTTATATTACGTTAGTGATGTATATAAAGGTCCCACGGAGACGGATAAGCGAACTCGCCAGGAATGTGGTCAAATATTACCGCCGAGATGTTAGGTTGGGTTAGGTTAGGTTATATTACGTTATTGATGTATATAAGGGTCCCACGGAGACGGATAAGCCAATTCGCCAGGAATGTTGTCAAATATTACCGCCGAGATGTTAGGTTGGGGTAGGTTAGGTTGTATGACATTATGGATGTATATAACGGTCCCCCGGAGACGTAGAGGCCAACAAGACAGGAATGTGGTCAAATATTACCGCCGAGATGTTAGATTGGGTTAGGCTAGCTTATATTATGTTATTGATGTATATAAAGGTCCCACGGTGACGTAGAGGCCAACTCGCCAGGAATGTTGTCAAATATTACCGCCGAGATGTTAGGTTGGGTTAGTTTAGGTTATATTACGTTATTGATGTATATAAAGTTCCCACGGAGACGTAGATGCCAACAAGCCAGGAATGTGGTTAAATATTATCGCCGAGATGTTAGTTTGGGTTAGGTTAGGCTATATTACGTTATTGATGTATATAAAGGTCCCACGGAGAGGTAGAGGCCAACTCGCCAGGTATGTTGTCAAATCTTACCGCCGAGATGTTAGGTTGGGTTAGGTTAGGTTATATTACGTTATAGATGTATATAAAGGTCCCACGAAGACGTAGAGTCCAACAAGCCAGGAATGTGATCAAATATTACCGCCGAGATGTTGGGTTGGGTTAGGTGATGTTATATTACGTTATTGATGTATATAAAGGTCCCACGGAGGCGGAAAAGCCAACTCGCCAGGAATGTTCTCAAACATTACCGCCGAGATGTTAGGTTGGGTTAGGTTAGGTTATATTACGTTATTGATGTATATAAAGGTCCCACGGAGACGGATAAGCGAACTCGCCAGGAATGTGGTCAAATATTACCGCCGAGATGTTAGGTTGGGTTAGGTTTGGCTATATTACGTTATTGATGTATATAAAGGTCCCAGCGAGACGTAGAGGCCAACAAGCCAGGAATGTCGTCAAATATTACCGCCGAGATGTGCGGTTGGGTTAGGTTAGGTTATATTACGTTATTGATGTATATAAAGGTCCCACGGAGACGGATAAGCGAACTCGCCAGGAATGTTGTCAAATATTACCGCCGAGATGTTAGGTTGGGTTAGGTTAGGTTGTATTACATTATGGATGTATATAACGGTCCCCCGGAGACGTAGAGGCCAACAAGACAGGAATGTGGTCAAATATTACCGCCGAGATGTTAGGTTGGGTTAGGTTAGGCTATAATACGTTATTGACGTATATAAAGGTCCCACGGAGACGTAGAGGCCAACTCGCCAGGAATGTTGTCAAATATTACCGCCGAGATGTTAGGTTGGGTTAGGTTAGGTTATATTACGTTATTGATGTATATAAAGGTCCCACGGAGACGGATAAGCCAACTCGCCAGGACTGTTGTCAAATATTCCCGCCGAGATGTGAGGTTGGGTTAGGTTAGGTTATATTACGTTATTGATGTATATAAAAGTCCCACGGAGACGGAGAAGCCAACTCGCCAGGAATGTTGTCAAAAATTACCGCCAAGATGTTAGGTTGGGTTAGGTTAGGTTATATTACGTTATTGATGTATATGAAGGTCCAACGGAGACGAAGAGGCCAACTCGCCAGGTATGTCTTCAAATATTACCGCCGAGATGTTTGATTGGTTTAGGTTAGGTTATATTACGTTACTGATGTATACAAAGGTCCCACGAAGGCGGAAAAGCCAACTCGCCAGTAATGTTCTCAAATATTACCGCCGAGATGTTAGGTTGGGTTAGGTTAGGTTATATTACGTTATTGAAGTATATAAAGGTCCCACGGAGACGTAGAGGCCAACTCGCCAGGAATGTTGTCAAATATTACAGCCGAGATGTTAGGTTGGGTTAGGTTAGGTTATATTACGTTATTGATGTATATAAAGGTCCCACGGAGACGAAGAGGCCAACTCGCCAGGTATGTCTTCAAATATTACCGCCGAGATGTTAGGTTGGGTTAGGTTAGGTTATATTACGTTACTGATGTATATAACGGTCCCACGGAGACGTAGAGGCCATCAAGACAGGAATGTGGTCAAATATTCCAGCCGAGATGTTAGATTGGGTTAGGCTAGCTTATATTATGTTATTGGTGTATATAAAGGTCCCACGGAGACGTAGAGGCCAACTCGCCAGGAATGTTGTCAAATATTACCGCCGACATGTTAGGTTGGGTTAGTTTAGGTTATATTACGTTATTGATGTATATAAAGTTCCCACGGAGACGTAGAGGCCAACTCGCCAGGTGTGTTGTCAAATCCTACCGCCGAGATGTTAGGTTGTGTTAGGCTAGGTTATATTGCGTTATTGATGTATACAAATGTCCCACGGAGACGTAGAGGCCAACTCGCCAGGTAAGTTTTCAAATATTACCGCCGAGATGTTAGGTTGGGTTAGGTTAGGTTATATTACGTTATTGATGTATATAACGGTCCCACGGAGACGTAGAGGCCATCAAGACAGGAATGTGGTCAAATATTCCCGCCGAGATGTTAGTTTGGGTTAGGTTAGGCTATATTACGTTATTGATGTATATAAAGGTCCCACGGAGACGTAGAGGCCAACTCGCCAGGTATGTTGTCAAATCTTACCGCCGAGATGTTAGGTTGGGTTAGGTTAGGTTATATTACGTTATAGATGTATATAAAGGTCCCACGAAGACGTAGAGTCCAACAAGCCAGGAATGTGATCAAATATTACCGCCGAGATGTTGGGTTGGGTTAGGTGATGTTATATTACGTTATTGATGTATATAAAGGTCCCACGGAGGCGGAAAAGCCAACTCGCCAGGAATGTTCTCAAACATTACCGCCGAGATGTTAGGTTGGGTTAGGTTAGGTTATATTACGTTATTGATGTATATAAAGGTCCCACGGAGACGGATAAGCGAACTCGCCAGGAATGTGGTCAAATATTACCGCCGAGATGTTAGGTTGGGTTAGGTTAGGTTATATTACGTTATTGATGTATATAAGGGTCCCACGGAGACGGATAAGCCAATTCGCCAGGAATGTTGTCAAATATTACCGCCGAGATGTTAGGTTGGGGTAGGTTAGGTTGTATGACATTATTGATGTATATAACGTTCCCACGGAGACGTAGAGGCCAACTCGCCAGGAATGTGGTCAAATATTACCGCCGAGATGTTAGGTTGGGTTAGGTTTGGCTATATTACGTTATTGATGTATATAAAGGTCCCAGCGAGACGTAGAGGCCAACAAGCCAGGAATGTCGTCAAATATTACCGCCGAGATGTGCGGTTGGGTTAGGTTAGGTTATATTACGTTATTGATGTATATAAAGGTCCCACGGAGACGGATAAGCGAACTCGCCAGGAATGTTGTCAAATATTACCGCCGAGATGTTAGGTTGGGTTAGGTTAGGTTGTATTACATTATGGATGTATATAACGGTCCCCCGGAGACGTAGAGGCCAACAAGACAGGAATGTGGTCAAATATTACCGCCGAGATGTTAGGTTGGGTTAGGTTAGGCTATAATACGTTATTGACGTATATAAAGGTCCCACGGAGACGTAGAGGCCAACTCGCCAGGAATGTTGTCAAATATTACCGCCGAGATGTTAGGTTGGGTTAGGTTAGGTTATATTACGTTATTGATGTATATAAAGGTCCCACGGAGACGGATAAGCCAACTCGCCAGGACTGTTGTCAAATATTCCCGCCGAGATGTGAGGTTGGGTTAGGTTAGGTTATATTACGTTATTGATGTATATAAAAGTCCCACGGAGACGGAGAAGCCAACTCGCCAGGAATGTTGTCAAAAATTACCGCCAAGATGTTAGGTTGGGTTAGGTTAGGTTATATTACGTTATTGATGTATATGAAGGTCCAACGGAGACGAAGAGGCCAACTCGCCAGGTATGTCTTCAAATATTACCGCCGAGATGTTTGATTGGTTTAGGTTAGGTTATATTACGTTACTGATGTATACAAAGGTCCCACGAAGGCGGAAAAGCCAACTCGCCAGTAATGTTCTCAAATATTACCGCCGAGATGTTAGGTTGGGTTAGGTTAGGTTATATTACGTTATTGAAGTATATAAAGGTCCCACGGAGACGTAGAGGCCAACTCGCCAGGAATGTTGTCAAATATTACAGCCGAGATGTTAGGTTGGGTTAGGTTAGGTTATATTACGTTATTGATGTATATAAAGGTCCCACGGAGACGAAGAGGCCAACTCGCCAGGTATGTCTTCAAATATTACCGCCGAGATGTTAGGTTGGGTTAGGTTAGGTTATATTACGTTACTGATGTATATAACGGTCCCACGGAGACGTAGAGGCCATCAAGACAGGAATGTGGTCAAATATTCCCGCCGAGATGTTAGATTGGGTTAGGCTAGCTTATATTATGTTATTGGTGTATATAAAGGTCCCACGGAGACGTAGAGGCCAACTCGCCAGGAATGTTGTCAAATATTACCGCCGACATGTTAGGTTGGGTTAGTTTAGGTTATATTACGTTATTGATGTATATAAAGTTCCCACGGAGACGTAGAGGCCAACAAGCCAGGAATGTGGTCAAATATTATCGCCGAGATGTTAGTTTGGGTTAGGTTAGGCTATATTGCGTTATTGATGTATATAAACGTCCCACGGAGACGTAAAGGCCAACTCGCCAGGTATGTTGTCAAATCTTACCGCCGAGATGTTAGGTTGGGTTAGGTTAGGTTATATTACGTTATTGACGTATATAAAGGTCCCACGGAGACGGAGAAGCCAACTCGCCAGGAATGTTCTCAAACATTACCGCCGAGATGTTAGGTTGGGTTAGGTTAGGTTATATTACGTTAGTGATGTATATAAAGGTCCCACGGAGACGGATAAGCGAACTCGCCAGGAATGTGGTCAAATATTACCGCCGAGATGTTAGGTTGGGTTAGGTTAGGTTATATTACGTTATTGATGTATATAAGGGTCCCACGGAGACGGATAAGCCAATTCGCCAGGAATGTTGTCAAATATTACCGCCGAGATGTTAGGTTGGGGTAGGTTAGGTTGTATGACATTATGGATGTATATAACGGTCCCCCGGAGACGTAGAGGCCAACAAGACAGGAATGTGGTCAAATATTACCGCCGAGATGTTAGATTGGGTTAGGCTAGCTTATATTATGTTATTGATGTATATAAAGGTCCCACGGTGACGTAGAGGCCAACTCGCCAGGAATGTTGTCAAATATTACCGCCGAGATGTTAGGTTGGGTTAGTTTAGGTTATATTACGTTATTGATGTATATAAAGTTCCCACGGAGACGTAGAGGCCAACAAGCCAGGAATGTGGTTAAATATTATCGCCGAGATGTTAGTTTGGGTTAGGTTAGGCTATATTACGTTATTGATGTATATAAAGGTCCCACGGAGACGTAGAGGCCAACTCGCCAGGTATGTTGTCAAATCTTACCGCCGAGATGTTAGGTTGGGTTAGGTTAGGTTATATTACGTTATAGATGTATATAAAGGTCCCACGAAGACGTAGAGTCCAACAAGCCAGGAATGTGATCAAATATTACCGCCGAGATGTTGGGTTGGGTTAGGTGATGTTATATTACGTTATTGATGTATATAAAGGTCCCACGGAGGCGGAAAAGCCAACTCGCCAGGAATGTTCTCAAACATTACCGCCGAGATGTTAGGTTGGGTTAGGTTAGGTTATATTACGTTATTGATGTATATAAAGGTCCCACGGAGACGGATAAGCGAACTCGCCAGGAATGTGGTCAAATATTACCGCCGAGATGTTAGGTTGGGTTAGGTTAGGTTATATTACGTTATTGATGTATATAAGGGTCCCACGGAGACGGATAAGCCAATTCGCCAGGAATGTTGTCAAATATTACCGCCGAGATGTTAGGTTGGGGTAGGTTAGGTTGTATGACATTATTGATGTATATAACGTTCCCACGGAGACGTAGAGGCCAACTCGCCAGGAATGTGGTCAAATATTACCGCCGAGATGTTAGGTTGGGTTAGGTTTGGCTATATTACGTTATTGATGTATATAAAGGTCCCAGCGAGACGTAGAGGCCAACAAGCCAGGAATGTCGTCAAATATTACCGCCGAGATGTGCGGTTGGGTTAGGTTAGGTTATATTACGTTATTGATGTATATAAAGGTCCCACGGAGACGGATAAGCGAACTCGCCAGGAATGTTGTCAAATATTACCGCCGAGATGTTAGGTTGGGTTAGGTTAGGTTGTATTACATTATGGATGTATATAACGGTCCCCCGGAGACGTAGAGGCCAACAAGACAGGAATGTGGTCAAATATTACCGCCGAGATGTTAGGTTGGGTTAGGTTAGGCTATAATACGTTATTGACGTATATAAAGGTCCCACGGAGACGTAGAGGCCAACTCGCCAGGAATGTTGTCAAATATTACCGCCGAGATGTTAGGTTGGGTTAGGTTAGGTTATATTACGTTATTGATGTATATAAAGGTCCCACGGAGACGGATAAGCCAACTCGCCAGGACTGTTGTCAAATATTCCCGCCGAGATGTGAGGTTGGGTTAGGTTAGGTTATATTACGTTATTGATGTATATAAAGGTCCCACGGATACGGAGAAGCCAACTCGCCAGGAATGTTGTCAAAAATTACCACCAAGATGTTAGGTTGGGTTAGGTTAGGTTATATTACGTTATTGATGTATATGAAGGTCCAACGGAGACGAAGAGGCCAACTCGCCAGGTATGTCTTCAAATATTACCGCCGAGATGTTTTTTTGGTTTAGGTTAGGTTATATTACGTTACTGATGTATACAAAGGTCCCACGAAGGCGGAAAAGCCAACTCGCCAGTAATGTTCTCAAATATTACCGCCGAGATGTTAGGTTGGGTTAGGTAAGGTTATATTACGTTATTGAAGTATATAAAGGTCCCACGGAGACGTAGAGGCCAACTCGCCAGGAATGTTGTCAAATATTACAGCCGAGATGTTAGGTTGGGTTAGGTTAGGTTATATTACGTTATTGATGTATATAAAGGTCCCACGGAGACGAAGAGGCCAACTCGCCAGGTATGTCTTCAAATATTACCGCCGAGATGTTAGGTTGGGTTAGGTTAGGTTATATTACGTTACTGATGTATATAACGGTCCCACGGAGACGTAGAGGCCATCAAGACAGGAATGTGGTCAAATATTCCCGCCGAGATGTTAGATTGGGTTAGGCTAGCTTATATTATGTTATTGGTGTATATAAAGGTCCCACGGAGACGTAGAGGCCAACTCGCCAGGAATGTTGTCAAATATTACCGCCGACATGTTAGGTTGGGTTAGTTTAGGTTATATTACGTTATTGATGTATATAAAGTTCCCACGGAGACGTAGAGGCCAACAAGCCAGGAATGTGGTCAAATATTATCGCCGAGATGTTAGTTTGGGTTAGGTTAGGCTATATTGCGTTATTGATGTATATAAACGTCCCACGGAGACGTAAAGGCCAACTCGCCAGGTATGTTGTCAAATCTTACCGCCGAGATGTTAGGTTGGGTTAGGTTAGGTTATATTACGTTATTGATGTATATAAAGGTCCCACGGAGACGGAGAAGCCAACTCGCCAGGAATGTTGTCAAAAATTACCGCCGAGATGTTAGGTTGGGTTAGGTTAGGTTGTATTACATTATGGATGTATATAACGGTCCCCCGGAGACGTAGAGGCCAACAAGACAGGAATGTGGTGAAATATTACCGCCGAGATGTTAGGTTGGGTTAGGTTAGGCTATATTACGTTATTGACGTATATAAAGGTCCCACGGAGACGTAGAGGCCAACTCGCCTGGTATGTTGTCAAATCTTACCGCCGAGATTTTAGGTTGGGTTAGGCTATGTTATATTACGTTATTGATGTATACAAAGGTCCCACGGAGACGCAGAGGCCAACTCGCCAGGTATGTTGTCAAATCCTACCGCCGAGATGTTAGGTTGTGTTAGGCTAGGTTATATTGCGTTATTGATGTATACAAAGGTCCCACGGAGACGTAGAGGCCAACTCGCCAGGAATGTTGTCAAATATTACCGCCGAGATGTTAGGTTGGGTTAGTTTAGGTTATATTACGTTATTGATGTATATAAAGTACCCACGGAGACGCAGAATCCAACAAGCCAGGAATGTGGTCAAATATTATCGCCGAGATGTTAGTTTGGGTTAGGTTAACCTATATTGCGTTATTGATGTATATAAACGTCCCACGGAGACGTAAAGGCCAACTCGCCAGGTATGTTGTCAAATCTTACCGCCGAGATGTTAGGTTGGGTTAGGTTAGGTTATATTACGTTATTGATGTATATAAAGGTCCCACGGAGACGGAGAAGCCAACTCGCCAGGAATGTTCTCAAACATTACCGCCGAGATGTTAGGTTGGGTTAGGTTAGGTTATATTACGTTAGTGATGTATATAAAGGTCCCACGGAGACGGATAAGCCAACTCGCCAGGAATGTGGTGAAATATTACCGCCGAGATGTTAGGTTGGGTTAGGTTAGGCTATATTACGTTATTGACGTATATAAAGGTCCCACGGAGACGTAGAGGCCAACTCGCCTGGTATGTTGTCAAATCTTACCGCCGAGATTTTAGGTTGGGTTAGGCTATGTTATATTACGTTATTGATGTATACAAAGGTCCCACGGAGACGCAGAGGCCAACTCGCCAGGTATGTTGTCAAATCCTACCGCCGAGATGTTAGGTTATGTTAGGCTAGGTTATATTGCGTTATTGATGTATACAAAGGTCCCACGGAGACGTAGAGGCCAACTCGCCAGGAATGTTGTCAAATATTACCGCCGAGATGTTAGGTTGGGTTAGTTTAGGTTATATTACGTTATTGACGTATATAAAGTTCCCACGGAGACGCAGAATCCAACAAGCCAGGAATGTGGTCAAATATTATCGCCGAGATGTTAGTTTGGGTTAGGTTAGCCTATATTGCGTTATTGATGTATATAAACGTCCCACGGAGACGTAAAGGCCAACTCGCCAGGTATGTTGTCAAATCTTACCGCCGAGATGTTAGGTTGGGTTAGGTTAGGTTATATTACGTTATTGATGTATATAAAGGTCCCACGGAGACGGAGAAGCCAACTCGCCAGGAATGTTCTCAAACATTACCGCCGAGATGTTAGGTTGGGTTAGGTTAGGTTATATAACATTAGTGATGTATATAAAGGTCCCACGGAGACGGATAAGCGAACTCGCCAGGAATGTGGTCAAATATTACCGCCGAGATGTTAGGTTGGGTTAGGTTAGGTTATATTACGTTATTGATGTATATAAGGGTCCCACGGAGACGGATAAGCCAATTCGCCAGGAATGTTGTCAAATATTACCGCCGAGATGTTAGGTTGGGGTAGGTTAGGTTGTATGACATTATGGATGTATATAACGGTCCCCCGGAGACGTAGAGGCCAACAAGACAGGAATGTGGTCAAATATTACCGCCGAGATGTTAGATTGGGTTAGGCTAGCTTATATTATGTTATTGATGTATATAAAGGTCCCACGGTGACGTAGAGGCCAACTCGCCAGGAATGTTGTCAAATATTACCGCCGAGATGTTAGGTTGGGTTAGTTTAGGTTATATTACGTTATTGATGTATATAAAGTTCCCACGGAGACGTAGAGGCCAACAAGCCAGGAATGTGGTTAAATATTATCGCCGAGATGTTAGTTTGGGTTAGGTTAGGCTATATTACGTTATTGATGTATATAAAGGTCCCACGGAGACGTAGAGGCCAACTCGCCAGGTATGTTGTCAAATCTTACCGCCGAGATGTTAGGTTGGGTTAGGTTAGGTTATATTACGTTATAGATGTATATAAAGGTCCCACGAAGACGTAGAGTCCAACAAGCCAGGAATGTGATCAAATATTACCGCCGAGATGTTGGGTTGGGTTAGGTGATGTTATATTACGTTATTGATGTATATAAAGGTCCCACGGAGGCGGAAAAGCCAACTCGCCAGGAATGTTCTCAAACATTACCGCCGAGATGTTAGGTTGGGTTAGGTTAGGTTATATTACGTTATTGATGTATATAAAGGTCCCACGGAGACGGATAAGCGAACTCGCCAGGAATGTGGTCAAATATTACCGCCGAGATGTTAGGTTGGGTTAGGTTAGGTTATATTACGTTATTGATGTATATAAGGGTCCCACGGAGACGGATAAGCCAATTCGCCAGGAATGTTGTCAAATATTACCGCCGAGATGTTAGGTTGGGGTAGGTTAGGTTGTATGACATTATTGATGTATATAACGTTCCCACGGAGACGTAGAGGCCAACTCGCCAGGAATGTGGTCAAATATTACCGCCGAGATGTTAGGTTGGGTTAGGTTTGGCTATATTACGTTATTGATGTATATAAAGGTCCCAGCGAGACGTAGAGGCCAACAAGCCAGGAATGTCGTCAAATATTACCGCCGAGATGTGCGGTTGGGTTAGGTTAGGTTATATTACGTTATTGATGTATATAAAGGTCCCACGGAGACGGATAAGCGAACTCGCCAGGAATGTTGTCAAATATTACCGCCGAGATGTTAGGTTGGGTTAGGTTAGGTTGTATTACATTATGGATGTATATAACGGTCCCCCGGAGACGTAAAGGCCAACAAGACAGGAATGTGGTCAAATATTACCGCCGAGATGTTAGGTTGGGTTAGGTTAGGCTATAATACGTTATTGACGTATATAAAGGTCCCACGGAGACGTAGAGGCCAACTCGCCAGGAATGTTGTCAAATATTACCGCCGAGATGTTAGGTTGGGTTAGGTTAGGTTATATTACGTTATTGATGTATATAAAGGTCCCACGGAGACGGATAAGCCAACTCGCCTGGACTGTTGTCAAATATTCCCGCCGAGATGTGAGGTTGGGTTAGGTTAGGTTATATTACGTTATTGATGTATATAAAGGTCCCACGGAGACGGAGAAGCCAACTCGCCAGGAATGTTGTCAAAAATTACCGCCAAGATGTTAGGTTGGGTTAGGTTAGGTTATATTACGTTATTGATGTATATGAAGGTCCCACGGAGACGAAGAGGCCAACTCGCCAGGTATGTCTTCAAATATTACCGCCGAGATGTTAGATTGGCCTAGGTTAGGTTATATTATGTTATTGATGTATACAAAGGTCCCACGGAGGCGGAAAAGCCAACTCGCCAGGAATGTTCTCAAATATTACCGCCGAGATGTTAGGTTGAGTTAGGTTAGGTTATATTACGTTATTGAAGTATATAAAGGTCCCACGGAGACGTAGAGGCCAACAAGCCAGGAATGTCGTCAAATATTACCGCCGAGATGTTAGGTTGGGTTAGTTTAGGTTATATTACGTTATTGATGTATATAAAGGTCCCACGTAGACGTAGAGTGAAACAAGCCAGGAATGTGGTCAAATATTACAGCCGAGATGTTAGTTTGGGTTAGGTTAGGCTATATTACGTTATTGATGTATATAAAGGTCCCACGGAGACGTAGATGCCAACTCGCCTGGTATGTTGTCAAATCTTACCGCCGAGATGTTAGGTTGGGTTAGGTTAGGTTATATTACGTTATTGATGTATATAAAGGTCCCACGGGGACGAAGAGGCCAACTCGCCAGGTATGTCTTCAAATATTACCGCCGAGATGTTAGGTTGGGTTAGGTGATGTTATATTACGTTATAGATGTATATAAAGGTCCCACCGAGACGTAGAGTCCAACAAGCCAGGAATGTGATCAAATATTACCACCGAGATGTTAGGTTGGGTTAGGTTAGGTTATATTACGTTACTGATGTATATAACGGTCCCACGGAGACGTAGAGGCCAACAAGCCAGGAATGTTGTCAAATATTACCGCCGAGATGTTAGGTTGGATTAGTTTAGGTTATATTACGTTATTGATGTATATAAAGTTCCCACGGAGACGTAGAGGCCAACAAGCCAGGAATGTGGTTAAATATTATCGCCGAGATGTTAGTTTGGGTTAGGTTAGGCTATATTACGTTATTGATGTATATAAAGGTCCCACGGAGACGTAGAGGCCAACTCGCCAGGTATGTTGTCAAATCTTACCGCCGAGATGTTAGGTTGGGTTAGGTTAGGTTATATTACGTTATAGATGTATATAAATGTCCCACGAAGACGTAGAGTCCAACAAGCCAGGAATGTGATCAAATATTACCGCCGAGATGTTGGGTTGGGTTAGGTGATGTTATATTACGTTATTGATGTATATAAAGGTCCCACGGAGACGTAGAGGCCAACAAGCCAGGAATGTCGTCAAATATTACCGCCGAGATGTTAGATTGGGTTAGGCTAGCTTATATTATGTTATTGATGTATATAAAGGTCCCACGGTGACGTAGAGGCCAACTCGCCAGGAATGTTGTCAAATATTACCGCCGAGATGTTAGGTTGGGTTAGTTTAGGTTATATTACGTTATTGATGTATATAAAGTTCCCACGGAGACGTAGAGGCCAACTCGCCAGGTATGTTGTCAAATCTTACCGCCGAGATGTTAGGTTGGGTTAGGTTAGGTTATATTACGTTATTGATGTATATAAAGGTCCCACGGCGGCGGAAAAGCCAACTCGCCAGGAATGTTCTCAAACATTACCGCCGAGATGTTAGGTTGGGTTAGGTTAGGTTATATTACGTTATTGATGTATATAAAGGTCCCACGGAGAGGGATAGGCGAACTCGCCAGGAATGTTGTCAAATATTACCGCCGAGATGTTAGGTTGGGTTAGGTTAGGTTGTATTACATTATTGATGTATATAACGCTCCCCCGGAGACGTAGAGGCCAACAAGACAGGAATGTGGTCAAATATTACCGCCGAGATGTTAGGTTGGGTTAGGTTAGGCTATATTACGTTATTGATGTATATAAAGGTCCCACGGAGACGAAGAGGCCAACTCGCCAGGTATGTCTTCAAATATTACCGCCGAGATGTTAGATTGGTTTAGGTTAGGTTATATTACGTTATTGATGTATATAAAGGTCCCACGGAGACGTAGAGGCCATCAAGACAGGAATGTGGTCAAATATTACAGCCGAGATGTAAGATTGGGTTAGGTTAGGTTATATTACGTTATAGATGTATATAAAGGTCCCACGGAGACGTAGAGTCCAACAAGCCAGGAATGTGATCAAATATTACCGCCGAGATGTTGGGTTGGGTTAGGTGATGTTATATTACGTTATTGATGTATATAAAGGTCCCACGGAGGCGGAAAAGCCAACTCGCCAGGAATGTTCTCAAACATCACCGCCAAGATGTTAGGTTGGGTTAGGTTAGGTTATATTACGTTATTGATGTATATAAAGGTCCCACGGAGACGGATAAGCGAACTCGCCAGGAAAGTGGTCCAATATTACCGCCGAGATGTTAGGTTGGGTTAGGTTAGGCTATATTACGTTATTGATGTATATATAGGTCCCACGGAGACGGATAAGCGAACTCGCCAGGAATGTTGTCAAATATTACCGCCGAGATGTTATGTTGGGTTAGGTTAGGTTGTATTACATTATGGATGTATATAACGGTCCCCCGGAGACGTAGAGTCCAACAAGACAGGAATGTGGTGAAATATTACCGCCGAGATGTTAGGTTGGGTTAGGTTAGGCTATATTACGTTATTGACGTATATAAAGGTCCCATGGAGACGTAGAGGCGAACTCGCCTTGTATGTTGTCAAATCTTACCGCCGA
The DNA here is from genome assembly GCA_963969225.1 of Xylocopa violacea. Taxonomy (NCBI): domain Eukaryota; kingdom Metazoa; phylum Arthropoda; class Insecta; order Hymenoptera; family Apidae; genus Xylocopa; species Xylocopa violacea. Next base: position 5,721,473 of record CAXAJV010000017.1, on the reverse strand, counting down.
GATGTTAGGTTGGGTTAGGCTAGGTTATATTACGTTATTGATGTATACAAAGGTCCCACGGAGACGCAGAGGCCAACTCGCCAGGTAAGTTTTCAAATATTACTGCCGAGATGTTAGGTTGGGTTAAGTTAGGTTATATTACGTTATTGATGTATATAACGGTCCCACGGAAACGTAGAGGCCATCAAGACAGGAATGTGGTCAAATATTCCCAACGAGATGTTAGGTTGGGTTAGGTTATGTTATATTACGTTATTGAAGTATATAAAGGTCCCGCGGAGACGTAGAGGCCAACTCGCCAGGAATGTGGTCAAATATTACCGCCGAGATGTTACGTTGGGTTAGGTTATGTTATATTACGTTATTGAAGTATATAAAGGTCCCGCGGAGACGTAGAGGCCAACTCGCCAGGAATGTGGTCAAATCCTACCGCCGAGATGTTAGGTTGTGTTAGGCTAGGTTATATTGCGTTATTGATGTATACAAAGGTCCCACGGAGACGTAGAGGCCAACTCGCCAGGTAAGTTTTCAAATATTACCGCCGAGATGTTAGGTTGGGTTAGGTTAGGTTATATTACGTTATTGATGTATATAACGGTCCCACGGAGACGTAGAGGCCATCAAGACAGGAATGTGGTCAAATATTCCCGCCGAGATGTTAGATTGGGTTAGGCTAGCTTATATTATGTTATTGATGTATATAAAGGTCCCACGGAGACGTAGAGGCCAACTCGCCAGGAATGTTGTCAAATATTACCGCCGAGATGTTAGGTTGGGTTAGTTTAGGTTATATTACGTTATTGATGTATATAAAGTTCCCACGGAGACGTAGAGGCCAACAAGCCAGGAATGTGGTCAAATATTATCGCCGAGATGTTAGTTTGGGTTAGGTTAGGCTATATTGCGTTATTGATGTATATAAACGTCCCACGGAGACGTAAAGGCCAATTCGCCAGGAATGTTGTCAAATATTACCGCCGAGATGTTAGGTTGGGGTAGGTTAGGTTGTATGACATTATTGATGTATATAACGTTCCCACGGAGACGTAGAGGCCAACTCGCCAGGAATGTGGTCAAATATTACCGCCGAGATGTTAGGTTGGGATAGGTTAGGCTATATTACGTTATTGATGTATATAAAGGTCCCAGCAAGACGTAGAGGCCATCAAGCCAGGAATGTCGTCAAATATTACCGCCGAGATGTTAGATTGGGTTAGGCTAGCTTATATAATGTTATTGATGTATATAAAGATCCCACGGAGACGTAGAGGCCAACTCGCCAGGAATGTTGTCAAATCTTACCTCCGAGATGTTAGGTTGGGTTAAGTTAGGTTATATTACGTTATTGATGTATACAAAGGTCCTGCGGAGGCGGAAAAGCCAACTCGCCAGGAATGTTCTCAAATATTACCGCCGAGATGTTAGATTGGTTTAGGTTAGGTTATATTACGCTATTGAAGTATATAAAGGTCCCACGGAAACGTAGAGGCCAACAAGCCAGGAATGTCGTCAAATATTACCGCCGAGATGTTAGATTGGGTTAGGCTAGCTTATATTATGTTATTGATGTATATAAAGGTCCCACGGAGACGTAGAGGCCAACTCGCCAGGAATGTTGTCAAATATTACCGCCGAGATGTTAGGTTGGGTTAGGTTAGGTTATATTACGTTATTGATGTATATAAAGGTCCCACGGAGACGGATAAGCGAACTCGCCAGGAAAGTGGTCAAATATTACCGCCGAGATGTTAGGTTGGGTTAGGTTAGGCTATATTACGTTATTGATGTATATAAAAGTCCCACGGAGACGGATAAGCGAACTCGCCAGGAATGTTGTCAAATATTACCGCCGAGATGTTAGGTTGGATTAGTTTAGGTTATATTACGTTATTGATGTATATAAAGTTCCCACGGAGACGTAGAGGCCAACAAGCCAGGAATGTTGTCAAATATTACCGCCGAGATGTTAGGTTGGGTTAGTTTAGGTTATATTACGTTATTGATGTATATAAAGTTCCCACGGAGACGCAGAATCCAACAAGCCAGGAATGTGGTCAAATATTATCGCCGAGATGTTAGTTTGGGTTAGGTTAGCCTATATTGCGTTATTGATGTATATAAACGTCCCACGGAGACGTAAAGGCCAACTCGCCAGGTATGTTGTCAAATCTTACCGCCGAGATGTTAGGTTGGGTTAGGTTAGGTTATATTACGTTATTGATGTATATAAAGGTCCCACGGAGACGGAGAAGCCAACTCGCCAGGAATGTTCTCAAACATTACCGCCGAGATGTTAGGTTGGGTTAGGTTAGGTTATATTACGTAAGTGATGTATATAAAGGTCCCACGGAGACGGATAAGCGAACTCGCCAGGAATGTGGTGAAATATTACCGCCGAGATGTTAGGTTGGGTTAGGTTAGGCTATATTACGTTATTGACGTATATAAAGGTCCCACGGAGACGTAGAGGCCAACTCGCCTGGTATGTTGTCAAATCTTACCGCCGAGATTTTAGGTTGGGTTAGGCTATGTTATATTACGTTATTGATGTATACAAAGGTCCCACGGAGACGCAGAGGCCAACTCGCCAGGTATGTTGTCAAATCCTACCGCCGAGATGTTAGGTTATGTTAGGCTAGGTTATATTGCGTTATTGATGTATACAAAGGTCCCACGGAGACGTAGAGGCCAACTCGCCAGGAATGTTGTCAAATATTACCGCCGAGATGTTAGGTTGGGTTAGTTTAGGTTATATTACGTTATTGATGTATATAAAGTTCCCACGGAGACGCAGAATCCAACAAGCCAGGAATGTGGTCAAATATTATCGCCGAGATGTTAGTTTGGGTTAGGTTAGCCTATATTGCGTTATTGATGTATATAAACGTCCCACGGAGACGTAAAGGCCAACTCGCCAGGTATGTTGTCAAATCTTACCGCCGAGATGTTAGGTTGGGTTAGGTTAGGTTATATTACGTTATTGATGTATATAAAGGTCCCACGGAGACGGAGAAGCCAACTCGCCAGGAATGTTCTCAAACATTACCGCCGAGATGTTAGGTTGGGTTAGGTTAGGTTATATAACGTTAGTGATGTATATAAAGGTCCCACGGAGACGGATAAGCGAACTCGCCAGGAATGTGGTCAAATATTACCGCCGAGATGTTAGGTTGGGTTAGGTTAGGTTATATTACGTTATTGATGTATATAAGGGTCCCACGGAGACGGATAAGCCAATTCGCCAGGAATGTTGTCAAATATTACCGCCGAGATGTTAGGTTGGGGTAGGTTAGGTTGTATGACATTATGGATGTATATAACGGTCCCCCGGAGACGTAGAGGCCAACAAGACAGGAATGTGGTCAAATATTACCGCCGAGATGTTAGATTGGGTTAGGCTAGCTTATATTATGTTATTGATGTATATAAAGGTCCCACGGTGACGTAGAGGCCAACTCGCCAGGAATGTTGTCAAATCTTACCGCCGAGATGTTAGGTTGGGTTAGGTTAGGTTATATTACGTTATAGATGTATATAAAGGTCCCACGAAGACGTAGAGTCGAACAAGCCAGGAATGTGATCAAATATTACCGCCGAGATGTTGGGTTGGGTTAGGTGATGTTATATTACGTTATTGATGTATATAAAGGTCCCACGGAGGCGGAAAAGCCAACTCGCCAGGAATGTTCTCAAACATTACCGCCGAGATGTTAGGTTGGGTTAGGTTAGGTTATATTACGTTATTGATGTATATAAAGGTCCCACGGAGACGGATAAGCGAACTCGCCAGGAATGTGGTCAAATATTACCGCCGAGATGTTAGGTTGGGTTAGGTTAGGTTATATTACGTTATTGATGTATATAAGGGTCCCACGGAGACGGATAAGCCAATTCGCCAGGAATGTTGTCAAATATTACCGCCGAGATGTTAGGTTGGGGTAGGTTAGGTTGTATGACATTATTGATGTATATAACGTTCCCACGGAGACGTAGAGGCCAACTCGCCAGGAATGTGGTCAAATATTACCGCCGAGATGTTAGGTTGGGTTAGGTTTGGCTATATTACGTTATTGATGTATATAAAGGTCCCAGCGAGACGTAGAGGCCAACAAGCCAGGAATGTCGTCAAATATTACCGCCGAGATGTGCGGTTGGGTTAGGTTAGGTTATATTACGTTATTGATGTATATAAAGGTCCCACGGAGACGGATAAGCGAACTCGCCAGGAATGTTGTCAAATATTACCGCCGAGATGTTAGGTTGGGTTAGGTTAGGTTGTATTACATTATGGATGTATATAACGGTCCCCCGGAGACGTAGAGGCCAACAAGACAGGAATGTGGTCAAATATTACCGCCGAGATGTTAGGTTGGGTTAGGTTAGGCTATAATACGTTATTGACGTATATAAAGGTCCCACGGAGACGTAGAGGCCAACTCGCCAGGAATGTTGTCAAATATTACCGCCGAGATGTTAGGTTGGGTTAGGTTAGGTTATATTACGTTATTGATGTATATAAAGGTCTCACGGAGACGGATAAGCCAACTCGCCAGGACTGTTGTCAAATATTCCCGCCGAGATGTGAGGTTGGGTTAGGTTAGGTTATATTACGTTATTGATGTATATAAAGGTCCCACGGAGACGGAGAAGCCAACTCGCCAGGAATGTTGTCAAAAATTACCGCCAAGATGTTAGGTTGGGTTAGGTTAGGTTATATTACGTTATTGATGTATATGAAGGTCCCACGGAGACGAAGAGGCCAACTCGCCAGGTATGTCTTCAAATATTACCGCCGAGATGTTAGATTGGCCTAGGTTAGGTTATATTATGTTATTGATGTATACAAAGGTCCCACGGAGGCGGAAAAGCCAACTCGCCAGGAATGTTCTCAAATATTACCGCCGAGATGTTAGGTTGAGTTAGGTTAGGTTATATTACGTTATTGAAGTATGTAAAGGTCCCACGGAGACGTAGAGGCCAACAAGCCAGGAATGTCGTCAAATATTACCGCCGAGATGTTAGGTTGGGTTAGTTTAGGTTATATTACGTTATTGATGTATATAAAGGTCCCACGTAGACGTAGAGTGAAACAAGCCAGGAATGTGGTCAAATATTACAGCCGAGATGTTAGTTTGGGTTAGGTTAGGCTATATTACGTTATTGATGTATATAAAGGTGCCACGGAGACGTAGATGCCAACTCGCCTGGTATGTTGTCAAATCTTACCGCCGAGATGTTAGGTTGGGTTAGGTTAGGTTATATTACGTTATTGATGTATATAAAGGTCCCACGGGGACGAAGAGGCCAACTCGCCAGGTATGTCTTCAAATATTACCGCCGAGATGTTAGGTTGGGTTAGGTGATGTTATATTACGTTATAGATGTATATAAAGGTCCCACCGAGACGTAGAGTCCAACAAGCCAGGAATGTGATCAAATATTACCACCGAGATGTTAGGTTGGGTTAGGTTAGGTTATATTACGTTACTGATGTATATAACGGTCCCACGGAGACGTAGAGGCCAACAAGCCAGGAATGTTGTCAAATATTACCGCCGAGATGTTAGGTTGGATTAGTTTAGGTTATATTACGTTATTGATGTATATAAAGTTCCCACGGAGACGTAGAGGCCAACAAGCCAGGAATGTGGTTAAATATTATCGCCGAGATGTTAGTTTGGGTTAGGTTAGGCTATATTACGTTATTGATGTATATAAAGGTCCCACGGAGACGTAGAGGCCAACTCGCCAGGTATGTTGTCAAATCTTACCGCCGAGATGTTAGGTTGGGTTAGGTTAGGTTATATTACGTTATAGATGTATATAAAGGTCCCACGAAGACGTAGAGTCCAACAAGCCAGGAATGTGATCAAATATTACCGCCGAGATGTTGGGTTGGGTTAGGTGATGTTATATTACGTTATTGATGTATATAAAGGTCCCACGGAGACGTAGAGGCCAACAAGCCAGGAATGTCGTCAAATATTACCGCCGAGATGTTAGATTGGGTTAGGCTAGCTTATATTATGTTATTGATGTATATAAAGGTCCCACGGTGACGTAGAGGCCAACTCGCCAGGAATGTTGTCAAATATTACCGCCGAGATGTTAGGTTGGGTTAGTTTAGGTTATATTACGTTATTGATGTATATAAAGTTCCCACGGAGACGTAGAGGCCAACAAGCCAGGAATGTGGTTAAATATTATCGCCGAGATGTTAGTTTGGGTTAGGTTAGGCTATATTACGTTATTGATGTATATAAAGGTCCCACGGAGACGTAGAGGCCAACTCGCCAGGTATGTTGTCAAATCTTACCGCCGAGATGTTAGGTTGGGTTAGGTTAGGTTATATTACGTTATAGATGTATATAAAGGTCCCACGAAGACGTAGAGTCCAACAAGCCAGGAATGTGATCAAATATTACCGCCGAGATGTTGGGTTGGGTTAGGTGATGTTATATTACGTTATTAATGTATATAAAGGTCCCACGGAGGCGGAAAAGCCAACTCGCCAGGAATGTTCTCAAACATTACCGCCGAGATGTTAGGTTGGGTTAGGTTAGGTTATATTACGTTATTGATGTATGTAAAGGTCCCACGGAGACGGATAAGCGAACTCGCCAGGAATGTGGTCAAATATTACCGCCGAGATGTTAGGTTGGGTTAGGTTAGGTTATATTACGTTATTGATGTATATAAGGGTCCCACGGAGACGGATAAGCCAATTCGCCAGAAATGTTGTCAAATATTACCGCCGAGATGTTAGGTTGGGGTAGGTTAGGTTGTATGACATTATTGATGTATATAACGTTCCCACGGAGACGTAGAGGCCAACTCGCCAGGAATGTGGTCAAATATTACCGCCGAGATGTTAGGTTGGGTTAGGTTAGGCTATATTACGTTATTGATGTATATAAAGGTCCCAGCGAGACGTAGAGGCCAACAAGCCAGGAATGTGGTCAAATATTACCGCCGAGATGTTAGGTTGGGTTAGGTTAGGCTATATTACGTTATTGATGTATATAAAGGTCCCAGCGAGACGTAGAGGCCAACAAGCCAGGAATGTGGTCAAATATTACCGCCGAGATGTGCGGTTGGGTTAGGTTAGGTTATATTACGTTATTGATGTATATAAAGGTCCCACGGAGACGGATAAGCCAACTCGCCAGGAATGTTGTCAAATATTACCGCCGAGATGTTAGGTTGGGGTAGGTTAGGTTGTATTACATTTTTGGTGTATATAACGTTCCCACGGAGACGTAGAGGCCAACAAGACAGGAATGTGGTCAAATATTACCGCCGAGATGTTAGGTTGGGTTAGGTTAGGCTATATTACGTTATTGATGTATATAAAGGTCCCACGGAGACGTAGAGGCCAACTCGCCAGGTATGTTGTCAAATCTTACCGCCGAGATGTTAGGTTGGGTTAGGTTAGGTTATATTACGTTATTGATGTATATAAAAGTCCCACGGCGGCGGAAAAGCCAACTCGCCAGGAATGTTCTCAAACATTACCGCCGAGATGTTAGGTTGGGTTAGGTTAGGTTATATTACGTTATTGATGTATATAAAGGTCCCACGGAGAGGGATAGGCGAACTCGCCAGGAATGTTGTCAAATATTACCGCCGAGATGTTAGGTTGGGTTAGGTTAGGTTGTATTACATTATTGATGTATATAACGCTCCCCCGGAGACGTAGAGGCCAACAAGACAGGAATGTGGTCAAATATTACCGCCGAGATGTTAGGTTGGGTTAGGTTAGGCTATATTACGTTATTGATGTATATAAAGGTCCCACGGAGACGAAGAGGCCAACTCGCCAGGTATGTCTTCAAATATTACCGCCGAGATGTTAGATTGGTTTAGGTTAGGTTATATTACGTTATTGATGTATATAAAGGTCCCACGGAGACGTAGAGGCCATCAAGACAGGAATGTGGTCAAATATTACAGCCGAGATGTAAGATTGGGTTAGGTTAGGTTATATTACGTTATAGATGTATATAAAGGTCCCACGGAGACGTAGAGTCCAACAAGCCAGGAATGTGATCAAATATTACCGCCGAGATGTTGGGTTGGGTTAGGTGATGTTATATTACGTTATTGATGTATATAAAGGTCCCACGGAGGCGGAAAAGCCAACTCGCCAGGAATGTTCTCAAACATCACCGCCAAGATGTTAGGTTGGGTTAGGTTAGGTTATATTACGTTATTGATGTATATAAAGGTCCCACGGAGACGGATAAGCGAACTCGCCAGGAAAGTGGTCCAATATTACCGCCGAGATGTTAGGTTGGGTTAGGTTAGGCTATATTACGTTATTGATGTATATATAGGTCCCACGGAGACGGATAAGCGAACTCGCCAGGAATGTTGTCAAATATTACCGCCGAGATGTTATGTTGGGTTAGGTTAGGTTGTATTACATTATGGATGTATATAACGGTCCCCCGGAGACGTAGAGTCCAACAAGACAGGAATGTGGTGAAATATTACCGCCGAGATGTTAGGTTGGGTTAGGTTAGGCTATATTACGTTATTGACGTATATAAAGGTCCCATGGAGACGTAGAGGCGAACTCGCCTGGTATGTTGTCAAATCTTACCGCCGAGATGTTAGGTTGGGTTAGGCTAGGTTATATTACGTTATTGATGTATACAAAGGTCCCACGGAGACGCAGAGGCCAACTCGCCAGGTAAGTTTTCAAATATTACTGCCGAGATGTTAGGTTGGGTTAAGTTAGGTTATATTACGTTATTGATGTATATAACGGTCCCACGGAAACGTAGAGGCCATCAAGACAGGAATGTGGTCAAATATTCCCGCCGAGATGTTAGGTTGGATTAGGTTATGTTATATTACGTTATTGAAGTATATAAAGGTCCCGCGGAGACGTAGAGGCCAACTCGCCAGGAATGTGGTCAAATATTACCGCCGAGATGTTACGTTGGGTTAGGTTATGTTATATTACGTTATTGAAGTATATAAAGGTCCCGCGGAGACGTAGAGGCCAACTCGCCAGGAATGTGGTCAAATCCTACCGCCGAGATGTTAGGTTGTGTTAGGCTAGGTTATATTGCGTTATTGATGTATACAAAGGTCCCACGGAGACGTAGAGGCCAACTCGCCAGGTAAGTTTTCAAATATTACCGCCGAGACGTTAGGTTGGGTTAGGTTAGGTTATATTACGTTATTGATGTATATAACGGTCCCACGGAGACGTAGAGGCCATCAAGACAGGAATGTGGTCAAATATTCCCGCCGAGATGTTAGATTGGGTTAGGCTAGCTTATATTATGTTATTGATGTATATAAAGGTCCCACGGAGACGTAGAGGCCAACTCGCCAGGAATGTTGTCAAATATTACCGCCGAGATGTTAGGTTGGGTTAGTTTAGGTTATATTACGTTATTGATGTATATAAAGTTCCCACGGAGACGTAGAGGCCAACAAGCCAGGAATGTGGTCAAATATTATCGCCGAGATGTTAGTTTGGGTTAGGTTAGGCTATATTGCGTTATTGATGTATATAAACGTCCCACGGAGACGTAAAGGCCAATTCGCCAGGAATGTTGTCAAATATTACCGCCGAGATGTTAGGTTGGGGTAGGTTAGGTTGTATGACATTATTGATGTATATAACGTTCCCACGGAGACGTAGAGGCCAACTCGCCAGGAATGTGGTCAAATATTACCGCCGAGATGTTAGGTTGGGATAGGTTAGGCTATATTACGTTATTGATGTATATAAAGGTCCCAGCAAGACGTAGAGGCCATCAAGCCAGGAATGTCGTCAAATATTACCGCCGAGATGTTAGATTGGGTTAGGCTAGCTTATATAATGTTATTGATGTATATAAAGATCCCACGGAGACGTAGAGGCCAACTCGCCAGGAATGTTGTCAAATCTTACCTCCGAGATGTTAGGTTGGGTTAAGTTAGGTTATATTACGTTATTGATGTATACAAAGGTCCCGCGGAGGCGGAAAAGCCAACTCGCCAGGAATGTTCTCAAACATTACCGCCGAGATGTTAGATTGGTTTAGGTTAGGTTATATTACGCTATTGAAGTATATAAAGGTCCCACGGAAACGTAGAGGCCAACAAGCCAGGAATGTCGTCAAATATTACCGCCGAGATGTTAGATTGGGTTAGGCTAGCTTATATTATGTTATTGATGTATATAAAGGTCCCACGGAGACGTAGAGGCCAACTCGCCAGGAATGTTGTCAAATATTACCGCCGAGATGTTAGGTTGGGTTAGGTTAGGTTATATTACGTTATTGATGTATATAAAGGTCCCACGGAGACGGATAAGCGAACTCGCCAGGAAAGTGGTCAAATATTACCGCCGAGATGTTAGGTTGGGTTAGGTTAGGCTATATTACGTTATTGATGTATATAAAAGTCCCACGGAGACGGATAAGCGAACTCGCCAGGAATGTTGTCAAATATTACCGCCGAGATGTTAGGTTGGGGTAGGTTAGGTTGTATTACATTTTTGGTGTATATAACGTTCCCACGGAGACGTAGAGGCCAACAAGACAGGATTGTGGTCAAATATTACCGCCGAGATGTTAGGTTGGGTTAGGTTAGGCTATATTACGTTATTGATGTATATAAAGGTCCCACGGAGACGAAGAGGCCAACTCGCCAGGTATGTCTTCAAATATTACCGCCGAGATGTTAGATTGGTTTAGGTTAGGTTATATTACGTTATTGATGTATATAAAGGTCCCACGGAGACGTAGAGGCCATCAAGACAGGAATGTGGTCAAATATTACAGCCGAGATGTAAGATTGGGTTAGGTTAGGTTATATTACGTTATAGATGTATATAAAGGTCCCACGGAGACGTAGAGTCCAACAAGCCAGGAATGTGATCAAATATTACCGCCGAGATGTTGGGTTGGGTTAGGTGATGTTATATTACGTTATTGATGTATATAAAGGTCCCACGGAGGCGGAAAAGCCAACTCGCCAGGAATGTTCTCAAACATCACCGCCAAGATGTTAGGTTGGGTTAGGTTAGGTTATATTACGTTATTGATGTATATAAAGGTCCCACGGAGACGGATAAGCGAACTCGCCAGGAAAGTGGTCCAATATTACCGCCGAGATGTTAGGTTGGGTTAGGTTAGGCTATATTACGTTATTGATGTATATATAGGTCCCACGGAGACGGATAAGCGAACTCGCCAGGAATGTTGTCAAATATTACCGCCGAGATGTTATGTTGGGTTAGGTTAGGTTGTATTACATTATGGATGTATATAACGGTCCCCCGGAGACGTAGAGTCCAACAAGACAGGAATGTGGTGAAATATTACCGCCGAGATGTTAGGTTGGGTTAGGTTAGGCTATATTACGTTATTGACGTATATAAAGGTCCCATGGAGACGTAGAGGCGAACTCGCCTGGTATGTTGTCAAATCTTACCGCCGAGATGTTAGGTTGGGTTAGGCTAGGTTATATTACGTTATTGATGTATACAAAGGTCCCACGGAGACGCAGAGGCCAACTCGCCAGGTAAGTTTTCAAATATTACTGCCGAGATGTTAGGTTGGGTTAAGTTAGGTTATATTACGTTATTGATGTATATAACGGTCCCACGGAAACGTAGAGGCCATCAAGACAGGAATGTGGTCAAATATTCCCGCCGAGATGTTAGGTTGGATTAGGTTATGTTATATTACGTTATTGAAGTATATAAAGGTCCCGCGGAGACGTAGAGGCCAACTCGCCAGGAATGTGGTCAAATATTACCGCCGAGATGTTACGTTGGGTTAGGTTATGTTATATTACGTTATTGAAGTATATAAAGGTCCCGCGGAGACGTAGAGGCCAACTCGCCAGGAATGTGGTCAAATCCTACCGCCGAGATGTTAGGTTGTGTTAGGCTAGGTTATATTGCGTTATTGATGTATACAAAGGTCCCACGGAGACGTAGAGGCCAACTCGCCAGGTAAGTTTTCAAATATTACCGCCGAGATGTTAGGTTGGGTTAGGTTAGGTTATATTACGTTATTGATGTATATAACGGTCCCACGGAGACGTAGAGGCCATCAAGACAGGAATGTGGTCAAATATTCCCGCCGAGATGTTAGATTGGGTTAGGCTAGCTTATATTATGTTATTGATGTATATAAAGGTCCCACGGAGACGTAGAGGCCAACTCGCCAGGAATGTTGTCAAATATTACCGCCGAGATGTTAGGTTGGGTTAGTTTAGGTTATATTACGTTATTGATGTATATAAAGTTCCCACGGAGACGTAGAGGCCAACAAGCCAGGAATGTGGTCAAATATTATCGCCGAGATGTTAGTTTGGGTTAGGTTAGGCTATATTGCGTTATTGATGTATATAAACGTCCCACGGAGACGTAAAGGCCAATTCGCCAGGAATGTTGTCAAATATTACCGCCGAGATGTTAGGTTGGGTTAGGTTAGGTTATATTACGTTATTGATGTATATGAAGGTCCCACGGAGACGAAGAGGCCAACTCGCCAGGAATGTGGTCAAATATTACCGCCGAGATGTTAGGTTGGGATAGGTTAGGCTATATTACGTTATTGATGTATATAAAGGTCCCAGCAAGACGTAGAGGCCATCAAGCCAGGAATGTCGTCAAATATTACCGCCGAGATGTTAGATTGGGTTAGGCTAGCTTATATAATGTTATTGATGTATATAAAGATCCCACGGAGACGTAGAGGCCAACTCGCCAGGAATGTTGTCAAATCTTACCTCCGAGATGTTAGGTTGGGTTAAGTTAGGTTATATTACGTTATTGATGTATACAAAGGTCCCGCGGAGGCGGAAAAGCCAACTCGCCAGGAATGTTCTCAAACATTACCGCCGAGATGTTAGATTGGTTTAGGTTAGGTTATATTACGCTATTGAAGTATATAAAGGTCCCACGGAAACGTAGAGGCCAACAAGCCAGGAATGTCGTCAAATATTACCGCCGAGATGTTAGATTGGGTTAGGCTAGCTTATATCATGTTATTGATGTATATAAAGGTCCCACGGAGACGTAGAGGCCAACTCGCCAGGAATGTTGTCAAATATTACCGCCGAGATGTTAGGTTGGGTTAGGTTAGGTTATATTACGTTATTGATGTATATAAAGGTCCCACGGAGACGGATAAGCGAACTCGCCAGGAAAGTGGTCAAATATTACCGCCGAGATGTTAGGTTGGGTTAGGTTAGGCTATATTACGTTATTGATGTATATAAAAGTCCCACGGAGACGGATAAGCGAACTCGCCAGGAATGTTGTCAAATATTACCGCCGAGATGTTAGGTTGGGTTAGGTTAGGTTGTATTACATTATGGATGTATATAACGGTCCCCCGGAGACGTAGAGGCCAACAAGACAGGAATGTGGTGAAATATTACCGCCGAGATGTTACGTTGGGTTAGGTTAGGCTATATTACGTTATTGACGTATATAAAGGTCCCATGGAGACGTAGAGGCGAACTCGCCTGGTATGTTGTCAAATCTTACCGCCGAGATGTTAGGTTGGGTTAGGCTAGGTTATATTACGTTATTGATGTATACAAAGGTCCCACGGAAACGCAGAGGCCAACTCGCCAGGTAAGTTTTCAAATATTACTGCCGAGATGTTAGGTTGGGTTAAGTTAGGTTATATTACGCTATTGAAGTATATAAAGGTCCCACGGAAACGTAGAGGCCAACAAGCCAGGAATGTCGTCAAATATTACCGCCGAGATGTTAGATTGGGTTAGGCTAGCTTATATTACGTTATTGATGTACATAACGTTCCCACGTAGACGTAGAGGCCAACTCGCCAAGTATGTTGTCAAATCTTACCGCCGAGATGTTAGGTTGGTTTAGGTTTGGTTATATTACGTTATTGATGTATATAAAGGTCCCACGGCGGCGGAAAAGCCAACTCGCCAGGAATGTTCTCAAACATTACCAGCGAGATGTTAGGTTGGGTTAGGTTAGGTTATATTACGTTATTGATGTATATAAAGGTCCCACGGAGACGGATAAGCGAACTCGCCAGGAATGTTGTCAAATATTACCGCCGAGATGTTAGGTTGGGTTAGGTTAGGTTGTATTACATTATTGATGTATATAACGGTCCCCCGGAGACGTAGAGGCCAACAAGACAGGAATGTGGTCAAATATTACCGCCGAGATGTTAGGTTGGGTTAGGTTAGGCTATATTACGTTATTGATGTATATAAAGGTCCCACGGAGACGTAGAGGCCAACTCGCCAGGTATGTTGTCAAATCCTACCGCCGAGATGTTAGGTTGTGTTAGGCTAGGTTATATTGCGTTATTGATGTATACAAAGGTCCCACGGAGACGTAGAGGCCAACTCGCCAGGTAAGTTTTCAAATATTACCGCCGAGATGTTAGGTTGGGTTAGGTTAGGTTATATTACGTTATTGATGTATATAACGGTCCCACGGAGACGTAGAGGCCATCAAGACAGGAATGTGGTCAAATATTCCCGCCGAGATGTTAGATTGGGTTAGGCTAGCTTATATTATGTTATTGATGTATATAAAGGTCCCACGGAGACGTAGAGGCCAACTCGCCAGGTAAGTTTTCAAATATTACCGCCGAGATGTTAGGTTGGGTTAGGTTAGGTTATATTACGTTATTGATGTATATAACGGTCCCACGGAGACGTAGAGGCCATCAAGACAGGAATGTGGTCAAATATTCCCGCCGAGATGTTAGATTGGGTTAGTTTAGGTTATATTACGTTATTGATGTATATAAAGGTCCCACGTAGACGTAGAGTCCAACAAGCCAGGAATGTGGTCAAATATTACAGCCGAGATGTAAGATTGGGTTAGGTTAGGTTATATTACGTTATAGATGTATATAAAGGTCCCACGGAGACGTAGAGTCCAACAAGCCAGGAATGTGATCAAATATTACCGCCGAGATGTTAGGTTGGGTTAGGTGATGTTATATTACGTTATTGATGTATATAAAGGTCCCACGGAGGCGGAAAAGCCAACTCGCCAGGAATGTTCTCAAACATTACCGCCGAGATGTTAGGTTGGGTTAGGTTAGGTTATATTACGTTATTGTTGTATATAAAGGTCCCACGGAGACGTAGAGGCCAACTCGCCAGGAATGTTGTCAAATATTACCGCCGAGATGTTAGGTTGGGTTAGTTTAGGTTATATTACGTTATTGATGTATATAAAGTTCCCACGGAGACGTAGAGGCCAACAAGCCAGGAATGTGGTCAAATATTATCGCCGAGATGTTAGTTTGGGTTAGGTTAGGCTATATTGCGTTATTGATGTATATAAACGTCCCACGGAGACGTAAAGGCCAACTCGCCAGGTATGTTGTCAAATCTTACCGCCGAGATGTTAGGTTGGGTTAGGTTAGGTTATATTACGTTATTGATGTATATAAAGGTCCCACGGAGACGGAGAAGCCAACTCGCCAGGAATGTTGTCAAAAATTACCGCCGAGATGTTAGGTTGGGTTAGGTTAGGTTATATTACGTTATTGATGTATATGAAGGTCCCACGGAGACGAAGAGGCCAACTCGCCAGGTATGTCTTCAAATATTACCGCCGAGATGTTAGATTGGGTTAGGCTAGCTTATATTATGTTATTGATGTATATAAAGATCCCACGGAGACGTAGAGGCCAACTCGCCAGGAATGTTGTCAAATCTTACCTCCGAGATGTTAGGTTGGGTTAAGTTAGGTTATATTACGTTATTGATGTATACAAAGGTCCCGCGGAGGCGGAAAAGCCAACTCGCCAGGAATGTTCTCAAATATTACCGCCGAGATGTTAGATTGGTTTAGGTTAGGTTATATTACGCTATTGAAGTATATAAAGGTCCCACGGAAACGTAGAGGCCAACAAGCCAGGAATGTCGTCAAATATTACCGCCGAGATGTTAGATTGGGTTAGGCTAGCTTATATTATGTTATTGATGTATATAAAGGTCCCACGGAGACGTAGAGGCCAACTCGCCAGGAATGTTGTCAAATATTACCGCCGAGATGTTAGGTTGGGTTAGGTTAGGTTATATTACGTTATTGATGTATATAAAGGTCCCACGGAGACGGATAAGCGAACTCGCCAGGAAAGTGGTCAAATATTACCGCCGAGATGTTAGGTTGGGTTAGGTTAGGCTATATTACGTTATTGATGTATATAAAAGTCCCACGGAGACGGATAAGCGAACTCGCCAGGAATGTTGTCAAATATTACCGCCGAGATGTTAGGTTGGGTTAGGTTAGGTTGTATTACATTATGGATGTATATAACGGTCCCCCGGAGACGTAGAGGCCAACTCGCCAGGAATGTGGTCAAATATTACCGCCGAGATGTTACGTTGGGTTAGGCTAGCTTATATTATGTTATTGATGTATATAAAGGTCCCACGGAGACGTAGAGGCCAACTCGCCAGGAATGTTGTCAAATATTACCGCCGAGATGTTAGGTTGGGTTAGTTTAGGTTATATTACGTTATTGATGTATATAAAGTTCCCACGGAGACGTAGAGGCCAACAAGCCAGGAATGTGGTCAAATATTATCGCCGAGATGTTAGTTTGGGTTAGGTTAGGCTATATTGCGTTATTGATGTATATAAACGTCCCACGGAGACGTAAAGGCCAACTCGCCAGGTATGTTGTCAAATCTTACCGCCAAGATGTTAGGTTGGGTTAGGTTAGGTTATATTACGTTATTGATGTATATAAAGGTCCCACGGAGACGGAGAAGCCAACTCGCCAGGAATGTTGTCAAAAATTACCGCCGAGATGTTAGGTTGGGTTAGGTTAGGTTATATTACGTTATTGATGTATATGAAGGTCCCACGGAGACGAAGAGGCCAACTCGCCAGGTATGTCTTCAAATATTACCGCCGAGATGTTAGATAGGTCTAGGTTAGGTTATATTGCGTTATTGATGTATATAAACGTCCCACGGAGACGTAAAGGCCAACTCGCCAGGTATGTTGTCAAATCTTACCGCCAAGATGTTAGGTTGGGTTAGGTTAGGTTATATTACGTTATTGATGTATATAAAGGTCCCACGGAGACGGAGAAGCCACCTCGCCAGGAATGTTGTCAAAAATTACCGCCGAGATGTTAGGTTGGGTTAGGTTAGGTTATATTACGTTATTGATGTATATGAAGGTCCCACGGAGACGAAGAGGCCAACTCGCCAGGTATGTCTTCAAATATTACCGCCGAGATGTTAGATAGGTCTAGGTTAGGTTATATTATGTTATTGATGTATACAAAGGTCCCACGGAGGCGGAAAAGCCAACTCGCCAGGAATGTTCTCAAATATTACCGCCGAGATGTTAGGTTGGGTTAGGTTAGGTTATATTACGTTATTGAAGTGTATAAAGGTCCCACGGAGACGTAGAGGCCAACTCGCCAGGAATGTTGTCAAATATTACAGCCGAGATGTTAGGTTGGGTTAGGTTAGGTTATATTACGTTATTGATGTATATAAAGGTCCCACGGAGACGAAGTGGCCAACTCGCCAGGTATGTCTTCAAATATTACCGCCGAGATGTTAGATTGGTTTAGGTTAGGTTATATAACGTTATTGATGTATATAACGGTCCCACGGAGACGTAGAGGCCATCAAGCAGGAATGTGGTCAAATATTACCGCCGAGATGTTAGGTTGGGTTAGTTTAGGTTATATTACGTTATTGATGTATATAAAGGTCCCACGTAGACGTAGAGTCCAACAAGCCAGGAATGTGGTCAAATATTACAGCCGAGATGTAAGATTGGGTTAGGTTAGGTTATATTACGTTATAGATGTATATAAAGGTCCCACGGAGACGTAGAGTCCAACAAGCCAGGAATGTGATCAAATATTACCGCCGAGATGTTGGGTTGGGATAGGTGATGTTATATTACGTTATTGATGTATATAAAGGTCCCACGGAGGCGGAAAAGCCAACTCGCCAGGAATGTTCTCAAACATTACCGCCGAGATGTTAGGTTGGGTTAGGTTAGGTTATATTACGTTATTGATGTATATAAAGGTCCCACGGAGGCGGATAAGCGAACTCGCCAGGAAAGTGGTCAAATATTACCGCCGAGATGTTAGGTTGGGTTAGGTTAGGCTATATTACGTTATTGATGTATATAAAAGTCCCACGGAGACGGATAAGCGAACTCGCCAGGAATGTTGTCAAATATTACCGCCGAGATGTTAGGTTGGGTTAGGTTAGGTTGTATTACATTATGGATGTATATAACGGTCCCCCGGAGACGTAGAGGCCAACAAGACAGGAATGTGGTGAAATATTACCGCCGAGATGTTAGGTTGGGTTAGGTTAGGCTATATTACGTTATTGACGTATATAAAGGTCCCATGGAGACGTAGAGGCGAACTCGCCTGGTATGTTGTCAAATCTTACCGCCGAGATGTTAGGTTGGGTTAGGCTAGGTTATATTACGTTATTGATGTATACAAAGGTCCCACGGAAACGCAGAGGCCAACTCGCCAGGTAAGTTTTCAAATATTACTGCCGAGATGTTAGGTTGGGTTAAGTTAGGTTATATTACGTTATTGATGTATATAACGGTCCCACGGAAACGTAGAGGCCATCAAGACAGGAATGTGGTCAAATATTCCCGCCGAGATGTTAGGTTGGGTTAGGTTATGTTATATTACGTTATTGAAGTATATAAAGGTCCCGCGGAGACGTAGATGCCAACTCGCCAGGAATGTGGTCAAATATTACCGCCGAGATGTTACGTTGGGTTAGGTTAGGTTATATTACGTTATTGATGTATATAAAGGTCCCACGGAGACGAAGAGCCCAACTCGCCAGGTATGTCTTCAAATATTACCGCCGAGACGTTAGATTGGTTTAGGTTAGGTTATATTACGCTATTGAAGTATATAAAGGTCCCACGGAATCGTAGAGGCCAACAAGCCAGGAATGTCGTCAAATATTACCGCCGAGATGTTAGATTGGGTTAGGCTAGCTTATATTACGTTATTGATGTACGTAACGTTCCCACGGAGACGTAGAGGCCAACTCGCCAAGTATGTTGTCAAATCTTACCGCCGAGATGTTAGGTTGGTTTAGGTTAGGTTATATTACGTTATTGATGTATATAAAGGTCCCACGGCGGCGGAAAAGCCAACTCGCCAGGAATGTTCTCAAACATTACCGCCGAGATGTTAGGTTGGGTTAGGTTAGGTTATATTACGTTATTGATGTATATAAAGGTCCCACGGAGACGGATAAGCGAACTCGCCAGGAATGTTGTCAAATATTACCGCCGAGATGTTAGGTTGGGTTAGGTTAGGTTGTATTACATTATTGATGTATATAACGGTCCCCCGGAGACGTAGAGGCCAACAAGACAGGAATGTGGTCAAATATTACCGCCGAGATGTTAGGTTGGGTTAGGTTAGGCTATATTACGTTATTGATGTATATAAAGGTCCCACGGAGACGTAGAGGCCAACTCGCCAGGTATGTTGTCAAATCCTACCGCCGAGATGTTAGGTTGTGTTAGGCTAGGTTATATTGCGTTATTGATGTATACAAAGGTCCCACGGAGACGTAGAGGCCAACTCGCCAGGTAAGTTTTCAAATATTACCGCCGAGATGTTAGGTTGGGTTAGGTTAGGTTATATTACGTTATTGATGTATATAACGGTCCCACGGAGACGTAGAGGCCATCAAGACAGGAATGTGGTCAAATATTCCCGCCGAGATGTTAGATTGGGTTAGGCTAGCTTATATTATGTTATTGATGTATATAAAGGTCCCACGGAGACGTAGAGGCCAACTCGCCAGGAATGTTGTCAAATATTACCGCCGAGATGTTAGGTTGGGTTAGTTTAGGTTATATTACGTTATTGATGTATATAAAGTTCCCACGGAGACGTAGAGGCCAACAAGCCAGGAATGTGGTCAAATATTATCGCCGAGATGTTAGTTTGGGTTAGGTTAGGCTATATTGCGTTATTGATGTATATAAACGTCCCACGGAGACGTAAAGGCCAACTCGCCAGGTATGTTGTCAAATCTTACCGCCGAGATGTTAGGTTGGGTTAGGTTAGGTTATATTACGTTATTGATGTATATAAAGGTCCCACGGAGACGGAGAAGCCAACTCGCCAGGAATGTTGTCAAAAATTACCGCCGAGATGTTAGGTTGGGTTAGGTTAGGTTATATTACGTTATTGATGTATATGAAGGTCCCACGGAGACGAAGAGGCCAACTCGCCAGGTATGTCTTCAAATATTACCGCCGAGATGTTAGATTGGTCTAGGTTAGGTTATATTATGTTATTGATGTATACAAAGGTCCCACGGAGGCGGAAAAGCCAACTCGCCAGGAATGTTGTCAAATATTACAGCCGAGATGTTAGTTTGGGTTAGGTTAGGTTATATTACGTTATTGATGTATATAAAGGTCCCACGGGGACGAAGTGGCCAACTCGCCAGGTATGTCTTCAAATTTACCGCCGAGATGTTAGATTGGTTTAGGTTAGGTTATATAACGTTATTGATGTATATAACGGTCCCACGGAGACGTAGAGGCCATCAAGACAGGAATGTGGTCAAATATTACCGCCGAGATGTTAGGTTGGGTTAGTTTAGGTTATATTACGTTATTGATGTATATAAAGGTCCCACGTAGACGTAGAGTCCAACAAGCCAGGAATGTGGTCAAATATTACAGCCGAGATGTAAGATTGGGTTAGGTTAGGTTATATTACGTTATAGATGTATATAAAGGTCCCACGGAGACGTAGAGTCCAACAAGCCAGGAATGTGATCAAATATTACCGCCGAGATGTTAGTTTGGGTTAGGTGATGTTATATTACGTTATTGATGTATATAAAGGTCCCACGGAGGCGGAAAAGCCAACTCGCCAGGAATGTTCTCAAACATTACCGCCGAGATGTTAGGTTGGGTTAGGTTAGGTTATATTACGTTATTGTTGTATATAAAGGTCCCACGGAGACGTAGAGGCCAACTCGCCAGGAATGTTGTCAAATATTACCGCCGAGATGTTAGGTTGGGTTAGTTTAGGTTATATTACGTTATTGATGTATATAAAGTTCCCACGGAGACGTAGAGGCCAACAAGCCAGGAATGTGGTCAAATATTATCGCCGAGATGTTAGTTTGGGTTAGGTTAGGCTATATTGCGTTATTGATGTATATAAACGTCCCACGGAGACGTAAAGGCCAACTCGCCAGGTATGTTGTCAAATCTTACCGCCGAGATGTTAGGTTGGGTTAGGTTAGGTTATATTACGTTATTGATGTATATAAAGGTCCCACGGAGACGGAGAAGCCAACTCGCCAGGAATGTTGTCAAAAATTACCGCCGAGATGTTAGGTTGGGTTAGGTTAGGTTATATTACGTTATTGATGTATATGAAGGTCCCACGGAGACGAAGAGGCCAACTCGCCAGGTATGTCTTCAAATATTACCGCCGAGGTGTTAGATTGGGTTAGGCTAGCTTATATTATGTTATTGATGTATATAAAGATCCCACGGAGACGTAGAGGCCAACTCGCCAGGAATGTTGTCAAATCTTACCTCCGAGATGTTAGGTTGGGTTAAGTTAGGTTATATTACGTTATTGATGTATACAAAGGTCCCGCGGAGGCGGAAAAGCCAACTCGCCAGGAATGTTCTCAAATATTACCGCCGAGATGTTAGATTGGTTTAGGTTAGGTTATATTACGCTATTGAAGTATATAAAGGTCCCACGGAAACGTAGAGGCCAACAAGCCAGGAATGTCGTCAAATATTACCGCCGAGATGTTAGATTGGGTTAGGCTAGCTTATATTATGTTATTGATGTATATAAAGGTCCCACGGAGACGTAGAGGCCAACTCGCCAGGAATGTTGTCAAATATTACCGCCGAGATGTTAGGTTGGGTTAGGTTAGGTTATATTACGTTATTGATGTATATAAAGGTCCCACGGAGACGGATAAGCGAACTCGCCAGGAAAGTGGTCAAATATTACCGCCGAGATGTTAGGTTGGGTTAGGTTAGGCTATATTACGTTATTGATGTATATAAAAGTCCCACGGAGACGGATAAGCGAACTCGCCAGGAATGTTGTCAAATATTACCGCCGAGATGTTAGGTTGGGTTAGGTTAGGTTGTATTACATTATGGATGTATATAACGGTCCCCCGGAGACGTAGAGGCCAACAAGGCAGGAATGTGGTGAAATATTACCGCCGAGATGTTAGGTTGGGTTAGGTTAGGCTATATTACGTTATTGACGTATATAAAGGTCCCATGGAGACGTAGAGGCGAACTCGCCTGGTATGTTGTCAAATCTTACCGCCGAGATGTTAGGTTGGGTTAGGCTAGGTTATATTACGTTATTGATGTATACAAAGGTCCCACGGAAACGCAGAGGCCAACTCGCCAGGTAAGTTTTCAAATATTACTGCCGAGATGTTAGGTTGGGTTAAGTTAGGTTATATTACGTTATTGATGTATATAACGGTCCCACGGAAACGTAGAGGCCATCAAGACAGGAATGTGGTCAAATATTCCCGCCGAGATGTTAGGTTGGGTTAGGTTATGTTATATTACGTTATTGAAGTATATAAAGGTCCCGCGGAGACGTAGAGGCCAACTCGCCAGGAATGTGGTCAAATATTACCGCCGAGATGTTACGTTGGGTTAGGCTAGCTTATATTATGTTATTGATGTATATAAAGGTCCCACGGAGACGTAGAGGCCAACTCGCCAGGAATGTTGTCAAATATTACCGCCGAGATGTTAGGTTGGGTTAGTTTAGGTTATATTACGTTATTGATGTATATAAAGTTCCCACGGAGACGTAGAGGCCAACAAGCCAGGAATGTGGTCAAATATTATCGCCGAGATGTTAGTTTGGGTTAGGTTAGGCTATATTGCGTTATTGATGTATATAAACGTCCCACGGAGACGTAAAGGCCAACTCGCCAGGTATGTTGTCAAATCTTACCGCCAAGATGTTAGGTTGGGTTAGGTTAGGTTATATTACGTTATTGATGTATATAAAGGTCCCACGGAGACGGAGAAGCCAACTCGCCAGGAATGTTGTCAAAAATTACCGCCGAGATGTTAGGTTGGGTTAGGTTAGGTTATATTACGTTATTGATGTATATGAAGGTCCCACGGAGACGAAGAGGCCAACTCGCCAGGTATGTCTTCAAATATTACCGCCGAGATGTTAGATAGGTCTAGGTTAGGTTATATTATGTTATTGATGTATACAAAGGTCCCACGGAGGCGGAAAAGCCAACTCGCCAGGAATGTTCTCAAATATTACCGCCGAGATGTTAGGTTGGGTTAGGTTAGGTTATATTACGTTATTGAAGTGTATAAAGGTCCCACGGAGACGTAGAGGCCAACTCGCCAGGAATGTTGTCAAATATTACAGCCGAGATGTTAGGTTGGGTTAGGTTAGGTTATATTACGTTATTGATGTATATAAAGGTCCCACGGAGACGAAGTGGCCAACTCGCCAGGTATGTCTTCAAATATTACCGCCGAGATGTTAGATTGGTTTAGGTTAGGTTATATAACGTTATTGATGTATATAACGGTCCCACGGAGACGTAGAGGCCATCAAGCAGGAATGTGGTCAAATATTACCGCCGAGATGTTAGGTTGGGTTAGTTTAGGTTATATTACGTTATTGATGTATATAAAGGTCCCACGTAGACGTAGAGTCCAACAAGCCAGGAATGTGGTCAAATATTACAGCCGAGATGTAAGATTGGGTTAGGTTAGGTTATATTACGTTATAGATGTATATAAAGGTCCCACGGAGACGTAGAGTCCAACAAGCCAGGAATGTGATCAAATATTACCGCCGAGATGTTGGGTTGGGATAGGTGATGTTATATTACGTTATTGATGTATATAAAGGTCCCACGGAGGCGGAAAAGCCAACTCGCCAGGAATGTTCTCAAACATTACCGCCGAGATGTTAGGTTGGGTTAGGTTAGGTTATATTACGTTATTGATGTATATAAAGGTCCCACGGAGGCGGATAAGCGAACTCGCCAGGAAAGTGGTCAAATATTACCGCCGAGATGTTAGGTTGGGTTAGGTTAGGCTATATTACGTTATTGATGTATATAAAAGTCCCACGGAGACGGATAAGCGAACTCGCCAGGAATGTTGTCAAATATTACCGCCGAGATGTTAGGTTGGGTTAGGTTAGGTTGTATTACATTATGGATGTATATAACGGTCCCCCGGAGACGTAGAGGCCAACAAGACAGGAATGTGGTGAAATATTACCGCCGAGATGTTAGGTTGGGTTAGGTTAGGCTATATTACGTTATTGACGTATATAAAGGTCCCATGGAGACGTAGAGGCGAACTCGCCTGGTATGTTGTCAAATCTTACCGCCGAGATGTTAGGTTGGGTTAGGCTAGGTTATATTACGTTATTGATGTATACAAAGGTCCCACGGAAACGCAGAGGCCAACTCGCCAGGTAAGTTTTCAAATATTACTGCCGAGATGTTAGGTTGGGTTAAGTTAGGTTATATTACGTTATTGATGTATATAACGGTCCCACGGAAACGTAGAGGCCATCAAGACAGGAATGTGGTCAAATATTCCCGCCGAGATGTTAGGTTGGGTTAGGTTATGTTATATTACGTTATTGAAGTATATAAAGGTCCCGCGGAGACGTAGATGCCAACTCGCCAGGAATGTGGTCAAATATTACCGCCGAGATGTTACGTTGGGTTAGGTTAGGTTATATTACGTTATTGATGTATATAAAGGTCCCACGGAGACGGATAAGCGAACTCGCCAGGAATGTTGTCAAATATTACCGCCGAGATGTTAGGTTGGGTTAGGTTAGGTTGTATTACATTATTGATGTATATAACGGTCCCCCGGAGACGTAGAGGCCAACAAGACAGGAATGTGGTCAAATATTACCGCCGAGATGTTAGGTTGGGTTAGGTTAGGCTATATTACGTTATTGATGTATATAAAGGTCCCACGGAGACGTAGAGGCCAACTCGCCAGGTATGTTGTCAAATCCTACCGCCGAGATGTTAGGTTGTGTTAGGCTAGGTTATATTGCGTTATTGATGTATACAAAGGTCCCACGGAGACGTAGAGGCCAACTCGCCAGGTAAGTTTTCAAATATTACCGCCGAGATGTTAGGTTGGGTTAGGTTAGGTTATATTACGTTATTGATGTATATAACGGTCCCACGGAGACGTAGAGGCCATCAAGACAGGAATGTGGTCAAATATTCCCGCCGAGATGTTAGATTGGGTTAGGCTAGCTTATATTATGTTATTGATGTATATAAAGGTCCCACGGAGACGTAGAGGCCAACTCGCCAGGAATGTTGTCAAATATTACCGCCGAGATGTTAGGTTGGGTTAGTTTAGGTTATATTACGTTATTGATGTATATAAAGTTCCCACGGAGACGTAGAGGCCAACAAGCCAGGAATGTGGTCAAATATTATCGCCGAGATGTTAGTTTGGGTTAGGTTAGGCTATATTGCGTTATTGATGTATATAAACGTCCCACGGAGACGTAAAGGCCAACTCGCCAGGTATGTTGTCAAATCTTACCGCCGAGATGTTAGGTTGGGTTAGGTTAGGTTATATTACGTTATTGATGTATATAAAGGTCCCACGGAGACGGAGAAGCCAACTCGCCAGGAATGTTGTCAAAAATTACCGCCGAGATGTTAGGTTGGGTTAGGTTAGGTTATATTACGTTATTGATGTATATGAAGGTCCCACGGAGACGAAGAGGCCAACTCGCCAGGTATGTCTTCAAATATTACCGCCGAGATGTTAGATTGGTCTAGGTTAGGTTATATTATGTTATTGATGTATACAAAGGTCCCACGGAGGCGGAAAAGCCAACTCGCCAGGAATGTTGTCAAATATTACAGCCGAGATGTTAGTTTGGGTTAGGTTAGGTTATATTACGTTATTGATGTATATAAAGGTCCCACGGGGACGAAGTGGCCAACTCGCCAGGTATGTCTTCAAATTTACCGCCGAGATGTTAGATTGGTTTAGGTTAGGTTATATAACGTTATTGATGTATATAACGGTCCCACGGAGACGTAGAGGCCATCAAGACAGGAATGTGGTCAAATATTACCGCCGAGATGTTAGGTTGGGTTAGTTTAGGTTATATTACGTTATTGATGTATATAAAGGTCCCACGTAGACGTAGAGTCCAACAAGCCAGGAATGTGGTCAAATATTACAGCCGAGATGTAAGATTGGGTTAGGTTAGGTTATATTACGTTATAGATGTATATAAAGGTCCCACGGAGACGTAGAGTCCAACAAGCCAGGAATGTGATCAAATATTACCGCCGAGATGTTAGTTTGGGTTAGGTGATGTTATATTACGTTATTGATGTATATAAAGGTCCCACGGAGGCGGAAAAGCCAACTCGCCAGGAATGTTCTCAAACATTACCGCCGAGATGTTAGGTTGGGTTAGGTTAGGTTATATTACGTTATTGATGTATATAAAGGTCCCACGGAGACGTAGAGGCCAACTCGCCAGGAATGTTGTCAAATATTACCGCCGAGACGTTAGGTTGGGTTAGTTTAGGTTATATTACGTTATTGATGTATATAATGTTCCCACGGAGACGTAGAGGCCAACAAGCCAGGAATGTGGTTAAATATTATCGCCGAGATGTTAGTTTGGGTTAGGTTAGGCTATATTACGTTATTGATGTATATAAAGGTCCCACGGAGACGGAGAAGCCAACTCGCCAGGAATGTTGTCAAAAATTACCGCCGAGATGTTAGGTTGGGTTAGGTTAGGTTATATTACGTTATTGATGTATATGAAGGTCCCACGGAGACGAAGAGGCCAACTCGCCAGGTATGTCTTCAAATATTACCGCCGAGATGTTAGATAGGTCTAGGTTAGGTTATATTATGTTATTGATGTATACAAAGGTCCCACGGAGGCGGAAAAGCCAACTCGCCAGGAATGTTCTCAAATATTACCGCCGAGATGTTAGGTTGGGTTAGGTTAGGTTATATTACGTTATTGAAGTGTATAAAGGTCCCACGGAGACGTAGAGGCCAACTCGCCAGGAATGTTGTCAAATATTACAGCCGAGATGTTAGGTTGGGTTAGGTTAGGTTATATTACGTTATTGATGTATATAAAGGTCCCACGGAGACGAAGTGGCCAACTCGCCAGGTATGTCTTCAAATATTACCGCCGAGATGTTAGATTGGTTTAGGTTAGGTTATATAACGTTATTGATGTATATAACGGTCCCACGGAGACGTAGAGGCCATCAAGCAGGAATGTGGTCAAATATTACCGCCGAGATGTTAGGTTGGGTTAGTTTAGGTTATTGATGTATATAAAGGTCCCACGTAGACGTAGAGTCCAACAAGCCAGGAATGTGGTCAAATATTACAGCCGAGATGTAAGATTGGGTTAGGTTAGGTTATATTACGTTATAGATGTATATAAAGGTCCCACGTAGACGTAGAGTCCAACAAGCCAGGAATGTGATCAAATATTACCGCCGAGATGTTGGGTTGGGATAGGTGATGTTATATTACGTTATTGATGTATATAAAGGTCCCACGGAGGCGGAAAAGCCAACTCGCCAGGAATGTGATCAAATATTACCGCCGAGATGTTGGGTTGGGATAGGTGATGTTATATTACGTTATTGATGTATATAAAGGTCCCACGGAGGCGGAAAAGCCAACTCGCCAGGAATGTTCTCAAACATTACCGCCGAGATGTTAGGTTGGGTTAGGTTAGGTTATATTACGTTATTGATGTATATAAAGGTCCCACGGAGGCGGATAAGCGAACTCGCCAGGAAAGTGGTCAAATATTACCGCCGAGATGTTAGGTTGGGTTAGGTTAGGCTATATTACGTTATTGATGTATATAAAAGTCCCACGGAGACGGATAAGCGAACTCGCCAGGAATGTTGTCAAATATTACCGCCGAGATGTTAGGTTGGGTTAGGTTAGGTTGTATTACATTATGGATGTATATAACGGTCCCCCGGAGACGTAGAGGCCAACAAGACAGGAATGTGGTGAAATATTACCGCCGAGATGTTAGGTTGGGTTAGGTTAGGCTATATTACGTTATTGACGTATATAAAGGTCCCATGGAGACGTAGAGGCGAACTCGCCTGGTATGTTGTCAAATCTTACCGCCGAGATGTTAGGTTGGGTTAGGCTAGGTTATATTACGTTATTGATGTATACAAAGGTCCCACGGAAACGCAGAGGCCAACTCGCCAGGTAAGTTTTCAAATATTACTGCCGAGATGTTAGGTTGGGTTAAGTTAGGTTATATTACGTTATTGATGTATATAACGGTCCCACGGAAACGTAGAGGCCATCAAGACAGGAATGTGGTCAAATATTCCCGCCGAGATGTTAGGTTGGGTTAGGTTATGTTATATTACGTTATTGAAGTATATAAAGGTCCCGCGGAGACGTAGATGCCAACTCGCCAGGAATGTGGTCAAATATTACCGCCGAGATGTTACGTTGGGTTAGGTTAGGTTATATTACGTTATTGATGTATATAAAGGTCCCACGGAGACGGATAAGCGAACTCGCCAGGAATGTTGTCAAATATTACCGCCGAGATGTTAGGTTGGGTTAGGTTAGGTTGTATTACATTATTGATGTATATAACGGTCCCCCGGAGACGTAGAGGCCAACAAGACAGGAATGTGGTCAAATATTACCGCCGAGATGTTAGGTTGGGTTAGGTTAGGCTATATTACGTTATTGATGTATATAAAGGTCCCACGGAGACGTAGAGGCCAACTCGCCAGGTATGTTGTCAAATCCTACCGCCGAGATGTTAGGTTGTGTTAGGCTAGGTTATATTGCGTTATTGATGTATACAAAGGTCCCACGGAGACGTAGAGGCCAACTCGCCAGGTAAGTTTTCAAATATTACCGCCGAGATGTTAGGTTGGGTTAGGTTAGGTTATATTACGTTATTGATGTATATAACGGTCCCACGGAGACGTAGAGGCCATCAAGACAGGAATGTGGTCAAATATTCCCGCCGAGATGTTAGATTGGGTTAGGCTAGCTTATATTATGTTATTGATGTATATAAAGGTCCCACGGAGACGTAGAGGCCAACTCGCCAGGAATGTTGTCAAATATTACCGCCGAGATGTTAGGTTGGGTTAGTTTAGGTTATATTACGTTATTGATGTATATAAAGTTCCCACGGAGACGTAGAGGCCAACAAGCCAGGAATGTGGTCAAATATTATCGCCGAGATGTTAGTTTGGGTTAGGTTAGGCTATATTGCGTTATTGATGTATATAAACGTCCCACGGAGACGTAAAGGCCAACTCGCCAGGTATGTTGTCAAATCTTACCGCCGAGATGTTAGGTTGGGTTAGGTTAGGTTATATTACGTTATTGATGTATATAAAGGTCCCACGGAGACGGAGAAGCCAACTCGCCAGGAATGTTGTCAAAAATTACCGCCGAGATGTTAGGTT
This sequence comes from Xylocopa violacea, assembly GCA_963969225.1. Lineage (NCBI taxonomy): Eukaryota > Metazoa > Arthropoda > Insecta > Hymenoptera > Apidae > Xylocopa > Xylocopa violacea. Next base: position 5,691,938 of record CAXAJV010000017.1, on the reverse strand, counting down.
GGGTTAGGTTAGGTTATATTACGTTATTGATGTATATGAAGGTCCCACGGAGACGAAGAGGCCAACTCGCCAGGTATGTCTTCAAATATTACCGCCGAGATGTTAGATTGGTCTAGGTTAGGTTATATTATGTTATTGATGTATACAAAGGTCCCACGGAGGCGGAAAAGCCAACTCGCCAGGAATGTTGTCAAATATTACAGCCGAGATGTTAGTTTGGGTTAGGTTAGGTTATATTACGTTATTGATGTATATAAAGGTCCCACGGGGACGAAGTGGCCAACTCGCCAGGTATGTCTTCAAATTTACCGCCGAGATGTTAGATTGGTTTAGGTTAGGTTATATAACGTTATTGATGTATATAACGGTCCCACGGAGACGTAGAGGCCATCAAGACAGGAATGTGGTCAAATATTACCGCCGAGATGTTAGGTTGGGTTAGTTTAGGTTATATTACGTTATTGATGTATATAAAGGTCCCACGTAGACGTAGAGTCCAACAAGCCAGGAATGTGGTCAAATATTACAGCCGAGATGTAAGATTGGGTTAGGTTAGGTTATATTACGTTATAGATGTATATAAAGGTCCCACGGAGACGTAGAGTCCAACAAGCCAGGAATGTGATCAAATATTACCGCCGAGATGTTAGTTTGGGTTAGGTGATGTTATATTACGTTATTGATGTATATAAAGGTCCCACGGAGGCGGAAAAGCCAACTCGCCAGGAATGTTCTCAAACATTACCGCCGAGATGTTAGGTTGGGTTAGGTTAGGTTATATTACGTTATTGATGTATATAAAGGTCCCACGGAGACGTAGAGGCCAACTCGCCAGGAATGTTGTCAAATATTACCGCCGAGACGTTAGGTTGGGTTAGTTTAGGTTATATTACGTTATTGATGTATATAATGTTCCCACGGAGACGTAGAGGCCAACAAGCCAGGAATGTGGTTAAATATTATCGCCGAGATGTTAGTTTGGGTTAGGTTAGGCTATATTACGTTATTGATGTATATAAAGGTCCCACGGAGACGGAGAAGCCAACTCGCCAGGAATGTTGTCAAAAATTACCGCCGAGATGTTAGGTTGGGTTAGGTTAGGTTATATTACGTTATTGATGTATATGAAGGTCCCACGGAGACGAAGAGGCCAACTCGCCAGGTATGTCTTCAAATATTACCGCCGAGATGTTAGATAGGTCTAGGTTAGGTTATATTATGTTATTGATGTATACAAAGGTCCCACGGAGGCGGAAAAGCCAACTCGCCAGGAATGTTCTCAAATATTACCGCCGAGATGTTAGGTTGGGTTAGGTTAGGTTATATTACGTTATTGAAGTGTATAAAGGTCCCACGGAGACGTAGAGGCCAACTCGCCAGGAATGTTGTCAAATATTACAGCCGAGATGTTAGGTTGGGTTAGGTTAGGTTATATTACGTTATTGATGTATATAAAGGTCCCACGGAGACGAAGTGGCCAACTCGCCAGGTATGTCTTCAAATATTACCGCCGAGATGTTAGATTGGTTTAGGTTAGGTTATATAACGTTATTGATGTATATAACGGTCCCACGGAGACGTAGAGGCCATCAAGCAGGAATGTGGTCAAATATTACCGCCGAGATGTTAGGTTGGGTTAGTTTAGGTTATATTACGTTATTGATGTATATAAAGGTCCCACGTAGACGTAGAGTCCAACAAGCCAGGAATGTGGTCAAATATTACAGCCGAGATGTAAGATTGGGTTAGGTTAGGTTATATTACGTTATAGATGTATATAAAGGTCCCACGTAGACGTAGAGTCCAACAAGCCAGGAATGTGATCAAATATTACCGCCGAGATGTTGGGTTGGGATAGGTGATGTTATATTACGTTATTGATGTATATAAAGGTCCCACGGAGGCGGAAAAGCCAACTCGCCAGGAATGTGATCAAATATTACCGCCGAGATGTTGGGTTGGGATAGGTGATGTTATATTACGTTATTGATGTATATAAAGGTCCCACGGAGGCGGAAAAGCCAACTCGCCAGGAATGTTCTCAAACATTACCGCCGAGATGTTAGGTTGGGTTAGGTTAGGTTATATTACGTTATTGATGTATATAAAGGTCCCACGGAGGCGGATAAGCGAACTCGCCAGGAAAGTGGTCAAATATTACCGCCGAGATGTTAGGTTGGGTTAGGTTAGGCTATATTACGTTATTGATGTATATAAAAGTCCCACGGAGACGGATAAGCGAACTCGCCAGGAATGTTGTCAAATATTACCGCCGAGATGTTAGGTTGGGTTAGGTTAGGTTGTATTACATTATGGATGTATATAACGGTCCCCCGGAGACGTAGAGGCCAACAAGACAGGAATGTGGTGAAATATTACCGCCGAGATGTTAGGTTGGGTTAGGTTAGGCTATATTACGTTATTGACGTATATAAAGGTCCCATGGAGACGTAGAGGCGAACTCGCCTGGTATGTTGTCAAATCTTACCGCCGAGATGTTAGGTTGGGTTAGGCTAGGTTATATTACGTTATTGATGTATACAAAGGTCCCACGGAAACGCAGAGGCCAACTCGCCAGGTAAGTTTTCAAATATTACTGCCGAGATGTTAGGTTGGGTTAAGTTAGGTTATATTACGTTATTGATGTATATAACGGTCCCACGGAAACGTAGAGGCCATCAAGACAGGAATGTGGTCAAATATTCCCGCCGAGATGTTAGGTTGGGTTAGGTTATGTTATATTACGTTATTGAAGTATATAAAGGTCCCGCGGAGACGTAGATGCCAACTCGCCAGGAATGTGGTCAAATATTACCGCCGAGATGTTACGTTGGGTTAGGTTAGGTTATATTACGTTATTGATGTATATAAAGGTCCCACGGAGACGGATAAGCGAACTCGCCAGGAATGTTGTCAAATATTACCGCCGAGATGTTAGGTTGGGTTAGGTTAGGTTGTATTACATTATTGATGTATATAACGGTCCCCCGGAGACGTAGAGGCCAACAAGACAGGAATGTGGTCAAATATTACCGCCGAGATGTTAGGTTGGGTTAGGTTAGGCTATATTACGTTATTGATGTATATAAAGGTCCCACGGAGACGTAGAGGCCAACTCGCCAGGTATGTTGTCAAATCCTACCGCCGAGATGTTAGGTTGTGTTAGGCTAGGTTATATTGCGTTATTGATGTATACAAAGGTCCCACGGAGACGTAGAGGCCAACTCGCCAGGTAAGTTTTCAAATATTACCGCCGAGATGTTAGGTTGGGTTAGGTTAGGTTATATTACGTTATTGATGTATATAACGGTCCCACGGAGACGTAGAGGCCATCAAGACAGGAATGTGGTCAAATATTCCCGCCGAGATGTTAGATTGGGTTAGGCTAGCTTATATTATGTTATTGATGTATATAAAGGTCCCACGGAGACGTAGAGGCCAACTCGCCAGGAATGTTGTCAAATATTACCGCCGAGATGTTAGGTTGGGTTAGTTTAGGTTATATTACGTTATTGATGTATATAAAGTTCCCACGGAGACGTAGAGGCCAACAAGCCAGGAATGTGGTCAAATATTATCGCCGAGATGTTAGTTTGGGTTAGGTTAGGCTATATTGCGTTATTGATGTATATAAACGTCCCACGGAGACGTAAAGGCCAACTCGCCAGGTATGTTGTCAAATCTTACCGCCGAGATGTTAGGTTGGGTTAGGTTAGGTTATATTACGTTATTGATGTATATAAAGGTCCCACGGAGACGGAGAAGCCAACTCGCCAGGAATGTTGTCAAAAATTACCGCCGAGATGTTAGGTTGGGTTAGGTTAGGTTATATTACGTTATTGATGTATATGAAGGTCCCACGGAGACGAAGAGGCCAACTCGCCAGGTATGTCTTCAAATATTACCGCCGAGATGTTAGATTGGTCTAGGTTAGGTTATATTATGTTATTGATGTATACAAAGGTCCCACGGAGGCGGAAAAGCCAACTCGCCAGGAATGTTGTCAAATATTACAGCCGAGATGTTAGTTTGGGTTAGGTTAGGTTATATTACGTTATTGATGTATATAAAGGTCCCACGGGGACGAAGTGGCCAACTCGCCAGGTATGTCTTCAAATTTACCGCCGAGATGTTAGATTGGTTTAGGTTAGGTTATATAACGTTATTGATGTATATAACGGTCCCACGGAGACGTAGAGGCCATCAAGACAGGAATGTGGTCAAATATTACCGCCGAGATGTTAGGTTGGGTTAGTTTAGGTTATATTACGTTATTGATGTATATAAAGGTCCCACGTAGACGTAGAGTCCAACAAGCCAGGAATGTGGTCAAATATTACAGCCGAGATGTAAGATTGGGTTAGGTTAGGTTATATTACGTTATAGATGTATATAAAGGTCCCACGGAGACGTAGAGTCCAACAAGCCAGGAATGTGATCAAATATTACCGCCGAGATGTTAGTTTGGGTTAGGTGATGTTATATTACGTTATTGATGTATATAAAGGTCCCACGGAGGCGGAAAAGCCAACTCGCCAGGAATGTTCTCAAACATTACCGCCGAGATGTTAGGTTGGGTTAGGTTAGGTTATATTACGTTATTGATGTATATAAAGGTCCCACGGAGACGTAGAGGCCAACTCGCCAGGAATGTTGTCAAATATTACCGCCGAGACGTTAGGTTGGGTTAGTTTAGGTTATATTACGTTATTGATGTATATAATGTTCCCACGGAGACGTAGAGGCCAACAAGCCAGGAATGTGGTTAAATATTATCGCCGAGATGTTAGTTTGGGTTAGGTTAGGCTATATTACGTTATTGATGTATATAAAGGTCCCACGGAGACGGAGAAGCCAACTCGCCAGGAATGTTGTCAAAAATTACCGCCGAGATGTTAGGTTGGGTTAGGTTAGGTTATATTACGTTATTGATGTATATGAAGGTCCCACGGAGACGAAGAGGCCAACTCGCCAGGTATGTCTTCAAATATTACCGCCGAGATGTTAGATAGGTCTAGGTTAGGTTATATTATGTTATTGATGTATACAAAGGTCCCACGGAGGCGGAAAAGCCAACTCGCCAGGAATGTTCTCAAATATTACCGCCGAGATGTTAGGTTGGGTTAGGTTAGGTTATATTACGTTATTGAAGTGTATAAAGGTCCCACGGAGACGTAGAGGCCAACTCGCCAGGAATGTTGTCAAATATTACAGCCGAGATGTTAGGTTGGGTTAGGTTAGGTTATATTACGTTATTGATGTATATAAAGGTCCCACGGAGACGAAGTGGCCAACTCGCCAGGTATGTCTTCAAATATTACCGCCGAGATGTTAGATTGGTTTAGGTTAGGTTATATAACGTTATTGATGTATATAACGGTCCCACGGAGACGTAGAGGCCATCAAGACAGGAATGTGGTCAAATATTACCGCCGAGATGTTAGGTTGGGTTAGTTTAGGTTATATTACGTTATTGATGTATATAAAGGTCCCGCGTAGACGTAGAGTCCAACAAGCCAGGAATGTGGTCAAATATTACAGCCGAGATGTAAGATTGGGTTAGGTTAGGTTATATTACGTTATAGATGTATATAAAGGTCCCACGGAGACGTAGAGTCCAACAAGCCAGGAATGTGATCAAATATTACCGCCGAGATGTTAGATTGGTCTAGGTTGGGTTATATTATGTTATTGATGTATATAAAGGTCCCACGGAGGCGGAAAAGCCAACTCGCCAGGAATGTTCTCAAACATTACCGCCGAGATGTTAGGTTGGGTTAGGTTAGGTTATATTACGTTATTGATGTATATAAAGGTCCCACGGAGACGTAGAGGCCAACTCGCCAGGAATGTTGTCAAATATTACCGCCGAGACGTTAGGTTGGGTTAGTTTAGGTTATATTACGTTATTGATGTATATAATGTTCCCACGGAGACGTAGAGGCCAACAAGCCAGGAATGTGGTTAAATATTATCGCCGAGATGTTAGTTTGGGTTAGGTTAGGCTATATTACGTTATTGATGTATATAAAGGTCCCACGGAGACGTAGTGGCCAACTCGCCAGGTATGTTGTCAAATCTTACCGCCGAGATGTAAGGTTGGGTTAGGTTAGTTTATATTACGTTATTGATGTATATAAAGGTCCCACGGAGACGAAGAGGTCAACTCGCCAGGTATGTCTTCAAATATTACCGCCGAGAGGTTTGATTGGTTTAGGTTAGGTTATATTACGTTATTGATGTATACAAAGGTCCCACGGAGGCGGAAAAGCCAACTCGCCAGGAATGTTCTCAAATATTACCGCCGAGATGTTAGGTTGGGTTAGGTTAGGTTATATTACGTTATTGAAGTATATAAAGGTCCCACGGAGACGTAGAGGCCAACTCGCCAGGAATGTTGTCAAATATTACAGCCGAGATGTTAGGTTGGGTTAGGTTAGGTTATATTACGTTATTGATGTATATAAAGGTCCCACGGAGACGAAGTGGCCAACTCGCCAGGTATGTCTTCAAATATTACCGCCGAGATGTTAGATTGGTTTAGGTTAGGTTATATAACGTTATTGATGTATATAACGGTCCCACGGAGACGTAGAGGCCATCAAGACAGGAATGTGGTCAAATATTACCGCCGAGATGTTAGGTTGGGTTAGTTTAGGTTATATTACGTTATTGATGTATATAAAGGTCCCGCGTAGACGTAGAGTCCAACAAGCCAGGAATGTGGTCAAATATTACAGCCGAGATGTAAGATTGGGTTAGGTTAGGTTATATTACGTTATAGATGTATATAAAGGTCTCACGGAGACGTAGAGTCCAACAAGCCAGGAATGTGATCAAATATTACCGCCGAGATGTTAGGTTGGGTTAGGTGATGTTATATTACGTTATTGATGTATATAAAGGTCCCACGGAGGCGGAAAAGCCAACTCGCCAGGAATGTTCTCAAACATTACCGCCGAGATGTTAGGTTGGGTTAGGTTAGGTTATATTACGTTATTGATGTATATAAAGATCCCACGGAGACGGATAAGCGAACTCGCCAGGAATGTTGTCAAATATTACCGCCGAGATGTTAGGTTGGGTTAGGTTAGGTTGTATTACATTATTGATGTATATAACGGTCCCCCGGAGACGTAGAGGCCAACAAGACAGGAATGTGGTCAAATATTACCGCCGAGATGTTAGGTTTGGTTAGGTTAGGCTATATTACGTTATTGATGTATATAAAGGTCCCACGGAGACGGATAAGCGAACTCGCCAGGAATGTTGTCAAATATTACCGCCGAGATGTTAGGTTGGGTTAGGTTAGGTTGTATTACATTATGGATGTATATAACTGTCCCCCGGAGACGTAGAGGCCAACAAGACAGGAATGTGGTGAAATATTACCGCCGAGATGTTAGGTTGGGTTAGGTTAGGCTATATTACGTTATTGACGTATATAAAGGTCCCACGGAGACGTAGAGACCATCAAGACAGGAATGTGGTCAAATATTCCCGCCGAGATGTTAGGTTGGGTTAGGTTAGGTTATATTACGTTATTGAAGTATATAAAGGTCCCACGGAGACGTAGAGGCCAACTCGCCAGGAATGTTGTCAAATATTACAGCCGAGATGTTAGGTTGGGTTAGGTTAGGTTATATTACGTTATAGATGTATATAAAGGTCCCACGGAGACGTAGAGTCCAACAAGCCAGGAATGTGATCAAATATTACCGCCGAGATGTTAGGTTGGGTTAGGTGATGTTATATTACGTTATTGATGTATATAAAGGTCCCACGGAGGCGGAAAAGCCAACTCGCCAGGAATGTTCTCAAACATTACCGCCGAGATGTTAGGTTGGGTTAGGTTAGGTTATATTACGTTATTGATGTATATAAAGGTCCCACGGAGACGTAGAGGCCAACTCGCCAGGAATGTTGTCAAATATTACCGCCGAGATGTTTGATTGGTTTAGGTTAGGTTATATTACGCTATTGATGTATACAAAGGTCCCACGGAGGCGGAAAAGCCAACTCGCCAGGAATGTTGTCAAATATTACAGCCGAGATGTTAGATTGGTTTAGGTTAGGTTATATAACGTTATTGATGTATATAAAGGTCCCACGGAGACGTAGAGGCCATCAAGACAGGAATGTGGTCAAATATTACCGCCGGGATGTTAGGTTGGGTTAGTTTAGGTTATATTACGTTATTGATGTATATAAAGGTCCCACGTAGACGTAGAGTCCAACAAGCCAGGAATGTGGTCAAATATTACAGCCGAGATGTAAGATTGGGTTAGGTTAGGTTATATTACGTTATAGATGTATATAAAGGTCTCACGGAGACGTAGAGTCCAACAAGCCAGGAATGTGATCAAATATTACCGCCGAGATGTTAGATTGGTCTAGGTTGGGTTATATTATGTTATTGATGTATACAAAGGTCCCACGGAGGCGGAAAAGCCAACTCGCCAGGAATGTTCTCAAATATTACTGCCGAGATGTTAGGTTGGGTTAGGTTAGGTTATATTACGTTATTGAAGTATATAAAGGTCCCACGGAGACGAAGAGGTCAACTCGCCAGGTATGTCTTCAAATATTACCGCCGAGATGTTTGATTGGTTTAGGTTAGGTTATATTACGTTATTGATGTATACAAAGATCCCACGGAGGCGGAAAAGCCAACTCGCCAGGAATGTTCTCAAATATTACCGCCGAGATGTTAGGTTGGGTTAGGTTAGGTTATATTACGTTATTGAAGTATATAAAGGTCCCACGGAGACGTAGAGGCCAACTCGCCAGGAATGTTGTCAAATATTACAGCCGAGATGTTAGATTGGTTTAGGTTAGGTTATATAACGTTATTGATGTATATAACGGTCCCACGGAGACGTAGAGGCCATCAAGACAGGAATGTGGTCAAATATTACCGCCGAGATGTTAGGTTGGGTTAGTTTAGGTTATATTACGTTATTGATGTATATAAAGGTCCCGCGTAGACGTAGTGTCCAACAAGCCAGGAATGTGGTCAAATATTACAGCCGAGATGTAAGATTGGGTTAGGTTAGGTTATATTACGTTATAGATGTATATAAAGGTCCCACGGAGACGTAGAGTCCAACAAGCCAGGAATGTGATCAAATATTACCGCCGAGATGTTAGATTGGTCTAGGTTGGGTTATATTATGTTATTGATGTATACAAAGGTCCCACGGAGGCGGAAAAGCCAACTCGCCAGGAATGTTCTCAAATATTACTGCCGAGATGTTAGGTTGGGTTAGGTTAGGCTATATTACGTTATTGAAGTATATAAAGGTCCCACGGAGAAGTAGAGGCCAACTCGCCAGGAATGTTGTCAAATATTACAGCCGAGATGTTAGGTTGGGTTAGGTTAGGTTATATTACGTTATTGATGTATATAAAGGTCCCACGGAGACGAAGTGGCCAACTCGCCAGGTATGTCTTCAAATATTACCGCCGAGATGTTAGATTGGTTTACGTTAGGTTATATAACGTTATTGATGTATATAACGGTCCCACGGAGACGTAGAGGCCATCAAGACAGGAATGTGGTCAAATATTACCGCCGAGATGTTAGGTTGGGTTAGTTTAGGTTATATTACGTTATTGATGTATATAAAGGTCCCACGTAGACGTAGAGTCCAACAAGCCAGGAATGTGGTCAAATATTACAGCCGAGATGTAAGATTGGGTTAGGTTAGGTTATATTACGTTATAGATGTATATAAAGGTCCCACGGAGACGTAGAGTCCAACAAGCCAGGAATGTGATCAAATATTACCGCCGAGATGTTAGGTTGGGTTAGGTGATGTTATATTACGTTATTGATGTATATAAAGGTCCCACGGAGGCGGAAAAGCCAACTCGCCAGGAATGTTCTCAAACATTACCGCCGAGATGTTAGGTTGGGTTAGGTTAGGTTATATTACGTTATTGATGTATATAAAGGTCCCACGGAGACGTAGAGGCCAACTCGCCAGGAATGTTGTCAAATATTACCGCCGAGATGTTTGATTGGTTTAGGTTAGGTTATATTACGTTATTGATGTATACAAAGGTCCCACGGAGGCGGAAAAGCCAACTCGCCAGGAATGTTGTCAAATATTACAGCCGAGATGTTAGGTTGGGTTAGGTTAGGCTATATTACGTTATTGATGTATATAAAGGTCCCACGGAGACGTAGAGGCCATCAAGACAGGAATGTGGTCAAATATTACCGCCGGGATGTTAGGTTGGGTTAGTTTAGGTTATATTACGTTATTGATGTATATAAAGGTCCCACGTAGACGTAGAGTCCAACAAGCCAGGAATGTGGTCAAATATTACAGCCGAGATGTAAGATTGGGTTAGGTTAGGTTATATTACGTTATAGATGTATATAAAGGTCTCACGGAGACGTAGAGTCCAACAAGCCAGGAATGTGATCAAATATTACCGCCGAGATGTTAGGTTGGGTTAGGTGATGTTATATTACGTTATTGATGTATATAAAGGTCCCACGGAGGCGGAAAAGCCAACTCGCCAGGAATGTTCTCAAACATTACCGCCGAGATGTTAGGTTGGGTTAGGTTAGGTTATATTACGTTATTGATGTATATAAAGATCCCACGGAGACGGATAAGCGAACTCGCCAGGAATGTTGTCAAATATTACCGCCGAGATGTTAGGTTGGGTTAGGTTAGGTTGTATTACATTATTGATGTATATAACGGTCCCCCGGAGACGTAGAGGCCAACAAGACAGGAATGTGGTCAAATATTACCGCCGAGATGTTAGGTTGGGTTAGGTTAGGCTATATTACGTTATTGATGTATATAAAGGTCCCACGGAGACGGATAAGCGAACTCGCCAGGAATGTTGTCAAATATTACCGCCGAGATGTTAGGTTGGGTTAGGTTAGGTTGTATTACATTATGGATGTATATAACTGTCCCCCGGAGACGTAGAGGCCAACAAGACAGGAATGTGGTGAAATATTACCGCCGAGATGTTAGGTTGGGTTAGGTTAGGCTATATTACGTTATTGACGTATATAAAGGTCCCACGGAGACGTAGAGACCATCAAGACAGGAATGTGGTCAAATATTCCCGCCGAGATGTTAGGTTGGGTTAGGTTAGGTTATATTACGTTATTGAAGTATATAAAGGTCCCACGGAGACGTAGAGGCCAACTCGCCAGGAATGTTGTCAAATATTACAGCCGAGATGTTAGGTTGGGTTAGGTTAGGTTATATTACGTTATAGATGTATATAAAGGTCCCACGGAGACGTAGAGTCCAACAAGCCAGGAATGTGATCAAATATTACCGCCGAGATGTTAGGTTGGGTTAGGTGATGTTATATTACGTTATTGATGTATATAAAGGTCCCACGGAGGCGGAAAAGCCAACTCGCCAGGAATGTTCTCAAACATTACCGCCGAGATGTTAGGTTGGGTTAGGTTAGGTTATATTACGTTATTGATGTATATAAAGGTCCCACGGAGACGTAGAGGCCAACTCGCCAGGAATGTTGTCAAATATTACCGCCGAGATGTTTGATTGGTTTAGGTTAGGTTATATTACGTTATTGATGTATACAAAGGTCCCACGGAGGCGGAAAAGCCAACTCGCCAGGAATGTTGTCAAATATTACAGCCGAGATGTTAGATTGGTTTAGGTTAGGTTATATAACGTTATTGATGTATATAAAGGTCCCACGGAGACGTAGAGGCCATCAAGACAGGAATGTGGTCAAATATTACCGCCGGGATGTTAGGTTGGGTTAGTTTAGGTTATATTACGTTATTGATGTATATAAAGGTCCCACGTAGACGTAGAGTCCAACAAGCCAGGAATGTGGTCAAATATTACAGCCGAGATGTAAGATTGGGTTAGGTTAGGTTATATTACGTTATAGATGTATATAAAGGTCTCACGGAGACGTAGAGTCCAACAAGCCAGGAATGTGATCAAATATTACCGCCGAGATGTTAGATTGGTCTAGGTTGGGTTATATTATGTTATTGATGTATACAAAGGTCCCACGGAGGCGGAAAAGCCAACTCGCCAGGAATGTTCTCAAATATTACTGCCGAGATGTTAGGTTGGGTTAGGTTAGGTTATATTACGTTATTGAAGTATATAAAGGTCCCACGGAGACGAAGAGGTCAACTCGCCAGGTATGTCTTCAAATATTACCGCCGAGATGTTTGATTGGTTTAGGTTAGGTTATATTACGTTATTGATGTATACAAAGGTCCCACGGAGGCGGAAAAGCCAACTCGCCAGGAATGTTCTCAAATATTACCGCCGAGATGTTAGGTTGGGTTAGGTTAGGCTATATTACGTTATTGATGTATATAAAGGTCCCACGGAGACGTAGAGGCCATCAAGACAGGAATGTGGTCAAATATTACCGCCGGGATGTTAGGTTGGGTTAGTTTAGGTTATATTACGTTATTGATGTATATAAAGGTCCCACGTAGACGTAGAGTCCAACAAGCCAGGAATGTGGTCAAATATTACAGCCGAGATGTAAGATTGGGTTAGGTTAGGTTATATTACGTTATAGATGTATATAAAGGTCTCACGGAGACGTAGAGTCCAACAAGCCAGGAATGTGATCAAATATTACCGCCGAGATGTTAGGTTGGGTTAGGTGATGTTATATTACGTTATTGATGTATATAAAGGTCCCACGGAGGCGGAAAAGCCAACTCGCCAGGAATGTTCTCAAACATTACCGCCGAGATGTTAGGTTGGGTTAGGTTAGGTTATATTACGTTATTGATGTATATAAAGATCCCACGGAGACGGATAAGCGAACTCGCCAGGAATGTTGTCAAATATTACCGCCGAGATGTTAGGTTGGGTTAGGTTAGGTTGTATTACATTATTGATGTATATAACGGTCCCCCGGAGACGTAGAGGCCAACAAGACAGGAATGTGGTCAAATATTACCGCCGAGATGTTAGGTTGGGTTAGGTTAGGCTATATTACGTTATTGATGTATATAAAGGTCCCACGGAGACGGATAAGCGAACTCGCCAGGAATGTTGTCAAATATTACCGCCGAGATGTTCGGTTGGGTTAGGTTAGGTTGTATTACATTATGGATGTATATAACTGTCCCCCGGAGACGTAGAGGCCAACAAGACAGGAATGTGGTGAAATATTACCGCCGAGATGTTAGGTTGGGTTAGGTTAGGCTATATTACGTTATTGACGTATATAAAGGTCCCAGGGAGACGTAGAGACCATCAAGACAGGAATGTGGTCAAATATTCCCGCCGAGATGTTAGGTTGGGTTAGGTTAGGTTATATTACGTTATTGAAGTATATAAAGGTCCCACGGAGACGTAGAGGCCAACTCGCCAGGAATGTTGTCAAATATTACAGCCGAGATGTTAGGTTGGGTTAGGTTAGGTTATATTACGTTATAGATGTATATAAAGGTCCCACGGAGACGTAGAGTCCAACAAGCCAGGAATGTGATCAAATATTACCGCCGAGATGTTAGGTTGGGTTAGGTGATGTTATATTACGTTATTGATGTATATAAAGGTCCCACGGAGGCGGAAAAGCCAACTCGCCAGGAATGTTCTCAAACATTACCGCCGAGATGTTAGGTTGGGTTAGGTTAGGTTATATTACGTTATTGATGTATATAAAGGTCCCACGGAGACGTAGAGGCCATCAAGACAGGAATGTGGTCAAATATTACCGCCGGGATGTTAGGTTGGGTTAGTTTAGGTTATATTACGTTATTGATGTATATAAAGGTCCCACGTAGACGTAGAGTCCAACAAGCCAGGAATGTGGTCAAATATTACAGCCGAGATGTAAGATTGGGTTAGGTTAGGTTATATTACGTTATAGATGTATATAAAGGTCTCACGGAGACGTAGAGTCCAACAAGCCAGGAATGTGATCAAATATTACCGCCGAGATGTTAGATTGGTCTAGGTTGGGTTATATTATGTTATTGATGTATACAAAGGTCCCACGGAGGCGGAAAAGCCAACTCGCCAGGAATGTTCTCAAATATTACTACCGAGATGTTAGGTTGGGTTAGGTTAGGTTATATTACGTTATTGAAGTATATAAAGGTCCCACGGAGACGAAGAGGTCAACTCGCCAGGTATGTCTTCAAATATTACCGCCGAGATGTTTGATTGGTTTAGGTTAGGTTATATTACGTTATTGATGTATACAAAGGTCCCACGGAGGCGGAAAAGCCAACTCGCCAGGAATGTTCTCAAATATTACCGCCGAGATGTTAGGTTGGGTTAGGTTAGGTTATATTACGTTATTGAAGTATATAAAGGTCCCACGGAGACGTAGAGGCCAACTCGCCAGGAATGTTGTCAAATATTACAGCCGAGATGTTAGGTTGGGTTAGGTTAGGTTATATTACGTTATTGATGTATATAAAGGTCCCACGGAGACGAAGTGGCCAACTCGCCAGGTATGTCTTCAAATATTACCGCCGAGATGTTAGATTGGTTTAGGTTAGGTTATATAACGTTATTGATGTATATAACGGTCCCACGGAGGCGTAGAGGCCATCAAGACAGGAATGTGGTCAAATATTACCGCCGAGATGTTAGGTTGGGTTAGTTTAGGTTATATTACGTTATTGATGTATATAAAGGCCCCGCGTAGACGTAGTGTCCAACAAGCCAGGAATGTGGTCAAATATTACAGCCGAGATGTAAGATTGGGTTAGGTTAGGTTATATTACGTTATAGATGTATATAAAGGTCCCACGGAGACGTAGAGTCCAACAAGCCAGGAATGTGATCAAATATTACCGCCGAGATGTTAGATTGGTCTAGGTTGGGTTATATTATGTTATTGATGTATACAAAGGTCCCACGGAGGCGGAAAAGCCAACTCGCCAGGAATGTTCTCAAATATTACTGCCGAGATGTTAGGTTGGGTTAGGTTAGGCTATATTACGTTATTGAAGTATATAAAGGTCCCACGGAGACGTAGAGGCCAACTCGCCAGGAATGTTGTCAAATATTACAGCCGAGATGTTAGGTTGGGTTAGGTTAGGTTATATTACGTTATTGATGTATATAAAGGTCCCACGGAGACGAAGTGGCCAACTCGCCAGGTATGTCTTCAAATATTACCAGCGAGATGTTAGATTGGTTTACGTTAGGTTATATAACGTTATTGATGTATATAACGGTCCCACGGAGACGTAGAGGCCATCAAGACAGGAATGTGGTCAAATATTACCGCCGAGATGTTAGGTTGGGTTAGTTTAGGTTATATTACGTTATTGATGTATATAAAGGTCCCACGTAGACGTAGAGTCCAACAAGCCAGGAATGTGGTCAAATATTACAGCCGAGATGTAAGATTGGGTTAGGTTAGGTTATATTACGTTATAGATGTATATAAAGGTCCCACGGAGACGTAGAGTCCAACAAGCCAGGAATGTGATCAAATATTACCGCCGAGATGTTAGGTTGGGTTAGGTGATGTTATATTACGTTATTGATGTATATAAAGGTCCCACGGAGGCGGAAAACCAACTCGCCAGGAATGTTCTCAAACATTACCGCCGAGATGTTAGGTTGGGTTAGGTTAGGTTATATTACGTTATTGATGTATATAAAGGTCCCACGGAGACGTAGAGGCCAACTCGCCAGGAATGTTGTCAAATATTACTGCCGAGATGTTAGGTTGGGTTAGTTTAGGTTATATTACGTTATTGATGTATATAAAGTTCCCACGGAGACGTAGAGGCCAACAAGCCAGGAATGTGGTTAAATATTATCGCCGAGATGTTAGTTTGGGTTAGGTTAGGCTATATTACGTTATTGATGTATATAAAGGTCCCACGGAGACGTAGAGGCCAACTCGCCAGGTATGTTGTCAAATCTTACCGCCGAGATGTAAGGTTGGGTTAGGTTAGGTTATATTACGTTATTGATGTATATAAAGGTCCCACGGAGACGGAGAAGCCAACTCGCCAGGAATGTTGTCAAAAATTACCGCCGATATGTTAGGTTGGGTTAGGTTAGATCATATTACGTTATTGATGTATATAAAGGTCCCACGGAGACGAAGAGGTCAACTCGCCAGGTATGTCTTCAAATATTACCGCCGAGATGTTTGATTGGTTTAGGTTAGGTTATATTACGTTATTGATGTATACAAAGGTCCCACGGAGGCGGAAAATCCAACTCGCCAGGAATGTTCTCAAATATTACCGCCGAGATGTTAGGTTGGGTTATGTTAGGTTATATTACGTTATTGAAGTATATAAAGGTCCCACGGAGACGTAGAGGCCAACTCGCCAGGAATGTTGTCAAATATTACAGCCGATATGTTAGGTTGGGTTAGGTTAGGTTATATTACGTTATTGATGTATATAAAGGTCCCACGGAGACGAAGTGGCCAACTCGCCAGGTATGTCTTCAAATATTACCGCCGAGATGTTAGATTGATTTAGGTTAGGTTATATAACGTTATTGATGTATATAACGGTCCCACGGAGACGTAGAGGCCATCAAGACAGGAATGTGGTCAAATATTACCGCCGAGATGTTAGGTTGGGTTAGTTTAGGTTATATTACGTTATTGATGTATATAAAGGTCCCACGTAGACGTAGAGTCCAACAAGCCAGGAATGTGGTCAAATATTACAGCCGAGATGTAAGATTGGGTTAGGTTAGGTTATATTACGTTATAGATGTATATAAAGGTCCCACGGAGACGTAGAGTCCAACAAGCCAGGAATGTTCTCAAACATTACCGCCGAGATGTTAGGTTGGGTTAGGTTAGGTTATATTACGTTATTGATGTATATAAAGGTCCCACGGAGACGTAGAGGCCAACTCGCCAGGAATGTTGTCAAATATTACCGCCGAGATGTTTGATTGGTTTAGGTTAGGTTATATTACGTTATTGATGTATACAAAGGTCCCACGGAGGCGGAAAAGCCAACTCGCCAGGAATGTTGTCAAATATTACAGCCGAGATGTTAGATTGGTTTAGGTTAGGTTATATAACGTTATTGATGTATATAAAGGTCCCACGGAGACGTAGAGGCCATCAAGACAGGAATGTGGTCAAATATTACCGCCGGGATGTTAGGTTGGGTTAGTTTAGGTTATATTACGTTATTGATGTATATAAAGGTCCCACGTAGACGTAGAGTCCAACAAGCCAGGAATGTGGTCAAATATTACAGCCGAGATGTAAGATTGGGTTAGGTTAGGTTATATTACGTTATAGATGTATATAAAGGTCTCACGGAGACGTAGAGTCCAACAAGCCAGGAATGTGATCAAATATTACCGCCGAGATGTTAGATTGGTCTAGGTTGGGTTATATTATGTTATTGATGTATACAAAGGTCCCACGGAGGCGGAAAAGCCAACTCGCCAGGAATGTTCTCAAATATTACTGCCGAGATGTTAGGTTGGGTTAGGTTAGGTTATATTACGTTATTGAAGTATATAAAGGTCCCACGGAGACGAAGAGGTCAACTCGCCAGGTATGTCTTCAAATATTACCGCCGAGATGTTTGATTGGTTTAGGTTAGGTTATATTACGTTATTGATGTATACAAAGGTCCCACGGAGGCGGAAAAGCCAACTCGCCAGGAATGTTCTCAAATATTACCGCCGAGATGTTAGGTTGGGTTAGGTTAGGTTACATTACGTTATTGAAGTATATAAAGGTCCCACGGAGACGTAGAGGCCAACTCGCCAGGAATGTTGTCAAATATTACAGCCGAGATGTTAGGTTGGGTTAGGTTAGGTTATATTACGTTATTGATGTATATAAAGGTCCCACGGAGACGTAGAGGCCAACTCGCCAGGAATGTTGTCAAATATTACCGCCGAGATGTTAGGTTGGGTTAGTTTAGGTTATATTACGTTATTGATGTATATAAAGTTCCCACGGAGACGTAGAGGCCAACAAGCCAGGAATGTGGTTAAATATTATCGCCGAGATGTTAGTTTGGGTTAGGTTAGGCTATATTACGTTATTGATGTATATAAAGGTCCCACGGAGACGTAGAGGCCAACTCGCCAGGTATGTTGTCAAATCTTACCGCCGAGATGTAAGGTTGGGTTAGGTTAGGTTATATTACGTTATTGATGTATATAAAGGTCCCACGGAGACGGAGAAGCCAACTCGCCAGGAATGTTGTCAAAAATTACCGCCGATATGTTAGGTTGGGTTAGGTTAGATCATATTACGTTATTGATGTATATAAAGGTCCCACGGAGACGTAGAGGCCATCAAGACAGGAATGTGGTCAAATATTACCGCCGGGATGTTAGGTTGGGTTAGTTTAGGTTATATTACGTTATTGATGTATATAAAGGTCCCACGTAGACGTAGAGTCCAACAAGCCAGGAATGTGGTCAAATATTACAGCCGAGATGTAAGATTGGGTTAGGTTAGGTTATATTACGTTATAGATGTATATAAAGGTCTCACGGAGACGTAGAGTCCAACAAGCCAGGAATGTGATCAAATATTACCGCCGAGATGTTAGGTTGGGTTAGGTGATGTTATATTACGTTATTGATGTATATAAAGGTCCCACGGAGGCGGAAAAGCCAACTCGCCAGGAATGTTCTCAAACATTACCGCCGAGATGTTAGGTTGGGTTAGGTTAGGCTATATTACGTTATTGATGTATATAAAGGTCCCACGGAGACGGATAAGCGAACTCGCCAGGAATGTTGTCAAATATTACCGCCGAGATGTTAGGTTGGGTTAGGTTAGGTTGTATTACATTATGGATGTATATAACGGTCCCCCGGAGACGTAGAGGCCAACAAGACAGGAATGTGGTGAAATATTACCGCCGAGATGTTAGGTTGGGTTAGGTTAGGCTATATTACGTTATTGACGTATATAAAGGTCCCACGGAGACGTAGAGACCATCAAGACAGGAATGTGGTCAAATATTCCCGCCGAGATGTTAGGTTGGGTTAGGTTAGGTTATATTACGTTATTGAAGTATATAAAGGTCCCACGGAGACGTAGAGGCCAACTCGCCAGGAATGTTGTCAAATATTACAGCCGAGATGTTAGGTTGGGTTAGGTTAGGTTATATTACGTTATAGATGTATATAAAGGTCCCACGGAGACGTAGAGTCCAACAAGCCAGGAATGTGGTCAAATATTACCGCCGAGATGTTAGGTTGGGTTAGGTGATGTTATATTACGTTATTGATGTATATAAAGGTCCCACGGAGGCGGAAAAGCCAACTCGCCAGGAATGTTCTCAAATATTACTGCCGAGATGTTAGGTTGGGTTAGGTTAGGTTATATTACGTTATTGAAGTATATAAAGGTCCCACGGAGACGTAGAGGCCAACTCGCCAGGAATGTTGTCAAATATTACAGCCGAGATGTTAGGTTGGGTTAGGTTAGGTTATATTACGTTATTGATGTATATAAAGGTCCCACGGAGACGAAGTGGCCAACTCGCCAGGTATGTCTTCAAATATTACCGCCGAGATGTTAGATTGGTTTAGGTTAGGTTATATAACGTTATTGATGTATATAACGGTCCCACGGAGACGTAGAGGCCATCAAGACAGGAATGTGGTCAAATATTACCGCCGAGATGTTAGGTTGGGTTAGTTTAGGTTATATTACGTTATTGATGTATATAAAGGTCCCACGTAGACGTAGAGTCCAACAAGCCAGGAATGTGTTCAAATATTACAGCCGAGATGTAAGATTGGGTTAGGTTAGGTTATATTACGTTATAGATGTATATAAAGGTCCCACGGAGACGTAGAGTCCAACAAGCCAGGAATGTGATCAAATATTACCGCCGAGATGTTAGGTTGGGTTAGGTGATGTTATATTACGTTATTGATGTATATAAAGGTCCCACGGAGGCTGAAAACCAACTCGCCAGGAATGTTCTCAAACATTACCGCCGAGATGTTAGGTTGGGTTAGGTTAGGTTATATTACGTTATTGATGTATATAAAGGTCCCACGGAGACGTAGAGGCCATCAAGACAGGAATGTGGTCAAATATTACCGCCGAGATGTTAGGTTGGGTTAGTTTAGGTTATATTACGTTATTGATGTATATAAAGGTCCCACGTAGACGTAGAGTCCAACAAGCCAGGAATGTGGTCAAATATTACAGCCGAGATGTAAGATTGGGTTAGGTTAGGTTATATTACGTTATAGATGTATATAAAGGTCCCACGGAGACGTAGAGTCCAACAAGCCAGGAATGTGATCAAATATTACCGCCGAGATGTTAGGTTGGGTTAGGTGATGTTATATTACGTTATTGATGTATATAAAGGTCCCACGGAGGCGGAAAAGCCAACTCGCCAGGAATGTTCTCAAACATTACCGCCGAGATGTTAGGTTGGGTTAGGTTAGGTTATATTACGTTATTGATGTATATAAAGGTCCCACGGAGACGTAGAGGCCAACTCGCCAGGAATGTTGTCAAATATTACCGCCGAGATGTTTGATTGGTTTAGGTTAGGTTATATTACGTTATTGATGTATACAAAGGTCCCACGTAGACGTAGAGTCCAACAAGCCAGGAATGTGGTCAAATATTACAGCCGAGATGTAAGATTGGGTTAGGTTAGGTTATATTACGTTATAGATGTATATAAAGGTCTCACGGAGACGTAGAGTCCAACAAGCCAGGAATGTTCTCAAACATTACCGCCGAGATGTTAGGTTGGGTTAGGTTAGGTTATATTACGTTATTGATGTATATAAAGATCCCACGGAGACGGATAAGCGAACTCGCCAGGAATGTTGTCAAATATTACCGCCGAGATGTTAGGTTGGGTTAGGTTAGGTTGTATTACATTATTGATGTATATAACGGTCCCCCGGAGACGTAGAGGCCAACAAGACAGGAATGTGGTCAAATATTACCGCCGAGATGTTAGGTTGGGTTAGGTTAGGCTATATTACGTTATTGATGTATATAAAGGTCCCACGGAGACGGATAAGCGAACTCGCCAGGAATGTTGTCAAATATTACCGCCGAGATGTTAGGTTGGGTTAGGTTAGGTTGTATTACATTATGGATGTATATAACGGTCCCCCGGAGACGTAGAGGCCAACAAGACAGGAATGTGGTGAAATATTACCGCCGAGATGTTAGGTTGGGTTAGGTTAGGCTATATTACGTTATTAAACGTATATAAAGGTTCCACGGAGACGTAGAGACCATCAAGACAGGAATGTGGTCAAATATTCCCGCCGAGATGTTAGGTTGGGTTAGGTTAGGTTATATTACGTTATTGAAGTATATAAAGGTCCCACGGAGACGTAGAGGCCAACTCGCCAGGAATGTTGTCAAATATTACAGCCGAGATGTTAGGTTGGGTTAGGTTAGGTTATATTACGTTATTGATGTATATAAAGGTCCCACGGAGACGAAGTGACCAACTCGCCAGGTATGTCTTCAAATATTACCGCCAAGATGTTAGATTGGTTTAGGTTAGGTTATATAACGTTATTGATGTATATAACGGTCCCACGGAGACGTAGAGGCCATCAAGACAGGAATGTGGTCAAATATTACCGCCGAGATGTTAGGTTGGGTTAGTTTAGGTTATATTACGTTATTGATGTATATAAAGGTCCCACGTAGACGTAGAGTCCAACAAGCCAGGAATGTGTTCAAATATTACAGCCGAGATGTAAGATTGGGTTAGGTTAGGTTATATTACGTTATAGATGTATATAAAGGTCCCACGGAGACGTAGAGTCCAACAAGCCAGGAGTGTGATCAAATATTACCGCCGAGATGTTAGGTTGGGTTAGGTGATGTTATATTACGTTATTGATGTATATAAAGGTCCCACGGAGGCGGAAAAGCCAACTCGCCAGGAATGTTCTCAAACATTACTGCCGAGATGTTAGGTTGGGTTAGGTTAGGTTATATTACGTTATTGATGTATATAAAGGTCCCACGGAGACGTAGAGGCCAACTCGCCAGGAATGTTGTCAAATATTACCGCCGAGATGTTAGGTTGGGTTAGTTTAGGTTATATTACGTTATTGATGTATATAAAGTTCCCACGGAGACGTAGAGGCCAACAAGCCAGGAATGTGGTTAAATATTATCGCCGAGATGTTAGTTTGGGTTAGGTTAGGCTATATTACGTTATTGATGTATATAAAGGTCCCACGGAGACGTAGAGGCCAACTCGCCAGGTATGTTGTCAAATCTTACCGCCGAGCTGTAAGGTTGGGTTAGGTTAGGTTATATTACGTTATTGATGTATATAAAGGTCCCACGGAGACGGAGAAGCCAACTCGCCAGGAATGTTCTCAAACATTACCGCCGAGATGTTAGGTTGGGTTAGGTTAGGTTATATTACGTTATTGATGTATATAAAGGTCCCACGGAGACGTAGAGGCCAACTCGCCAGGAATGTTGTCAAATATTACCGCCGAGATGTTTGATTGGTTTAGGTTAGGTTATATTACGTTATTGATGTATACAAAGGTCCCACGGAGGCGGAAAAGCCAACTCGCCAGGAATGTTCTCAAATATTACCGCCGAGATGTTAGGTTGGGTTAGGTTAGGTTATATTACGTTATTGAAGTATATAAAGGTCCCACGGAGACGTAGAGGCCAACTCGCCAGGAATGTTGTCAAATATTACAGCCGAGATGTTAGGTTGGGTTAGGTTAGGTTATATTACGTTATTGATGTATATAAAGGTCCCACGGAGACGAAGAGGCCAACTCGCCAGGTATGTCTTCAA
This sequence comes from Xylocopa violacea, assembly GCA_963969225.1. Lineage (NCBI taxonomy): Eukaryota > Metazoa > Arthropoda > Insecta > Hymenoptera > Apidae > Xylocopa > Xylocopa violacea. The sequence continues at coordinate 5,669,185 of CAXAJV010000017.1, read as the reverse complement.
ATATTACCGCCGAGATGTTAGATTGGTTTAGGTTAGGTTATATTACGTTATTGAAGTATATAAAGGTCCCACGGAGACGTAGAGGCCATCAAGACAGGAATGTGGTCAAATATTACCGCCGGGATGTTAGGTTGGGTTAGTTTAGGTTATATTACGTTATCGATGTATATAAAGGTCCCACGTAGACGTAGAGTCCAACAAGCCAGGAATGTGGTCAAATATTACAGCCGAGATGTAAGATTGGGTTAGGTTAGGTTATATTACGTTATAGATGTATATAAAGGTCTCACGGAGACGTAGAGTCCAACAAGCCAGGAATGTGATCAAATATTACCGCCGAGATGTTAGGTTGGGTTAGGTGATGTTATATTACGTTATTGATGTATATAAAGGTCCCACGGAGGCGGAAAAGCCAACTCGCCAGGAATGTTCTCAAACATTACCGCCGAGATGTTAGGTTGGGTTAGGTTAGGTTATATTACGTTATTGATGTATATAAAGATCCCACGGAGACGGATAAGCGAACTCGCCAGGAATGTTGTCAAATATTACCGCCGAGATGTTAGGTTGGGTTAGGTTAGGTTGTATTACATTATTGATGTATATAACGGTCCCCCGGAGACGTAGAGGCCAACAAGACAGGAATGTGGTCAAATATTACCGCCGAGATGTTAGGTTGGGTTAGGTTAGGCTATATTACGTTATTGATGTATATAAAGGTCCCACGGAGACGGATAAGCGAACTCGCCAGGAATGTTGTCAAATATTACCGCCGAGATGTTAGGTTGGGTTAGGTTAGGTTGTATTACATTATGGATGTATATAACGGTCCCCCGGAGACGTAGAGGCCAACAAGACAGGAATGTGGTGAAATATTACCGCCGAGATGTTAGGTTGGGTTAGGTTAGGCTATATTACGTTATTGACGTATATAAAGGTCCCACGGAGACGTAGAGACCATCAAGACAGGAATGTGGTCAAATATTCCCGCCGAGATGTTAGGTTGGGTTAGGTTATGTTATATTACGTTATTGAAGTATATAAAGGTCCCACGGAGACGTAGAGGCCAACTCGCCAGGCATGTTGTCAAATATTACCGCCGAGATGTTAGGTTGGGTTAGGTTAGGTTATATTACGTTATTGATGTATATAAAGGTCCCACGGAGACGTAGAGGCCAACTCGCCAGGTATGTTGTCAAATCTTACCGCCGAGCTGTAAGGTTGGGTTAGGTTAGGTTATATTACGTTATTGATGTATATAAAGGTCCCACGGAGACGGAGAAGCCAACTCGCCAGGAATGTTGTCAAAAATTACCGCCGATATGTTAGGTTGGGTTAGGTTAGGTTATATTACGTTATTGATGTATATAAAGGTCCCACGGAGACGAAGAGGTCAACTCGCCAGGTATGTCTTCAAATATTACCGCCGAGATGTTTGATTGGTTTAGGTTAGGTTATATTACGTTATTGATGTATACAAAGGTCCCACGGAGGCGGAAAAGCCAACTCGCCAGGAATGTTCTCAAATATTACCGCCGAGATGTTAGGTTGGGTTAGGTTAGGTTATATTACGTTATTGAAGTATATAAAGGTCCCACGGAGACGTAGAGGCCAACTCGCCAGGAATGTTGTCAAATATTACAGCCGAGATGTTAGGTTGGGTTAGGTTAGGTTATATTACGTTATTGATGTATATAAAGGTCCCACGGAGACGAAGTGGCCAACTCGCCAGGTATGTCTTCAAATATTACCGCCGAGATGTTAGATTGGTTTAGGTTAGGTTATATAACGTTATTGATGTATATAACGGTCCCACGGAGACGTAGAGGCCATCAAGACAGGAATGTGGTCAAATATTACCGCCGAGATGTTAGGTTGGGTTAGTTTAGGTTATATTACGTTATTGATGTATATAAAGGTCCCACGTAGACGTAGAGTCCAACAAGCCAGGAATGTGGTCAAATATTACAGCCGAGATGTAAGATTGGGTTAGGTTAGGTTATATTACGTTATAGATGTATATAAAGGTCCCACGGAGACGTAGAGTCCAACAAGCCAGGAATGTGATCAAATATTACCGCCGAGATGTTAGGTTGGGTTAGGTGATGTTATATTACGTTATTGATGTATATAAAGGTCCCACGGAGGCGGAAAAGCCAACTCGCCAGGAATGTTCTCAAACATTACCGCCGAGATGTTAGGTTGGGTTAGGTTAGGTTATATTACGTTATTGATGTATATAAAGGTCCCACGGAGACGTAGAGGCCAACTCGCCAGGAATGTTGTCAAATATTACCGCCGAGATGTTTGATTGGTTTAGGTTAGGTTATATTACGTTATTGATGTATACAAAGGTCCCACGGAGGCGGAAAAGCCAACTCGCCAGGAATGTTCTCAAATATTACCGCCGAGATGTTAGGTTGGGTTAGGTTAGGTTATATTACGTTATTGAAGTATATAAAGGTCCCACGGAGACGTAGAGGTCAACTCGCCAGGAATGTTGTCAAATATTACAGCCGAGATGTTAGGTTGGGTTAGGTTAGGTTATATTACGTTATTGATGTATATAAAGGTCCCACGGAGACGAAGAGGCCAACTCGCCAGGTATGTCTTCAAATATTACCGCCGAGATGTTAGATTGGTTTAGGTTAGGTTATATTACGTTATTGAAGTATATAAAGGTCCCACGGAGACGTAGAGGCCATCAAGACAGGAATGTGGTCAAATATTACCGCCGGGATGTTAGGTTGGGTTAGTTTAGGTTATATTACGTTATTGATGTATATAAAGGTCCCACGTAGACGTAGAGTCCAACAAGCCAGGAATGTGGTCAAATATTACAGCCGAGATGTAAGATTGGGTTAGGTTAGGTTATATTACGTTATAGATGTATATAAAGGTCTCACGGAGACGTAGAGTCCAACAAGCCAGGAATGTGATCAAATATTACCGCCGAGATGTTAGGTTGGGTTAGGTGATGTTATATTACGTTATTGATGTATATAAAGGTCCCACGGAGGCGGAAAAGCCAACTCGCCAGGAATGTTCTCAAACATTACCGCCGAGATGTTAGGTTGGGTTAGGTTAGGTTATATTACGTTATTGAAGTATATAAAGGTCCCACGGAGACGTAGAGGTCAACTCGCCAGGAATGTTGTCAAATATTACAGCCGAGATGTAAGATTGGGTTAGGTTAGGTTATATTACGTTATAGATGTATATAAAGGTCTCACGGAGACGTAGAGTCCAACAAGCCAGGAATGTTCTCAAACATTACCGCCGAGATGTTAGGTTGGGTTAGGTTAGGTTATATTACGTTATTGATGTATATAAAGATCCCACGGAGACGGATAAGCGAACTCGCCAGGAATGTTGTCAAATATTACCGCCGAGATGTTAGGTTGGGTTAGGTTAGGTTGTATTACATTATTGATGTATATAACGGTCCCCCGGAGACGTAGAGGCCAACAAGACAGGAATGTGGTCAAATATTACCGCCGAGATGTTAGGTTGGGTTAGGTTAGGCTATATTACGTTATTGATGTATATAAAGGTCCCACGGAGACGGATAAGCGAACTCGCCAGGAATGTTGTCAAATATTACCGCCGAGATGTTAGGTTGGGTTAGGTTAGGTTGTATTACATTATGGATGTATATAACGGTCCCCCGGAGACGTAGAGGCCAACAAGACAGGAATGTGGTGAAATATTACCGCCGAGATGTTAGGTTGGGTTAGGTTAGGCTATATTACGTTATTAAACGTATATAAAGGTTCCACGGAGACGTAGAGACCATCAAGACAGGAATGTGGTCAAATATTCCCGCCGAGATGTTAGGTTGGGTTAGGTTAGGTTATATTACGTTATTGAAGTATATAAAGGTCCCACGGAGACGTAGAGGCCAACTCGCCAGGAATGTTGTCAAATATTACAGCCGAGATGTTAGGTTGGGTTAGGTTAGGTTATATTACGTTATTGATGTATATAAAGGTCCCACGGAGACGAAGTGACCAACTCGCCAGGTATGTCTTCAAATATTACCGCCAAGATGTTAGATTGGTTTAGGTTAGGTTATATAACGTTATTGATGTATATAACGGTCCCACGGAGACGTAGAGGCCATCAAGACAGGAATGTGGTCAAATATTACCGCCGAGATGTTAGGTTGGGTTAGTTTAGGTTATATTACGTTATTGATGTATATAAAGGTCCCACGTAGACGTAGAGTCCAACAAGCCAGGAATGTGTTCAAATATTACAGCCGAGATGTAAGATTGGGTTAGGTTAGGTTATATTACGTTATAGATGTATATAAAGGTCCCACGGAGACGTAGAGTCCAACAAGCCAGGAGTGTGATCAAATATTACCGCCGAGATGTTAGGTTGGGTTAGGTGATGTTATATTACGTTATTGATGTATATAAAGGTCCCACGGAGGCGGAAAAGCCAACTCGCCAGGAATGTTCTCAAACATTACTGCCGAGATGTTAGGTTGGGTTAGGTTAGGTTATATTACGTTATTGATGTATATAAAGGTCCCACGGAGACGTAGAGGCCAACTCGCCAGGAATGTTGTCAAATATTACCGCCGAGATGTTAGGTTGGGTTAGTTTAGGTTATATTACGTTATTGATGTATATAAAGTTCCCACGGAGACGTAGAGGCCAACAAGCCAGGAATGTGGTTAAATATTATCGCCGAGATGTTAGTTTGGGTTAGGTTAGGCTATATTACGTTATTGATGTATATAAAGGTCCCACGGAGACGTAGAGGCCAACTCGCCAGGTATGTTGTCAAATCTTACCGCCGAGCTGTAAGGTTGGGTTAGGTTAGGTTATATTACGTTATTGATGTATATAAAGGTCCCACGGAGACGGAGAAGCCAACTCGCCAGGAATGTTGTCAAAAATTACCGCCGATATGTTAGGTTGGGTTAGGTTAGGTTATATTACGTTATAGATGTATATAAAGGTCCCACGGAGACGTAGAGTCCAACAAGCCAGGAATGTGATCAAATATTACCGCCGAGATGTTAGGTTGGGTTAGGTGATGTTATATTACGTTATTGATGTATATAAAGGTCCCACGGAGGCGGAAAAGCCAACTCGCCAGGAATGTTCTCAAACATTACCGCCGAGATGTTAGGTTGGGTTAGGTTAGGTTATATTACGTTATTGATGTATATAAAGGTCCCACGGAGACGTAGAGGCCAACTCGCCAGGAATGTTGTCAAATATTACCGCCGAGATGTTTGATTGGTTTAGGTTAGGTTATATTACGTTATTGATGTATACAAAGGTCCCACGGAGGCGGAAAAGCCAACTCGCCAGGAATGTTCTCAAATATTACCGCCGAGATGTTAGGTTGGGTTAGGTTAGGTTATATTACGTTATTGAAGTATATAAAGGTCCCACGGAGACGTAGAGGCCAACTCGCCAGGAATGTTGTCAAATATTACAGCCGAGATGTTAGGTTGGGTTAGGTTAGGTTATATTACGTTATTGATGTATATAAAGGTCCCACGGAGACGAAGAGGCCAACTCGCCAGGTATGTCTTCAAATATTACCGCCGAGATGTTAGATTGGTTTAGGTTAGGTTATATTACGTTATTGAAGTATATAAAGGTCCCACGGAGACGTAGAGGCCATCAAGACAGGAATGTGGTCAAATATTACCGCCGGGATGTTAGGTTGGGTTAGTTTAGGTTATATTACGTTATCGATGTATATAAAGGTCCCACGTAGACGTAGAGTCCAACAAGCCAGGAATGTGGTCAAATATTACAGCCGAGATGTAAGATTGGGTTAGGTTAGGTTATATTACGTTATAGATGTATATAAAGGTCTCACGGAGACGTAGAGTCCAACAAGCCAGGAATGTGATCAAATATTACCGCCGAGATGTTAGGTTGGGTTAGGTGATGTTATATTACGTTATTGATGTATATAAAGGTCCCACGGAGGCGGAAAAGCCAACTCGCCAGGAATGTTCTCAAACATTACCGCCGAGATGTTAGGTTGGGTTAGGTTAGGTTATAGTACGTTATTGATGTATATAAAGATCCCACGGAGACGGATAAGCGAACTCGCCAGGAATGTTGTCAAATATTACCGCCGAGATGTTAGGTTGGGTTAGGTTAGGTTGTATTACATTATTGATGTATATAACGGTCCCCCGGAGACGTAGAGGCCAACAAGACAGGAATGTGGTCAAATATTACCGCCGAGATGTTAGGTTGGGTTAGGTTAGGCTATATTACGTTATTGATGTATATAAAGGTCCCACGGAGACGGATAAGCGAACTCGCCAGGAATGTTGTCAAATATTACCGCCGAGATGTTAGGTTGGGTTAGGTTAGGTTGTATTACATTATGGATGTATATAACGGTCCCCCGGAGACGTAGAGGCCAACAAGACAGGAATGTGGTGAAATATTACCGCCGAGATGTTAGGTTGGGTTAGGTTAGGCTATATTACGTTATTGACGTATATAAAGGTCCCACGGAGACGTAGAGACCATCAAGACAGGAATGTGGTCAAATATTCCCGCCGAGATGTTAGGTTGGGTTAGGTTATGTTATATTACGTTATTGAAGTATATAAAGGTCCCACGGAGACGTAGAGGCCAACTCGCCAGGCATGTTGTCAAATATTACCGCCGAGATGTTAGGTTGGGTTAGGTTAGGTTATATTACGTTATTGATGTATATAAAGGTCCCACGGAGACGTAGAGGCCAACTCGCCAGGTATGTTGTCAAATCTTACCGCCGAGCTGTAAGGTTGGGTTAGGTTAGGTTATATTACGTTATTGATGTATATAAAGGTCCCACGGAGACGGAGAAGCCAACTCGCCAGGAATGTTGTCAAAAATTACCGCCGATATGTTAGGTTGGGTTAGGTTAGGTTATATTACGTTATTGATGTATATAAAGGTCCCACGGAGACGAAGAGGTCAACTCGCCAGGTATGTCTTCAAATATTACCGCCGAGATGTTTGATTGGTTTAGGTTAGGTTATATTACGTTATTGATGTATACAAAGGTCCCACGGAGGCGGAAAAGCCAACTCGCCAGGAATGTTCTCAAATATTACCGCCGAGATGTTAGGTTGGGTTAGGTTAGGTTATATTACGTTATTGAAGTATATAAAGGTCCCACGGAGACGTAGAGGCCAACTCGCCAGGAATGTTGTCAAATATTACAGCCGAGATGTTAGGTTGGGTTAGGTTAGGTTATATTACGTTATTGATGTATATAAAGGTCCCACGGAGACGAAGTGGCCAACTCGCCAGGTATGTCTTCAAATATTACCGCCGAGATGTTAGATTGGTTTAGGTTAGGTTATATAACGTTATTGATGTATATAACGGTCCCACGGAGACGTAGAGGCCATCAAGACAGGAATGTGGTCAAATATTACCGCCGAGATGTTAGGTTGGGTTAGTTTAGGTTATATTACGTTATTGATGTATATAAAGGTCCCACGTAGACGTAGAGTCCAACAAGCCAGGAATGTGGTCAAATATTACAGCCGAGATGTAAGATTGGGTTAGGTTAGGTTATATTACGTTATAGATGTATATAAAGGTCCCACGGAGACGTAGAGTCCAACAAGCCAGGAATGTGATCAAATATTACCGCCGAGATGTTAGGTTGGGTTAGGTGATGTTATATTACGTTATTGATGTATATAAAGGTCCCACGGAGGCGGAAAAGCCAACTCGCCAGGAATGTTCTCAAACATTACCGCCGAGATGTTAGGTTGGGTTAGGTTAGGTTATATTACGTTATTGATGTATATAAAGGTCCCACGGAGACGTAGAGGCCAACTCGCCAGGAATGTTGTCAAATATTACCGCCGAGATGTTTGATTGGTTTAGGTTAGGTTATATTACGTTATTGATGTATACAAAGGTCCCACGGAGGCGGAAAAGCCAACTCGCCAGGAATGTTCTCAAATATTACCGCCGAGATGTTAGGTTGGGTTAGGTTAGGTTATATTACGTTATTGAAGTATATAAAGGTCCCACGGAGACGTAGAGGTCAACTCGCCAGGAATGTTGTCAAATATTACAGCCGAGATGTTAGGTTGGGTTAGGTTAGGTTATATTACGTTATTGATGTATATAAAGGTCCCACGGAGACGAAGAGGCCAACTCGCCAGGTATGTCTTCAAATATTACCGCCGAGATGTTAGATTGGTTTAGGTTAGGTTATATTACGTTATTGAAGTATATAAAGGTCCCACGGAGACGTAGAGGCCATCAAGACAGGAATGTGGTCAAATATTACCGCCGGGATGTTAGGTTGGGTTAGTTTAGGTTATATTACGTTATTGATGTATATAAAGGTCCCACGTAGACGTAGAGTCCAACAAGCCAGGAATGTGGTCAAATATTACAGCCGAGATGTAAGATTGGGTTAGGTTAGGTTATATTACGTTATAGATGTATATAAAGGTCTCACGGAGACGTAGAGTCCAACAAGCCAGGAATGTGATCAAATATTACCGCCGAGATGTTAGGTTGGGTTAGGTGATGTTATATTACGTTATTGATGTATATAAAGGTCCCACGGAGGCGGAAAAGCCAACTCGCCAGGAATGTTCTCAAACATTACCGCCGAGATGTTAGGTTGGGTTAGGTTAGGTTATATTACGTTATTGATGTATATAAAGATCCCACGGAGACGGATAAGCGAACTCGCCAGGAATGTTGTCAAATATGACCGCCGAGATGTTAGGTTGGGTTAGGTTAGGTTGTATTACATTATGGATGTATATAACGGTCCCCCGGAGACGTAGAGGCCAACAAGACAGGAATGTGGTGAAATATTACCGCCGAGATGTTAGGTTGGGTTAGGTTAGGCTATATTACGTTATTGATGTATATAAAGGTCCCACGGAGACGGATAAGCGAACTCGCCAGGAATGTTGTCAAATATTACCGCCGAGATGTTAGGTTGGGTTAGGTTAGGTTGTATTATATTATGGATGTATATAACGGTCCCCCGGAGACGTAGAGGCCAACAAGACAGGAATGTGGTGAAATATTACCGCCGAGATGTTAGGTTGGGTTAGGTTAGGCTATATTACGTTATTGACGTATATAAAGGTCCCACGGAGACGTAGAGACCATCAAGACAGGAATGTGGTCAAATATTCCCGCCGAGATGTTAGGTTGGGTTAGGTTATGTTATATTACGTTATTGAAGTATATAAAGGTCCCACGGAGACGTAGAGGCCAACTCGCCAGGTATGTTGTCAAATATTACCGCCGAGATGTTAGGTTGGGTTAGGTTAGGTTATATTACGTTATTGATGTATATAAAGGTCCCACGGAGACGGATAAGCCAATTCGCCAGGAATGTTGTCAAATATTACCGCCGAGATGTTAGGTTGGGGTAGGTTAGATTGTATGACATTATTGATGTATATAACGTGCCCACGGAGACGTAGAGGCCAACTCGCCAGGAATGTGGTTAAATATTACCGCCGAGATGTTAGGTTGGGTTAGGTTAGGCTATATTACGTTATTGATGTATATAAAGGTCCCAGCGAGACGTAGAGGCCAACAAGCCAGGAATGTCGTCAAATATTACCGCCGAGATGTTAGATTGGGTTAGGCTAGCTTATATTATGTTATTGATGTATATAAAGATCCCACGGGGACGTAGAGGCCAACTCGCCAGGAATGTTGTCAAATCTTACCGCCGAGATGTTAGGTTGGGTTAGGTTAGGTTATATTACGTTATTGATGTATACAAAGGTCCCACGGAGGCGGAAAAGCCAACTCGCCAGGAATGTTCTCAAATATTACCGCCGAGATGTTAGGTTGGATTAGGTTAGGTTATATTACGTTATAGATGTATATAAAGGTCCCACGTAGACGTAGAGTCCAACAAGCCAGGAATGTGGTCAAATATTACAGCCGAGATGTAAGATTGGGTTAGGTTAGGTTATATTACGTTATAGATGTATATACAGGTCCCACGGACACGTAGAGTCCAATAAGCCAGGAATGTGATCAAATATTACCGCCGAGATGTTAGGTTGGGTTAGGTGATATTATATTACGTTATTGATGTATATAAAGGTCCTACTTAGGCGGAAAAGCCAACTCGCCAGGAATGTTCTCAAACATTACCGCCGAGATGTTAGGTTGGGTTAGGTTAGGTTATATTACGTTATTGATGTATATAAAGATCCCACGGAGACGGATAAGCGAACTCGCCAGGAATGTTGTCAAATATTACCGCCGAGATGTTAGGTTGGGTTAGGTTAGGTTGTATTACATTATTGATGTATATAACGGTCCCCCGGAGACGTAGAGGCCAACAAGACAGGAATGTGGTCAAATATTACCGCCGAGATGTTAGGTTGGGTTAGGTTAGGCTATATTACGTTATTGATGTATATAAAGGTCCCACGGAGACGGATAAGCGAACTCGCCAGGAATGTTGTCAAATATTACCGCCGAGAGGTTAGGTTGGGTTAGGTTAGGTTGTATTACATTATGGATGTATATAACGGTCCCCCGGAGACGTAGAGGCCAACAAGACAGGAATGTGGTGAAATATTACCGCCGAGATGTTAGGTTGGGTTAGGTTAGGCTATATTACGTTATTGACGTATATAAAGGTCCCACGGAGAAGTAGAGACCATCAAGACAGGAATGTGGTCAAATATTCCCGCCGAGATGTTAGGTTGGGTTAGGTTATGTTATATTACGTTATTGAAGTATATAAAGGTCCCACGGAGACGTAGAGGCCAACTCGCCAGGAATGTGATCAAATATTACCGCCGAGATGTTAGGTTGGGTTAGGTGATGTTATATTACGTTATTGATGTATATAAAGGTCCCACGGAGGCGGAAAAGCCAACTCGCCAGGAATGTTCTCAAACATTACCGCCGAGATGTTAGGTTGGGTTAGGTTTGGTTATATTACGTTATTGATGTATATAAAGGTCCCACGGAGACGTAGAGGCCAACTCGCCAGGAATGTTGTCAAATATTACCGCCGAGATGTTTGATTGGTTTAGGTTAGGTTATATTACGTTATTGATGTATACAAAGGTCCCACGGAGGCGGAAAAGCCAACTCGCCAGGAATGTTCTCAAATATTACCGCCGAGATGTTAGGTTGGGTTAGGTTAGGTTATATTACGTTATTGAAGTATATAAAGGTCCCACGGAGACGTAGAGGTCAACTCGCCAGGAATGTTGTCAAATATTACAGCCGAGATGTTAGGTTGGGTTAGGTTAGGTTATATTACGTTATTGATGTATATAAAGGTCCCACGGAGACGAAGAGGCCAACTCGCCAGGTATGTCTTCAAATATTACCGCCGAGATGTTAGATTGGTTTAGGTTAGGTTATATTACGTTATTGAAGTATATAAAGGTCCCACGGAGACGTAGAGGCCATCAAGACAGGAATGTGGTCAAATATTACCGCCGGGATGTTAGGTTGGGTTAGTTTAGGTTATATTACGTTATTGATGTATATAAAGGTCCCACGTAGACGTAGAGTCCAACAAGCCAGGAATGTGGTCAAATATTACAGCCGAGATGTAAGATTGGGTTAGGTTAGGTTATATTACGTTATAGATGTATATAAAGGTCTCACGGAGACGTAGAGTCCAACAAGCCAGGAATGTGATCAAATATTACCGCCGAGATGTTAGGTTGGGTTAGGTGATGTTATATTACGTTATTGATGTATATAAAGGTCCCACGGAGGCGGAAAAGCCAACTCGCCAGGAATGTTCTCAAACATTACCGCCGAGATGTTAGGTTGGGTTAGGTTAGGTTATATTACGTTATTGATGTATATAAAGATCCCACGGAGACGGATAAGCGAACTCGCCAGGAATGTTGTCAAATATTACCGCCGAGATGTTAGGTTGGGTTAGGTTAGGTTGTATTACATTATTGATGTATATAACGGTCCCCCGGAGACGTAGAGGCCAACAAGACAGGAATGTGGTCAAATATTACCGCCGAGATGTTAGGTTGGGTTAGGTTATGTTATATTACGTTATTGAAGTATATAAAGGTCCCACGGAGACGTAGAGGCCAACTCGCCAGGTATGTTGTCAAATATTACCGCCGAGATGTTAGGTTGGGTTAGGTTAGGTTATATTACGTTATTGATGTATATAAAGGTCCCACGGAGACGGATAAGCCAATTCGCCAGGAATGTTGTCAAATATTACCGCCGAGATGTTAGGTTGGGGTAGGTTAGATTCTATGACATTATTGATGTATATAACGTGCCCACGGAGACGTAGAGGCCAACTCGCCAGGAATGTGGTTAAATATTACCGCCGAGATGTTAGGTTGGGTTAGGTTAGGCTATATTACGTTATTGATGTATATAAAGGTCCCAGCGAGACGTAGAGGCCAACAAGCCAGGAATGTCGTCAAATATTACCGCCGAGATGTTAGATTGGGTTAGGCTAGCTTATATTATGTTATTGATGTATATAAAGATCCCACGGGGACGTAGAGGCCAACTCGCCAGGAATGTTGTCAAATCTTACCGCCGAGATGTTAGGTTGGGTTAGGTTAGGTTATATTACGTTATTGATGTATACAAAGGTCCCACGGAGGCGGAAAAGCCAACTCGCCAGGAATGTTCTCAAATATTACCGCCGAGATGTTAGGTTGGATTAGGTTAGGTTATATTACGTTATAGATGTATATAAAGGTCCCACGTAGACGTAGAGTCCAACAAGCCAGGAATGTGGTCAAATATTACAGCCGAGATGTAAGATTGGGTTAGGTTAGGTTATATTACGTTATAGATGTATATACAGGTCCCACGGACACGTAGAGTCCAATAAGCCAGGAATGTGATCAAATATTACCGCCGAGATGTTAGGTTGGGTTAGGTGATATTATATTACGTTATTGATGTATATAAAGGTCCTACTTAGGCGGAAAAGCCAACTCGCCAGGAATGTTCTCAAACATTACCGCCGAGATGTTAGGTTGGGTTAGGTTAGGTTATATTACGTTATTGATGTATATAAAGATCCCACGGAGACGGATAAGCGAACTCGCCAGGAATGTTGTCAAATATTACCGCCGAGATGTTAGGTTGGGTTAGGTTAGGTTGTATTACATTATTGATGTATATAACGGTCCCCCGGAGACGTAGAGGCCAACAAGACAGGAATGTGGTCAAATATTACCGCCGAGATGTTAGGTTGGGTTAGGTTAGGCTATATTACGTTATTGATGTATATAAAGGTCCCACGGAGACGGATAAGCGAACTCGCCAGGAATGTTGTCAAATATTACCGCCGAGAGGTTAGGTTGGGTTAGGTTAGGTTGTATTACATTATGGATGTATATAACGGTCCCCCGGAGACGTAGAGGCCAACAAGACAGGAATGTGGTGAAATATTACCGCCGAGATGTTAGGTTGGGTTAGGTTAGGCTATATTACGTTATTGACGTATATAAAGGTCCCACGGAGAAGTAGAGACCATCAAGACAGGAATGTGGTCAAATATTCCCGCCGAGATGTTAGGTTGGGTTAGGTTATGTTATATTACGTTATTGAAGTATATAAAGGTCCCACGGAGACGTAGAGGCCAACTCGCCAGGAATGTGATCAAATATTACCGCCGAGATGTTAGGTTGGGTTAGGTGATGTTATATTACGTTATTGATGTATATAAAGGTCCCACGGAGACGTAGAGGCCAACTCGCCAGGAATGTTGTCAAATATTACAGCCGAGATGTTAGGTTGGGTTAGGTTAGGTTATATTACGTTATTGATGTATATAAAGGTCCCACGGAGACGAAGAGGCCAACTCGCCAGGTATGTCTTCAAATATTACCGCCGAGATGTTAGATTGGTTTAGGTTAGGTTATATTACGTTATTGAAGTATATAAAGGTCCCACGGAGACGTAGAGGCCATCAAGACAAGAATGTGGTCAAATATTACCGCCGGGATGTTAGGTTGGGTTAGTTTAGGTTATGTTACGTTATTGATGTATATAAAGGTCCCACGTAGACGTAGAGTCCAACAAGCCAGGAATGTGGTCAAATATTACAGCCGAGATGTAAGATTGGGTTAGGTTAGGTTATATTACGTTATAGATGTATATAAAGGTCTCACGGAGACGTAGAGTCCAACAAGCCAGGAATGTGATCAACTATTACCGCCGAGATGTTAGGTTGGGTTAGGTGATGTTATATTACGTTATTGATGTATATAAAGGTCCCACGGAGGCGGAAAAGCCAACTCGCCAGGAATGTTCTCAAACATTACCGCCGAGATGTTAGGTTGGGTTAGGTTAGGTTATATTACGTTATTGATGTATATAAAGATCCCACGGAGACGGATAAGCGAACTCGCCAGGAATGTTGTCAAATATTACCGCCGAGATGTTAGGTTGGGTTAGGTTAGGTTGTATTACATTATGGATGTATATAACGGTCCCCCGGAGACGTAGAGGCCAACAAGACAGGAATGTGGTGAAATATTACCGCCGAGATGTTAGGATGGGTTAGGTTAGGCTATATTACGTTATTGACGTATATATAGGTCCCACGGAGACGTAGAGACCATCAAGACAGGAATGTGGTCAAATATTCCCGCCGAGATGTTAGGTTGGGTTAGGTTATGTTATATTACGTTATTGAAGTATATAAAGGTCCCACGGAGACGTAGAGGCCAACTCGCCAGGTATGTTGTCAAATATTACCGCCGAGATGTTAGGTTGGGTTAGGTTAGGTTATATTACGTTATTGATGTATATAAAGGTCCCACGGAGACGGATAAGCCAATTCGCCAGGAATGTTGTCAAATATTACCGCCGAGATGTTAGGTTGGGGTAGGTTAGATTGTATGACATTATTGATGTATATAACGTGCCCACGGAGACGTAGAGGCCAACAAGACAGGAATGTGGTCAAATATTACCGCCGAGATGTTAGGTTGGGTTAGGTTAGGCTATATTACGTTATTGATGTATATAAAGGTCCCACGGAGACGGATAAGCGAACTCGCCAGGAATGTTGTCAAATATTACCGCCGAGATGTTAGGTTGGGTTAGGTTAGGTTGTATTACATTATGGATGTATATAAAGGTCCCACGGAGACGTAGAGGCCAACTCGCCAGGTATGTTGTCAAATATTACCGCCGAGATGTTAGGTTGGGTTAGGTTAGGTTATATTACGTTATTGATGTATATAAAGGTCCCACGGAGACGGATAAGCCAATTCGCCAGGAATGTTGTCAAATATTACCGCCGAGATGTTAGGTTGGGGTAGGTTAGATTGTATGACATTATTGATGTATATAACGTGCCCACGGAGACGTAGAGGCCAACTCGCCAGGAATGTGGTTAAATATTACCGCCGAGATGTTAGGTTGGGTTAGGTTAGGCTATATTACGTTATTGATGTATATAAAGGTCCCAGCGAGACGTAGAGGCCAACAAGCCAGGAATGTCGTCAAATATTACCGCCGAGATGTTAGATTGGGTTAGGCCAGCTTATATTATGTTATTGATGTATATAAAGATCCCACGGGGACGTAGAGGCCAACTCGCCAGGAATGTTGTCAAATCTTACCGCCGAGATGTTAGGTTGGGTTAGGTTAGGTTATATTACGTTATTGATGTATACAAAGGTCCCACGGAGGCGGAAAAGCCAACTCGCCAGGAATGTTCTCAAATATTACCGCCGAGATGTTAGGTTGGATTAGGTTAGGTTATATTACGTTATAGATGTATATAAAGGTCCCACGTATACGTAGAGTCGAACAAGCCAGGAATGTGGTCAAATATTACAGCCGAGATGTAAGATTGGGTTAGGTTAGGTTATATTACGTTATAGATGTATATACAGGTCCCACGGACACGTAGAGTCCAATAAGCCAGGAATGTGATCAAATATTACCGCCGAGATGTTAGATTGGGATAGACCAGCTTATATTATGTTATTGATGTATATAAAGATCCCACGGAGACGTAGAGGCCAACTCGCCAGGAATGTTGTCAAATCTTACCGCCGAGATGTGCGGTTGGGTTAGGTTAGGTTATATTACGTTATTGATGTATATAAAGGTCCCACGGAGACGGATAAGCGAACTCGCCAGGAATGTTGTCAAATATTACCGCCGAGATGTTAGGTTGGGTTAGGTTAGGTTGTATTACATTATGGATGTATATAACGGTCCCCCGGAGACGTAGAGGCCAACAAGACAGGAATGTTGTCAAACATTACCGCCGAGATGTTAGGTTGGGTTAGGTTAGGTTATATTACGTTATTGATGTATATAAAGGTCCCACGGAGACGTAGAGGCCAACAAGCCAGGAATGTGGTCAAATATTACCGCCGAGATGTTAGATTGGGATAGACCAGCTTATATTATGTTATTGATGTATATAAAGATCCCACGGAGACGTAGAGGCCAACTCGCCAGGAATGTTGTCAAATCTTACCGCCGAGATGTGCGGTTGGGTTAGGTTAGGTTATATTACGTTATTGATGTATATAAAGGTCCCACGGAGACGGATAAGCGAACTCGCCAGGAATGTTGTCAAATATTATCGCCGAGATGTTAGGTTGGGTTAGGTTAGGTTGTATTACATTATGGATGTATATAACGGTCCCCCGGAGACGTAGAGGCCAACAAGACAGGAATGTGGTCAAACATTACCGCCGAGATGTTAGGTTGGGTTAGGTTAGGCTATATTACGTTATTGACGTATATAAAGGTCCCACGGAGACGTAGAGGCCTACTCGCCTGGTATGTTGTCAAATCTTACCGCCGAGATGTTAGGTTGGGTTGGGCTAGGTTATATTACGTTATTGATGTATACAAAGGTCCCACGGAGACGTAGAGGCCAACTCGCCAGGAATGTGGTCAAATATTACCGCCGAGATGTTAGGTTGTGTTAGGTTAGGCTATATTACGTTATTGATTTATATAAAGGTCCCAGCGAGACGTAGAGGCCAACAAGCCAGGAATGTCGTCAAATATTACCGCCGAGATGTTAGATTGGGTTAGGCTAGCTTATATTATGTTATTGATGTATATAAATGTCCCACGGAGACGTAGAGGCCAACAAGCCAGGAATGTCGTCAAATATTACCGCCGAGATGTTAGATTGGGTTAGGCTATCTTATATTATGTTATTGATGTATATAAAGATCCCACGGAGACGTAGAGGCCAACTCGCCAGGAATGTTGGCAAATCTTACCGCCGAGATGTTAGGTTGGGTTAGGTTAGGTTATACTACGTTATCGATGTATACAAAGGTCCCACGGAGACGTAGAGGCCAACAAGCCAGGAATGTTGTCAAATCTTACCGCCGAGATGTTAGGTTGGGTTAGGTTAGGTTATATTACGTTATTGATGTATACAAAGGTCCCACGGAGGCGGAAAAGCCAACTCGCCAGGAATGTCGTCAAATATTACCGCCGAGATGTTAGATTGGGTTAGGCTAGCTTATATTATGTTATTGATGTATATAAAGGTCCCACGGAGACGTAGAAGCCAACAAGCCAGGAATGTGGTCAAATATTACCGCCGAGATGTTAGATTGGGATAGACCAGCTTATATTATGTTATTGATGTATATAAAGGTCCCACGGAGACGTAGAGGCCAACTCGCCAGGAATGTGATCAAATATTACCGCCGAGATGTTAGGTTGGGTTAGGTTAGGTTATATTACGTTATTGATGTATATAAAGGTCCCACGGCGGCGGAAAAGCCAACTCGCCAGGAATGTTCTCAAACATTACCGCCGAGATGTTAGGTTGGGTTAGGTTAGGTTATATTACGTTATTGATGTATATAAAGGTCCCACGGAGACGGATAAGCGAACTCGCCAGGAATGTTGTCAAATATTACCGCCGAGATGTTAGGTTGGGTTAGGTTAGGTTGTATTACATTATTGATGTATATAACGGTCCCCCGGAGACGTAGAGGCCAACAAGACAGGAATGTGGTCAAATATTACCGCCGAGATGTTAGGTTGGGTTAGGTTAGGCTATATTACGTTATTGATGTATATAAAGGTCCCACGGAGACGTAGAGGCCAACTCGCCAGGTATGTTGTCAAATCCTACCGCCGAGACGTTAGGTTGTGTTAGGCTAGGTTATATTGCGTTATTGATGTATACAAAGGTCCCACGGAGACGTAGAGGCCAACTCGCCAGGTAAGTTTTCAAATATTACCGCCGAGATGTTAGGTTGGGTTAGGTTAGGTTATATTACGTTATTGATGTATATAACGGTCCCACGGAGACGTAGAGGCCATCAAGACAGGAATGTGGTCAAATATTCCCGCCGAGATGTTAGATTGGGTTAGGCTAGCTTATATTATGTTAATGATGTATATAAAGGTCCCACGGAGACGTAGAGGCCAACTCGCCAGGAATGTTGTCAAATATTACCGCCGAGATGTTAGGTTGGGTTAGTTTAGGTTATATTACGTTATTGATGTATATAAAGTTCCCACGGAGACGTAGAGGCCAACATGCCAGGAATGTGGTCAAATATTATCGCCGAGAGGTTAGGTTGGGTTAGGTTAGGTTGTATTACATTATGGATGTATATAACGGTCCCCCGGAGACGTAGAGGCCAACAAGACAGGAATGTGGTGAAATATTACCGCCGAGATGTTAGGTTGGGTTAGGTTAGGCTATATTACGTTATTGACGTATATAAAGGTCCCACGGAGAAGTAGAGACCATCAAGACAGGAATGTGGTCAAATATTCCCGCCGAGATGTTAGGTTGGGTTAGGTTATGTTATATTACGTTATTGAAGTATATAAAGGTCCCACGGAGACGTAGAGGCCAACTCGCCAGGAATGTGATCAAATATTACCGCCGAGATGTTAGGTTGGGTTAGGTGATGTTATATTACGTTATTGATGTATATAAAGGTCCCACGGAGACGTAGAGGCCAACTCGCCAGGAATGTTGTCAAATATTACAGCCGAGATGTTAGGTTGGGTTAGGTTAGGTTATATTACGTTATTGATGTATATAAAGGTCCCACGGAGACGAAGAGGCCAACTCGCCAGGTATGTCTTCAAATATTACCGCCGAGATGTTAGATTGGTTTAGGTTAGGTTATATTACGTTATTGAAGTATATAAAGGTCCCACGGAGACGTAGAGGCCATCAAGACAAGAATGTGGTCAAATATTACCGCCGGGATGTTAGGTTGGGTTAGTTTAGGTTATGTTACGTTATTGATGTATATAAAGGTCCCACGTAGACGTAGAGTCCAACAAGCCAGGAATGTGGTCAAATATTACAGCCGAGATGTAAGATTGGGTTAGGTTAGGTTATATTACGTTATAGATGTATATAAAGGTCTCACGGAGACGTAGAGTCCAACAAGCCAGGAATGTGATCAACTATTACCGCCGAGATGTTAGGTTGGGTTAGGTGATGTTATATTACGTTATTGATGTATATAAAGGTCCCACGGAGGCGGAAAAGCCAACTCGCCAGGAATGTTCTCAAACATTACCGCCGAGATGTTAGGTTGGGTTAGGTTAGGTTATATTACGTTATTGATGTATATAAAGATCCCACGGAGACGGATAAGCGAACTCGCCAGGAATGTTGTCAAATATTACCGCCGAGATGTTAGGTTGGGTTAGGTTAGGTTGTATTACATTATGGATGTATATAACGGTCCCCCGGAGACGTAGAGGCCAACAAGACAGGAATGTGGTGAAATATTACCGCCGAGATGTTAGGATGGGTTAGGTTAGGCTATATTACGTTATTGACGTATATATAGGTCCCACGGAGACGTAGAGACCATCAAGACAGGAATGTGGTCAAATATTCCCGCCGAGATGTTAGGTTGGGTTAGGTTATGTTATATTACGTTATTGAAGTATATAAAGGTCCCACGGAGACGTAGAGGCCAACTCGCCAGGTATGTTGTCAAATATTACCGCCGAGATGTTAGGTTGGGTTAGGTTAGGTTATATTACGTTATTGATGTATATAAAGGTCCCACGGAGACGGATAAGCCAATTCGCCAGGAATGTTGTCAAATATTACCGCCGAGATGTTAGGTTGGGGTAGGTTAGATTGTATGACATTATTGATGTATATAACGTGCCCACGGAGACGTAGAGGCCAACAAGACAGGAATGTGGTCAAATATTACCGCCGAGATGTTAGGTTGGGTTAGGTTAGGCTATATTACGTTATTGATGTATATAAAGGTCCCACGGAGACGGATAAGCGAACTCGCCAGGAATGTTGTCAAATATTACCGCCGAGATGTTAGGTTGGGTTAGGTTAGGTTGTATTACATTATGGATGTATATAAAGGTCCCACGGAGACGTAGAGGCCAACTCGCCAGGTATGTTGTCAAATATTACCGCCGAGATGTTAGGTTGGGTTAGGTTAGGTTATATTACGTTATTGATGTATATAAAGGTCCCACGGAGACGGATAAGCCAATTCGCCAGGAATGTTGTCAAATATTACCGCCGAGATGTTAGGTTGGGGTAGGTTAGATTGTATGACATTATTGATGTATATAACGTGCCCACGGAGACGTAGAGGCCAACTCGCCAGGAATGTGGTTAAATATTACCGCCGAGATGTTAGGTTGGGTTAGGTTAGGCTATATTACGTTATTGATGTATATAAAGGTCCCAGCGAGACGTAGAGGCCAACAAGCCAGGAATGTCGTCAAATATTACCGCCGAGATGTTAGATTGGGTTAGGCCAGCTTATATTATGTTATTGATGTATATAAAGATCCCACGGGGACGTAGAGGCCAACTCGCCAGGAATGTTGTCAAATCTTACCGCCGAGATGTTAGGTTGGGTTAGGTTAGGTTATATTACGTTATTGATGTATACAAAGGTCCCACGGAGGCGGAAAAGCCAACTCGCCAGGAATGTTCTCAAATATTACCGCCGAGATGTTAGGTTGGATTAGGTTAGGTTATATTACGTTATAGATGTATATAAAGGTCCCACGTATACGTAGAGTCGAACAAGCCAGGAATGTGGTCAAATATTACAGCCGAGATGTAAGATTGGGTTAGGTTAGGTTATATTACGTTATAGATGTATATACAGGTCCCACGGACACGTAGAGTCCAATAAGCCAGGAATGTGATCAAATATTACCGCCGAGATGTTAGATTGGGATAGACCAGCTTATATTATGTTATTGATGTATATAAAGATCCCACGGAGACGTAGAGGCCAACTCGCCAGGAATGTTGTCAAATCTTACCGCCGAGATGTGCGGTTGGGTTAGGTTAGGTTATATTACGTTATTGATGTATATAAAGGTCCCACGGAGACGGATAAGCGAACTCGCCAGGAATGTTGTCAAATATTACCGCCGAGATGTTAGGTTGGGTTAGGTTAGGTTGTATTACATTATGGATGTATATAACGGTCCCCCGGAGACGTAGAGGCCAACAAGACAGGAATGTTGTCAAACATTACCGCCGAGATGTTAGGTTGGGTTAGGTTAGGTTATATTACGTTATTGATGTATATAAAGGTCCCACGGAGACGTAGAGGCCAACAAGCCAGGAATGTGGTCAAATATTACCGCCGAGATGTTAGATTGGGATAGACCAGCTTATATTATGTTATTGATGTATATAAAGATCCCACGGAGACGTAGAGGCCAACTCGCCAGGAATGTTGTCAAATCTTACCGCCGAGATGTGCGGTTGGGTTAGGTTAGGTTATATTACGTTATTGATGTATATAAAGGTCCCACGGAGACGGATAAGCGAACTCGCCAGGAATGTTGTCAAATATTATCGCCGAGATGTTAGGTTGGGTTAGGTTAGGTTGTATTACATTATGGATGTATATAACGGTCCCCCGGAGACGTAGAGGCCAACAAGACAGGAATGTGGTCAAACATTACCGCCGAGATGTTAGGTTGGGTTAGGTTAGGCTATATTACGTTATTGACGTATATAAAGGTCCCACGGAGACGTAGAGGCCTACTCGCCTGGTATGTTGTCAAATCTTACCGCCGAGATGTTAGGTTGGGTTGGGCTAGGTTATATTACGTTATTGATGTATACAAAGGTCCCACGGAGACGTAGAGGCCAACTCGCCAGGAATGTGGTCAAATATTACCGCCGAGATGTTAGGTTGTGTTAGGTTAGGCTATATTACGTTATTGATTTATATAAAGGTCCCAGCGAGACGTAGAGGCCAACAAGCCAGGAATGTCGTCAAATATTACCGCCGAGATGTTAGATTGGGTTAGGCTAGCTTATATTATGTTATTGATGTATATAAATGTCCCACGGAGACGTAGAGGCCAACAAGCCAGGAATGTCGTCAAATATTACCGCCGAGATGTTAGATTGGGTTAGGCTATCTTATATTATGTTATTGATGTATATAAAGATCCCACGGAGACGTAGAGGCCAACTCGCCAGGAATGTTGGCAAATCTTACCGCCGAGATGTTAGGTTGGGTTAGGTTAGGTTATACTACGTTATCGATGTATACAAAGGTCCCACGGAGACGTAGAGGCCAACAAGCCAGGAATGTTGTCAAATCTTACCGCCGAGATGTTAGGTTGGGTTAGGTTAGGTTATATTACGTTATTGATGTATACAAAGGTCCCACGGAGGCGGAAAAGCCAACTCGCCAGGAATGTCGTCAAATATTACCGCCGAGATGTTAGATTGGGTTAGGCTAGCTTATATTATGTTATTGATGTATATAAAGGTCCCACGGAGACGTAGAAGCCAACAAGCCAGGAATGTGGTCAAATATTACCGCCGAGATGTTAGATTGGGATAGACCAGCTTATATTATGTTATTGATGTATATAAAGGTCCCACGGAGACGTAGAGGCCAACTCGCCAGGAATGTGATCAAATATTACCGCCGAGATGTTAGGTTGGGTTAGGTTAGGTTATATTACGTTATTGATGTATATAAAGGTCCCACGGCGGCGGAAAAGCCAACTCGCCAGGAATGTTCTCAAACATTACCGCCGAGATGTTAGGTTGGGTTAGGTTAGGTTATATTACGTTATTGATGTATATAAAGGTCCCACGGAGACGGATAAGCGAACTCGCCAGGAATGTTGTCAAATATTACCGCCGAGATGTTAGGTTGGGTTAGGTTAGGTTGTATTACATTATTGATGTATATAACGGTCCCCCGGAGACGTAGAGGCCAACAAGACAGGAATGTGGTCAAATATTACCGCCGAGATGTTAGGTTGGGTTAGGTTAGGCTATATTACGTTATTGATGTATATAAAGGTCCCACGGAGACGTAGAGGCCAACTCGCCAGGTATGTTGTCAAATCCTACCGCCGAGACGTTAGGTTGTGTTAGGCTAGGTTATATTGCGTTATTGATGTATACAAAGGTCCCACGGAGACGTAGAGGCCAACTCGCCAGGTAAGTTTTCAAATATTACCGCCGAGATGTTAGGTTGGGTTAGGTTAGGTTATATTACGTTATTGATGTATATAACGGTCCCACGGAGACGTAGAGGCCATCAAGACAGGAATGTGGTCAAATATTCCCGCCGAGATGTTAGATTGGGTTAGGCTAGCTTATATTATGTTAATGATGTATATAAAGGTCCCACGGAGACGTAGAGGCCAACTCGCCAGGAATGTTGTCAAATATTACCGCCGAGATGTTAGGTTGGGTTAGTTTAGGTTATATTACGTTATTGATGTATATAAAGTTCCCACGGAGACGTAGAGGCCAACATGCCAGGAATGTGGTCAAATATTATCGCCGAGATGTTAGTTTGGGTTAGGTTAGGCTATATTGCGTTATTGATGTATATAAACGTCCCACGGAGACGTAAAGGCCAATTCGCCAGGAATGTTGTCAAATATTACCGCCGAGATGTTAGGTTGGGGTAGGTTAGGTTGTATGACATTATTGATGTATATAACGTTCCCACGGAGACGTAGAGGCCAACTCGCCAGGAATGTGGTCAAATATTATCGCCGAGATGTTAGTTTGGGTTAGGTTAGGCTATATTGCGTTATTGATGTATATAAACGTCCCACGGAGACGTAAAGGCCAATTCGCCAGGAATGTTGTCAAATATTACCGCCGAGATGTTAGGTTGGGGTAGGTTAGGTTGTATGACATTATTGATGTATATAACGTTCCCACGGAGACGTAGAGGCCAACTCGCCAGGAATGTGGTCAAATATTACCGCCGAGATGTTAGGTTGGGATAGGTTAGGTTATATTACGTTATTGATGTATATAAAGGTCCCAGCGAGACGTAGAGGCCAACAAGCCAGGAATGTCGTCAAATATTACCGCCGAGATGTTAGATTGGGTTAGGCTAGCTTATATTATGTTATTGATGTATATAAATGTCCCACGGAGACGTAGAGGCCAACAAGCCAGGAATGTCGTCAAATATTACCGCCGAGATGTTAGATTGGGTTAGGCTAGCTTATATTATGTTATTGATGTATATAAAGATCCCACGGAGACGTAGAGGCCAACTCGCCAGGAATGTTGGCAAATCTTACCGCCGAGATGTTAGGTTGGGTTAGGTTAGGTTATACTACGTTATCGATGTATACAAAGGTCCCACGGAGACGTAGAGGCCAACAAGCCAGGAATGTTGTCAAATCTTACCGCCGAGATGTTAGGTTGGGTTAGGTTAGGTTATATTACGTTATTGATGTATACAAAGGTCCCACGGAGGCGGAAAAGCCAACTCGCCAGGAATGTCGTCAAATATTACCGCCGAGATGTTAGATTGGGTTAGGCTAGCTTATATTATGTTATTGATGTATATAAAGGTCCCACGGAGACGTAGAAGCCAACAAGCCAGGAATGTGGTCAAATATTACCGCCGAGATGTTAGATTGGGATAGACCAGCTTATATTATGTTATTGATGTATATAAAGGTCCCACGGAGACGTAGAGGCCAACTCGCCAGGAATGTGATCAAATATTACCGCCGAGATGTTAGGTTGGGTTAGGTTAGGTTATATTACGTTATTGATGTATATAAAGGTCCCACGGCGGCGGAAAAGCCAACTCGCCAGGAATGTTCTCAAACATTACCGCCGAGATGTTAGGTTGGGTTAGGTTAGGTTATATTACGTTATTGATGTATATAAAGGTCCCACGGAGACGGATAAGCGAACTCGCCAGGAATGTTGTCAAATATTACCGCCGAGATGTTAGGTTGGGTTAGGTTAGGTTGTATTACATTATTGATGTATATAACGGTCCCCCGGAGACGTAGAGGCCAACAAGACAGGAATGTGGTCAAATATTACCGCCGAGATGTTAGGTTGGGTTAGGTTAGGCTATATTACGTTATTGATGTATATAAAGGTCCCACGGAGACGTAGAGGCCAACTCGCCAGGTATGTTGTCAAATCCTACCGCCGAGACGTTAGGTTGTGTTAGGCTAGGTTATATTGCGTTATTGATGTATACAAAGGTCCCACGGAGACGTAGAGGCCAACTCGCCAGGTAAGTTTTCAAATATTACCGCCGAGATGTTAGGTTGGGTTAGGTTAGGTTATATTACGTTATTGATGTATATAACGGTCCCACGGAGACGTAGAGGCCATCAAGACAGGAATGTGGTCAAATATTCCCGCCGAGATGTTAGATTGGGTTAGGCTAGCTTATATTATGTTAATGATGTATATAAAGGTCCCACGGAGACGTAGAGGCCAACTCGCCAGGAATGTTGTCAAATATTACCGCCGAGATGTTAGGTTGGGTTAGTTTAGGTTATATTACGTTATTGATGTATATAAAGTTCCCACGGAGACGTAGAGGCCAACATGCCAGGAATGTGGTCAAATATTATCGCCGAGATGTTAGTTTGGGTTAGGTTAGGCTATATTGCGTTATTGATGTATATAAACGTCCCACGGAGACGTAAAGGCCAATTCGCCAGGAATGTTGTCAAATATTACCGCCGAGATGTTAGGTTGGGGTAGGTTAGGTTGTATGACATTATTGATGTATATAACGTTCCCACGGAGACGTAGAGGCCAACTCGCCAGGAATGTGGTCAAATATTACCGCCGAGATGTTAGGTTGGGATAGGTTAGGTTATATTACGTTATTGATGTATATAAAGGTCCCACGGAGACGTAGAGGCCAACAAGCCAGGAATGTCGTCAAATATTACCGCCGAGATGTTAGATTGGGTTAGGCTAGCTTATATTATGTTATTGATGTATATAAAGATCCCACGGAGACGTAGAGGCCAACTCGCCAGGAATGTTGTCAAATCTTACCTCCGAGATGTTAGGTTGGGTTATGTTAGGTTATATTACGTTATTGATGTATACAAAGGTCCCGCGGAGGCGGAAAAGCCAACTCGCCAGGAATGTTCTCAAATATTACCGCCGAGATGTTAGATTGGTTTAGGTTAGGTTATATTACGCTATTGAAGTATATAAAGGTCCCACGGAAACGTAGAGGCCAACAAGCCAGGAATGTCGTCAAATATTACCGCCGAGATGTTAGATTGGGTTAGGCTAGCTTATATTATGTTATTGATGTATATAAAGGTCCCACGGAGACGTAGAGGCCAACTCGCCAGGAATGTTGTCAAATATTACCGCCGAGATGTTAGGTTGGGTTAGGTTAGGTTATATTACGTTATTGATGTATATAAAGGTCCCACGGAGACGGATAAGCGAACTTGCCAGGAAAGTGGTCAAATATTACCGCCGAGATGTTAGGTTGGGTTAGGTTAGGCTATATTACGTTATTGATGTATATAAAAGTCCCACGGAGACGGATAAGCGAACTCGCCAGGAATGTTGTCAAATATTACCGCCGAGATGTTAGGTTGGGTTAGGTTAGGTTGTATTACATTATGGATGTATATAACGGTCCCCCGGAGACGTAGAGGCCAACAAGACAGGAATGTGGTGAAATATTACCGCCGAGATGTTAGGTTGGGTTAGGTTAGGCTATATTACGTTATTGACGTATATAAAGGTCCCATGGAGACGTAGAGGCGAACTCGCCTGGTATGTTGTCAAATCTTACCGCCGAGATGTTAGGTTGGGTTAGGCTAGGTTATATTACGTTATTGATGTATACAAAGGTCCCACGGAAACGCAGAGGCCAACTCGCCAGGTAAGTTTTCAAATATTACTGCCGAGATGTTAGGTTGGGTTAAGTTAGGTTATATTACGTTATTGATGTATATAAAGGTCCCACGGAAACGTAGAGGCCATCAAGACAGGAATGTGGTCAAATATTCCCGCCGAGATGTTAGGTTGGGTTAGGTTATGTTATATTACGTTATTGAAGTATATAAAGGTCCCGCGGAGACGTAGAGGCCAACTCGCCAGGAATGTGGTCAAATATTACCGCCGAGATGTTACGTTGGGTTAGGTTAGGTTATATTACGTTATTGATGTATATAAAGGTCCCACGGAGACGAAGAGCCCAACTCGCCAGGTATGTCTTCAAATATTACCGCCGAGATGTTAGATTGGTTTAGGTTAGGTTATATTACGCTATTGAAGTATATAAAGGTCCCACGGAAACGTAGAGGCCAACAAGCCAGGAATGTCGTCAAATATTACCGCCGAGATGTTAGATTGGGTTAGGCTAGCTTATATTACGTTATTGATGTACATAACGTTCCCACGTAGACGTAGAGGCCAACTCGCCAAGTATGTTGTCAAATCTTACCGCCGAGATGTTAGGTTGGTTTAGGTTAGGTTATATTACGTTACTGATGTATATAAAGGTCCCACGGCGGCGGAAAAGCCAACTCGCCAGGAATGTTCTCAAACATTACCGCCGAGATGTTAGGTTGGGTTAGGTTAGGTTATATTACGTTATTGATGTATATAAAGGTCCCACGGAGACGGATAAGCGAACTCGCCAGGAATGTTGTCAAATATTACCGCCGAGATGTTAGGTTGGGTTAGGTTAGGTTGTATTACATTATTGATGTATATAACGGTCCCCCGGAGACGTAGAGGCCAACAAGACAGGAATGTGGTCAAATATTACCGCCGAGATGTTAGGTTGGGTTAGGTTAGGCTATATTACGTTATTGATGTATATAAAGGTCCCACGGAGACGTAGAGGCCAACTCGCCAGGTATGTTGTCAAATCCTACCGCCGAGATGTTAGGTTGTGTTAGGCTAGGTTATATTGCGTTATTGATGTATACAAAGGTCCCACGGAGACGTAGAGGCCAACTCGCCAGGTAAGTTTTCAAATATTACCGCCGAGATGTTAGGTTGGGTTAGGTTAGGTTATATTACGTTATTGATGTATATAACGGTCCCACGGAGACGTAGAGGCCATCAAGACAGGAATGTGGTCAAATATTCCCGCCGAGATGTTAGATTGGGTTAGGCTAGCTTATATTATGTTATTGATGTATATAAAGGTCCCACGGAGACGTAGAGGCCAACTCGCCAGGAATGTTGTCAAATATTACCGCCGAGATGTTAGGTTGGGTTAGTTTAGGTTATATTACGTTATTGATGTATATAAAGTTCCCACGGAGACGTAGAGGCCAACAAGCCAGGAATGTGGTCAAATATTATCGCCGAGATGTTAGTTTGGGTTAGGTTAGGCTATATTGCGTTATTGATGTATATAAACGTCCCACGGAGACGTAAAGGCCAATTCGCCAGGAATGTTGTCAAATATTACCGCCGAGATGTTAGGTTGGGGTAGGTTAGGTTGTATGACATTATTGATGTATATAACGTTCCCACGGAGACGTAGAGGCCAACTCGCCAGGAATGTGGTCAAATATTACCGCCGAGATGTTAGGTTGGGATAGGTTAGGCTATATTACGTTATTGATGTATATAAAGGTCCCAGCAAGACGTAGAGGCCAACAAGCCAGGAATGTCGTCAAATATTACCGCCGAGATGTTAGATTGGGTTAGGCTAGCTTATATTATGTTATTGATGTATATAAAGATCCCACGGAGACGTAGAGGCCAACTCGCCAGGAATGTTGTCAAATCTTACCTCCGAGATGTTAGGTTGGGTTAAGTTAGGTTATATTACGTTATTGATGTATACAAAGGTCCCGCGGAGGCGGAAAAGCCAACTCGCCAGGAATGTTCTCAAATATTACCGCCGAGATGTTAGATTGGTTTAGGTTAGGTTATATTACGCTATTGAAGTATATAAAGGTCCCACGGAAACGTAGAGGCCAACAAGCCAGGAATGTCGTCAAATATTACCGCCGAGATGTTAGATTGGGTTAGGCTAGCTTATATTATGTTATTGATGTATATAAAGGTCCCACGGAGACGTAGAGGCCAACTCGCCAGGAATGTTGTCAAATATTACCGCCGAGATGTTAGGTTGGGTTAGGTTAGGTTATATTACGTTATTGATGTATATAAAGGTCCCACGGAGACGGATAAGCGAACTCGCCAGGAAAGTGGTCAAATATTACCGCCGAGATGTTAGGTTGGGTTAGGTTAGGCTATATTACGTTATTGATGTATATAAAAGTCCCACGGAGACGGATAAGCGAACTCGCCAGGAATGTTGTCAAATATTACCGCCGAGATGTTAGGTTGGGTTAGGTTAGGTTGTATTACATTATGGATGTATATAACGGTCCCCCGGAGACGTAGAGGCCAACAAGACAGGAATGTGGTGAAATATTACCGCCGAGATGTTAGGTTGGGTTAGGTTAGGCTATATTACGTTATTGACGTATATAAAGGTCCCATGGAGACGTAGAGGCGAACTCGCCTGGTATGTTGTCAAATCTTACCGCCGAGATGTTAGGTTGGGTTAGGCTAGGTTATATTACGTTATTGATGTATACAAAGGTCCCACGGAAACGCAGAGGCCAACTCGCCAGGTAAGTTTTCAAATATTACTGCCGAGATGTTAGGTTGGGTTAAGTTAGGTTATATTACGTTATTGATGTATATAACGGTCCCACGGAAACGTAGAGGCCATCAAGACAGGAATGTGGTCAAATATTCCCGCCGAGATGTTAGGTTGGGTTAGGTTATGTTATATTACGTTATTGAAGTATATAAAGGTCCCGCGGAGACGTAGAGGCCAACTCGCCAGGAATGTGGTCAAATATTACCGCCGAGATGTTACGTTGGGTTAGGTTAGGTTATATTACGTTATTGATGTATATAAAGGTCCCACGGAGACGAAGAGCCCAACTCGCCAGGTATGTCTTCAAATATTACCGCCGAGATGTTAGATTGGTTTAGGTTAGGTTATATTACGCTATTGAAGTATATAAAGGTCCCACGGAAACGTAGAGGCCAACAAGCCAGGAATGTCGTCAAATATTACCGCCGAGATGTTAGATTGGGTTAGGCTAGCTTATATTACGTTATTGATGTACATAACGTTCCCACGTAGACGTAGAGGCCAACTCGCCAAGTATGTTGTCAAATCTTACCGCCGAGATGTTAGGTTGGTTTAGGTTAGGTTATATTACGTTATTGATGTATATAAAGGTCCCACGGCGGCGGAAAAGCCAACTCGCCAGGAATGTTCTCAAACATTACCGCCGAGATGTTAGGTTGGGTTAGGTTAGGTTATATTACGTTATTGATGTATATAAAGGTCCCACGGAGACGGATAAGCGAACTCGCCAGGAATGTTGTCAAATATTACGCCGAGATGTTAGGTTGGGTTAGGTTAGGTTGTATTACATTATTGATGTATATAACGGTCCCCCGGAGACGTAGAGGCCAACAAGACAGGAATGTGGTCAAATATTACCGCCGAGATGTTAGGTTGGGTTAGGTTAGGCTATATTACGTTATTGATGTATATAAAGGTCCCACGGAGACGTAGAGGCCAGCTCGCCAGGTATGTTGTCAAATCCTACCGCCGAGATGTTAGGTTGTGTTAGGCTAGGTTATATTGCGTTATTGATGTATACAAAGGTCCCACGGAGACGTAGAGGCCAACTCGCCAGGTAAGTTTTCAAATATTACCGCCGAGATGTTAGGTTGGGTTAGGTTAGGTTATATTACGTTATTGATGTATATAACGGTCCCACGGAGACGTAGAGGCCATCAAGACAGGAATGTGGTCAAATATTCCCGCCGAGATGTTAGATTGGGTTAGGCTAGCTTATATTATGTTATTGATGTATATAAAGGTCCCACGGAGACGTAGAGGCCAACTCGCCAGGAATGTTGTCAAATATTACCGCCGAGATGTTAGGTTGGGTTAGTTTAGGTTATATTACGTTATTGATGTATATAAAGTTCCCACGGAGACGTAGAGGCCAACTCGCCAGGTATGTTGTCAAATCTTACCGCCAAGATGTTAGGTTGGGTTAGGTTAGGTTATATTACGTTATTGATGTATATAAAGGTCCCACGGAGACGGAGAAGCCAACTCGCCAGGAATGTTGTCAAAAATTACCGCCGAGATGTTAGGTTGGGTTAGGTTAGGTTATATTACGTTATTGATGTATATGAAGGTCCCACGGAGACGAAGAGGCCAACTCGCCAGGTATGTCTTCAAATATTACCGCCGAGATGTTAGATAGGTCTAGGTTAGGTTATATTATGTTATTGATGTATACAAAGGTCCCACGGAGGCGGAAAAGCCAACTCGCCAGGAATGTTCTCAAATATTACCGCCGAGATGTTAGGTTGGGTTAGGTTAGGTTATATTACGTTATTGATGTATATAAAGGTCCCACGGAGACGTAGAGGCCAGCTCGCCAGGAATGTTGTCAAATATTACCGCCGAGATGTTAGGTTGGGTTAGTTTAGGTTATATTACGTTATTGATGTATATAAAGTTCCCACGGAGACGTAGAGGCCAACAAGCCAGGAGTGTGGTTAAATATTATCGCCGAGATGTTAGTTTGGGTTAGGTTAGGCTATATTACGTTATTGATGTATATAAAGGTCCCACGGAGACGTAGAGGCCAACTCGCCAGGTATGTTGTCAAATCTTACCGCCGAGATGTAAGGTTGGGTTAGGTTAGGTTATATTACGTTATTGATGTATATAAAGGTCCCACGGAGACGGAGAAGCCAACTCGCCAGGAATGTTGTCAAAAATTACCGCCGATATGTTAGGTTGGGTTAGGTTAGATCATATTACGTTATTGATGTATATAAAGGTCCCACGGAGACGAAGAGGTCAACTCGCCAGGTATGTCTTCAAATATTACCGCCGAGATGTTTGATTGGTTTAGGTTAGGTTATATTACGTTATTGATGTATACAAAGGTCCCACGGAGGCGGAAAATCCAACTCGCCAGGAATGTTCTCAAATATTACCGCCGAGATGTTAGGTTGGGTTAGGTTAGGTTATATTACGTTATTGAAGTATATAAAGGTCCCACGGAGACGTAGAGGCCAACTCGCCAGGAATGTTGTCAAATATTACAGCCGAGATGTTAGGTTGGGTTAGGTTAGGTTATATTACGTTATTGATGTATATAAAGGTCCCACGGAGACGAAGTGGCCAACTCGCCAGGTATGTCTTCAAATATTACCGCCGAGATGTTAGATTGATTTAGGTTAGGTTATATAACGTTATTGATGTATATAACGGTCCCACGGAGACGTAGAGGCCATCAAGACAGGAATGTGGTCAAATATTACCGCCGAGATGTTAGGTTGGGTTAGTTTAGGTTATATTACGTTATTGATGTATATAAAGGTCCCACGTAGACGTAGAGTCCAACAAGCCAGGAATGTGGTCAAATATTACAGCCGAGATGTAAGATTGGGTTAGGTTAGGTTATATTACGTTATAGATGTATATAAAGGTCCCACGGAGACGTAGAGTCCAACAAGCCAGGAATGTGATCAAATATTACCGCCGAGATGTTAGGTTGGGTTAGGTGATGTTATATTACGTTATTGATGTATATAAAGGTCCCACGGAGGCGGAAAAGCCAACTCGCCAGGAATGTTCTCAAACATTACCGCCGAGATGTTAGGTTGGGTTAGGTTAGGTTATATTACGTTATTGATGTATATAAAGATCCCACGGAGACGGATAAGCGAACTCGCCAGGAATGTTGTCAAATATTACCGCCGAGATGTTAGGTTGGGTTAGGTTAGGTTGTATTACATTATTGATGTATATAACGGTCCCCCGGAGACGTAGAGGCCAACAAGACAGGAATATGGTCAAATATTACCGCCGAGATGTTAGGTTGGGTTAGGTTAGGCTATATTACGTTATTGATGTATATAAAGGTCCCACGGAGACGGATAAGCGAACTCGCCAGGAATGTTGTCAAATATTACCGCCGAGATGTTAGGTTGGGTTAGGTTAGGTTGTATTACATTATGGATGTATATAACTGTCCCCCGGAGACGTAGAGGCCAACAAGACAGGAATGTGGTGAAATATTACAGCCGAGATGTTAGGTTGGGTTAGGTTAGGCTATATTACGTTATTGACGTATATAAAGGTCCCACGGAGGCGGAAAAGCCAACTCGCCAGGAATGTTCTCAAATATTACCGCCGAGATGTTAGGTTGGGTTAGGTTAGGTTATATTACGTTATAGATGTATATAAAGGTCCCAAGGAGACGTAGAGTCCAACAAGCCAGGAATGTGATCAAATATTACCGCCGAGATGTTAGGTTGGGTTAGGTGATGTTATATTACGTTATTGATGTATATAAAGGTCCCACGGAGGCGGAAAAGCCAACTCGCCAGGAATGTTCTCAAACATTACCGCCGAGATGTTAGGTTGGGTTAGGTTAGGTTATATTACGTTATTGATGTATATAAAGGTCTCACGGAGACGTAGAGTCCAACAAGCCAGGAATGTGATCAAATATTACCGCCGAGATGTTAGATTGGTCTAGGTTGGGTTATATTATGTTATTGATGTATACAAAGGTCCCACGGAGGCGGAAAAGCCAACTTGCCAGGAATGTTCTCAAATATTACTGCCGAGATGTTAGGTTGGGTTAGGTTAGGTTATATTACGTTATTGAAGTATATAAAGGTCCCACGGAGACGAAGAGGTCAACTCGCCAGGTATGTCTTCAAATATTACCGCCGAGATGTTTGATTGGTTTAGGTTAGGTTATATTACGTTATTGATGTATACAAAGGTCCCACGGAGGCGGAAAAGCCAACTCGCCAGGAATGTTCTCAAATATTACCGCCGAGATGTTAGGTTGGGTTAGGTTAGGTTATATTACGTTATTGAAGTATATAAAGGTCCCACGGAGACGTAGAGGCCAACTCGCCAGGAATGTTGTCAAATATTACAGCCGAGATGTTAGGTTGGGTTAGGTTAGGTTATATTACGTTATTGATGTATATAAAGGTCCCACGGAGACGAAGTGGCCAACTCGCCAGGTATGTCTTCAAATATTACCGCCGAGATGTTAGATTGGTTTAGGTTAGGTTATATAACGTTATTGATGTATATAACGGTCCCACGGAGACGTAGAGGCCATCAAGACAGGAATGTGGTCAAATATTACCGCCGAGATGTTAGGTTGGGTTAGTTTAGGTTATATTACGTTATTGATGTATATAAAGGTCCCACGGAGACGAAGTGGCCAACTCGCCAGGTATGTCTTCAAATATTACCGCCGAGATGTTAGATTGGTTTAGGTTAGGTTATATAACGTTATTGATGTATATAACGGTCCCACGGAGACGTAGAGGCCATCAAGACAGGAATGTGGTCAAATATTACCGCCGAGATGTTAGGTTGGGTTAGTTTAGGTTATATTACGTTATTGATGTATATAAAGGTCCCACGTAGACGTAGAGTCCAACAAGCCAGGAATGTGGTCAAATATTACAGCCGAGATGTAAGATTGGGTTAGGTTAGGTTATATTACGTTATAGATGTATATAAAGGTCCCACGGAGACGTAGAGTCCAACAAGCCAGGAATGTGATCAAATATTACCGCCGAGATGTTAGGTTGGGTTAGGTGATGTTATATTACGTTATTGATGTATATAAAGGTCCCACGGAGGCGGAAAACCAACTCGCCAGGAATGTTCTCAAACATTACCGCCGAGATGTTAGGTTGGGTTAGGTTAGGTTATATTACGTTATTGATGTATATAAAGGTCCCACGGAGACGTAGAGGCCAACTCGCCAGGAATGTTGTCAAATATTACCGCCGAGATGTTAGGTTGGGTTAGTTTAGGTTATATTACGTTATTGATGTATATAAAGTTCCCACGGAGACGTAGAGGCCAACAAGCCAGGAATGTGGTTAAATATTATCGCCGAGATGTTAGTTTGGGTTAGGTTAGGCTATATTACGTTATTGATGTATATAAAGGTCCCACGGAGGCGGAAAATCCAACTCGCCAGGAATGTTCTCAAATATTACCGCCGAGATGTTAGGTTGGGTTAGGTTAGGTTATATTACGTTATTGAAGTATATAAAGGTCCCACGGAGACGTAGAGGCCAACTCGCCAGGAATGTTGTCAAATATTACAGCCGAGATGTTAGGTTGGGTTAGGTTAGGTTATATTACGTTATTGATGTATATAAAGGTCCCACGGAGACGAAGTGGCCAACTCGCCAGGTATGTCTTCAAATATTACCGCCGAGATGTTAGATTGATTCAGGTTAGGTTATATAACGTTATTGATGTATATAACGGTCCCACGGAGACGTAGAGGCCATCAAGACAGGAATGTGGTCAAATATTACCGCCGAGATGTTAGGTTGGGTTAGTTTAGGTTATATTACGTTATTGATGTATATAAAGGTCCCACGTAGACGTAGAGTCCTACAAGCCAGGAATGTGGTCAAATATTACAGCCGAGATGTAAGATTGGGTTAGGTTAGGTTATATTACGTTATAGATGTATATAAAGGTCCCACGGAGACGTAGAGTCCAACAAGCCAGGAATGTTCTCAAACATTACCGCCGAGATGTTAGGTTGGGTTAGGTTAGGTTATATTACGTTATTGATGTATATAAAGGTCCCACGGAGACGTAGAGGCCAACTCGCCAGGAATGTTGTCAAATATTACCGCCGAGATGTTTGATTGGTTTAGGTTAGGTTATATTACGTTATTGATGTATACAAAGGTCCCACGGAGGCGGAAAAGCCAACTCGCCAGGAATGTTGTCAAATATTACAGCCGAGATGTTAGATTGGTTTAGGTTAGGTTATATAACGTTATTGATGTATATAAAGGTCCCACGGAGACGTAGAGGCCATCAAGACAGGAATGTGGTCAAATATTACCGCCGGGATGTTAGGTTGGGTTAGTTTAGGTTATATTACGTTATTGATGTATATAAAGGTCCCACGTAGACGTAGAGTCCAACAAGCCAGGAATGTGGTCAAATATTACAGCCGAGATGTAAGATTGGGTTAGGTTAGGTTATATTACGTTATAGATGTATATAAAGGTCTCACGGAGACGTAGAGTCCAACAAGCCAGGAATGTGATCAAATATTACCGCCGAGATGTTAGATTGGTCTAGGTTGGGTTATATTATGTTATTGATGTATACAAAGGTCCCACGGAGGCGGAAAAGCCAACAAGCCAGGAATGTGGTCAAATATTACAGCCGAGATGTAAGATTGGGTTAGGTTAGGTTATATTACGTTATAGATGTATATAAAGGTCCCACGGAGACGTAGAGTCCAACAAGCCAGGAATGTGATCAAATATTACCGCCGAGATGTTAGGTTGGGTTAGGTGATGTTATATTACGTTATTGATGTATATAAAGGTCCCACGGAGGCGGAAAACCAACTCGCCAGGAATGTTGTCAAACATTACCGCCGAGATGTTAGGTTGGGTTAGGTTAGGTTATATTACGTTATTGATGTATATAAAGGTCCCACGGAGACGTAGAGGCCAACTCGCCAGGAATGTTGTCAAATATTACCGCCGAGATGTTAGGTTGGGTTAGTTTAGGTTATATTACGTTATTGATGTATATAAAGTTCCCACGGAGACGTAGAGGCCAACAAGCCAGGAATGTGGTTAAATATTATCGCCGAGATGTTAGTTTGGGTTAGGTTAGGCTATATTACGTTATTGATGTATATAAAGGTCCCACGGAGACGTAGAGGCCAACTCGCCAGGTATGTTGTCAAATCTTACCGCCGAGATGTAAGGTTGGGTTAGGTTAGGTTATATTACGTTATTGATGTATATAAAGGTCCCACGGAGACGGAGAAGCCAACTCGCCAGGAATGTTGTCAAAAATTACCGCCGATATGTTAGGTTGGGTTAGGTTAGATCATATTACGTTATTGATGTATATAAAGGTCCCACGGAGACGAAGAGGTCAACTCGCCAGGTATGTCTTCAAATATTACCGCCGAGATGTTTGATTGGTTTAGGTTAGGTTATATTACGTTATTGATGTATACAAAGGTCCCACGGAGGCGGAAAATCCAACTCGCCAGGAATGTTCTCAAATATTACCGCCGAGATGTTAGGTTGGGTTAGGTTAGGTTATATTACGTTATTGAAGTATATAAAGGTCCCACGGAGACGTAGAGGCCAACTCGCCAGGAATGTTGTCAAATATTACAGCCGAGATGTTAGGTTGGGTTAGGTTAGGTTATATTACGTTATTGATGTATATAAAGGTCCCACGGAGACGAAGTGGCCAACTCGCCAGGTATGTCTTCAAATATTACCGCCGAGATGTTAGATTGATTTAGGTTAGGTTATATAACGTTATTGATGTATATAACGGTCCCACGGAGACGTAGAGGCCATCAAGACAGGAATGTGGTCAAATATTACCGCCGAGATGTTAGGTTGGGTTAGTTTAGGTTATATTACGTTATTGATGTATATAAAGGTCCCACGTAGACGTAGAGTCCAACAAGCCAGGAATGTGGTCAAATATTACAGCCGAGATGTAAGATTGGGTTAGGTTAGGTTATATTACGTTATAGATGTATATAAAGGTCCCACGGAGACGTAGAGTCCAACAAGCCAGGAATGTGATCAAATATTACCGCCGAGATGTTAGGTTGGGTTAGGTGATGTTATATTACGTTATTGATGTATATAAAGGTCCCACGGAGGCGGAAATGCCAACTCGCCAGGAATGTTCTCAAACATTACCGCCGAGATGTTAGGTTGGGTTAGGTTAGGTTATATTACGTTATTGATGTATATAAAGGTCCCACGGAGACGTAGAGGCCAACTCGCCAGGAATGTTGTCAAATATTACCGCCGAGATGTTTGATTGGTTTAGGTTAGGTTATATTACGTTATTGATGTATACAAAGGTCCCACGGAGGCGGAAAAGCCAACTCGCCAGGAATGTTGTCAAATATTACAGCCGAGATGTTAGGTTGGGTTAGGTTAGGCTATATTACGTTATTGATGTATATAAAGGTCCCACGGAGACGTAGAGGCCATCAAGACAGGAATGTGGTCAAATATTACCGCCGGGATGTTAGGTTGGGTTAGTTTAGGTTATATTACGTTATTGATGTATATAAAGGTCCCACGTAGACGTAGAGTCCAACAAGCCAGGAATGTGGTCAAATATTACAGCCGAGATGTAAGATTGGGTTAGGTTAGGTTATATTACGTTATAGATGTATATAAAGGTCTCACGGAGACGTAGAGTCCAACAAGCCAGGAATGTGATCAAATATTACCGCCGAGATGTTAGGTTGGGTTAGGTGATGTTATATTACGTTATTGATGTATATAAAGGTCCCACGGAGGCGGAAAAGCCAACTCGCCAGGAATGTTCTCAAACATTACCGCCGAGATGTTAGGTTGGGTTAGGTTAGGTTATATTACGTTATTGATGTATATAAAGATCCCACGGAGACGGATAAGCGAACTCGCCAGGAATGTTGTCAAATATTACCGCCGAGATGTTAGGTTGGGTTAGGTTAGGTTGTATTACATTATTGATGTATATAACGGTCCCCCGGAGACGTAGAGGCCAACAAGACAGGAATGTGGTCAAATATTACCGCCGAGATGTTAGGTTGGGTTAGGTTAGGCTATATTACGTTATTGATGTATATAAAGGTCCCACGGAGACGGATAAGCGAACTCGCCAGGAATGTTGTCAAATATTACCGCCGAGATGTTAGGTTGGGTTAGGTTAGGTTGTATTACATTATGGATGTATATAACGGTCCCCCGGAGACGTAGAGGCCAACAAGACAGGAATGTGGTGAAATATTACCGCCGAGATGTTAGGTTGGGTTAGGTTAGGCTATATTACGTTATTGACGTATATAAAGGTCCCACGGAGACGTAGAGACCATCAAGACAGGAATGTTGTCAAATATTACCGCCGAGATGTTTGATTGGTTTAGGTTAGGTTATATTACGTTATTGATGTATACAAAGGTCCCACGGAGGCGGAAAAGCCAACTCGCCAGGAATGTTGTCAAATATTACAGCCGAGATGTTAGGTTGGGTTAGGTTAGGCTATATTACGTTATTGATGTATATAAAGGTCCCACGGAGACGTAGAGGCCATCAAGACAGGAATGTGGTCAAATATTACCGCCGGGATGTTAGGTTGGGTTAGTTTAGGTTATATTACGTTATTGATGTATATAAAGGTCCCACGTAGACGTAGAGTCCAACAAGCCAGGAATGTGGTCAAATATTACAGCCGAGATGTAAGATTGGGTTAGGTTAGGTTATATTACGTTATAGATGTATATAAAGGTCTCACGGAGACGTAGAGTCCAACAAGCCAGGAATGTGATCAAATATTACCGCCGAGATGTTAGGTTGGGTTAGGTGATGTTATATTACGTTATTGATGTATATAAAGGTCCCACGGAGGCGGAAAAGCCAACTCGCCAGGAATGTTCTCAAACATTACCGCCGAGATGTTAGGTTGGGTTAGGTTAGGTTATATTACGTTATTGATGTATATAAAGATCCCACGGAGACGGATAAGCGAACTCGCCAGGAATGTTGTCAAATATTACCGCCGAGATGTTAGGTTGGGTTAGGTTAGGTTGTATTACATTATTGATGTATATAACGGTCCCCCGGAGACGTAGAGGCCAACAAGACAGGAATGTGGTCAAATATTACCGCCGAGATGTTAGGTTGGGTTAGGTTAGGCTATATTACGTTATTGATGTATATAAAGGTCCCACGGAGACGGATAAGCGAACTCGCCAGGAATGTTGTCAAATATTACCGCCGAGATGTTAGGTTGGGTTAGGTTAGGTTGTATTACATTATGGATGTATATAACGGTCCCCCGGAGACGTAGAGGCCAACAAGACAGGAATGTGGTGAAATATTACCGCCGAGATGTTAGGTTGGGTTAGGTTAGGCTATATTACGTTATTGACGTATATAAAGGTCCCACGGAGACGTAGAGACCATCAAGACAGGAATGTGGTCAAATATTCCCGCCGAGATGTTAGGTTGGGTTAGGTTAGGTTATATTACGTTATTGAAGTATATAAAGGTCCCACGGAGACGTAGAGGCCAACTCGCCAGGAATGTTGTCAAATATTACAGCCGAGATGTTAGGTTGGGTTAGGTTAGGTTATATTACGTTATAGATGTATATAAAGGTCCCACGGAGACGTAGAGTCCAACAAGCCAGGAATGTGATCAAATATTACCGCCGAGATGTTAGGTTGGGTTAGGTGATGTTATATTACGTTATTGATGTATATAAAGGTCCCACGGAGGCGGAAAAGCCAACTCGCCAGGAATGTTCTCAAACATTACCGCCGGGATGTTAGGTTGGGTTAGGTTAGGTTATATTACGTTATTGATGTATATAAAGGTCCCACGGAGACGTAGAGGCCAACTCGCCAGGAATGTTGTCAAATATTACCGCCGAGATGTTTGATTGGTTTAGGTTAGGTTATATTACGTTATTGATGTATACAAAGGTCCCACGGAGGCGGAAAAGCCAACTCGCCAGGAATGTTGTCAAATATTACAGCCGAGATGTTAGGTTGGGTTAGGTTAGGTTATATTACGTTATTGAAGTATATAAAGGTCCCACGGAGACGTAGAAGCCAACTCGCCAGGAATGTTGTCAAATATTACAGCCGAGATGTTAGGTTGGGTTAGGTTAGGTTATATTACGTTATTGATGTATATAAAGGTCCCACGGAGACGAAGAGGCCAACTCGCCAGGTATGTCTTCAAATACTACCGCCGAGATGTTAGATTGGTTTAGGTTAGGTTATATTACGTTATTGAAGTATATAAAGGTCCCACGGAGACGTAGAGGCCATCAAGACAGGAATGTGGTCAAATATTACCGCCGGGATGTTAGGTTGGGTTAGTTTAGGTTATATTACGTTATTGATGTATATAAAGGTCCCACGTAGACGTAGAGTCCAACAAGCCAGGAATGTGGTCAAATATTACAGCCGAGATGTAAGATTGGGTTAGGTTAGGTTATATTACGTTATAGATGTATATAAAGGTCCCACGGAGACGTAGAGTCCAACAAGCCAGGAATGTGATCAAATATTACCGCCGAGATGTTAGGTTGGGTTAGGTGATGTTATATTACGTTATTGATGTATATAAAGGTCCCACGGAGGCGGAAAACCAACTCGCCAGGAATGTTCTCAAACATTACCGCCGAGATGTTAGGTTGGGTTAGGTTAGGTTATATTACGTTATTGATGTATATAAAGGTCCCACGGAGACGTAGAGGCCAACTCGCCAGGAATGTTGTCAAATATTACCGCCGAGATGTTAGGTTGGGTTAGTTTAGGTTATATTACGTTATTGATGTATATAAAGTTCCCACGGAGACGTAGAGGCCAACAAGCCAGGAATGTGGTTAAATATTATCGCCGAGATGTTAGTTTGGGTTAGGTTAGGCTATATTACGTTATTGATGTATATAAAGGTCCCACGGAGACGTAGAGGCCAACTCGCCATGTATGTTGTCAAATCTTACCGCCGAGATGTAAGGTTGGGTTAGGTTAGGTTATATTACGTTATTGATGTATATAAAGGTCCCACGGAGACGGAGAAGCCAACTCGCCAGGAATGTTGTCAAAAATTACCGCCGATATGTTAGGTTGGGTTAGGTTAGATCATATTACGTTATTGATGTATATAAAGGTCCCACGGAGACGAAGAGGTCAACTCGCCAGGTATGTCTTCAAATATTACCGCCGAGATGTTTGATTGGTTTAGGTTAGGTTGTATTACGTTATTGATGTATACAAAGGTCCCACGGAGGCGGAAAATCCAACTCGCCAGGAATGTTCTCAAATATTACCGCCGAGATGTTAGGTTGGGTTAGG
Organism: Xylocopa violacea; assembly: GCA_963969225.1. Taxonomy (NCBI): domain Eukaryota; kingdom Metazoa; phylum Arthropoda; class Insecta; order Hymenoptera; family Apidae; genus Xylocopa; species Xylocopa violacea. The sequence goes on along the minus strand of CAXAJV010000017.1, from coordinate 5,626,973 downwards.
TTAGGTTATATTACGTTATTGAAGTATATAAAGGTCCCACGGAGACGTAGAGGCCAACTCGCCAGGAATGTTGTCAAATATTACAGCCGAGATGTTAGGTTGGGTTAGGTTAGGTTATATTACGTTATTGATGTATATAAAGGTCCCACGGAGACGAAGTGGCCAACTCGCCAGGTATGTCTTCAAATATTACCGCCGAGATGTTAGATTGGTTTAGGTTAGGTTATATTACGCTATTGAAGTATATAAAGGTCCCACGGAAACGTAGAGGCCAACAAGCCAGGAATGTCGTCAAATATTACCGCCGAGATGTTAGATTGGGTTAGGCTAGCTTATATTACGTTATTGATGTACATAACGTTCCCACGTAGACGTAGAGGCCAACTCGCCAAGTATGTTGTCAAATCTTACCGCCGAGATGTTAGGTTGGTTTAGGTTAGGTTATATTACGTTATTGATGTATATAAAGGTCCCACGGCGGCGGAAAAGCCAACTCGCCAGGAATGTTCTCAAACATTACCGCCGAGATGTTAGGTTGGGTTAGGTTAGGTTATATTACGTTATTGATGTATATAAAGGTCCCACGGAGACGGATAAGCGAACTCGCCAGGAATGTTGTCAAATATTACGCCGAGATGTTAGGTTGGGTTAGGTTAGGTTATATTACATTATTGATGTATATAACGGTCCCCCGGAGACGTAGAGGCCAACAAGACAGGAATGTGGTCAAATATTACCGCCGAGATGTTAGGTTGGGTTAGGTTAGGCTATATTACGTTATTGATGTATATAAAGGTCCCACGGAGACGTAGAGGCCAGCTCGCCAGGTATGTTGTCAAATCCTACCGCCGAGATGTTAGGTTGTGTTAGGCTAGGTTATATTGCGTTATTGATGTATACAAAGGTCCCACGGAGACGTAGAGGCCAACTCGCCAGGTAAGTTTTCAAATATTACCGCCGAGATGTTAGGTTGGGTTAGGTTAGGTTATATTACGTTATTGATGTATATAACGGTCCCACGGAGACGTAGAGGCCATCAAGACAGGAATGTGGTCAAATATTCCCGCCGAGATGTTAGATTGGGTTAGGCTAGCTTATATTATGTTATTGATGTATATAAAGGTCCCACGGAGACGTAGAGGCCAACTCGCCAGGAATGTTGTCAAATATTACCGCCGAGATGTTAGGTTGGGTTAGTTTAGGTTATATTACGTTATTGATGTATATAAAGTTCCCACGGAGACGTAGAGGCCAACTCGCCAGGTATGTTGTCAAATCTTACCGCCAAGATGTTAGGTTGGGTTAGGTTAGGTTATATTACGTTATTGATGTATATAAAGGTCCCACGGAGACGGAGAAGCCAACTCGCCAGGAATGTTGTCAAAAATTACCGCCGAGATGTTAGGTTGGGTTAGGTTAGGTTATATTACGTTATTGATGTATATGAAGGTCCCACGGAGACGAAGAGGCCAACTCGCCAGGTATGTCTTCAAATATTACCGCCGAGATGTTAGATAGGTCTAGGTTAGGTTATATTATGTTATTGATGTATACAAAGGTCCCACGGAGGCGGAAAAGCCAACTCGCCAGGAATGTTCTCAAATATTACCGCCGAGATGTTAGGTTGGGTTAGGTTAGGTTATATTACGTTATTGATGTATATAAAGGTCCCACGGAGACGTAGAGGCCAGCTCGCCAGGAATGTTGTCAAATATTACCGCCGAGATGTTAGGTTGGGTTAGTTTAGGTTATATTACGTTATTGATGTATATAAAGTTCCCACGGAGACGTAGAGGCCAACAAGCCAGGAGTGTGGTTAAATATTATCGCCGAGATGTTAGTTTGGGTTAGGTTAGGCTATATTACGTTATTGATGTATATAAAGGTCCCACGGAGACGTAGAGGCCAACTCGCCAGGTATGTTGTCAAATCTTACCGCCGAGATGTAAGGTTGGGTTAGGTTAGGTTATATTACGTTATTGATGTATATAAAGGTCCCACGGAGACGGAGAAGCCAACTCGCCAGGAATGTTGTCAAAAATTACCGCCGATATGTTAGGTTGGGTTAGGTTAGATCATATTACGTTATTGATGTATATAAAGGTCCCACGGAGACGAAGAGGTCAACTCGCCAGGTATGTCTTCAAATATTACCGCCGAGATGTTTGATTGGTTTAGGTTAGGTTATATTACGTTATTGATGTATACAAAGGTCCCACGGAGGCGGAAAATCCAACTCGCCAGGAATGTTCTCAAATATTACCGCCGAGATGTTAGGTTGGGTTAGGTTAGGTTATATTACGTTATTGAAGTATATAAAGGTCCCACGGAGACGTAGAGGCCATCAAGACAGGAATGTGGTCAAATATTACCGCCGAGATGTTAGGTTGGGTTAGTTTAGGTTATATTACGTTATTGATGTATATAAAGGTCCCACGTAGACGTAGAGTCCAACAAGCCAGGAATGTGGTCAAATATTACAGCCGAGATGTAAGATTGGGTTAGGTTAGGTTATATTACGTTATAGATGTATATAAAGGTCCCACGGAGACGTAGAGTCCAACAAGCCAGGAATGTGATCAAATATTACCGCCGAGATGTTAGGTTGGGTTAGGTGATGTTATATTACGTTATTGATGTATATAAAGGTCCCACGGAGGCGGAAAAGCCAACTCGCCAGGAATGTTCTCAAACATTACCGCCGAGATGTTAGGTTGGGTTAGGTTAGGTTATATTACGTTATTGATGTATATAAAGATCCCACGGAGACGGATAAGCGAACTCGCCAGGAATGTTGTCAAATATTACCGCCGAGATGTTAGGTTGGGTTAGGTTAGGTTGTATTACATTATTGATGTATATAACGGTCCCCCGGAGACGTAGAGGCCAACAAGACAGGAATATGGTCAAATATTACCGCCGAGATGTTAGGTTGGGTTAGGTTAGGCTATATTACGTTATTGATGTATATAAAGGTCCCACGGAGACGGATAAGCGAACTCGCCAGGAATGTTGTCAAATATTACCGCCGAGATGTTAGGTTGGGTTAGGTTAGGTTGTATTACATTATGGATGTATATAACTGTCCCCCGGAGACGTAGAGGCCAACAAGACAGGAATGTGGTGAAATATTACAGCCGAGATGTTAGGTTGGGTTAGGTTAGGCTATATTACGTTATTGACGTATATAAAGGTCCCACGGAGGCGGAAAAGCCAACTCGCCAGGAATGTTCTCAAATATTACCGCCGAGATGTTAGGTTGGGTTAGGTTAGGTTATATTACGTTATAGATGTATATAAAGGTCCCACGGAGACGTAGAGTCCAACAAGCCAGGAATGTGATCAAATATTACCGCCGAGATGTTAGGTTGGGTTAGGTGATGTTATATTACGTTATTGATGTATATAAAGGTCCCACGGAGGCGGAAAAGCCAACTCGCCAGGAATGTTCTCAAACATTACCGCCGAGATGTTAGGTTGGGTTAGGTTAGGTTATATTACGTTATTGATGTATATAAAGGTCTCACGGGACGTAGAGTCCAACAAGCCAGGAATGTGATCAAATATTACCGCCGAGATGTTAGATTGGTCTAGGTTGGGTTATATTATGTTATTGATGTATACAAAGGTCCCACGGAGGCGGAAAAGCCAACTTGCCAGGAATGTTCTCAAATATTACTGCCGAGATGTTAGGTTGGGTTAGGTTAGGTTATATTACGTTATTGAAGTATATAAAGGTCCCACGGAGACGAAGAGGTCAACTCGCCAGGTATGTCTTCAAATATTACCGCCGAGATGTTTGATTGGTTTAGGTTAGGTTATATTACGTTATTGATGTATACAAAGGTCCCACGGAGGCGGAAAAGCCAACTCGCCAGGAATGTTCTCAAATATTACCGCCGAGATGTTAGGTTGGGTTAGGTTAGGTTATATTACGTTATTGAAGTATATAAAGGTCCCACGGAGACGTAGAGGCCAACTCGCCAGGAATGTTGTCAAATATTACAGCCGAGATGTTAGGTTGGGTTAGGTTAGGTTATATTACGTTATTGATGTATATAAAGGTCCCACGGAGACGAAGTGGCCAACTCGCCAGGTATGTCTTCAAATATTACCGCCGAGATGTTAGATTGGTTTAGGTTAGGTTATATAACGTTATTGATGTATATAACGGTCCCACGGAGACGTAGAGGCCATCAAGACAGGAATGTGGTCAAATATTACCGCCGAGATGTTAGGTTGGGTTAGTTTAGGTTATATTACGTTATTGATGTATATAAAGGTCCCACGGAGACGAAGTGGCCAACTCGCCAGGTATGTCTTCAAATATTACCGCCGAGATGTTAGATTGGTTTAGGTTAGGTTATATAACGTTATTGATGTATATAACGGTCCCACGGAGACGTAGAGGCCATCAAGACAGGAATGTGGTCAAATATTACCGCCGAGATGTTAGGTTGGGTTAGTTTAGGTTATATTACGTTATTGATGTATATAAAGGTCCCACGTAGACGTAGAGTCCAACAAGCCAGGAATGTGGTCAAATATTACAGCCGAGATGTAAGATTGGGTTAGGTTAGGTTATATTACGTTATAGATGTATATAAAGGTCCCACGGAGACGTAGAGTCCAACAAGCCAGGAATGTGATCAAATATTACCGCCGAGATGTTAGGTTGGGTTAGGTGATGTTATATTACGTTATTGATGTATATAAAGGTCCCACGGAGGCGGAAAACCAACTCGCCAGGAATGTTGTCAAACATTACCGCCGAGATGTTAGGTTGGGTTAGGTTAGGTTATATTACGTTATTGATGTATATAAAGGTCCCACGGAGACGTAGAGGCCAACTCGCCAGGAATGTTGTCAAATATTACCGCCGAGATGTTAGGTTGGGTTAGTTTAGGTTATATTACGTTATTGATGTATATAAAGTTCCCACGGAGACGTAGAGGCCAACAAGCCAGGAATGTGGTTAAATATTATCGCCGAGATGTTAGTTTGGGTTAGGTTAGGCTATATTACGTTATTGATGTATATAAAGGTCCCACGGAGACGTAGAGGCCAACTCGCCAGGTATGTTGTCAAATCTTACCGCCGAGATGTAAGGTTGGGTTAGGTTAGGTTATATTACGTTATTGATGTATATAAAGGTCCCACGGAGACGGAGAAGCCAACTCGCCAGGAATGTTGTCAAAAATTACCGCCGATATGTTAGGTTGGGTTAGGTTAGATCATATTACGTTATTGATGTATATAAAGGTCCCACGGAGACGAAGAGGTCAACTCGCCAGGTATGTCTTCAAATATTACCGCCGAGATGTTTGATTGGTTTAGGTTAGGTTATATTACGTTATTGATGTATACAAAGGTCCCACGGAGGCGGAAAATCCAACTCGCCAGGAATGTTCTCAAATATTACCGCCGAGATGTTAGGTTGGGTTAGGTTAGGTTATATTACGTTATTGAAGTATATAAAGGTCCCACGGAGACGTAGAGGCCAACTCGCCAGGAATGTTGTCAAATATTACAGCCGAGATGTTAGGTTGGGTTAGGTTAGGTTATATTACGTTATTGATGTATATAAAGGTCCCACGGAGACGAAGTGGCCAACTCGCCAGGTATGTCTTCAAATATTACCGCCGAGATGTTAGATTGATTTAGGTTAGGTTATATAACGTTATTGATGTATATAACGGTCCCACGGAGACGTAGAGGCCATCAAGACAGGAATGTGGTCAAATATTACCGCCGAGATGTTAGGTTGGGTTAGTTTAGGTTATATTACGTTATTGATGTATATAAAGGTCCCACGTAGACGTAGAGTCCAACAAGCCAGGAATGTGGTCAAATATTACAGCCGAGATGTAAGATTGGGTTAGGTTAGGTTATATTACGTTATAGATGTATATAAAGGTCCCACGGAGACGTAGAGTCCAACAAGCCAGGAATGTGATCAAATATTACCGCCGAGATGTTAGGTTGGGTTAGGTGATGTTATATTACGTTATTGATGTATATAAAGGTCCCACGGAGGCGGAAAAGCCAACTCGCCAGGAATGTTCTCAAACATTACCGCCGAGATGTTAGGTTGGGTTAGGTTAGGTTATATTACGTTATTGATGTATATAAAGGTCCCACGGAGACGTAGAGGCCAACTCGCCAGGAATGTTGTCAAATATTACCGCCGAGATGTTTGATTGGTTTAGGTTAGGTTATATTACGTTATTGATGTATACAAAGGTCCCACGGAGGCGGAAAAGCCAACTCGCCAGGAATGTTGTCAAATATTACAGCCGAGATGTTAGGTTGGGTTAGGTTAGGCTATATTACGTTATTGATGTATATAAAGGTCCCACGGAGACGTAGAGGCCATCAAGACAGGAATGTGGTCAAATATTACCGCCGGGATGTTAGGTTGGGTTAGTTTAGGTTATATTACGTTATTGATGTATATAAAGGTCCCACGTAGACGTAGAGTCCAACAAGCCAGGAATGTGGTCAAATATTACAGCCGAGATGTAAGATTGGGTTAGGTTAGGTTATATTACGTTATAGATGTATATAAAGGTCTCACGGAGACGTAGAGTCCAACAAGCCAGGAATGTGATCAAATATTACCGCCGAGATGTTAGGTTGGGTTAGGTGATGTTATATTACGTTATTGATGTATATAAAGGTCCCACGGAGGCGGAAAAGCCAACTCGCCAGGAATGTTCTCAAACATTACCGCCGAGATGTTAGGTTGGGTTAGGTTAGGTTATATTACGTTATTGATGTATATAAAGATCCCACGGAGACGGATAAGCGAACTCGCCAGGAATGTTGTCAAATATTACCGCCGAGATGTTAGGTTGGGTTAGGTTAGGTTGTATTACATTATTGATGTATATAACGGTCCCCCGGAGACGTAGAGGCCAACAAGACAGGAATGTGGTCAAATATTACCGCCGAGATGTTAGGTTGGGTTAGGTTAGGCTATATTACGTTATTGATGTATATAAAGGTCCCACGGAGACGGATAAGCGAACTCGCCAGGAATGTTGTCAAATATTACCGCCGAGATGTTAGGTTGGGTTAGGTTAGGTTGTATTACATTATGGATGTATATAACGGTCCCCCGGAGACGTAGAGGCCAACAAGACAGGAATGTGGTGAAATATTACCGCCGAGATGTTAGGTTGGGTTAGGTTAGGCTATATTACGTTATTGACGTATATAAAGGTCCCACGGAGACGTAGAGACCATCAAGACAGGAATGTGGTCAAATATTCCCGCCGAGATGTTAGGTTGGGTTAGGTTAGGTTATATTACGTTATTGAAGTATATAAAGGTCCCACGGAGACGTAGAGGCCAACTCGCCAGGAATGTTGTCAAATATTACAGCCGAGATGTTAGGTTGGGTTAGGTTAGGTTATATTACGTTATAGATGTATATAAAGGTCCCACGGAGACGTAGAGTCCAACAAGCCAGGAATGTGATCAAATATTACCGCCGAGATGTTAGGTTGGGTTAGGTGATGTTATATTACGTTATTGATGTATATAAAGGTCCCACGGAGGCGGAAAAGCCAACTCGCCAGGAATGTTCTCAAACATTACCGCCGGGATGTTAGGTTGGGTTAGGTTAGGTTATATTACGTTATTGATGTATATAAAGGTCCCACGGAGACGTAGAGGCCAACTCGCCAGGAATGTTGTCAAATATTACCGCCGAGATGTTTGATTGGTTTAGGTTAGGTTATATTACGTTATTGATGTATACAAAGGTCCCACGGAGGCGGAAAAGCCAACTCGCCAGGAATGTTGTCAAATATTACAGCCGAGATGTTAGGTTGGGTTAGGTTAGGTTATATTACGTTATTGAAGTATATAAAGGTCCCACGGAGACGTAGAAGCCAACTCGCCAGGAATGTTGTCAAATATTACAGCCGAGATGTTAGGTTGGGTTAGGTTAGGTTATATTACGTTATTGATGTATATAAAGGTCCCACGGAGACGAAGAGGCCAACTCGCCAGGTATGTCTTCAAATACTACCGCCGAGATGTTAGATTGGTTTAGGTTAGGTTATATTACGTTATTGAAGTATATAAAGGTCCCACGGAGACGTAGAGGCCATCAAGACAGGAATGTGGTCAAATATTACCGCCGGGATGTTAGGTTGGGTTAGTTTAGGTTATATTACGTTATTGATGTATATAAAGGTCCCACGTAGACGTAGAGTCCAACAAGCCAGGAATGTGGTCAAATATTACAGCCGAGATGTAAGATTGGGTTAGGTTAGGTTATATTACGTTATAGATGTATATAAAGGTCCCACGGAGACGTAGAGTCCAACAAGCCAGGAATGTGATCAAATATTACCGCCGAGATGTTAGGTTGGGTTAGGTGATGTTATATTACGTTATTGATGTATATAAAGGTCCCACGGAGGCGGAAAACCAACTCGCCAGGAATGTTCTCAAACATTACCGCCGAGATGTTAGGTTGGGTTAGGTTAGGTTATATTACGTTATTGATGTATATAAAGGTCCCACGGAGACGTAGAGGCCAACTCGCCAGGAATGTTGTCAAATATTACCGCCGAGATGTTAGGTTGGGTTAGTTTAGGTTATATTACGTTATTGATGTATATAAAGTTCCCACGGAGACGTAGAGGCCAACAAGCCAGGAATGTGGTTAAATATTATCGCCGAGATGTTAGTTTGGGTTAGGTTAGGCTATATTACGTTATTGATGTATATAAAGGTCCCACGGAGACGTAGAGGCCAACTCGCCATGTATGTTGTCAAATCTTACCGCCGAGATGTAAGGTTGGGTTAGGTTAGGTTATATTACGTTATTGATGTATATAAAGGTCCCACGGAGACGGAGAAGCCAACTCGCCAGGAATGTTGTCAAAAATTACCGCCGATATGTTAGGTTGGGTTAGGTTAGATCATATTACGTTATTGATGTATATAAAGGTCCCACGGAGACGAAGAGGTCAACTCGCCAGGTATGTCTTCAAATATTACCGCCGAGATGTTTGATTGGTTTAGGTTAGGTTATATTACGTTATTGATGTATACAAAGGTCCCACGGAGGCGGAAAATCCAACTCGCCAGGAATGTTCTCAAATATTACCGCCGAGATGTTAGGTTGGGTTAGGTTAGGTTATATTACGTTATTGAAGTATATAAAGGTCCCACGGAGACGTAGAGGCCAACTCGCCAGGAATGTTGTCAAATATTACAGCCGAGATGTTAGGTTGGGTTAGGTTAGGTTATATTACGTTATTGATGTATATAAAGGTCCCACGGAGACGAAGTGGCCAACTCGCCAGGTATGTCTTCAAATATTACCGCCGAGATGTTAGATTGATTTAGGTTAGGTTATATAACGTTATTGATGTATATAACGGTCCCACGGAGACGTAGAGGCCATCAAGACAGGAATGTGGTCAAATATTACCGCCGAGATGTTAGGTTGGGTTAGTTTAGGTTATATTACGTTATTGATGTATATAAAGGTCCCACGTAGACGTAGAGTCCAACAAGCCAGGAATGTGGTCAAATATTACAGCCGAGATGTAAGATTGGGTTAGGTTAGGTTATATTACGTTATAGATGTATATAAAGGTCCCACGGAGACGTAGAGTCCAACAAGCCAGGAATGTGATCAAATATTACCGCCGAGATGTTAGGTTGGGTTAGGTGATGTTATATTACGTTATTGATGTATATAAAGGTCCCACGGAGGCGGAAAAGCCAACTCGCCAGGAATGTTCTCAAACATTACCGCCGAGATGTTAGGTTGGGTTAGGTTAGGTTATATTACGTTATTGATGTATATAAAGGTCCCACGGAGACGTAGAGGCCAACTCGCCAGGAATGTTGTCAAATATTACCGCCGAGATGTTTGATTGGTTTAGGTTAGGTTATATTACGTTATTGATGTATACAAAGGTCCCACGGAGGCGGAAAAGCCAACTCGCCAGGAATGTTGTCAAATATTACAGCCGAGATGTTAGGTTGGGTTAGGTTAGGTTATATTACGTTATTGAAGTATATAAAGGTCCCACGGAGACGTAGAAGCCAACTCGCCAGGAATGTTGTCAAATATTACAGCCGAGATGTTAGGTTGGGTTAGGTTAGGTTATATTACGTTATTGATGTATATAAAGGTCCCACGGAGACGAAGAGGCCAACTCGCCAGGTATGTCTTCAAATACTACCGCCGAGATGTTAGATTGGTTTAGGTTAGGTTATATTACGTTATTGAAGTATATAAAGGTCCCACGGAGACGTAGAGGCCATCAAGACAGGAATGTGGTCAAATATTACCGCCGGGATGTTAGGTTGGGTTAGTTTAGGTTATATTACGTTATTGATGTATATAAAGGTCCCACGTAGACGTAGAGTCCAACAAGCCAGGAATGTGGTCAAATATTACAGCCGAGATGTAAGATTGGGTTAGGTTAGGTTATATTACGTTATAGATGTATATAAAGGTCTCACGGAGACGTAGAGTCCAACAAGCCAGGAATGTGATCAAATATAACCGCCGAGATGTTAGGTTGGGTTAGGTGATGTTATATTACGTTATTGATGTATATAAAGGTCCCACGGAGGCGGAAAAGCCAACTCGCCAGGAATGTTCTCAAACATTACCGCCGAGATGTTAGGTTGGGTTAGGTTAGGTTATATTACGTTATTGATGTATATAAAGGTCCCACGGAGACGTAGAGGCCAACTCGCCAGGAATGTGGTCAAATATTACCGCCGAGATGTTTGATTGGTTTAGGTTAGGTTATATTACGTTATTGATGTATACAAAGGTCCCACGGAGGCGGAAAAGCCAACTCGCCAGGAATGTTGTCAAATATTACAGCCGAGATGTTAGATTGGTTTAGGTTAGGTTATATAACGTTATTGATGTATATAAAGGTCCCACGGAGACGTAGAGGCCATCAAGACAGGAATGTGGTCAAATATTACCGCCGGGATGTTAGGTTGGGTTAGTTACGTTATATTACGTTATTGATGTATATAAAGGTCCCACGTAGACGTAGAGTCCAACAAGCCAGGAATGTGGTCAAATATTACAGCCGAGATGTAAGATTGGGTTAGGTTAGGTTATATTACGTTATAGATGTATATAAAGGTCTCACGGAGACGTAGAGTCCAACAAGCCAGGAATGTGATCAAATATTACCGCCGAGATGTTAGATTGGTCTAGGTTGGGTTATATTATGTTATTGATGTATACAAAGGTCCCACGGAGGCGGAAAAGCCAACTCGCCAGGAATGTTCTCAAACATTACCGCCGAGATGTTAGGTTGCGTTAGGTTAGGTTATATTACGTTATTGATGTATATAAAGGTCCCACGGAGACGTAGAGGCCAACTCGCCAGGAATGTTGTCAAATATTACCGCCGAGATGTTTGATTGGTTTAGGTTAGGTTATATTACGTTATTGATGTATACAAAGGTCCCACGGAGGCGGAAAAGCCAACTCGCCAGGAATGTTGTCAAATATTACAGCCGAGATGTTAGGTTGGGTTAGGTTAGGTTATATTACGTTATTGAAGTATATAAAGGTCCCACGGAGACGTAGAAGCCAACTCGCCAGGAATGTTGTCAAATATTACAGCCGAGATGTTAGATTGGTTTAGGTTAGGTTATATTACGTTATTGAAGTATATAAAGGTCCCACGGAGACGTAGAGGCCATCAAGACAGGAATGTGGTCAAATATTACCGCCGGGATGTTAGGTTGGGTTAGTTTAGGTTATATTACGTTATTGATGTATATAAAGGTCCCACGTAGACGTAGAGTCCAACAAGCCAGGAATGTGGTCAAATATTACAGCCGAGATGTAAGATTGGGTTAGGTTAGGTTATATTACGTTATAGATGTATATAAAGGTCCCACGGAGACGTAGAGTCCAACAAGCCAGGAATGTGATCAAATATTACCGCCGAGATGTTAGGTTGGGTTAGGTGATGTTATATTACGTTATTGATGTATATAAAGGTCCCACGGAGGCGGAAAAGCCAACTCGCCAGGAATGTTCTCAAACATTACTGCCGAGATGTTAGGTTGGGTTAGGTTAGGTTATATTACGTTATTGATGTATATAAAGGTCCCACGGAGACGTAGAGGCCAACTCGCCAGGAATGTTGTCAAATATTACCGCCGAGATGTTAGGTTGGGTTAGTTTAGGTTATATTACGTTATTGATGTATATAAAGTTCCCACGGAGACGTAGAGGCCAACAAGCCAGGAATGTGGTTAAATATTATCGCCGAGATGTTAGTTTGGGTTAGGTTAGGCTATATTACGTTATTGATGTATATAAAGGTCCCACGGAGACGTAGAGGCCAACTCGCCAGGTATGTTGTCAAATCTTACCGCCGAGCTGTAAGGTTGGGTCAGGTTAGGCTATATTACGTTATTGACGTATATAAAGGTTCCACGGAGACGTAGAGACCATCAAGACAGGAATGTGGTCAAATATTCCCGCCGAGATGTTAGGTTGGGTTAGGTTAGGTTATATTACGTTATTGAAGTATATAAAGGTCCCACGGAGACGTAGAGGCCAACTCGCCAGGAATGTTGTCAAATATTACAGACGAGATGTTAGGTTGGGTTAGGTTAGGTTATATTACGTTATTGATGTATATAAAGGTCCCACGGAGACGAAGTGACCAACTCGCCAGGTATGTCTTCAAATATTACCGCCGAGATGTTAGATTGGTTTAGGTTAGGTTATATAACGTTATTGATGTATATAACGGTCCCACGGAGACGTAGAGGCCATCAAGACAGGAATGTGGTCAAATATTACCGCCGAGATGTTAGGTTGGGTTAGTTTAGGTTATATTACGTTATTGATGTATATAAAGGTCCCACGTAGACGTAGAGTCCAACAAGCCAGGAATGTGTTCAAATATTACAGCCGAGATGTAAGATTGGGTTAGGTTAGGTTATATTACTTTATAGATGTATATAAAGGTCCCACGGAGACGTAGAGTCCAACAAGCCAGGAATGTGATCAAATATTACCGCCGAGATGTTAGGTTGGGTTAGGTGATGTTATATTACGTTATTGATGTATATAAAGGTCCCACGGAGGCGGAAAAGCCAACTCGCCAGGAATGTTCTCAAACATTACTGCCGAGATGTTAGGTTGGGTTAGGTTAGGTTATATTACGTTATTGATGTATATAAAGGTCCCACGGAGACGTAGAGGCCAACTCGCCAGGAATGTTGTCAAATATTACCGCCGAGATGTTAGGTTGGGTTAGGTTAGGTTATATTACGTTATTGATGTATATAAAGGTCCCACGGAGACGAAGTGGCCAACTCGCCAGGTATGTCTTCAAATATTACCGCCGAGATGTTAGATTGGTTTAGGTTAGGTTATATAACGTTATTGATGTATATAACGGTCCCACGGAGACGTAGAGGCCATCAAGACAGGAATGTGGTCAAATATTACCGCCGAGATGTTAGGTTGGGTTAGTTTAGGTTATATTACGTTATTGATGTATATAAAGGTCCCACGTAGACGTAGAGTCCAACAAGCCAGGAATGTGGTCAAATATTACAGCCGAGATGTAAGATTGGGTTAGGTTAGGTTATATTACGTTATAGATGTATATAAAGGTCTCACGGAGACGTAGAGTCCAACAAGCCAGGAATGTGATCAAATATAACCGCCGAGATGTTAGGTTGGGTTAGGTGATGTTATATTACGTTATTGATGTATATAAAGGTCCCACGGAGGCGGAAAAGCCAACTCGCCAGGAATGTTCTCAAACATTACCGCCGAGATGTTAGGTTGGGTTAGGTTAGGTTATATTACGTTATTGATGTATATAAAGATCCCACGGAGACGGATAAGCGAACTCGCCAGGAATGTTGTCAAATATTACCGCCGAGATGTTAGGTTGGGTTAGGTTAGGTTGTATTACATTATTGATGTATATAACGGTCCCCCGGAGACGTAGAGGCCAACAAGACAGGAATGTGGTCAAATATTACCGCCGAGATGTTAGGTTGGGTTAGGTTAGGCTATATTACGTTATTGATGTATATAAAGGTCCCACGGAGACGGATAAGCGAACTCGCCAGGAATGTTGTCAAATATTACCGCCGAGATGTTAGGTTGGGTTAGGTTAGGTTGTATTACATTATGGATGTATATAACGGTCCCACGGAGACGTAGAGTCCAACAAGCCAGGAATGTGATCAAATATTACCGCCGAGATGTTAGGTTGGGTTAGGTGATGTTATATTACGTTATTGATGTATATAAAGGTCCCACGGAGGCGGAAAAGCCAACTCGCCAGGAATGTTCTCAAACATTACCGCCGAGATGTTAGGTTGGGTTAGGTTAGGTTATATTACGTTATTGATGTATATAAAGGTCCCACGGAGACGTAGAGGCCAACTCGCCAGGAATGTGGTCAAATATTACCGCCGAGATGTTTGATTGGTTTAGGTTAGGTTATATTACGTTATTGATGTATACAAAGGTCCCACGGAGGCGGAAAAGCCAACTCGCCAGGAATGTTGTCAAATATTACAGCCGAGATGTTAGATTGGTTTAGGTTAGGTTATATAACGTTATTGATGTATATAAAGGTCCCACGGAGACGTAGAGGCCATCAAGACAGGAATGTGGTCAAATATTACCGCCGGGATGTTAGGTTGGGTTAGTTACGTTATATTACGTTATTGATGTATATAAAGGTCCCACGTAGACGTAGAGTCCAACAAGCCAGGAATGTGGTCAAATATTACAGCCGAGATGTAAGATTGGGTTAGGTTAGGTTATATTACGTTATAGATGTATATAAAGGTCTCACGGAGACGTAGAGTCCAACAAGCCAGGAATGTGATCAAATATTACCGCCGAGATGTTAGATTGGTCTAGGTTGGGTTATATTATGTTATTGATGTATACAAAGGTCCCACGGAGGCGGAAAAGCCAACTCGCCAGGAATGTTCTCAAATATTACTGCCGAGATGTTAGGTTGGGTTAGGTTAGGTTATATTACGTTATTGAAGTATATAAAGGGCCCACGGAGACGAAGAGGTCAACTCGCCAGGTATGTCTTCAAATATTACCGCCGAGATGTTTGATTGGTTTAGGTTAGGTTATATTACGTTATTGATGTATACAAAGGTCCCACGGAGGCGGAAAAGCCAACTCGCCAGGAATGTTCTCAAATATTACCGCCGAGATGTTAGGTTGGGTTAGGTTAGGTTATATTACGTTATTGAAGTATATAAAGGTCCCACGGAGACGTAGAGGCCAACTCGCCAGGAATGTTGTCAAATATTACAGCCGAGATGTTAGGTTGGGTTAGGTTAGGTTATATTACGTTATTGATGTATATAAAGGTCCCACGGAGACGAAGTGGCCAACTCGCCAGGTATGTCTTCAAATATTACCGCCGAGATGTTAGATTGGTTTAGGTTAGGTTATATAACGTTATTGATGTATATAACGGTCCCACGGAGACGTAGAGGCCATCAAGACAGGAATGTGGTCAAATATTACCGCCGAGATGTTAGGTTGGGTTAGTTTAGGTTATATTACGTTATTGATGTATATAAAGGTCCCGCGTAGACGTAGAGTCCAACAAGCCAGGAATGTGGTCAAATATTACAGCCGAGATGTAAGATTGGGTTAGGTTAGGTTATATTACGTTATAGATGTATATAAAGGTCCCACGGAGACGTAGAGTCCAACAAGCCAGGAATGTGATCAAATATTACCGCCGAGATGTTAGATTGGTCTAGGTTGGGTTATATTATGTTATTGATGTATACAAAGGTCCCACGGAGGCGGAAAAGCCAACTCGCCAGGAATGTTCTCAAATATTACTGCCGAGATGTTAGGTTGGGTTAGGTTAGGTTATATTACGTTATTGAAGTATATAAAGGTCCCACGGAGACGTAGAGGCCAACTCGCCAGGAATGTTGTCAAATATTACAGCCGAGATGTTAGGTTGGGTTAGGTTAGGTTATATTACGTTATTGATGTATATAAAGGTCCCACGGAGACGAAGTGGCCAACTCGCCAGGTATGTCTTCAAATATTACCGCCGAGATGTTAGATTGGTTTAGGTTAGGTTATATAACGTTATTGATGTATATAACGGTCCCACGGAGACGTAGAGGCCATCAAGACAGGAATGTGGTCAAATATTACCGCCGAGATGTTAGGTTGGGTTAGTTTAGGTTATATTACGTTATTGATGTATATAAAGGTCCCACGTAGACGTAGAGTCCAACAAGCCAGGAATGTGGTCAAATATTACAGCCGAGATGTAAGATTGGGTTAGGTTAGGTTATATTACGTTATAGATGTATATAAAGGTCCCACGGAGACGTAGAGTCCAACAAGCCAGGAATGTGATCAAATATTACCGCCGAGATGTTAGGTTGGGTTAGGTGATGTTATATTACGTTATTGATGTATATAAAGGTCCCACGGAGGCGGAAAAGCCAACTCGCCAGGAATGTTCTCAAACATTACCGCCGAGATGTTAGGTTGCGTTAGGTTAGGTTATATTACGTTATTGATGTATATAAAGGTCCCACGGAGACGTAGAGGCCAACTCGCCAGGAATGTTGTCAAATATTACCGCCGAGATGTTTGATTGGTTTAGGTTAGGTTATATTACGTTATTGATGTATACAAAGGTCCCACGGAGGCGGAAAAGCCAACTCGCCAGGAATGTTGTCAAATATTACAGCCGAGATGTTAGGTTGGGTTAGGTTAGGTTATATTACGTTATTGAAGTATATAAAGGTCCCACGGAGACGTAGAAGCCAACTCGCCAGGAATGTTGTCAAATATTACAGCCGAGATGTTAGATTGGTTTAGGTTAGGTTATATTACGTTATTGAAGTATATAAAGGTCCCACGGAGACGTAGAGGCCATCAAGACAGGAATGTGGTCAAATATTACCGCCGGGATGTTAGGTTGGGTTAGTTTAGGTTATATTACGTTATTGATGTATATAAAGGTCCCACGTAGACGTAGAGTCCAACAAGCCAGGAATGTGGTCAAATATTACAGCCGAGATGTAAGATTGGGTTAGGTTAGGTTATATTACGTTATAGATGTATATAAAGGTCTCACGGAGACGTAGAGTCCAACAAGCCAGGAATGTGATCAAATATTACCGCCGAGATGTTAGGTTGGGTTAGGTGATGTTATATTACGTTATTGATGTATATAAAGGTCCCACGGACGCGGAAAAGCCAACTCGCCAGGAATGTTCTCAAACATTACCGCCGAGATGTTAGGTTGGGTTAGGTTAGGTTATATTACGTTATTGATGTATATAAAGATCCCACGGAGACGGATAAGCGAACTCGCCAGGAATGTTGTCAAATATTACCGCCGAGATGTTAGGTTGGGTTAGGTTAGGTTGTATTACATTATTGATGTATATAACGGTCCCCCGGAGACGTAGAGGCCAACAAGACAGGAATGTGGTCAAATATTACCGCCGAGATGTTAGGTTGGGTTAGGTTAGGCTATATTACGTTATTGATGTATATAAAGGTCCCACGGAGACGGATAAGCGAACTCGCCAGGAATGTTGTCAAATATTACCGCCGAGATGTTAGGTTGGGTTAGGTTAGGTTGTATTACATTATGGATGTATATAACGGTCCCCCGGAGACGTAGAGGCCAACAAGACAGGAATGTGGTGAAATATTACCGCCGAGATGTTAGGTTGGGTTAGGTTAGGCTATATTACGTTATTGACGTATATAAAGGTTCCACGGAGACGTAGAGACCATCAAGACAGGAATGTGGTCAAATATTCCCGCCGAGATGTTAGGTTGGGTTAGGTTAGGTTATATTACGTTATTGAAGTATATAAAGGTCCCACGGAGACGTAGAGGCCAACTCGCCAGGAATGTTGTCAAATATTACAGCCGAGATGTTAGGTTGGGTTAGGTTAGGTTATATTACGTTATTGATGTATATAAAGGTCCCACGGAGACGAAGTGACCAACTCGCCAGGTATGTCTTCAAATATTACCGCCGAGATGTTAGATTGGTTTAGGTTAGGTTATATAACGTTATTGATGTATATAACGGTCCCACGGAGACGTAGAGGCCATCAAGACAGGAATGTGGTCAAATATTACCGCCGAGATGTTAGGTTGGGTTAGTTTAGGTTATATTACGTTATTGATGTATATAAAGGTCCCACGTAGACGTAGAGTCCAACAAGCCAGGAATGTGTTCAAATATTACAGCCGAGATGTAAGATTGGGTTAGGTTAGGTTATATTACGTTATAGATGTATATAAAGGTCCCACGGAGACGTAGAGTCCAACAAGCCAGGAATGTGATCAAATATTACCGCCGAGATGTTAGGTTGGGTTAGGTGATGTTATATTACGTTATTGATGTATATAAAGGTCCCACGGAGGCGGAAAAGCCAACTCGCCAGGAATGTTCTCAAACATTACTGCCGAGATGTTAGGTTGGGTTAGGTTAGGTTATATTACGTTATTGATGTATATAAAGGTCCCACGGAGACGTAGAGGCCAACTCGCCAGGAATGTTGTCAAATATTACCGCCGAGATGTTAGGTTGGGTTAGTTTAGGTTATATTACGTTATTGATGTATATAAAGTTCCCACGGAGACGTAGAGGCCAACAAGCCAGGAATGTGGTTAAATATTATCGCCGAGATGTTAGTTTGGGTTAGGTTAGGCTATATTACGTTATTGATGTATATAAAGGTCCCACGGAGACGTGGAGGCCAACTCGCCAGGTATGTTGTCAAATCTTACCGCCGAGCTGTAAGGTTGGGTCAGGTTAGGCTATATTACGTTATTGACGTATATAAAGGTTCCACGGAGACGTAGAGACCATCAAGACAGGAATGTGGTCAAATATTCCCGCCGAGATGTTAGGTTGGGTTAGGTTAGGTTATATTACGTTATTGAAGTATATAAAGGTCCCACGGAGACGTAGAGGCCAACTCGCCAGGAATGTTGTCAAATATTACAGACGAGATGTTAGGTTGGGTTAGGTTAGGTTATATTACGTTATTGATGTATATAAAGGTCCCACGGAGACGAAGTGACCAACTCGCCAGGTATGTCTTCAAATATTACCGCCGAGATGTTAGATTGGTTTAGGTTAGGTTATATAACGTTATTGATGTATATAACGGTCCCACGGAGACGTAGAGGCCATCAAGACAGGAATGTGGTCAAATATTACCGCCGAGATGTTAGGTTGGGTTAGTTTAGGTTATATTACGTTATTGATGTATATAAAGGTCCCACGTAGACGTAGAGTCCAACAAGCCAGGAATGTGTTCAAATATTACAGCCGAGATGTAAGATTGGGTTAGGTTAGGTTATATTACTTTATAGATGCATATAAAGGTCCCACGGAGACGTAGAGTCCAACAAGCCAGGAATGTGATCAAATATTACCGCCGAGATGTTAGGTTGGGTTAGGTGATGTTATATTACGTTATTGATGTATATAAAGGTCCCACGGAGGCGGAAAAGCCAACTCGCCAGGAATGTTCTCAAACATTACTGCCGAGATGTTAGGTTGGGTTAGGTTAGGTTATATTACGTTATTGATGTATATAAAGGTCCCACGGAGACGTAGAGGCCAACTCGCCAGGAATGTTGTCAAATATTACCGCCGAGATGTTAGGTTGGGTTAGGTTAGGTTATATTACGTTATTGATGTATATAAAGGTCCCACGGAGACGAAGTGGCCAACTCGCCAGGTATGTCTTCAAATATTACCGCCGAGATGTTAGATTGGTTTAGGTTAGGTTATATAACGTTATTGATGTATATAACGGTCCCACGGAGACGTAGAGGCCATCAAGACAGGAATGTGGTCAAATATTACCGCCGAGATGTTAGGTTGGGTTAGTTTAGGTTATATTACGTTATTGATGTATATAAAGGTCCCACGTAGACGTAGAGTCCAACAAGCCAGGAATGTGGCCAAATATTACAGCCGAGATGTAAGATTGGGTTAGGTTAGGTTATATTACGTTATAGATGTATATAAAGGTCCCACGGAGACGTAGAGTCCAACAAGCCAGGAATGTGATCAAATATTACCGCCGAGATGTTAGGTTGGGTTAGGTGATGTTATATTACGTTATTGATGTATATAAAGGTCCCACGGAGGCGGAAAAGCCAACTCGCCAGGAATGTTCTCAAACATTACCGCTGAGATGTTAGGTTGGGTTAGGTTAGGTTATATTACGTTATTGATGTATATAAAGGTCCCACGGAGACGTAGAGGCCAACTCGCCAGGAATGTTGTCAAATATTACCGCCGGGATGTTTGATTGGTTTAGGTTAGGTTATATTACGTTATTGATGTATACAAAGGTCCCACGGAGGCGGAAAAGCCAACTCGCCAGGAATGTTCTCAAATATTACCGCCGAGATGTTAGGTTGGGTTAGGTTAGGTTATATTACGTTATTGAAGTATATAAAGGTCCCACGGAGACGTAGAGGCCAACTCGCCAGGAATGTTGTCAAATATTACAGCCGAGATGTTAGGTTGGGTTAGGTTAGGTTATATTACGTTATTGATGTATATAAAGGTCCCACGGAGACGAAGAGGCCAACTCGCCAGGTATGTCTTCAAATATTACCGCCGAGATGTTAGATTGGTTTAGGTTAGGTTATATTACGTTATTGAAGTATATAAAGGTCCCACGGAGACGTAGAGGCCATCAAGACAGGAATGTGGTCAAATATTACCGCCGGGATGTTAGGTTGGGTTAGTTTAGGTTATATTACGTTATTGATGTATATAAAGGTCCCACGTAGACGTAGAGTCCAACAAGCCAGGAATGTGGTCAAATATTACAGCCGAGATGTAAGATTGGATTAGGTTAGGTTATATTACGTTATAGATGTATATAAAGGTCTCACGGAGACGTAGAGTCCAACAAGCCAGGAATGTGATCAAATATTACCGCCGAGATGTTAGGTTGGGTTAGGTGATGTTATATTACGTTATTGATGTATATAAAGGTCCCACGGAGGCGGAAAAGCCAACTCGCCAGGAATGTTCTCAAACATTACCGCCGAGATGTTAGGTTGGGTTAGGTTAGGTTATATTACGTTATTGATGTATATAAAGATCCCACGGAGACGGATAAGCGAACTCGCCAGGAATGTTGTCAAATATTACCGCCGAGATGTTAGGTTGGGTTAGGTTAGGTTGTATTACATTATTGATGTATATAACGGTCCCCCGGAGACGTAGAGGCCAAAAAGACAGGAATGTGGTCAAATATTACCGCCGAGATGTTAGGTTGGGTTAGGTTAGGCTATATTACGTTATTGATGTATATAAAGGTCCCACGGAGACGGATAAGCGAACTCGCCAGGAATGTTGTCAAATATTACCGCCGAGATGTTAGGTTGGGTTAGGTTAGGTTGTATTACATTATGGATGTATATAACGGTCCCCCGGAGACGTAGAGGCCAACAAGACAGGAATGTGGTGAAATATTACCGCCGAGATGTTAGGTTGGGTTAGGTTAGGCTATATTACGTTATTGACGTATATAAAGGTCCCACGGAGACGTAGAGACCATCAAGACAGGAATGTGGTCAAATATTCCCGCCGAGATGTTAGGTTGGGTTAGGTTATGTTATATTACGTTATTGAAGTATATAAAGGTCCCACGGAGACGTAGAGGCCAACTCGCCAGGTATGTTGTCAAATATTACCGCCGAGATGTTAGGTTGGGTTAGGTTAGGTTATATTACGTTATTGATGTATATAAAGGTCCCACGGAGACGGATAAGCCAATTCGCCAGGAATGTTGTCAAATATTACCGCCGAGATGTTTGGTTGGGGTAGGTTAGATTGTATGACATTATTGATGTATATAACGTGCCCACGGAGACGTAGAGGCCAACTCGCCAGGAATGTGGTTAAATATTACCGCCGAGATGTTAGGTTGGGTTAGGTTAGGCTATATTACGTTATTGATGTATATAAAGGTCCCAGCGAGACGTAGAGGCCAACAAGCCAGGAATGTCGTCAAATATTACCGCCGAGATGTTAGATTGGGTTAGGCTAGCTTATATTATGTTATTGATGTATATAAAGATCCCACGGGGACGTAGAGGCCAACTCGCCAGGAATGTTGTCAAATCTTACCGCCGAGATGTTAGGTTGGGTTAGGTTAGGTTATATTACGTTATTGATGTATACAAAGGTCCCACGGAGGCGGAAAAGCCAACTCGCCAGGAATGTTCTCAAATATTACCGCCGAGATGTTAGGTTGGATTAGGTTAGGTTATATTACGTTATAGATGTATATAAAGGTCCCACGTAGACGTAGAGTCCAACAAGCCAGGAATGTGGTCAAATATTACAGCCGAGATGTAAGATTGGGTTAGGTTAGGTTATATTACGTTATAGATGTATATACAGGTCCCACGGACACGTAGAGTCCAATAAGCCAGGAATGTGATGAAATATTACCGCCGAGATGTTAGGTTGGGTTAGGTGATATTATATTACGTTATTGATGTATATAAAGGTCCTACTTAGGCGGAAAAGCCAACTCGCCAGGAATGTTCTCAAACATTACCGCCGAGATGTTAGGTTGGGTTAGGTTAGGTTATATTACGTTATTGATGTATATAAAGATCCCACGGAGACGGATAAGCGAACTCGCCAGGAATGTTGTCAAATATTACCGCCGAGATGTTAGGTTGGGTTAGGTTAGGTTGTATTACATTATTGATGTATATAACGGTCCCCCGGAGACGTAGAGGCCAACAAGACAGGAATGTGGTCAAATATTACCGCCGAGATGTTAGGTTGGGTTAGGTTAGGCTATATTACGTTATTGATGTATATAAAGGTCCCACGGAGACGGATAAGCGAACTCGCCAGGAATGTTGTCAAATATTACCGCCGAGAGGTTAGGTTGGGTTAGGTTAGGTTGTATTACATTATGGATGTATATAACGGTCCCCCGGAGACGTAGAGGCCAACAAGACAGGAATGTGGTGAAATATTACCGCCGAGATGTTAGGTTGGGTTAGGTTAGGCTATATTACGTTATTGACGTATATAAAGGTCCCACGGAGAAGTAGAGACCATCAAGACAGGAATGTGGTCAAATATTCCCGCCGAGATGTTAGGTTGGGTTAGGTTATGTTATATTACGTTATTGAAGTATATAAAGGTCCCACGGAGACGTAGAGGCCAACTCGCCAGGAATGTGATCAAATATTACCGCCGAGATGTAAGATTGGGTTAGGTTAGGTTATATTACGTTATAGATGTATATAAAGGTCCCACGGAGACGTAGAGTCCAACAAGCCAGGAATGTGATCAAATATTACCGCCGAGATGTTAGGTTGGGTTAGGTGATGTTATATTACGTTATTGATGTATATAAAGGTCCCACGGAGGCGGAAAAGCCAACTCGCCAGGAATGTTCTCAAACATTACTGCCGAGATGTTAGGTTGGGTTAGGTTAGGTTATATTACGTTATTGATGTATATAAAGGTCCCACGGAGACGTAGAGGCCAACTCGCCAGGAATGTTGTCAAATATTACCGCCGAGATGTTAGGTTGGGTTAGTTTAGGTTATATTACGTTATTGATGTATATAAAGTTCCCACGGAGACGTAGAGGCCAACAAGCCAGGAATGTGGTTAAATATTACCGCCGAGCTGTAAGGTTGGGTTAGGTTAGGCTATATTACGTTATTGACGTATATAAAGGTTCCACGGAGACGTAGAGACCATCAAGACAGGAATGTGGTCAAATATTCCCGCCGAGATGTTAGGTTGGGTTAGGTTAGGTTATATTACGTTATTGAAGTATATAAAGGTCCCACGGAGACGTAGAGGCCAACTCGCCAGGAATGTTGTCAAATATTACAGCCGAGATGTTAGGTTGGGTTAGGTTAGGTTATATTACGTTATTGATGTATATAAAGGTCCCACGGAGACGAAGTGACCAACTCGCCAGGTATGTCTTCAAATATTACCGCCGAGATGTTAGATTGGTTTAGGTTAGGTTATATAACGTTATTGATGTATATAACGGTCCCACGGAGACGTAGAGGCCATCAAGACAGGAATGTGGTCAAATATTACCGCCGAGATGTTAGGTTGGGTTAGTTTAGGTTATATTACGTTATTGATGTATATAAAGGTCCCACGTAGACGTAGAGTCCAACAAGCCAGGAATGTGTTCAAATATTACAGCCGAGATGTAAGATTGGGTTAGGTTAGGTTATATTACGTTATAGATGTATATAAAGGTCCCACGGAGACGTAGAGTCCAACAAGCCAGGAATGTGATCAAATATTACCGCCGAGATGTTAGGTTGGGTTAGGTGATGTTATATTACGTTATTGATGTATATAAAGGTCCCACGGAGGCGGAAAAGCCAACTCGCCAGGAATGTTCTCAAACATTACTGCCGAGATGTTAGGTTGGGTTAGGTTAGGTTATATTACGTTATTGATGTATATAAAGGTCCCACGGAGACGTAGAGGCCAACTCGCCAGGAATGTTGTCAAATATTACCGCCGAGATGTTAGGTTGGGTTAGGTTAGGTTATATTACGTTATTGATGTATATAAAGGTCCCCCGGAGACGAAGTGGCCAACTCGCCAGGTATGTCTTCAAATATTACCGCCGAGATGTTAGATTGGTTTAGGTTAGGTTATATAACGTTATTGATGTATATAACGGTCCCACGGAGACGTAGAGGCCATCAAGACAGGAATGTGGTCAAATATTACCGCCGAGATGTTAGGTTGGGTTAGTTTAGGTTATATTACGTTATTGATGTATATAAAGGTCCCACGTAGACGTAGAGTCCAACAAGCCAGGAATGTGGTCAAATATTACAGCCGAGATGTAAGATTGGGTTAGGTTAGGTTATATTACGTTATAGATGTATATAAAGGTCCCACGGAGACGTAGAGTCCAACAAGCCAGGAATGTGATCAAATATTACCGCCGAGATGTTAGGTTGGGTTAGGTGATGTTATATTACGTTATTGATGTATATAAAGGTCCCACGGAGGCGGAAAAGCCAACTCGCCAGGAATGTTCTCAAACATTACCGCTGAGATGTTAGGTTGGGTTAGGTTAGGTTATATTACGTTATTGATGTATATAAAGGTCCCACGGAGACGTAGAGGCCAACTCGCCAGGAATGTTGTCAAATATTACCGCCGAGATGTTTGATTGGTTTAGGTTAGGTTATATTACGTTATTGATGTATACAAAGGTCCCACGGAGGCGGAAAAGCCAACTCGCCAGGAATGTTCTCAAATATTACCGCCGAGATGTTAGGTTGGGTTAGGTTAGGTTATATTACGTTATTGAAGTATATAAAGGTCCCACGGAGACGTAGAGGCCAACTCGCCAGGAATGTTGTCAAATATTACAGCCGAGATGTTAGGTTGGGTTAGGTTAGGTTATATTACGTTATTGATGTATATAAAGGTCCCACGGAGACGAAGAGGCCAACTCGCCAGGTATGTCTTCAAATATTACCGCCGAGATGTTAGATTGGTTTAGGTTAGGTTATATTACGTTATTGAAGTATATAAAGGTCCCACGGAGACGTAGAGGCCATCAAGACAGGAATGTGGTCAAATATTACCGCCGGGATGTTAGGTTGGGTTAGTTTAGGTTATATTACGTTATTGATGTATATAAAGGTCCCACGTAGACGTAGAGTCCAACAAGCCAGGAATGTGGTCAAATATTACAGCCGAGATGTAAGATTGGGTTAGGTTAGGTTATATTACGTTATAGATGTATATAAAGGTCTCACGGAGACGTAGAGTCCAACAAGCCAGGAATGTGATCAAATATTACCGCCGAGATGTTAGGTTGGGTTAGGTGATGTTATATTACGTTATTGATGTATATAAAGGTCCCACGGAGGCGGAAAAGCCAACACGCCAGGAATGTTCTCAAACATTACCGCCGAGATGTTAGGTTGGGTTAGGTTAGGTTATATTACGTTATTGATGTATATAAAGATCCCACGGAGACGGATAAGCGAACTCGCCAGGAATGTTGTCAAATATTACCGCCGAGATGTTAGGTTGGGTTAGGTTAGGTTGTATTACATTATTGATGTATATAACGGTCCCCCGGAGACGTAGAGGCCAACAAGACAGGAATGTGGTCAAATATTACCGCCGAGATGTTAGGTTGGGTTAGGTTAGGCTATATTACGTTATTGATGTATATAAATGTCCCACGGAGACGGATAAGCGAACTCGCCAGGAATGTTGTCAAATATTACCGCCGAGATGTTAGGTTGGGTTAGGTTAGGTTGTATTACATTATGGATGTATATAACGGTCCCCCGGAGACGTAGAGGCCAACAAGACAGGAATGTGGTGAAATATTACCGCCGAGATGTTAGGTTGGGTTAGGTTAGGCTATATTACGTTATTGACGTATATAAAGGTCCCACGGAGACGTAGAGACCATCAAGACAGGAATGTGGTCAAATATTCCCGCCGAGATGTTAGGTTGGGTTAGGTTATGTTATATTACGTTATTGAAGTATATAAAGGTCCCACGGAGACGTAGAGGCCAACTCGCCAGGTATGTTGTCAAATATTACCGCCGAGATGTTAGGTTGGGTTAGGTTAGGTTATATTACGTTATTGATGTATATAAAGGTCCCACGGAGACGGATAAGCCAATTCGCCAGGAATGTTGTCAAATATTACCGCCGAGATGTTAGGTTGGGGTAGGTTAGATTGTATGACATTATTGATGTATATAACGTGCCCACGGAGACGTAGAGGCCAACTCGCCAGGAATGTGGTTAAATATTACCGCCGAGATGTTAGGTTGGGTTAGGTTAGGCTATATTACGTTATTGATGTATATAAAGGTCCCAGCGAGACGTAGAGGCCAACAAGCCAGGAATGTCGTCAAATATTACCGCCGAGATGTTAGATTGGGTTAGGCTAGCTTATATTATGTTATTGATGTATATAAAGATCCCACGGGGACGTAGAGGCCAACTCGCCAAGAATGTTGTCAAATCTTACCGCCGAGATGTTAGGTTGGGTTAGGTTAGGTTATATTACGTTATTGATGTATACAAAGGTCCCACGGAGGCGGAAAAGCCAACTCGCCAGGAATGTTCTCAAATATTACCGCCGAGATGTTAGGTTGGATTAGGTTAGGTTATATTACGTTATAGATGTATATAAAGGTCCCACGTAGACGTAGAGTCCAACAAGCCAGGAATGTGGTCAAATATTACAGCCGAGATGTAAGATTGGGTTAGGTTAGGTTATATTACGTTATAGATGTATATACAGGTCCCACGGACACGTAGAGTCCAATAAGCCAGGAATGTGATCAAATATTACCGCCGAGATGTTAGGTTGGGTTAGGTGATATTATATTACGTTATTGATGTATATAAAGGTCCTACTTAGGCGGAAAAGCCAACTCGCCAGGAATGTTCTCAAACATTACCGCCGAGATGTTAGGTTGGGTTAGGTTAGGTTATATTACGTTATTGATGTATATAAAGATCCCACGGAGACGGATAAGCGAACTCGCCAGGAATGTTGTCAAATATTACCGCCGAGATGTTAGGTTGGGTTAGGTTAGGTTGTATTACATTATTGATGTATATAACGGTCCCCCGGAGACGTAGAGGCCAACAAGACAGGAATGTGGTCAAATATTACCGCCGAGATGTTAGGTTGGGTTAGGTTAGGCTATATTACGTTATTGATGTATATAAAGGTCCCACGGAGACGGATAAGCGAACTCGCCAGGAATGTTGTCAAATATTACCGCCGAGAGGTTAGGTTGGGTTAGGTTAGGTTGTATTACATTATGGATGTATATAACGGTCCCCCGGAGACGTAGAGGCCAACAAGACAGGAATGTGGTGAAATATTACCGCCGAGATGTTAGGTTGGGTTAGGTTAGGCTATATTACGTTATTGACGTATATAAAGGTCCCACGGAGAAGTAGAGACCATCAAGACAGGAATGTGGTCAAATATTCCCGCCGAGATGTTAGGTTGGGTTAGGTTATGTTATATTACGTTATTGAAGTATATAAAGGTCCCACGGAGACGTAGAGGCCAACTCGCCAGGAATGTGATCAAATATTACCGCCGAGATGTAAGATTGGGTTAGGTTAGGTTATATTACGTTATAGATGTATATAAAGGTCCCACGGAGACGTAGAGTCCAACAAGCCAGGAATGTGATCAAATATTACCGCCGAGATGTTAGGTTGGGTTAGGTGATGTTATATTACGTTATTGATGTATATAAAGGTCCCACGGAGGCGGAAAAGCCAACTCGCCAGGAATGTTCTCAAACATTACTGCCGAGATGTTAGGTTGGGTTAGGTTAGGTTATATTACGTTATTGATGTATATAAAGGTCCCACGGAGACGTAGAGGCCAACTCGCCAGGAATGTTGTCAAATATTACCGCCGAGATGTTAGGTTGGGTTAGTTTAGGTTATATTACGTTATTGATGTATATAAAGTTCCCACGGAGACGTAGAGGCCAACAAGCCAGGAATGTGGTTAAATATTACCGCCGAGCTGTAAGGTTGGGTTAGGTTAGGCTATATTACGTTATTGACGTATATAAAGGTTCCACGGAGACGTAGAGACCATCAAGACAGGAATGTGGTCAAATATTCCCGCCGAGATGTTAGGTTGGGTTAGGTTAGGTTATATTACGTTATTGAAGTATATAAAGGTCCCACGGAGACGTAGAGGCCAACTCGCCAGGAATGTTGTCAAATATTACAGCCGAGATGTTAGGTTGGGTTAGGTTAGGTTATATTACGTTATTGATGTATATAAAGGTCCCACGGAGACGAAGTGACCAACTCGCCAGGTATGTCTTCAAATATTACCGCCGAGATGTTAGATTGGTTTAGGTTAGGTTATATAACGTTATTGATGTATATAACGGTCCCACGGAGACGTAGAGGCCATCAAGACAGGAATGTGGTCAAATATTACCGCCGAGATGTTAGGTTGGGTTAGTTTAGGTTATATTACGTTATTGATGTATATAAAGGTCCCACGTAGACGTAGAGTCCAACAAGCCAGGAATGTGTTCAAATA
Organism: Xylocopa violacea; assembly: GCA_963969225.1. NCBI lineage: Eukaryota > Metazoa > Arthropoda > Insecta > Hymenoptera > Apidae > Xylocopa > Xylocopa violacea. The sequence goes on along the minus strand of CAXAJV010000017.1, from coordinate 5,597,796 downwards.
TTACAGCCGAGATGTAAGATTGGGTTAGGTTAGGTTATATTACGTTATAGATGTATATAAAGGTCCCACGGAGACGTAGAGTCCAACAAGCCAGGAATGTGATCAAATATTACCGCCGAGATGTTAGGTTGGGTTAGGTGATGTTATATTACGTTATTGATGTATATAAAGGTCCCACGGAGGCGGAAAAGCCAACTCGCCAGGAATGTTCTCAAACATTACTGCCGAGATGTTAGGTTGGGTTAGGTTAGGTTATATTACGTTATTGATGTATATAAAGGTCCCACGGAGACGTAGAGGCCAACTCGCCAGGAATGTTGTCAAATATTACCGCCGAGATGTTAGGTTGGGTTAGGTTAGGTTATATTACGTTATTGATGTATATAAAGGTCCCCCGGAGACGAAGTGGCCAACTCGCCAGGTATGTCTTCAAATATTACCGCCGAGATGTTAGATTGGTTTAGGTTAGGTTATATAACGTTATTGATGTATATAACGGTCCCACGGAGACGTAGAGGCCATCAAGACAGGAATGTGGTCAAATATTACCGCCGAGATGTTAGGTTGGGTTAGTTTAGGTTATATTACGTTATTGATGTATATAAAGGTCCCACGTAGACGTAGAGTCCAACAAGCCAGGAATGTGGTCAAATATTACAGCCGAGATGTAAGATTGGGTTAGGTTAGGTTATATTACGTTATAGATGTATATAAAGGTCCCACGGAGACGTAGAGTCCAACAAGCCAGGAATGTGATCAAATATTACCGCCGAGATGTTAGGTTGGGTTAGGTGATGTTATATTACGTTATTGATGTATATAAAGGTCCCACGGAGGCGGAAAAGCCAACTCGCCAGGAATGTTCTCAAACATTACCGCTGAGATGTTAGGTTGGGTTAGGTTAGGTTATATTACGTTATTGATGTATATAAAGGTCCCACGGAGACGTAGAGGCCAACTCGCCAGGAATGTTGTCAAATATTACCGCCGAGATGTTTGATTGGTTTAGGTTAGGTTATATTACGTTATTGATGTATACAAAGGTCCCACGGAGGCGGAAAAGCCAACTCGCCAGGAATGTTCTCAAATATTACCGCCGAGATGTTAGGTTGGGTTAGGTTAGGTTATATTACGTTATTGAAGTATATAAAGGTCCCACGGAGACGTAGAGGCCAACTCGCCAGGAATGTTGTCAAATATTACAGCCGAGATGTTAGGTTGGGTTAGGTTAGGTTATATTACGTTATTGATGTATATAAAGGTCCCACGGAGACGAAGAGGCCAACTCGCCAGGTATGTCTTCAAATATTACCGCCGAGATGTTAGATTGGTTTAGGTTAGGTTATATTACGTTATTGAAGTATATAAAGGTCCCACGGAGACGTAGAGGCCATCAAGACAGGAATGTGGTCAAATATTACCGCCGGGATGTTAGGTTGGGTTAGTTTAGGTTATATTACGTTATTGATGTATATAAAGGTCCCACGTAGACGTAGAGTCCAACAAGCCAGGAATGTGGTCAAATATTACAGCCGAGATGTAAGATTGGGTTAGGTTAGGTTATATTACGTTATAGATGTATATAAAGGTCTCACGGAGACGTAGAGTCCAACAAGCCAGGAATGTGATCAAATATTACCGCCGAGATGTTAGGTTGGGTTAGGTGATGTTATATTACGTTATTGATGTATATAAAGGTCCCACGGAGGCGGAAAAGCCAACACGCCAGGAATGTTCTCAAACATTACCGCCGAGATGTTAGGTTGGGTTAGGTTAGGTTATATTACGTTATTGATGTATATAAAGATCCCACGGAGACGGATAAGCGAACTCGCCAGGAATGTTGTCAAATATTACCGCCGAGATGTTAGGTTGGGTTAGGTTAGGTTGTATTACATTATTGATGTATATAACGGTCCCCCGGAGACGTAGAGGCCAACAAGACAGGAATGTGGTCAAATATTACCGCCGAGATGTTAGGTTGGGTTAGGTTAGGCTATATTACGTTATTGATGTATATAAATGTCCCACGGAGACGGATAAGCGAACTCGCCAGGAATGTTGTCAAATATTACCGCCGAGATGTTAGGTTGGGTTAGGTTAGGTTGTATTACATTATGGATGTATATAACGGTCCCCCGGAGACGTAGAGGCCAACAAGACAGGAATGTGGTGAAATATTACCGCCGAGATGTTAGGTTGGGTTAGGTTAGGCTATATTACGTTATTGACGTATATAAAGGTCCCACGGAGACGTAGAGACCATCAAGACAGGAATGTGGTCAAATATTCCCGCCGAGATGTTAGGTTGGGTTAGGTTATGTTATATTACGTTATTGAAGTATATAAAGGTCCCACGGAGACGTAGAGGCCAACTCGCCAGGTATGTTGTCAAATATTACCGCCGAGATGTTAGGTTGGGTTAGGTTAGGTTATATTACGTTATTGATGTATATAAAGGTCCCACGGAGACGGATAAGCCAATTCGCCAGGAATGTTGTCAAATATTACCGCCGAGATGTTAGGTTGGGGTAGGTTAGATTGTATGACATTATTGATGTATATAACGTGCCCACGGAGACGTAGAGGCCAACTCGCCAGGAATGTGGTTAAATATTACCGCCGAGATGTTAGGTTGGGTTAGGTTAGGCTATATTACGTTATTGATGTATATAAAGGTCCCAGCGAGACGTAGAGGCCAACAAGCCAGGAATGTCGTCAAATATTACCGCCGAGATGTTAGATTGGGTTAGGCTAGCTTATATTATGTTATTGATGTATATAAAGATCCCACGGGGACGTAGAGGCCAACTCGCCAAGAATGTTGTCAAATCTTACCGCCGAGATGTTAGGTTGGGTTAGGTTAGGTTATATTACGTTATTGATGTATACAAAGGTCCCACGGAGGCGGAAAAGCCAACTCGCCAGGAATGTTCTCAAATATTACCGCCGAGATGTTAGGTTGGATTAGGTTAGGTTATATTACGTTATAGATGTATATAAAGGTCCCACGTAGACGTAGAGTCCAACAAGCCAGGAATGTGGTCAAATATTACAGCCGAGATGTAAGATTGGGTTAGGTTAGGTTATATTACGTTATAGATGTATATACAGGTCCCACGGACACGTAGAGTCCAATAAGCCAGGAATGTGATCAAATATTACCGCCGAGATGTTAGGTTGGGTTAGGTGATATTATATTACGTTATTGATGTATATAAAGGTCCTACTTAGGCGGAAAAGCCAACTCGCCAGGAATGTTCTCAAACATTACCGCCGAGATGTTAGGTTGGGTTGGGTTAGGTTATATTACGTTATTGATGTATATAAAGATCCCACGGAGACGGATAAGCGAACTCGCCAGGAATGTTGTCAAATATTACCGCCGAGATGTTAGGTTGGGTTAGGTTAGGTTGTATTACATTATTGATGTATATAACGGTCCCCCGGAGACGTAGAGGCCAACAAGACAGGAATGTGGTCAAATATTACCGCCGAGATGTTAGGTTGGGTTAGGTTAGGCTATATTACGTTATTGATGTATATAAAGGTCCCACGGAGACGGATAAGCGAACTCGCCAGGAATGTTGTCAAATATTACCGCCGAGAGGTTAGGTTGGGTTAGGTTAGGTTGTATTACATTATGGATGTATATAACGGTCCCCCGGAGACGTAGAGGCCAACAAGACAGGAATGTGGTGAAATATTACCGCCGAGATGTTAGGTTGGGTTAGGTTAGGCTATATTACGTTATTGACGTATATAAAGGTCCCACGGAGAAGTAGAGACCATCAAGACAGGAATGTGGTCAAATATTCCCGCCGAGATGTTAGGTTGGGTTAGGTTATGTTATATTACGTTATTGAAGTATATAAAGGTCCCACGGAGACGTAGAGGCCAACTCGCCAGGAATGTGATCAAATATTACCGCCGAGATGTTAGGTTGGGTTAGGTGATGTTATATTACGTTATTGATGTATATAAAGGTCCCACGGAGGCGGAAAAGCCAACTCGCCAGGAATGTTCTCAAACATTACCGCCGAGATGTTAGGTTGGGTTAGGTTTGGTTATATTACGTTATTGATGTATATAAAGGTCCCACGGAGACGTAGAGGCCAACTCGCCAGGAATGTTGTCAAATATTACCGCCGAGATGTTTGATTGGTTTAGGTTAGGTTATATTACGTTATTGATGTATACAAAGGTCCCACGGAGGCGGAAAAGCCAACTCGCTAGGAATGTTCTCAAATATTACCGCCGAGATGTTAGGTTGGGTTAGGTTAGGTTGTATTACATTATGGATGTATATAACGGTCCCCCGGAGACGTAGAGGCCAACAAGACAGGAATGTGGTGAAATATTACCGCCGAGATGTTAGGTTGGGTTAGGTTAGGCTATATTACGTTATTGACGTATATAAAGGTTCCACGGAGACGTAGAGACCATCAAGACAGGAATGTGGTCAAATATTCCCGCCGAGATGTTAGGTTGGGTTAGGTTAGGTTATATTACGTTATTGAAGTATATAAAGGTCCCACGGAGACGTAGAGGCCAACTCGCCAGGAATGTTGTCAAATATTACAGCCGAGATGTTAGGTTGGGTTAGGTTAGGTTATATTACGTTATTGATGTATATAAAGGTCCCACGGAGACGAAGTGACCAACTCGCCAGGTATGTCTTCAAATATTACCGCCGAGATGTTAGATTGGTTTAGGTTAGGTTATATAACGTTATTGATGTATATAACGGTCCCACGGAGACGTAGAGGCCATCAAGACAGGAATGTGGTCAAATATTACCGCCGAGATGTTAGGTTGGGTTAGTTTAGGTTATATTACGTTATTGATGTATATAAAGGTCCCACGTAGACGTAGAGTCCAACAAGCCAGGAATGTGTTCAAATATTACAGCCGAGATGTAAGATTGGGTTAGGTTAGGTTATATTACGTTATAGATGTATATAAAGGTCCCACGGAGACGTAGAGTCCAACAAGCCAGGAATGTGATCAAATATTACCGCCGAGATGTTAGGTTGGGTTAGGTGATGTTATATTACGTTATTGATGTATATAAAGGTCCCACGGAGGCGGAAAAGCCAACTCGCCAGGAATGTTCTCAAACATTACTGCCGAGATGTTAGGTTGGGTTAGGTTAGGTTATATTACGTTATTGATGTATATAAAGGTCCCACGGAGACGTAGAGGCCAACTCGCCAGGAATGTTGTCAAATATTACCGCCGAGATGTTAGGTTGGGTTAGTTTAGGTTATATTACGTTATTGATGTATATAAAGTTCCCACGGAGACGTAGAGGCCAACAAGCCAGGAATGTGGTTAAATATTATCGCCGAGATGTTAGTTTGGGTTAGGTTAGGCTATATTACGTTATTGATGTATATAAAGGTCCCACGGAGACGTAGAGGCCAACTCGCCAGGTATGTTGTCAAATCTTACCGCCGAGCTGTAAGGTTGGGTTAGGTTAGGCTATATTACGTTATTGACGTATATAAAGGTTCCACGGAGACGTAGAGACCATCAAGACAGGAATGTGGTCAAATATTCCCGCCGAGATGTTAGGTTGGGTTAGGTTAGGTTATATTACGTCATTGAAGTATATAAAGGTCCCACGGAGACGTAGAGGCCAACTCGCCAGGAATGTTGTCAAATATTACAGCCGAGATGTTAGGTTGGGTTAGGTTAGGTTATATTACGTTATTGATGTATATAAAGGTCCCACGGAGACGAAGTGACCAACTCGCCAGGTATGTCTTCAAATATTACCGCCGAGATGTTAGATTGGTTTAGGTTAGGTTATATAACGTTATTGATGTATATAACGGTCCCACGGAGACGTAGAGGCCATCAAGACAGGAATGTGGTCAAATATTACCGCCGAGATGTTAGGTTGGGTTAGTTTAGGTTATATTACGTTATTGATGTATATAAAGGTCCCACGTAGACGTAGAGTCCAACAAGCCAGGAATGTGTTCAAATATTACAGCCGAGATGTAAGATTGGGTTAGGTTAGGTTATATTACGTTATAGATGTATATAAAGGTCCCACGGAGACGTAGAGTCCAACAAGCCAGGAATGTGATCAAATATTACCGCCGAGATGTTAGGTTGGGTTAGGTGATGTTATATTACGTTATTGATGTATATAAAGGTCCCACGGAGGCGGAAAAGCCAACTCGCCAGGAATGTTCTCAAACATTACTGCCGAGATGTTAGGTTGGGTTAGGTTAGGTTATATTACGTTATTGATGTATATAAAGGTCCCACGGAGACGTAGAGGCCAACTCGCCAGGAATGTTGTCAAATATTACCGCCGAGATGTTAGGTTGGGTTAGTTTAGGTTATATTACGTTATTGATGTATATAAAGTTCCCACGGAGACGTAGAGGCCAACAAGCCAGGAATGTGGTTAAATATTATCGCCGAGATGTTAGTTTGGGTTAGGTTAGGCTATATTACGTTATTGATGTATATAAAGGTCCCACGGAGACGTAGAGGCCAACTCGCCAGGTATGTTGTCAAATCTTACCGCCGAGCTGTAAGGTTGGGTTAGGTTAGGTTATATTACGTTATTGATGTATATAAAGGTCCCACGGAGACGGAGAAGCCAACTCGCCAGGAATGTTGTCAAAAATTACCGCCGATATGTTAGGTTGGGTTAGGTTAGGTTATATTACGTTATTGATGTATATAAAGGTCCCACGGAGACGAAGAGGTCAACTCGCCAGGTATGTCTTCAAATATTACCGCCGAGATGTTAGATTGGTTTAGGTTAGGTTATATAACGTTATTGATGTATATAACGGTCCCACGGAGACGTAGAGGCCATCAAGACAGGAATGTGGTCAAATATTACCGCCGAGATGTTAGGTTGGGTTAGTTTAGGTTATATTACGTTATTGATGTATATAAAGGTCCCACGTAGACGTAGAGTCCAACAAGCCAGGAATGTGGTCAAATATTACAGCCGAGATGTAAGATTGGGTTAGGTTAGGTTATATTACGTTATAGATGTATATAAAGGTCCCACGGAGACGTAGAGTCCAACAAGCCAGGAATGTGATCAAATATTACCGCCGAGATGTTAGGTTGGGTTAGGTGATGTTATATTACGTTATTGATGTATATAAAGGTCCCACGGAGGCGGAAAAGCCAACTCGCCAGGAATGTTCTCAAACATTACCGCTGAGATGTTAGGTTGGGTTAGGTTAGGTTATATTACGTTATTGATGTATATAAAGGTCCCACGGAGACGTAGAGGCCAACTCGCCAGGAATGTTGTCAAATATTACCGCCGAGATGTTTGATTGGTTTAGGTTAGGTTATATTACGTTATTGATGTATACAAAGGTCCCACGGAGGCGGAAAAGCCAACTCGCCAGGAATGTTCTCAAATATTACCGCCGAGATGTTAGGTTGGGTTAGGTTAGGTTATATTACGTTATTGAAGTATATAAAGGTCCCACGGAGACGTAGAGGCCAACTCGCCAGGAATGTTGTCAAATATTACAGCCGAGATGTTAGGTTGGGTTAGGTTAGGTTATATTACGTTATTGATGTATATAAAGGTCCCACGGAGACGAAGAGGCCAACTCGCCAGGTATGTCTTCAAATATTACCGCCGAGATGTTAGATTGGTTTAGGTTAGGTTATATTACGTTATTGAAGTATATAAAGGTCCCACGGAGACGTAGAGGCCATCAAGACAGGAATGTGGTCAAATATTACCGCCGGGATGTTAGGTTGGGTTAGTTTAGGTTATATTACGTTATTGATGTATATAAAGGTCCCACGTAGACGTAGAGTCCAACAAGCCAGGAATGTGGTCAAATATTACAGCCGAGATGTAAGATTGGGTTAGGTTAGGTTATATTACGTTATAGATGTATATAAAGGTCTCACGGAGACGTAGAGTCCAACAAGCCAGGAATGTGATCAAATATTACCGCCGAGATGTTAGGTTGGGGTAGGTTAGATTGTATGACATTATTGATGTATATAACGTGCCCACGGAGACGTAGAGGCCAACTCGCCAGGAATGTGGTTAAATATTACCGCCGAGATGTTAGGTTGGGTTAGGTTAGGCTATATTACGTTATTGATGTATATAAAGGTCCCAGCGAGACGTAGAGGCCAACAAGCCAGGAATGTCGTCAAATATTACCGCCGAGATGTTAGATTGGGTTAGGCTAGCTTATATTATGTTATTGATGTATATAAAGATCCCACGGGGACGTAGAGGCCAACTCGCCAGGAATGTTGTCAAATCTTACCGCCGAGATGTTAGGTTGGGTTAGGTTAGGTTATATTACGTTATTGATGTATACAAAGGTCCCACGGAGGCGGAAAAGCCAACTCGCCAGGAATGTTCTCAAATATTACCGCCGAGATGTTAGGTTGGATTAGGTTAGGTTATATTACGTTATAGATGTATATAAAGGTCCCACGTAGACGTAGAGTCCAACAAGCCAGGAATGTGGTCAAATATTACAGCCGAGATGTAAGATTGGGTTAGGTTAGGTTATATTACGTTATAGATGTATATACAGGTCCCACGGACACGTAGAGTCCAATAAGCCAGGAATGTGATCAAATATTACCGCCGAGATGTTAGGTTGGGTTAGGTGATATTATATTACGTTATTGATGTATATAAAGGTCCTACTTAGGCGGAAAAGCCAACTCGCCAGGAATGTTCTCAAACATTACCGCCGAGATGTTAGGTTGGGTTAGGTTAGGTTATATTACGTTATTGATGTATATAAAGATCCCACGGAGACGGATAAGCGAACTCGCCAGGAATGTTGTCAAATATTACCGCCGAGATGTTAGGTTGGGTTAGGTTAGGTTGTATTACATTATTGATGTATATAACGGTCCCCCGGAGACGTAGAGGCCAACAAGACAGGAATGTGGTCAAATATTACCGCCGAGATGTTAGGTTGGGTTAGGTTAGGCTATATTACGTTATTGATGTATATAAAGGTCCCACGGAGACGGATAAGCGAACTCGCCAGGAATGTTGTCAAATATTACCGCCGAGATGTTAGGTTGGGTTAGGTTAGGTTGTATTACATTATGGATGTATATAACGGTCCCCCGGAGACGTAGAGGCCAACAAGACAGGAATGTGGTGAAATATTACCGCCGAGATGTTAGGTTGGGTTAGGTTAGGCTATATTACGTTATTGACGTATATAAAGGTCCCACGGAGACGTAGAGACCATCAAGACAGGAATGTGGTCAAATATTCCCGCCGAGATGTTAGGTTGGGTTAGGTTATGTTATATTACGTTATTGAAGTATATAAAGGTCCCACGGAGACGTAGAGGCCAACTCGCCAGGTATGTTGTCAAATATTACCGCCGAGATGTTAGGTTGGGTTAGGTTAGGTTATATTACGTTATTGATGTATATAGAGGTCCCACGGAGACGGATAAGCCAATTCGCCAGGAATGTTGTCAAATATTACCGCCGAGATGTTAGGTTGGGGTAGGTTAGATTGTATGACATTATTGATGTATATAACGTGCCCACGGAGACGTAGAGGCCAACTCGCCAGGAATGTGGTTAAATATTACCGCCGAGATGTTAGGTTGGGTTAGGTTAGGCTATATTACGTTATTGATGTATATAAAGGTCCCAGCGAGACGTAGAGGCCAACAAGCCAGGAATGTCGTCAAATATTACCGCCGAGATGTTAGATTGGGTTAGGCTAGCTTATATTATGTTATTGATGTATATAAAGATCCCACGGGGACGTAGAGGCCAACTCGCCAGGAATGTTGTCAAATCTTACCGCCGAGATGTTAGGTTGGGTTAGGTTAGGTTATATTACGTTATTGATGTATACAAAGGTCCCACGGAGGCGGAAAAGCCAACTCGCCAGGAATGTTCTCAAATATTACCGCCGAGATGTTAGGTTGGATTAGGTTAGGTTATATTACGTTATAGATGTATATAAAGGTCCCACGTAGACGTAGAGTCCAACAAGCCAGGAATGTGGTCAAATATTACAGCCGAGATGTAAGATTGGGTTAGGTTAGGTTATATTACGTTATAGATGTATATACAGGTCCCACGGACACGTAGAGTCCAATAAGCCAGGAATGTGATCAAATATTACCGCCGAGATGTTAGGTTGGGTTAGGTGATATTATATTACGTTATTGATGTATATAAAGGTCCTACTTAGGCGGAAAAGCCAACTCGCCAGGAATGTTCTCAAACATTACCGCCGAGATGTTAGGTTGGGTTAGGTTAGGTTATATTACGTTATTGATGTATATAAAGATCCCACGGAGACGGATAAGCGAACTCGCCAGGAATGTTGTCAAATATTACCGCCGAGATGTTAGGTTGGGTTAGGTTAGGTTGTATTACATTATTGATGTATATAACGGTCCCCCGGAGACGTAGAGGCCAACAAGACAGGAATGTGGTCAAATATTACCGCCGAGATGTTAGGTTGGGTTAGGTTAGGCTATATTACGTTATTGATGTATATAAAGGTCCCACGGAGACGGATAAGCGAACTCGCCAGGAATGTTGTCAAATATTACCGCCGAGAGGTTAGGTTGGGTTAGGTTAGGTTGTATTACATTATGGATGTATATAACGGTCCCCCGGAGACGTAGAGGCCAACAAGACAGGAATGTGGTGAAATATTACCGCCGAGATGTTAGGTTGGGTTAGGTTAGGCTATATTACGTTATTGACGTATATAAAGGTCCCACGGAGAAGTAGAGACCATCAAGACAGGAATGTGGTCAAATATTCCCGCCGAGATGTTAGGTTGGGTTAGGTTATGTTATATTACGTTATTGAAGTATATAAAGGTCCCACGGAGACGTAGAGGCCAACTCGCCAGGAATGTGATCAAATATTACCGCCGAGATGTTAGGTTGGGTTAGGTGATGTTATATTACGTTATTGATGTATATAAAGGTCCCACGGAGGCGGAAAAGCCAACTCGCCAGGAATGTTCTCAAACATTACCGCCGAGATGTTAGGTTGGGTTAGGTTTGGTTATATTACGTTATTGATGTATATAAAGGTCCCACGGAGACGTAGAGGCCAACTCGCCAGGAATGTTGTCAAATATTACCGCCGAGATGTTTGATTGGTTTAGGTTAGGTTATATTACGTTATTGATGTATACAAAGGTCCCACGGAGGCGGAAAAGCCAACTCGCTAGGAATGTTCTCAAATATTACCGCCGAGATGTTAGGTTGGGTTAGGTTAGGTTATATTACGTTATTGAAGTATATAAAGGTCCCACGGAGACGTAGAGGCCAACTCGCCAGGAATGTTGTCAAATATTACAGCCGAGATGTTAGGTTGGGTTAGGTTAGGTTATATTACGTTATTGATGTATATAAAGGTCCCACGGAGACGAAGAGGCCAACTCGCCAGGTATGTCTTCAAATATTACCGCCGAGATGTTAGATTGGTTTAGGTTAGGTTATATTACGTTATTGAAGTATATAATGGTCCCACGGAGACGTAGAGGCCATCAAGACAAGAATGTGGTCAAATATTACCGCCGGGATGTTAGGTTGGGTTAGTTTAGGTTATATTACGTTATTGATGTATATAAAGGTCCCACGTAGACGTAGAGTCCAACAAGCCAGGAATGTGGTCAAATATTACAGCCGAGATGTAAGATTGGGTTAGGTTAGGTTATATTACGTTATAGATGTATATAAAGGTCTCACGGAGACGTAGAGTCCAACAAGCCAGGAATGTGATCAACTATTACCGCCGAGATGTTAGGTTGGGTTAGGTGATGTTATATTACGTTATTGATGTATATAAAGGTCCCACGGAGGCGGAAAAGCCAACTCGCCAGGAATGTTCTCAAACATTACCGCCGAGATGTTAGGTTGGGTTAGGTTAGGTTATATTACGTTATTGATGTATATAAAGATCCCACGGAGACGGATAAGCGAACTCGCCAGGAATGTTGTCAAATATTACCGCCGAGATGTTAGGTTGGGTTAGGTTAGGTTGTATTACACTATGGATGTATATAACGGTCCCCCGGAGACGTAGAGGCCAACAAGACAGGAATGTGGTGAAATATTACCGCCGAGATGTTAGGATGGGTTAGGTTAGGCTATATTACGTTATTGACGTATATATAGGTCCCACGGAGACGTAGAGACCATCAAGACAGGAATGTGGTCAAATATTCCCGCCGAGATGTTAGGTTGGGTTAGGTTATGTTATATTACGTTATTGAAGTATATAAAGGTCCCACGGAGACGTAGAGGCCAACTCGCCAGGTATGTTGTCAAATATTACCGCCGAGATGTTAGGTTGGGTTAGGTTAGGTTATATTACGTTATTGATGTATATAAAGGTCCCACGGAGACGGATAAGCCAATTCGCCAGGAATGTTGTCAAATATTACCGCCGAGATGTTAGGTTGGGGTAGGTTAGATTGTATGACATTATTGATGTATATAACGTGCCCACGGAGACGTAGAGGCCAACAAGACAGGAATGTGGTCAAATATTACCGCCGAGATGTTAGGTTGGGTTAGGTTAGGCTATATTACGTTATTGATGTATATAAAGGTCCCACGGAGACGGATAAGCGAACTCGCCAGGAATGTTGTCAAATATTACCGCCGAGATGTTAGGTTGGGTTAGGTTAGGTTGTATTACATTATGGATGTATATAAAGGTCCCACGGAGATGTAGAGGCCAACTCGCCAGGTATGTTGTCAAATATTACCGCCGAGATGTTAGGTTGGGTTAGGTTAGGTTATATTACGTTATTGATGTATATAAAGGTCCCACGGAGACGGATAAGCCAATTCGCCAGGAATGTTGTCAAATATTACCGCCGAGATGTTAGGTTGGGGTAGGTTAGATTGTATGACATTATTGATGTATATAACGTGCCCACGGAGACGTAGAGGCCAACTCGCCAGGAATGTGGTTAAATATTACCGCCGAGATGTTAGGTTGGGTTAGGTTAGGCTATATTACGTTATTGATGTATATAAAGGTCCCAGCGAGACGTAGAGGCCAACAAGCCAGGAATGTCGTCAAATATTACCGCCGAGATGTTAGATTGGGTTAGGCCAGCTTATATTATGTTATTGATGTATATAAAGATCCCACGGGGACGTAGAGGCCAACTCGCCAGGAATGTTGTCAAATCTTACCGCCGAGATGTTAGGTTGGGTTAGGTTAGGTTATATTACGTTATTGATGTATACAAAGGTCCCACGGAGGCGGAAAAGCCAACTCGCCAGGAATGTTCTCAAATATTACCGCCGAGATGTTAGGTTGGATTAGGTTAGGTTATATTACGTTATAGATGTATATAAAGGTCCCACGTATACGTAGAGTCGAACAAGCCAGGAATGTGGTCAAATATTACAGCCGAGATGTAAGATTGGGTTAGGTTAGGTTATATTACGTTATAGATGTATATACAGGTCCCACGGACACGTAGAGTCCAATAAGCCAGGAATGTGATCAAATATTACCGCCGAGATGTTAGATTGGGATAGACCAGCTTATATTATGTTATTGATGTATATAAAGATCCCACGGAGACGTAGAGGCCAACTCGCCAGGAATGTTGTCAAATCTTACCGCCGAGATGTGCGGTTGGGTTAGGTTAGGTTATATTACGTTATTGATGTATATAAAGGTCCCACGGAGACGGATAAGCGAACTCGCCAGGAATGTTGTCAAATATTACCGCCGAGATGTTAGGTTGGGTTAGGTTAGGTTGTATTACATTATGGATGTATATAACGGTCCCCCGGAGACGTAGAGGCCAACAAGACAGGAATGTGGTCAAACATTACCGCCGAGATGTTATGTTGGGTTAGGTTAGGTTATATTACGTTATTGATGTATATAAAGGTCCCACGGAGACGTAGAGGCCAACAAGCCAGGAATGTGGTCAAATATTACCGCCGAGATGTTAGATTGGGATAGACCAGCTTATATTATGTTATTGATGTATATAAAGATCCCACGGAGACGTAGAGGCCAACTCGCCAGGAATGTTGTCAAATCTTACCGCCGAGATGTGCGGTTGGGTTAGGTTAGGTTATATTACGTTATTGATGTATATAAAGGTCCCACGGAGACGGATAAGCGAACTCGCCAGGAATGTTGTCAAATATTATCGCCGAGATGTTAGGTTGGGTTAGGTTAGGTTGTATTACATTATGGATGTATATAACGGTCCCCCGGAGACGTAGAGGCCAACAAGACAGGAATGTGGTCAAACATTACCGCCGAGATGTTAGGTTGGGTTAGGTTAGGCTATATTACGTTATTGACGTATATAAAGGTCCCACGGAGACGTAGAGGCCTACTCGCCTGGTATGTTGTCAAATCTTACCGCCGAGATGTTAGGTTGGGTTGGGCTAGGTTATATTACGTTATTGATGTATACAAAGGTCCCACGGAGACGTAGAGGCCAACTCGCCAGGAATGTGGTCAAATATTACCGCCGAGATGTTAGGTTGTGTTAGGTTAGGCTATATTACGTTATTGATGTATATAAAGGTCCCAGCGAGACGTAGAGGCCAACAAGCCAGGAATGTCGTCAAATATTACCGCCGAGATGTTAGATTGGGTTAGGCTAGCTTATATTATGTTATTGATGTATATAAATGTCCCACGGAGACGTAGAGGCCAACAAGCCAGGAATGTCGTCAAATATTACCGCCGAGATGTTAGATTGGGTTAGGCTAGCTTATATTATGTTATTGATGTATATAAAGATCCCACGGAGACGTAGAGGCCAACTCGCCAGGAATGTTGGCAAATCTTACCGCCGAGATGTTAGGTTGGGTTAGGTTAGGTTATACTACGTTATCAATGTATACAAAGGTCCCACGGAGACGTAGAGGCCAACAAGCCAGGAATGTTGTCAAATCTTACCGCCGAGATGTTAGGTTGGGTTAGGTTAGGTTATATTACGTTATTGATGTATACAAAGGTCCCACGGAGGCGGAAAAGCCAACTCGCCAGGAATGTCGTCAAATATTACCGCCGAGATGTTAGATTGGGTTAGGCTAGCTTATATTATGTTATTGATGTATATAAAGGACCCACGGAGACGTACAAGCCAACAAGCCAGGAATGTGGTCAAATATTACCGCCGAGATGTTAGATTGGGATAGACCAGCTTATATTATGTTATTGATGTATATAAAGGTCCCACGGAGACGTAGAGGCCAACTCGCCAGGAATGTGATCAAATATTACCGCCGAGATGTTAGGTTGGGTTAGGTTAGGTTATATTACGTTATTGATGTATACAAAGGTCCCACGGAGGCGGAAAAGCCAACTCGCCAGGAATGTTCTCAAATATTACCGCCGAGATGTTAGGTTGGATTAGGTTAGGTTATATTACGTTATAGATGTATATAAAGGTCCCACGTATACGTAGAGTCGAACAAGCCAGGAATGTGGTCAAATATTACAGCCGAGATGTAAGATTGGGTTAGGTTAGGTTATATTACGTTATAGATGTATATACAGGTCCCACGGACACGTAGAGTCCAATAAGCCAGGAATGTGATCAAATATTACCGCCGAGATGTTAGATTGGGATAGACCAGCTTATATTATGTTATTGATGTATATAAAGATCCCACGGAGACGTAGAGGCCAACTCGCCAGGAATGTTGTCAAATCTTACCGCCGAGATGTGCGGTTGGGTTAGGTTAGGTTATATTACGTTATTGATGTATATAAAGGTCCCACGGAGACGGATAAGCGAACTCGCCAGGAATGTTGTCAAATATTACCGCCGAGATGTTAGGTTGGGTTAGGTTAGGTTGTATTACATTATGGATGTATATAACGGTCCCCCGGAGACGTAGAGGCCAACAAGACAGGAATGTGGTCAAACATTACCGCCGAGATGTTATGTTGGGTTAGGTTAGGTTATATTACGTTATTGATGTATATAAAGGTCCCACGGAGACGTAGAGGCCAACAAGCCAGGAATGTGGTCAAATATTACCGCCGAGATGTTAGATTGGGATAGACCAGCTTATATTATGTTATTGATGTATATAAAGATCCCACGGAGACGTAGAGGCCAACTCGCCAGGAATGTTGTCAAAACTTACCGCCGAGATGTGCGGTTGGGTTAGGTTAGGTTATATTACGTTATTGATGTATATAAAGGTCCCACGGAGACGGATAAGCGAACTCGCCAGGAATGTTGTCAAATATTATCGCCGAGACGTTAGGTTGGGTTAGGTTAGGTTGTATTACATTATGGATGTATATAACGGTCCCCCGGAGACGTAGAGGCCAACAAGACAGGAATGTGGTCAAACATTACCGCCGAGATGTTAGGTTGGGTTAGGTTAGGCTATATTACGTTATTGACGTATATAAAGGTCCCACGGAGACGTAGAGGCCTACTCGCCTGGTATGTTGTCAAATCTTACCGCCGAGATGTTAGGTTGGGTTGGGCTAGGTTATATTACGTTATTGATGTATACAAAGGTCCCACGGAGACGTAGAGGCCAACTCGCCAGGAATGTGGTCAAATATTACCGCCGAGATGTTAGGTTGTGTTAGGTTAGGCTATATTACGTTATTGATGTATATAAAGGTCCCAGCGAGACGTAGAGGCCAACAAGCCAGGAATGTCGTCAAATATTACCGCCGAGATGTTAGATTGGGTTAGGCTAGCTTATATTATGTTATTGATGTATATAAATGTCCCACGGAGACGTAGAGGCCAACAAGCCAGGAATGTCGTCAAATATTACCGCCGAGATGTTAGATTGGGTTAGGCTAGCTTATATTATGTTATTGATGTATATAAAGATCCCACGGAGACGTAGAGGCCAACTCGCCAGGAATGTTGGCAAATCTTACCGCCGAGATGTTAGGTTGGGTTAGGTTAGGTTATACTACGTTATCAATGTATACAAAGGTCCCACGGAGACGTAGAGGCCAACAAGCCAGGAATGTTGTCAAATCTTACCGCCGAGATGTTAGGTTGGGTTAGGTTAGGTTATATTACGTTATTGATGTATACAAAGGTCCCACGGAGGCGGAAAAGCCAACTCGCCAGGAATGTCGTCAAATATTACCGCCGAGATGTTAGATTGGGTTAGGCTAGCTTATATTATGTTATTGATGTATATAAAGGACCCACGGAGACGTAGAAGCCAACAAGCCAGGAATGTGGTCAAATATTACCGCCGAGATGTTAGATTGGGATAGACCAGCTTATATTATGTTATTGATGTATATAAAGGTCCCACGGAGACGTAGACGCCAACTCGCCAGGAATGTGATCAAATATTACCGCCGAGATGTTAGGTTGGGTTAGGTTAGGTTATATTACGTTATTGATGTATATAAAGATCCCACGGAGACGTAGAGGCCAACTCGCCAGGAATGTTGTCAAATCTTACCGCCGAGATGTGCGGTTGGGTTAGGTTAGGTTATATTACGTTATTGATGTATATAAAGGTCCCACGGAGACGGATAAGCGAACTCGCCAGGAATGTTGTCAAATATTACCGCCGAGATGTTAGGTTGGGTTAGGTTAGGTTGTATTACATTATGGATGTATATAACGGTCCCCCGGAGACGTAGAGGCCAACAAGCCAGGAATGTTGTCAAATCTTACCGCCGAGATGTTAGGTTGGGTTAGGTTAGGTTATATTACGTTATTGATGTATACAAAGGTCCCACGGAGGCGGAAAAGCCAACTCGCCAGGAATGTCGTCAAATATTACCGCCGAGATGTTAGATTGGGTTAGGCTAGCTTATATTATGTTATTGATGTATATAAAGGTCCCACGGAGACGTAGAAGCCAACAAGCCAGGAATGTGGTCAAATATTACCGCCGAGATGTTAGATTGGGATAGACCAGCTTATATTATGTTATTGATGTATATAAAGGTCCCACGGAGACGTAGAGGCCAACTCGCCAGGAATGTGATCAAATATTACCGCCGAGATGTTAGGTTGGGTTAGGTTAGGTTATATTACGTTATTGATGTATATAAAGATCCCACGGAGACGTAGAGGCCAACTCGCCAGGAATGTTGTCAAATCTTACCGCCGAGATGTGCGGTTGGGTTAGGTTAGGTTATATTACGTTATTGATGTATATAAAGGTCCCACGGAGACGGATAAGCGAACTCGCCAGGAATGTTGTCAAATATTACCGCCGAGATGTTAGGTTGGGTTAGGTTAGGTTGTATTACATTATGGATGTATATAACGGTCCCCCGGAGACGTAGAGGCCAACAAGACAGGAATGTGGTCAAATATTACCGCCGAGATGTTAGGTTGGGTTAGGCTAGGCTATAATACGTTATTGACGTATATAAAGGTCCCACGGAGACGTAGAGGCCAACTCGCCTGGTATGTTGTCAAATCTTACCGCCGAGATGTTAGGTTGGGTTGGGCTAGGTTATATTACGTTATTGATGTATACAAAGGTCCCACGGAGACGTAGAGGCCAACTCGCCAGGAATGTGGTCATATATTACCGCCGAGATGTTAGGTTGGGTTATGTTAGGTTATATTACGTTACTGATGTATATAAAGGTCCCACGGAGACGAAGAGCCGAACTCGCCAGGTATGTCTTCAAATATTACCGCCGAGATGTTAGATTGGTTTAGGTTAGGTTATATTACGCTATTGAAGTATATAAAGGTCCCACGGAAACGTAGAGGCCAACAAGCCAGGAATGTTGGCAAATCTTACCGCCGAGATGTTAGGTTGGGTTAGGTTAGGTTATATTACGTTATTGATGTATACAAAGGTCCCACGGAGGCGGAAAAGCCAACTCGCCAGGAATGTTCTCAAATATTACCGCCGAGATGTTAGGTTGGATTAGGTTAGGTTATATTACGTTATAGATGTATATAAAGGTCCCACGTAGACGTAGAGTCCAACAAGCCAGGAATGTGGTCAAATATTACAGCCGAGATGTAAGATTGGGTTAGGTTAGGTTATATTACGTTATAGATGTATATACAGGTCCCACGGACACGTAGAGTCCAATAAGCCAGGATTGTGATCAAACATTACCGCCGAGATGTTAGGTTGGGTTAGGTTAGGTTATATTACGTTATTGAAGTATATAAAGGGCCCACGGAGACGTAGAGGCCAACAAGCCAGGAATGTCGTCAAATATTACCGCCGAGATGTTAGGTTGGGTTAGGTTAGGCTATATTACGTTATTGATGTATATAAAGGTCCCACGGAGACGTAGAGGCCAACAAGCCAGGAATGTCGTCAAATATTACCGCCGAGATGTTAGATTGGGTTAGGCTAGCTTATATTATGTTATTGATGTATATAAAGATCCCACGGATACGTAGAGGCCAACTCGCCAGGAATGTTGTCAAATCTTACCGCCGAGATGTTAGATTGGGTTAGGCTAGCTTATATTATGTTATTGATGTATATAAAGATCCCACGGAGACGTAGAGGCCAACTCGCCAGGAATGTTGTCAAATCTTACCGCCGAGATGTTAGGTTGGGTTAGGTTAGGTTATATTACGTTATTGATGTATACAAAGGTCCCACGGAGGCGGAAAAGCCAACTCGCCAGGAATGTTCTCAAATATTTCCGCCGAGATGTTAGATTGATTTAGGTTAGGTTATATTACGCTATTGAAGTATATAAAGGTCCCACGGAAACGTAGAGGCCAACAAGCCAGGAATGTCGTCAAATATTACCGCCGAGATGTTAGATTGGGTTAGGCTAGCTTATATTATGTTATTGATGTATATAAAGGTCCCACGGAGACGTAGAGGCCAACTCGCCAGGAATGTTGTCAAATATTACCGCCGAGATGTTAGGTTGGGTTATGTTAGGTTATATTACGTTACTGATGTATATAAAGGTCCCACGGAGACGAAGAGCCGAACTCGCCAGGTATGTCTTCAAATATTACCGCCGAGATGTTAGATTGGTTTAGGTTAGGTTATATTACGCTATTGAAGTATATAAAGGTCCCACGGAAACGTAGAGGCCAACAAGCCAGGAATGTCGTCAAATATTACCGCCGAGATGTTAGGTTGGGTTAGGTTAGGCTATATTACGTTATTGATGCATATAAATGTCCCACGGAGACGTAGAGGCCAACAAGCCAGGAATGTCGTCAAATATTACCGCCGAGATGTTAGATTGGGTTAGGTTAGGTTATATTACGTTATTGATGTATACAAAGGTCCCACGGAGACGTAGAGGCCAACAAGCCAGGAATGTTGTCAAATCTTACCGCCGAGATGTTAGGTTGGGTTAGGTTAGGTTATATTACGTTATTGATGTATACAAAGGTCCCACGGAGGCGGAAAAGCCAACTCGCCAGGAATGTTCTCAAATATTACCGCCGAGATGTTAGGTTGGATTAGGTTAGGTTATATTACGTTATAGATGTATATAAAGGTCCCACGTAGATGTAGAGTCCAACAAGCCAGGAATGTGGTCAAATATTACCGCCGAGATGTTAGGTTGGGTTAGGTTAGGTTATATTACGTTATTGAAGTATATAAAGGTCCCACAGAGACGTAGAGGCCAACAAGCCAGGAATGTCGTCATATATTACCGCCGAGATGTTAGATTGGGTTAGGCTAGCTTATATTATGTTATTGATGTATATAAAGGTCCCACGGAGACGTAGAAGCCAACAAGCCAGGAATGTGGTCAAATATTACCGCCGAGATGTTAGATTGGGATAGACCAGCTTATATTATGTTATTGATGTATATAAAGGTCCCACGGAGACGTAGAGGCCAACTCGCCAGGAATGTTGTCAAATCTTACCGCCGAGATGTGCGGTTGGGTTAGGTTAGGTTATATTACGTTATTGATGTATAGAAAGGTCCCACGGAGACGGATAAGCGAACTCGCCAGGAATGTTGTCAAATATTACCGCCGAGATGTTAGGTTGGGTTAGGTTAGGTTGTATTACATTATGGATGTATATAACGGTCCCCCGGAGACGTAGAGGCCAACAAGACAGGAATGTGGTCAAACATTACCGCCGAGATGTTATGTTGGGTTAGGTTAGGTTATATTACGTTATTGATGTATATAAAGGTCCCACGGAGACGTAGAGGCCAACAAGCCAGGAATGTGGTCAAATATTACCGCCGAGATGTTAGATTGGGATAGACCAGCTTATATTATGTTATTGATGTATATAAAGATCCCACGGAGACGTAGAGGCCAACTCGCCAGGAATGTTGTCAAATCTTACCGCCGAGATGTGCGGTTGGGTTAGGTTAGGTTATATTACGTTATTGATGTATATAAAGGTCCCACGGAGACGGATAAGCGAACTCGCCAGGAATGTTGTCAAATATTATCGCCGAGATGTTAGGTTGGGTTAGGTTAGGTTGTATTACATTATGGATGTATATAACGGTCCCCCGGAGACGTAGAGGCCAACAAGACAGGAATGTGGTCAAACATTACCGCCGAGATGTTAGGTTGGGTTAGGTTAGGCTATATTACGTTATTGACGTATATAAAGGTCCCACGGAGACGTAGAGGCCTACTCGCCTGGTATGTTGTCAAATCTTACCGCCGAGATGTTAGGTTGGGTTGGGCTAGGTTATATTACGTTATTGATGTATACAAAGGTCCCACGGAGACGTAGAGGCCAACTCGCCAGGAATGTGGTCAAATATTACCGCCGAGATGTTAGGTTGTGTTAGGTTAGGCTATATTACGTTATTGATGTATATAAAGGTCCCAGCGAGACGTAGAGGCCAACAAGCCAGGAATGTCGTCAAATATTACCGCCGAGATGTTAGATTGGGTTAGGCTAGCTTATATTATGTTATTGATGTATATAAATGTCCCACGGAGACGTAGAGGCCAACAAGCCAGGAATGTCGTCAAATATTACCGCCGAGATGTTAGATTGGGTTAGGCTAGCTTATATTATGTTATTGATGTATATAAAGATCCCACGGAGACGTAGAGGCCAACTCGCCAGGAATGTTGGCAAATCTTACCGCCGAGATGTTAGGTTGGGTTAGGTTAGGTTATACTACGTTATCGATGTATACAAAGGTCCCACGGAGACGTAGAGGCCAACAAGCCAGGAATGTTGTCAAATCTTACCGCCGAGATGTTAGCTTGGGTTAGGTTAGGTTATATTACGTTATTGATGTATACAAAGGTCCCACGGAGGCGGAAAAGCCAACTCGCCAGGAATGTCGTCAAATATTACCGCCGAGATGTTAGATTGGGTTAGGCTAGCTTATATTATGTTATTGATGTATATAAAGGACCCACGGAGACGTAGAAGCCAACAAGCCAGGAATGTGGTCAAATATTACCGCCGAGATGTTAGATTGGGATAGACCAGCTTATATTATGTTATTGATGTATATAAAGGTCCCACGGAGACGTAGAGGCCAACTCGCCAGGAATGTGATCAAATATTACCGCCGAGATGTTAGGTTGGGTTAGGTTAGGTTATATTACGTTATTGATGTATATAAAGATCCCACGGAGACGTAGAGGCCAACTCGCCAGGAATGTTGTCAAATCTTACCGCCGAGATGTGCGGTTGGGTTAGGTTAGGTTATATTACGTTATTGATGTATATAAAGGTCCCACGGAGACGGATAAGCGAACTCGCCAGGAATGTTGTCAAATATTACCGCCGAGATGTTAGGTTGGGTTAGGTTAGGTTGTATTACATTATGGATGTATATAACGGTCCCCCGGAGACGTAGAGGCCAACAAGCCAGGAATGTTGTCAAATCTTACCGCCGAGATGTTAGGTTGGGTTAGGTTAGGTTATATTACGTTATTGATGTATACAAAGGTCCCACGGAGGCGGAAAAGCCAACTCGCCAGGAATGTCGTCAAATATTACCGCCGAGATGTTAGATTGGGTTAGGCTAGCTTATATTATGTTATTGATGTATATAAAGGTCCCACGGAGACGTAGAAGCCAACAAGGCAGGAATGTGGTCAAATATTACCGCCGAGATGTTAGATTGGGATAGACCAGCTTATATTATGTTATTGATGTATATAAAGGTCCCACGGAGACGTAGAGGCCAACTCGCCAGGAATGTGATCAAATATTACCGCCGAGATGTTAGGTTGGGTTAGGTTAGGTTATATTACGTTATTGATGTATATAAAGATCCCACGGAGACGTAGAGGCCAACTCGCCAGGAATGTTGTCAAATCTTACCGCCGAGATGTGCGGTTGGGTTAGGTTAGGTTATATTACGTTATTGATGTATATAAAGGTCCCACGGAGACGGATAAGCGAACTCGCCAGGAATGTTGTCAAATATTACCGCCGAGATGTTAGGTTGGGTTAGGTTAGGTTGCATTACATTATGGATGTATATAACGGTCCCCCGGAGACGTAGAGGCCAACAAGACAGGAATGTGGTCAAATATTACCGCCGAGATGTTAGGTTGGGTTAGGTTAGGCTATAATACGTTATTGACGTATATAAAGGTCCCACGGAGACGTAGAGGCCAACTCGCCTGGTATGTTGTCAAATCTTACCGCCGAGATGTTAGGTTGGGTTGGGCTAGGTTATATTACGTTATTGATGTATACAAAGGTCCCACGGAGACGTAGAGGCCAACTCGCCAGGAATGTGGTCATATATTACCGCCGAGATGTTAGGTTGGGTTATGTTAGGTTATATTACGTTACTGATGTATATAAAGGTCCCACGGAGACGAAGAGCCGAACTCGCCAGGTATGTCTTCAAATATTACCGCCGAGATGTTAGATTGGTTTAGGTTAGGTTATATTACGCTATTGAAGTATATAAAGGTCCCACGGAAACGTAGAGGCCAACAAGCCAGGAATGTTGCCAAATCTTACCGCCGAGATGTTAGGTTGGGTTAGGTTAGGTTATATTACGTTATTGATGTATACAAAGGTCCCACGGAGGCGGAAAAGCCAACTCGCCAGGAATGTTCTCAAATATTACCGCCGAGATGTTAGGTTGGATTAGGTTAGGTTATATTACGTTATAGATGTATATAAAGGTCCCACGTAGACGTAGAGTCCAACAAGCCAGGAATGTGGTCAAATATTACAGCCGAGATGTAAGATTGGGTTAGGTTAGGTTATATTACGTTATAGATGTATATACAGGTCCCACGGACACGTAGAGTCCAATAAGCCAGGATTGTGATCAAACATTACCGCCGAGATGTTAGGTTGGGTTAGGTTAGGTTATATTACGTTATTGAAGTATATAAAGGGCCCACGGAGACGTAGAGGCCAACAAGCCAGGAATGTCGTCAAATATTACCGCCGAGATGTTAGGTTGGGTTAGGTTAGGCTATATTACGTTATTGATGTATATAAAGGTCCCACGGAGACGTAGAGGCCAACAAGCCAGGAATGTCGTCAAATATTACCGCCGAGATGTTAGATTGGGTTAGGCTAGCTTATATTATGTTATTGATGTATATAAAGATCCCACGGATACGTAGGGGCCAACTCGCCAGGAATGTTGTCAAATCTTACCGCCGAGATGTTAGATTGGGTTAGGCTAGCTTATATTATGTTATTGATGTATATAAAGATCCCACGGAGACGTAGAGGCCAACTCGCCAGGAATGTTGTCAAATCTTACCGCCGAGATGTTAGGTTGGGTTAGGTTAGGTTATATTACGTTATTGATGTATACAAAGGTCCCACGGAGGCGGAAAAGCCAACTCGCCAGGAATGTTCTCAAATATTTCCGCCGAGATGTTAGATTGATTTAGGTTAGGTTATATTACGCTATTGAAGTATATAAAGGTCCCACGGAAACGTAGAGGCCAACAAGCCAGGAATGTCGTCAAATATTACCGCCGAGATGTTAGATTGGGTTAGGCTAGCTTATATTATGTTATTGATGTATATAAAGGTCCCACGGAGACGTAGAGGCCAACTCGCCAGGAATGTTGTCAAATATTACCGCCGAGATGTTAGGTTGGGTTATGTTAGGTTATATTACGTTACTGATGTATATAAAGGTCCCACGGAGACGAAGAGCCGAACTCGCCAGGTATGTCTTCAAATATTACCGCCGAGATGTTAGATTGGTTTAGGTTAGGTTATATTACGCTATTGAAGTATATAAAGGTCCCACGGAAACGTAGAGGCCAACAAGCCAGGAATGTCGTCAAATATTACCGCCGAGATGTTAGGTTGGGTTAGGTTAGGCTATATTACGTTATTGATGTATATAAATGTCCCACGGAGACGTAGAGGCCAACAAGCCAGGAATGTCGTCAAATATTACCGCCGAGATGTTAGATTGGGTTAGGTTAGGTTATATTACGTTATTGATGTATACAAAGGTCCCACGGAGACGTAGAGGCCAACAAGCCAGGAATGTTGTCAAATCTTACCGCCGAGATGTTAGGTTGGGTTAGGTTAGGTTATATTACGTTATTGATGTATACAAAGGTCCCACGGAGGCGGAAAAGCCAACTCGCCAGGAATGTTCTCAAATATTACCGCCGAGATGTTAGGTTGGATTAGGTTAGGTTATATTACGTTATAGATGTATATAAAGGTCCCACGTAGATGTAGAGTCCAACAAGCCAGGAATGTGGTCAAATATTACCGCCGAGATGTTAGGTTGGGTTAGGTTAGGTTATATTACGTTATTGAAGTATATAAAGGTCCCACAGAGACGTAGAGGCCAACAAGCCAGGAATGTCGTCATATATTACCGCCGAGATGTTAGATTGGGTTAGGCTAGCTTATATTATGTTATTGATGTATATAAAGGTCCCACGGAGACGTAGAAGCCAACAAGCCAGGAATGTGGTCAAATATTACCGCCGAGATGTTAGATTGGGATAGACCAGCTTATATTATGTTATTGATGTATATAAAGGTCCCACGGAGACGTAGAGGCCAACTCGCCAGGAATGTTGTCAAATCTTACCGCCGAGATGTGCGGTTGGGTTAGGTTAGGTTATATTACGTTATTGATGTATATAAAGGTCCCACGGAGACGGATAAGCGAACTCGCCAGGAATGTTGTCAAATATTACCGCCGAGATGTTAGGTTGGGTTAGGTTAGGTTGTATTACATTATGGATGTATATAACGGTCCCCCGGAGACGTAGAGGCCAACAAGACAGGAATGTGGTCAAATATTACCGCCGAGATGTTAGGTTGGGTTAGGTTAGGCTATAATACGTTATTGACGTATATAAAGGTCCCACGGAGACGTAGAGGCCAACTCGCCTGGTATGATGTCAAATCTTACCGCCGAGATGTTAGGTTGGGTTGGGCTAGGTTATATTACGTTATTGATGTATATAAAGGTCCCACGGAGACGGATAAGCGAACTCGCCAGGAATGTTGTCAAATATTACCGCCGAGATGTTAGGTTGGGTTAGGTTAGGTTGTATTACATTATGGATGTATATAACGGTCCCCCGGAGACGTAGAGGCCAACAAGACAGGAATGTGGTCAAATATTACCGCCGAGATGTTAGGTTGGGTTACGTTAGGCTATATTACGTTATTGACGTATATAAAGGTCCCACGGAGACGTAGAGGCCAACTCGCCTGGTATGTTGTCAAATCTTACCGCCGAGATGTTAGGTTGGGTTGGGCTAGGTTATATTACGTTATTGATGTATACAAAGGTCCCACGGAGACGTAGAGGCCAACTCGCCAGGAATGTGGTCAAATATTACCGCCGAGATGTTAGGTTGGGTTATGTTAGGTTATATTACGTTACTGATGTATATAAAGGTCCCACGGAGACGAAGAGCCGAACTCGCCAGGTATGTCTTCAAATATTACCGCCGAGATGTTAGATTGGTTTAGGTTAGGTTATATTACGCTATTGAAGTATATAAAGGTCCCACGGAAACGTAGAGGCCCACAAGCCAGGAATGTTGGCAAATCTTACCGCCGAGATGTTAGGTTGGGTTAGGTTAGGTTATATTACGTTATTGTTGTATACAAAGGTCCCACGGAGGCGGAAAAGCCAACTCGCCAGGAATGTTCTCAAATATTACCGCCGAGATGTTAGGTTGGATTAGGTTAGGTTATATTACGTAATAGATGTATATAAAGGTCCCACGTAGACGTAGAGTCCAACAAGCCAGGAATGTGGTCAAATATTACAGCCGAGATGTAAGATTGGGTTAGGTTAGGTTATATTACGTTATAGATGTATATACAGGTCCCACGGACACGTAGAGTCCAATAAGCCAGGAATGTGATCAAACATTACCGCCGAGATGTTAGGTTGGGTTAGGTTAGGTTATATTACGTTATTGAAGTATATAAAGGGCCCACGGAGACGTAGAGGCCAACAAGCCAGGAATGTCGTCAAATATTACCGCCGAGATGTTAGGTTGGGTTAGGTTAGGCTATATTACGTTATTGATGTATATAAAGGTCCCACGGAGACGTAGAGGCCAACAAGCCAGGAATGTCGTCAAATATTACCGCCGAGATGTTAGATTGGGTTAGGCTAGCTTATATTATGTTATTGATGTATATAAAGATCCCACGGATACGTAGAGGCCAACTCGCCAGGAATGTTGTCAAATCTTACCGCCGAGATGTTAGATTGGGTTAGGCTAGCTTATATTATGTTATTGATGTATATAAAGATCCCACGGAGACGTAGAGGCCAACTCGCCAGGAATGTTGTCAAATCTTACCGCCGAGATGTTAGGTTGGGTTAGGTTAGGTTATATTACGTTATTGATGTATACAAAGGTCCCACGGACGCGGAAAAGCCAACTCGCCAGGAATGTTCTCAAATATTACCGCCGAGATGTTAGATTGGTTTAGGTTAGGTTATATTACGCTATTGAAGTATATAAAGGTCCCACGGAAACGTAGAGGCCAACAAGCCAGGAATGTCGTCAAATATTACCGCCGAGATGTTAGATTGTGTTAGGCTAGCTTATATTATGTTATTGATGTATATAAAGGTCCCACGGAGACGTAGAGTCCAACTCGCCAGGAATGTTGTCAAATATTACCGCCGAGATGTTAGGTTGGGTTATGTTAGGTTATATTACGTTACTGATGTATATAAAGGTCCCACGGAGACGAAGAGCCGAACTCGCCAGGTATGTCTTCAAATATTACCGCCGAGATGTTAGATTGGTTTAGGTTAGGTTATATTACGCTATTGAAGTATATAAAGGTCCCACGGAAACGTAGAGGCCAACAAGCCAGGAATGTCGTCAAATATTACCGCCGAGATGTTAGGTTGGGTTAGGTTAGGCTATATTACGTTATTGATGTATATAAATGTCCCACGGAGACGTAGAGGCCAACAAGCCAGGAATGTCGTCAAATATTACCGCCGAGATGTTAGATTGGGTTAGGTTAGGTTATATTACGTTATTGATGTATACAAAGGTCCCACGGAGACGTAGAGGCCAACAAGCCAGGAATGTTGTCAAATCTTACCGCCGAGATGTTAGGTTGGGTTAGGTTAGGTTATATTACGTTATTGATGTATACAAAGGTCCCACGGAGGCGGAAAAGCCAACTCGCCAGGAATGTTCTCAAATATTACCGCCGAGATGTTAGGTTGGATTAGGTTAGGTTATATTACGTTATAGATGTATATAAAGGTCCCACGTAGACGTAGAGTCCAACAAGCCAGGAATGTGGTCAAATATTACAGCCGAGATGTAAGATTGGGTTAGGTTAGGTTATATTACGTTATAGATGTATATACAGGTCCCACGGACACGTAGAGTCCAATAAGCCAGGAATGTGATCAAATATTACCGCCGAGATGTTAGGTTGGGTTAGGTTAGGTTATATTACGTTATTGAAGTATATAAAGGTCCCACGGAGACGTAGAGGCCAACAAGCCAGGAATGTCGTCAAATATTACCGCCGAGATGTTAGATTGGGTTAGGCTAGCTTATATTATGTTATTGATGTATATAAAGGTCCCACGGAGACGTAGAAGCCAACAAGCCAGGAATGTGGTCAAATATTACCGCCGAGATGTTAGATTGGGATAGACCAGCTTATATTATGTTATTGATGTATATAAAGGTCCCACGGAGACGTAGAGGCCAACTCGCCAGGAATGTTGTCAAATCTTACCGCCGAGATGTGCGGTTGGGTTAGGTTAGGTTATATTACGTTATTGATGTATATAAAGGACCCACGGAGACGGATAAGCGAACTCGCCAGGAATGTTGTCAAATATTACCGCCGAGATGTTAGGTTGGGTTAGGTTAGGTTGTATTACATTATGGATGTATATAACGGTCCCCCGGAGACGTAGAGGCCAACAAGACAGGAATGTGGTCAAATATTACCGCCGAGATGTTAGGTTGGGTTAGGTTAGGCTATAATACGTTATTGACGTATATAAAGGTCCCACGGAGACGTAGAGGCCAACTCGCCTGGTATGTTGTCAAATATTACCGCCGAGATGTTAGGTTGGGTTATGTTAGGTTATATTACGTTACTGATGTATATAAAGGTCCCACGGAGACGAAGAGCCGAACTCGCCAGGTATGTCTTCAAATATTACCGCCGAGATGTTAGATTGGTTTAGGTTAGGTTATATTACGCTATTGAAGTATATAAAGGTCCCACGGAAACGTAGAGGCCAACAAGCCAGGAATGTCGTCAAATATTACCGCCGAGATGTTAGGTTGGGTTAGGTTAGGCTATATTACGTTATTGATGTATATAAATGTCCCACGGAGACGTAGAGGCCAACAAGCCAGGAATGTCGTCAAATATTACCGCCGAGATGTTAGATTGGGTTAGGTTAGGTTATATTACGTTATTGATGTATACAAAGGTCCCACGGAGACGTAGAGGCCAACAAGCCAGGAATGTTGTCAAATCTTACCGCCGAGATGTTAGGTTGGGTTAGGTTAGGTTATATTACGTTATTGATGTATACAAAGGTCCCACGGAGGCGGAAAAGCCAACTCGCCAGGAATGTTCTCAAATATTACCGCCGAGATGTTAGGTTGGATTAGGTTAGGTTATATTACGTTATAGATGTATATAAAGGTCCCACGTAGACGTAGAGTCCAACAAGCCAGGAATGTGGTCAAATATTACAGCCGAGATGTAAGATTGGGTTAGGTTAGGTTATATTACGTTATAGATGTATATACAGGTCCCACGGACACGTAGAGTCCAATAAGCCAGGAATGTGATCAAATATTACCGCCGAGATGTTAGGTTGGGTTAGGTTAGGTTATATTACGTTATTGAAGTATATAAAGGTCCCACGGAGACGTAGAGGCCAACAAGCCAGGAATGTCGTCAAATATTACCGCCGAGATGTTAGATTGGGTTAGGCTAGCTTATATTATGTTATTGATGTATATAAAGGTCCCACGGAGACGTAGAAGCCAACAAGCCAGGAATGTGGTCAAATATTACCGCCGAGATGTTAGATTGGGATAGACCAGCTTATATTATGTTATTGATGTATATAAAGGTCCCACGGAGACGTAGAGGCCAACTCGCCAGGAATGTTGTCAAATCTTACCGCCGAGATGTGCGGTTGGGTTAGGTTAGGTTATATTACGTTATTGATGTATATAAAGGACCCACGGAGACGGATAAGCGAACTCGCCAGGAATGTTGTCAAATATTACCGCCGAGATGTTAGGTTGGGTTAGGTTAGGTTGTATTACATTATGGATGTATATAACGGTCCCCCGGAGACGTAGAGGCCAACAAGACAGGAATGTGGTCAAATATTACCGCCGAGATGTTAGGTTGGGTTAGGTTAGGCTATAATACGTTATTGACGTATATAAAGGTCCCACGGAGACGTAGAGGCCAACTCGCCTGGTATGTTGTCAAATCTTACCGCCGAGATGTTAGGTTGGGTTGGGCTAGGTTATATTACGTTATTGATGTATACAAAGGTCCCACGGAGACGTAGAGGCCAACTCGCCAGGAATGTGGTCAAATATTACCGCCGAGATGTTAGGTTGGGTTATGTTAGGTTATATTACGTTACTGATGTATATAAAGGTCCCACGGAGACGAAGAGCCGAACTCGCCAGGTATGTCTTCAAATATTACCGCCGAGATGTTAGATTGGTTTAGGTTAGGTTATATTACGCTATTGAAGTATATAAAGGTCCCACGGAAACGTAGAGGCCAACAAGCCAGGAATGTTGGCAAATCTTACCGCCGAGATGTTAGGTTGGGTTAGGTTAGGTTATATTACGTTATTGATGTATACAAAGGTCCCACGGAGGCGGAAAAGCCAACTCGCCAGGAATGTTCTCAAATATTACCGCCGAGATGTTAGGTTGGATTAGGTTAGGTTATATTACGTTATAGATGTATATAAAGGTCCCACGTAGACGTAGAGTCCAACAAGCCAGGAATGTGGTCAAATATTACAGCCGAGATGTAAGATTGGGTTAGGTTAGGTTATATTACGTTATAGATGTATATACAGGTCCCACGGACACGTAGAGTCCAATAAGCCAGGAATGTGATCAAACATTACCGCCGAGATGTTAGGTTGGGTTAGGTTAGGTTATATTACGTTATTGAAGTATATAAAGGGCCCACGGAGACGTAGAGGCCAACAAGCCAGGAATGTCGTCAAATATTACCGCCGAGATGTTAGGTTGGGTTAGGTTAGGCTATATTACGTTATTGATGTATATAAAGGTCCCACGGAGACGTAGAGGCCAACAAGCCAGGAATGTCGTCAAATATTACCGCCGAGATGTTAGATTGGGTTAGGCTAGCTTATATTATGTTATTGATGTATATAAAGATCCCACGGATACGTAGAGGCCAACTCGCCAGGAATGTTGTCAAATCTTACCGCCGAGATGTTAGATTGGGTTAGGCTAGCTTATATTATGTTATTGATGTATATAAAGATCCCACGGAGACGTAGAGGCCAACTCGCCAGGAATGTTGTCAAATCTTACCGCCGAGATGTTAGGTTGGGTTAGGTTAGGTTATATTACGTTATTGATGTATACAAAGGTCCCACGGAGGCGGAAAAGCCAACTCGCCAGGAATGTTCTCAAATATTACCGCCGAGATGTTAGATTGATTTAGGTTAGGTTATATTACGCTATTGAAGTATATAAAGGTCCCACGGAAACGTAGAGGCCAACAAGCCAGGAATGTCGTCAAATATTACCGCCGAGATGTTAGATTGGGTTAGGCTAGGTTATATTACGTTATTGATGTATACAAAGGTCCCACGGAGGCGGAAAAGCCAACTCGCCAGGAATGTTCTCAAATATTACCGCCGAGATGTTAGGTTGGATTAGGTTAGGTTATATTACGTTATAGATGTATATAAAGGTCCCACGTAGACGTAGAGTCCAACAAGCCAGGAATGTGGTCAAATATTACAGCCGAGATGTAAGATTGGGTTAGGTTAGGTTATATTACGTTATAGATGTATATACAGGTCCCACGGACACGTAGAGTCCAATAAGCCAGGAATGTGATCAAACATTACCGCCGAGATGTTAGGTTGGGTTAGGTTAGGTTATATTACGTTATTGAAGTATATAAAGGGCCCACGGAGACGTAGAGGCCAACAAGCCAGGAATGTCGTCAAATATTACCGCCGAGATGTTAGGTTGGGTTAGGTTAGGCTATATTACGTTATTGATGTATATAAAGGTCCCACGGAGACGTAGAGGCCAACAAGCCAGGAATGTCGTCAAATATTACCGCCGAGATGTTAGATTGGGTTAGGCTAGCTTATATTATGTTATTGATGTATATAAAGATCCCACGGATACGTAGAGGCCAACTCGCCAGGAATGTTGTCAAATCTTACCGCCGAGATGTTAGATTGGGTTAGGCTAGCTTATATTATGTTATTGATGTATATAAAGATCCCACGGAGACGTAGAGGCCAACTCGCCAGGAATGTTGTCAAATCTTACCGCCGAGATGTTAGGTTGGGTTAGGTTAGGTTATATTACGTTATTGATGTATACAAAGGTCCCACGGAGGCGGAAAAGCCAACTCGCCAGGAATGTTCTCAAATATTACCGCCGAGATGTTAGATTGATTTAGGTTAGGTTATATTACGCTATTGAAGTATATAAAGGTCCCACGGAAACGTAGAGGCCAACAAGCCAGGAATGTCGTCAAATATTACCGCCGAGATGTTAGATTGGGTTAGGCTAGCTTATATTATGTTATTGATGTATATAAAGGTCCCACGGAGACGTAGAGGCCAACTCGCCAGGAATGTTGTCAAATATTACCGCCGAGATGTTAGGTTGGGTTATGTTAGGTTATATTACGTTACTGATGTATATAAAGGTCCCACGGAGACGAAGAGCCGAACTCGCCAGGTATGTCTTCAAATATTACCGCCGAGATGTTAGATTGGTTTAGGTTAGGTTATATTACGCTATTGAAGTATATAAAGGTCCCACGGAAACGTAGAGGCCAACAAGCCAGGAATGTCGTCAAATATTACCGCCGAGATGTTAGGTTGGGTTAGGTTAGGCTATATTACGTTATTGATGTATATAAATGTCCCACGGAGACGTAGAGGCCAACAAGCCAGGAATGTCGTCAAATATTACCGCCGAGATGTTAGATTGGGTTAGGTTAGGTTATATTACGTTATTGATGTATACAAAGGTCCCACGGAGACGTAGAGGCCAACAAGCCAGGAATGTTGTCAAATCTTACCGCCGAGATGTTAGGTTGGGTTAGGTTAGGTTATATTACGTTATTGATGTATACAAAGGTCCCACGGAGGCGGAAAAGCCAACTCGCCAGGAATGTTCTCAAATATTACCGCCGAGATGTTAGGTTGGATTAGGTTAGGTTATATTACGTTATAGATGTATATAAAGGTCCCACGTAGACGTAGAGTCCAACAAGCCAGGAATGTGGTCAAATATTACCGCCGAGATGTTAGGTTGGGTTAGGTTAGGTTATATTACGTTATTGAAGTATATAAAGGTCCCACGGAGACGTAGAGGCCAACAAGCCAGGAATGTCGTCATATATTACCGCCGAGATGTTAGATTGGGTTAGGCTAGCTTATATTATGTTATTGATGTATATAAAGGTCCCACGGAGACGTAGAAGCCAACAAGCCAGGAATGTGGTCAAATATTACCGCCGAGATGTTAGATTGGGATAGACCAGCTTATATTATGTTATTGATGTATATAAATGTCCCACGGAGACGTAGAGGCCAACTCGCCAGGAATGTTGTCAAATCTTACCGCCGAGATGTGCGGTTGGGTTAGGTTAGGTTATATTACGTTATTGATGTATATAAAGGTCCCACGGAGACGGATAAGCGAACTCGCCAGGAATGTTGTCAAATATTACCGCCGAGATGTTAGGTTGGGTTAGGTTAGGTTGTATTACATTATGGATGTATATAACGGTCCCCCGGAGACGTAGAGGCCAACAAGACAGGAATGTCGTCAAATATTACCGCCGAGATGTTAGGTTGGGTTAGGTTAGGCTATATTACGTTATTGATGTATATAAATGTCCCACGGAGACGTAGAGGCCAACAAGCCAGGAATGTCGTCAAATATTACCGCCGAGATGTTAGATTGGGTTAGGTTAGGTTATATTACGTTATTGATGTATACAAAGGTCCCACGGAGACGTAGAGGCCAACAAGCCAGGAATGTTGTCAAATCTTACCGCCGAGATGTTAGGTTGGGTTAGGTTAGGTTATATTACGTTATTGATGTATACAAAGGTCCCACGGAGGCGGAAAAGCCAACTCGCCAGGAATGTTCTCAAATATTACCGCCGAGATGTTAGGTTGGATTAGGTTAGGTTATATTACGTTATAGATGTATATAAAGGTCCCACGTAGACGTAGAGTCCAACAAGCCAGGAATGTGGTCAAATATTACCGCCGAGATGTTAGGTTGGGTTAGGTTAGGTTATATTACGTTATTGAAGTATATAAAGGTCCCACGGAGACGTAGAGGCCAACAAGCCAGGAATGTCGTCATATATTACCGCCGAGATGTTAGATTGGGTTAGGCTAGCTTATATTATGTTATTGATGTATATAAAGGTCCCACGGAGACGTAGAAGCCAACAAGCCAGGAATGTGATCAAATATTACCGCCGAGATGTTAGATTGGGATAGACCAGCTTATATTATGTTATTGATGTATATAAATGTCCCACGGAGACGTAGAGGCCAACTCGCCAGGAATGTTGTCAAATCTTACCGCCGAGATGTGCGGTTGGGTTAGGTTAGGTTATATTACGTTATTGATGTATATAAAGGTCCCACGGAGACGGATAAGCGAACTCGCCAGGAATGTTGTCAAATATTACCGCCGAGATGTTAGGTTGGGTTAGGTTAGGTTGTATTACATTATGGATGTATATAACGGTCCCTCGGAGACGTAGAGGCCAACAAGACAGGAATGTGGTCAAATATTACCGCCGAGATGTTAGGTTGGGTTAGGTTAGGCTATATTACGTTATTGATGTATATAAAGGTCCCACGGAGACGTAGAGGCCAACAAGCCAGGAATGTCGTCAAATATTACCGCCGAGATGTTAGATTGGGTTAGGCTAGCTTATATTATGTTATTGATGTATATAAAGATCCCACGGATACGTAGAGGCCAACTCGCCAGGAATGTTGTCAAATCTTACCGCCGAGATGTTAGATTGGGTTAGGCTAGCTTATATTATGTTATTGATGTATATAAAGATCCCACGGAGACGTAGAGGCCAACTCGCCAGGAATGTTGTCAAATCTTACCGCCGAGATGTTAGGTTGGGTTAGGTTAGGTTATATTACGTTATTGATGTATACAAAGGTCCCACGGAGGCGGAAAAGCCAACTCGCCAGGAATGTTCTCAAATATTACCGCCGAGATGTTAGATTGGTTTAGGTTAGGTTATATTACGCTATTGAAGTATATAAAGGTCCCACGGAAACGTAGAGGCCAACAAGCCAGGAATGTCGTCAAATATTACCGCCGAGATGTTAGATTGGGTTAGGCTAGCTTATATTATGTTATTGATGTATATAAAGGTCCCACGGAGACGTAGAGGCCAACTCGCCAGGAATGTTGTCAAATATTACCGCCGAGATGTTAGGTTGGGTTATGTTAGGTTATATTACGTTACTGATGTATATAAAGGTCCCACGGAGACGAAGAGCCGAACTCGCCAGGTATGTCTTCAAATATTACCGCCGAGATGTTAGATTGGTTTAGGTTAGGTTATATTACGCTATTGAAGTATATAAAGGTCCCACGGAAACGTAGATGCCAACAAGCCAGGAATGTCGTCAAATATTACCGCCGAGATGTTAGGTTGGGTTAGGTTAGGCTATATTACGTTATTGATGTATATAAATGTCCCACGGAGACGTAGAGGCCAACAAGCCAGGAATGTCGTCAAATATTACCGCCGAGATGTTAGATTGGGTTAGGTTAGGTTATATTACGTTATTGATGTATACAAAGGTCCCACGGAGACGTAGAGGCCAACAAGCCAGGAATGTTGTCAAATCTTACCGCCGAGATGTTAGGTTGGGTTAGGTTAGGTTATATTACGTTATTGATGTATACAAAGGTCCCACGGAGGCGGAAAAGCCAACTCGCCAGGAATGTTCTCAAATATTACCGCCGAGATGTTAGGTTGGATTAGGTTAGGTTATATTACGTTATAGATGTATATAAAGGTCCCACGTAGACGTAGAGTCCAACAAGCCAGGAATGTGGTCAAATATTACCGCCGAGATGTTAGGTTGGGTTAGGTTAGGTTATATTACGTTATTGAAGTATATAAAGGTCCCACGGAGACGTAGAGGCCAACAAGCCAGGAATGTCGTCATATATTACCGCCGAGATGTTAGATTGGGTTAGGCTAGCTTATATTATGTTATTGATGTATATAAAGGTCCCACGGAGACGTAGAAGCCAACAAGCCAGGAATGTGATCAAATATTACCGCCGAGATGTTAGATTGGGATAGACCAGCTTATATTATGTTATTGATGTATATAAATGTCCCACGGAGACGTAGAGGCCAACTCGCCAGGAATGTTGTCAAATCTTACCGCCGAGATGTGCGGTTGGGTTAGGTTAGGTCATATTACGTTATTGATGTATATAAAGGTCCCACGGAGACGGATAAGCGAACTCGCCAGGAATGTTGTCAAATATTACCGCCGAGATGTTAGGTTGGGTTAGGTTAGGTTGTATTACATTATGGATGTATATAACGGTCCCCCGGAGACGTAGAGGCCAACAAGACAGGAATGTGGTCAAATATTACCGCCGAGATGTTAGGTTGGGTTAGGTTAGGCTATAATACGTTATTGACGTATATAAAGGTCCCACGGAGACGTAGAGGCCAACTCGCCTGGTATGATGTCAAATCTTACCGCCGAGATGTTAGGTTGGGTTGGGCTAGGTTATATTACGTTATTGATGTATATAAAGGTCCCACGGAGACGGATAATCGAACTCGCCAGGAATGTTGTCAAATCTTACCGCCGAGATGTTAGGTTGGGTTAGGTTAGGTTATATTACGTTATTGATGTATACAAAGGTCCCACGGAGGCGGAAAAGCCAACTCGCCAGGAATGTTCTCAAATATTACCGCCGAGATGTTAGGTTGGATTAGGTTAGGTTATATTACGTTATAGATGTATATAAAGGTCCCACGTAGACGTAGAGTCCAACAAGCCAGGAATGTGGTCAAATATTACCGCCGAGATGTTAGGTTGGGTTAGGTTAGGTTATATTACGTTATTGAAGTATATAAAGGTCCCACGGAGACGTAGAGGCCAACAAGCCAGGAATGTCGTCATATATTACCGCCGAGATGTTAGATTGGGTTAGGCTAGCTTATATTATGTTATTGATGTATATAAAGGTCCCACGGAGACGTAGAAGCCAACAAGCCAGGAATGTGGTCAAATATTACCGCCGAGATGTTAGATTGGGATAGACCAGCTTATATTATGTTATTGATGTATATAAATGTCCCACGGAGACGTAGAGGCCAACTCGCCAGGAATGTTGTCAAATCTTACCGCCGAGATGTGCGGTTGGGTTAGGTTAGGTTATATTACGTTATTGATGTATATAAAGGTCCCACGGAGACGGATAAGCGAACTCGCCAGGAATGTTGTCAAATATTACCGCCGAGATGTTAGGTTGGGTTAGGTTAGGTTGTATTACATTATGGATGTATATAACGGTCCCCCGGAGACGTAGAGGCCAACAAGACAGGAATGTCGTCAAATATTACCGCCGAGATGTTAGGTTGGGTTAGGTTAGGCTATATTACGTTATTGATGTATATAAATGTCCCACGGAGACGTAGAGGCCAACAAGCCAGGAATGTCGTCAAATATTACCGCCGAGATGTTAGATTGGGTTAGGTTAGGTTATATTACGTTATTGATGTATACAAAGGTCCCACGGAGACGTAGAGGCCAACAAGCCAGGAATGTTGTCAAATCTTACCGCCGAGATGTTAGGTTGGGTTAGGTTAGGTTATATTACGTTATTGATGTATACAAAGGTCCCACGGAGGCGGAAAAGCCAACTCGCCAGGAATGTTCTCAAATATTACCGCCGAGATGTTAGGTTGGATTAGGTTAGGTTATATTACGTTATAGATGTATATAAAGGTCCCACGTAGACGTAGAGTCCAACAAGCCAGGAATGTGGTCAAATATTACCGCCGAGATGTTAGGTTGGGTTAGGTTAGGTTATATTACGTTATTGAAGTATATAAAGGTCCCACGGAGACGTAGAGGCCAACAAGCCAGGAATGTCGTCATATATTACCGCCGAGATGTTAGATTGGGTTAGGCTAGCTTATATTATGTTATTGATGTATATAAAGGTCCCACGGAGACGTAGAAGCCAACAAGCCAGGAATGTGGTCAAATATTACCGCCGAGATGTTAGATTGGGATAGACCAGCTTATATTATGTTATTGATGTATATAAATGTCCCACGGAGACGTAGAGGCCAACTCGCCAGGAATGTTGTCAAATCTTACCGCCGAGATGTGCGGTTGGGTTAGGTTAGGTTATATTACGTTATTGATGTATATAAAGGTCCCACGGAGACGGATAAGCGAACTCGCCAGGAATGTTGTCAAATATTACCGCCGAGATGTTAGGTTGGGTTAGGTTAGGTTGTATTACATTATGGATGTATATAACGGTCCCCCGGAGACGTAGAGGCCAACAAGACAGGAATGTCGTCAAATATTACCGCCGAGATGTTAGGTTGGGTTAGGTTAGGCTATATTACGTTATTGATGTATATAAATGTCCCACGGAGACGTAGAGGCCAACAAGCCAGGAATGTCGTCAAATATTACCGCCGAGATGTTAGATTGGGTTAGGTTAGGTTATATTACGTTATTGATGTATACAAAGGTCCCACGGAGACGTAGAGGCCAACAAGCCAGGAATGTTGTCAAATCTTACCGCCGAGATGTTAGGTTGGGTTAGGTTAGGTTATATTACGTTATTGATGTATACAAAGGTCCCACGGAGGCGGAAAAGCCAACTCGCCAGGAATGTTCTCAAATATTACCGCCGAGATGTTAGGTTGGATTAGGTTAGGTTATATTACGTTATAGATGTATATAAAGGTCCCACGTAGACGTAGAGTCCAACAAGCCAGGAATGTGGTCAAATATTACCGCCGAGATGTTAGGTTGGGTTAGGTTAGGTTATATTACGTTATTGAAGTATATAAAGGTCCCACGGAGACGTAGAGGCCAACAAGCCAGGAATGTCGTCATATATTACCGCCGAGATGTTAGATTGGGTTAGGCTAGCTTATATTATGTTATTGATGTATATAAAGGTCCCACGGAGACGTAGAAGCCAACAAGCCAGGAATGTGGTCAAATATTACCGCCGAGATGTTAGATTGGGATAGACCAGCTTATATTATGTTATTGATGTATATAAATGTCCCACGGAGACGTAGAGGCCAACTCGCCAGGAATGTTGTCAAATCTTACCGCCGAGATGTGCGGTTGGGTTAGGTTAGGTTATATTACGTTATTGATGTATATAAAGGTCCCACGGAGACGGATAAGCGAACTCGCCAGGAATGTTGTCAAATATTACCGCCGAGATGTTAGGTTGGGTTAGGTTAGGTTGTATTACATTATGGATGTATATAACGGTCCCCCGGAGACGTAGAGGCCAACAAGACAGGAATGTGGTCAAATATTACCGCCGAGATGTTAGGTTGGGTTAGGTTAGGCTATAATACGTTATTGACGTATATAAAGGTCCCACGGAGACGTAGAGGCCAACTCGCCTGGTATGATGTCAAATCTTACCGCCGAGATGTTAGGTTGGGTTGGGCTAGGTTATATTACGTTATTGATGTATATAAAGGTCCCACGGAGACGGATAAGCGAACTCGCCAGGAATGTTGTCAAATATTACCGCCGAGATGTTAGGTTGGGTTAGGTTAGGTTGTATTACATTATGGATGTATATAACGGTCCCCCGGAGACGTAGAGGCCAACAAGACAGGAATGTGGTCAAATATTACCGCCGAGATGTTAGGTTGGGTTAGGTTAGGCTATATTACGTTATTGATGTATACAAAGGTCCCACGGAGGCGGAAAAGCCAACTCGCCAGGAATGTTCTCAAATATTACCGCCGAGATGTTAGGTTGGATTAGGTTAGGTTATATTACGTTATAGATGTATATAAAGGTCCCACGTAGACGTAGAGTCCAACAAGCCAGGAATGTGGTCAAATATTACAGCCGAGATGAAAGATTGGGTTAGGTTAGGTTATATTACGTTATAGATGTATATACAGGTCCCACGGACACGTAGAGTCCAATAAGCCAGGAATGTGATCAAATATTACCGCCGAGATGTTAGGTTGGGTTAGGTTAGGTTATATTACGTTATTGAAGTATATAAAGGTCCCACGGAGACGTAGAGGCCAACAAGCCAGGAATGTCGTCAAATATTACCGCCGAGATGTTAGATTGGGTTAGGCTAGCTTATATTATGTTATTGATGTATATAAAGGTCCCACGGAGACGTAGAAGCCAACAAGCCAGGAATGTGGTCAAATATTACCGCCGAGATGTTAGATTGGGATAGACCAGCTTATATTATGTTATTGATGTATATAAAGGTCCCACGGAGACGCAGAGGCCAACTCGCCAGGAATGTTGTCAAATCTTACCGCCGAGATGTGCGGTTGGGTTAGGTTAGGTTATATTACGTTATTGATGTATATAAAGATCCCACGGAGACGTAGAGGCCAACTCGCCAGGAATGTTGTCAAATCTTACCGCCGAGATGTGCGGTTGTGTTAG
Source organism: Xylocopa violacea (assembly GCA_963969225.1). Taxonomy (NCBI): domain Eukaryota; kingdom Metazoa; phylum Arthropoda; class Insecta; order Hymenoptera; family Apidae; genus Xylocopa; species Xylocopa violacea. The sequence continues at coordinate 5,556,457 of CAXAJV010000017.1, read as the reverse complement.
GTTAGGTTATATTACGTTATTGATGTATATAAAGGTCCCACGGAGACGGATAAGCGAACTCGCCAGGAATGTTGTCAAATATTACCGCCGAGATGTTAGGTTGGGTTAGGTTAGGTTGTATTACATTATGGATGTATATAACGGTCCCTCGGAGACGTAGAGGCCAACAAGACAGGAATGTGGTCAAATATTACCGCCGAGATGTTAGGTTGGGTTAGGTTAGGCTATATTACGTTATTGATGTATATAAAGGTCCCACGGAGACGTAGAGGCCAACAAGCCAGGAATGTCGTCAAATATTACCGCCGAGATGTTAGATTGGGTTAGGCTAGCTTATATTATGTTATTGATGTATATAAAGATCCCACGGATACGTAGAGGCCAACTCGCCAGGAATGTTGTCAAATCTTACCGCCGAGATGTTAGATTGGGTTAGGCTAGCTTATATTATGTTATTGATGTATATAAAGATCCCACGGAGACGTAGAGGCCAACTCGCCAGGAATGTTGTCAAATCTTACCGCCGAGATGTTAGGTTGGGTTAGGTTAGGTTATATTACGTTATTGATGTATACAAAGGTCCCACGGAGGCGGAAAAGCCAACTCGCCAGGAATGTTCTCAAATATTACCGCCGAGATGTTAGATTGGTTTAGGTTAGGTTATATTACGCTATTGAAGTATATAAAGGTCCCACGGAAACGTAGAGGCCAACAAGCCAGGAATGTCGTCAAATATTACCGCCGAGATGTTAGATTGGGTTAGGCTAGCTTATATTATGTTATTGATGTATATAAAGGTCCCACGGAGACGTAGAGGCCAACTCGCCAGGAATGTTGTCAAATATTACCGCCGAGATGTTAGGTTGGGTTATGTTAGGTTATATTACGTTACTGATGTATATAAAGGTCCCACGGAGACGAAGAGCCGAACTCGCCAGGTATGTCTTCAAATATTACCGCCGAGATGTTAGATTGGTTTAGGTTAGGTTATATTACGCTATTGAAGTATATAAAGGTCCCACGGAAACGTAGATGCCAACAAGCCAGGAATGTCGTCAAATATTACCGCCGAGATGTTAGGTTGGGTTAGGTTAGGCTATATTACGTTATTGATGTATATAAATGTCCCACGGAGACGTAGAGGCCAACAAGCCAGGAATGTCGTCAAATATTACCGCCGAGATGTTAGATTGGGTTAGGTTAGGTTATATTACGTTATTGATGTATACAAAGGTCCCACGGAGACGTAGAGGCCAACAAGCCAGGAATGTTGTCAAATCTTACCGCCGAGATGTTAGGTTGGGTTAGGTTAGGTTATATTACGTTATTGATGTATACAAAGGTCCCACGGAGGCGGAAAAGCCAACTCGCCAGGAATGTTCTCAAATATTACCGCCGAGATGTTAGGTTGGATTAGGTTAGGTTATATTACGTTATAGATGTATATAAAGGTCCCACGTAGACGTAGAGTCCAACAAGCCAGGAATGTGGTCAAATATTACCGCCGAGATGTTAGGTTGGGTTAGGTTAGGTTATATTACGTTATTGAAGTATATAAAGGTCCCACGGAGACGTAGAGGCCAACAAGCCAGGAATGTCGTCATATATTACCGCCGAGATGTTAGATTGGGTTAGGCTAGCTTATATTATGTTATTGATGTATATAAAGGTCCCACGGAGACGTAGAAGCCAACAAGCCAGGAATGTGATCAAATATTACCGCCGAGATGTTAGATTGGGATAGACCAGCTTATATTATGTTATTGATGTATATAAATGTCCCACGGAGACGTAGAGGCCAACTCGCCAGGAATGTTGTCAAATCTTACCGCCGAGATGTGCGGTTGGGTTAGGTTAGGTCATATTACGTTATTGATGTATATAAAGGTCCCACGGAGACGGATAAGCGAACTCGCCAGGAATGTTGTCAAATATTACCGCCGAGATGTTAGGTTGGGTTAGGTTAGGTTGTATTACATTATGGATGTATATAACGGTCCCCCGGAGACGTAGAGGCCAACAAGACAGGAATGTGGTCAAATATTACCGCCGAGATGTTAGGTTGGGTTAGGTTAGGCTATAATACGTTATTGACGTATATAAAGGTCCCACGGAGACGTAGAGGCCAACTCGCCTGGTATGATGTCAAATCTTACCGCCGAGATGTTAGGTTGGGTTGGGCTAGGTTATATTACGTTATTGATGTATATAAAGGTCCCACGGAGACGGATAAGCGAACTCGCCAGGAATGTTGTCAAATATTACCGCCGAGATGTTAGGTTGGGTTAGGTTAGGTTGTATTACATTATGGATGTATATAACGGTCCCCCGGAGACGTAGAGGCCAACAAGACAGGAATGTGGTCAAATATTACCGCCGAGATGTTAGGTTGGGTTAGGTTAGGCTATATTACGTTATTGATGTATACAAAGGTCCCACGGAGGCGGAAAAGCCAACTCGCCAGGAATGTTCTCAAATATTACCGCCGAGATGTTAGGTTGGATTAGGTTAGGTTATATTACGTTATAGATGTATATAAAGGTCCCACGTAGACGTAGAGTCCAACAAGCCAGGAATGTGGTCAAATATTACAGCCGAGATGAAAGATTGGGTTAGGTTAGGTTATATTACGTTATAGATGTATATACAGGTCCCACGGACACGTAGAGTCCAATAAGCCAGGAATGTGATCAAATATTACCGCCGAGATGTTAGGTTGGGTTAGGTTAGGTTATATTACGTTATTGAAGTATATAAAGGTCCCACGGAGACGTAGAGGCCAACAAGCCAGGAATGTCGTCAAATATTACCGCCGAGATGTTAGATTGGGTTAGGCTAGCTTATATTATGTTATTGATGTATATAAAGGTCCCACGGAGACGTAGAAGCCAACAAGCCAGGAATGTGGTCAAATATTACCGCCGAGATGTTAGATTGGGATAGACCAGCTTATATTATGTTATTGATGTATATAAAGGTCCCACGGAGACGCAGAGGCCAACTCGCCAGGAATGTTGTCAAATCTTACCGCCGAGATGTGCGGTTGGGTTAGGTTAGGTTATATTACGTTATTGATGTATATAAAGATCCCACGGAGACGTAGAGGCCAACTCGCCAGGAATGTTGTCAAATCTTACCGCCGAGATGTGCGGTTGTGTTAGGTTAGGTTATATTACGTTATTGATGTATATAAAGGTCCCACGGAGACGGATAAGCGAACTCGCCAGGAATGTTGTCAAATATTACCGCCGAGATGTTAGGTTGGGTTAGGTTAGGTTGTATTACATTATGGATGTATATAACGGTCCCTCGGAGACGTAGAGGCCAACAAGACAGGAATGTGGTCAAATATTACCGCCGAGATGTTAGGTTGGGTTAGGTTAGGCTATATTACGTTATTGACGTATATAAAGGTCCCACGGAGACGTAGAGGCCAACTCGCCAGGAATGTGGTCAAATATTACCGCCGAGATGTTAGGTTGGGTTATGTTAGGTTATATTACGTTACTGATGTATATAAAGGTCCCACGGAGACGAAGAGCCGAACTCGCCAGGTATGTCTTCAAATATTACCGCCGAGATGTTAGATTGGTTTAGGTTAGGTTATATTACGCTATTGAAGTATATAAAGGTCCCACGGAAACGTAGAGGCCAACAAGCCAGGAATGTTGGCAAATCTTACCGCCGAGATGTTAGGTTGGGTTAGGTTAGGTTATATTACGTTATTGTTGTATACAAAGGTCCCACGGAGGCGGAAAAGCCAACTCGCCAGGAATGTTCTCAAATATTACCGCCGAGATGTTAGGTTGGATTAGGTTAGGTTATATTACGTTATAGATGTATATAAAGGTCCCACGTAGACGTAGAGTCCAACAAGCCAGGAATGTGGTCAAATATTACAGCCGAGATGTAAGATTGGGTTAGGTTAGGTTATATTACGTTATAGATGTATATACAGGTCCCACGGACACGTAGAGTCCAATAAGCCAGGAATGTGATCAAATATTACCGCCGAGATGTTAGGTTGGGTTAGGTTAGGTTATATTACGTTATTGAAGTATATAAAGGGCCCACGGAGACGTAGAGGCCAACAAGCCAGGAATGTCGTCAAATATTACCGCCGAGATGTTAGGTTGGGTTAGGTTAGACTATATTACGTTATTGATGTATATAAAGGTCCCACGGAGACGTAGAGGCCAACAAGCCAGGAATGTCGTCAAATATTACCGCCGAGATGTTAGATTGGGTTAGGCTAGCTTATATTATGTTATTGATGTATATAAAGATCCCACGGATACGTAGAGGCCAACTCGCCAGGAATGTTGTCAAATCTTACCGCCGAGATGTTAGATTGGGTTAGGCTAGCTTATATTATGTTATTGATGTATATAAAGATCCCACGGAGACGTAGAGGCCAACTCGCCAGGAATGTTGTCAAATCTTACCGCCGAGATGTTAGGTTGGGTTAGGTTAGGTTATATTACGTTATTGATGTATACAAAGGTCCCACGGAGGCGGAAAAGCCAACTCGCCAGGAATGTTCTCAAATATTACCGCCGAGATGTTAGATTGGTTTAGGTTAGGTTATATTACGCTATTGAAGTATATAAAGGTCCCACGGAAACGTAGAGGCCAACAAGCCAGGAATGTCGTCAAATATTACCGCCGAGATGTTAGATTGGGTTAGGCTAGCTTATATTATGTTATTGATGTATATAAAGGTCCCACGGAGACGTAGAGGCCAACAAGACAGGAATGTGGTCAAATATTACCGCCGAGATGTTAGGTTGGGTTAGGTTAGGCTATAATACGTTATTGACGTATATAAAGGTCCCACGGAGACTTAGAGGCCAACTCGCCTGGTATGATGTCAAATCTTACCGCCGAGATGTTAGGTTGGGTTGGGCTAGGTTATATTACGTTATTGATGTATATAAAGGTCCCACGGAGACGGATAAGCGAACTCGCCAGGAATGTTGTCAAATATTACCGCCGAGATGTTAGGTTGGGTTAGGTTAGGTTGTATTACATTATGGATGTATATAACGGTCCCCCGGAGACGTAGAGGCCAACAAGACAGGAATGTGGTCAAATATTACCGCCGAGATGTTAGGTTGGGTTAGGTTAGGCTATATTACGTTATTGATGTATACAAAGGTCCCACGGAGGCGGAAAAGCCAACTCGCCAGGAATGTTCTCAAATATTACCGCCGAGATGTTAGGTTGGATTAGGTTAGGTTATATTACGTTATAGATGTATATAAAGGTCCCACGTAGACGTAGAGTCCAACAAGCCAGGAATGTGGTCAAATATTACAGCCGAGATGAAAGATTGGGTTAGGTTAGGTTATATTACGTTATAGATGTATATACAGGTCCCACGGACACGTAGAGTCCAATAAGCCAGGAATGTGATCAAATATTACCGCCGAGATGTTAGGTTGGGTTAGGTTAGGTTATATTACGTTATTGAAGTATATAAAGGTCCCACGGAGACGTAGAGGCCAACAAGCCAGGAATGTCGTCAAATATTACCGCCGAGATGTTAGATTGGGTTAGGCTAGCTTATATTATGTTATTGATGTATATAAAGGTCCCACGGAGACGTAGAAGCCAACAAGCCAGGAATGTGGTCAAATATTACCGCCGAGATGTTAGATTGGGATAGACCAGCTTATATTATGTTATTGATGTATATAAAGGTCCCACGGAGACGCAGAGGCCAACTCGCCAGGAATGTTGTCAAATCTTACCGCCGAGATGTGCGGTTGGGTTAGGTTAGGTTATATTACGTTATTGATGTATATAAAGATCCCACGGAGACGTAGAGGCCAACTCGCCAGGAATGTTGTCAAATCTTACCGCCGAGATGTGCGGTTGTGTTAGGTTAGGTTATATTACGTTATTGATGTATATAAAGGTCCCACGGAGACGGATAAGCGAACTCGCTAGGAATGTTGTCAAATATTACCGCCGAGATGTTAGGTTGGGTTAGGTTAGGTTGTATTACATTATGGATGTATATAACGGTCCCTCGGAGACGTAGAGGCCAACAAGACAGGAATGTGGTCAAATATTACCGCCGAGATGTTAGGTTGGGTTAGGTTAGGCTATATTACGTTATTGACGTATATAAAGGTCCCACGGAGACGTAGAGGCCAACTCGCCAGGAATGTGGTCAAATATTACCGCCGAGATGTTAGGTTGGGTTATGTTAGGTTATATTACGTTACTGATGTAAATAAAGGTCCCACGGAGACGAAGAGCCGAACTCGCCAGGTATGTCTTCAAATATTACCGCCGAGATGTTAGATTGGTTTAGGTTAGGTTATATTACGCTATTGAAGTATATAAAGGTCCCACGGAAACGTAGAGGCCAACAAGCCAGGAATGTTGGCAAATCTTACCGCCGAGATGTTAGGTTGGGTTAGGTTAGGTTATATTACGTTATTGTTGTATACAAAGGTCCCACGGAGGCGGAAAAGCCAACTCGCCAGGAATGTTCTCAAATATTACCGCCGAGATGTTAGGTTGGATTAGGTTAGGTTATATTACGTTATAGATGTATATAAAGGTCCCACGTAGACGTAGAGTCCAACAAGCCAGGAATGTGGTCAAATATTACAGCCGAGATGTAAGATTGGGTTAGGTTAGGTTATATTACGTTATAGATGTATATACAGGTCCCACGGACACGTAGAGTCCAATAAGCCAGGAATGTGATCAAATATTACCGCCGAGATGTTAGGTTGGGTTAGGTTAGGTTATATTACGTTATTGAAGTATATAAAGGGCCCACGGAGACGTAGAGGCCAACAAGCCAGGAATGTCGTCAAATATTACCGCCGAGATGTTAGGTTGGGTTAGGTTAGGCTATATTACGTTATTGATGTATATAAAGGTCCCACGGAGACGTAGAGGCCAACAAGCCAGGAATGTCGTCAAATATTACCGCCGAGATGTTAGATTGGGTTAGGCTAGCTTATATTATGTTATTGATGTATATAAAGATCCCACGGATACGTAGAGGCCAACTCGCCAGGAATGTTGTCAAATCTTACCGCCGAGATGTTAGATTGGGTTAGGCTAGCTTATATTATGTTATTGATGTATATAAAGATCCCACGGAGACGTAGAGGCCAACTCGCCAGGAATGTTGTCAAATCTTACCGCCGAGATGTTAGGTTGGGTTAGGTTAGGTTATATTACGTTATTGATGTATACAAAGGTCCCACGGAGGCGGAAAAGCCAACTCGCCAGGAATGTTCTCAAATATTACCGCCGAGATGTTAGATTGGTTTAGGTTAGGTTATATTACGCTATTGAAGTATATAAAGGTCCCACGGAAACGTAGAGGCCAACAAGCCAGGAATGTCGTCAAATATTACCGCCGAGATGTTAGATTGGGTTAGGCTAGCTTATATTATGTTATTGATGTATATAAAGGTCCCACGGAGACGTAGAGGCCAACTCGCCAGGAATGTTGTGAAATATTACCGCCGAGATGTTAGGTTGGGTTATGTTAGGTTATATTACGTTACTGATGTATATAAAGGTCCCACGGAGACGAAGAGCCGAACTCGCCAGGTATGTCTTCAAATATTACCGCCGAGATGTTAGATTGGTTTAGGTTAGGTTATATTACGCTATTGAAGTATATAAAGGTCCCACGGAAACGTAGAGGCCAACAAGCCAGGAATGTCGTCAAATATTACCGCCGAGATGTTAGGTTGGGTTAGGTTAGGCTATATTACGTTATTGATGTATATAAATGTCCCACGGAGACGTAGAGGCCAACAAGCCAGGAATGTCGTCAAATATTACCGCCGAGATGTTAGATTGGGTTAGGTTAGGTTATATTACGTTATTGATGTATACAAAGGTCCCACGGAGACGTAGAGGCCAACAAGCCAGGAATGTTGTCAAATCTTACCGCCGAGATGTTAGGTTGGGTTAGGTTAGGTAATATTACGTTATTGATGTATACAAAGGTCCCACGGAGGCGGAAAAGCCAACTCGCCAGGAATGTTCTCAAATATTACCGCCGAGATGTTAGGTTGGATTAGGTTAGCTTATATTATGTTATTGATGTATATAAAGATCCCACGGAGACGTAGAGGCCAACTCGCCAGGAATGTTGTGAAATATTACCGCCGAGATGTTAGGTTGGGTTATGTTAGGTTATATTACGTTACTGATGTATATAAAGGTCCCACGGAGACGAAGAGCCGAACTCGCCAGGTATGTCTTCAAATATTACCGCCGAGATGTTAGATTGGTTTAGGTTAGGTTATATTACGCTATTGAAGTATATAAAGGTCCCACGGAAACGTAGAGGCCAACAAGCCAGGAATGTCGTCAAATATTACCGCCGAGATGTTAGGTTGGGTTAGGTTAGGCTATATTACGTTATTGATGTATATAAATGTCCCACGGAGACGTAGAGGCCAACAAGCCAGGAATGTCGTCAAATATTACCGCCGAGATGTTAGATTGGGTTAGGTTAGGTTATATTACGTTATTGATGTATACAAAGGTCCCACGGAGACGTAGAGGCCAACAAGCCAGGAATGTTGTCAAATCTTACCGCCGAGATGTTAGGTTGGGTTAGGTTAGGTAATATTACGTTATTGATGTATACAAAGGTCCCACGGAGGCGGAAAAGCCAACTCGCCAGGAATGTTCTCAAATATTACCGCCGAGATGTTAGGTTGGATTAGGTTAGGTTATATTACGTTATTGATGTATATAAAGGACCCACGGAGACGGATAAGCGAACTCGCCAGGAATGTTGTCAAATATTACCGCCGAGATGTTAGGTTGGGTTAGGTTAGGTTGTATTACATTATGGATGTATATAACGGTCCCCCGGAGACGTAGAGGCCAACAAGACAGGAATGTGGTCAAATATTACCGCCGAGATGTTAGGTTGGGTTAGGTTAGGCTATAATACGTTATTGACGTATATAAAGGTCCCACGGAGACGTAGAGGCCAACTCGCCTGGTATGTTGTCAAATCTTACCGCCGAGATGTTAGGTTGGGTTGGGCTAGGTTATATTACGTTATTGATGTATACAAAGGTCCCACGGAGACGTAGAGGCCAACTCGCCAGGAATGTGGTCAAATATTACCGCCGAGATGTTAGGTTGGGTTATGTTAGGTTATATTACGTTACTGATGTATATAAAGGTCCCACGGAGACGAAGAGCCGAACTCGCCAGGTATGTCTTCAAATATTACCGCCGAGATGTTAGATTGGTTTAGGTTAGGTTATATTACGCTATTGAAGTATATAAAGGTCCCACGGAAACGTAGAGGCCAACAAGCCAGGAATGTTGGCAAATCTTACCGCCGAGATGTTAGGTTGGGTTAGGTTAGGTTATATTACGTTATTGATGTATACAAAGGTCCCACGGAGGCGGAAAAGCCAACTCGCCAGGAATGTTCTCAAATATTACCGCCGAGATGTTAGGTTGGATTAGGTTAGGTTATATTACGTTATAGATGTATATAAAGGTCCCACGTAGACGTAGAGTCCAACAAGCCAGGAATGTGGTCAAATATTACAGCCGAGATGTAAGATTGGGTTAGGTTAGGTTATATTACGTTATAGATGTATATACAGGTCCCACGGACACGTAGAGTCCAATAAGCCAGGAATGTGATCAAACATTACCGCCGAGATGTTAGGTTGGGTTAGGTTAGGCTATATTACGTTATTGATGTATATAAAGGTCCCACGGAGACGTAGAGGCCAACAAGCCAGGAATGTCGTCAAATATTACCGCCGAGATGTTAGATTGGGTTAGGCTAGCTTATATTATGTTATTGATGTATATAAAGATCCCACGGATACGTAGAGGCCAACTCGCCAGGAATGTTGTCAAATCTTACCGCCGAGATGTTAGATTGGGTTAGGCTAGCTTATATTATGTTATTGATGTATATAAAGATCCCACGGAGACGTAGAGGCCAACTCGCCAGGAATGTTGTCAAATCTTACCGCCGAGATGTTAGGTTGGGTTAGGTTAGGTTATATTACGTTATTGATGTATACAAAGGTCCCACGGAGGCGGAAAAGCCAACTCGCCAGGAATGTTCTCAAATATTACCGCCGAGATGTTAGATTGGTTTAGGTTAGGTTATATTACGCTATTGAAGTATATAAAGGTCCCACGGAAACGTAGAGGCCAACAAGCCAGGAATGTCGTCAAATATTACCGCCGAGATGTTAGATTGGGTTAGGCTAGCTTATATTATGTTATTGATGTATATAAAGGTCCCACGGAGACGTAGAGGCCAACAAGACAGGAATGTGGTCAAATATTACCGCCGAGATGTTAGGTTGGGTTAGGTTAGGCTATAATACGTTATTGACGTATATAAAGGTCCCACGGAGACGTAGAGGCCAACTCGCCTGGTATGATGTCAAATCTTACCGCCGAGATGTTAGGTTGGGTTGGGCTAGGTTATATTACGTTATTGATGTATATAAAGGTCCCACGGAGACGGATAAGCGAACTCGCCAGGAATGTTGTCAAATATTACCGCCGAGATGTTAGGTTGGGTTAGGTTAGGTTGTATTACATTATGGATGTATATAACGGTCCCCCGGAGACGTAGAGGCCAACAAGACAGGAATGTGGTCAAATATTACCGCCGAGATGTTAGGTTGGGTTAGGTTAGGCTATATTACGTTATTGATGTATACAAAGGTCCCACGGAGGCGGAAAAGCCAACTCGCCAGGAATGTTCTCAAATATTACCGCCGAGATGTTAGGTTGGATTAGGTTAGGTTATATTACGTTATAGATGTATATAAAGGTCCCACGTAGACGTAGAGTCCAACAAGCCAGGAATGTGGTCAAATATTACAGCCGAGATGAAAGATTGGGTTAGGTTAGGTTATATTACGTTATAGATGTATATACAGGTCCCACGGACACGTAGAGTCCAATAAGCCAGGAATGTGATCAAATATTACCGCCGAAATGTTAGGTTGGGTTAGGTTAGGTTATATTACGTTATTGAAGTATATAAAGGTCCCACGGAGACGTAGAGGCCAACAAGCCAGGAATGTCGTCAAATATTACCGCCGAGATGTTAGATTGGGTTAGGCTAGCTTATATTATGTAATTGATGTATATAAAGGTCCCACGGAGACGTAGAAGCCAACAAGCCAGGAATGTGGTCAAATATTACCGCCGAGATGTTAGATTGGGATAGACCAGCTTATATTATGTTATTGATGTATATAAAGGTCCCACGGAGACGCAGATGCCAACTCGCCAGGAATGTTGTCAAATCTTACCGCCGAGATGTGCGGTTGGGTTAGGTTAGGTTATATTACGTTATTGATGTATATAAAGATCCCACGGAGACGTAGAGGCCAACTCGCCAGGAATGTTGTCAAATCTTACCGCCGAGATGTGCGGTTGTGTTAGGTTAGGTTATATTACGTTATTGATGTATATAAAGGTCCCACGGAGACGGATAAGCGAACTCGCCAGGAATGTTGTCAAATATTACCGCCGAGATGTTAGGTTGGGTTAGGTTAGGTTGTATTACATTATGGATGTATATAACGGTCCCTCGGAGACGTAGAGGCCAACAAGACAGGAATGTGGTCAAATATTACCGCCGAGATGTTAGGTTGGGTTAGGTTAGGCTATATTACGTTATTGACGTATATAAAGGTCCCACGGAGACGTAGAGGCCAACTCGCCAGGAATGTGGTCAAATATTACCGCCGAGATGTTAGGTTGGGTTATGTTAGGTTATATTACGTTACTGATGTATATAAAGGTCCCACGGAGACGAAGAGCCGAACTCGCCAGGTATGTCTTCAAATATTACCGCCGAGATGTTAGATTGGTTTAGGTTAGGTTATATTACGCTATTGAAGTATATAAAGGTCCCACGGAAACGTAGAGGCCAACAAGCCAGGAATGTTGGCAAATCTTACCGCCGAGATGTTAGGTTGGGTTAGGTTAGGTTATATTACGTTATTGTTGTATACAAAGGTCCCACGGAGGCGGAAAAGCCAACTCGCCAGGAATGTTCTCAAATATTACCGCCGAGATGTTAGGTTGGATTAGGTTAGGTTATATTACGTTATAGATGTATATAAAGGTCCCACGTAGACGTAGAGTCCAACAAGCCAGGAATGTGGTCAAATATTACAGCCGAGATGTAAGATTGGGTTAGGTTAGGTTATATTACGTTATAGATGTATATACAGGTCCCACGGACACGTAGAGTCCAATAAGCCAGGAATGTGATCAAATATTACCGCCGAGATGTTAGGTTGGGTTAGGTTAGGTTATATTACGTTATTGAAGTATATAAAGGGCCCACGGAGACGTAGAGGCCAACAAGCCAGGAATGTCGTCAAATATTACCGCCGAGATGTTAGGTTGGGTTAGGTTAGGCTATATTACGTTATTGATGTATATAAAGGTCCCACGGAGACGTAGAGGCCAACAAGCCAGGAATGTCGTCAAATATTACCGCCGAGATGTTAGATTGGGTTAGGCTAGCTTATATTATGTTATTGATGTATATAAAGATCCCACGGATACGTAGAGGCCAACTCGCCAGGAATGTTGTCAAATCTTACCGCCGAGATGTTAGATTGGGTTAGGCTAGCTTATATTATGTTATTGATGTATATAAAGATCCCACGGAGACGTAGAGGCCAACTCGCCAGGAATGTTGTCAAATCTTACCGCCGAGATGTTAGGTTGGGTTAGGTTAGGTTATATTACGTTATTGATGTATACAAAGGTCCCACGGAGGCGGAAAAGCCAACTCGCCAGGAATGTTCTCAAATATTACCGCCGAGATGTTAGATTGGGTTAGGCTAGCTTATATTATGTTATTGATGTATATAAAGGTCCCACGGAGACGTAGAGGCCAACTCGCCAGGAATGTTGTGAAATATTACCGCCGAGATGTTAGGTTGGGTTATGTTAGGTTATATTACGTTACTGATGTATATAAAGGTCCCACGGAGACGAAGAGCCGAACTCGCCAGGTATGTCTTCAAATATTACCGCCGAGATGTTAGATTGGTTTAGGTTAGGTTATATTACGCTATTGAAGTATATAAAGGTCCCACGGAAACGTAGAGGCCAACAAGCCAGGAATGTCGTCAAATATTACCGCCGAGATGTTAGGTTGGGTTAGGTTAGGCTATATTACGTTATTGATGTATATAAATGTCCCACGGAGACGTAGAGGCCAACAAGCCAGGAATGTCGTCAAATATTACCGCCGAGATGTTAGATTGGGTTAGGTTAGGTTATATTACGTTATTGATGTATACAAAGGTCCCACGGAGACGTAGAGGCCAACAAGCCAGGAATGTTGTCAAATCTTACCGCCGAGATGTTAGGTTGGGTTAGGTTAGGTAATATTACGTTATTGATGTATACAAAGGTCCCACGGAGGCGGAAAAGCCAACTCGCCAGGAATGTTCTCAAATATTACCGCCGAGATGTTAGGTTGGATTAGGTTAGCTTATATTATGTTATTGATGTATATAAAGGTCCCACGGAGACGTAGAGGCCAACTCGCCAGGAATGTTGTGAAATATTACCGCCGAGATGTTAGGTTGGGTTATGTTAGGTTATATTACGTTACTGATGTATATAAAGGTCCCACGGAGACGAAGAGCCGAACTCGCCAGGTATGTCTTCAAATATTACCGCCGAGATGTTAGATTGGTTTAGGTTAGGTTATATTACGCTATTGAAGTATATAAAGGTCCCACGGAAACGTAGAGGCCAACAAGCCAGGAATGTCGTCAAATATTACCGCCGAGATGTTAGGTTGGGTTAGGTTAGGCTATATTACGTTATTGATGTATATAAATGTCCCACGGAGACGTAGAGGCCAACAAGCCAGGAATGTCGTCAAATATTACCGCCGAGATGTTAGATTGGGTTAGGTTAGGTTATATTACGTTATTGATGTATACAAAGGTCCCACGGAGACGTAGAGGCCAACAAGCCAGGAATGTTGTCAAATCTTACCGCCGAGATGTTAGGTTGGGTTAGGTTAGGTAATATTACGTTATTGATGTATACAAAGGTCCCACGGAGGCGGAAAAGCCAACTCGCCAGGAATGTTCTCAAATATTACCGCCGAGATGTTAGGTTGGATTAGGTTAGGTTATATTACGTTATAGATGTATATAAAGGTCCCACGTAGACGTAGAGTCCAACAAGCCAGGAATGTGGTCAAATATTACAGCCGAGATGTAAGATTGGGTTAGGTTAGGTTATATTACGTTATAGATGTATATACAGGTCCCACGGACACGTAGAGTCCAATAAGCCAGGAATGTGATCAAATACTACCGCCCAGATGTTAGGTTGGGTTAGGTTAGGTTATATTACGTTATTGAAGTATATAAAGGTCCCACGGAGACGTAGAGGCCAACAAGCCAGGAATGTCGTCAAATATTACCGCCGAGATGTTAGATTGGGTTAGGCTAGCTTATATTATGTTATTGATGTATATAAAGGTCCCACGGAGACGTAGAAGCCAACAAGCCAGGAATGTGGTCAAATATTACCGCCGAGATGTTAGATTGGGATAGACCAGCTTATATTATGTTATTGATGTATATAAAGGTCCCACGGAGACGTAGAGGCCAACTCGCCAGGAATGTTGTCAAATCTTACCGCCGAGATGTGCGGTTGGGTTAGGTTAGGTTATATTACGTTATTGATGTATATAAAGGACCCACGGAGACGGATAAGCGAACTCGCCAGGAATGTTGTCAAATATTACCGCCGAGATGTTAGGTTGGGTTAGGTTAGGTTGTATTACATTATGGATGTATATAACGGTCCCCCGGAGACGTAGAGGCCAACAAGACAGGAATGTGGTCAAATATTACCGCCGAGATGTTAGGTTGGGTTAGGTTAGGCTATAATACGTTATTGACGTATATAAAGGTCCCACGGAGACGTAGAGGCCAACTCGCCTGGTATGTTGTCAAATCTTACCGCCGAGATGTTAGGTTGGGTTGGGCTAGGTTATATTACGTTATTGATGTATACAAAGGTCCCACGGAGACGTAGAGGCCAACTCGCCAGGAATGTGGTCAAATATTACCGCCGAGATGTTAGGTTGGGTTATGTTAGGTTATATTACGTTACTGATGTATATAAAGGTCCCACGGAGACGAAGAGCCGAACTCGCCAGGTATGTCTTCAAATATTACCGCCGAGATGTTAGATTGGTTTAGGTTAGGTTATATTACGCTATTGAAGTATATAAAGGTCCCACGGAAACGTAGAGGCCAACAAGCCAGGAATGTTGGCAAATCTTACCGCCGAGATGTTAGGTTGGGTTAGGTTAGGTTATATTACGTTATTGATGTATACAAAGGTCCCACGGAGGCGGAAAAGCCAACTCGCCAGGAATGTTCTCAAATATTACCGCCGAGATGTTAGGTTGGATTAGGTTAGGTTATATTACGTTATAGATGTATATAAAGGTCCCACGTAGACGTAGAGTCCAACAAGCCAGGAATGTGGTCAAATATTACAGCCGAGATGTAAGATTGGGTTAGGTTAGGTTATATTACGTTATAGATGTATATACAGGTCCCACGGACACGTAGAGTCCAATAAGCCAGGAATGTGATCAAACATTACCGCCGAGATGTTAGGTTGGGTTAGGTTAGGTTATATTACGTTATTGAAGTATATAAAGGGCCCACGGAGACGTAGAGGCCAACAAGCCAGGAATGTCGTCAAATATTACCGCCGAGATGTTAGGTTGGGTTAGGTTAGGCTATATTACGTTATTGATGTATATAAAGGTCCCACGGAGACGTAGAGGCCAACAAGCCAGGAATGTCGTCAAATATTACCGCCGAGATGTTAGATTGGGTTAGGCTAGCTTATATTATGTTATTGATGTATATAAAGATCCCACGGATACGTAGAGGCCAACTCGCCAGGAATGTTGTCAAATCTTACCGCCGAGATGTTAGATTGGGTTAGGCTAGCTTATATTATGTTATTGATGTATATAAAGATCCCACGGAGACGTAGAGGCCAACTCGCCAGGAATGTTGTCAAATCTTACCGCCGAGATGTTAGGTTGGGTTAGGTTAGGTTATATTACGTTATTGATGTATACAAAGGTCCCACGGAGGCGGAAAAGCCAACTCGCCAGGAATGTTCTCAAATATTACCGCCGAGATGTTAGATTGATTTAGGTTAGGTTATATTACGCTATTGAAGTATATAAAGGTCCCACGGAAACGTAGAGGCCAACAAGCCAGGAATGTCGTCAAATATTACCGCCGAGATGTTAGATTGGGTTAGGCTAGCTTATATTATGTTATTGATGTATATAAAGGTCCCACGGAGACATAGAGGCCAACTCGCCAGGAATGTTGTCAAATATTACCGCCGAGATGTTAGGTTGGGTTATGTTAGGTTATATTACGTTACTGATGTATATAAAGGTCCCACGGAGACGAAGAGCCGAACTCGCCAGGTATGTCTTCAAATATTACCGCCGAGATGTTAGATTGGTTTAGGTTAGGTTATATTACGCTATTGAAGTATATAAAGGTCCCACGGAAACGTAGAGGCCAACAAGCCAGGAATGTCGTCAAATATTACCGCCGAGATGTTAGGTTGGGTTAGGTTAGGCTATATTACGTTATTGATGTATATAAATGTCCCACGGAGACGTAGAGGCCAACAAGCCAGGAATGTCGTCAAATATTACCGCCGAGATGTTAGATTGGGTTAGGTTAGGTTATATTACGTTATTGATGTATACAAAGGTCCCACGGAGACGTAGAGGCCAACAAGCCAGGAATGTTGTCAAATCTTACCGCCGAGATGTTAGGTTGGGTTAGGTTAGGTTATATTACGTTATTGATGTATACAAAGGTCCCACGTAGGCGGAAAAGCCAACTCGCCAGGAATGTTCTCAAATATTACCGCCGAGATGTTAGGTTGGATTAGGTTAGGTTATATTACGTTATAGATGTATATAAAGGTCCCACGTAGACGTAGAGTCCAACAAGCCAGGAATGTGGTCAAATATTACCGCCGAGATGTTAGGTTGGGTTAGGTTAGGTTATATTACGTTATTGAAGTATATAAAGGTCCCACGGAGACGTAGATGCCAACAAGCCAGGAATGTCGTCATATATTACCGCCGAGATGTTAGATTGGGTTAGGCTAGCTTATATTATGTTATTGATGTATATAAAGGTCCCACGGAGACGTAGAAGCCAACAAGCCAGGAATGTGGTCAAATATTACCGCCGAGATGTTAGATTGGGATAGACCAGCTTATATTATGTTATTGATGTATATAAAGGTCCCACGGAGACGTAGAGGCCAACTCGCCAGGAATGTTGTCAAATCTTACCGCCGAGATGTGCGGTTGGGTTAGGTTAGGTTATATTACGTTATTGATGTATATAAAGGTCCCACGGAGACGGATAAGCGAACTCGCCAGGAATGTTGTCAAATATTACCGCCGAGATGTTAGGTTGGGTTAGGTTAGGTTGTATTACATTATGGATGTATATAACGGTCCCCCGGAGACGTAGAGGCCAACAAGACAGGAATGTGGTCAAATATTACCGCCGAGATGTTAGGTTGGGTTAGGTTAGGCTATATTACGTTATTGACGTATATAAAGGTCCCACGGAGACGTAGAGGCCAACTCGCCTGATATGTTGTCAAATCTTACCGCCGAGATGTTAGGTTGGGTTGGGCTAGGTTATATTACGTTATTGATGTATACAAAGGTCCCACGGAGACGTAGAGGCCAACTCGCCAGGAATGTGGTCAAATATTACCGCCGAGATGTTAGGTTGGGTTATGTTAGGTTATATTACGTTACTGATGTATATAAAGGTCCCACGGAGACGAAGAGCCGAAATCGCCAGGTATGTCTTCAAATATTACCGCCGAGATGTTAGATTGGTTTAGGTTAGGTTATATTACGCTATTGAAGTATATAAAGGTCCCACGGAAACGTAGAGGCCAACAAGCCAGGAATGTCGTCAAATATTACCGCCGAGATGTTAGATTGGGTTAGGTTAGGTTATATTACGTTATTGATGTATACAAAGGTCCCACGGAGACGTAGAGGCCAACAAGCCAGGAATGTTGTCAAATCTTACCGCCGAGATGTTAGGTTGGGTTAGGTTAGGTTATATTACGTTATTGATGTATACAAAGGTCCCACGTAGGCGGAAAAGCCAACTCGCCAGGAATGTTCTCAAATATTACCGCCGAGATGTTAGGTTGGATTAGGTTAGGTTATATTACGTTATAGATGTATATAAAGGTCCCACGTAGACGTAGAGTCCAACAAGCCAGGAATGTGGTCAAATATTACCGCCGAGATGTTAGGTTGGGTTAGGTTAGGTTATATTACGTTATTGAAGTATATAAAGGTCCCACGGAGACGTAGATGCCAACAAGCCAGGAATGTCGTCATATATTACCGCCGAGATGTTAGATTGGGTTAGGCTAGCTTATATTATGTTATTGATGTATATAAAGGTCCCACGGAGACGTAGAAGCCAACAAGCCAGGAATGTGGTCAAATATTACCGCCGAGATGTTAGATTGGGATAGACCAGCTTATATTATGTTATTGATGTATATAAAGGTCCCACGGAGACGTAGAGGCCAACTCGCCAGGAATGTTGTCAAATCTTACCGCCGAGATGTGCGGTTGGGTTAGGTTAGGTTATATTACGTTATTGATGTATATAAAGGTCCCACGGAGACGGATAAGCGAACTCGCCAGGAATGTTGTCAAATATTACCGCCGAGATGTTAGGTTGGGTTAGGTTAGGTTGTATTACATTATGGATGTATATAACGGTCCCCCGGAGACGTAGAGGCCAACAAGACAGGAATGTGGTCAAATATTACCGCCGAGATGTTAGGTTGGGTTAGGTTAGGCTATATTACGTTATTGACGTATATAAAGGTCCCACGGAGACGTAGAGGCCAACTCGCCTGATATGTTGTCAAATCTTACCGCCGAGATGTTAGGTTGGGTTGGGCTAGGTTATATTACGTTATTGATGTATACAAAGGTCCCACGGAGACGTAGAGGCCAACTCGCCAGGAATGTGGTCAAATATTACCGCCGAGATGTTAGGTTGGGTTATGTTAGGTTATATTACGTTACTGATGTATATAAAGGTCCCACGGAGACGAAGAGCCGAAATCGCCAGGTATGTCTTCAAATATTACCGCCGAGATGTTAGATTGGTTTAGGTTAGGTTATATTACGCTATTGAAGTATATAAAGGTCCCACGGAAACGTAGAGGCCAACAAGCCAGGAATGTCGTCAAATATTACCGCCGAGATGTTAGATTGGGTTAGGTTAGGTTATATTACGTTATTGATGTATACAAAGGTCCCACGGAGACGTAGAGGCCAACAAGCCAGGAATGTTGTCAAATCTTACCGCCGAGATGTTAGGTTGGGTTAGGTTAGGTTATATTACGTTATTGATGTATACAAAGGTCCCACGTAGGCGGAAAAGCCAACTCGCCAGGAATGTTCTCAAATATTACCGCCGAGATGTTAGGTTGGATTAGGTTAGGTTATATTACGTTATAGATGTATATAAAGGTCCCACGTAGACGTAGAGTCCAACAAGCCAGGAATGTGGTCAAATATTACCGCCGAGATGTTAGGTTGGGTTAGGTTAGGTTATATTACGTTATTGAAGTATATAAAGGTCCCACGGAGACGTAGATGCCAACAAGCCAGGAATGTCGTCATATATTACCGCCGAGATGTTAGATTGGGTTAGGCTAGCTTATATTATGTTATTGATGTATATAAAGGTCCCACGGAGACGTAGAAGCCAACAAGCCAGGAATGTGGTCAAATATTACCGCCGAGATGTTAGATTGGGATAGACCAGCTTATATTATGTTATTGATGTATATAAAGGTCCCACGGAGACGTAGAGGCCAACTCGCCAGGAATGTTGTCAAATCTTACCGCCGAGATGTGCGGTTGGGTTAGGTTAGGTTATATTACGTTATTGATGTATATAAAGGTCCCACGGAGACGGATAAGCGAACTCGCCAGGAATGTTGTCAAATATTACCGCCGAGATGTTAGGTTGGGTTAGGTTAGGTTGTATTACATTATGGATGTATATAACGGTCCCCCGGAGACGTAGAGGCCAACAAGACAGGAATGTGGTCAAATATTACCGCCGAGATGTTAGGTTGGGTTAGGTTAGGCTATATTACGTTATTGACGTATATAAAGGTCCCACGGAGACGTAGAGGCCAACTCGCCTGATATGTTGTCAAATCTTACCGCCGAGATGTTAGGTTGGGTTGGGCTAGGTTATATTACGTTATTGATGTATACAAAGGTCCCACGGAGACGTAGAGGCCAACTCGCCAGGAATGTGGTCAAATATTACCGCCGAGATGTTAGGTTGGGTTATGTTAGGTTATATTACGTTACTGATGTATATAAAGGTCCCACGGAGACGAAGAGCCGAAATCGCCAGGTATGTCTTCAAATATTACCGCCGAGATGTTAGATTGGTTTAGGTTAGGTTATATTACGCTATTGAAGTATATAAAGGTCCCACGGAAACGTAGAGGCCAACAAGCCAGGAATGTCGTCAAATATTACCGCCGAGATGTTAGATTGGGTTAGGTTAGGTTATATTACGTTATTGATGTATACAAAGGTCCCACGGAGACGTAGAGGCCAACAAGCCAGGAATGTTGTCAAATCTTACCGCCGAGATGTTAGGTTGGGTTAGGTTAGGTTATATTACGTTATTGATGTATACAAAGGTCCCACGTAGGCGGAAAAGCCAACTCGCCAGGAATGTTCTCAAATATTACCGCCGAGATGTTAGGTTGGATTAGGTTAGGTTATATTACGTTATAGATGTATATAAAGGTCCCACGTAGACGTAGAGTCCAACAAGCCAGGAATGTGGTCAAATATTACCGCCGAGATGTTAGGTTGGGTTAGGTTAGGTTATATTACGTTATTGAAGTATATAAAGGTCCCACGGAGACGTAGATGCCAACAAGCCAGGAATGTCGTCATATATTACCGCCGAGATGTTAGATTGGGTTAGGCTAGCTTATATTATGTTATTGATGTATATAAAGGTCCCACGGAGACGTAGAAGCCAACAAGCCAGGAATGTGGTCAAATATTACCGCCGAGATGTTAGATTGGGATAGACCAGCTTATATTATGTTATTGATGTATATAAAGGTCCCACGGAGACGTAGAGGCCAACTCGCCAGGAATGTTGTCAAATCTTACCGCCGAGATGTGCGGTTGGGTTAGGTTAGGTTATATTACGTTATTGATGTATATAAAGGTCCCACGGAGACGGATAAGCGAACTCGCCAGGAATGTTGTCAAATATTACCGCCGAGATGTTAGGTTGGGTTAGGTTAGGTTGTATTACATTATGGATGTATATAACGGTCCCCCGGAGACGTAGAGGCCAACAAGACAGGAATGTGGTCAAATATTACCGCCGAGATGTTAGGTTGGGTTAGGTTAGGCTATATTACGTTATTGACGTATATAAAGGTCCCACGGAGACGTAGAGGCCAACTCGCCTGATATGTTGTCAAATCTTACCGCCGAGATGTTAGGTTGGGTTGGGCTAGGTTATATTACGTTATTGATGTATACAAAGGTCCCACGGAGACGTAGAGGCCAACTCGCCAGGAATGTGGTCAAATATTACCGCCGAGATGTTAGGTTGGGTTATGTTAGGTTATATTACGTTACTGATGTATATAAAGGTCCCACGGAGACGAAGAGCCGAAATCGCCAGGTATGTCTTCAAATATTACCGCCGAGATGTTAGATTGGTTTAGGTTAGGTTATATTACGCTATTGAAGTATATAAAGGTCCCACGGAAACGTAGAGGCCAACAAGCCAGGAATGTCGTCAAATATTATCGCCGAGATGTTAGATTGGGTTAGGCTAGCTTATATTACGTTATTGATGTACATAAATGTCCCACGGAGACGTAGAGGCCAACTCGCCAGGAATGTTGTCAAATATTACCGCCGAGATGTTAGGTTGGGTTAGGTTAGGTTATATTACGTTATTGATGTATATAAAGGTCCCACGGAGACGGATAAGCCAATTCGCCAGGAATGTTCTCAAATATTACCCCCGAGATGTTAGGTTGGGGTAGGTTAGGTTGTATGACATTATTGATGTATATAACGTTCCCACGGAGACGTAGAGGCCAACTCGCCAGGAATGTGGTCAAATATTACCGCCGAGATGTTAGGTTGCGTTAGGTTAGGCTATATTACGTTATTGATGTATATAAATGTCCCACGGAGACGTAGAGGCCAACAAGCCAGGAATGTCGTCAAATATTACCGCCGAGATGTTAGGTTGGGGTAGGTTAGTTTGTATGACATTATTGATGTATATAACGTTCCCACGGAGACGTAGAGGCCAACTCGCCAGGAATGTGGTCAAATATTACCGCCGAGATGTTAGGTTGGGTTAGGTTAGGCTATATTACGTTATTGATGTATATAAACGTCCCACGGAGACGTAGAGGCCAACAAGCCAGGAATGTGGTCAAATATTACCGCCGAGATGTTAGATTGGGTTAGGCTAGCTTATATTATGTTATTGATGTATATAAAGATCCCACGGATACGTAGAGGCCAACTCGCCAGGAATGTTGTCAAATCTTACCGCCGAGATGTTAGGTTGGGTTAGGTTAGGTTATATTACGTTATTGATGTATACAAAGGTCCCACGGAGGCGGAAAAGCCAACTCGCCAGGAATGTTCTCAAATATTACCGCCGAGATGTTAGATTGGTTTAGGTTAGGTTATATTACGCTATTGAAGTATATAAAGGTCCCACGGAAACGTAGAGGCCAACAAGCCAGGAATGTCGTCAAATATTACCGCCGAGATGTTAGATTGGGTTAGGCTAGCTTATATTATGTTATTGATGTATATAAAGGTCCCACGGAGACGTAGAGGCCAACTCGCCAGGAATGTTGTCAAATATTACCGCCGAGATGTTAGGTTGGGTTATGTTAGGTTATATTACGTTACTGATGTATATAAAGGTCCCACGGAGACGAAGAGCCGAACTCGCCAGGTATGTCTTCAAATATTACCGCCGAGATGTTAGATTGGTTTAGGTTAGGTTATATTACGCTATTGAAGTATATAAAGGTCCCACGGAAACGTAGAGGCCAACAAACCAGGAATGTCGTCAAATATTACCGCCGAGATGTTAGGTTGGGTTAGGTTAGGCTATATTACGTTATTGATGTATATAAATGTCCCACGGAGACGTAGAGGCCAACAAGCCAGGAATGTCGTCAAATATTACCGCCGAGATGTTAGATTGGGTTAGGTTAGGTTATATTACGTTATTGATGTATACAAAGGTCCCACGGAGACGTAGAGGCCAACAAGCCAGGAATGTTGTCAAATCTTACCGCCGAGATGTTAGGTTGGGTTAGGTTAGGTTATATTACGTTATTGATGTATACAAAGGTCCCACGGAGGCGGAAAAGCCAACTCGCCAGGAATGTTCTCAAATATTACCGCCGAGATGTTAGGTTGGATTAGGTTAGGTTATATTACGTTATAGATGTATATAAAGGTCCCACGTAGACGTAGAGTCCAACAAGCCAGGAATGTGGTCAAATATTACAGCCGAGATGTAAGATTGGGTTAGGTTAGGTTATATTACGTTATAGATGTATATACAGGTCCCACGGACACGTAGAGTCCAATAAGCCAGGAATGTGATCAAATATTACCGCCGAGATGTTAGGTTGGGTTAGGTTAGGTTATATTACGTTATTGAAGTATATAAAGGTCCCACGGAGACGTAGAGGCCAACAAGCCAGGAATGTCGTCAAATATTACCGCCGAGATGTTAGATTGGGTTAGGCTAGCTTATATTATGTTATTGATGTATATAAAGGTCCCACGGAGACGTAGAAGCCAACAAGCCAGGAATGTG
Organism: Xylocopa violacea; assembly: GCA_963969225.1. Lineage (NCBI taxonomy): Eukaryota > Metazoa > Arthropoda > Insecta > Hymenoptera > Apidae > Xylocopa > Xylocopa violacea. Next base: position 5,532,404 of record CAXAJV010000017.1, on the reverse strand, counting down.
GTCAAATATTACCGCCGAGATGTTAGATTGGGATAGACCAGCTTATATTATGTTATTGATGTATATAAAGGTCCCACGGAGACGTAGAGGCCAACTCGCCAGGAATGTTGTCAAATCTTACCGCCGAGATGTGCGGTTGGGTTAGGTTAGGTTATATTACGTTATTGATGTATATAAAGGTCCCACGGAGACGGATAAGCGAACTCGCCAGGAATGTTGTCAAATATTACCGCCGAGATGTTAGGTTGGGTTAGGTTAGGTTGTATTACATTATGGATGCATATAACGGTCCCCCGGAGACGTAGAGGCCAACAAGACAGGAATGTGGTCAAATATTACCGCCGAGATGTTAGGTTGGGTTAGGTTAGGCTATAATACGTTATTGACGTATATAAAGGTCCCACGGAGACGTAGAGGCCAACTCGCCTGGTATGTTGGCAAATCTTACCGCCGAGATGTTAGGTTGGGTTAGGTTAGGTTATATTACGTTATTGATGTATACAAAGGTCCCACGGAGGCGGAAAAGCCAACTCGCTAGGAATGTTCTCAAATATTACCGCCGAGATGTTAGGTTGGATTAGGTTAGGTTATATTACGTTATAGATGTATATAAAGGTCCCACGTAGACGTAGAGTCCAACAAGCCAGGAATGTGGTCAAATATTACAGCCGAGATGTAAGATTGGGTTAGGTTAGGTTATATTACGTTATAGATGTATATACAGGTCCCACGGACACGTAGAGTCCAATAAGCCAGGAATGTGATCAAACATTACCGCCGAGATGTTAGGTTGGGTTAGGTTAGGTTATATTACGTTATTGAAGTATATAAAGGGCCCACGGAGACGTAGAGGCCAACAAGCCAGGAATGTCGTCAAATATTACCGCCGAGATGTTAGGTTGGGTTAGGTTAGGCTATATTACGTTATTGATGTATATAAAGGTCCCACGGAGACGTAGAGGCCAACAAGCCAGGAATGTTGTCAAATCTTACCGCCGAGATGTTAGGTTGGGTTAGGTTAGGTTATATTACGTTATTGATGTATACAAAGGTCCCACGGAGGCGGAAAAGCCAACTCGCCAGGAATGTTCTCAAATATTACCGCCGAGATGTTAGGTTGGATTAGGTTAGGTTATATTACGTTATAGATGTATATAAAGGTCCCACGTAGACGTAGAGTCCAACAAGCCAGGAATGTGGTCAAATATTACAGCCGAGATGTAAGATTGGGTTAGGTTAGGTTATATTACGTTATAGATGTATATACAGGTCCCACGGACACGTAGAGTCCAATAAGCCAGGAATGTGATCAAATATTACCGCCGAGATGTTAGGTTGGGTTAGGTTAGGTTATATTACGTTATTGAAGTATATAAAGGTCCCACGGAGACGTAGAGGCCAACAAGACAGGAATGTCGTCAAATATTACCGCCGAGATGTTAGATTGGGTTAGGCTAGCTTATATTATGTTATTGATGTATATAAAGGTCCCACGGAGACGTAGAAGCCAACAAGCCAGGAATGTGGTCAAATATTACCGCCGAGATGTTAGATTGGGATAGACCAGCTTATATTATGTTATTGATGTATATAAAGGTCCCACGGAGACGTAGAGGCCAACTCGCCAGGAATGTTGTCAAATCTTACCGCCGAGATGTGCGGTTGGGTTAGGTTAGGTTATATTACGTTATTGATGTATATAAAGGTCCCACGGAGACGGATAAGCGAACTCGCCAGGAATGTTGTCAAATATTACCGCCGAGATGTTAGGTTGGGTTAGGTTAGGTTGTATTACATTATGGATGTATATAACGGTCCCCCGGAGACGTAGAGGCCAACAAGACAGGAATGTGGTCAAATATTACCGCCGAGATGTTAGGTTGGGTTAGGTTAGGCTATAATACGTTATTGACGTATATAAAGGTCCCACGGAGACGTAGAGGCCAACTCGCCTGGTATGTTGTCAAATCTTACCGCCGAGATGTTAGGTTGGGTTGGGCTAGGTTGTATTACGTTATTGATGTATACAAAGGTCCCACGGAGACGTAGAGGCCAACTCGCCAGGAATGTGGTCAAATATTACCGCCGAGATGTTTGGTTGGGTTATGTTAGGTTATATTACGTTACTGATGTATATAAAGGTCCCACGGAGACGAAGAGCCGAACTCGCCAGGTATGTCTTCAAATATTACCGCCGAGATGTTAGATTGGTTTAGGTTAGGTTATATTACGCTATTGAAGTATATAAAGGTCCCACGGAAACGTAGAGGCCAACAAGCCAGGAATGTTGGCAAATCTTACCGCCGAGATGTTAGGTTGGGTTAGGTTAGCTTATATTACGTTATTGATGTATACAAAGGTCCCACGGAGGCGGAAAAGCCAACTCGCCAGGAATGTTCTCAAATATTACCGCCGAGATGTTAGGTTGGATTAGGTTAGGTTATATTACGTTATAGATGTATATAAAGGTCCCACGTAGACGTAGAGTCCAACAAGCCAGGAATGTGGTCAAATATTACAGCCGAGATGTAAGATTGGGTTAGGTTAGGTTATATTACGTTATAGATGTATATACAGGTCCCACGGACACGTAGAGTCCAATAAGCCAGGAATGTGATCAAACATTACCGCCGAGATGTTAGGTTGGGTTAGGTTAGGTTATATTACGTTATTGAAGTATATAAAGGGCCCACGGAGACGTAGAGGCCAACAAGCCAGGAATGTCGTCAAATATTACCGCCGAGATGTTAGGTTGGGTTAGGTTAGGCTATATTACGTTATTGATGTATATAAAGGTCCCACGGAGACGTAGAGGCCAACAAGCCAGGAATGTCGTCAAATATTACCGCCGAGATGTTAGATTGGGTTAGGCTAGCTTATATTATGTTATTGATGTATATAATGATCCCACGGATACGTAGAGGCCAACTCGCCAGGAATGTTGTCAAATCTTACCGCCGAGATGTTAGATTGGGTTAGGCTAGCTTATATTATGTTATTGATGTATATAAATATCCCACGGAGACGTAGAGGCCAACTCGCCAGGAATGTTGTCAAATCTTACCGCCGAGAAGTTAGGTTGGGTTAGGTTAGGTTATATTACGTTATTGATGCATACAAAGGTCCCACGGAGGCGGAAAAGCCAACTCGCCAGGAATGTTCTCAAATATTACCGCCGAGATGTTAGATTGATTTAGGTTAGGTTATATTACGCTATTGAAGTATATAAAGGTCCCACGGAAACGTAGAGGCCAACAAGCCAGGAATGTCGTCAAATATTACCGCCGAGATGTTAGATTGGGTTAGGCTAGCTTATATTATGTTATTGATGTATATAAAGGTCCCACGGAGACGTAGAGGCCAACTCGCCAGGAATGTTGTCAAATATTACCGCCGAGATGTTAGGTTGGGTTATGTTAGGTTATATTACGTTACTGATGTATATAAAGGTCCCACGGAGACGAAGAGCCGAACTCGCCAGGTATGTCTTCAAATATTACCGCCGAGATGTTAGATTGGTTTAGGTTACGTTATATTACGCTATTGAAGTATATAAAGGTCCCACGGAAACGTAGAGGCCAACAAGCCAGGAATGTCGTCAAATATTACCGCCGAGATGTTAGGTTGGGTTAGGTTAGGCTATATTACGTTATTGATGTATATAAATGTCCCACGGAGACGTAGAGGCCAACAAGCCAGGAATGTCGTCAAATATTACCGCCGAGATGTTAGATTGGGTTAGGTTAGGTTATATTACGTTATTGATGTATACAAAGGTCCCACGGAGACGTAGAGGCCAACAAGCCAGGAATGTTGTCAAATCTTACCGCCGAGATGTTAGGTTGGGTTAGGTTAGGTTATATTACGTTACTGATGTATATAAAGGTCCCACGGAGACGAAGAGCCGAACTCGCCAGGTATGTCTTCAAATATTACCGCCGAGATGTTAGATTGGTTTAGGTTACGTTATATTACGCTATTGAAGTATATAAAGGTCCCACGGAAACGTAGAGGCCAACAAGCCAGGAATGTCGTCAAATATTACCGCCGAGATGTTAGGTTGGGTTAGGTTAGGCTATATTACGTTATTGATGTATATAAATGTCCCACGGAGACGTAGAGGCCAACAAGCCAGGAATGTCGTCAAATATTACCGCCGAGATGTTAGATTGGGTTAGGTTAGGTTATATTACGTTATTGATGTATACAAAGGTCCCACGGAGACGTAGAGGCCAACAAGCCAGGAATGTTGTCAAATCTTACCGCCGAGATGTTAGGTTGGGTTAGGTTAGGTTATATTACGTTATTGATGTATACAAAGGTCCCACGGAGGCGGAAAAGCCAACTCGCCAGGAATGTTCTCAAATATTACCGCCGAGATGTTAGGTTGGATTAGGTTAGGTTATATTACGTTATAGATGTATATAAAGGTCCCACGTAGACGTAGAGTCCAACAAGCCAGGAATGTGGTCAAATATTACCGCCGAGATGTTAGGTTGGGTTAGGTTAGGTTATATTACGTTATTGAAGTATATAAAGGTCCCACGGAGACGTAGAGTCCAACAAGCCAGGAATGTCGTCATATATTACCGCCGAGATGTTAGATTGGGTTAGGCTAGCTTATATTATGTTATTGATGTATATAAAGGTCCCACGGAGACGTAGAGTCCAACAAGCCAGGAATGTCGTCATATATTACCGCCGAGATGTTAGATTGGGTTAGGTTAGGTTGTATTACATTATGGATGTATATAACGGTCCCCCGGAGACGTAGAGGCCAACAAGACAGGAATGTGGTCAAATATTACCGCCGAGATGTTAGGTTGGGTTAGGTTAGGCTATAATACGTTATTGACGTATATAAAGGTCCCACGGAGACGTAGAGGCCAACTCGCCTGGTATGATGTCAAATCTTACCGCCGAGATGTTAGGTTGGGTTGGGCTAGGTTATATTACGTTATTGATGTATATAAAGGTCCCACGGAGACGGATAAGCGAACTCGCCAGGAATGTTGTCAAATATTACCGCCGAGATGTTAGGTTGGATTAGGTTAGGTTATATTACGTTATAGATGTATATAAAGGTCCCACGTAGACGTAGAGTCCAACAAGCCAGGAATGTGGTCAAATATTACCGCCGAGATGTTAGGTTGGGTTAGGTTAGGTTATATTACGTTATTGAATTATATAAAGGTCCCACGGATACGTAGAGGCCAACAAGCCAGGAATGTCGTCAAATATTACCGCCGAGATGTTAGATTGGGTTAGGCTAGCTTATATTATGTTATTGATGTATATAAAGGTCCCACGGAGACGTAGAAGCCAACAAGCCAGGAATGTGGTCAAATATTACCGCCGAGATGTTAGATTGGGATAGACCAGCTTATATTATGTTATTGATGTATATAAAGGTCCCACGGAGACGCAGAGGCCAACTCGCCAGGAATGTTGTCAAATCTTACCGCCGAGATGTGCGGTTGGGTTAGGTTAGGTTATATTACGTTATTGATGTATATAAAGATCCCACGGAGACGTAGAGGCCAACTCGCCAGGAATGTTGTCAAATCTTACCGCCGAGATGTGCGGTTGTGTTAGGTTAGGTTATATTACGTTATTGATGTATATAAAGGTCCCACGGAGACGGATAAGCGAACTCGCCAGGAATGTTGTCAAATATTACCGCCGAGATGTTAGGTTGGGTTAGGTTAGGTTGTATTACATTATGGATGTATATAACGGTCCCCCGGAGACGTAGAGGCCAACAAGACAGGAATGTGGTCAAATATTACCGCCGAGATGTTAGGTTGGGTTAGGTTAGGCTATATTACGTTATTGACGTATATAAAGGTCCCACGGAGACGTAGAGGCCAACTCGCCTGATATGTTGTCAAATCTTACCGCCGAGATGTTAGGTTGGGTTGGGCTAGGTTATATTACGTTATTGATGTATACAAAGGTCCCACGGAGACGTAGATGCCAACTCGCCAGGAATGTGGTCAAATATTACCGCCGAGATGTTAGGTTGGGTTATGTTAGGTTATATTACGTTACTGATGTATATAAAGGTCCCACGGAGACGAAGAGCCGAACTCGCCAGGTATGTCTTCAAATATTACCGCCGAGATGTTAGATTGGTTTAGGTTAGGTTATATTACGCTATTGAAGTATATAAAGGTCCCACGGAAACGTAGAGGCCAACAAGCCAGGAATGTCGTCAAATATTACCGCCGAGATGTTAGATTGGGTTAGGCTAGCTTATATTACGTTATTGATGTACATAAATGTCCCACGGAGACGTAGAGGCCAACTCGCCAGGAATGTTGTCAAATATTACCGCCGAGATGTTAGGTTGGGTTAGGTTAGGTTATATTACGTTATTGATGTATATAAAGGTCCCACGGAGACGGATAAGCCAATTCGCCAGGAATGTTCTCAAATATTACCCCCGAGATGTTAGGTTGGGGTAGGTTAGGTTGTATGACATTATTGATGTATATAACGTTCCCACGGAGACGTAGAGGCCAACTCGCCAGGAATGTGGTCAAATATTACCGCCGAGATGTTAGGTTGGGTTAGGTTAGGCTATATTACGTTATTGATGTATATAAATGTCCCACGGAGACGTAGAGGCCAACAAGCCAGGAATGTCGTCAAATATTACCGCCGAGATGTTAGATTGGGTTAGGCTAGCTTATATTATGTTATTGATGTATATAAAGATCCCACGGAGACGTAGAGGCCAACTCGCCAGGAATGTTGTCAAATCTTACCGCCGAGATGTTAGGTTGGGTTAGGTTAGGTTATATTACGTTATTGATGTATACAAAGGTCCCACGGAGGCGGAAAAGCCAACTCGCCAGGAATGTTCTCAAATATTACCGCCGATATGTTAGGTTGGATTAGGTTAGGTTATATTACGTTATAGATGTATATAAAGGTCCCACGTAGACGTAGAGTCCAACAAGCCAGGAATGTGGTCAAATATTACAGCCGAGATGTAAGATTGGGTTAGGTTAGGTTATATTACGTTATTGACGTATATAAAGGTCCCACGGACACGTAGAGTCCAATAAGCCAGGAATGTGATCAAATATTACCGCCGAGATGTTAGGTTGGGTTAGGTTAGGTTATATTACGTTATTGAAGTATATAAAGGTCCCACGGAGACGTAGAGGCCAACAAGCCAGGAATGTCGTCAAATATTACCGCCGAGATGTTAGATTGGATTAGGCTAGCTTATATTATGTTAACGATGTATATAAAGGTCCCACGGAGACGGATAAGCCAATTCGCCAGGAATGTTGTCAAATATTACCGCCGAGATGTTAGGTTGGGGTAGGTTAGGTTGTATGACATTATTGATGTATATAACGTTCCCACGGAGACGTAGAGGCCAACTCGCCAGGAATGTGGTCAAATATTACCGCCGAGATGTTAGGTTGGGTTAGGTTAGGCTATATTACGTTATTGATGTATATAAAGGTACCACGGCGACGTAGAGGCCAACAAGCCAGGAATGTCGTCAAATATTACCGCCGAGATGTTAGGTTGGGGTAGGTTAGTTTGTATGACATTATTGATGTATATAACGTTCCCACGGAGACGTAGAGGCCAACTCGCCAGGAATGTGGTCAAATATTACCGCCGAGATGTTAGGTTGGGTTAGGTTAGGCTATATTACGTTACTGATGTATATAAAGGTCCCACGGAGACGTAGAGGCCAACAAGCCAGGAATGTCGTCAAATATTACCGCCGAGATGTTAGATTGGGTTAGGCTAGCTTATATTATGTTATTGATGTATATAAAGATCCCACGGATACGTAGAGGCCAACTCGCCAGGAATGTTGTCAAATCTTACCGCCGAGATGTTAGATTGGGTTAGGCTAGCTTATATTATGTTATTGATGTATATAAAGATCCCACGGAGACGTAGAGGCCAACTCGCCAGGAATGTTGTCAAATCTTACCGCCGAGATGTTAGGTTGGGTTAGGTAAGGTTATATTACGTTATTGATGTATACAAAGGTCCCACGGAGGCGGAAAAGCCAACTCGCCAGGAATGTTCTCAAATATTACCGCCGAGATGTTAGATTGGTTTAGGTTAGGTTATATTACGCTATTGAAGTATATAAAGGTCCCACGGAAACGTAGAGGCCAACAAGCCAGGAATGTCGTCAAATATTACCGCCGAGATGTTAGATTGGGTTAGGCTAGCTTATATTATGTTATTGATGTATATAAAGGTCCCACGGAGACGTAGAGGCCAACTCGCCAGGAATGTTGTCAAATATTACCGCCGAGATGTTAGGTTGGGTTATGTTAGGTTATATTACGTTACTGATGTATATAAAGGTCCCACGGAGACGAAGAGCCGAACTCGCCAGGTATGTCTTCAAATATTACCGCCGAGATGTTAGATTGGTTTAGGTTAGGTTATATTACGCTATTGAAGTATATAAAGGTCCCACGGAAACGTAGAGGCCAACAAGCCAGGAATGTCGTCAAATATTACCGCCGAGATTTTAGGTTGGGTTAGGTTAGGCTATATTACGTTATTGATGTATATAAATGTCCCACGGAGACGTAGAGGCCAACAAGCCAGGAATGTCGTCAAATATTACCGCCGAGATGTTAGATTGGTTTAGGTTAGGTTATATTACGCTATTGAAGTATATAAAGGTCCCACGGAAACGTAGAGGCCAACAAGCCAGGAATGTCGTCAAATATTACCGCCGAGATGTTAGGTTGGGTTAGGTTAGGCTATATTACGTTATTGATGTATATAAATGTCCCACGGAGACGTAGAGGCCAACAAGCCAGGAATGTCGTCAAATATTACCGCCGAGATGTTAGATTGGGTTAGGTTAGGTTATATTACGTTATTGATGTATACAAAGGTCCCACGGAGACGTAGAAGCCAACAAGCCAGGAATGTGGTCAAATATTACCGCCGAGATGTTAGATTGGGATAGACCAGCTTATATTATGTTATTGATGTATATAAAGGTCCCACGGAGACGTAGAGGCCAACAAGCCAGGAATGTTGTCAAATCTTACCGCCGAGATGTTAGGTTGGATTAGGTTAGGTTATATTACGTTATTGATGTATACAAAGGTCCCACGGAGGCGGAAAAGCCAACTCGCCAGGAATGTTCTCAAATATTACCGCCGAGATGTTAGGTTGGATTAGGTTAGGTTATATTACGTTATAGATGTATATAAAGGTCCCACGTAGACGTAGAGTCCAACAAGCCAGGAATGTGGTCAAATATTACAGCCGAGATGTAAGATTGGGTTAGGCTAGCTTATATTATGTTATTGATGTATATAAAGGTCCCACGGAGACGTAGAAGCCAACAAGCCAGGAATGTGGTCAAATATTACCGCCGAGATGTTAGATTGGGATAGACCAGCTTATATTATGTTATTGATGTATATAAAGGTCCCACGGAGACGTAGAGGCCAACTCGCCAGGAATGTTGTCAAATCTTACCGCCGAGATGTGCGGTTGGGTTAGGTTAGGTTATATTACGTTATTGATGTATATAAAGGTCCCACGGAGACGGATAAGCGAACTCGCCAGGAATGTTGTCAAATATTACCGCCGAGATGTTAGGTTGGGTTAGGATAGGTTGTATTACATTATGGATGCATATAACGGTCCCCCGCAGACGTAGAGGCCAACAAGACAGGAATGTGGTCAAATATTACCGCCGAGATGTTAGGTTGGGTTATGTTAGGTTATATTACGTTACTGATGTATATAAAGGTCCCACGGAGACGAAGAGCCGAACTCGCCAGGTATGTCTTCAAATATTACCGCCGAGATGTTAGATTGGTTTAGGTTACGTTATATTACGCTATTGAAGTATATAAAGGTCCCACGGAAACGTAGAGGCCAACAAGCCAGGAATGTCGTCAAATATTACCGCCGAGATGTTAGGTTGGGTTAGGTTAGGCTATATTACGTTATTGATGTATATAAATGTCCCACGGAGACGTAGAGGCCAACAAGCCAGGAATGTCGTCAAATATTACCGCCGAGATGTTAGATTGGGTTAGGTTAGGTTATATTACGTTATTGATGTATACAAAGGTCCCACGGAGACGTAGAGGCCAACAAGCCAGGAATGTTGTCAAATCTTACCGCCGAGATGTTAGGTTGGGTTAGGTTAGGTTATATTACGTTACTGATGTATATAAAGGTCCCACGGAGACGAAGAGCCGAACTCGCCAGGTATGTCTTCAAATATTACCGCCGAGATGTTAGATTGGTTTAGGTTACGTTATATTACGCTATTGAAGTATATAAAGGTCCCACGGAAACGTAGAGGCCAACAAGCCAGGAATGTCGTCAAATATTACCGCCGAGATGTTAGGTTGGGTTAGGTTAGGCTATATTACGTTATTGATGTATATAAATGTCCCACGGAGACGTAGAGGCCAACAAGCCAGGAATGTCGTCAAATATTACCGCCGAGATGTTAGATTGGGTTAGGTTAGGTTATATTACGTTATTGATGTATACAAAGGTCCCACGGAGACGTAGAGGCCAACAAGCCAGGAATGTTGTCAAATCTTACCGCCGAGATGTTAGGTTGGGTTAGGTTAGGTTATATTACGTTATTGATGTATACAAAGGTCCCACGGAGGCGGAAAAGCCAACTCGCCAGGAATGTTCTCAAATATTACCGCCGAGATGTTAGGTTGGATTAGGTTAGGTTATATTACGTTATAGATGTATATAAAGGTCCCACGTAGACGTAGAGTCCAACAAGCCAGGAATGTGGTCAAATATTACCGCCGAGATGTTAGGTTGGGTTAGGTTAGGTTATATTACGTTATTGAAGTATATAAAGGTCCCACGGAGACGTAGAGTCCAACAAGCCAGGAATGTCGTCATATATTACCGCCGAGATGTTAGATTGGGTTAGGCTAGCTTATATTATGTTATTGATGTATATAAAGGTCCCACGGAGACGTAGAGTCCAACAAGCCAGGAATGTCGTCATATATTACCGCCGAGATGTTAGATTGGGTTAGGTTAGGTTGTATTACATTATGGATGTATATAACGGTCCCCCGGAGACGTAGAGGCCAACAAGACAGGAATGTGGTCAAATATTACCGCCGAGATGTTAGGTTGGGTTAGGTTAGGCTATAATACGTTATTGACGTATATAAAGGTCCCACGGAGACGTAGAGGCCAACTCGCCTGGTATGATGTCAAATCTTACCGCCGAGATGTTAGGTTGGGTTGGGCTAGGTTATATTACGTTATTGATGTATATAAAGGTCCCACGGAGACGGATAAGCGAACTCGCCAGGAATGTTGTCAAATATTACCGCCGAGATGTTAGGTTGGATTAGGTTAGGTTATATTACGTTATAGATGTATATAAAGGTCCCACGTAGACGTAGAGTCCAACAAGCCAGGAATGTGGTCAAATATTACCGCCGAGATGTTAGGTTGGGTTAGGTTAGGTTATATTACGTTATTGAATTATATAAAGGTCCCACGGATACGTAGAGGCCAACAAGCCAGGAATGTCGTCAAATATTACCGCCGAGATGTTAGATTGGGTTAGGCTAGCTTATATTATGTTATTGATGTATATAAAGGTCCCACGGAGACGTAGAAGCCAACAAGCCAGGAATGTGGTCAAATATTACCGCCGAGATGTTAGATTGGGATAGACCAGCTTATATTATGTTATTGATGTATATAAAGGTCCCACGGAGACGCAGAGGCCAACTCGCCAGGAATGTTGTCAAATCTTACCGCCGAGATGTGCGGTTGGGTTAGGTTAGGTTATATTACGTTATTGATGTATATAAAGATCCCACGGAGACGTAGAGGCCAACTCGCCAGGAATGTTGTCAAATCTTACCGCCGAGATGTGCGGTTGTGTTAGGTTAGGTTATATTACGTTATTGATGTATATAAAGGTCCCACGGAGACGGATAAGCGAACTCGCCAGGAATGTTGTCAAATATTACCGCCGAGATGTTAGGTTGGGTTAGGTTAGGTTGTATTACATTATGGATGTATATAACGGTCCCCCGGAGACGTAGAGGCCAACAAGACAGGAATGTGGTCAAATATTACCGCCGAGATGTTAGGTTGGGTTAGGTTAGGCTATATTACGTTATTGACGTATATAAAGGTCCCACGGAGACGTAGAGGCCAACTCGCCTGATATGTTGTCAAATCTTACCGCCGAGATGTTAGGTTGGGTTGGGCTAGGTTATATTACGTTATTGATGTATACAAAGGTCCCACGGAGACGTAGATGCCAACTCGCCAGGAATGTGGTCAAATATTACCGCCGAGATGTTAGGTTGGGTTATGTTAGGTTATATTACGTTACTGATGTATATAAAGGTCCCACGGAGACGAAGAGCCGAACTCGCCAGGTATGTCTTCAAATATTACCGCCGAGATGTTAGATTGGTTTAGGTTAGGTTATATTACGCTATTGAAGTATATAAAGGTCCCACGGAAACGTAGAGGCCAACAAGCCAGGAATGTCGTCAAATATTACCGCCGAGATGTTAGATTGGGTTAGGCTAGCTTATATTACGTTATTGATGTACATAAATGTCCCACGGAGACGTAGAGGCCAACTCGCCAGGAATGTTGTCAAATATTACCGCCGAGATGTTAGGTTGGGTTAGGTTAGGTTATATTACGTTATTGATGTATATAAAGGTCCCACGGAGACGGATAAGCCAATTCGCCAGGAATGTTCTCAAATATTACCCCCGAGATGTTAGGTTGGGGTAGGTTAGGTTGTATGACATTATTGATGTATATAACGTTCCCACGGAGACGTAGAGGCCAACTCGCCAGGAATGTGGTCAAATATTACCGCCGAGATGTTAGGTTGGGTTAGGTTAGGCTATATTACGTTATTGATGTATATAAATGTCCCACGGAGACGTAGAGGCCAACAAGCCAGGAATGTCGTCAAATATTACCGCCGAGATGTTAGATTGGGTTAGGCTAGCTTATATTATGTTATTGATGTATATAAAGATCCCACGGAGACGTAGAGGCCAACTCGCCAGGAATGTTGTCAAATCTTACCGCCGAGATGTTAGGTTGGGTTAGGTTAGGTTATATTACGTTATTGATGTATACAAAGGTCCCACGGAGGCGGAAAAGCCAACTCGCCAGGAATGTTCTCAAATATTACCGCCGATATGTTAGGTTGGATTAGGTTAGGTTATATTACGTTATAGATGTATATAAAGGTCCCACGTAGACGTAGAGTCCAACAAGCCAGGAATGTGGTCAAATATTACAGCCGAGATGTAAGATTGGGTTAGGTTAGGTTATATTACGTTATTGACGTATATAAAGGTCCCACGGACACGTAGAGTCCAATAAGCCAGGAATGTGATCAAATATTACCGCCGAGATGTTAGGTTGGGTTAGGTTAGGTTATATTACGTTATTGAAGTATATAAAGGTCCCACGGAGACGTAGAGGCCAACAAGCCAGGAATGTCGTCAAATATTACCGCCGAGATGTTAGATTGGATTAGGCTAGCTTATATTATGTTAACGATGTATATAAAGGTCCCACGGAGACGGATAAGCCAATTCGCCAGGAATGTTGTCAAATATTACCGCCGAGATGTTAGGTTGGGGTAGGTTAGGTTGTATGACATTATTGATGTATATAACGTTCCCACGGAGACGTAGAGGCCAACTCGCCAGGAATGTGGTCAAATATTACCGCCGAGATGTTAGGTTGGGTTAGGTTAGGCTATATTACGTTATTGATGTATATAAAGGTACCACGGCGACGTAGAGGCCAACAAGCCAGGAATGTCGTCAAATATTACCGCCGAGATGTTAGGTTGGGGTAGGTTAGTTTGTATGACATTATTGATGTATATAACGTTCCCACGGAGACGTAGAGGCCAACTCGCCAGGAATGTGGTCAAATATTACCGCCGAGATGTTAGGTTGGGTTAGGTTAGGCTATATTACGTTACTGATGTATATAAAGGTCCCACGGAGACGTAGAGGCCAACAAGCCAGGAATGTCGTCAAATATTACCGCCGAGATGTTAGATTGGGTTAGGCTAGCTTATATTATGTTATTGATGTATATAAAGATCCCACGGATACGTAGAGGCCAACTCGCCAGGAATGTTGTCAAATCTTACCGCCGAGATGTTAGATTGGGTTAGGCTAGCTTATATTATGTTATTGATGTATATAAAGATCCCACGGAGACGTAGAGGCCAACTCGCCAGGAATGTTGTCAAATCTTACCGCCGAGATGTTAGGTTGGGTTAGGTAAGGTTATATTACGTTATTGATGTATACAAAGGTCCCACGGAGGCGGAAAAGCCAACTCGCCAGGAATGTTCTCAAATATTACCGCCGAGATGTTAGATTGGTTTAGGTTAGGTTATATTACGCTATTGAAGTATATAAAGGTCCCACGGAAACGTAGAGGCCAACAAGCCAGGAATGTCGTCAAATATTACCGCCGAGATGTTAGATTGGGTTAGGCTAGCTTATATTATGTTATTGATGTATATAAAGGTCCCACGGAGACGTAGAGGCCAACTCGCCAGGAATGTTGTCAAATATTACCGCCGAGATGTTAGGTTGGGTTATGTTAGGTTATATTACGTTACTGATGTATATAAAGGTCCCACGGAGACGAAGAGCCGAACTCGCCAGGTATGTCTTCAAATATTACCGCCGAGATGTTAGATTGGTTTAGGTTAGGTTATATTACGCTATTGAAGTATATAAAGGTCCCACGGAAACGTAGAGGCCAACAAGCCAGGAATGTCGTCAAATATTACCGCCGAGATTTTAGGTTGGGTTAGGTTAGGCTATATTACGTTATTGATGTATATAAATGTCCCACGGAGACGTAGAGGCCAACAAGCCAGGAATGTCGTCAAATATTACCGCCGAGATGTTAGATTGGTTTAGGTTAGGTTATATTACGCTATTGAAGTATATAAAGGTCCCACGGAAACGTAGAGGCCAACAAGCCAGGAATGTCGTCAAATATTACCGCCGAGATGTTAGGTTGGGTTAGGTTAGGCTATATTACGTTATTGATGTATATAAATGTCCCACGGAGACGTAGAGGCCAACAAGCCAGGAATGTCGTCAAATATTACCGCCGAGATGTTAGATTGGGTTAGGTTAGGTTATATTACGTTATTGATGTATACAAAGGTCCCACGGAGACGTAGAAGCCAACAAGCCAGGAATGTGGTCAAATATTACCGCCGAGATGTTAGATTGGGATAGACCAGCTTATATTATGTTATTGATGTATATAAAGGTCCCACGGAGACGTAGAGGCCAACAAGCCAGGAATGTTGTCAAATCTTACCGCCGAGATGTTAGGTTGGATTAGGTTAGGTTATATTACGTTATTGATGTATACAAAGGTCCCACGGAGGCGGAAAAGCCAACTCGCCAGGAATGTTCTCAAATATTACCGCCGAGATGTTAGGTTGGATTAGGTTAGGTTATATTACGTTATAGATGTATATAAAGGTCCCACGTAGACGTAGAGTCCAACAAGCCAGGAATGTGGTCAAATATTACAGCCGAGATGTAAGATTGGGTTAGGCTAGCTTATATTATGTTATTGATGTATATAAAGGTCCCACGGAGACGTAGAAGCCAACAAGCCAGGAATGTGGTCAAATATTACCGCCGAGATGTTAGATTGGGATAGACCAGCTTATATTATGTTATTGATGTATATAAAGGTCCCACGGAGACGTAGAGGCCAACTCGCCAGGAATGTTGTCAAATCTTACCGCCGAGATGTGCGGTTGGGTTAGGTTAGGTTATATTACGTTATTGATGTATATAAAGGTCCCACGGAGACGGATAAGCGAACTCGCCAGGAATGTTGTCAAATATTACCGCCGAGATGTTAGGTTGGGTTAGGATAGGTTGTATTACATTATGGATGCATATAACGGTCCCCCGCAGACGTAGAGGCCAACAAGACAGGAATGTGGTCAAATATTACCGCCGAGATGTTAGGTTGGGTTAGGTTAGGCTATAATACGTTATTGACGTATATAAAGGTCCCACGGAGACGTAGAGGCCAACTCGCCTGGTATGTTGGCAAATCTTACCGCCGAGATGTTAGGTTGGGTTAGGTTAGGTTATATTACGTTATTGATGTATACAAAGGTCCCACGGAGGCGGAAAAGCCAACTCGCCAGGAATGTTCTCAAATATTACCGCCGAGATGTTAGGTTGGATTAGGTTAGGTTATATTACGTTATAGATGTATATAAAGGTCCCACGTAGACGTAGAGTCCAACAAGCCAGGAATGTGGTCAAATATTACAGCCGAGATGTAAGATTGGGTTAGGTTAGGTTATATTACGTTATAGATGTATATACAGGTCCCACGGACACGTAGAGTCCAATAAGCCAGGAATGTGATCAAACATTACCGCCGAGATGTTAGGTTGGGTTAGGTTAGGTTATATTACGTTATTGAAGTATATAAAGGGCCCACGGAGACGTAGAGGCCAACAAGCCAGGAATGTCGTCAAATATTACCGCCGAGATGTTAGGTTGGGTTAGGTTAGGCTATATTACGTTATTGATGTATATAAAGGTCCCACGGAGACGTAGAGGCCAACAAGCCAGGAATGTCGTCAAATATTACCGCCGAGATGTTAGATTGGGTTAGGCTAGCTTATATTATGTTATTGATGTATATAAAGATCCCACGGATACGTAGAGGCCAACTCGCCAGGAATGTTGTCAAATCTTACCGCCGAGATGTTAGATTGGGTTAGGCTAGCTTATATTATGTTATTGATGTATATAAAGATCCCACGGAGACGTAGAGGCCAACTCGCCAGGAATGTTGTCAAATCTTACCGCCGAGATGTTAGGTTGGGTTAGGTTAGGTTATATTACGTTATTGATGTATACAAAGGTCCCACGGAGGCGGAAAAGCCAACTCGCCAGGAATGTTCTCAAATATTACCGCCGAGATGTTAGATTGGTTTAGGTTAGGTTATATTACGCTATTGAAGTATATAAAGGTCCCACGGAAACGTAGAGGCCAACAAGCCAGGAATGTCGTCAAATATTACCGCCGAGATGTTAGATTGGGTTAGGCTAGCTTATATTATGTTATTGATGTATATAAAGGTCCCACGGAGACGTAGAGGCCAACTCGCCAGGAATGTTGTCAAATATTACCGCCGAGATGTTAGGTTGGGTTATGTTAGGTTATATTACGTTACTGATGTATATAAAGGTCCCACGGAAACGAAGAGCCGAACTCGCCAGGTATGTCTTCAAATATTACCGCCGAGATGTTAGATTGGTTTAGGTTAGGTTATATTACGCTATTGAAGTATATAAAGGTCCCACGGAAACGTAGAGGCCAACAAGCCAGGAATGTCGTCAAATATTACCGCCGAAATGTTAGGTTGGGTTAGGTTAGGCTATATTACGTTATTGATGTATATAAATGTCCCACGGAGACGTAGAGGCCAACAAGCCAGGAATGTCGTCAAATATTACCGCCGAGATGTTAGATTGGGTTAGGTTAGGTTATATTACGTTATTGATGTATACAAAGGTCCCACGGAGACGTAGAGGCCAACAAGCCAGGAATGTTGTCAAATCTTACCGCCGAGATGTTAGGTTGGGTTAGGTTAGGTTATATTACGTTATTGATGTATACAAAGGTCCCACGGAGGCGGAAAAGCCAACTCGCCAGGAATGTTCTCAAATATTACCGCCGAGATGTTAGGTTGGATTAGGTTAGGTTATATTACGTTATAGATGTATATAAAGGTCCCACGTAGACGTAGAGTCCAACAAGCCAGGAATGTGGTCAAATATTACCGCCGAGATGTTAGGTTGGGTTAGGTTAGGTTATATTACGTTATTGAAGTATATAAAGGTCCCACGGAGACGTAGAGGCCAACAAGCCAGGAATGTCGTCATATATTACCGCCGAGATGTTAGATTGGGTTAGGCTAGCTTATATTATGTTATTGATGTATATAAAGGTCCCACGGAGACGTAGAAGCCAACAAGCCAGGAATGTCGTCAAATATTACCGCCGAGATGTTAGATTGGGATAGACCAGCTTATATTATGTTATTGATGTATATAAAGGTCCCACGGAGACGTAGAGGCCAACTCGCCAGGAATGTTGTCAAATCTTACCGCCGAGATGTGCGGTTGGGTTAGGTTAGGTTATATTACGTTATTGATGTATATAAAGGTCCCACGGAGACGGATAAGCGAACTCGCCAGGAATGTTGTCAAATATTACCGCCGAGATGTTAGGTTGGGTTAGGTTAGGTTGTATTACATTATGGATGTATATAACGGTCCCCCGGAGACGTAGAGGCCAACAAGACAGGAATGTGGTCAAATATTACCGCCGAGATGTTAGGTTGGGTTAGGTTAGGCTATAATACGTTATTGACGTATATAAAGGTCCCACGGAGACGTAGAGGCCAACTCGCCTGGTATGTTGTCAAATCTTACCGCCGAGATGTTAGGTTGGGTTGGGCTAGGTTATATTACGTTATTGATGTATATAAAGGTCCCACGGAGACGGATAAGCGAACTCGCCAGGAATGTTGTCAAATATTACCGCCGAGATGTTAGGTTGGGTTAGGTTAGGTTGTATTACATTATGGATGTATATAACGGTCCCCCGGAGACGTAGAGGCCAACAAGACAGGAATGTGGTCAAATATTACCGCCGAGATGTTAGGTTGGGTTAGGTTAGGCTATATTACGTTATTGATGTATACAAAGGTCCCACGGAGGCGGAAAAGCCAACTCGCCAGGAATGTTCTCAAATATTACCGCCGAGATGTTAGGTTGGATTAGGTTAGGTTATATTACGTTATAGATGTATATAAAGGTCCCACGTAGACGTAGAGTCCAACAAGCCAGGAATGTGGTCAAATATTACAGCCGAGATGAAAGATTGGGTTAGGTTAGGTTATATTACGTTATAGATGTATATACAGGTCCCACGGACACGTAGAGTCCAATAAGCCAGGAATGTGATCAAATATTACCGCCGAGATGTTAGGTTGGGTTAGGTTAGGTTATATTACGTTATTGAAGTATATAAAGGTCCCACGGAGACGTAGAGGCCAACAAGCCAGGAATGTCGTCAAATATTACCGCCGAGATGTTAGATTGGGTTAGGCTAGCTTATATTATGTTATTGATGTATATAAAGGTCCCACGGAGACGTAGAAGCCAACAAGCCAGGAATGTGGTCAAATATTACCGCCGAGATGTTAGATTGGGATAGACCAGCTTATATTATGTTATTGATGTATATAAAGGTCCCACGGAGACGCAGAGGCCAACTCGCCAGGAATGTTGTCAAATCTTACCGCCGAGATGTGCGGTTGGGTTAGGTTAGGTTATATTACGTTATTGATGTATATAAAGATCCCACGGAGACGTAGAGGCCAACTCGCCAGGAATGTTGTCAAATCTTACCGCCGAGATGTGCGGTTGTGTTAGGTTAGGTTATATTACGTTATTGATGTATATAAAGGTCCCACGGAGACGGATAAGCGAACTCGCCAGGAATGTTGTCAAATATTACCGCCGAGATGTTAGGTTGGGTTAGGTTAGGTTGTATTACATTATGGATGTATATACCGGTCCCCCGGAGACGTAGAGGCCAACAAGACAGGAATGTGGTCAAATATTACCGCCGAGATGTTAGGTTGGGTTAGGTTAGGCTATATTACGTTATTGACGTATATAAAGGTCCCACGGAGACGTAGAGGCCAACTCGCCTGATATGTTGTCAAATCTTACCGCCGAGATGTTAGGTTGGGTTGGGCTAGGTTATATTACGTTATAGATGTATACCAAGTTCCCACGGAGACGTAGAGGCCAACTCGCCAGGAATGTGGTCAAATATTACCGCCGAGATGTTAGGTTGGGTTATGTTAGGTTATATTACGTTACTGATGTATATAAAGGTCCCACGGAGACGAAGAGCCGAACTCGCCAGGTATGTCTTCAAATATTACCGCCGAGATGTTAGATTGGTTTAGGTTAGGTTATATTACGCTATTGAAGTATATAAAGGTCCCACGGAAACGTAGAGGCCAACAAGCCAGGAATGTCGTCAAATATTACCGCCGAGATGTTAGATTGGGTTAGGCTAGCTTATATTACGTTATTGATGTACATAAATGTCCCACGGAGACGTAGAGGCCAACTCGCCAGGAATGTTGTCAAATATTACCGCCGAGATGTTAGGTTGGGTTAGGTTAGGTTATATTACGTTATTGATGTATATAAAGGTCCCACGGAGACGGATAAGCCAATTCGCCAGGAATGTTCTCAAATATTACCCCCGAGATGTTAGGTTGGGGTAGGTTAGGTTGTATGACATTATTGATGTATATAACGTTCCCACGGAGACGTAGAGGCCAACTCGCCAGGAATGTCGTCAAATATTACCGCCGAGATGTTAGATTGGGTTAGGCTAGCTTATATTATGTTATTAATGTATATAAAGATCCCACGGAGACGTAGAGGCCAACTCGCCAGGAATGTTGTCAAATCTTACCGCCGAGATGTTAGGTTGGGTTAGGTTAGGTTATATTACGTTATTGATGTATACAAAGGTCCCACGGAGGCGGAAAAGCCAACTCGCCAGGAATGTTCTCAAATATTACCGCCGATATGTTAGGTTGGATTAGGTTAGGTTATATTACGTTATAGATGTATATAAAGGTCCCACGTAGACGTAGAGTCCAACAAGCCAGGAATGTGGTCAAATATTACAGCCGAGATGTAAGATTGGGTTAGGTTAGGTTATATTACGTTATTGACGTATATAAAGGTCCCACGGACACGTAGAGTCCAATAAGCCAGGAATGTGATCAAATATTACCGCCGAGATGTTAGGTTGGGTTAGGTTAGGTTATATTACGTTATTGAAGTATATAAAGGTCCCACGGAGACGTAGAGGCCAACAAGCCAGGAATGTCGTCAAATATTACCGCCGAGATGTTAGATTGGATTAGGCTAGCTTATATTATGTTATTGATGTATATAAAGGTCCCACGGAGACGGATAAGCCAATTCGCCAGGAATGTTGTCAAATATTACCGCCGAGATGTTAGGTTGGGGTAGGTTAGGTTGTATGACATTATTGATGTATATAACGTTCCCACGGAGACGTAGAGGCCAACTCGCCAGGAATGTGGTCAAATATTACCGCCGAGATGTTAGGTTGGGTTAGGTTAGGCTATATTACGTTATTGATGTATATAAAGGTCCCACGGCGACGTAGAGGCCAACAAGCCAGGAATGTCGTCAAATATTACCGCCGAGATGTTAGGTTGGGGTAGGTTAGTTTGTATGACATTATTGATGTATATAACGTTCCCACGGAGACGTAGAGGCCAACTCGCCAGGAATGTGGTCAAATATTACCGCCGAGATGTTAGGTTGGGTTAGGTTAGGCTATATTACGTTATTGATGTATATAAAGGTCCCACGGAGAGGTAGAGGCCAACAAGCCAGGAATGTCGTCAAATATTACCGCCGAGATGTTAGATTGGGTTAGGCTAGCTTATATTATGTTATTGATGTATATAAAGATCCCACGGATACGTAGAGGCCAACTCGCCAGGAATGTTGTCAAATCTTACCGCCGAGATGTTAGATTGGGTTAGGCTAGCTTATATTATGTTATTGATGTATATAAAGATCCCACGGAGACGTAGAGGCCAACTCGCCAGGAATGTTGTCAAATCTTACCGCCGAGATGTTAGGTTGGGTTAGGTTAGGTTATATTACGTTATTGATGTATACAAAGGTCCCACGGAGGCGGAAAAGCCAACTCGCCAGGAATGTTCTCAAATATTACCGCCGAGATGTTAGATTGGTTTAGGTTAGGTTATATTACGCTATTGAAGTATATAAAGGTCCCACGGAAACGTAGAGGCCAACAAGCCAGGAATGTCGTCAAATATTACCGCCGAGATGTTAGATTGGGTTAGGCTAGCTTATATTATGTTATTGATGTATATAAAGGTCCCACGGAGACGTAGAGGCCAACTCGCCAGGAATGTTGTCAAATATTACCGCCGAGATGTTAGGTTGGGTTATGTTAGGTTATATTACGTTACTGATGTATATAAAGGTCCCACGGAGACGAAGAGCCGAACTCGCCAGGTATGTCTTCAAATATTACCGCCGAGATGTTAGATTGGTTTAGGTTAGGTTATATTACGCTATTGAAGTATATAAAGGTCCCACGGAAACGTAGAGGCCAACAAGCCAGGAATGTCGTCAAATATTACCGCCGAGATGTTAGGTTGGGTTAGGTTAGGCTATATTACGTTATTGATGTATATAAATGTCCCACGGAGACGTAGAGGCCAACAAGCCAGGAATGTCGTCAAATATTACCGCCGAGATGTTAGATTGTGTTAGGTTAGGTTATATTACGTTATTGATGTATACAAAGGTCCCACGGAGACGTAGAGGCCGACAAGCCAGGAATGTTGTCAAATCTTACCGCCGAGATGTTAGGTTGGGTTAGGTTAGGTTATATTACGTTATTGATGTATACAAGGGTCCCACGGAGGCGGAAAAGCCAACTCGCCAGGAATGTTCTCAAATATTACCGCCGAGATGTTAGGTTGGATTAGGTTAGGTTATATTACGTTATAGATGTATATAAAGGTCCCACGTAGACGTAGAGTCCAACAAGCCAGGAATGTGGTCAAATATTACAGCCGAGATGTAAGATTGGGTTAGGTTAGGTTATATTACGTTATAGATGTATATACAGGTCCCACGGACACGCAGAGTCCAATAAGCCAGGAATGTGATCAAATATTACCGCCGAGATGTTAGGTTGGGTTAGGTTAGGTTATATTACGTTATTGAAGTATATAAAGGTCCCACGGAGACGTAGAGGCCAACAAGCCAGGAATGTCGTCAAATATTACCGCCGAGATGTTAGATTGGGTTAGGCTAGCTTATATTATGTTATTGATGTATATAAAGATCCCACGGATACGTAGAGGCCAACTCGCCAGGAATGTTGTCAAATCTTACCGCCGAGATGTTAGATTGGGTTAGGCTAGCTTATATTATGTTATTGATGTATATAAAGATCCCACGGAGACGTAGAGGCCAACTCGCCAGGAATGTTGTCAAATCTTACCGCCGAGATGTTAGGTTGGGTTAGGTAAGGTTATATTACGTTATTGATGTATACAAAGGTCCCACGGAGGCGGAAAAGCCAACTCGCCAGGTATGTCTTCAAATATTACCGCCGAGATGTTAGATTGGTTTAGGTTAGGTTATATTACGCTATTGAAGTATATAAAGGTCCCACGGAAACGTAGAGGCCAACAAGCCAGGAATGTCGTCAAATATTACCGCCGAGATTTTAGGTTGGGTTAGGTTAGGCTATATTACGTTATTGATGTATATAAATGTCCCACGGAGACGTAGAGGCCAACAAGCCAGGAATGTCGTCAAATATTACCGCCGAGATGTTAGATTGGTTTAGGTTAGGTTATATTACGCTATTGAAGTATATAAAGGTCCCACGGAAACGTAGAGGCCAACAAGCCAGGAATGTCGTCAAATATTACCGCCGAGATGTTAGGTTGGGTTAGGTTAGGCTATATTACGTTATTGATGTATATAAATGTCCCACGGAGACGTAGAGGCCAACAAGCCAGGAATGTCGTCAAATATTACCGCCGAGATGTTAGATTGGGTTAGGTTAGGTTATATTACGTTATTGATGTATACAAAGGTCCCACGGAGACGTAGAGGCCGACAAGCCAGGAATGTTGTCAAATCTTACCGCCGAGATGTTAGGTTGGGTTAGGTTAGGTTATATTACGTTATTGATGTATACAAGGGTCCCACGGAGGCGGAAAAGCCAACTCGCCAGGAATGTTCTCAAATATTACCGCCGAGATGTTAGGTTGGATTAGGTTAGGTTATATTACGTTATAGATGTATATAAAGGTCCCACGTAGACGTAGAGTCCAACAAGCCAGGAATGTGGTCAAATATTACAGCCGAGATGTAAGATTGGGTTAGGTTAGGTTATATTACGTTATAGATGTATATACAGGTCCCACGGACACGCAGAGTCCAATAAGCCAGGAATGTGATCAAATATTACCGCCGAGATGTTAGGTTGGGTTAGGTTAGGTTATATTACGTTATTGAAGTATATAAAGGTCCCACGGAGACGTAGAGGCCAACAAGCCAGGAATGTCGTCAAATATTACCGCCGAGATGTTAGATTGGGTTAGGCTAGCTTATATTATGTTATTGATGTATATAAAGATCCCACGGATACGTAGAGGCCAACTCGCCAGGAATGTTGTCAAATCTTACCGCCGAGATGTTAGATTGGGTTAGGCTAGCTTATATTATGTTATTGATGTATATAAAGATCCCACGGAGACGTAGAGGCCAACTCGCCAGGAATGTTGTCAAATCTTACCGCCGAGATGTTAGGTTGGGTTAGGTAAGGTTATATTACGTTATTGATGTATACAAAGGTCCCACGGAGGCGGAAAAGCCAACTCGCCAGGAATGTTCTCAAATATTACCGCCGAGATGTTAGATTGGTTTAGGTTAGGTTATATTACGCTATTGAAGTATATAAAGGTCCCACGGAAACGTAGAGGCCAACAAGCCAGGAATGTCGTCAAATATTACCGCCGAGATGTTAGATTGGGTTAGGCTAGCTTATATTATGTTATTGATGTATATAAAGGTCCCACGGAGACGTAGAGGCCAACTCGCCAGGAATGTTGTCAAATATTACCGCCGAGATGTTAGGTTGGGTTATGTTAGGTTATATTACGTTACTGATGTATATAAAGGTCCCACGGAGACGAAGAGCCGAACTCGCCAGGTATGTCTTCAAATATTACCGCCGAGGTGTTAGATTGGTTTAGGTTAGGTTATATTACGCTATTGAAGTATATAAAGGTCCCACGGAAACGTAGAGGCCAACAAGCCAGGAATGTCGTCAAATATTACCGCCGAGATTTTAGGTTGGGTTAGGTTAGGCTATATTACGTTATTGATGTATATAAATGTCCCACGGAGACGTAGAGGCCAACAAGCCAGGAATGTCGTCAAATATTACCGCCGAGATGTTAGATTGGGTTAGGCTAGCTTATATTATGTTATTGATGTATATAAAGACCCCACGGAGACGTAGAGGCCAACTCGCCAGGAATGTTGTCAAATCTTACCGCCGAGATGTTAGGTTGGGTTAGGTAAGGTTATATTACGTTATTGATGTATACAAAGGTCCCACGGAGGCGGAAAAGCCAACTCGCCAGGAATGTTCTCAAATATTACCGCCGAGATGTTAGATTGGTTTAGGTTAGGTTATATTACGCTATTGAAGTATATAAAGGTCCCACGGAAACGTAGAGGCCAACAAGCCAGGAATGTCGTCAAATATTACCGCCGAGATGTTAGATTGGGTTAGGCTAGCTTATATTATGTTATTGATGTATATAAAGGTCCCACGGAGACGTAGAGGCCAACTCGCCAGGAATGTTGTCAAATATTACCGCCGAGATGTTAGGTTGGGTTATGTTAGGTTATATTACGTTACTGATGTATATAAAGGTCCCACGGAGACGAAGAGCCGAACTCGCCAGGTATGTCTTCAAATATTACCGCCGAGATGTTAGATTGGTTTAGGTTAGGTTATATTACGCTATTGAAGTATATAAAGGTCCCACGGAAACGTAGAGGCCAACAAGCCAGGAATGTCGTCAAATATTACCGCCGAGATTTTAGGTTGGGTTAGGTTAGGCTATATTACGTTATTGATGTATATAAATGTCCCACGGAGACGTAGAGGCCAACAAGCCAGGAATGTCGTCAAATATTACCGCCGAGATGTTAGATTGGTTTAGGTTAGGTTATATTACGCTATTGAAGTATATAAAGGTCCCACGGAAACGTAGAGGCCAACAAGCCAGGAATGTCGTCAAATATTACCGCCGAGATGTTAGGTTGGGTTAGGTTAGGCTATATTACGTTATTGATGTATATAAATGTCCCACGGAGACGTAGAGGCCAACAAGCCAGGAATGTCGTCAAATATTACCGCCGAGATGTTAGATTGGGTTAGGTTAGGTTATATTACGTTATTGATGTATACAAAGGTCCCACGGAGACGTAGAAGCCAACAAGCCAGGAATGTGGTCAAATATTACCGCCGAGATGTTAGATTGGGATAGACCAGCTTATATTATGTTATTGATGTATATAAAGGTCCCACGGAGACGTAGAGGCCAACAAGCCAGGAATGTTGTCAAATCTTACCGCCGAGATGTTAGGTTGGATTAGGTTAGGTTATATTACGTTATTGATGTATACAAAGGTCCCACGGAGGCGGAAAAGCCAACTCGCCAGGAATGTTCTCAAATATTACCGCCGAGATGTTAGGTTGGATTAGGTTAGGTTATATTACGTTATAGATGTATATAAAGGTCCCACGTAGACGTAGAGTCCAACAAGCCAGGAATGTGGTCAAATATTACAGCCGAGATGTAAGATTGGGTTAGGCTAGCTTATATTATGTTATTGATGTATATAAACGTCCCACGGAGACGTAGAAGCCAACAAGCCAGGAATGTGGTCAAATATTACCGCCGAGATGTTAGGTTGGGTTAGGTTAGGCTATATTACGTTATTGACGTATATAAAGGTCCCACGGAGACGTAGAGGCCAACTCGCCTGATATGTTGTCAAATCTTACCGCCGAGATGTTAGGTTGGGTTGGGCTAGGTTATATTACGTTATAGATGTATACCAAGTTCCCACGGAGACGTAGAGGCCAACTCGCCTGGTATGTTGGCAAATCTTACCGCCGAGATGTTAGGTTGGGTTAGGTTAGGTTATATTACGTTATTGATGTATACAAAGGTCCCACGGAGGCGGAAAAGCCAACTCGCCAGGAATGTTCTCAAATATTACCGCCGAGATGTTAGGTTGGATTAGGTTAGGTTATATTACGTTATAGATGTATATAAAGGTCCCACGTAGACGTAGAGTCCAACAAGCCAGGAATGTGGTCAAATATTACAGCCGAGATGTAAGATTGGGTTAGGTTAGGTTATATTACGTTATAGATGTATATACAGGTCCCACGGACACGTAGAGTCCAATAAGCCAGGAATGTGATCAAACATTACCGCCGAGATGTTAGGTTGGGTTAGGTTAGGTTATATTACGTTATTGAAGTATATAAAGGGCCCACGGAGACGTAGAGGCCAACAAGCCAGGAATGTCGTCAAATATTACCGCCGAGATGTTAGGTTGGGTTAGGTTAGGCTATATTACGTTATTGATGTATATAAAGGTCCCACGGAGACGTAGAGGCCAACAAGCCAGGAATGTCGTCAAATATTACCGCCGAGATGTTAGATTGGGTTAGGCTAGCTTATATTATGTTATTGATGTATATAAAGATCCCACGGATACGTAGAGGCCAACTCGCCAGGAATGTTGTCAAATCTTACCGCCGAGATGTTAGATTGGGTTAGGCTAGCTTATATTATGTTATTGATGTATATAAAGATCCCACGGAGACGTAGAGGCCAACTCGCCAGGAATGTTGTCAAATCTTACCGCCGAGATGTTAGGTTGGGTTAGGTTAGGTTATATTACGTTATTGATGTATACAAAGGTCCCACGGAGGCGGAAAAGCCAACTCGCCAGGAATGTTCTCAAATATTACCGCCGAGATGTTAGATTGGTTTAGGTTAGGTTATATTACGCTATTGAAGTATATAAAGGTCCCACGAAAACGTAGAGGCCAACAAGCCAGGAATGTCGTCAAATATTACCGCCGAGATGTTAGATTGGGTTAGGCTAGCTTATATTATGTTATTGATGTATATAAAGGTCCCACGGAGACGTAGAGGCCAACTCGCCAGGAATGTTGTCAAATATTACCGCCGAGATGTTAGGTTGGGTTATGTTAGGTTATATTACGTTACTGATGTATATAAAGGTCCCACGGAGACGAAGAGCCGAACTCGCCAGGTATGTCTTCAAATATTACCGCCGAGATGTTAGATTGGTTTAGGTTAGGTTATATTACGCTATTGAAGTATATAAAGGTCCCACGGAAACGTAGAGGCCAACAAGCCAGGAATGTCGTCAAATATTACCGCCGAGATGTTAGGTTGGGTTAGGTTAGGCTATATTACGTTATTGATGTATATAAATGTCCCACGGAGACGTAGAGGCCAACAAGCCAGGAATGTCGTCAAATATTACCGCCGAGATGTTAGATTGGGTTAGGTTAGGTTATATTACGTTATTGATGTATACAAAGGTCCCACGGAGACGTAGAGGCCAACAAGCCAGGAATGTTGTCAAATCTTACCGCCGAGATGTTAGGTTGGGTTAGGTTAGGTTATATTACGTTATTGATGTATACAAAGGTCCCACGGAGGCGGAAAAGCCAACTCGCCAGGAATGTTCTCAAATATTACCGCCGAGATGTTAGGTTGGATTAGGTTAGGTTATATTACGTTATAGATGTATATAAAGGTCCCACGTAGACGTAGAGTCCAACAAGCCAGGAATGTGGTCAAATATTACCGCCGAGATGTTAGGTTGGGTTAGGTTAGGTTATATTACGTTATTGAAGTATATAAAGGTCCCACGGAGACGTAGAGGCCAACAAGCCAGGAATGTCGTCATATATTACCGCCGAGATGTTAGATTGGGTTAGGCTAGCTTATATTATGTTATTGATGTATATAAAGGTCCCACGGAGACGTAGAAGCCAACAAGCCAGGAATGTGGTCAAATATTACCGCCGAGATGTTAGATTGGGATAGACCAGCTTATATTATGTTATTGATGTATATAAAGGTCCCACGGAGACGTAGAGGCCAACTCGCCAGGAATGTTGTCAAATCTTACCGCCGAGATGTGCGGTTGGGTTAGGTTAGGTTATATTACGTTATTGATGTATATAAAGGTCCCACGGAGACGCAGAGGCCAACTCGCCAGGAATGTTGTCAAATCTTACCGCCGAGATGTGCGGTTGGGTTAGGTTAGGTTATATTACGTTATTGATGTATATAAAGATCCCACGGAGACGTAGAGGCCAACTCGCCAGGAATGTTGTCAAATCTTACCGCCGAGATGTGCGGTTGTGTTAGGTTAGGTTATATTACGTTATTGATGTATATAAAGGTCCCACGGAGACGGATAAGCGAACTCGCCAGGAATGTTGTCAAATATTACCGCCGAGATGTTAGGTTGGGTTAGGTTAGGTTGTATTACATTATGGATGTATATACCGGTCCCCCGGAGACGTAGAGGCCAACAATTCAGGAATGTGGTCAAATATTACCGCCGAGATGTTAGGTTGGGTTAGGTTAGGCTATATTACGTTATTGACGTATATAAAGGTCCCACGGAGACGTAGAGGCCAACTCGCCTGATATGTTGTCAAATCTTACCGCCGAGATGTTAGGTTGGGTTGGGCTAGGTTATATTACGTTATTGATGTATACCAAGGTCCCACGGAGACGTAGAGGCCAACTCGCCAGGAATGTGGTCAAATATTACCGCCGAGATGTTAGGTTGGGTTATGTTAGGTTATATTACGTTACTGATGTATATAAAGGTCCCACGGAGACGAAGAGCCGAACTCGCCAGGTATGTCTTCAAATATTACCGCCGAGATGTTAGATTGGTTTAGGTTAGGTTATATTACGCTATTGAAGTATATAAAGGTCCCACGGAAACGTAGAGGCCAACAAGCCAGGAATGTCGTCAAATATTACCGCCGAGATGTTAGATTGGGTTAGGCTAGCTTATATTACGTTATTGATGTACATAAATGTCCCACGGAGACGTAGAGGCCAACTCGCCAGGAATGTTGTCAAATATTACCGCCGAGATGTTAGGTTGGGTTAGGTTAGGTTGTATTACATTATGGATGTATATAACGGTCCCCCGGAGACGTAGAGGCCAACAAGACAGGAATGTGGTCAAATATTACCGCCGAGATGTTAGGTTGGGTTAGGTTAGGCTATAATACGTTATTGACGTATATAAAGGTCCCACGGAGACGTAGAGGCCAACTCGCCTGGTATGTTGTCAAATCTTACCGCCGAGATGTTAGGTTGGGTTGGGCTAGGTTATATTACGTTATTGATGTATATAAAGGTCCCACGGAGACGGATAAGCGAACTCGCCAGGAATGTTGTCAAATATTACCGCCGAGATGTTAGGTTGGGTTAGGTTAGGTTGTATTACATTATGGATGTATATAACGGTCCCCCGGAGACGTAGAGGCCAACAAGACAGGAATGTGGTCAAATATTACCGCCGAGATGTTAGGTTGGGTTAGGTTAGGCTATATTACGTTATTGATGTATACAAAGGTCCCACGGAGGCGGAAAAGCCAACTCGCCAGGAATGTTCTCAAATATTACCGCCGAGATGTTAGGTTGGATTAGGTTAGGTTATATTACGTTATAGATGTATATAAAGGTCCCACGTAGACGTAGAGTCCAACAAGCCAGGAATGTGGTCAAATATTACAGCCGAGATGAAAGATTGGGTTAGGTTAGGTTATATTACGTTATAGATGTATATACAGGTCCCACGGACACGTAGAGTCCAATAAGCCAGGAATGTGATCAAATATTACCGCCGAGATGTTAGGTTGGGTTAGGTTAGGTTATATTACGTTATTGAAGTATATAAAGGTCCCACGGAGACGTAGAGGCCAACAAGCCAGGAATGTCGTCAAATATTACCGCCGAGATGTTAGATTGGGTTAGGCTAGCTTATATTATGTTATTGATGTATATAAAGGTCCCACGGAGACGTAGAAGCCAACAAGCCAGGAATGTGGTCAAATATTACCGCCGAGATGTTAGATTGGGATAGACCAGCTTATATTATGTTATTGATGTATATAAAGGTCCCACGGAGACGCAGAGGCCAACTCGCCAGGAATGTTGTCAAATCTTACCGCCGAGATGTGCGGTTGGGTTAGGTTAGGTTATATTACGTTATTGATGTATATAAAGATCCCACGGAGACGTAGAGGCCAACTCGCCAGGAATGTTGTCAAATCTTACCGCCGAGATGTGCGGTTGTGTTAGGTTAGGTTATATTACGTTATTGATGTATATAAAGGTCCCACGGAGACGGATAAGCGAACTCGCCAGGAATGTTGTCAAATATTACCGCCGAGATGTTAGGTTGGGTTAGGTTAGGTTGTATTACATTATGGATGTATATACCGGTCCCCCGGAGACGTAGAGGCCAACAATTCAGGAATGTGGTCAAATATTACCGCCGAGATGTTAGGTTGGGTTAGGTTAGGCTATATTACGTTATTGACGTATATAAAGGTCCCACGGAGACGTAGAGGCCAACTCGCCTGATATGTTGTCAAATCTTACCGCCGAGATGTTAGGTTGGGTTGGGCTAGGTTATATTACGTTATTGATGTATACCAAGGTCCCACGGAGACGTAGAGGCCAACTCGCCAGGAATGTGGTCAAATATTACCGCCGAGATGTTAGGTTGGGTTATGTTAGGTTATATTACGTTACTGATGTATATAAAGGTCCCACGGAGACGAAGAGCCGAACTCGCCAGGTATGTCTTCAAATATTACCGCCGAGATGTTAGATTGGTTTAGGTTAGGTTATATTACGCTATTGAAGTATATAAAGGTCCCACGGAAACGTAGAGGCCAACAAGCCAGGAATGTCGTCAAATATTACCGCCGAGATGTTAGATTGGGTTAGGCTAGCTTATATTACGTTATTGATGTACATAAATGTCCCACGGAGACGTAGAGGCCAACTCGCCAGGAATGTTGTCAAATATTACCGCCGAGATGTTAGGTTGGGTTAGGTTAGGTTATATTACGTTATTGATGTATATAAAGGTCCCACGGAGACGGATAAGCCAATTCGCCAGGAATGTTCTCAAATATTACCCCCGAGATGTTAGGTTGGGGTAGGTTAGGTTGTATGACATTATTGATGTATATAACGTTCCCACGGAGACGTAGAGGCCAACTCGCCAGGAATGTGGTCAAATATTACCGCCGAGATGTTTGTTTGGGTTAGGTTAGGCTATATTACGTTATTGATGTATATAAATGTCCCACGGAGACGTAGAGGCCAACAAGCCAGGAATGTCGTCAAATATTACCGCCGAGATGTTAGATTGGGTTAGGCTAGCTTATATTATGTTATTAATGTATATAAAGATCCCACGGAGACGTAGAGGCCAACTCGCCAGGAATGTTGTCAAATCTTACCGCCGAGATGTTAGGTTGGGTTAGGTTAGGTTATATTACGTTATTGATGTATACAAAGGTCCCACGGAGGCGGAAAAGCCAACTCGCCAGGAATGTTCTCAAATATTACCGCCGATATGTTAGGTTGGATTAGGTTAGGTTATATTACGTTATAGATGTATATAAAGGTCCCACGTAGACGTAGAGTCCAACAAGCCAGGAATGTGGTCAAATATTACAGCCGAGATGTAAGATTGGGTTAGGTTAGGTTATATTACGTTATTGACGTATATAAAGGTCCCACGGACACGTAGAGTCCAATAAGCCAGGAATGTGATCAAATATTACCGCCGAGATGTTAGGTTGGGTTAGGTTAGGTTATATTACGTTATTGAAGTATATAAAGGTCCCACGGAGACGTAGAGGCCAAGAAGCCAGGAATGTCGTCAAATATTACCGCCGAGATGTTAGATTGGATTAGGCTAGCTTATATTATGTTATTGATGTATATAAAGGTCCCACGGAGACGGATAAGCCAATTCGCCAGGAATGTTGTCAAATATTACCGCCGAGATGTTAGGTTGGGGTAGGTTAGGTTGTATGACATTATTGATGTATATAACGTTCCCACGGAGACGTAGAGGCCAACTCGCCAGGAATGTGGTCAAATATTACCGCCGAGATGTTAGGTTGGGTTAGGTTAGGCTATATTACGTTATTGATGTATATAAAGGTCCCACGGCGACGTAGAGGCCAACAAGCCAGGAATGTCGTCAAATATTACCGCCGAGATGTTAGGTTGGGGTAGGTTAGTTTGTATGACATTATTGATGTATATAACGTTCCCACGGAGACGTAGAGGCCAACTCGCCAGGAATGTGGTCAAATATTACCGCCGAGATGTTAGGTTGGGTTAGGTTAGGCTATATTACGTTATTGATGTATATAAAGGTCCCACGGAGAGGTAGAGGCCAACAAGCCAGGAATGTCGTCAAATATTACCGCCGAGATGTTAGATTGGGTTAGGCTAGCTTATATTATGTTATTGATGTATATAAAGATCCCACGGATACGTAGAGGCCAACTCGCCAGGAATGTTGTCAAATCTTACCGCCGAGATGTTAGATTGGGTTAGGCTAGCTTATATTATGTTATTGATGTATATAAAGATCCCACGGAGACGTAGAGGCCAACTCGCCAGGAATGTTGTCAAATCTTACCGCCGAGATGTTAGGTTGGGTTAGGTTAGGTTATATTACGTTATTGATGTATACAAAGGTCCCACGGAGGCGGAAAAGCCAACTCGCCAGGAATGTTCTCAAATATTACCGCCGAGATGTTAGATTGGTTTAGGTTAGGTTATATTACGCTATTGAAGTATATAAAGGTCCCACGGAAACGTAGAGGCCAACAAGCCAGGAATGTCGTCAAATATTACCGCCGAGATGTTAGATTGGGTTAGGCTAGCTTATATTATGTTATTGATGTATATAAAGGTCCCACGGAGACGTAGAGGCCAACTCGCCAGGAATGTTGTCAAATATTACCGCCGAGATGTTAGGTTGGGTTATGTTAGGTTATATTACGTTACTGATGTATATAAAGGTCCCACGGAGACGAAGAGCCGAACTCGCCAGGTATGTCTTCAAATATTACCGCCGAGATGTTAGATTGGTTTAGGTTAGGTTATATTACGCTATTGAAGTATATAAAGGTCCCACGGAAACGTAGAGGCCAACAAGCCAGGAATGTCGTCAAATATTACCGCCGAGATGTTAGGTTGGGTTAGGTTAGGCTATATTACGTTATTGATGTATATAAATGTCCCACGGAGACGTAGAGGCCAACAAGCCAGGAATGTCGTCAAATATTACCGCCGAGATGTTAGGTTGGGTTAGGTTAGGTTGTATTACATTATGGATGTATATAACGGTCCCCCGGAGACGTAGAGGCCAACAAGACAGGAATGTGGTCAAATATTACCGCCGAGATGTTAGGTTGGGTTAGGTTAGGCTATATTACGTTATTGATGTATACAAAGGTCCCACGGAGGCGGAAAAGCCAACTCGCCAGGAATGTTCTCAAATATTACCGCCGAGATGTTAGGTTGGATTAGGTTAGGTTATATTACGTTATAGATGTATATAAAGGTCCCACGTAGACGTAGAGTCCAACAAGCCAGGAATGTGGTCAAATATTACAGCCGAGATGAAAGATTGGGTTAGGTTAGGTTATATTACGTTATAGATGTATATACAGGTCCCACGGACACGTAGAGTCCAATAAGCCAGGAATGTGATCAAATATTACCGCCGAGATGTTAGGTTGGGTTAGGTTAGGTTATATTACGTTATTGAAGTATATAAAGGTCCCACGGAGACGTAGAGGCCAACAAGCCAGGAATGTCGTCAAATATTACCGCCGAGATGTTAGATTGGGTTAGGCTAGCTTATATTATGTTATTGATGTATATAAAGGTCCCACGGAGACGTAGAAGCCAACAAGCCAGGAATGTGGTCAAATATTACCGCCGAGATGTTAGATTGGGATAGACCAGCTTATATTATGTTATTGATGTATATAAAGGTCCCACGGAGACGCAGAGGCCAACTCGCCAGGAATGTTGTCAAATCTTACCGCCGAGATGTGCGGTTGGGTTAGGTTAGGTTATATTACGTTATTGATGTATATAAAGATCCCACGGAGACGTAGAGGCCAACTCGCCAGGAATGTTGTCAAATCTTACCGCCGAGATGTGCGGTTGTGTTAGGTTAGGTTATATTACGTTATTGATGTATATAAAGGTCCCACGGAGACGGATAAGCGAACTCGCCAGGAATGTTGTCAAATATTACCGCCGAGATGTTAGGTTGGGTTAGGTTAGGTTGTATTACATTATGGATGTATATACCGGTCCCCCGGAGACGTAGAGGCCAACAATTCAGGAATGTGGTCAAATATTACCGCCGAGATGTTAGGTTGGGTTAGGTTAGGCTATATTACGTTATTGACGTATATAAAGGTCCCACGGAGACGTAGAGGCCAACTCGCCTGATATGTTGTCAAATCTTACCGCCGAGATGTTAGGTTGGGTTGGGCTAGGTTATATTACGTTATTGATGTATACCAAGGTCCCACGGAGACGTAGAGGCCAACTCGCCAGGAATGTGGTCAAATATTACCGCCGAGATGTTAGGTTGGGTTATGTTAGGTTATATTACGTTACTGATGTATATAAAGGTCCCACGGAGACGAAGAGCCGAACTCGCCAGGTATGTCTTCAAATATTACCGCCAAGATGTTAGATTGGTTTAGGTTAGGTTATATTACGCTATTGAAGTATATAAAGGTCCCACGGAAACGTAGAGGCCAACAAGCCAGGAATGTCGTCAAATATTACCGCCGAGATGTTAGATTGGGTTAGGCTAGCTTATATTACGTTATTGATGTACATAAATGTCCCACGGAGACGTAGAGGCCAACTCGCCAGGAATGTTGTCAAATATTACCGCCGAGATGTTAGGTTGGGTTAGGTTAGGTTATATTACGTTATTGATGTATATAAAGGTCCCACGGAGACGGATAAGCCAATTCGCCAGGAATGTTCTCAAATATTACCCCCGAGATGTTAGGTTGGGGTAGGTTAGGTTGTATGACATTATTGATGTATATAACGTTCCCACGGAGACGTAGAGGCCAACTCGCCAGGAATGTGGTCAAATATTACCGCCGAGATGTTTGTTTGGGTTAGGTTAGGCTATATTACGTTATTGATGTATATAAATGTCCCACGGAGACGTAGAGGCCAACAAGCCAGGAATGTCGTCAAATATTACCGCCGAGATGTTAGATTGGGTTAGGCTAGCTTATATTATGTTATTAATGTATATAAAGATCCCACGGAGACGTAGAGGCCAACTCGCCAGGAATGTTGTCAAATCTTACCGCCGAGATGTTAGGTTGGGTTAGGTTAGGTTATATTACGTTATTGATGTATACAAAGGTCCCACGGAGGCGGAAAAGCCAACTCGCCAGGAATGTTCTCAAATATTACCGCCGATATGTTAGGTTGGATTAGGTTAGGTTATATTACGTTATAGATGTATATAAAGGTCCCACGTAGACGTAGAGTCCAACAAGCCAGGAATGTGGTCAAATATTACAGCCGAGATGTAAGATTGGGTTAGGTTAGGTTATATTACGTTATTGACGTATATAAAGGTCCCACGGACACGTAGAGTCCAATAAGCCAGGAATGTGATCAAATATTACCGCCGAGATGTTAGGTTGGGTTAGGTTAGGTTATATTACGTTATTGAAGTATATAAAGGTCCCACGGAGACGTAGAGGCCAAGAAGCCAGGAATGTCGTCAAATATTACCGCCGAGATGTTAGATTGGATTAGGCTAGCTTATATTATGTTATTGATGTATATAAAGGTCCCACGGAGACGGATAAGCCAATTCGCCAGGAATGTTGTCAAATATTACCGCCGAGATGTTAGGTTGGGGTAGGTTAGGTTGTATGACATTATTGATGTATATAACGTTCCCACGGAGACGTAGAGGCCAACTCGCCAGGAATGTGGTCAAATATTACCGCCGAGATGTTAGGTTGGGTTAGGTTAGGCTATATTACGTTATTGATGTATATAAAGGTCCCACGGCGACGTAGAGGCCAACAAGCCAGGAATGTCGTCAAATATTACCGCCGAGATGTTAGGTTGGGGTAGGTTAGTTTGTATGACATTATTGATGTATATAACGTTCCCACGGAGACGTAGAGGCCAACTCGCCAGGAATGTGGTCAAATATTACCGCCGAGATGTTAGGTTGGGTTAGGTTAGGCTATATTACGTTATTGATGTATATAAAGGTCCCACGGAGAGGTAGAGGCCAACAAGCCAGGAATGTCGTCAAATATTACCGCCGAGATGTTAGATTGGGTTAGGCTAGCTTATATTATGTTATTGATGTATATAAAGATCCCACGGATACGTAGAGGCCAACTCGCCAGGAATGTTGTCAAATCTTACCGCCGAGATGTTAGATTGGGTTAGGCTAGCTTATATTATGTTATTGATGTATATAAAGATCCCACGGAGACGTAGAGGCCAACTCGCCAGGAATGTTGTCAAATCTTACCGCCGAGATGTTAGGTTGGGTTAGGTTAGGTTATATTACGTTATTGATGTATACAAAGGTCCCACGGAGGCGGAAAAGCCAACTCGCCAGGAATGTTCTCAAATATTACCGCCGAGATGTTAGATTGGTTTAGGTTAGGTTATATTACGCTATTGAAGTATATAAAGGTCCCACGGAAACGTAGAGGCCAACAAGCCAGGAATGTCGTCAAATATTACCGCCGAGATGTTAGATTGGGTTAGGCTAGCTTATATTATGTTATTGATGTATATAAAGGTCCCACGGAGACGTAGAGGCCAACTCGCCAGGAATGTTGTCAAATATTACCGCCGAGATGTTAGGTTGGGTTATGTTAGGTTATATTACGTTACTGATGTATATAAAGGTCCCACGGAGACGAAGAGCCGAACTCGCCAGGTATGTCTTCAAATATTACCGCCGAGATGTTAGATTGGTTTAGGTTAGGTTATATTACGCTATTGAAGTATATAAAGGTCCCACGGAAACGTAGAGGCCAACAAGCCAGGAATGTCGTCAAATATTACCGCCGAGATGTTAGGTTGGGTTAGGTTAGGCTATATTACGTTATTGATGTATATAAATGTCCCACGGAGACGTAGAGGCCAACAAGCCAGGAATGTCGTCAAATATTACCGCCGAGATGTTAGATTGGGTTAGGTTAGGTTATATTACGTTATTGATGTATACAAAGGTCCCACGGAGACGTAGAGGCCGACAAGCCAGGAATGTTGTCAAATCTTACCGCCGAGATGTTAGGTTGGGTTAGGTTAGGTTATATTACGTTATTGATGTATACAAGGGTCCCACGGAGGCGGAAAAGCCAACTCGCCAGGAATGTTCTCAAATATTACCGCCGAGATGTTAGGTTGGATTAGGTTAGGTTATATTACGTTATAGATGTATATAAAGGTCCCACGTAGACGTAGAGTCCAACAAGCCAGGCATGTGGTCAAATATTACAGCCGAGATGTAAGATTGGGTTAGGTTAGGTTATATTACGTTATAGATGTATATACAGGTCCCACGGACACGCAGAGTCCAATAAGCCAGGAATGTGATCAAATATTACCGCCGAGATGTTAGGTTGGGTTAGGTTAGGTTATATTACGTTATTGAAGTATATAAAGGTCCCACGGAGACGTAGAGGCCAACAAGCCAGGAATGTCGTCAAATATTACCGCCGAGATGTTAGATTGGGTTAGGCTAGCTTATATTATGTTATTGATGTATATAAAGGTCCCACGGAGACGTAGAAGCCAACAAGCCAGGAATGTGGTCAGATATTACCGCCGAGATGTTAGATTGGGATAGACCAGCTTATATTATGTTATTGATGTATATAAAGGTCCCACGGAGACGTAGAGGCCAACTCGCCAGGAATGTTGTCAAATCTTACCGCCGAGATGTGCGGTTGGGTTAGGTTAGGTTATATTACGTTATTGATGTATATAAAGGTCCCACGGAGACGGATAAGCGAACTCGCCAGGAATGTTGTCAAATATTACCGCCGAGATGTTAGGTTGGGTTAGGTTAGGTTGTATTACATTATGGATGCATATAACGGTCCCCCGGAGACGTAGAGGCCAACAAGACAGGAATGTGGTCAAATATTACCGCCGAGATGTTAGGTTGGGTTAGGTTAGGCTATATTACGTTATTGACGTATATAAAGGTCCCACGGAGACGTAGAGGCCAACTCGCCTGATATGTTGTCAAATCTTACCGCCGAGATGTTAGGTTGGGTTGGGCTAGGTTATATTACGTTATTGATGTATACCAAGGTCCCACGGAGACGTAGAGGCCAACTCGCCAGGAATGTGGTCAAATATTACCGCCGAGATGTTAGGTTGGGTTATGTTAGGTTATATTACGTTACTGATGTATATAAAGGTCCCACGGAGACGAAGAGCCGAACTCGCCAGGTATGTCTTCAAATATTACCGCCGAGATGTTAGATTGGTTTAGGTTAGGTTATATTACGCTATTGAAGTATATAAAGGTCCCACGGAAACGTAGAGGCCAACAAGCCAGGAATGTCGTCAAATATTACCGCCGAGATGTTAGATTGGGTTAGGCTAGCTTATATTACGTTATTGATGTACATAAATGTCCCACGGAGACGTAGAGGCCAACTCGCCAGGAATGTTGTCAAATATTACCGCCGAGATGTTAGGTTGGGTTAGGTTAGGTTATATTACGTTATTGATGTATATAAAGGTCCCACGGAGACGGATAAGCCAATTCGCCAGGAATGTTCTCAAATATTACCCCCGAGATGTTAGGTTGGGGTAGGTTAGGTTGTATGACATTATTGATGTATATAACGTTCCCACGGAGACGTAGAGGCCAACTCGCCAGGAATGTGGTCAAATATTACCGCCGAGATGTTTGTTTGGGTTAGGTTAGGCTATATTACGTTATTGATGTATATAAATGTCCCACGGAGACGTAGAGGCCAACAAGCCAGGAATGTCGTCAAATATTACCGCCGAGATGTTAGATTGGGTTAGGCTAGCTTATATTATGTTATTAATGTATATAAAGATCCCACGGAGACGTAGAGGCCAACTCGCCAGGAATGTTGTCAAATCTTACCGCCGAGATGTTAGGTTGGGTTAGGTTAGGTTATATTACGTTATTGATGTATACAAAGGTCCCACGGAGGCGGAAAAGCCAACTCGCCAGGAATGTTCTCAAATATTACCGCCGATATGTTAGGTTGGATTAGGTTAGGTTATATTACGTTATAGATGTATATAAAGGTCCCACGTAGACGTAGAGTCCAACAAGCCAGGAATGTGGTCAAATATTACAGCCGAGATGTAAGATTGGGTTAGGTTAGGTTATATTACGTTATTGACGTATATAAAGGTCCCACGGACACGTAGAGTCCAATAAGCCAGGAATGTGATCAAATATTACCGCCGAGATGTTAGGTTGGGTTAGGTTAGGTTATATTACGTTATTGAAGTATATAAAGGTCCCACGGAGACGTAGAGGCCAACAAGCCAGGAATGTCGTCAAATATTACCGCCGAGATGTTAGATTGGATTAGGCTAGCTTATATTATGTTATTGATGTATATAAAGGTCCCACGGAGACGGATAAGCCAATTCGCCAGGAATGTTGTCAAATATTACCGCCGAGATGTTAGGTTGGGGTAGGTTAGGTTGTATGACATTATTGATGTATATAACGTTCCCACGGAGACGTAGAGGCCAACTCGCCAGGAATGTGGTCAAATATTACCGCCGAGATGTTAGGTTGGGTTAGGTTAGGCTATATTACGTTATTGATGTATATAAAGGTCCCACGGCGACGTAGAGGCCAACAAGCCAGGAATGTCGTCAAATATTACCGCCGAGATGTTAGGTTGGGGTAGGTTAGTTTGTATGACATTATTGATGTATATAACGTTCCCACGGAGACGTAGAGGCCAACTCGCCAGGAATGTGGTCAAATATTACCGCCGAGATGTTAGGTTGGGTTAGGTTAGGCTATATTACGTTATTGATGTATATAAAGGTCCCACGGAGA
Organism: Xylocopa violacea; assembly: GCA_963969225.1. Taxonomy (NCBI): domain Eukaryota; kingdom Metazoa; phylum Arthropoda; class Insecta; order Hymenoptera; family Apidae; genus Xylocopa; species Xylocopa violacea. The sequence continues at coordinate 5,491,338 of CAXAJV010000017.1, read as the reverse complement.
CGTAGAGGCCAACAAGCCAGGAATGTCGTCAAATATTACCGCCGAGATGTTAGATTGGGTTAGGCTAGCTTATATTATGTTATTGATGTATATAAAGATCCCACGGATACGTAGAGGCCAACTCGCCAGGAATGTTGTCAAATCTTACCGCCGAGATGTTAGATTGGGTTAGGCTAGCTTATATTATGTTATTGATGTATATAAAGATCCCACGGAGACGTAGAGGCCAACTCGCCAGGAATGTTGTCAAATCTTACCGCCGAGATGTTAGGTTGGGTTAGGTTAGGTTATATTACGTTATTGATGTATACAAAGGTCCCACGGAGGCGGAAAAGCCAACTCGCCAGGAATGTTCTCAAATATTACCGCCGAGATGTTAGATTGGTTTAGGTTAGGTTATATTACGCTATTGAAGTATATAAAGGTCCCACGGAAACGTAGAGGCCAACAAGCCAGGAATGTCGTCAAATATTACCGCCGAGATGTTAGATTGGGTTAGGCTAGCTTATATTATGTTATTGATGTATATAAAGGTCCCACGGAGACGTAGAGGCCAACTCGCCAGGAATGTTGTCAAATATTACCGCCGAGATGTTAGGTTGGGTTATGTTAGGTTATATTACGTTACTGATGTATATAAAGGTCCCACGGAGACGAAGAGCCGAACTCGCCAGGTATGTCTTCAAATATTACCGCCGAGATGTTAGATTGGTTTAGGTTAGGTTATATTACGCTATTGAAGTATATAAAGGTCCCACGGAAACGTAGAGGCCAACAAGCCAGGAATGTCGTCAAATATTACCGCCGAGATGTTAGGTTGGGTTAGGTTAGGCTATATTACGTTATTGATGTATATAAATGTCCCACGGAGACGTAGAGGCCAACAAGCCAGGAATGTCGTCAAATATTACCGCCGAGATGTTAGATTGGGTTAGGTTAGGTTATATTACGTTATTGATGTATACAAAGGTCCCACGGAGACGTAGAGGCCGACAAGCCAGGAATGTTGTCAAATCTTACCGCCGAGATGTTAGGTTGGGTTAGGTTAGGTTATATTACGTTATTGATGTATACAAGGGTCCCACGGAGGCGGAAAAGCCAACTCGCCAGGAATGTTCTCAAATATTACCGCCGAGATGTTAGGTTGGATTAGGTTAGGTTATATTACGTTATAGATGTATATAAAGGTCCCACGTAGACGTAGAGTCCAACAAGCCAGGCATGTGGTCAAATATTACAGCCGAGATGTAAGATTGGGTTAGGTTAGGTTATATTACGTTATAGATGTATATACAGGTCCCACGGACACGCAGAGTCCAATAAGCCAGGAATGTGATCAAATATTACCGCCGAGATGTTAGGTTGGGTTAGGTTAGGTTATATTACGTTATTGAAGTATATAAAGGTCCCACGGAGACGTAGAGGCCAACAAGCCAGGAATGTCGTCAAATATTACCGCCGAGATGTTAGATTGGGTTAGGCTAGCTTATATTATGTTATTGATGTATATAAAGGTCCCACGGAGACGTAGAAGCCAACAAGCCAGGAATGTGGTCAGATATTACCGCCGAGATGTTAGATTGGGATAGACCAGCTTATATTATGTTATTGATGTATATAAAGGTCCCACGGAGACGTAGAGGCCAACTCGCCAGGAATGTTGTCAAATCTTACCGCCGAGATGTGCGGTTGGGTTAGGTTAGGTTATATTACGTTATTGATGTATATAAAGGTCCCACGGAGACGGATAAGCGAACTCGCCAGGAATGTTGTCAAATATTACCGCCGAGATGTTAGGTTGGGTTAGGTTAGGTTGTATTACATTATGGATGCATATAACGGTCCCCCGGAGACGTAGAGGCCAACAAGACAGGAATGTGGTCAAATATTACCGCCGAGATGTTAGGTTGGGTTAGGTTAGGCTATATTACGTTATTGACGTATATAAAGGTCCCACGGAGACGTAGAGGCCAACTCGCCTGATATGTTGTCAAATCTTACCGCCGAGATGTTAGGTTGGGTTGGGCTAGGTTATATTACGTTATTGATGTATACCAAGGTCCCACGGAGACGTAGAGGCCAACTCGCCAGGAATGTGGTCAAATATTACCGCCGAGATGTTAGGTTGGGTTATGTTAGGTTATATTACGTTACTGATGTATATAAAGGTCCCACGGAGACGAAGAGCCGAACTCGCCAGGTATGTCTTCAAATATTACCGCCGAGATGTTAGATTGGTTTAGGTTAGGTTATATTACGCTATTGAAGTATATAAAGGTCCCACGGAAACGTAGAGGCCAACAAGCCAGGAATGTCGTCAAATATTACCGCCGAGATGTTAGATTGGGTTAGGCTAGCTTATATTACGTTATTGATGTACATAAATGTCCCACGGAGACGTAGAGGCCAACTCGCCAGGAATGTTGTCAAATATTACCGCCGAGATGTTAGGTTGGGTTAGGTTAGGTTATATTACGTTATTGATGTATATAAAGGTCCCACGGAGACGGATAAGCCAATTCGCCAGGAATGTTCTCAAATATTACCCCCGAGATGTTAGGTTGGGGTAGGTTAGGTTGTATGACATTATTGATGTATATAACGTTCCCACGGAGACGTAGAGGCCAACTCGCCAGGAATGTGGTCAAATATTACCGCCGAGATGTTTGTTTGGGTTAGGTTAGGCTATATTACGTTATTGATGTATATAAATGTCCCACGGAGACGTAGAGGCCAACAAGCCAGGAATGTCGTCAAATATTACCGCCGAGATGTTAGATTGGGTTAGGCTAGCTTATATTATGTTATTAATGTATATAAAGATCCCACGGAGACGTAGAGGCCAACTCGCCAGGAATGTTGTCAAATCTTACCGCCGAGATGTTAGGTTGGGTTAGGTTAGGTTATATTACGTTATTGATGTATACAAAGGTCCCACGGAGGCGGAAAAGCCAACTCGCCAGGAATGTTCTCAAATATTACCGCCGATATGTTAGGTTGGATTAGGTTAGGTTATATTACGTTATAGATGTATATAAAGGTCCCACGTAGACGTAGAGTCCAACAAGCCAGGAATGTGGTCAAATATTACAGCCGAGATGTAAGATTGGGTTAGGTTAGGTTATATTACGTTATTGACGTATATAAAGGTCCCACGGACACGTAGAGTCCAATAAGCCAGGAATGTGATCAAATATTACCGCCGAGATGTTAGGTTGGGTTAGGTTAGGTTATATTACGTTATTGAAGTATATAAAGGTCCCACGGAGACGTAGAGGCCAACAAGCCAGGAATGTCGTCAAATATTACCGCCGAGATGTTAGATTGGATTAGGCTAGCTTATATTATGTTATTGATGTATATAAAGGTCCCACGGAGACGGATAAGCCAATTCGCCAGGAATGTTGTCAAATATTACCGCCGAGATGTTAGGTTGGGGTAGGTTAGGTTGTATGACATTATTGATGTATATAACGTTCCCACGGAGACGTAGAGGCCAACTCGCCAGGAATGTGGTCAAATATTACCGCCGAGATGTTAGGTTGGGTTAGGTTAGGCTATATTACGTTATTGATGTATATAAAGGTCCCACGGCGACGTAGAGGCCAACAAGCCAGGAATGTCGTCAAATATTACCGCCGAGATGTTAGGTTGGGGTAGGTTAGTTTGTATGACATTATTGATGTATATAACGTTCCCACGGAGACGTAGAGGCCAACTCGCCAGGAATGTGGTCAAATATTACCGCCGAGATGTTAGGTTGGGTTAGGTTAGGCTATATTACGTTATTGATGTATATAAAGGTCCCACGGAGACGTAGAGGCCAACAAGCCAGGAATGTCGTCAAATATTACCGCCGAGATGTTAGATTGGGTTAGGCTAGCTTATATTATGTTATTGATGTATATAAAGATCCCACGGATACGTAGAGGCCAACTCGCCAGGAATGTTGTCAAATCTTACCGCCGAGATGTTAGATTGGGTTAGGCTAGCTTATATTATGTTATTGATGTATATAAAGATCCCACGGAGACGTAGAGGCCAACTCGCCAGGAATGTTGTCAAATCTTACCGCCGAGATGTTAGGTTGGGTTAGGTTAGGTTATATTACGTTATTGATGTATACAAAGGTCCCACGGAGGCGGAAAAGCCAACTCGCCAGGAATGTTCTCAAATATTACCGCCGAGATGTTAGATTGGTTTAGGTTAGGTTATATTACGCTATTGAAGTATATAAAGGTCCCACGGAAACGTAGAGGCCAACAAGCCAGGAATGTCGTCAAATATTACCGCCGAGATGTTAGATTGGGTTAGGCTAGCTTATATTATGTTATTGATGTATATAAAGGTCCCACGGAGACGTAGAGGCCAACTCGCCAGGAATGTTGTCAAATATTACCGCCGAGATGTTAGGTTGGGTTATGTTAGGTTATATTACGTTACTGATGTATATAAAGGTCCCACGGAGACGAAGAGCCGAACTCGCCAGGTATGTCTTCAAATATTACCGCCGAGATGTTAGATTGGTTTAGGTTAGGTTATATTACGCTATTGAAGTATATAAAGGTCCCACGGAAACGTAGAGGCCAACAAGCCAGGAATGTCGTCAAATATTACCGCCGAGATGTTAGGTTGGGTTAGGTTAGGCTATATTACGTTATTGATGTATATAAATGTCCCACGGAGACGTAGAGGCCAACAAGCCAGGAATGTCGTCAAATATTACCGCCGAGATGTTAGATTGGGTTAGGTTAGGTTATATTACGTTATTGATGTATACAAAGGTCCCACGGAGACGTAGAGGCCGACAAGCCAGGAATGTTGTCAAATCTTACCGCCGAGATGTTAGGTTGGGTTAGGTTAGGTTATATTACGTTATTGATGTATACAAGGGTCCCACGGAGGCGGAAAAGCCAACTCGCCAGGAATGTTCTCAAATATTACCGCCGAGATGTTAGGTTGGATTAGGTTAGGTTATATTACGTTATAGATGTATATAAAGGTCCCACGTAGACGTAGAGTCCAACAAGCCAGGAATGTGGTCAAATATTACAGCCGAGATGTAAGATTGGGTTAGGTTAGGTTATATTACGTTATAGATGTATATACAGGTCCCACGGACACGCAGAGTCCAATAAGCCAGGAATGTGATCAAATATTACCGCCGAGATGTTAGGTTGGGTTAGGTTAGGTTATATTACGTTATTGAAGTATATAAAGGTCCCACGGAGACGTAGAGGCCAACAAGCCAGGAATGTCGTCAAATATTACCGCCGAGATGTTAGGTTGGGTTAGGTTAGGTTGTATTACATTATGGATGCATATAACGGTCCCCCGGAGACGTAGAGGCCAACAAGACAGGAATGTGGTCAGATATTACCGCCGAGATGTTAGATTGGGATAGACCAGCTTATATTATGTTATTGATGTATATAAAGGTCCCACGGAGACGTAGAGGCCAACTCGCCAGGAATGTTGTCAAATCTTACCGCCGAGATGTGCGGTTGGGTTAGGTTAGGTTATATTACGTTATTGATGTATATAAAGGTCCCACGGAGACGGATAAGCGAACTCGCCAGGAATGTTGTCAAATATTACCGCCGAGATGTTAGGTTGGGTTAGGTTAGGTTGTATTACATTATGGATGCATATAACGGTCCCCCGGAGACGTAGAGGCCAACAAGACAGGAATGTGGTCAAATATTACCGCCGAGATGTTAGGTTGGGTTAGGTTAGGCTATAATACGTTATTGACGTATATAAAGGTCCCACGGAGACGTAGAGGCCAACTCGCCTGGTATGTTGGCAAATCTTACCGCCGAGATGTTAGGTTGGGTTAGGTTAGGTTATATTACGTTATTGATGTATACAAAGGTCCCACGGAGGCGGAAAAGCCAACTCGCCAGGAATGTTCTCAAATATTACCGCCGAGATGTTAGGTTGGATTAGGTTAGGTTATATTACGTTATAGATGTATATAAAGGTCCCACGTAGACGTAGAGTCCAACAAGCCAGGAATGTGGTCAAATATTACAGCCGAGATGTAAGATTGGGTTAGGTTAGGTTATATTACGTTATAGATGTATATACAGGTCCCACGGACACGTAGAGTCCAATAAGCCAGGAATGTGATCAAATATTACCGCCGAGATGTTAGGTTGGGTTAGGTTAGGTTATATTACGTTATTGAAGTATATAAAGGGCCCACGGAGACGTAGAGGCCAACAAGCCAGGAATGTGGTCAAATATTACCGCCGAGATGTTAGGTTGGGTTAGGTTAGGCTATATTACGTTATTGATGTATATAAAGGTCCCACGGAGACGTAGAGGCCAACAAGCCAGGAATGTCGTCAAATATTACCGCCGAGATGTTAGATTGGGTTAGGCTAGCTTATATTATGTTATTGATGTATATAAAGGTCCCACGGAGACGTAGAAGCCAGCAAGCCAGGAATGTGGTCAAATATTACCGCCGAGATGTTAGATTGGGATAGACCAGCTTATATTATGTTATTGATGTATATAAAGGTCCCACGGAGACGTAGAGGCCAACTCGCCAGGAATGTTGTCAAATCTTACCGCCGAGATGTGCGGTTGGGTTAGGTTAGGTTATATTACGTTATTGATGTATATAAAGGTCCCACGGAGACGGATAAGCGAACTCGCCAGGAATGTTGTCAAATATTACCGCCGAGATGTTAGGTTGGGTTAGGTTAGGTTGTATTACATTATGGATGTATATAACGGTCCCCCGGAGACGTAGAGGCCAACAAGACAGGAATGTGGTCAAATATTACCGCCGAGATGTTAGGTTGGGTTAGGTTAGGCTATAATACGTTATTGACGTATATAAAGGTCCCACGGAGACGTAGAGGCCAACTCGCCTGGTATGTTGTCAAATCTTACCGCCGAGATGTTAGGTTGGGTTGGGCTAGGTTATATTACGTTATTGATGTATACAAAGGTCCCACGGAGACGTAGAGGCCAACTCGCCAGGAATGTGGTCAAATATTACCGCCGAGATGTTAGGTTGGGTTATGTTAGGTTATATTACGTTACTGATGTATATAAAGGTCCCACGGAGACGAAGAGCCGAACTCGCCAGGTATGTCTTCAAATATTACCGCCGAGATGTTAGATTGGTTTAGGTTAGGTTATATTACGCTATTGAAGTATATAAAGGTCCCACGGAAACGTAGAGGCCAACAAGCCAGGAATGTTGGCAAATCTTACCGCCGAGATGTTAGGTTGGGTTAGGTTAGGTTATATTACGTTATTGATGTATACAAAGGTCCCACGGAGGCGGAAAAGCCAACTCGCCAGGAATGTTCTCAAATATTACCGCCGAGATGTTAGGTTGGATTAGGTTAGGTTATATTACGTTATAGATGTATATAAAGGTCCCACGTAGACGTAGAGTCCAACAAGCCAGGAATGTGGTCAAATATTACAGCCGAGATGTAAGATTGGGTTAGGTTAGGTTATATTACGTTATAGATGTATATACAGGTCCCACGGACACGTAGAGTCCAATAAGCCAGGAATGTGATCAAATATTACCGCCGAGATGTTAGGTTGGGTTAGGTTAGGTTATATTACGTTATTGAAGTATATAAAGGGCCCACGGAGACGTAGAGGCCAACAAGCCAGGAATGTCGTCAAATATTACCGCCGAGATGTTAGGTTGGGTTAGGTTAGGCTATATTACGTTATTGATGTATATAAAGGTCCCACGGAGACGTAGAGGCCAACAAGCCAGGAATGTCGTCAAATATTACCGCCGAGATGTTAGATTGGGTTAGGCTAGCTTATATTATGTTATTGATGTATACAAAGGTCCCACGGAGACGTAGAGGCCAACAAGCCAGGAATGTTGTCAAATCTTACCGCCGAGATGTTAGGTTGGGTTAGGTTAGGTTATATTACGTTATTGATGTATACAAAGGTCCCACGGAGGCGGAAAAGCCAACTCGCCAGGAATGTTCTCAAATATTACCGCCGAGATGTTAGGTTGGATTAGGTTAGGTTGTATTACGTTATAGATGTATATAAAGGTCCCACGTAGACGTAGAGTCCAACAAGCCAGGAATGTGGTCAAATATTACAGCCGAGATGTAAGATTGGGTTAGGTTAGGTTATATTACGTTATAGATGTATATACAGGTCCCACGGACACGGAGAGTCCAATAAGCCAGGAATGTGATCAAATATTACCGCCGAGATGTTAGGTTGGGTTAGGTTAGGTTATATTACGTTATTGAAGTATATAAAGGTCCCACGGAGACGTAGAGGCCAACAAGCCAGGAATGTCGTCAAATATTACCGCCGAGATGTTAGATTGGGTTAGGCTAGCTTATATTATGTTATTGATGTATATAAAGGTCCCACGGAGACGTAGAAGCCAACAAGCCAGGAATGTGGTCAAATATTACCGCCGAGATGTTAGATTGGGATAGACCAGCTTATATTATGTTATTGATGTATATAAAGGTCCCACGGAGACGTAGAGGCCAACTCGCCAGGAATGTTGTCAAATCTAACCGCCGAGATGTGCGGTTGGGTTAGGTTAGGTTATATTACGTTATTGATGTATATAAAGGTCCCACGGAGACGGATAAGCGAACTGGCCAGGAATGTTGTCAAATATTACCGCCGAGATGTTAGGTTGGGTTAGGTTAGGTTGTATTACATTATGGATGCATATAACGGTCCCCCGGAGACGTAGAGGCCAACAAGCCAGGAATGTCGTCAAATATTACCGCCGAGATGTTAGATTGGGTTAGGCTAGCTTATATTACGTTATTGATGTACATAAAGGTCCCACGGAGACGTAGAGGCCAACTCGCCAGGAATGTTGTCAAATATTACCGCCGAGATGTTAGGTTGGGTTAGGTTAGGTTATATTACGTTATTGATGTATATAAAGGTCCCACGGAGACGGATAAGCCAATTCGCCAGGAATGTTGTCAAATATTACCGCCGAGATGTTAGGTTGGGGTAGGTTAGGTTGTATGACATTATTGATGTATATAACGTTCCCACGGAGACGTAGATGCCAACTCGCCAGGAATGTGGTCAAATATTACCGCCGAGATGTTAGGTTGGGTTAGGTTAGGCTATATTACGTTATTGATGTATATAAAGGTTCCACGGCGACGTAGAGGCCAACAAGCCAGGAATGTCGTCAAATATTACCGCCGAGATGTTAGGTTGGGGTAGGTTAGTTTGTATGACATTATTGATGTATATAACGTTCCCACGGAGACGTAGAGGCCAACTCGCCTGGTATGTTGGCAAATCTTACCGCCGAGATGTTAGGTTGGGTTAGGTTAGGTTATATTACGTTATTGATGTATACAAAGGTCCCACGGAGGCGGAAAAGCCAACTCGCCAGGAATGTTCTCAAATATTACCGCCGAGATGTTAGGTTGGATTGGGTTAGGTTATATTACGTTATAGATGTATATAAAGGTCCCACGTAGACGTAGAGTCCAACAAGCCAGGAATGTGGTCAAATATTACAGCCGAGATGTAAGATTGGGTTAGGTTAGGTTATATTACGTTATAGATGTATATACAGGTCCCACGGACACGTAGAGTCCAATAAGCCAGGAATGTGATCAAATATTACCGCCGAGATGTTAGGTTGGGTTAGGTTAGGTTATATTACGTTATTGAAGTATATAAAGGGCCCACGGAGAGGTAGAGGCCAACAAGCCAGGAATGTCGTCAAATATTACCGCCGAGATGTTAGGTTGGGTTAGGTTAGGCTATATTACGTTATTGATGTATATAAAGGTCCCACGGAGACGTAGAGGCCAACAAGCCAGGAATGTCGTCAAATATTACCGCCGAGATGTTAGATTGGGTTAGGCTAGCTTATATTATGTTATTGATGTATATAAAGGTCCCACGGAGACGTAGAAGCCAACAAGCCAGGAATGTGGTCAAATATTACCGCCGAGATGTGCGGTTGGGTTAGGTTAGGTTATATTACGTTATTGATGTATATAAAGGTCCCACGGAGACGGATAAGCGAACTCGCCAGGAATGTTGTCAAATATTACCGCCGAGATGTTAGGTTGGGTTAGGTTAGGTTGTATTACATTATGGATGCATATAACGGTCCCCCGGAGACGTAGAGGCCAACAAGACAGGAATGTGGTCAAATATTACCGCCGAGATGTTAGGTTGGGTTAGGTTAGGCTATAATACGTTATTGACGTATATAAAGGTCCCACGGAGACGTAGAGGCCAACTCGCCTGGTATGTTGGCAAATCTTACCGCCGAGATGTTAGGTTGGGTTAGGTTAGGTTATATTACGTTATTGATGTATACAAAGGTCCCACGGAGGCGGAAAAGCCAACTCGCCAGGAATGTTCTCAAATATTGCCGCCGAGATGTTAGGTTGGATTGGGTTAGGTTATATTACGTTATAGATGTATATAAAGGTCCCACGTAGACGTAGAGTCCAACAAGCCAGGAATGTGGTCAAATATTACAGCCGAGATGTAAGATTGGGTTAGGTTAGGTTATATTACGTTATAGATGTATATACAGGTCCCACGGACACGTAGAGTCCAATAAGCCAGGAATGTGATCAAATATTACCGCCGAGATGTTAGGTTGGGTTAGGTTAGGTTATATTACGTTATTGAAGTATATAAAGGGCCCACGGAGACGTAGAGGCCAACAAGCCAGGAATGTCGTCAAATATTACCGCCGAGATGTTAGGTTGGGTTAGGTTAGGCTATATTACGTTATTGATGTATATAAAGGTCCCACGGAGACGTAGAGGCCAACAAGCCAGGAATGTCGTCAAATATTACCGCCGAGATGTTAGATTGGGTTAGGCTAGCTTATATTATGTTATTGATGTATATAAAGGTCCCACGGAGACGTAGAAGCCAACAAGCCAGGAATGTGGTCAAATATTACCGCCGAGATGTTAGGTTGGGTTAGGTTAGGCTATAATACGTTATTGACGTATATAAAGGTCCCACGGAGACGTAGAGGCCAACTCGCCAGGAATGTTGTCAAATCTTACCGCCGAGATGTGCGGTTGGGTTAGGTTAGGTTATACTACGTTATTGATGTATATAAAGGTCCCACGGAGACGGATAAGCGAACTCGCCAGGAATGTTGTCAAATATTACCGCCGAGATGTTAGGTTGGGTTAGGTTAGGTTGTATTACATTATGGATGTATATAACGGTCCCCCGGAGACGTAGAGGCCAACAAGACAGGAATGTGGTCAAATATTACCGCCGAGATGTTAGGTTGGGTTAGGTTAGGCTATAATACGTTATTGACGTATATAAAGGTCCCACGGAGACGTAGAGGCCAACTCGCCTGGTATGTTGTCAAATCTTACCGCCGAGATGTTAGGTTGGGTTGGGCTAGGTTATATTACGTTATTGATGTATACAAAGGTCCCACGGAGACGTAGAGGCCAACTCGCCAGGAATGTGGTCAAATATTACCGCCGAGATGTTAGGTTGGGTTATGTTAGGTTATATTACGTTACTGATGTATATAAAGGTCCCACGGAGACGAAGAGCCGAACTCGCCAGGTATGTCTTCAAATATTACCACCGAGATGTTAGATTGGTTTAGGTTAGGTTATATTACGCTATTGAAGTATATAAAGGTCCCACGGAGGCGGAAAAGCCAACTCGCCAGGAGTGTTCTCAAATATTACCGCCGAGATGTTAGGTTGGGTTAGGTTAGGTTATATTACGTTATTGATGTATACAAAGGTCCCACGGAGGCGGAAAAGCCAACTCGCCAGGAATGTTCTCAAATATTACCGCCGAGATGTTAGGTTGGATTAGGTTAGGTTATATTACGTTATAGATGTATATAAAGGTCCCACGTAGACGTAGAGTCCAACAAGCCAGGAATGTGGTCAAATATTACAGCCGAGATGTAAGATTGGGTTAGGTTAGGTTATATTACGTTACAGATGTATATACAGGTCCCACGGACACGTAGAGTCCAATAAGCCAGGAATGTGATCAAACATTACCGCCGAGATGTTAGGTTGGGTTAGGTTAGGTTATATTACGTTATTGAAGTATATAAAGGGCCCACGGAGACGTAGAGGCCAACAAGCCAGGAATGTCGTCAAATATTACCGCCGAGATGTTAGGTTGGGTTAGGTTAGGCTATATTACGTTATTGATGTATATAAAGGTCCCACGGAGACGTAGAGGCCAACAAGCCAGGAATGTCGTCAAATATTACCGCCGAGATGTTAGATTGGGTTAGGCTAGCTTATATTATGTTATTGATGTATATAAAGATCCCACGGATACGTAGAGGCCAACTCGCCAGGAATGTTGTCAAATCTTACCGCCGAGATGTTAGATTGGGTTAGGCTAGCTTATATTATGTTATTGATGTATATAAAGATCCCACGGAGACGTAGAGGCCAACTCGCCAGGAATGTTGTCAAATCTTACCGCCGAGATGTTAGGTTGGGTTAGGTTAGGTTATATTACGTTATTGATGTATACAAAGGTCCCACGGAGGCGGAAAAGCCAACTCGCCAGGAGTGTTCTCAAATCTTACCGCCGAGATGTTAGGTTGGGTTGGGCTAGGTTATATTACGTTATTGATGTATACAAAGGTCCCACGGAGACGTAGAGGCCAACTCGCCAGGAATGTGGTCAAATATTACCGCCGAGATGTTAGGTTGGGTTATGTTAGGTTATATTACGTTACTGATGTATATAAAGGTCCCACGGAGACGAAGAGCCGAACTCGCCAGGTATGTCTTCAAATATTACCACCGAGATGTTAGATTGGTTTAGGTTAGGTTATATTACGCTATTGAAGTATATAAAGGTCCCACGGAAACGTAGAGGCCAACAAGCCAGGAATGTTGGCAAATCTTACCGCCGAGATGTTAGGTTGGGTTAGGTTAGGTTATATTACGTTATTGATGTATACAAAGGTCCCACGGAGGCGGAAAAGCCAACTCGCCAGGAGTGTTCTCAAATATTACCGCCGAGATGTTAGATTGGTTTAGGTTAGGTTATATTACGCTATTGAAGTATATAAAGGTCCCACGGAAACGTAGAGGCCAACAAGCCAGGAATGTCGTCAAATATTACCGCCGAGATGTTAGATTGGGTTAGGCTAGCTTATATTATGTTATTGATGTATATAAAGGTCCCACGGAGACGTAGAGGCCAACTCGCCAGGAATGTTGTCAAATATTACCGCCGAGATGTTAGGTTGGGTTATGTTAGGTTATATTACGTTATTGATGTATATAAATGTCCCACGGAGACGTAGAGGCCAACAAGCCAGGAATGTCGTCAAATATTACCGCCGAGATGTTAGATTGGGTTAGGTTAGGTTATATTACGTTATTGATGTATACAAAGGTCCCACGGAGACGTAGAGGCCAACAAGCCAGGAATGTTGTCAAATCTTACCGCCGAGATGTTAGGTTGGGTTAGGTTAGGTTATATTACGTTATTGATGTATACAAAGGTCCCACGGAGGCGGAAAAGCCAACTCGCCAGGAATGTTCTCAAATATTACCGCCGAGATGTTAGGTTGGATTAGGTTAGGTTATATTACGTTATAGATGTATATAAAGGTCCCACGTAGACGTAGAGTCCAACAAGCCAGGAATGTGGTCAAATATTACCGCCGAGATGTTAGGTTGGGTTAGGTTAGGTTATATTACGTTATTGAAGTATATAAAGGTCCCACGGAGACGTAGAGGCCAACAAGCCAGGAATGTCGTCAAATATTACCGCCGAGATGTTAGATTGGGTTAGGCTAGCTTATATTACGTTATTGATGTACATAAAGGTCCCACGGAGACGTAGAGGCCAACTCGCCAGGACTGTTGTCAAATATTACCGCCGAGATGTTAGGTTGGGTTAGGTTAGGTTATATTACGTTATTGATGTATATAAAGGTCCCACGGAGACGGATAAGCCAATTCGCCAGGAATGTTCTCAAATATTACCCCCGAGATGTTAGGTTGAGTTAGGTTAGGTTGTATGACATTATTGATGTATATAACGTTCCCACGGAGACGTAGAGGCCAACTCGCCAGGAATGTGGTCAAATATTACCGCCGAGATGTTAGGTTGGGTTAGGTTAGGTTATATTACGTTATTGAAGTATATAAAGGGCCCACGGAGACGTAGAGGCCAACAAGCCAGGAATGTCGTCAAATATTACCGCCGAGATGTTAGGTTGGGTTAGGTTAGGCTATATTACGTTATTGATGTATATAAAGGTCCCACGGAGACGTAGAGGCCAACAAGCCAGGAATGTCGTCAAATATTACCGCCGAGATGTTAGATTGGGTTAGGCTAGCTTATATTATGTTATTGATGTATATAAAGGTCCCACGGAGACGTAGAAGCCAACAAGCCAGGAATGTGGTCAAATATTACCGCCGAGATGTTAGGTTGGGTTAGGTTAGGCTATAATACGTTATTGACGTATATAAAGGTCCCACGGAGACGTAGAGGCCAACTCGCCAGGAATGTTGTCAAATCTTACCGCCGAGATGTGCGGTTGGGTTAGGTTAGGTTATACTACGCTATTGATGTATATAAAGGTCCCACGGAGACGGATAAGCGAACTCGCCAGGAATGTTGTCAAATATTACCGCCGAGATGTTAGGTTGGGTTAGGTTAGGTTGTATTACATTATGGATGTATATAACGGTCCCCCGGAGACGTAGAGGCCAACAAGACAGGAATGTGGTCAAATATTACCGCCGAGATGTTAGGTTGGGTTAGGTTAGGCTATAATACGTTATTGACGTATATAAAGGTCCCACGGAGACGTAGAGGCCAACTCGCCTGGTATGTTGTCAAATCTTACCGCCGAGATGTTAGGTTGGGTTGGGCTAGGTTATATTACGTTATTGATGTATACAAAGGTCCCACGGAGACGTAGAGGCCAACTCGCCAGGAATGTGGTCAAATATTACCGCCGAGATGTTAGGTTGGGTTATGTTAGGTTATATTACGTTACTGATGTATATAAAGGTCCCACGGAGACGAAGAGCCGAACTCGCCAGGTATGTCTTCAAATATTACCACCGAGATGTTAGATTGGTTTAGGTTAGGTTATATTACGCTATTGAAGTATATAAAGGTCCCACGGAAACGTAGAGGCCAACAAGCCAGGAATGTTGGCAAATCTTACCGCCGAGATGTTAGGTTGGGTTAGGTTAGGTTATATTACGTTATTGATGTATACAAAGGTCCCACGGAGGCGGAAAAGCCAACTCGCCAGGAATGTTCTCAAATATTACCGCCGAGATGTTAGGTTGGATTAGGTTAGGTTATATTACGTTATAGATGTATATAAAGGTCCCACGTAGACGTAGAGTCCAACAAGCCAGGAATGTGGTCAAATATTACAGCCGAGATGTAAGATTGGGTTAGGTTAGGTTATATTACGTTACAGATGTATATACAGGTCCCACGGACACGTAGAGTCCAATAAGCCAGGAATGTGATCAAACATTACCGCCGAGATGTTAGGTTGGGTTAGGTTAGGTTATATTACGTTATTGAAGTATATAAAGGGCCCACGGAGACGTAGAGGCCAACAAGCCAGGAATGTCGTCAAATATTACCGCCGAGATGTTAGGTTGGGTTAGGTTAGGCTATATTACGTTATTGATGTATATAAAGGTCCCACGGAGACGTAGAGGCCAACAAGCCAGGAATGTCGTCAAATATTACCGCCGAGATGTTAGATTGGGTTAGGCTAGCTTATATTATGTTATTGATGTATATAAAGATCCCACGGATACGTAGAGGCCAACTCGCCAGGAATGTTGTCAAATCTTACCGCCGAGATGTTAGATTGGGTTAGGCTAGCTTATATTATGTTATTGATGTATATAAAGATCCCACGGAGACGTAGAGGCCAACTCGCCAGGAATGTTGTCAAATCTTACCGCCGAGATGTTAGGTTGGGTTAGGTTAGGTTATATTACGTTATTGATGTATACAAAGGTCCCACGGAGGCGGAAAAGCCAACTCGCCAGGAGTGTTCTCAAATATTACCGCCGAGATGTTAGATTGGTTTAGGTTAGGTTATATTACGCTATTGAAGTATATAAAGGTCCCACGGAAACGTAGAGGCCAACAAGCCAGGAATGTCGTCAAATATTACCGCCGAGATGTTAGATTGGGTTAGGCTAGCTTATATTATGTTATTGATGTATATAAAGGTCCCACGGAGACGTAGAGGCCAACTCGCCAGGAATGTTGTCAAATATTACCGCCGAGATGTTAGGTTGGGTTATGTTAGGTTATATTACGTTATTGATGTATATAAATGTCCCACGGAGACGTAGAGGCCAACAAGCCAGGAATGTCGTCAAATATTACCGCCGAGATGTTAGATTGGGTTAGGTTAGGTTATATTACGTTATTGATGTATACAAAGGTCCCACGGAGACGTAGAGGCCAACAAGCCAGGAATGTTGTCAAATCTTACCGCCGAGATGTTAGGTTGGGTTAGGTTAGGTTATATTACGTTATTGACGTATATAAAGGTCCCACGGAGACGTAGAGGCCAACTCGCCAGGAATGTTGTCAAATCTTACCGCCGAGATGTGCGGTTGGGTTAGGTTAGGTTATACTACGTTATTGATGTATATAAAGGTCCCACGGAGACGGATAAGCGAACTCGCCAGGAATGTTGTCAAATATTACCGCCGAGATGTTCGGTTGGGTTAGGTTAGGTTGTATTACATTATGGATGTATATAACGGTCCCCCGGAGACGTAGAGGCCAACAAGACAGGAATGTGGTCAAATATTACCGCCGAGATGTTAGGTTGGGTTAGGTTAGGCTATAATACGTTATTGACGTATATAAAGGTCCCACGGAGACGTAGAGGCCAACTCGCCTGGTATGTTGTCAAATCTTACCGCCGAGATGTTAGGTTGGGTTGGGCTAGGTTATATTACGTTATTGATGTATACAAAGGTCCCACGGAGACGTAGAGGCCAACTCGCCAGGAATGTGGTCAAATATTACCGCCGAGATGTTAGGTTGGGTTATGTTAGGTTATATTACGTTACTGATGTATATAAAGGTCCCACGGAGACGAAGGGCCGAACTCGCCAGGTATGTCTTCAAATATTACCACCGAGATGTTAGATTGGTTTAGGTTAGGTTATATTACGCTATTGAAGTATATAAAGGTCCCACGGAAACGTAGAGGCCAACAAGCCAGGAATGTTGGCAAATCTTACCGCCGAGATGTTAGGTTGGGTTAGGTTAGGTTATATTACGTTATTGATGTATACAAAGGTCCCACGGAGGCGGAAAAGCCAACTCGCCAGGAGTGTTCTCAAATATTACCGCCGAGATGTTAGATTGGTTTAGGTTAGGTTATATTACGCTATTGAAGTATATAAAGGTCCCACGGAAACGTAGAGGCCAACAAGCCAGGAATGTCGTCAAATATTACCGCCGAGATGTTAGATTGGGTTAGGCTAGCTTATATTATGTTATTGATGTATATAAAGGTCCCACGGAGACGTAGAGGCCAACTCGCCAGGAATGTTGTCAAATATTACCGCCGAGATGTTAGGTTGGGTTATGTTAGGTTATATTACGTTATTGATGTATATAAATGTCCCACGGAGACGTAGAGGCCAACAAGCCAGGAATGTCGTCAAATATTACCGCCGAGATGTTAGATTGGGTTAGGTTAGGTTATATTACGTTATTGATGTATACAAAGGTCCCACGGAGACGTAGAGGCCAACAAGCCAGGAATGTTGTCAAATCTTACCGCCGAGATGTTAGGTTGGGTTAGGTTAGGTTATATTACGTTATTGATGTATACAAAGGTCCCACGGAGGCGGAAAAGCCAACTCGCCAGGAATGTTCTCAAATATTACCGCCGAGATGTTAGGTTGGATTAGGTTAGGTTATATTACGTTATAGATGTATATAAAGGTCCCACGTAGACGTAGAGTCCAACAAGCCAGGAATGTGGTCAAATATTACCGCCGAGATGTTAGGTTGGGTTAGGTTAGGTTATATTACGTTATTGAAGTATATAAAGGTCCCACGGAGACGTAGAGGCCAACAAGCCAGGAATGTCGTCAAATATTACCGCCGAGATGTTAGATTGGGTTAGGCTAGCTTATATTACGTTATTGATGTACATAAAGGTCCCACGGAGACGTAGAGGCCAACTCGCCAGGACTGTTGTCAAATATTACCGCCGAGATGTTAGGTTGGGTTAGGTTAGGTTATATTACGTTATTGATGTATATAAAGGTCCCACGGAGACGTAGAGGCCAACTCGCCAGGACTGTTGTCAAATATTACCGCCGAGATGTTAGGTTGGGTTAGGTTAGGTTATATTACGTTATTGATGTATATAAAGGTCCCACGGAGACGGATAAGCCAATTCGCCAGGAATGTGGTCAAATATTACCGCCGAGATGTTAGGTTGGGTTAGGTTAGGCTATATTACGTTATTGATGTATATAAATGTCCCACGGAGACGTAGAGGCCAACAAGCCAGGAATGTCGTCAAATATTACCGCCGAGATGTTAGATTGGGTTAGGCTAGCTTATATTATGTTATTGATGTATATAAAGATCCCACGGAGACGTAGAGGCCAACTCGCCAGGAATGTTGTCAAATCTTACCGCCGAGATGTTAGGTTGGGTTAGATTAGGTTATATTACGTTATTGATGTATACAAAGGTCCCACGGAGGCGGAAAAGCCAACTCGCCAGGAATGTTCTCAAATATTACCGCCGATATGTTAGGTTGGATTAGGTTAGGTTATATTACGTTATAGATGTATATAAAGGTCCCACGTAGACGTAGAGTCCAACAAGCCAGGAATGTGGTCAAATATTACAGCCGAGATGTAAGATTGGGTTAGGTTAGGTTATATTACGTTATTGACGTATATAAAGGTCCCACGGACACGTAGAGTCCAATAAGCCAGGAATGTGATCAAATATTACCGCCGAGATGTTAGGTTGGGTTAGGTTAGGTTATATTACGTTATTGAAGTATATAAAGGTCCCACGGAGACGTAGAGGCCAACAAGCCAGGAATGTCGTCAAATATTACCGCCGAGATGTTAGATTGGATTAGGCTAGCTTATATTATGTTATTGATGTATATAAAGGTCCCACGGAGACGGATAAGCCAATTCGCCAGGAATGCTGTCAAATATTACCGCCGAGATGTTAGGTTGGGGTAGGTTAGGTTGTATGACATTATTGATGTATATAACGTTCCCACGGAGACGTAGAGGCCAACTCGCCAGGAATGTGGTCAAATATTACCGCCGAGATGTTAGGTTGGGTTAGGTTAGGCTATATTACGTTATTGATGTATATAAAGGTCCCACGGCGACGTAGAGGCCAACAAGCCAGGAATGTCGTCAAATATTACCGCCGAGATGTTAGGTTGGGGTAGGTTAGTTTGTATGACATTATTGATGTATATAACGTTCCCACGGAGACGTAGAGGCCAACTCGCCAGGAATGTGGTCAAATATTACCGCCGAGATGTTAGGTTGGGTTAGGTTAGGCTATATTACGTTATTGATGTATATAAAGGTCCCACGGAGACGTAGAGGCCAACAAGCCAGGAATGTCGTCAAATATTACCGCCGAGATGTTAGATTGGGTTAGGCTAGCTTATATTATGTTATTGATGTATATAAAGATCCCACGGATACGTAGAGGCCAACTCGCCAGGAATGTTGTCAAATCTTACCGCCGAGATGTTAGATTGGGTTAGGCTAGCTTATATTATGTTATTGATGTATATAAAGATCCCACGGAGACGTAGAGGCCAACTCGCCAGGAATGTTGTCAAATCTTACCGCCGAGATGTTAGGTTGGGTTAGGTTAGGTTATATTACGTTATTGATGTATACAAAGGTCCCACGGAGGCGGAAAAGCCAACTCGCCAGGAATGTTCTCAAATATTACCGCCGAGATGTTAGATTGGTTTAGGTTAGGTTATATTACGCTATTGAAGTATATAAAGGTCCCACGGAAACGTAGAGGCCAACAAGCCAGGAATGTCGTCAAATATTACCGCCGAGATGTAAGATTGGGTTAGGTTAGGTTATATTACGTTATAGATGTATATACAGGTCCCACGGACACGTAGAGTCCAATAAGCCAGGAATGTGATCAAATATTACCGCCGAGATGTTAGGTTGGGTTAGGTTAGGTTATATTACGTTATTGAAGTATATAAAGGGCCCACGGAGACGTAGAGGCCAACAAGCCAGGAATGTCGTCAAATATTACCGCCGAGATGTTAGGTTGGGTTAGGTTAGACTATATTACGTTATTGATGTATATAAAGGTCCCACGGAGACGTAGAGGCCAACAAGCCAGGAATGTCGTCAAATATTACCGCCGAGATGTTAGATTGGGTTAGGCTAGCTTATATTATGTTATTGATGTATATAAAGGTCCCACGGAGACGTAGAAGCCAACAAGCCAGGAATGTGGTCAAATATTACCGCCGAGATGTTAGATTGGGATAGACCAGCTTATATTATGTTATTGATGTATATAAAGGTCCCACGGAGACGTAGAGGCCAACTCGCCAGGAATGTTGTCAAATCTTACCGCCGAGATGTGCGGTTGGGTTAGGTTAGGTTATATTACGTTATTGATGTATATAAAGGTCCCACGGAGACGGATAAGCGAACTGGCCAGGAATGTTGTCAAATATTACCGCCGAGATGTTAGGTTGGGTTAGGTTAGGTTGTATTACATTATGGATGCATATAACGGTCCCCCGGAGACGTAGAGGCCAACAAGACAGGAATGTGGTCAAATATTACCGCCGAGATGTTAGGTTGGGTTAGGTTAGGCTATAATACGTTACTGATGTATATAAAGGTCCCACGGAGACGAAGAGCCGAACTCGCCAGGTATGTCTTCAAATATTACCGCCGAGATGTTAGATTGGTTTAGGTTAGGTTATATTACGCTATTGAAGTATATAAAGGTCCCACGGAAACGTAGAGGCCAACAAGCCAGGAATGTTGGCAAATCTTACCGCCGAGATGTTAGGTTGGGTTAGGTTAGGTTATATTACGTTATTGATGTATACAAAGGTCCCACGGAGGCGGAAAAGCCAACTCGCCAGGAATGTTCTCAAATATTACCGCCGAGATGTTAGGTTGGATTAGGTTAGGTTATATTACGTTATAGATGTATATAAAGGTCCCACGTAGACGTAGAGTCCAACAAGCCAGGAATGTGGTCAAATATTACAGCCGAGATGTAAGATTGGGTTAGGTTAGGTTATATTACGTTATAGATGTATATACAGGTCCCACGGACACGTAGAGTCCAATAAGCCAGGAATGTGATCAAATATTACCGCCGAGATGTTAGGTTGGGTTAGGTTAGGTTATATTACGTTATTGAAGTATATAAAGGTCCCACGGAGACGTAGAGGCCAACAAGCCAGGAATGTCGTCAAATATTACCGCCGAGATGTTAGATTGGGTTAGGCTAGCTTATATTATGTTATTGATGTATATAAAGGTCCCACGGAGACGTAGAAGCCAACAAGCCAGGAATGTGGTCAAATATTACCGCCGAGATGTTAGATTGGGATAGACCAGCTTATATTATGTTATTGATGTATATAAAGGTCCCACGGAGACGTAGAGGCCAACTCGCCAGGAATGTTGTCAAATCTTACCGCCGAGATGTGCGGTTGGGTTAGGTTAGGTTATATTACGTTATTGATGTATATAAAGGTCCCACGGAGACGGATAAGCGAACTCGCCAGGAATGTTGTCAAATATTACCGCCGAGATGTTAGGTTGGGTTAGGTTAGGTTGTATTACATTATGGATGCATATAACGGTCCCCCGGAGACGTAGAGGCCAACAAGACAGGAATGTGGTCAAATATTACCGCCGAGATGTTAGGTTGGGTTAGGTTAGGCTATAATACGTTATTGACGTATATAAAGGTCCCACGGAGACGTAGAGGCCAACTCGCCTGGTATGTTGGCAAATCTTACCGCCGAGATGTTAGGTTGGGTTAGGTTAGGTTATATTACGTTATTGATGTATACAAAGGTCCCACGGAGGCGGAAAAGCCAACTCGCCAGGAATGTTCTCAAATATTACCGCCGAGATGTTAGGTTGGATTGGGTTAGGTTATATTACGTTATAGATGTATATAAAGGTCCCACGTAGACGTAGAGTCCAACAAGCCAGGAATGTGGTCAAATATTACAGCCGAGATGTAAGATTGGGTTAGGTTAGGTTATATTACGTTATAGATGTATATACAGGTCCCACGGACACGTAGAGTCCAATAAGCCAGGAATGTGATCAAATATTACCGCCGAGATGTTAGGTTGGGTTAGGTTAGGTTATATTACGTTATTGAAGTATATAAAGGGCCCACGGAGACGTAGAGGCCAACAAGCCAGGAATGTCGTCAAATATTACCGCCGAGATGTTAGGTTGGGTTAGGTTAGGCTATATTACGTTATTGATGTATATAAAGGTCCCACGGAGACGTAGAGGCCAACAAGCCAGGAATGTCGTCAAATATTACCGCCGAGATG
Source organism: Xylocopa violacea (assembly GCA_963969225.1). NCBI lineage: Eukaryota > Metazoa > Arthropoda > Insecta > Hymenoptera > Apidae > Xylocopa > Xylocopa violacea. The sequence goes on along the minus strand of CAXAJV010000017.1, from coordinate 5,468,726 downwards.
TTAGATTGGGTTAGGCTAGCTTATATTATGTTATTGATGTATATAAAGGTCCCACGGAGACGTAGAAGCCAACAAGCCAGGAATGTGGTCAAATATTACCGCCGAGATGTTAGGTTGGGTTAGGTTAGGCTATAATACGTTATTGACGTATATAAAGGTCCCACGGAGACGTAGAGGCCAACTCGCCAGGAATGTTGTCAAATCTTACCGCCGAGATGTGCGGTTGGGTTAGGTTAGGTTATATTACGTTATTGATGTATATAAAGGTCCCACGGAGACGGATAAGCGAACTCGCCAGTAATGTTGTCAAATATTACCGCCGAGATGTTAGGTTGGGTTAGGTTAGGTTGTATTACATTATGGATGTATATAACGGTCCCCCGGAGACGTAGAGGCCAACAAGACAGGAATGTGGTCAAATATTACCGCCGAGATGTTAGGTTGGGTTAGGTTAGGCTATAATACGTTATCGACGTATATAAAGGTCCCACGGAGACGTAGAGGCCAACTCGCCTGGTATGTTGTCAAATCTTACCGCCGAGATGTTAGGTTGGGTTGGGCTAGGTTATATTACGTTATTGATGTATACAAAGGTCCCACGGAGACGTAGAGGCCAACTCGCCAGGAATGTGGTCAAATATTACCGCCGAGATGTTAGGTTGGGTTATGTTAGGTTATATTACGTTACTGATGTATATAAAGGTCCCACGGAGACGAAGAGCCGAACTCGCCAGGTATGTCTTCAAATATTACCACCGAGATGTTAGATTGGTTTAGGTTAGGTTATATTACGCTATTGAAGTATATAAAGGTCCCACGGAAACGTAGAGGCCAACAAGCCAGGAATGTCGTCAAATATTACCGCCGAGATGTTAGATTGGGTTAGGCTAGCTTATATTATGTTATTGATGTATATAAAGGTCCCACGGAGACGTAGAGGCCAACTCGCCAGGAATGTTGTCAAATATTACCGCCGAGATGTTAGGTTGGGTTATGTTAGGTTATATTACGTTATTGATGTATATAAATGTCCCACGGAGACGTAGAGGCCAACAAGCCAGGAATGTCGTCAAATATTACCGCCGAGATGTTAGATTGGGTTAGGTTAGGTTATATTACGTTATTGATGTATACAAAGGTCCCACGGAGACGTAGAGGCCAACAAGCCAGGAATGTTGTCAAATCTTACCGCCGAGATGTTAGGTTGGGTTAGGTTAGGTTATATTACGTTATTGATGTATACAAAGGTCCCACGGAGGCGGAAAAGCCAACTCGCCAGGAATGTTCTCAAATATTACCGCCGAGATGTTAGGTTGGATTAGGTTAGGTTATATTACGTTATAGATGTATATAAAGGTCCCACGTAGACGTAGAGTCCAACAAGCCAGGAATGTGGTCAAATATTACCGCCGAGATCTTAGGTTGGGTTAGGTTAGGTTATATTACGTTATTGAAGTATATAAAGGTCCCACGGAGACGTAGAGGCCAACAAGCCAGGAATGTCGTCAAATATTACCGCCGAGATGTTAGATTGGGTTAGGCTAGCTTATATTACGTTATTGATGTACATAAAGGTCCCACGGAGACGTAGAGGCCAACTCGCCAGGACTGTTGTCAAATATTACCGCCGAGATGTTAGGTTGGGTTAGGTTAGGTTATATTACGTTATTGATGTATATAAAGGTCCCACGGAGACGGATAAGCCAATTCGCCAGGAATGTTCTCAAATATTACCCCCGAGATGTTAGGTTGGGTTAGGTTAGGTTGTATGACATTATTGATGTATATAACGTTCCCACGGAGACGTAGAGGCCAACTCGCCAGGAATGTGGTCAAATATTACCGCCGAGATGTTAGGTTGGGTTAGGTTAGGCTATATTACGTTATTGATGTATACAAAGGTCCCACGGAGGCGGAAAAGCCAACTCGCCAGGAATGTTCTCAAATATTACCGCCGAGATGTTAGGTTGGATTAGGTTAGGTTATATTACGTTATAGATGTATATAAAGGTCCCACGTAGACGTAGAGTCCAACAAGCCAGGAATGTGGTCAAATATTACATCCGAGATGTAAGATTGGGTTAGGTTAGGTTATATTACGTTATAGATGTATATACAGGTCCCACGGACACGTAGAGTCCAATAAGCCAGGAATGTGATCAAATATTACCGCCGAGATGTTAGGTTGGGTTAGGTTAGGTTATATTACGTTATTGAAGTATATAAAGGTCCCACGGAGACGTAGAGGCCAACAAGCCAGGAATGTCGTCAAATATTACCGCCGAGATGTTAGATTGGGTTAGGCTAGCTTATATTACGTTATTGAAGTATATAAAGGTCCCACGGAGACGTAGAGGCCAACAAGCCAGGAATGTCGTCAAATATTACCGCCGAGATGTTAGATTGGGTTAGGTTAGGTTATATTACGTCATTGATGTATACAAAGGTCCCACGGAGACGTAGAGGCCAACAAGCCAGGAATGTTGTCAAATCTTACCGCCGAGATGTTAGGTTGGGTTAGGTTAGGTTATATTACGTTATTGATGTATACAAAGGTCCCACGGAGGCGGAAAAGCCAACTCGCCAGGAATGTTCTCAAATATTACCGCCGAGATGTTAGGTTGGATTAGGTTAGGTTATATTACGTTATAGATGTATATAAAGGTCCCACGTAGACGTAGAGTCCAACAAGCCAGGAATGTGGTCAAATATTACCGCCGAGATGTTAGGTTGGGTTAGGTTAGGTTATATTACGTTATTGAAGTATATAAAGGTCCCACGGAGACGTAGAGGCCAACAAGCCAGGAATGTCGTCAAATATTACCGCCGAGATGTTAGATTGGGTTAGGCTAGCTTATATTACGTTATTGATGTACATAAAGGTCCCACGGAGACGTAGAGGCCAACTCGCCAGGACTGTTGTCAAATATTACCGCCGAGATGTTAGGTTGGGTTAGGTTAGGTTATATTACGTTATTGATGTATATAAAGGTCCCACGGAGACGGATAAGCCAATTCGCCAGGAATGTTCTCAAATATTACCCCCGAGATGTTAGGTTGGGTTAGGTTAGGTTGTATGACATTATTGATGTATATAACGTTCCCACGGAGACGTAGAGGCCAACTCGCCAGGAATGTGGTCAAATATTACCGCCGAGATGTTAGGTTGGGTTAGGTTAGGCTATATTACGTTATTGATGTATATAAATGTCCCACGGAGACGTAGAGGCCAACAAGCCAGGAATGTCGTCAAATATTACCGCCGAGATGTTAGATTGGGTTAGGCTAGCTTATATTATGTTATTGATGTATATAAAGATCCCACGGAGACGTAGAGGCCAACTCGCCAGGAATGTTGTCAAATCTTACCGCCGAGATGTTAGGTTGGGTTAGGTTAGGTTATATTACGTTATTGATGTATACAAAGGTCCCACGGAGGCGGAAAAGCCAACTCGCCAGGAATGTTCTCAAATATTACCGCCGATATGTTAGGTTGGATTAGGTTAGGTTATATTACGTTATAGATGTATATAAAGGTCCCACGTAGACGTAGAGTCCAACAAGCCAGGAATGTGGTCAAATATTACAGCCGAGATGTAAGATTGGGTTAGGTTAGGTTATATTACGTTATTGACGTATATAAAGGTCCCACGGACACGTAGAGTCCAATAAGCCAGGAATGTGATCAAATATTACCGCCGAGATGTTAGGTTGGGTTAGGTTAGGTTATATTACGTTATTGAAGTATATAAAGGTCCCACGGAGACGTAGAGGCCAACAAGCCAGGAATGTCGTCAAATATTACCGCCGAGATGTTAGGTTGGGTTAGGTTAGGCTATATTACGTTATTGATGTATATAAAGGTCCCACGGCGACGTAGAGGCCAACAAGCCAGGAATGTCGTCAAATATTACCGCCGAGATGTTAGGTTGGGGTAGGTTAGTTTGTATGACATTATTGATGTATATAACGTTCCCACGGAGACGTAGAGGCCAACTCGCCAGGAATGTGGTCAAATATTACCGCCGAGATGTTAGGTTGGGTTAGGTTAGGCTATATTACGTTATTGATGTATATAAAGGTCCCACGGAGACGTAGAGGCCAACAAGCCAGGAATGTCGTCAAATATTACCGCCGAGATGTTAGATTGGGTTAGGCTAGCTTATATTATGTTATTGATGTATATAAAGATCCCACGGATACGTAGAGGCCAACTCGCCAGGAATGTTGTCAAATCTTACCGCCGAGATGTTAGATTGGGTTAGACTAGCTTATATTATGTTATTGATGTATATAAAGATCCCACGGAGACGTAGAGGCCAACTCGCCAGGAATGTTGTCAAATCTTACCGCCGAGATGTTAGGTTGGGTTAGGTTAGGTTATATTACGTTATTGATGTATACAAAGGTCCCACGGAGGCGGAAAAGCCAACTCGCCAGGAATGTTCTCAAATATTACCGCCGAGATGTTAGATTGGTTTAGGTTAGGTTATATTACGCTATTGAAGTATATAAAGGTCCCACGGAAACGTAGAGGCCAACAAGCCAGGAATGTCGTCAAATATTACCGCGGAGATGTTAGATTGGGTTAGGCTAGCTTATATTATGTTATTGATGTATATAAAGGTCCCACGGAGACGTAGAGGCCAACTCGCCAGGAATGTTGTCAAATATTACCGCCGAGATGTTAGGTTGGGTTATGTTAGGTTATATTACGTTACTGATGTATATAAAGGTCCCACGGAGACGAAGAGCCGAACTCGCCAGGTATGTCTTCAAATATTACCGCCGAGATGTTAGATTGGTTTAGGTTAGGTTATATTACGCTATTGAAGTATATAAAGGTCCCACGGAAACGTAGAGGCCAACAAGCCAGGAATGTCGTCAAATATTACCGCCGAGATGTTAGGTTGGGTTAGGTTAGGCTATATTACGTTATTGATGTATATAAATGTCCCACGGAGACGTAGAGGCCAACAAGCCAGGAATGTCGTCAAATATTACCGCCGAGATGTTAGATTGGGTTAGGTTAGGTTATATTACGTTATTGATGTATACAAAGGTCCCACGGAGACGTAGAGGCCAACAAGCCAGGAATGTTGTCAAATCTTACCGCCGAGATGTTAGGTTGGGTTAGGTTAGGTTATATTACGTTATTGATGTATACAAAGGTCCCACGGAGGCGGAAAAGCCAACTCGCCAGGAATGTTCTCAAATATTACCGCCGAGATGTTAGGTTGGATTAGGTTAGGTTATATTACGTTATAGATGTATATAAAGGTCCCACGTAGACGTAGAGTCCAACAAGCCAGGAATCTGGTCAAATATTACAGCCGAGATGTAAGATTGGGTTAGGTTAGGTTATATTACGTTATAGATGTATATACAGGTCCCACGGACACGTAGAGTCCAATAAGCCAGGAATGTGATCAAATATTACCGCCGAGATGTTAGGTTGGGTTAGGTTAGGTTATATTACGTTATTGAAGTATATAAAGGTCCCACGGAGACGTAGAGGCCAACAAGCCAGGAATGTCGTCAAATATTACCGCCGAGATGTTAGATTGGGTTAGGCTAGCTTATATTATGTTATTGATGTATATAAAGGTCCCACGGAGACGTAGAAGCCAACAAGCCAGGAATGTGGTCAAATATTACCGCCGAGATGTTAGATTGGGATAGACCAGCTTATATTATGTTATTGATGTATATAAAGGTCCCACGGAGACGTAGAGGCCAACTCGCCAGGAATGTTGTCAAATCTTACCGCCGAGATGTGCGGTTGGGTTAGGTTAGGTTATATTACGTTATTGATGTATATAAAGGTCCCACGGAGACGGATAAGCGAACTCGCCAGGAATGTTGTCAAATATTACCGCCGAGATGTTAGGTTGGGTTAGGTTAGGTTGTATTACATTATGGATGCATATAACGGTCCCCCGGAGACGTAGAGGCCAACAAGACAGGAATGTGGTCAAATATTACCGCCGAGATGTTAGGTTGGGTTAGGTTAGGCTATAATACGTTATTGACGTATATAAAGGTCCCACGGAGACGTAGAGGCCAACTCGCCTGGTATGTTGTCAAATCTTACCGCCGAGATGTTAGGTTGGGTTGGGCTAGGTTATATTACGTTATTGATGTATATAAAGGTCCCACGGAGACGGATAAGCGAACTCGCCAGGAATGTTGTCAAATATTACCGCCGAGATGTTAGGTTGGGTTAGGTTAGGTTGTATTACATTATGGATGTATATAACGGTCCCCCGGAGACGTAGAGGCCAACAAGACAGGAATGTGGTCAAATATTACCGCCGAGATGTTAGGTTGGGTTAGGTTAGGCTATATTACGTTATTGATGTATACAAAGGTCCCACGGAGGCGGAAAAGCCAACTCGCCAGGAATGTTCTCAAATATTACCGCCGAGATGTTAGGTTGGATTAGGTTAGGTTATATTACGTTATAGATGTATATAAAGGTCCCACGTAGACGTAGAGTCCAACAAGCCAGGAATGTGGTCAAATATTACATCCGAGATGTAAGATTGGGTTAGGTTAGGTTATATTACGTTATAGATGTATATACAGGTCCCACGGACACGTAGAGTCCAATAAGCCAGGAATGTGATCAAATATTACCGCCGAGATGTTAGGTTGGGTTAGGTTAGGTTATATTACGTTATTGAAGTATATAAAGGTCCCACGGAGACGTAGAGGCCAACAAGCCAGGAATGTCGTCAAATATTACCGCCGAGATGTTAGATTGGGTTAGGCTAGCTTATATTACGTTATTGAAGTATATAAAGGTCCCACGGAGACGTAGAGGCCAACAAGCCAGGAATGTCGTCAAATATTACCGCCGAGATGTTAGATTGGGTTAGGCTAGCTTATATTATGTTATTGATGTATATAAAGGTCCCACGGAGACGTAGAAGCCAACAAGCCAGGAATGTGGTCAAATATTACCGCCGAGATGTTAGATTGGGATAGACCAGCTTATATTATGTTATTGATGTATATAAAGGTCCCACGGAGACGTAGAGGCCAACTCGCCAGGAATGTTGTCAAATCTTACCGCCGAGATGTGCGGTTGGGTTAGGTTAGGTTATATTACGTTATTGATGTATATAAAGGTCCCACGGAGACGGATAAGCGAACTCGCCAGGAATGTTGTCAAATATTACCGCCGAGATGTTAGGTTGGGTTAGGTTAGGTTGTATTACATTATGGATGTATATAACGGTCCCCCGGAGACGTAGAGGCCAACAAGACAGGAATGTGGTCAAATATTACCGCCGAGATGTTAGGTTGGGTTAGGTTAGGCTATATTACGTTATTGACGTATATAAAGGTCCCACGGAGACGTAGAGGCCAACTCGCCTGTTATGTTGTCAAATCTTACCGCCGAGATGTTAGGTTGGGTTGGGCTAGGTTATATTACGTTATTGATGTATACAAAGGTCCCACGGAGACGTAGAGGCCAACTCGCCAGGAATGTGGTCAAATATTACCGCCGAGATGTTAGGTTGGGTTAGGTTAGGTTATATTACGTTATTGAAGTATATAAAGGTCCCACGGAGACGTAGAGGCCAACAAGCCAGGAATGTCGTCAAATATTACCGCCGAGATGTTAGATTGGGTTAGGCTAGCTTATATTACGTTATTGAAGTATATAAAGGTCCCACGGAGACGTAGAGGCCAACAAGCCAGGAATGTCGTCAAATATTACCGCCGAGATGTTAGATTGGGTTAGGCTAGCTTATATTATGTTATTGATGTATATAAAGGTCCCACGGAGACGTAGAAGCCAACAAGCCAGGAATGTGGTCAAATATTACCGCCGAGATGTTAGATTGGGATAGACCAGCTTATATTATGTTATTGATGTATATAAAGGTCCCACGGAGACGTAGAGGCCAACTCGCCAGGAATGTTGTCAAATCTTACCGCCGAGATGTGCGGTTGGGTTAGGTTAGGTTATATTACGTTATTGATGTATATAAAGGTCCCACGGAGACGGATAAGCGAACTCGCCAGGAATGTTGTCAAATATTACCGCCGAGATGTTAGGTTGGGTTAGGTTAGGTTGTATTACATTATGGATGTATATAACGGTCCCCCGGAGACGTAGAGGCCAACAAGACAGGAATGTGGTCAAATATTACCGCCGAGATGTTAGGTTGGGTTAGGTTAGGCTATATTACGTTATTGACGTATATAAAGGTCCCACGGAGACGTAGAGGCCAACTCGCCTGTTATGTTGTCAAATCTTACCGCCGAGATGTTAGGTTGGGTTGGGCTAGGTTATATTACGTTACTGATGTATACAAAGGTCCCACGGAGACGTAGAGGCCAACTCGCCAGGAATGTGGTCAAATATTACCGCCGAGATGTTAGGTTGGGTTATGTTAGGTTATATTACGTTACTGATGTATATAAAGGTCCCACGGAGACGAAGAGCCGAACTCGCCAGGTATGTCTTCAAATATTACCGCCGAGATGTTAGATTGGTTTAGGTTAGGTTATATTACGCTATTGAAGTATATAAAGGTCCCACGGAAACGTAGAGGCCAACAAGCCAGGAATGTCGTCAAATATTACCGCCGAGATGTTAGATTGGGTTCGGCTAGCTTATATTATGTTATTGATGTATATAAAGGTCCCACGGAGACGTAGAGGCCAACTCGCCAGGAATGTTGTCAAATATTACCGCCGAGATGTTAGGTTGGGTTATGTTAGGTTATATTACGTTACTGATGTATATAAAGGTCCCACGGAGACGAAGAGCCGAACTCGCCAGGTATGTCTTCAAATATTACCGCCGAGATGTTAGATTGGTTTAGGTTAGGTTATATTACGCTATTGAAGTATATAAAGGTCCCACGGAAACGTAGAGGCCAACAAGCCAGGAATGTCGTCAAATATTACCGCCGAGATGTTAGGTTGGGTTAGGTTAGGCTATATTACGTTATTGATGTATATAAATGTCCCACGGAGACGTAGAGGCCAACAAGCCAGGAATGTCGTCAAATATTACCGCCGAGATGATAGATTGGGTTAGGTTAGGTTATATTACGTTATTGATGTATACAAAGGTCCCACGGAGACGTAGAGGCCAACAAGCCAGGAATGTTGTCAAATCTTACCGCCGAGATGTTAGGTTGGGTTAGGTTAGGTTATATTACGTTATTGATGTATACAAAGGTCCCACGGAGGCGGAAAAGCCAACTCGCCAGGAATGTTCTCAAATATTACCGCCGAGATGTTAGGTTGGATTAGGTTAGGTTATATTACGTTATAGATGTATATAAAGGTCCCACGTAGACGTAGAGTCCAACAAGCCAGGAATCTGGTCAAATATTACAGCCGAGATGTAAGATTGGGTTAGGTTAGGTTATATTACGTTATAGATGTATATACAGGTCCCACGGACACGTAGAGTCCAATAAGCCAGGAATGTGATCAAATATTACCGCCGAGATGTTAGGTTGGGTTAGGTTAGGTTATATTACGTTATTGAAGTATATAAAGGTCCCACGGAGACGTAGAGGCCAACAAGCCAGGAATGTCGTCAAATATTACCGCCGAGATGTTAGATTGGGTTAGGCTAGCTTATATTATGTTATTGATGTATATAAAGGTCCCACGGAGACGTAGAAGCCAACAAGCCAGGAATGTGGTCAAATATTACCGCCGAGATGTTAGGTTGGGTTAGGTTAGGCTATATTACGTTATTGATGTATACAAAGGTCCCACGGAGGCGGAAAAGCCAACTCGCCAGGAATGTTCTCAAATATTACCGCCGAGATGTTAGGTTGGATTAGGTTAGGTTATATTACGTTATAGATGTATATAAAGGTCCCACGTAGACGTAGAGTCCAACAAGCCAGGAATGTGGTCAAATATTACATCCGAGATGTAAGATTGGGTTAGGTTAGGTTATATTACGTTATAGATGTATATACAGGTCCCACGGACACGTAGAGTCCAATAAGCCAGGAATGTGATCAAATATTACCGCCGAGATGTTAGGTTGGGTTAGGTTAGGTTATATTACGTTATTGAAGTATATAAAGGTCCCACGGAGACGTAGAGGCCAACAAGCCAGGAATGTCGTCAAATATTACCGCCGAGATGTTAGATTGGGTTAGGCTAGCTTATATTACGTTATTGAAGTATATAAAGGTCCCACGGAGACGTAGAGGCCAACAAGCCAGGAATGTCGTCAAATATTACCGCCGAGATGTTAGATTGGGTTAGGCTAGCTTATATTATGTTATTGATGTATATAAAGGTCCCACGGAGACGTAGAAGCCAACAAGCCAGGAATGTGGTCAAATATTACCGCCGAGATGTTAGATTGGGATAGACCAGCTTATATTATGTTATTGATGTATATAAAGGTCCCACGGAGACGTAGAGGCCAACTCGCCAGGAATGTTGTCAAATCTTACCGCCGAGATGTGCGGTTGGGTTAGGTTAGGTTATATTACGTTATTGATGTATATAAAGGTCCCACGGAGACGGATAAGCGAACTCGCCAGGAATGTTGTCAAATATTACCGCCGAGATGTTAGGTTGGGTTAGGTTAGGTTGTATTACATTATGGATGTATATAACGGTCCCCCGGAGACGTAGAGGCCAACAAGACAGGAATGTGGTCAAATATTACCGCCGAGATGTTAGGTTGGGTTAGGTTAGGCTATATTACGTTATTGACGTATATAAAGGTCCCACGGAGACGTAGAGGCCAACTCGCCTGTTATGTTGTCAAATCTTACCGCCGAGATGTTAGGTTGGGTTGGGCTAGGTTATATTACGTTATTGATGTATACAAAGGTCCCACGGAGACGTAGAGGCCAACTCGCCAGGAATGTGGTCAAATATTACCGCCGAGATGTTAGGTTGGGTTAGGTTAGGTTATATTACGTTATTGAAGTATATAAAGGTCCCACGGAGACGTAGAGGCCAACAAGCCAGGAATGTCGTCAAATATTACCGCCGAGATGTTAGATTGGGTTAGGCTAGCTTATATTACGTTATTGAAGTATATAAAGGTCCCACGGAGACGTAGAGGCCAACAAGCCAGGAATGTCGTCAAATATTACCGCCGAGATGTTAGATTGGGTTAGGCTAGCTTATATTATGTTATTGATGTATATAAAGGTCCCACGGAGACGTAGAAGCCAACAAGCCAGGAATGTGGTCAAATATTACCGCCGAGATGTTAGATTGGGATAGACCAGCTTATATTATGTTATTGATGTATATAAAGGTCCCACGGAGACGTAGAGGCCAACTCGCCAGGAATGTTGTCAAATCTTACCGCCGAGATGTGCGGTTGGGTTAGGTTAGGTTATATTACGTTATTGATGTATATAAAGGTCCCACGGAGACGGATAAGCGAACTCGCCAGGAATGTTGTCAAATATTACCGCCGAGATGTTAGGTTGGGTTAGGTTAGGTTGTATTACATTATGGATGTATATAACGGTCCCCCGGAGACGTAGAGGCCAACAAGACAGGAATGTGGTCAAATATTACCGCCGAGATGTTAGGTTGGGTTAGGTTAGGCTATATTACGTTATTGATGTATATAAAGGTCCCACGGAGACGTAGAGGCCAACTCGCCTGTTATGTTGTCAAATCTTACCGCCGAGATGTTAGGTTGGGTTGGGCTAGGTTATATTACGTTATTGATGTATACAAAGGTCCCACGGAGACGTAGAGGCCAACTCGCCAGGAATGTGGTCAAATATTACCGCCGAGATGTTAGGTTGGGTTATGTTAGGTTATATTACGTTACTGATGTATATAAAGGTCCCACGGAGACGAAGAGCCGAACTCGCCAGGTATGTCTTCAAATATTACCGCCGAGATGTTAGATTGGTTTAGGTTAGGTTATATTACGCTATTGAAGTATATAAAGGTCCCACGGAAACGTAGAGGCCAACAAGCCAGGAATGTCGTCAAATATTACCGCCGAGATGTTAGGTTGGGTTAGGTTAGGCTATATTACGTTATTGATGTATATAAATGTCCCACGGAGACGTAGAGGCCAACAAGCCAGGAATGTCGTCAAATATTACCGCCGAGATGTTAGATTGGGTTAGGTTAGGTTATATTACGTTATTGATGTATACAAAGGTCCCACGGAGACGTAGAGGCCAACAAGCCAGGAATGTTGTCAAATCTTACCGCCGAGATGTGCGGTTGGGTTAGGTTAGGTTATATTACGTTATTGATGTATACAAAGGTCCCACGGAGGCGGAAAAGCCAACTCGCCAGGAATGTTCTCAAATATTACCGCCGAGATGTTAGGTTGGATTAGGTTAGGTTATATTACGTTATAGATGTATATAAAGGTCCCACGTAGACGTAGAGTCCAACAAGCCAGGAATGTGGTCAAATATTACATCCGAGATGTAAGATTGGGTTAGGTTAGGTTATATTACGTTATAGATGTATATACAGGTCCCACGGACACGTAGAGTCCAATAAGCCAGGAATGTGATCAAATATTACGGCCGAGATGTTAGGTTGGGTTAGGTTAGGTTATATTACGTTATTGAAGTATATAAAGGTCGCACGGAGACGTAGAGGCCAACAAGCCAGGAATGTCGTCAAATATTACCGCCGAGATGTTAGATTGGGTTAGGCTAGCTTATATTACGTTATTGAAGTATATAAAGGTCCCACGGAGACGTAGAGGCCAACAAGCCAGGAATGTCGTCAAATATTACCGCCGAGATGTTAGATTGGGTTAGGCTAGCTTATATTATATTATTGATGTATATAAAGGTCCCACGGAGACGTAGAAGCCAACAAGCCAGGAATGTGGTCAAATATTACCGCCGAGATGTTAGATTGGGATAGACCAGCTTATATTATGTTATTGATGTATATAAAGGTCCCACGGAGACGTAGAGGCCAACTCGCCAGGAATGTTGTCAAATCTTACCGCCGAGATGTGCGGTTGGGTTAGGTTAGGTTATATTACGTTATTGATGTATATAAAGGTCCCACGGAGACGGATAAGCGAACTCGACAGGAATGTTGTCAAATATTACCGCCGAGATGTTAGGTTGGGTTAGGTTAGGTTGTATTACATTATGGATGTATATAACGGTCCCCCGGAGACGTAGAGGCCAACAAGACAGGAATGTGGTCAAATATTACCGCCGAGATGTTAGGTTGGGTTAGGTTAGGCTATATTACGTTATTGAAGTATATAAAGGTCCCACGGAGACGTAGAGGCCAACTCGCCTGATATGTTGTCAAATCTTACCGCCGAGATGTTAGGTTGGGTTGGGCTAGGTTATATTACGTTATTGATGTATACAAAGGTCCCACGGAGACGTAGAGGCCAACTCGCCAGGAATGTGGTCAAATATTACCGCCGAGATGTTAGGTTGGGTTATGTTAGGTTATATTACGTTACTGATGTATATAAAGGTCCCACGGAGACGAAGAGCCGAACTCGCCAGGTATGTCTTCAAATATTACCGCCGAGATGTTAGATTGGTTTAGGTTAGGTTATATTACGCTATTGAAGTATATAAAGGTCCCACGGAAACGTAGAGGCCAACAAGCCAGGAATGTCGTCAAATATTACCGCCGAGATGTTAGGTTGGGTTAGGTTAGGCTATATTACGTTATTGATGTATATAAATGTCCCACGGAGACGTAGAGGCCAACAAGCCAGGAATGTCGTCAAATATTACCGCCGAGATGTTAGATTGGGTTAGGTTAGGTTATATTACGTTATTGATGTATACAAAGGTCCCACAGAGACGTAGAGGCCAACAAGCCAGGAATGTTGTCAAATCTTACCGCCGAGATGTTAGGTTGGGTTAGGTTAGGTTATATTACGTTATTGATGTATACAAAGGTCCCACGGAGGCGGAAAAGCCAACTCGCCAGGAATGTTCTCAAATATTACCGCCGAGATGTTAGGTTGGATTAGGTTAGGTTATATTACGTTATAGATGTATATAAAGGTCCCACGTAGACGTAGAGTCCAACAAGCCAGGAATGTGGTCAAATATTACCGCCGAGATGTTAGGTTGGGTTAGGTTAGGTTATATTACGTTATTGAAGTATATAAAGGTCCCACGGAGACGTAGAGGCCAACAAGCCAGGAATGTCGTCAAATATTACCGCCGAGATGTTAGATTGGGTTAGGCTAGCTTATATTACGTTATTGATGTACATAAAGGTCCCACGGAGACGTAGAGGCCAACTCGCCAGGAATGTTGTCAAATATTACCGCCGAGATGTTAGGTTGGGTTAGGTTAGGTTATATTACGTTATTGATGTATATAAAGGTCCCACGGAGACGGATAAGCCAATTCGCCAGGAATGTTCTCAAATATTACCCCCGAGATGTTAGGTTGGGGTAGGTTAGGTTGTATGACATTATTGATGTATATAACGTTCCCACGGAGACGTAGAGGCCAACTCGCCAGGAATGTGGTCAAATATTACCGCCGAGATGTTAGGTTGGGTTAGGTTAGGCTATATTACGTTATTGATGTATATAAATGTCCCACGGAGACGTAGAGGCCAACAAGCCAGGAATGTCGTCAAATATTACCGCCGAGATGTTAGATTGGGTTAGGCTAGCTTATATTATGTTATTGATGTATATAAAGATCCCACGGAGACGTAGAGGCCAACTCGCCAGGAATGTTGTCAAATCTTACCGCCGAGATGTTAGGTTGGGTTAGGTTAGGTTATATTACGTTATTGATGTATACAAAGGTCCCACGGAGGCGGAAAAGCCAACTCGCCAGGAATGTTCTCAAATATTACCGCCGATATGTTAGGTTGGGTTAGGTTAGGTTGTATTACATTATGGATGTATATAACGGTCCCCCGGAGACGTAGAGGCCAACAAGACAGGAATGTGGTCAAATATTACCGCCGAGATGTTAGGTTGGGTTAGGTTAGGCTATAATACGTTATTGACGTATATAAAGGTCCCACGGAGACGTAGAGGCCAACTCGCCTGGTATGTTGTCAAATCTTAGCGCCGAGATGTTAGGTTGGGTTGGGCTAGCTTATATTACGTTATTGATGTACATAAAGGTCCCACGGAGACTTAGAGGCCAACTCGCCAGGAATGTTGTCAAATATTACCGCCGAGATGTTAGGTTGGGTTAGGTTAGGTTATATTACGTTATTGATGTATATAAAGGTCCCACGGAGACGGATAAGCCAATTCGCCAGGAATGTTGTCAAATATTACCGCCGAGATGTTAGGTTGGGGTAGGTTAGGTTGTATGACATTATTGATGTATATAACGTTCCCACGGAGACGTAGAGGCCAACTCGCCAGGAATGTGGTCAAATATTACCACCGAGATGTTAGGTTGGGTTAGGTTAGGCTATATTACGTTATTGATGTATATAAAGGTCCCACGGCGACGTAGAGGCCAACAAGCCAGGAATGTCGTCAAATATTACCGCCGAGATGTTAGGTTGGGGTAGGTTAGTTTGTATGACATAATTGATGTATATAACGTTCCCACGGAGACGTAGAGGCCAACTCGCCAGGAATGTGGTCAAATATTACCGCCGAGATGTTAGGTTGGGTTAGGTTAGGCTATATTACGTTATTGATGTATATAAAGGTCCCACGGAGACGTAGAGGCCAACAAGCCAGGAATGTCGTCAAATATTACCGCCGAGATGTTAGATTGGGTTAGGCTAGCTTATATTATGTTATTGATGTATATAAAGATCCCACGGATACGTAGAGGCCAACTCGCCAGGAATGTTGTCAAATATTACCGCCGAGATGTTAGGTTGGGTTATGCTAGGTTATATTACGTTATTGATGTATATAAAGGTCCCACGGAGACGGATAAGCCAACTCGCCAGGACTGTTCTCAAATATTACCCCCGAGATGTTAGGTTGGGGTAGGTTAGGTTGTATGACATTATTGATGTATATAACGTTCCCACGGAGACGTAGAGGCCAACTCGCCAGGAATGTGGTCAAATATTACCGCCGAGATGTTAGGTTGGGTTAGGTTAGGCTATATTACGTTATTGATGTATATAAATGTCCCACGGAGACGTAGAGGCCAACAAGCCAGGAATGTCGTCAAATATTACCGCCGAGATGTTAGATTGGGTTAGGCTAGCTTATATTATGTTATTGATGTATATAAAGATCCCACGGAGACGTAGAGGCCAACTCGCCAGGAATGTTGTCAAATCTTACCGCCGAGATGTTAGGTTGGGTTAGGTTAGGTTATATTACGTTATTGATGTATACAAAGGTCCCACGGAGGCGGAAAAGCCAACTCGCCAGGAATGTTCTCAAATATTACCGCCGATATGTTAGGTTGGGTTAGGTTAGGTTGTATTACATTATGGATGTATATAACGGTCCCCCGGAGACGTAGAGGCCAACAAGACAGGAATGTGGTCAAATATTACCGCCGAGATGTTAGGTTGGGTTAGGTTAGGCTATAATACGTTATTGACGTATATAAAGGTCCCACGGAGACGTAGAGGCCAACTCGCCTGGTATGTTGTCAAATCTTAGCGCCGAGATGTTAGGTTGGGTTGGGCTAGCTTATATTACGTTATTGATGTACATAAAGGTCCCACGGAGACTTAGAGGCCAACTCGCCAGGAATGTTGTCAAATATTACCGCCGAGATGTTAGGTTGGGTTAGGTTAGGTTATATTACGTTATTGATGTATATAAAGGTCCCACGGAGACGGATAAGCCAATTCGCCAGGAATGTTGTCAAATATTACCGCCGAGATGTTAGGTTGGGGTAGGTTAGGTTGTATGACATTATTGATGTATATAACGTTCCCACGGAGACGTAGAGGCCAACTCGCCAGGAATGTGGTCAAATATTACCACCGAGATGTTAGGTTGGGTTAGGTTAGGCTATATTACGTTATTGATGTATATAAAGGTCCCACGGCGACGTAGAGGCCAACAAGCCAGGAATGTCGTCAAATATTACCGCCGAGATGTTAGGTTGGGGTAGGTTAGTTTGTATGACATAATTGATGTATATAACGTTCCCACGGAGACGTAGAGGCCAACTCGCCAGGAATGTGGTCAAATATTACCGCCGAGATGTTAGGTTGGGTTAGGTTAGGCTATATTACGTTATTGATGTATATAAAGGTCCCACGGAGACGTAGAGGCCAACAAGCCAGGAATGTCGTCAAATATTACCGCCGAGATGTTAGATTGGGTTAGGCTAGCTTATATTATGTTATTGATGTATATAAAGATCCCACGGATACGTAGAGGCCAACTCGCCAGGAATGTTGTCAAATATTACCGCCGAGATGTTAGGTTGGGTTATGCTAGGTTATATTACGTTATTGATGTATATAAAGGTCCCACGGAGACGGATAAGCCAACTCGCCAGGACTGTTGTCAAATATTACCGCCGAGATGTTAGGTTGGGTTAGGTTAGGTTATATTACGTTATTGATGTATATAAAGGTCCCACGGAGACGGATAAGCCAACTCGCCAGGAATGTTGTCAAATATTACCGCCGAGATGTTAGGTTGGGTTAGGTTAGGTTATATTACGTTATTGATGTATATAAAGGTCCCACGGAGACGTAGAGGCCAACTCGCCAGGAATGTTGTCAAATATTACCGCCGAGATGTTAGGTTGGGTTAGTTTAGGTTATATCACGTTATTGATATATATAAAGTTCCCACGGAGACGTAGAGGCCAACAAGCCAGGAATGTGGTCAAATATTATCGCCGAGATGTTAGTTTGGGTTAGGTTAGGCTATATTACGTTATTGATGTATATAAAGGTCCCACGGAGACTTAGAGTCCAATAAGCCAGGAATGTGATCAAATATTACCGCCGAGATGTTAGGTTGGGTTAGGTGATATTATATTACGTTATTGATGTATATAAAGGTCCCACGGAGGCGGAAAAGCCAACTCGCCAGGAATGTTCTCAAACATTACCGCCGAGATGTTAGGTTGGGTTAGGTTAGGTTATATTACGTTATTGATGTATATAAAGGTCCCACGGAGACGGATAAGCCAATTCGCCAGGAATGTTGTCAAATATTGCCCCCGAGATGTTAGGTTGGGGTAGGTTAGGTTGTATGACATTATTGATGTATATAACGTTCCCACGGACACGTAGAGTCCAATAAGCCAGGAATGTGATCAAATATTACCGCCGAGATGTTAGGTTGGGTTAGGTTAGGTTATATTACGTTATTGAAGTATATAAAGGTCCCACGGAGACGTAGAGGCCAACAAGCCAGGAATGTCGTCAAATATTACCGCCGAGATGTTAGATTGGATTAGGCTAGCTTATATTATGTTATTGATGTATATAAAGGTCCCACGGAGACGTAGAAGCCAACAAGCCAGGAATGTGGTCAAATATTACCGCCGAGATGTTAGATTGGGATAGACCAGCTTATATTATGTTATTGATGTATATAAAGGTCCCACGGAGACGTAGAGGCCAACTCGCCAGGAATGTTGTCAAGTCTTACCGCCGAGATGTGCGGTTGGGTTAGGTTAGGTTATATTACGTTATTGATGTATATAAAGGTCCCACGGAGACGGATAAGCGAACTCGCCAGGAATGTTGTCAAATATTATCGCCTTGATGTTAGGTTGGGTTAGGTTAGGTTGTATTACATTATGGATGTATATAACGGTCCCCCGGAGACGTAGAGGCCAACAAGACAGGAATGTGGTCAAATATTACCGCCGAGATGTTAGGTTGGGTTAGGTTAGGCTATAATACGTTATTGACGTATATAAAGGTCCCCCGGAGACGTAGAGGCCAACAAGACAGGAATGTGGTCAAATATTACCGCCGAGATGTTAGGTTGGGTTAGGTTAGGCTATAATACGTTATTGACGTATATAAAGGTCCCACGGAGACGTAGAGGCCAACTCGCCTGGTATGTTGTCAAATCTTACCGCCGAGATGTTAGGTTGGGTTGGGCTAGCTTATATTACGTTATTGATGTACATAAAGGTCCCACGGAGACTTAGAGGCCAACTCGCCAGGAATGTTGTCAAATATTACCGCCGAGATGTTAGGTTGGGTTAGGTTAGGTTATATTACGTTATTGATGTATATAAAGGTCCCACGGAGACGGATAAGCCAATTCGCCAGGAATGTTGTCAAATATTACCGCCGAGATGTTAGGTTGGGGTAGGTTAGGTTGTATGACATTATTGATGTATATAACGTTCCCACGGAGACGTAGAGGCCAACTCGCCAGGAATGTGGTCAAATATTACCGCCGAGATGTTAGGTTGGGTTAGGTTAGGCTATATTACGTTATTGATGTATATAAAGGTCCCACGGCTACGTAGAGGCCAACAAGCCAGGAATGTCGTCAAATATTACCGCCGAGATGTTAGGTTGGGGTAGGTTAGTTTGTATGACATTATTGATGTATATAACGTTCCCACGGAGACGTAGAGGCCAACTCGCCAGGAATGCGGTCAAATATTACCGCCGAGATGTTAGGTTGGGTTAGGTTAGGCTATATTACGTTATTGATGTATATAAAGGTCCCACGGAGGCGTAGAGGCCAACAAGCCAGGAATGTCGTCAAATATTACCGCCGAGATGTTAGATTGGGTTAGGCTAGCTTATATTATGTTATTGATGTATATAAAGATCCCACGGATACGTAGAGGCCAACTCGCCAGGAATGTTGTCAAATATTACCGCCGAGATGTTAGGTTGGGTTATGCTAGGTTATATTACGTTATTGATGTATATAAAGGTCCCACGTAGACGTAGAGGCCAACTCGCCAGGAATGTTGTCAAATATTACCGCCGAGATGTTAGGTTGGGTTAGGTTAGGTTATATTACGTTATTGATGTATATAAAGGTCCCACGGAGACGGATAAGCCAACTCGCCATGACTGTTGTCAAATATTACCGCCGAGATGTTAGGTTGGGTTAGGTTAGGTTATATTACGTTATTGATGTATATAAGGGTCCCACGGAGACGGATAAGCCAACTCGCCAGGAATGTTGTCAAATATTACCGCCGAGATGTTAGGTTGGGTTAGGTTAGGTTATATTACGTTATTGATGTATATAAAGGTCCCACGGAGACGTAGAGGCCAACTCGCCAGGAATGTTGTCAAATATTACCGCCGAGATGTTAGGTTGGGTTAGTTTAGGTTATATCACGTTATTGATGTATATAAAGTTCCCACGGAGACGTAGAGGCCAACAAGCCAGGAATGTGGTCAAATATTATCGCCGAGATGTTAGTTTGGGTTAGGTTAGGCTATATTACGTTATTGATGTATATAAAGGTCCCACGGAGACTTAGAGTCCAATAAGCCAGGAATGTGATCAAATATTACCGCCGAGATGTTAGGTTGGGTTAGGTGATATTATATTACGTTATTGATGTATATAAAGGTCCCACGGAGGCGGAAAAGCCAACTCGCCAGGAATGTTCTCAAACATTACCGCCGAGATGTTAGGTTGGGTTAGGTTAGGTTATATTACGTTATTGATGTATATAAAGGTCCCACGGAGACGAAGAGGCCAACTCGCCAGGTATGTCTTCAAATATTACCGCCGAGATGTTAGATTGGTTTAGGTTAGGTTATATTACGTTATTGAAGTATATAAAGGTCCCACGGAGACGTAGAGGCCATCAAGACAGGAATGTGGTCAAATATTACCGCTGAGATGTTAGGTTGGGTTAGTTTAGGTTATATTACGTTATTGATGTATATAAAGGTCCCACGTAGACGTAGAGTCCAACAAGCCAGGAATGTGGTCAAATATTACAGCCGAGATGTAAGATTGGGTTAGGTTAGGTTATATTACGTTATAGATGTATATAAAGGTCCCACGGGGACGTAGAGTCCAACAAGCCAGGAATGTGATCAAATATTACCGCCGAGATGTTAGGTTGGGTTAGGTGATGTTATATTACGTTATTGATGTATATAAAGGTCCCACGGAGGCGGAAAAGCCAATTCGCCAGGAATGTTCTCAAACATTGCCGCCGAGATGTTAGGTTGGGGTAGGTTAGTTTGTATGACATTATTGATGTATATAACGTTCCCACGGAGACGTAGAGGCCAACTCGCCAGGAATGTGGTCAAATATTACCGCCGAGATGTTAGGTTGGGTTAGGTTAGGCTATATTACGTTATTGATGTATATAAAGGTCCCACGGAGACGTAGAGGCCAACAAGCCAGGAATGTCGTCAAATATTACCGCCGAGATGTTAGATTGGGTTAGGCTAGCTTATATTATGTTATTGATGTATATAAAGATCCCACGGAGACGTAGAGGCCAACTCGCCAGGAATGTTGTCAAATCTTACCGCCGAGATGTTAGGTTGGGTTAGGTTAGGTTATATTACGTTATTGATGTATACAAAGGTCCCACGGAGGCGGAAAAGCCAACTCGCCAGGAATGTTCTCAAATATTACCGCCGATATGTTAGGTTGGATTAGGTTAGGTTATATTACGTTATAGATGTATATAAAGGTCCCACGTAGACGTAGAGTCCAACAAGCCAGGAATGTGGTCAAATATTACAGCCGAGATGTAAGATTGGGTTAGGTTAGGTTATATTACGTTATAGATGTATATACAGGTCCCACGGACACGTAGAGTCCAATAAGCCAGGAATGTGATCAAATATTACCGCCGAGATGTTAGGTTGGGTTAGGTTAGGTTATATTACGTTATTGAAGTATATAAAGGTCCCACGGAGACGTAGAGGCCAACAAGCCAGGAATGTCGTCAAATATTACCGCCGAGATGTTAGGTTGGGTTAGTTTAGGTTATATTACGTTATTGATGTATATAAAGGTCCCACGTAGACGTAGAGTCCAACAAGCCAGGAATGTGGTCAAATATTACAGCCGAGATGTAAGATTGGGTTAGGTTAGGTTATATTACGTTATAGATGTATATAAAGGTCCCACGGGGACGTAGAGTCCAACAAGCCAGGAATTTGATCAAATATTACCGCCGAGATGTTAGGTTGGGTTAGGTGGTTATATTACGTTATTGATGTATATAAATGTCCCACGGAGGCGGAAAAGCCAATTCGCCAGGAATGTTGTCAAATCTTACCGCCGAGATGTTAGGTTGGGTTAGGTTAGGTTATATTACGTTATTGATGTATACAAAGGTCCCACGGAGGCGGAAAAGCCAACTCGCCAGGAATGTTCTCAAATATTACCGCCGATATGTTAGGTTGGATTAGGTTAGGTTATATTACGTTATAGATGTATATAAAGGTCCCACGTAGACGTAGAGTCCAACAAGCCAGGAATGTGGTCAAATATTACAGCCGAGATGTAAGATTGGGTTAGGTTAGGTTATATTACGTTATAGATGTATATACAGGTCCCACGGACACGTAGAGTCCAATAAGCCAGGAATGTGATCAAATATTACCGCCGAGATGTTAGGTTGGGTTAGGTTAGGTTATATTACGTTATTGAAGTATATAAAGGTCCCACGGAGACGTAGAGGCCAACAAGCCAGGAATGTCGTCAAATATTACCGCCGAGATGTTAGATTGGATTAGGCTAGCTTATATTATGTTATTGATGTATATAAAGGTCCCACGGAGACGTAGAAGCCAACAAGCCAGGAATGTGGTCAAATATTACCGCCGAGATGTTAGATTGGGATAGACCAGCTTATATTATGTTATTGATGTATATAAAGGTCCCACGGAGACGTAGAGGCCAACTCGCCAGGAATGTTGTCAAATCTTACCGCCGAGATGTGCGGTTGGGTTACGTTAGGTTATATTACGTTATTGATGTATATAAAGGTCCCACGGAGACGGATAAGCGAACTCGCCAGGAATGTTGTCAAATATTACCGCCGTGATGTTAGGTTGGGTTAGGTTAGGTTGTATTACATTATGGATGTATATAACGGTCCCCCGGAGACGTAGAGGCCAACAAGACAGGAATGTGGTCAAATATTACCGCCGAGATGTTAGCTTGGGTTAGGTTAGGCTATAATACGTTATTGACGTATATAAAGGTCCCACGGAGACGTAGAGGCCAACTCGCCTGGTATGTTGTCAAATCTTACCGCCGAGATGTTAGGTTGGGTTGGGCTAGGTTATATTACGTTATTGATGTATATAAAGGTCCCACGGAGGCGGATAGGCGAACTCGCCAGGAATGTTGTCAAATATTACCGCCGAGATGTTAGGTTGGGTTAGGTTAGGTTGTATTACATTATGGATGTATATAACGGTCCCCCGGAGACGTAGAGGCCAACAAGACAGGAATGTGGTCAAATATTACCGCCGAGATGTTAGGTTGGGTTAGGTTAGGCTATAATACGTTATTGACGTATATAAAGGTCCCACGGAGACGTAGAGGCCAACTCGCCTGGTATGTTGTCAAATCTTACCGCCGAGATGTTAGGTTGGGTTGGGCTAGCTTATATTACGTTATTGATATACATAAAGGTCCCACGGAGACGTAGAGGCCAACTCGCCAGGAATGTTGTCAAATATTAACGCCGAGATGTTAGGTTGGGTTAGGTTAGGTTATATTACGTTATTGATGTATATAAAGGTCCCACGGAGACGGATAAGCCAATTCGCCAGGAATGTCGTCAAATATTACCGCCGAGATGTTAGGTTGGGGTAGGTTAGGTTGTATGACATTATTGATGTGTATAACGTTCCCACGGAGACGTAGAGGCCAACTCGCCAGGAATGTGGTCAAATATTACCGCCGAGATGTTAGGTTGGGTTAGGTTAGGCTATGTTACGTTATTGATGTATATAAAGGTCCCACGGCGACGTAGAGGCCAACAAGCCAGGAATGTCGTCAAATATTACCGCCGAGATGTTAGGTTGGGGTAGGTTAGTTTGTATGACATTATTGATGTATATAACGTTCCCACGGAGACGTAGAGGCCAACTCGCCAGGAATGTGGTCAAATATTACCGCCGAGATGTTAGGTTGGGTTAGGTTAGGCTATATTACGTTATTGATGTATATAAAGTTCCCACGGAGACGTAGAGGCCAACAAGCCAGGAATGTCGTCAAATATTACCGCCGAGATGTTAGATTGGGTTAGGCTAGCTTATATTATGTTATTGATGTATATAAAGATCCCACGGATACGTAGAGGCCAACTCGCCAGGAATGTTGTCAAATCTTACCGCCGAGATGTTAGATTGGGTTAGGCTAGCTTATATTATGTTATTGATGTATATAAAGAACCCACGGAGACGTAGAGGCCAACTCGCCAGGAATGTTGTCAAATCTTACCGCCGAGATGTTAGGTTGGGTTAGGTTAGGTTATATTACGTTATTGATGTATACAAAGGTCCCACGGAGGCGGAAAAGCCAACTCGCCAGGAATGTTCTCAAATATTACCGCTGAGATGTTAGATTGGTTTAGGTTAGGTTATATTACGCTATTGAAGTATATAAAGGTCCCACGGAAACGTAGAGGCCAACAAGCCAGGAATGTCGTCAAATATTACCGCCGAGATGTTAGATTGGGTTAGGCTAGCTTATGTTATGTTATTGATGTATATAAAGGTCCCACGGAGACGTAGAGGCCAACTCGCCAGGAATGTTGTCAAATATTACCGCCGAGATGTTAGGTTGGGTTAGGCTAGGTTATATTACGTTATTGATGTATATAAAGGTCCCACGGAGACGTAGAGGCCAACTCGCCAGGAATGTTGTCAAATATTACCGCCGCGATGTTAGGTTGGGTTAGGTTAGGTTATATTACGTTATTGATGTATATAAAGGTCCCACGGAGACGGATAAGCCAACTCGCCAGGACTGTTGTCAAATATTACCGCCGAGATGTTAGGTTGGGTTAGGTTAGGTTATATTACGTTATTGATGTATATAAAGGTCCCACGGAGACGGATAAGCCAACTCGCCAGGAATGTTGTCAAATATTACCGCCGAGATGTTAGGTTGGGTTAGGTTAGGTTATATTATGTTATTGATGTATATAAAGGTCCCACGGAGACGGATAAGCCAATTCGCCAGGAATGTTGTCAAATATTACCGCCGAGATGTTAGGTTGGGGTAGGTTAGGTTGTATGACATTATTGATGTATATAACGTTCCCACGGAGACGTAGAGGCCAACTCGCCAGGAATGTGGTCAAATATTACCGCCGAGATGTTAGGTTGGGTTAGGTTAGGCTATATTACGTTATTGATGTATATAAAGGTCCCACGGCGACGTAGAGGCCAACAAGCCAGGAATGTCGTCAAATATTACCGCCGAGATGTTAGGTTGGGGTAGGTTAGTTTGTATGACATTATTGATGTATATAACGTTCCCACGGAGACGTAGAGGCCAACTCGCCAGGAATGTGGTCAAATATTACCGCCGAGATGTTAGGTTGGGTTAGGTTAGGCTATATTACGTTATTGATGTATATAAAGGTCCCACGGAGACGTAGAGGCCAACAAGCCAGGAATGTCGTCAAATATTACCGCCGAGATGTTAGATTGGGTTAGGCTAGCTTATATTATGTTATTGATGTATATAAAGATCCCACGGATACGTAGAGGCCAACTCGCCAGGAATGTTGTCAAATCTTACCGCCGAGATGTTAGATTGGGTTAGGCTAGCTTATATTATGTTATTGATGTATATAAAGATCCCACGGAGACGTAGAGGCCAACTCGCCAGGAATGTTGTCAAATCTTACCGCCGAGATGTTAGGTTGGGTTAGGTTAGGTTATATTACGTTATTGATGTATACAAAGGTCCCACGGAGGCGGAAAAGCCAACTCGCCAGGAATGTTCTCAAATATTACCGCCGAGATGTTAGATTGGTTTAGGTTAGGTTATATTACGCTATTGATGTATATAAAGGTCCCACGGAGACGGATAAGCCAACTCGCCAGGAATGTTGTCAAATATTACCGCCGAGATGTTAGGTTGGGTTAGGTTAGGTTATATTACGTTATTGATGTATTTAAAGGTCCCACGGAGACGTAGAGGCCAACTCGCCAGGAATGTTGTCAAATATTACCGCCGAGATGTTAGGTTGGGTTAGTTTAGGTTATATCACGTTATTGATGTATATAAAGTTCCCACGGAGACGTAGAGGCCAACAAGCCAGGAATGTGGTCAAATATTATCGCCGAGATGTTAGTTTGGGTTAGGTTAGGCTATATTACGTTATTGATGTATATAAAGGTCCCACGGAGACTTAGAGTCCAATAAGCCAGGAATGTGGTCAAATATTACCACCGAGATGTTAGGTTGGGTTAGGTGATATTATATTACGTTATTGATGTATATAAAGGTCCCACGGAGGCGGAAAAGCCAACTCGCCAGGAATGTTCTCAAACATTACCGCCGAGATGTTAGGTTGGGTTAGGTTAGGTTATATTACGTTATTGATGTATATAAAGGTCCCACGGAGACGAAGAGGCCAACTCGCCAGGTATGTCTTCAAATATTACCGCCGAGATGTTGGATTGGTTTAGGTTAGGTTATATTACGTTATTGAAGTATATAAAGGTCCCACGGAGACGTAGAGGCCATCAAGACAGGAATGTGGTCAAATATTACCGCCGAGATGTTAGGTTGGGTTAGTTTAGGTTATATTACGTTATTGATGTATATAAAGGTCCCACGTAGACGTAGAGTCCAACAAGCCAGGAATGTGGTCAAATATTACAGCCGAGATGTAAGATTGGGTTAGGTTAGGTTATATTACGTTATAGATGTATATAAAGGTCCCACGGGGACGTAGAGTCCAACAAGCCAGGAATGTGATCAAATATTACCGCCGAGATGTTAGGTTGGGTTAGGTGATGTTATATTACGTTATTGATGTATATAAAGGTCCCACGGAGGCGGAAAAGCCAATTCGCCAGGAATGTTCTCAAACATTACCGCCGAGATGTTAGGTTGGGGTAGGTTAGTTTGTATGACATTATTGATGTATATAACGTTCCCACGGAGACGTAGAGGCCAACAAGCCAGGAATGTCGTCAAATCTTACCGCCGAGATGTTAGGTTGGGTTGGGCTAGGTTATATTACGTTATTGATGTATACAAAGGTCCCACGGAGACGTAGAGGCCAACTCGCCAGGAATGTGGTCAAATATTACCGCCGAGATGTTAGGTTGGGTTAGGTTAGGCTATATTACGTTATTGATGTATATAAATGTCCCACGGAGACGTAGAGGCCAACAAGCCAGGAATGTCGTCAAATATTACCGCCGAGATGTTAGATTGGGTTAGGCTAGCTTATATTATGTTATTGATGTATATAAAGATCCCACGGAGACGTAGAGGCGAACTCGCCAGGAATGTTGTCAAATCTTACCGCCGAGATGTTAGGTTGGGTTAGGTTAGGTTATATTACGTTATTGATGTATACAAAGGTCCCACGGAAGCGGAAAAGCCAACTCGCCAGGAATGTTCTCAAATATTACCGCCGAGATGTTAGATTGGTTTAGGTTAGGTTATATTACGCTATTGAAGTATATAAAGGTCCCACGGAAACGTAGAGGCCAACAAGCCAGGAATGTTGTCAAATCTTACCGCCGAGATGTTAGGTTGGGTTAGGTTAGGTTATATTACGTTATTGATGTATACAAAGGTCCCACGGAGGCGGAAAAGCCAACTCGCCAGGAATGTTCTCAAATATTACCGCCGAGATGTTAGGTTGGATTAGGTTAGGTTATATTACGTTATAGATGTATATAAAGGTCCCACGTAGACGTAGAGTCCAACAAGCCAGGAATGTGGTCAAATATTACAGCCGAGATGTAAGATTGGGTTAGGTTAGGTTATATTACGTTATAGATGTATATACAGGCCCCACGGACACGTAGAGTCCAATAAGCCAGGAATGTGATCAAATATTACCGCCGAGATGTTAGGTTGGGTTAGGTTAGGTTATATTACGTTATTGAAGTATATAAAGGTCCCACGGAGACGTAGAGGCCAACAAGCCAGGAATGTCGTCAAATATTACCGCCGAGATGTTAGATTGGGTTAGGCTAGCTTATATTATGTTATTGATGTATATAAAGGTCCCACGGAGACGTAGAAGCCAACAAGCCAGGAATGTGGTCAAATATTACCGCCGAGATGTTAGATTGGGATAGACCAGCTTATATTATGTTATTGATGTATATAAAGGTCCCACGGAGACGTAGAGGCCAACTCGCCAGGAATGTTGTCAAATCTTACCGCCGAGATGTGCGGTTGGGTTAGGTTAGGTTATATTACGTTATTGATGTATATAAAGGTCCCACGGAGACGGATAAGCGAACTCGCCAGGAATGTTGTCAAATATTACCGCCGAGATGTTAGGTTGGGTTAGGTTAGGTTGTATTACATTATGGATGTATATAACGGTCCCCCGGAGACGTAGAGGCCAACAAGTCAGGAATGTGGTCAAATATTACAGCC
The DNA here is from genome assembly GCA_963969225.1 of Xylocopa violacea. Classification (NCBI taxonomy): domain Eukaryota; kingdom Metazoa; phylum Arthropoda; class Insecta; order Hymenoptera; family Apidae; genus Xylocopa; species Xylocopa violacea. The sequence goes on along the minus strand of CAXAJV010000017.1, from coordinate 5,440,285 downwards.
GAGATGTTAGGTTGGGTTAGGTTAGGCTATAATACGTTATTGACGTATATAAAGGTCCCACGGAGACGTAGAGGCCAACTCGCCTGGTATGTTGTCAAATCTTACCGCCGAGATGTTAGGTTGGGTTGGGCTAGGTTATATTACGTTATTGATGTATATAAAGGTCCCACGGAGACGGATAAGCGAACTCGCCAGGAATGTTGTCAAATATTACCGCCGAGATGTTAGGTTGTATTACATTATGGATGTATATAACGGTCCCCCGGAGACGTAGAGGCCAACAAGACAGGAATGTGGTCAAATATTACCGCCGAGATGTTAGGTTGGGTTAGGTTAGGCTATAATACGTTATTGACGTATATAAAGGTCCCACGGAGACGTAGAGGCCAACTCGCCTGGTATGTTGTCAAATCTTACCGCCGAGATGTTAGGTTGGGTTGGGCTAGGTTATATTACGTTATTGATGTATACAAAGGTCCCACGGACACGTAGAGGCCAACTCGCCAGGTAAGTTTTCAAATATTACCGCCGAGATGTTAGGTTGGGTTAGGTTAGGTTATATTACGTTATTGATGTATATAACGGTCCCACGGAGACGTAGAGGCCATCAAGACAGGAATGTGGTCAAATATTCCCGCCGAGATATTAGGTTGGGTTAGGTTATGTTATATTACGTTATTGAAGTATATAAAGGTCCCACGGAGACGTAGAGGCCAACTCGCCAGGAATGTGGTCAAATATTACCGCCGAGATGTTAGGTTGGGTTAGGTTAGGCTATATTACGTTATTGATGTATATAAAGGTCCCACGGCGACGTAGAGGCCAACAAGCCAGGAATGTCGTCAAATATTACCGCCGAGATGTTAGGTTGGGGTAGGTTAGTTTGTATGACATTATTGATGTATATAACGTTCCCACGGAGACGTAGAGGCCAACTCGCCAGGAATGTGGTCAAATATTACCGCCGAGATGTTAGGTTGGGTTAGGTTAGGCTATATTACGTTATTGATGTATATAAAGGTCCCACGGAGACGTAGAGGCCAACAAGCCAGGAATGTCGTCAAATATTACCGCCGAGATGTTAGATTGGGTTAGGCTAGCTTATATTATGTTATTGATGTATATAAAGATCCCACGGATACGTAGAGGCCAACTCGCCAGGAATGTTGTCAAATCTTACCGCCGAGATGTTAGATTGGGTTAGGCTAGCTTATATTATGTTATTGATGTATATAAAGATCCCACGGAGACGTAGAGGCCAACTCGCCAGGAATGTTGTCAAATCTTACCGCCGAGATGTTAGGTTGGGTTAGGTTAGGTTATATTACGTTATTGTTGTATACAAAGGTCCCACGGAGGCGGAAAAGCCAACTCGCCAGGAATGTTCTCAAATATTACCGCCGAGATGTTAGATTGGTTTAGGTTAGGTTATATTACGCTATTGAAGTATATAAAGGTCCCACGGAAACGTAGAGGCCAACAAGCCAGGAATGTCGTCAAATATTACCGCCGAGATGTTAGATTGGGTTAGGCTAGCTTATATTATGTTATTGATGTATATAAAGGTCCCACGGAGACGTAGAGGCCAACTCGCCAGGAATGTTGTCAAATATTACCGCCGAGATGTTAGGTTGGGTTAGGCTAGGTTATATTACGTTATTGATGTATATAAAGGTCCCACGGAGACGTAGAGGCCAACTCGCCAGGAATGTTGTCAAATATTAGGTTAGGTTAGGTTATATTACGTTATTGATGTATATAAAGGTCCCACGGGGACGGATAAGCCAACTCACCAGGACTGTTGTCAAATATTACCGCCGAGATGTTAGGTTGGGTTAGGTTAGGTTATATTACGTTATTGATGTATATAAAGGTCCCACGGAGACGGATAAGCCAACTCGCCAGGAATGTTGTCAAATATTACCGCCGAGATGTTAGGTTGGGTTAGGTTAGGTTATATTACGTTATTGATGTATATAAAGGTCCCACGGAGACGTAGAGGCCAACTCGCCAGGAATGTTGTCAAATATTACCGCCGAGATGTTAGGTTGGGTTAGGTTAGGTTATATTACGTTATTGATGTATATAAAGTTCCCACGGAGACGTAGAGGCCAACAAGCCAGGAATGTGGTCAAATATTATCGCCGAGATGTTAGTTTGGGTTAGGTTAGGCTATATTACGTTATTGATGTATATAAAGGTCCCACGGAGACGTAGAGTCCAATAAGCCAGGAATGTGATCAAATATTACCGCCGAGATGTTAGGTTGGGTTAGGTGATATTATATTACGTTATTGATGTATATAAAGGTCCCAAGGAGGCGGAAAAGCCAACTCGCCAGGAATGTTCTCAAACATTACCGCCGAGATGTTAGGTTGGGTTGGGTTAGGTTATATTACGTTATTGATGTATATAAAGGTCCCACGGAGACGAAGAGGCCAACTCGCCAGGTATGTCTTCAAATATTACCGCCGAGATGTTAGATTGGTTTAGGTTAGGTTATATTACGTTATTGAAGTATATAAAGGTCCCACGGAGACGTAGAGGCCATCAAGACAGGAATGTGGTCAAATATTACCGCCGAGATGTTAGGTTGGGTTAGTTTAGGTTATATTACGTTATTGATGTATATAAAGGTCCCACGTAGACGTAGAGTCCAACAAGCCAGGAATGTGGTCAAATATTACAGCCGAGATGTAAGATTGGGTTAGGCTAGCTTATATTATGTTATTGATGTATATAAAGATCCCACGGTTACGTAGAGGTCAACTCGCCAGGAATGTTGTCAAATCTTACCACCGAGATGTTATGTTGGGTTAGGTGATATTATATTACGTTATTGATGTATATAAAGGTCCCACGGAGGCGGAAAAGCCAACTCGCCAGGAATGTTCTCAAACATTACCGCCGAGATGTTAGGTTGGGTTAGGTTAGGTTATATTACGTTATTGATGTATATAAAGGTCCCACGGAGACGAAGAGGCCAACTCGCCAGGTATGTCTTCAAATATTACCGCCGAGATGTTAGATTGGTTTAGGTTAGGTTATATTACGTTATTGAAGTATATAAAGGTCCCACGGAGACGTAGAGGCCATCAAGACAGGAATGTGGTCAAATATTACCGCCGAGATGTTAGGTTGGGTTAGTTTAGGTTATATTACGTTATTGATGTATATAAAGGTCCCACGTAGACGTAGAGTCCAACAAGCCAGGAATGTGGTCAAATATTACAGCCGAGATGTAAGATTGGGTTAGGTTAGGTTATATTACGTTATAGATGTATATAAAGGTCCCACGGGGACGTAGAGTCCAACAAGCCAGGAATGTGATCAAATATTACCGCCGAGATGTTAGGTTGGGTTAGGTGATGTTATATTACGTTATTGATGTATATAAAGGTCCCACGGAGGCGGAAAAGCCAATTCGCCAGGAATGTTCTCAAACATTACCGCCGAGATGTTAGGTTGGGGTAGGTTAGTTTGTATGACATTATTGATGTATATAACGTTCCCACGGAGACGTAGAGGCCAACTCGCCAGGAATGTGGTCAAATATTACCGCCGAGATGTTAGGTTGGGTTAGGTTAGGCTATATTACGTTATTGATGTATATAAAGGTCCCACGGAGACGTAGAGGCCAACAAGCCAGGAATGTCGTCAAATATTACCGCCGAGATGTTAGATTGGGTTAGGCTAGCTTATATTATGTTATTGATGTATATAAAGATCCCACGGTTACGTAGAGGTCAACTCGCCAGGAATGTTGTCAAATCTTACCGCCGAGATGTTAGGTTGGGTTAGGTTAGGTTATATTACGTTATTGATGTATACAAAGGTCCCACGGAGGCGGAAAAGCCAACTCGCCAGGAATGTTCTCAAATAATACCGCCGAGATGTTAGGTTGGGTTAGGTTATGTTATATTACGTTATTGATGTATATGAAGGTCCCACGGAGACGGAGAAGCCAACTCGCGAGGAATGTTGTCAAATATTACCACCGAGATGTTAGGTTGGGTTAGGTTAGGTTATATAACGGTATTGATGTATGTAACGGTCCCACGGAGACGTAGAGGCCATCAAGACAGGAATGTGGTCAAATATTCCCGCCGAGATGTTAGGTTGGGTTAGGTTAGGTTATATTACGTTATGGATGTATATAAAGGTCCCACGGAGACGTAGAGACCAACAAGCCAGGAATGTGGTCAAATATTATCGCCGAGATGTTAGGTTGGATTAGGTTAGGTTATATTACGTTATAGATGTATATAAAGGTCCCACGTAGACGTAGAGTCCAACAAGCCAGGAATGTTGTCAAATATTACAGCCGAGATGTAAGATTGGGTTAGGTTAGGTTATATCACGTTATAGATGTATATAAAGGTCCCACGGGGACGAAGAGGCCAACTCGCCAGGTATGTCTTCAAATATTACCGCCGAGATGTTAGATTGGGTTAGGCTAGCTTATATTATGTTATTGATGTATATAAAGGTCCCACGGAGACGTAGAGGCCAACAAGCCAGGAATGTGGTCAAATATTACCGCCGAGATGTTAGGTTGGGTTAGGTTATGTTATATTACGTTATTGAAGTATAGAAAGGTCCCACGGAGACGTAGAGGCCAACTCGCCAGGAATGTGGTCAAATATTACCGCCGAGATGTTAGGTTGGGTTAGGTTAGGTTATATTACGTTATTGATGTATATAAAGGTCCCACGGAGACGAAGAGCCCAACTCGCCGGGTATGTCTTCAAATATTACCGCCGTGATGTTAGATTGGTTTAGGTTAGGTTATATTACGCTATTGAAGTATATAAAGGTCCCGCGGAAACGTAGAGGCCAACAAGCCAGGAATGTTCTCAAACATTACCGCCGAGATGTTAGGTTGGGTTAGGTTAGGTTATATTACGTTACTGATTGTTATAAAGGTCCCACGGAGACGAAGAGGCCAACTCGCCAGGTATGTCTTCAGATATTACCGCCGAGATGTTAGATTGGTTTAGGTTAGGTTATATTACGTTATTGATGTATACAAAGGTCCCACGGAGGCGGAAAAGCCAACTCGCCAGGAATGTTCTCAAATATTACCGCCGAGATGTTAGGTTGGGTTAGGTTAGGTTATATTACGTTATTGAAGTATATAAAGGTCCCACGGAGACGTAGAGGCCAACAAGCCAGGAATGTGGTCGAATATTACAGCCGAGATGTAAGATTGGGTTAGGTTAGGTTATATTACGTTATAGATGTATATACAGGTCCCACGGACACGTAGAGTCCAATAAGCCAGGAATGTGATCAAATATTACCGCCGAGATGTTAGGTTGGGTTAGGTTAGGTTATATTACGTTATTGAAGTATATAAAGGTCCCACGGAGACGTAGAGGCCAACAAGCCAGGAATGTCGTCAAATATTACCGCCGAGATGTTAGATTGGGTTAGGCTAGCTTATATTATGTTATTGATGTATATAAAGGTCCCACGGAGACGTAGAGTCCAACAAGCCAGGAATGTGGTCAAATATTACAGCCGAGATGTAAGATTGGGTTAGGTTAGGTTATATTACGTTATAGATGTATATAAAGGTCCCACGGGGACGTAGAGTCCAACAAGCCAGGAATGTGATCAAATATTACCGCCGAGATGTTAGGTTGGGTTAGGTGATGTTATATTACGTTATTGATGTATATAAAGGTCCCACGGAGGCGGAAAAGCCAATTCGCCAGGAATGTTCTCAAACATTACCGCCGAGATGTTAGGTTGGGGTAGGTTAGTTTGTATGACATTATTGATGTATATAACGTTCCCACGGAGACGTAGAGGCCAACTCGCCAGGAATGTGGTCAAATATTACCGCCGAGATGTTAGGTTGGGTTAGGTTAGGCTATATTACGTTATTGATGTATATAAAGGTCCCACGGAGACGTAGAGGCCAACAAGCCAGGAATGTCGTCAAATATTACCGCCGAGATGTTAGATTGGGTTAGGCTAGCTTATATTATGTTATTGATGTATATAAAGATCCCACGGTTACGTAGAGGTCAACTCGCCAGGAATGTTGTCAAATCTTACCGCCGAGATGTTAGGTTGGGTTAGGTTAGGTTATATTACGTTATTGATGTATACAAAGGTCCCACGGAGGCGGAAAAGCCAACTCGCCAGGAATGTTCTCAAATAATACCGCCGAGATGTTAGGTTGGGTTAGGTTATGTTATATTACGTTATTGATGTATATGAAGGTCCCACGGAGACGGAGAAGCCAACTCGCGAGGAATGTTGTCAAATATTACCGCCGAGATGTTAGGTTGGGTTAGGTTAGGTTATATAACGGTATTGATGTATGTAACGGTCCCACGGAGACGTAGAGGCCATCAAGACAGGAATGTGGTCAAATATTCCCGCCGAGATGTTAGGTTGGGTTAGGTTAGGTTATATTACGTTATGGATGTATATAAAGGTCCCACGGAGACGTAGAGACCAACAAGCCAGGAATGTGGTCAAATATTATCGCCGAGATGTTAGGTTGGATTAGGTTAGGTTATATTACGTTATAGATGTATATAAAGGTCCCACGTAGACGTAGAGTCCAACAAGCCAGGAATGTTGTCAAATATTACAGCCGAGATGTAAGATTGGGTTAGGTTAGGTTATATCACGTTATAGATGTATATAAAGGTCCCACGGAGACGAAGAGGCCAACTCGCCAGGTATGTCTTCAAATATTACCGCCGAGATGTTAGATTGGGTTAGGCTAGCTTATATTATGTTATTGATGTATATAAAGGTCCCACGGAGACGTAGAGGCCAACAAGCCAGGAATGTGGTCAAATATTACCGCCGAGATGTTAGGTTGGGTTAGGTTATGTTATATTACGTTATTGAAGTATAGAAAGGTCCCACGGAGACGTAGAGGCCAACTCGCCAGGAATGTGGTCAAATATTACCGCCGAGATGTTAGGTTGGGTTAGGTTAGGTTATATTACGTTATTGATGTATATAAAGGTCCCACGGAGACGAAGAGCCCAACTCGCCGGGTATGTCTTCAAATATTACCGCCGTGATGTTAGATTGGTTTAGGTTAGGTTATATTACGCTATTGAAGTATATAAAGGTCCCGCGGAAACGTAGAGGCCAACAAGCCAGGAATGTTCTCAAACATTACCGCCGAGATGTTAGGTTGGGTTAGGTTAGGTTATATTACGTTACTGATTGTTATAAAGGTCCCACGGAGACGAAGAGGCCAACTCGCCAGGTATGTCTTCAGATATTACCGCCGAGATGTTAGATTGGTTTAGGTTAGGTTATATTACGTTATTGATGTATATAAAGGTCCCACGGAGGCGGAAAAGCCAACTCGCCAGGAATGTTCTCAAATATTACCGCCGAGATGTTAGGTTGGGTTAGGTTAGGTTATATTACGTTATTGAAGTATATAAAGGTCCCACGGAGACGTAGAGGCCAACAAGCCAGGAATGTGGTCGAATATTACAGCCGAGATGTAAGATTGGGTTAGGTTAGGTTATATTACGTTATAGATGTATATACAGGTCCCACGGACACGTAGAGTCCAATAAGCCAGGAATGTGATCAAATATTACCGCCGAGATGTTAGGTTGGGTTAGGTTAGGTTATATTACGTTATTGAAGTATATAAAGGTCCCACGGAGACGTAGAGGCCAACAAGCCAGGAATGTGGTCGAATATTACAGCCGAGATGTAAGATTGGGTTAGGTTAGGCTATATTACGTTATTGATGTATACAAAGGTCCCACGGAGGCGGAAAAGCCAACTCGCCAGGAATGTTCTCAAATATTACCGCCGAGATGTTAGGTTGGATTAGGTTAGGTTATATTACGTTATAGATGTATATAAAGGTCCCACGTAGACGTAGAGTCCAACAAGCCAGGAATGTGGTCAAATATTACATCCGAGATGTAAGATTGGGTTAGGTTAGGTTATATTACGTTATAGATGTATATACAGGTCCCACGGACACGTAGAGTCCAATAAGCCAGGAATGTGATCAAATATTACCGCCGAGATGTTAGGTTGGGTTAGGTTAGGTTATATTACGTTATTGAAGTATATAAAGGTCCCACGGAGACGTAGAGGCCAACAAGCCAGGAATGTCGTCAAATATTACCGCCGAGATGTTAGATTGGGTTAGGCTAGCTTATATTACGTTATTGAAGTATATAAAGGTCCCACGGAGACGTAGAGGCCAACAAGCCAGGAATGTCGTCAAATATTACCGCCGAGATGTTAGATTGGGTTAGGCTAGCTTATATTATGTTATTGATGTATATAAAGGTCCCACGGAGACGTAGAAGCCAACAAGCCAGGAATGTGGTCAAATATTACCGCCGAGATGTTAGATTGGGATAGACCAGCTTATATTATGTTATTGATGTATATAAAGGTCCCACGGAGACGTAGAGGCCAACTCGCCAGGAATGTTGTCAAATCTTACCGCCGAGATGTGCGGTTGGGTTAGGTTAGGTTATATTACGTTATTGATGTATATAAAGGTCCCACGGAGACGGATAAGCGAACTCGCCAGGAATGTTGTCAAATATTACCGCCGAGATGTTAGGTTGGGTTAGGTTAGGTTGTATTACATTATGGATGTATATAACGGTCCCCCGGAGACGTAGAGGCCAACAAGACAGGAATGTGGTCAAATATTACCGCCGAGATGTTAGGTTGGGTTAGGTTAGGCTATATTACGTTATTGACGTATATAAAGGTCCCACGGAGACGTAGAGGCCAACTCGCCTGTTATGTTGTCAAATCTTACCGCCGAGATGTTAGGTTGGGTTGGGCTAGGTTATATTACGTTATTGATGTATACAAAGGTCCCACGGAGACGTAGAGGCCAACTCGCCAGGAATGTGGTCAAATATTACCGCCGAGATGTTAGGTTGGGTTAGGTTAGGTTATATTACGTTATTGAAGTATATAAAGGTCCCACGGAGACGTAGAGGCCAACAAGCCAGGAATGTCGTCAAATATTACCGCCGAGATGTTAGATTGGGTTAGGCTAGCTTATATTACGTTATTGAAGTATATAAAGGTCCCACGGAGACGTAGAGGCCAACAAGCCAGGAATGTCGTCAAATATTACCGCCGAGATGTTAGATTGGGTTAGGCTAGCTTATATTATGTTATTGATGTATATAAAGGTCCCACGGAGACGTAGAAGCCAACAAGCCAGGAATGTGGTCAAATATTACCGCCGAGATGTTAGATTGGGATAGACCAGCTTATATTATGTTATTGATGTATATAAAGGTCCCACGGAGACGTAGAGGCCAACTCGCCAGGAATGTTGTCAAATCTTACCGCCGAGATGTGCGGTTGGGTTAGGTTAGGTTATATTACGTTATTGATGTATATAAAGGTCCCACGGAGACGGATAAGCGAACTCGCCAGGAATGTTGTCAAATATTACCGCCGAGATGTTAGGTTGGGTTAGGTTAGGTTGTATTACATTATGGATGTATATAACGGTCCCCCGGAGACGTAGAGGCCAACAAGACAGGAATGTGGTCAAATATTACCGCCGAGATGTTAGGTTGGGTTAGGTTAGGCTATATTACGTTATTGATGTATATAAAGGTCCCACGGAGACGTAGAGGCCAACTCGCCTGTTATGTTGTCAAATCTTACCGCCGAGATGTTAGGTTGGGTTGGGCTAGGTTATATTACGTTATTGATGTATACAAAGGTCCCACGGAGACGTAGAGGCCAACTCGCCAGGAATGTGGTCAAATATTACCGCCGAGATGTTAGGTTGGGTTATGTTAGGTTATATTACGTTACTGATGTATATAAAGGTCCCACGGAGACGAAGAGCCGAACTCGCCAGGTATGTCTTCAAATATTACCGCCGAGATGTTAGATTGGTTTAGGTTAGGTTATATTACGCTATTGAAGTATATAAAGGTCCCACGGAAACGTAGAGGCCAACAAGCCAGGAATGTCGTCAAATATTACCGCCGAGATGTTAGGTTGGGTTAGGTTAGGCTATATTACGTTATTGATGTATATAAATGTCCCACGGAGACGTAGAGGCCAACAAGCCAGGAATGTCGTCAAATATTACCGCCGAGATGTTAGATTGGGTTAGGTTAGGTTATATTACGTTATTGATGTATACAAAGGTCCCACGGAGACGTAGAGGCCAACAAGCCAGGAATGTTGTCAAATCTTACCGCCGAGATGTGCGGTTGGGTTAGGTTAGGTTATATTACGTTATTGATGTATACAAAGGTCCCACGGAGGCGGAAAAGCCAACTCGCCAGGAATGTTCTCAAATATTACCGCCGAGATGTTAGGTTGGATTAGGTTAGGTTATATTACGTTATAGATGTATATAAAGGTCCCACGTAGACGTAGAGTCCAACAAGCCAGGAATGTGGTCAAATATTACATCCGAGATGTAAGATTGGGTTAGGTTAGGTTATATTACGTTATAGATGTATATACAGGTCCCACGGACACGTAGAGTCCAATAAGCCAGGAATGTGATCAAATATTACGGCCGAGATGTTAGGTTGGGTTAGGTTAGGTTATATTACGTTATTGAAGTATATAAAGGTCGCACGGAGACGTAGAGGCCAACAAGCCAGGAATGTCGTCAAATATTACCGCCGAGATGTTAGATTGGGTTAGGCTAGCTTATATTACGTTATTGAAGTATATAAAGGTCCCACGGAGACGTAGAGGCCAACAAGCCAGGAATGTCGTCAAATATTACCGCCGAGATGTTAGATTGGGTTAGGCTAGCTTATATTATATTATTGATGTATATAAAGGTCCCACGGAGACGTAGAAGCCAACAAGCCAGGAATGTGGTCAAATATTACCGCCGAGATGTTAGATTGGGATAGACCAGCTTATATTATGTTATTGATGTATATAAAGGTCCCACGGAGACGTAGAGGCCAACTCGCCAGGAATGTTGTCAAATCTTACCGCCGAGATGTGCGGTTGGGTTAGGTTAGGTTATATTACGTTATTGATGTATATAAAGGTCCCACGGAGACGGATAAGCGAACTCGACAGGAATGTTGTCAAATATTACCGCCGAGATGTTAGGTTGGGTTAGGTTAGGTTGTATTACATTATGGATGTATATAACGGTCCCCCGGAGACGTAGAGGCCAACAAGACAGGAATGTGGTCAAATATTACCGCCGAGATGTTAGGTTGGGTTAGGTTAGGCTATATTACGTTATTGAAGTATATAAAGGTCCCACGGAGACGTAGAGGCCAACTCGCCTGATATGTTGTCAAATCTTACCGCCGAGATGTTAGGTTGGGTTGGGCTAGGTTATATTACGTTATTGATGTATACAAAGGTCCCACGGAGACGTAGAGGCCAACTCGCCAGGAATGTGGTCAAATATTACCGCCGAGATGTTAGGTTGGGTTATGTTAGGTTATATTACGTTACTGATGTATATAAAGGTCCCACGGAGACGAAGAGCCGAACTCGCCAGGTATGTCTTCAAATATTACCGCCGAGATGTTAGATTGGTTTAGGTTAGGTTATATTACGCTATTGAAGTATATAAAGGTCCCACGGAAACGTAGAGGCCAACAAGCCAGGAATGTCGTCAAATATTACCGCCGAGATGTTAGGTTGGGTTAGGTTAGGCTATATTACGTTATTGATGTATATAAATGTCCCACGGAGACGTAGAGGCCAACAAGCCAGGAATGTCGTCAAATATTACCGCCGAGATGTTAGATTGGGTTAGGTTAGGTTATATTACGTTATTGATGTATACAAAGGTCCCACAGAGACGTAGAGGCCAACAAGCCAGGAATGTTGTCAAATCTTACCGCCGAGATGTTAGGTTGGGTTAGGTTAGGTTATATTACGTTATTGATGTATACAAAGGTCCCACGGAGGCGGAAAAGCCAACTCGCCAGGAATGTTCTCAAATATTACCGCCGAGATGTTAGGTTGGATTAGGTTAGGTTATATTACGTTATAGATGTATATAAAGGTCCCACGTAGACGTAGAGTCCAACAAGCCAGGAATGTGGTCAAATATTACCGCCGAGATGTTAGGTTGGGTTAGGTTAGGTTATATTACGTTATTGAAGTATATAAAGGTCCCACGGAGACGTAGAGGCCAACAAGCCAGGAATGTCGTCAAATATTACCGCCGAGATGTTAGATTGGGTTAGGCTAGCTTATATTACGTTATTGATGTACATAAAGGTCCCACGGAGACGTAGAGGCCAACTCGCCAGGAATGTTGTCAAATATTACCGCCGAGATGTTAGGTTGGGTTAGGTTAGGTTATATTACGTTATTGATGTATATAAAGGTCCCACGGAGACGGATAAGCCAATTCGCCAGGAATGTTCTCAAATATTACCCCCGAGATGTTAGGTTGGGGTAGGTTAGGTTGTATGACATTATTGATGTATATAACGTTCCCACGGAGACGTAGAGGCCAACTCGCCAGGAATGTGGTCAAATATTACCGCCGAGATGTTAGGTTGGGTTAGGTTAGGCTATATTACGTTATTGATGTATATAAATGTCCCACGGAGACGTAGAGGCCAACAAGCCAGGAATGTCGTCAAATATTACCGCCGAGATGTTAGATTGGGTTAGGCTAGCTTATATTATGTTATTGATGTATATAAAGATCCCACGGAGACGTAGAGGCCAACTCGCCAGGAATGTTGTCAAATCTTACCGCCGAGATGTTAGGTTGGGTTAGGTTAGGTTATATTACGTTATTGATGTATACAAAGGTCCCACGGAGGCGGAAAAGCCAACTCGCCAGGAATGTTCTCAAATATTACCGCCGATATGTTAGGTTGGGTTAGGTTAGGTTGTATTACATTATGGATGTATATAACGGTCCCCCGGAGACGTAGAGGCCAACAAGACAGGAATGTGGTCAAATATTACCGCCGAGATGTTAGGTTGGGTTAGGTTAGGCTATAATACGTTATTGACGTATATAAAGGTCCCACGGAGACGTAGAGGCCAACTCGCCTGGTATGTTGTCAAATCTTAGCGCCGAGATGTTAGGTTGGGTTGGGCTAGCTTATATTACGTTATTGATGTACATAAAGGTCCCACGGAGACTTAGAGGCCAACTCGCCAGGAATGTTGTCAAATATTACCGCCGAGATGTTAGGTTGGGTTAGGTTAGGTTATATTACGTTATTGATGTATATAAAGGTCCCACGGAGACGGATAAGCCAATTCGCCAGGAATGTTGTCAAATATTACCGCCGAGATGTTAGGTTGGGGTAGGTTAGGTTGTATGACATTATTGATGTATATAACGTTCCCACGGAGACGTAGAGGCCAACTCGCCAGGAATGTGGTCAAATATTACCACCGAGATGTTAGGTTGGGTTAGGTTAGGCTATATTACGTTATTGATGTATATAAAGGTCCCACGGCGACGTAGAGGCCAACAAGCCAGGAATGTCGTCAAATATTACCGCCGAGATGTTAGGTTGGGGTAGGTTAGTTTGTATGACATAATTGATGTATATAACGTTCCCACGGAGACGTAGAGGCCAACTCGCCAGGAATGTGGTCAAATATTACCGCCGAGATGTTAGGTTGGGTTAGGTTAGGCTATATTACGTTATTGATGTATATAAAGGTCCCACGGAGACGTAGAGGCCAACAAGCCAGGAATGTCGTCAAATATTACCGCCGAGATGTTAGATTGGGTTAGGCTAGCTTATATTATGTTATTGATGTATATAAAGATCCCACGGATACGTAGAGGCCAACTCGCCAGGAATGTTGTCAAATATTACCGCCGAGATGTTAGGTTGGGTTATGCTAGGTTATATTACGTTATTGATGTATATAAAGGTCCCACGGAGACGGATAAGCCAACTCGCCAGGACTGTTCTCAAATATTACCCCCGAGATGTTAGGTTGGGGTAGGTTAGGTTGTATGACATTATTGATGTATATAACGTTCCCACGGAGACGTAGAGGCCAACTCGCCAGGAATGTGGTCAAATATTACCGCCGAGATGTTAGGTTGGGTTAGGTTAGGCTATATTACGTTATTGATGTATATAAATGTCCCACGGAGACGTAGAGGCCAACAAGCCAGGAATGTCGTCAAATATTACCGCCGAGATGTTAGATTGGGTTAGGCTAGCTTATATTATGTTATTGATGTATATAAAGATCCCACGGAGACGTAGAGGCCAACTCGCCAGGAATGTTGTCAAATCTTACCGCCGAGATGTTAGGTTGGGTTAGGTTAGGTTATATTACGTTATTGATGTATACAAAGGTCCCACGGAGGCGGAAAAGCCAACTCGCCAGGAATGTTCTCAAATATTACCGCCGATATGTTAGGTTGGGTTAGGTTAGGTTGTATTACATTATGGATGTATATAACGGTCCCCCGGAGACGTAGAGGCCAACAAGACAGGAATGTGGTCAAATATTACCGCCGAGATGTTAGGTTGGGTTAGGTTAGGCTATAATACGTTATTGACGTATATAAAGGTCCCACGGAGACGTAGAGGCCAACTCGCCTGGTATGTTGTCAAATCTTAGCGCCGAGATGTTAGGTTGGGTTGGGCTAGCTTATATTACGTTATTGATGTACATAAAGGTCCCACGGAGACTTAGAGGCCAACTCGCCAGGAATGTTGTCAAATATTACCGCCGAGATGTTAGGTTGGGTTAGGTTAGGTTATATTACGTTATTGATGTATATAAAGGTCCCACGGAGACGGATAAGCCAATTCGCCAGGAATGTTGTCAAATATTACCGCCGAGATGTTAGGTTGGGGTAGGTTAGGTTGTATGACATTATTGATGTATATAACGTTCCCACGGAGACGTAGAGGCCAACTCGCCAGGAATGTGGTCAAATATTACCACCGAGATGTTAGGTTGGGTTAGGTTAGGCTATATTACGTTATTGATGTATATAAAGGTCCCACGGCGACGTAGAGGCCAACAAGCCAGGAATGTCGTCAAATATTACCGCCGAGATGTTAGGTTGGGGTAGGTTAGTTTGTATGACATAATTGATGTATATAACGTTCCCACGGAGACGTAGAGGCCAACTCGCCAGGAATGTGGTCAAATATTACCGCCGAGATGTTAGGTTGGGTTAGGTTAGGCTATATTACGTTATTGATGTATATAAAGGTCCCACGGAGACGTAGAGGCCAACAAGCCAGGAATGTCGTCAAATATTACCGCCGAGATGTTAGATTGGGTTAGGCTAGCTTATATTATGTTATTGATGTATATAAAGATCCCACGGATACGTAGAGGCCAACTCGCCAGGAATGTTGTCAAATATTACCGCCGAGATGTTAGGTTGGGTTATGCTAGGTTATATTACGTTATTGATGTATATAAAGGTCCCACGGAGACGGATAAGCCAACTCGCCAGGACTGTTGTCAAATATTACCGCCGAGATGTTAGGTTGGGTTAGGTTAGGTTATATTACGTTATTGATGTATATAAAGGTCCCACGGAGACGGATAAGCCAACTCGCCAGGAATGTTGTCAAATATTACCGCCGAGATGTTAGGTTGGGTTAGGTTAGGTTATATTACGTTATTGATGTATATAAAGGTCCCACGGAGACGTAGAGGCCAACTCGCCAGGAATGTTGTCAAATATTACCGCCGAGATGTTAGGTTGGGTTAGTTTAGGTTATATCACGTTATTGATATATATAAAGTTCCCACGGAGACGTAGAGGCCAACAAGCCAGGAATGTGGTCAAATATTATCGCCGAGATGTTAGTTTGGGTTAGGTTAGGCTATATTACGTTATTGATGTATATAAAGGTCCCACGGAGACTTAGAGTCCAATAAGCCAGGAATGTGATCAAATATTACCGCCGAGATGTTAGGTTGGGTTAGGTGATATTATATTACGTTATTGATGTATATAAAGGTCCCACGGAGGCGGAAAAGCCAACTCGCCAGGAATGTTCTCAAACATTACCGCCGAGATGTTAGGTTGGGTTAGGTTAGGTTATATTACGTTATTGATGTATATAAAGGTCCCACGGAGACGGATAAGCCAATTCGCCAGGAATGTTGTCAAATATTGCCCCCGAGATGTTAGGTTGGGGTAGGTTAGGTTGTATGACATTATTGATGTATATAACGTTCCCACGGACACGTAGAGTCCAATAAGCCAGGAATGTGATCAAATATTACCGCCGAGATGTTAGGTTGGGTTAGGTTAGGTTATATTACGTTATTGAAGTATATAAAGGTCCCACGGAGACGTAGAGGCCAACAAGCCAGGAATGTCGTCAAATATTACCGCCGAGATGTTAGATTGGATTAGGCTAGCTTATATTATGTTATTGATGTATATAAAGGTCCCACGGAGACGTAGAAGCCAACAAGCCAGGAATGTGGTCAAATATTACCGCCGAGATGTTAGATTGGGATAGACCAGCTTATATTATGTTATTGATGTATATAAAGGTCCCACGGAGACGTAGAGGCCAACTCGCCAGGAATGTTGTCAAGTCTTACCGCCGAGATGTGCGGTTGGGTTAGGTTAGGTTATATTACGTTATTGATGTATATAAAGGTCCCACGGAGACGGATAAGCGAACTCGCCAGGAATGTTGTCAAATATTATCGCCTTGATGTTAGGTTGGGTTAGGTTAGGTTGTATTACATTATGGATGTATATAACGGTCCCCCGGAGACGTAGAGGCCAACAAGACAGGAATGTGGTCAAATATTACCGCCGAGATGTTAGGTTGGGTTAGGTTAGGCTATAATACGTTATTGACGTATATAAAGGTCCCCCGGAGACGTAGAGGCCAACAAGACAGGAATGTGGTCAAATATTACCGCCGAGATGTTAGGTTGGGTTAGGTTAGGCTATAATACGTTATTGACGTATATAAAGGTCCCACGGAGACGTAGAGGCCAACTCGCCTGGTATGTTGTCAAATCTTACCGCCGAGATGTTAGGTTGGGTTGGGCTAGCTTATATTACGTTATTGATGTACATAAAGGTCCCACGGAGACTTAGAGGCCAACTCGCCAGGAATGTTGTCAAATATTACCGCCGAGATGTTAGGTTGGGTTAGGTTAGGTTATATTACGTTATTGATGTATATAAAGGTCCCACGGAGACGGATAAGCCAATTCGCCAGGAATGTTGTCAAATATTACCGCCGAGATGTTAGGTTGGGGTAGGTTAGGTTGTATGACATTATTGATGTATATAACGTTCCCACGGAGACGTAGAGGCCAACTCGCCAGGAATGTGGTCAAATATTACCGCCGAGATGTTAGGTTGGGTTAGGTTAGGCTATATTACGTTATTGATGTATATAAAGGTCCCACGGCTACGTAGAGGCCAACAAGCCAGGAATGTCGTCAAATATTACCGCCGAGATGTTAGGTTGGGGTAGGTTAGTTTGTATGACATTATTGATGTATATAACGTTCCCACGGAGACGTAGAGGCCAACTCGCCAGGAATGCGGTCAAATATTACCGCCGAGATGTTAGGTTGGGTTAGGTTAGGCTATATTACGTTATTGATGTATATAAAGGTCCCACGGAGGCGTAGAGGCCAACAAGCCAGGAATGTCGTCAAATATTACCGCCGAGATGTTAGATTGGGTTAGGCTAGCTTATATTATGTTATTGATGTATATAAAGATCCCACGGATACGTAGAGGCCAACTCGCCAGGAATGTTGTCAAATATTACCGCCGAGATGTTAGGTTGGGTTATGCTAGGTTATATTACGTTATTGATGTATATAAAGGTCCCACGTAGACGTAGAGGCCAACTCGCCAGGAATGTTGTCAAATATTACCGCCGAGATGTTAGGTTGGGTTAGGTTAGGTTATATTACGTTATTGATGTATATAAAGGTCCCACGGAGACGGATAAGCCAACTCGCCATGACTGTTGTCAAATATTACCGCCGAGATGTTAGGTTGGGTTAGGTTAGGTTATATTACGTTATTGATGTATATAAAGGTCCCACGGAGACGGATAAGCCAACTCGCCAGGAATGTTGTCATATATTACCGCCGAGATGTTAGGTTGGGTTAGGTTAGGTTATATTACGTTATTGATGTATATAAAGGTCCCACGGAGACGTAGAGGCCAACTCGCCAGGAATGTTGTCAAATATTACCGCCGAGATGTTAGGTTGGGTTAGTTTAGGTTATATCACGTTATTGATGTATATAAAGTTCCCACGGAGACGTAGAGGCCAACAAGCCAGGAATGTGGTCAAATATTATCGCCGAGATGTTAGTTTGGGTTAGGTTAGGCTATATTACGTTATTGATGTATATAAAGGTCCCACGGAGACTTAGAGTCCAATAAGCCAGGAATGTGATCAAATATTACCGCCGAGATGTTAGGTTGGGTTAGGTGATATTATATTACGTTATTGATGTATATAAAGGTCCCACGGAGGCGGAAAAGCCAACTCGCCAGGAATGTTCTCAAACATTACCGCCGAGATGTTAGGTTGGGTTAGGTTAGGTTATATTACGTTATTGATGTATATAAAGGTCCCACGGAGACGAAGAGGCCAACTCGCCAGGTATGTCTTCAAATATTACCGCCGAGATGTTAGATTGGTTTAGGTTAGGTTATATTACGTTATTGAAGTATATAAAGGTCCCACGGAGACGTAGAGGCCATCAAGACAGGAATGTGGTCAAATATTACCGCTGAGATGTTAGGTTGGGTTAGTTTAGGTTATATTACGTTATTGATGTATATAAAGGTCCCACGTAGACGTAGAGTCCAACAAGCCAGGAATGTGGTCAAATATTACAGCCGAGATGTAAGATTGGGTTAGGTTAGGTTATATTACGTTATAGATGTATATAAAGGTCCCACGGGGACGTAGAGTCCAACAAGCCAGGAATGTGATCAAATATTACCGCCGAGATGTTAGGTTGGGTTAGGTGATGTTATATTACGTTATTGATGTATATAAAGGTCCCACGGAGGCGGAAAAGCCAATTCGCCAGGAATGTTCTCAAACATTGCCGCCGAGATGTTAGGTTGGGGTAGGTTAGTTTGTATGACATTATTGATGTATATAACGTTCCCACGGAGACGTAGAGGCCAACTCGCCAGGAATGTGGTCAAATATTACCGCCGAGATGTTAGGTTGGGTTAGGTTAGGCTATATTACGTTATTGATGTATATAAAGGTCCCACGGAGACGTAGAGGCCAACAAGCCAGGAATGTCGTCAAATATTACCGCCGAGATGTTAGATTGGGTTAGGCTAGCTTATATTATGTTATTGATGTATATAAAGATCCCACGGAGACGTAGAGGCCAACTCGCCAGGAATGTTGTCAAATCTTACCGCCGAGATGTTAGGTTGGGTTAGGTTAGGTTATATTACGTTATTGATGTATACAAAGGTCCCACGGAGGCGGAAAAGCCAACTCGCCAGGAATGTTCTCAAATATTACCGCCGATATGTTAGGTTGGATTAGGTTAGGTTATATTACGTTATAGATGTATATAAAGGTCCCACGTAGACGTAGAGTCCAACAAGCCAGGAATGTGGTCAAATATTACAGCCGAGATGTAAGATTGGGTTAGGTTAGGTTATATTACGTTATAGATGTATATACAGGTCCCACGGACACGTAGAGTCCAATAAGCCAGGAATGTGATCAAATATTACCGCCGAGATGTTAGGTTGGGTTAGGTTAGGTTATATTACGTTATTGAAGTATATAAAGGTCCCACGGAGACGTAGAGGCCAACAAGCCAGGAATGTCGTCAAATATTACCGCCGAGATGTTAGGTTGGGTTAGTTTAGGTTATATTACGTTATTGATGTATATAAAGGTCCCACGTAGACGTAGAGTCCAACAAGCCAGGAATGTGGTCAAATATTACAGCCGAGATGTAAGATTGGGTTAGGTTAGGTTATATTACGTTATAGATGTATATAAAGGTCCCACGGGGACGTAGAGTCCAACAAGCCAGGAATTTGATCAAATATTACCGCCGAGATGTTAGGTTGGGTTAGGTGGTTATATTACGTTATTGATGTATATAAATGTCCCACGGAGGCGGAAAAGCCAATTCGCCAGGAATGTTGTCAAATCTTACCGCCGAGATGTTAGGTTGGGTTAGGTTAGGTTATATTACGTTATTGATGTATACAAAGGTCCCACGGAGGCGGAAAAGCCAACTCGCCAGGAATGTTCTCAAATATTACCGCCGATATGTTAGGTTGGATTAGGTTAGGTTATATTACGTTATAGATGTATATAAAGGTCCCACGTAGACGTAGAGTCCAACAAGCCAGGAATGTGGTCAAATATTACAGCCGAGATGTAAGATTGGGTTAGGTTAGGTTATATTACGTTATAGATGTATATACAGGTCCCACGGACACGTAGAGTCCAATAAGCCAGGAATGTGATCAAATATTACCGCCGAGATGTTAGGTTGGGTTAGGTTAGGTTATATTACGTTATTGAAGTATATAAAGGTCCCACGGAGACGTAGAGGCCAACAAGCCAGGAATGTCGTCAAATATTACCGCCGAGATGTTAGATTGGATTAGGCTAGCTTATATTATGTTATTGATGTATATAAAGGTCCCACGGAGACGTAGAAGCCAACAAGCCAGGAATGTGGTCAAATATTACCGCCGAGATGTTAGATTGGGATAGACCAGCTTATATTATGTTATTGATGTATATAAAGGTCCCACGGAGACGTAGAGGCCAACTCGCCAGGAATGTTGTCAAATCTTACCGCCGAGATGTGCGGTTGGGTTACGTTAGGTTATATTACGTTATTGATGTATATAAAGGTCCCACGGAGACGGATAAGCGAACTCGCCAGGAATGTTGTCAAATATTACCGCCGTGATGTTAGGTTGGGTTAGGTTAGGTTGTATTACATTATGGATGTATATAACGGTCCCCCGGAGACGTAGAGGCCAACAAGACAGGAATGTGGTCAAATATTACCGCCGAGATGTTAGCTTGGGTTAGGTTAGGCTATAATACGTTATTGACGTATATAAAGGTCCCACGGAGACGTAGAGGCCAACTCGCCTGGTATGTTGTCAAATCTTACCGCCGAGATGTTAGGTTGGGTTGGGCTAGGTTATATTACGTTATTGATGTATATAAAGGTCCCACGGAGGCGGATAGGCGAACTCGCCAGGAATGTTGTCAAATATTACCGCCGAGATGTTAGGTTGGGTTAGGTTAGGTTGTATTACATTATGGATGTATATAACGGTCCCCCGGAGACGTAGAGGCCAACAAGACAGGAATGTGGTCAAATATTACCGCCGAGATGTTAGGTTGGGTTAGGTTAGGCTATAATACGTTATTGACGTATATAAAGGTCCCACGGAGACGTAGAGGCCAACTCGCCTGGTATGTTGTCAAATCTTACCGCCGAGATGTTAGGTTGGGTTGGGCTAGCTTATATTACGTTATTGATATACATAAAGGTCCCACGGAGACGTAGAGGCCAACTCGCCAGGAATGTTGTCAAATATTAACGCCGAGATGTTAGGTTGGGTTAGGTTAGGTTATATTACGTTATTGATGTATATAAAGGTCCCACGGAGACGGATAAGCCAATTCGCCAGGAATGTCGTCAAATATTACCGCCGAGATGTTAGGTTGGGGTAGGTTAGGTTGTATGACATTATTGATGTGTATAACGTTCCCACGGAGACGTAGAGGCCAACTCGCCAGGAATGTGGTCAAATATTACCGCCGAGATGTTAGGTTGGGTTAGGTTAGGCTATGTTACGTTATTGATGTATATAAAGGTCCCACGGCGACGTAGAGGCCAACAAGCCAGGAATGTCGTCAAATATTACCGCCGAGATGTTAGGTTGGGGTAGGTTAGTTTGTATGACATTATTGATGTATATAACGTTCCCACGGAGACGTAGAGGCCAACTCGCCAGGAATGTGGTCAAATATTACCGCCGAGATGTTAGGTTGGGTTAGGTTAGGCTATATTACGTTATTGATGTATATAAAGTTCCCACGGAGACGTAGAGGCCAACAAGCCAGGAATGTCGTCAAATATTACCGCCGAGATGTTAGATTGGGTTAGGCTAGCTTATATTATGTTATTGATGTATATAAAGATCCCACGGATACGTAGAGGCCAACTCGCCAGGAATGTTGTCAAATCTTACCGCCGAGATGTTAGATTGGGTTAGGCTAGCTTATATTATGTTATTGATGTATATAAAGAACCCACGGAGACGTAGAGGCCAACTCGCCAGGAATGTTGTCAAATCTTACCGCCGAGATGTTAGGTTGGGTTAGGTTAGGTTATATTACGTTATTGATGTATACAAAGGTCCCACGGAGGCGGAAAAGCCAACTCGCCAGGAATGTTCTCAAATATTACCGCTGAGATGTTAGATTGGTTTAGGTTAGGTTATATTACGCTATTGAAGTATATAAAGGTCCCACGGAAACGTAGAGGCCAACAAGCCAGGAATGTCGTCAAATATTACCGCCGAGATGTTAGATTGGGTTAGGCTAGCTTATGTTATGTTATTGATGTATATAAAGGTCCCACGGAGACGTAGAGGCCAACTCGCCAGGAATGTTGTCAAATATTACCGCCGAGATGTTAGGTTGGGTTAGGCTAGGTTATATTACGTTATTGATGTATATAAAGGTCCCACGGAGACGTAGAGGCCAACTCGCCAGGAATGTTGTCAAATATTACCGCCGCGATGTTAGGTTGGGTTAGGTTAGGTTATATTACGTTATTGATGTATATAAAGGTCCCACGGAGACGGATAAGCCAACTCGCCAGGACTGTTGTCAAATATTACCGCCGAGATGTTAGGTTGGGTTAGGTTAGGTTATATTACGTTATTGATGTATATAAAGGTCCCACGGAGACGGATAAGCCAACTCGCCAGGAATGTTGTCAAATATTACCGCCGAGATGTTAGGTTGGGTTAGGTTAGGTTATATTATGTTATTGATGTATATAAAGGTCCCACGGAGACGGATAAGCCAATTCGCCAGGAATGTTGTCAAATATTACCGCCGAGATGTTAGGTTGGGGTAGGTTAGGTTGTATGACATTATTGATGTATATAACGTTCCCACGGAGACGTAGAGGCCAACTCGCCAGGAATGTGGTCAAATATTACCGCCGAGATGTTAGGTTGGGTTAGGTTAGGCTATATTACGTTATTGATGTATATAAAGGTCCCACGGCGACGTAGAGGCCAACAAGCCAGGAATGTCGTCAAATATTACCGCCGAGATGTTAGGTTGGGGTAGGTTAGTTTGTATGACATTATTGATGTATATAACGTTCCCACGGAGACGTAGAGGCCAACTCGCCAGGAATGTGGTCAAATATTACCGCCGAGATGTTAGGTTGGGTTAGGTTAGGCTATATTACGTTATTGATGTATATAAAGGTCCCACGGAGACGTAGAGGCCAACAAGCCAGGAATGTCGTCAAATATTACCGCCGAGATGTTAGATTGGGTTAGGCTAGCTTATATTATGTTATTGATGTATATAAAGATCCCACGGATACGTAGAGGCCAACTCGCCAGGAATGTTGTCAAATCTTACCGCCGAGATGTTAGATTGGGTTAGGCTAGCTTATATTATGTTATTGATGTATATAAAGATCCCACGGAGACGTAGAGGCCAACTCGCCAGGAATGTTGTCAAATCTTACCGCCGAGATGTTAGGTTGGGTTAGGTTAGGTTATATTACGTTATTGATGTATACAAAGGTCCCACGGAGGCGGAAAAGCCAACTCGCCAGGAATGTTCTCAAATATTACCGCCGAGATGTTAGATTGGTTTAGGTTAGGTTATATTACGCTATTGATGTATATAAAGGTCCCACGGAGACGGATAAGCCAACTCGCCAGGAATGTTGTCAAATATTACCGCCGAGATGTTAGGTTGGGTTAGGTTAGGTTATATTACGTTATTGATGTATTTAAAGGTCCCACGGAGACGTAGAGGCCAACTCGCCAGGAATGTTGTCAAATATTACCGCCGAGATGTTAGGTTGGGTTAGTTTAGGTTATATCACGTTATTGATGTATATAAAGTTCCCACGGAGACGTAGAGGCCAACAAGCCAGGAATGTGGTCAAATATTATCGCCGAGATGTTAGTTTGGGTTAGGTTAGGCTATATTACGTTATTGATGTATATAAAGGTCCCACGGAGACTTAGAGTCCAATAAGCCAGGAATGTGGTCAAATATTACCACCGAGATGTTAGGTTGGGTTAGGTGATATTATATTACGTTATTGATGTATATAAAGGTCCCACGGAGGCGGAAAAGCCAACTCGCCAGGAATGTTCTCAAACATTACCGCCGAGATGTTAGGTTGGGTTAGGTTAGGTTATATTACGTTATTGATGTATATAAAGGTCCCACGGAGACGAAGAGGCCAACTCGCCAGGTATGTCTTCAAATATTACCGCCGAGATGTTGGATTGGTTTAGGTTAGGTTATATTACGTTATTGAAGTATATAAAGGTCCCACGGAGACGTAGAGGCCATCAAGACAGGAATGTGGTCAAATATTACCGCCGAGATGTTAGGTTGGGTTAGTTTAGGTTATATTACGTTATTGATGTATATAAAGGTCCCACGTAGACGTAGAGTCCAACAAGCCAGGAATGTGGTCAAATATTACAGCCGAGATGTAAGATTGGGTTAGGTTAGGTTATATTACGTTATAGATGTATATAAAGGTCCCACGGGGACGTAGAGTCCAACAAGCCAGGAATGTGATCAAATATTACCGCCGAGATGTTAGGTTGGGTTAGGTGATGTTATATTACGTTATTGATGTATATAAAGGTCCCACGGAGGCGGAAAAGCCAATTCGCCAGGAATGTTCTCAAACATTACCGCCGAGATGTTAGGTTGGGGTAGGTTAGTTTGTATGACATTATTGATGTATATAACGTTCCCACGGAGACGTAGAGGCCAACAAGCCAGGAATGTCGTCAAATCTTACCGCCGAGATGTTAGGTTGGGTTGGGCTAGGTTATATTACGTTATTGATGTATACAAAGGTCCCACGGAGACGTAGAGGCCAACTCGCCAGGAATGTGGTCAAATATTACCGCCGAGATGTTAGGTTGGGTTAGGTTAGGCTATATTACGTTATTGATGTATATAAATGTCCCACGGAGACGTAGAGGCCAACAAGCCAGGAATGTCGTCAAATATTACCGCCGAGATGTTAGATTGGGTTAGGCTAGCTTATATTATGTTATTGATGTATATAAAGATCCCACGGAGACGTAGAGGCGAACTCGCCAGGAATGTTGTCAAATCTTACCGCCGAGATGTTAGGTTGGGTTAGGTTAGGTTATATTACGTTATTGATGTATACAAAGGTCCCACGGAAGCGGAAAAGCCAACTCGCCAGGAATGTTCTCAAATATTACCGCCGAGATGTTAGATTGGTTTAGGTTAGGTTATATTACGCTATTGAAGTATATAAAGGTCCCACGGAAACGTAGAGGCCAACAAGCCAGGAATGTTGTCAAATCTTACCGCCGAGATGTTAGGTTGGGTTAGGTTAGGTTATATTACGTTATTGATGTATACAAAGGTCCCACGGAGGCGGAAAAGCCAACTCGCCAGGAATGTTCTCAAATATTACCGCCGAGATGTTAGGTTGGATTAGGTTAGGTTATATTACGTTATAGATGTATATAAAGGTCCCACGTAGACGTAGAGTCCAACAAGCCAGGAATGTGGTCAAATATTACAGCCGAGATGTAAGATTGGGTTAGGTTAGGTTATATTACGTTATAGATGTATATACAGGCCCCACGGACACGTAGAGTCCAATAAGCCAGGAATGTGATCAAATATTACCGCCGAGATGTTAGGTTGGGTTAGGTTAGGTTATATTACGTTATTGAAGTATATAAAGGTCCCACGGAGACGTAGAGGCCAACAAGCCAGGAATGTCGTCAAATATTACCGCCGAGATGTTAGATTGGGTTAGGCTAGCTTATATTATGTTATTGATGTATATAAAGGTCCCACGGAGACGTAGAAGCCAACAAGCCAGGAATGTGGTCAAATATTACCGCCGAGATGTTAGATTGGGATAGACCAGCTTATATTATGTTATTGATGTATATAAAGGTCCCACGGAGACGTAGAGGCCAACTCGCCAGGAATGTTGTCAAATCTTACCGCCGAGATGTGCGGTTGGGTTAGGTTAGGTTATATTACGTTATTGATGTATATAAAGGTCCCACGGAGACGGATAAGCGAACTCGCCAGGAATGTTGTCAAATATTACCGCCGAGATGTTAGGTTGGGTTAGGTTAGGTTGTATTACATTATGGATGTATATAACGGTCCCCCGGAGACGTAGAGGCCAACAAGTCAGGAATGTGGTCAAATATTACAGCCGAGATGTTAGGTTGGGTTAGGTTAGGCTATAATACGTTATTGACGTATATAAAGGTCCCACGGAGACGTAGAGGCCAACTCGCCTGGTATGTTGTCAAATCTTACCGCCGAGATGTTAGGTTGGGTTGGGCTAGGTTATATTACGTTATTGATGTATATAAAGGTCCCACGGAGACGGATAAGCGAACTCGCCAGGAATGTTGTCAAATATTACCGCCGAGATGTTAGGTTGTATTACATTATGGATGTATATAACGGTCCCCCGGAGACGTAGAGGCCAACAAGACAGGAATGTGGTCAAATATTACCGCCGAGATGTTAGGTTGGGTTAGGTTAGGCTATAATACGTTATTGACGTATATAAAGGTCCCACGGAGACGTAGAGGCCAACTCGCCTGGTATGTTGTCAAATCTTACCGCCGAGATGTTAGGTTGGGTTGGGCTAGGTTATATTACGTTATTGATGTATACAAAGGTCCCACGGACACGTAGAGGCCAACTCGCCAGGTAAGTTTTCAAATATTACCGCCGAGATGTTAGGTTGGGTTAGGTTAGGTTATATTACGTTATTGATGTATATAACGGTCCCACGGAGACGTAGAGGCCATCAAGACAGGAATGTGGTCAAATATTCCCGCCGAGATATTAGGTTGGGTTAGGTTATGTTATATTACGTTATTGAAGTATATAAAGGTCCCACGGAGACGTAGAGGCCAACTCGCCAGGAATGTGGTCAAATATTACCGCCGAGATGTTAGGTTGGGTTAGGTTAGGCTATATTACGTTATTGATGTATATAAAGGTCCCACGGCGACGTAGAGGCCAACAAGCCAGGAATGTCGTCAAATATTACCGCCGAGATGTTAGGTTGGGGTAGGTTAGTTTGTATGACATTATTGATGTATATAACGTTCCCACGGAGACGTAGAGGCCAACTCGCCAGGAATGTGGTCAAATATTACCGCCGAGATGTTAGGTTGGGTTAGGTTAGGCTATATTACGTTATTGATGTATATAAAGGTCCCACGGAGACGTAGAGGCCAACAAGCCAGGAATGTCGTCAAATATTACCGCCGAGATGTTAGATTGGGTTAGGCTAGCTTATATTATGTTATTGATGTATATAAAGATCCCACGGATACGTAGAGGCCAACTCGCCAGGAATGTTGTCAAATCTTACCGCCGAGATGTTAGATTGGGTTAGGCTAGCTTATATTATGTTATTGATGTATATAAAGATCCCACGGAGACGTAGAGGCCAACTCGCCAGGAATGTTGTCAAATCTTACCGCCGAGATGTTAGGTTGGGTTAGGTTAGGTTATATTACGTTATTGTTGTATACAAAGGTCCCACGGAGGCGGAAAAGCCAACTCGCCAGGAATGTTCTCAAATATTACCGCCGAGATGTTAGATTGGTTTAGGTTAGGTTATATTACGCTATTGAAGTATATAAAGGTCCCACGGAAACGTAGAGGCCAACAAGCCAGGAATGTCGTCAAATATTACCGCCGAGATGTTAGATTGGGTTAGGCTAGCTTATATTATGTTATTGATGTATATAAAGGTCCCACGGAGACGTAGAGGCCAACTCGCCAGGAATGTTGTCAAATATTACCGCCGAGATGTTAGGTTGGGTTAGGCTAGGTTATATTACGTTATTGATGTATATAAAGGTCCCACGGAGACGTAGAGGCCAACTCGCCAGGAATGTTGTCAAATATTAGGTTAGGTTAGGTTATATTACGTTATTGATGTATATAAAGGTCCCACGGGGACGGATAAGCCAACTCACCAGGACTGTTGTCAAATATTACCGCCGAGATGTTAGGTTGGGTTAGGTTAGGTTATATTACGTTATTGATGTATATAAAGGTCCCACGGAGACGGATAAGCCAACTCGCCAGGAATGTTGTCAAATATTACCGCCGAGATGTTAGGTTGGGTTAGGTTAGGTTATATTACGTTATTGATGTATATAAAGGTCCCACGGAGACGTAGAGGCCAACTCGCCAGGAATGTTGTCAAATATTACCGCCGAGATGTTAGGTTGGGTTAGGTTAGGTTATATTACGTTATTGATGTATATAAAGTTCCCACGGAGACGTAGAGGCCAACAAGCCAGGAATGTGGTCAAATATTATCGCCGAGATGTTAGTTTGGGTTAGGTTAGGCTATATTACGTTATTGATGTATATAAAGGTCCCACGGAGACGTAGAGTCCAATAAGCCAGGAATGTGATCAAATATTACCGCCGAGATGTTAGGTTGGGTTAGGTGATATTATATTACGTTATTGATGTATATAAAGGTCCCAAGGAGGCGGAAAAGCCAACTCGCCAGGAATGTTCTCAAACATTACCGCCGAGATGTTAGGTTGGGTTGGGTTAGGTTATATTACGTTATTGATGTATATAAAGGTCCCACGGAGACGAAGAGGCCAACTCGCCAGGTATGTCTTCAAATATTACCGCCGAGATGTTAGATTGGTTTAGGTTAGGTTATATTACGTTATTGAAGTATATAAAGGTCCCACGGAGACGTAGAGGCCATCAAGACAGGAATGTGGTCAAATATTACCGCCGAGATGTTAGGTTGGGTTAGTTTAGGTTATATTACGTTATTGATGTATATAAAGGTCCCACGTAGACGTAGAGTCCAACAAGCCAGGAATGTGGTCAAATATTACAGCCGAGATGTAAGATTGGGTTAGGCTAGCTTATATTATGTTATTGATGTATATAAAGATCCCACGGTTACGTAGAGGTCAACTCGCCAGGAATGTTGTCAAATCTTACCACCGAGATGTTATGTTGGGTTAGGTGATATTATATTACGTTATTGATGTATATAAAGGTCCCACGGAGGCGGAAAAGCCAACTCGCCAGGAATGTTCTCAAACATTACCGCCGAGATGTTAGGTTGGGTTAGGTTAGGTTATATTACGTTATTGATGTATATAAAGGTCCCACGGAGACGAAGAGGCCAACTCGCCAGGTATGTCTTCAAATATTACCGCCGAGATGTTAGATTGGTTTAGGTTAGGTTATATTACGTTATTGAAGTATATAAAGGTCCCACGGAGACGTAGAGGCCATCAAGACAGGAATGTGGTCAAATATTACCGCCGAGATGTTAGGTTGGGTTAGTTTAGGTTATATTACGTTATTGATGTATATAAAGGTCCCACGTAGACGTAGAGTCCAACAAGCCAGGAATGTGGTCAAATATTACAGCCGAGATGTAAGATTGGGTTAGGTTAGGTTATATTACGTTATAGATGTATATAAAGGTCCCACGGGGACGTAGAGTCCAACAAGCCAGGAATGTGATCAAATATTACCGCCGAGATGTTAGGTTGGGTTAGGTGATGTTATATTACGTTATTGATGTATATAAAGGTCCCACGGAGGCGGAAAAGCCAATTCGCCAGGAATGTTCTCAAACATTACCGCCGAGATGTTAGGTTGGGGTAGGTTAGTTTGTATGACATTATTGATGTATATAACGTTCCCACGGAGACGTAGAGGCCAACTCGCCAGGAATGTGGTCAAATATTACCGCCGAGATGTTAGGTTGGGTTAGGTTAGGCTATATTACGTTATTGATGTATATAAAGGTCCCACGGAGACGTAGAGGCCAACAAGCCAGGAATGTCGTCAAATATTACCGCCGAGATGTTAGATTGGGTTAGGCTAGCTTATATTATGTTATTGATGTATATAAAGATCCCACGGTTACGTAGAGGTCAACTCGCCAGGAATGTTGTCAAATCTTACCGCCGAGATGTTAGGTTGGGTTAGGTTAGGTTATATTACGTTATTGATGTATACAAAGGTCCCACGGAGGCGGAAAAGCCAACTCGCCAGGAATGTTCTCAAATAATACCGCCGAGATGTTAGGTTGGGTTAGGTTATGTTATATTACGTTATTGATGTATATGAAGGTCCCACGGAGACGGAGAAGCCAACTCGCGAGGAATGTTGTCAAATATTACCACCGAGATGTTAGGTTGGGTTAGGTTAGGTTATATAACGGTATTGATGTATGTAACGGTCCCACGGAGACGTAGAGGCCATCAAGACAGGAATGTGGTCAAATATTCCCGCCGAGATGTTAGGTTGGGTTAGGTTAGGTTATATTACGTTATGGATGTATATAAAGGTCCCACGGAGACGTAGAGACCAACAAGCCAGGAATGTGGTCAAATATTATCGCCGAGATGTTAGGTTGGATTAGGTTAGGTTATATTACGTTATAGATGTATATAAAGGTCCCACGTAGACGTAGAGTCCAACAAGCCAGGAATGTTGTCAAATATTACAGCCGAGATGTAAGATTGGGTTAGGTTAGGTTATATCACGTTATAGATGTATATAAAGGTCCCACGGGGACGAAGAGGCCAACTCGCCAGGTATGTCTTCAAATATTACCGCCGAGATGTTAGATTGGGTTAGGCTAGCTTATATTATGTTATTGATGTATATAAAGGTCCCACGGAGACGTAGAGGCCAACAAGCCAGGAATGTGGTCAAATATTACCGCCGAGATGTTAGGTTGGGTTAGGTTATGTTATATTACGTTATTGAAGTATAGAAAGGTCCCACGGAGACGTAGAGGCCAACTCGCCAGGAATGTGGTCAAATATTACCGCCGAGATGTTAGGTTGGGTTAGGTTAGGTTATATTACGTTATTGATGTATATAAAGGTCCCACGGAGACGAAGAGCCCAACTCGCCGGGTATGTCTTCAAATATTACCGCCGTGATGTTAGATTGGTTTAGGTTAGGTTATATTACGCTATTGAAGTATATAAAGGTCCCGCGGAAACGTAGAGGCCAACAAGCCAGGAATGTTCTCAAACATTACCGCCGAGATGTTAGGTTGGGTTAGGTTAGGTTATATTACGTTACTGATTGTTATAAAGGTCCCACGGAGACGAAGAGGCCAACTCGCCAGGTATGTCTTCAGATATTACCGCCGAGATGTTAGATTGGTTTAGGTTAGGTTATATTACGTTATTGATGTATACAAAGGTCCCACGGAGGCGGAAAAGCCAACTCGCCAGGAATGTTCTCAAATATTACCGCCGAGATGTTAGGTTGGGTTAGGTTAGGTTATATTACGTTATTGAAGTATATAAAGGTCCCACGGAGACGTAGAGGCCAACAAGCCAGGAATGTGGTCGAATATTACAGCCGAGATGTAAGATTGGGTTAGGTTAGGTTATATTACGTTATAGATGTATATACAGGTCCCACGGACACGTAGAGTCCAATAAGCCAGGAATGTGATCAAATATTACCGCCGAGATGTTAGGTTGGGTTAGGTTAGGTTATATTACGTTATTGAAGTATATAAAGGTCCCACGGAGACGTAGAGGCCAACAAGCCAGGAATGTCGTCAAATATTACCGCCGAGATGTTAGATTGGGTTAGGCTAGCTTATATTATGTTATTGATGTATATAAAGGTCCCACGGAGACGTAGAGTCCAACAAGCCAGGAATGTGGTCAAATATTACAGCCGAGATGTAAGATTGGGTTAGGTTAGGTTATATTACGTTATAGATGTATATAAAGGTCCCACGGGGACGTAGAGTCCAACAAGCCAGGAATGTGATCAAATATTACCGCCGAGATGTTAGGTTGGGTTAGGTGATGTTATATTACGTTATTGATGTATATAAAGGTCCCACGGAGGCGGAAAAGCCAATTCGCCAGGAATGTTCTCAAACATTACCGCCGAGATGTTAGGTTGGGGTAGGTTAGTTTGTATGACATTATTGATGTATATAACGTTCCCACGGAGACGTAGAGGCCAACTCGCCAGGAATGTGGTCAAATATTACCGCCGAGATGTTAGGTTGGGTTAGGTTAGGCTATATTACGTTATTGATGTATATAAAGGTCCCACGGAGACGTAGAGGCCAACAAGCCAGGAATGTCGTCAAATATTACCGCCGAGATGTTAGATTGGGTTAGGCTAGCTTATATTATGTTCTTGATGTATATAAAGATCCCACGGTTACGTAGAGGTCAACTCGCCAGGAATGTTGTCAAATCTTACCGCCGAGATGTTAGGTTGGGTTAGGTTAGGTTATATTACGTTATTGATGTATACAAAGGTCCCACGGAGGCGGAAAAGCCAACTCGCCAGGAATGTTCTCAAATAATACCGCCGAGATGTTAGGTTGGGTTAGGTTATGTTATATTACGTTATTGATGTATATGAAGGTCCCACGGAGACGGAGAAGCCAACTCGCGAGGAATGTTGTCAAATATTACCGCCGAGATGTTAGGTTGGGTTAGGTTAGGTTATATAACGGTATTGATGTATGTAACGGTCCCACGGAGACGTAGAGGCCATCAAGACAGGAATGTGGTCAAATATTCCCGCCGAGATGTTAGGTTGGGTTAGGTTAGGTTATATTACGTTATGGATGTATATAAAGGTCCCACGGAGACGTAGAGACCAACAAGCCAGGAATGTGGTCAAATATTATCGCCGAGATGTTAGGTTGGATTAGGTTAGGTTATATTACGTTATAGATGTATATAAAGGTCCCACGTAGACGTAGAGTCCAACAAGCCAGGAATGTTGTCAAATATTACAGCCGAGATGTAAGATTGGGTTAGGTTAGGTTATATCACGTTATAGATGTATATAAAGGTCCCACGGAGACGAAGAGGCCAACTCGCCAGGTATGTCTTCAAATATTACCGCCGAGATGTTAGATTGGGTTAGGCTAGCTTATATTATGTTATTGATGTATATAAAGGTCCCACGGAGACGTAGAGGCCAACAAGCCAGGAATGTGGTCAAATATTACCGCCGAGATGTTAGGTTGGGTTAGGTTATGTTATATTACGTTATTGAAGTATAGAAAGGTCCCACGGAGACGTAGAGGCCAACTCGCCAGGAATGTGGTCAAATATTACCGCCGAGATGTTAGGTTGGGTTAGGTTAGGTTATATTACGTTATTGATGTATATAAAGGTCCCACGGAGACGAAGAGCCCAACTCGCCGGGTATGTCTTCAAATATTACCGCCGTGATGTTAGATTGGTTTAGGTTAGGTTATATTACGCTATTGAAGTATATAAAGGTCCCGCGGAAACGTAGAGGCCAACAAGCCAGGAATGTTCTCAAACATTACCGCCGAGATGTTAGGTTGGGTTAGGTTAGGTTATATTACGTTACTGATTGTTATAAAGGTCCCACGGAGACGAAGAGGCCAACTCGCCAGGTATGTCTTCAGATATTACCGCCGAGATGTTAGATTGGTTTAGGTTAGGTTATATTACGTTATTGATGTATATAAAGGTCCCACGGAGGCGGAAAAGCCAACTCGCCAGGAATGTTCTCAAATATTACCGCCGAGATGTTAGGTTGGGTTAGGTTAGGTTATATTACGTTATTGAAGTATATAAAGGTCCCACGGAGACGTAGAGGCCAACAAGCCAGGAATGTGGTCGAATATTACAGCCGAGATGTAAGATTGGGTTAGGTTAGGTTATATTACGTTATAGATGTATATACAGGTCCCACGGACACGTAGAGTCCAATAAGCCAGGAATGTGATCAAATATTACCGCCGAGATGTTAGGTTGGGTTAGGTTAGGTTATATTACGTTATTGAAGTATATAAAGGTCCCACGGAGACGTAGAGGCCAACAAGCCAGGAATGTCGTCAAATATTACCGCCGAGATGTTAGATTGGGTTAGGCTAGCTTATATTATGTTATTGATGTATATAAAGGTCCCACGGAGACGTAGAGTCCAACAAGCCAGGAATGTGGTCAAATATTACAGCCGAGATGTAAGATTGGGTTAGGTTAGGTTATATTACGTTATAGATGTATATAAAGGTCCCACGGGGACGTAGAGTCCAACAAGCCAGGAATGTGATCAAATATTACCGCCGAGATGTTAGGTTGGGTTAGGTGATGTTATATTACGTTATTGATGTATATAAAGGTCCCACGGAGGCGGAAAAGCCAATTCGCCAGGAATGTTCTCAAACATTACCGCCGAGATGTTAGGTTGGGGTAGGTTAGTTTGTATGACATTATTGATGTATATAACGTTCCCACGGAGACGTAGAGGCCAACTCGCCAGGAATGTGGTCAAATATTACCGCCGAGATGTTAGGTTGGGTTAGGTTAGGCTATATTACGTTATTGATGTATATAAAGGTCCCACGGAGACGTAGAGGCCAACAAGCCAGGAATGTCGTCAAATATTACCGCCGAGATGTTAGATTGGGTTAGGCTAGCTTATATTATGTTATTGATGTATATAAAGATCCCACGGTTACGTAGAGGTCAACTCGCCAGGAATGTTGTCAAATCTTACCGCCGAGATGTTAGGTTGGGTTAGGTTAGGTTATATTACGTTATTGATGTATACAAAGGTCCCACGGAGGCGGAAAAGCCAACTCGCCAGGAATGTTCTCAAATAATACCGCCGAGATGTTAGGTTGGGTTAGGTTATGTTATATTACGTTATTGATGTATATGAAGGTCCCACGGAGACGGAGAAGCCAACTCGCGAGGAATGTTGTCAAATATTACCGCCGAGATGTTAGGTTGGGTTAGGTTAGGTTATATAACGGTATTGATGTATGTAACGGTCCCACGGAGACGTAGAGGCCATCAAGACAGGAATGTGGTCAAATATTCCCGCCGAGATGTTAGGTTGGATTAGGTTAGGTTATATTACGTTATAGATGTATATAAAGGTCCCACGTAGACGTAGAGTCCAACAAGCCAGGAATGTTGTCAAATATTACAGCCGAGATGTAAGATTGGGTTAGGTTAGGTTATATCACGTTATAGATGTATATAAAGGTCCCACGGGGACGAAGAGGCCAACTCGCCAGGTATGTCTTCAAATATTACCGCCGAGATGTTAGATTGGGTTAGGCTAGCTTATATTATGTTATTGATGTATATAAAGGTCCCACGGAGACGTAGAGGCCAACAAGCCAGGAATGTGGTCAAATATTACCGCCGAGATGTTAGGTTGGGTTAGGTTATGTTATATTACGTTATTGAAGTATAGAAAGGTCCCACGGAGACGTAGAGGCCAACTCGCCAGGAATGTGGTCAAATATTACCGCCGAGATGTTAGGTTGGGTTAGGTTAGGTTATATTACGTTATTGATGTATATAAAGGTCCCACGGAGACGAAGAGCCCAACTCGCCGGGTATGTCTTCAAATATTACCGCCGTGATGTTAGATTGGTTTAGGTTAGGTTATATTACGCTATTGAAGTATATAAAGGTCCCGCGGAAACGTAGAGGCCAACAAGCCAGGAATGTTCTCAAACATTACCGCCGAGATGTTAGGTTGGGTTAGGTTAGGTTATATTACGTTACTGATTGTTATAAAGGTCCCACGGAGACGAAGAGGCCAACTCGCCAGGTATGTCTTCAGATATTACCGCCGAGATGTTAGATTGGTTTAGGTTAGGTTATATTACGTTATTGATGTATACAAAGGTCCCACGGAGGCGGAAAAGCCAACTCGCCAGGAATGTTCTCAAATATTACCGCCGAGATGTTAGGTTGGGTTAGGTTAGGTTATATTACGTTATTGAAGTATATAAAGGTCCCACGGAGACGTAGAGGCCAACAAGCCAGGAATGTGGTCGAATATTACAGCCGAGATGTAAGATTGGGTTAGGTTAGGTTATATTACGTTATAGATGTATATACAGGTCCCACGGACACGTAGAGTCCAATAAGCCAGGAATGTGATCAAATATTACCGCCGAGATGTTAGGTTGGGTTAGGTTAGGTTATATTACGTTATTGAAGTATATAAAGGTCCCACGGAGACGTAGAGGCCAACAAGCCAGGAATGTCGTCAAATATTACCGCCGAGATGTTAGATTGGGTTAGGCTAGCTTATATTATGTTATTGATGTATATAAAGGTCCCACGGAGACGTAGAGTCCAACAAGCCAGGAATGTGGTCAAATATTACAGCCGAGATGTAAGATTGGGTTAGGTTAGGTTATATTACGTTATAGATGTATATAAAGGTCCCACGGGGACGTAGAGTCCAACAAGCCAGGAATGTGATCAAATATTACCGCCGAGATGTTAGGTTGGGTTAGGTGATGTTATATTACGTTATTGATGTATATAAAGGTCCCACGGAGGCGGAAAAGCCAATTCGCCAGGAATGTTCTCAAACATTACCGCCGAGATGTTAGGTTGGGGTAGGTTAGTTTGTATGACATTATTGATGTATATAACGTTCCCACGGAGACGTAGAGGCCAACTCGCCAGGAATGTGGTCAAATATTACCGCCGAGATGTTAGGTTGGGTTAGGTTAGGCTATATTACGTTATTGATGTATATAAAGGTCCCACGGAGACGTAGAGGCCAACAAGCCAGGAATGTCGTCAAATATTACCGCCGAGATGTTAGATTGGGTTAGGCTAGCTTATATTATGTTCTTGATGTATATAAAGATCCCACGGTTACGTAGAGGTCAACTCGCCAGGAATGTTGTCAAATCTTACCGCCGAGATGTTAGGTTGGGTTAGGTTAGGTTATATTACGTTATTGATGTATACAAAGGTCCCACGGAGGCGGAAAAGCCAACTCGCCAGGAATGTTCTCAAATAATACCGCCGAGATGTTAGGTTGGGTTAGGTTATGTTATATTACGTTATTGATGTATATGAAGGTCCCACGGAGACGGAGAAGCCAACTCGCGAGGAATGTTGTCAAATATTACCGCCGAGATGTTAGGTTGGGTTAGGTTAGGTTATATAACGGTATTGATGTATGTAACGGTCCCACGGAGACGTAGAGGCCATCAAGACAGGAATGTGGTCAAATATTCCCGCCGAGATGTTAGGTTGGGTTAGGTTAGGTTATATTACGTTATGGATGTATATAAAGGTCCCACGGAGACGTAGAGACCAACAAGCCAGGAATGTGGTCAAATATTATCGCCGAGATGTTAGGTTGGATTAGGTTAGGTTATATTACGTTATAGATGTATATAAAGGTCCCACGTAGACGTAGAGTCCAACAAGCCAGGAATGTTGTCAAATATTACAGCCGAGATGTAAGATTGGGTTAGGTTAGGTTATATCACGTTATAGATGTATATAAAGGTCCCACGGAGACGAAGAGGCCAACTCGCCAGGTATGTCTTCAAATATTACCGCCGAGATGTTAGATTGGGTTAGGCTAGCTTATATTATGTTATTGATGTATATAAAGGTCCCACGGAGACGTAGAGGCCAACAAGCCAGGAATGTGGTCAAATATTACCGCCGAGATGTTAGGTTGGGTTAGGTTATGTTATATTACGTTATTGAAGTATAGAAAGGTCCCACGGAGACGTAGAGGCCAACTCGCCAGGAATGTGGTCAAATATTACCGCCGAGATGTTAGGTTGGGTTAGGTTAGGTTATATTACGTTATTGATGTATATAAAGGTCCCACGGAGACGAAGAGCCCAACTCGCCGGGTATGTCTTCAAATATTACCGCCGTGATGTTAGATTGGTTTAGGTTAGGTTATATTACGCTATTGAAGTATATAAAGGTCCCGCGGAAACGTAGAGGCCAACAAGCCAGGAATGTTCTCAAACATTACCGCCGAGATGTTAGGTTGGGTTAGGTTAGGTTATATTACGTTACTGATTGTTATAAAGGTCCCACGGAGACGAAGAGGCCAACTCGCCAGGTATGTCTTCAGATATTACCGCCGAGATGTTAGATTGGTTTAGGTTAGGTTATATTACGTTATTGATGTATATAAAGGTCCCACGGAGGCGGAAAAGCCAACTCGCCAGGAATGTTCTCAAATATTACCGCCGAGATGTTAGGTTGGGTTAGGTTAGGTTATATTACGTTATTGAAGTATATAAAGGTCCCACGGAGACGTAGAGGCCAACAAGCCAGGAATGTGGTCGAATATTACAGCCGAGATGTAAGATTGGGTTAGGTTAGGTTATATTACGTTATAGATGTATATACAGGTCCCACGGACACGTAGAGTCCAATAAGCCAGGAATGTGATCAAATATTACCGCCGAGATGTTAGGTTGGGTTAGGTTAGGTTATATTACGTTATTGAAGTATATAAAGGTCCCACGGAGACGTAGAGGCCAACAAGCCAGGAATGTCGTCAAATATTACCGCCGAGATGTTAGATTGGGTTAGGCTAGCTTATATTATGTTATTGATGTATATAAAGGTCCCACGGAGACGTAGAGTCCAACAAGCCAGGAATGTGGTCAAATATTACAGCCGAGATGTAAGATTGGGTTAGGTTAGGTTATATTACGTTATAGATGTATATAAAGGTCCCACGGGGACGTAGAGTCCAACAAGCCAGGAATGTGATCAAATATTACCGCCGAGATGTTAGGTTGGGTTAGGTGATGTTATATTACGTTATTGATGTATATAAAGGTCCCACGGAGGCGGAAAAGCCAATTCGCCAGGAATGTTCTCAAACATTACCGCCGAGATGTTAGGTTGGGGTAGGTTAGTTTGTATGACATTATTGATGTATATAACGTTCCCACGGAGACGTAGAGGCCAACTCGCCAGGAATGTGGTCAAATATTACCGCCGAGATGTTAGGTTGGGTTAGGTTAGGCTATATTACGTTATTGATGTATATAAAGGTCCCACGGAGACGTAGAGGCCAACAAGCCAGGAATGTCGTCAAATATTACCGCCGAGATGTTAGATTGGGTTAGGCTAGCTTATATTATGTTATTGATGTATATAAAGATCCCACGGTTACGTAGAGGTCAACTCGCCAGGAATGTTGTCAAATCTTACCGCCGAGATGTTAGGTTGGGTTAGGTTAGGTTATATTACGTTATTGATGTATACAAAGGTCCCACGGAGGCGGAAAAGCCAACTCGCCAGGAATGTTCTCAAATAATACCGCCGAGATGTTAGGTTGGGTTAGGTTATGTTATATTACGTTATTGATGTATATGAAGGTCCCACGGAGACGGAGAAGCCAACTCGCGAGGAATGTTGTCAAATATTACCGCCGAGATGTTAGGTTGGGTTAGGTTAGGTTATATAACGGTATTGATGTATGTAACGGTCCCACGGAGACGTAGAGGCCATCAAGACAGGAATGTGGTCAAATATTCCCGCCGAGATGTTAGGTTGGATTAGGTTAGGTTATATTACGTTATAGATGTATATAAAGGTCCCACGTAGACGTAGAGTCCAACAAGCCAGGAATGTTGTCAAATATTACAGCCGAGATGTAAGATTGGGTTAGGTTAGGTTATATCACGTTATAGATGTATATAAAGGTCCCACGGAGACGAAGAGGCCAACTCGCCAGGTATGTCTTCAAATATTACCGCCGAGATGTTAGATTGGGTTAGGCTAGCTTATATTATGTTATTGATGTATATAAAGGTCCCACGGAGACGTAGAGGCCAACAAGCCAGGAATGTGGTCAAATATTACCGCCGAGATGTTAGGTTGGGTTAGGTTATGTTATATTACGTTATTGAAGTATAGAAAGGTCCCACGGAGACGTAGAGGCCAACTCGCCAGGAATGTGGTCAAATATTACCGCCGAGATGTTAGGTTGGGTTAGGTTAGGTTATATTACGTTATTGATGTATATAAAGGTCCCACGGAGACGAAGAGCCCAACTCGCCGGGTATGTCTTCAAATATTACCGCCGTGATGTTAGATTGGTTTAGGTTAGGTTATATTACGCTATTGAAGTATATAAAGGTCCCGCGGAAACGTAGAGGCCAACAAGCCAGGAATGTTCTCAAACATTACCGCCGAGATGTTAGGTTGGGTTAGGTTAGGTTATATTACGTTACTGATTGTTATAAAGGTCCCACGGAGACGAAGAGGCCAACTCGCCAGGTATGTCTTCAGATATTACCGCCGAGATGTTAGATTGGTTTAGGTTAGGTTATATTACGTTATTGATGTATATAAAGGTCCCACGGAGGCGGAAAAGCCAACTCGCCAGGAATGTTCTCAAATATTACCGCCGAGATGTTAGGTTGGGTTAGGTTAGGTTATATTACGTTATTGAAGTATATAAAGGTCCCACGGAGACGTAGAGGCCAACAAGCCAGGAATGTGGTCGAATATTACAGCCGAGATGTAAGATTGGGTTAGGTTAGGTTATATTACGTTATAGATGTATATACAGGTCCCACGGACACGTAGAGTCCAATAAGCCAGGAATGTGATCAAATATTACCGCCGAGATGTTAGGTTGGGTTAGGTTAGGTTATATTACGTTATTGAAGTATATAAAGGTCCCACGGAGACGTAGAGGCCAACAAGCCAGGAATGTCGTCAAATATTACCGCCGAGATGTTAGATTGGGTTAGGCTAGCTTATATTATGTTATTGATGTATATAAAGGTCCCACGGAGACGTAGAAGCCAACAAGCCAGGAATGTGGTCAAATATTACCGCCGAGATGTGCGGTTGGGTTAGGTTAGGTTATATTACGTTATTGATGTATATAAAGGTCCCACGGAGACGGATAAGCGAACTCGCCAGGAATGTTGTCAAATATTACCGCCGAGATGTTAGGTTGGGTTAGGTTAGGTTGTATTACATTATGGATGTATATAACGGTCCCCCGGAGACGTAGAGGCCAACAAGACAGGAATGTGGTCAAATATTACCGCCGAGATGTTAGGTTGGGTTAGGTTAGGCTATAATACGTTATTGACGTATATAAAGGTCCCACGGAGACGTAGAGGCCAACTCGCCTGGTATGTTGTCAAATCTTACCGCCGAGATGTTAGGTTGGGTTGGGCTAGGTTATATTACGTTATTGATGTATATAAAGGTCCCACGGAGACGGATAAGCGAACTCGCCAGGAATGTTGTCAAATATTACCGCCGAGATGTTAGGTTGGGTTAGGTTAGGTTGTATTACATTATGGATGTATATAACGGTCCCCCGGAGACGTAGAGGCCAACAAGACAGGAATGTGGTCAAATATTACCGCCGAGATGTTAGGTTGGGTTAGGTTAGGCTATAATACGTTATTGACGTATATAAAGGTCCCACGGAGACGTAGAGGCCAACTCGCCAGGAATGTTGTCAAATCTTACCGCCGAGATGTTAGATTGGGTTAGGCTAGCTTATATTATGTTATTGATGTATATAAAGATCCCACGGAGACGTAGAGGCCAACTCGCCAGGAATGTTGTCAAATCTTACCGCCGAGATGTTAGATTGGGTTAGGCTAGCTTATATTATGTTATTGATGTATATAAAGATCCCACGGAGACGTAGAGGCCAACTCGCCAGGAATGTTGTCAAATCTTACCGCCGAGATGTTAGGTTGGGTTAGGTTAGGTTATATTACGTTATTGTTGTATACAAAGGTCCCTCGGAGGCGGAAAAGCCAACTCGCCAGGAATGTTCTCAAACATTACCGCCGAGATGTTAGGTTGGGGTAGGTTAGTTTGTATGACATTATTGATGTATATAACGTTCCCACGGAGACGTAGAGGCCAACTCGCCAGGAATGTGGTCAAATATTACCGCCGAGATGTTAGGTTGGGTTAGGTTAGGCTATATTACGTTATTGATGTATATAAAGGTCCCACGGAGACGTAGAGGCCAACAAGCCAGGAATGTCGTCAAATATTACCGCCGAGATGTTAGATTGGGTTAGGCTAGCTTATATTATGTTATTGATGTATATAAAGATCCCACGGTTACGTAGAGGTCAACTCGCCAGGAATGTTGTCAAATCTTACCGCCGAGATGTTAGGTTGGGTTAGGTTAGGTTATATTACGTTATTGATGTATACAAAGGTCCCACGGAGGCGGAAAAGCCAACTCGCCAGGAATGTTCTCAAATAATACCGCCGAGATGTTAGGTTGGGTTAGGTTATGTTATATTACGTTATTGATGTATATGAAGGTCCCACGGAGACGGAGAAGCCAACTCGCGAGGAATGTTGTCAAATCTTACCGCCGAGATGTTAGGTTGGGTTGGGCTAGGTTATATTACGTTATTGATGTATATAAAGGTCCCACGGAGACGGATAAGCGAACTCGCCAGGAATGTTGTCAAATATTACCGCCGAGATGTTAGGTTGGGTTAGGTTAGGTTGTATTACATTATGGATGTATATAACGGTCCCCCGGAGACGTAGAGGCCAACAAGACAGGAATGTGGTCAAATATTACCGCCGAGATGTTAGGTTGGGTTAGGTTAGGCTATAATACGTTATTGACGTATATAAAGGT
This sequence comes from Xylocopa violacea, assembly GCA_963969225.1. Classification (NCBI taxonomy): domain Eukaryota; kingdom Metazoa; phylum Arthropoda; class Insecta; order Hymenoptera; family Apidae; genus Xylocopa; species Xylocopa violacea. Next base: position 5,397,571 of record CAXAJV010000017.1, on the reverse strand, counting down.
CCCACGGAGACGTAGAGGCCAACTCGCCTGGTATGTTGTCAAATCTTACCGCCGAGATGTTAGGTTGGGTTGGGCTAGGTTATATTACGTTATTGATGTATACAAAGGTCCCACGGACACGTAGAGGCCAACTCGCCAGGTAAGTTTTCAAATATTACCGCCGAGATGTTAGGTTGGGTTAGGTTAGGTTATATTACGTTATTGATGTATATAACGGTCCCACGGAGACGTAGAGGCCATCAAGACAGGAATGTGGTCAAATATTCCCGCCGAGATATTAGGTTGGGTTAGGTTATGTTATATTACGTTATTAAAGTATATAAAGGTCCCACGGAGACGTAGAGGCCAACTCGCCAGGAATGTGGTCAAATATTACCGCCGAGATGTTAGGTTGGATTAGGTTAGGTTATATTACGTTATTGATGTATATAAAGGTCCCACGGAGACGAAGAGCCGAACTCGCCAGGTATGTCTTCAAATATTACCGCCGAGATGTTAGATTGGTTTAGGTTAGGTTATATTACGCTATTGAAGTATATAAAGGTCCCACGGAAACGTAGAGGCCAACAAGCCAGGAATGTCGTCAAATATTACCGCCGAGATGTTAGATTGGGTTAGGCTAGCTTATATTACGTTATTGATGTACATAAAGGTCCCACGGAGACGTAGAGGCCAACTCGCCAGGAATGTTGTCAAATATTACCGCCGAGATGTTAGGTTGGGTTAGGTTAGGTTATATTACGTTATTGATGTATATAAAGGTCCCACGGAGACGGATAAGCCAATTCGCCAGGAATGTTGTCAAATATTACCGCCGAGATGTTAGGTTGGGGTAGGTTAGGTTGTATGACATTATTGATGTATATAACGTTCCCACGGAGACGTAGATGCCAACTCGCCAGGAATGTGGTCAAATATTACCGCCGAGATGTTAGGTTGGGTTAGGTTAGGCTATATTACGTTATTGATGTATATAAAGGTCCCACTGCGACGTAGAGGCCAACAAGCCAGGAATGTCGTCAAATATGACCGCCGAGATGTTAGGTTGGGGTAGGTTAGTTTGTATGACATTATTGATGTATATAACGTTCCCACGGAGACGTAGAGGCCAACTCGCCAGGAATGTGGTCAAATATTACCGCCGAGATGTTAGGTTGGGTTAGGTTAGGCTATATTACGTTATTGATGTATATAAAGGTCCCACGGAGACGTAGAGGCCAACAAGCCAGGAATGTCGTCAAATATTACCGCCGAGATGTTAGATTGGGTTAGGCTAGCTTATATTATGTTATTGATGTATATAAAGATCCCACGGATACGTAGAGGCCAACTCGCCAGGAATGTTGTCAAATCTTACCGCCGAGATGTTAGATTGGGTTAGGCTAGCTTATATTATGTTATTGATGTATATAAAGATCCCACGGATACGTAGAGGCCAACTCGCCAGGAATGTTGTCAAATCTTACCGCCGAGATGTTAGATTGGGTTAGGCTAGCTTATATTATGTTATTGATGTATATAAAGATCCCACGGAGACGTAGAGGCCAACTCGCCAGGAATGTTGTCAAATCTTACCGCCGAGATGTTAGGTTGGGTTAGGTTAGGTTATATTACGTTATTGTTGTATACAAAGGTCCCTCGGAGGCGGAAAAGCCAACTCGCCAGGAATGTTCTCAAACATTACCGCCGAGATGTTAGGTTGGGGTAGGTTAGTTTGTATGACATTATTGATGTATATAACGTTCCCACGGAGACGTAGAGGCCAACTCGCCAGGAATGTGGTCAAATATTACCGCCGAGATGTTAGGTTGGGTTAGGTTAGGCTATATTACGTTATTGATGTATATAAAGGTCCCACGGAGACGTAGAGGCCAACAAGCCAGGAATGTCGTCAAATATTACCGCCGAGATGTTAGATTGGGTTAGGTTATGTTATATTACGTTATTGAAGTATAGAAAGGTCCCACGGAGACGTAGAGGCCAACTCGCCAGGAATGTGGTCAAATATTACCGCCGAGATGTTAGGTTGGGTTAGGTTAGGTTATATTACGTTATTGATGTATATAAAGGTCCCACGGAGACGAAGAGCCCAACTCGCCGGGTATGTCTTCAAATATTACCGCCGTGATGTTAGATTGGTTTAGGTTAGGTTATATTACGCTATTGAAGTATATAAAGGTCCCGCGGAAACGTAGAGGCCAACAAGCCAGGAATGTTCTCAAACATTACCGCCGAGATGTTAGGTTGGGTTAGGTTAGGTTATATTACGTTACTGATTGTTATAAAGGTCCCACGGAGACGAAGAGGCCAACTCGCCAGGTATGTCTTCAGATATTACCGCCGAGATGTTAGATTGGTTTAGGTTAGGTTATATTACGTTATTGATGTATACAAAGGTCCCACGGAGGCGGAAAAGCCAACTCGCCAGGAATGTTCTCAAATATTACCGCCGAGATGTTAGGTTGGGTTAGGTTAGGTTATATTACGTTATTGAAGTATATAAAGGTCCCACGGAGACGTAGAGGCCAACAAGCCAGGAATGTGGTCGAATATTACAGCCGAGATGTAAGATTGGGTTAGGTTAGGTTATATTACGTTATAGATGTATATACAGGACCCACGGACACGTAGAGTCCAATAAGCCAGGAATGTGATCAAATATTACCGCCGAGATGTTAGGTTGGGTTAGGTTAGGTTATATTACGTTATTGAAGTATATAAAGGTCCCACGGAGACGTAGAGGCCAACAAGCCAGGAATGTCGTCAAATATTACCGCCGAGATGTTAGATTGGGTTAGGCTAGCTTATATTATGTTATTGATGTATATAAAGGTCCCACGGAGACGTAGAGTCCAACAAGCCAGGAATGTGGTCAAATATTACAGCCGAGATGTAAGATTGGGTTAGGTTAGGTTATATTACGTTATAGATGTATATAAAGGTCCCACGGGGACGTAGAGTCCAACAAGCCAGGAATGTGATCAAATATTACCGCCGAGATGTTAGGTTGGGTTAGGTGATGTTATATTACGTTATTGATGTATATAAAGGTCCCACGGAGGCGGAAAAGCCAATTCGCCAGGAATGTTCTCAAACATTACCGCCGAGATGTTAGGTTGGGGTAGGTTAGTTTGTATGACATTATTGATGTATATAACGTTCCCACGGAGACGTAGAGGCCAACTCGCCAGGAATGTGGTCAAATATTACCGCCGAGATGTTAGGTTGGGTTAGGTTAGGCTATATTACGTTATTGATGTATATAAAGGTCCCACGGAGACGTAGAGGCCAACAAGCCAGGAATGTCGTCAAATATTACCGCCGAGATGTTAGATTGGGTTAGGCTAGCTTATATTATGTTATTGATGTATATAAAGATCCCACGGTTACGTAGAGGTCAACTCGCCAGGAATGTTGTCAAATCTTACCGCCGAGATGTTAGGTTGGGTTAGGTTAGGTTATATTACGTTATTGATGTATACAAAGGTCCCACGGAGGCGGAAAAGCCAACTCGCCAGGAATGTTCTCAAATAATACCGCCGAGATGTTAGGTTGGGTTAGGTTATGTTATATTACGTTATTGATGTGTATGAAGGTCCCACGGAGACGGAGAAGCCAACTCGCGAGGAATGTTGTCAAATATTACCGCCGAGATGTTAGGTTGGGTTAGGTTAGGTTATATAACGGTATTGATGTATGTAACGGTCCCACGGAGACGTAGAGGCCATCAAGACAGGAATGTGGTCAAATATTCCCGCCGAGATGTTAGGTTGGGTTAGGTTAGGTTATATTACGTTATGGATGTATATAAAGGTCCCACGGAGACGTAGAGACCAACAAGCCAGGAATGTGGTCAAATATTATCGCCGAGATGTTAGGTTGGATTAGGTTAGGTTATATTACGTTATAGATGTATATAAAGGTCCCACGTAGACGTAGAGACCAACAAGCCAGGAATGTGGTCAAATATTATCGCCGAGATGTTAGGTTGGATTAGGTTAGGTTATATTACGTTATAGATGTATATAAAGGTCCCACGTAGACGTAGAGTCCAACAAGCCAGAAATGTTGTCAAATATTACAGCCGAGATGTAAGATTGGGTTAGGTTAGGTTATATCACGTTATAGATGTATATAAAGGTCCCACGGAGACGAAGAGGCCAACTCGCCAGGTATGTCTTCAAATATTACCGCCGAGATGTTAGATTGGGTTAGGCTAGCTTATATTATGTTATTGATGTATATAAAGGTCCCACGGAGACGTAGAGGCCAACAAGCCAGGAATGTGGTCAAATATTACCGCCGAGATGTTAGGTTGGGTTAGGTTATGTTATATTACGTTATTGAAGTATAGAAAGGTCCCACGGAGACGTAGAGGCCAACTCGCCAGGAATGTGGTCAAATATTACCGCCGAGATGTTAGGTTGGGTTAGGTTAGGTTATATTACGTTATTGATGTATATAAAGGTCCCACGGAGACGAAGAGCCCAACTCGCCGGGTATGTCTTCAAATATTACCGCCGTGATGTTAGATTGGTTTAGGTTAGGTTATATTACGCTATTGAAGTATATAAAGGTCCCGCGGAAACGTAGAGGCCAACAAGCCAGGAATGTTCTCAAACATTACCGCCGAGATGTTAGGTTGGGTTAGGTTAGGTTATATTACGTTACTGATTGTTATAAAGGTCCCACGGAGAAGAAGAGGCCAACTCGCCAGGTATGTCTTCAGATATTACCGCCGAGATGTTAGATTGGTTTAGGTTAGGTTATATTACGTTATTGATGTATACAAAGGTCCCACGGAGGCGGAAAAGCCAACTCGCCAGGAATGTTCTCAAATATTACCGCCGAGATGTTAGGTTGGGTTAGGTTAGGTTATATTACGTTATTGAAGTATATAAAGGTCCCACGGAGACGTAGAGGCCAACAAGCCAGGAATGTGGTCGAATATTACAGCCGAGATGTAAGATTGGGTTAGGTTAGGTTATATTACGTTATAGATGTATATACAGGTCCCACGGACACGTAGAGTCCAATAAGCCAGGAATGTGATCAAATATTACCGCCGAGATGTTAGGTTGGGTTAGGTTAGGTTATATTACGTTATTGAAGTATATAAAGGTCCCACGGAGACGTAGAGGCCAACAAGCCAGGAATGTCGTCAAATATTACCGCCGAGATGTTAGATTGGGTTAGGCTAGCTTATATTATGTTATTGATGTATATAAAGGTCCCACGGAGACGTAGAAGCCAACAAGCCAGGAATGTGGTCAAATATTACCGCCGAGATGTTAGGTTGGGTTAGGTTAGGTTATATTACGTTATTGATGTATACAAAGGTCCCACGGAAGCGGAAAAGCCAACTCGCCAGGAATGTTCTCAAATATTACCGCCGAGATGTTAGATTGGTTTAGGTTAGGTTATATTACGCTATTGAAGTATATAAAGGTCCCACGGAAACGTAGAGGCCAACAAGCCAGGAATGTTGTCAAATCTTACCGCCGAGACGTTAGGTTGGGTTAGGTTAGGTTATATTACGTTATTGATGTATACAAAGGTCCCACGGAGGCGGAAAAGCCAACTCGCCAGGAATGTTCTCAAATATTACCGCCGAGATGTTAGGTTGGATTAGGTTAGGTTATATTACGTTATAGATGTATATAAAGGTCCCACGTAGACGTAGAGTCCAACAAGCCAGGAATGTCGTCAAATATTACCGCCGAGATGTTAGATTGGGTTAGGCTAGCTTATATTATGTTATTGATGTATATAAAGGTCCCACGGAGACGTAGAAGCCAACAAGCCAGGAATGTGGTCAAATATTACCGCCGAGATGTTAGATTGGGATAGACCAGCTTATATTATGTTATTGATGTATATAAAGGTCCCACGGAGACGTAGAGGCCAACTCGCCAGGAATGTTGTCAAATCTTACCGCCGAGATGTGCGGTTGGGTTAGGTTAGGTTATATTACGTTATTGATGTATATAAAGGTCCCACGGAGACGGATAAGCGAACTCGCCAGGAATGTTGTCAAATATTACCGCCGAGATGTTAGGTTGGGTTAGGTTAGGTTGTATTACATTATGGATGTATATAACGGTCCCCCGGAGACGTAGAGGCCAACAAGACAGGAATGTGGTCAAATATTACCGCCGAGATGTTAGGTTGGGTTAGGTTAGGCTATAATACGTTATTGACGTATATAAAGGTCCCACGGAGACGTAGAGGCCAACTCGCCTGGTATGTTGTCAAATCTTACCGCGGAGATGTTAGGTTGGGTTGGGCTAGGTTATATTACGTTATTGATGTATATAAAGGTCCCACGGAGACGGATAAGCGAACTCGCCAGGAATGTTGTCAAATATTACCGCCGAGATGTTAGGTTGGGTTAGGTTAGGTTGTATTACATTATGGATGTATATAACGGTCCCCCGGAGACGTAGAGGCCAACAAGACAGGAATGTGGTCAAATATTACCGCCGAGATGTTAGGTTGGGTTAGGTTAGGCTATAATACGTTATTGACGTATATAAAGGTCCCACGGAGACGTAGAGGCCAACTCGCCTGGTATGTTGTCAAATCTTACCGCCGAGATGTTAGGTTGGGTTGGGCTAGGTTATATTACGTTATTGATGTATACAAAGGTCCCACGGACACGTAGAGGCCAACTCGCCAGGTAAGTTTTCAAATATTACCGCCGAGATGTTAGGTTGGGTTAGGTTAGGTTATATTACGTTATTGATGTATATAACGGTCCCACGGAGACGTAGAGGCCATCAAGACAGGAATGTGGTCAAATATTCCCGCCGAGATATTAGGTTGGGTTAGGTTATGTTATATTACGTTATTGAAGTATATAAAGGTCCCACGGAGACGTAGAGGCCAACTCGCCAGGAATGTGGTCAAATATTACCGCCGAGATGTTAGGTTGGATTAGGTTAGGTTATATTACGTTATTGATGTATATAAAGGTCCCACGGAGACGAAGAGCCGAACTCGCCAGGTATGTCTTCAAATATTACCGCCGAGATGTTAGATTGGTTTAGGTTAGGTTATATTACGCTATTGAAGTATATAAAGGTCCCACGGAAACGTAGAGGCCAACAAGCCAGGAATGTCGTCAAATATTACCGCCGAGATGTTAGATTGGGTTAGGCTAGCTTATATTACGTTATTGATGTACATAAAGGTCCCACGGAGACGTAGAGGCCAACTCGCCAGGAATGTTGTCAAATATTACCGCCGAGATGTTAGGTTGGGTTAGGTTAGGTTATATTACGTTATTGATGTATATAAAGGTCCCACGGAGACGGATAAGCCAATTCGCCAGGAATGTTGTCAAATATTACCGCCGAGATGTTAGGTTGGGGTAGGTTAGGTTGTATGACATTATTGATGTATATAACGTTCCCACGGAGACGTAGATGCCAACTCGCCAGGAATGTGGTCAAATATTACCGCCGAGATGTTAGGTTGGGTTAGGTTAGGCTATATTACGTTATTGATGTATATAAAGGTCCCACTGCGACGTAGAGGCCAACAAGCCAGGAATGTCGTCAAATATGACCGCCGAGATGTTAGGTTGGGGTAGGTTAGTTTGTATGACATTATTGATGTATATAACGTTCCCACGGAGACGTAGAGGCCAACTCGCCAGGAATGTGGTCAAATATTACCGCCGAGATGTTAGGTTGGGTTAGGTTAGGCTATATTACGTTATTGATGTATATAAAGGTCCCACGGAGACGTAGAGGCCAACAAGCCAGGAATATCGTCAAATATTACCGCCGAGATGTTAGATTGGGTTAGGCTAGCTTATATTATGTTATTGATGTATATAAAGATCCCACGGATACGTAGAGGCCAACTCGCCAGGAATGTTGTCAAATCTTACCGCCGAGATGTTAGATTGGGTTAGGCTAGCTTATATTATGTTATTGATGTATATAAAGATCCCACGGATACGTAGAGGCCAACTCGCCAGGAATGTTGTCAAATCTTACCGCCGAGATGTTAGATTGGGTTAGGCTAGCTTATATTATGTTATTGATGTATATAAAGATCCCACGGAGACGTAGAGGCCAACTCGCCAGGAATGTTGTCAAATCTTACCGCCGAGATGTTAGGTTGGGTTAGGTTAGGTTATATTACGTTATTGTTGTATACAAAGGTCCCTCGGAGGCGGAAAAGCCAACTCGCCAGGAATGTTCTCAAATATTACCGCCGAGATGTTAGATTGGTTTAGGTTAGGTTATATTACGCTATTGAAGTATATAAAGGTCCCACGGAAACGTAGAGGCCAACAAGCCAGGAATGTCGTCAAATATTACCGCCGAGATGTTAGATTGGGTTAGACTAGCTTATATTATGTTATTGATGTATATAAAGGTCCCACGGAGACGTAGAGGCCAACTCGCCAGGAATGTTGTCAAATATTACCGCCGAGATGTTAGGTTGGGTTAGGCTAGGTTATATTACGTTATTTATGTATATAAAGGTCCCACGGAGACGTAGAGGCCAACTCGCCAGGAATGTTGTCAAATATTACCGCCGAGATGTTAGGTTGGGTTAGGTTAGGTTATATTACGTTATTGATGTATATAAAGGTCCCACGGAGACGGATAAGCCAACTCGCCAGGACTGTTGTCAAATATTACCGCCGAGATGTTAGGTTGGGTTAGGTTAGGTTATATTACGTTATTGATGTATATAAAGGTCCCACGGAGACGGATAAGCCAACTCGCCAGGAATGTTGTCAAATATTACCGCCGAGATGTTAGATTGGTTTAGGTTAGGTTATATTACGCTATTGAAGTATATAAAGGTCCCACGGAAACGTAGAGGCCAACAAGCCAGGAATGTCGTCAAATATTACCGCCGAGATGTTAGATTGGGTTAGACTAGCTTATATTATGTTATTGATGTATATAAAGGTCCCACGGAGACGTAGAGGCCAACTCGCCAGGAATGTTGTCAAATATTACCGCCGAGATGTTAGGTTGGGTTAGGCTAGGTTATATTACGTTATTGATGTATATAAAGGTCCCACGGAGACGTAGAGGCCAACTCGCCAGGAATGTTGTCAAATATTACCGCCGAGATGTTAGGTTGGGTTAGGTTAGGTTATATTACGTTATTGATGTATATAAAGGTCCCACGGAGACGGATAAGCCAACTCGCCAGGACTGTTGTCAAATATTACCGCCGAGATGTTAGGTTGGGTTAGGTTAGGTTATATTACGTTATTGATGTATATAAAGGTCCCACGGAGACGGATAAGCCAACTCGCCAGGAATGTTGTCAAATATTACCGCCGAGATGTTAGGTTGGGTTAGGTTAGGTTATATTACGTTATTGATGTATATAAAGGTCCCACGGAGACGTAGAGGCCAACTCGCCAGGAATGTTGTCAAATATTACCGCCGAGATGTTAGGTTGGGTTAGTTTAGGTTATATCACGTTATTGATGTATATAAAGTTCCCACGGAGACGTAGAGGCCAACAAGCCAGGAATGTGGTCAAATATTATCGCCGAGATGTTAGTTTGGGTTAGGTTAGGCTATATTACGTTATTGATGTATATAAAGGTCCCACGGAGACGGATAAGCGAACTCGCCAAGAATGTTGTCAAATATTACCGCCGAGATGTTAGGTTGGGTTAGGTTAGGTTGTATTACATTATGGATGTATATAACGGTCCCCCGGAGACGTAGAGGCCAACAAGACAGGAATGTGGTCAAATATTACCGCCGAGATGTTAGGTTGGGTTAGGTTAGGCTATAATACGTTATTGACGTATATAAAGGTCCCACGGAGACGTAGAGGCCAACTCGCCTGGTATGTTGTCAAATCTTACCGCCGAGATGTTAGGTTGGGTTGGGCTAGGTTATATTACGTTATTGAAGTATATAAAGGTCCCACGGAGACGTAGAGGCCAACTCGCCAGGAATGTGGTCAAATATTACCGCCGAGATGTTAGGTTGGATTAGGTTAGGTTATATTACGTTATTGATGTATATAAAGGTCCCACGGAGACGAAGAGCCGAACTCGCCAGGTATGTCTTCAAATATTACCGCCGAGATGTTAGATTGGTTTAGGTTAGGTTACATTACGCTATTGAAGTATATAAAGGTCCCACGGAAACGTAGAGGCCAACAAGCCAGGAATGTCGTCAAATATTACCGCCGAGATGTTAGATTGGGTTAGGCTAGCTTATATTACGTTATTGATGTACATAAAGGTCCCACGGAGACGTAGAGGCCAACTCGCCAGGAATGTTGTCAAATATTACCGCCGAGATGTTAGGTTGGGTTAGGTTAGGTTATATTACGTTATTGATGTATATAAAGGTCCCACGGAGACGGATAAGCCAATTCGCCAGGAATGTTGTCAAATATTACCGCCGAGATGTTAGGTTGGGGTAGGTTAGGTTGTATGACATTATTGATGTATATAACGTTCCCACGGAGACGTAGATGCCAACTCGCCAGGAATGTGGTCAAATATTACCGCCGAGATGTTAGGTTGGGTTAGGTTAGGCTATATTACGTTATTGATGTATATAAAGGTTCCACGGCGACGTAGAGGCCAACAAGCCAGGAATGTCGTCAAATATTACCGCCGAGATGTTAGGTTGGGGTAGGTTAGTTTGTATGACATTATTGATGTATATAACGTTCCCACGGAGACGTAGAGGCCAACTCGCCAGGAATGTGGTCAAATATTACCGCCGAGATGTTAGGTTGGGTTAGGTTAGGCTATATTACGTTATTGATGTATATAAAGGTCCCACGGAGACGTAGAGGCCAACAAGCCAGGAATGTCGTCAAATATTACCGCCGAGATGTTAGATTGGGTTAGGCTAGCTTATATTATGTTATTGATGTATATAAAGATCCCACGGATACGTAGAGGCCAACTCGCCAGGAATGTTGTCAAATCTTACCGCCGAGATGTTAGATTGGGTTAGGCTAGCTTATATTACGTTATTGATGTATATAAAGATCCCACGGAGACGTAGAGGCCAACTCGCCAGGAATGTGGTCAAATATTACAGCCGAGATGTAAGATTGGGTTAGGTTAGGCTATATTACGTTATTGATGTATATAAAGGTCCCACGGAGACGTAGAGTCCAATAAGCCAGGAATGTGATCAAATATTACCGCCGAGATGTTAGATTGGGATAGACCAGCTTATATTATGTTATTGATGTATATAAAGGTCCCACGGAGACGTAGAGGCCAACTCGCCAGGAATGTTGTCAAATCTTACAGCCGAGATGTGCGGTTGGGTTAGGTTAGGTTATATTACGTTATTGATGTATATAAAGGTCCCACGGAGACGGATAAGCGAACTCGCCAGGAATGTTGTCAAATATTACCGCCGAGATGTTAGGTTGGGTTAGGTTAGGTTGTATTACATTATGGATGTATATAACGGTCCCCCGGAGACGTAGAGGCCAACAAGACAGGAATGTGGTCAAATATTACCGCCGAGATGTTAGGTTGGGTTAGGTTAGGCTATAATACGTTATTGACGTATATAAAGGTCCCACGGAGACGTAGAGGCCAACTCGCCTGGTATGTTGTCAAATCTTACCGCCGAGATGTTAGGTTGGGTTAGGTGATGTTATATTACGTTATTGATGTATATAAAGGTCCCACGGAGGCGGAAAAGCCAATTCGCCAGGAATGTTCTCAAACATTACCGCCGAGATGTTAGGTTGGGGTAGGTTAGTTTGTATGACATTATAGATGTATATAACGTTCCCACGGAGTCGCAGAGGCCAACTCGCCAGGAATGTGGTCAAATATTACCGCCGAGATGTTAGGTTGGGTTAGGTTAGGCTATATTACGTTATTGATGTATATAAAGGTCCCACGGAGACGTAGAGGCCAACAAGCCAGGAATGTCGTCAAATATTACCGCCGAGATGTTAGGTTGGGTTAGGCTAGGTTATATTACGTTATTGATGTATACAAAGGTCCCACGGAGACGTTGAGGCCAACTCGCCATGTAAGTTTTCAAATATTACCGCCGAGACGTTAGGTTGGGTTAGGTTAGGTTATATTACGTTATTGATGTATATAACGGTCCCACGGAGACGTAGAGGCCAACAAGCCAGGAATGTGGTCAAATATTACCGCCGAGATGTTAGGTTGGGTTAGGTTATGTTATATTACGTTATTGAAGTATAGAAAGGTCCCACGGAGACGTAGAGGCCAACTCGCCAGGAATGTGGTCAAATATTACCGCCGAGATGTTAGGTTGGGTTAGGTTAGGCTATATTACGTTATTGATGTATATAAAGGTCCCACGGAGACGTAGAGGCCAACAAGCCAGGAATGTCGTCAAATATTACCGCCGAGATGTTAGATTGGGTTAGGCTAGCTTATATTATGTTATTGATGTATATAAAGATCCCACGGTTACGTAGAGGTCAACTCGCCAGGAATGTTGTCAAATCTTACCGCCGAGATGTTAGGTTGGGTTAGGTTAGGTTATATTACGTTATTGATGTATACAAAGGTCCCACGGAGGCGGAAAAGCCAACTCGCCAGGAATGTTCTCAAATAATACCGCCGAGATGTTAGGTTGGGTTAGGTTATGTTATATTACGTTATTGATGTGTATGAAGGTCCCACGGAGACGGAGAAGCCAACTCGCGAGGAATGTTGTCAAATATTACCGCCGAGATGTTAGGTTGGGTTAGGTTAGGTTATATAACGGTATTGATGTATGTAACGGTCCCACGGAGACGTAGAGGCCATCAAGACAGGAATGTGGTCAAATATTACCGCCGAGATGTTAGGTTGGGTTAGGTTAGGTTATATTACGTTATTGATGTATATAAAGGTCCCACGGAGACGGATAAGCCAATTCGCCAGGAATGTTGTCAAATATTACCGCCGAGATGTTAGGTTGGGGTAGGTTAGGTTGTATGACATTATTGATGTATATAACGTTCCCACGGAGACGTAGATGCCAACTCGCCAGGAATGTGGTCAAATATTACCGCCGAGATGTTAGGTTGGGTTAGGTTAGGCTATATTACGTTATTGATGTATATAAAGGTCCCACTGCGACGTAGAGGCCAACAAGCCAGGAATGTCGTCAAATATGACCGCCGAGATGTTAGGTTGGGGTAGGTTAGTTTGTATGACATTATTGATGTATATAACGTTCCCACGGAGACGTAGAGGCCAACTCGCCAGGAATGTGGTCAAATATTACCGCCGAGATGTTAGGTTGGGTTAGGTTAGGCTATATTACGTTATTGATGTATATAAAGGTCCCACGGAGACGTAGAGGCCAACAAGCCAGGAATGTCGTCAAATATTACCGCCGAGATGTTAGATTGGGTTAGGCTAGCTTATATTATGTTATTGATGTATATAAAGATCCCACGGATACGTAGAGGCCAACTCGCCAGGAATGTTGTCAAATCTTACCGCCGAGATGTTAGATTGGGTTAGGCTAGCTTATATTATGTTATTGATGTATATAAAGATCCCACGGATACGTAGAGGCCAACTCGCCAGGAATGTTGTCAAATCTTACCGCCGAGATGTTAGATTGGGTTAGGCTAGCTTATATTATGTTATTGATGTATATAAAGATCCCACGGAGACGTAGAGGCCAACTCGCCAGGAATGTTGTCAAATCTTACCGCCGAGATGTTAGGTTGGGTTAGGTTAGGTTATATTACGTTATTGTTGTATACAAAGGTCCCTCGGAGGCGGAAAAGCCAACTCGCCAGGAATGTTCTCAAACATTACCGCCGAGATGTTAGGTTGGGGTAGGTTAGTTTGTATGACATTATTGATGTATATAACGTTCCCACGGAGACGTAGAGGCCAACTCGCCAGGAATGTGGTCAAATATTACCGCCGAGATGTTAGGTTGGGTTAGGTTAGGCTATATTACGTTATTGATGTATATAAAGGTCCCACGGAGACGTAGAGGCCAACAAGCCAGGAATGTCGTCAAATATTACCGCCGAGATGTTAGATTGGGTTAGGTTATGTTATATTACGTTATTGAAGTATAGAAAGGTCCCACGGAGACGTAGAGGCCAACTCGCCAGGAATGTGGTCAAATATTACCGCCGAGATGTTAGGTTGGGTTAGGTTAGGTTATATTACGTTATTGATGTATATAAAGGTCCCACGGAGACGAAGAGCCCAACTCGCCGGGTATGTCTTCAAATATTACCGCCGTGATGTTAGATTGGTTTAGGTTAGGTTATATTACGCTATTGAAGTATATAAAGGTCCCGCGGAAACGTAGAGGCCAACAAGCCAGGAATGTTCTCAAACATTACCGCCGAGATGTTAGGTTGGGTTAGGTTAGGTTATATTACGTTACTGATTGTTATAAAGGTCCCACGGAGACGAAGAGGCCAACTCGCCAGGTATGTCTTCAGATATTACCGCCGAGATGTTAGATTGGTTTAGGTTAGGTTATATTACGTTATTGATGTATACAAAGGTCCCACGGAGGCGGAAAAGCCAACTCGCCAGGAATGTTCTCAAATATTACCGCCGAGATGTTTGGTTGGGTTAGGTTAGGTTATATTACGTTATTGAAGTATATAAAGGTCCCACGGAGACGTAGAGGCCAACAAGCCAGGAATGTGGTCGAATATTACAGCCGAGATGTAAGATTGGGTTAGGTTAGGTTATATTACGTTATAGATGTATATACAGGACCCACGGACACGTAGAGTCCAATAAGCCAGGAATGTGATCAAATATTACCGCCGAGATGTTAGGTTGGGTTAGGTTAGGTTATATTACGTTATTGAAGTATATAAAGGTCCCACGGAGACGTAGAGGCCAACAAGCCAGGAATGTCGTCAAATATTACCGCCGAGATGTTAGATTGGGTTAGGCTAGCTTATATTATGTTATTGATGTATATAAAGGTCCCACGGAGACGTAGAGTCCAACAAGCCAGGAATGTGGTCAAATATTACAGCCGAGATGTAAGATTGGGTTAGGTTAGGTTATATTACGTTATAGATGTATATAAAGGTCCCACGGGGACGTAGAGTCCAACAAGCCAGGAATGTGATCAAATATTACCGCCGAGATGTTAGGTTGGGTTAGGTGATGTTATATTACGTTATTGATGTATATAAAGGTCCCACGGAGGCAGAAAAGCCAATTCGCCAGGAATGTTCTCAAACATTACCGCCGAGATGTTAGGTTGGGGTAGGTTAGTTTGTATGACATTATTGATGTATATAACGTTCCCACGGAGACGTAGAGGCCAACTCGCCAGGAATGTGGTCAAATATTACCGCCGAGATGTTAGGTTGGGTTAGGTTAGGCTATATTACGTTATTGATGTATATAAAGGTCCCACGGAGACGTAGAGGCCAACAAGCCAGGAATGTCGTCAAATATTACCGCCGAGATGTTAGATTGGGTTAGGCTAGCTTATATTATGTTATTGATGTATATAAAGATCCCACGGTTACGTAGAGGTCAACTCGCCAGGAATGTTGTCAAATCTTACCGCCGAGATGTTAGGTTGGGTTAGGTTAGGTTATATTACGTTATTGATGTATACAAAGGTCCCACGGAGGCGGAAAAGCCAACTCGCCAGGAATGTTCTCAAATAATACCGCCGAGATGTTAGGTTGGGTTAGGTTATGTTATATTACGTTATTGATGTGTATGAAGGTCCCACGGAGACGGAGAAGCCAACTCGCGAGGAATGTTGTCAAATATTACCGCCGAGATGTTAGGTTGGGTTAGGTTAGGTTATATAACGGTATTGATGTATGTAACGGTCCCACGGAGACGTAGAGGCCATCAAGACAGGAATGTGGTCAAATATTCCCGCCGAGATGTTAGGTTGGGTTAGGTTAGGTTATATTACGTTATGGATGTATATAAAGGTCCCACGGAGACGTAGAGACCAACAAGCCAGGAATGTGGTCAAATATTATCGCCGAGATGTTAGGTTGGATTAGGTTAGGTTATATTACGTTATAGATGTATATAAAGGTCCCACGTAGACGTAGAGTCCAACAAGCCAGGAATGTTGTCAAATATTACAGCCGAGATGTAAGATTGGGTTAGGTTAGGTTATATCACGTTATAGATGTATATAAAGGTCCCACGGAGACGAAGAGGCCAACTCGCCAGGTATGTCTTCAAATATTACCGCCGAGATGTTAGATTGGGTTAGGCTAGCTTATATTATGTTATTGATGTATATAAAGGTCCCACGGAGACGTAGAGGCCAACAAGCCAGGAATGTGGTCAAATATTACCGCCGAGATGTTAGGTTGGGTTAGGTTATGTTATATTACGTTATTGAAGTATAGAAAGGTCCCACGGAGACGTAGAGGCCAACTCGCCAGGAATGTGGTCAAATATTACCGCCGAGATGTTAGGTTGGGTTAGGTTAGGTTATATTACGTTATTGATGTATATAAAGGTCCCACGGAGACGAAGAGCCCAACTCGCCGGGTATGTCTTCAAATATTACCGCCGTGATGTTAGATTGGTTTAGGTTAGGTTATATTACGCTATTGAAGTATATAAAGGTCCCGCGGAAACGTAGAGGCCAACAAGCCAGGAATGTTCTCAAACATTACCGCCGAGATGTTAGGTTGGGTTAGGTTAGGTTATATTACGTTACTGATTGTTATAAAGGTCCCACGGAGACGAAGAGGCCAACTCGCCAGGTATGTCTTCAGATATTACCGCCGAGATGTTAGATTGGTTTAGGTTAGGTTATATTACGTTATTGATGTATACAAAGGTCCCACGGAGGCGGAAAAGCCAACTCGCCAGGAATGTTCTCAAATATTACCGCCGAGATGTTAGGTTGGGTTAGGTTAGGTTATATTACGTTATTGAAGTATATAAAGGTCCCACGGAGACGTAGAGGCCAACAAGCCAGGAATGTGGTCGAATATTACAGCCGAGATGTAAGATTGGGTTAGGTTAGGTTATATTACGTTATAGATGTATATACAGGTCCCACGGACACGTAGAGTCCAATAAGCCAGGAATGTGATCAAATATTACCGCCGAGATGTTAGGTTGGGTTAGGTTAGGTTATATTACGTTATTGAAGTATATAAAGGTCCCACGGAGACGTAGAGGCCAACAAGCCAGGAATGTCGTCAAATATTACCGCCGAGATGTTAGATTGGGTTAGGCTAGCTTATATTATGTTATTGATGTATATAAAGGTCCCACGGAGACGTAGAAGCCAACAAGCCAGGAATGTGGTCAAATATTACCGCCGAGATGTTAGGTTGGGTTAGGTTAGGTTATATTACGTTATTGATGTATACAAAGGTCCCACGGAAGCGGAAAAGCCAACTCGCCAGGAATGTTCTCAAATATTACCGCCGAGATGTTAGATTGGTTTAGGTTAGGTTATATTACGCTATTGAAGTATATAAAGGTCCCACGGAAACGTAGAGGCCAACAAGCCAGGAATGTTGTCAAATCTTACCGCCGAGACGTTAGGTTGGGTTAGGTTAGGTTATATTACGTTATTGATGTATACAAAGGTCCCACGGAGGCGGAAAAGCCAACTCGCCAGGAATGTTCTCAAATATTACCGCCGAGATGTTAGGTTGGATTAGGTTAGGTTATATTACGTTATAGATGTATATAAAGGTCCCACGTAGACGTAGAGTCCAACAAGCCAGGAATGTCGTCAAATATTACCGCCGAGATGTTAGGTTGGGTTAGGTTAGGTTGTATTACATTATGGATGTATATAACGGTCCCCCGGAGACGTAGAGGCCAACAAGACAGGAATGTGGTCAAATATTACCGCCGAGATGTTAGGTTGGGTTAGGTTAGGCTATAATACGTTATTGACGTATATAAAGGTCCCACGGAGACGTAGAGGCCAACTCGCCTGGTATGTTGTCAAATCTTACCGCGGAGATGTTAGGTTGGGTTGGGCTAGGTTATATTACGTTATTGATGTATATAAAGGTCCCACGGAGACGGATAAGCGAACTCGCCAGGAATGTTGTCAAATATTACCGCCGAGATGTTAGGTTGGGTTAGGTTAGGTTGTATTACATTATGGATGTATATAACGGTCCCCCGGAGACGTAGAGGCCAACAAGACAGGAATGTGGTCAAATATTACCGCCGAGATGTTAGGTTGGGTTAGGTTAGGCTATAATACGTTATTGACGTATATAAAGGTCCCACGGAGACGTAGAGGCCAACTCGCCTGGTATGTTGTCAAATCTTACCGCCGAGATGTTAGGTTGGGTTGGGCTAGGTTATATTACGTTATTGATGTATACAAAGGTCCCACGGACACGTAGAGGCCAACTCGCCAGGTAAGTTTTCAAATATTACCGCCGAGATGTTAGGTTGGGTTAGGTTAGGTTATATTACGTTATTGATGTATATAACGGTCCCACGGAGACGTAGAGGCCATCAAGACAGGAATGTGGTCAAATATTCCCGCCGAGATATTAGGTTGGGTTAGGTTATGTTATATTACGTTATTAAAGTATATAAAGGTCCCACGGAGACGTAGAGGCCAACTCGCCAGGAATGTGGTCAAATATTACCGCCGAGATGTTAGGTTGGATTAGGTTAGGTTATATTACGTTATTGATGTATATAAAGGTCCCACGGAGACGAAGAGCCGAACTCGCCAGGTATGTCTTCAAATATTACCGCCGAGATGTTAGATTGGTTTAGGTTAGGTTATATTACGCTATTGAAGTATATAAAGGTCCCACGGAAACGTAGAGGCCAACAAGCCAGGAATGTCGTCAAATATTACCGCCGAGATGTTAGATTGGGTTAGGCTAGCTTATATTACGTTATTGATGTACATAAAGGTCCCACGGAGACGTAGAGGCCAACTCGCCAGGAATGTGGTCAAATATTACCGCCGAGATGTTAGGTTGGGTTAGGTTAGGCTATATTACGTTATTGATGTATATAAAGGTCCCACTGCGACGTAGAGGCCAACAAGCCAGGAATGTCGTCAAATATGACCGCCGAGATGTTAGGTTGGGGTAGGTTAGTTTGTATGACATTATTGATGTATATAACGTTCCCACGGAGACGTAGAGGCCAACTCGCCAGGAATGTGGTCAAATATTACCGCCGAGATGTTAGGTTGGGTTAGGTTAGGCTATATTACGTTATTGATGTATATAAAGGTCCCACGGAGACGTAGAGGCCAACAAGCCAGGAATGTCGTCAAATATTACCGCCGAGATGTTAGATTGGGTTAGGCTAGCTTATATTATGTTATTGATGTATATAAAGATCCCACGGATACGTAGAGGCCAACTCGCCAGGAATGTTGTCAAATCTTACCGCCGAGATGTTAGATTGGGTTAGGCTAGCTTATATTATGTTATTGATGTATATAAAGATCCCACGGATACGTAGAGGCCAACTCGCCAGGAATGTTGTCAAATCTTACCGCCGAGATGTTAGATTGGGTTAGGCTAGCTTATATTATGTTATTGATGTATATAAAGATCCCACGGAGACGTAGAGGCCAACTCGCCAGGAATGTTGTCAAATCTTACCGCCGAGATGTTAGGTTGGGTTAGGTTAGGTTATATTACGTTATTGTTGTATACAAAGGTCCCTCGGAGGCGGAAAAGCCAACTCGCCAGGAATGTTCTCAAATATTACCGCCGAGATGTTAGATTGGTTTAGGTTAGGTTATATTACGCTATTGAAGTATATAAAGGTCCCACGGAAACGTAGAGGCCAACAAGCCAGGAATGTCGTCAAATATTACCGCCGAGATGTTAGATTGGGTTAGGCTAGCTTATATTATGTTATTGATGTATATAAAGGTCCCACGGAGACGTAGAGGCCAACTCGCCAGGAATGTTGTCAAATATTACCGCCGAGATGTTAGGTTGGGTTAGGCTAGGTTATATTACGTTATTGATGTATATAAAGGTCCCACGGAGACGTAGAGGCCAACTCGCCAGGAATGTTGTCAAATATTACCGCCGAGATGTTAGGTTGGGTTAGGTTAGGTTATATTACGTTATTGATGTATATAAAGGTCCCACGGAGACGGATAAGCCAACTCGCCAGGACTGTTGTCAAATATTACCGCCGAGATGTTAGGTTGGGTTAGGTTAGGTTATATTACGTTATTGATGTATATAAAGGTCCCACGGAGACGGATAAGCCAACTCGCCAGGAATGTTGTCAAATATTACCGCCGAGATGTTAGGTTGGGTTAGGTTATGTTATATTACGTTATTGATGTATATAAAGGTCCCACGGAGACGTAGAGGCCAACTCGCCAGGAATGTTGTCAAATATTACCGCCGAGATGTTAGGTTGGGTTAGTTTAGGTTATATCACGTTATTGATGTATATAAAGTTCCCACGGAGACGTAGAGGCCAACAAGCCAGGAATGTGGTCAAATATTATCGCCGAGATGTTAGTTTGGGTTAGGTTAGGCTATATTACGTTATTGATGTATATAAAGGTCCCACGGAGACGGATAAGCGAACTCGCCAAGAATGTTGTCAAATATTACCGCCGAGATGTTAGGTTGGGTTAGGTTAGGTTGTATTACATTATGGATGTATATAACGGTCCCCCGGAGACGTAGAGGCCAACAAGACAGGAATGTGGTCAAATATTACCGCCGAGATGTTAGGTTGGGTTAGGTTAGGCTATAATACGTTATTGACGTATATAAAGGTCCCACGGAGACGTAGAGGCCAACTCGCCTGGTATGTTGTCAAATCTTACCGCCGAGATGTTAGGTTGGGTTGGGCTAGGTTATATTACGTTATTGAAGTATATAAAGGTCCCACGGAGACGTAGAGGCCAACTCGCCAGGAATGTGGTCAAATATTACCGCCGAGATGTTAGGTTGGATTAGGTTAGGTTATATTACGTTATTGATGTATATAAAGGTCCCACGGAGACGAAGAGCCGAACTCGCCAGGTATGTCTTCAAATATTACCGCCGAGATGTTAGATTGGTTTAGGTTAGGTTACATTACGCTATTGAAGTATATAAAGGTCCCACGGAAACGTAGAGGCCAACAAGCCAGGAATGTCGTCAAATATTACCGCCGAGATGTTAGATTGGGTTAGGCTAGCTTATATTACGTTATTGATGTACATAAAGGTCCCACGGAGACGTAGAGGCCAACTCGCCAGGAATGTTGTCAAATATTACCGCCGAGATGTTAGGTTGGGTTAGGTTAGGTTATATTACGTTATTGATGTATATAAAGGTCCCACGGAGACGGATAAGCCAATTCGCCAGGAATGTTGTCAAATATTACCGCCGAGATGTTAGGTTGGGGTAGGTTAGGTTGTATGACATTATTGATGTATATAACGTTCCCACGGAGACGTAGATGCCAACTCGCCAGGAATGTGGTCAAATATTACCGCCGAGATGTTAGGTTGGGTTAGGTTAGGCTATATTACGTTATTGATGTATATAAAGGTTCCACGGCGACGTAGAGGCCAACAAGCCAGGAATGTCGTCAAATATTACCGCCGAGGTGTTAGGTTGGGGTAGGTTAGTTTGTATGACATTATTGATGTATATAACGTTCCCACGGAGACGTAGAGGCCAACTCGCCAGGAATGTGGTCAAATATTACCGCCGAGATGTTAGGTTGGGTTAGGTTAGGCTATATTACGTTATTGATGTATATAAAGGTCCCACGGAGACGTAGAGGCCAACAAGCCAGGAATGTCGTCAAATATTACCGCCGAGATGTTAGATTGGGTTAGGCTAGCTTATATTATGTTATTGATGTATATAAAGATCCCACGGATACGTAGAGGCCAACTCGCCAGGAATGTTGTCAAATCTTACCGCCGAGATGTTAGATTGGGTTAGGCTAGCTTATATTACGTTATTGATGTATATAAAGATCCCACGGAGACGTAGAGGCCAACTCGCCAGGAATGTGGTCAAATATTACAGCCGAGATGTAAGATTGGGTTAGGTTAGGCTATATTACGTTATTGATGTATATAAAGGTCCCACGGAGACGTAGAGTCCAATAAGCCAGGAATGTGATCAAATATTACCGCCGAGATGTTAGATTGGGATAGACCAGCTTATATTATGTTATTGATGTATATAAAGGTCCCACGGAGACGTAGAGGCCAAC
Organism: Xylocopa violacea; assembly: GCA_963969225.1. Lineage (NCBI taxonomy): Eukaryota > Metazoa > Arthropoda > Insecta > Hymenoptera > Apidae > Xylocopa > Xylocopa violacea. The sequence continues at coordinate 5,375,421 of CAXAJV010000017.1, read as the reverse complement.
TCGCCAGGAATGTTGTCAAATCTTACAGCCGAGATGTGCGGTTGGGTTAGGTTAGGTTATATTACGTTATTGATGTATATAAAGGTCCCACGGAGACGGATAAGCGAACTCGCCAGGAATGTTGTCAAATATTACCGCCGAGATGTTAGGTTGGGTTAGGTTAGGTTGTATTACATTATGGATGTATATAACGGTCCCCCGGAGACGTAGAGGCCAACAAGACAGGAATGTGGTCAAATATTACCGCCGAGATGTTAGGTTGGGTTAGGTTAGGCTATAATACGTTATTGACGTATATAAAGGTCCCACGGAGACGTAGAGGCCAACTCGCCTGGTATGTTGTCAAATCTTACCGCCGAGATGTTAGGTTGGGTTAGGTGATGTTATATTACGTTATTGATGTATATAAAGGTCCCACGGAGGCGGAAAAGCCAATTCGCCAGGAATGTTCTCAAACATTACCGCCGAGATGTTAGGTTGGGGTAGGTTAGTTTGTATGACATTATAGATGTATATAACGTTCCCACGGAGTCGCAGAGGCCAACTCGCCAGGAATGTGGTCAAATATTACCGCCGAGATGTTAGGTTGGGTTAGGTTAGGCTATATTACGTTATTGATGTATATAAAGGTCCCACGGAGACGTAGAGGCCAACAAGCCAGGAATGTCGTCAAATATTACCGCCGAGATGTTAGGTTGGGTTAGGCTAGGTTATATTACGTTATTGATGTATACAAAGGTCCCACGGAGACGTTGAGGCCAACTCGCCATGTAAGTTTTCAAATATTACCGCCGAGACGTTAGGTTGGGTTAGGTTAGGTTATATTACGTTATTGATGTATATAACGGTCCCACGGAGACGTAGAGGCCATCAAGACAGGAATGTGGTCAAATATTCCCGCCGAGATGTTAGGTTGGGTTAGGTTATGTTATATTACGTTATTGAAGTATATAAAGGTCCCACGGAGACGTAGAGGCCAACTCGCCAGGAATGTGGTCAAATATTACCGCCGAGATGTTAGGTTGGGTTAGGTTAGGTTATATTACGCTATTGAAGTATATAAAGGTCCCGCGGAAACGTAGAGGCCAACAAGCCAGGAATGTCGTCAAATATTACCGCCGAGATGTTAGATTGGGTTAGGCTAGCTTATATTACGTTATTGATGTACATAAAGGTCCCACGGAGACATAGAGGCCAACTCGCCAGGAATGTTGTCAAATATTACCGCCGAGATGTTAGGTTGGGTTAGGTTAGGTTATATTACGTTATTGATGTATATAAAGGTCCCACGGAGACGGATAAGCCAATTCGCCAGGAATGTTGTCAAATATTACCGCCGAGATGTTAGGTTGGGGTAGGTTAGTTTGTATGACATTATTGATGTATATAACGTTCCCACGGAGACGTAGAGGCCAACTCGCCAGGAATGTGGTCAAATATTACCGCCGATATGTTAGGTTGGGTTAGGTTAGGTTATATAACGGTATTGATGTATGTAACGGTCCCACGGAGACGTAGAGGCCATCAAGACAGGAATGTGGTAAAATATTCCCGCCGAGATGTTAGGTTGGGTTAGGTTAGGTTATATTACGTTATGGATGTATATAAAGGTCCCACGGAGACGTAGAGGCCAACAAGCCAGGGATGTGGTCAAATATTATCGCCGAGATGTTAGGTTGGATTAGGTTAGGTTATATTACGTTATAGATGTATATAAAGGTCCCACGTAGACGTAGAGTCCAACAAGCCAGGAATGTGGTCAAATATTACAGCCGAGATGTAAGATTGGGTTAGGTTAGGTTATATTACGTTATAGATGTATATAAAGGTCCCACGGAGACGAAGAGGCCAACTCGCCAGGTATGTCTTCAAATATTACCGCCGAGATGTTAGATTGGTTTAGATTAGGTTATATTACGTTATTGAAGTATATAAAGGACCCACGGAGACGTAGAGGCCAACGAGCCAGGAATGTTGTCAAATCTTACCGCCGAGATGTTAGATTGGGTTAGGTTAGGTTATATTACGTTATTGATGTATACAAAAGTCCCACGGAGGCGGAAAAGCCAACTCGCCATGTAAGTTTTCAAATATTACCGCCGAGATGTTAGGTTGGGTTAGGTTAGGTTATATTACGTTATTGATGTATATAACGGTCCCACGGAGACGTAGAGGCCATCAAGACAGGAATGTGGTCAAATATTCCCGCCGAGATGTTAGGTTGGGTTAGGTTAGGTTATATTACGTTATTGATGTATATAAAGGTCCCACGGAGACGTAGAGGCCAACTCGCCAGGAATGTTGTCAAATATTACCGCCGAGATGTTAGGTTGGGTTAGTTTAGGTTATATCACGTTATTGATGTATATAAAGTTCCCACGGAGACGTAGAGGCCAACAAGCCAGGAATGTGGTCAAATATTATCGCCGAGATGTTAGTTTGGGTTAGGTTAGGCTATATTACGTTATTGATGTATATAAAGGTCCCACGGAGACGGATAAGCGAACTCGCCAGGAATGTTGTCAAATATTACCGCCGAGATGTTAGGTTGGGTTACGTTAGGTTGTATTACATTATGGATGTATATAACGGTCCCCCGGAGACGTAGAGGCCAACAAGACAGGAATGTGGTCAAATATTACCGCCGAGATGTTAGGTTGGGTTAGGTTAGGCTATAATACGTTATTGACGTATATAAAGGTCCCACGGAGACGTAGAGGCCAACTCGCCTGGTATGTTGTCAAATCTTACCGCCGAGATGTTAGGTTGGGTTGGGCTAGGTTATATTACGTTATTGATGTATACAAAGGTCCCACGGACACGTAGAGGCCAACTCGCCAGGTAAGTTTTCAAATATTACCGCCGAGATGTTAGGTTGTGTTAGGTTAGGTTATATTACGTTATTGATGTATATAACGGTCCCACGGAGACGTAGAGGCCATCAAGACAGGAATGTGGTCAAATATTCCCGCCGAGATATTAGGTTGGGTTAGGTTATGTTATATTACGTTATTGAAGTATATAAAGGTCCCACGGAGACGTAGCGGCCAACTCGCCAGGAATGTGGTCAAATATTACCGCCGAGATGTTAGGTTGGATTAGGTTAGGTTATATTACGTTATTGATGTATATAAAGGTCCCACGGAGACGAAGAGCCGAACTCGCCAGGTATGTCTTCAAATATTACCGCCGAGATGTTAGATTGGTTTAGGTTAGGTTACATTACGCTATTGAAGTATATAAAGGTCCCACGGAAACGTAGAGGCCAACAAGCCAGGAATGTCGTCAAATATTACCGCCGAGATGTTAGATTGGGTTAGGCTAGCTTATATTACGTTATTGATGTACATAAAGGTCCCACGGAGACGTAGAGGCCAACTCGCCAGGAATGTTGTCAAATATTACCGCCGAGATGTTAGGTTGGGTTAGGTTAGGCTATATTACGTTATTGATGTATATAAAGGTCCCACGGAGACGGATAAGCCAATTCGCCAGGAATGTTGTCAAATATTACCGCCGAGATGTTAGGTTGGGGTAGGTTAGGTTGTATGACATTATTGATGTATATAACGTTCCCACGGAGACGTAGATGCCAACTCGCCAGGAATGTGGTCAAATATTACCGCCGAGATGTTAGGTTGGGTTAGGTTAGGCTATATTACGTTATTGATGTATATAAAGGTCCCACGGCGACGTAGAGGCCAACAAGCCAGGAATGTCGTCAAATATTACCGCCGAGATGTTAGGTTGGGGTAGGTTAGTTTGTATGACATTATTGATGTATATAACGTTCCCACGGAGACGTAGAGGCCAACTCGCCAGGAATGTGGTCAAATATTACCGCCGAGATGTTAGGTTGGGTTAGGTTAGGCTATATTACGTTATTGATGTATATAAAGGTCCCACGGAGACGTAGAGGCCAACAAGCCAGGAATGTCGTCAAATATTACCGCCGAGATGTTAGATTGGGTTAGGCTAGCTTATATTATGTTATTGATGTATATAAAGATCCCACGGATACGTAGAGGCCAACTCGCCAGGAATGTTGTCAAATCTTACCGCCGAGATGTTAGATTGGGTTAGGCTAGCTTATATTACGTTATTGATGTATATAAAGATCCCACGGAGACGTAGAGGCCAACTCGCCAGGAATGTGGTCAAATATTACAGCCGAGATGTAAGATTGGGTTAGGTTAGGCTATATTACGTTATTGATGTATATAAAGGTCCCACGGAGACGTAGAGTCCAATAAGCCAGGAATGTGATCAAATATTACCGCCGAGATGTTAGATTGGGATAGACCAGCTTATATTATGTTATTGATGTATATAAAGGTCCCACGGAGACGTAGAGGCCAACTCGCCAGGAATGTTGTCAAATCTTACCGCCGAGATGTGCGGTTGGGTTAGGTTAGGTTATATTACGTTATTGATGTATATAAAGGTCCCACGGAGACGGATAAGCGAACTCGCCAGGAATGTTGTCAAATATTACCGCCGAGATGTTAGGTTGGGTTAGGTTAGGTTGTATTACATTATGGATGTATATAACGGTCCCCCGGAGACGTAGAGGCCAACAAGACAGGAATGTGGTCAAATATTACCGCCGAGATGTTAGGTTGGGTTAGGTTAGGCTATAATACGTTATTGACGTATATAAAGGTCCCACGGAGACGTAGAGGCCAACTCGCCTGGTATGTTGTCAAATCTTACCGCCGAGATGTTAGGTTGGGTTAGGTGATGTTATATTACGTTATTGATGTATATAAAGGTCCCACGGATGCGGAAAAGCCAATTCGCCAGGAATGTTCTCAAACATTACCGCCGAGATGTTAGGTTGGGGTAGGTTAGTTTGTATGACATTATAGATGTATATAACGTTCCCACGGAGTCGCAGAGGCCAACTCGCCAGGAATGTGGTCAAATATTACCGCCGAGATGTTAGGTTGGGTTAGGTTAGGCTATATTACGTTATTGATGTATATAAAGGTCCCACGGAGACGTAGAGGCCAACAAGCCAGGAATGTCGTCAAATATTACCGCCGAGATGTTAGGTTGGGTTAGGCTAGGTTATATTACGTTATTGATGTATACAAAGGTCCCACGGAGACGTTGAGGCCAACTCGCCATGTAAGTTTTCAAATATTACCGCCGAGACGTTAGGTTGGGTTAGGTTAGGTTATATTACGTTATTGATGTATATAACGGTCCCACGGAGACGTAGAGGCCATCAAGACAGGAATGTGGTCAAATATTCCCGCCGAGATGTTAGGTTGGGTTAGGTTATGTTATATTACGTTATTGAAGTATATAAAGGTCCCACGGAGACGTAGAGGCCAACTCGCCAGGAATGTGGTCAAATATTACCGCCGAGATGTTAGGTTGGGTTAGGTTAGGTTATATTACGCTATTGAAGTATATAAAGGTCCCGCGGAAACGTAGAGGCCAACAAGCCAGGAATGTCGTCAAATATTACCGCCGAGATGTTAGATTGGGTTAGGCTAGCTTATATTACGTTATTGATGTACATAAAGGTCCCACGGAGACATAGAGGCCAACTCGCCAGGAATGTTGTCAAATATTACCGCCGAGATGTTAGGTTGGGTTAGGTTAGGTTATATTACGTTATTGATGTATATAAAGGTCCCACGGAGACGGATAAGCCAATTCGCCAGGAATGTTGTCAAATATTACCGCCGAGATGTTAGGTTGGGGTAGGTTAGTTTGTATGACATTATTGATGTATATAACGTTCCCACGGAGACGTAGAGGCCAACTCGCCAGGAATGTGGTCAAATATTACCGCCGATATGTTAGGTTGGGTTAGGTTAGGTTATATAACGGTATTGATGTATGTAACGGTCCCACGGAGACGTAGAGGCCATCAAGACAGGAATGTGGTAAAATATTCCCGCCGAGATGTTAGGTTGGGTTAGGTTAGGTTATATTACGTTATGGATGTATATAAAGGTCCCACGGAGACGTAGAGGCCAACAAGCCAGGGATGTGGTCAAATATTATCGCCGAGATGTTAGGTTGGATTAGGTTAGGTTATATTACGTTATAGATGTATATAAAGGTCCCACGTAGACGTAGAGTCCAACAAGCCAGGAATGTCGTCAAATATTACAGCCGAGATGTAAGATTGGGTTAGGTTAGGTTATATTACGTTATAGATGTATATAAAGGTCCCACGGAGACGAAGAGGCCAACTCGCCAGGTATGTCTTCAAATATTACCGCCGAGATGTTAGATTGGTTTAGATTAGGTTATATTACGTTATTGAAGTATATAAAGGACCCACGGAGACGTAGAGGCCAACGAGCCAGGAATGTTGTCAAATCTTACCGCCGAGATGTTAGATTGGGTTAGGTTAGGTTATATTACGTTATTGATGTATACAAAAGTCCCACGGAGGCGGAAAAGCCAACTCGCCATGTAAGTTTTCAAATATTACCGCCGAGATGTTAGGTTGGGTTAGGTTAGGTTATATTACGTTATTGATGTATATAACGGTCCCACGGAGACGTAGAGGCCATCAAGACAGGAATGTGGTCAAATATTCCCGCCGAGATGTTAGGTTGGGTTAGGTTATGTTATATTACGCTATTGAAGTATATAAAGATCCCGCGGAAACGTAGAGGCCAACAAGCCAGGAATGTCGTCAAATATTACCGCCGAGATGTTAGATTGGGATAGGCTAGCTTATATTACGTTATTGATGTACATAAAGGTCCCACGGAGACATAGAGACCAACTCGCCAGGAATGTTGTCAAATATTACCGCCGAGATGTTAGGTTGGGTTCGGTTAGGTTATATTACGTTATTGATGTATATAAAGGTCCCACGGAGACGGATAAGCCAATTCGCCAGGAATGTTGTCAAATATTACCGCCGAGATGTTAGGTTGGGGTAGGTTAGTTTGTATGACATTATTGATGTATATAACGTTCCCACGGAGACGTAGAGGCCAACTCGCCAGGAATGTGGTCAAATATTACCGCCGAGATGTTAGGTTGGGTTAGGTTAGGCTATATTACGTTATTGATGTATATAAAGGTCCCACGGAGACGTAGAGGCCAACAAGCCAGGAATGTCGTCAAATATTACCGCCGAGATGTTAGATTGGGTTAGGCTAGCTTATATTATGTTATTGATGTATATAAAGATCCCACGGAGACGGATAAGCGAACTCGCCAGGAATGTTGTCAAATATTACCGCCGAGATGTTAGGTTGGGTTAGGTTAGGTTGTATTACATTATGGATGTATATAACGGTCCCCCGGAGACGTAGAGGCCAACAAGGCAGGAATGTGGTCAAATATTACCGCCGAGATGTTAGGTTGGGTTAGGTTAGGCTATAATACGTTATTGACGTATATAAAGGTCCCACGGAGACGTAGAGGCCAACTCGCCTGGTATGTTGTCAAATCTTACCGCCGAGATGTTAGGTTGGGTTGGGCTAGGTTATATTACGTTATTGATGTATACAAAGGTCCCACGGAGACGGATAAGCGAACTCGCCAGGAATGTTGTCAAATATTACCGCCGAGATGTTAGGTTGGGTTAGGTTAGGTTGTATTACATTATGGATGTATATAACGGTCCCCCGGAGACGTAGAGGCCAACAAGACAGGAATGTGGTCAAATATTACCGCCGAGATGTTAGGTTCGGTTAGGTTAGGCTATAATACGTTATTGACGTATATAAAGGTCCCACGGAGACGTAGAGGCCAACTCGCCTGGTATGTTGTCAAATCTTACCGCCGAGATGTTAGGTTGGGTTGGGCTAGGTTATATTACGTTATTGATGTATACAAAGGTCCCACGGACACGTAGAGGCCAACTCGCCAGGTAAGTTTTCAAATATTACCGCCGAGATGTTAGGTTGGGTTAGGTTAGGTTATATTACGTTATTGATGTATATAACGGTCCCACGGAGACGTAGAGGCCATCAAGACAGGAATGTGGTCAAATATTCCCGCCGAGATATTAGGTTGGGTTAGGTTATGTTATATTACGTTATTGAAGTATATAAAGGTCCCACGGAGACGTAGAGGCCAACTCGCCAGGAATGTGGTAAAATATTACCGCCGAGATGTTAGGTTGGATTAGGTTAGGTTATATTACGTTATTGATGTATATAAAGGTCCCACGGAGACGAAGAGCCGAACTCGCCAGGTATGTCTTCAAATATTACCGCCGAGATGTTAGATTGGTTTAGGTTATGTTATATTACACTATTGAAGTATATAAAGGTCCCACAGAAACGTAGAGGCCAACAAGCCAGGAATGTCGTCAAATATTACCGCCGAGATGTTAGATTGGGTTAGGCTAGCTTATATTACGTTATTGATGTATATAAAGGTCCCACGGAGACGGATAAGCCAATTCGCCAGGAATGTTGTCAAATATTACCGCCGAGATGTTAGGTTGGGGTAGGTTAGGTTGTATGACATTATTGATGTATATAACGTTCCCACGGAGACGTAGATGCCAACTCGCCAGGAATGTGGTCAAATATTACCGCCGAGATGTTAGGTTGGGTTAGGTTAGGCTATATTACGTTATTGATGTATATAAAGGTCCCACGGCGACGTAGAGGCCAACAAGCCAGGAATGTCGTCAAATATTACCGCCGAGATGTTAGGTTGGGTTAGGTTAGGTTATATCACGTTATTGATGTATATAAAGTTCCCACGGAGACGTAGAGGCCAACAAGCCAGGAATGTGGTCAAATATTATCGCCGAGATGTTAGTTTGGGTTAGGTTAGGCTATATTACGTTATTGATGTATATAAAGGTCCCACGGAGACGTAGAGTCCAATAAGCCAGGAATGTGATCAAATATTACCGCCGAGATGTTAGGTTGGGTTAGGTGATATTATATTACGTTATTGATGTATATAAAGGTCCCACGGAGGCGGAAAAGCCAACTCGCCAGGAATGTTCTCAAACATTACCGCCGAGATGTTAGGTTGGGTTGGGTTAGGTTATATTACGTTATTGATGTATATAAAGGTACCACGGAGACGTAGAGGCCAACGAGCCAGGAATGTCATCAAATATTACCGCCGAGATGTTAGATTGGGTTAGGCTAGCTTATATTATGTTATTTATGTATATAAAGGTCCCACGGAGACGTAGAGGCCAACAAGCCAGGAATGTGGTCAAATATTACCGCCGAGATGTTAGGTTGGGTTAGGCTAGGTTATATTACGTTATTGATGTATACAAAGGTCCCACGGAGACGTTGAGGCCAACTCGCCATGTAAGTTTTCAAATATTACCGCCGAGATGTTAGGTTGGGTTAGGTTAGGTTATATTACGTTATTGATGTATATAACGGTCCCACGGAGACGTAGAGGCCATCAAGACAGGAATGTGGTCAAATATTCCCGCCGAGATGTTAGGTTGGGTTAGGTTATGTTATATTACGTTATTGAAGTATATAAAGGTCCCACGGAGACGTAGAGGCCAACTCGCCAGGAATGTGGTCAAATATTACCGCCGAGATGTTAGGTTGGGTTAGGTTAGGTTATATTACGCTATTGAAGTATATAAAGGTCCCGCGGAAACGTAGAGGCCAACAAGCCAGGAATGTCGTCAAATATTACCGCCGAGATGTTAGGTTGGGTTAGGTTAGGTTATATTACGTTATTCATGTATATAAAGGTCCCACGGAGACGGATAAGCCAATTCGCCAGGAATGTTGTCAAATATTACCGCCGAGATGTTAGGTTGGGGTAGGTTAGTTTGTATGACATTATTGATGTATATAACGTTCCCACGGAGACGTAGAGGCCAACTCGCCAGGAATGTGGTCAAATATTACCGCCGAGATGTTAGGTTGGGTTAGGTTAGGCTATATTACGTTATTGATGTATATAAAGGTCCCACGGAGACGTAGAGGCCAACAAGCCAGGAATGTCGTCAAATATTACCGCCGAGATGTTAGATTGGGTTAGGCTAGCTTATATTATGTTATTGATGTATATAAAGATCCCACGGATACGTAGAGGCCAACTCGCCAGGAATGTTGTCAAATCTTACCGCCGAGATGTTAGATTGGGTTAGGCTAGCTTATATTATGTTATTGATGTATATAAAGATCCCACGGAGACGTAGAGGCCAAATCGCCAGGAATGTTGTCAAATCTTACCGCCGAGATGTTAGGTTGGGTTAGGTTAGGTTATATTACGTTATTGTTGTATACAAAGGTCCCACGGAGGCGGAAAAGCCAACTCGCCAGGAATGTTCTCAAATATTACCGCCGAGATGTTAGATTGGTTTAGGTTAGGTTATATTACGCTATTGAAGTATATAAAGGTCCCACGGAAACGTAGAGGCCAACAAGCCAGGAATGTCGTCAAATATTACCGCCGAGATGTTAGATTGGGTTAGGTTAGGTTATATTACGTTATTGATGTATATAAAGGTCCCACGGAGACGTAGAGGCCAACTCGCCAGGAATGTTGTCAAATATTACCGCCGAGATGTTAGGTTGGGTTAGTTTAGGTTATATCACGTTATTGATGTATATAAAGTTCCCACGGAGACGTAGAGGCCAACGAGCCAGGAATGTGGTCAAATATTATCGCCGAGATGTTAGTTTGGGTTAGGTTAGGCTATATTACGTTATTGATGTATATAAAGGTCCCACGGAGACGTAGAGTCCAATAAGCCAGGAATGTGATCAAATATTACCGCCGAGATGTTAGGTTGGGTTAGGTGATATTATATTACGTTATTGATGTATATAAAGGTCCCACGGAGGCGGAAAAGCTAACTCGCCAGGAATGTTCTCAAACATTACCGCCGAGATGTTAGGTTGGGTTGGGTTAGGTTATATTACGTTATTGATGTATATAAAGGTCCCACGGAGATGTAGAGGCCAACGAGCCAGGAATGTCATCAAATATTACCGCCGAGATGTTAGATTGGGTTAGGCTAGCTTATATTATGTTATTTATGTATATAAAGGTCCCACGGAGACGTAGAGGCCAACAAGCCAGGAATGTGGTCAAATATTACCGCCGAGATGTTAGGTTGGGTTAGGCTAGGTTATATTACGTTATTGATGTATACAAAGGTCCCACGGAGACGTTGAGGCCAACTCGCCATGTAAGTTTTCAAATATTACCGCCGAGATGTTAGGTTGGGTTAGGTTAGGTTATATTACGTTATTGATGTATATAACGGTGCCACGGAGACGTAGAGGCCATCAGGACAGGAATGTGGTCAAATATTCCCGCCGAGATGTTAGGTTGGGTTAGGTTATGTTATATTACGTTATTGAAGTATATAAAGGTCCCACGGAGACGTAGAGGCCAACTCGCCAGGAATGTGGTCAAATATTACCGCCGAGATGTTAGGTTGGGTTAGGTTAGGTTATATTACGTTATTCATGTATATAAAGGTCCCACGGAGACGGATAAGCCAATTCGCCAGGAATGTTGTCAAATATTACCGCCGAGATGTTAGGTTGGGGTAGGTTAGTTTGTATGACATTATTGATGTATATAACGTTCCCACGGAGACGTAGAGGCCAACTCGCCAGGAATGTGGTCAAATATTACCGCCGAGATGTTAGGTTGGGTTAGGTTAGGCTATATTACGTTATTGATATATATAAAGGTCCCACGGAGACGTAGAGGCCAACAAGCCAGGAATGTCGTCAAATATTACCGCCGAGATGTGAGATTGGGTTAGGCTAGCTTATATTATGTTATTGATGTATACAAAGGTCCCACGGAGGTGGAAAAGCCAACTCGCCAGGAATGTTCTCAAATATTACCGCCGAGATGTTAGGTTGGGTTAGGTTAGGTTATATTACGTTATTGATGTGTATGAAGGGCCCACGGAGACGGAGAAGCCAACTCGCGAGGAATGTTGTCAAATATTACCGCCGATATGTTAGGTTGGGTTAGGTTAGGTTATATAACGGTATTGATGTATGTAACGGTCCCACGGAGACGTAGAGGCCATCAAGACAGGAATGTGGTAAAATATTCCCGCCGAGATGTTAGGTTGGGTTAGGTTAGGTTATATTACGTTATGGATGTATATAAAGGTCCCACGGAGACGTAGAGGCCAACAAGCCAGGGATGTCTTCAAATATTACCGCCGAGATGTTAGATTGGGTTAGGTTAGGTTATATTACGTTATTGAAGTATATAAAGGTCCCGCGGAAACGTAGAGGCCAACAAGCCAGGAATGTCGTCAAATATTACCGCCGAGATGTTAGATTGGGTTAGGCTAGCTTATATTACGTTATTGATGTACATAAAGGTCCCACGGAGACATAGAGGCCAACTCGCCAGGAATGTTGTCAAATATTACCGCCGAGATGTTAGGTTGGGTTAGGTTAGGTTATATTACGTTATTCATGTATATAAAGGTCCCACGGAGACGGATAAGCCAATTCGCCAGGAATGTCGTCAAATATTACCGCCGAGATGTTAGATTGTGTTAGGCTAGCTTATATTAGGTTATTGATGTATATAAAGGTCCCACGGAGACGTAGATGCCAACAAGCCAGGAATGTGGTCAAATATTATCGCCGAGATGTTAGGTTGGATTAGGTTAGGTTATATTACGTTATAGATGTATATAAAGGTCCCACGTAGACGTAGAGTCCAACAAGCCAGGAATGTGGTCAAATATTACAGCCGAGATGTAAGATTGGGTTAGGGTAGGTTATATTACGTTATAGATGTATATAAAGGTCCCACGGAGACGAAGAGGCCAACTCGCCAGGTATGTCTTCAAATATTACCGCCGAGATGTTAGATTGGGTTAGGTTAGGTTATATTACGTTATTGAAGTATATAAAGGTCCCACGGAGACGTAGAGGCCAACGAGCCAGGAATGTCATCAAATATTACCGCCGAGATGTTAGATTGGGTTAGGCTAGCTTATATTATGTTATTGATGTATATAAAGGTCCCACGGAGACGTAGAGGCCAACTCGCCAGGAATGTGGTCAAATATTACCGCCGAGATGTTAGGTTGGGTTAGGCTAGGTTATATTACGTTATTGATGTATATAAAGGTCCCACGGAGACGAAGAGCCCAACTCGCCAGGTATGTCTTCACATATTACCGCCGTGATGTTAGATTGGTTTAGGTTAGGTTATATTACGCTATTGAAGTATATAAAGGTCCCGCGGAAACGCAGAGGCCAACAAGCCAGGAATGTCGTCAAATATTACCGCCGAGATGTTAGATTGGGATAGGCTAGCTTATATTACGTTATTGATGTACATAAAGGTCCCACGGAGACATAGAGGCCAACTCGCCAGGAATGTTGTCAAATATTACCGCCGAGATGTTAGGTTGGGTTCGGTTAGGTTATATTACGTTATTGATGTATATAAAGGTCCCACCGAGACGGATAAGCCAATTCGCCAGGAATGTTGTCAAATATTACCGCCGAGATGTTAGGTTGGGGTAGGTTAATTTGTATGACATTATTGATGTATATAACGTTCCCACGGAGACGTAGAGGCCAACTCGCCAGGAATGTGGTCAAATATTACCGCCGAGATGTTAGGTTGGGTTAGGTTAGGTTATATTACGTTATTGATGTATATAAAGGTCCCACGGAGACGAAGAGCCCAACTCGCCAGGTATGTCTTCAAATATTACCGCCGTGATGTTAGATTGGTTTAGGTTAGGTTATATTACGCTATTGAAGTATATAAAGGTCCCGCGGAAACGTAGAGGCCAACAAGCCAGGAATGTCGTCAAATATTACCGCCGAGATGTTAGATTGGGATAGGCTAGCTTATATTACGTTATTGATGTACATAAAGGTCCCACGGAGACATAGAGGCCAACTCGCCAGGAATGTTGTCAAATATTACCGCCGAGATGTTAGGTTGGGTTCGGTTAGGTTATATTACGTTATTGATGTATATAACGGTCCCACGGAGACGGATAAGCCAATTCGCCAGGAATGTTGTCAAATATTACCGCCGAGATGTTAGGTTGGGGTAGGTTAGTTTGTATGACATTATTGATGTATATAACGTTCCCACGGAGACGTAGAGGCCAACTCGCCAGGAATGTGGTCAAATATTACCGCCGAGATGTTAGGTTGGGTTAGGTTAGGCTATATTACGTTATTGATGTATATAAAGGTCCCACGGAGACGTAGAGGCCAACAAGCCAGGAATGTCGTCAAACATTACCGCCGAGATGTTAGATTGTGTTAGGCTAGCTTATATTACGTTATTGATGTACATAAAGGTCCCACGGAGACGTAGAGGCCAACTCGCCAGGAATGTTGCCAAATATTACCGCCGAGGTGTTAGGTTGGGTTAGGTTAGGTTATATTACGTTATTGATGTATATAAAGGTCCCACGGAGACGGATAAGCCAATTCGCCAGGAATGTTGTCAAATATTACCGCCGAGATGTTAGGTTGGGGTAGGTTAGTTTGTATGACATTATTGATGTATATAACGTTCCCACGGAGACGTAGAGGCCAACTCGCCAGGAATGTGGTCAAATATTACCGCCGAGATGTTAGGTTGGGTTAGGTTAGGCTATATTACGTTATTGATGTATATAAAGGTCCCACGGAGACGTAGAGGCCAACAAGCCAGGAATGTCGTCAAATATTACCGCCGAGATGTTAGATTGGGTTAGGCTAGCTTATATTATGTTATTGATGTATACAAAGGTCCCACGGAGGTGGAAAAGCCAACTCGCCAGGAATGTTCTCAAATATTACCGCCGAGATGTTAGGTTGGGTTAGGTTAGGTTATATTACGTTATTGATGTGTATGAAGGTCCCACGGAGACGGAGAAGCCAACTCGCGAGGAATGTTGTCAAATATTACCGCCGATATGTTAGATTGGGTTAGGTTAGGTTATATTACGTTATTGAAGTATATAAAGGTCCCACGGAGACGTAGAGGCCAACGAGCCAGGAATGTCATCAAATATTACCTCCGAGATGTTAGATTGGGTTAGGCTAGCTTATATTATGTTATTGATGTATATAAAGGTCCCACGGAGACGTAGAGGCCAACAAGCCAGGAATGTGGTCAAATATTACCGCCGAGATGTTAGGTTGGGTTAGGCTAGGTTATATTACGTTATTGATGTATACAAAGGTCCCACGGAGACGTTGAGGCCAACTCGCCATGTAAGTTTTCAAATATTACCGCCGAGATGTTAGGTTGGGTTAGGTTAGGTTATATTACGTTATTGATGTATATAACGGTCCTACGGAGACGTAGAGGCCATCAAGACAGGAATGTGGTCAAATATTCCCGCCGAGATGTTAGGTTGGGTTAGGTTATGTTATATTACGTTATTGAAGTATATAAAGGTCCCACGGAGACGTAGAGGCCAACTCGCCAGGAATGTGGTCAAATATTACCGCCGAGATGTTAGGTTGGGTTAGGTTAGGTTATATTACGTTATTGATGTATATAAAGGTCCCACGGAGACATAGAGGCCAACTCGCCAGGAATGTTGTCAAATATTACCGCCGAGATGTTAGGTTGGGTTCGGTTAGGTTATATTACGTTATTGATGTATATAAAGGTCCCACCGAGACGGATAAGCCAATTCGCCAGGAATGTTGTCAAATATTACCGCCGAGATGTTAGGTTGGGGTAGGTTAGTTTGTATGACATTATTGATGTATATAACGTTCCCACGGAGTCGTAGAGGCCAACTCGCCAGGAATGTGGTCAAATATTACCGCCGAGATGTTAGGTTGGGTTAGGTTAGGTTATATTACGTTATTGATGTATATAAAGGTCCCACGGACACGAAGAGCCCAACTCGCCAGGTATGTCTTCAAATATTACCGCCGTGATGTTAGATTGGTTTAGGTTATGTTATATTACGCTATTGAAGTATATAAAGGTCCCGCGGAAACGTAGAGGCCAACAAGCCAGGAATGTCGTCAAATATTACCGCCGAGATGTTAGATTGGGATAGGCTAGCTTATATTACGTTATTGATGTACATAAAGGTCCCACGTAGACATAGAGGCCAACTCGCCAGGAATGTCGTCAAATATTACCGCCGAGATGTTAGATTGGGTTAGGCTAGCTTATATTATGTTATTGATGTATACAAAGGTCCCACGGAGGTGGAAAAGCCAACTCGCCAGGAATGTTCTCAAATATTACCGCCGAGATGTTAGGTTGGGTTAGGTTAGGTTATATTACGTTATTGATGTATATGAAGGTCCCACGGAGACGGAGAAGCCAACTCGCGAGGAATGTTGTCAAATATTACCGCCGATATGTTAGGTTGGGTTAGGTTAGGTTATATTACGTTATTGATGTATATAAAGATCCCACGGAGACGTAGAGGCCAACTCGCCAGGTATGTTGTCAAATATTACCGCCGAGATGTTAGGTTGGGTTAGGTTAGGTTATATTACGTTATTGATGTATATGAAGGTCCCACGGAGACGGAGAAGCCAACTCGCCAGGAATGTTGTCAAATATTACCGCCGAGATGTTAGATTGGGTTAGGCTAGCTTATATTATGTTATTGATGTATATAAAGATCCCACGGAGACGTAGAGGCCAACTCGCCAGGAATGTTGTCAAATCTTACCGCCGAGATGTTAGGTTGGGTTAGGTTAGGTTATATTACGTTATTGATGTATACAAAGGTCCCACGGAGGCGGAAAAGCCAACTCGCCAGGAATGTTCTCAAATATTACCGCCGAGATGTTACGTTGGGGTAGGTTAGTTTGTATGACATTATTGATGTATATAACGTTCCCACGGAGACGTAGAGGCCAACTCGCCAGGAATGTGGTCAAATATTACCGCCGAGATGTTAGGTTGGGTTAGGTTAGCTTATATTATGTTATTGATGTATATAAAGGTCCCACGGAGACGTAGAGGCCAACAAGCCAGGAATGTGGTCAAATATTACCGCCGAGATGTTAGGTTGGGTTAGGCTAGGTTATATTACGTTATTGATGTATACAAAGGTCCCACGGAGACGTTGAGGCCAACTCGCCATGTAAGTTTTCAAATATTACCGCCGAGATGTTAGGTTGGGTTAGGTTAGGTTATATTACGTTATTGATGTATATAACGGTCCCACGGAGACGTAGAGGCCATCAAGACAGGAATGTGGTCAAATATTCCCGCCGAGATGTTAGGTTGGGTTAGGTTAGGTTATATTACGTTATTGATGTATATGAAGGTCCCACGGAGACGGAGAAGCCAACTCGCGAGGAATGTTGTCAAATATTACCGCCGATATGTTAGGTTGGGTTAGGTTAGGTTATATTACGTTATTGATGTATATAAAGGTCCCACGGTGACGGATAAGCCAACTCGCCAGGAATGTTGTCAAATATTACCGCCGAGATGTTAGGTTGGGTTAGGTTATGTTATATTACGTTATTGATGTATATAAAGGTCCCACGTAGACGTAGAGTCCAACAAGCCAGGATTGTGGTCAAATATTACAGCCGAGATGTAAGATTGGGTTAGGTTAGGTTATATTACGTTATAGATGTATATAAAGGTCCCACGGAGACGAAGAGGCCAACTGGCCAGGTATGTCTTCAAATATTACCGCCGAGATGTTAGATTGGGTTAGGTTAGGTTATATTACGTTATTGAAGTATATAAAGGTCCCACGGAGACGTAGAGGCCAACGAGCCAGGAATGTCATCAAATATTACCGCCGAGATGTTAGATTGGGTTAGGCTAGCTTATATTATGTTATTGATGTATATAAAGGTCCCACGGAGACGTAGAGGCCAACAAGCCAGGAATGTGGTCAAATATTACCGCCGAGATGTTAGGTTGGGTTAGGCTAGGTTATATTACGTTATTGATGTATACAAAGGTCCCACGGAGACGTTGAGGCCAACTCGCCATGTAAGTTTTCAAATATTACCGCCGAGATGTTAGGTTGGGTTAGGTTAGGTTATATTACGTTATTGATGTATATAACGGTCCTACGGAGACGTAGAGGCCATCAAGACAGGAATGTGGTCAAATATTCCCGCCGAGATGTTAGGTTGGGTTAGGTTATGTTATATTACGTTATTGAAGTATATAAAGGTCCCACGGAGACGTAGAGGCCAACTCGCCAGGAATGTGGTCAAATATTACCGCCGAGATGTTAGGTTGGGTTAGGTTAGGTTATATTACGTTATTGATGTATATAAAGGTCCCACGGAGACATAGAGGCCAACTCGCCAGGAATGTTGTCAAATATTACCGCCGAGATGTTAGGTTGGGTTCGGTTAGGTTATATTACGTTATTGATGTATATAAAGGTCCCACGGAGACGGATAAGCCAATTCGCCAGGAATGTTGTCAAATATTACCGCCGAGATGTTAGGTTGGGGTAGGTTAGTTTGTATGACATTATTGATGTATATAACGTTCCCACGGAGACGTAGAGGCCAACTCGCCAGGAATGTGGTCAAATATTACCGCCGAGATGTTAGGTTGGGTTAGGTTAGGCTATATTACGTTATTGATGTATATAAAGGTCCCACGGAGACGTAGAGGCCAACAAGCCAGGAATGTCGTCAAATATTACCGCCGAGATGTTAGATTGGGTTAGGCTAGCTTATATTATGTTATTGATGTATACAAAGGTCCCACGGAGGTGGAAAAGCCAACTCGCCAGGAATGTTCTCAAATATTACCGCCGAGATGTTAGGTTGGGTTAGGTTAGGTTATATTACGTTATTGATGTATATGAAGGTCCCACGGAGACGGAGAATTCAACTCGCGAGGAATGTTGTCAAATATTACCGCCGATATGTTAGGTTAGGTTAGGTTAGGTTATATTACGTTATTGATGTATATAAAGATCCCACGGAGACGTAGAGGCCAACTCGCCAGGTATGTTGTCAAATATTACCGCCGAGATGTTAGGTTGGGTTAGGTTAGGTTATATTACGTTATTGATGTATATGAAGGTCCCACGGAGACGGAGAAGCCAACTCGCCAGGAATGTTGTCAAATATTACCGCCGAGATGTTAGATTGGGTTAGGCTAGCTTATATTATGTTATTGATGTATATAAAGATCCCACGGAGACGTAGAGGCCAACTCGCCAGGAATGTTGTCAAATCTTACCGCCGAGATGTTAGGTTGGGTTAGGTTAGGTTATATTACGTTATTGATGTATACAAAGGTCCCACGGAGGCGGAAAAGCCAACTCGCCAGGAATGTTCTCAAATATTACCGCCGAGATGTTACGTTGGGGTAGGTTAGTTTGTATGACATTATTGATGTATATAACGTTCCCACGGAGACGTAGAGGCCAACTCGCCAGGAATGTGGTCAAATATTACCGCCGAGATGTTAGGTTGGGTTAGGTTAGCTTATATTATGTTATTGATGTATATAAAGGTCCCACGGAGACGTAGAGGCCAACAAGCCAGGAATGTGGTCAAATATTACCGCCGAGATGTTAGGTTGGGTTAGGCTAGGTTATATTACGTTATTGATGTATACAAAGGTCCCACGGAGACGTTGAGGCCAACTCGCCATGTAAGTTTTCAAATATTACCGCCGAGATGTTAGGTTGGGTTAGGTTAGGTTATATTACGTTATTGATGTATATAACGGTCCCACGGAGACGTAGAGGCCATCAAGACAGGAATGTGGTCAAATATTCCCGCCGAGATGTTAGGTTGGGTTAGGTTAGGTTATATTACGTTATTGATGTATATGAAGGTCCCACGGAGACATAGAGGCCAACTCGCCAGGAATGTTGTCAAATATTACCGCCGAGATGTTAGGTTGGGTTCGGTTAGGTTATATTACGTTATTGATGTATATAAAGGTCCCACGGAGACGGATAAGCCAATTCGCCAGGAATGTTGTCAAATATTACCGCCGAGATGTTAGGTTGGGGTAGGTTAGTTTGTATGACATTATTGATGTATATAACGTTCCCACGGAGACGTAGAGGCCAACTCGCCAGGAATGTGGTCAAATATTACCGCCGAGATGTTAGGTTGGGTTAGGTTAGGCTATATTACGTTATTGATGTATATAAAGGTCCCACGGAGACGTAGAGGCCAACAAGCCAGGAATGTCGTCAAATATTACCGCCGAGATGTTAGATTGGGTTAGGCTAGCTTATATTATGTTATTGATGTATACAAAGGTCCCACGGAGGTGGAAAAGCCAACTCGCCAGGAATGTTCTCAAATATTACCGCCGAGATGTTAGGTTGGGTTAGGTTAGGTTATATTACGTTATTGATGTATATGAAGGTCCCACGGAGACGGAGAAGCCAACTCGCGAGGAATGTTGTCAAATATTACCGCCGATATGTTAGGTTAGGTTAGGTTAGGTTATATTACGTTATTGATGTATATAATGATCCCACGGAGACGTAGAGGCCAACTCGCCAGGTATGTTGTCAAATATTACCGCCGAGATGTTAGGTTGGGTTAGGTTAGGTTATATTACGTTATTGATGTATATGAAGGTCCCACGGAGACGGAGAAGCCAACTCGCCAGGAATGTTGTCAAATATTACCGCCGAGATGTTAGATTGGGTTAGGCTAGCTTATATTATGTTATTGATGTATATAAAGATCCCACGGAGACGTAGAGGCCAACTCGCCAGGAATGTTGTCAAATCTTACCGCCGAGATGTTAGGTTGGGTTAGGTTAGGTTATATTACGTTATTGATGTATACAAAGGTCCCACGGAGGCGGAAAAGCCAACTCGCCAGGAATGTTCTCAAATATTACCGCCGAGATGTTACGTTGGGGTAGGTTAGTTTGTATGACATTATTGATGTATATAACGTTCCCACGGAGACGTAGAGGCCAACTCGCCAGGAATGTGGTCAAATATTACCGCCGAGATGTTAGGTTGGGTTAGGTTAGCTTATATTATGTTATTGATGTATATAAAGGTCCCACGGAGACGTAGAGGCCAACAAGCCAGGAATGTGGTCAAATATTACCGCCGAGATGTTAGGTTGGGTTAGGCTAGGTTATATTACGTTATTGATGTATACAAAGGTCCCACGGAGACGTTGAGGCCAACTCGCCATGTAAGTTTTCAAATATTACCGCCGAGATGTTAGGTTGGTTTAGGTTAGGTTATATTACGTTATTGATGTATATAACGGTCCCACGGAGACGTAGAGGCCATCAAGACAGGAATGTGGTCAAATATTCCCGCCGAGATTTAGGTTGGGTTAGGTTAGGTTATATTACGTTATTGATGTATATGAAGGTCCCACGGAGACGGAGAAGCCAACTCGCGAGGAATGTTGTCAAATATTACCGCCGATATGTTAGGTTGGGTTAGGTTAGGTTATATTACGTTATTGATGTATATAAAGGTCCCACGGTGACGGATAAGCCAACTCGCCAGGAATGTTGTCAAATATTACCGCCGAGATGTTAGGTTGGGTTAGGTTATGTTATATTACGTTATTGATGTATATAAAGGTCCCACGGAGGCGGAAAAGCCAACTCGCCAGGAATGTTCTCAAATATTACCGCCGAGATGTTAGGTGGGGTTAGGTTAGGTTATATTACGTTATTGATGTATATAAAGGTCCCACGGAGGCGGAAAAGCCAACTCGCCAGGAATGTTCTCAAATATTACCGCCGAGATGTTAGGTTGGGTTAGGTTAGGTTATATTGCGTTATTGATGTATATAAAGGTCCGACGGAGACGGATAAGCCAACTCGCCAGGAATGTTGTCAAATATTACCGCCGAGATGTTAGGTTGGGTTAGGCTAGGTTATATTACGTTATTGAAGTATATAAAGGTCCCACGGAGACGTAGAGGCCAACTCGCCAGGAATGTTGTCAAATATTACCGCCGAGATGTTAGGTTGGGTCAGGTTAGGTTATATTACGTTATTGATGTATATAAAGATCCCACGGAGACGTAGAGGCCAACTCGCCAGGTATGTTGTCAAATATTACCGCCGAGATGTTAGGTTAGGTTAGGTTAGGTTATATTACGTTATTGATGTATATGAAGGTCCCACGGAGACGGAGAAGCCAACTCGCCAGGAATGTTGTCAAATATTACCGCCGAGATGTTAGATTGGGTTAGGCTAGCTTATATTATGTTATTGATGTATATAAAGATCCCACGGAGACGTAGAGGCCAACTCGCCAGGAATGTTGTCAAATCTTACCGCCGAGATGTTAGGTTGGGTTAGGTTAGGTTATATTACGTTATTGATGTATACAAAGGTCCCACGGAGGCGGAAAAGCCAACTCGCCAGGAATGTTCTCAAATATTACCGCCGAGATGTTAGGTTGGGTTAGGTTAGGTTATATTACGTTATTGATGTATACAAAGGTCCCACGGAGACGTAGAGGCCAACTCGCCAGGAATGTTGTCAAATATTACCGCCGAGATGTTAGGTTGGGTTAGGTTAGGTTATATTACGTTATGGATGTATATAAAGGTCCCACGGAGACGTAGAGGCCAACAAGCCAGGAATGTGGTCAAATATTATCGCCGAGATGTTAGGTTGGATTAGGTTAGGTTATATTACGTTATAGATGTATATAAAGGTCCCACGGAGACGTAGAGGCCAACGAGCCAGGAATGTCGTCAAATATTACCGCCGAGATGTTAGATTGGGTTAGGCTAGCTTATATTACGTTATTGATGTACATAAAGGTCCCACGGAGACGTAGAGGCCAACAAGCCAGGAATTTGGTCAAATATTACCGCCGAGATGTTAGATTGGGATAGACTAGCTTATATTATGTTATTGATGTATATAAAGGTCCCACGGAGACGTAGAGGCCAACTCGCCAGGAATGTTGTCAAATATTACCGCCGAGATGTTAGGTTGGGTTAGGCTAGGTTATATTACGTTATTGAAGTATATAAAGGTCCCACGGAGACGTAGAGGCCAACTCGCCAGGAATGTTGTCAAATATTACCGCCGAGATGTTAGGTTGGGTTAGGTTAGGTTATATTACGTTATTGATGTATATAAAGATCCCACGGAGACGTAGAGGCCAACTCGACAGGTATGTTGTCAAATATTACCGCCGAGATGTTAGGTTGGGTTAGGCTAGGTTATATTACGTTATTGATGTATACAAAGGTCCCACGGAGACGTAGAGGCCAACTCGCCAGGTAAGTTTTCAAATATTACCGCCGAGATGTTAGGTTGTGTTAGGTTAGGTTATATTACGTTATTGATGTATATAACGGTCCCACGGAGACGTAGAGGCCATCAAGACAGGAATGTGGTCAAATATTCCCGCCGAGATGTTAGGTTGGGTTAGGTTAGGTTATATTACGTTATGGATGTATATAAAGGTCCCACGGACACGTAGAAGCCAACAAGCCAGGAATGTGGTCAAATATTATCGCCGAGATGTTAGGTTGGAGTAGGTTAGGTTATATTACGTTATAGATGTATATAAAGGTCCCACGTAGACGCAGAGTCCAACAAGCCAGGAATGTGGTCAAATATTACAGCCGAGATGTAAGATTGGGTTAGGTTAGGTTATATTACGTTATTGAAATATATAAAGGACCCACGGAAACGTAGATGCCAACAAGCCAGGAATGTCGTCAAATATTACCGCCGAGATGTTAGATTGGGTTAGGCTAGCTTATATTACGTTATTGATGTATATAACGGTCCCACGGAGGCGTAGAGGCCAACAAGCCAGGAATGTGGTCAAATATTACCGCCGAGATGTTAGGTTGGGTTAGGCTAGGTTATATTACGTTATTGATGTATACAAAGGTCCCACGGAGACGTAGAGGCCAACTCGCCAGGTAAGTTTTCAAATATTACCGCCGAGATGTTAGGTTGGGTTAGGTTAGGTTATATTACGTTATTGATGTATATGAAGGTCCCACGGAGACGGAGAAGCCAACTCGCCAGGAATGTTGTCAAATATTACCGCCGAGATGTTAGGTTGGGTTCGGTTAGGTTATATTACGTTATAGATGTAGATAAATGTCCCACGTAGACGTAGAGTCCAACAAGCCAGGAATGTTGTCAAATATTACCGCCGAGATGTTAGGTTGGGGTAGGTTAGGTTGTATTACATTATTGATGTATATAACGGTCCCACGGAGACGTAGAGGCCAACAAGCCAGGAATGTGGTCAAATATTACCGCCGAGATGTTAGGTGGGGTTAGGTTAGGTTATATTACGTTATTGATGTATATAAAGGTCCCACGGAGGCGGAAAAGCCAACTCGCCAGGAATGTTCTCAAATATTACCGCCGAGATGTTAGGTTGGGGTAGGTTAGTTTGTATGACATTATTGATGTATATAACGTTCCCACGGAGACGTAGAGGCCAACTCGCCAGGAATGTGGTCAAATATTACCGCCGAGATGTTAGGTTGGGTTAGGTTAGGCTATATTACGTTATTGATGTATATAAAGGTCCCACGGAGACGTAGAGGCCAACAAGCCAGGAATGTCGTCAAATATTACCGCCGAGATGTTAGATTGGGTTAGGCTAGCTTATATTATGTTATTGATGTATACAAAGGTCCCACGGAGGTGGAAAAGCCAACTCGCCAGGAATGTTCTCAAATATTACCGCCGAGATGTTAGGTTGGGTTAGGTTAGGTTATATTACGTTATTGATGTATATGAAGGTCCCACGGAGACGGAGAAGCCAACTCGCGAGGAATGTTGTCAAATATTACCGCCGATATGTTAGGTTGGGTTAGGTTAGGTTATATTACGTTATTGATGTATATAAAGGTCCCACGGTGACGGATAAGCCAACTCGCCAGGAATGTTGTCAAATATTACCGCCGAGATGTTAGGTTGGGTTAGGTTATGTTATATTACGTTATTGATGTATATAAAGGTCCCACGGAGGCGGAAAAGCCAACTCGCCAGGAATGTTCTCAAATATTACCGCCGAGATGTTAGGTGGGGTTAGGTTAGGTTATATTACGTTATTGATGTATATAAAGGTCCCACGGAGGCGGAAAAGCCAACTCGCCAGGAATGTTCTCAAATATTACCGCCGAGATGTTAGGTTGGGTTAGGTTAGGTTATATTGCGTTATTGATGTATATAAAGGTCCGACGGAGACGGATAAGCCAACTCGCCAGGAATGTTGTCAAATATTACCGCCGAGATGTTAGGTTGGGTTAGGCTAGGTTATATTACGTTATTGAAGTATATAAAGGTCCCACGGAGACGTAGAGGCCAACTCGCCAGGAATGTTGTCAAATATTACCGCCGAGATGTTAGGTTGGGTTAGGTTAGGTTATATTACGTAATTGATGTATATAAAGATCCCACGGAGACGTAGAGGCCAACTCGCCAGGTATGTTGTCAAATATTACCGCCGAGATGTTAGGTTAGGTTAGGTTAGGTTATATTACGTTATTGATGTATATGAAGGTCCCACGGAGACGGAGAAGCCAACTCGCCAGGAATGTTGTCAAATATTACCGCCGAGATGTTAGATTGGGTTAGGCTAGCTTATATTATGTTATTGATGTATATGAAGATCCCACGGAGACGTAGAGGCCAACTCGCCAGGAATGTTGTCAAATCTTACCGCCGAGATGTTAGGTTGGGTTAGGTTAGGTTATATTACGTTATTGATGTATACAAAGGTCCCACGGAGGCGGAAAAGCCAACTCGCCAGGAATGTTCTCAAATATTACCGCCGAGATGTTAGGTTGGGTTAGGTTAGGTTATATTACGTTATTGATGTATACAAAGGTCCCACGGAGACGTAGAGGCCAACTCGCCAGGAATGTTGTCAAATATTACCGCCGAGATGTTAGATTGGGTTAGGCTAGCTTATATTATGTTATTGATGTATATAAAGATCCCACGGAGACGTAGAGGCCAACTCGCCAGGAATGTTGTCAAATCTTACCGCCGAGATGTTAGGTTGGGTTAGGTTAGGTTATATTACGTTATTGATGTATACAAAGGTCCCACGGAGACGTAGAGGCCAACAAGCCAG
This sequence comes from Xylocopa violacea, assembly GCA_963969225.1. Classification (NCBI taxonomy): domain Eukaryota; kingdom Metazoa; phylum Arthropoda; class Insecta; order Hymenoptera; family Apidae; genus Xylocopa; species Xylocopa violacea. The sequence continues at coordinate 5,349,473 of CAXAJV010000017.1, read as the reverse complement.
GAATGTGGTCAAATATTATCGCCGAGATGTTAGGTTGGATTAGGTTAGGTTATATTACGTTATAGATGTATATAAAGGTCCCACGGAGACGTAGAGGCCAACGAGCCAGGAATGTCGTCAAATATTACCGCCGAGATGTTAGATTCGGTTAGGCTAGCTTATATTATGTTATTGATGTATATAAAGGTCCCACGGAGACGTAGAGGCCAACAAGCCAGGAATGTGGTCAAATATTACCGCCGAGATGTTAGATTGGGATAGACCAGCTTATATTATGTTATTGATGTATATAAAGGTCCCACGGAGACGTAGAGGCCAACTCGCCAGGAATGTTGTCAAATATTACCGCCGAGATGTTAGGTTGGGTTAGGCTAGGTTATATTACGTTATTGAAGTATATAAAGGTCCCACGGAGACGTAGAGGCCAACTCGCCAGGAATGTTGTCAAATATTACCGCCGAGATGTTAGGTTGGGTTAGGTTAGGTTATATTACGTTATTGATGTATATAAAGATCCCACGGAGACGTAGAGGCCAACTCGCCAGGTATGTTGTCAAATATTACCGCCGAGATGTTAGGTTGGGTTAGGCTAGGTTATATTACGTTATTGATGTATACAAAGGTCCCACGGAGACGTAGAGGCCAACTCGCCAGGTAAGTTTTCAAATATTACCGCCGAGATGTTAGGTTGTGTTAGGTTAGGTTATATTACGTTATTGATGTATATAACGGTCCCACGGAGACGTAGAGGCCATCAAGACAGGAATGTGGTCAAATATTCCCGCCGAGATGTTAGGTTGGGTTAGGTTAGGTTATATTACGTTATGGATGTATATAAAGGTCCCACGGACACGTAGAAGCCAACAAGCCAGGAATGTGGTCAAATATTATCGCCGAGATGTTAGGTTGGAGTAGGTTAGGTTATATTACGTTATAGATGTATATAAAGGTCCCACGTAGACGCAGAGTCCAACAAGCCAGGAATGTGGTCAAATATTACAGCCGAGATGTAAGATTGGGTTAGGTTAGGTTATATTACGTTATTGAAATATATAAAGGACCCACGGAAACGTAGATGCCAACAAGCCAGGAATGTCGTCAAATATTACCGCCGAGATGTTAGATTGGGTTAGGCTAGCTTATATTACGTTATTGATGTATATAACGGTCCCACGGAGGCGTAGAGGCCAACAAGCCAGGAATGTGGTCAAATATTACCGCCGAGATGTTAGGTTGGGTTAGGCTAGGTTATATTACGTTATTGATGTATACAAAGGTCCCACGGAGACGTAGAGGCCAACTCGCCAGGTAAGTTTTCAAATATTACCGCCGAGATGTTAGGTTGTGTTAGGTTAGGTTATATTACGTTATTGATGTATATAACGGTCCCACGGAGACGTAGAGGCCAACTCGCCAGGTAAGTTTTCAAATATTACCGCCGAGATGTTAGGTTGGGTTAGGTTAGGTTATATTACGTTATTGATGTATATGAAGGTCCCACGGAGACGGAGAAGCCAACTCGCCAGGAATGTTGTCAAATATTACCGCCGAGATGTTAGGTTGGGTTCGGTTAGGTTATATTACGTTATAGATGTAGATAAATGTCCCACGTAGACGTAGAGTCCAACAAGCCAGGAATGTTGTCAAATATTACCGCCGAGATGTTAGGTTGGGGTAGGTTAGGTTGTATTACATTATTGATGTATATAACGGTCCCACGGAGACGTAGAGGCCAACAAGCCAGGAATGTGGTCAAATATTACCGCCGAGATGTTAGGTGGGGTTAGGTTAGGTTATATTACGTTATTGATGTATATAAAGGTCCCACGGAGGCGGAAAAGCCAACTCGCCAGGAATGTTCTCAAATATTACCGCCGAGATGTTAGGTTGGGTTAGGTTAGGTTATATTGCGTTATTGATGTATATAAAGGTCCGACGGAGACGGATAAGCCAACTCGCCAGGAATGTTGTCAAATATTACCGCCGAGATGTTAGGTTGGGTTAGGCTAGGTTATATTACGTTATTGAAGTATATAAAGGTCCCACGGAGACGTAGAGGCCAACTCGCCAGGAATGTTGTCAAATATTACCGCCGAGATGTTAGATTGGGTTAGGCTAGCTTATATTATGTTATTGATGTATATAAAGATCCCACGGAGACGTAGAGGCCAACTCGCCAGGAATGTTGTCAAATCTTACCGCCGAGATGTTAGGTTGGGTTAGGTTAGGTTATATTACGTTATTGATGTATACAAAGGTCCCACGGAGGCGGAAAAGCCAACTCGCCAGGAATGTTCTCAAATATTACCGCCGAGATGTTAGGTTGGGTTAGGTTAGGTTATATTACGTTATTGATGTATATGAAGGTCCCACGGAGACGGAGAAGCCAACTCGCGAGGAATGTTGTCAAATATTACCGCCGAGATGTTAGGTTGGGTTAGGTTAAGTTATATTACGTTATTGATGTATATAACGGTGCCACGGAGACGTAGAGGCCATCAAGACAGGAATGTGGTCAAATATTCCCGCCGAGATGTTAGGTTGGGTTAGGTTAGGTTATATTACGTTATGGATGTATATAAAGGTCCCACGGAGACGTAGAGGCCCACAAGCCAGGAATGTGGTCAAATATTATCGCCGAGATGTTAGGTTGGATTAGGTTAGGTTATATTACGTTATAGATGTATATAAAGGTCCCACGGAGGCGTAGAGGCCAACAAGCCAGGAATGTGGTCAAATATTACCGCCGAGATGTTAGGTTGGGTTAGGCTAGGTTATATTACGTTATTGATGTATACAAAGGTCCCACGGAGACGTAGAGGCCAACAAGCCAGGAATGTGGTCAAATATTACCGCCGAGATGTTAGATTGGGATAGACTAGCTTATATTATGTTATTGATGTATATAAAGGTCCCACGGAGACGTAGAGGCCAACTCGCCAGGAATGTTGTCAAATATTACCGCCGAGATGTTAGGTTGGGTTAGGCTAGGTTATATTACGTTATTGAAGTATATAAAGGTCCCACGGAGACGTAGAGGCCAACTCGCCAGGAATGTTGTCAAATATTACCGCCGAGATGTTAGGTTGGGTTAGGTTAGGTTATATTACGTTATTGATGTATATAAAGATCCCACGGAGACGTAGAGGCCAACTCGCCAGGTATGTTGTCAAATATTACCGCCGAGATGTTAGGTTGGGTTAGGCTAGGTTATATTACGTTATTGATGTATACAAAGGTCCCACGGAGACGTAGAGGCCAACTCGCCAGGTAAGTTTTCAAATATTACCGCCGAGATGTTAGGTTGTGTTAGGTTAGGTTATATTACGTTATTGATGTATATAACGGTCCCACGGAGACGTAGAGGCCATCAAGACAGGAATGTGGTCAAATATTCCCGCCGAGATGTTAGGTTGGGTTAGGTTAGGTTATATTACGTTATGGATGTATATAAAGGTCCCACGGACACGTAGAGGCCAACAAGCCAGGAATGTGGTCAAATATTATCGCCGAGATGTTAGGTTGGAGTAGGTTAGGTTATATTACGTTATAGATGTATATAAAGGTCCCACGTAGACGCAGAGTCCAACAAGCCAGGAATGTGGTCAAATATTACAGCCGAGATGTAAGATTGGGTTAGGTTAGGTTATATTACGTTATTGAAGTATATAAAGGACCCACGGAAACGTAGATGCCAACAAGCCAGGAATGTCGTCAAATATTACCGCCGAGATGTTAGATTGGGTTAGGCTAGCTTATATTACGTTATTGATGTATATAACGGTCCCACGGAGGCGTAGAGGCCAACAAGCCAGGAATGTGGTCAAATATTACCGCCGAGATGTTAGGTTGGGTTAGGCTAAGTTATATTACGTTATTGATGTATACAAAGGTCCCACGGAGACGTAGAGGCCAACTCGCCAGGTAAGTTTTCAAATATTACCGCCGAGATGTTAGGTTGTGTTAGGTTAGGTTATATTACGTTATTGATGTATATAACGGTCCCACGGAGACGTAGAGGCCATCAAGACAGGAATGTGGTCAAATATTCCCGCCGAGATGTTAGGTTGGGTTAGGTTAGGTTATATTACGTTATGGATGTATATAAAGGTCCCACGGACACGTAGAGGCCAACAAGCCAGGAATGTGGTCAAATATTATCGCCGAGATGTTAGGTTGGAGTAGGTTAGGTTATATTACGTTATAGATGTATATAAAGGTCCCACGTAGACGCAGAGTCCAACAAGCCAGGAATGTGGTCAAATATTACAGCCGAGATGTAAGATTGGGTTAGGTTAGGTTATTTTACGTTATTGAAGTATATAAAGGACCCACGGAGACGTAGATGCCAACAAGCCAGGAATGTCGTCAAATATTACCGCCGAGATGTTAGATTGGGTTAGGCTAGCTTATATTACGTTATTGATGTATATAACGGTCCCACGGAGGCGTAGAGGCCAACAAGCCAGGAATGTGGTCAAATATTACCGCCGAGATGTTAGGTTGGGTTAGGCTAGGTTATATTACGTTATTGATGTATACAAATGTCCCACGGAGACGTAGAGGCCAACTCGCCAGGTAAGTTTTCAAATATTACCGCCGAGATGTTAGGTTGGGTTAGGTTAGGTTATATTACGTTATTGATGTATATGAAGGTCCCACGGAGACGGAGAAGCCAACTCGCCAGGAATGTTGTCAAATATTACCGCCGAGATGTTAGGTTGGGTTAGGTTAGGTTATATTACGTTATAGATGTAGATAAATGTCCCACGTAGACGTAGAGTCCAACAAGCCAGGAATGTTGTCAAATATTACCGCCGAGATGTTAGGTTGGGGTAGGTTAGGTTGTATTACATTATTGATGTATATAACGGTCCCACGGAGACGTAGAGGCCAACAAGCCAGGAATGTGGTCAAATATTACCACCGAGATGTTAGGTGGGGTTAGGTTAGGTTATATTACGTTATTGATGTATATAAAGGTCCCACGGTGACGGATAAGCCAACTCGCCAGGAATGTTGTCAAATATTACCGCCGAGATGTTAGGTTGGGTTAGGTTATGTTATATTACGTTATTGATGTATATAAAGGTCCCACGGAGGCGGAAAAGCCAACTCGCCAGGAATGTTCTCAAATATTACCGCCGAGATGTTAGGTGGGGTTAGGTTAGGTTATATTACGTTATTGATGTATATAAAGGTCCCACGGAGGCGGAAAAGCCAACTCGCCAGGAATGTTCTCAAATATTACCGCCGAGATGTTAGGTTGGGTTAGGTTAGGTTATATTGCGTTATTGATGTATATAAAGGTCCGACGGAGACGGATAAGCCAACTCGCCAGGAATGTTGTCAAATATTACCGCCGAGATGTTAGGTTGGGTTAGGCTAGGTTATATTACGTTATTGAAGTATATAAAGGTCCCACGGAGACGTAGAGGCCAACTCGCCAGGAATGTTGTCAAATATTACCGCCGAGATGTTAGGTTGGGTTAGGTTAGGTTATATTACGTTATTGATGTATATAAAGATCCCACGGAGACGTAGAGGCCAACTCGCCAGGTATGTTGTCAAATATTACCGCCGAGATGTTAGGTTGGGTTAGGTTAGGTTATATTACGTTATTGATGTATACAAAGGTCCCACGGAGACGTAGAGGCCAACTCGCCAGGAATGTTGTCAAATATTACCGCCGAGATGTTAGATTGGGTTAGGCTAGCTTATATTATGTTATTGATGTATATAAAGATCCCACGGAGACGTAGAGGCCAACTCGCCAGGAATGTTGTCAAATCTTACCGCCGAGATGTTAGGTTGGGTTAGGTTAGGTTATATTACGTTATTGATGTATACAAAGGTCCCACGGAGGCGGAAAAGCCAACTCGCCAGGAATGTTCTCAAATATTACCGCCGAGATGTTAGGTTGGGTTAGGTTAGGTTATATTACGTTATTGATGTATACAAAGGTCCCACGGAGACGTAGAGGCCAACTCGCCAGGAATGTTGTCAAATATTACCGCCGAGATGTTAGATTGGGTTAGGCTAGCTTATATTATGTTATTGATGTATATAAAGATCCCACGGAGACGTAGAGGCCAACTCGCCAGGAATGTTGTCAAATCTTACCGCCGAGATGTTAGGTTGGGTTAGGCTAGGTTATATTACGTTATTGATGTATACAAAGGTCCCACGGAGACGTAGAGGCCAACTCGCCAGGTAAGTTTTCAAATATTACCGCCGAGATGTTAGGTTGGGTTAGGTTAGGTTATATTACGTTATTGATGTATATGAAGGTCCCACGGAGACGGAGAAGCCAACTCGCCAGGAATGTTGTCTAATATTACCGCCGAGATGTTAGGTTGGGTTAGGTTAGGTTATATTACGTTATTGATGTATACAAAGGTCCCACGGAGACGTAGAGGCCAACTCGCCAGGTAAGTTTTCAAATATTACCGCCGAGATGTTAGGTTGTGTTAGGTTAGGTTATATTACGTTATTGATGTATATAACGGTCCCACGGAGACGTAGAGGCCATCAAGACAGGAATGTGGTCAAATATTCCCGCCGAGATGTTAGGTTGGGTTAGGTTAGGTTATATTACGTTATGGATGTATATAAAGGTCCCACGGACACGTAGAGGCCAACAAGCCAGGAATGTGGTCAAATATTATCGCCGAGATGTTAGGTTGGAGTAGGTTAGGTTATATTACGTTATAGATGTATATAAAGGTCCCACGTAGACGCAGAGTCCAACAAGCCAGGAATGTGGTCAAATATTACAGCCGAGATGTAAGATTGGGTTAGGTTAGGTTATATTACGTTATTGAAGTATATAAAGGACCCACGGAAACGTAGATGCCAACAAGCCAGGAATGTCGTCAAATATTACCGCCGAGATGTTAGATTGGGTTAGGCTAGCTTATATTACGTTATTGATGTATATAACGGTCCCACGGAGGCGTAGAGGCCAACAAGCCAGGAATGTGGTCAAATATTACCGCCGAGATGTTAGGTTGGGTTAGGCTAAGTTATATTACGTTATTGATGTATACAAAGGTCCCACGGAGACGTAGAGGCCAACTCGCCAGGTAAGTTTTCAAATATTACCGCCGAGATGTTAGGTTGTGTTAGGTTAGGTTATATTACGTTATTGATGTATATAACGGTCCCACGGAGACGTAGAGGCCATCAAGACAGGAATGTGGTCAAATATTCCCGCCGAGATGTTAGGTTGGGTTAGGTTAGGTTATATTACGTTATGGATGTATATAAAGGTCCCACGGACACGTAGAGGCCAACAAGCCAGGAATGTGGTCAAATATTATCGCCGAGATGTTAGGTTGGAGTAGGTTAGGTTATATTACGTTATAGATGTATATAAAGGTCCCACGTAGACGCAGAGTCCAACAAGCCAGGAATGTGGTCAAATATTACAGCCGAGATGTAAGATTGGGTTAGGTTAGGTTATTTTACGTTATTGAAGTATATAAAGGACCCACGGAGACGTAGATGCCAACAAGCCAGGAATGTCGTCAAATATTACCGCCGAGATGTTAGATTGGGTTAGGCTAGCTTATATTACGTTATTGATGTATATAACGGTCCCACGGAGGCGTAGAGGCCAACAAGCCAGGAATGTGGTCAAATATTACCGCCGAGATGTTAGGTTGGGTTAGGCTAGGTTATATTACGTTATTGATGTATACAAAGGTCCCACGGAGACGTAGAGGCCAACTCGCCAGGTAAGTTTTCAAATATTACCGCCGAGATGTTAGGTTGGGTTAGGTTAGGTTATATTACGTTATTGATGTATATGAAGGTCCCACGGAGACGGAGAAGCCAACTCGCCAGGAATGTTGTCAAATATTACCGCCGAGATGTTAGGTTGGGTTAGGTTAGGTTATATTACGTTATAGATGTAGATAAATGTCCCACGTAGACGTAGAGTCCAACAAGCCAGGAATGTTGTCAAATATTACCGCCGAGATGTTAGGTTGGGGTAGGTTAGGTTGTATTACATTATTGATGTATATAACGGTCCCACGGAGACGTAGAGGCCAACAAGCCAGGAATGTGGTCAAATATTACCACCGAGATGTTAGGTGGGGTTAGGTTAGGTTATATTACGTTATTGATGTATATAAAGGTCCCACGGTGACGGATAAGCCAACTCGCCAGGAATGTTGTCAAATATTACCGCCGAGATGTTAGGTTGGGTTAGGTTATGTTATATTACGTTATTGATGTATATAAAGGTCCCACGGAGGCGGAAAAGCCAACTCGCCAGGAATGTTCTCAAATATTACCTCCGAGATGTTAGGTGGGGTTAGGTTAGGTTATATTACGTTATTGATGTATATAAAGGTCCCACGGAGGCGGAAAAGCCAACTCGCCAGGAATGTTCTCAAATATTACCGCCGAGATGTTAGGTTGGGTTAGGTTAGGTTATATTGCGTTATTGATGTATATAAAGGTCCGACGGAGACGGATAAGCCAACTCGCCAGGAATGTTGTCAAATATTACCGCCGAGATGTTAGGTTGGGTTAGGCTAGGTTATATTACGTTATTGAAGTATATAAAGGTCCCACGGAGACGTAGAGGCCAACTCGCCAGGAATGTTGTCAAATATTACCGCCGAGATGTTAGGTTGGGTTAGGTTAGGTTATATTACGTTATTGATGTATATAAAGATCCCACGGAGACGTAGAGGCCAACTCGCCAGGTATGTTGTCAAATATTACCGCCGAGATGTTAGGTTGGGTTAGGTTAGGTTATATTACGTTATTGATGTATATGAAGGTCCCACGGAGACGGAGAAGCCAACTCGCCAGGAATGTTGTCAAATATTACCGCCGAGATGTTAGATTGGGTTAGGCTAGCTTATATTATGTTATTGATGTATATAAAGATCCCACGGAGACGTAGAGGCCAACTCGCCAGGAATGTTGTCAAATCTTACCGTCGAGATGTTAGGTTGGGTTAGGTTAGGTTATATTACGTTATTGATGTATACAAAGGTCCCACGGAGGCGGAAAAGCCAACTCGCCAGGAATGTTCTCAAATATTACCGCCGAGATGTTAGGTTGGGTTAGGTTAGGTTATATTACGTTATTGATGTATACAAAGGTCCCACGGAGACGTAGAGGCCAACTCGCCAGGAATGTTGTCAAATATTACCGCCGAGATGTTAGATTGGGTTAGGCTAGCTTATATTATGTTATTGATGTATATAAAGATCCCACGGAGACGTAGAGGCCAACTCGCCAGGAATGTTGTCAAATCTTACCGCCGAGATGTTAGGTTGGGTTAGGTTAGGTTATATTACGTTATTGATGTATACAAAGGTCCCACGGAGGCGGAAAAGCCAACTCGCCAGGAATGTTCTCAAATATTACCGCCGAGATGTTAGGTTGGGTTAGGTTAGGTTATATTACGTTATTGATGTATACAAAGGTCCCACGGAGACGTAGAGGCCAACTCGCCAGGAATGTTGTCAAATATTACCGCCGAGATGTTAGATTGGGTTAGGCTAGCTTATATTATGTTATTGATGTATATAAAGATCCCACGGAGACGTAGAGGCCAACTCGCCAGGAATGTTGTCAAATCTTACCGCCGAGATGTTAGGTTGGGTTAGGCTAGGTTATATTACGTTATTGATGTATACAAAGGTCCCACGGAGACGTAGAGGCCAACTCGCCAGGTAAGTTTTCAAATATTACCGCCGAGATGTTAGGTTGGGTTAGGTTAGGTTATATTACGTTATTGATGTATATGAAGGTCCCACGGAGACGGAGAAGCCAACTCGCCAGGAATGTTGTCAAATATTACCGCCGAGATGTTAGGTTGGGTTAGGTTAGGTTATATTACGTTATTGATGTATACAAAGGTCCCACGGAGACGTAGAGGCCAACTCGCCAGGTAAGTTTTCAAATATTACCGCCGAGATGTTAGGTTGTGTTAGGTTAGGTTATATTACGTTATTGATGTATATAACGGTCCCACGGAGACGTAGAGGCCATCAAGACAGGAATGTGGTCAAATATTCCCGCCGAGATGTTAGGTTGGGTTAGGTTAGGTTATATTACGTTATGGATGTATATAAAGGTCCCACGGACACGTAGAGGCCAACAAGCCAGGAATGTGGTCAAATATTATCGCCGAGATGTTAGGTTGGAGTAGGTTAGGTTATATTACGTTATAGATGTATATAAAGGTCCCACGTAGACGCAGAGTCCAACAAGCCAGGAATGTGGTCAAATATTACAGCCGAGATGTAAGATTGGGTTAGGTTAGGTTATATTACGTTATTGAAGTATATAAAGGACCCACGGAAACGTAGATGCCAACAAGCCAGGAATGTCGTCAAATATTACCGCCGAGATGTTAGATTGGGTTAGGCTAGCTTATATTACGTTATTGATGTATATAACGGTCCCACGGAGGCGTAGAGGCCAACAAGCCAGGAATGTGGTCAAATATTACCGCCGAGATGTTAGGTTGGGTTAGGCTAGGTTATATTACGTTATTGATGTATACAAAGGTCCCACGGAGACGTAGAGGCCAACTCGCCAGGTAAGTTTTCAAATATTATCGCCGAGATGTTAGGTTGTGTTAGGTTAGGTTATATTACGTTATTGATGTATATAACGGTCCCACGGAGACGTAGAGGCCATCAAGACAGGAATGTGGTCAAATATTCCCGCCGAGATGTTAGGTTGGGTTAGGTTAGGTTATATTACGTTATGGATGTATATAAAGGTCCCACGGACACGTAGAGGCCAACAAGCCAGGAATGTGGTCAAATATTATCGCCGAGATGTTAGGTTGGAGTAGGTTAGGTTATATTACGTTATAGATGTATATAAAGGTCCCACGTAGACGCAGAGTCCAACAAGCCAGGAATGTGGTCAAATATTACAGCCGAGATGTAAGATTGGGTTAGGTTAGGTTATTTTACGTTATTGAAGTATATAAAGGACCCACGGAGACGTAGATGCCAACAAGCCAGGAATGTCGTCAAATATTACCGCCGAGATGTTAGATTGGGTTAGGCTAGCTTATATTACGTTATTGATGTATATAACGGTCCCACGGAGGCGTAGAGGCCAACAAGCCAGGAATGTGGTCAAATATTACCGCCGAGATGTTAGGTTGGGTTAGGCTAGGTTATATTACGTTATTGATGTATACAAAGGTCCCACGGAGACGTAGAGGCCAACTCGCCAGGTAAGTTTTCAAATATTACCGCCGAGATGTTAGGTTGGGTTAGGTTAGGTTATATTACGTTATTGATGTATATGAAGGTCCCACGGAGACGGAGAAGCCAACTCGCCAGGAATGTTGTCAAATATTACCGCCGAGATGTTAGGTTGGGTTAGGTTAGGTTATATTACGTTATAGATGTAGATAAATGTCCCACGTAGACGTAGAGTCCAACAAGCCAGGAATGTTGTCAAATATTACCGCCGAGATGTTAGGTTGGGGTAGGTTAGGTTGTATTACATTATTGATGTATATAACGGTCCCACGGAGACGTAGAGGCCAACAAGCCAGGAATGTGGTCAAATATTACCACCGAGATGTTAGGTGGGGTTAGGTTAGGTTATATTACGTTATTGATGTATATAAAGGTCCCACGGTGACGGATAAGCCAACTCGCCAGGAATGTTGTCAAATATTACCGCCGAGATGTTAGGTTGGGTTAGGTTATGTTATATTACGTTATTGATGTATATAAAGGTCCCACGGAGGCGGAAAAGCCAACTCGCCAGGAATGTTCTCAAATATTACCGCCGAGATGTTAGGTGGGGTTAGGTTAGGTTATATTACGTTATTGATGTATATAAAGGTCCCACGGAGGCGGAAAAGCCAACTCGCCAGGAATGTTCTCAAATATTACCGCCGAGATGTTAGGTTGGGTTAGGTTAGGTTATATTGCGTTATTGATGTATATAAAGGTCCGACGGAGACGGATAAGCCAACTCGCCAGGAATGTTGTCAAATATTACCGCCGAGATGTTAGGTTGGGTTAGGCTAGGTTATATTACGTTATTGAAGTATATAAAGGTCCCACGGAGACGTAGAGGCCAACTCGCCAGGAATGTTGTCAAATATTACCGCCGAGATGTTAGGTTGGGTTAGGTTAGGTTATATTACGTTATTGATGTATATGAAGGTCCCACGGAGACGGAGAAGCCAACTCGCCAGGAATGTTGTCAAATATTACCGCCGAGATGTTAGGTTGGGTTAGGTTAGGTTATATTACGTTATTGATGTATACAAAGGTCCCACGGAGACGTAGAGGCCAACTCGCCAGGTAAGATTTCAAATATTACCGCCGAGATGTTAGGTTGTGTTAGGTTAGGTTATATTACGTTATTGATGTATATAACGGTCCCACGGAGACGTAGAGGCCATCAAGACAGGAATGTGGTCAAATATTCCCGCCGAGATGTTAGGTTGGGTTAGGTTAGGTTATATTACGTTATGGATGTATATAAAGGTCCCACGGACACGTAGAGGCCAACAAGCCAGGATTGTGGTCAAATATTATCGCCGAGATGTTAGGTTGGAATAGGTTAGGTTATATTACGTTATAGATGTATATAAAGGTCCCACGTAGACGCAGAGTCCAACAAGCCAGGAATGTGGTCAAATATTACAGCCGAGATGTAAGATTGGGTTAGGTTAGGTTATATTACGTTATTGAAGTATATAAAGGACCCACGGAAACGTAGATGCCAACAAGCCAGGAATGTCGTCAAATATTACCGCCGAGATGTTAGATTGGGTTAGGCTAGCTTATATTACGTTATTGATGTATATAACGGTCCCACGGAGGCGTAGAGGCCAACAAGCCAGGAATGTGGTCAAATATTACCGCCGAGATGTTAGGTTGGGTTAGGCTAGGTTATATTACGTTATTGATGTATACAAAGGTCCCACGGAGACGTAGAGGCCAACTCGCCAGGTAAGTTTTCAAATATTACCGCCGAGATGTTAGGTTGTGTTAGGTTAGGTTATATTACGTTATTGATGTATATAACGGTCCCACGGAGACGTAGAGGCCATCAAGACAGGAATGTGGTCAAATATTCCCGCCGAGATGTTAGGTTGGGTTAGGTTAGGTTATATTACGTTATGGATGTATATAAAGGTCCCACGGACACGTAGAGGCCAACAAGCCAGGAATGTGGTCAAATATTATCGCCGAGATGTTAGGTTGGAGTAGGTTAGGTTATATTACGTTATAGATGTATATAAAGGTCCCACGTAGACGCAGAGTCCAACAAGCCAGGAATGTGGTCAAATATTACAGCCGAGATGTAAGATTGGGTTAGGTTAGGTTATTTTACGTTATTGAAGTATATAAAGGACCCACGGAGACGTAGATGCCAACAAGCCAGGAATGTCGTCAAATATTACCGCCGAGATGTTAGATTGGGTTAGGCTAGCTTATATTACGTTATTGATGTATATAACGGTCCCACGGAGGCGTAGAGGCCAACAAGCCAGGAATGTGGTCAAATATTACCGCCGAGATGTTAGGTTGGGTTAGGCTAGGTTATATTACGTTATTGATGTATACAATGGTCCCACGGAGACGTAGAGGCCAACTCGCCAGGTAAGTTTTCAAATATTACCGCCGAGATGTTAGGTTGGGTTAGGTTAGGTTATATTACGTTATTGATGTATATGAAGGTCCCACGGAGACGGAGAAGCCAACTCGCCAGGAATGTTGTCAAATATTACCGCCGAGATGTTAGGTTGGGTTAGGTTAGGTTATATTACGTTATAGATGTAGATAAATGTCCCACGTAGACGTAGAGTCCAACAAGCCAGGAATGTTGTCAAATATTACCGCCGAGATGTTAGGTTGGGGTAGGTTAGGTTGTATTACATTATTGATGTATATAACGGTCCCACGGAGACGTAGAGGCCAACAAGCCAGGAATGTGGTCAAATATTACCACCGAGATGTTAGGTGGGGTTAGGTTAGGTTATATTACGTTATTGATGTATATAAAGGTCCCACGGTGACGGATAAGCCAACTCGCCAGGAATGTTGTCAAATATTACCGCCGAGATGTTAGGTTGGGTTAGGTTATGTTATATTACGTTATTGATGTATATAAAGGTCCCACGGAGGCGGAAAAGCCAACTCGCCAGGAATGTTCTCAAATATTACCGCCGAGATGTTAGGTGGGGTTAGGTTAGGTTATATTACGTTATTGATGTATATAAAGGTCCCACGGAGGCGGAAAAGCCAACTCGCCAGGAATGTTCTCAAATATTACCGCCGAGATGTTAGGTTGGGTTAGGTTAGGTTATATTGCGTTATTGATGTATATAAAGGTCCGACGGAGACGGATAAGCCAACTCGCCAGGAATGTTGTCAAATATTACCGCCGAGATGTTAGGTTGGGTTAGGCTAGGTTATATTACGTTATTGAAGTATATAAAGGTCCCACGGAGACGTAGAGGCCAACTCGCCAGGAATGTTGTCAAATATTACCGCCGAGATGTTAGGTTGGGTTAGGTTAGGTTATATTACGTTATTGATGTATATAAAGATCCCACGGAGACGTAGAGGCCAACTCGCCAGGTATGTTGTCAAATATTACCGCCGAGATGTTAGGTTGGGTTAGGTTAGGTTATATTACGTTATTGATGTATATGAAGGTCCCACGGAGACGGAGAAGCCAACTCGCCAGGAATGTTGTCAAATATTACCGCCGAGATGTTAGATTGGGTTAGGCTAGCTTATATTATGTTATTGATGTATATAAAGATCCCACGGAGACGTAGAGGCCAACTCGCCAGGAATGTTGTCAAATCTTACCGTCGAGATGTTAGGTTGGGTTAGGTTAGGTTATATTACGTTATTGATGTATACAAAGGTCCCACGGAGGCGGAAAAGCCAACTCGCCAGGAATGTTCTCAAATATTACCGCCGAGATGTTAGGTTGGGTTAGGTTAGGTTATATTACGTTATTGATGTATACAAAGGTCCCACGGAGACGTAGAGGCCAACTCGCCAGGAATGTTGTCAAATATTACCGCCGAGATGTTAGATTGGGTTAGGCTAGCTTATATTATGTTATTGATGTATATAAAGATCCCACGGAGACGTAGAGGCCAACTCGCCAGGAATGTTGTCAAATCTTACCGCCGAGATGTTAGGTTGGGTTAGGTTAGGTTATATTACGTTATTGATGTATACAAAGGTCCCACGGAGGCGGAAAAGCCAACTCGCCAGGAATGTTCTCAAATATTACCGCCGAGATGTTAGGTTGGGTTAGGTTAGGTTATATTACGTTATTGATGTATACAAAGGTCCCACGGAGACGTAGAGGCCAACTCGCCAGGAATGTTGTCAAATATTACCGCCGAGATGTTAGATTGGGTTAGGCTAGCTTATATTATGTTATTGATGTATATAAAGATCCCACGGAGACGTAGAGGCCAACTCGCCAGGAATGTTGTCAAATCTTACCGCCGAGATGTTAGGTTGGGTTAGGCTAGGTTATATTACGTTATTGATGTATACAAAGGTCCCACGGAGACGTAGAGGCCAACTCGCCAGGTAAGTTTTCAAATATTACCGCCGAGATGTTAGGTTGGGTTAGGTTAGGTTATATTACGTTATTGATGTATATGAAGGTCCCACGGAGACGGAGAAGCCAACTCGCCAGGTATGTTGTCAAATATTACCGCCGAGATGTTAGGTTGGGTTAGGTTAGGTTATATTACGTTATAGATGTAGATAAATGTCCCACGTAGACGTAGAGTCCAACAAGCCAGGAATGTTGTCAAATATTACCGCCGAGATGTTAGGTTGGGGTAGGTTAGGTTATATTACGTTATTGATGTATATAAAGGTCCCACGGTGACGGATAAGCCAACTCGCCAGGAATGTTGTCAAATATTACCGCCGAGATGTTAGGTTGGGTTAGGTTATGTTATATTACGTTATTGATGTATATAAAGGTCCCACGGAGGCGGAAAAGCCAACTCGCCAGGAATGTTCTCAAATATTACCGCCGAGATGTTAGGTGGGGTTAGGTTAGGTTATATTACGTTATTGATGTATATAAAGGTCCCACGGAGGCGGAAAAGCCAACTCGCCAGGAATGTTCTCAAATATTACCGCCGAGATGTTAGGTTGGGTTAGGTTAGGTTATATTGCGTTATTGATGTATATAAAGGTCCGACGGAGACGGATAAGCCAACTCGCCAGGAATGTTGTCAAATATTACCGCCGAGATGTTAGGTTGGGTTAGGCTAGGTTATATTACGTTATTGAAGTATATAAAGGTCCCACGGAGACGTAGAGGCCAACTCGCCAGGAATGTTGTCAAATATTACCGCCGAGATGTTAGGTTGGGTTAGGTTAGGTTATATTACGTTATTGATGTATATAAAGATCCCACGGAGACGTAGAGGCCAACTCGCCAGGTATGTTGTCAAATATTACCGCCGAGATGTTAGGTTGGGTTAGGTTAGGTTATATTACGTTATTGATGTATATGAAGGTCCCACGGAGACGGAGAAGCCAACTCGCCAGGAATGTTGTCAAATATTACCGCCGAGATGTTAGATTGGGTTAGGCTAGCTTATATTATGTTATTGATGTATATAAAGATCCCACGGAGACGTAGAGGCCAACTCGCCAGGAATGTTGTCAAATCTTACCGTCGAGATGTTAGGTTGGGTTAGGTTAGGTTATATTACGTTATTGATGTATACAAAGGTCCCACGGAGGCGGAAAAGCCAACTCGCCAGGAATGTTCTCAAATATTACCGCCGAGATGTTAGGTTGGGTTAGGTTAGGTTATATTACGTTATTGATGTATACAAAGGTCCCACGGAGACGTAGAGGCCAACTCGCCAGGAATGTTGTCAAATATTACCGCCGAGATGTTAGATTGGGTTAGGCTAGCTTATATTATGTTATTGATGTATATAAAGATCCCACGGAGACGTAGAGGCCAACTCGCCAGGAATGTTGTCAAATCTTACCGCCGAGATGTTAGGTTGGGTTAGGTTAGGTTATATTACGTTATTGATGTATACAAAGGTCCCACGGAGGCGGAAAAGCCAACTCGCCAGGAATGTTCTCAAATATTACCGCCGAGATGTTAGGTTGGGTTAGGTTAGGTTATATTACGTTATTGATGTATACAAAGGTCCCACGGAGACGTAGAGGCCAACTCGCCAGGAATGTTGTCAAATATTACCGCCGAGATGTTAGATTGGGTTAGGCTAGCTTATATTATGTTATTGATGTATATAAAGATCCCACGGAGACGTAGAGGCCAACTCGCCAGGAATGTTGTCAAATCTTACCGCCGAGATGTTAGGTTGGGTTAGGTTAGGTTATATTACGTTATTGATGTATACAAAGGTCCCACGGAGGCGGAAAAGCCAACTCGCCAGGAATGTTCTCAAATATTACCGCCGAGATGTTAGGTTGGGTTAGGTTAGGTTATATTACGTTATTGATGTATATGAAGGTCCCACGGAGACGGAGAAGCCAACTCGCGAGGAATGTTGTCAAATATTACCGCCGAGATGTTAGGTTGGGTTAGGTTAAGTTATATTACGTTATTGATGTATATAACGGTGCCACGGAGACGTAGAGGCCATCAAGACAGGAATGTGGTCAAATATTCCTGCCGAGATGTTAGGTTGGGTTAGGTTAGGTTATATTACGTTATGGATGTATATAAAGGTCCCACGGAGACGTAGAGGCCAACAAGCCAGGAATGTGGTCAAATATTATCGCCGAGATGTTAGGTTGGATTAGGTTAGGTTATATTACGTTATAGATGTATATAAAGGTCCCACGGAGACGTAGAGGCCAACGAGCCAGGAATGTCGTCAAATATTACCGCCGAGATGTTAGATTCGGTTAGGCTAGCTTATATTATGTTATTGATGTATATAAAGGTCCCACGGAGACGTAGAGGCCAACAAGCCAGGAATGTGGTCAAATATTACCGCCGAGATGTTAGATTGGGATAGACTAGCTTATATTATGTTATTGATGTTTATAAAGGTCCCACGGAGACGTAGAGGCCAACTCGCCAGGAATGTTGTCAAATATTACCGCCGAGATGTTAGGTTGGGTTAGGCTAGGTTATATTACGTTATTGAAGTATATAAAGGTCCCACGGAGACGTAGAGGCCAACTCGCCAGGAATGTTGTCAAATATTACCGTCGAGATGTTAGGTTGGGTTAGGTTAGGTTATATTACGTTATTGATGTATATAAAGATCCCACGGAGACGTAGAGGCCAACTCGCCAGGTATGTTGTCAAATATTACCGCCGAGATGTTAGGTTGGGTTAGGCTAGGTTATATTACGTTATTGATGTATACAAAGGTCCCACGGAGACGTAGAGGCCAACTCGCCAGGTAAGTTTTCAAATATTACCGCCGAGATGTTAGGTTGTGTTAGGTTAGGTTATATTACGTTATTGATGTATATAACGGTCCCACGGAGACGTAGAGGCCATCAAGACAGGAATGTGGTCAAATATTCCCGCCGAGATGTTAGGTTGGGTTAGGTTAGGTTATATTACGTTATGGATGTATATAAAGGTCCCACGGACACGTAGAGGCCAACAAGCCAGGAATGTGGTCAAATATTATCGCCGAGATGTTAGGTTGGAGTAGGTTAGGTTATATTACGTTATAGATGTATATAAAGGTCCCACGTAGACGCAGAGTCCAACAAGCCAGGAATGTGGTCAAATATTACAGCCGAGATGTAAGATTGGGTTAGGTTAGGTTATTTTACGTTATTGAAGTATATAAAGGACCCACGGAGACGTAGATGCCAACAAGCCAGGAATGTCGTCAAATATTACCGCCGAGATGTTAGATTGGGTTAGGCTAGCTTATATTACGTTATTGATGTATATAACGGTCCCACGGAGGCGTAGAGGCCAACAAGCCAGGAATGTGGTCAAATATTACCGCCGAGATGTTAGGTTGGGTTAGGCTAGGTTATATTACGTTATTGATGTATACAAAGGTCCCACGGAGACGTAGAGGCCAACTCGCCAGGTAAGTTTTCAAATATTACCGCCGAGATGTTAGGTTGGGTTAGGTTAGGTTATATTACGTTATTGATGTATATGAAGGTCCCACGGAGACGGAGAAGCCAACTCGCCAGGAATGTTGTCAAATATTACCGCCGAGATGTTAGGTTGGGTTAGGTTAGGTTATATTACGTTATAGATGTAGATAAATGTCCCACGTAGACGTAGAGTCCAACAAGCCAGGAATGTTGTCAAATATTACCGCCGAGATGTTAGGTTGGGGTAGGTTAGGTTGTATTACATTATTGATGTATATAACGGTCCCACGGAGACGTAGAGGCCAACAAGCCAGGAATGTGGTCAAATATTACCACCGAGATGTTAGGTGGGGTTAGATTAGGTTATATTACGTTATTGATGTATATAAAGGTCCCACGGTGACGGATAAGCCAACTCGCCAGGAATGTTGTCAAATATTACCGCCGAGATGTTAGGTTGGGTTAGGTTATGTTATATTACGTTATTGATGTATATAAAGGTCCCACGGAGGCGGAAAAGCCAACTCGCCAGGAATGTTCTCAAATATTACCGCCGAGATGTTAGGTGGGGTTAGGTTAGGTTATATTACGTTATTGATGTATATAAAGGTCCCACGGAGGCGGAAAAGCCAACTCGCCAGGAATGTTCTCAAATATTACCGCCGAGATGTTAGGTTGGGTTAGGTTAGGTTATATTGCGTTATTGATGTATATAAAGGTCCGACGGAGACGGATAAGCCAACTCGCCAGGAATGTTGTCAAATATTACCGCCGAGATGTTAGGTTGGGTTAGGCTAGGTTATATTACGTTATTGAAGTATATAAAGGTCCCACGGAGACGTAGAGGCCAACTCGCCAGGAATGTTGTCAAATATTACCGCCGAGATGTTAGGTTGGGTTAGGTTAGGTTATATTACGTTATTGATGTATATAAATATCCCACGGAGACGTAGAGGCCAACTCGCCAGGTATGTTGTCAAATATTACCGCCGAGATGTTAGGTTGGGTTAGGCTAGGTTATATTACGTTATTGATGTATACAAAGGTCCCACGGAGACGTAGAGGCCAACTCGCCAGGTAAGTTTTCAAATATTACCGCCGAGATGTTAGGTTGTGTTAGGTTAGGTTATATTACGTTATTGATGTATATAACGGTCCCACGGAGGCGGAAAATCCAACTCGCCAGGAATGTTCTCAAATATTACCGCCGAGATGTTAGGTGGGGTTAGGTTAGGTTATATTACGTTATTGATGAATATAAAGGTCCCACGGAGGCGGAAAAGCCAACTCGCCAGGAATGTTCTCAAATATTACCGCCGAGATGTTAGGTTGGGTTAGGTTAGGTTATATTGCGTTATTGATGTATATAAAGGTCCGACGGAGACGGATAAGCCAACTCGCCAGGAATGTTGTCAAATATTACCGCCGAGATGTTAGGTTGGGTTAGGCTAGGTTATATTACGTTATTGAAGTATATAAAGGTCCCACGGAGACGTAGATGCCAACTCGCCAGGAATGTTTTCAAATATTACCGCCGAGATGTTAGGTTGGGTTAGGCTAGGTTATATTACGTTATTGAAGTATATAAAGGTCCCACGGAGACGTAGAGGCCAACTCGCCAGGAATGTTGTCAAATATTACCGCCGAGATGTTAGGTTGGGTTAGGTTAGGTTATATTACGTTATTGATGTATATAAAGATCCCACGGAGACGTAGAGGCCAACTCGCCAGGTATGTTGTCAAATATTACCGCCGAGATGTTAGGTTGGGTTAGGCTAGGTTATATTACGTTATTGAAGTATATAAAGGTCCCACGGAGACGTAGAGGCCAACTCGCCAGGAATGTTGTCAAATATTACCGCCGAGATGTTAGGTTGGGTTAGGTTAGGTTATATTACGTTATTGATGTATATAAAGATCCCACGGAGACGTAGAGGCCAACTCGCCAGGTATGTTGTCAAATATTACCGCCGAGATGTTAGGTTGGGTTAGGCTAGGTTATATTACGTTATTGATGTATACAAAGGTCCCACGGAGACGTAGAGGCCAACTCGCCAGGTAAGTTTTCAAATATTACCGCCGAGATGTTAGGTTGTGTTAGGTTAGGTTATATTACGTTATTGATGTATATAACGGTCCCACGGAGACGTAGAGGCCATCAAGACAGGAATGTGGTCAAATATTCCCGCCGAGATGTTAGGTTGGGTTAGGTTAGGTTATATTACGTTATGGATGTATATAAAGGTCCCACGGACACGTAGAGGCCAACAAGCCAGGAATGTGGTCAAATATTATCGCCGAGATGTTAGGTTGGAGTAGGTTAGGTTATATTACGTTATAGATGTATATAAAGGTCCCACGTAGACGCAGAGTCCAACAAGCCAGGAATGTGGTCAAATATTACAGCCGAGATGTAAGATTGGGTTAGGCTAGCTTATATTACGTTATTGATGTATATAACGGTCCCACGGAGGCGTAGAGGCCAACAAGCCAGGAATGTGGTCAAATATTACCGCCGAGATGTTAGGTTGGGTTAGGCTAGGTTATATTACGTTATTGATGTATACAAAGGTCCCACGGAGACGTAGAGGCCAACTCGCCAGGTAAGTTTTCAAATATTACCGCCGAGATGTTAGGTTGGGTTAGGTTAGGTTATATTACGTTATTGATGTATATGAAGGTCCCACGGAGACGGAGAAGCCAACTCGCCAGGAATGTTGTCAAATATTACCGCCGAGATGTTAGGTTGGGTTAGGTTAGGTTCTATTACGTTATAGATGTAGATAAATGTCCCACGTAGACGTAGAGTCCAACAAGCCAGGAATGTTGTCAAATATTACCGCCGAGATGTTAGGTTGGGGTAGGTTAGGTTGTATTACATTATTGATGTATATAACGGTCCCACGGAGACGTAGAGGCCAACAAGCCAGGAATGTGGTCAAATATTACCGCCGAGATGTTAGGTTGGGTTAGGTTAGGTTATATTACGTTATTGATGTATATAAAGGTCCCACGGAGGCGGAAAAGCCAACTCGCCAGGAATGTTCTCAAATATTACCGCCGAGATGTTAGGTTGGGTTAGGTTAGGTTATATTGCGTTATTGATGTATATAAAGGTCCGACGGAGACGGATAAGCCAACTCGCCAGGAATGTTGTCAAATATTACCGCCGAGATGTTAGGTTGGGTTAGGCTAGGTTATATTACGTTATTGATGTATACAAAGGTCCCACGGAGACGTAGAGGCCAACTCGCCAGGTAAGTTTTCAAATATTACCGCCGAGATGTTAGGTTGTGTTAGGTTAGGATATATTACGTTATTGATGTATATAACGGTCCCACGGAGACGTAGAGGCCATCGAGACAGGAATGTGGTCAAATATTCCCGCCGAGATGTTAGGTTGGGTTAGGTTAGGTTATATTACGTTATGGATGTATATAAAGGTCCCACGGAGACGTAGAGGCCAACAAGCCAGGAATGTGGTCAAATATTATCGCCGAGATGTTAGGTTGGAGTAGGTTAGGTTATATTACGTTATAGATGTATATAAAGGTCCCACGTAGACGCAGAGTCCAACAAGCCAGGAATGTGGTCAAATATTACAGTCGAGATGTAAGATTGGGTTAGGTTAGGTTATATTACGGTATTGAAGTATATAAAGGTCCCACGGAGACGTAGAGGCCAACAAGCCAGGAATGTCTTCAAATATTACCGCCGAGATGTTAGATTGGTTTAGATTAGGTTATATTACGTTATTGAAGTATATAAAGGTCCCACGGAGACGTAGAGGCCAACGAGGCAGGAATGTCATCAAATATTACCGCCGAGATGTTAGATTGAGTTAGGCTAGCTTATATTATGTTATTGATGTATATAAAGGTCCCACGGAGACGTAGAGGCCAACAAGCCAGGAATGTGGTCAAATATTACCGCCGAGATGTTAGATTGGGATAGACCAGCTTATATTATGTTATTGATGTATATAAAGATCCCACGGAGACGTAGAGTCCAACTCGCCATGTATGTTGTCAAATATTACCGCCGAGATGTTAGGTTGGGTTAGGTTAGGCTATATTACGTTATTGATGTATATAAATGTCCCACGGAGACGTAGAGGCCAACTCGCCAGGTATGTTGCTAAATCTTACCGCCGAGATGTTAGATTGGTTTAGGTTAGGTTATATTACGTTATTGAAGTATATAAAGGTCCCACGGAGACGTAGAGGCCAACAAGCCAGGAATGTGGTCAAATATTACCGCCGAGATGTTAGATTGGGATAGACTAGCTTATATTATGTTATTGATGTATATAAAGGTCCCACGGAGACGTAGAGGCCAACTCGCCAGGAATGTTGTCAAATATTACAGCCGAGATGTTAGGTTGGGTTAGGCTAGGTTATATTACGTTATTGAAGTATATAACCCCCCCACGGAGACGTAGATGCCAACTCGCCAGGAATGTTGTCAAATATTACCGCCGAGATGTTAGGTTGGGTTAGGTTAGGTTATATTACGTTATTGATGTATATAAAGATCCCACGGGGACGTAGAGGCCAACTCGCCAGGTATGTTGTCAAATATTACCGCCGAGATGTTAGGTTGGGTTAGGCTAGGTTATATTACGTAATTGATGTATACAAAGGTCCCACGGAGACGTAGAGGCCAACTCGCCAGGTAAGTTTTCAAATATCACCGCCGAGATGTTAGGTTGTGTTAGGTTAGGTTATATTACGTTATTGATGTATATAACGGTCCCACGGAGACGTAGAGGCCATCAAGACAGGAATGTGGTCAAATATTCCCGCCGAGAAGTTAGGTTGGGTTAGGTTAGGTTATATTACGTTATGGATGTATATAAAGGTCCCACGGACACGTAGAGGCCAACAAGCCAGAAATGTGGTCAAATATTATCGCCGAGATGTTAGGTTGGAGTAGGTTAGGTTATATTACGTTATAGATGTATATAAAGGTTCCACGTAGACGCAGAGTCCAACAAGCCAGGAATGTGGTCAAATATTACAGCCGAGATGTAAGATTGGGTTAGGTTAGGTTATATTACGTTATTGAAGTATATAAAGGACCCACGGAGACGTAGATGCCAACAAGCCTGGAATGTCGTCAAATATTACCGCCGAGATGTTAGATTGGTTTAGGCTAGCTTATATTACGTTATTGATGTATATAACGGTCCTACGGAGGCGTAGAGGCCAACAAGCCAGGAATGTGGTCAAATATTACCGCCGAGATGTTAGGTTGGGTTAGGCTAGGTTATATTACGTTATTGATGTATACAAAGGTCCCACGGAGACGTAGAGGCCAACTCGCCAGGTAAGTTTTCAAATATTACCGCCGAGATGTTAGGTTGGGTTAGGTTAGGTTATATTACGTTATTGATGTATATGAAGGTCCCACGGAGACGGATAAGCCAACTCGCCAGGAATGTTGTCAAATATTACCGCCGAGATGTTAGGTTGGGTTAGGCTAGGTTATATTACGTTATTGATGTATACAAAGGTCCCACGGAGACGTAGAGGCCAACTCGCCAGGTAAGTTTTCAAATATTACCGCCGAGATGTTATGTTGTGTTAGGTTAGGTTATATTACGTTATTGATGTATATAACGGTCCCACGGAGACGTAGAGGCCATCAAGACAGGAATGTGGTCAAATATTACCGCCGAGATGTTAGGTTGGGTTAGGCTAGGTTATATTACGTTATTGATGTATACAAAGGTCCCACGGAGACGAAGAGACCTACTCGCCAGGTATGTTTTCAAATATTACCGCCGAGATGTTAGATCGGTTTAGGTTAGGTTATATTACGTTATTGATGTATATAACGGTCCCACGGAGACGTAGAGGCCATCAAGACAGGAATGTGGTCAAATATTCCCGCCGAGATGTAAGATTGGGTTATGTGATGCTATATTACGTTATTGATGTATATAAAGATCCCACGGAGACGTAGAGGCCAACTCGCCGGGTATGTTGTCAAATATTACCGCCGAGATGTTAGGTTGGGTTAGGTTAGGTTATATTACGTTATTGAAGTATATGAAGGCCCCACGGAGACGGAGAAGCCAACTCGCCAGGAATGTTGTCAAATATTACCGCCGAGATGTTAGCTTGTGTTAGGTTAGGTTATATTACGTTATTGATGTAAATAAAGGTTCCACGGAGACGTAGAGGCCAACAAGACAGGAATGTGGTCAAATATTACCGCCGAGATGTTAGGTTGGGTTAGGTTAGGCTATTTACGATATTGATGTATATAAAGGTCCCACGGAGACGTAGAGGCCAACTCGCCAGGTATGTTGTCAAATATTACCGCCGAGATGTTAGGTTGGGTTAGGTTAGGTTATATTACGTTATTGATGTATACAAAGGTCCCACGGGGACGAAGAGACCAACTCGCCAGGTATGATTTCAAATATTACCGCCGAGATGTTAGATTGGTTTAGGTTAGGTTATATTACGTTATTGAAGTATATGAAGGCCCCACGGAGACGGAGAAGCCAACTCGCCAGGAATGTTGTCAAATATTACCGCCGAGATGTTAGCTTGGGTTAGGTTAGGTTATATTACGTTATTGATGTAAATAAAGGTTCCACGGAGACGTAGAGGCCAACAAGACAGGAATGTGGTCAAATATTACCGCCGAGATGTTAGGTTGGGTTAGGTTAGGCTATTTACGTTATTGATGTATATAAAGGTCCCACGGAGACGTAGAGGCCAACTCGCCAGGTATGTTGTCAAATATTACCGCCGAGATGTTAGGTTGGGTTAGGTTATGTTATATTACGTTATTGATGTATATAAAGGTACCATGGAGGCGGAGAAGCCAACTCGCCAGGAATGGTCTCAAATATTACTGCCGAGATGTTAGGTTGGGTTAGGTTAGGTTATATTACATTATTGATGTATATAACGGTCCCACGGAGACGTAGAGGCCAAAAAGACAGGAATGTGGTCAAATATTATCGCCGAGATGTTAGGTTGGGTTAGGTTAGGTTATATTACGTTAGAGATGTATATAAACGTCCCACGTAGACGTAGAGTCCAACAAGCCAGGAATGTGGTCAAATATTACAGCCGAGATGTTAGGTTGGGTTAGGCTAGGTTATATTACGTTATTGATGTATACAAAGGTCCCACGGAGACGTAGAGGCCAACTCGCCAGGTAAGTTTTCAAATATTACCGCCGAGATGTTAGGTTGGGTTAGGTTAGGTTATATTACGTTATTGATGTATATGAAGGTC
Source organism: Xylocopa violacea (assembly GCA_963969225.1). NCBI lineage: Eukaryota > Metazoa > Arthropoda > Insecta > Hymenoptera > Apidae > Xylocopa > Xylocopa violacea. The sequence goes on along the minus strand of CAXAJV010000017.1, from coordinate 5,323,126 downwards.
CAACGGAGACGGATAAGCCAACTCGCCAGGAATGTTGTCAAATATTACCGCCGAGATGTTAGGTTGGGTTAGGCTAGGTTATATTACGTTATTGATGTATACAAAGGTCCCACGGAGACGTAGAGGCCAACTCGCCAGGTTAGTTTTCAAATATTACCGCCGAGATGTTAGGTTGTGTTAGGTTAGGATATATTACGTTATTGATGTATATAACGGTCCCACGGAGACGTAGAGGCCATCAAGACAGGAATGTGGTCAAATATTCCCGCCGAGATGTTAGGTTGGGTTAGGTTAGGTTATATTACGTTATTGAAGTATATAAAGGTCCCACGGAGACGTAGAGGCCAACTCGCCAGGAATGTGGTCAAATATTATCGCCGAGATGTTAGGTTGGGTTAGGTTAGGTTATATTACGTTATAGATGTATATAAACGTCCCACGTAGACGTAGAGTCCAACAAGCCAGGAATGTGGTCAAATATTACAGCCGAGATGTAAGATTGGGTTATGTGATGCTATATTACGTTACTGATGTATACAAAGGTCCCACGGGGACGAAGAGACCAACTCGCCAGGTATGATTTCAAATATTACCGCCGAGATGTTAGATTGGTTTAGGTTAGGATATATTACGTTATTGAAGTATATGAAGGCCCCACGGAGACGGAGAAGCCAACTCGCCAGGAATGTTGTCAAATATTACCGCCGAGATGTTAGCTTGTGTTAGGTTAGGTTATATTACGTTATTGATGTAAATAAAGGTTCCACGGAGACGTAGAGGCCAACAAGACAGGAATGTGGTCAAATATTACCGCCGAGATGTTAGGTTGGGTTAGGTTAGGCTATTTACGATATTGATGTATATAAAGGTCCCACGGAGACGTAGAGGCCAACTCGCCAGGTATGTTGTCAAATATTACCGCCGAGATGTTAGGTTGGGTTAGGTTAGGTTATATTACGTTATTGATGTATACAAAGGTCCCACGGGGACGAAGAGACCAACTCGCCAGGTATGATTTCAAATATTACCGCCGAGATGTTAGATTGGTTTAGGTTAGGTTATATTACGTTATTGAAGTATATGAAGGCCCCACGGAGACGGAGAAGCCAACTCGCCAGGAATGTTGTCAAATATTACCGCCGAGATGTTAGGTTGGGTTAGGTTATGTTATATTACGTTATTGATGTATATAAAGGTCCCATGGAGGCGGAGAAGCCAACTCGCCAGGAATGGTCTCAAATATTACTGCCGAGATGTTAGGTTGGGTTAGGTTAGGTTATATTACATTATTGATGTATATAACGGTCCCACGGAGACGTAGAGGCCAACAAGACAGGAATGTGGTCAAATATTACCGCCGAGATGTTAGGTTGGGTTAGGTTAGGCTATATTACGTTATTGACGTATATAAAGGTCCCACGGAGACGTAGAGGCCAACAAGCCAGGAATGTGGTCAAATATTATCGCCGAGATGTTAGGTTGGGTTAGGTTAGGTTATATTACGTTATAGATGTATATAAACGTCCCACGTAGACGTAGAGTCCAACAAGCCAGGAATGTGGTCAAATATTACAGCCGAGATGTAAGATTGGGTTATGTGATGCTATATTACGTTATTGATGTATATAAAGATCCCACGGAGACGTAGAGGCCAACTCGCCAGGAATGTTGCCAAATATTACCGCCGAGATGTTAGGTTGGGTTAGGTTAGGTAATATTGCGTTATTGATGTATATAAAGGTCCGACGGAGACGGATAAGCCAACTCGCCAGGAATGTTGTCAAATATTACCGCCGAGATGTTAGGTTGGGTTAGGCTAGCTTATATTACTTTATTGATGTATATAACGGTCCCACGGAGGCGGAAAAGCCAACTCGCCAGGAATGTTCTCAAATATTACCGCCGAGATGTTAGGTTGGGTTAGGTTAGGTTATATTACGTTATTGATGTATATAAAGGTCCCACGGTGACGGATAAGCCAACTCGCCAGGAATGTTGTCAAATATTACCGCCGAGATGTTAGGTTGGGGTAGGTTAGGTTGTATTAAATTATTGATGTATATAACGGTCCCACGGAGACGTAGAGGCCAACAAGCCAGGAATGTGGTCAAATATTACCACCGAGATGTTAGGTTGGGTTATGTTAGGTTATATTACGCTATTGATGTATATAAAGGTCCCACGGTGACGGATAAGCCAACTCGCCAGGAATGTTGTCAAATATTACCGCCGAGATGTTAGGTTGGGTTAGGTTAGGTTATATTACGTTATTGATGTATATAACGGTCCCACGGAGACGTAGAGGCCAACTCGCCAGGTATGATTTCAAATATTACCGCCGAGATGTTAGATTGGTTTAGGTTAGGTTATATTACGTTATTGAAGTATATGAAGGCCCCACGGAGACGGAGAAGCCAACTCGCCAGGAATGTTGTCAAATATTACCGCCGAGATGTTAGCTTGGGTTAGGTTAGGTTATATTACGTTATTGATGTAAATAAAGGTTCCACGGAGACGTAGAGGCCAACAAGACAGGAATGTGGTCAAATATTACCGCCGAGATGTTAGGTTGGGTTAGGTTAGGCTATTTACGTTATTGATGTATATAAAGGTCCCACGGAGACGTAGAGGCCAACTCGCCAGGTATGTTGTCAAATATTACCGCCGAGATGTTAGGTTGGGTTAGGTTATGTTATATTACGTTATTGATGTATATAAAGGTACCATGGAGGCGGAGAAGCCAACTCGCCAGGAATGGTCTCAAATATTACTGCCGAGATGTTAGGTTGGGTTAGGTTAGGTTATATTACATTATTGATGTATATAACGGTCCCACGGAGACGTAGAGGCCAAAAAGACAGGAATGTGGTCAAATATTATCGCCGAGATGTTAGGTTGGGTTAGGTTAGGTTATATTACGTTAGAGATGTATATAAACGTCCCACGTAGACGTAGAGTCCAACAAGCCAGGAATGTGGTCAAATATTACAGCCGAGATGTTAGGTTGGGTTAGGCTAGGTTATATTACGTTATTGATGTATACAAAGGTCCCACGGAGACGTAGAGGCCAACTCGCCAGGTAAGTTTTCAAATATTACCGCCGAGATGTTAGGTTGGGTTAGGTTAGGTTATATTACGTTATTGATGTATATGAAGGTCCAACGGAGACGGATAAGCCAACTCGCCAGGAATGTTGTCAAATATTACCGCCGAGATGTTAGGTTGGGTTAGGCTAGGTTATATTACGTTATTGATGTATACAAAGGTCCCACGGAGACGTAGAGGCCAACTCGCCAGGTTAGTTTTCAAATATTACCGCCGAGATGTTAGGTTGTGTTAGGTTAGGATATATTACGTTATTGATGTATATAACGGTCCCACGGAGACGTAGAGGCCATCAAGACAGGAATGTGGTCAAATATTCCCGCCGAGATGTTAGGTTGGGTTAGGTTAGGTTATATTACGTTATTGAAGTATATAAAGGTCCCACGGAGACGTAGAGGCCAACTCGCCAGGAATGTGGTCAAATATTATCGCCGAGATGTTAGGTTGGGTTAGGTTAGGTTATATTACGTTATAGATGTATATAAACGTCCCACGTAGACGTAGAGTCCAACAAGCCAGGAATGTGGTCAAATATTACAGCCGAGATGTAAGATTGGGTTATGTGATGCTATATTACGTTACTGATGTATACAAAGGTCCCACGGGGACGAAGAGACCAACTCGCCAGGTATGATTTCAAATATTACCGCCGAGATGTTAGATTGGTTTAGGTTAGGATATATTACGTTATTGAAGTATATGAAGGCCCCACGGAGACGGAGAAGCCAACTCGCCAGGAATGTTGTCAAATATTACCGCCGAGATGTTAGCTTGTGTTAGGTTAGGTTATATTACGTTATTGATGTAAATAAAGGTTCCACGGAGACGTAGAGGCCAACAAGACAGGAATGTGGTCAAATATTACCGCCGAGATGTTAGGTTGGGTTAGGTTAGGCTATTTACGATATTGATGTATATAAAGGTCCCACGGAGACGTAGAGGCCAACTCGCCAGGTATGTTGTCAAATATTACCGCCGAGATGTTAGGTTGGGTTAGGTTAGGTTATATTACGTTATTGATGTATACAAAGGTCCCACGGGGACGAAGAGACCAACTCGCCAGGTATGATTTCAAATATTACCGCCGAGATGTTAGATTGGTTTAGGTTAGGTTATATTACGTTATTGAAGTATATGAAGGCCCCACGGAGACGGAGAAGCCAACTCGCCAGGAATGTTGTCAAATATTACCGCCGAGATGTTAGGTTGGGTTAGGTTATGTTATATTACGTTATTGATGTATATAAAGGTCCCATGGAGGCGGAGAAGCCAACTCGCCAGGAATGGTCTCAAATATTACTGCCGAGATGTTAGGTTGGGTTAGGTTAGGTTATATTACATTATTGATGTATATAACGGTCCCACGGAGACGTAGAGGCCAACAAGACAGGAATGTGGTCAAATATTACCGCCGAGATGTTAGGTTGGGTTAGGTTAGGCTATATTACGTTATTGACGTATATAAAGGTCCCACGGAGACGTAGAGGCCAACAAGCCAGGAATGTGGTCAAATATTATCGCCGAGATGTTAGGTTGGGTTAGGTTAGGTTATATTACGTTATAGATGTATATAAACGTCCCACGTAGACGTAGAGTCCAACAAGCCAGGAATGTGGTCAAATATTACAGCCGAGATGTAAGATTGGGTTATGTGATGCTATATTACGTTATTGATGTATATAAAGATCCCACGGAGACGTAGAGGCCAACTCGCCAGGAATGTTGCCAAATATTACCGCCGAGATGTTAGGTTGGGTTAGGTTAGGTAATATTGCGTTATTGATGTATATAAAGGTCCGACGGAGACGGATAAGCCAACTCGCCAGGAATGTTGTCAAATATTACCGCCGAGATGTTAGGTTGGGTTAGGCTAGCTTATATTACTTTATTGATGTATATAACGGTCCCACGGAGGCGGAAAAGCCAACTCGCCAGGAATGTTCTCAAATATTACCGCCGAGATGTTAGGTTGGGTTAGGTTAGGTTATATTACGTTATTGATGTATATAAAGGTCCCACGGTGACGGATAAGCCAACTCGCCAGGAATGTTGTCAAATATTACCGCCGAGATGTTAGGTTGGGGTAGGTTAGGTTGTATTAAATTATTGATGTATATAACGGTCCCACGGAGACGTAGAGGCCAACAAGCCAGGAATGTGGTCAAATATTACCACCGAGATGTTAGGTTGGGTTATGTTAGGTTATATTACGCTATTGATGTATATAAAGGTCCCACGGTGACGGATAAGCCAACTCGCCAGGAATGTTGTCAAATATTACCGCCGAGATGTTAGGTTGGGTTAGGTTAGGTTATATTACGTTATTGATGTATATAACGGTCCCACGGAGACGTAGAGGCCATCAAGACAGGAATGTGGTCAAATATTCCCGCCGAGATGTAAGATTGGGTTATGTGATGCTATATTACGTTATTGATGTATATAAAGATCCCACGGAGACGTAGAGGCCAACTCGCCAGGTATGTTGTCAAATATTACCGCCGAGATGTTAGGTTGGGTTAGGTTAGGTTATATTACGTTATTGAAGTATATGAAGGCCCCACGGAGACGGAGAAGCCAACTCGCCAGGAATGTTGTCAAATATTACCGCCGAGATGTTAGCTTGTGTTAGGTTAGGTTATATTACGTTATTGATGTAAATAAAGGTTCCACGGAGACGTAGAGGCCAACAAGACAGGAATGTGGTCAAATATTACCGCCGAGATGTTAGGTTGGGTTAGGTTAGGCTATTTACGATATTGATGTATATAAAGGTCCCACGGAGACGTAGAGGCCAACTCGCCAGGTATGTTGTCAAATATTACCGCCGAGATGTTAGGTTGGGTTAGGTTAGGTTATATTACGTTATTGATGTATACAAAGGTCCCACGGGGACGAAGAGACCAACTCGCCAGGTATGATTTCAAATATTACCGCCGAGATGTTAGATTGGTTTAGGTTAGGTTATATTACGTTATTGAAGTATATGAAGGCCCCACGGAGACGGAGAAGCCAACTCGCCAGGAATGTTGTCAAATATTACCGCCGAGATGTTAGCTTGGGTTAGGTTAGGTTATATTACGTTATTGATGTAAATAAAGGTTCCACGGAGACGTAGAGGCCAACAAGACAGGAATGTGGTCAAATATTACCGCCGAGATGTTAGGTTGGGTTAGGTTAGGCTATTTACGTTATTGATGTATATAAAGGTCCCACGGAGACGTAGAGGCCAACTCGCCAGGTATGTTGTCAAATATTACCGCCGAGATGTTAGGTTGGGTTAGGTTATGTTATATTACGATATTGATGTATATAAAGGTCCCATGGAGGCGGAGAAGCCAACTCGCCAGGAATGGTCTCAAATATTACTGCCGAGATGTTAGGTTGGGTTAGGTTAGGTTATATTACATTATTGATGTATATAACGGTCCCACGGAGACGTAGAGGCCAACAAGACAGGAATGTGGTCAAATATTACCGCCGAGATGTTAGGTTGGGTTAGGTTAGGCTATATTACGTTATTGACGTATATAAAGGTCCCACGGAGACGTAGAGGCCAACAAGCCAGGAATGTGGTCAAATATTATCGCCGAGATGTTAGGTTGGGTTAGGTTAGGTTATATTACGTTATTGATGTATACAAAGGTCCCACGGGGACGAAGAGACCAACTCGCCAGGTATGATTTCAAATATTACCGCCGAGATGTCAGATTGGTTTAGGTTAGGTTATATTACGTTATTGAAGTATATGAAGGCCCCACGGAGACGGAGAAGCCAACTCGCCAGGAATGTTGTCAAATATTACCGCCGAGATGTTAGCTTGGGTTAGGTTAGGTTATATTACGTTATTGATGTAAATAAAGGTTCCACGGAGACTTAGAGTTCAACTCGCCAGGAATGTTTTCAAATATTAGCGCCGAGATGATGGGTTGGGTTAGGTTAGGTTATATTACGTTATTGATGTATATAACGGTCTCACGGAGACGTAGAGGCCAACAAGACAGGTATGTTGTCAAATATTACGGCCGAGATGTTAGGTTGGGTTAGGTTAGGTTATATTACGTTATTGATGTATATAAAGGTCCCACGGAGACGGAGAAGCCAACTCGCCAGAAATGTTGTCAAATATTACCGCCGAGATGTTAGGTTGGGTTAGGTTAGGTTGTATTACATTATTGATGTATATAACGGTCCCACGGAGACGTAGAGGCCAACAAGACAGGAATGTGGTCAAATATTACCGCCGAGATGTTAGGTTGGGTTAGGTTAGGCTATATTACGTTATTGATGTATATAAAGGTCCCACGGAGACGTAGAGGCCAACTCGCCAGGTATGTTGTCAAATATTACCGCCGAAATGTTAGGTTGGGTTTGGTTAGGTTATATTACGTTATTGATGTATATAAAGGTCCCACGGAGACGAAGAGACCAACTCGCCAGGTATGTTTTCAAATATTACCGCCGAGATGTTAGATTGGTTTAGGTTAGGTTATATTACGTTATTGAAGTATATAACGGTCCCACGGAGACGTAGAGGCCAACAAGACAGGAATGTGGTCAAATATTACCAGAGAGATGTTAGGTTGGGTTAGGTTAGGCTATATTACGTTATTGATGTATATAAAGGTCCCACGGAGACGTAGAGTCCAACAAGCCAGGAATGTGGTCAAATATTATCGCCGAGATGTTAGGTTGGGTTAGGTTAGGTTATATTACGTTATAGATGTATATAAACGTCCCACGTAGACGTAGAGTCCAACAAGCCAGGAATGTGGTCAAATATTACAGCCGAGATGTAAGATTGGGTTATGTGATGCTATATTACGTTATTGATGTATATAAAGATCCCACGGAGACGTAGAGGCCAACTCGCCAGGAATGTTGCCAAATATTACCGCCGAGATGTTAGGTTGGGTTAGGTTAGGTAATATTACGTTATTGATGTATATAAAAGTCCCACGGAGACGAAGAGACCAACTCGCCAGGTATGTTTTCAAATATTACCGCCGAGATGTTAGATTGGTTTAGGTTAGGTTATATTACGTTATTGAAGTATATAAAGGTCCCACGGAGACGGAGAAACCAACTCGCCAGGAATGTTGTCAAATATTACCGCCGAGATGTTGGGTTGGGTTAGGTTAGCTTATATTATGTTATTGATGTACATAAAGGTCCCACGGAGACGTAGAGGCCAACAAGCCGGGAATGTGGTCAAATATTACCGCCGAGATGTTAGGTTGGGTTAGGTTAGGTTATATTACGTTATTGACGTATACAAAGGTCCCACGGAGACGTAGAGGCCAATTTGCCAGGTAAGTTTTCAAATATTACCGCCGAAATATTAGGTTGGATTAGGTTAGGTTATATTAGGTTATTGATATATATAAAGGTCCCACGGAGACGGAGAAACCAACTCGCCAGGAATGTTGTCAAATATTACCGCCGAGATGTTGGGTTGGGTTAGGTTAGGTTATATTACGTTATTGATGTATATAAAGATCCCACGGAGACGTAGAGGCCAACTCGCCAGGTATGTTGTCAAATCTTACCGCCGAGATGTTAGGTTGGGTTAGGTTAGGTTATATTACGTTATTGATGTATATAACGGTCCCACGGAGACGTAGAGGCCATCAAGACAGGAATGTGGTCAAATATTCCCGCCGAGATGTAAGATTGGGTTATGTGATGCTATATTACGTTATTGATGTATATAAAGATCCCACGGAGACGTAGAGGCCAACTCGCCAGGTATGTTGTCAAATATTACCGCCGAGATGTTAGGTTGGGTTAGGTTATGTTATATTACGTTATTGATGTATATAAGGGTCCCATGGAGGCGGAGAAGCCAACTCGCCAGGAATGGTCTCAAATATTACTGCCGAGATGTTAGGTTGGGTTAGGTTAGGTTATATTACATTATTGATGTATATAACGGTCCCACGGAGACGTAGAGGCCAACAAGACAGGAATGTGGTCAAATATTACCGCCGAGATGTTAGGTTGGGTTAGGTTAGGCTATTTACGTTATTGATGTATATAAAGGTCCCACGGAGACGTAGAGGCCAACTCGCCAGGTATGTTGTCAAATATTACCGCCGAGATGTTAGGTTGGGTTAGGTTAGGTTATATTACGTTATTGATGTATACAAAGGTCCCACGGGGACGAAGAGAGCAACTCGCCAGGTATGATTTCAAATATTACCGCCGAGATGTCAGATTGGTTTAGGTTAGGTTATATTACGCTATTGAAGTATATGAAGGCCCCACGGAGACGGAGAAGCCAACTCGCCAGGAATGTTGTCAAATATTACCGCCGAGATGTTAGCTTGGGTTAGGTTAGGTTATATTACGTTATTGATGTAAATAAAGGTTCCACGGAGACTTAGAGTTCAACTCGCCAGGAATGTTTTCAAATATTAGCGCCGAGATGATGGGTTGGGTTAGGTTAGGTTATATTACGTTATTGATGTATATAACGGTCTCACGGAGACGTAGAGGCCAACAAGACAGGAATGTGGTCAAATATTACCGCCGAGATGTTAGGTTGGGTTAGGTTAGGTTATATTACGTTATTGATGTATATAAAGGTCCCACGGAGACGGAGAAGCCAACTCGCCAGAAATGTTGTCAAATATTACCGCCGAGATGTTAGGTTGGGTTAGGTTAGGTTGTATTACATTATTGATGTATATAACGGTCCCACGGAGACGTAGAGGCCAACAAGACAGGAATGTGGTCAAATATTACCGCCGAGATGTTAGGTTGGGTTAGGTTAGGTTATATTACGTTATTGATGTATATAAAGGTCCCACGGAGACGGAGAAGCCAACTCGCCAGGAATGTTGTCAAATATTACCGCCGAGATGTTAGGTTGGGTTAGGTTAGGTTGTATTACATTATTGATGTATATAACGGTCCCACGGAGACGTAGAGGCCAACAAGACAGGAATGTGGTCAAATATTACCGCCGAGATGTTAGGTTGGGTTAGGTTAGGCTATATTACGTTATTGATGTATATAAAGGTCCCACGGAGACGTAGAGGCCAACTCGCCAGGTATGTTGTCAAATATTACCGCCGAAATGTTAGGTTGGGTTTGGTTAGGTTATATTACGTTATTGATGTATATAAAGGTCCCACGGAGACGAAGAGACCAACTCGCCAGGTATGTTTTCAAATATTACCGCCGAGATGTTAGATTGGTTTAGGTTAGGTTATATTACGTTATTGAAGTATATAACGGTCCCACGGAGACGTAGAGGCCAACAAGACAGGAATGTGGTCAAATATTACCAGAGAGATGTTAGGTTGGGTTAGGTTAGGCTATATTACGTTATTGATGTATATAAAGGTCCCACGGAGACGTAGAGTCCAACAAGCCAGGAATGTGTTCAAATATTATCGCCGAGATGTTAGGTTGGGTTAGGTTAGGTTATATTACGTTATTGATGTATATAAAGGTCCCGCGGAGACTTAGAGTTCAACTCGCCAGGAATGTTTTCAAATATTAGCGCCGAGATGATGGGTTGGGTTAGGTTAGGTTATATTACGTTATTGATGTATATAAAGGTCGCACGGAGACGTAGAGGCCAACTCGCCAGGAATGTGGTCAAATATTATCGCCGAGATGTTAGGTTGGGTTAGGTTAGGTTATATTACGTTATAGATGTATATAAACGTCCCACGTAGACGTAGAGTCCAACAAGCCAGGAATGTGGTCATATATTACAGCCGAGATGTAAGATTGGGTTATGTGATGCTATATTACGTTATTGATGTATATAAAGATCCCACGGAGACGTAGAGGCCAACTCACCAGGTATGTTGTCAAATATTACCGCCGAGATGTTAGGTTGGGTTAGGTTATGTTATATTACGTTATTGATGTATATAAAGGTCCCACGGAGGCGGAAAAGCCAACTCGCCAGGAATGTTCTCAAATATTACCGCCGAGATGTTGGGTTGGGTTAGGTTAGGTTATATTACGTTATTGATGTATATAAAGATCCCACGGAGACGTAGAGGCCAACAAGACAGGAATGTGGTCAAATATTACCAGAGAAATGTTAGGTTGGGTTAGGTTATGTTATATTACGTTATTGATGTATATAAAGGTCCCACGGAGGCGGAGAAACCAACTCGCCAGGAATGTTCTCAAATATTACTGCCGAGATGTTAGGTTGGGTTAGGTTAGGTTATATTACATTATTGATGTATATAACGGTCCCACGGAGACGTAGAGGCCAACAAGACAGGAATGTGGTCAAATATTACCAGAGAGATGTTAGGTTGGGTTAGGTTAGGCTATATTACGTTATTGATGTATATAAAGGTCCCACGGAGACGTAGAGGCCAACAAGCCAGGAAAGTGTTCAAATATTATCGCCGAGATGTTAGGTTGGGTTAGGTTAGGCTATATTACGTTATTGATGTATATAAAGGTCCCACGGAGACTTAGAGTTCAACTCGCCAGGAATGTTTTCAAATATTAGCGCCGAGATGATGGGTTGGGTTAGGTTAGGTTATATTACGTTATTGATGTATATAAAGGTCGCACGGAGACGTAGAGGCCAACTCGCCAGGAATGTGGTCAAATATTACTGCCGAGATGTTAGGTTGGGTTAGGTTAGGTTATATTACGTTATTGATGTATATAACGGTCCCACGGAGACGTAGAGGCCATCAAGACAGGAATGTGGTCAAATATTCCCGCCGAGATGTAAGATTGGGTTATGTGATGCTATATTACGTTATTGATGTATATAAAGATCCCACGGAGACGTAGAGGCCAACTCACCAGGTATGTTGTCAAATATTACCGCCGAGATGTTAGGTTGGGTTAGGTTATGTTATATTACGTTATTGATGTATATAAAGGTCCCACGGAGGCGGAAAAGCCAACTCGCCAGGAATGTTCTCAAATATTACCGCCGAGATGTTAGGTTGGGTTAGGTTAGGTTATATTACGTTATTGATGTATATAAATGTCCCACGGGGACGGATAAGCCAACTCGCCAGGAATGTTGTCAAATATTACCGCCGAGATGTTAGGTTGGGTTAGGTTAGGTTGTATTACATTATTGATGTATATAACGGTCCCATGGAGACGTAGAGGCCAACAAGACAGGAATGTGGTCAAATATTACCGCCGAGATGTTAGGTTGGGTTAGGTTAGGCTATATTACGTTATTAACATATATAAAGTTCCCACGGAGACGTAGAGGCCAACTCGCCAGGTATGTTGTCAAATCTTACCGCCGAGATGTTAGGTTGGGTTAGGTTAGGTTATATTACGTTATTGATGTATATAAAGGTCCCACGGAGACGGAGAAGCCAACTCGCCAGAAATGTTGTCAAATATTACCGCCGAGATGTTAGGTTGGGTTAGGTTAGGTTGTATTACATTATTGATGTATATAACGGTCCCACGGAGACGTAGAGGCCAACAAGCCGGGAATGTGGTCAAATATTACCGCCGAGATGTTAGGTTGGGTTAGGTTAGGTTATATTACGTTATTGACGTATATAAAGATCCCACGGAGGCGTAGAGGCCAACAAGACAGGAATGTGGTCAAATATTACCAGAGAGATGTTAGGTTGGGTTAGGTTATGTTATATTACGTTATTGATGTATATAAAGGTCGCACGGAGACGTAGAGGCCAACTCGCCAGGAATGTGGTCAAATATTACTGCCGAGATGTTAGGTTGGGTTAGGTTAGGTTATATTACGTTATTGATGTATATAACGGTCCCACGGAGACGTAGAGGCCATCAAGACAGGAATGTGGTCAAATATTCCCGCCGAGATGTAAGATTGGGTTATGTGATGCTATATTACGTTATTGATGTATATAAAGATCCCACGGAGACGTAGAGGCCAACTCACCAGGTATGTTGTCAAATATTACCGCCGAGATGTTAGGTTGGGTTAGGTTATGTTATATTACGTTATTGATGTATATAAAGGTCCCACGGAGGCGGAAAAGCCAACTCGCCAGGAATGTTCTCAAATATTACCGCCGAGATGTTAGGTTGGGTTAGGTTAGGTTATATTACGTTATTGATGTATATAAAGGTCCCACGCGGACGGATAAGCCAACTCGCCAGGAATGTTGTCAAATATTACCGCCGAGATGTTAGGTTGGGTTAGGTTAGGTTGTATTACATTATTGATGTATATAACGGTCCCACGGAGACGTAGAGGCCAACAAGACAGGAATGTGGTCAAATATTACCGCCGAGATGTTAGGTTGGGTTAGGTTAGGCTATTTACGATATTGATGTATATAAAGGTCCCACGGAGACGTAGAGGCCAACTCGCCAGGTATGTTGTCAAATATTACCGCCGAGATGTTAGGTTGGGTTAGGTTAGGTTATATTACGTTATTGATGTATACAAAGGTCCCACGGGGACGAAGAGACCAACTCGCCAGGTATGATTTCAAATATTACCGCCGAGATGTTAGATTGGTTTAGGTTAGGTTATATTACGTTATTGAAGTATATGAAGGCCCCACGGAGACGGAGAAGCCAACTCGCCAGGAATGTTGTCAAATATTACCGCCGAGATGTTAGCTTGGGTTAGGTTAGGTTATATTACGTTATTGATGTAAATAAAGGTTCCACGGAGACGTAGAGGCCAACAAGACAGGAATGTGGTCAAATATTACCGCCGAGATGTTAGGTTGGGTTAGGTTAGGCTATTTACGTTATTGATGTATATAAAGGTCCCACGGAGACGTAGAGGCCAACTCGCCAGGTATGTTGTCAAATATTACCGCCGAGATGTTAGGTTGGGTTAGGTTATGTTATATTACGTTATTGATGTATATAAAGGTCCCATGGAGGCGGAGAAGCCAACTCGCCAGGAATGGTCTCAAATATTACTGCCGAGATGTTAGGTTGGGTTAGGTTAGGTTATATTACATTATTGATGTATATAACGGTCCCACGGAGACGTAGAGGCCAACAAGACAGGAATGTGGTCAAATATTACCGCCGAGATGTTAGGTTGGGTTAGGTTAGGCTATATTACGTTATTGACGTATATAAAGGTCCCACGGAGACGTAGAGGCCAACAAGCCAGGAATGTGGTCAAATATTATCGCCGAGATGTTAGGTTGGGTTAGGTTAGGTTATATTACGTTATTGATGTATACAAAGGTCCCACGGGGACGAAGAGACCAACTCGCCAGGTATGATTTCAAATATTACCGCCGAGATGTCAGATTGGTTTAGGTTAGGTTATATTACGTTATTGAAGTATATGAAGGCCCCACGGAGACGGAGAAGCCAACTCGCCAGGAATGTTGTCAAATATTACCGCCGAGATGTTAGCTTGGGTTAGGTTAGGTTATATTACGTTATTGATGTAAATAAAGGTTCCACGGAGACTTAGAGTTCAACTCGCCAGGAATGTTTTCAAATATTAGCGCCGAGATGATGGGTTGGGTTAGGTTAGGTTATATTACGTTATTGATGTATATAACGGTCTCACGGAGACGTAGAGGCCAACAAGACAGGTATGTTGTCAAATATTACGGCCGAGATGTTAGGTTGGGTTAGGTTAGGTTATATTACGTTATTGATGTATATAAAGGTCCCACGGAGACGGAGAAGCCAACTCGCCAGAAATGTTGTCAAATATTACCGCCGAGATGTTAGGTTGGGTTAGGTTAGGTTGTATTACATTATTGATGTATATAACGGTCCCACGGAGACGTAGAGGCCAACAAGACAGGAATGTGGTCAAATATTACCGCCGAGATGTTAGGTTGGGTTAGGTTAGGTTATATTACGTTATTGATGTATATAAAGGTCCCACGGAGACGGAGAAGCCAACTCGCCAGGAATGTTGTCAAATATTACCGCCGAGATGTTAGGTTGGGTTAGGTTAGGTTGTATTACATTATTGATGTATATAACGGTCCCACGGAGACGTAGAGGCCAACAAGACAGGAATGTGGTCAAATATTACCGCCGAGATGTTAGGTTGGGTTAGGTTAGGCTATATTACGTTATTGATGTATATAAAGGTCCCACGGAGACGTAGAGGCCAACTCGCCAGGTATGTTGTCAAATATTACCGCCGAAATGTTAGGTTGGGTTTGGTTAGGTTATATTACGTTATTGATGTATATAAAGGTCCCACGGAGACGAAGAGACCAACTCGCCAGGTATGTTTTCAAATATTACCGCCGAGATGTTAGATTGGTTTAGGTTAGGTTATATTACGTTATTGAAGTATATAACGGTCCCACGGAGACGTAGAGGCCAACAAGACAGGAATGTGGTCAAATATTACCAGAGAGATGTTAGGTTGGGTTAGGTTAGGCTATATTACGTTATTGATGTATATAAAGGTCCCACGGAGACGTAGAGTCCAACAAGCCAGGAATGTGGTCAAATATTATCGCCGAGATGTTAGGTTGGGTTAGGTTAGGTTATATTACGTTATAGATGTATATAAACGTCCCACGTAGACGTAGAGTCCAACAAGCCAGGAATGTGGTCAAATATTACAGCCGAGATGTAAGATTGGGTTATGTGATGCTATATTACGTTATTGATGTATATAAAGATCCCACGGAGACGTAGAGGCCAACTCGCCAGGAATGTTGCCAAATATTACCGCCGAGATGTTAGGTTGGGTTAGGTTAGGTAATATTACGTTATTGATGTATATAAAAGTCCCACGGAGACGAAGAGACCAACTCGCCAGGTATGTTTTCAAATATTACCGCCGAGATGTTAGATTGGTTTAGGTTAGGTTATATTACGTTATTGAAGTATATAAAGGTCCCACGGAGACGGAGAAACCAACTCGCCAGGAATGTTGTCAAATATTACCGCCGAGATGTTGGGTTGGGTTAGGTTAGCTTATATTATGTTATTGATGTACATAAAGGTCCCACGGAGACGTAGAGGCCAACAAGCCGGGAATGTGGTCAAATATTACCGCCGAGATGTTAGGTTGGGTTAGGTTAGGTTATATTACGTTATTGACGTATACAAAGGTCCCACGGAGACGTAGAGGCCAATTTGCCAGGTAAGTTTTCAAATATTACCGCCGAAATATTAGGTTGGATTAGGTTAGGTTATATTAGGTTATTGATATATATAAAGGTCCCACGGAGACGGAGAAACCAACTCGCCAGGAATGTTGTCAAATATTACCGCCGAGATGTTGGGTTGGGTTAGGTTAGGTTATATTACGTTATTGATGTATATAAAGATCCCACGGAGACGTAGAGGCCAACTCGCCAGGTATGTTGTCAAATCTTACCGCCGAGATGTTAGGTTGGGTTAGGTTAGGTTATATTACGTTATTGATGTATATAAAGGTCCCACGGAGACGGAGAAGCCAACTCGCCAGGAATGTTGTCAAATATTACCGCCGAGATGTTAGGTTGGGTTAGGTTAGGTTGTATTACATTATTGATGTATATAACGGTCCCACGGAGACGTAGAGGCCAACAAGACAGGAATGTGGTCAAATATTACCGCCGAGATGTTAGGTTGGGTTAGGTTAGGCTATATTACGTTATTGATGTATATAAAGGTCCCACGGAGACGTAGAGGCCAACTCGCCAGGTATGTTGTCAAATATTACCGCCGAAATGTTAGGTTGGGTTTGGTTAGGTTATATTACGTTATTGATGTATATAAAGGTCCCACGGAGACGAAGAGACCAACTCGCCAGGTATGTTTTCAAATATTACCGCCGAGATGTTAGATTGGTTTAGGTTAGGTTATATTACGTTATTGAAGTATATAACGGTCCCACGGAGACGTAGAGGCCAACAAGACAGGAATGTGGTCAAATATTACCAGAGAGATGTTAGGTTGGGTTAGGTTAGGCTATATTACGTTATTGATGTATATAAAGGTCCCACGGAGACGTAGAGTCCAACAAGCCAGGAATGTGTTCAAATATTATCGCCGAGATGTTAGGTTGGGTTAGGTTAGGTTATATTACGTTATTGATGTATATAAAGGTCCCACGGAGACTTAGAGTTCAACTCGCCAGGAATGTTTTCAAATATTAGCGCCGAGATGATGGGTTGGGTTAGGTTAGGTTATATTACGTTATTGATGTATATAAAGGTCGCACGGAGACGTAGAGGCCAACTCGCCAGGAATGTGGTCAAATATTATCGCCGAGATGTTAGGTTGGGTTAGGTTAGGTTATATTACGTTATAGATGTATATAAACGTCCCACGTAGACGTAGAGTCCAACAAGCCAGGAATGTGGTCATATATTACAGCCGAGATGTAAGATTGGGTTATGTGATGCTATATTACGTTATTGATGTATATAAAGATCCCACGGAGACGTAGAGGCCAACTCACCAGGTATGTTGTCAAATATTACCGCCGAGATGTTAGGTTGGGTTAGGTTATGTTATATTACGTTATTGATGTATATAAAGGTCCCACGGAGGCGGAAAAGCCAACTCGCCAGGAATGTTCTCAAATATTACCGCCGAGATGTTGGGTTGGGTTAGGTTAGGTTATATTACGTTATTGATGTATATAAAGATCCCACGGAGACGTAGAGGCCAACAAGACAGGAATGTGGTCAAATATTACCAGAGAAATGTTAGGTTGGGTTAGGTTATGTTATATTACGTTATTGATGTATATAAAGGTCCCACGGAGGCGGAGAAACCAACTCGCCAGGAATGTTCTCAAATATTACTGCCGAGATGTTAGGTTGGGTTAGGTTAGGTTATATTACATTATTGATGTATATAACGGTCCCACGGAGACGTAGAGGCCAACAAGACAGGAATGTGGTCAAATATTACCAGAGAGATGTTAGGTTGGGTTAGGTTAGGCTATATTACGTTATTGATGTATATAAAGGTCCCACGGAGACGTAGAGGCCAACAAGCCAGGAAAGTGTTCAAATATTATCGCCGAGATGTTAGGTTGGGTTAGGTTAGGCTATATTACGTTATTGATGTATATAAAGGTCCCACGGAGACTTAGAGTTCAACTCGCCAGGAATGTTTTCAAATATTAGCGCCGAGATGATGGGTTGGGTTAGGTTAGGTTATATTACGTTATTGATGTATATAAAGGTCGCACGGAGACGTAGAGGCCAACTCGCCAGGAATGTGGTCAAATATTACTGCCGAGATGTTAGGTTGGGTTAGGTTAGGTTATATTACGTTATTGATGTATATAACGGTCCCACGGAGACGTAGAGGCCATCAAGACAGGAATGTGGTCAAATATTCCCGCCGAGATGTAAGATTGGGTTATGTGATGCTATATTACGTTATTGATGTATATAAAGATCCCACGGAGACGTAGAGGCCAACTCACCAGGTATGTTGTCAAATATTACCGCCGAGATGTTAGGTTGGGTTAGGTTATGTTATATTACGTTATTGATGTATATAAAGGTCCCACGGAGGCGGAAAAGCCAACTCGCCAGGAATGTTCTCAAATATTACCGCCGAGATGTTAGGTTGGGTTAGGTTAGGTTATATTACGTTATTGATGTATATAAATGTCCCACGGGGACGGATAAGCCAACTCGCCAGGAATGTTGTCAAATATTACCGCCGAGATGTTAGGTTGGGTTAGGTTAGGTTGTATTACATTATTGATGTATATAACGGTCCCATGGAGACGTAGAGGCCAACAAGACAGGAATGTGGTCAAATATTACCGCCGAGATGTTAGGTTGGGTTAGGTTAGGCTATATTACGTTATTAACATATATAAAGTTCCCACGGAGACGTAGAGGCCAACTCGCCAGGTATGTTGTCAAATCTTACCGCCGAGATGTTAGGTTGGGTTAGGTTAGGTTATATTACGTTATTGATGTATATAAAGGTCCCACGGAGACGGAGAAGCCAACTCGCCAGAAATGTTGTCAAATATTACCGCCGAGATGTTAGGTTGGGTTAGGTTAGGTTGTATTACATTATTGATGTATATAACGGTCCCACGGAGACGTAGAGGCCAACAAGCCGGGAATGTGGTCAAATATTACCGCCGAGATGTTAGGTTGGGTTAGGTTAGGTTATATTACGTTATTGACGTATATAAAGATCCCACGGAGGCGTAGAGGCCAACAACACAGGAATGTGGTCAAATATTACCAGAGAGATGTTAGGTTGGGTTAGGTTATGTTATATTACGTTATTGATGTATATAAAGGTCGCACGGAGACGTAGAGGCCAACTCGCCAGGAATGTGGTCAAATATTACTGCCGAGATGTTAGGTTGGGTTAGGTTAGGTTATATTACGTTATTGATGTATATAACGGTCCCACGGAGACGTAGAGGCCATCAAGACAGGAATGTGGTCAAATATTCCCGCCGAGATGTAAGATTGGGTTATGTGATGCTATATTACGTTATTGATGTATATAAAGATCCCACGGAGACGTAGAGGCCAACTCACCAGGTATGTTGTCAAATATTACCGCCGAGATGTTAGGTTGGGTTAGGTTATGTTATATTACGTTATTGATGTATATAAAGGTCCCACGGAGGCGGAAAAGTCAACTCGCCAGGAATGTTCTCAAATATTACCGCCGAGATGTTAGGTTGGGTTAGGTTAGGTTATATTACGTTATTGATGTATATAAAGGTCCCACGCGGACGGATAAGCCAACTCGCCAGGAATGTTGTCAAATATTACCGCCGAGATGTTAGGTTGGGTTAGGTTAGGTTGTATTACATTATTGATGTATATAACGGTCCCACGGAGACGTAGAGGCCAACAAGACAGGAATGTGGTCAAATATTACCGCCGAGATGTTAGGTTGGGTTAGGTTAGGCTATATTACGTTATTAACATATATAAAGTTCCCACGGAGACGTAGAGGCCAACTCGCCAGGTATGTTGTCAAATCTTACCGCCGAGATGTTAGGTTGGTTTAGGTTAGGTTATATTACGTTATTGATGTATATAAAGGTCTCACGGAGACGGAGAAGCCAACTCGCCAGGAATGTTGTCAACTATTACCGCCGAGATGTTAGGTTGGGTTAGGTTAGGTTATATTACGTTATTGATGTATATAAAGGTCCCACGGAGACGAAGAGGCCAACTCGCCAGGTATGTCTTCAAATATTACCGCCGAGATGTTAGGTTGGGTTAGGTTAGGTTATAATACGTTATTGATGTATATGAAGGTCAAACGGAGACGTAGATGCCAACTCGCCAGGAATGATGTCAAATATTACCGCCGAGATGTAAGGTTGGGTTAGGTTAGGTTATATTACGTTATTGATGTATATAAAGGTCCCACGGAGACGGAGATACCAACTCGCCAGGAATGTTGTCAAATATTACCGCCGAGATGTTGGGTTGGGTTAGGTTAGGTTATATTACGTTATTGATGTATATAAAGATCCCACGGAGACGTAGAGGCCAACAAGACAGGAATGTGGTCAAATATTACCAGAGAAATGTTAGGTTGGGTTAGGTTATGTTATATTACGTTATTGATGTATATAAAGGTCCCACGGAGGCGGAGAAGCCAACTCGCCAGGAATGTTCTCAAATATTACTGCCGAGATGTTAGGTTGGGTTAGGTTAGGCTATATTACATTATTGATGTATATAACGGTCCCACGGAGACGTAGAGGCCAACAAGACAGGAATGTGGTGAAATATTACTGCCGAGATGTTAGGTTGGGTTAGGTTAGGTTATATTACGTTATTGATGTATATAACGGTCCCACGGAGACGTAGAGGCCATCAAGACAGGAATGTGGTCAAATATTCCCGCCGAGATGTAAGATTGGGTTATGTGATGCTATATTACGTTATTGATGTATATAAAGATCCCACGGAGACGTAGAGGCCAACTCACCAGGTATGTTGTCAAATATTACCGCCGAGATGTTAGGTTGGGTTAGGTTATGTTATATTACGTTATTGATGTATATAAAGGTCCCACGGAGGCGGAAAAGCCAACTCGCCAGGAATGTTCTCAAATATTACCGCCGAGATGTTAGGTTGGGTTAGGTTAGGTTATATTACGTTATTGATGTATATAAAGGTCCCACGCGGACGGATAAGCCAACTCGCCAGGAATGTTGTCAAATATTACCGCCGAGATGTTAGGTTGGGTTAGGTTAGGTTGTATTACATTATTGATGTATATAACGGTCCCACGGAGACGTAGAGGCCAACAAGACAGGAATGTGGTCAAATATTACCGCCGAGATGTTAGGTTGGGTTAGGTTAGGCTATATTACGTTATTAACATATATAAAGTTCCCACGGAGACGTAGAGGCCAACTCGCCAGGTATGTTGTCAAATCTTACCGCCGAGATGTTAGGTTGGTTTAGGTTAGGTTATATTACGTTATTGATGTATATAAAGGTCTCACGGAGACGGAGAAGCCAACTCGCCAGGAATGTTGTCAACTATTACCGCCGAGATGTTAGGTTGGGTTAGGTTAGGTTATATTACGTTATTGATGTATATAAAGGTCCCACGGAGACGAAGAGGCCAACTCGCCAGGTATGTCTTCAAATATTACCGCCGAGATGTTAGGTTGGGTTAGGTTAGGTTATAATACGTTATTGATGTATATGAAGATCAAACGGAGACGTAGATGCCAACTCGCCAGGAATGATGTCAAATATTACCGCCGAGATGTAAGGTTGGGTTAGGTTAGGTTATATTACGTTATTGATGTATATAAAGGTCCCACGGAGACGGAGATACCAACTCGCCAGGAATGTTGTCAAATATTACCGCCGAGATGTTGGGTTGGGTTAGGTTAGGTTATATTACGTTATTGATGTATATAAATATCCCACGGAGACGTAGAGGCCAACAAGACAGGAATGTGGTCAAATATTACCAGAGAAATGTTAGGTTGGGTTAGGTTATGTTATATTACGTTATTGATGTATATAAAGGTCCCACGGAGGCGGAGAAGCCAACTCGCCAGGAATGTTCTCAAATATTACCGCCGAGATGTTAGGTTGGGTTAGGTTAGGTCATATTACGTTATTGATGTATATAAATGTCCCACGGGGACGGATAAGCCAACTCGCCAGGAATGTTGTCAAATATTACCGCCGAGATGTTAGGTTGGGTTAGGTTAGGTTGTATTACATTATTGATGTATATAACGGTCCCATGGAGACGTAGAGGCCAACAAGACAGGAATGTGGTCAAATATTACCGCCGAGATGTTAGGTTGGGTTAGGTTAGGCTATATTACGTTATTAACATATATAAAGTTCCCACGGAGACGTAGAGGCCAACTCGCCAGGTATGTTGTCAAATCTTACCGCCGAGATGTTAGGTTGGTTTAGGTTAGGTTATATTACGTTATTGATGTATATAAAGGTCTCACGGAGACGGAGAAGCCAACTCGCCAGGAATGTTGTCAACTATTACCGCCGAGATGTTAGGTTGGGTTAGGTTAGGTTATATTACGTTATTGATGTATATAAAGGTCCCACGGAGACGAAGAGGCCAACTCGCCAGGTATGTCTTCAAATATTACCGCCGAGATGTTAGGTTGGGTTAGGTTAGGTTATAATACGTTATTGATGTATATGAAGGTCAAACGGAGACGTAGATGCCAACTCGCCAGGAATGATGTCAAATATTACCGCCGAGATGTAAGGTTGGGTTAGGTTAGGTTGTATTACATTATTGATGTATATAACGGTCCCACGGAGACGTAGAGGCCAACAAGACAGGAATGTGGTCAAATATTACCGCCGAGATGTTAGGTTGGGTTAGGTTAGGTTATATTACGTTATTGATGTATATAAAGGTCCCACGGAGACGGAGAAGCCAACTCGCCAGGAATGTTGTCAAATATTACCGCCGAGATGTTAGGTTGGGTTAGGTTAGGTTGTATTACATTATTGATGTATATAACGGTCCCACGGAGACGTAGAGGCCAACAAGACAGGAATGTGGTCAAATATTACCGCCGAGATGTTAGGTTGGGTTAGGTTAGGCTATATTACGTTATTGATGTATATAAAGGTCCCACGGAGACGTAGAGGCCAACTCGCCAGGTATGTTGTCAAATATTACCGCCGAAATGTTAGGTTGGGTTTGGTTAGGTTATATTACGTTATTGATGTATATAAAGGTCCCACGGAGACGAAGAGACCAACTCGCCAGGTATGTTTTCAAATATTACCGCCGAGATGTTAGATTGGTTTAGGTTAGGTTATATTACGTTATTGAAGTATATAACGGTCCCACGGAGACGTAGAGGCCAACAAGACAGGAATGTGGTCAAATATTACCAGAGAGATGTTAGGTTGGGTTAGGTTAGGCTATATTACGTTATTGATGTATATAAAGGTCCCACGGAGACGTAGAGTCCAACAAGCCAGGAATGTGGTCAAATATTATCGCCGAGATGTTAGGTTGGGTTAGGTTAGGTTATATTACGTTATAGATGTATATAAACGTCCCACGTAGACGTAGAGTCCAACAAGCCAGGAATGTGGTCAAATATTACAGCCGAGATGTAAGATTGGGTTATGTGATGCTATATTACGTTATTGATGTATATAAAGATCCCACGGAGACGTAGAGGCCAACTCGCCAGGAATGTTGCCAAATATTACCGCCGAGATGTTAGGTTGGGTTAGGTTAGGTAATATTACGTTATTGATGTATATAAAAGTCCCACGGAGACGAAGAGACCAACTCGCCAGGTATGTTTTCAAATATTACCGCCGAGATGTTAGATTGGTTTAGGTTAGGTTATATTACGTTATTGAAGTATATAAAGGTCCCACGGAGACGGAGAAACCAACTCGCCAGGAATGTTGTCAAATATTACCGCCGAGATGTTGGGTTGGGTTAGGTTAGCTTATATTATGTTATTGATGTACATAAAGGTCCCACGGAGACGTAGAGGCCAACAAGCCGGGAATGTGGTCAAATATTACCGCCGAGATGTTAGGTTGGGTTAGGTTAGGTTATATTACGTTATTGACGTATACAAAGGTCCCACGGAGACGTAGAGGCCAATTTGCCAGGTAAGTTTTCAAATATTACCGCCGAAATATTAGGTTGGATTAGGTTAGGTTATATTAGGTTATTGATATATATAAAGGTCCCACGGAGACGGAGAAACCAACTCGCCAGGAATGTTGTCAAATATTACCGCCGAGATGTTGGGTTGGGTTAGGTTAGGTTATATTACGTTATTGATGTATATAAAGATCCCACGGAGACGTAGAGGCCAACTCGCCAGGTATGTTGTCAAATCTTACCGCCGAGATGTTAGGTTGGGTTAGGTTAGGTTATATTACGTTATTGATGTATATAAAGGTCCCACGGAGACGGAGAAGCCAACTCGCCAGGAATGTTGTCAAATATTACCGCCGAGATGTTAGGTTGGGTTAGGTTAGGTTGTATTACATTATTGATGTATATAACGGTCCCACGGAGACGTAGAGGCCAACAAGACAGGAATGTGGTCAAATATTACCGCCGAGATGTTAGGTTGGGTTAGGTTAGGCTATATTACGTTATTGATGTATATAAAGGTCCCACGGAGACGTAGAGGCCAACTCGCCAGGTATGTTGTCAAATATTACCGCCGAAATGTTAGGTTGGGTTTGGTTAGGTTATATTACGTTATTGATGTATATAAAGGTCCCACGGAGACGAAGAGACCAACTCGCCAGGTATGTTTTCAAATATTACCGCCGAGATGTTAGATTGGTTTAGGTTAGGTTATATTACGTTATTGAAGTATATAACGGTCCCACGGAGACGTAGAGGCCAACAAGACAGGAATGTGGTCAAATATTACCAGAGAGATGTTAGGTTGGGTTAGGTTAGGCTATATTACGTTATTGATGTATATAAAGGTCCCACGGAGACGTAGAGTCCAACAAGCCAGGAATGTGTTCAAATATTATCGCCGAGATGTTAGGTTGGGTTAGGTTAGGTTATATTACGTTATTGATGTATATAAAGGTCCCACGGAGACTTAGAGTTCAACTCGCCAGGAATGTTTTCAAATATTAGCGCCGAGATGATGGGTTGGGTTAGGTTAGGTTATATTACGTTATTGATGTATATAAAGGTCGCACGGAGACGTAGAGGCCAACTCGCCAGGAATGTGGTCAAATATTATCGCCGAGATGTTAGGTTGGGTTAGGTTAGGTTATATTACGTTATAGATGTATATAAACGTCCCACGTAGACGTAGAGTCCAACAAGCCAGGAATGTGGTCATATATTACAGCCGAGATGTAAGATTGGGTTATGTGATGCTATATTACGTTATTGATGTATATAAAGATCCCACGGAGACGTAGAGGCCAACTCACCAGGTATGTTGTCAAATATTACCGCCGAGATGTTAGGTTGGGTTAGGTTATGTTATATTACGTTATTGATGTATATAAAGGTCCCACGGAGGCGGAAAAGCCAACTCGCCAGGAATGTTCTCAAATATTACCGCCGAGATGTTGGGTTGGGTTAGGTTAGGTTATATTACGTTATTGATGTATATAAAGATCCCACGGAGACGTAGAGGCCAACAAGACAGGAATGTGGTCAAATATTACCAGAGAAATGTTAGGTTGGGTTAAGTTATGTTATATTACGTTATTGATGTATATAAAGGTCCCACGGAGGCGGAGAAACCAACTCGCCAGGAATGTTCTCAAATATTACTGCCGAGATGTTAGGTTGGGTTAGGTTAGGTTATATTACATTATTGATGTATATAACGGTCCCACGGAGACGTAGAGGCCAACAAGACAGGAATGTGGTCAAATATTACCAGAGAGATGTTAGGTTGGGTTAGGTTAGGCTATATTACGTTATTGATGTATATAAAGGTCCCACGGAGACGTAGAGGCCAACAAGCCAGGAAAGTGTTCAAATATTATCGCCGAGATGTTAGGTTGGGTTAGGTTAGGCTATATTACGTTATTGATGTATATAAAGGTCCCACGGAGACTTAGAGTTCAACTCGCCAGGAATGTTTTCAAATATTAGCGCCGAGATGATGGGTTGGGTTAGGTTAGGTTATATTACGTTATTGATGTATATAAAGGTCGCACGGAGACGTAGAGGCCAACTCGCCAGGAATGTGGTCAAATATTACTGCCGAGATGTTAGGTTGGGTTAGGTTAGGTTATATTACGTTATTGATGTATATAACGGTCCCACGGAGACGTAGAGGCCATCAAGACAGGAATGTGGTCAAATATTCCCGCCGAGATGTAAGATTGGGTTATGTGATGCTATATTACGTTATTGATGTATATAAAGATCCCACGGAGACGTAGAGGCCAACTCACCAGGTATGTTGTCAAATATTACCGCCGAGATGTTAGGTTGGGTTAGGTTATGTTATATTACGTTATTGATGTATATAAAGGTCCCACGGAGGCGGAAAAGCCAACTCGCCAGGAATGTTCTCAAATATTACCGCCGAGATGTTAGGTTGGGTTAGGTTAGGTTATATTACGTTATTGATGTATATAAATGTCCCACGGGGACGGATAAGCCAACTCGCCAGGAATGTTGTCAAATATTACCGCCGAGATGTTAGGTTGGGTTAGGTTAGGTTGTATTACATTATTGATGTATATAACGGTCCCATGGAGACGTAGAGGCCAACAAGACAGGAATGTGGTCAAATATTACCGCCGAGATGTTAGGTTGGGTTAGGTTAGGCTATATTACGTTATTAACATATATAAAGTTCCCACGGAGACGTAGAGGCCAACTCGCCAGGTATGTTGTCAAATCGTACCGCCGAGATGTTAGGTTGGGTTAGGTTAGGTTATATTACGTTATTGATGTATATAAAGGTCCCACGGAGACGGAGAAGCCAACTCGCCAGAAATGTTGTCAAATATTACCGCCGAGATGTTAGGTTGGGTTAGGTTAGGTTGTATTACATTATTGATGTATATAACGGTCCCACGGAGACGTAGAGGCCAACAAGCCGGGAATGTGGTCAAATATTACCGCCGAGATGTTAGGTTGGGTTAGGTTAGGTTATATTACGTTATTGACGTATATAAAGATCCCACGGAGGCGTAGAGGCCAACAACACAGGAATGTGGTCAAATATTACCAGAGAGATGTTAGGTTGGGTTAGGTTATGTTATATTACGTTATTGATGTATATAAAGGTCGCACGGAGACGTAGAGGCCAACTCGCCAGGAATGTGGTCAAATATTACTGCCGAGATGTTAGGTTGGGTTAGGTTAGGTTATATTACGTTATTGATGTATATAACGGTCCCACGGAGACGTAGAGGCCATCAAGACAGGAATGTGGTCAAATATTCCCGCCGAGATGTAAGATTGGGTTATGTGATGCTATATTACGTTATTGATGTATATAAAGATCCCACGGAGACGTAGAGGCCAACTCACCAGGTATGTTGTCAAATATTACCGCCGAGATGTTAGGTTGGGTTAGGTTATGTTATATTACGTTATTGATGTATATAAAGGTCCCACGGAGGCGGAAAAGCCAACTCGCCAGGAATGTTCTCAAATATTACCGCCGAGATGTTAGGTTGGGTTAGGTTAGGTTATATTACGTTATTGATGTATATAAAGGTCCCACGCGGACGGATAAGCCAACTCGCCAGGAATGTTGTCAAATATTACCGCCGAGATGTTAGGTTGGGTTAGGTTAGGTTGTATTACATTATTGATGTATATAACGGTCCCACGGAGACGTAGAGGCCAACAAGACAGGAATGTGGTCAAATATTACCGCCGAGATGTTAGGTTGGGTTAGGTTAGGCTATATTACGTTATTAACATATATAAAGTTCCCACGGAGACGTAGAGGCCAACTCGCCAGGTATGTTGTCAAATCTTACCGCCGAGATGTTAGGTTGGTTTAGGTTAGGTTATATTACGTTATTGATGTATATAAAGGTCTCACGGAGACGGAGAAGCCAACTCGCCAGGAATGTTGTCAACTATTACCGCCGAGATGTTAGGTTGGGTTAGGTTAGGTTATATTACGTTATTGATGTATATAAAGGTCCCACGGAGACGAAGAGGCCAACTCGCCAGGTATGTCTTCAAATATTACCGCCGAGATGTTAGGTTGGGTTAGGTTAGGTTATAATACGTTATTGATGTATATGAAGGTCAAACGGAGACGTAGATGCCAACTCGCCAGGAATGATGTCAAATATTACCGCCGAGATGTAAGGTTGGGTTAGGTTAGGTTGTATTACATTATTGATGTATATAACGGTCCCACGGAGACGTAGAGGCCAACAAGACAGGAATGTGGTCAAATATTACCGCCGAGATGTTAGGTTGGGTTAGGTTAGGTTATATTACGTTATTGATGTATATAAAGGTCCCACGGAGACGGAGAAGCCAACTCGCCAGGAATGTTGTCAAATATTACCGCCGAGATGTTAGGTTGGGTTAGGTTAGGTTGTATTACATTATTGATGTATATAACGGTCCCACGGAGACGTAGAGGCCAACAAGACAGGAATGTGGTCAAATATTACCGCCGAGATGTTAGGTTGGGTTAGGTTAGGCTATATTACGTTATTGATGTATATAAAGGTCCCACGGAGACGTAGAGGCCAACTCGCCAGGTATGTTGTCAAATATTACCGCCGAAATGTTAGGTTGGGTTTGGTTAGGTTATATTACGTTATTGATGTATATAAAGGTCCCACGGAGACGAAGAGACCAACTCGCCAGGTATGTTTTCAAATATTACCGCCGAGATGTTAGATTGGTTTAGGTTAGGTTATATTACGTTATTGAAGTATATAACGGTCCCACGGAGACGTAGAGGCCAACAAGACAGGAATGTGGTCAAATATTACCAGAGAGATGTTAGGTTGGGTTAGGTTAGGCTATATTACGTTATTGATGTATATAAAGGTCCCACGGAGACGTAGAGTCCAACAAGCCAGGAATGTGGTCAAATATTATCGCCGAGATGTTAGGTTGGGTTAGGTTAGGTTATATTACGTTATAGATGTATATAAACGTCCCACGTAGACGTAGAGTCCAACAAGCCAGGAATGTGGTCAAATATTACAGCCGAGATGTAAGATTGGGTTATGTGATGCTATATTACGTTATTGATGTATATAAAGATCCCACGGAGACGTAGAGGCCAACTCGCCAGGAATGTTGCCAAATATTACCGCCGAGATGTTAGGTTGGGTTAGGTTAGGTAATATTACGTTATTGATGTATATAAAAGTCCCACGGAGACGAAGAGACCAACTCGCCAGGTATGTTTTCAAATATTACCGCCGAGATGTTAGATTGGTTTAGGTTAGGTTATATTACGTTATTGAAGTATATAAAGGTCCCACGGAGACGGAGAAACCAACTCGCCAGGAATGTTGTCAAATATTACCGCCGAGATGTTGGGTTGGGTTAGGTTAGCTTATATTATGTTATTGATGTACATAAAGGTCCCACGGAGACGTAGAGGCCAACAAGCCGGGAATGTGGTCAAATATTACCGCCGAGATGTTAGGTTGGGTTAGGTTAGGTTATATTACGTTATTGACGTATACAAAGGTCCCACGGAGACGTAGAGGCCAATTTGCCAGGTAAGTTTTCAAATATTACCGCCGAAATATTAGGTTGGATTAGGTTAGGTTATATTAGGTTATTGATATATATAAAGGTCCCACGGAGACGGAGAAACCAACTCGCCAGGAATGTTGTCAAATATTACCGCCGAGATGTTGGGTTGGGTTAGGTTAGGTTATATTACGTTATTGATGTATATAAAGATCCCACGGAGACGTAGAGGCCAACTCGCCAGGTATGTTGTCAAATCTTACCGCCGAGATGTTAGGTTGGGTTAGGTTAGGTTATATTACGTTATTGATGTATATAAAGGTCCCACGGAGACGGAGAAGCCAACTCGCCAGGAATGTTGTCAAATATTACCGCCGAGATGTTAGGTTGGGTTAGGTTAGGTTGTATTACATTATTGATGTATATAACGGTCCCACGGAGACGTAGAGGCCAACAAGACAGGAATGTGGTCAAATATTACCGCCGAGATGTTAGGTTGGGTTAGGTTAGGCTATATTACGTTATTGATGTATATAAAGGTCCCACGGAGACGTAGAGGCCAACTCGCCAGGTATGTTGTCAAATATTACCGCCGAAATGTTAGGTTGGGTTTGGTTAGGTTATATTACGTTATTGATGTATATAAAGGTCCCACGGAGACGAAGAGACCAACTCGCCAGGTATGTTTTCAAATATTACCGCCGAGATGTTAGATTGGTTTAGGTTAGGTTATATTACGTTATTGAAGTATATAACGGTCCCACGGAGACGTAGAGGCCAACAAGACAGGAATGTGGTCAAATATTACCAGAGAGATGTTAGGTTGGGTTAGGTTAGGCTATATTACGTTATTGATGTATATAAAGGTCCCACGGAGACGTAGAGTCCAACAAGCCAGGAATGTGTTCAAATATTATCGCCGAGATGTTAGGTTGGGTTAGGTTAGGTTATATTACGTTATTGATGTATATAAAGGTCCCACGGAGACTTAGAGTTCAACTCGCCAGGAATGTTTTCAAATATTAGCGCCGAGATGATGGGTTGGGTTAGGTTAGGTTATATTACGTTATTGATGTATATAAAGGTCGCACGGAGACGTAGAGGCCAACTCGCCAGGAATGTGGTCAAATATTATCGCCGAGATGTTAGGTTGGGTTAGGTTAGGTTATATTACGTTATAGATGTATATAAACGTCCCACGTAGACGTAGAGTCCAACAAGCCAGGAATGTGGTCATATATTACAGCCGAGATGTAAGATTGGGTTATGTGATGCTATATTACGTTATTGATGTATATAAAGATCCCACGGAGACGTAGAGGCCAACTCACCAGGTATGTTGTCAAATATTACCGCCGAGATGTTAGGTTGGGTTAGGTTATGTTATATTACGTTATTGATGTATATAAAGGTCCCACGGAGGCGGAAAAGCCAACTCGCCAGGAATGTTCTCAAATATTACCGCCGAGATGTTGGGTTGGGTTAGGTTAGGTTATATTACGTTATTGATGTATATAAAGATCCCACGGAGACGTAGAGGCCAACAAGACAGGAATGTGGTCAAATATTACCAGAGAAATGTTAGGTTGGGTTAGGTTATGTTATATTACGTTATTGATGTATATAAAGGTCCCACGGAGGCGGAGAAACCAACTCGCCAGGAATGTTCTCAAATATTACTGCCGAGATGTTAGGTTGGGTTAGGTTAGGTTATATTACATTATTGATGTATATAACGGTCCCACGGAGACGTAGAGGCCAACAAGACAGGAATGTGGTCAAATATTACCAGAGAGATGTTAGGTTGGGTTAGGTTAGGCTATATTACGTTATTGATGTATATAAAGGTCCCACGGAGACGTAGAGGCCAACAAGCCAGGAAAGTGTTCAAATATTATCGCCGAGATGTTAGGTTGGGTTAGGTTAGGCTATATTACGTTATTGATGTATATAAAGGTCCCACGGAGACTTAGAGTTCAACTCGCCAGGAATGTTTTCAAATATTAGCGCCGAGATGATGGGTTGGGTTAGGTTAGGTTATATTACGTTATTGATGTATATAAAGGTCGCACGGAGACGTAGAGGCCAACTCGCCAGGAATGTGGTCAAATATTACTGCCGAGATGTTAGGTTGGGTTAGGTTAGGTTATATTACGTTATTGATGTATATAACGGTCCCACGGAGACGTAGAGGCCATCAAGACAGGAATGTGGTCAAATATTCCCGCCGAGATGTAAGATTGGGTTATGTGATGCTATATTACGTTATTGATGTATATAAAGATCCCACGGAGACGTAGAGGCCAACTCACCAGGTATGTTGTCAAATATTACCGCCGAGATGTTAGGTTGGGTTAGGTTATGTTATATTACGTTATTGATGTATATAAAGGTCCCACGGAGGCGGAAAAGCCAACTCGCCAGGAATGTTCTCAAATATTACCGCCGAGATGTTAGGTTGGGTTAGGTTAGGTTATATTACGTTATTGATGTATATAAATGTCCCACGGGGACGGATAAGCCAACTCGCCAGGAATGTTGTCAAATATTACCGCCGAGATGTTAGGTTGGGTTAGGTTAGGTTGTATTACATTATTGATGTATATAACGGTCCCATGGAGACGTAGAGGCCAACAAGACAGGAATGTGGTCAAATATTACCGCCGAGATGTTAGGTTGGGTTAGGTTAGGCTATATTACGTTATTAACATATATAAAGTTCCCACGGAGACGTAGAGGCCAACTCGCCAGGTATGTTGTCAAATCTTACCGCCGAGATGTTAGGTTGGGTTAGGTTAGGTTATATTACGTTATTGATGTATATAAAGGTCCCACGGAGACGGAGAAGCCAACTCGCCAGAAATGTTGTCAAATATTACCGCCGAGATGTTAGGTTGGGTTAGGTTAGGTTGTATTACATTATTGATGTATATAACGGTCCCACGGAGACGTAGAGGCCAACAAGCCGGGAATGTGGTCAAATATTACCGCCGAGATGTTAGGTTGGGTTAGGTTAGGTTATATTACGTTATTGACGTATATAAAGATCCCACGGAGGCGTAGAGGCCAACAACACAGGAATGTGGTCAAATATTACCAGAGAGATGTTAGGTTGGGTTAGGTTATGTTATATTACGTTATTGATGTATATAAAGGTCGCACGGAGACGTAGAGGCCAACTCGCCAGGAATGTGGTCAAATATTACTGCCGAGATGTTAGGTTGGGTTAGGTTAGGTTATATTACATTATTGATGTATATAACGGTCCCACGGAGACGTAGAGGCCATCAAGACAGGAATGTGGTCAAATATTCCCGCCGAGATGTAAGATTGGGTTATGTGATGCTATATTACGTTATTGATGTATATAAAGATCCCACGGAGACGTAGAGGCCAACTCACCAGGTATGTTGTCAAATATTACCGCCGAGATGTTAGGTTGGGTTAGGTTATGTTATATTACGTTATTGATGTATATAAAGGTCCCACGGAGGCGGAAAAGCCAACTCGCCAGGAATGTTCTCAAATATTACCGCCGAGATGTTAGGTTGGGTTAGGTTAGGTTATATTACGTTATTGATGTATATAAAGGTCCCACGCGGACGGATAAGCCAACTCGCCAGGAATGTTGTCAAATATTACCGCCGAGATGTTAGGTTGGGTTAGGTTAGGTTGTATTACATTATTGATGTATATAACGGTCCCACGGAGACGTAGAGGCCAACAAGACAGGAATGTGGTCAAATATTACCGCCGAGATGTTAGGTTGGGTTAGGTTAGGCTATATTACGTTATTAACATATATAAAGTTCCCACGGAGACGTAGAGGCCAACTCGCCAGGTATGTTGTCAAATCTTACCGCCGAGATGTTAGGTTGGTTTAGGTTAGGTTATATTACGTTATTGATGTATATAAAGGTCTCACGGAGACGGAGAAGCCAACTCGCCAGGAATGTTGTCAACTATTACCGCCGAGATGTTAGGTTGGGTTAGGTTAGGTTATATTACGTTATTGATGTATATAAAGGTCCCACGGAGACGAAGAGGCCAACTCGCCAGGTATGTCTTCAAATATTACCGCCGAGATGTTAGGTTGGGTTAGGTTAGGTTATAATACGTTATTGATGTATATGAAGGTCAAACGGAGACGTAGATGCCAACTCGCCAGGAATGATGTCAAATATTACCGCCGAGATGTAAGGTTGGGTTAGGTTAGGTTATATTACGTTATTGATGTATATAAAGGTCCCACGGAGACGGAGATACCAACTCGCCAGGAATGTTGTCAAATATTACCGCCGAGATGTTGGGTTGGGTTAGGTTAGGTTATATTACGTTATTGATGTATATAAAGATCCCACGGAGACGTAGAGGCCAACAAGACAGGAATGTGGTCAAATATTACCAGAGAAATGTTAGGTTGGGTTAGGTTATGTTATATTACGTTATTGATGTATATAAAGGTCCCACGGAGGCGGAGAAGCCAACTCGCCAG
The DNA here is from genome assembly GCA_963969225.1 of Xylocopa violacea. Taxonomy (NCBI): domain Eukaryota; kingdom Metazoa; phylum Arthropoda; class Insecta; order Hymenoptera; family Apidae; genus Xylocopa; species Xylocopa violacea. The sequence continues at coordinate 5,288,988 of CAXAJV010000017.1, read as the reverse complement.
GAATGTTCTCAAATATTACTGCCGAGATGTTAGGTTGGGTTAGGTTAGGCTATATTACATTATTGATGTATATAACGGTCCCACGGAGACGTAGAGGCCAACAAGACAGGAATGTGGTGAAATATTACTGCCGAGATGTTAGGTTGGGTTAGGTTAGGTTATATTACGTTATTGATGTATATAACGGTCCCACGGAGACGTAGAGGCCATCAAGACAGGAATGTGGTCAAATATTCCCGCCGAGATGTAAGATTGGGTTATGTGATGCTATATTACGTTATTGATGTATATAAAGATCCCACGGAGACGTAGAGGCCAACTCACCAGGTATGTTGTCAAATATTACCGCCGAGATGTTAGGTTGGGTTAGGTTATGTTATATTACGTTATTGATGTATATAAAGGTCCCACGGAGGCGGAAAAGCCAACTCGCCAGGAATGTTCTCAAATATTACCGCCGAGATGTTAGGTTGGGTTAGGTTAGGTTATATTACGTTATTGATGTATATAAAGGTCCCACGCGGACGGATAAGCCAACTCGCCAGGAATGTTGTCAAATATTACCGCCGAGATGTTAGGTTGGGTTAGGTTAGGTTGTATTACATTATTGATGTATATAACGGTCCCACGGAGACGTAGAGGCCAACAAGACAGGAATGTGGTCAAATATTACCGCCGAGATGTTAGGTTGGGTTAGGTTAGGCTATATTACGTTATTAACATATATAAAGTTCCCACGGAGACGTAGAGGCCAACTCGCCAGGTATGTTGTCAAATCTTACCGCCGAGATGTTAGGTTGGTTTAGGTTAGGTTATATTACGTTATTGATGTATATAAAGGTCTCACGGAGACGGAGAAGCCAACTCGCCAGGAATGTTGTCAACTATTACCGCCGAGATGTTAGGTTGGGTTAGGTTAGGTTATATTACGTTATTGATGTATATAAAGGTCCCACGGAGACGAAGAGGCCAACTCGCCAGGTATGTCTTCAAATATTACCGCCGAGATGTTAGGTTGGGTTAGGTTAGGTTATAATACGTTATTGATGTATATGAAGATCAAACGGAGACGTAGATGCCAACTCGCCAGGAATGATGTCAAATATTACCGCCGAGATGTAAGGTTGGGTTAGGTTAGGTTATATTACGTTATTGATGTATATAAAGGTCCCACGGAGACGGAGATACCAACTCGCCAGGAATGTTGTCAAATATTACCGCCGAGATGTTGGGTTGGGTTAGGTTAGGTTATATTACGTTATTGATGTATATAAATATCCCACGGAGACGTAGAGGCCAACAAGACAGGAATGTGGTCAAATATTACCAGAGAAATGTTAGGTTGGGTTAGGTTATGTTATATTACGTTATTGATGTATATAAAGGTCCCACGGAGGCGGAGAAGCCAACTCGCCAGGAATGTTCTCAAATATTACCGCCGAGATGTTAGGTTGGGTTAGGTTAGGTCATATTACGTTATTGATGTATATAAATGTCCCACGGGGACGGATAAGCCAACTCGCCAGGAATGTTGTCAAATATTACCGCCGAGATGTTAGGTTGGGTTAGGTTAGGTTGTATTACATTATTGATGTATATAACGGTCCCATGGAGACGTAGAGGCCAACAAGACAGGAATGTGGTCAAATATTACCGCCGAGATGTTAGGTTGGGTTAGGTTAGGCTATATTACGTTATTAACATATATAAAGTTCCCACGGAGACGTAGAGGCCAACTCGCCAGGTATGTTGTCAAATCTTACCGCCGAGATGTTAGGTTGGTTTAGGTTAGGTTATATTACGTTATTGATGTATATAAAGGTCTCACGGAGACGGAGAAGCCAACTCGCCAGGAATGTTGTCAACTATTACCGCCGAGATGTTAGGTTGGGTTAGGTTAGGTTATATTACGTTATTGATGTATATAAAGGTCCCACGGAGACGAAGAGGCCAACTCGCCAGGTATGTCTTCAAATATTACCGCCGAGATGTTAGGTTGGGTTAGGTTAGGTTATAATACGTTATTGATGTATATGAAGGTCAAACGGAGACGTAGATGCCAACTCGCCAGGAATGATGTCAAATATTACCGCCGAGATGTAAGGTTGGGTTAGGTTAGGTTATATTACGTTATTGATGTATATAAAGGTCCCACGGAGACGGAGATACCAACTCGCCAGGAATGTTGTCAAATATTACCGCCGAGATGTTGGGTTGGGTTAGGTTAGGTTATATTACGTTATTGATGTATATAAAGATCCCACGGAGACGTAGAGGCCAACAAGACAGGAATGTGGTCAAATATTACCAGAGAAATGTTAGGTTGGGTTAGGTTATGTTATATTACGTTATTGATGTATATAAAGGTCCCACGGAGGCGGAGAAGCCAACTCGCCAGGAATGTTCTCAAATATTACTGCCGAGATGTTAGGTTGGGTTAGGTTAGGTTATATTACATTATTGATGTATATAACGGTCCCACGGAGACGTAGAGGCCAACAAGACAGGAATGTGGTGAAATATTACTGCCGAGATGTTAGGTTGGGTTAGGTTAGGTTATATTACGTTATTGATGTATATAACGGTCCCACGGAGACGTAGAGGCCATCAAGACAGGAATGTGGTCAAATATTCCCGCCGAGATGTATGATTGGGTTATGTGATGCTATATTACGTTATTGATGTATATAAAGATCCCACGGAGACGTAGAGGCCAACTCACCAGGTATGTTGTCAAATATTACCGCCGAGATGTTAGGTTGGGTTAGGTTATGTTATATTACGTTATTGATGTATATAAAGGTCCCACGGAGGCGGAAAAGCCAACTCGCCAGGAATGTTCTCAAATATTACCGCCGAGATGTTAGGTTGGGTTAGGTTAGGTTATATTACGTTATTGATGTATATAAAGGTCCCACGGAGACGAAGAGGCCAACTCGCCAGGTATGTCTTCAAATATTACCGCCGAGATGTTAGGTTGGGTTAGGTTAGGTTATAATACGTTATTGATGTATATGAAGATCAAACGGAGACGTAGATGCCAACTCGCCAGGAATGATGTCAAATATTACCGCCGAGATGTAAGGTTGGGTTAGGTTAGGTTATATTACGTTATTGATGTATATAAAGGTCCCACGGAGACGGAGATACCAACTCGCCAGGAATGTTGTCAAATATTACCGCCGAGATGTTGGGTTGGGTTAGGTTAGGTTATATTACGTTATTGATGTATATAAATATCCCACGGAGACGTAGAGGCCAACAAGACAGGAATGTGGTCAAATATTACCAGAGAAATGTTAGGTTGGGTTAGGTTATGTTATATTACGTTATTGATGTATATAAAGGTCCCACGGAGGCGGAGAAGCCAACTCGCCAGGAATGTTCTCAAATATTACTGCCGAGATGTTAGGTTGGGTTAGGTTAGGTTATATTACGTTATTGATGTATATAACGGTCCCACGGAGACATAGAGGCCATCAAGACAGGAATGTGGTCAAATATTCCCGCCGAGATGTAAGATTGGGTTATGTGATGCTATATTACGTTATTGATGTATATAAAGATCCCACGGAGACGTAGAGGCCAACTCACCAGGTATGTTGTCAAATATTACCGCCGAGATGTTAGGTTGGGTTAGGTTAGGTTATATTACGTTATTGATGTATATAAAGGTCCCACGGAGACGAAGAGGCCAACTCGCCAGGTATGTCTTCAAATATTACCGCCGAGATGTTAGGTTGGGTTAGGTTAGGTTATAATACGTTATTGATGTATATGAAGGTCAAACGGAGACGTAGATGCCAACTCGCCAGGAATGATGTCAAATATTACCGCCGAGATGTAAGGTTGGGTTAGGTTAGGTTATATTACGTTATTGATGTATATAAAGGTCCCACGGAGACGGAGATACCAACTCGCCTGGAATGTTGTCAAATATTACCGCCGAGATGTTGGGTTGGGTTAGGTTAGGTTATATTACGTTATTGATGTATATAAAGATCCCACGGAGACGTAGAGGCCAACAAGACAGGAATGTGGTCAAATATTACCAGAGAAATGTTAGGTTGGGTTAGGTTATGTTATATTACGTTATTGATGTATATAAAGGTCCCACGGAGGCGGAGAAGCCAACTCGCCAGGAATGTTCTCAAATATTACTGCCGAGATGTTAGGTTGGGTTAGGTTAGGCTATATTACATTATTGATGTATATAACGGTCCCACGGAGACGTAGAGGCCAACAAGACAGGAATGTGGTGAAATATTACTGCCGAGATGTTAGGTTGGGTTAGGTTAGGTTATATTACGTTATTGATGTATATAACGGTCCCACGGAGACGTAGAGGCCATCAAGACAGGAATGTGGTCAAATATTCCCGCCGAGATGTAAGATTGGGTTATGTGATGCTATATTACGTTATTGATGTATATAAAGATCCCACGGAGACGTAGAGGCCAACTCACCAGGTATGTTGTCAAATATTACCGCCGAGATGTTAGGTTGGGTTAGGTTATGTTATATTACGTTATTGATGTATATAAAGGTCCCACGGAGGCGGAAAAGCCAACTCGCCAGGAATGTTCTCAAATATTACCGCCGAGATGTTAGGTTGGGTTAGGTTAGGTTATATTACGTTATTGATGTATATAAAGGTCCCACGCGGACGGATAAGCCAACTCGCCAGGAATGTTGTCAAATATTACCGCCGAGATGTTAGGTTGGGTTAGGTTAGGTTGTATTACATTATTGATGTATATAACGGTCCCACGGAGACGTAGAGGCCAACAAGACAGGAATGTGGTCAAATATTACCGCCGAGATGTTAGGTTGGGTTAGGTTAGGCTATATTACGTTATTAACATATATAAAGTTCCCACGGAGACGTAGAGGCCAACTCGCCAGGTATGTTGTCAAATCTTACCGCCGAGATGTTAGGTTGGTTTAGGTTAGGTTATATTACGTTATTGATGTATATAAAGGTCTCACGGAGACGGAGAAGCCAACTCGCCAGGAATGTTGTCAACTATTACCGCCGAGATGTTAGGTTGGGTTAGGTTAGGTTATATTACGTTATTGATGTATATAAAGGTCCCACGGAGACGAAGAGGCCAACTCGCCAGGTATGTCTTCAAATATTACCGCCGAGATGTTAGGTTGGGTTAGGTTAGGTTATAATACGTTATTGATGTATATGAAGATCAAACGGAGACGTAGATGCCAACTCGCCAGGAATGATGTCAAATATTACCGCCGAGATGTAAGGTTGGGTTAGGTTAGGTTATATTACGTTATTGATGTATATAAAGGTCCCACGGAGACGGAGATACCAACTCGCCAGGAATGTTGTCAAATATTACCGCCGAGATGTTGGGTTGGGTTAGGTTAGGTTATATTACGTTATTGATGTATATAAATATCCCACGGAGACGTAGAGGCCAACAAGACAGGAATGTGGTCAAATATTACCAGAGAAATGTTAGGTTGGGTTAGGTTATGTTATATTACGTTATTGATGTATATAAAGGTCCCACGGAGGCGGAGAAGCCAACTCGCCAGGAATGTTCTCAAATATTACCGCCGAGATGTTAGGTTGGGTTAGGTTAGGTCATATTACGTTATTGATGTATATAAATGTCCCACGGGGACGGATAAGCCAACTCGCCAGGAATGTTGTCAAATATTACCGCCGAGATGTTAGGTTGGGTTAGGTTAGGTTGTATTACATTATTGATGTATATAACGGTCCCATGGAGACGTAGAGGCCAACAAGACAGGAATGTGGTCAAATATTACCGCCGAGATGTTAGGTTGGGTTAGGTTAGGCTATATTACGTTATTAACATATATAAAGTTCCCACGGAGACGTAGAGGCCAACTCGCCAGGTATGTTGTCAAATCTTACCGCCGAGATGTTAGGTTGGTTTAGGTTAGGTTATATTACGTTATTGATGTATATAAAGGTCTCACGGAGACGGAGAAGCCAACTCGCCAGGAATGTTGTCAACTATTACCGCCGAGATGTTAGGTTGGGTTAGGTTAGGTTATATTACGTTATTGATGTATATAAAGGTCCCACGGAGACGAAGAGGCCAACTCGCCAGGTATGTCTTCAAATATTACCGCCGAGATGTTAGGTTGGGTTAGGTTAGGTTATAATACGTTATTGATGTATATGAAGGTCAAACGGAGACGTAGATGCCAACTCGCCAGGAATGATGTCAAATATTACCGCCGAGATGTAAGGTTGGGTTAGGTTAGGTTATATTACGTTATTGATGTATATAAAGGTCCCACGGAGACGGAGATACCAACTCGCCAGGAATGTTGTCAAATATTACCGCCGAGATGTTGGGTTGGGTTAGGTTAGGTTATATTACGTTATTGATGTATATAAAGATCCCACGGAGACGTAGAGGCCAACAAGACAGGAATGTGGTCAAATATTACCAGAGAAATGTTAGGTTGGGTTAGGTTATGTTATATTACGTTATTGATGTATATAAAGGTCCCACGGAGGCGGAGAAGCCAACTCGCCAGGAATGTTCTCAAATATTACTGCCGAGATGTTAGGTTGGGTTAGGTTAGGTTATATTACATTATTGATGTATATAACGGTCCCACGGGGACGTAGAGGCCAACAAGACAGGAATGTGGTGAAATATTACTGCCGAGATGTTAGGTTGGGTTAGGTTAGGTTATATTACGTTATTGATGTATATAACGGTCCCACGGAGACGTAGAGGCCATCAAGACAGGAATGTGGTCAAATATTCCCGCCGAGATGTATGATTGGGTTATGTGATGCTATATTACGTTATTGATGTATATAAAGATCCCACGGAGACGTAGAGGCCAACTCACCAGGTATGTTGTCAAATATTACCGCCGAGATGTTAGGTTGGGTTAGGTTATGTTATATTACGTTATTGATGTATATAAAGGTCCCACGGAGGCGGAAAAGCCAACTCGCCAGGAATGTTCTCAAATATTACCGCCGAGATGTTAGGTTGGGTTAGGTTAGGTTATATTACGTTATTGATGTATATAAAGGTCCCACGGAGACGAAGAGGCCAACTCGCCAGGTATGTCTTCAAATATTACCGCCGAGATGTTAGGTTGGGTTAGGTTAGGTTATAATACGTTATTGATGTATATGAAGATCAAACGGAGACGTAGATGCCAACTCGCCAGGAATGATGTCAAATATTACCGCCGAGATGTAAGGTTGGGTTAGGTTAGGTTATATTACGTTATTGATGTATATAAAGGTCCCACGGAGACGGAGATACCAACTCGCCAGGAATGTTGTCAAATATTACCGCCGAGATGTTGGGTTGGGTTAGGTTAGGTTATATTACGTTATTGATGTATATAAATATCCCACGGAGACGTAGAGGCCAACAAGACAGGAATGTGGTCAAATATTACCAGAGAAATGTTAGGTTGGGTTAGGTTATGTTATATTACGTTATTGATGTATATAAAGGTCCCACGGAGGCGGAGAAGCCAACTCGCCAGGAATGTTCTCAAATATTACTGCCGAGATGTTAGGTTGGGTTAGGTTAGGTTATATTACGTTATTGATGTATATAACGGTCCCACGGAGACATAGAGGCCATCAAGACAGGAATGTGGTCAAATATTCCCGCCGAGATGTAAGATTGGGTTATGTGATGCTATATTACGTTATTGATGTATATAAAGATCCCACGGAGACGTAGAGGCCAACTCACCAGGTATGTTGTCAAATATTACCGCCGAGATGTTAGGTTGGGTTAGGTTATGTTATATTACGTTATTGATGTATATAAAGGTCCCACGGAGGCGGAAAAGCCAACTCGCCAGGAATGTTCTCAAATATTACCGCCGAGATGTTAGGTTGGGTTAGGTTAGGTTATATTACGTTATTGATGTATATAAAGGTCCCACGCGGACGGATAAGCCAACTCGCCAGGAATGTTGTCAAATATTACCGCCGAGATGTTAGGTTGGGTTAGGTTAGGTTGTATTACATTATTGATGTATATAACGGTCCCACGGAGACGTAGAGGCCAACAAGACAGGAATGTGGTCAAATATTACCGCCGAGATGTTAGGTTGGGTTAGGTTAGGCTATATTACGTTATTAACATATATAAAGTTCCCACGGAGACGTAGAGGCCAACTCGCCAGGTATGTTGTCAAATCTTACCGCCGAGATGTTAGGTTGGTTTAGGTTAGGTTATATTACGTTATTGATGTATATAAAGGTCTCACGGAGACGGAGAAGCCAACTCGCCAGGAATGTTGTCAACTATTACCGCCGAGATGTTAGGTTGGGTTAGGTTAGGTTATATTACGTTATTGATGTATATAAAGGTCCCACGGAGACGAAGAGGCCAACTCGCCAGGTATGTCTTCAAATATTACCGCCGAGATGTTAGGTTGGGTTAGGTTAGGTTATAATACGTTATTGATGTATATGAAGATCAAACGGAGACGTAGATGCCAACTCGCCAGGAATGATGTCAAATATTACCGCCGAGATGTAAGGTTGGGTTAGGTTAGGTTATATTACGTTATTGATGTATATAAAGGTCCCACGGAGACGGAGATACCAACTCGCCAGGAATGTTGTCAAATATTACCGCCGAGATGTTGGGTTGGGTTAGGTTAGGTTATATTACGTTATTGATGTATATAAAGATCCCACGGAGACGTAGAGGCCAACAAGACAGGAATGTGGTCAAATATTACCAGAGAAATGTTAGGTTGGGTTAGGTTATGTTATATTACGTTATTGATGTATATAAAGGTCCCACGGAGGCGGAGAAGCCAACTCGCCAGGAATGTTCTCAAATATTACCGCCGAGATGTTAGGTTGGGTTAGGTTAGGTCATATTACGTTATTGATGTATATAAATGTCCCACGGGGACGGATAAGCCAACTCGCCAGGAATGTTGTCAAATATTACCGCCGAGATGTTAGGTTGGGTTAGGTTAGGTTGTATTACATTATTGATGTATATAACGGTCCCATGGAGACGTAGAGGCCAACAAGACAGGAATGTGGTCAAATATTACCGCCGAGATGTTAGGTTGGGTTAGGTTAGGCTATATTACGTTATTAACATATATAAAGTTCCCACGGAGACGTAGAGGCCAACTCGCCAGGTATGTTGTCAAATCTTACCGCCGAGATGTTAGGTTGGTTTAGGTTAGGTTATATTACGTTATTGATGTATATAAAGGTCTCACGGAGACGGAGAAGCCAACTCGCCAGGAATGTTGTCAACTATTACCGCCGAGATGTTAGGTTGGGTTAGGTTAGGTTATATTACGTTATTGATGTATATAAAGGTCCCACGGAGACGAAGAGGCCAACTCGCCAGGTATGTCTTCAAATATTACCGCCGAGATGTTAGGTTGGGTTAGGTTAGGTTATAATACGTTATTGATGTATATGAAGGTCAAACGGAGACGTAGATGCCAACTCGCCAGGAATGATGTCAAATATTACCGCCGAGATGTAAGGTTGGGTTAGGTTAGGTTATATTACGTTATTGATGTATATAAAGGTCCCACGGAGACGGAGATACCAACTCGCCAGGAATGTTGTCAAATATTACCGCCGAGATGTTGGGTTGGGTTAGGTTAGGTTATATTACGTTATTGATGTATATAAAGATCCCACGGAGACGTAGAGGCCAACAAGACAGGAATGTGGTCAAATATTACCAGAGAAATGTTAGGTTGGGTTAGGTTATGTTATATTACGTTATTGATGTATATAAAGGTCCCACGGAGGCGGAGAAGCCAACTCGCCAGGAATGTTCTCAAATATTACTGCCGAGATGTTAGGTTGGGTTAGGTTAGGTTATATTACATTATTGATGTATATAACGGTCCCACGGAGACGTAGAGGCCAACAAGACAGGAATGTGGTGAAATATTACTGCCGAGATGTTAGGTTGGGTTAGGTTAGGTTATATTACGTTATTGATGTATATAACGGTCCCACGGAGACGTAGAGGCCATCAAGACAGGAATGTGGTCAAATATTCCCGCCGAGATGTAAGATTGGGTTATGTGATGCTATATTACGTTATTGATGTATATAAAGATCCCACGGAGACGTAGAGGCCAACTCACCAGGTATGTTGTCAAATATTACCGCCGAGATGTTAGGTTGGGTTAGGTTATGTTATATTACGTTATTGATGTATATAAAGGTCCCACGGAGGCGGAAAAGCCAACTCGCCAGGAATGTTCTCAAATATTACCGCCGAGATGTTAGGTTGGGTTAGGTTAGGTTATATTACGTTATTGATGTATATAAAGGTCCCACGGAGACGAAGAGGCCAACTCGCCAGGTATGTCTTCATATATTACCGCCGAGATGTTAGGTTGGGTTAGGTTATGTTATATTACGTTATTGATGTATATAAAGGTCCCACGGAGGCGGAAAAGCCAACTCGCCAGGAATGTTCTCAAATATTACAGCCGAGATGTTAGGTTGGGTTAGGTTAGGTTATATTACGTTATTGATGTACATAAAGGTCCCACGGAGACGGATAAGCCAACTCGCCACGAATGTTGTCAAACATTACCGCCGAGATGTTAGGTTGGGTTAGGTTAGGTTGTATTACATTATTGATGTATATAACGGTCCCACGGAGACGTAGAGGCCAACAAGCCGGGAATGTGGTCAAATATTACCGCCGAGATGTTAGGTTGGGTTAGGTTAGGTTATATTACGTTATTGATGTATATAAAGATCCCACGGAGACGTAGAGGCCAACAAGACAGGAATGTGGTCAAATATTACCAGAGAGATGTTAGGTTGGGTTAGGTTATGTTATATTACGTTATTGATGTATATAAAGGTCGCACGGAGACGTAGAGGCCAACTCGCCAGGAATGTGGTCAAATATTACTGCCGAGATGTTAGGTTGGGTTAGGTTAGGTTATATTACGTTATTGATGTATATAACGGTCCCACGGAGACGTAGAGGCCATCAAGACAGGAATGTGGTCAAATATTCCCGCCGAGATGTAAGATTGGGTTATGTGATGCTATATTACGTTATTGATGTATATAAAGATCCCACGGAGACGTAGAGGCCAACTCACCAGGTACGTTGTCAAATATTACCGCCGAGATGTTAGGTTGGGTTAGGTTATGTTATATTACGTTATTGATGTATATAAAGGTCCCACGGAGGCGGAAAAGCCAACTCGCCAGGAATGTTCTCAAATATTACCGCCGAGATGTTAGGTTGGGTTAGGTTAGGTTATATTACGTTATTGATGTATATAAAGGCCCCACGCGGACGGATAAGCCAACTCGCCAGGAATGTTGTCAAATATTACCGCCGAGATGTTAGGTTGGGTTAGGTTAGGTTGTATTACATTATTGATGTATATAACGGTCCCACGGAGACGTAGAGGCCAACAAGACAGGAATGTGGTCAAATATTACCGCCGAGATGTTAGGTTGGGTTAGGTTAGGCTATATTACGTTATTAACATATATAAAGTTCCCACGGAGACGTAGAGGCCAACTCGCCAGGTATGTTGTCAAATCTTACCGCCGAGATGTTAGGTTGGTTTAGGTTAGGTTATATTACGTTATTGATGTATATAAAGGTCTGACGGAGACGGAGAAGCCAACTCGCCAGGAATGTTGTCAACTATTACCGCCGAGATGTTAGGTTGGGTTAGGTTAGGTTATATTACGTTATTGATGTATATAAAGGTCCCACGGAGACGAAGAGGCCAACTCGCCAGGTATGTCTTCAAATATTACCGCCGAGATGTTAGGTTGGGTTAGGTTAGGTTATAATACGTTATTGATGTATATGAAGGTCAAACGGAGACGTAGATGCCAACTCGCCAGGAATGATGTCAAATATTACCGCCGAGATGTAAGGTTGGGTTAGGTTAGGTTATATTACGTTATTGATGTATATAAAGGTCCCACGGAGGCGGAAAAGCCAACTCGCCAGGAATGTTCTCAAATATTACCGCCGAGATGTTAGGTTGGGTTAGGTTAGGTTATATTACGTTATTGATGTATATAAAGGCCCCACGCGGACGGATAAGCCAACTCGCCAGGAATGTTGTCAAATATTACCGCCGAGATGTTAGGTTGGGTTAGGTTAGGTTGTATTACATTATTGATGTATATAACGGTCCCACGGAGACGTAGAGGCCAACAAGACAGGAATGTGGTCAAATATTACCGCCGAGATGTTAGGTTGGGTTAGGTTAGGCTATATTACGTTATTAACATATATAAAGTTCCCACGGAGACGTAGAGGCCAACTCGCCAGGTATGTTGTCAAATCTTACCGCCGAGATGTTAGGTTGGTTTAGGTTAGGTTATATTACGTTATTGATGTATATAAAGGTCTGACGGAGACGGAGAAGCCAACTCGCCAGGAATGTTGTCAACTATTACCGCCGAGATGTTAGGTTGGGTTAGGTTAGGTTATATTACGTTATTGATGTATATAAAGGTCCCACGGAGACGAAGAGGCCAACTCGCCAGGTATGTCTTCAAATATTACCGCCGAGATGTTAGGTTGGGTTAGGTTAGGTTATAATACGTTATTGATGTATATGAAGGTCAAACGGAGACGTAGATGCCAACTCGCCAGGAATGATGTCAAATATTACCGCCGAGATGTAAGGTTGGGTTAGGTTAGGTTATATTACGTTATTGATGTATATAAAGGTCCCACGGAGACGGAGATACCAACTCGCCAGGAATGTTGTCAAATATTACCGCCGAGATGTTGGGTTGGGTTAGGTTAGGTTATATTACGTTATTGATGTATATAAAGATCCCACGGAGACGTAGAGGCCAACAAGACAGGAATGTGGTCAAATATTACCAGAGAAATGTTAGGTTGGGTTAGGTTATGTTATATTACGTTATTGATGTATATAAAGGTCCCACGGAGGCGGAGAAGCCAACTCGCCAGGAATGTTCTCAAATATTACTGCCGAGATGTTAGGTTGGGTTAGGTTAGGTTATATTACATTATTGATGTATATAACGGTCCCACGGAGACGTAGAGGCCAACAAGACAGGAATGTGGTCAAATATTACCAGAGAGATGTTAGGTTGGGTTAGGTTAGGCTATATTACGTTATTGATGTATATAAAGGTCCCACGGAGACGTAGAGGCCAACAAGCCAGGAAGGTGTTCAAATATTATCGCCGAGATGTTAGGTTGGGTTAGGTTAGGCTATATTACGTTATTGATGTATATAAAGGTCCCACGGAGACTTAGAGTTCAACTCGCCAGGAATGTTTTCAAATATTAGCGCCGAGATGATGGGTTGGGTTAGGTTAGGTTATATTACGTTATTGATGTATATAAAGGTCGCACGGAGACGTAGAGGCCAACTCGCCAGGAATGTGGTCAAATATTACTGCCGAGATGTTAGGTTGGGTTAGGTTAGGTTATATTACGTTATTGATGTATATAACGGTCCCACGGAGACGTAGAGGCCATCAAGACAGGAATGTGGTCAAATATTCCCGCCGAGATGTAAGATTGGGTTATGCGATGCTATATTACGTTATTGATGTATATAAAGATCCCACGGAGACGTAGAGGCCAACTCACCAGGTATGTTGTCAAATATTACCGCCGAGATGTTAGGTTGGGTTAGGTTATGTTATATTACGTTATTGATGTATATAAAGGTCCCACGGAGACGAAGAGGCCAACTCGCCAGGTAAGTTTTCAAATATTACCGCCGAGATGTTAGGTTGGGTTAGGTTAGGTTATATTACGTTATTGATGTATATGACGGTCCCACGGAGACGTAGAGGCCATCAAGACAGGAATGTGGTCAAATATTCCCGCCGAGATGTTAGGTTGGGTTAGGTTAGGTTATATTACGTTATTGATGTATACAAAGGTCCCACGGAGACGTAGAGGCCAACTCGCCAGGTAAGTTTTCAAATATTACCGCCGAAATATTAGGTTGGATTAGGTTAGGTTATATTAGGTTATTGATGTATATAAAGGTCCCACGGAGACGGAGAAACCAACTCGCCAGGAATGTTGTCAAATATTACCGCCGAGATGTTGGGTTGGGTTAGGTTAGGTTATATTACGTTATTGATGTATATAAAGGTCCCACGGAGACGGATAAGCCAACTTGCCAGGAATGTTGTCAAATATTACCGCCGAGATGTTAGGTTGGGTTAGGTTAGGTTATATTACGTTATTGATGCATATAAAGATCCCACGGAGACGTAGAGGCCAACTCGCCAGGTATGTTGTCAAATATTACCGCCGAGACGTTAGGTTGGGTTAGGTTAGGTTATATTACGTTATTGATGTATATAAAGGTCCCACGCGGACGGATAAGCCAACTCGCCAGGAATGTTGTCAAATATTACCGCCGAGATGTTAGGTTGGGTTAGGTTAGGTTGTATTACATTATTGATGTATATAACGGTCCCACGGAGACGTAGAGGCCAACAAGACAGGAATGTGGTCAAATATTACCGCCGAGATGTTAGGTTGGGTTAGGTTAGGCTATATTACGTTATTAACATATATAAAGTTCCCACGGAGACGTAGAGGCCAACTCGCCAGGTATGTTGTCAAATCTTACCGCCGAGATGTTAGGTTGGTTTAGGTTAGGTTATATTACGTTATTGATGTATATAAAGGTCTCACGGAGACGGAGAAGCCAACTCGCCAGGAATGTTGTCAACTATTACCGCCGAGATGTTAGGTTGGGTTAGGTTAGGTTATATTACGTTATTGATGTATATAAAGGTCCCACGGAGACGAAGAGGCCAACTCGCCAGGTATGTCTTCAAATATTACCGCCGAGATGTTAGGTTGGGTTAGGTTAGGTTATAATACGTTATTGATGTATATGAAGATCAAACGGAGACGTAGATGCCAACTCGCCAGGAATGATGTCAAATATTACCGCCGAGATGTAAGGTTGGGTTAGGTTAGGTTATATTACGTTATTGATGTATATAAAGGTCCCACGGAGACGGAGATACCAACTCGCCAGGAATGTTGTCAAATATTACCGCCGAGATGTTGGGTTGGGTTAGGTTAGGTTATATTACGTTATTGATGTATATAAAGATCCCACGGAGACGTAGAGGCCAACAAGACGGGAATGTGGTCAAATATTACCAGAGAAATGTTAGGTTGGGTTAGGTTATGTTATATTACGTTATTGATGTATATAAAGGTCCCACGGAGGCGGAGAAGCCAACTCGCCAGGAATGTTCTCAAATATTACCGCCGAGATGTTAGGTTGGGTTAGGTTAGGTCATATTACGTTATTGATGTATATAAATGTCCCACGGGGACGGATAAGCCAACTCGCCAGGAATGTTGTCAAATATTACCGCCGAGATGTTAGGTTGGGTTAGGTTAGGTTGTATTACATTATTGATGTATATAACGGTCCCATGGAGACGTAGAGGCCAACAAGACAGGAATGTGGTCAAATATTACCGCCGAGATGTTAGGTTGGGTTAGGTTAGGCTATATTACGTTATTAACATATATAAAGTTCCCACGGAGACGTAGAGGCCAACTCGCCAGGTATGTTGTCAAATCTTACCGCCGAGATGTTAGGTTGGTTTAGGTTAGGTTATATTACGTTATTGATGTATATAAAGGTCTCACGGAGACGGAGAAGCCAACTCGCCAGGAATGTTGTCAACTATTACCGCCGAGATGTTAGGTTGGGTTAGGTTAGGTTATATTACGTTATTGATGTATATAAAGGTCCCACGGAGACGAAGAGGCCAACTCGCCAGGTATGTCTTCAAATATTACCGCCGAGATGTTAGGTTGGGTTAGGTTAGGTTATAATACGTTATTGATGTATATGAAGGTCAAACGGAGACGTAGATGCCAACTCGCCAGGAATGATGTCAAATATTACCGCCGAGATGTAAGGTTGGGTTAGGTTAGGTTATATTACGTTATTGATGTATATAAAGGTCCCACGGAGACGGAGATACCAACTCGCCAGGAATGTTGTCAAATATTACCGCCGAGATGTTGGGTTGGGTTAGGTTAGGTTATATTACGTTATTGATGTATATAAAGATCCCACGGAGACGTAGAGGCCAACAAGACAGGAATGTGGTCAAATATTACCAGAGAAATGTTAGGTTGGGTTAGGTTATGTTATATTACGTTATTGATGTATATAAAGGTCCCACGGAGGCGGAGAAGCCAACTCGCCAGGAATGTTCTCAAATATTACTGCCGAGATGTTAGGTTGGGTTAGGTTAGGTTATATTACATTATTGATGTATATAACGGTCCCACGGAGACGTAGAGGCCAACAAGACAGGAATGTGGTCAAATATTACCAGAGAGATGTTAGGTTGGGTTAGGTTAGGTTATATTACGTTATTGATGTATATAACGGTCCCACGGAGACGTAGAGGCCATCAAGACAGGAATGTGGTCAAATATTCCCGCCGAGATGTATGATTGGGTTATGTGATGCTATATTACGTTATTGATGTATATAAAGATCCCACGGAGACGTAGAGGCCAACTCACCAGGTATGTTGTCAAATATTACCGCCGAGATGTTAGGTTGGGTTAGGTTATGTTATATTACGTTATTGATGTATATAAAGGTCCCACGGAGGCGGAAAAGCCAACTCGCCAGGAATGTTCTCAAATATTACCGCCGAGATGTTAGGTTGGGTTAGGTTAGGTTATATTACGTTATTGATGTATATAAAGGTCCCACGGAGACGAAGAGGCCAACTCGCCAGGTATGTCTTCAAATATTACCGCCGAGATGTTAGGTTGGGTTAGGTTAGGTTATAATACGTTATTGATGTATATGAAGATCAAACGGAGACGTAGATGCCAACTCGCCAGGAATGATGTCAAATATTACCGCCGAGATGTAAGGTTGGGTTAGGTTAGGTTATATTACGTTATTGATGTATATAAAGGTCCCACGGAGACGGAGATACCAACTCGCCAGGAATGTTGTCAAATATTACCGCCGAGATGTTGGGTTGGGTTAGGTTAGGTTATATTACGTTATTGATGTATATAAATATCCCACGGAGACGTAGAGGCCAACAAGACAGGAATGTGGTCAAATATTACCAGAGAAATGTTAGGTTGGGTTAGGTTATGTTATATTACGTTATTGATGTATATAAAGGTCCCACGGAGGCGGAGAAGCCAACTCGCCAGGAATGTTCTCAAATATTACTGCCGAGATGTTAGGTTGGGTTAGGTTAGGTTATATTACGTTATTGATGTATATAACGGTCCCACGGAGACATAGAGGCCATCAAGACAGGAATGTGGTCAAATATTCCCGCCGAGATGTAAGATTGGGTTATGTGATGCTATATTACGTTATTGATGTATATAAAGATCCCACGGAGACGTAGAGGCCAACTCACCAGGTATGTTGTCAAATATTACCGCCGAGATGTTAGGTTGGGTTAGGTTATGTTATATTACGTTATTGATGTATATAAAGGTCCCACGGAGGCGGAAAAGCCAACTCGCCAGGAATGTTCTCAAATATTACCGCCGAGATGTTAGGTTGGGTTAGGTTAGGTTATATTACGTTATTGATGTATATAAAGGTCCCACGCGGACGGATAAGCCAACTCGCCAGGAATGTTGTCAAATATTACCGCCGAGATGTTAGGTTGGGTTAGGTTAGGTTGTATTACATTATTGATGTATATAACGGTCCCACGGAGACGTAGAGGCCAACAAGACAGGAATGTGGTCAAATATTACCGCCGAGATGTTAGGTTGGGTTAGGTTAGGCTATATTACGTTATTAACATATATAAAGTTCCCACGGAGACGTAGAGGCCAACTCGCCAGGTATGTTGTCAAATCTTACCGCCGAGATGTTAGGTTGGTTTAGGTTAGGTTATATTACGTTATTGATGTATATAAAGGTCTCACGGAGACGGAGAAGCCAACTCGCCAGGAATGTTGTCAACTATTACCGCCGAGATGTTAGGTTGGGTTAGGTTAGGTTATATTACGTTATTGATGTATATAAAGGTCCCACGGAGACGAAGAGGCCAACTCGCCAGGTATGTCTTCAAATATTACCGCCGAGATGTTAGGTTGGGTTAGGTTAGGTTATAATACGTTATTGATGTATATGAAGATCAAACGGAGACGTAGATGCCAACTCGCCAGGAATGATGTCAAATATTACCGCCGAGATGTAAGGTTGGGTTAGGTTAGGTTATATTACGTTATTGATGTATATAAAGGTCCCACGGAGACGGAGATACCAACTCGCCAGGAATGTTGTCAAATATTACCGCCGAGATGTTGGGTTGGGTTAGGTTAGGTTATATTACGTTATTGATGTATATAAAGATCCCACGGAGACGTAGAGGCCAACAAGACAGGAATGTGGTCAAATATTACCAGAGAAATGTTAGGTTGGGTTAGGTTATGTTATATTACGTTATTGATGTATATAAAGGTCCCACGGAGGCGGAGAAGCCAACTCGCCAGGAATGTTCTCAAATATTACCGCCGAGATGTTAGGTTGGGTTAGGTTAGGTCATATTACGT
Source organism: Xylocopa violacea (assembly GCA_963969225.1). Classification (NCBI taxonomy): domain Eukaryota; kingdom Metazoa; phylum Arthropoda; class Insecta; order Hymenoptera; family Apidae; genus Xylocopa; species Xylocopa violacea. Next base: position 5,270,398 of record CAXAJV010000017.1, on the reverse strand, counting down.
TATTGATGTATATAAATGTCCCACGGGGACGGATAAGCCAACTCGCCAGGAATGTTGTCAAATATTACCGCCGAGATGTTAGGTTGGGTTAGGTTAGGTTGTATTACATTATTGATGTATATAACGGTCCCATGGAGACGTAGAGGCCAACAAGACAGGAATGTGGTCAAATATTACCGCCGAGATGTTAGGTTGGGTTAGGTTAGGCTATATTACGTTATTAACATATATAAAGTTCCCACGGAGACGTAGAGGCCAACTCGCCAGGTATGTTGTCAAATCTTACCGCCGAGATGTTAGGTTGGTTTAGGTTAGGTTATATTACGTTATTGATGTATATAAAGGTCTCACGGAGACGGAGAAGCCAACTCGCCAGGAATGTTGTCAACTATTACCGCCGAGATGTTAGGTTGGGTTAGGTTAGGTTATATTACGTTATTGATGTATATAAAGGTCCCACGGAGACGAAGAGGCCAACTCGCCAGGTATGTCTTCAAATATTACCGCCGAGATGTTAGGTTGGGTTAGGTTAGGTTATAATACGTTATTGATGTATATGAAGGTCAAACGGAGACGTAGATGCCAACTCGCCAGGAATGATGTCAAATATTACCGCCGAGATGTAAGGTTGGGTTAGGTTAGGTTATATTACGTTATTGATGTATATAAAGGTCCCACGGAGACGGAGATACCAACTCGCCAGGAATGTTGTCAAATATTACCGCCGAGATGTTGGGTTGGGTTAGGTTAGGTTATATTACGTTATTGATGTATATAAAGATCCCACGGAGACGTAGAGGCCAACAAGACAGGAATGTGGTCAAATATTACCAGAGAAATGTTAGGTTGGGTTAGGTTATGTTATATTACGTTATTGATGTATATAAAGGTCCCACGGAGGCGGAGAAGCCAACTCGCCAGGAATGTTCTCAAATATTACTGCCGAGATGTTAGCTTGGGTTAGGTTAGGTTATATTACATTATTGATGTATATAACGGTCCCACGGAGACGTAGAGGCCAACAAGACAGGAATGTGGTGAAATATTACTGCCGAGATGTTAGGTTGGGTTAGGTTAGGTTATATTACGTTATTGATGTATATAACGGTCCCACGGAGACGTAGAGGCCATCAAGACAGGAATGTGGTCAAATATTCCCGCCGAGATGTAAGATTGGGTTATGTGATGCTATATTACGTTATTGATGTATATAAAGATCCCACGGAGACGTAGAGGCCAACTCACCAGGTATGTTGTCAAATATTACCGCCGAGATGTTAGGTTGGGTTAGGTTATGTTATATTACGTTATTGATGTATATAAAGGTCCCACGGAGGCGGAAAAGCCAACTCGCCAGGAATGTTCTCAAATATTACCGCCGAGATGTTAGGTTGGGTTAGGTTAGGTTATATTACGTTATTGATGTATATAAAGGTCCCACGGAGACGAAGAGGCCAACTCGCCAGGTATGTCTTCAAATATTACCGCCGAGATGTTAGGTTGGGTTAGGTTATGTTATATTACGTTATTGATGTATATAAAGGTCCCACGGAGGCGGAAAAGCCAACTCGCCAGGAATGTTCTCAAATATTACAGCCGAGATGTTAGGTTGGGTTAGGTTAGGTTATATTACGTTATTGATGTACATAAAGGTCCCACGGAGACGGATAAGCCAACTCGCCACGAATGTTGTCAAACATTACCGCCGAGATGTTAGGTTGGGTTAGGTTAGGTTGTATTACATTATTGATGTATATAACGGTCCCACGGAGACGTAGAGGCCAACAAGCCGGGAATGTGGTCAAATATTACCGCCGAGATGTTAGGTTGGGTTAGGTTAGGTTATATTACGTTATTGATGTATATAAAGATCCCACGGAGACGTAGAGGCCAACAAGACAGGAATGTGGTCAAATATTACCAGAGAGATGTTAGGTTGGGTTAGGTTATGTTATATTACGTTATTGATGTATATAAAGGTCGCACGGAGACGTAGAGGCCAACTCGCCAGGAATGTGGTCAAATATTACTGCCGAGATGTTAGGTTGGGTTAGGTTAGGTTATATTACGTTATTGATGTATATAACGGTCCCACGGAGACGTAGAGGCCATCAAGACAGGAATGTGGTCAAATATTCCCGCCGAGATGTAAGATTGGGTTATGTGATGCTATATTACGTTATTGATGTATATAAAGATCCCACGGAGACGTAGAGGCCAACTCACCAGGTACGTTGTCAAATATTACCGCCGAGATGTTAGGTTGGGTTAGGTTATGTTATATTACGTTATTGATGTATATAAAGGTCCCACGGAGGCGGAAAAGCCAACTCGCCAGGAATGTTCTCAAATATTACCGCCGAGATGTTAGGTTGGGTTAGGTTAGGTTATATTACGTTATTGATGTATATAAAGGCCCCACGCGGACGGATAAGCCAACTCGCCAGGAATGTTGTCAAATATTACCGCCGAGATGTTAGGTTGGGTTAGGTTAGGTTGTATTACATTATTGATGTATATAACGGTCCCACGGAGACGTAGAGGCCAACAAGACAGGAATGTGGTCAAATATTACCGCCGAGATGTTAGGTTGGGTTAGGTTAGGCTATATTACGTTATTAACATATATAAAGTTCCCACGGAGACGTAGAGGCCAACTCGCCAGGTATGTTGTCAAATCTTACCGCCGAGATGTTAGGTTGGTTTAGGTTAGGTTATATTACGTTATTGATGTATATAAAGGTCTGACGGAGACGGAGAAGCCAACTCGCCAGGAATGTTGTCAACTATTACCGCCGAGATGTTAGGTTGGGTTAGGTTAGGTTATATTACGTTATTGATGTATATAAAGGTCCCACGGAGACGAAGAGGCCAACTCGCCAGGTATGTCTTCAAATATTACCGCCGAGATGTTAGGTTGGGTTAGGTTAGGTTATAATACGTTATTGATGTATATGAAGGTCAAACGGAGACGTAGATGCCAACTCGCCAGGAATGATGTCAAATATTACCGCCGAGATGTAAGGTTGGGTTAGGTTAGGTTATATTACGTTATTGATGTATATAAAGGTCCCACGGAGGCGGAAAAGCCAACTCGCCAGGAATGTTCTCAAATATTACCGCCGAGATGTTAGGTTGGGTTAGGTTAGGTTATATTACGTTATTGATGTATATAAAGGCCCCACGCGGACGGATAAGCCAACTCGCCAGGAATGTTGTCAAATATTACCGCCGAGATGTTAGGTTGGGTTAGGTTAGGTTGTATTACATTATTGATGTATATAACGGTCCCACGGAGACGTAGAGGCCAACAAGACAGGAATGTGGTCAAATATTACCGCCGAGATGTTAGGTTGGGTTAGGTTAGGTTATATTACGTTATTGATGTATATGACGGTCCCACGGAGACGTAGAGGCCATCAAGACAGGAATGTGGTCAAATATTCCCGCCGAGATGTTAGGTTGGGTTAGGTTATGTTATATTACGTTATTGATGTATATAAAGGTCCCACGGAGGCGGAAAAGCCAACTCGCCAGGAATGTTCTCAAATATTACCGCCGAGATGTTAGGTTGGGTTAGGTTAGGTTATATTACGTTATTGATGTATATAAAGGCCCCACGCGGACGGATAAGCCAACTCGCCAGGAATGTTGTCAAATATTACCGCCGAGATGTTAGGTTGGGTTAGGTTAGGTTGTATTACATTATTGATGTATATAACGGTCCCACGGAGACGTAGAGGCCAACAAGACAGGAATGTGGTCAAATATTACCGCCGAGATGTTAGGTTGGGTTAGGTTAGGCTATATTACGTTATTAACATATATAAAGTTCCCACGGAGACGTAGAGGCCAACTCGCCAGGTATGTTGTCAAATCTTACCGCCGAGATGTTAGGTTGGTTTAGGTTAGGTTATATTACGTTATTGATGTATATAAAGGTCTGACGGAGACGGAGAAGCCAACTCGCCAGGAATGTTGTCAACTATTACCGCCGAGATGTTAGGTTGGGTTAGGTTAGGTTATATTACGTTATTGATGTATATAAAGGTCCCACGGAGACGAAGAGGCCAACTCGCCAGGTATGTCTTCAAATATTACCGCCGAGATGTTAGGTTGGGTTAGGTTAGGTTATAATACGTTATTGATGTATATGAAGGTCAAACGGAGACGTAGATGCCAACTCGCCAGGAATGATGTCAAATATTACCGCCGAGATGTAAGGTTGGGTTAGGTTAGGTTATATTACGTTATTGATGTATATAAAGGTCCCACGGAGGCGGAAAAGCCAACTCGCCAGGAATGTTCTCAAATATTACCGCCGAGATGTTAGGTTGGGTTAGGTTAGGTTATATTACGTTATTGATGTATATAAAGGCCCCACGCGGACGGATAAGCCAACTCGCCAGGAATGTTGTCAAATATTACCGCCGAGATGTTAGGTTGGGTTAGGTTAGGTTGTATTACATTATTGATGTATATAACGGTCCCACGGAGACGTAGAGGCCAACAAGACAGGAATGTGGTCAAATATTACCGCCGAGATGTTAGGTTGGGTTAGGTTAGGCTATATTACGTTATTAACATATATAAAGTTCCCACGGAGACGTAGAGGCCAACTCGCCAGGTATGTTGTCAAATCTTACCGCCGAGATGTTAGGTTGGTTTAGGTTAGGTTATATTACGTTATTGATGTATATAAAGGTCTGACGGAGACGGAGAAGCCAACTCGCCAGGAATGTTGTCAACTATTACCGCCGAGATGTTAGGTTGGGTTAGGTTAGGTTATATTACGTTATTGATGTATATAAAGGTCCCACGGAGACGAAGAGGCCAACTCGCCAGGTATGTCTTCAAATATTACCGCCGAGATGTTAGGTTGGGTTAGGTTAGGTTATAATACGTTATTGATGTATATGAAGGTCAAACGGAGACGTAGATGCCAACTCGCCAGGAATGATGTCAAATATTACCGCCGAGATGTAAGGTTGGGTTAGGTTAGGTTATATTACGTTATTGATGTATATAAAGGTCCCACGGAGACGGAGATACCAACTCGCCAGGAATGTTGTCAAATATTACCGCCGAGATGTTGGGTTGGGTTAGGTTAGGTTATATTACGTTATTGATGTATATAAAGATCCCACGGAGACGTAGAGGCCAACAAGACAGGAATGTGGTCAAATATTACCAGAGAAATGTTAGGTTGGGTTAGGTTATGTTATATTACGTTATTGATGTATATAAAGGTCCCACGGAGGCGGAGAAGCCAACTCGCCAGGAATGTTCTCAAATATTACTGCCGAGATGTTAGGTTGGGTTAGGTTAGGTTATATTACATTATTGATGTATATAACGGTCCCACGGAGACGTAGAGGCCAACAAGACAGGAATGTGGTCAAATATTACCAGAGAGATGTTAGGTTGGGTTAGGTTAGGCTATATTACGTTATTGATGTATATAAAGGTCCCACGGAGACGTAGAGGCCAACAAGCCAGGAAGGTGTTCAAATATTATCGCCGAGATGTTAGGTTGGGTTAGGTTAGGCTATATTACGTTATTGATGTATATAAAGGTCCCACGGAGACGAAGAGGCCAACTCGCCAGGTATGTCTTCAAATATTACCGCCGAGATGTTAGGTTGGGTTAGGTTAGGTTATAATACGTTATTGATGTATATGAAGGTCAAACGGAGACGTAGATGCCAACTCGCCAGGAATGATGTCAAATATTACCGCCGAGATGTAAGGTTGGGTTAGGTTAGGTTATATTACGTTATTGATGTATATAAAGGTCCCACGGAGGCGGAAAAGCCAACTCGCCAGGAATGTTCTCAAATATTACCGCCGAGATGTTAGGTTGGGTTAGGTTAGGTTATATTACGTTATTGATGTATATAAAGGCCCCACGCGGACGGATAAGCCAACTCGCCAGGAATGTTGTCAAATATTACCGCCGAGATGTTAGGTTGGGTTAGGTTAGGTTGTATTACATTATTGATGTATATAACGGTCCCACGGAGACGTAGAGGCCAACAAGACAGGAATGTGGTCAAATATTACCGCCGAGATGTTAGGTTGGGTTAGGTTAGGCTATATTACGTTATTAACATATATAAAGTTCCCACGGAGACGTAGAGGCCAACTCGCCAGGTATGTTGTCAAATCTTACCGCCGAGATGTTAGGTTGGTTTAGGTTAGGTTATATTACGTTATTGATGTATATAAAGGTCTGACGGAGACGGAGAAGCCAACTCGCCAGGAATGTTGTCAACTATTACCGCCGAGATGTTAGGTTGGGTTAGGTTAGGTTATATTACGTTATTGATGTATATAAAGGTCCCACGGAGACGAAGAGGCCAACTCGCCAGGTATGTCTTCAAATATTACCGCCGAGATGTTAGGTTGGGTTAGGTTAGGTTATAATACGTTATTGATGTATATGAAGGTCAAACGGAGACGTAGATGCCAACTCGCCAGGAATGATGTCAAATATTACCGCCGAGATGTAAGGTTGGGTTAGGTTAGGTTATATTACGTTATTGATGTATATAAAGGTCCCACGGAGACGGAGATACCAACTCGCCAGGAATGTTGTCAAATATTACCGCCGAGATGTTGGGTTGGGTTAGGTTAGGTTATATTACGTTATTGATGTATATAAAGATCCCACGGAGACGTAGAGGCCAACAAGACAGGAATGTGGTCAAATATTACCAGAGAAATGTTAGGTTGGGTTAGGTTATGTTATATTACGTTATTGATGTATATAAAGGTCCCACGGAGGCGGAGAAGCCAACTCGCCAGGAATGTTCTCAAATATTACTGCCGAGATGTTAGGTTGGGTTAGGTTAGGTTATATTACATTATTGATGTATATAACGGTCCCACGGAGACGTAGAGGCCAACAAGACAGGAATGTGGTCAAATATTACCAGAGAGATGTTAGGTTGGGTTAGGTTAGGCTATATTACGTTATTGATGTATATAAAGGTCCCACGGAGACGTAGAGGCCAACAAGCCAGGAAGGTGTTCAAATATTATCGCCGAGATGTTAGGTTGGGTTAGGTTAGGCTATATTACGTTATTGATGTATATAAAGGTCCCACGGAGACTTAGAGTTCAACTCGCCAGGAATGTTTTCAAATATTAGCGCCGAGATGATGGGTTGGGTTAGGTTAGGTTATATTACGTTATTGATGTATATAAAGGTCGCACGGAGACGTAGAGGCCAACTCGCCAGGAATGTGGTCAAATATTACTGCCGAGATGTTAGGTTGGGTTAGGTTAGGTTATATTACGTTATTGATGTATATAACGGTCCCACGGAGACGTAGAGGCCATCAAGACAGGAATGTGGTCAAATATTCCCGCCGAGATGTAAGATTGGGTTATGCGATGCTATATTACGTTATTGATGTATATAAAGATCCCACGGAGACGTAGAGGCCAACTCACCAGGTATGTTGTCAAATATTACCGCCGAGATGTTAGGTTGGGTTAGGTTATGTTATATTACGTTATTGATGTATATAAAGGTCCCACGGAGACGAAGAGGCCAACTCGCCAGGTAAGTTTTCAAATATTACCGCCGAGATGTTAGGTTGGGTTAGGTTAGGTTATATTACGTTATTGATGTATATGACGGTCCCACGGAGACGTAGAGGCCATCAAGACAGGAATGTGGTCAAATATTCCCGCCGAGATGTTAGGTTGGGTTAGGTTAGGTTATATTACGTTATTGATGTATACAAAGGTCCCACGGAGACGTAGAGGCCAACTCGCCAGGTAAGTTTTCAAATATTACCGCCGAAATATTAGGTTGGATTAGGTTAGGTTATATTAGGTTATTGATGTATATAAAGGTCCCACGGAGACGGAGAAACCAACTCGCCAGGAATGTTGTCAAATATTACCGCCGAGATGTTGGGTTGGGTTAGGTTAGGTTATATTACGTTATTGATGTATATAAAGGTCCCACGGAGACGGATAAGCCAACTTGCCAGGAATGTTGTCAAATATTACCGCCGAGATGTTAGGTTGGGTTAGGTTAGGTTATATTACGTTATTGATGCATATAAAGATCCCACGGAGACGTAGAGGCCAACTCGCCAGGTATGTTGTGAAATATTACCGCCGAGACGTTAGGTTGGGTTAGGTTATGTTATATTACGTTATTGATGTATATAAAGGTCCCACGGAGGCGGAGAAGCCAACTCGCCAGGAATGTTCTCAAATATTACTGCCGAGATGTTAGGTTGGGTTAGGTTAGGTTATATTACATTATTGATGTATATAACGGTCCCACGGAGACGTAGAGGCCAACAAGACAGGAATGTGGTCAAATATTACCGCCGAGATGTTAGGTTGGGTTAGGTTAGGCTATATTACGTTATTGATGTATATAAAGGTCCCACGGAGACGTAGAGGCCAACAAGCCAGGAATGTGTTCAAATATTATCGCCTAGATGTTAGGTTGGGTTAGGTTAGGTTATATTACGTTATAGATGTATATAAACGTCCCACGTAGACGTAGAGTCCAACAAGCCAGGAATGTTGTCAAATATTACAGCCGAGATGTAAGATTGGGTTATGTGATGCTATATTACGTTATTGATGTATATAAAGATCCCACGGAGACGTAGAGGCCAACTCGCCAGGTATGTTGTCACATATTACCGCCGAGATGTTAGGTTGGGTTAGGTTAGGTTATATTACGTTATTGATGTATATAAAGTTCCCACGGAGGCGGAAAAGCCAACTCGCCAGGAATGTTCTCAAATATTACCGCCGAGATGTTAGGTTGGGTTAGGTTAGGTTATATTACGTTATTGATGTATATAAAGGTCCCACGGAGACGGATAAGGCAACTCGCCAGGAATGTTGTCAACTATTACCGCCGAGATGTTAGGTTGGGTTAGGTTAGGTTATATTACGTTATTGATGTATATAAAGGTCCCACGGAGACGAAGAGGCCAACTCGCCAGGTATGTCTTCAAATATTACCGCCGAGATGTTAGCTTGGGTTAGGTTATGTTATATTACGTTATTGATGTATATAAAGGTCCCACGGAGGCGGAAAAGCCAACTCGCCAGGAATGTTCTCAAATATTACCGCCGAGATGTTAGGTTGGGTTAGGTTAGGTTATATTACGTTATTGATGTGTATAAAGGTCCCACGGAGACGGATAAGCCAACTCGCCACGAATGTTGTCAAACATTACCGCCGAGATGTTAGGTTGGGTTAGGTTAGGTTATATTACGTTATTGATGTATATAAAGGTCTGACGGAGACGGAGAAGCCAACTCGCCAGGAATGTTGTCAACTATTACCGCCGAGATGTTAGGTTGGGTTAGGTTATGTTATATTACGTTATTGATGTATATAAAGGTCCCACGGAGACGAAGAGGCCAACTCGCCAGGTAAGTTTTCAAATATTACCGCCGAGATGTTAGGTTGGGTTAGGTTAGGTTATATTACGTTATTGATGTATATGACGGTCCCACGGAGACGTAGAGGCCATCAAGACAGGAATGTGGTCAAATATTCCCGCCGAGATGTTAGGTTGGGTTAGGTTAGGTTATATTACGTTATTGATGTATACAAAGGTCCCACGGAGACGTAGAGGCCAACTCGCCAGGTAAGTTTTCAAATATTACCGCCGAAATATTAGGTTGGATTAGGTTAGGTTATATTAGGTTATTGATGTATATAAAGGTCCCACGGAGACGGAGAAACCAACTCGCCAGGAATGTTGTCAAATATTACCGCCGAGATGTTGGGTTGGGTTAGGTTAGGTTATATTACGTTATTGATGTATATAAAGGTCCCACGGAGACGGATAAGCCAACTTGCCAGGAATGTTGTCAAATATTACCGCCGAGATGTTAGGTTGGGTTAGGTTAGGTTATATTACGTTATTGATGCATATAAAGATCCCACGGAGACGTAGAGGCCAACTCGCCAGGTATGTTGTCAAATATTACCGCCGAGACGTTAGGTTGGGTTAGGTTATGTTATATTACGTTATTGATGTATATAAAGGTCCCACGGAGGCGGAGAAGCCAACTCGCCAGGAATGTTCTCAAATATTACTGCCGAGATGTTAGGTTGGGTTAGGTTAGGTTATATTACATTATTGATGTATATAACGGTCCCACGGAGACGTAGAGGCCAACAAGACAGGAATGTGGTCAAATATTACCGCCGAGATGTTAGGTTGGGTTAGGTTAGGCTATATTACGTTATTGATGTATATAAAGGTCCCACGGAGACGTAGAGGCCAACAAGCCAGGAATGTGTTCAAATATTATCGCCTAGATGTTAGGTTGGGTTAGGTTAGGTTATATTACGTTATAGATGTATATAAACGTCCCACGTAGACGTAGAGTCCAACAAGCCAGGAATGTTGTCAAATATTACAGCCGAGATGTAAGATTGGGTTATGTGATGCTATATTACGTTATTGATGTATATAAAGATCCCACGGAGACGTAGAGGCCAACTCGCCAGGTATGTTGTCACATATTACCGCCGAGATGTTAGGTTGGGTTAGGTTAGGTTATATTACGTTATTGATGTATATAAAGTTCCCACGGAGGCGGAAAAGCCAACTCGCCAGGAATGTTCTCAAATATTACCGCCGAGATGTTAGGTTGGGTTAGGTTAGGTTATATTACGTTATTGATGTATATAAAGGTCCCACGGAGACGGATAAGGCAACTCGCCAGGAATGTTGTCAACTATTACCGCCGAGATGTTAGGTTGGGTTAGGTTAGGTTATATTACGTTATTGATGTATATAAAGGTCCCACGGAGACGAAGAGGCCAACTCGCCAGGTATGTCTTCAAATATTACCGCCGAGATGTTAGCTTGGGTTAGGTTATGTTATATTACGTTATTGATGTATATAAAGGTCCCACGGAGGCGGAAAAGCCAACTCGCCAGGAATGTTCTCAAATATTACCGCCGAGATGTTAGGTTGGGTTAGGTTAGGTTATATTACGTTATTGATGTGTATAAAGGTCCCACGGAGACGGATAAGCCAACTCGCCACGAATGTTGTCAAACATTACCGCCGAGATGTTAGGTTGGGTTAGGTTAGGTTATATTACGTTATTGATGTATATAAAGGTCTGACGGAGACGGAGAAGCCAACTCGCCAGGAATGTTGTCAACTATTACCGCCGAGATGTTAGGTTGGGTTAGGTTATGTTATATTACGTTATTGATGTATATAAAGGTCCCACGGAGACGAAGAGGCCAACTCGCCAGGTAAGTTTTCAAATATTACCGCCGAGATGTTAGGTTGGGTTAGGTTAGGTTATATTACGTTATTGATGTATATGACGGTCCCACGGAGACGTAGAGGCCATCAAGACAGGAATGTGGTCAAATATTCCCGCCGAGATGTTAGGTTGGGTTAGGTTAGGTTATATTACGTTATTGATGTATACAAAGGTCCCACGGAGACGTAGAGGCCAACTCGCCAGGTAAGTTTTCAAATATTACCGCCGAAATATTAGGTTGGATTAGGTTAGGTTATATTAGGTTATTGATGTATATAAAGGTCCCACGGAGACGGAGAAACCAACTCGCCAGGAATGTTGTCAAATATTACCGCCGAGATGTTGGGTTGGGTTAGGTTAGGTTATATTACGTTATTGATGTATATAAAGGTCCCACGGAGACGGATAAGCCAACTTGCCAGGAATGTTGTCAAATATTACCGCCGAGATGTTAGGTTGGGTTAGGTTAGGTTATATTACGTTATTGATGCATATAAAGATCCCACGGAGACGTAGAGGCCAACTCGCCAGGTATGTTGTCAAATATTACCGCCGAGACGTTAGGTTGGGTTAGGTTATGTTATATTACGTTATTGATGTATATAAAGGTCCCACGGAGGCGGAGAAGCCAACTCGCCAGGAATGTTCTCAAATATTACTGCCGAGATGTTAGGTTGGGTTAGGTTAGGTTATATTACATTATTGATGTATATAACGGTCCCACGGAGACGTAGAGGCCAACAAGACAGGAATGTGGTCAAATATTACCGCCGAGATGTTAGGTTGGGTTAGGTTAGGCTATATTACGTTATTGATGTATATAAAGGTCCCACGGAGACGTAGAGGCCAACAAGCCAGGAATGTGTTCAAATATTATCGCCTAGATGTTAGGTTGGGTTAGGTTAGGTTATATTACGTTATAGATGTATATAAACGTCCCACGTAGACGTAGAGTCCAACAAGCCAGGAATGTTGTCAAATATTACAGCCGAGATGTAAGATTGGGTTATGTGATGCTATATTACGTTATTGATGTATATAAAGATCCCACGGAGACGTAGAGGCCAACTCGCCAGGTATGTTGTCACATATTACCGCCGAGATGTTAGGTTGGGTTAGGTTAGGTTATATTACGTTATTGATGTATATAAAGTTCCCACGGAGGCGGAAAAGCCAACTCGCCAGGAATGTTCTCAAATATTACCGCCGAGATGTTAGGTTGGGTTAGGTTAGGTTATATTACGTTATTGATGTATATAAAGGTCCCACGGAGACGGATAAGGCAACTCGCCAGGAATGTTGTCAACTATTACCGCCGAGATGTTAGGTTGGGTTAGGTTAGGTTATATTACGTTATTGATGTATATAAAGGTCCCACGGAGACGAAGAGGCCAACTCGCCAGGTATGTCTTCAAATATTACCGCCGAGATGTTAGCTTGGGTTAGGTTATGTTATATTACGTTATTGATGTATATAAAGGTCCCACGGAGGCGGAAAAGCCAACTCGCCAGGAATGTTCTCAAATATTACCGCCGAGATGTTAGGTTGGGTTAGGTTAGGTTATATTACGTTATTGATGTGTATAAAGGTCCCACGGAGACGGATAAGCCAACTCGCCACGAATGTTGTCAAACATTACCGCCGAGATGTTAGGTTGGGTTAGGTTAGGTTATATTACGTTATTGATGTATATAAAGGTCTGACGGAGACGGAGAAGCCAACTCGCCAGGAATGTTGTCAACTATTACCGCCGAGATGTTAGGTTGGGTTAGGTTAGGTTATATTACGTTATTGATGTATATAAAGGTCCCACGGAGACGAAGAGGCCAACTCGCCAGGTATGTCTTCAAATATTACCGCCGAGATGTTAGGTTGGGTTAGGTTAGGTTATAATACGTTATTGATGTATATGAAGGTCAAACGGAGACGTAGATGCCAACTCGCCAGGAATGATGTCAAATATTACCGCCGAGATGTAAGGTTGGGTTAGGTTAGGTTATATTACGTTATTGATGTATATAAAGGTCCCACGGAGACGGAGATACCAACTCGCCAGGAATGTTGTCAAATATTACCGCCGAGATGTTGGGTTGGGTTAGGTTAGGTTATATTACGTTATTGATGTATATAAAGATCCCACGGAGACGTAGAGGCCAACAAGACAGGAATGTGGTCAAATATTACCAGAGAAATGTTAGGTTGGGTTAGGTTATGTTATATTACGTTATTGATGTATATAAAGGTCCCACGGAGGCGGAGAAGCCAACTCGCCAGGAATGTTCTCAAATATTACTGCCGAGATGTTAGGTTGGGTTAGGTTAGGTTATATTACATTATTGATGTATATAACGGTCCCACGGAGACGTAGAGGCCAACAAGACAGGAATGTGGTCAAATATTACCAGAGAGATGTTAGGTTGGGTTAGGTTAGGCTATATTACGTTATTGATGTATATAAAGGTCCCACGGAGACGTAGAGGCCAACAAGCCAGGAAAGTGTTCAAATATTATCGCCGAGATGTTAGGTTGGGTTAGGTTAGGTTATATTACGTTATTGATGTATATAAAGGTCCCACGGAGACGGATAAGACAATTCGCCAGGAATGTTGTCAAATATTACCGCCGAGATGTTAGGTTGGGTTAGGTTAGGTTGTATTACATTATTGATGTATATAACGGTCCCACGGAGACGTAGAGGCCAACAAGCCAGGAATGTGGTCAAATATTACAGCCGAGATGTAAGATTGGGTTATGTGATGCTATATTACGTTATTGATGTATATAAAGGTCCCACGGAGACGTAGAGGCCAACTCGCCAGGTATGTTGTCAAATATTACCGCCGAGATGTTAGGTTGGGTTAGGTTATGTTATATTACGTTATTGATGTATATAAAGGTCCCACGGAGGCGGAAAAGCCAACTCGCCAGGAATGTTCTCAAATATTACCGCCGAGATGTTAGGTTGGGTTAGGTTAGGTCATATTACGTTATTAATGTATATAAAGGTCCCACGGAGACGGATAAGCCAACTTGCCAGGAATGTTGTCAAATATTACCGCCGAGATGTTAGGTTGGGTTAGGTTAGGTTATATTACGTTATTGATGTATATAAACGTCCCACGTAGACGTAGAGTCCAACAAGCCAGGAATGTTGTCAAATATTACAGCCGAGATGTAAGATTGGGTTATGTGATGCTATATTACGTTATTGATGTATATAAAGATCCCACGGAGACGTAGAGGCCAACTCGCCAGGTATGTTGTCAAATATTACCGCCGAGATGTTAGGTTGGGTTAGGTTAGGCTATATTACGTTATTGATGTATATGAAGGTCAAACGGAGACGTAGAGGCCAACTCGCCAGGTATGTTGTCAAATCTTACCGCCGAGATGTTAGGTTGGGTAAGGTTAGGTTATATTACGTTATTGATGTATATGAAGGTCAAACGGAGACGTAGAGGCCAACTCGCCAGGAATGATGTCAAATATTACCGCCGAGATGTTAGGTTGGGTTAGGTTAGGTTATATTACGTTATTGATGTATATAAAGGTCCCACGGAGACGTAGAGACCAACAAGACAGGAATGTGGTCAAATATTACCGCCGAGATGTTAGGTTGGGTTAGGTTAGGCTATATTACGTTATTGATGTATATAAAGGTCCCACGGAGACGTAGAGGCCAACTCGCCAGGTATGTTGTCAAATCTTACCGCCGAGATGTTAGGTTGGGTAAGGTTAGGTTATATTACGTTATTGATGTATATAAAGGTCCCACGGAGACATAGAGACCAACAAGACAGAAATGTGGTCAAATATTATCGCCGAGATGTTAGGTTGGGTTAGGTTAGGTTATATTACGTTATAGATGTATATAAAGGTCCCACGTAGACGTAGAGTCCAACAAGCCAGGAATGTGGTCAAATATGACAGCCGAGATGTAAGATTGGGTTAGGTGATGCTATATTACGTTATTGATGTATATAAAGATCCCACGGAGACGTAGAGGCCAACTCGCCAGGTATGTTGTCAAATATTACCGCCGAGATGTTAGGCTGGTTTAGGCTATGTTATATTACGTTATTGATGTATATAAAGGTCCCACGGAGGCGGAAGCGCCAACTCGCCAGGAATGTTCTCAAATATTACCGCCGAGGTGTTAGGTTGGGTTAGGTTAGGTTATATTACGTTATTGATGTATATAAAGGTCCCACGGAGACGGATAAGCCAACAAGCCAGGAATGTTGTCAAATATTACCGCCGAGATGTTAGGTTGGGTTAGGTTAGGTTATATTACGTTATTGATGGATATAAAGGTCGTACGTAGACGAAGAGGCCAACTCGCCAGGTATGTCTTCAAATATTACGGCCGAGATGTTAGATAGGTTTAGGTTAGGTTATATTACGTTATTGAAGTATATAAAGGTCCCACGGAGACGTAGAGGCCAACAAGCCAGGAATGTCGTCAAATATTACCGCCGAGATGTTAGATTGGGTTAGGCTAGCTTATATTACGTTATTGATGTATATAAAGGTCCCACGGAGACGTAGAGGCCAACAAGCCAGGAATGTGGTCAAATATTACCGCCGAGATGTTAGGTTGGGTTAGGTTAGGTTATATTACGTTATTGATGTATATAAAGTTCCCACGGAGACGGATAAGCCAACTCGCCAGGAATGTTGTCAAATATTACCGCCGAGATGTTAGGTTGGGTTAGGTTAGGTTGTATTACATTATTGATGTATATAACGGTCCCACGGAGAGGTAGAGGCCAACAAGACAGGAATGTGGTCAAATATTACCGCCGAGATGTTAGGTTGGGTTAGGTTAGGCTATATTACGTTATTGATGTATATAAAGGTCCCACGGAGACGTAGAGGCCAACTCGCCAGGTATGTTGTCAAATCTTACCGCCGAGATGTTAGATTGGGTAAGGTTAGGTTATATTACGTTATTGATGTATATGAAGGTCAAACGGAGACGTAGAAGCCAACTCGCCAGGAATGATGTCAAATATTACCGCCGAGATGTTAGGTTGGGTTAGGTTAGGTTATATTACGTTATTGATGTATATAAAGGTCCCACGGAGACGTAGAGACCAACAAGCCAGGAATGTGGTCAAATATTACCGCCGAGATGTTAGATTGGGATAGACTAGCTTATATTATGTTATTGATGTATATAAAAGTCCCACGGAGACGTAGAGGCCAACTCGCCAGGAATGTTGTCAAATATTACCGCCGAGATGATAGGTTGGGTTAGGTTAGGTTATATTACGTTATTGATGTATATAAAGGTCCCACGGAGACATAGAGACCAACAAGACAGAAATGTGGTCAAATATTATCGCCGAGATGTTAGGTTGGGTTAGGTTAGGTTATATTACGTTATAGATGTATATAAAGGTCCCACGTAGACGTAGAGTCCAACAAGCCAGGAATGTGGTCAAATATTACCGCCGAGATGTTAGGCTGGTTTAGGCTATGTTATATTACGTTATTGATGTATATAAAGGTCCCACGGAGACGGATAAGGCAACTCGCCAGGAATATTGTCAAATATTACCGCCGAGATGTTAGGTTGGGTTAGGTTAGGTTGTATTACATTATTGATGTATATAACGGTCCCACGGAGACGTAGAGGCCAACAAGACAGGAATGTGGTCAAATATTACCGCCGATATGTTAGGTTGGGTTAGGTTAGGTTATATTACGTTATTGATGTATATAAAGGTCCCACGGAGACGGATAAGCCAAATCGCCAGGAATGTTGTCAAATATTACCGCCGAGATGTTAGGTTGGGTTAGGTTAGGTTGTATTACATTATTGATGTATATAACGGTCCCACGGAGACGTAGAGGCCAACAAGGCAGGAATGTGGTCAAATATTACCGCCGAGATGTTAGGTTGGGTTAGGTTAGGCTATATTACGTTATTGATGTATATAAAGGTCCCACGGAGATGTAGAGGCCAACTCGCCAGGTATGTTGTCAAATCTTACCGCCGAGATGTTAGGTTGGGTTAGGTTAGGTTATATTACGTCATAGATGTATATAAACGTCCCACGGAGACGTAGAGTCCAAGAAGCCAGGAATGTGATCAAATATTACCGCCGAGATGTAAGATTGGGTTAGGTGATGTTATATTACGTTATTGATGCATATAAAGATCCCACGGAGACGTAGAGGCCAACTCGCCAGGTATGTTGTCAAATATTACCGCCGAGATGTTAGGTTGGGTTAGGCTAGGTTATATTACGTTATTGATGAATACAAAGGTCCCACGGAGGCGTAGAGGCCAACTCGCCAGGAATGTTGTCAAATATTACCGCCGAGATGTTAGATAGGGTTAGGCTAGCTTATATTATGTTATTGATGTATATAAAGATCCCACGGAGACGTAGAGGCCAACTCGCCAGGAATGTTGTCAAATATTACCGCGGAGATGTTAGGTTGGGTTAGGTTAGGTTATATTACGTTATTGATGTATATAAAGGTCCCACGGAGACATAGAGACCAACAAGACAGAAATGTGGTCAAATATTATCGCCGAGATGTTAGGTTGGGTTAGGTTAGGTTATATTACGTTATAGATGTATATAAAGGTCCCACGTAGACGTAGAGTCCAACAAGCCAGGAATGTGGTCAAATATGACAGCCGAGATGTAAGATTGGGTTAGGTGATGCTATATTACGTTATTGATGTATATAAAGATCCCACGGAGACGTAGAGGCCAACTCGCCAGGTATGTTGTCAAATATTACCGCCGAGATGTTCGGCTGGTTTAGGCTATGTTATATTACGTTATTGATGTATATAAAGGTCCCATGGAGGCGGAAGCGCCAACTCGCCAGGAATGTTCTCAAATATTACCGCCGAGGTGTTAGGTTGGGTTAGGTTATGTTATATTACGTTATTGATGTATATAAAGGTCCCACGGAGACGGATAAGCCAACAAGCCAGGAATGTTGTCAAATATTACCGCCGAGATGTTAGGTTGGGTTAGGTTAGGTTGTATTACATTATTGATGTATATAACGGTCCCACGGAGAGGTAGAGGCCAACAAGACAGGAATGTGGTCAAATATTACCGCCGAGATGTTAGGTTGGGTTAGGTTAGGCTATATTACGTTATTGATGTATATAAAGGTCCCACGGAGACGTAGAGGCCAACTCGCCAGGTATGTTGTCAAATCTTACCGCCGAGATGTTAGGTTGGGTAAGGTTAGGTTATATTACGTTATTGATGTATATGAAGGTCAAACGGAGACGTAGAGGCCAGCTCGCCAGGAATGATGTCAAATATTACCGCCGAGATGTTAGGTTGGTTTAGGTTAGGTTATATTACGTTATTGATGTATATAAAGTTCCCACGGAGGCGGAAAAGCCAACTCGCCAGGAATGTTCTCAAATATTACCGCCGAGATGTTAGGTTGGGTTAGGTTAGGTTATATTACGTTATTGATGTATATAAAGGTCCCACGGAGACGGATAAGGCAACTCGCCAGGAATATTGTCAAATATTACCGCCGAGATGTTGGGTTGGGTTAGGTTAGGTTGTATTACATTATTGATGTATATAACGGTCCCACGGAGACGTAGAGGCCAACAAGACAGGAATGTGGTCAAATATTACCGCCGATATGTTAGGTTGGGTTCGGTTAGGTTATATTACGTTATTGATGTATATAAAGGTCCCACGGAGACGGATAAGCCAAATCGCCAGGAATGTTGTCAAATATTACCGCCGAGATGTTAGGTTGGGTTAGGTTAGGTTGTATTACATTATTGATGTATATAACGGTCCCACGGAGACGTAGAGGCCAACAAGGCAGGAATCTGGTCAAATATTACCGCCGATATGTTAGGTTGGGTTAGGTTAGGCTATATTACGTTATTGATGTATATAAAGGTCCCACGGAGACGTAGAGGCCAACTCGCCAGGTATGTTGTCAAATCTTACCGCCGAGATGTTATGTTGGGTTAGGTTAGGTTATATTACGTCATAGATGTATATAAACGTCCCACGGAGACGTAGAGTCCAACAAGCCAGGAATGTGATCAAATATTACCGCCGGGATGTAAGATTGGGTTAGGTGATGTTATATTACGTTATTGATGCATATAAAGATCCCACGGAGACGTAGAGGCCAACTCGCCAGGTATGTTGTCAAATATTACCGCCGAGATGTTAGGTTGGGTTAGGCTAGGTTATATTACGTTATTGATGAATACAAAGGTCCCACGGAGGCGTAGAGGCCAACTCGCCAGGAATGTTGTCAAATATTACCGCCGAGATGTTAGGTTGGGTTAGGTTAGGTTATATTACGTTATTGATGTATATAAAGGTCCCACGGAGACATAGAGACCAACAAGACAGAAATGTGGTCAAATATTACCGCCGAGATGTTAGATTGGGTTAGGCTAGCTTATATTATGTTATTGATGTATATAAAGGTCCCACGGAGACGTAGAGGCCAACAAGCCAGGAATGTGGTCAAATATTACCGCCGAGATGTTAAGTTGGGTTAGGTTAGGTTATATTACGTTATTGATTTATATAAAGGTCCCACGGAGACGGATAAGCCAACTTGCCAGGAATGTTGTCAAATATTACCGTCGAGATGTTAGGTTGGGTTAGGTTAGGTTATATTACGTTATTGATGTATATAAAGGTCGTACGGAGACGAAGAGGCCAACTCGCCAGGTATGTCCTCAAATATTACCGCCGAGATGTTAGATAGGTTTAGGTTAGGTTATATTACGTTATTGAAGTATATAAAGGTCCCACGGAGACGTAGAGGCCAACAAGCCAGGAATGTCGTCAAATATTACCGCCGAGATGTTAGATTGGGTTAGGCTAGCTTATATTATGTTATTGATGTATATAAAGGTCCCACGGAGACGTAGGGGCCAACTCGCCAGGTATGTTGTCAAATATTACCGCCGAGATGTTAGGTTGGGTTAGGTTAGGTTATATTACGTTATTGATGTATATAAAGTTCCCACGGAGGCGGAAAAGCCAACTCGCCAGGAATGTTCTCAAATATTACCGCCGAGATGTTAGGTTGGGTTAGGTTAGGTTATATTACGTTACTGATGTATATAAAGGTCCCACGGAGACGGATAAGGCAACTCGCCAGGAATATTGTCAAATATTACCGCCGAGATGTTAGGTTGGGTTAGGTTAGGTTGTATTACATTATTGATGTATATAACGGTCCCACGGAGACGTAGAGGCCAACAAGACAGGAATGTGGTCAAATATTACCGCCGATATGTTAGGTTGGGTTAGGTTAGGTTATATTACGTTATTGATGTATATAAAGGTCCCACGGAGACGGATAAGCCAAATCGCCAGGAATGTTGTCAAATATTACCGCCGAGATGTTAGGTTGGGTTAGGTTAGGTTGTATTACATTATTGATGTATATAACGGTCCCACGGAGACGTAGAGGCCAACAAGGCAGGAATGTGGTCAAATATTACCGCCGAGATGTTAGGTTGGGTTAGGTTAGGCTATATTACGTTATTGATGTATATAAAGGTCCCACGGAGACGTAGAGGCCAACTCGCCAGGTATGTTGTCAAATCTTACCGCCGAGATGTTAGGTTAGGCTAGGTTAGGTTATATTACGTCATAGATGTATATAAAGGTCCCACGGAGACGTAGAGTCCAACAAGCCAGGAATGTGATCAAATATTACCGCCGAGATGTAAGATTGGGTTAGGTGATGTTATATTACGTTATTGATGCATATAAAGATCCCACGGAGACGTAGAGGCCAACTCGCCAGGTATGTTGTCAAATATTACCGCCGAGATGTTAGGTTGGGTTAGGCTAGGTTATATTACGTTATTGATGAATACAAAGGTCCCACGGAGGCGTAGAGGCCAACTCGCCAGGAATGTTGTCAAATATTACCGCCGAGATGTTAGATTGGGTTAGGCTAGCTTATATTATGTTATTGATGTATATAAAGGTCCCACGGAGACGTAGAGGCCAACTCGCCAGGAATGTTGTCAAATATTACCGCGGAGATGTTAGGTTGGGTTAGGTTAGGTTATATTACGTTATTGATGTATATAAAGGTCCCACGGAGACATAGAGACCAACAAGACAGAAATGTGGTCAAATATTACCGCCGAGATGTTAGATTGGGTTAGGCTAGCTTATATTATGTTATTGATGTATATAAAGGTCCCACGGAGACGTAGAGGCCAACAAGCCAGGAATGTGGTCAAATATTACCGCCGAGATGTTAGGTTGGGTTAGGTTAGGTTATATTACGTTATTGATGTATATAAAGGTCTCACGGAGACGGATAAGCCAACTCGCCAGGAATGTTGTCAAATATTACCGCCGAGATGTTAGGTTGGGTTAGGTTAGGTTGTATTACATTATTGATGTATATAACGGTCCCACGGAGAGGTAGAGGCCAACAAGACAGGAATGTGGTCAAATATTACCGCCGAGATGTTAGGTTGGGTTAGGTTAGGCTATATTACGTTATTGATGTATATAAAGGTCCCACGGAGACGTAGAGGCCAACTCGCCAGGTATGTTGTCAAATCTTACCGCCGAGATGTTAGGTTGGGTAAGGTTAGGTTATATTACGTTATTGATGTATATAAAGGTCCCACGGAGACGTAGAGACCAACAAGCCAGGAATGTGGTCAAATATTACCGCCGAGATGTTAGATTGGGATAGACTAGCTTATATTATGTTATTGATGTATATAAAAGTCCCACGGAGACGTAGAGGCCAACTCGCCAGGAATGTTGTCAAATATTACCGCCGAGATGATAGGTTGGCTTAGGTTAGGTTATATTACGTTATTGATGTATATAAAGGTCCCACGGAGACATAGAGACCAACAAGACAGAAATGTGGTCAAATATTATCGCCGAGATGTTAGGTTGGTTTAGGCTATGTTATATTACGTTATTGATGTATATAAAGGTCCCACGGAGGCGGAAAAGCCAACTCGCCAGGAATGTTCTCAAATATTACCGCCGACATGTTAGGTTGTGTTAGGTTAGGTTATATTACGTTATTGATGTATATAAAGGTCCCACGGAGACGGATAAGACAAATCGCCAGGAATGTTGTCAAATATTACCGCCGAGATGTTAGGTTGGGTTAGGTTAGGTTGTATTACATTATTGATGTATATAACGGTCCCACGGAGACGTAGAGGCCAACAAGCCAGGAATGTGGTCAAATATTACAGCCGAGATGTAAGATTGGGTTATGTGAGGCTATATTACGTTATTGATGTATATAAAGTTCCCACGGAGACGTAGAGGCCAACTCGCCAGGTATGTTGTCAAATATTACCGCCGAGATGTTAGGTTGGGTTAGGTTATGTTATATTACGTTATTGATGTATATAAAGGTCCCACGGAGGCGGAAAAGCCAACTCGCCAGGAATGTTCTCAAATATTACCGCCGAGATGTTAAGTTGGGTTAGGTTAGGTTATATTACGTTATTGATGTATATAAAGGTCCCACGGAGACGGATAAGCCAACTTGCCAGGAATGTTGTCAAATATTACCGCCGAGATGTTAGGTTGGGTTAGGTTAGGTTATATTACGTCATAGATGTATATAAAGGTCCCACGGAGACGTAGAGTCCAACAAGCCAGGAATGTGATCAAATATTACCGCCGAGATGTAAGATTGGGTTAGGTGATGTTATATTACGTTATTGATGCATATAAAGATCCCACGGAGACGTAGAGGCCAACTCGCCAGGTATGTTGTCAAATATTACCGCCGAGATGTTAGGTTGGGTTAGGCTAGGTTATATTACGTTATTGATGAATACAAAGGTCCCACGGAGGCGTAGAGGCCAACTCGCCAGGAATGTTGTCAAATATTACCGCCGAGATGTTAGATTGGGTTAGGCTAGCTTATATTATGTTATTGATGTATATAAAGGTCCCACGGAGACGTAGAGGCCAACTCGCCAGGAATGTTGTCAAATATTACCGCGGAGATGTTAGGTTGGGTTAGGTTAGGTTATATTACGTTATTGATGTATATAAAGTTCCCACGGAGGCGGAAAAGCCAACTCGCCAGGAATGTTCTCAAATATTACCGCCGAGATGTTAGGTTGGGTTAGGTTAGGTTATATTACGTTATTGATGTATATAAAGGTCCCACGGAGACGGATAAGGCAACTCGCCAGGAATATTGTCAAATATTACCGCCGAGATGTTAGGTTGGGTTAGGTTAGGTTGTATTACATTATTGATGTATATAACGGTCCCACGGAGACGTAGAGGCCAACAAGACAGGAATGTGGTCAAATATTATCGCCGATATGTTAGGTTGGGTTAGGTTAGGTTATATTACGTTATTGATGTATATAAAGGTCCCACGGAGACGGATAAGCCAAATCGCCAGGAATGTTGTCAAATATTACCGCCGAGATGTTAGGTTGGGTTAGGTTAGGTTGTATTACATTATTGATGTATATAACGGTCCCACGGAGACGTAGAGGCCAACAAGGCAGGAATGTGGTCAAATATTACCGCCGAGATGTTAGGTTGGGTTAGGTTAGGCTATATTACGTTATTGATGTATATAAAGGTCCCACGGAGACGTAGAGGCCAACTCGCCAGGTATGTTGTCAAATCTTACCGCCGAGATGTTAGGTTGGGTTAGGTTAGGTTATATTACGTCATAGATGTATATAAAGGTCCCACGGAGACGTAGAGTCCAACAAGCCAGGAATGTGATCAAATATTACCGCCGAGATGATAGGTTGGGTTAGGTTAGGTTATATTACGTTATTGATGTATATAAAGGTCGTACGGAGACGAAGAGGCCAACTCGCCAGGTATGTCCTCAAATATTACCGCCGAGATGTTAGATAGGTTTAGGTTAGGTTATATTACGTTATTGAAGTATATAAAGGTCCCACGGAGACGTAGAGGCCAACAAGCCAGGAATGTCGTCAAATATTACCGCCGAGATGTTAGATTGGGTTAGGCTAGCTTATATTATGTTATTGATGTATATAAAGGTCCCACGGAGACGTAGAGGCCAACTCGCCAGGTATGTTGTCAAATATTACCGCCGAGATGTTAGGTTGGGTTAGGTTAGGTTATATTACGTTATTGATGTATATAAAGTTCCCACGGAGGCGGAAAAGCCAACTCGCCAGGAATGTTCTCAAATATTACCGCCGAGATGTTAGGTTGGGTTAGGTTAGGTTATATTACGTTATTGATGTATATAAAGGTCCCACGGAGACGGATAAGGCAACTCGCCAGGAATATTGTCAAATATTACCGCCGAGATGTTAGGTTGGGTTAGGTTAGGTTGTATTACATTATTGATGTATATAACGGTCCCACGGAGACGTAGAGCCCAACAAGACAGGAATGTGGTCAAATATTACCGCCGATATGTTAGGTTTGGTTAGGTTAGGTTATATTACGTTATTGATGTATATAAAGGTCCCACGGCGACGGATAAGCGAAATCGCCAGGAATGTTGTCAAATATTACCGCCGAGATGTTAGGTTGGGTTAGGTTAGGTTGTATTACATTATTGATGTATATAACGGTCCCACGGAGACGTAGAGGCCAACAAGGCAGGAATGTGGTCAAATATTACCGCCGAGATGTTAGGTTGGGTTAGGTTAGGCTATATTACGTTATTGATGTATATAAAGGTCCCACGGAGACGTAGAGGCCAACTCGCCAGGTATGTTGTCAAATCTTACCGCCGAGATGTTAGGTTGGGTAAGGTTAGGTTATATTACGTTATCGATGTATATGAAGGTCAAACGGAGACGTAGAGGCCAACTCGCCAGGAATGATGTCAAATATTACCGCCGAGATGTTAGGTTGGGTTAGGTTAGGTTATATTACGTTATTGATGTATATAAAGGTCCCACGGAGACGTAGAGACCAACAAGCCAGGAATGTGGTCAAATATTACCGCCGAGATGTTAGATTGGGATAGACTAGCTTATATTATGTTATTGATGTATATAAAAGTCCCACGGAGACGTAGAGGCCAACTCGCCAGGAATGTTGTCAAATATTACCGCCGACATGATAGGTTGGGTTAGGTTATGTTATATTACGTTATTGATGTATATAAAGGTCCCACGGAGACATAGAGACCAACAAGACAGAAATGTGGTCAAATATTATCGCCGAGATGTTAGGTTGGTTTAGGCTATGTTATATTACGTTATTGATGTATATAAAGGTCCCACGGAGGCGGAAAAGCCAACTCGCCAGGAATGTTCTCAAATATTACCGCCGACATGTTAGGTTGGGTTAGGTTAGGTTATATTACGTTATTGATGTATATAAAGGTCCCACGGAGACGGATAAGACAAATCGCCAGGAATGTTGTCAAATATTACCGCCGAAATGTTAGGTTGGGTTAGATTAGGTTGTATTACATTATTGATGTATATAACGGTCCCACGGAGACGTAGAGGCCAACAAGCCAGGAATGTGGTCAAATATTACAGCCGAGATGTAAGATTGGGTTATGTGATGCTATATTACGTTATTGATGTATATAAAGGTCCCACGGAGACGTAGAGGCCAACTCGCCAGGTATGTTGTCAAATATTACCGCCGAGATGTTAAGTTGGGTTAGGTTAGGTTATATTACGTTATTGATGTATATAAAGGTCCCACGGAGACGGATAAGCCAACTTGCCAGGAATGTTGTCAAATATTACCGCCGAGATGTTAGGTTGGGTTAGGTTAGGTTATATTACGTTATTGATGTATATAAAGGTCCCACGGAGACGGAGAAGCGAACTCGCCAGGAATGTTGTCAAATATTACCGCCGAGATGATAGGTTGGGTTAGGTTAGGTTATATTACGTTATTGATGTATATAAAGGTCGTACGGAGACGAAGAGGCCAACTCGCCAGGTATGTCCTCAAATATTACCGCCGAGATGTTAGATAGGTTTAGGTTAGGTTATATTACGTTATTGAAGTATATAAAGGTCCCACGGAGACGTAGAGGCCAACAAGCCAGGAATGTCGTCAAATATTACCGCCGAGATGTTAGATTGGGTTAGGCTAGCTTATATTATGTTATTGATGTATATAAAGGTCCCACGGAGACGTAGAGGCCAACAAGCCAGGAATGTGTTCAAATATTATCGCCTAGATGTTAGGTTGGGTTAGGTTAGGTTATATTACGTTATAGATGTATATTAACGTCCCACGTAGACGTAGAGTCCAACAAGCCAGGAATGTTGTCAAATATTACAGCCGAGATGTAAGATTGGGTTATGCGATGCTATATTACGTTATTGATGTATATAAAGATCCCACGGAGACGTAGAGGCCAACTCGCCAGGTATGTTGTCAAATATTACCGCCGAGATGTTAGGTTGGGTTAGGTTAGGTTATATTACGTTATAGATGTATATAAAGTTCCCACGGAGGCGGAAAAGCCAACTCGCCAGGAATGTTCTCAAATATTACCGCCGAGATGTTAGGTTGGGTTAGGTTAGGTTATATTACGTTATTGATGTATATAAAGGTCCCACGGAGACGGATAAGCCAAATCGCCAGGAATGTTGTCAAACATTACCGCCGAGATGTTAGGTTGGGTTAGGTTAGGTTGTATTACATTATTGATATATATAACGGTCCCACGGAGACGTAGAGGCCAACAAGGCAGGAATGTGGTCAAATATTACCGCCGAGATGTTAGGTTGGGTTAGGTTAGGCTATATTACGTTATTGATGTATATAAAGGTCCCACGGAGACGTAGAGGCCAACTCGCCAGGTATGTTGTCAAATCTTACCGCCGAGATGTTAGGTTGGGTTAGGTTAGGTTATATTACGTCATAGATGTATATAAAGGTCCCACGGAGACGTAGAGTCCAACAAGCCAGGAATGTGATCAAATATTACCGCCGAGATGTTAGGTTGGGTTAGGCTAGGTTATATTACGTTATTGATGAATACAAAGGTCCCACGGAGGCGTAGAGGCCAACTCGCCAGGAATGTTGTCAAATATTACCGCCGAGATGTTAGATTGGGTTAGGCTAGCTTATATTATGTTATTGATGTATATAAAGGTCCTACGGAGACGTAGAGGCCAACTCGCCAGGAATGTTGTCAAATATTACCGCGGAGATGTTAGGTTGGGTTAGGTTAGGTTATATTACGTTATTGATGTATATAAAGGTCCCACGGAGACATAGAGACCAACAAGACAGAAATGTGGTCAAATATTATCGCCGAGATGTTAGGTTGGGTTAGGTTAGGTTATATTACGTTATTGATGTATATAAAGGTCCCACGGAGACGGATAAGCCAACAAGCCAGGAATGTTGTCAAATATTACCGCCGAGATGATAGGTTGGGTTAGGTTAGGTTATATTACGTTATTGATGGATATAAAGGTCGTACGGAGACGAAGAGGCCAACTCGCCAGGTATGTCTTCAAATATTACCGCCGAGATGTTAGATAGGTTTAGGTTAGGTTATATTACGTTATTGAAGTATATAAAGGTCCCACGGAGACGTAGAGGCCAACAAGCCAGGAATGTCGTCAAATATTACCGCCGAGATGTTAGATTGGGTTAGGCTAGCTTATATTATGTTATTGATGTATATAAAGGTCCCACGGAGACGTAGAGGCCAACAAGACAGAAATGTGGTCAAATATTATCGCCGAGATGTTAGGTTGGGTTAGGTTAGGTTATATTACGTTATAGATGTATATAAAGGTCCCACGTAGACGTAGAGTCCAACAAGCCAGGAATGTGGTCAAATATGACAGCCGAGATGTAAGATTGGGTTAGGTGATGCTATATTACGTTATTGATGTATATAAAGATCCCACGGAGACGTAGAGGCCAACTCGCCAGGTATGTTGTCAAATATTACCGCCGAGATGTTAGGCTGGTTTAGGCTATGTTATATTACGTTATTGATGTATATAAAGGTCCCACGGAGGCGGAAGCGCCAACTCGCCAGGAATGTTCTCAAATATTACCGCCGAGGTGTTAGGTTGGGTTAGGTTAGGTTATATTACGTTATTGATGTATATAAAGGTCCCACGGAGGCGGAAGCGCCAACTCGCCAGGAATGTTCTCAAATATTACCGCCGAGATGTAAGATTGGGTTAGGTGATGTTATATTACGTTATTGATGTATATAAAGGTCGCACGGAGACGTAGAGGCCAACTCGCCAGGAATGTGGTCAAATATTACTGCCGAGATGTTAGGTTGGGTTAGGTTAGGTTATATTACGTTATTGATGTATATAACGGTCCCACGGAGACGTAGAGGCCATCAAGACAGGAATGTGGTCAAATATACCCGCCGAGATGTTAGGTTGGGTTAGGTTAGGTTATATTACGTTATTGATGTATATAAAGGTCCCACGGAGACGTAGAGGCCAACAAGCCAGGAATGTGGTCAAATATTACCGCCGAGATGTTAGGTTGGGTTAGGTTAGGCTATATTACGTTATTGATGTATATAAAGGTCCCACGGAGACGTAGAGGCCAACTCGCCAGGAATGTTGTCAAATATTACCGCCGAGATGAAAGGTTGGGTTAGGTTAGGTTATAGTACGTTATTGATGTATATGAAGGTGAAACGGAGACGTAGAGGCCAACTCGCCAGCAATGATGTCAAATATTACCGCCGAGATGTTAGGTTGGGTTAGGTTAGGTTATATTACGTTATTGATGTATATAAAGGTCCCACGGAGACGTAGAGGCCAACAAGCCATGAATATGGTTACATATTACCGCCGGGATGTTAGGTTGGGTTAGGTTAGGTTATATTACGTTATTGATGTATATAAAGGTCCCACGGAGACGTAGAGGCCAACTCGCCAGGTATGTTGTCAAATCTTACCGCCGAGATGTTAGGTTGGGTTAGGTTAGGTTATATTACGTCATAGATGTATATAAAGGTCCCACGGAGACGTAGAGTCCAACAAGCCAGGAATGTGATCAAATATTACCGCCGAGATGTATGATTGGGTTAGGTGATGTTATATTACGTTATTGATGCATATAAAGATCCCACGGAGACGTAGAGGCCAACTCGCCAGGTATGTTGTCAAATATTACCGCCGAGATGTTAGGTTGGGTTAGGCTAGGTTATATTACGTTATTGATGAATACAGAGGTCCCACGGAGGCGTAGAGGCCAACTCGCCAGGAATGTTATCAAATATTACCGCCGAGATGTTAGATTGGTTTGGGTTAGGTTATATTACGTTATTGAAGTATATGAAGGCCCCACGGAGACGGAGAAGCCAACTCGCCAGGAATGTTGTCAAATATTACCGCCGAGATGTTAGGTTGGGTTAGGTTAGGTTATATTACGTTATTGATGTATATAAAGGTCCCACGGAGACGTAGAGGCCAACAAGCCAGGATTGTGGTCAAATATTACCGCCGAGATGTTAGATTGGGATAGACTAGCTTATATTATGTTATTGATGTATATAAAAGTCCCACGGAGACGTAGAGGCCAACTCGCCAGGAATGTTGTCAAATATTACCGCCGAGATGATAGGTTGGGTTAGGTTAGGTTATAATACGTTACTGATGTATATGAAGGTCAAACGGAGACGTAGAGGCCAACTCGCCAGGAATGATGTCAAATATTACCGCCGAGATGTTAGGTTGGGTTAGGTTAGGTTATATTACGTTATTGATGTATATAACGGTCCCACGGAGACGTAGAGGCCATCAAGACAGGAATGTGGTCAAATATACCCGCCGAGATGTTAGGTTGGGTTAGGTTAGGTTATATTACGTTATTGATGTATATAAAGGTCCCACGGAGACGTAGAGGCCAACAAGCCAGGAATGTGGTCAAATATTACCGCCGAAATGTTAGGTTGGGTTAGGTTAGGCTATAATACGTTATTGATGTATATAAAGGTCCCACGGAGACGTAGAGGCCAACTCGCCAGGTATGTTGTCAAATATTACCGCCGAGATGTTAGGTTGGGTTAGGTTAGGTTATATTACGTTATAGATGTATATAAAGGTCCCACGGAGACGTAGAGTCCAACAAGACAGGAATGTGATCAAATATTACCGCCGAGATGTAAGATTGGGTTAGGTGATGTACTATTACGTTATTGATGTATATAACGGTCTCACGGAGACGTAGAGGCCAACAAGACAGGAATGTGGTCAAATCTTACCGCCGAGATGTTAGGTTAGGTTAGGTTATATTACGTTATAGATGTATATAAAGGTCCCACGGAGACGTAGAGTCCAACAAGCCAGGAATGTGATCAAATATTACCGCCGAGATGTAAGATTGGGTTAGGCTAGGTTATATTACGTTATTGATGTATACAAAGGTCCCACGGAGGCGTAAAGGCCAACTCGCCAGGTAAGTTTTCAAATATTACCGCCGAGATGTTAGATTGGGTTAGGTTAGGTTATATTACGTTATTGAAGTATATGAAGGCCCCACGGAGACGAGGAAGCCAACTCGCCAGGAATGTTCTCAAATATTACCGCCGAGATGTTAGGTTGGGTTAGGTTAGGTTATATTACGTTATTGATGTATATAAAGGTCCCACGGAGACGGAGAAGCCAACTCGCCAGGAATGTTGCCAAATATTACCGCCGAGATGTTAGCTTGGGTTAGGTTAGGTTATATTACGTTATTGATGTATATAAAGGTCCCACGGAGACGTAGAGGCCAACAAGCCAGGAATATGGTTAAATATTACCGCCGAGATGTTAGGTTGGGTTGGGTTAGGTTATATTACGTTATTGATGTATATAACGGTCCCACGGAGACGTAGAGGCCAACTCGCCAGGTATGTTGTCAAATCTTACCGCCGAGATGTTAGGTTGGGTTAGGTTAGGTTACATTACGTTATTGATGTATATAAATGTCCCACGGAGGCGGAAAAGCCAACTCGCCAGGAATGTTCTCAAATATTACCGCCGAGATGTTAGGTTGGGTTAGGTTAGGTTATATTACGTTATTGATGTATATAAAGGTCCCACGGAGAGGTAGAGGCCAACAAGGCAGGAATGTGGTCAAATATTACCGCCGAGATGTTAGGTTGGGTTAGGTTAGGTTATATTACGTTATTGAAGTATATGAAGGCCCCACGGAGACGGAGAAGCCAACTCGCCAGGAATGTTGTCAAATATTACCGCCGAGATGTTAGGTTGGGTTAGGTTAGGTTATATTACGTTATTGATGTATATAAAGGTCCCACGGAGACGTAGAGGCCAACAAGCCAGGATTGTGGTCAAATATTACCGCCGAGATGTTAGATTGGGATAGACTAGCTTATATTATGTTATTGATGTATATAAAAGTCCCACGGAGACGTAGAGGCCAACTCGCCAGGAATGTTGTCAAATATTACCGCCGAGATGATAGGTTGGGTTAGGTTAGGTTATAATACGTTATTGATGTATATGAAGGTCAAACGGAGACGTAGAGGCCAACTCGCCAGGAATGATGTCAAATATTACCGCCGAGATGTTAGGTTGGGTTAGGTTAGGTTATATTACGTTATTGATGTATATAACGGTCCCACGGAGACGTAGAGGCCATCAAGACAGGAATGTGGTCAAATATACCCGCCGAGATGTTAGGTTGGGTTAGGTTAGGTTATATTACGTTATTGATGTATATAAAGGTCCCACGGAGACGTAGAGGCCAACAAGCCAGGAATGTGGTCAAATATTACCGCCGAGATGTTAGGTTGGGTTAGGTTAGGCTATATTACGTTATTGATGTATGTAAAGGTCCCACGGAGACGTAGAGGCCAACTCGCCAGGTATGTTGTCAAATATTACCGCCGAGATGTTAGGTTGGGTTAGGTTAGGTTATATTACGTCATAGATGTATATAAAGGTCCCACGGAGACGTAGAGTCCAACAAGCCAGGAATGTGATCAAATATTACCGCCGAGATGTAAGATTGGGTTAGGTGATGTTATATTACGTTATTGATGCATATAAAGATCCCACGGAGACGTAGAGGCCAACTCGCCAGGTATGTTGTCAAATATTACCGCCGAGATGTTAGGTTGGGTTAGGTTAGGTTATATTACGTTATAGATGTATATAAAGGTCCCACGGAGACGTAGAGTCCAACAAGACAGGAATGTGATCAAATATTACCGCCGAGATGTAAGATTGGGTTAGGTGATGTTCTATTACGTTATTGATGTATATAACGGTCTCACGGAGACGTAGAGGCCAACAAGACAGGAATGTGGTCAAATCTTACCGCCGAGATGTTAGGTTAGGTTAGGTTATATTACGTTATAGATGTATATAAAGGTCCCACGGAGACGTAGAGTCCAACAAGCCAGGAATGTGATCAAATATTACCGCCGAGATGTAAGATTGGGTTAGGCTAGGTTATATTACGTTATTGAAGTATATGAAGGCCCCACGGAGACGGAGAAGCCAACTCGCCAGGAATGTTCTCAAATATTACCCCCGAGATGTTAGGTTGGGTTAGGTTAGGTTATATTACGTTATTGATGTATATAAAGGTCCCACGGAGACGGAGAAGCCAACTCGCCAGGAATGTTGCCAAATATTACCGCCGAGATGTTAGGTTGGGTTAGGTTAGGTTATATTACGTTATTGATGTATACAAAGGTCCCACGGAGACGAAGAGACCAACTCGCCAGGTATGATTTCAAATATTACCGCCGAGATGTTAGATTGGTTTGGGTTAGGTTATATTACGTTATTGAAGTATATGAAGGCCCCACGGAGACGGAGAAGCCAACTCGCCAGGAATGTTGTCAAATATTACCGCCGAGATGTTAGCTTGGGTTAGGTTAGGTTATATTACGTTATTGATGTATATAAAGGTCCCACGTAGACGTAGAGGCCAACAAGCCAGGAATATGGTTAAATATTACCGCCGAGATGTTAGGTTGGGTTGGGTTAGGTTATATTACGTTATTGATGTATATAACGGTCCCACGGAGACGTAGAGGCCAACTCGCCAGGTATGTTGTCAAATCTTACCGCCGAGATGTTAGGTTGGGTTAGGTTAGGTTATATTACGTCATAGATGTATATAAAGGTCCCACGGAGACGTAGAGTCCAACAAGCCAGGAATGTGATCAAATATTACCGCCGAGATGTAAGATTGGGTTAGGTGATGTTATATTACGTTATTGATGCATATAAAGATCCCACGGAGACGTAGAGGCCAACTCGCCAGGTATGTTGTCAAATATTACCGCCGAGATGTTAGGTTGGGTTAGGCTAGGTTATATTACGTTATTGATGAATACAAAGGTCCCACGGAGGCGTAGAGGCCAACTCGCCAGGAATGTTATCAAATATTACCGCCGAGATGTTAGATTGGCTTGGGTTAGGTTATATTACGTTATTGAAGTATATGAAGGCCCCACGGAGACGGAGAAGCCAACTCGCCAGGAATGTTGTCAAATATTACCGCCGAGATGTTAGGTTGGGTTAGGTTAGGTTATATTACGTTATTGATGTATATAAAGGTCCCACGGAGACGTAGAGGCCAACAAGCCAGGATTGTGGTCAAATATTACCGCCGAGATGTTAGATTGGGATAGACTAGCTTATATTATGTTATTGATGTATATAAAAGTCCCACGGAGACGTAGAGTCCAACTCGCCAGGAATGTTGTCAAATATTACCGCCGAGATGATAGGTTGGGTTAGGTTTGGTTATAATACGTTATTGATGTATATGAAGGTCAAACGGAGACGTAGAGGCCAACTCGCCAGGAATGATGTCAAATATTACCGCCGAGATGTTAGGTTGGGTTAGGTTAGGTTATATTACGTTATTGATGTATATAACGGTCCCACGGAGACGTAGAGGCCATCAAGACAGGAATGTGGTCAAATATACGCGCCGAGATGTTAGGTTGGGTTAGGTTAGGTTATATTACGTTATTGATGTATATAAAGGTCCCACGGAGACGTAGAGGCCAACAAGCCAGGAATGTGGTCAAATATTACCGCCGAAATGTTAGGTTGGGTTAGGTTAGGCTATATTACGTTATTGATGTATATAAAGGTCCCACGGAGACGTAGAGGCCAACTCGCCAGGTATGTTGTCAAATATTACCGCCGAGATGTTAGGTTGGGTTAGGTTAGGTTATATTACGTTATAGATGTATATAAAGGTCCCACGGAGACGTAGAGTCCAACAAGACAGGAATGTGATCAAATATTACCGCCGAGATGTAAGATTGGGTTAGGTGATGTTCTATTACGTTATTGATGTATATAACGGTCTCACGGAGACGTAGAGGCCAACAAGACAGGAATGTGGTCAAATCTTACCGCCGAGATGTTAGGTTAGGTTAGGTTATATTACGTTATAGATGTATATAAAGGTCCCACGGAGACGTAGAGTCCAACAAGCCAGGAATGTGATCAAATATTACCGCCGAGATGTAAGATTGGGTTAGGCTAGGTTATATTACGTTATTGATGTATACAAAGGTCCCACGGAGGCGTAAAGGCCAACTCGCCAGGTAAGTTTTCAAATATTACCGCCGAGATGTTAGATTGGGTTAGGTTAGGTTATATTACGTTATTGAAGTATATGAAGGCCCCACGGAGACGAGGAAGCCAACTCGCCAGGAATGTTCTCAAATATTACCGCCGAGATGTTAGGTTGGGTTAGGTTAGGTTATATTACGTTATTGATGTATATAAAGGTCCCACGGAGACGGAGAAGCCAACTCGCCAGGAATGTTGCCAAATATTACCGCCGAGATGTTAGCTTGGGTTAGGTTAGGTTATATTACGTTATTGATGTATATAAAGGTCCCACGGAGACGTAGAGGCCAACAAGCCAGGAATATGGTTAAATATTACCGCCGAGATGTTAGGTTGGGTTGGGTTAGGTTATATTACGTTATTGATGTATATAACGGTCCCACGGAGACGTAGAGGCCAACTCGCCAGGTATGTTGTCAAATCTTACCGCCGAGATGTTAGGTTGGGTTAGGTTAGGTTATATTACGTCATAGATGTATATAAAGGTCCCACGGAGACGTAGAGTCCAACAAGCCAGGAATGTGATCAAATATTACCGCCGAAATGTAAGATTGGGTTAGGTGATGTTATATTACGTTATTGATGCATATAAAGATCCCACGGAGACGTAGAGGCCAACTCGCCAGGTATGTTGTCAAATATTACCGCCGAGATGTTAGGTTGGGTTAGGCTAGGTTATATTACGTTATTGATGAATACAAAGGTCCCACGGAGGCGTAGAGGCCAACTCGCCAGGAATGTTGTCAAATATTACCGCGGAGATGTTAGGTTGGGTTAGGTTAGGTTATATTACGTTATTGATGTATATAAAGGTCCCACGGAGACGTAGAGGCCAACTCGCCAGGAATGTTGTCAAATATTACCGCGGAGATGTTAGGTTGGGTTAGGTTAGGTTATATTACGTTATTGATGTATATAAATGTCCCACGGAGGCGGAAAAGCCAACTCGCCAGGAATGTTCTCAAATATTACCGCCGAGATGTTAGGTTGGGTTAGGTTAGGTTATATTACGTTATTGATGTATATAAAGGTCCCACGGAGAGGTAGAGGCCAACAAGGCAGGAATGTGGTCAAATATTACCGCCGAGATGTTAGGTTGGGTTAGGTGATATTACGTTATAGATGTATATAAAGGTCCCACGGAGACGTAGAGTCCAACAAGCCAGGAATGTGATCAAATATTACCGCCGAGATGTAAGATTGGGTTAGGTGATATTATATTACGTTATTGATGTGTATAAAGATCCCACGGAGACGTAGAGGGCAACTCGCCAGGAATGTTGTCAAATATTACCGCCGAGATGTTAGATTGGGTTAGGCTAGCTTATATTATGTTATTGATGAATATAAAGGTCCCACGGAGACGTAGAGGCCAACTCGCCGGGAATGTTGTCAAATATTACCGCGGAGATGTTAGGTTGGGTTAGGTTAGGTTATATTACGTTATTGATGTATATAAAGGTCCCACGGAGACGAAGAGACCAACTCGCCAGGTATGATTTCAAATATTACCGCCGAGATGTTAGATTGGTTTGTGTTAGGTTATATTACGTTATTGAAGTATATGAAGGCCCCACGGAGACGGAGAAGCTAACTCGCCAGGAATGTTGTCAAATATTACCGCCGAGATGTTAGGTTGGGTTAGGTTAGGTTATATTACGTTATTGATGTATATAAAGGTCCCACGGAGACGTAGAGGCCAACAAGCCAGGATTGTGGTCAAATATTACCGCCGAGATGTTAGATTGGGATAGACTAGCTTATATTATGTTATTGATGTATATAAAAGTCCAACGGAGACGTAGAGGCCAACTCGCCAGGAATGTTGTCAAATATTACCGCCGAGATGATAGGTTGGGTTAGGTTAGGTTATAAAACGTTATTGATGTATATGAAGGTCAAACGGAGACGTAGAGGCCAACTCGCCAGGAATGATGTCAAATATTACCGCCGAGATGTTAGGTTGGGTTAGGTTAGGTTATATTACGTTATTGATGTATATAACGGTCCCACGGAGACGTAGAGGCCATCAAGGCAGGAATGTGGTCAAATATACCCGCCGAGATGTTAGGTTGGGTTAGGTTAGGTTATATTACGTTATTGATGTATATAAAGGTCCCACGGAGACGTAGAGGCCAACAAGCCAGGAATGTGGTCAAATATTACCGCCGAGATGTTAGGTTGGGTTAGGTTAGGCTATATTACGTTATTGATGTATATAAAGGTCCCACGGAGACGTAGAGGCCAACTCGCCAGGTATGTTGTCAAATATTACCGCCGAGATGTTAGGTTGGGTTAGGTTAGGTTATATTACGTTATAGATGTATATAAAGGTCCCACGGAGACGTAGAGTCCAACAAGCCAGGAATGTGATCAAATATTACCGCCGAGATGTAAGATTGGGTTAGGTGATGTTCTATTACGTTATTGATGTGTATAAAGGTCCCACGGAGACGTAGAGGCCAACTCGCCAGGTATGTTGTCAAATATTACCGCCGAGATGTTAGGTTGGGTTAGGCTAGGTTATATTACGTTATTGATGTATACAAAGGTCCCACGGAGGCGTAAAGGCCAACTCGCCAGGTAAGTTTTCAAATATTACCGCCGAGATGTTAGGTTGGGTTAGGCTAGGTTATATTACGTTATTGATGAATACAAAGGTCCCACGGAAGCGTAGAGGCCAACTCGCCAGGAATGTTGTCAAATATTACCGCGGAGATGTTAGGTTGGGTTAGGTTAGGTTATATTACGTTATTGATGTATATAAAGGTCCCACGGAGACGTAGAGGCCAACTCGCCAGGAATGTTGTCAAATATTACCGCGGAGATTTTAGGTTGGGTTAGGTTAGGTTATATTACGTTATTGATGTATATAAAGGTCCCACGGAGGCGGAAAAGCCAACTCGCCAGGAATGTTCTCAAATATTACCGCCGAGATGTTAGGTTGGGTTAGGTTAGGTTATATTACGTTATTGATGTATATAAAGGTCCCACGGAGAGGTAGAGGCCAACAAGACAGGAATGTGGTCAAATATTACCGCCGAGATGTTAGGTTGGGTTAGGTTAGGCTATATTACGTTATTGATGTATATAAAGGTCCCACGGAGACGTAGAGGCCAACTCGCCAGGTATGTTGTCAAATCTTACCGCCGAGATGTTAGGTTGGGTTAGGTTAGGTTATATTACGTTATGGATGTATATGAAGGTCAAACGGAGACGTAGAGGCCAACTCGCCAGGAATGATGTCAAATATTACCGCCGAGATGTTAGGTTGGGTTAGGTTAGGTTATATTACGTTATTGATGTATATAAAGGTCCCACGGAGACGTAGAGGCCAACTCGCCAGGTATGTTGTCAAATATTACCGCCGAGATGATAGGTTGGGTTAGGTTAGGTTATAAAACGTTATTGATGTATATGAAGGTCAAACGGAGACGTAGAGGCCAACTCGCCAGGAATGATGTCAAATATTACCGCCGAGATGTTAGGTTGGGTTAGGTTAGGTTATATTACGTTATTGATGTATATAACGGTCCCACGGAGACGTAGAGGCCATCAAGGCAGGAATGTGGTCAAATATACCCGCCGAGATGTTAGGTTGGGTTAGGTTAGGTTATATTACGTTATTGATGTATATAAAGGTCCCACGGAGACGTAGAGGCCAACAAGCCAGGAATGTGGTCAAATATTACCGCCGAGATGTTAGGTTGGGTTAGGTTAGGCTATATTACGTTATTGATGTATATAAAGGTCCCACGGAGACGTAGAGGCCAACTCGCCAGGTATGTTGTCAAATATTACCGCCGAGATGTTAGGTTGGGTTAGGTTAGGTTATATTACGTTATAGATGTATATAAAGGTCCCACGGAGACGTAGAGTCCAACAAGCCAGGAATGTGATCAAATATTACCGCCGAGATGTAAGATTGGGTTAGGTGATGTTCTATTACGTTATTGATGTGTATAAAGGTCCCACGGAGACGTAGAGGCCAACTCGCCAGGTATGTTGTCAAATATTACCGCCGAGATGTTAGGTTGGGTTAGGCTAGGTTATATTACGTTATTGATGTATACAAAGGTCCCACGGAGGCGTAAAGGCCAACTCGCCAGGTAAGTTTTCAAATATTACCGCCGAGATGTTAGGTTGGGTTAGGTTAGGTTATATTACGTTATTGGTGTATATAACGGTCCCACGGAGACGTAGAGGCCATCAAGACAGGAATGTGGTCAAATATTCCCGCCGAGATGTTAGGTTGGGTTAGGTTAGGTTATATTACGTTATTGATGTATATAAAGGTCCCACGGAGACGTAGAGGCCAACAAGCCAGGAATGTGGTTAAATATTACCGCCGAGATGTTAGGTTGGGTTAGGTTAGGTTATATTACATTATTGATGTATATAACGGTCGCACGGAGACGTAGAGGCCAACAAGACAGGAATGTGGTCAAATATTACCGCCGAGATGTTAGGTTGGGTTAGGCTAGGCTATATTACGTTATTGATGTATATAAAGGTCCCACGGAGACGTAGGGGCCAACTCGCCAGGTATGTTATCAAATATTACCGCCGAGATGAAATGTTGGGTTAGGTTAGGTTATAATACGTTATTGATGTATATGAAGGTCAAACGGAGACGTAGAGGCCAACTCGCCAGGAATGATGTCAAATATTACCGCCGAGATGTTAGGTTGGGTTAGGTTAGGTTATATTACGTTATTGATGTATATAAAGGTCCCACGGAGACGTAGAGGCCAACAAGCCAGGAATATGGTTAAATATTACCGCCGAGATGTTAGGTTGGGTTAGGTTAGGTTATATTACGTTATTGATGTATATAAAGGTCCCACGGAGACGTAGAGTCCAACAAGCCAGGAATGTGATCAAATATTACCGCCGAGATGTAAGATTGGGTTAGGTGATGTTCTATTACGTTATTGATGTGTATAAAGGTCCCACGGAGACGTAGAGGCCAACTCGCCAGGTATGTTGTCAAATATTACCGCCGAGATGTTAGGTTGGGTTAGGCTAGGTTATATTACGTTATTGATGTATACAAAGGTCCCACGGAGGCGTAAAGGCCAACTCGCCAGGTAAGTTTTCAAATATGACCGCCGAGATGTTAGGTTGGGTTAGGTTAGGTTATATTACGTTATTGGTGTATATAACGGTCCCACGGAGACGTAGAGGCCATCAAGACAGGAATGTGGTCAAATATTCCCGCCGAGATGTTAGGTTGGGTTAGGTTAGGTTATATTACGTTATTGATGTATATAAAGGTCCCACGGAGACGTAGAGGCCAACAAGCCAGGAATGTGGTTAAATATTACCGCCGAGATGTTAGGTTGGGTTAGGTTAGGTTATATTACATTATTGATGTATATAACGGTCGCACGGCGACGTAGAGGCCAACAAGACAGGAATGTGGTCAAATATTACCGCCGAGATGTTAGGTCGGGTTAGGCTAGGCTATATTACGTTATTGATGTATATAAAGGTCCCACGGAGACGTAGGGGCCAACTCGCCAGGTATGTTATCAAATATTACCGCCGAGATGAAATGTTGGGTTAGGTTAGGTTATAATACGTTATTGATGTATATGAAGGTCAAACGGAGACGTAGAGGCCAA
The DNA here is from genome assembly GCA_963969225.1 of Xylocopa violacea. Lineage (NCBI taxonomy): Eukaryota > Metazoa > Arthropoda > Insecta > Hymenoptera > Apidae > Xylocopa > Xylocopa violacea. The sequence goes on along the minus strand of CAXAJV010000017.1, from coordinate 5,229,938 downwards.
CTCGCCAGGAATGATGTCAAATATTACCGCCGAGATGTTAGGTTGGGTTAGGTTAGGTTATATTACGTTATTGATGTATATAAAGGTCCCACGGAGACGTAGAGGCCAGCAAGCCAGGAATATGGTTAAATATTACCGCCGAGATGTTAGGTTGGGTTAGGTTAGGTTATATTACGTTATTGATGTATATAAAGGTCCCACGGAGACGTAGAGGCCAACAAGCCAGGAATGTGGTCAAATATTACCGCCGAGATGTTAGATTGGGATAGACTAGCTAATATTATGTTATTGATGTATATAAAAGTCCCACGGAGACGTAGAGGCCAACTCGCCAGGAATGTTGTCAAATATTACCGCCGAGATGAAAGGTTGGGTTAGGTTAGGTTATAATACGTTATTGATGTATATGAAGGTCAAACGGAGACGTAGAGGCCAACTCGCCAGGAATGATGTCAAATATTACCGCCGAGATGTTAGGTTGGGTTAGGTTAGGTTATATTACGTTATTGATGTATATAAAGGTCCCACGGAGACGTAGAGGCCAACAAGCCAGGAATATGGTTAAATATTACCGCCGAGATGTTAGGTTGGGTTAGGTTAGGTTATATTACGTTATTGATGTATATAAAGGTCCCACGGAGACGTAGAGGCCAACAAGCCAGGAATATGGTTAAATATTACCGCCGAGATGTTAAGTTGGGTTAGGTTAGGTTATATTACGTTATTGATGAATACAAAGGTCCCACGGAGGCGTAGAGGCCAACTCGCCAGGAATGTTGTCAAATATTACCGCCGAGATGTTAGATTGGGTTAGGCTAGCTTATATTATGTTATTGATGCATATAAAGGTCCCACGGAGACGTAGAGGCCAACTCGCCAGGAATGTTGTCAAATATTACCGCGGAGATGTTAGGTTGGGTTAGGTTAGGTTATATTACGTTATTGATGTATACAAAGGTCCCACGGAGGCGTAAAGGCCAACTCGCCAGGTAAGTTTTCAAATATTACCGCCGAGATGTTAGGTTGGGTTAGGCTAGGTTATATTACGTTATTGATGAATACAAAGGTCCCACGGAAGCGTAGAGGCCAACTCGCCAGGAATGTTGTCAAATATTACCGCGGAGATGTTAGGTTGGGTTAGGTTAGGTTATATTACGTTATTGATGTATATAAAGGTCCCACGGAGACGTAGAGGCCAACTCGCCAGGAATGTTGTCAAATATTACCGCGGAGATTTTAGGTTGGGTTAGGTTAGGTTATATTACGTTATTGATGTATATAAAGGTCCCACGGAGGCGGAAAAGCCAACTCGCCAGGAATGTTCTCAAATATTACCGCCGAGATGTTAGGTTGGGTTAGGTTAGGTTATATTACGTTATTGATGTATATAAAGGTCCCACGGAGAGGTAGAGGCCAACAAGACAGGAATGTGGTCAAATATTACCGCCGAGATGTTAGGTTGGGTTAGGTTAGGCTATATTACGTTATTGATGTATATAAAGGTCCCACGGAGACGTAGAGGCCAACTCGCCAGGTATGTTGTCAAATCTTACCGCCGAGATGTTAGGTTGGGTTAGGTTAGGTTATATTACGTTATGGATGTATATGAAGGTCAAACGGAGACGTAGAGGCCAACTCGCCAGGAATGATGTCAAATATTACCGCCGAGATGTTAGGTTGGGTTAGGTTAGGTTATATTACGTTATTGATGTATATAAAGGTCCCACGGAGACGTAGAGGCCAACTCGCCAGGTATGTTGTCAAATAGTACCGCCGAGATGTTAGGTTGGGTTAGGTTATGTTATATTACGTTATTGATGTATATAAAGGTCCCACGGAGGCGGAGAAGCCAACTCGCCAGGAATGTTCTCAAATATTACTGCCGAGATGTTAGGTTGGGTTAGGTTAGGTTGTATTACATTATTGATGTATATAACGGTCTCACGGAGACGTAGAGGCCAACAAGACAGGAATGTGGTCAAATCTTACCGCCGAGATGTTAGGTTAGGTTAGGTTATATTACGTTATAGATGTATATAAAGGTCCCACGGAGACGTAGAGTCCAACAAGCCAGGAATGTGATCAAATATTACCGCCGAGATGTAAGATTGGGTTAGGTGATATTATATTACGTTATTGATGTGTATAAAGATCCCACGGAGACGTAGAGGGCAACTCGCCAGGAATGTTGTCAAATATTACCGCCGAGATGTTAGATTGGGTTAGGCTAGCTTATATTATGTTATTGATGAATATAAAGGTCCCACGGAGACGTAGAGGCCAACTCGCCGGGAATGTTGTCAAATATTACCGCGGAGATGTTAGGTTGGGTTAGGTTAGGTTATATTACGTTATTGATGTATATAAAGGTCCCACGGAGACGAAGAGACCAACTCGCCAGGTATGATTTCAAATATTACCGCCGAGATGTTAGATTGGTTTGTGTTAGGTTATATTACGTTATTGAAGTATATGAAGGCCCCACGGAGACGGAGAAGCTAACTCGCCAGGAATGTTGTCAAATATTACCGCCGAGATGTTAGGTTGGGTTAGGTTAGGTTATATTACGTTATTGATGTATATAAAGGTCCCACGGAGACGTAGAGGCCAACAAGCCAGGATTGTGGTCAAATATTACCGCCGAGATGTTAGATTGGGATAGACTAGCTTATATTATGTTATTGATGTATATAAAAGTCCAACGGAGACGTAGAGGCCAACTCGCCAGGAATGTTGTCAAATATTACCGCCGAGATGATAGGTTGGGTTAGGTTAGGTTATAAAACGTTATTGATGTATATGAAGGTCAAACGGAGACGTAGAGGCCAACTCGCCAGGAATGATGTCAAATATTACCGCCGAGATGTTAGGTTGGGTTAGGTTAGGTTATATTACGTTATTGATGTATATAACGGTCCCACGGAGACGTAGAGGCCATCAAGGCAGGAATGTGGTCAAATATACCCGCCGAGATGTTAGGTTGGGTTAGGTTAGGTTATATTACGTTATTGATGTATATAAAGGTCCCACGGAGACGTAGAGGCCAACAAGCCAGGAATGTGGTCAAATATTACCGCCGAGATGTTAGGTTGGGTTAGGTTAGGCTATATTACGTTATTGATGTATATAAAGGTCCCACGGAGACGTAGAGGCCAACTCGCCAGGTATGTTGTCAAATATTACCGCCGAGATGTTAGGTTGGGTTAGGTTAGGTTATATTACGTTATAGATGTATATAAAGGTCCCACGGAGACGTAGAGTCCAACAAGCCAGGAATGTGATCAAATATTACCGCCGAGATGTAAGATTGGGTTAGGTGATGTTCTATTACGTTATTGATGTGTATAAAGGTCCCACGGAGACGTAGAGGCCAACTCGCCAGGTATGTTGTCAAATATTACCGCCGAGATGTTAGGTTGGGTTAGGCTAGGTTATATTACGTTATTGATGTATACAAAGGTCCCACGGAGGCGTAAAGGCCAACTCGCCAGGTAAGTTTTCAAATATTACCGCCGAGATGTTAGGTTGGGTTAGGTTAGGTTATATTACGTTATTGGTGTATATAACGGTCCCACGGAGACGTAGAGGCCATCAAGACAGGAATGTGGTCAAATATTCCCGCCGAGATGTTAGGTTGGGTTAGGTTAGGTTATATTACGTTATTGATGTATATAAAGGTCCCACGGAGACGTAGAGGCCAACAAGCCAGGAATGTGGTTAAATATTACCGCCGAGATGTTAGGTTGGGTTAGGTTAGGTTATATTACATTATTGATGTATATAACGGTCGCACGGAGACGTAGAGGCCAACAAGACAGGAATGTGGTCAAATATTACCGCCGAGATGTTAGGTTGGGTTAGGCTAGGCTATATTACGTTATTGATGTATATAAAGGTCCCACGGAGACGTAGGGGCCAACTCGCCAGGTATGTTATCAAATATTACCGCCGAGATGAAATGTTGGGTTAGGTTAGGTTATAATACGTTATTGATGTATATGAAGGTCAAACGGAGACGTAGAGGCCAACTCGCCAGGAATGATGTCAAATATTACCGCCGAGATGTTAGGTTGGGTTAGGTTAGGTTATATTACGTTATTGATGTATATAAAGGTCCCACGGAGACGTAGAGGCCAACAAGCCAGGAATATGGTTAAATATTACCGCCGAGATGTTAGGTTGGGTTAGGTTAGGTTATATTACGTTATTGATGTATATAAAGGTCCCACGGAGACGTAGAGTCCAACAAGCCAGGAATGTGATCAAATATTACCGCCGAGATGTAAGATTGGGTTAGGTGATGTTCTATTACGTTATTGATGTGTATAAAGGTCCCACGGAGACGTAGAGGCCAACTCGCCAGGTATGTTGTCAAATATTACCGCCGAGATGTTAGGTTGGGTTAGGCTAGGTTATATTACGTTATTGATGTATACAAAGGTCCCACGGAGGCGTAAAGGCCAACTCGCCAGGTAAGTTTTCAAATATGACCGCCGAGATGTTAGGTTGGGTTAGGTTAGGTTATATTACGTTATTGGTGTATATAACGGTCCCACGGAGACGTAGAGGCCATCAAGACAGGAATGTGGTCAAATATTCCCGCCGAGATGTTAGGTTGGGTTAGGTTAGGTTATATTACGTTATTGATGTATATAAAGGTCCCACGGAGACGTAGAGGCCAACAAGCCAGGAATGTGGTTAAATATTACCGCCGAGATGTTAGGTTGGGTTAGGTTAGGTTATATTACATTATTGATGTATATAACGGTCGCACGGAGACGTAGAGGCCAACAAGACAGGAATGTGGTCAAATATTACCGCCGAGATGTTAGGTCGGGTTAGGCTAGGCTATATTACGTTATTGATGTATATAAAGGTCCCACGGAGACGTAGGGGCCAACTCGCCAGGTATGTTATCAAATATTACCGCCGAGATGAAATGTTGGGTTAGGTTAGGTTATAATACGTTATTGATGTATATGAAGGTCAAACGGAGACGTAGAGGCCAACTCGCCAGGAATGATGTCAAATATTACCGCCGAGATGTTAGGTTGGGTTAGGTTAGGTTATATTACGTTATTGATGTATATAAAGGTCCCACGGAGACGTAGAGGCCAGCAAGCCAGGAATATGGTTAAATATTACCGCCGAGATGTTAGGTTGGGTTAGGTTAGGTTATATTACGTTATTGATGTATATAAAGGTCCCACGGAGACGTAGAGGCCAACAAGCCAGGAATGTGGTCAAATATTACCGCCGAGATGTTAGATTGGGATAGACTAGCTAATATTATGTTATTGATGTATATAAAAGTCCCACGGAGACGTAGAGGCCAACTCGCCAGGAATGTTGTCAAATATTACCGCCGAGATGAAAGGTTGGGTTAGGTTAGGTTATAATACGTTATTGATGTATATGAAGGTCAAACGGAGACGTAGAGGCCAACTCGCCAGGAATGATGTCAAATATTACCGCCGAGATGTTAGGTTGGGTTAGGTTAGGTTATATTACGTTATTGATGTATATAAAGGTCCCACGGAGACGTAGAGGCCAACAAGCCAGGAATATGGTTAAATATTACCGCCGAGATGTTAGGTTGGGTTAGGTTAGGTTATATTACGTTATTGATGTATATAAAGGTCCCACGGAGACGTAGAGGCCAACAAGCCAGGAATATGGTTAAATATTACCGCCGAGATGTTAAGTTGGGTTAGGTTAGGTTATATTACGTTATTGATGAATACAAAGGTCCCACGGAGGCGTAGAGGCCAACTCGCCAGGAATGTTGTCAAATATTACCGCCGAGATGTTAGATTGGGTTAGGCTAGCTTATATTATGTTATTGATGCATATAAAGGTCCCACGGAGACGTAGAGGCCAACTCGCCAGGAATGTTGTCAAATATTACCGCGGAGATGTTAGGTTGGGTTAGGTTAGGTTATATTACGTTATTGATGTATATAAAGGTCCCACGGAGGCGGATAAGCCAACTCGCCAGGAATGATGTCAAATATTACCGCCGAGATGTTAGGTTGGGTTAGGTTAGGTTATATTACGTTATTGATGTATATAAAGGTCCCACGGAGACGTAGAGGCCAACTCGCCAGGTATGTTGTCAAATAGTACCGCCGAGATGTTAGGTTGGGTTAGGTTATGTTATATTACGTTATTGATGTATATAAAGTTCCCACGGAGGCGGAGAAGCCAACTCGACAGGAATGTTCTCAAATATTACTGCCGAGATGTTAGGTTGGGTTAGGTTAGGTTGTATTACATTATTGATGTATATAACGGTCTCACGGAGACGTAGAGGCCAACAAGACAGGAATGTGGTCAAATCTTACCGCCGAGATGTTAGGTTAGGTTAGGTTATATTACGTTATAGATGTATATAAAGGTCCCACGGAGACGTAGAGTCCAACAAGCCAGGAATGTGATCAAATATTACCGCCGAGATGTAAGATTGGGTTAGGTGATATTATATTACGTTATTGATGTGTATAAAGATCCCACGGAGACGTAGAGGGCAACTCGCCAGGAATGTTGTCAAATATTACCGCCGAGATGTTAGATTGGGTTAGGCTAGCTTATATTATGTTATTGATGAATATAAAGGTCCCACGGAGACGTAGAGGCCAACTCGCCGGGAATGTTGTCAAATATTACCGCGGAGATGTTAGGTTGGGTTAGGTTAGGTTATATTACGTTATTGATGTATATAAAGGTCCCACGGAGACGAAGAGACCAACTCGCCAGGTATGATTTCAAATATTACCGCCGAGATGTTAGATTGGTTTGTGTTAGGTTATATTACGTTATTGAAGTATATGAAGGCCCCACGGAGACGGAGAAGCTAACTCGCCAGGAATGTTGTCAAATATTACCGCCGAGATGTTAGGTTGGATTAGGTTAGCTTATATTACGTTATTGATGTATATAAAGGTCCCACGGAGACGTAGAGGCCAACAAGCCAGGATTGTGGTCAAATATTACCGCCGAGATGTTAGATTGGGATAGACTAGCTTATATTATGTTATTGATGTATATAAAAGTCCAACGGAGACGTAGAGGCCAACTCGCCAGGAATGTTGTCAAATATTACCGCCGAGATGATAGGTTGGGTTAGGTTAGGTTATAAAACGTTATTGATGTATATGAAGGTCAAACGGAGACGTAGAGGCCAACTCGCCAGGAATGATGTCAAATATTACCGCCGAGATGTTAGGTTGGGTTAGGTTAGGTTATATTACGTTATTGATGTATATAACGGTCCCACGGAGACGTAGAGGCCATCAAGGCAGGAATGTGGTCAAATATACCCGCCGAGATGTTAGGTTGGGTTAGGTTAGGTTATATTACGTTATTGATGTATATAAAGGTCCCACGGAGACGTAGAGGCCAACAAGCCAGGAATGTGGTCAAATATTACCGCCGAGATGTTAGGTTGGGTTAGGTTAGGCTATATTACGTTATTGATGTATATAAAGGTCCCACGGAGACGTAGAGGCCAACTCGCCAGGTATGTTGTCAAATATTACCGCCGAGATGTTAGGTTGGGTTAGGTTAGGTTATATTACGTTATAGATGTATATAAAGGTCCCACGGAGACGTAGAGTCCAACAAGCCAGGAATGTGATCAAATATTACCGCCGAGATGTAAGATTGGGTTAGGTGATGTTCTATTACGTTATTGATGTGTATAAAGGTCCCACGGAGACGTAGAGGCCAACTCGCCAGGTATGTTGTCAAATATTACCGCCGAGATGTTAGGTTGGGTTAGGCTAGGTTATATTACGTTATTGATGTATACAAAGGTCCCACGGAGGCGTAAAGGCCAACTCGCCAGGTAAGTTTTCAAATATTACCGCCGAGATGTTAGGTTGGGTTAGGTTAGGTTATATTACGTTATTGGTGTATATAACGGTCCCACGGAGACGTAGAGGCCATCAAGACAGGAATGTGGTCAAATATTCCCGCCGAGATGTTAGGTTGGGTTAGGTTAGGTTATATTACGTTATAGATGTATATAAAGGTCCCACGGAGACGTAGAGTCCAACAAGCCAGGAATGTGATCAAATATTACCGCCGAGATGTAAGATTGGGTTAGGTGATGTTCTATTACGTTATTGATGTGTATAAAGGTCCCACGGAGACGTAGAGGCCAACTCGCCAGGTATGTTGTCAAATATTACCGCCGAGATGTTAGGTTGGGTTAGGTTAGGTTATATTACGTTATTGATGTATATAAAGGTCCCACGGAGACGTAGAGGCCAACAAGCCAGGAATGTGGTCAAATATTACCGCCGAGATGTTAGGTTGGGTTAGGTTAGGCTATATTACGTTATTGATGTATATAAAGGTCCCACGGAGACGTAGAGGCCAACTCGCCAGGTATGTTGTCAAATATTACCGCCGAGATGTTAGGTTGGGTTAGGTTAGGTTATATTACGTTATAGATGTATATAAAGGTCCCACGGAGACGTAGAGTCCAACAAGCCAGGAATGTGATCAAATATTACCGCCGAGATGTAAGATTGGGTTAGGTGATGTTCTATTACGTTATTGATGTGTATAAAGGTCCCACGGAGACGTAGAGGCCAACTCGCCAGGTATGTTGTCAAATATTACCGCCGAGATGTTAGGTTGGGTTAGGCTAGGTTATATTACGTTATTGATGTATACAAAGGTCCCACGGAGGCGTAAAGGCCAACTCGCCAGGTAAGTTTTCAAATATTACCGCCGAGATGTTAGGTTGGGTTAGGTTAGGTTATATTACGTTATTGGTGTATATAACGGTCCCACGGAGACGTAGAGGCCATCAAGACAGGAATGTGGTCAAATATTCCCGCCGAGATGTTAGGTTGGGTTAGGTTAGGTTATATTACGTTATAGATGTATATAAAGGTCCCACGGAGACGTAGAGTCCAACAAGCCAGGAATGTGATCAAATATTACCGCCGAGATGTAAGATTGGGTTAGGTGATGTTCTATTACGTTATTGATGTGTATAAAGGTCCCACGGAGACGTAGAGGCCAACTCGCCAGGTATGTTGTCAAATATTACCGCCGAGATGTTAGGTTGGGTTAGGTTAGGTTATATTACGTTATTGATGTATATAAAGGTCCCACGGAGACGTAGAGGCCAACAAGCCAGGAATGTGGTCAAATATTACCGCCGAGATGTTAGGTTGGGTTAGGTTAGGCTATATTACGTTATTGATGTATATAAAGGTCCCACGGAGACGTAGAGGCCAACTCGCCAGGTATGTTGTCAAATATTACCGCCGAGATGTTAGGTTGGGTTAGGTTAGGTTATATTACGTTATAGATGTATATAAAGGTCCCACGGAGACGTAGAGTCCAACAAGCCAGGAATGTGATCAAATATTACCGCCGAGATGTAAGATTGGGTTAGGTGATGTTCTATTACGTTATTGATGTGTATAAAGGTCCCACGGAGACGTAAAGGCCAACTCGCCAGGTATGTTGTCAAATATTACCGCCGAGATGTTAGGTTGGGTTAGGCTAGGTTATATTACGTTATTGATGTATACAAAGGTCCCACGGAGGCGTAAAGGCCAACTCGCCAGGTAAGTTTTCAAATATTACCGCCGAGATGTTAGGTTGGGTTAGGTTAGGTTATATTACGTTATTGGTGTATATAACGGTCCCACGGAGACGTAGAGGCCATAAAGACAGGAATGTGGTCAAATATTCCCGCCGAGATGTTAGGTTGGGTTAGGTTAGGTTATATTACGTTATTGATGTATATAAAGGTCCCACGGAGACGTAGAGGCCAACAAGCCAGGAATGTGGTTAAATATTACCGCCGAGATGTTAGGTTGGGTTAGGTTAGGTTATATTACATTATTGATGTATATAACGGTCGCACGGAGACGTAGAGGCCAACAAGACAGGAATGTGGTCAAATATTACCGCCGAGATGTTAGGTCGGGTTAGGCTAGGCTATATTACGTTATTGATGTATATAAAGGTCCCACGGAGACGTAGGGGCCAACTCGCCAGGTATGTTATCAAATATTACCGCCGAGATGAAATGTTGGGTTAGGTTAGGTTATAATACGTTATTGATGTATATGAAGGTCAAACGGAGACGTAGAGGCCAACTCGCCAGGAATGATGTCAAATATTACCGCCGAGATGTTAGGTTGGGTTAGGTTAGGTTATATTACGTTATTGATGTATATAAAGGTCCCACGGAGACGTAGAGGCCAGCAAGCCAGGAATATGGTTAAATATTACCGCCGAGATGTTAGGTTGGGTTAGGTTAGGTTATATTACGTTATTGATGTATATAAAGGTCCCACGGAGACGTAGAGGCCAACAAGCCAGGAATGTGGTCAAATATTACCGCCGAGATGTTAGATTGGGATAGACTAGCTAATATTATGTTATTGATGTATATAAAAGTCCCACGGAGACGTAGAGGCCAACTCGCCAGGAATGTTGTCAAATATTACCGCCGAGATGAAAGGTTGGGTTAGGTTAGGTTATAATACGTTATTGATGTATATGAAGGTCAAACGGAGACGTAGAGGCCAACTCGCCAGGAATGATGTCAAATATTACCGCCGAGATGTTAGGTTGGGTTAGGTTAGGTTATATTACGTTATTGATGTATATAAAGGTCCCACGGAGACGTAGAGGCCAACAAGCCAGGAATATGGTTAAATATTACCGCCGAGATGTTAGGTTGGGTTAGGTTAGGTTATATTACGTTATTGATGTATATAAAGGTCCCACGGAGACGTAGAGGCCAACAAGCCAGGAATATGGTTAAATATTACCGCCGAGATGTTAAGTTGGGTTAGGTTAGGTTATATTACGTTATTGATGAATACAAAGGTCCCACGGAGGCGTAGAGGCCAACTCGCCAGGAATGTTGTCAAATATTACCGCCGAGATGTTAGATTGGGTTAGGCTAGCTTATATTATGTTATTGATGCATATAAAGGTCCCACGGAGACGTAGAGGCCAACTCGCCAGGAATGTTGTCAAATATTACCGCGGAGATGTTAGGTTGGGTTAGGTTAGGTTATATTACGTTATTGATGTATATAAAGGTCCCACGGAGGCGGATAAGCCAACTCGCCAGGAATGATGTCAAATATTACCGCCGAGATGTTAGGTTGGGTTAGGTTAGGTTATATTACGTTATTGATGTATATAAAGGTCCCACGGAGACGTAGAGGCCAACTCGCCAGGTATGTTGTCAAATAGTACCGCCGAGATGTTAGGTTGGGTTAGGTTATGTTATATTACGTTATTGATGTATATAAAGGTCCCACGGAGGCGGAGAAGCCAACTCGCCAGGAATGTTCTCAAATATTACTGCCGAGATGTTAGGTTGGGTTAGGTTAGGTTGTATTACATTATTGATGTATATAACGGTCTCACGGAGACGTAGAGGCCAACAAGACAGGAATGTGGTCAAATCTTACCGCCGAGATGTTAGGTTAGGTTAGGTTATATTACGTTATAGATGTATATAAAGGTCCCACGGAGACGTAGAGTCCAACAAGCCAGGCATGTGATCAAATATTACCGCCGAGATGTAAGATTGGGTTAGGTGATATTATATTACGTTATTGATGTGTATAAAGATCCCACGGAGACGTAGAGGCCAACTCGCCAGGTATGTTGTCAAATATTACCGCCGAGATGTTAGGTTGGGTTAGGCTAGGTTATATTACGTTATTGATGTATACAAAGGTCCCACGGAGGCGTAAAGGCCAACTCGCCAGGTAAGTTTTCAAATATTACCGCCGAGATGTTAGATTGGGTTAGGTTAGGTTATATTACGTTATTGAAGTATATGAAGGCCCCACGGAGACGGAGAAGCCAACTCGCCAGGAATGTTCTCAAATATTACCGCCGAGATGTTAGGTTGGGTTAGGTTAGGTTCTATTACGTTATTGAAGTATATGAAGGCCCCACGGAGACGGAGAAGCCAACTCGCCAGGAATGTTGTCAAATATTACCGCCGAGATGTTAGGTTGGGTTAGGTTAGGTTATATTACGTTATTGATGTATATAAAGGTCCCACGGAGACGTAGAGGCCAACAAGCCAGGATTGTGGTCAAATATTACCGCCGAGATGTTAGATTGGGATAGACTAGCTTATATTATGTTATTGATGTATATAAAAGTCCAACGGAGACGTAGAGGCCAACTCGCCAGGAATGTTGTCAAATATTACCGCCGAGATGATAGGTTGGGTTAGGTTAGGTTATAAAACGTTATTGATGTATATGAAGGTCAAACGGAGACGTAGAGGCCAACTCGCCAGGAATGATGTCAAATATTACCGCCGAGATGTTAGGTTGGGTTAGGTTAGGTTATATTACGTTATTGATGTATATAACGGTCCCACGGAGACGTAGAGGCCATCAAGGCAGGAATGTGGTCAAATATACCCGCCGAGATGTTAGGTTGGGTTAGGTTAGGTTATATTACGTTATTGATGTATATAAAGGTCCCACGGAGACGTAGAGGCCAACAAGCCAGGAATGTGGTCAAATATTACCGCCGAGATGTTAGGTTGGGTTAGGTTAGGCTATATTACGTTATTGATGTATATAAAGGTCCCACGGAGACGTAGAGGCCAACTCGCCAGGTATGTTGTCAAATATTACCGCCGAGATGTTAGGTTGGGTTAGGTTAGGTTATATTACGTTATAGATGTATATAAAGGTCCCACGGAGACGTAGAGTCCAACAAGCCAGGAATGTGATCAAATATTACCGCCGAGATGTAAGATTGGGTTAGGTGATGTTCTATTACGTTATTGATGTGTATAAAGGTCCCACGGAGACGTAGAGGCCAACTCGCCAGGTATGTTGTCAAATATTACCGCCGAGATGTTAGGTTGGGTTAGGCTAGGTTATATTACGTTATTGATGTATACAAAGGTCCCACGGAGGCGTAAAGGCCAACTCGCCAGGTAAGTTTTCAAATATTACCGCCGAGATGTTAGGTTGGGTTAGGCTAGGTTATATTACGTTATTGATGAATACAAAGGTCCCACGGAAGCGTAGAGGCCAACTCGCCAGGAATGTTGTCAAATATTACCGCGGAGATGTTAGGTTGGGTTAGGTTAGGTTATATTACGTTATTGATGTATATAAAGGTCCCACGGAGACGTAGAGGCCAACTCGCCAGGAATGTTGTCAAATATTACCGCGGAGATTTTAGGTTGGGTTAGGTTAGGTTATATTACGTTATTGATGTATATAAAGGTCCCACGGAGACGTAGAGGCCAACTCGCCAGGAATGTTGTCAAATATTACCGCGGAGATGTTAGGTTGGGTTAGGTTAGGTTATATTACGTTATTGATGTATATAAAGGTCCCACGGAGGCGGATAAGCCAACTCGCCAGGAATGATGTCAAATATTACCGCCGAGATGTTAGGTTGGGTTAGGTTAGGTTATATTACGTTATTGATGTATATAAAGGTCCCACGGAGACGTAGAGGCCAACTCGCCAGGTATGTTGTCAAATAGTACCGCCGAGATGTTAGGTTGGGTTAGGTTATGTTATATTACGTTATTGATGTATATAAAGGTCCCACGGAGGCGGAGAAGCCAACTCGCCAGGAATGTTCTCAAATATTACTGCCGAGATGTTAGGTTGGGTTAGGTTAGGTTGTATTACATTATTGATGTATATAACGGTCTCACGGAGACGTAGAGGCCAACAAGACAGGAATGTGGTCAAATCTTACCGCCGAGATGTTAGGTTAGGTTAGGTTATATTACGTTATAGATGTATATAAAGGTCCCACGGAGACGTAGAGTCCAACAAGCCAGGCATGTGATCAAATATTACCGCCGAGATGTAAGATTGGGTTAGGTGATATTATATTACGTTATTGATGTGTATAAAGATCCCACGGAGACGTAGAGGCCAACTCGCCAGGTATGTTGTCAAATATTACCGCCGAGATGTTAGGTTGGGTTAGGCTAGGTTATATTACGTTATTGATGTATACAAAGGTCCCACGGAGGCGTAAAGGCCAACTCGCCAGGTAAGTTTTCAAATATTACCGCCGAGATGTTAGATTGGGTTAGGTTAGGTTATATTACGTTATTGAAGTATATGAAGGCCCCACGGAGACGGAGAAGCCAACTCGCCAGGAATGTTCTCAAATATTACCGCCGAGATGTTAGGTTGGGTTAGGTTAGGTTCTATTACGTTATTGAAGTATATGAAGGCCCCACGGAGACGGAGAAGCCAACTCGCCAGGAATGTTGTCAAATATTACCGCCGAGATGTTAGGTTGGGTTAGGTTAGGTTATATTACGTTATTGATGTATATAAAGGTCCCACGGAGACGTAGAGGCCAACAAGCCAGGATTGTGGTCAAATATTACCGCCGAGATGTTAGATTGGGATAGACTAGCTTATATTATGTTATTGATGTATATAAAAGTCCAACGGAGACGTAGAGGCCAACTCGCCAGGAATGTTGTCAAATATTACCGCCGAGATGATAGGTTGGGTTAGGTTAGGTTATAAAACGTTATTGATGTATATGAAGGTCAAACGGAGACGTAGAGGCCAACTCGCCAGGAATGATGTCAAATATTACCGCCGAGATGTTAGGTTGGGTTAGGTTAGGTTATATTACGTTATTGATGTATATAACGGTCCCACGGAGACGTAGAGGCCATCAAGGCAGGAATGTGGTCAAATATACCCGCCGAGATGTTAGGTTGGGTTAGGTTAGGTTATATTACGTTATTGATGTATATAAAGGTCCCACGGAGACGTAGAGGCCAACAAGCCAGGAATGTGGTCAAATATTACCGCCGAGATGTTAGGTTGGGTTAGGTTAGGCTATATTACGTTATTGATGTATATAAAGGTCCCACGGAGACGTAGAGGCCAACTCGCCAGGTATGTTGTCAAATATTACCGCCGAGATGTTAGGTTGGGTTAGGTTAGGTTATATTACGTTATAGATGTATATAAAGGTCCCACGGAGACGTAGAGTCCAACAAGCCAGGAATGTGATCAAATATTACCGCCGAGATGTAAGATTGGGTTAGGTGATGTTCTATTACGTTATTGATGTGTATAAAGGTCCCACGGAGACGTAGAGGCCAACTCGCCAGGTATGTTGTCAAATATTACCGCCGAGATGTTAGGTTGGGTTAGGCTAGGTTATATTACGTTATTGATGTATACAAAGGTCCCACGGAGGCGTAAAGGCCAACTCGCCAGGTAAGTTTTCAAATATTACCGCCGAGATGTTAGGTTGGGTTAGGCTAGGTTATATTACGTTATTGATGAATACAAAGGTCCCACGGAAGCGTAGAGGCCAACTCGCCAGGAATGTTGTCAAATATTACCGCGGAGATGTTAGGTTGGGTTAGGTTAGGTTATATTACGTTATTGATGTATATAAAGGTCCCACGGAGACGTAGAGGCCAACTCGCCAGGAATGTTGTCAAATATTACCGCGGAGATTTTAGGTTGGGTTAGGTTAGGTTATATTACGTTATTGATGTATATAAAGGTCCCACGGAGGCGGAAAAGCCAACTCGCCAGGAATGTTCTCAAATATTACCGCCGAGATGTTAGGTTGGGTTAGGTTAGGTTATATTACGTTATTGATGTATATAAAGGTCCCACGGAGAGGTAGAGGCCAACAAGACAGGAATGTGGTCAAATATTACCGCCGAGATGTTAGGTTGGGTTAGGTTAGGCTATATTACGTTATTGATGTATATAAAGGTCCCACGGAGACGTAGAGGCCAACTCGCCAGGTATGTTGTCAAATCTTACCGCCGAGATGTTAGGTTGGGTTAGGTTAGGTTATATTACGTTATGGATGTATATGAAGGTCAAACGGAGACGTAGAGGCCAACTCGCCAGGAATGATGTCAAATATTACCGCCGAGATGTTAGGTTGGGTTAGGTTAGGTTATATTACGTTATTGATGTATATAAAGGTCCCACGGAGACGTAGAGGCCAACTCGCCAGGTATGTTGTCAAATAGTACCGCCGAGATGTTAGGTTGGGTTAGGTTATGTTATATTACGTTATTGATGTATATAAAGGTCCCACGGAGGCGGAGAAGCCAACTCGCCAGGAATGTTCTCAAATATTACTGCCGAGATGTTAGGTTGGGTTAGGTTAGGTTGTATTACATTATTGATGTATATAACGGTCTCACGGAGACGTAGAGGCCAACAAGACAGGAATGTGGTCAAATCTTACCGCCGAGATGTTAGGTTAGGTTAGGTTATATTACGTTATAGATGTATATAAAGGTCCCACGGAGACGTAGAGTCCAACAAGCCAGGAATGTGATCAAATATTACCGCCGAGATGTAAGATTGGGTTAGGTGATATTATATTACGTTATTGATGTGTATAAAGATCCCACGGAGACGTAGAGGGCAACTCGCCAGGAATGTTGTCAAATATTACCGCCGAGATGTTAGATTGGGTTAGGCTAGCTTATATTATGTTATTGATGAATATAAAGGTCCCACGGAGACGTAGAGGCCAACTCGCCGGGAATGTTGTCAAATATTACCGCGGAGATGTTAGGTTGGGTTAGGTTAGGTTATATTACGTTATTGATGTATATAAAGGTCCCACGGAGACGAAGAGACCAACTCGCCAGGTATGATTTCAAATATTACCGCCGAGATGTTAGATTGGTTTGTGTTAGGTTATATTACGTTATTGAAGTATATGAAGGCCCCACGGAGACGGAGAAGCTAACTCGCCAGGAATGTTGTCAAATATTACCGCCGAGATGTTAGGTTGGGTTAGGTTAGGTTATATTACGTTATTGATGTATATAAAGGTCCCACGGAGACGTAGAGGCCAACAAGCCAGGATTGTGGTCAAATATTACCGCCGAGATGTTAGATTGGGATAGACTAGCTTATATTATGTTATTGATGTATATAAAAGTCCAACGGAGACGTAGAGGCCAACTCGCCAGGAATGTTGTCAAATATTACCGCCGAGATGATAGGTTGGGTTAGGTTAGGTTATAAAACGTTATTGATGTATATGAAGGTCAAACGGAGACGTAGAGGCCAACTCGCCAGGAATGATGTCAAATATTACCGCCGAGATGTTAGGTTGGGTTAGGTTAGGTTATATTACGTTATTGATGTATATAACGGTCCCACGGAGACGTAGAGGCCATCAAGGCAGGAATGTGGTCAAATATACCCGCCGAGATGTTAGGTTGGGTTAGGTTAGGTTATATTACGTTATTGATGTATATAAAGGTCCCACGGAGACGTAGAGGCCAACAAGCCAGGAATGTGGTCAAATATTACCGCCGAGATGTTAGGTTGGGTTAGGTTAGGCTATATTACGTTATTGATGTATATAAAGGTCCCACGGAGACGTAGAGGCCAACTCGCCAGGTATGTTGTCAAATATTACCGCCGAGATGTTAGGTTGGGTTAGGTTAGGTTATATTACGTTATAGATGTATATAAAGGTCCCACGGAGACGTAGAGTCCAACAAGCCAGGAATGTGATCAAATATTACCGCCGAGATGTAAGATTGGGTTAGGTGATGTTCTATTACGTTATTGATGTGTATAAAGGTCCCACGGAGACGTAGAGGCCAACTCGCCAGGTATGTTGTCAAATATTACCGCCGAGATGTTAGGTTGGGTTAGGCTAGGTTATATTACGTTATTGATGTATACAAAGGTCCCACGGAGGCGTAAAGGCCAACTCGCCAGGTAAGTTTTCAAATATTACCGCCGAGATGTTAGGTTGGGTTAGGTTAGGTTATATTACGTTATTGGTGTATATAACGGTCCCACGGAGACGTAGAGGCCATCAAGACAGGAATGTGGTCAAATATTCCCGCCGAGATGTTAGGTTGGGTTAGGTTAGGTTATATTACGTTATTGATGTATATAAAGGTCCCACGGAGACGTAGAGGCCAACAAGCCAGGAATGTGGTTAAATATTACCGCCGAGATGTTAGGTTGGGTTAGGTTAGGTTATATTACATTATTGATGTATATAACGGTCGCACGGAGACGTAGAGGCCAACAAGACAGGAATGTGGTCAAATATTACCGCCGAGATGTTAGGTTGGGTTAGGCTAGGCTATATTACGTTATTGATGTATATAAAGGTCCCACGGAGACGTAGGGGCCAACTCGCCAGGTATGTTATCAAATATTACCGCCGAGATGAAATGTTGGGTTAGGTTAGGTTATAATACGTTATTGATGTATATGAAGGTCAAACGGAGACGTAGAGGCCAACTCGCCAGGAATGATGTCAAATATTACCGCCGAGATGTTAGGTTGGGTTAGGTTAGGTTATATTACGTTATTGATGTATATAAAGGTCCCACGGAGACGTAGAGGCCAACAAGCCAGGAATATGGTTAAATATTACCGCCGAGATGTTAGGTTGGGTTAGGTTAGGTTATATTACGTTATTGATGTATATAAAGGTCCCACGGAGACGTAGAGTCCAACAAGCCAGGAATGTGATCAAATATTACCGCCGAGATGTAAGATTGGGTTAGGTGATGTTCTATTACGTTATTGATGTGTATAAAGGTCCCACGGAGACGTAGAGGCCAACTCGCCAGGTATGTTGTCAAATATTACCGCCGAGATGTTAGGTTGGGTTAGGCTAGGTTATATTACGTTATTGATGTATACAAAGGTCCCACGGAGGCGTAAAGGCCAACTCGCCAGGTAAGTTTTCAAATATGACCGCCGAGATGTTAGGTTGGGTTAGGTTAGGTTATATTACGTTATTGGTGTATATAACGGTCCCACGGAGACGTAGAGGCCATCAAGACAGGAATGTGGTCAAATATTCCCGCCGAGATGTTAGGTTGGGTTAGGTTAGGTTATATTACGTTATTGATGTATATAAAGGTCCCACGGAGACGTAGAGGCCAACAAGCCAGGAATGTGGTTAAATATTACCGCCGAGATGTTAGGTTGGGTTAGGTTAGGTTATATTACATTATTGATGTATATAACGGTCGCACGGCGACGTAGAGGCCAACAAGACAGGAATGTGGTCAAATATTACCGCCGAGATGTTAGGTCGGGTTAGGCTAGGCTATATTACGTTATTGATGTATATAAAGGTCCCACGGAGACGTAGGGGCCAACTCGCCAGGTATGTTATCAAATATTACCGCCGAGATGAAATGTTGGGTTAGGTTAGGTTATAATACGTTATTGATGTATATGAAGGTCAAACGGAGACGTAGAGGCCAACTCGCCAGGAATGATGTCAAATATTACCGCCGAGATGTTAGGTTGGGTTAGGTTAGGTTATATTACGTTATTGATGTATATAAAGGTCCCACGGAGACGTAGAGGCCAGCAAGCCAGGAATATGGTTAAATATTACCGCCGAGATGTTAGGTTGGGTTAGGTTAGGTTATATTACGTTATTGATGTATATAAAGGTCCCACGGAGACGTAGAGGCCAACAAGCCAGGAATGTGGTCAAATATTACCGCCGAGATGTTAGATTGGGATAGACTAGCTAATATTATGTTATTGATGTATATAAAAGTCCCACGGAGACGTAGAGGCCAACTCGCCAGGAATGTTGTCAAATATTACCGCCGAGATGAAAGGTTGGGTTAGGTTAGGTTATAATACGTTATTGATGTATATGAAGGTCAAACGGAGACGTAGAGGCCAACTCGCCAGGAATGATGTCAAATATTACCGCCGAGATGTTAGGTTGGGTTAGGTTAGGTTATATTACGTTATTGATGTATATAAAGGTCCCACGGAGACGTAGAGGCCAACAAGCCAGGAATATGGTTAAATATTACCGCCGAGATGTTAGGTTGGGTTAGGTTAGGTTATATTACGTTATTGATGTATATAAAGGTCCCACGGAGACGTAGAGGCCAACAAGCCAGGAATATGGTTAAATATTACCGCCGAGATGTTAAGTTGGGTTAGGTTAGGTTATATTACGTTATTGATGAATACAAAGGTCCCACGGAGGCGTAGAGGCCAACTCGCCAGGAATGTTGTCAAATATTACCGCCGAGATGTTAGATTGGGTTAGGCTAGCTTATATTATGTTATTGATGCATATAAAGGTCCCACGGAGACGTAGAGGCCAACTCGCCAGGAATGTTGTCAAATATTACCGCGGAGATGTTAGGTTGGGTTAGGTTAGGTTATATTACGTTATTGATGTATACAAAGGTCCCACGGAGGCGTAAAGGCCAACTCGCCAGGTAAGTTTTCAAATATTACCGCCGAGATGTTAGGTTGGGTTAGGCTAGGTTATATTACGTTATTGATGAATACAAAGGTCCCACGGAAGCGTAGAGGCCAACTCGCCAGGAATGTTGTCAAATATTACCGCGGAGATGTTAGGTTGGGTTAGGTTAGGTTATATTACGTTATTGATGTATATAAAGGTCCCACGGAGACGTAGAGGCCAACTCGCCAGGAATGTTGTCAAATATTACCGCGGAGATTTTAGGTTGGGTTAGGTTAGGTTATATTACGTTATTGATGTATATAAAGGTCCCACGGAGGCGGAAAAGCCAACTCGCCAGGAATGTTCTCAAATATTACCGCCGAGATGTTAGGTTGGGTTAGGTTAGGTTATATTACGTTATTGATGTATATAAAGGTCCCACGGAGAGGTAGAGGCCAACAAGACAGGAATGTGGTCAAATATTACCGCCGAGATGTTAGGTTGGGTTAGGTTAGGCTATATTACGTTATTGATGTATATAAAGGTCCCACGGAGACGTAGAGGCCAACTCGCCAGGTATGTTGTCAAATCTTACCGCCGAGATGTTAGGTTGGGTTAGGTTAGGTTATATTACGTTATGGATGTATATGAAGGTCAAACGGAGACGTAGAGGCCAACTCGCCAGGAATGATGTCAAATATTACCGCCGAGATGTTAGGTTGGGTTAGGTTAGGTTATATTACGTTATTGATGTATATAAAGGTCCCACGGAGACGTAGAGGCCAACTCGCCAGGTATGTTGTCAAATAGTACCGCCGAGATGTTAGGTTGGGTTAGGTTATGTTATATTACGTTATTGATGTATATAAAGGTCCCACGGAGGCGGAGAAGCCAACTCGCCAGGAATGTTCTCAAATATTACTGCCGAGATGTTAGGTTGGGTTAGGTTAGGTTGTATTACATTATTGATGTATATAACGGTCTCACGGAGACGTAGAGGCCAACAAGACAGGAATGTGGTCAAATCTTACCGCCGAGATGTTAGGTTAGGTTAGGTTATATTACGTTATAGATGTATATAAAGGTCCCACGGAGACGTAGAGTCCAACAAGCCAGGAATGTGATCAAATATTACCGCCGAGATGTAAGATTGGGTTAGGTGATATTATATTACGTTATTGATGTGTATAAAGATCCCACGGAGACGTAGAGGGCAACTCGCCAGGAATGTTGTCAAATATTACCGCCGAGATGTTAGATTGGGTTAGGCTAGCTTATATTATGTTATTGATGAATATAAAGGTCCCACGGAGACGTAGAGGCCAACTCGCCGGGAATGTTGTCAAATATTACCGCGGAGATGTTAGGTTGGGTTAGGTTAGGTTATATTACGTTATTGATGTATATAAAGGTCCCACGGAGACGAAGAGACCAACTCGCCAGGTATGATTTCAAATATTACCGCCGAGATGTTAGATTGGTTTGTGTTAGGTTATATTACGTTATTGAAGTATATGAAGGCCCCACGGAGACGGAGAAGCTAACTCGCCAGGAATGTTGTCAAATATTACCGCCGAGATGTTAGGTTGGGTTAGGTTAGGTTATATTACGTTATTGATGTATATAAAGGTCCCACGGAGACGTAGAGGCCAACAAGCCAGGATTGTGGTCAAATATTACCGCCGAGATGTTAGATTGGGATAGACTAGCTTATATTATGTTATTGATGTATATAAAAGTCCAACGGAGACGTAGAGGCCAACTCGCCAGGAATGTTGTCAAATATTACCGCCGAGATGATAGGTTGGGTTAGGTTAGGTTATAAAACGTTATTGATGTATATGAAGGTCAAACGGAGACGTAGAGGCCAACTCGCCAGGAATGATGTCAAATATTACCGCCGAGATGTTAGGTTGGGTTAGGTTAGGTTATATTACGTTATTGATGTATATAACGGTCCCACGGAGACGTAGAGGCCATCAAGGCAGGAATGTGGTCAAATATACCCGCCGAGATGTTAGGTTGGGTTAGGTTAGGTTATATTACGTTATTGATGTATATAAAGGTCCCACGGAGACGTAGAGGCCAACAAGCCAGGAATGTGGTCAAATATTACCGCCGAGATGTTAGGTTGGGTTAGGTTAGGCTATATTACGTTATTGATGTATATAAAGGTCCCACGGAGACGTAGAGGCCAACTCGCCAGGTATGTTGTCAAATATTACCGCCGAGATGTTAGGTTGGGTTAGGTTAGGTTATATTACGTTATAGATGTATATAAAGGTCCCACGGAGACGTAGAGTCCAACAAGCCAGGAATGTGATCAAATATTACCGCCGAGATGTAAGATTGGGTTAGGTGATGTTCTATTACGTTATTGATGTGTATAAAGGTCCCACGGAGACGTAGAGGCCAACTCGCCAGGTATGTTGTCAAATATTACCGCCGAGATGTTAGGTTGGGTTAGGCTAGGTTATATTACGTTATTGATGTATACAAAGGTCCCACGGAGGCGTAAAGGCCAACTCGCCAGGTAAGTTTTCAAATATTACCGCCGAGATGTTAGGTTGGGTTAGGTTAGGTTATATTACGTTATTGGTGTATATAACGGTCCCACGGAGACGTAGAGGCCATCAAGACAGGAATGTGGTCAAATATTCCCGCCGAGATGTTAGGTTGGGTTAGGTTAGGTTATATTACGTTATTGATGTATATAAAGGTCCCACGGAGACGTAGAGGCCAACAAGCCAGGAATGTGGTTAAATATTACCGCCGAGATGTTAGGTTGGGTTAGGTTAGGTTATATTACATTATTGATGTATATAACGGTCGCACGGAGACGTAGAGGCCAACAAGACAGGAATGTGGTCAAATATTACCGCCGAGATGTTAGGTTGGGTTAGGCTAGGCTATATTACGTTATTGATGTATATAAAGGTCCCACGGAGACGTAGGGGCCAACTCGCCAGGTATGTTATCAAATATTACCGCCGAGATGAAATGTTGGTTTAGGTTAGGTTATAATACGTTATTGATGTATATGAAGGTCAAACGGAGACGTAGAGGCCAACTCGCCAGGAATGATGTCAAATATTACCGCCGAGATGTTAGGTTGGGTTAGGTTAGGTTATATTACGTTATTGATGTATATAAAGGTCCCACGGAGACGTAGAGGCCAACAAGCCAGGAATATGGTTAAATATTACCGCCGAGATGTTAGGTTGGGTTAGGTTAGGTTATATTACGTTATTGATGTATATAAAGGTCCCACGGAGACGTAGAGTCCAACAAGCCAGGAATGTGATCAAATATTACCGCCGAGATGTAAGATTGGGTTAGGTGATGTTCTATTACGTTATTGATGTGTATAAAGGTCCCACGGAGACGTAGAGGCCAACTCGCCAGGTATGTTGTCAAATATTACCGCCGAGATGTTAGGTTGGGTTAGGCTAGGTTATATTACGTTATTGATGTATACAAAGGTCCCACGGAGGCGTAAAGGCCAACTCGCCAGGTAAGTTTTCAAATATGACCGCCGAGATGTTAGGTTGGGTTAGGTTAGGTTATATTACGTTATTGGTGTATATAACGGTCCCACGGAGACGTAGAGGCCATCAAGACAGGAATGTGGTCAAATATTCCCGCCGAGATGTTAGGTTGGGTTAGGTTAGGTTATATTACGTTATTGATGTATATAAAGGTCCCACGGAGACGTAGAGGCCAACAAGCCAGGAATGTGGTTAAATATTACCGCCGAGATGTTAGGTTGGGTTAGGTTAGGTTATATTACATTATTGATGTATATAACGGTCGCACGGAGACGTAGAGGCCAACAAGACAGGAATGTGGTCAAATATTACCGCCGAGATGTTAGGTCGGGTTAGGCTAGGCTATATTACGTTATTGATGTATATAAAGGTCCCACGGAGACGTAGGGGCCAACTCGCCAGGTATGTTATCAAATATTACCGCCGAGATGAAATGTTGGGTTAGGTTAGGTTATAATACGTTATTGATGTATATGAAGGTCAAACGGAGACGTAGAGGCCAACTCGCCAGGAATGATGTCAAATATTACCGCCGAGATGTTAGGTTGGGTTAGGTTAGGTTATATTACGTTATTGATGTATATAAAGGTCCCACGGAGACGTAGAGGCCAGCAAGCCAGGAATATGGTTAAATATTACCGCCGAGATGTTAGGTTGGGTTAGGTTAGGTTATATTACGTTATTGATGTATATAAAGGTCCCACGGAGACGTAGAGGCCAACAAGCCAGGAATGTGGTCAAATATTACCGCCGAGATGTTAGATTGGGATAGACTAGCTAATATTATGTTATTGATGTATATAAAAGTCCCACGGAGACGTAGAGGCCAACTCGCCAGGAATGTTGTCAAATATTACCGCCGAGATGAAAGGTTGGGTTAGGTTAGGTTATAATACGTTATTGATGTATATGAAGGTCAAACGGAGACGTAGAGGCCAACTCGCCAGGAATGTTGTCAAATATTACCGCGGAGATGTTAGGTTGGGTTAGGTTAGGTTATATTACGTTATTGATGTATATAAAGGTCCCACGGAGGCGGATAAGCCAACTCGCCAGGAATGATGTCAAATATTACCGCCGAGATGTTAGGTTGGGTTAGGTTAGGTTATATTACGTTATTGATGTATATAAAGGTCCCACGGAGACGAAGAGACCAACTCGCCAGGTATGATTTCAAATATTACCGCCGAGATGTTAGATTGGTTTGTGTTAGGTTATATTACGTTATTGAAGTATATGAAGGCCCCACGGAGACGGAGAAGCTAACTCGCCAGGAATGTTGTCAAATATTACCGCCGAGATGTTAGGTTGGATTAGGTTAGCTTATATTACGTTATTGATGTATATAAAGGTCCCACGGAGACGTAGAGGCCAACAAGCCAGGATTGTGGTCAAATATTACCGCCGAGATGTTAGATTGGGATAGACTAGCTTATATTATGTTATTGATGTATATAAAAGTCCAACGGAGACGTAGAGGCCAACTCGCCAGGAATGTTGTCAAATATTACCGCCGAGATGATAGGTTGGGTTAGGTTAGGTTATAAAACGTTATTGATGTATATGAAGGTCAAACGGAGACGTAGAGGCCAACTCGCCAGGAATGATGTCAAATATTACCGCCGAGATGTTAGGTTGGGTTAGGTTAGGTTATATTACGTTATTGATGTATATAACGGTCCCACGGAGACGTAGAGGCCATCAAGGCAGGAATGTGGTCAAATATACCCGCCGAGATGTTAGGTTGGGTTAGGTTAGGTTATATTACGTTATTGATGTATATAAAGGTCCCACGGAGACGTAGAGGCCAACAAGCCAGGAATGTGGTCAAATATTACCGCCGAGATGTTAGGTTGGGTTAGGTTAGGCTATATTACGTTATTGATGTATATAAAGGTCCCACGGAGACGTAGAGGCCAACTCGCCAGGTATGTTGTCAAATATTACCGCCGAGATGTTAGGTTGGGTTAGGTTAGGTTATATTACGTTATAGATGTATATAAAGGTCCCACGGAGACGTAGAGTCCAACAAGCCAGGAATGTGATCAAATATTACCGCCGAGATGTAAGATTGGGTTAGGTGATGTTCTATTACGTTATTGATGTGTATAAAGGTCCCACGGAGACGTAGAGGCCAACTCGCCAGGTATGTTGTCAAATATTACCGCCGAGATGTTAGGTTGGGTTAGGCTAGGTTATATTACGTTATTGATGTATACAAAGGTCCCACGGAGGCGTAAAGGCCAACTCGCCAGGTAAGTTTTCAAATATTACCGCCGAGATGTTAGGTTGGGTTAGGTTAGGTTATATTACGTTATTGGTGTATATAACGGTCCCACGGAGACGTAGAGGCCATCAAGACAGGAATGTGGTCAAATATTCCCGCCGAGATGTTAGGTTGGGTTAGGTTAGGTTATATTACGTTATAGATGTATATAAAGGTCCCACGGAGACGTAGAGTCCAACAAGCCAGGAATGTGATCAAATATTACCGCCGAGATGTAAGATTGGGTTAGGTGATGTTCTATTACGTTATTGATGTGTATAAAGGTCCCACGGAGACGTAGAGGCCAACTCGCCAGGTATGTTGTCAAATATTACCGCCGAGATGTTAGGTTGGGTTAGGTTAGGTTATATTACGTTATTGATGTATATAAAGGTCCCACGGAGACGTAGAGGCCAACAAGCCAGGAATGTGGTCAAATATTACCGCCGAGATGTTAGGTTGGGTTAGGTTAGGCTATATTACGTTATTGATGTATATAAAGGTCCCACGGAGACGTAGAGGCCAACTCGCCAGGTATGTTGTCAAATATTACCGCCGAGATGTTAGGTTGGGTTAGGTTAGGTTATATTACGTTATAGATGTATATAAAGGTCCCACGGAGACGTAGAGTCCAACAAGCCAGGAATGTGATCAAATATTACCGCCGAGATGTAAGATTGGGTTAGGTGATGTTCTATTACGTTATTGATGTGTATAAAGGTCCCACGGAGACGTAGAGGCCAACTCGCCAGGTATGTTGTCAAATATTACCGCCGAGATGTTAGGTTGGGTTAGGCTAGGTTATATTACGTTATTGATGTATACAAAGGTCCCACGGAGGCGTAAAGGCCAACTCGCCAGGTAAGTTTTCAAATATTACCGCCGAGATGTTAGGTTGGGTTAGGTTAGGTTATATTACGTTATTGGTGTATATAACGGTCCCACGGAGACGTAGAGGCCATCAAGACAGGAATGTGGTCAAATATTCCCGCCGAGATGTTAGGTTGGGTTAGGTTAGGTTATATTACGTTATAGATGTATATAAAGGTCCCACGGAGACGTAGAGTCCAACAAGCCAGGAATGTGATCAAATATTACCGCCGAGATGTAAGATTGGGTTAGGTGATGTTCTATTACGTTATTGATGTGTATAAAGGTCCCACGGAGACGTAGAGGCCAACTCGCCAGGTATGTTGTCAAATATTACCGCCGAGATGTTAGGTTGGGTTAGGTTAGGTTATATTACGTTATTGATGTATATAAAGGTCCCACGGAGACGTAGAGGCCAACAAGCCAGGAATGTGGTCAAATATTACCGCCGAGATGTTAGGTTGGGTTAGGTTAGGCTATATTACGTTATTGATGTATATAAAGGTCCCACGGAGACGTAGAGGCCAACTCGCCAGGTATGTTGTCAAATATTACCGCCGAGATGTTAGGTTGGGTTAGGTTAGGTTATATTACGTTATAGATGTATATAAAGGTCCCACGGAGACGTAGAGTCCAACAAGCCAGGAATGTGATCAAATATTACCGCCGAGATGTAAGATTGGGTTAGGTGATGTTCTATTACGTTATTGATGTGTATAAAGGTCCCACGGAGACGTAGAGGCCAACTCGCCAGGTATGTTGTCAAATATTACCGCCGAGATGTTAGGTTGGGTTAGGCTAGGTTATATTACGTTATTGATGTATACAAAGGTCCCACGGAGGCGTAAAGGCCAACTCGCCAGGTAAGTTTTCAAATATTACCGCCGAGATGTTAGGTTGGGTTAGGTTAGGTTATATTACGTTATTGGTGTATATAACGGTCCCACGGAGACGTAGAGGCCATCAAGACAGGAATGTGGTCAAATATTCCCGCCGAGATGTTAGGTTGGGTTAGGTTAGGTTATATTACGTTATTGATGTATATAAAGGTCCCACGGAGACGTAGAGGCCAACAAGCCAGGAATGTGGTTAAATATTACCGCCGAGATGTTAGGTTGGGTTAGGTTAGGTTATATTACATTATTGATGTATATAACGGTCGCACGGAGACGTAGAGGCCAACAAGACAGGAATGTGGTCAAATATTACCGCCGAGATGTTAGGTCGGGTTAGGCTAGGCTATATTACGTTATTGATGTATATAAAGGTCCCACGGAGACGTAGGGGCCAACTCGCCAGGTATGTTATCAAATATTACCGCCGAGATGAAATGTTGGGTTAGGTTAGGTTATAATACGTTATTGATGTATATGAAGGTCAAACGGAGACGTAGAGGCCAACTCGCCAGGAATGATGTCAAATATTACCGCCGAGATGTTAGGTTGGGTTAGGTTAGGTTATATTACGTTATTGATGTATATAAAGGTCCCACGGAGACGTAGAGGCCAGCAAGCCAGGAATATGGTTAAATATTACCGCCGAGATGTTAGGTTGGGTTAGGTTAGGTTATATTACGTTATTGATGTATATAAAGGTCCCACGGAGACGTAGAGGCCAACAAGCCAGGAATGTGGTCAAATATTACCGCCGAGATGTTAGATTGGGATAGACTAGCTAATATTATGTTATTGATGTATATAAAAGTCCCACGGAGACGTAGAGGCCAACTCGCCAGGAATGTTGTCAAATATTACCGCCGAGATGAAAGGTTGGGTTAGGTTAGGTTATAATACGTTATTGATGTATATGAAGGTCAAACGGAGACGTAGAGGCCAACTCGCCAGGAATGATGTCAAATATTACCGCCGAGATGTTAGGTTGGGTTAGGTTAGGTTATATTACGTTATTGATGTATATAAAGGTCCCACGGAGACGTAGAGGCCAACAAGCCAGGAATATGGTTAAATATTACCGCCGAGATGTTAGGTTGGGTTAGGTTAGGTTATATTACGTTATTGATGTATATAAAGGTCCCACGGAGACGTAGAGGCCAACAAGCCAGGAATATGGTTAAATATTACCGCCGAGATGTTAAGTTGGGTTAGGTTAGGTTATATTACGTTATTGATGAATACAAAGGTCCCACGGAGGCGTAGAGGCCAACTCGCCAGGAATGTTGTCAAATATTACCGCCGAGATGTTAGATTGGGTTAGGCTAGCTTATATTATGTTATTGATGCATATAAAGGTCCCACGGAGACGTAGAGGCCAACTCGCCAGGAATGTTGTCAAATATTACCGCGGAGATGTTAGGTTGGGTTAGGTTAGGTTATATTACGTTATTGATGTATATAAAGGTCCCACGGAGGCGGATAAGCCAACTCGCCAGGAATGATGTCAAATATTACCGCCGAGATGTTAGGTTGGGTTAGGTTAGGTTATATTACGTTATTGATGTATATAAAGGTCCCACGGAGACGTAGAGGCCAACTCGCCAGGTATGTTGTCAAATAGTACCGCCGAGATGTTAGGTTGGGTTAGGTTATGTTATATTACGTTATTGATGTATATAAAGGTCCCACGGAGGCGGAGAAGCCAACTCGCCAGGAATGTTCTCAAATATTACTGCCGAGATGTTAGGTTGGGTTAGGTTAGGTTGTATTACATTATTGATGTATATAACGGTCTCACGGAGACGTAGAGGCCAACAAGACAGGAATGTGGTCAAATCTTACCGCCGAGATGTTAGGTTAGGTTAGGTTATATTACGTTATAGATGTATATAAAGGTCCCACGGAGACGTAGAGTCCAACAAGCCAGGCATGTGATCAAATATTACCGCCGAGATGTAAGATTGGGTTAGGTGATATTATATTACGTTATTGATGTGTATAAAGATCCCACGGAGACGTAGAGGCCAACTCGCCAGGTATGTTGTCAAATATTACCGCCGAGATGTTAGGTTGGGTTAGGCTAGGTTATATTACGTTATTGATGTATACAAAGGTCCCACGGAGGCGTAAAGGCCAACTCGCCAGGTAAGTTTTCAAATATTACCGCCGAGATGTTAGATTGGGTTAGGTTAGGTTATATTACGTTA
Source organism: Xylocopa violacea (assembly GCA_963969225.1). Taxonomy (NCBI): domain Eukaryota; kingdom Metazoa; phylum Arthropoda; class Insecta; order Hymenoptera; family Apidae; genus Xylocopa; species Xylocopa violacea. Next base: position 5,199,928 of record CAXAJV010000017.1, on the reverse strand, counting down.
TTGAAGTATATGAAGGCCCCACGGAGACGGAGAAGCCAACTCGCCAGGAATGTTCTCAAATATTACCGCCGAGATGTTAGGTTGGGTTAGGTTAGGTTCTATTACGTTATTGAAGTATATGAAGGCCCCACGGAGACGGAGAAGCCAACTCGCCAGGAATGTTGTCAAATATTACCGCCGAGATGTTAGGTTGGGTTAGGTTAGGTTATATTACGTTATTGATGTATATAAAGGTCCCACGGAGACGTAGAGGCCAACAAGCCAGGATTGTGGTCAAATATTACCGCCGAGATGTTAGATTGGGATAGACTAGCTTATATTATGTTATTGATGTATATAAAAGTCCAACGGAGACGTAGAGGCCAACTCGCCAGGAATGTTGTCAAATATTACCGCCGAGATGATAGGTTGGGTTAGGTTAGGTTATAATACGTTATTGATGTATATGAAGGTCAAACGGAGACGTAGAGGCCAACTCGCCAGGAATGATGTCAAATATTACCGCCGAGATGTTAGGTTGGGTTAGGTTAGGTTATATTACGTTATTGATGTATATAACGGTCCCACGGAGACGTAGAGGCCATCAAGGCAGGAATGTGGTCAAATATACCCGCCGAGATGTTAGGTTGGGTTAGGTTAGGTTATATTACGTTATTGATGTATATAAAGGTCCCACGGAGACGTAGAGGCCAACAAGCCAGGAATATGTTTAAATATTACCGCCGAGATGTTAAGTTGGGTTAGGTTAGGTTATATTACGTTATTGATGAATACAAAGGTCCCACGGAGGCGTAGAGGCAAACTCGCCAGGAATGTTGTCAAATATTACCGCCGAGATGTTAGATTGGGTTAGGCTAGCTTATATTATGTTATTGATGTATATAAAGGTCCCACGGAGACGTAGAAGCCAACTCGCCAGGAATGTTGTCAAATATTACCGCGGAAATGTTAGGTTGGGTTAGGTTAGGTTATATTACGTTATTGATGTATATAAAGGTCCCACGGAGGCGGATAAGCCAACTCGCCAGGAATGTTTTCAAATATTACCGCCGAGATGTTAGGTTGGGTTAGGTTAGGTTATATTACGTTATTGATGTATATAAAGGTCCCACGGAGACGTAGAGGCCAACAAGCCAGGAATATGATTAAATATTACCGCCGAGATGTTAGGTTGGGTTAGGTTAGGTTATATTACGTTATTGATGTATATAAAGGTCCCACGGAGACGTAGAGGCCAACTCGCCAGGTATGTTGTCAAATCTTACCGCCGAGATGTTAGGTTGGGTTAGGTTAGGTTATATTACGTCATAGATGTATATAAAGGTCCCACGGAGACGTAGAGTCCAACAAGACAGGAATGTGATCAAATATTACCGCCGAGATGTAAGATTGGGTTAGGTGATGTTATATTACGTTATTGATGCATATAAAGATCCCACGGAGACGTAGAGGCCAACTCGCCAGGTATGTTGTCAAATATTACCGCCGAGATGTTAGGTTGGGTTAGGCTAGGTTATATTACGTTATTGATGAATACAAAGGTCCCACGGAGGCGTAGAGGCCAACTCGCCAGGAATGTTGTCAAATATTACCGCGGAGATATTAGGTTGGGTTAGGCTAGCTTATATTATGTTATTGATGTATATAAAGGTCCCACGGAGACGTAGAGGCCAACTCGCCAGGAATGTTGTCAAATATTACCGCGGAGATGTTAGGTTGGGTTAGGTTAGGTTATATTACGTTATTGATGTATATAAAGGTCCCACGGAGACGAAGAGACCAACTCGCCAGGTATGATTTCAAATATTACCGCCGAGATGTTAGATTGGTTTGGGTTAGGTTATATTACGTTATTGAAGTATATGAAGGCCCCACGGGGACGGAGAAGCCAACTCGCCAGGAATGTTGTCAAATATTACCGCCGAGATGTTAGGTTGGGTTAGGTTAGGTTATACTACGTTATTGATGTATATAAAGGTCCCACGGAGACGTAGAGGCCAACAAGCCAGGATTGTGGTCAAATATTACCGCCGAGATGTTAGATTGGGGTAGACTAGCTTATATTATGTTATTGATGTATATAAAAGTCCCACGGAGACGTAGAGGCCAACTCGCCAGGAATGTTGTCAAATATTACCGCCGAGATGATAGGTTGGGTTAGGTTAGGTTATAATACGTTATTGATGTATATGAAGGTCAAACGGAGACGTGGAGGCCAACTCGCCAGGAATGATGTCAAATATTACCGCCGAGATGTTAGGTTGGGTTAGGTTAGGTTATATTACGTTATTGATGTATATAAAGGTCCCACGGAGACGTAGAGGCCAACAAGCCAGGAATGTGGTCAAATATTACCGCCGAGATGTTAGGTTGGGTTAGGTTAGGCTATATTACGTTATTGATGTATATAAAGGTCCCACGGAGACGTAGAGGCCAACTCGCCAGGTATGTTGTCAAATATTACCGCCGAGATGTTAGGTTGGGTTAGGTTAGGTTATAATACGTTATTGATGTATATGAAGGTCAAACGGAGACGTAGAGGCCAACTCGCCAGGAATGATGTCAAATATTACCGCCGAGATGTTAGGTTGGGTTAGGTTAGGTTATATTACGTTATTGATGTATATAAAGGTCCCACGGAGACGTAGAGGCCAACAAGCCAGGAATGTGGTCAAATATTACCGCCGAGATGTTAGATTGGGATAGACTAGCTAATATTATGTTATTGATGTATATAAAAGTCCCACGGAGACGTAGAGGCCAACTCGCCAGGAATGTTGTCAAATATTACCGCCGAGATGAAAGGTTGGGTTAGGTTAGGTTATAATACGTTATTGATGTATATGAAGGTCAAACGGAGACGTAGAGGCCAACTCGCCAGGAATGATGTCAAATATTACCGCCGAGATGTTAGGTTGGGTTAGGTTAGGTTATATTACGTTATTGATGTATATAAAGGTCCCACGGAGACGTAGAGGCCAACAAGCCAGGAATATGGTTAAATATTACCGCCGAGATGTTAGGTTGGGTTAGGTTAGGTTATATTACGTTATTGATGTATATAAAGGTCCCACGGAGACGTAGAGGCCAACAAGCCAGGATTGTGGTCAAATATTACCGCCGAGATGTTAGATTGGGATAGACTAGCTTATATTATGTTATTGATGTATATAAAAGTCTCACGGAGACGTAGAGGCCAACTCGCCAGGAATGTTGTCAAATATTACCGCCGAGATGATAGGTTGGGTTAGGTTAGGTTATAATACATTATTGATGTATATGAAGGTCAAACGGAGACGTAGAGGCCAACTCGCCAGGATTGTGGTCAAATATTACCGCCGAGATGTTAGATTGGGATACACTAGCTTATATTATGTTATTGATGTATATAAAAGTCCCACGGAGGCGTAGAGGCCAACTCGCCAGGAATGTTGTCAAATATTACCGCCGAGATGATAGGTTGGGTTAGGTTAGGTTATATTACGTTATTGATGTATATAAAGGTCCCACGGAGGCGGATAAGCCAACTCGCCAGGAATGTTGTCAAATATTACCGCCGAGATGTTAGGTTGGGTTAGGTTAGGTTATATTACGTTATTGATGTATATAAAGGTCCCACGGAGACGTAGAGGCCAACTCGCCAGGTATGTTGTCAAATCTTACCGCCGAGATGTTATGTTGGGTTAGGTTAGGTTATATTACGTCATAGATGTATATAAAGGTCCCACGGAGACGTAGAGTCCAACAAGCCAGGAATGTGATCAAATATTACCGCCGAGATGTAAGATTGGGTTAGGTGATGTTATATTACGTTATTGATGCATATAAAGATCCCACGGAGACGTAGAGGCCAACTCGCCAGGTATGTTGTCAGATATTACCGCCGAGATGTTAGGTTGGGTTAGGCTAGGTTATATTACGTTATTGATGAATACAAAGGTCCCACGGAGGCGTAGAGGCCAACTCGCCAGGAATGTTGTCAAATATTACCGCGGAGATGTTAGGTTGGGTTAGGTTAGGTTATATTACGTTATTGATGTATATAAAGGTCCCACGGAGACGTAGAGGCCAACTCGCCAGGAATGTTGTGAAATATTACCGCGGAGATGTTAGGTTGGGTTAGGTTAGGTTATATTACGTTATTGATGTATATAAAGGTCCCACGGAGGCGGAAAAGCCAACTCGCCAGGAATGTTCTCAAATATTACCGCCGAGATGTTAGGTTGGTTTAGGTTAGGTTATATTACGTTATTGATGTATATAAAGGTCCCACGGAGAGGTAGAGGCCAACAAGACAGGAATGTGGTCAAATATTACCGCCGAGATGTTAGGTTGGGTTAGGTTAGGCTATATTACGTTATTGATGTATATAAAGGTCCCACGGAGACGTAGAGGCCAACTCGCCAGGTATGTTGTCAAATAGTACCGCCGAGATGTTAGGTTGGGTTAGGTTATGTTATATTACGTTATTGATGTATATAAAGGTCCCACGGAGGCGGAGAAGCCAACTCGCCAGGAATGTTCTCAAATATTACTGCCGAGATGTTAGGTTGGGTTAGGTTAGGTTGTATTACATTATTGATGTATATAACGGCCTCACGGAGACGTAGAGGCCAACAAGACAGGAATGTGGTCAAATCTTACCGCCGAGATGTTAGGTTAGGTTAGGTTATATTACGTTATAGATGTATATAAAGGTCCCACGGAGACGTAGAGTCCAACAAGCCAGGAATGTGATCAAATATTACCGCCGAGATGTAAGATTGGGTTAGGTGATATTATATTACGTTATTGATGTGTATAAAGATCCCACGGAGACGTAGAGGCCAACTCGCCAGGTATGTTGTCAAATATTACCGCCGAGATGTTAGGTTGGGTTAGGCTATGTTATATTACGTTATTGATGTATACAAAGGTCCCACGGAGGCGTAAAGGCCAACTCGCCAGGTAAGTTTTCAAATATTACCGCCGAGATGTTAGATTGGGTTAGGTTAGGTTATATTACGTTATTGAAGTATACGAAGGCCCCACGGAGACGGAGAAGCCAACTCGCCAGGAATGTTCTCAAATATTACCGCCGAGATGTTAGGTTGGGTTAGGTTAGGTTATATTACGTTATTGATGTATATAAAGGTCCCACGGAGACGGAGAAGCCAACTCGCCAGGAATGTTGCCAAATATTACCGCCGAGATGTTAGGTTGGGTTAGGTTAGGTTATATTACGTTATTGATGTATACAAAGGTCCCACGGAGACGAAGAGACCAACTCGCCAGGTATGATTTCAAATATTACCGCCGAGATGTTAGATTGGTTTGGGTTAGGTTATATTACGTTATTGAAGTATATGAAGGCCCCACGGAGACGGAGAAGCCAACTCGCCAGGAATGTTGTCAAATATTACCGCCGAGATGTTGGCTTGGGTTAGGTTAGGTTATATTACGTTATTGATGTATATAAAGGTCCCACGGAGACGTAGAGGCCAACAAGCCAGGAATATGGTTAAATATTACCGCCGAGATGTTAGGTTGGGTTAGGTTAGGTTATATTACGTTATTGATGTATATAAAGGTCCCACGGAGACGTAGAGGCCAACAAGCCAGGATTGTGGTCAAATATTACAGCCGAGATGTAAGATTGGGTTATGTGATGCTATATTACGTTATTGATGTATATAAAGATCCCACGGAGACGTAGAGGCCAAATCGCCAGGTATGTTGTCAAATATTACCGCCGAGATGTTAAGTTGGGTTAGGTTATGTTATATTACGTTATTGATGTATATAAAGGTCCCACGGAGACGTAGAGGCCAACAAGCCAGGAATATGGATAAATATTACCGCCGAGATGTTAGGTTGGGTTAGGTTAGGTTATATTACGTTATTGATGTATATAAAGGTACCACGGAGACGTAGAGGCCAACAAGCCAGGATTGTGGTCAAATATTACCGCCGAGATGTTAGATTGGGATAGACTAGCTTATATTATGTTATTGATGTATATAAAAGTCCCACGGAGACGTAGAGGCCAACTCGCCAGGAATGTTGTCAAATATTACCGCCGAGATGATAGGTTGGGTTAGGTTAGGTTATAATACATTATTGATGTATATGAAGGTCAAACGGAGGCGTAGAGGCCAACTCGCCAGGATTGTGGTCAAATATTACAGCCGAGATGTTAGATTGGGATAGACTAGCTTATATTACGTCATAGATGTATATAAAGGTCCCACGGAGACGTAGAGGCCAACTCGCCAGGAATGTTGTCAAATATTACCGCGGAGATGTTAGGTTGGGTTAGGTTAGGTTATATTACGTTATTGATGTATATAAAGGTCCCACGGAGGCGGAAAAGTCAACTCGCCAGGAATGTTCTCAAATATTACCGCCGAGATGTTAGGTTGGTTTAGGTTAGGTTATATTACGTTATTGATGTATATAAAGGTCCCACGGAGAGGTAGAGGCCAACAAGACAGGAATGTGGTCAAATATTACCGCCGAGATGTTAGGTTGGGTTAGGTTAGGCTATATTACGTTATTGATGTATATAAAGGTCCCACGGAGACGTAGAGGCCAACTCGCCAGGTATGTTGTCAAATCTTACCGCCGAGATGTTAGGTTGGGTTAGGTTAGGTTATATTACGTTATTGATGTATATGAAGGTCAAACGGAGACGTAGAGGCCAACTCGCCAGGAATGATGTCAAATATTACCGCCGAGATGTTAGGTTGGGTTAGGTTAGGTTATATTACGTTATTGATGTATATAAAGGTCCCACGGAGACGTAGAGGCCAACTCGCCAGGTATGTTGTCAAATAGTACCGCCGAGATGTTAGGTTGGGTTAGGTTATGTTATATTACGTTATTGATGTATATAAAGGTCCCACGGAGGCGGAGAAGCCAACTCGCCAGGAATGTTCTCAAATATTACTGCCGAGATGTTAGGTTGGGTTAGGTTAGGTTGTATTACATTATTGATGTATATAACGGCCTCACGGAGACGTAGAGGCCAACAAGACAGGAATGTGGTCAAATCTTACCGCCGAGATGTTAGGTTAGGTTAGGTTATATTACGTTATAGATGTATATAAAGGTCCCACGGAGACGTAGAGTCCAACAAGCCAGGAATGTGATCAAATATTACCGCCGAGATGTAAGATTGGGTTAGGTGATGTTATATTACGTTATTGATGCATATAAAGATCCCACGGAGACGTAGAGGCCAACTCGCCAGGTATGTTGTCAGATATTACCGCCGAGATGTTAGGTTGGGTTAGGCTAGGTTATATTACGTTATTGATGAATACAAAGGTCCCACGGAGGCGTAGAGGCCAACTCGCCAGGAATGTTGTCAAATATTACCGCGGAGATGTTAGGTTGGGTTAGGTTAGGTTATATTACGTTATTGATGTATATAAGGGTCCCACGGAGACGTAGAGGCCAACTCGCCAGGAATGTTGTCAAATATTACCGCGGAGATGTTAGGTTGGGTTAGGTTAGGTTATATTACGTTATTGATGTATATAAAGGTCCCACGGAGGCGGAAAAGCCAACTCGCCAGGAATGTTCTCAAATATTACCGCCGAGATGTTAGGTTGGTTTAGGTTAGGTTATATTACGTTATTGATGTATATAAAGGTCCCACGGAGAGGTAGAGGCCAACAAGACAGGAATGTGGTCAAATATTACCGCCGAGATGTTAGGTTGGGTTAGGTTAGGCTATATTACGTTATTGATGTATATAAAGGTCCCACGGAGACGTAGAGGCCAACTCGCCAGGTATGTTGTCAAATCTTACCGCCGAGATGTTAGGTTGGGTTAGGTTAGGTTATATTACGTTATTGATGTATATGAAGGTCAAACGGAGACGTAGAGGCCAACTCGCCAGGAATGATGTCAAATATTACCGCCGAGATGTTAGGTTGGGTTAGGTTAGGTTATATTACGTTATTGATGTATATAAAGGTCCCACGGAGACGTAGAGGCCAACTCGCCAGGTATGTTGTCAAATAGTACCGCCGAGATGTTAGGTTGGGTTAGGTTATGTTATATTACGTTATTGATGTATATAAAGGTCCCACGGAGGCGGAGAAGCCAACTCGCCAGGAATGTTCTCAAATATTACTGCCGAGATGTTAGGTTGGGTTAGGTTAGGTTGTATTACATTATTGATGTATATAACGGCCTCACGGAGACGTAGAGGCCAACAAGACAGGAATGTGGTCAAATCTTACCGCCGAGATGTTAGGTTAGGTTAGGTTATATTACGTTATAGATGTATATAAAGGTCCCACGGAGACGTAGAGTCCAACAAGCCAGGAATGTGATCAAATATTACCGCCGAGATGTAAGATTGGGTTAGGTGATATTATATTACGTTATTGATGTGTATAAAGATCCCACGGAGACGTAGAGGCCAACTCGCCAGGTATGTTGTCAAATATTACCGCCGAGATGTTAGGTTGGGTTAGGCTATGTTATATTACGTTATTGATGTATACAAAGGTCCCACGGAGGCGTAAAGGCCAACTCGCCAGGTAAGTTTTCAAATATTACCGCCGAGATGTTAGATTGGGTTAGGTTAGGTTATATTACGTTATTGAAGTATATGAAGGCCCCACGGAGACGGAGAAGCCAACTCGCCAGGAATGTTCTCAAATATTACCGCCGAGATGTTAGGTTGGGTTAGGTTAGGTTATATTACGTTATTGATGTATATAAAGGTCCCACGGAGACGGAGAAGCCAACTCGCCAGGAATGTTGCCAAATATTACCGCCGAGATGTTAGGTTGGGATAGGTCAGGTTATATTACGTTATTGATGTATACAAAGGTCCCACGGAGACGAAGAGACCAACTCGCCAGGTATGATTTCAAATATTACCGCCGAGATGTTAGATTGGTTTGGGTTAGGTTATATTACGTTATTGAAGTATATGAAGGCCCCACGGAGACGGAGAAGCCAACTCGCCAGGAATGTTGTCAAATATTACCGCCGAGATGTTGGCTTGGGTTAGGTTAGGTTATATTACGTTATTGATGTATATAAAGGTCCCACGGAGACGTAGAGGCCAACAAGCCAGGAATATGGTTAAATATTACCGCCGAGATGTTAGGTTGGGTTAGGTTAGGTTATATTACGTTATTGATGTATATAAAGGTCCCACGGAGACGTAGAGGCCAACAAGCCAGGATTGTGGTCAAATATTACAGCCGAGATGTAAGATTGGGTTATGTGATGCTATATTACGTTATTGATGTATATAAAGATCCCACGGAGACGTAGAGGCCAAATCGCCAGGTATGTTGTCAAATATTACCGCCGAGATGTTAAGTTGGGTTAGGTTATGTTATATTACGTTATTGATGTATATAAAGGTCCCACGGAGACGTAGAGGCCAACAAGCCAGGAATATGGATAAATATTACCGCCGAGATGTTAGGTTGGGTTAGGTTAGGTTATATTACGTTATTGATGTATATAAAGGTACCACGGAGACGTAGAGGCCAACAAGCCAGGATTGTGGTCAAATATTACCGCCGAGATGTTAGATTGGGATAGACTAGCTTATATTATGTTATTGATGTATATAAAAGTCCCACGGAGACGTAGAGGCCAACTCGCCAGGAATGTTGTCAAATATTACCGCCGAGATGATAGGTTGGGTTAGGTTAGGTTATAATACATTATTGATGTATATGAAGGTCAAACGGAGGCGTAGAGGCCAACTCGCCAGGATTGTGGTCAAATATTAGCGCCGAGATGTTAGATTGGGATAGACTAGCTTATATTACGTCATAGATGTATATAAAGGTCCCACGGAGACGTAGAGTCCAACAAGCCAGGAATGTGATCAAATATTACCGCCGAGATGTAAGATTGGGTTAGGTGATGTTATATTACGTTATTGATGCATATAAAGATCCCACGGAGACGTAGAGGCCAACTCGCCAGGTATGTTGTCAGATATTACCGCCGAGATGTTAGGTTGGGTTAGGCTAGGTTATATTACGTTATTGATGAATACAAAGGTCCCACGGAGGCGTAGAGGCCAACTCGCCAGGAATGTTGTCAAATATTACCGCGGAGATGTTAGGTTGGGTTAGGTTAGGTTATATTACGTTATTGATGTATATAAAGGTCCCACGGAGACGTAGAGGCCAACTCGCCAGGAATGTTGTCAAATATTACCGCGGAGATGTTAGGTTGGGTTAGGTTAGGTTATATTACGTTATTGATGTATATAAAGGTCCCACGGAGGCGGAAAAGCCAACTCGCCAGGAATGTTCTCAAATATTACCGCCGCGATGTTAGGTTGGTTTAGGTTAGGTTATATTACGTTATTGATGTATATAAAGGTCCCACGGAGAGGTAGAGGCCAACAAGACAGGAATGTGGTCAAATATTACCGCCGAGATGTTAGGTTGGGTTAGGTTAGGCTATATTACGTTATTGATGTATATAAAGGTCCCACGGAGACGTAGAGGCCAACTCGCCAGGTATGTTGTCAAATCTTACCGCCGAGATGTTAGGTTGGGTTAGGTTAGGTTATATTACGTTATTGATGTATATGAAGGTCAAACGGAGACGTAGAGGCCAACTCGCCAGGAATGATGTCAAATATTACCGTCGAGATGTTAGGTTGGGTTAGGTTAGGTTATATTACGTTATTGATGTATATAAAGGTCCCACGGAGACGTAGAGGCCAACTCGCCAGGTATGTTGTCAAATAGTACCGCCGAGATGTTAGGTTGGGTTAGGTTATGTTATATTACGTTATTGATGTATATAAAGGTCCCACGGAGGCGGAGAAGCCAACTCGCCAGGAATGTTCTCAAATATTACTGCCGAGATGTTAGGTTGGGTTAGGTTAGGTTGTATTACATTATTGATGTATATAACGGCCTCACGGAGACGTAGAAGCCAACTCGCCAGGAATGTTGCCAAATATTACCGCCGAGATGTTAGGTTGGGTTAGGTTAGGTTATATTACGTTATTGATGTATACAAAGGTCGCACGGAGACGAAGAGACCAACTCGCCAGGTATGATTTCAAATATTACCGCCGAGATGTTAGATTGGCTTGGGTTAGGTTATATTACGTTATTGATGCATATAAAGATCCCACGGAGACGTAGAGGCCAACTCGCCAGGTATGTTGTCAGATATTACCGCCGAGATGTTAGGTTGGGTTAGGCTAGGTTATATTACGTTATTGATGAATACAAAGGTCCCACGGAGGCGTAGAGGCCAACTCGCCAGGAATGTTGTCAAATATTACCGCGGAGATGTTAGGTTGGGTTAGGTTAGGTTATATTACGTTATTGATGTATATAAAGGTCCCACGGAGACGTAGAGGCCAACTCGCCAGGAATGTTGTCAAATATTACCGCGGAGATGTTAGGTTGGGTTAGGTTAGGTTATATTACGTTATTGATGTATATAAAGGTCCCACGGAGGCGGAAAAGCCAACTCGCCAGGAATGTTCTCAAATATTACCGCCGAGATGTTAGGTTGGTTTAGGTTAGGTTATATTACGTTATTGATGTATATAAAGGTCCCACGGAGAGGTAGAGGCCAACAAGACAGGAATGTGGTCAAATATTACCGCCGAGATGTTAGGTTGGGTTAGGTTAGGCTATATTACGTTATTGATGTATATAAAGGTCCCACGGAGACGTAGAGGCCAACTCGCCAGGTATGTTGTCAAATCTTACCGCCGAGATGTTAGGTTGGGTTAGGTTAGGTTATATTACGTTATTGATGTATATGAAGGTCAAACGGAGACGTAGAGGCCAACTCGCCAGGAATGATGTCAAATATTACCGCCGAGATGTTAGGTTGGGTTAGGTTAGGTTATATTACGTTATTGATGTATATAAAGGTCCCACGGAGACGTAGAGGCCAACTCGCCAGGTATGTTGTCAAATAGTACCGCCGAGATGTTAGGTTGGGTTAGGTTATGTTATATTACGTTATTGATGTATATAAAGTCCCACGGAGGCGGAGAAGCCAACTCGCCAGGAATGTTCTCAAATATTACCGCCGAGATGTTAGGTTGGGTTAGGTTAGGTTGTATTACATTATTGATGTATATAACGGTCTCACGGAGACGTAGAGGCCAACAAGACAGGAATGTGGTCAAATCTTACCGCCGAGATGTTAGGTTAGGTTAGGTTATATTACGTTATAGATGTATATAAAGGTCCCACGGAGACGTAGAGTCCAACAAGCCAGGAATGTGATCAAATATTACCGCCGAGATGTAAGATTGGGTTAGGTGATATTATATTACGTTATTGATGTGTATAAAGATCCCACGGAGACGTAGAGGCCAACTCGCCAGGAATGTTCTCAAATATTACCGCCGAGATGTTAGGTTGGTTTAGGTTAGGTTATATTACGTTATTGATGTATATAAAGGTCCCACGGAGAGGTAGAGGCCAACAAGACAGGAATGTGGTCAAATATTACCGCCGAGATGTTAGGTTGGGTTAGGTTAGGCTATATTACGTTATTGATGTATATAAAGGTCCCACGGAGACGTAGAGGCCAACTCGCCAGGTATGTTGTCAAATCTTACCGCCGAGATGTTAGGTTGGGTTAGGTTAGGTTGTATTACATTATTGATGTATATAACGGCCTCACGGAGACGTAGAGGCCAACAAGACAGGAATGTGGTCAAATCTTACCGCCGAGATGTTAGGTTAGGTTAGGTTATATTACGTTATAGATGTATATAAAGGTCCCACGGAGACGTAGAGTCCAACAAGACAGGAATGTGATCAAATATTACCGCCGAGATGTAAGATTGGGTTAGGTGATATTATATTACGTTATTGATGTGTATAAAGATCCCACGGAGACGTAGAGGCCAACTCGCCAGGTATGTTGTCAAATATTACCGCCGAGATGTTAGGTTGGGTTAGGCTATGTTATATTACGTTATTGATGTATACAAAGGTCCCACGGAGGCGTAAAGGCCAACTCGCCAGGTAAGTTTTCAAATATTACCGCCGAGATGTTAGATTGGGTTAGGTTAGGTTATATTACGTTATTGAAGTATATGAAGGCCCCACGGAGACGGAGAAGCCAACTCGCCAGGAATGTTCTCAAATATTACCGCCGAGATGTTAGGTTGGGTTAGGTTAGGTTATATTACGTTATTGATGTATATAAAGGTCCCACGGAGACGGAGAAGCCAACTCGCCAGGAATGTTGCCAAATATTACCGCCGAGATGTTAGGTTGGGATAGGTTAGGTTATATTACGTTATTGATGTATACAAAGGTCCCACGGAGACGAAGAGACCAACTCGCCAGGTATGATTTCAAATATTACCGCCGAGATGTTAGATTGGTTTGGGTTAGGTTATATTACGTTATTGAAGTATATGAAGGCCCCACGGAGACGGAGAAGCCAACTCGCCAGGAATGTTGTCAAATATTACCGCCGAGATGTTGGCTTGGGTTAGGTTAGGTTATATTACGTTATTGATGTATATAAAGGTCCCACGGAGACGTAGAGGCCAACAAGCCAGGAATATGGTTAAATATTACCGCCGAGATGTTAGGTTGGGTTAGGTTAGGTTATATTACGTTATTGATGTATATAAAGGTCCCACGGAGACGTAGAGGCCAACAAGCCAGGATTGTGGTCAAATATTACAGCCGAGATGTAAGATTGGGTTATGTGATGCTATATTACGTTATTGATGTATATAAAGATCCCACGGAGACGTAGAGGCCAAATCGCCAGGTATGTTGTCAAATATTACCGCCGAGATGTTAAGTTGGGTTAGGTTATGTTATATTACGTTATTGATGTATATAAAGGTCCCACGGAGACGTAGAGGCCAACAAGCCAGGAATATGGATAAATATTACCGCCGAGATGTTAGGTTGGGTTAGGTTAGGTTATATTACGTTATTGATGTATATAAAGGTACCACGGAGACGTAGAGGCCAACAAGCCAGGATTGTGGTCAAATATTACCGCCGAGATGTTAGATTGGGATAGACTAGCTTATATTATGTTATTGATGTATATAAAAGTCCCACGGAGACGTAGAGGCCAACTCGCCAGGAATGTTGTCAAATATTACCGCCGAGATGATAGGTTGGGTTAGGTTAGGTTATAATACATTATTGATGTATATGAAGGTCAAACGGAGGCGTAGAGGCCAACTCGCCAGGATTGTGGTCAAATATTAGCGCCGAGATGTTAGATTGGGATAGACTAGCTTATATTACGTCATAGATGTATATAAAGGTCCCACGGAGACGTAGAGTCCAACAAGCCAGGAATGTGATCAAATATTACCGCCGAGATGTAAGATTGGGTTAGGTGATGTTATATTACGTTATTGATGCATATAAAGATCCCACGGAGACGTAGAGGCCAACTCGCCAGGTATGTTGTCAGATATTACCGCCGAGATGTTAGGTTGGGTTAGGCTAGGTTATATTACGTTATTGATGAATACAAAGGTCCCACGGAGGCGTAGAGGCCAACTCGCCAGGAATGTTGTCAAATATTACCGCGGAGATGTTAGGTTGGGTTAGGTTAGGTTATATTACGTTATTGATGTATATAAAGGTCCCACGGAGACGTAGAGGCCAACTCGCCAGGAATGTTTTCAAATATTACCGCGGAGATGTTAGGTTGGGTTAGGTTAGGTTATATTACGTTATTGATGTATATAAAGGTCCCACGGAGGCGGAAAAGCCAACTCGCCAGGAATGTTCTCAAATATTACCGCCGAGATGTTAGGTTGGTTTAGGTTAGGTTATATTACGTTATTGATGTATATAAAGGTCCCACGGAGAGGTAGAGGCCAACAAGACAGGAATGTGGTCAAATATTACCGCCGAGATGTTAGGTTGGGTTAGGTTAGGCTATATTACGTTATTGATGTATATAAAGGTCCCACGGAGACGTAGAGGCCAACTCGCCAGGTATGTTGTCAAATCTTACCGCCGAGATGTTAGGTTGGGTTAGGTTAGGTTATATTACGTTATTGATGTATATGAAGGTCAAACGGAGACGTAGAGGCCAACTCGCCAGGAATGATGTCAAATATTACCGTCGAGATGTTAGGTTGGGTTAGGTTAGGTTATATTACGTTATTGATGTATATAAAGGTCCCACGGAGACGTAGAGGCCAACTCGCCAGGTATGTTGTCAAATAGTACCGCCGAGATGTTAGGTTGGGTTAGGTTATGTTATATTACGTTATTGATGTATATAAAGGTCCCACGGAGGCGGAGAAGCCAACTCGCCAGGAATGTTCTCAAATATTACTGCCGAGATGTTAGGTTGGGTTAGGTTAGGTTGTATTACATTATTGATGTATATAACGGCCTCACGGAGACGTAGAGGCCAACAAGACAGGAATGTGGTCAAATCTTACCGCCGAGATGTTAGGTTAGGTTAGGTTATATTACGTTATAGATGTATATAAAGGTCCCACGGAGTCGTAGAGTCCAACAAGCCAGGAATGTGATCAAATATTACCGCCGAGATGTAAGATTGGGTTAGGTGATATTATATTACGTTATTGATGTGTATAAAGATCCCACGGAGACGTAGAGGCCAACTCGCCAGGTATGTTGTCAAATATTACCGCCGAGATGTTAGGTTGGGTTAGGCTATGTTATATTACGTTATTGATGTATACAAAGGTCCCACGGAGGCGTAAAGGCCAACTCGCCAGGTAAGTTTTCAAATATTACCGCCGAGATGTTAGATTGGGTTAGGTTAGGTTATATTACGTTATTGAAGTATATGAAGGCCCCACGGAGACGGAGAAGCCAACTCGCCAGGAATGTTGCCAAATATTACCGCCGAGATGTTAGGTTGGGTTAGGTTAGGTTATATTACGTTATTGATGTATACAAAGGTCGCACGGAGACGAAGAGACCAACTCGCCAGGTATGATTTCAAATATTACCGCCGAGATGTTAGATTGGCTTGGGTTAGGTTATATTACGTTATTGAAGTATATGAAGGCCCCACGGAGACGGAGAAGCCAACTCGCCAGGAATGTTGTCAAATATTACCGCCGAGATGTTGGCTTGGGTTAGGTTAGGTTATATTACGTTATTGATGTATATAAAGGTCCCACGGAGACGTAGAGGCCAACAAGCCAGGAATATGGTTAAATATTACCGCCGAGATGTTAGGTTGGGTTAGGTTAGGTTATATTACGTTATTGATGTATATAAAGGTCCCACGGAGACGTAGAGGCCAACAAGACAGGAATATGGATAAATATTACCGCCGAGATGTTAGGTTGGGTTAGGTTAGGTTATATTACGTTATTGATGTATATAAAGGTACCACGGAGACGTAGAGGCCAACAAGCCAGGATTGTGGTCAAATATTACCGCCGAGATGTTAGATTGGGATAGACTAGCTTATATTATGTTATTGATGTATATAAAAGTCCCACGGAGACGTAGAAGCCAACTCGCCAGGAATGTTGTCAAATATTACCGCCGAGATGATAGGTTGGGTTAGGTTAGGTTATAATACATTATTGATGTATATGAAGGTCAAACGGAGGCGTAGAGGCCAACTCGCCAGGATTGTGGTCAAATATTACCGCCGAGATGTTAGATTGGGATAGACTAGCTTATATTACGTCATAGATGTATATAAAGGTCCCACGGAGACGTAGAGTCCAACAAGCCAGGAATGTGATCAAATATTACCGCCGAGATGTAAGATTGGGTTAGGTGATGTTATATTACGTTATTGATGCATATAAAGATCCCACGGAGACGTAGAGGCCAACTCGCCAGGTATGTTGTCAGATATTACCGCCGAGATGTTAGGTTGGGTTAGGCTAGGTTATATTACGTTATTGATGAATACAAAGGTCCCACGGAGGCGTAGAGGCCAACTCGCCAGGAATGTTGTCAAATATTACCGCCGAGATGTTAGGTTGGGTTAGGTTAGGTTATATTACGTTATTGATGTATATGAAGGTCAAACGGAGACGTAGAGGCCAACTCGCCAGGAATGATGTCAAATATTACCGCCGAGATGTTAGGTTGGGTTAGGTTAGGTTATATTACGTTATTGATGTATATAAAGGTCCCACGGAGACGTAGAGGCCAACTCGCCAGGTATGTTGTCAAATAGTACCGCCGAGATGTTAGGTTGGGTTAGGTTATGTTATATTACGTTATTGATGTATATAAAGGTCCCACGGAGGCGGAGAAGCCAACTCGCCAGGAATGTTCTCAAATATTACCGCCGAGATGTTAGGTTGGGTTAGGTTAGGTTGTATTACATTATTGATGTATATAACGGTCTCACGGAGACGTAGAGGCCAACAAGACAGGAATGTGGTCAAATCTTACAGCCGAGATGTTAGGTTAGGTTAGGTTATATTACGTTATAGATGTATATAAAGGTCCCACGGAGACGTAGAGTCCAACAAGCCAGGAATGTGATCAAATATTACCGCCGAGATGTAAGATTGGGTTAGGTGATATTATATTACGTTATTGATGTGTATAAAGATCCCACGGAGACGTAGAGGCCAACTCGCCAGGTATGTTGTCAAATATTACCGCCGAGATGTTAGGTTGGGTTAGGCTATGTTATATTACGTTATTGATGTATATAAAGATCCCACGGAGACGTAGAGGCCAAATCGCCAGGTATGTTGTCAAATATTACCGCCGAGATGTTAAGTTGGGTTAGGTTATGTTATATTACGTTATTGATGTATATAAAGGTCCCACGGAGGCGGAAAAGCCAACTCGCCAGGAATGTTCTCAAATATTACCGCCGAGATGTTAGGTTGGGTTAGGTTAGGTTATATTACGTTATTGATGTATATAAAGGTCCCACGGAGACGGAGAAGCCAACTCGCCAGGAATGTTGCCAAATATTACCGCCGAGATGTTAGGTTGGGTTAGGTTAGGTTATATTACGTTATTGATGTATACAAAGGTCCCACGGAGACGAAGAGACCAACTCGCCAGGTATGATTTCAAATATTACCGCCGAGATGTTAGGTTGGATTAGGTTAGGTTATATTACGTTATTGATGTATATAAAGGTCCCACGGAGACGTAGAGGCCAACAAGCCAGGATTGTGGTCAAATATTACCGCCGAGATGTTAGATTGGGATAGACTAGCTTATATTATGTTATTGATGTATATAAAAGTCCCACGGAGACGTAGAGGCCAACTCGCCAGGAATGTTGTCAAATATTACCGCCGAGATGATAGGTTGGGTTAGGTTAGGTTATAATACATTATTGATGTATATGAAGGTCAAACGGAGACGTAGAGGCCAACCTGCCAGGAATGATGTCAAATATTACCGCCGACATGTTAGGTTGGGTTAGGTTAGGTTATATTACGTTATTGATGTATATAACGGTCCCACGGAGACGTAGAGGCCATCAAGACAGGAATGTGGTCAAATATTCCCGCCGAGATGTTACGTTGGGTTAGGTTAGATTATATTACGTTATTGATGTATATAAAGGTCCCACGGAGACGTAGAGGCCAACAAGCCAGGAATGTGGTCAAATATTATCGCCGAGATGTTAGGTTGGGTTAGGTTAGGTTATATTACGTTATAGATGTATATAAAGGTCCCACGTAGACGTTGAGTCCAACAAGCCAGGAATGTGGTCAAATATTACAGCCGAGATGTAAGATTGGGTTATGTGATGCTATATTACGTTATTGATGTATATAAAGATCCCACGGAGACGTAGAGGCCAAATCGCCAGGTATGTTGTCAAATATTACCGCCGAGATGTTAAGTTGGGTTAGGTTATGTTATATTACGTTATTGATGTATATAAAGGTCCCACGGAGGCGAAAAAGCCAACTCGCCAGGAATGTTCTCAAATATTACCGCCGAGATGTTAGGTTGGGTTAGGTTAGGTTATATTACGTTATTGATGTATATAAAGGTCCCACGGAGACGGAGAAGCCAACTCGCCAGGAATGTTGCCAAATATTACCGCCGAGATGTTAGGTTGGGTTAGGTTAGGTTATATTACGTTATTGATGTATATAAAGGTCCCACGGAGACGTAGAGGCCAACAAGCTAGGAATATGGTTAAATATTACCGCCGAGATGTTAAGTTGGGTTAGGTTAGGTTATATTACGCCATAGATGTATATAAAGGTCCCACGGAGACGTAGAGTCCAACAAGCCAGGAATGTGATCAAATATTACCGCCGAGATGTAAGATTGGGTTAGGTGATGTTATATTACGTTATTGATGCATATAAAGATCCCACGGAGACGTAGAGGCCAACTCGCCAGGAATGTTGTCAAATATTACCGCCGAGATGTTAGATTGGGTTAGGCTAGCTTATATTATGTTATTGATGTATATAAAGGTCCCACGGAGACGTAGAGGCCAACTCGCCAGGAATGTTGTCAAATATTACCGCGGAGATGTTAGGTTGGGTTAGGTTAGGTTATATTACGTTATTGATGTATATAAAGGTCCCACGGAGGCGGATAAGCCAACTCGCCAGGAATGTTGTCAAATATTACCGCCGAGATGTTAGGTTGGGTTAGATTAGGTTGTATTACATTATTGATGTATATAACGGTCCCACGGAGAGGTAGAGGCCAACAAGACAGGAATGTGGTCAAATATTACCGCCGAGATGTTAGGTTGGGTTAGGTTAGGCTATATTACGTTATTGATGTATATAAAGGTCCCACGGAGACGTAGAGGCCAACAAGCCAGGAATATGGTTAAATATTACCGCCGAGATGTTAGGTTGGGTTAGGTTAGGTTATATTACGTTATTGATGTATATAAAGGTCCCACGGAGACGTAGAGGCCAACAAGCCAGGATTGTGGTCAAATATTACCGCCGAGATGTTACATTGGGATAGACTAGCTTATATTGTGTTATTGATGTATATAAAAGTCCCACGGAGACGTAGAGGCCAACTCGCCAGGAATGTTGTCAAATATTACCGCCGAGATGATAGGTTGGGTTAGGTTAGGTTATAATACATTATTGATGTATATGAAGGTCAAACGGAGACGTAGAGGCCAACTCGCCAGGAATGATGTCAAATATTACCGCCGACATGTTAGGTTGGGTTAGGTTAGGTTGTATTACATTATTGATGTATATAACGGCCTCACGGAGACGTAGAGGCCAACAAGACAGGAATGTGGTCAAATCTTACCGCCGAGATGTTAGGTTAGGTTAGGTTATATTACGTTATAGATGTATATAAAGGTCCCACGGAGACGTAGAGTCCAACAAGCCAGGAATGTGATCAAATATTACCGCCGAGATGTAAGATTGGGTTAGGTGATATTATATTACGTTATTGATGTGTATAAAGATCCCACGGAGACGTAGAGGCCAACTCGCCAGGTATGTTGTCAAATATTACCGCCGAGATGTTAGGTTGGGTTAGGCTATGTTATATTACGTTATTGATGTATATAAAGATCCCACGGAGACGTAGAGGCCAAATCGCCAGGTATGTTGTCAAATATTACCGCCGAGATGTTAAGTTGGGTTAGGTTATGTTATATTACGTTATTGATGTATATAAAGGTCCCACGGAGGCGGAAAAGCCAACTCGCCAGGAATGTTCTCAAATATTACCGCCGAGATGTTAGGTTGGGTTAGGTTAGGTTATATTACGTTATTGATGTATATAAAGGTCCCACGGAGACGGAGAAGCCAACTCGCCAGGAATGTTGCCAAATATTACCGCCGAGATGTTAGGTTGGGTTAGGTTAGGTTATATTACGTTATTGATGTATACAAAGGTCCCACGGAGACGAAGAGACCAACTCGCCAGGTATGATTTCAAATATTACCGCCGACATGTTAGCTTGGGTTAGGTTAGGCTATATTACGTTATTGATGTATATAAAGGTCCCACGGAGACGTAGAGGCCAACAAGCCAGGAATGTGGTCAAATATTATCGCCGAGATGTTAGGTTGGGTTAGGTTAGGTTATATTACGTTATAGATGTATATAAAGGTCCCACGTAGACGTTGAGTCCAACAAGCCAGGAATGTGGTCAAATATTACAGCCGAGATGTAAGATTGGGTTATGTGATGCTATATTACGTTATTGATGTATATAAAGATCCCACGGAGACGTAGAGGCCAAATCGCCAGGTATGTTGTCAAATATTACCGCCGAGATGTTAAGTTGGCTTAGGTTATGTTATATTACGTTATTGATGTATATAAAGGTCCCACGGAGGCGGAAAAGCCAACTCGCCAGGAATGTTCTCAAATATTACCGCCGAGATGTCAGGTTGGGTTAGGTTAGGTTATATTACGTTATTGATGTATACAAAGGTCCCACGGAGACGAAGAGACCAACTCGCCAGGTATGATTTCAAATATTACCGCCGAGATGTTAGATTGGTTTGGGTTAGGTTATATTACGTTATTGAAGTATATGAAGGCCCCACGGAGACGGAGAAGCCAACTCGCCAGGAATGTTGTCAAATATTACCGCCGAGATGTTAGCTTGGGTTAGGTTAGGTTATATTACGTTATTGATGTATATAAAGGTCCCACGGAGACGTAGAGGCCAACAAGCCAGGAATATGGTTAAATATTACCGCCGAGATGTTAAGTTGGGTTAGGTTAGGTTATATTACGTCATAGATGTATATAAAGGTCCCACGGAGACGTAGAAGCCAACTCGCCAGGAATGTTGCCAAATATTACCGCCGAGATGTTAGGTTGGGTTAGGTTAGGTTATATTACGTTATTGATGTATACAAAGGTCCCACGGAGACGAAGAGACCAACTCGCCAGGTATGATTTCAAATATTACCGCCGAGATGTTAGATTGGTTTGGGTTAGGTTATATTACGTTATTGAAGTATATGAAGGCCCCACGGAGACGGAGAAGCCAACTCGCCAGGAATGTTGTCAAATATTACCGCCGAGATGTTAGCTTGGGTTAGGTTAGGTTATATTACGTTATTGATGTATATAAAGGTCCCACGGAGACGTAGAGGCCAACAAGCCAGGAATATGGTTAAATATTACCGCCGAGATGTTAGGTTGGGTTAGGTTAGGTTATATTACGTTATTGATGTATATAAAGGTCCCACGGAGACGTAGAGGCCAACAAGCCAGGATTGTGGTCAAATATTACCGCCGAGATGTTACATTGGGATAGACTAGCTTATATTATGTTATTGATGTATATAAAAGTCCCACGGAGACGTAGAGGCCAACTCGCCAGGAATGTTGTCAAATATTACCGCCGAGATGATAGGTTGGGTTAGGTTAGGTTATAATACATTATTGATGTATATGAAGGTCAAACGGAGACGTAGAGTCCAACTCGCCAGGAATGATGTCAAATATTACCGCCGACATGTTAGGTTGGGTTAGGTTAGGTTATATTACGTTATTGATGTATATAACGGTCCCACGGAGACGTAGAGGCCATCAAGACAGGAATGTGGTCAAATATTCCCGCCGAGATGTTACGTTGGGTTAGGTTAGATTATATTACGTTATTGATGTATATAAAGGTCCCACGGAGACGTAGAGGCCAACAAGCCAGGAATGTGGTCAAATATTATCGCCGAGATGTTAGGTTGGGTTAGGTTAGGTTATATTACGTTATAGATGTATATAAAGGTCCCACGTAGACGTTGAGTCCAACAAGCCAGGAATGTGGTCAAATATTACCGCCGAGATGTTAAGTTGGGTTAGGTTAGGTTATATTACGTCATAGATGTATATAAAGGTCCCACGGAGACGTAGAAGCCAACTCGCCAGGAATGTTGCCAAATATTACCGCCGAGATGTTAGGTTGGGTTAGGTTAGGTTATATTACGTTATTGATGTATACAAAGGTCCCACGGAGACGAAGAGACCAACTCGCCAGGTATGATTTCAAATATTACCGCCGAGATGTTAGATTGGTTTGGGTTAGGTTATATTACGTTATTGAAGTATATGAAGGCCCCACGGAGACGGAGAAGCCAACTCGCCAGGAATGTTGTCAAATATTACCGCCGAGATGTTAGCTTGGGTTAGGTTAGGTTATATTACGTTATTGATGTATATAAAGGTCCCACGGAGACGTAGAGGCCAACAAGCCAGGAATATGGTTAAATATTACCGCCGAGATGTTAGGTTGGGTTAGGTTAGGTTATATTACGTTATTGATGTATATAAAGGTCCCACGGAGACGTAGAGGCCAACAAGCCAGGATTGTGGTCAAATATTACCGCCGAGATGTTACATTGGGATAGACTAGCTTATATTATGTTATTGATGTATATAAAAGTCCCACGGAGACGTAGAGGCCAACTCGCCAGGAATGTTGTCAAATATTACCGCCGAGATGATAGGTTGGGTTAGGTTAGGTTATAATACATTATTGATGTATATGAAGGTCAAACGGAGACGTAGAGGCCAACCTGCCAGGAATGATGTCAAATATTACCGCCGACATGTTAGGTTGGGTTAGGTTAGGTTATATTACGTTATTGATGTATATAACGGTCCCACGGAGACGTAGAGGCCATCAAGACAGGAATGTGGTCAAATATTCCCGCCGAGATGTTACGTTGGGTTAGGTTAGATTATATTACGTTATTGATGTATATAAAGGTCCCACGGAGACGTAGAGGCCAACAAGCCAGGAATGTGGTCAAATATTATCGCCGAGATGTTAGGTTGGGTTAGGTTAGGTTATATTACGTTATAGATGTATATAAAGGTCCCACGTAGACGTTGAGTCCAACAAGCCAGGAATGTGGTCAAATATTACAGCCGAGATGTAAGATTGGGTTATGTGATGCTATATTACGTTATTGATGTATATAAAGATCCCACGGAGACGTAGAGGCCAAATCGCCAGGTATGTTGTCAAATATTACCGCCGAGATGTTAAGTTGGGTTAGGTTATGTTATATTACGTTATTGATGTATATAAAGGTCCCACGGAGGCGAAAAAGCCAACTCGCCAGGAATGTTCTCAAATATTACCGCCGAGATGTTAGGTTGGGTTAGGTTAGGTTATATTACGTTATTGATGTATATAAAGGTCCCACGGAGACGGAGAAGCCAACTCGCCAGGAATGTTGCCAAATATTACCGCCGAGATGTTAGGTTGGGTTAGGTTAGGTTATATTACGTTATTGATGTATATAAAGGTCCCACGGAGACGTAGAGGCCAACAAGCCAGGAATATGGTTAAATATTACCGCCGAGATGTTAAGTTGGGTTAGGTTAGGTTATATTACGCCATAGATGTATATAAAGGTCCCACGGAGACGTAGAGTCCAACAAGCCAGGAATGTGATCAAATATTACCGCCGAGATGTAAGATTGGGTTAGGTGATGTTATATTACGTTATTGATGCATATAAAGATCCCACGGAGACGTAGAGGCCAACTCGCCAGGAATGTTGTCAAATATTACCGCCGAGATGTTAGATTGGGTTAGGCTAGCTTATATTATGTTATTGATGTATATAAAGGTCCCACGGAGACGTAGAGGCCAACTCGCCAGGAATGTTGTCAAATATTACCGCGGAGATGTTAGGTTGGGTTAGGTTAGGTTATATTACGTTATTGATGTATATAAAGGTCCCACGGAGGCGGATAAGCCAACTCGCCAGGAATGTTGTCAAATATTACCGCCGAGATGTTAGGTTGGGTTAGATTAGGTTGTATTACATTATTGATGTATATAACGGTCCCACGGAGAGGTAGAGGCCAACAAGACAGGAATGTGGTCAAATATTACCGCCGAGATGTTAGGTTGGGTTAGGTTAGGCTATATTACGTTATTGATGTATATAAAGGTCCCACGGAGACGTAGAGGCCAACAAGCCAGGAATATGGTTAAATATTACCGCCGAGATGTTAGGTTGGGTTAGGTTAGGTTATATTACGTTATTGATGTATATAAAGGTCCCACGGAGACGTAGAGGCCAACAAGCCAGGATTGTGGTCAAATATTACCGCCGAGATGTTACATTGGGATAGACTAGCTTATATTGTGTTATTGATGTATATAAAAGTCCCACGGAGACGTAGAGGCCAACTCGCCAGGAATGTTGTCAAATATTACCGCCGAGATGATAGGTTGGGTTAGGTTAGGTTATAATACATTATTGATGTATATGAAGGTCAAACGGAGACGTAGAGGCCAACTCGCCAGGAATGATGTCAAATATTACCGCCGACATGTTAGGTTGGGTTAGGTTAGGTTGTATTACATTATTGATGTATATAACGGCCTCACGGAGACGTAGAGGCCAACAAGACAGGAATGTGGTCAAATCTTACCGCCGAGATGTTAGGTTAGGTTAGGTTATATTACGTTATAGATGTATATAAAGGTCCCACGGAGACGTAGAGTCCAACAAGCCAGGAATGTGATCAAATATTACCGCCGAGATGTAAGATTGGGTTAGGTGATATTATATTACGTTATTGATGTGTATAAAGATCCCACGGAGACGTAGAGGCCAACTCGCCAGGTATGTTGTCAAATATTACCGCCGAGATGTTAGGTTGGGTTAGGCTATGTTATATTACGTTATTGATGTATATAAAGATCCCACGGAGACGTAGAGGCCAAATCGCCAGGTATGTTGTCAAATATTACCGCCGAGATGTTAAGTTGGGTTAGGTTATGTTATATTACGTTATTGATGTATATAAAGGTCCCACGGAGGCGGAAAAGCCAACTCGCCAGGAATGTTCTCAAATATTACCGCCGAGATGTTAGGTTGGGTTAGGTTAGGTTATATTACGTTATTGATGTATATAAAGGTCCCACGGAGACGGAGAAGCCAACTCGCCAGGAATGTTGCCAAATATTACCGCCGAGATGTTAGGTTGGGTTAGGTTAGGTTATATTACGTTATTGATGTATACAAAGGTCCCACAGAGACGAAGAGACCAACTCGCCAGGTATGATTTCAAATATTACCGCCGACATGTTAGCTTGGGTTAGGTTAGGCTATATTACGTTATTGATGTATATAAAGGTCCCACGGAGACGTAGAGGCCAACAAGCCAGGAATGTGGTCAAATATTATCGCCGAGATGTTAGGTTGGGTTAGGTTAGGTTATATTACGTTATAGATGTATATAAAGGTCCCACGTAGACGTTGAGTCCAACAAGCCAGGAATGTGGTCAAATATTACAGCCGAGATGTAAGATTGGGTTATGTGATGCTATATTACGTTATTGATGTATATAAAGATCCCACGGAGACGTAGAGGCCAAATCGCCAGGTATGTTGTCAAATATTACCGCCGAGATGTTAAGTTGGGTTAGGTTATGTTATATTACGTTATTGATGTATATAAAGGTCCCACGGAGGCGGAAAAGCCAACTCGCCAGGAATGTTCTCAAATATTACCGCCGAGATGTCAGGTTGGGTTAGGTTAGGTTATATTACGTTATTGATGTATACAAAGGTCCCACGGAGACGAAGAGACCAACTCGCCAGGTATGATTTCAAATATTACCGCCGAGATGTTAGATTGGTTTGGGTTAGGTTATATTACGTTATTGATGTATATAAAGGTCCCACGGAGACGTAGAGGCCAACAAGCCAGGAATATGGTTAAATATTACCGCCGAGATGTTAAGTTGGGTTAGGTTAGGTTATATTACGTCATAGATGTATATAAAGGTCCCACGGAGACGTAGAAGCCAACTCGCCAGGAATGTTGCCAAATATTACCGCCGAGATGTTAGGTTGGGTTAGGTTAGGTTATATTACGTTATTGATGTATACAAAGGTCCCACGGAGACGAAGAGACCAACTCGCCAGGTATGATTTCAAATATTACCGCCGAGATGTTAGATTGGTTTGGGTTAGGTTATATTACGTTATTGAAGTATATGAAGGCCCCACGGAGACGGAGAAGCCAACTCGCCAGGAATGTTGTCAAATATTACCGCCGAGATGTTAGCTTGGGTTAGGTTAGGTTATATTACGTTATTGATGTATATAAAGGTCCCACGGAGACGTAGAGGCCAACAAGCCAGGAATATGGTTAAATATTACCGCCGAGATGTTAGGTTGGGTTAGGTTAGGTTATATTACGTTATTGATGTATATAAAGGTCCCACGGAGACGTAGAGGCCAACAAGCCAGGATTGTGGTCAAATATTACCGCCGAGATGTTACATTGGGATAGACTAGCTTATATTATGTTATTGATGTATATAAAAGTCCCACGGAGACGTAGAGGCCAACTCGCCAGGAATGTTGTCAAATATTACCGCCGAGATGATAGGTTGGGTTAGGTTAGGTTATAATACATTATTGATGTATATGAAGGTCAAACGGAGACGTAGAGGCCAACTCGCCAGGAATGATGTCAAATATTACCGCCGACATGTTAGGTTGGGTTAGGTTAGGTTATATTACGTTATTGATGTATATAACGGTCCCACGGAGACGTAGAGGCCATCAAGACAGGAATGTGGTCAAATATTCCCGCCGAGATGTTACGTTGGGTTAGGTTAGATTATATTACGTTATTGATGTATATAAAGGTCCCACGGAGACGTAGAGGCCAACAAGCCAGGAATGTGGTCAAATATTATCGCCGAGATGTTAGGTTGGGTTAGGTTAGGTTATATTACGTTATTGATGTATATAACGGTCCCACGGAGACGTAGAGGCCATCAAGACAGGAATGTGGTCAAATATTCCCGCCGAGATGTTACGTTGGGTTAGGTTAGATTATATTACGTTATTGATGTATATAAAGGTCCCACGGAGACGTAGAGGCCAACAAGCCAGGAATGTGGTCAAATATTATCGCCGAGATGTTAGGTTGGGTTAGGTTAGGTTATATTACGTTATAGATGTATATAAAGGTCCCACGTAGACGTTGAGTCCAACAAGCCAGGAATGTGGTCAAATATTACAGCCGAGATGTAAGATTGGGTTATGTGATGCTATATTACGTTATTGATGTATATAAAGATCCCACGGAGACGTAGAGGCCAAATCGCCAGGTATGTTGTCAAATATTACCGCCGAGATGTTAAGTTGGGTTAGGTTATGTTATATTACGTTATTGATGTATATAAAGGTCCCACGGAGGCGAAAAAGCCAACTCGCCAGGAATGTTCTCAAATATTACCGCCGAGATGTTAGGTTGGGTTAGGTTAGGTTATATTACGTTATTGATGTATATAAAGGTCCCACGGAGACGGAGAAGCCAACTCGCCAGGAATGTTGCCAAATATTACCGCCGAGATGTTAGGTTGGGTTAGGTTAGGTTATATTACGTTATTGATGTATATAAAGGTCCCACGGAGACGTAGACGCCAACAAGCCAGGAATATGGTTAAATATTACCGCCGAGATGTTAAGTTGGGTTAGGTTAGGTTATATTACGCCATAGATGTATATAAAGGTCCCACGGAGACGTAGAGTCCAACAAGCCAGGAATGTGATCAAATATTACCGCCGAGATGTAAGATTGGGTTAGGTGATGTTATATTACGTTATTGATGCATATAAAGATCCCACGGAGACGTAGAGGCCAACTCGCCAGGAATGTTGTCAAATATTACCGCCGAGATGTTAGATTGGGTTAGGCTAGCTTATATTATGTTATTGATGTATATAAAGGTCCCACGGAGACGTAGAGGCCAACTCGCCAGGAATGTTGTCAAATATTACCGCGGAGATGTTAGGTTGGGTTAGGTTAGGTTATATTACGTTATTGATGTATATAAAGGTCCCACGGAGGCGGATAAGCCAACTCGCCAGGAATGTTGTCAAATATTACCGCCGAGATGTTAGGTTGGGTTAGATTAGGTTGTATTACATTATTGATGTATATAACGGTCCCACGGAGAGGTAGAGGCCAACAAGACAGGAATGTGGTCAAATATTACCGCCGAGATGTTAGGTTGGGTTAGGTTAGGCTATATTACGTTATTGATGTATATAAAGGTCCCACGGAGACGTAGAGGCCAACAAGCCAGGAATATGGTTAAATATTACCGCCGAGATGTTAGGTTGGGTTAGGTTAGGTTATATTACGTTATTGATGTATATAAAGGTCCCACGGAGACGTAGAGGCCAACAAGCCAGGATTGTGGTCAAATATTACCGCCGAGATGTTACATTGGGATAGACTAGCTTATATTGTGTTATTGATGTATATAAAAGTCCCACGGAGACGTAGAGGCCAACTCGCCAGGAATGTTGTCAAATATTACCGCCGAGATGATAGGTTGGGTTAGGTTAGGTTATAATACATTATTGATGTATATGAAGGTCAAACGGAGACGTAGAGGCCAACTCGCCAGGAATGATGTCAAATATTACCGCCGACATGTTAGGTTGGGTTAGGTTAGGTTATATTACGTTATTGATGTATATAACGGTCCCACGGAGACGTAGAGGCCATCAAGACAGGAATGTGGTCAAATATTCCCGCCGAGATGTTACGTTGGGTTAGGTTAGATTATATTACGTTATTGATGTATATAAAGGTCCCACGTAGACGTTGAGTCCAACAAGCCAGGAATGTGGTCAAATATTACAGCCGAGATGTAAGATTGGGTTATGTGATGCCATATTACGTTATTGATGTATATAAAGATCCCACGGAGAGGTAGAGGCCAAATCGCCAGGTATGTTGTCAAATATTACCGCCGAGATGTTAAGTTGGGTTAGGTTATGTTATATTACGTTATTGATGTATATAAAGGTCCCACGGAGGCGGAAAAGCCAACTCGCCAGGAATGTTCTCAAATATTACCGCCGAGATGTTAGGTTGGGTTAGGTTAGGTTATATTACGTTATTGATGTATATAAAGGTCCCACGGAGACGGAGAAGCCAACTCGCCAGGAATGTTGCGAAATATTACCGCCGAGATGTTAGGTTGGGTTAGGTTAGGTTATATTACGTTATTGATGTATAGAAAGGTCCCACGGAGACGAAGAGACCAACTCGCCAGGTATGATTTCAAATATTACCGCCGAGATGTTAGATTGGTTTGGGTTAGGTTATATTACGTTATTGAAGTATATGAAGGCCCCACGGAGACGGAGAAGCCAACTCGCCAGGAATGTTGTCAACTATTACCGCTGAGATGTTAGCTTGGGTTAGGTTAGGTTATATTACGTTATTGATGTATATAAAGGTCCCACGGAGACGTAGAGGCCAACAAGCCAGGAATATGGTTAAATATTACCTCCGAGATGTTAGGTTGGGTTAGGTTAGGTTATATTACGTTATTGATGTATATAAAAGTCCCACGGAGACGTAGAGGCCAACAAGCCAGGATTGTGGTCAAATATTACCGCCGAGATGTTAAGTTGGGTTAGGTTAGGTTATATTACGTCATAGATGTGTATAAAGGTCCCACGGAGGCGGAAAAGCCAACTCGCCAGGAATGTTCTCAAATATTACCGCCGAGATGTTAGGTTGGGTTAGGTTAGGTTATATTACGTTATTGATGTATATAAAGGTCCCACGGAGACGGATACGCCAACTCGCCAGGAATGTTGTCAAATATTACCGCCGAGATGTTAGGTTGGGTTAGGTTAGGTTGTATTACATTATTGATGTATATAACGGTCCCACGGAGAGGTAGAGGCCAACAAGACAGGAATGTGGTCAAATATTACCGCCGAGATGTTAGATTGGTTTGGGTTAGGTTATATTACGTTATTGAAGTATATGAAGGCCCCACGGAGACGGAGAAGCCAACTCGCCAGGAATGTTGTCAAATATTACCGCCGAGATGCTAGCTTGGGTTAGGTTAGGTTATATTACGTTATTGATGTATATAAAGGTCCCACGGAGACGTAGAGGCCAACAAGCCAGGAATATGGTTAAATATTACCGCCGAGATGTTAGGTTGGGTTAGGTTAGGTTATATTACGTTATTGATGTATATAAAGGTCCCACGGAGACGTAGAGGCCAACAAGCCAGGAATATGGTTAAATATTACCGCCGAGATGTTAAGTTGGGTTAGGTTAGGTTATATTACGCCATAGATGTATATAAAGGTCCCACGGAGACGTAGAGTCCAACAAGCCAGGAATGTGATCAAATATTACCGCCGAGATGTAAGATTGGGTTAGGTGATGTTATATTACGTTATTGATGCATATAAAGATCCCACGGAGACGTAGAGGCCAACTCGCCAGGAATGTTGTCAAATATTACCGCCGAGATGTTAGGTAGGGTTAGATTAGGTTGTATTACATTATTGATGTATATAACGGTCCCACGGAGAGGTAGAGGCCAACAAGACAGGAATGTGGTCAAATATTACCGCCGAGATGTTAGGTTGGGTTAGGTTAGGCTATATTACGTTATTGATGTATATAAAGGTCCCACGGAGACGTAGAGGCCAACTCGCCAGGTATGTTGTCAAATCTTACCGCCGAGATGTTAGGTTGGGTTAGGTTAGGTTATATTACGTTATTGATGTATATGAAGGTCAAACGGAGACGTAGAGGCCAACTCGCCAGGAATGATGTCAAATATTACCGCCGAGATGTTAGGTTGGGTTAGGTTAGGTTATATTACGTTATTGATGTATATAAAGGTCCCACGGAGACGTGGAGCCCAACTCGCCAGGTATGTTGTCAAATATTACCGCCGAGATGTTAGGTTGGGTTAGGTTATGTTATATTACGTTATTGATGTATATAAAGGTCCCACGGAGGCGGAAAAGCCAACTCGCCAGGAATGTTCTCAAATATTACCGCCGAGATGTTAGGTTGGGTTAGGTTAGGTTATATTACGTTATTGATGTATATAAAGGTCCCACGGAGACGGATACGCCAACTCGCCAGGAATGTTGTCAAATATTACCGCCGAGATGTTAAGTTGGGTTAGGTTATGTTATATTACGTTATTGATGTATATAAAGGTCCCACGGAGGCGGAAAAGCCAACTCGCCAGGAATGTTCTCAAATATTACCGCCGAGATGTTAGGTTGGGTTAGGTTAGGTTATATTACGTTATTGATGTATATAAAGGTCCCACGGAGACGGAGAAGCCAACTCGCCAGGAATGTTGCCAAATATTACCGCCGAGATGTTAGGTTGGGTTAGGTTAGGTTATATTACGTTATTGATGTATACAAAGGTCCCACGGAGACGAAGAGACCAACTCGCCAGGTATGATTTCAAATATTACCGCCGAGATGTTAGATTGGTTTGGGTTAGGTTATATTACGTTATTGAAGTATATGAAGGCCCCACGGAGACGGAGAAGCCAACTCGCCAGGAATGTTGTCAACTATTACCGCTGAGATGTTAGCTTGGGTTAGGTTAGGTTATATTACGTTATTGATGTATATAAAGGTCCCACGGAGACGTAGAGGCCAACAAGCCAGGAATATGGTTAAATATTACCGCCGAGATGTTAGGTTGGGTTAGGTTAGGTTATATTACGTTATTGATGTATATAAAAGTCCCACGGAGACGTAGAGGCCAACAAGCCAGGATTGTGGTCAAATATTACCGCCGAGATGTTAAGTTGGGTTAGGTTAGGTTATATTACGTCATAGATGTATATAAAGGTCCCACGGAGACGTAGAGTCCAACAAGCCAGGAATGTGATCAAATATTACCGCCGAGATGTAAGATTGGGTTAGGTGATGTTATATTACGTTATTGATGCATATAAAGATCCCACGGAGACGTAGAGGCCAACTCGCCAGGTATGTTGTCAAATATTACCGCCGAGGTGTTAGGTTGGGTTAGGCTAGGTTATATTACGTTATTGATGAATACAAATGTCCCACGGAGACGTAGAGGCCAACTCGCCAGGTATGTTGTCAAATATTACCGCCGAGATGTTAGGTTGGGTTAGGTTATGTTATATTACGTTATTGATGTATATAAAGGTCCCACGGAGGCGGAAAAGCCAACTCGCCAGGAATGTTCTCAAATATTACCGCCGAGATGTTAGGTTGGGTTAGGTTAGGTTATATTACGTTATTGATGTATATAAAGGTCCCACGGAGACGGATACGCCAACTCGCCAGGAATGTTGTCAAATATTACCGCCGAGATGTTAAGTTGGGTTAGGTTAGGTTGTATTACATTATTGATGTATATAAAGGTCCCACGGAGACGGAGATGCCAACTCGCCAGGTATGTTGTCAAATATTACCGCCGAGATGTTAGGTTGGGTTAGGTTATGTTATATTACGTTATTGATGTATATAAAGGTCCCACGGAGGCGGAAAAGCCAACTCGCCAGGAAAGTTCTCAAATATTACCGCCGAGATGTTAGGTTGGGTTAGGTTAGGTTATATTACGTTATTGATGTATATAAAGGTCCCACGGAGACGGAAAAGCCAACTCGCCAGGAATGTTGTCAAATATTACCGCCGAGATGTTAGGTTGGGTTAGGTTAGGTAGTATTACATTATTGATGTATATAACGGTCCCACGGAGAGGTAGAAGCCAACAAGACAGGAATGTGGTCAAATATTACCGCCGAGATGTTAGATTCGTTTGGGTTAGGTTATATTACGTTATTGAAGTATATGAAGGCCCCACGGAGACGGAGAAGCCAACTCGCCAGGAATGTTGTCAAATATTACCGCCGAGATGCTAGCTTGGGTTAGGTTAGGTTATATTACGTTATTGATGTATATAAAGGTCCCACGGAGACGTAGAGGCCAACAAGCCAGGAATATGGTTAAATATTACCGCCGAGATGTTAGGCTGGGTTAGGTTAGGTTATATTACGTTATTGATGTATATAAAGGTCCCACGGA
Organism: Xylocopa violacea; assembly: GCA_963969225.1. Taxonomy (NCBI): domain Eukaryota; kingdom Metazoa; phylum Arthropoda; class Insecta; order Hymenoptera; family Apidae; genus Xylocopa; species Xylocopa violacea. Next base: position 5,166,159 of record CAXAJV010000017.1, on the reverse strand, counting down.
GACATAGAGGCCAACAAGCCAGGAATGTGATCAAATATTACCGCCGAGATGTAAGATTGGGTTAGGTGATGTTATATTACGTTATTGATGTGTATGAAGGTCAAACGGAGACGTAGAGGCCAACTCGCCAGGAATGATGTCAAATATTACCGCCGAGATGTTACGTTGGATTAGGTTAGGTTATATTACGTTATTGATGTATATAAAGGTCCCACGGAGACGTAGAGGCCAACAAGCCAGGAATATGGTTAAATATTACCGCCGAGATGTTAAGTTGGGTTAGGTTAGGTTATATTACGCCATAGATGTATATAAAGGTCCCACGGAGACGTAGAGTCCAACAAGCCAGGAATGTGATCAAATATTACCGCCGAGATGTAAGATTGGGTTAGGTGATGTTATATTACGTTATTGATGCATATAAAGATCCCACGGAGACGTAGAGGCCAACTCGCCAGGAATGTTGTCAAATGTTACCGCCGAGATGTTAGGTTGGGTTAGATTAGGTTGTATTACATTATTGATGTATATAACGGTCCCACGGAGAGGTAGAGGCCAACAAGACAGGAATGTGGTCAAATATTACCGCCGAGATGTTAGGTTGGGTTAGGTTATGTTATATTACGTTATTGATGTATATAAAGGTCCCACGGAGGCGGAAAAGCCAACTCGCCAGGAATGTTGTCAAATATTACCGCCGGGATGTTAGGTTGGGTTAGGTTAGGTTATATTACGTTATTGATGTATATAAAGGTCCCACGGAGACGGATACGCCAACTCGCCAGGAATGTTGTCAAATATTACCGCCGAGATGTTAGGTTGGGTTAGGTTAGGTTGTATTACATTATTGATGTATATAAAGGTCCCACGGAGGCGGAAAAGCCAACTCGCCAGGAATGTTCTCAAATATTACCGCCGAGATGTTAGGTTGGGTTAGGTTAGGTTATATTACGTTATTGATGTATATAAAGGTCCCACGGAGACGGATAAGCCAACTCGCCAGGAATGTTGTCAAATATTACCGCCGAGATGTTAGGTTGGGTTAGGTTAGGTTATATTACGTTATTGATGTATATAAAGGTCCCACGGAGACGGAGAAGCCAACTCGCCAGGTATGTTGTCAAATATTACCGCCGAGATGTTAGGTTGGGTTAGGTTATGTTATATTACGTTATTGATGTATATAAAGGTCCCACGGAGGCGGAAAAGCCAACTCGCCAGGAATGTTCTCAAATATTACCGCCGAGATGTTAGGTTGGGTTAGGTTAGGTTATATTACGTTATTGATGTATATAAAGGTCCCACGGAGACGGATAAGCCAACTCGCCAGGAATGTTGTCAAATATTACCGCCGAGATGTTAGGTTGGGTTAGGTTAGGTTGTATTACATTATTGATGTATATAACGGTCCCACGGAGAGGTAGAGGCCAACAAGACAGGAATGTGGTCAAATATTACCGCCGAGATGTTAGATTGGTTTGGGTTAGGTTATATTACGTTATTGAAGTATATGAAGGCCCCACGGAGACGGAGAAGCCAACTCGCCAGGAATGTTGTCAAATATTACCGCCGAGATGCTAGCTTGGGTTAGGTTAGGTTATATTACGTTATTGATGTATATAAAGGTCCCACGGAGACGTAGAGGCCAACAAGCCAGGAATATGGTTAAATATTACCGCCGAGATGTTAGGTTGGGTTAGGTTAGGTTATATTACGTTATTGATGTATATAAAGGTCCCACGGAGACATATAGGCCAACAAGCCAGGATTGTGGTCAAATATTACCGCCGAGATGTTAGGTTGGGTTAGGTTAGGTTATATTACGTTATTGATGTATATAAAGGTCCCACGGAGACGGATACGCCAACTCGCCAGGAATGTTGTCAAATATTACCGCCGAGATGTTAGGTTGGGTTAGGTTAGGTTGTATTACATTATTGATGTATATAACGGTCCCACGGAGAGGTAGAGGCCAACAAGACAGGAATGTGGTCAAATATTACCGCCGAGATGTTAGATTGGTTTGGGTTAGGTTATATTACGTTATTGAAGTATATGAAGGCCCCACGGAGACGGAGAAGCCAACTCGCCAGGAATGTTGTCAAATATTACCGCCGAGATGCTAGCTTGGGTTAGGTTAGGTTATATTACGTTATTGATGTATATAAAGGTCCCACGGAGACGTAGAGGCCAACAAGCCAGGAATATGGTTAAATATTACCGCCGAGATGTTAGGTTGGGTTAGGTTAGGTTATATTACGTTATTGATGTATATAAAGGTCCCACGGAGACGTAGAGGCCAACAAGCCAGGAATATGGTTAAATATTACCGCCGAGATGTTAAGTTGGGTTAGGTTAGGTTATATTACGCCATAGATGTATATAAAGGTCCCACGGAGACGTAGAGTCCAACAAGCCAGGAATGTGATCAAATATTACCGCCGAGATGTAAGATTGGGTTAGGTGATGTTATATTACGTTATTGATGCATATAAAGATCCCACGGAGACGTAGAGGCCAACTCGCCAGGAATGTTGTCAAATATTACCGCCGAGATGTTAGGTAGGGTTAGATTAGGTTGTATTACATTATTGATGTATATAACGGTCCCACGGAGAGGTAGAGGCCAACAAGACAGGAATGTGGTCAAATATTACCGCCGAGATGTTAGGTTGGGTTAGGTTAGGCTATATTACGTTATTGATGTATATAAAGGTCCCACGGAGACGTAGAGGCCAACTCGCCAGGTATGTTGTCAAATCTTACCGCCGAGATGTTAGGTTGGGTTAGGTTAGGTTATATTACGTTATTGATGTATATGAAGGTCAAACGGAGACGTAGAGGCCAACTCGCCAGGAATGATGTCAAATATTACCGCCGAGATGTTAGGTTGGGTTAGGTTAGGTTATATTACGTTATTGATGTATATAAAGGTCCCACGGAGACGTGGAGCCCAACTCGCCAGGTATGTTGTCAAATATTACCGCCGAGATGTTAGGTTGGGTTAGGTTATGTTATATTACGTTATTGATGTATATAAAGGTCCCACGGAGGCGGAAAAGCCAACTCGCCAGGAATGTTCTCAAATATTACCGCCGAGATGTTAGGTTGGGTTAGGTTAGGTTATATTACGTTATTGATGTATATAAAGGTCCCACGGAGACGGATACGCCAACTCGCCAGGAATGTTGTCAAATATTACCGCCGAGATGTTAAGTTGGGTTAGGTTATGTTATATTACGTTATTGATGTATATAAAGGTCCCACGGAGGCGGAAAAGCCAACTCGCCAGGAATGTTCTCAAATATTACCGCCGAGATGTTAGGTTGGGTTAGGTTAGGTTATATTACGTTATTGATGTATATAAAGGTCCCACGGAGACGGAGAAGCCAACTCGCCAGGAATGTTGCCAAATATTACCGCCGAGATGTTAGGTTGGGTTAGGTTAGGTTATATTACGTTATTGATGTATACAAAGGTCCCACGGAGACGAAGAGACCAACTCGCCAGGTATGATTTCAAATATTACCGCCGAGATGTTAGATTGGTTTGGGTTAGGTTATATTACGTTATTGAAGTATATGAAGGCCCCACGGAGACGGAGAAGCCAACTCGCCAGGAATGTTGTCAACTATTACCGCTGAGATGTTAGCTTGGGTTAGGTTAGGTTATATTACGTTATTGATGTATATAAAGGTCCCACGGAGACGTAGAGGCCAACAAGCCAGGAATATGGTTAAATATTACCGCCGAGATGTTAGGTTGGGTTAGGTTAGGTTATATTACGTTATTGATGTATATAAAAGTCCCACGGAGACGTAGAGGCCAACAAGCCAGGATTGTGGTCAAATATTACCGCCGAGATGTTAAGTTGGGTTAGGTTAGGTTATATTACGTCATAGATGTATATAAAGGTCCCACGGAGACGTAGAGTCCAACAAGCCAGGAATGTGATCAAATATTACCGCCGAGATGTAAGATTGGGTTAGGTGATGTTATATTACGTTATTGATGCATATAAAGATCCCACGGAGACGTAGAGGCCAACTCGCCAGGTATGTTGTCAAATATTACCGCCGAGGTGTTAGGTTGGGTTAGGCTAGGTTATATTACGTTATTGATGAATACAAATGTCCCACGGAGACGTAGAGGCCAACTCGCCAGGTATGTTGTCAAATATTACCGCCGAGATGTTAGGTTGGGTTAGGTTATGTTATATTACGTTATTGATGTATATAAAGGTCCCACGGAGGCGGAAAAGCCAACTCGCCAGGAATGTTCTCAAATATTACCGCCGAGATGTTAGGTTGGGTTAGGTTAGGTTATATTACGTTATTGATGTATATAAAGGTCCCACGGAGACGGATACGCCAACTCGCCAGGAATGTTGTCAAATATTACCGCCGAGATGTTAAGTTGGGTTAGGTTAGGTTGTATTACATTATTGATGTATATAAAGGTCCCACGGAGACGGAGATGCCAACTCGCCAGGTATGTTGTCAAATATTACCGCCGAGATGTTAGGTTGGGTTAGGTTATGTTATATTACGTTATTGATGTATATAAAGGTCCCACGGAGGCGGAAAAGCCAACTCGCCAGGAAAGTTCTCAAATATTACCGCCGAGATGTTAGGTTGGGTTAGGTTAGGTTATATTACGTTATTGATGTATATAAAGGTCCCACGGAGACGGAAAAGCCAACTCGCCAGGAATGTTGTCAAATATTACCGCCGAGATGTTAGGTTGGGTTAGGTTAGGTAGTATTACATTATTGATGTATATAACGGTCCCACGGAGAGGTAGAAGCCAACAAGACAGGAATGTGGTCAAATATTACCGCCGAGATGTTAGATTCGTTTGGGTTAGGTTATATTACGTTATTGAAGTATATGAAGGCCCCACGGAGACGGAGAAGCCAACTCGCCAGGAATGTTGTCAAATATTACCGCCGAGATGCTAGCTTGGGTTAGGTTAGGTTATATTACGTTATTGATGTATATAAAGGTCCCACGGAGACGTAGAGGCCAACAAGCCAGGAATATGGTTAAATATTACCGCCGAGATGTTAGGCTGGGTTAGGTTAGGTTATATTACGTTATTGATGTATATAAAGGTCCCACGGAGACATAGAGGCCAACAAGCCAGGAATGTGATCAAATATTACCGCCGAGATGTAAGATTGGGTTAGGTGATGTTATATTACGTTATTGATGTGTATGAAGGTCAAACGGAGACGTAGAGGCCAACTCGCCAGGAATGATGTCAAATATTACCGCCGAGATGTTACGTTGGATTAGGTTAGGTTATATTACGTTATTGATGTATATAAAGGTCCCACGGAGACGTAGAGGCCAACAAGCCAGGAATATGGTTAAATATTACCGCCGAGATGTTAAGTTGGGTTAGGTTAGGTTATATTACGCCATAGATGTATATAAAGGTCCCACGGAGACGTAGAGTCCAACAAGCCAGGAATGTGATCAAATATTACCGCCGAGATGTAAGATTGGGTTAGGTGATGTTATATTACGTTATTGATGCATATAAAGATCCCACGGAGACGTAGAGGCCAACTCGCCAGGAATGTTGTCAAATGTTACCGCCGAGATGTTAGGTTGGGTTAGATTAGGTTGTATTACATTATTGATGTATATAACGGTCCCACGGAGAGGTAGAGGCCAACAAGACAGGAATGTGGTCAAATATTACCGCCGAGATGTTAGGTTGGGTTAGGTTATGTTATATTACGTTATTGATGTATATAAAGGTCCCACGGAGGCGGAAAAGCCAACTCGCCAGGAATGTTGTCAAATATTACCGCCGGGATGTTAGGTTGGGTTAGGTTAGGTTATATTACGTTATTGATGTATATAAAGGTCCCACGGAGACGGATACGCCAACTCGCCAGGAATGTTGTCAAATATTACCGCCGAGATGTTAGGTTGGGTTAGGTTAGGTTGTATTACATTATTGATGTATATAAAGGTCCCACGGAGGCGGAAAAGCCAACTCGCCAGGAATGTTCTCAAATATTACCGCCGAGATGTTAGGTTGGGTTAGGTTAGGTTATATTACGTTATTGATGTATATAAAGGTCCCACGGAGACGGATAAGCCAACTCGCCAGGAATGTTGTCAAATATTACCGCCGAGATGTTAGGTTGGGTTAGGTTAGGTTATATTACGTTATTGATGTATATAAAGGTCCCACGGAGACGGAGAAGCCAACTCGCCAGGTATGTTGTCAAATATTACCGCCGAGATGTTAGGTTGGGTTAGGTTATGTTATATTACGTTATTGATGTATATAAAGGTCCCACGGAGGCGGAAAAGCCAACTCGCCAGGAATGTTCTCAAATATTACCGCCGAGATGTTAGGTTGGGTTAGGTTAGGTTATATTACGTTATTGATGTATATAAAGGTCCCACGGAGACGGATAAGCCAACTCGCCAGGAATGTTGTCAAATATTACCGCCGAGATGTTAGGTTGGGTTAGGTTAGGTTGTATTACATTATTGATGTATATAACGGTCCCACGGAGAGGTAGAGGCCAACAAGACAGGAATGTGGTCAAATATTACCGCCGAGATGTTAGATTGGTTTGGGTTAGGTTATATTACGTTATTGAAGTATATGAAGGCCCCACGGAGACGGAGAAGCCAACTCGCCAGGAATGTTGTCAAATATTACCGCCGAGATGCTAGCTTGGGTTAGGTTAGGTTATATTACGTTATTGATGTATATAAAGGTCCCACGGAGACGTAGAGGCCAACAAGCCAGGAATATGGTTAAATATTACCGCCGAGATGTTAGGTTGGGTTAGGTTAGGTTATATTACGTTATTGATGTATATAAAGGTCCCACGGAGACATATAGGCCAACAAGCCAGGATTGTGGTCAAATATTACCGCCGAGATGTTAGATTGCGATAGACTAGCTTATATTATGTTATTGATGTATATAAAAGTCCCACGGAGACGTAGAGGCCAACTCGCCAGGAATGTTGTCAAATATTACCGCCGAGATGATAGGTTGGGTTAGGTTAGGTTATAATACGTTATTGATGTATATGAAGGTCAAATGGAGACGTAGAGGCCAACTCGCCAGGAATGATGTCAAATATTACCGCCGAGATGTTAGGTTGGGTTAGGTTAGGTTATATTACGTTATTGATGTATATAAAGGTCCCACGGAGACGTAGAGGCCAACAAGCCAGGAATATGGTTAAATATTACCGCCGAGATGTAAGATTGGGTTAGGTGATGTTATATTACGTTATTGATGCATATAAAGATCCCACGGAGACGTAGAGGCCAACTCGCCAGGAATGTTGTCAAATATTACCGCCGAGATGTTAGGTTGGGTTAGATTAGGTTGTATTACATTATTGATGTATATAACGGTCCCACGGAGAGGTAGAGGCCAACAAGACAGGAATGTGGTCAAATATTACCGACGAGATGTTAGGTTGGGTTAGGTTAGGCTATATTACGTTATTGATGTATATAAAGGTCCCACGGAGACGTAGAGGCCAACTCGCCAGGAATGTTGTCAAATATTACCGCCGAGATGTTAGGTTGGGTTAGATTAGATTGTATTACATTATTGATGTATATAACGGTCCCACGGAGAGGTAGAGGCCAACAAGACAGGAATGTGGTCAAATATTACCGCCGAGATGTTAGGTTGGGTTGGGTTAGGCTATATTACGTTATTGATGTATATAAAGGTCCCACGGAGACGTAGAGGCCAACTCGCCAGGTATGTTGTCAAATCTTACCGCCGAGATGTTAGGTTGGGTTAGGTTAGGTTATATTACGTTATTGATGTATATGAAGGTCAAACGGAGACGTAGAGGCCAACTCGCCAGGAATGATGTCAAATATTACCGCCGAGATGTTAGGTTGGGTTAGGTTAGGTTATATTACGTTATTGATGTATATAAAGGTCCCACGGAGACGTGGAGCCCAACTCGCCAGGTATGTTGTCAAATATTACCGCCGAGATGTTAGGTTGGGTTAGGTTATGTTATATTACGTTATTGATGTATATAAAGGTCCCACGGAGGCGGAAAAGCCAACTCGCCAGGAATGTTCTCAAATATTACCGCCGAGATGTTAGGTTGGGTTAGGTTAGGTTATATTACGTTATTGATGTATATAAAGGTCCCACGGAGACGGATACGCCAACTCGCCAGGAATGTTGTCAAATATTACCGCCGAGATGTTAGGTTGGGTTAGGTTAGGTTGTATTACATTATTGATGTATATAAAGGTCCCACGGAGACGGAGAAGCCAACTCGCCAGGTATGTTGTCAAATATTACCGCCGAGATGTTAGGTTGGGTTAGGTTATGTTATATTACGTTATTGATGTATATAAAGGTCCCACGGAGGCGGAAAAGCCAACTCGCCAGGAATGTTCTCAAATATTACCGCCGAGATGTTAGGTTGGGTTAGGTTAGGTTATATTACGTTATTGATGTATATAAAGGTCCCACGGAGACGGATAAGCCAACTCGCCAGGAATGTTGTCAAATATTACCGCCGAGATGTTAGGTTGGGTTAGGTTAGGTTGTATTACATTATTGATGTATATAACGGTCCCACGGAGAGGTAGAGGCCAACAAGACAGGAATGTGGTCAAATATTACCGCCGAGATGTTAGATTGGTTTGGGTTAGGTTATATTACGTTATTGAAGTATATGAAGGCCCCACGGAGACGGAGAAGCCAACTCGCCAGGAATGTTGTCAAATATTACCGCCGAGATGCTAGCTTGGGTTAGGTTAGGTTATATTACGTTATTGATGTATATAAAGGTCCCACGGAGACGTAGAGGCCAACAAGCCAGGAATATGGTTAAATATTACCGCCGAGATGTTAGGTTGGGTTAGGTTAGGTTATATTACGTTATTGATGTATATAAAGGTCCCACGGAGACATATAGGCCAACAAGCCAGGATTGTGGTCAAATATTACCGCCGAGATGTTAGATTGCGATAGACTAGCTTATATTATGTTATTGATGTATATAAAAGTCCCACGGAGACGTAGAGGCCAACTCGCCAGGAATGTTGTCAAATATTACCGCCGAGATGATAGGTTGGGTTAGGTTAGGTTATAATACGTTATTGATGTATATGAAGGTCAAATGGAGACGTAGAGGCCAACTCGCCAGGAATGATGTCAAATATTACCGCCGAGATGTTAGGTTGGGTTAGGTTAGGTTATATTACGTTATTGATGTATATAAAGGTCCCACGGAGACGTAGAGGCCAACAAGCCAGGAATATGGTTAAATATTACCGCCGAGATGTAAGATTGGGTTAGGTGATGTTATATTACGTTATTGATGCATATAAAGATCCCACGGAGACGTAGAGGCCAACTCGCCAGGAATGTTGTCAAATATTACCGCCGAGATGTTAGGTTGGGTTAGATTAGGTTGTATTACATTATTGATGTATATAACGGTCCCACGGAGAGGTAGAGGCCAACAAGACAGGAATGTGGTCAAATATTACCGACGAGATGTTAGGTTGGGTTAGGTTAGGCTATATTACGTTATTGATGTATATAAAGGTCCCACGGAGACGTAGAGGCCAACTCGCCAGGAATGTTGTCAAATATTACCGCCGAGATGTTAGGTTGGGTTAGATTAGATTGTATTACATTATTGATGTATATAACGGTCCCACGGAGAGGTAGAGGCCAACAAGACAGGAATGTGGTCAAATATTACCGCCGAGATGTTAGGTTGGGTTGGGTTAGGCTATATTACGTTATTGATGTATATAAAGGTCCCACGGAGACGTAGAGGCCAACTCGCCAGGTATGTTGTCAAATCTTACCGCCGAGATGTTAGGTTGGGTTAGGTTAGGTTATATTACGTTATTGATGTATATGAAGGTCAAACGGAGACGTAGAGGCCAACTCGCCAGGAATGATGTCAAATATTACCGCCGAGATGTTAGGTTGGGTTAGGTTAGGTTATATTACGTTATTGATGTATATAAAGGTCCCACGGAGACGTGGAGCCCAACTCGCCAGGTATGTTGTCAAATATTACCGCCGAGATGTTAGGTTGGGTTAGGTTATGTTATATTACGTTATTGATGTATATAAAGGTCCCACGGAGGCGGAAAAGCCAACTCGCCAGGAATGTTCTCAAATATTACCGCCGAGATGTTAGGTTGGGTTAGGTTAGGTTATATTACGTTATTGATGTATATAAAGGTCCCACGGAGACGGATAAGCCAACTCGCCAGGAATGTTGTCAAATATTACCGCCGAGATGTTAGGTTGGGTTAGGTTAGGTTGTATTACATTATTGATGTATATAACGGTCCCACGGAGAGGTAGAGGCCAACAAGACAGGAATGTGGTCAAATATTACCGCCGAGATGTTAGATTGGTTTGGGTTAGGTTATATTACGTTATTGAAGTATATGAAGGCCCCACGGAGACGGAGAAGCCAACTCGCCAGGAATGTTGTCAAATATTACCGCCGAGATGCTAGCTTGGGTTAGGTTAGGTTATATTACGTTATTGATGTATATAAAGGTCCCACGGAGACGTAGAGGCCAACAAGCCAGGAATATGGTTAAATATTACCGCCGAGATGTTAGGTTGGGTTAGGTTAGGTTATATTACGTTATTGATGTATATAAAGGTCCCACGGAGACATATAGGCCAACAAGCCAGGATTGTGGTCAAATATTACCGCCGAGATGTTAGATTGCGATAGACTAGCTTATATTATGTTATTGATGTATATAAAAGTCCCACGGAGACGTAGAGGCCAACTCGCCAGGAATGTTGTCAAATATTACCGCCGAGATGATAGGTTGGGTTAGGTTAGGTTATAATACGTTATTGATGTATATGAAGGTCAAATGGAGACGTAGAGGCCAACTCGCCAGGAATGATGTCAAATATTACCGCCGAGATGTTAGGTTGGGTTAGGTTAAGTTATATTACGTTATTGATGTATATAAAGGTCCCACGGAGACGTAGAGGCCAACAAGCCAGGAATATGGTTAAATATTACCGCCGAGATGTAAGATTGGGTTAGGTGATGTTATATTACGTTATTGATGCATATAAAGATCCCACGGAGACGTAGAGGCCAACTCGCCAGGAATGTTGTCAAATATTACCGCCGAGATGTTAGGTTGGGTTAGATTAGGTTGTATTACATTATTGATGTATATAACGGTCCCACGGAGAGGTAGAGGCCAACAAGACAGGAATGTGGTCAAATATTACCGACGAGATGTTAGGTTGGGTTAGGTTAGGCTATATTACGTTATTGATGTATATAAAGGTCCCACGGAGACGTAGAGGCCAACTCGCCAGGAATGTTGTCAAATATTACCGCCGAGATGTTAGGTTGGGTTAGGTTAGGTTGTATTACATTATTGATGTATATAACGGTCCCACGGAGACGTAGAGGCCAACAAGACAGGAATGTGGTCAAATATTACCGCCGAGATGTTAGGTTGGGTTAGGTTAGGCTATATTACGTTATTGATGTATATAAAGGTCCCACGGAGACGTAGAGGCCAATTCGCCAGGTATGTTGTCAGATCTTACCGCCGAGATGTTAGGTTGGGTTAGGTTAGGTTATATTATGTTATTGATGTATATAAAGGTCCCACGGAGACGGAGAAGCCAACTCGCCAGGAATGTTGCCAAATATTACCGCCGAGATGTTAGGTTGGGTTAGGTTAGGTTATATTACGTTATTGATGTATACAAAGGTCCCACGGAGACGAAGAGACCAACTCGCCAGGTATGATTTCAAATATAACCGCCGAGATGTTAGATTGGTTTGGGTTAGGTTATATTACGTTATTGAAGTATATGAAGGCTCCACGGAGACAGAGAAGCCAACTCGCCAGGTATGTTGTCAAATATTACCGTCGAGATGTTAGGTTGGGTTACGTTATGTTATATTACGTTATTGATATATATAAAGGTCCCACGGAGACGAATAAGCCAACTTGCCAGGAATGTTGTCAAATATTACCGCCGAGATGTTAGGTTGGGTTAGGTTAGGTTGTATTACATTATTGATGTATATAACGGTCCCACGGAGACGTAGAGGCCAACAAGACAGGAATGTGTTCAAATATTACCGCCGAGATGTTAGGTTGGGTTAGGTTAGGCTATATTACGTTATTGATGTATATAAAGGTCCCACGGAGACGTAGAGGCCAACAAGCCAGGAATATGGTTAAATATTACCGCCGAGATGTTAGGTTGGGTTAGGTTAGGTTATATTACGTTATTGATGTATATAAAGGTCCCACGGAGACGTAGAGGCCAACAAACCAGGATTGTGGTCAAATATTACCGCCGAGATGTTAGATTGCGATAGACTAGCTTATATTATGTTATTGATGTATATAAAAGTCCCACGGAGACGTAGAGGCCAACTCGCCAGGAATGTTGTCAAATATTACCGCCGAGATGATAGGTTGGGTTAGGTTAGGTTATAATACGTTATTGATGTATATAAAGGTCCCACGGAGACGTAGAGGCCAACAAGCCAGGAATATGGTTAAATATTACCGCCGAGATGTTAGGTTGGGTTAGGTTAGGTTATATTACGTTATTGATGTATATAAAAGTCCCACGGAGACGTAGAGGCCAACAAGCCAGGATTGTGGTCAAATATTACCGCCGAGATGTTAAGTTGGGTTAGGTTAGGTTATATTACGCCATAGATGTATATAAAGGTCCCACGGAGACGTAGAGTCCAACAAGCCAGGAATGTGATCAAATATTACCGCCGAGATGTAAGATTGGGTTAGGTGATGTTATATTACGTTATTGTTGCATATAAAGATCCCACGGAGACGTAGAGGCCAACTCGCCAGGTATGTTGTCAAATATTACCGCCGAGATGTTAGGTTGGGTTAGGCTAGGTTATATTACGTTATTGATGAATACAAAGGTCCCACGGAGGCGTAGAGGCCAACTCGCCAGGAATGTTGTCAAATATTACCGCCGAGATGTTAGATTGGGTTAGGCTAGCTTATATTATGTTATTGATGTATATAAAGGTCCCACGGAGACGTAGAGGCCAACTCGCCAGTAATGTTGTCAAATATTACCGCGGAGATGTTAGGTTGGGTTAGGTTATGTTATATTACGTTATTGATGTATATAAAGGTCCCACGGAGGCGGAAAAGCCAACTCGCCAGGAATGTTCTCAAATATTACAGCCGAGATGTTAGGTTGGGTTAGGTTAGGTTATATTACGTTATTGATGTATATAAAGGTCCCACGGAGACGGATACGCCAACTCGCCAGGAATGTTGTCAAATATTACCGCCGAGATGTTAGGTTGGGTTAGGTTAGGTTGTATTACATTATTGATGTATATAAAGGTCCCACGGAGACGGAGAAGCCAACTCGCCAGGTATGTTGTCAAATATTACCGCCGAGATGTTAGGTTGGGTTAGGTTATGTTATATTACGTTATTGATGTATATAAAGGTCCCACGGAGGCGGAAAAGCCAACTCGCCAGGAATGTTCTCAAATATTACCGCCGAGATGTTAGGTTGGGTTAGGTTAGGTTATATTACGTTATTGATGTATATAAAGGTCCCACGGAGGCGGAAAAGCCAACTCGCCAGGAATGTTGTCAAATATTACCGCCGAGATGTTAGGTTGGGTTAGGTTAGGTTGTATTACATTATTGATGTATATAACGGTCCCACGGAGAGGTAGAGGCCAACAAGACAGGAATGTGGTCAAATATTACCGCCGAGATGTTAGATTGGTTTGGGTTAGGTTATATTACGTTATTGAAGTATATGAAGGCCCCACGGAGACGGAGAAGCCAACTCGCCAGGAATGTTGTCAAATATTACCGCCGAGATGCTAGCTTGGGTTAGGTTAGGTTATATTACGTTATTGATGTATATAAAGGTCCCACGGAGACGTAGAGGCCAACAAGCCAGGAATATGGTTAAATATTACCGCCGTGATGTTAGGTTGGGTTAGGTTAGGTTATATTACGTTATTGATGTATATAAAGGTCCCACGGAGACATAGAGGCCAACAAGCCAGGATTGTGGTCAAATATTACCGCCGAGATGTTAGATTGCGATAGACTAGCTTATATTATGTTATTGATGTATATAAAAGTCCCACGGAGACGTAGAGGCCAACTCGCCAGGAATGTTGTCAAATATTACCGCCGAGATGATAGGTTGGGTTAGGTTAGGTTATAATACGTTATTGATGTATATGAAGGTCAAACGGAGACGTAGAGGCCAACAAGCCAGGAATGTGATCAAATATTACCGCCGAGATGTAAGATTGGGTTAGGTGATGTTATATTACGTTATTGATGCATATAAAGATCCCACGGAGACGTAGAGGCCAACTCGCCAGGAATGTTGTCAAATATTACCGCCGAGATGTTAGGTTGGGTTAGATTAGGTTGTATTACATTATTGATGTATATAACGGTCCCACGGAGAGGTAGAGGCCAACAAGACAGGAATGTGGTCAAATATTACCGCCGAGATGTTAGGTTGGGTTAGGTTAGGCTATATTACGTTATTGATGTATATAAAGGCCCCACGGAGACGTAGAGGCCAACAAGACAGGAATGTGGTCAAATATTACCGACGAGATGTTAGGTTGGGTTAGGTTAGGCTATATTACGTTATTGATGTATATAAAGGTCCCACGGAGACGTAGAGGCCAACTCGCCAGGAATGATGTCAAATATTACCGCCGAGATGTTAGGTTGGGTTAGGTTAGGTTATATTACGTTATTGATGTATATAATGGTCCCACGGAGACGTAGAGGCCAACTCGCCAGGTATGTTGTCAAATATTACCGCCGAGATGTTAGGTTGGGTTAGGTTAGGTTATATTACGTTATTGATGTATATAAAGGTCCCACGGAGACGGATAAGCCAACTCGCCAGGAATGTTGTCAAATATTACCGCCGAGATGTTAGGTTGGGTTAGGTTAGGTTGTATTACATTATTGATGTATATAACGGTCCCACGGAGACGTAGAGGCCAACAAGACAGGAATGTGGTCAAATATTACCGCCGAGATGTTAGGTTGGGTTAGGTTAGGCTATATTACGTTATTGATGTATATAAAGGTCCCACGGAGACGTAGAGGCCAATTCGCCAGGTATGTTGTCAGATCTTACCGCCGAGATGTTAGGTTGGGTTAGGTTAGGTTATATTATGTTATTGATGTATATAAAGGTCCCACGGAGACGGAGAAGCCAACTCGCCAGGAATGTTGCCAAATATTACCGCCGAGATGTTAGGTTGGGTTAGGTTAGGTTATATTACGTTATTGATGTATACAAAGGTCCCACGGAGACGAAGAGACCAACTCGCCAGGTATAATTTCAAATATAACCGCCGAGATGTTAGATTGGTTTGGGTTAGGTTATATTACGTTATTGAAGTATATGAAGGCCCCACGGAGACAGAGAAGCCAACAAGCCAGGAATATGGTTAAATATTACCGCCGTGATGTTAGGTTGGGCTAGGTTAGGTTATATTACGTTATTGATGTATATAAAGGTCCCACGGAGACATAGAGGCCAACAAGCCAGGATTGTGGTCAAATATTACCGCCGAGATGTTAGATTGCGATAGACTAGCTTATATTATGTTATTGATGTATATAAAAGTCCCACGGAGACGTAGAGGCCAACTCGCCAGGAATGTTGTCAAATATTACCGCCGAGATGATAGGTTGGGTTAGGTTAGGTTATAATACGTTATTGATGTATATGAAGGTCAAACGGAGACGTAGAGGCCAACTCGCCAGGAATGATGTCAAATATTACCGCCGAGATGTTAGGTTGGGTTAGGTTAGGTTATATTACGTTATTGATGTATATAAAGGTCCCACGGAGACGTAGAGGCCAACAAGCCAGGAATATGGTTAAATATTACCGCCGAGATGTTAAGTTGGGTTAGGTTAGGTTATATTACGCCATAGATGTATATAAAGGTCCCACGGAGACGTAGAGTCCAACAAGCCAGGAATGTGATCAAATATTACCGCCGAGATGTAAGATTGGGTTAGGTGATGTTATATTACGTTATTGATGCATATAAAGATCCCACGGAGACGTAGAGGCCAACTCGCCAGGAATGTTGTCAAATATTACCGCCGAGATGTTAGGTTGGGTTAGATTAGGTTGTATTACATTATTGATGTATATAACGGTCCCACGGAGAGGTAGAGGCCAACAAGACAGGAATGTGGTCTAATATTACCGCCGAGATGTTAGGTTGGGTTAGGTTAGGCTATATTACGTTATTGATGTATATAAAGGTCCCACGGAGACGTAGAGGCCAACTCGCCAGGTATGTTGTCAAATCTTACCGCCGAGATGTTAGGTTGGGTTAGGTTAGGTTATATTACGTTATTGATGTATATGAAGGTCAAACGGAGACGTAGAGGCCAACTCGCCAGGAATGATGTCAAATATTACCGCCGAGATGTTAGGTTGGGTTAGGTTAGGTTATATTACGTTATTGATGTATATAAAGGTCCCACGGAGACGTGGAGCCCAACTCGCCAGGTATGTTGTCAAATATTACCGCCGAGATGTTAGGTTGGGTTAGGTTATGTTATATTACGTTATTGATGTATATAAAGGTCCCACGGAGGCGGAAAAGCCAACTCGCCAGGAATGTTCTCAAATATTACCGCCGAGATGTTAGGTTGGGTTAGGTTAGGTTATATTACGTTATTGATGTATATAAAGGTCCCACGGAGACGGATACGCCAACTCGCCAGGAATGTTGTCAAATATTACCGCCGAGATGTTAGGTTGGGTTAGGTTAGGTTGTATTACATTATTGATGTATATAAAGGTCCCACGGAGACGGAGAAGCCAACTCGCCAGGTATGTTGTCAAATATTACCGCCGAGATGTTAGGTTGGGTTAGGTTATGTTATATTACGTTATTGATGTATATAAAGGTCCCACGGAGGCGGAAAAGCCAACTCGCCAGGAATGTTCTCAAATATTACAGCCGAGATGTTAGGTTGGGTTAGGTTAGGTTATATTACGTTATTGATGTATATAAAGGTCCCACGGAGACGGATACGCCAACTCGCCAGGAATGTTGTCAAATATTACCGCCGAGATGTTAGGTTGGGTTAGGTTAGGTTGTATTACATTATTGATGTATATAAAGGTCCCACGGAGACGGAGAAGCCAACTCGCCAGGTATGTTGTCAAATATTACCGCCGAGATGTTCGGTTGGGTTAGGTTATGTTATATTACGTTATTGATGTATATAAAGGTCCCACGGAGGCGGAAAAGCCAACTCGCCAGGAATGTTCTCAAATATTACCGCCGAGATGTTAGGTTGGGTTAGGTTAGGTTATATTACGTTATTGATGTATATAAAGGTCCCACGGAGACGGAAAAGCCAACTCGCCAGGAATGTTGTCAAATATTACCGCCGAGATGTTAGGTTGGGTTAGGTTAGGTTGTATTACATTATTGATGTATATAACGGTCCCACGGAGAGGTAGAGGCCAACAAGACAGGAATGTGGTCAAATATTACCGCCGAGATGTTAGATTGGTTTGGGTTAGGTTATATTACGTTATTGAAGTATATGAAGGCCCCACGGAGACGGAGAAGCCAACTCGCCAGGAATGTTGTCAAATATTACCGCCGAGATGCTAGCTTGGGTTAGGTTAGGTTATATTACGTTATTGATGTATATAAAGGTCCCACGGAGACGTAGAGGCCAACAAGCCAGGAATATGGTTAAATATTACCGCCGTGATGTTAGGTTGGGTTAGGTTAGGTTATATTACGTTATTGATGTATATAAAGGTCCCACGGAGACATAGAGGCCAACAAGCCAGGATTGTGGTCAAATATTACCGCCGAGATGTTAGATTGCGATAGACTAGCTTATATTATGTTATTGATGTATATAAAAGTCCCACGGAGACGTAGAGGCCAACTCGCCAGGAATGTTGTCAAATATTACCGCCGAGATGATAGGTTGGGTTAGGTTAGGTTATAATACGTTATTGATGTATATGAAGGTCAAACGGAGACGTAGAGGCCAACAAGCCAGGAATGTGATCAAATATTACCGCCGAGATGTAAGATTGGGTTAGGTGATGTTATATTACGTTATTGATGCATATAAAGATCCCACGGAGACGTAGAGGCCAACTCGCCAGGAATGTTGTCAAATATTACCGCCGAGATGTTAGGTTGGGTTAGATTAGGTTGTATTACATTATTGATGTATATAACGGTCCCACGGAGAGGTAGAGGCCAACAAGACAGGAATGTGGTCAAATATTACCGCCGAGATGTTAGGTTGGGTTAGGTTAGGCTATATTACGTTATTGATGTATATAAAGGTCCCACGGAGGCGGATAAGCCAACTCGCCAGGAATGTTGTCAAATATTACCGCCGAGATGTTAGGTTGGGTTAGATTAGGTTGTATTACATTATTGATGTATATAACGGTCCCACGGAGAGGTAGAGGCCAACTCGCCAGGAATGATGTCAAATATTACCGCTGAGATGTTAGGTTGGGTTAGGTTAGGTTATATTACGTTATTGATGTATATAAAGGTCCCACGGAGACGTGGAGCCCAACTCGCCAGGTATGTTGTCAAATATTACCGCCGAGATGTTAGGTTGGGTTAGGTTATGTTATATTACGTTATTGATGTATATAAAGGTCCCACGGAGGCGGAAAAGCCAACTCGCCAGGAATGTTGTCAAATATTACCGCCGAGATGTTAGGTTGGGTTAGATTAGGTTGTATTACATTATTGATGTATATAACGGTCCCACGGAGAGGTAGAGGCCAACAAGACAGGAATGTGGTCAAATATTACCGCCGAGATGTTAGGTTGGGTTAGGTTAGGCTATATTACGTTATTGATGTATATAAAGGCCCCACGGAGACGTAGAGGCCAACAAGACAGGAATGTGGTCAAATATTACCGACGAGATGTTAGGTTGGGTTAGGTTAGGCTATATTACGTTATTGATGTATATAAAGGTCCCACGGAGACGTAGAGGCCAACTCGCCAGGAATGATGTCAAATATTACCGCCGAGATGTTAGGTTGGGTTAGGTTAGGTTATATTACGTTATTGATGTATATAATGGTCCCACGGAGACGTAGAGGCCAACTCGCCAGGTATGTTGTCAAATATTACCGCCGAGATGTTAGGTTGGGTTAGGTTAGGTTATATTACGTTATTGATGTATATAAAGGTCCCACGGAGACGGATAAGCCAACTCGCCAGGAATGTTGTCAAATATTACCGCCGAGATGTTAGGTTGGGTTAGGTTAGGTTGTATTACATTATTGATGTATATAACGGTCCCACGGAGACGTAGAGGCCAACAAGACAGGAATGTGGTCAAATATTACCGCCGAGATGTTAGGTTGGGTTAGGTTAGGCTATATTACGTTATTGATGTATATAAAGGTCCCACGGAGACGTAGAGGCCAATTCGCCAGGTATGTTGTCAGATCTTACCGCCGAGATGTTAGGTTGGGTTAGGTTAGGTTATATTATGTTATTGATGTATATAAAGGTCCCACGGAGACGGAGAAGCCAACTCGCCAGGAATGTTGCCAAATATTACCGCCGAGATGTTAGGTTGGGTTAGGTTAGGTTATATTACGTTATTGATGTATACAAAGGTCCCACGGAGACGAAGAGACCAACTCGCCAGGTATGATTTCAAATATATCCGCCGAGATGTTAGATTGGTTTGGGTTAGGTTATATTACGTTATTGAAGTATATGAAGGCCCCACGGAGACAGAGAAGCCAACAAGCCAGGAATATGGTTAAATATTACCGCCGAGATGTTAGGTTGGGTTAGGTTAGGTTATATTACGTTATTGATGTATATAAAGGTCCCACGGAGACATAGAGGCCAACAAGCCAGGATTGTGGTCAAATATTACCGCCGAGATGTTAGATTGCGATAGACTAGCTTATATTATGTTATTGATGTATATAAAAGTCCCACGGAGACGTAGAGGCCAACTCGCCAGGAATGTTGTCAAATATTACCGCCGAGATGATAGGTTGGGTTAGGTTAGGTTATAATACGTTATTGATGTATATGAAGGTCAAACGGAGACGTAGAGGCCAACTCGCCAGGAATGATGTCAAATATTACCGCCGAGATGTTAGGTTGGGTTAGGTTAGGTTATATTACGTTATTGATGTATATAAAGGTCCCACGGAGACGGATACGCCAACTCGCCAGGAATGTTGTCAAATATTACCGCCGAGATGTTAGGTTGGGTTAGGTTAGGTTGTATTACATTATTGATGTATATAAAGGTCCCACGGAGACGGAGAAGCCAACTCGCCAGGTATGTTGTCAAATATTACCGCCGAGATGTTAGGTTGGGTTAGGTTATGTTATATTACGTTATTGATGTATATAAAGGTCCCACGGAGGCGGAAAAGCCAACTCGCCAGGAATGTTCTCAAATATTACCGCCGAGATGTTAGGTTGGGTTAGGTTAGGTTATATTACGTTATTGCTGTATATAAAGGTCCCACGGAGACGTAGAGGCCAACTCGCCAGGAATGATGTCAAATATTACCGCCGAGATGTTAGGTTGGGTTAGGTTAGGTTATATTACGTTATTGATGTATATAATGGTCCCACGGAGACGTAGAGGCCAACTCGCCAGGTATGTTGTCAAATATTACCGCCGAGATGTTAGGTTGGGTTAGGTTAGGTTATATTACGTTATTGATGTATATAAAGGTCCCACGGAGACGGATAAGCCAACTCGCCAGGAATGTTGTCAAATATTACCGCCGAGATGTTAGGTTGGGTTAGGTTAGGTTGTATTACATTATTGATGTATATAACGGTCCCACGGAGACGTAGAGGCCAACAAGACAGGAATGTGGTCAAATATTACCGCCGAGATGTTAGGTTGGGTTAGGTTAGGCTATATTACGTTATTGATGTATATAAAGGTCCCACGGAGACGTAGAGGCCAATTCGCCAGGTATGTTGTCAGATCTTACCGCCGAGATGTTAGGTTGG
Organism: Xylocopa violacea; assembly: GCA_963969225.1. Taxonomy (NCBI): domain Eukaryota; kingdom Metazoa; phylum Arthropoda; class Insecta; order Hymenoptera; family Apidae; genus Xylocopa; species Xylocopa violacea. The sequence continues at coordinate 5,145,062 of CAXAJV010000017.1, read as the reverse complement.
GTTAGGTTAGGTTATATTATGTTATTGATGTATATAAAGGTCCCACGGAGACGGAGAAGCCAACTCGCCAGGAATGTTGCCAAATATTACCGCCGAGATGTTAGGTTGGGTTAGGTTAGGTTATATTACGTTATTGATGTATACAAAGGTCCCACGGAGACGAAGAGACCAACTCGCCAGGTATGATTTCAAATATATCCGCCGAGATGTTAGATTGGTTTGGGTTAGGTTATATTACGTTATTGAAGTATATGAAGGCCCCACGGAGACAGAGAAGCCAACAAGCCAGGAATATGGTTAAATATTACCGCCGAGATGTTAGGTTGGGTTAGGTTAGGTTATATTACGTTATTGATGTATATAAAGGTCCCACGGAGACATAGAGGCCAACAAGCCAGGATTGTGGTCAAATATTACCGCCGAGATGTTAGATTGCGATAGACTAGCTTATATTATGTTATTGATGTATATAAAAGTCCCACGGAGACGTAGAGGCCAACTCGCCAGGAATGTTGTCAAATATTACCGCCGAGATGATAGGTTGGGTTAGGTTAGGTTATAATACGTTATTGATGTATATGAAGGTCAAACGGAGACGTAGAGGCCAACTCGCCAGGAATGATGTCAAATATTACCGCCGAGATGTTAGGTTGGGTTAGGTTAGGTTATATTACGTTATTGATGTATATAAAGGTCCCACGGAGACGGATACGCCAACTCGCCAGGAATGTTGTCAAATATTACCGCCGAGATGTTAGGTTGGGTTAGGTTAGGTTGTATTACATTATTGATGTATATAAAGGTCCCACGGAGACGGAGAAGCCAACTCGCCAGGTATGTTGTCAAATATTACCGCCGAGATGTTAGGTTGGGTTAGGTTATGTTATATTACGTTATTGATGTATATAAAGGTCCCACGGAGGCGGAAAAGCCAACTCGCCAGGAATGTTCTCAAATATTACCGCCGAGATGTTAGGTTGGGTTAGGTTAGGTTATATTACGTTATTGCTGTATATAAAGGTCCCACGGAGACGTAGAGGCCAACTCGCCAGGTATGTTGTCAAATCTTACCGCCGAGATGTTAGGTTGGGTTAGGTTAGGTTATATTACGTTATTGATGTATATGAAGGTCAAACGGAGACGTAGAGGCCAACTCGCCAGGAATGATGTCAAATATTACCGCCGAGATGTTAGGGTGGGTTAGGTTAGGTTATATTACGTTATTGATGTATATAAAGGTCCCACGGAGACGTGGAGCCCAACTCGCCAGGTATGTTGTCAAATATTACCGCCGAGATGTTAGGTTGGGTTAGGTTATGTTATATTACGTTATTGATGTATATAAAGGTCCCACGGAGGCGGAAAAGCCAACTCGCCAGGAATGTTGTCAAATATTACCGCCGAGATGTTAGGTTGGGTTAGATTAGGTTGTATTACATTATTGATGTATATAACGGTCCCACGGAGAGGTAGAGGCCAACAAGACAGGAATGTGGTCAAATATTACCGCCGAGATGTTAGGTTGGGTTAGGTTAGGCTATATTACGTTATTGATGTATATAAAGGCCCCACGGAGACGTAGAGGCCAACAAGACAGGAATGTGGTCAAATATTACCGACGAGATGTTAGGTTGGGTTAGGTTAGGCTATATTACGTTATTGATGTATATAAAGGTCCCACGGAGACGTAGAGGCCAACTCGCCAGGAATGATGTCAAATATTACCGCCGAGATGTTAGGTTGGGTTAGGTTAGGTTATATTACGTTATTGATGTATATAATGGTCCCACGGAGACGTAGAGGCCAACTCGCCAGGTATGTTGTCAAATATTACCGCCGAGATGTTAGGTTGGGTTAGGTTAGGTTATATTACGTTATTGATGTATGTAAAGGTCCCACGGAGACGGATAAGCCAACTCGCCAGGAATGTTGTCAAATAATACCGCCGAGATGTTAGGTTGGGATAGGTTAGGTTATAATACGTTATTGATGTATATGAAGGTCAAACGGAGACGTAGAGGCCAACTCGCCAGGAATGATGTCAAATATTACCGCCGAGATGTTAGGTTGGGTTAGGTTAGGTTATATTACGTTATTGATGTATATAAAGGTCCCACGGAGACGTAGAGGCCAACAAGCCAGGAATATGGTTAAATATTACCGCCGAGATGTTAAGTTGGGTTAGGTTAGGTTATATTACGCCATAGATGTATATAAAGGTCCCACGGAGACGTAGAGTCCAACAAGCCAGGAATGTGATCAAATATTACCGCCGAGATGTAAGATTGGGTTAGGTGATGTTATATTACGTTATTGATGCATATAAAGATCCCACGGAGACGTAGAGGCCAACTCGCCAGGTATGTTGTCAAATATTACCGCCGAGACGTTAGGTTGGGTTAGGCTAGGTTATATTACGTTATTGATGTATACAAAGGTCCCACGGAGACGAAGAGACCAACTCGCCAGGTATGATTTCAAATATTACCGCCGAGATGTTAGATTGGTTTGGGTTAGGTTATATTACGTTATTGAAGTATATGAAGGCCCCACGGAGACGGAGAAGCCAACTCGCCAGGAATGTTGTCAACTATTACCGCCGAGATGTTAGCTTGGGTTAGGTTAGGTTATATTACGTTATTGATGTATATAAAGGTCCCACGGAGAGGTAGAGGCCAACAAGACAGGAATGTGGTCAAATATTACCGCCGAGATGTTAGGTTGGGTTAGGTTAGGCTATATTACGTTATTGATGTATATAAAGGTCCCACGGAGACGTAGAGGCCAACTCGCCAGGAATGATGTCAAATATTACCGCCGAGATGTTAGGTTGGGTTAGGTTAGGTTATATTACGTTATTGATGTATATAAAGGTCCCACGGAGACGTGGAGCCCAACTCGCCAGGTATGTTGTCAAATATTACCGCCGAGATGTTAGGTTGGGTTAGGTTATGTTATATTACGTTATTGATGTATATAAAGGTCCCACGGAGGCGGAAAAGCCAACTCGCCAGGAATGTTGTCAAATATTACCGCCGAGATGTTAGGTTGGGTTAGATTAGGTTGTATTACATTATTGATGTATATAACGGTCCCACGGAGAGGTAGAGGCCAACAAGACAGGAATGTGGTCAAATATTACCGCCGAGATGTTAGGTTGGGTTAGGTTAGGTTATATTACGTTATTGATGTATATAAAGGTCCCACGGAGACGTAGAGGCCAACAAGCCAGGATTGTGGTCAAATATTACCGCCGAGATGTTAGATTGCGATAGACTAGCTTATATTATGTTATTGATGTATATAAAAGTCCCACGGAGACGTAGAGGCCAACTCGCCAGGAATGTTGTCAAATATTACCGCCGAGATGTTAGATTGGGTTAGGCTAGCTTATATTATGTTATTGATGTATATAAAGGTCCCACGGAGACGTAGAGGCCAACTCGCCAGGAATGTTGTCAAATATTACCGCGGAGATGTTAGGTTGGGTTAGGTTATGTTATATTACGTTATTGATGTATATAAAGGTCCCACGGAGGCGGAAAAGCCAACTCGCCAGGAATGTTCTCAAATATTACCGCCGAGATGTTAGGTTGGGTTAGGTTAGGTTATATTACGTTATTGATGTATATAAAGGTCCCACGGAGACGGAGAAGCCATCCCGCCAGGAATGTTGCCAAATATTACCGCCGAGATGTTAGGTTGGGTTAGGTTAGGTTATATTACGTTATTGATGTATACAAAGGTCCCACGGAGACGAAGAGACCAACTCGCCAGGTATGATTTCAAATATTACCGCCGAGATGTTAGATTGGTTTGGGTTAGGTTATATTACGTTATTGAAGTATATGAAGGCCCCACGGAGACGGAGAAGCCAACTCGCCAGGAATGTTGTCAACTATTACCGCCGAGATGTTAGCTTGGGTTAGGTTAGGTTATATTACGTTATTGATGTATATAAAGGTCCCACGGAGACGTAGAGGCCAACAAGCCAGGAATATGGTTAAATATTACCGCCGAGATGTTAGGTTGGGTTAGGTTAGGTTATATTACGTTATTGATGTATATAAAAGTCCCACGGAGGCGGAGAAGCCAACTCGCCAGGAATGTTCTCAAATATTACTGCCGAGATGTTAGGTTGGGTTAGGTTAGGTTATATTACGTCATAGATGTATATAAAGGTCCCACGGAGACGTAGAGTCCAACAAGCCAGGAATGTGATCAAATATTACCGCCGAGATGTAAGATTGGGTTAGGTGATGTTATATTACGTTATTGATGCATATAATGATCCCACGGAGACGCAGAGGCCAACTCGCCAGGTATGTTGTCAAATATTACCGCCGAGGTGTTAGGTTGGGTTAGGCTAGGTTATATTACGTTATTGATGAATACAAAGGTCCCACGGAGGCGTATAGGCCAACTCGCCAGGAATGATGTCAAATATTACCGCCGAGATGTTAGGTTGGGTTAGGTTAGGTTATATTACGTTATTGATGTATATAAAGGTCCCACGGAGGCGGAAAAGCCAACTCGCCAGGAATGTTGTCAAATATTACCGCCGAGATGTTAGGTTGGGTTAGATTAGGTTGTATTACATTATTGATGTATATAACGGTCCCACGGAGAGGTAGAGGCCAACAAGACAGGAATGTGGTCAAATATTACCGCCGAGATGTTAGGTTGGGTTAGGTTAGGCTATATTACGTTATTGATGTATATAAAGGTCCCACGGAGACGTAGAGGCCAACAAGACAGGAATGTGGTCAAATATTACCGCCGAGGTGTTAGGTTGGGTTAGGTTAGGCTATATTACGTTATTGATGTATATAAAGTTCCCACGGAGACGTAGAGGCCAATTCGCCAGGTATGTTGTCAGATCTTACCGCCGAGATGTTAGGTTGGGTTAGGTTAGGTTATATTACGTTATTGATGTATATAAAGGTCCCACGGAGACGGAGAAGCCAACTCGCCAGGTATGTTGTCAAATATTACCGCCGAGATGTTAGGTTGGGTTAGGTTATGTTATATTACGTTATTGATGTATATAAAGGTCCCACGGAGGCGGAAAAGCCAACTCGCCAGGAATGTTCTCAAATATTACCGCCGAGATGTTAGGTTGGGTTAGGTTAGGTTATATTACGTTATTGATGTATATAAAGGTCCCACGGAGACGGATAAGCCAACTCGCCAGGAATGTTGTCAAATATTACCGCCGAGATGTTAGGTTGGGTTAGGTTAGGTTGTATTACATTATTGATGTATATAACGGTCCCACGGAGAGGTAGAGGCCAACAACACAGGAATGTGGTCAAATATTACCGCCGAGATGTTAGGTTGGGTTAGGTTAGGCTATATTACGTTATTGATGTATATAAAGGTCCCACGGAGACGTAGAGGCCAACTAGCCAGGTATGTTGTCAAATCTTACCGCCGAGGTGTTAGGTTGGGTTAGGTTAGGTTATATTACGTTATTGATGTATATGAAGGTCAAACGGAGACGTAGAGGCCAACTCGCCAGGAATGATGTCAAATATTACCGCCGAGATGTTAGGTTGGGTTAGGTTAGGTTATATTACGTTATTGATGTATACAAAGGTCCCACGGAGACGAAGAGACCAACTCGCCAGGTATGATTTCAAATATTACCGCCGAGATGTTAGATTGGTTTGGGTTAGGTTATATTACGTTATTGAAGTATATGAAGGCCCCACGGAGACGGAGAAGCCAACTCGCCAGGAATGTTGTCAAATATTACCGCCGAGATGTTAGCTTGGGTTAGGTTAGGTTATATTACGTTATTGATGTATATAAAGGTCCCACGGAGACGTAGAGGCCAACAAGCCAGGAATATGGTTAAATATTACCGCCGAGACGTTAGGTTGGGTTAGGTTAGGTTATATTACGTTATTGATGTATATAAAGGTCCCACGGAAACGTAGAGGCCAACAAGCCAGGATTGTGGTCAAATATTACTGCCGAGATGTTAGATTGGGATAGACTAGCTTATATTATGTTATTGATGTATATAAAAGTCCCACGAAGACGTAGAGGCCAACTCGCCAGGAATGATGTCAAATATTACCGCCGAGATGTTAGGTTGGGTTAGGTTAGGTTATATTACGTTATTGATGTATATGAAGGTCCCACGGAGACGTAGAGGCCAACAAGCCAGGAATATGGTTAAATATTACCGCCGAGATGTTAAGTTGGGTTAGGTTAGGTTATATTACGTCATAGATGTATATAAAGGTCCCACGGAGACGTAGAGTCCAACAACCCAGGAATGTGATCAAATATTACCGCCGAGATGTAAGATTGGGTTAGGTGATGTTATATTACGTTATTGATGCATATAAAGATCCCACGGAGACGTAGAGGCCAACTCGCCAGGTATGTTGTCAAATATTACCGCCGAGATGTTAGGTTGGGTTAGGCTAGGTTATATTACGTTATTGATGAATACAAAGGTCCCACGGAGGCGTAGAGGCCAACTCGCCAGGAATGTTGTCAAATATTACCGCCCAGATGTTAGATTGGGTTAGGCTAGCTTATATTATGTTATTGATGTATATAAAGGTCCCACGGAGACGTAGAGGCCAACTCGCCAGGAATGTTGTCAAATATTACCGCGGAGATGTTAGGTTGGGTTAGGTTATGTTATATTACGTTATTGATGTATATAAAGGTCCCACGGAGGCGGAAAAGCCAACTCGCCAGGAATGTTCTCAAATATTACCGCCGAGATGTTAGGTTGGGTTAGGTTAGGTTATATTACGTTATTGATGTATATAAAGGTCCCACGGAGACGGAGAAGCCAACTCGCCAGGAATGTTGCCAAATATTACCGCCGAGATGTTAGGTTGGGTTAGGTTAGGTTATATTACGTTATTGATGTATACAAAGGTCCCACGGAGACGAAGAGACCAACTCGCCAGGTATGATTTCAAATATTACCGCCGAGATGTTAGATTGGTTTGGGTTAGGTTATATTACGTTATTGAAGTATATGAAGGCCCCACGGAGACGGAGAAGCCAACTCGCCAGGAATGTTGTCAAATATTACCGCCGAGATGTTAGCTTGGGTTAGGTTAGGTTATATTACGTTATTGATGTATATAAAGGTCCCACGGAGACGTAGAGGCCAACAAGCCAGGAATATGGTTAAATATTACCGCCGAGACGTTAGGTTGGGTTAGGTTAGGTTATATTACGTTATTGATGTATATAAAGGTCCCACGGAAACGTAGAGGCCAACAAGCCAGGATTGTGGTCAAATATTACTGCCGAGATGTTAGATTGGGATAGACTAGCTTATATTATGTTATTGATGTATATAAAAGTCCCACGAAGACGTAGAGGCCAACTCGCCAGGAATCATGTCAAATATTACCGCCGAGATGTTAGGTTGGGTTAGGTTAGGTTATATTACGTTATTGATGTATATGAAGGTCCCACGGAGACGTAGAGGCCAACAAGCCAGGAATATGGTTAAATATTACCGCCGAGATGTTAAGTTGGGTTAGGTTAGGTTATATTACGTCATAGATGTATATAAAGGTCCCACGGAGACGTAGAGTCCAACAACCCAGGAATGTGATCAAATATTACCGCCGAGATGTCAGATTGGGTTAGGTGATGTTATATTACGTTATTGATGCATATAAAGATCCCACGGAGACGTAGAGGCCAACTCGCCAGGTATGTTGTCAAATATTACCGCCGAGATGTTAGGTTGGGTTAGGCTAGGTTATATTACGTTATTGATGAATACAAAGGTCCCACGGAGGCGTAGAGGCCAACTCGCCAGGAATGTTGTCAAATATTACCGCCCAGATGTTAGATTGGGTTAGGCTAGCTTATATTATGTTATTGATGTATATAAAGGTCCCACGGAGACGTAGAGGCCAACTCGCCAGGAATGTTGTCAAATATTACCGCCGAGATGTTAGGTTGGGTTAGGTTAGGTTATATTACGTTATTGATGTATACAAAGGTCCCACGGAGACGAAGAGACCAACTCGCCAGGTATGATTTCAAATATTACCGCCGAGATGTTAGATTGGTTTGGGTTAGGTTATATTACGTTATTGAAGTATATGAAGGCCCCACGGAGACGGAGAAGCCAACTCGCCAGGAATGTTGTCAAATATTACCGCCGAGATGTTAGCTTGGGTTAGGTTAGGTTATATTACGTTATTGATGTATATAAAGGTCCCACTGAGACGTAGAGGCCAACAAGCCAGGAATATGGTTAAATATTACCGCCGAGATGTTAGGTTGGGTTAGGTTAGGTTATATTACGTTATTGATGTATATAAAGGTCCCACGGAGACGTAGAGGCCAACAAGCCAGGATTGTGGTCAAATATTACCGCCGAGATGTTAGATTGGGATAGACTAGCTTATATTATGTTATTGATGTATATAAAAGTCCAACGGAGACGTAGAGGCCAACTCGCCAGGAATGTTGTCAAATATTACCGCCGAGATGATAGGTTGGGTTAGGTTAGGTTATAATACGTTATTGATGTATATGAAGGTCAAACGGAGACGTAGAGGCCAACTCGCCAGGAATGATGTCAAATATTACCGCCGAGATGTTAGGTTGGGTTAGGTTAGGTTGTATTACATTATTGATGTATATAACGGTCCACGGAGAGGTAGAGGCCAACAAGACAGGAATGTGGTCAAATATTACCGCCGAGATGTTAGGTTGGGTTAGGTTAGGCTATATTACGTTATTGATGTATATAAAGGTCCCACGGAGACGTAGAGGCCAACAAGCCAGGATTGTGGTCAAATATTACCGCCGAGATGTTAAGTTGGGTTAGGTTAGGTTATATTACGTCATAGATGTATATAAAGGTCCCACGGAGACGTAGAGTCCAACAAGCCAGGCATGTGATCAAATATTACCGCCAAGATGTAAGATTGGGTTAGGTGATGTTATATTACGTTATTGATGCATATAAAGATCCCAGGGAGACGTAGAGGCCAACTCGCCAGGTATGTTGTCAAATATTACCGCCGAGGTGTTAGGTTGGGTTAGGCTAGGTTATATTACGTTATTGATGAATACAAAGGTCCCACGGAGGCGTAGAGGCCAACTCGCCAGGAATGTTGTCAAATATTACCGCCGAGATGTTAGATTGGGTTAGGCTAGCTTATATTATGTTATTGATGTATATAAAGGTCCCACGGAGACGTAGAGGCCAACTCGCCAGGAATGTTGTCAAATATTACCGACGAGATGTTAGGTTGGGTTAGGTTAGGCTATATTACGTTATTGATGTATATAAAGGTCCCACGGATACGTAGAGGCCAACTCGCCATGTATGTTGTCAAATCTTACCGCCGAGATGTTAGGTTGGGTTAGGTTAGGTTATATTACCTTATTGATGTATATGAAGGTCAAACGGAGACGTAGAGGCCAACTCGCCAGGAATGATGTCAAATATTACCGCCGAGATGTTAGGTTGGGTTAGGTTAGGTTATATTATGTTATTGATGTATATAAAGGTCCCACGGAGACGTAGAGGCCAACTCGCCAGGTATGTTGTCAAATATTACCGCCGAGATGTTAGGTTGGGTTAGGTTATGTTATATTACGTTAATGATGTATATAAAGGTCCCACGGAGGCGGAAAAGCCAACTCGCCAGGAATGTTCTCAAATATTACCGCCGAGATGTTAGGTTGGGTTAGGTTAGGTTATATTACGTTATTGATGTATATAAAGGTCCCACGGGGACGGATAAGCCAACTCGCCAGGAACGTTGTCAAATATTACCGCCGAGATGGTAGGTTGGGTTAGGTTAGGTTGTATTACATTATTGATGTATATAACGGTCCCACGGAGACGTAGAGGCCAACAAGACAGGAATGTGGTCAAATATTACCGCCGAGATGTTAGGTTGGGTTAGGTTAGGCTATATTACGTTATTGATGTATATAAAGGTCCCACGGAGACGTAGAGGCCAATTCGCCAGGTATGTTGTCAGATCTTACCGCCTAGATGTTAGGTTGGGTTAGGTTAGGTTATATTACGTTATTGATGTATATAAAGGTCCCACGGAGACGGAGAAGCCAACTCGCCAGGAATGTTGCCAAATATTACCGCCGAGATGTTAGGTTGGGTCAGGTAAGGTTATATTACGTTATTGATGTATACAAAGATCCCACGGAGACGAAGAGACCAACTCGCCAGGTATGATTTCAAATATTACCGCCGAGATGTTAGATTGGTTTGGGTTAGGTTATATTACGTTATTGAAGTATATGAAGGCCCCACGGAGACGGAGAAGCCAACTCGCCAGGAATGTTGTCCAATATTACCGCCGAGATGTTAGCTTGGGTTAGGTTAGGTTATATTACGTTATTGATGTATATAAAGCTCCCACGGAGACGTAGAGGCCAACAAGCCAGGAATATGGTTAAATATTACCGCCGAGATGTTAGGTTGGGTTAGGTTAGGTTATATTACGTTATTGATGTATATAAAGGTCCCACGGAGACGTAGAGGCCAACAAGCCAGGATTGTGGTCAAATATTACCGCCGAGATGTTAGATTGGGATAGACTAGCTTATATTATGTTATTGATGTATATAAAAGTCCAACGGAGACGTAGAGGCCAACTCGCCAGGAATGTTGTCAAATATTACCGCCGAGATGATAGGTTGGGTTAGGTTAGGTTATAATACGTTATTGATGTATATGAAGGTCAAACGGAGACGTAGAGGCCAACTCGCCAGGAATGATGTCAAATATTACCGCCGAGATGTTAGGTTGGGTTAGGTTAGGTTATATAACGTTATTGATGTATATAAAGGTCCCACGGAGACGTAGAGGCCAACAATCCAGAAATATGGTTAAATATTACCGCCGAGATGTTAAGTTGGGTTAGGTTAGGTTATATTACGTCATAGATGTATATAAAGGTCCCACGGAGACGTAGAGTCCAACAAGCCAGGAATGTGGTCAAATATTACCGCCGAGATGTAAGATTGGGTTAGGTGATGTTATATTATGTTATTGATGCATATAAAGATACCACGGAGACGTAGAGGCCAACTCGCCAGGTATGTTGTCAAATATTACCGCCGAGATGTTAGGTTGGGTTAGGCTAGGTTATATTACGTTATTGATGAATACAAAGGTCCCACGGAGGCGTAGAAGCCAACTCGCCAGGAAATGTTGTCAAATATTACCGCCGAGATGTTAGATTGGGTTAGGCTAGCTTATATTATGTTATTGATGTATATAAAGGTCCCACGGAGACGTAGAGGCCAACTCGCCAGGAATGTTGTCAAATATTACCGCGGAGATGATAGGTTGGGTTAGGTTAGGTTATAATACGTTATTGATGTATATGAAGGTCAAACGGAGACGTAGAGGCCAACTCGCCAGGAATGATGTCAAATATTACCGGCGAGATGTTAGGTTGGGTTAGGTTAGGTTATATTACGTTATTCATGTATATAAAGGTCCCACGGAGACGTAGAGGCCAACAATCCAGAAATATGGTTAAATATTACCGCCGAGATGTTAAGTTGGGTTAGGTTAGGTTATGTTACGTCATAGATGTATATAAAGGTCCCACGGAGACGTAGAGTCCAACAAGCCAGGAATGTGGTCAAATATTACCGCCGAGATGTAAGATTGGGTTAGGTGATGTTATATTACGTTATTGATGCATATAAAGATCCCACGGAGACGTAGAGGCCAACTCGCCAGGTATGTTGTCAAATATTACCGCCGAGATGTTAGGTTGGGTTAGGCTAGGTTATATTACGTTATTGATGAATACAAAGGTCCCACGGAGGCGTAGAAGCCAACTCGCCAGGAAATGTTGTCAAATATTACCGCCGAGATGTTAGATTGGGTTAGGCTAGCTTATATTATGTTATTGATGTATATAAAGGTCCCATGGAGACGTAGAGGCCAACTCGCCAGGAATGTTGTCAAATATTACCGCGGAGATGTTAGGTTGGGTTAGGTTAGGTTATATTACGTTATTGATGTATATAAAGGTCCCACGGAGGCGGATAAGCCAACTCGCCAGGAATGTTGTCAAATATTACCGCCGAGATGTTAGGTTGGGTTAGGTTAGGTTGTATTACATTATTGATGTATATAACGGTCCACGGAGAGGTAGAGGCCAACAAGACAGGAATGTGGTCAAATATTACCGCCGAGATGTTAGGTTGGGTTAGGTTAGGCTATATTACGTTATTGATGTATATAAAGGTCCCACGGAGACGTAGAGGCCAACAAGCCAGGATTGTGGTCAAATATTACCGCCGAGATGTTAAGTTGGGTTAGGTTAGGTTATATTACGTCATAGATGTATATAAAGGTCCCACGGAGACGTAGAGTCCAACAAGCCAGGCATGTGATCAAATATTACCGCCAAGATGTAAGATTGGGTTAGGTGATGTTATATTACGTTATTGATGCATATAAAGATCCCACGGAGACATAGAGGCCAACTCGCCAGGTATGTTGTCAAATATTACCGCCGAGGTGTTAGGTTGGGTTAGGCTAGGTTATATTACGTTATTGATGAATACAAAGGTCCCACGGAGGCGTAGAGGCCAACTCGCCAGGAATGTTGTCAAATATTACCGCCGAGATGTTAGATTGGGTTAGGCTAGCTTATATTATGTTATTGATGTATATAAAGGTCCCACGGAGACGTAGAGGCCAACTCGCCAGGAATGTTGTCAAATATTACCGCCGAGATGTTAGGTTGGGTTAGGTTAGGCTATATTACGTTATTGATGTATATAAAGGTCCCACGGATACGTAGAGGCCAACTCGCCATGTATGTTGTCAAATCTTACCGCCGAGATGTTAGGTTGGGTTAGGTTAGGTTATATTACCTTATTGATGTATATGAAGGTCAAACGGAGACGTAGAGGCCAACTCGCCAGGAATGATGTCAAATATTACCGCCGAGATGTTAGGTTGGGTTAGGTTAGGTTATATTATGTTATTGATGTATATAAAGGTCCCACGGAGACGTAGAGGCCAACTCGCCAGGTATGTTGTCAAATATTACCGCCGAGATGTTAGGTTGGGTTAGGTTATGTTATATTACGTTAATGATGTATATAAAGGTCCCACGGAGGCGGAAAAGCCAACTCGCCAGGAATGTTCTCAAATATTACCGCCGAGATGTTAGGTTGGGTTAGGTTAGGTTATATTACGTTATTGATGTATATAAAGGTCCCACGGGGACGGATAAGCCAACTCGCCAGGAATGTTGTCAAATATTACCGCCGAGATGATAGGTTGGGTTAGGTTAGGTTGTATTACATTATTGATGTATATAACGGTCCCACGGAGACGTAGAGGCCAACAAGACAGGAATGTGGTCAAATATTACCGCCGAGATGTTAGGTTGGGTTAGGTTAGGCTATATTACGTTATTGATGTATATAAAGGTCCCACGGAGACGTAGAGGCCAATTCGCCAGGTATGTTGTCAGATCTTACCGCCGAGATGTTAGGTTGGGTTAGGTTAGGTTATATTACGTTATTGATGTATATAAAGGTCCCACGGAGACGGAGAAGCCAACTCGCCAGGAATGTTGCCAAATATTACCGCCGAGATGTTAGGTTGGGTTAGGTAAGGTTTTATTACGTTATTGATGTATACAAAGGTCCCACGGAGACGAAGAGACCAACTCGCCAGGTATGATTTCAAATATTACCGCCGAGATGTTAGATTGGTTTGGGTTAGGTTATATTACGTTATTGAAGTATATGAAGGCCCCACGGAGACGGAGAAGCCAACTCGCCAGGAATGTTGTCAAATATTACCGCCGAGATGTTAGCTTGGGTTAGGTTAGGTTATATTACGTTATTGATGTATATAAAGCTCCCACGGAGACGTAGAGGCCAACAAGCCAGGAATATGGTTAAATATTACCGCCGAGATGTTAGGTTGGGTTAGGTTAGGTTATATTACGTTATTGATGTATATAAAGGTCCCACGGAGACGTAGAGGCCAACAAGCCAGGATTGTGGTCAAATATTACCGCCGAGATGTTAGATTGGGATAGACTAGCTTATATTATGTTATTGATGTATATAAAAGTCCAACGGAGACGTAGAGGCCAACTCGCCAGGAATGTTGTCAAATATTACCGCCGAGATGATAGGTTGGGTTAGGTTAGGTTATAATACGTTATTGATGTATATGAAGGTCAAACGGAGACGTAGAGGCCAACTCGCCAGGAATGATGTCAAATATTACCGCCGAGATGTTAGGTTGGGTTAGGTTATGTTATATAACGTTATTGATGTATATAAAGGTCCCACGGAGACGTAGAGGCCAACAATCCAGAAATATGGTTAAATATTACCGCCGAGATGTTAAGTTGGGTTAGGTTAGGTTATATTACGTCATAGATGTATATAAAGGTCCCACGGAGACGTAGAGTCCAACAAGCCAGGAATGTGGTCAAATATTACCGCCGAGATGTAAGATTGGGTTAGGGGATGTTATATTATGTTATTGATGCATATAAAGATCCCACGGAGACGTAGAGGCCAACTCGCCAGGTATGTTGTCAAATATTACCGCCGAGATGTTAGGTTGGGTTAGGCTAGGTTATATTACGTTATTGATGAATACAAAGGTCCCACGGAGGCGTAGAAGCCAACTCGCCAGGAAATGTTGTCAAATATTACCGCCGAGATGTTAGATTGGGTTAGGCTAGCTTATATTATGTTATTGATGTATATAAAGGTCCCACGGAGACGTAGAGGCCAACTCGCCAGGAATGTTGTCAAATATTACCGCGGAGATGATAGGTTGGGTTAGGTTAGGTTATAATACGTTATTGATGTATATGAAGGTCAAACGGAGACGTAGAGGCCAACTCGCCAGGAATGATGTCAAATATTACCGCCGAGATGTTAGGTTGGGTTAGGTTAGGTTATATTACGTTATTCATGTATATAAAGGTCCCACGGAGACGTAGAGGCCAACAATCCAGAAATATGGTTAAATATTACCGCCGAGATGTTAAGTTGGGTTAGGTTAGGTTATGTTACGTCATAGATGTATATAAAGGTCCCACGGAGACGTAGAGTCCAACAAGCCAGGAATGTGGTCAAATATTACCGCCGAGATGTAAGATTGGGTTAGGTGATGTTATATTACGTTATTGATGCATATAAAGATCCCACGGAGACGTAGAGGCCAACTCGCCAGGTATGTTGTCAAATATTACCGCCGAGATGTTAGGTTGGGTTAGGCTAGGTTATATTACGTTATTGATGAATACAAAGGTCCCACGGAGGCGTAGAAGCCAACTCGCCAGGAAATGTTGTCAAATATTACCGCCGAGATGTTAGATTGGATTAGGCTAGCTTATATTATGTTATTGATGTATATAAAGGTCCCACGGAGACGTAGAGGCCAACTCGCCAGGAATGTTGTCAAATATTACCGCGGAGATGTTAGGTTGGGTTAGGTTAGGTTATATTACGTTATTGATGTATATAAAGGTCCCACGGAGGCGGATAAGCCAACTCGCCAGGAATGTTGTCAAATATTACCGCCGAGATGTTAGGTTGGGTTAGGTTAGGTTGTATTACATTATTGATGTATATAACGGTCCACGGAGAGGTAGAGGCCAACAAGACAGAAATGTGGTCAAATATTACCGCCGAGATGTTAGATTGGGTTAGGTTAGGCTATATTACGTTATTGATGTATATAAAGGTCCCACGGAGACGTAGAGGCCAACAAGCCAGGATTGTGGTCAAATATTACCGCCGAGATGTTAAGTTGGGTTAGGTTAGGTTATATTACGTCATAGATGTATATAAAGGTCCCACGGAGACGTAGAGTCCAACAAGCCAGGCATGTGATCAAATATTACCGCCAAGATGTAAGATTGGGTTAGGTGATGTTATATTACGTTATTGATGCATATAAAGATCCCACGGAGACGTAGAGGCCAACTCGGCAGGTATGTTGTCAAATATTACCGCCGAGGTGTTAGGTTGGGTTAGGCTAGGTTATATTACGTTATTGATGAATACAAAGGTCCCACGGAGGCGTAGAGGCCAACTCGCCAGGAATGTTGTCAAATATTACCGCCGAGATGTTAGATTGGGTTAGGCTAGCTTATATTATGTTATTGATGTATATAAAGGTCCCACGGAGACGTAGAGGCCAACTCGCCAGGAATGTTGTCAAATATTACCGCCGAGATGTTAGGTTGGGTTAGGTTAGGCTATATTACGTTATTGATGTATATAAAGGTCCCACGGATACGTAGAGGCCAACTCGCCATGTATGTTGTCAAATCTTACCGCCGAGATGTTAGGTTGGGTTAGGTTAGGTTATATTACCTTATTGATGTATATGAAGGTCAAACGGAGACGTAGAGGCCAACTCGCCAGGAATGATGTCAAATATTACCGCCGAGATGTTAGGTTGGGTTAGGTTAGGTTATATTATGTTATTGATGTATATAAAGGTCCCACGGAGACGTAGAGGCCAACTCGCCAGGTATGTTGTCAAATATTACCGCCGAGATGTTAGGTTGGGTTAGGTTATGTTATATTACGTTAATGATGTATATAAAGGTCCCACGGAGGCGGAAAAGCCAACTCGCCAGGAATGTTCTCAAATATTACCGCCGAGATGTTAGGTTGGGTTAGGTTAGGTTATATTACGTTATTGATGTATATAAAGGTCCCACGGGGACGGATAACCCAACTCGCCAGGAATGTTGTCAAATATTACCGCCGAGATGATAGGTTGGGTTAGGTTAGGTTGTATTACATTATTGATGTATATAACGGTCCCACGGAGACGTAGAGGCCAACAAGACAGGAATGTGGTCAAATATTACCGCCGAGATGTTAGGTTGGGTTAGGTTAGGCTATATTACGTTATTGATGTATATAAAGGTCCCACGGAGACGTAGAGGCCAATTCGCCAGGTATGTTGTCAGATCTTACCGCCGAGATGTTAGGTTGGGTTAGGTTAGGTTATATTACGTTATTGATGTATATAAAGGTCCCACGGAGACGGAGAAGCCAACTCGCCAGGAATGTTGCCAAATATTACCGCCGAGATGTTAGGTTGGGTTAGGTAAGGTTATATTACGTTATTGATGTATACAAAGGTCCCACGGAGACGAAGAGACCAACTCGCCAGGTATGATTTCAAATATTACCGCCGAGATGTTAGATTGGTTTGGGTTAGGTTATATTACGTTATTGAAGTATATGAAGGCCCCACGGAGACGGAGAAGCCAACTCGCCAGGAATGTTGTCAAATATTACCGCCGAGATGTTAGCTTGGGTTAGGTTAGGTTATATTACGTTATTGATGTATATAAAGCTCCCACGGAGACGTAGAGGCCAACAAGCCAGGAATATGGTTAAATATTACCGCCGAGATGTTAGGTTGGGTTAGGTTAGGTTATATTACGTTATTGATGTATATAAAGGTCCCACGGAGACGTAGAGGCCAACAAGCCAGGATTGTGGTCAAATATTACCGCCGAGATGTTAGATTGGGATAGACTAGCTTATATTATGTTATTGATGTATATAAAAGTCCAACGGAGACGTAGAGGCCAACTCGCCAGGAATGTTGTCAAATATTACCGCCGAGATGATAGGTTGGGTTAGGTTAGGTTATAATACGTTATTGATGTATATGAAGGTCAAACGGAGACGTAGAGGCCAACTCGCCAGGAATGATGTCAAATATTACCGCCGAGATGTTAGGTTGGGTTAGGTTAGGTTATATTACGTTATTGATGTATATAAAGGTCCCGCGGAGACGTAGAGGCCAACAAACCAGAAATATGGTTAAATGTTACCGCCGAGATGTTAAGTTGGGTTAGGTTAGGTTATATTACGTCATAGATGTATATAAAGGTCCCACGGAGACGTAGAGTCCAACAAGCCAGGAATGTGGTCAAATATTACCGCCGAGATGTTAGGTTGGGTTAGGTTAGGTTATATTACGTTATTGATGTATATAAAGGTCCCACGGAGACGTAGAGGCCAACAAGCCAGGAATATGGTTAAATATTACCGCCGAGATGTAAGATTGGGTTAGGTGATGTTATATTACGTTATTGATGCATATAAAGTTCCCACGGAGAGGTAGAGGCCAACTCGCCAGGTATGTTGTCAAATATTACCGCCGAGATGTTAGGTTGGGTTAGGCTAGGTTATATTACGTTATTGATGCATACAAAGGTCCCACGGAGGCGTAGAAGCCAACTCGCCAGGAATGTTGTCAAATATTACCGCCGAGATGTTAGGTTGGGTTAGGTTAGGTTGTATTACATTATTGATGTATATAACGATCCCACGGAGACGTAGAGGCCAACAAGACAGGAATGTGGTCAAATATTACCGCCGAGATGTTAGGTTGGGTTAGGTTAGGCTATATTACGTTATTGATGTATATAAAGGTCCCACGGAGGCGGATAAGCCAACTCGCCAGGAATGTTGTCAAATATTACCGCCGAGATGTTAGGTTGGGTTAGGTTAGGTTGTATTACATTATTGATGTATATAACGGTCCACGGAGAGGTAGAGGCCAACAAGACAGGAATGTGGTCAAATATTACCGCCGAGATGTTAGGTTGGGTTAGGTTAGGCCATATTACGTTATTGATGTATATAAAGGTCCCACGGAGACGTAGAGGCCAATTCGCCAGGTATGTTGTCAGATCTTACCGCCGAGATGTTAGGTTGGGTTAGGTTAGGTTATATTACGTTATTGATGTATATAAAGGTCCCACGGAGACGTAGAGGCCAACTCGCCAGGTATGTTGTCAAATATTACCGCCGAGATGTTAGGTTGGGTTAGGTTATGTTATATTACGTTATTGATGTATATAAAGGTCCCACGGAGGCGGAAAAGCCAACTCGCCAGGAATGTTCTCAAATATTACCGCCGAGATGTTAGGTTGGGTTAGGTTAGGTTATATTACGTTATTGATGTATATAAAGGTCCCACGGAGACGGATAAGCGAACTCGCCAGGAATGTTGTCAAATATTACCACCGAGATGTTAGGTTGGGTTAGGTTAGGCTATATTACGTTATTGATGTATATAACGGTCCACGGAGAGGTAGAGGCCAACAAGACAGGAATGTGGTCAAATATTACCGCCGAGATGTTAGGTTGGGTTAGGTTAGGCTATATTACGTTATTGATGTATATAAAGGTCCCACGGAGACGTAGAGGCCAACTCGCCAGGTATGTTGTCAAATCTTACCGCCGAGATGTTAGGTTGGGTTAGGTTCGGTTATATTACCTTATTGATGTATATGAAGGTCAAACGGAGACGTAGAGGCCAACTCGCCAGGAATGATGTCAAATATTACCGCCGAGATGTTAGGTTGGGTTAGGTTAGGTTATATTATGTTATTGATGTATATAAAGGTCCCACGGAGACGTAGAGGCCAACTCGCCAGGTATGTTGTCAAATATTACCGCCGTAATGTTAGGTTGGGTTAGGTTATGTTATATTACGTTATTGATGTATATAAAGGTCCCACGGAGGCGGAAAAGCCAACTCGCCAGGAATGTTCTCAAATATTACCGCCGAGATGTTAGGTTGGGTTAGGTTAGGTTATATTACGTTATTGATGTATATAAAGGTCCCACGGGGACGGATAAGCCAACTCGCCAGGAATGTTGTCAAATATTACCGCCGAGATATTAGGTTGGATTAGGTTAGGTTATGTTAGGTTATTGATGTATATAAAGGTCCCACGGAGACGGAGAAACCAACTCGCCAGGAATGTTGTCAAATATTACCGCCGAGATGTTAGGTTGGGTTAGGTTAGGTTATATTACGTTATTGATGTATATAAAGATCCCACGGAGGCGTAGAGGCCAACTCGCCAGGTATGTTGTCAAATAGTACCGCCGAGGTGTTAGGTTGGCTTATGTGATGCTATATTACGTTATTGATGTATATAAAGATCCCACGGAGACGTAGAGGCCAACTCGCCAGGTATGTTGTCAAATATTACCGCCGAGATGTTAGGTTGGGTTAGGCTAGGTTATATTACGTTATTGATGAATACAAAGGTCCCACGGAGGCGTAGAGGCCAACTCGCCAGGAATGTTGTCAAATATTACCGCCGAGATGTTAGATTGGGTTAGGCTAGCTTATATTATGTTATTGATGTATATAAAGGTCCCACGGAGACGTAGAGGCCAACTCGCCAGGAATGTTGTCAAATATTACCGCCGAGATGTTAGGTTGGGTTAGGTTAGGTTGTATTACATTATTGATGTATATAACGGTCCCACGGAGAGGTAGAGGCCAACAAGACAGGAATGTGGTCAAATATTACCTCCGAGATGTTAGGTTGGGTTAGGTTAGGCTATATTACGTTATTGATGTATATAAAGGTCCCACGGAGACGTAGAGGCCAACTCGCCAGGTATGTTGTCAAATATTACCGCCGAGATGTTAGATTGGGTTAGGCTAGGTTATATTACGTTATTGATGAATACAAAGGTCCCACGGAGGCGTAGAGGCCAACTCGCCAGGAACGTTGTCAAATATTCCCGCCGAGATGTTAGATTGGGTTAGGCTAGCTTATATTATGTTATTGATGTATATAAAGGTCCCACGGAGACGTAGAGGCCAACTCGCCAGGAATGTTGTCAAATATTACCGCCGAGATATTAGGTTGGGTTAGGTTAGGCTATATTACGTTATTGATGTATATAAAGGTCCCACGGAGACGTAGAGGCCAACTCGCCAGGTATGATGTCAAATCTTACCGCCGAGATGTTAGGTTGGGTTAGGTTAGGTTATATTATGTTATTGATGTATATGAAGGTCAAACGGAGACGTAGAGGCCAACTCGCCAGGAATGATGTCAAATATTACCGCCGAGATGTTAGGTTGGGTTAGGTTAGGTTATATTACGTTATTGATGTATATAAAGGTCCCACGGAGACGTAGAGGCCAACTCGCCAGGTATGTTGTCAAATATTACCGCCGAGATGTTAGGTTGGGTTAGGTTATGTTATATTACGTTATTGATGTATATAAAGGTCCCACGGAGGCGGAAAAGCCAACTCGCCAGGAATGTTCTCAAATATTACCGCCGAGATGTTAGGTTGGGTTAGGTTAGGTTATATTACGTTATTGATGTATATAAAGGTCCCACGGAGACGGATAAGCGAACTCGCCAGGAATGTTGTCAAATATTACCACCGAGATGTTAGGTTGGGTTAGGTTAGGCTATATTACGTTATTGATGTATATAACGGTCCACGGAGAGGTAGAGGCCAACAAGACAGGAATGTGGTCAAATATTACCGCCGAGATGTTAGGTTGGGTTAGGTTAGGCTATATTACGTTATTGATGTATATAAATGTCCCACGGAGACGTAGAGGCCAACTCGCCAGGTATGTTGTCAAATCTTACCGCCGAGATGTTAGGTTGGGTTAGGTTCGGTTATATTACCTTATTGATGTATATGAAGGTCAAACGGAGACGTAGAGGCCAACTCGCCAGGAATGATGTCAAATATTACCGCCGAGATGTTAGGTTGGGTTAGGTTAGGTTATATTATGTTATTGATGTATATAAAGGTCCCACGGAGACGTAGAGGCCAACTCGCCAGGTATGTTGTCAAATATTACCGCCGTAATGTTAGGTTGGGTTAGGTTATGTTATATTACGTTATTGATGTATATAAAGGTCCCACGGAGGCGGAAAAGCCAACTCGCCAGGAATGTTCTCAAATATTACCGCCGAGATGTTAGGTTGGGTTAGGTTAGGTTATATTACGTTATTGATGTATATAAAGGTCCCACGGGGACGGATAAGCCAACTCGCCAGGAATGTTGTCAAATATTACCGCCGAGATGTTAGATTGGTTTGGGTTAGGTTATATTACGTTATTGAAGTATATGAAGGCCCCACGGAGACGGAGAAGCCAACTCGCCAGGAATGTTGTCAAATATTACCGCCGAGATGATAGGTTGGGTTAGGTTAGGTTATATTACGTTATTGATGTATATAAAGGTCCCACGGAGACGTAGAGGCCAACAATCCAGGAATATGGTTAAATATTACCGCCGAGATGTTAAGTTGGGTTAGGTTAGGTTATATTACGTCATAGATGTATATAAAGGTCCCACGGAGACGTAGAGTCCAACAAGCCAGGAATGTGATCAAATATTACCGCCGAGATGTAAGATTGGGTTAGGTGATGTTATATTACGTTATTGATGCATATAAAGATCCCACGGAGACGTAGAGGCCAACTCGCCAGGTATGTTGTCAAATATTACCGCCGAGATGTTAGGTTGGGTTAGGCTAGGTTATATTACGTTATTGATGAATACAAAGGTCCCACGGAGGCGTAGAAGCCAACTCGCCAGGAAATGTTGTCAAATATTACCGCCGCGATGTTAGATTGGGTTAGGCTAGCTTATATTATGTTATTGATGTATATAAAGGTCCCACGGAGACGTAGAGGCCAACTCGCCAGGAATGTTGTCAAATATTACCGCGGAGATGTTAGGTTGGGTTAGGTTAGGTTATATTACGTTATTGATGTATATAAAGGTCCCACGGAGGCGGATAAGCCAACTCGCCAGGAATGTTGTCAAATATTACCGCCGAGATGTTAGGTTGGGTTAGGTTAGGTCGTATTACATTATTGATGTATATAACGGTCCACGGAGAGGTAGAGGCCAACAAGACAGGAATGTGGTCAAATATTACCGCCGAGATGTTAAGTTGGGTTAGGTTAGGCTATATTACGTTATTGATGTATATAAAGGTCCCACGGAGAGGTAGAGGCCAACAAGACAGGAATGTGGTCAAATATTACCGCCGAGATGTTAGGTTGGGTTAGGTTAGGCTATATTACGTTATTGATGTATATAAAGGTCCCACGGAGACGTAGAGGCCAACTCGCCAGGTATGATGTCAAATCTTACCGCCGAGATGTTAGGTTGGGTTAGGTTAGGTTATATTATGTTATTGATGTATATGAAGGTCAAACGGAGACGTAGAGGCCAACTCGCCAGGAATGATGTCAAATATTACCGCCGAGATGTTAGGTTGGGTTAGGTTAGGTTATATTACGTTATTGATGTATATAAAGGTCCCACGGAGACGTAGAGGCCAACTCGCCAGGTATGTTGTCAAATATTACCGCCGAGATGTTAGGTTGGGTTAGGTTATGTTATATTACGTTATTGATGTATATAAAGGTCCCACGGAGGCGGAAAAGCCAACTCGCCAGGAATGTTCTCAAATATTACCGCCGAGATGTTAGGTTGGGTTAGGTTAGGTTATATTACGTTATTGATGTATATAAAGGTCCCACGGAGACGGATAAGCGAACTCGCCAGGAATGTTGTCAAATATTACCACCGAGATGTTAGGTTGGGTTAGGTTAGGCTATATTACGTTATTGATGTATATAACGGTCCACGGAGAGGTAGAGGCCAACAAGACAGGAATGTGGTCAAATATTACCGCCGAGAAGTTAGGTTGGGTTAGGTTAGGCTATATTACGTTATTGATGTATATAAAGGTCCCACGGAGACGTAGAGGCCAACTCGCCAGGTATGTTGTCAAATCTTACCGCCGAGATGTTAGGTTGGGTTAGGTTCGGTTATATTACCTTATTGATGTATATGAAGGTCAAACGGAGACGTAGAGGCCAACTCGCCAGGAATGATGTCAAATATTACCGCCGAGATGTTAGGTTGGGTTAGGTTAGGTTATATTATGTTATTGATGTATATAAAGGTCCCACGGAGACGTAGAGGCCAACTCGCCAGGTATGTTGTCAAATATTACCGCCGAGATGTTAGGTTGGGTTAGGTTATGTTATATTACGTTATTGATGTATATAAAGGTCCCACGGAGGCGGAAAAGCCAACTCGCCAGGAATGTTCTCAAATATTACCGCCGAGATGTTAGGTTGGGTTAGGTTAGGTTATATTACGTTATTGATGTATATAAAGGTCCCACGGGGACGGATAAGCCAACTCGCCAGGAATGTTGTCAAATATTACCGCCGAGATGTTAGATTGGTTTGGGTTAGGTTATATTACGTTATTGAAGTATATGAAGGCCCCACGGAGACGGAGAAGCCAACTCGCCAGGAATGTTGTCAAATATTACCGCCGAGATGATAGGTTGGGTTAGGTTAGGTTATATTACGTTATTGATGTATATAAAGGTCCCACGGAGACGTAGAGGCCAACAATCCAGGAATATGGTTAAATATTACCGCCGAGATGTTAAGTTGGGTTAGGTTAGGTTATATTACGTCATAGATGTATATAAAGGTCCCACGGAGACGTAGAGTCCAACAAGCCAGGAATGTGATCAAATATTACCGCCGAGATGTAAGATTGGGTTAGGTGATGTTATATTACGTTATTGATGCATATAAAGATCCCACGGAGACGTAGAGGCCAACTCGCCAGGTATGTTGTCAAATATTACCGCCGAGATGTTAGGTTGGGTTAGGCTAGGTTATATTACGTTATTGATGAATACAAAGGTCCCACGGAGGCGTAGAAGCCAACTCGCCAGGAAATGTTGTCAAATATTACCGCCGCGATGTTAGATTGGGTTAGGCTAGCTTATATTATGTTATTGATGTATATAAAGGTCCCACGGAGACGTAGAGGCCAACTCGCCAGGAATGTTGTCAAATATTACCGCGGAGATGTTAGGTTGGGTTAGGTTAGGTTATATTACGTTATTGATGTATATAAAGGTCCCACGGAGGCGGATAAGCCAACTCGCCAGGAATGTTGTCAAATATTACCGCCGAGATGTTAGGTTGGGTTAGGTTAGGTTGTATTACATTATTGATGTATATAACGGTCCACGGAGAGGTAGAGGCCAACTAGACAGGAATGTGGTCAAATATTACCGCCGAGATGTTAGGTTGGGTTAGGTTAGGCTATATTACGTTATTGATGTATATAAAGGTCCCACGGAGACGTAGAGGCCAACTCGCCAGGTATGTTGTCAAATCTTACCGCCGAGATGTTAGGTTGGGTTAGGTTAGGTTATATTACGTTATTGATGTATATGAAGGTCAAACGGAGACGTAGAGGCCAACTCGCCAGGAATGATGTCAAATATTACCGCCGAGATGTTAGGTTGGGTTAGGTTAGGTTATATTATGTTATTGATGTATATGAAGGTCAAACGGAGACGTAGAGGCCAACTCGCCAGGAATGATGTCAAATATTACCGCCGAGATGTTAGGTTGGGTTAGGTTAGGTTATATTACGTTATTGATGTATATAAAGGTCCCACGGAGACGTAGAGGCCAACTCGCCAGGTATGTTGTCAAATATTACCGCCGAGATGTTAGGTTGGGTTAGGTTATGTTATATTACGTTATTGATGTATATAAAGGTCCCACGGAGGCGGAAAAGCCAACTCGCCAGGAATGTTCTCAAATATTACCGCCGAGATGTTAGGTTGGGTTAGGTTAGGTTATATTACGTTATTGATGTATATAAAGGTCCCACGGAGACGGATAAGCGAACTCGCCAGGAATGTTGTCAAATATTACCACCGAGATGTTAGGTTGGGTTAGGTTAGGCTATATTACGTTATTGATGTATATAACGGTCCACGGAGACGTAGAGGCCAACTCGCCAGGTATGTTGTCAAATCTTACCGCCGAGATGTTAGGTTGGGTTAGGTTCGGTTATATTACCTTATTGATGTATATGAAGGTCAAACGGAGACGTAGAGGCCAACTCGCCAGGAATGATGTCAAATATTACCGCCGAGATGTTAGGTTGGGTTAGGTTAGGTTATATTATGTTATTGATGTATATAAAGGTCCCACGGAGACGTAGAGGCCAACTCGCCAGGTATGTTGTCAAATATTACCGCCGTAATGTTAGGTTGGGTTAGGTTATGTTATATTACGTTATTGATGTATATAAAGGTCCCACGGAGGCGGAAAAGCCAACTCGCCAGGAATGTTCTCAAATATTACCGCCGAGATGTTAGGTTGGGTTAGGTTAGGTTATATTACGTTATTGATGTATATAAAGGTCCCACGGGGACGGATAAGCCAACTCGCCAGGAATGTTGTCAAATATTACCGCCGAGATGTTAGATTGGTTTGGGTTAGGTTATATGACGTTATTGAAGTATATGAAGGCCCCACGGAGACGGAGAAGCCAACTCGCCAGGAATGTTGTCAAATATTACCGCCGAGATGATAGGTTGGGTTAGGTTAGGTTATATTACGTTATTGATGTATATAAAGGTCCCACGGAGACGTAGAGGCCAACAATCCAGGAATATGGTTAAATATTACCGCCGAGATGTTAAGTTGGGTTAGGTTAGGTTATATTACGTCATAGATGTATATAAAGGTCCCACGGAGACGTAGAGTCCAACAAGCCAGGAATGTGATCAAATATTACCGCCGAGATGTAAGATTGGGTTAGGTGATGTTATATTACGTTATTGATGCATATAAAGATCCCACGGAGACGTAGAGGCCAACTCGCCAGGTATGTTGTCAAATATTACCGCCGAGATGTTAGGTTGGGTTAGGCTAGGTTATATTACGTTATTGATGAATACAAAGGTCCCACGGAGGCGTAGAAGCCAACTCGCCAGGAAATGTTGTCAAATATTACCGCCGCGATGTTAGATTGGGTTAGGCTAGCTTATATTATGTTATTGATGTATATAAAGGTCCCACGGAGACGTAGAGGCCAACTCGCCAGGAATGTTGTCAAATATTACCGCGGAGATGTTAGGTTGGGTTAGGTTAGGTTATATTACGTTATTGATGTATATAAAGGTCCCACGGAGGCGGATAAGCCAACTCGCCAGGAATGTTGTCAAATATTACCGCCGAGATGTTAGGTTGGGTTAGGTTAGGTCGTATTACATTATTGATGTATATAACGGTCCACGGAGAGGTAGAGGCCAACAAGACAGGAATGTGGTCAAATATTACCGCCGAGATGTTAGGTTGGGTTAGGTTAGGCTATATTACGTTATTGATGTATATAAAGGTCCCACGGAGAGGTAGAGGCCAACAAGACAGGAATGTGGTCAAATATTACCGCCGAGATGTTAGGTTGGGTTAGGTTAGGCTATATTACGTTATTGATGTATATAAAGGTCCCACGGAGACGTAGAGGCCAACTCGCCAGGTATGATGTCAAATCTTACCGCCGAGATGTTAGGTTGGGTTAGGTTAGGTTATATTATGTTATTGATGTATATGAAGGTCAAACGGAGACGTAGAGGCCAACTCGCCAGGAATGATGTCAAATATTACCGCCGAGATGTTAGGTTGGGTTAGGTTAGGTTATATTACGTTATTGATGTATATAAAGGTCCCACGGAGACGTAGAGGCCAACTCGCCAGGTATGTTGTCAAATATTACCGCCGAGATGTTAGGTTGGGTTAGGTTATGTTATATTACGTTATTGATGTATATAAAGGTCCCACGGAGGCGGAAAAGCCAACTCGCCAGGAATGTTCTCAAATATTACCGCCGAGATGTTAGGTTGGGTTAGGTTAGGTTATATTACGTTATTGATGTATATAAAGGTCCCACGGAGACGGATAAGCGAACTCGCCAGGAATGTTGTCAAATATTACCACCGAGATGTTAGGTTGGGTTAGGTTAGGCTATATTACGTTATTGATGTATATAACGGTCCACGGAGAGGTAGAGGCCAACAAGACAGGAATGTGGTCAAATATTACCGCCGAGATGTTAGGTTGGGTTAGGTTAGGCTATATTACGTTATTGATGTATATAAAGGTCCCACGGAGACGTAGAGGCCAACTCGCCAGGTATGTTGTCAAATCTTACCGCCGAGATGTTAGGTTGGGTTAGGTTCGGTTATATTACCTTATTGATGTATATGAAGGTCAAACGGAGACGTAGAGGCCAACTCGCCAGGAATGATGTCAAATATTACCGCCGAGATGTTAGGTTGGGTTAGGTTAGGTTATATTATGTTATTGATGTATATAAAGGTCCCACGGAGACGTAGAGGCCAACTCGCCAGGTATGTTGTCAAATATTACCGCCGAGATGTTAGGTTGGGTTAGGTTATGTTATATTACGTTATTGATGTATATAAAGGTCCCACGGAGGCGGAAAAGCCAACTCGCCAGGAATGTTCTCAAATATTACCGCCGAGATGTTAGGTTGGGTTAGGTTAGGTTATATTACGTTATTGATGTATATAAAGGTCCCACGGGGACGGATAAGCCAACTCGCCAGGAATGTTGTCAAATATTACCGCCGAGATGTTAGATTGGTTTGGGTTAGGTTATATTACGTTATTGAAGTATATGAAGGCCCCACGGAGACGGAGAAGCCAACTCGCCAGGAATGTTGTCAAATATTACCGCCGAGATGATAGGTTGGGTTAGGTTAGGTTATATTACGTTATTGATGTATATAAAGGTCCCACGGAGACGTAGAGGCCAACAATCCAGGAATATGGTTAAATATTACCGCCGAGATGTTAAGTTGGGTTAGGTTAGGTTATATTACGTCATAGATGTATATAAAGGTCCCACGGAGACGTAGAGTCCAACAAGCCAGGAATGTGATCAAATATTACCGCCGAGATGTAAGATTGGGTTAGGTGATGTTATATTACGTTATTGATGCATATAAAGATCCCACGGAGACGTAGAGGCCAACTCGCCAGGTATGTTGTCAAATATTACCGCCGAGATGTTAGGTTGGGTTAGGCTAGGTTATATTACGTTATTGATGAATACAAAGGTCCCACGGAGGCGTAGAAGCCAACTCGCCAGGAAATGTTGTCAAATATTACCGCCGCGATGTTAGATTGGGTTAGGCTAGCTTATATTATGTTATTGATGTATATAAAGGTCCCACGGAGACGTAGAGGCCAACTCGCCAGGAATGTTGTCAAATATTACCGCGGAGATGTTAGGTTGGGTTAGGTTAGGTTATATTACGTTATTGATGTATATAAAGGTCCCACGGAGGCGGATAAGCCAACTCGCCAGGAATGTTGTCAAATATTACCGCCGAGATGTTAGGTTGGGTTAGGTTAGGTTGTATTACATTATTGATGTATATAACGGTCCACGGAGAGGTAGAGGCCAACTAGACAGGAATGTGGTCAAATATTACCGCCGAGATGTTAGGTTGGGTTAGGTTAGGCTATATTACGTTATTGATGTATATAAAGGTCCCACGGAGACGTAGAGGCCAACTCGCCAGGTATGTTGTCAAATCTTACCGCCGAGATGTTAGGTTGGGTTAGGTTAGGTTATATTACGTTATTGATGTATATGAAGGTCAAACGGAGACGTAGAGGCCAACTCGCCAGGAATGATGTCAAATATTACCGCCGAGATGTTAGGTTGGGTTAGGTTAGGTTATATTACGTTATTGATGTATATAAAGGTCCCACGGAGACGTAGAGGCCAACTCGCCAGGTATGTTGTCAAATATTACCGCCGAGATGTTAGGTTGGGTTAGGTTATGTTATATTACGTTATTGATGTATATAAAGGTCCCACGGAGGCGGAAAAGCCAACTCGCCAGGAATGTTCTCAAATATTACCGC
Organism: Xylocopa violacea; assembly: GCA_963969225.1. NCBI lineage: Eukaryota > Metazoa > Arthropoda > Insecta > Hymenoptera > Apidae > Xylocopa > Xylocopa violacea. The sequence goes on along the minus strand of CAXAJV010000017.1, from coordinate 5,115,435 downwards.
CGAGATGTTAGGTTGGGTTAGGTTAGGTTATATTACGTTATTGATGTATATAAAGGTCCCACGGAGACGGATAAGCCAACTCGCCAGGAATGTTGTCAAATATTACCGCCGAGATGTTAGGTTGGGTTAGGTTAGGTTGTATTACATTATTGATGTACATAACGGTCCCACGGAGACGTAGAGGCCAACAAGACAGGAATGTGGTCAAATATTACCGCCGAGATGTTAGGTTGGGTTAGGTTAGGCTATATTACGTTATTGATGTATATAAAGGTCCCACGGAGACGTAGAGGCCAACAAGCCAGGAATATGGTTAAATATTACCGCCGAGATGTTAAGTTGGGTTAGGTTAGGTTATATTACGTCATAGATGTATATAAAGGTCCCACGGAGACGTAGAGTCCAACAAGCCAGGAATGTGATTAAATATTACCGCCGAGATGTAAGATTGGGTTAGGTGATGTTATATTACGTTATTGATGCATATAAAGATCCCACGGAGACGTAGAGGCCAACTCGCCAGGTATGTTGTCAAATATTACCGCCGAGATGTTAGGTTTGGTTAGGCTAGGTTATATTACGTTATTGATGCATACAAATGTCCCACGGAGGCGTAGAAGCCAACTCGCCAGGAATGTTGTCAAATATTACCGCCGAGATGTTAGATTGGGTTAGGCTAGCTTATATTATGTTATTGATGTATATAAAGGTCCCACGGAGACGTAGAGGCCAACTCGCCAGGAATGTTGTCAAATATTACCGCGGAGATGTTAGGTTGGGTTAGGTTAGGTTATATTACGTTATTGATGTATATAAAGGTCCCACGGAGGCGGATAAGCCAACTCGCCAGGAATGTTGTCAAATATTACCGCCGAGATGTTAGGTTGGGTTAGGTTAGGTTGTATTACATTATTGATGTATATAACGGTCCACGGAGAGGTAGAGGCCAACAAGACAGGAATGTGGTCAAATATTACCGCAGAGATGTTAGGTTGGGTTAGGTTAGGCTATATTACGTTATTGATGTATATAAAGGTCCCACGGAGACGTAGAGGCCAATTCGCCAGGTATGTTGTCAGATCTTACCGCGGAGATGTTAGGTTGGGTTAGGTTAGGCTATATTACGTTATTGATGTATATAACGGTCCACGGAGAGGTAGAGGCCAACAAGACAGGAATGTGGTCAAATATTACCGCCGAGATGTTAGGTTGGGTTAGGTTAGGCTATATTACGTTATTGATGTATATAAAGGTCCCACGGAGACGTAGAGGCCAACTCGCTAGGTATGTTGTCAAATCTTACCGCCGAGATGTTAGGTTGGGTTAGGTTAGGTTATATTACCTTATTGATGTATATGAAGGTCAAGCGGAGACGTAGAGGCCAACTCGCCAGGAATGATGTCAAATATTACCGCCGAGATGTTAGGTTGGGTTAGGTTAGGTTGTATTACATTATTGATGTATATAACGGTCCCACGGAGAGGTAGAGGCCAACAAGACAGGAATGTGGTGAAATATTACCTCGGAGATGTTAGGTTGGGTTAGGTTAGGCTATATTACGTTATTGATGTATATAAAGGTCCCACGGAGACGTAGAGGCCAACTCGCCAGGAATGTTGTCAAATATTACCGCCGAGATGATAGGTTGGGTTAGGTTAGGTTATAATACGTTATTGATGAATATGAAGGTCAAACGGAGACGTAGAGGCCAACTCGCCAGGAATGATGTCAAATATTACCGCCGAGATGTTAGGTTGGGTTAGGTTAGGTTATATTACGTTATTGATGTATATAAAGGTCCCACGGAGACGTAGAGGCCAACAAGCGAGGAATATGGTTAAATATTACCGCCGAGATGTTAAGTTGGGTTAGGTTAGGTTATATTACGTCATAGATGTATATAAAGGTCCCACGGAGGCGGAAAAGCCAACTCGCCAGGAATGTTCTCAAATATTACCGCCGAGATGTTAGGTTGGGTTAGGATAGGTTATATTACGTTATTGATGTATATAAAGGTCCCACGGAGACGTAGAGGCCAACAAGCCAGGATTGTGGTCAAATATTACCGCCGTGATGTTAGATTGGGATAGACTAGCTTATATTATGTTATTGATGTATATAAAAGTCCCACGGAGACGTAGAGGCCAACTCGCCAGGAATGTTGTCAAATATTACCGCCGAGATGATAGGTTGGGTTAGGTTAGGTTATAATACGTTATTGATGTATATGAAGGTCAAACGGAGACGTAGAGGCCAACTCGCCAGGAATGATGTCAAATATTACCGCCGAGATGTTAGGTTGGGTTAGGTTAGGTTATATTACGTTATTGATGTATATAAAGGTCCCACGGAGACGTAGAGGCCAACAAGCGAGGAATATGGTTAAATATTACCCCCGAGATGTTAAGTTGGGTTAGGTTAGGTTATATTACGTCATAGATGTATATAAAGGTCCCACGGAGACGTAGAGTCCAACAAGCCAGGAATTTGATCAAATATTACCGCCGAGATGTAAGATTGGGTTAGGTTAGGTTATATTACGTTATTGATGTATATAAAGGTCCCACGGAGACGGATAAGCCAACTCGCCAGGAATGTTGTCAAATATTACCACCGAGATGTTAGGTTGGGTTAGGTTAGTTTGTATTACATTATTGATGTATATAACGGACCCACGGAGACGTAGAGGCCAACAAGACAGGAATGTGGTCAAATATTACCGCAGAGATGTTAGGTTGGGTTAGGTTAGGCTATATTACGTTATTGATGTATATAAAGGTCCCACGGAGACGTAGAGGCCAATTCGCCAGGTATGTTGTCAGATCTTACCGCCGAGATGTTAGGTTGGGTTAGGTTAGGCTATATTACGTTATTGATGTATATAAAGGTCCCACGGAGACGTAGAGGCCAACTCGCCAAGTATGTTGTCAAATCTTACCGCCGAGATGTTAGGTTGGGTTAGGTTAGGTTATATTACGTTATAGATGTATGTAATGGTCCCACGGAGACGTAGAGGCCAACAAGCCAGGAATCTGGTCAAATATTACCGCCGAGATGCTAGATTGGGTTAGGTTAGGTTATATTACGTTATTGATGTATATAAAGGTCCCACGGAGACGGATAAGCCAACTCGCCAGGAATGTTCTCAAATATTACCGCCGAGATGTTAGGTTGGGTTAGGTTAGGTTATATTACGTTATTGATGTATATAAAGGTCCCACGGAGACGGATAAGCGAACTCGCCAGGAATGTTGTCAAATATTACCACCGAGATGTTAGGTTGGGTTAGGTTAGGCTATATTACGTTATTGATGTATATAACGGTCCACGGAGAGGTAGAGGCCAACAAGACAGGAATGTGGTCAAATATTACCGCCGAGATGTTAGGTTGGGTTAGGTTAGGCTATATTACGTTATTGATGTATATAAAGGTCCCACGGAGACGTAGAGGCCAACTCGCCACGTATGTTGTCAAATCTTACCGCCGAGATGTTAGGTTGGGTTAGGTTCGGTTATATTACCTTATTGATGTATATGAAGGTCAAACGGAGACGTAGAGGCCAACTCGCCAGGAATGATGTCAAATATTACCGCCGAGATGTTAGGTTGGGTTAGGTTAGGTTATATTATGTTATTGATGTATATAAAGGTCCCACGGAGACGTAGAGGCCAACTCGCCAGGTATGTTGTCAAATATTACCGCCGAGATGTTAGGTTGGGTTAGGTTATGTTATATTACGTTATTGATGTATATAAAGGTCCCACGGAGGCGGAAAAGCCAACTCGCCAGGAATGTTCTCAAATATTACCGCCGAGATGTTAGGTTGGGTTAGGTTAGGTTATATTACGTTATTGATGTATATAAAGGTCCCACGGGGACGGATAAGCCAACTCGCCAGGAATGTTGTCAAATATTACCGCCGAGATGTTAGATTGGTTTGGGTTAGGTTATATTACGTTATTGAAGTATATGAAGGCCCCACGGAGACGGAGAAGCCAACTCGCCAGGAATGTTGTCAAATATTACCGCCGAGATGATAGGTTGGGTTAGGTTAGGTTATATTACGTTATTGATGTATATAAAGGTCCCACGGAGACGTAGAGGCCAACAATCCAGGAATATGGTTAAATATTACCGCCGAGATGTTAAGTTGGGTTAGGTTAGGTTATATTACGTCATAGATGTATATAAAGGTCCCACGGAGACGTAGAGTCCAACAAGCCAGGAATGTGATCAAATATTACCGCCGAGATGTAAGATTGGGTTAGGTGATGTTATATTACGTTATTGATGCATATAAAGATCCCACGGAGACGTAGAGGCCAACTCGCCAGGTATGTTGTCAAATATTACCGCCGAGATGTTAGGTTGGGTTAGGCTAGGTTATATTACGTTATTGATGAATACAAAGGTCCCACGGAGGCGTAGAAGCCAACTCGCCAGGAAATGTTGTCAAATCTTACCGCCGAGATGTTAGGTTGGGTTAGGTTAGGTTATATTACGTTATAGATGTATGTAATGGTCCCACGGAGACGTAGATGCCAACAAGCCAGGAATCTGGTCAAATATTACCGCCGAGATGCTAGATTGGGTTAGGTTAGATTATATTACGTTATTGATGTATATAAAGGTCCCACGGAGACGGATAAGCCAACTCGCCAGGAATGTTGTCAAATATTACCGCCGAGATATTAGGTTGGATTAGGTTAGGTTATATTAGGTTATTGATGTATATAAAGGTCCCACGGAGACGGAGAAACCAACTCGCCAGGAATGTTGTCAAATATTACCGCCGAGATGTTAGGTTGGGTTAGGTTAGGTTATATTACGTTATTGATGTATATAAAGATCCCACGGAGGCGTAGAGGCCAACTCGCCAGGTATGTTGTCAAATAGTACCGCCGAGGTGTTAGGTTGGGTTAGGTTAGGTTATATTACGTTATTGATGTATATAAAGGTCCCACGGAGACGTAGAGGCCAACAAGCCAGGAATGTGGTCAAATATTACCGCCGAGATGTTAGGTTGGGTTAGGTTAGGTTATATTACGTTATTGATGTATATAACGGTCCCACGGAGACGTAGAGGCCATCAAGACAGGAATGTGGTCAAATATTACAGCCGATATGTAAGATTGGGTTATGTGATGCTATATTACGTTATTGATGTATATAAAGATCCCACGGAGACGTAGAGGCCAACTCGCCAGGTATGTTGTCAAATATTACCGCCGAGATGTTAGGTTGGGTTAGGCTAGGTTATATTACGTTATTGATGAATACAAAGGTCCCACGGAGGCGTAGAGGCCAACTCGCCAGGAATGTTGTCAAATATTACCGCCGAGATGTTAGATTGGGTTAGGCTAGCTTATATTATGTTATTGATGTATATAAAGGTCCCACGGAGACGTAGAGGCCAACTCGCCAGGAATGTTGTCAAATATTACCGCCGAGATGTTAGGTTGGGTTAGGTTAGGTTGTATTACATTATTGATGTATATAACGGTCCCACGGAGAGGTAGAGGCCAACAAGACAGGAATGTGGTCAAATATTACCTCCGAGATGTTAGGTTGGGTTAGGTTAGGCTATATTACGTTATTGATGTATATAAAGGTCCCACGGAGACGTAGAGTCCAACAAGCCAGGAATGTGATCAAATATTACCGCCGAGATGTAAGATTGGGTTAGGTGATATTATATTACGTTATTGATGCATATAAAGATCATACGGAGACGTAGAGGCCAACTCGCCAGGTATGTTGTCAAATATTACCGCCGAGATGTTAGATTGGGTTAGGCTAGGTTATATTACGTTATTGATGAATACAAAGGTCCCACGGAGGCGTAGAGGCCAACTCGCCAGGAACGTTGTCAAATATTCCCGCCGAGATGTTAGATTGGGTTAGGCTAGCTTATATTATGTTATTGATGTATATAAAGGTCCCACGGAGACGTAGATGCCAACTCGCCAGGAATGTTGTCAAATATTACCGCGGAGATGTTAGGTTGGGTTAGGTTAGGTTATATTACGTTATTGATGTGTATAAAGGTCCCACGGAGGCGGATAAGCCAACTCGCCAGGAATGTTGTCAAATATTACCGCCGAGATGTTAGGTTGGGTTAGGTTAGGTTGTATTACATTATTGATGTATATAACGGTCCCACGGAGAGGTAGAGGCCAACAAGACAGGAATGTGGTCAAATATTACCGCGGAGATGTTAGGTTGGGTTAGGTTAGGCTATATTACGTTATTGATGTATATAAAGGTCCCACGGAGACGTAGAGGCCAACTCGCCAGGTATGTTGTCAAATATTACCGCCGAGATGTTAGGTTGGGTTAGGTTATGTTATATTACGTTATTGATGTATATAAAGGTCCCACGGAGGCGGAAAAGCCAACTCGCCAGGAATGTTCTCAAATATTACCGCCGAGATGTTAGGTTGGGTTAGGTTAGGTTATATTACGTTATTGATGTATATAAAGGTCCCACGGGGACGGATAAGCCAACTCGCCAGGAATGTTGTCAAATATTACCGCCGAGATGTTAGATTGGTTTGGGTTAGGTTATATTACGTTATTGAAGTATATGAAGGCCCCACGGAGACGGAGAAGCCAACTCGCAGGAATGTTGTCAAATATTACCGCCGAGATGATAGGTTGGGTTAGGTTAGGTTATATTACGTTATTGATGTATATAAAGGTCCCACGGAGACGTAGAGGCCAACAATCCAGGAATATGGTTAAATATTACCGCCGAGATGTTAAGTTGGGTTAGGTTAGGTTATATTACGTCATAGATGTATATAAAGGTCCCACGGAGACGTAGAGTCCAACAAGCCAGGAATGTGATCAAATATTACCGCCGAGATGTAAGATTGGGTTAGGTGATGTTATATTACGTTATTGATGCATATAAAGATCCCACGGAGACGTAGAGGCCAACTCGCCAGGTATGTTGTCAAATATTACCGCCGAGATGTTAGGTTGGGTTAGGCTAGGTTATATTACGTTATTGATGAATACAAAGGTCCCACGGAGGCGTAGAAGCCAACTCGCCAGGAAATGTTGTCAAATATTACCGCCGCGATGTTAGATTGGGTTAGGCTAGCTTATATTATGTTATTGATGTATATAAAGGTCCAACGGAGACGTAGAGGCCAACTCGCCAGGAATGTTGTCAAATATTACCGCGGAGATGTTAGGTTGGGTTAGGTTAGGTTATATTACGTTATTGATGTATATAAAGGTCCCACGGAGGCGGATAAGCCAACTCGCCAGGAATGTTGTCAAATATTACCGCCGAGATGTTAGGTTGGGTTAGGTTAGGTTGTATTACATTATTGATGTATATAACGGTCCACGGAGAGGTAGAGGCCAACAAGACAGGAATGTGGTCAAATATTACCGCCGAGATGTTAGGTTGGGTTAGGTTAGGCTATATTACGTTATTGATGTATATAAAGGTCCCACGGAGACGTAGAGGCCAACTCGCCAGGTATGTTGTCAAATCTTACCGCCGAGATGTTAGGTTGGGTTAGGTTAGGTTATATTACGTTATTGATGTATATGAAGGTCAAACGGAGACGTAGAGGCCAACTCGCCTGGAATGATGTCAAATATTACCGCCGAGATGTTAGGTTGGGTTAGGTTAGGTTATATTACGTTATTGATGTATATAAAGGTCCCACGGAGACGTAGAGGCCAACTCGCCAGGTATGTTGTCAAATATTACCGCCGAGATGTTAGGTTGGGTTAGGTTATGTTATATTACGTTATTGATGTATATAAAGGTCCCACGGAGACGTAGAGGCCAACTCATCAGGTATGTTGTCAAATATTACCGCCGAGATGTTAGGTTGGGTTAGGTTATGTTATATTACGTTATTGATGTATATAAAGGTCCCACGGAGGCGGAAAAGCCAACTCGCCAGGAATGTTCTCAAATATTACCGCCGAGATGTTAAGTTGGGTTAGGTTAGGTTATATTACGTTATTGATGTATATAAAGGTCCCACGGGGACGGATAAGCCAACTCGCCAGGAATGTTGTCAAATATTACCGCCGAGATGTTAGATTGGTTTGGGTTAGGTTATATTACGTTATTGAAGTATATGAAGGCCCAACGGAGACGGAGAAGCCAACTCGCCAGGAATGTTGTCAAATATTACCGCCGAGATGATAGGTTGGGTTAGGTTAGGTTATATTACGTTATTGATGTATATAAAGGTCCCACGGAGACGTAGAGGCCAACAATCCAGGAATATGGTTAAATATTACCGCCGAGATGTTAAGTTGGGTTAGGTTAGGTTATATTACGTCATAGATGTATATAAAGGTCCCACGGAGACGTAGAGTCCAACAAGCCAGGAATGTGATCAAATATTACCGCCGAGATGTAAGATTGGGTTAGGTGATGTTATATTACGTTATTGATGCATATAAAGATCCCACGGAGACGTAGAGGCCAACTCGCCAGGTATGTTGTCAAATATTACCGCCGAGATGTTAGGTTTGGTTAGGCTAGGTTATATTACGTTATTGATGCATACAAATGTCCCACGGAGGCGTAGAAGCCAACTCGCCACGAATGTTGTCAAATATTACCGCCGAGATGTTAGATTGGGTTAGGCTAGCTTATATTATGTTATTGATGTATATAAAGGTCCCACGGAGACGTAGAGGCCAACTCGCCAGGAATGTTGTCAAATATTACCGCGGAGATGTTAGGTTGGGTTAGGTTAGGTTATATTACGTTATTGATGTATATAAAGGTCCCACGGAGGCGGATAAGCCAACTCGCCAGGAATGTTGTCAAATATTACCGCCGAGATGTTAGGTTGGGTTAGGTTAGGTTGTATTACATTATTGATGTATATAACGGTCCACGGAGAGGTAGAGGCCAACAAGACAGGAATGTGGTCAAATATTACCGCAGAGATGTTAGGTTGGGTTAGGTTAGGCTATATTACGTTATTGATGTATATAAAGGTCCCACGGAGACGTAGAGGCCAATTCGCCAGGTATGTTGTCAGATCTTACCGCCGAGATGTTAGGTTGGGTTAGGTTAGGCTATATTACGTTATTGATGTATATAACGGTCCACGGAGAGGTAGAGGCCAACAAGACAGGAATGTGGTCAAATATTACCGCCGAGATGTTAGGTTGGGTTAGGTTAGGCTATATTACGTTATTGATGTATATAAAGGTCCCACGGGGACGGATAAGCCAACTCGCCAGGAATGTTGTCAAATATTACCGCCGAGATGTTAGATTGGTTTGGGTTAGGTTATATTACGTTATTGAAGTATATGAAGGCCCCACGGAGACGGAGAAGCCAACTCGCAGGAATGTTGTCAAATATTACCGCCGAGATGATAGGTTGGGTTAGGTTAGGTTATATTACGTTATTGATGTATATAAAGGTCCCACGGAGACGTAGAGGCCAACAATCCAGGAATATGGTTAAATATTACCGCCGAGATGTTAAGTTGGGTTAGGTTAGGTTATATTACGTCATAGATGTATATAAAGGTCCCACGGAGACGTAGAGTCCAACAAGCCAGGAATGTGATCAAATATTACCGCCGAGATGTAAGATTGGGTTAGGTGATGTTATATTACGTTATTGATGCATATAAAGATCCCACGGAGACGTAGAGGCCAACTCGCCAGGTATGTTGTCAAATATTACCGCCGAGATGTTAGGTTGGGTTAGGCTAGGTTATATTACGTTATTGATGAATACAACGGTCCCACGGAGGCGTAGAAGCCAACTCGCCAGGAAATGTTGTCAAATATTACCGCCGCGATGTTAGATTGGGTTAGGCTAGCTTATATTATGTTATTGATGTATATAAAGGTCCCACGGAGACGTAGAGGCCAACTCGCCAGGAATGTTGTCAAATATTACCGCGGAGATGTTAGGTTGGGTTAGGTTAGGTTATATTACGTTATTGATGTATATAAAGGTCCCACGGAGGCGGATAAGCCAACTCGCCAGGAATGTTGTCAAATATTACCGCCGAGATGTTAGGTTGGGTTAGGTTAGGTTGTATTACATTATTGATGTATATAACGGTCCACGGAGAGGTAGAGGCCAACAAGACAGGAATGTGGTCAAATATTACCGCCGAGATGTTAGGTTGGGTTAGGTTAGGCTATATTACGTTATTGATGTATATAAAGGTCCCACGGAGACGTAGAGGCCAACTCGCCAGGTATGTTGTCAAATCTTACCGCCGAGATGTTAGGTTGGGTTAGGTTAGGTTATATTACGTTATTGATGTATATGAAGGTCAAACGGAGACGTAGAGGCCAACTCGCCTGGAATGATGTCAAATATTACCGCCGAGATGTTAGGTTGGGTTAGGTTAGGTTATATTACGTTATTGATGTATATAAAGGTCCCACGGAGACGTAGAGGCCAACTCGCCAGGTATGTTGTCAAATATTACCGCCGAGATGTTAGGTTGGGTTAGGTTATGTTATATTACGTTATTGATGTATATAAAGGTCCCACGGAGGCGGAAAAGCCAACTCGCCAGGAATGTTCTCAAATATTACCGCCGAGATGTTAGGTTGGGTTAGGTTAGGTTATATTACGTTATTGATGTATATAAAGGTCCCACGGAGACGGATAAGCCAACTCGCCAGGAATGTTGTCAAATATTACCGCCGAGATGTTAGGTTGGGTTAGGTTAGGTTGTATTACATTATTGATGTATATAACGGTCCCACGGAGACGTAGAGGCCAACAAGACAGGAATGTGGTCAAATATTACCGCCGAGATGTTAGGTTGGGTTAGGTTAGGCTATATTACGTTATTGATGTATATAAAGGTCCCACGGAGACGTAGAGGCCAACAAGCCAGGAATATGGTTAAATATTACCGCCGAGATGTTAAGTTGGGTTAGGTTAGGTTATATTACGTCATAGATGTATATAAAGGTCCCACGGAGACGTAGAGTCCAACAAGCGAGGAATATGGTTAAATATTACCGCCGAGATGTTAAGTTGGGTTAGGTTAGGTTATATTACGTCATAGATGTATATAAAGGTCCCACGGAGACGTAGAGTCCAACAAGCCAGGAATGTGATCAAATATTACCGCCGAGATGTAAGATTGGGTTAGGTGATGTTATATTACGTTATTGATGCATATAAAGATCCCACGGAGACGTAGAGGCCAACTCGCCAGGTATGTTGTCAAATATTACCGCCGAGATGTTAGGTTGGGTTAGGCTAGGTTATATTACGTTATTGATGAATACAAAGGTCCCACGGAGGCGTAGAGGCCAACTCGCCAGGAATGTTGTCAAATATTACCGCCGAGATGTTAGATTGGGTTAGGCTAGCTTATATTATGTTATTGATGTATATAAAGGTCCCACGGAGACGTAGAGGCCAACTCGCCAGGTATGTTGTCAAATCTTACCGCCGAGATGTTAGGTTGGGTTAGGTTAGGTTATATTACGTTATTGATGTATATGAAGGTCAAACGGAGACGTAGAGGCCAACTCGCCAGGAATGTTGCCAAATATTACCGCCGAGATGTTAGGTTGGGTTAGGTTAGGTTATATTACGTTATTGATGTATACAAAGGTCCCACGGAGACGAAGAGACCAACTCGCCAGGTATGATTTCAAATATTACCGCCGAGATGTTAGATTGGTTTGGGTTAGGTTATATTACGTTATTGAAGTATATGAAGGCCCCACGGAGACGGAGAAGCCAACTCGCCAGGAATGTTGTCAAATATTACCGCCGAGATGTTAGCTTGGGTTAGGTTAGGTTATATTACGTTATTGATGTATATAAAGGTCCCACGGAGACGTAGAGGCCAACAAGTCAGGAATATGGATAAATATTACCGCCGAGATGTTAGGTTGGGTTAGGTTAGGTTATATTACGTTATTGATGTATATAAAGGTCCCACGGAGACGTAGAGGCCAACAAGCCAGGATTGTGGTCAAATATTACCGCCGAGATGTTAGATTGGGATAGACTAGCTTATATTATGTTATTGATGTATATAAAAGTCCCACGGAGACGTAGAGGCCAACTCGCCAGGAATGTTGTCAAATATTACCGCCGAGATGATAGGTTGGGTTAGGTTAGGTTATAATACGTTATTGATGTATATGAAGGTCAAACGGAGACGTAGAGGCCAACTCGCCAGGAATGATGTCAAATATTACCGCCGAGATGTTAGGTTGGGTTAGGTTAGGTTATATTACGTTATTGATGTATATAAAGGTCCCACGGAGACGGATAAGCCAACTCGCCAGGAATGTTGTCAAATATTACCGCCGAGATGTTAGGTTGGGTTAGGTTAGGTTGTATTACATTATTGATGTATATAACGGTCCCACGGAGACGTAGAGGCCAACAAGACAGGAATGTGGTCAAATATTACCGCCGAGATGTTAGGTTGGGTTAGGTTAGGCTATATTACGTTATTGATGTATATAAAGGTCCCACGGAGACGTAGAGGCCAACAAGCCAGGAATATGGTTAAATATTACCGCCGAGATGTTAAGTTGGGTTAGGTTAGGTTATATTACGTCATAGATGTATATAAAGGTCCCACGGAGACGTAGAGTCCAACAAGCGAGGAATATGGTTAAATACTACCGCCGACATGTTAAGTTGGGTTAGGTTAGGTTATATTACGTCATAGATGTATATAAAGGTCCCACGGAGACGTAGAGTCCAACAAGCCAGGAATGTGATCAAATATTACCGCCGAGATGTAAGATTGGGTTAGGTGATGTTATATTACGTTATTGATGCATATAAAGATCCCACGGAGACGTAGAGGCCAACTCGCCAGGTATGTTGTCAAATATTACCGCCGAGATGTTAGGTTGGGTTAGGCTAGGTTATATTACGTTATTGATGAATACAAAGGTCCCACGGAGGCGTAGAGGCCAACTCGCCAGGAATGTTGTCAAATATTACCGCCGAGATGTTAGATTGGGTTAGGCTAGCTTATATTATGTTATTGATGTATATAAAGGTCCCACGGAGACGTAGAGGCCAACTCGCCAGGTATGTTGTCAAATCTTACCGCCGAGATGTTAGGTTGGGTTAGGTTAGGTTATATTACGTTATTGATGTATATGAAGGTCAAACGGAGACGTAGAGGCCAACTCGCCAGGAATGTTGCCAAATATTACCGCCGAGATGTTAGGTTGGGTTAGGTTAGGTTATATTACGTTATTGATGTATACAAAGGTCCCACGGAGACGAAGAGACCAACTCGCCAGGTATGATTTCAAATATTACCGCCGAGATGTTAGATTGGTTTGGGTTAGGTTATATTACGTTATTGAAGTATATGAAGGCCCCACGGAGACGGAGAAGCCAACTCGCCAGGAATGTTGTCAAATATTACCGCCGAGATGTTAGCTTGGGTTAGGTTAGGTTATATTACGTTATTTATGTATATAAAGGTCCCACGGAGACGTAGAGGCCAACAAGTCAGGAATATGGATAAATATTACCGCCGAGATGTTAGGTTGGGTTAGGTTAGGTTATATTACGTTATTGATGTATATAAAGGTCCCACGGAGACGTAGAGGCCAACAAGCCAGGATTGTGGTCAAATATTACCGCCGAGATGTTAGATTGGGATAGACTAGCTTATATTATGTAATTGATGTATATAAAAGTCCCACGGAGACGTAGAGGCCAACTCGCCAGGAATGTTGTCAAATATTACCGCCGAGATGATAGGTTGGGTTAGGTTAGGTTATAATACGTTATTGATGTATATGAAGGTCAAACGGAGACGTAGAGGCCAACTCGCCAGGAATGATGTCAAATATTACCGCCGAGATGTTAGGTTGGGTTAGGTTAGGTTATATTACGTTATTGATGTATATAAAGGTCCCACGGAGACGTAGAGGCCAACAAGCCAGGAATATGGTTAAATATTACCGCCGAGATGTTAAGTTGGGTTAGGTTAGGTTATATTACGTCATAGATGTATATAAAGGTCCCACGGAGACGTAGAGTCCAACAAGCCAGGAATGTGATCAAATATTACCGCCGAGATGTAAGATTGGGTTAGGTGATATTATATTACGTTATTGATGCATATAAAGATCCCACGGAGACGTAGAGGCCAACTCGCCAGCTATGTTGTCAAATATTACCGCCGAGATGTTAGGTTTGGTTAGGCTAGGTTATATTACGTTATTGATGCATACAAATGTCCCACGGAGGCGTAGAAGCCAACTCGCCAGGAATGTTGTCAAATATTACCGCCGAGATGTTAGATTGGGTTAGGCTAGCTTATATTGTGTTATTGATGTATATAAAGGTCCCACGGAGACGTAGAGGCCAACTCGCCAGGAATGTTGTCAAATATTACCGCGGAGATGTTAGGTTGGGTTAGGTTAGGTTATATTACGTTATTGATGTATATAAAGGTCCCACGGAGGCGGATAAGCCAACTCGCCAGGAATGTTGTCAAATATTACCGCCGAGATGTTAGGTTGGGTTAGGTTAGGTTGTATTACATTATTGATGTATATAACGGTCCACGGAGAGGTAGAGGCCAACAAGACAGGAATGTGGTCAAATATTACCGCCGAGATGTTAGGTTGGGTTAGGTTAGGCTATATTACGTTATTGATGTATATAAAGGTCCCACGGAGACGTAGAGGCCAATTCGCCAGGTATGTTGTCAGATCTTACCGCCGGGATGTTAGGTTGGGTTAGGTTAGGTTATATTACGTTATTGATGTATATAAAGGTCCCACGGAGACGGAGAAGACAACTCGCCAGGAATGTTGCCAAATATTACCGCCGAGATGTTAGGTTGGGTTAGGTTAGGTTATATTACGTTATTGATGTATACAAAGGTCCCACGGAGACGAAGAGACCAACTCGCCAGGTATGATTTCAAATATTACCGCCGAGATGTTAGATTGGTTTGGGTTAGGTTATATTACGTTATTGATGTATATAAAAGTCCCACGGAGACGTAGAGGCCAACAAGCCAGGAATATGGTTAAATATTACCGCCGAAATGTTAGGTTGGGTTAGGTTAGGTTATATTACGTTATTGATGTATATAAAGGTCCCACGGAGACGTAGAGGCCAACAAGCCAGGATTGTGGTCAAATATTGCCGCCGAGATGTTAGATTGGGATAGACTAGCTTATATTATGTTATTGATGTATATAAAAGTCCCACGGAGACGTAGAGGCCAACTCGCCAGGAATGTTCTCAAATATTACCGCCGAGATGATAGGTTGGGTTAGGTTAGGTTATAATACGTTATTGATGTATATGAAGGTCCCACGGAGACGTAGAGGCCAACAAGCCAGGAATATGGTTAAATATTACCGCCGAGATGTTAAGTTGGGTTAGGTTAGGTTATATTACGTCATAGATGTATATAAAGGTCCCACGGAGACGTAGAGTCCAACAAGCGAGGAATATGGTTAAATACTACCGCCGACATGTTAAGTTGGGTTAGGTTAGGTTATATTACGTCATAGATGTATATAAAGGTCCCACGGAGACGTAGAGTCCAACAAGCCAGGAATGTGATCAAATATTACCGCCGAGATGTAAGATTGGGTTAGGTGATGTTATATTACGTTATTGATGCATATAAAGATCCCACGGAGACGTAGAGGCCAACTCGCCAGGTATGTTGTCAAATATTACCGCCGAGATGTTAGGTTGGGTTAGGCTAGGTTATATTACGTTATTGATGAATACAAAGGTCCCACGGAGGCGTAGAGGCCAACTCGCCAGGAATGTTGTCAAATATTACCGCCGAGATGTTAGATTGGGTTAGGCTAGCTTATATTATGTTATTGATGTATATAAAGGTCCCACGGAGACGTAGAGGCCAACTCGCCAGGTATGTTGTCAAATCTTACCGCCGAGATGTTAGGTTGGGTTAGGTTAGGTTATATTACGTTATTGATGTATATGAAGGTCAAACGGAGACGTAGAGGCCAACTCGCCAGGAATGTTGCCAAATATTACCGCCGAGATGTTAGGTTGGGTTAGGTTAGGTTATATTACGTTATTGATGTATACAAAGGTCCCACGGAGACGAAGAGACCAACTCGCCAGGTATGATTTCAAATATTACCGCCGAGATGTTAGATTGGTTTGGGTTAGGTTATATTACGTTATTGAAGTATATGAAGGCCCCACGGAGACGGAGAAGCCAACTCGCCAGGAATGTTGTCAAATATTACCGCCGAGATGTTAGCTTGGGTTAGGTTAGGTTATATTACGTTATTTATGTATATAAAGGTCCCACGGAGACGTAGAGGCCAACAAGTCAGGAATATGGATAAATATTACCGCCGAGATGTTAGGTTGGGTTAGGTTAGGTTATATTACGTTATTGATGTATATAAAGGTCCCACGGAGACGTAGAGGCCAACAAGCCAGGATTGTGGTCAAATATTACCGCCGAGATGTTAGATTGGGATAGACTAGCTTATATTATGTAATTGATGTATATAAAAGTCCCACGGAGACGTAGAGGCCAACTCGCCAGGAATGTTGTCAAATATTACCGCCGAGATGATAGGTTGGGTTAGGTTAGGTTATAATACGTTATTGATGTATATGAAGGTCAAACGGAGACGTAGAGGCCAACTCGCCAGGAATGATGTCAAATATTACCGCCGAGATGTTAGGTTGGGTTAGGTTAGGTTATATTACGTTATTGATGTATATAAAGGTCCCACGGAGACGTAGAGGCCAACAAGCCAGGAATATGGTTAAATATTACCGCCGAGATGTTAAGTTGGGTTAGGTTAGGTTATATTACGTCATAGATGTATATAAAGGTCCCACGGAGACGTAGAGTCCAACAAGCCAGGAATGTGATCAAATATTACCGCCGAGATGTAAGATTGGGTTAGGTGATATTATATTACGTTATTGATGCATATAAAGATCCCACGGAGACGTAGAGGCCAACTCGCCAGCTATGTTGTCAAATATTACCGCCGAGATGTTAGGTTTGGTTAGGCTAGGTTATATTACGTTATTGATGCATACAAATGTCCCACGGAGGCGTAGAAGCCAACTCGCCAGGAATGTTGTCAAATATTACCGCCGAGATGTTAGATTGGGTTAGGCTAGCTTATATTGTGTTATTGATGTATATAAAGGTCCCACGGAGACGTAGAGGCCAACTCGCCAGGAATGTTGTCAAATATTACCGCGGAGATGTTAGGTTGGGTTAGGTTAGGTTATATTACGTTATTGATGTATATAAAGGTCCCACGGAGGCGGATAAGCCAACTCGCCAGGAATGTTGTCAAATATTACCGCCGAGATGTTAGGTTGGGTTAGGTTAGGTTGTATTACATTATTGATGTATATAACGGTCCACGGAGAGGTAGAGGCCAACAAGACAGGAATGTGGTCAAATATTACCGCCGAGATGTTAGGTTGGGTTAGGTTAGGCTATATTACGTTATTGATGTATATAAAGGTCCCACGGAGACGTAGAGGCCAATTCGCCAGGTATGTTGTCAGATCTTACCGCCGGGATGTTAGGTTGGGTTAGGTTAGGTTATATTACGTTATTGATGTATATAAAGGTCCCACGGAGACGGAGAAGACAACTCGCCAGGAATGTTGCCAAATATTACCGCCGAGATGTTAGGTTGGGTTAGGTTAGGTTATATTACGTTATTGATGTATACAAAGGTCCCACGGAGACGAAGAGACCAACTCGCCAGGTATGATTTCAAATATTACCGCCGAGATGTTAGATTGGTTTGGGTTAGGTTATATTACGTTATTGATGTATATAAAAGTCCCACGGAGACGTAGAGGCCAACAAGCCAGGAATATGGTTAAATATTACCGCCGAGATGTTAGGTTGGGTTAGGTTAGGTTATATTACGTTATTGATGTATATAAAGGTCCCACGGAGACGTAGAGGCCAACAAGCCAGGATTGTGGTCAAATATTGCCGCCGAGATGTTAGATTGGGATAGACTAGCTTATATTATGTTATTGATGTATATAAAAGTCCCACGGAGACGTAGAGGCCAACTCGCCAGGAATGTTGTCAAATATTACCGCCGAGATGATAGGTTGGGTTAGGTTAGGTTATAATACGTTATTGATGTATATGAAGGTCAAACGGAGACGTAGAGGCCAACTCGCCAGGAATGATGTCAAATATTACCGCCGAGATGTTAGGTTGGGTTAGGTTAGGTTGTATTACATTATTGATGTATATAACGGTCCCACGGAGAGGTAGAGGCCAACAAGACAGGAATGTGGTCAAATATTACCGCCGAGATGTTAGGTTGGGTTAGGTTAGGCTATATTACGTTATTGATGTATATAAAGGTCCCACGGAGACGTAGAGGCCAACTCGCCAGGTATGTTGTCAAATCTTACCGCCGAGATGTTAGGTTGGGTTAGGTTAGGTTATATTACGTTATTGATGTATATGAAGGTCAAACGGAGACGTAGAGGCCAACTCGCCAGGAATAATGTCAAATATTACCGCCGAGATGTTAGGTTGGGTTAGGTTAGGTTATATTACGTTATTGATGTATATAAAGGTCCCACGAAGACGTAGAGGCCAACTCGCCAGGTATGTTGTCAAATATTACCGCCGAGATGTTAGGTTGGGTTAGGTTAGGTTATATTACGTTATTGATGTATATAAAAGTCCCACGGAGACGTAGAGGCCAACAAGCCAGGAATATGGTTAAATATTACCGCCGAGATGTTAAGTTGGGTTAGGTTAGGTTATATTACGTCATAGATGTATATAAAGGTCCCACGGAGACGTAGAGTCCAACAAGCCAGGAATGTGATCAAATATTACCGCCGAGATGTTAGGTTGGGTTAGGTGATGTTATATTACGTTATTGATGTATATAAAGGTCCCACGGAGACGTAGAGTCCAACAAGCCAGGAATGTGATCAAATATTACCGCCGAGATGTAAGATTGGGTTAGGTGATGTTATATTACGTTATTGATGCATATAAAGATCCCACGGAGACGTAGAGGCCAACAAGACAGGAATGTGGTCAAATATTACCGCCGAGATGTTAGGTTGGGTTAGGTTAGGCTATATTACGTTATTGATGTATATAAAGGTCCCACGGAGACGTAGAGGCCAACTCGCCAGGTATGTTGTCAAATCTTACCGCCGAGATGTTAGGTTGGGTTAGGTTAGGTTATATTACGTTATTGATGTATATGAAGGTCAAACGGAGACGTAGAGGGCAACTCGCCAGGAATAATGTCAAATATTACCGCCGAGATGTTATGTTGGGTTAGGTTAGGTTATATTACGTTATTGATGTATATAAAGGTCCCACGAAGACGTAGAGGCCAACTCGCCAGGTATGTTGTCAAATATTACCGCCGAGATGTTAGGTTGGGTTAGGTTAGGTTATATTAAGTTATTGATGTATATAAAAGTCCCACGGAGACGTAGAGGCCAACAAGCCAGGAATATGGTTAAATATTACCGCCGAGATGTTAAGTTGGGTTAGGTTAGGTTATATTACGTCATAGATGTATATAAAGGTCCCACGGAGACGTAGAGGCCAACAAGCCGGGAATGTGGTCAAATATTACCGCCGAGATGTTAGATTGGGTTAGGTTAGGCTATATTACGTTATTGATGTATATAAAGGTCCCACGGAGACGTAGAGGCCAACTCGCCAGGTATGTTGTCAAATATTACCGCCGAGATGTTAGGTTGGGTTAGGCTAGGTTATATTACGTTATTGATGAATACAAAGGTCCCACGGAGGCGTAGAGGCCAACTCGCCAGGAATGTTGTCAAATATTACCGCCGAGATGTTAGATTGGGTTAGGCTAGCTTATATTATGTTATTGATGTATATAAAGGTCCCACGGAGACGTAGAGGCCAACTCGCCAGGAATGTTGTCAAATATTACCGCCGAGATGTTAGGTTGGGTTAGGTTAGGTTGTATTACATTATTGATGTATATAACGGTCCCACGGAGAGGTAGAGGCCAACAAGACAGGAATGTGGTCAAATATTACCTCCGAGATGTTAGGTTGGGTTAGGTTAGACTATATTACGTTATTGATGTATATAAAGGTCCCACGGAGACGTAGAGGCCAACTCGCCAGGTATGTTGTCAAATCTTACCGCCGAGATGTTAGGTTGGGTTAGGTTAGGTTATATTACGTTATTGATGTATATGAAGGTCAAACGGAGACGTAGAGGCCAACTCGCCAGGAATGATGTCAAATATTACCGCCGAGATGTTAGGTTGGGTTAGGTTAGGTTATATTACGTTATTGATGTATATAAAGGTCCCACGGAGACGTAGAGGCCAACTCGCCAGGTATGTTGTCAAATATTACCGCCGAGATGTTAGGTTGGGTTAGGTTATGTTATATTACATTATTGATGTATATAAAGGTCCCACGGAGGCGGAAAAGCCAACTCGCCAGGAATGTTCTCAAATATTACCGCCGAGATGTTAGGTTGGGTTAGGTTAGGTTATATTACGTTATTGATGTATATAAAGGTCCCACGGAGACGTAGAGGCCAACAAGCCAGGATTGTGGTCAAATATTACCGCCGAGATGTTAGATTGGGATAGACTAGCTTATATTATGTTATTGATGTATATAAAAGTCCCACGGAGACGTAGAGGCCAACTCGCCAGGAATGTTGTCAAATATTACCGCCGAGATGATAGGTTGGGTTAGGTTAGGTTATAATACGTTATTGATGTATATGAAGGTCAAACGGAGACGTAGAGGCCAACTCGCCAGGAATGATGTCAAATATTACCGCCGAGATGTTAGGTTGGGTTAGGTTAGGTTATATTACGTTATTGATGTATATAAAGGTCCCACGGAGACGTAGAGGCCAACAAGCGAGGAATATGGTTAAATATTACCGCCGAGATGTTAAGTTGGGTTAGGTTAGGTTATATTACGTCATAGATGTATATAAAGGTCCCACGGAGACGTAGAGTCCAACAAGCCAGGAATGTGATCAAATATTACCGCCGAGATGTAAGATTGGGTTAGGTTAGGTTATATTACGTTATTGATGTATATAAAGGACCCACGGAGACGGATAAGCCAACTCGCCAGGAATGTTGTCAAATATTACCACCGAGATGTTAGGTTGGGTTAGGTTAGTTTGTATTACATTATTGATGTATATAACGGTCCCACGGAGACGTAGAGGCCAACAAGACAGGAATGTGGTCAAATATTACCGCAGAGATGTTAGGTTGGGTTAGGTTAGGCTATATTACGTTATTGATGTATATAAAGGTCCCACGGAGACGTAGAGGCCAATTCGCCAGGTATGTTGTCAGATCTTACCGCCGAGATGTTAGGTTGGGTTAGGTTAGGCTATATTACGTTATTGATGTATATAAAGGTCCCACGGAGACGTAGAGGCCAACTCGCCAAGTATGTTGTCAAATCTTACCGCCGAGATGTTAGGTTGGGTTAGGTTAGGTTATATTACGTTATAGATGTATGTAATGGTCCCACGGAGACGTAGAGGCCAACAAGCCAGGAATCTGGTCAAATATTACCGCCGAGATGCTAGATTGGGTTAGGTTAGGTTATATTACGTTATTGATGTATATAAAGGTCCCACGGAGACGGATAAGCCAACTCGCCAGGAATGTTGTCAAATATTACCGCCGAGATATTAGGTTGGATTAGGTTAGGTTATATTAGGTTATTGATGTATATAAAGGTCCCACGGAGACGGAGAAACCAACTCGCCAGGAATGTTGTCAAATATTACCGCCGAGATGTTAGGTTGGGTTAGGTTAGGTTATATTACGTTATTGATGTATATAAAGATCCCACGGAGGCGTAGAGGCCAACTCGCCAGGTATGTTGTCAAATAGTACCGCCGAGGTGTAAGATTGGGTTAGGTGATATTATATTACGTTATTGATGCATATAAAGATCCCACGGAGACGTAGAGGCCAACTCGCCAGCTATGTTGTCAAATATTACCGCCGAGATGTTAGGTTTGGTTAGGCTAGGTTATATTACGTTATTGATGCATACAAATGTCCCACGGAGGCGTAGAAGCCAACTCGCCAGGAATGTTGTCAAATATTACCGCCGAGATGTTAGATTGGGTTAGGCTAGCTTATATTGTGTTATTGATGTATATAAAGGTCCCACGGAGACGTAGAGGCCAACTCGCCAGGAATGTTGTCAAATATTACCGCGGAGATGTTAGGTTGGGTTAGGTTAGGTTATATTACGTTATTGATGTATATAAAGGTCCCACGGAGGCGGATAAGCCAACTCGCCAGGAATGTTGTCAAATATTACCGCCGAGATGTTAGGTTGGGTTAGGTTAGGTTGTATTACATTATTGATGTATATAACGGTCCACGGAGAGGTAGAGGCCAACAAGACAGGAATGTGGTCAAATATTACCGCCGAGATGTTAGGTTGGGTTAGGTTAGGCTATATTACGTTATTGATGTATATAAAGGTCCCACGGAGACGTAGAGGCCAATTCGCCAGGTATGTTGTCAGATCTTACCGCCGAGATGTTAGGTTGGGTTAGGTTAGGTTATATTACGTTATTGATGTATATAAAGGTCCCACGGAGACGGAGAAGACAACTCGCCAGGAATGTTGCCAAATATTACCGCCGAGATGTTAGGTTGGGTTAGGTTAGGTTATATTACGTTATTGATGTATACAAAGGTCCCACGGAGACGAAGAGACCAACTCGCCAGGTATGATTTCAAATATTACCGCCGAGATGTTAGATTGGTTTGGGTTAGGTTATATTACGTTATTGATGTATATAAAAGTCCCACGGAGACGTAGAGGCCAACAAGCCAGGAATATGGTTAAATATTACCGCCGAGATGTTAGGTTGGGTTAGGTTAGGTTATATTACGTTATTGATGTATATAAAGGTCCCACGGAGACGTAGAGGCCAACAAGCCAGGATTGTGGTCAAATATTGCCGCCGAGATGTTAGATTGGGATAGACTAGCTTATATTATGTTATTGATGTATATAAAAGTCCCACGGAGACGTAGAGGCCAACTCGCCAGGAATGTTGTCAAATATTACCGCCGAGATGATAGGTTGGGTTAGGTTAGGTTATAATACGTTATTGATGTATATGAAGGTCAAACGGAGACGTAGAGGCCAACTCGCCAGGAATGATGTCAAATATTACCGCCGAGATGTTAGGTTGGGTTAGGTTAGGTTGTATTACATTATTGATGTATATAACGGTCCCACGGAGAGGTAGAGGCCAACAAGACAGGAATGTGGTCAAATATTACCGCCGAGATGTTAGGTTGGGTTAGGTTAGGCTATATTACGTTATTGATGTATATAAAGGTCCCACGGAGACGTAGAGGCCAACTCGCCAGGTATGTTGTCAAATCTTACCGCCGAGATGTTAGGTTGGGTTAGGTTAGGTTATATTACGTTATTGATGTATATGAAGGTCAAACGGAGACGTAGAGGCCAACTCGCCAGGAATAATGTCAAATATTACCGCCGAGATGTTAGGTTGGGTTAGGTTAGGTTATATTACGTTATTGATGTATATAAAGGTCCCACGAAGACGTAGAGGCCAACTCGCCAGGTATGTTGTCAAATATTACCGCCGAGATGTTAGGTTGGGTTAGGTTAGGTTATATTACGTTATTGATGTATATAAAAGTCCCACGGAGACGTAGAGGCCAACAAGCCAGGAATATGGTTAAATATTACCGCCGAGATGTTAAGTTGGGTTAGGTTAGGTTATATTACGTCATAGATGTATATAAAGGTCCCACGGAGACGTAGAGTCCAACAAGCCAGGAATGTGATCAAATATTACCGCCGAGATGTTAGGTTGGGTTAGGTTAGGTTATATTACGTTATTGATGTATATAAAGGTCCCACGGAGACGTAGAGGCCAACAAGCCAGGATTGTGGTCAAATATTACCGCCGAGATGTTAGATTGGGATAGACTAGCTTATATTATGTTATTGATGTATATAAAAGTCCCACGGAGACGTAGAGGCCAACTCGCCAGGAATGTTGTCAAATATTACCGCCGAGATGATAGGTTGGGTTAGGTTAGGTTATAATACGTTATTGATGTATATGAAGGTCAAACGGAGACGTAGAGGCCAACTCGCCAGGAATGATGTCAAATATTACCGCCGAGATGTTAGGTTGGGTTAGGTTAGGTTATATTACGTTATTGATGTATATAAAGGTCCCACGGAGACGTAGAGGCCAACAAGCGAGGAATATGGTTAAATATTACCGCCGAGATGTTAAGTTGGGTTAGGTTAGGTTATATTACGTCATAGATGTATATAAAGGTCCCACGGAGACGTAGAGTCCAACAAGCCAGGAATGTGATCAAATATTACCGCCGAGATGTAAGATTGGGTTAGGTTAGGTTATATTACGTTATTGATGTATATAAAGGACCCACGGAGACGGATAAGCCAACTCGCCAGGAATGTTGTCAAATATTACCACCGAGATGTTAGGTTGGGTTAGGTTAGTTTGTATTACATTATTGATGTATATAACGGTCCCACGGAGACGTAGAGGCCAACAAGACAGGAATGTGGTCAAATATTACCGCAGAGATGTTAGGTTGGGTTAGGTTAGGCTATATTACGTTATTGATGTATATAAAGGTCCCACGGAGACGTAGAGGCCAATTCGCCAGGTATGTTGTCAGATCTTACCGCCGAGATGTTAGGTTGGGTTAGGTTAGGCTATATTACGTTATTGATGTATATAAAGGTCCCACGGAGACGTAGAGGCCAACTCGCCAAGTATGTTGTCAAATCTTACCGCCGAGATGTTAGGTTGGGTTAGGTTAGGTTGTATTACGTTATAGATGTATGTAATGGTCCCACGGAGACGTAGAGGCCAACAAGCCAGGAATCTGGTCAAATATTACCGCCGAGATGCTAGATTGGGTTAGGTTAGGTTATATTACGTTATTGATGTATATAAAGGTCCCACGGAGACGGATAAGCCAACTCGCCAGGAATGTTGTCAAATATTACCGCCGAGATATTAGGTTGGATTAGGTTAGGTTATATTAGGTTATTGATGTATATAAAGGTCCCACGGAGACGGAGAAACCAACTCGCCAGGAATGTTGTCAAATATTACCGCCGAGATGTTAGGTTGGGTTAGGTTAGGTTATATTACGTTATTGATGTATATAAAGATCCCACGGAGGCGTAGAGGCCAACTCGCCAGGTATGTTGTCAAATAGTACCGCCGAGGTGTTAGGTTGGGTTAGGTTATGTTATATTACGTTATTGATGTATATAAAGGTCCCACGGAGGCGGAGAAGCCAACTCGCCAGGAATGTTCTCAAATATTACTGCCGAGATGTTAGGTTGGGTTAGGTTAGGTTGTATTACAATATTGATGTATATAACGGTCCCACGGAGACGTAGAGGCCATCAAGACAGGAATGTTGTCAAATATTACCGCCGAGATGTTAGGTTGGGTTAGGTTAGGTTGTATTACGTTATTGATGTATATAAAGGTCCCACGGAGACGTAGAGGCCAACTCGCCAGGTATGTTGTCAAATCTTACCGCCGAGATGTTAGGTTGGGTTAGGTTAGGTTATATTACGTTATTGATGTATATGAAGGTCAAACGGAGACGTAGAGGCCAACTCGCCAGGAATAATGTCAAATATTACCGCCGAGATGTTAGGTTGGGTTAGGTTAGGTTGTATTACATTATTGATGTATATAACGGTCCCACGGAGAGGTAGAGGCCAACAAGACAGGAATGTGGTCAAATATTACCTCCGAGATGTTAGGTTGGGTTAGGTTAGGCTATATTACGTTATTGATGTATATGAAGGTCAAACGGAGACGTAGAGGCCAACTCGCCAGGAATGATGTCAAATATTACCGCCGAGATGTTAGGTTGGGTTAGGTTAGGTTATATTACGTTATTGATGTATATAAAGGTCCCACGGAGACGTAGAGGCCAACTCGCCAGGTATGTTGTCAAATATTACCGCCGAGATGTTAGGTTGGGTTAGGTTATGTTATATTACGTTATTGATGTATATAAAGGTCCCACGGAGGCGGAAAAGCCAACTCGCCAGGAATGTTCTCAAATATTACCGCCGAGATGTTAGGTTGGGTTAGGTTAGGTTATATTACGTTATTGATGTATATAAAGGTCCCACGGAGACGTAGAGGCCAACAAGCCAAGATTGTGGTCAAATATTACCGCCGAGATGTTAGATTGGGATAGACTAGCTTATATTATGTTATTGATGTATATAAAAGTCCCACGGAGACGTAGAGGCCAACTCGCCAGGAATGTTGTCAAATATTACCGCCGAGATGATAGGTTGGGTTAGGTTAGGTTATAATACGTTATTGATGTATATGAAGGTCAAACGGAGACGTAGAGGCCAACTCGCCAGGAATGATGTCAAATATTACCGCCGAGATGTTAGGTTGGGTTAGGTTAGGTTATATTACGTTATTGATGTATATAAAGGTCCCACGGAGACGTAGAGGCCAACAAGCGAGGAATATGGTTAAATATTACCGCCGAGATGTTAAGTTGGGTTAGGTTAGGTTATATTACGTCATAGATGTATATAAAGGTCCCACGGAGACGTAGAGTCCAACAAGCCAGGAATGTGATCAAATATTACCGCCGAGATGTAAGATTGGGTTAGGTTAGGTTATATTACGTTATTGATGTATATAAAGGACCCACGGAGACGGATAAGCCAACTCGCCAGGAATGTTGTCAAATATTACCACCGAGATGTTAGGTTGGGTTAGGTTAGTTTGTATTACATTATTGATGTATATAACGGTCCCACGGAGACGTAGATGCCAACAAGACAGGAATGTGGTCAAATATTACCGCAGAGATGTTAGGTTGGGTTAGGTTAGGCTATATTACGTTATTGATGTATATAAAGGTCCCACGGAGACGTAGAGGCCAATTCGCCAGGTATGTTGTCAGATGTTACCGCCGAGATGTTAGGTTGGGTTAGGTTAGGCTATATTACGTTATTGATGTATATAAAGGTCCCACGGAGACGTAGAGGCCAACTCGCCAAGTATGTTGTCAAATCTTACCGCCGAGATGTTAGGTTGGGTTAGGTTAGGTTATATTACGTTATACATGTATGTAATGGTCCCACGGAGACGTAGAGGCCAACAAGCCAGGAATCTGGTCAAATATTACCGCCGAGATGCTAGATTGGGTTAGGTTAGGTTATATTACGTTATTGATGTATATAAAGGTCCCACGGAGACGGATAAGCCAACTCGCCAGGAATGTTGTCAAATATTACCGCCGAGATATTAGGTTGGATTAGGTTAGGTTATATTAGGTTATTGATGTATATAAAGGTCCCACGGAGACGGAGAAACCAACTCGCCAGGAATGTTGTCAAATATTACCGCCGAGATGTTAGGTTGGGTTAGGTTAGGTTATATTACGTTATTGATGTATATAAAGATCCCACGGAGGCGTAGAGGCCAACTCGCCAGGTATGTTGTCAAATAGTACCGCCGAGGTGTTAGGTTGGGTTAGGTTATGTTATATTACGTTATTGATGTATATAAAGGTCCCACGGAGGCGGAGAAGCCAACTCGCCAGGAATGTTCTCAAATATTACTGCCGAGATGTTAGGTTGGGTTAGGTTAGGTTATATTACGTCATAGATGTATATAAAGGTCCCACGGAGACGTAGAGTCCAACAAGCCAGGAATGTGATCAAATATTACCGCCGAGATGTAAGATTGGGTTAGGTGATGTTATATTACGTTATTGATGCATATAAAGATCCCACGGAGACGTAGAGGCCAACTCGCCAGGTATGTTGTCAAATATTACCGCCGAGATGTTAGGTTGGGTTAGGCTAGGTTATATTACGTTATTGATGAATACAAAGGTCCCACGGAGGCGTAGAGGCCAACTCGCCAGGAATGTTGTCAAATATTACCGCCGAGATGTTAGATTGGGTTAGGCTAGCTTATATTATGTTATTGATGTATATAAAGGTCCCACGGAGACGTAGAGGCCAACTCGCCAGGAATGTTGTCAAATATTACCGCCGAGATGTTAGGTTGTGTTAGGTTAGGTTGTATTACATTATTGATGTATATAACGGTCCCACGGAGAGGTAGAGGCCAACAAGACAGGAATGTGGTCAAATATTACCTCCGAGATGTTAGGTTGGGTTAGGTTAGGCTATATTACGTTATTGATGTATATAAAGGTCCCACGGAGACGTAGAGGCCAACTCGCCAGGTATGTTGTCAAATCTTACCGCCGAGATGTTAGGTTGGGTTAGGTTAGGTTATATTACGTTATTGATGTATATGAAGGTCAAACGGAGACGTAGAGGCCAACTCGCCAGGAATGATGTCAAATATTACCGCCGAGATGTTAGGTTGGGTTAGGTTAGGTTATATTACGTTATTGATGTATATAAAGGTCCCACGGAGACGTAGAGGCCAACTCGCCAGGTATGTTGTCAAATATTACCGCCGAGATGTTAGGTTGGGTTAGGTTATGTTATATTACGTTATTGATGTATATAAAGGTCCCACGGAGGCGGAAAAGCCAACTCGCCAGGAATGTTCTCAAATATTACCGCCGAGATGTTAGGTTGGGTTAGGTTAGGTTATATTACGTTATTGATGTATATAAAGGTCCCACGGAGACGTAGAGGCCAACAAGCCAGGATTGTGGTCAAATATTACCGCCGAGATGTTAGATTGGGATAGACTAGCTTATATTATGTTATTGATGTATATAAAAGTCCCACGGAGACGTAGAGGCCAACTCGCCAGGAATGTTGTCAAATATTACCGCCGAGATGATAGGTTGGGTTAGGTTAGGTTATAATACGTTATTGATGTATATGAAGGTCAAACGGAGACGTAGAGGCCAACTCGCCAGGAATGATGTCAAATATTACCGCCGAGATGTTAGGTTGGGTTAGGTTAGGTTATATTACGTCATAGATGTATATAAAGGTCCCACGGAGACGTAGAGTCCAACAAGCCAGGAATGTGATCAAATATTACCGCCGAGATGTAAGATTGGGTTAGGTTAGGTTATATTACGTTATTGATGTATATAAAGGACCCACGGAGACGGATAAGCCAACTCGCCAGGAATGTTGTCAAATATTACCACCGAGATGTTAGGTTGGGTTAGGTTAGTTTGTATTACATTATTGATGTATATAACGGTCCCACGGAGACGTAGAGGCCAACAAGACAGGAATGTGGTCAAATATTACCGCAGAGATGTTAGGTTGGGTTAGGTTAGGCTATATTACGTTATTGATGTATATAAAGGTCCCACGGAGACGTAGAGGCCAATTCGCCAGGTATGTTGTCAGATCTTACCGCCGAGATGTTAGGTTGGGTTAGGTTAGGCTATATTACGTTATTGATGTATATAAAGGTCCCACGGAGGCGTAGAGGCCATCAAGACAGGAATGTGGTCAAATATTACCGCCGAGATGTAAGGATGGGTTAGGTTAGGTTATATTACGTTATTGATGTATATAAAGGTCCCACGGAGACGTAGAGGCCAACAAGCCAGGAATGTGGTCAAATATTACCGCCGAGATGTTAGGTTGGGTTAGGTTAGGTTATATTACGTTATTGATGTATATAACGGTCCCACGGAGACGTACAGGCCATCAAGACCGGAATGTGGTCAAATATTACAGCCGATATGTAAGATTGGGTTATGTGATGCTATATTACGTTATTGATGTATATAAAGATCCCACGGAGACGTAGAGGCCAACTCGCCAGGTATGTTGTCAAATATTACCGCCGAGATGTTAGGTTGGGTTAGGCTAGGTTATATTACGTTATTGATGAATACAAAGGTCCCACGGAGGCGTAGAGGCCAACTCGCCAGGAATGTTGTCAAATATTACCGCCGAGATGTTAGATTGGGTTAGGCTAGCTTATATTATGTTATTGATGTATATAAAGGTCCCACGGAGACGTAGAGGCCAACTCGCCAGGAATGTTGTCAAATATTACCGCCGAGATGTTAGGTTGGGTTAGGTTAGGTTGTATTACATTATTGATGTATATAACGGTCCCACGGAGAGGTAGAGGCCAACAAGACAGGAATGTGGTCAAATATTACCTCCGAGATGTTAGGTTGGGTTAGGTTAGGCTATATTACGTTATTGATGTATATAAAGGTCCCACGGAGACGTAGAGGCCAACTCGCCAGGAATGTTGTCAAATATTACCGCCGAGATGTTAGATTGGGTTAGGCTAGCTTATATTATGTTATTGATGTATATAAAGGTCCCACGGAGACGTAGAGGCCAACTCGCCAGGAATGTTGTCAAATATTACCGCGGAGATGTTAGGTTGGGTTAGGTTAGGTTATATTACGTTATTGATGTGTATAAAGGTCCCACGGAGGCGGATAAGCCAACTCGCCAGGAATGTTGTCAAATATTACCGCCGAGATGTTAGGTTGGGTTAGGTTAGGTTGTATTACATTATTGATGTATATAACGGTCCCACGGAGAGGTAGAGGCCAACAAGACAGGAATGTGGTCAAATATTACCTCCGAGATGTTAGGTTGGGTTAGGTTAGGCTATATTACGTTATTGATGTATATAAAGGTCCCACGGAGACGTAGAGGCCAACTCGCCAGGAATGTTGTCAAATATTACCGCCGAGATGTTAGGTTGGGTTAGGTTAGGTTGTATTACATTATTGATGTATATAACGGTCCCACGGAGAGGTAGAGGCCAACAAGACAGGAATGTGGTCAAATATTACCTCCGAGATGTTAGGTTGGGTTAGGTTAGGCTATATTACGTTATTGATGTATATAAAGGTCCCACGGAGACGTAGAGGCCAACTCGCCAGGAATGTTGTCAAATATTACCGCCGAGATGTTAGATTGGGTTAGGCTAGCTTATATTATGTTATTGATGTATATAAAGGTCCCACGGAGACGTAGAGGCCAACTCGCCAGGAATGTTGTCAAATATTACCGCGGAGATGTTAGGTTGGGTTAGGTTAGGTTATATTACGTTATTGATGTGTATAAAGGTCCCACGGAGGCGGATAAGCCAACTCGCCAGGAATGTTGTCAAATATTACCGCCGAGATGTTAGGTTGGGTTAGGTTAGGTTGTATTACATTATTGATGTATATAACGGTCCCACGGAGAGGTAGAGGCCAACAAGACAGGAATGTGGTCAAATATTACCGCCGAGATGTTAGGTTGGGTTAGGTTAGGCTATATTACGTTATTGATGTATATAAAGGTCCCACGGAGACGTAGAGGCCAACTCGCCAGGTATGTTGTCAAATCTTACCGCCGAGATGTTAGGTTGGGTTAGGTTAGGTTATATTACGTTATTGATGTATATGAAGGTCAAACGGAGACGTAGAGGCCAACTCGCCAGGAATGATGTCAAATATTACCGCCGAGATGTTAGGTTGGGTTAGGTTAGGTTATATTACGTTATTGATGTATATAAAGGTCCCACGGAGACGTAGAGGCCAACTCGCCAGGTATGTTGTCAAATATTACCGCCGAGATGTTAGGTTGGGTTAGGTTATGTTATATTACGTTATTGATGTATATAAAGGTCCCACGGAGGCGGAAAAGCCAACTCGCCAGGAATGTTCTCAAATATTACCGCCGAGATGTTAGGTTGGGTTAGGTTAGGTTATATTACGTTATTGATGTATATAAAGGTCCCACGGAGACGTAGAGGCCAACAAGCCAGGATTGTGGTCAAATATTACCGCCGAGATGTTAGATTGGGATAGACTAGCTTATATTATGTTATTGATGTATATAAAAGTCCCACGGAGACGTAGAGGCCAACTCGCCAGGAATGTTGTCAAATATTACCGCCGAGATGATAGGTTGGGTTAGGTTAGGTTATAATACGTTATTGATGTATATGAAGGTCAAACGGAGACGTAGAGGCCAACTCGCCAGGAATGATGTCAAATATTACCGCCGAGATGTTAGGTTGGGTTAGGTTAGGTTATATTACGTTATTGATGTATATAAAGGTCCCACGGAGACGTAGAGGCCAACAAGCGAGGAATATGGTTAAATATTACCGCCGAGATGTTAAGTTGGGTTAGGTTAGGTTATATTACGTCATAGATGTATATAAAGGTCCGACGGAGACGTAGAGTCCAACAAGCCAGGAATGTGATCAAATATTACCGCCGAGATGTAAGATTGGGTTAGGTTAGGTTATATTACGTTATTGATGTATATAAAGGACCCACGGAGACGGATAAGCCAACTCGCCAGGAATGTTGTCAAATATTACCACCGAGATGTTAGGTTGGGTTAGGTTAGTTTGTATTACATTATTGATGTATATAACGGTCCCACGGAGACGTAGAGGCCAACAAGACAGGAATGTGGTCAAATATTACCGCAGAGATGTTAGGTTGGGTTAGGTTAGGCTATATTACGTTATTGATGTATATAAAGGTCCCACGGAGACGTAGAGGCCAATTCGCCAGGTATGTTGTCAGATCTTACCGCCGAGATGTTAGGTTGGGTTAGGTTAGGCTATATTACGTTATTGATGTATATAAAGGTCCCACGGAGGCGTAGAGGCCATCAAGACAGGAATGTGGTCAAATATTACCGCCGAGATGTTAGGATGGGTTAGGTTAGGTTATATTACGTTATTGATGTATATAAAGGTCCCACGGAGACGTAGAGGCCAACAAGCCAGGAATGTGGTCAAATATTACCGCCGAGATGTTAGGTTGGGTTAGGTTAGGTTATATTACGTTATTGATGTATATAACGGTCCCACGGAGACGTACAGGCCATCAAGACAGGAATGTGGTCAAATATTACAGCCGATATGTAAGATTGGGTTATGTGATGCTATATTACGTTATTGATGTATATAAAGATCCCACGGAGACGTAGAGGCCAACTCGCCAGGTATGTTGTCAAATATTACCGCCGAGATGTTAGGTTGGGTTAGGCTAGGTTATATTACGTTATTGATGAATACAAAGGTCCCACGGAGGCGTAGAGGCCAACTCGCCAGGAATGTTGTCATATATTACCGCCGAGATGTTAGATTGGGTTAGGCTAGCTTATATTATGTTATTGATGTATATAAAGGTCCCACGGAGACGTAGAGGCCAACTCGCCAGGAATGTTGTCAAATATTACCGCCGAGATGTTAGGTTGGGTTAGGTTAGGTTGTATTACATTATTGATGTATATAACGGTCCCACGGAGAGGTAGAGGCCAACAAGACAGGAATGTGGTCAAATATTACCTCCGAGATGTTAGGTTGGGTTAGGTTAGGCTATATTACGTTATTGATGTATATAAAGGTCCCACGGAGACGTAGAGGCCAACTCGCCAGGAATGTTGTCAAATATTACCGCCGAGATGTTAGATTGGGTTAGGCTAGCTTATATTATGTTATTGATGTATATAAAGGTCCCACGGAGACGTAGAGGCCAACTCGCCAGGAATGTTGTCAAATATTACCGCGGAGATGTTAGGTTGGGTTAGGTTAGGTTATATTACGTTATTGATGTGTATAAAGGTCCCACGGAGGCGGATAAGCCAACTCGCCAGGAATGTTGTCAAATATTACCGCCGAGATGTTAGGTTGGGTTAGGTTAGGTTGTATTACATTATTGATGTATATAACGGTCCCACGGAGAGGTAGAGGCCAACAAGACAGGAATGTGGTCAAATATTACCGCCGAGATGTTAGGTTGGGTTAGGTTAGGCTATATTACGTTATTGATGTATATAAAGGTCCCACGGAGACGTAGAGGCCAACTCGCCAGGTATGTTGTCAAATCTTACCGCCGAGATGTTAGGTTGGGTTAGGTTAGGTTATATTACGTTATAGATGTATGTAATGGTCCCACGGAGACGTAGAGGCCAACAAGCCAGGAATCTGGTCAAATATTACCGCCGAGATGCTAGATTGGGTTAGGTTAGGTTATATTACGTTATTGATGTATATAAAGGTCCCACGGAGACGGATAAGCCAACTCGCCAGGAATGTTGTCAAATATTACCGCCGAGATGTTAGGTTGGGTTAGGTTAGGTTATATTACGTTATTGATGTATATAAAGATCCCACGGAGGCGTAGAGGCCAACTCGCCAGGTATGTTGTCAAATAGTACCGCCGAGGTGTTAGGTTGGGTTAGGTTATGTTATATTACGTTATTGATGTATATAAAGGTCCCACGGAGGCGGAGAAGCCAACTCGCCAGGAATGTTCTCAAATATTACTGCCGAGATGTTAGGTTGGGTTAGGTTAGGTTGTATTACAATATTGATGTATATAACGGTCCCACGGGGACGTAGAGGCCATCAAGACAGGAATGTGGTCAAATATTACCGCCGAGATGTTAGGATGGGTTAGGCTAGGTTATATTACGTTATTGATGTATATAAAGGTCCCACGGAGACGTAGAGGCCAACAAGCCAGGAATGTGGTCAAATATTACCGCCGAGATGTTAGGTTGGGTTAGGTTAGGTTATATTACGTTATTGATGTATATAACGGTCCCACGGAGACGTAGAGGCCATCAAGACAGGTATGTGGTCAAATATTACAGCCGATATGTAAGATTGGGTTATGTGATGCTATATTACGTTATTGATGTATATAAAGATCCCACGGAGACGTAGAGGCCAACTCGCCAGGTATGTTGTCAAATATTACCGCCGAGATGTTAGGTTGGGTTAGGCTAGGTTATATTACGTTATTGATGAATACAAAGGTCCCACGGAGGCGTAGAGGCCAACTCGCCAGGAATGTTGTCAAATATTACCGCCGAGATGTTAGATTGGGTTAGGCTAGCTTATATTATGTTATTGATGTATATAAAGGTCCCACGGAGACGTAGAGGCCAACTCGCCAGGAATGTTGTCAAATATTACCGCCGAGATGTTAGGTTGGGTTAGGTTAGGTTGTATTACATTATTGATGTATATAACGGTCCCACGGAGAGGTAGAGGCCAACAAGACAGGAATGTGGTCAAATATTACCTCCGAGATGTTAGGTTGGGTTAGGTTAGGCTATATTACGTTATTGATGTATATAAAGGTCCCACGGAGACGTAGAGGCCAACTCGCCAGGAATGTTGTCAAATATTACCGCCGAGATGTTAGATTGGGTTAGGCTAGCTTATATTATGTTATTGATGTATATAAAGGTCCCACGGAGACGTAGAGGCCAACTCGCCAGGAATGTTGTCAAATATTACCGCGGAGATGTTAGGTTGGGTTAGGTTAGGTTATATTACGTTATTGATGTGTATAAAGGTCCCACGGAGGCGGATAAGCCAACTCGCCAGGAATGTTGTCAAATATTACCGCCGAGATGTTAGGTTGGGTTAGGTTAGGTTGTATTACATTATTGATGTATATAACGGTCCCACGGAGAGGTAGAGGCCAACAAGACAGGAATGTGGTCAAATATTACCGCCGAGATGTTAGGTTGGGTTAGGTTAGGCTATATTACGTTATTGATGTATATAAAGGTCCCACGGAGACGTAGAGGCCAACTCGCCAGGTATGTTGTCAAATCTTACCGCCGAGATGTTAGGTTGGGTTAGGTTAGGTTATATTACGTTATTGATGTATATGAAGGTCAAACGGAGACGTAGAGGCCAACTCGCCAGGAATGATGTCAAATATTACCGCCGAGATGTTAGGTTGGGTTAGGTTAGGTTATATTACGTTATTGATGTATATAAAGGTCCCACGGAGACGTAGAGGCCAACTCGCCAGGTATGTTGTCAAATATTACCGCCGAGATGTTAGGTTGGGTTAGGTTATGTTATATTACGTTATTGATGTATATAAAGGTCCCACGGAGGCGGAAAAGCCAACTCGCCAGGAATGTTCTCAAATATTACCGCCGAGATGTTAGGTTGGGTTAGGTTAGGTTATATTACGTTATTGATGTATATAAAGGTCCCACGGAGACGTAGAGGCCAACAAGCCAGGATTGTGGTCAAATATTACCGCCGAGATGTTAGATTGGGATAGACTAGCTTATATTATGTTATTGATGTATATAAAAGTCCCACGGAGACGTAGAGGCCAACTCGCCAGGAATGTTGTCAAATATTACCGCCGAGATGATAGGTTGGGTTAGGTTAGGTTATAATACGTTATTGATGTATATGAAGGTCAAACGGAGACGTAGAGGCCAACTCGCCAGGAATGATGTCAAATATTACCGCCGAGATGTTAGGTTGGGTTAGGTTAGGTTATATTACGTTATTGATGTATATAAAGGTCCCACGGAGACGTAGAGGCCAACAAGCGAGGAATATGGTTAAATATTACCGCCGAGATGTTAAGTTGGGTTAGGTTAGGTTATATTACGTCATAGATGTATATAAAGGTCCCACGGAGACGTAGAGTCCAACAAGCCAGGAATGTGATCAAATATTACCGCCGAGATGTAAGATTGGGTTAGGTTAGGTTATATTACGTTATTGATGTATATAAAGGACCCACGGAGACGGATAAGCCAACTCGCCAGGAATGTTGTCAAATATTACCACCGAGATGTTAGGTTGGGTTAGGTTAGTTTGTATTACATTATTGATGTATATAACGGTCCCACGGAGACGTAGAGGCCAACAAGACAGGAATGTGGTCAAATATTACCGCAGAGATGTTAGGTTGGGTTAGGTTAGGCTATATTACGTTATTGATGTATATAAAGGTCCCACGGAGACGTAGAGGCCAATTCGCCAGGTATGTTGTCAGATCTTACCGCCGAGATGTTAGGTTGGGTTAGGTTAGGCTATATTACGTTATTGATGTATATAAAGGTCCCACGGAGGCGTAGAGGCCATCAAGACAGGAATGTGGTCAAATATTACCGCCGAGATGTTAGGATGGGTTAGGTTAGGTTATATTACGTTATTGATGTATATAAAGGTCCCACGGAGACGTAGAGGCCAACAAGCCAGGAATGTGGTCAAATATTACCGCCGAGATGTTAGGTTGGGTTAGGTTAGGTTATATTACGTTATTGATGTATATAACGGTCCCACGGAGACGTACAGGCCATCAAGACAGGAATGTGGTCAAATATTACAGCCGATATGTAAGATTGGGTTATGTGATGCTATATTACGTTATTGATGTATATAAAGATCCCACGGAGACGTAGAGGCCAACTCGCCAGGTATGTTGTCAAATATTACCGCCGAGATGTTAGGTTGGGTTAGGCTAGGTTATATTACGTTATTGATGAATACAAAGGTCCCACGGAGGCGTAGAGGCCAACTCGCCAGGAATGTTGTCATATATTACCGCCGAGATGTTAGATTGGGTTAGGCTAGCTTATATTAT
This sequence comes from Xylocopa violacea, assembly GCA_963969225.1. NCBI lineage: Eukaryota > Metazoa > Arthropoda > Insecta > Hymenoptera > Apidae > Xylocopa > Xylocopa violacea. The sequence continues at coordinate 5,078,021 of CAXAJV010000017.1, read as the reverse complement.
GTTATTGATGTATATAAAGGTCCCACGGAGACGTAGAGGCCAACTCGCCAGGAATGTTGTCAAATATTACCGCCGAGATGTTAGGTTGGGTTAGGTTAGGTTGTATTACATTATTGATGTATATAACGGTCCCACGGAGAGGTAGAGGCCAACAAGACAGGAATGTGGTCAAATATTACCTCCGAGATGTTAGGTTGGGTTAGGTTAGGCTATATTACGTTATTGATGTATATAAAGGTCCCACGGAGACGTAGAGGCCAACTCGCCAGGAATGTTGTCAAATATTACCGCCGAGATGTTAGATTGGGTTAGGCTAGCTTATATTATGTTATTGATGTATATAAAGGTCCCACGGAGACGTAGAGGCCAACTCGCCAGGAATGTTGTCAAATATTACCGCGGAGATGTTAGGTTGGGTTAGGTTAGGTTATATTACGTTATTGATGTGTATAAAGGTCCCACGGAGGCGGATAAGCCAACTCGCCAGGAATGTTGTCAAATATTACCGCCGAGATGTTAGGTTGGGTTAGGTTAGGTTGTATTACATTATTGATGTATATAACGGTCCCACGGAGAGGTAGAGGCCAACAAGACAGGAATGTGGTCAAATATTACCGCCGAGATGTTAGGTTGGGTTAGGTTAGGCTATATTACGTTATTGATGTATATAAAGGTCCCACGGAGACGTAGAGGCCAACTCGCCAGGTATGTTGTCAAATCTTACCGCCGAGATGTTAGGTTGGGTTAGGTTAGGTTATATTACGTTATTGATGTATATAACGGTCCCACGGAGACGTAGAGGCCATCAAGACAGGTATGTTGTCAAATATTACAGCCGATATGTAAGATTGGGTTATGTGATGCTATATTACGTTATTGATGTATATAAAGATCCCACGGAGACGTAGAGGCCAACTCGCCAGGTATGTTGTCAAATATTACCGCCGAGATGTTAGGTTGGGTTAGGCTAGGTTATATTACGTTATTGATGAATACAAAGGTCCCACGGAGGCGTAGAGGCCAACTCGCCAGGAATGTTGTCAAATATTACCGCCGAGATGTTAGATTGGGTTAGGCTAGCTTATATTATGTTATTGATGTATATAAAGGTCCCACGGAGACGTAGAGGCCAACTCGCCAGGAATGTTGTCAAATATTACCGCCGAGATGTTAGGTTGGGTTAGGTTAGGTTGTATTACATTATTGATGTATATAGCGGTCCCACGGAGAGGTAGAGGCCAACAAGACAGGAATGTGGTCAAATATTACCTCCGAGATGTTAGGTTGGGTTAGGTTAGGCTATATTACGTTATTGATGTATATAAAGGTCCCACGGAGACGTAGAGGCCAACTCGCCAGGAATGTTGTCAAATATTACCGCCGAGATGTTAGATTGGGTTAGGCTAGCTTATATTATGTTATTGATGTATATAAAGGTCCCACGGAGACGTAGAGGCCAACTCGCCAGGAATGTTGTCAAATATTACCGCGGAGATGTTAGGTTGGGTTAGGTTAGGTTATATTACGTTATTGATGTGTATAAAGGTCCCACGGAGGCGGATAAGCCAACTCGCCAGGAATGTTGTCAAATATTACCGCCAAGATGTTAGGTTGGGTTAGGTTAGGTTGTATTACATTATTGATGTATATAACGGTCCCACGGAGAGGTAGAGGCCAACAAGACAGGAATGTGGTCAAATATTACCGCCGAGATGTTAGGTTGGGTTAGGTTAGGCTATATTACGTTATTGATGTATATAAAGGTCCCACGGAGACGTAGAGGCCAACTCGCCAGGTATGTTGTCAAATCTTACCGCCGAGATGTTAGGTTGGGTTAGGTTAGGTTATATTACGTTATAGATGTATGTAATGGTCCCACGGAGACGTAGAGGCCAACAAGCCAGGAATCTGGTCAAATATTACCGCCGAGATGCTAGATTGGGTTAGGTTAGGTTATATTACGTTATTGATGTATATAAAGGTCCCACGGAGACGGATAAGCCAACTCGCCAGGAATGTTGTCAAATATTACCGCCGAGATGTTAGGTTGGGTTAGGTTAGGTTATATTACGTTATTGATGTATATAAAGATCCCACGGAGGCGTAGAGGCCAACTCGCCAGGTATGTTGTCAAATAGTACCGCCGAGGTGTTAGGTTGGGTTAGGTTATGTTATATTACGTTATTGATGTATATAAAGGTCCCACGGAGGCGGAGAAGCCAACTCGCCAGGAATGTTCTCAAATATTACTGCCGAGATGTTAGGTTGGGTTAGGTTAGGTTGTATTACAATATTGATGTATATAACGGTCCCACGGAGACGTAGAGGCCATCAAGACAGGAATGTGGTCAAATATTACCGCCGAGATGTTAGGATGGGTTAGGCTAGGTTATATTATGTTATTGATGTATATAAAGGTCCCACGGAGACGTAGAGGCCAACTCGCCAGGAATGTTGTCAAATATTACCGCCGAGATGTTAGGTTGGGTTAGGTTAGGTTGTATTACATTATTGATGTATATAACGGTCCCACGGAGAGGTAGAGGCCAACAAGACAGGAATGTGGTCAAATATTACCGCCGAGATGTTAGGTTGGGTTAGGTTAGGCTATATTACGTTATTGATGTATATAAAGGTCCCACGGAGACGTAGAGGCCAACTCGCCAGGTATGTTGTCAAATCTTACCGCCGAGATGTTAGGTTGGGTTAGGTTAGGTTATATTACGTTATTGATGTATATGAAGGTCAAACGGAGACGTAAAGGCCAACTCGCCAGGAATGATGTCAAATATTACCGCCGAGATGTTAGGTTGGGTTAGGTTAGGTTATATTACGTTATTGATGTATATAAAGGTCACACGGAGACGTAGAGGCCAACTCGCCAGGTATGTTGTCAAATATTACCGCCGAGATGTTAGGTTGGGTTAGGTTAGGTTATATTACGTTATTGATGTGTATAAAGGTCCCACGGAGGCGGATAAGCCAACTCGCCAGGAATGTTGTCAAATATTACCGCCAAGATGTTAGGTTGGGTTAGGTTAGGTTGTATTACATTATTGATGTATATAACGGTCCCACGGAGACGGATAAGCCAACTCGCCAGGAATGTTGTCAAATATTACCGCCGAGATATTAGGTTGGATTAGGTTAGGTTATATTAGGTTATTGATGTATATAAAGGTCCCACGGAGACGGAGACACCAACTCGCCAGGAATGTTGTCAAATATTACCGCCAAGATGTTAGGTTGGGTTAGGTTAGGTTGTATTACATTATTGATGTATATAACGGTCCCACGGAGACGGATAAGCCAACTCGCCAGGAATGTTGTCAAATATTACCGCCGAGATATTAGGTTGGATTAGGTTAGGTTATATTAGGTTATTGATGTATATAAAGGTCCCACGGAGACGGAGACACCAACTCGCCAGGAATGTTGTCAAATATTACCGCCGAGATGTTAGGTTGGGTTAGGTTAGGTTATATTACGTTATTGATGTATATAAAGATCCCACGGAGGCGTAGAGGCCAACTCGCCAGGTATGTTGTCAAATCTTACCGCCGAGATGTTAGGTTGGGTTAGGTTAGGTTATATTACGTTATTGATGTATATGAAGGTCAAACGGAGACGTAAAGGCCAACTCGCCAGGAATGATGTCAAATATTACCGCCGAGATGTTAGGTTGGGTTAGGTTAGGTTATATTACGTTATTGATGTATATAAAGGTCACACGGAGACGTAGAGGCCAACTCGCCAGGTATGTTGTCAAATATTACCGCCGAGATGTTAGGTTGGGTTAGGTTATGTTATATTACGTTATTGATGTATATAAAGGTCCCACGGAGGCGGAAAAGCCAACTCGCCAGGAATGTTCTCAAATATTACCGCCGAGATGTTAGGTTGGGTTAGGTTAGGTTATATTACGTTATTGATGTATATAAAGGACCCACGGAGACGGATAAGCCAACTCGCCAGGAATGTTGTCAAATATTACCACCGAGATGTTAGGTTGGGTTAGGTTAGTTTGTATTACATTATTGATGTATATAACGGTCCCACGGAGACGTAGAGGCCAACAAGACAGGAATGTGGTCAAATATTACCGCAGAGATGTTAGGTTGGGTTAGGTTAGGCTATATTACGTTATTGATTTATATAAAGGTCCCACGGAGACGTAGAGGCCAATTCGCCAGGTATGTTGTCAGATCTTACCGCCGAGATGTTAGGTTGGGTTAGGTTAGGCTATATTACGTTATTGATGTATATAAAGGTCCCACGGAGACGTAGAGGCCAACTCGCCAAGTATGTTGTCAAATCTTACCGCCGAGATGTTAGGTTGGGTTAGGTTAGGTTATATTACGTTATAGATGTATGTAATGGTCCCACGGAGACGTAGAGGCCAACAAGCCAGGAATCTGGTCAAATATTACCGCCGAGATGCTAGATTGGGTTAGGTTAGGTTATATTACGTTATTGATGTATATAAAGGTCCCACGGAGACGGATAAGCCAACTCGCCAGGAATGTTGTCAAATATTACCGCCGAGATATTAGGTTGGATTAGGTTAGGTTATATTAGGTTATTGATGTATATAAAGGTCCCACGGAGACGGAGACACCAACTCGCCAGGAATGTTGTCAAATATTACCGCCGAGATGTTAGGTTGGGTTAGGTTAGGTTATATTACGTTATTGATGTATATAAAGATCCCACGGAGGCGTAGAGGCCAACTCGCCAGGTATGTTGTCAAATAGTACCGCCGAGGTGTTAGGTTGGGTTAGGTTATGTTATATTACGTTATTGATGTATATAAAGGTCCCACGGAGGCGGAGAAGCCAACTCGCCAGGAATGTTCTCAAATATTACTGCCGAGATGTTAGGTTGGGTTAGGTTAGGTTGTATTACAATATTGATGTATATAACGGTCCCACGGAGACGTAGAGGCCATCAAGACAGGAATGTGGTCAAATATTACCGCCGAGATGTTAGGATGGGTTAGGTTAGATTATATTACGTTATTGATGTATATAAAGGTCCCACGGAGACGTAGAGGCCAACAAGCCAGGAATGTGGTCAAATATTACCGCCGAGATGTTAGGTTGGGTTAGGTTAGGTTATATTACGTTATTGATGTATATAACGGTCCCACGGAGACGTAGAGGCCATCAAGACAGGTATGTGGTCAAATATTACAGCCGATATGTAAGATTGGGTTATGTGATGCTATATTACGTTATTGATGTATATAAAGATCCCACGGAGACGTAGAGGCCAACTCGCCAGGTATGTTGTCAAATATTACCGCCGAGATGTTAGGTTGGGTTAGGCTAGGTTATATTACGTTATTGATGAATACAAAGGTCCCACGGAGGCGTAGAGGCCAACTCGCCAGGAATGTTGTCAAATATTACCGCCGAGATGTTAGATTGGGTTAGGCTAGCTTATATTATGTTATTGATGTATATAAAGGTCCCACGGAGACGTAGAGGCCAACTCGCCAGGAATGTTGTCAAATATTACCGCCGAGATGTTAGGTTGGGTTAGGTTAGGTTGTATTACATTATTGATGTATATAACGGTCCCACGGAGAGGTAGAGGCCAACAAGACAGGAATGTGGTCAAATATTACCTCCGAGATGTTAGGTTGGGTTAGGTTAGGCTATATTACGTTATTGATGTATATAAAGGTCCCACGGAGACGTAGAGGCCAACTCGCCAGGAATGTTGTCAAATATTACCGCCGAGATGTTAGATTGGGTTAGGCTAGCTTATATTATGTTATTGATGTATATAAAGGTCCCACGGAGACGTAGAGGCCAACTCGCCAGGAATGTTGTCAAATATTACCGCGGAGATGTTAGGTTGGGTTAGGTTAGGTTATATTACGTTATTGATGTGTATAAAGGTCCCACGGAGGCGGATAAGCCAACTCGCCAGGAATGTTGTCAAATATTACCGCCAAGATGTTAGGTTGGGTTAGGTTAGGTTGTATTACATTATTGATGTATATAACGGTCCCACGGAGAGGTAGAGGCCAACAAGACAGGAATGTGGTCAAATATTACCGCCGAGATGTTAGGTTGGGTTAGGTTAGGCTATATTACGTTATTGATGTATATAAAGGTCCCACGGAGACGTAGAGGCCAACTCGCCAGGTATGTTGTCAAATCTTACCGCCGAGATGTTAGGTTGGGTTAGGTTAGGTTATATTACGTTATTGATGTATATGAAGGTCAAACGGAGACGTAAAGGCCAACTCGCCAGGAATGATGTCAAATATTACCGCCGAGATGTTAGGTTGGGTTAGGTTAGGTTATATTACGTTATTGATGTATATAAAGGTCACACGGAGACGTAGAGGCCAACTCGCCAGGTATGTTGTCAAATATTACCGCCGAGATGTTAGGTTGGGTTAGGTTATGTTATATTACGTTATTGATGTATATAAAGGTCCCACGGAGGCGGAAAAGCCAACTCGCCAGGAATGTTCTCAAATATTACCGCCGAGATGTTAGGTTGGGTTAGGTTAGGTTATATTACGTTATTGATGTATATAAAGGACCCACGGAGACGGATAAGCCAACTCGCCAGGAATGTTGTCAAATATTACCACCGAGATGTTAGGTTGGGTTAGGTTAGTTTGTATTACATTATTGATGTATATAACGGTCCCACGGAGACGTAGAGGCCAACAAGACAGGAATGTGGTCAAATATTACCGCAGAGATGTTAGGTTGGGTTAGGTTAGGCTATATTACGTTATTGATGTATATAAAGGTCCCACGGAGACGTAGAGGCCAATTCGCCAGGTATGTTGTCAGATCTTACCGCCGAGATGTTAGGTTGGGTTAGGTTAGGCTATATTACGTTATTGATGTATATAAAGGTCCCACGGAGACGTAGAGGCCAACTCGCCAAGTATGTTGTCAAATCTTACCGCCGAGATGTTAGGTTGGGTTAGGTTAGGTTATATTACGTTATAGATGTATGTAATGGTCCCACGGAGACGTAGAGGCCAACAAGCCAGGAATCTGGTCAAATATTACCGCCGAGATGCTAGATTGGGTTAGGTTAGGTTATATTACGTTATTGATGTATATAAAGGTCCCACGGAGACGGATAAGCCAACTCGCCAGGAATGTTGTCAAATATTACCGCCGAGATATTAGGTTGGATTAGGTTAGGTTATATTAGGTTATTGATGTATATAAAGGTCCCACGGAGACGGAGACACCAACTCGCCAGGAATGTTGTCAAATATTACCGCCGAGATGTTAGGTTGGGTTAGGTTAGGTTATATTACGTTATTGATGTATATAAAGATCCCACGGAGGCGTAGAGGCCAACTCGCCAGGTATGTTGTCAAATAGTACCGCCGAGGTGTTAGGTTGGGTTAGGTTATGTTATATTACGTTATTGATGTATATAAAGGTCCCACGGAGGCGGAGAAGCCAACTCGCCAGGAATGTTCTCAAATATTACTGCCGAGATGTTAGGTTGGGTTAGGTTAGGTTGTATTACAATATTGATGTATATAACGGTCCCACGGAGACGTAGAGGCCATCAAGACAGGAATGTGGTCAAATATTACCGCCGAGATGTTAGGATGGGTTAGGTTAGATTATATTACGTTATTGATGTATATAAAGGTCCCACGGAGACGTAGAGGCCAACAAGCCAGGAATGTGGTCAAATATTACCGCCGAGATGTTAGGTTGGGTTAGGTTAGGTTATATTACGTTATTGATGTATATAACGGTCCCACGGAGACGTAGAGGCCATCAAGACAGGTATGTGGTCAAATATTACAGCCGATATGTAAGATTGGGTTATGTGATGCTATATTACGTTATTGATGTATATAAAGATCCCACGGAGACGTAGAGGCCAACTCGCCAGGTATGTTGTCAAATATTACCGCCGAGATGTTAGGTTGGGTTAGGCTAGGTTATATTACGTTATTGATGAATACAAAGGTCCCACGGAGGCGTAGAGGCCAACTCGCCAGGAATGTTGTCAAATATTACCGCCGAGATGTTAGATTGGGTTAGGCTAGCTTATATTATGTTATTGATGTATATAAAGGTCCCACGGAGACGTAGAGGCCAACTCGCCAGGAATGTTGTCAAATATTACCGCCGAGATGTTAGGTTGGGTTAGGTTAGGTTGTATTACATTATTGATGTATATAACGGTCCCACGGAGAGGTAGAGGCCAACAAGACAGGAATGTGGTCAAATATTACCTCCGAGATGTTAGGTTGGGTTAGGTTAGGCTATATTACGTTATTGATGTATATAAAGGTCCCACGGAGACGTAGAGGCCAACTCGCCAGGAATGTTGTCAAATATTACCGCCGAGATGTTAGATTGGGTTAGGCTAGCTTATATTATGTTATTGATGTATATAAAGGTCCCACGGAGACGTAGAGGCCAACTCGCCAGGAGTGTTGTCAAATATTACCGCCGAGATGTTAGATTGGGTTAGGCTAGCTTATATTATGTTATTGATGTATATAAAGGTCCCACGGAGACGTAGAGGCCAACTAGCCAGGAATGTTGTCAAATATTACCGCCGAGATGTTAGGTTGGGTTAGGTTAGGTTGTATTACATTATTGATGTATATAACGGTCCCACGGAGAGGTAGAGGCCAACAAGACAGGAATGTGGTCAAATATTACCTCCGAGATGTTAGGTTGGGTTAGGTTAGGCTATATTACGTTATTGATGTATATAAAGGTCCCACGGAGACGTAGAGGCCAACTCGCCAGGAATGTTGTCAAATATTACCGCCGAGATGTTAGATTGGGTTAGGCTAGCTTATATTATGTTATTGATGTATATAAAGGTCCCACGGAGACGTAGAGGCCAACTCGCCAGGAATGTTGTCAAATATTACCGCGGAGATGTTAGGTTGGGTTAGGTTAGGTTATATTACGTTATTGATGTGTATAAAGGTCCCACGGAGGCGGATAAGCCAACTCGCCAGGAATGTTGTCAAATATTACCGCCGAGATGTTAGGTTGGGTTAGGTTAGGTTGTATTACATTATTGATGTATATAACGGTCCCACGGAGAGGTAGAGGCCAACAAGACAGGAATGTGGTCAAATATTACCGCCGAGATGTTAGGTTGGGTTAGGTTAGGCTATATTACGTTATTGATGTATATAAAGGTCCCACGGAGACGTAGAGGCCAACTCGCCAGGTATGTTGTCAAATCTTACCGCCGAGATGTTAGGTTGGGTTAGGTTAGGTTATATTACGTTATTGATGTATATGAAGGTCAAACGGAGACGTAAAGGCCAACTCGCCAGGAATGATGTCAAATATTACCGCCGAGATGTTAGGTTGGGTTAGGTTAGGTTATATTACGTTATTGATGTATATAAAGGTCCCACGGAGACGTAGAGGCCAACTCGCCAGGTATGTTGTCAAATATTACCGCCGAGATGTTAGGTTGGGTTAGGTTATGTTATATTACGTTATTGATGTATATAAAGGTCCCACGGAGGCGGAAAAGCCAACTCGCCAGGAATGTTCTCAAATATTACCGCCGAGATGTTAGGTTGGGTTAGGTTAGGTTATATTACGTTATTGATGTATATAAAGGACCCACGGAGACGGATAAGCCAACTCGCCAGGAATGTTGTCAAATATTACCACCGAGATGTTAGGTTGGGTTAGGTTAGTTTGTATTACATTATTGATGTATATAACGGTCCCACGGAGACGTAGAGGCCAACAAGACAGGAATGTGGTCAAATATTACCGCAGAGATGTTAGGTTGGGTTAGGTTAGGTTATATTACGTTATAGATGTATGTAATGGTCCCAAGGAGACGTAGAGGCCAACAAGCCAGGAATCTGGTCAAATATTACCGCCGAGATGCTAGATTGGGTTAGGTTAGGTTATATTACGTTATTGATGTATATAAAGGTCCCACGGAGACGGATAAGCCAACTCGCCAGGAATGTTGTCAAATATTACCGCCGAGATATTAGGTTGGATTAGGTTAGGTTATATTAGGTTATTGATGTATATAAAGGTCCCACGGAGACGGAGACACCAACTCGCCAGGAATGTTGTCAAATATTACCGCCGAGATGTTAGGTTGGGTTAGGTTAGGTTATATTACGTTATTGATGTATATAAAGATCCCACGGAGGCGTAGAGGCCAACTCGCCAGGTATGTTGTCAAATAGTACCGCCGAGGTGTTAGGTTGGGTTAGGTTATGTTATATTACGTTATTGATGTATATAAAGGTCCCACGGAGGCGGAGAAGCCAACTCGCCAGGAATGTTCTCAAATATTACTGCCGAGATGTTAGGTTGGGTTAGGTTAGGTTGTATTACAATATTGATGTATATAACGGTCCCACGGAGACGTAGAGGCCATCAAGACAGGAATGTGGTCAAATATTACCGCCGAGGTGTTAGGATGGGTTAGGTTAGGTTATATTACGTTATTGATGTATATAAAGGTCCCACGGAGACGTAGAGGCCAACAAGCCAGGAATGTGGTCAAATATTACCGCCGAGATGTTAGGTTGGGTTAGGTTAGGTTATATTACGTTATTGATGTATATAACGGTCCCACGGAGACGTAGAGGCCATCAAGACAGGTATGTGGTCAAATATTACAGCCGATATGTAAGATTGGGTTATGTGATGCTATATTACGTTATTGATGTATATAAAGATCCCACGGAGACGTAGAGGCCAACTCGCCAGGTATGTGGTCAAATATTACCGCGGAGATGTTAGGTTGGGTTAGGTTAGGTTATATTACGTTATTGATGTGTATAAAGGTCCCACGGAGGCGGATAAGCCAACTCGCCAGGAATGTTGTCAAATATTACCGCCGAGATGTTAGGTTGGGTTAGGTTAGGTTGTATTACATTATTGATGTATATAACGGTCCCACGGAGAGGTAGAGGCCAACAAGACAGGAATGTGGTCAAATATTACCGCCGAGATGTTAGATTGGGTTAGGATATGTTATATTACGTTATTGATGTATATAAAGGTCCCACGGAGGCGGAAAAGCCAACTCGCCAGGAATGTTCTCAAATATTACCGCCGAGATGTTAGGTTGGGTTAGGTTAGGTTATATTACGTTATTGATGTATATAAAGGTCCCACGGAGACGGATAAGCCAACTCGCCAGGAATGTTGTCAAATATTACCACCGAGATGTTAGGTTGGGTTAGGTTAGATTGTATTACATTATTGATGTATATAACGGTCCCACGGAGACGTAGAGGCCAACAAGACAGGAATGTGGTCAAATATTACCGCAGAGATGTTAGGTTGGGTTAGGTTAGGCTATATTACGTTATTGATGTATATAAAGGTCCCACGGAGACGTAGAGGCCAATTCGCCAGGTATGTTGTCAGATCTTACCGCCGAGATGTTAGGTTGGGTTAGGTTAGGCTATATTACGTTATTGATGTATATAAAGGTCCCACGGAGACGTAGAGGCCAACAAGCCAGGAATATGGTTAAATATTACCGCCGAGATGTTAAGTTGGGTTAGGTTAGGTTATATTACGTTATAGATGTATGTAATGGTAACACGGAGACGTAGAGGCCAACAAGCCAGGAATCTGGTCAAATATTACCGCCGAGATGCTAGATTGGGTTAGGTTAGGTTATATTACGTTATTGATGTATATAAAGGTCCCACGGAGACGGATAAGCCAACTCGCCAGGAATGTTGTCAAATATTACCGCCGAGATATTAGGTTGGATTAGGTTAGGTTATATTAGGTTATTGATGTATATAAAGGTCCCACGGAGACGGAGAAACCAACTCGCCAGGAATGTTGTCAAATATTACCGCCGAGATGTTAGATTGGGTTAGGTTAGGTTATATTACGTTATTGATGTATATAAAGATCCCACGGAGACGTAGAGGCCAACTCGCCAGGTATGTTGTCAAATAGTACCGCCGAGGAGTTAGGTTGGGTTAGGTTATGTTATATTACGTTATTGATGTATATAAAGGTCCCACGGAGGCGGAGAAGCCAACTCGCCAGGAATGTTCTCAAATATTACTGCCGAGATGTTAGGTTGGGTTAGGTTAGGTTGTATTACAATATTGATGTATATAACGGTCCCACGGAGACGTAGAGGCCATCAAGACAGGAATGTGGTCAAATATTACCGCCGAGATGTTAGGATGGGTTAGGTTAGGTTATATTACGTTATTGATGTGTATAAAGATCCCACGGAGACGTAGAGGCCAATTCGCCAGGTATGTTGTCAAATATTACCGCCGAGATGTTAGGTTGGGTTAGGCTAGGTTATATTACGTTATTGATGTATACAAAGGTCCCACTGAGGCGTAAAGGCCAACTCGCCAGGTAAGTTTTCAAATATTACCGCCGAGATGTTAGGTTGGGTTAGGTTAGGTTATATTACGTTATTGATGTATATAACGGTCCCACGGAGACGTAGAGGCCATCAAGACAGGAATGTGGTCAAATATACCCGCCGAGATGTTAGATTGGGTTAGGTTATGCTATATTACGTTATTGATGTATATAAAGGTCCCACGGAGACGGAGAAACCAACTCGCCAGGTATGTTGTCAAATCTTACCGCCGAGATGTTAGGTTGGGTTAGGTTAGGTTATATTACATTATTGATGTATATAACGGTCCCACGGAGACGTAGAGGCCATCAAGACAGGAATGTGGTCAAATATTACCGCCGAGATGTTAGGATGGGTTAGGTTAGGTTATATTGCGTTATTGATGTGTATAAAGATCCCACGGAGACGTAGAGGCCAACTCGCCAGGTATGTTGTCAAATATTACCGCCGAGATGCTAGGTTGGGTTAGGCTAGGTTATATTACGTTATTGATGTATACAAAGGTCCCACTGAGGCGTAAAGGCCAACTCACCAGGTAAGTTTTCAAATATTACCGCCGAGATGTTAGGTTGGGTTACGTTAGGTTATATTACGTTATTGATGTATATAACGGTCCCACGGAGACGTAGAGGCCATCAAGACAGGAATGTGGTCAAATATACCCGCCGAGATGTTAGGTTGGGTTAGGTTAGGTTATATTACGTTATTGATGTATATAATGGTCCCACGGAGACGTAGAGGCCAACAAGCCAGGAATGTGGTCAAATATTACCGCCGAGATGTTAGGTTGGGTTAGGTTAGGTTATATTACGTTATTGATGTATATAACGGTCCCACGGAGACGTAGAGGCCATCAAGACAGGAATGTGGTCAAATATTACAGCCGAGATGTAAGATTGGTTTAGGTTAGGTTATATTACGTTATTGAAGTATATAAAGGTCCCACGGAGACGTAGAGGCCAACAAGCCAGGAATGTGGTCAAATATTACCGCCGAGATGTTAGATTGGGTTAGGTTAGGCTATATTACGTTATTGATGTATATAAAGGTCCCACGGAGACGTAGAGGCCAACTCGCCAAGTATGTTGTCAAATCTTACCGCCGAGATGTTAGGTTGGGTTAGGTTAGGTTATATTACGTTATTGATGTATATAAAGATCCCACGGAGACGTAGAGGCCAACTCGCCAGGTATGTTGTCAAATAGTACCGCCGAGATGTTAGGTTGGGTTAGGTTATGTTATATTACGTTATTCATGTATATAAAGGTCCCACGGAGGCGGAGAAGCCAACTCGCCAGGAATGTTCTCAAATATTACTGCCGAGATGTTAGGTTGGGTTAGGTTAGGTTATATTACGTTATTGATGTATATAAAGGTCCCACGGAGACGTAGAGGCCAACTCGCCAGGTATGTTGTCAAATATTACCGCCGAGATGTTAGGTTGGGTTAGGTTAGGTTATATTACGTTATTGATGTATATAAAAGTCCCACGGAGACGTAGAGGCCAACAAGCCAGGAATATGGTTAAATATTACCGCCGAAATGTTAGGTTGGGTTAGGTTAGGTTATATTACGTTATTGATGTATATAAAGGTCCCACGGAGACGTAGAGGCCAACAAGCCAGGATTGTGGTCAAATATTACCGCCGAGATGTTAGATTGGGATAGACTAGCTTATATTATGTTATTGATGTATATAAAAGTCCCACGGAGACGTAGAGGCCAACTCGCCAGGAATGTTGTCACATATTACCGCCGAGATGATAGGTTGGGTTAGGTTAGGTTATAATACGTTATTGATGTATATGAAGGTCAAACGGAGACGTAGAGGCCAACTCGCCAGGAATGATGTCAAATATTACCGCCGAGATGTTAGGTTGGGTTAGGTTAGGTTATATTACGTTATTGATGTATATAAAGGTCCCACGGAGACGTAGAGGCCAACAAGCCAGGAATATGGTTAAATATTACCGCCGAGATGTTAAGTTGGGTTAGGTTAGGTTATATTACGTCATAGATGTATATAAAGGTCCCACGGAGACGTAGAGTCCAACAAGCCAGGAATGTGATCAAATATTACCGCCGAGATGTAAGATTGGGTTAGGTGATATTATATTACGTTATTGATGCATATAAAGATCCCACGGAGACGTAGAGGCCAACTCGCCAGGTATGTTGTCAAATATTACCGCCGAGATGTTAGGTTGGGTTAGGCTAGGTTATATTACGTTATTGATGAATACAAAGGTCCCACGGAGGCGTAGAGGCCAACTCGCCAGGAATGTTGTCAAATATTACCGCCGAGATGTTAGATTGGGTTAGGCTAGCTTATATTATGTTATTGATGTATATAAAGGTCCCACGGAGACGTAGAGGCCAACTCGCCAGGAATGTTGTCAAATATTACCGCGGAGATGTTAGGTTGGGTTAGGTTAGGTTATATTACGTTATTGATGTATATAAAGGTCCCACGGAGGCGGATAAGCCAACTCGCCAGGAATGTTGTCAAATATTACCGCCGAGATGTTAGGTTGGGTTAGGTTAGGTTGTATTACATTATTGATGTATATAACGGTCCCACGGAGAGGTAGAGGCCAACAAGACAGGAATGTGGTCAAATATTACCGCCGAGATGTTAGGTTGGGTTAGGTTAGGCTATATTACGTTATTGATGTATATAAAGGTCCCACGGAGACGTAGAGGCCAACTCGCCAGGTATGTTGTCAAATCTTACCGCCGAGATGTTAGGTTGGGTTAGGTTAGGTTATATTACGTTATTGATGTATATGAAGGTCAAGCGGAGACGTAGAGGCCAACTCGCCAGGAATAATGTCAAATATTACCGCCGAGATGTTAGGTTGGGTTAGGTTAGGTTATATTACGTTATTGATGTATATAAAGGTCCCACGAAGACGTAGAGGCCAACTCGCCAGGTATGTTGTCAAATATTACCGAAGAGATGTTAGGTTGGGTTAGGTTAGGTTATATTACGTTATTGATGTATATAAAAGTCCCACGGAGACGTAGAGGCCAACAAGCCAGGAATATGGTTAAATATTACCGCCGAGATGTTAAGTTGGGTTAGGTTAGGTTATATTACGTCATAGATGTATATAAAGGTCCCACGGAGACGTAGAGTCCAACAAGCCAGGAATGTGATCAAATATTACCGCCGAGATGTAAGATTGGATTAGGTGATGTTATATTACGTTATTGATGCATATAAAGATCCCACGGAGACGTAGAGGCCAACAAGACAGGAATGTGGTCAAATATTACCGCCGAGATGTTAGGTTGGGTTAGGTTAGGCTATATTACGTTATTGATGTATATAAAGGTCCCACGGAGACATAGAGGCCAACTCGCCAGGTATGTTGTCAAATCTTACCGCCGAGATGTTAGGTTGGGTTAGGTTAGGTTATATTACGTTATTGATGTATATGAAGGTCAAATGGAGACGTAGAGGCCAACTCGCCAGGAATAATGTCAAATATTACCGCCGAGATGTTAGGTTGGGTTAGGTTAGGTTATATTACGTTATTGATGTATATAAAGGTCCCACGAAGACGTAGAGGCCAACTCGCCAGGTATGTTGTCAAATATTACCGCCGAGATGTTAGGTTGGGTTAGGTTAGGTTATATTACGTTATTGATGTATATAAAAGTCCCACGGAGACGTAGAGGCCAACAAGCCAGGAATATGGTTAAATATTACGGCCGAGATGTTAAGTTGGGTTAGGTTAGGTTATATTATGTTATTGATGTATATAAAGGTCCCACGGAGACGTAGAGGCCAACTCGCCAGGAATGTTGTCAAATATTACCGCCGAGATGTTAGGTTGGGTTAGGTTAGGTTGTATTACATTATTGATGTATATAACGGTCCCACGGAGAGGTAGAGGCCAACAAGACAGGAATGTGGTCAAATATTACCTCCGAGATGTTAGGTTGGGTTAGGTTAGGCTATATTACGTTATTGATGCACATAAAGATCCCACGGAGACGTAGAGGCCAACAAGACAGGAATGTGGTCAAATATTACCGCCGAGATGTTAGGTTGGGTTAGGTTAGGCTATATTACGTTATTGATGTATATAAAGGTCCCACGGAGACATAGAGGCCAACTCGCCAGGTATGTTGTCAAATCTTACCGCCGAGATGTTAGGTTGGGTTAGGTTAGGTTATATTACGTTATTGATGTATATGAAGGTCAAACGGAGACGTAGAGGCCAACTCGCCAGGAATGTTGTCAAATATTACCGCCGAGATGTTAGGTTGGGTTAGGTTAGGTTATATTACGTTATTGATGTATATAAAGGTCCCACGGAGACGTAGAGGCCAACAAGTCAGGATTGTGGTCAAATATTACCGCCGAGATGTTAGATTGGGATAGACTAGCTTATATTATGTTATTGATGTATATAAAAGTCCCACGGAGACGTAGAGGCCAACAAGCCAGGAATGTGATCAAATATTACCGCCGAGATGTAAGATTGGGTTAGGTTAGGTTATATTACGTTATTGATGTATATAAAGGACCCACGGAGACGGATAAGCCAACTCGCCAGGAATGTTGTCAAATATTACCACCGAGATGTTAGGTTGGGTTAGGTTAGTTTGTATTACATTATTGATGTATATAACGGTCCCACGGAGACGTAGAGGCCAACAAGACAGGAATGTGGTCAAATATTACCGCAGAGATGTTAGGTTGGGTTAGGTTAGGCTATATTACGTTATTGATGTATATAAAGGTCCCACGGAGACGTAGAGGCCAATTCGCCAGGTATGTTGTCAGATCTTACCGCCGAGATGTTAGGTTGGGTTAGGTTAGGCTATATTACGTTATTGATGTATATAAAGGTCCCACGGAGACGTAGAGGCCAACTCGCCAAGTATGTTGTCAAATCTTACCGCCGAGATGTTAGGTTGGGTTAGGTTAGGTTATATTACGTTATAGATGTATGTAATGGTCCCACGGAGACGTAGAGGCCAACAAGCCAGGAATCTGGTCAAATATTACCGCCGAGATGCTAGATTGGGTTAGGTTAGGTTATATTACGTTATTGATGTATATAAAGGTCCCACGGAGACGGATAAGCCAACTCGCCAGGAATGTTGTCAAATATTACCGCCGAGATATTAGGTTGGATTAGGTTAGGTTATATTAGGTTATTGATGTATATAAAGGTCCCACGGAGACGGAGAAACCAACTCGCCAGGAATGTTGTCAAATATTACCGCCGAGATGTTAGGTTGGGTTAGGTTAGGTTATATTACGTTGTTGATGTATATAAAGATCCCACGGAGGCGTAGAGGCCAACTCGCCAGGTATGTTGTCAAATAGTACCGCCGAGGTGTTAGGTTGGGTTAGATTATGTTATATTACGTTATTGATGTATATAAAGGTCCCACGGAGGCGGAGAAGCCAACTCGCCAGGAATGTTCTCAAATATTACTGCCGAGATGTTAGGTTGGGTTAGGTTAGGTTGTATTACAATATTGATGTATATAACGGTCCCACGGAGACGTAGAGGCCATCAAGACAGGAATGTGGTCAAATATTACCGCCGAGATGTTAGGATGGGTTAGGTTAGGTTATATTACGTTATTGATGTATATAAAGGTCCCACGGAGACGTAGAGGCCAACAAGCCAGGAATGTGGTCAAATATTACCGCCGAGATGTTAGGTTGGGTTAGGTTAGGTTATATTACGTTATTGAAGTATATAACGGTCCCACGGAGACGTAGAGGCCATCAAGACAGGAATGTGGTCAAATATTACAGCCGATATGTAAGATTGGGTTATGTGATGCTATATTACGTTATTGATGTATATAAAGATCCCACGGAGAAGTAGAGGCCTACTCGCCAGGTATGTTGTCAAATATTACCGCCGAGATGTTAGGTTGGGTTAGGCTAGGTTATATTACGTTATTGATGAATACAAAGGTCCCACGGAGGCGTAGAGGCCAACTCGCCAGGAATGTTGTCAAATATTACCGCCGAGATGTTAGATTGGGTTAGGCTAGCTTATATTATGTTATTGATGTATATAAAGGTCCCACGGAGACGTAGAGGCCAACTCGCCAGGAATGTTGTCAAATATTACCGCCGAGATGTTAGGTTGGGTTAGGTTAGGTTGTATTACATTATTGATGTATATAACGGTCCCACGGAGAGGCAGAGGCCAACAAGACAGGAATGTGGTCAAATATTACCTCCGAGATGTTAGGTTGGGTTAGGTTAGGCTATATTACGTTATTGATGCACATAAAGATCCCACGGAGACGTAGAGGCCAACAAGACAGGAATGTGGTCAAATATTACCGCCGAGATGTTAGGTTGGGTTAGGTTAGGCTATATTACGTTATTGATGTATATAAAGGTCCCACGGAGACATAGAGGCCAACTCGCCAGGTATGTT
This sequence comes from Xylocopa violacea, assembly GCA_963969225.1. Lineage (NCBI taxonomy): Eukaryota > Metazoa > Arthropoda > Insecta > Hymenoptera > Apidae > Xylocopa > Xylocopa violacea. The sequence goes on along the minus strand of CAXAJV010000017.1, from coordinate 5,059,215 downwards.
GTCAAATCTTACCGCCGAGATGTTAGGTTGGGTTAGGTTAGGTTATATTACGTTATTGATGTATATGAAGGTCAAACGGAGACGTAGAGGCCAACTCGCCAGGAATGTTGTCAAATATTACCGCCGAGATGTTAGGTTGGGTTAGGTTAGGTTATATTACGTTATTGATGTATATAAAGGTCCCACGGAGACGTAGAGGCCAACAAGTCAGGATTGTGGTCAAATATTACCGCCGAGATGTTAGATTGGGATAGACTAGCTTATATTATGTTATTGATGTATATAAAAGTCCCACGGAGACGTAGAGGCCAATAAGCCAGGAATGTGATCAAATATTACCGCCGAGATGTAAGATTGGGTTAGGTTAGGTTATATTACGTTATTGATGTATATAAAGGACCCACGGAGACGGATAAGCCAACTCGCCAGGAATGTTGTCAAATATTACCACCGAGATGTTAGGTTGGGTTAGGTTAGTTTGTATTACATTATTGATGTATATAACGGTCCCACGGAGACGTAGAGGCCAACAAGACAGGAATGTGGTCAAATATTACCGCAGAGATGTTAGGTTGGGTTAGGTTAGGCTATATTACGTTATTGATGTATATAAAGGTCCCACGGAGACGTAGAGGCCAATTCGCCAGGTATGTTGTCAGATCTTACCGCCGAGATGTTAGGTTGGGTTAGGTTAGGCTATATTACGTTATTGATGTATATAAAGGTCCCACGGAGACGTAGAGGCCAACTCGCCAAGTATGTTGTCAAATCTTACCGCCGAGATGTTAGGTTGGGTTAGGTTAGGTTATATTACGTTATAGATGTATGTAATGGTCCCACGGAGACGTAGAGGCCAACAAGCCAGGAATCTGGTCAAATATTACCGCCGAGATGCTAGATTGGGTTAGGTTAGGTTATATTACGTTATTGATGTATATAAAGGTCCCACGGAGACGGATAAGCCAACTCGCCAGGAATGTTGTCAAATATTACCGCCGAGATATTAGGTTGGATTAGGTTAGGTTATATTAGGTTATTGATGTATATAAAGGTCCCACGGAGACGGAGAAACCAACTCGCCAGGAATGTTGTCAAATATTACCGCCGAGATGTTAGGTTGGGTTAGGTTAGGTTATATTACGTTGTTGATGTATATAAAGATCCCACGGAGGCGTAGAGGCCAACTCGCCAGGTATGTTGTCAAATAGTACCGCCGAGGTGTTAGGTTGGGTTAGGTTATGTTATATTACGTTATTGATGTATATAAAGGTCCCACGGAGGCGGAGAAGCCAACTCGCCAGGAATGTTCTCAAATATTACTGCCGAGATGTTAGGTTGGGTTAGGTTAGGTTGTATTACAATATTGATGTATATAACGGTCCCACGGAGACGTAGAGGCCATCAAGACAGGAATGTGGTCAAATATTACCGCCGAGATGTTAGGATGGGTTAGGTTAGGTTATATTACGTTATTGATGTATATAAAGGTCCCACGGAGACGTAGAGGCCAACAAGCCAGGAATGTGGTCAAATATTACCGCCGAGATGTTAGGTTGGGTTAGGTTAGGTTATATTACGTTATTGAAGTATATAACGGTCCCACGGAGACGTAGAGGCCATCAAGACAGGAATGTGGTCAAATATTACAGCCGATATGTAAGATTGGGTTATGTGATGCTATATTACGTTATTGATGTATATAAAGATCCCACGGAGAAGTAGAGGCCTACTCGCCAGGTATGTTGTCAAATATTACCGCCGAGATGTTAGGTTGGGTTAGGCTAGGTTATATTACGTTATTGATGAATACAAAGGTCCCACGGAGGCGTAGAGGCCAACTCGCCAGGAATGTTGTCAAATATTACCGCCGAGATGTTAGATTGGGTTAGGCTAGCTTATATTATGTTATTGATGTATATAAAGGTCCCACGGAGACGTAGAGGCCAACTCGCCAGGAATGTTGTCAAATATTACCGCCGAGATGTTAGGTTGGGTTAGGTTAGGTTGTATTACATTATTGATGTATATAACGGTCCCACGGAGAGGTAGAGGCCAACAAGACAGGAATGTGGTCAAATATTACCTCCGAGATGTTAGGTTGGGTTAGGTTAGGCTATATTACGTTATTGATGTATATAAAGGTCCCACGGAGACGTAGAGGCCAACTCGCCAGGAATGTTGTCAAATATTACCGCCGAGATGATAGGTTGGGTTAGGTTAGGTTATAATACGTTATTGATGAATATGAAGGTCAAACGGAGACGTAGAGGCCAACTCGCCAGGAATGATGTCAAATATTACCGCCGAGATGTTAGGTTGGGTTAGGTTAGGTTATATTACGTTATTGATGTATATAAAGGTCCCACGGAGACGTAGAGCCCAACAAGCGAGGAATATGGTTAAATATTACCGCCGAGATGTTAAGTTGGGTTAGGTTAGGTTATATTACGTCATAGATGTATATAAAGGTCCCACGGAGACGTAGAGTCCAACAAGCCAGGAATGTGATCAAATATTACCGCCGAGATGTAAGATTGGGTTAGGTGATATTATATTACGTTATTGATGCATATAAAGATCATACGGAGACGTAGAGGCCAACTCGCCAGGTATGTTGTCAAATATTACCGCCGAGATGTTAGATTGGGTTAGGCTAGGTTATATTACGTTATTGATGAATACAAAGGTCCCACGGAGGCGTAGAGGCCAACTCGCCAGGAACGTTGTCAAATATTTCCGCCGAGATGTTAGATTGGGTTAGGCTAGCTTATATTATGTTATTGATGTATATAAAGGTCCCACGGAGACGTACAGGCCAACTCGCCAGGAATGTTGTCAAATATTACCGCGGAGATGTTAGGTTGGGTTAGGTTAGGTTATATTACGTTATTGATGTGTATAAAGGTCCCACGGAGGCGGATAAGCCAACTCGCCAGGAATGTTGTCAAATATTACCGCCGAGATGTTAGGTTGGGTTAGGTTAGGTTGTATTACATTATTGATGTATATAACGGTCCCACGGAGAGGTAGAGGCCAACAAGACAGGAATGTGGTCAAATATTACCGCCGAGATGTTAGGTTGGGTTAGGTTAGGCTATATTACGTTATTGATGTATATAAAGGTCCCACGGAGACGTAGAGGCCAACTCGCCAGGTATGTTGTCAAATCTTACCGCCGAGATGTTAGGTTGGGTTAGGTTAGGTTATATTACGTTATTGATGTATATGAAGGTCAAACGGAGACGTAAAGGCCAACTCGCCAGGAATGATGTCAAATATTACCGCCGAGATGTTAGGTTGGGTTAGGTTAGGTTATATTACGTTATTGATGTATATAAAGGTCCCACGGAGACGTAGAGGCCAACTCGCCAGGTATGTTGTCAAATATTACCGCCGAGATGTTAGGTTGGGTTAGGTTATGTTATATTACGTTATTGATGTATATAAAGGTCCCACGGAGGCGGAAAAGCCAACTCGCCAGGAATGTTCTCAAATATTACCGCCGAGATGTTAGGTTGGGTTAGGTTAGGTTATATTACGTTATTGATGTATATAAAGGTCCCACGGAGACGGATAAGCCAACTCGCCAGGAATGTTGTCAAATATTACCACCGAGATGTTAGGTTGGGTTAGGTTAGTTTGTATTACATTATTGATGTATATAACGGTCCCACGGAGACGTAGAGGCCAACAAGACAGGAATGTGGTCAAATATTACCGCAGAGATGTTAGGTTGGGTTAGGTTAGGCTATATTACGTTATTGATGTATATAAAGGTCCCACGGAGACGTAGAGGCCAATTCGCCAGGTATGTTGTCAGATCTTACCGCCGAGATGTTAGGTTGGGTTAGGTTAGGCTATATTACGTTATTGATGTATATAAAGGTCCCACGGAGACGTAGAGGCCAACTCGCCAAGTATGTTGTCAAATCTTACCGCCGAGATGTTAGGTTGGGTTAGGTTAGGTTATATTACGTTATAGATGTATGTAATGGTAACACGGAGACGTAGAGGCCAACAAGCCAGGAATCTGGTCAAATATTACCGCCGAGATGCTAGATTGGGTTAGGTTAGGTTATATTACGTTATTGATGTATATAAAGGTCCCACGGAGACGGATAAGCCAACTCGCCAGGAATGTTGTCAAATATTACCGCCGAGATATTAGGTTGGATTAGGTTAGGTTATATTAGGTTATTGATGTAAATAAAGGTCCCACGGAGACGGAGAAACCAACTCGCCAGGAATGTTGTCAAATATTACCGCCGAGATGTTAGATTGGGTTAGGTTAGGTTATATTACGTTATTGATGTATATAAAGATCCCACGGAGACGTAGAGGCCAACTCGCCAGGTATGTTGTCAAATAGTACCGCCGAGGTGTTAGGTTGGGTTAGGTTATGTTATATTACGTTATTGATGTATATAAAGGTCCCACGGAGGCGGAGAAGCCAACTCGCCAGGAATGTTCTCAAATATTACTGCCGAGATGTTAGGTTGGGTTAGGTTAGGTTGTATTACAATATTGATGTATATAACGGTCCCACGGAGACCTAGAGGCCATCAAGACAGGAATGTGGTCAAATATTACCGCCGAGATGTTAGGATGGGTTAGGTTAGGTTATATTACGTTATTGATGTGTATAAAGATCCCACGGAGACGTAGAGGCCAATTCGCCAGGTATGTTGTCAAATATTACCGCCGAGATGTTAGGTTGGGTTAGGCTAGGTTATATTACGTTATTGATGTATACAAAGGTCCCACTGAGGCGTAAAGGCCAACTCGCCAGGTAAGTTTTCAAATATTACCGCCGAGATGTTAGGTTGGGTTAGGTTAGGTTATATTACGTTATTGATGTATATAACGGTCCCAGGGATACGTAGAGGCCATCAAGACAGGAATGTGGTCAAATATACCCGCCGAGATGTTAGATTAGGTTAGGTTAGGCTATATTACGTTATTGATGTATATAAAGGTCCCACGGAGACGGAGAAACCAACTCGCCAGGAATGTTGTCAAATATTACCGCCGAGATGTTAGGTTGGGTTAGGTTAGGTTATATTACGTTATTGATGTATATGAAGGTCAAACGGAGACGTAAAGGCCAACTCGCCAGGAATGATGTCAAATATTACCGCCGAGATGTTAGGTTGGGTTAGGTTAGGTTATATTACGTTATTGATGTATATAAAGGTCCCACGGAGACGTAGAGGCCAACTCGCCAGGTATGTTGTCAAATATTACCGCCGAGATGTTAGGTTGGGTTAGGTTATGTTATATTACGTTATTGATGTATATAAAGGTCCCACGGAGGCGGAAAAGCCAACTCGCCAGGAATGTTCTCAAATATTACCGCCGAGATGTTAGGTTGGGTTAGGTTAGGTTATATTACGTTATTGATGTATATAAAGGTCCCACGGAGACGGATAAGCCAACTCGCCAGGAATGTTGTCAAATATTACCACCGAGATGTTAGGTTGGGTTAGGTTAGTTTGTATTACATTATTGATGTATATAACGGTCCCACGGAGACGTAGAGGCCAACAAGACAGGAATGTGGTCAAATATTACCGCAGAGATGTTAGGTTGGGTTAGGTTAGGCTATATTACGTTATTGATGTATATAAAGGTCCCACGGAGACGTAGAGGCCAATTCGCCAGGTATGTTGTCAGATCTTACCGCCGAGATGTTAGGTTGGGTTAGGTTAGGCTATATTACGTTATTGATGTATATAAAGGTCCCACGGAGACGTAGAGGCCAACTCGCCAAGTATGTTGTCAAATCTTACCGCCGAGATGTTAGGTTGGGTTAGGTTAGGTTATATTACGTTATAGATGTATGTAATGGTAACACGGAGACGTAGAGGCCAACAAGCCAGGAATCTGGTCAAATATTACCGCCGAGATGCTAGATTGGGTTAGGTTAGGTTATATTACGTTATTGATGTATATAAAGGTCCCACGGAGACGGATAAGCCAACTCGCCAGGAATGTTGTCAAATATTACCGCCGAGATATTAGGTTGGATTAGGTTAGGTTATATTAGGTTATTGATGTAAATAAAGGTCCCACGGAGACGGAGAAACCAACTCGCCAGGAATGTTGTCAAATATTACCGCCGAGATGTTAGATTGGGTTAGGTTAGGTTATATTACGTTATTGATGTATATAAAGATCCCACGGAGACGTAGAGGCCAACTCGCCAGGTATGTTGTCAAATAGTACCGCCGAGGTGTTAGGTTGGGTTAGGTTATGTTATATTACGTTATTGATGTATATAAAGGTCCCACGGAGGCGGAGAAGCCAACTCGCCAGGAATGTTCTCAAATATTACTGCCGAGATGTTAGGTTGGGTTAGGTTAGGTTGTATTACAATATTGATGTATATAACGGTCCCACGGAGACCTAGAGGCCATCAAGACAGGAATGTGGTCAAATATTACCGCCGAGATGTTAGGATGGGTTAGGTTAGGTTATATTACGTTATTGATGTGTATAAAGATCCCACGGAGACGTAGAGGCCAATTCGCCAGGTATGTTGTCAAATATTACCGCCGAGATGTTAGGTTGGGTTAGGCTAGGTTATATTACGTTATTGATGTATACAAAGGTCCCACTGAGGCGTAAAGGCCAACTCGCCAGGTAAGTTTTCAAATATTACCGCCGAGATGTTAGGTTGGGTTAGGTTAGGTTATATTACGTTATTGATGTATATAACGGTCCCAGGGATACGTAGAGGCCATCAAGACAGGAATGTGGTCAAATATACCCGCCGAGATGTTAGATTAGGTTAGGTTAGGCTATATTACGTTATTGATGTATATAAAGGTCCCACGGAGACGGAGAAACCAACTCGCCAGGAATGTTGTCAAATATTACCGCCGAGATGTTAGGTTGGGTTTGGTTAGGTTATATTACGTTATTGATGTATATAAAGATCCCACGGAGACGTAGAGGCCAACTCGCCAGGTATGTTGTCAAATAGTACCGCCGAGATGTTAGGTTGGGTTAGGTTATGTTATATTACGTTATTGATGTATATAAAGGTCCCACGGAGGCGGACAAGCCAACTCGCCAGGTATGTTGTCAAATCTTACCGCCGAGATGTTAGGTTGGGTTAGGTTAGGTTATATTACATTATTGATGTATATAACGGTCCCACGGAGACGTAGAGGCCATCAAGACAGGAATGTGGTCAAATATTACCGCCGAGATGTTAGGTTGGGTTAGGTTAGGCTATATTACGTTATTGATGTATATAAAGGTCCCGCGGAGACGTAGAGGCCAACTCGCCAGGTATGTTGTCAAATCTTACCGCCGAGATGTTAGGTTGGGTTAGGTTAGGTTATATTACGTTATTGATGTATATGAAGGTCAAACGGAGACGTAGAGGCCAACTCGCCAGGAATGATGTCAAATATTACCGCCGAGATGTTAGATTGGGTTAGGTTAGGCTATATTACGTTATTGATGTATATAAAAGTCCCACGGAGACGTAGAGGTCAACTCGCCAAGTATGTTGTCAAATCTTACCGCCGAGATGTTAGGTTGGGTTAGGTTAGGTTATATTACGTTATTGATGTATATAAAGATCCCACGGAGACGTAGAGGCCAACTCGCCAGGTATGTTGTCAAATAGTACCGCCGAGATGTTCGGTTGGGTTAGGTTATGTTATATTACGTTATTGATGTATATAAAGGTCCCACGGAGGCGGAGAAGCCAACTCGCCAGGAATGTTCTCAAATATTACTGCCGAGATGTTAGGTTGGGTTAGGTTAGGTTATATTAGGTTATTGATGTATATAAAGGTCCCACGGAGACGGAGAAACCAACTCGCCAGGAATGTTGTCAAATATTACCGCCGAGATGTTAGGTTGGGTTAGGTTAGGTTATATTACGTTATTGATGTATATAAAGATCCCACGGAGACGTAGAGGCCAACTTGCCAGGTATGTTGTCAAATAGTACCGCCGAGATGTTAGGTTGGGTTAGGTTATGTTATATTACGTTATTGATGTATATAAAGGTCCCACGGAGGCGGATAAGCCAACTCGCCAGGAATGTTCTCAAATATTACTGCCGAGATGTTAGGTTGGGTTAGGTTAGGTTATATTACGTTATTGATGTATATAACGGTCCCACGGAGACGTAGAGGCCATCAAGACAGGTATGTGGTCAAATATACCCGCCGAGATGTTAGGTTGGGTTAGGTTAGGTTATATTACGTTATTGATGTATATAAAGGTCCCACGGAGACGGATAAGCCAACTCGCCAGGAATGTTGTCAAATATTACCGCCGAGATATTAGGTTGGATTAGGTTAGGTTATATTACGTTATTGATGTATATAACGGTCCCGCGGAGACGGAGAATCCAACTCGCCAGGAATGTTGTCAAATATTACCGCCGAGATGTTAGGTTGGGTTAGGTTAGGTTATATTACGTTATTGATGTATATAAAGATCCCACGAAGACGTAGATGCCAACTCGCCAGGTATGTTGTCAAATCTTACCGCCGAGATGTTAGGTTGGTTTAGGTTAGGTTATATTACGTTATAGATGTATATAAAGGTCCCACGGGGACGTAGAGTCCAACAAGCCAGGAATGTGATCAAATATTACCGCCCTGATGTAAGATAGGGTTAGGTGATGTTATATTACGTTATTGATGTGTATAAAGATCCCACGGAGACGTAGAGGCCAACTCGCCAGGTATGTTGTCAAATATTACCGCCGAGATGTTAGGTTGGGTTAGGTTAGGTTATATTACGTTATTGATGTATATAAAGGTCGCACGGAGACGAAGAGGCCATCTCGCCAGGTATGTCTTCAAATATTACCGCCGAGATGTTAGATAGGTTTAGGTTAGGTTATATTACGTTATTGAAGTATATAAAGGTCCCACGGAGACGTAGAGGCCAACAAGCCAGGAATGTCGTCAAATATTACCGCCGAGATGTTAGATTGGGTTAGGCTAGCTTATATTATGTTATTGATGTGTATAACGGTGCCACGGAGACGTAGAGGCCAACAAGACAAGAAGGTGGTCAAATATTACCGCCGAGATGTTAGGTTGGGTTAGGTTAGGCTATATTACGTTATTGATGTATATAAAGGTCCCACGGAGACGTAGAGGCCAACAAGCCAGGAATGTCGTCAAATATTACCGCCGAGATGTTAGATTGGGTTAGGCTAGCATATATTATGTTATTGATGTATATAAAGGTCCCACGGAGACGTAGAGGCCAACAAGCCGGGAATGTGGTCAAATATTACAGCCGAGATGTTAGATTGGGTTAGGTTAGGCTATATTACGTTATTGATGTATATAAAGGTCCCACGGAGACGTGGAGGCCAACTCGCCATGTATGTTGTCAAATCTTACCGCCGAGATGTTAGGTTGGGTTAGGTTAGGTTATATTACGTTATTGATGTATATAACGGTCCCACGGAGACGTAGAGGCCATCAAGACAGGAATGTGGTCAAATATTACCGCCGAGATGTTAGGATGGGTTAGGTTAGGTTATATTACGTTATTGATGTATATAAAGGTCCCACGGAGACGTAGAGGCCAACAAGCCAGGAATGTGGTCAAATATTACCGCCGAGATGTTAGGTTGGGTTAGGTTAGGTTATATTACGTTATTGAAGTATATAACGGTCCCACGGAGACGTAGAGGCCATCAAGACAGGAATGTGGTCAAATATTACAGCCGATATGTAAGATTGGGTTATGTGATGCTATATTACGTTATTGATGTATATAAAGATCCCACGGAGACGTAGAGGCCAACTCGCCAGGTATGTTGTCAAATATTACCGCCGAGATGTTAGGTTGGGTTAGGCTAGGTTATATTACGTTATTGATGAATACAAAGGTCCCACGGAGGCGTAGAGGCCAACTCGCCAGGAATGTTGTCAAATATTACCGCCGAGATGTTAGATTGGGTTAGGCTAGCTTATATTATGTTATTGATGTATATAAAGGTCCCACGGAGACGTAGAGGCCAACTCGCCAGGAATGTTGTCAAATATTACCGCCGAGATGTTAGGTTGGGTTAGGTTAGGTTGTATTACATTATTGATGTATATAACGGTCCCACGGAGAGGTAGAGGCCAACAAGACAGGAATGTGGTCAAATATTACCTCCGAGATGTTAGGTTGGGTTAGGTTAGGCTATATTACGTTATTGATGTATATAAAGGTCCCACGGAGACGTAGAGGCCAACTCGCCAGGAATGTTGTCAAATATTACCGCCGAGATGATAGGTTGGGTTAGGTTAGGTTATAATACGTTATTGATGAATATGAAGGTCAAACGGAGACGTAGAGGCCAACTCGCCAGGAATGATGTCAAATATTACCGCCGAGATGTTAGGTTGGGTTAGGTTAGGTTATATTACGTTATTGATGTATATAAAGGTCCCACGGAGACGTAGAGCCCAACAAGCGAGGAATATGGTTAAATATTACCGCCGAGATGTTAAGTTGGGTTAGGTTAGGTTATATTACGTCATAGATGTATATAAAGGTCCCACGGAGACGTAGAGTCCAACAAGCCAGGAATGTGATCCAATATTACCGCCGAGATGTAAGATTGGGTTAGGTGATATTATATTACGTTATTGATGCATATAAAGATCATACGGAGACGTAGAGGCCAACTCGCCAGGTATGTTGTCAAATATTACCGCCGAGATGTTAGATTGGGTTAGGCTAGGTTATATTACGTTATTGATGAATACAAAGGTCCCACGGAGGCGTAGAGGCCAACTCGCCAGGAACGTTGTCAAATATTCCCGCCGAGATGTTAGATTGGGTTACGCTAGCTTATATTATGTTATTGATGTATATAAAGGTCCCACGGAGACGTAGAGGCCAACTCGCCAGGAATGTTGTCAAATATTACCGCGGAGATGTTAGGTTGGGTTAGGTTAGGTTATATTACGTTATTGATGTGTATAAAGGTCCCACGGAGGCGGATAAGCCAACTCGCCAGGAATGTTGTCAAATATTACCGCCGAGATGTTAGGTTGGGTTAGGTTAGGTTGTATTACATTATTGATGTATATAACGGTCCCACGGAGAGGTAGAGGCCAACAAGACAGGAATGTGGACAAATATTACCGCCGAGATGTTAGGTTGGGTTAGGTTATGTTATATTACGTTATTGATGTATATAAAGGTCCCACGGAGGCGGAAAAGCCAACTCGCCAGGAATGTTCTCAAATATTACCGCCGAGATGTTAGGTTGGGTTAGGTTAGGTTATATTACGTTATTGATGTATATAAAGGTCCCACGGAGACGGATAAGCCAACTCGCCAGGAATGTTGTCAAATATTACCACCGAGATGTTAGGTTGGGTTAGGTTAGTTTGTATTACATTATTGATGTATATAACGGTCCCACGGAGACCTAGAGGCCATCAAGACAGGAATGTGGTCAAATATTACCGCCGAGATGTTAGGATGGGTTAGGTTAGGTTATATTACGTTATTGATGTGTATAAAGATCCCACGGAGACGTAGAGGCCAATTCGCCATGTATGTTGTCAAATATTACCGCCGAGATGGTAGGTTGGGTTAGGCTAGGTTATATTACGTTATTGATGTATACAAAGGTCCCACTGAGGCGTAAAGGCCAACTCGCCAGGTAAGTTTTCAAATATTACCGCCGAGATGTTAGGTTGGGTTAGGTTAGGTTATATTACGTTATTGATGTATATAACGGTCCCACGGATACGTAGAGGCCATCAAGACAGGAATGTGGTCAAATATACCCGCCGAGATGTTAGATTAGGTTAGGTTAGGCTATATTACGTTATTGATGTATATAAAGGTCCCACGGAGACGGAGAAACCAACTCGCCAGGAATGTTGTCAAATATTACCGCCGAGATGTTAGGTTGGGTTTGGTTAGGTTATATTACGTTATTGATGTATATAAAGATCCCACGGAGACGTAGAGGCCAACTCGCCAGGTATGTTGTCAAATAGTACCGCCGAGATGTTAGGTTGGGTTAGGTTATGTTATATTACGTTATTGATGTATATAAAGGTCCCACGGAGGCGGACAAGCCAACTCGCCAGGTATGTTGTCCAATCTTACCGCCGAGATGTTAGGTTGGGTTAGGTTAGGTTATATTACATTATTGATGTATATAACGGTCCCACGGAGACGTAGAGGCCATCAAGACAGGAATGTGGTCAAATATTACCGCCGAGATGTTAGGTTGGGTTAGGTTAGGCTATATTACGTTATTGATGTATATAAAGGTCCCGCGGAGACGTAGAGGCCAACTCGCCAGGTATGTTGTCAAATATTACCGGCGAGATGTTAGGTTGGGTTAGGATAGGTTATATTACGTTATTGATGTATACAAAGGTCCCACGGAGGCGTAAAGGCCAACTCGCCAGGTAAGTTTTCAAATATTACCGCCGAGATGTTAGGTTGGGTTAGGTTAGGTTATATTACGTTATTGATGTATATGACGGTCCCACGGAGACGTAGAGGCCATCAAGACAGGAATGTGGTCAAATATTCCCGCCGAGATGTTAGGTTGGGTTAGGTTAGGTTATATTACGTTATTGATGTATATAAAGGTCCCACGGAGACGTAGAGGCCAAAAATCCAGGAATGTGGTTAAATATTACCGCCGAGATGTTAGGTTGGGTTAGGTTAGGTTATGTTACATTATTGATGTATATAACGGTCGCACGGAGACGTAGAGGCCAACAAGACAGGAATGTGGTCAAATATTACCGCCGAGATGTTAGGTTGGATTAGGTTAGGCTATATTACGTTATAGGTGTATATAAAGGTCCCACGGAGACGTAGAGGCCAACTCGCCAGGCATGTTGTCAAATCTTACCGCCGAGATGTTAGGTAGGGTTAGGTTAGGTTATATTACGTTATAGATGTATATAAATGTCCCACGGAGACGTAGAGTCCAACAAGCCAGGAATGTGATCAAATATTACCGCCGAGATGTAAGATAGGGTTAGGTGACGTTATATTACGTTATTGATTTGTATAAAGATCCCACGGAGACGTAGAGGCCAACTCGCCAGGTATGTTGTCAAATATTACCGCCGAGATGTTAGGTTGGGTTAGGCTAGGTTATATTACGTTATTGATGTATACAAAGGTCCCACGGAGGCGTAAAGGCCAACTCGCCAGGTAAGTTTTCAAATATTACCGCCGAGATGTTAGGTTGGGTTAGGTTAGGTTGTATTACGTTATTGATGTATATAACGGTCCCACGGAGACGTAGAGGCCATCAAGACAGGAATGTGGTCAAATATACCCGCCGAGATGTTAGGTTGGGTTAGGTTAGGTTATATTACGTTATAGATGTATATAAACGTCCCACGTAGACGTAGCGTCCAACAAGCCAGGAATGTGGTTAAATATTACAGCCGAGATGTAAGATTGGGTTATGTGATGCTATATTACGTTATTGATGTATATAAAGATCCCACGGAGACGTAGAGGCCAACTCGCCAGGTATGTTGTCAAATCTTACCGCCGAGATGTTAGGTTGGGTTAGGTTAGGCTATATTACGTTATTGATGTATACAAAGGTCCCACGGAGACGTAGGGGCCAACTCGCCAGGTATGTTGTCATATATTACCGCCGAGATGTTAGGTTGGGTTAGGTTAGGCTATATTACGTTATTGATGTATATAAAGGTCCCACGGAGACGTGGAGGCCAACTCGCCAGGTATGTTGTCTAATATTACCGCCGAGATGTTAGGTTGGGTTAGGTTAGGTTGTATTACGTTATTGATGTATATAACGGTCCCACGGAGACGTAGAGGCCATCAAGACAGGAATGTGGTCAAATATACCCGCCGAGATGTTAGGTTGGGTTACGTTAGGTTATATTACGTTATTGATGTATATAAAGGTCCCACGGAGACGGAGAGGCCAACAAGCCAGGAATGTGGTCAAATATTACCGCCGAGATGTTAGGTTGGGTTAGGTTAGGCTATATTACGTTATTGATGTATATAAAGGTCCCACGGAGACGTGGAGGCCAACTCGCCAGGTATGTTGTCTAATATTACCGCCGAGATGTTAGGTTGGTTTAGGTTAGGTTATATTACGTTATAGATGTATATAAAGGTCCCACGGAGACGTAGAGTCCAACAAGCCAGGAATTTGATCAAATATTACCGCCGAGATGTAAGATTGGGTTAGGTGATGTTATATTAGGTTATTGATTTGTATAAAGATCCCACGGAGACGTAGAGGCCAACTCGCCAGGTATGTTGTCAAATATTACCGCCGAGATGTTAGGTTGGGTTAGGCTAGGTTATATTACGTTATTGATGTATACAAAGGTCCCACGGAGGCGTAAAGGCCAACTCGCCAGGTAAGTTTTCAAATATTACCGCCGAGATGTTAGGTTGGGTTAGGTTAGGTTATATTACGTTATTGATGTATATGACGGTCCCACGGAGACGTAGAGGCCATCAAGACAGGAATGTGGTCAAATATTCCCGCCGAGATGTTAGGTTGGGTTAGCTTAGGTTATATTACGTCATTGATGTATACAAAGGTCCCACGGAGACGTAGAGGCCAACAAGCCAGGAATGTGGTTAAATATTACCGCCGAGATGTTAGGTTGGGTTAGGTTAGGTTATATTACATTATTGATGTATATAACAGTCGCACGGAGACGTAGAGGCCAACAAGACAGGAATGTGGTCAAATATTACCGCCGAGATGTTAGGTTGGATTAGGTTAGGCTATATTACGTTATTGATGTATATAAAGGTCCCACGGAGACGTAGGGGCCAACTCGCCAGGTATGTTGTCAAATATTACCGCCGAGATGTTAGGTTGGGTTTGGTTAGGTTATATTACGTTATTGATGTATATAAAGGTCCCACGGAGACGGAGAAGCCAACTCGCCAGGAATGTTGCCAAATATTACCGCCGAGATGTTAGGTTGGGTTAGGTTAGGTTATATTACGTTATTGATGTATACAAAGGTCCCACGGAGACGAAGAGACCAACTCGCCAGGTATGATTTCTAATATTACCGCCGAGATGTTAGATTGGTTTAGGTTAGGTTATACTACGTTATTGAAGTATATAAAGGTCCCAAGGAGACGTAGAGGCCAACAAGCCAGGAATGTCGTCAAATATTACCGCCGAGATGTTAGATTGGTTTAGGCTAGCATATATTATGTTATTGATGTATATAAAGGTCCCACGGAGACGTAGAGGCCAACAAGCCGGGAATGTGGTCAAATATTACCGCCGAGATGTTAGATTTGGTTAGGTTAGGCTATATTACGTTATTGATGTATATAAAGGTCCCACGGAGACGTAGAGGCCAACTCGCCATGTATGTTGTCAAATCTTACCGCCGAGATGTTAGGTTGGGTTAGGTTAGGTTATATTACGTTATTGATGTATATAAAGGTCCCACGGAGACGGAGAAGCCAACTCGCCAGCAATGTTGTCAAATATTACCGCCGAGATAATAGGTTGGGTTAGGTTAGGTTATATTACGTTATTGATGTATATAAAGGTCCCACGGAGACGAAGAGGCCATCTCGCCAGGTATGTCTTCAAATATTACCGCCGAGATGTTAGATAGGTTTAGATTAGGTTATATTACGTTATTGAAGTATGTAAAGGTCCCACGGAGACGTAGAGGCCAACAAGCCAGGAATGTCGTCAAATATTACCGCCGAGATGTTAGATTGGGTTAGGCTAGCTTATATTATGTTATTGATGTATATAACGGTGCCACGGAGACGTAGAGGCCAACAAGACAGGAATGTGGTCAAATATTACCGCCGAGATGTTAGGTTGGGTTAGGTTAGGCTATATTACGTTATTGATGTATATAAAGGTCCCACGGAGACGTAGAGGCCAACAAGCCAGGAATGTGGTCAAATATTATCGCCGAGATGTTAGGTTGGGTTAGGCTAGGTTATATTACGTTATAGATATATATAAACGTCCCACGTAGACGTAGAGTCCAACAAGCCAGGAATGTGGTCAAATATTACCGCCGAGATATTAGGTTGGATTAGGTTAGGTTATATTAGGTTATTGATGTATATAAAGGTCCCACGGAGACGAAGAAACCAACTAGCCAGGAATGTTGTCAAATATTACCGCCGAGATGTTAGGTTGGTTTAGGTTAGGTTATATTACGTTATAGATGTATATAAAGGTACCACGGAGACGTAGAGTCCAACAAGCCAGGAATGTGGTCAAATATTACCGCCGAGATGTTAGATTGGTTTAGGCTAGCTTATATTACGTTATTGATGTATATAACGGTGCCACGGAGACGTAGAGGCCAACAAGACAGGAATGTGGTAAAATATTACCGCCGAGATGTTAGGTTGGGTTAGGTTAGGCTATATTACGTTATTGATGTATATAAAGGTCCCACGGAGACGCAGAGGCCAACTCGCCAGGTATGTTGTCCGATCTTACCGCCGAGATGTTAGGTTGGGTTAGGTTAGGTTATATTACGTTATTGATATATATAAAGGTCCCACTGAGATGGAGAAGCCAACTCGCCAGGAATGTTGTCAAATATTACCGCCGAGATGTTAGGTTGGTTAGGTTAGGTTATATTACGTTATTGATGTATACAAAGGTCCCACGGAGACGAAGAGACCAACTCGCCAGGTATGATTTCAAATATTACCGCCGAGATGTTAGATTGGTTTAGGTTAGGTTATACTACGTTATTGAAGTATATAAAGGTCCCAAGGAGACGTAGAGGCCAACAAGCCAGGAATGTCGTCAAATATTACCGCCGAGATGTTAGATTGGGTTAGGCTAGCATATATTATGTTATTGATGTATATAACGGTCCCACGGAGACGTAGAGGCCATCAAGACAGGAATGTGGTCAAATATACCCGCCGAGATGTTAGGTTGGGTTAGGTTAGGTTATATTACGTTATAGATGTATATAAACGTCCCACGTAGACGTAGAGTCCAACAAGCCAGGAATGTGGTCAAATATTACCGCCGAGATGTTAGGTTGGGTTAGGTTATGCTATATTACGTTATTGATGTATATAAAGGTCCCACGGAGACGGAGAAGCCAACTCGCCAGCAATGTTGTCAAATATTACCGCCGAGATAATAGGTTGGGTTAGGTTAGGTTATATTACGTTATTGATGTATATAAAGGTCGCACGGAGACGAAGAGGCCATCTCGCCAGGTATGTCTTCAAATATTACCGCCGAGATGTTAGATAGGTTTAGATTAGGTTATATTACGTTATTGAAGTATGTAAAGGTCCCACGGAGACGTAGAGGCCAACAAGCCAGGAATGTCGTCAAATATTACCGCCGAGATGTTAGATTGGGTTAGGCTAGCTTATATTATGTTATTGATGTATATAACGGTGCCACGGAGACGTAGAGGCCAACAAGACAGGAATGTGGTCAAATATTACCGCCGAGATGTTAGGTTGGGTTAGGTTAGGCTATATTACGTCATTGATGTATATAAAGGTCCCACGGAGACGTAGAGGCCAACAAGCCAGGAATGTGGTCAAATATTATCGCCGAGATGTTAGGTTGGGTTAGGCTAGGTTATATTACGTTATAGATATATATAAACGTCCCACGTAGACGTAGAGTCCAACAAGCCAGGAATGTGGTCAAATATTACCGCCGAGATATTAGGTTGGATTAGGTTAGGTTATATTAGGTTATTGATGTATATAAAGGTCCCACGGAGACGAAGAAACCAACTAGCCAGGAATGTTGTCAAATATTACCGCCGAGATGTTAGGTTGGTTTAGGTTAGGTTATATTACGTTATAGATGTATATAAAGGTACCACGGAGACGTAGAGTCCAACAAGCCAGGAATGTTCTCAAATATTACTGCCGAGATGTTAGGTTGGGTTAGGTTAGGTTATATTACGTTATTGATGTATATAACGGTCCCACGGAGACGTAGAGGCCATCAAGACAGGTATGTGGTCAAATATACCCACCGAGATGTTAGGTTGGGTTAGGTTAGGTTATATTACGTTATTGATGTATATAAAGGTCCCACGGAGACGGATAAGCCAACTCGCCAGGAATGTTGTCAAATATTACCGCCGAGATATTAGGTTGGATTAGGTTAGGTTATATTACGTTATTGATGTATATAACGGTCCCGCGGAGACGGAGAATCCAACTTGCCAGGAATGTTGTCAAATATTACCGCCGAGATGTTAGGTTGGGTTAGGTTAGGTTATATTACGTTATTGATGTATATAAAGATCCCACGAAGACGTAGATGCCAACTCGCCAGGTATGTTGTCAAATCTTACCGCCGAGATGTTAGGTTGGGTTAGGTTAGGTTATATTACGTTATAGATGTATATAAAGGTCCCACGGAGACGTAGAGTCCAACAAGCCAGGAATGTGATCAAATATTACCGCCCTGATGTAAGATAGGGTTAGGTGATGTTATATTACGTTATTGATGTGTATAAAGATCCCACGGAGACGTAGAGGCCAACTCGCCAGGTATGTTGTCAAATATTACCGCCGAGATGTTAGGTTGGGTTAGGCTAGGTTATATTACGTTATTGATGTATACAAAGGTCCCACGGAGGCGTAAAGGCCAACTCGCCAGATAAGTTTCCAAATATTACCGCCGAGATGTTAGGTTGGGTTAGGTTAGGTTGTATTACGATATTGATGTATATAACGGTCCCACGGAGAAGTAGAGGCCATCAAGACAGGAATGTGGTCAAATATACCCGCCGAGATGTTAGGTTGGGTTAGGTTAGGTTATATTACGTTATTGATGTATATAAAGGTCCCACGGAGACGTAGAGGCCAACAAGCCAGGAATGTCGTCAAATATTACCGCCGAGATGTTAGATTGGGTTAGGCTAGCTTATATTATGTTATTGATGTATATAACGGTGCCACGGAGACGTAGAGGCCAACAAGACAGGAATGTGGTCAAATATTACCGCCGAGATGTTAGGTTGGGTTAGGTTAGGCTATATTACGTTATTGATGTATATAAAGGTCCCACGGAGACGTAGAGGCCAACAAGCCAGGAATGTGGTCAAATATTATCGCCGAGATGTTAGGTTGGGTTAGGCTAGGTTATATTACGTTATAGATATATATAAACGTCCCACGTAGACGTAGAGTCCAACAAGCCAGGAATGTGGTCAAATATTACCGCCGAGATATTAGGTTGGATTAGGTTAGGTTATATTAGGTTATTGATGTATATAAAGGTCCCACGGAGGCGAAGAAACCAACTAGCCAGGAATGTTGTCAAATATTACCGCCGAGATGTTAGGTTGGTTTAGGTTAGGTTATATTACGTTATAGATGTATATAAAGGTACCACGGAGACGTAGAGTCCAACAAGCCAGGAATGTGGTCAAATATTACCGCCGAGATGTTAGATTGGTTTAGGCTAGCTTATATTACGTTATTGATGTATATAACGGTGCCACGGAGACGTAGAGGCCAACAAGACAGGAATGTGGTAAAATATTACCGCCGAGATGTTAGGTTGGGTTAGGTTAGGCTATATTACGTTATTGATGTATATAAAGGTCCCACGGAGACGCAGAGGCCAACTCGCCAGGTATGTTGTCCGATCTTACCGCCGAGATGTTAGGTTGGGTTAGGTTAAGTTATATTACGTTATTGATATATATAAAGGTCCCACTGAGATGGAGATGCCAACTCGCCAGGAATGTTGTCAAATATTACCGCCGAGATGTTAGGTTGGTTAGGTTAGGTTATATTACGTTATTGATGTATACAAAGGTCCCACGGAGACGAAGAGACCAACTCGCCAGGTATGATTTCAAATATTACCGCCGAGATGTTAGATTGGTTTAGGTTAGGTTATACTACGTTATTGAAGTATATAAAGGTCCCAAGGAGACGTAGAGGCCAACAAGCCAGGAATGTCGTCAAATATTACCGCCGAGATGTTAGATTGGGTTAGGCTAGCATATATTATGTTATTGATGTATATAACGGTCCCACGGAGACGTAGAGGCCATCAAGACAGGAATGTGGTCAAATATACCCGCCGAGATGTTAGGTTGGGTTAGGTTAGGTTATATTACGTTATAGATGTATATAAACGTCCCACGTAGACGTAGAGTCCAACAAGCCAGGAATGTGGTCAAATATTACCGCCGAGATGTTAGGTTGGGTTAGGTTATGCTATATTACGTTATTGATGTATATAAAGGTCCCACGGAGACGGAGAAGCCAACTCGCCAGCAATGTTGTCAAATATTACCGCCGAGATAATAGGTTGGGTTAGGTTAGGTTATATTACGTTATTGATGTATATAAAGGTCGCACGGAGACGAAGAGGCCATCTCGCCAGGTATGTCTTCAAATATTACCGCCGAGATGTTAGATAGGTTTAGATTAGGTTATATTACGTTATTGAAGTATGTAAAGGTCCCACGGAGACGTAGAGGCCAACAAGCCAGGAATGTCGTCAAATATTACCGCCGAGATGTTAGATTGGGTTAGGCTAGCTTATATTATGTTATTGATGTATATAACGGTGCCACGGAGACGTAGAGGCCAACAAGACAGGAATGTGGTCAAATATTACCGCCGAGATGTTAGGTTGGGTTAGGTTAGGCTATATTACGTCATTGATGTATATAAAGGTCCCACGGAGACGTAGAGGCCAACAAGCCAGGAATGTGGTCAAATATTATCGCCGAGATGTTAGGTTGGGTTAGGCTAGGTTATATTACGTTATAGATATATATAAACGTCCCACGTAGACGTAGAGTCCAACAAGCCAGGAATGTGGTCAAATATTACCGCCGAGATATTAGGTTGGATTAGGTTAGGTTATATTAGGTTATTGATGTATATAAAGGTCCCACGGAGACGAAGAAACCAACTAGCCAGGAATGTTGTCAAATATTACCGCCGAGATGTTAGGTTGGTTTAGGTTAGGTTATATTACGTTATAGATGTATATAAAGGTACCACGGAGACGTAGAGTCCAACAAGCCAGGAATGTTCTCAAATATTACTGCCGAGATGTTAGGTTGGGTTAGGTTAGGTTATATTACGTTATTGATGTATATAACGGTCCCACGGAGACGTAGAGGCCATCAAGACAGGTATGTGGTCAAATATACCCACCGAGATGTTAGGTTGGGTTAGGTTAGGTTATATTACGTTATTGATGTATATAAAGGTCCCACGGAGACGGATAAGCCAACTCGCCAGGAATGTTGTCAAATATTACCGCCGAGATATTAGGTTGGATTAGGTTAGGTTATATTACGTTATTGATGTATATAACGGTCCCGCGGAGACGGAGAATCCAACTCGCCAGGAATGTTGTCAAATATTACCGCCGAGATGTTAGGTTGGGTTAGGTTAGGTTATATTACGTTATAGATGTATATAAAGGTCCCACGGAGACGTAGAGTCCAACAAGCCAGGAATGTGATCAAATATTACCGCCCTGATGTAAGATAGGGTTAGGTGATGTTATATTACGTTATTGATGTGTATAAAGATCCCACGGAGACGTAGAGGCCAACTCGCCAGGTATGTTGTCAAATATTACCGCCGAGATGTTAGGTTGGGTTAGGCTAGGTTATATTACGTTATTGATGTATACAAAGGTCCCACGGAGGCGTAAAGGCCAACTCGCCAGATAAGTTTTCAAATATTACCGCCGAGATGTTAGGTTGGGTTAGGTTAGGTTGTATTACGATATTGATGTATATAACGGTCCCACGGAGAAGTAGAGGCCATCAAGACAGGAATGTGGTCAAATATACCCGCCGAGATGTTAGGTTGGGTTAGGTTAGGTTATATTACGTTATTGATGTATATAAAGGTCCCACGGAGACGTAGAGGCCAACAAGCCAGGAATGTGGTCAAATATTACCGGCGAGATGTTAGGTTGGGTTAGGCTAGGTTATATTACGTTATTGATGTATACAAAGGTCCCACGGAGGCGTAAAGGCCAACTCGCCAGGTAAGTTTTCAAATATTACCGCCGAGATGTTAGGTTGGGTTAGGTTAGGTTATATTACGTTATTGATGTATATGACGGTCCCACGGAGACGTAGAGGCCATCAAGACAGGAATGTGGTCAAATATTCCCGCCGAGATGTTAGGTTGGGTTAGGTTAGGTTATATTACGTTATTGATGTATATAAAGGTCCCACGGAGACGTAGAGGCCAAAAATCCAGGAATGTGGTTAAATATTACCGCCGAGATGTTAGGTTGGGTTAGGTTAGGTTATGTTACATTATTGATGTATATAACGGTCGCACGGAGACGTAGAGGCCAACAAGACAGGAATGTGGTCAAATAGTACCGCCGAGATGTTAGGTTGGATTAGGTTAGGCTATATTACGTTATAGGTGTATATAAAGGTCCCACGGAGACGTAGGGGCCAACTCGCCAGGTATGTTGTCATATATTACCGCCGAGATGTTAGGTTGGGTTTGGTTAGGTTATATTACGTTATTGATGTATATAAAGGTCCCACGGAGACGTAGAGGCCAACAAGCCAGGAATGTCGTCAAATATTACCGCCGAGATGTTAGATTGGGTTAGGCTAGCATATATTATGTTATTGATGTATATAAAGGTCCCACGGAGACGTAGAGGCCAACAAGCCGGGAATGTGGTCAAATATTACCGCCGAGATGTTAGATTGGGTTAGGTTAGGCTATATTACGTTATTGATGTATATAAAGGTCCCACGGAGACGTGGAGGCCAACTCGCCATGTATGTTGTCAAATCTTACCGCCGAGATGTTAGGTTGGGTTAGGTTAGGTTATATTACGTTATTGATGTATATAAAGGTCGCACGGAGACGAAGAGGCCATCTCGCCAGGTATGTCTTCAAATATTACCGCCGAGATGTTAGATAGGTTTAGGTTAGGTTATATTACGTTATTGAAGTATATAAAGGTCCCACGGAGACGTAGAGGCCAACAAGCCAGGAATGTCGTCAAATATTACCGCCGAGATGTTAGATTGGGTTAGGCTAGCTTATATTATGTTATTGATGTGTATAACGGTGCCACGGAGACGTAGAGGCCAACAAGACAAGAAGGTGGTCAAATATTACCGCCGAGATGTTAGGTTGGGTTAGGTTAGGCTATATTACGTTATTGATGTATACAAAGGTCCCACGGAGACGTAGGGGCCAACTCGCCAGGTATGTTGTCATATATTACCGCCGAGATGTTAGGTTGGGTTTGGTTAGGTTATATTACGTTATTGATGTATATAAAGGTCCCACGGAGACGTAGAGGCCAACAAGCCAGGAATGTCGTCAAATATTACCGCCGAGATGTTAGATTGGGTTAGGCTAGCATATATTATGTTATTGATGTATATAAAGGTCCCACGGAGACGTAGAGGCCAACAAGCCGGGAATGTGGTCAAATATTACCGCCGAGATGTTAGATTGGGTTAGGTTAGGCTATATTACGTTATTGATGTATATAAAGGTCCCACGGAGACGTGGAGGCCAACTCGCCATGTATGTTGTCAAATCTTACCGCCGAGATGTTAGGTTGGGTTAGGTTAGGTTATATTACGTTATTGATGTATATAAAGGTCGCACGGAGACGAAGAGGCCATCTCGCCAGGTATATCTTCAAATATTACCTCCGAGATGTTAGATAGGTTTAGGTTAGGTTATATTACGTTATTGAAGTATATAAAGGTCCCACGGAGACGTAGAGGCCAACAAGCCAGGAATGTCGTCAAATATTACCGCCGAGATGTTAGATTGGGTTAGGCTAGCTTATATTATGTTATTGATGTATATAACGGTGCCACGGAGACGTAGAGGCCAACAAGACAAGAAGGTGGTCAAATATTACCGCCGAGATGTTAGGTTGGGTTAGGTTAGGCTATATTACGTTATTGATGTATACAAAGGTCCCACGGAGGCGTAAAGGCCAACTCGCCAGGTAAGTTTTCAAATATTACCGCCGAGATGTTACGTTGGGTTCGGTTAGGTTATATTACGTTATTGATGTATATAACGGTCCCACGGAGACGTAGAGGCCATCAAGACAGGAATGTGGTCAAATATACCCGCCGAGATGTTAGGTTGGGTTAGGTTAGGTTATATTACGTTATTGATGTATATAAAGGTCCCACGGAGACGGATAAGCCAACTCGCCAGGAATGTTGTCAAATATTACCGCCGAGATATTAGGTTGGATTAGGTTAGGTTATATTACGTTATTGATGTATATAACGGTCCCACGGAGACGGAGAATCCAACTCGCCAGGAATGTTGTCAAATATTACCGCCGAGATGTTAGGTTGGGTTAGGTTAGGTTCTATTACGTTATTGATGTATATAAAGATCCCACGGAGACGTAGAGGCCAACTCGCCAGGCATGTTGTCAAATCTTACCGCCGAGATGTTAGGTAGGGTTAGGTTAGGTTATATTACGTTATAGATGTATATAAATGTCCCACGGAGACGTAGAGTCCAACAAGCCAGGAATGTGATCAAATATTACCGCCGAGATGTAAGATAGGGTTAGGTGACGTTATATTACGTTATTGATTTGTATAAAGATCCCACGGAGACGTAGAGGCCAACTCGCCAGGTATGTTGTCAAATATTACCGCCGAGATGTTAGGTTGGGTTAGGCTAGGTTATATTACGTTATTGATGTATACAAAGGTCCCACGGAGGCGTAAAGGCCAACTCGCCAGGTAAGTTTTCAAATATTACCGCCGAGATGTTAGGTTGGGTTAGGTTAGGTTGTATTACGTTATTGATGTATATAACGGTCCCACGGAGACGTAGAGGCCATCAAGACAGGAATGTGGTCAAATATACCCGCCGAGATGTTAGGTTGGGTTAGGTTAGGTTATATTACGTTATAGATGTATATAAACGTCCCACGTAGACGTAGCGTCCAACAAGCCAGGAATGTGGTTAAATATTACAGCCGAGATGTAAGATTGGGTTATGTGATGCTATATTACGTTATTGATCTATATAAAAAGATCCCACGGAGACGTAGAGGCCAACTCGCCAGGTATGTTGTCAAATCTTACCGCCGAGATGTTAGGTTGGGTTAGGTTAGGTTATATTACGTTATTGATGTATATGAAGGTCAAACGGAGACGTAGTGGCCAACTCGCCAGGAATGATGTCAAATATTACCGCCGAGATGTTAGATTGGGTTAGGTTAGGCTATATTACGTTATTGATGTATATAAAAGTCCCACGGAGACGTAGAGGCCAACTCGCCAAGTATGTTGTCAAATCTTACCGCCGAGATGTTAGGTTGGGTTAGGTTAGGTTATATTACGTTATTGATGTATATAAAGATCCCACGGAGACGTAGAGGCCATCAAGACAGGTATGTGGTCAAATATACCCGCCGAGATGTTAGGTTGGGTTAGGTTAGGTTATATTACGTTATTGATGTATATAAAGGTCCCACGGAGACGGATAAGCCAACTCGCCAGGAATGTTGTCAAATATTACCGCCGAGATGTTAGGTTGGGTTAGGTTAGGTTATATTACGTTATTGATGTATATAAAGATCCCACGAAGACGTAGATGCCAACTCGCCAGGTATGTTGTCAAATCTTACCGCCGAGATGTTAGGTTGGGTTAGGTTAGGTTATATTACGTTATAGATGTATATAAAGGTCCCACGGAGACGTAGAGTCCAACAAGCCAGGAATTTGATCAAATATTACCGCCGAGATGTAAGATTGGGTTAGGTGATGTTATATTAGGTTATTGATTTGTATAAAGATCCCACGGAGACGTAGAGGCCAACTCGCCAGGTATGTTGTCAAATATTACCGCCGAGATGTTAGGTTGGGTTAGGCTAGGTTATATTACGTTATTGATGTATACAAAGGTCCCACGGAGGCGTAAAGGCCAACTCGCCAGGTAAGTTTTCAAATATTACCGCCGAGATGTTAGGTTGGGTTAGGTTAGGTTATATTACGTTATTGATGTATATGACGGTCCCACGGAGACGTAGAGGCCATCAAGACAGGAATGTGGTCAAATATTCCCGCCGAGATGTTAGGTTGGGTTAGCTTAGGTTATATTACGTCATTGATGTATACAAAGGTCCCACGGAGACGTAGAGGCCAACAAGCCAGGAATGTGGTTAAATATTACCGCCGAGATGTTAGGTTGGGTTAGGTTAGGTTATATTACATTATTGATGTATATAACAGTCGCACGGAGACGTAGAGGCCAACAAGACAGGAATGTGGTCAAATATTACCGCCGAGATGTTAGGTTGGATTAGGTTAGGCTATATTACGTTATTGATGTATATAAAGGTCCCACGGAGACGTAGGGGCCAACTCGCCAGGTATGTTGTCAAATATTACCGCCGAGATGTTAGGTTGGGTTTGGTTAGGTTATATTACGTTATTGATGTATATAAAGGTCCCACGGAGACGGAGAAGCCAACTCGCCAGGAATGTTGCCAAATATTACCGCCGAGATGTTAGGTTGGGTTAGGTTAGGTTATATTACGTTATTGATGTATACAAAGGTCCCACGGAGACGAAGAGACCAACTCGCCAGGTATGATTTCTAATATTACCGCCGAGATGTTAGATTGGTTTAGGTTAGGTTATACTACGTTATTGAAGTATATAAAGGTCCCAAGGAGACGTAGAGGCCAACAAGCCAGGAATGTCGTCAAATATTACCGCCGAGATGTTAGATTGGTTTAGGCTAGCATATATTATGTTATTGATGTATATAAAGGTCCCACGGAGACGTAGAGGCCAACAAGCCGGGAATGTGGTCAAATATTACCGCCGAGATGTTAGATTGGGTTAGGTTAGGCTATATTACGTTATTGATGTATATAAAGGTCCCACGGAGACGTAGAGGCCAACTCGCCATGTATGTTGTCAAATCTTACCGCCGAGATGTTAGGTTGGGTTAGGTTAGGTTATATTACGTTATTGATGTATATAAAGGTCCCACGGAGACGGAGAAGCCAACTCGCCAGCAATGTTGTCAAATATTACCGCCGAGATAATAGGTTGGGTTAGGTTAGGTTATATTACGTTATTGATGTATATAAAGGTCGCACGGAGACGAAGAGGCCATCTCGCCAGGTATGTCTTCAAATATTACCGCCGAGATGTTAGATAGGTTTAGATTAGGTTATATTACGTTATTGAAGTATGTAAAGGTCCCACGGAGACGTAGAGGCCAACAAGCCAGGAATGTCGTCAAATATTACCGCCGAGATGTTAGATTGGGTTAGGCTAGCTTATATTATGTTATTGATGTATATAACGGTGCCACGGAGACGTAGAGGCCAACAAGACAGGAATGTGGTCAAATATTACCGCCGAGATGTTAGGTTGGGTTAGGTTAGGCTATATTACGTTATTGATGTATATAAAGGTCCCACGGAGACGTAGAGGCCAACAAGCCAGGAATGTGGTCAAATATTATCGCCGAGATGTTAGGTTGGGTTAGGCTAGGTTATATTACGTTATAGATATATATAAACGTCCCACGTAGACGTAGAGTCCAACAAGCCAGGAATGTGGTCAAATATTACCGCCGAGATATTAGGTTGGATTAGGTTAGGTTATATTAGGTTATTGATGTATATAAAGGTCCCACGGAGACGAAGAAACCAACTAGCCAGGAATGTTGTCAAATATTACCGCCGAGATGTTAGGTTGGTTTAGGTTAGGTTATATTACGTTATAGATGTATATAAAGGTACCACGGAGACGTAGAGTCCAACAAGCCAGGAATGTGGTCAAATATTACCGCCGAGATGTTAGATTGGTTTAGGCTAGCTTATATTACGTTATTGATGTATATAACGGTGCCACGGAAACGTAGAGGCCAACAAGACAGGAATGTGGTAAAATATTACCGCCGAGATGTTAGGTTGGGTTAGGTTAGGCTATATTACGTTATTGATGTATATAAAGGTCCCACGGAGACGCAGAGGCCAACTCGCCAGGTATGTTGTCCGATCTTACCGCCGAGATGTTAGGTTGGGTTAGGTTAGGTTATATTACGTTATTGATGTATATAAAGGTCCCACTGAGATGGAGAAGCCAACTCGCCAGGAATGTTGTCAAATATTACCGCCGAGATGTTAGGTTGGTTAGGTTAGGTTATATTACGTTATTGATGTATACAAAGGTCCCACGGAGACGAAGAGACCAACTCGCCAGGTATGTTTTCAAATATTACCGCCGAAATGTTAGATTGGTTTAGGTTAGGTTATACTACGTTATTGAAGTATATAAAGGTCCCAAGGAGACGTAGAGGCCAACAAGCCAGGAATGTCGTCAAATATTACCGCCGAGATGTTAGATTGGGTTAGGCTAGCATATATTATGTTATTGATGTATATAACGGTCCCACGGAGACGTAGAGGCCATCAAGACAGGAATGTGGTCAAATATACCCGCCGAGATGTTAGGTTGGGTTAGGTTAGGTTATATTACGTTATAGATGTATATAAACGTCCCACGTAGACGTAGAGTCCAACAAGCCAGGAATGTGGTCAAATATTACCGCCGAGATGTTAGGTTGGGTTAGGTTAGGTTATATTACGTTATTGATGTATATAAAGGTCGCACGGAGACGAAGAGGCCATCTCGCCAGGTATGTCTTCAAATATTACCGCCGAGATGTTAGATAGGTTTAGGTTAGGTTATATTACGTTATTGAAGTATGTAAAGGTCCCACGGAGACGTAGAGGCCAACAAGCCAGGAATGTTGTCAAATATTACCGCCGAGATGTTAGATTGGGTTAGGCTAGCTTATATTATGTTATTGATGTATATAACGGTGCCACGGAGACGTAGAGGCCAACAAGACAGGAATGTGGTCAAATATTACCGCCGAGATATTAGGTTGGATTAGTTTAGGTTATATTAGGTTATTGATGTATATAAAGGTCCCACGGAGACGAAGAAACCAACTAGCCAGGAATGTTGTCAAATATTACCGCCGAGATGTTAGGTTGGGTTAGGTTAGGTTATATTAGGTTATTGATGTATATAAAGGTCCCACGGAGACGTAGAGTCCAACAAGCCAGGAATGTGGTCAAATATTACCGCCGAGATGTTAGGTTGGGTTAGGTTAGGCTATATTAAGTTATTGATGTATATAGAGGTCCCACGGACACGTAGAGGCCAACAAGCCAGGAATGTGGTCAAATATTACCGCCGAGATGCTAGATTGGGTTACGTTAGGTTATATTACGTTATTGATGTATATAAAGGTCCCACGGAGACGGATAAGCCAACTCGCCAGGAATGTTGTCAAATATTACCGCCGAGATGTTAGGTTGGTTTAGGTTAGGTTATATTACGTTATAGATGTATATAAAGGTACCACGGAGACGTAGAGTCCAACAAGCCAGGAATGTGATCAAATATTCCCGCCGAGATGTAAGATTGGGTTAGGTGATGTTATATTAGGTTATTGATGTGTATAAAGATCCCACGGAGACGTAGAGGCCAACACGCCAGGTATGTTGTCAAATATTACCGCCGAGATGTTAGGTTGGGTTAGGCTAGGTTATATTACGTTATTGATGTATACAAAGGTCCCACGGAGGCGTAAGGGCCAACTCGCCAGGTAAGTTTTCAAATATTACCGCCGAGATGTTAGGTTGGGTTAGGTTAGGTTATATTACGTTATTGATGTATATGACGGTCCCACGGAGACGTAGAGGCCATCAAGACAGGAATGTGGTCAAATATTCCCGCCGAGATGTTAGGTTGGGTTAGGTTAGGTTATATTACGTTATTGATGTATATAAACTTCCCACGGAGACGTAGAGGCCAACAAGCCTGGAATGTGGTTAAATATTACCGCCGAGATGTTAGGTTGGGTTAGGTTAGGTTGTATTACATTATTGATGTACATAACGGTCCCACGGAGACGTAGAGGCCATCAAGACAGGAATGTGGTCAAATATTCCCGCCGAGATGTTAGGTTGGGTTAGGTTAGGTTATATTACGTTATTGATGTATATAAAGGTCCCACGGAGACGTAGAGGCCAACAAGCCAGGAATGTGGTTAAATATTACCGCCGAGATGTTAGGTTGGGTTAGGTTAGGTTGTATTACGTTATTGATGTATATAAAGATCCCACGGAGACGTAGAGGCCAACTCGCCAGGTATGTTGTCAAATATTACCGCCGAGATGTTAGGTTGGGTTAGGCTAGGTTATATTACGTTATTGATGTATAAAAAGGTCCCACGGAGGCGTAAAGGCCAACTCGCCAGGTAAGTTTTCAAATATTACCGCCGAGATGTTAGGTTGGGTTAGGTTAGGTTATATTACGTTATTGATGCATATGACGGTCCCACGGAGACGTAGAGGCCATCAAGACAGGAATGTGGTCAAATATTCCCGCCGAGATGTTAGGTTGGGTTAGCTTAGGTTATATTACGTCATTGATGTATATAAAGGTCCCACGGAGACGTAGAGGCCAACAAGCCAGGAATGTGGTTAAATATTACCGCCGAGATGTTAGGTTGGGTTAGGTTAGGTTATATTACATTATTGATGTATATAACAGTCGCACGGAGACGTAGAGGCCAACAAGACAGGAATGTGGTCAAATATTACCGCCGAGATGTTAGGTTGGATTAGGTTAGGCTATATTACGTTATTGATGTATATAAAGGTCCCACGGAGACGTAGGGGCCAACTCGCCAGGTATGTTGTCAAATATTACCGCCGAGATGTTAGGTTGGGTTTGGTTAGGTTATATTACGTTATTGATGTATATAAAGGTCCCACGGAGACGGAGAAGCCAACTCGCCAGGAATGTTGCCAAATATTACCGCCGAGATGTTAGGTTGGGTTAGGTTAGGTTATATTACGTTATTGATGTATACAAAAGTCCCACGGAGACGAAGAGACCAACTCGCCAGGTATGATTTCTAATATTACCGCCGAGATGTTAGATTGGTTTAGGTTAGGTTATACTACGTTATTGAAGTATATAAAGGTCCCAAGGAGACGTAGAGGCCAACAAGCCAGGAATGTCGTCAAATATTACCGCCGAGATGTTAGATTGGGTTAGGCTAGCATATATTATGTTATTGATGTATATAAAGGTCCCACGGAGACGTAGAGGCCAACAAGCCGGGAATGTGGTCAAATATTACCGCCGAGATGTTAGGTTGGGTTAGGTTAGGTTATATTACGTTATTGATGTATATAAAGGTCCCACGGAGACGGAGAAGCCAACTCGCCAGCAATGTTGTCAAATATTACCGCCGAGATAATAGGTTGGGTTAGGTTAGGTTATATTACGTTATTGATGTATATAAAGGTCGCACGGAGACGAAGAGGCCATCTCGCCAGGTATGTCTTCAAATATTACCGCCGAGATGTTAGATAGGTTTAGATTAGGTTATATTACGTTATTGAAGTATGTAAAGGTCCCACGGAGACGTAGAGGCCAACAAGCCAGGAATGTCGTCAAATATTACCGCCGAGATGTTAGATTGGGTTAGGCTAGCTTATATTATGTTATTGATGTATATAACGGTGCCACGGAGACGTAGAGGCCAACAAGACAGGAATGTGGTCAAATATTACCGCCGAGATGTTAGGTTGGGTTAGGTTAGGCTATATTACGTTATTGATGTATATAAAGGTCCCACGGAGACGTAGAGGCCAACAAGCCAGGAATGTGGTCAAATATTATCGCCGAGATGTTAGGTTGGGTTAGGCTAGGTTATATTACGTTATAGATATATATAAACGTCCCACGTAGACGTAGAGTCCAACAAGCCAGGAATGTGGTCAAATATTACCGCCGAGATATTAGGTTGGATTAGGTTAGGTTATATTAGGTTATTGATGTATATAAAGGTCCCACGGAGACGAAGAAACCAACTAGCCAGGAATGTTGTCAAATATTACCGCCGAGATGTTAGGTTGGTTTAGGTTAGGTTATATTACGTTATAGATGTATATAAAGGTACCACGGAGACGTAGAGTCCAACAAGCCAGGAATGTGGTCAAATATTACCGCCGAGATGTTAGATTGGTTTAGGCTAGCTTATATTACGTTATTGATGTATATAACGGTGCCACGGAGACGTAGAGGCCAACAAGACAGGAATGTGGTAAAATATTACCGCCGAGATGTTAGGTTGGGTTAGGTTAGGCTATATTACGTTATTGATGTATATAAAGGTCCCACGGAGACGCAGAGGCCAACTCGCCAGGTATGTTGTCCGATCTTACCGCCGAGATGTTAGGTTGGGTTAGGTTAGGTTATATTACGTTATTGATGTATATAAAGGTCCCACTGAGATGGAGAAGCCAACTCGCCAGGAATGTTGTCAAATATTACCGCCGAGATGTTAGGTTGGTTAGGTTAGGTTATATTACGTTATTGATGTATACAAAGGTCCCACGGAGACGAAGAGACCAACTCGCCAGGTATGATTTCAAATATTACCGCCGAGATGTTAGATTGGTTTAGGTTAGGTTATACTACGTTATTGAAGTATATAAAGGTCCCAAGGAGACGTAGAGGCCAACAAGCCAGGAATGTCGTCAAATATTACCGCCGAGATGTTAGATTGGGTTAGGCTAGCATATATTATGTTATTGATGTATATAACGGTCCCACGGAGACGTAGAGGCCATCAAGACAGGAATGTGGTCAAATATACCCGCCGAGATGTTAGGTTGGGTTAGGTTAGGTTATATTACGTTATAGATGTATATAAACGTCCCACGTAGACGTAGAGTCCAACAAGCCAGGAATGTGGTCAAATATTACCGCCGAGATGTTAGGTTGGGTTAGGTTATGCTATATTACGTTATTGATGTATATAAAGGTCCCACGGAGACGTAGAGGCCAACTCGCCAGGTATGTTGTCCGATCTTACCGCCGAGATGTTTGGTTGGGTTAGGTTAGGTTATATTACGTTATTGATGTATATAAAGGTCCCACTGATATGGAGAAGCCAACTCGCCAGGAATGTTGTCAAATATTACCGCCGAGATGTTAGGTTGGGTTAGGTTAGGTTATATTACGTTATTGATGTATACAAGGGTCCCACGGAGACGAAGAGACCAACTCGCCAGGTATGATTTCAAATATTACCGCCGAGATGTTAGGTTGGGTTAGGCTAGGTTATATTACGTTATTGATGTATACAAAGGTCCCACGGAGGCGTAAGGGCCAACTCGCCAGGTAAGTTTTCAAATATTACCGCCGAGATGTTAGGTTGGGTTAGGTTAGGTTATATTACGTTATTGATGTATATAAACGTCCCACGGAGACGTAGAGGCCAACAAGCCTGGAATGTGGTTAAATATTACCGCCGAGATGTTAGGTTGGGTTAGGTTAGGTTGTATTACATTATTGATGTATATAACGGTCCCACGGAGACGTAGAGGCCATCAAGACAGGAATGTGGTCAAATATTCCCGCCGAGATGTTAGGTTGGGTTAGGTTAGGTTATATTACGTTATTGATGTATATAAAGGTCCCACGGAGACGTAGAGGCCAACAAGCCAGGAATGTGGTTAAATATTACCGCCGAGATGTTAGGTTGGGTTAGGTTAGGTTGTATTACGTTATTGATGTATATAACGGTCCCACGGAGACGTAGAGGCCATCAAGACAGGAATGTGGTCAAATATACCCGCCGAGATGTTAGGTTGGGTTAGGTTAGGTTATATTACGTTATTGATGTATATAAAGGTCCCACTGAGATGGAGAAGCCAACTCGCCAGGAATGTTGTCAAATATTACCGCCGAGATGTTAGGTTGGTTAGGTTAGGTTATATTACGTTATTGATGTATACAAAGGTCCCACGGAGACGAAGAGACCAACTCGCCAGGTATGATTTCAAATATTACCGCCGAGATGTTAGATTGGTTTAGGTTAGGTTATACTACGTTATTGAAGTATATAAAGGTCCCAAGGAGACGTAGAGGCCAACAAGCCAGGTATGTGGTCAAATATTACCGCCGAGATGTTAGGTTGGGTTAGGTTAGGCTATATTACGTTATTGATGTATATAAAGATCCCACGGAGACGTAGAGGCCATCTCGCCAGGTATGTTGTCAAATATTACCGCCGAGATGTTAGGTTGGGTTAGGCTAGGTCATATTACGTTATTGATGTATAAAAAGGTCCCACGGAGGCGTAAAGGCCAACTCGCCAGGTAAGTTTTCAAATATTACCGCCGAGATGTTAGGTTGGGTTAGGTTAGGTTATATTACGTTATTGATGCATATGACGGTCCCACGGAGACGTAGAGGCCATCAAGACAGGAATGTGGTCAAATATTCCCGCCGAGATGTTAGGTTGGGTTAGCTTAGGTTATATTACGTCATTGATGTATATAAAGGTCCCACGGAGACGTAGAGGCCAACAAGCCAGGAATGTGGTTAAATATTACCGCCGAGATGTTAGGTTGGGTTAGGTTAGGTTATATTACATTATTGATGTATATAACAGTCGCACGGAGACGTAGAGGCCAACAAGACAGGAATGTGGTCAAATATTACCGCCGAGATGTTAGGTTGGATTAGGTTAGGCTATATTACGTTATTGATGTATATAAAGGTCCCACGGAGACGTAGGGGCCAACTCGCCAGGTATGTTGTCAAATATTACCGCCGAGATGTTAGGTTGGGTTTGGTTAGGTTATATTACGTTATTGATGTATATAAAGGTCCCACGGAGACGGAGAAGCCAACTCGCCAGGAATGTTGCCAAATATTACCGCCGAGATGTTAGGTTGGGTTAGGTTAGGTTATATTACGTTATTGATGTATACAAAAGACCCACGGAGACGAAGAGACCAACTCGCCAGGTATGATTTCTAATATTACCGCCGAGATGTTAGATTGGTTTAGGTTAGGTTATACTACGTTATTGAAGTATATAAAGGTCCCAAGGAGACGTAGTGGCCAACAAGCCAGGAATGTCGTCAAATATTACCGCCGAGATGTTAGATTGGGTTAGGCTAGCATATATTATGTTATTGATGTATATAAAGGTCCCACGGAGACGTAGAGGCCAACAAGCCGGGAATGTGGTCAAATATTACCGCCGAGATGTTAGGTTGGGTTAGGTTAGGTTATATTACGTTATTGATGTATATAAAGGTCCCACGGAGACGGAGAAGCCAACTCGCCAGCAATGTTGTCAAATATTACCGCCGAGATAATAGGTTGGGTTAGGTTAGGTTATATTACGTTATTGATGTATATAAAGGTCGCACGGAGACGAAGAGGCCATCTCGCCAGGTATGTCTTCAAATATTACCGCCGAGATGTTAGATAGGTTTAGATTAGGTTATATTACGTTATTGAAGTATGTAAAGGTCCCACGGAGACGTAGAGGCCAACAAGCCAGGAATGTCGTCAAATATTACCGCCGAGATGTTAGATTGGGTTAGGCTAGCTTATATTATGTTATTGATGTATATAACGGTGCCACGGAGACGTAGAGGCCAACAAGACAGGAATGTGGTCAAATATTACCGCCGAGATGTTAGGTTGGGTTAGGTTAGGCTATATTACGTTATTGATGTATATAAAGGTCCCACGGAGACGTAGAGGCCAACAAGCCAGGAATGTGGTCAAATATTATCGCCGAGATGTTAGGTTGGGTTAGGCTAGGTTATATTACGTTATAGATATATATAAACGTCCCACGTAGACGTAGAGTCCAACAAGCCAGGAATGTGGTCAAATATTACCGCCGAGATATTAGGTTGGATTAGGTTAGGTTATATTAGGTTATTGATGTATATAAAGGTCCCACGGAGACGAAGAAACCAACTAGCCAGGAATGTTGTCAAATATTACCGCCGAGATGTTAGGTTGGTTTAGGTTAGGTTATATTACGTTATAGATGTATATAAAGGTACCACGGAGACGTAGAGTCCAACAAGCCAGGAATGTGGTCAAATATTACCGCCGAGATGTTAGATTGGTTTAGGCTAGCTTATATTACGTTATTGATGTATATAACGGTGCCACGGAGACGTAGAGGCCAACAAGACAGGAATGTGGTAAAATATTACCGCCGAGATGTTAGGTTGGGTTAGGTTAGGCTATATTACGTTATTGATGTATATAAAGGTCCCACGGAGACGCAGAGGCCAACTCGCCAGGTATGTTGTCCGATCTTACCGCCGAGATGTTAGGTTGGGTTAGGTTAGGTTATATTACGTTATTGATGTATATAAAGGTCCCACTGAGATGGAGAAGCCAACTCGCCAGGAATGTTGTCAAATATTACCGCCGAGATGTTAGGTTGGTTAGGTTAGGTTATATTACGTTATTGATGTATACAAAGGTCCCACGGAGACGAAGAGACCAACTCGCCAGGTATGATTTCAAATATTACCGCCGAGATGTTAGATTGGTTTAGGTTAGGTTATACTACGTTATTGAAGTATATAAAGGTCCCAAGGAGACGTAGAGGCCAACAAGCCAGGAATGTCGTCAAATATTACCGCCGAGATGTTAGATTGGGTTAGGCTAGCATATATTATGTTATTGATGTATATAACGGTCCCACGGAGACGTAGAGGCCATCAAGACAGGAATGTGGTCAAATATACCCGCCGAGATGTTAGGTTGGGTTAGGTTAGGTTATATTACGTTATAGATGTATATAAACGTCCCACGTAGACGTAGAGTCCAACAAGCCAGGAATGTGGTCAAATATTACCGCCGAGATGTTAGGTTGGGTTAGGTTATGCTATATTACGTTATTGATGTATATAAAGGTCCCACGGAGACGTAGAGGCCAACTCGCCAGGTATGTTGTCCGATCTTACCGCCGAGATGTTTGGTTGGGTTAGGTTAGGTTATATTACGTTATTGATGTATATAAAGGTCCCACTGATATGGAGAAGCCAACTCGCCAGGAATGTTGTCAAATATTACCGCCGAGATGTTAGGTTGGGTTAGGTTAGGTTATATTACGTTATTGATGTATACAAGGGTCCCACGGAGACGAAGAGACCAACTCGCCAGGTATGATTTCAAATATTACCGCCGAGATGTTAGGTTGGGTTAGGCTAGGTTATATTACGTTATTGATGTATACAAAGGTCCCACGGAGGCGTAAGGGCCAACTCGCCAGGTAAGTTTTCAAATATTACCGCCGAGATGTTAGGTTGGGTTAGGTTAGGTTATATTACGTTATTGATGTATATAAACGTCCCACGGAGACGTAGAGGCCAACAAGCCTGGAATGTGGTTAAATATTACCGCCGAGATGTTAGGTTGGGTTAGGTTAGGTTGTATTACATTATTGATGTATATAACGGTCCCACGGAGACGTAGAGGCCATCAAGACAGGAATGTGGTCAAATATTCCCGCCGAGATGTTAGGTTGGGTTAGGTTAGGTTATATTACGTTATTGATGTATATAAAGGTCCCACGGAGACGTAGAGGCCAACAAGCCAGGAATGTGGTTAAATATTACCGCCGAGATGTTAGGTTGGGTTAGGTTAGGTTGTATTACGTTATTGATGTATATAACGGTCCCACGGAGACGTAGAGGCCATCAAGACAGGAATGTGGTCAAATATACCCGCCGAGATGTTAGGTTGGGTTAGGTTAGGTTATATTACGTTATTGATGTATATAAAGGTCCCACTGAGATGGAGAAGCCAACTCGCCAGGAATGTTTGTCAAATATTACCGCCGAGATGTTAGGTTGGTTAGGTTAGGTTATATTACGTTATTGATGTATACAAAGGTCCCACGGAGACGAAGAGACCAACTCGCCAGGTATGATTTCAAATATTACCGCCGAGATGTTAGATTGGTTTAGGTTAGGTTATACTACGTTATTGAAGTATATAAAGGTCCCAAGGAGACGTAGAGGCCAACAAGCCAGGTATGTGGTCAAATATTACCGCCGAGATGTTAGGTTGGGTTAGGTTAGGCTATATTACGTTATTGATGTATATAAAGATCCCACGGAGACGTAGAGGCCAACTCGCCAGGTATGTTGTCAAATATTACCGCCGAGATGTTAGGTTGGGTTAGGCTAGGTTATATTACGTTATTGATGTATAAAAAGGTCCCACGGAGGCGTAAAGGCCAACTCGCCAGGTAAGTTTTCAAATATTACCGCCGAGATGTTAGGTTGGGTTAGGTTAGGTTATATTACGTTATTGATGCATATGACGGTCCCACGGAGACGTAGAGGCCATCAAGACAGGAATGTGGTCAAATATTCCCGCCGAGATGTTAGGTTGGGTTAGCTTAGGTTATATTACGTCATTGATGTATATAAAGGTCCCACGGAGACGTAGAGGCCAAAAAGCGAGGAATGTGGTTAAATATTACCGCCGAGATGTTAGGTTGGGTTAGGTTAGGTTATATTACATTATTGATGTATATAACAGTCGCACGGAGACGTAGAGGCCAACAAGACAGGAAGTGGTCAAATATTACCGCCGAGATGTTAGGTTGGATTAGGTTAGGCTATATTACGTTATTGATGTATATAAAGGTCCCACGGAGACGTAGGGGCCAACTCGCCAGGTATGTTGTCAAATATTACCGCCGAGATGTTAGGTTGGGTTTGGTTAGGTTATATTACGTTATTGATGTATATAAAGGTCCCACGGAGACGGAGAAGCCAACTCGCCAGGAATGTTGCCAAATATTACCGCCGAGATGTTAGGTTGGGTTAGGTTAGGTTATATTACGTTATTGATGTATACAAAAGACCCACGGAGACGAAGAGACCAACTCGCCAGGTATGAACTCTGAGATAGCGCGT